>CM064339.1:4839754-9639754 GCA_032595735.1 Pelochelys cantorii | reverse complement strand
AATTTGGGGTATACATTTAAGTTGGGCCTCTATTATGGTGTATTTAAAAAGTTTCCATGCAGCTTGCAGGGATTTGGCTCTAGTCGCTGTGCCTTTTAATTTCTGTTTAACTAGCCTCCTCATTTTTGTGTAATTCCCCTTTTTGAAATTAAATGCCAGGGTGCTGGACTGCTGAGGTGTTCTACCCACCACAGGAATGTTGAATGTTGTTATATTATGGTCATTATTCCCAAGTGGTCCTGTAACGGTTATTTCCTGGACCTGATCCTGCACTCCACTCAGGACTAAATCGAGAATTGCCTCTCCCCTTGTGGGTTCCTGCACCAGCTGCTCCAAGAAGCAGTCATTTAGGCCATTGAGAAATTTTATCTCTGCTTCTCTTCCTGAGGTGACATGTACCCAGTCAATATGGGGATAATTAAAATCCCCCATTATTATAGAGTTCTTTATTTTGGTAGCCTCTCTAATCTCCCTCAGCATTTCAATGTCAGTATCACTGTCCTGGTCAGGTGGTCGGTAATATATCCCTACTGCTAATTTCTTCTTATTGGAGCATGGAATTACTATCTATAGCGATTCTATTGAACATGTTGATTCACTTAATATTTTTATTTCATTTGATTCTACGTTATCTTTCACATACAGTGCCACTCCACCACCCACCCGGCCTGCTCTATCCTTTCGATATATTTTATATCCCGGTATGATTGTGTCCCACAGATTTTCCTCATTCCACCAGGTTTCAGTGATGCCTATTATGTCAATCTCCTCATTTAATACTAGGTACTCTAGTTCACCCATCTTATTAGTCAGACTCCTAGCATTTGTGTAGAAGCACTTTAAAAATTTGCCACTGTTTATTTGTCTGCCCTTTCCTGATGTATTAGATTCCTTTGTATGCGGTTGTTTGTCTGCTCTGGCCCATGGTTTGCCCTCTCCCCTCCTCTCTTTCTGACTACAGCTTAGAGAATCTCTATCAATGGATTCTCCTCTAAGAGAAGTCTTAGATGCACAAGAGCTAGACTTACAAGAAGTGCAGGAGAAGCATCATAGGCGCCTCTGCATCCTGCAGCCATCCCCATCATTGAAAATAGCCCTCCCTATGGATGAAGCCATTCTCGACTTGGCAGATACCACCTGGCAGACACCTGCTTCTGTCACTCCCACTAATAACAGAGCAGACAGAAAATACTTTGCCCCTGCCAAGGGGATGAACAGTCTCTTTTCACATGCCCTTCCAAACTCTTTAGTAGTAGACTCAGCCCATCACAGAGCCAAATACCCCAAAATTCAGGACCACTCCTCAGGATAAGGACTGTAAGCAGCTCGACTTATTGGCCAGAAAAGTCTACTCCTTCGCCATTCTTCTACTGCGGGTAGCCAACCATTTGTCACTCCTTGCTGACTTTGACCATACCAACTATTCAAAGTTACAACACCTCATACACTTCCTCCCAGAACGGAAATGGCCCCAACTTAAGAGCATAATTCAAGAGGGCCACACCAACATCTGCACATCACTACAAGTGGCTTTAGATGTCACAGACACTGCCGCCTACAGCACTGCCATGGCAATTGTAATGCACGGTGTCTCGTGGTGCCACGCCTCGGGGATACCCTGGGAGTTGCAATTCAAAGTGGAGGATTTACCCTTTGATAAAACCAATTTATTTGCTACGAAAACTGATGAGATCCTGCACTCCATGAAAGATTCTTGAATGACCCTAAGAACACTGGGTATGTACACACCGCAGAACAAACATTGTCCAAGGCCTAGGGAGTCATACAGGCAGCCTAATAAGCTGTATGACTTCATACAGCAGAAGCGCAGACCACCCCACCACCAGCAGTCTAATCTGAACCAACCATCTACATCGAAACAGCACATTTGAAGTTTTGCTTGAGAGTTCGAGCAACATCCCTGCCGTACCGTCGCCTGCACCATCCAATCTCCAATTTACCCACTGGTCTTTTTTCCCAGCAATGGACCAAAATAATATCCGACTGGTGGGTTTTAGAGATCATTAGTCTGGGCTACTGCATTCCCTTTATATCCATTCCCTCTTCCCCTTCCCGTCCCTCTTCAGCAACCCCCTGACATGGCAACCTCCTAAAACTAGAGGTTCCACATCTACAAATTGGGGCCATAGAACCAATTCCACCAGCCTATCAAAAAAGAGGGTTTTACTCAAAATACTTCCTCACACAGAAGAAGACCAGGGAGTGGGATGGGATGGAGGAGACCCATACTAGATCTCAGAAAGCTCAACAAGTATGTAAGGGTATGTCTACACTAGCCCCCTAGTTCGAACTAGGGAGGCTAATGTAGGCATTCGAAGTTGCAAATGAAGCCCGGGATTTAAATATCCCGGGCTTCATTTGCATGTTCCCGGGAGGGGGGCCATTTTTAAATCCCCCTAGTCCCCCTGGAACAGTAACTCATTCCACGAGTAACAGTTAATTCGAACTAAGGACTTAGTTCGAATTAACTTTTAACTGCCGCGTGTAGCCGCGGGCAGTTAGTTCGGACTAGGGGGATTTAAAAATGGCGCCCGCCCGGGAACATGCAAATGAAGCCGGGGATATTTAAATCCCGGGCTTCATTTGCAACTTCGAATGCCTACATTAGCCTCCCTAGTTCGAACTAGGGGGCTAGTGTAGACATACCCTAACATACCAAAGGTTCAGGATGGTCATGCTAGCAACTATCATACTGGCATTAGACAGTGGAGATTGGTTCTCAGCCCTCGATCTCCAAGATGCTTACTTCCATATAATGATCCACCATCTACTCCTCTGTGGGACCTTTGTTATGTCCTTGAGAGTCTCACAAAGCTGCCCTTTGAACCACTCACAACATGTTCATGACTACATCTCTCGATGAAGGTGACCTTTCTAGTAGCCATCATTTTTCAGCAGATGGGTAGGAGAAATTGCAACTTTGAGGGCAGATCCCCTTTACACGATCTTCAGCAGAGACAGGGTAACACTCAGACCTCACCCAAAATTCCTCCCAAAAGTCCCCCCACCTTTCCATATTAATGGAACAATTGACTTACCTGCATTCTGTCCAAAGCTGCATGACAATGCCATCTGTCAAGGCTGTTCCCCACTCTGGTATGATGAATGCAGAGGGTGGGGGTCCACAAGAGCACTCCAAAACCTTACCTCTACAGGCTCTGGTATAAAAACTTCCTCCCAAAATTCTAATACCCAGTTTTTGGGGAATCTGCTGCCACCCTCAAGTGCTTTTGAATCCACAAACGGGTGGACACTTGAAACCAACCTCAGGATACCCCAAGCTTTTTTCCCCAAAAGAGCTTGAGAAAAGAAAGAGAAACACAAACTGCAGTCTGTGGTAGCTGATCCCTCAGTCAGTCACTCCTGAGAAGACCCCTGCCACTCTGCACTGCTGTCACTGTATCAGGGACTGTAGCGCAGAGTGCCAGGTGGGAACTGGCGAGGGGAGCCAGTATTAAAAACCAGCTCCCCTTGTGGACTGGCTGCCTGTTGCTCTGCACTGCTGCCTGTGATAAAAAGGCAGCAGTGGGGGGTGGCAGCAGCCCCTGTCTAAGGGGTGGTCTGAGCTCCTGGACTCAATGAGAGCCGGAACTGAGCTGGGCTGCTTGCCCGCCCAGCTCCTAATACGCTTTAAATACAGAGCCACAGTGAGTCTGGGTCCTGGACCCATTGCAAGCCAGGACTGAGCTGGGCTGCTGGCCAGCCTGCTAAAAAATTTACTAATGGGGGGAATGCGTGTAGTCTATAGCGTTAACCAATAAGTTTTGCTTATCAGTTAATCGACTACACTTTTACATCCCTAGATGTGTGCTCTGTCTGTTACCCCACCACATTTAGGGAACCCCATCATGGCAAAGCCCTCCTCTATGTCTTGCATTTTTTCCCAGAGTCACTACCCTCTGTAGTAGAAGGGTATTGATTTCCAACTGATCAGTGTAGCTGTCTGGCATTGCAAGCTTCCCCAGGGCTATTGCCACTTGCTTCTGAACTGTCAGAGCCTGTCTCATTCTGTTATTGCTATGCTTCCAGGGCAGGGGAAAGCAATTCACAAAGTTCCATGATAGTGGCCTTACATATGCAGAAGTTTTGCAGCCACTGTGGATTATCCCATAGCCGCATAAGTATGCAGTCCCACCAGTCTGTGCTTGTCTCATAGCACCAGAACCAGCACTCCACTGTCAGGATGACTGAATGCTGCTATCATCTGCCAATCATTTATCTCAAGTGCCTCTCAGAAGAATATGTTAATGACCTCTTCAAACTTTCTCATTCCTGTGGTCCCTGGATAGGCTGTGGACATGCTACAATATCAGGGAAGATGGTCATTATGATTGCCATGGTACTTTACTCCTGAATAGATATTATACTGGCTTCCATGCTCACCCTGCTATGGTGTGTGCATGGATAACTAGGGAAATAAAAGATGCAAAAAGATTTTGCCATTGCTTTCAAGTGGGTGGGGTGGGGTAGATGAGTATGTTATGGGATGCTGATGACATGTACCCAGAACCACTTGCTGCACTGATTTGGTGCTATCGGGCACTGGAAGCCTAACCCAGAATGCAAAGGAATGGCAGGAACATACTACCCACAATGTATTGCTGTCAAAGTCAACAGTAGTCATCCTACTTGGGGCGCACTACATCAAACTCTTGCATGTGGAGGGACATGCACTTAAAAATCCAGTACTAAAAATCAGCCTTAATAAATTTGACCTTATCTCTCAGTATAGACAAGGCCCAATAGTGCTTTAAGGTGACGCTTTGGTGAACATTGTGAATACATGGTCACTGTGATGCACAGTGGGTTAAGTGTTCCCAATATAAACTGTTCACATTTTTGTTTAATGTGCAGTTGCTTTAAAATCATACTTTGGGGCACTCAAAAGAGCACTTTGTTTTTGAGTTTTTCTGTGACTATAATGGAAAATTTATGATTCTGCATTACATGTATTTATTATACATTATTTCAAACAAGATTTTAAGATGGTGAGACATATCTTCAGTTTAAATGCAGACTGTTAGTCATACTACACTGTACCTGTCACTAGGAAACTAGTCCTCTGACAAATTTGGCATCATCTGATATGAGCATGTTTAATCAGCTTATTGTTTCCAAAGTGTGGGGAAGCTAAATGAAGTCTCACTTTGCTGGGTCACTAAATGGAAGTGAATACATTTTATATTTGTTTCGGAGTTTTGGTGATGAAATTCTCGTGGTTTTGGCCATTCTGATGGCAAGATTATTTTTTTTAGTAGCAGATAATATTAGCATTTTAAATCTCTGCTTGCTTTGGTTATGTTCCAGTTACAGTGTAAATTAAAAGCATTTGCCTAAAAGTCTCTCCCTTTGTTGCAAATTTTGCAAGAGTATGTTTTTTTTTTTTTTTTGAGCTCTTTTAATAAAGGAGGAATAAATTCCTGTTTATGACTTGGTAGCCATATTAAAATAACCAGCTAAACTATATTTACCACACTTATACTTCATTTGGACTATATAAGTTCCAATATAGTACTGATTCGTTCAGTGGAATAGTAGTGTTGGAAATAAAATCTTATGAATTGTGAAATTCACTGTATTCCTCAAGATCTGCTTTGTATTTTGAAATCTGAATAAAATGGTAGAAATTGTGACAGTCCTATTCACCCATGCTTAAGGATACCTGCTATCTGTTACACAGGCTCACACCCTAGAAACTTAGAAACTGTTGCTTTATGCTTGGTTGCTCTTGATTTTAGTCTTTTCCTATCTGTATTTGGGTAGAATCTTTTCTTTCTGATGTGAACCGAAGCACAAGAATCCCTGCCTTTTGTCACTTCCAGGAAAAATTTACTGTAGCATGTGGTTTCACTGGAAAAGCTCCTTTAAAACTTCTTTTGGTAAAACACTTGCATTTAAATTTGCACGGAGTAGGTGGGGGAGGGGTGCATGCGTAAGAGACAGAGGGATTTTAGACCTGGTCTAAACACAGATTTGTTCCAGTTTAATGAAGGGTGTGATTTTTTTTTTTTTAATATCTGTTTAGTTACACATGCTCAGCTTTGTATGGATATGCTTTTAGGTTGACTTAAACATGTTTTATACTGGTTTTAGCTTGTGCCAGATTCTATCCAGTCAGTTTCAGTGTGCTGCACATTTTTGTATGAAAAATGCACATGTAATAAATTGCTGGGAGAAAGCTGGAGATGTTGATAGTGGGAGAGGAGGCAGTTCATAGACCTTTAGAAGATTAGAGTTGGAAGATACCTCAGGAGTCATCTAATCCAACTCCCTGTTCCAAAGCAGGAACAACCGTAACTAAATCATTCCAACCAAGGCTTTGTCAAGCCTAGTCTTTAAAAACTTATAAAGATGGACATTCCGTTAGCTCCCTAGACAACCCATTCCACTGTTTCACCATCCTCCTAGTGAAATATTTTTCCTAATATCCAACCTAGATCCTCCCTTCCCCCCACTGCAACTTGAGACCATTGCTTCTTGTTTTGTCATTTGCCACCTGTGAGACTAGCCAGGCTCCATCTTCTTTAGAACCACCGTTCAGGGGGTGCTATCAAATCCACCCTTCATTCTTCTCTTCCGCTGACAAAATAAGTTTAGTTCATTTATGGGCAGAGGCTGAGGGATGTGCCTCAGTCCCCAGTAGTTTTTGTTGTCCTCTGCTAGACTCTCTAATTTGACTTCATCCTTTCTGTAGTGGAGGCCTGAACTTGACACACTACTTCAGATGTGGCCTTACACAGTGCCAAAGAGGGGATAATCACTTCCCTTGATCAGTTGACAGTGCTCCTACTAATGCAGCCCAGTATGCTATTAGCCTTCTTGCACGGGGAAATTGTTGACTCTTATCCAGCTTCTCGTCTACTGTAGTCCTTTTCTGCAGAACTGCTGCTTAGCTATCCGGTCCCTAGCCTGCAGCAGTGCATGGGATTCTTCCATATTAAGTTCGGGATTCTGTCCTTGCCCTTGTTGAACCTCTTATCATGGAGGAAGATGCTATGGAAATTGGTTTTTGTTTCTCATATACAGGAGACATTACTGGGTCAAGGGAAGAATCTTGTCCCTGCGCCCTTCTCTCCCTCATTTTTGTCATATGGGGGATTGTGTTCATTTGTCGCTGTCCATTAGCCTTAAATAGGTGCCCAGTTGCACTTGGTCCCCTATATCAAGTACTTATAACAATATTATCATGATGTTCTGACAGAAATGGTCAGTAATAAAATAGATGCTATTTTAATTGTTCACATTAGGCTTCAACATTGATACCCAATAAAGATGGTTGGGGTTTCTGAGCCTTTTTTCCCCCCACTTGAGATTACTTAGCTAAAAACATGGAAAGTGCAATACTGGTTCAGACCAATGGTCCACGTGGATGAATATCTGGTCTATTATGCTACTCAGTACCAGTTGCTTCACTGGGGGCAGGGGCGGGGAGGAGAACTTTGGAGTAGGCAGGTGCAGCATAACCTCTCCTAAGGGAAAGCTTTTTTTCTTAGGCATTGTAGGTTGTAGGGATGTTAAATTGTGGATAATCACACCGGGTCCCCTGCTGCAGCTCTGCCACCCCTGACCTCCCCCTTCTCCTCCTCTCCCTGCCCTCCCTCCCCTGTGCGCACTGTGGAGACAGTGCTAGTGGGGAACCAGCTTTTAAGCTGACTTCCCCCCCCCCCAGCACCAACTTTTGCTTCCCCTCTGCCCCCATTGTTACCGCTGATACAGAGGCAGCAAGGAGTGGCGGAAGCGTGTAGACAACTACTAGAATAGTTGCTTACATCTCTACTGGAAATTTTTAACAGTGAAGGTAATTAACCAGTGGAACAATTTATCAAGGTTCATGATGGATTCTCTGTCACTAGCAAATTTTAAATGAAGATTGTATGCTTTTCTAAAAGAGATGCTCTAGGAATTGTTTTGGGAAGTTCTATAGCCTATGATATACAGGAAGCGGGACAAGAGTATCACTATGGTCCCTGGTAGCCCAGGAATCCACGAATTTATGAACGCCGTATGGTTAATTGTTAATTTATGGCTTAGTTTGAAGGTTTGCTCCTCCAGAGTTTGAGGATTTGCTCCAAATCCTTGATCTATTATTCTTAATATTTCCTGTTTTGGATGTTTATTACCCATATAAATGTTTCATCTTTTTTTAAAATCCTGTTACTATCTCAAATTAAGTGATGTACTGCAGTAACGAGAGCCACAGGTTAATTGTATTGTGTGAAGAAAATACTTGTTTTGTTTCTTTTGCTTTCATTGAGAGGTTAAAACAAGAATTTCTGTTCATCTACTCTATTTGTTATTTTTTTGCATTTGTTTTCTCTCATTTAACGTGCCAGCGTTTTCTAATGTAGTCAAGGTGCTAATAGTGCAGACTTTTTCATCCCAATCATTTTGTTCTCTTGAGTATTGTGGGATTGTAGATTGCCAATAGGAAAGACCCCTCATACTATCTATTTTTCCCCACTCTCTAGCTCCTAGGAAATGGGCCGCCAGCAGTAACTATTACCTTTAGTGAAAGAACAGTTACTTATCTCACAGTTTTTATGTCTTGGCTTGACAAAGCCCTGACTGGGATGATTTAGTTGGGATTGGTCCTGTTTTGGGCAGGGGATTGGATTCAATGACTTCCTGAGGTCTCTTCCAGCCATATGATTCTAACCGTGATTCTTAGAAATATGTTGTCTGTCTGTACATGCAGTTTATCTGTCCTTTCAGGCTCCTACACCCCTCAGTTCTCCAAGGGTATAAAGAAGATAGCAGGCCAAATTGTTCCTCATTTCCTTTCTTAATATACAATCAGTAGGGTAGAAAGGAGTCATGGAATCCATGGGGAGCATATTACAAAACTGAAGTTACTTTAGCTGCCTTTAACATGTTTGAAATATAGGGGTGCTTATTAGAGTACATGCCAAAGATGCCCAAGCTTTAATCTGCCAGGATGGATCTAGCAGTCTCCATAGCATGATCTGATACACAGACCCATTATTTAGGCAGTCTTTGGGTGGATATTTGTTGAACTGTAACACTCTGCAAAAGGTACAGATTCCTTGGGGAACTCTTGAAAGACCTTGTTCTGCCAAGGAAAAATGAAAGAGCTACACACAGGTCAAGGGTCTGCAGTTTAGCTTCCCACTTAGTTTGAGTGGGCTTTGAGGAAGGAAACTGGTAGGTGAATTGGAGTATTTAGGTGAAAATTGTAAAATGTTTGGAAAGAACTGGAGGTAAGGCTTTATAGTCATTTTGTCTTTATGAAGCACCAGCCAGGAGGGTCTGACTTTTTTTCCCCTGTTCTTTGAGCAAATGTTATAGCAACTAAAAAGGCAGCCTTTATAGATCCGTGGTATAATAAGCAGGTTGCTAGGGTCCCCAAAAGCAGTCCCATTAAACCATATAATTAACTATGTTAAGGTTCAAAGAAGGGGGTTTTATGATTGTGGAAACATTTGAATTAGGCCCTTGAGGAAGCTAACAACTGTGTGGAGGGAAATATGACCCTGACTAGGAGGAGGATGTACAGATATTGTGGTTGGTTAGGCTTGAATACTCTCTGGACTACCTGTTTATCCCTAATAGCAGGAAATGGGGCCTTCAAAGGATGCAGGCAGTGTTATATAATCCAGATGGAGAGCCCCTTTCTTTTTGCCGTATAGATCAGTTTGGTTTTTTTCTGCCAAGTACCAAAATCTGTTCTGGATTTCATTGCTGTAGCTTTTGGTGATAGAATTTAATGAGTCATCCATGCTTTCAGATGTAAAAATGATGTGCCTGGGTGTAACATATGACTCTGAATTTTGCATGTTTTTCCCCCTTTAGTATGAATGGAATCAACAAGGTAGGCATGTGGGCTATCTATTTCTCATGAGGTGAGCAAGGCATCCAATAGGAAGCCTCGGGTTAATTAGGACAAATTTACTCTTTTCTACTTAATTAGTAGAGTTCATTGACACAAACTCTTGCTGACTGAATCAATAATTATCTTCCACAGGACAGATTTTTGTAAGTACACCTCATCCCAAACCTACACATACAACCTAGGAATGTCAAATCCCATGGACTCAGTTAATCGCCTAAACATGTTTATCTGATTAACCACTTAAATGAAATCAGCCAAACCATAGTGGCCCTGCACCATGGCAGGCCAGACTGCCAGTTAACTGTAATTGGTAAATATCATGTCAACCATTCACATCAATCATTCAACCAAGGACTTTGGTGAAGGCCTGCATCATGGCTTTCTGGACTTCCAGCACATCATGTGCAAAGTTTCACCTTCTGCCTCTTTCAAAGTTGTTTTAAAATCAGTTTATCGAAAAGAAGGACCACAAACAATTCAAAATATCTGGTTTGCTTCACCATCCACTACCAGGACTAGTAGAATGGATGTCTCAAAAAGGGCTGGGAGGAATTTCTAGAACTTCTTTAGACATAATATCTGTGGTCCTCAAATGTAATAGAACTCTGAACTGTATGTTTAACACTCAGGGCATTCGTGTTTGTCTGTGAAGGAACCATCATTCAAGTCCTTCTAGATAATTCTACAGCACCATACTATGTCAACTGACAAGGGGAGCAAGAAGCATCCCTTCTCTATCAAGAAGCTATTTATATACAGGGTTGATGAAATACTAGATTAATGAGAGAGCTCTGCTCTCACCAGGTGCTCAAAACAATTTAGCAGATCATATCAGCAGAAACTTCTCTTCCAGCCACAAATGGACTTTCAAAGACTGACTTCAGACAAATTTTTCTAAAATGAGGTGTTCTTATCAGAGGCTTCTTTGCCACTAGCTTGAACAAGTGTGACACATTTTGTTCCAACAGAGACACATGATCAGCCTCCTTTTTTAATGCATTCCTGATGCACTAGAATGGAAATGTATATGCTTCCCACAAGGGATGTTAGATATCGAGTAACTTATGGTGTAACTGCACCAAATATTAGTGTTACTTGATTATTTGATAGTCCCTGGGGGCGGGATGAGCAGCTAGTGTGCTCCCAACCCTATTCCTGAGGAGCTCCTGCCACTCCATGATGCTGCCTCTATATCAGACCTGAGTTCCCCACAAACAGAGGCTGCACCGGCATCCCACGCAGCAGCCTCAGTTTGTGGCGAGCCTGGGCCCATCATGGACAGAGGCTATGACAACATCCCGCCTGTCTCAGCATCCCACACTGTTGCCTCTGAAATGGAGACAGCAGCATGGGCAGGACCTGGCATGAGCCAAGCTGCATGCCCGGCTGGAACAGCTTCTGCGTGCGGCCAGCCCAGAACCCCCATGGGCAGAAGCTGCTTCATGGCAGCCTCCTCTGGGCCCCCTGCATTTCAGCAGTGTGGTGTGGAGGGGCAGGTGGCACCACAGAGACGGTGTTTGGGGGAACCAGATTTTAAGCTGGCTTCCCCACAGCACTGGCTTCTGCTTCCTTCCTCCCATCCCCGATACAGAGGCAGCAAGAAGAGGGGGAATGCAAATAGTCGACTCAACTTGCTAGCCAGTGAGGTGGTTTATCAGTTAGAAGTCACAGAAGCAATTCCCTACTCAGACACTCCAGTTTTTTTGTGCCACCACTAATAACGCTCCCTGTACAGAAGTTTATGAAAACCAGTCTTAACAATGCCACTCTCCCAGAATGGGAGACTCTCTCCACCGTGCGCCTGTGCGCCCTGCTTGGTCTCCTGCCCTGAGCTCTGCTCTGGCTTTTCCTCTGGGAAGGGGAGGAGAAACATGTGCGCTTCACTGGAAACTGAATATGGTATGGAGCCTCGGGACTTCTCCCCCCACTCCCTACCCCCCCAGGAAGCCGGAGTTGGCTTTAATCTTGGGAGGCGCGATGCTGGATCACCAGCACAAGCTGGGGTCAGGGTGGCTTGGGGGAGGGGTTCAGGGAAATGGACGAGGCGGGGACGGGTGGGTGATCCTGAGGAGTCCAGCCCTGCTGGGGGCTGGGTCCCATGGGGGTCCGGTCCATGGTGTCCTTGCCTTTCTGCCAGGGACCCAGGGGCTAATGCAGCTTGGGGCAGGGTTTCCCTCTCCCTTCAGCCACCCCCGCTGCAGCCCAGCCCCGGAGCCATAGCCTGAGCAGCTCTCACCCTCTAATGCAGTGGTTCTCAAACTTTTTGGCCTATGGACCACCTGGCTCAATGTAAACCTTTCTGCAGACCACCAGTTGCTAATGGAAACTCCCTGTTAATTACATAATTAGGCCCAAGCCATTTTGCTAGTGCTTCGGCTAGGGAAAACAGCTTAATTTACATTATTAAATAACTAAGCGTTTTAACTTTCTCATCTTAGTTTATCAAACTTCATTTTAAATAAAGTAAAATATTAATTTATGTCCAACACAAAAGATTTCAATGTTTTCTTTATTTATGGTGTGGTCAGGGGCCACTGACCACAGAAAACTCAGTTGGGGACCACACAGGTGAGAAGCAAAAAAAACTCCTCCAAAAGAACCCCAGCCCTCCCTGATGTAGCCCTCAGCTGAGACACCTCACTCCTCTGGCACTCCAGCCCTACGGGGCAAGGAGATGGGACAGGTAGGACTGAGGTTCAGGGCTTCCCATAGGCCAGATCTACTTTTCTGGGGTTCCAGAGTTAGTGGATTTTATGGACCCCCTTTGGCTCTGGAGTGTGGACAAAAATGAAGGATTCAGTGTGCAGGACAGGGCTGCCAGCGAGTGGGATAGGAATGGGGCACAGGATCTGGGAGGGAGGGTGAGTGCAGAACGGGGAGAGGTTGCGAGGTCTGGGTTGGGAGGGAGGGTGCAGAAGCAGGCTGGGAGTAGGGTGTCTGGCCAGGGGAAGGGAGCAGGAGCAAGGGAGGGTGCAGTGTGTGGCCAGGAGGGGAGAGTGCAGGAGCACCTGTGAATGCAGGAGCAGAGTGGGGGTGGGTGCCTGGCCAGGGGGACGTGCAAGAGCAAGGGAGGGGTGTTGGAGCAAGGTAAAGGTATGGGGTCTTGGAGGGAGGGGAGTGAATGAGAGGGATTGGGGTGTGGAGATCTGGGTGTGGGGGGGGAGGCTTACCTGGCTTTGCACCCCCTTGCAGTGGGGAAAGCCCCCGGACAGCACACTGCTGCTCCCCCAGTGGGATGGGGAGGGAGCTTAGCCTCCTCCATGCCACTGCATGCAGACACAAGACTGCAGCACCAGCTCCAGCTTCTGGCTTGGAGGGTATGGTGGGGGAGGTGAAGAAAGCCCTGACCTTCCCTGCCAGACCCGGCTCGCAGAGCGCGGCAGAGGGTGGGGTGGGAGGAAGGAGAGCGGCAGCATACGGAGCACACCTGCTGAGCTGAGCATGTCCTGCTCTGCAGTACCACAGCCGGGCTCCGCTGAGGACCAGGAGCTGCTCCACCGGGTTTTGCCTTGGACCTGCCCCCCTCCCATCCCTTCTGCTGCCCCACCCTCGACCAATCTCCCGGAGGCCCGTGACCCTGCTACTCTTTGCAGCTTTCCCAGAGGGCCCAAGCGAGTTGGAAATTCTTTCCCCCTTACCCATGTTACACATGCCAAGGGTCAGAGCTCATTTCAAGCTGAGCCCCTGATTTAGCTTCACTACTGGACAGCCCCCCAGCATCAGCTGTGGTGGCAGCCGCTGTAACAAGCGGTCTAGAGATGGGGGAAGAGGCGGCCAGACTGAGGTCCCTGCACACCAGAGCTAGTCCTGGGTGGGCAGGGAAATGGCCTGCCCAGGGTGGTGTGGCAGGGGATGGCGGGGAGTTGCTGGTGGCAGTACGCACTGCACTGGAATTCGAGGAATGCTGTGCTGTGAGCCATAGCTGGCTCCGGGGTGCCTCCATGCGCCTAGCCACTGTGTGCACAGCCTAACCTGCTGCCAGGGACCAGGGGGCTGGCTTCAGATGCACCACGAGAGCTCAGGTTCCCTGCTGCATGGGGGGAGGGGGGGGGCGGCTGAGGGCTGAGCTCCTGCTGTGGACTGCGTGTGCCACTCAAAATTGGGTTGTGTGCCACTTATGGCACGTGCCCTATGTTGCTGACCCCGGTCTAGATGGTGCTTGTAAGGTACCCTCTAAGCTGCAAGGTAGCATGGCCCTGCAGCTGCTTAATAATCCCGCACAGCTTGGAGAGCCTCGCTGCTCTATCCTCAGCAGGGAGCTGCTGCTGTAGCTAAGGGAGAAGTTCCCCTCCCCCAGCCAGGCAGCTCTTGTGTGTGAAACCCCTTAACTGTACAGAGCAGGGGTCATTAAGAATGCAGGGGAGTTATCAGGAAGGCAAAAGCGCATTCGGAATTGCGACTAGCAAGGGATGTAAAGGATAACAAGAAAGGTTTCTACAGGCATATTAGCAATAAGAGGGTGATCAGAGAGAGTGTGGGGCCCTTACTGGATGAGGGAGGTAACCTAGTGACAGATGAAGTACTCAATGCTTTTTTTGCCTCTGTCTTCACGGACAAGGTCAGCTCCCAGACAAATGCAGTATGGGAAGGAAGTAGACAGCCCTTGGTGGGGAAAGAACAAGTTAGGGATGATTTAGAAAAGCTAAACATACACAAATCCCTGGGCCCAGATTTAATGCATCCGAGGGTTCTGAGGGAGTTGGCAAATGTCATTGCGGAGCCTTTGGCCATTATCTTTGAAAACTCGTGGAGATCAGGAGAGATCCCGGATGATTGGAAGAAGGCAATTGTAGTGCCCATCTTTTAAAAAGGGAAGGAGGACAATCCAGGGAACTACAGACCTGTCAGCCGTACTTTGGACCCCGGAAAAATCGTGGAGGGGATCCTCAAGGAATCCATTTTGAAGTACTTGGAAGAGGAGAAAGTGATCAGGAATGGTCAACATGGATTCACAAAGGGCAAGTCGTGCCTGACCAACCTGTTTAGCTTCTATGATGAGGTAACTGTCTCTGTGGATATGGGAAAGTCAGTGGATGTGATATACCTTGACTTTAGCAAAGCTTTTGATACGGTCTCCCACAATATTCTTGCCAGTAAGTTAAGGGAATATGGGTTGGATAAATGGACTGTAAGATAGATAGAAAGCTGACTAGACTGTTGGGCCCAACGGGTAGTGATCAATGGCTCGATGTCAGGTTGGCGGTAGGCTTCAGCCCCAAGGATCTGTTCTAGGACCAGTTTTGTTCAACATCTTTATTAGTGACCTAGATAAGGGGATGGATTGCGCCCTCAGCAAGTTCGCAGAGGACAGTAAGCTAGGGGGAGAGGTAGATATGCTGGAGGGCAGGGATAGGGTCCAAAGTGACCTGGACAGATTAGAGGATTGGTCCAAAAGAAATCTGAGTTTCAACAAGGACAAGTGCAGAGTCCTGCACTTGGGGCGGAAGAATCCCAAGCATTGTTACAGGCAGGGGACCAAATGGCTAAGTAGCAGTTCTGCAGAAAAGGACCTGGGGATTACAGTGGATGAGAAGCTGGATATGAGTCAACAGTGTGCCCTTGTAGCCAAGAGTGCTAATGGTATATTAGGTTGCATTAGGAGGAGCATTGCCAGCAGATCCAGAGATTATTCCCCTTTATTCGGCTCTGGTGAGGCCACATCTGGAGTATTGTGTCCAGTTCTGGGCCCCCCACTATAGAAGGGATTTGGACGCATTGGAGAGGGTGCAGCGGAGGACAACCAAAATGATTAGGGGCTGGAGCGCATGAACTATGAGGAGAGACTGAGGGATTTGGGTTTGTTTAGTCTGCAGAAGAGAAGAGTGAGGGGGGATTTGATAGCAGCCTTCAACTTCCTGAAGGGAGGTTCCAAAGAGGATGGAGAAAGGCTGTTCACAGTAGTGACGGATTGCTCCTCGTTCTGCCATGGTCTCAAGTTACAGTGGGAGAGGTCTAGGTTGGATATTAGGAAAAACTATTTCCCTAGGAGGATGGTGAAGCACTGGAATGGGTTACTTAGGGAGGTGGTGGAATCTCCATCCCTAAAGGTTTTTAAGTCTAGGCTTGACAAAGACCTGGCTGGGTTGATTTAGTTGGGATTGGTCCTGCCTTGGGCATGGGGCTGGACTCGATGACCTCCTGAGGTGTCTTCTAGCTCTATGATTCTATGATAAGCAGCTGCAGGGCCATGCTACCGCGCAGCTTAGAGGGAACCTTGGGTGCTTGGTCCTGCCATGAGTGCAGAGGACTAAATTTGATAATTTCTTGAGGTTCCCTCCAGTTCTATGATTCTTCATATGAATTTGTTTAAAATACTGTGCTTTGAGAAGTTTGCTGGCACTTGGCACTGTTTCTTAAAGAGTTCTGGAAGGTAAATGCGATTTCCGCTTGCAAAAACAACTTTTTTTTTACTAATTGAATCACTGAGGTTTGGGGGTTTGAGTTCTTAATTCTCTTAAAATTCTGTTTTACCCAACTGTTAGCTATTTAATGCTAGGGTAGCAAGCATACATTACACTTTAAAAGTGGGAACTGATTTTACAATCTTTAGAATAAGTAACTTTGAGTTTTATGAATGAGGTATACCTTTGTTTATTAGTTGTAATGTGTGTACTCCTTGATTTTTAAAATATGAAATGCTGGGCACATTCAGTTTCAACGTAAGTGTGACATTACTTTTGGTTTATTAACCTGTGATAGTGACTGATTGTTTAGTTGAAACCATCTTTAGTTACAGAAAACTAGAACATATTGACCTGTTATGCTGCATTCATTTTCTATATACAGTAAAACCTGAGTTATCTGGTATGCACGGGGATTAGGTCGTGCCGGTTTTCTGAAAATTTTGGATATCGGGGGGGGAGGCCTGGAATGTGGCCTGCTTGGGGGGGGGGTACGTCTACAGGGTAGGGGGGCAGGATGTGGCCTGGTGAGGGGTGGTGGAAGTCGGGGGGCAGAGATGGCGGGGGCGTCCTGCTGGAGGGGATAGCCGTCAGGGCGCTGACCTGCGGGGGAGGGCCAGGAGGTGTGGGGGGAGGGAGGGGGCACCGGGCTGCCATGGCGGCCACGAGCCGCAGGGATGCCGAGCTGCAGGGAGCTGATCTGCTGGAGAGGAAGGCAGGAGCCACAGGGATGGGGGGATTCCACCATCCCTGTGGCCGGCGAGCAGCCACTAGGGTGCCAGGAGCCGCGGGGGGCTGACCTGCTGGGGGGGGGGGGGAGTGGCCCGACTTAAAGCACCAATTTCTTCTCCCCCACCTCCCTGGCTTGGAAATTTTCCAGTTTCTAAAGTTTTCCGGCTACTTAAGTGCCGGATAGCACAGGTTTTACTGTATGTAGAATTATTATAGGTTGCTCACCTCAAATTTTGAGGTAAATCTTTTAAGGAAATAAGATTTCAGTAATTAAATTAGGAAATTAAATATTTACCTTTCTTATCAATCAGATTTTGTTCATAAGAATTAATGTAAAGTTAGATGAAATACAAATATTCTATAAGTTTAAAGTTTCTTAATTGTACGAAGAAGTTTATTGAATTTTTTTTTAAAAAGCATTTTGCCATTCAGTCTTCTCTTTAAATTGATCAAACTACATACATCTCTCAGTATTACAGGATTGCTCATGTTAAAATAAATCTTTCAGTCTATAGCAGAATTGTACCTTGAGGAATGTAAAATGTAGCTTACTTATCTTTGTACTTCTTTATAGATGGATTTCATGTATATTATAGTACCAAACACATTTTTAGGGAAGATTTAAAAAAATATTTGCAGTGTCTTAATACTAATAAATTGGTGAAAATTGTGAATCTCAATTTCTGCATGCATACAGAAGTTATCCACATGTAATTCAGTAGTACCGCTAGAACTGTTTGGAGTGAAGCTGTTTTAGCTTATCCTGTAGTGACCTTCTGTCTTTAGCCTTTCAGCTTTAGTTTAACTTACGCATGCATTGACCTTTGCTATGGAAACGATACAGAAACACAAAAACAACTTGGCTGAGTTTCCTCCACAAAGCGGTGGGTGGTGTGTCACATTATACTGTTACTAAAGGAGGGCTTTTAGAGGTCAGTACTGACAATGTGCAGTAACTTGTTCATGATTTAGAACACATTGGTTATTACACTGAGGAAGGAAGTATATGAACACTTTTTATAAAAACTTACTTGAATGTATATGCTTATAAAGATATCTATATCAGACTAGAACAGATGCTGACAAATGGCTTTTTTAATACCACCCTGTGTAACATTACACTTCAATCTCCTTTTCACTCAGCTACCAGTTTAATTTACTGTCTCTTTGTAAAGGACATGTGGCTGAGTCTTGGGCAGGCTCATTGGTATTAATGTCAGCAGTTTAATATAACTTGGGCTTCATCATGGTGACTACAATGCGCTTACCAGTATGTTGCATAAAGTTTTGTCTGCAGAATTTCTTGGTATTAAATTTAACTGTGTCCTTATTTCTGCGTGTTCCTTCTGGTTGCTTTTTTGGAGAAGGGTAAATAATATAATTTACCATTTAGTTACAAGTTTTGGACTATTTGAACCCGTTGAGAGTGAGCAGATGATTATTGCTCACTAGCCATGAAATTTGTAAGGGCATAAAATTGATATTTTTAAACTAGAATAAAGAGCACTTTTTTTCACTGAGATGTGATTTTTACTTCGGAAATGGTGGCAATGAAACATTAGTGCTGAATTGATGGCTATGAATAGTGAAGTCCTTTGTGTTCACAAAGCAGGTATCACTGGGATAGTGGCAATGCACCAAACACTGCCTAACCTTTGAGCTGATGGGAACAACACTCTGTTTCTAGGAATTAAAAAGGTAGCTAATATTCTTCGATCATTAATCTTTGGCAGGGAGTGCATGTGGAAGGAGTCCAGCCTTCTTTCTTAAGATACAGAAAGTGTTGCATTTGTAGTGAGGCAAGGGCTCTTACCTAAAGAATTTCACACACTGCATTACATTTTTCTACTGTTAGGAAACACTTGTACACAACTGTAGTTAATGACGTGGAGTGCAACACATGCCAGGTAAATTGACTGCATAACACAGGGTTGTTTTCTGTTCCCTATAGACAGTAGGGGATCAGGGGTGGACTGTCTTCAACTATTTGTACTATGTCCAGCACAATGAAGCCTGTAAGCACTACTGAAATATAAATAAGCTGTTTTATAATGCATGTACACAAAGGGAGATAGTACCACAGCTACAGCCATTGAAGGCAGCTTCAGCATTCACTGCCTGACTTTTGAGTGCCTCACTTTCCAACCTTAACTTGCTTTAAATTCCAAGACAAACTATGTCAAAATTTGAGTTAAGGTTAAAACTACAAATGAGTAATCTCAGAGTAACCATATTTCTGAATGTCCTTGATTTTGGGGGGAGGAGGATAATTACAGGGTTGTTATAACTTTGTATCTTTTTAACTATGCAGTTTTATGCCATAACATGGTTGGATGCCTTAAAAAGAAATCAAAATGGCCTTAATTCTGCCCTATTATAATGCCACGCGATCACCATATGCTTGTGGTTAAGGTATTTAAGTCTGTGGATCCAAATTAGCTTTTCATAGTGTTACTGCAGGACAGAATGAAAGTTGTTTGCGTGTGTTAAGTGTGCATTTCTATACCTTCATCTTCAAGTACAGGTTGAACCTCTCTTGTCTGGGACTCCCTGGTCTGGCAACATCCATGGTCCGGTAGGAAGCCTGCAGGGACAGTGACCTGGGGGTAAAGAGCCCTGGCCCCTTGTGGCAGCAGCTGCTCCTGGGTGCTCTGTCCCTGTCCCTCATGGGGAACTCCGGGAGCAGCAGGTGCCACTGACGCGGGACTGGGGAAACATGAGAGCATCTGCCGCTGCCGCGCACACAACTCCAGGTCGGGGAACCCCGGGAGCAGCTGTTGCTGCCACTGTGTGGGACTGGGAGCAGGGAGCTAAGTTCCAGAAGCAAGTTGGGGGCGCAGCAGACCTTGCCTCCAGGTTCTCCTGGGGCATCATCCAGGAGGGGAGAGCCCAGATGCCTGACTTCCCCTGGTCCAGCAAATTCCCTTGTTCTGGATCACTTCAGTCCTAAGGGTGCTGGACGAGGAAGGTTTCAACGTTTAATATCTCTGTGGGTGCTCCACATCTCCTGCACCTTTGATTTTAGGTTTCTCATAGCAGCTTTCATATGGCCTGCACGTGCAAGTCAATTAATCTGTTGTTATGGTGCTGTGTGGGTGAACCACCTTTAGTTCCTTCTCAACTGCCTCAGCCTGAGATGAAGCTCTGGCAGTTGTTCTGTTGAGATTTACTCAACTTTATCCTCATTTCTTTTTAGTATGAGGTTAAATCAAAAAGTATCCACAAAGTGTTCATATCTTTCTTTTTGCAATTGGCCCAACTGCTGAATTTGCGCGCAACCGTAAGCACGGAACCTCCCTATATTGTAGTGACATATTTGGCCTTGACCGTTCAGATGTCTTTCACCACTAGTGGGGTCAACATGGCCGCTCTGCTTACCACATGCACCAAAGAAGAGCAGCATGCAGTGATTCGATTTTTGTGGGCTGAAGGTATAAGAGGTGCGGAAATTCATTGAAGACTATCAGCACAGTACAGGGACAGTGTTTTGCCGCAGTGAAGTGTGTACGAATGGATTGACATATTCAAAAATGGCTGAACAAGTGTCATTGACGAAGAATGATCAGGGCACCCATCCACATCGACTACTGAAAGGAACATTGAACAAGTCTGCACTCTGATTCCCGAAAACAAGAGGGTGACTGTCCATGAAGCGGCAAATCAACTGCAGATTAGTCACCGTTCTGCCTATGAAATCATCCACCACAAACTTTGCTTTATTAAAGTTTGTGCAAGGTGGGTTCCCAAACAAATCATGGAACAGCATAGATGTAACAGTTTGGACATCTCAGCCAGTATCAGGAGGAAGGTGATGCTTTTTTGAGTTGCATTGTCACTGGTGATGAAATGTGGATCCACCACTATGAGCTGGAGAGCAAACGTCAGACACACCCCTCAAAGATACTTTAAGAGGCCATCGTTTTGTCAGCGACCATGATTTGAAGGAGGTGGTGCATACATGTATGCCTTCACATTTTTTTCTGAAGGTATACAAAAGCTTGTGCGACTCTGGACCAAGTGTGTTGAAAAGCAGGAGAACTATGTTGAAAAATGATACACTTATGAGTTCTGTATTGCTGTTGTGTTAATTTTAATAAATACATTGTGGATACTTTTTGACTTACCCTCGTAGTTGGTCAAAATATTACTATTAATTTTGTGTAGTTAATATTCATTTTGTTCATAATAGCTGCTGCTTTGAAAAAAAGTTTGTATTTTCTCTTATACTGTTTAGATAACTACTAGTTAGTAGTAGTTCTTCACTGGAAGGTTATGCCTCAGTTTCCTGGCTTCTGATGGCACTCGTGTCAAGAAGTGATCCCTGTTAGTGACGGGCACGCTCACTGCATCATTGGCTTGGGGAATTGCATATTGCCATGGAGTGCAACTTTAGTCAGGCACTAAAATGAAGACAAAAAATGAAAAAATGAAGAAAAAAGAGAAAATGTCCTCATAGTGGAGAGCTTTTTATGGCTAGCTTGTCATCTAGGCTAACGGACACCTCTACACAAATCTGCTGCTTCCACAATATCTGAGCTGTACACGTCTAGTATATATCTGAGGAAGAAACAGGATTCCTCTCAGACCCTCAAAGGAATGGGACCCTGGCTCAGCCAGTATAAAATACAGCTCTAAAAAGCAGAGGTTGTTAACTGAAAATATTATCTGATGCCACTAATTTTTCAATCACGTACACATGAGGTACCCAAAGTACAGCTAGACTAAAAGATGGCAAAGCCTTGGTCCCAGAGAGGCAATCAGTATTATTAAGGGATCAAGGTAGCAAGAACACCCATCTTCTGTTTCCTTGGTACTAAAAAGCCTGCTCAGGCTCCAGCCACACTTCCCTTGATGTGCACAATCTTAGGGTATTGTCAGTGACCATGCTTCCCCAAGATTTCTGTGCTCTTGGCTATGATTACCTTGGTGCAGACTGCAGGTTTGGTGCCAATAACATTCTTCCTACCACAGGAGTTCTGTTTTCCCTGGTACCTGGCTGTATCAGAGACACCTTATTCTCTGCTGTTGAGCTCCTGTGTGCTGTCAGTACAAAGAACATCAAAATCACCTGAAGTTCATCTGACACTGGCGGTTTCACTTCAGATCTCTCCAGGCACTCCATTTCAGAAGGATCTTGAGAGAGAGAACTCTGTTGAAGACTTTGTCTTGGTGTGTCAAGTGTCAGTTCTGGATTCTCCCCCTCACTCCTTAAGAGGCTCCTTTCTGGGAGGAGTTAGTGAAGCTGGAATATATATGCCACAGCACCTTCCTGGTATGAGCGCTCTTGGTTGTCTCCTCCTATGGTTGATGCATGTCCTCCCTGGACATATTGGGACACTTGGGAAGACTCATCAACAGTTTTCCAGAATGTTGAGCATCACCTGCCACAGAGGGGCAACTTGTATGACACGTTCCTTCCAAGAGACCTGACCCTCAAGAAGAATCCTTTGAGGAGCAAGAATATAGAACTGATAAAGAGCTTTTCTATGGCTGACATCTCCTCCTCTTTATTGCCAGATGAAGTTGTCATGTATCCTCAATCCTTCATGGATGATTTTAAACAGTTTCAAGGATCTAGTGAAGAGCTGCAGACTCCTTGCAGAGTGTCCCTTGGTGACCCTGTGTGAGCTCCACTACCCACCATTCTCTCCTCTACTTTGGACTCTGGAGCACATTCCATTGTAGAGGAGGAACTGAGGAGCCCAGGTCATGCATGCACTGTTCAAGCTCTGACAGCTTGTGAGGCAAGCACTGCACTTGCACAGTCTATAGAGGAACTGCTGTCAAAATCTCTTATCAAAGGTGCAGAGATGCATCCTGACCTGCAGTGACACCCACAGGGACACTCATCTTGAATGCTGTCAGTTACTGCACTTGGTGAGTAACCTTTTATTTGCATGTGATATTTCTCTGTTTCAGTGCTCAGATTGTTCTTATACCTCTACTTCCTAAGCCTGCATTTCCCTAAAGAAGAAAACATAATGAGGCAACCAGCAAATAACAATGATTGCCGCTATCTCTGTGGGGTTTCTGAGACCTCCTTTTCAAACGAATTGTGGTAAAGTACATGATTTTCTCATTATGAAATCTTCATGACTTTATTTTTACATTTGATAAAGATCCCATTCAGCCTATTGACAGTCTCTCGCCTCCCCCCGCCCCCAAGCGTTCTCCGAGTGCTTGTCAGTGGTTGTAGCCTTTCTCCGCAAGAGCCAGGTATACCTGTACCTCACCGACTGGCCACTGAAAGCACAATTCTGGGAGCAGGTAGACTCTCAAGTCCACCTGGTCAAGGCTACCTTAGAGAAACTAGAACTCCTCCTCAAAGTGGACAAGTCGACTCTGTTCCCCACCCAAAGAATAGAATTCATTAGAGGGTGCTGGAGTCAATGTAGATGAAAGCAGTCCTTCCACAATCCAGATTTCAAGTAATGACAGATCCCATCCAGAGCCTCACAGGATACTCCACCACAACCACATGGAGATGCCCAAGTTTCTCATACATACCATCCTGAGGCTCAGAACCCCCCAAGCCTGGCTTGCCTCTGCTTATCATCCAGGATGGGACACTCTGGACTTGGTTGTGATGATATGGGACCAAATTCTAGACTCCCTTTGGGAATGGCTAAATGCTCATGCAGCTCCTGAAGGAGTCTCCATCAGCACCCCTCAACCATCCATGATCCTGGTGACAGCCATATCAGCCCTGGGATAAGGGGCCCACCTGGGCAACCTACAGACATAAGGTCTAAGGTCAGAGTAAGCTCTTGCTTCATACCAACATCAAGGAGCTCCTAGTAGTGCGACTAGCCTGGCAGTTTCCTGACCAGATTATAGGGACAGAGGATAGCGATGATGACCAGCAAGACCACTGCCATGTTTATATAAACAAGCAGGGCAGATCCCTTTTTCTGTCAGGAAGCAATTCAGCTTTGGGAATTTTGTCTAGCCCATTCCATTCACCTGGAGGCATTCTGTCTCCCAGAAGTGTGAAATGAGCTCTGCCAGAGCTCATCTCAGCAGGTGTTCCATCTGTCCGGATATCATACATTCTGTCGTCCAAAGGTAGGGATTTTTTCCCAGGTAAATCTGGCACATAGTTGCTTCCTTCACCTGGACCTTCAATCTCTCCACTCATGGCTAAGAAGCTTCATGGTTAAATCCTATGGCATTCCAATGCTCGTAACTGGTGAGGGAGGTGTTACACCCTCCCTCCCACCCAGGCCCCAAGCCCACTTCCCAGCAGCCCCCTCCCACACACCAAACCCCTCATTTGGCCATACCCCTCATGTCAGTGAGGTGGGCTATTTTGGGGTTTGTTTTTGGTTTTGTTTGCTTCTGACTTATATGTGGCTTTTTTCTGTGGGTCAGCGGCTTCTGATCCAGAAAAGGTTCCCCACTCCTGCTCTACTGTCTACTGCTGCTAAAACAGCAGTGGGTTGGTAGGTTCATTGACCAGGATGCACGTTGTGGCCTCTTCACCATTCCCTCTAAGAGACCTGGGGTGCTCGGTATTCATTAACCTCATGGCAGGGTGTTTTCTGAAATGCATGAATAGGTTCTGTCCAAATTTGTGACCTTCAGTTCCTGCTTAGGATCTCAGTCTGGTCCTCTTCAGACTAATGGGGGCCCTGTTTGAACTCCTGGTAACATGCTCCCTTCTGTACCTGTTGTGGTTCCTGGATGCCATCATACCAGCCAGGAGGGTATCAGAGTTAAAAGCGCTAACCTCCCACCCCCCTACACAGTCTTCCATAAGGACCAAGTACAACTAAGACTTCACCCAGCCAATCCTGCCCAAGGTGGTGTATCAATTCCACATTGGCCAAGACGCCTTTCATCCCAAAACTCATGTTAGTGCTCAACAGCAAAGATCCAGAGAGTGCTAGCATTCTGTGTGGCGTGCATGAAGTCTTTCAGGAAGTCAAATCAAATGTTAGCAGTGGCAGCTGCTGGTGTCTTCACAATGCATCTCTTCCTGGATCATGGACTACATCTGTACCTGCTCCGAGTTGACCAGTATCCCAGCCCTAGCAATTACAGTCCACTCAACAAGCACACAAGCCTCGTCTGGCCCAGGTTCTATTCAGGAGATATGAAGAGCAGCAGCTGGATCTTCATGCTCACTATCCCATCAACCATCATACTAGTGATGATGTAGCTTGAAGCAGTGGCTTTCCAATCAGCAATTCCTTTACTCTGATGCTACTTCTAATGGAGAGTTTGGGAGTCACCTGATTGGAATCGACGTGAACAAGCACTCAAAGAATAAAATCAGTTACTCACATTCTTGTAATTGTTCTTCAAATGTGGTGTTCACATCCATTCCAATACACCTCCTCCTTCCCCTCTGTCAGAGTAGGAGGGGGGAGGGGCAGAGTTAAATCAGCAGCGTCATATATTGAGCGTCATTACGGGAGGCTCCCTAGCCAGTCCGACAGGAGCTGCTAACGGTAAAATGTTCCATTAACCATGCATGTGACACATGCGCAGCTAATTGGAATGGAAGTGAACAACATATCTTGAAGAACAATAGTTCTGAGGTAACTTTTTTTCTTCAAGATGGTTGTCCCTTGTTGGTGCTCCACTATTTTCCTTCCACCTCTCTACTTCAAAGTTTCATGTAGATTATCTAGGGTACAGTAAAAACAAGAAGGGGACCTTTTGGAGCAGTGTGCGAGTGCTACAGCATGTGCACGACTGAACCAATCACTATTACTACAAATCTCTGATTACAAGCACAGAGCAACAAGACACATGAAGTGGAGCATCCACAGAGACAACTATCTCAAAAGAGCCTCAGTTACTCCACACGGTGAGTAACCTTCTCTTTCCTTCCATGAAATTTGCTGTTTTTCTGTAGCCAGATACTCAGTACTGCTTTTCTTCCCTTCCAGATCTGCCCACAATTGTTTCTTGAGCTGTTTTCCCCACCAAGGGAAATTGTGTTTACGATATATGTTCCCAGAACTGTCCCATACAGCCAGCTTCCCTTTCTTCCATCTTCTGTGCATGAAGTCTAACTTTTCCCTATGGCGGACTCCTATCAAAATGCGTACCAAAATTG
Source organism: Pelochelys cantorii (assembly GCA_032595735.1). Lineage (NCBI taxonomy): Eukaryota > Metazoa > Chordata > Testudines > Trionychidae > Pelochelys > Pelochelys cantorii. The sequence goes on along the minus strand of CM064339.1, from coordinate 9,613,683 downwards.
CTCGCCAGCTATTATGCTACTTTATAGCAGTTGTGATTGCTGGCAGAGAGGCATATGTACTTCAATTACAAGGAAGCACTAAGCCATTTGGAAACCAAGAAAGAAAACCTATTAAATTCTTAAATAAGAAAAGCTTATCCTCAATTCTGTAAACGTGAAAATCCTCCAGGCACCATATTTTGTGTCCATGTGAATGACCAAAAAGTTGCCAGGCCTCAGAATTGGACTGCAATTAGAACTTGAGACATAAAGGAAATACAACAGCAGTTATGGAATTTATATATAAGTGCTAGATTATGATCATCCTGTTTCTGCCATATGGCAGAGGAGGTTCTAGCTAAATGGGAGGAGGATTTTTTATTGGATGAGGAATGGTTAGGGTGAGAAAGCTGTAAACCACTACCATAAGATTATAAGATATTGATATTTCTCTACATTTTATGATTGCTTTCTTAATTCAAACATTGTTTAGATTTAGAGTCTAGATTTTTTTAAAGAAATTGTGGTAACACTTTGAATTCAGGTTCCTAATTTTTTTCAGGTATTACAGCAAAAGGATGAGGTTGATCCTTGTTACATTTTCAAGAACACTGTTTTGCTTATTATTAATGTAAAGCAGTAAACTTAAACTTTGTAAATGCCACTCTTTTTTTTGTTTTTTCAAAATTTGGCAGCCATAATGCAACAAATTGGTTTTTTTTAATTTAAAATTATTAGGCGTCATTGGGGTTACAAATAGAAAGGTACACAGGAAGAATTTACTACTTGAAATGTTTTCTGTACTTGCAAACATACAATTGTAAAAATTATCTTCACAGTTAAATCTTTTATACATACAAGGGGGCTTTTATGTCCCCCTCACTATGCTTGCCAGCCCCCCTCGGCCGGGGAGGGTATAGGGCTGAGGCCGCCCCAGCTCTTGCTCACCCACAGTCGCTGGAGAGGGCCTGGCCCTAGCTCTCTCTAGCCCTCCCTCCCCCAGCCAGTCCCAGCTCTCACCCTTCCCCCACATGGCCCCGGCTCTTCCTCCCCCAGCTGGCCCCAGCTCTCTCTTCCCCCCACTTTTTCTCGCTCCTTCTCCCCCCTCAGCCACTGGGGTGGGGCCGAGGCCACCCTGGTCCCAGCTCCCCCTGCTGCCACTGGGCAGGGCTGAGGCACACCAGCCCCAGCTCTCGGACAAAGAGTTGTGTGAGGGGGCCAGTGTATGGCGGGGGGGGAGGGAGATGCGCAGCTCCTCTCCCCCCCCCCCCGGAGGGGGAGGCCATGTGGCTTGTGGCCCCCCCCCCACCGGGAGCACTGGCTGAAGCACGGGGGAGGGGGCTGGAGCAACATGCCACTCCCACCTCATGCTCATGTTCAGGGCCATCGGGGGCGGGTGTGTTTGCGCGCACACACGGCACTGGAGGGGCTGCAGCCAGTAGGGCTATGGGTGAAGAGGCCTGCCAGCAAGGCTGGTAGTATAGTGAGGGGCCGTTTCCAGTTGGGGAAGGCATGTTCTGGGCTTGTAGTTGCGGGTGTGGTGATGCCACTGTTGCTACACACTGAGGGGCTGGAACACACAAAATCTACTAGGTTCCCCCCCACCCCCAGGCTTTGGTGTGTAACTGGAATGTGGGGAGTGTTTGGGCCACAGTTAGGTTTTTTACTTGTGTGCAGCCCCCAACTGAATTTTCTCTGGGTCAGTAGCCCCCAAAGCAAAAAAGGTTCCCTGCCCCTGATGTAGAACGATGTGAACTTATGTGATGAAAAGTAACAGAGAGGTAGACGTGTTAGTCTGATCTTGGTAAAACAAAAAAAGCAGTCATGTAGCACTTTAAAAACTAACAGGATGGTTTATTAAGTGATGAGCTTTTGTGGTGCAGACCCACTTCTTCAGAGCATATTCTGAAAGTGAAATGGTATGACTATTATATAACACAGGGATACAATGAAGAAGTAAACAAATCAGCTACATAGAATAGAAGGGGGGACAAGGAAGAGACCAGGAAGTATGCCAGCAATGTTCCTCTGATATGTATATTGGACAAACTGGTCAGTTGCTTCGCCAGAAAATTAATGCTCACAAATCACACATCAGACATCTCCACACAGAGAAACCTGTTAGCTGACATTTCAACCAAACTGGCCATTCCCTTAAAGACCTGACAACATGGGTCTTACTTCAGAACTTTTATTTATGCTAAAATTCAACACATTGCGAATGGACCTTAATTTAGATGATAATTACCTTACACATTACAAAGACAGCCTCCCCACCTTTTGGTATTTGTAGTAACTCCAGATTAGCCACTTAACTGACTCTTACAAGAAGCAATTTCCTCCTTCCTTGTCTCTTACTTGTCCCCTCGCCCCTGCCTTCTATTCGATGTAGCTGATTTGTTTACTTCTTCATTGTATCCCTGTGTTATATAATGGTCATGCCATTTCACTTTCAGAATATGTTCTGAAGAAGTGGGTCTGCACCACAAAAGCTCATCACCTAATAAACCATCTTGTTAGTCTTTAAAGTGCTACATGACTGCTTTTTTTGTTAACTTATGTGGCAGAATTAGATAAGTTAATGAAAATACATTTTATTATAATACATCAATTTTTAAAAAAAGAAATGCTAAGAACAGTGTGTCTCTGGTTTAGAACTTGCACAGGGAAAATGATATCGCTATAATGATATAGATATAATGAAATAGATATTTCAGATAATTGAAGTTAACTTTGCAAACATTTATTTTAAGCTTCCAACTGTTTAATCTTGCATTTTCTGTTATGGTGGTAATAGACTAATTTTGACTATACCAATTGATACTGTGGAGAATTCTATTTGCTTTGAAAATTCAAAGTTATTAAATTGAGGAAACTCCAAAATCATAATTTACTGCTTGATAATTTTTCTAAGAAATTCAAAATGAATTAAGGACCTTTAGCTCCTCCCATTCGTTCTAAGGGCTTGTCTATTACATCGGAACACTCAGGAAAATTAATCCAAATTAACCAAAGGTGTGAATTTAAAGTGGATTAGATTCATGCAGGGGTTTAATGGGGTTTATGCATTTACTCACAATTGCAGAACGCTTATCTTATTTGATTTTGGACATGGGAACTAAGGCTAATTTAATTGTGAATAAAAATGGCCAGGTTGGGGGAGGGGGGAAAATGTTATGTGATTTAACTAACTTTAAATTCACACCTTTTTGGTTAATTTGGATTAGTTTTCCTCCGTGTATTGATGTAATGAAGCCCTAACAAACTTCTTTGTAATATTTGTGTTCCTAATCTGACCTGGAGAACAAGCAGTTTGCACACCATTTGCTCCTTGTAGAATCATTTGTCATTCCACATCAGAGGCTGAAAAAGTTTCAAGGTCTGTGAATAAATTTGAATTGCTTAATATTTTTTCCTTTTTTAATTGTGTGTTTATACAAGCAAAATGTCATTTGACTCTAAAATACAAACACTATGAAATCCAATTAAAGCTTTAGAATTTGTTTTTTAATCAGCTCATAGGCTACAGTGAGAAACCAGTAAACCTACAGATGTTCATTGGAACAGCAGATGATCGCTACTTACGACCTCATGCATTCTACCAAGTGCACCGAATCACTGGGAAAACAGTTGCTACTGCTAGCCAAGAGATAATAATTGCCAGCACAAAAGTTCTGGAAATTCCACTTCTTCCTGAAAATAATATGTCAGCCAGGTGTGTAGCAGCATTTCTCCCAAATTAGAAAGTTAATCATTTGTGTACTCCTTTCAACGCAGTGCAAAGGTTAAAATGATATGTTTTTAAGGTGATTTGGTATAGCCTTAATTGCTTTCATTTTTAATTGTGTACTCATGTAGTGTCTGAGGTTTTTTCTGCCAACAAACTTTTTAAAAAATATGCTTTTTGCTACCTGTAGTTGGATTATTATCCTATCTTCAGGCCTCTATGAAAAATCTGAATTGGAGTGATTAAATATTATTTTAATGAACAAAGGAGGAACCTATTAGCTCACCTAAAATGCTACACCCTACTACTTAGAAGCCAAGACAGCACCATAAATTGTTTCTTACATGAATCAAGTTCAGCATATATTCTGATTTGGCTCAGTATGCATATTATTTCTTAGAATGAATAAGAATACTTTTTGAATACTGGATTTTTAAAAGAAGAACGTGGATTACCATATAGTGCAGGAACAGAGCTTACTTTACTTACACATTTTAATGTGTATAACTTTATTTGAATTTTTACATAAAATGGCTTCTCTGTAGTCTTTTGTATTTGTTGTCCCGTAACAGTGCTGTGCAGTATCTCTCACCCTATTAATTAGTTGACTATATAACTGTAGTCCAAAATTAGCATTGCTATTTTGAAATTTCAGAAACAGTTTTGGTAGGCCAGTGGAGTTGCAGGTTTGGCCATTTAATGACACTGTTTCCATGGAGAATTGTACATGGTTATCACTTCTGAGAGACTTGTTTCAAAATAGTCATCAGCCAAGTACTACTGTAATACAAATAATTGACCTTTTATTTTGTAAAAGTCAAAAGAATAGGGGATGTTAAGTTCCCAGAATATAACATTAGAGCTGACATACTGTTTGCTCCCTCCCCCCCCCCCCCCCCCCCCCGCATTCGAAGGATCATCGTAGCAGCTATCCAAGTTAGTGGCATAGAGCAAAATTAAGTTATTTTTAGTTCTGGTTTAGCAAGAGAGTTAAACTGATACCCGTAGAATATATTTGATAATTTACTAATATCTGTCTTCTATTCCTCCATCTGTCTTCTAACCCTTCTTCCTTTACTCCTCCAGTATTGATTGTGCAGGTATTTTGAAACTCCGCAATTCAGATATAGAGCTCCGCAAAGGAGAGACAGATATTGGAAGAAAGAATACCAGAGTGCGACTTGTGTTTCGTGTTCATATCCCACAGCCTAGTGGAAAAGTCTTGTCTTTACAGGTTGCTTCCATACCTGTTGAATGCTGTAAGTTTTGTAGCAATCTCTTATACACATTTAAAATCTCTTAATTACAGTTGCAAAAGCTTTCATTTCCATGTTTCACTAAAATTTTCAGCACTAGGATAGTATGTATGGCTGTGAAATTATTTTTGAAACTATATTCATTTACAGTTCACAACAGATAGGTTTTAGAATTGTTGGAACGTTGTAGATTTAAATGAAAAATTAAAGAATTATTTAAGTTTTGAGTATGTTAAATTGTGTTAATAAAGAAGTTGTCACCTGTAACATGGAAATTTGGGAAGAGCAAAATTTGTAGTTAATGCATAATTTCATGTTTCTACATAACAGCATCGGTGTTCATTTTGGGTGTTATGTAACAAGTTTGTGTAGGTAAAAATCAAAGCATTTATTTTTGGGAAAAATGCTAATAAATGGCTTCAGTTAGCAGATTCTATGTCCTTATTAGAGATCAAGTAGCAGTGTTTCTAATTCAGTAGTTATTTTTGGTATTCATTTGTAAACTACACGTGAGGGAATACCTATATGGGTCATATAAAGAATCTTAAATAGTTTCTGCTAACAATTATTTTGACCATAAAATAATTCAGAAATACTTTTAAGATCATTCACTAAACCGAAAAGTGAATCCAATGTATGCAGTTAAGCTGTTGCAAAGTTTCATGATTGCTTGCTCTGTCAACCTTTATAGCTTACTTTGTAATTAAAAAACAACAACAACAAATGGTCATTTGTTGTTTTTTTTCTGTAACAGACTAACTCGGCTACTCCCTATAGCTTAGTAATTTTAGTTTGACTCAGAATATGAAAGTAGATAAACATTTTCTTTTTTTCTAAAAAAAAAAAAAAAAAGCTCAGCGATCTGCTCAAGAACTTCCTCAGATAGAAAAATACAGCATCAACAGTTGTTCAGTAAATGGAGGCCATGAAATGGTTATGACTGGATCTAATTTTCTTCCAGAATCAAAAATTATATTTCTTGAAAAAGGACAAGGTAGGTTAACTTTTTTTTAGTTGTTAAAATAACTGCTGCAGTTGTGAATGTTTCAGTGGTAGATTCATTAAAACCTTTGCATGTTGTAATCTCAAACTTCAGTTCTATCAGTGATCTGTGTCTGGGTTAGCTGTTGCAAATGAAGATTGTACAGCTGCTGTCTCAGGAAGGTAATTACAAATCTGCTTGTCCCTCACTGAAAACGTGGAACTCTAGAGAAAGTGCTGCTTACTCATGGCATATAATATGCGTTCCCCTTCTCTTGTGAAATATAACAGGGAACTATATGACGCCTGTTCTAGTTTTGTTGGCCATTTGAGTAATAAGTTTCCTTTGACTTAATTGCTGCTTAGGAATTAGCTGGAGTATCTTACTTTCAGGGGAGGAATTGTCGGGGTTCCTTCAGATACCTTTTCCATACAGCTTGTCCAGAATACCTTGTACAAGTTCTGGGAGAACACTTCATCCAGCTTTCTGGGATCCAAAAAAATTCACTTCAACACCAGATTTTGTCACTGAGATTACTTAATTTGAGATGCAGCAAGCCAATCCAGGTTGTATCGAAAACATCTTGCTCTATATATGTTTACACATTACATTATATTTACTGTGAATTGCATTACACCTTTTACTTTGCAGGAAACATTGCCTGCATAACATGCACTGTCCATGCTCGACCTAGTCTTTACCTCATTATTTTGTTCTTTGTTAGTAAGTGGGTGTTGCACCTTACCTTAGGTGGCTCAGACATTCTCTTTTTTTTAGCCTCCTAAACTGTTTACTTATCTTGTTTAGTAGAAATGTTCTGTTTTCAGCCTAAAGATATAGATGTTTACTACCCTAATTCTGTCCACTGAGAAATGAGGTGACCCTTCCATGTCTTAATTCCTCATGTTAGGTGAGAGCTCAGCTAAAGGAATAAACATCATAATCAAATTCTTAAGAGAATTAAAAGAGAATCATGCAAATATGGCGAACATTTAGGAGGCAGTGGATTAAAAATCTTGGTAATCAAGAATGGTGTCTATGTAAAATATTTTTTCCAAAATATATGTAAGACATCTTTAAAAATTTGGTTCACATGTCTTATCTGTTAAAGTAACTGGAATTTTTTTTAAAAGAAACTAATGGTCCTGCGCAGCACCTTAGAAACTAACAAAAATGTAGATAATATTATGAGCTTTTGTGGGCACAACCTCTTGCTCCATTCACCTGAAGAAGTGGGTTGTGCCCACGAAAGCTAATGATACTATCTACATTTTTTGTTTGGTCCTGCGGCACCTTAGAGACTTTCATTGTTTTAAAATTTTTTATCTGTTAAAGTTAAGCATTTACATTTGGACATATATGTATAGCTCTGTGTATACTCTGCATAGCCCGTCAATGCCAAATGTATGACTAAATCAGATAAATGTACTATGTGAAGTGCTAGATGCTAAAGTGACCACTTCCTCATCTACATATCCAAATTGTGCATGTATATTGGATATTTATTTATTTAAAATATTTTTACCCCCCTTCTCTATTTAAAATATTTGAGGTGGCTTACAAATTTAAGAAAACAACACAAAATACAAATATACACATACACACAGGACTTGCCAAGCTGCGACGAGCCCCGCTCACCAGTCGTGCGGTTCTGCGCTCTGCGCCAGCTCTTCCAGGGTGTAATCTACTCACCACGGGTGACTAGATTATATTGTTTGTTGAGCCCTGTGTGTGTGTGTGTGTGTGTGTGTGTGTATATAAATAAATATAAAATTAAACTACAAAACCCCAGAGGGACATAAAACCTGCTAAAAAGGTCTCAAGAGGAAGGACGGACGGACGGACGGACACCAGTAAAAGGGTGGCTTTAGCCTGACGCTGAAACAATGCTAACATTGGTGCCATGTGAATATCCCGAGGAAGAGAATTCCACAGCCTGGGAGCAAAAGCGGAGAAGGTCCTGTTATGCGTAAATGTTACTTATATCCATAAGTGGGGCAACATTGAGCAGAATCTCCCCAGCTGACCTCAATCCCTGGGTAGGTTCATATGGGAGAAGATGGTCCTTCAGGTACCCCGGACCCAACCCGTTTAGGGCTTTGTTGATCATAACCAAGACCTTAAATTGTGCTTGGAAACATACCGGAAGCCAGTGCAGCTGCCGGAGCACTGGCATAAAGTGCTTCGTATAATAAGTACAGTAATTCCTCATTTAACACGGTAGATACATTTCAGAAAATGATCGTGCTAAGCGAAAATGTGTTGTGGGGTCAATTTTCCCATTAAAAATAATTGAAAAGGTGGGGGTTGCGTTTCAAGTGGTGGTGTTGAAGTCAATTTTCTGTTGGTGCTGAGTCGTCAGCGTCAACATTAGACCGATGTACTGTACAGTAAAACTCGAATTGTGCGGCATCCAGTTGTCCAGCATCAACTGGAACCCAGAAGTGCTCCGGTCAGCCGTTCTCTCAGCCGGGCCACTGTGAGCCGTATGTGCGCTCGCGGCTCCAGCCTGCACTTGCTAGCAGCTGGCCGCGGAGCACAGGCAGCTGCCTTGGGACCGGGACATAAGGTTGGGGGAGAAAGGGGACTAGGTTACAGCAGGGAGGGGAGGTGTTTGGCTCTGGGGAAGGGAAGGGGAGGAGAATTGGGTTGGGAGTATGCCCCTGTGACGGGTCTGCTGGGACCCGCACTGCGTCCGGCAAACGGGGAATGGTGCAGCGAGCAGCAAACCCTCCGCTGCTTTGCAGGGAGGCGGGGGAAGCCCCGCGCAGCCGCCGGCGACAGGCCAGCTGGGGAAGCCCAGCTGCCAGCCTGCAAGCGGGGGCGGAGGAGAGGGGGCGAGGCGTCTGCCTCCCTGCAAAGCGGCAGAAGGTTCACTGCTCGCCGCACCTTTCCCCGCTGACCCCCCGTTGCCGGACGCAGTGTGGGTCCCGGCAGACCCGTCACAGCCGCCTTATAGTACCTCCCGGTACACCGGATTATCAGAAGTCTACTGTATTACTGCTGTTTTCATAATTAATACTGCCACATGAAGTAGTCCGCCACTTGATTTTTTTTTCGTGTTGTTTCAGGGACGGTCGTGTTATTCAAAAAACGTTCCCTAAAAAAAATCATGCTATTGCGAAAACGTGTTAAGCAGGCATGTGTTAAACGAGTAATTACTGTGTTAGTTAAAACTTGAGGAGCCACATTCTGGACCAGATGAAGTTTCTGAAAGCTCTTTAGAGTCAGCCACACATAAAGCACATTACAGTAATCCAGTCGGGATGTAACAAGAGCATGGATCACTGTGGGCAAGTCATGCTTGTTCAGGAAGGGTCACAGCTGGCAGATTAGATGAAGCTGCCCAAAGTCGCTCCTGGCCACCGAAGAAATCTGGTTCTCAAATGTTAAAAAAGGTCCAGGAGCACTCCCAAGCTGCGTTCCTGTTCTTTCAGGGGGAGAGTAACCCCATCTAGAACAGGTACCATGCCACTTTTCCAAACAGATAGCCTCCTGATCCACAGGACCTCAGTCTTATCTAGATTCAAGTTAAGCTTGTTTAACTTCATCTAGTCTATCACTGCCTCCAGACACCGGTTTAGATCAGTCACCACCACTCCTGGTTCTGATGTCACACAGAAGTAGAGTTGGATGTCATCTTCATATTCATGCACCATCCTCCAAAACTCCTTATGACCTCTCCCAGCAGCTTCATGTAGATGTTAAGCAGCATAGGGGACAAGATGGAACCCTCAGGACCCCGTAGCACAATCACCACGGGGTTGAATAGCAGCCCCCTAGGTCCACCTTCTGAAAGCATCCCAATAGATAAGACCGGAACCACTGCAGAACAGTGCCTTCATTACTCAACTCTGCCAGGCGTTTCAAAAGGATACCGTGGTTGATGGTATCAAAAGTCGCTGAGACGTCCAAGAGAATCTGTCTATCTCCCGGCATAGGTCATCTACTAGGGAGACCAAGACGGTTTTAGTTCCAAAACCTGGCCTAAAACCAGACTGAAATAATCCATTTCTTCCAAGAAAGCTTGGAGTTTCAGTGCCACCGCCTGCTCGAGTACCTTGCCCAAGAAGGGAATATTAGCAACTAGGTGATAGTTATTCAAATTGTGTGGGTCCAGGGAAAGCTTCTTAAGTAGCAGTTTTATCACTGTCTCTTTCAAGGCAGCGGGAACCATACTAGATCTAAAAGGTGAATTAATAATCCCCTGGGCCCAGCCAGTCATCCCTTTCTGGCTAGATTTAATAAGCCATGAAGACAGGGGTCAAGTGAGCACGTGGTTGGTCACACTCCTCCAAGCACCTTGTCCACCTCCTCAGTCTGCAATAGCTGAAACTATTCCAAAGAAAAATGACTGGGCCCAGCACATTCTGTATCCCGCTTATGTAGTAGCCAGAGTCCAAATCAGACTGAATGAGAGCGATCTTATCTGCAAAGTGTTTCGCAAACAGATCACAGAAACAGGAGCCAAGAGCTCCTCCATTTCATCATGAGTGCCAGACTGTAACAAGCCCCGCACCACTCGAAACAGTTCCGCTGGATGGCATTGTGCGGATGCGATACGGGTGGAAAAGTAGCTTTTCTTCACTGTCAGCACCACCACAGAGTAAGCTCGCAATTCAGCTCTAACCTGCAATTGATCAGACTCAGCTCTAGTTCTCCTCCAGCAGCATTCTAGCTGTTGCACAGACCATTTTGCCACCATCAACTCCCCAGAAAACCCGGGAGCAAACTTGGCTTGACTGGCCCAAACAGGGCACTTAGGAGCAATCATGTCAACTACCCAGGCTACCTTGATGTTCCATATATTGACTCGGGCATCAACAGGACCATTTGCCAAAATGGCTGAACAGTCCCTCAGGGACCTCAGGAAACCATCCAGATCCATCAGCCTCCAAGGTGGACCATCTTAATTGGTCCCCTGCTTCTGTGGAGGGGAAGATCAACAAATAGTCTAAACTTGACCAGGTAATGATCAGTCCATGACAAAGGGAGTGTAACCACATCCCTTATCCCAAGAACTCTATCATCCCTAGTCCAAAAAACCAGATTGAGCATATGACCCGCAACATGCATGGGGGCAGTAATTTCTTGGGCTAGTCCTAAGGTCGTCATGGTATCCATAAACTCTTGGGCTGGACCAGACAGGACAGCCTCGGTGTGAATATTAAAGTCCCCCAAGACAGAAGCCTCAGGGTCCTCAATGCCAAGTCCAAGACCACCTCAGCCAGCTCAAGGAGAACATCTGCCGTACAGCAGGGTGGACGATATACAAGTAGAACACCCAGCCTATCCTACCTACCCAAAATCAGGCACAAACTCTCAAATCTAACACTTTGTCTATTGGGATACCATCTCAGTGGTAAGGGCTTTGGTCCAACAATCACCACCCCACCTCCCCAACCATCGGGCCGTGGCTGGTGCTGTACCGAGAACCCAGCTGGGCACAGTTAGGAAAGGTCAGCGTCTCCCTCCACTCCCAACCAGGTCTTAGTGATACAAGCGAGGTTGGCCCCTTCATCCAGGATTAAATCATGGATGACAGCTGTCTTGTGGGATACCGACCTGGCATTCAGCAGCAGCACCCTCAGGGCTGATGGCCAGGTGTTAAGGTTCCCAGACTTATTGAGTCTGGGAACAAGACCAGAACAAGGAATAGCACATAACTGTCTAAACCTCATTCCCCTTGGCTGGCCAGACAGAATGTTACTGCCATATCTTCCCTACCTGTCCCAACTGCCACAATGCTGTCTGAACCGGCCCCCTTAGCCACCCCATCTGTGCCAAAGCACATAACGAAAAAAGAGAATAAACACAATCCTTCCTTGACCTTCACTGTGGGCAGGTAAGGGGAACTTCCTCTCACCAAGAACCCTCCCCTACCCTTCTGCTCTCACCAGGGACTGAATAGGCCACCACACAACCAAGTGTCCTGCTCTCACCAGCACACACAAACACACTGAAAAATTATACTATATCACACACAACCACCAGCACCACAACACACACCCTTTCCCTCAGTCTGCCCCGAAGGGTGTCCCCAAAGGGCAGCCCCCTTTCGCTTGCCCCTTCAGAATGGCCCACCACCAGCGGCGGCCTCCTGACTTTAAGCCTGCCTCTGGTAATGGCTGCAGGCAACACCTGCAGTTGAAAGTTTTTAGTCCTAATGGAGCAGGCCTCTTACACAAGAGAGAGTGCAGCAACAGCAGAGCAAGATCTTTCCTTCAAGGGAGGTTGGGAGAGATGTTAGTCCTTGTTCCCAGCCCTCACCTCTCTCTCTTCCTTCTTTGAATGCATAAGGAGTCAAGCAAATGTATGAGTACCTAAAAATATGATCTTGCATTTACTATACATATGCACAATATGTTTATTCTCTCTCTTAAGGTTTCAACTGGTGTACAGAGCAATAAAGATGATACTTTTGTGGGAATTCAGTGCACATGAGGACAATTCATGCCCCCTGCAGATTTTATTTCTCCACAAAAATACATTCTGCCAGAAAGGCTCTGTAATTACACCTTTTTCTCACTAGGGGCATCTGTGGTGCCAGGAAAATGGGTAGTTGGCTCAGCCAGCCATGGATAGAAAAGGAGAGTGCCTTGCCTATGTAGCCAGGTGAAGAGTCATGGCGTATGGAGGGGGTTGGACAGTGTAGGGTGCATAAACTGGGATTTAGAAGTGCTAGTGTGGGAGGACTGGCTGGAGCGCAGAAGTTAGTGGGTTGACAGAATTGAGCTAGAGGCTGATTGGGATTGGAGGTTCACATGGGCCGAGGTGGCTAGGGGTGTGTGCGCGCAGTATTGGTGCGAGTGCAGAGATGGATGGTAGGAGATGATGTCTGAGCATAATGGGGTAAGGCAATGACACAAGGGGTGAGGCAGATGTGCCTGACGGAGAGAGTCTAGGGTAAGCCAGGGTCCTCATGGGATAGGCTCCCTAACAATCCCTCCCACGAACCCCCCAAAAATCTGTTCCATATTCCTCCTTACCATAGCAATGGCCTTCCAGAGTCATACCCAGGCTCTTTCCCAGCAATTGCTTCCCTCTCCACCTTCATTACTCTATCTCATCCAAGCCTTTGCCTTGCTTATGAGGAGTGCAGGAAATATGTTACTCTGTTGTAGTTTAAAATGAAATATTACTCAGTTCTGTATTACTATAGTTCTAGCAAGGAATCTGTTTGTCAAAAATATTCAGGAAATTTCTGTCAGTATTGTTACAGATATACGTAACAGGTATTTTGAAAAAAAATTACCAAAATAATTGAAATGGGTGTGATTATTCTGTTTGACAAATTTAGTAGAGTTTTAAAATATTGTATGCAAAATTTTTAATTTTTGTGGATAAAAACCACTTGTGTCATAGATGCATCTGACAAAATGGTTTTCCCCATGAAAACTTAAGCCCAAATAAATGTGTTAGTCTTTAAAGTGCTACAGGACTCCTCAGAGAGATGCTAAATTGCATGTAATCAGCTAACTTCTTGATTAGTCAATAAGGGGGGAAACTGCAGAGCTGCAGCAGGGTTAGCTCCTGGCACCAGGAACTAACCCTGCTGCGGCTCTGCCTCTTAAATGTATTAAGAACTGTAAATACTTTTAAAAGGCAGAGGCATAACGGGAGATCGGGTGGAAGCCGGGAATCAGTTGATTCCCAGTTTGCGCCCGGTCTCAGACACTGCACCTTTTGCTTTTTAAATGTGTTAAGAGCCTCCAGGCAGCTCTTTTAGGAAACTTGCTTAGTTTTGCAAAACTTTTCTCTTTGGTATGAGCTTTATCTTGGGCTCTAAGGAGGCTGTATTAGGCAACAATTTTGCTTCCCTGCTTAGCCTTCCTTGCCACCCTGCAGCCCCCAGCAAAAAAGGGGAGCATTGCTTAAACATTCATATGCTAGGACATAGGGATGTTAAATATCAGTAAATTGAATAGTCTATTAACCTCATGAATTTTTATCGGTTACTTGACTATTCTATAGTCCCTGAGGGTGGATCCAGCAGCCAATGTGCTCTGGCTCCACTACTGAGGAGCCCCCCCTGCCACTCTGCACAGATGCCTCTGTATCGGAGGCAGCAGCACGGGGCAGCAGGTGGGAGCTGGTCCGTGAGGGGAGCAAGTTTTAAAAAACAGCTACTGCCTCTGGAGCCAGGGGGGCTGAGCTCCCGGGGCCAGGGGGGCTGCGCTTCCAGATCCAGCACGAGCTGGAACTGAGCTGGGCTGCCTGCCCGCCTGGCTCCTAATACTCTTTAAATGCAGAGCCACAGCGGGGGTAAGTCCCAGACCCTGCATGAGCCAGGACTGAGCCAGGCTGCTGGTCAGCCTGCTAAAAATCTGCTGGCAAGGGAGGGGGGAAATGCGTGTAGCCTATAGCATTAACTGATAAGGTTTTGATAATCATAAGAACAACATAAGAACGGCCATACTGGGTCAGACCAAAGGTCTATCTAGTCCAGTATCCTGTCGGCCGACAGGGGCCAATGCCAGATGCCCTAAAGGGAATGAACACAGCAGGTAATGATCATGTGATCCCTCTCCTGTCATTCATTTCCAGACAAAATGGTTATCAGTTTATCTGTTAATCAACTACATTATTGCATCCCTACTAGAACACAGAAAAGGGACACTTCTCTTTTTTTTACACGTTTAATTTTTTTTCTTCAGATCAGTTACACAACTTACACGGTAAATACAGTATATAGTTATGTTTTTGCAGGGAACATAACTTGAACTCTCATCAATTGAAAAGTCGCTTCAGATACTATATCTGTTCCTGTGTCTCAATACTGTTTGATTTTGCCAACTCATTTTCTTATTTTACAAATATTTCTTTCCATGTTTGCTCTGTTTGATATCCATACAATCAGAATGATTGAATAGTCACTGGACCAAGTCATCTGTGATGCCAGAGGTTTTCTGAATCCTTTTTGGTTAATTGTAGGGTTGTTTTGTTGAACTATGTGTTGGATCTTATCATTTATTATAAATGTTTTTATAAGTGTTTTCTTAAGAAATTTGAGTTTAACATTACCTATTCATATTTGTTCCCAGGTAGAGAATATGTGATGAGGTTATACAAGTGATATGGAGAATTGGGAAAGCATGTAAATTGTATAGTTAATGTTACTTACCTCTTATAGGCCTTTCTTTGTTGCTATTTAACTTATGAACTGAAAAGGTAAATTGATAATTTAAAGATTCAAGTAGAATTTTATTAATATGCATTCTGAAACTGACATCAAAGTTAATGCTGCAAAGAATATATTGAAAGATGACTCTTTAAATAATTTTGCAAGTATATATATTAATTGTGGTTTTCACCTTTAGTTGCTTTGCAGGGACTTCCCCCGCTTGGCTCCCATAGAGTATAATAATCCCTCTTAAGAATTCAAAAATATCTTGGCATTTTCCCAGCGAAACTAATATAGACTTTGAAAACACATTACTCAGTAGAGATGAGTCAAGAGGTCATATCTTCCTCTAGTCCCGTATATGGAAGATGTTTCACACTGATGTCAATATGATAAAACTTGAGTTCATTGAGGGTACATTCACTGACAAAGGCAGCGTCAGTAAGACAAAATACTCAGTCCCTTAAAGATGCATATAAGATGGCTCCACCTTATGTTAGCTGCAGTGGGGTTTGGTGGTTATATGCTGTTGGACTTTTTCTCTCCAGGGCCATAAAAAGACTTTATATATCAAAGTGCCTTTACTTCTTCATTTAAAACTTCAAATCAAGTTTTCACATTTTTTCACTCGTAATTTGGTCTTTTCTGCATATGAACAAACTTAAATTTCCTTTTCTTGGGCATTCTGGACTACTCCTTTGGCTCCATTCTTCAGTTAATGCGCAACTAAAATCAGATGTTACACAAAATTGTTTTGGTTAAGCTTCCAAGAATTTTTTCAACCGATCAGGGCATAAGAACATAAAGTAAATTCTATGTTTCTGCCCACATGGATATTGTGCCTTGTCTTCAATAGGCTGTCTAGGGAAAGATGAAAAATTTGGCTGTTGTACAGGACTTGAATTTTCTCTAAGTGTCTTTCGGTTTCCATCTTTAATATGCAAACAATATGCTTACCCGGTTAGCCAGTTAAATGGGATTTTATATCTCTAGCCTCCATTACAGGTAAAGTTTCATATTAGTAGTCTGATTACCTTGTGCAAGATTGTAAGGGTACCTCTATGGCATCTTCAGCCTTGATATTTTCTGTCAATCTATGTGTTATCTCTTTTAGCACTCCATTTTTAGCATTGTGCACAATTATAAGGTTTCATAATTAAATTTATTAAAAAAAAATCTCTGGTGTGCTTTTGGCACCAAAACTACTTTATACAAAATAGGGCTCGGCACCCTATAGCAAGCATGCTGTAAGTGGCATGCAAACCGATTTTCTGTGGCATGCGAGGCAGGAGCTCATCCCCACGAGCCTCAGGATTGCGGTGAAGCTGCAGGCTGAAACACTAGCTTCGGATTCCTGCTGGGAGGGAGGAACAGGGGAGGCAGCCACATGGCATGACATAGGGGCTGTGGCAGCCCGGTAAGACCCTGCACTGAGCTCCACGTCCCTGGGGTTGCCTCTGCCTGGCCTGGGCATGCAGCTCCCGAGAGCTAAGGGGTTAACCTCCCCACCTCTGTGCTACATGTTCTGCCTCCTGCTCTGAGAGGGAGCGGAGCTGGGGCTGCTCTGGAGATCAGGGTGGGTGGATGGTCACATATGGGATGCCGGAGCCTGGGATGCACTGCTTCTTCCATGAGCTGTGTGCAAGGGTGGGTAGCTCCTTCCACAGCACCCCTTGCACCCGACCGGGCTGGAACCAGCCCTTGGCTCCGCCCACCCCAGCTCCGGACCTGCAGCCTGCAGGTGAAGGGCGAGCCCAGGCAAAGGGCTAGACTGGGCAGAAAAATGATTCTGGCCCCTCCTCACCCCAGCACTGCTCCCAGGGGGCTGCAGGGCCCAATGCTGCTTCCCTGCCAGTGCGTGCTCTTGGGGCACAGTGATGTGAGGGCAGGAGGGGAGTGAAGAAGGATGAGGGGGCAGCTGTTGCACTGAGGGGCATGGGATGATCAGGCTGGGGGGAATCATGGAGCTGAGGGCAGTGAGGCTGGAGCAGAGGGAAGATGTGAGCGGTGGGGATACAATTTTACTTTGCAGAAGCTGCACATCCCTTTACTCCTCACTTCTTTGCCTCCCTCGCCAATTAGCTATTTGACTGCATTCTCACCCATTGACTTTTTCTGTGTTACTTCCCCACTCTCCTACCCCCAAACACTTTCTCAATCCCCACCCCACCTCCAGCCGCCAAACTCCCTTCCAGACCCTGCACTCCACCTCCTGCCCAGATTCTGCATCCTTATCCCACTTGCTGGCATCCCTGTCGCACACATTGAACCCCTTATTTTTATTCCCATCCCAGAGTCTAAGGGGTCCACAAAATTCACTACTCTGAAACTCCAGAAAAGTAAATCTGGCCTATGGGAAGCCCTGAACTTCAGCCCTCCCTGTCCCTTACCTTCCCCCTGTGGTGCTGGAGTGCCAGAAGAGTGAGGTCTCTCAGATGGGGGTAGGGATGTAATAGTGTAGTCGATTAACCAATAAGCAAAAGCTTATAGGTAATGCTATAGACTACATGCATTTCTCCTCCCCCCCCCCCCTTCCAGTCCAGTAAACTTTTTTAGCAGACTGGTCTAAGGATGTGAAGGAGTAGTCGAGTACATGATAAGCAGGAGCTTATCGGGTAGCACTATCAACTACTTCAGGGGTGGCCAACCCATTTAACAAATAGAGCCGAAACAGCCAGAAATGCAAAGAGCTGCACCAGAATTGTCGAGGCCCCCCCTCCCCCCCCCAAAAAGAGGCTACCCCTTTAAGAAACAAGCTTAGGCTTTTTGGCTCCTATCGATGGCTGCCATCTTGGGTGCCATTTTGAATCGCTGCCTTGGTGAGCACAGGGGAGCCGGGGGACGGTGGCTGTTGGGGGGTGGGGGGGGGAGCTGCAGGAGAGGCTTTGCAAGCTGCACTTTAGGGGGAGAAGAGCCGCATGCGGCTCACATCTGCGGGTTGGCCACCACTGGACTACTTGATCATCTTCTCCTTCCCCCCGGCACTCTGCACTCTTAAAGGGACAGAGAGGAGCCGGCTTGCAAAGATGCTGGCTCAATCTCTGCTCCCCGCCAGGTTTTAGGACAAACCTCCCCTGCACTGCCACTCTACATTCTTTAAGGGACTGAGCAGCCGGTCCCACAGGTTTCAGCACAAGCCCCTCTGCACCCCCCTCCCTGCTACCACTCTGCTTTGGGGACAGAGCAGCCGGTTCCAGTCTCAGCACAAGCCCCCTTCCCTCTCCCCGCTGCCACTCCACATTCTTAAAGTGACAGAACAGTCAGTCCCATCAGTCTCAGCCCAAGCCCTCCCTCCTGCTGCTCTGCATTATTAGGGAACAGGGGAGCCTGAGTGCAAAGACACTGGCTAAGTCCTGGTTTGCCCACCTGCATCCCAGCCTGACAGCCAAGGGAAGTCCCCGCTGCTTACGCTGACCATATGGCCCTTAAAATCTGGAACAGTCTCGAATTTTAATGTCCTGTCCCAGTTCCCTGCGCAGCTCTGAAATTTCCCGGAAAGTCCCCCACACTCCAAACAGATCTAAAAGCGGCTGTGCAGCCAGGAGAGGCCCGAGGCCGGCTGCGGCAGCTGGCGCCCCAGGCGGAATGCGCGATCGGTGCCCCTGCCTGCACAGCTGTCAATGGCTGTGATGTCATCATCGGGCACCCCGGGCCAGCGGCGCCCTAGGCGACTGCCTAGTCTGCTTAGGCTCACAGGCCGCCCCTGTGTGCAGCTGATTCTCCTTCCTCCGCCCCCCAGCTGATGGAATATAGAAGTCAGGGACACTTCCCAGGCTTTCCCTGTGGGTGGGGATCCATCCAATAGCAGCAGCAAGAGGCATTGCCTGTTAGGAGCGCGGAAAATGAGTAAGTGGCTGGGCTATAGGATAAGCAGCACGTGGGGGGGGGGAGGGCAAAGAGCCGTCCAGCTGAGGTTTGGGGGAAAAGGGGTTCCAGGAAGCCCAGTATGGTGTGCAGCAGCAGGGGACCTGAAATGATCTCCTCTTATTTGGAAAAGTCCCTCATCTGGGACCAGTCAGGTCTAGAGGGTGCCGGATCAGGGAGGGCCAACCTGTACCCCCGAAGTCTGCTCCTGCACCCTCCCTCCTGGCCAGACACCTACCCTCCAGTCTGTTCCTGCACACTCCCCCTTAGCCAGACATCCTCCCTCCTGGCCAGGCACCCTTCCCCCAGTCCACTCCTGCATCCACCGTGCTCTTGCACCCTCCCTCCTGGCCACACACTGCACCCTCCTTTGCTCCGTCCACCTGGCCAAACACTCTGCTCCCAGCCTGCTTCTGCACTCTGCCTGCCATCCAGACCTCACAACCTCTCCCTCTTCTGCCCCCCACCTGCCTCCCAGATCCTGCACCCCATCCCTATCCCACTCTCTGGCAGCCCTGTCCTACATACTGAACCCCTCATTTTTGTCCCAACCCCAGAAACTAAGGGTGCTCCATAAAATCCACCAGAAAAGTAAATCTGACCTATGGGAAGCCCTGAATATCAGTCCTCCTTGTTCCTTGCCCTTGCCCCTTGGGGCTGGAACGCCAGAGGAGTGAGGTGTCTCAGTTTGGAGCCACCTTAGTGAGGGTTGCTTTGGGAGTTCTTTTGCTTCTCACTTGTGTGGTCCCCAACTGATTTTTCTGTGGATCAGTGGTCCCTGACCCAAAAAATATTCCCCACCCCTGCCATAAATAAAGAAAACATTGAAAACTTTTGTGTTTGACATAAAATAATACTTTACTTTATTTAAAATGAAGTTTGATAAACTAACTTGAGGAAGTTAAAACACTCAATCTACCCTTAAATTAAATTAAACGTTTACATTAGACCATTCTCCCTAGCTGCAGCACTAGCAAAATGGCTCAGGCGTAATGATGTAATTAACGGTGAGTTTCCATTAGCAACTTGTGGACCACAGAAAAGTTTGCATTGACCCATGTGGTCCCCAGGATATGCAGTGGAAAGAGCCCCTGCTCCCGTCCCAGGAGAGAGGCATGGCCCAGGGCAGGAGGGTTAAATCTTGGCATGCCACTGTGGAAAGGTTGCCAACCCCAAATGAAAAACTTGCCTAAAACTGTTATACATGACTGATAGTTAAAGGTCTGATTCTCTAAGTAATCTGGATGTGAATAGCTTGACTTACACATGTAAAACCATGGTAGTCAATGACACTGCTTATATGATTGAAGTAACTTTGTTGCATATATATGGGCAAAAGTGGTCCTACCTTTCAACAGAAATATAAGAATATGACTTTTTTGTCCAATTTGTTACAGACATTGAAAAGTCACTAGCTCCCTAATGCTTGTGATTTAAGTGAAGGCACGCCAACTCATTAGCCATGTTGAAAGTGATTATAATTATATTTGTGCACTGTGACACAACTTAAAATCAACCATTCCACTTTCTGCTGGTATCGTACGCTATTTGCGTAGTTGGAACTCTGTTTTTTCCTTCTTTTTGGTTTTCTAGGAGAAAATGATGATGTATTTTGTACGCGGTGTTTGTGTGTGTGCACATACGTCTGGGATTAGAAATGTTAATTTATTTTGTGTTACATTTAATCTAGAGATATTTATATTTATGTCTGTATAATAGGAGTATTTACAAGTATCAGTATTTTTTCATTAGTGTATTTTTATAAATATATTTAAACAGATTTTAATTACTCCATATAAATTAAATAGAATGGGCCAGTTATGTAGCTGATATTAAATGACACAATACATTAACACTAATTCACATCAGTTAAGGAAATAACCATTAAATTTTACAATTTATCTTCACTTACTTGGATATTTTAAATCATAGTGGAAACCCTGAATTTTCACCATCTGTTTAAAGAATATCGGTGTTAAGAACTTTGACGATTGTTCAACTCACAATATTATCTATGCAGAAATCCTTAGTGAAATAGATTTGTTTGGAACAAAAACTTTAATGAAATCTGATCAAAGTATATAAAGAGCCTTGAATGTTTCCAACAATAAGAACATTTAAGAATTTTAGAATCTGCTTCCAGTTAACTCTGCAATATCATCTCTTAAATGAATTTAAATATTTTGAATTGCATTCACTCTCAAAGTATTTCAGAAAATGCTTTTTTGACTTGAATTTCTTGTAAACTTAATTTCTCTCAACAGATGGACGACCTCAGTGGGAAGTAGAAGGGAAAATAATTAGGGAGAAGTGTCAAGGGGTGAGAAACTTTCGTTCTTTAGAAAGTTGTTTAAGTAATAAATTAGTCTTGATTGTCATGTTTTTCAGTTTGGACTTCTAGTGTAAATTATAAGTAGGATATATGAACACGTTTTGCAGTTTGCTTCCTTCATTTGAAGACTTACTCTGAATTGTTAGAGTATAAAGTATTCATTATGTTGCTGCTTTCTAAGAAAATGAAATTATAAACTTATTTGAAAAAATTAGAAGGGGAAATTTAGAATAATTGTCAATGTGAGAAGTAATTGTCATTGCATATAATATTTAGGCTATGTCTACACTTGCGGGTTCTTGCGCAAGAACAGCTGTTCTTCCTCAGAGTGCCTGTTCTTGCTCAAGAAGATTTACAGTAAAGCGTGATAAGAGAGGGCTTCTTGCTCAAGAGCTATGCTCTTTCCTAACAAGTGTAAGCACTGTTGCACAAGAGGGCAGTGTGGACGCGCAGAAGGGGTTTCTTGTGCAAGAAAGCCCTATGGCTAAAATGGCCCTCAGAGCTTTCTTGCGCAAGAGAGCGTCCACACTGCCATGGACACTCTTGCACAAAAGCACATGGCAGTGTGGACGTGTTCTTGCGCAAGAGTTCTTGCACAAGAACCCACCAGTGCAGACATAGCCTTAGTGTCTGCTTCTAAGGCATTCATATACTCATGAAGGTATATTTTTAAATAAAAATATAATCTCTAAAATATGCAAAAAATGTCTCCCGCATTACACGTGTTAAATTATATTGTTATATTTCTGCTTTAATGTTGAGAAGAGGCATGAATAGCCCTACCAAATTTATGGCCATGAAGATTGCATTATAAACCATGAAATCTGGTCTCCGCCCATGAAATCTGTTCTTTTGGGTACTTTTACCCTATGCTATACAGATTTAATGGGGAAGACTAGTGTTTCTAAAACTGGAGGTCCTGACCCATAGTGTGTTGTGGGAAGGGAAGGGAGAATGCGGGGGGCCCAAGGTTATTTTAGGGATATTGCAGTATTGCCATCCAAATTTATTTCTGTGCTACTTTGAGCTGGGCAGGGGGAAGAGTCACAGCTGTTGATTTAACTATTGACTTCAGGGCCCAGCAATGCAGAATTAAGGGGCAATACCATACTATGCCATCCTTATTCCTGCGTTGCTGCCTTCAGAGTTGGATGGCCAGAGAGTGTGGAAGCTGACTGAGGGCTAAACTTGGTGGGCAGTAGTGCAGAAGTAAAGGTGGCAATACCATACAGTGGCATCTTTTCTGTGCTACTGCTGGTGGCAGTTGTGCCTTCAGAGCTGGGATCCCAGCTAGCAGCTGCTGTTCTCCAGCTGCCAAGCTCTGAAGGCAGCAGCACCGCCAACAACAACACAGAAGAAAGAGGTAGCAATACTGCAAACCCTCTCCGCACAAACACACTAACATACACCACTACTTTTTGGGTCAGGACCCCTACAATTACAACACTGTGAAATTTCAGATTTAAATAGCTGAAGTAATGACATGTATTGTTTTGTGAAATTGACAGAACTGGACTGTGAATTTGCTAAAGTCCTATGCATGAAGCAATAGCTACACTGAACTAAAAATCCCCATTTGAATTAGCATTTCAGCCAGCACTCAAGCAGGATTCTTTAACAGATGTATTTATTTATATTTTAAAGGTAATGCTATCTTGTTTCAACTTTAATTTAGGCTAACATTGTTCTTGAAGTTCCTCCGTACCATAACAAAACGATTACAGCTGCAGTCCAGGTGCAGTTTTATCTTTGCAATGGGAAGAGGAAAAAAAGCCAGTCTCAACGTTTTACATATACACCAGGTACACACAGCTACTGTATCTTACTACAAGCTAGTTAATGTGTACTCTAAATTTTAGTAATTATTTAAAAGCGTATTTCATTGATACTATGCAAAATATGTTCCCTTTGACAAGCAGATGTAACTTTTTTCATAGTTTCTGAATTGCCAATTTGTCTAATTTCATAGCAAAAATTTGAATCCAATGTAATAGTGTGAAATAATACTATAAACATGGTTAAAATTTTCTATTTTGGCAATTTTTTAGAACATTATTTAATTACTTTATTCCTATAGCTTCTTGGCCATATGTAGTGTGGTTCACTGTTTTTCATGATTTTTGTTCTGTATCCAATTAGTGAATTCTAAGATCACAGTCAGAGAAATAGGTCATCCCCAATTTATAGCACTCCAGTCTCTCTCAGTAGTCAAAATACAACTCTGAACTTCAGATGAGAGAGAGGAAAAATATGGACACCTTGCGGTGTGGCGAGAGCTAATCTCAGGGGCGGATATAGGGCAGGGCGAGTGGGGCGGCCGCCCTGGGCCCCGCGCTTCAAAAAGCCCCGCGCATGCGCCGTGGCAAAGGGGGGCCCTGCAAAATTGTGCTGCCCTGGGCCCCGCAAAATGGTTATCTGCCCCTGGCTAATCTTGAAACTTTATCAGAATGGCATGCTGACATTGACCTGTCTTATAGTGTCTTTGGTATTGGGGAAAACTACAGGATATTTATTGTTTTTTGGATGACTTTTCAAGTGAATATAAAGTTCCTAATAGATTGTAAAGAGCAGTCAGGAATTCATCAAGAACCAATAATAATCGTAAGGGAGAGTTCCCTTCAGAGTTGTTGAAATTATGTGAAATTGTAGGACTTGACATACATAATTTATATATCAGAAAACTAATGAATGTTCCTAACAGGCACAGTAGACTGACAAAATCCAATTTCAATTATTATTTTACACCAGTTGCATATTTTGTGCCTTTAAGCATAATTAAACAGTGTTTATATAATTATCTGGTTAACTATGCATGAATTAGTTTTATCACTGCAATGGCAAAAGTTTTAAACAATACTTAAAGTTACTTCAGCACATTTTTTGAAAGAATGTCAGCTGATTGAAAATATTCTTAAACTCGAAGTAATCATAAGGTGTTTCTTTCCTGCAAAAGCTACTGTTGAAATATTGGAATGAGTAACGGAACATACTAGCTTAAAATGTGTTCAAAATAAAAAGGAAGTGAAGTTATAACCGAAGCTATATTATGGCAACCCTTAACACCCACTTGAAGGGTTTCCTGTTTTCATTTTAACATGCATGCTGCTGTAAGCCTGTAATTGATTGGTACAGGTGTTGGCAGGAAAAAAGTGTTGAGCTTATAAGTAACAGCCCCTGATTATTGCTTAACCATGGCCTTTGGCTTAAAAAGGAAGCAGGGGGACTCAAATTATTGAAAAATGTATCAACCTTATTAGTTCTGTGGCTGTTTTAAAAAGAACCTAGGAGCTGAAAGGAAATATGAAATAAATATGTAGGCATGGTAATAAGCAATGTGGGGAGGGATTGTACATTCTTGCTTTTGCATTAAAAAAATTGCCTGCATACATCCATACATGAGCATTCCCCTTTGTCAGTGGTACTTTGGAAAGGTTTGATTGCTAAAATAATATTCATACACTTTTGTAGTACTTAGCATTTTTCAGTGGAGACCAAAGTAGGTTTGTTGGGGGAGGGTGATTGGTTTGGGGTGGTTTGTTTGCTTACGTATTGCTATATAATAAATGTACTTGCAGAATTTAAGGAGTGAGCTGGGGCAAGGAAACATGAGTGCCATTCCAATCCAAATGATTAGAGAACTTTCTCCCCTTGTTCCTTCAAACAAAAAGACTCCTCAAAATAGATGTGTCTATTGGACCCTCAAAGTTAATCTCATCTGATGTGTACATTGAATTCCAGTATCCTCGCTTAGGTCCACAAATACTTTCTTGAAAGCTAATTTTTTATTCCTTTAAGGTAAAAAATTACCTACTTGAGGAAACCCCTATTGAGCTTTACCTCTTTCTTCTTTGAGTGATTGCTCATGTCTGTTCCATGTAGGTGTGCACACGCAGCATGCACGCGTTGTTGGAAATTTTTCCCTTAGCAGTACCCGTTGGGCCAATGGGGGAGCGCCCTAGAGTGGCGCTGCTATACTGGCCAATATATACCTCTGCTGGCCCTCCACCCCCTCAGTTCTTTCATACTGCTTGTGACAGTTGATGGGACATGCTTCTACTCTTGCTCAGCAAGTGCCCTTTAGCAGTTTACTTAGTGTTAGAGTTCTTTGTTCAAGTTTCACAATTTATTGTTATCAGTTCTTAAGTAGCTGTTGTTTCCTGTGCTAAGGACCCAACCTTGGATCTTGCTCCGTGCTCCCAGCACATGCAGCGGGGCATGCCCCGGTCTCAAGGTTTCAAGCCCTGTGAGAAGTGCTAGAGGCCTATGCCCTGCAGTGACCCGCACTCTACCTGCCTTAAGTACCTGGGTCAGGCCCATTTGTCTGAGGCGTGTAAAATGTGTAAGGCCTTCAAGCCGCACACAAAGCAAGAGAGAGAATCACGCTTGAAGATTATCCTTATGGAGGCAACTTTGCACCTGGCACCAGCATCTGTCCTGGCACTGGCAACCCAGAGCACACCGGCCTCATTGCAGGAGGCGTCAGGCCATTTGCATGCCTCCCTGGTGCTGCATAGACCTCAGCACCAGTCTCAGTCCCCAGTGCCTCAGAAGAAGAGGAGGTCTGGCAGGGGTAGGTCATCCTCATGGTGTGTGCCCTCCATGCTCCCTAAAGCGGGGCAAGTGGCACCATCGAGGAATATGCCTGGACCATCGCTGTCGGGCAAACACAGTTCTAGTCCATGTGAGACCCCAGCCCGGCGGGGGATTTCCTGGAGTCCTCCACTCTGGAGACCTTTGAGGTGGCCAGGGACTTAATTGAGCTGTCCTCTTCTCCCACCTTGGCACTGGTTCCAGCCAAGGATCACGACCCTGGTTGGCACTGATCAGTCGCCCGGGCACCCAGTGCCCCAGGACTGGAAGCGAGGGGACATCATCGCTCTGGCACTGAGTGCAGCACCGGCCTCTGCGGCTGCCGGCACCTCCACCCCGGGCCTACCAGCGCCAGCTCTGACCATGCCTCCTCCCCCTCCGTCCTGGCACTGGGGCAAGCCAGAGTCGATGACCCGCCATGCCCCAACAGGGAGATCACGGGCTGTAACTGCCTCCGTTCCACTCTTGTGTACCTCGGAGTACTTGACTGACTAAGAGGCGGAGTTGGCATGGTCATCCAGGGGATCTAGATCCAGGTCCCGGCACTGGTCTTATTCTCACCACTGGTTGCGACATCACAGCACCTCTGTGCAGCAGCAGCAGCAGCATCAATGGGCCCAGCCAGTCTCGGTACCAGTGCTGCAGCAGTCCTGGCCTCCACAGGCAGTGGCCATTTTGTACCCCCTGGGCCTACCACCAGAGCCAGGGCGTGGGCCTCTGTAGATTGAAGTCAGTCTTTTCTGGGTCTAGGGCACCTCCTTCAGCAACTCCACTGGCTCGGTCCCCCATGTCAGGACAGTCCCTTCCTCCAGGTCAGGCCTCCCCGAGACCCTTGGAGATTGGGGCCCCTGTGTACCATCCCCCCACAGTGCCCTCATCTGTGGCCTCTCAGGCCCCTTTGCAAGCACGTGCCCCCATGGAGGCAGGCCTGAAGGGGGTCTTCGTCCTCCTCGGATGAGGCCCTGGTTGACACACTCCCCTCCATGCCCTCCACGGACTTGAGGGCACACCAGGACCTCCTTCACCGCCTGGCCGAGATCCTGGGAGTCCAGGTTGAGAGGGTATCTGAGGACTCCGACCCTGCGGTCGATATCTTACAACCCGATACCCCTACCAGAGTGGAACTTCCAATCAACAAGATGGTAGCCAAAATTACAAAGTCACTCTGGCAAACCTCAACCTCTATTTTACTAACAGACAAGAAGGCTGAGTGGCGGTACTTCGTGTGTCAGGAGGGGTACGAACACCTTTTCTCCCATTCATCTCTGGGGTCTTTGGTTGTCCAGGCAGTGAACCAAAGGGTGAGGCAGGGCCAGCCCGGCGCCATGCCTAAGAATAAGGACGCCAAGAAAATGGACCTTTTGGGCAGGAAGGCCTATGCATCTGGAGATCTTCAGCTCCGTATAGTGAACCAGCAAATTCTGCTGTCTCATTACGCCTAGAGCACCTGGGCTTCCATGGACAAATTAACCTAGCTGCTTCCCCGGGATTCTCGGCTCAAGTTGAGAGCCTTCACGGAGGAAAGCGCAGGGTGGTCTCTAGGGCCGCCCTCCAAGCGGCCCTCGATGTGGCCAATGCAGCTGCCCTGTTTGTGGTCATGGGGCTGGTTTTATGCTGCAGCTCCTGGTTGCAGGGGTCTGGAGTATCTCCTGAACTCCAAAATACCATCCAGGACTTCCCCTTTGAGGGTCTGTTCCTATTTTCCGAGCAGACTGACCAACGTCTGCACGGCCTCAAAGATACCCAGGCCACATTGAAGTCCTTGGGTATTCACATGTCAACGGTGCTCCCTATCAGGCAGAAATGCCCCTAGGTCCTCCTAGCAGAACACGTACCCGGACTTCTCCCATTGCCGTAGTAGAAACGGCAATGGGAGGAATGGCACTTGCTGCTCCCGGACAGCCCATGACCAGAGTAAGGGCCCATCCAGTAAGTCCTCAGGACCCCATCAAGGGTTTTGAGGTTACACCTGAGGACAGCTTGCCAGCCTCACCTTCCCCCCCCCCCTTTTCTGGGACCGCCTATTCCCTTTTTGCCGGGCCTGGGAATTCATTACCTCGGACCTTTAGGTCCTAGAAATGGTGGGAAGGGGGTATGCCATCCCCTTCCTTTTTTCCCCCTCCCTCCCATCCCCCTGCCCTGTCCCTTTCACGAGCTTCTCCTTTGGGAAGAGGTTCTTCAGCTCCTCACCCTGGGGGGCTGCAGAGGTGGTTCCCCCCCCCCCCGGGTTTTTGGGCAAGGGCTTCTATGCCCAGTATTTCCTGGTCCCCAAAGCCAAGGGTGGGTTTTGCCCCATCCTGGACCTCAGGGACCTCAATGCCTTCACCGTCAAGACCAAATTCAAGATGGTGACTTTGGCATCCGTCATTCCCTCCTTAGCTCCTGGAGACGGGTACGCTGCTGCCCTCGATCTAAAAGATGCCTACTTCCGTATTTCCACTGTGCCCCACCACCATCAGTTCCTCTGCTTTACAGTGGGCAGGGACCACTATCAGGGCAGCTCCGTGGAGGCAGTTCTCCACATGTTCCAGCTCCCACTTGCCCCCATTCGTGCTGCTGCCTCTTATAGTGGTCCCTATCAGAGACAGCAGAGCAGTGGGGAACGGGAGGGGGCAGGTAGCTCCACTAGATCCTGTACTCGTGGAAAGCAGCTTGTCTCCCCCCCTCCTCCCCTTGCTGCCTTTTATACAGAGGGGGTGGACGAAGTAGGGTGCAGAAGCAGGCTAGGAGTAGGGTGTCTGGCCAGGGGGAGGGTGCAGAGTGTGGCCAGGAGGCAGGGTGCAGGAGCAAAGGAAGGGTGTAGGAGCAAGCTGGGGGTGCAGGGTCTTGGCAGGGGACAGAGAATGAATGAGGGTCTGGGCATGAGGAGGGGCGTTTACCTGGCTTTGCATCCCTTTTGCTCCCAAGCACCACCCCCGCCACTCTCATTGGCGGGCCAATGGGAGCAACCGGGAAAGCCTCTGGATAGCACATCACTGTACTGCCGTCCCCCAGCAGGGCAGGGAGGCAGCTTAGTCTCCTTGCCCCCCTCCACGCTGCCGCTCGAGCCTCATGGTCGCCATGCAGCCCAGCTCTCCCCTTTCAGACACTTGTCCAGCAGGTTGCCCAGCACCAGATTGATCTGGGAGCTGGCAGGGCTGGGCATGTGGCTAGCGGTGTGGCGGAGCCAATGGCAGAGGCCACAGTCGCCAGGTTTGGTGCAGCAGTGGCAGCGAGTGTGGCCACAGTGCAGTGACATTGGCTCGCTCAGCAATGATCAGCACAGGCGGAAGTCAAGCAGTGCCAGTGGGCAGCAACAGGCGGGGTCTCCCAGTGCCTCACCCGCTCCTTCAGTGTGCCTTCTCACGCAGGCTGAGCGCCAGGCTCTCTGCCTGCTCCTGCAGCTCCTCGGGCAACAGGCGGACCAGCTGGGTGGTGGTGCTGTAGACCTCCAGGGCCTTGGCCATGTGGCTGGCATGGGCCAGCGTGTCTCACCCAATGCAGGCAGAGGCTCCGCTTGGGCTGCAGCTTGAAGTTGCTGCTGCGAAAAACCCCACTCTGCTCGCTGGGCCACCCTGCTCTGCTCCCTGGGCCACCCCGTCCCCTACGCCATGCTATATCTCCCCCACCCCCTGAGCCCTCCAAGCAGGAAGCTGGAGTTGGTGCTCCAGCCTGCAGCTGTGTGGCGACCCTGTGGCTTCAGTCACAGCACAGGCTCCTCACTGTGCAGGGGCAGTGGGAGGGAGGGCTGCACTTTCAGAACCACTGTATAAGAGGCAACTGAACGAGCTGCAGTTCTAGAAGAATCTAGGGAAACATCAGCAAAGTAAGAAGCTGCTAGTGAGATCCTGTTCCATTTCGCGACTTGACCCAGACATGACTGAATTCCTCCCTTCCCCATTTGTGGAAATTTTTAGCTAAAACACCCTCTCTCTCAGAATCCTTATCTTTGAGCAAGAAGGAGGATCAGAAAACACCTTTGGCAGAATGACCAAATGTTTCTCTTGTTCTTGGGCAAGAACCTCTGATTTGTCTGAAACTCTTGGCTTTGATAAGGAACTGTCACTTAGTCTTGATTTTTTTACATGCACCATATAATGAAACAACTTTTTTACTTCTGCTGGGAAATAATTGAGAGGGTTGGGTTTTTTTGTTCTTTTGTTTTGCTTTTTATGAGATTAGAGGTTCCTCGAGTGTCTTCTGGAGTGACCATTTCCATTTGGCAATATCCATGTGTGATCAAGTATTTGCTAAATTTGACTTTGTCCAAGCAGATAACTGCACATTAAGAAAACTGAGTTGGATGGGGTGAAACGTAACAAGAAAGGTTTCTGTCGGCATGTTAGCAATAAGAGGGTGGTAAGGGAAGCTATGGGACCCTTACTGAATTATGGAGGTAACTTAGTCACAGATGATGTGGGAAAAGCTGAAGTACTTGATGCTTTTTTTGCCTCAGTCTTCACAGACAAGATCATCTCCCAGACTACTGCACTAGGCAACACAGTATGAGAAGGAGATGCGCAGCCCTCAGTGGAGGGAGAACAGGTTAAGAACTTTTTTTAAAAGTTGAACATACACAAATACGTGGGGTCGGATCTAATGCATCTGAGGGTATGGAGGGATTTGGCTGATGTAACTGCAGAGCCTTTGGCTATTATCTTTGAAAATTCATGGCAGTCAAGGGAGGTCCCAGACGATAGGAAAATTGCAAATGTAGTGCTCATCTTTAAAAAAGGGAATGAGAATCCAGGGAACTACAGACCCGTCAGCCTCACCTCAGTCCCTGGAAAAATAATATAGTGGATCCTCAAAGAATCCATTTTGAAGCACTTGGAAGAGAAGAAAGTGATTAGGAAAAGTCAACATTAATTCACTAAGGGCAAGTCAGGCCTGACCAACCTGATTGCCTTCTATGACGTGGTAATAGGCTCTGTGGATATGGGGAAGTCAGTGGATGTGATACACTTTGGCTTTAGCAAAGCTTTTGATATGGTCTCCCACAGTATTCTTGCTAGCAAGTTAAAGAGGTATGGATTGAATAAATGGATTGTAGGGGATCGAAAGTTGGCTAGATTGTTGGGCACAACGGTTAGGGATCGACAGCTCGATGTGTGATTGGCAGTCAGCAGGGCCAGCCTTAGGGCTGGGCAATCCAGGCCTAGGTCCAGGGTGCTGCAGCTAGGGGGTGCCACAAAGGGTTCTGCCCCTGCCCCTCCCCTCTGGCTCTTTTTTCCTTCTGGTTGGCTTTTCTCTTCCTGCCTAGACCCAGGGCGTTGCAGCCTTGCCCTCCCCCCTGCCACGTGGTTGGAGCACCTGCGCCGGCTTCCCGCAGGCGGGGAGGAGAAAAACCCGACACTTCAATGCACGATCTGGCTCACGGAGAAGAAATGCTGCCCCTCCCACTCACCTAGCTGGGGGAACAGCAGCTGGTTGTCCATGGAAATGTTTGCATTGAGCCGGATGGGCCACAGGCCAAAAAGTTTGAGAACCATTGACATAAGAACATAAGAACGGCCGTACTGGGTCAGACCAAAAGTCCATCTAGCCCAGTAGCCTGTCTGCTGACAGTGGCCAGCACCAGGTGCCCCAGAGGGGATGGACCGAAGACAATGATCAAGCGATTTGTCTCTTGCCATCCTTCTCCAGCCTCTGACAAACAGAGGCCAGGGACACCATTTCTATCCCCTGGGTAATAGCCTTTTATGGACCTAACCTCCATGAAATTATCTAGCTTCTCTTTAAACTCTGTTATAGTCCTAGCCTTCACAGCCTCCTCTGGCAAGGCGTTCCACAGGTTGACTACACGCTGTGTGAAGAAGAACTTTCTTTTATTAGTTTTAAACCTGCTACCCATTAATTTCATTTGGTGTCCTCTAGTTCTTCTATTATGGGAACTAATAAATAACTTTTCTTTATTTGCCCTCTCCACACCAGTCATGATTTTATATACCTCTATCATATCCCCCCTCAGTCTCCTCTTTTCTAAACTGAAAAGTCCCAGTTGTTTTAAGCTCTCTTCATATGGGACCCGTTCCAAACCCCTAATCATTTTAGTTGCCCTTTTCTGAACCCTTTCCAAGGCCAAAATATCTTTTTTTAAGGTGAGGAGACCTCATCTGTACACAGTATTCAAGATGTGGGCATACCATAGTTTTATACAGGGGCAGTAAGATATTCTGTGTCTTATTTTCTATCCCTTTCTTAATAATTCCTAGCATCCTATTTGCCTTTTTGACCACCGCTGCATGCTGTGTGGAAGTTTTCAGAGAATATCCACGATAACTCCAAGATCTCTTTCCTGATTTATCATAGCCAAGTTAGCCCCCATCATACTGTACGTATAGTTGGGGTTATTTTTCCCGATGTGCATTACTTTACACTTATCCACATTAAATTTCATTTGCCATTTTGTTGCCCAATCACTCAGTTTGGTGAGATCTTTTTGGAATCCCTCACAGTCTGCTTCTGTCTTGACTATCCTAAACAGTTTGGTATCATCCGCAAACTTTACCACCTCACTGCTTACCCCTTTCTCCAGATCATTTATGAATAAGTTGAAAAGGATTGGTCCCAAGACTGACCCTTGGGGGACACCACTAGTTACCCCTCTCCATTCTGAAAATTTACCATTTATTCCTACCCTTTGTTTCCTGTCTTTTAACCAGTTCTCAATCCATGAAAGGACCTTCCCTCTTATCCCATGGTCCCATGGCAATGTAATTTACACAAGAGCCTTTGGTGAGGGACCTTGTCAAAGGCTTTCTGAAAATCTAAGTATACTATATCTACTGGATCCCCCTTGTCTGCATGTTTGTTAACCCCTTCAAAGAACTAGATTAGTAAGACATGATTTCCCTTTACAGAAAACATGCTGATTTTTGCCCAACAAATTATGTTCTTCTACGTGCCTCACAATTTTATTCTTTACTATTGTTTTGACTAATTTGCCCGGTACTGAAGTTAGACTTACCGGTCTGTAATTGCCAGGATCGCCTCTAGAGCCCTTTTTAAATATTGGTGTCACGTTAGCTACCTTCCAGTCATTAGGTACGGAAGCCGATTTAAAGGATAGGTTACAAACCACAGATAATAGTTCAGCAGTGTCCCATTTGAGTTCTTTTAGAACTCTTGGATGAATGTCGTCCCAGAGATTTGTTAACATTACGTTTTTCTATTTGTTCCAAAACCTCCTCTAATGACACTTCAATCCGGGACAGTTCCTCAGATTCATCACCCACAAAGGACGGTGCAGATTTGGGAATCTCCCTAACGTCCTCAGCCGTGAAGACTGAAGCAAAGAAATCATTTAGTTTCTCCGCAATGGCTTTATCGTCCTTGATTGCTCCTTTTATATCTCGATCGTCTAGGGGACCCACAGGTTTTTTAGCAGGCTTCCTGCTTCTAATGTACTTAAAAACATTTTGTTATTTCTTTTTGAGTTTTTGGCTAGCTGTTCCTCAAAATCTTTTTTTGCTTTTCTTATTACATTTTTACACTTGATTTGACAGTGTTTATGTTCCTTTCTGTTTATTGCACTAGGATTGGACTTCCACTTCTTAAAAGATGCCTTTTTGTCCCTCACTGCTTCTTTTACATGGCATAAGGTGTTGGGTGATACAGGGCAGGAAGGCAATGTGGTAGGCACACTGGGAATGCAGGACTGGAGCTGCATGTGGGAGGGAAATGCAAGGGCTGGGGTGAAGATGGTATTGTGCAGAGGTTGGGGTGAAGGTGACAAAATGTTAGAATTAGGGACACAGTTTAGGAGTTAGGCTGAAGGAGAGGCAGGAGTTAATGGCAAAGGGGGCAAAGGATGGGGGTCCAGGAGTGGGGGAGCTGATGGAAGCCAAGGGAAATGGGGGAGGCACCATGCCTGGGGTGGGGCGGCGGTCAGGAGTGCCAACATACAAGCTCACCAGGCTGCCATTTTCCCTAAGGCTGGTCCTGGCCATTGGTATCAAGCGGCGTGCCTCAAGGGTCTGTTTTGTGGCTAGTTTTGTTCAACATCTTTATTAATGACCTGGACAATGGGATGGATTGCACCCTCAGCAAGTTCACAGATAACACTAATCTAGGGGGAGAGTTAGATATGTTGGAGGGTAGGGATAGCGTTCAGAGTGACCTAGACAAATTGGAGGATTGGGCCAAAAGAAATCTGATGAGGTTCAGTAAGGACAAGAGCACAGTCCTGCACTTGGAACAAAAGAATCCCAAGCATGGCTATAGGCTG
Organism: Pelochelys cantorii; assembly: GCA_032595735.1. NCBI lineage: Eukaryota > Metazoa > Chordata > Testudines > Trionychidae > Pelochelys > Pelochelys cantorii. The sequence goes on along the minus strand of CM064339.1, from coordinate 9,579,620 downwards.
AGGATCTGTTGGCTTAGCAGCAGTTCAGCAGAAAGAATCCTGGTGATTACAGTGGATGAAAAGATGGCTATGAGTCAACAGTGTGCCCTTGTACCCAAGAATGCTAATGGCATATTAGGTTGCATTAGTAGAAGCATTGCCAGAAGATCTAGAGAAGTGATTTTTCTCCTTTATTTGGCACTGGTGAGGCCACATCTGGAGTACTGCATCCAATTCTGGGGACCCCATTACAGAAAGGATGTGGATGCATTGGAGAAAGTCCAGAGGAGGGCAACAAAAATGATTAGGGGGCTGGAACACATGACTTACGAAGAGAGGCTCAGGGATTTGGGCTTATTTAGTCTTCAGAAGAGAACAGTGAAGGGGGATTATAAAGCAGCCTTCAACTACAGCCTTCAACTACCTGAAGGGGAGTTCCAAGGAGGATAGAGAGAGGCTGTTCTCAGTGGTGGCAGATGACAAAATGAGGAGTAATGGTCTCAAGTTGCAGTGGGGAGGTCTAGGTTGGAAAAACTATTTTACTAGGAGGGTGGTGAAGCACTGGAATGGGTTACCTAAGGAGGTGGTGGAATCTCTTTCCCTAGAGGCTTTTAAGTCCCAGCTTGACAAAGCCCTGTCTGGGTTGATTTAGATGGGGTTGAACTCAATGACCGGGTTGGATTTGCTGACCCATGACTGCCAGCAGGTTCCATTCTGAGCTGCCAGCAATCTTTGCCTTTTGTACTGCAGATGTTGCCGGACCAGAGTGTCCTGGACCACACCTGTAGTATATTTAAGTGCAACAATATGGTCAGCACTAATAGACAGAGAACGTAGTAAATAAATAAATCTCCATGAGAAGATGCTAGTCCAATAATCCAGTGTTTTGGTTTTGTGCTGGATTGTATAACTTGCCACAGCTAATTTTATGGTGATTATAACTAACAGACATTGTTAGAAATTAAGTACTTCCTTATTCTATAAATAGATGTGCTGGAGAACAGACACCTTTATGCCTACCTTTGTTGAACCATCAATAAGTAAAACTAAAACTTGATAGCCTTCTTAAGAAGGATCAATCAGATTTACAAGCATGAAAATTTAAAACTTTGTTTAGTTTTGTTCCCTTATTTTAGAACTGGTACTTGAAAAAATTGTAACAAAAATAGTAGCCATTGCTGTCTGGATTAATAATGTGTTCTTTGGATCTAAGCATCTTTGATAATTTCATTTGTCAGTTAATCTTGTACTGAATTCAGTGTTACCCAATAGCTACACTCTCAAAGCAGCCAGTTTCATCACCCTTTCTCTGTCTGAGAGTTGGTGCTGAACTTTCTGCCAGAACCTTATCAGTGAAAGTTACTGGTTGACCTCAGGTGTCCTTTATTAACCCAGGTCTACTGTGCCTAGTCCTGGGCCAGTAATAGTACAGTAACTGCCCACTTTCCCCTCCAAACCCAGCCAGTACAAAGAATAGAGCAGTAGTTCAAGACTTGGATAACCTGCGGGTTACTGATGAGGAAAGGGAAAGAGGGAGCTGAAGGAAAACATTGAGCAGATAACAAAAGGAAAAATGTTTCAGGCATACCAGCCAGCACGACAGGAATGGAAAAATTCAAGAATGGAAGAGAGAAATTAAGAGCGAGACAAAATAAATGGTAAAAGACTGGGAAAAACAAAATATGATAAATACAGCAGTAGAGTCATGGCATTTACATGCAAGTGCTATGTAATTTAGAGTACATACTCTGTCACATTATAGTGAAGTAGAATTATAAGGTATAATTTTGATTTTTATTCATTTTTCTAGTTTTAATGAAACAAGAGCACAGAGATGAAATGGATTTGTCTGCCGTTCCATCTTTGTCCCTGCCTCATACTGGCAGCGTTCAGGGCCTGCATTCCATCCGAACTCAGCTGTCTTCAGCAGATCCAGGGCACCCACATGATAGTTTACTGTCTACATCACCCAGGAGTCTTGTGTGCCCAGTTCAGCAACCATATACATCCATGACGACATCAGCAGTGTCCCATCTGTCTCATATACAAGGTAGAAACGTCAGTCCAGGTGATGAGTGTCATGTTTTGCCTCCTGTTGTTCACCAGTCTTTCCAAGTAACATCAACACCTCCTGTGAGGCCTTCCTACCAGCCTATGCAATCTAATGTTATGTACAATGGACAACCTGGTCTTCCCATGAGTTCTGTCTCCAGCCAAGGATTTGACACTATTTCATTTCAACAAGATGCAGCTGTACCTCATTTGATAAATCTTAGCTGCCCACCTCTGCCACAAATACAGTACCATTCTTCAAATTCTGGTTCAGTGACAACTTCATGTACAGTAGGACATCCTTTGGCACATGCAGTTCATTCAGGACAATCATCACCTCATCTGCAGTCAATGGTATACCACTGTCCAAATACTGGGCAGGGTTCTCTCTCTTCTGCAATGAATCAACCCCTTGGGCAACCTTCCCCTCAGTTGCAGCAAGTCACATACCATTCTGCAAACCCAGGGTCTGCTTCATCACCATCCCCAACAGCTTCCCATTCTTTGGTCCATTCACCACTGTCGGGGCCATCTTCTCCTCAGCTACAGCCTATGCCATACCAGTCTCCTAGCTCAGGACCTGCTGCATCTCCTCCCCCAACGGCTGTAAGTCACTCGGGACAACATTCCCCTCAAGAACATAGTCCTGGATTGGGAGGTCTCCATGTAGCTTCATCTTTAGTACATCACAGTGTATGTGAGTCATCTCCATTTTCATCAGATGGGGTAGCTGTTAACATTAAACCAGAACCTGAAGATCGAGAGTTGACTTTTCAAACAATTGGATTGCAAGACATCACACTAGATGATGGTAAGTGGATATTACTTTTGACAGTTGGGATTCTGTAAGATGCTGGTGACATTAGAAACCTCATTAGAGCAATAATGTAAGCAACATTTTCAGAAGAACACCCTTTTGCAAGCACAGTTTCCATCCACAAAACTTGCAGTCACATTTTTGTCTCATTGCCGTTCCCCCAGTGTATATGTACAGCATATTGAGTGTAATTCCTACAAATAGACGAACAAGTCCTCTTACTTTGATTTGCACCCACAAATTGTTCTGTGGGCACAAAATAAGAGGTTACACCTAATCCTTTCTAAAAACTTACCCCTTATTATTCAGGGCCATTATATATTCATCCTTCTATGTGAAGATTTAGTTTTAAGGCACTTCTATTTGTAACTTGTTGGTTTGGTATTACTGTGCCTTTTGTTATATAACTGAATTACTTAAATGTAATTTGGAGCCTTTGACTAATATCTTGAAATTCAGACTCTAGAAGAATACAGTTCTAGATCTTAGTGGTGTCAATACTTCATTTGTCCACCATTTGAATAATCTAGATGCGGAAAGAAATCAAACTTTGAGGCCTTTTGAGGCTTTTGCTAAGTGTGTGGTAGTGAATTACAGTGTGCTAAAAATACCCCAGTTTAGAAGGACAAATCTAATGCCCAGGCCAGTTCTGCAGACTAAAATGTTAGCTAAACTTCAGTACTACTTTGAAATTAGGGATGCAATATTGTAAACAATTAACTGATGAGTCTGGGCTCATAAGTTCACTTTCATGGTTACACTCAGCCTCCTCCGCCCCCAACTACTGCCTCTATAGCAGAGATGGCAGCGTGGGGGGCGGTGAAGGAGGGAACATGGGAGCCGCCTGCTGGAGGGGAGCCATTACGAGCAGGGAGCCAGCTTAAAAGCCGGCTCCATGCACTCACCATCTCCCACAGAGCCGCCTTCTCTCCCCCCACCCCTTGTGTGTAAACGTGTGTACCCACTCAAAATTTCAGCAGATATATATTTACCAAAATAAACTAATTTTAACGTCCCTATTTGAAATTTGATAGACATTTGAGCTTGGGCTAGAGCCCAGGCTCTGGGACTCAAAGGCAAGGAAGGTCCCATAGCCTGGGCTCCAGCCTAAACCCAGATGTTTACACTGCAGTTTTATAGCCCTGCGCCCAAATCATCTGACAGGCCAGTTGTGGGTGTTTTACTCTAATGTAGACCTAGCCTCAAAGCCTAGAAACTTTTTTAATGAAAGCTTAAATTCTACAAAAATTGATAAATCCACCACTTGCCATGGAACATTCATACACACCACCTGGCAAGGAATGCATGGATTTGAACCTAGTTAATCTAATAATTCATCTAGACAGAAACTCTGCTCCATCATCTCGAATATTTAATTCAGTGTACTGATGAAGTCTTCCTTAATTACTTGTATAAATTATAAACACTACATGTAGATGTACTTAGTAATTAACTATAATTGCACATTTATCCAATCATCTCAGTACATCAGTTGTTAATTTTCAATCATTTTTTAGGTTGCAAGGTGCCTCCAAGTAATTTCAATGAGCGGTCTATGCATCATTTTTGGTATTTGTGTAATTTTAGTTTTAAAAAGGTTCAAGTACTAAAACTATGGTTATGTGATATATTTCTGATTGCATAGAAAACAGTTCCTGATTGTTCTTCTTAAATTACTTCAAAAAATTAGTACTAGTCAAAGGCACAAGGAACTAGATCCACAATTTGCAAATCCAACAGTTAGGCACTATTGACATTCTCAAAACTGCAGTTCAGCTTCTGCCTAACCTTGTAGGTACCTACCTTTCCATTTGTAGGCTTGAGCAAAGCTACCTATGTCTTGATGCTGTTCCACAGCAAACAGCACTATTGAGTGTTAATATTGATTTGCCATTATATTTCAAGCTGAAATTTTCAGGCTGTTTTTGTTCCATAAAGCATGACTTGTTTTGCACTATAATTTTCTGTGCTGTTTCAATTTGAAGAAAACACAATTTTAACTTAAAGTTGAATCTTGGTGAAAACAAGGGCTACTGATATGGCGTTTGAAATAGTTTAGTTAAAACATACACAACTGTTAGGAAAATTGCATGGTGCATCTGTCTGACACAAGCAAGCATCAATCAAGTTCAGTCTTTGAAATACTTTGAAATAAGCAGTTGCTGAAAACAGTAACTGAAATTAACATAATAAATTCACAACTTTCAAGGATACAGCTGACCTCTTCTTGAGCCATCAAGAAGTCTAGGTTCAATATAACACATGGAATGTAATCAACAAGTTGAAAACCATTTTTTCTGTTAAGAGACCTGTTCTTGATTCTTGTAATCCAATTTGTATCTGAAACTGGTTCAGCTCTTAATGTAATTGCTCTTTAAGGCCTAGACTGCGGAAACCAACTTTGTCAAGTTAAGTAGTCAGCCACTAAAAGTATCTTCCTTATCCTCTGCCAGAAATCAGATGTCTCATTTATATGAGGTGACAAAACTTGAGTTTTGTGAACTTTCTTCTATGACAAATTCACCCTGTTTATAAATTCTATGCTCTTGCGACTGGAAGAATCCCCATTTAGCTGTCCCACTATAAGGGGCTACTTTAAGCATAATTCACTAAACATGGGTGCAAAAAATATTAATTTAGTTCTGAGTCTCACTGCTTTTCTTAGGGCTTATCTGTGCTTTAAAGTTTTGCCGCTTTAATAGTGCCAGAATAGATAAAACAGAAAAACGCTCCACGTATAGATACAGTTACACAGTTATAAAAGTAGTTATACAGATATGGTTATTCTGGTTGGGAACCAAAATAAATTATGCTGCTCTAAGGCACCTGTACAACTGCATCTGTACAGGGGCTTTTACTGGTATAATTGAGATGGCAAAAACTCACACACCTAAACTCAGTATATTGGTAAAATGTCCACTGTAGATTAGCCCCAAGTGAGAAGAATGCTCCCGCATATATTAATTTGAGGTATATTGCAAAATATCCCAAACAGCTCAAGAACTCTTGTCATATTCTCTATTCCTGTTAGTTGAAGGGGTTGAGGATTTCTGATGGCATAGGTCAAAGAAATTGGGAGTTGTCTCTTCAAAATGGGGTTACTTATGGTTATTAGGATTCATCACAGACCTAGTGTCAAAATCTAGAGCTGTTTGTTGCTGTGATGTGCAGTCTAAAATGTTTGCCTGTTATCAGTTCAGAAGGATGTCCTCTAAAACTAACTGCAATCCCTTACCTAGTGAAGTCTTAGGGTGGCCTCCTCCAGTTGGCTCTAGGGCCCTCTTTTTTGAAAGGCAAGTCCTTCTTCCTCTTCAAAGTAGGGATGTGAATGGTTAACCAGTAAGCCTCACACTTACCAGTAAGGCTTACCGGTTACGGTTAATTGGTAAGGGCTGGAGCAGCCCCCATCTGTGGCAGAGTAGTCCTTCTAACCCAGCCAGGCAGGAGCAACCCTGCCACTTGTATCTGTTTAATTGGTTAAGTTTAACTGGTTAACTAATTAAATGGAATTTTACATCCCCACTTCAAAGTATCCAGATGCTACATATAGGGTACTGTTTTAGTTTCTTCTCACATATGTCTGAGGTTCTCACACTTCTTAATGCAGATCTGACCCCTATTCTTAGCATATTGGTCCCTATGTCTCCTCCACCCATCTCCTCCTTCTCATCCTCTCCGCTTTTATCGCCTCATACCTACACACAAATCTAAAATGGAGAGAATTCTGTTTCCAAAAACAGTTCTTGGGGCTATTTCAGAGAATTTCAGAAAATTCCATCAACCTTGATGACTTAGTTTTCTTTTGTAATAGATCACAAAACTTTCATATACTTCCATATCATATAAGCATAAATACTACTGTGGCCAATTCTGTAGGAGAGGTTCAGTAGTGTTTAAGCTGAAATGAAAAATGGTGTGGTATTAAAAATTGTGCCACTTGATATTTCAAACTAACTATTATTTCACATGCTTTTTAGATTTACAAACTAAAATGGATGGGTTTTACAAATGTTTGGAGAATTAATGATCTATTTAAAAGCCAGGGATTTTGAGCACCTCACTTTTGAGTTGTACCTTTCTGCTTAGAATATTATATCACAAAACCTAAAAATCATTAAATTAATATTGCTGAAGTTGTCCTGAAAATAAACAACACAAAAAAGGCTGCTATTTGTTCACCTTTGAACTGCCTCTATAATCCCTGTCATTTGTGAATCTGCATTCCATTATGCTGATAACTTCACATAAGTCTAAGAGGGGTGACATTGGATTAACTGTTGACATTTTTTCATATTTGCAGTTTTGCAGAAAGCTTCTATTTAGAGTGTATATCCAAAGGTAAAAATAGCATGTTGGGTGTGGGAAATAAAAAATACTTGTACTGTATTCTATGTACATGCATGCATACGCTGTACTAGCTACAGCAGGTTTTCGTGGTAGATGTGATATCATAGATTGGACTCTGTCAACCTACATTTCAAAGGAGTTTAAATTCATATTTTCTCTTTATATTATGTTGCAAGTATCTTTTTGTGATTAAAAATACAATGAATATGGGAAGGTATTAATTGCTTAATTACAACTTATAGTACAAATTAACTATTAATAGTTCTAGAATAAGCGTCACATTTTACCTTTTGGAAGATGTGGATGTTCAAAGCCAGCTATATTGTGTACCATTCTAAATCGGGAATGGCCACGCATTCATGTGGCCCAGTGGTGTTCCAGTTTTAAAATCTTGTGCACATTGACCATCTCAGGACCATTGATCATCTGAGCTGGTTAAACAGACAGAAAGCTGCATAAGTACAAATAAGCGGGTCTCATGGTCTGCCGCGAATTGACATCCTGTCTTTCCATTGCCTCAGACTACCCTTTTTTTCCTACTGAGTGTGATACCTTTGAGATGATGGAGGTTGTTTGGCTAAAGAGAGGAGGACTTGGCATATGATTTAGTCTTTGCCATATGCATTCTACACTTTGACACAGTCCCTGTGTGCTCTTGCTTCAGGACCGGTGTTCCAGCTTTTCACCTTGAAAAATCTGGTCATTCTAGTTCAGAATGTTTGCAGCAGCGTATAAATAGAGGTCTGCAGCTTCTCCATTTTTTTCATTCTATTAAATTGTAGCAAATTATTCTTAACTTTTGCAGTATTCCAGCTTACAAGCATGTGTCAAATTTTTAGTTTGTAAAATGTAATAATCTTTTCGTTTTATATAAAACATAAACTATTGATTATTTCTACTTCTGAATGTGCATTATGAGAGTTTCATTTCATTTTGTTGATTTTGGGTAATGTATATAATGGATTTTGGTAACGCATATAATTTTTAGGAGGTTATACTAACCATGAGTTATCAGTATCTCATTATATAAAGATGGGTATCTCCTCTAACAATTTTCTGTGCATAAAATGATGGAACTGCTTTGTAAAATACAGTCCACATCTAGAGTTCAACTGTTTTCCCTCCACTTTAATTTCCTATAACAGTGTTGATCCAATAATTTAGAATCTTTTAGGGGAATCTGTTTAGTGGTGTGAAAGCACAGATGATAATTCCAATACTTCGTTGACTTGTCCATGGATCAGTACTGTAACCTAGAGAAGCTGCTCACCAACTTTCACAGACTGTATCTATAGTACCTTTCACAGAAGTGCAATGGTAACTAATAGCAAGGTAACTGTAATGTATTAGAAAGTGAACACTGTATATTAAAATTAAAAATACAATACGCAATCCTCAAATTAGTAGTATATATAGTACATTTAAACCAAGCTGTTACTTCAAAGTGTCATGAAAGCTGAAGTAAGAAATCCAATACTTGGAAAATCCTACTTGAAATATTAGAGAACAAAAATTGCCTCCTTTGTGGAGTAGTGTTCTGTAAACTGACTTCTAATTTTTGCAAAACATACAGCAAGGTTCTGTGTATTTTGCTGCTACTGGGCTTTGTTGTATGATGTCAATTTCTGCTGTACACAGAGACTAAATTTACTATATATTGGAAGATATTTGAAAATTAGGTTCTTTACTGACTATATAGTACTAGCATTATTGATTTGATTTTTAATAGTGTTGAAATATTTCCTTTCATCTCATGTTGCTACCTAAATCAACATACTTCAAAAATGGGGTTCTTTGCAATAAAATGTAGTGCTATACCATTTCCCAGCACTTTGTGGTAAGTATGACTATTAGAAGGGGTTGGGAGTGGGGCAGGAGTAGAAGTTGGCATATACTGGGAGGAAGATGGAGGAAATTCAGAGCCTGATTTCAGATGGGGAAGTGAATATTAGCCAGCAAGAGGTAGAGTAGGCGAGGGGCCAGATAAATGCTGTTACAATTTATCTCTGTTTTTTGTTCAGGATATTGGAACTTATACACACGGACTCTGAGGGCTTATCTACATGGTGCATTAGTCCACACCAAAGCACTGTACATTCTAATGAGTATTAGCATTCTAGTCACTAACTGACCCACGTATACTACTCGTGCTCATGTGCACTAGGGAATATTTAATGCAGCAGGGTCCACATGGACCAGTAAGTCCATGAAATACTCACAATCGTATGTAAATTGTAATGCACACTCTCTGGAGCATGCTAATGCACTATGTAGACAAACCCTAAGACTTATCGCTCTATTTTTTAAAAAATCTTGTAGATGATGATATTAATTGTAAAATGATAGTAAGTTCTGTAATGCAGGGGTGGGGAACCTCAGGCCCAGGGGCCAGATACAGCCCCCAGCTTGTCTTCATGCAGCCCCCAAGGCTCAAGTCTCCCTTCCTAGCATTGAGGACCCTGCGCCTACTGAGGCACTGGAGCACACAAAATCTACTAGTCTGGGCCCCAGTAGGCTCGAATGTAGGGAGAGCCTTTCTCCTTCTCATTCAGGGGCCACATCAGTGAGGATATAGGGTTTTTTGTTTGTTTGTTTTTGGCTTCTTACTTGTGTGCGACCTCTGACTAATTTTTCCATGGGTCAGCAGCCCTCAGCCCAAAAAGTTTCCCCACTCCTGGTCTAATGTAACTTGTAAGTCAGGTCCTTAATAGTTTGCTGTTATGAAGCACTTTGCCTAGCATGTGCTCTCTTTTGAACAGAAACCAGTCAAATCACAGCTGACTGTTCCCTGATAGAAAGAGAAGTAGGTTAATTATAACCTACCCTGCTTCTGTAGTGAAAGTTGACACTGTATCACGTGCTGGTTGTATGTAGTGAAAAGACTAAGCTAAATATTTTATACTAACTGATCTTGTGTAATTACAGGGACTCTTAACATACGCACAGCTGTTACAGCTCTACATGACAAGTGAAAGACCAGTATCAAAGGAAACATTCTATAATCTTCCTTTAATGTTCTTGAGGCTTACTGGTAATCTTAAAAATCCATAAATACAATAATTCAATTAGTGTAGTTATTGAAAATAAATATCCTGTACAAAACGAAGCATATACTACTGTCTTCGCTAAAAACTCATTTCATTTTACCCATCCTGCACCACTGACCGTAAAAGGTAGAGAATATGCAGACTGCAAAAGTTTGAGCTATGTGTGTCCTGCACAACATCTAGTAGGGGGAAAAAAAATTCTTTCAAACCACATTGTTGGATCCTCATTCACTTCATCAAATGCACTTTTACCCATGTGTGGTGTATGTACCCAAAATGGTGTTTTATAATGCCTTCACTATTCTAAAAAAGTATAATTGATTCCTGCCCTTCTTATCTCCCCATCTGTGGAAGTTTAATTTACCCAGATGACTGAGGGTTTTTTCAGTTTAATGGATAAAGGAATTTATTTCCTAATTGAGGGGATGATTTTTTTTTTTGAAAATGAATGAAAAATGTACATGCTTTATTTCAATTACTGTATTTTTTCAAAACGAAGAAAAATGAAGCCTGCAGTGAGGGTTCAAGGATAAGGTGAGGCAACGGGGGATGGGTGGCCTAGGTAAGAGGGTTGGGATGTGTTGGGGGCTCAAAGCAGGGGAAAAGGGCCTCAGGGCTGGGAGAAGAAATTGGGAGGGTGCTAAAGGGAAAGGAGGTGGAGGTGCAGAAGTCAAGGCAGGTGGGAGGTGCAGGGCTCAGGACAGAGGGTCTTGGGACAGGGAGCTGGGAGGTGAGGGGGGCTGATCTGGTGATTGCTCCTCCCAGGGGGCTGTGGCTGTGCTCCCCTGCCAGTGGCTTCTCCCAAGGGTCTGGGGTAGCACTCCCCCAAGGGTGGTAGCTCCTCGGAGGGGGAGATCCGGGGCTGCATGCTTGTTGAGTGGGGATTGGGGCTCTGGCCCAGCCCTGGACTCTAGCTGCATCTCACCCCCCACCCACTCCCAACTTGCAGCCTTTGGGGGAGAGTCAGCCCCAGCCCGCAGCTGCTCCAAGAGGAGCCTTGCTTGGGGCAGAGGCCACCCTGTCCTGTACTCTGTTGGGGAAGGTGGTGGCACTCTGCGAGCTTGCCCCCAGCCTTCAGCTCCCCGCCCACCCACACCGCTCTGCAGCTGAACGGCTGGGGGGGGCAATTTGGGGGCTACCCCGGCCTCTAGCAGCCCCTTCCATACTGCAGCTTGTTTGGGCAGGTGCTCTGGGGGTGTAGCCACACTTCATGGGCTGTTCCTGGCCTGCAGGCTCCTCCCCCTGCAGCCTTATAGGCTGTCCAGGGGTGCCTAAGCTCTGGAGGCTGCCCCTGACCTCCAGTGCCCCCACTATGGCCTGCAGGCAGTGGAAGGGGTCAGGCTCTGGGGGCTGCTCCCCCTCCAGAGCCCCGTTCCCCCTGCAACTTGCAGGCTGTCAGAGAGGTGCAAAGGGCTGCACCAGCTTCCAACAGTCCTCCTCTGTGGCCTGTAGTCAGTTTCCTGATGTTTAAATTTTGCTTTCTGTGGCTTGGCTGGGTGGCTTGACTGGATTACCACAGATGGGAGAGTATGTTCAGGAGAAAGCACAGAGATGCTAGATTAGATAGTTTGATCAATAATGGGTAAAGTGAATTATTTACTGTCATGGATATAATCCTCCTTTGAAGTCAAGAGAAATCCTAATTTTTCTGTTTTATTTTGAGGAGCTGTTGACTGTGTCTTGCCTGGACTTTTAAGGAAGGAGGAAATAGTGGTTTATGCTAGTGTAATTAAACCACAAAAAGCAAATTAGGAGGCTAAAAGAAAACCCAAACAAAATTGACTTTGGACATGATTATTTTAAACTGAAAATTTTCACAACAACAAGATGCAAAAATCTGAAGTTACTTAGTGTAAATTTGAGATGCTACCTGTTAGATAAAAAAATTAACATTATCAGTTACCTTTATGTTTCCAGACTGTAGCTGAAAGATCCCTAAAAATAGCATGCTAATCAGCATAGTTTTAATTAGCTATTAATTTTAAAAGTGACATTCACCTAAAAAATACACGGTTATCTTGAATGAAACTGGGTACTTCATCTGACCTGGCAAGTCAGTACTGTGACCAAAAAAATCAATGAAATCCAATTCCTGGTTGAGTTAACTGTGACTTCTTGGTATAGGCCAGTCAGTAGTTATGTCTGTCTTCTTCTCTGACACAGACAATTTTATCTCTGACCTGGAATACCAGCCATCAGGTTCAGCAGAGAAATGGACTCAGCATTCAGCATTCATGTCCAACTCCTGTGTGGAAAATCTAGAGGGTGAGTCTGCTTAAATGCTTCAATGTATTATATTGGAGCACAAGAGTAAGGAAGGAAAAAATGTTATCGTAGTTCTAATATTTACAGATTAAAATGTTACGTAATAATGGAGTATTGATATCAACAGGAATATGTGTGTTTATTCTGTGATTCACAGATTTGGACTTTTATGTAGAATTCACCCTTTACTGCAGAATATTGTTCTGGAATTTAAACTACATTTTTTTTTAGATCTATTTCCAGTCTTTAAGCTTACAGAGACAAAACTTGATAATGTGAACCAGGTGTGAACTGTCATACAGTTCAATAAAACTCCTCAGATATTTAAAAAGGATTTGAAACTGCTGCAGAATTTAGGGAAACAGTCTGATTTGATGCAGAGATTACAAGAATTGGGGTGGTTTGTTTGGATTTTTTGTTTGTTTGGTTAATGGGTTTTTAAGTTCTCAAATTTATTTTCTAAAGCAGCTTTTTTCTGTCACTTGATTTTAGACTGGAAATTCAGAAGTAAAAGGTTTGTTAATTTAGAATTACAGAACACTCTAAAAATAAAACAATTTCTACATTAGAAATAGGATTCTAAAATAAATTTTGATTTGTACAGTCCTCCATATACCTTAATACCATAGCAAGGTTAACAGTATTAAAGCTTGCCATTAAAACAAGCAGCTAGAATTCATAACAGCACAAAAGAAAGCAGCATGTATTTGTGTTAAGGTGCTTTTTTAGAAATTATATTTATACTTCAAAGAGGTGAATGAAAGGAGACACAATGCCTCCTGTCATTTTTAGCTTAGATTAATGGAATATGTTTTAGGGCAGGCCTGGCCAAAATATGAATTTGGCTGAATTTGGCTTGCCAAGCCACTGGCTCTGGCCCCCGGACACTGCAGGGAGCTCCAGGCAGGCTCCCCACTTGCCTTGTCCCACCTGAACACTGCTCAGAAATGTGGCTGCGGAGCAGTTTACTTTAAAAACTGTGAGTCCGGAGAGGAGGGGGGATAGCTTTAGGAGCTGCTCCCACTTCCAGCACAATCCCATTGGCCCACTTCTGGCCAGAAACTGGACAGTGGGAGTTGCCTGTTTCAATAACCGGCAGCCATGAAGCACAAGGGGCTTGTAGTTATTCACAGAGCACATGGCTGCAGTGCAGGGGTGGGGCAGGCAGGGAGCTGATTCAGGAATGGGCTGCTCGCTGGTAAGTCTTGTGGCCGGAGCTTGTCTCTGGCACCCCAGTCCTTCCTTTCCCCAACCGTCTGCCCCCCGCCCCCAGTCCTGCCCCCTACTCCACATACCCAAATCCTCTGTCCCCCTCCTGTACCCATATCCCCTCCCAAATCCAGCACCCCAATCCTCTGCCCCAGATCAGTCCCCTCCTGCCCTAGCTCACAATCCAAACCCCTCCTGTACCCCAATTCCCTGCCCTAGCAACAATCCAACTCCCTGCACCTCAGTACAGTGCCCCAGGTCACAACTGCCTCCTTCACCCAAACTCCTTCCCTTACATCAAGTGCCCTTCTGCACCTAACCTCCATCCCAGACCCCACACCACCTCCATTAATATCATGGAAGAGTGTGGCCCTTGACAACTTTCCAAATTCTTGAAGTGGCCCCCCCCAATAAAAATTATTGCCCACCCCTGTTATACAGCTTCATTTTAAAATTATTCAGAAACTGGAATGACTGTGCACTTGGTAAGTGGGGTGTACTATAGCGTACACGCCTGTACTCTAGATTTGTACTGTTTATCAGAGAGATTCTGTATAGACTTTAAGGTAGTGGGGTGAACCTACAAATCCCTAAATTATCTGTTAATGCCTCCTGAGACAGTGCCACAGTTGCCATAGTGGAGATGTTGATGCTAATAATCCCTTGAAGAGAGGAGGGACCTGTCAGGGCATTCTCAATAATTTAGCTTTCAGGAATGCTTTCCATTTCCTAATTAGAAATAGCTTAGGATCTGCCAGCTTTCAGGGCATGATGCAAAACCAATTTGTTTCATCAGACCTTTGAAGAAAAATTTTTTTTGTATGAAGGTGTTAGCATTATGTGCAGTGGCTTAGTAGAAAGGATTAATTTATTCTGATCTAATTTGGTTTTATACTTTTAAAGCTTTGGCAAGGAGCTCAGGACAAAGATGGAAAATGAACAGACAGAGAATTGTCATAAAGTTTGCTCTATATAATGGAAATACATTCAGTTAGCTGAAAATATATTGTCAAAAATGTGCCTATTTTGTATCCAGAGAAAAATGTGCCTCAACACTTCTGCTATGTAAAATATATTTTGCTCAATGAGTAAGTAGTCCCAGCAAATCCTTCTTGATTTTGCCAGTATAAACAATCCAGACATTACTACAAACATTCAAAACCCTTTCACTTAAAATTTCTGAAATGCTGTTGAATGTTCTGGTGTAGTTAAACCCCAGTACTAGGCTATTCAGTACCACATAGTTCTCATGGTGGTTCTGAGTTAATGACAGGTTTGTTGTTTTTTTTTTAATTAGAAAAGGGTCATGCACACAGTCATTCCCTACATGCAATGCCACATGCTTCTTGTGGTGGGATTGTCCCTGCAAATTTGCAGCTGCATATGCCAGTCATCCTGTCCAAAGGCTGGCTACCTTTTACAGTTACTATTAATGTGTAATATTTGTGGTGCTGGTGGTGATATGAGTGTGAAGGAATGAAGCTCAGTAAAATTAGCCAATAGCCTCAGAGGAAGCTTTTGGAAAATGCATAGAAATGTGGTAAAAATAGCGAACTCATCTTGCATTAGTTTCAGTTCAGATCTTGCAAATATACCTGTAATCATGCCTGTTCTTCCACTTCATCAGTCTTGAAGAGATGTATATACTCAGCAACAATAAAACTAAAATTGTGTTTTATAATTATGGTGAGATTTTTTTAACATAATCTTTCAAAAACAAAACAAACATCAGCAATATGAATTAAGTCTACACAAGTATGTACAAAGTAAGTAAAAGGGCAACAAAATTTATTAGGGGTTTGGAACTGGTCCCATATGAAGAGAGATTAAAAAAGACTTGGGCTTTTCATCTTCGAAAAGAGGAGATTAAGCAGGGATATGATAGAGGTCTATGAAATCATGACTGGTGTGGAAAAAGTGAACAAGGAAAAGTTATTTACTTATGCTCACAATATAAAAACTAGGAGTCACCAAATGAAATTAATAGGCAAGAGGTTTAAAACAAAAGGACATTTTTTTTCACTCAGTGCACAGTCAACCTGTGGAACTCCTTGTCAGACGATGTAGTGAAGACTAGGACTTTAACAGGGTTCAAAAAAGAGCTCGATAGATTCATGGACGTTATGTCCATCAATGGCTCTTAGCCAGGATGGGTAGGAATTGTGTCCCTAGCCTCTGTTTGTCTGGAAATGGATGACAGGAGAGGGATCACGTGATAAATTACCTGTTGTGTTCCCTCCCTTTGGGGCATCTGGTATTGGCCACTGTTGGCAGACAGGATATTATTGCCTTTGGTGTGACTCAGTATGGCTCATTCTTATGTTCAGTGTGGTGCACGGCAAATCTTTATCATTCAAATGTAATGGTATAATGAAAGCTGGCATGTTGTCAGAAAAATCCACATACTGCCATTCTTCATGTTAGTTGGTTTCACTAAAGCCAATAAGAGTTTTGCCATCAGCGAACACTGATGAAAAAAATCAACATTTGATCTTAGTGCTGCCTTCCTGAAGATAAGATTTTTCTGAATGGAAGCTAATTCTTGATTTCTCTGGAAGTGATTTTTAAAGTTTACATATAGATTGGATGTACCTGTACTTGACTGGTCCCAGAGGAGGGATTTTGCTAGACCGGGGGAGGTCATTTCTGGCCTCCCTGTCCCACCCCTTGCCCTGCTGGAACTGGGATATGCACCAGACTCTCTGACTCCCTCCTAGCCCAGCTGGGCCACACGATCTTTCCATCCATTCCCCCTGCAGCCCAGCTGAGCCACGTGCCGGACTCTCCGGCTGCCCAGCTGGGTCGTGCGCTGGTCTCCCTGCTCCCCACTCTCACAAAGAAACCCCAGCCCAACTGGGCTGCACGCCGGCCTTCCCAGCTCCCCTCACCTCTCCAGCCTAGTTGGGTTGTATGTGTGCTGGGTTCCCAGCTCCCCCGAGCAGCCCAGCTGGGTCTTACTCACCGGGTTCCCACTCCCTCCCCTGCAGCCCAGCTGAGCCGCACACCAGGCTTCCCAGCTCTGGCCCCCACCAGCTCCTGCCTCCCTCCCCCTCCCCCTCCCCCTCCTGCAGTGCTAGGACACTGAGAATTCTGGTTTATAGATGTGCAACCTATACTTATTTTCCTATTGAGAATTTCAGTTATAGCTTTTCCATTTACAGAAAATGCTTTCAGCCGTCTAAAAACTAGTGTTTTTGCAAAAAAGAGAAAAAGGTCACCTTTCTTCCTCATCCAAATGTGTTCCATGGAATCTCGATTAGTCATATTTATTTTTTTAACTATAAATTAGCTGACTTTAAAATAATAAATATAAATGATGTATAGAGTGCCTTTATGCATTTCAAGCCAAGATCAGGCTGCTAGTATGAAAGATAATTTTAAAGCCATAATATGAAGTAAGCAATTTCAAAAAAAACTGAAACCATGCATCACTTTGCAGTTTGGTACTTTATAGCCTACTGAGTTGCTAATAAAAAAAAGAAGCTTTCAAAAATAAAAAGTTTTAAAAGGGCTAAATCATTGTGATTCACCTGTAAGTTAAATTCTCAAAACTATAAACCACAATTGCTATCATCTTATTTTATTGCCTTTACTATATTATGGAAGCAATTTACATTCACAGTTTTAAAAACTTATTTCAAGACTACAATATAACACTATACATTTAAGTGAAAGTTTCCTGCTTTATATTTTCCAGTAGCTTCTAAATGTTTGATCGTACACATATATGGTGAAGTGGTTTTTTTCCTTCTCAAGACACTACTTCCATTATTTCAAATTATTAAGGACCTGACCTTAGAGATTCTGGATATACTTGTTTCCCATGAAATCAATGCACTCAGTGCATTCTGAAATCAGTTCCCAAAAGTGGTCTTGGTTTTTAAGGTTAAACATGTAATAAAGACCTGATCATCTTTAAATTCAGAACATTTGCACCTCAGTTCCATTAAATACTTTCGTAATTGAATGTCTAAGAAAATTAATTATTTATAGGAATTGCACTAATTTGCCAACTTCATGAAAAATTGTACTTGAACTTCAGGCAGTATTGGGGTAGATCTTGTTTGCTATCCAGTACAGTTTCCAGCACCGGAAGTGATGGTTTTATGACACTTTTATAGAAAATGTCTCTATCAAGTAAGCTATTTCATCAGTCTCATGGAAGAATGTCACGTATTTCCACTAATAACAAAACCAGATCAAAATAAACTTCATGCTGCCTATAAAAAAATTTGATTAAATTGTCACCAATAAGTTTGCTGATATAATGAAAATATTAATCACATAAGCATTGAGAGAAGAGCTGAAGATGTTTTGAATTATTCATTTGGTTCTACATTTTCCCATTGCCCAGCAACAAATAGTATAAATAGTACATTATGTTTACTCTGCTTTGAGATGTACCCACATGATTTAAAGATGGTTGCGCTAGGGTTTTACGTCAGGTATTGAAATACCCTCATTCTATTAAATCATTTTTATGTCAGAATTTTAATACAAGCTTCTTCAATTAACATTTTCTTTGATGCTTTACAGAGAGGGTAGGACTGTTGCAAGTTGAGCTGCAGTTACTGTGTAGTCCCAAATTACATCTAACTTTTAAGATAAAACATAATAAATACCAAAATAACTCTTTATTGGTTCAAGTTTAAGGGCATAAAATTAGAAAATAAAAATTGAGGAACCTAGATTTTTTTTTTAACTATTTCTTTCGTATTAACTGTGGGCTTATTTTAAAAGCAGATTATAAATTTTTCACTAATTGTAGGGGTAAGTTTTGGCATTTAATCAGTAGACTGTCACTGTATAGTTTTTTTCTGACACCATTCATCTTTGATTTATGCCAGTAATTGGAGAAGTGCAATGCATTTTTTTTATTTTATGTAGGATTGAATTAAAGTTCTATAGAGTAGTAATTTTTATTTCCCCATTGAATTTTTTTGCCATGTCCATAATGCCTGCAATTTAATGTCCATTGTATCAGACAGGTAGCCGTGTTAGTCTGGATCTGCAAAAGTGACAAGGAGTCCCTGTGGCACCTTATAGACTAACAATGTATTGGAGCATAAGCTTTCTTGGGCAAATGTCCATTGAGTCTTACTTACCAGAACCAACAAATGCAAGCTAATTATAGTAATACTGCTGTGAAATATCTATGTAAACTTTTCATATATAAAAACTTTGTCTTGTGTAAATATTAGACAAAAAGCTGTTACTTTTGTGCATAGTTTGTGTGTACACACAGTTGCAGAAACTGTGCATTTTATAATACAGTTAACATAACCAATAACAATTTTCATTGAATTCCCTGTATGTTGTGCTTCACCAGCAGCCTGTGTTGTAGTCAGCAGTTTTCCAGAAAAAAAAACTGGCATAACTGCACTGAGCCAAAGGGTGCAATTCTGAATTTGGTTCTAATTTATTAACAGAATCTCCCAAAAACCCTGTGAAGGCCAGTTGGGCATGAACCATGCAACACAAGGAAGCTGCCCCTCAAGCCTTCTCTTCTAGTTCATTTGCCAGTTTGGGCCCCTTATATCATAGAGAGATTCCTAGCTTTACTTCTTAATGGGCTCTCATTCCTTTCCTTCATAGTGTTCATGCAGTCTTCCACTATGCAACGACTGCTGAAGAGAAGAATTAAAATATAATAAAATAGAAGTGCATTGGTCAGTTTAATAAAGACTTACTTCATGTGTCCCGGTATTAAAATTTTAGGCTTTCCCAGACAGGCATTCAGAGCAAAAATTAGCCGTATTTATAGAATAAATTTCTTTCCACACTGAATTGACTGAGGGGGAAGGAGGGATAAAATGGTCTCTTTCTCACATGCATCATGGATGGAAAACAAATTGTTTTTCTGTAGTGTCCATTATCATGAACACTATCCTGGTCTCAAAGTTACTAAATTAATTCATATTGATGAGTGAAAATTAAACAGTGAATGTTTTTCATATCCTATATTGATCAGTGTAGGCAGTTGAAAAATCTGAACTCTAATCTTGAAGCCATGAAGTTCAAAAGAATTAGTTTCCTTAGGAAATTCATATGCTGTATTTCTGGGGAGCTTTAGAAAAATATTTCTTGTTATAGTTTACAGACCCTGAGTTCTGGATGCCATTATACTAGTCATTGTGCAAACATGCAGGATGGTCTTCTTGTACTATAAAACTTGATGTACTAAAAGACATTTATTATACAAGCTCAAATTATACGTTCACATAGTATATTTTTGCTTTAAGAAAAGTTATTTTAAAAATATACCTAGCAATTTTATGTAGAAATATATAGAGCAAGGGGAAATTTTCATGACTTATTTCCAACACATATGATAACCTAAATTGTGATTTAATTGAGAAATATTTACATAGTTAAAAATTGAAGATCAAAAGTTCATCCCAGATCCATAATACTGACCTAAATAAATTACTTCCTACAGAGGGGAGTGCTACCCTTTTTATATGCAGCACAAATATTGCCTTTGATTTTACAATTTTTTGCCTTTTTAAATGTAATTGAATATCTCCTTATTGTAACCATGGGGGATAATGTAAAAAAAAGAGATACTATGTAATTCTCCTGCACCCTCAACTTTATTTACTCGGTCAAGTTAATTCTCTAAAACTCACGCTAAAGAAACTCAATAATTTCATTAATCGCAATAAATGTCTAACAATTTTGTCTATCTCTTCTAAACTATTTGCTATATCTTTGTCGGAAAGACAAAATAATCACACTACCTCAGGTGAGGTAGCTTTTAAATGCCTTTTTAAATCATAGAATCATAGAATACTAGGACTGGAAGGGACCTTGAGAGGTCATCGAGTCCAGTCCCCTGCCCTCATGGCAGGACCCAGTACTGTCTCGACCATCCCTGATAGACATTTATCTAACCTACTCTTAAATATCTCCAGAGATGGAGATTCCACAACCTCCCTAGGTAATTAATTCCAGTGTTTAACCACCCTGACAGTTATGAACTTTTCCCTAATGTCCAACCTAAACCTCCCTTGCTGCAGTTTAAGTGTATACAGACATATTTTATTAGCCTTTTTTAAAGCTAATATGTGCATTGTGTAAATATCTCCAGTGAACTATTCACAAGTGGTTCCAGACCCTACATTTCAATTTTGTGAAAGATATTTGCTGTGCCTGTGGATTTGTTCAAACTATGATGTAGTAAGGTCTTTAATTGTTAAATTACTAAGAGGTAGGCCAGCTTGCCAAGGACTTTCTAGTCTAGCCATCAAATTCTGCAGAATTTAAGTTTTCATCTGAAAGCATATTAACTTACTAGTATTTGTGGTTGTACAGAAAAAATTTCAAATGTAAATCAACATACTTATCTTACAGAGTCTGCAGACTGACATCTCCAATGCTTCTGCTATTGCTCGGGGTTTTCCAAACAGCAGCAAAATAAAATAGATGCTCTGAAAATGAGTGAAACAGCAGCACCTTCCTGTCCCTCATTGCCAAGAAACTCTGGGGTGGGAGAGTGAGAGAAATTATCCCTTCCTGTAATCAGAAGGAAATTGAAAGATGCTTTACATTTATTTAATCTTTTCTATGCTTAAATTTTGCTGGTGTAGCTGTGTGATGCAACTGTCAATGAATCTGGCACCATGGTAAATATAGTAACCATTCAAATACTTAAAAAGTTTAATGGATAAATATTGAAACTAGAATACCAAAAGCCAGTATAAAATTGTTCAGCACTTTTAGCACCAAACGCAGAACTATTATGATTAACAAATTAGTAAAGCTGAAATGCTATAATGCTATTTTCCTGTTTCTATTCATTCAGTAAATCTTCTTGCCTCAGGGCACTCGGTACATTTCATTCTATTGCAGATATCATATTTTACAATCAGCATCACAGGCCTTTTTATAGTGAGTGATGTCTCCAAATACAGAATAAACAATCTATCAGAACTTGGACAGTGACAATCTAATAATTCCAAAGGATATCTTAGGTGTCTTCTAATTTTTATTGTATTGCTCAAAGGTTTAGCAGCACTGAGCAATTGTAATGTTTGATTTGTACATAAGAGCCTCTTCAACAGCATACAAAGCAAAGTCTATCATCTTAGCAACCATAATTCATCTATACTTTCTTGAACTTTTCAGTCACAACAGATATCAGGGGGGGGGTTTTAGGTTAATAGAGTCTATTGACCTGCTAATGAATTTCAGGTCACAAATATCTGCTTTACCAAATAATTTTTTACCTCAGAATTCTTACTTATAGTATTATTTCAAATATTGAATTTAATAATGTTATCTTGCAAACAAATTGCCGAGAACAGAAAATTTTCTCAAATGCTAAACAGCTGCATTAATTTAAAAGTCTAATGTGGCATCAGAGAGAAGGGGTGGCTGAGGTAATATCTTTCATTGGATTGATTTCTGTTTGGGGGGAGAGAAAATCTTTCAAGCTGCACAGAGCTCTTCCTCAGGTCTGGGAAAGATACTTTGAGTGTAACAGCTAAATAAAAAAGTGAACAATCATTTCACGTAAGTAATTAGACTATGTTCAGAGTGGCTGGTTAGCATCCCTGTAGACATAGGCAAAAAGGTACATTAGTTGGCTACAAATTATTGTAATAAACCATAAACTGAACATCCTTCTTAAGATCATGCCCTAGCCTATGCTGCAGTGTTAAGCTGCCTTACACTGGCCTACGTTATTCTAACTATATAAGTATCTACCCTAGTATGGTGCTCCCACTGATGCAAGTCTCGCACTATAGCAGTCTAATAATGCCACCTCCACAAGAGGTAGGTGATGCTATGTCTGTATAACACTGCATTACTTATATTGCATGGAGCTGACAGCCTGAAATCCTGTCACCACCGACCAGTAAGGGATGATGGGGCACAGAGGACGAGAGTCTAAGAATATCAGTTTCACTGCTTGTAGACTCCCTGCTGTGAAATTAAGCCCAATTTCACTGACTGGGCTGTCAGTCTTGGGGTAGGAGTGGGGGCGTGGTCAGTACCCCACTTCAGTTGATGCAAGTCATGCCTGGTGGGGACGTGCACCCCTGGCAGAAGGAGGGTAGTGTGTACACCAACAGCCAATTTTAGTTACTGAGGGCTTTAAACTAGGTTCGATGGGAACAGGTGACCGGTGACCAAAGTCCACGGGAAAGTGAAGAACATGGAGACCTGGGAAATGGGTCGGAAATGGGAGGGAATGTGGGCTATAATAGCAGAGAGAAAGGAGGAACAAGGCAGAACTGGGAGGCAAGATCAAATTAGTATCTTAGATGCCTGTATACAAATGCAAGAAGTATGGGTAACAAGCAGAAAGAACCGGAAGTGCAAATAAATAAATACAACTATGACATCGTTGGCATCACAGATACTTGGTGGGATAGTACACACGATTGGAATATTGGTATAGAAGGGCATGGCTTACTCAGGAAGGACAGGCGGGGGGGAAGGAAGGAGGTGTTGCCTTATATATTAAAAATGTACACACTTGGACTGAGGTGGAAAGGGACATAGGAGATGGACGTGTTGAGAGTCTCTGGGTCACCACAGCACAGGATTTGGTGGTGATGGGGGACTTCAACTATCCAGACATACGTTGGGAAACGAACACAGCGGGGCACAGACTATCCAATAAGTTCTTGGACTGCATTGAAGACAACTTTTTATTTCAGAAGGTTGAAAAAGCTACTGGGGGAAGCTGTTGTAGATTTGATTTTAACAAATAGGGAGGAACTGGTTGAGAATTTGGAAGTGTAAGGCAGCTTGGGTGAAAGTGATCATTAAATCATAGAGTTCATGATTCTAAGGTAGAGTAGAAGGGAGAACGGCAAATTAGAGACAATGGATTTCAGGAAGGCAGATTTTGGTAAGCTCAGAGAGCTGGTAGGTAAGGTCCCATGGGAAGCAGGACTGAGGGGAAAAACAACTGAAGAGAGTTGGCAGTTTTTCAAAGGGACATTATTAAGGGCCCAAAAGCAAGCTATTCCGCTGCGTAGGAAAGATAGAAGATATGGCAAAAGACCACCTTGGATCAACCAGGAGATCTTTCATGATCTAAAAATAAAAAAGGAATCATATAAAAAATGGACACTAGGACAAATTACAAAGGATGAATATAGGCAAACAATACAGGAATGCAGGGGCAAGATTAGAAAGGCAAAGGCACAAAACGAGCTCAAACTAGCTACAGGCATAAAGGGAAAGAAGACAGTCTATAAATATATTGGAAGCAAGAGGAAGACCAAAGACAGGGTAGGCCCACTGCTCAGTGAGGAGGGAGAAACAGTAACATGAAACTTGGAAATGGCAGAGATGTTTAATGACTTCTTTATTTCGGTCTTCACCGAGAAGTCTGATGAAAGAATGCCTAATATAGTGAATGCTAGTGGGAAGGGGGTAGGTTTAGAAGATAAAATTTAAAAAAACGAGTTAAAAATCACTTAGAAAAGTTAGATGTCTGTAAGTCACCAGGGCCTGATGAAATGCATCCTAGAATACTTAAGGAGCTGTTAGAGGAGGTATCTGAGCCTTTAGCTATCCTCTTTGGAAAATCATGGAAAACAGAAGAGATTCCAGAAGACTGGAAAAGGGCAAATATAGTGCCCATCTATAAAAAAGGAAATAAGAACAACCCAGGAAACTACAGACCAGTCAGTTTAACTTCTGTGCCAGGAAAGATAATGGAGCAAGTAATTAAGGAAATCATCTGCAAACACTTGGAAGATAATAAGGTAATAGGAAACAGCGAGCATGGATTTATAAAGAACAAATCATGTCAAACCAATCTGATAGCCTTCTTTGATAGGATAACGAGTCTTGTGGATAAGGGAGAAGCGGTAGATGTGGTATACCTAGACTTTAATATGGCATTTGATACATCTCACATGATATTCTTATCAATAAACTAGGCAAATACAACTTAGATGGTGCTACTATTAGGTGGATGCATAACTGGCTGGATAACTGTTCTCAGAGAGTAGTTATTAACGGTTCACAATCCTGCTGGAAAGGTATAACAAGTGGGGTTCCACAGGGGGTCTGTTTTGGGACCGGTTCTGTTCATTATCTTCAACAATTTAGATATCGGCATAGAGAGTACGCTTATTAAGTTTGCATATGATACCAAGTTGGGAGGGGTTGCAATTGCTTTGGAGGACAGGGTCATAATTCAAAATGATCTGGACAAATTGGAGAAATGGTCTGAGATAAACACGATGAAGTTTAATAAGGACAAATGCAAAGTGCTCCACTTAGGAAGGATCAATCAGTTTCACACATACAGAATGGGAAGTGACTGTCTAGGAAGGAGTACAGCAGAAAGGGATCTAGGGGTTATAGTGGACCGCAAGCTAAATATAAATCAACAGTGTGACACTCTTGCAAAAAAAGCAAACATGATTCTGGGATGCATTAACAGGTGTGTTGTGAGCAAGACACGAGAAGTCATTCTTCTGCTCTACTCTGCGCTGATAAGGCCTCATTTGGAGTATTGTGTCCAATTCTGGGCACCACATTTCAAGAAAGATGTGGAGAAATTGAAGAAGGTCCAGAGAAGAGCAACAAGAATGATTAAAGGTCTAGAGAACATAACCTATGAAGGAAGACTGAAAGAACTGGGCTTGTTTAGTTTGGAAAAGAGAAGATTGAGGGGGGACATGATAGCGGTTTTCAGGTATCTAAAAGGCTGTCACAAGGAGGAGGCAGAAAACTTGTTCTTCCTGGCCTTTGAGGATAGAACAAGAAGCAATGGGCTTAAACTGCAGCATGGGAGGTTTAGGTTGGACATGAGGAAAAAGTTCCTAAGTGTCAGGGTGGTTAAACACTGGAATAAATTACCTAGAGAGATTGTGGAATCTCCATCTCTGGAGATATTTAAGAGTAGGTTAGATAAATGTCTATCAGGGATGGTCGAGACAGTACTGGGTCCTGCCATGAGGGCAGGGGACTGGACTCGATGACCTCTCAAGGTCCCTTCCAGTCCTAGTATTCTATGATTCCATGAGGTGGATGCAAGTTGACATAACTTGTCTACCTAATTTTGTAATGTTGAAAAGCCCCATGATTTATTGTCTAGCAGTTACTAAATTTAAGCTCCCAGGCTCATTTTTTGAAACTTGTGCAGATTTCCTTTGAAGATAAGGACAGAGGGCAGAAAGCGATTGATCTCTTTGTGAAAAGTTTCAGAGGGATAGCTGAGTTAGTCTGTAACAGGAAAAACTTAAACAACAAATAGGGTTGTTTCATCTTAAAGACTAACAAAACATGTAGGTGTTTATCAACAGGTGATAGTGTTCTTGCCTTTATCATTTTCCTGTGTGACACTGGGTGTATTTGTCAGATTAAGCTGAATTGAATTGCTTAGTGAGGACTGAAACCTATCTTGGATAATGCTTAGTTTATTAAACAGCAGTTGTTTTTACCAGGTATTCATATAAAAACATTCAGTGGTTTTCTACCTTTCAAGTACTTTAAACTGCCTGTTTTGTTAGAAATACAATAAAAGAAACTGTTATAATAGAACTTGTATAGTACATTTGCACATCACTCTTGTGCTACAGTGTATGACATGCCCGATATTCCGGGGGGGTGGGGGGGAGGAAATTGGGAAATCCAGGGTCCAAACCTAAGTCCCCAGGGCAGAAAGGGAAATTGTTCTTCGAGTGCTACCTTATGTCCATTCGGTCTAGGTGTGTGCGCATCCCGTGCACAAGTTCCGGAAGCTTTTTGCCCTTAGCAGTACCTGTTGGGCCAGCAGCGGAGCCCCCTGGTGTGGCACCGGTATATCCTAGCATATAAACCCCTTCTGGCCCTCCACCCCCTCGGTTCTTTCTTTCCGCCCGTGACGGTTGCTGGAATGCTCTGCTTGCCTTTGCAAGTGCGCCTTTAGCTTACTTATGTAAATAGTTTCTCCTTGGGAGTAGTTAGCAGTTGATTATTAGTAGATAGTGATTAGATCATGTTAATAGTAGTTTCCCGCTTCCCTCCGTGAGGAGGGCATGCCGGGGCCCCAGGGCTTCACACCCTGTCAACAGTGCTCCAAACCCATGCCCCGCGGAGATCCACACAAAGACTGTTTGAGGTGCCTCGGTGAGGGCCATTTAACTAACACCTGCAAGATCTGCAGGTCCTTTAAGCCCTGTACGCAGAGGGAGAGAGACTCCAGGCTTAAGCTCCTGTTAATGGAGACGGCACTTTAGACCCCAGTTCTGGAGCCAGCACCGTCGGTAAGGAGCGCATCGGCGTCCATTAGAGAGACAGAGCGGGCGCCAAGGCACACGGCACCTTCCCGGCACCGAGGCATCGATCTTAATCGCCGGTGCCATTGACTAGGAAACGGGCGCAAAGTGAAATGTTGCCGCGGAAGCAGGACTGGAGAGCCTGCCCTTGGGAGCTGGTGCTTCAAGAGAGGAGCCCGGTAAGATTGGGAGACAAGGGGGCCGGGACCTGTCCCTGGTGGAGGTCCGGAGGCCTTCCATGCTGGAGACGTTCTCTGCGGCCCGGGAGCTGATAGAGCTTACGGCCTCCGTGGGTCCGGCACCGCGCGGCACGGAGGAGCATGTGGGCCGCGAGACCCATGTGCCTAAGCTGGCCCCGGCACCGCCCAGGCCATTGCCCAGGCATGAGCTGGGCTCAGCACCGCAGTCCCCGGTGCAGGAGGCACCATGGAGGAGGGCACCTCTTCCTGTGGAGTCGGCACCGCGTGCTCCGGCACCGGAGTCCCATGTCATGCCGCCCCTGCCGGTACCACCCGTACCCCATAGAGGGAAACCGGCTGCCATGGCTCACCATGTGGTGCCGGGGGAACAAAAGTCTTCTGCACTGCCGTGGTCAGCGTCGGAATACTCTTTGGAGTCTGATGCGGAGTGTCTCGTCTCATCAGCTTCCTCTCGACAGTCGGCTGCATCTAGGGGGTCTCGCTCGTCCCGTCAGTCGGCGCACCGCTCCAGGTCGGGTCACCGGTCCTCGTCTTGACTCTGCTCAGGGCATCGCAGCCTACCCATGGTCCAGACATGCCGTGGCCCTTCTGGACACCATGGGCCTATCATCAGGCGCAAGGCCCTGACCCATCGAGACCAGGGTCTGTGGCGACCTCGGTGCACTCTAGCCGTATGTCTGCCCCCTCAGCCACCCTGCTCACCAGGGACCCAGGCTTGGACATTAGAGCCAGCCCCCCAGGATCGAGAGGTGAATCGGCTGAACCACTCTGTCATCCCTTCCAGCAGGCCCTGCGCAGGGCCCTGGCCCCAGAACTGAGCCTGCTGCCATGGTTATGGTTCAGTCCCAACTGCTGGAGTCCTCATCACTGGACAAGGCCTTAGCAGACCCATCTCCGGGCATGCCTATAATGGACATGCGAGCCAATCAGGACCTCCTTAGGCGCCTCGTGCAGAACCTGGGGATACAGGCAGAGGAGGTTAAGGAGGAAGAGAGCCTGATCATGGTCATTCTTACGGCTGACGCCCCGGCTAAGATCACCCTTCCTCTGAATAAAAGGGTGGCAAAGATAACCAAGACCTTATGGCAGACACTGGCCTCCATTCCCCCGACACAAAAAGGAGTTGAGAGGAGGTATTTCGTGCCCCAGTCTTGGCACGAGCATCTCTTCACGCATCCACCGCCAGGTTCAGCAGTGGTTCAGGCGGCTTGCCAGAGGGAG
The DNA here is from genome assembly GCA_032595735.1 of Pelochelys cantorii. Lineage (NCBI taxonomy): Eukaryota > Metazoa > Chordata > Testudines > Trionychidae > Pelochelys > Pelochelys cantorii. Next base: position 9,551,251 of record CM064339.1, on the reverse strand, counting down.
AGGCAGGGGCAGTGGGGCTTTACTCCAAAGAGTAAGGAGCCAAAGAAATTGGACCTGCTGGGGTGGAAGGCATATGCTACAGCGAGCCTACAACTGAGGATCACAAACCAGCAAGCGATGCTTAGCTGGTATGCGTACAATTCTTGGGTGGCAGTGGACAAATTCAAGGACCAGCTGCCTCAAGCTTCCCAGTGGGAGTTCACTGCTTTTATGGAGGAAGGAAGAATAGTTGCGTGAACAGCGCTGCAGGCCGCCCTGGATGCTGCGGACTCAGCAGCTCATGACATGGCCGTGGGCATTATGCGCAGGTGCTCCTGGCTCCAGATCTCCACCATACCTCAGGAGGTCCAAGTGACGTTACAGGATCTCCCCTTTGAGGGCTCTGGGTTGTTCTCAAAGCAAACAGACAACAAGCTACATAGCCTTAAAGACTCTAGGGCCACCCTAAAATCCCTAGGCATCCACACCCTGGCCCCGCAGCGGCATCCACTCAACCAGAGGCAGCAGAGAGGCTATCAGCAAGGGCCACGGTTTGGTAGGAGGTGGTGGTCTAGGGCTCCCACAGCCAGGGGGAATAGGAGGAGATCACGGGGTCCCCCTGAAGAGAACCCTGGACCCTCCAATAAGTCCCAGGGGCCTAGGCCCGGCTTTTGAAGGTGCGCCTGAGGACGGAGTTCCAGTCGCTCCCATAGATCAACTCTTTTGCCAGAGGCTATCCCTCTTTTACCGGGCCTGGTGTGCTATCACCACGGACCGTTGGGTACTGGACACGGTACAGAGCGGATACTCTATCCCATTCCTTTCTTCCCCGCCCTCCCATCCCCCTTCCCTGTCCCTCTTCAGGGACCCCCTTCACAAGACTGTGCTCAGACAGGAGGTCTCCATGCTACTTTCTCTAGGGGCAGTAGAGGAGGTCCCCCTGTCCCTCCGGGGAAGTGGCTTTTATTCCCACTACTTCCTGATCCCAAAATCCAAGGGGGGGTCTCCACCCCATCCTGGACCTAAGGGGGCTCAACGCCTCCTTAACAAAGTCAAAATTCAGGATGGTGACACTAGCCTCCATCATCCCCTCCCTTGATCCAGGAGACTGGTACGCTGCCCTCGATTTGAAGGACACATACTTCCACATCTTGATTGCTCCCCACCACAGGAAATAACTTCAGTTTACGGTGGACGAGGACGATTATCAGTTTGCGGTGATGCCGTTTGGTCTCTCCACAACGCCCAGGGTGTTCACCAAGTGCATGGCAGTAGTGGCGGCATTCCTCCGAAGGAAGAGGCTGCATGTTTACCCTTACCTAGACGACTGGCTGATCAGGGGCCAGTCGAGGGATCAACTTTTGTCCGACATCGATCTAGCCATGGAAACGTTTTTGGGGTTGGGGCTCATACTGAATGAAGACAAGTCCACCCTTACTCCCACCCAAGTGATAGAGTTTGTAGGGGCATATTTGGATGTGACGTGCAGCAGGGCATCTCTCCCACGTCCACGGTTCCTGTCCGTGGGCGACATCATTCGCGGCTTCCAAGCTGCCCCCATGACCACAGCGCAGAACTTCATGAGGCTTTTGGGTCACATGATGTCATGCGCATATGTGGTGCACTATGCCAGGCTCCACCTCAGGCCTCTCCAGAACTGGCTGGTGATGGTGTACAGCCTGCGACCATATCGACCTGGTGGTGACAGTCTCTCCAGCAATCCTATCGACCCTGAACTGGTAGCTGAGGGACTCCAAAGTATGTGAAGGGGTCCTGTTCCACCAGCCCTCCCCCACGGTCCAGCTGGTGACCGATGCGTCTGACGCAGGATGGGGTGCCCGCCTGGCGGATCTTCGTACGCAAGGTATGTGGTCGGGGGCAGAAAGGAATCTGCACATCAATGTCAGGGAGCTGAGGGCAGTTCGGCTGGCTTGTCGGATATTTATGCCCCAGCTACGAGGAAAGTGTGCGTCCGTTCTCACGGACAACACAATGGCAATATATTACATCAATTGTCAAGGTGGTGTTTATTCTTCTCCCCGTGCCAGGAGGCGCTAGCCCTCTGGGATCTGTGCATTATGCAGGGGATTCATTTGCAGGCCACTTGCTTGACCCCGGAAGGTAACACCCTGGCGGACTGGCTCAGTCTGACCTTTTCGGCTCACAAATGGTCGCTCAAGGGGGAGGTGGTAGACCCCCTCTTCCACAGGTGGGGCACTCCTCTAGTAGATCTGTTTGCAACCCATGCCATCAGAAAGTGCCCCAGGTTCTTCTCATACAGGGGTCAGGGCGGGGGAAGGTCTCGTGGGAACCTAGCTGGCAGGCCTGCTATATGCCTTTCCCCTGATCCACAACGTGCTCATGAGGGTCAAGAAGGGTGGGGCCACGCTCATTCTCATAGCCCCAGACTGGCCTCAGCAACACTGGTACATGACTCTGGTGTCTCTGTTGATCGTGGATCCCGTCCCCCTGCCGATGGTCCCGGACCTCCTAACGCAGGAGCTCAACCGGGGTTGGCTGTGCCACCCAAACCTCCAATCCCTCCACCTCAAGGCTTGGATGATCAGTGGCTGCGGGGGGAAGGGGGGAGACTTCTTTGCTCAGACCCGGTGAGAAAGGTACTCATGGAAAGCAGGAAATCCTCCACTAGATCCTCCTACCTAGCCAAATGGAAGAGGTTTTCTATTTGGATCAGTCAGAACGGGGTGGCCCCGGAAAGGGTCCCTGTTCCCCTTATTTTGGACTACCTTCTCAACCTCCGGGGCCAGGGGCTGTCCACCTCATCGATTAGGGTACACCTGGCGGCCATGGCAGCCTTCCACCAGGGGGAGGGCGGGAGGTTGCCCTTTGCACAAGATATGGTGAAACGCTTCCTGAAGAGATTGGACAGGTTCTACCCTCACGTCGGCCAGTGCCGCAGTGGGATTTGAACCTGGTGCTGCGGGGGCTCATGCGCCCACCGTTAGAGCCGTTGGCTACGTGGTCTCTCTCCCACCTCTCATGGAAGGTAGCATTTCTGGTGGCCATTACCTCAGCCAGGAGGGTTTCTGAGCTGCGGGCCCTCTTCTCAGAACCTCCGTACACAGTGATTTCGAGGAACAAGGTGACGATGCGCCCCCCACCCGGCTTTCCTCCCTAAGGTAGTTTCCCTGTTCCACATGTCCCAGGAGATTTTCCTGCCAGTGTTCTTTCCAAAGCCACATGCGGATGAGAAAGAGAAGGCACTCCACTCACTGGACGTTAGGAGGGCTCTCGCCTTTTATTTAGACAGGACGTGGTCATTTCGCAAGTCCACTCAATTGTTTGTCTCCATAGCAGACAGAATGAAGCGTTCCCCAGTGTCAGCTCAGTGTCTTTCATCATGGATTACATCATGTATCAAGACCTGTTACAGTCTTACAGGGATGGTGGCCCCTCCTATCACGACCCACTTGACTAGGGCCCAGGCCTCCTCCACGGCCTTCCTGGCCCAGGTGCCGGTTGTGGCAGCCACCTGGTCCTCGGTCCATACCTTCGCCAAGCATTATGCCATCACACAACAAGCTAGTCTGGACGCAGCGGTAGGACAGGCGGTGCTGCAGTCCATTTCGCTCTAGGTTCCGACCCCGCCTCCTTAGGGGTTTGCTTGGAATCACCTAGACAGAATGGACATAAGCAAGCACTCGAAGAAAAGACGGTTACTTACCTCGTAACTGTTGTTCTTTGAGATGTTGCTTATGTCCATTCCGATCCCGCCCACCTCCACCTTCGTCGGAATCTCCAGCAAGAAGGAATTGAGGGGGTAGAGGGCCAGCAGGGGGTTATATGCTAGGATATACCGGCGCCACTCTAGGGGGCTCCCCTGCTGGCCCAATAGGTACTGCTAGGGGCAAAAAGCTTCTGGAACTTGTACACGGGGCATGCACACACCTAGACAGAATGGACATAAGCAACACATCTCGAAGAACAACAGTTACGAGGTAAGTAACCATCTTTTTCCTACCTATAATTTGTTTCCATGAGGGACTCTAACTTGGAATTACATCTAGGAATCCTGTTTTGTTTTATTTTTAGGTTATAGGTAAAGAATTTGATGCCTTTTAATGAGGGCTGACTGCTTAGGTCATGTCTACACTATGAGAAAGGTCAAATTTATTAAGGTTGTTTTCTTGCCACCTTTATTAAGGTCCATCTCCCCACAGTGCACAAGAAATCAACATAGTTTGAAATAGCACATCCACGGTAGGGAGACAGCTCTCAAAATCGATGGCAATGTACTGTGGGTAGCTATCCCACAGTGCCTGCACTGCTTTGCATTCTGGGTTATACTCCCAGTGCACACTGGGACCAAAACTGTGCAGCAGGTGGTTCTGGTTTCATGTTGTCAGAGTATGTGCTCAATACTCCCTCCCCCCTTGCTTGAGGTCAATGGGAAACAGTCTTTTCACACCCTTTCTGGCCTTGATTGCCTGTGCAGATTCCATAGCAGCATGAGCATGGCCCCTCCCTCATGAAACCCATTGTGCATAAAAGCATTATGATGTTGTCTACCATGGTGCACCTAATGGTGGAGAATGTCAAGAACATATGCATGTCACTCCAGGAAGAGGACAAGGAGGAATCTCAGGGTGCCACGGGCAGGCTGTATGGGCAAGCCCTTGCATAGAGCAAATTGGAAACACAGTTGGCATTAGATTTTCTGGAAACAGTGGAATGCTGGTCCTGGTGCAATGAGAAAAGCACAGAGTGTTGGGACTGCATAGTGCTGGAGGTATGGGATTATCAGCAGTGGCTGCAGAATTTCCAAGCGCGCAAGGCCAGTTTGGTGCGGGGACTCTACAGTGGGAGCTGTTGTTCCACAAGTAGCCAAAGCAGTTAATGCAATTCTGCTATGGAGGGCAGTGACTCTGGGAATTGTGGATGCCATAGAGGAGGGTTTTGCTGTGATGAGGTTCCATAACTGTAGTGGGGCGATAGACAGAATGCACATCCCCGTCTTGGCACCTGACCACTTTTTACAAGGAGTACATATACCACAGGCGCTGGTGGATCAGAAGGGCCTTTTTGCCAACATCAATAGAGCGTAATCAGGAAAGGTGCATGATGTGTGCATCTTTAGGAACTCCTGCCTCTTGAGAGAGCTGGATTTTTTCCCAGACTGGAAAATTATAATTGGAGAGGTAGCAATGCCAATAGCGATCCTTGGCGACCTAGCCAGCTCCTTACTCCTGTGGCTCAGGAAGCCTTACACGGGCAGTCCAGACCATAATAAGGAGCAGTTCAGCTACAGACTGAGCAAGTGCAAAATGGTGGTAGAATGTGCTTTTGGGCGTTCAAGGATGGGGATCCTTTTTTGGGTGAGAGACTGGTAGATTTTGTGTGCTCCAGCCCCATGGCAGACCTAGCGCAAGCTATTGGGGAGCCTTTGCCCCCATCCCACCCCTGCAATACAATCAGTAAAGAGATTGTTGTTTAGAGATCATGCGTTTTTATTTAGGGAAGATAGTAAGAAAAGGAGTCCATGGTGGGACCCGAAGGAGTGGGATCAGAAACATGAGCAGGATAGCTTCCTGAGGCCCTGGTGGTTGAGTGTGAGGCTGCACTTGAGGTCCCCCCTGCCCATGTCTTGAGGTCCTTGGGGGTGGAGGTTATGGAACTAGGTGAAAAGGGAAAGTTGTTTTTTCTTTTTCGAGTAGTGTCGCTGTGGGTGCTCCACTGTTGGTGTCGGGTGGTCCTGGCACCACAGATCGGAGTCTTCATTAGCAGTGGTTGGCCAGACTGCGCATACACAGCACATGCTTTGTGCCATTCACGCCCTTTTGATCTTTTGTGCAGTCCAGCTCCCATCAGTTCCTTCTTTGCCACCCCAGGTCGCAGATGGAGCAAGACATGTCTCATCAACGACTCTAGCCAGAGAAGAAATCTGGTTTTTTAGTATTAGTTTTATTCATAGTTTACTCAGTTTTTCAATTGTTAGTTATGGTTATAGTTCGTGCGTTTTAAAAAAGAACAGGTTTTTCCTCATTAAGTGTTTCTCAGTTACTTAAAAAGGAACAGAAGAAAAGAAGGGCGGAGAGTTTTTTTTTAAGGCCATCACAGCAACAGACCCTTTATCATGCCGGGCTCACTGGGATTTAAGAAGTGCGTCACATGCCGGGAGCCTATGCTGGTATCCGATAGCCACTCAGATTGTATAAAATGCCTTGGCAAATCCCATGTGCCCCAAAAATGAGCCCATTGCGCAAAATTCACAGTAATGGCACGGTGAGATAGGGAGATGAGTCTCAGGATGTGTTCTATTTGACAAAGCCCTGTGGCCTTCAGAGCGAGACTCTCTCTCACTGAGAGAGGAAAAATGGAGAGCTTTCTCTCTTACTATAGCTCCCACCCACAAAAGAGCTTCGCTTGCCCATTCCCTTCCACTGGCCTCAACAAGTGTTGGGGAGAAGCCGGGAACATCGGATGTTGCGAAACCGCAGCTTAAAACAGCCTCAGAGCCAAAAATTCAGTATAGACCAACAGCAGCAGCACCAGTTTGACATTCGGCACCACCAAGCGTGACACCGCGATCTGCAGCACCGTCATCCACGACACCCACAGCAACGGTGCCGCGTGTAGTGACCTCCCAGCACTGGCTCATCTGTTGCCAACTCCAGTACCGATGCAACCGGTGCTGGCACTAGAGAAAGACATAAAAGTAATTACAGTGACCAGACATGAACACACAGAGCCACACCCAGCACCCGGTGAAGCAGTTAACCCCTCCCTCCCCCCCGGTACTGAAGAAAGCAACTCACAAATCAGAACACGTGATGTCAGTCCAAAGCCGCTTGCATTTTCACCTACTCTTATCATCACTGTTGCCTATACTACATTCGCCTCTAATACAAACTGCCATTATCAGATATGACAGGAATTAGACCGGTTTCCGGTTTTTCTCCTGCATCCCAGCAACTGCACAGGAGATACAGTTCTCTATCACCTCCCCCATCTTCAAGGGGATCTCTCAGGTTGCTACATTCTCCATTACTTTCTCCTCATACACACCATCACGAAGGCTGAATGAGCATATCTTCATCTCGATACCACTCTCTGAACAGATGGGCATACCGACAACACTGGCATGCACATCAATCTGATTCTCTTGCTCACTGTACAATGTGGTAACACCACCAATGACAAGTATATCATCCACCTTGCTGCCTGGAACATCTGCCTATACACAGATATTCAGCCTTTCCCACATTACACAGATGGGAGGCTACAACATCCCCCTCAAATCCCCAACCAGTACATCAGCAAATCCGACCCCGAGGAGGGACGAATATCTGAGACAGAGGAACAGCAGCCAGACATTTCGCCAACCGACCAGTCTTCCTCATCTCCCGATGAGGCAGTTATTCCTTATATTCGGGTACTGCTACACAGTCACCAACAGTAGAGCACCCATGGGAACGTGACTCAAAGAAGAGGAAGTTACTCACCTTGGTGCAGTAACGATGGTTTCTACAGATGTGTCCCCCCGTGGGTGCTCCACTACCCGCCCTCCTCCCTGCTTTGGAGTCTCTTATTGTATCTTTCAGATACCGGGGTAGACTCGAGGAACTGGTGGGAGCTGGACCGCGCAAGAAATCAAAAGGGTGCGAACACCACGAAGCAAATGCTGTGCATGCATGATCTGACCAACCACTGCTAATGAAGACTCCGATCTGTGGTGCCAGGACCACCCGACACCAACAGTGGAGCACCCACGGGGACGAGGGGGACTAGTTTGCTGCCCTGGACCTACAGGACACATATTTTCATGTGTCAATACATCCCTCCCACAGACACTTCCTCAGATTCACTGTGGGCAAGGACCACTTCCAATACTAGGTCCTCCCCTTCAGATTTTCTTCAGCCCCTCAGGTCTTTTCAAAGGTCCCGGCGGTGGTAGCTGCTTATCTCGGACAGCAAGGTGTGATCATCTTCCTGTACCTGGACAACTGCCTGATAAAAGGGTAATCCCATGCAGACACCAACAATATGGTCTTCAGGACCAGACACCTTTTTCAGCATCTTGGACTGCCCATAAATTAGCACAAGTCCACCCTAGAGCCCGTTCAAGACATAGAATTTATCGGGGCCTGCCTCGATTCCTTGTCGGCTCGAGCTTTCCTTCCATGTCACTGTTTTGATGCACTGCAGGACCTGGTATCCATTCATTCCACGAGCCCCTCTACTACCATACTTACCTGCCTCAGACTTATGGGCCACATGGCTGCCACTACTTACGTTGCACAGCACGCGTGACTCCACTTTTGTGCCTTACAAACATTAGCTAACAACAGTATACTGCACAAAGTTGTCACTGTCCCCAAAAGCATATTGCATTCTCTGAAATGGTGCACATCATCCAACAATCTCCTAGCTGGGGTCCCTTTTGATCAGCCCAGGCCAGCGATGCAGATCATTACAGATGCCCCTCTGCTAGGCTGGGGCGCTCACCCTACACCATCCAGGGCAGATGGCTCTCCCAAGAAACAGTATTGCACATCAACCACCTCGAATTCAGGGCTGTCAGGAACTCTGGCAAGCACTTTGCTGTGATCATTACTAATTCATTGGTGCGCATGCTCACAGACAACAGGACCACCATGTTTTATATAAACAGATGGGGGGTGCCTGGTCCCGGTCACTTGTGCAGAGGTAGTGCGCCTGTGGAACTGGTGCATTTGCCACAGTCACCTTGAGGGCATCATACCTACCTGGCGTGAACAACATTACGGCGACTGCTCTGAGTCGCAGTTTCTTTACAGACCACGAATGGGAGATACACCCAGGAGTCCTTGCCTTTGTCTTTCACAAGCGGAGCTACCCATCAATAGACCTCTTTGTGACTTGCCACAACACCAAATGCTCCCACTTCTGCTCTCGAGCAGGACTGGGCAAGGGATCAGCAGGCGATGAGTTCCTAATTGCCTGGAAGGAACCTCTCCATTATGCCTTCCCACCAATTCTGTTGATCCTGAGAGTCCTCCGCAAAGTTCAGTCTGACTGGCTTGCCTCATTCTTATAGCACCTTCATGGTTGAGGCAGATTTCGTTTCCTTGCCTCCACAGCCTGTCTGTCGAATCACCAGTTCCGCTGCCTCACCATCACGACCTCCTCTTTCAAAATCGAGGCATGCTATTGCACCCCCAGTCCCACACCCTGCACCTTCATGCCTAGCTCCTCTCTGGTTCCATGACAACGAAACCCTCTGTTCGGAGCAGGTGAGGACGGTACTTTTACACAGTAGATGTCCATCAACCAGAGCTACTTGCCTGCAAAAGTGAAGGCGATTCTACTCATGATGCCAACAAAAACACGTTAATCCCCAGATTTCACTGATACAAACAATTCTGGATTATATGCTACACCTAAAACATAGGGGCCTGTCCATCTCGTCACTGAAGGTACATCTCGCTGCAATAGTGACCTTTCACGGGCGGGTTGATGGGTCATTGGTCTTCGATCAACCTGTCACCAGGTGATTCCTAAAAGGGCTCACAAATTTGTACACACCACCCCCCACATAGGGTACCTGCTCCTTCATGGAGCCTAGACCTGGTATTGTGGGGAGGGATAGCTCAGTGGTTTGAGCATTGGCCTGCTAAACCCGGGTTGTGAGTTCAATCCTTCAGGAGGCTATTTAGGGATCTGGGGCAAAATCTGTCAGGGATGGTACTTGGCCCTGCGGTGAAGGCAGGGGACTGGATTTGATGATCTTTCAAGGTCCCTTCCAGTTCTAGGAGATAGGCATCTTCATTCATTTATTGTACATACTTCCTTATGAGACCTCCTTTTGAACCTATGGCTACCTGTACTCTTCCATTCCTATTGATGAAGGTGTTGTTCCTAATTGCCATTGCAAGGAGAGTTAGTGTGATTGCGGCACTGATGGTCGGGCCACCCTACACCCTCTTCACAAAGGACAAAGTAACCCTGTACCCACACCCCTCCTTTCTTCCCAAAGTCTGCACCTCATTCCACATCAAAGAACCAATAGTGTTACCCATGTTTTTTCCTAAGTCCCATGCATCTCCTAGAGATGCTGTGCTACATACCCTTGACATTAGGTGCTCATTGGCCTTCTACATTGACAGAACCCAACCCTTCCATAAAACTACAGCAATTAACGGGGGGGAAACCTATTTTTAGTGGTAATGGCCCCAGGGTGCTTAAAGCATATGATTAAGTTCCAGTTGAGTTCAAGGGGATTACTTACATGTTTAGATTTTTAACCTTGCTGAATGGGAGGTGAAGGGAGGGGGGATTGTCTTTAAAGCTACTTCTAGTGAGGAGTATAAAAAAGGCTAAGTGTGCCCGTTTCTAATACCAGTCATGCCAACTTCACAATGTTTTGGAGCCTTCATGGTTTATTTTAATATCTAGTATAGTTTTTATCATTTCAGGTACTTGCTAAACTGTGTATTGTCCATATGAGTACAGCTTGTGTGCACCTACTTTGTATGTTTTTTCTGTGGTACCCCATGTTGGTGTAGCCTTTTCAGTCCCGGATACAAGCTGGGTATGGTAATATCCTCTTTGGACCAACTTCTGTTGGTGAGATACTAGCTTTTCAGCTGCACGGGGCTCCCAGACCTTGTTTTTGTGTTGAAATTTGAAATATTACTAAGTCAATATACTTGTATTATTATATTGTTTGTGTATTGGTCTGAATTTGTAAAACCTTATTGAAATATGTCTATTAAAATAAATATTTCTACAATGGTATCTAAACCCTGAGCTTGGTAATATCATGTAGATTTCTGGGAGTCAAAACAACACACCTGATGTTTTCTGGTGTTCAGTTTTATGTTCATTTCAGTGCTACTCTTTCTGTAAACTAATATCATACTTTGGGGTAAACCTTGCTGTCATTACTAAATTAAAATTCAAATTAGAAAAAGTGTTTGAGGGAAGAGAGAACTTTTTGTACAGCTCACTATTTTAGAAATTAGCCATAATTTCATATTAAAATTTGTCATAAATAAGCTGGAAAATATAAGCATCTTAGAAGTAAACTAACATATTTATTCTCAGATTTTCAGTGTAACCATCAGATTTGTTAGTGTCTATACTTTCTTGGCACTGTAGCCCATGAAAATTACTGTTGGACTTTTTTACAATAGAAATAATTATTAAAAAGTAATGTCTTTCAGAAATCAGCTTGTAAGCTCTACTCCCAGTTGAGTTTAAGGCTCTGTCTACTGGGCTTGCATCTTATATCAGCTCCCAATTCTTCCCTCAAGAAGAGTTGGGAGCTGATATAAGATTTGTGGCTATATTATAGAAGAGGATTTTTTATGTGAAGATAATTAATTTTAGCTGTCAGACTTGAGAAACAAGGAGAGAGCTATGCAAATACTTGATTTACATGCCTGAAAGGATAGTGCATTGACTCAGCTTCTACTTACAGAATTTCTTCGGACTTTATACTTAACTATAGTTACACGAATGTTGTTTGAGTTAATTGCTGTCCCTGGTCAAGTGAGGCCTGCCACAGAAACAACTGTTTAGGAAAACCTGAAATGTATCTGCCTGCACTGTGCCTCTGAGGTTTTTAGTCACTTATTTCTTTAAGCCCATATAGGCTTGGTTTTTAAAACCATTGTCTTAGGGATGTTTAGAAATTGTCTACAAATATGCTTTAATTTTCATTTGTTAATGTTACTAAAGTTTGTTTTCTTTTACTTTCTGTATTTACTGACTGCATCTTAGTTCATAATTTTTTTCAGACGTGTATACCATTGAGTATTGCACTTCTGGAAAAAGTAACACTCAGCCATTAGGTTGCTGTATTTATAATAGCTGTCAAGATTATAGTTGTATAACTTATTTTATACTTTTTATTTTTTAGTGAATGAAATCATAGGAAGAGATATGTCACACGGACCAACAATGGCCAGCCAATCTCCACATACATGCCCTGGATCTCTGGAGACAGGAATATCGGATGGAGTCTAAAAGTGGCTAAGCTTGCAACTAAATGTCCATGAAAGCTTTCAAGTTTTCTCTGAATATTTCTTCTCATCCCTTTCTCTTACACTCACTGTGCTTCCAACTCTTGTGGCCTTTTATAAACTGGAACAATGGACCCTTGCATAGCCCTTTTGGTGGGTTACATTTTGATGTACAGACAGAGCATTTCTAATTCTAGTTTCTCAAGTGCTGTAAAAATGATGGGGTAAATGGACACAAAGAAGCCAGACAAAATATTTTAACTATTTAAAAATTACAGATGAGCTTTGCTGTTTTACATTTAAATTAGAATACTTTTATATTGCAAGTGCTTAAACTGTGGAGATGTTAGTTTTGCTCTTATAATATTCACAGTACTGAATGTGGAGAAAAATCTAATACACATCTTGTGTGTGCTACTTTCCCTTAGAAGAGGTAGTAGAATTGTAATTGACAGTTTTGTACACCTTTGGTCATTCTGAAAGCCTTTAAGCTTCTGTTGTTTAAAAGATAACTTTTTATAATGAAATCTTCCAGAGGCAAAAAACCAAACCAGTCATCTTAAGCCAATGCCTTGGAAGCCATTGTGTATAAAAATACTTTAGTGTTTTCTTTCTTTGATTCATAGGAAGCAAAGCCAAATGTAGATCTGCACTTATTTATAAACGGGAATTGTTATTTGATAGGCTGCAAAGAGACCATTCCATCATGGAAGTGTTGGGATAGAAATGACATTCCAAAATGTAACTTTTATAGCTATATGGTTAATCTTCTTGTAAATTTTATTAGCACAGACTCCTTACTGAATTTTTTTTCATAAAAAGGTTACATTTGTAGTCACATTTGAAAACTAAGGCTTTTATTTAAAAACCTTAATTTCAAAGCCATGTTAGGTAAGGGGGAATTTTGGTATTTGCAGAGGATTTGTTTTTTATTCCTAAGAAATAATGTTTTGAAATACATCAATCTTCCATGGCTCTAGTATTTTCCATGCAGTAAATCACTTGCTTATATCCCTCTCCTATATGTTCATTTACCTAAATTATGCTACTTTGACATGACAGTTTCTTAAATTTGAACTGATATAAACATTTATCTGCTGTAAAGAAACTTACTGTGAGCAAGTGCTTGAAAGGAAGTACATTTGAGTAATTTGCCCATAGTAAATTTTTAAAGCAGAATTTATTTCAGAGGAGAATAGTGAGGCAATGACCATGAGATTAATCCTTTACAGTTTGTATGAAAGGATGCATTTTCCTCACCTGCCCACTTCAGCAGATAGTAATGTTTACATTGCATGACTTTTAAAACCTCAGTACTCTAATTAAAAGTCTAGGAGAGGATCCAAAACTGCTTATTTAGGTCATGTTAAGTATTTCCCAAGAGGTTATAATTTACAGGCCTGTCTGATGTGGAAAATACAGGGTGCACAAAAAATGAGAGATTCATATATAGCAAAATATGGTTAGAAGTACACTTTCATACTTGAAATTGTTTTTAGTCCAGATTTCTGTTCTTCTGTTGAAATAACCATTATTTGTATTCGTGAAAATGAAAAGCAAATACATTCATGTTTGAATGCCTATAAGGGAATGACAACATTGAATTGGTTCAGATATTTGAGAGTATTTACATTGCAATTAAAACATGTACAGGGCATGCCATTGCTTTGGAGAAATGAAGCTGTTTTGTCTATATATGTTCTTAAATTACAGTAACACATCAAAGAAAGTCTTAAATGGACTCCATTATTGAGGTCATTAAGAATAAAAACCCACTATGGTAAATATGGTGGCACATGTATTGGCCAAACAGCCAGGGAAGTTTTGCATAGAATCTCTTGCATATGAAATAATTTCTATATATGTTTAGATGTAATGTTCTAGCAATACTGTTAAAGGATATAGAATATATCTTTGTATTTGTTGGATCATGGATCTTTATGAAAGACCTACATTTGAAAAGATGGTGGAAATGGAACTCTTTTAAGCAAACTTGTGCATTTTTTAAATGCTATCTAGGACTACCATGGTGGTAAATCTTATTTTAATAGCTATTTTTCAAATAAGTTTGTCAAGCCACTATACAGGTAGATTCCTTTCTGACAAACTGTGTTCTGGGAAGCTAAACAGTTAATGTACTGTACATTAGTGTAAGTGTCTCTCAAAATAGTTATTTTTGACCGTTCTATCATTTGAAAAGAATAATTGTAACTGTTCCTCAGTGGTGCTTCTTTAGTTACTATCCCTACTCACATTAACTTTAAACATGATAACACACTGAAGTGTTTAGAAATGCAGCTAGCTATGTTTTTATAACACTGTTAAAATCACTGTAACCTGTGTAACTGTCCTTAGGTTGTGTGCTGGTGGCAAGGCGTGTTCCAGTTTTCATTTAATGTAACAGGTCTGTTGAATTAACCAATATTTGTGGGAGGAGTCTAATTTTATGAGCTTTTCATACTTGTGTGGGTTTTGTGCTCCTAACAACTGTTCCAGCCTCTTCTCCTTACAAGTCCTCTGAGTGAGTAGCTGGAATTCATACTGTACCTAAAACATGGGAGCCCATATAATCCAGAGTTGCTATGCACTAAATCTTCTGATGCCTTTAAATACCTTGATGCCTGTAGACCTAGAGATGCTTTAGTTTTTGTATTTGCCTTGTAAAAGCTTCAGTACAGGGGTCTTAATTTTATTTTGTCTTGTGTGATACTGTAAAGACTGTTAAAAGCACACAATCTCCATTGGACTATGCAAATTTAATTTTACAACGGTACCTTGTGACTTGATAATTTGTTGGCATCCACTTTCTTGCTCTTCCTCAATCTCTGCTTTCCATATTTAGATTTAGATTTTAAACATGAAGGAAAGCCTTAATAATAGTCTGTCTTCTATGGAGAGAAGGGAGGATCAATGTTAAGAAGTATTTGGCACATTAGATGTGGGCCATGAAAAAGTAACTTTAATTTTCTGAATTTAACCACAAACCTGGCAATCAGATGTCCTCTATTAAATATTTAATTATATCAGTGGAACTGCCATCCTCTGTGAACCAAAGAAAAAAAATGACAATTTTGTTCTCATGCAAACAAAGCTTTGAAACTCTATTTTTGATACACATAATGGATGTCATTCCTTGAGCTTTGGAAATTGTTCAAATTGAAGTTTTATATTTAAAAATGTGGGACAATTGAGATTAAGACTAAAGATTCTGTTCTAGATGTTTACAGAGCCTTGTATTGTAATTTCATGTACATTTTGTATTTAAAACATTTTGTAAGTTATGATTGCAGTGCTATTTGAGAAATACAAAGGGAAGAACTTGTATTTTAGCCTCTTAAATCATAGTGTTGAATAAATAAGAAAATACATAATGTGTCACTGTTTATTCAAATATATAACCTAAGTAGGACTTGAGTAAAATGAAGCCACTAATCTTAAACTGCTGGATAGCTATGTTCTACTGCTCTTTGGAGTACCGACTATATGATACTTTTATTAATATAACCAAATGACAGCATATTTTGGTACAAACTACCCCACAAATTAATTGGCAAAACTTTTGCAGTTAGGAATAAATTAGCTTTAGTAAAGCGTAACGGGAGAGCGCACAAACTATGAAGCTGCCGCTAATCAGGTTCTTGAGTATCATGCTCAACCAGTTAAAGATGTTCTCATTTACAATCATAAATAATGAAATACAATAGTACACTGCTGAATATTTTTAGTCCATGGTAAACAGTAATCTTCATTCATAAAATTATAGCCTTATTAGAAGATTTACCTGGCGATGCTCGGGTCCTTAACTCAAATAAGTTTTGTTTTTATTCATTTAAATCTTTGTTCTGGAGTGGGGATGAGGATTTCAGTGTGCAAGTGGCCTTGGAGAGAGAGGACAACGTCAGTCCTCTCTCACCATAGTAGCTTGGGACCAAGTGAGAAGTGAAATGCTGAATTACATGAATTAACACTATGGTTCTCTATCAGTGTAGCAGCAAGACATTCTTGTCATCACTGCTTTCTATGGTTAAACTGAAAAGTACTGGAACTCCAACAAGTACCTGAGGGTGGCTTCACGGATGGAATTTAGCATTGAATCATTCTGTGAGACTCATACTCCAGTTTCCATCCTTTGTCAGTGGTTTGATGTGCAACCCTTTTAACTTTGTGTACTGAGTGTATTTTCATCTTTCCGTGAAGAGAAGGGAAACTTTTACAAGCTCCTCGTGGACTTCTAATGCTACCTGTTTGCCATTACAAAAGTGTGATGGCTAAGAAATGGCAATTTTAAAAAATCAGATTAAAATACAGATTCATAGTATCACAAACTCATAAACAAATGTGACCTTGTATTGATGTAGTGAAGAAAATGGGATAGCTATCTGTGGAGAATTTATTGTGTACACTGTCACATCCTGAGGTGCTAAGAGTTTTATAGCCACCTTCAAGTTAGCCAGTTTTCATAATTTAGCTTTTTCCCTCCTTCCTTTCCTATTTTAGGCATTAAATGCAAGAACAACCCAGGGAGACCACAGAGCTAGCCATTCTAGGTTTGCTCTTGAAGGAGACACTGGTTACTATTTTCTGACCATGATTATCTAACTCAGTGGTCACCAACCAGTAGATTGGGATCTACTTGTAGATCTTGGAGCCTCTGACAGGTGATCCTGACTGGTTTGGCCAAGAGGCTATCAAGTGCCGGCATTTCAGCTGCCCCTTCCCCCGCTGCTACACATCACCTGCCCTTTGCCTTGGATCTGACTCCCTCCACCCGGAGAGCCTCCTGCTTGCTGTGCAGGGCAGGGGAGGGAGAAGAGGGGGACTGATGTCAAAGTGCCCCCTCTCCCACCCTGTATCCTGTCTCCACAGAGCTGGGCAGCACAGCACAACAAGACTTGGGATGGAGTTTGCTGGCTGCTTTTGGGAGTGGCCAGGGCCAGGGCAGGGGTGTGCCTGCCTTAGCCCCACTGCACCGCCACCCATGAGCCACCTGAGGTAAGCAGTGCCCAGTTGGAACCCACATCCTAAACCCTACCCCAGTCATGAACCC
Organism: Pelochelys cantorii; assembly: GCA_032595735.1. Taxonomy (NCBI): domain Eukaryota; kingdom Metazoa; phylum Chordata; order Testudines; family Trionychidae; genus Pelochelys; species Pelochelys cantorii. The sequence continues at coordinate 9,534,259 of CM064339.1, read as the reverse complement.
CCTCCTGCACCCCAAGCCCCTGCCCTAGCCCCGAGAACCCTGCATCCAAAAACCTCCTGCACCCCAACTGCCTGCCCCAAGCTCAGAGCCCCTCTCGCAGTCCAATACAAAATCAGAGCCTGCACCCTAACCAGCTGCCCCTGCCTGGTGAAAGGGAAGGAGGGATGAAGAAGTGAGCAGGGGCAGGGCCTTGGAGAAAGGGTATAAAGGAGACTGGGCAAGGGTATTTGGGTTTGAGGTAGATCTTGGATTGCACTTAAATTCAAAAAGTGATTTCATACTTAGATCAATGGTCTCCAACCTCTTTAACTCATTTTTGTTGTACAGAAGGATGTAGCATTAGTTAATCCCTAGCAAACAGTAATGGAACTAAACTTTAAACAGTAGTGGTGCAGTTTTCCTCTTCCTGTTTCAGCGGATTCTGATGGCATAGGCGAGGTTGTAGTATTTGCTTGTTCATTTTTACACTTTCCTATGTTTGGCTACTGTTTGGAAACCGTCTCAGTGTTAACATTTTAATATCCTTGTGCAGTGCCTATACTGTACTAGGAACTTTCCAAAACATGAATGAAGACTTGGTCCATTCCCTGAAGAGCTAAATGTAAAAACAAGAGAGCTCAAGCAAAGAGCTACAATATACCAAGTAACCAGAGTAAGGTTACTGAACCTTACTTGTACTGAAGAACAAGTATGTGCCTTAAAAAGTATTAGGGAGCGAGAGAAAGACAGGAGAGATACATAAGGGAGACGGACTTTAATGCAAAAAACAACAAATGGTCTGGTAGCACTTTATAGACTAACAAAACATGTAGATGGTATCATGAGCTTTCGTGGGCACAGCCCACTTCTTCACTCTGGTCAGCTGAAAAGTGAGAAGTGCCTGTCCATGGTCACTGCAGTGGGCACAGCCAGGGGAGGAGTTCATGTCCCCCAAGTGGGGAACAGGAAGACAAACTCTCTGAAATATATAGTTGGCCCTTTCTCCACCACTGTCCCTGCTGGCCAAATGGGATTATAGCTATCCTGGTTCCCATCTCTGGTCCCTTGCTGCCCCCTGTGGTCATTCTGCAGTATAACTGTCCCTTCTACCAGAGCCCTCCCTTTCTATTTCATGAGAAGTAATCTAATTCCAGGCACATCCCATTGTTTTGGCACAACCAAATCCTTACCTTGCTTTAAATTATAGTAAGAGGAAGCTGCATACCAAATTTGGTGGTTCTAGCACTTACTGTTTAGGAGGAGTTCTTGAACAAATGGACTCATGTATGGATAGACACACAAAGTTTCTAAAATATATCGTAGTTTTGTTATCATTAAAGGCAAGATGCTTTCGTTAGTATTTAATAAGGATGTTAAGGACCAGTCGACTATCCGATAAGCATTTCCTTGTCAGATAGTAATATCGACTAGTTGACGCCCTTCCCCCCATCCCCGCTACCTCTATGCAATGAGCAAAGGGGCGTGGAAGGGGGAATAGAGCAAAGGGGCGTGGAAGGAAGGGATACTTTGAAACCCCAAGGTGACAGCCTGCCCCTTTAAAACACTGCCTCTGCGGAGATTTAAAGGGGCAGCCCAGGAGCCCGGGGTCAGCTGGGAATCCACAGCTGATCCTGGGCTCCCTGTGGCATTTCCCCAGAATCTGGGATCAGCTGGGGAGTCCCCAGCTGACCCCAGGTTCCATGCAGCACTTCCCTGGAACCTGGCATCAGCTGGGGACTCCCTTCCTGCCCCTTTGAATTGCACGGAGGTGGCGTTTTAAAGGTGCAGGCTGCCCCTTTAAAACACCACCTCCACGAGATTCAAAGGGGCAGCTGCAGTTGAGCCCGGGGTCATCTGGGGACTCCCCAGCTGAGCCCAGGCTCTCCTGCCTCCCCTCTGAATCGTGCGGAGGCAGCAGTTTCAAATGAGCAGCCGCTGCACAGCTCATCAGCTGTGCAGCCGCTGCCCCTTTAAAACTGCTGCCTCCATGCAATTCAAAGGGGCAGGGGAGCCCATAGCATGGAGCCCTGGGTCAGCGGAGGACTTGTAGTCCCCTGCTGACCCCAGCTTCCATGGCTTTGAAATGCACAAGAGCCCCCGCTGGGGCACCCGCGTGCAGGCACCCGCGTGCAGCCCGGAGTCAGCGGGACTTCCCACTGGCCCAGGCTGTACACGGAGTTCCGCATTCCTCCTTTGAAATGTACAAGAGCCCCTTGACTGTAAATTCTATTGACTGGTCAATTAACCACATTTTAACACCCTTTGTATTTAACAAATAGTGGGGAATATTCAATTTCATACATTAGTACTAATTTTTTCAGATTTTGTCTTCCTTCTATCCTCACTTCCTTCCCACGCCTGCCGAAATCTCTTAACCTCTGATTCCACAGCCACTAAAAAAAAGGGGGGGCTTGGTTTCATATAAGGATATTGGGATAGAAGGAAGATTGCCAAATGACCAGAATTGCTTGTTCATGTCTACTCTTTGCATTTCTTGTGTATTTCCTCTCTTGTCCTGTACAAAATTGTTTTATCTGTATTGAATCTGCTCAGTGCTTGCAGACTTCTGTTCTTTTGTAGGTTTGATTCCTCTGATTTTGGTTTCATCCAGAAATCTGATTACTCCTGAACTTACACCTGACAGAGAGAGTCCAAATGTTTCTACAAAGTGTGCTGAGAGGTGATTGACAAAAGTTGGGTGGAGCAATAGTAGAGTCTCTCCAAACCTGAAGAGCCCATATCTAGGCTAAAATTAGCCATTGTTTCGTAAACACTAACAGTTGCTTGAAAAAAGGGAGAGAAGCAGTTCCTGGAACAGGATGTAAATGTTCCAAAGATGACAATTTGAGGGTCATAGCTCCTGGATGTAAATGAGGGACATTTGACTAGCACCTGTTCTACAACCAGTTCCATTATACTGCAGGGCTATGTCTACACTGCCCCTGTTTTGCACAAAAAATATGCAAATGAGGCAAAGCGTGGAATATCACCACACCTCATTTGCATAATTAATGAGGCTCCGTTTTTGCGCAAGAGGCTTTTGCGCAAAAAGAAGCTGTCTACACGGCTCCTTTTCTGCAAAACCCCCCTCTTGCACAAGAGCCGTTCTTCCGCATTTTTCTTCAGGAAGAACAGCTCTTGTGCAAGAGGGGGTTGTGCGCAAAAAGAGGGGGTTTTGTCAATTATTCCGAAGTAACTGTGCTGTGTAGACATACCCAAAGAGATTAGAAAATATGTACTCCAGCCACGGAGAGACTAAATGATGAAAATTGTAACTAACCCTAAGGACTCAGGCTGACACCTATACCTGTTTTCATGCTGGTTCTATGTCCTGTAAGGTAATGAGACCCAGAGTTTATTCCAGGCATCATGAAAATGGCAAGGCTATGTCAAGTGTCTTGTCCTTCCAGATAACTAAACAGAGGTGACTAACATACTGGGGAAAGTCCCATTAGCAGAAACTGGTGGTTTGGCTTTTTATTATTTTATTATCCCAGGATCTGGAGCCAATGATAGGAAAAGGAAGGCCCCTCTTAAACCAGGATAACAGCAATGGCAGCCTTATGATGCAGCACCCTCCACAAGAGCACCAGGCCTGGCTCAGCTGAGGGGGAAAACAGCATGCCTGTGGACCACGAGTTTGATGCTTCTCTACCCTGCCTCTCTATAAAAGTTACTTCTCACTTGTGCACTGAACTGAGCAGAGGACACTTCCCTCTGCCCTGGACACCACTGACTGCTTTAATAATTAATTTGGACATTCATTCATTCTCACTTTATTGGCTTCTCAGCCTTCCCACAGTCTTTCTCCATTGCCAGCCTTGCTCTCCCTGCCTTTTGCATTAAAAGCTTCAGGGGGTAGCCGAGTTAGTCTATAAAGTGCTATCAGACCATTTGTTGTTTTTTAAGTTTATCCTGTACAGACTAAGAAAACACGCAGATGGTATCATGAACTTTTCAGCTGACCGGAGTGAAGAAGTGGGCTGTGCCCACGAAAGCTCATGATACCATCTACATGTTTTGTTAGTCTATAAAGTGCTATCAGACCACTTGTTGTTTTTTGCATTAAAGTCCGTCTCCCTTATGTATCTCTCCTGTCTTTCTCTCGCTCCCTAATACTTTTTAAGGCACATACTTGTTCTTGGTCACTGTCTCAGTGGTGACCTCTGCTGGGAAGGTCTGGAACAACAAGATATTTGTGGTCAATGCTCTCTAGTATTGATGGGGGCGGGGGAAGGGGGTTCTTATTCCTGTACCCAAGTAAATCGCTCTATAAATTAAGGTGTCACACTTAGGGTATATATCCCTTTCCTGTAATATGCAAAGAGGAGGCAGTGTACCACATGCCTTCAATTTCATCATTCTGCTTCTACCAGAGATATGTATGCAGCTTTATTTATAGGAGAGGAAGCACATACTTCACCTCAGAAGATTTGCAGCTCTGCATTAACATAACTAAAATCAAATGTCATCTTTCGGGATGTCATATGGTCACCTGCAAAAGATCAGAAAGCATCCCTCTCCTCACACTCAGAAGCACTAATAGCTAGATGGGCGAGAGGGGAAACTCCCTCTCCTCAAAGTTTGGCCAAAGCTGGAGATAAGACACTAGTGAACCAGTTCTCTGAGGTGGTAGATAATCCTCTACCGATATCTGGTGGCAGTATCTTCATCACATGCTCCAAATCTAACAGCACCAGATCTAGAGGCCAGGAAGGGTTGCCCTTTGTAGGGTATTTGCTTGCTGGGATCATCTCAATCAGTTCTCTGCCATTGCAAGGCTTTTAGTAGTGGTGGCACTTTAGAATCATAGAATCCTAGGGCTGGAAGAGACCTCAGTAGGTCATCAAGTCCAGCCCCTTGCCCAAGCAGGACCAATCCCAACTATATCAACCCAGCCAGGGCTTTGTCAAGCCAAGACTTAAAAACCTCTAGGGATGGAGATTCCACCACCTCCCTAGGAAACCCATTCCAGTGCTTCACCACCCTCCTAGTGAAATAATTTTTCCTAATATCCAACGTAGACCTCCCCCACTGTAACTTGAGACCATTGCTCCTCCTTGTTCTTCGAGTAGTGTCCCCGTGGGTGCTCCACTACAGGTGTCGGGCTCATCCCGGCACCACAATCCGGAGTGTTTTTAGCCAGCAGTAGCCCCCGGTGAACTGCGCATGCGCAGAAGCCATCTCTCGCCGTTAGCTCTCTTTCTGCGCAGCGCAGTCTAACGCCAGTTCCTCCTAACTGTCCACAGCTGCAGACAGAGTTGGAACGTGCTCCTCGTCAACCTGAAGAGAATTTCAATCTTTTTTCTAAGTTACTGGTTCCTTCCCAGTTAGCCCCCACCCCTTATAGTATAGTTAGTTATCACAGTTCGTTAATTAGTTAGTTTAAAAAAATTTTTAAAAACCACCACAGTTATTCTTGTTCGATCCCTCAGGCCCTTCGTTCAGCCTGCCGGTGATTTTTTTTCTTTTCTCCTTCTCCCACTAAGGCACTTACTCCAAATATGCCTGTGGGATTTAAAAGATGTGCCTCCTGTGGCAATGCGATGCCGGCCTCGGACGGACACTCCCACTGCATTTGCTGCTTGGGAGAGGGGCATATCCCACAGAAATGCGGTCATTGTTCTAAATTGACTGCCAGGGCCAGACGCAACAGGGAGATGCATCTGAAGATGCTCCTTTTTAACACGGCACTTCAGCCCTCATCAGTGGCCCAGTGTCCAGAGGCTCCACAGTCGTGAAAGGCTTGCAAAGGCAGAACCTCCGCTCCATCTAGGAGTGCGAGTGCCGGGGACGCACCGGGCTCTTCGGCATTCCTGCCTGCCCGTGACAAGTTGCTCAAGGGCCGTAGCACATCGGAACCTAGTCCCATGCGCTCCTCGGCATCGTCCCATATGGCACCGCGGTCTGAGTCTGCACCAGCGGCAATGGCACTGAGCACTTGAATGGCACTGCAACGATCGGCACCGTCCGTATCGGCACCAGAAGCTACGACACAGCTCCATGCCTGACCACCTGGGGCTGCCTCTAAGCTGGTGCCGAGGTGCAAGATGACGCCGAGACTGGAGTCGACGTCGACACAGGAGCCGTCCGCACCGACCTCGGTACGGAGACATACACCGGCACCGGGAGCGGAGGAGATGACTACGGCACCAGATACACTGGCCCGAGACAGCCGACACAGATGGAGAAACCAGCACCGAGGCATAAGATTAAGACAAAGACAAAGACGGTACTGAGAGCGGATACACTGCCGCCCTCACAGCGCCGCACATTACCACACGGCACGGAGCCCCGTCAGTTGCAGTCGGCACCGACACTGACCAAGGCACCGGCTACCCAACCTGCACCAGAGACCCAGCCATCTAGTCCCTCAGCCCAGGGCATGGCACCGCCTTCATTGGCCTCAGCACCTGCGTCACCATCTGATTCCGCCTCCATCATATCCGTGCCTTGTAGCCCAGTGGTCACCGCTCCCTCTTCAGTGACTGTAGTACCTATAAAGGCTCAGAGGAATATGCGCAACTTACGTTCGCCTTCCCTCAGTCCCAGTAGGACCCTGTTTTCACCAGGACCCTCACCTCCTCCTTGCTATGACTGATGACATCATTATGAATGCTCACAGTCACCACAGTATTGGAGATCCCAGAGACATTCTCAGTCACCTTCCCGTCATCATCGGCACTACTATTCCAGATCTCCATCGCGATATTCCGTGAGGTCACGGTCTCCGGTGTCACCTGCTCGTATTCATCACCATCGGCATGGCAGTTACTCACCTGCATATTCTCACCATGGCGGTTACCATCGGTCAGGTCATGCGCATTACCATGACCGCTCGCACTCGCCTTCTCAGAGTCCCCATCAACCGTACTCACCTCAACCGCCAACTCAGGACACCATCCCTCCGGCACAACCGCCTCCAACACCCACGGGTGATGATAGAGCCTCTGGACAAGCTAACATCCCTCCTTCTCCCTCCGGAGATACACAACCCATTGGTTCTCCAGCAGACATCTCATCCTCGTCACCAGATGATGCGGTCTTCGATCACGAGTCTTCACCCATAGACGATTACAGGCAATTCCAGGAGCTGTTTAAAAGGGTTGCCTACTCACAAAACCTGCGCGCTCCAGAGGCACCTCAAAAACAGCATGCCCTCTTATGGAATTTGCAACAATCCAATAGGGCGAAGTTGGCCCTTCCTTTCGACAAGGCGATTCTAGAAATTTCTAACGACATCTGGCAGACGCCTGCGTCCGTAACACCAACACATAAGCGTGCGGACAAAAAGTATTTAGTGGACGCCAAAAATGCTGAGTTCCTTTTTAGTCCTCCTCCTCCCAATTCTATTGTCGTTGACGCAGCTCAACAAAAGTCGAAGAGGTCCCAATCTAAGAACACGCCATCCGAAAAGGACGCAAAACATTTGGATTTGTTCGGGAGAGAGGTTTATTCATCAGCGACAGCAACTCTTAGGATGGCAAACTACTCCACTCAATTGGCCAACCACGATTTTGATAATTATGCAAAACTGGTTCCGCTAATGCAGCACCTTCCAGACTCTAAGAAGGACATACTCAAGGCAGTTGTGCAGGAGGGCTACACGGCGGCCCGTACAGCTCTTCAAATCTCGTTTGACATCACCGACTCAGCATCCCGTACGACAGCTACAGCGGTTGTAATGCGACGTGCTTCTTGGTTGCACCTTGCCTCTGTGCCCAAGGACTTGCAACCAAAAGTGGAAGACCTACCTTTCAACTGTTCTTCCCTATTCGCTCAGAATACTGACCAGGTCTTCCACTCTGGTAAAGACTCCCGAACAACATTAAGAACACTTGGGATGTATACGCCGCCCTTCAGGTGTAAAAGAGCGTGGCCCTACAATAGGCAGAGACCCCAATCCTACATGGCTCAACGTTTCAGGCCTTACAACCAACAGAAGCAGAGGCAGCAGCCACAAAGGCGGCGTCAACAGCCCGCCAAGACGCAAACTCAGCATCAACCTCGTCAACAGATTTGACGTCCCCGTCGAGGGGCTGTGCACCATTCCCCTTCCAGAGGCTATCTCCTGAATAATTGAACTGTTCCATCACCGGTTGAGACCTTTTCGCCATCGTTGGTTCGCTTTTACCACAGATCGATGGGTCAGAGAGATCATAACATCCGGCCTCTCTATTCCCTTCACCTCTCTTCCCCCTTCCAACCCCCCTTCCCCATCCCTTTTCAGGGACCCCTCTCACGATATCCTGTTGCAACAGGAGGTCATGCGACTACTTACCATCGGAGCAGTGGAAGCGGTCCCACATCAATTCAGAGGCAAAGGCTTCTATTCCCGGTACTTTGTCACACAGAAGAAGTCCGGCGGGTGGAGACCGATCTTCGGGAACTCAACTGTTACCTGAGAAAACAAAGATTCAAGATGGTTACCCTAACCTCTATCATTCCGACTCTTACCAAAGGGGATTGGTTCGTGTCTCTCAATCTTCAGGACGCCTACTTTCACATTGCCATCCACCTGGCACACAGGAGATTTCTCCGATTCACACTCGGCAACGACCATTACCAGTACACCGTGCTACCTTTAGGACTTTCAGCGGCCCCAAGGGTGTTTTCAAAAACTCTCGCGGTCGTAGCCTCTCACCTCAGATGTTCGGGGATCATGATTTTTCCGTACCTCGACGACTGCCTCATAAAAGCTTACTCAGCAGTCGAGGCACAGAGGGCGGTAGCTATGGTCAGGAACACATTCAAGGCCCTCGGCCTCATTATCAACCTGCCAAAATCCTCTCTCGTGCCTTCTCAGATGATTGATTTCATAGGGGCGAGGCTGGATTCCACCACCGTGTAGCCAGACATGAACCCCATCTTGTTTTCCTCCCCCCCCCCCAGAGAGCAAGAGAAAGGCAGTCAGCCTTTGATGCCCTGGGAACGCAGGGGTGCTACTTGTCTCTGACTCTAATAAACAGAAACCAGACAGTAAATGGGCTAGCTGACAACCAGGGGACCTCCTGCCGCCCTGATGGCTAGCACCAGTAATTGACACACCTACACTGTCCCAGGAGAGGAATCTTCGCCCATCACATACTAGAAGTGCCCATTGTCTGCATTTTCCCAGGTGTGAATTATGCTTTGCACCCTTCGTGGGAAACTTGGCATTCAAAGCCATTTTTCCTAATTGGCCACTTGAGACCAGGAAGAAGCCTACATGACCCAAGGGGTATAAAGAGGGGTTTAGTAGCCCACCCCATTTGAGCTCCAATCATCTACACCTGCTGGCAGGTATTGGTGGTCTCCCGAGGTCTGTGGGACGCCCAGCCTCGCCCTACTTCTTCCCGAGGGATTGAGAGAAAGACGCTGGCCACGCCAAGTCTGGAACGCAGGGGTGAGAATATATACCTGCTAGGTGTCTATTTTGCATGCATTTAATAAGAGCTCAGAGAACCAAAAGGGTTTCATGGTACCTGTAAGTGACTTATTAGTGTAATTTCTGTCCTGTCCTTTGTAGTGGCTGTGTTATCTGTAACACAGTAGTAGCATTTAACAGCTAAGTTTACCCTGTAACAATAAAATAGTAACTGTTTAAGCTGTGACCTGATTCCTTCAGTTGCTGTAACAGAACCAAGCACAATTTTAAAAGAACTCCAGCCAATCATAAGGGACAGATATAGGGAGAGCTTGAGCGTTGGATCGTGTCACTTCCAGGGGACAGATCCGTTGGGGCATCTCTCAGCCTCCCCAGGCTGCCCGCTGCGAAGGGATCGTGTATCCTAGCAGTCAAAATCTGAGGTGTAATAAGCTCTCCCTGTAAACTTCTTGGGGCGCCCGTCAACCTCCTCCAGGTTGCCCGCTGCTAAGAGACCCCAGTCCTAGCAGTTGAAGTCTCGGGTGTATAATACATACACACCACTCATTGCCCTGACCACCGGCTGACAAAATTGGCATAGTCGGCAGGATTGTGTTATAGGTTTAAATACAGCAACATGAAGCTAGTCATGGTAAATACTGATTTCAGTAAAGTAGAAAAGAATTTTTGCCCAGGAAGGTTGGGGCAACCCAAATGGGATAGAGAAATGTTAGAAAAGGATTGGGGAAATCCTGAGGAGTTGTGGGTGCAGTTCTGTAAGTATAGAACTGCTTGCAAGTTAAAGAATGGGACAAAGCCTGAGTCTGTGGAAAAGAGCCACTTTCCATTTAGCAAGGAAAACAGGATCAGGCCCAGACAAGCAGGCAGGTAACAGATAGATTGAAGGTCTTGTGGTAGAACTGAGGAAAAGGCAGTAAGTACATGTACTGGAAATCTAAATCTGCTTGGGGAGACGTCCCAACTGGTGCCCAAGTTTCTGCTGTCTTCCCTCGGATCAGCTGGCTGGTGCTGGTCTGGTGCTCCCCTCTGAGGTCCTTCCCCTTCGGCAGTCAGCCCAGACTGAGCCTCCCTCCAGGCTTTTATACCTGGGCTGCAGTCTGAGCATGCTCAGCAGACATGTAGGGGAAGGGCTTCTTCAGCTCCTGCTTAGGCTCAGCCTGCAGAGTGCAGGGCTGGTACACCCGTCACAGCTGGAAACAGCTCAGTCCTCTAAAACTGTCTAGGAATTGCTATTCTGAGGGTCTGCTAGGGGCTACAGTTGCTAGGGAAGGGAACATTGCATGTGCTTTCCATTTCCTTATAAAAGTAAGTTTTCAAAGACGCTGGAAAGGCATTTAGTAAACTTACGTTGTTAGGGGCTTTGTGCCAAAGCAGGTTGTTACTTTGCATTTAGTCCAGCTTTTAGGATTTTGACATTTTAGTTATTTCTCCCACCCTAAGCTTTACTATTCACCTTTTCAAAGAGACTTTCATGGCCATAGGCACATGCAGCAAGGCCACCGCTGACACACCGCCACCACCTACCTACCGGTCGACAGGTCTTAAACCATTCAGGATCTTGCGAATGTCCTACTCACCGCTCCCGCGGTCTCCATACTTACGTGTCTCCAGCTGCTAGGTCACATGGCAGCGGCAACCTTCGTCGTTCCACATGCCCGTCTTCGCATGCGATGCCTACAACATTGGCTTCTCCAAGTCTACAGTCCGGTCACCGGCGATACACGCAGTCTTATTCCTATTCCCATCCGGGTGAGAGACTCCCTTGGATGGTGGCTCGATCCAAACAACATTTTAGCGGGCGTTCCCTTCCATGCTCGGGCCCCATCCTTCCAGGTTACTACAGATTCTTCCCTTATTGGCTGGGGAGCGCATATGCAACATCATCAAGTACAGGGCCTGTGGTCACCACACGAATCCCTGCTTCATATAAACTTTCTCGAGCTCCGAGCAGTTTACAATGCATGTCGCCATTTCGCCCAACACCTCCATGGTACGACCGTGCAGATCCTAACAGACAACATGTGCACGGTCTACTACATAAATCGACAGGGCGGTGCCAGATCCAGATCCCTGTGTGCGGAGGCCATACGACTATGGAATTGGGCAATTCGGAATGGCATTACACTTACGGCTGCTTACCTCCCCAGCAAGAGCCATACCATCGCGGACGCTCTCAGCAGGACCTTCCATCAGCAACACAAATGGGAGCTCCTCGACAATGTAGTTCGTGATGTCTTTCGATCTTGGGGATACCCAGACTTAGACCTGTTTGCCACCCGACGCAACAAGAAGTGCCGCCTATATTGTTCAAGGACCAGAATGGGATTCGATTTGAAAGGCGATGCCTTTCTTCTCGAATGGGGAACATATCGACTACTATACCCCTTCCCACCTCTTCCCCTCATACCGAGGGTAATACAGAAGATATTGGCGGATGCCGCAACGGTAATACTCATAGCACAGTTTTGGCCTTGCCAGACCTGGTTACCACAACTCATGAGGATGTCGTTGTCTCAACCCAAACGACTTCCACATGTACACAACTTACTTTCCCAGCAATACGGCACTCTACTCCACCTGAGCATCGACCGTCTTCACCTCACAGCGTGGCTCCTCAGTGGCTGCAGGGTTCGGAGTTAGACTGCTCACAAGCAGCCAGGGACATCCTGATACAAAGCAGACGTCAAATGACCCAAAGGTCTTATCGTTATAAATGGTGTCGCTTCCAAACCTGGTGCCATTCACGCGCCATGGACCTCTTGTGTGTATCTATCCAACACATATTGGACTACATCCTCCATCTACATTCGCAGAAGTTGGTAGTCGCTTCACTAAAAGTACACCTGGCTGCAATCTCAGCTTTTCACCCACATATAGACACTGTTTTAGTGTTCGCCCACCCTATCTCTAGGAGATTTATGAAAGGCATGATCATTCTTTACCCACCGCACAAGGCTGTTCCGGAGCCGTGGGACTTAACACTGGTCCTTGATACACTTACCTGTCCACCGTTTGAGCCCTTGGCAACCTGTGACCTACAGACTCTGACTATGAAGGTTGCATTCCTTTTAGCCATCACCTCTGCTCGAAGAGTCAGCAAGCTGGCAGCCTTGTCGGCTGACCCTCCGTACACGCTATTCACTCACCAAAGGGTAACACTACGATGTCACCCATCGTTTCTTCCAAAGGTCAATTCATCGTTTCATGTCAATGAGCCAGTAATTCTCCATACATTTTACCCTGGCTCATTCATGGTAAGTCATTCATGGTGACTCATTCATTCCAAAGGTCAATTCATCGTTTCATGTCAATGAGCCAGTAATTCTCCATACATTTTACCCTGGCTCATTCATTTTACTGGCTCATTCATGTCAATGAGCCAGTAATTCTCCATACATTCCACCCCGGAGCATGCGCACCTTCACACTTTGGACGCTAGGAGAGCTTTGGCTTTCTACATAGACAGGACGCGTCAATTCTGCAAATCAAGACGCCTATTTTTGTCCGTCGCAACTCGTTCCAAAGGTCAACAACTCTCATCTCAGTGGATTTCATCGCATATTGTAAAGTGCATCACCCGCTGTTATACACTCCGTAACAAACCATTGCCCTCTAAGCCTAGAGCGCACTCTACCAGAGCCATGGCCACCTCCACGGCTTTCTTAAGAGATGTTTCCATCCGGGACATTTGCCGTGCGGCAACCTGGTCATCTGCATCAACGTTCATCAGACACTACGCGCTGGAACTTATTGTTTCGGCAGATGCAGCAGTGGCTCAAGCAGTCCTATCCTCTGTGCACGCTTAATTCCGAAGCACAGTACTGTTTTTGGGCTACTGCTTCACACTCACTTGTAGTGGAGCACCCACGGGGACACTACTCGAAGAAGAAATTGTTACTCACCCTGTGCAGTAACATCTGTTCTTCGAGATGTGTGTCCCCGTGGGTGCTCCACTACCCGCTCTCCTCCCTGCTTCGGAACTCTCACCTTTGTATTTTTCAGACGTTCCGGCTAGGAGGAACTGGCGTTAGACCGCGCTGCGCAGAAAGAGTGCGAATGGCGAGAGACGGCTTCTGCGCATGCGCAGTCCACCGGGGGCTACTGCTGGCTAAAAACTCTCCGGATTGCGGCGCCGGGACGAACCCGACACCTGTAGTGGAGCACCCATGGGGGGACACATCTTGAAGAACAGATGTTACTGCGCAGGGTGAGTAACAATTTCTTCTGCCATCCGTCACTACTGAGAATAGCCTTTCTCCAGCCTCTTTGGAACCTCCCTTCAGGAAGTTGAAGGCTGCTATCAAATCCCCCCTCACTCTTCTCTTCTGAAGACTAAACAAACCCAAATCCCTCAGCCTCTCCTCACAGGTCATGTGCTCCAGCCCCCTAATAATTTGGTTGCCCTCCGCTGGACCCTCTCCAATGCGTCCACATCCTTTCTATAGTGAGGGCCCAGAACTGGATGCAATACTCCAGATGTGGCCTCACCAGAGCCGAATAAAGGGGAATAATCCCTTCTCTAGATCTGCTGGCAATGTCCTCCTAATGCAACTTAATATTCCATTTGCCTTCTTGGTGACAAGGGCACACTGTTGACTCATATCCAGCTTCTCATCCACTGTAATCCCAGGTCCTTTTCTGAAGAACTGCTACTTAGCCATTCAGTCCCCAGCCTGTAACAATGCTTGGGATTCTTCCGTCCCAAGTGCAGGATTCTACACTTGTCCTTGTTGACCCTCATCAGATTTCTTTTGGCCCAATCCTCTAATCTGTCTAGGTCACTTTGGACCCTATCCCTGCCCTCCAGCGTATCTACCTCTCCCCCTAGCTTAGTGGTCTCTTCTGTTTCCTACCGGTGACAGTTTAGTTTTCTTGAGGACTAATGTGTTTTGGTCTAACTAAAGTCTTTGGGTGTAACGTGGGTGTCTCTGGGTAAAATTGAAAGCTTTGTCTACACTTCTAGAATTCAAGGGAAGCTGTGGCAGTGCTTTAAAATGAAAGTATGGCCATGGCTCTCTTCCCTGCGCTCTATGTAAGCCACCTCCACAAGGGAAGTAGCTAACAGTGCTGGGAGCCCATCTCCACTTGCACTTTAACTTGTTGTACTTGCAGGGAAGTACATTTTCACAGTCTGAACCAGAAAGTTGCAGCGCAGTAAAGTGGTAGCGTAGACTTACCTTAATGCTCTGTGATATACCGGAGTCCAGATAGATAAGCCTATGATTTCTTCTGGCCTGGAACTCTATGAAAAAATCTCTCATCTGATTTCTAAATATCAGGATTATAAAATGGAGGGAGGATGAAGAAAAACCTAATTGTGTACCAAGCATTTCAGTCTGTCGACTCACTATAATTGTTTCTGTGCCAAATCCCTCCTCTTCCCTTTCTAACATTTAACCTGCATGTGTCTATGAGAGACACCATAGCTGGGGAAGGGGGGGGATAATTTACATGCAAGTCACTTCTAAAGATGCAGTGATAATTCACAGATGCAGTATCTTGGGCCTAGCTCTCTTACTCACTCACCTTGCTCTGGTATAACTTGATGGCTTCAGTGGAGTTACTCCTGATCTACACTCCATTAGATGTGAAACCAGAATTGGGACTTTCCAACATAGAAATATTTGAAGAATGTGGTTACCATGTCCCAGTGCTCAGAGCCTTGCTGCATGTGCCTATGGCCATGAAAGTCTCTTTGAAAAGGTGAATAGTAAAGCTTAGGGTGGGAGAAATAACTAAAATGTCAAAATCCTAAAAGCTGGACTAAATGCAAAGTAACAACCTGCTTTGGCACAAAGCCCCTAACAACGTAAGTTTACTAAATGCCTTTCCAGCGTCTTTGAAAACTTACTTTTATAAGGAAATGGAAAGCACATGCAATGTTCCCTTCCCTAGCAACTGTAGCCGCTAGCAGACCCTCAGAATAGCAATTCCTAGACAGTTTTAGAGGACTGAGCTGTTTCCAGCTGTGACGGGTGTACCAGCTCTGCACTCTGCAGGCTGAGCCTAAGCAGGAGCTGAAGAAGCCCTTCCCTTACATGTCTGCTGAGCATGCTCAGACTGCAGCCCAGGTATAAAAGCCTGGAGGGAGGCTCAGTCTGGGCTGACTGCCGAAGGGGAAGGACCTCAGAGGGGAGCACCAGACCAGCACCAGCCAGCCGATCCGAGGGAAGACAGCAGAAACTTGGGCACCAGTTGGGACGTCTCCCCTGCAGCCTATGAGGGACAAGCAGCCCCCAGGGAAGTAGTGGACTCAGTGAGCTCGTAGGACGCTATCTTGCCAGATAAGGTAGGAAGTGGCCCAGGGAGGGGACTGGAGCCGCCTTTCCTGCCCCGGAATCCTCGGCGCGTTTCGGACGGATTCCCCACTGAGGGAGTGGTGAGTCCTTCTGCCACTCACAGGGCCCTGGGCCAGGACCCAGTGGAGTACGGTGGGCCCAGGTCCCCCTACCAGGGGTGTAGCCCCTACCCGTGACTTTGCATATTGACTCTGGCCAGTGGGCCAGCAAACCCTGCCTTAAAGGGCCAGCGAATGACTTTGCGTATTGACTCTGGCCAGTGGGTCAGTGGACACTGTTTTAAAGGGCCAGTGAGCCTTTTCATAGGACCAGTTCTGGTTGAGCAGCCTGTCAGGCCCTAGAGTCAGGGCCAGGCTACAACCCGGGGTAGAGTGCGGGTGGACAGTAGACCCAGGAGGGGGAAAAGAGAAGCTGCGCTGCAACACCAGCCCTTAGTTTGAAGACACAAACTAACTAAATTCTGGCATTAAAGCTTCTTCAGTAAGGGGCAGCTTTTAGACCCAATTAAATGTCCCTTGAAGTTTTTATTTAAGTTCTCAATTAACCATCAAAAAATAATTTCATTCTACCCATAAGTTATGTACCATCTGAACAGGATTGCCATGCAGACACATTCAGGTGATGTGGACATGTAGTAAGTTAACAACAGACCTGGTAACTGTGAAGAGCCTCACTTTGCTAATGAAAAACCAATGAAAGAATGTAAAGTGGAGTGTGCAGGGGAGGCTGGATGAGAACAGAAAAGGAGTGGCCTATAGCCATAGTTCAAATGGATTGGGGGAGAAGAGGAATAGGGCAAAAAGATGCCTTAGGATAGATATCTACTGAAGACTAGTTCCCAGCAGATCAGGGATAGCAGTCTATAATGATTTAAAAACCAAATCCTGCCTGACTGGGGACTTTTCTTTTGAGAAGACTCCTTCCCCTTACTTTGAAAGGTGATTTCCAACAAGCAATGCTCTCATTGCAGTAGGTCCTATCACTTGCCTAATCACCACTTTCATGTACACCCTAACTGCTTTGTTAGCCAGACTTCAGTTTTGTTTCTAATTGTACTAATATATGTTTATCCTCCCCCTCTCACTCCTACTCCTTCCTACCCACTTTGCTTTTTATCACATGAGAAGGAAACCACTCTGGGGCTTGCCACTTGTTGTTAAATATTACAGAAAGAGACCTAGTTTTCAAAGAAAGGTAGTATGTACAACTGGGGGGGAGGGGAGTAACAATGCCAAACAGTCTTCTGTGGGATGAGTATGATGAGATGCTAGAAGCTGAACTGACCATGACCTCAGCTGGAAAGAAAGATGGGAAATATTTCTACAGTTGAAGATGCTAGGTCAGTTGGGTGAGAGATGAGTAATTTGGACGGGCCTTTCTTGTAACAGGCTCTGAATAACTGAAGGAAAAAAAAAAAGCAAGGAAAGAGAATTTCCAGAAAGCTGCTGTGAGGGACACTGTACCTAATGAAGCACATTACATTAAAAAAACCAACCCCAAGTACCCCACCCCTCAACATCTAGCCTCAAAGCCTAGCTGTTCTGAACTACTAAAGGGCAAGGTCATCTTTTTATGTTACTGAGCTACATTTCCTTACACACACTGCCCATGAAACCAACATGCATGGGTACCAAGAGTGAAACTGGCAGAGGGCTGAAGAATTTATTCCAATCTAGAACATCATTTAACCCTGAGTGTAACATACAACATTGCCCAGGATCAACTCAAGCATGAATTAACCCAGGAAATTTAGAATTGGGGTAGCTTGGCATCTCAGAGCCGTCTCCTACTAACATAGATTGTGCTTGGGTTGTAAATTGCCTCTAAATCGGGGTACTCAACACATGGCCCGTGGGTGGGAGCCAAAACAGAAAAGTAGTCAATATAATGGTCTTCTGTTGACATGTGTTTTAGTAGTTAAATTCCTGGACTGTCATAGCTCATGAAAAGTGTTGTCATATAGGTGGAAATTGGATAAATGTTGCATTTTATGTATATCAGCAGAACTGACTTAAATGGGGCCTGCGTGTTATCTAGCCTTGCCTTAATCTTTGTATTCATGCCCATCAGTGTGAAATAAGCTATTTGTATGTATGTGCAACTACACTTAAGTTGCAGCCTTCAGCATGTGCTGTGAGTATCATTGTGGCCCCCGGGGGTTCCAGAGTTGAGTAGCCTTGCTCTAAATCTTACATGACTTGAACAGTAAATGCATCCATTAATCTTCCTTCACAAAATGTGAATCAAGGTTGGTATCCTGGCTGAATGGGGAAGAATTCATATTGGCCACAATGGCTGCCAGAGGAGTGCTACGGAGATTCTCTCTAAATGAATCAACTACTTTTATATTTTTAGCTAGAAAATGCTGTGAATAGTGTGTCAGAGCAGGTTTTTTTTCACTATAGCAAGGTGTTCTGCTTTTTGCTGTCACCGACCATTGGTTTTCTACTCTTTTACTGAGTTAGAATTCATTTTATGGCTTGGTGTAATGAGAGGCATATAGAAGCTAGAGATGGGTAAACAAGTTGGAAAAAATTATTCCATGAATTTGAGTCCCTCATTCCATTCTGAAGACATTTACGGGTGTTGAGCTTTACAAATGCTATCTTACTGCACCAAGCGCTCAGGCAAATATATTTAATGTATGAGTGGCTCACAAATCATCTGTTGTAACTGATGCTTAGAACAGCTGCAATTCACAGTGGTGTTGGCTTGCCATTCACAAGATATTGTTTCTGCTCCCTGTTCAGATGCTTGTCACTCTCTCTATATAGTCTTCTGGTGCAAAAATTGGTGACTGCTGACTTCTGACACTTTATTTCCATGAACAAAACTTTGCTCATAAAATATTAATGGGACATGAATTAAAAGCGAGGAGGGGTTGTTATTCAGGAGGCTGCAGGCAAAGTTTGCCTTGCAGCAGTCACAGCAGCTGGATAAGGAGTCATTGGACAAATAAGGCACCGTTGAAAATGAATTAGTTTGAAGTGAATTAAGTGCCACTGTGAGGGTTGGGGGGTTTTAAGATGTGGAAGAAGCAGTTATGGCATGAACGTCATCATCGGACATCACCTCAGATGCTTGGGAGAAGTTATAATAGAAAACTTGCATGACTAAGCCAAGAAATTGAGCATGAGCAATAAGAGCAACAGGGGATCCTGCTCTAGCCATTCACTGGGTTTAACAACATAAGACTGTGTCTCGAGGTGTGTGCTTGTGACTGTCAGCCGTGTGTCATCAGGAGTGGGAAGTGCTGACTAGCTGAACAGAAACTCATAGATACCAGCCCAGCTCCTGAAGAGACAAGGATAAAGGTACCAGAGAGGGGTGAGATTTCATTAGCTTGATATGGAAAGGCTACAGTACAGATAAAATAGTCCCCTACTTCAGGACTGCAATGCTACACCAGTGTAACCTCTATTCTCAGGTGATGGGGTGGAGATCAGAAAAAAATATTATAAAGTCTGATGCCAACATTACTTGTTAAAAAGCACCAAGTGAATTATTTTTGGATCATAGAATCATAGAATTGGAAGAGACCATTCTCAACTAACTCATCCCAGCCAGGGTTTTGTCAAGCTGGGATTTAAAAACCTCTAGGGCTGGAGATTCCACCACTCCCCCAGGTCAACCATTCCAGCGCTTCCCCACCCTCCTAGTAAAACAGCTTTTTCTAATATCCAACCTAGACCTCCCCCACTGTAACTTGAGCCCATTGCTCCTTGTTCTGCCATCCGTCGCTGCAGCCTCTCTCCATCCTCTTTCAGAACTTGCCCCCACTCCCTTTTCAAGTAGTTGAAGGCTGCTACCAAATCCCCCCTCACTCTTCACTTCTTCAGACTAAATAAGCCCAAATCGCTCAGCTTATCCTCATACGTCATGTGCTCCAGTCCCCTAATCATTTTTGTTGCCTTCTGCTGGGCTCTCTCCAACACATCCACATCCTTTCTAATGGGGGGCCCAGAACTGGACGCAATTCTCCAGATTTGGCCTCACCAGAGCCTAATAAAGGGGAATAATCCCTTCTCTAGATCTGCTGGCAATGCTCCTCCTAATGCACCCCAATATGCTGTTAGCCTTCTTGGCTACAAGGGCACATAAATAAATAACTGAGAGAAAGATCACACTGGCCATTTTATGTTTTCAGCTGTTTTGCTCCTCTGTGCCATTTCTTATCCAGCCTCCTGATTTGAGAGCTGGGGTCCAGGCAAGGACATGTGAATCCTGGAGCTGGAGGCATGGCTGAGCAGACTGTGTCTACAGGAAGCCTGGGGCCTCCCATGCATATGCACAAATTGGAGAGCGTGCAGAGGAAAGCAACAAAAATGATAAAAGGAGTGGGTGGCAGATATAAAAGGCAAGGGAAGGCATTGCCTCCCCTAGGTCTTAATTCCCAACCTCTCCACTCATCCTATCCCTATTCTGACGCTTCCTGAAGGCTCCCACAGCAAGTTGTGATAACCTGGTGAGTATTCCTCGAGTGGATCTAGTAACGTAAGCGAAAATCCTTCCAGCTTGCCAGACTGATTAACATATCATTGAAACTGTAGTAATGAAGTCATTAGCAAGTATTTGCCAACCTGAAGGTATGTACTATCAGTTTCTGAATTTACTGATAAAAATAGTTGTGCATAATGGTTATATTTATTCATAACCTGTTAGCCTACAGGGAATTATTTTAAAATTTGCTTTAAACATTTCATTAGTTTGTTGCTGAAGATTATAAAATCGCATCTCTTTGCAGAGATTTATAGATGCACAATTTGAATATTCATCTTTAGCCTTAAATGCTTGGATCTTCAGACATGCAATTGTTTAAATAAATTCTTCAAAAGACCATCCATATAAAGGCCATATTTTATTACTATAGTACAAAAAAATTACTTCCAAAGTATTCCTGTCCTTTCTGTCCATCACTGCTGTAATCTTTCATAGAATCAAAGAAGAGTAGGGTTGGATGACACCAGTCCAACCCAAAGCAGGACCAACCCCAACTAAATCATTCCAGCCAGGGCTTTGTCTCACATGGCCTTAAAAGCCTCTGAGATTTCACCACCTCCCTGGGCAAGCAATTCCAGTGCTTCACCACCCTTCTAGTGAAGTTGTTTTTCTTAATAGCCAACCTAGACCTCCCCCATTGCAACTTGAGACCATTGCTCCTCATTCTGTCATCTGCCATCCCTGAGAACAGCCTCTCGCCATCCTCTTTGGAACCTCCCTTCAGGTATTGAAGGCTGCTATCAAATACCCCCTTAGTTGTCTTTTCTGCAAACCCAGTAAGCCCAAATCTCTCAGCCTCTGCTCATAAGTCATGTGCCCCAGCTCCCTTATAATTTTTGTTGCCCTCCAATGGACTCTCTGCAATTTGTCCACGTACTTTCTGTAATGGAGGCCCAAACTAGACATAATACTCCAGATGTGGCCTCACCAGTGATAAATAAAAATAATCACTTCCTTTGATCTGCTGGCAAAACTCTTACTGATGTGCCTCAATATGCCGTTAGCCTTCTTGGCTACAAGGGCACACTATTGACTCTTATCCAGCTTCTCATCTACTGTAACCCCCAGGTCTTTTTCTGCAGAGCTGTGGCTTAGCCAGCCTGTAGCAGTGCTTGGGATTCTTCCATACTAAGTCCAGGATTCTGCACTTACTCTTGTTGAACATTTTCCAGTAACTTCCTGGATTGTGCACTGTTGTATTGCTCTCCCAGCATGTCAGGGTAATTGGAAGTTGCCATGAGAACTAGGGCCTGTGATCTAGAAACTTCTGGTATTTGTCTAAAGAAAGCCTTGTCTACCTCCTATTCCCGGTCTGGCGGCCTGTAGCGGATACCCATCGCTCTTGTGATGCTCTCCTCTAATCTTACCCCAGACTTTTCTCCAGTTTCATACTTGAGCTCTGCACAGTCATACTGCTCTCTTGGATACAGTGCAGCTCCTCCACCTCTTCTCCCCAGCCTGCCCTTCCTGAACAATTTATACCACCCATGACAGTGCTCCAGTCACATGAGTTACCCCCACTAAGTCTCTGTAATTTCAATTATAGTTCCTTGATCGTGCCAAGACTTCCCATTTGTTTCCCAGGCTTCTTGTGTTAGAGTACAGGCACCTAGGATAACTTGCTGATTGTCCTACTTTCTCAGCATGAATCAAGAAGCCTCCCCTGCCACATCCTCCTCCTTGTGTTTCTTCCCAGAATTCCACTTTCCCACTTACTCATGGCTTAGGTACCATCCCCAGAGAACCTAGTTTAAAGCCCTTATAATAATATAATATATGGACATATACCATCTCATAAAGTTGGAAGGGACCTTGAGAGGTCATCAAGTCCAGTCCCCTGCCCTCACAGCAGGACCCAGTACCATTCCTGGCAGATTTACCCCAGGTCCCTAAATGGCCCCCTCAAGGATTGAACTGACAATCCTGGGTTTAGCAGTCCAATGCTCAACCCACTGAGCTATCCCCTCCCCTGTCTTGGTAAGTAAGCAAGCAAGCACGCCTGCCTGCAAAGATGCTCTTCCCTCTCTTCGTTAGGTGACCCACATCTTGTCCTATCAATCCTGGAACAACATCTATAGCTAAAGAATCTAAGCCCTTCTCTCTGACAGCACCTGTGCAAGCACATATTTACCTCTACAATTCGATGGGCCCTACCTGGGCCTTTTCCTCCAACTGGGAGAATGGACAAGAACATGACTTGTGCTTTAAATTCCTGTATCCTTCTTTCCCGAGCCACATAGTCTGCACTGACCCTTTTGAGGTCATTCTTGGCAGTCGCCTGGGTGCCTACCTGAATAAGTTTGAAGGAGTAGTGGTCCAATGGCTTGATTGGCCGCAGCAGACCCTCCATCATATCCTGAGTTCTAGCTCTAGACAAGCAGCACACTTTGAGTTTCTCAGTCTGGACAGAAGATGAATGACTCCATCCCCCTTCGGAGAGAGTCTCCAACCAGCCACATCTGTCTCCTCTTGGCAGTGATGGTCATGGAAGCCCTTCCCTCAGGGCAGTGCTACTCAACTTTGGAAGCCCTGGGGGTCACAATGATACTTACAGCACATGCTGAGGGCTGCAATGCAAGTGTGGTTGCAGATATATGCAAATATATATGCAAATAGCTTCTTTCACACTGACGGGCATGAATACAAAGATTAAGGCAAGACTATACAACACGCAGGCCCCATTTAAGTCAGTTCTGCTGATATTAATAAAATGCAACATTTACCTGATTTCCACCCATATGACAGCACTTTTAATGAGCAATGACAGTCCAGGAATTTAACTATTAAAACTCATATCAACACATATCAATATTGACTCACCATAATGCAGCATGTTCCCAATGGAGGCCATGTTCAAAGGATCCCACCCACAGGCTGCGTGTTGAGCCCTGCGTAAACCTAAACCGCAGTGCGGGCTGCAAAGAAATGGGCTGCATGTTGAGTAGCCTTGCCTTGGGACAATGAATCCCATGCTTTTGGGTCATACTCTGACCCCTCTTCCACAGATCCCTTTCCTCCCTTCAAAAGGAACAACACCCATTTTCTTCCAGACAGCTGGACAAATGAGTTTTTCGTGTTATGAAGCTCATACAAAATAGTTTAGTGTTCCTTTTTTCTACAAGCATTGAGCACTGTTATGAACACACTAAACCTCTCTGCCTAATAAATTTAAAATAATGTCTTTGGTTCCATGCATTAAATAAGGTTTAAGTATACATTTAAATATAGAATCAGCTTAGAACTACTGGTTAAGAAAATGTAAAACAGGGGAGCTGTGTCGTGTATTTGATCATATTTACTGTTGCATTCAGAAAGACAATTGACTTCCTGTTTATAAAGATTTTGCAAACTTCAGGGTATATCAAAGAACCTTGGACTCTTTTTATTCCCAAATTTGATGCTTTTAATTGGAAACCTTCTACATATCCAGCCTTCACAGTCGGGCATGCAGTGGAAAATACGCTCCATTTTCTTTAGAAAGAAATGGTAGAAGAATGTTTTATATTTGGGTTCAGGATTTGGTTGGCAGGGGTGAATAGGAAGGGAGAGGGAGGCAGTTCCTGGTCAATGGGAGTGCTGAGGATATTGCTGAGGACAGGGGCAGGAAGCTGGGGACAGGGAGCAAAGAGACAAGCCTGCAGCCTCTGGGATCCGCATGGTGCCATGGCAGCCAGGCAACCTGTCTGAGCCCTTTTGCTCTGCTGTGATAAGAGCATGTTACTTCCCCTCCCCCTCCCCCCAGAACTCCACACCTCCTCTCCAAGCCTGGAGCCTCCTCCCAGAGCCAGCACCCTGTACCCCAATACGCTGTCCTAGCCTGGCATCTCCTCCTGCACCCGAGTTCCCTCCCAGAGCTTGCTCCCCTCACCCCTCCCTGCTCCCAAATCCCTCAGCCCCAGCACAGTGAAAGTGAGTGAGGATGGGAAGAGCAAATAGAGTGGGAGGGGCCTCAGAGAAGAGGGCGGGGTACATCTGGGATTGTCCTGCAATTTAAAAAATGATCTTGGGCATAAAAAGTTGGAGAGCACTGTCCTAAATAGATGTCTCACATGACTGATATTCTCTCTTTAAAAAGTCCATGTGCTAATGTTTCATTTTTCTGAGATTTCTATGGCACGGATGTGTAACCCTTTTCAACTTCCCTAAAAAATAGTAAAAAAACCTTCATTTCATGTCCCTCATGCCGGCTGGGGATTTAAGAGTGGGTAAAAGCAGCACTGACTCAGAGCTGGCCCAAAAGTCCATTAGAATACTTTTTAACCAAGACACAATCCCAGCTAATAGCAAAGCCTCAGTGAAGCATTTCTAGTGTATCCTTCCTTGTGGCATCCATTCTCTTAAAGCAGGGGTGGGCAATAATTTTTGAAGGGGGGGGAGAGGTACTTCACGAATTTTGGAAGTGGTCATGGGCTGCCCGAAAGGTGTGAGGCCTCGGATGGAAGGGAACTGTTCCCTGTTGGTGTGGCCCACCTCTGACAGGGGAAGAGACTTTGTGTGCTTCCCCTGCCTCCAGATCCTGATTGGGGGAGCACATGAAGTCTTTGAGCCCTTTTCCCACCCTGCCAGGGGCGTGCAATGCCTAGAGAGAACAGAAAGCTGTTTTGAACAGCTGGCGGTTCCCTTTGGTCCAGCATACCCCTGGGGGAAGGGAGGAGACTTTGCACCCTCCCCCATCCCCAGGTCTCGATTGGTCTGGGGGCGAGGGAGTGGCAGAGTGGCTGGATCAAAGGGCCAGATCCAGCCCACGGAGGTTGTCTTGCCCACCCCGACTTAAGAATTCCAGGCATGCCACTGAGAAGGATTAGTCTAATCTAAAAGTACAATGAATGGGTGATACACTGAGCTTAAAACCAAAAAAGACTAGGGAGCTTCATTGTCCCAGCCTTTACCAACCCACTTTGATAATATAACCTGCCCCTCCCTGAGCCATTACCACAGTATCTGAG
Source organism: Pelochelys cantorii (assembly GCA_032595735.1). Classification (NCBI taxonomy): domain Eukaryota; kingdom Metazoa; phylum Chordata; order Testudines; family Trionychidae; genus Pelochelys; species Pelochelys cantorii. The sequence goes on along the minus strand of CM064339.1, from coordinate 9,509,168 downwards.
TGAATTCTCATTTATGGTTTGGATATTTCTGCCTCAGGTTTTGCTTGATAGCCACCTCTGACACATTGCCCCTTTCATCATGAACAGAACATTCCCATCAACCACTGGGGCAACTCAGCTTCCTCTGGGCTGGACCGCAGCAGACTGTTTAACATTAGCACAGTCGTAGGAGGACAAGCAGTGAAGAAAAACCATAAACAACTGAAATACAGAAGAATTTCAGATAGGTAAAATGCAGTTCTCCCAGCTGCAATCCACCCAGGACACTCATGAAAAGAGGAAACAGAGCTACCTTAAGAGTGTCACTTAGAAATAAATGTTCATGGCTTCATTTTCTGCCTCATTTAAGCCAACAGCTTAAATTTCTCTGATTCCTAGTATCAAGCATGATGAAAAGAAGCCTTTAGCTGAGTCACTATTCTGCCTTCCTGTTGCTGCTATACAAGTCCCTGACCCCACTATAAGTCTGTGAAACACTTCTTGCCTATACTGAGCAAACTAAAAACTATGGGGTGAGGGTGTCAATGTGCCACTTCCCAGGATAGTGGAACTTGCTGGAGAGACTGGTTTCAAGAGGGGGCTACAGCATAGGTTATAAATAGATGTAATGGAGAAGCAAAATACCTGTAGGGCTAGGGTTTTAAAAAGCCCTCTTCCCTGTTTGAAGGAACAAGTTGTATAAAGAAAATTGTGGTCCACAGTTTGTCCCCAGAAAAATCAACTAAGGCTGCAAATCTCTAATGGTGAAGGCCTGGGAATGGTAGGTACCAAGTAGGCGCTTGCTTGGTGTTCTCACTAACAGAAGCATGATCTATCTTCAGCATTTGAGTCAGTGCTTCAGTTAGTGAGAAATCCTTAATAGGCAAAACATGCACCGCTGTTCTTGAGGCATCCCTCTATACGGTCTATTTATACCACAGAAAAAGTATTATATAGGGATAGTTATTTATAATGTTCCAGTACAAGCAACATTTGCAGTGCAAGCTACATTAGGACAACTGGTACTTATAATAAAATAAATAATAAGGCACTCACTGAAAAAGGGGAGGATTTTTTTTCTCCATCATACACCATCAAAAGGACATTATCTCCAGCTCTTCAAAGCAGTGGAGTCAAGGGGTTGCACGTGTGGTTGGACTAGGAATTTGAGCTGGATTCCGTTTACTGTATTTGCCTTGAACACAACAAAAATAGCCATTTTCCTGGCGGATGCTGCTGAAAATCAGAAAAGAGCTGGCACAGCGACGTGCTAGGGGAGGGAGAGGACAGCAGTGTGATGCTGAAGCACCTTTCTGCTCTACGTCAGCCTTGAGGGATTAAATGTTCAGCCCTAAGCATCCACACTGCCATTTTTAGACCCATGAGCCCATGTCAATTGACTTGAGTTGTAGGGTCTTTTTCTGCAGTGTAGACCCTTAGAGCTCACAGGACAACTCTCCTTTCCCTGGAGAGCTGATAATCTGAGCTTAGTTGTACAAACAGTCCTACTGATCAGACCAGTGGTCCAGATAGTCCATACTTCTGTCTTTGACAGTGGCCAGGATCAGCTGATTGGTGGAAGGTAGCAAAACAGTGCAGTAGGTCGCTTAGGATAACCCGCTCCCAGGACAATAGTTCCCCCTACCTCCAAAAGTTAGAGGTTGGTAACATCCCTGAAGTGTATTGTTCCTTATAAAGACATGAGACACACGAGAGGGGAAGTATATACAAAAGGAAGGTCGGGGGGGGGGAGGGGGAATATGGAACGGGATGAAAGCGAAAATGAAAGCCAAGGCTGAATTTAAAGTTTTTTGTGGCAAACAAACAATCTGATATTTAGGGTTTGTCTGCACTAGCATCACTCCATCAGTACAGCTGCAGGTGCACTATGTAGTGTCAGTCAACAAGGTTCTTTCTGTGGCTGCTACAAATCCACCTCTCAAAGGCAGAGCCTAAGAAGAATTCTTCCGTTGACATAGCACTGTCAGTAGTGGGGCTTAGGTCCGCTTAACTAAATCTCTCAAAGATTTTGCGCACCTCTGAGCGATGTAGCTAGACTGACATAGGAAGGGACAAGACTGAGAGCAACCTAGAATGGGGGAAAGTTCGAGGAGAAAAAGGGAGGATAAGCTAGGAAGTACAGCTTTGTTCAGCAAACTTAAAAGGGAAGAAATAACGGGGCGGTGGGTGGAACTATAAGTTGGGTTGAAAGCACATCTGTGCTCCCAGGGATGGGAAAACTTAATTTTGGATAAGGCAGCACCACTATTGTTAAGTAATGTAACTAGTATTTCTATCTTTCAGTCATGTAACTGACAAGAGGGTTTAATCAGAAACCCCATGTGGAAGATCAGTACAATAGCTTTTACTTCATATTGGAAGTTACTGTTCTGCTCTCTGCAAAAAATGAATCTCATGGATTTTTCACGTAAATAGCAAGTTATTACGTTTGGCTCCTGGCAACACTGTAGAGCAATCATAGTTTATTTTTCCGGGTTACACATCAACATTTTTATCCAAGCTTCAGTTGCAGAACTTAACACTGGTAGTGATGCATAAGATGGAAATAATCCAGCTTGACGTTCAGGCCCCAGATTCCATTTGCCATTACACAAAATTATCTGCTTGTAAACAGACTGAACTTGTGGGGTTTCTAAAGGACTGAAAGCATGAAATCTCACAAAGCCACTTTTACACTCAAAGAGAGGAACAGGGAAAGCTAAGATGATTTTCTCCAACACCATCCCTTGCACTAAGACAGGTTGTAACATGCATTGTCACAAGCAATTTGTTGCTCAGCATGTAATGACTACACAGTCACTGCATAGTCACCAGCATCTAACAGAACAGATCTGTAACTAGCACGAAGGCTAATATACCAGTCTCCTATAGATTTGTTGATTTGGGGTGTTTTTTAAATAAAGTTCAAGAACACCCTACCCTGTGGTTCATGTAGGTAAAAAAAAAAGTAAACCGCAATGTCTTGTTTACTGCACATAGAATAAAAACATTCAGGTTTGTATGGGGAAGGCTGTGGTTTTACCTATTAGTACAAAAACACAAGCTCTGTTACACAAAGAATTGTATAAAGGCAAATTTTAATTGTAGTGCTGTTAAATAGCAACTCTCTTTATGCTTCACAAATAGCGCATCTGTATGCAACAGTGGATAACTTAAGTGCATTTCTTGCAATAGTAACAATCCTTTAGGAATCTGAAGTATTTTTAAGTCACCTTCTAATTAGAATTTGAAGTTATTCATTAATTTGGTAATTTTATCGATTGCTGTAGTGGGTCAGAGTCACACAATTAGACAATTCAGGGATGTTTGGATCCAGGGGTATTTGTTCAAGTCTACTGTAAATAGGTTAATAAATATCTATGCAACTTCCAAATGCTTTTGTGATAGCACTAGTTCTATATAAGCCTGCGTCATGCAATTCTCCCTGTTTTACAGAGGAAGACATTGAAGTACAGCAGCACTATAGGTTGTACAGCTGAAGAACAAGTCAAGTGCCTTGATTCCAGGTCCTGTGTTCTATCTTGCTTCTATTGAGTGGGCCTGGGGGACTCACTGGAGGTACATAATGAAATGGCCAGAATAAGTAACTGTGGAGCTGCCGTTTAATTTGACTAACCCTCTTCACCACTGAATCAGGAGTAGGTGAGCTAGTGCCAAATCACTTTGCCCTTGTGGCTATAAACATTTAGCTGACTTTGTTTTTTGCCTTACTGTTGTATGACTCTGCACTGTCTAGCTTAGCCTCTGGCCCACCCAGAAATGCTCTGACAACTGCCATTTTGGCAGCAATGCCCTCAACCCATTTCCAAACAGGGTTGTCTGACACAGAGTCTCCTCTCCGCATACTTCTAACATACTTTACCAGCACAACATGTTTCAAAAAAGCAGACTCTTCTGCAGACTTGTGAGAGAGCTCTGTCACGGCAACTCCCCAAACAGCCTACTGATTAAAAGTGGGTTTGGGAACTCAGCTTCTGCCAAAGTCCTGAAGTGTCTGGGCCCCACCTCCGTTATGAGTTACTAGACTGCATCCTCACCCCACTTGCCCCTACTTCATTCATTTATAAAGTCACAACTGGGTTAAGTCCATGACCTATGCGGAGTGGCTGAGTGATTTGGGCTTATTTAGTCTGTAGAAGAGAACAGTGAGGGGGGATTTGATAGCAGCCTTCAACTTCCTGAAGGGAGGTTCCAAAGAGGATGGAGAAAGGCTGTTCTCAGTAGTGACAGATGGCAGAACAAGGAGCAACGGTCTCAAGTTACAGTGGGAGAGGTCTAGGTTGGATATTAGGAAAAACTATTTCACTAGGAGGGTGGTGAAGCACTGGAATGGGTTACCTAGGGAGGTGGTGGAATCTCCATCCTTAGAGGATTTTAAGTCTTGGCTTGACAAAGCCCTGGCTGGGATGATTTAGTTGGGGTTGGTTCTGCTTTGGGCAGGGGGCTGGACTCAATGACTCCTGAGGTCTCTTCCAGCCCTAGGATTCTAAGTCCTGACCCCAACGAAGTCAATGGAAACTTAGCTATTGACATCAGTGTGGCCAGGATTTCCCCTACTATAAACGCACTGACTTTGTGTGATGCTGCTCTCTAGTGGTTGAGGCTACAGATATATGATGAGTACTTTCCCTTCTAAACTGGCTCTACAACTGATGCCCTGGTCCTCACAGGTACTTAGGTGCTTAACGCTAACTAACTGTTTTGAAAGCTGGGCCCAAGTCCTCAGACTGCATTGAGTCAAACTCGTCCACTTCCTGGGCCTTAACTTGAATACGGAGAAATGAAGATGCATTTCTCTCTCTGCTTCTCCCCAAGATTAGCTGCTCCAAAGATTCCCCTCTCATGACTGCTCAGCCCACACTCTGAACTACACTCTCCCACCTCCCTTACATTCGTGCACTTCATTGGCTCATCTCACGAAGGAGTCAGCAAAACCCAGTTCTCAGTAGACCCAGCATGTGCTGAGAAGGCGAGGCTCCTCAGGCAAACAATGCTAGCCTAAAACTAGTACCTACTACTGTTAGCTAAATGAGACCTCCTTTACCTCAAGGTGATAGAGGGGACTATTTGGGGGGGCTAATTACCTTTCTGGTATAATGTGTTTTTTTACAGAGCGATGTTTGCTCCATACGGATCTGACACACCACAAAGCAAATTTATATGCCTGTATGCTAAGTGTTAAACCATAGTTCTTCAGTTTCCTTTCTCTCTCTGTGGTCGTGTCATGCTTGGTACATAAGCTGTTAAAGAACACACCAATGTGCTTATCTAAAACAAATGTGTTTTCAAAGTTTCCAGCAGTGCAGCTAGAAGGCTGTGTTGTTACATGTGCTTTATGGGATCTCCAGGCCGAGTTACTGCACTGGGAAGCACTAAAAGGTATCGCTTGCATGTATTTTAAAGGATGATTTTAAAGCTGGTGCTGGTTCCAGTGCTGATACTTCCGTCTCCCCTCTATACTTTATGGAGCCTGTCTGCTGTGGCCCATGTCTCATCCAACCTGGGCGCTTTGCCCTCTGCTCTGTGGCTTCTTGGGCTCCGATTCTTATCCTGCTAATCGGAGACCGGGCTCGGACGGGAAATAGCAGACAGCACAGCTGGATGAGCAGCAGAGGTTGCAGAACCTGGCTGTTCTGGTGGGTTTAAGCATAGTGAACTGGGGCACTTTCCAGAAAAGGCAGGGAGCTACAATATTAGGATGTTCTAGAATGTTCACTTTGCTCCACGTCTCTTACAAGGGAAGGAAGCCAATTTGCTCGAAGGAAGGTTGCAGCATTTGAAAGCTTTCAGGCGCTAGGTTCCTTTCACTGAGAGTGAAGACACCATGGTGCAAGTCTGAAAGTAAGGGATGTTGTGCCTTCAGTTAAAACACACAAGCTGCTATCGCGCTAAGCTGGGGGCAGGGAACCTTCTATGGGTTGGCCCATAGGAAAAAAATCAGTCAGGGCCACAGAAGTGAAAAACAAAACAAAACCCCCCGAACCTCACTGACATGGCCCTGAGTGAAAAGGAGAAGGATACTCCCCACATTCCCCTCACGCACCAGAGCTTGGGGGGCCCAGGCTAGCAGATTTTGTGCTCCAGCTCCACAAGGGAGTAGCAGAGGGGCTGGAGCACCAGCATGGGCTTCCCAATTCTGCAGGGGGAGGGGGGAGCATGAGCCTCAGAGGCCAGATGTGGGCAAGCGGAGGTCTAAGCCTTCTCTTACTGGGTAGAAATAGAGACAGAAAAGGCCTTTTATTGGTGCAAGCAGAGGGGAGAGTTAGTCACATCAGCTTCTTCCCACTATTGGGCTAGGATGCCAGCATTGTCTAGCTGCCTCTTGGCTGCCATCAGTATGATCAGATAGCTGATGGTTCAACTCTACCTATTGTAAAGGGATTTTAAGTAGTAAATACTGCACATGGTCTATCGGGTGATGGAAGCGATATTGTGACCATATACTGTCAGACACCAATAGTTTATGGTATTTATAGGATAATTTACTTATAATTTACTTAGAGACCTATCATACTTTCTTCACATAAGGAGATACATGATCACTGCCTACCAACCCCCTCCCCCAATTAAAAATCTTTACATTCTTACAATAAGCACATGCCTACCTACCTGGAAGAAGGTATTTAAAATGTCCCTTAATGGAGTAAGAGTTAATTGACACCTGAGAGACATGGTGGGTGGGGTAATATTGCTTACTGGATCAACAGCTGCTGGTGGAAGACATAAGCTTTTCAGCTAAGTGTCTTGGGAAGGAAGCAGGCACTTTCTCAAGGCTGGAAGAGATCATTCCGTGTAGCTCAAAAGCTTGGCCCTTCCACCAACAGCTGTTAATCCAATAAAATCTCTTACCTACCTTGTCTCTTTCATGTCCTGGGACCCAGGATTCAACACAGTAAACAAGTGTAAGGCAGCATTAAGAAAAAAAGGTTGGTTGTATGGATTTTTGAAGACATGTTAGTCTAATTCCCAGGAAATAGCAAATCAGAGAGAGCTCAAGAGCAGGGCTTTTGTCCTACAGGGGCACCCCATGTTAATCAGAGGAATTTTTTTTTTAAATCCACTGGGATAAACACTGGCCTAGCAAGCTGCCTGAAACTCTTTCCACTGTTTAACTTCTTGTCCCTGGAGAGGGGAGAGGAAGTTGTTTCTTGCTAGTTTGCTCCTTTAGTTCAATAGTTAAGCTGCATCTCTCTCTTCTGCCCAGCAGGCCATTGTGAATGTTCTGCCATCCATGAGAGAGGCAGCGCATGCCAAGGCTTTGGGAGGCAGATTCCTGGCTGCAAGACAGCACAGGAGACATTAGGAAAGTATTTCACATTGGCTGGCCTCCCTCACAAGTTCACTGTTGTTAGCTCCTGACTGAGCAGTACAAAGCTTCATGCTGCAGAACCACGTTGGTCCCACCAGAGAGGGGAGTTCCCAAACGGTGTTGACGAACGTTTTTCATTGTGGGGAGAGAGAGGACGATGCAGCTTTTTTTTAAAAAAAGTTTCCATTAGTTTATTTCAAAAGCTTATTTTAACACCCTCCCGACAATTGTTTTCCCCTTTTCCATTGACAACAGGGTTGGGGTAACATTTTAAAAAACCTGAACAAAAGCTGCAGCATGAAGTATTGAAGCTTTCTGCAAGATCTTTACTGCTGTCTGACCAGTCAGATTCCCAGCTGCCCTCGATGCTTCAAGTGTCCTGGATCATTCAAAAGAGATGACTGTGAGCCACTGGCAGAGAAAACTAAAACTTTTTATTTTTAATTTTCAGCAACTGGAAAGGGACTTGATTACAGAGGTGTGTGAACCGTGTGGTGATGCAGCCATTATGGTATGACCAGGGGCACAAAAACACAGCCACACAAGAAGAACCCATCAACAGTCGGTATTGAAATGACAGTATATTCCTTAGGTCACTTGTGCTTTGCCACTTCATACAATATATCCTCCACGAATAGGAGTCACACCGCCTAAGAAGCATTTTCCTTTTTGAATCAGTCATCCACCAACTTTTTTCAGAATAGTGCCCCATGACTGACAGAACCACATTGAGATGGTTTGCTGGGGCAGGACAAAGATGGGCTGTTTACTTCCAGTGAAAAGCATGTCTGGCATTAGGTGGGAAATCGGCTCTGTGGCAGATCTGCATCTGGATAGCAGGACCCAATTATCAAAGAAAAAATCAAGCTACATATAATGGGGAAAGGGGAGGACACCCAAACCTCACACCTCTGTCAGGGATCACCATCCACCCCACAACACCTTTCTGAATCACCAAGAGTCTTTGGAGCAGAGTCAAACAAGCAAGCAAAACCAGCCAGCCTACGCTAGAGGGGTTTTAAGAGGAACTCTCTCTCAGGGGCAGGGGGTGCTGTTTGTAGGGTTGCCAGATGGTTTCAACAAAAATACTGGACACACTTGACATATCACAATCTACATTACATTTTATTTAGAAAATACTGGGCATTTCTATTTTCTCAATTTTTTTCCCAAACACAAAGCTCAAATACTGGACTATCCAGTTCGAAACCAGACACCTGGCAACCCTAGCTGTTTGGTAAAGTCTGATAGAGATGCATCTGTTCCTAACTGGAAGTGTCTGAAGAAGTTAGGCCTCCTGGGTTACAGTAAGGGGAAGGTAAGGCTTAAGGTAAGGCTGACATGTCTCGTTGTTTTGCTGTAAGTGCAAAATAGGCAACACTTTGTATATGGCATTGGTCGAAGGGTGGGAAGCACCACAGGTGCCAGAAAGTCGAATCTATGGACTAAGAAGGGTTGAAACAGGGTCCTGCAGTCCAGATTGCGGTGGGGTCAGGGACCCATAAATGATTCTCCATAACTTGAAATCTTTAAAAAAAAAATCAAGATTTGAGGACTTTGGTAACTCAGCCAGAGGTGAGGGGTGTGTTACAGGAGTGTGTGCTGAGCTTCTGTGGCCTGCAACATGCTGGTCAGCCTAGATCAGTGGTTCCCAACCTTTTCCAGATGGGGACCCATTTTGACAATTCAGGAAGACTTGGTGACCCAAGGCAATTCAAAAATAGGGGGAGGAGGGAGGGCTGAGCCACCTGGGGAGACACTTGGCGACCCTTTTGAAATGTAATGGCCACCCATATTTGGGTCCCGACCCATAGGTTGGGAAACCCTGGCCTAGGTGATTGTGATGGCCCCTTCAGGTCTTGAAGATGAGTCTAAGAACTGCAGAATTCCACCCTGGAAAAGGTAAAGGCTGGATAACACCGGAGGAGGGTAGTGCACTCAAGAACTCCAAAAAGAGACAGCTAGCCCCGTAACCATAACAGATTTTTTAAAAATGCTGGGGCTAAACTGGAGGAGTCAGTGTCTCCAGGGCTGTGTCTACATTGCATGCTTCTTGTGCAAGAACAGCCGTTCTTGTGCAAAAACTTGCCAGCTGTCTACTTGTGCAAGAATGCGCGTGCAGTGTAAATTTACAGTACAGCATCGGAAAACAGGGCTTCTTCTGGAATAGTTATTCCTCATGGGGCGAGGAATAAGCCCTCTTGTGCAAGAGCTCTTCCACAAGAGGGCAGTGTAGACAGGCAACATGAATTTCTTGTGCAAGAAGCCCCTATGGTTAAAATGGCTATCAGAGCTTTCTTGCACAAGAGAGTGTCCACACTGCCATGGATGCTCTTGCGCAAAAGCACATGGCAGTGTGGACACGCTCTTATGGAAGATTTTTTGCACAAGAACTCTTCCTCAAAACAGTTCCTGAGCAAAAAGCCTGCAGGGTAGACATAGCCTAACAGTTGCCAAAATCTGAGCTCACAACTTGCAAGTTCTAGAACACTCCTACCAAACATGCATGACTATGCCATATGCCCATTTGCAACCAGCCAGATTTCTCCAGCTTGGAGCCAACACATGTATTATATTACAGTTTAAATGAGGAAGAGGGGCACAAGGAGAAATGGAAAAATGAGAGAGAACTGCATTTCCCAGAAAGTTGCAGGTTTTCTTCCTGAGACTAGTGGAGAATTACACTACAACTATTATGCATGATGTCTTACGCAGGTCATTCCTTTCACTACTCTTACAAATATTTCCAGAGTCTGTGTTTAAAAGCTTACTATTTGCTAACTTTAGTCTGAAGAGGACATCTGCTGGCAGCAGAGATTAATGTAGCAAGAGCAATGCAATTTAAAAATCCACTGCTTGTCCTAGAGACCCCGAAGGTCAATTTTCTTCCAATTCCCCCACTAAAAGAGAGCTCACTAGTTTGTATGTTCTATTTTAAAGCTCACTAATTTTTTCAGCCTTAGACTGGCTAAAAGTTGCTGAGATACTCCCCAGTTAGTATTTCTAAGAGTAAGATACTCTAGTTAGTGAGCTATCAATGCACATGTGCAAATACACTCTGTAGCAGAACCCTCTTTTTATACTTTGAGCAACTTTCTTGGAACAGGGTGCTTGTTGGAATGTGCGTGCAGCAAAGTCACTGACTAAATAAGCAAACTCCAGAATGGAAAGCGGTAGCAACACAAGGCAGTATAAGGGTCAAGCCGTGTGTGTTTTACTTGAATCTTTACACAGGGTAATTGGTTTTCAATACACTGCCCTACACCTGAGCCTCTCTGCACAAACAGAGCTGTTCCAGGATGGGATTGTGTTGTGAGGAACACATGACATGAGGGTGATGAAGCAATGGCAGCCTGGCATGACCCCTCCAAAAAAGTCTGGAGCATAGCATGGTGGTGCACACAGCTCTAGTAAAGCTACTCTGTAAGGGAGCAAAATGCTCAGCTCCCTGAGATTCTTAGCCAGTCTAAGTCTGAAGAAGTTCTCTCAGCCTTAGTAAGAAGCTAAACTCCAACACATTCTCAACTGAAGCTCTCTTCTCATGGATTCAGCATTGTTCGTGGGTACTGCATTACAGAATTCCCAAGCACAACAAAACCAGAACTATTTAAGTGGTAGAGTTGGCTTTGTGAATTCCAGAGTCGAAAAATTAAAAAGCGTTATTCCCTAAACCAAGTATCATAAATCTAGGAATTTCAGAGCTAAGGTTAAAGAAATCTAAACATATCAAAGTAAGAAATGCTGTCAAACCAGCAAAACAACCATATCTCTGGCTTGTAATGAGGTCAAGTAACAATAATATAAGTCTGGTTAAGGCATTTTAGTGTTTGCAAATCTACATCAGATTAAACTAACTTTTTAAAAAAGTGTAAGATTGAAAAATAATTGTCAGTAGCTGTAAATCTTTAAATTACAGTAGTTGTGTGAACTACAGTTCCCTCCCATAGTTTGACTTTCCTTTTTAATAGAATAATTCAGATGTTTTTAATAGTATTTGCTGTGAAAATAAACTGCTTTAAACAACTCACCACAGATTGTTCCTATTATAGATTGTTCCAGAGAGATGTACAAGTTACCAAAATTGGGTAAAACTCATAACAACCCTAGTTCCAAGAAGATACTAGCTTTATATACTTGGTACAGAAAGTTATGCCTTTCAAAGCCTTCTCTCCAAATTCCATGGTCTAGAAATTCAGTTGCAAAGAATACATGCATGCTTCAAAGAGAAATAGTTAGGCCTTACCTCAAGTTGCTGACGTTTTCCAATGATGTAAGCTCTAGCTGGAAGGCAGCGTGAGGAACATGTCTATATTTCATTCTTTGAGGAGAGCAATTGGATTTGGAAGCTAGCCCAACATCCATGAAATCTATCAACAAATCCTAGAACAGCAGCAAACTGTCAGTTACTGAACAGGGAAAGTGGTAAAGACGTTCCTGGCCCTAGTTCCAACACACGCTGTTTCCAGAAGTTGAGCGAAAATATTACAGAAAACAAGCTTTCAATTTTCAGAAGTTGCTGGCTTTACTCGAGAGTGCTCGCATTTAAAATCCTGTTACCGTGAAATGACACACACACACACACTCTTTCATATGCTTTCGCAGACTCTGTTCCTTGGCAGGGTGTACACAGCTGACTTAATGGATGGGCCAGTTTAATTGTAGCTGAATCAACCCCAAGTAAATGACACTGCTTTATTTCACAACATTTACCTCTTTACAACAGAAGGGAATGTTCAAATACCAAGGCACATACCAAGCACAGAACAGGAGCAGCACGCCTGCCTTGTTACAGAGTGAAAAATCACTGCAGCATGACAGGATGCTGGATGCCTATCTATGCAGCAGCACTCGGCAAAATTCATCTCTAAAACTCTCATATCGAGTGTTTTAAAGCCTCAGCCGCTGGGCTGAGGGAATATTGAGAAAATCGCAGTGGTTTTCCCTCTTCCCCTCACAGTTGTGGGGAAGCTGCGTGACCTCTAGCTGCTCAAACTGGATAGCAAGTAAACAATTAACCTCATCATGAGTTAATAGTTGAGGCTGGCACTCCTGACCTACGCAGCCTGGAGGGAAGTGGTGAAGGTGTTCAGAGTGAGGGCTTGTCTCTTTTTGCCATTAAAAGCTGGTTACTCTACACTAGCAGTCCTTAACCAAAGGTCTCAGACCCACAAGCCAGTTTCATGGGGCCACAGGTCCCCACAGGGCTGAAACCAGGCATGGAGCCAAGGAGAGCAACACCGCGGGGCTGAAACTCAAGCTGCATGGCAGTAGCCTGGAGGCCTAACGCTGGGATCAGACCATGTGGCTGAAGCCTGGAGCTCCAGCACTCCCTGTGGTGTGGGATTAAAATCCAGAGCTCTGACCCCCGGGGGGCTGAAGCCAGAATCAGAGCTGGAGTTTGGAGGCCAGAGGTCTAAAGCTCAGATACCCCCACACCAGGCCTCCCCCCCCCCCACACACACACAGCAGCTGAAGCCAGGAGCCCCAAGACCTCTCCCCTTCAGGGCCCTATAGTTTTTAATAGCATGTGGGGGAGGGGCTCTCAGGCTTATAGCACCTCCCCATCTTTAATTGCAGCACCATGCTTGCGGGAGTGGGCAGCGGGCACAGTCACTAGAGTCTCCGGCTAGGGCAGGGGTGGGCAATCATTTTTGCAGAGGGGCCACTTAAGGACTTTTGGTGCATGGTCACAGGCCAGCGCCACACCCCAGAAGGAGTGGGGCCTGGAGCAGAAGGGGTGGGGCTAGGGACGCACTTCCCCCCAGAGTAGTCTGCCCAGGGTTGTTGCGGCTATTTAAAGGGCTCACCCCTCTGGGCCCTGCTGGGGTAGTGCTACAACCAGGAGTTGAGAGCTTGGAAATTCAGTGGCACAGGCAACAGGATATAAACAGAAAGCAGCAGATGCCATTTGGGTCACATCTTGCCCTGCCCTGGGTTAGGGCCATAGGGACATCCCAGTGGCTTCCAAGAGCTGCGTGGAGCCAAGGAGCTGCCTGAAGTAAGCACTGGGAGTTTAGGTCAAACTTAACCACAGTAGGTTGAATTTCTAACCAATGGGAGTCCATACCTTCAAGCCTGTTCCATCGACTTTAAGGGCTGACATAGGGAAAGGCAGGAGAGATGTCTTGGAGCTAACCTTAGACTGTTTGGTCACATTGAAGTTCAGGGTCTCTCTCCAGCAGCATTGTGTGAGCTGTTTCCAGTTGTATGCACCTGGCTACTTAGGCAGAGTATGAGGAAGCTAGTTACATGGAATTAAAAATAACAGTCACAAGAGTGAAATGTCTGCAAGCTGCCTGGATGCTATTTAAAAACACCCTAGTAGAGATTCAAGACATTCAAGAAGAGATTCACTCACCCCAAAAAAGGTGGGGGGACTAAAAGTGTTCGCCCTGGCTAACCAGCAGAGGGTGTGAGGGAGACTCCCACACCTGAACCATTTGTGTTATGTAACCTAACCACTTCAATCAGCTTCTGTACCCAACGACTGGAGGCTAGCTAGCGTAACACCAATTTTTTTTTCAAGGCTCAAGAGGCGATCCTGGCAGTTATAGTCCGGTAAGGCTATGTTCATACATAACGGCCATACTGGGTCAGACCAAAGGTCCATCTAGCCCAGTCCTGTCTTCTGACAGTGGCCAAAGCCACATGCCCTAGAGCCGTGGTCACCAACCCATCGATCGCAATCGACTGGTCGATCGCGAGGCCTCGACCAGTCGATCATGAGGCGTTCGGGCAACCCCGCCCCCCCCCATTTTCCCCCCCACCCCCAAGAAGCCCCACTACCTACCTCTAGTGTAGTGCCGGCTTCCCGCGGGGTGGACGGAAGTCCTCTCTGAAGCCCGCGTCACTTCCGGGAGTTCCAGCAGTGCGTGGGCTGCTCCCCCACCCACAGCTCTGTTGTGTGCGGGGGGAGGGGGTGTTGGCCCTAGAGGAGGAGTGCGGAGGCTTCCCTGCGCCGCCAGCGCCGGAGGGGTGAGTTGGGCGCAGGGGTTTCCCTGCGCCGCGGGAGCGGGAGTCGGCCCCGGGGTTTAGCTGCGCTGCAGAAGGGGAGGGAGTTGGCCGGGCCAGGCCGGACCGCACCGTGGGAAGGGGGTTTGACCCCGGGGCAGGTGCCCGCGGGGGTTGGCCATGCTGCAGGAGGGGGTTGGCCGCGCTGCGCCACAGGAGGGGGGTTTGGCCACGGGGGTTGGCCGCGCTGCGGGAGGGGAGGGGCAGCGCCACGCCGTGCCACAGAAGGGGGGTTTGGCCCCGCCGCAGGAGGGGTGGGGGTTGCCCCCAAGGCAGGCTTCCACGGGGGTTTGGCCCCTCCACGGGAGGCGGGAGTTAGCCCCAGGGCAGGCACGCTCGGGGTTTCCCTGCACTGCGGGGGGCCCAGAGGAGGCATGTGCTGGCTTCCCGCAGGGAGGGGGGAGAGAATCCTGGGAGGAGGCAGATGCAGGTGACTCTGCTGCCACTGGCACCCTGTCCCCGCTCCCCAGACTCCACTCCCCTGTCCCCAGCTACAGAACTCTGTCCCCATTCCCGTCCCCACTCCCCGAACTCTGTCCCCACTGGCACCCTGTCCCCTGCCGCAGAACCCTGTCCTCTGCCCTCCCAGCACCCTGATCCCTCTCCGCTGCCCCCAGCTGCAGAACTCTGTCCCCATTCCCGTCCCCACTCCCCGAACTCTGTCCCCATTCCCCTGTCCCCATTCCCGTCCCCACTGGCACCCTGTCCCCTGCTGCAGAACCCTGTCCTCTGCCCTCCCAGCACCCTGTTCCCTCTCCGCTGTCCCCAGCCGCAGAACTCTGTCCCCACAAAATGTATAATTATAAATGCTTCATTTTAGATTTAAATAGCATGAATTAAAAACAGACCATTTAGTTCATACCGATAAACACATGATTTTAATTTTATATATCGCATAATTTAAAAATAAAGTGTTTATCAGAGTGTGTAAGTAAGGGCTGGGGATAGCAAGTGATGGACAGGAGGCGAATAGAGAGGGCGGGGCTTCAAGAAAGGGGTGGGGCTTCAAGAAAGGGGCAGGGCAGTAGCTCTTCGCCTGTTCTGAGATTTAAAAAGTGATCTTCGGTGTAAAAAGGTTGGAGACCACTGCCCTAGAGGGAGTGAACAGAACAGATAATCACCAAGTGATCCCTCTCCTGTCATATATTTCCAACTCCTGACAAACAAATGGTAAGGCAGGGATGGGCAATCATTTTTTGCCAGGGGGCACTTCGGAAATTTTTGAAGTGGCCCCGGGCTGCACAGGAAGGGGCGGGACATCGAGCAGAAGAGGTGGGGACAAGAAATTTCCAGGTTTCCCACCCCCAGACAATGATTGGTCTGGGGGGGAGGAAGTGCCTTTGCTCCCACCCCAAGATGCCCATGCCCCTGGCGTGGGAGACTTCTCTTGCTCCTGTGCCCCTAATCCAATTAGGACCTGGGGTGAGGGAGTGCATGAAGCCTCCTCCACTTTCCCCTCCTCCCCTGCCAGCAGTGCACAGCGCTTCAAAGCGCCACATGCTCCTGCCAGGGCAGGAGGAGGCTTCACATGCTCCCCCGCCCCCAGGCCCTATTTGGCCTGGGGGCGAGGGAGCAGCAGGGCCTCCACAGGCAGGATCCACCTGCTTGGCGGGCCCACGGAGGCCCTTTTGCCCACCCCTGGGCTAAGGACACCTTTCCTGCCCATTCTGGCTAATAATTATTGATGGACCTAATCTCTATGAATTTGTCTAGTTATTTTTGGAACCCTGTTAAAAGTCAGTCTTCACAACATCCTCTGGCAAGGAGTTCCACAGGTTGGCTATGTGATGCGTGAAGAAAAACTTCCTGTTTGTTTGTTTGTTTTAAACCAGCTACCTATTAATTTCATTTGGTGACTCCTAGTTCAGTACCAGGCAGTGTTCTCTGTAAACTGGGTGCTTGTGCAGCCACTCAGGGAACATCCAAATGCCTCGCAACCAATAAGCAGGGCATCAACTGCTAGGTTTTCTGTTTCCAACATTTGCACATGCCTAGGTGCACATAAAAAATTCCGCACATGGATGGAAAAGATTAAAGGAAACTTTGGTATTCGGCAAATTGCTTGAAACCATAGGAAGAAAACAGATTTATCAGAAATGTAGATGAATATGATTTACTGGGAAAGAGTCAACATGGCTTTAGTAAAAGCAAATCACACCTCACCATGCTATGTGAATTCCTTGAGTGGGTTAACAAATGTAGACAAGGGTGATCCAGTGAATATAGTATACTTGGTCTTTCAGAAAGCCTCAAAAGCTCGTAAGCAGAGTGAGCGGTCATGGGACAAGCGGGGAGGTTCTCTCACAGATTAGTAACTAGTTAAAAGACAGGGGGAGAGAAGCAGAAATATATGGTCAGAGTTAAGAATCTATAGTGGGTTCTATGGCGTTCAGTGTATTCAGAAACCATCTGGGGAAAAGGGCAGAGAGGTGGCAAAGTTTGCAGCTGCAAAATTAGTCTATAGCCAACTGCAAAGAGTTAATCACAAAACCGGGTGACTGGGCAATAAAATAGCAAATAAAATTCAACGTGACAAATGCAAAGTAATGCACATTGTAGGTGCAGTTGGGATGATGTTTTCCAAAATGGTAACGTCTAGATTTTCGTTACCATTTGAGAAACGCTCTGGAGTCTTGTGGGTAGTTCTCGGAAAACATCTGCTCAATATGCAGCAGCAGTCAAAAAGGTAACCAGATATAAAGATAGGGAGAGTTAGAACAGGCCTGCCAACAGAAAGGACTAAGGGGCTATTGCCCTGAGGCCTGAAGATTCAAAGGGCAGTAGGGTGGCTGGAAGCACCAGGTACCATGCCACATGCAGCTCTGAGGGCCGAGGGGGTAGGGCACAATGTCGCTTTCTGGACAATATGGAGGACTGGCTGCCCCCCAGCCCTGCCCCTTCTGCCTGAGGGCCTGCCCCATCCAGGAACAAGAAGCCATGTCCTTCCTCCCCTACATTGCCCAGGGGCCCACACAGGCTGTTGGCTCCCGACAGAAAATAGCATAATGCCACTACATAAATTCATGTTAAACACCCCCTGCAGGTCTGGTTGCTCTCTCTCTCTCAAAAAAAGTGTGATTAGAATTGAAAGAGACACAGAGAAGGGCCACACAAGTGATTAGGGGTATGAAAAAGCTTTCATGCCAGATTAAAAAGTCTGGAGACTGTTCATCTTGAAAGAGAGACCACCAAAGGGGATATGATAGAAGTCCCAAATCATAAATGAGGTCGAGGGAAATAAAAAGTGTAATTTACTTCCCATGGCACAAAAAACCAGGGTTCCCCCAATGAAGCAAAAAAGCAGCAGGTTTAAAAACAAACATGCTTCTTCACACAATGAAACCTGTTGCCAGGGGATGTTGTGAAGACCGAAAGTATAACTGGATTTAAAAAAATTAGGTAAATTCATGGAGGATGAGTCCATTTGATATCATTTAGCTAGGCTATCCCATACTCTGGATATCCCTAAACCTGCCTTCCAGAAGCCATGTTTACTAGGGTTGCCAGGTGTCTGGTATTGGCCTAGACAGCCTGGTATTTGCGACCTCTGTCGGGTAAAAAAAACAAAACATGAAAACCCCCAGAAAACACTGGTATTTTCTGGGGTTTTTTTGGACAGAAAACCGCTTGGGACATTCTGCCCCATCTGTGACTTTTTTTCTGTGCGGCTGTGGGTTTGTTTGTTGTTTTTTTGGGGGGAGGGGGGGCCTCAACAACTTTGGTCCCATTTTTTATTTTTTTGCTCAACCAATTTTTTTCCCGCCATGTTCGGTATTTTTTGTGAAAGTATCTGGCAACCTTAATGTTGACAGGGGATTATTCAAAAATTGTCCTATTCTATTTATTCCCTCGAAAGCTTCTGGCACTGGCCAGCATCATAAGACTGGCCACACTAGCCCATATCCTCTCTCATGTCCAACTGGAATAAATAAACCAAGCTCAACAAAACCAAGCTGGTGGATGTACAATGTAAGAAAAGGTGTTCTCCTCCCTCTGTTCCAGGATCCAGGAACAAAAATATAGGCCGGGTATAAAGCAATCTGGCACTAGCAAAGTACAAAACCCATCAGCACTGTGGTTTGGCTCCATCAAACATAATCAGTGATTAATTACAAAGAATCAAAATAGTGTTTGGGAATTGGCTGATGTGCAGAAAAAGGCAAACATTAAAACTAAAGAACTCTTGAGTCATGAATTACTACTGACACATACCTATAAGAATGTTACTGATGTTATCAGAGTGAAGCTAGATACAATATAGTTTTGCCTAATATACATGTGGCAGTGGTTGCTTCCCATCCCTGTGGTTTACTATCACCTTTCTTCCTCCAGCAACTGGATAATTGAGCACAAGTGTATTCACAAGTACCTTCTCCTCTAAATAATCCCAATAGTTTTACCCTATCAGACATTTTTCCCCACACACACTTTTGGAAAAGATGATGATCATTAACATCTTTAAAAGAAACCACCACTATCACTTTAGAAAGAATGTTTAATGTTCACACACATGTCCAGGAGCAGTGAACAAGTTTGAGTCACATCTTGTGTCAGCCAGATTCCTGTGGTTTAGCTACTCCAAGTGACAATGCGACCACTTCACAGCAACGGCTGTCTCACAATATGGATTTTAATCAGAGACTAACATTTCAGACAGCAAGAAATTTTCACACAGCAACAGATTTGGCATTAGCTTCCAAACCATTACAGCACAATGTTCCATATAGATTGGTAATCTACTGCTTGACACTTTGGGGAAGGGGAGAATCCAACTGCTTGTGTTCAGTTAAGTGGCCCTGGCCTTCCAGGAGTATTTCAATCCTACCAAGAAGTTAGCATGTTATTTTGAAGGAAGGTAGAGATCTACAGCACCCAAGCTATGAATCAGATTTCCTAACCCGTTACAGTACTCGAGTAGAACAGTGTACAAGCAACAATGGAAATTGCTATAAAGTTGTTTCTAAATAGAGTATCAAATTCATATTGTAAAACTTTTGGCTGTAAATTAAGGAAGTTCAGGAGAAAATAAGCTGTTTTATCTGACATGGCAGTTTGCAAGCTGGAGTGTAGCAGGATGCAATAAGGTAATGAACTGACTAGAAACTAACACTGCCCTCAATGGGGAAGAATCTGAAGGGGGAAATGGTCACAAATTGGCAATTTCTCATTTCACCTGTTTTGCTACTAGCCAAATTTCACCTGTCTCAGTTTTGGAAAGGTCTAAAACTCATATGTATTCACTGCATGCCTTTAGGAAACTGTTCACAGTACAAAGCTAGATCATTGTTTTACAAAATCCATGTATGCTCGACTCCAAGACTGCAAAATACGGAGTTGTTTGACAAAATATACAAACAGTGTACTTAGGAGTTGATAGTTACAAAGAGATAGAAAGTTGCATGTCTTGCTACTGCATCCAAAGCTTCCTGCAATACCAGTTATGGCAGGTAGATGGTGACATAGTACAGTTGCAATGAGTTACTAAGGAATTTGATTCTGTCAAGCCACCCTCTTGCTTTGGATTCTCTTTTGAAAATACGAGCTGAACACATGAAGTCTGAGCTATAGCTGCCATTTGCCAACAACTGTGTGCATTGGGCCTGACTGGTTTCTACTGTAGATACATCTCTGTATTAATAATTAATCTCTGTAGTAATCATTTTTTCATTGAAATTTTTAACTTTGTATCAAGTCAAGTCCTTTTATATAGAATCTTTGTATATTTTCATCTAGAACATAGAAACTTTGAATCTTGTAGAATAATTCCTAAAAATTAGCAAGGTAAAGAGAATGCCTTTGTACCCCCTTTTGCTTAATTGATTGCCCTGTTGAGTGAATGTGTGAATGGATAAGGTGGGAGAGGCAAGCCCCATGGGCACTTGCAAAGGTGGGAGAGGGGATGGAAGCCAGATCCAAAAACAACGAGACCTGCGAAGTGGGCTCATTGAAAAAAAACTGGACCTATGGACGCCTTGGGAGTCAGCAGCAAGTGCCTGCTTTTGGAAGCCCCCTCTTTGAAAATGAATGTGGCAGCGTTGAGACACCCCCCAGAAGAAGGCACCACAGAGGTCTAACTGCATGATGCATATGCATGTGATGACTAACTGGTATAGATCTGCATGAGAGGGAAGACACTATAAATCGGAGGCATCTTGCAGGGGACCCTGGGTCTTGTCAGCACTGAAGCATCGATCCGGATCAGCAGAAACCTGGCTCCACCTCTCCCCCATCTAACTCACCTGGCCAGTGCAGTTAGGGGGAGCAACTATTGGTAACAACAAGATGGAGTGTACTTGTGTATGAGTGCTATATATCATATGCATATGATAATTCTCCATCAGCCATTTAAGCTATTCCAACAGTGACACCACCACCAATTTATTAGGGAACTACAATTTGATGGGTTTGGATGAAGGAGCAGAAGCACTTAAGCCAACACATACTGTAAGCATTTCTTTTATTTGTCGTAATATAAAGAAGCATACATCATTCATTATTTTCAGTACAACTCAAATTGTACACCAACAAAAAAATATCAGTGTACACAGACATTTATGAACCTGACAATGGGACTCATGACATTTTGCTCTGCTGGTATTGCACTTTGAATAGGCTTGAATTAAGGCACAGTAAAAACAAAATCATTTAGTGCTTCTACAGCAGATGTCTTTTTAAACACATTGCTACATGACATAAAACTAGTTTTTCTAGCTTATGTATATACACATGAAGAAAGGAAAAATGCATGCACTAGAAGGCTTAGATTTCAACAAATGTGTTGCTTCATAATATACAAATAAAGTAGTTTAAAGATGTAAACAAATTGCATGCACATAAACTAGAGCAAAATCTTTAATACAGTATCTGAAAGCTCTTATGTTTAAATAAAAAATATAACTTACTAGTACTCAATATTTATGTGCCATTTTTGTCCTGTAGAAATTAAAAGTTCGGGGTTCTTTTTGCTTCACACATTGGCAGCATGTATGTTGACAAGACAGACAGATATGGCTTTTGTATTACACAACACAACAACAAGAGGAAGCTTCTCCTATTCCATTTAGATGCAGCATCCAAGGTATTTTCCAGTCAAGGAAAGCAAGAACAAAGAATCCAATAGGATTCATGCTATACTTTGGGAAAGCTGCAAGTTTCAGCTGCCCTTTCTGGAGACATTTTGTTGAAGGTAAATTATTAAAAGCTAAAACAAAAAAAGGAGTCTGAAAGAACCAAGTTTCACTTTCCACTCCAAACTTTCCAGAATGAAAATTAATTCCCCCCGCCCCCACGCTCCCTGTGGCTGTGATAGCTGAAGTGCTCTTGGATTGCCTCATGGGTTAACTAGGTGGCAATATTTCAACAGGTACCCTGAAATCAAGCTTCCTTCTCTTTCCTAAGGAAATTGTATAGTATTTATTTCTCTTTCATGTTGGGCAGGAGAATTTTTCAAATTAAATACAGGAACAAGTATCACTCCCACACCTACTGTGTCCAGCTGAGAAGGCACATTTACTACTGCGTGGATGGCAAGGGAAGACTGTTTTATCAAGCGGCACAGTGTTTAGTATTACTTCCCTTCCCTCTTCCCCCCACCCCCCAAAGGGTCTTTTGGTTAAACCAGATAGAGTTCTACATAGCGACTTCCCAGGAGCCGTCCATTTTTCTCAGCCACTGCTTTCTTAGCCAGGTCCAGGCTCGGAAAAGTCACCAATGCTTCTCCACTGGGCTGGCCACTAAAGTTGTAAAGCACGAGGATGGAATCTGTGTGGAGCTGCAGGGACAGAAGAACACAAGGGGAAGGAGAGAGACTTAAAACTAAAGGCCACAAATGGAGGCTCTGTCTTTGACACTGAGTACTCTTGCTTATCTATGTAATTACTTAAGATTAATAGAAAGGCAATTCAGAGTTTCATACATAAACACTTCATCTGTCAGCTGTTTGTAGCCAAGAGGACCTGGAGCCTAAGTCTGGAGGCGAGTAAGAGACAGGATGGTGAACGGAGATCTGGTTTTTAGTTCAGAGCAGAAGGAACTTGAATTCTGCTGGTGTACAAGTCAGAAAGATTCAGAAGTAGCGCCATGAGGAGAGTCCAGGACCGAAGTACTGTAGATTACTTTGATTTAAGGTTAGTGAGGCCATGTGTCTACACTAGGGTAGCTAAGGCACCGTGCAATAGATACAAACAGTGACAGAAGGTGGGGGAGGGGGTTCCATTGCTGTGGGAATTCCACCTCCCCAAGTGATGGTTAGATAGGTTGTCAGAACCTAGTTGCAGCTACACCAAGGGCTAGGTTGGCATAGCTACTGTACTCAGGTATGAAGTGTAGACTAGTGCAAGACAGAAGAGGTACAAAATTTAGTGACTGGATGGCCAAGAAAAGAATGAGCTCTCTGCCTGTAGTGAAGTATGCTTGTGCTACCTGGCTTACAGGCCAAGAGAAACAGAAGGACTAGTTAAACAGCATGAATACTAACTCTAAAGAAGAAAAAAATGCAGACAGTGATACCAGAAAGAGAAGTAGAAATAGAGCAGCCATGAGACGGCAAGATGCATGAGCATTAACAGAACTAAATTATCCCCCCAAAACAAAAAAGGAAAATCTGGAGTTGTACTTGCATTGAATCAAAGGAACCTTTGTTAATATGGAGGGGAGAGGAGCAGAAAGAGTGGTGGGAAATGAGACTATTCTATCATGGCAGTTAATTGCTTCGGGCGACATACTGGCCCTGATACGTTCAAGGGTTTAGCCTCAAAATATTGAATTTGAAATTCAGTTGGCAGATGTGCTCCAGCTTGCCTATGCCCCCCCATACCAGACATTCTTTTAGCCCTTGCAGGGTAAATTTGGAAATCTCATTAATATATTTGGTTTAATAAATCTAAACCAAGTTAAGAAATCAAAAATTGAAGCAGCAAAATCTTTGAATACAAAATGGCCTCAATTCAGTGCCAGAAAGAATACCTGAAAAGTTAGAAAACTACAATTTTGGTTTTTTCGTTTTGTTTAACTAGAGAGTTATTAAGCTTAATATTTGCTTTGTGGAGTTTGCATCCTTCAGATGTAGAAGATAAATATTCACAGCCCTCAAAAATGATGCTACCATATATGCTTGTTACAGTAAAAAATGGCAAAATCACTTTTTGGTTACCTCCCATACAAGTTTCTGTTCACCTTTAAATTAATTTCTTACATGTAGAAGTAAAGCCAGCACATCCCAGAATTTCATGGTAGGCAATAAACACAGTCTTTAGTTCTAAGCAACAGATCATGTTAGGAACTAGAGGTACTAAATAGGGGAGTTAGCACAGACGCTATTAGATCCATTCAGAGATACATTTCCCCATCCAGAAACAAGGTGAATTAGGAAAGCAGCATGCAGAAAAATCTTCAGGGACCTCAAATAAAAATTCCTGTAAGAAACCCATGTTAGCTTTAGAAATCAGCGTTATAGATTTCAGATTACTAATGCACTTAAAAAGGAAGCAGCACTTGGTTTGGGTAGGACTACTGGCAAAATTATATTGGTCCTGTTTTAAAACAAATCAGACATTTCTTCACCAACACCTGCGATTGTGAACCTCTAGCAGATTAAATCACAGCTACAGTATAGAGGGGTGAGTCATGAGTACGAGTTTCATACTCCAGGCCCAAATACAACTGAGAACATATGGTAAGTATGGCTACACCAGTGAGCAAAAAGCAGTTTCTGTAGTCACTTTGGTTTTTAAATCAGTGTATTTTTTTCAAACAATATCAGTAGCAGGAAAACTTTAAAAACCTGTATGGAAGGTGAACAGAACAGGCTGCAGAGTCTGCAAGAGACAGAACTGCCCGTGTTTGGTTAACTCTTTTCCGAGCTCGTTTATGTTCACTTTAAGACACTAACCTATAGCTTTTGTTTAGATGCTTTAAGTAAACACATTCATGTTAGGAATTACAGCTGGGAGGAGAATGACATGCTCACACATTGTCTCTGGATGGTTTGCACCAGAAATGTTCCACAGTGCCTGGGACTGCATAATGTTAATACACCACTCATTCTGTAGTCAGTCTAGGAGACCTTAGCTCCTCTCTGACTTCAGCAAGGCCCTGATTTTAACCCCACTTTCCAGAGGATATGAGTAAAACACAAGATGGGGACTATAACTTGCCCAGGATCACAGAGTCAATGGATCTGTTCAGAATGAACCAGAAATTCTCCTGTCCCCACTTTTGTAAACACCACACCGCACTGCTTCCAGATGACTTGCTCTCCAGCAGGTGTGAGATTTTCCATGCCACAGTCCTTACAGTGACTTCACCTACACACACACACACGCATGATACAAATGGCTTTACAGAAAAGCTGCTGTAACCTGATGACTGACTCTTTGTAAGTCATCTGTTTCCAAATAATAACAGTATACATGGGGCGAGAGGGGGGGAGAAACCAGTAGGACTAATCAGTAGGTTTTTAAAAGGGAGATACTTGATATTATGGAAATCATTAATACTTTCTAGGTCACATCAAAATTGTGCGTTACAATCACACAAATGCCAAAATTCATTGTTGTTACAATTAACATCAAGGCATAACATTTTGACATTTGTTACTAGAGATGTAAAAATGCATTTAAAAATGTAATTGCATAGCCGCTAAACATCATAGTGGTTCCCCACGCTGCAGGCTCTGCAGTATAAAGCTTCAATAAGCTTTATACTGCAGAGCCCACAACAAAGCCTCCCCAGCACATCACCTGTGGTGGGGAGTAAGGATGTTAAATTTCGAATAATAGGCTAATCAAATAGTCAATGCAAATTAGTCGATATGGGCACCTGTGCCTTTGAAATGTAGCAATAGCCCCAGGGTTGTTGCTACACTTCAAAGGCGAAAGTGCTGCGGGGAGCACAGGGCCAGCAGGGAACTCCAACTGGCTCCATGCTCCCTGCAGCATTTCAAAGTTGCAGCGCCACATGGAGCCCAGGGTCTGGCCCTGGGCTCCACGTGGCACTGCCGCTTTGAAGTGCCCCCTCCTCTTCCTCCCTCCTTGCTGACTCTTTCTGATAGAGACAGCGGAGGGGTAGGGTGGGGTGGGGGGAAGAGAAGAGACATCTGATAAGCATTTGTTTATGGGATAGTTGACTAGTCGTTTGCATCACTAGTGGGGAGGAGCAGCAGGGAGCTGACAGACAGGGGCTGCTCCTGTGGACCCCACTGGGCTGGAATAGCTCCCTACCCAGGGCAGGCAGGGATCTTCGAGGCCCTACCAGTTAACCTTTTATATCTCTGCTTAAAAACTCACTGAAAAAACTTCAACATTAACATGCATAATTTAAAAAAATAGGGCCATTTGAGCTCACAAATGATTGCTTTGGTTACTCTTCCATAAAGAATTAGAATAATAATTTTTAAAAATAAATCTCAATGTATTTGGAAAAGAAAGAAATTTGATTAGCTTAGTATTTAAGATTCAGGAACAAATTTTTTACATGGGAATAAAGCAACATGTAACTTAAGTCTCTAGCACTAAGCAGGGAACCTGTACAAAGCTTATAGAATTATCTGTGGGCTTACGAACACGTGTCTTGGGGCAAAAGTGAATTTTACCCTGAGAAAGAATCCAAAGTTTCCAGGATCCAGGGTGAAACTGCCTCCCCTATGCTGCTTTGTTTCCTTTTAAATTCTGAAGCTGTTCCACTCATTGTTAAATCAGAAGAATACTTTGAACGTACAGCATAATAAAGGTATCTTAATATTGTTTTGTGTGCTCAAATTGCACAATTTTTTCTATAGCTATCTACTTTTTTTTAATAGGTTCATTGAAAGTTCTAATAATTTAATCAATATCCATTACACCTTTCAAGTGTCTGTTAGTTCACCATTAACAAGTTTACTCACACACACACACACACACACACACACACACACACACACACAAAGGGTAGGTCTACACTTGCCCGCTAGTTCAGACTAAGGAGGCAAATGAAGCATACCGAAGTTGCTAATGAAGCACGGGATTTAAATATCCCACGCTTGATTAGCATATTTGTGGCCGGCAGCCATTTTAAAATGCCGGTAGCCCGAATTAACTCGCCGTGTGTAGATGTGGTAGTCCAATAAAAAACCCTTCCCTTGAATTAACTGTTACTCCTCATTGCACAAGGAGTAACAGTTAATTCGAGGGAAGGGTTTTGGATCGGACTACCGCATCTACACACGGCGAGTTAATTCGGGCTACCGGCATTTTAAAATGGCGACCGGCCGTGACTATGCTAATCAAGCGCGGGATATTTAAATCCTGTGCTTCATTAGCAACTTCGGTATTTTTCATTTGCCTCCCTAGTCCAAACTAGGGGGCAAGTGTAGACATACCCAAAGAAAACAAACACCCTTATTGACAGAGCAACATTCCGGACGCAGTCCGAGGAATAGGGAACTCACTGGCATAAAATGAGCAAGAGGTATCAGAGAAACATTCACTTCTAGACAACTATACAGTGTGAGAAAGGAGAATAGTGGGAGAGAAACCATAAAAAATGTTTTTGTATTTTTTTAAAGTCCAAGTTAGCAAAAGTTTTCTTGCTATGTTCAAAGCCTCACATAAAGCACACAGCAAACAGTCACAAGCCACGGCGAAAGTTTAACAGAAATTTCCTTGTACAAAGCCAAGCCAAGCTGTCACAACCTCCACCATTTACCACTGCTGTCCCATCAGCCTTTGATCACAGAAGTAGCCTCAGTTTCACCGGATTAGTTGATTTAAAAAAAAAAAAAAGGGAGGGGGACAGGAGCAGGAAAGGTTAGAGCAAAGTTCCCAAACACAAGCTAGGAAGGAAAAACAATCTCCACATCACCAAGCCCTTCATTTCCCTTCCCATTTCCCATTGGAGACCCAGCTTCTGCCAGTCCCATCTTACCTTCTGTAGAAGTTACAAACAGTTACAAACAGACCCACTCTTTCGGTGCTTGTAACACACTCCTTGCTTGATCGTTCAGCTGAATAAGGCCATTGTAGTCATCAGGTGCATACTACAGTACAAGTGTGATACATGACAATCAGCAATAGAAGGAACAGTTCTTGTGCAGCAAGCCACACAGACCATATTTGCAACCTCCTTAAATAAGGACATCAGCTGAAGTAACTGGCAGGAGACAAAGTGAATTTGACACACACAGCTTATAAGCAATCAGTGAAATACGTTACTTGAGGAGTTGGTTGGAGGCAGGTTTATGGAAGAAATATGGGAGTGGTTATACACTGAATATAAGAGCTTTTGTAATGCAAGTCTTCCTTAATAAGGAAATTTAAACAAATACCCTTTTCCTCTTAATATTCACAGGACAACAGCAGGTAGATAGAGAATTATGTGCCAAGTGACAAACGATATCAAGTCTGTATCTCTCAGAGCAGTGCCATGTTACAACAAAGAATCTCCTGAGAATTGGAGAACATGGTTTCTGGACTCCACACATTGACAGCAGGAGAGACCAGGGTCCCAATTTTGATCTCACTTACAAGGGTGTTTTTCTACTTCAGAGGAATGGAGTTGCTCTGGTGAAAATCCAGTGCGAGGCCTTGTCCACACAAAAGCAGAAGTTGTATATCTATGCTAACACAGCAGAGCTAAAGCCATACAACCCCCCACCTCCAATCCCAAAGTGGATGCATTTTTACAGATAGAAAAATGCTCATATAGGTATAAATTTACACCCCCCCCCCATGCAGGATGAAGAAGCAGCTTTACCGGTGTAAAGCACTTTTAGATGAATATACATGACTCCACACTGGGGTTGGGCCAGTATAACCATTTTGGTAAAAAGAAGAAGAAAAAAAAAAATCACATCCCAAACCAATAAAGTTAGATCAGTACAAAAACTGTACATATAGTAGGCCTAGGAAAAGAAAATCAGGTTTAAGATCTTAATGCATGAGAAGGACCTGCTGTTACAAGGGACTTGCTGTTACAAGGTCTTAAAGTCATAAAACAAATTCTAGTTGATGAGACCAAATGTTGTTTTATGCAGCATCGCTCCAGAAGCTCACGTACTGGAAAGAAAAATCTCAGAGACCACTTGAATTTGTTAACAACTATTGGAATGGTTCAAGTTATTTTTCAACCAAGAGGAACGCATAACCCAGTTTGCATTATATCCTTTCTGCAAGAAGCAGCAGAATTTTCTTTTTTTGAAACAGCTTCCTTTACATGCATTGGTAAGATTACACTTTCCCCAAGCACACACAATTCTATTGATATACTGCCCTTTGTACCTTTTGATACAGAAAATGTCTCCTGCCAGTTTATAAGGAAGAATAAATATTGTATTTATAAAAGAAAATAAAGACAACACTTTATAGCAACTTATAAGTGAAATTTGAACATAATAGCATACATCTACCACACATAGCAACATCCAAAAGCCCAAAGACCATAAGAGAAAGAACCCCCTCAATCTTCACTACAGATTTCTAGCCATCTTCACATCTAGACCCACTCCATTAAGTGCAAACATCAGTTTTTCCTCTAGATAGTCTCTACTAGGGCAACAAGGCTGTGCAAATATTAAATTATCAGCTACCCGACCTGCCCTTGAAACCACATCTACGAAAAGTAAGTTTGTTCTTTGGGAGGAATGTCTCAATATAGTACATACTTTAGATATTATAGACTAGCAGCAGATTTACAGTAGGTAAAGCCCTCAAGCCTATAGTAAATTTTGTATTTAAAAAAAGTGTACTTGAAATGCATAAGCAAGAAGGAAACAGCAAGTTACACTGTACCAGAAACATCAAGAAAAGAAAATGGTATAAAGCATAATCTTGACTTTTATTAAAAAGTTGCATATTTAGAGGACAGACATGTAGGAGGGGAGAAGTTAAACAAACAAAGGTTATGGACTAGTAAGTGCTTCTGAATAGCTCCAGATTAAAAACCAATAACATTACAGTCATTGCATACCAAATTAGGGAAATAATGCAACAGAAGAGGTACTACAAAAGGCTATGTCTCCAGAGAGAAAATGACAGCTACTCTAAACTAGCTGAGACAGGGCACTAAATAAGCATTTCAGATGTTGGCTATATTTCAGAAGCCTCCTAAACCAGCAAGGCCAAAGCAGAATACTATTGGACTGGATGACAAAAAGTGGAAGAACCTGAGAAACCCGTGTGTCCAAAGTAGAATTACAGTGTTGCAAGCTTTGAATGCTGGGACATAACATTAGCATTAAGCCTCTTAATTTAGGCTTAAAACTTTTGCTTTTCCAGGCCCTTACCAACCTAAGACTGTGGAAGAGTTAAAATGAACTATTATCAATTTGCCAGAAGTCAGCCAATGCCACATATTGTATGGATGACAAAAAGCAAGCTTCCATAGGTCAACTTCAGAAGCAGACAGCTCCAATATGATTGCCAAGATCTGTTTCCTGCTGCTGAAAAGCTGTGTTAGCAATAGCATGTTTTTTGCCTTTGTTTGTTCATATAGGCAAAAAGGTGACATTTTCAAATAATTCAGAAATCCTGTTTCCATTGCAAGTCAACAGTAGATAAGGCAGTATGAGAATCCCAGATAAGATGACCAGCTGTGAACTTGCAGAACAGGATGTCATTTCAAATAGCAACTGGAATAGTCATTTCATATAGATCCTTTGACACATAACAGTTGGCCCCAGCACATTTGACCTGAACATAGATGTTGCACTTTCAAAGACATCCACTTTCATATGCATGTTTAACTCACTCAAACCTGGAGAAAAGCTTATTCTCAACTGCACTGCAGCAGCAGCTGATCCTCATTATCCAATTATTCGTCAATGAAACAAACATTGAAAATGGTTTTTCCATCAGCATCTCTCTCTTGCCTCCCTTTTACAGAATAGTTTTGTTTACTGAAAAAAGATGAAGCAGAGGGAGTGGCTTTTCAGAGAGTGTTTGATCTTTTCTTCAGTCTAGGACAAAGTGATTCCTTTTTCACCCTGAGGTGGTCATCGACAGTCCCAATGAAGTTAGCGGGGAGAGACACATGAAGAGAGCCAAGAAGCGGCTGCACTCACCACCAATGTAGGATTTTTTTAAAGGGTTCCTTATTGAACCCTGACAATCCAGGGCAACAGGAAATGGTACACGTGGTACCTACCTGCACTACTGGTATTTCAGAGGGCAGGTATGGTGGGAACTTAGTATGGCATAAAGTTTGTAGCAAGAGGGTAACCTGCAAGCAGAAAGTAATGCAAAGTAATAGCAACAGTTGGATCTTTTCAGGTGAGAAAAAAATGGCAGAAGTGGTCACAGACAAGAGACTCAGAACAGGAGAAAAAAGCATCCAGTAGAAACTGAGTACTAGTACCAAGGAGCCGGGTCAGTCTCACAGTGAGAAATGAGACTGCTATTTCAGCAACTATTAGACTGACTAATGGGATTTTCACACTGAGAAATCTCCTTCAGAAATCTAGATTTATAAAGGCTGCGGGGGGGAGTAGCAGCAACACTATCTGACCAAATCAAGGGGATTTCCAGACTAAGTAGGTTTTTTTCTAGTGTCCTAATTAGGGATGTAAGAGACTAGTCGACTACCTGATATGCATATGCTTATTGGGTAGTTGAGTACTGACTCGAATAGTCGCGCTCTCCCCCCCCCGCCCCACTTGCTGCCTCTATTAGAGAGAGGCGGTGGGGGGGCGGGAGAGGGGAAGCAGGAGCCACTGCTGGGGGAAGCCGGCTTAAAAAGGGGAGCAGGGGAGGCACAGGCATAGTGGGGGACCAGGTACGAGCCAGGGATCAGCTGATTCCCAGCTCGCACCTGGTCCAAGATGCGGCACATCTGCTTTTTAAATGTATTTAAAGAGCCAGGAGGCTCTTAATACATTTAAAAGGCAGAGCCACAGTGCAGTTAGCTCCCAGCCAGGAGCTAACCCCGATGCAGCTTTGCAGTTTCCCCCCCTTATCAACTAGTCGATGGAAATTCCATTGACTACTCAATTAGCTGATTAGCGATGTTAAATTGTGGGTAGTCCTAATATGAATTAGCAAAAATCTAAATGTAAAAGAAAAAAAGTTAATCCATCCTTTGGTTGCTAAAGGCTGTTAAAATTCTCAGGTATGTACTGCTAAGAGTTCTACAATTAAATATGGAATGCAGGATCAAGGTCAGATATTCTTGTACCATTGTTTCCTTCCCTCTGTCCCATGTTTGACTGTTTTCTTGCAGTTATGGCTTTGAGTGGCAAGTTACAGCATTGTAATTAGCTCTTCATGTTCCAAGGAAAAGTTGAACCAAGAACTGAAAACCCATGTGCCGTCTCGGCAAACTCCCCTCTCCTTCACGAGTAAAAACCCAGGGGCTATTGCTTTTGCTAGTTTACCACTGTCTATCCCAAGAGTCACATTCTCTGGCTGAAAAAATTTCCCCCCTACTGTTTCAAAGGTTACTTCGATACACGCGACACCACAAGTATCCTACATGCAGCTCCCCCAACTTTTTATCCTGTCATCTTGTGGCAGGGATCACTTGCGCTGCATCCTGAGCAGAGTCTGCTGCTTTCCCATTTCTTTTCTAAAAATGAATCTGAAAAGAAAACTTTAGAAAGCTGCAGGAGGAAGTTAGTGCACTGTCCCATTCATCCCATTTCCCTTCCCCCTCATTAGTGCCTCTGAGTATCTGCCACCTATGCTGGAACAAGGGATTGGCTACGTGCGCTGGTTTGACTAGAATGGGATTTTAAGCTTTAAGGGAACAGGGAAATCAAGGCACATCATAACAGGAGCAAAGGATAGTTTCCAGCTGCAAAGAAGGTGCAACCTGCAGTTGTCAGAGGCAAAATGGCCTCTTCATGGGTGCAGCTGCAGCAATTCTATTCTTGGATGCTCAGGGACAGCCACCAGAAGAGTTTGCTAGGAAAGTCACCTCTAAGAACATAAGCCCACCCCAGAGAATATTCCTAGGGAGAGGAGGAACTCCTCAATGTCAGAGTCTCAGATTCAGTCTAGATGTGTTTGGTGTTGAAGCAAAGTGCCATAATACAGAAGCAAAGTCAACCTTAAATGTTCAGAGGAAGAAGCAGTGAAGGAGAAATCTGTAACATTTCAGTTATCTACCACAAATAGCCTGAAAGTGGTGCCACTTAACTGAATTACTTGGAGTGAGACAAGCAGCTAGTAAACAGCAAAATTTACTGTCCTGAGTTTAGAGAGGTGCTCTCCTTGAGGCAGTGCGGACATCTGAAAGATCAATCTAAATTCAGAAACAAAGCACTAAGTGTTTGTGAACTATGGCTGTGATTCATTTTAGAGGGGAAAAGTCACAATATTGCCTATTGCTTGCTAGCTTACCTCTAAAACTATGCTAAGTGAGACAGTCTCCCACTGCCCTCCACCCAGGTGCTGTGGCTAGACCTGGCAGCCAGAGGATGCAGAGACAGAGATGAAGACGCTATCCCCCTAGGGCTGTGAAGGGTGTCAGGTTTCAAAAGGGGACCCCATGGCAGCAGAGAATACTTGCTTTGTTCAAGCATATTTTTTCAGACAAAGCTTAATCCAGGGGAAGTCAGCAATAGTGAACTCTGCAGCCCTGATATTAGAGAGAGATGGCGGTTAAGGTTCTTGGAAATTTGCCATTTGTCCATTTTCCCAACCTCCTCATTACCGCTTTAAAAAAAAAAAAAAAAAACGATTCACTTTGAATTCTGTGAATATGAAAGCCAGAGGACTAATGCACTGCAAGCCCCTCTGTAGCTACCGTGAAGGAATGGAATACGTAAGCCCTGTACAGGCCTAAAGGATGTTTAAAAAAACATTAAAAACCACTGAAACAGTCACAGGGGAGGGGGAGGCATTGCTGGACCACTGAGCAAGGGGACTCTGCACTCCCAGAGGAAGCGGGGCTATGGTACAGCCAGCCCGCAGCACTGCCCGGGCTATGCTTCTCCCAGAGCCAGCCGCCACCACAGTAGTGCCTGGGAGCCCTTTCGAACCGTGGGGCCCAGGGGCATTTGCTCCCTTTGTCATTCCCTCACCCTCTTCCCTACCCACTGGCAGCCTGAACAGGAACCAGGTTTCCACGCTATCCTTGTTTCAGCAAGTGGAGACTAAAACTCACTAGCCTGATGCAAGTCTCAGATGCTGATTGCAATCCTTCAAATTCATGCTCATCTCATTTCTGACCTAGTTCTGAATTACACACACTAGTCTAGAGAAAAGGACTATACTGAGATCCAGGCTAACCGGGCTGGCAAGTCTGCTTTCTATTCCAGAGTATCACAGGTCAGACAATGGGGCACATGCGCCTATGAGAAAGCATCAAAACCTTGGATTATTTTTGGAGTCTATGAACATTCCCTTTCATCTCATTGTTTCAGCTGGTGAGCATGAGAAAAGTATTTCCCTTACATTTGTTTACTGGCTAATGTGTACAATGTACATCAGAATTAGCCAATAAATGTTACTCTTGCCTTTAGTTCTGATAGTTATTTATGTACTTTACTCGGTCTGTTTACATTTGCAGATCACCACTGTGCGTCTAAAGTGCTCATGACAGTGCACCAATCACTCACCCGCCATTTACCTAATTCCTCTCAACTTTGATGACAGCTGTTTAGAGTGTTGGCCTACAGCGACCCAACTGTACAGTTACTAATGTTGACTATAATCCACCACCTAGATTTCCCCCATTCTTTCTCCCTGACACGTACACAGTTTCATGATCTGAAGAGTAGATTTTCATTTTTAAAAATAAATTAAAGAAATCCAATTCTCCTTGAAGTAGAAAATGTTGAAGATAAAACTTGCAGAAAACACCCAGTCTGCCTTCAAAGCTCTCCAAAAATGTTAACAGTGACTAGGGAGCTAATGTATTGAGACCACTGCCAATCAGCCTGACCAGTGTGGTGGTATTATTTCCTTGTTTCCCCAGCTGTCTTCTCCTATGGTCTCTTCTCTTATACTTTGGCTACATCTACACCAGGGACCTTACGGTGGCATAGCTGTACCGCTGCAGTTGTGCCGCCAAAAGGTCTCCTGAGTGTATGCTATATGCCAACAGGGAAGAGCTCTCCTGGCAGCCTAATTAAGCCACCCCCAATAAACAGCGGCAGCCATATCAGTAGGAGAGCCTTTCCCACTGACATACTGCTGTCCACACAGTGGAATTAGGTGTCAGTTGGGTGTGGGTTTTCACATTCCTCACAGGCAGAAGTTTTACCAACACAAGTGCTAGTGCAGACATAGCCTTAGACTAGCTATCTGTGGCAGAGAGCATCTTCTTGTATCTGTATAATGCTCACCACAGTGGTGTCCTGTGCCATGATGGGATATCCCAGAGTCACTGCAATCCAAGAACAATTCTAAATTGTATCATGAATTATTGGATGGTAACATGCTAGCATTAAACATTTAAATTCAGAAGTGTATTGCACATTGCAATACAGTAAGAGGGTTTTTTCAAGCATCTCCAAAGAATTATACTGTTAACTGCTGCGTGGATTTTTTGTGAGGATAACTGAAAGCATCATGTACATTGAACTGTGATGGAGGAATTCTTAATTTAAAAAAATAATCATTGGAGAGTCTGATGGAAGACAATGTACTGGCTATAAAAAGTCAGTGACAGAAATATTGAATTATAATTTTAAAACTATGTACTATTGGAAACATGTACTGATGTTGAGACCAGCTTGTTCAAGCCCATGGTAAAGCCAAGAGTATCTCAGTTATGAGGCAGGTCTGATGTGAGAGCGATTTTCAGTTGAATAGCAACATTTGCACACGTGCAGTACATGAAGCCCTTGAAGACCAAAAGAGATTCAGAGCAGGAAACAGAAAAATCAATAAAACTTAATACATCCCTTTCAGACAGGAATACACAAAACATGGAAATCACCCTTTGCTCTCAGCATCTCAGGTCCAATTTCTGTGTCCACTGAAAATCAACTTCAATTATTTTCACAAAGGGATTAAGATCATGCCCAAGACAAGGGCTCAGTTTATAAAGGACCAGAAGCATCGTTCAATACATCCTCTGGGTAGCGGTAAAAGAGAATAAATGGATGAGGGAGGGAGATGTTAGATTTTCTTACCAGAGACAAAACAGTGTCCCAACACAATAAGTCATCAGACCTTCTATTTAAAAAAGTATTTTTCCAGATTACTATAGGAATCTGTACATAGACAGTTTTTTCTGTTTATATAAAGACTAGCACGTGTGGGTTCCAGTGTATCATAGTGATTTCTCAGCTCCTATCTACTTAGGGCAGCATTTTCTAAAGTCTTAATTCAATCACGACAAGGAGCCCTGTAACACCTTTATAGACTAACAGATGTATTGGAGCATAAGCTTTCGTGGGCAAAGACCCACTTCGTCTTGCATCTGACGAAGTGGGTCTTTGCCCACGAAAGCTTATGCTCCAATACATCTGATAGTCTATAAGGTGCTACAGGACTCCTTGTCGCTTTTGCAGATCCAGACTAACACGGCTACCCCTCTGATACTTAATTCAATCAGTCACTCTTTGATCAGCAGTAGCTGATGACAGTAAAACGTGTTCCTCACCTCAGTCTATACTATAGGAAAATAATTCAACTAGGTCAACTATAAAACACACACCCAAAACCAGCTCCTTGAATGGCATAATCCCTATTAAAATAATTTTGGGTGGAGTAAAGTGGGGATTTATTTCTTGTCATTAGAGAACAGTTTAAATTAGGAGTCTACATCTAGTTCTGATTTATAAGCACATTCCTGTACCTTCAAAAATTTTAAATATGCTACTTTAAGCTATCTTCCATTTAAGGGAATGAACAGTGGCAAATTAGGCATCAGAATTGAGCCCTATATACGATACATATAGGATTTAATAAGTTACACCTAGCAATCAAAAGTGGAAAGTTGACTGAGCCACGAATTGCTTGTGCGGTTCCATCTCTGTATGGAGGCAGGTCTAATTTTACGTATTTCCCAACTCAGTTACTTTTCCACCCGAGATTTTGATGCAGGACATAATTCTACATACTCAAAATTAAAACACACGTTAAATTCTAGCAGGGAAAACAATGAAAATAAAAATAAAGTTTAAAAAGTTAATTTAGATCAATATAAATGAATAAGTAGGAGTATGTCTACACTAGCCCCCTAGCTCGAACTAGGGAGGCTAATGTAGGCATTCGAACTCGCAAATGAAGCCCGGGACTTAAATATCCCGGGCTTCATTTGCATGTTCCCGGGCGGGCGCCATTTTTAAATCCCCCTAGTCTGAACTAACTGCCCGCGGCTACATGCGGCAGTTAAAAGTTAATTCGAACTAAGGACTTAGCTCGAATTAACTTTTAACTGCCGCGTGTAGCCGCGGGCAGTTAGTTCAGACTAGGGGGATTTAAAAATGGCGCCCGCCCGGGAACATGCAAATGAAGCCCGGGATATTTAAATCCCGGGCTTCATTTGTGAGTTCGAATGCCTACATTAGCCTCCCTAGTTCGAGCTAGGGGGCTAGTGTAGACATACCCTAGTAGCTTAAGAGCTACCAGTCATATGTGACAAACCAGGTACACATGACGGGTTTGAACTTCTCCTTAGAAGAAAAATTCAGAGATAAACTGGATAAAAAACCCTCCACAGCTGATTAGGAAAGCAGTAAGATGAATTTCTTAGCAGAATTCAAGAAATTGTGCTTGATTTAAATACATTTTTTGTTGTTTTGAAGCCATTAACTCCCAAAACTGTATAAAATCTGCAAGATTCATTCTGGATTAGCAAGACATGAGCAATAGGATTTCAATACTGCCACCACAGAGGTCATCTCTGCTGTTTAAGCAACAGTAGTTCTGGAGAAGACTTGGTTTTCATCCCACCCTATTGGAAAGATAGCTTCAAAGTTACATAGCTGAGTGGTTTCTCTGGGCCAAACAAGACCACATGGCTAAAACTGCATAAGAAGATAAAGTCTAATTACAGATATTTAAGAACTTTGAGAAAACAGCTGCAGCAGGAGGGGAGGCACTGAGCCGTGTATCTTAGCCCCAGCCCCCAGAACCACAGCCGCACTGGCATCAGCGGAGGGCTAGGTGAGGGGGGCAGGGCAGGCTCTGGGTGCTCCAGGGGCAGGGCTAGTGCTGGAGTGTGCTGGTAGTGGGGGCAGTGAGAGCAGGGCTAGTACTGCGGGCTCTGAGGATGGGGCTGATATTGGGGACTGGCACTGGGGGAGGCTCTGGGGGGGTTGTTGCAGTGGGACTCTGGAAACAGAAGGCTGGTACTGGGGGGGGGGGTCTGGTGGTGCTGGGAGGGGGGGCTGGCACTGAGGCATTTGGGATGGGGGGCTGGCACTGGGGGGCTTGGAGAACAGCAGGCTAGCAATGGGGGGTTGGGTGCAGGGAACACTTGGGTCAGTGGCTAGTGCTGGGGGCGAAGTGGAGGGATGGGGGACTCTAAGGTTAGGGCTGACACTGGAGACTCTGGGGGCCGGGTTTTTGGCAGAAAGGCAATGTTTTATTTGCATATTTACATAATAAATATTGAAATGTGCAAATAAAATGTTGCCGGTCCACCAAAAGTTTCTGAATGGGATTGCCAGTCCCTGGTATCAAAAAGGTTGGGAGCCAGTGGGCTAGACAGTAAGGCACTGCTTAGGCATGTAAAGACACACCTAAGTACACTACATGGCTCTGTGCACCCAGTCTTCATTGCTGTTTTTAGTAGAGTCCTGTGCTGCCGTTTCTCTGCTGCCAGAGCCTTTGGCAACTGCAAGGAAAACCAATGGCTGAGGGGAAAGGCTCTGGTGTGGAGGCCATGGAGAAAAGGTCCTAGCACAGTGGTGTTCCATGTACAGCCCACATACCCCTCTCTGCCCCCTTCTTGCACTGTGGGCCCTGCACTTACCTGCTCCTCCCCTACCCTCCCAGTACTTCTGGAGCTTCATGAATTCACACCCCATCCCCACTCCTCTCCTGCCCTCCCAGGGCTTCATTGTCACCAATCAGCTGACTGAGCTCTGAGAAAGAGGAGGAGGAGCAGGAATGGGCATGAATCAGCTGATTCATGGTGCTTTTGAAGTCCTGGAAGCGAGGGGGAAGACCGGGCAGGGACCCGATGTTGTAAAATAAGTGTAAATGGTTCTGTTTGAAGCTGAGGACAGTTCTATTAATGTAGAAATGCTCCAATCTTTTATCTTTGTTTTGATCTATTCTGCATACCGCGTACAAAGGTATTTAATCTTATTCTTGGAGTCATGGTTAGTGCACAACCAATTTCAATCTTGCGGCCCACTCAGACAAAGGACAGCCACTCATGTGGTCCAATCACTAGCTTTGGTTGCTCACTGCTGCTCTAGCAACTCCCCTCTGCCTGCACCTGCTTTTCATGGTGTCACTACATGTGTCCAACACCCCACCACTAATGGTGCACAGGGCGGACAGAGTCCCCCTTCCCCCTGTTACCACAGAGAAGATTTACTAAGATTGACACACAACAGCAGCTGTCAGAGTCCAAGCCACAGAAAGGCAGAGGACAGTGCTGAGGAAAGGGACTGGATACTGACCTGGTACCCCTGGAAGAAACTGAGAATTTCCTTCATTCCTGTGTTGTAAGGCAAGCCCTGCATACGAACTAGAGCTCCAGGCTGGGGCAGCATGGGAGTGTGTGTGGCCGAGGCAGCTGCTGCAACAGCTGCAGGAGGAGCTGCAATATACCCCACCGTGGTTGGCGATACTGGGGGGCTGAAAAGGAAAAAGCAAAGCAGAATGGTGATCAGTGGCCAACACGTGGTTCTAGCTCAGTGAGAGCTCTCCTCAATACTCTTAATTTCCAAGCTACTGCAAACCTACACGCGCTGGAGAACAAATAGAAATCAGAAGTTCTAAGCCACCAAGCAAGTAATGGCTCTTCCTTGTACAATGAGCTGGCTATTTACAAAACTGGTCAGGGTATGTTTACACTGCAACTGCAGGCCTGGCTAAAAGTAGCCAGCAAAAGGAGGTGCCATGGACACCGGCAGGGGCTAGGACAGGCCTGGGTAAAATATGGCCTGGATCCGGCCTGCAGAGGCAATGGGGAGCCCCAGGCAGGCTCCTCTGCTTGCCCCGCAGGCCACTCAGAAACGTGGCTGCCGGGCCCCATTTTCTGTTTCAAAACTGGAGGGGAGGGGGAAATGCTTCAGGAGCTGTCTCCACCCCCAGCACAATCCCATTGGGTGGTTTCTGGCCAGAAACCGGCTAAGGGGAGCTGCCTGTTTGAATAATAGGCAGCCAAGTAGAACCACGCCTCCTCTCAGCTCAGTTATTCACACAAGCACATGGCCGGGCAGGCAGGCAGGCAAACGTTTTGAGCTCTGCAACCCTTAGCTCTGCAGGCAGGCAGGTTTGGCTGCTGGCCGGTAAGTCTCCTGGCCAAAGCCTGCCTCTGGCACCCCAGCCCCCTCCCTGCCCCAAACAACATACCCAAACCCTGTACCCTTCTCTTGCATCCATACTCCTTCCCAGATCTGTCACCCCAACTCCTACCTCAGATCACAACCCCCTTCTAACTTAGGTCACATCCCAAACCCCTGCACCCCAGTCTCCTGCCCTAGGTCACAACTGCCTCCTTCACCCAAACTCCCTCCCAGACTCCATTCTGCACCCAACCTCCACGCCAAAACCCTGGAATTCCTCCATTAATATCATGGAAG
This sequence comes from Pelochelys cantorii, assembly GCA_032595735.1. Classification (NCBI taxonomy): domain Eukaryota; kingdom Metazoa; phylum Chordata; order Testudines; family Trionychidae; genus Pelochelys; species Pelochelys cantorii. The sequence goes on along the minus strand of CM064339.1, from coordinate 9,469,221 downwards.
AGTGCGGCCCTTGACCACTTTCCAAAATCTTGGAGTGGCCCGTCAAAAATTATTGCCCACGCCTGGGCTAGAAACACCAGTGTGTACCCAGGGTTCTGCATAGGCTTGTACAGCCCATGCTGATGGCTCTGCTGGAAAGTGTCCAATGCTATTTTTAACCAGAATAATAAGATTCATGCTGCTGCCGGTAGACATACCTAGCACTGTAGATATACCTAGTATTTAAAACATCCTTGCTCTCCTGAAGGAGACACAACTCCCTCAAGGAAAGGCTAAGCCCCATTAAGAGATCTCAATGAAGCCACTAGGCAATCATTGCCCCTCGATAGTCCTGAGAGTTGCTAATGTTCATCAGAATCAAATACAAATGACAGGTGACCCAACCATTTCCCACACAGAAAAGGATTCTGAGATCAGGTAGCAGAAGGTAACCAAGCCGGGCTGTACCTGGGATAGTAAGCAGTGTAGTTCATATAAAGTTGAGCAGCCTGAGCTGGGTAGTAGGTAACAGTGGGAGGGGCAGCAGCAGATGCCTGAGGAGTCCTGGTCGTGGATAATAAGGCTTGAGGCTGGTAAAGTGCTGCTTCTGCTGGGATCACTGCTGCGGCTGTTTGGAAAGCAGCATACGCTGGTGGAGAGAGACCTAAAAACACAAACCAGAAAGGAGACCAGTCAAAACAGGAATCAGCCTGGAGGTGGGAACAGGATGGGAGAAGAATTTTTATTCCAACATGATTACTATCCGTGCTGAGAGCATCCGACCACAATGAACTAAAACTCAAAAGACATCTGCTATAAAGCCCCTCTCAGTGGAGACACCTGTCCTGTCCTGTCCACATGAATGACAGGATTTCAGGGATACTTGGAACAAACAATACCTACCAAGTGCATGGAGAGGAGAAGCTTCGGCCATCTTAAAGCTGCATGGTTAGTAAAAGAAAGTATGAAGCCCCGTGTATAGATAATGCAGGGCATTGGACACACATGTGCACACACTTATACTTTGTTCCTTCTAGCAGAAGTTGCACTCTGTGGGACAGATTCTTGAAGTTAGGTACTCAAGCGTATCTTCAATTCTCAGCCAATAGTCTGATTCAGTTACTGCAACCAGACTGACTAACTCATCAGGATATTGTAGATAGAAATGGATCATTAGATGCGTTTGCATGCACACATAAGTTTTTTATATTAGAGATTGAGCATGCAACTGCACACCTACCTTTTCTTTTTTTTTTTAAATTTGGCCAGCTATATTTTAATGTTTTGAAAATATATACTGCTATCTGCATTGTGATTGGGTAATCAAACAATACTGAATGGAAATCATCAGTCCAGAGTAAAGCCCTAAATGTTACATTATCGGCGTTATAGTGTTTATACATTCTGAAGAAAGAGACAAATGATTGTTATTTGCTGGAAGCATTCAGTACATAGTAAGGATAGTAATACTGTTCACAGATGACATCCAGTAAAATCCATACAATTTTGCCACCTCCAGTCCATTAGAAATGTATCCCAATGGATGTTTCCTTCAAAAACAAGCTATCCCCAAGAGTAGCACCTTCTCAATGCTCAGAGGCAGAATAGCAAGAACCTTCACTGGCAGCTGTGTAGTAAAGATTTTTTCTCCCAATTTGAAAACAAAATAATCCAATTCCAAACAGCTTTCACTACAGGCAAGTCGACGGCAGAGCTCAGAAGAACAGTACACCCGTAGAAGCAAAAGTGTGCAACATATTCACTGGCAAGGCATCTCTGACCTCTACTCACCACCGGAAACAAAATAAAAATACTGCAATCACTCCCATTATTGCCCAAGGGAACAACTTCCAATCTCAGCTATGGACAGATGGATGATTATTGATCATGGCAAAACCCAAGTCAAAAAGGCGAAAGGCCACAGAGCTTGAGCACCTACCACATATCAGCCTTTAGCAGCAGAGAGCAGAAGAATTGGAGACTTACATGGTAACTTACATGGCGGTGGGGATAAGCCACTACGATTTAAAGTGCCACCCATTAAAACAAAGTTCATCTCCTCTCCTGAACACTGGAACACTTCCACATAGCGGTCCTTCATCATTTTCTTGTGACACTTCTGGGCCACCAAAAAGGCTCTGTCAGAAGATTTCATTTGGATAAAAGCATCACCTGACGGTCGTCCCTGTGGAATCAGAAACAGATCATGTCACTCAACTCCCCCGGAGCATAAGGGATGCACAAATTTCAGACAAAATGTTAAAACAAACCCTGCAGAAATGAATGGCCAAATGTAACAAAGTCAGTCATTGATTATAGTTCATAATGGAAGCCAGACACCATATTACAAATGCCTTTCCGAATAGAAGTCACGAGAGGCTGAGGGATTTGGGCTTATTTAGTCCACAGAAGAGTGGGGGGGGGGCGGATTTGATAGCAGCCTTCAACAACCTGAAGGTGGGAACCAAAGAGGATGGAGAGAGGCTGTTGTCAGTGGTGACAGCAGGAGCGGCCCTAGACGAGCTGCCAGCAACTGGCGCCCTAGGCAAAACGTGCGATTGGCGCTCCTGCCTTCAAAGCCCTCAACATCAGTTTATCTTGGTGCCCTAGGTGACCACCTAGGTCGCCTGTATTGACGGGCCACCACTGGGTGACAGATGGAAGAACAAGGAGCAATGGTCTCAAGTTACAGTGGGAGAGGTCTAGGTTGTCTACTAGGAAAATCTATTTTACTAGGAGGGTGGTGAAGCCCTGGAATGGGTTACCTAGGGAGGTCGTGGAATCTCCATCCCTAGAGGTTTTTTAATCCAATCTTGACAAAGCCCTGGCTGGGATGATTTAGCTGGGCTTGGTCATCCTGAGGTCTCTTCTAACTCTATGATTCTACAAAAAGTGTACATTTAAAGCCTTACTTCAGTAAACCATAAAGCCATGTTACAAGTTTATTCCCAGGTTTGTGGTGCTTTGGCGCACAGAACACCATGCCTCTGCTCAGAAACAGGGGAAAAAACCTGATAAAAAATGGCTTTTCCCACAAATCATCATTTGTTTTGATTTAAAAAAAAAAAAAAAAAAAAGTTATTTTTCAAAACAATAGATTGAACAATTTTGATTTTAGGGGACCTCTTGCGCTTACTCCCTACCACTTACTAGAAAAGTAAGACACCTCTTTATAAAAATATTCTCCCAGTTTTTTGTACTAGCAAAAAATTGGAAAAAGCTGGGGGGAGGGAACAAAATGTAAACCTTTTTATTTTGGGGGTTTATTTTAGAGAATTTTAAAGTTAAAAATGAACGCTTTGTAGTTCTGAATTTTTCGTTAAAGCCCTCCAAAATCTAGAAACAACTCAAACCAAACTACAAATATTCTCTTCTTCCAAAGAGTTTCACAAAAGCTACGATCCAAACTTCCCACCAGCCCCAGTTAGTTGCTGTACAAAAGTGAGGGTTCCCTGTGGACCAAGAGTAGGGATAATATGCCACACTGATGTAGGACTCCATGCAGCAGGAATCAGCTGATCACTATTAAAAGCTTTACAATACTAAGATTACAGTACGCACTCCTGAGTTTTACCAAAGAGAAGACAGGCATATGGAGGTGAAGCTACTTTTGCGAGGTCATGCAAGATCTGAATCAGGATGAGAGGTCAGGTCTGACTCCATACTTTCTGTAAAGTTCTGTTACCTGTTGATTAAGGACCATGTGGACTCCATGGGGTTTGATATCTGCTGTTGCATCTCCCATAAACTCCAGGATGTCATCAATACCAGCCGTATAAGGAAGGCCTCGGAGCCGGACACAGTCACGGATGCTGCCAGTGGCAATGGTGTAAGGTGGGGGGATGACAGGAATAATGGGAGTTGGAAGAGTGGGGATGAGAGGTGTTGACAAGTATCTGTTAAGCACCTAATGGCAAAACACATAAGTGGATGGATAAGAATTAAAATCCCATAGGGGTGCAAATGGGTCTTCAGCAAACCATTCCACACATTCAGACATAACCTAACTGTTTTAAAATAGGCAAATATTGTGTGCGCGCGCACACGCATGTGAGATATAGTCCCAGCTTTTTTGTTTTGTTCCCCTCTTTTGACATTTTTTATTTTCAAATACAGGGAAAGATCTCAAATTTAATTTGCAAGGGTCCAATTAGATTTCTATCAACTTCATTAAATGCAAGACAAAAAGTAGAGAATAATTTTAGTAGAGAATCCTATTTTACAGGATCCCTAAAATGCAGCATTTGAAAACTTCAGGCTTGCTGATAAACCCACATTGGTACAATTACACTTCATTAAATTAAGACAGTTCCCATATAGCAGGGGTGGGGAACCTTTTCTGGGTCAGGGGCTGCTGACCCACAGAAAGAAAAACCAGTCAGGGGCCGGGCCACACACAACTGAAAAGCAGAAAGACACTCCCCACATTCTCCCCAGGCTCTGGTGTGTGAGGGGAGAGGGGCAGGCTAGTAGATTTTGTGTGCTCCAGTCCCATGGGATCGGGGGGAAGAAGGGGTTGCTGAAGCACCAGTCCAGGCTCCCCAGTGCTGGTGGGTGGAGCCCCGAGCCTTGGGGGTGGGACCCAGGCAAGCTAAGGGCTGCATCCGGATCCTGGGCCTTAGGTTACATAGCTATATGGCAGGGGTGGGTATCTTTAAAAAGCCTTTTTTTTTTTTTTTTTTTTTAATTTTGCTCTCCTGCTTTCCATAGTAAAATATTTTGCATCAGCTAAATAATATTACTACTTAGCCAATGCTTTCATATCTTTCCTGTAGAGTTCTTGAATACAGAACAGTAGAAACTGTGGAAGACCCTTCTTTCAGTCCCCATTGTTAACATTTTATTTGCTTTCTGATCACTCCCAAAGGACAAATTCTATATCTATATTGAGAGAGAGAGAGAGAGAGAGAGAGAGAGAGAGAGATAATTGGAAACACTTGTACTGCCAGAAGATGCAGTTGGGACTTATTGTTCAAGAGCTAATTACAGAGTATGACTAACAAAATAAGTTAGGATAAACAAGTTACACTCGTAGGAGTGGCATATAAGAGGCAAACTTCAGTAGCAGGCTTGAATTTGGTAAGCAATAATTCAGCCAAAACTGTTGTGCTTCATTAGGAACATTACGAGCAATCTAATGCTCTAAATAGACACGTTATGGAAGGGAAGAGTTCTCACTTATCAGATGGTTATTGTTTTGTCTATTGCGATTTTGACTGTTTTATCAATAGCCAGTGGACTGGCTCTGTAGTAGTGGATTCCTGTTGCCATAGCAACAAGTGGGCTCCAATTCCTAGAACTGGACTGTTGCTCCTCAGATCGGTATAATGTCTGAATGCCTCACTCCAGAAACACCCTCTGGCAAAGCAAGCAGTGGCATATTCATCTAGTGTGCATGCAGACCTAGGCAGTTCACTTTAGCTAAGGAGACTGGAGTAGAGGGCTTGAGTTTTCTGGTGCTCAAAGGAATTATCGTCTCAAGGACACAACATCCAAAAGTAAACACCATGAGCCAGTGCCATTTCATAGACAAAGTAAGTTTTACTGTAGCAGTGTCATATTTAATAGACTATTCTTATGTCTATGGGTATGCCAGCAATGTAGCATAGGTGTTCTTCCACTTGCATCAACTGCTTACTTGGAGAAGGGTATGCCATATGACAGAGCTCAAATGGGAAAAAAGTGCAAAGATCAATGGATGAAATTCAATGGCTTGTGTTAGCAGGAGTCAGTACTAGATCTTAATGGTCTCTTTTGGCCTTAAAGTCGATGATATCCCATAGCAAGGAGCCTGCCATTCTGGAAGTGCTATCTCCAAGAGAGGGTAATTTCAAAGGTTCAGCTTGCTGATAACATGCTATGTTATTTTCTGAAATGAGGTTTAATCGAGGTGGACCAGGGTTATTTTTTTACAAGTAGTACTAGATATCTATGAGTACAGTCAGAAAAAGAAAGTAAGTGGGGTGGGGGGAAGGAGGGAGGGAAAGTCTGCTTTGTTTGTTTATTCCTTGGAAAATTGAAAATTGAGTTTCTATTCTTCAAAAATCTATTAGGCACTTTTCAAAATCTCTAGGTGTCCTTAAAATGACCAAAATTTTAAACAAGATCCTGACTGTACCCAAGTTTTGATGACATACCATGTTACAATTCTACTATAGCTCTTTATAACCATTTATAAATCCCTCTACTTAATAACCCCTCTCTAATATGTACTGCTCATATTTGTAACATCCATTTGTAAATGATTTATAAACAACTTGTTGGATTCCAATGACTGATTAACCATGTAGTAAAATATCAGTTCATAGAAGTAACCAATATAAAGTGTTTGGAAGAATTCTGTGGTTGGTCACCAGAATTTTTGAGAAAAAAAAAAAAAAAAAAAAAAAAGTGCTTCAGACTTTCAAGCAGCACCTCTTAGAGATCCCACTGATGAATATAGAAATTCAAGTTAAAAATTAAGTCAGTCACAAACTTGCTGGATAAGTGGAATAAATAGAGCAATTTCTTTTTAATGATGTGGGCAGTATTTAAAAAAAAAAAAAATCAATACAACAAAGGTGCAGATTAGAAGATTATTAATACAGGTTGGACTCCCCGGTCCTGGATAAGGGATTTTGCCAGACCAGGGGAGGTCATTTCTGGACCCCCTGCTTCTCACCTCATGCTGGCCCCGCTGCCCTGCTGATTCCCACTGGACAGCCATTGCTGCCCTGGCTCCAGGTCCTGCCAGGTAGCCATGTGCACTGGGGCTCCAGGTCCCACCGTGCAGTTGCACGCACCATGGATCCCTGCCCCACTGAGCTATAGCCCCATAGGGCAGCCTTGTGCATCTCCCAACCCCCTGGGCAGACCTGCTGCCACACGCTGATGGGGGCTGCTGCGGGCAGCCCACTGCCCTGCCAGCCCCACAGGGATCCTTGCCACTGGCCCTTCACTGGGACTCTCCGGTCCTCCAACATCCATGCCGGACCATGGATGTTGCCAGACCAGAGAATCCCAATTAAGAGCGTTTCAACCTGTACTAAAAATGTTGTCTTTGGCATTGAGTAGTGTAACAGAAAAGCTGCTTTCACAATACTAGTTTTGAAAATAATGATCAGCATTTACAAGTACAGGGTAACATGAAAAGTTTTCTGCATTTCATAACCAGAAATTACAACCTGCTGGACTTCTGCTGCTGTGCTCCTGAAGAGTTCAATGTAACGTTTTCCAAGGATCTCCTTGTGCTTTTTAAGTGCATTCTGTGCATACTCTTCACAGGAAAACAATACAAACGCATCTCCAGTGGGTCTGCCATCTGGGTACTTGACAAAGAGAAGTCCCTCCTTCCCTCCTGTGACGGGACACTCAGGGCCCAAGAACCCCAAGACATCTTCCAGAGTGGCTGTAAAAGGAAGGCCCCTCATCCGGATGATGACTTGATTCTCCTTGGACAAGAACTGTGCCACTTCATTGGAGGTACCTAGCAGGACAGGACAGGACATAAAATTGTGTCCATTTAGTTTAGAAACCTTGCGGAACACGCACAAAATAGACCTAGCAACACAAGGTAGGTAAGAACTGCAAGGACATCTGCTGAAAAAAATTACCAGTTCTGTACAGTCTGTAGTACCCAAGACTTGCTCAGTAACCACATCTTGATGTGAAGCTACCCCTAAGCACGCTGCTCCCCAGCTCTAAGCAACCAGTCAATGTGAAACCATTAAAGAAAGAAATACTGGGATTAGCTGCTGGCACAAAGCAACAAATCAACTGACAAGCATGGAGACTTCTTTTCCCCCTTCCTCCCTCTCTCATCTTCATACTTCTGGGTGTGACACTTTTAAAGTAGTATGTTTAAAAAACATAGTGTGTATGAAAGTATTTCACATCACTCTATTGGAATTAGCGCATACCAAGAGCTTATATAAGGAATCTCCCACAGCAGAAACAACCTGGACTTTGCCCTCTAAGGATGTGTGTCTATATGCCCAGCACCTGGGACCAGTGTTCCCTCTAAGCTACCAGACAGCACAGCTTCACAGGTGATTAATCAGCCCTGCCTGGTCAGTCAGCTCCTTGCATGGAGCCCTGAGCCTCTGACTGGGCGGGGCTGATTAATCACCTGTGAAGCTGTGCTAACATGCAGCTTAGAGGGAACACTGCCTGGGACCATGTTAGTCATGGATGTTCTGTCTGTAACCCTACAGGAAGGGACTCATACGGGAATTCCACAACAACAACGACGGGGGGGTTCTTCCCAGCACAGCCAGAAAGAGAGAAAGACACCGGCTCTGCTCAAGTGGGCGCTAAAATTAGCAGTGCACCTGCAGCAACACAAGTGGTGGCTCAGGCTAGCCATCCAACTAAGAATCCTGGAGGTTGGATGGGTTTCTACTGGTGTGACTAGCCTGAGCAGCCACCCGAGCTGCACCAGCTCAAGCAGAACTAGCTCATGTCTGTCTACTGGTGCTGACAAGCACCCAGTATTTGACCCTCCGAACTTCTGAAGTGCAAACGGAAAATGTCACTTGATTAGTCCTTCATGTTCCTGTCCACCTGAAGAGTAGGAACAGACCATCTAAAACATTACACTTTAGGCAATAGGTTTCTCTTAAAATTACTCACCTCCAGCAATCTTTAAAAATTCTTCTCCGGTTGCTTTGTAAACCTAAAACCAAGAAAATGTTTATATTTAAAACAAAAAAACCCCTTCAATGGTCAGTGCTAAATTAAAAAGTAACATTTTCCAGATCTCTGTAAAACTTCAGAATGTCTCTTTTTTTTTTTTTTATAGCTATCCAGCTTTAAACAATCAACAAAAGTAACTTTTATATTCAAAGGGAGGATAAGATTTCCAGAGATGGCTAGTGAGGGCAGAGGTTCAGTTCCCACTGACTGTCAATAAGAGTTGGGTGCCTACCTCCCTTAGTCTCCCAAAGCTAATGAAAGGCAATTCCCCAACTAGTTATACAATAAGTCTGCAGAGCAGTGTTTCCCAAATGGTGTTCCACAGAACCCTGGAGTTCCACAAAGTGAAAATAAGGGTTCTGCGAGAAAATTCCATTACAACAACATTTTATTATTTAAAAAATAGTAATTAATATTTAAGCATTTATGAATTTTATTGAAAACAATTTTCATTTGTGTTTGCCACAATAAGTGTCCCTGTGTAATGCCAGCTTAGCCAGAGAGTGGGGACGATGATGTCACTACTCAGTGCTGCGCGCACAGTTAATCAGTGGTGTGATCATTTGTTATATACCACCATAAATCCCCGTACTCCCTCTCAGGGAGCGTGGATCACGAGGGTAACTGAATACGAATATACTAGTGCTGTGTCGGACAAAGTCGAAGCTCCAGCTGTCAAACCAGTTGCTGTTATTAGGGGTTCTGCAAAATTCTTTCAAGTTTAAAAGGGCTCTGGGGTCAAATAAAATTGGGAAACACTGCTGTAGAGCACAGCATTGCATTGGGGAATACCCATCTGCACTGGTTTAAACTGGCTGCATTCCCAGCATAGTAGTGTTGATATGTGGTCAAGCTGCAGTGCTTCACCTCAATGTATCTGCTTCCCATGTGATGCTTATGTCTTTCCAAGGCCAAGTCTCTCTGTTCAGAGTTGACGAATCGCACTAGGGCTTCCCCATTTCGCCTTCCTTGAGCATTCAGACAAAGGGCAACTCCTCCTCTGAAACAAGCAGAGACCAAAGTAAAAGATAAGTGTGAACGATCAATGGCTTATCATGCATCAGTGACAATTCCTTGCTGTTGGATTAAACAGGGAATGACAGAGGCCAGGCCTTCAAAAAGAGCCTGTGCTTTCAAAGTTTTTCCACCAACATACATATTAATCCAAAAACTATTTTAAAATGGTTCTGCTACATACTTCCACTTCTCTGGTAGATTTGGGAGGCAAGGTTTTACAAAAGCAAACCATCAAAACTTTACTGTACAGTGCTTCCCCCAGGCAGAAAGCATTTTAAATTCCACATATACAGTTAAAAAGTGAAGTGAATTAAAAAAGAACGGTAAAAATGCATTTAGAATTATAAGTTCACATCACTAACTTGAGAAAAATCCTTTAAAGAATATGGAAGTGATAAAGACAGAAAAGCTCATGTTAAAACAAATAAACCTGCAAAATTCAGAAAATATATAAAGACAGTTGTGGTAGACCCAAACACCCTTAATTCTGAACCTTGTAGCTATACCCCCAAAATAACCAACCAGAACTTTATCAATCAAATACATGAAGAGGCCAAGTGAAGTTAACAAAAATTGGGCAATTACTCTGTAATGTTCTCCAAATGCATGAACTTCTCAATAGTGAAATATTGTTGAATACACATGTGGTGTTTTAGATGCTGCTTGTAATTATTAGAACTGGGAACACTGGCTGTTGGGAATCTGGAAGCACAGGAAACAGGAAGGAGGGGGGAGGAGATGAGCCAGAGCTGAGTGAGAGCTACAGAGGAGAGCAGCAGCAGCTTTGTAAAGAGGTTTCACCTTTGGTAAATAAAGGCCTGTTGAAGTTTGTTACTACCTTGCTTGCATGATACAACAACACAAAGAATCATAGATAAATAGAACCAGAAGGAACTTCGAGAGGTCATCAAGTCCAGTCCCTTGCATTCATGGCAGGGCCAACCAACATCTAGACCATCTCTGACAGATATTTGTCTAACTTTCACTTAAATATTTCCAATGATGGAGATTCCACAGCAGCCCTAGGTAATTTATTCCGGTGTTTAACCACCCTGACAGTTAGGAATTTTTTCCTAATGTTCAACCTAAACCTCCCTTGCTGCAATTTAAGCCCATTGCTTCTTGTCCTATCCTCAGAGGATAAGGAGAGTAATTTTTCTCTCTCCTTGTAACCAGATTTCAAGTACCTAAAAGATTTCAAGTGCTTTCATGTCCCCTCTCAGTCTTCACTTTTGCAAACTAAACAAACCCAGTTCTTTCAGTCTTCCCTCATAGGTCATATTTTCTAAATCTTTAATAATTTTTGTTGCTCTTCTTTGGATCTTATCCTGTTTGTCTACATCTTTTCTGAAATGTGGTACAATATTCCAGTTGAGGCCTAATCAGCATGGAATCTAGTGGAAGGATTACTTGTGTCTTGCTTACAACACTCCTGATAACTCATCTAAGAATATTGGTCTTTTTTTTTTTTTAAATAGTGTCACACTGATTCGTATTTAGCTTATGTCCACTGCGACTCTAGATCTCTTTCTGCATACTCCTTCCTAGATGGTAGAGTTGCCAGGTGTCCAGTTTTGAACCGGACAGTCCAGTATTTGAGCTTTCTGTTTGGGAACAAATTGAGAAAATAGAAGTGTCTGGTATTTTCTAAATAAGATGCAATGTAGATTGTGATGCAATTTCAAGTGTGTCCAGTATTTTTGTTGAAACCATCTGGCAACCCTACTAGATGGTCATTTCCCATTTTAAATTATTTGCTCCATTATCTTTCCTGGTGAAGTTAAGTGGACTGATCTGTAATTCCTTATTTCCCTTTTTATAGATAGGCACTATATTTGCCCTTTTCCAGTCTTCTGGAATTTCTATCATCTTCCTCGACTTATCTAAGATATCCTAGCCACTAGTCGTTATCTCCCTAGTCAAGTCCTTGAATATTCTTGAATGCATTTCATCAGGCCCTGGTGATTTGAAGACATCTAACTAGTCTAACTCATTTTTAACTTGTTCTTGCTACATTTTAGCTTCTGAACCTTCCCCCATTTTCACTCTGTTAAGGCGTCCAGTTTCCCACCAACCTTCTTGGCAAGAAACAAAACAAAGAAATCATTACGCGCTTTTGCCATTTCCACATTTTCTCTGAATGTTTTTCCCTCTTTGAGTAACAGGCCTACCCTATCCTTGATCTTCCTCTTGCATTTATAGACTCATAGACTCATAGACTTTAAGGTCAGAAGGGACCATTATGATCATCTAGTCTGACCCCCCGCACAATGCAGGCCGCATAATCTCACCCACCCACTCCTAGAATAATCCTCACCCCTATATCTCAGATATTGAAGCCCTCAAATAGTTTGAAGACCCCAAGATGCTGAGAATCCTCCAGCTGTGATCTGTACCCCATGCTACAGAGGAAGGCGAAAAACCTCCAGGGCCTCTGCCAATCTACCCTGGAGGAAAATTCCTTCCCGACCCCAAATATGGCGATCAGCTAAACCCTGAGCATGTGGGCAAGACTCCCCAGCCAGACACCCAGAAAGTTCTTTATAGTAACCCCTATCATCCCTCCATTGACCTATTTACCACTGATAATGACTAGTCAATTAGTTACCAAGACCATGTTATCTTGTCAAACCATCCCCTTCATAAACCCATCTAGTTTAATTTTGAAGCCAGGTAGATCTTTTGCCCCCACTACTTCCCTTGGAAGGCCATTCCAGAACCTCACTCCTCTAATGGTTAGAAACCTTCGTCTAATCTCAAGTCTAAACTTCCTACTAGCCAGCTTATATCCATTTGTTCTTGTGTCCACATTAGTATTAAACTTAAATAATTCCTCTCCCTCCCTAGTATTTATCCCTCTAATATATTTAAAGAGTGCAATCATATCCCCCCTCAGCCTTCTTTTGGTTAAGGTAAACAAGCCAAGCTCCCTGAGTCTCCTTTCATAAGACAGGTTCTCCATTCCTCGAATCATCCTAGTGATGTACTTGTAGAAGGTTTTCTTATTACCCTTTATGTCTCTAGCTAATTTGATCTGGTTTTGTGCCTTGGCCTTTATAATTTTGCCCCTACATATTTGCGTTATTAGTTTGTATTCATCCTTTGTGATTTGACCAAGCTTCCACTTTCTGTGGGACTCCTTTTTGATTTTTAGATTATTCAAGATCTCCTGGTTACATCAGGGTGGTCTTTTGCCATACTTCTTGTTTTCCCTACAGAGTGGAAAAGTTTGCTTTTGCACCCTTAACAATGTCTCTTTAAAAAATGGCCAATTATTTTTCCTCTTGGTCTTGCCTGGACTTTACCAATCAACTTTTTGAGTTTTTCTTGAAATCCATTGTCTTCATTTCGCAGTTCTCCCACCTACCATTCCTCAGAATCATGGACTCTACCATTTCATGATCACTTTCTCCTAAGCTGCTTTCCCTTTTCAAATTCTCCACCAGTTCCCACCTATTTGTTAAAAATGAAATCTAGAACAGCCTCGCCCTAGTACAGGTTGCACCTCTATAAACTGGAATTCTCTTGTCCAGCAACATCTGCGGGCTGGAAGGACCATGGATGTAGCACAATCAGAGAGTCCCAATGTACTGTGTGGGGGGTGGGGTGGGGATGACTCAGGAGCCCTGCATGATGGGGGTGGGGGAGCACTCAGTGCATGGCCCAGTTGTATAGGGTCACGGGATCCGGGAACCCCGGCATGCAGGTCAGCTGGGCTGAGGGGAGTGAGATGGAAAACCCATGGGGGTGGGGTACAGGGCAGGGGGTGGGGCCGGCAGCAGGGGACCAGAAATGAGCTCCTCTCATCTGGCAAAATCTCTCCTCCAAGACCAGTCAGGTCCCAAGGGTGCTGGACCAGAGAGGTCCAACCTGTAGCTTCCTCCACCTTCTGAAATAATTTTGCCACCCCCGATACATTTGAAGAACTTGTTGGATAATCTGTGCCCTGCTGTGTTATTTTCCCAATAGATGTATGGATAGTTGAAGTCCCACCATAAACACCAAGTCCTCTGCTTTGGATTATTTTGTCAGTTTAAAAAAAGCCTCGTCCACCTCTTCTGCTTGGATAGGTGGTCTGTAATAGACCCCTATCATGACATCACCCTTGGTTTTTTACCCCTTTTATCCTTACCCAGAGACTCTCAACAAGTCTGTCTCCTATGTCCATCTCAGCCTCAGTCCAAGTTAGGGATGTAATAGTGGAGTCGATTAACTGATAAGCAAAAGCTTACAGACTATGCGCATAGACTACGTGCATTCCCTCCCTCCAGTGCTAGTACATTTTTTAGCAGGCTGGCCAGCAGCCTGTCTCAGTCCTGGCTCATGCCAGGTCCAGGACCTACCCCCACTGTGGCTCTGCATTTAAAGTGTATTAGGAGCCAAGCTGGCAGGCAGCCCCACTCAGTTCCATGTAACGCTGGGTCTGGGAACTCAGACACACCTCCCCCCCCCCCCACACACACACATGCTGCTGCGTTTGTATCAGAGGCAGCATCACAGGGCAGCAGGCAGCCAGGCCATGAGGGAAGCTGGTTTTTAAACTGGCTCCCTTTGTAGACCAGCTCCCGCAGGGCAACCTGCACTGCTACCTCTGATAGAGAGGCAGTGGCAGGGGGACAGGGGACTCCCTGGAGGCGGGGCCGGAGCGCACAGGCTGCCAGCCCCAGAGACTATAAAATAGTCAACTCATGAATGCTTATCGGTTGGGTTAATCAACTATTCAATTAACCAATATTTAACATCCCTAGTCCAAGTGTATGCATTTTTAAAATATACAAGGCAACACCTTCTCCCTTTATTTCCCCTGCCTATCATTCTTGAGCAAGCTGTACCTTTTAAAATCAATATTCCAGTCATGCATATTATCTTTCATGGGTGACCATATTCCTCTACATTCAATATGGGACATCCGGTAAAATTGCTCCAATTCAAGCAAGTTCAACAGCTATCACTTGTACAAATGTTCACATTAACATCAAGTTAACTGAATCGGTATGTGAGTGTGAGAGAGAGAGAGACACAGACTCAGCCCACACAGCCCTCCCTGGCCAGAGCTCTCTGTCCTCCATGCCTAGCTGGGCCCCTGGAACAGGCCCGCCTCCCCTAGTACTTGGCACCATGTCCTCCTAAGGCAATATATTCGGGGGTCAGGGGGAGGGTAAGCATGCAGGGCCATATACTTCCCATTCCCAGCCTACTTGATTGCTGCCAGAGTTCACACCAAAAACTGTGCTGCCTTTGGGCCCTGTGCAGAAGGGAAGGGATGGGAGCTGCTTCCAGCCACAGGGAAGGAGATGAGGAACGAGATGACTTGGCCTGTGTCATTGCAGAATTCATCTCTTTGCCTGAAGCTGGAAGCAGCTTGTTCCTTCTTGCTCAAAGTGTTTGGCAGTTACCACCTAACTGCTGGCCACCAACAAAACCCTGCTGCCTCCTGCTATTGCATGGGCAGGAAGGGATTCCACCCTCTGGATGCCTTGTACACCAGGCCCAGGATGCCTAGCTCCAGAGAAGCAGCCAGAGATGCGAGTCAGCAGAAGAGTGCCTAGGGGACAGAGCAAACCTATGCTCCCAGGGGCTGCATGTGTGTTTGGATGTGGAAGCGTGCTAAGCTCCTGCTCAGGGGACTGTGTGGAGCTTGCAGACTGAGGGTGTGAACTGGCTGGGAATGGCTTTCCCCCACCTCTCCAGACCTTAGCTGAAGGACTGAGAGGCTTCCCCATGCCAGTAACATGTGGGGCTTTAGTTTTAGCTCTTCCTGGCCAAATCCCTGGCCCAGAGGCCTTAGATTTTCCCAGGGCATGGCCCAGCTTAAGGTAGTAGAGGAAGGAAAAAGCCTGCCAGCCAGGCTGCTGGTGAGCTTCGCGAGCCTTCTAGGGGCTGCTTCTTCACACAGCTCTGGGAGCAGGATACATCCTGCTGAAGAGGGGCGGGGGAAGCATATGGAGGAGCAGTGGCAGGGGGGAGGGGCAAATCAGAGAGGGGACAGCAAGAAGGGAAGCACATAAAGGGCCAGTGGGTGGGCAGCAAAGGTGACAAGTAACCAACCAGCTACTGTCTGGCACCTGCTCACATTCACCAATCACAGCAGCTTGCAGCCAGTGCCAGCTGGAAACAGGAAGCTGGGGGTGGGGAGGGAGATGCAGGGCCCTGATGGCTGAAAGCTGGTATGCAGTGGGGGGCTGAGCTTATGGACCAGCAGGGGGACAGGCTGATGCCACACATTGCAGCTTCACCCTGCCCACCAGCCTTGTGCACCTGGACCTGCTGGTGTATGGGCAGCTGGCAAGCAGGGATACAGCTAGTAACAGGCCTCACCGGTACTGATGGGGGGGGGGGGGGGGGGAGAAAATGTGGGACAATTTGTCCATTTTCTAAGAAAAAAATCAGGACAGCTGCAGGATGGCCAAAATACGGGCCTGTCCCTTTAAAAACCAGACATTCGGTCACCCTAGTATTATCCTGCCAAGCCTTTTTGATGATGCCAACTATGATATAGTTGTGTTTATCACCCAGTTCTCATACATACACACACTTAGCACATGAATCTCATGTATGGTAGTATAGGGCATTCCAATGATGGCCACAGGTGGCCATTAAATGTCTGACAAACCTCTGTATTGAAAAAATACTGCACTACCTTTCATATTCAAGATGTAGAAATAGAATAAATGTCCCAAATGTAAAAAGATTTCAAAGCCTTTAGGTAAAACTTACTTAGAGCTCTGTGAACTCATTAATGGGGGAAAAAAATTACATCTTACAAATTAAATAGAGTAAATCAGCTGGAAAGTGAAAGTACAGAGATGTAGAACCAGAAGAAAGATTGTTTTGGGTACCTTGCATTTCTAGACTTTTCCAGTTTTCCTCCCAATTAAATTTTGTTTTAATTTATGACTTCCTGATTTTTATTTCTGATTTATTTCTTTTTATTTTTATTATGAAAATTGTGCTCAAGATTTTCCCATTTTCTAACTGGTATCTGTTTACAACTCCCTCCTCCGGCTTACTGTATTGTCTGGGAATTATTCTCACTTTTTTCAAATGGAACTATACTAATATCCCTGCATAATGAAGTATGTTTATTCACGTTTAAATATATATTAGATATGAATTGGAAACAATGTAAATGAACATATCCACAAATTAACATTTTTTTCTTAACACTTGTGGACTTCCAAGCCTATCCTCCCTAAGAGCTAAACTAGAATCCTGAAACATTTGCCCCATATTAATTCTTCCCCAATTAGCTCATAGTAATATGTGACTGAGTCCTTACTACTGCACTCAGAGCCTGTGCCTGTAGGGATAGGAACAAGTGAATTTGTGGTGCATGTTCTAATGAAAGACATTTCCCCTCTTTACTTCCTTGTTTGAGAAATGATTTGTTTGCTTCATAGCCTAGTGAGGAGTGTGAAAATGGTATTTTGGTTAAAGACTAAACCCTAAGAATGGAAGTCAGCTTCTCACTCTACCACATGTCCTGTGTGAAAAATATCCTGTTTATCTAGAACGAAACTGGACACAGAGGGATTGTGTCTTGCCAAAAGTAATGGATGGCAATAGCTCCAAGTTTTCACACTAGAAAGAGCAAAACTAGTAAAGGTAGGAATAGGGCAAAATCTTTTGTGGAAACCTTTCCTGCAAGGATGAGGAAGACCATAGAAGGCTAGGACTTTTCACAAAATAAAGACTGGTGACAAAAACAAAACAACAGAGCATTAGACCAGATCTGGCACTCTTACTTGGCAATATTGAGTCCTTTGAAGAACCGGGCAATATCTTGATCTGAAGACTGCCAAGGCAAACCTCTGGCACGTATTACTGTTTCACTGTCTACTGCTTCAGATTTACTACTGCAGAAAGAGAGAATAGCACATTAAAAAGGTGATAATTCATCCAAGTTTTCCATTACGCTATCACTCCCAAATTTCTTTGCAAGTACCACTTCCTCACATGCATCACAGAGAATCTCTTAAGACCACTAAGTATTTGCTGTTGGGATTTTTCTAATCATTTCCTTTCTTGACTGAAATAAGCAGCAAGCTACTATGGATGATACCTACCTACTACCCTGAGATATACTGTGAGGCCATCCCATCACCCAAAAAGGTGTTTTGTTTTTGTTTTAAATAGATAGAATGCATGGTAACAAGTCTGCAGGGTACTGAATTAGATTAGTGGGATTTGTAGAGATGATTTAAGGTCTCCATTCCATTGAAAGATGGCTGCACACCATCACTAGCTTAGATCACATGGGTTTTAGACAGCAGAACTCCTAGTTACTGCAATTTCTTTCAAAAGCAAAACACATTTTCCATCTGCCCACTTCCCAAGCCACCATGTAGAATAGCACAACTAGACAAAAGCTTAACTTCGGAGAGAAGTAGATAAAGGAATTACATTAATTTAGGAACAGTTTGCTGCTCTATATTTTGACAATCTCCTGGCAAAGAGAAAGGTATTGAACATAATCTGAGACATTTCATAGTACACGTGCAATAGGCAAGCTCATCTTTACCATTTTTAATGGGAAGTGGGGAGGTTTTCCTTCCAGTCTCTTCCTTTCTATAACTTGATTGTGATTGAAAAATTCCAGAAAGAGAGAGAGAGAGAGAGAGAGAAAGAAAATATTCCCCAGTCCCCTGTGAATTATCCTCACCAGATGCTGAAAACCCACTCATTAATATACACAGTTCACCATAAAATAGGGCATTCTATGAACTTAAATTCACATTGCAAGAGACACCAGCAACAAAAGTGAGAAAGAGCCAAGGCGCTAAACAACAACATTTGTTTACAAGTTTGAGTGAAAGTAGCAATCCAGATCAGAGAATCTGTATGAAACTTCTAAATAGGCTCTGACTGGACAGCAACTAATCGGTCTTTACATATTGCTTAGCTCTCTTGCTCTTTTTGCCATAAGAGTGTAAAAGCTCCCTTCTACCAAGGTCCAAGAATCCCTCAAAACACTTATCTGCTGTTCCTTACATTAGCTTCAACTGCAGTTTGAAAGAGTTTGCAATACAGTGCACAGTACAATTGCTCCCTTTTACCATCCCTTTGTACTGAAAGAAAGAAAATGGTACACCGAGAGATTATTCTGGTTTAGGGTCTCCAAGATACTGTCCCTGTCAATGTTAGCATAAGTTTCAAAAGATTTATCTTCTGCTGATTAAATAGTCTCAGCTCTACTGATGTTAGTCTAGTCCATCATGGTAATACTTATGCCACTGATGATTTTACACGCTATAACAATTGCGCACCCTTAGAGCAGGACTAGATGGCAATGCCTAAAACACCAGTGGCATCCTGTCTACAATGGGGCTTCCCAACATTACTACTGTCAGTGGGGCAAAGGTCTGCAAAGCTTTTCCGACTGAAGTTAAAACCCACATCAGCTATAAACTACCACAACTAACGTACTTACCAGGGACCTGTTTCGTACTTGTATTTCACAGTTTCGGGGTCAGTAAATCTGCAATCTGTAACTGATATGAGATGAAGTTAAAATATGATCCCGAACACCAGCTATTGCAGCAGTGGTGAAAATGCCGATTGGTTAAGGGCCTCTATACAAGAGCATCTCAGACAAATATCCCACTTACTGCAGGTTTCTGAAAGCATGCTGAAAATAATAGCCACCATGGTTTTCACTTGCCACACACCAAAGTCCTCTTCTGTTTCATCTGTCTCTAAGCCTATATCTATATAGCAAGTCAAAGAAAATAAAAAGGGTTTCACAATCATTTGTCAACAAGTTATACAGCTTAGTTGTGTGTTGACAATAGCAGACAATCCAATTGGATCAAGTTTAATGGTGTCATGTGACCATTGCCCATGTGTCACTCTGCTCTTAAACTGGTTAATATTCACTTGATTGGTCAACATTCTGTCAACTACTGATAGCTGACATCTCAGCATAAGAGTTTACAGAAGAGGGAATTCTACTATCCCCGGTACACACCTGATCTTTTGCCGTACTCAGCTGGACCACAAATTTAGAGTACTGAACCTATTTTAAATCTCATTACTAGACAAAAGACTCAATGTCAAAAAAGATGGTAAGAGCTGAAGATTGCAACACTATCTTCAAGATTATGTTAAAAACTCCTTCGGCTCTATACAGAGCCAGTTTTCCAATCAGTTTATTGAGGTGAAAACTACAGGTTGAACCTCTCTAACCCGGGACTCCCTGGTCCATCATCATCAGTGGTCTGTCAGGACCATGGATATTGCTGGACTAGGTTGCCGGTGGAGGACCGGCAGCTGGAGATCTGTGGGCTCCCCTGCCAACAGGGCTGGGGGGGTCCAGTGGGACCGGAAAGGCGACCAGCAGCTGGGCCAGGAGCAGAGCTAGGCTGGAGGACTGGCAGCAGGTGGAAGGGGAGGCCAGAAATGACCTCCCCTGGTCCATCAAAATCCCTCATTCAGGGCTGGTCAGGTCCTAAGGATGCCAGCCCAAGGAGGCCCAACCTGTACAAACAAATGCATAGAGAATTCTGGTTTAGAAGTTACAGCAAAAAGGATACACTCTGCCATGGATTTGATAATTTGATCCTTCACGGGGGCTGAATTGGGGTAGCAGATATGAAATTCTTTGCGTAGATCATAAAATGAATAAAAGCAGTCAGACAGCAGGAAGTTCTGCAAGGAAGGAAAGAGAAAATAAATTAACATTATGAATGTCACATCCTAGTAAATGACTATTAGGTTTTCAGGAGCTGAGCAAAGATCTTACCTAGCCATCGTTACACAACAAATGTATGATTTCCATCAGATCTGCTCTTTCCCTCTCTGCATACAGTGCTGCATGTCACTCATTTGACCAAGACCAACCAATTTAGAAGTTGGCGATCATAGAATTAATTGTTGGTGCCACTGAATGCAAGGATAGAGTAGTCTAAAGCAGCAAATCAGGGTAGCTTCCCACATGCAAATCCATGCACAGCATCTACTAGTTTTAGAAACTGAGTGGTGTTAAATTAAGGGTCCTATTTAACCTCAAGCATCACAGGTAGAAATGTTATAAATAAAAAAAGGAAATTTGTAATAGTACAGCAAATACTTTCTAATTGGGAAGGGGTAGGGAACCTTTTTGGGTTGGGAGCTGCTGACCCACAGGAAAAATAGTCAGTCAGTCAGGGGCTGCACATACATAAGAAAAAACAACCACCCCAAACTCTCACTGATGTACAGAAAGAGAAAGACACTCCCCACATTCCCCTCACACACCAGAGCCTAGACGGGCTCAGGCTAGTAGATTGTGTGCGCTTCAGCCTCATGTTGGGGTGGCTGGAACACCAGCAAGGGCTCTCCAATTCTGGGGGAAGGAGCCCTGAGCTGCAGGGGCCAGATCCAAAACAAGGCAGGGGCCAAATCCGGCTCCCAGGCCTGAGGTTCCCTACCGCTGACTTAGTCCAATAGTGGATATAACATATTTCTGCATTAAACATTATTTCTCTCTTCCTACAAATAAGCAAGCTAAGGGGAGAGGTGGTAATCTAGGTCTATTTCAGCAGTCCTGTGGCTAATGCTTCGAGGTTTGATTTTAATCCAACCAAAAAGCACTCACCTTTGGTTAGGATCAAATCATTAAGACAAGTCAGAAGATTATACAACGAAAGTTACTGCTATTCGGGCATATCTGCAGAATGAACGACGAGCGAAAAGTTAAGACCCTGGTATTCAGCATAATGGATGGTTCGAATAGGAGAGGCAGACCCCACAGAGAATGGGTAGATGATATAGTAGATTGGTGTGGACCTAGTCTACAGAAACTAAGCCACTCTGCATTGGACAGGGAAAGGTGGAAAGAAATAGCGAGGGAGGCATCGGACACCAATGGGCATTGAGCCTATGATTGTTGAGGAGGAGGAGGGAGAACCCTACTGGGAAATGACAAAAGCCAGTCTGAAGGCTGTGAAGAGGTTTTAATAATGTTTGAAGATGATGCAAAAATATGTTGCAGGCAGAGGAAGGTACCTCACAACCCAGCAAGACACATCCTTTGATCTGGTAGAAACAGTTGTTCCATCACTGGCACTTTTTGGGGAGGGAGAGGAGAATAGATACAAGGGATGAAGAGGCCT
Source organism: Pelochelys cantorii (assembly GCA_032595735.1). Taxonomy (NCBI): domain Eukaryota; kingdom Metazoa; phylum Chordata; order Testudines; family Trionychidae; genus Pelochelys; species Pelochelys cantorii. Next base: position 9,447,460 of record CM064339.1, on the reverse strand, counting down.
TTTAATCTATTGTCTTTCAGTAGTTTCTCTCCACACCTTTAGTGCTCCATTATTGTAGCCACCATCCTTCCTAGCCAAGAAGCAAACTCTTTCAAGAGCAGGGGTGGCCAACCCACGGCTCGCGAGCTGCATGTGACTCTCCCCCCCCTTAAAGTGCAGCTTGTAAAGCCTCCCCTGCACCCCTAGAAACAGTCCCTGGCCCCCTGTGCTCACCGGGGCAGGGGAGCGGTCCGGTGCGGAGATTCAAAATGGTGTCGGCAAGATGGTGTCAGCTGATGGGAGCTTGTTGTGGCCAAAAAGGTTTTTCCTTTTTTTGCACTCAACAAATTGCTCAAAAAAAAATTCTGGTGCGGCTCTTCGCATTTTTCCCCGCCTCTGTTTCAGCTCTCTTCATTTAATGGGTTGGCCACCCCTGTTCTAGAGACAGTCAGCACTAGGGATGTTAGCTATCAGGTAATAGAATAGTCAACTAACCGCATGAATTCTTAGTGGTTAGTCAACTGTTCTATAGTCCCTGGGGGCAGTGCCCCACTCCCGCACTGCTGTCTGTCTGGGGAATCAACTTTTAAGCCAGCTGCCCCCCAGCACTGGCTTCTGCTCCCTCTCCCCTTGCTGCCTCTGTATCAGAGGCAGCAAGAGGAGGGGAGAAATGCGAGTAGTCGAGTAGATTAACCAATAAGGTATTATCAGTCGACTACTTGATTACATCCCTAGTCAACACCACTAGGTATTTGCTACAGATATTGTTGAGCCAGCTTCCCAGCATATGATGATGTGTCTCAGGTGCATGAGCAATATGCAGGATATTTTCTTTATTGATCTGGAAGAGAGGACTGCCTTTCTGCTACACCTCACTGATGTCATACCTTTTTGGATGCTTCTGGGTGGAGGACCTGCCGAACGAGTAACTGGCCATCTGTGCAGAGTGTGTAAGAGCTTCGTCCCAATAGCTTCAAATCACTGGATACCAGTTGGCTAAACTAAAAGTAAAGTGGCAAAGTTCATTTTTATTGATGGTTCAGCTTATCCATCTTACTACTTTATCATTTTATTTATGAAATACATTTCCAAAGAGAAAAAAGAAATTTAACATTCAAAGATAATCTTTAAAAGGTCACAACTAATAGAAGAGAGGGGGATCCCCATTATCTGAAGGGCAGCAGACAGAACACAGCTGCAGGACAGATTTATACCAGAAGGACAACTTCCCTAAAAACAGAAAGAGGACTTTTTAGCAGAATAAAAATTATTGGAAGCTGCTGTAATTGTAAAAGTAAGGTTCAAACATTTGAACGCCCTACTCTCAGTTTTCTATGGAAAGTAGAACTACATTAGACCAAGCATAACACTGAATAAAACTAAATTGGCCCCTTGAGTTTTATTTTGCTCTTAAGCCTAAATTGAACCTTCCTTCCCAAGAACTAGGGCACAAATCTGAAGGGTTTATTGATCTTTTAACCACTGCATGCTAATCAAAACCAAACTGAGGTTTCATGTCTTGAGAAGTGAATTTGCAAAGGCAAAAGAATGCTAATCAGCAATATGGTACAGTAAATATTAACACAAGCTATCCCATCTTTTCAGGCTCCTCCCAAGGTTAATCCTCACTATGGAAAGGATTGTTTGCCCCTAATTTCTGAATTGTTAAATGTTATTTTCATCCTTGTACATAATTTTCTATCTTTCTGATCAAGCCATATCAGTGCTAAAGGTTAGCAAAGGTATTACCATAACTAACAAGACAATTACTGATTTGATAAGAAGAGATACATTTTCAAGGGGACAAACATTATTAGTTTAAATTTCCCCCAATGCTGCCTGCTCCCTGAAAGAATGTAGGTATGTATTGTACCACAAACATTGCAATAATTAATAGCATCATTCAACCACCACACAGTTCTCTCAGCAATGGCTTTCCCTTGCCGTTTACTTTGTAGAACTCTGGTTATCTTTACATATGGCTTCACCTATTCATTTAGATAGTCATATATGACACTGTAGAGACCACAATTCATCTCTGCTCTGCAGATATTACACCATAAAGGCTTGATTCTATAGCAATCACACAATTAGCCATGAGATCAACTTTGCAGACAAAGTTAAATGAGTGAACTTGAAGGAGGAGACAGATTATCAATATAAAAGGTGTTACATAGAAGTAGCCTTCGTGTTTGTTTGTAAAACCCAGAGGCTCAGGTTGAGTCCTGGTTTGAATGGGTGCAACTTCCATCAGCTTATGTCAGGATGTATTCGGCTAACATGCTAGACTTCTCGTCTGGTACCCAGCACTGGCTCAGATCAGAGCCACTAAGCCTTGTTAAAGGGATAATAGGGTTAACACATGCTTCAGATTCCTCTAAAGGAAACACTAGGACGGGTGGGGGAGAGCGAACTGGAGTAGAGGAATCTGTGATGGACTTACTCATTGGTGGTGAGGGGCAGTGTCGCGCTCTGTCATGGTAATTGGGAGGGGGTCTCCTAATTACCCTCCCCAGGGCAGGAAGCCTGACACATGGATCAGTCTAACTGCCAGTGCAGGGAGAGGACCATTGGGGAATAGACCAATTGGGGCTCTTCCTCCACCTGCAGCCTTTGCTCTACAAAAATCCTGAACATTTACTGTTTGTCTAATTCTGGAGCCTCCATTCTCTGTTCAGGTGGATTCTTCAATGTCCTAGAACACCCAGACACACAGTAGTGGCACACTTCATCAACAAGTCACACTTTTTTCCTGAGGTTGCTGCAAATCTCCTCTGCCAATCCACACATCTCCTCCAGGGCAGGAAGAAGGGAAGAAGAACATGGGAAGAGGAGCTTGTAGAAGAGGAGAGTGGGGGGGCGGGGGGAAGAGACTCGGTAGCAGCCTTCAGCTAACTGAAGGGGGTTCCAAAGAGGATGGATCCAGGCTATTCTCCATGGTGTCAGATGGCAGAACAAGGAGCAATGGTCTCAAGTTGAAGTGGGGGAGGTCTAGGTTATATATTAGGAAAAACAATTTCACTAGGAGGGCGGTGAAGTACTGCAATGGGTTCCCTAGGGAGGTGGTGGAATCTCCATCTATAGAGGTTTTTTAAGTCCCAGTTTGACAAAGCCCTGACTGGGGTTTGGTCCTGCTTTGAGCAGGAGGTTGGACTAGATGATCTCTTGAGGTCTCTTCCAGCTCCAATCTTGTATGACAAGTGTCCAGCACCCTGGCAGGAAGGAAGGAGACAACGTCTGCAAACATTCCCTTATTTCATTCTCCCTGCAGAAGCTATCGGCAGGCAGGCCTGCAACCCAGAACCCCCTCCAGTTCCCCCTACTTCCCAGATAACATTCTCCCCTGCCTGTCGCATGGATGACTTATTAGAGGGCAAAGGAAGAGGATTAAGTACTTTCACATGCCCACAAACTGTACAGTGGCAGGTTCCTAGCAAAGCAGCCAGGTCAGTAATGATTCTTTTCTCTTCAACAGACCCCAGTTGTCCCTGGGCAGGACCTCTGGAAGTAAATGCAAGCGTTTTTATTGAATGCGCTAAAAGCGGCATGGCTCTGCTCTACAACTTTAGCCAAGACTCACTATTATTTCTCTAAGTCGTCTCAATGCCCCTAGATGGGACAGACCACACCCAAGTGGTGTGTGGTTTCACTAGCAGGATGCACCACTGTAATATCTAGGCAACATGTGGAGATGGCAGCTAGGAACTCAAAATTAATTCTTTCACCCCTTTCATTAAAACAAGAGTCAGACCAATACAACTAGGGGGTTTGAATCTGAAGGAGATTTGGGTCTCATGCCAAAAAAGTACTTTTCCATCTTTGATTTGCTAATTTAACTTACAATTCCTTCTTCAGCAAGACAGCTGCTGCTGTAGTAACCTCAAATTACTGAGCTTTGTTACCTGTATACTACTGAACTGGGCAAAAAGATAAACTTCCTCCTTTAGCAAATATAATTAGAGATGCTGTATTTTTCTACAGTTTGTTTTATAGGTGTGTGGCATGGCACAAGGAACATTTGATTCATTCTGTGGCCGCCGAATGAGATCCAGGAGGTAAGAAAGTTCATTGAGGCAGATGCTACTGCAGAGAGCAAGAGCAGCACAGAAGGCAGGTACAAATAACAGTGTCTCAAAAAGACAAGCTCTGTGCTTCAAGACCAATATGAATCCCCTCCCAAAATATGAACTGAGCTCCTTAGCAGCACACTGAGCAGAATCCCTCAGCCTGCAAGCCCTACTCAAGTCAAACATCAGTGTTTCATGAACCTGGCACAACTGTTTTGAGGCATTTATCTTCATACGGCTCTATACAAAGGTTATTGAGCATCACCACTCAGATTTTTGTTCCTACCCAGAACATACCTATTTTAAGCATTTACTAATCTTTGCCCCCCCCCGGGAAACTATAGCTTAGGGCCAGCATTTCAGATGTGCAATAGCATCTATCACAGTTTTACACACAACCAAGTTCTTTAGTTTTTCCTCCAATTGCAATGCCCAAAGGTCCAAGGAAAGCCCAGGGTCCCATTTTGATAGGTGTTGAGCACACACAGGAAGACACAGTCCTGTGGAAAGTGCATGTACTGAGCTCATTTTGCTTGCCAGGATGGTAACGGCACAAGCAAATTGTGTACATAATTTGCACAAGGTATTGCATTCCTGAAGCTTCTAAAAACTCTGCCCTGCCCTGCCCTTCCCTTCCCTTCCCCTCCCCTCCCCTCCCTTCCAGTATTCACTGTCTTTCACATTCAGGTAACACTCAATTAAATTTATGTCAGAAAAAAAAGAAATGAACCAAAATCAAAATCTTAAGATGCTTCAATCACATTTTGCATCAGTAGCATAGTCTCACTATTCATTAAGGCTGTGGTATCCAACATGCTAGCCACATGTGGCTATTTGACCAGCTCCGTTTGGCTAGTTCACTATATAGCAGTAGTCACTACAGTGGCTACTGCTTCAGAACTGGTTAGACACCACAGCATTAAGGCAATTAAATCTACAAAAGATTAACCACTTTAAAAGGTTATGGTACAAGTAGGGTTGTGGGTGTCCGGTATTCATCAGGACAGTCCGGTATTTTTGCCTCCTGTCCGGTAAAAAAAATTCGGAAAATACCGGACACCTAAGATGTCCGGTATTTTCTGATTTTTTTTCCCAGCCAGGAGGTGAAAATGCCGTGCACCTGGCAACCCTACAAACACTCAGCACCCAGCCTCCCCCCCCCGCCCCTCAACACCCCTAGCCCCCCAACCCCATGCTTTCCTGGTTCCGCAAGGCTGCCAGCACAAAATGGCTGCCAGCAAAAAGACCAAGGGGAAGCAGTGACTCCCCTGGGTCTTAGTGCTCAACTTCTCCCCTGTTCCTATCCCTGCACGCATTCTTAAAGGGGACATGCTGTTTTAATGCTGTTTTATTTTATTTTATTTTATTGCTTAATAAGTCTTGGAGTCCTTTTTTGGTGCCCCCCCCCCCTTTTTTTCTTCTTCAACAGAATTTTTGCCCGGTGTTTTTTTTTGGGGGGGGGGGGCCACGGGTGTTCTGTATTTTTGTTTCAACCATCTGGCAACCCTAGGTACAAGAGCAAGTTTTGTTTGAAAATAACTAAACATTTCTCGTTAAAAAGAAAAAAAAAAATGGCCAAGCAGTTTTTCCACTGAAAAAGTTTCATTTGATAAAAGGGAGGAAAACATTTTGAAAAAAATAAATTTCCAGTTTCTTCTAATGTTTTTCAAAAGCAGTAAGACATTTCTGTCCTCTCTAAGAGTTACTCCCTCTTCCCCTCCAAGGAAAATTAAAGTACAGTGTTTCTCCCCCCCCCCCACTTTCTAATCTTAAAAGAAAACCAAAGAAAACAAAGACTCATGCCTCCATACAAACTTTTGTGATGTAAAAAAAGGAAGGAAGTTTGGGAAAGATATTAGTAGCTCTCAGCTTTTCCCTTAGAAGTTGGGGGCAAAAGAGTATTTTAAGAACAAAGGAAGCAACTATTTTTCCAGTGTAAAAAAGGATGTGCATGGAGAAAAGCAACACACTTTTCCAGGGTTTTTTTTTTTTGGGGGGGGGGGGGGGGGACAGGACATTACTCTTTCAAAATATAGAAATGTTCTCTCCCTTTTACATGTGCCACAAACGCACATTCCTCCCCCTCTCCCCTACAGGAACAAAACCAGAAATAATTCTAGCACAACAAAAACACACACATCATCATATCTAGTTGTGAGAAAGTGAAAAATGCAAAAAAAAATTTCAGAATTAAAGATTTTTCATTTTAAAATGTAACATTCTCTCATTGTAAAAAGGGAACAATTTCAAACTATGGAAACTCCATAGCCTCCCTCTGTCTATTCTTCGACATACAAATTTTAACCAGCTTTATTCCCACCCTATGAGCGCAGAAGGATGGTCTCCCTCCGAGAATATTTGGCCTGCTGTTCAAGAATTCATGTTCAAACCAGGTGAGAGTCAAAGGTCTGAAGAACATGAAACCACACAGCGGGTCATTGTTTAAGGAAGACTTTCAGCCGCTGCATAAAACCCAGAGATCAAGATCTAAGAGTGCTCAAAATACTTGGACTGCAGTATAAACACCAGCAAGACAAGCAAATTCCAGAGAGGTAGAAAAGCCCCTCTGGAGACTGCCACATCTACAGCCCAGTAGCAAAGAGCATCCCTATAATAATGGAAAGTGGAGAACTGTATGTTTTCTCATTAGATGCAGCACCTTACTATTTTGCTGTAACTGTTGTCTGTAATACAGACAAAGGAGAACAAATATTTGTGGGTGAGGGGGCGGGACTAGAAATAGCTGAGGAGATTTAATGAGAATCTGTGTAGTTAAAGGAAGTGAACAGTGAGCTTTGTGCCCAATTACTTCTGAAGACACACACAATTCATACAAAAGGAGCACAAGCTGCAGATACTGTACATTTAATGGAGAGCTAGTGAACGAGAGAGATACAAGACCACTATTTCACATGGCAGGAGCTTGAAAGGAGAAAGATCTCCAACTATGAATGAGAAATAGTTCTATAAAGTTACCGATGAGCCCAATACTGGATGAGTAGAGGGAATAAGGGCAGGTATAGAAGCAGCCTTTGCAAAATGGGTTGAACCAAATCTGTGGAGGGTATTTACACTGCATCTTAATAAACATTAACAGTAAAATGTAGTGTAGCAGCACACATGCCTATTGCTGGAGATACGGGACACATTGGTGCTGTTGATACAATCACCCACTTTAAATTAACAAAGGGTTAAAAAGATACCAGCTAAGAAATTGCCTCAGATGGAAAGTTACCAGATTAGAAGACTATTTTAATAAAGATACTGAGCAACGGTTAGAGAAATAGCAAGAAGCAGCAGAGACTTATCCCAGCGCCTTCTCCACTCATAGCAATTGCAAGAGCACCCAATGCTGGGGAAGTTTGAATGAACTGCAGAGCTCAGTCCCAACTTCCTGACCACCGATTCAGGTAGGGGGCAACATGGGTCCCAGAAAACAGCTCTAACCAAGTCCAGTGTGTCATCAGGGGGAGTTGGAGTACGTCAGTATAGAAATGGTTATCAAACCACATTGAAGTAGAAGTCAAGAAATTCAGGCTCTCAGTTGAAAGTGCTCCTTCTACTTTCCCCTCTTGTGCAGAAGGATTTCAGAGCCCACCTCCAAACCTTTTCACTACACACGTGTACGCTGCAACAGATCACAGGGCAAAGGCAGGCCAGAATGAGCTTTACACTGTACTTTCCTGGCCTCTGTTGCCTTATGTATAGCTTGTTAGAGCAGGCTAGAACTGTTCATTTGCTAACCCTCCCCCGACCCCCACCCCGGTCCTTAGCTCTAGCAATGAAAACCTCCTCACCTTTATCTTCTTTTTATACTTTATTTCATGCGGCCCATGTGTGCGGCACTCCGCCATTTTGACATACAAGGCACTTACCCAATCAGTTACAATCCCTCCTTGAAACTCCTCTCCCATGAGTCTGACAGGCGCTATTGTCTGTTGGCAACATGCTGACTCCCATACGTGGAGTGGGGGTGTTGGGGTGCAGCAGCATTCCCCGGCTTGAGAGAGTTGCCATCATGGACTGGGATTGCAATTTGGAGAGCTGAGAGCCACTCAACCAGCCATACAAATTGTTCCAGTCCCCCTGCTAACCCCCCCGCCCCACACACACACACACACACACAGGTACAAAGAGACTGCAACAGCATCATCATCTGGGTCTCAGGGCATTTTCATGGCCAGTCTTTATCTTTTTAGATTGTAAGCTGCTCCCAGCATGGAGAACATCTGTGTGTGTATATTGTGTAGGGCCTGTTGCTTTGGTGGTGCTTTAAGACATCCCTTCGTGCACAGGGAAATTATTCAGTAGTTCAGCTTTGAAATAAATTGTTCAACAGAAATTCTGTTGCAAACAAGCTGCTTTGTACTTAACCTCTCTGAAGGCCTGGCTGCTGGGGGGGTAAGGGGAGTGGGAAATGTGTTTGAATGCCAGATTGAAAAACTGGCTGAACAGGATTCTGGTCATGTAGCTGAAAGCACAGAGAGAAGTGGAAAGACATGTTTAGCCAGCAGCATACTGGATGAGAGCCAGCACGGGCTGCTATTTCTGCAAACCAGTCCTAAGTGGCTGAAATGACAGAGTCCCCTTCATGTTGCTTTAACTATGACTGAACAAACAAAGCTGTGGATCTTAGAGAAATGTGAAAGTTCTTCAGCAGGCTCCTTCCTGTAGTTATGATTTATAAAGGGCTAAAAGAAGAAACTGTGGCTGTTTGGATTCCGGCCCCCCACTCTCAGGACATTCATCCTTGAAAGACATCTTCATCCATTTCATTCAGTGCATGCAGTTTATGTAGAAATGCTTCAAGGACATAGTTCAACAGCAGAATCCATCCATACTAGCCCAATCCAATGAACAATACCTAGCAGTAAGACACCTTCCCAATCACGCACATGTGGCTCTATTTGAATCAATATCAGATATCACTGCTCCCTGCACACACTTAGGCCAGATCTACGCTGATAGAAGGGGTGTGTGTGGGGGGGGGGGATTAGATGCAACATCTGGACCTCCAGCTATGTGACTTGATGTAGCTGGAGTTGATGACCTTCTGCTGTGGGGCCACCCCAGAAAATCAGTGCAAGGTGCAATAGGAGAAACGCTCCCATCAACTTCTCTTACTCCTGTCAATAGTGAGGCGTACCAGCACTGATGGAGAGCATCCTCAGTGTTTGATTTAGCAGGTCTTTACTAGACCCACTAACTCTAACTCTGGAGGATCAATCACCAGAGTGTGGATACTCCAGCAAGCGGAGATGTGGCCTAAGATCTACTGAATGACTAAAGCAAGTGTTGGGTGTCTCTCCTGCTAGCCCTACAGAGACAACAGAGGGAGTGGTGACCTATTCCAGCTCCCACTAACAAAACTGGTGACCAAGTTCCAAACTGAGTTCTGTCCTCTTGGTGTAACCCAGGATGAAACGAGGCTGTAGAACCCTTTACTGCTGCAAGACACAAGAAAGATACAGACAGCACTGAAATTCAAATAGGATTGCCAGATGGTCCCCCCAAAATTACTGGGCACGCGATATTTTGGTCAAGCAAAACAAAACAAAAGAAAAACCCCAACACTGGCTAAAAATTTTTGTCAAGTACAGCAGGATAATAATAAGTACTGCCTCTCCCACTGCCCCTGCTAGGCTTCTGAAGCGCCCAGAGCAGCTATTGCAGCCCCAGCCTTCCAGCTTGGACTCCCTGGCTGGGAGGCGGGGCCACGATCGGCACTGGGAGCCTGTGATTGTGCAGAAGCCTGGTGGGGCTGGGGAGTCCCAGCCACTCCCCCCGCCCCCGCCAGGCTTCTGCGCAATCACAGGCTCCTAGTGCTGATTGTGGCCCCGCCTTCCAGCCGCTCCCCCTGCCCACGCCAGGCTTCCATCCGGTGCGCAGCCGGAAAAAATCAGAGAATACCGGACATTGCACATGTCCGGTATTCTGATTTTTTTTTAAGCGGACAAAGAGCGCAAATGCCGGACACCTGGCAACCCTAAATTCAAGCTGTGTTCCGAGTTTCAGCTACATGATCATGACTTCCCCTGGGGAAGTGCATCCAGGGTATAATACACCTTGCCAACATCCCTTCTTCGCCTACTCAAGATCCACCTGTCCTTGCACTCAGAGCATGAACCTAGCACTGACAATGATGAAGGTCAAAGATAGGACAATGGCCAGGGCTCCGCATGCAGCAACCAGTGCAGTATGGCAGAGGGATCACACGTTGCACAGGGCAAAAGAGTGTAAGGAGGAGCTGTTCTGGCCCACCCTTTGCAAGGGGTACAATGCCTTTAGGAGTTGCGGATGGGCATGCTGCCTCTGGGAGCAGCAGCTAGGATGTATGCTGCTGTACCTTACAGACAGGAGCAGATATGCCACCACCTTTCCCCAGGTGAAAGTAAGAGAATCCAAATTACATACAGTCATTCTGGAGGCAGACATGGAATCCGTGATTTTATATGCACTGTTAGTGTTCAACTGTTCTGAGAGCAGTAAAAATACAGAGCTTTGAGGAGGGATGAAGGCTATAAATACTTAAGATAATCATGTGATTATATCCAGCTACATTCAAAGCTAATTTAAAAGCATGCACACTTATTCTTTTTTCATCTGAGGTACATGATGTTAGAAATTTTGATTTTGAGTAACTTTAGTGTGGATCACTTTTTGCTTGTAACATCTCATGTATGGTCACACTTATTGCAAAATGAGCAGAAACAGAGTACAATTGTTAAAGTCAGCCATAAGACAGGCCTGTTTTGATGGTGTCGTGAAATACTACGTTGTATTCCATAATAAAATCAGACTATGTGCATTTTAATGTGACAATTCAGAGATAAGGAAGTCCTTGCAATCTTACAGCTTCTGCTTGGATAGGCAAATTATCACAGCCCCTGCCCCAGGGTCTGATCCAGAGAGACCCCAAATAACTACAACTCCTATTGTTCGCAAGTCAGTGTTTATGGGAGTCACAGGTGCTGAGGTCCAAAGAAGACTCCTCCATGCATTTTGCACATGCTCCAGCTGGGACAAGGGTCTATACCTGGATACCAACAGCACAAAGACTTTAAAAAAATTACATACCACCTCCAAGAGTCTCCCAGTGCTTCTCACCAAAGCAAGGCTTGATGTTTCCAACAGAACCACAACAGCTCAAATATTACAGTGGCCCTTTAAAGGAGTCAGGGGGCTTTGATGTTGCTGGTCACTATGTGCAATTCATCAGTTTGTGACTAGACAGAGGCATGAATATATTCTCCATCCCTTGACTTCAGGAATATTCACATTTGAACTTTGTGTGTTTTGCCCTCTCTATGAGTAATCCACATTTCAGGTAAAAATCTTTAAACTAAACCAACAGTTCTCTGCTCCTTTGCTCTTGAGATCTTAGCTATCTCTGCTTTCTCCCTGCAAGGAGGAATTTAAAGCATGTCTATACTACAAAGAGCCGTGTAGCTTGTGTTTCAATAGCATTTCCAATCATGATAAACCTTTATTATGTTAGGTAACTTTTTAAACAGAATCTATAGTAAGCCTTTTCCTTTGTCTTTCTGTTGACTGTTATTCCATACGGTTGACAAAGGGGACATGGTGACCTTGTATTGAAATCACCATGTGCAAAGTATAATCCATCAAGCTGTGGCTAATTTCTTTCTGCTTCTGGCAATGTAGAAGAGCTACTGTATCTGCATACTATCCTGTGCCTGACTGGCACAAAAATAGCCTAGTGGTTACTGTCCACCACAAGGGAGGGGAAGCTTAAAATTAATACCATAATCATAGGGAGAAAGCACCCAGGTCGAACATCGCACTTGACATTTTATAATAGATTTTCCTACTCAGAGTTAAAAAGACAGGCAACTTCTGCACATGGAAATGCCCTGGATTTGCTGTGTTGCACAGAAATATGGGCAGCACTGTCCAGAGATTAGGGTACTGGCCTACGATGCAGGAGATGAGAGTCTAGTTTCTTCTGCCACAGATTTCCAGTACCTCAGTTCCCATTCTGCCTCACAGAGGAGTTGAGACCCCTATATTAAAGGCTAATCTAAGAGAGCTGAAAAACTGAACACAGATTCGGTCACTTGCTAATACTATTAATCATCTTTCAGATTACTGTTCCAGCTACATATGCATTTGCTGCCACACTAGTGCCAGCAGGGATGCTGGCCAAAGGGTGGGAGGAGGGAGGGGCACAAAGGCCCAGCAATTACCACAGCAGCAGCAGTTTAAAATCGCCATTTGAGTCCCATGCAAAGGGTCCAGATGGTGCTGAGGGCTAGCTGTGAGACATGCAGTGTGGGTGGCACGGAGGGCTGGCTGCCTCTAGCCCCACTCCTTCTCCTCAAGGCCCTACCTCTTCTGGGAGGCCTGCAGCCAAGCCCCCATCCCTCCCCACACACACATTGCCCAGGGCTCAGAGAAGTCTGTCACCAGCCCCTGAATGCCAATAAATAGGATTGCCAGATGGTTTCTGAAAAAAATACCCGAAGGAAAAAAAAAAAAAAAAAAAAAAAAAAGACCCCGAGAGTTGTTAAGCAACAACACAACAAACCCACACAAAAACAAACAGCGTGGCCCCTTTATGAAATGCTTCGCTTTTTAGGCTGCCGGCAGCTGCCCACCATCTTGCCTCCCTGCACCAGGCCGGACAGCTCCCCTACAAAACCCAGTAAACACCCGGGATTTTAGCCTCCTGGTGGGGGGGGGGGCTAAAGGCAGCCAGAATCAGAATCAGAAAATACCAGACATTGTGTGTGTCTGGTATTTTCTGAATTTTTTACTGGACAGGGGACGAAAATATCGGACTGTCCGGTTCAATACTGGACACCTTGCAACCCTACCAGTAAAATAGCTAGTGTGCACAGTGGATTTTCTGCTCTTCTGTCAAGTCCATTTCATCTACATCCAGTGTTCATAGAAAAATGCAAACTGATTAAGGCATCATGGAAGCAGTTAAGTGTGAAAACCCACTTCTTCCTCCTTTATAACTGGCATATGCTTAGGGATAGATATCTCAACATTGTTCTATATAAACGTTAGTAGCTTTAGAGAGCTGGTGCTAAAGATTCTAACCAACAGCAGCAAATTTTCTTCAGTGAAAAAGAACTGTTTGGATTGTTTTTAAATTCAGGACAACAGAATTTTTTAGATTTATGGATTTTTTCCTCAATGTCAAAAAATTGATTCTCCCCCCCAGTAAGTTTTCCAGGCTTTTCTCAAGCTGAGGTGCCATGAAACCCATGTTTCAGGAGTTGATAGGATTGACACCACAGTGTCTTACTACTGGGAGAAGAGTAACTATGGAGTGTTAGGAAAAAAAAAAAAAAAAAAAAAAAAAATATATAAAAAGCATATGTAGTTCTTACAAGGGTGAAAAAGTCCATGGAAAACAAACTATTCAGGACATTTTCAGTCAACAGAAGGTAGAAAAACAGAGAATTATGAAGGAAAACTTATTTGAGAAGGGATGGAAGGTTAGAAGTTGAACTGTGCTGAGGCAAATGTAATACTATTTTGCTGGTTATAGCTACATGTGTGGGGTGGGGGAAGGAATAGGGTAGCACATAAATGAAGACTGGTGGAAAAATGAGGGGGCTAGGAAGTTCATACAAAAGGTCTCATTAGAACTAATTTATAGCAAGCCGGTAAACAATCTGATATGAGAATGCTGGGGGAAAACTTTAAAAATGCATAAACAGAAAGCACATGTAGCTCTTACAATGGTGGAACAAAGTCCAAGTGCATGGGAGGAGCCCCCAGCCTCATGGGTCCAATGCAGGGAAACCAGAGCTGGATCTGGCCCACAGATTCTGTTTCACAGAGGGAGGCAACAGCTGTGCATGCTGCAGGGAAGTGCTGCCTTCAGACACCGTCCCTGCCGCTTCCACTGATCAGGAATCACTTCCCTGTAGTGCACAGAGCTGTGCTGCATAGGCACCCCCGTTACCTGCCCTCCCATCCTGGCCAGACTCTGTGCCTGCTGCTCCCACCCTGCTCCTGCACCCTACCTCCTGCCCAGACCCAGTGTCCTCACCCCCACTAGGAATGTTAAATTTCAATTAATCGGCTAATCGAGTAGTTGATGGCATTTCCATTGACTACTCAATTATTCGATAAGGGGGGGGCGCTCCCTATTCTGCGGCACTCTGCCCTTTAAAATGCACAAGAGCTGCCTGCGGGAATCCACTGCCGCCTCCTCTTTTGAAATGTATAAGAGCTGCAGGTGGCTCCTGTACATTCCAAAGGGAGAGGAACAGCAGTTGGGACCGGCCCAAGTGGGACTGTTTCCCCACTGCCCTCTGCCTCCCCTGCTCCCCATAGAGATGGTGCTGGGGGGACCTGGCTTTTAAGCTGGCTCCCCCCAGCACCAGCTCATGCTCCCTCCCCCCTTTGCTGTCTCTCTGAAGGCAGCAAGGTGGTGGGGGAAGAGACTAGTCGAGTTCCTACTCGGCTACCTGATAAGCATTTGGAGCTGGAGCTTGAGGGAAATGTCTTCTTTCCTGCCTCTCCATTCGGGGCCACATCTGGGAGGCAGTTTGCTATGGGTCAGTGCCCCCAACCTTAAAACGGTTCCGCAGCTCTGGCTTACGTGATGTCATTTCCACCCCTCCCCCCATCCTCAATGTAGTTAAAAGACTTGCAGTCACTGTGGTTACACCACTATGTCTATATGGTCATGTGCCCTTACTAGGAGAGTTGTGCTGCTTTAGCTACACTCACAGGCTACATCTAGACTACATCCCTTTTTCGTAAAAGGGACGTAAATTAGACGTATCGCAATTGCTGATGAAGCGGGGATTTAAATCTCCCCCGCTTCATTAGCATAAAAATGGCTGCCGCTTTCTTTCCCAGCAAAGCTCCGTGCGGGAAAGAAAGCGGCAGCCATTTTTATGCTAATGAAGCGGGGGAGATTTAAATCCCCGCTTCATCAGCAATTGCGATACGTCTAATTTACATCCCTTTTACGAAAAAGGGATGTAGTCTAGACATAGCCACACTGTTAAAGGAGCAAAACTCTAAGACCAAGGCCTAAAAAAGCTGCTACAAAAATTACTTCTAGTACAAGGCCCAAACCAGTAACTACCTACTACAAAAGGAATAAAGTCCCCACTGGTACCAGCTGTGAAGAGAAGGGGGTGGGGGGCTTTTCAGCACCTCAAAGTCTTTCGGGGTGGGGGGGGGGGGGAAGGAAGGGGAAGATTCAAGTAGTGCCAGTGCTCCCAATATAAATCTTTATTTACCATTAAAGGCACCTCTCCCAGAGAAAGTATTTTCTCTTTTTTGTGTATGCTAGTCAGTTGCAAATCTGGCGTAGCGTTTCCAACTTTTAACCTGCATCTCTCAAGCCCTAGAACGGCATCTCATTGTTCCCGGAGGCTCGTGGCATTATCAGCAGGACTCGCTGAACATGTTAGTTCAGCCTCCAAGACAAGGCTGTACACAAATCCAAACTCTACGACGTATTAGTTAGTACGTTCTGGTTGTTCCACTTCCTGAAGTCAAGCATTGGGCTGAGTGCAACTGTGCTCACATGCTATTCAGCATTCCCCCCTCCTCCTCCGTCTGCGTTTCAAGGACAAACTTTCATTAGCAATGTGATCTTTAGCACTGGGTCTATCGATTGCAATGCATAGTGGTACTGCTGTGTTTACTCAACACTGTCTCATTGTTTGTAGTGCAAGCCTAACCAGTTGGAGGACGACAGCCTATACCTGTAATGAGGGAGAACACAAGTATGTTTTTCTCACAGTTTTTAAAAGGGATTTCTCTACCCTCCCCCTCTCATTTTTTCTAAGATCAGAAGATAAAGGATGAGTCTTTTCAACCCCCCACCCCACATAATTTCATCGTAGGGATTCTCTCCTGCTTTCCCCTACCCCAGGGGTCGGCAACCTTTCAGAAGCAGCATGCCAAGATTTAACTAATTCACTTCTATTTATGGATCTGCGTGCCCCTGGACCAAGTATCTGTGGCTGCAAAGCCCCAAAGGGCCCTGAGCCCCCACCTGTGTCCTGAGTGTTCAAGGTCCTCAGCCACACCACTGCCTCTCCCCACTGCCACTGGGTGCGGCTCAGCCTAACTTGCTGCCAGGGAAGGGTGCTGGTTGCTTGCGTACCATGAGAGCCCATGCTGCCCAGCCAAGCCCCACACAGCCCAATCTTCAGTCTGCCCCATGGGAGCAACTGAGGTAGAGGCCCAGTGGAAAGGCCATTTTAGTTTCTAAATATTCTACCCACTCCAAGACTAGGAGCTTGTGTTGCCCCACCCCCAAGTGCTCCAAAGAGCACATGGATATGCATAAAATATCACTGGATCAAGCGCCTGTTCTATAAGACTGGCAGTCTAGAGGATAGGACCACTTCTTATACAGCTCCAGCTTGAAAAACTGGTACCGGGGGAAAGCGGAGCACTGCTCCCCTGAAGTAATCAGAGTAGTATCCACTCCCCCTCCCCCACCAGGTAAGCAGCATCCCAAACACTTCAAGAATCAGACAAGAACCTTCCCCAGCCAGCTGCTGCAGTTCAACGCCACTGGGCAACCCACCAGCCATCACTAAAGAAGGGCAAAATTTAGTCCATGAATATGTAAATGACCAGCTATCGAATACCACATTGTTGCAACGTGTAGTGAGTGATGCAGCTCCTCATTGGTTGACTCAACTATTATAAACTAATGTAATGACACACTGGCCACTGTTGCCTCTCTCCTCCCAGTTTTTCTACCTCCCCCTTCAAAGCCCGGTGGCCTCTCTCAGGTTCCTCAATAAGATGCTAGAAGAAAAACAAATACTCCAGACACAATGGGGTAAAAATCTTACTTCCTGCAATCCTTCAGAGTTTAAGAATAGCCAGACTGGTCTGTCTAGTTCAGTATCCTATTTTATAGCAGTGGCCAGTGCCTGCTGCCCCAGAGGAAACAAACAGAACAAGTGATCCATCCGCCATCACCCATTCCCAGCTCCTGACAAACAGAGGCAAGGGACACCATCCCTGCCCATCCTGGCTAATAGCCATTGATAGACCTGGCCTCCATGAATCTATCTAGCTCTGAGTCCTGTTAGAGTCATGGCCTTCACAACATCCTCTGGGCAAAGGGTTCCTCTGGTTGACAAGAGCTAACCATGGCCCACCCTCACAAACACACTCTCTCCTCCTTCCCAAGTGTTTTGTATTAGATTAGCTATCGTAATTGAACATAGAATGCTTCAAGCATCCTGGCAGAGGGAGCATCAGACTTCCAAAAACCAGCATAAGGTTTTTTCCTGCAAGGTCAAAATCTTTAGAACCAGTCCCAACTGTTAGGCTCTGGGAACACATATACAGAAGATGCACACTAAGACGAAAGCCTCCCTACACTGTTTTCCAGGTTTCTTTGATCAGTGGCCTCCACATTTGATTGCTATTGTTCTACTTGAGCTTTATATGGCTATTTACTGAACAGCAGCGTAACAGAGTTTCTCATTATGAGCCCATTCCTGCAAAGTGTCATAGACTTGTGCAACTTTAGATGCCTGCAACCAGTTACACAAGCACATGCATAATCTTCACAGGTTGTGGCCTGAGCATGATCACATCATCCTCCAGGTGATTAAGAGCCATATTACTGAGAGCTAACAAAAGTTCCTCTTGAGCTCACATGGGAGACTGCGCATTTAGCCAAATGATCCAGAACTTTCACGGGGACCAGGTTTAGACGATAGAACTCCCACAAGAATGACTGCTAAGCTCATGGCTTTCTAGACTAAATACAGACCTAAAGTCTTCATCTTCTGTCTTCTCAATTAGCTCTTTACAGTCTACACAGGTAGACAGGAGGGGAAGAAGAAAAATGTGTTTTTATGTTACCTTACAATCGACTGCCAGAGCTGAAGTGGGAGGTAGGGATTTTGTTTGTTGTTTTTATAAAATTATAAAGCACTCATATACTGAGTGTTTAGGCTTCTATTCCCAGTATTGGGTGTGTTATTTAGCTGGTAACTAAGGCCTATATTTGCAGCACATAGATACACTGGGCTGAAGAGCATCTTGGCACTGCTACTCTTCCATTTCTAGACCAATAAAAGACATTATATAAGAATGGCCATATTGGGTCAGACCAAAGGTCCAACTCACTCCATATCCTCTCTTCCAACAGTGGCCAATACCAGATGCCTCAGAGGGAGTGAACAGAACAGAGAGGTAAGTGTTCCCTCTCCTGTCATCCATTTCCATCCTCAGACAAACAGAGGCTAGGGGACACCACGCCTACTCATCCTGGCCAATAAGTATTTTTGGCCCCAACCTCCATGAATTTAACTAGCCCTTTTTAAAGTCCTGGTGTTCATAACATCCTCTGGCAAGGAGTTCCACAGGTTGATTGTGTGCTGCATGAAGAAAAACTTCCTTTTGTTTGTTTTAAACCTGCTGCCTATTAATTTCATATGGTGACCCCTAGTTCTTATGCTATGGGAACAATAACTTTTCCTTTTTCACTTTTTCCACACCAGTCATGATTTTGTAGACCTCTATCATATTCCCCCCTTAGTCTCCTCTTGTCAAAGATGAAAAGCCCAAGTATTTTTAATCTTTCTTCATATGGGACCCGTTCCAAACCCCTAATCATTTTTGTTGCCCCTTTGTGAACCTCCCAATGCCAATATATCTTTTTTGAGATCTGCAAGATGTTTACAAAAAGAGTGGAACGGTCATCCTGTATATCTAGAAAACTAGAGTAACTGAACTGATTAAATATCAGCTCAAAGAGACAGAGGTATCATAGTTGAGGCAAATAAGCTACTGGGCGTGGAAGGGGGCTGTGCCACAGCAAACATCTAATCCAGTGTTTGCCGATGGTGGCAATAAGAAGTCACTTTCAAACAATCCAGTCCCCACCTTTTGTACTGAAGTGAAGAGGCAAACAGAAATGAGAGGAATACCAACAGCTAGTCATGCCCCATAGATATGGGGAACCTACTGTGGTTCTGGGCTTTTATGCAAAGCAGCTATTATAAGGAAAGAAGCTTTTCCAGGAATATATGGGAGGAGGAAGAGGGTCACTCTTTGCCACAAGGTATTTCTGAAACCCAAATTATTATTTTTCCAATAACTTAATGGAGAGAAGATCTTTCTGTGGAGTTTTAAAAAGGAAACTAAGAATTTTAGAACACACTTATTAGTCAAGATTTCTCTTGGATGCTGATGTGTCAGGACAGATACACTAGTAAACTCTCATCTAAATTCCTTCCCAAATCCTTCTACCAGTGACCAACTGCAGCAGCAAGTTTTATTAGTGGGATGCTGGCACACCAACAGGTATAAGCTCTTGCCAGAGCCCCAGGCCAATTCACTTGTATTCATCGAGCTAAGTAATTGTTAAATGTATAAGAATGTATTTGAACTTCATGAAAACTAAAGGGATGCTACATGGATTGTTTTCATTTATCTGTGTTGTTTTATACACCATGTCAAATGTTTGCTACTACAGTATGTTATATCCACGTAACAAAGTATCCTACCAAGAGGAAAGCCTCCTCGTAGTACGCAAATAAAGAACTCTTAACAGAAACAGAGCCCGTTTCAAAGCAAGTGGACAGCATGATCCAAGGTCAAAGATTCTAAATACATTCTTTAGACTCAGTCAAAGGAAAAGCCCCCTTGAATAGGGATACCATCAGCTTCTTTTGCGCGAGAAGAAGCTTTAACCACACAATGGCATTCACTGTCTTTCCTAGGGGGCTAGTGTAGACATACCCTAAGATCGATCTAGGGAGGCTAATGAAGGCAACCGAAATTGCAAATCAAGCCCGGGATTTAAATATCCCGTGCTTGATTTGCACATTCCTGGCCAGTCGCCATTTTAGAAATTGAGCAGGTATTCCTCCTGCAATGAGGTTTACCAGCTAATTCGATTTAGGGGCTTTAAATCGGAATCCTGTTTCACTGCCGCGTGTAGATGCGGGCAGTTACTTCAGGCTAGTCAATTTCTAAAATGGTGACCAGCCAGGAATGTGCAAATCAAGCACGGGATATTTAAATCCCGGGCTTGATTTGCAATTTCGGTCGCCCTCATTAGCCTCCCTAGGTCGATCTAAGGGGCTAGTGTAGATGTACCACAGCTAATAAAACTTGTTCATTTACTATAGAATTGGCTGCCACAATTATCTTTGGTATGAGATGTAGAATGTCAATTGATCTGGGGTAAGCAACTGATCTCTTAGGATGGAGATCTGAAATGGTGAAATTTTTGGTTTAAGTGGCCCTTGATCACAAACTGTAGTTTGTCAGGGTGGCAAGTTGGACTGTGACTGCATGATAAGGCTGGTACAGTGATCCAGGAGTTCACATTTGTTACTGGCGTAGTGAAATCCAACTATACCACACACCACCAGCGTAGGGCATCTGCCTGTTTTTTGACAATCTACCTTGAGGCAGTGTGCTTATGGTCAGGAGCCTCTCCAGACATCATGACAGTTGCCATACAGAATTATGCCACATTAAGACTGCAGAGTTCTTCCAGCCAGAGAGGTAGGATTCACACATCAGGTACTATTGTCTGTACAATATTATCAGAATATTTGTGGGTTGCTCAAAAACAAACAAACATTCTCCTTGTAATCAAACAAGGGAGAATCCAGTAGGTGTAGTATACTTAGATTTGTAGAAAGCCTTTGACAAGGTCCCTCACCAAGACAGGAGACAAAGTGTAGGAATAAAATGTTCAGTTTTCATAATGGAGAGACATAACTAGTGGTGTTCCCCAAGGATCCATACTGGGACTGATTATATTCAACATATTTACCCCCGTCTACAGATTGTCTAAACAGTGAGGTGGCAAAATTTGCAGATGATAAATTGCTCAAGATAACAGTCTGCTTTGGACTAAGCTAAGAGCTTCAAAAGGATCTCACAAAACTAAGATTATGTCTGCACAGCAGCGTTATTTCGAAATAACAGCGAGCGCATCTACACTACAAGCCTTTAAGAAAGGGATAGACAATAAGAGAGAATCTCTTGATGCCTCTATATAAAACTAAGGTACGCACAGGTCTTGAATAATGCGTGCAGATGTGGTACCCTTATCTAAAAAAAATTCTCTCTTAACACTAGAAAAAGTTCAGAAAAAGGCAACAAAAATAATTAGGGATATGGAACAGCCGCCATATGAGAAGAGATTAATAAGAATGGAACTTTTCATCTTGAAAATGAGACGATAAAGGGTGGATAATAGAGATTTATGAAATCATGACTGGTATGGAGAAAGTTAGTAAGGAAGTATTATTTACTCCTTCCTATAACACGAGAACCAGGGGTCACCAAATGAAATTAATAGGTAGCAGGCTTAAGACAAAACAAACAGAAGTATTTCTTCATACAATGCACAGTTGGCCTGTGGAACTTCTTGCCAGAGGATGTTGTGAAGACCAGGACTTTAACAGGGTTAAAAAAGAGTGCTAGATACATTCATGGAGGATAGGTCCATCAATGGCTTTTAGGGGCAGGGATGGTATCCCAGCCTCTGTTTGTCAGTAAATGGAAATGGGTGACAGGGGAGGGATCACTTGATTATCTGTTCTGTTCATTCCTCTGGGGCACATTAGGGTTAGGGCTATTGTCAGAAGACAGAATACTGGACTAGATGGACCTTTGGTCTGACTCAGTATGGCTGTTTGTTATGTTCTTAGACCTCCAGATCAGGACATGATTTAGGATAAATGTTAGAAAGCAAGTTCCTCATCCATGCATGTCCATTAGGATTACATGACTTTTTCCCTACCCCCCTACTTCAAATAAACCACAGGGTTCCTTTTAAATTAAATAAAAACATTTTACCCAATTAAGTATTGGTTGCAATTTTAATTACATTCAGTAATCTATGCTTTTCATCTAAACTGCTCTGCAGCATTAGAGTCTTCTGTCCCTAAATGCAGAGGCCACCAGATCACTAGTCTAACCTCCTGTACATCATAGCCCTCCCCTCACCCACCTCCCACCATATACACACAAAACAACAACTTATTGCTGCTCTCCATCCCTGAAGTAGCCAGCTTGGTAGGACAGAGGAAATCTGGAGTCTTTGAATGAAAGGAGTTAGTGAGATATACCAGCAGCCACATCATTATATGCATGCGAGAGAGAGAGAAAATTATATTTTTTTAATTAAGAAAAGATGAGCCAAAGGAGCAAAATTAGAGTCTCTGAAAAATAAATGCAACTGTCCCCAGATTAAACATAAAAAGTATTAAATGTAATGATTTTGTAGAAAGCATTGGAAGGGCCATTACTCCAAAGCCAAACTCCAATTAGCCTTTTATAGCTCTCTCCATGATACTGCCTTGCTACTTCTACCAGTAGCCAGAGCCAGCGTCTTTGCTTTCCACATAGTTCAGTCTGTTTCATCTAGCTGTGCCTCAACATGTTGAGTAAGGTGTTGTCTTCATTTAGCAGCAGTGAGCTATCCAACATTGACATGCAGGAGACTTGCAAAAGTAAAAAATGCTGAGTAGAGCAACATGCAGAAGTAGGAGCTGTGCAATCGTGTGGACCAGGGTTTCCCAATGTGTGCTCCATGGAGCCTTAAGGCTCCACGAGCAAATAGTAATGACAGTTGCATGGAGTGATTCTTTTGATAAAATTTGAGGAGATTTTTATAATCAATCTATTTCAATTGACTATTTCCCAGTCATTCTCAATCAATAAGCTTGATATTGCAAGATGAAATGGCAACAGGGGGTATATAACTGTGTAGCTCTGTAAAACACTGAGCTCTAGCTGCAGGCCCGACTAGATTGGGGTGGTGAACCTAAGGCATGGGGGTTGGATGTGGCCCCTGGCTCCCCTACATCCAGCCCCCGAGGCTCAGGGTTTCCCCCCAGCATTAGGGAGCCCATGCTGGTGCTCCAGCCCCCTCCCACCTCCCTGCCCCCTACACACCATTCCCCTATGGGGCTGAGACACACAAAATCTATTAGCCTGGGTACCCCCAAGACTCTGGTGTACAAGGAGAACCTGGACAATGTCTCTCTCCTTTTCAGTTGGGGGCCGCCTCAGTAAAGGTTTTCAGGTTTCTTGCTTCTCACGAGTGTGTGGCCCCGATCCAAAAAAGTTTCCCCACCTCTATATTAGATGTTGCAAGTGCTGATTCAATGGTCTGCCCTAGCTCTTCATAAGTCAAATATTTAAGATGATATTCCCTGCTTTCTTTGGACCAAATACCACTCTAATAGAGTACTCTTCATGCTGCATTTTCATTCAACATTTTTCAATACATTGCTGCCTACCCTTCTTATCAAACATTCTCCATGGATAAGGGGCTTAAAGAAAAAAACTTTGGCTTCTAACAATCAGATTTTGGCTGGAATGAATGAGCAAAATGTTGGGACAGGAAAAGAACAATCATAGCCTTTTGTGACAAAGTCAGAAAGTGACCTGTCCAAGAGGAAACCACTCTTACCCACCAGATTAATAGCAAGTAACAAGAAACTCAAGTATGATGAGAGCTGTCTTTTGGATTCACTTGCACTGGAAATAAGGATGTTCCTGATATGCAGTCTGTGGGGCTCACAAAAGTATTTTCCAATAGTTCTCCACTACCTGCTAAACTACAAAAGCATTTAGAAATAAATTTTGAACACAAAGACAAAGGCACACTTTTTCCAAATGAAAGCTTGATGCACTTTCAAATAGTAAACTCTCAGTGTTGAAATTTGAGAAATTGGACAACGAAAACACAACAGAAGCATCCTACAAAGTGAGCTACTGTATTGCTACAGAAAAACTCATCAAGCCTCATGCAGAAGATGTTGTGATGTATATGCCTGATGAGCAATCTAATAAAAAAAAAAAAAAAAAAGGAAGCAGTGGTGCTGTCAAACAACATTGTTGCATGTTGCATTTAAGATTTTGCTGCTGATATTGAGAAAGATCTAGTAAGAGCACCGCCAAATTTTCAGGACCCCATAAGAGCTGTGTGGCTGAAAAAGTTTGGGAAAGCCTGCTCTGGAAGCATGTCACAAGACTAAGAATTTAGATTAATTGGAAAACGGTAAAAATCAGAAGCTCTAGAGATTTATAATCAATGTGAGAGATACACAGAAACAGTTTCTCAAGATGTTTCCCTAATACCACGTGCTGGAGCTTATGCACTTTTTTTTTTTTTTTTTTTTTTAAACGATAGACCTGGGATTCTTGATTATGAATGAAAATGTCAAAGTCATTTAAGGGGGTATTCACACAATAGCATGACGACTCTTTACCAGTACATTTTACTGTTTAACTACCTACAATATAGTTAAGGAAGTGTGTGTTCCTCCCCCAGCAATCCTCACTTTCATGCATATTCCAATGTTGGTTGGGTTTAGTTTTTTTTAAATACACAAGGAAGTAAATATTGTCTCAAGTTCTGCCTGACAATATGAGTGCGTCAAACTAGATCAGTGATATGCCAGAGAAAAGCTACAGGGCTTCCAAGATTATTCCAAGTGTGTTTGGTAGACTCTATTCAGGTTATTGCAATGGTTTGCTATCTTACAGCAGCTACTCCACCCCAATCTGATAAGAGGTTTAAGTTACTGTTTAACTTCACCAGAAAAAGGTGGTAGCATTCAAGGGGACAGACTGGCTAAATTATTCCTCCCCTTATTAATATGAAATCAATACTCACCAACAGTGACTAATATGGTCCAGTACTAGGGTGCTGAGAATCAGGGCCGATCCTAACCAATTGGCAGCCCCAGGTGACTGCCCGGCTCACCCGTAGGGTTGCCAGATGGTTAAAAAAAAAAAAAATTACTGGACAAAAATTTGTCAAGCAAAAAAACCAACCCAACCACCGGGGAAAATTTGTCAAGGTCGGACTGAAATGCGCCCCTAAGACTGGCTCTGTCGGTGGCCCCTTGAAAATGGCAGCCCCGAGCAACCGTCTAGCTCGCCTGCCCCTAAAACCGGTTCTGCTGAAAATCACAGAACTAAGCTGAAACCCTGTGTATAATGGAACCCACTTCAAGCCAAGGTGTGCTACAGCACCCCCACACCTCTAGCTCCAGTGCTCAAAGAATGACAGCATTGGTAGCCAGCACCACTGAGTGTTATTCCCTGATCCCTAATGATAGAGCCCAAAGCAAGTCATTGCAAGGTCTCAATTTACTCAGGTGTAAAATGGATCTAAATACATTTTGGGAGGAGGGGGTAACACCAGGCTTAGCGTTCACATATCTCTCGAGTTGCTCAGATGAAAATTTTATTATTTTTAGTCATACAAAAAAAAAATACTAGCATCTCACGCCTCTGTGGAGTACAACCCTAACCAAGACTGTACACTGACAGGTGATAAGATGGCTGCTTTGAAAGCACCATCTTCAGTATGAGCTATCATCTGGCCTAACTGACTAAAGCAGAAAGTGTTCCAAGTGTAACCTGCAGGGAATTGGACAGCGCAGAGCGTTAGCAATGAGAAAACACCAGCCTCCACCTACAGCATCAAACTCAGAATTATGGCTATTAGTAATCATCCATCTCCACTGAAAATCACTGCATATCCCACTATCCAAATAAGAGCCTGGAACCAGGCAAAAAGCATAAACATCTGGAGGACCTACGACTGCTGAAGCTCCAAGATTAGGTGCAAGACATCACCTCAACATGCTCTATTTGAATGTAGCAATGAAGTGCAAATAGAAAAGCCAAGAGGCAGGACCAAAGCAGAGCACAACGCTGCACCCTGTATGCCAGCAGTCGTGCCCAACTGTGTAGCAGACCATCCCAACAAGCTCTAAGCAAACACAAACACACACTTTAAAAATAAAAATGGCAAGCACCCTCTCCCCCTTACCAGCATGTCCTAAATCTCAGCTCTCACACTAGCCAGTGCCATGGCCTCTGAACTTTCAAGGTTTCACACACGACAGGAAGCGTAGGGCAGCTCTGTGCAGGAATAAGAGACCCGTGGCACTGTAGCTGCAGGTTAGGGCTCACAATTATAATGCCCTGTGTTTGGGTTCAGGCTCTCAGCATCCCAGAGCAGGGGCTCAAGCCCAAGTCTGGATGTCTCCACAGCAATTTTTTACTTGCTCCACAGCAATTTGGGTCACTGGGACCCAAGTCCTGTGACCCCAAGTCCCATGGGCCCAAGTCAGCTGCAGATTTTTTTTTTTTTTTTACCCCACAGATGCATTCTGTTGGGCTAAAGAATTGAAACACTATTTAACTGGCCTCTACATTATGTGTTTTTTAAAGGAAGCGGTTTAATGATTTTCAACAAAGGAAAATCTTTCCCCATCAGACTACAAAACATTGTCCTGGGAGGAAAATGGGCCAGGGTGGGATTCTGCTCCCCAATTGCCCTCCACAGCTCAGAGACACAAGTGCCAATGTATGACCACCACCAGCTAAAAAGGCATTTGAGCCTTTGTACTCATTCACTTGTTTCCCCAAGTGGGTTTTTGAAGGTCACTATGTGGAAGACAATATAGAGCTCTAGTGTAGCTCTAGAAGCAGAAATAGGAATCTGAACCAGCTACCGGATCCATATGTATTGTCTCAGAAGTTGGAGGCAAGCTTTATGGCAAAAAAATTCATGGCTCCCTCCCACTCGCGTAACAGCTATACTTCGTTAGGCACAGATACCCTGGTGGTTTGGAATCAACAATAATTCTTGCTACAGCTCTAACTATCCACAGCAGAGGAACAGCCTACTTGGTTATATGTGCCAACTCCTCTCCAAAACACTTGGTCCATGATCCAGGGCAACCCCACAATTTTAGAATATAGAAATACCAACTGCAACAAAATTCAAATTCATTTGTATACAGGGGTCATAAAATTAATCAAGATTAAGAGACATCACAAAACCACAGATCTCATTTTTAGAATTGGAGATTTTGTGGGCTACAAGTTCAGGCCTTGAGGGACTCAATCTAAGGACAAATTTTCACTACAGAGCGATTTACACTGGTTTGACTCCTATCGAGTTAGCTTAGCTTGAATGAGACCAGCCACACTGCAAAGTAGCACGGAAGCGGCTGTGTCCACATTGCTGTTCACGAACTAAGACTACTGGGAATACGTTCCATAGTTCTCGGAATGCAAGAAGACGAGCAGCTCTATGAATGGTTTCCCAGTGAACTGTGGGAGAACTTGTCTGCCCTTTAGCGGCATAGAGAAGATTGCGTGAAGGTACCAGAGGACTATCAGCACTTGAGTGGATCTAAGACAAGCCTGGAGGGGGGATTGGATTTACAGTTTCTCCAAAGAGCTCTGTGCCCACCTGCATTAGTACTATTCTGCAATTTTTACACTAGAATATGCTCCATATATAGGCAAAGACCTGAGATTTTCAATCATATTGATTTTCCTGTGCATTGTCTGAACTAAGGCTGGGGAACAATCGCCTGATTGCAGAGTAGTTAGGCACGGCTATTTTTCTTCATCCATACCAATTGTACTCCTCACCCCCCCAAAAAAAAAGTAAGTGTAGAAATTGAGTTTTATCAACATCTCTGGTATGAAAAGTGGGGAGAATGGATGCTAGATGAGCCTCAGGGGAAAAGGTAACTCACAACAATGTATCTGTTTGGATTTTATCAGCATCAACATTAGCAAGCATTCAAGAGTGAGATCCCCAAAAGCATGAGGTTGGCATAAAACATTTGGGGCTCTTTATTTGCCTTCTGGTTTCTGAGGCTTTACAGTAAAAATCCATTCATGTTTTCAGGTTTCTCTGAACATATGGATTTAAAAAACTAATCTCTTAAACATGGAAACTTTAATACAGACACAAAATATCACCAGACTCATGAAAAAAAAAAAAAAAAAATCACAAGATGGAAAAGGTAATTCCCATCTCATTACTTTCTACCAGGCTTGACCAACTAGTTTGTTTCCAGCTAACTTGACTGATATTTGGTGAATATACCAGCCATGTGATTCTATTGCTTGATCAATAAGAATTTTAAAAACAAATATGCCAAGTGTAATATGAGCAATTTGTTTTAGTGGCCACTTAACTGAATTGCAAAGCCTTTAGTATTTTCAACTTCTGCTCAATGCAAGAGAAAAAATAAACTGGAATCAAGCTACCTGCCAAGTTATCTAGACCAGAGTACATTAGACAAATTTATCTCTGATCTATTTGCTGCAATATAGAATATGATGAAAGCCCAGCAAGTTTAGGACAATTCAGCAGGTAAGTATTTGAATGGAATGAAAAGATTTCTTATCATTCCATAACTGAATTTTGGGGGAACATTTTCAAAAGGAGTCTCTCTCTCTCTCTCTCTCCTCCCCCCCCCATTCAAGTCTCATGCTTTATGATGACCGCTCAAAGGAAATCAGTAACTGAAAATAATCGGCATAACGGCATTGTGCAAGAGGGGTTTTCTTGAGCAAGAAGAGGCAGTGTAGACAGCTCCTTCTGGCTCAAGAGCCTCTTCTGCAAAAATGGTGGCTCATTAGGTATGCAAATGAGGCTCAGCGATATTCCACTCAGCCTCATTTGCATATTTCTGCCGCAAGAAGCTGTGAGTGTAGACATAGCCCAAGTGTCTTTATGCTGCAGGCATTTCTCCACCATAGTTACTATTTTTTTTCTTTGATTTTTTTCCTCTGTCAGGATGACACGCAGGAAAGTTTAAGCAAGGTGAATCAAGTGGACTTGGGTCATGCCTTTGGCAGGGCTAGGAGGAGTTTAATCTCAGTGTTGCCATATTTCACAATAGCAGTTTTTCCTCCAAGCTCCAGCTGCTGGAATCAAGGGATTGTATGAGAATCTCAGCTTTCATTTAAAAGCCTTCCTGGTTGCAAATATGAGCTAAGCTAAGAAACTAGAAGGGAAAACAAGATGATTCCAAAATGTAGTCTTTAAAGAAAATCTCATGATTTGTAAGCCACTCATGATTTGTTGGAGTGCATGTGGGAAGAGCAGTTCCAATTCACAAATGTTGAACTTCTGAGGTTGGAAATATGGCATGAGAATGACTGGAAGAAAACAAAAATTCACAACTAGCCATACTTTCCTTTTATTGTCTAGATCAGGAAGATGCTTTCCTCTTTGCAATAGAGTTACCATTATTTTTACCTGAATGTACTGAAAGGGCATTTTTATAGGCTAACATCACTGGATCTAGTGCATGTAATTTCTGATAAGTATTGCGCAAAAAGCTTTCAATCTGTTCTGTCTTTTGAGATGGTCAATTCCACTATACCATAAAACTGCCTAAAACAGTAACTACTTTAGGTCAGGCTGTCCAATGTGATTCTATCATGAAAGATAAAAATTCCTACAGTGCAAAACATTTTTTGTTATAAAGAAAATGAGACAATCTCTAAATGACTTGGCATACAGACATGTTTTAGAAGAGTTTGAGGCTTAATACTATGAAGTTTCCTTTCATAATCAATGCAATTGTGAAGCTAGGATAATATATCTGAACTAATAAAGAATTTATCATAGGCTTTTCAAGATTGTAAGGATGTCGCACTAGAAAGTTGTTTTTTGGAATCCTTTCCATTTTGAATTTACCCTATACCCGACGCAAACTGACTAAATGGGTGCAGATTTAACATTTTGAAACACGTAACAGAATTTCCTTTAAGACACACCCCGCCCCCAAAAACCAGTACTCACAATATTACCATGCACTGGGCATCACAGTATACAATCTAGCCTTGCAAGTACACTTGGATCTACAGGTTTTGGAGTTGTTACTATGACCCAGGACAAATGATTTAGAGACATGCAGTGTAAACTGATCATATCATGCGTATTAAAATATTCATTATTTGAAGATGCCCTTTGATCTTCAGATGACTGTTTTTAAATTAAAACAAAATGGTGCAGAAGAATATAATCAGTTTATTCATGACCATACAAGATTTTTTCCTGCACCACCACCACAATAGGTAAATGCATACAAATAAAAAGTCCAATTTTGATTTATATAAAGACATCTCCTCAAATTGTCAAAACCTGATAGTAATGTCTGCTAGTAATGAACCAAACACATGCTTTTAATGGATGTGTGCCAGCACTTGAAGGAGAACTGCTGTCAGTGGCTTGAATTCTGCCAGGACAACAAAAATAATCCTTTCAGGCTCAATGGAAAAGCTCAACTGCATTACAGTTCATCCATTTTAGTCCATGCTTGAAGCAAGGCTACAAGTTACAAAGTATCTTTATGTTTGGAAATTTGCTTTCTCTGTTATCTTTCTAGATTGGGACTCCAAAGCAAGACCAGTATATTAACAAGCACTGATACTCTCAGTTGCATAGCTGAGATTTGTGCAAAGGTGAAATTAAGTGCAAGGCAAATTTATTTTTAGCTTTTCAGAATGGAATTCAATATAGGAAATGCCCTATATAAAAATCACAATATTGCTGTGTAAGATTCCTCCACCTCTACCTCTCCCAGTGATGCTATAGTCTCTCTGTAGGCTTTGTATACAGGAAAAGTATAACTGGGAAAACTTGGTCAATTATTTCAGTTACTATGCAAACAGCAACTTTAAATATATTGCTAATACAAATTGGATAGCACCAGTGCATCTAATTCAAAATCAAATGTGCTTTTTAAAAACACAGGTGAATGCAAACAGTATAGTTCTGCAAGCAGATTGTAAGTGGTATTCACCATTGAAGCTACTAGGAATTGAGGGCACACAGATGAGGCTCATAGTGCCAACTGATACTGTGTAAACTTCCCTTTCCCAATGCAGCCAATGCCCCTGACTAGAAACAGCATTGACAGTCATTCTAAGTTGCGGGGGGCTTCACAGGAGCCACGCAAAGACGACTAGCCGTGTGATCTCACTCTCACTTTACTAAACGTCACCTCTGGAGACACTATTGAAGTCTGCCCAATTGCACTAGCAGGTTCTCTAAAACGTAGCCTCAAATCTATGTTTGCGTCTTTTTTTGACTAATTGCACTTTTTTTTTTAAAAAAAAAAAAGTGCATTTTGATTAGCAAAATAGACATTTGAAAAAAAAAAAACCCCACACACCCTGGATTGTTGATACAACAGAATCTTAATTTTTCTCATCATCCAATCTTATGAATATTTAGTTACACAAACCATTTTTCTTGATAAGGGTTTGAAAAAACAAAACAAAACCAAAAACCTCAAACTGCAAAATGTTGATGAGGAGCAAGTTCATATCACGTCACATTCTGATGCTTTCAGTGCTCAGAAAGTCACTTTTCAGTGGCATAAAGGACAAGAAGAAAGCAATGCACCTACTGCAATTTATACACCATACTTACTGTCATTTTGAGATGTTTAATTTTATGAACTGCTCAATCCCCAATTATTCCAGGCAATAAGGGTTCTGTTGTATCTGAAAAGTTCTTAAAAATTACTTGACACCAACAAAACATTCAGAAGGCCAGATCCTGAAGGATGCAGGGATTGGCCCCTTCAGTTGTGGGCTACAGATTCTACTTTTGTTACCATAGCACATAATCATGTCAAAAACATCAATTAATTTAACTTCACTGTATGTAACTGACTTCATTGTGGTGTCATTCTCTCTAAGGTGGGGAAAGTGAAGCTCTGAAATTAAGTGAAATGCCTAAGTCACACAGGAAGACAACAAGAGTCAGCAGTTGCACTCCAAATGCTTTAATCACAAACCAGTCTTCCTCAATTACCAAGATGTGCCACCCAAAATGGAAAAAAGATATTTTGCAAGAGTCTCTTCCACACCCATACACAAAAGCCAATATCTCTCTTTATATGCTGGAGTAGACCCACCTATGGTGCAATTTACGGCAATAAGATACAATCTCTCATAAAAGTACTGAGTGTAATTAAAGTGTGAGTTATAAAGGTAAACAGGGTGTACATCGCTAAGCTGCTCCAGATGCCTTTAGCGCAAGATCTGGGACAAGCTCAAACCTGCAGCTTTACCTTTTCTCAGAGTTATTTTGAAGATATACAAATCACTTTACACGCCTAGCTGGACTCTTGTGTAATATATTAAAGAGAGTTCAATCCACAGTTAATTTAAAAAAATAAATGATGTTAAATGCTGAAGGGTTGTGTATTTATATTTAAGAAATTATTTAGTCCAGGTACAATGAATTGTTTGTTAACCATTCCTCATCAAGTAAGGTTAGTTCCTACTCTGCCAAGTTGTGTGTGTCACCAGATGTTACAGCAATACCAACCTGTCTTACAGCCTAAGCAAGTTTCTCTTTGAAAACACACCCACAATGATTCAAACAAGGTGTGGAAAGACAGTTTTCATATGCTCCACAAAAATGCACTATTGTATTTTTGCAGTCAAGTTCAGTTTACTAAGCTATCACATTTTAGAGAAACAAAAAGCCATTTGTGTATACTCCACACACACACAAAATTAAAATATCTAACTGGCTCTTTAAACTGCAAGGATTATAAGAATTTTCAGGTTATCATGTTGCCTGAAATTAAGGTGATGCATAATGTTTCAAGGAACCAAATGCAACAATAGCAGAAACTACCTTATTTTACAAGGAATTAATTGTGCATTTTTACATCGAAACTCAACTTTTAATCACACTATAATTAAGCACTGCACTATTAAGGTAATTCAGTTCAACTTTCCTGAGAAGTCATGCAAACACTGCACGTTATATTTTACAGAAATTATAATTTGGTGTCTGCATCTAATTATCTTTAAGAATGAATTATATTTTACAACACATAAGCACTGATAAGCCTATGGATCTGTATCTTTAGTGGAATGGTATTTCTTTGATCAAACTTAAACTTCTCTGAAAGTTTGTTATTACCCCCAATAATTTCTGATGTGTTAATTACCTGCTATGTCCTGTTAAGCTTTGAATAGAGAACTTTAGGGTAAGAACAGATTATGCGCCTATCAGAATAAATCAAAACAAGAATGTGGCAAAACTTGAGCTATAATGTACTTGGGCTATTCCCATTTCTCTCCAAGAGTCCAATTTCACATAGCTCAGGTCTCTCTGTGAGGTAACCCTGGACTGAGGTATTACTAGTTGAGACACAGTTTGCTAGGGATTTTAAATTGAAAGGCAAAACCAACTCTATTTGCTTTATTGCATCAGTTTAATCTTGCTCCCAGAGTTAACCCTCAAATACCCTTGCTGCTCCTCACCTGTTGTAGAACTCGGTCCAGAGGCTCAGCTTTGCTCAGTCCCTCTGGCGTTAAGCCACTCACTTCTCGACATTGGTCACTTAGCTCCAAATTGTCTGCTTTCACCAGGGATTTGTGCAATGTCCCTACCTGAAAACATGCCAGTGGGGAGTGGAGTTAGGAGAAATGGAATAAGTTCTTTATCTCAATGCACTCCCCTGCTTTGCAGAGATGTCAGAAAGGTCCAGTATCACTTTCCAGAAAACTTATTTGTTAATTTCACAAACCAAAGCCCTTAACTTTTCCTTCCTTCCCACCCCAGGGGAGAGAATCCCAGCACTTCTAGGGGTATATGCAGTCATGGGGAGAACAGGTTTTCCACTCAGCATCGGCTGTTCTGTACTTGTTCCCTTTGGTGGGAAGATCACAAAACTTTACAATTTGAAGACTCTATCCAACAAAATGGACAATTGTGTATATTTGGGGGGGGGGGAGGGGCAACAAAACTGTTTACATGCAGAACTTCCATCTCATTTACATTGCAATCATTTTAATAAAACTACCATTAGACCGGCTGAACATAAGATACATTTTGAAATATGTAATTTGATCATGGGGGGAAAAAAAAAGACACAGCCGATCAGGGTCTCTTTTCCTTATGGAAATCGTCTCCATTGAAGCCTGCATGGTTGGCGTACCATACCAAGCATGCCTGCAGAGGAAGGGAGGTTGGAAGCCTCCTAACATGAGGAGAAATCTAACATTAGAAGAACAAACGTTTAAAGAAAAATAAGTCACCTATTTAAAATAAATTTGGGGAGAAATAAGAAAAAGGTCTTTGTAGATTTAACTCCCCCTCCCCCTTCCCTTTTGGTGTATTTGTGAAATGAACAAATAGCTCCAGCTGAAGCTGATAAGTGATACTGGCCACAATTATGCCTGCACCCGCCCAGGCCAGGGCTGGTGGACTACTTCGCTTGCAGTGCAGGTACATAACACAACCTTGTATCAAGACTTTGAAGCCATACCTTCTTGCTCTGTAGATCCACAACTTGCCACACCAAGAGAATTAGTTCCCTCTCATCCGAACCCAGTTTAGCCCCATATGCACCAGCTGTTGCCCCAAACAACACCACCAAAGAGTCACTGTGCGAAGCCGTCATGACCACAGGGGGAAACAACTACAATCAAAAGCACAGGTCAAACAAAAAAAAAAAAAGAGACAAACGAAAATAAAATAAATCCCACAAAGGCTCACCCCTTCCAGTGATCAAAGGGGAAATAAAAGGACAAGGAGTAACAATATCAGGAGGAGAGAGAGCGCTATTGGGAAAAGGGGCTGAGACAAAAATGGAGAAAACTTGATACAGCTCTACCTGTTCGCGGTAATCTCCTTCTCCCCGGGTCTGATTAAGAGGTGAAATTAACAAGCTGTGAGTTTCAATCTCTCTGACATCATGGCAGGAACCCAGCCTAGGCTTGGGCTTTTTTTTTTTTTTTTTTTTTCCTCCTCTCCTAAGTTACCTGCCCTTGATTCAGACCATGTGACTCTAGTCAATCTGCCAAAGAGACAAAGCCATTGGGTCTCTAGAAAAGGTGTAGGAGGGACGTGGGGGAGAATCTACGCCTGGCCGATCCTGCCTGATTGGTTTTTCAGAGAGATCAGAGGAAAACTCCCTTTCTCTGTTTAATTCTGCCTCCAGGAAGTGCCTTTACCTGCTTTCAGTTTTACGGGATTCCTTTATCAGCAATCAGCGAGTGGAATGCAACCTACAGCTGAATGTTAAAGAGACACGAGGCCTTTCTGGTTTGTTCACTCAGTTCTAAAGGTGTTCGACTAAGCAACTTTATCTTTTTTTCCATTTGGACTGAATCTAACTATTTGGAAGTCTAACGTACTTATGAATGTAGCTCTTCTTCAAGATGGGTACCTGTTTGAGCTCTGAACTGTTTTTAAAAAAAGTATTTCCTTCAACTTACCTAAATCTAAATGTTTTTCAACGAGTGTGCCTTAGTGAGTGTGTATTCAAACCTCCAGGGTCAGCTAACAAAAATAAATAAAATTTAGTATTTTAAGAGAAAGGTGTTTAATGGATTCAACATTGTATATTTTCCAGCTATATTTAGATCTTTCACAAACTGTTCCTCAAAGGCAGATTGCAATGTAGTCAACAGAATTCTGGATTGACATTCTGACATGCAGGAAACAACTTGATCTATTCTTGTAAGAAACTCCAGGAATCATTTCAGTTATTGCCACTCTATACTAGGCAGTTCTGTAGTTATTTCTTGCAGCCTGAATACAATAGTTAAGTTTTTCTCCTCCATGTAGCTGTATGTAACCTTTTCTATTTTACCAAAAATAAACTGAGAATTTTTTTAAACTGAGGGAAATACGTCAAAAAATTATAATTGAGCCAATTTATTAATGTAAGTAGCTCCTTTAACCCTGTCTACTCTGGCTAAAGTTGGACACACAATTCACTTCCAGTAATAGAAGTTGAGGAGTTTGTAGTGTGGAGGACTTGATAGTTTTAGAATCCTGTGGTCAAACCCTGCTCTAGTCTAAAAATGACTGACAAACAAACAAACCAACCAACCCTTAGGTGTCTCTCTAGCAACATCTTCACCTGCAGGAAATGTCTAACAGGACACTTGGGAAAAACTTCCAAACTGTCAGGGTGGTTATGCAGTGGAATAAATTGCCCAAGCCCCAATAAATTTGTTAGTCTTTAAAGTACCACCTTGTTGTGTTTGCTGAAACAGACTAACACAGCTATCCCTCTGAAACCAGGGAGATTGTGGAATCACGATCATTAGAGATTTGTAAGAGCAGGTTAGACAAACACCTGTCAGGGATGGTCATAATCACGGCTTGACGAACGGCAGCGAAAGCCGCTCGCCAGCCCCGCACTGCGCATGCGCAAGACCCGCATTGCACATGCGCACACCGCAAATGAATGGGGCGCCCAGCAGAAATCTACTCGCCATGGGTGGATAGGTGAGAATTTCTTGGATGTGGGCTGTGGAACCTTGGGGAAAGAACTGTAATAGCCATGCCCACTGAGAGGTTTGCTGCATTTTTTAAAAAAATTCTGTTTAGCAAAACCAAACTCCGGAAAAGGAGTGAACTAAGAGTCTGTGCTGTGGACTGTATTCGAAAGCAGATTGAGAAAGGCAGCAACTCACACAACACTTCAGCAAAACCTCTTATATAAAATTCCTCTTCAGCATCAGTGAGGCATTTTTACTCCAACTGAGTTGTTACAGGTAAACTTAAAATGGATATTGTTATAATCAGAATTGATTTTCCAGAAACACACTTCAGGAGATCTATCAACATAATATTCAGTGTCGTTTCTTCTAGAACACTCACTTTCTTATGTTAGGTGTCCTTTTTTTGTGCATCATGTGCACAAATCAGTTACCCATAGTCAAAGCTGTGGTTAGATTTTTGAGTATGTCTACTCTGCAATAAAAGACCTGTGGCATGGCTGCAGCTGGCCCAGATCAGCTGACTTGGGTTAATGCCACTCAGACTGCAGAGCACTAATATTGCAATGTAGATGTTCGGGCTCTGCCTGGAGCCTGGGCTCTGAGATTCAGTGCTGCAGGGTTTCTATTGCAGTGTGGACATATCCTATATGTCTAATAGGCTAATTAATGAAGTTATTTTGATTTACAACTGTGTAAATGAAAGCCCCTCAACTCCATCCTTCATGTAGCTTGTGATGATGTTGTAACAGGCAATAAATCATTCAACAATTATAAGTTAAACTTTCAAAGGTGCCTAAATGACTTAGGCATCCAAGCTCCATTTTCAAAAGTGACTTAGGTTCCCACACAATTTGGAAAATTTTAGACATGTGTATCATCCCCATTCATGTATTGGCAGTTGCCCAAAGTGCAGTGATCCACAATCCTCGTTCTTTTGGTACTTTCTGCTCACTTAGTCAATTTTGCATCTTTTTTTTTTTAATCCACATCCCGCTCTGAGAAATGGCAAACAAACAAAGCTGGCTGAAAATTTCCTGCCAAAACAATTTCAATGAAAAAAGATCTGTTTGAAACAGAAACTTTTTCAGGTTTTCATAAAAAAATATTTTTTTACTTTAATTTTTGATTAAGTATTTGCTGAACACTGAAAAAGAAAAATCAATGTGTGGAGTTTGGATTGTTTATGTTTTGTGGGGCGGTTTCCCCTCCACAAAACTCCAGCATTTTTCTATAAAAAATTTACCACAAAAAAATGTTTCCCCCATTTGCTTGTTGGTAATAACTTGGGCAGGAGGAAGATGGGCTGAAAGGAAATCCTATACATTTTAAGGCCAGATGATGCTGAACTCACAGAGAAAACATTCTCTACACTTAACTCCTTCCACTTAATTTTATCTCAGACAGATCTTACAAAAAGCATCTAAGCAACACTGATTTCCTTAGCATTTCACATGTTTTCAAAATATCACATTTTGCAGGTAGTTTCCCATTTCCCTATTGCAACCTCTACAAAAATTTCTATTTTAAAAACTCTGGCTATATTTCCAGAAATCAGAAACAGGATCCACTTCCTGAAGCAACACATGGGGTAAGCCCTTGTGCATTTAGTGCCAGCAAAGTTAATTTATAACCAAGCTCTTGCTGAAATACAGTTACTATTCACCTTTAGCTTTAATTCTGGTTGTCATATTTGCAAGGTTACTTGTTTGTAGGCTACACATAAGGGTAACGTCCCACAAGTTTTACTGACTGCAGAAAACATTTTAACGGTAACCGCTGTAGTCCCTGGGCTGCAGTTATTTTCTGTCAACTGGAATGAAGCAATCCTGGGAAAGCGAGATGTTTTACAGTTTTATCGTGAGTTTTGTAATGATAGAGACTTGTTGAATGCTTTATGACTGTATTAAACAAAACTGCACCAACAAGTTCAGTTCTTACAGAATGCGGTCCTCAGTCCTTATTCAATGTGTGAAACATGGATTGGTGTTAACGCTGCTTTTGCATAGTACTGATTTGAGAGCTCATAACACTGAACTCCTGTAACTATGGTCTAATTGAGAGAGCATGAGGCTGGGAGACAAGAGATCAAGGATGAAATCCTTCCCCCTTCAAATGTATGTTAAAACTCCCACTGACCGGGGCAACGGATCTAGGGCTGCTAGGCCTGGGGGGTACAGTGACATCCCCTGTCTTGCGTCTTCAGCATAACACCCACTATAAGAATTGTTCCAGCACCCCTGCTACTGACTTCACTGAGGCCAAGTTTTCAAACTTGTTCTCTACTCCTAGTTTGTGAGACATGAGGCAAGCTGCTTCCTTATGCCCTAATTTACTCATCTGCAGAAAGGGAGATGATCATTCCTCAGAGAACACTTTGAAGGCTGCAAGAACCACAGGGGGGCATGAAAAGATATTTAGACTTCATATCCACTAGTCCTTGGCCTCCTGGAGGAATCTTTCTGTGCTGGTGAGGTTTGTTTTTTTGTTTTCAAACACTTTGTCTAATTCCTAGTGGACAAGTCAATGTGATCAAGATTTTCCTGACATCCTTTTTTGACAAGGAGCTATCCTAAATGAGTCTGGGAATAAATCCTTAACTGTATTTCCTGAGTGAGGGTATGCCTACACTGCATTCCTCTTTCGAGAGAGGAAAGCAAATGCAGACAAACGATATTGCAAATGAAGCGCGGATTTGAATTTCCTGCACTTCATTTGCATAATCGCATCCAGCCGCTATTTTGGAATAACCTTTACTCCTTAAAAAATGAGGTTTAACGGTTATTTTGAAAGAAGGGGTCTCTTTCAAAATAACCGCGTCTATGCGGCATTTTTTATCTCGAAATAAGGTATTTTGCAGTGTAGATATACCCTGACTGTCTGAGGTCTTGAGACATCAATTTGTGCCTGTGTTATCTAGGTCTGCCATGATTATAATGCGGGTAGAGACCACCCAAATACTCACACTGAGACTCTCACAAAAGTGAGAGGGCACGTGGAAATAGTCCAGAACGACGACTTCCTGATGAGAATGGCACTGGATACCTCTGCTCTCTATAAGATACTGTTCTGTGCTGACTCTAGGTCAGTGAGTCTCAAAGTGTGATCCACAGACCACTAGTAGTCTGCAAACGTCTTGCAAGTGGGCCACAGGTTTGGGGCTCGCCCC
Source organism: Pelochelys cantorii (assembly GCA_032595735.1). Lineage (NCBI taxonomy): Eukaryota > Metazoa > Chordata > Testudines > Trionychidae > Pelochelys > Pelochelys cantorii. The sequence continues at coordinate 9,408,187 of CM064339.1, read as the reverse complement.
CTCCTCAGCAGCAAGGAGCCTGCTGGTGGGGAGGGGCGGTGTGAGCCTCACAGGCAGAATCTGGCTTGTGGGGGAAGGAAGCAGCTCCACACATGGCCACTTCCTCTGCCACCCTCTCCCCCCGCTCCTCGGCTGCGGGAACAGCAGCACAGGAAAACTCTCAGATGGAGGCTTTCCCTGCTGCTCCCATTGGGTGGAATAATGGCCAATGGGAATAGCGGGGTGGGGGAGGGAAGGGGAGCAGCGGAAGGCATGGAGCTGGGTAAACATCCCCATCCCCCTCACGCACTCTCCTCCTGTTGAGAACCCACCCCCCATTTGCACCCTCCCTCCCAGACCCCCCCAGCCCACTTCTGCACCCAACCTTCCACCCAACCCCCCCCCCCCAGCCTACTCCTGCACCCAACCTCCCAGCTATACCCTATATTCCAACCCCCTCCTGCACCCATTTTGTCATCATGATGGTTGGCTGTTTCTGTCTGCCTTGGGTAAGGTGGGAATCGTCTGCCTTGGGCGAGGTGGGCCACGAGCCAAAAAATTTGAGAACCACTGCTCTAGGTGAATGCTGCCCCAGGAATATTTATGCATGTTTCTTCAATGTATGATTAGCGTGCTAATACTGCATCAATAAAAACAAAATGAATGACTAGTGTTTTAAAAAAAAAAAAGTATTTCCTGTGTTATTTCACACAGCTCCTTTCCCCTCTCACGTGTGGCGAGACAAACAATCCTACAAACACCTCCCACGTGAACTTCATGCACATGCATAGCTCCATAGGCACTACACTCCAAAGGTAGCTAGACTATTAATACATCGAGAGCACTTTATATTCTATATATCAATCTAGTGGGAATGAATAAAGGCATCGGGGTTGAATGTCGGACAGATTTGAATCTTCACTTTTTGTCAGAAGATTTATCAGCAGAGAACGTGCATATATCCCAACAGCAAGCTGTTTTTCTGAAGAAAATCCTTTTCTTAAGATTCTTATAGGTACATAGTAGAGCAAGATTAATAGTTTGCAATGAATACTTTACCCAGTAAATATAGCCTTTCCCTTTTGCAATATCTGGGAGTAGATCCAAATTTCCTCTAAAATAAATAATTTATTATTTGAATATTTTCAGCCATTTTCTGGGTATTTTTAATATGTAGCTTCATTACAAATAGTTCACATGCTATTCCATATCTGATATTTGAAGTTTTGAGTTCGGATTGGTCAGGCAAGTCACTTGGTATCTATTCTGTTATCTGATTGCATACATGTATAAATACTTTCTGTATAATCACTTTTTATTGATTTTGAGAATCCATTTTCTGTGAACATTAATGTCCGTAAAGTTTGATTAAATAAATATTTATGGAAAGCAAAATCAAAAGGAGGCCAGCATAGCAAAAGCTAGGTCATGTATACATTTGAACAGTTATTTATGTTGTTGTTTTTGGTAGCATTAATTCAATTGCCTTTCAGCCTTGATGTACACATTTGTGCAAATTAGATGGCAGAAGAAAATGCAAATCAGATATGGAGCTTTTCTTCTCTAAGACACAGGTTCATATGTGACACAGACTGGTCAAAGTCCTAATCAGTGACCATATGAACAAGTGATGTTGTGTAGTACCATTCTTCATGGTGGGGCCTTAAAGAGGTTACAACTTGTGATGATGGTTTTGTGAGCCCCCTCAGCTGATAACCTCTCTGATGCTCTCAGGTGAGACATGAAAATGGAATTCATTCGAAGATTTAAATTTTCCATAACAGGACTGAAGCTCCTTAGTGGGGCAGTACTGAGGAAAGCTTTTCCTTTCCGTGGTTAAGAGAAGGACACCTTGCCCCAAAAAACCCAAGTTTGTTTTGCTTCATTGTAAATTAGACTGAATATAAGACTCCCTCCCACCCGTCCCCCCAAATATTACACTTCAATGAAAAGATCAAGTACAAACTTGGACAGTACAATTATGACTTCTTAAACTTTTTGGAGAAGAGTATTTTCTTCAAAAGACAGAGTGAATGTTCACATTCATTCGCTAATATCCAGTTATAGTACATGTGCACCAACCCATTGTTCTATTAACAGTACAAATAAAATGGACTTCTCTGGTATACATTTTACGTCTTGTTGCTGAGAGACCAGATGGCTCAATATGCCTTCTACTAGCATCTAAAAATCAGAATGATTTGAACAGATGATGTGCCTGGATGTACTGAACTACTTGGACTGTGCAGTTTCAGACTGCGTGTTTAATGGGCAGACTTAGAACTTTCAATCACGTGGCTAACTCTTTGTCCAGAAAGGCTTTCATTTTTGCACGTGCTCTCGCATGCTTGTAGCATACCCTTATGTTGCACCGACAGACCAGGTCCTTTTGCAACAACAGAATGAGACACTCAAAAGGGCAAACTATTTGGACACCCAATTCTCATTACTTCTAATGGGCATGCAAATCTCTTAAGCAGCTTTGAAAAAAATCTGTCAATATCTCCATTAACCTCTCCTCCAAAGTGCATGAAGAACAAGCTCTGCAGCTGGTGATGGAAGAATAAGGCTCCAAGTGAATAAATAACTCTGTGTGATGGAAGTCAGGATTGCCCAACCAGCAAGTACTAGACCCAAATCCTAATTTAGTAACTTCTCAGGCTTCCTGACAATTAGGTGATGATGAGAGACTATCTTGTCATGGATCAGCCAAATAAAGCTTCATCTTTTGATCTAAGAGGTACCCCACAGCTCTCAGGCCTTGGTTTCCTGATTGATATGGGTGAGGAAGGTGAATAGCTCAGAGGCAAATAGTGAATAGCTTTTCAGATTTCCTGCCACGTATCCCTTTCTTATAATTCAGTGTGTTCTAAGTATGGACCCCAGGTTGAAAACCTCTGTTCTAGATAATAACCTTGAATCCTTTCACAGACCGTAGACACAGCTAGCAAACCTCCAGGGTCCACTGAACCCAGGCTGAGAACCACTGCTCTTCATTTGGAGCCATTTCTGTGCCTCCTCAAATGTCTGACAGTCCTTCCTTTGCCAGTGGTGCTGGATGCTTTGTGTTGGAATGATTGATGGCCTATGCTGATGATAGCTCAGTTTTCATGTCTGACAGTGATGTGCAGGAATTTTCCACTTGTAGGAAAATGTTCCTTCTGTCCACACTAACTGTGCTAGGAGTAATTTGATCTTACTGGGCTCTTGTAGTGTCACAGTCCCCTTTTATTGCCCCAACAATTACAGTGGTACATCTCTGTGATTAAGATGTTTGGATCTGAACAACACATTCTAAAAAAAAAAAAAAACCTGGGAGGAAGCTAAGGAGACCTGAGGTCTCCTCAAAACCTATGAATCTGATTCTATGATTCTATAAATGGCTTTTGACTGCCAACTAATTTTGAGATCTCTATTTTGTGGCACCAGCTAGTGTGTCTGGACCCTCCTCAGGACCATTCGGACCAGAGTCAGAGGTATACAGCCATATATTTTTAAGTATTACCCCTGGTTGATTGTGCTTTGTTGTTCCAATTATTAGATAATAGCGGCCAGGCTCACTGATTTAGTCAGCTAACATTTTATCTCCAGTCTGTTCAGCATTTGCTACCTTCTGACTCCATACTGGCCCGGGAGTCCCTTGCTTTTTCTTTTCTTCTTCACGCTGGGAGGATGGGCTTTGATTCTCACTTATTTTTGTTGGTACCTGGTCAATTACAGAGTCTAGATTTGCTTCCATTCTATAATATTTGGGTTTTATGCCTTGCTGCTAATGTAATGTGCACAGCCAGGCTGGGTGTTTCCCAGGTTATGACTCTTGGAAGAGCTGCTTTGTTTTAACCCATATCTCCCCTCTGAAGTCTCCCCTCCAGGAGCCTGTTTTTGGCCTTTACCCAGGCTGGATTGACCAAGCTGTCCCATCTGATTGTTCCTAGTTGGTCAAGCTTGAAATCAATGACAGATCTTGCTCTTCAGATTGGAATCATGTGAAGGTTTTTTAAAGGTCCTCTCTGAATTTCAGGCAGTGTTCCCTCAGTGGGTTACTTGGTATTTCCAGAAAGTTTTTGCAGGGATTGTTTTTCCAGGAGGGAAACCTGTGTTCCACATTCTGTCTCCTCTTCTGTGGGTGAAATCTTTGTGCAACCAGGCAAACTGTTGTCCTGGAAAGGTCTGGTGAATATCCTTTTGCAATCATGACCAAGAAGCAGCTCTATGGTGTATATATATATATATCTATCAAAGTACAGCAGTATGCCACCTTCTCTGATCTCCCTGAAACAGACAGGAGGATGCCTCTGTCCCTGGGTGACTCTTCCAAACTGCTCCAGTGACTTTCAGGGAAGGGTCCCGAGAAGCAGTCACAGAATCATAGAGCTGAAAGAGAGCTCAGGAGGTCATCAAGTCCAGCCCCCTGCCCAAGGCACGACCAATCCCAACTAAATCAACCCAGCCAGGGCTTTGTCAAGCCAAGAATTAAAAACCTCTAAGGACGGAGATTTCACCACCTTACTAGGTAACCCATTCCAGTACTTCACCACCCTCCTAGGGAAATAGTTTTTCCTAATTTCCAATCTAGACCTCCCCCACTGTAACTTGAGACCATTGCTCCATGTTCTCCCATCCGTCACTACTGTGAACAGCCTCTGTCCATCCTCTTTGGAACCTCCCTTCAGGAAGTTGAAGGCTGCTATCAAATCCCCCCTCACTCTTCTCTTCTGCAGACTAAACAAACCCAAATCCCTCAGTTTCTTCTCATAGGTCATGCACTCCAGCCCCCTAATCATTCTGGTCATCCTCCACTGGACCTTCTCCAATGCGTCCACATCTTTTCTATAGTGAAGGGCCCAGAACTGGACACAATACTCCAGATGTGGCCTCACCCAAGCCAAATAAAGGGGAATAATCACTTCTCTGGATCTGCTGGCACTGCTCCTCCTAATGCACCCTAATATGCCATTAGCCCTCTTGGCTACAAGGGCACACTGTTGACTCATGTCCAGCTTCTCATCCACTGTAATCCCCATGTCCTTTTCTGCAGAACAGCAACTTAGCTATTCGGTCCCCAGCCTGTAACAATGCTTGGGATTCTTCCGTTCCACGTGCAGGACTCTACACTTGTCGTTGTTGAACCTCATCAGATTTATTTTGGCCCAATCCTCTAATCTGTCTAGGCCACTCTGGCCCCTATCCCTGCCCCCCAGCGTATCTACCTCTCCCCCTAGCTTAGTGTCATCTGCAAACTTGCTGAGGGTGCAATCATCCAGGTCATTAATAAAGATGTTGAAGAAAACTGATCCTAGAACAGATCCTTGGGACACTCTGCTAGAAACCGACCACCAACCTGACATCGAGCCGTTAATCACTACCCTTTGGGCCCGACAGTCTAGCCAGCTTTCTATCCATATTACAGTCCATTTATCCAATCCATATTCCCTTAACTTACTGGCAAGAATATTGTGGGAGACTGTATCAAAAGCCTTGCCTCATCATAGAAGCTATTCAGATTGGTCAGGCATGACTTGTCCTTCGTGAATCCATGTTGACTATTCCTGATCACTTTCCCTTCTTCCAAATGCTTCAAAATGGATTCCTTGAGCATCCCCTCCATGATTTTTCTGGGGACTGAGGTAAGGCTGATGGGTCTGTAGTTCCCTGGATTGTCCTTCTTCCCTTTCTTAAAGATGGGCACTACATTTGCCTTTTTCCAGTCATCCAGGATCTCTCCCGATCTCCATGAGTTTTCAAAGATAATGGCCAAAGGCTCTGCAATGACATTTGCCAACTCCCTCCGTACCCTCAGATGATTTAAATCCAGACCCATGGATTTGTGTATGTCTAGCTTTTCTAATTAGTTCTTAACCTGTTCTTTCCCCACCAAGGGCTGTCCACCTCCTTCCCATACTGAGTTGCCTAGTGCATTAGTCTGGGAGCTATCCTTGTCTGTGAAGACAGAGGCAAAGATAACATTGAGTACTTCAGCTTTCCCCACATCATCTGTCACTAGGTTACCTCCCTCATCCAGTAAAGGTCCCACACACTCTCTGATAGGCTGGAAGGGCATAACAAGTGGGGTTCTGCAGGGGTCTCTTCTGGGACAAGTTCTGTTCAATATCTTCATCAACAATTTAGATATTGGGATAGAGAGTACTATTATTAAGTTTGCAGATGATACCATGCTGGGAGGGGTTGCAAGTGCTTTGGAGGACGGGGTCAAAATTCAAAATGATCTGGACAAACTAGAGAAATGGTCTGAGGTAAATAGGATGAAGTTTAATAAGGACAAATGAAAAGTACTCCGCTTAAAAAGGAACAATCTATTTCATACATACAGAGACAGTCTAGGAAAGGAATCTAGGGGTCATAGTGGACCACAAGCTAAATATGAGTCAACAATGTGACACTGTAGCAAAAAAAAAAAGCAAACGATGATTCTGAGATGCATTAACAGAAGTGTTGTGAGCAAGATACAAGAAGTCATTCTTCTGCTCTACTCTGCGCTGATTAGGCCTCAACTGGAGTATTGTGTCCAGTTCTGGATACCACATTTCAAGAAAGATGTGGAGAAATTGAAGAAGGTCCAGAGAAGAGCAACAAAAATGATGAAAGGTCTAAAAAACACAAGCTATGGGGGAAGGCTGAAGGAATTGGGATTGTTTAGTTTGCAAAAGAGAAGACTGAGAGGGGACATGATAGAAGTTTTCAGATATTTAAAAGGGTGTCACGGGGGGTGGTGGGAAATTGTTCTCCTTGGCCTCTGATTACAGGACAAGAAGCAATGGGCTTAAGCTACAGCAAGGGAGGTTTAGGTTGGACATTAGGAAAAACTTCCTAATTGTCAGGGGACTGGAGTGCAGGGGTTTGGGATGTGGCCTAGGGTAGAAGAGGATTGTGATCTCGGGCAGGAGATTGGGGTGCCAGATCTGGGAGGGGATATGGGTGTAAGAGGGGGACAGAGGGTTTGGGTATGTTGAGTGTGGGGGGGAGGGGGACGAGGGTTGGGACAGGAAAGGGCTGGGGTGCCAGAAGCAGTCTGTGGCCAGGAAACTTACCTGCCAGCTGCCAAACTAGCCTGCCTGCCTGCAGAGCTAGGACTTGCATAGGTTAAAATGTTTCCCAGCCAGCCTGCCTGCCTCCTTGCCTTGCCATGTGCTTCATTGATTAACTAAGCCATGGAGAGGGGGTGTGGTTCTTCTTGGCTGCCTAACAAGCAGCTTCCACTGGCTGGTTTCAGACCAGAAACCAGCCAATGGGATTGTGCTGGGGGCGGGACGGCTCCTGAAACTTCCTCCCTTCCCTCCAGTTTTAAAACAGAAATGGAGCCCTGCAGCCACATTTCTGCATGGTGAGGGGCTGCAGGGCAAGCAGGGGAGCCTGCCTGGGGCTCCCTGCTGCATCCACAGGCTCCGGATATGGTAGCTTGGCGGGCCGGATCCGGCTCACGGGCCGTATTTTGTCCAGACCTGATCTAGACGGTGCTTGGTCCTGCTGTGAGGGCAGGGGACTGGACTTGATCTCTCAAGGTCCCTTCCAGTTTTAGTCTATGTCTACACTGGAGCGTTCTTGCATGAAAACGGCCGCTCTTGCGCAAAAACATGCCACCTGTCTACACTGGCCACGCATTCTTGAGCAAGTAAACTGATGTTGTGCTGTAGAAAATCAGAGCTTCTTGTGTAAGAACTCTGACGCTCCCTCTCAGGAAGAAGGCCTCTTGCACAAGAGCTCTTCCAGAAGAGGCCTGTGTAGACAGGCAACATGAATTTCTTGCTCAAGAAGCCCCTATGGTTAAAATGGCCATCAAATCTTTCTTGCGGAAGAGAGTGTCTACACTGCCATGGATGCTCTTGCGCGAAAGCACATGGCAGTGTAGACGCTCTCTTGTGGAAGAGTTTTTCCACAAGAACTCTTCCGCAAAAGAGTTCTTGCACAAGAAGCTGCTCATGTAGACGTAGCCATAGTGTTCTATGAACAAGTTGTTTTATGTACCAGATTAACCCTGAGGTGTCTGTCTGTTTTCTTTCTCCTAGCCTCTATTAGCTCTTGGAGTGAAATACCAAACTCTCATTCAGCTAGCTTCTGGTACAATTAACTGTTTGCTGAGTCAAGCAAAATTAGCCATTTAGAAATCTCACTAGGATAGAACAGCTGGAGTAAAGCAGGGTGGTGAACTGGGGCCACTCTAAACACTGATTGTGGCCTGGCTGTGGATTGATTATACCATTTATAAATTGTAATTTGAATAGTTTTAGGTTGAATTAGAACAGGGCTACTCAACATGCGGCTCACAGCCTGTTTGTTTGCAGCCCGTGGTGCGGTTTGCGTTTACGCAGGGCTCGACACGTGGCCTGTGGGCAGGAGCCAAAGCAAAAAAGTAGTCCATATAATGGTCTCCTGCTGATATGCATTTTAGTCGTTAAACTCCTGAACTGTCATTGCTCATGAAAAGTGCTATCATATGGGTGGAAATCGGGTAAATGTGGCATTTTATTAATATCAGCAGAACTGACTTAAAAGGGGGTCTGCGTGTTGTGTAGTCTGCCTTAATCTTTGTATTCATGCCTGTCAGTGTGAAAGAAGCTATTTGCATGTAAATGCAACCCCACTTAAGTTGTGGCCCTCAGCGTGTGCTGTGAGTATCATTATGGCCGCCGGGGCTTCCAAAGTTGAGTAGCCCTGAATTAATATGTTAACATTTTGCGTGAACTTTGTGATGATGCTTTAATGATCCATACTTAATGTTAAAACAGGGCTACTCAACTTTATCATTGTGGCCCCCAGTGCTTCCGCTCACGGCACATGCTGAGGGCCGCAACTTAAGTGGGGTTGCATATACATGCAAATATATATGCAAATACCTTCTTTCACACTGACAGGCATGAAAACAAAGATTAAACCTTAAGTCAGGGCGCCAGACCCAAACATGGCCAGTGTGAGCCAGTTAGCACCCCTCAGGCTCTGCCCACCAAGCTAAGCAGCCAGCACTTCCCAAAATGCCACATGCTCACGGCTCCTCCTCCCTAGGGGCTAGAAATGCTGACACCCTGTACCCATCTGTTCCAGCCAGCCAGCCTGCTTGCATCTTTCAATGCTCACCCCACCTGGGAGATGCCTCACTGTTGTGGAACTTTGAACCCAGTGGAGGCCCAGTTCAAAGGATCCCATTCGTGGGCTGCCTGTTGAGCCCCGCCTAAACCCAAATCACACCACAGGTCACAGACAAACGGGCTGTGGGCCACATGCGGTCTGCCTGTTGCAAAGCATGTTTTGCTTTATTTTATTTGTATATATTGTAATTTTATTTCTGTATATATTTAAAAAATTTTCCTGCAGAAGGCACATCACTTTGCATCCCACAACCCCTCCCTCCCTCCTCCCCTTTTCCTCACTGGTGCTCGGGTGCTGGGGGGAAGAGCATGGGCCCAGTGAGGCCCCAGAGAAGGCCCCTTTCCCCTGGCAGCTGGGGGGGAGAGGGGGGGAAAGAGCTGGGCACAACCTCACCCTGGCCCCCTTCCCTGGCAGCCTGGGGGAGGAAAGAGCCAGGGCAGGTTGCGGGGGGGAAAGGAGTCGGGTAGGGGGCAAGAGCTGGAGTGGCCTCAGGGCCTAGAGCAGGGGAGGAAGAACTGTGGCTTGTGGGTGGGAGGGAAGGGGCTGGAGGGGAAGCAAGACCAGAAGTGGGGGGGGGGGGGGAGGGCCAGGGCCAGGGCCAGGGGGGAGAGAGCCATGGCTGGCTAGGGCTGCCATGTCTTGGCCTGGCCCTCCCCGATGGCCTGGGCTGCCTACCCCCAGAAAGGGGGGTTGGTGAACATAGCGAGCAGGGGGCATGACCCCCTACTATTCTCATAACAGTTTTTAACGTGATTACATATGACCTATGTCCTAGCCTATGTCTGCACTTCATAAACAAACCTTGTTATTCATGGCTGCTTATTACCCCTTCCCCCCAACTAGGGTTGCCAGATGGTTTCAACAAAAATACCAGACACACTTGACATTACATCTCATTTAGAAAATACTGGACATTTATATTTTCTCAGTTATATTTTCTCAGTTTGTTTCCCGAACAGAAAGCTCAAATACTGGACTATCTGGTTCAAAACCGGACACCTGGCAACCCTACCCCCAACAGCAAAGTTTTGTGGCAGCAAATGCAAATACCGCTCAGAGGGATTGGAAGTATTTTGTCAGTAAAAGTGCTTACAAGCAGAGCTCACACACACTGACTTTTAGCACTAGGGCTGTGTTGACACAGCCTTGTTGCTAAAGTCTGCATGATGCAGACCCTTCCATTCTCTCACTCTCTCCCGGGGTGGCACAAATGAAAATATAACTTAATTTGATCCTACTGGTAAGTAGTTAGCCTTTAATAAGCTTCCTTTCCAGAATGTGCCTATGAATAAAACTTTGGCAAACTCAACAACTTGGTGTCAACCTCAGCATGTTCATTTCAGTTCTTTCCATCACTAGAATTTGCTCGAACAAACCTGAGATTCAGATTATCAGACATGCTGGTGGCCGTGGCCCTCTGCCACAGCTCCTATCTGACTGGAAATCAGGGAAAGCTTGTCACAAATCCACTTTGGTACCAAATGACTGGAAGATGGCCAATATAACACCAATATTTAAAAAAGGCTCTAGAGGAGATCCTGGCAATTATAGACCGATAAGTTTAACATCAGTACCAGGCAAATTAGTAGAAACACTAGTAAAGAGTAAAATTGCAAGGCACATAGAAGAGCACGAATTGTTGGGCAAAAGTCAGCATGGTTTCTGCAGAGGGAAGTCGTGTCTAACTAATCTGTTAGAATTCTTTGAAGGGGTTAATAAACATGCGGACAAGGGGCACCCAGTGGATATAATATACCTAGATTTCCAGAAAGCCTTTGACACGGTCCCACACCAAAGGCTTTTACGTAAATTAGGTGGTCATGGGATAGGAGGAAAGGTCCTTTCATGGATCAAGAATTGGTTAAAAGACAGAAAACAAAGGGTGGGAATAAATGGTAAATTTTCACAATGGAGGAGGGTAACTAGTGGTGTTCCCCAGGGGTCAGTACTGGGACCAATCCTGTTCAACTTGTTCATCAATGATCTAGAAAATGAGGTAAGCAGTGAGGTGGCCAAGTTTGCAGATGACACAAAGTTGTTCAGGACAGTCAAAAGCAAAAGGGATTGTGAAGAACTACAAAAAGATCTCAGCAAACTGAGTGATTGGGCAGCAAAATGGCAAATGAAATTTAATGTGGGTAAGTGTAAGGTAATGCATGTTGGAAAAAATAACCCAAATTACACGTACTACATGATGGGGTCAAATTTAGCTACGACAGATCAGGAAAGGGATCTTGGAGTTATAGTGGATAGTTCTATGAAGACATCCACGCAGTGTGCAGCGGCAGTTAGTAAGGCAAATAGGATGTTAGGAATTATTAAAAAAGGGATAGATAATAAGACAAAAGATATCATACTTCCCCTATATAAAACTATGGTACGCCCACATCTCGAGTACTGCGTGCAGATGTGGTCTCCTCACCTCAAAAAAGATATACTGGCATTAGAAAAGGTTCAGAAAAGGGCGACTAAGATGATTAGGGGCTTGGAAAGGGTCCCATATGGGGAGAGGCTAGAGAGACTGGGACTTTTCAGTTTGGAAAAAAGGCGATTGAGGGGCGATATGATAGAGGTATATAAAATCATGAATGGTGTGGAGAAAGTGATTATAGAAAAATTATTTACCTTTTCCCATAATACAAGAACTAGGGGACACCAAATGAAATTGATGGGTAGTAGGTTCAAAACTAATAAAAGGAAATTTTTCTTCACACAGCGCACAGTCAACCTGTGGAACTCCTTGCCCGAGGAGGCTGTGAAGGCCAGGACTCTATTAGGGTTTAAAAAAGAGCTTGATAAATTTTTGCAGGTTAGGTCCATAAATGGCTATTAGCCAGGGATAAAGTATGGTGCCCTAGCCTTCATAACAAGGGCAGGAGATGGATGGCAGGAGATAAATCACTTGATCATTGTCTTCTGTTCTCCTTCTCTGGGGCACCTGGCATTGGCCACCGTCGGCAGATGGGATGCTGGGCTCGATGGACCTTTGGTCTGACCCAGTATGGCCATTCTTATGTTCTTATGTTCTAATGCTTCAGGCCACTGGTCTACGTGAAAGAATCTGCTTTTGTTTTTACTGCCTCTGTGCTGAAGGAAATAGCTGGATCCTGGAAACATTAGATCACATTCTCACCAAACCAGTTACCAGAAGACCCTGAGAATGGGCATGAACCCACCTCTGGAAGCCTATTGAAGCTTATCTTCTATTGAACCATCTGCACTGTTAGGATGTGGCACACACAGTTCTCGCAGTGGGCACCTGACTTTCATCCATAATACTGTACTTATCCAGGGGCAGTTTAGTAACTGCCACTTGTGGCAGATATTATGCAGTGATGTGAATTGCTCACAAGCAATGGCATGATATGTTGCCTAGTGAATAAATGTGGCAAGGCAAATAGGCTTCCCTACGCTGTCCCTCCCATTGTACACTGCAGGAATTTGAAACTGAAGATGTCAGATGATGCCATTCAGTGGATTTTATCCCTTTATAACCATCAGAATTGCTCTGTAAACATCGATAATAACTCACCACATGGCAAACAGGTGCTGTGGGCTCTATCCTGTTAGTCCCTAGTGAGCTGGAGCTATGCTAAGGAGATACTGTGACAAAAGCCTTCTATGTGGCTTCACCTGCCAATGCCACCTCTTTTCTCTGCCATGCTTCTCACCCACCTCCTCGCCCTGCCACCCTGCTCACCCTTGTTTGACAGGACATGCCGAACAGGTTAGTCTCAGGGGGTCACTGTGTTAGTCTGTATCTGCAAAAACAGGAAAGAGCTCCATGGCACCTGGAAGACTCACATTTATTTTGGAAAGCATCAGAGGGGTAGCCGAGTTAGTCTGTAACAGGAAAAACTTAAAAAACAACACATAGTCTAGTAGCACCTTAAAGACTAACAAAACATGTAGATGGTATCGTGAGCTTTCATGGGCACAGCCCACTTCTTCAGATGATTGGAGTGTTGCATGTCCAGATCCAAGAAAATTTATTTTGGAATAAGCTTTTGTGGGTAAAAACTACTTCATCGTATGCATGGACATACATAATGACCTATGCTTGTTTTAGTTTACTGTTTTATATACAATGTGAAATATTCACAAACCTGTTTCACATAAAAACTAGAGATTTTGCCCCCCTCCCTCCCCACGTAGCAGCTGTCTGATTCTTGCACTTACGTCACTGTGGGTCCCTTTTTGGGATAGGTATGTAGACATGACTGAGGAAACCCTCAGGTATATCAAAGCGAAGGAGGGGATATTCTGCACACACCATGGCTGCTTCCAGGTTTACTGTTCCAAAGGAGGGTCTGGCTTCTGCCAGGTGCCCTGTGCAGAGGTGGGCAAGATAAGGCCAGCGGGCCAGATCCAGCCTGTCAAGCCTTTGAATCTAGCTGATCCCGCAGGACCCTCAGGCAGGGAGCTCAAAGCAGCTGGCTGCCTCACATGCCTCTGTGCTGTGCGCTGTGCTGGGGGGGGGGGGGGCAGCACATGAAGTCAACCCCCACCCCAACCTCTCAGCTCCCATTGGTCTGCAAATACAAGTGTGGATAAGTGATGTGGTAACAGACCAACAAGAAATCCTGTGGCACCTTATAGACTAACAGAGGTATTGGAGCATAAACTTTCATGGGCAAAGACCCTCTTATGTCAGATGCACTTAGTGGAAATTCCCTACTAACACACACAGCTACCCCTCTGATAGTGGTGAAAGATATGACCCAGGATGGTTTGAGCATTGTGCTCCCAGTAGAAATCAGAAGCATTATTTGGAAAAGTTCCACCCAAAGGGAGTTACAGGCCCAGTGGAAAATGGTCATTTCACATCTGATAAAGAGTCAGAAGAAATTAGGATCTTTCTTTTGCTAACATCCCAAACAGAAATAAAATGGAAATTTACACTTCACCCCAAGCACCGGTTCTGGCCAATGGGAGTTCAGAGATTTTGCGGGGATGGGGGCAGCACACGAAGACATGGAGCAGTTCTGAGCAGCCTGAAGCTGCGATGGGCAGAGAGCTCGCCATGGAGATAAGTAACTCCTGGTCAGAGCCTGCTTCTGGTACCTCACCCCCTCCTATACCCCAACTCCCTGCCCCAGGCCACCAGCCAAATGCTCTCTACCTCTAGGGGCCACCGTAGGTCACAACCCCCTCCTAAACACTGTACCCCTCCCCCAGGCCAGCATTCGTTCCTGCACCCATACCCCCTCCCAGACCCTACACCCCAGGCCAACAACCCCCTTCTTCACCCAAACTCCCTCTCAGACCCCACACCCTCTTCTCAGGACCATATGCGGGATGGAGGGTGTGAAGGGTGCAAATGCACCCCTCCCTGCCCCATGGTCCTAATTCCAGCAGAACTGGGGAAGGCTGGGGCAGCGCTTTGCTCCAGCCTCCCTCCCTCATGCTCTGGCCAGCTGGGCCAAGGCTGGGACTGATTCTCCCCCCTCCCCTAGGAGTCAGGCCTCACTTCTGGGAGAGGGGAGGGAGGGAGGGAGAAATCAGCCCAAGTCCTCCCCCAGCCAGCCCTGGGTTTTTTACTGCTGTGTACGTACCCCCAATGACAGCGACTGGATTCCTAGCCAGGCCCCTGGGAGCACACTGACAGGCGCCATCACACCCCCATCCCTGCTCATGTGCCCTCCCGCTCTGCACTACGCTGTTGCTGACTCCATCTACATGTTTTGTTAGTCTATAAAGTGCTACCAGACCATTTGTTGTTTTTTAAGTTTATCCATAGGAGAGTTAGGCGGGGGGGGGGGGGGTAGGAGGGAGGAGGGTTGTCCCCCTAGTCCCCAGGATCAGGTAGCTCTGTTCTCCTGCCTCCCTGTCATTCACCCATTGACACCTCTTATCAGAGGATTAACAGCATTTCATTGTTCTGGGTGATGAGCTACTTTGCATATTTAAAGAGACAGGACCAGACTGCAGGGGATGGGGTGGGGTGGGGGTCACAGCCTTGCCCCTGCAGCAGGATCAGCACAGACCCCAGCCCATAAAAACAAAGTCACGATATGATGCAATGTGTCCACTGCCTGCTCTGCTGGGCCTGTCCACACTGGGGGCTCACAGCTGCCCAGGCCTGGCCCATGGGGCCACCTAAGGATTGCAAAGCCATGGACAAGCAGGAGAGCTGTCACTGCCCCCACTATAAAGAGGGGGAAACTGAGGCCTAACAGCCTGATTTTTCAGATGCTCCAATGGGAGTGCTGTAGTCCGCCCACCCGGCCCACAGAGAGCCGCTAAAGACCACAGCAACAAGACAGTGCCTGAGTTAGAGGTAGGCTCTGGAGCCCCCACTCTAATCATTAGACACACGCTGCCTGACAAAGGGGCTAAGGGCCAGGGCCCCGCTCAGCCCCCAGCAAGGGAAATGCAATCAAAGGCCATGGCTTTGCTTCACCAACGGAGGCACCATTAGCCAGCCCTGCCCCACACAGCGCAGCCTGGCTGCCCGCTGCTAGTTCCAGCACCACGTTTTTATGTCCAGTTCTCGGAAGCTGGACAACAGCAGGTCTGTCCCTGAAGCCTCCAGCTCTCCCTTGGGCTAGTGGGACTGCCTCCAGCAGTGACATTAATGTTCCATTTGTACCTGGCCCTTCTGGGGCTGCAGCTCTCCAGGGGTAACGCTGAAACAGGATGGAACCTCACTACTGTCCCTGAGGGATGTGTGTGGCTAGAGCAGGGAGGAGGCGGCGCCAGGATGGCTGGGCCCTATTCCTAGCCCTGCCAGGGTAGTGGAGTTTGGCTAGAGCAAGGGGGGCTGGGAGCAGGACTTCTGAGTCCTAGTCCTAGCTCTGGCAGGGAAATAGGGTCTGATGGTCAGACAGAAACATTTGGATTTCCAAAGTCTCTTTTCAGCTCTGCCACTGACTTCCTTGGTGGCCTTGGGCAAGTCCCACAGCCCCAGGGTCTCAGCTGTCCCAGCTCCAAGATGAGGACAACAGTCCTACCCTGCATCTCAAGGCCTGAGCTAGCTCAGTGATGCCTTAGAAACTGGCCTGAACTGAAAGCCGAGCTTGTAACAGCCCTCAGCCTGGCAGAAGCTCATTTCTGGCCACTGCGTGGGCTGCTTTCTCCCCAAGGCACCAGGCTGAGATTGGCGGGTGGCCAGAGATCCTGGGTTCCCCACACCAAAGAGGTTAGAGGTGGGAACCAGTTAAACCTCATGTTTCCAGGAGGGGGGCTTTGCCTGTTGATAACGTGGCATTCAAACAAGCAACCCCCACCTGGGTAACAAGTGCCCCGGCTCTTTGCCAAGCTGCCTGGGAAGCCAGCAATGACACAAATACAATGTGCGCTTCAACCCCTTCTCACCTTGCAGGGAGTCAGAGACAGCTGCAGAGCTATTGGGGCAGAACCCAGCTCTACAATTCACCTCTTTGGGTTGCACTAGTGTTTGTGCAATTGGGATTCAGGGACCACCCCCCAGGCCCATATGCACGGGGGTATAAATGCACCCTCATATTCCCCCAAGTAAGCATACTCCTGCTGGCCAGTGGAAGGCTGGGGCTGATCCCCCCTCACCCCCACACTTGCCACAGGAGCAAGGCAGGGTGAGGGGAGGGGAAATCAGCCCCAGCCAGCCAGAGCATGGGGGAAGGAAGGCTTGGGCAATGCACCACTCCTACCTTCCCCTGGCCAGCAGGCACACACTTACTTGCAGGACCATGGGGTGGTGTGTGCATTCACACCCTTGTGGTCCTTTTACAACTCCCCCCATCTCCAGAAATTCCTGCATATGGGCCTGCTCCTGCACCCCAGTCTCCTACCCCAAACTCCCTGCTGCACCCAACCTCCATCCCAGACCCCACACCCTCTCATAGAAAGTGCAGCCCTTCACCACTTACCAAAACCTTGAAGCAGTCCCGATCAAAAATTATAGTCAGCCCACAGGCCCAGTGGTGGGAGCACTCTATCCATCCACCCTGTCTGCTGGGTATTTGGCTAGTGGGTCAATGGAAGGAGTCCCAGGGGAATACTTGCAGCACCGGGGCTGCAGAAGTTTCACTTCCTTACATTTCCTCCTACATTCATTGCTGGCCTTCTACCAATGGCTCCAACCCTACAGCTGGACCTATT
This sequence comes from Pelochelys cantorii, assembly GCA_032595735.1. Lineage (NCBI taxonomy): Eukaryota > Metazoa > Chordata > Testudines > Trionychidae > Pelochelys > Pelochelys cantorii. The sequence continues at coordinate 9,391,024 of CM064339.1, read as the reverse complement.
TGTAGTGAGGTGAAGGAGCCACCTGGTTGCCCACAGAAGATGAACAAGGGGCACCTGGATGCCAGAACAGAGCACTTGCTACAGTAGTGGCTGTTCCAGTCTTTCTTAGAAGATCATGGCTGCTTCTTCCCCCCCCCCCTCGCACCAGGGGAAAGGAAAATAAAATACCTTTGCATTGACAATAAGTAACCCCTGCCATTACATAGCCTAGCTGCCCTAGCGCAAGCAAACTGCCCATAACATGAAACTTGTCCAGCTTCATGTCTGATTACAAATTCAGAGACTCAGCCCATGTCTGCTCAATGGCTCGATAGAGATTTAACATTTCTCAGGTTACTCTGGCCCGGTTTGGAGCCTGCTTGGACTCCAGGTTGAATGCAGGCACAGCTTACATTTGGCTGAAGCTCATTTTGAGTGTTTTGGCTTCATTCACAATAAAATTTGCGATTTGAAGTTCTGCAGCCCAGAATAACTCTGAAAAAAACCCTGCCAACTGAAATCACCAGGCTCCTTAGAACCTTAGTACACAGCTCTTCAAATAGGCTACGTCTACACTACATGCTTCTTGCGCAAGAAGCCTTTTGTGCAAGAGTTTTTGCACAAAAACTTCTTGTGCAAGAGCATGTCCACACCTCAAAGCACATCACAAAAGCAAGAGGGCATCCACACTGTATGGACGCTCTTGCTCAAGAAAGCTCTGATGGCCATTCACAGAATGGCCATCAGAGAACCTGTGCTTTTTCCCTTAGTGGTTTCTTGTGCAAGAAACCACTCTGGAGTGTCCACACATGCCTTTTAGCACACTAGCTATAGTGCAAAAAGGAGTTATGCCTCGTAAAAGGAGGTTTACCTACACCGGCAAAAGCCCTCTCTTCTGCCGTTTAACTGTTGATTTACTTGTGAAAAAGCGCATTTGAGGTGTGGATGCTACATGGGTTTTTGCGCAAAAACCTTGCAGTGTAGACGTAGCCATAGTGCACTAGGCTATAGTTCCACATCAAACCATTTGAAGACTGATGTATTCTGTAAATAATCCACAATGGTTCCCTAATGTAAGAACATAAGAACAGTCAGACTGGGTCAGACCAAAGGTCCATCTAACCCCGTGTCCTGTGTTCCAACAGTGGCCAATTCCAGGTGCCTCCGACGGAGTGAACAGAACAGGGAATCATCAAGTGATCCATTCTCTATCACTCATTCCCAGCCTCTGGCCAACAGAAACTTGGGACACTATCCCTGCCCATTCTGGCTAATAGCCATTTCATTGATGGACCTATCCTCCATGAATTTATCTAGTTCTTTTTTGAACTCTGTTAAAGTCTTGGCCTTCACCACATCCTCTGGCAAACCCCTGCTTTGCAAAATTGGAAATGCAAGCTCATAACACATTCTTTGATAAGATTTCTATACTGTTTCATGTGGGGATAGCAATACTGTGAGAAGAGTGGCTCTGCTTGTGTTCTATTTTGGTATTTCTACTTCTGGTGCCAACTATAAATGAGAGGGCAGAGGCTTGTAAAAAATATTAAAAAGGAGAGGAGGAAATTACTCAAATTTCTGACATCAAAGAGGTTCATCCCAACTGTTCATGGCCATGGCACTGGGGCAGGTTCTCATTCTGACTAAGCAAGTTTGTCCATCTGTGTGTAGCATCTGATTTGTAACTGTAGGCAGCTTAGCTGAAGATTCAAGAGCCTTAAGCCACCAAACACTTGGTGACATAGCTACACCCTTTCTGCCATACCTGCCCTTCCTGAAAAATCTGCCAGGCCAACAGACTTACTGGGCTCCTGGGCAAGGTGTGTGTGAGGAGTGTGTGTGTGGATGGGGAGGAAGGGGGTAGTGGCTACATGCTCCCAGAAGGAAGGGAGCCTCAGGCAGAAGGGAGGGGGCTGGGGGCAGCCAGCCCTCAACACCATGTGGTGTGCCCCCTACCCACAGACCTCAGCTGCCTGGAGTGCACCACATGGCACTCTGGTGGCAATTTAAAGGGCCCAGGGTGCTGGCTGCTCCTGCAGTAGCAGCTGGGAGCTCTGGGCCTTTTTGAATTGCCCAACCCCCGGGCAGTTGCTCCCTTTGCCCACTTCCATCCTCTGTCTGCAGGCCGGCCTGCCTGCCTGCCTGCCTGCTTGCAAATGTTATTATATTATATCCCTCACTCATCTTATCTGTCTAATGTTAGATTGATAATTTAAGTGAAATTTTAAATAACATTGGGAAACCTAAAACTTTTCTTGCCTTTATTTTTTTCCTTTTATCTGACAACCAAGAATTTTACTGAGCAAAATACATTCAATTCACTCCACTGAGTCCAAGAATAAATTTGGACCTTGAGGTACATTTCCTTCAAAATAAAATGTTTGTGACCTATAGGCTTCAAAAAATCAAAACTCTAAGATAACCACTTTTAAAAAAATATCAAATAGGTTCAGCTCAACTGTTCATTATGTATCAAGTCAATATTACTAAATGTCTCCTCTAAAGGATGGTGAAAATGTATTTTGTTATGGAAAAGATGTTTCCTAGCAATTATTAAAAAGAAGTCTGCTCTAAAAAAATGAACACTTTTAAAATAGAGAAATATTATTTAATAATGCCCTAAAAGTGTAGCAATGAGAAAGCAGTTTGTAGTTTTAAAATGTGCTAGCAGGTTGAAGTAAACTACAAACTATTGTCTTCACCAGGATTTTGCCATATGTTAGTTACCACTTGGTGAGAACCACAGCATTTTCTCTTGTGAAAACAAGGCCAATGATATTTGTACTCAAAAGGGTGGTTTGAAAAAACAAGTAGGGTTTTATCTTGCCTTGTGGTGTGCCATTAACTCTGGGACAATTGGTTTACTGAGCCAGATCTGTTCCCCTAATTTAACTTAGTTTTTTATTATTTAATTCTGAAATTATTTCCTTGATAAGGTATTGTGTGAAAATGATTGATTGTATAGGGTGGCTTTTTTAACATTGTCTTGCACTGCATCTCAAGTGCATTGGATTTAAACGTTTCAAACCTGATTAATTTGTTGGGAGTAGAGAGATGAGGGAGAGCCCACTTTCTTCAATGCAAGAACAGTTGCTTTAATCAAGGAGCAGGGAACAGCTTGCATTCTCTGGTTTTTGACTTACACAAAGCCTGTTTGTTTTTACTTAAGGCAATATTACCACGCCCCTGTTTCCATGGAATTGCTAGGGAGCTAAACCACACCTTTATGAACACCATTTAGTGCTTCCTGAGCAGAGCTCCTAAGACTCTGCTCCTAAGGGTAATTGGAGGGTTTTTTTAAAGGCAAAAACAACTAGATCTTTGGCCTGCAAGTGATCAGCCAGGGCATGTCACCTGTCTTTGTGTTTTTACTGCTGTGGCCAATGGTTTACACAGAGATTCTGGCCTATGTTGATGTGTAACATTTAATAAATAACATTAAACCTTTCTTTCAGAGGCATTGGCTAGTGCAGGGAAATGTTAATGAGAGAGGGGGCATTGTTTGCAACCCCTGTACAGGTTCAAACCCAGCCCCTTTGTTTGGTGGTTAGCACACAGTGAATTGGTGGGCTATATCTGCTGGTTCTCCACTGTACAAAACTCAGTGACGATTTCAGTCTCAGCAGAATTCAAGTGACTCTGTGGAGACACACTCCTCTCTCATCCCTAGTAACAATCCCTCCAGCACTGCTAAAGTTCAGGGTATAATTGCTGGGCAGCATAAGGGAGTTTGTAAAGCTGCTGGGCTGGACTCCTGTTCATTTGTGAATTAACTTCTTATCTTGGCCGAACAGATCTCAATCCTGACTGATTGCTAGATTCCCACTTGCTGGAATTTTGACTAATATTGCAGTTATTTTTACACAGTAAATATGAAAGAGAACATTTTCCCCCCAAACACATGGAAACACTATAAAAACCAAGCACAGAAACCCTTAGCTTAAACTAAGCTGTGCAAATATTCCCCAAGCATGCTAAGTATTGATATTAAAAAGCTTCTCCTGTTGGTGAATCATTCTACAGGTTGCTCAACTCTGCACTTACCACTCCCTGTGATTTAAGGCATAAAATCATGTTTGGCCGCTTTGTATCCATTGGGGAAAGGTTTATATGAAAGTAAAGAGGTAATGGTGATTATTATTCCATGAGTGCTCTAAAGGCCTTAGGTTACTACCTGATATTTGTAAGTGAGATTATTATATGTTTTTATTATTCAGAGGCCTAGAAGCTGCTGTAATTTGTAAAACAATTCATTTGGAGATACACTTTTTAAAGTGGAAATAAGGTGGAGAAGCCATGAGAAATTGTTTTCCGTGAGACTTTATCCATCATTCTCTTTAATTCATTAGGGTGGAAGTATTTTGTAATCACTGCAATTAAATATTCAGGGGCTTATTTATGCTGCATGTAGGATTTTTTTTTTTGAACAGTGACATACCAGCTTTCTTACCAGCAGTTGCCAAGAACCTATTCCAACATCACTTCTCCAAGAGAAACACTCCCTACATGCAGCACCTGACTACAATACCCTCCCCTCTGACTTATGTTCCTACATTTAAGCAGCTTCTATTTGGGGACATAAGACTTTTTTCCATATCTGGTATTAGACAGTTGCACTGGGCACTATGCAAGGCTACATCTTAAAGCCGTTGAAAAATGAGGTGGGTCTAGCACCTGGCAGCTTGCTTACTGACAAGGGGATTTCGCTGGAGTACCTGTAGTACTGCCAGGGCCAACCCTCAATGTTCACCAGCCACAAGTCAGGGCCACCAAAAATCATCAGATTGGCTTTATAGTCATGAGATGATGTAAAAATAATGGATTTGGTGTCCTTTTTATTAGCCTTCTACTTTTTCTGAGATTTTACGATGTACTGGGGTTCACCAGGGAAGATAATGGAGCAAGTAATTAGGGAATTCATCAGCAAACAACTGGAAGATAATAAGGTATGTCTACACTAGCCCCCTAGTTCGAACTAGGGAGGCTAATGTAGGCGTTCGAACTTGCAAATGAAGCCCGGGATTTAAATATCCCGAGCTTCATTTGCATGTTCCCGGGCGGGTGCCATTTTTAAATCCCCTTAGTTCGAACTGACTGCCCGCGGCTACACGCGGCAGTCGGAAGTTAATCCGAACTAAGTCCTTAGTTCGGATTAACTGTTACACCTCATTGCAGGAGGTGTAACAGTTAATCCGAACTAAGGACTTAGTTCGAGTTAACGTTTGACTGCTGCATGTAGCCGCGGGCAGTTAGTTTGGACTAGGGGGATTTAAAAATGGCGCCCGGACAGGAAGATGCAAATAAAGCCTGGGATATTTAAATCCCGGGCTTCATTTGCAAGTTCGAATGCCTACATTAACCTCCCTAGTTCGAACTAGGGGGCTAGTGTAGACATACCCATAAGGTGATAGGTAATGGATTTGTAAAGAACAAATCATGTCAAACCAATCTGATAGCTTTCTTTGATAGGATAACAAGTCTTGTGGATAAAGGAGAAGCAGTGGATGTGGTGTACCTAGACTTTAACAAGGCATTCGATATGATCTTCTTAAATAAACTAGGGAAAATACAACTTAGATGGGGCTACTATAAGGTGGGTGAATAACCGGCTGGATAAACATTCTCAGAGAGTAGTTATCAATGGTTCACAACTGTGCTGGAAGGGCCTAACAAGTGGGGTTTCACAGGGGTCTGTTTTGGGACCAGTTCTGTTCATTATCTTCATCACAATGATTTAGATGATGGCCTAGAGAGTACGCTTAGTAAGCTTGCAGAAGATACCAAGATGGGAGGGGTTGCAAGTGCTTTGGATGACAGGGTCATAATTCAAAATGATCTGGACAAACTAGAGTAATGGTCTGAGGATGAAGTTTAATAAGGACAAATGCAAAGTACAAATGTGAAGGAACAATCCGTTGCACAATGTGACGGGCTAGCCAAAGCCTGCATTGAGCCCGGCAGGACTCCGGCTGCTCCACCGGAGGGGAGGCGGGGGGACACCATACTGGGAAATAACAGCTGGCAGCCCTGGGAGGCGGGCCGCTGGCAGACGGCCGCAATGCGCGGAGTAGGGGCCCCGTCACAAACGCACGGCATCCCCGAGCGGCGGAACGCCAAGGGGATGGGCGGACATACTGCAAAGGCCATCAGCGGGACTTTTGAAAAGGCCCCAAGGAGGAGGCGAAGGGGAGGCACTTGGCCCAGGAGTCGCCAGGAGCCTCTCAGGGAGCAACCTACCCCACCCCTCTGGGGGCACAGCCAGCACTCCCCAGGAACCCAGGATGGAGACGGAGGTACATTAGGGGACAACGAACTGGTAGGTCCCTCGAACAAGCCCAGGGGGGCCGCAGCCCAGGAGGGGGATAGGAAGCAGCCCAGGGCAGAGCGCTTTTGGCGCACTTCGGGGTGGAACTCTGTCAGCCGGGTAGGGGTCAAACACCCCGAAGCCTTAGGGCCCCAGGCTGGGACCTGGTGGAGAGGGCGGGTCCGGGTCCCCCTAAACCCCCTCTGCCCCACCATTCTCTCAACCTTACTTTAGAGTGGCAACTTGGTACTACGAGCCAGGCGACCTAGTGGACAAGAGGTTGCCACTATAAGACCCAGAAGGGGGTCCTGAGTTAGGGGCTAAGGGACCCCAGGGATCCCATGAGGTATTAAAGGCGGTGGGTTCGCTAAGCCCCACCCCGGGCTGCAGATTGGGAAGCTCGCGCCTGTAAACCTGTCATCCCAAGAGAAGTCCAAGGCGGTGGGCTCACTGGGCCCCACCTCCCCCTGCTGGAGAGTGAGAGCTCGTGCCTGTAAATCCGCCACACACACATACAGAATAGGAAGCGACTATCTAGGAAGGAGTACGGCAGAAAGGGATCTAGGGGTCATAGTGGATAACAAGATAAGTATGAGTCAACAGTGTAACATTGTTGCCAAAAAAGTAAATATGATGATTCTGGGATGCATTAACAGGAGTGTTGTGAGCAAGACACAAGAAGTCATTCTTCCGCTCTACTCTGCACTGATTAGGCCTCAGTTGGAGTATTGAGTCCAGTTCTGGGTACCACATTTCAAGAAAGATGTGGAGAAATTGGAGGAAGTCCAGAGAAGAGTAACAAAAATGATTATAGGCCTAGAAAACATGAGCTATGAGGGAAGACTGAAAGAATTAGTTGTTTAGTTTAGAAAAGAGAAGACTGAGAGGGGACATGATAGCTGTTTTCAAGTATCTAAAAGGGTGTCACAAGGAGGAGGGAGAAAAATTGTTCTCCTTGGCTTCTGATGATAGGACAAGAAGCAATGGGATTAAATTGCAGCACGGGAGGTTTAGGTTAGACCAAAGGAAAAACTTTCAGTCGGGGTGGTTAAAGACTGGAATAAATTGCCTAGGGAGGTTGTGGAATCTGCATCACTGGAGATATTTAAGAGCAGTTTGGATAAACATCTACCAGGGATGATCTTCTAGTTGGTGCTTGGTCCTGCCGTGAGGGCAAGGACTGGACCTGATGATCTCTCAAGGTCCCTTCAGTTCGAGTGTTCTGTGATTCTATGATCCACATTTTGGAGCTTTCTTCACAGTCACAAGGGCTAGAAACTTATTTTTTCTTTAAGGCCGAAGGCTGAAATCATCACAAATCCATTTGACTCCAGGAGGTGGGACTTTAAGGAAAACAATAATTATCATGAAACTCATGACAAAATCATGAGAGTTAGCAACATTGCATGATACCATTGCCCTGGGATCATCATTGGCTGCCTGTGGGTCTCAAAGAGTGAAGTTTAAAGTGTTGGTTATGTTCTTTAAAGCCTTGAACAGTCTAGCATGGGCTATCTCACGGTTTGCTTCTTTCTCTAGGCTGTGTTAGTAACAAGTGCAGCCAATAAAGGCATCTGACCTCAATCCCCATTTATAAAAATGAGGATAGGAAGGTAGCAGAACATTCTTTGTGAGTGCTTTAGGTAGAACGTGCTAATTGTGTGATGTGAAAAACGCCTGAGTTTGCTGATGCTCTGGGCAAGAGGCAAAAGACATCTAAGACTGTCTGAGGGGTTTTGAAAAGGTCTCAGGGATACAGTTCCGCAATGATGACAGGCAGAAAGGAGTTTCTGTAAGTGACTACACATAGGGTGTTGCAGCAATACAGGTGCACCAGTGCAGCTGTGCCATGGTAGCGCTTAGTGACAATGCAGCCTATGCGGATGTCCATAGGTGGATACTTTATGGAACAGAGGTTGGCAATCTATGGCTTGTGAGCCAAACATGACTCAGACTCCCCTTATTCCCCCCCACAGCAGGGAGCCCGCGCTGGTGCTACAACCATACAGTCCCATGCAAGACTGGAGCATCAGTGCCAGTTTCCAGGGGAGGAGGGAGAGAAAGCCCTGAGGCTCCGTGGTGTATCCGGCGTGCAGGGAACAAAGGGAACAAAAAATGTCTCCGTGCGCTGCTCTTTTCCTTCCCTCCACAGGCAGGAAACGCTTCTCCGGAGGCTTCCCCTGCAAATCCTTTCTGGAGGCTTCCAGGCATTGGGAGCAGCAGGTGTGTTACACGATGCCTGCCACGTGGCACACAAACAAGTGTCCCCCACACCCCACCCCTACCCCCACTCACTGCCTGGCCAGACAGCCCCTGCCCCCTGGCCAGAATCCCCCCCTAGCCAAGCAGCCTGCCCTCAGCCTGCTCCTGCCCCGTGGCCAGGCAGCTTGCCCTCTGGCCATACTTCACCCTCTTACCCCCTCCTACACCCCACCTCCTCCTGCCCAGATCCTGCACTCCCATTCCTGTCCCATTCACTGGCTGCCCTGTCCCGCACACTTAACCCCTCATTTTTGGCCCCACCCCAGAGCCTAGGGTGGCCCACAAAATCCACTAACCCTGGAACTCCAGAAAAGCAAATTTGGCCTGAGGCCTGAACCTCAGTCCTCCCTGCCCCTCCCCCCACTACGGGGCTGGAACACCAGGAAAGTGAGATGTTTCTGTTGGGGGTTGGGGGGTTTTTGAGGGTTTTTTGTTTTTGTTTTTGCTTCTCATTCGTGTGGTCCCCGATTGATTTTTCCATAGGTCAGTGGTCCCTAACCCAAAAAGGTTCCCCACCCTACCATAAATAAAGACAATGTTGAAACCTTTTGTGTTGGACATAATATTTTACTTTATTTAAAAATGAAGCCTGGCCAACAAGCCACCAGTTGGAGCCCATCCTGCATCCCCCATCTGGCTGCAGCGTCATAACACTCCTGCACCCCCCACTCACCAACCCTGAGTCCATCATACACCTGCAGCCCGTGCCCTGAGCCCCTCATCCCCCCACATCTCCAGTCCCCTGCCATAATGCTCCTGTATCTCCACACACCCCAGCCTTGTGCCCTGACCCTCATACACCCAATCTCCTGCCCTAGGCCTCTCCTACACCCTAACCTAGTCGCCTGCACCCTCACATTACCAGCCCCCTGCCATAAGATTGACACAAGACAGCCTGATTGCATGAATGAAGTTGGATTTGACCAGTTAGGATGTAAACTTCAAAGAAATGTGTGAAAAGATGCAGCAGCAGAAATTCCATTAAATAAAGTCTGCAAGTACCATGTTTCATTTGTGCTGTCATTAATCATGTCAATCATCAATAATACTACTTTGTGTATTTTCAGTCATGCAAAAGGGCATTCTTACACGGCTCTTTGTTGACCACTTGTTCTGAATTTTGATGTAGTTTGGCTTTTCGATTTGAAAAGGTTGCCCACCCCTGGTCTAGTGTGTGTTCTGCTGTTGTGATTGTTGAACACCTGATGAGATTCGGCACAGCGGATTCGGTGCTGAATCTCAATATCTATGTCTGCCCTCTGTGAGAGATGGCTGTCAAGATAGTCAAAGTTTTGTATGTTTTCAAGTTTTTCCTTGTCAATGTGATCTTCCTGCTAGATCAGATGATTCACTGAATGCATATGCCAAGGTTATCAATAATAATTAATGACTTCCATTTTATGTCAACACCTTTCAGCCTGAAGCTTGAAAACTCTTTTCAAACTATATAGGCAGGAATCACTTTCCCATTTAGTGAATAGCAGAATTCTCTTGGGTGGAATGCTGCTGTTTGTAGCACAACGCAACCCTACATAGCAATTTGGGACAGGGAGTGAAGAATATCATTGGAAATTGGAGGGAGGGGAATTTACATAGGTATAATCTATTTGCCCACAGTGGTATTTTGTCAGGAGGCCACAGTCCTATTGTGAGAAATGCAGTGGGATCTTTCATGACGTGAATTCATTTTCATACTTGCCATGAGGAAAAAAAGTGCTTGCAAGAGACAAAACTTCCAGCCAGACATCGGATCTGCTGCCCAGGCTGCAGGACTGCTGAGCATCACTTGGGAGGGAGGATGCAAAGCTGGAATTTGGTGTGGTATGTGGAAAGAGAACTACTCCTCTCCCCCTGCCTGGGCCCTGTTCTGAGGAATCAAAGGTTAGCTGGTACTACGCTTGTTTTGGATGATTCGGGCTGCTCGCTCCTGCTCTGAAAACAAAAGGGTCTGAGCTAAAAGCTTAACAGGCCAGGCAGGTCTGAAAAGTTATCAACAACTGCCAGGGAACCAGACCCAGCGACATCAAAAAACCGGTCAAGAATTTAAACAGCAGAACTCTGAGCTGCTGCCAAGAAAGCTAGAGACAGCAATCTACACAAAGGCTGCAGCTCTCCCCGGTCTCAGGATCAGAGGTTGGAGTTGCTTGCCAACCTGCTGACAGGGGAGGACACAGTTTCTGGAAAGCTAACCTGCTCCTTCTCTTGCCTTTCTAGAAGGAGCTATTTCTCCCTTTGCCCTAAAGGGTGTTTTGTGACATGTCTAACAGCAGATGTCCCCTCAAGGGACCAGCTGACTCTCTTGTCAGCTGGAGCCCAGAACATAGGCTCTCGGTTCCCAGACACTTTTGGAGTAACAAGCAAGATGGTTGGGCTCCTTCCTGTACTACTTGTCCTCTCTGATAGAGAGGCAACAGCACAAAGGGTGAGGAGGACTGGAGGGAGCTGATATGTATGGGGAGCCAGCTTTCAAGAGGCAGTGGGAGGGAGGAGTAGGCAGGAGCCAGTGCTGAGGGAGAGCCAGTTTAGAAGCTAAAATTTCATGCGGTTACATGACTATTCAGTTACACCCTATCTAACATCCCTAATACTGACACCTCTCAGAAGAAACCTCTAGTGACATTAGTTTTTCCATTCCATTGAAATATTAATCCAGATTAGTTTCTGAGATCTGAGTGAAGTGATGTGAAGTGGCTGTAGGATGCAGTGCTTAACAGCACCTATCCTGCCTTGTCACTGTCTATCCACTGCCCTACCAAAAGGATATTTCCAATTGCAAACGCCAACAGCAAGTGATTTTTTTTTAAATTAAACATCATATCAGAAACTTACACTTCACTGTTGAATAAGACCTGCCCGCTGGAGTTTCAATTTCCCTTCTTGTTATTTCATTCTATTCATCCTCAATCTGTTGAAAGAAGATAGACAAATACCAAGACATTTGAATTTTTTAGGTTTTCCAAGTACCCAGAACTTTTTTTTGAGGGGAGGGAGACTTTAAGGGCTCGTCTAGACTACACTGAATTTCAAAAGAGGATATGCAAAGTCTGCAGGAATTTGCATATCTTCTGATCTCACTTTCGAAAGCAGAGTTTTCAAAAGTGAAAGTAGTCAGGACGTGGTTTTTTTGGCAAGCCCCCCATTTTCGAAAAGCCGCGTAAACCTCATTTTTTGAGGAAGAGTGGCTTTTCAAAAAAAGGCGGGGTTTGCTAAAAAACCCACGTCCCGACTACTTTCACTTTCGAAAGCTCTGTTTTCAAAAGTGAGATCAGAAGATATGCAAATTCCCGCAGAATTTGCATATCCTTTTTTGAAATTCAGCGTAGTCTAGACGAGCCCTTAGAGTCTCCCTTTCCTCAAAAAACAGTTCTGGGTACTTGGAAAACCTAAAAAATTCAGATGTCTTGGTATTTGTCTATCTTCTTTCAACAGATTGAGGATGAACTTCAGCGTAGTCTAGACATAGCCTAAATGTACCAAAACTAGTAGATTTCCCTAAAATAAACAAGGATAGCATTAAAAAGGCTGTGTTAAATGTTGTATGCACTAAAATGGATACCCTACATAATAGCAGGCACATTCAAGATTTGAAGAATATGAAAAGTCACCATGGCTCTATCAAGAGCTAATTAATGATCTGAATATCAAAAATGAATCCTACAAAAACTGGGAATGTGGGCAAATTACTAAGCAGGAGTACAAAAGAATAGCAAAAGCATGTAGTAACAAAATCAGAAAAGTTCAGGCACAAATGAATTATACCTAGCAAGGAATGTAAAAGGCAATAAGAAGAGACAACAAAAGGGAAAAGAACAGAACCCAAAATGAGGTTCAGGTTAAAGAATATTTAGATGAGTTAGATGCATTCAAATCAGCAGGGCCTAATGCTATTCATTCAAGGGTACATAAGGAACTAGCTGAAGCAATCTTGGAACAGTTAGCAATTATCTGGAGGAGAATTCTTGGAGGACGAGTAAGGTCCCAGAAGACTAGAGAAAGGTAAACATAGTACCTGTCATTAATAAAGGAACAAAGAGAACCCAGGGAATTGTAGACCAGTTTGTCTAACTTTGATACCTAAAAAGATAGTCAAAAAAATTGTTGAACAATCAATTTGGGAGTACCTGGAAATTTATAAGATTATAAGAAATAACTAGCATGGATTTGTCAGGAAAAAATAATGCCAAACCAACCTAATTTCCTTGTTTGACAGGTTTATTAGCCTAATGGAAGAGGGAAGCAGAAGAAGTGATATATCTTGATATTAATAAGGCTTTTGAAACAGTCCCACAAGACACTGGCACAAGCAAGCTAGGGACATGTGATTTAGATTAAATTACTATGAGATGGGTATACAACTTGTTGAAAGGCCATATTCAAAGAGTCGTTATCAATCATTTTTTGTCAGATGGGTATTTTATGGTGCCCCACAGGGGTCAGTCCTAATCCACTACTCAGCAATATTTGTATTAATGTCATGGGTAAAGGAGTGGAGTATATGCTTCTAAAATTTGTAGATGACACCAAAGTCGGAAGGAGTTGCAAAACAATTTAAAATAACTTTGACAAATTAGAGAATTTTATCTGACCTCAGCAATGTGAAAATCAGTAAATACAAGTGTAAAACACTTCACTTAGGGAGGAAAAATCAAATGTACAGCTACCAAATGGGGAATAAATGGCTAGGTGGTAGCCCTGCTGAAAAAGGTTATATAGGTGATCGCAAACTATAAGTAAAAAATGTGATGCAGCTCAATGTCCAGGAGTCTCAGTGTGTGGAATGTCTCCTGGGTAAATGATGGATATGGCTCCACCTCATGTTGCTCTAAAAATAGACAACTGAGTCTCTCTGCTCTGGTGTTCGGAGTGCCTAGCAGGTCCGATGCTGAGGGTGTGATGTCATAGCGAATACACCAGTTCCAAAATTTTATCACTTCCATGCAGAAGGAGTGTGATTGTGCCCTGCCCTGGCAATTTACAGAATAATAAAATTATAGGGCTGGAAGAGACCTCAGAAGGTTATTGAGTCCAGCCCCCTGCCCAAAGCAGGACCAATCCCAACTAAATCAATCCAGCCAGGGCGTTGTCAAGTCGAGACTTAAAAACCGCTAGGGATGGAGATTCTACCACCTCCCTAGGTAACCCATTCCAGTGCTTCACCACCCTCCTAGTGAAATAGTTTTTCCTAATATCCAACCTAGACCTCCCCCACTATAACTTGAGACCATTGCTCCTTGTTCTGCCATCCATCACTACTGAGAACAGCCTCTCTCCATCCTCTTTGGAACCTCCCTTCAGGAAGTTGAAGGCTGCTATCAAATCCCCCCTCACTCTTCTCTTCTGCAGACTAAACAAACCCAAATCCCTCAGCCTCTCCTCATAGGTCATGTGCTCCAGCCCCCTAATTATTTTGGTTGCCCTCCACGTCCACATCCTTTCTATAGCGAGGGGCCCAGAACTGGATGCAATAATACAGACGTGGCCTCTCTAGACCTGCTGGCAATGCTCCTCCTAATACAACCTAATATGGCATTCACCTTCTTGGCTACAAGGGCACACTGTTGACTCATATCCAGCTTCTCATCCACTGTAATCCCCAGGTCCTTTACTGCCGAACTTCTACTTAGCCATTCAGCCCCAGCCTGTAATAATGCTTGGGATTGTTCTGTCCCAAGAGCAGGACTCTACATTTGTCCTTGTTGAACCTCATCAGATTTCTTTTGGCCCAATCCTCCAATTTGTCTAGGTCACTCTGGCCCCTATCCCTGCCCTCCAGCATATCTACCTCTCCCCCTAGCTTAGTGTCATCCGCAAACTTGTTGAGGGTGCAATCCATCTCCTCATCCAGGTCATTAATAAAGATGTTGAATAAAACCGGCCCTAGAACCGATCCTTGGGACACTCTGCTAGAAACTGACCACCAACCTGACATCGAGGTGTTGATCACTACCCATTGGGTCCGAGAGTCTAGACAGATTTCTATCCATCTTACAGTCCATTTATCCAATCCATACTTCCTTAACTTTCTGGCAAGAATATTGTGGGAGACCATATCAAATGCTTTGCTGAAGTCAAGGTATATCACATCCACCGACTTCCCCGTGTCCACAGAGCCAGTCACCTCATTGTAGAAGCTAATCAGATTGGTCAGTCATGACTTTTCCTTGGTGAATCCATGTTGACTAGTCCTGATCACTTTTCCTCTTCCAAGTGCATCAGAATGGATTCCTTGAGGATCCCCTCCATGATTTTTCCAGGGACTGAGGTAAGGCTGACTGGTCTGTAGTTCGAACATGCAACTTGTGTTATCTATAAAGATGTGTATGGTTTGCCGTGAATGGTAGGAACACTGGCCTGTACAGAAGGTTGCAGCCTGGGACTTTCTTTCCAGACCACAAGATTACACTGGGAGATGTGGAAATGCCCACAGTGTTCCCGGGAGATCTGCCTTGGCCCTGGCAGCCCTGGCTCAAGAAGCTGTACACAAGGCATTTGCACAGCAGTAAGGAGCATTTTAGCAGTAGGTGGAGCAAGTGCTGCATGGTGGTCCTGCAATGGGGGAGGGGGAAAAGTTGCACTGCCATAAAATCTGTGGCAGAAAATGTTAAGTATCTCTGGAAAAGTTTTGATGGCCTCTCTCTGCTGGATTCCATTGAGATCATAGTGAGCATCAACACCCTGCGCGGCCATATCGATTAGCTACACAGGCATAGGTGCAGCTCGGAAAAACACAGCCAGCCTCCCACTCCTCCATGCCCTCAGCCCTGCACTCCACAAGCCACAACCACTTACCCTGCATCTCATCTCCTGCTTCTTGGTCCCTGAAAAGTGGTTGCTCAGACTGGCTGGCTGTCAGCAGTGGAGTGACAGACACAGTCAGCAACCCTGAGGGGAACGTCTGGTCCTCGTCTATCTCAACTATTTCATCTACTGTTTCATTCTCTGGGTTAGGTCCTCCATGTACTCCTTCTGTGACCCTCCAGAGTATCTCTGAGGCTCTTGGCAGAGAAGGTGAGGTCACCACAAGGATTGTGTGCAGCTCCTTGTAGAAAGGGGCAGGTCTTCAGTGAAGCACTGAAGCACTGGTTCACTTCACAGGACTTATGATAGGCTTGTCTGTGTTCTTTAGTCTTCCCTCTGCACTGAAGTGTGTGTTGCTCAGGCCCCCTTTCACACAAGGATCAAGAAATGTGCTCCTATATGTCTCGGTTCCTATGGGTCACTTGCAGTTGGGACTGAACAGACTCCTATCCCCATACACTGATCAGATTCAATAGCTCCACAGTGGTCCAAGTGGGGGAGCTTGTGGTGCAATGGCCAGGCAAAGGAAGACACCATGGGACCACGCAGGCAGAGCCTGGTGCTCAGGCTGCATAGCCCAGGGCACGACAATTTATAAGGTTGGCCCTGTGTGGTATACCTCTTGCATCATATCAAATGCCTCACCAACCATCTGAATGAAACCAGACAGTCCCTATCTGCTCCAGTGAACTCACACAGACGAGACAGTCAGCAGGGAAAGGGATTTACATTTTGTGGGACTTGCAAGAGGACAGGGCAAGCAGCTGGTCATCTGGCTGCAGAGCAACAGAGAGCAAACTGCTGACCAGAGCAGCGGATTGGAAACTGTGGGCCTCTTCTGGGAGGCTAGAATTAGCAACAAAACGCCTCAAGATGTCTACGCTGCATGTTTGTTGACAACACAGGGAGGGGAAAAGAAAAGAGTCTCTCGAAGAGCTGGAAGGTTTTTGGCAATGAAAACGGCTGTTTTTCACAACAGAAGTCATATTGCAGGGTAAAGGCTCATGCAGTTTTGTTGACAAAAGGCACATTTCCGGACTAAACTTGCCAGTGTAGACAAAATCTCAGTTTAGCTTCTATGAAAGTTCTGTCCCTTGCACTCATGGTGGACAGTTTCTTTCTTTCTTTCTTTTTCTGTTGAGAGATTCTTTACTGTAAGAAGTTTAGTAATAAAGCCACTGCTTTCCCAGGGCAGGTGTTTTATTAGCGAGGTCCCATCTAAAGGTCCCATGGTTTCCTGAGCTCTAGATCTACTCATCTGCTGCTGATGTTAGAAAGGGTATTTGTTACTGAGGCTACTGTTGAACCCCTAAAATACAGAGCATCAAACAAAGTTAGTGATCTTGCTTATAGTTAAGGTCAGCCATGAGCTTTGAGGGTAGAATTATCAACAGCAAGTGATTAACTTTCCTTCTCCCATGAAACTTTAGAAATCTTGTTTGTACATTGTAGCAATTCAAAATGTAAATTAAGAGCAAGAGGGCAGTAAATCTTTAAAAGTAGAACAAATATGGAAACCTTATTACAAAGGGTGTCACTTGTTTCAGTCTCAGATTTACATCTGTCCAATCCACACCTGCTGGCAGGATTCCCATTTTAGCACCAGATGAGTCATGAAATAGCCAATGCCATTTATGCCACAGCGATTAATCCTTGTACTCAAAGCCTTCTGCTGTTGCTACCTGTTGTAACATAGCCAGGCTGTGTGGTTTAAGGGTTAGCACTGGGGCATATGGGAAGGAAGTGGGGAAAAACATTTCTCATCAAAGACTTTTTGTGCTGCATCTGAGCTAAGGCACCTTTAAACTTCAGTAAAGTTACTACAAGGGCTTAGTAGAGCTCCCCTGCCTAACTGGGAAAGGGAACAAAACAATATAAGCCCCTATTCCCATCCACACACCTCCAGTCTCCCAAACAAGCAGAGTAAGTTATTCACTTTTCACTCCTGCTGAAGTGGGGGAGACATTTGTTTGCATTACACCAGTGATTTTCAAAGTGCAGGTGTTGACCCAGTATGGGGTCGCAGAATGTAAGGCACTGGGTCACTTTGTTCAGCACCCAGGGACCCTGGTGGCCAGCTAAGGCTGGGTCACAGACCACACTTTGAAACCCCTTGGCCAATCCCTACCTGTTCTGACATTCCCATTGACCAGAAACCAGCCAATGAGGTCTGGAGAGGATCAGTGCCTGCAGGTAGAGCTGTGTGTAGCTGCTTGCACACTGCCTAGGACCTGAACCTGTTGCTGGCCGCTTGTGGGGCACAGTGTGGTCCCTGGTGCCAAGACAGGCAGCAAGCTTGTCTTCACACCCCAGCTGATGAGAAGCAATGTGCTCCAACCCTGTGCCTCAATCCCCTGCTCCAGCCCTAAACCCCCCAGATCCAGTCTCCTGCACCCTAAATCCCTCATCCACAGCTCCATCTCATAGCCTGCATCACCAGCCCTGACCCTGTCCTGTACCCCAAACCTCTACCCCAGTCCAGAGACTCTTATAGCATGAACCCCTCATCCCCAGCCTCACCCCACAGCCCTCACTTCTGCACCCCAGCCCTCTGCCCCAGCCCTAACCCCTCTCCTACACCCCAAAGTCTCAAACATCAACAATTTTCTTCAATGGGGTCACCAGCAGAAGTCTGAAAACCACCGCATTACACTAGCACTGCCTTCCAGCCACTGAGTATGCCTTTCTTCCTGACTGATCCTTTTCTTTCCCCCTGCCCCTCTGCCAACAAGGGCAAACCCTCTTTCTTCACGTCTTCTCTAACGCAGTAGAGGGATAATTACTTACTGAAGTGCCGATGGATGAGTGAGCTCCCTAATGTCCAAACAGTCAATGATGTTGTGGTGTCAGATGAATCAGTTCATTGCAAACCACTGAAACTCAGGCCACATCTACACCAGTAGATGTAAAGCACTGCCAGTTACAGCACCAATCACAGAACATAGCTGTGGAAGTTATGTTGGGTGTCCACAGGGTCATATGCATTAGTGTGACCACACTTGCTGCACTTGCAGTGGCTTTTGGAGTGGCACATTCTAGGCAATTATCCAACAGAACCCCTCTTCCTCTTCTGCCCCTGAGGTCTGTGGGAAGACTGAGGGAGGGCGGCATCCTGGGTCCTATCCTAATGCCCTGTAGCTCATCACTTTGCATCTCAGCAACCCCTGTGCTTCTATCCGCCTTAAGTTGCACCTTTCAATGGCTTCTGTGTTACATGTTTTGCCGCCTCAGTGTGCGGGACCGGAGCCTCAGTTGTTGAAGGAAATGCTGGTAGGTCCCACTAACACACCATGAATATCAGTCAAGTTATTTCTGAAGCTACAAAGTGACAATGAGAAGTCCGAGCAGTGTTCGTCTGACACAAGGTTTCTTATGGCGTTCCTGGAGGTACTGGCCATGGTGGAACACTGCTTTGGGGCTAAGGAAGCAAACGGTGAATGGTGGGATCCCATCATCATGCAAGCCTGGGACGATGAACAGAGGCTGCAGAACTTTCGGATAAGGAAAGCCACTTTTGTGGGATTGTGTGCTGAGCTTTTCCCTACCCTGTAGCACAAGGTTATGAGAATGAGAGCTGCCCTGACAGTGGAGAAGCATATGGTGATGGCACTGTGGAAGCTAGCTACTCCAGGCAGCTTCTGTCAGTTGCCAGTCAGTTTGACCACTGGACTTGTGTTGATGGAAGTGTGCAGGGCCAAGAACACATCCTGCTCTCTAGGACTCTAGGCGATGGGTGTGAAATTGTGGATGGCTTTGCACAGATGGGCTTCCCAAACTGTGGGGGTAGGGGGTATATGGCACACACATCCCAATTCTGGCACCCCCAGACCACTGAGCCCCCGAGTACATTAACTATAAGGGGGATTTCTCCATGGTTCTCCAGGCACTTGTGGATCACCATGGACATTTCATGGACATTAACGCACGCTACTCCAGAAAGGTGCATGATGCATGCAGCTTTTGGAACACTGGCCTGTTCAGGAAGCTGCAAGTGGGGACTTTCTTCCCAGACCAGAAGATCACCATAGGGGAAGTGGAAATGCCCATTGTGATCCTGGGAGACCCTGCCTACCCCTTAATGCCATGGCTCGTGAAGCCATTCACTGGGAGCCTTGACAGCAGCAAGGAGTGGTTCAATAACAGGTGGAGCAGATGCAGAATGATGGTGGGGTGTGCTTTGACCGTTTGAAGACCCACTGGTGGTGATTTTATGGGAAGTTGACCAGGTCAATGATAACATTGCTATGGTTGTAGCCACATGTTGTATCCTCCATAATATTTGTGAAGACTTCTTCAAGACCATTTCCTTGCCCTGCACAGCCTCTCAGCAGGTGATATCAATGCTGACTGCCATCCCAAGGTTCAGTCTGTGGAGGCAAACTGCAACATGCCTCAGAGAGCCCATTGTTAACACTAGACAGAGCACTTCCCTGACCCATTTTAAACACAAGCACTGTTTGCATACCTAGCACTGACCAGCTGTCCCGGGGTGAGCATACATAAGATACAAGACCCCCATAATGGTGAGTTAGTCACCAGGCAGGGTAATTAATTGGTGCGGGGGCCAGGGTAATGGCCCCCAATTTCCAGAGGCTATGTTAATCCTGGAAGACATTTCGCTGCTTAGGTTGAGCAGGGAAGCGAAGGAGGGTCTTTTAGTCGACTGCAGATTCCATCTGGGCCCATATGTGGCTTGCCTTTGTGCAGGGATGCCTCCCACCTGCTAATGGCACAGTGGGGAGGGAAAGTTACCCTTATTGGGACAGTGAATACAGCAGTCTAGCCACAAAGTTTACACAGACATGTGGCCCAGCAGCTGCAGCCTATAATCTGTAAGGCAGATTATTGTGAAGTGAGAGACTGAGTCAATGCCCTTCCACATCTGAGTAGCCCTGTGTTGGTAGCAGCAAAATGCAGACCCAAGCCTGCTTTCAGCAACCCTCCCACTCCACCGACTTGCTTGAGCACTTCCAGAAATAAAACCCACTTACCAGGGGCATCCTCCACAGCCTCTCACTGCTGCGACTGGCTCGCCTCCTCAGTGTAAAAAAGAGCTGCTGACTGCATGCATTTGAGTCATCCTGTGGGCTTGGGTGCCTCTCCTCCTCAGCCATAATTTCTTCCCTCTGGCTTGGTTCACTGTGGGTTGGCCCGAGGCCTTGACATATCCACAGGGATCTTTGGACAGAGGTGGCATTGCCCCCAAGTATGTCATCCAGCATCTGGAAGGGTGTGGACACAGCACCAAAGCAGCAGTTTGATTCCCAAGCCTTGTGGTAGGTATTTCACAGCTCCTTCCCTTTGACCCTGCACTGCAGTGTGTCCCATTGATGGCCCCTTTCAGTCACGCACCTTGAGATCTGCCTATAGGTCACATAATCCCTAGAGCTGGAATTGCACAGCTTCCTTTCCCCAAACGCTTAGGAGGTGTAGCACCTCAGCATGGCTCCAAGCAGAGGATCTCCTAGTGCACAGAACAGGCTTGGTCAGTTGGAGAAATGCGCTTAGAATACACTACCCATTGCCAAGCAAACAGGAAGGGGACTTTCAAATTTCAAAAAAGAATGCGAAGGGTGGGCCTGAGGTTTGGCCCCCTAAACAGATGACCAGAGAGGCAAGAACAAGCATTGTGAGAAGGGTACCAGAGGCCAGTCAGAATGCTGTACTACACCACAGTGTCCGCACTGGAACCTCAGCACTCTATTTAGAGTGCAGCAAGCTCTGTGCTTCTTGTTGAAGTGGTGTACCTAGAGCTAGGGATGTTAAATATCGGTGAATTGAATAGTCAAGTAACCTCATGAATTCTTATCGGTTACTCGACTATTCTATAGTCCCGTGGGGGCGGAGCCAGCAGCCAGTACACCTCACTGCCAAGGAGTCCCCTGCCACTCCATGCTGCTGGCACTGTATCGGGGGCAGCAGCGTGGGGTGCCAGGCAGGAGCTGCTCTGTTTTTAAACCGGCTCCTCTCGCGGACTAGCTACCTGCCGCCTTGTGCTGTTGCCTCTGATCAAGAGGCAGCAGTGTGTGGTGGCAGCAGCCCTTGTCTAGGGGGGGTCTGAGCTCCCAGACTTGGTGCAAGCCAGAGCTGAGCGGGCCTGTCTGCCTGCCCATCTCCTAATACCCTTTAAATGCAGAGCCACAGCAGGGCTAGGTCCCGGATCTGGAATGAGCCTGGAATGTACTGGGTTGCCTACCTGCCTGGCTCATAATATACTTTAAATTCAGAGCCACAGTTGATGTAGGTCCTGGACCCATCGCAAGCCAGGACTAAGCTGGGCTGCTGGCCAGCCTGCTAAAAAATTTACTTGGGGGGGGGGGGAGAATGCATGTAGTCTATAGCATTAATCTATAAGCTTTTGCTTATCAGTTAATCCGTTAATCGACTCCACTATTACATCCCTACCTAGAGCACAGCAACCTCAAAGCTAGTGCGCACAAAGTGCCTTCCCAGTGTGGACACCTCAGAAGTTACAGAGTTTGCAGTTGATTTCCTGTGCAGTAACATGCCAATGTAGACTTGGCCTCAGTGTTTTGGTGACTGCACAGTCCTCATTTCACAGTTACCTATCTCAGCTAAACCCTAAGTCTTAACTCAGTTTGTCCAGGAGATTCCGCTCATCAAACAAATTCCAGGGCAACATGTAGATTATGTCTATGCAACAGTCTAGGTCAGCAAAACATGGGCTGCATCTGGACTGGCATGATTTTCTGCAAATGCTTTTAACGGAAAAGTTTTTCCGTTAAAAGCATTTGCGGAAGAGAGCGTCTAGATTGGCACGGACGCTTTTGTGCAAAAGCACTTTTTGCAGAAAAGCGTCCGTGCCACTCTAGACGCGGTTTTGCGCAAGAAAGCCCCGATCACCATTTTCGCCATCGGGGCTTTTTTGCACAAAACAGTCCTCCCCTGTCTACACTGGCCGTCTTGCGCAAATACATTTGCGCAAGAGGGCTTTTTCCCGAACAGGAGCATCATAGTATTTGCGCAAGAACACTGACGATCATACATTAGATCATCAGTATTCTTGCGCAAATTCAAGTGGCCAGTCTATACAGCTGGCAAGTTTTTCTGCAAAAGCGGCCGTGTCTAGACTGGCAAGTTTTTCCACAAAAGCAGACGCTTTTGCAGAAAAACTTGCCAGCTGTCTAGACTGGCCGCTTGAATTTGCGCAAGAACACTGACGATCTAATGTATGATCGTCAGTGTTCTTGCGCAAATACAATGACTGTCGGGAAAAAGCCCTCTTGCGCAAATGTATTTGCGCAAGAGGGCCAGTGTAGACAGGGGAAGACTGTTTTGCACAAAAAAGCCCTGATGGCGAAAATGGCGACAGGGGCTTTCTTGCGCAAAACTGCGTCTAGAGTGGCACGGACACTTTTCCGCAAAAAGTGCTTTTGCGCAAAAGCGTCCGTGCCAATCTAGACGCTCTTTTCCGCAAATGCTTTTAACGGAAAAACTTTTCTGTTAAAAGCATTTGCGGAAAATCATGCCAGTCTAGACGCAGCCATGTTGTTCAGAGGTGTGAATATGCCATACCCCAAGTGACAGAAGTTTCATGTCCCCAAAGGGTTGTGTGCAGAGTACTATGTTGGTGGGAGAGCATTCCCGGCAATGTAGCTTTTGTCAGTCAGTCAGGTGGATTTCTTTTAATGCCCCTAGGAGAACTCTCTCCAGTCAGCATAATAGAGCTTCTTCGCCAGCTTGATGCAGGGTAATAGGTGTAGACGTACCCTAACTGATAAAGCAGAAAATGTCAGAGAGGCAGTCAGGTATTCACAGACACATCCATTCTGAATTAGCCTAATCATCTAAAATACTGTAATAACATTAGTATTAACTAGACTCTTTAGGAGACATTGCTGCAGTTAGCTCTTGTAGCGTAAAGGAATTGGATACTTTCTTTTAAATGATTTGTGAGGCCTTTCCTGGCCCTCCCTGTCAGTTTCAGAACCCTCTGGAACCCTGCCAGAGCAGCAGTGAATAGGCTAGCTCAACTTTGTTTGTTGCATATACTTAGTAAATACGATTTGGACCCGTGGTACGCCTGTGGTTCTTTCATAAGAGACAATAGGTTTTTTTAAAATTGCATTGAGGTTTTTAAGAATAGCGTGTGGAGCCAAGCATTATAAACTGCTTCCCCAAATGTTCCATAGCCAGTTTCTGTAAAAATCTTTTAAAAAAATGACCAAAAAACTTACTGTTCTAGTTTATTACTTAAGCGTTGCCTTTTCTTCTCCCCTAAATAAATACTTAAATAATTCTCCATTTTGCCAAAAATCATTGCTAACCTCCTAAGAAGGTCTGAAAAGAAGTTTTGTGTATGTCTCACTTTTACTTATTTACTTACTTAACAACTTGCCTTTGATGCCAGGAAATTGATAGCTAAATATATTATCAAAAAATAAAATGGTAACTGCAACCCTACTATTTTTCATCATTTTCATAGAAACATTCATAGCATTATAAATTTGATGAAATGGTGGTGCTGGAAACGTGTAAATGTTTCCTCACACACCTGCTTAGAATATCTGTCACACCCCTTTTCCCCTGAGGCCTTTACTCATTAGCAGCCTCTTTTGATTCAGTACATTGTTAAGGGACACAAAATTCCCCAACCTTGCTAGCAAGATCAGATGACTGGAAGTCTGACAAAGGGACTGAGAAAGCATGGACTATTTAGCCATTGATTCACTATGTTACTGTTAAATGACCATTATTCTGCAAACTGCAATATTTACAGATTTTCTTTTCTGAATAAAGAGATCTGGGTCTCATTTCCTTTGCCACAGACATCCTATCCATGACATTGGTGAGCCATTCAACATTTGTACTTGTTTTTTCCCTTTGATAGGGATTTCTGTTCCCTAGCTAGCCATGGCTTCAGTAGATTGTTGTCCTAATCTTCTCAAGGTGCTCAGGCCTGATGGGAATATGCACCAAAGACCTGCCAACCAAACACACAGGCTACATCTACACTGCAGGCTTTTTGCGCAAGAACAGCTGTTCTTGTGCAAAAACTTGGGGAGCGTCTACACTCCACGTGCATTCTTGCACAAGTAAATTTACAGTAAAGCGTCGGAAAAGAGGGCTTCTTGTGTAAGAGTTATTTCTCTCCCTACGAGAAATAAACCCTCTTGCACAAGAAGGCAGTGTGGACAGGCAACAGGGGTTTCTTGTTCAAGAAACCCCTATGGCTGAAATGGCCATCAGAGTTTTCTTGTGCAAGAGAGCGTCCACACTGCCAAGGACGCTCTTGCACAAAAGCACATCTCTTGAGCAAAAACACATGTCAGTGTGGACATGCTCTTGTGCAATAATTTTTCTTCAGAAACTCTTGTGCAAAACAGTTCTTGCACAAGAAGCCTGCAATGTAGACGTAGCCACAGAGAAGTGGCAGGCAGGGGAGGATGAAGTGGGGCAGTGAGGAAGTGCAGCTCCTGGGAAGGAAGACTGGAGTTGGACAGGAAGAAGGGAAGGAAGCAGAAGCAGTACAGGCAGTGGAGCTGGCTAATGTGGTTACCAGCTACAGCTCTGCCAGCTAGCCTATGCTGTATGCTGACAAACATGGGGTGTGGCTGCATGTCATCCTGAAGTGCGGTTTGTGTCAGAAAGAGAGAAGGCAAATCTAGAGGAGGAAGAAGAAAGGTGGGCTAGAGGAGCTAGCACATAAGAGTGCTGCAAATGTTGGTCCAAAAGCTAGCCCCAGTGCACTATTAAAATAGCCTTCCAGGCCCGTATGTAAGGGGGGTGAGAAGATCATACTCCCCATGCCCCCCCCCTCAGGGGAAGGTAGGGGCAACGTGCTGCCCGACCCCCCTCCCATCATGTTCTAGCTGGCCGGGGAATGCTGGGGATGATCTCCCCCCTTTGTCCCAGGACTGAGGCTGGGGACAGAGCTGGGCCTCATTCTGGGGGTGCGAGGGAATCAATCCCAGCCTTCCCTGGCTGGCTGGAGCAGGGGGAAGGGAGGCTCGGGCAGAACACCTCTCCTGCCTTTTCCCGGCTGACTGGAGCACACTTACTTGGGAGAGCATGCAGTGGTGCGGTTTGCACCTTTGTGGTCCACATTTACAAAAAACCACACAGACCCCCACAGAAATTACTGCGTATGAGCCTGCCTTCAGTAATTAAAAATCTTATTTTAGATTAATTTGATTTTGGTGAAACGTGCCCACGTTGGGAGACTAAAATTCTTTTTATCCTCGGATGGGACGCTTCATGGGCATTGGCAGTATAAGCTTCCTTACCTTGCGCCATCAATGTTGTTCTGCTCCCACAAAGGGCACCAGGGTTGTTCAGCCTCCAGGTAGACACAGTGTATAAAACATCCTGCTGCATCCCCCTCTCTGCAAGGAGTAGGGTTTACAGGTAGATCTTCTGATTTGCAGTGGCTCAGAGGCTTTGCAAATCCAGATCAATAAGTGTAAGTTTTGCATTCACTGTGATAGTAGAGAGCATCTAAGGCTAGGCCTATATTGTCGCTTGTGTCAGCAAAACTCCTGTCACTTGTGATGTAATTATTACATCCCCTTGAGTGGCATAAATTGCGCTGGCATCAGCGCTAGTGAGCACAGCACTGTGTACAGGAAAGCTTCTCTCATGCCAGTGGTTGTTACATCCACCAAGCATAGTCCTTAAGACCCCTTACTAGCAACTGCGGGAATATGGGGCAGGTACTAATCATAGTATGCAACACTGACATTCACACACTACAAGAAAATCCATTCCTGTTTAGTCCTCCCCAGTGACTCTTTAGGACTGCACCTGTCTTCATGTACATTATTACCCTTCAGGAAAGTAGGCGAATGGCTTGTTTGTGCAGGGAGAGGAAAGCTCCATAGAAATTCTTGGCCAGATTCTGATCTCATGTTGGACTTACACCCAAACAAGTAAGAGCAGAAGTTAGCTCTAAGCCTTCAGGCAAAAGGATCAAGGGTATTCAGGGTGTAACTTCCCTGGTGTCATATGGAGTTACATCAAGTGTAAAGTGGTGCTTTGTTTCCTTTCAAAGGTTTCTGAGCCCCAGTGATTTGGTAACTGCTGACATTTCCCACCAGCGCATAAGCCCTCAGGCAGAGGCAGATAAGACAGAGCTCCTTCACATGTGATTTTATTACCTCCTCCTCCCTGAATTCATCTACCTCACTTGTCAAAACATGTCCATATTGATTTTAGTTCTTGATGATCAGCCTCAGACAAATCAAACTGTTTCCCTATTTGCATCTAATTATGATTTTAATCACTTTGAAATTTGAACAGTTCCTGTTGTCTTATCACAGGAGCAATAACACACAATAAGAACAGAGGCATGGAATTTGCTTGAAGAGAACAGTGTTTTGATTGAGATACTGAGCAAAAATGAAGAGATTCCACTGGCATATATATTGTGAAGTGGCTTTATAGTAGTGACTCCACCCCAGCGTTGCTGTCTGAACAGTGTGGAATGATCTTACTTTTACATAATGCTTGCCAACCATATAACCCAGACACAAAGCTTTACAAAGCAATTACAAAGTACGTATAATATACAGGGACTAATTTACCTCTCTGTGAAATGCAATCACTCCCAAAATAAAAAACCATAGCCCTTCAGAGAGGGACCAGGAACACTAACCATCTTAGAGAGGGAAGAATGCAAAATGTTATTATCCAACTGGAGTTTGGCCAGGACTCCAGGGTTAACTCTCTTCGGACAATGAGTGTCAGAGGGTCTTTAATGATTCCATGCAAAGAGCACCTTTGTTTTGAATGTTCTCTGAAAGATAGCTCCTCCAGCAGCACAGTGACATCTGACACTTTTCTGGGTAGGGCAGGTCAGAAGATTGTTTTTGCCACAGAGAATGTAGATGACAAATGAAAAGTTCTTATCAAAGAACCCTAAACAGAACATTTTTGAACAAAGGATTTGTTCAAACACCAAAAAGCTTTTTGTTTGTTTTTCTTACAAAGAGTCAAAATTTTCTGCAAAAAAGCAGCCTCTTAATGTGAAAAGTTGATGTTAGCCAAAAATCCACTTTTTCTCAAAAAAACAGTTTCAATAGAGAAATTTTGATCAGCCCTAATATTGGTGAGTTGTTTAGTACTAGTTCAGAGGAAGGAGAGCCACCTAGTGATCTATCAGTACCATTTCCTGAAGCATACAGCATTTTATTTTATTTTATTTGGCAGATTCACATCCACTGCTGGCCAGTTTATTCCAACGATATAGCACCTCTTTACTTCCAGAGAGAGAATGGCAATTAAAAAGGTAATTTTGATATTTATGAAGAGTGCAGTTAAGTGAATAGTAAAAATGTAGGAAAATTATCATTTTGGTTCCTTCTTTAGGGATACAGTGAAGAGCCTATTCTGCCTTGGATAGTCATTTACAGCTCTGCAAAGGGGCGTGAAGCAGATCAGAGACAGATCAATGTGAAGCCATTGGAGAATCAGGCTCCACAAAACCTTTCTGTGCAGGGAGATGAGAGTTGAAGGAAACACAAACTTTGCAGCCTTTGAGGGAAAAGGCTCAAACAAAATTTCTGGTTCGCCCAAGATAAAAACGGAATCAGTATTACCCCAGAAATACAACTTGAGCTCAGTTCCACCTACCCCAAAAAATTAATCTCCCTGCCGTTCACAGACAAAGGTACAAATATCTAGTGTCTTCAAACTGCCAGCAAAGTCTCTCAAATGAATTTATATCCACACTGCCTTGGTGACTCACCTGCCTGCTGACAGTTAGCCGTGATAACCCAAGAGCTTCCTGCAGGTGAAGGAGGATGCGATAAACCTAATCTCTGGAAGCTAAGTCACTGGCTGTCTTTGGTGTAGGGATGGGCAATAAGCCAGCTGCAGTTCACCAGACTTAGCCCCTGACAGGCCACTGGTGCTTTCTTCACCTGCGCATACACTTGCAGCGCAGACCGGAACACCGCTTCCCACAGCCCCCAACAACCCGCAGCCAACGGGAGCTGCACGTGGCCGTACCTGTGCACATGCAGGTAAATAAACTGCTGGTGGCCTGCTGGGGCTAACAAACCCTGGTGAACTGCATGCAGGCTGTTTATTGCCCAACCCTGCCTTGATGGCTCTATCAAGCCATTTGAGACTCCCTGCTGGAGGCCTCGCAGTCCTGCTGCACTCCGTCCCGGGAGAGAGTGGCAGAGATGGGCCCTCCAGGTGGCAGGAATGTAGGCAGTGAGTTGTATGGGCCAGTGGTGCCAGGCTCCTCCAATGTTTCTCCCCTGACCCCACCTACCAGCCCCATGCACCTCCTCTGAGCATCCCTGCCAGCTGCCCTGCCCTGCCTGCAGCAAGAAGAGCTCTGCTCTGAGTGCTCTCCCTGCTGGCTGTAGCCTGGCTATAGGGAGTAGCTCCCCCAGCAGGCTGACTGCAATTCCCCCTCCACCCGAAGCAACTCTGAGTGCAGTCCTTCCTGCCTGGGGCTTGGAGGAGAAGGAGGCATTGGCACCATCCCCTCCCACACCTCAAACCACTCATCCCCTGGCTGCCCTCCACCCCCATGCACCTCTCACACACTGAGGCACAGGAGCCCTGCACTTCCTCCTCCCCCTTCCTCTCAGAGCACCATGAATCACCTGATTCGTGCTCTGTCCCTGCTGGCCCAGAGCTGGAACACTGCACATCAGCTGTTTATGGCTGTTCAAGCTCTGGGAAGGGGGACAGAGCACTAATGGGCTATTCATGGTGCTCCAAGGATGAGGAACTGCTGGGCTCCAGTGCACTAGGGGTAAGGGGCTAGACCAGACAGATTTGAACCTGGGACCCCCTAGCGCTTAGTAATAGGAACCTCTATAGCTTGAGCTATAGAGTCAGCTGGCTCTCAGCTTAGGCTGTAGAACTCCCTTGTTTTTATCTCTCACTGTAAGTCAGTGGTCCCCAGCGTGGTGCCGTGGGTGCCATGGCACCTGCTGGGCCATTTATGTGCGCCCGCTGAACAATCCGGGCGTGTGGCACTTGCGCAGTGCCAGCCCCGGGCACGTGGGGGCATAGCGCACGGCACTAGCGCGGTGCCGGCCCCTGGCACATGGGCGGCCCCTGCCCCGGGATTGCAGCACATGCCAGTGCTGGCCCTGGGCGCCTGGTGCATGGGCAGCCCCTACCCCAGGCGCGCGGCACAAACGCGGTGCCGGCCCCTGGTGCATGGGCAGCTCCTGCTCTGGGGTCGCAGCAGATGCCGGTGTCAGCCCTGGGCGCATGGGGCATGTGCGGGCCCCGCGCCCCTGGGCGCACGGCGCATGCGCGGCCCCACCCCGAGCGTGCGGCGCACGCGCAGCCCTGCCCCCGGGGCACGCGGCCCATGAGCGGCCCCGCCCCCGGACATGCGGTGCGTGAGCGGCCCCGTCCTCGGGCGCCCGGCAGCCCCAAAAGGTTGGGGACCACTGCTGTAAGTGGTCTAAGTGCCACTGCATGGTACAGTGAACCACACTAGAGCTACATCTATAGTGCTTCCTTCTTGCACAAAAGCTTATGCAAATGAAGCGCAACATGGAATATCACTGCACTTCATTTGCATAATTAATGAGCAGCCATTTTTGCGCAAGAGGCTTTTGCGCAAAAAGGAGCTGTGTAGACGGCTCCTTTTTGCGCAAAAGCCTCTTGCACAAAAATGGCTGCTCATTAATTATGTAAATGAAGCGCGGCGATATTCCATGCCACACTTCATTTGCATAAACTTTTCTGGAAGAAGGCTATAGTGTAGCTGTAGCATAGGTGTGTGGGTTACAGCTGCAGTTGCTTCAGTCCACTGGGATGAAGGACGGCCACTCATGCAGCCCATTTGCTATTCTTGGTTGCCCATTGCTGACCCAGTTCCTGCACCCCAACCCTCTGCTCCAGCCCTGAGCCCCTCCCACATCCCAAACCCCCCATCTGCATCCTAGAGCTTACATTCCTACACCCCAAGCCTCTGCCCCAGCCCTCCCCCCTCCCCCCTCCCAAACCCCTCATCCCCAGACCCTCTCAAGAGCCAGAGTTGTCACCTCTCCCCCTCAACCTTACAAGGCAGGTGGGAGGAGGGAGAGAAGGGGAGTGCTCCTCCTGCCTGATGACTGGGACTTAGGCAAGACTTCAGCTCCGAGATGAAGCTGAAAGTGCTGGCACTAAGATGGGAAATTGCTCAGGGAAATGCAGCCCCAATTAGTTAAAGCAGTGTTTCCCAAATGGTGTTCAGTGGAACCCTGGGGTTCTGCAAACTGAAAATAAGGGTTCCGCGAGAAAATTCCATTACAATAACGTTTTATGATTTAAAAAAATTTTGTACACATTAAGTGTGATTTTTGTTTTTAAATAAGTGCAATAAAGCTAAATGTTGATCTCATGATCCTGTTTAGCATTTGTTTATTATTACCCGTACTTATTTGTGGTCTATGTTTTCAGCTCCATATATAAGACTGTTATTAGGGGTTCCGCAAAATTCTTTGAGTTTAAAAGGGTTCCGTGGCCAAATAAAATTGGGAAACACTGAGTTAAAGGGAAGCAGCTGGGTTTGGACCTGGAGCAGTGGGAGAATCATAGAATCCGAGGGTTGGTTGAGACCTCAGGTGGTCATCGAGTCCAACCCCCTGCTAAAAGCAGGACCAACCCTGATTAAATCATCCCAGCCAGAGCTTTGTCAGGCTGGGACTTAAAAACCTCTAAAGATGGAGATTCTACCGCCTCCCTAGGTCACCCGTTCCAGTGCTTCACCACCCTCCTAGTGAAATAGGACCTATACCTCCCGCACTGTAACTTGAGGCCATTGGCTCCTTCTTCTGCCATCCGTCACCACTGAGAACAGGGTCTCTCCAACCTCTTTGGAACCTCCCTTCAGGAAGTTGAAGGCTGCTATCAAATCCCCCCTCACTCTTCTCTTCTGTAGACTATATGGGCATGTCTAGACTACATGCCTCTGGTGACAGAGGCATGTAGATTAGGCTACCCGGCATAGGAAAATGAAGCGGCGATTTAAATAATCGCCGCTTCATTTAAATTAAAATGGCTGCCACGCTGAGCCGATCAGCTGTTTGTTGGCTCAGCATGCTAGTCTGGATGCTCCGCGGTTGACATCAAAGGCATTTGTCGACCTCCCTGGTATGCCTCATGGGATGAGGTTTACCGGGGAGGTCAACAAATGCCTTTGATGTTGACTGCGGAGCGTCCAGACTACCACGCTGAGCCGACAAACAGCTGATTGGCTCAGCGCGGCAGCCATTTTAATTTAAATGAAGCGGTGATTATTTAAATCGCCGCTTCATTTTCCTATGCCGGGTAGTCTAATCTACATGCCTCTGTCGTCAGAGGCATGTAGTCTAGACATGCCCTATCAGACCAAATCCCTCAGCTTCTCCTCATAAGTCATGTGCTCCAGCCCCCTAATGATTTTTGTTGCCCTCTCCAATGTGTCCACATCCTTTCTGTAGTGAGGACACAGAATTGGACACAGTATCCAGATGAGGCCTAACCAGTGCAAAGTAGAGGGGACTAATTACTTCCCTGGATCTGCTGGCAGTGCTCCTCCTAATGCACCCCAATATGCCAGTAGCCTTTTGGGCTACAAGGGCACACTGTTGACTCAAACCCAGCTTCTCTTCCACTGTAACCCCCAGGGTTGCCAGGTGTCCGGTATTGACCCGGACAGTCTGGTATTTTCACCTCCTGTCCAGTAAAACAATTCAGAAAATACTGGACACCTAAAATGTCTGGTATTTTCTGATTTTTTCCCAGCCAGGATGCGAAAATCCCAGGTGCTTACCTGGTTCCTCAGGGGAGCTGTCTGGCCCGGAGCAGGAACACAAGATGGTGGACGGCTGCCGGCAGCCCGTTAGGGCCAAAAAGCCTCAAAAGTATTTCTTAAAGGGGACACACTGTTTTTTTGTATTTTTGTATTTTGTTTGCTTAATAACTCTTGGGGTCCTTTTTTTTTTCCTCAACAACTTTGGTCTCCCCCTTTTTTTTTCTCAACAGAATTTTTTCCTCGGTGGTTTTTTTTGGGGGGGGCGGGTGTTCAGTGTTTTTGGTTAAACCATCTGGCAACCCTAGTAATCCCCAGGTCTTTTTCTTTGAAACTGCTGCTTAGCCGGTCGGTCCCCAGCCTGTAGCAGTGTTTGGGATTCTTCCATCCCAAGTGTAGGACTCTGCACTTGTCCTTGTTGAACCTTATCAGATTTCTTCTGGCCCAATCCTCCAATTTGTCTCGGTCACTCTGGACCCTATCCCTACCCTCCAATGTATCTACCTCTCCCCATATCTTATCTCATCCGCTGTGAACTTGCTAAGGGCACAATCCATCCCCTCATCCAGTCATTAATAAAAATGTTGAACAAAACCAGCCCTAGAACTGACCCTTGGGGTACTCCACTTGACACTGACTGCCAACCAGAAATTGATCCATTGATCACTTCCTGTTGAACCCAACAAACTAGCCAGCTTTTAATCCACTTTACCAATCTATATTTCTTTAACTTGCTGACAAGAATACTGTGGAAGACCATATCAAAAGCTTTGCTAAAGTCAAAGTATATCACGTCCACCATCTTCACCATGTCCACAGAGCCTGTTACCTCATCATAGAAGGCAATCAGGTTGGTCAGGAATGACTTGCCCTTGGTGAATCCCTGTTAACTGTTCCTGATCACTTTCCTCACTTCCAAGTGCTTCAAAATGGATTCCTTGGCGATTCCTCCATGATTTTTCCAGAGACTGAGGTGAGGCTGACTGGTCTGTGTTTCCCTGAATTGTCCTTCTTGCCTTTTTTAAACATGGGCACTACATTTTCCTTTTTCCAATCTTCCGGGGGCACTGGACAGAAGACCATGAAGAGGTTGAGCATTTAAATGAATGTTATTAACCTTGAAAGGGGATTAAACTGAACTAGTGACTCAGCAGGGGTCAAGAAGTCTTGTTACACAGCAAAGAGTCATCAGGGAGGGGCTCTGGCGCATTGCTCCATAACAGAGCTGGGAGCATCAGAAGCTAATCCAGGAGGGGCTGAGGCTAATCAAGATAGTGTGATAGACTCTGTTAGGCTGACTGAGAACCAAATCCAGAAACATGGCTATGGCATGAGAGGTTACAGAGAGCACCGAGAGGCCCTGTTGGACTTGTAACTTGGAAGGGGACTGCTGTTACACCTCTACACGGCGTGTGACAGCCAGAGGGCCCAGTCACGAAAAATCTGCTGAAGAAATTTAAGTATCGTGGTTTCAGAAAACAGAGAAAAGCTGAGCGTGTAGGTGCAGGAACATCCCACTAGTAGGATTGCTCCAATGGCATGAGTGCCCCATCACACTGCCCAAAGACAAGGTTTAAACAAGTAATTGCCCAGTAGTATGTTAGGGCCACATAGCTCTAAGTTAAGGAGATACCTTTAAATTTTAAAAAAATCTTTATTTCCTATGTATTGTATTACATTTTCTAAAGAAACACAGCATTGTATTTGGTCTGGGTCATGCAGACACTTTGCACTTAGGGAGAAAGAATGGCCTGGTTGATGCCCAGGGACTCTTTGAAACCCTAGTTCAATCTCTAGTTCTGCCTCTATAGCTTTGGGCAAGTCATTTAATTTATCTGCTTCCTAATTTCTCCCATACGTACAACTGGAAGTCCTGTGAAGCAGAACTCTGTATAAGTCTGACAATTTGTCTCTTCCACCACCAGAAATTGGCCCGGTAAAAGATATCTCACCCACCTTATGTCTCCCATTGCAACAGTACAACTCTACCTCATGGGGTGTACCGAGGATAAAATGAACTAACAAGTGGGGTACTTAGACAGGATGGTAATGAGAACAATGTAAGTACTTAGAAAGATACTCATGCTTAACTTCAGGTGTATGACTTCTGCATACACAGTCACCTTAGAATGATCATTTTGTATTTGCATTAAACCCTGTAAGTAGCTACACAAAGTGGAAGGAAGAGAAGAATTTGATCGATCCAGTCAATTTACAGTTTTCTTTTCAATGGAGGCATTTCCCTTGATGCTTATTTGGCAGGGTTGCTGAAATGAAAGATTCACCAACTCCCTGAGCCACATTTACTTTGTTATTGCTGGAAACCACCATGGAGGCGAGTTGCCTGAAGATAAATACCTTTGAATCACACAGAAATCAACTCCACGAGGTTTAATGGTGAGAACTCTAATATGTGCTTCCTGGACAGATGTCATCCAGGAAAGATGTGCATGTTCCTGGCAGTTAAGCCATTTTGCCACTTAGAAAAATATAAATATAAGCCTTTTGCATCAGCCCTACCCCATATCATATGCCATGGCCTAAGAATTCTCCCTGGCTTTTGGCTTCTGAGCAACCTCTATAGTGCCATAGCAGGAGGTCAGAACTGGGAGCTGCTGTTCTGTCTTCTTATTATTTGACAAAAGAACTGCTTTGTATTATGATAAATCACAGCATTTCACTAAGTTTAATGAAGGACCTTTCCATCCCCTATACTGCTATGAGTACTGTGCAAATGGATCTCAGTCCCTATAGCGCATGGGTTCCCAAACTGGGGGGCATGCTCCCCTGGGGGCTGTGAAGAAATTCCAGGGGGGGCCTGAGCGACCCAGCCCCCCCCCCCATCAAGTTTTTTTTCCCTCAACAAGTTTTGCTGCTATTTTTGAGGGGCGGGGGGGGGGGGGGAGAAGAGGGCACAAGTGTTTCTCAAAAATCAAAAAGGGGGCATGATGCCGAAAAGTTTGGGAACCACTGCTATAGAGGACATCACAAGGGAAGAGCCTTTGCAAGAATAAAATGTAAAATGGGTTTTTGTTGCATTAGTATACCACTATTCTTAGATTTGTTTACCTGCTTCACTAACATTTAGCTATTCTTTAATTCTCTCCTTAGCTAGGTAGCCTAATATTATAGCGCTGTAGCTATTGGAGGGGAACTTCTTGGTCGTTTTTGTACTCACTGCAGCATCATTAAGTGCTTTTTAAATATTCTCCTTGGCTATGTCTACACTGCAGGCTTCTTGTGCAAGACAGCGTCCACACTGGCGGGACGCTCTTGCGCAAATACCTCCCCTCTGGAACCACTTCAGAGCGGGCTAAAGGTCACCAGTCCCTTCCGTGGGCCAGTGCCAGAGCTCCGCTGAGACACGTGCTTAAAGGAATCTCTCTGGACAGCCATTTCTCTGCTGCTGCGTTCTTGCGCAAGAAGCCTACAGTGTAGACATAGCCCTTATGTACGACCCTGGGGGTGCAGAACACTGATACAGCTTCTGAATCTGCCCCCATTGGAATCCAGGACAAAGCTTCCATTGACTTCAGTGGGCACAATACATATGCAAATGCAATTGGGTAACATTTTGATAATATTTAGCAAATTCAAGGGAATCTACATAGGCCTCAATCACTCAAACTTTTGTGAATAAAAAATTCATTTAAAACATCTACTTAATACTCCTTTAAAGTGTGACTTCACTCTTGATCCTGATTATCATTAAACTCTCCATGGGCTTAATCACGCTAATCCAGGGATTTTTTTCCCTTCTTCTTTTCTTCCTGGAGTTCAGGTTGAAGATGTTGTTCTCCCAGTTGAGCCTAAATAGGAACAGATGTAGGTTTTTTCCCCCAAACCTTGCTAAACTCAGAGTTGAAGCAAGTTTCCCCCTACAGCAGTGGACACCAGCAAGTACATCGGGATCTACCAGTAGATCTTTGAGTCTTTGACAGGTGATCCTGACTGATTTGGCCCGGAAGCTATCAAATGCTGGCACTTCAATTGCCCCTACACCCACTGTCATGCTCCTCCTGCCCTTTGCCTTGGAGCTGCCCCTTGGGAGCCCCCTGCTTGCTATGCAGGGTGTGGGAAGGAGAAGGGGGGGGGGCTGGTGTCAGGATGTCTCTCCTCCCCCCACTTGTGTACCTCAACTCCACACAGAGAGAAGGGGATGGAGGGAGCGTGGCAATGCAAATCTCTGTCACTCTCACACAGTGTGTGTGTGTCTCTGTCATTCTCACAAACACACACTGGCCTTCACTCTTATCTCCCAACCCAACACGTACATGGGGGGTTGTTACTACCTTTCTGCTTGCAAAGTGGGTTACTTTTGGGTTTTGACTGGTCTGTGCATTTCATAACTTTCATTTCTCTCTTAACGCTTAAATTTAATTCTTTGAGTAGTGAGTTCTAAAATGCCTAACCTGTCATATCTGGAGTAATTGTGCTCCTGGAGGTGGCTGGCACGTCCCTGCAGCCCCTGAGAGAGTCAAAGCAGGGGGTCTCCACCACAGGCGTGCGCAGCACATTTCATTAGGGTGTGTACCCAGGGAATTTTATTTTTTATTTTTTTTTAAAGGCGAACATTTATTGAATACTCAATTATAAAGGACATGCTGTGAGCAAACGCGGGCTTTCTATACATTTCTACATTCGGTGCTTAGTGCATAATACAACAATCCATACTTTAAAACTAAAAGAGCGTATCACGTGATTAAATTAAAACACAAAGCCACTTTTTTTTTTAGACACTAGGGTGTGCCTGGGCACACCTATGGTCTCCACATGTTGTTGCCTGCAGACACCACTCCTGCAGCTCCCATTGGTCAGTAATGGAGAACTGTGGCCAGTGGAGGCTGTAGGGTCAGTGCCTGTAGATGAGGACAGCACATGGAGCCATTGCTGTCCATGCCAGCTGCTTTCAGGAGTGGTGCAGGGCCAGGGAGGGAGTAAGTCTGCCTTAACTCTACTGCTCCATCTGCAGGGTAGCTGCCTGGCTGCTCCCAGAGTGGGTGAGACTTTAACCCATAACCCTGTGATCCCCAGGCAAATGCCCTATCCCCTGGTCCACTCAAGAGCCCACTCCAGCTCCCTGCCTTCAGAAGGTCCCTTATCCTGTGCTGGTTGTTTGGTCACTCCCAGGGTGGGGCTGGACTGGACTGGAGCTGCCAACGGAGTGGGCAGGACTCAAGAAGACCACCCTGCATTCCCCAGTGGAATGCTGTATCCCCTAGACTACTCTAGAACCCAGCCCACTTCCCTAATCCTGCTTTCATAATGCAGGAGCCAGGTCAATCCCTGGGGCAGCAGGTGTTGGCTGTCTGGCCACTCCCAGGGTGGGCCAAACTTGAACCCATTATGTTGTGCTCTCCAGAAGAATGTCCCATTCCCTAGTCCAGTCCAGAACCCAAGCCACCTCCCTCCCTTCAAAGGGTCCCTTTTCCTGTGTTGGCTTTCTGGTCACTCCCAGGGTGAGTAGAGAGGGTGGGAGAGGGGGGCAGGACTCAAGCCCACTACCCTATGCCTCCCCAGGTAAATGCTTTATCCCCATGTCCACTCCAGAACCCACCAGCAGAGAGTCCCTTATCCTGCTTTCCTAATGTGGGAGCCAGCTCCATGCCAGGGGCAGCCTGTGCTGGCTGTCCCACCACTCCCATGGTGGGCTGGACGTGAAGCCACTTCCCTGTACTCTGCAGACAAAGTCCCTATCCCCTAAGCCACTCCAGAACCCATCCCACTGCCCTACCTTCTGAGTGGGTGGAATTGAACCCACCCTCCCTGTGCTCCAGAGGCTGATGCCCTTGTCCCTCAGTTCACTCATGATCCCGCCCCAGCTCCCTACCTTCAGAGGGTCCTGTGTCCTGCTTCCCTAATGCAGGAGCCAACTCCATGTCCAGGGCAGCCTGTTTTGGCTATCCCACTGCTCCCAGGGTGGGGGGAGGGACTCGAGCCCCCAACCCTGTGCGCCCCAGGCAAATCCCCTAAGCAACTCCAGAACACACCCTACCTCCCGGGTGTCCCCTTCCACACACTGAACCCTTTTGCCCAAGATCAGAGCCTGCACCCTAACCCCCTACCCCAGCCTGGGGAAAGCGAATGAGATTTGGGGAGGAAGGGAAATGGAGCAAGCAGGGTGAGGCCTCAGCGAAGGGGTGGAGCGGGGCAGGGCCTCAAAGAAGGAGGGGAAGGAAGCCGGGCAAGGGGTATTTGGGTTTGAGGTAGATCTTACATTGCACTTAAATTGCAAAAGTGATCTTGTGGTTAAAAAGGTTGCAGACCACTGCTACAGTGATTACTCAATGCAGCAGCCATTTTTTTTTACTCTCAACTGCTGATCCACCAGCCCAGCCCCAAGGCAAGAATGCTGCCCCACCTGTCAGCATGCAAATATGTTAGGTATGTTCAGTAGCACTTCTGGGGAGGGGGAATTGGGTAGAGGAAGCCACAGAGCCTGATGTTACCTTAATCTGATTTTGCTTACGGCTTCTTATTACATGTTTCCGAAAGAACAGACAAGTGGTCCAGATAGATGTTTTGGAACCAGAGAAACTCTATCTTGCTAGACTCTTGGCATGCCTCTGACATACAGAAATCCTGCAAAAAGCTAAAGAAGCTCCAAACCCGCCCCCCCCCCAAAAACCCAAAAAACCCAAAACCCCTACCTCTATGAGTTCCTGAAACCTAGGTGCAAAACAGCCTAAGGGCTTTTCTATTAACTGTTTCTCATCTAAAATGTAAATTTGTCTTCTGCCCATATGAGCCCAGCATTCTCTAGTTTATGACTGAAGAGCATTTCTCATAAATCCAGAATCACTAAACAGATCATGGAGCATTATTTGTGCTACATACACTAGTGTCACAATATTTTTAACTTTCTTGACATTAATATTTTATGCCACATATGTACACTGACACAGTGAGAGGCATTGTATCCTAGGCTACGTCTATACTGCTCCCTTCTTGCGCAAAAGCCTATGCAAATGAAATGCAGATTAGCATATTGCCATGCTTCATTTGCATAATTAATTAGCAGCCGTTTTTGCACAAGAGGCTTTTGCACAAAAAGGAGCTGTGTAGAAGGCTCCCTTTTGTGCAAAACCCCCTCTTGCGCAAGAGCCGTTCTTCCTGAAAAAATGAAGACCGGCTCTTGCTCAAGAGGGCTTTTTGTGCAAAAAGGAGCCGTGTACACAGCTCCTTTTTGCGCAAAAGCCTCCTGAGCAAAAATGGTTGCTAATTAATTATGCAAATGAAGCATGGCAATATGTTAATCCACGCCTCATTTGCATAGGCTTTTGAGCAAGAAGGAAGCAGTATAGATGTAGCCCTAGTGGCAAGGGCTTTGGACAGGCACTTAGAGCATAGTTCTAGTCCCAGCTTTGCCACTGTTTTGCTAGGTGACCTTGAGTAATTAACTTATCTCCTTGTGTCTCTATTTTCATATCTGTAAAATGGGGATAAGAAGCCTGACTCCATGATCTAAAAGTTTGCTGTAATTTACAGAAGAGCTGGTAGAATCTTCCATACTGGAATTCAAGAAAGCAGCAGAATGAAATATCTGGCTACTAGTGGGATAGAAATAGGATCATAGAAATTTGAAATGGAAAAGAGTTTTTAAAACTTCTCCCTTAAGTGCAGGATGTTATCTCCATTTCTTCATTCTTCTCTCCCACCCCTTGCCACAAGGTGGTATCACAGCAATCTGATAGTGCAGTTCTTCCTAATCAAGAGGTTAGATAATTGATTATGTGTATGTGAGCGGGGGGGGGGGGGCAGACATACTTGACAGCCCCCTAGGCAAGGTGGGGGGAGGGGCAGGCTCTGCATTTCCAGAAGGGGCAGGGCCTCGGCAGCCAGCCCTCAGTGTGGCTGGGAGCATATTGGGCCCCACTCCCACCCTCCTGACCTGCTACCTAGCTATCCAGCAGTGTTTTGAAGAGCCCAGCAGTGATTTGCCTCCCCCTGTTGGCAGGCCTGTATGTGAGCAGAGATTAACATAGTTAAACTAGTCCCCAAGTGGGGTCAGGAAGAAACCTCCCATCCCAGAACACTGATCACAATCTTGGTCAGGAGCTTTAGTTATGTGCTAGGATCAGATGAGAATACCTCTCACAAGCAGTGTATCACTTACGGAATGGGAAAAATGATGGCGCTGAAGTGGTCTAACACCTTACTAGTAATGGAGGCATGGTCTTCTCTCAGTTCAGAGGATTTATGCTGGATTAATACGGCAGAACTGAGATCTGAATCTGGCCCTTAAACTTAAAAAAGCCAGAGAGACAAAGAGTTAGAGCTAGGCCTGAGGCACTAAGTTCAGATCAAAATTTGAACTTTCAAAACCATAAGGGATGTTTGGATCTAGGTTTTATAAATTTGCTGTACATACATCCATTACCAGGCCAGCTGATAGGTGTGAAGGGGGCAACTGTGCAGGAGCCCAGGTGATTTACAAGTGCCTGGAAGCCCCAGTTACTGCTGCGGTAGCGGCAGCTGAGAACCCTGTCAGGCCCTTTAAAATCGCCCAGGAGTGATGCAGGCAAAGACAAGGTGGCAGGTATAGCCTCCCCTAGTCCTTGTATCTACCCTTCCATTTGCCATAAGACCCTACCCCCCAGCCGGAGCCACAAACGCCTTCACCAATGTTCCATCGAAACTTTTCCATCCATGTGCAGAATAAAATTTTTATGTGCACCGATGCATGTGTGAATGTGCACCTCCAGTAGAAACAAAAAGCTTAACTGTGGGCACTCTGCTAGTCAGCAGGGTGGCATTTGAATCTCTCCTGAGTAGCTGCACAAGCCCACAGCTTACAGGGTACACTGCGCCTTAGCCCCCACCCTGAGAATCCCTGAGTGCCCCTGTCAGACAAGTCCTGGGCCGGCCACAGCCCTTCCTCCCCTCCCTTCTCTAGACCCATGTTGCTCTGGGGAAAAGCTCTCTTCAAAGACACTTTTCATATTCCCTATGCAAGTTCTGGGGCTGCTGAGTAGCAAATACCACTGAGCCGGGTCTGGAGACGGGAGGGGAAGCCTCGCTCCAGCTGGGCCAGGGCAGATAGGGAGTGGGGAAGAGAGGCTCCTTCAGACACTTGAGGGATGGGACTGTATCTAGCCAGGAGGGTCCTCTGATCATGGGATAGGGTGCTCAGGGGTTCTCTGGGTTGGGTCTGGCCAAGAGAGAGGGTGCATGAGGCCCATTGATTGCTTTATCCGGAGCCTGGAGCTGCTGTCAGTGAGTCTGTCTATTACTAAGTCCTTTAACATGGTTTGTGGAAGGAAAATAAGACATGTATTCAGGAATATAGCAAGGTAAGAAAATACTTGATATATCTGTTTTGTTCATATAAAATACTGACTTTCAGCTGCAGTGAAGTTTGGATATTATAATCTATGTCCCCACCATTTAAAGAATATCATTATCAATTCTTGAAGCCTTTGGCATGTCAAATATATCTGATTTTAGCCATGTAGACCTCAAGTTGCCGAAGTCTAAATATGGAAGTTATTTAAGGTCTGTATGTGTGTATATAAACAGACACTAAACATGAAAAACATAAGATGAATTTTTCTGCAAGAAGGGACAGCCCTGGAAGCTGAAATGCTTTACCCAAACAATGTTTGTTTACAACAGCATGCTCTGCAACAGTGCAAGCTTCTGCAGAGAGCTTCAACTTTTTGTGTTTTTATTTCTTTTATCAGTCCCTGGATCCCATGGTGCTAGGCACTGTACAAACACAGAACAAAAAGACAGTTCTGGAACTTCAACCGTGAGCAGGAAATACTGGGTCTGATTTTGTCTTACTCTGGTGTAATTAGGAGCACATCCACTGATGTGTGAGACTTGTGAAACCGAAATTAAGGTTGGCTACCTGCAGAAATGAAAGATTAGACTTACCTTCAATATCCATTCAGTTTGTAGTTTTTCTGCTGAGGCTGAGAACAAGGGCACCAATTATGGCATGGATTTTTGTGATAACACGTAAGGGTAGGATCTGTACCAGGGTCACCAAGACTATGTTTACACTGCAACACTATTTCGGGACACCAGAGGTATCCTGAAATAGCTATCCCGCATTTCAACAGCAAGCCCATTATTTCGAAATATAACGGGCTTGCTATTCTGATGTCCCTGTAAACCTCATTCCACGAGGAATAAGGGATGTTTTGGAATAGCGGGCTATTTCAAAATTGAAATAAGCTACGCGATTTCCATAGCTCAAATTGCGTAGTTTATTTCAAGCTATGGGTGCAGTGTAGATACACCCCAACTCATTTTGCATTGACCAGACAAGACACCTTCATATATTAAGAGTTGTCAGCTGAGTTCTCATTACAGAAACTTTATTGCTGGGGTTGATATAAAAGGCATCAAGAACACAACTTGACTTTCAAATCCCAGATTGTTGCTGTGCTGATAAATAGATCTTTGCATAAACATATTATAATGTGGAAGGTCACTGAGAAGAAATAAATATGGAACCTGTGAGGATGTGTTCTGTTTCCTTATATCTGTAGCAAGAGAGCAAACAGAATGGGCTTGGAAAGACACTAGGCTAGTATTTCACAGTGAAACACAGACTATCATCTTAGCTTTATGGATAATAGTTTCTTGTTCCATAGATATACATTAGTCAATGAGAACCAGCTTAAGAAATGGTGTAGAATTTACATTGAAATCTTATAAATGAAGAGAATTTAAGAGAATCATGCCATAGAATAAAACCAAACCGGAGTCAGGTGGTATCAGTTGTAGAAGAAAGAGTTGCAGAAACATTGATCAAAATGAAAAATAAGGAAGTCCTTGGTCCCTCTGGCGTATGGTCAGAAGTATGGAAGTGCCTGGGGCAAGAATGCACAAACATATTGACACAACTGTTTAATTGCATTAAGAGGACTCGGGGTACGGCTACACTTCACGCTTATTTCAAAATAAGCTATTCCAGAATAGTTATTCTGAAATAGCTTATTTTGAAATAGCACATTTACACTGCAGAGAAGCCTCAAAATTAGTCCAAGGCAGGCTTCCCTAATGTGGATGCGCTATCTTGATTTAGAGCCCTAAGAGGCACTGGGGAGGAATAACTTAGAATGGCCCTGGTGAGGGGCTATTTTGAAATAACAGCAGTGGAGCATCTACACACGCCTTATTTTGAAATAGCTATTTTGGAATAGGCATTATTCCCTGTGGAATGAGATTTACAGATTTTGGAATAAGCCATCCGTTATTTCAAATTTATTTTGAAATAACGGAATGGCTCAGTAGACACTCTCATTGTTATTTCAAAATAACGCTAGTTATCTCGAAATAACGGTGCATTGTAGATGCACCGTAGGAAGGTAACTTGCCTGGAGAGAGACCACAGAAGTACCCAATATTGAAGAGAAAAGGAGACACGCAAGACTGAAGTAAGTCACG
Organism: Pelochelys cantorii; assembly: GCA_032595735.1. Taxonomy (NCBI): domain Eukaryota; kingdom Metazoa; phylum Chordata; order Testudines; family Trionychidae; genus Pelochelys; species Pelochelys cantorii. Next base: position 9,347,567 of record CM064339.1, on the reverse strand, counting down.
TCATTAAACTAATGGGCCACATGATGAAGATTTGGGAGAAAGCTATTGATAAGAGCCTCGCTATCGCTTCTCTCCAATCACAATCGGTTTGGATTTATCCTGGCAAGACAACAATAGATGCTATCTTTGCATTAGGCTCTCATGCAGAAAAACATAGGGAAAAGAGTAAAGCCCTACACATAATACTTATCAATTTTGACAAACCTTATGAACACATTCTAAAAGAAATCTTTCAGGACATGCAAGAAGGGGCTGTTACCACAGTTAGAAAACCATGTGGAGAAATGGAACAATTCAAGGCTTGGCATCAAGTCCCTTTTTGTTCATATTGGAAAACATCCAGAGAGCGACATCCTGGTGCATGCTTTCTGCAAGTCATGTAATGCTTATGGGAGGAAAGCAAAAAAGGAAGTGAAAGAGGGAGGTGCACTCTTGAAAGACATGGCATGAAAATCAGCTACGTCTATTGTCTGTGGATTTGATGATACCTCGGAGGAAGACAAGACTGTAAGCCTGAAGGACCAGCTGCTACTAAAGATACAGAAGTTAATGTACCTAGGTTTGGTAGAATGGTGAACTCAGCCACAAACTTATTGCAGAACAAGAAGGGATGGACTAAGTGGAAAGAAGTGAGCAGAGTAAGCTGTGATCAGAGAACACCTATCAAATAGAAAATCCAGGTCTACAAGATTGTAGTTAGGCATACACTTTTGTATGGCTCCAAATGCTGGCCAGATTAAGGGTGTAAGCAACTAGTCAACTCATGCCTCGATTAATCACATTCTCCCCGCTTGAGCAAGGGGGGGGGGGACGAAGCCAGTGATGGGAGGGGTGCTGGCTTAAAAGCTGGTTCCCTGCAGCACCATCTCCGCAGGGGGCAGAAGAGGCAGGAGGGTAGCGGGGACCAGGTGTGAGCCGGGAGTCAGCTGATTCCTGGCTCATGCCCAGTCCCAGATGCTGCATCTCTGCTTTTTAAATGTATTAAGAGTCTGCTAGCTCTTAATATGTTTAAAAATCAGAAGTGCAGTGGGGGGACCAGCGCAAGCTGTGACAGATGATTCCCACCTTCCTCTGGGTCCCCCCCACTGCACTCCAGCCTTTTTACATTTAAGGCTGGTGCACAGTGGTGGGGACCTGGCGTAAGCCAGGAAACAGCTGCTCTGGCTTGCACCAGGTTCCCCCCGCTGCGCTCCAGCCTTTTAAATATACTAAGAGCCTACTGGCTCTTAATACATTTAAAAGGCAAAGGGGAAAATCCATCAACTACTTGATTAGTTGATTAAATGAAATGTAACATCCCCAGATAAGACTGGAGAGGATCATGAATATAATGAAAATGAAAATGTTCAGATGGATGCTTGGAGGTATGAGAATGGGCCATGTTTAAAACAAATGAAATAAGGGGAGTAGGAAAGTGGTACTGATTCAGGAACAGCTGAGGGAAACCAAGATTAGATTTTTTTAGGCATGTGGAAAGAAGATTTGAAGACTATCTAGAAAACAGGGTGTTAAAAAGAAGAGTAGGAAAACCCAAAACTAGGTGGATGAATGTTATACGAAAGGATTTGATTAAATGTAGAATTTCTGAGGAATAGTTTCAAGACAGACTTGAATGGAGCCAATCCTTTGTAGATGGGAGTAAGGTTGGAAGAAAATCATGGAGGGGATCCTCAAGGAATCTATTTTGAAGAACTTGGAAGAGAGGAAAGTGATCATGAACAATCAACATGGATTCACCTAACCAACCTGATTGCCTTCTAAGACAAGGTAACTGGCTCTGTGGATACAGAGAAGGTGGTGGACGTGATATACCTTGACTTTAGAAAAGTTTTTGATATGGTCTCCCGCAGTATTTTTGCCAGCAAGTTAAGGAAGTGTGGATCGGATAAATGGACTGTAAGATGGATAGAAAGCTGGGTAGGTTGCCAGGCTCACTGGGTAGTGATCAACAGCTTGATATCTGGTTGGCAGTCGATGTCAAGCACAGTGCCCAAGGTGTTGGTTGTGGGGCCGGGTTTGTTCAACATAGAATCATAGGTCTGGAAGAGTCCTCAGGAGGTCATCGAGTCCAACTCCCTTCGCAAAGCCAGACCAACCCCAACTAAATCATCCCAGCCAGGGCTTTGTCAAGCCAGGACTTGAAAACCTGTACAGATGGAAATTCCACCACCTCCCTAGGTAACCCATTCCAGTGCTTCACCACCCTACTTGTGAAATAGTTTTCCCTAATATACATCCTAGACCTCCATCATGCAACTTGAGACCAATGTCCTCGTTCTGTCATCTGTCACTACTGAGGACAACTTCTCTCCCTCCTCTTTGGAACCCCCCTTCAGGCAGTTGAAGGCTGCTCTCAAATCCCCCATCATTTTTTGTCTTCTGTATTCTAAATAAACCCAAATCCCTCAACTTCTCCTCGTAAGTCATGTGCCCTGGCCCCCGAATCATTTTTGTTGCCCTCTGCTGGACTTTCTCCAACACCTCCACATCCTTTCTGTATTGGGGACACAGAATTGGACACAGTACTCCAGATGTGGCCTCACCAGTGCCAAATAAAGGGAAATAATCACTTCTCTAGATCTGCTGGCAATGCTCCTCCTAATGCACCCTAGCATGCTGTTAATCTTCTTAACTACAAGGGAACACTGTTGACTCATATCCAGCATCTTATGTGTTGTAATCTGCAGTTCCTTTCCTGCAGAATCGCTGTTTAGCCAGTCAGTCCCTACCCTGTAGCAGTGCTTGGGATTCTTCCATCTCTCATATAGTTTTTTTTTTAAAATATATGGAGATATACCTATTTCACCAAACTAGAGGGACTTTGAGAGATCACTGAGTCCAGTCACCTGCCCTCATGGCAGAATCAAGTTCCATCCCTGACTGATTTACCCTCAATTGGCCCTTCAAGGATTGAATTCACAACCACAGGTTTAGCAGGCTAATGCTCAAACCACTGAGGGTATGTCTACACTACCACCCTAGTTCGAACTAGGGTGGTTAATGTAGGCATTCGAAGTTGCAAATGAAGCCCGGGATTTAAATATCCCGGGCTTCATTTGCATCTTGCTGGGCGGGCGCCATTTTTAAATGCCCTTGGTTCGAACTCCGTGCCCACCAACCCATTAAAGGATTTAGCTGGGGTGGGTCTGGCTTTGGGAAGGTTTCTGCTCTTGTCCTTGTTGAATCTTAGATTTCTTTTGGCCCAATCCTCCAATTATTCTAGGTCACTCTGGACCCTATCTCTACCCTCCAGAGTATCTACCTCTGCCCCAGCTTAGTGTCATCTGCGAACTTGCTGAGGGTGCAATCCATCCCCTCATCCAGGTCATTAATAAAAGGAGAGCAGCAAAATACACTCCCAGGACTTCAGAAAAGCAGACTTTGGCTCCATCAGGGAAGCAATGGGCAGAATCCCCTGGGATGCTAGCATCAAGGGAAAAGGAATCCAGGGGTATGTCTACACTACAGCACTATTTCGAATTAACTTAATTCGAAATAGTTAATTCGAATTAAGCTAATTTGAAATAATGCATCTATATACAAAAACTATTTTGAAATAGCATTTTGCTATAGCACGTCCACACTGAGTAGACCCTGAACTGAAGTTAAGGCTGGCCAGAACCAGTGCCGGCAGGGCATCAGGTTAGGACTTAGTGTGTGGGGCTGCTGCCTGAGGCTAACTGAGTGCTATGCTTAAAGTGGACACACCACTGGTGGAGGAGGAGACGGCTCAGGGTGGACACTGGCAGCTGGTTACTTCTGGCAGCAGGCACTGCTCCACCCCTGCTCCAAACCCTCCCACCGTGGTCTAGGAAACTGTTATGCTCTTCTTTATACAGGAGATAAGGAATCACCCCCTACAACAGAGGAGGAGAAGCCTCGTACCCCCAAGGCTGGGAGGTCTGCTGCCACCACTGAGAATAGGAAATGTAGGGTAGTGGTGGTCAGAGACTCTCTTCTGAGGGGGACGGAGGCACCCATCTGTCACCCTGACATTTCATCTTGGGAGGTATGCTGTCTGCCGGGGGCCCGTATCCGAGATGTTACGGAGGCATTGTTGAGGATTATCCGGCCCTCTGACTACTACCCCATGCTACTCATCCATGTGGGTACAAATGATACTGCGAGGTGTGACACCGCAGATCAAGAGTGACTACAGGGCTCTGGGAGTATGGGTGAAGGAGTTTGGAGCGCAGGTGAAATACTCTTTGATCCTTCCTGTTGAAGGTAGGGGCCCGGGCAGAGACAGGTGCATCCTGGAGGTGAATGCCTGGCTGTGAAGATGGTGTCGCCAGGAGGGCTTTGGCTTCCTCGACCACGGGATGCTATTCCAGGAAGGACTGCTAGGCAGAGATGGCGTTCACCTTTCAAGGAGGGGGAAGACCCTATTTGGACACAGACTGGCTAACCTAGTGAGAAGGGCTTTAAACTAGGTTTGATGGGGACAAGTGAGCAACGCCCACAGGTAAGTGGAGAACATGGAGACCTGGGAGATGGGTCGGAAATGGGAGGGAGAGTGGGCTATAATGGCAGAGAGAAAGGAGGATCAGGGGAAAACTGGGAGGCAAGGTCAAATCAGTATCTTAGATGCCTATATACAAATGCGAGAAGAATGGGTAATAAGCAGGAGGAACTGGAAGTGCTAATAAATAAGTACAATTATGACATTGTTAGCATCACAGAAACTTGGTGGGATAATACACATGATTGGAATATTTGTATAGAAGGGTACAGCTTGCTCAGGAAGGATAGACAGGGAAAAAAGGGAGAATGTGTTGCCTTATATTTTAAAAATGAACACACTTGGAGTGAGGTGGAGATGGACATAGGAGATGGAAGTGTTGAGAGTCTCTGGGTTAGGCTAAAAGGGATTAAAAACAAGGGTAATGTCATGCTAGGAGTCTACTACAGGCCACCTACCCAGGTGGAAGAAGTGGATGAGGTTTTTTTTAAACAACTAACAATATCATCCAAAGCCCAAGATTTGGTGGTGATGGGGGGACTCCAACTATCCAGATATATGTTGGGAAAATAACACAGCGGGGCACAGACTATCCAATAAGTTCTTGGAGACAACTTTTTATCTGCAGAAGGTTGAAAAAGCTACCGTGGGGAAGCTGTTCTAGATTTGATCCTAACAAATAGGGAGGAACTGGTTGAGAATTTGAAAGTGGAAGGCATCTTGGGTGAAAGTGATCATGAAATCATAGAGTTCACAATCCTAAGGAAGGGTAGAAGGAAGAACAGCAAAATAGAGACAATGGATTTCAGGAAGGTGGATTTTGGTAAGCTCAGAGAGCTGATAGGTAAGGTCCCATGGGAATCAAGACTGAGGGGAAGAACAGCTGAGGAGAGTTGGCAGTTTTTCAAAGAGACATTATTAAGGGCCCAAAAGCAAGCTATTCTGCTGTGTCGGAAAGATAGAAAATATGGCAAAAGACCGCCTTGGATAACCATGAGATCTTGCATGATCTAAAAATAAAAAAGGAGTCATATAAAAAATGGAAAGTAGGACAAATAAATATAAGCAAACAACACAGGAATGCAGGGGCAAGATTAGAAAGGCAAAGGCACAAAATGAGCTCAAACTAGCTATGGGAATAAAGAGAAACAAGAAGACTTTTTATAAACACATTAGAAGCAAGAGGAAGACCAAGGACAGGGTAGGCCCACTGCTCAGTGAGGAGGGAGAAACAGTAACAGGAAACTTGGAAATGGCAGAGATGCTTAATGACTTCTTTGTTTCGGTCTTCACCGAGAAGTCTGAAGGAATGCCTAACATAGGGAATGCTAGTGGGAAGGGGGTAGGTTTAGAAGATAAAATAAAAAAAGAACAAGTTAAAAATCACCTAGAAAAGTTAGATGCCTGCAGGTCACCAGGGCCTGATGAAATGCATCCTAGAATACTCAAGGAGCTGATAGAGGAGGTATCTGAGCCTCTAGCTATCATCTTCAGAAAATCATGGGAGACAGGAGAGATTCCAGAAGACTGGAAAAGGGCAAATATAGTGCCCACTTATAAAAAGGGAAATAAGAACAACCCAGGAAACGACAGACCAGTTAGTTTAACTTCTGTGCCAGGGAAGATAATGGAGCAAGTAATTAAGGAAATCATCTGTAAACACTTGGAAGGTGGCAAGGTGATAGGGAACAGCCAGCATGGATTTGTAAAGAACAAATCATGTCACACCAACCTGATAGCTTTCTTTGATAGGATAACGAGTCTTGTGGATAAGGGAGAAGCAGTGGATGTGGTATGCCTAGACTTTAGTAAGGCGTTTCATACGGTCTCGCATGATATTCTTATCAATAAACTAGGCAAATACAACTTAGATGGGGCTACTATAAGGTGGGTGCATAACTGGCTGGATAACCGTACTCAGAGAGTAGTTATTAATAGTTCACAATCCTGCTGGAAAGATATAACAAGTGGTGTTCCGCAGGGGTCTGTTTTGGGACCGGCTCTGTTTAATATCTTCATCAACGATTTAGATATTGGCATAGAAAGTATGCTTATTAAGTTTGCAGATGATACCAAGCTAGGAGAGGTTGCGACTAATCTGAAGGATAGGGTCATAATTCAAAATGGTCTGGACAAAATGGAGAAATGGTCTGAGGTAAACAGGATGAAGTTTAATAAAGACAAATGCAAAGTGCTCCACTTAGGAAGGATCAATCAGTTTCACACATACAGAATGGGAAGTGACTGTCTAGGAAGGAGTACGGCAGAAAGGGATCTAGGGGTTATAGTGGACCACAAGCTGAATATGAGTCATCAGTGTGATGCTGTTGCAAAAAAAGCAAACATGATTCTGGGATGCATTAACAGGTGTGTTGTGAGCAAGACACGAGAAGGCATTCTTCTGCTCTACTCTGCGCTGGTTAGGCCTCAGTTGGAGTATTGTATCCAGTTCTGGGCATCACATTTCAAGAAGGATGTGGAGAAATTGGAGAGGGTCCAGAGAAGAGCAACAAGAATGATGAAAGGTCTAGAGAACATGACCTATGAAGGAAGGCTGAAAGAATTGGGTTTGTTTAGTTTGGAAAAGAGAAGATTGAGGGGGGACATGATAGCAGTTTTCAGGTATCTAAAAGGGTGTCATAAGGAGGAGGCAGAAAACTTGTTCATCTTGGCCTCTGAGGATAGAACAAGAAGCAATGGGCTTAAACTGCAGCAAGGGAGGTTTAGGTTGGACATTAGGAAAAAGTTCCTAACTGTCAGGGTAGCCAAACACTGGAATAAATTGCCTAGGGAGGTTGTGGAATCTCCATCTCTGGAGATATTTTAGAGTAGGTTAGATAAATGTCTATCAGGGATGGTCTAGACAGTATTTGGTCCTGCCATCAGTGACCTCTCGAGGTCCCTTCTAGTCCTAGTATTCTATGATTCTATGATTCTACCCACAACCCCCGACAGACAGTTCTCAGGGTTCCCCGCTTGCTTGTCTACCTCAATGAGGGACAGCAAAGCAGTCCTGTCTTGGAGTGCCCTGAGTGCCTGAATTCGGGACACCACAGCACTCGGCCACATGGCGCCAGAGCTGCCGCTGGGCACACCGGTGCGTCTCATGGGGTCGTTGCCATCAGCCTGGCTGCACTTGCTGCAGGCTGCCATCCGGGGGATCCATCGGGGGGCTGTCAGGATCCAGGAGGCCCTGAGAGAGAGCGTCCACCCCGAGGAGCCCACACAGCCTCCCCGGTCCTCCCCACCGGGAGCTCGTGCCCCATTCCTCCCTCATGTCCTTCCACTTACCCCTCCCTAGCCCCCCTTCCTGATGTCAAATAAAAGACACGTATGTTCAAAAATAGAAACTGGGTTTACTGAACAAAACTGGGGGGGGATGAACCTCTGGGGAGACTGGGAAAAGGAGGTGGGAGAGGGGAAGAGAGAGGGTGGGAGAGGGGAGGGGGAAACCTGGGAGGAGGGAGGTGGAAGGGGGAAGCAAGGGGAAGAAAGGGGAGGGGAAGCTCAGGTCTCAGGGTTGGGGGTCTGGCTGGACCAACTTGATTTTCATGCTAACCTGCTTCTGGGTTTGCATGTGGCCTTTGGTGGCCAGGCTGGCACCTATCCTGCCATAGACGGCCGTGTTCCTCTGTCTAGTGCAGAGATCATGGACTTTGGGGGAATCCCCCCCAAACCTGAATAAGGTCCATGATCTCCACCCTGGACCAGGAAGGCGCCCGCCTTCTCCAGCCCCTGTCAGGCTCCTGGGAGCTGGCAGACTGCTCCTGGGGAGTGGTGGAGGGCTGGCTGCCAGTGGCTTGCTGGCTCATGTTTTGGGACCAGTGGGTCAGGGGCCCCAGTGGCCACTGCTGGCTCTGGGCTGGCAGGCTTGGAACTGGGACAGGCACTGTGGCCAGGGTCTACCCCTTTAATGGCTCCGGGGCTGGGGGAGAGGAGGGTAAGTTTTCCTGGTTGTGCCCAGGGTGGCCACCAGCGCTCCCTGGGAAGGGCTGGAGGCCCCCTATTTCGAATTAAGTATCTACACAGCACTTAATTCGAAATAGCTATTTCGAATTTGGTGTTACTCCTCACAGAATGAGGTTTACCAAATTCGAATTAAGGGCTCCGCTATTTCGATTAAATTCGAAATAGCGGTTTGCATGTATAGACGCTATTAAAGTTAATTTGAAATAACGGTTGTTATTTCGAATTAACTTTCCAGTGTAGACATACCCCAGGAGAGCTGGTTGTATTTTAAAGAAGTTACAAGGTGAACTGAAAGTAATGGAATTGCACAAGTATTGTATTATTTGATCCACATAATCTTTATTATATGATGCAGGAGGAGAGCTCAGCTGGACACACAGAGCCTAGTTTTCGTAGGTCTCACACTTAGAAAAATATTTGGTCTGGAATTATTGGCAGACAAACATGGAACTCCCTAATATCATTTTAACAATGTAACTTTTCAGATTAGAATTTTATTTTGAAGTGGTTCCCAGTGCCTGTGCTTTCCTCGATCCTTGGTATGAAAGATTGTGGCTTAATATTGAATATTCTGTGAAACCTCAGGAGTATTAAACTCCTAAATTATGTTTTGTTAAAATTTGCTAAATTTTAATACTGTGCAATTTGTGTTTCCAGTTAATATACAACAAAGGAAACATCTGTATAAAGAAAAAATTAATCGGACATAGCTGACGTAATTTACTTTTCAAAGGATCCCACTCTGTATAGTGTGAGATTAAAGGTTACAATTTAGCAAGAACAGAGAGCTCCTCTCACCTTCAGAAGTGTACAGAAATAATATATGTTGCAAAAATAATGCAAGGATCCATCCAACCTGTTCTCCCTCTGTCTACCGTAGAGCTTTCATGGGCCACACAACCTCAGTGAGTCCTTGAATGAGGTGGAAAGAGAACCAGGATACATGGATAATTTCTCTGGACACCTCTGGGAGATATGATATACATTTCCTAAGCACTTCTGTGGAGTGGGCACAGAGTCAGTCTTCATCCCCTTTGGCAGTAACCTGACCATCCCCAAGACTCATTGGGGCCAGTGCAAAACACATACCCCGTGTGATAAGAAATGTATGTTTCCTGTTAGAACCATTCCAAGAGCTACTGATCAGATCAGCCAGTGGTGACCATGTCTCCCCCTTCTTCACAAAATCTGGAACTTATCTGTAAGATGTTTAATCATTTTAGCCTCTCCCTGTGCTACTCATTCTTATGATGCCACTTCCACACAGATGCCAGCCTCCACTTCTTAACTGTATGCTTCTGCTCCCACAAGTGCCTTTCACTCCAACTTTCGACATAGAAAGTCCTGCTCACCTTCAAATAATTCTTCAAGACACATTCCTCCTGTGATATCTATAGTAAATTATCAACTGACAATGCATGGGAAGATGGCAGGTGTATATCTATTAGAAATTGTCTTCAAGCCTGTTAACTATGCAGATAATTAGTCATGTGTTCCTCTATTTTATCTTCATTCTCCATTCCCTCTGTTAAACCAGTTTGCTGCACTTTAACCAGCAAAATGAGTCTCTAGTCCTTATTGTGGCCTCTGAACACTACCGTAATACAGATAACATAGGAAAGGATTTGAGCCCAAAGACCATCATTTTTCTGGTATTGTGCTTGTATGTACTAGTGTCTTCAGGCTAGAGCTGTTTGGTAAAATCACCTAATGTACTGAACAGTCACTTATCCTCGTGGCACTATATAACATTTCCCACGGATCTGTAATTAAATAGCAAACTGGTTCTCTCTTTCACTTAGTTACTAGCATATAACAGAATTTACTTTTATGTGCTGAATCAGGCTAGCCCGCACGTCTCTCCCTCCGCTATACCCCAAAGAAAAAACTCAGTGATCTGTTTAATAGGATAGGCAACATAGTGAGACAAAGACTATCAGATCAACTGAGTACACAATACATTTACTAATCACTTTTTAGAGTGTAACTTAATATAGATGACCTGTCAGTAAAAACAAACTAAGAAAACCAGTCACTGTAGGATGGAATCTTGTGTTTGTACAACCTCTGCAGCAGTTCTCAAACTTCCTTGAAACAAATATTATATTACACAATCCTGAAGCCAGAGCCCCACCACAGTGGGCATCAGGGCCAAAGCTTAAGGGCTTCTGTTCCAGGTTGGCGGCCTGTAACCTGAGCGCCACCATACAGGGCTGAAACTCTTGGACTTTGGCCCTGGGCAGTGAGGCTTGACCTTCAGCTTCAGCCTTGGGCCCAGCAAGTCTATCAACCACCCTGGGACCTCATTAAAATGGGGTCATGATCGACTTTGGAATCCCCAACCACCATGTGAGAACCGCTGCTAGCACAGTAGGGTCCTGATGTGAAGCTGGGTCTCCCAGAGCGCCAATAATAGAAATAAATGAAGAGGAAGATGCAATAAAGATGCAATAAATCTATCCACGCCCCCTCCAAATACTATAACTGGTAAAGGGTTACTCCTTGTCCTGTGATTATATGAATCTTACTGCATATAAACAGGGGAATTTATAAAATTACACTGTAACCTTTAAAATATTATAACTCCTTTGGACACCAACAGAACAAAACAGCTTTTGGGGCCATCTAACATGTTAGTGCGTATCTAGGAAGCCCTTCATCCATTAAGCACTGGCCCAGAAAACAGGGTATTTCAGTGTGGTCTATTATGTCAATACATGTCAATAGGGATTCAAAGGAATCTCCCAATGACCTGCTTCAGTGTGTCAAGGTTGTAGCAAGTTACGTATGTGGTCAACACATCTCAAAACATCCACAAAGATATAACCTAAAATCACATTTGGTAGGGTCCTGCCAACAATGACAGGAGAGTCATGTCCTGCAATTGACAAGCCTTTCTAAAACAGTTAGTACTCTCACATCAGCATAGGTTCAACGTCAAATTACAGTCAATCTCAAAGCACATTGATTCTGTGAACACAGAAAAAACTAATGAACCACAGTTTGTACATGATATGGCAGTTACACACACAAAGTGTAAGCAAGGGGAGGCACACAAAATATTGCAACTGCAGAGTCAGTCTCCATCTGAAAACTCAGCCTTCTGTGAATTGACAGGCTCTCTTCAAAACCAGCTAAACCTGGTAAAAATAGTGAGCGAGAGTTGCCTCTATCAAGCATAGTGTGTGAACCCAGAGTAGCTTATAAGTCTGTCAGCTATGGATACAAATCGTGTTATCAGAGTGTGAAGACTAGGGATGTTAAAAATCACGTATTTGTGTAAGCATGTCACCGCTGAATTTTTTTAGTGGTTACACGTTTACACACAGGGGACAGGTGGGAGCCGGTGCTTGTAGGGAGCTGGCTCCCACTTGTACCTTCCACGTCCCTCCCCACTGCTGCCTCTGATGGGGGTGAGGCAGCTCCATGGAAACCAGCGTGAAAGCTTTTAAGCCAGCCTGCCCCTCCACGCTGCTGCCTCTCTGGGGCTATGTCTACACTACACTGATCTATTGGGAAAAGGTACGTAAATTGCACTCTGCAATTTGTGTACCTTTTTCTGATAGTTTTTTCAGAAGAGGCTTTTCTGAAATTGGCCACATTTCGGAAAAGCCTCCTCTTTTGGAAGAGCCCTTCTTCCAGGGCTTCCGAAAGAGTGCATCTGCTCTTCCGCAAAAAAAAGCTGGCTCCCCATGCGTACTGGCTACCCCTTCTCCCCACCACTGCTGCCTCTGATACAGAGGCAGCAAGAGTGGAGGGGACGTGTAGCTAACATCAGACACAGAAGATGCATTTCTATTTTTGCTATTCTCTCACGCTTTTTGTGTGTGTTCATCTAGTTCTGTCCACTACAAAACAGGATTGGATTTTAACAACCACAACAAGAACTTCAACCCATTTTAAGAAATTCTTCTTTTCTCCAAAAAGAAAGTTATTACCATTCCAGAGACAGTCAGAAAGTTTTTTCCCCCTTCTAAAGACTCTCCAATTAAAGGAAAAAGGAATAAAGGATGTAATTAAAGAAATGTCCTTTTTTATATTTTACACATTTCCTATGCTTTGACTATTTTGCCTTCTTGTTCTGTATCTTTAATAAAAGGTGCAAATAATTCTTACTGGTATGTATGCCATGGTGCTAAGGCTGAAATCTGTACACAAAACCCTAAATCTTGTTTCAACTATTTAACGTTGGACAGTGAGTAAGTTAACACCTTTGACTCTTTGGGCCGATATATTCCATCTGAATTAATACAACAGGTCCCTTTCAGCCTCTGTTTAGAATCTCTCTCTCCTCTTGGTATTTATAGCCATTAGATACTTTTGGATAGTTGATTTCCCATTCCCTTTTTTGTTTGTATTTGTTCAAACAATACATATTTAGCTTCTTTTAATCTTTGTCATAAATTGCATCCCATTAAGCAATCTTGTTATTAATCTCTATATTTCCCATTTACCAGCACCTCTCAAAGTGGTAAGTTATTCAGAAGCTTCAGGGGGTAGCCGAGTTAGTCTGTACAGGATAAACTTAAAAAACAACAAATAGTCTGGTAGCACTTTAAAGACTTTCAAAACATGTATATGTTATTCAGAATTTACCATATTATAGGTACAGCCTGATCTGTTTCATATACACATGAATATGTCAATTGAGTACACCTGGGAAGAAAACCTTATAGGAGGCAAGATATCAAAAATAAAAATGAGCTAATCATGTATTGAACATATTCTATGGACTATGCAAAAAAAAAAAAAAAATCCTGCCAGATTCCTTGCACTTGTTAAGTGCTGTTGAGCAAAAGGTGAAACAAGGGCTCATTAAGTCTGAAACCTTTGCATAAACTGCTCCAAAAAACATATTCTACATAAACAAAGAGGTTATGAAAGAAATATATGCCTTGGGCCACCTGATGCTTGGGAGGATTCAGAAAGAATACCATGTTCAGTGTAGGAAGCAGCAGAATGAGTAATGGAGAGCTGTCAAGTTAAGACATGAAGAATGTGGTGGCAGTGAAACTAGTTTCACATCATATTTTTTTCTTGTAAATATAGCAGCTCCTGTTAAAAAGTTCAGCTTGGAGTGGATGTGTAAAGTCCCAAAGAGAGCCATGTGAGAGAATCATCTGATATGGCAGGCCAAACTCAGAGGGAAGTCTCATTGTATCTGGTAATATATAAGGAGTCTAAATTGACGCAATTTGCACCATCTTTTGGCTTCCTCAGCTGTGCAAGTTACTGCATCTTAGTTTTACTATACAGGAGTTTAACTTGTTCCCTGCCTCTAAATGTGGCTCTGAGACGTAGTTTTAAAACACTTCCTCCATTTGTAGAGCTTGATGTGACAAAATACATTTTCATAACTAAGGGTACATCTACGCAGCAGTGTTATTTTGGAATAACTTTATTTTAAAATAACAAAGTGAGTGTCTGCACAGCAAGCTGTTATCTCAAAATCATGTCGAAATGGAGGACTTCTTACTCTGACTCCTGTAACCCTCATTTCATGAGGAGTAAGGGAAGTCAAAGGAAGAGTGTTCTTCCTTCTACTTCCTGCTGTGTACACAGTGCCAAAAGCCAAATTAAGGTATTTCGACTTCAGCTACGGAATTGATGTAGCTAAAGTTATGTATCTTAATTTGACTTTTGCCCTGAAGTATAGATGTACCCTTAGTGAGGAAGATAAATTAAATTGGGGTGCTGATTGCACTGATTATTTTTCCATGAGGAGTAACAGTTAATTCGAGGGAAGGGTTTTGGATCGGACTACCGCATCTACACGTGGCGAGTTAATTCGGGCTACCGGCTTTTTAAAATGGTGACTGGCTGAGAATATGCGAATCAAGCGCGGGATATTTAAATCCATGCTTCATTAGCAACTTCGGTATGCTTCATTTGCCTCCCTAGTTCGAACTAGGGGGCAAGTGTAGACATTCCCTTAGAGACTAACAAAACCCATTTCCTCAGATGAGGTGTCTGTTATGTCTAGTTTTGGTTATTGTTTTTGGATACAGTCTTAAAGACTCTTTTTCTTCCTCTTTCCAGTAAGGAGTTTTACTTTATGCATTCTTTATTCCTTGCTTTTGCTGATGATCCTTATTTTACAATCTTAGATAACTGGATTAAATAAGAGTTCTGTTTTTAAAACTGAGGAGCTTTATTCTGAGCATCCAGTAGGCCAGATAACTGGTTAGTTGTTCATATTAGCTCTCCCTAGCTGAGTTTTAAGTTAATATTATTTTCTCCATTATCCTTAAATCCTAAGCCCATCACGAGTTTAACAAGGCACACCCTTGTGGAACCCTATTGATGCAACTCAGGCTTCACACTGGCATAGCAGTTTGCCCCCTGTGGCTAACTGCAGATTGGAACCTGTGTGTTTCCTGACGACCTTTCATTCTAGAATTGTAAAAGAGCAGTTGGATTCTTGTGTAGTGCATGGGCAGGCCCACCGATGAGGTGTGGGGGGAAGCAAAGCGGGCAGTTGCTCTGTGGCCTGGTGATTCTAAAGGGCTGGGGCTCCTGATCGCACCAATGCTACTGCGGCAGTGGCGGTGGTGGGAGCCTCAGGCCCTTTAGAATTGCTTCAGGAGCGCTGTGCAGCGCGCTCTCACTGGCTCTCACTGGGGGCTGGCTGTACTAGCCCTGCTTTTCCACCTGTGGCCCTGCCCCTTCTGGGAGCATGGAGCTAGGCCTCCGCCTACCACATTGTCCAGGGGTCTGGCAATCCTGTCGGCTCCCCTGTGCATGTGCAGAAAGTTTGAGGCAGATGGGGCTTCAGAATAAGCAGGAAGAAAGACGTTTCGATCCCATTGATCCAAGAAATATGTGTGGGAAGCACAGCACCAAATTTATAGGAGCAAGAGTCATTCTCCATGCTGTAATAGAAGCCATGCTGGCACTGGCGGAGTTCTCCTGCAGCTGCCCAGTAGCTGTGAAAGGGGACTCTATATGTTTTGTGGCTGCTTTATGCAGTATTAATTCTTTCCCACATTCCCTTGTGGAAATCTAGGAGTTGAGCATGGGACAATGTTATAGAGAGTGCCTGGTCCTTGCTCCAACGCTGCCTGACTCTCAAAACCAGGTGGAGCACCTGCATGGTCACCGCAAAGGAGGGGAAGGTGTTTCCATCTGCATAGATCTACTCCAGCCACATAAGTGGAGGGAATAATCCAGGCATGAATTGGGTGTCATTTTGACGAAGGATGGGATTACCATAGCATGTGTGACATGAACACAGATTTCAATACTTAATCTAATATTGGTCCGTTCAGTCCAGTATCTTGCATCCATTATCTGATGTTTTTGGGAAGGTGCTCCCCTTTACAAAAACAAAATCTCACACACCAGTTGTGCAGTGGTAGGGACGCTGTAGGGAAATTCCCCGCTGACCCTCATGGATGATCTGCTTGCACCTTGAAGGGGGGGAGTGAGTTACATTGTATCACTGCTTGAGCTTGCATAACTGGTCATAACATCATAGCCCTTTTAAAATTCCTGCCACACTATTTGTTTCAAGAACTGTCTGTGACTCAGTTCCATGGGACAACTATAATTTGAGTAAAGAAATATTCCCTTTAAATCACTGCTTTTCAATTACATAGCATCCCCTTGGTTTCATAGTGATAATGTACAATGGAAAGGAGCATGCCCTGTGTCTTACCACTGTAACGTGTATAGCACTGAATAGGTGGTTTTTCAGTGACGCTCCTCTAGCTACAGTTAGGGAACCCCCAACCCACTAACGATCCTTTTGTTTGTCTGAACCCAAATCCTGAAATCAATCCAACAGTCAAACTCGGCCTTTCTGCCCTGCACCCACCTCTAGTGCTCTGCTGGTTTGCTCCCACATCTCAGCAGATGTGTACCACCAGCGGACTTTCCACCCTTGGTTCCACACCAGCTATTCTTTGGTGTGGAAGATACATCTACATGGCATGCTTATTTTGAAATTAGCTATTCTGGAAGAAATACTCCGAAATAGCTTATTTCGAAATAGCATGTCTACACTACAGGGAAGCCTCAAAATTAATCCGAGGCAGGCTTCCTAATGTGGACGTGCTACCTTGATATGGAGCCCCAAGAGGCACTGGGGAGTAATTAGTTTGAATGGGCCTGGGGAGGAGCTATTTTGAAATAGCATCAGTGGAGCGTCCACACTACAGCTATTTCGGAATAGCTATTTCGGAATAGGCGTTATTCCTCATGGAATGAGATTTGCAGAAGTTGGAATAAGCTGTCCATTATTTCAAATTTATTTTGAAATAATAGAATTGCTGTGTAGACACTCACATTGTTATTTTGAAATAACATCAGTTATTTCAGAATAACTGTGCTGTATAGATACACCCTTAGGAACTGACAGTAGGACCATGGAGGGGTCACTTACAAAGAGATAAAGGTAGATGTCTAGCAGTAGGGCACCATTTAAGGAAAGAGACTGAACCTGTCTAATTTTCTGTTGTTGGTAGCTGGCATATTATGCTTATTGCATCCCTTCTCCCAATCTTCTACCTCTTGCTCCCCTCACAACCAGTTTCCTGAGCGTTTATAAAAAATTATGTGGTTTATAACTAGTCTTTCTTTTCTTTTTTCTTACTATTTTACTCTTCTCATATTTGCTATGTAAACATTATTCAACAATTATGGAATTATTAGAGTTTGAAAGAGAGACTCTACAATAGCAACATATAATTAAACTGCATAAAGCAGCTTATGGTATTATGGGGTCTGAGATGATCCTCAGGATTGTCTGTTGTGTTAGGTTCTTTGGTGATTGCTATGTATTTATTTGTATGTGCTGCTTTAGAAAGAAAGAAAGAAAGAAAGAAAGAAGAGGACAATTCAAGGGCCAGGTAATATGGAGTCTTTCCTTTCTAATTCCCTACTTCAATCCCAACCCAATTTGGATTTCCATCTGTTTGGTGGCTTTCTTTAACTTGAATCATATAATCATAAAAGATTAGGGTTGGAAGATACCTCAGGAGGTCATCTAGTCCAATCCCATGTTCAAAGCAGGACCAACCTCAACTAAACCATCCCAGACAGGCCTGGAGCTTAAAAACCTCTAGGGATGGAGATTCCACCACCTCCTTAGGTAACTCATTCCAGTGCTTCACCACCCTTCTGGTAAAATCGTTTTTCCTAATATCCAACCTAGACCTCCCTCACTGCAACTTGAGACCATTGCTTCTCGTTCTGTCATCTGTCACCACTGAGAACAGCCTCTCTCCATCCGCTTTAGAACCCCCCCCTTTGAGTAGTTGAAGGCTGCTATCAAATCCTTCCTCATTCTTCTCTTCTGCAGACTAAATAAACCGGGTCCCCTCAGACTCTTCTCATAAGTCATGTGCCGCAGCTCCCTAATTACTTTCACTGCCCTCCACTGGACCCTCTCTAATGAGTCCACATCTTTTCTATAGTGGGGTGCCCAGAACTGGATGCAATACTCCAGATGTGGCCTCACAAGTGCCAAATGGAGGGAAATAATCACTTCCCTTGATCTGCTATCAGTGCTTCTACTAATGCAGGCCAATATGCTGTTAGCCTTCTTGGCAACAAGAGCATATTGTTGGCTCATATCCGGCTTCTCATCTGTAATCTCTAGGTCCTTTTCTGCACAACTGCTGTTTAGCCCATTGGTGCCCAGTTTGTAGCAGTGCTTGGGATTCTTCCATCTTAAATACAGGACTCTGCACTTGTCCTTGTTGAACCTTCTCACATTTCTTTTGGACCAATCTCCAATTTGTCGAGGTCACTTTGGACCAGGGGTGGGCAACAAAATGGCGGTGGTTCACCAGGGTTAGCCCTTGGTGGGCCTTTGCCACTATATTCACCTGCACCTTTGCCGGTACAGGCAATCATAGCTTCCATTAGCTGGGAACAGCAATCTGCGGCCAATGGGAGCTGTTATCCCAGTACCTGCGGAGGCGCAAGTAAATATGGCAGTGTGGGTGCCTGTACACCTTAACAAAAGAGTGTGGGGGCTTCCTGGAAACCTGAAGGTGATAGCAGCTTGATTTTCTCTCCTCATGTTGATTAATTTAATTAAATAATTATCTATCCACAGTAAAAATAAAAGTAAGTTATGTGCATACTCTGTAGCAAGTCAAAGATGGTTCCAAATAACAGTAATAGGCTAAATCCTAATGAACTGAAATTGGTGCCACTGTATGCTACTGCAGCATAGTGGTGAAGCCTAGCAAGGACAAAGCAGCTCAGACTAGCTTCCTGAGAGGAAAAACATACCTGTCAGGACGGTTGTTTCTTCAGAAATGTTGTTTCAGATGTCACTTTGAAAATGTCTGCCTTCAAAATGAGCTTCACGGAGCATCCTTTAAAACCTGGTGCAGGGGAGAGGAAATGTCTTACCTGATTCATTCCGTATGTGTATGTGAGGACAAAGCACGCCAAGAATAAACAATCTTTCTATACTGAGCATTACAGAGGGAATGGAAAGTAAAGCTACCTTCATTACCCTTCAGAAAATGATCCCACATCACCTCAGGTTAAAGCCACAGTTCCTGCCTTAAGGCAGTGTGCACTGAGTTGGTGGAAGGGAGGGAAAATAATAAACCCAGGCAGGACTGTGATATTTAAACTGCTGAAATGTTGTGCTAAGTGCCTAATTAATAGGGTTGATAAAGTATGTGCACTGAAACACAATGGGGTCAGGATTTTCTTTTCTGCTCTGTTCAGCAGACCTTTACCAAGATTTACCAACATGAGAGCAGCATTCAATGCACTGAAGCACTTCTGGCAGCATGGATGGCCATTCTGGCCTCAGATATCTAGCTGTCTTCACTATGGATTTGGCTGGGCAGCCAGATACTTCAAAGATTGCATCTGGATAATGACAAGTGCTCCAGGGCTGTAGGCCTGAAGTGGATAAAAACAAAACAATGATCATCTGACTTTAAAGCTGTCAAACAGTAAGTGGATGCACTGCTTCTCTACAGTTACTGATAACACAGCCCCATATGCCGCGGGGCTCTCATTCTGCAAGCTGCTCTTCACCACTAGACTATATTTACTTCAGTTATCCAGAAATCAAAGCCAGAATATCATTTCAGAATTTTAACTGAATATACACTGACATATAGCAGCACTAATATTTGCAGTAGATACTTTGAACCACATTTTGCCACTTATTCACATTGAGCAATCCCATTTTCATCAAAAGGCCTACTTGTGGCATAAGGTACCATTGAAAGAAATGAAAGAAGGAAGGCAGAATATGCCCATAGGTAAGCTTGCAATACTATCTTCTTTCGCCAAATATTACTATTTAAAAATTGTTTATTGCTTTATCCTGCAATTAAAACTTCAGGCAGGCAGAAATTTAGTACATACAACCTTAATTGTTCAACGTAAACAGTAGAACTATAGGCATGTACTTTAATCTCCATAGATGACATATATCAACTTTTAAAATTAATAAATTACTATATGGCATTTAAATCTTTATTCCTCTTTTTAAAGTGCCGAGTTTCCGCAGAGATTAATAGTATTCACAACCAAAGTATTTAGCTCCTGATACAGCAGAATGTTTAAGCATGTGCATAACTTTAAGGATGTGAGCAATTCCAGTATCTTCCATTAGGATTACTTGTGTGCCTAAAGCTATGTAAAGGGCACGTCTGCAGTGCAGTGTTATTTCAAAATAACTAACATTATTTTGAAATAACAAGGTGAGCGTCTACACAGCAAGCCCATTATTTTGAAATAATTTAGAAATGTTGGGGTTCTCATTCCGGAATAATAAATCCTCATTTCACAGGGCAGCTGTGCTTATTTCAAAATAATTGGCCTCCAGCGCTTCTCACAGCTGCCCTGGTGGCCACTCTGTCCACACCCATCAAAACTCTACTTCCCCTTCCCCAGCAGGCTTTAAAGCTGCAGCCACAGGGGAAAGCGCTCATGGCAGAAGGAAGGCCCTGCCCAGTCCTGTGCTAAGCAGCAGGACCCATTTGTGGCACCATGACATACCCCAACACATCCAGTGAACCCTCCACAGCTGCTAGCGAGCCGGCAGCCAGATCCTAAGCCCCTGCTCAAGGGCGGAAGAGGAGGGCACTATCCTGGGCTGGTGCAGAGATCCTGAGTCTTATTGAGGTCTGGGGAGAGGAGGCAAATCTCCAGGATCTCTGCACCAGATGCAGGAATGCTGATATCTATGGCTGGATGGCTGCCAGCCTATGCCAGAAGGGCCACATGTATACCCAGAAGCAGGTGTGCATGAAAGTTAAAGAACTAAGGCAGGCCTACACGAAGGCCAGCGAGTGGAGCTCAGCTCTAGAGCAGCACCCCCTCATGCCAGGATTATGAACAGCTCCACTCCATCCTGGGAGGGGTATTGGTTCCTCCACCCCCCCCACTTGTTGTGGACTTGGGGTTGGAGATGCCCATCATCAGCTTCCCAGAGGGCGGGCCTGAGAACAAGGAGAAAGAGGAGGAGGAGGAGGAGAAGGCCAGCACCAACATCATTCCTGCAAGCCAGGAGGTCAGCCAGTCCCTGGAGCCGGTACCCCCTCCCAGGATGTCAGCCAGGGGTGAGACGAGGCCAGGGAAGGCCCATCAGGTGAGTTCCATTACTTTCCCTAGACACATGTAGGGGTGGTGAGGGGTTGTGTGCTCCTCGCTCAGCTTTCTTGGCCTGGGGATCACACAGCAGGATGTGTACATGGGTGCACATGGAGCGCCAGTCCAGAGCAGACAGCCATACGAGGCTCCCACAAAGCAACCTTGAGCTCCTGCTCACAGAGTTTCTGGAGAGGCCTGTCTTACTCCTGACTCTGTGGTGAGACACCTTCCCACCGCAAGCCACTATTAAGGAGGCTGAATCATGGACATGCACAGCAGTGCCACACATGGCACATGGTCATGCCTGCACTCCCAGGCAGCATCCTCTCTTGGGCAAGTGCAGTGAGGCGGACGACACCAAGTCCCTGCAGGGGAGAATGCTGGGAGGGAGGATGAGGAGGGGACCCCGTAGCACACTCTCTGGCAAGCAGTGTCTGCCATTCACACACATGTCCCCCAACCCCTCCCCCCTCTCGTCCAGAGGGCAGGGATATGAGTCCTCTCCCTGTGGGACACCGCCAGTCAGGGCCGGATTAAGGGGTGGGCGAGCCGGGCAGCTGCCCGGAGCACCAACCGATGGGGGGCGCCTGATGGCAGCTGTAAGGGGCACGCGGCATCTCTTATAGCTGCCATCAGGCGCTGCATGCCCAGATCCCACAGCGCCGGCCCGCCCCCATCCCTGCGGCGCCGGCCAGCACCGCCCTCCCCCCACGGCCGTGGGGCCCTGCACGGCCCAGCGTGCGTGCCAGCAGCAACATCCAGGCTGGACTGGGCCGTGCTTGAGGCATGCGCCCCAGGGGCGGGCCCCTGGCCGTGCGCCAGCGGCCATAGCTGGGCCATGCATGCGCCGTCTACCCCGGGGGGCAGGCCTGTGCACCCTAGGGGGGCGGGCCGCGCACCCATGCCTGGGGTCCCAGAATGCCTTGGGCCGGCCCTGCCGCCAGTACCAGACACAGTGTGTGTGGCATGGATGGAAGGTGAGCCACCCCATCCCACCCCCCACCTGTAGGCTCCTGGCCTGGCCGGCACTTTCCCATGCCTGCTTTTCCCCGGGCTGTGGGGGTAGCGAGGCTCCCCTAGGACATCTGTGCCCCTGCAGGAAAGTGCCCACTGTCTAGGCCATAGATGGCCTTGCTCAAAGCACATCACCTTCGTCAGAACTGAGACCTTTTGGTGTCAGCTCAGAGATGAGGGCTGGACTATGGGCACAGTCTCTCCTGGGATGACTGCCCTTCTCACTTTCTTTCACACCTCCCATGCCAGCCTCCTGACCCCACAAAACTCGCGGTTGCCAGTGACCTGACAGTGACCTCGAGAGGGGACACAATGCCTGCCAACGTACCCTGCAGTGGTCTCGAGAGTGGCAGGACCGGAGGCTGGACACCGACCTGGAGCTGTGTCGCAGCACCTGGCAGGAGCTGTTGCAGCAGGCCTGGAGCATGTGTACAACATACACCACTGCCGTTGATGACCTGATAGCTGCCATTGAGTGGTCCAGCAGCCACCCGCCCCCAACTCCTGCTGCTGCTCTTGCTCCTGCTCCTCCAGCTTCTTCCTCTAACCCTCCCCAAGGCCACCAAGGGCCTGCACACGAGGCAGTGGGGCCACCCGAGGCAGGCACCAATCCCAGCCCCAGCCCTGAGTCTCTCCTCCCCTCTCCTCTCACTTCCACTTCCCTCCTTCCCTCTCCCAGGTGCTTTCCCAAGTCCCTCCCCAGTTACATTTACACCAAAATAATAATAATAAAAAAAACAGTTTAGTCTTTCAAAACAAAAAGTGTGGTCTATGTATCTGCTGGGCGGGGAGGGGAGGGGGCGAGAGGGAGGGGAAGGGAGAGCAGGGAAAGAAAGGGGTGGGGGAGGAAAGGCACAGAGAGGCAATGCAGAGGCCCTTTGTAGGGAGGCCCAGAGGAGCATCTCACAGGCCCAGGGGAGAACCTCTACCTCAGGGTCTCACAGATGCGCACAGCCCCCAGTGGGCCTGCTGGATAGCAGTTGTGCATGGCTGTTCAAAGGCCTTAGCCAACAGCTCAGTCTCTGCCCCCTAACCTGGCAGGAACGTCTCTCCCTTGTTCTTGTGCAGGACACAGCAAGCTGCCACCACCTGGGGGATATTCTGCTCGCCGAGGTCCAGGTGGGTGAGGAAACAGCAGAACCTCCCCTTCAAATGGCTGAAGGCGCCTTCCACCACAATGCTGGCCCTGCTGAGCCTGCTGTTGAAACATTCCTTCATGGATCTAGGGGTATGTCTAGATTACATGCCTCTGCCGACAGAGGCATGTAAAATAGGCTACCCGACATAGTCAATGAAGCCGGGATTTAAATATCCCCAGCTTCATTAAAATAAAAATGGCCGCCGCACTGTGCCGGCTCAGCTGATCGTTGGCACAGCACAATAATCAAGACACGGATCGGTCGACAAGGGAAGCCTTTGTTGGCCACTCCTATAAACCTCGTTTCACGAGGCACAATGGAGCGGTCGACAAAGGCTTCCCTTGTCGACTGATCTGCGTCTTGACTGCCGTGCTGTGCCGACAATCAGATGAGCCAGCACAGTGCGGCGGCCATTTTTATTTTAATGAAGCTGGGGATATTTAAATCCCGGCTTCATTGACTATGTCGGGTAGCCTATTTTACATGCCTCTGTCGGCAGAGGCATGTAATCTAGACATATCCTAGGTGTCCTATGCAGAACTTCATCAGCCACAGGAGCAAAGGGTAGGCTCCATCCCCCATGATGCACATCGGCATGTCCACATCCCTGACCCTGATGGAGTGCTGGCATGCAGCTTCTGGAACAGGATGGAATTCCTGAAGACATGGGTGTTGTGCACCTTCCCCAATCACCCAACATAAATGTTAGTAAAGCGACCCTGGTGGTCCCTGTGGGCCTGCAGCATCATAGACAAGTACCCTTTCTGGTTGATATAATTGGAGATGTGGTAGTTGGGGGCCCAGAAGGGTTCATAGTTGCTGTCAATGCCCGCCCCACTCTCCCCCTGCAGTTGGGGAAGCCTGTGGCAACAAAGTCAGCGACGATGGGGTTGACGTCACCAGGATGAACCTGCACAGCAGGATGGTGTTGATGGCCCTCACCACCTGTAGAAGGAGACACACAGAGAATCACAGATATGCCAGAGCCCTCAGGAATTCCCCAAGCCCAACCCCTTCCCACATCAAGAGCAATCCCAACTTACCCCATCCCCAGCAGGGCTTTGTGAAGGCAGGACTAAAAAACCTCCAGGGAGGGAGAGTCTACCTCCCCCTTCCCTAGGGAACCCCATTCCAGCAGTTCACTACCCTCTTGGGACAATAGCAAGAGAGCCAGTCATGCCTGCATATGTATGGCCTCGACGGTCGATCTCCCCATGCTGAACTGGTTCCTGATGGAGCAGGAGCTGTCTGGCATGGTGAGCTTCTAAATAGCGATGGCAGCCTGCTTCTGGAGGGGGATAACAGGTCTCATGTGGGTGTCCCATCACGTGAGGGCAGGGCAAGCCACTCGCAGAGCTCCATGAAGGTGTCCTTCTGCATGTGGAAGTTCTTTGAGTAGTGTGCCTGTGGGTGCTCCACTCTGGGTGCTTGTGCGTCCTCGCGCCGGCAACCGGAGATTTTTCTAGCAGTGGCCACTATGCCTAATTCTCAAACTCTTGGCCATGTGAATAGTTCTACTGAACTAGGCTCTCAGAGGATGCATTCTATATTTGATTTTAAAAGTGCCATGCACATCACATAAGTAATAAAATATATCTATATCTAGATCTATATCTATTTTAGATATTTGTGAATCTGTCTATTTGTCTATGAGTCCATTTGTTCAAGAACTCCCCTTAAAGAGTATGAGCTAGGACCACCAAATTTGGCATGCAGTTTCCTCTTCTCCTAGCTTCACAATGGACAGAGGGACACTTCGACCCCACCACAAATTTCTCCTGAAAGTTCCCTCTCCTGCTCAATGTGATCCTTATTGGGAGAATTAGACAGAAAGGCTACGTCTAGACTGGCATGATTTTGCGCAAATGCTTTTAACGGAAAAGTTTTTCCGTTAAAAGCATTTGTGGAAAAGAGCGTCTAGATTGGCACGGACGCTTTTGCGCAAAAGCACTTTTTGCGGAAAAGCGTCCGTGCCAATCTAGACGCGGTTTTGCGCAAGAAAGCCCTGATCGCCATTTTCACGATCGGGGCTTTTTTGCGCAAAACAAATCTGAGCTGTCTACACTGGCCCTTTTGCGCAAAAGCTTTTGCGCAAAAGGACTTTTGCCTGAACGGGAGCGTCAAAGTATTTGCGCAAGAAGCACTGATTTCTTACATTAGAACGTCAGTGTTCTTGCAGAAATTCAAGCGGCCAGTGTAGACAACTGGTAAGTTTTTGCGCAAAAGCGGCTGCTTTTGCGCAAAATCATGCCAGTCTAGACACAGCCAAAGTGTACTCAGAAGGTGCATCTAGACTACATTCCTCTTTCGAAAGAGGAATGCGAATGAGGGAAATCGAAAATGCAAATGAAGTGCTGATTTACAAATCTCGTGCTTCATTTGCATAATCTCTTCCGATCACTTTTTCTGAAGAGATTTTTTTGAAAAAAAATAAAATAAAAAAAAGTCTAGACAGGGTTCTTTAAAAAAACCCAACCTTTTTTTGAAAGAACCCTTATTCCTGAAAAAATGAGGTTTACAGGGTTCTTTCGAAAAAGGGTGTTTTTTTCCGAAAGAAACCCATCTAGACTGCTTTTTTTTTTTTTTTTCGAAAAAATCTCTTCTGAAAAAGCAATTGGAAGAGATTATGCAAATGACGCACAAGATTTGTAAATCAGCGCTTCATTTGCATTTTCGATTTCCCTCATTCGCATTCCTCTTTCAAAAAAGGAATGTAGTCTAGACACACCCAGAATATAAAATATGAAGCCATTACAAAAGTAATACATAACAATAGAGGAAGAAGAAAAAAAACTTGGAATCAGGACAATGTGGTTCAATTTGCTGCCCTGTCAGTGACTAATGAGATCTCTGGAAAATCATTAAAGAGGGGATTTTCAAATGAGACTAAGGCAGTGGTCTTCAACCCTTTAACCACAAGATCACTTTTTCAATTTAAATGCAATGTAAGATCTACCTCAAACACAAATACTCTTGCCTGGCTTCCTTCCCCACCTTCTCTGAGGCCCTGCCCCTGATCTACCCCTTCTCTGAGGCCTCACCCTACTCACCCCATCCCCCTTCTTCCCCAAATCTCATTCACTTTCTCCAGGTTGGGGTAGGGGGTGGGGGTGCAGGCTCTGGTCTTGGGCAAAGGAGTTTGGAGTGTGGGAGGGGACACCCTGAAGGTAGGGAGATGGGGTGGGTTCTGGAGTAGCCTAAAGGATAGGCAAACTGGTGAGGTCAAGTCCCACTCCCTCTTGGCAGCTCAAGTCTAGCCCTACCCTGGGAGTGACCAGACAGCCCACACAGGGTAAGGGGCCCTCTGAAGGTAGGGAGGTGGGGTGGGTTCTGGAGTGGACTAGGGGACAAGGCATTCACCTGGGGAGTACAGGGTAGTTGATGTGAGTCCTGCCCCTGCCCGCCCCCGCCCCCACCCCCACCCGGGGTAGGTCAAGTCCCACCAACCACCCTCCTCTCACCCTGGGAGTGACCAGACAGCCAACACAGGAAAAGGGACTCTCTAAAGGTAGGGCAGTGGTGTGGGTTCCAGAGTGGCCTAGGGGATGGGTCAAGTCCAGCCCACCCTGGGAGAAGCCAGACAGCCAACCCAGGCTGCCCCAGGTATGGAGCTGGCTCCTGCGTTAGGTAAACAGGATAAAGGACCCTTGGGAGGTGGGTGGGTTGCGTTCTGGAGTGTCTTAAGGGAGAGGGCATTCACCTGGGCAGCACAGGGTGGTGTGTATGAGTCCCAGCCCCCCTCCCACTCAGCAGCTCAAGCCCTGCTCCTGGCTCTGCCCACCTGGGGAGAGACCAGACAGCCAACACAGGGTAAGGGACCCACTGGAAGTCAGTTGGGCTTTTGAGTGACCAAGGGATAGGGTATTTGCCTGGGGAGGGCAAGGTTGTGGGTTCAAGTCCCTTCCACTGTGGAAGCTGCCCCACAGATGGACCGGTGGAGTTAAGGCAGGCCTTGCCCTGGCCCTGTGACACTTCTGAACGCATCTGGAATGTACAGTAATGGATCCATGTGCTGTCTCTCACATACAGCCACTGACCCTACAGCCTCCATTAACCACAATTCTCCATTACTGATCAATGGGAACTACAGGATTGGTGTCCATAGGCAAGGACAGCATGTGGAGACCCCCTGCTCTGACCCTCTCAGGGGCTGCAGGGACATGCCAGCCACCTCTGGGAGCACAATTGCCACAGGGATAATTACTCCAGGTTAGGCATTTCAGAACTCACCATTCAAAGAATTAAATTTAAGCGTGAGAGAAATGAAAGTTATGAAATGCACAGACCAGTCAAAACCTCAAAATAACCCGCAGTAAAAGTAGTAACAACCCCCTGTGTATATGTTGGGTCAGGAGATGAGAGGGAAGGACAGTGTGTGTTTGTGAGAGTGACAGACACACACACACTATGACAGTGACAGAGATTTGCATTGCCAAGCTCCCTCCATCCCCTTCTCTCTGTGTGGAGATGGGGTACACAAGTAGGGGGAAGGAGAGCCACCCTGACATCAGCCCCCCATTTCTCCCTCCCACACGCTGCACAGCAAGCAGGAGGTTCCCAAGGGGAAGCTCTCAGGCAGAGGGCAGGAGCAGCATGACAGTGTAGAGGGACAACTGAAGTGCCAGCACTTGAGAGCTTCCTGGCCAAACCAGCCAGGATCACCTGTCAGAGGCTCCAAGATCTACTGGTAGTTTCGGATCTACTGATTGGTGACCACTGGACTAAGGGAATTACAGCTGTCTGCATCCCAATGAATTTGAATGGAATTGGACACTTACTAGTTAAATTCTGGCCCTGAATTAGCAAAATAAAATGGCCACGTGGGGGCAGGAGAGAAAAAGACATGTGAGTAAAAGGAAAGCTCTATTTTACAGCTAACACTGGGAACTGTTTTAAGTTTAACCAGAGACAAGGTAGGTGAGATACCATCTCTCTCACCAACAGAAGTTAGTCCAAAAATAGATATTCCCTCACACACCTAGTCTCTCTAAAATCTTCAGACTGGCCTGGTTACAACTCTAAATTCTAAATGTAACCATGTGTTAACATAATTAAAAAATTTAAATATTTTTAAAAAATTGCCCAACAACAGTATTTAAGAAACAGCGAAGATTTCTAGCACCTGGTATTGCCCAAATAAAGTCCAGAGCACCCAAATCCACACAGATTTTGAAGCTCCTAACATCCACATATCTTTCTGGGCTTAGTGTTTGCAAATATCTTCAATGGGAGCAAGAGTAGATTTGTGTTTTTGCAGTGTAGACAACGTACGGAATTTGCTGCAGATGATCTGATGCTAGGGTTTTATATTTGCCACAATTCTTACAAAAATGTACAGTGTGTAGGCAGCTGGTATTCTGAAACTACTTCCTATCATGCTGACCACCATTGTCTCATTGTTTCATTGTGCTACCCCTCCGTCTCTAGCCAATTGTTGTCTCTGGATGTATAAGGTATTTGAGTCAGGGATTGTTTTCTGTTCTGTTTGAACAGAACCTAGAATGAACGGGTCATCTCCCATGGGTGGGACTGTCACAGGCTGGCTGGACCTGGAAACACAGTTGGGCCAGTGTAGAAAAGCCTTAGAAACCTGGAAGTGCTCCCAGACACAGCTCTGCAACTGGCATGTGGCACAATGACAGCAACATAACTGTGTGTGCTGCATGTAGCCACTGGAGAAGAATCTATAAATCTAAGAATGAAAATATTAGTTGTAACCTTTTAGGCAAAGGTAAAAGGAAATCAGGAAAACAGTTGTACTCAATAGATTGATGGTAAGTTAGTAGACATTGCCACAGACTTCCTCATACTATGAGTTAAGGAGAGATGGATGTGAAAAGGAAAAAAGGAGAAAACTAAAAATGTTTAGTTGTGCAAAATCTCCCATGTGTGAGTTTGGAATTTTATGGAAAAGTAACCCTTCGGCCGGTACCAGTTGGCACTGGGTTCAATGTCTAGGGGGGTTCCTTCAAAAAGGTGACTAAAACTGGCTCGAGCCCCCACCAAGTAAACTGGGAAAATTCCAACCTACCTGCTGGGTGCCTTTAGAAGTAATTCTTCCCCTCTCGCAAGCACTGAGTCGGAGATAGAAACAGTCTGTTTAATCACAGTAGGCAATCATCAACCCACAAGATCACACATAAACAGTGAAAAACCCATAACACGAACAAGAGTGAGGAGGGATTTGATAGCAGCCTTCAGCTTCCTGAAGGGAGGTTCCAAAGAGGCTGGAGAAAGGCTGTTCACAGTAGCGATGGATGGCAGAACAAAGAACAATGGTCTCAAGTTGCAGTGGGAGAAGTCCAGGTTGGATATTAGGAAAAACTATTTTACTAGGAGGGTGGCGAAGCACTGGAATGGGTTACCTAGGGAGGTGGTGGAATCTCCATCCCTAGCGGTGTTTAAATCTCAGCTTGACAAAGCCCTGGCTGGGTTGATTTAATTGGGATTGATCCTGCCTTGGGCAGGGGGCTGGACTTGATGACCTCCTGAGGTCTCTTCCAGCTCTGTGGTTCTATGATTCTATGATCACCACAGAATTGAGCCATATCTGAAGCACAGGCTGACTATTGTCTACTAAGCAGGGTGAGCATGTTGGACCACAAGGGTTGCTGTGGTGGTTAACCATGCCACAGGTTCTGAGATAATTCCACAATACATGTAAATAAATCATAATATATTATGAGTTGTGAGTTCAGTCAGTGCCTGTATCTCTCTTTTAGGAAGACTACCAAGTGCCATAAGTCCCCTAGAAGTGGAGCTCCATCCCCCACCTGGCCTTGCCCCTGCTTGGCCTCATCCCCTGAGGCCCTGCCCCACTCTACTTCTTCCTACCAAGGCTCTGTCCTCATTCTGCTGCTGGGACCCAGCCTTACACTTTGCCATGGTGCTCTGCACTGTCCCCCCAGGCTCCTTACTTTCCCCCTCACTATGGCTCACTGCTGCCCCCTCATGCCATCAAGGGCTCAGTCCCATCTTTTCCCCCCACTCACACCCTATGAGGCTCTTGGAAAGGAAGGAGAGAGGCCCGTGCTGCAACTAGTGGAGGAAGGGGTAGCAGTTGCCCAGGGAGCTCAGGTTTAGCTGGCACTAGCCCCTGGCAGTGTAGCCCAGTGGGCCAGCTAATCTCTGTTATATTCACTGCTTTGCATTATATTCTGCCTTGTTCTGATCAGCAGTAATGCAAGGAGCATACAGATTTGTATCCTGTAAGACGTCAGCTTTAGCAGTTCGCATGAGGTTTGAGGCCTGAGAACTTTGAATAGAATAGATGAACTTAGGCAACCCATGAGATATGAGGAACTGGAAGTAGGATGTAAGGGGGAATTTTGTTTATAATGTCATCAGCCAACCACAGAACGTGACCTGACACCAGCTTCTGAAAGGTTTTGGATGGAACATTCAGCCACAAAAGTGTTACGGCAACAAATTAATTTATATGATATTGGGTGAAATTAAAAATCATAGAATCATAGAACACTAGAACTGGAAGGGACCTTGAGAGGTAGAGCTATAGACCTTGGGAGGGGAGGGAGTGATGGGCAGTGGTGAAGATGAAGAAGGTGACGGTAATGAGGAAGATATGGCTAACATTTCAGATTGTTCTGCAAGAGATGGTGTGAGTATGGGTGTGCAGGTGTACTTTGTGTACTATTTCTATCTGCCTTGCTGAGTCAGTGTGTGTAACTTTGCTAAATGTATTCATAAATTACTTATTTGTAAATATAAAAAACATCCAATAGTGTGAGTGCTGTGCGTGTGCACATCGGGGTTTCCCAACCACAGCCTAATTGTAATAATAATTTGACTCGGCCTGATGTTGTGACAAAAACCTGTCAACCCTCAAAGTGACAACTGGGGCTACATCTAGACTGCAGGCTTCTTTCGGAAGAAGCTTTTTTTGATAGAGATCTTCCAGAAAAACTTCTTCACAAAGAGCGCCTCCACACACAAAAGCGCATTGAAAAAGCAGCGTGCTTCTTCAAAAGAGAGTGTCCAGACTGATTGGATGCTCTCTTCCATAAAAGGCCACTGGGAACCACTTCACCCAGGGCTTTAGGTCACCAGTTGCTTCTGAGTGCTGGTGCCGGAGCCTTGCAGAGACACGCGCTTAAAGGGACTCCCCTGGACAGCCGTTTCTCTGCTTCTGCTGCGTGCTTGCTACCTCTTTGAGGGACAGCAAAGCTCTCGCAGTGCCTGCTGTGGTTGCCCTGCTTTTGTGGATGTCACAGCTTTTCTCTTGGTACCATGAAGCTGGAGGTGCCCCGGGCACGCGATGGCCCCACACAGCCATGCTGCAGTTTTTGCAGAACTTTGTACCAACTGCTTTCCTGGTCCTGACCGAACTCGATCCCGAGCTCATTCTGGGGACCCTCTCCCTGGTTGCAGGAGCTACACTCTGGCAACTGCAACCCACTGTGGAGAGGTGTTTCTGGAGACTCTATACCAGTTCAGACTGGTGGGACCAGCTGGCAATGGAGCAGTGGGACGACCAGCTGTGGCGGAAGGCCACCTTTTTGGAGCTATGTACCTGGCTCACCCCTGCCCTCCAGAGATGCGACACCCACCTGTGGCCTGCCATCCCCTGGAGAAGTGAGTCGCAATTGCCATCTGGAAGCTCGCCATCCCCAACAGCTGCCGGTCAGTGGGCAACCAGTTTGGCGTGGGGAAGTCCACTACTGGGGCCCTCCTCATGGAGGTAAGGCACTCTGGGGATGCAGTCCCTGCACTGGGGGGGGGGGGGGGGAGAGAGAGGGGGAAGAGTCCTGGAAAAGGGGGACATTCAAGAAAGAGGGTTTGGTGGGGGGGGAAGCCCTGTCCTCAGTGGGTTGTGCCACCCCACCCTCACACAGACCTGCTGTTGGGGGGGTGGCCTCATAGGGGGTGGCTCCTGGGGTGTTTGAAGGAGGGGGTGGAGATGGGAGGGGGACAGGCACCTCCCAAGGGCTCAAGTGCTCCCTCTCTCATTCTCTGTTTTCTGTTTGTTTGTCTCCTTCTGCAGGTGGTGAGGCCCATCAACTCCATTCTGCTGCGCAGGGCCATCCACCTGGGAGACCTGGACCCAATCGTGGCTGGATTTGCCACCTTGGGGTTCCCAAACTGTGGGGCAGTGATTGATGGGACCCACATCTCGATCCGCGCACCAGAGCATCGAGTGGCCCAATACATCAATTGCAAGGGCTACTTCTCAATGGTGCTGAAGGCCCTGGTCGACCACCGTGGACAGTTCACATATATTTTTGTCACATGGATGGGCAGGGCACACGATGCCTGCATCTTCAGGAACTCTAGCCTATACGGGAAGCTGGAGGTGGGCAATTCTTCCCCCATTATTGTGGCTGAAGACGTGAAGATGCCATTATGCATCATGGGGGATGCAGCTTACGCCCTGATGCTGTGGCTAATAAAGCCGTACACGGGCCACCTGGACCCTAGCAGGGAACAATTTAATGCCCACCTCAGCACCTAAAGGCACTGTTCAGGTGCCTGCTGACCTGCCTGGGCATGGGGGAGCACAACATCCCCGAGGTGGTCACGGCATATTGTGTCCTCCACAACATTTTGGTGAGGAAGGGGGAGGCCTTCTCCCGGAGTGGGGGGCAGACCCTGGCAGCGAGGGACAAGCCTTCCAGCAGCTGCAGACAGCTGTCATCTGCCAGGCCCATTAGGCCAGGCTGCACATCTGGGAGGCCCTGAGGGAGAGGTTCTCTCAAGCACCCCAGTAATTCTCCCCAGGGCTTCCCCAATAGCAGCTTCTGGCTTGCTGCCCTATCCCATCTCCACCACAACCCCTCCCTTCGCCCCTTCCCTGAGCTCTCAGTAAAAATGCCTATTTGATTTGTAACAAAACAAAGTCTGTATTTATATTACATTTAAAAAAGGTGGGCAGGAGGAGGGGGGCTCATAACCTAGAAGTGGAGAGGGGTAGCTAGATGTGCCATCTTAGGTGTGGGGACCTCATAGGAGTTGGGGTCAGGTGGGTCTGGGGACCACGGGGGGTGCGCAGCAGGGGGGGCTAGAGTGAGGCCAGAGATGGCAGGGGGCAGGGCATGGGCATCACTTGGGGAGGGGGCATGGGTATCACCTGGGGAAGAAGCAGAGGCATCGCATGGAGGACAGGTGGAGGGAGAATGGGCATAGCAGGGGGGGCAGGAGGGTGGAAGTCAGGAGCAGTTGCAGCAGGCGGGTGTACCATCATGCTCGACATGATGGCATACATGTTGTCATACCGCTGCATGAGCTGGCCCCATGCACAGTTCCACCACTCAACGTCCTCGCAGATCTTTTCACCAGGGTCTGCAGCATGTCACGCAGGACACTGACATGCTGGTGCATGAGGTCTTCATGGACCCTGGAGTGCTTTCAGGTCCCCTGGGCTGTGGCAGCTGGCACGGGTGGCATGGCTCACCCCTCAGTCCCAGCTGGTCCAGCTGTGGAGAACACAAAGAGGGAGAGGCGGTCAGTCATCCATGCAGACACTGTCCCTGAGGCCGTGCCCTCCTGTGAGAGCAGTGACCAACAGTCCTTGGACCAGAGGAGGGGGGATGTCCCAGGAGCAGGGCCCCCCCTCACAGGCCCCCCCCTCCCTGCCCCCAATGGACAAGCAGTTCTGGCAGGGACTGGGGTGTTTGCCTGGGGAGGGCAGGGTGGTGGGTTCAAGTCCAAAAACTTCTCTGTTCTTTTGATTTACTTTCAGAAGAATGTGATTGCAGTATGGATGTAATGCAGATGTTGTTGGAAAAATGGTCCCTTTTCCGACAAAACTCTGTAGTGTAGACATACCCTGAGACTCTTCAGATCAGAGAACAGGAGGCCAGAGCTGCTCAGCTTCCTGTCTGTGGTGTGGAGGACAGTGCAGCTCACTTGTAGAGCCCTGGAAATCCACGGGTATCCACTTTGTATCTGCAGGGATCCGCATCCATTGGTGTCCAACACTGGGCTCCAAGTGAACCAGGTCAGAGCCGAGGGGGGCTAGGCATGGGGCTCCAGGGGTAGCTTCTCTGACACTACATCATCAGCATCCTGCCCAGGGCTCTCTGCCTGGCCACATGCAGTGCTGGGGACAGCCCTGAGTCATGCCTGTGGGTGGGCAGAGCCAGTGCATCACATCAAGGAGTAGGCAGGTGGGAAGAGGCCACGGTCCTAGGGAGCTTTCCGTGCTCCTGTGTCATGCAAAGGCGGCTAGCCAGGACTCCTCCAAAGGGACTGCTTGCCACCTGCATGGCCAGCCTTTTAGAGTTTGGGAGCATAATCTTGCATTCCTCTCTCCACCAGAAACAGAATTTGTGACTGCAGTGGACATATTACTGTAATTCAAGATAGAGCAATTAGGAAGACAAAAACCCAACCAATCAGGAACTCGAATACAGTTTCTAAGGCTATGTCTACACTTAACTATCTGCAGCTGTGCCACTGTAGTTGTTCTAGTGAAGTTACTCATTACAGCCATGGAGCAGGTTCTTCCACTGCTGTAACTAATCTGTCTCCCCAAGAGTTGGCAGCTAGGGTGATGGAAGAATTCTTCCTTCAGCTTAGTGCTGTCTACATGGAGGTTAGGTTGGCTTAAGTATGTCACTCAGATGTATGGATTTTTCCATACATAGCTGAGTTGACCCAGCTGTGATGGGGTGTTGAGGACCCACAGCGAGGGTCCCATATCCTGCACTAAAGCGGCGTCCGGCCCCCGTGCTGCCGGGCACCAGTGGCCATGCTGGAAGTGCACGGTAGCTGCGGTGTGTGCCTGCGCTGGAGTGCCACAGCCCAGCCAGCAGCCCAGCGGGGGGTGAGGGGGCACATGCGCGGTAGCACCGCAGGCAGTCGGCTGACCGGTGGGAGTGCACCTGTGCCAGTGTCCCAGCTGGAGGGCACCAGCTTTAAAAAGTGGGACGCTCGCCCGCCGGAGGGAGAGGACGGGGGAAGATTGACCAGCAGAAGGACGGGAGCGGCACAGGTCACGGACCCCCAAGGGAACAAGTCGAGGAGGGCTCAGCAGGAGGGGAGGAAGTAGCCCAGGACAGGGCGAAGGGATGCCCGTGGACCGGTGAGTTGGGGGGAGTGACCCCACCGGCCAGACAGGCAGTGACGGTGCCTGTTCTTAGGGTCCTGGGCTGAGGTCTGGAGTGAGGGTGGGCCCAGGCCTCCCTCCCCTTCCTGCATGAAGGAGACTCAGGACAAGGTCAAGGGACTTGACCAAGGCCATTCCATGTCAGGCGGAGACTTTTGACTATTAGCGATGGTTGAGGTACTGAACAGGGTGGTTCCCACCCCACCCCCCTCACTGGGGGTGGGGAGACCATGTAACACCAATGTTTTTGTGAGGACCTAGCCTCAGAAGGGGTGTCAGAGGGGGAGCTTACGTCTCTGCAGACTGTTAATTGGCTATAACACCTTCATCTCAAAGATGCTGCTTTGAATCTGACTCAGGTGAACGACAACCAGAAGTTATTACCATACGCTTCTCCTCC
Organism: Pelochelys cantorii; assembly: GCA_032595735.1. NCBI lineage: Eukaryota > Metazoa > Chordata > Testudines > Trionychidae > Pelochelys > Pelochelys cantorii. Next base: position 9,311,943 of record CM064339.1, on the reverse strand, counting down.
CTGTTGGCAATGTGATATATTTGTTTTTTTTCAAATAAACGACACTTACCCTTCTAATAGTCCCTTTGAGTGGTCCATTCCTAGCTCCTCCCTTATACTTAAATACTCTAGGTAGAGACAGTACAAGAGAGTCTGAAAAATGGAGCATCAGGAAGGGAGGTGGGAGCTAGAAGAATGGCTGAGAGCCAGCGTTGGAGAGTATTTGAAACTTCAGCCTCAAGTCCCTACCTGACTCTAAACCCCAAGGGTGCGTCTAGACTACATGGCTCCATCGATGGAGCCATGTAAACTAGTTTACCCGACATAGTCAATGAAGCGGGGATTTAAATAATCTCCGCTTCATTAAAATAAAAAGGGCCGCCATGCTGTGCCGACAATCAGCTGATCCGGCATAGCGCGGCAGTCTAGACGCAGATCGGTCGACAAGGGAAGCCTTTGTCGACCACTCCCTTATGCCTCATGAAACGAGGTTTACAGGAGTGGTCGACAAAGGCTTCCCTTGTCGACCGATCCGCGTCTAGACTGCCTCGCTGTGCCGGATCAGCTGACTGTCGGCACAGCACGGCGGCCCTTTTTATTTTAATGAAGCGGGGATTATTTAAATCCCCGCTTCATTGACTATGTCGGGTAAACTAGTTTACATGGCTCCGTCGACGGAGCCATGTAGTCTAGACGCGCCCCAAATGAAAGAGCCAGTGCATATCCTTGTTACACAGTTATATACATCTTAAAGACAGAAAAATACTGGGCAAATATGTAATCTGCCTATGAGAGCTTGAGAGATGAAAAATTGTCAAGGGGGACTAGAAATGTAAATGCCAACTGCATTTCAGCCTTGAGCAAGTGGGAAGTGAAAGTGAATGGGCCTAACTGTTCAGGCACACATTGCTGTCCAGCAATGATCAGAACACTGAGAACAAAAGTGACTGATAGACTCTTCAAGACTCTGGGCCAGACTTGGACAAGCTACAAGACAGCTCCGTGCTACAAAAACAACACTACCCTCAGGACTGTATGGAGATAACTTTGCTGTTTTATTTAACTGCATCACAAACTGGGGCAGAGAGGCAGGAGGGGAGGACCTTCAAGTGACAAAACAGAAAGTTGGTACAACACTGGACCATGCCTTAATACTCTAAGTAATCCAGTTAACCGCATTACCAGAATTTCTTGGAAATGTCAGAGTTGTGGTTAGCTTTGTTTCCTGGATTCAGCTGTATTGCTGACATGAAATCACAAAGCTGCTTGCTCAGATTCAAAGAACATTTCATAACCCTTTGCCTTGAATCTGAGAGGTGTTTCTTTGAAATACTGTGGGAACTGGGCATTGATGCAAACTGTTCTGGGGTATTTCTCAGGAAGATGTTTGTAGCTCAGGAATTCAGGGAAGATACAAAGAGTTTCATTTCTTGGCCTCTGTAATTGATGCAAAACTATATATCTTTCCATTAAAGAATAATCAAATGCATATAAAATATGACACCAACTAAAAGCAACAATTGTAAAGGAATTAATCTGGTGCTCCTTGTGTTTTACTTTGTCAAACGATAGGTGCTATTTTTGTCACGATAGGGGCACTGTCGGCAGCATTCCGATGTTCTTGAGAAATAGGGAACATCTATCTTTCTGCTCTTGCTTATATATCATCTGTTCTTCCTGTAGTATGACCGTGATGCAGATACTAGACTCTTGTAGCAGCTAATTCTGAATGTCAGGAATAGTGGGTTCAGAGGATACTGCTTTAGTTATTTCAGCTTTACTTTGAATATGCAAAATAAAGGACCTTCATTTCCTCTTCAAGTTCTCTGCTTGGCGAGAAAGATGAAATGTTAGCAAATTCTGTCACCAAAGTTTTATTTGTGTGTGATTTTTAAAAACAATGTTCCTGACTTGGATCATATTTATACTAATTATTCCAAAATAATGTTGCTGTGTAATGATTTAGTAACCTCAAAAAGTTCAAAGCTTTGGTTCCAATAAATATTTGAATTTTAGATGCTTATCAAGACCACAGCAGTATACAGAACTGGTTAGGAAATTTCTCACAGACAAAAGTGCAATGTAAAGGAAAGGAAATACTTGCTTTATCAGCCTCATAGTCACACTATGTGAATGCATGGAAGTTAAAAGTTTGAATACTAAATAGTTAACCAAAATTTCTCATACTACTACAATTGTTTTGCTTGAGTTTTCAGTCAGTTCTTGTTAGAAACAGGCCTCATCAGAGCCCATTATTGGATACCCTCAACATTTGGTTCTATCTTTGATCCAAATCTTGCAACTTTCAACTAGTTCTACTTATTTTGTCTGAATTAGTTTGTTTGTCTGTTTCTTGTTCTAAAGTAACAGATTGCTGTAAAGTAACAAATTTCCCAAGCCAAGAATTAATGATCTCTTACCTAAAATTATAATTTAGTATAGTGCCTTGAATATTTTCACCCTACAGACCATCAATTAGACTATACCATGAAATTAGCTACAAACTTATAACCTTTTCCTTCAACAAAGTTTTTTTAGCTGTGCAGAAGCTTGCAAGACGCTTTCATCTCCTCAAAGGAAATGTTCGGGAGGTCAAAATAATTCCATTGATTCCAAGAAAGTATCCAATCCTTGTGTCAATTTTTAAAAAAAATATTTCACATATCCTCAAGATCTCCCAATGTGTTTTCTGACTTTTGTCCCTCCATATGGCATCTGACCTACAATCTTGGGATTGGCACAGAAGCAATCAGGTTTTCCATTGAATGTTTTTCTGAAACCCCGTGTGGATGAGTTTTGGGGTGCGATCACCCCCTGCCGGCTGGCAAGGGGGGTTCAGTGAACCCCGTCGTCCAACTCTGCGGCGCCGGTTGCCGGGTCCAGGCCCAGGCCAGCGCCATTGGGTGCGATCACCCCGCTCCAACGAGTCCAGGGGATCCGCAAACCCAGTAGCCGCCCCCCTCGACAGGAGCCTTTCTGTTCCGTTCCGATGGAAAGATTCTCTCTCCCGGGGCGGGGTGGCCCCAATTCCCGAGGTGGTGTGTGTGTGTGTGGGGGGAACGCGGGGGCCCGCCCTCTCCTCCGGGTCCCAGCCCAGAGCCCTAAGTGCAGAGGTCCACTCGTCCCCTGCACAGCAGATGGGGGATGCGTTCCCTAAACATGGCTGCCCACAGCTGCCAAAAGGACCCTGCCCTGGGCTGCTTCCTCCCCTCCATGTGTTCCCAAACCCCGCCTGGGAGGTCCCCGGGGCCTACCGTGGTTCTGCTGTCCGGCGTTGTTGACGTCTCCACTCGGCATCTGATCCCGGCTCCGAAGGCGGGAGGTGTCTGCGGGGACCCTAGGTCTCCGTGAGGCTGCATCTGGCCGCCGACCACCCTTGGGGTGGCGCTGTCCTGAACGCGGCCCAGGGCTTCCCTGCGGCCAGCCCTGGAGGCTGCCCCTCCCCTCGCTGCCGATGGGCCCTTTTGAACTGGCCCGCCGGTTGTGATGTGCCCTCGGGGCCCCGCCCCTCTCGAGACGTGACAGGCTCCCCCGCCTCTTCCTGCCCGTCAATCTCTGCCCCCACCTCCCGCGGACGCACGCAGGGAGCGGGGCCAGCCACCGCTGGGCTGCGCAGGCGCGGGGGAAGGCTCTGCTGCCACCGTCCACTCTCGGCACGGCCGCAGTGCCCGGGCACCTCCTCCAGGGCCGCGGCTTCCTCCGGCCCCTCCCCGTGCGGTAGCGTGTGGGTTGCTCGCGACCTGTCACTCCCCCCCCCCTTAAAGTGGCATAGTGTGCCTTCTCCACCTGCTCGTACACCCTTGAAAAGAAGTCCGCATTCTGGTGTTTAGTTCCCGCCCGGCACGCCACTTCGAACCGGTACAGTTGTAGCATCATGTACCACCGCATAAGGCGAGGGTTGGTATTTTTCATCGAGTTTAACCAGACTAGGGGAGCGTGGTCGGTAATCAGTTTAAATTTATTGCCCCATAAGTAATACCTTAATAGCTCTATAGCCCATTTAATCGCCAGGGCTTCCTTTTCAATAGTTGCATAGTTCTTCTCCCGCGGCAGGAGTTTCCGACTCAGGTACAACACGGGATGTTCCTCTCCTCGCTGTTCCTGCACCAGCACCGCTCCTAAACCGCATTCAGAGGCATCTGTGTATAAAAGAAATGGTTTCTCAAAATCTGGTTGAATCAGGACTGGGGCCTGGGTCAGTTTCTGTTTCAAGTCCCGGAAGGCCCACTCTGTTTGGGGGGTCCATTGCACCTTAGTGGGCCGGGCGCTCTTTGTTAACTCCGTCACTGGTACTGCAATTGTTGCGAAGTTCGGGACGAACCTCCGGTAGTACCCAGCTAGTCCTAGGAATTGGTGTACCTGCCGTTTCATTGTGGGTGTAGGGTAATCCCATAGGGCTCCCACCTTGTCCAATAATGGCTTCAGTTGGCCCCCCCCACCATGTAACCCAGATATGAAACTTCCTTGTGGGCGAGATGGCACTTCTTGGGGTTGGCTGTCAGGCCAGCTTCCTGTAGCGCCTGGAGCACCGCTCCTAGATGGTCCAGATGTTCTTGCCACGTTAGACTGTAAACGATGATGTTGTCAATATACGCGGCGGCGTATCTAGTGTGGGGGGCCAGCACCTTGTCCATGACTCGCTGAAAGGTGGCCGCCGCTCCGTGTAAGCCGAACGGCATCCTACGAAACTGATAGAGCCCGAAGGGGGTTGAGAAGGCTGTTTTCTCCCGATCTCCCGGTTCCAAGGGAATTTGCCAGTATCCCTTCGACAGGTCTAGTGTGGATATATACCTGGCTCATCCCAGGCGCTCCAGTAACTCATCTACTCAAGGCACGGAGTAAGCATCGAATTGCGAGACGGCGTTAACCCGCCGGAAGTCGATGCAGAATCGAGTAGACCCGTCATTCTTGGGGACTAGTACAATGGGGCTCCGCCAGTTGCTTTGCGACTCTTCGATAACTCCCCACTACAACATGTGTTGGACCTCCTGTTGGACGGTCTCCCATAGCTTCCGGGGCAGCGGTCGATGAGGTTCCCGTATGACCCGCCCCGGTTCGGTAGTTATGCAGCATTTTCCTACCCTGGTCCGCCCTGGTGTGGCTGTCAGGACGTGTTGGAACCTCCGCAGCAGCGTCACCACCTGTTGCCATTGTTCCCTCGACAGGTCGGCTCCTACTGACACGGTGCCCTCATCCGCATACCTTGCCTGGAGGGTCTGAGGTCGTCTTCCAGCTCTGTGGGTGCTAGGAGGAGTCCTTCTCGGACCACCCACCTCTTGAGGAGGTTAACATGAAATATTTGCATGTCCCGTCGTTTTCCAGACAGCTGAACCTTGTAGTTGACGTCCCCCACCTTGCGAAGCACCTCGTAAGGCCCTTGCCATTTCGCCAGGAGTTTGGACTCTTTGGTGGGGAGGAGCAGCAGGACACAGTCTCCGGGTTCGAACTGGCAGATCTTGGCCGTGCGGTTATAGTAGTGGGCCTGACGGGTCTGGGCCTTTAGGAGGTTTAACTTTGCATAGCCTCCTAACCATCGGAGCCTCTCTTGGAGCTGCAAAACATACTGGACGGTGCTCTGGCACCACGTTGTTTGTGCTTCCCAATCCTCCCTTAGGATGTCCAGTATCCCCCGGGGTTGTCGCCCGTACAATAATTCAAAGGGGGAATATTCCGTGGAGGCTTGAGGCACCTCCTGGATTGCAAATAGCAGGGCTGGCAGCGTACGGTCCCATTCCCGGGGGTCGTCCTGTACCACCCGCTTTAGCATGTCTTTTAAGGTGCAGTTAAACCTTTCTACCAACCCATCGGCCTGGGGGTGGTACACCAAGGTCCTCAGAGTCTTTATCCTGAGGAGGGTGCATAGCTCTCTCATCAGTCGGGAAGTGACGTTAGTACCCTGATCCATTAGAATCGCCTTCGGGAACCCGACTCGGGCAAACAGCTCTAATAGCTCGGCCGTGAGCGTCGGGGCCCTTGAATTCCGTAAGGGTATGGCTTCGGGATACCGGGTGGCATAATCTATTATCACCATTATGAACCGGTGCCCCTTCCGCGCAGGCTCGAGGGGCCCCACCAAGTCTAATGCAATCCTTTCAAAGGGCACACCCACCACCGATAAGGGTACCAAGGGTGCTCCGGGGATCCCCGCCGACGATACCTTCTGGCACTCAGGGCAGGACGCGCAAAAGTCGCACATGGCCCAGTAGATCCCCAGCCAGTAGAATCTCTGTATAACCCGGGCTAATATCTTTTCCTGCCCGAGGTGGCCCGCCCAGGGGTTGGTGTGAGCTAAGTCCAATACCTCCCACCTATGGCTTTGGGGAACCACTAACTGGCATTTGGCCCCTTCGCCTTCCGGTGCGCCCACCACCCAATACAGGCGCCCGTCCTGTACCTGGAAATAGGGTCCTTGTTCACTCCGGACGGAGGTGTCCCCTCTCGGTTCGGGGGTCTCCGCTCGCTCCCATGTGTACTTCAGGGTCGGGTTGCCCCGCTGCTCCTCAAGGAAGTCCCTAGGGTCTCCGCGCCCGGTTGGTTCTTCCGGTTCCACCTCGGGACCTCCCGAGGGTCGGCGTCCCCTGGTGGCTCCAGCCTGTGCCTTGGGATGCACATACCCCTCAACTTCCCGGGGTTTGTTGCTGCCGTCCATGCGCCTCGCCGGGGGGGGTCTTCACCTGAAATAGCTGGTGGAACCCTGGCCAGTCTCTGCCCAGCACCATGGGGCAAGGCAACACCGGAGCCTTCCCCATGCGCGACCTCCTGCTTTGCTGGCCATCCGAGAGGCGGGCCCAAACTGTGGGATAGGCCCTGACATCCCCGTGGACGCACTTCATCCACACTACCTTCCCTGTGGTCGGAGCATTCGGGAGGAGGTCCTCTTTTACCAGCGTGAGGGCTGATCCTGAATCCACCAGGGCCTTCATGGCCCGTCCCTCCAGTCACATAGTTATAACTGGTCTATGTTCCGGCTGTGATCCCTTTGGGCCCCATGCCGGTAAGGCCTGACTCAGGGTGCAGTCCATCATGGGACAGTCTCTCTTGAAGTGGCCTTCTTGGCCACACTGAAAGCACATAATCTGCGGTGGCCCTCTCCTGCTCTCTCCTGTCTTTTCATCTGCCCCCTCTTTGGCCTCACAGGGGTTTTCCCCAGGTCGCCCTGGCCACACGGGAGCCAACTGGTGTCCGACTGGACATACTGTCCTTGGCCCTCCCCTCTTTACCTGAGGCCCGGGCCCGCGCCAGGGTGGGGGTTCGTTCCGAGGCGTGTCTGGTAGCATTTCCCTGTGGTCACTCCCTTCACTCCCTTCGGCCACGAGGAGGGCCTCGGTAAGGATGATGGCCTCTGCCAATGTAGTGGGCTGGTGTCTCCGTACCCAACTTTGTGCCTCTCGGGGGAGCACGTGGGTGAACTGCTCCATCACTATGGCCTCTGCCACTTGGGCGCCAGTCCGCTGCTCCAGTTCTAACCACCTCCAGGCCCACTCTCGCAGCCACTGGGCAAAGGCCCGGGGTCACTCCCCAGCCTTAAACCGTTCTTGCCGGAAGCAGTGGTGGTAGGTTTCAGCGGTGATGCCCAGCTGGTCTAGGATCACTTCTTTGACCTTGAAATAATGTAATGCGTCCTTGGCTGCCAGACCCCGATAAGCCATTTGGGCCGCCCCAGACAAATAGGGGGCGAGCAGTGTGGCCCAGTGGTCTTCGGGCCAGCGAGCAGCCGTGGCTACCCTCTCGAAGGTCGTGAGGTAAGCTTCTGGGTCGTCCTCTGGCCCCATCTTGGTTAGTCTTAAGGGGAGGAAGCCTAGGCCTTTCCCTTCCTCATCTCCCTCTGGAAGTCCCATGGCCCCACCGCTCCCGGGGACTGCGACCTGGAGCCATTTCTCGTGCTGTGCCGCCAGCTCCTGGATCAGCTGCTGCTGCTGGTCCTGGAACTGGATGGCGAGTTGTTGCAGCATCTGCTCTTGCTGCTGCTGCTGCTGCTGCTGTCTCTGGGTTTCTCCCACCCAGTCCAGTAGCTGTTTTGTATCCATGGTCCCTGCGTGGGGTGGGACTTCGTTAACCTAGGCCCACAAGGGCTTTGAGACTTGGCCCCTGCAACGTTCCAGGGTGTATACCCACATTCTCCACCATGTGTGGACGAGTTTTGGGGTGCGATCACCCCCTGCCGGCTGGCAAGGGGGGTTCAGCGAACCCCGTCGTCCAACTCTGCGGCGCCGGTTGCCGGGTCCAGTCCCAGGCCAGCGCCGTTGGGTGCAATCACCCCGCTCCAACGAGTCCGGGGGATCCACGAACCCAGTAGCCGCTCCCCTCAACAGGGGCCTTTCTGTTCTGTTCTGATGGAAAGATTCTCTCTCGCGGGGCTGGGGTGGCCCCGATTCCCGAGGCGGTGTGGGGTGGGGGAGGGGGACCCGGGCCCGCCCTCTCCTCCGGGTCCCAGCCCAGAGTCCTAAGTGCAGGGGTCCACTCGTCCCCTGCATGACAGACGGGGGATGCGTTCCCTAAACACGGCTGCCCACGGCTGCCAAAAGGACCCCGCCCCGGGCTGCTTTCTCCCTTCCGTGTGTTCCCGAACCCCACCTGGGAGGTCCCTGGGGCCTACCGTGGTTCTGCTGTCCAGCGTTGTGGACGTCTCCACTCGGCATCTGATCCCAGATCCGAAGGCGGGAGGTGTCTGCGGGGACCCTAGGCCTCCATGAGGCTGCATCTGGCCGCCGACCACCCTTAGGCTGGCCCTGGAGGCTGCCCCTCCCCTCGCTGCCTGCGGGCCCTTTTGAACTGGCTCGCTGGTTGTGACGTGCCCTCGGGGCCCCGCCCCTCTCGAGACGTGACAGGCTCCCCCGCCTCTTCCCGCCTGTCAATCTCTGCCCCCACCTCCCGCGGACGCACACAGGGGGCGGGGCTTCCCCCTGTGGGGGAAGGCTCTGCCGCCACCGTCCACTCCCGGCATGGCCGCAGCGCCCGGGCGCCTCCGCTAGGGCCGCGACTTCCTCCAGCCCCTCCCTGCGCACTAGTGTGTGGGTTGCTCGCAACCCTTTACACCTAGGAGTGTGCCACAACCGAGCACTGCACCCCCAGGAGTGTGTAGCATGATTGAATGCAGTCAGTGTGAATGTTACAGGGCATAACAGCAAACCTGCTATGCCCTCATCTTGTAGGTGTCATAGCCAGGAATCATCAGCACTGTCCCTCCCACTCAAGCTGGTAGAGACTCAAGAAATCTAAGCCTGCCCTGTTTGGAAGAGCATTTGTGAAATTAGGCCTGTCTGAAGAGATAAAATCCTGATTTATTCTCTTCCTAATTTGTCCAGTAATTTATTACTTTTAATTTTGCTGCACTTTTTCTTGCTTTGTGGTTGTCTCTGTTTAGCAGCTGTTTCCTTTCTTGCATTTCCTTCTAGGGTTTAGAGATGGGAGTGATCCAGGCCTGAATAACAGCACAGAACAGGTGTGTGAGGAAAAGCGGTATGCCTGAGAGGGAGAGAGGGGAGGGCAAGAGGGAAAACAGAGGCAGAATAAAAACCAGCAGGATTATCAATTATCCCTCCAATCCTTCAGAAATGCTGTTTCCTGGGGTTAGGCTGCTAAAGTTGCTGTTTTTAACCTGAAGAGTTCCCACAAAGTAGAAAAGGATTCTTAAGAAGCTTAGCTCCATACTGGTGTCTGTGACTCTATCTGTAGTTTTCCCCTTATCTTAGCAAAGGCGTTGCACTGCCGTTCATTCTCATGTGCCTGCTGCTACTCCCAAAACAGTGGCATGCAAATCAGAATGAACATCTTTTGTAATGAAAAGGATAAGTGATTCCTGTGGTACAGCCAGAAAAATATTTTACAGTAACAGGTGGGAATCTTAATAGATAATTTTCACAATGTTTATTTCAAGTGATACAGATGAATAAATACATTAAAATCTAATCACTATCACATAAACATCTACCAGTAATTCTGCAGTTTATGGCAGGATATCATATATATAGTAGCCCAATGTCTGTGACTCTGAAACGCTGGCTGTTCCCTCTAGGCGGCGCTGTTGCTTCCCGCCATGGCGCTCGGCTGACTTCTGCACCGCTCAGCCGGACCGCTGTGTGGGAGCAAGCGGCGCAAGCAGCCGTTAGGGATCCATGCTCCCCATGCAGCACGGGAGTGCTGCATGGGGAGCGCTGGGCCCAAACAGCCACTTGTGCTGCTTGCTCCCGCGTGGCAGCCCAGCTGAGCAGTGCAGAAGTCAGCTGAGCGCCACAGCGGGAGGCAACAGCACTGCCCAGAGGGAACAGCCAGGGGGCTGGGCCTGGATGAGCGTGCGTTTCTGATGTCAGGAGAGGGTGCCGGATTCAAAAGGAGGAAAGCGGAGCAGACACAGAGGAGACAGAGAGGAGAGCGGAGGAGGCAGAAAGGAGGTGGAGGACAGAGAGAGAGAGTGAGAGAGATGCAGCAGGAGGAGGAGAAGAGAAACACAGAATGAGAGGTGGGAGGGGGAGAAGAGAAAGAGAGAGAGAAGGAGAGAGAGGCAGGAGGTGAACGAGAGCTGAGAGAGAGAGAGAGGGAGAGGCAGTAGGAGGAGAAGAGAGAGAGGCCGTTTGCGCCACTTGCTCCCGCGCGGCGGCCCGGCTGAGCAGCGCAGAAGTCAGCCGAGTGCCATGGCAGGAGGCGAAGGGGGGTGGGGCGGTGATGTACACACCCAGGGGGCGGGGTCTGGACAAGGGTGCATCCCCGACAGAGACAGAGGAGAGTGGAGAGAGAGTGAGAGGCAGGAGGAGGAGGAGAAGAGAAAGGGAGAGTGAGAGGCAGGAGGGGGAGAAGAGAAAGAGAGAGACAGAGAGAGAGGCAGAAGGCGGAGGAGAGCTGAGAGAGAGAGGGGGAGGCAGTAGGAGGAGAAGAAAGAGAGAGGGAGGGAGCCAGAGACCGGAGGCTCAGGAGAGAATACCAATGTGAGACCTGAAAATCCCATCTTATGATGGGCTAATTGACTAGTTCCAATATATGTCTGGATGGAAGATAGGGTTTTCAACTAATGTAATGACTTTAATTTTTTTGGAGAACTTGGTTGCCAAGTCAGATTTTTAACAAAAATTTCCACTGAAAATTTATAGAAAACTATTTTTCCTGTTTTTGACAATTTTTCAATAGGGAATGGGGTAGAGAAGCATTTTCCAAGCAGCTCTTCTAATGCCTTTATATACTATATATTTAAGAGAGTATATCTGTCTGTCCATCCATCTGTTTGTGTTTCTGTTTGTTCAAGAGCTCCTCCTAAATGGAAAGAGCTCAGACAAACACATTTCATATGCAGCTTCCTCTTATCCTAACTTAAAGCCGGGTCAGGGTTTGGTTGTACCAGGACAATGGCAGGTGCCTGGAATGCAATCATTTCTCGGAAAAAAGAAAGGGAGGGCTCTGGTAGCAAGGAGCGTTATACTGTATAATGACCACAGGGGGGGCAGCAATGGGCCAGAGACAGGGACTTGGACAGCTATAATCCCATGGGGACATCAGGAGTGGAGAAAGCGGCAGCTATCTACTACATATTTCAGAGTCTGTTTGTTGGTGTGTCTGTTTGAGAGGTTGTCCACTCTCCTTGGGGCAGCCTGCATACTTAACCCTTCATCCTCAGCTCTTCCCCAGAGCAATTATTTAAATTGCCAAGCTTCTGGTAATGATTTTTATATTTCTACTTTGGGGAGAGGGGTTGGAGCTCATCGGGGCTTCCACCGCAAATTCAAAAGCATGGTCAAATCCACCACTTTTATCTTGTAAATACAAAATACAGTCCAATCCGTCTATTAATGTAAAGACAAATTTGAGAACCAGCAGAGACTAGCCCGTCTTGTCTTCTTCCCCTTTCATGCTCCAAAATCTTCATGACATTTCCTTGAGTAATGAGTTTTTCCTTTTCCTTTTCTGCTTTTTTTTATTCACCTTTCTTCTTAATCTTTTGAGTTTTCCCTGAAAAGAAATTCACAGTACATTTGTGATATTGATCAAAATTCTGGCCTGTTCAGTTACAATGATGTAAATCTGGAGTAACTGGAGTAACTTAATTGTTTTCCAGAACAACTGTAGTCCATTTGGACTTTGACCCTGTCTGGAGTGGCTTTGTGAAATTGTCATTTGCAGAATTCAGGGCAGCTTCTTGCACAGCATTTGGCCTTACCATTAATATAACTGTATACCACCCAGGCCCTGCCCCACGTCACAACTCCCTCCTTCATCCCAAACTCCCTCTCAGATCACACACTCCTTCCGTGCCTCAGTCCCCTACCTCAAGCTCCGTTCTGCACCCATCTCCACCCCAGACCCCAAACCCCCTCCATTAATATCATGGAAGAGTGTGGGCTTTGATCACTTACCAAATTCCTGCAGTGCACCCCATCAACAATTATTGCCCACCCCTGTCTTTGAGACTGTCCACAAATGTGGAAGAGTAATGGTAATATTTTGTGATGTGAAATGACCCTATGGATTTGGCCAAGACTGCCAATTCATTTTCTATATCACTTAGAATAGCTTTCTGATGCTATTGACTTCCAATAGCTACCAGTTTTCACTGGATTAGAATGGGTGATCTGGAATAGTTTTGTTTACTGAGGCAAAATTAACAGTTGGAAGGCATAAGGGTTGAATATTCAGTACTCCATTCATCACCCACTTTATACATGTCTCTCTTTATTTATGGAAGCATCACTTACATAGACATTTCTCTCTGGTTTTCATCTCTTCCAGTGTAAGTCATCATTTCAAAGAGTTTGAACAGCTTTGCAAATCTCAGGTGACTCTGAAAATTCCGAGCAGCAAAGGCATAGAGCAGAGGGTTAATGCAACTATTTATAAATGGCAGTGATCCAGAGATGTATACTCCCATTTCTGACACTTCATGCAATACCAAAGACATCTTCTGATTAGAGTCTTTTATCTGTATTGAAACAATTTCTATGATGTTAAACACATGATGCGGTAACCAACAAACAGCAAAAGCCACAACCACTCTGGCAATCACCCTCGCTGATCGCTGCCTAGATGAGCAAGTCATTGTGCTTATTCTTCTCCCAACACATGCATAACAAATAGAGATGATAACAAAAGGAATCACAAAACCCACAACAGTCTCCAGCAAAAGGCACAATACCTCCTGCTGATCAGAAGTGTATTTGCGAGATGTGCATTGCTGCCCAATGTTGGTTTCTTCCAGCTCTTGAAATGGGATTATGGAAGCTCCAAATGCAATAGAAAAGAGCCAAATGAGAAAAACAACTTTGAGGATCACAGCCTTATTTTTCCACCTTTGAATCATGAATGGGTAAAACATAGCCATGAACCTCTCCAGGCTCAGTGTTGTAATTAGGAACACACTGGCATACATACCGCAGTAAACAACAGAAACCAGTATTTTGCAGATGGTGACTCCGAGGAGCCAGGTGTTCGCAGAGGAGTAAATCCAGACTGGTAAAGTAACCAGCACCAGGATGTCGGAAATGGCCAGATTTAGGATGAGCAGAACTGTGGGTGATCTTTGCTTCATTTTCCCACAAATGGTCCAGATGACAATGGAATTCCCAGGGATCCCAATAACAAAGGACAAGCTTAGCACTGTGAGGACCACTGACCTCTCACTGTCCCATGCGTTGCTGTCTTGTTTTGTCCCATTCATCTTGGTTGGAGGACCCTGTGTTTTCTCTGATGCTAACAATCTCTGTTCCATGCACTGTGCTGTTAACTCTGTAGACAGAAGCAGGGAACCTCCCTATGTGCTCACTATCTAGTGATCTGAAGGCTGATGCAGAATGTGAGTTCACAGCCTAAAGTTCTGTCCTGACTTATGCTGAGTTCATACTTCCTGCTTCTTAGATGACATGGAAAGCAAAACACAAACATACTGGCCTGAGTGCCCTCATTTGTGCTAGTTATGTAAGGATGCAATTCTATTTACTTCTCATTTATTCTGTGAGAAAGGAGAATCAGGACCCACATATCTACTTTTCCAGGCTTAAGAAGCTTATTACTTCACTTAAACTGACTCTTTTTATAAGAAACTCTTAACAAGCTAAAATAAAATAATGCCCACGAGCACTTCAGTCTGGGTTGTAACAACCAGGCTAGCCTGTTCTGTGCTTTCAAATGTATGTTGTTACCCATGCTAGCTGGATAGAAGATAATGTAGGCTAACTTATGGATAGCTTTTGCTATGTAGACATGTCATAAGACTGAAGGAAGTAGAAAATAAAAAAACAACTCAACTAAACAGTGGATGGGATTGGGGAACTGAAATTGGAAGCATATTTTACACAGACACAGAAACAAGAAGGTGGTGTTTACCACCTCTTTCTGAAATATAAAACTGGTTTCAAGTTTACTCTTTAATGCTGATGCTCAGATTCAGTTCTGCAAATTGGCACATGGAATAAATGAAGGCAAAGAATCCATCACCTCTAATGAGAAAGGGTGTGTAGTATTTTTTTAGTAATTTGTCCAGACACCGGTCTCCTTCTTAAAGGCTGATGTAGCCTAGTTTGTTCTAGTAAAGGGCACAGCCGTTCTCATGTTATTTGTCATTCCCATGGATGCAAGGCTTGTCAAAAGAAATCAAGAAAGATCTTAGTTTCCCACAAGCATACTGGAGAGATTTCCCACAAGCTTTCCTCCAAAACTGGGTAGTCCTTTCATGCCAGACAATATAGAAAGTCCTTCAGCAAAGGACCCAGCTACAGCAGAGGGAGGAAAATAGGACAAATATGTGCGAGCTGTTGTATAGCTACCAAGAGGTGATGTTTAATTTACAAGTTATCCTAGAAGCCAGGCTGAAAGCTTGAAATACAAGCTAATCCTGGGACTTGAAAAGGAGGAGGAAGCCCCAAACCCATCAAAGAAATATTCAGGTCAGCCTGCAAATGTAAGAAGTTAAATTAATTCTGAAAATTCACTGCAGTCACAAGTGATGTGAGTTCATCAGGTCTTAGCATCCAAAATGTACAGCAGCCTCATTCACCAAGACCATTTAACTAAGAGAAAAGAGAGCAGAATATGATCTGCCTGGGAAGCTGAACAGACCCATTTGTGGAGGGGTGGAGAACCTACAGCCCATGGGCTGGATCTGGCCCCAACTTGCCTGGATCCAGTCCCTGAGTCTTGGGGCTTCCCCCTTGCCTGCTGTGGTGAGCCCACGCTGGCACTCCAGCCCCACATCCTTCGCCCAAGGGGCTGGAGCACCAGCATGGACTACCTGCTGTGTGAGTGTATGGGGGGAGTCCCAAGCCTTGTAGGCCAGATCCAGGCAAGCCAGGGCCAGATTCAACCCACAGACTTTGCCTCATGAGGGGAGGAAGTGGCTGCATACACAGCCATGTCCCTTCCTCCTCCACCTGGCTGGGGAAACAGCAGCACAGCAAAGCATAGCCTGGAGGCTTTTTCCATGCCACTCCGATTGGCTGTAATTGCAGCCAATAGGAGCAGCTGGGGCAGTGCTTGGGAGTGGCAGGGGACATGGAGCCATGTGCATTCTCAGGGAGCTGTACCAAGTCAGCGCCTCTCCCATCGCCCAGATCCCGCGCTCCCACCCTGCTCCTTCACTCCTCTCCCATCCAGACTCTGCACCCCCAGACTACTCCTGCACCTTGTCTTCCACCCAGCCCTCCCATGCCCAGCCTGCTCCTGCACCCATCTCCTACCCAGATCCTGCACCCCCCAGTCCACTCCTGCATCCTACCTCCCACCCAACTCTCCCACCCCCAGCCTGCTCAAGCACACTCCCACCCATGCCCTGCACTCCCACTCTTCTCTTGCACCCTACCTTCTGCCCAGCCCTCCCAACCCCAGACTGCTCCTGTTGCCCCTCTGCTCCTCCTAGACTGCCCAAATCCCAACACACTCCTGAACCCTTCCTTCCTCAGAGACCCCAAAACCCCAAGCCTGCTTCCTGGCAATCCTCAGCCACACACCAAACCCTTAATTTTGTTGGCCTCACTCCAGACCCTTGGGGGCGGGGGGGCGCTCACAAAATCTACTACTCCAGGTTCCCGTAGGCTCTGGTGGGCAAGGAGAATGTGGGGAGTGTCTTTCTGCTTCTCAATCAGGCACCATGTCCATGAGGGGTTTTTTGCTCCTCACTTTTGTGTGGCCCCTAACTGTTTATTCTGTGGGCCAGTGACCCCTAGCCTAAAAATGGTTCCCCGATGCCAGGAAGCAGCTCATTAGCTTAGTGTTTCTGACGTGCATGTGGGAGGAGACAATCACTAACAGAGTCACCAGTCTGTTCACAGTTTCCTCATTTCACTCTGAGAACATAGGTGGGCCAGAGATTTGAGAATTGGATGTAAGTTGTCTGGACCTGCTGATTTAAAACTGTCTTTTCTTAGAAGTTGTGTAACTCTTTCCTTGGTTATTAAAGGACTGGAAAGTGTTTCATCATTCTCATGTCAAATGTGTACATCATCCTTCTTCCTTCTAAATACAGAACCGCAATCATTAGTTCAGTCTTTACTGGCTCCAAATATTAATGAGCCTGCACCAGTGTTTGAATTTCTTTTGTGCCTAATATTCTTAAATATACAGAACTCTTAAGAAACAACTTAATACTAGAATGATAAAATAATAGGGTTGAAAGAGACCTCAGGAGGTCATTGAGTCCAACTCCCTGCTAAATGGACCAACCCCAACTAAATCATCCCAGCCAGGGCTTTTTCAAGCAGGAACTTAAAAACTTCTAGCAATGTAGATTCCATCATCTCCCTTGGTAACACATTCCAGTGCTTCCCCACCCTCCTAGTAAAATAGTTTTTCCTAATATCCAACCTAAACCTCCCCCACTGCAACTTGAATCCCCCTTCAGGTAGTTGAAGGCTGCTATCAAATCCCCCCTTAGTCTACTCTTCTATAGATGAAATAAGCTCAAATCCCTCAGCCTCTCCTTATAAGTCATGTGCTCCAGCCCCCAATCATTTTTGTTGCCCTCCACTCTACTCTCTCTAATGTGTCTACAACCTTTCTGTAATAGGATGCATTAAAGAGGTGTGTGTCAAGAATGGGATGCAAGGGGAATAATCACTTCCCTAGGTCTACTGGCAATGGTTCTACTAATGGACCCCAATAGGCCATTAACCTTCTTGGCTACAAGGGGCATTGATGACTCACATCCACTGGAATCCCTAGGTCCTTTTCTTTAGAACTGCTACTTAGCCAGTCAGTCCCCAGCCTGTAACAATGCTTGGGATTCTTCTATCCCAACTGGAAGACTCTGCACTTGTCCTTGTTGAACCTCATCAGATTTCTTTTGGCCCAAACCTCATCTGATTTCTTTTGGCCCAATCTCTCTGGACTCTATCCCTACCTCCCAACATATCTACCTTTCCCCCTAGCTTAGTGTCATCTGCAAACTTGCTGAGAGTGCAAACCATCCCCATATCCAGGTGATTATTAAAGATGTTGAACAAAAACAGCCCTATAATCGACCCATGGGGACTCCGCTTGTTACCAACCACCAGCCAGACATGAAGCCATTGATTACTACCCATTGAGCCCAACAATCTAGACACCTTTCTATCCACCTTACAGTCCATGTATCTAATCTATACTACTTTAACTTGCTAGCAAGAATGCTGTGGGAGACCATATCTAAAGTCCAGGTATATCTTGTCCACCACCTTCCCTATATCCACAGAACTAGTCACCTCATCATAGAAGGCAATCAGGTTGGTCAAGCATGACTTGCCCTTGGTGAATCCACGTTGACTGTGTCTGATCACTTTCCTCTTTTCCAAGCACTTCAGAATGGATTCCTTAAGGACTCCCACCATGATTTTTCTGGGGACTGAAAAATGTAATTCCCTGGATTGCCCTTCTTCCCTTTTTTAAAGATGGGCACTACATTTGCCTTTTTCCAATCATCCAGGACCTCTCCTGATCACCATGAGTTTTCAAAGATAATGGCCAATGGCTCTGCAATCACATCAGCTAATTCCCTCAGTGCCCTTGGATGCATTAGATCCACCCCCATGAATCTGTGTATGTCCAACTTTTCTAGATCTTAACCTGTTCTTTCTCTACTGAGGGTTGCCCATGTTCTCTCCATAACTGTGCTGCCCACTGCTGCGTCTGGGAGCTGACCTTGTCAGTGAAGAGAGAGGCAGAAAAAGATATATACAGATACATCAGGAATATGTGACGGAGCTATTCATGATCAGAGTGATGTGCTTATTCTACTGTCGTTGTTTCCAGGAACTTCCTGTGTGGTTAAAATCAGCATCATAGACAGCTATGCAATCAGAGTCTGAATGAGCTTTCCTTCTTGACACCTAGTAGTGAGCTGTAAAAGGAGCTGATCGCATTTGCACACTCACCCTGCCTACGTGCTCAGTTGGATGGCATTGTTTGCACCCCTCCCCCTAATGATCACCGTTGGCTGATTTTAGATCCCCAGTCTCCTTGTTATTGAGGAAGGACTAATAAAGGGTTGTTGTCTTTCTTGTGTGAACACAGGGCAGCAGAACGCACCTGGCATACCTGGGGGAAGGGTCTCACCCTCAACTCAATGGCACTCATTTGACAGGGACATGGGTTCCAAAGCCCAGGGAGTTGTTTAAGGGTTTGATATATTGTTTGAGCCTTCCTCTTTCTAGGGTATAACAAAAGCACTAATGTGTGCTCAACTGAGAGTCTTGTCATAGAATTCAGAGCTGAAATCACTGATACCTGGGTCTAAGTATTAGACCTACTTTGGGATACTGTTTCTGGTGCAAGAAGACTGCACCAGCAGAAGGGCTCCCCCACTAATAGCTGAAAACACTGAGGGCTGTGTTAAGTGTATGTGTGTGTGTGTGGGGAGACTCTGAAGACCTTTTGATGAATGGCGGACAGGGTGGGTGGCAGAGAGGGCTGGAGCAGAGCTCTGCAGAGAGGTGTAGCAATTGGTTGTCAGGGTAGTGAGTGAGTGCCACAGCAGAGCATGTAAGGTGCCTCCTTATTTCCGCGTCCCCCCAGACTGGGAAGTGAACTCTGCAGATGAACTTCTGAACTCTGGGGCTGCATGGACCAAGGACAGCACTGTGAGAGGGATGCAAAGAGGGCATGGGCGCACCATGAAATGTTGCTGGACTTAAGAACCCACAGGGAAAGGACACTGCTCAACTTACTTTGAGATGGGGCTTTTGGCATATGGTTTATTTTTAGGAATCCTAGTTGCAGTGTTTCCCCAAATTAACACTGATTCTGTCCTTTTAATAAATGTTTTTTCTACTTTCAGACTTGTGAGAGGGGAAGTATTGCCTCTTGGGCTATGTCTAGATGGCAGGGTTTTTCTGGGATACCGGAGCTATCTTAGAAAAACCCTGCAGTGTCCAGGGAGCAGGATTGCTCTTCTGCTTTTTTTCGCTTTTTTTCAGAGTGCAATTTGTGTAGTTTTTTCTGATAAAGTAGTATAGCGTAGACATAGCCTTAGGGTATAATTTCTGAGGTCACTGGGTGTGGACTTCAGCTGCTTTTGTGTTGTGCTGTTGAAAAGGAACCCTGAGATACTGAACCTGGCCTTGTTGCTATCAACTCTGACTGGCAGAAGGGTTACACATATTTATCTCCTACACATCTCGAGCTGTTTGGCCAGTCATAGCTAAATGTTTGTCAGTCTGAGTACTGACACATTTGGCCTACATGCTTTTTCTTGACACAACTTGTGATACTGAAAGTAGTTATGTGGGAGTGTCAGGAATACCAATGAAGGTATCAGGTGAAGTTACACTGGTGCCAGCTGATGTAGTGAGGCTGACTGGTCACCCACAGACCTGGAGGGGAAGGGTAATGTGTCTCTGCACTCCTGGCTCCTGGAAAACAAGGGATGGGACCAGAAGTATCAAGGGCAGAGCTGAGGGCTCAGTTAAGACCCAGCCACTTGAAGGGACTGATGCTTCTCTACAGCTCCCATGTCAGGAGGTTGAAGGAAGCAGATGACTGGCCCAGACTGCCCAGATCACTGGCAGACCCAACCCTGCATGAAGCAAACGATTGTTCTGACCAGGCCCAGGAAGAGCAGCTGCTGATGAATGAGATTCCCACTGATCAGCTTATCTCTCTGGACCCACAAGTACACTGGGAGAGCGAGTGTGGAAGTGGCCATGGGATGGCAGACCGCTGTTTTGACTGCAATGCTGACAGAAGGTGAATTAGCAAGTTGTGGCATTGATCTCTGCTGACTCCCTTGAAAAAAGCAGGGAGCCCTGTGAAGCCCCATTCACTCCTGGGGAGCCCAGTCCAGCTCCTCCCTAAACACTGACCTCCTCTTGTGCAGTTGTCATACCTTGAGCAAAAGAGTGACAAGATTCTCCCCTTTCCAGGGGTGTCTCTACCTGGAATTTCTCTCCTATCTGAGGAGGGGGATCAAAGGAATCATATGAAAAAAAGGTTTCACAGATGTTAGGACCCTACTAATTGCCCCTAACCCTGCATTGGGTCTGTTTCCTTCCTACCTTATCATTAGTCTTTGAGATGGATGGAAAGAGGAGCAAGTCCAATAATGCCCTGGTAACAAAGGAAATAAAGGGCACTAAGAAGAAAAAAAGCCCTCCCCCACTGTTCTCCTCATCTTCTGAAGAATCTGAGTAGGAGGTGTTCTAGGAGATGCAAAGTGAATTCTGCTCCCCTCAAACAGCTTAAATCCCAATAGTCTTCTTGGAAGAATGGCCAGGTTTCAGATTCTGACCCAGGTCAGAAAGAAGGTTGAGGATAATCTTTTTTCCTACAGATTATTGTAGTGTTGAGAGTAATTATTCTAGATTAACACCAGAGGAAATCCCTACAAACCAAGAGGAGGACAGCCAGTGTTACTAGGACAAGTGAGACTACTGAATGATATTACCCCTCTGGATTCTAGCTAGAACTTCATATTCTATAAATCTTCCCGAAGAGAAAATTGTTCTGCCAGAATGGCAAGGCCAAAAGACTGAGTAGAGTCCCAAAGGTGAATTTTATCCTTTTGTCACTTTTCCTTTTTATTGGCACATGCTTCACTCTCTTGGTTGCTGTACAACTGTAAGTTATAATTAATCCACTGCTCCTTGTGTTTTACTTCGTCAAAGGATAGGTGTTATTTCTGTCAGACTAGGGGCACCGTCAGTTGCATTCTGATATTCTTGAGAAACAGAGAGTAACTATCTTTCTGGTCTTGCTTATATATCGTCTGTTCTTCCTGTAGTATGACCTTGATGCAGATACCAGTCTCTTGTATCTGGCTAACTCTGAACGTGGCTAACTCTGAACGTCAGGAATAGCGGGTTCAGACGATGTTGCTTTACTTATTTCAGCTATTCTTTGAAAGAGAACTTAATCTCCTCTTCTAGTTCCCTGCTTGATGAGAAAGATGAAATGTTAGCAAATTCTGTCACCAAAGTTTTATTTGTTGTGTAAATCCTTCACCCAATCCGTCATAATGTGGGTGTAAGACATGCAACTTTTTGTATCCTGCCATGTAATTGACAGTTGTTCTAAGTCATGTAAGTTTCAGTCATTGTGAGCTGCTCAACTTTCTGTTACTATAAGCCATATAACTTTCATGTAATGTTTCAAGTTCAGCAAGCTTTGTAACTTACAATCTTTAGACTCTGTAACATTCTATTCTGTGAAAGGGAGTTAGTGGGTGGGTATGAATGGACAGACAGTGTCAATAGTATAATGTCTGTGCCTGTGTCGAGGGGAGCCATGAGACCTGAAGCCAGGGGGTTTCATCTAATCTTCGCTTGCACATAAAAAAGGCAAGAAATGGAGGTGCAGTGAAGATGAGAAGAAGAAATGAATATGCATGAGAAGAAAGGGATCTGGGCGGGCCCTCTGGGGGTATGTCTGGACTGCATCCCTCTGTCAGCAGAGGGATGCAGATTAGGCAGGTCGACATTGCAAATGAGGCAGGGATTTAAATATCCTGTGCCTAATTTGCATAAAAATGGCCACTGCATTTTGCCAACTCAGCACTTTGTCGGCAAAAAGTGGCTGTCTAGAGGGGGATCTGTCGAGAAAGAAAGCCTTTTTCAACAGATCCCTTATGCCTCCTGCAAGGAGGTTTACAGGATCTGTCGAAAAAGGCTTTCTTTATCAACAGATCCCCCTCTAGACAGCTGCTTTTTTACCCTGATGTGGCCGTCGGGGAAGAAAGTCCCGGGGTGCAGCCTTTGGCACACGGAGGAGTTGTGGTAAACCCATGTGTCGTGTGCTCTGCTGGACCAGCCCACATTGATGTCCACAAGTGGCCCCGGTGGTCAGGCACAGCCTGCAGGATGACCGAGAAGTATCCCTTCTGGTTTATGTACAGGGAGGCCTGGTGTTCCACGGCACGGATGTGGATGTGTGTCCCGTCGATAGCCCCCCTGAAGTTGGGGAAGCCCAGGCTGCCAAACCCCTCGATGACTGCTTCGACATTGGTGAGGTGGATGATTCTGTGGAGCAGCACTTTGCTGATGGCCTTGACCACCTGCAGAGGGACACACAAAACCGAGAATCACTGGGGTGCCAGGGTGGCTGACAGTGCTCCTTCCCTGCCACTGCCCCACGCCCCCACTCCTCAGGAGCAACCCCCCTGCAATCCTGGCCACCGCGAGCAGTCCTTAGTATGGGCGGGACAGAATAAACCCCCCCCGGGGAGGGGACTTTTACCTGCTCCCCCGCTTTTCCCTAGGGCAGCCCATTCCCTCCTTGCACCCCCCCCTCCTGGCACAGTGGCCGGAGATTGCCAATACCTGCATGAGCACTGCTCCAACGGTGGATCTCCCCATGCCGAACTGGTTTGCCACGGATCGGTAGCTATCCAGTGTGGACAGCTTCCATAGGGCAATGGCCACATGCTTCCTGAGGGGAATGGCAGGCCTCATGTGCATGTCCCATCGCCTCAGAGCAGGGGCGAGCCATTCGCAGAGCTCCAGGAAGGTGTCCTTCTTCATCCTGAAGTTCTGGGTCCACTGTTGGTCTCCCCAGCGCTCCAGGATGATGTGGTCCCATCAGCCGCTGATGGTGTCCAGACGCCAGATGCGGCAGGGCACGCTGGCATCCAGGAGCTGCAGCTGCTCCTCCACGTACCCCAGGAGGGTCCGGATGATGGCCTGGGGGTTGGGCTGCAGCAGATGCTGCGAGGCAGCCTGCAGAAAGTGCAGCCAGGCTTGCAGCAACACATCCATGAGAAGCACGAGATTGCCCAGGGGCAGCTCCGGCTCCATGCTGCAGAGTGCTCTGGTGTCCCGAGTGAGGGCAACCAGAGTACGTAGAGAAAAAAATGCTTTGCTGTCCCTCAGCGAGGTAGGCAAGCAAGCAGGGAAACCTGAGAACCAGCTGTCTGGGGGGGTCTCTTTAAGCACAGGCCTCAGATAGCCTCAGGCATCAGCCAAACACGGTAACTCCTGACTTGATGCCCTGCCAAAACCGGTTCTGGCCAACCTTAAATGTGATTCATCGTCCAATCAGTGTGGACGCGCTATTTTGAAATAGCAAAATGCTATTTCGAAATGTATTTTGTGTGTAGACGTGTTATTTCGAAATAAGATATTTCAGAATAACTATTTTGAAATTAGATATTTCGAAATAATGCTGCAGTGTAGACATACCCTTGGGCTACGTCAACACTGTAGCCTTCTTCTGCAAAAGCTTATG
Source organism: Pelochelys cantorii (assembly GCA_032595735.1). Lineage (NCBI taxonomy): Eukaryota > Metazoa > Chordata > Testudines > Trionychidae > Pelochelys > Pelochelys cantorii. The sequence goes on along the minus strand of CM064339.1, from coordinate 9,288,363 downwards.
CAAATGAAGCGCAGAGTGGAATATCGCCACACTGCATTTGCATAATTAATTATCAGCCACTTTTGTGCAAGAGGCTTTTGCGCAGAAAGGAGCTGTGCAAACGTTCCTTTTTGCGCAAAAAACCCCTTTTGTGCAAGAGCTGTTCTTCCTCATTTTTTCAGGAACAGCTCTTGCGCAAGGGGGGGGGGATTTGCGCAAAAAGGAGCTGTCTACATAGCTCCTTCTTGTGCAAAAGCCTCTTGCACAAAAGTGGCTGATAATTAATTATGCAAATGAAGTGCGGCAATATTCCACTCTGTGCTTCATTTGCATAAGCTTTTGTGGAAGAAGGCTACAGTGTAGACGTTGTCTAGGGTAACAGAGCTGTAACATCACTGCAGAGAATGGAGTTGTAATGATTCAAAATAGATGTAATTTGTCATGAAACAGATTCAATTCCCAGCTATGATTTAATATATTTTTGAAAGAATCCTAAGACAATCAAGAGGAAGTTGTCAGAAAAATGTAGACGTTGTACTGAAGAACTGAAATCTCAGGATTTTGTCGAGTAACAGATAAGACACAACTAAATGTAATACTTCGATGGATCTATCATTTGAGGAATTCAAAGCACTTTACGAATGTGAATTAAGAATCACAATTTCCTTAAAATACAACAGGTAAGAAATACAGAGTTCACACATCATTACAATACAGTCACCAGAAAGACTGGATGTAGCAGATGTTAGCCTTATGTTTCACGAGGCATAAAGGATCTGACGACAAAGGGTTCTGGGGTCGGCTGATCCCTGTCTAGACTACCGCGCTGTGCCGACATTCAGCTGATCAGCACAGCGCGGCGGCCATTTTGATGTAAATGAAGCAGTGATTATTTAAATCGCCGCTTCATTTCCCTTTGCCGAATACACTCATTTACATGGCTCCGTCGACAGAGCCATGTAGTCCAGACACACCCTTAGACTAGAGCATGACATTAGTTACAGACCTGTAACCCATACATTTCCCTGGGTATGTCTGCACTGCAGAGCTTTTCCGGAAAAATGGTATCGTCAATCAGGGTTTCAGGGTTGTCCCCGTGCACTCCTAACAGGTCCTGAATGCCGTCGGTGATGATAAACTTTCAGATGCGTGCGTGCGTGCGTGTGCTCCATTTATCTAAAATGTTAGACCCCATGCACTTGGGTCAACACAGTAGATCTCTGAGAGCCCCTGAAAACGACAGATTCAGGCAAGGATGAAACCAAGCGAGCAGATTTATTGCCAAATGCTATGCATTAACAGTTGTCAGCAGAAAGTCTCAATGCCAAGCCACTGTGCATTCTGCAAGCATTGACAGTGTACCAACACATAGCAGGCCTACTGCCAAATGACAGATATTAACAGTGGTTAGCCACTGTTAAGCCACTGTGCATTCTGTAAGTCTCGGCAATGACACCTGCCATTTCAGGTGCCTAGTGCACTCCCCCAAGGTTGGTCGGTGCTCACCATTTGTGGTGCCCCTTTATACACGTGTACAAACAACTTACTATCCTTCATGCAGTCAACTTCGACCCAGTCCTGAACCTAGGTCGGTATGTACATTAGGTTTTGGGGATTTTTTTGTACCAAGACATATCTTATTATTAAGATGATCTGCTACTCCCCTTTGGCTTACTCTATGTACCTGGTGCCTCTCTATGACTTTCCATGCTCGACCTAACTTACACAATCACACTATTATCAATAGGGCCTCTTTCTTGGCTCCTGTGTTACTGAACCAAAGTCTTGCCCACTAGATTCTAGGCTTGTTGCTGTTTTCATGTGACAGGCCTTTATTCAAGCCTGCTGACTCCATGTTATCAACCCTCAACTTACTACAAATGGCTGTTTTTTCAGAAAAACTACACTTATGTCCACACTGCAATTGCGTTCTTTTGACAGAAAGTCAAAAGACTGCAGGAGTTTTTCTGACAGCGGTAAACCTCTTTCTACGAGGAAGAAGCGTGTGTAAATGGGGAAGAGGGCTTTTATTTTCTAAAGAAGAGGCCTCAAAGAAAAAGCACAGGCACCCTGGTGGCCACTCCATCCATAGTAATCACAACTTAAATGTGAGATAGTGTCCAATCATTGTGGACACTATCTTTTGAAAAAGCAGATCGCTTTTTTGATGCACTTTTGCTGTGTGGATGGTCTCTTTCGAAAGAAGATTTTCCAGAAGATCTCTTCTGGAAAAGCTTGTTCTAAAAGAAGCCTACAGTCAAGACATAGCCCCTTTGAAAAAACTTTTTTAGCTACACAGAAACTTGCAAGACACTTTCATCCTTCCAAAGAATTGTTCAGTGTTGCAGGTCGGATTAATTTAACTGATTCTGAGGAACTATCCAGTTCTGGTGTAAATTTTTTAAAAACTAGGTCACATAAACTCAAGATCTCCAAAGGTGTTTTCTGAGCTGTGTCCATATTTATGGCATGAGACTTAAAATCTTGGGATTCGCACAGGAGCAATCATGATTTTCAACTGAATGTTTTTGTGAAACCCAACAGTGTGCCACAATATGCAGCAGTGTTAGGAACCAAGCGCTGCACCCCCAGGAGTCACTGTGTGTAGTATGATTGAATGCAGTCAGTGTGAATGTTACAGGGCATAACGGCAAACCTGCTATGCCCTCATCTTGTAGGTGTCATGGCTAGGGTTGCCAGATGGTTTAAAAAAAATACTGAACACCTCCCACCCCCCCAACAAAAAACAATGGGAAAAAATTCTGTTGAGAAAAAAAAGGGGGAGACCACAGTTGTTGAGCAAAAAAACCCAAGCAAACAAAAAAAAGGGCACTGTGCCATTAAATGGCCCCACGCTCCTCACTCCCCTACCCCCGCCCGACGTGGCAGGGGAAAATTGTCCCCACCGGGCTTCCGTCTGAGGGAAACTTTTTTTTTACCAGATGGGGGACACAAATAACGGACAGTCTGGGTGAAAACCAGACACCTGGGAACCCTAGTCATGGCCAGGAATCATCAGCACTATCCCTCCCACTCAAGCTCGTGGAGAATCAAGAAATCTAAGCCTGCCCAGTTTGGAAGAGCATTTGTGAAATTAGGCCTGTCTGGAGAGATAAAATCCTGATTTATTCTCTTCCTAATTTGTCCAGTAATTTATTACTTTTAATTTTGCTGCACTTTTTCTTGCTTTGTGGTTGTCTCTGTTTAGCAGCTGTTTCCTTTCTTGCATTTCCTTCTAGGGTTTAGAGATGGGAGTCATCCAGGCCTGAATAACAGCACAGAACAGGTGTGTGAGGAAAGGCGGTATGCCTGGGAGGGAGAGAGGGAGGGCAAGAGGGAAAACAGAGGCAGAATAAAAACCAGCAGGATTATCAATTATCCCTCCAATCCTTCAGAAATGCTGCTTCCTGGGGTTAGGCTGCTAAAGTTGCTGTTTTTAACCTGAAGAGTTCCCACAAAGTAGAAAAGGATTCTTAAGAAGCTTAGCTCCATACTGGTGTCTGTGACTCTATCTGTAGTTTTCCCCTTATCTTAGCAAAGGCGTTGCACTGCCATTCATTCTCATGTGCCTGCTGCTACTCCCAAAATAGTGGCATGCAAATCAGAATGAACATCTCTTGTAATGAAAAGGATAAGTGATTCCTGTGGTAGAGCTAGAAAAATATTTTACAGTAACAGGTGGGAATCTTCATAGATCGTTTTCACAATGTTTATTTCAAGTGATACAGATGAATAAATGCATTAAAATCTAATCTGCAGTTTATGGCAGGATATTACAATACATGTCTGAATAACCAGTGTAATTTTAACCTGATAATGAGGAAATATTGATTCCAAAATTAGAAACAACTTTTGAAAAGAACAAGTAGTCCTGTGGCACCTTAAGCTATGTCTACACTACACAGTTATTTTGGAATAAGCTTATTTCAAAATAGCATGTCTACACTGCAGAGAAGCCTCAAAATTAGTCGGAGGCAGGCTTCCCTCATGTAGACGTGCTATCTTGATTTAGAGCACCTGGAGGAATAACTTAGAAATAGTCCTGGTGAGGGGCTATTTCAAAACAGCAGAAGTGGAGCATCTACACATGCCTTATTTCGAAATAGCTATTTCAGAATAGGTGTTATTCTTCGTGGAATGAGGTTTACAGAAGTCAGAATCAGCCGTCCGTTATTTTGCAATTATTTTGAAATAATGGAATTGCTGTGTAGACACATAGTTATTGTGGAATAATTGCTGTTATTCTGAAATAACTTTGCTGTGTAGACACACCCTTAGAGACTAACAAAAATATATGTATAGTATTATGAGCTTTCACGGGCAAATCCCACTTCTTCTGCAAAATTAGAGACAAGCATAGAGAATGCTACAAAGAAGAAGAGTGTAATTGCAATAAATTTCAAATTCAAACATACTGGGGGTTTAGTTCCTTTTGTGGTCATACCATTTTCATATGGTATACTTACACACAATACAAAAGACTAAGTGTAGAGTATGTGGCTTTTAAAAAACTATATTTGTTAGTTTTAATAATCTAGTCTGCTTTTCCTTTTGGCTATGTGGATTTTTACTGTTGAAGCTTCTTTATTAGGTCTAAAGCTCTGAATAGGACAAGGGGATTGATACTGAGTGTGTCTATTTTTCTGAGTTTTACTATTTTCTTCTGGCTTGATCAAACCCCTGCTGACGTTAATGATTATCGGAGAAGTTTCATTGATTTTAGTGGCAGCTAGGCCATGAGGTAGCCTGGGTGTTGGTACTATTGAGCCTTATTTTTTTCCTAAATTCCACCAAATATAATTGAGGTCAAAATCGGACCCAATATACATAGTCAAAAAATCTAAATATGCCGTCAATTCAATGTGTCCATATTAGGAGGCATGTGAGTCATTTTACCTTTGCATTTGCCTCAGTCTTATTTCATGTAATATTTCATTGCCTCAGTAATTAAGGTAGAAAATGTGACATCAGGGAGCTGAGGTTGTAGATTATGGATAACACTTTCCTATATAGCTGACTAAAATAAAGATCTTAATAAAAATGTTTGACCTGACTTTTGAAAGTGCTGGTAACTGCCACTCCCTAGTGACTTGAATGTGATTTGTAGGTGCTTACTGGGTCTGAAAATCAAGCTACCTAATTTGAAGTTAGTTTAACTATAGGCTACCTAAAGTTAAGCTTCAGCTTTCAAACTTTGGACATAATGTTTAGGTTTAGTTGAACACTTTCAATTGAACTTCATGATGAAAATAGGAGTTTCAACTAATTTAATGATTTTAATTTTTTTGGAGAACTTGGTTGCCAAGTCAGATTTTCAACAAAAATTTCCACCGAAAATTTATAGAAATCTATTTTTCCTTTTTTTGACAATTTTCCATGAATGGGCTGGAGGAAGCATTTTCCAAGCAGACATTATATGCTATATATTTAATACTATACTATATATCCATCTCTTTGTTTTTCTGTTTGTTCAAGAGCTCTTCCTAAATAGTAAGAGCTAGGATGAACACATTTCATATGCAGCTTTCTCTTATCCTAACTTAAAGCCAGGTCAGGGTTTGGTTCTGTCAGGACAATGGCAGGTGCCTGGAATGTGATCATTTCTCATAAAAAAATAAAGGGAGGGCTCTGATAGCAAGGACAGGTATACTGTATAATGACCACAGGGGGGCAGCAAGGGGCCAGAGACAGGGACTGGGACAGCTGTATAACCATATTGGGACATTGGGGGTGGAGAAAGGGGCAGCTATCTACTATGTATTTCAGAGTCTGTTTGTTGGTGTGTTTGTCTGTCCCCCAGCTGGGGGACATGCACCCCTCCCGCAGCTGTGCTCTCTGCAGCTACAGTGGCCATGGATAGGTGCTTCTTACCTGGCCCCAACCTGCTGTGGAGAGAGAGGTGGGGTTCTCCTCTCTCCTCAGGGCAGCTTGCATACTTAACCCTTCATCTTCACCCCCTCCGCAGAGCAATTATTTAAATTGCCAAGTTTCTGGTAATGATTTTTATATTTCTACTGTGGGGGTTTCTTTGGCCCACATCGGGGCTTCCTCCTGAGATTCAAAAGCATGGTCAAATCCACCACTTTATCTTGTAAAATACAAAACTTAGTCTCATCCATCTATTGATGTGAAGACAAATTTGAGAACCAGCAAATAACAGCCCAATTATCCTCTGCTTCCCTTTCATCCCCCAAAATATTCACAACATTCCCTTGAATAATAAGTTTTTCCTTTTCTTTTTCTACTTTTTTTTACCTTTCTTCTTAATCTTTTGATTTCTCCCTGGAAAGAAACTTCACAGTTCAGTTGAGACTTGGATCAAAATTCTGGTCTGTTCAGTTACAGTGGTGTAAATCTGGAGTAACTTAGTTATTTCAGTGGAGTCATTTCAGCCATGTCTACACTGGAAAACCATTTTGAAAATAGTAAATTCAACATAAAATATCCTGATTTAACAAATAGGAATGAGCATGGCCTCACTATGGAGAAGCATCAAAATGAGTCTTAGACAGGCTCTGTTCCTATAGATACACTACCTCAGACTCAGAGCCTCAGGAGGTACTCTGAGGAGCTGCAGGAGGCTTCCCGGAGGACAATATATTTGAGTTAGCAGCACCGCAGCAACCACGCTAATGTTATTTTATAATTACTATTTCAGGATTAGTATTACTCTCCATGAAAGGCAGGAGAACAGAGTTTGAATTCCATGGCCTGGTAGTTTGAAATAATGGGCTTGGTAGTGTGGACACACTACTTATAAATTCAAACTTGAGGGAAGGCTATTTCGGAATAAGGTCTGAGATAGGCCAGGCTTCCAGAACAACTGTAGTCCAATTGGACTTTGACCCTGTCTGGAGTGGCTTTGTGAAATTGTCGTTTGCAGAATTCAGGGCAGCTTCTTGCACAGCATTTGGCCTTACCATTAATATAATTGTATACCACTCAGTCCCTGCTCCAAGTCACTACTCCCTCCTTCATCCCAAACTCCCTCCCAGATCACACACTCCTTCTGTGCCTCAGTCCCCTACCTCAAGCTCCCTTCTGCACCCATCTCCACCCCAGGCCCTGAACCCCCTCCATTAATATCATGGAAGAGTGTGGGCTTTGATCACTTACCAAATTTTTGGAGTGCACCCCATCAACAATTATTGCCCACGCCTATTTTTGAGACCGTTCACAAATGTGGAACAGAAATGATAATAGTTTTGTGATGTGGACATAAACCTATGGATTTGGCCAATTCATTTTCTGTAACACAGGGTACGTCTAGACTACAGGCTTTTTTCGACAGAAGCTTTATCAACAGATACTGTCGACAAAGGCTCTGTTGAAAAAGAGCATCGAGACTACAGTCAGTTCTGTTGACAAAGCAAGCAGCTTTTTCAACAGAGAGTCTAGATGCTCTCTTTTGAAAAAGCACAGGGTGGATGCAATAGCGCCTTTTTTCAACATAACTCTGTCAAAAAAAGGTGTTATTCCTCATAGAATGAGGTTTACTGCCATCGACAAAACTGCCACGTTCTGTCGACTTACTGTTGACAGAACTCGGCGGTAGTGTAGACGCAGGTATAGTTTTGTTGACAAAAGTCCACTTTTGTCAACAAAACCCTGTAGTCTAGACACACTCACATAGACTAGCTTTCTGATGGTACTGATTTCCAATTGCTACCAGTTTTCACTGGATTAGAATGGGTGAGCTGTAATGGTTTTGTTTAGTGAGGCAAAATTAACAAAAGAAGGCATAAGGGTTGAATATTTACTACTCCATTCATCACCCACTTCATATATTTATCTTGTTAAAGAGTCTCTTAGTTTATTGAAGTATAACTTACATAGGCATTTCTCTCTGGTTTTCATCTCTTCCAGTGTAAGTCATCATTTCAAAGAGTTTGAACAACTTTGTAAATCTCAGGTGACTTTGAAAATTCCGAGCAGCAAAGGCATAGAGCAGAGGGTTAATGCAACTACTTATAAATAGCAGTGATCCAGAGATGTATATTCCCATTTCTGATACCTCATGCAATACCAAAGATATCTTCTGATTAGAGTCTTCTATTTGTGTTGAAACAATTTCTATTATGTTAAACACATGATGCGGTAACCAACAAACAGCAAAAGCCGCAACCACACTGGCAATCAGCCTCGCTGATCGCTGCCTAGATGAGCAAGTCATTGTGCTTATTCTTCTCCCAACACATGCATAACAAACAGAGATGATAACAAAAGGAATCACAAAACCCACAACAGTCTCCAGCAAAAGGCACAATACCTCCTGCTGATCAGAACTGTAGAAGCGAGATGTGCATTGCTGCCCAGTGTTGGTTTCTTCCAGCTCTTGAAATGGGATTATGGAAGCTCCAAATGAAATGGACAGGAGCCAAATGAGAAAAACAACTTTGAGGATCACAGCCTTATTTTTCCACCGTTGAATCATGAATGGGTAAAACACAGCCATGAACCTCTCCAGGCTCAGTGTTGTAATTAGGAACACACTGGCATACATACCGCAGTAAACAACAGAAACCAATATTTTGCAGATGGTGACTCCGAGGAGCCAGGTGTTCGCAAAGGAGTAAATCCAGATTGGTAAAGTAACCAGCACCAGGATGTCGGAAATGGCCAGATTTAGGATGAGCAGAACTGTAGGTGATCTTTGTTTCATTTTCCCACAAATGGTCCAGATGACAATGGAATTCCCAGGGATCCCAATAACAAAAGACAAGCTTAGCACTGTGAGGACCACTGACCTCTCACTGTCCCATGCCAGATACCCACTGTGTTCTTCTGTTCCATTCATCTTGGTTGGAGGTGCCTGTGTTTTCTCTGATGCTAACGATCTCTGCTCCATGCACCGTGTGTTTAACTGTGTTGGTAGAAGCAGGGAACCTCCTCAAGTGCTCACCAACTAATGATCTGATGGCTGATGTGGCATGTGAGTTCACAGCCTAAAGTTCTGTCCTGACTTATGCTGAGTTCATACTTCCTGCTTCTTAGACGACATGGAAAGCAAAACACAAACTTAGTGGCCTGAGTGTTCTCATTTGTACTAGTTATGTAAGGATGCAATTCCATTTACTTCTGATTTACACTGTGAGAAAGGAGAATCAGAACCCACATATCTACTTTCCCAGGCTTAAGAAGCTTATTACTTCACTTAAACTGACTGTTTTTATAAGAAACTCTTAACGAGCTAAAATAAAATAATGCACACGAAGCACTTCAGTGTTTTGTAGCTGAGGGTTATTTTCTAAAAATAACATACAGCCAAAAATTAAAAAAAGACTGACTTACATTTGCTACAAGCGGGAATAAAATATTTTGAGTAATCAAAAACAAGACAAATGATTGAACCTTGCTTTGAGTTCCTGCCTGACTCAAAGAAACAGCCAAATTCTGCCTTTCTGTATTTCACTCCAGTGCAATCCACTGCACTGATTCTGATCTCACTTACTCTGGCTTCACTGGCATTATCTAGATATAAACTGGCATAATTGAGATCTGAATTTGACCTAGGGCATGTCTACACTACAGAGTTATTTCAAAATAACAAGGCAAGCATCCACATGGTAAGTGCGTTATTTTTAAATAATTTTAAAATAACAGGCTTCCTATAGGTGAATAACAACCTCTCATTCTGTGAGGAATAACGCCTCTTTTGAAATTGCTATTGTGAAATAGTTGAGTGTGGATGTTCAGCTGTGCTAATTTCAAAATAATTGGCCTGTAAGGTTTCTCACATCTGCCCTGGTGGCTGCTCTGTCCACACCCCTCAAAACTAGCTTCCTTTCTCCTACAGGGTTTAAAGCTGCATGCAGAAGGGAAAGGACTTATGGCACAGCATGAGCCTTGCTAGCCCCGTGCCACACAGGAGCTCCCTGCTGTGTCTTCCCTACTGCCATGGCAGACTACAGCACTTCCTCAGAGCCCTCCATGGCTGCAAGCACACTGGCAGCCAGCTCTGAAACCCCTGGCCAGGAGCGAAAGAGAGCACCATTGTGGACTGGTGTGGAGACCCTCTAGAGGTCTGAGCGAGGAGTTGAACCTCCAGGATCTCCGCACCAAGCACCACAATGCAGAGCTTTATAGCTGGATGGCCGCAAGCCTGGCCCAGAAGAGGCACATCCGTACGCTGGACCAGGTGCGCATGAAAATCAAACAACAGTATCAGGCCTACACCAAGGCCAGAGAACAAAGTTTCTACTCTGAAGCAGGATCCCAGATCCCATCCATTATTATAAGCAGCTGGATGGTATTCTGGGAGGGTGGGCCGGTCTTCTCCCCCCCTCAGCATGGACTCTGGCCTGGATACGCCCATCATCAGCCTCTAGCAGGGCAGGACTGTGGACCAAGATAAGGAGGAGGAGGGCAATGAGGAGAAGGCCAGCAATGACACATGCCTGCCAGCCAGCAGATAGGCATCTCCCTGGAGCTGGTCTTCCTCTCCCAGGATGTGTCCCAGGGTTCAGATGAGTCTGGAGAATGCACTTCAGGTGAGTTTCATAACTTTCCCTATTTACACACTGGGGGAGGCAGTGGGCAGTTTGTGCACATGGCTGCACATGGAGTGCCAGTCTGGAAAACCCAGCCCCACCAGGCTGTCACACAGGAACCTGTTGCTCCTTCTCACAAGTTTCCTGGGCAGGCCTGCCTTATTCCAAAATTATTTCAAAATAGTTATTTTGGGAGTTATCATTTTGAAATAGCTCATTTCTAAATAAGTGTGTAGTGTAGACATAGCCCTAGTAACTTCAGTAAAGTTGCAGTGGTGCAACAAGTGTTTGGTTTTGACTCTCAGAAGTGCTAGTGAGAGATGTCTTTTAATTCTCCTGAGAAAGTTCAGCTGTGCAATACACTTTCGTGTAACTAAAGCTGAGCTAAATATCAAGTGGATAAAGACAGTACACAGGCTAAGCTGCCCAAGCTAGCTTGACTCCAGCTAGTGGTGGTGACAAAAGCATTGAAGGAACTGCAAGCTTCAACCTAGGTTGTAACACCCAGGCTGTGTCTAGACTACACCACTCTGTCAACAGAGAGATGTAGATTAGGCATGTCAAAATTGCTAATGAAGCAGGGATTTATATATCCTGCGCTTCATTAGCATAAACATGGCCACCGCTTTTTTTCGAAACGGAGCTTTTTCGAAAAAACCCGGCAGTCTAGACACAGATTTGTCGAAAAATAAACCCTTTTTCGACAGATCCTGTAAATCTCATTTTTTGAGGAAAATCTGTTTATTTTTCAACAGATCCGCATCTAGACTGCCGGGGGTTTTTTTTCGAAAAAGCTCCGTTTTGAAAAAAAGCGGTGGCCATGTTTATGTTAATGAAGCGCAGGATATTTAAATCCCTGCTTCATTCGCAATTTCGACGTGCCTAATTCACATTTCTCTGTCGGCAGAGAGGTGTAGTCTAGACACAGCCCCAGTCACAGATGTATTCCCCTTACTAGCTTCTTCTGTGCTTTCAGATATCTATTGTAATCCATACTAGCTGGATTCAAGAGAATGTAGGCTAATTTATACATAGCTTTTGCTGTGTAAGCATATGCTAAGAGAGAAGCGGGGGCGGGGGGGAAGCAACTCAACTAAAACAGTGGATGGGATTGGGGAACTGAAATTGGAAGGATATTTTACACAGACACAGAAACAAGAAGGTGGTGTTTACCACCTCTTTCTGAAATATAAAAGTGGTTTCAAGTTTACTCCTCAGTCCTGATGCTCAGATTCATTTCTACATATTGATGCATGGAATAAATGAAGGCAAAGAATCCAACATCTCTAATGAGAAAGGGTGTGTAGTATTTTTTTAGTAATTTGTCCAGACACCGGTCTCCTTCTCAAAGGCTGATGTAGCCTAGTTTGTTCTAGTAAAGGGCACAGCCGTTCTTATGTTATTTGGCATAGCCATGGATAAAGTGACTGCAGACTTGTAGAAAAAAAACAAACAAGAAAGATCTTAGTTTCCCACAAGCATACTGGAGAGATTTCCCACAAGCTTTACTCCAAGATTGGGTAGTTCTTTCATGCCAGACAATATGGAAAGTGCTTCAGCAAAGAACCCAGCTACAACAGAGGGAGGAAAATGGAACAAATAAGGGGGAGCTGGAGGTGGAGAAATTTCTGGTTGAACACTAGGCACCTCAAAACAAACAGCCTGGCTCCCAGGCAGCCCAATTCAGGATGAAACCTAAATTGGTGGTTGCTTCAGTTTGCTACTCTCTGGCCACTGGTTACCTTTGTCTCCTGTCACAGAATTATCACACAAATGTCAGTCTCTTCCCAGGAGAGAATTGGACCTGGGAACTCACTCAGGGAAGGCTTATGGTCAGGACCGAGGGACATCTGTTTCTGTTTGCAGGGCAGTCTGCCAGTACCATGACTGGTTCAAGTCCCTCTTTCATGTGAGGAGAGGGGTGAGAGTTTGGAAACATAACTGAGGAGAAGGAGTTCTGGATGTTATAGTAGCAAGGCAGATGCGGCCAAGGAGGACACACATGTGTTGTTGAGCAGCTCAGAAGCCACTGTTACAGGGGGTGGCCTGCTAGCTCTCTAGAAATGGATAGCAGGCTCCAATGATCAAAACTGAGCCAGGAATAAAACAGACTCTTCACATTTCTTATACAGTTACAATTATTTACAGAAATTCTGATTCAAATCACTTAAGATATTAGTGATTGCTTTGTCCAGTTATGATTGTATATAGACTACTTGTAGAGTCCAATCAACAGTTCTGGATCATTCTTAATTAGGGCCATTGTGATGACAAAGATAACTCAGCCAATCAAAACCCTATCAATACAGCTAATTTGCATGCACCAAATCTATTGCTTGTAATGAGTCCATGGCAGGAGAGTTTCAGAGGTTCCATTGCCCCATATTTGGTTTGGGTATCAGTTTTGAAAAACTCTGCAAGACACCATGGCCAGTTCCACAGCTTACCAAGGCTGCACTGCCTGGGAAAATGATCTCAACAAGAGAGCTGGAGGAACCCTTAAAGCATGGAGACATTGACACTCCAGAGATGGTGAGCTGCACAACCTTATCTCTGCCCAACAAACACAGGAGGGAAAAATTCCTACCTTTAAAACTCAGTTTGATCTAACTTGGGAGTCTAACGCTGGAGGGTATGTCTACACTACAGCGCTAATTCGAACTAACTTATTTTGAATTAGTTAATTTGAAATAAGCTAATTCGAAATAACGCATCTAGACCCAAAAACTAATTCAAATTAGCATTTTGCTAATTCGAAATAGCACATCCACATTGAGTGGACCCTGAATCGAAGGTAAGGCTGGCTGGAACCAGTGCCAAAAGGGCATCAGGGTCGGACTCAGTGTGTGGGGCTGCTGCCTCAGGCTAGCCAAGGGCTGTGCTTTAAGGGACCTGACCACCCATATCAGACAGACAGTTCTCAGGTTTCTCTGCTTGCTGGTCCACCTCGCTGAGGGACAGCAAAGCATTCGTGTCTCGGAGTGCTCTGCTTGCCCTCACTCGGAACACCACGGCACTCTGCAACATGGAACCAGACCTGTCCCTGGGCACGCCGGTGCATCTCGTGGGGTCGTTGCCATCAGCCCGGCTGCACTGTCTGCAGGCTGCCATCCAGGAGGTCCATCGAGGGGATGTCAGGATCCAGGGGGCCCTGCGGGAGAGCTTCCACCCTGAGGAGCGCTAACAGTCTCCCCGGTCTGCCCCACTGGCTTGTGCCCCATTCCTCCTTCTCGTCCTTCCTCTTACCCTTCCCTAGCCCCCCTTCCTGATGTCAAATAAAAGACACGTATTTTCAAAAAAACAACTCTCTTTATTCAACACAACTGGGGAGGGGGAATGAAACTGTGGGGAGACGGGGGAAAGGAGGCGGGAGAGGGCAGGAGAGAGGGTGGGAGAGGGGAGGGGGAAAACTGGGAGGAGGGAGCTGGAAGGGGGAAGCAAGGGGAAGAAGGGGGAGGGGAAGCTCAGGGATCGGGGTGGGGGGCCTTGCCGGGCCAACCGCCTCCCAGCACGGCGAGGGAGGGGGTTTCGGCGTCCCCGGGGGGGATGGGGTGGAGGGTGCAGAAGTTGAGGTGGGGGGTGTGGAGGTTGAGGAGGAAGAGGTGGGGTGGGGCAGGAGTGGGAGGAGGGACAGTTGTTTGGGGGTCAGCAGGCGCAGGACTGGCACAGGGCACCATGCTCTGCATCAGGGCCTGCAGGTGACAGTTCCTCGCTCGGTCCTCCGCAAGCTGCTCCCGGCAGAGCTGCAGGTCTTCCCACATCCAGGCCTCGATGGTGCGGTGCAGGGCTCGCAGGGCCCCCAGGTACTGGTCCCAGTACTCCTGCTGCGTGGTGGTGGTCCAGAGCAGGCCGCAGGTGCGGGAGCATGTCCCGGGCGGGGTGGTGTGCCCTGCACGAGCAGCTGGTGCAGCTGTAGAGAAAGAAGAGAAGGGTCAGTTCTCCCTGGGGACACAGTGGATGATGCCCAGCTCCCCCCTGCGACGTGAGGGCGACTGTGCCCTGCACCGTCAGAGCCGATGTGTTTGCACAGAGGCCATGGTCGGGATGTCTGGCTCTTCCTGGGACTGGGAGCTGCCCCAAGACCGCACCCATGCCCCTGTACCGGGTATAGTGTGGCCAGGGCCGGGGGGAGATGTCCCCTACCTCTGTGTAGAGGGGGTGTGTGAAGGGAGGGCGTCCTGTTGGGTCCCGCCCCGGGGTCGGGAGCGTGTCAGGTCTCTTCACACACGCGTGTGCCTCTTGGGCCATGGCCCCTGGGTGTCACGCAGCTGGAGCCACCTGCCCAAGGGTGGCATGGCACATGCTCGCACATGCACAGGTGGCTGCATGATCCGTGGGAGGCATGGCCCACGCGCGCGGTCCCTGGTCTCCCTCCCTGCCTCCCTCCCGGGCAGGGGACAGTGCTGGCACTTACCTGGTATGGCCTCCCTGGACGACCCTGCCGACTCCGGTGCCGGAACAGCTGGTGGTGGCCCCTCTGGTGTGCCCAGGTCAGGGCCCTCTGGTCCTGGCTCGCTGCCTCCCGGGCTGGCATGGACCGCCCCGCCCCCAGGAGTTCGTCAAGTGCGGGGAAGTAGGAGCAGGTGTCAGCCCCCTGCTGTGGTGCCACCCCTGGCGTACGCCTGCCGCAGCTCTTTCACCTTCAGGCACACCTGCTCCTGGGTGCACCTGTGTCCTTTTCGGGCCATGGTGGCCGCTATGTGGCCGTAGACGGCTGCGTTCCTCCTCCTAGTGCGGAGATCATAGACGTTGGGGGCCTGCCCCCAAACCTCAATGAGGTCCATGACCTCCGCACTAGTCCAAGAGGGCACATGCCGTCTACGGCCCCTGGCTGGCCTCTGGGTGCTGGGGGACTGGGTGGGGGACAGCTGGCTGCCACTGGCTGCCAGGCTCATGCTGGGGCCACTGGGTCAGGGGCAGAGACTGCTGGCAGGGCTGTCTCTGGCAAGTGCCATCTGGCCATAGTCTACCCCTTTAAGGGCCACGGGGCTGGGGGAGAGGAGAGGAATTTTCCTGGTTTGGCCCAGAGCGGCCACCAGGGGGAACCTGGGAAGGGCTAGCCTCCAGCTAGTTTGAATTAATTGGCTACACAGCCCTTAATTCGAACTACTTAATTCGAACTAGGCATTACTCCTCATAGAATGAGGTTTACCTAGTTCGAATTAAGCGCTCCGTTATACAGTTTGCATGTATAGCCGCTATGAAAGTTAATTCAAACTAACAGCTGCTAGTTCAAATTAACTTTGTAGTGTAGACATACCCTAACTGCCTTCATCATAGGTCCCATAGGTTTTGTATTGCACAGCATCAGTACAGGGCAGAGTTAATGTCTGAGTGTCACAACTGTGCATTTCCATAAGTTAATATGAATGGATTTTATTAACAGTAAATTTCCTGGTTTGGGACAATCATAATATCCCTGCAGTGTTTTTAGCATTAAACTATGATACTGGCGCTGCAGCTCCTTGTCTTTACGTTTTTATAAGAAGCTGCTTTAAACATTGTCTTCTATAGCTGATGATAAACCCTATGACCAAGGTTGCACATGCTGTAGACAGGAAAGAGAGAGAAGGAGGTGAGGAGATCCCTTGTTCTATCACAGCTATGTCTTCCCCTCCCCCTGGCAGAGGGGATCCCAGACCCCTTTTCTAACAGGAGAGTTGGGAGTGGGGAGGTGATTGTCACATCCCTGCTTCCTACTCAGATCCTCCATTTCCAGGCACTGGTACCTCATTCACTTCCCTAGGGAACAGCTTTGCTTTGGCCTGGCACAATCTGGCTGGAAATATTTGGAGCTAGCCCTTGGGGGTGATCATCCATGTAGACTCAACTGATCTCTCTGGGTATGTCTACACTACAGTGTTATTTTTGAAATATCTAATTTCAAAATAGTTAATTTGAAATAGCTTATTTCGAAATAAGGCGTCTAACCACAAAATGCATTTCAAAATAGCATTTTGCTATTTTGAAATAGGGTGTCCACACTGAGTGGATGCTGAATCACATTTAAGGCCAGCTGAAACCAGTTCCAGCAGGGCATCAGATCAGGAGCTACTTTGTGTGGCCGCTGCCTGAGGCTACCTGAGGCTTGTATTTAAAGGGACCCCCGTGGACAGCCAGTTCTCAGCTTTCCCTGCTTGCCTACCTCGCTGAGGGACAGCAAAGCATTTTTGTCTCTGCCTGCTTTGGTTGCCCTGACTTGGGACACCACAGCACTTGGCACCATGGAGCCACAGCTGCCCCTGGGCACTCTGGTGATTCTCGTGGATGCGTTGCTGCAAGCCTGGCTGCACTTTCTGCAGGCTGCCATCTGGGAGGTCCATTGGGGGGGGTGTCAGTATCCAGGAGGCCCTGTGGGAGAGCTTCCACCCTGAGGAGCACTAAGAGCCTCCCTGGTCTGCCCCACTGGGGGCTTGTGCCTCACGTCCTTCCACTTACCCCTCCCTAACCCCCCTTCCTGATGTAAAATAAAATACATGTATTTTCATGAACACAAACTCTCTTTATTTAACAAAACTGGCCGGGGGGAATGAAACACTGGTGAGACTGGGGAAAGGAGGCAGGAAAGGGGAGAAGAGAGTGTGGGAGAGGGAAACCTGGGAGGAGGGAGCTGGAAGGGGGAAGCAAGGGGAAGAAGGGAGAGGGGAAGCTCAGGGTTCAGGGGGTCTCATTCCACGAGGAGTAACGGTAGTTCGAATTAGGATCTTTAATTCGAACTACCTAGTCCGTGCCGCATGTAGCCGTGGGCACGGAGTTCGGACTAAAGGGGATTTAAAAATGGCGGCGCCCGGGAACATGCAAATGAAGCCCGGGATATTTAAATCCTGGGCTTCATTTGCAACTCCGCTTGCCCTCATTACCCTACCTAGCTTGAACTAACGAGCTAGTGTAGCCGTACCCTCAGTCTATCCAGCATTGGGTGTAGAAGGGTCGAGCACTCCCGGCTGGAGATTTGTTTTGGGCGGCTCAGGGGTGTAACTAGGAGGAGGGGATGATATAGCACCTGGGACAGATTTAGTGTGGTGTCTTCCTGGTGAGGTTTCCAACTAGCTGTGATTATTTTGAACTTCCTCCACAGATTGAAGTGAAGGGACCAACCCTCAATACTCCACTAGCAAATCTCCATTGGCCTATTGTGAAGCAACCAAGAGGTGATTGTTAGTTAACAAGTTGTTGTGGAAGCCAGGGTGAAAGCTTGAAACACAAGCTAATCCTGGGACTTGAAAAGGAGGAGGAAGCCCCAAACCCATTGAGAAATATTCAGGTCAACTGGCAAAAGTAAGAAATTAAAATAAGTCTGAAAATTCACTGCAGTCGCAAGTGATGTAAGTTCACCAGGTCTTAGCATCCAAAATGTACAGCAGCCTCCTTCACCAAGACCATTTAACTAAGAAAAAAGAGAGCAGATTATGATCTGCCCGGGAAGCTAAATAGACTCACTTGTGGCGGGGTGGAGAACCTACAGCCCATGGGTTGGATCTGACCCCAACTTGCCTGGATCCAGTCCCTGAATCTTGGGGCTTCCCCCTTGCCCGCAGTGGTGAGCCCACGCTAGCACTCCAGCCCTGCATCCTTCGCCCATGGGGCTGGAGCACCAGCCTGGTCTCCCTGCTGTGTGTTGGGCATGGGGGGAGTCCCAAGCCTCATAGGCCAGATCCAGGCAAGCCGGGACCAGATTCAACCCACAGACTCTGCCTCACGGGGAGAAGGAAGTGGCTGCATGCGCTGCTGCTCCCCTTCCTCCTACACCCCGTGGGCGAAGTGGCAGCGCAGCGAAGCATAGCCTGGAGCCTTTTCCCCTGACGTGCCGATTGGCTGTAATTATGGCCAATAGGAGCAGCTGGGGGCGGTGCCTGGGAGTGGTGGAGGACAGGGACAGCTTTAGGCCAATTTGCTCAATTCCCCTGAATCGGGCCCCGCGCCTAAGAGGGCCCCGCGCCCTAAAGCCGGAAGTGTGCTGGCGTGCTGGGCGCACTGTGGGAGGGGGCGGTGGCCCCAGGGTTTGGTGGGAAGGGAGGACTCTGCCCTGTAGCTGGGAATTTAAAGGGGCTGTGACTCTTTTTTTGTGTGCTGTTTTTTTTTTTTTTGCTCAACAAAAAATCCTGGCTGCCAGGGCCCCATCGAAACTGTTCGAACTGGGTGCCACACTTCCTAAAGCCATCCCTGGCGGGGGACATGGAGCCATGTGCATTCCCAGGGAGCTGTGCCAGGTCAGCACCTCTCTCATCACCCAGGCTCCTGCACCTCTCTCCCACCTAGACTCTGCACCTCCAGGCTGCCCCGGTACCCTACCTCCCACCCAGCCCTCACATTCCCCAGCCTGCTCCTGCACCCCTCTCCCACCCAGATACCACACTCCCAACCTGCTCCTGCATCCTACCTCCCACTCAGCCCTCCCACCTCCAGCCTACTCCTGCACGTTCCCACCCATACCCCACACTCCTCTCCCACCCAGACTCTGCACCTCCAGGCTGCCCCTGCACCCTACCTCCCACCCAGATCCCACACCACCAACCCGCTCCTGAATCTTATCTCCTACCCAGCCCTCACATCTCCATCCTGATTCTGCACCCCTCTCCCACCTAGATCCCACACCCCCAACCTGTTCCTGCATCCTACCTCCTCCAGCCCACTCCTGCATGCTCCCACCCATACCCTGCACCCCCACTCTTCTTGTGAACCCTATCTCCTGCCCAGTCCTCCCACTCCCAGCCTGCTCCTGTTGCCCCTCTGCTTCTGCATGCTGCCACCCTCCCAGACCCCCTGAATCCCACCCTACTCCTGAACCCTTCCTTCCTCCAAGACCCCAAAACCCCAAGCCCGCTTCCTGGCTGTCCCCACCCACTGAACCCCTAACTTCTGGCTTTACTCCAGAGCCTAGGAGGGCCCACAAAATCTACTCCCCCAGGCTTCCCTAGGCTCTGGTGGGTGAGGGGAATGTGGGGAGCATCTTTCTGCTTCTCAGTCAGGGGCCACATCAATGAGGGTTGTTTTGCTTCGCACTTTTGTGCCACCCCTGGACTGATTTTAGTGTGGGCCAAGTGTCAGCCAACAAAAGACACTTGGCACATGGAAGGGGTTGGTACCTTAGCAGCTGATTCTTGATATAAGAGAGCCTGAAACAGTTCTGAGACATATCAATTGGCTAAACAGTTCCCAGCTCTGCAGTTCTGCTTGTGAGAGAGGTGATTCCTTTTCAGGGCCATGCAGGGTCCCTGGGCAAGGTGGTGGTGGTGGTGGGGGGACTGGCTCCACTGGAAGGGGCAGTGTCAGGGCCAGCTGACCCTCTGCGCTGCCCAGAGCACACCACGCTGCCCCCGCCCCTTAGCGCCACCTGGACTGCGTCGCGTGGGGCTCTGGCCAGGGACTCTGGGTGCAGTAGCAGTGGCAGTGGCCAGGACTCCTGGGGCCTATAGAGTCACTGGGCCCCGGAGCAGTTGCCCACTTTGTCCCCCTCTCCCCCACAGTTGTTAAGATGCTCTGTGAACCTTGCTCACTCACTTGGGGTATGTCTGGACTACATGCCTCTGGCAACAGAGGCATGTAGATTAGGCTACCCGGCATAGGAAAATGAAGCAGCGATTTAAATAATCACTGCTTCATTTAAATTAAAATGGCTGCCGCATTGAGCCGATCAGCTGTTTGTCGGCTCAGCGTGGTAGTCTGGACGCTCCGCGGTCGACATCAAAGGCATTTGTCAACCGCCCTGGTATGCCTCGTGGGATGAGGTTTACCGGGGAGGTCGACAAATGCCTTTGATGTCAACCACGGAGTGGCCAGACTAGCGTGCTGAGCCGACAAACAGCTGATCGGCTCAGCGCAGCAGCCATTTTAATTTAAATGAAGCGGCGATTATTTAAATCGCCGCTTCATTTTCCTATGCCGGGTAGCCTAATCTACATGCGTCTGTCGCCAGAGGCATGTAGTCTAGACATACCCTTGGAGTGCAGCATGGCAGAGAAAGCTAAGCAGAGCAGGAAAGCCAGAAACTCCTGTTGCTCCTTCATGATGACTCAGTTTCTAGATAAAAATCTGAACCTGCGTAACCCACACACCTAATGTGGATCACCCCGGTCAAAAAAGTTTGAGGATAAACAATTTTCCTACAGATAATTGTAGTGTTGGGCTTGTAGAGAGAGTAATTATTCTACACTAACTCCAGAGAAAATCCCCCAAAACAAGGAGGGAGACAGCCAGTATACCAGGACAAGTGAGACTATTGATGGGGTGATCATATTTCCCTAGGCCAAATACAGGGCACATGATAAAATTGCTCTGATTTAAGGGAGTTCAGCAGCAATCAATCAGAGCATAAATGTTCAAAATAGCATTAAGTTGACTGAGCCCCCATTAAAAGACACACTGCATTATTATCTGTCTCTATTTTAAAAATGTGCATCTGTTTGTCCATCCGCTCATGAGTCCATTTGTTCACAAACTTCTAAACCAGGGGTGGGAATAAAACAGTGGCAGATCACCAGGGTTAATCCCTCGTGAGCAGCTGCCACTATATTTACCTGTATCACGGCCAATGGGAGCTGTGATCCCCTGTACCTGCTGAGGCAGAGGTAAATATGGTGGTGTGGGGGTGGATCTGGCCTGTGGGCCTTTATTTGCCCACCCGTGCCCCAAATGGTAATAGACACCAGCCCTGCCAGCCACTGGCCCCAGAGCTGTGGCCTCTATGGGACCACCCCTGGGACTGGACAGTGCAACTCCATTCCCCAAAGATAATAGAAGCTGGAGGGGAGCTATGCTCCCCAAGAGGTTGCCAGGGGGCAGGCAAGCTGGCCATCTGGGGTGCCAGAAAGCCAACCCCCTGCCAAGCACCACCAGCCGGAAGAGCCATACAGCCCCCCTCCAATAATTGCTGGCTGTGGAGGGCTGGGAAGTGCAGCACCAGCCCCCAGGGATGAGCCACTCCCCCTGCCACTGGATTCACAGCTGGAGCAGCACCACCCTTGCCACAGTGGGTGGCCTTGGTACCCCCTTCCCCCACTTCCCATCCCTCTGATTTGAGCCCCTGCCCTGATTCCTGCACACTCCCTGCCCTGAGCCCCCCAGCTCCCACCTCATGTCCAGAGCCCCCACCCCCTGTCTTGACTCCTGCACCACCCTCCTTGGCCCTAAGCCCCGCCACACCTTCCACCCCTGGCCCTGAGTCCCCCACAAACCTCCCAGCCCCCGGACAGATTGTCACATCCTCCACCTCCTACCCTGATCCCCACAAGGACCCAGGCAACACTGGGTAAATCCTCTAGTAAAAAATAATACATTTACAATTCAGTGGTTACTGCTGTTTAGAAGTGCCTGTCTTGTCCTAATATTGCTGCCCTCCAGAGTGTGATGCTTCTTGTGGACTGTATTTTTTCATGTGAAGCAATTTTTCAAAGGTTCCACTTGTTTTTTGCAA
Source organism: Pelochelys cantorii (assembly GCA_032595735.1). Lineage (NCBI taxonomy): Eukaryota > Metazoa > Chordata > Testudines > Trionychidae > Pelochelys > Pelochelys cantorii. Next base: position 9,266,481 of record CM064339.1, on the reverse strand, counting down.
CTTGTCATAAAATGCAGCACAGACTAGGGCAAAGTTCAATCACACAAACAAAATAGCCTTCATGGGAGAAACACAGAGACATGATTTTTCAGGTGACCAAACTGCATGCATTACTGAAATGGCATGTTCAACAGGGGCTGTGGTACCCAGCAAACACAAAAATGAATTCAACGGCCTTTGCCAGATCCAAGTGTTCTACTGACTCATTCATCTCTTGAAAAATTTTCTATCCCCTTTCAGAAATGGGGTTTTCCTGAGTGTTCCAGTCAGACATGACAGGATATTATTGGGTTTGCATTTGTCCATATTCTCATCTTATCTGGGTTAGAAATTCTTGTGTGGCAAAGGCAAGACAGCTTTGCACATTATTCCACATCAGCATCCTTCTCAACAAGAGCCACACAAGCTGTCCGTGCACTCAAAGGCAAGTTTCCAGTGTTCAAAGTCCTTCAGAGATATTGAATAAAAATTCTTGACTGTCTTATAAAATTCCTGTTCCTTAATTCCCCACCCTCAACCAAAGACTGCAGCAGGGTCTTTGTGTCCGATGTGATAACCCTTTCTCTGAGCCTCATGCTAAATTATTTTGAAGGGTAGGAATATGCAGTGCAACTTCTATCACTGATTAATCATTTTTCTCAGTTGCCTTTGCCTGCTTTGGAGACTGTCTGTTCACTTATTAGCCAAAGCAAACCACAGTTCTGTGCAAGAGTCACTGAAGATTTTCTAGAACAATGTTGGGTATGTGTCTTGAGAGAAAAATATGCCTTGTACACGTCAAAAATCAACAGCATTCTGTCTAGTGCTGGTCAAAGAGAAAGGAATTGTGCGCTGCCTTGCTCTAGCAATTTAAATTACTCAACAGTGACAAACTGGCAGAAGTCTTTCAGTTCTTCAGCGTAGTGTAACTATGAAAGTATCAACTTTCACAGCAAAGGACTCCAAAACAATTTGAAGATGGTCAGCTGCTGTTTGCAGCAGATATGGACGATGTGAGCACCACAACCAAAACCAAAGACCTCTTCCCCTAGTTTGACTTGCAGTTTTCACCATGCATTGCTTTTCCCAGCACCTTTAGCACCATCAACATTTCTATTGGCACTGTCTGCATACAGCCCAACAAGCTTTTCACTAAAACAACCTTCTTAATTAGTTGATATAGAAATCTGCATTACATATCAGAAGTTTCATATGATAGGAAGAAACTCAGTAATGTTTGGCTATGTCTACACTGCAGACTTCTTGTGCAAGAACTGTTTTGCACAAGAGTTCTTGTGCAAAAGGTCTTCCGCAAGAGCGTGTCTACACTACCATGTGCTTTTGCGCAAGAGCATCCATGGCAGTGTGGACGCTCTCTTGTGGAAGAAAGCTCTGATGGCCATTTTAGCCATAGCGGTTTCTTGCACAAGAAATTCATGTTGCCTGTCTACACTGCCTTCTTCTGGAAGAGCTCTTGTGCAAGAGGGCTTATTCCTTGTGGGGAGAGGAATAACTCTTCCAGAAGAAGCCCTGTTTTGCGATTCTGTACTGTTAATTTACTTGCGCAAGAACACACGTGCAATGTAGACGCGCTGCAAGTTTTCACGCAAAAATGGCTGGTTTTGCACAAAAAGCCTGCAGTGTAGACATAGCCTTTGTGTTTACCCAATCAGGGGAGCAGCTACGGACTGTGTGCAGCCAAGGGGGGCGGGGAGGGTGGTAGCTAAAAACTATTTCACTAGGAGAGTGGTGAAGCACTGGAATGGGTTGCCTCGGGAGGTAGTGGAGTCTCCATCCCTAGCGGTGTTTAAGTCTCGGCTTGACAAAGCCCTGGCTGGGTTGATTTAGTTGGGATTGGTCCTGCCTTGGGCGGGGGGCTGGACTTGATGACCTTCTGAGGTCTCTTCCAGCTCTATGATTCTATGATTCTAGCTAGAGGCTGTGTGTGGCCAGGAGAGAGCTAGGGGCTGTGTGCAGACAGGAGGATACTTCAGGGTTCAGAGGAGGGATTTCTAGAGTCAGCCATGGAGCCAGGTCTCTCACCCTTGCAGCTCTTACTGGCTGTGTAAACAGAGGAGCAGCTGCCACACCTGCCTGGCTCCAGCTTCCCACCTCCAAACTGTGCCCTGCACTTCCACTGAAGTTTGGAGAAGGGGCAATATGCCCAGTGTCCCCCAGCTCTGTCCATGGCTTGGGGGCTTCTGATGCATAGGGAGTGCCAGGGATCCAGGATTCAGCCCTGCTGCTCCTGGGGGGCAGTGGGTTAGGGATCAGGACTTCAGCTCTTCAGCTCCTGGTTTCAGCCCTGCAAGGTTTGCCAGGGCTCGTGGCTTCAGTCCTTGAGGGAGGGGACAATGGGGGATCAGGGCATCAGCTGGGGGGAGGGCACTCTGAGGATTGGGGCTTTGGCCTGTGTGGTAGTGGAAATTCAGGAGTGCACCGGGGATTAGGGTTTCTTCCTAGAGGTGCTAGGTATTCCGTGTGGCTTTGTCTACACCAGTGTTTTCCAAATGGTGTTCCGTGTAACCCCGGGGTTCCGCGAAGTGAAAATAAGGGTTCCACGAGAAAATTCCATTACAATAACATTTTATTATTGTTTTAAAAAATTAATATTTAACGCATATTAGTTTTTTAGCTTTATTTTTTGTACACATTAAGTGTGATTTTTGTTTTTAAATATGTGCAGTTAAACTAAATGTTGATCTCATGACCTTGTTTAGCATTTGTTTATTATTCCTTACTTATTTGTGGTCTACTTTTTCAGCTCCATATATAAGACTGTTATTAGGGGTTTGTAGCCAGACATGAACCCCATCTTGTTCCCCCCCCCCCAGAGAGCAAGAGAAAGGCAGTCAGCCTTTGATGCCCTGGGAACGCAGGGGTGCTGCCTGTCCCTGACTCTAATAAACAGAAACCAGACAGTAAATGGGCTAGCTGACGACCCAGGGCCTCCTGCTGCACTGATGGCTAGTACCAGTAATTGACACGCCTACACTGTCCCAGGAGAGGAATCTTCGCCCATCACATACTAGAAGTGACCATTGTCTGCATTTTCCCAGGTGCGAATTATGCTTTGCACCCTTCGTGGGAAACTTGGCATTCAAAGCCATTTTTCCTAATTGGCCATTTGAGACCAGGAAGAAGCCTACGTGACCCAAGGGGTATAAAGAGGGGTTTAGTAGCCCACCCCATTTGAGCTCCAATCATCTACACCTGCTGGCAGGTATTGGTTGTCTCCCGGGGTCTGTGGGTTGTCTGTGGGACGCCCAACCTCGACCTACTTCTTCCCAAGGGATTGAGAGAAAGACGCTGGCCACGCCAAGTCTGGAACACAGGGGTGAGAATATATACCTGCTAGGTGTCTATTTTGCATGCATTTAATAAGAGCTCAGAGAACCAAAAGGGTTTCATGGTACCTGTAAGTGACTTATTAGTGTAATTTCTGTCCTGTCCTTTGTAGTGGCTGTGTTATCTGTAACACAGTAGTAGCATTTAACAGCTAAGTTTACCCTGTAACAATAAAATAGTAACTGTTTAAGCTGTGACCTGACTCCTTCAGTTGCTGTAACAGAACCAAGCACAATTTTAAAAAGAACTCCAGCCGGTCATAAGGGACAGATATAGGGAGAGCTTGAGCGTTGGATCGTGTCGCTTCCAGGGGACAGATCCGTTGGGGCATCTCTCAGCCTCCCCAGGCTGCCCGCTGCGAAGGGATCGTGTATCCTAGCAGTCAAAGTCTGAGGTGTAAAGCTCTCCCTGTAACTCTTTGGGGCGCCCGTCAACCTCCTCCAGGTTGCCCGCTGCTAAAGGACCCCAGTCCTAGCAGTTGAAGTCTCGGGTGTATAATACACACACACCACTCACTGCCCTGACCACCGGCTGACAGGGTTCCACAAAATTCTTTTGAATTTAAAAGGGTTCTGTGGCCAAATAAAATTGGGAAACACTGGTCTACATTGTCAGCTTTGCCTGCAGTGCCTATGCAAATGAAGTGCAGATTAGCATTTTGCCATGCTTCATTTGCATAATGTACTGAAGCCGGTTTTGCACAAGGGTTTTTTGCGCAAAAACAAGTAGTGGGGACTTTTTTTGCGCAAAAACAAGTAGTGGGAACTTTTTTTGCGCAAAACCCCCATTTTGCGCAAGATCCTTATGCCTCTCCTGGAGGCTTGAATAAATTACGCAAATGAAATGTGGCAAAATGCTACTCCGTGCTTCATTTGCATAGGCACTGCTGGCAAAGCCGGCAGCGGAAACTTAGCCTGTGGGAAGAGCCACCAGGGATCAAGATTTCAGCCCCACTGCAGGTGCTGGGGATTGCAACTTCTCTCTCACAGCCTGAAAGGACAGGCACCCTCCCCCCCTTCGGAAACCCTGCTTTAGTGACACACCCTCACTCATCCCCACACTCTTGCTCATCTATCGCATACAGGCTGCCTCTCCTCCTACTGGCTGCCTGTCTTTCTGCCTCTGAACCCTGCTCGAGAGCGCCACCTGCTGGCCACTGCCCGCTGCATTCACGAGGCTACTGCGGCTGCACTAGCTGTGGCTGACCAGCAGGGAGAGGACCAGAGCTAAAAGTATGGGACAATTTGCCCGTTTTTAAAAAAAGTTAGGGCAGCCTCAAGAGGGCTTAAATACGGGATTGTCCCATTAAAAACGGGACGGAGGGTCACCCTACTATTGAATGATATTACCCCTCTGGTTTCTAGCTAGAACTTCATCTTCCTATAAATCTTGTCAAAGAGAAAATTGTTGTGCAGGAATGGCAAGGTCCAAAGACTAAGTAGAGTCCCTGAGGTGAATTTCATCCTTTTGTCACTTTTCCTCTTTATCGGCACATGCTTCACTCTGTTGGCTGTTTTACAACTGTAAGTTGTAACTGTAAGCATTATAATTTACATCAACACTATGAATATTTTCTGATTAGGTCATTAGATAATTAGGTCATTAGATTAGTTTAACTGATAGTAAATATGCAAAAGCTGGAAATGTGAATAAGTTTGAGATTCTGAATTTCATGAAAAGATACAACAAAGTCTTTGGTTTCTGCTGCAAATGAAGCTCATCAACATACAAACTTCACAGTCATCTTTCTGAGAGGTGGAATGGGAAAGCAATTAGAAAACTATCTTTCCCTGCAGTGTCAGATGGAGAGGTTTTTCACTGATTTTACCCCTCCACAGCTTGTACCCTTCCCTGTTAATGAGATGGTGTCTTTGGTCCAGTGGGCCTTTCTACTGTCTGATTTATGATCCTAAAATAACAAACTGAAAACATCCATCCTGTATCAGATGAGAAAGCTGGAACTAATCCCAATAACCTCATCTACATGCCAGTAAAAGGAGGCAGGAATCTGCTAGACCAAAGCTGTGGGTTCTTAACCAAACTGAGAAGATGTCTTGTGAGAACTACTGAAGCAGCCCCATGCCAATTTGTGGAGCTAAAGTCAATGGGGATGCCAAAGTTGTGTCACTTCCATTGATAGGCAGATCAATGTAAATGATGGACTCGATCTTTTGCAGGTTTGCACCATTCACAAGCGTAAAGTTGCCCCCCAGGCTAAAGGAAGATCTTTGCCATAGGAGAGCCCAAGGTGTTATGGAATGACTGTAGTAGTTTCCCTTTTCGGCCCTTCTAAATTCTCTTCCATATAGTTGGGTAGTCTAAGTAATCTGCATATCGGAGACCATAATAGAAATTGAGCTAACTAGACACTGAGTTTCAGGGGGATAGCCGAGTGAGTCTGTACAGGATAAACTTAAAAAACAAAAACTGGTCTGGTAGCACTTTATAGACTAACAAAATACACTGAAAAAAACAGCAAGCAAATGTTCTGGTAGCACTTTATAGACTAACAAAACACGTAGATGGTATCATGAGCTTCCATTGGCACAGCTTTATAGACTTTTGTTAGTCTATACAGTGCTACCAGACCATTTGCTTGCTGTTTTTTTCTGTAACAGACTAACTTGGCTACCCCCTGAAGCTCCTAAAATACACTGAGTGTTTGATTTTACTCATGCCCTTTCATGAGCAGTAAATGAAAGATTGCTAACATTATGGTGGCACATGGTTCCGGAACATATTGATTTTCTTTCTATTTTCCTTGCTGTCATCCTACTTATCTAAGCCCATTGCCCCCATGCTCTCTGTTTTTCCCCTACAAAAGACCAACCTTCATGTACATGTGGTGCTACTGTACTGCCCTCGTATGGAAGTTGAAATCACCACTCAGCAGCATCATGACAAGCAGTGCTGAGTAATGCCCGTCTTGCAGCCTGTGATGGGAGGGAACCACTAATGTGTTGCATATTGTATTGTGGCGATAGACAACAACTACCTTTTTTTACACAAATGAAGCCTATACATGCCCTTTGCGATAAAAATCACAGTATCTGGGGACCCTGTTGAACCAACCATTGTTAGCCGTTGCTTCTTTTAATCACTTTTGTCACTAGCACCTGCAGCTGAGATTACTGGCGTAAGCAGCTTTTCTAGGTTATTTCATGAAAGACTTCTCTATAGATAACACACAAGACTGTAAGGCAGAGGCCCACAAAAATGATTAATTTACATAGTAATATGAGGTGTCCAGATTGTGACAGCAGCCTTCAACATTATCTCTGGCAAGGAGATAACATTCTTCTCTGGTTTGGTTACTCTCCTGTTATTTTTGCATTCACTTTGCTCTATATTTGATATATGACCAGTAACATTCTGTTAATTTCTCCTGTCACTTCTACCACGGCAAGCACAAAAGCCAGTAGATGGGACTGATAGGGGCTCCGGTCTGGGTTTCCATAGAGGTGAACCACCAGAACTGAGAAAGTTTTTGACAAAATGTTCACTATTGGCCCGTCGCATCCACTCATGGCTGTTATTTCTCAGATCAGTATCCCAATCTACTCAACCCCTTCATGTTATTCTCGGACAGCTTGCCTCTGGTGGGTACATGATTTTGTTTCTAGCAATTTGTGGTTTTGCACTTTGACCGCATGAAACACAAGTGGCCAGTTCTCTTTATCTTAGTGCATCTCTACTGAGTGAAACTGGGCTGAAGGATTTTATTGAATGACCCCGATATCCAGGTCAGCAATTGTGAAGTGTATTTTGTGAGAGATGCAGGGATTGTCTCATGCTGTGTAACACCTACAGTAGATGAATTAACCCTAGACAAGTATAGTACACCATTTAGAGCAGGGGTAAGGACCCTCAGGCCCAAGGGGCCGGATGTGGCTCCCAGCTTGCCTGGATCTGGCCCCTGAAGCTCAAGGCTCCCCCTAGCATTGGAGAGCCTGTGCTGGTGCTCCCACCGCAGGGCTGGAGCACACAAAATCTACTAGTCTGGGCCCCCTAGACGCTGGTGTGTGAGGAGACTGTGGGGAGTGTCTTTCTGCTTTCCAGCCAGGGGCACGCCAGTGAGGATTTGGTTTTTTGTTTTTTTTTGTTTTGCTTCTCACTTGTGTGTGACCCCCACCCAATATTTCTGGGAGTCAGTGGCCCAGACCCAAAAAACACTTCCCACCCCTGATTTAGAGTCTCAGCCTGTTAGGATGCATAAAGTGTGTGAATTGTTCCTCTTGCACAGGGAGTGTGTCCAGGGTATTCTTGTCTTTGCAAATGTGCTTGTTATGAGTTTTTTGATTTTCTTATTTGACCCAAAGTCTAGTGAGGGTTGTTTGTGTAATGCTGTATCTTATCGCGGTCACAGTTGTATCTGGGATACATGTTTAGCTACTGAATGGACAATGTAGGTCTGCATCAATGCACTGATCATTTGCTATGCTTCTGCGACAGTGCCTCTTGTTATTGATAGAGCATTCATGATCTATTAGTAATGATACAATTAAGTGTACTCACTGGCATGGAGTAAACCATTATCAATACTTTGTCAGTACTGAGTGTATTTATTATTAAAAACTATTTTAGTTAGTGACTTAACTTTACACATATCCTTATGGAACAGAGATTAGAATAACTCTTTGCCCTGAGGGGCTTGCAATCATCATAAGCCAGAAGTATACATGACATGGAAAGGAAGGATCTGCAGTTACTAAGAAGTAGAAGAGAGAAAGCATTTACTGGTAAGGTGACTATGAAGGAAGGATTTAAAGAAGGCAAAAGAGCCCAAATCCTCAAAGATATTTAGGCTTCCAACTTCCACTGAAATTAATGGATATTAGGAGTCTAAATACCTTTGTGGATCTGGGCCAATGTGCTTAATGAATGAGAACACAGAGATTGTTCCAGGCATAGGGACTGATGATAGAAGACTGGAATCTGAGTGTCAGAAGAGATGAAAACAAGGGTAAAGTGAAAGGATTGGAAGTCATAGAAGTAATAAAGGGACACAAGACCAGAAGGATGGATAGGGACAAGTTTATAAAGGTGAGGATGAGAAATTTACATGATAAAAGACAGGAAACCAAAGGAAATACACTTGAACCTCTAATTCGGCAACCCTGGGAAACACTTGCTTCCTCCGTCGACAGTTTGTGTCCACAGTTTTAGATATTTTCATTGTGGCCTATTTCACCCAGAGCTCTCAAAGAGCTTTACACTAAGCTGCAAAACATCTCTAATAAAGCAGGGAACTATCATCCCCATTATATGTGAGAAGAACCTGAAGCACAGAGTCAGTGGCAGAACCAAGAACAGTTTCCAGGGGTCCTTTCTTGTAATTCCTTGATGTACCCCCCTATTATTGATAAGCGTGCATGGCTGCATCTGATGGGCCAGCTTCTCCATTCATTTCACTAGGTACCATCCTGTAGCAATGTCACTGAGAGGAGAGTTTGGCCACATAGATTTAAATTACTGCCACCAGTATGCTAAGTATTTTGACCAGTTTGGGTTACTTTAAATTACATCCGGTTTGCAAGCATAATAAAAGGGTCTGTTCCTTTCTTCCTCAGCCTAGTCAGTGCTAGAGCATTGAAGAAACAAGCAGAGGGTCGTTTCACATGCCAAACCAGAGAATCTGCTGTGTCATTCTTCCTCCATTTACCCCGGATGTTGCATGCCCACAGAAGCTTCCATGTGAGGTAACTGGCTCTGAGTGTAGGCTGCTGTCCCCGGTATGTTATGTTGTGTGTTTAGATCATAGCAGTACATGCATTCAGCAGCTTTGCTCAGTCTTGAGTTGCACTTTTTGGTATTGTGTAAGAAACTGGCTTGATCATGAAATGCATGTTTCTTTATGTGATTTCATTAGAGTGATCCATGTCTCCTCCTAAGCTCCTGATGTCAACCCTTTCCCCATACGTGTCAATGATGCACAGGGTTAGTTTCCTCATGACTGCTACATTTCTTGTAATTTGAGCCACAATGTGTTAACATATCTTGTGGTATTTAACCACAGAGTTAAAACTCCTAAGCTAGTTCTATCAGTTTTGCTTCTGTTAGTGTTAGCTGACCATGCTTCCCTCTGGCAGCACTAATGTTTTAATCTAGGGGTGCATTTTGCCCTTCACCTGCCTTAAATCCTGTATTTTATCCATAGATGGAGTTAGTTTCAAAGGTCAAAGACTAGCTATTCACAAGTTTAGGAGTGCTCTGATCCAGGTCCTCAATCAATATCACTAAAGAGATAGGTAAAAGCCATGGAATTTGATTATAACTTAAATACTCATATTCCAGAGTTCCATCTGTTTGACCTGGACTTTTATTTTGGGCTTATCACTATTTTTTATCTTGTTTCTTACTGCCTGTTCAGTTTGTGATTCACATGAGTTCTTTGGAGATATATGTGAATAGGTGGGAGTTACCACAGAAACAGTGTTGTCTGGTGTGTTTTCTGCTTCTAATAGCATATCCTGGGGTGGGGAACCTTTTCTGGGTTGGGGGCCGCTGACCCATAGAAAAATCAGTTAGGGTATGTCTAGACTGCATCCCTCTGTCGGCAGAGGGATGCAGATTAGGCAGGTCGACATTGCAAATGAGGCAGGGATTTAAATATCCCGTGCCTAATTTGCATAAAATTGCCTCTTGCAAGTTGGTTTACAGGATCTGTCGAAAAACACTTTCTTTCTCGACAGATCCCCTTCTAGACTGCCGCTTTTTGCTGACAAAGTGACGAGTCAGCAAAACGCGATGGCCATTTTTATTATATTTATTTATTATATTTAAATCCCTGCCTCATTTGCAATGTCGACCTGCCTAATCTGCATCCCTCTGCCGACAGAGGGATGCAGTCTAGACATACCCTTAGGGGCTTCACGCAAATGAGAAGCCCAAAAAACAACAGCAACAACTGAGAAGTAGAAAGATATTCCCCACTTTCCTCAATACCGGAGCCCTAAGGGAGGCCCCCATGGAGGCGTGGGGGGGGGGGGGGAAGGGAGAGGGCTGGAGTGCCAGTGCTGGGAAGCAGGAGGGAGCCTTGAGCCTCAGGGGCCAGATCCAGGCAAACAGGGGGCTACATGCCTGAGGTTCCCCACCCCTGGCACATCCCCTTGACAGCCACTTGTGGCTGTGCTCGTTTCAGAACAGACTAATGCAGCTCAGCAGTTGGGTAGATTTCCAAAGAAAGATATTACAAAAGGAAAGCAGGGAAGCTCAGGAGCCTGAAAGACAGCTATTTCCATCAGATTATAGAGCAGGGGTGGGCAAAAGCCTCTCAGCGGGCTGGATCCGGCCTGCCTTAGGCTTTGATCTGGCCCACGAGGCTACTATAGACCCCACCCCCTAACTGCAGGTCCCATCGGGGATGGGGTGGGGGTGGAAGGACCTCGGCCCTGTCCCTCCACCCCCCGGCGCTGCCACTGGAAAGGAGGCAGCACTGGGTCTGAGGCTGCTTAACAGGGCCAGGCCCGGAGACACCAGCCCCAGAGGCTGGAGGCACCGCTGCCATGGCACCTCCAGGGGTGGTCCCAGGCTGCGTGATCATGGTAGTGGCGCTTCTGTGGCCGGTCCCGGGCCGTGGCACCTCTGGGGCCAGCCCCAAGCCGTGTGGCTACAGTGTGCTGCCACAGCAGCAGTGGCATGTGGCTGAGGCACCCCAAGCTGCGTAGCTGTGGCAGTAGCGCCTCCAGGACCAGCGCCAGGCCGCAGTGCCTCTGGCATGGTGTCAAGGTTGATTCCCCACTTTGGCATGATAAATGCAGAAGTGGGGGCCCGCAAAAGTACCCCAAAACCTTATCTCTACAGGCTTTGGTATAAAACTTCTCCCCAAAATCCTAAAAACCTAGATTTTGAGGATAAAAACCCACTGCCACCACCCAAGTAATGGTAAGAAAAACCAGGGAAGAGATCACTTGGGAAGTCTCAGCCCTAAAGTAAAACCAGGACAGAAAAATTTACCAATACCAGGTTAATAAAAAAGAAAGAACTTTTATTATCACCACAATACTCCTGTTACAAGCATAATGACTAGATGGAAAAGTCACCAATTAATATACTCATGGGGTACTCCCATGGGCCAAAAACTTAGTTACAAAGGAGAGGAAAACCCATTTTTAAATGCACAGACATCAGATTCCCATTCCCAAACCATAAAACAATAAAACCTAACAGATTTGTCTAAACTTTACCCTGCTTACAGATGATGAAGAGTCTTTTCTTGGAGAGAGACATGTTGTCTGTCTCCCTTAGTATCTGGAGAGTCAACTGCCCAGGGACAAAGGAGGGAAAAACCAAAAATTCCTGTGTCCCAGTTTGAAATTCCTACCTGCATTTCTGTTGGCTAACTGCTACCTGGCTAGGTGCAGTTAACCCCTTAGTCCCCAGGCTGCTGGCCATCCTTTATGGTCATGACAGACAGACTGTGGCCTCTGGCCCCAGAGGCTGGCCCCAGGATGCATGGCCACAGCAGAGGCACTTCTGTACCCCAGCTCCCTCTCAGGTGCTGCACACCATCCCTATCCTACTTGCTGGCAGCCCTGTCTCACACACTGTACCCCTCATTTTTGTCCCTACCCCAGAACCTCAGGAGGTCCATAAAATCCACTAACTCCAGAACGCCAGAAAAGTAAATCTGGTCTTTGGGAAGCCCTGAACTTCATTTCCCCCCTTCCATTCCCCTCACCCCGTGAGGCTGGGGCACCAGAGGAGTGAGGTGTCTCAGTTGGGGCCACATCAGTGATTGCTGGGGGGTTTTGGAGGAGTTTTTTGCTTCTCATTTGTGTGGTCCCCAACTGATTTTTTTGTGGGTCAATGACCCCAACCCAAAAAAAGGTTCCCCACCCCTGCCATCAATAAAGAAAACACTGAAATCAAGTTTGATAAACTAACATGAGAAAGTTAAAAAGCTTAATCTGTTTCATGATTTAAATTAAACTGTTCTTACTAGCTGCAGCTAGTTCAGAAAATATGGTCACTGTACTCAGCAGGGTAGTTCTCAACCATGCCCCTTCTGCCCAAAGCCCTGCCCCTTCCACCTGAGGCTCTGCTCCTTCTGGGTCGGCTCGTGGCCACTTCCGAAATTTGTGACATGGCCCTCCTTCCAAAATTATTGCCCACCCCTGTTATAGAGTCAGCTATGGAGCCCTCTTCAATGAGACTATTTCCACAAGTTACATGATTGGGACCTGAGAGAGAGAGAGAGAGAGAGAGAGAGAGAGAGAGGGAATTCCCATATCACAGCATTTTCATTAACTAGAAACTGAGGGCCAAATTATCTGCTCATTTGAAAGTTTCCCCATTTCCTTCAGCAGGGAATTTATATGCCACACAATTGCAGTATTCACTTGGAACTACTTCACAGGTTGCTGAATAGGTAGATACTATGCAACTTGGGCATAACATAAGGAAAAGGCTTAAAAAGGCCGTACAGCTTCCAGCAAACCAGGAACTCATTCCCCATGGAGTGTTGTTCTAGTAACACATTTGTGATGCAGAGGAGGAGGATGTATACAAGGTATCTCAAGCTGTTTGCCCAGCACAAGAAAAGCTTTCAGTAACTGTAAACTCCATAATCTTACTGAGGTCTTTGGCAACTGCTTTCTTCTGAACATGCCCAGAAAAGTCTCTAAATAGCATTTCCCATGTGCTTGACTGTTAACACAGCTGTTGCTCCAACTGTTTGTCATGAAGTGAGCAGTTGATTCCAGAAAGGTCTGGGGGTGCAGCATGTTGTCCACAGGTTTATGTGGCATTTAATGTGCTTTGCCATGATATTTCCTATGTTGTGTGTGAACATTAGTCTGAGGATGGATTAATATTATGATTGGAGGGAGAGCGCCACCTTTGTGTTGTAAGACTTCAGCATTTGGGTCTGTATAGGTGGGCATTTCTGTGAGTGCTCTGTTTAGCCATTGTGGACAAAATTCTGTGCACTTTTGAGCTTTCACTGGGAAGTGAGGATCTCATTGACAGACCAACTGTGTATAGTGTTTAATTACTGCTTATTGTCAGCGTTGTCTTACCTGAGATGCATGACATATCGTATGACAAAGTGCTCTTATGCTCTCCCAGCAGTTGCTCAACTCAAGTAATCTTTCCCATTGTTTACTGCATCCATTTCCTACTCCTGGCCTAGGGAACTTGGTTCTTTCACCCAGCTTGTCTTACCATCCCCAAGGGTGGCATGGTAGGATACTTCAACCATAGCCAGAAAGATAAGTTGCTTAGATGTATGGGCAGGACATACCATTCCTGGTAAAGTCCTATCAGCCAGGATGCACATCTATTCCTCAGATTCTGCATTAGAAAAACCTAGCACTAAAAAAAGAGGAAATGGAACCTTAATGACTCTCAAACTTCAAAGTTCCAATGGATGAAATATTAATGATACATTGACACCATTCTCTGCTCTCCTAGATACATTTGTGTTATTGGAATACTCCGATTTCACCAAACAATTGCACCTTCACTTGCTTTAAATGGATTTTGATCTTTACATATGGATGAAAATCCTACTTTATCAGGCACTAGAAGATTTACCTGCTATTGCTCAGGTCCTTAACTCAAATAAGTTTTGTGTTTCTTCATTTAAATCATTATTCTCAGGTGAGGCTGGGATGAGGAATTCAGTACATAGGCTGCCCCAGAGAGAGAGGACAATCCCAGTCCTCTCTGACTGCAGCAGTTTGGGGCCAGGTGGGAAGTGCCTCTCCCTGGCCGCTGCAGTTGCAGCAGGCACAGCCAGGCAGGGGTGCATGTTCCCTGGCTGGGGGACAAACACACACACAAACTCTCTGAAATACATAGTAGATAGCTGTCCCTTTCTCCTCCCTTACCCCTTCTTAGCCAGCCGGGGTTGTAGCTGTTCCAGTCTCCATCTCTGGCCCCTTGCTGCCCTCCATGGTCATTCTGCAGTATAACTCCCTCCTGCCAGACCTGTCCCTTCCCATTTCATGAGAAACCATAGAATTCCATATACATCCCATTGTCCTGGCACAACCAAACCCTTACCTTGCTTTAAGTTATGATAAAAGGAAACTGCACGCCAAATATGGTGGTCCTAGCTCTTACCGTTTAGGAGGAGTTCTTGATCAAACAAGCTCACATAAGGTGTGTCTAAACTACACCCCTCTTCCGACAGAGGGATGTAGATTAGGCACATCACTATTGCAAATGAAGCGGGGATTTAAAGATCCCACGCTTCATTTGAATAGAAATGGCCGCCGCTTTTTGCCGCCGCATGTCTGTGAGCTAATGCTATTAGAGGTGATAATTGGGGAAGCTATCTTTGTAATAGGTAAGGTAATTAGCGTCCTTGTTAAGACCTAGGTGTAAAGTGTCAAATTTAAGCATGAATGACAGTTCAGAGGATTCTCTTTCAAGTCTGGTGTTAAAAGGTCTTTGAAGCAGGATGCAGGTAATCAGGTCGTTGAGACAATGCCCTTTCTGGTTGAAATGGCAAGAAACTGTTTTTTCTTTGTGATCCTGTCTAATATCTGTTTTGTGTGCATTGATTCTTTGGCGAAGTGTCTGAGACATTTGTCCAATGTACATAGCAGACAGACATTGTCGGCACATGATAGCATAAATTATATTTCTGGATGAGCAGGAATATGTGTTCTTGATCTTATAACTCAATTGGTTAGGTCCAATAATGGTATCAGCAGAGTGAATATGTGGACAAAGCTGGCAACGGGGTTTGTTGCAAGGGAAAGTTCCAGGGTTGGTGTGAGTGGGGTGTGTCCTGTGGTTGTTGGTAAGAATCATCTTGAGGTTAGGTGGTTGTCTATAGGAGACTATGGGTCTGTCTCCCAGAGCCTCTCGGAGTTTAATATCCTGTTCCAGTATAGGTTGTAGTTTATTGATAATGTGTTGGACGGGTTTAAGTTGGGGGCTGTAGGTGATGACAAGTGGTGTTCTATTGTTGGTTTTCTTGGGTCTGTCTTGAAGTAGATGGTTTCTGGGTATTCGTCTGGCTCTTTCAATTTGTTTTTTTATTTCTCCGTGTGGGTAGTTGAGGTTTATAGCCCATGTGCCACAATAAGGGTATGTCTACACTACAAAGTTAATTCGAACTAACAGCCGTTAGTTCGAATTAACTTTAATAGCGGCTATACATACAAAGCGCTAGTTTGAATTTAATTCGAACTAGCGGAGCGCTTAATTCGAACTAGGTAAACCTCATTCTACAAGGACTAACGCCTACTTCGAATTAAGTAGTTCAAATTAAGGGCTGTGTAGCCACTTAATTCGAACTAGTTGGAGGCTAGCCCTTCCCAGGTTGCCCTGGTGGCCACTCTGGGCCAAACCAGGGAAACTCTTCTGCCCCCCTCCCGGCCCCGGAGCCCTTGAAGGGGCACGGTCTGGCTACAGTGCTCGTGCCAGTTGCAAGCCTGCCAGCACCCAGCCAGCAGACCCTGCACCTGGCACGGCATGAGCCAACCAACCGCTGCCACCCAGCCCTCCGCCTCTTCCCTGGACCAGGCTGGCAGCTCCCAGGAGCCTGCCCGGGGCTGCAAGAGGTGGGCGCCCGCCTGGTCTAGTGTGGAGATCGTGGACCTCATCGAGGTTTGGGGGGAGGCCTCCAACGTCCACGACCTCCGCACTAGGCACAGGAATGCGGCCGTCTAGGGCAGGATAGCTGCCAGCCTGGCCACCAAAGGCCACATGCGAACCCAGGAGCAGGTTTGCATGAAAATCAAGTTGGTCCAGTGAGACCCCCGACCCTGAGCCCTGAGCTTAGAACATAAGAACATAAGAATGGCCATACTGGGTCAGACCAAAGGTCCATCTAGCCCAGTAGCCTGTCTGCCGACAGCGGCCAGCACCAGGTACCCCGGAGGGGATGGACCAAAGACAATGATCAAGCGATTTGTCTCGTGCCATCCATCTCCAGCCTTCCACAAACAAAGGCCAGGGACACCGTTCCTACCTCCTGGCTAATAGCACTCCATGGACCCAACCTCCATGAATTTATCTAACTTCTCTTTAAACTCTGTTATAGTTCTAGCCTTCACAGCCTCCTGTGGCAAGGAGTTCCACAGGTTGACTATGTGCTGTGTGAAGAAGAACTTTCTTTTATTAGTTTTAAACCTGCTGGCCATTCATTTCATTTGGTGTCCTCTAGTCCTTCTATTATGGGAACTAATGAAGAACTTTTCTTTATTCACCCTCTCCACACCACTCATGCTTTTATAGACTTCTATCATATCCCCCCTCAGTCTCCTCTTTTCTAAGCTGAAAAGTTCCAGTCTCTTTAGCCTCTCTTCATATGGGACCTGTTCCAAACCCCTAATCATTGTAGTTGCCCTTTTCTGAACCCTTTCCAAGGCCAAAATATCTTTTTTGAGGTGAGGAGACCACATCTGTACACAGTACTGAAGATATGGCGTACCATAGTTTTATACTTCCCCTCCTCCTTCTTCCCCTGGCTTCCCCCTTCCAGCTCCCTCCTCCCAGGTTTCCCCCTCCCCTCTCCCACCCTCTCTCTTCCCCTCTCCCACCTCCTTTTCCCAGTCTCCCCAGAGGTTAATCCCCCCACCCCCAGTTTTGTTAAATAAAGAGAGTTTCTATTTTTGAACACACGTGTCCTTTATTTTTTACATCAGGAAGGGGGGATAGGGAGGGGTAAGTGGAAGGAGGTGAGGGAGAAATGGGGCACAAGCCCCCGATGGGGAGGACTGGGGTGGCTCTGCGGGCTCCTCGGAGTGGAAGCTTTCCTGCAGGGCCTCCTGGATCCTGACAGCCCCCCGATTGACCCCCCCGGATGGCAGCCTGCGGCAAGTGCAGCCGGGCTGATGGCCGAGTGTTGTGATGTGCCGAGTGTGGGCACTCAGGGCACTCCAAGACAGGACTGCTTTGCTGTCCCTCATCGAGGTAGACAAGCAAGCGGGAAACCCTGAGAACTGTCTGTCCGGGGTGGGGGTCAGGTCCCTTTAAGCACAGCCCTCGGCTAGCCTGAGGCACCAGCTCCACACTCTAAGTCCTAACCTGATGCCCTGCCGGCACTGGTTCCGGCCAGCCTTAACTTCGGTTCAGGGTCCACTCAATGTGGACATGCTATTTCGAATTAGCAAAACGCTAATTCGAATTAGTTTTTAGGTCTAGATTCACTAATTCGAATTAGCTTAGTTCGAATTAACTAATTCGAATTAAATTAGTTTGAATTAGCACTGTAATGTAGACATACCCTAACTTCCTTGATTCTGAAATCAAGTGGGACACACAATTGGATGCAATCCTAGCTCAAGATACTTTTTGTTCTTTCTTTCTATCTATCTATCCATCTACCTATCTATCTATCTTCTCCCCAGAGCTCCTGAAGGAGAACTCTCTGTAAACTCAGAAGTATGTCTCTCTCATCAACTGAAATTGATCCAATAAAATATATTATTTGACCTACTTTGTGTCTCTAGGGCACTACTGAGAGTCATGGGAATTTTTGCAAGATATAATCTGTCCCTGAGGGCTCAACCCACTCACTTTACTTTAAAACATGTCTCAAACTTGCCGTGCTCTCTTGGCTCATTACCCCTATGCTCAGCTCTGCTCCTCCCTCTTTCAATTACTCATTTTCCTTTTCTGCTAACTCCTAATGTATTATTTGTACTAGAAGATTCACCTGGAATTGTTCAAATCCTTCACTCAATTCACTTTGTTTTTTGGAAAATAAAATGAAAATGTACATGCTTCATTTAAATCATTGCTCTGGGGTGGAGATGGGGATGAGTCCCTGGAAAAATTATGGAGGGGATCCTCAAGGAATCCATTTTGAAGCACTTGGAAGAGGGGAAAGTGATCAGGAATAGTCAACATGGATTCACGAAGGGCAAGTCATGCCTGACCAATCTGATTAGCTTCTATGATGAGGTAACTGGCTCTGTGGATATGGGAAAGTAAGTGGATGTGATATACCTTGACTTTAGCAAAGCTTTTGATATGGTCTCCCACAATATTCTTGCCAGAATGTTAAGGAAGTATGGATTGGATAAATGGACGGTAAGATAGATAGAAAGCTGGCTAGACTGTCAGGTCCAATGGGTAGTGATCAATGGCTTGATGTCAGGTTGGCGATTGGTTTCTAGTGAAGTGCCCCAAGGATCAGTTCTAGGGCCGGTTTTATTCAACATCTTTATTAATGACCTGGATGAAGGGATGGATTGCACCCTCAGCAAGTTCGCAGATGACACTAAAATAAGGGGAGAGCTAGATATGCTGGAGGGCAGGGATAGGGTGAAGAGTGACCCGGACAGATTAGAGGATTGGGCCAAAAGAAATCTGATAAGGTTCAACAAGGACAAGTGTAGAGTCCTGCACTTGGGATGGAAGAATCCCAAGCATTGTTACAGGCTGGGGACTGAATGGCTAAGTAGCAGTTCTGCAGAAAAAGATCCCCCCTCCCACAGCCAGAGAACCCCCATTCGTGCCTCTCCTGGGGCCAACTCCTCCCTCCCGTGGCCAGAGAACCCCTGCGCGCGCCTCTCCCAGGGCCAACTCCCCCCCCCCCCACCGCGGCAGGGGAAGCCGGCTGGCACTTGCCTTCTCCGGAGCCAACCCCCCCTCCCGCGGCAGGGGAAGCTGGTGCGTGGCTTCTCCAGGGCCGACACCCCCCTCCTATGGCAGGGAAAGCTGGTGCATGGCTTCTCCGGGGCCAACTCCCCCGCCTCCTGCGGCAGGGGAAGCCGGCACGTGGCTTCTCTGGGGCCGACCCTCCCCCCCCCCCCGGCCTGCAGCAGGGGAAGCCGGCGCGTGGCTTCTCTGGGGCCGACCGCCCCCGTGGTGCGGGGACCCCCCCCCCGCACGTCGCCTCTCCCAGGACTTACCCCCCTCCTGTGCCGCAGGGAAGCCGTGCTCCAGATAAGGCACCAGAAGGGGAAGGGGAAATGGAAGTGGCAGGGAATTTGGAATTTGGCGCCCCATGTAACTTGGTGCCCTAGGTGGCTGCCTAGTTTGCCTATAGGCACGGGCCGCCCCTGGGTACATGTCCCCTGTCTAGGGCAGGACCAGGTACATCTGCCCCATGCACTCCCCAGCCAGAGTGAGGAATGCAGCAAACTCTGCATATTCTTCTTGCTCCCTGCCAACGATATTCCCATATGAACCCTAATCTCCCCCATCCCAAAGAGCAGCTAGATGGTGGGCAGTCCTGGACAGGTGGGAAGTGATTTTCTCTCTTTTATTTATGGTTTCCAGACACATCCCATTTTCCTGGCACAACCAAAGCCTGACTTTGCTTTAAGTCATGGAGTGGGGAACGTTTTTTGCATCAGGGGCGAGGGTATGAGTGATATGGAGTAGTGAGGCAGGAGTGTGGGGCATAGTGCTGGGGAAGGGAGGAGCTGAGGTGCCAGAGGAAGGTTCTTGCCAGGAGACTTACCAGCCTGTCTGCAGAGCTAAAGGCTTGCACAGCTTAAAATGTTTCTGACTGCTTGGCCTTGTGCTTGAATAAGTGAGTAGGTGGGTTGTGCTTTGTGGCTGCCTGTTATTCAAACAGGCAACACCCATTGGCCAGTGTCTGTCCAGAAACCAGCCAAAGAGATTGTGCTGGGGGCGGAAGCAGCATCTGAATCTCCTACCCCCTCCGGAATCATAAAGAGAAAGCGCCCCACAGCCACATTTCTGAATGGCATGCAGGGCTGCAGGGCAAGCAGAGGAGCTGCCTGGGGCTCCCCACTGCCTCCAGAGGCTGGATCCTTTGGCTTGGTGGGCTGGATCCGGCCCACAGGCTGTATTTTGCCCAGGCCTTGCATAGGGGATAAATGAAAGTCCAGGGGAGAGAAAGGAGCAGATGGGGTCAAGGAGTCTGATGAGATGGGGATTGGATGGGGAGAAATTGTGACTGGAAATGGGGATACTAGGACTGCTTGGACAAGGTGCATAGGAGCCAGACGGGGCATCTACACTGCAGGGCTTAACTTGAAATAAGCTACGCAAATTGAGCTATGTCAATTGTGTAGCTTATTTTGAAATTGGGAGCGTCTACACAGCACTCATTTCAAAATAGAGCACTCTTCCTCCGACTTCCCTTACTCCTCGCACAATGAAGGTTACAGGAGTCGGAGTAAGAAGTTCTCCAGCTTGACACTATTTCAACATTATTTCAAAATAACTGCTTGCTGTGTAAACGCGGACTAAGTTTTTTCAAAATAATGTTGCTGTGTAGACATACCCTTAGTGACCATATGTGCAAAGTTTCAATGATTCTCCACTGCAGCATTGAACTTACTTAATATAAAATCCCATTTAATTGGCTAACTGGTAAACATATTTAACCGGTTAACTGATTAAAGGGGGGCCAGCTGGGTGGCCACTCCAGCTGGAGCTGGGCTGCTCCAGACCCCACTGGTTAACCTTAACTAGTAAGTATCACACTTAGCAGGTGAGGTTTACCAGTTAACATCCCTATTAACTATGAGATCATCCTTTTTTTTCTTATCTCATTCACTACATGCCTTTTGTGGAATGAGGAGTAACGGTAGTTCGAATTAGGATCTTTAATTCGAACTACCTAGTCCGTGCCTCATTCCACGAGGTGTAATAGTTAATTCGAACTGAGGACTTAGTTCAAATTAACTTTTAACTGCCGCGTGTAGCCGCGGGCAGTTAGTTCGGACTAGGGGGATTTAAAAATGACGCCCGCCCGGGAACATGCAAATAAAGCCTGGGATATTTAAATCCCGGGCTTCATTTGCAAGTTTGAATGCCTACATTAGCCTCCCCAGTTGGAACTAAGGGGCTAGTGTAGACATACCCTAATATATAAAGGAGAATGTTTGTAAGTTTCTGCGCTAATAACTTGGACACTGTAAGAGCTACCACAACCAAACTTTCCAGGGGATAACCTTTCATCGAGGAGAAGGTTTTAAGGTACTTTTGGACCCTATTGGGGTCCCACCCTGCCCCCCATGGCACCTGTGGCCCCAGGCACAAGCTGGGGCACACCTCCCACATGTAGCCTCCCAGGACTTGCCCCCTCCTGCCCATGAGGTTACATAACTGACCCTCTTCCCCCACCCCGCCGGCACACAGTGCCCCCACCCCCATGCGCACAACAGCTCGGGCACCCGGCCTGCCCCCCGTGGCACTTGCAGCCCCGGGCATGAGCTGGGGTGCCCCTCCCACGTGTAACCTCCCCTCCACCTGGGGTTGCTCCCCACCTGCCACCCCCGACTCCAGAAACCAAAACCAAAGCCGGCCAGCCTTTCTGCTCAGCTCGCTGGACTTATCCAAGCAGAAGGAATCCATGTGCCTGCTGCAGTGCAGGGCGGAGGGGCTAGGTTAAATCCTCGATGCGTTACACTGCTGTGAAGCCAGCTGGCTGCTGTTCATACTTTTAGTGGGGTTGTTCTGTGTCTGGTTCCAGCCATCGGGGTTAGATGTGAGCTCTGAGCTTTGGCTTGCCAAGGCAGGGCAAGTGGATCCCTGAGCCAACCTTGCAAAGTGAAGTCCCCTTGCTACTGGCCACACGACTGTGTACTGTTCTCCTGGGGGCTGGCTGCTCGGTCCTGCGGGGAGGAGGGTCCTGCTGCTCTCAGAGGGTCAGGTGTGGGCCAGGAGCCATCAGCCCCCAGGGTCTGTGGCTCTGGGGGTCCCCCGGCTCAGGATCCCCTTCTTTCCTAAATTTTCTAAATTTTGTTCCTCCGGTTTCCCGAGCAACGCCGGGTAAGTCCAACTAGTAATATAGAAAGGAGAATGTTTGTAAGTTTGTGCGCTAATAGCTTGGACACTATAAGAGCTACCGCAACCAAACTTTGCATGGGATAACCTTTCCTCCAGGAGAAGGTTTTAAGGTACTTTTGGACCCGATCACGCCTGAACTCAAGCTGTAAAAATCAAAAAGTAACCCACTGTGCTATGCTGCAGGGGCCGCCCCGCCCACCCTAGGTCCCGTGCCCGCCGCCTGCGGCCCCCAGTGCCATCCGGGACTCGCCCCCTCCGCTCCGCAAGGTTACATAAGCGACCCTCTTTCCCCCCTCCCCGCACCGGCACACAGTGCCCCGACCTCCATGCACAAAAAGGCTCGGGCACCCGCCCTGCCCCCCCGCGGCACCTGCAGCCCCGGGCACGAGCTGGGGCGCCCCTCCCGCGTGTAACCTCCCCTCCACCCAAGGTCGCATCCCCCCCTCCAAGGATGACGCGGACCTATATTTTAATCTCTACAGAAATCAATACAACTTTTCTACCATTCAAAAAAAGATAATGGACTATTATTTTTCTACATTTTGTTCCACCGGTTTCCCGAGCAATGCTGGGTAACTCCAGCTAGTAATTTATATGATGAGGCTTTTAGAAAATCTTTACTAATTGCAAATAATAGAATGGTTTCTTCAAAAAGATCTTGCCATGAAGATTTCAAGATGAGGTTTTTAAAATCCAGTTTGGGGAGAAGATTTGAAGAACAAGCATCTGCTTCTCTGAATGACTAAACAAATACAGGCACTGACTTGCACTGAACGTCTTGCAAAATTTGATTAGATTCTCCAATGAATCAAGGAAGAAAATACATGTGTAGAAAGTTTTAGATTAAATATTACTAAAAAAATCAGTCTATTATTCAACAAACCTGTTCCCTACACATATTCAGTCAGAACTACTGCCTTCAGTGACAAAAATAAATGCTTATCATCTTACTCGCTTTAGCTTTCTAATTACAGGGCCAATTACTTACACCTGTTCAAACCAGGTTGGGCAGGTACATCTGAGGGTTTAGCTGAGCTTTTAGATCCTTTTTATTGATGTTGACAGTTGAGGGAAAAAAATAACCTGGCATGGCTTTCAGATTCAAAGTGGAGTTTTCAGGGCTGGTAGCTAGATAAACTTCTTTGTTCTAGATTCACTGAAACATCATGTATCTGGTACCTTATGACAACATAATAGAATAACATTTAATTTACTAAGACTATCTAATTGGGATTACTACTGAAATACTCAGTATAGGGACATAAATATCTCCCCTTCTAGTAGAGAGGCTCAATGCCTGTATATTATTTGTGAAGTAGATGTGAGATGTACATGCACAAACATTTTCTGCTCCCGTATGGCAGAAAGAAACATTCTTTGTTCAAGGCCAGATAAGCTTGCTACTCTGAATGTGCACATCATGGACTCTAAGCCCTGGTAGTAAAACTGTAAATGTAACCTATGACTTTTTTTAATTCATAAAGAAGTGTTGCAAAAATCTAATTCCAGGTCTCCTTAGCAAGAGTGGAAATTAGAATCTGGTCTCTCAAATAGCCTCCCTACTGTTTCTTCCCCTATCAGATAACGATGCACTTTTCTAGCACCTTCCACTTCAGAATCTCAGTCCTTTGCTAAGAGGGTAAAACTGCACTATGCAGAGAGGCAGCACAAGGCCTTTGCATGGCTCAAATCTCCCTATGTACTAGAAGGCAGAAGCAGAATTTAAGTAGTATATAGGGAGATTTCAGCAGTGCATAAATCATACCCTTCCTCTGCACGGAGTTGGGATGCAGAGACATCCCAACATAGTAGGGGATTTATTTTATATAAGACCTTATCAACACACCACGTTTATCCTGATTTATCACACTTGCTATCTGGTCACACTGCATAGGACCGAGTTTCCCTCTCTAGGGAAATAAACTTTGCAATAACATCCTTGTGGGGATGGCAGAAAATAAAAATGAGATCGCTTTAGGAATGGATACCTTTGGAGGCAGGGGCAGAAGGAAAGCTAACCAGGGACGGTATGTCACTAGCTTATTAGGGGATGGGACTTTGGTTCCTCTGCTCCCAAATATTCTGCAACCTGTTGGGCATCTTTATTCCCGCTGTTGCCTGCTCTGGAGTGCGAACAGCTCCGGGCAGGACCAAATCTTGGGTCTGTAAGCGCCGGGCACAGGCCGGAGCGGTACAGCGGCTGGATGGGACGGGCAGCCGCCCGCTGCCCTGTGGCCAGGTTGCACTGGGCTGGGGGAGGCGTGACAGCCAGGGGGCGGGGCGATCGCAAGCCGGGCTAAGGAGCTAGCTGGGCAGCCGCTGGGCTCGGCCAGCGATTGAACTTCCCGGGCACGGGGGGAGTGAATCAGCCTCTCGGCGCTCGGGGCGTAGCGCCTGGTAAAAGGATAGGGGCACCGGTGCCCGCTGATTGGCTGGCTGATATCGGGCCGCCGTTGATTGGCTGGGTGAGTCAGTTTTCTTGGCCGTGTCGGGCTCGCGCCCCGCGTCAGAAGGCTGCGGCTGCGTTGAGGGGCTCGTCCCTGCGTTCTCCGGCTCCCCGCGGCGCTGCTAGTGGCTGCGGCTCGCGGCATGAGCTGGGGAGATGGGGCCGGCGCTAGGCTCGTCCCGTGCCCGAGGGGCGTCCCGATCCCCCTTCTCCTGCTGCTGCTGCTGCTGCTGCTGCTGCTCTCCTCCGACGTCAGCTGCCTGCCGGGTCCCCGGGCGCGGCAGCAGGGCGGGGGCAGCGCCGCCCCCAGACCCTCGGGGCCGCCCGTCGTGCTGAGTAAGGGCGGGGCGGGGGGAGTGGGTACTGAGAGCTGAGGAGAAGGGCGGGGGGCTTGAAGATGAGGCCCAGGCACCCAAGAGGGGCGTGGGAGCCTGGCGGGGTCAGTGGGGCAGAAGTTTGGGGGCGGGAGGGGTTGTAGATGAGGTCTGGCGATGAGGAGGGGGGGTGGACAGTTTGGGGATGGAGCAACAGGTGAGGCTTGAGGCTGAGGAGGGGTGGAGAGTTTGGGGGGGGGGCAGCAGATGAGGATGAGGAGGGGGTGGAAGGCTTCCTGAACGGCAGGTTAGTTCAGAAGGTCCAGGGTTAATTAATGGTGTGGTGTTGAATCTCATGCGGGTCACTTGTATTGTGTCTAAACACTGCGCAGGGCTGCTGTGATTTAGGTCATTAAAAGTAACTCATACAAAACACTGCTTTTAAACCATGCTAAACTAAAATAAAAACAATGAATGGTCCTGTAGCACCTTAGAGACTAAGCAAAAATATAGATAGTATCATGAGCTTTTGCGGGCACAGCCTATTTCTTCAGATGACAAATATGGAGCAAGGAATCCAGGGGTACAAATATATAGCACAAAAAAAAAGATGGGGAAAAACTGTAAATTTTTCTGTGCTAAATGAGGCTAATAGTGGGCTGTAATGAGGCTATTTGACTCATTTAGCACGGGCACTTTAATTGACAGGTTTTTTTCTCCACCTCTCCTTCTGCTATATATTTGTACCCCAGGATTCCTTGCTCCATATTTGTCATCTGAAGAAGTGGGTTGTGCCCACAAAAGCTCATAATACTATTTATTTTCTTTGGCTGATCTCTAAGGTGCTCCAGGACCATTTGTTATTTTTAAGTTTTTTTTCAGTTATAAACTAATAAGGCTACTCCTCTGAGACATGCTAAACTTGAGGTGAAGCCCAGGCTGCCCCTAGGCTTTATTTCAACTTGACTAATTCAGCATGTAAAGGCCGCATGCCTTGTCTATACTGGGCTTTTGAAAATCTTTTCTTGGCTTATGCTTGTTAATGTCACATCTTTAAATCCTACTCTGCAAGGCTTTACTGTTCTTAAATGAATGTATACAGCTGGACTTGCGTTCTAGTTGAATGATCTCAGAAGTAAAAAACTATAACTATCGTGTGTAATTCATTGTACATGAGACTGGACTACATTGACATTTTTTTCAAGTTAAACTGCTGGTGTTCTACTTCCTTGCTTTCCCTAACTCTGGAATAAGTGTGTTCAGATCAGGAAGTTACATCAGAGGAATAAGAGGCGCATTTTTCAGTTTATTTTAAGCTGCTTCTGAAGTAGCATAAATAAACTAAACTGGCAAAAGCTTAATTTCATAGCAGAAAAGAATGTCTGCAAAGGGAGTCATGGTGATGTAAACTACTGGTTCAGATTTGCACTTATCCTTATATCTGACCTGTTCTTCTGCTTGTTTAGTGTTGTGGACATGCCAAAATTGGAGTGCCTTTTTTGTATGTTTCCTAATCTGTAATATTTTCTAGAGCTTTATGATTCTACGTAAGTAGCAGAGAATTAAATAGCTGGTGATTCTAGCCATCAGAAAAAGCTAGAGCACATTGTTTTCTCCATTTTTCTCATCCCTTTATGCATTTTGAAACACTGACAGAAAATGTTACCAGACTTGCTAACCAAAAGGTTAAACCACTAGGCAGCGACCGATGGAAAGGCTGCATGGGGGTGATGCACTCAGTTCTCACTTAAACTGGCTCCCAATAATATGGTTGGAAATTTTTCTTAAAATGAAAATGTATGTGCTGCTGAAGATGGTTTCTAAATCCTTTCATTTACCAGAGCAAGCTTTCTACTTGTCGGTGGCATGTGGGCAGTTAGATATTTCAAATCCCAACTTAGTTCAAGTCATGTTAACAAAAGAAAACTCCCTTTCCCCAAAATTTTTTTAAGTTGAAACTGTTTTTGAGAGAAGAGAGTTATAAAACAAAAATAGTATGGGGGCGCGATTGGGTTTCACAGGTATCTAAAAAGTAATGTTAATCATTCTACTTCATCATACAGAAATCATTCTACTTCATCACAGAAAATTATTTGCTGCTTGTCGCAGCAGCAAAAGGATTAAAAGTCCTCACATCTGTGTTGATATGAAATAACTCTTATTTCAAAATATATTGAACATGTAGTATAAATTTGGTGTTTAATAATTTAGCCTTAGGTAAATATCTTAATTTTATTGAATGGAGCATGTTCTGCAGATAAGCAATAAAAGCCTTTAAGCAGAAGTTTCTTGGGTAGATTTGATTTTTTTTTTTTTTTTTTAAACAAAAAAGCTTGCAGGGAGTGTAATTGTTTGAATATTGTTTTGCTGCATTTAAAACAGTTGCCAGTCTTGTTTGCTCCTGAATCTATGCACATGTTAGTGTCCATTGGAATAGGAACTGTAAAATATACTTAATGTTTTAAATATGGATGTTTGTTCTTGATACTGATGCATGCCCTTGCCAATAAATTTGTATGCTGTGTTTTCAGTATGCAAATGATGCTGATGCTATTTACTTCCAAAGAGAAAACTGGAAGAGTTTTTATTCATTTGCCATAGACTTGCACATAGAAGTCTATGTTAAGATGTTGCCATTGTGAAGTTTTAATATTCCTTCAGTGCAAAAGTATTCTGGAAAAATGTATGTTGTACATTAGAGTAGATATTAACTTAGCTGCCCAATGCATTGCTGTGCAGATACCCTTACAACTTTTCAGTAGATTCCCGGGCTCCTTGGCTAGCATGCTGTAAATGAGTGGTGGTAGGGAAATTTAGCCCCACTTTGCTGTAATAAACTAAACTTGTGAGTTTAAGTGCCAGCAAAGCAATTTGTTGAGTCTCTTTTGTGAAGTTTATGATGACATTCTTTTCCCGATTTACTCCCCTTCTTCCTTATTTCCTTTACAACACTGATTCATGGCAATAACTTTGTTACTTACATTCCAATGCAGGCAACTTCATGATAAAGCTGACAGTGTAATAGCCACCGACCCAAATCAGACTCTAGCCACGTGAGATTGGGTAACAATCATGTGATAAGCAGATGTTGTCCATGGGACTGTAATGCTCTTACTTGTGAAACAGTTATGGGTATACAAATTCCTCAAGCATAGAATCATAGAACTAGAAAAGTTCTCAAGAGGTCAAGTTCAGTTGTCTGTATTCGTGACAGGACCATGCACCATTTAGACCATCCCTGACTGGTATTTGTCTAACCTGCCTTTAAAATCTTCAATTATTGGGATTACACAGCCTCCCTAAGCAATTTATTCCAGTGCTTAAACTTCCTAACCATCATGGTGATAATCCTAATATCCAACCTAAATTAGGGCTGTAAAAAAAATACGAAAACACTAACCATGTAACTAATCAAAATGCTGTCAGTTACACAGTTAAACCTTTTAAGGGATGCAGTGGTAGGGGAGGGAAGATCAGCTGCACATCACTGCGAGCTCCACCCCTTTCTGATTTGGCTGCTGGCCTTGCTGTAGGCAGGCTGCTGGCTGGTGAGTTGAACATTTTAAGTAACCGATAAGCAACTTTAACATCCTAAACCTCCCTTGCTGCAATTTAAACCCATTGATTCTTGTCCTATCATTAGAGGTTAAGGAGAATAATTTTTCTCTTTCCTCCTGGTAACACCCTTTTAGGTACATTAAAGCGGATACATCCCCTCTTAGTCTTCTCTTTTCCAGACTAAACAAACCCAATTCTTTCAGGCTTCCTTCCTGACTTTTAATGATTTTTGCTGCTCTTCTTGGGATTTTCTCCTATTTATCCACATCTTTCCTAAAATGTGGCTCCCAGAACTGGACAAAATATTTCACGTTAGGTCATCTCAGTCCGGAGCGGAACGGAAGAATTACTACTTGTTTCTTACTTAACAGCGCTCTTGCTAATACATCCCACAATGATGTTTGTGTTTTTTGCAACAGTGTTACACCGTTGACTCATATTTAGTTTGTGGTATACTGTGAGCTCCAGATCCCTTTCAACAGTAATCTTTCCTAGATAGTTATTTCCCATTTTGTATGTGTGCAATTGATTGCTCATTCCTAAGTGGAGTACTTTACCTTATTGAATTTCTTGAGTTATCCAGATCCAAAACTGATCACTTTACTGGGTTCTGCTTACTGGATAAGTGGTTAAGTGGTGGCCTGTCCAGGTTTGAGCACTCTGGTGTGGTGGTCCTGGCTAGAGCAGCACCCTGCAGTATGATATATGGGTCCGGCACGAGCTGGCTGGAACAGCCCATGGTGCAACAGGGCCCAGCGGGGCAGGAGCAGCCCCTAGGTTGTGCTGGAGCAGGCAGCTCCAGCTCGGCTGGACCCACTGCATCACCTACAGGTATGCCTTTTCTAGCCTGACCGGGCCCACTGCACTGCCTCCCTGCTCACAGGATCCTGGTAAACGGGTTAAACTTAACATTTAACCAGTTAACTTTTTTGCATCCTTAGGCTATACATCACACCCCTACTGTACCTCCACCCTCTGTCCTAGGTCAAAACCCCCTCCTGCATCCAAATTCCCCTCCCAAATCCTACATTCTCTCTTGCACCCAAACTCCTGCCCCAGCCCAGAGCCGCCTCCTGCACCAAATTTCATCCCAGAGCCACACTCCTCATCCGTTCTGAGCCCTAATCCCCACCTGCAGCCTGGAACTTTGCATGTGGTGTGGCCCCGCAAAATATTTTGGTCATAGACAAAAATGAAAAAAGGCTCTCCTTTGAAAGGTTGCCAACTGCTGATCTAGGTTGTAATTCCCAATTCTGTTAACGAAATGTTTATGTGAGACTGTATCTAAGTCTTACTAAAGTCTACTGTACTACATCTGCCATTCCCTGTCCCCTTCCCTCTTACCCCCCACCCCCCAAAAAAACCTTCTTAGTATGGTAAAGGGATTTTCCTTAATTTATAAGATCTTTTTTCTTTTGTGAGGAGACTCTAGCATGGATTCAATTGCTGAATATGTATGTAGCAGTTCGAAGAAAATAGATTTAAAAAAAAAAAAGCTTTTCTCTATATAATCAAATGAGTTGTCAGCCAACATTTGTAAAATTAATAACTTGTCTTGACTGGATCTCCATTCTAGTCTATTCCTATGTTCTTTCCTTCACCAAACTTCTCACCTCAGTTGTCGCATGCCTGGTACGATCATCAGGAAACAGAATTAACCTCCTTCTGACTCTGACCTCCTTCACAAACAAAATGGCTAAAATTCTACCTGTATATGATTGTAAATTGCATTTGTTTTGTTAATATATGTAAAAGGGTACAAGGGTTTTCAGACTAGGCTCTATTTGGCATAGCTTACTCCAGTAAAATACCATGTATTATTTTTTTTAGCAAAAAAACCCAAAACAAAAGA
Source organism: Pelochelys cantorii (assembly GCA_032595735.1). Classification (NCBI taxonomy): domain Eukaryota; kingdom Metazoa; phylum Chordata; order Testudines; family Trionychidae; genus Pelochelys; species Pelochelys cantorii. Next base: position 9,236,309 of record CM064339.1, on the reverse strand, counting down.
AAAACAAACTGTATGTATCCAAAAGAGATTAGTCTAAATTCAACATGATGTAGGAAGTGAAGGACAGGGAAGGTTACTATACAGTCATTGAAGTGTAGGGCTGGAATAGGGATGTAAAATCCTGTTTGTTTAACCAGTTAAATGGCTGCTTACATCCCCACAGTGAGCCTGCTGGCTTCCCCCCCCCCCACTGTGACCTGCAGCTCCCTGGGTAATAGGTGATTCTTTCCTGCTTACTGGTTAATTGGTAACCTATTTCCAGCCTAAGGATGTTAGGGACCTCTATAGGACATTTAGGCCAATCCTTGCACTGAGGTGTGGGTAAGTGTTACCTAGACCACAGACTGTCAGCTTTTCCAGTCTACTGTACTCCTTAGATAGACTCTTAGTTTCGCAGCCTGTGCATAATCCTAAGATTGCACCTTCTAGCCTTAGCTTTCCTGTATGAAAATTGTAGCTTCAACTCCCTCCCCTCGAAAAGGTGCAAGGGAGTTTTATTCATCTGCAATTGCAAACAGGACCAAAAAAGTCCTATGTAGCTTACTGCAACCTTATCTACTCTCTACAGTAAAACACACCTATAGCACCAAGTCTGGATTCCCTGGTCATTCAACTTTAAAACCAGATCTCTGCTGCTTGAATAATAGAAGTATCATGTGACTTGTTTTTTGGGAAGGCGGGGGTTGCACTGCTGCTCCTAATGACAAACATTTTCTGTGTTAAACTGTCTTTGGTTGTACAAAGTGGCTATAATAAGCCCTCCTTCTTGGAGAAGTATGACAAGTTACTCACACAAGTTTGTATGGAAAATCTACTATGATAATGGAAAGAGTTTCCTGGAATAACATTTAGATAAAAGTCCCAACTTCTGATTTGCAAACTGATGTATGGAAGTGACCTAACATTCTGTCTGACCACATTAATAGGTATTAAGAAATTTCTGCCGTGGGCAAACTAAGCATGTACCTTTATATTTGTTACATGTTTGTCTAATTTAACTGCTTATCTTTGCTACATATATGTATATTCTTGTCTAATGAAAAGGTGGGTAAATAGGATCATCTGATTTTCTTTATTTCATATATTCATTATGGCATTTCCGATTTTCATTTTTCTAAATAGCCTTAATCTTATGTGTTTTCTCAAAATTAGAGAAGCCTTTGAAATCTCAATTTTGAGATCCCATCTTAACTAGCATTTTCATATTTCCTGAGATGACATCAGTAATTTTAATTACTAATTTGTCTTTTCATTCTCTGAATTGTGACCTTTCCTAATCTGTGCAGGTGTGATTGTTTAGCTGCTTTTAGAAACAATCATTCCCTAATATCTCTCGCTTTTATCCAGGCTTCCTACCTTTTGCTGAAAGTGTTTGTTTTTTAAAAAGAAGCCAGAACTTTTGATGAGAATAACCTATGAAAAAACCTGTTACCTATCTATTTTGTTTTGATTTGGAATGGAAGACAGAATAATCTTGTCAGGCCTCTGGCAGGCCAGCCACTGCAACTGACCTGCCATGAGTGAGAAACCTAAATATAGTTGTTTTTTTTACTATTTTCTAGTTGAGTGCCACACTTCCTATAGGTTCACTGTTCCCAGCTACTGGGAGCTACAGGGGTGGTGCCTGCAGGCAAAGACAACCTGTGAAGAGACCCCCTCCCCCACCTACCCTAGGGGCTGCAGATATGACAAACACTTCCAGGAGTGGCACAGGGCCAGGGCCCATGAGTCTCTGTTACCTCTGCTGTGCTGCCAGACTGTTAGTGTCCAGTCTCCCGCTTTGACTGCAGGAGATTGAGCCCTATTCCAGGAGACTCCGGGCCAGTGTTCTGCCTATGGATGGAAAAAATTAGGGGGAATGAATTTTGCTATATGCATCAATATCAAGGTAAGGTGCAGATGCACATCAGTAGAAACCAAAAACCTATAAATATAGATCTAGCTAAAAATTTATCATAGGGATAAATCAAATCATGAGGCATTTCAGAAACTTAAGCTTAAGAGAAATACAAATTATGAAATGCACAAACCAGTCAAACATAACTCCCCTTGAAAGGAGTAAAAACACCACCACCACCACCAATATGTGAGGAGTTTGGCGGTGAGTGTGAGACACATACACACACTATTTGTGACAGACAGTAATTCTCATTGCCCTTTAAGTATGCTGAGCATGGTCAGACATAGGAGGAGCTACCACAAGCTTCCTCCATCCCAAGCCCTGTCGTGTCCCCGCTTTCTTTGGAGATGGGTTATAGCCAGAGCTCGCCAAGCGGCAGTGAGTCCCGGTCGCCAGCCGCGCGGTTTGGCGTGCTGCACATGTGCTGATCGTACTGCACAGCCGTGCTGGCTTGTAACCTACTCGCCACAGGCGAGTAGATTACACTAATTGTCGAGCCCTGGTTATAGCAGTGGTCACCAACCAGTAGATCTTGGAGCCTCTGACAGGCGATCCTGATTGGTTTGGCCAGGAAGCTCTCAAGTGCTGGCGCTTCATTTACCCCTCCACCCACTGTCATGCTGCTCCTGCACTCTGCCTTGGAGCTGCCCCCCCGGGAGCCTCCTGCTTGCTGTAAAGGGTGTGACAGGCAGAAGAGGGGGGGTCCTGATGTCAGGGTGTCCCCACTTCTGTACCCTATCTCCACACAGAGAAAGGGCATGGAGGGAGCTTGGCAATGCAAATCTCTCTCACTCACGCACTGTGTGTGTCTGTCATTCCCACAAATACACACTGGCCTTCACTCTCATCTCCCGACCCAACACACGTGTGGGAGGAGTTGTTACTGCTTGCAAAGTGGGTTATGTTTGGTATTTGACTGGTCTGTGTATTTCATAATTTTCATTTCTCTTATGCTTAAACTTAATTCTTTTGAGTAGTGACTTCTAAAATCCCAGCCTGTTGTGGCTGGAGTAATTATCCCTGTGGTAATTGCTGCTTCTGAAAGTGGCTGGCATGTCCCTGTGGCCCCTGAGAAAGGCAGAGCAGAGGGTCTCCACGTGCTGTCCTTGCCTGCACACACCTCTCCTGCAGCTCCCATTGATGAATATTGGGGAACTGTGACGAGTAGAAGCTATGGCAGTGGTCTCCAACTTTTTAGGAGATCACTTTTTGAATTTAAGTGCAATCCGAGATCTATCTGAAACCCAAATACCCTTGCCCCATCTGCTTTGTGCCCCTTCTCAAAGGCTCCCTCATTTTCACCAGACAGGGGCAGAGAGTTGAGGTGCAGGCTCTGGTCTTGGAGTAAGGGATGTGGAGTGTGAGCTGAGCTGAGCTTGTGGCAGGCAGGCTCTGAGCTGAGCTTGTGGGAGGCAGTTGGGGTAGTGGAGGGGGTTCTAGGTGCAGGCTTTGGGAGGGTGTTCGGATGAAGGGGTTCTCGGGGCTAGGGCAGGGACTTGGGATGCAGGAGGGAGTTCATGACTGGTGTCGGGTTTCAGGATGTGGGCTCCAACTGGGCACCACTTACTTCAGGTGGCTCCTGGGTGGTAGCGCAGTGGGGCTAAGTTGGGCTCACCCCTGCCCTGGCCCTGCACCACTCCCAAAAGCAGCCAGCAAACTCCATCCCACGTCCTGTTGTGCCCCCTCTGTGCTCTGTGAAGATAGGATACAGGGTAGGAGAGGGGGCACCTTTACATCAGTGCCTCTCTTCTCCCTCCCTTGCCCTGCACAGCAAGCAGGAGGCTCCTGGGGGTGGGGGAAAGCAGTTCTAAGGCAAAGGACAGGAGGCAGGCAACAGTAGGGAGGAGGGCAGCTGAAGTGCTGGCACTTGATAGCCTCTTGGCCAAACCATTCAGAATCACCTGTCAGAGGCTCCAAGATCCACCAGTAGATCCCGATCCACTGGTTGGTGACCTCTCCTTTAGGTGCCCGGGCTCCTGGTGGTGGGAGACTTCACATGCTCCCCCCACTGCCTCCATGTCAGTCAGGGCCTGGGGAGGGGGAGCATGTGAAGTCTCTCACTCCCTGCACCTGCCTTGCAAGGGAGTGCCATACTCAGTCAACTGCCAGCTGAGCAGCAGCTGGCAGTTGACTTCAAGTGCTGAGCCCTTTGCAGGGCAGGAGGAGACTTCACACACTCTCCCCACCTCCAAGCCCCGATTGGCCCGGGGGCAGGGAGAATGTGTGGAGCCTCTTCCCACTCTACCCCTGTACTGCAAGGAGTATGCGGTGCTTAGAAGCGCTGCATCCCTTGCAGGGTGGGAGGAGACGTCACATGCTACGCCCTCTCCCCTGGCCAGTCAGGGCTTGGGGGCGGGGGGAATGCGCGAAGTCTCCTCCTGCCCTTCCAAGAGTGCATGGCACTTAGCACTACTTGCAGGGCGGGAGGAAACTTCACCAGCTTCTCCCCTCCTCCAGTCCCCGATTGGCCTGGAGGTAGTGGGGGAGCAGCAGGGCCTCCGCAGGCCAGATCCTGCCCATGGAGGCCCTTTTGGCTACCTCTAGTTTACATGGTTAACTGATAAGCTTGGTCTTACTGGTTACTGTGAACGGTTTAGACGCAGGCTCCCCGGAAGCTGGGTGTCACCCCATGCTTCTGCCTCTGATACAGAGGCAGCAGCATGGGGCGGCTGATGATGTGCGCTGTAAACTTTATCAGCCATTACGCAGTTACCCAGTTGCTGGGTTTTGTAACATCCCTACTGATCAGCAGCGTTTTCCAAAAGTAGGAAAAAGTATGTGTATACATGTCACATCTTGTACTGTTTTGTTTTTGTTTTAGACTTGTCACTTTTTGAAAAGCAATATGAGAGAAGAGTACTGTATAGAAGCTGTTTGGGTTGATGTATCAACTGATAGTCTTTGGAGGAAACTTGGCAACACTCAATTACTATTGTTTTTTTTGGTAATTGGGCACTATGAATAGTAATCATATTTTGATTGATAGTTTTGTGAGATGAAAAGGTGAACCATAAACTCTAGAGACATGCATTTAAAAGCTTCCAAGATCCCAGGTGTACATGCAAAAAAGTGTATAGCTGCACAGGCTGAATATTTGCATATGAAAATGGAGTGTTAGACCTCTAGCTGTTAATCTGCAAAACACACTTATACTTGCAAACATTCAGTTTCTTACAGTAAATGAACATGTGTTTTTTACATGTAGCTGTGGTTTTCTCATGTTTTGTAAATGTGTCTTCACTAACTTCACTTGCAATAATGGAATGATGGTAGGAGGGGTAATAGAAAGTGGATTGGGAATAGCATAAAAGGGAAATCTCAGAATGTTCATTACTTCAGTCAAAATAATTCATAACTGCCTTTAGGGTCAGAATATTGTTTGACTGTCTCAACTTCTTTATAAGTCCTTTAAATTCTTGTACATTTGGAAGTCAATCCATATTGATTCTAGATTTGTTTATCAAATTTTGGTCTAGTGTAGATGACAATTTTTTTTCCACTTGAAGTGCTTAGGCAGCCATATGGCCGGTCCAAGTTAGAACTGCAGTGAATCTGACAAATGTAGTAAAATAGAATGAATTGAGTCTGGTGGGAACTTGCATTGGTGCAGCACAGGTACTGGTATGTCTTCAACAAAAATTGACAAATTGAATACACTTAAAATATTGCTGGGTAGTTACAGTATTTATTGGTAGGACCCTACTAAGTTCATGATTATGAAAAACGTGTTGCAGACTGAACATTTCCCTATACCACACATTTCATGGGGGAAACCAGTGTTTCTCAAATTGGGGGGTCCTGATCCAGAAGGGAGTTGCAGAGGGATCACTAGGTTATTTTGGTGATGGGGGAGGGGGGGTGGGGAGGGGTTCATGGTCTTGCCATCCTTATTTTTGTGCTGCCTTCAGAACTAGGTGGACAGAGAGCAGTAGCTGTTTGCCGGGCACCCAGCACTGAAGGCAGCACCCCACCAGTAGCAGTGCAGAAGTAAGGGCATCAATACCATACCATGTCATCCTCACTTCTCTGCTGCTGACTTCAGAGCTGGGTGGCCAGATGGAGGTGGCTGCTGACTGTGGGCCCAGCTCTGCTGGCAGCAATATAGAAGTAAGGGTGACCTGGGATGGTATTGCCACCCTTACTTTTGTGCTGCTGCTGGCAGTAGCTCTGCCTTCTGCAGTGGGCTTCTAGCCAGCTGCTGCAGCCCTCCAGCTGCCTACCTCTGAAGGCAGCACAGAAGTAATGGTAGCAGCCCACACACAATAACCTTGCAACCCCTGTCCCCACCTCCTTTTTGGATCAGGACCCCTAGAATTACAACAGTGAATTTTCAGATTTAAATAGCTGAAATCATGAAAATTATGATTTATAAAGGCCTAAGATGAACTATGAATTTGGTAGATGAAATAATTGGCCTGGATTTTCCAAGTGAGCAGGTAACTTCTCTTGCAGAGTAAGAGACAATGGAAAGTAATAATGTAACGCTACCTGAGCTGAGTCTGTCAGAGCATTTTCTAGCTACTCAATATCTTGCTCGTTTTTAATAGTATCTGTGCAAGTTGTGGCACTAATGGTTGTCAGCCTTCATTTACATTTGTCCTTAGTTTTTTTTTGTATTGTCTGGCTGATTTAAGTGATACTACCTAGGCATCTAATTAGTAGTTCTATAACTTTATATTGGAGTTCTTTGCTGATGCAGTAACATGTTTTTACTGATACTAATATTTTTCTGTTTTTAACATGTTTCTTGCAGTCCCAGGGGATTTGGGTAACCAGTTGGAAGCCAAATTGGACAAACCCACAGTGGTGCATTACCTTTGCTCCAAGAAGACAGACAGTTACTTTACATTGTGGCTGAATTTAGAATTGCTTCTGCCTGTCATCATTGACTGCTGGATTGACAATATCAGGTAGGACCACCTGATATTGTCATGTCATGGGAAAAAGTAGTTCTTCAGATTTCCTGTAGCCTTTCCATTAGGCGTAAATATCTTACATAAATATATGCAATCTAAAAATCTTCCAGATCAGGTGCAGCAAGAAGATTTTTTTTTCAGTAGCCATGTGCGTGGCTTCTGAGGGGACGGAAGCCTTAGGTAGGTTAATGGGATAAAACTGATGAATCTTCAGGTTGCATATCATGAAAAGTCTAAAATGGCATAATTCTACTTCCCCATAGGGAATGCAACTTAAATTTGCAATGAAGGTTCTTGAAAAAGAAACCTAGAGTTAGCCATTTAAAAACAAATCTGCTTCATCAGAATATTTTTAGTTTTAAAGGTCTGTATATGGCATTAGTGTCTTCTCTGCTTGTTAAATTTCTAGTGTCTGCTAGGTAAACAAAACTACTTAGTAAATCAGAATCCCCAGATAGCATGTGCTAACTTCTTGTATAGTGCAGTACTAGTAAGAATACTGCACTCACACATTTTTAACTGTTGTCCGTGTGCTGGACTTGAAAGGGGCTGTATTTTGCAAAAATCCATAACATGGGATTTCCTGAATTGGTAGATGGATGGCCCAAGTCAGGAGGAGGGAGGTCTGTGTTTTAACATTGTTATAAGTCCACAATTTAGCCAGTTGTATTTAAAAAATGTTCCTATCCTAGTGTTTAAATATAGGAAATTGTAGAGTACCTCAGTTGTCTTGGTGGCATGTAGAGAGAGACCAGCCAAGACCTAAATTGAAGAGCAATTTCTAGATTGATATCAGCACCACCTGTTGCAGATGGAAATTGATAAGAAATTTATTCATTTGAAAACTGTGTTCCTCTTTGTGGCTAACATGGCCAAGTAGGTAGTCATGTATGTACACCTGATAGCCCTGGTGTAGAGCAGTGTTTCCCAATTTTATTTGGCCATGGAACTCTTTTAAACTCGAGAGAATTTTGCGGAACCCCTAATAAGTCTAATATATGGAGCTGAAAAAGTAGACCACAAATAAGTAGGATAATAAAAAACAAATGCTAAATAAGGTCATGAGATCAACATTTAGTTTAATTGCACATATTTAAAAACAAAAATCACATAATATTAATTATTATTTTTTAAATCCTAAAATGTTATTGTAATGGAATTTTATCGCGGAACCTTTATTTTCACTTCGTGGAACCCTGGGGTTCTGCAGAACACCTCTTGGGAAGCACTGGTGTGGAGTGTATTGCAGTACTCCAGTGTGGAAATCATCCTGGCTATGTCTACACTACGAGTTTTCTCTGCAAAAAATATGCTAATGAGGGACTCATTTGCATGAGTTGTGATCTAATTTGCATATTTTCTGCCAATCTGTTTTTGTGCAAAAATAAGCAGTGTGGATGGTTTCTTTCTGTGCAAAAACCCCTTTTCCCGCAGATCCTTATGCCCCAAAAAGGAGGCTTATCGATCTTGCGGGAAAAGAGGTTTTGCGCAAACAGAAAACGTCCACACTGCTTGTTTTTACACAAAAACAGATCAGCAGAAAATATGCAAATGAGTCCCTCTTTAGTAGATTTTTTTGCCGAGAAAACTCGTAGTGTTGATTTTAGCCTTTGGCTATGTCTACACTGGAGAAATTGACCAGATGAAAAATGTTTTTGGCCGTAGTCACTTGAACTCCCTGAATGAAGATCTGAAAGCATTCCTAACAAATGACTTGCCCCTTCCTGCCCACTGCAGGAGGCAGGACCCAATATTTTACAGTATCTCTTTCAGTTAAAAACGGCCTTCTACTTCTAAATTTAAAATGCATTGTTTCAATGGCTGTAACCAGTGTTCCTTCTAAGACTTCCCATCCATGAGCAAAGTGAGTTTTGTCTTGTGCCTCAACAAGGTTTGTGCACTTGTTCAAATGTGTGGGCACTGCTCCCTAAGACTCTCCCAGTGCAGAGACCCAGAGCCCTGCTCCCAGGTAACATCCCCCCACCTTGTGGGGAGGAGATGTGCTTCTCCCAGGCACATTGCTCCCAGGGCAGCCTTCTTGCAGGGCAGGAACTGCCTCAGGTTGCTTCTCACGGGGCTGGCTGAGAGTCCCCACCAGGAGCAGAGGAAGCTACTGCCAGTACCCAGGGTTTGCAGGGAGTGAGGTGTTGGGGGTGGGGCAGTGACCGGGGGGGTGGCAACAGAGGGTTGGGGGGGGGGTAAGTAACTCTGAGGGGCAAAAAAGAGGTGCTGGAGTGGAGAAAGAGATGTAGGAGGCTCTAGCTTTGGGCAGTCATTGTGTGGCCTGCCTGGGGAGCAGTTGGGCTGCCACTATGCGGCCCTAGCCACTGCTCCAGCCTGGGGAAGGGCTGGAAGTGACCCTGGGAGCACCTCTGGCCCCTGGAGTAGCCCCTTGCCATGCAGCCCCAGCTGCCACTCCAACTCTAAAGGGCTGGAGCTATGACCAGGGCCATGTGCTGGCTGCCAAGCTGCTCTCAATGTGACTCTATATGGCAGCTGCCCCATGCACTGGGGCTGGAGACAACTTGGGAGCAGCTGGGCAGCCACCACTTGACCTTTCCCACAGAGCCCACTATCAGCAGCTTACCTTCCAGGAAGGTGGGTGCTGCTGCGTGCCTCTGCTGAGGAAGTGGGCAGGCTGCCAGTTCTTTATGCGTGCCCACACATGCACACCCTAGAGGGAACTTAGGCTCTAACCTTTGGTAGTGCAAACCTGGACACACACACAGTCCCACTGAGAGCTTATCTATACTGGACATTTTTTATTTTTTTTAACCTTAAAGGGATGACTCTAACAGGTGGGGAGTGTCTACAGCAGCCTTTTACAAATGTATAAATTACCTTGCAGGTAACTAGTCTAATGCACACACCCTGAGGCTGTTGCCTTCATTGCAGAGCTCATGGGCTTATTTGGGTGTTTAACTTCTGCTCCCAATTTCTATCCAAATGTGGTGCTTTAAATCTAGACTAGCTGGCCTAGCTTGAGGTACAGGATAAAGCTCTGGCTGGTAACCAGCCTATCTTGCAGTGAGGAGGCAGACTAAAATCACTCGAGTGCTGATAGTTCCTGATTTTGAGTATCCCTGTGTCCCTTAGAAGTGGCTTTTTAAAATGCTTTTTCTTATAAGGCACCCCGTAGGTATAAATACATATTTTCAAGCACGTCTGATTACAACTTGGGTCAAGTTCAGTAATATAAACCTAATGAGTTAATGGCTCCCTTGGTCTAAGACTTTAGATTGCTTCTCTGTCACAATTAAGGACTCATTTGCACTGCACTTATGCTGTGTCAAAGGACAAATTTTATAACCAGGTCACCCAACAAGGTTATATTTCTGGTGTAAGTATTCTCTTAAATGACTTATTGGTAGCTATTTTATTGCTATTTGAATGACCAGAGAGAAACGTAGCCAAGTAGACCAAACTAATAGAGAAGCAACTGTATTCACAACACTTCCTTTTTCTAACTGAAATCTAGGTTTCTATTACCTTAGGCCTTGTCTACACTGACATGTTCTTTCAAGAAAAACAGCTTTTAGACAACAACAACCTCCAAGCGTCCACGTTACAACGCGAAAAATGTCACAATATGCAGCCTTTTCTTGACAGAATGCTTCCACCTCCACAGGGGACGTTTGTCAGTATGCTGTCAACAGGCACAATATATACCAAGCACAGTATATACCAGTCACAGTATATATCAGTATGTTGTTCAGTTTATTGGACTCTAGCATGTATTCCACAATGCTCTGTTTAGCTACTCTGGATATCCATTTGAACTCAGCTGCCCTTCAGACATGTAATGTTTACAAGTAAAAGAGATGCTCCCTTCCCACCTGCAAACCATGGGAAATTTAAATCCATTTCCTGTGGCCTTGGCATATTGTGTGTGGTCCTAATAGCATCTTCTCGAGGAAACAGGAGTGGCAGCACTAGACCCAGATGCTCTACCGCTTGGAGCAATGCAGCGCTTTTGGATCTAATCAGTGTGTGGGGTGAAGATTTGGTGCAACCAGAGCTGCAAGTGACCCATAAGAACTGGTATATGTACAGTTGTGTTTTTTGAGCCCTGTGTGCAAAGTGGTATGAGCGAGATACCCCACGATTCAGAGCCACGATCAAGGAGCTCTAGCAGGCCTATCACAAGGGATAGCAGGCAAACAGTCAATCTGGTGCTGCACCCAAAACATGCTGGTTTTATAAAGAGCTGGGTGGAATTCTGGGTGAGGACTCTGTGCCGAAACCCAAAAACACTGTGGGTAGTTCTCAGAAAAGAGCCAGAAATACTTGTCCTGGATACACAAGTTGATGAAGAGACTAAAGAAGGCCAGGAGGTGAGGGTCAATCCAGTGACAACTTGTGGGCCTGGCAATGAGGAATTGTTTTCAAACAACGTTAGTGAGGATGCTTAGCAACCTATCGTGGAAGAGACACTGTGTTGAAGCAACAGAAGGGATGTAGGGTATGTTGCTGGTCAGGTTTAGTGACTGAGTAGGCTGGCACTGTGACCATGTGGGGCAGGATGAAGGTGATGTCTGGTAAGCAGTTGCTGTGCAGGTAGGCTGGGTTGGGGGCTGAGGGGTCAGCGACCATTGGCAGCCATGTGGGGAGGTCTATTTAGTCAGGGACGGGGGTGGCAGTACGGGATGAGCAGAGGCTGTATTTTTCTATGGCCAAACACAGCATTGGTGCATGCACAGATAGCAATAGAATAGTAGGAAATAGTGTTGAAGATTTGCCCAATATACTTATTAATTTTGCCATGGAGATTCCATGGCAGGGCTGCCTTTGCCCCACCACCGTGGTATGACATTTTCCAAAACCAGCCCTCAGTGTGTGCTGCTGGAATCAAGGCCGCACACAGTTTGGCTGCATAAGGACGTGGGAGCCCCCCACTCACCTCCAAAATTTTTCCTTGTACAAGTGTTGCACAACTACAGTCTGTTCTTTCTTGGGGAGTCATAATTGAAACTTCTTCCCCTAACCACTTCACCCCCAGTTTTAAAAAACTCTCCCCATGATATAGAAATCTGCAGAGCAGCAATCTGCTTGACTCTAGGATGATCCAAAAACATGGGATTTTTTTTCCAGGGCCATGCATATTAGACAGATCTGTAACAACTTTATCATGAAAAAGTACAGTCATTCTATTTTAATAGTTATTTATTCAGCCCAGACCTTGAGGAGTCAGCTGTCTTGGACACCATCAGACAGAGTACGTCAATGGAGGGGGAAAAACCGCCAAGAACGCATGATGATCTGGTGAAGGATTTGTTGGGTCACTCCTCCGCTCAGAGAAAAGAGAACAGATGAGCTGCAGCAGGGGAGCACAGATAGCACCAGAGACAAGATAGTCAATGAACAGGAACAAGAGACCACTGAACGCATGCTCCAGCTCATGCAGGACCAAAATGACATACTAAGAAGTATAATACTCATGAGCAAAGAGACCATAACCTAACCCTCCCCCCCCCCCCAATAACTCTTTCCCCAGCAGCTGTGCCTCTTCCTTCTCCCCTCCCCTACATCATCATCATGCATTGCTGCCAGGTGCAATTCTGCATCCAGCAACCCGTCTTCCTCAACATGCTCATCACAATCCAGCAATGGTTTTTTCCCCTTACACTGTGAACCCAATGATGACAACTGTACATTAGCACAGCTGTGAGGTTTTAAAATACAATAAAAGGCAAATGTCATGCATGTTCCTGAGTTTTATATTTTGTGTTAACCCACACCAAACACTCTGTCCTGAATGCCTCACTTACAACCCCAACACATAGAAATTGCAGGCTCCCTCATTGTCAAAGAGGTTCCTCGGAGCCTCCCTGGTATTGATGGCCAACCTAAGCACTCCTCTGATAGCTCAAGTATCTGGCTTTTCAGAGTGTGAGTTTAAATGCCATGCATCAGTGCTCCACCCACGTGGAAACAGTTCACCCTTTCGCTCACAAAAATTATGTAAGCAACAGCATGCGGCTACCACCTTGGGGACATAATCTTCCAAAAGATTCATCTTGCCATAGAGGCACCCTCATCCCCCTTTCAATCTGCTAAAAGCACATTCAGCAGCCATTTGGCAGCAGCTTAGCCTGCTGTTGAACACCTCCTTACTGCTATCCAGGTGCCCTGCCTAAGGCTTCATGAGTCAGGGTTGCAAGGGGTAGGCCATGTCACCTAAGATCTCTATGGGCATTTCCACATACCTTACTGTGAATTTCTGGTTTGGAAAAAAAGCACCAGCATGCAGCTTCCTATACAGGCTACTGTTCCTGAAGATGCACCTTTCCAGGCCACCCCGCATTTATGTCTGTGAAATACCCACAGTGATCCACAAGCACCTGACACATCATGAAGAAATACCCGTTACAATTAATGTACTCTGAGGCAAGGTGGAATTGTGTTGTAATGGGGATGTGTCCCATCTATTGCCCCACCACAGAAGGCCAGTTTCCACAAAGCAGTGGCCACGTGCTTCTCTACTGAGAGAGCAGCTCTGATTTGGGTGCCCTTGAACTGCGATTCAGGGGCCAGCTCAGAGCACAGCCCCAGGAAGGTTGCTTTACACATTCGAAAGTTCTGAAGCCACTGCTCTTCATCCGACACCTGCATGACAATGCAATTCCATCACTCATGGTTTCTTGAGCACAAAAGCTGCAATCCAATGAGTGTATCACGTCTGCCATAACAAAATGTATATATCAATTCATCGTCCTCTAATTGTGATGAATCTGAATTGGACTCTTGATAAATCCAATTCTGAATCAGAATCAGAATCTGACGTGTCCATAATTGGGTACACTGCAGCGCGTAATGTATTCTGCACAATGCTCACAGTAAGGGCCAGAAAGCTGAGATCTATGTTTTCTCGTTGCAATTTCTCAAGTCGGTGCTAAATTCTAGAAACCCTCAGGTACCTCTGGGGGGAAAACAGGTGGCTGATGGGACTTTTTTCATGTTCGTCATATCTAGTGCTACATTGCATATTCCCACAGTGCTTAGTGTGTGTAGGTGACATGAGGCACTGTGGGATGCATGCCCACAATGCTTTACCTTTTCTGTTGGCGAGGATGCTGCATATGTAGCCACAAGTTGTGGACAGCAGTTAACAGAAAAACCAGTTTGGCAGGTTTCCAGTTTTGGTGATTCCTGCCTGTCAACAGCACTTGTCTCCATACCTTGCAAGTGTAGACATAGCCTGTGAGAGATGAGTTTTACAGTTGTTCATTGTTCTGAGCTTCTGTTCTATGTCAATAGTTTAATCATTTCACTTATTGTAGAGACACAAATGTTTGGCTTGCAAACTTGAACTGTTAGACTGATTATTGTAGGGGTAAAAGTCTGAATTCCAGACACGTCAAACCCTCTTGAGATGCATGGAACCTGAACAGAAACTACAAAATACTTTATCTGTCTACATAATCTTTCTTTCCTCAATAAGCTTTGCTTTAGTGCTAGTTATGGTTTTTTATATACTTCTTCCAACTGGACAGCTATTCTAGTTAGACCTGATTAGCTTACTTCTATTTAGGGCAGCTGTATTGAAGTCTCCTTTTTGGGCTCTATTCTCTAGTATTGCATTTCCTTACTTTTTTATATTTCATAGCAAGTTACTCTAGCTTCTTGCCAGACACAGACCAACACATACCTGAACCATACATGATATTTCATATTCTGTCCCCCTGGGGCTGAAGTCTGCCTCTTTTACCATACACCCAGTTTCTACAGACTGAAGATAGAGCTTTATACTCTTAATTTTCAGAAACTTGGTAGAGTACAAAAAAGTTGTTTGCACTGCGTGAAACCACTTGTGAATTGAAGTGCCCTTGTAGTGATGTCTGAGTTTGTGTTGTTCCCTGTAGAAGCAGCTCTTATATTGTATTCAGCAAACATTAGTCTCACCTCAGTTGAGAGCTGCCAAGTAGTAAGGTGGTAGTCTCATATCTATTATGCTTTTCCTTCCCCCCAGGCTAATCTACAATCGAACAAGTAAGACCACAGAACCTCCAGATGGAGTGGATGTCAAAGTCCCAGGGTTTGGACAAACATTTTCCTTGGAATTCCTTGATCCCAGTAAGAGAAGTGTTGGTATGTACTACTTTTGTTCATTGTCTCATGTTTAATTTTTTTCCTTTACATCTGATCTTTAGAGAACTGCAATTTCAATTCACTTCCCTACTGAAGTCCAAGTTAAAGCTATATAGTATGTGTACAAAGTAAGATATTACAGGGGCCATTTTGCTTTTAAATTTTAGTTTTGTATATTGTCCAGAGACATAACCCAAAAAAATCTTACGAGCATATGTTACATACCATATGGTTAAACTGAGAATTTTTTGTCTGATAAACAAATGGTGCAGAACTGAGTGTTGATCAATTGAAATGAAAATGTATTCAGAATTAAAATTCTCAGAATGAAACTCCAATGGTCATCCTAAAGACTTCTGTTGGAAATGTGACTGAGTGCATAGAAAAAACCCACAGCAACAGAGACTCGACAAGCCATGTAAAAATAAACAGAAAACTTTTTTTAATTGAAAAAAATCCTCTTTGCTGCAGTAGCACTAGGCTAGGTAACCTTCAGGGTTTTCCATACCCATAATATGAATTTGGGAGATTGGACACTTCTCCTTTTCTTGTCCTTTCTTTCAAAAATACATATAGCAATGGACTAGAAATAGATGGGCAATTTATCTCATAACTATGAATTCCTGAAAAAATGTCTGACGTGCTGATAATTTTCATAGTATAATCCCACTGGGAGGGAGGACTGGAGTGCCAGCACAAACTACCCAATGCAGAGGGACTCTGAGCCTTGGGGGCTTGATCCAGGCAAGCCAGGGACCGCATACAATCCCTGGGCCTAAGGTTCCCCACCCTGGTTTAAGGTATAACTATATGTATCCCTTTTACTACAGATTTCTCAGGTTAAATAAAATGCAGTTTACCTTATCACTTGAGATAACTAATCTGCAAATACTCTTGCTGTTAAAGCATAAGATTAAAATGCCTAATCTTTTGATGGAAATAAAACTAGTTTCACAGTAGATCTTGCGAAAATATCATAAAACTAGTTTCACAGTAGATCTTGGGAAAATAACAAGTATCTGTGTCCAGGAAAATATGTATTTGGAGGGACCAGATTAGTCTCTGCAAGTTTTAACTTCCAATAGTTAAATGGTGGTCAGATCATTGTAAAAAGCTGAGCGTAAGCAAAGCTCTTAGAATTAAGAATAAACAAACATCTGCACGTTTGTAAGCTACCGTATTTATAAGTACAGTAAAGTTGTAGTAGGGTTTGTCTCATAACAACTTAGCTAATTTTTCCAAAAGAATAAAACCACTTTGTATCTTAGGTATATACCAGACATGAATTCTTCACTTTGCCTGATGCATCCTGCTGTTTTAAACTGTGTCAGCAGATCCTGGATTAAAGAAATAACCTATTTTTATGGAGGCAGAGTAATCTAACTGAAGTTAAATTTCAGCTTCACTTATCAATGGACCACCCCTCCCCCCAGAGGCTGTTGTGATGCTAATCTTGTCATTCCTCTTTTTCTATCCACAGGCACTTATTTTTACACGCTGGTGCAGAGTCTGGTAGACTGGGGCTACCAGCGGGATAAAGATATAAGAGGAGCTCCCTATGACTGGAGGAAGGCACCAAGTAAGTGAATTTCATTACCTGAATTAATCATTTTATTGACTTCCCATGCAGCAAATTTGAATGAATTTACCCTTTTCTTTGAGATTCCTTTTACAACCCTAAACCTGATTAAAGTGACTGTTAAGGTCCTATCTCTGGGAAAAGTCCAGAGCATTTTGATAAAACTAGGTAAGACTCAGAACAAAGCCAAATAGTGGTAATGGAAAGTTCTAAAGCACCTCATCTATTAGTCATCTATTAGCAAGACATAATCCACAGATCCACGATGTCACCTCAAAGTCTGACTTACTGAATTGCTTTGTATAGAGAAATCGGTTGCCGCTTTGTATGTAGTATCATTAAAATTCAAGGCAAAGGGGCAATGGTCAACTGTGTGTTCTGCATTTACACATTCCTTTAGCTGTGTAAGGAGGTCAGATTCTTTGTACTCTGTAGTTTTACTTTACTGTCTCCTGTCCGTAGCTTGGAATAAATAATACACACTTCATATTTTATGTGAAAACATAATAAAAAAGTAGCATATTCATGCTCCTAATAGTTTCTGAGACTGCTTCCCTAAAGAATTGAATCTTAAAAGATCTTGAATCAAGACATGGTCTTAATTTGAAATCCAAGGTACTTCTTGATGAAAATCAATAATGCTGATTTGTTTGTGGAAACAGACTGGTCTGCAGCTGGTCTAAAAGAATTAAGACAGATTCAGTTTATTAGATTTTCTTCAGTTTGATTTAGTTGTTACAGGCAAGAATGGTATTGCCTCAGAAGGGCCTTAAAGAATCTCTAAATTAGCAGTAACTGAGCTTGTTAAATCCATTGATAAAATAAGTTGGCAACTGCTGCATATGGAATTTCTAAACTGTCAAAAATACCATTGGACTGAAAAGCCGTGGCTTTCTTCCGTGAGCAAAAATAGGAGTTTTCCAAAGTCTTCTATCTTACTGCCTTTTAGAAAAATAAAGGTGATCTTCCACGCAGCTTCAGGTAGGATTTTCAGAAATGTTTAGTGCTGGCTACTTCTGTTCCCATTAAAGTTAGTGTGAGTTTTACAAATGACTTCAGTGAAGTTAGACCAATGGATAGAGCATGTTTTTGAAAATCTTGCCCTTTGCTAAAATACCTGGTTCTGAGACAGGCAGTATAAATAGTCTTCTGAGTTTGAAATAATTCACTTCTTCATTTTTGGAAATATGTTTGAGCACATAAAAGAAGTGAGGAATATCTGGCTTCCAGTAACATACTGTTTGAATTAATGACATTAACCTGCTCTTTCTTCTAGAATCAAAGTTTAAGCTTTAAAACATGTATATTGAAGGATGGCATTTCTGCATAACCATTTACTTAACTATACTGTCATCTTGATGTTTCTAGATGAAAATGGAGATTATTTTGTGGCCCTTCGGAAGATGATTGAGCTGATGTATGAACAAAATGGAGGTCCTGTGGTCTTAATTGCCCACAGTATGGGTAATATGTACACTCTTTATTTCCTCAATCGTCAGACTCAGGACTGGAAAGACAAGTACATAAAAGACTATGTGTCATTGGGTGCTCCATGGGGGGGAGTGGCTAAAACACTTCGTGTACTGGCTTCAGGTAGGTAACCTGCTTAAATACTTGAACTTAAATTGATGCTATCACAAGGTGTTAAAAGATTACTGTTAACCATAGTACTAGAGGGCAGTGTGTGAGATGCTATAAACTTTCAATTTAAACAACAGCATTTGGTCCATTATCTGTGGATGCACCAGTTTCAGGCATGATTTCCAAATTCCCTTTCCTTCCTGTATAGAATATGGTTGAATTTTCATATCCCTGCATTTAAGAGCTTTTCTATTTCCTTTGTTTTGGGGTGATGGAATCAAGAGGTAGAAGGGGCTGTTGCCTCCACAGTGGGAATATTGTATGGGGTCTGCCCCTGCGTAAACTCTTGCATGCCTAGGGCAGAGACACAGGAACAATGGGACCGAGAGTGTGGAATGGGCCTAGACGCAAGTAGGAAGAACTGCTGGGATCTTACCGGCATGGAGACACCCATCTCACTTCCCCGCAGTTTCAGTACTTTCCTCCTTTTGTCCCCTCTGCTGCTGCTTGCTTATTTTGTCTGTCCACCTTGCAGCTGAATGGCTGCCTAACCCAGCACATTCCATTCCTTGCTGGTATCTTTCCAATCTCTCTTTACTTTCCTTTTTATATGGCAAAACGGATGTCTGTTTTATAAGTATCATGCCAGTTGGATTGGGCATGAACTCCAAGGGATAACTGTAGAGTTGGCAGTTCTTGAGGTATGTGCAATCTAGAGTGATGGCAGAAGCATGGCCACCTGCAAAACTCTGAGCAAGGTGCGCACACACACTGCTTAATATTTAAAGTGTTTTTTAAGAAAATGAATCTCTCTCAACACATGGCATTTCATATATTAGTAGTAATGCAATGTTCAGTAGCGAAGCCAGGCATGAGATTTAAACATGAGAAATAAATAAATCTAATACAGACACTAGTCTTTCACTAGACTGCAAAAAATTGTTCTCCAGTAAAAAGAACATACAGTAGTCTGTGTATCTTTTTGTAATTTAATTTTCACATGGTTACGCATAGACATCTGTAGTAGGATGGTGAATTAATTTTTGCATATTTCTGCTTAATTCTTTAGACCTTTGGCTTCCTCTTAGCTCACAGCTAACTTACGGTAGGTCTGTTTTCAGTTTTTTCTTACTGAAACACTTTTACATCAAGAAAATTGGGATGCACCCTAATGCAGGATTTATACCAAAGTGCTTACCAGGTGCTTCAAAAGAACGTTTAATGTTCTGAAATAAGACACTTGATTTTGAGATGAAATGCACAGCTCAAAGCCAGTAATTCGAAAACAGAAAGTGCATATATCCTTATCGGGTGCATACAATTGGTTATGTTCTTAAGCATTGTCAAATTGGTTCCCTTCTCCCAAATGGCATTCTGTGGCTTTGCAGGCTTTTTCAGAAGCTACTGACTTTGATGTGGTATGCTTTAAATATTGATAGCAGGAAGCCCTACTGGATAACTAACTTTGCACAGAGTACCAGGTGATATAGGATGACAGTGGACTTAAACAGCATCTACAGTGTTTCTTACCTGTTATGATAAATATCACACATACAGAATGTGACATTGCTCATCACAAATAGGGATGTAAGTGACTAATCAACTAGCCTATCCGATAAGCAAAAGCTTATCGTATAGTCAACACACTAGTCAACTAGTTTCTTCTCCCCCTCCCCCCTTGTGCCTCTAGGGGGAATAGAGGAGGGGGTGCTGGGGCTCTTATACATTTCAAAGGCGGAATGCCACATGGCACTTCTGCCTTTGAAATGTAGCAACAGCTGGGCGGGCTCTTGCTACATTTCAAAGCAGAAGTGCCCTTATCGACTAATCGAATGTCGATGGAATTTCCATTGACATTCGATTTAGTTGATTAATCTAATTTTAACATCCCTAATCACAAAGTGACTGTATATACATATGCATACAAAAGAATCAGTTCAATTTCTACTGAAATGCAACCATCACTGAGACAGAATGTAGCCATTTTAACAATGTGCAGCAGCAGGGAACAATACCAACAGAAAGTGAAGGACAGTCAGGGGAAAGTCAAGTGGGTAGAATGTATCTGGCAATGTTGGAATTAATCTGTGCTACACTATGCTCAATCTTAAACTACCACATAGTTGTCTACTAATACCAGGTGGTAGTGCTTTATTAGATCACATGATAGTCTTCTAAGTGATAAAACATAACTCACGTGGGTCATTTTACCTGGACAAACATACTGTAGCGAACAGCCCTGCAGTGGCATGAGATATACTGGACAACCTAGTAAGTCATTTCCATCCAGCTTCTCATCCACTGTAATCCCCTGGTCCTTATGATCTTGATACCCACATAGGTCATTGGCAGGGTTGGAACCTTTCAGATTCACTCCACATTCAGTGGTAGGTTGTCATCCTCTGTGGACTAG
The DNA here is from genome assembly GCA_032595735.1 of Pelochelys cantorii. NCBI lineage: Eukaryota > Metazoa > Chordata > Testudines > Trionychidae > Pelochelys > Pelochelys cantorii. The sequence continues at coordinate 9,215,832 of CM064339.1, read as the reverse complement.
AAGGAATGAGACATGCACACTTTGCCAGTGTATTTCATGAGTATTTGCTAATAGCAGAGGAATGGAGAGACTCAGGAATCTTGGATTCCGTTCCACACTCTGGAGGGAAATGATCTACTGGGCACTGAAAATGCCCCACAAATCTGACAGTTTCTCCTCTGTCCCTTCCAGCCTCTACTTATTGAGTACCCTTCTCCTGCTGATCCACTCTTCAGCACTATCTTTCCAGCCTGTGCCCTTGCCTAGCAAATTCTACTCTCATCCTTAAACTCTGTTTTCCCTCCACACCTGCTCTTTCCAAGTCTCCTTGCCCAGCCATTCCCAGTTCTTCCACTCCCATAGCTCCGCATCTGGTGTGGGCTGTACCCTGGATTCCCAGTGTGTGCCCCTTCCTCAAACACGGTCCCTACTGGTTCCCAGTCTCTCTCTCGATTTACTGTTCAGCCTCTCTCCTTCCCTACCCTCTTGCCTCAGTTTTTGTCTAGTTAGTCTGCCGGGTGTGTATGCCACAGCTTTTCATAAGACCAGTCTCCTCTGTGCTTTCACCTTCTTCCCTCATCCTGCTGGCTTTCATTTCCAGGTTTTTTGTCCTGCCTGTCCATCTCCCTCCAGTTCTTCACTGTTTCTTACCCTTTGCCTATATACTGTCTTTCAGGCTCTCCCCAACTCCAGCCAGCCAGTCTCCTGTCAGTTCCTGTTGTTGTCCCCTCTGGATTTCAGTCATGCAGCTTCTTCCTCCATGCTGCCTGGTCTAGTAGATGGGATGCTGAGAGCACAGGATGGACAGGCTCTTTGCTGTCTGTTTAGGTGCCCAGATTTGACATAGACTCCAGCAGCCCAAGACTGCAGTCAGAGTCATCCCATCCATAGGATGCTTTGGCACGCCTGCCTCAACTGTCCTATGGATGGGATAGTCTGCCATGTTGGCTGTGGGACCCATGGTGGCCTGTGGTACTACCTGCGGAAAAAGGAGCTTGGCATGGGGTGTCAGCAGGGGTCAGCCCTCCACACTCACCAGTGTTGGGAGCCGCAGGACGCCAGCCAGCCCAGCAACCCGCTCTGCTCCGCCACCATTTCCCAGCCGAGTCACTCTGCTTCACTGCAGTGGCAGGAAGCAGAGCACCCCAGCCCCATCCTGCTCCACTCCTAAAGTGATGTAGGACTTGAGGGAGCAAATTGGGGTCAGAGCGTGCCGCTTTCCATGACTGTGGTGAAACAGAGCACCCTGGCTGGGAAATGGTGTTGCAGTGGAGCAGGCTGCTGGGTTGCTCCACTTTCCACAGCTCCTGCCACGGTGGTGAATGTGGGGGGGAAAGGAGAGGCCGACCCCTGCTGCCGCTCTGTGCCAGGCGCTCGGTAATCGCTTGGATTGCAACTTTTGCAGGTTGGGGGTTTTGGGGAATGGGTGCAAAGGGGGAAGAGCATGGGAGGGAAGAGACAGGGTGAGGGTGGAGCAGGGGCTACCCACTACCATTTTTCAAGTCTCTGTTCCAAAACTTGGTGGTGCTAGAGCTGTTCAAAGAAAAAAATTATCACAGCTTTTCAACATGAGCCAAACCATGTTCAATAGTTTCTAAGAACTATTTTGGCTGCAATTTGCTAAAACGATTCAGTGTGAGGCAGACATCTGACATGGAAAATTTCACCATAAATCGTTAGGTTGTTGAAGTTAGAAGCAACCGAAAATTGTGTCTTATAATGGGATGTGTCAGGTACTTTAACAGGCAATCCTACTAGCCTCACCTATAATGAAAGAGAACTAGTAAAATCTTGTGGAACATGGATCCTTGTATTTGAAACACTGAATCCAGATCCCTTTTCAAAGTTGGGTTCTGCTGCTCAGTATCTCTTGTGGACTCTTGCAACAAATATTCACTGGATAGCAACAGGTGTGCCATTGACTCACAATTGAACTTGTCACATGAAAAGATTAAGTAAGGGGAAAGTGTTTACCACAAGTCTGTTAACTGCTTTCAGACAAGAGCGTTCAGGAACTACTTCAGTGTTAAAGTTAAGATATAAAACATTTTCTTCAGCACTGTGACAAGAGTGTTTTCAAGACCATATGGTGTTCACTCTATTCTCTTCCTCTTCCAGTTTCCTTTCTTAATCAGATTCTGGTGTTGGTATATTTACTGTTAGCTGCATTACATGTAAATGCTGGCAAGCTTAATTAGGGCATCTGAGGTATTGAGCTAGAGCTGTCTTTACTGGCCAGAGACTCAACACTGCCATCTAGTGAGTTTAAAAATACAGCATATTTTTTTGCTACTTAAACACAATTAAAATATCTACTTTTTCCCCCTTTTGGTTGATTCACATTCTTTCTGCACACTTTGAGTGGTATTTCAAGGTACCGTATAGCTGTTGACTTGGTACATGTACTGCATTTTGGGGTTTTTTCTTTTGTATAACGAGTGATTTTTTTTTTTATGCGGCTGTTCAGGAAGTGCACTTGTTCAAATATAGGAGCATCCTGTTTGCTTTTTTCTGGGTTACTTATACTCTTCGCAGCAAATAAAGAACAATATAGACTACAGAATAACATTTCACAGTTAACACCTTTCATCCAGAAGAATTTCAGATTATGTACGGAGTGCTAGTATGCTGTTAGAGCTGAGTTTGGCTGTATTTTATCGCAACTAGCCAATAGTAAAACATCATTAGAGTCTCCAAACATTATAGATAATTTTCTAACACAACATATTGCACTCAGGATGAAATAACTCTTATTTTGGACCTTGTATTGATGGATAAAGATAAATTAATCATTGTCCTGGAAGATGGTGGTTGTCCAAGGACCAGTGATTGTGACCGGATTATATTTAATATGCATAAACAGAGGGCATGTGCTTTTGTACTTCAAAAGGGCTAACTTCCCAAAGTTGAGGAATATTAAGCAAAAAGAATTAGGAGCACTTTAAGGAAAAGTGTATTAAATGGCCAAAAAACTATAATTGCACAATCCAGAAAAAAGACCACTTTGGCTAAAGGCTCAGCCTGATTCAGCAACAAGAAGAAGGGAGCTATTAGAAATACATAACCAATACAGAGCAGGAAAGAAGAGCCAGAAAATAAATAGCAATCAGTACAAATACAATGGCTAGCCTGCTGGTATTCTGAGACTCCTGCTTATTATGCTGACCAGTATTGTTTCCTTGTTGCTCCCCCCAGTCATCTGTTATCTCTTGTCTTGTATCTTTCTGATGTGGTTGTATAATGTGTAGTACTGGGGGGTCCAGGTCCAGGTCTAGGACTAGGGCTTTTAGGTGCTACAGAAATGCAAATACTCAATTTACAAGATGCAGAAGTTTTTAAGTGAAATTGACTTACCATTGGAATAAAGTACCAAGGAAGTGCAGACGCTAAAGGCATCAGCAAAAAATTCATGGCTGCCAGTACCAAGAATAAAAAAGTATATTAGAAACAAAAGGAATCTTATATGGTATAGGTAAGTTTATAGGTGAAGGTGGTAAAACTGGTAGCTATAGGGAGGAAATAAGGCAGGAAGCTTTAGACATTCTGTGTGTGGTGGGGGAAAGCAAAACGATTTTCCTTACAAGAGATAAGTAAATAAAGTACTTCCAGTACATTACTGACTGATGATGTTAAACAATATCTTTTTAAAAGAAACACTTTTATAATTGGTAGGTCCAGGCAACTCAGATACATAGGAGTTACTTGGATAGACTCTGACTTGCTGATGTTGTGATCAGAAGTCACCATTGTGGTGGTATCTTTGTCTGTCCACTGATCACAACCTTTTGGCTACATGCCTGTGCTCTCCCTTTATGCTCTGCTGACTCTGTGCGGATAGCCAGTACAGTAGACACCAAGAGAGCCCCCAAAGACCACAAAATCAGGTAAGGGTCAAAGGCAGGTTTATCATACAATCATAGAATACTAGAACTGGAAGGGACCTTGATATCAAGTCCAGTCCCCTGCCCTCATGGCAGGACCAAGCACAGTCTATATCATCCCTGATAGATGTCTGTCTCTTAAATATCTCCAGTGATAGAAATTCCACAACCTCCCTAGGCAATTTATTCCAGTGTTTAACCACCCTGACAGGAAGTTTTTCCTAATGTCGAAACTAAACCTCCCTTGCTGCAATTTCAGCCCATTGCTTCTTGTCCTATCCTCAGAGGTCAAGGTGAACAATTTTTCTCCCTCCTTTTTGTAACACCCTTTTAGATACTTTAAAACTGCTATCATGTCCTCTCTGTCTTCTCTTTTCTAAACTAAACAAGCCCAATTCTTTCAGTCTTCCCTCATAGGTCATGTTTTCTAGACCTTTAATTATTTTTATTGCTCTTCTCTGGCCCTTCTCCAATTTCTCCACATCTTTCTTGAAACGTGGTGCCCAGAACAGGACACAATACTCCAATTGAGGCCTAATCAGCGCAGAGTAGAGCAGAAGAATGATTTCTTGTATCTTGCTCACAATAATCCTGTTAATGCATCCCAGAATCATGTTTGCTTTTTTTGCAACAATCTCACACTGTTCTCATATTTAGCTTGTGGTCCACTATGACCCCTAGATCCCTTTCTGCAGTACTCCTTCCTAGACAGTCATTTCCCATTCTGTATGTGTGAAATTGATTGTTCCTTCCTAAGTGGAATACTTTGCATTTGTCCTTATTAAACTTCATCCTATTTAACTCAGGCCATTTCTCCCGTTTGTCCAGATCATTTTGAATTATGACCCTATCCTCCAAAGCAGTTGCAACCCCTCCCAGCTTGGTATCATCTGCAAACTTAATATGAGTACTCTCTATGCCATCATCTAAATTGTTGATGAAGATATTGAACAGAACGAGTCCCAAAACAGATCCCTGCAGAACCTCAGTTTTGCCCTTCCAGCATGACACTGAACTGTTAATAGCTACTCTCTAAGAACAGTTATCCAGCCATTTATGCACCAACCTTAGAGTAGCTCCATCTAAGCTGTATTTTCCTAGTTTATTGTAAGTCCGTATCAAATGCCTTAGTAAAATCTAGGTATTCCACGTCCACTGCTTTTCCCTTATCAACAAAACTTGTTATCCTATCAAAAGAAAGCTTATCATGAAGCATGGTCCTAGCTTCCCTGGATCAAATGTCTATACTTAACCTAACACATGTTCTCATTAAAATAGCCTCAGCTCAGACAGTGGTGGGATCTCTAGGCCTGATAGGGACAACCCCCTTAAGGTACATTTTTACATATATGTACAAACAAGTAACACATTGGCACCCTGATACATTAGGAGTACACTCTGACATTACCTACATACCACCCCTTATCTTGTACAAGGTGATTTGATCAAAACATGCTGTCTATCATGCTGTCATTTTAGACCCTATCCTGAACTTGGGTCTATATGTTCCTGTTATCTATGAGGAATGTGTTGGTACCAGGATGTTTCTTAACAAGGTGTTCTCTTATCATCCTTCTGGAATGTACCTAATAGATATGAGTGCTTCTGCAATATCCAGCCTGTTCATGCCAAGTTCTGTGAGCAGACCCTCCCAATTGCTCACAGCTTCACTTTGCTAATATAAAGCAAAGTCTTGACCATTGTTGCCTAGGCCTCGGGCATCATAGCAGGCCCGTGGCTTATGTTTTAGGCCCTGATCTTACTACAGTAAAACTCTGGTTGTCCGGCATCCAGTGGTCCGGCACTCCTCATAGTCCAGCACCACCTGGAACCCGGAAGTGCTCCAGGTAGCCGGACAATTCCCCGAGTCAGCCGCTGCTGAAACTGACCAGTGGCTGACTCCAGGAAGCCCGGGGCAGAGCACCCCAGCTGCTCTGCCCTGGGCTTCCCTGAGTCAGCCGCTGGTCAGTTTCAGCAGTGGCTGACTTGGGGACGCCCGGGGCAGAGCAGCTGGGGTGCCGGGTTGGTCCCGCAGCGCCGCCCCCTCCATCCCCCCCACCCCACCCCAGACCCCTCATAGCCTCCCCTTCCGGTAGTCTGGCATATCTGATAATCTGGCACTCCCTGGGCCCTAAAGGTGCCGGATTATCGGAAGTTTACTGTACAGATGTTATTTTGACAGTTTGGAATAGTGGGGGAATACTGTGGAAATTCAGAAGACTGGAAGAGTGTTAATATTGAAAAAGGACAAACGGGATGAGTATTGGATGGTTAGTCTGACATTAATCCAAGGCAAAATAATGGAAAGGCTCCCTTAGGGAACTTATGTGTAGGATCCCTTCAGGCACTAACATAAGGGGAAAGGATTCCAGAAGAGTTGCCTGTATTGCAAAGGAGCTTTATTGAAGGCACAGGAACAAACCATCCTGATGTGTAGTAAGAAAAACAAATATGGTAGGCCACTAGCTTGGCTTAACAGTGACATCTTTGGCAAGTTTAAACACAAAAACTTAAAAGCTGGTTCCCCCCAGCACCATCTCCACAGTCCAGTGGAGGCTAAAGAGCAGAGTAGGACTGCAAGTCCCAGCTCACACCAGGTCCTGGACCTACCCCACTGCAGCTCTACCTTTTAAACGTAGTAAGAGCCACAGTAGGGTAGGTCCAGGACCCAGTGCAAGCTCGGACTCAGCAGTTCTGGCTTGCGCCAGGTCTAGGACCTACCCCCCGTTGCAGCTCTGCAGTTTAAATGTAGTAGGAGCCAGACTGCCTCTGTGCCCAACTTCTACATTTCAGTTGCAGAGCCATGCAGTGGGGCCCCTTGTCGATTGTGTACTCGATACAAATTATATTGAGTACAGAATTAGTCAATTATCCGCATCTTAACATCCTTAAATGACACACAGATTGGTAGTGGTAAATAATAATGATCACAGGGCAGCCAGAGCAATCAGAATCACTTTGTAACCTGGACCCATTCAAATAAAACATGCATTAATATAGCCAAATGCAAATTATACATCTAGGAAAAGAAAACATGCCCTGTGCCATCAGAGTGGAGGACTATAACCAGGAAAACACAGTGATTTTGAAAAGGAGTTGTAGTGGACAAGCAACACATCATGAGCAATGCTGTGGCAAAAAAGGGCTAATATGCTCCTTGGATATCTAAAGAGCAGAGTAGGGAGGTGCTATTACCTCTGAGTACAGCACTGTTGGAGAAAATGTCTTACAATGAGAAATTTAGAGCTCAGTCTGCTAGCTGAGCAAAAAGAAGAGCGAATGACTTAATTAGTATACACACAAGTATCTTTTCTAGTAAAATATACCAGATGCTAAGTGGCTCTTTAATCTAATTTAGAAGGTATAATAGGAACTAATCCCCAACAAGGTGAAGCCAGACAAATGCAAATTAGGTGGACTATTTTAACAGTAAGTATGATTTCCCCACTGGAACAAACTACCAAGGAAAGTGCTGGATTCTTCATCTTTTAGCACCTTCAGATCCAGACTGGATGCATTTCTGATAGCTATGCTTCAGTCAAACTCAATTTTTGGGAATTAATGCAGGCATAGCTGGTTGAAATTTAATGGTCTATAATAATATTCAAGAGCTCAGACTTGATCTAACGGCCTCTTCTGGCTTTAAACTGTATGAACCTCTAACCTTTTCTATGCCAGCAAAACTACATTTCCTGGAGATCACTGTAAGGGAAGAGTAACTTCTCCAACTGAAGATGCAGGGGAATTTTTATGATCACTGACAATCTTGTGAAGTCATGGAATCTTTAGTATCAGGTGATCCAAAATGGGTTGTGTAGAAAAAAACTGCACTCAAGCAGCACATTTTTGCTAGCATTGGGCTGGTTGTGGATTGTTTGAAGGAAAGAGGGCCATTTGAAGTACCCCCAGTGCATTTTCCTTGGTCTATCACTAAATATTGAGCAGGCCTGATCTTGTTTAATTTGACAGGATCCAAGCAAAATAGTACATCCACAGACTGGATAGGGATATTACAGGAATGTCCAGGCTTTGTGTCCTGAGCAAAGCAATCACTACTTTCACATTGGTTATGTAATTTACTGGTGCTGCCATTGAGGAATGTTAGTGCTGTACAGATGAAAGGAAGGCAGGATGGCTTATTTGTAGAATTGTTCTATGCTAAAAAGAGCACACCAACCAATGAAAACAGTAATTACTGGAGACCCTGCCGTGCTCTCACAAGAGCCATGTGTTGCATATGTAGCTAATATGAATGAAATTGACTCAGCTTCAGTATGAAAACTATGAAATATCTTATTACTGCACTGTGGTGATCACCTTGTTTCTTTTGCACTTTCATGAAATCTCTTGAATGTACAAACGTACAGAGGCTACATCAGCCTGTTAAGGCTATGTCTACGTTGTGCATTCTTGCATAAGAGGATATGTAAATTAGGCGCAGCAGTGAATATTGCCAAACCTCATTTGCATACCTAATGAGCCGCCATTTTGTGCAAGGGGCTTTTGCGCAAAAAGGAGCAGTCTATACTGCTCCTTCTTGTGCAAAACCCCCCTCTTGTGCAAGAACCGTTTTGCCTCAAAATAAACGGCAGAACAGCTCTTGCGCAAGAGGGGGTTTTTGCACAAGGAGCAGTGTAGACTGCTCCTTTTTGCGCAAAAGCCCCTTGTGCAAAAATGGAGGCTCATTGGGTATGCAAATGAGGTGCGGCGATGAATATCTTCATTTGCATATCTTCTTGCGTAAGAATGCTCAATGTAGACATAGCCTAAGTGTCCCTGTGAGTCACTACAATAATCTGCATCTGTGATTCCTTTAGAAAAATAATTTTAAACTAGCTTTACAGATGGCCAGGATGATTGCCTAATTGAAGCAGTGAAGAATTTTTGATCTAGAGCTCCCAAATGAGCCCAGGAAGAAAATATTTTCTTCTTTGAGGAACATCTTAAAAGAGTAGCCTTAGGTTGTCTTGAGCAATATTTCTTGACCTGTCATTCATGCAAATAATTTGTTCTTTATGAGGTCTAAGCAACTATTGGAATTGTATCTACAGTATTTAAAACATCCAGACTGGTTTCTACTTGTGATAATATATTTCCAGTAAGTTCTGTAATCTTTTAAGTAAGCAAAGTAGGCTCCTCACTCATTTAATTATTACAAGTAGAAATAATTGGTATTCCAGTGTACAATATTGTGATCAGTTACAAAATCTATTTTAACTTTTGTAGGTGACAATAACAGGATTCCTGTTATCAGTTCACTTAAGATCCGAGACCAGCAGAGATCTGCAGTTTCAACCAACTGGATGCTCCCCTACAATTACACGTGGCCTCCAGATAAGATCTTTGTAAGCACACCTACAGCTAACTACACTCTCCAGGATTACCAGAAGTTCTACAAGGACATCAACTTTGAGGATGGCTGGCTCATGAGACAAGACACTGAGCCCTTAGTCTACCAGATGACACCACCTGGTGTGCGTATGCACTGTCTCTTTGGCACTGGCGTAGAAACACCTGACTCATTCTACTATGAGGCCTTTCCTGATAAAGAGCCCAAGATCTATTACAGTGATGGGGATGGTACAGTGAATTTGCAGAGTGCCTTACAATGTCAGAAGTGGGTGGACATGCAAAAACAGGAGGTGTTATTGTTGGAGCTATCAGGAAATGAGCATATTGAAATGCTATCCAATGCTACAACTATTTACTATGTGAAAAAACTTCTTTTTGATTTGTGACATCCTATGTGGACAGTTTTTCTCCATCACCTGTGATGCCTTCCCTTGAGAGGGGGAAATGCCTTTTGATCCTTTGGTTTTAAAACACTTGGATTATTTATTTGGTCTTCTCTCAGGCCATGTTCAGAAAGCTGTTCGGTGTCTTTAATGATCACTTAGTGTTCATAATGAATCATAGTGTTTCACATTCTAAACGCTTGGTCATATGTGCATTCTGGTGCTGCTAGACAAAATGTCCAGTGTTCATATAGAAGTTCACTTGAACATTTTTCAAATCCTTAGTGCAAAATATGCATCTTATACTGTTTCTTGTGATCTTTGCAGAGGTTGGGGGAGGGAAAGAATTGCTTACTGGTTCCTGTCAGTTGTGCATTAAAGCAAGGGAGTGGTGGTAGGAAGGATTTTTTTATATAGTAACTTTCCCAAAGGATCACAAGTTCTGAATCATTGTCCACAAATAAGCTAGTAAACACGAAGGTCCTAATAAGTGTTATAAATAGACATGGAGTTAAGATATTGCAGGACTTTGGTCACATCCAACCTGTTACTTCATTTGTACTGCTGCTGGAGAAGAGGGAAATTACTTGAAGTTCCTTATTTAATGTCTTGGAAAAACTGAAAAACAATCCAATTGCCCTTAATTCTAGTAAGTTGATGACTTAGCACCAAGAGTCTAAGGCTGCTGGCTTCATGATTTAGGCTTTTTTCTTAACTATAAAAAGTTAGGTGTCATTTCTCACATAAGAGCCTGGTGTCATTGAAATCTATAGAAACTTGTTAGCAAATTTTGTGAGAGTTGCTGGCTTCACATGTCAAAGTGATAGGTATCTCCTTTATTTCAAACAGTAGATAGATTGTGATCTCAAACAAAGCTAAACTCCACCCAAAACAAATAAAAATTAAAGTTCCCACAATGGAGTGGGGGTGGAAACCTTTTTACTGCATCTTGCTTTTAGTCAAATACACTTTTACTGTGATGGTCAGTTTCCTACTAACTGACCATCTTTCCAATTGGATCAAATTTTTTGGTTGAAAAAGCTTAAAATTATAGATAGACCTTTCCCACAGGATAATGAATTTGTACTTCATTTGGGTTGAGAAACAAATATTTGACAGACATACTATGTATTAGATCCCAGAAAACTATATAGCATGCAACTCTCCATGAAGCAATATTACAATAGCTTAACCATCTCAGACCACTTTTCAGAAAACTGTTATGTACACTCCCAGGGTACAGGTTTCTTCTGAAAAAGTTACTTTAAGAGTTATGCTCATAAGAAATCTTACAGAATTAGGAAATTGTGGTTATTTACAAGGTAAAGTTTAACCATTCCTGTAGTGCATGGAGGTTGTTTGCTTCCATTGAAATCTTTGACTAGGATGTACCCATCTGACAGCTCTCACGAGTATTTGCCACAGCAGAATGTAAGCACTCTCGCACAGGATGGACTAGATTAGAATTCTCAAGTTTCTAATGTATTTTGCATTAGCTAATCACGTCTAGAAATCCTGACTAGGATAGTTGGTAGGCCAATTGTCTCCCCGTACAAAAGAGAAATTAAGACTAATTCCCTGTCTCTAAGGGAGGATAAGCATTCCCCAGTAGAATGGAAGGTCTGTCACTTGGAATCAGCTATCTAAAATCTAGTGGTCAGCAGTTATATGGCCCAAACAGACTTTCCTGACTCATCTGTGTGGTAGTCCACTGCCAGATCTGAATTGCTCACTATCTGTAACATGGAGTTGATAGCTTAAATCTCAACAGAAGGATATGAAGTCCTTTTAGTCAAACTTTTTTTGCAGACTTTTGCAGACTGGTGTATACTAGAACCACAGTTCTAGTCTAAGGATCTTCCTATGGTCTAACTCCATTGTGAACAAACTACTGTAAGTCTGAGTCTGCAGTAGATGCAACTATGCAAAGTAACTGATTCAAAAGTTCAGCGTTTTAAAGTTCACAATACTTGCCCAGGTAGAATGCATGCTTGTTAACTAGCACCAGGATGGGAGGAACCTGAATCTGTATTGGCTCCCACCAAAAATTGAAGAATGTTGGTGTGGTTCTAACAGAGACTCGGGGTCTAACTGGGCTGGAGGAGTTTTTTAGAAATGGTTACTTATGAAGCTGTCTGGCTCTGTGCTAAATGTGCAAAATAATTAAAAACTTATAGGAAGAGTGTTTTGGCTTTGGTACCCTCTACACCTGAAGAAGCAGAAAAATTGATGCCTCCAAAAGAGCTACTCTAGATTATTCTGTTCTGATTTAGCATTTGATATTTACAATATTTTCACCCTTTGAGAAATATATCACTTTGTGTTTCCAGCTGACTCCATTTCATACTCTATCTTAATGATAATGGCTCTTTAGTCCACATTCACTTAGCTTTCCATAAGTCACCTCTCATGCTGAATAAATCTGCTCTGCTGCTTTTACTTGCACCGGTAAAGTGGAGTTGGCAGCCCTCAAGCTTTGTAGATTTGCTGTGATTTGTCAGCATAAATCTTTGTTTCTTTTCTGAGCAGAATTGCCATCTCTAATGTTAACTACTGATTCCTCAGTATTTATATTTTAAGAATCCACGCATCTAATGATTACCTTTGATTTGGGGATGTTTTGTATGACAGATCACGTATCCGATTTCTCATTTTTCCATCAAATCCTCCAGAGCCCTTCTTTTGTCTATTCTGCAATCCCAGGATAGAGATGTCCTCAGTATGAAATAGGGTAGTTCAATATAGTGGTGTGCACCCCAAAAGATGGAAGGAGTTCAATTGTGCATTTCCCTTTTCTACTACAGGTTGGACCTCCAAAAACTGGGATTCCCTTGTCTGGCAACATCCATGGTCCTACAGGTCCTGCATGTTCCTGGATCAGGGAGTCCAGGCTGCGAGCCTCAGTGGCAAGAGGGCTGGCAGTTCAGAGTCCAGTGGCACTAGGACTGGAGCTGGAGTTGGAGCCCCGGTAGCAGGGCCAGGCGTGCGGCAGCCCTTGTAGTGGGGCTGGGGATGCGGCAGCCACAGTAGTGGGGCTGGGGACATGGCAGCCTAGTGGGAAGAAGGGGTGGCTATGGCCAGCAGCAGGGAGGGGAAATGGCCTGGGAGGCCAGTAGCAGGGGATCTCCCCTTGTGCAGCAAATTCCCTCATTTGGAACCAGTCAGTTCCCGAGAGTGCCAGACCAGAGAGGTCTAACCTGTAGAAGTCTGTTTGCTTTATTGCATTTATCTGTATTAGAGGGCAAACCCAAGTCTATTTAGAATCACTTTAGTAGGGTTGTTTGCAGTGTTTCTGTAGCCATGTTGGTTCCAGGATATTAGACAAGATGGGTGATATGTAATATCTCTTAATGGACCAACTTCCGTTAGTGAAAGATAAGCTTTCAAGTTTACACAGAGCTGTTTGAGGTAGCTGTAAGACTGTTTAAATATGCAGTCTTAAGTAATCTACATTCTTGTGGGGAAACTAGTCTGAGGAAATATTAATCATTGCTGGAAAGAGGAAAATTAATAAAGTACCTCAGGTGCTTTGCTTCTTCACTGGTTTGAAATGTGTGATTTTGGTGAAATCCCTTCTGATTTATCCTAATTACTTTCATTTATGAATGTTTATTTTTGCCCAGTGTTCATTTTCAGGATATTTTCAGAAACCAAAAATAGAGGAGGACCAAAATATATTTTTTATTTCTAACAAAATGTTGAGAGAATGCTGGAGGAACTTCAGCTGTTACTATGGTAGGTTCAAGGTCACTATGTGATTCTGCTCAGACCAGAAGATTTTAATATCAAGCAATAATTGCAGAGGAGTTGTAGGCCAAAGAAAAGAATATTTGGTATATTCAAGGCCCTCTTAATTCAGGGAATGTTTGGCAGTTACTTTGCTGCTGTAAATTTAACAGTATTTTGTATGAAACATTATCTTGTGAGATCCAGCATTTTATATATTTTCCTCTTTGTGAATGAATGACTCAGTTAAATAGATTTTGCATATTGTCAAACTTTGATAACATAATAAACTTTATCTAATGTTGAATGCCTTTTGTGATAACACTACAGATGCTGTTCTGTCTCTGAAACATGCTGCTCTGCCTCTCAAATATGCTACAACTTACTCATGCTTATGGCTGTTTAAAAGGCAGCATTTTAAGCAAATTATGAGCTGAACCAGAAAGCAGCATTACTTTCTTCCATTGTAGTTTGCTTTAGAAGGAAACTAAAAATACATATACTGTCCTCTTTCTGCTCTAAAGTAAATGCCCACTTCAAACCAATTAATATAAATTGCTCCAGTTTGGAGACTCAAGATGAGCAGAAGCCTTCATCCTTGGTTTCCAACCTGTACCTCCGAGGCAGGTCTCTTGTCTAGGTAGCTTTTCTTCAAAGATGTTGATGTCTAGTCCTATTAGGCCAGTGGTTATTAGTGACCCAAAAATGGTGGGGGTGCAGTTGCTGGAATCCTTCACCTATTACCCTTCTGCTTTCCTGCATGTAGTTTGACAAGATGGTTGTGGGAGGGATTGGGGAAGAGGCTGCAAGAGTGGCTTTCTTTGGCAGATCAGAGAGGTGGTTAGAAAGGAGAGAAAAGTATGGGGTTTTCCCCCTCTCCTTTTAAAAAAATCAAAGGGCAGACTGGGAGAATACTATTTACCTCAGTATTCCCTTTACTGTATTTAGTCACTTCAGTTTCTATTCCTATAGACTCAGGTTTTTAATGTCCTTTATTTTAATTCTACTTTACAATTGCTCTGTTCTTTCTATAGGACTTTGATTTTCTCTTATTCATTCTGTATACTGTCATTTGTTTCTTCCTAACTTTTTCCTCTGAGTTGCACCTGCTTTTTATCCCCCAACTGCAGCTGTTCACCCTCAATTTTCATTTAAGTCATACTTCCATTTAGGTGTTCTCATCCTGATGGAGCAAGTTTCTTGATACCATAAATGACTACTACTTAGAACAGCTAGTCCTGGAATCCACAAGATTACTGATTTCTAGTCCTAAGTAGAGCACAGGATCTGGTCCAAGAGGTGAATATAGTTAAACTGCTTGGTAATAGCAACCATGCTATAATTAAATTTAACATATTTGGGGAGAGTGAGGAGGAAGTGATCAAAAAAGCCTACCACTGTAGCCTTGAATTTCATAAAAAGGAACTATACAAAAATGAAGAAGCTGGTTAAATGGAAATTAAAAAGTATAGTACCAAAAATGAAAGCTGCATGGAAACTTTAAAAAAAAAATACTCAAATTAAATATATACCCCAAATTAAAAAGTAGTAAGGGAACCAAAAAAGTACCACCATGGCTAAAAAACAAATTAGAATAAGCAGTTAGCAGCAAAAAGCCATCCTTTAAACACTGAAAGTCATAGACTCATAGAGCTGAAAGAGACCCTAGAAGGCCATCAAGTCCAGCCCCCTGCCCAAGGCAGGATCAATCCCAATTAAACCAACCCAGCCAGGGCTTTCTCAAGCTCGGACTTAAACACCTCTAGGGATGGAGACTCCACTACTTCCCTAGGTAACCCATTCAAGTGCTTCACCACCCTCCTAGTGAAATAGTTTTTCCTAATATCCAACCTGGACCTCTCCCACCGCAACTTGAGACCATTGTTCCTTGTTCTGCCATCCGTCACTACTGAGAATGGCCTTTCTCCAGCCTCTTTGGAACCTCCCTTCAGGAAGTTGAAGGCTGCTATCAAATCCCCCCTCACTCTTCTCTTCTGCAGACTAAATAGACCCAACTCCCTCAGCCTCTCCTCATAGGTCATGTGCTCCCTAATCATTTTGGTTGCCCTCCGCTGGACCCTCTCCAATGCATCCACATCCTTCCTGTAATTGGGGACCCAGAACTGGACACAATACTCCAGATGTGGCCTCACTAGAGCTGAGTAAAGAGGAATAATCACATCTCTGGATCGACTGGCAGTGCTCCTCTTAATGCAACCTAGTATGCCATTAGCCTTCTTGGCTACAAGGACACACTGTTGACTCATGTCCAGCTTCTCATCCACTGTAACCCCCAGGTCCTTTTCTACAGAACTGCTACTTAGCCAGTTGGTCCCCAGCCTGTAACAATGCTTAGGATTCTTCCATCCCAAGTGCAGGACTCTACACTTGTTCTTGTTGAACCTCATCAGATTTCTTATGGCCCTATCCTCCAATTTGTCTAAGTCACGCTGGACTCTGTCCCTTCCCTCCAGCGTGTCTACCTCTCCCCCTAGTTTAGTGTCATCTGCAAACTTGGTGAGGGTGCAATCCATCCCCTCATCCAGGCCATTAATAAAGATGTTGAACAAAACCGGTCCCAGAACCGAACCTTGGGGCACTCTGCTAGAAACCGACCGCCATCCTGACATCGAGCCGTTGATCACTATCCGCTGGGCCTGACCTTCCAGCCAGCTTTCTATCCATCTTACCGTCCATTTAACCAATCCACATTCCCTTAACTTGCTGGCAAGAATGTCGTGAGAGACCGTATCAAAAGCCTTGCTAAAGTTGAGGTATATCACATCCACTAACTTCCCCATATCCACAGAGCCAGTTACCTCATCATAGAAGCTAATCAGATTGGTCAGGCACGACTTGCCCTTCATGAATCCATGCTGACTATTCCTGATCACCTTCCCCTCTCCCAAGTGCTTCAAAATGGATTCCTTGAGGATCCCCTCCATGATTTTTCTAGGGACTGAGGTAAGACTGACCCGCCTATAGTTCCCTGGATCGTCCTTCTTCCCTTTCTTAAAGATGGGCACTACAGTTGTCTTTTTCCAATCATCCGGGATCTCTCATGATCTCCACGACTCTTCAAAGATAATGGCCAAAGGTTCCTCAATGACATTTGCCAACTCGCTCAGTACCCTCGTAGGTATTAAGTCCGGACCCGTGGATTTATGTACATTTAGCTTTTCTAAATAGTTCCTAACCTGTTCTTTCCTCAACAAGGGCTGTCCACCTTTGTCCCATATTGTGTCACTTAGCGCATTAGTCTGGGAACTTATCTTGTCCGTGAAGACAGAGGCAAAGAAAGCATTAAGTACTTCAGCTTTCCCTACGTCATCTGTCACTAGGTTACTGCCGTCATCCAGTAGGGCCCCACACCCTCTCTGATCACCTTCTTCTTGCTAACATGCCTATAGAAACCTTTCTTTTTATCCTTCACATCCCTAAGTCAAATCCTATTAAGGAAAATACAAAAGTGGATAAACTCTGGCACATCTAGGCAGGCCAAGAAAGAATTTGAAGAGCAATTAGCAAAAGTGTTAAAAATTAACATAAATATTTAAGTACATCAGAAGCAGGAAGTCTTTCAAACAATTGAGTGTCCCAGGATGATCAAGGTGCTGAAGAAGCACTCAAGGGAAGATGAGGCCATTGTGGAGAAGGTAAATGAATTCTTAGCTCCAGTCTTCACTGCAGAGGATGTGAGGAGATTCCCACATTGGAGACCTGTTCCAGATTGAGGTGTCATTAAAGTACTTCTGCTGCTGTTATATATCTCTTGGTTTCTGTTATTTCCACCCCATTCATCTGACAAAGTGGGCTTTGCACATAAAAGCTTATGACTTTATGTATTTTGGTTAGTCTCTAAGGTGCCACAGAACCACTTGTTGCTTTTAAAGTTACAGAATAACATGGCTACCCCTCTGAGATTTGGAATAAACTGATAAAGTAGTAAGTCACCAGATGGCACTCACCCCAGAGTTCTGAAGGACCACAAATATAAAATTGCAGAACCACTAACTGTGGGATGTAACTGGTCATGTAAATCTGCTTCTGTTCCAGATGACCAGAGGGTAGCTTATGTGACACCAATTATTTTTAAAAAAGCTCCAGAGGTGATCCAGGCAATTACAAGCTGTTAAATCTGACTTCAGTACCCGGGAAATTTTGAACCTGTATTATAGAACAAAAATTATCAGACACGGATGAACACGATTTACTGGGAAAGAGTCAACAGAGCTTTTGTAAAGGGAAATCATGTCTGATCAATCTATTAGAATTCTTTAAGGGGGTCAACAAATGTGGACAGGATTGGGGAGGGAAGGAAGGGCTGCAAGGTACAGGCTCTGGCCAGGAGAGTGGGCTCCCTGCCCACCATGCCCTCACATGCCTCTTAAAGTGGCTGGCTGTGGGACTGTGTGCATCTCTGTGTGCCATGAGCCCCTCAGGCAGGGAAGGGGAGGAATTCCGTGTGCTGCCTGAGCCACAATCACAGCCCAGGCAGCTCCCATTGGCTGAAAATCAGCACAGCAGGAGGGAATCTCCACCTGGGCTGCTAGATGCTGGTGGGTCGAATCCAAGCAGAAAAGATTTTGGGGGAGTGAGGATGGAGATTCCAAATAGAAGTCATGCTTCTAATTCTAAGACAAGAATAAATTAAGCAGCCATATGTCAACAATATGCAAATGCCCCTTTCTGATGCTCTTCCAAGAGCATATACTAAACAGTAACACTAGAACTACATTACACTGTAAGCTTGGGCAGGACTGTTGATTTGGGCTGTATTAGTTTTTTAATTACTTGGATCTACCTCTCTTGCTATGACGGGGAGGGGGGAGAGTGGAGGGGGAATTTAAGGTCACGTGTGATAGGAACTGACCATTCCACAATGGCAAGCATCCTAATCCGGTTTCCTTCACCAATGTGTACAAATTTCCTCCTATTGATCAAACAATTGTTTCCTTTCTTAGCAGCAACCTCTGGCATCAAGGTGTCCTCATCTTCCCTTATCTTAATGACTGGCTGCTTGCAGTATAATCCAGATGTGAAGCTTGTGCATCAATTTCTCTGTTGCTTCTACTCATCTCTTCCCTATGGGTGGGTGGGTGGCACTCTGTACCCATATTCTCCATTGCTATAGAATCATGTTTTGTACAAAGAATGCCTTGTCAAGTACCATTTTAACAGTCTTAATCTGTTGAATAGGAAATATCCTGTTGGATTATGTGTACTATCATTTGTGCACGGTTCTGAAGTTTTGCTATGTGTGTGTTACTGAAACATGTTGTGAGGTTGGGAACACCTACCTACAACCAGCCTTTCAGGTAAAAGGAGTAGCCAGTCAGACTGATGGCCCATTGAAGGGAATCCACTTGCCCAACAACCATCTCAGAGACCGACTGTATGCTATGGGGATCTATGTCAGAGCAAAAGATCTTTCCAACAAGCTGAAAGAAACCATACAAGAAGGGGAAGTGACATCACGACTTGGTTTCTCTTCTCCCCCACCTCCCAACTCAACACCTGGAAGACGTCTGGAGGACACAGACGTTGAATGGGGGAGGGTGTCCCAGTCTGTGCTTTTTGCAAATCTATAATTTGTACTGTCTATTGGGCAAGACAAGGCTTGATTCAAATCTTGTTTAATTTATAGAACTTAGACTGCAAAATTATTTTTAGGCAACCTACTTTGATCTCTATTCTTGCTGCTTATACCCACGTAAAATCTTTCTGTAGTTTAATAAATGTTCTATATTTTACCTAAAACATTGTGTTTTGATTGAAGAGCCTGGAAATCTCAGCTCAATTTACAAAGGCTAGTGTGTGTCCTCTCTGCACCGAGAGAAAGGTGGGCTTACACTGGTCAGGTTTCTGTGCAGGGCAGGCTGGTACAGTTCTGGGGTACGAGGTTGGGCAGTGGGGAGAACTGACTGGAGTCACTCTTGGTTCTTGAATGGCTAGGAGAAGCATTCATGAAACTCAGTTGAACATGTCTCTGCCTATGGATATCTGTGTAAGTGCAGGACCTGCCAGAGGCCTGTATCTTGCCAATCTATATCAGATAAGCTTTTCTGGGACCATCCAGAACAATATGTAAGTGATGGCTGCTGCCTAAAAGGGACTGAGTCATGCAGGGCTAGGCTATTGGCTCATGTGATGAACTCCGTCTTGGGATATACTTCTATACAACAGGACCAATGGGAGTCCCTTCACATGGGCAGGGGTATAAAGAGGGCTCTGGAGGTGCCTCCATTTTGTCTTCAGTCCAGCTAATCACCGATGGGTTTCTGCTATGAACTGAAGCCTGTAAGGACTGTTAACTCTTCCTAACAGAGAATGTATTCCAGAGATGTAATCTAAAACAGCAGATTAATCCATCTCTGCTATAAGTCTGCACCAAGACCTTCACAGTTGGTTTATGTAATTTGATTCCTTTAACAATGTTATGTCTTGTCCTTTTCTTCTTTCCTTTTATTAATAAATCTTTAGATGTTAGACTCTGAAGGACTAGCCAGGTCTACACTAGGAAATTAGACTGATGTAACTACATTGTGCAAGAGTGTGAAAAATCCACAGTGTGTTTGATACAAACTGACCTAACCCTCAATGTACACCGGGGTGGGCAAAAGGGCCTCCGCAGGCTGGATCAGGCCTGCCAAGCGGCTGGATCTGGCCTGCGGAGGCCCTGCTGCTCCCCTGCCCCCAGGCCAATTAGAGCCTGGGGGCAAGGGGGAGCACACCAAGCTTCTTCCAGGGCATGGGTGCCTAGTTGGAAGGGGGGGCAAAGGGGCTCCCCCAGACCAATCATGGTCTGGGGATGGGGTAGCCCAGCCCCTTCCTGTTTAGGCCCCACCCCTTTGAGGTGTCCTGGGGCTACTTCAAAAATTTTTGAAGTGGCCCCCAGGCAAAAATTATTGCCCACCCCGATGTAGACAGTGGTAGAATTCACCCGCTGACCAAGCTACCGTGTCTCCAGGACAGGACTGCTTACACCAACAGGAGAAACCCTCCTGCAAGCATCTTCACTGAAGCACTTCAATGGCAGAGCTGCATGGGTGCTATGGTTGTATTGCTGTGTGAGTTCTATTTCTGAAGGTTGACATCCCCTGAAGAAAGAGCCTCAACAGACTCTGGACATGGCATTAAATGTTGCAGTGTTTCACGTGCAGACAAGCCTCACCAGCCTTTGCTCAAGCATCTTTCCTTCCTGTTCCAGGGCCTGCGCCAGGCACCAACTTCCTTCCTGTAGCTTCCCCATTTTCAGCCCTTAGGAATCACCTGGCCTCTTCCAGTTGGTTCTAATAACACCTCGCCAGGACCACTTGTACACCTGTGTATCCTATGAGCAACTGTTCCGGGGGTGAAAGTAACTCAAGTTACAGGAACTGTTGTGTTGCAACCCCTGGGGGCTCAGGGCAGGGAAATGGGGGGTGCAATACAACAATAGCTGTAAGAAAGGTAAGTGTGAGGTGGAGTGTGTGTGGGGGGGGGGCCTCAGGGAAGAAGGCATGTGGGGAGATAAGTCAGAGCAGGAGCTTGGGGGTGAGGAGGAGGGTATGGGGCTGGGGATATGTGGGGGGTGCAGGAGTCAAGGTTGGGAGTATGAGGAAGGGCTCAGGGCAGGAGCTGGGACTACAGGGGGTGCAGGAGTCAGGGTTGGGAATGTGGGGGTGTCAAAGGGAGGGACAGAGCACCAGATCCAGATCCAGTCCTTTTAAACAGTGCTGCTATAGCAGTGTGGCGGCAGCTGCGGGGAGCCCTGGAGCAGCAGGGTGTGAGGCTTCCTGCCACTTTAAGCCCCACTCAAGTGAGTGAAGTGGCAGTGGCAACAGCAGTGCAGTGGGGGAGGGACAGGAGCTCCCTGCCACTTGGAGCTCTCACCTGGGTCCGTAGAGCAGCCAGGTAGGAGGAGGGAGGCAGAGTGAGCAGGGAGGGAACAAATGGGCTGGGAACAAAGTCGGGGGAGCCAGACTGGGAACAGAAGAAGGGAGCCGAGCTCTGGGGGTAGAGCCGGACATGGGACTGTGGGGAGTGAGGGCCGAAGGGGGGCGGAGAAGCTGGGCTGAAAAAGCAAAAGAGCAGAGGGGTGCAAGAAGCGCTAGGCAGGGATGGCTGGGAGAAAGGAGCCAAGGGGGACACAGGACCACTGGGGGGCAGAATTGGGCTGGGGATAGCTGGGGGAAGCAGAGAAGGAAGGAGAGTGGGAGGGGCACCTCCAGGCAGGTGGGAGATGGGGTAGTGACCAGCCAGAGGGGCCTCTAATGGAGGGGTGGTGCTCAGGATTTCTCTGGGTGGCTCCTCTCTGGGAGGGGGCAGGGGGCCCAATGATGTGTTGTCCTGGGGCCCTGAATCCTGTTGGTTGGCCTGAGGCTAAGCAAAAAGATTAAAGGCCCCAGGGGGAACATTCTACAAAACCACATGCTTGTTTGGTATCTTACCTATCGCTGTGGAGAGGTTTGCACTTGCAGGACCTACTGAGATGGGAGTTTGCATCCAGGGAGCTTGTAAGATCACTCCTCAGAGACTTAAACACCTAATGCAATTGTCCACTATAGCTGTACTCATTTCCACCTGTCATTCAGGCTTGGCCAGCTCGCTGTAAGCCTGCATCCAGTTTGAAATGTGAGAGTTTGGAAACGAACCAGCACAGTCTCTGGGCGGTACCGTATTGGGAGTATGAAGTTCTATTTCTGCACAATCTTCTGAGGCTTCATGTAGAAAAGTTATTGGCAAGGTTTCTTTTTATATAGTAGAATCTGCCTTTACTATAGTATTTTTCTGCATTTACAACTCCACCACTCCAGTAGCTGGTGGCCTTAACCTGGTGCAAGCGCCTCTATTTCATTTCCTGTAGGAAATGGCCTACCAGGAAGTGCTGCCACTCTGTACAGACAGGAGTTAGCAGCTGCGTCTCTCCTTTTCAGACACTTACTTTTCTTTTCATCCTGCAGTTTCAAGGGGCTAAGGCAGCTGTTTTTGCCCGCAGTCAAGAGCACTAGGTACTTAGTTGCTTTAACAAATGGAAAATTTTCAAATATCC
Source organism: Pelochelys cantorii (assembly GCA_032595735.1). NCBI lineage: Eukaryota > Metazoa > Chordata > Testudines > Trionychidae > Pelochelys > Pelochelys cantorii. The sequence goes on along the minus strand of CM064339.1, from coordinate 9,193,477 downwards.
GCAGGACTCCAGATGCTGGCAATACTGTTGTATACAGTGTTACAAAGGTTAGTATGCAGAGATTGGTATGTAGAATGAACTGATACATGTACTTTGTGTGGGAACGGCTGGAGAGTTTGTAAGACAGCGATAGCTTCACCCATATTCACACTTTCCTTTTTGCTGCATAATTTTTGCAGTTTTAAGACTGTATGTTAGGGTTACCATATTTGAACTTTCACCAAAGAGGACACCTGGTGCCTTCCAGTGCCTCTGCAGCAGCAGCTGCTCCATTCCCACAGGAAACCAGGCTCAGGAGCCAGCAAACTTGTCCCCATGCACGCCAAGCTCAGGGCTCTGGCTGCTGCCTTGGTGCTGCCCGGGCTGCCGCTGCCCTACTAGCTCTCACAGTGTGAGGGGATGCCACATGCCAGGCTCCCACTTCCCTGCTGCACCACACCCAGACGCGTGGTAGTGCGGGCTCCAGCAATGCTGCTAACTAGTCGGAAGCCTGGGCTGCTGCGGGGCCAGGAGGAGAGAGTGTGGGGCCAGGGAGGCTGCTGGCTGGGGCCTGTCCTGGGACATGAAATTAAAGGCACTGAGGGGAGAAGTGGCATGGGTAGAAAAGCAACCCAGGAATCCTGCTTCCTTTCCCCTGCCTGCCCCACTAAGCACCAGCTCCCACAGTCCTCAAAGAGCTGAGACTGGAATCCCCAAATCTAACTACTGCCCACCTAGAGGAAAGGAAAGAAGCCAGAAGTTCTAATGCCCAGTTCCCTGCTCTAACCCAATGCCCCTGCCCTCCCCCAGAACCAGCCACCCCCCAACCCCCCTGCTCTAACCCAGTGCACCCACCCCTCCCCTAGAGCCAGGCACCCCCAGCCCCATGCTTTAACCCAATGCCTCACCCCTCCCTCAGAGCCAGGCCCCCCTGGACCCCCCCGGCTCCAACCCAATGCCCCACCCCTCCCTCAGAGCTGGGGACATACTCTCCCCAGCTAGATTAATGCAGTGACTCCGTGGGAGGAGCCAAACCCACCCCCCACATTGGACTTGCCCTGGGTCTCACCGGAGCTGCTGCCGCAGCCACATACTTTTCCCACCAGGCGCTGGAGCGCATGCGCAGAGCAGCTGTTAACGTTTGGGCACATGGCTCCAAACCTTCCATTTGACAGACACATGCCCCGCCCCCTCCCCGATCCCCTTTGCAGGGCAAAATCCCAGACATTTTTTGCCCTTTAAAAAAGCCAGCTGGATGGAGATTTAACTAGCAAAAATGAGGACATGTCTGGAAAAAAATGGATGTATGGTAACCCTACTGTATGTGTTAACGACTTCTTGACTCTGATGGAAAGAGTCAACTCTGGATAGGGTGAGGGGTTGGGTTTTTTTTTTTTTTTGAGGAAACCCTAATACAATCCTAAACAAAGGGACTAAACAAATTTCCAAAGGGAAATTGGAGAACGTCCAGAGAAGAGCAGTAAGAATGATTAAAGTTCTAGAGAACATGACCTATGAAGGAAGACTGAAAGAATTGGGCTTGTTTAGTTTGGAAAGGAGAAGACTGAGAGGGGACATGATAGCGGTTTTCAGGTATCTAAAAGGAGGAGGGAGAAAAATTGTTCTCCTTGGCCTCTGAGGATAGAATAAGAAGCAATGGGCTTAGACTGCAGCAAGGGAGGTTTAGGTTGGACATTACCCTGACAGTTCGGAAGTTTTTCCTAATTAAACACTGGAATAAGTTGCCTAGGCAGGTTGTGGAATCTCCATGTCTGGAGATATTGAAGAGCAGGTTAGACAGACACCTGTCAGGGATGGTCTAAATGGTGCTGGGTTCTGCTGTGAGGGCAGGGGACTGGACTCAATGGCCTCTCCAGATCCCTTCCAGTCCTAGTGTTTTATGATTCTATGACTTTTGTGTGAAACTTTTAAGGTAAAGGGGAAGATATTTTGTCATTTCTCAAAGTCAGGCTCTCAAAATGCCGTAAGAAGCCAATCAACAAACTAGCCACTAGAGGGCGAGCACTACCAACACATGGTACAGTCCAAGCACAAGCAGAGGTTTGCCTGACACCACAGAGAGAGAAGAGTTGTAACAAGATCAAAATCCAAACGATTTAAATGTGAACACGTAGTTCTTGTTTTTTAATACAGAATGTCCAGGGTGCAGAGGAACGTGACACAAGCAGAAAATGTTCAAAACATCAAAGACATGTAGGTAATTCTATAGTACTTACTGTGCTGCGGAAATTCCTTTCCTATTGCATTGCTTTGCGGCTGAGAGCAAAACACCAGTTATAATTTAGAGATTTTCTTTTACTAGGAAATGGCTTGACTCAAAAAGGTTAGTAACAGGTTTTAGAGGCATTTACCCCAAAGTCATCAATTCAAGTGGGCCAAATTCAATAGAAACGAAAAGTAATTAGCATGTAGTTGCTTCTGCTAAATTCAATGATGATGTCACTCCAGTTCCAGATGAACAGGTGTCTATATTGTTATATGTTTGCATACATGTGCTGTCTGCTCAGGCATTTATTTCTTGTGTTTAAAGGACATCACCCGGAACTGTCAGTAGCATTAAAATCACGTAGGTCAGCACAGTAGATGTTGACCATACCTTCCATGTGCCCTGTGGCTAAGCAAATCTAGTATTTGAGCAGCTGCAGCTGACCAAAGTTTAAATAGACTACAGTAAACCAGTGACTGCATACATACAGACACTGTTACCAGTTACGGAAATAGGGGATCCAACTTAGAATTACAGCTGTGCAAAACTATGATGGTTTCTGGTGTTTGGAGGTCATATGTTGTGTTTATGCTGAAGTTTTTTGCTGGGGCTTTGAAGAATATTTTTTTCAGGTTTTCACTATCACCTGCAAAGTCTTGTTTTGTTGTGGGTTTGGATGAACCTGAGTCTAAATTCATCAAAATCCTACTAGAAATCAATCAGTACAAAGGAACTATCAAAGAACTCCGGATATTTTCAAATCTCCTAGAATGCATTGATTGGGGGAGGGGAGGTGTTTGCTCATTCCTTTGCATGAACCTGGGATTTTCTTGGTTTCAACTTTCACTGTCAATATTTTGCAATAAGTTACCCTGGATCCAATAATGTAGGATTGCCACTTGTACTAAAGGAGCAGTAGCGGGTAATGGTGTTTAACTGCACATAGTAACTACAAGGGGGTAGCCATGTTAGTATGTAACTTTAAAAACAACAAGTAGTCCTGTGGCCATAGTAACTACAGAATTACTTAAAAATAAAACCTCTCCCCACAACTGGAGCCAAATGGCCACCTTGCTGGTAGTCTCAGCACAGAAGTCAAGGAATATATAAATATGCAGATCCTGCTAATTTAAAGTCCACAGAACGGTTTATTTTGGTCTATCATTCTTTGTCTTATCATTCTACCTATTCCAATATAAATTTATTTTACTTCCCAAATGACAAGATGAGGTGAATACACATAGACACACACACACACATTCTTTCTAAAGTTATACAAATACAGACAAGGCCTGATCTGAAATGACAAAAGCTATGTTCCTAAATCAATTTCCTTACACCTAACCTCATCATTGAATTTACAGTTGACAGCCTCTGCTAAACCATTATCTAGAGTTTCTTGGTCAGATTTGTAACCACTGACTCTCTCCCCAACTGCTTGGGTGGCTGAATTACTGACCAAAAAAAAAAAAAAAAAAATCTGACAAAAGTAAAAATGTCACCTTATAAGAATAAACTATAAAGGTTTATAGAAAAAGCTATCAAACCAGATGATAGATTCAGCTGAATGTTGCAAATTGCTGTGCCTGAAAGCTAAATATTTTCTACCATGATTCTAGAATCGGTCAGACAGTAGCATAAGTCTAATTCGCTCGGGCTATTTCTATACTACAATGATCTATCGGAAAAAGATACGCAAATTGCAGAGCACAATTCGCGTATCTTTTTCTGATAGATTTTTCGGAAGATGCTTTTCCGAAATTTGGCCTGTCTACACTGGGCTAAATTTCAGAAAAGCCTCCTCTTTCAGAAGAACCCTTCTTCCTTGTGGAAGTGGAAGAACAGATGCATTCCCTGGACACAGCAGAGTTTTTCCGGGATACCGGTATCCCAGAAAAACCCCGTAGTGTAGACATAGCTTTAGTTAGATTTTATGATTCTAACCATGCCTCCAATCAGCTCAGCTGCTGAGCTAGGGTCCTGGTTTATATATTTGCTGTGCTAGTTTGCACTCACACAGCAAAGAGAGGCCACAAGAAGGGAAACTCCATTCCGTGTTTAAGCCCAACCTGACCACTCAAGCATCAGCTTGGCAGACCAGCAATGTTTCAGCATGAGCAATGAGAACAATTCAGTATGAAGTATGTGGTGTATTTTGGCAAGCTAGCTACATGCTTTATCATGCCTCATGTTTCAATACGTGGCCTTTTTCCCACCAAAAATTAATGCTGCATTATCACTGCTATATCGTTAGGAGTTCCATAGTTTAGAAAGAAATCACTGGAGACACAGAGAGCTTGAGCACTTGCAAGCATCCATTTATTTCACAATGCAGAACTAACTAGAACCAGCCCAAACCGGCTGGGCTGACCCCATGTGACCTAACTCAGTTACTATAACAACAAGAAGATCTATATGTACAACAACACAATACATAACAATCACAAAAGGCACTGTTATATGTACAGCGCAATGAAACCTGGGATGGAAAACCAGCTGCTTGCATGTTTGGATCCCATTTCCTGCTGGCATGGTGTTGTGAAACCAGTGTTAACTTGTTTGTGAAGCTGACAATATTCCTGCCCCAAGAAGAGCACCCTCAGGCTAGAAACCGGTTGTCACACACAAGGCTCTTTTGATGAGGAAAAAAGGAAGAGCAGACTTTTCTCTTTTGATAAGAACATAAGAATGGCCGTACTGGGTCAGACCAAAGGTCCATCTAGCCCAGTATCCTGTCTGCCGACAGTGGCCAGCACCAGGTGCCCCAGAGAGGGTGGACCAAAGACAATGATCAAGCGATTTGTCTCCTGCCATCCCTCTCCAGCCTCTGACAAACAGAGGCCAAGGACACCATTTTATCCCCTGGCTAATAGCCTTTTATGGACCTAACCTCCATGAAATTATCTAGCTTCTCTTTAAACTCTATTATAGTCCTAGCCTTCACAGCCTCCTCTGGCAAGGAGTTCCACAGGCTGACTACACGCTGTGTGAAGAAGAACTTTCTTTTATTAGTTTTAAACCTGCTACCCATTAATTTCATTTGGTGTCCTCTAGTTCTTCTATTTAGGGAACTAATAAATAACTTTTCTTTATCGGCCCTCTCCACACCACTCATGATTTTATATACCTCTATCATATCCCCCCTCAGTCTCTTTTCTAAACTGAAAAGTCCCAGTCTCTTTAGCCTCTCCTCATATGGGACCCGTTCCAAACCCCTAATCATTTTAGTTGCCCTTTTCTGAACCCTTTCCAAGGCCCAAATATCTTTTTTGAGGTGAGGAGACCACATCTGTACACAGTATTCAAGATGTGGGCGTACCATAGTTTTATACAGGGGCAGTAAGATGCATCTGACAAGTGAGTTCCAGGCCACAGAAGCTTGTGCCCAAATAAATGTGTTAGTCTTTAAAGTGCTACAGGACGCCTCGTTTTTGTTGAAACAGACTAATATGGCTACCCCTCTCATGCTTCTCTTTTCTGTATCTTAGCTCATTAGCATGGGAATTGGTAGGACTCCCCTGATTCTTAAGGAGCTTTGACCCTTCAGGATAATGGCAGTGAGGCAGATCCTGAGTCAGGCCCTCCTCTGGCCATCATGGGCCGTCTTCTGCCGATGTTGACCTCTGAACACGCTATGCAATTGCAGAAGGGTCAGCAGTTAAAGAAGCTCTTCCCTCCCCCAATCCCTGTGTGAGCTGCACAACCGTTGTCATTGCTCTGGCTTTTTGCGTATTCTCTGCCTTCCAGTCAGATCAAATTCTTAGCTCTCAAAGTGCGTACCTGTGCTTCTGGTGCATAGTTTGGATTCCACTTTAATGCATATAGTTTTAATATCTAACACTGCTTTGTTCCAGTTTATTTGTGTTTCCTTGCTACTTCTTGATTCACTTATGTCAACGTTTTAGGACATTTCAGTGCGATAGTTTTTCAAAGACAGCTCCTGGCTACTCAGTGCATGAGTACCTGGTGCATTGCATAGTACCTTATTCACTTTGCTGCTCACTCCTGAGTCTGTGCTCATTTCTCTGATTAGCAGCTGTCTTCCCTTGGTTCACCAGTGCCCTTTATTTTCTTTTTCAGTTATGGTACCTAAGGGAGATGTCTCAGTGCTATAAATGCCAGCAACAAAACAGAATGCTAAAGACCAACAACTATGTTCATGGGGTACACAGCCAACCCTAGACATTTTGCTGGCCAGGAATGGAAAAGGTTTTGGGACACCTCACCACAAAATGGCCATGCAAAAAAACCCAAATGCATCTGGCCACTCAGCAGTATGGTGTCCCAACAAAGCTAGTGCTTGGGATAACCAGCCTGCTTACCTGACCCGAGAGGCAAATGTCTGCAGATAGAAATCAGTATCTGCTGATCTGCAGTGTTGTACTCCCAGGAACTGCAGCCGTGAAAGGTAGATACGTTGGAGGCCAGGGATACGGTCCAGAGTGACCTAGACATATTAGAGGATTGGGCCAAAAGAAATCTGATGAGATTCAACAAGGACAAGTGCAGAGTCCTGCACTTGGGATGGAAGAATCCCACACTTGGGATGGAAGAATCCCAAACATTGTTACAGGCTGGGGACTGACTGGCTAGGTAGCAGTTCAGCAGAAAAGGACCTGGGGATTACAGTGATGAGAAGCTGGATATGAATTAACAGTGTGCCCTTGTAGTCAAGAAGGCTAATGGCATATTAGGGTGCATTAGGAGGAGCATTGCCAGCAGATCTAGAGTAGTGATGATTCCACTTTATTCGGCACTAGTGAGGCCAAATCTGGAATACTGAGTCTAGTTCTGGGCCCCTCACTACAGAAAGGATGTGGACGCATTGGCGAGGGCCCAGCGGAGGGCAACCAAAATGATTACGGGGCTGGAGCACATGACCTATGAGGAGAGGCTGAGGGATTTGGGCTTATTTAGTCTGCAGAAGAGAAGAGTGAGGGGGGATTTGATAGCAGCCTTCGACTTCCTGAAGGGAGGTTCCAAAGGGAATGGAGAGAGGCTGTTCTCAGTAGTGACGGATGGCAGAACAAGGAGCAATGGTCTCAAGTTACAGTTGGGGAGGTCTAGGTTGGATATTAGAAAAAACTATTTCACTCAGAGGGTGGTGAAGTACTGGAATGGGAGGTGGTGGAAACTCCATTTCCAGAGGTTAAGTATTGGCTTGGGTTGATTTAGCTGGGATTGGTCCTGACTTGGGCAGGGGGTTGGACTTGATGAGCTCCTGAGTTCTCTTCCAGCTCCGTGAGTCTATGATTCTATGAAAGGAGAAGAATGTGGTACCATCATTCCCAGGAGCCAGTGCTCCATACTGGTAGCTCCTCCCGGCACTCTGGCTGTACTAGTGTCAGCCCTGCCAGCAGCAGGACTGTCCAAGCCCAGATAGGAAATGCGGCTGGGGGCAGAACAGTTTCATGGCCAGGAGGAGCTCCTGGTATGGGGTGCTGGTTCCTGGGAGCGGCAATTTTGGCCATGTTCCTCCCAGGTACAACCTGTGGATCAGCAGATATCAATTTCTATCCATGCCAGCCCTGGTTGTGCAGGTCTCTGTCTGAAACTGCCCAGGACATATGTGTCTGCAGATGCCCTGAGCAGTGAAGAAATATGGGGAGCACCTCCAGTCCCTCCTGAAGTGCCCCAGTGAGACTAGTAGTGATCCAGCTTAAGGACAGCAAAACAGGATGTCCTTGAAGCTCAAGTCTGAGTGTGTCAAGACTGCTGAATGATACGACAGGGGGTCTCTATGTTTCTACTGTTAAGAAAGTAAACACCCGTATCCTCAGAAAATGAGCTAGTCCCCAGGTAAATGTCACAAAGGGCTGATAACTTCCTGTTGTTTGGGGGAAGTGACAGCGGGGGAGAGGTGGAGGGTGTGACTGTGGCTACTCAGACAGGTATGGGTGACTTGTCTTGTGATATGCGCTGACTGGCCCTGTCCTCTAACAAAACCTCCTTTTTCCCTGCTTTGTACAACTCATGAACTCCTGCAGTGCCAGCTCCTAACCAGATCCCTGAAACACTGGCAGGCATTTCCTCCATTTAGTCCTTCCTCCTATGAACTGCATCAGAGAAGGGTTCCGCTGGGTAGCCTGACTGGCAGTGGTGGCAGATGAGCGGTGCACCAGATCCCTAGATATGGTTTCACCATCGTTAGTTTCAGTGCTAATGAGGAACACTGTATATTTGTGGAGAGCAAGGTGAGCGGGTTCTCTCTAGGCCCAACACACAGACCAGATTTATTGCAGGTCTGAAGCAGATCTAGGGGCTGTCATGGTTTTTGGTAGAAATTCTTCAGAACCTTCAGCTCCATTTTGCTTTGTATTCATTCATACACTAAGCTTGGGGGGAGGTGATAGGAGAAAAGTTGGGATCCTAGACAAGGTAAAACCAGAAGGAACAATGCCAAGCCAAAATTGTCATGTTCCTCCCAGGCCTGATGTGCTATTCTCGACTGAAGCTCCTGACAGAAACCTATTGTAGCATAAAGCCAGCCTGTATGTGCAGTGATTAAAGATGAATAGGAATAAAAATGAAATGTAAAAGCTGCTCCTCCAAACAGCTGAATTTACCCAAGCAGCAGACATACACAAAGGTGACACCTTTCTTTTTTTCTGAGCTGTCAGATAATTGGTGTGTTGACCTAACAGGCTTGGTGCTCTTCCAAGACGAGCTATTTGGATCAACAAAAGTATGCATATTTTTCAGTCTATTCTGGATACTGTGATAAATAAGTAGCAGAAAAATAACATGAAAAGGATATTGCCATGGCTGATAGGACCAAAAATTAAAACAGTTTCAACCAGACTGGGCACATGGCACTCAAATGTGGTCATCAGATCTGGATTTTGGAGACTGATGTGCTTAACCCTTTTTCATTTTAGAAAATTATTCCAGGCCATCCTATTTGGGGTTGATTCATTGGGCTGTTTTGGCCTCCCTCTCCTCCCAATCTCTATTTTAAAAAAATATTTTTTCCTTTCAAGGCAATTATCTTGCATGAAGTTCAGCTGTTATAGAGACTGGCATAAACTAAAAACCCCAGATACGCATGCTAGATAAGACATTTACCTGTTTCCATAGCTGGTGTACTTTGAGATGTGTTACTCATGTCCATTCAGTATAGGCACATGTGCTCACCACATGCACTGTGTCATGCTAACCATGTCAAAGGCCTTTTATAGGCCAAGGAATGCTACACAGAGGTACTCTGTGTTCACAGCTTTTTTTCTTGCAAAAAGCACAATGTAAAGGGCATGTCAGTCATGGAATATCCAGTTCTGAACCCATACTGCCTCTCATAGAATCATAGAGCTGGAAGAGACCTCAGGAGGTCATCAAGACCAGCCCCCTACCCAAGGCAGGACCAATCCCAACTAAATCAACCCAGCCAGGGCTTTGTCAAGCTGGGACTTATAAATCTCTAGGGATGGATATTCCACCACCTCCCTAGGGAACCCATCCCAGTGCTTCACCACCCTCCTAGTGAAATAGTTTTTCCTGTTATCCAACCTAGACCTCCCCCACTGCAACTTGAGACCATTGGTCCTTGTTCTGTCATCTGTCACCACTGAGAACAGCCTCTCTCTGTCCTCTTTGGAACCTTCTTCAGGTAGATAAAGACTGCTATCAAATCCCCCCCCCCCCCCCCCACACACACACTTCTCTTCTGCTGTCTAAATAAGTCCAAATCTCTCAGCCTCTCCTCACAGGTCATGTGCTCCAGCTTCCTAATCATTTTGGTTGCCCTCCACTGGACCCTCTCCAATGCGTCCACATCCTTTCTGTAGTGCGGGCCCCAGAACTGGATGCAATACTGCAGGGCTGCGTCTAGACTGGCAAGTTTTTCCACAAAAGCGGCTGCTTTTGCGGAAAAACTTGCCAGCTGTCTACACTGGCAGCTTGAATTTGCGCAAGAGCACCGACAATCTAATGTATGATCATCAGTGTTCTTGCGCAAATACAATGACGCTCCCATTCGGGCAAAAGCCCTCTTGCGCAAATGTATTTGCGCAAGAGGGCCAGTGTAGACAGCTAAAAAATGTTTTGCGCAAAAAAGCCCCAGTGGTTAAAACGGCGATCGGGGCTTTCTTGCACAAAACCGCGTCTAGATTGGCATGGACGTTTTTCCGCAAAAAGTGCTTTTGCGCAAAAGCGTCCGTACCAATCTAGACTCTCTTTTCCTCAAATGCTTTTCACGGAAAAACTTTTCCGTGAAAAGCATTTGCGGAAAATCATGCCAGTCTAGACGTAGCCCCAGATGTGGCCTCACTAGTGCTGAATAAAGTGGAATAATCACTTCTCTAGATCTGCTGGCAATGCTCCTCCAAATGCCCCCTAATATGCCATTAGGCTTCTTGGCTACAAGGACACACTGTTGACTCATATCCAGCTTCTCATCCACTGTAATCCCCAGGTCCTTTTCTGCCAAACTGCTGCTTAGTCAGTAGATCACCAACCTTTAACAGTGCTTGGGATTCTTCTCTCCCAAGTGCAGCACTCTACATTCATTCTTGTTGAACCTCATCAGATTTCTTTTCACCCAATCCTCCAATTTGTCTAGGTCACTCTGGACCCTATCCCTACCCTCCAACATATCTACCTTTCCCCCGTAGCTTTGTGTCATCTGCAAACTTGCTGAGGGTGCAATCCATCTCCTCATCCAGGTCATTAATAAAGATGTTGAACAAAACTGGCCCTAGAACCGATCCTTGGGGCACTCTACTTGAAACCGACCACCAGCCAGACATCAAGCCATAGATTACTACTCATTGAGCCCAACAATCTAGCCTTACAGTCCCTTTATCCATTCCATGCTTCCTTAACTTGCTGTCAAGAATTATGTGGGAGACCATATCAAAGGCTTTGCTAAAGTCAAGGTATATCACATGCATCATCATCCCCATGTCCACAGAGCCAGTTACCTTATCATAAAAGACAATCAGGTTGGTCAGGCACAACTTGCCCTTGGTGAATCCATGTTGACTGTTCCTGATCACTTTCCTCTCTTCCAAGTGCTTCAAAATGGATTCTTTGAGGATCCCCTCCATGATTTTTCCAGGGACTGAGGTGAGGTTGGCTGGTCTGTAGTTCCTTGGATTGTCCTTCTTCCCTTTTTCAAAGATGGGCACTACATTTGCCTTTTTCCAGTCATCCAGGACCTCTCTCAGGGTAGGGTCTCTCAGCAAGAACTTAGAATCTTTTCACCAGGACACTTGAAAGCAGCTTGCTGATCAAACTGAGCGAAGATATTTCTTGATAGTTGTTGCAGTCTACTTTGTCCCTTTCATTTTTATGTAATTATCTTTGCATCTTTCAGTTTCTAGACACCATAAATGACTGCATCATGGAGCATCTAATCCTGCAACCCACAAGGAGAGAGGCAATTCTCAATTTAGTCCTTAGAAGTGAATACAGCTGAACCACTTGGTAACAACGGTTCTATTATAATAAAATTTAACATCTTCATGGGGGACGGGAATACCAAAGAAGCACCTCACAATAGCACAACACCAATAGGAAGGGGAGCTACACAAAAATGAGGAAGTTAGTTAAATGAAAATGAAAACTTACCATCACAAAAGTGAAATGCCAGCAAACTATATGGAAGCTTTCAAAACAATATAGTAGTGGCTCAAATTAAACTTATATTCCAAATTTTCAAATGCAATAAGAGGACCCCAAAAATGCCAGCATGGTTAAACAACAAAGTAAAAGAACAGTTTAGAGGCAAAAAGGCATCATTTTAAAAATTGGAAGTTAGATCCTACTAAGGAAAATAAAAAGGAGCATAAACTCTGGCGGCTGCGTCTAGACTGGCATGATTTTCCGGAAATGCTTTTAACGGAAAAGTTTTTCCGTTAAAAGCGTTTGCGGAAAAGAGCGTCTAGATTGGCACGGACGCTTTTGCGCAAAAGCACTTTTTGCAGAAAAGCGTCCGTGCCACTCTAGACGCGGTTTTGCGCAAGAAAGCCCCGATCGCCATTTTTGCCATCGGGGCTTTTTTACGCAAAACAATACTGCGTTGTCTACACTGGCCCTCTTGCACAAAAGCATTTGCGCAGGAGGGCTTTTGCCCGAATGGGAGCAGCATAGTATTTCCGCAAGAACACTGACAATCTTACATGAGATCGTCAGTGTTCTTGCGCAAATTCAAGCAGCCAGTCTAGACAGCTGGCAAGTTTTTCCGCAAATGCGGACGCTTTTGCAGAAAAACTTGCCAGTCTAGACACAGCCTGGCAAGTATAATTAGGAAGATCAGACCAAGAAAGAATTTGAAGAGCAACTAGCAAAAGACTCAAAAACTAAAAGCATTATTCTAAATACACCAGAAGCAGGAAGCCTCTCAGTCAGTGGAGTCACTGGATGATCAAGATGCTAAAAAGGACTCCAGGAATACAATGCCATTGCAGAGAAGGGAAATGAATTCTTTCCATTAGCCTTCCCTGCAGAGGATGTGAGAGATATTCTCACACTTGAGCCATTCTTTTTAGTTGACAACTCTGAGGAATTGTCCCAGATTGAGGTGATTGTGGAACAAATTTATCAATTAAAAGAATAATAAGTCACCAGGTCCAGATGATATTCACCCAAGAGTTCTGAAGAAACTCAGATATGAAATTGCAGATCAAACTGTGGGAAATAACCTAATATTTAAATCAGTTTCTGTACTGGATGATTAGTGTGATGCCAATTTTTTTAAAAAAGTCTCCAGAAGTAATTCTGGCAATTTTAGGGCAGTGAGCCAAACTTCAGTACTCCACAAATTAATTGAAATTATAGTAAAGAACAGAATTATCAGACATGCAGGTGAACATGATTTGTTGGGGAAGAGTCCACATGGCTTTTGTAAAGGGAAAGCATGCTTCACCAACCTCTTAGAATTTTTTAGGGGGTCAGGATAGATGGTCAAGGGTGATCCAATAGATATAGTGAACCTGTCCTTCAGAATGCCTTCGTCAAGGTCCCTCTTTGGTAAGCAGTCATGGGATAAGTGGGTTAGTCCTTTCATAGATTTTAGTAACTAGTTAAAAGACAGGAAACAAAGAGTAGGAACAAAAGGTCAATTGTCAAAATGGACAGAGGTAAATAGTGGTGTCTCTCGTGGATCTGTATTGGGACTAGTACTGTTCAAGGTATTCATAAATGGGATTTGGAAAAGGGGGTAAACTGTGAGATTACAAAATTTGCAGACAATACAAAATTACTCAGGATAATTAAATTCAAAGCAGACTGTGAAGGTTTACAAAAGGATCCTGCTAAATTGGGGTGACTGGGCAACAAAATGGCACGTAAAATTCAATGTTGATAAATGCAGAGCAATGCACATTGGAAAACATAAGTCCAACTATTCATACAAAATGAAAGGGTCTGAAATAACTGTTTTACTTTATGTTTGAGTTTAAACAAAGACTCTAATTATCTCACCCATTACAAAGATAGCTTCCCCAATAATCACCCCTAATGTCACTACCTCACAGAAACTTCCCCTATTATCACCCCTATGTCATTACCTCACAGAAACTAACCTTCTCCCCTCACCCCCACTCTGTTCTAAAATTTGATTTGTCAATTTCACATGTGTTCATTTTTTTGATTGTATCACATTGGTATATATGGTTGTGCTGATTTTCTTCCACATATTGATCTGAGGAAGTGGGTCTGGCCCACGAAAGCTCATCACCTATAAACCATCTTGTTAGTCTTTAAAGTGCTACATAGTTCTGTCTTTTCTTTCAAGAAAGACATTGGAGTCATTGTGTAAACATCTGCTGAATGTGCACCACCAGTCAAAAAAGCTAACAATGTTAGGGACCATAAGGAAAGGAGTAGATAAAACAGAAAAAAATCTTCATGCCGCTGTATAAATCCATAATAATCTCAGACCTTCAATACTGTGTGAAGTTATGGTTGCCCTATCTTAAAAATGGATATTAGAATTGGAAAAGATACAGAGAGGTGGAAGAAAAACAATTAAGGGTATGGAACAGCTTCTAGCAAGGAGTGCTTCAGAAGTCCATGACTGTTAGCTTGGAAAAGAGAGGACAAGAGATGGGTCACTTGATGATTGCCTGGTCTGGTCACTGTCTCTGAAACAGTGGCTCTCACCCTTTCCACACTACTGGACCCCTTTCAGGAGTCTGATTTGTCTTGTGTTTCCTCAAGTCACACCTCATTTAAATGATTTGCTTACAGAATCAGACTTAAAAATACAAAAATGTCACAGTGCACTCCTACTAAAAATTGCTTACTTTCTCATTTTGCCAAATAATTATAAATCAATTTGAGTATAAATATTGTACGTACACTTCGGTGTATAGCACATAGAGCAGTATAAACAAGTCACTGTATAAAAATTTAGTTTATACTGACTTTGCTAGTGCTTTTATTTTAGCCTGCTGTAGAACTAGGCAAATAGCTAGATGAGTGGATATACTCCCCGGACAATCTCTGTGAATCCCCAGGGATGTGCCCTGCTTGAAAACCACTGCTCTGAAGCACCTAGCATTGACCACTGTTAGAAGGCAGGCTACCTGGTGAGATGGAGTACTGGTCTAACCCATTATGGCTCTTCTTAGGCTGGCTGTGATATTTCAAGCTCTCTGAGCTCGCTGTCCTCTCAATTGGCACCTCTGAAAGCAGAGACGGAGAATAGGATTTGGGAAAAGGGCTGGCTAGAAAACTGAATTTTAACTCCATGAACATTTGAGGGTTTTTTTATCCTGAATCAAGATAAAAAAAACCAAACTGAAATGTTGTGTGGAACCACATTCTACAAACACTTTGTTTTGTCACAGCCAAACATGGGGTTTCCAAAACAAAACAATTTTGTCAATCAGTAAATTTTGCTAAAATATGTATTGTCAAAATATTTCTGGTCTGTTCTGATAAGGGTTCACCCAATATGCAGGTAGCATGTGGTAAGATTTGAATCTAAAAGGTCCTCATCAGGAACCTGTAAATCTCAGATGACATCTAAGCAGACTACTATGACAATACTAGAGCTCTTTAAGACCTTTTAGATCTTTAAGAGTTGCCTTGTCTTGTAAAATGCATTGAAATTACATTTTAAACATTGTTTTACTCAAATGCTCTGTTATTTGCTAGTGAGGTTTTTCAGTTCACTAATTAATGCACCATCCATTTCTCTCCAGGTGCTGTCTGATTCATGACAACTGCTACTGAGCTGCTGAGCACATTCCAAAGTGCTATTCACTGCTTCAGAACCCACAGATTAAGATTTATTGTAAACCTGGCCCAGCACCAACATCACCTGTGACAGTAAGTACCTTGGAATATGATCCTGTTTTCTTCACTTTGAGTGTTTATTACCCAAGTCAGAAGCCCATTTCAAAGGAACGCTGCTGGTGCCAGCCATGATGTGTGTAAAAGTAACACTCCTCCAGTTTCTGTTACACGTAGTATAAAAGCTACAAATGCAGAAGACAATATGTTCCCTATCTGGCTGATGAGTTTATAATCTAGAAAGACAGAAAAGGCGGGGGGACATACATATAATATAATCAAAGTTCTATTATTACAGCTGCCCACAAATTAACACCACTATGCTTAAAACTAATGTGAAAACTAACTGCTCCTTCTATTCCTAATCCCCCCGCCCCAGCCTCCTTTATTGGGCTCTCCCTCTCATAGTCATTTTCTTCCACCTTACATTAGGCAACAGGATGCTGTTTTATTTCTGAATTAAATGTTTGTCCTTTGTAGAACCAAGTTGCTATGTAACTTTGCTGTATGCTACTAACCAGCTGCCATTTTTCAACCCAGAGCTGGCTGTACTTCAGGGGTGGCTGGATTGATTCCAAGTGCTTTTCTGAGAGGAGTAGCAGTCCGTAACCAGCATATCATGCCTCCTTGGGGCAACTGCTGCCTATCAATTACCCGTGGAGAGAGAAGGACCATTACTATGTATCACTGAGACTACTTGTTGCAGAAAAAACCTGGCACAGTCCTGTACCCCTACCCCAGCAGATTATGAACATACAGAATCTACCCTGTAGTCATGGTGCTCTTGATGTTGAACAGCATTGTATAAATGTTAGATGGTGCTTTATAGCTTTACCCCTTTTACTGATTTGGCAGTAATAACCACTCCACAAACTACTCATATTTGGTGCATAGTTTACTGTCACTCTAGCCAAGTTAATTTCAAAGAGAAATTGTAAACTACGGAAATGCTGCATAACTTGAAATGGAGGTAACAGATATTTTTGCCAGTCCCTGCTCTTGCATAGTTTGGCTGCTACTTTTATTGCCTACTGTCTTTTCACAGGCACTGACGGGCACCTCTGCTAAAGGCATGTGTGTGAGGTAGATGCATGAATGCTGCCATTAGGAAATTGTGCACTAATTCCCTACTTATGTTAAAAACTTACTCCCCTAACAGCACACTAGCACTAGCAGACTTGCACAATGGGGATGTGTGTGTGTGTGTGTGTGGCAGGGGTGTGTGTGTTGCACTTTACAATAGAGATGTAAAATCTCATTTAAATGGTTAACCGGTTAAATGTAATGTTTATCCAGTTGTTAACCGATTAAAGAGTGGGCAGGAGGGAGGGCAGCTCCAAGCTGGGCTGGAGCGGCCCCTCTGTCCACTGCAGCCAGACTGAAATGGCCCCCCCAATGGCGGACAGGGCCCTCACTGCCCACAAAAGGCCCTGTGGAGCTGAAGTAGCCCCCCCTCCAGCTCATGGCGAGTGGGGTGCTGCTCTAGTATGCAATAGATAGATTCATGTTTCTTCCCTAATACGGGGTGTGCATGCCCCGCACTGAGATAGGAGGGGTTAAAACCCTGGGTTCAGAGGAAGTCCTGCCCCTCCACCCAGACTGGGCATACTCCAAGTGCTGGAGCAGTATAAAAGGGAGTAGCTCAGCTCAGTCTGGAGTGGATGCTGAAAGTGAAGCTCATGCTGCAGGGCCTTCTGAGACACCCTAGCCAGAGACCCAGGAGACCAAATTGATCCACCAGAGCCAGAGGAGTCTCAGGGAGAGGCTGGTGCTGCAGAATCAGAGGACCCAGAGACTACGTGGAGCATCCCAGTGCTGGATTTGGTAGGCAGTAACCCTGGGAGGGTGCACGAGTGGTATCCTACCCGAGTGAGCTCAGCGTGTTGTGAGTTGGATCTCCTGCTGAGCAAGTGGTGGGGCACTCTGTGACTAACTGGGCCCTGAGTTAGGGCCTGGTGGAGTAGGGTGGGGCTGGGCCCCTCTACCGGGGTTGCTGCTCTGAAATGAGGGCTGTTGTTACTGACCCCAGCCATTAGGCAGTACTGCCCTGAACCCTAAAGTTGTTGTTAGTGACTTTAGCCATTGGACTGTGCTGCCCTGAGAACAGAAGTGCCATACTACTGATCCAGGCCAATAGGCCTCAGTGCCTCAGGGCCACAGACTAGGGCAACGTCTAGACTGCAGCCTTTTTCCGCAAAAGCTTATGCAAATGAAGCACAGAGTAGAATATCACCGTGCTTCCTTTGCATAATTAATTAGCAGCCATTTTTGAGCAAGTGGCTTTTGTGCAAAAAGGAGCTGTGTAGACAGCTCCTTTTTGCGCAATCCCCCCTCTTGCGCAAGAGCCGTTCTTCCTCATTTTTTCAGGAAGAACGGCTCTTGCACAAGAGGCGGCTTTAGCGCAAAAAGGAGCCATCTACACAGCTCCTTTTTGCGCAAAAGCCACTTGCACAAAAATGGCTGCTAATTAATTATGCAAATGAAGCGTGGCAATATTCTACTCCACGCTTCATTTGCATAAGTTTTGACGGAAAAAGGCTGCAGTCTAGATGTAGCCCAACAGACATCACTGATGGCCTGACAGCCAAACATGCAATGTCCAAACCCTTTGGCATCCGTACCCCACAGGATAGGGTGTGCATAGGTTGCAACACTCCCTAACATAAAACGCCGATCAGCTTTTACTTCACCTCATTTGCATATTTGTTGCACAAAATGGGCGCAGTATAGACATAGCCTAAGTGTGTGGGTTACATGTGCTTACAGCTGTCAGCGTGTGTTTAGCTGCTTCTCCCCCACCTTGCTCCTTCCTGCAGCCAAACTGCTCCCAGGATTCTCCTGCTAGCTGTGCAGAGGGGAGGGGAGTGCTGAAGTCAGGGTATCCCCCTGCCTCTGCACCGCATCTCTGTCGAGTGGGGAAGGAGACAGAGCAAGACAGCTTTTCCTGTCTCACCAAGACAGTGCAGCTTCTGTCAGAAACTTGCCTTGCAGCAGCCAGCACGCACTCTCTCTGTGTCACTGTCACACACACCCAGTCTGTGGCACACACATACAATAACTGTCACACACACACTCTCCCAACCTCTGCGCCACACACACTGAATCTGTGTCACAAAGTCTCTCTCACACAGAGTGTCTCACACTCACAAACTCTCTTTCTCGCTCCAGCTGCACCCTTTCTTGGGGACCATATACCAAAATTAATGAAGTGCCCCCCAGCAAAAATTATTGCCCACCCCTGGGCTAGGGGGAATTAGATTAAGCATATCGATACAATAGAGAACTGGTGTAGCCTTTAGCTACTATGAAGATGAGAGTGGGTAACAGTTACAATTTTTGGCTACATATAAGTAGCAGGCTGGACTTTAAAGTGAGTTTTAAAGATAAGGCAATGGTTGTTTGCATTTTTAGCAGGGAGTTTTGCCCATTCCTGCGAGCAACTTAGCAAATCCACAGGAAAGAAGCTGACTCAGAGTAATAATATAACAGTCCTGCTGGAGCCTTAAAATCCCACCTGTCCTATTCAAAGGAAATAGTAATATTTAGAGGAAGCTAGTGTTCCTCAATACTGTAGAGGTAGATCTACTTCTCAGACTCTATGCTTCAGCCCCATCTTTGCTATTTGGTCCTACCTACCTCCATGAGCTACTGCCTCTGGTCTGGGGCTTACAAGTAGTATAGGCAGGAGCGTACTGGCAATCAAAATAGGCCCAGGAAATGGGTTGAGAACGGCCCTCCCCATGACGTCACCCCTGCGTGCCCCTCAAGCCCCACCCCCTGCGTCATGTCCGGCACGCGGCGCAGGCGGCGGGTCGGGCTCTGCGTGCCGCATACAGCGCAGATGCGGAGCCGCTCGGAGAGAGGGGCAACAGCAAGTGGACACGACGGCCCACTGGGCAATGGCCCACCGGGAAATTCCCGGTATCCCGCCGGGCCAGTCCGCCCCTGAATATAGGCCAGGATGACTGGCCATGAGGCTCCTGTTGCTCGGTAAGCATGCCCACATTTGGGAACAGGGAATGTAGTTTCCTCATGGCGGCCATGGGAGGCTATATTATTATTATAATATTCCCAGTTCTGTGCATGCAAGGCCAGTCATCTGGATAGTCTGTATCGATATTTTAATCGAAGAGCACATGCGTTGTAGTAGCTTGTTGCTTTTTGGCAGATGAAGTGCATTGAATGTGATGTTCTAGACATCACTGGTGAAAGGATAATTTTCATAATGAAGCAAGCAAGGGAGCAATTTAAACCCTGGGTTCCTAAATGAAAAATTGGTGAACAGACCCAACCATTCGTTTGCAGTTTTGCACTCCTACTAATGCAGTCAGCCGCTGGTCTCACACAGTGCTGTAAGGTGATAGGCCAAATATAGGGCACAATGAAGCTCTCCCAGCATTCAGTTAAATGTCATCTGGAAACAGCTGGCACAAGGCATATGCAAACTAAGCAATTGCTTAGGGCCCTATGTAGTTCAAGCAGACCCATTTGTTTTTATTATTTTCATAAGAATTTGCCTGTTTTAATATGGGTCAAAATATTGGTGCTTAATGTTTCCAAGGGGAAAACTTCTACCTTCAGCCAATGACTATGGCATTTTATTCTTGGCACCATGCACAGAGCAGAAATAAGTGAAGTGCAGAGTAATGAGCAAATTGCTAGAGTTTCCATACATCCTTCACTCATTTTACTTTCTTTAAAAAAATAAATTCAGAGGGGTCACACTATAGTGGAAAAGCAGCCTGCAAAACTAGAATCTGCTTTGCTGAGTTGAACCATTCCTGGAAAGCTACATGCAAGTCATGGTAAATTATTTCATCTTCAGGACAGAAAGCCACCAACATGCTTGCCACAGTCACATGGGCCACCATTTAAGAAAACCCAAAATCCACTGCATGTTTGTTACACAATTCACTTAGTAGATACTTTCTACCATTCCAAGAGTGATTCATTTCTATTGCTATTAACATCCCATCACAGTAATTACTAATTCCCACCTAAAGACTCTAGAAACCACCCACAGGTTTGCAAGCTCTCAACCTGGCAAACTCTTGTGATCCCATTTTCCACAGTGCCTCACTCATTATTTACATGCACTGGTGCCTGGATTACAACTTAAATGATTTGTTGAAATAAATGAAATTGGTTATTTCAAGTACAAATACTCATTTCACAAGGATAGTTATGATATTAAAAGTCCCACTACTCTGGCATTTTTAGAAGTTTTAAACCAGCTATTCTGCCCATTCACTTTCAATCTGTCTCTCACAGCTTGATGCTTCTAAACATTTTTGACAGGGTGTGAAATCACAAATTCATAACAGAAACATGTTATACAGACTAATTCAATGTCACTGTGTAATTCCAAAAGACTGTGCTTTGATACAGTGGTTCTGTTTGGTCTTACTTTGAGTTTTACTCTCTTCAACTGAGTCAGTTGGCAAGTGAGAAGAGCCTATACATTTTTTTTCTCAAGTAGCCCCTGATTGTAGGTGTTCCTCTTGTACCTGCTTTTCAGAAGTGCCAAGCACCTACTGCCCTGACCGAAGTCAAATGGAGCTGCAAGTGTTTACCATCTTCAAAAATCAGGACCAACTCCCAGTATGGGAATGTAAAATCTGTGACTTCTTTTGAAACTTAGGCTGTACATGGCTCACCTGGGAAAACAACAGGGGTCTGTGCCTAACTCAGGAGAAGGTCTTGGGTCTCCTCACTCTCAGCCCAGTGCTTTACCCAAAATTCTCTGTCCTTGCCTGTATATTTTGAAAAGCTGGATGCAATAAGCAATCTGCATTCACATGGCACTGACACTAGTCCTATACTTGACCACATCCCTATCCTGTCAATTTCTTAGCATATATAGCAAATATAGCGTGTTATATAGTTACTGATATACCTGTAGTAGCCACTTCATAAATTGTGTTACTATCTCCTCATAATTGGCACCCGCACAGCTCATCTGGGATTTACCTGCAACTTTGACAGGTATATATGTAGGGATGTGTATATAGGATGAATGTCATTACATGTCCTAACCAGCAGGACCCTCCCTTATTTTGTTCACCTGTGACAGACCCATTTTCTCCTCCAAAATTA
This sequence comes from Pelochelys cantorii, assembly GCA_032595735.1. Classification (NCBI taxonomy): domain Eukaryota; kingdom Metazoa; phylum Chordata; order Testudines; family Trionychidae; genus Pelochelys; species Pelochelys cantorii. Next base: position 9,171,936 of record CM064339.1, on the reverse strand, counting down.
AATCTAACATTCTGTAAGTACAGTAAAGAGTTTGACAGGCAAAGGATAGTTTTTCTATTTCAGTATTATCTGAGTGGTAGCAAGATGCAATTTGAGTATTTTCAATTATGAATCACTTAGAAAGCATTTCAAACTTTTGATGCCATTAAAGTTCTTCACCCAAAAATTGACACACAAATTGGTAGGAGTTGATTTCAGTGGTCCTGAGCATCTGTCTCTCTAAATTAGGTACTCAGCACCTCTGAAAAATTGAGTACCAGATGTTTCAAGTTGGGCACCCAAACAATGAAACATCTAAAATTACTATGAAAGTTTTGCCCGTAACTGCTGTGCCTCAGTCTCCAGTCTGTATAATGAAGATAGTGCCTGTCTACCTCATGTACCCATGTTTTCAAAGTCCTGTGAAATCCAAGAATGAACTGCATTATAACAAATAATTTGAAAGAATTTAACAAAGTGAAAACTGAATTTAAAGACACCATATCAAGTTTTACAGCATCATTCTTACTTGTGAAGGACTGAAAACAGTAATTCCTTTGGTCAGATCAGACTGAGCTGAAGAAAATGTTATGCCATTGCCCAGAGACCTGAAACAGCATTAAGGATATAATTATCATTTGAGCAGACAGAGGAGAGTGAATCTTTATAAACTGATCAGAGTTTCTTGAGATAGGACCTGTTGTATTCCCCACAGATCAATGACTTGGGCTATTCTTACAGAACTTGCTGTCTTTCTTTGGAAAGAATGTATCTGATTCAAGGAAGCTCATGAGAATTAGGCTTTCTACATAGTGGTGAACTAACCCAGCATATCATGTCAGATTGGATGCTGTATCATAAAAAATCCATGACAAAAACACACATTTTTCTTTAAGGTAGAAATCCAAATCCATTTTTGAGAATTATTAGGAATTACACTATAAAATAAAAACAGTTTCAGAAGTGATTGCTTTTGGTAGGTCATTGATTTCAGGAGAGGAATTTATCACTATGTCTGTTAAAGAGTCCTTGATGGTAATATACATAGGGTCAGATTTGCAGCAAAACTTCAACTGGTACATGTGCATCCCCGTGCATGGATGCCTGCTCAGGCAAACTATATTTAGAATGCCTGCAGTCAGGGGCAATTGCTTTTTGACATGAAAAGTACTCTTTGACAGCCAGGCAAGACATCTCTAAGGAGAGCATCTTGAAAAATATAGTGCTTCTATGAAAGCTAATGACAAATAAGAGCAACTAATCTTTCATAACTGTTATTCTTTAAGATATGTTGCTCATGTCCATTCCGTGCTAGGTATGTATATGCCACGTGCACTGTTACTAGAGGCTACGTATGCACTATGGGTTTTGCTGGAAGAGGCAATGCAGTGAAGCACTGATTAGCATTTTGTCATGCTTCATTTGCATAATTTATTCCAATCTGTTTTTTGTGCAAGAGGCTTTTGCACAAAAACATGCAGTGTGGACGTTTCCTTTTTGTGCAAAAACCCCTTTTTGTGCTAGATCCTTATGCCTCCCCCGGCATAAAAAGGGGTTTTTGCGCAAAAAGGAAACGTCCACACTGCATGTTTTTGTGCAAAAGCCTCTTGCACAAAAAACAGATTGGAATAAATTATGCAAATGAAGCATGACAAAATGCTAATCAGTGATTCATTTGCATTGTGTCTTCTGGCAAAACCTGTAGTGTAGACGTAGCCAGAGAGTTTTCCTTTAGTAGTATCTGTGAGGATGGCAACCCGATGGTTGAAGGGGTAGAAGGGGTGCCTCTGGCCCAGTGAACTCTGTTCCCCCTTGCAGGTAACTCCAGCAGAGGGTAGATGGGTGGGTCATGGAATGGAAATGAGCAAAACATCCTGAAGAACAGTTACAAAAGTTTAATAACAAGCAGTACCACCAGAGGTGGGCTCATATTTCATAGATGTCATGATTGTAACACTGCCCTCCCAAAACCAGCATAGTTGCGGGCACGTTGATGAGGGCATAGTGGGTTGCAAAGGTCTGAACCAATGACCCAAGTTGCAGCTCTGCAGATGTTCTGGGTTGGTACCAGAGGAGCGCTACTGATGAAGCTAGGGCTCTTGTGGAAAGAGTGGTCACAATATCTGCTGATGGAATGTTTGGCTCATAGCAAGCTTGGATTTGAGCGGTAATCCAGGATGAGATTCTTTGGGATGATATCCGTAGCCCTCTCATTCTTTGGGATGATATCTGTAGTCCTCTCATTCTTTCTGCTCTTGCTACAAAGAGTTGTATGGACTCATGGAAGGCTTAGTTCTCTTAACATAAAAGCTGAGGGTTTGCTTAACATCCAGTTTGACGCCACTGTTCCTCAGAGGTCTTGTGAGGTTTTGTCAAGAAGACAGATAGAAAAATGACCTGGTTGTGATACCACTTTTGGTAGGAAAGCTGGAAGGGGGTGCAGTTGGACCTGGTTCTTGAAGAACACTGTGTAAGGATAAGGACCTTGATCTTGGAGACCCTTCTGGCTGAAGCGATTGTCACCAGAAAGGTGACCTTCCATGAGAGAAGTAGTAAGGTGGGTGCAAACAACTGAAGGGGGGCGGGGCTTGTGAACTTTAACAAGACTTAGCTTCCTAGTTAAAGTCCAATGGAGAGGGGTCGGTTTGTGAACTTGAAGCCAGTCTTTATAGACTGCAGAGAAGATTAAGATGGAGAGTGATTGTGTTTGGAGCCTATCAACTGAACTGTTTCTTCTTGAGCAAGTAGGTAGCCCTGGTGGAAGTCTTCATACTGCCTTGCAAGACCTGTCAAACTTGATCTGAGCAGGTCTGTTCTTCAGGGTTCAGCCACACAGCATCCATGCAGTCAGGTGCAGGAACTCAAGGTCTGGTAAAATCATAACCAAGGCAGAGCAGCTATGTGAGTGGAGCTGCCACCAAGAGGTCCAGAAGCGTGCTGAGCCAATGCTGGCATGGCCGCCATGGTGCAATCAGAATAACCCTCCCTTGTCCCTTTTCATTTTTAGGGAAACCTTGTGAACCAAGGGGATTGGTGAGAAGGCATACAGTAGGTGATCTTCCCCTGAGAGCAGAAAGGCCCCTGGCTGTGCCCACTCAGTGAGCAGAACTGATGGCATTTCCTGTTCCACCTGGGGGCTAAAGGGGTCCACCTGGGGAGGCCCCCACTTCTGGAAGATGATACTGATGACCTTCAGGTGTCCTACTGGACCACTTGTAGTGAGAGGAAAAGGATCTGATGAGGTGATCTGCCAGTATGTTCTGGGCTCCTGGGAGATGTTTCCTTGAGATTCATATAGTGTATTATACAGAGCCCCCACAGCCGGAGAGCCTGTTGGCACAAGACCAAAGATTGAGCTCTTCCTGCTTATTTATGTAAATTGTAAAACATAGATGTAGTGCTTTTTGTCCGGACACTTTACCTGAGATGTGGGGAAGGAATGCATGGCAAGCAAATCATACTGCCCTGAGTTCCCTGACATGTATTTGTAGGGAGAGTTCTTCTTGGGATCAGAGGTCCCAGGGCCTGAAGCAGGCTCCCCACCTTAGGCCTGATGCATCAGACCTATCTACCAGTGGCTGAGGGGCAACAAAGACATCCCCTTTCATTAATGATCCTGGCTGTTTCCAGCAGGCCAGGGAAATGAGATTTGGAGTCCCCATATTATGGATGGATAGAACCATTTCATTTCCTGCTCTGCTCCTCGGGCAGCACATCTATACGGTGGACTTTGCATGTGACAGATTTTAAACTCACACACCAGGCCTCGATTGGCAGGAAGGCAATGGAGGCAGCATGGTGTATCTAAGCACAGAATATTAACAGGGAAAGTGCTGACATTTGATCTCTCTGTTGCCACTGACTTGCCTTGTGCTCCTTGACTCGTTTAACCCTTCTCTGTCTTGTTAGTGAAACTAGCTAGGATAATATTTATCCATCCTGCAGGGCTTTTATGAGGAAAACATCATGTTTGTAAGTAACTGCTTGGAAGATAAGTGCTGACTAGTCTGTGTAGTTTACTCCTTTTCATCTGTGACTCCTTTATACACAATCCCTCCTCATGCTAATTTCAGCTATTACCTTTCATCTATTTAGCACATCTCTACCATGCAATGTACTCATAAAGAGCAAACTAGCTCCATGGAAACTAAGACTACTTCTTTCAGGGAGAATAATACTTTTGTTTTATAGCTTGCTAGCTAGCGGATGGTTTTACACAGCCAATGCTTTTATTTTTAATCAGATTGAATATGTAGACAAAGGAATATTTTATGAAGAATTATATTTGTTGCTTTCCTTCACAAGCTATTTGCAGCATTTATCTGCTACTATTTATCCTCTGGATCTGAAACTAAAAAGGCAGAGCTGTCAATTTTATTTTCTATTGAATGAGCATACTCTCTTTAACAGATAAAAGTAAGTTGAGTACAGTTGCAGCAAGAGAGTAGGTAGCTTGGGTCAAAGTAATCTCTTGCATACGCAGATGGTGGTCTTCTAAAATCAGAGTGTTGTGCCCCTTTAGACCCACAGTTAATTTGATCTCTATTTGATTGGTGGCCAGCCACCTGTCTTGAAATCTAAAATCACTTGGGAATTAATTGTAAAAGATTGCAAATAAGAAAAACGGGCCTGAAGCAAAACACTGGATTTGAACACCCCTGAGGTCCGTGACAATGCAGAATCTGAACTCAAATCCAAATTTCACAGCTGGCTGCCCTAGGCTTTCAGATACATATGCGCAATCTGCTAATCTCAATAGGAGCTCCTTACATGTGCCAAGGATAGAATTTGACCCCGTGAAAGAGCCATCCACAATAAACAGCAGGTACTGATTGGAGTTACCTAAGTTGAATGGTTGTGAGCAGTCACTCGAAGAAATAAAAACAGTTACCTATTTTCATAAGTGGCGGTCTTCGAGATGTACTGCTCATTCCCCAGTAAGAAACTGGGGAGGGAGGGGCCCAGTGGCCCCCTATATAGTGCAGCATGTGTGTGCCACTCCTGGGGGTGCTGGAGCCAGTCTCCTGTTGATACTCCTGAGGAAAAATCTTCTGGCACTGGTTCACATGGCAAGCACATGTGCCTAAATTCAATGGGCATGAGCAACACATCTCGAAGAACACCAGTTACAGAAACAGGTAACTTGTTTTTCCCTGTAAATTAGAATTTAAGAACATTTAAATCAAAGTCGTTTGCATTCCTTCCAAATAGTCCATATAGCTAGGCTACGTCTACACTATGGGTTTTGCCAGAAGAGGCAATGCAAATGAAGCACTGATTAGTATTTTCTTGCACTTCATTTGCATAATCTCTTCTGATCCATTTTTGTGCAAGGCATAAGTATCTTGCACAAAAAGGGTTTTTGCGCAAGAAGGAAATGTCCACACTGCATGTTTTTGTGCAAAAACATATCGGAAGAGATTATGCAAATGAAGCACGAGAAAATGCTAATCAGAGCTTCATTTGCCTCTTCCGGCAAAACCTGTAGTGTAGACATAGCCATAGATAGTAACACCTTGGAGAGATAGTAGGATAACAGCAAGCCCATTTAATGTGTGCCATCACCATCTCTTCTCACATTCAAACAAATGTACGGTAAAATAAGCTGAATTTTAGTCAACATTTTTACTTCCCAGTTTTCCCACAAAACCTATTTGATTATTCCATTTTAAAGTTCTACCAAAAGTCAGAAATACCTGGTCTGTTGCTCACTGTGAAGATCAGATGAAAAACTAAGTGCTTTTCCTCCATTTTTCATTTATTTCTTTTGATTTTCTGAATGTTCTCTCAAGCAATGTATGATGCATTCAGTATAATGCAAGAGCATCAAGATTTTTGAAAGCCCAGGGGTTTAAGGACATGTAGAATTCAATACTGCTCTGCCGAACACTGTTTCTCTTCAGTCGGTGGGGGGTTGGTCTTTCCTATCTCCATCCACTGTGGGGTGTCTGGCCTAGCCAATGCTGGCACCGGTGGGGTTGCTAGCAGATGGTCCCAACTGAGCCTCAGATGCTCTGGCCACCCAGCGCTTAGCTTGTGGCTGCATGGGAAAACCCCACGAGCTCTGGGGTGCCATTGTGAAAGCCACAGTGCTAGAGGCCATGGCATAGGCTGAGAGGTCATCTGCAGTGCTGAATTGGACAGCACAGAGTGCAGTGCCAATGATTGTGCCGGCGAATACTTCAGTGCATGTGACAATCACAAGCAAATAAACAATGCAATAGACAATAAACAGCAAATGGCTCAATGCATGCAAGAATGAATTTATTAATGATTATTATTATTTATTCCAACTTAAATCAACGTCTGCTGTTATAAGTTGTTCACTATCTTGATTTATGTAACTTATTTAGGGTATTTTATTCAAACCTTTGCATACAGTAGCAGCCAGATTTCGGCAGTCTTTAACAGTCAGGAGCATCATTTAGCTAGCATCCTAATGAGTAGAGTGGTCTCCTTAATGTCTGAAACTTAGTATAGGCAGGTTTGAAACTTGCCAAAGTGAAACTGCAAGCTGTGGGAGCATTAGAGGAAAATATCATCCTCTGCCATATAGCCCACTCTGAAAATCTGAAAGCTAACACAGGCTTTGAAGAGAGGAATGAAAGAGCCGACAACAGATGCTGGTATATTTAGTTTTAATATTTGTCGCATAGCAGAGCCAGCATGGTAGGAGTCAATAGTCTTTCCATTGCCATAGCAACCCCCTGCTTGTCAGAGCAGAGCTGATCAGATGCAGGCTTCTCCCTTGTGGAAACAATCTGCTAAACCTGTAATCTGCAGCTCCACAAACCAATGGGATTTTGAGTGCCTATCTTTTAGGAAGGCAATCTCCTTGTATAATACATCTCCATGGTGACCCTTCTGATGCAAATCCATGCACTGAATCCAAACTCTGAACTGCTTAATGTGGGGAAAGGTGGAAGAGAATAACTTGTATGATAAGCTTTTCACATGAGATGTTTTAAACACAACTCTTATTTAATGAAACAATATTTAGCATTGCATCCAAATTGCATCCAAATATTGAATGGCATCCTATTTCTAATGTAACAAATAGAGAAATTTCTATGGACTTCAGTGGGTATAAGATTGGGCTCAATGATGAGTTCCCACTGCACCATATTAAGGTATCTCAGGATTATACCTTAATACTGGGGGTGCAATGATAAAGGTTATACAATAAGTCATTTGCAAAGTTTTTCTCCCAACCCTGTGCTCAGTTCTTAGTAATACTACTACTATAAGAGAGCAATATAATTAATGATAACTGATACCTGACTAAAAGATAAAACAATAACAATAGTAATTCTATCAGTTAAGTTGAGAAATTAGTATCCCTCAAGTTCCATAGCTTATTTCGAGTTTAGCTCTGATGTGTAGATGTACCCTAAGTCAAAATAGCTTATTTTGACTTTTGGTGCTGTCTGCACAGCAGTTATTTTGAAATAGAGTACTCGTCCCTCAACTTCCCTTACTCCTGGTACAATGAGGGTTACAGGACTTGGAGTAAGCCATCCTCCAGTTCAACAGCTTGTGTGTAGACACGGATTATGTTATTTTAGAATAAAGTCAGTCAACAATGTCTATTGTCCTTGACAGCAGGCCTGTTTGATCAAAATAAGTTTGGACACACCTAGCTTGGATACAACCATGAACAGAAGATTTTAGGTTGCTAAACACAGAGACCTGAAAAATCCCAAATTGTAAGTTTGCTCTGTACCCATTCCTTGTTCAGCTTTCTTCTTCAATCTCACTTTCCTAGCATAGATGGTTAGATTGTCTTACCACAGGGCAAATACATTGATTTCAAAGAAAATGTTGCCTTAAAGAGACTTAGCTAGGTCTTCCAGGCAGGGCCAGATTAACTCTTCTGAGAGCCTGCAGCTACTAGATTTTGTGGGGCCTCCTAGTATCTGGGGTGGGGCCAAAAATTAGGGGATCAGTGTGTGAAAGCGGGCTTCAGGTTGAGGTAGAAGAGGGGGTGCAATGTGGAAGGGGGTAAGGGCTCTGAGGTAGGTCTGAGATGTTTGGGGTATAAGTGGCTTCAGGCTGCGGTTAAGGGATTTGGAGTGTGGGGGGAGGCTCAGGGCAGGAAGCTGGGGGGGATGTGGGGGCTGGGCAGTAGTTTGGGTGTGGGATGGGGCTCAGGACTGGGATGTGGGGTCTTGGAGGGAGTTAGGGACTTAGGGTGCAAGAGGGGGCTGTAGGTGTGGGAGGGGACTGGGGTGCAGGGTCTAGGAGGGAGTTGGGATGCAGGAGGTAGCTGGGGGAGAGGGTTGGGGTGTGGGCGCTTACCTGCAACAGCTCCCATTTGGTGGGTGGATGGGGAAACAGGTGGCTCCACGTGGCCCGTGCTCGCTTGCAGTCAATAGGAGCTGAAGGGGTGGAGCCTACAGGCGAGGGTGGGGCCCACAGGTGAGGGTAGCACCAGGACAGAGCCTGCCATTGTGTTGCTTGTCTCGGTGATGCAGTTTCAGGAAGGGGAAAGAAAGAACAGCAGCATGCGAACTGCTTCCCCCCTACCGCACCAGGCAAAGTGGCCCGGAAAATAGCACACAAGGCTTTAAGGGCTATAGCTCCTTTCTTAACCCAGCCGTGTTTCCAGGACTGAGTCCTACATAGACTTTGAAACTGGAGGCAGAACAAACTCATTATATAGTAACTAGCGAACAAGAAAGCATACATCACTTTTTGTTGAAGAGAGGCCCTATGAAAGGATCAGTGAGTGTTTTTCTAATACAGTATTCAGCAAGATAACAATGACTGCTTCACAAAGTCAGAAAGAGAGCGCTTCATATTCTTAATGTAGTTACTTTACCAAAGGCTGGAGAGAGTCACAAAGGGTTATTCAGTTTTGTAGTTAATCTACGTTTCCTTCAAACATAATTTGTTTTGATATAAGAAGCAATAAAGCAAGGATCTACCTGCAGATAAGCAATAAAATTGCAACTACCAAATATCCTTAACTCTAATGATAATACTTAGTCTTGGAAGCATTACATTTCTATTGGTAAATTTCAATAAATGTCAATTTCACTGCACACTATCACTGAATCCACCCCGGTATTCACAGTGTAGACATCACTGTAATAATCTTTGTCTAAAATATACCTGCAAGGTACAATTTGAAAACTAATAGGTTGCTGATCAATAATATGGTGAAATATATGTAGCAACATTCTATGCAAAGTTATGAACATAGAGGAAAATCATGACTCAAGTGTGTTTACTAAACAAGTTTGGGGCCTGGGTAAACCTGTTTCTCAGACAAAGGATGAGCTGATGCCTCTAACCAGGTGTCAACAAAGCTGAAGGGCAATCACCTGTCAAGAGGCCTTTTTTTGGTACGAGAGAGGCCAGTAAGTTTTAGTCTAAGGAAGCATTTCATCTTTATTTCTATTATAAACATATTTTACTTTAATAACTTGTACACTCTCAACTCTCTTTTAGTTAAATACACTTCTTTTATTCTTTAATCAGAGATAATCCAGTATTGAGAACTGTGTGGCTACCTCCCTAGAGGGTGACAGACTGTTGTATATTGATACTATTAGAGCCAACCTGATTAGCTTCTATGATGAGGTAACTGGTTCTGTGGACACGGGGAAGTTGGTGGATGTGATATACCTGGACTTTAGCAAAGCTTTTGATATGGTCTCCCACAATATCCTGGCCAGCAAGTTAAGGAAGTACGGATTGGATAAATGGACTGTAAGGTGGATAGAAAGCTGGCTAGATTGTCAGGTCCAATGAGTAATGATCAGTGGCTTGATGTCTAGCTGGCATTCAGTTTCTAGTGAAGTACCCCGAGGATTGGTTCCAGGGCTGGTTTCATTCAACATCTTTATTAATTACCTGGATGAGGGGATGGATTGCACCCTCAGCAAGTTTGCAGATGACACTGTGCTAGAGGGAGAGGTTCATACATTGGAGGGTAGGGATAGGATCCAGAGTCCTCTAGACAAATTAGAGGATTGGGCCAAAAGAAATCTGATGAGGTTCAACAAGGGCAAGTGTAGAGTCCTACACTTGGGACAGCAGAATCCCAAGCATTGTTACAGGCTGGGGACCAACTGGCTAAGTAATAGTTCAATAGAAAAGGACCTGGGGATTATGGTGGATAAGAAGCTGGATATGAGTCAACAGTGTGCCTTTGCAGCCAAGAAGGCTAATGGCATATTAGGGTGCGTTAGGAGGAGCATTGCCAGCAGATCTAGAGAAGTGATTATTCCCCTTTATTCAGTATTGGTGAGGTCACATCTGGAGTATTGTGTCCAGTTCTGGGCCCCCACTATGGAAAGGATATGGATGAATTGGAGAGAGTCCAGTGGAGGGCAACCAAAATGATTAGGGGGCTGGAGCACATGACCTATGAGGAGAAGCTGAGGGATTTGGGCTTATTTAGTCTGCAAAATAGGAAAGTGAGGTGGGGATTTGATAGCAGCCTTCAACTTCCTGAAGGGAGGCTCCAGAGAAGATGGAGAAAGGCTGTTCTCAGTAGTGACGGACAGCACAACAAGGAACAATGGTCTTTAGTGACAGTGGGGGAGGTCTAGATTGGATATTAGGAAAAACTATTTTACTAGGATGATGCAGCCTCTTATTTCTGTGAATTGTACCCCAGAATGTCACACACAAATAAACCCATAAAATATTTCTATTGATAATAACATAATTATAGATCAACAAAGTAAGAAAAACGCTGCTTTAGAGCTTATTACAGTTTGATTTAAGTTTTTTGTTTGTATATTTTGACAATGTGTTTTAAAAGTTATAGGTTGAACTTCTCTCGTCCAGCACCCTCGTGATCTAACTAGTGCCAAACCAGAGAATTTACTGAACCGCAGGAGGTCAATATTGTCTAGCAGCATTACCAACATTTCCACTGCTTACTGGGCTCTTAGAAAAACAAAAGGAAAAACGATGTAGCACTTTAAAGACTAACAAGACGGTTTAATAGATGATGAGCTTTTGTGGGCCAGACCCACCTCCTCAGGTCATATTCTGGAAGAGAATTGGCATGACCATATATACCAAAGGAATACAATGAAAAAAGTGAACACATTATTAAACTGACAAATCAGATTTAGTACAGAAGGTGGGGTGAGGGGGAGGGAGGGAGGGAATAGCTATCTGAGTCAATGAATGGCTAATCGGGGTGATAAGTGGGAAGCTATCTTTGTAATGCTTAAGGTAATTAGCATATTTGTTAAGGCCCATTCGTAAAGTGTCAAATTTAAGGATGAAAGAAAGTTCTGAAGTTTCCCTCTGTAATCTGGTGTTAAAGTCTCTTTGAAGTAAGATGTATGTAGTAAGGTCATTAAGACTATGTCCAGGTAGGCTGAAATGAAAAGCAACTTTGTTTTCCTTGTGAAGATGTCTGATTTGTGGGCATTAATTCTTTGGCGAAGTGTCTGAAAAGTCTGTCCAATATACATAGCAGAAGGACACTGTTGGCACATGATGGCATGAATTATATTTCTGGATGAACAAGAAAATGTGTTCTTGGTCATATAACTGACATAGTTAGGTCCAGTGATGGTGTCACCAGCGTAAATATGTGGACAAAGTTGGCAACGGGGTTTGTTGCAAGGGAAAGTTCCAGGGTTGGCATTAGTGTGGTATGTCCTGTGGTTGTTGGTAAAAATCTTCCTGAGGTTAGATGGTTGTCTATAGGAGACTATGGGTCTGTCCCCCAGAGCCTCTCGGAGCGTAGTATCCTGTTCCAGTGGGTCTGGCCCACAAAAGCTCATCACCTATTAAACCATCTTATTAGTCTTTTAAGAGCTGCATAGTTTTTCCTTTTGTTTTAGCAAGATCAGACTAACACGGCTACCTCTGTATTACTATTAGCTCTTAGAAGACATTTAGGGATAAATTAGCGCTAAATAACAGCACAGAACACTGAGAGCCAGGACTGGTGCTGTAAATAAATATTATGGGCCTGCGGGAAACTTGGCCACACCCAGGATAAAACAGACATCTGGCTAATTAAAATCATGCTGACCACAGATGTTGTAGAACAGAGTGCTAACTATCATCAAATGTCTCTGTTTGGATTGAGAAAAACCTTCAATGACATATATTTGTTAAAAGCATGGAACTAAACCATATGAAAAACATAATGGTAAATATTTGTTACAAGACAAGCTGGAATTTAATCACTGAAATATGTCATAGATATAAACCAGGCAAGGCTGCTCCTCGTGTAGTGGTGGCCAATTACAATGTCTGGTACAAGTGACTCATTTCAGTATTGAATCCTGAGCACTCCTTGCAATTTAATTATTACCTGGAGTTTTATGACATGCATAGATTGAGAGTGATTTAAAAGAGACCCTTGTGTTTATTCACATCAGGAAGTTTGCAGGGAGACTGTTAAATGTTTAGCCTGCCCACGTCAGTGTTAAACTTGGATGCTAATGAAATGAAAACAATTTCCCTATAGTTACTGTATTCTGGGCCTCTTTTCCACAATGTCTGCCAAACAAGTCTAATTTTGTCCAATAAAAGACATTAAATCTAAGCAAAATCCCAACTCACCTTCCTTCCTACATTCCAGTTAATAATTTTTTTATCTGGGTTGATACTGAGAAGGAGCCTCGCTCCCCAATTAACATGTTAAGTTTCTGCAACTGTTGACAATGTGCATTGAAAAGTTCTTCCATCACTTTAACCATCACCTCTTCCTGTGTGGGTTTTATTCATGCTGCCTATACATCCACGTTCATTCTGTTTGCTTTTTTGTGTGTTTAACTGACGAAAAATAAACTCATAGATATAGTTAATATTGCATATAACTTCTGAATCAAATAGGCAAAGAAGTGTTTTCCCTTGAAAATAGAACTATATTAAAACCTGATATATTTCTACCTTCAGGAAGGATGGAGGAAAGCTGTTCTCAGTGGTATCAGATGACAGAACAAGGAGCAATAGTCTCAAGTTGCAGTGCAGGAGGTCTAGGTGGGATGTTAGAAAAATTATTTCACTATCATAGAATCCCAGGGCTGGAGGAGACCTCAGGAGGTCATTGAGTCCAGCCGCCTGCCCAAAGCAGGACCAACCCCAACTAAATCATCCCACCCAGCAATTTGTCAAGCCAAGACTTAAAAACCTCTAGGAATGGAGATTCCACCACCTCCCTAGGGAACCCATCCCAGTGCTTCACCACCCTCCTAGTGAAATAGTTTTTCCTCATATCCAACCTAGACCTCCCCCACTGTAACTTGAGACCATTGCTCCTTGTTCTGCCATCCATCACTACTGAGAACAGCCTTTCTCCATCCTCTTTGGAACCTCCCTTCAGGAAGATGAAGGCTGCTATCAAATCCCCCCTCACTCTTCTCTTTTGCAGATTAAATAAGCCCAAATCCCTCAGCCTCTCCTCGTGGGTCATGTGCTCCAGCCCCCTAGTCATTTTGATTGCCCTCCGCTGGACCCTCTCCAATGCGTCCACATCCTTTCTGTAGTGGGGGGCCCAGAACTGTACACAACATTCTAGATGTGGCCTCACTAGTGCCGAATAAAGGGGAATAATCACTTCACTAGATCTGCTGGAAATGCTGCTCCTAATGCACCCTAATATGCCATTAGCCTTCTTGACTACAAGGGCATGCTGTTGACTCATATCCAGCTTCTAATCCACTGTAATCCCCAGGTCCTTTTCTGTTGAACTGCTACTTAGCCAGTCAGTCCCCAGCCTGTAACAATGCTTGGGATTCTTCCGTCCCAAGTGCAGGAATCTGCACTAGTCCTTGTTGAACCTCATCAGATTTCTTTTGGCCCAATCCTCTAATTTGTCTAGGTCATTCTGGACCCTATCCCTACCCTCCAATGTATCAACCTCTCCCCCTAGCTTAGTGTCATCTGCATGCTTGCTGACGGTGCAATCCATCCCATCACTAGGTGGGTAGTGAAGCACTAGAATGGATTACTGATGGAGGTGGTGGAGCTTTTTAAGTCCCGGTTTGACAAAGCCCTGATTAGGATGATTTAGATGAGACTGGTCCCTCTGAGGTCTCTTCTGACCCTGTGATTCTATAACATTGTTATCAATAATTATATCTATTAAAACTAATGATATTTGCATTAAACCTGAGTGTCCATCACTATACATTCTTTTTGCACAAGAAACTAGGGGTTCATTACAATGTAGAACTGCCCTCCATCAAACATGATATACAGATAGAAAGACTATACATCATATGAATATAGAGATATTACATATGAACACTCTCATATCTAGTTTAAAATAAAAATTATAGTGACACTAATCTACTAATGATTTGACTTCTGAACTTTTTGTGTGTCTGCTCCTGCAAACATTCAGACAGATGCTGAATTTGATGTACTTGTTTACACTGAGGTAAATTTCACCCTGTTTATGCCCTGCTCCTGCAGAGGGCTCACAATATTCTTGTTTGGGATACAAGGTAAATGAGGTAATATTTTGTATTGGTCCAATATAGGAAATTACCTTTCTCACCTTGTGTCTGATATCCTGGAACCAATTTGGCTACAATAACATAACAAAAAGTATTCTTGTTCACCACTTAATATGACCTGTACTAGGGCATGATATTCCTGTCAAGCAGAGGGCCAGCACAATATTTCTGCACAAATCATCTCATATTTTCAGAACTTAAGTGGTGCCTACATGTTGCTTCTCTGAGGCAGGAGAATTTCACTCATTATGCAGAACTTTGGTTTTTCAGCTTTCCATTTGTCACTACATTTAGAGCTATTTAGAAGAAGTGAATGTCTATAGTTAGGAAATAATGATGAGAAACTTAATGAGGGGCTTAGAGGTTACCATGCTGAGTAAAAATAAACTTGGATGGAAGGAAATAATCATCCGCAAAAAATGTCTGAAAGAGAAGAGCAGGACCTTTTTATTGCTTGTTAAGTCTAAGAGGAGTAGCAACAAATTTGGGAGGGGTAAAACAGAATGTGGGGGGAAGTTAAGAGAAGAAGGAAAGGATCAGGAAAAATAGAGGACAACTAAGAGGAAAGGATAGCAGAAAGTAACATAAAAGCTCCATTCTTCAAGGTTCCCTCTAAGCTGTGCAACCACATCACTGTACAGCTGCCTAATAAACCCCACACTAGGGCTCAGGCTGGTGTAGGAGGGGGTGCAGGGTCTGGGAGGGAGTTGTCAGGAGGAGGTGAGGAGACTGGGTACAGAGGGTTTGGGAGGTGACCTGGGGCAGAAAATGGTCAATGGGAGCTGAGAAATTTTGCTGGGGTGTGGGGGCAGTGCATAAAGCCTCCCCCTCCCTCCCCAGTGTCCAGAGTAGAGAGCAGCCAGCTCTTTAAAGCTATGGTAAGGGTCCCGGTGAGGTGGTCAAAGGCCAGATCCAGTCTGCTGGTAGCATCTTGCTCACCCCTGGTGTAACACTATGGTTTTTCTGTAGCCATATTGGAAGGCTGAAACTAAAGCCTTCTTCTGCAGCCAGACTGAAGAGCAGCAGCCATTAGCTGTAAAGCCTGGAGTCACATACTCACATTCCATCTAAATTGCATTAAAATAGTGTCACACTAGGCTGTGAGAAGGGGATCCTATCCTAATGGCCCCCACTGTCACCAGATAAAGAAACAGATCTCAGGATGGGTAAAGAAAACTTAATTAACAGCATTTCATCTGGCAAGAAACTGTTTATCAATAGTTGAGGTTGTGGAATCCACATTCTATGATTATTGTCCTCATTTTCCTATTGTTTGTCTGTGTGATCTCTGTCTGGTTTATAACTGTTTCTGTCTGCTGTATGTATAATTTTGCTAGGTGTAAATCAACTAAGGTGGTGGGGTATGATTGTTTAGGTAATTCTGTTACAGTTTGTTATGATTGGTTAGTAAAATTATACTAAAATAATTGGTTAAGGTATAGCTAAGCAGGACTCAAGTTTCGCTATATAAACTGGGGTCCAAGAAGGAGACAAGCAAGCAAAAGTAATAGAAGCAAAAGAAAAGAAGGAAAAGGGGAAAAAGCAAGAAGAGGAAAAGGGAAAGAAAGGAACACCAAGAAGGAGGGAAGACAGGAAAGAACTCACCTCCAAGGCACAGCCTCCTCTGCACAACGTGACATGCAGCAGCTAAAATCCAGAGAGACTGACCTTGCCTGGCCAGCAGAAGTCTGCCTGCCATTATCAGGATTGGTGAGCATGACACTGTGTGCTTAGCATGTGTATTCCGCTTGCTTGGGAATTGTCAATAAATAGAGAATAAGAATATTACTGTGTAAGTCTCTTTCAGTGACAAAAGATCCTGCAAACCCTGAGCCCTAGGAATTGGGTAAGGGTGGGCGTGTAAATTAACAGGGTTGCACCTTGAGCCCTAGGAACTGGGTAAAAGCATGTATCCCTGAAGTGTGGAAGGGATAGAGAAATTGGTGCGGGTAACACTGGTGTTGTTTAAGGACAGAGTGCTCAGAATCAAATCCTAAGTGTGCAGGTTCTCTTTATACATGCATTCCCCAGAATGTTGGAATGGAAATTAAATGACATAAGGACAGTAACAACAGTTCTGTCTGCTTAAACTTTTTAAATTTATTAAAGATCATTTTAAGGATTTAAATGTAGACAGGATTTTAAATACTAAAAGAAGAGACCAGACTTTGGCAGCATTTTTGCTCATTTTTCTTCATTTTCTGCCTGTTTTTCTTCTGAGTTTTCTACATGAAGTTATTTATAATCCCAACATTTTCTTTAATTTCCCATTGATTGGCTGTAACCCAAAACAGTGCAAGCAAATCTTACTTAGAGCTTTCAAGAAATGTGTCTAATTATTTGTCCTCATTATATGGAACATCAGTTGGCAAGCAAAATTAAGTCTAAAACCAAACTAAGAAGATATTATCTTTGCTATTTGAATTTTTTTTGTCTCATAAAACCTACCACTGCTTTTGGTGCTGTTGACAATCTTCATAGCAGATTGCTGATTACATTACTGCCCAAATCCTGCAATATAGGTGATTAGTAGGCAAAATTTTCATTTCCAAAATTGTACCTAGAAATTTTACACACACACACACACACACACACACACACACACACTCTTACATATAAAAATCTGGTCAAATATATATGCACACAGGCACAAATACTGAGTTTTTCATAGCCAACCATTTACAAGCCAAAACTCTAGAGGTGCTATTTCAGAAAAAGGCTTTGAAAGGCTGGGCCAATGTTCAAAGATACAGACTTAGTAGCCATTATTACCACACCTTAATCTTCACCCTATTCCCAATTCAGAGTGAGTGCATAACTAATGTAATATAACTTTAGTCAGTAGTGCAAGAAAACTCTCACATCCTCACATTGGCTGACCAGTTGAGCTGTAGGAAGAGTTAAATTAATGAGCTGTGCAGTCAGGAAAAGTATATAACATGTCCTTTTGATTGGTATGTAAAGAAAAAAGTGCTTCATGCTTCACTGAGCAAAAGAGATGACATTAAGTATTGGCTATGTAAGCAATTTTTATCAAGAGCAATTTCCTCTCATTTTGTTGTCCTGGCACTCAGAGAAGCAGCATATGGAAAGGTCTTTTGTATATCAAAGAGCTAGTACTGAAGGGAAAAAACCCAAATAATATGATGGACAGCATATCTAAAGAATGGGTATGGAATTTGAAAATCTACAACCTTTAGTCTTCCCAACAAGTGTTGTGGAAAGGAAGAAAGTGTTGTGGAAAGGAAGAAATCTAGCTGTCAAATAAAAGGTGAAGTCTGGTGTAGTCACTCTGATTCTAGCCACTGAATGCTAACACTGCTCTTGTCCCTGAATTTTCCTATTCAGGAGGCCTAACATGAGTATACAAGCTATAAACTCCCCAAAATACACTGAGGAGATGCAAATGTTGACCCAGTGGTCCCATTGTTTTCATTAATGGGAGGAGAAAAAGGAAAAATGTGCAGTACTTAAGCAAGGACGTTAACTCCAAGAAAAATTTAGAGATAGGATATAGGTTTGGGTGGGGCAGGACTAGATCTATATCCTGGGTCTCAGTTCCAAATTTCAGTTTGACTACCTGTATAAAATGTCTGTCTGTGATACTGGCAGAGAGATGCAGAATTGTTTTGCTAGCTCACCCGGGCATGACTAGGGTCTTATTAGCTTCAATCCAGGAGAATAAAAAGATGAAGCAGAAGGATTTAAGTCGGGCCAGAGAGAATCTGTATGAAACAATTCTAAAAAAAGCCATGCTGCACTATCTTAAGTTCATGGGTGTGGTTTTTTTTTCAAATTGATTACAAACCCAGAAAGGTGGAGCTGCAGTGTTAAAATGGAGCACAGGTACCATGCTCACCATTATAAGCATTTTAGTTACCTTTATTATTAAATTACCTAACACTGTATATATGGTGCCCTCAATACTAACTATAGAGCATATTGTGAAATTATCTAGTTGTAAGCTAAACTATAATATTTTAAGGGTAACAGTGGTAATTGGATTAAATTCCATAGAGAGATTCTGCTGACACTATGAGAGCTAAGTGTATTTAGCAAGTGTTGGCACAAATACAAGGGTGGTTATTTGCAAAAAAAATTGTAAAGAATAAAAATGCAAAATCTACATATTTTAAAATGATACAGTTTAATAAGGTAAAATAGAAGACATGGCCACCATTTTTTTTCTTACTGGAGTTGTAACACACTCCAGCTGACTTCATGTAGAAGTGGCTGTATTAATATAGTCCTTTATCTAGTTCCTGCCAACTTCAGCAGTGCTCTCAGAAATCTACAAATCATTCTTATAGAAATATTGATGCCATCTGGAAGCAGCCAGCCTGAAGCTGTTCATTCTTCCAAATTCTAAATTCTCCAGCAGGTTCGGCAACACAGTAGTGCATCATTTGCCCCAAGATGCATTGAGCTATGTGATTCATTTTAATGCACTTTTGCAATGTCTGGACATGAGTGACACCATTAAACCGTTTGGGATGTGTAAGTCTCATCTTGCATTCATTTGGCCCCATGCTTCACAACTTCACAACCTGGTGTACATATAATCTAATTGCAGCCTTGCATCCTGTTTTTGAGTTAGTCAAAAGACCATACAAGACATTGTTTATGTCAGCAGTGTGCCTATGGTCAGCCCTGACCTATAGTATGTAGGTCTAGAAATGTAGGGCCTGTCATGGCTTATTGCCACTGAAATCCAGCAATACTCCAGAGTACCAGAGTACTCTATTTTTTACATATTTATACTCAGAATAACTCAGTCCAATGAAGCAACATTTCTTAAAGCCAAATCCTACAGTGGGAATAACTCATCAGTACGATTTGTCTTTTAAAAATAAAACTTCCTGTGTGGATTTAGGTACATCAATAAAACAGTAAGGAATTCTCTCTTCCTCGTACTATACTGGTTTTCATCAGTGATCAAGGTTCTTCAAAATAGCAGTAAATGTCCTAGGTTGTTCATTACATATATTATAGTTTGCCCAACTTTTTCTCCCAAGGGACAATTTGGTAAGAGTTCTTCCTATGTACCACTAGGCTTTCTCAACACTTTGGCCCCTCACTGCTTGTTCTCAAAAGATTTAATTTTGCAAACCGAAAGGGCCCAACAAAGCAGTCATTATCCATAGCTGAGATCTACTGCTCTAAAAAGTAATGATGATGATGAACTGAGCCATTGATTGACAGATCTCATCTTCCATAACACCAGTGGTGAGTGACTAAGCCAATCCTCAATCGGCAAATGTGATCAGAGATAGCACATAAAATCCACCATCTGTGGGTGCTGTGCACTCTTCAGATCCTATGCTTTGCTTGTAATGTCTGGATACACTGAGGCTACGTCTACATTGCACTTTCTTGCTCAAGAACATATGCAAATGAGGCACAGTGATGAATATTGCCATGCCTCATTTGCATACTTAATGAGCCACCATTCTTGTGCAAGGGGCTTTTGCGCAAGAGCCGTTCTGTCGCTTATGTTCTTGCGCAAGAAAGCGCAATGTAGACGTAGCCTGGGTGTTTGAGAGCCTGTGCAATAGATTGCTGCCAGAACTATCAGTCTTGAGTTATGATTTCTAGATCACCAGAAGATATCCACATCAATGCACACTAGCCTTTAAGACTGTGGTCACCAACAGGTCGATCGCGATCGACTGGTCGATCGTGAGGCCTCGACCAGTCGCTCGCGAGGCGTCCTGTCCGCCCCGCCCCCATTTCCCTCCCACCCCTGAGAAGCCCCACTACCTACCTCAAGTGAAAATGGAGGTAATGTCAGCTTCCCGGGATGGACAGAAGTCCCGCAGCTTAGTGCCACTTCTGGCGATTCCAGAAGTGCGCTAGCTGCTCTACCGGGTGTACTGCGGGAGGGAGCATCGGCTCTCTGCACCGCACAGGAGGGGTGAGTCAGTCCCGGAGGAGGCGCGGGGGGGAGTTGGTCCCGGGGCAGGCGCGCACGCGGGGCTTCCCTGCGCGGGGGGGGGGCGGGCGGTGTCAGCCCTGGAGCAGGTGCGTGCGCGGGGCTTCCCTGCGCGGGGGGGGCGGTGTCGGCCCCGGGGCAGGCGCGCGGGGGCTTCCCTGCGCGGGGGGGGCGGTGTCGGCCCCGGGGCAGGCGCGCGTGAGGGGCTTCCCTGTGCGGGGGGGGGCGGTGTCAGCCCTGGGGCAGGCGTGCATGGGGCTTCCCTGCGCCGGGAGGGTCGGCCCCGGGGCAGGTGTGCGCGGGGCTTCCCTGCGCCGGGGGGCGGGGAGGGGTCGGTCCTGGGGCAGGCACGCACTGGCTTCCCTCTGGCGGGGGGGGGGGGATCCTGGGAGGAGGAAGATGCAGGGGATTCTCTGCCTCCACTGACACTCCACTCCCCAGCCCCCACTCCCCAGCCACAGAACTCTGTCCCCATTCCTGTCCCCACTCCCCAAACTCTGTCCCCACTGGCACCCTGTCCCCAGCTACAGAAACCTGTCCTCTGCCCTCCCAGCACTCTGATCCCTCTCCCCTGCCCCCAGCCGCAGAACTCTGTCCCCACAAAATGTATAATTATAAATGCTTCATTTTAGATTTAAATAGCATGAGTAAAAAACAGACCATTTATTTCATAACTATAAACACGTGATTTTAATTTTATATATCGCATAATTTAAAAATAAACTGTTTATCAGAGTGTGTAAGTAAGGGCTGGGGATAGCAAGTGATGGACAGGAGGAGAATAGAGAGGGCGGGGCTTCAATGAAGGGGCGGGGCGGTAGATCTTTGCCTGTTCTGAGATTTAAAAAGTGAACTTGGGTGTAAAAAGGTTGGAGACCACTGCTTTAAGATATCTTTATAACATTTATACTGACCACCAATAGAGCACTTTCCACGAACAAGCTGACTGTAGCAGACCATCTTCAGCATCCGTATATCATCCATCCTCAATCATGACATGACCAATCCAGCAAAACTGTTTGTCCATGAGAATTGCTTCCATGCCCATGACACCATGTCGCTTGAGGACCTCCATGTAGGAATTTTGTCCCACCAGTTCACATGGCAATCTTCCTTAGACTGCAAATAAACAGAGCAGCCTTATAAAAAATATTAGCACTTCCTGATCTGATCTCAGCCAGATCCCAGAAATGCAAAGAGTATGGAAATGAAAAATAACTGGGAGATAGAGGATGGAGGAAAGGGAGGAGGGCCCTGTATTGTTTGAATCTTAGAAACTATTGAGTTTGGATTTGGTTGGAATTGTGTGAAGGCTGAAAACATCTCTAGCTGAACTTGTTTTGTCTTTGCTGGCAATGAACAGCTTTAATCGTACTAGTGCTGTATCTCAGTCACAGCAGATGTTTTGGCTAATTCAATAGCTGCAAGGTGCTTATGCAGTGTAGAAATGTCTATGTTCACGAAAACTTGATGCTACCAACTCATAAAATCCTTAAGTGATTATTTTCTGTCTAATGTGGTTATGGACTCTCTGTCCAGACAGCTGATTATAAAATTCATAGAATCATAGACTCATAGGGCTGGAAGAGACCTCAGGAGGTCATCAAGTCCAACCCCCTGCCCAAAGCAGGACCAGCCCAGCTAGGGCTGTGTCAAACTGGGACTTCAAAACCTCTAGGGATGGGGATTTCACAACCTCCCTAGGCAACTCTTTCCAGTACTTCTCCTCCCTCTTAGGGAAATACTTTTTCCTAATATCCAACCTAGACCTCTCCCACTGCAACTTGAGACTATTGCTCCTTGTTCTGCCATCTGTCACTACTGAGAACAGCCTCTCTCCATCCTCTTTGGAACCTCCCTTTACGTAGTTGAAGGCTGCTATCAAATCCCCCCTCACTCTTCTCTTCTGTAGACTAAATAAGCCCAAATCCCTCAGCCTCTCCTCATAAATCATATGCACCAGTCTCCTAATCATTTTGGTTGCTCTCTGCTGGACTTTCTCCAGTGTGTCCACATCCTTTCTGTAATGGGGGCCCCACAATTGGACACAATATTCCTGATTAGGGATGTAAGAGACTAGTTGACTACCCAATAAGCAGAAGCTTATCAGAGAGTTGACTAGTGATGCGACTAGTCGCTTCCTTCCCCTGCCTCTGACAGAGGCAGCAAGGGCAGAGGGGAGCAGGAGCCAGTGCAGGGGGAGCCAGCTTACAAGCAGCACCATCTCCATGGGGGGGCAAGGGAGGTAGAGGCAGAGTGGAAATAGCGCAAGCGAGGACTTAAGCAGTCTGTACTCACGTCGCTTCTGCTGCAACTCTGCTTTTCAAATGTACAAGAGCCCCCGTTAAGGCTCTTCTGCGCTGGAAAGGCTGAGGTGCTGCAGGGAGCACAGGGCCAGCAGGGAGTCCCCCGCTGATCTTGCACTCCCTGGGGGGGCTTCCTTTTGAAATGTCAAAAAGCCCCACTGGGGCTCTTGTACATTTCAAAGGCTGAAGCACTGCAGGGAGCAGGGGGCTTCCACTTTTGAATTGTAGCAAGCGCCCATCAGTTCAAAGGCGGAGGTGCCCTTATAGACTAATTAAATAATCAATGGAATCCCATCAACTATTCAATTAATTAATTAATCTAAATTTAACATCCCTACTTCAGATTAGGGATGTTAAGGACTAGTCAACTAGTCACTCCCTCGCCCTCCTCCCCCCCCCCCCGTTGCTGCCTCTATCACATAGAGGTAGTAAGGGGGGTGGAGAAGAGGGGAGTACTTCAAAGCGGCAGCACCACACGGAGCCCGGGTTCAGCTGCTCCCTGCAGTGCTGCTGCTTTGAAACGCTGCTGCGGCTTTTCAAAGGGGCAGTGCTGCCCTATCAAGTAATTGAATAGTCGATGCAAAACTGCATCAACAATTCGATTAGTCAATTACATGATATTTAACATCCTTACTCCAGATGTGGCCTCACCAGAGCCGAATAAAGGGGAATAATCACTTCTCGAGATCTGCTGGCAGTGCTCCTCCTAATGCACCCTAATAGGCCATTAGCCTTCTTGGCTACAAGGGCACACTGTTGACTCATATCCAGCTTCTCATCCACTGTAACCCCCAGGTCCTTTTCTGCCAAACTGCTGCTTAGCTAGTCAATCCTATAACTGTGCTTGAGATTCTTCCATCCCAAGTGGAGAACTCTGGACTTTTCCCTGTTGAATCTGATCAGATTTCTTTTGGGCCAATCCTCCAATTTGTCTAGGTCACTCTGGATCAGGGATGGGCAATAATTTTTTTTGGGGGGGGGCACTCCAAGATTTTGGAAATTGTTCAAGGGCTGTGCTTTTCTGTGGAGGAGGTGTGGGGTCTAGGTTGGAGGCTGGGTGTAGAAGAGCACATGGGGTAAAGGAGTGGGCTGCAGAAGATGGTGTGAGGTCTGAGAGGGAATTTGGCTGAAGGAGAGGGTTGTGACCTAGGTCAGGGGATTGGGGTGTAGGGCCAGGGAGGGAGTATGGGTGCAGAAGAGGATTCTGGCCTTGGGGGAGGGACTCTAGGAGGGGCAAAGTCTGGGAGGGAATTGTGACCTACCAGAAGGGGAAAAGGGGGTGCAGACTGCAGAGAATTTGGGTGGTGATCCGGTGCAGGGGGTTGGGGTGCAGAGTCTGGGAGGGTGTTTGGGTGCAGGAGAGGATTCTGGCCTGGGAGAGGAGTGTAGGAGGGGGATCTGGGAGGGAGTTGTGACCTGGGGCAGGGAGATACAGGGGGTTTGGAGGGTGACTCCCTGCCTGCTGCAGCCCCAGATCACTTTAAGCTGCAGGCTTGTTCCCTTCACATGCCTTTCAGCTCAGGGAAGGGAAAGAGACTTATGCTGCCCCCATCCTTCAGGCCAATCTCTCAGCTCCTATTGGCTGGTTGTTTCCAGCCAATACGAGCTGAGAGATTGCCTGGGGTCAATTCCTATTTGTCAGTTCTTTCCAGCCAATAGGAGCTGAGGATTGGGCTGGGGGCCGGGAGATCACACAAAGCCTCCTCCTCCCCGCAGAGCAAAGAGCCACACAGATTACACTTTAAACCGTGACAGCTGCATGCCTGAGGGTCCCAGCAGGGTGGTCCACAGGCCGGATCCAGTGGCTTGACAGGCCATATTTTGGATCCGGCCACCAGGCCATATTTTGCCCAATCCTGCTCTGGACCCTATCCCTACTCTCCAGCATATCTATCTCTCCCCCGAGCTTCATGGCACCTGTGAACTACCTGAGGGTACAATCCATCCCCTCACCCAGGTCATTAATAAAAGTGCTGAACAAAACTGTCTCTAGAACTGGCCCTTGAAGCACTCTGTTTGATACCGACCGCCAATCAGATATCGAGCAATTGAGCACTACCCATTGAGCCCAACAATCTAGCCAGTTTTCTATCCACCTTACAGTCAATCTATCCAATCCGTACTTCCTTAACTAGCTGACAAGAATACTGTAGGAGATCTTATCAGAAGCTTTGCTAAATTAACCAGCAATCCTAACACACCCGATCTTTGGATATCAGATAAATAGCAACTTGCATTTTTTTTTGCTAAAAATTACAGTATATATTCACTAGGGATAGAAACAAAACCAAATCAAAGGTTCTGGTCTCCAGAGGGTGTGCACATTTTTTATGTTATGCATCTAATTATGCATTTAGCCTTGAGTCTGCAGTAGAAATAGTGCCATAGAAACTAGTTCTTCACAGTATTAATAGGCAACAACTGAGCAGTAAGACATGGCAGACTCAGGCCAGCTTTCTGCAGCTCCCATTAGCTGGGAATGGTGAACCCGGGTCAATGGGAGCCACGAGCAGCCATGTATGTGGATGCACAGGTAAATGAAGTATCTGGCAGCCCACCAGGGGCTATCCCTGGAAAAGTGTCTGGCTCACAGGCTCCTTATTGCCCATCCCTGCCATAGCAATTCTGGCAGCTAGTTACAAAGCTTCCATCCAGCAGTCTGACGTGTTTCCCTAATTAGATATAATGAGCAGCTTGTTGTCATAGCCTGTACCATCCTAGGCCATAGCAGAATGAATTGTATATTTTATTTCTCTCTTTGCTTTCTCTTGGCAGGTCCTTTTGTACCTCAGTGTACCGTACCAGGCACGACATTTTGAATAAGTTGATGATGTTATCTTACCTTTACACTACCACTGTTTCAAAAGCTGACATCCCCCATAGCTTTTGAGATTAAAAGCGGTACACAGGCACAGAGGTGCTGAAATATAGCTAAAAGATAGACAAACTGGGTTTGAAATCTTGTGGCATTCAAGAAATCTGAGTTTCCCACTTCCCCCCACCTTCTTTTAAATGCTGGACACAACTTTTGTTGAATGTTTACTGGTCTAGATATTAAAGAAGATATTTCCATGTTTGATACACAAGCTTCTTATTTTGCAGAATTAATCTAGACATGAATGGGTAATCCAAGACATCTCCATCAACAGTGGAGAGTGCTATAAACTGATAAAGTGAAAGGCTGGCATCCCATTCCTTGAAATGCAGATGGGAAACTCACTTCTGTTCATAAAGTTGTAAGCCATTTCACAGAACATACCAAAAGCACTGGGATTTAGTTTGCTGACCCAGATATATCAAAGTTTAATGCAACAATAATGGTAGCCTCCAACATCACTACACCACTCTGAAAATCTTGGCTAGCAATGGGAATCTGTACATGGATTTAGGCACCTAACTGGGCACCCAAGCTTGAGAACATATATCATTTGTATATAATAACCTATTAGATAAGTGTATAAATAAGTGACAGTTACAATTATCACTTGAACACTTGCAGCCAATGTAATCTGTTGTTCTTACAATTTGCATACTGCATAACATTCAGATGAGCCATATCCTTACTGGCTGTGCAGCATGTTGTCTGAGGACTAGACAGTAGTGCAATTGGGTTAGAAGTCATGGCCATTAATGAATACACCCTGGGTAGAGAGATTAGATTTGGAACTTCACAGATAACTCTGTGTTGTCCCACTACAGGGTGTCCCTGCTGTAAGTCACCCCGATATACATCCGTTCTGCACTGAAGTCATTGACACTTGTAGGAACTGATGCGTTATAAGTGCTCCCATTCCCCACGCTTAAGTCACACACACAAAAATAAATTTGCGCATATGGGAAAAAATTCCCCTTGCTAACTTGTTTCACTATAAGGCCAAGTTTTTTGGAACATATCTTGGACTTATAGGGAGGATGGCCAGTATAGAGCTCCTGGAATGGGGGACATGTTTACTGCACTTAACAATATATGTTAGAGTATATAGGTCTACAATTGCTGTTCCTCTGGAGCCATCACAAACATAGAATCATAGAGCTGGAAGAGACCTTAGGAGGTCATCGAGTCCAGCCCCCTGCCCAAGGCAGGACCAATCCCAACTAAATGAACCCAGCCAGGGCTTTGTCAAGCCGAGACTTAAAAACCTCTAGTGATGGAGATTCCACTATCTCCCTAGGTAACCTATTCCAGTGCTTCACCACCCTCCTAGTGAAATAGTATTTCCTAATATCCAACCTGGACCTCCCCCACTGTAATTTAAGACCAGTTATCCTTGTTCTGCCATCCGTCACTACTGAGAACAGCCTCTCTCCATCCTCTTTCGAACCTCCCTTTAGGAAGTTGAAGGCTGCTATCAAATCCCCCCTCACGCTTCTGTAGACTGAACAAGCCTAAATCCCACAGCCTCTCCATGTAAGTCATGTGCTCCAGCCCCCTAATCATTTTTTCTGTGTTGCATAAGATGCGTATTACACCAGACCAAACTAAGGAACAAAAGTCCTCTCAAAATGAAGTAGAACTATCCAAAGAAGTGAAGAATGAATGATGATCTCCAGCCTTGGGAGGCCTCATATTTGTTTTTTTCCCCTATAGGTAGCAGCTGTAAAGCCTGATTGTGAAAGGTATACGAAATATGCTTGCAAGAGAGTTGTCTTTACCTTCTGGCCCCAGTCACCTGATGCAGATTAGGAAGACAAAAGGTTAATACCTCTCTCACATGACATGGGTTAAATTTTCACCAACCTCCCAGACTACTGTTACACTGAGTGTCCTTAATTCACACTACTAATGAGAGCTGAAGCTGCTTGGCATCTACAGGACTGAGCCCAAAGGGAACAATTATCTGCGGGTGTAAAGGGGAGCAGCTCTTCTGAACTCAATGAAGTTGTGCTGTTTAAACAAGCAATTATTAAACAATTGTGTTAAAAAGGGCCAATTTTGTAAAACCAGCCACTAAAAATTGATTACGCCTTCCCACACCTCAAATTTTGAATACACAAAATTCATATTTATGAACAAAAAAAGGAACTTATGGAAAGTGTGATATTCTGAAGTGCCTATGTCCACTTGTGAGGGTGAATAGCTGTTTTTTAAAAAACTAAATAGTTGAATACCAGCTTGCAAAGTAATTTAAAAAGCCAATTCAAAAGTAATTTGGAAAAATAATGCTTCTAAAACTCCATTTCTTCCTTCAAAGAATATGTAATGCTTCATTGTGATAAGCCACTGTTTATAACTTCCCTGCAAAAATTAACCAAACAAAATTCCATTTCTATCTCCACATTTGTAACCTCCTCAGAGGAATCTTACTTTACAGATGGAATATGGATAATAATTTAGAAGCTCCCTACTATTTCATGTAGAATGAAAGTGTTCAATGAATGAAAGAAAAAGCAGTAAACCTGATGAGAACTAAGAGCAGCAGATTGTTGCACTAGTTTAACTGATGTTTACTTTTCAGATTTATACTCTGTAGATCAAATGATTAAATGAGATTATTGTGTTTTTCTGACATGGATAACATTTGGTCTTATCCATTTAGCACTGTAATTTCAGCTATTGCTGTCACTGAATATAGTGTTTTGAAATAAAATATTTGCAGATATAACAGGATTACTCACCATGACAGGGACCCTTTCCCCAGTCCCTCTGCATGAACAGTATTTGCCAAAGGGCATCAACAGGAGTTTATATTTGGCTGACAAGCACCTATAATCTTTCCCATTCCAGATGTGTTGGGATGCCAGCCCACACAAAATCAAGCTGTTTGCAACCTGCTCTGATTATGAAAGAGGGCTATAAAATTAAGTTGATTTCATAGTTTATATGATGAAGGAAATGAGTTGTGGTGCTGAAGTATTGGAATTGACAATACTTAGACCTGTTGCTCCATCCCTGGGGCAAGCTATCTGGCTGCTTCCAGGGTGGGTGGGTTTCAAGCCCACCATGCTGCACTCCCTAGGCTGATGGCCTAGCCCTTAAGCCACTCCAGAGCCTGCCCCACCTCTCTGCCTTTAGCAATTTCAAGTTGCAGTGTGTTATAAAAAAAACAGACATGGTCCTAGTTCAGCAGAGTACTTATGCACTTATTAAAGTACTTTGTTGAATCAGGGCCTTAGACTGCAATTTTTCTACTTAGGCTTTGTGTACACTACACAGTTTTTAACAACATGATTGTGTTGACACTTCCACTCCCTGCAAACCCCGTTCGTGTTTTCAACAAGAGAATGCTTCTGCTGACAAGGAGCCATTCACACTGCCACTGGCTGCAGCAAAACTTTCATCTTTCAGAAGGGGAGCTTTGGTATGCTCCTGTGAATGACAAAAATGTTGTCATTCAAGTGGCAGTGTAGATAAAGCTTTGTTTCAAGTCATACCTTCCTTTCAGTCTTTGTCTTAATGGAGGAGGAATTAATTATATTTTTAGTTGTTTTAATTAAGAATAATTTTATAGGGTCATAGTAAGATAAAATGAAAGATAAAAAGCTTTACTTATGCACTCAACTAGCTTCCTCTCTGTAAAAGAACGCGGGGCTCTGAAACTATAAATCCAAACAGCCTAACAGTATGTTAGGGGTATCAATTATTACATTAATGGTAAGATTCCATGCTTTCTAATTTTCTTATCCTCATTAAACAGAACAAAGTTGCTAATTGCAGTGATCTTAGTTCAACGATCTTCCAATTCTAAGCAAAACAATATGGCTTGGATTAATGCATGGATCCATTCTTTTGTAAACACTAGCTATATTTAAAAAACATGTTCTGGAGCTAAGCTCCCCTCCCCCCAACACACATTGCCCAGGACCCGGTGAAGTCTTTGGCCAGCCCCGCTCCCATGTGCATCTCAATAGCTACCATATTGGACTCACTACTCAACAAACATTAGACTCATAATCTTTGTTGACATTGTACAAGCAGGCATAATAAACCATCTCAATTTTCATCATAAATACTGCTTCCTGATTTTGACTGGCAACAATAGAAATGGGTGTAATGAATCTAGGTTTTTATGTGAGGCCTATCATGATGATATTCAAGTGCCTTACAAAATAAAATCCATGAGTGGTCTTCACAGAGACCACTCCAATTGTATAGGGGGCCAATACAATCTCATACTTGTTTCTCTCATTGTCGTTTTGGGATTCCATTTCCTCCAGTTGTAAAAGGAAATGAAAACACCAATTGAAATATAAATGTCCAATTGCATTATTTAGACTTTGGAAGACCATTTTTGGGTAGCTCTATAGCCACAGGTAACACAAGTACTTCAGAAATGACCTTTAGGAGGCAAATAGCCAAGTATACACAGAAAATAAAAAGAGGTAAATTCTGCCCTCCAACACCGATATAATGGTGTCACATAAAAAGTCATATGTGGGGCTTGCAGCTCAGCAGGCTAGTATGGAAGTTTCCATCCTAGCTGTACATAGTCTGGGACCTTGCAAGAGCAAACAGCAGCTGGGCTTTATCAGCTTTAACTCATGCCTTGAGCTGGGAAACTACTAAGTGGTAAACAAGTTTGACCTTGGTTCCCAGCCCCGTGGGAACGTTGAGAGTAGTGTTGGGCCAGCTCGTGGACACTCGGTAAACAACTGTATTATAACTAGTGTAGGGAGTTCCATGCCTGGTGAGTTTCACCAGGGATCTAGACCTCAGAGCAGAGGCGTAGCGAGGATGTTATGTGCCCGAGGGCGAAGGCAAAATTGGCACCCCCCCCGCCAAATGGTAGGGCCCAGAACCTGGTGCACAGCTGAGCCCGACCCTGGGAGGAATGGGGGGAGCTTGTACCACTTCTTACCTGACCCCCTCCAGCTTGGGGCTGGGTCCCACATGCACTAACCCTTTGGCAGAGGTGGCTGGGGGCAGAGAGGCGGGGAGGAGATAGTGTCAGCCAATGGCGGCGGGCAGAGGAGGAGCAGGTGAGCAGAGGGATGACAGGGGGAGTGTAGGGGGACTATACTGGCACTTCACCAGTGTGGCACCCAGGGGCCACTCCCCCCCTCCCCCCGCGCCCTCCTTGCTACACCACTGTAAATAATCCATCTCTTAGGATATTTATTGTTTAATGAATTACTTATTTTACTAACTACAGACATATAAATTATATAGTTTTGTGGTTTACATTCTGTTAAATATTTTTTTCTATTTAATTTGTTCATATCCCATTCTCATGAGGTTCATGTCTTTTACATAAAAAATGTCAAATTCTTAAATATGTAAGTTTTATAAAACAAGAGAGAAATTAATGTTATACAACCTAAATATGAATGTCATCACTATATTTCATTCAAGCATATAAAACCACTGTTACAGCAAATGAGTAACACATTGCTTTAATGAATAAAAAGTAAAAAAGATTTTAAGCATATCCAATTTATTGTAATAGAGAGGTAACCATGTTAGTCTGATCTTGGTAAAACAAAAATAAAAAAAGTCATGTAGCACTTTAAAGACTAACAAGATACCTAATAAATTTATTGTAAGCAATCTGTAATGCTTCCTAACTGCCCATTTACTCACCTAGTTAAACTAATTGCTTTTCACATTATCACACAGCAAAAAACTGCATGAGAGTTATGAATGTAAGAGATTAACTTACCTGTTAAAATAACACTTTGAAAAACTTTTAAATAAAACTAACACACAACACAAGAATCACCCTCACTTTCTTGAAGGCACTTGAAGCAGTAAGTAGCCTAAGGCTGAGGATACCCTGCAAGCGTGGCTTTCTGTCTGCCATGAGGACTTTTTCCTTCAGGCTGCCATGAGATTCTAGCCTTAAGTAAAGGAGGGTATGTCTACACTAGCTCGTTAATTCGAGCTAGGTAGGCAAATCAGGCAACCGGAGTTGCAAATGAAGCCTGGGATTTAAATATCCCAGGCTTTATTTGCATGTTCCCGTCCGGTCGCCATTTTGAATTTTCACTAGCCCAAACTCACTGCCGCGCAGCTACACGTGGCAGTGAAACATTAATTTGAACTAAATCCTTAGTTCGAATTAACTGTACTCGTGCAATGAGGAGTAACAGTTAATTCGAACTAAGGACTTAGTTCGAATTAACATTTCACTGCTGCGTGGGTCTGGGTAGCCCCACCCCTTCCTGTTTAGGCCCCACCCCTTCTGCAGTGACACAGGGCTACTTCAAACGTTTTTGAAGTGGCCCCCAGGCAAAAATTATTGCCCACCCCTTATGTAGATGGTATCATGAGCTTTCACGGGTGGAAGTGGGTTGTGCCCACAAAACGCTCATGATACCATCTACATCAGGCATGTCAAATAGGCTTCTGGCAGGCTGCACGTGGCTCAATCGAAATTTTTTGTGGCCTGCCACTACATTTTATAAAAGAATAAAGTGCGGCCCACTGGCCGCTCGGAGCACGTGGCCGAGTGCAGATCACGGCTGGCCGGGCTGCTCTGCACAGGTATCAAGTGCCTGCTCACAGCTGGCTGCTGTGCTAACACCTCCCCAGTGCCTGAGGAAGAAATGTGTGGTGGCGGTGACACTGGCTCCAAAACCCAGGCATTAGGTATGGGGGGGAGAGGCTGGGAGTGCCTGGGGTTGGGGGAGGGAGGAGGAATGGAGTTAGAGCGGGGGGAGGGTGCTCTGGGGGAGCACAGGGGAATTAGGTTAGAATGGGGATATGGGAGTGCCTGGCTCTGGGGGAGTGGAGGGGGATATTTGTTAATGTTTTGGTTTTTGTTTATTTATTTCCAAATAAAATAAAAAATGTATATTAATTTTATATCAAATATATGTCAATGTTTTGCAATTGCACAAATAATTATATGTTTATGCAAAATCTCAAACTTACAAAGTATCTGAAATTTTCACAGAAGCTTGTTCTATTTGATTGACCATCGTCTATACTTGTTTTTATTTCAACAAAACAAGTTATGTATCATATACAAAATTTAAAAGTACCTTAAATTTATATTTAAATTAAATATTATTTTATGAGTAAATAACAATTTTACACATCAAATTATTGTATTATATTAAAACAAGACCTGAAAAAATATTATAAAATATACCTAAAACATAATCTATAATAATAAATAGTTACAACTTTCCGATAGAAGTACATTTTCTTTGGTGTCCTTGAAAGCTATCACTTTTCATTTTTGTGGCCCCACAGTGGGCTTGCCTGATCTATATGTTTGTTAGTCTTTAAAATGTAACCAGACTATTATTTTTTTAAGTTTTTCCTTTTGTTATAAAGTATCTTTTATTAAAAAAAATTATAAGTAACCCCAATGCACCCACATCTCCCCAAGAGACAGTTCCTCCCCAGCATCCCCCATCTCAATGCAGTCACCCCTCACACAGAGCCAGGCCCCCATCCCAATGCACTCACCCCTCCCCCAAAGACCCCACCAGAAACCCCCATCCCAATGCACTCACTCCTTCCCCAGAGCCATCCCCCCCAGGACCTCCCATCCCAATGCACTCACCCCTCCCCCTGAGCCAGGCCCCCCCAGGGCCAGGAGTGCCCCCATCAAATCCTCCTCCCCCCCCCTTAGAGCCAGGCACCGGATGAACAGAACGGCTGGGTAAGGAAATCTAATCTTTAAAGTGGCCACTGCTGCCACCTGGCCCTGCTGCCTCAGGTCACAGCATGTAGAGAGCCAGGAGCACTTAGCCAACTCCTGGGTCTCTGTTCAAAAGCGTCACATGGGCCAGAGCAACATGTGCTTCACTCCCACCCCAGCCCAGCGCCCCCCTAGCATGGCACCCGGGGGCAACTGCCCCCCGCAGCCCCCGCCTTCACTATGCCTCTGCCTCAGAGGGTGCCCTGGATTACCCCAGCAGGAGCCACGTCCACTGCAACCTGGTGCAAGGTGACAGGAACAGGACTCGCTGCAGACTGAAGGGGTGTAATCATTCCTAAGTGCCTGTTGCTCTCTTATATATTGCTCTGCCTGTGCTTATTGATATGACACTTTGCAGTAGCTGTGTAACCATCTGACAGTATTAAGCCTGTAATAGTAGTATCCCTGTCAACTCTGTCTTGAAGTGAATCCATAATCCTGTTTGGTCATGCCCTTGTAAGTTGACAAATGGCACTGACACTCATGTAACTGTTCTAAGTAATGAAGGGAAGAATACAATACATCCCCAATAGGTTAATATCTCAGAGAATGAAGAAGTTACCCACTTTGTGTAGTAACGATGGTTCTTTGAGATGTACATCCCTGTGGATGTTCCACTCTAGGTGCATCATTGTGCTGGGGATCAGAGGTTTTTCTTAGCAGTGCCACTTACAGCATGTAGCCAGACATGAACCCCATCTTGTTCCCCTCCCCCCCCAGAGAGCAAGAGAAAGGCAGTCAGCCTTTGATGCCCTGGGAATGCAGGGGTGCTGCTTGTCCCTGACTCTAATAAACAGAAACCAGACAGTAAATGGGCTAGCTGAAGACCAGGGGACCTCCTGCCGCCCTGATGGCTAGCACCAGTAATTGACACGCCTGCACTGTCCCAGGAGAGGAATCTTCGCCCATCACATACTAGAAGTGCCCATTGTCTGCATTTTCCCAGGTGTGAATTATGCTTTGCACCCTTCGTGGGAAACTTGGCATTCAAAGCCATTTTCCCTAATTGGCCACTTGAGACCAGGAAGAAGCCTACGTGACCCAAGGGGTATAAAGATGGGTTTAGTAGCCCACCCCATTTGAGCTCCAGTCATCTATACCTGCTGGCAGGTATTGGTGGTCTCCCGAGGTCTGTGGGACGCCCAGCCTCGCCCTACTTCTTCCCGAGGGATTGAGAGAAAGACGCTGGCCACGCCAAGTCTGGAACGCAGGGGTGAGAATATATACCTGCTAGGTGTCTATTTTGCATGCGTTTAATAAGAGCTCAGAGAACCAAAAGGGTTTCATGGTACCTGTAAGTGACTTATTAGTGTAATTTCTGTCCTGTCCTTTGTAGTGGCTGTGTTATCTGTAACACAGTAGTAGCATTTAACAGCTAAGTTTACCCTGTAACAATAAAATAGTAACTATTTAAGCTGTGACCTGACTCCTTCAGTTGCTGTAACAGAACCAAGCACAATTTTAAAAGAACTCCAGCTGGTCATAAGGGACAGATATAGGGAGAGCTTGAGCGTTGGATCGTGTTGCTTCCAGGTGACAGATCCGTTGGGGCATCTCTCAGCCTCCCCAGGCTGCCCGCTGCGAAGGGATCGTGTATCCTAGCAGTCAAAGTCTGAGGTGTAAAGCTCTCCCTGTAACTCTTTGGGGCGCCCGTCAACGTCCTCCAGGTTGCCCGCTGCTAAAGGACCCCAGTCCTAGCAGTTGAAGTCTCGGGTGTATAATACACACACACCACTCACTGCCCTGACCACCGGCTGACAGAATTGGCGTAGTCGGCAGGATTGTGTTATAGGTTTAAATACAGCAACATGAAGCTAGTCATGGTAAATACTGATTTCAGTAAAGTAGAAAAGAATTTTTGCCCAGGAAGGTTGGGGCAACCCAAATGGAACAGAGAAATGT
The DNA here is from genome assembly GCA_032595735.1 of Pelochelys cantorii. Lineage (NCBI taxonomy): Eukaryota > Metazoa > Chordata > Testudines > Trionychidae > Pelochelys > Pelochelys cantorii. Next base: position 9,136,781 of record CM064339.1, on the reverse strand, counting down.
TAGAAAAGGATTGGGGAAATCCTGAGGAGTTGTGGGTGCAGTTCTGTAAGTATAGAACTGCTTGCAAGTTAAAGAATGGGACAAAGCCTGAGTCTGTGGAAAGGAGCCACTTTCCATTTAGCAAGGAAAACAGGATCAGGCCCAGACAAGCAGACAGGTAACAGATAGATTGAAGGCCTTGTGGTAGAAGTGAGGAAAACGCAGTAAGTACATGTACTGGAAATCTAAATCCTTAAAACAATACTTACAAGAGTAATATCTGAAACAAGGCCAGTTTTTTTTTTTTATTTTTAGAGATAAGAAAGTGTTTTAAGAAAAGAAAAACCCACAGAGAATTTAACTCTACAGAGAATGGAGAGAATTGAGCAGTTGTGCAAATGCTAAAATGGTGTAGATAGAAAATTGTGGTTTCTTTGCAGCCATTCTGAAGGAAAAATGGGCCCTTTTTCCAAAGGAATGTCTGTAAATAATCCAAGCAAATTTGACTCAAATCCATACATTTGATTATAGATACTGCTAAAAGAACTGTAAAAGGGGGTTTCTATTGGAACTTAACTACCCCAATGAATAAAAGGGGAATGTAATTGTTGTACAGCTATGTAGAAATAGTGTAAGAAAGATTCAGAGAGAATGTATGTGTATCTGTGTGTATATAATATATATAGTGTAAATAAGTGAGGTTTTCAAGGTCCAGTAATCTTGTTTGTAGGTTTAAAACAAATTGGTTTGGTTTACTTTTAGTAAGACCATTTCAGTCCAAGTTGTTTAATGAAAGTACAGGTAAACTGTAAGCATAAAGAAAGAGTTACACCCTATGCAAAGTTTAATGTGGCTAAGTAGTGTTGTAAACAAAGATTGCACATTTTCCTGTGACATGCCATGTATATTGTAGAAGGGGTAAAAACTGCAAACAAATTAAAATGCTGTGGAGGCTCCAGGAGCCACAACAGGTTGTAATTTCCTTTGTGATGCAAATGACCTAGCTGGCAGCACAAAGAAGCTTTGCAGGTAATAGCTAAGTTTGATCAGCAAACTACCTGAGATCAGAAAGTTCAAACTGTAGCCCTCCAGAAAGAAAGATGGGAAAAAGAAGTCAAACATAAAAGTGAGAATCTAAAAGGATTTATGTTTGCACAATGCTAAATGTGAGAACAGATACAGAAGGGGGAGCAACCTTTTGTAACAACAAGACGGAGTGTGCTTGTGGGTGTGTGAGAGTAGATGAGTGTAATGTATCATATGCATATGATAAGTATTGATTGATCTATGTATGTTCAATAAATGTGACATGTTGCCTTATCCCCTGAAAGAAAGAAAAAAAAAAGGAGGTATTGGTATTTCTATTTTAGTCCCAATAGAGGGTTGGGTATACTAGAAAATGTTTAAATGTAAGCAGTCTTTTTAAGAAGGCTCCCAGAGAGAGGAGACTGAGAAATTGGCATTTGTAAAAGATGTTACCCCTTTTGAACAAAATCTTGCAAAAGTTTGGGCATAGCCCTTGGTCTGATCAGGTGTTAGCTGCTGTCCATACAATTTCAGACCTAGAAGACAAATTGGCTAACTACTTGTGGATATGTAAACCGTTGCCCCCAATGAAGGGGGAAGCAGCTGCAGCTTGACTTCTATGGAAAACCTGTAATGAGGTGTTCTTCAAATTGACTGAATATAAGAATGTAAATATGAAACTGCAAAAATGTAAAAGCCTCTGCTGCAGAAGTGGAGAGGTAGAAACGCATGTCCCTCAGTACCCAGATAGAGCTAGATTCCCTTAAGGATGGGTACTGAGAGTTAAAGCAACTCTTAGATTTTTCAGGAATATGCTTAAGAAAAGGACCAGGAGGTATGAGGCTTAGTGAACAAGGCCACCCTCCTTACTAAACTGATAATAGGCAAACTGGCGAATTGATTACATTGGCCCATTACCCTCCACCAGACAGAGAAGGAAATATGTTTTGACTGGAGTAGAGATTGTCTCGGGAATTGGCTTTGCCTACCCGACCCGATTAGCAATGGGGTTGTCAACCATCATGGGACTAAACCACTTAACAGCACTTGTCCCAACACCCCAAGTAATACAATCAGATAAGGACTCCACATATGCCCCTGGGGATACTATTGTAGTCAAACACCCCAGCCTGGGCACACATACCTGTGTACTTCAGTCTTATAAAGATAAGGGTCTTTGGATTATTACAAACCCCGACAAGATGCCAATAACTATAACTAAGGCTTGGATTGTATCCAAGACCGGTTGACTTTGTGCTTTCTTTTAGAATCAAACTTGGTTGTGTGGCAGACCTCGATCCGAGCGACAGCATGATGTTTGGACTCGTAACGTTCCTTGTGGCCACAGCAGCCTCCGCCGTTCCCAGATACCCTTTCCAGAATGCCATCCAAACTGGCGCCACGGACTGTTGGACGTGTACACTGCTGAACTTTTCCGCAGGACTAGGGATTGAATTTGTTCCTCTAAACTTGAACAGCTAGTGGAACAAGAGCGACATCCTCAGATGGGGACCAGCCTGGTTCAACAACAGTGACCCCGACCACCAGGATCTTTGGAATGGCTCTGGGAAGGGAACTTGGGGGGTGGCATGGACAATGGCAACCTACACTATGAGGTCAAACTCTGGAGTATATAACAGAAAGCTCCAGGGAAGTGTACCCCATCTGCTTTTAGAACAAAAACGGTACTGGACCCCGCCTCGGGTGGTTAGGGGACCAGCAGTGTACCCACATTGTAAGTTTTAATGAGAAATTAAAAGTCTGGGATGTCTATCCCAGTGCAACCAACCAAAAACCCTTAAGGTGTTGGGGATATAACATCTCCCAAGGTGGCACACCACTATCTAGCAATGTTACCATTATTCCCCTAAACTTCAGCCAATACCCGGAAGGAAAAGCCTGGTACAATCAGTCATTATTCATAATTTCTAACACCGGTCAAATATACAACCCCACACTGGTAACCAGTAACACCCTACTCCCAAACCAGTGTGCTAGGGCAGAGCTTTTTGCAGCAGATCAGGTCCTACAGGACTTGCTGCTTGCCTTGCATTGCACAGCTGCTAACGATAGTTACTGTGCTCACCCGCTCATTCCTGCCCTGGCTTGGAGTAGCTGAGCTGGAGAAGGCATTAGTGAATAGCCTTAGACGCAGTTTTAGCCCAGCAGGGGGAAGTATGTGTGATAATTAACCAATCTTGCTGTTTACAAATTAAACAAGATGCATTTGCTATAAAGGGCACTGTTAAGGTGCTACACGCTGTAACAGAGGACGGAAAAGCCTCATGGCTAGATTGGCTGGCCCAACACCTAGGATTTTCGTTAACTCCATTCCTTCACTCTATTGTAAATACTATATTAACCATTTTTCTTGTTATAATTGCTTGCTGCATGCTTCTATGTATTGTGAAGCATTTGGTGTACACTGCTACCTCCTCTGCACAAGTCCGGTATATGGCATTGGGAAGCGATCCTAATCAATCCCTTGATCCAAAATTATCTGATCAGACCCTGCCGATAGGGCGATTTTAGCTTCCTCCAAGGAGGGCAAAAAGGTGCTGGCATCACCGCCATCTTGCGTTCTGGGACATAGTGAGGCGTGTCAAGGGGGTGGAATGTAGCCAGACATGAACCCCATCTTGTTCCCCCCCCCCCCAGAGAGCAAGAGAAAGGCAGTCAGCCTTTGATGCCCTGGGAATGCAGGGGTGCTGCTTGTCCCTGACTCTAATAAACAGAAACCAGACAGTAAATGGGCTAGCTGAAGACCAGGGGACCTCCTGCCGCCCTGATGGCTAGCACCAGTAATTGACACGCCTGCACTGTCCCAGGAGAGGAATCTTCGCCCATCACATACTAGAAGTGCCCATTGTCTGCATTTTCCCAGGTGTGAATTATGCTTTGCACCCTTCGTGGGAAACTTGGCATTAAAAGCCATTTTCCCTAATTGGCCACTTGAGACCAGGAAGAAGCCTACGTGACCCAAGGGGTATAAAGATGGGTTTAGTAGCCCATCCCATTTGAGCTCCAATCATCTACACCTGCTGGCAGGTATTGGTGGTCTCCCGAGGTCTGTGGGACGCCCAGCCTCGCCCTACTTCTTCCCGAGGGATTGAGAGAAAGACGCTGGCCACGCCAAGTCTGGAACGCAGGGGTGAGAATATATACCTGCTAGGTGTCTATTTTGCATGCGTTTAATAAGAGCTCAGAGAACCAAAAGGGTTTCATGGTACCTGTAAGTGACTTATTAGTGTAATTTCTGTCCTGTCCTTTGTAGTGGCTGTGTTATCTGTAACACAGTAGTAGCATTTAACAGCTAAGTTTACCCTGTAACAATAAAATAGTAACTGTTTAAGCTGTGACCTGACTCCTTCAGTTGCTGTAACAGAACCAAGCACAATTTTAAAAGAACTCCAGCTGGTCATAAGGGACAGATATAGGGAGAGCTTGAGCGTTGGATCATGTCGCTTCCAGGGGACAGATCCGTTGGGGCATCTCTCAGCCTCCCCAGGCTGCCCGCTGCGAAGGGATCATGTATCCTAGCAGTCAAAGTCTGAGGTGTAAAGCTCTCCCTGTAACTCTTTGGGGTGCCCGTCAACCTCCTCCAGGTTGCCCGCTGCTAAAGGACCCCAGTCCTAGCAGTTGAAGTCTCGGGTGTATAATACACACACACCACTCACTGCCCTGACCACCGGCTGACACAGCAACACACAAGAACAAGAGACCTCTACAGCCTGGGCTGAGAGCTAGATGACTTCCCACTTGTAATTGCCACCAGGCAAATTTGAACCTGAGATTTCTGAAGCTTAGTGTAGGAGCCTCTACCATTTGATCTAAAGGCCAGCTGGCTCTCAGGCTAGGCTATTGAGCTCCCATGTTCTTATCTCTCTCTGTACGTGGGCTAAGTGCCACTGCATGGGACAGTGAACCACACTAGGTGTGTGGGTTACAACTGCACACATGGTGTGGTGCTCTCTCTTCCCTCTCTTCCATAGAATCAGTTGTAGAGGAGGGAAGGTAATGGCGCACCCACAGGGACGCACATCAAAGAACCATTATTACTGCCCATTGTAAGTAACTTCTTTGAGTGCTGTCTTTGTGGGTGCTCCACTCTAGGTGTCTGAAGAGCAACCCCATAGGAGGTGGGCTTTGGAGTCATGCCAGAGTGATAGATGAAAGGACAGACCATCCAACTGTGGCTGCAGGGATGGCACCAGCCATAATGGCATAGTGTTATGCAAAGGTATGTTTAAAAGACATGTTGTTGCCCTGCAAATATCCTGCCATAGGATGGCCTTCAGGAATACTGTGGCTATTGCTACAGCCCTGGTAGAATGGGCCATTGTTCAATGTGTTGGCTGTTTGTTATGTATGGTATAACAAGTAAACATACAAGATGATATCAATTTGGAAAGTCATTGAAATGAGAACGTTGTCCTTTGAGTGGTCAGCAATAGATAAGAAGAGTCTGGGGGATTTATGGAAAGGTTTGGTCCTGTTAATGTAAAAAGCAAGGGCTTACATACCATTGAGTGTGTGGAAAGATGCCTGTCAGGTGGCCTTGTGAGGCTTGGAGAAGGTAGGTAGATGTATTGGCTCATTGACATGGAAGGCAAAGGCCACTTTTGGAAGAAATTTGGGGTGTGGATGTAATGTAACTATTGTCTTTTGTGAAAATAGTGAGTGGAGGGAGGGGGGGTCCTCCATGAGGGTCACTATCTCTCCCACCTGTCCAGCAGATGTAATCATTACCAAAAACACCACTTTCAAGGCCATATGGAGAACAGAGCATGTGGCTAGGCGTTCGAATGGCAGTTTTGTGAGGCTTTGGAGTATGTGGCTAAGTCCTAACATGGTATAGGTTTCTGAATGATTGGATATATATTTTGGATCCTTGTTGAAAAATTTTTGGTCATGGGGTGGGAAAAAATTGAGGAACCATCAATTGTCTAATGAAAAGGGGTAATGGCCAAAAAATAGATCTTAAGGGACCTAAAAGATAGGCCTGAGTCTTTGAGAACAAGCAGATATTCAAGTATGGTAGGGAGGGGTGACGTGGCTGGAAGAGTTTATTACATCTGCTGTCACCATATGGAAAAGCATTTCCATTTGTAGAGGTAAATCTTCCTGGTTGAAGGATGGTGGCTGTTTAATAGTATCTTGTTTACTATGAACAGGTTTCTTTGGCATGATGGAGCAATCAGCCTTTGAGATGAAGAGCTGCTGGATTGGGTTGTAACATCTGGCTGCAGTGGTCGGATAGCAGATCTGGACTTTGTGGGAGCAGAGTGTCAGACACTTGAGATAAGGGAACCATCTGCGTCTGGGCAGGTTGGTATGATCAGGTTTATATGTGCCTGATCATGTAGAATTTTTTGAATCACTTGGCTTGTGAGGGATAAGGATGGGAAAGCGTAACGGAGTGGTGATAAGCAAGGCATCTCTGAGAGATCCCCAGTTAGAGCCCTCTCTGGAACAGAGGAGGTTACATTTGCAGTTCATGCATGTTGAAAAGTGATCGATGTGAGGCACTTCCCACCTGTGGAATATTGTGTGAATGAATCTCCCATTCATGCTGCTTGGAAAAGATGCAATTGAGGCCATCTGCCATGGTGTTCTGGTGCCAGGTGGGTATGTTGTCACAGGTGAAATGTTGTGTCAAATGCACCAGTTCCAGAGCTTTAGGATTTTCGTGCAGAGAGAATACGATCTGGCTCTGCCTTGCTGATTTATGTAGAACTTACATGTCGTGTTGCTTGTGAGACTACGTATGGTCTTGCCCTGTATTATTGGTAAAAATTGTTGGCAGGCATTGAGGACTGCCCTTAGTTCTAGTAGATTGATGTGTAAGTGAGTTTCTTGTGGAGACCATCTGCCCTGGATGGCTGAGATGGGCACCTCACCTGAGGAGGGAAGTATCTGTAGATATGATGTGGGATGGGGTCCTGATGGAACGGGATACCCTGCATAATGTTTTGCACCTTCTTCCACCAAGAGAGGATGTGCCATGGAAGTGACACTCTCTTGTGCAGCATCAATGTCGACTTTGGTGGAGATATGACTTCCAAGATACGGGAAATGCTCCACGTTTTCCAGCAGTTCTCCATTGACTTTAATAGATGAGATTGTCCCATCAGTGAGGGTTGATGGAGCATGTTGGTCTTTTCGATGTTCAGTGTGAGGCTCAGATTCTCATGCACTTCAGTGAAGGCACTTCAGATGGTCCAAAGAGCTACTGGGGAAAGAGCAGCGACCCTATTGTCATCCGTGTACTGGAGCTCCATGATCAAAGTCATGGAGGTCTTGCTTTTGGCCTTCAGTTTCCTGAGATTGAAAATCTTCCCATTCGTTCCGTAGACAATCTTCATGCCATCTGGAAGCTTGCTGTCAATGAGATGGAGGGTCATGGTGATAAAGATGCACAGCAGCTCTGAGGCAAAGACGCAGCCTTGTTTGATTCCTGTTTTTATCTCAGAGGGGTTGCTTCGGGATCCATTGTGAAGGGGCTGAGCTGAACCATAGCAATCAGAGAGGTAAGTGTGTCTAATGTGTATTAAGGGAGTGTGGCTTTGGCTGTTATGGAGTTAAGTGAGTTCCTATAAATTCTAGGACCTGAGTCAGTTCTAAAATTGATTTTTGGAACTTGATCTGTAGTCCCAGCTATTGAAAGAATGACATTGTTGTCTGTAACATGTTTAATGTGTCTTCATATGTCATTCCCTTGATCGGACAGCCATCGAGATAGGGGAATATCAGCAACCCTTGTCTTCGAAGGTGAGCCATGATACTGCTATAGAATTTGGTAGGTGAGAAAATAACAAGTCTATGTCTTTGGCAGGGACAAAATATTTTCTATCAGCACACTTACTGATGGGGGAGCCAATGCTAGCATTTGCCACATTGTGTCTCTTGGTCCAGACTGGCTGAGGACTGTAGGATCTTTAGAAGTTTATACTGTTTTTCTGCACTTCTCGCAGGTCAGTGTCCTGTGCCATGTCCGCTCTTTCAAACAGGTCCTGGAATTGTTTCAGGTTATCCGTTGGTGTAGGCATTGACAGATTACAGTGTCATTGGGTGAGAAGGAGGAGTTGTTTAAGGAGACCTGTCCTCAGTGGCTGTGAGGTCTATGTCCTCTTTCTCAGGAGGTTCCTGGTCCCTTATCTCTGACACAGTGTCATAGGTCCAAGGCAGGGAAGATTTAGTTGTTTCCCTCACCGGGGTAGATGGTGCTGTGTGGTGGCGCCTGTGTGTGAACCAGCTGTCCCACGGTGGCCATTGCATGGAGTATGGAGCTGGCAGGTGTGGCCATGGTTGTCTGTATCATTGGTGGGATAGTAGTCCGTATGAGGGCTTCTTTGGTCCTGATTCCCAGGGAGGCCTCCTCTGAGCAGGTGAGGATGTTGAGAAGAAAAGCAGCAACCATGTGCAATCTCTTCAACCTCACTATATGGTATGGAAGCGGGGAACAGGGTGGCTGTTTGTTCTGTCAGTAGGAGAGTGTTCAGTGCCAAGAAGCAGTGACTGCAGCACTCAGTGGATTTCTATATCAGAGTGCTGCAAGATCTGTGTCGGTGCCATGGGCTGTTTTGGTGGTGTCTGTTTCAGTGCCATGTTGGTGGTAATCATTGTGCCAATTGTCCTTGACTGGACAGTGCCAAGGTCTGCATCAAGCCTGGGGTCAATGGTAGTGGCATTTTCACACAGGGCAGCCTCGGTGCCAGACCCCAGGCGAGCATTGTTGGTGCCATCCTGGAGACCTTGTGTCTTGGCTCTAAGTCGGCCCATTTGTGCGCCGTTGCTGTGTGTACCAAGGTAGTGCCAGGGTTGTCAGGTTTGTCAGTGGTGCTGACTCTGACACCGCGGGCAGGGATCTCTCCAGGGAAACCCTTGATTTCTGAGAATCTCAATCCAAGGAAGATGCAGCTCATTTCCTGGAAGTGGTGGAAGTCTGAGCCATATTCTTGGACCCAGATTTCGAAGTGTCAGTGGCAGGATCTTCCTGATTTAGTTTGCTTTTTCTAGGAAAATCATTTTCAAGCGTAGGTCCCTATCCCACCTTGTCCCAGACTTCATGTTGCTACAGTGAGAGCAACGTGGCTCATTTTTTAAAACCAGAAGAACTGGGCCATGGCAATGGTGAAGCTTTTGTTGTCTTCTTTCTTCGAAACAAAGTCTCTATTAAAAAAAAAAAAGGACTTCGTGCCTTGGAAAAATTAGGTTGAGGGAATGAGTCAATGAAGTGTGTGTGTGTGCGGGGGGAGGGGTCAGCACCTCTGCTGAGGTTCAATAAGGTGGCTATTGTCCATGCACAGCATGACCAGACACCGATCGCAAGCACAAGGATGCACTGACATCTAGAATGGAGCACTGTGACTCTGAAGGTCAGGGCTGAAGAGAAAGCCTTCAGGTAGGGGTAGCCCCCCAATAACCTACCCCGTGGTGTTGTGATGCAATTGGCCGCAATTTCAAGAAGTTGCAAGGGTCTGTGACTATCGCCCTATGAGAAAGCAGCAACCTAGGATGTTAGGGCTCCCCATGGAGGTAGGCCCTCGAGAAGGCACCTCTAAACCTCCAGACCTCATGATAGCCCTGAGCCCCGGTGGAGGTGCCCCAGAGGAAGATATCCAGGTAGAACTAGAGAGGGACATGGGAGAAGCCCATGACCCAGGAGAAGGGGAGAGGGCAAGATGCCCACAGGGGCCATGCTTCGAAATACAGAAAGATCGATTGTATCGGGTGGTGGTCGACCCCCCCAGACTGAGGATAAGATACACCAGTTATTAGTCCCTCGGAGGCTGCACCGAAGCCTCCTTCACTTAGCACACGCAACCCCCTGGGCTGCACACCTAGGCAGGGAGAAGATCCTCCAATGAGTTCTTTTGGCCAAGCATACACCAAGAGGTTAGAGATTGCTGTGTCTCCTGCCCTGAATGCCAATGAGCTGGGCCTAAGGGCATACCCACAAAGCCCCCCTCATTACCTATGCCAGTCGTAGGAGTGCCTTTTGAGCAGGTGGGGATGGATCTGGTGGGTCCACTAGAAAAGAGTCAGATGGGGAACCGGTTCATATTGGTACTAGTAGATTATGCGACCAAGTACCCAGAGTCCATGGCATTGTGTGTCGCCACCACGAAGAATATTGCAAATGAACTGGTGAAAGTATTCACGAGAGTAGGCATCCCCAATTCCCCAGGAAATTTTGACTGACCAGGGTACCAACATATCATCTAAATTAATTGCTGAACTGTGCCACCTCACGCACATCAGAACCCTCTGGATGTCAGTCTACCACCCCCAAATGTACGGGCTCGTAGAGCAGTTTAACAGCACACGCAAATCAACACTGTGAAAGTTCGTAGAAGAAGACCCGCACCGCTGGGACACCTTTCTACCAGCCCTAGTCTTCGCCATGAGGGAGGTACCTCAAGCCTCAAAGGGGTTCTCCCCCTTCAACTCCTCTATGGGAGACAACCCAGAGACAACTAGACCTATTAAGGGAGGATGGGGAGGCCCAGGAGACACAGGTACTCGGCACCACACAATACATATTAACACTCAAAGAATAGCTTTGAGCATTAAGTGCCTTTGCACACCAGAATCTAACCCAGTCCCAGCAAAGGCAAGAAGACCAGTATAATCAGGGGGCTAGGGCCCGTAGCTTTGAACCGGGGAACAGAGTCTTGCTACTGTTACCATCTAAGGAGTCAAAACTCCTAGCTAAGTGGAAAGTTCCCTTTGAAGTGGTGTGGCGTGTGGGCCCTGTAGACTATGAGCTACGACTACCAGGACAAAAAAAGGAGATGCGCACATACCATGTGAATCTATTGAAAGCTGGGAAGATGCGAGAAGTGATGTTTATTGCCTGGTGCCACCAGAATCTGAACTCAGTCCTCTAGCAGGGGAACCTATAGATCCAAAGCCTGCAGAGGTGGGGGAAAACCTCAGCCAAACACAACTGGGCCAGCTGCAAGACCTCCTAGGGACCTTCCAAGACGTCTTGTCCACACGGCCAGGGCAGACAAATCTGATCCACCATCATATTGCCACAGAGCCAGGACAAACGGTGAGAGATACACACCACGAACTACCGAGGAAGATGTGGGAGGCTGTCCGTCAAGAGCTTAAGACAATGCTTGAGATGGGAGTCATTGAAGAATCGCGAAGTAAGTGGAGGAGTCCCATCATCCTAGTGCCAAAACCCAGTGGGGCCATTAGATTCTGCATCTATTTTCGAAAGGTCAATGCAGTATCTCGTTTTGATGCTTACCCAATGCCCCAAGTAGAAGAACTATTGAAGTGACTAGGGCGGGGGAGGCTAAATACCTGTCTACTGTTGATTTAACAAAGGGGTACTGGCAGATACCCCTCACACCTAACTCAAGGGCCAAGACTGCCTTCCCCACACCATTTGGGTTATACCAATTTGTTACCATGCCGTTTGGACTGCATGGGGCGGCTGCCACCTTCCAGAGGCTGATGAATAAGCTACCAGTATGCACTACCAGTACACACTACCAGTATGCGGCTGCATATATAGATGACATTGTTATCTACAGTGGCACCTGGGAAGATCATCTGCACCATTTGCAGGAAGTCCTTCAAGCCTTATGAGCAGCCGGCCTCACAGCAAATCCAGCAAAGTGCCACTTTGGGAAAGAAGAGGTAACTTATCTTGGTTATGAAGTAGGAGGCAGGAAGTTACACCCGATGGTTAGCAAAATACAAGCGCTGGTGGAGACACCGACTCCCAGGACAAAAAGGCAGGTACAGCAGTTTTTAGGGCTAACAGGCTATTATAGAAGATTCATCTCAGAATTCTCAACAGTTGCTGCACCACTTATAGACTTAACCAAGAACTCCCAACCTCAACAGGTGACATGGACCGAACAATGTGAAAGGGCTTTCCAAGACTTAAAGAAACGACTAGGACAAGAACCAGTCCTAATGCATCCGGACTTCTCGAAGGAATTCACTTTCCAAACAGATGCCTCAGAAGTGGGGCTTGGAGCAGTGCTTTCGCAAGAAGTGGATGGGGAAGAACACCCAGTTTTAGTCCTAAGCCAGAAGCTTTTTCCCAGAGAAACAAAGTACTCCACGATTGAGAAAGAAGCCCTAGCCATAAAATGGGCTATTAATGCCCTGCATTATTACTTGCTGGACACAACCTTTTAAGCTAGTGACAGACCATGCACCCATCCAGTGGCTTAACCACATGAAAGAGACTAACCCCCAGATTATGCGCTGGTTGCTCTCCTTATAATTTTATTATTTCGGCATATTACATCACCCAGGTAAGGCCCACACCAACACAGATTACTTCTCCAGGTTTGGGGGAGATGAAGGAAAGGGAGAACACCAGACAGGTTCCCTCTTATGGGGGAAGGTGTGCGACAGGGTGGGCAGACCCCGCACTAGAATGGGAGGGGTGAAAACCCTCTGAGCAGAGGAAGTCCTGCCCCTTCAAGCAGACTGGGCATGCTCCAAGTGCTCGGGCAGTATAAAAGGCCAGGGAGCAGCTCAGTTTGGGCTGGCCAGCGAAGGGAAAGGTTCCCTAGATGGAGCTCCAGTGCTGTTACAGCCCGTGGTCCAGACAGAGGGAGCTGCAAGGCCGAGAGGCAGAGACTGCTCAGCCCCTACAGAGATCCAGAGAGAAACCATCACCGGGGAACAGGAAGACCCAATGGCTACGTGGAATGACGCCTGGATGGGACCGGTAGGAATCGACCCAGGGAGGGTGCAGGAGCCGCTCCTCCCACCCAGGTTCCGGCATGTTTCGGCAGGAGTCCCCATCGAAAGGGAGAGGTAGGCAACCCCTACACTGATAGGACTCTGGGTTGGGACCCGGTGGAGCAGGGTGGGCCTGGGTCCCCCTACCAGAGGCAAAACCCTGATTCACTGAGTCTGGCCGTTAGGCCTTACTGCCCTGTAACCAGCGGCACTTAATGACTCTGGCCATTAGGCCTTACTACCCTGCAACAGGGGCACTTAGTGACTCTGGCCATTAGGCCCTAGTACCCTGGGATCAAGAACATCTATTGACTGTGACCAGGAGACCGTTAGCCCTGTGGAGCAGACTACCAGTGGAAATAGAGTCCTGCACGGGGCAAGGGAGTTATGTACTAGCAAGTGAGTCAGGAGTCTGGTGACCAATCAAATGTGGCAACCGCACTTTGGAATAGACATAGTCACGTGACAGGGTGGGCAGACCCCTCCACAAGCACCCACAGGGACAACATTCGAAAACGAAGTGCTGCTTACTGAAAGGTGCTACTTAGGCGAGCATAAGTTGATCCACAATGACAAAAATTCATGGTTCTATTGATACATGCATCTCTATGGCATCATAAAGGGTAGCCAGCCAAGCAAGGATAGAAGCAAAATAGAAGATGACATATATTATAATTTTGCTTGCTGTGAGAAAAAAATATTTTGTCGTGCATGCAGAGAATTAACACTAGATGGCACAAGAGTACATGAAATGTATATTAAAGCATAGGAGCCTATATTGGACCAACTTCTTTGAAGGAAGGGACAAGCTTTCAAGCTTCATCTGCTCCTCACATCCAATATTAATTGCTTCATCTTCCTTCTTGCTGATATCCTCACCAACATAGCGACAACAGCACTGTAAATAACTATTAAAGCATATGCAGTGTTGTTGTAGTCATGCTGATCCTACGATATGCGAGACACAAAGTGGACGAGGTAATATCTTTTATTAGGCCAATGTATATTGGTGAGCAAGAAAAGCTTTTGGGTTCACACAGACCTGAAGAAGAGCTCTCTCTCACAGATAGAAGTTGATCCCATAAAAGATATGCCTCCCCCACCTTCTCTTTTTACTAAAAGATAGGCAGAGATTACCTCAAAATTATAGAATCATAGAACCATAGAGCTGGAAGAGACCTCAAGAGGTCATCAAGTCCAGCCCCCTGCCAAGGCAGGACCAATCCCAACTAAATCAACCCAGCCAGGGCTTTGTCAAGCCGAGACTTAAACACCTCTACGGATGGAGACTCCACTACTTCCCTAGGTAACCCATTCCAGTGCTTCACCACTCTCCTAGTGAAATAGTTTTTCCTAATATCCAACCTAGACCTCTCCCACTGTAACTTGAGACCATTGCTTCTTGTTCTGCCATCCGTCACTACTGTGAACAGCCTCTCTGCATCCTCTTTGGAACCTCCCTTCAGGAAGTTGAAGGCTGCTATCAAATCCTCCCTCACTGTTCTCTTCTGCAGAATAAACAAACCCAAATTCCTCAGTCTCTCCTCATAGGTCATGCACTCCAGCCCCCTAATCATTTTGGTCGCCCTCCACTGGACCCTCTCCAATGCATCAACGTCCTTTCTATAGTGGGGGGCCCAGAACTGGACACAATACTCCAGATGTGTCCTCACCAGAGACGAATAAAGGGGAATAATCACTTCTCTCGATCTGCTGGCAATGCTCCTCCTAATGCACCCTAATATGCCATTAGCCTCTTGGCTACAAGGGCACACTGTTGACTCATATCCAGCTTCTCATCCACTGTAATTCCCAGGTCTTTTTCTGCAGAACTGCTACTTAGCCCTTCAGTCCCCAGCCTGTAACAATTCTTGGGATTCTTCTATCCCAAGTGCAGGACTCTAAGTCCTGCACTTGGGATAGAAGTGTCCTTGTTGAACCTCATCAGATTTCTTTTGGCCCAATCCTCTAATCTGTGTAGGTCACTCTGGACCCTATCCCTGCCCTCCAGCGTATCTAGCTCTCCCCCTAGTTTAGTGTCATCTGCGAACTTGCTGACGGTGCAATCCATCCCCTCATCCAGGTCATTAATAAAGATGTTGAACAAAACTGGTCCTAGAACAGATCCTTGGGGCACTCCGCTAGAAACCGACCCCCAACCTGACATCGAGACATTGATCACTACCCATTGGGCCCGACAGTCTAGCCAGGTTTCTATCCATCTTACAGTCCCTTTTCCGATCCATATTCCCTTAACTTACTGGCAAGAATATCGTGGGAGACAGTATCAAAAGCTTTGCTAAAGTCAAGATATATCATATTCACTGACTTTTCCATATCCACAGAGCCAGTTACCTCATCATAGAAGCTAATCAGATTGGTCAGGCACAGCTTGCCCTTTGTGAATCCATGTTGACTGTTCCTGATCACTTTCCCCTCTTCCAAGTGCTTCAATATGGATTCCTTGAGGATCCCCTCCATGATTTTTCCAGGGACTGAGGTAAGACTGATGGCTCTGTAGTTCCATGGATCGTCCTTCTTCCGTTTTTAAAAGATGGGCACTACATTTGCCTTTTTCCAATCATCTGGGACCTCTCCCAATCGCCACGAGTTTTCAAAGATAATGGCCAAAGGCTCCTCAATGACATTTGCCCACTCCTCAGAACCCTCGGATACATTAAATCCAGGCCCATGGATTTGTGTATGTTTAGCTTTTCTAAACAGTTCCTAACTTGTTCTTTCCCCACCAAGGGCTGTCTACCTCCTTCCCATACTGCGTTGCCTAGTGCATTTGTCTGGGAGCTGACCTTGTCCGTGAAGACAGAGGCAAAGAAAGCATTGAGTACTTCAGCTTTTCCCACATCATCTGTCACTAAGTTACCTCCCTCATCCAGTAAGGGCCCCACACCCTCTCTGATCACCCTCTTATTGCTAACATGCCTGTAGAAACCTTTCTTGTTATCCTTCACATCCCTTGCTAGCTGCAATTCCAGTTGCACTTTTGCCTTCCTGCATTCCCCTGCATTCTTTATACTCCTCCTTAGTCATCTGTCCAAGCTTCCACTTCTTGTAAGCTTCCTTTTTGTGTGAAGCTCACCAAGGATTTCCCCAGTAAGCCAATCTGGTCGCCTTCCATATTTGTTTTTTTTGCTGCACATCGGGATGGTTTCTTCCTGTGTCTTTAATAAGGCTTCTTTAAAATACTGCCAGCTCTCCTGGACTGCTTTCCCCTTCATGTAAGCATCCCAGGGAATCCTGCCCATCAGTTTTCTGAGGGAGTCAAAGTCCACTTTTCTGAAGTCCAGGGTGTGTATTTTGGTACTCTACTTTCTTCCTTTGGTCAGGATCCTGAAATGTACCATCCCATGATCACTGCTTCCCAGGTTGTCACCCACCTCTACTTCCCCTACTAGTTCCACCCTTGGTACAAGTGGTTAGTTCCTTCAGCACTTGTACCAAGAAGTTATCCCCAACATTCTCTGAAAACTTCCTGGATTGTCTGTGTACTGCTGTCTTGGTCTCCCAACAGTTGTCAGGGTGATTAAAATCCTCCATGAGAACCAGGGCCTGTGATCTGGAAACTTCTCTCAGTTGTCTGAAGAAAGCCTCGTCTACCTCATCCACCTGATCTGGTGGTCTATAGCAGACACCAACCACAACATCACGCCTGTTGCTTCCACCTCTAAACTTAACCCATAGACTCTCAACAGGCTTTTCTCCCTCTATATACTGGGGCTCTGAGCAATCATACTGCTCTCTTACATACAATTCAACTCCTCCTCCTTTTCTCCCCCACCTGTTCTTCCCGAACAGTTTATACCATTCCATGACTGTGGTCCAGCCATGCGAGTCATCCCACCAAGTCTCCATTATTCCAATCAAATCATAGTTCTTTGACTGGGCCAGGGCTTCTAATTCTTCCTGTTTGTTTCCCAAGCTTCTCGCATTTGTGTACAAACACCTTAGATAACCAGTTGATCATCCTACCTTCTCCATCCGAATCAGGGGTCCTCCCTTATTGCTCGTTCCTCCTTGTGTTTCTTCCCAGTATCCGACTTCCTCACTTACCTCAGGGCTTTGGTCACTGTCCCCCAACGAACCTAGTTTAAAGCCCTCCTCAGTAGGTTGGCAAGCCTGCCCGCAAAGATGCTTTTTCCTCTCTTGGTTAGGTGGATCCCATCTCTTCCTAACAATCCTTGTGCCCAGAATAGAGTACCATGGTTGAAGACACCAAAGCCCTCTCTCTGACACCACTTGCGAAACCATGCATTTACTTCCTCAATTCGACGATCCCTACCCGGACCTTTTCCTTCAACAGGGAGGATGGACGAGAACACCACTTGAGCTTCAAATTCCTTGATCCTTCTTCCCAGTGCTACATAATCTGCTGTGACCCTCTCAAGGTCATTCTACCCATTCTGAAAGTTGAATATAGAACAAAGGCCATATTCCAATCAAGTTTCCTTGTTATATTCATGAAACATTGGATGGCACTAAAAACAGTTTTGTAACCACAGGAGAATTGTAAACACTGGCTATATTTTGCTTTGACATTTCAATAAACAGATCTTCAGTTATCTGATTTGATGATCAGTGCACCCAATGCACCACAGTTTCTTTTAATTCTCACAACATGCAATGCTCTGCTGAACCATAACTCTCAGTTTGGGATTCAGAACAAATAGCCACACAAAGTTTTTCAAGACAGGGAAAAGTTAATGTCTCTCAAACTTTGTCTGACCAATCTGATTAGCTTCTATGATGAGGTAACTGGCTCTGTGGATATGGGAAAGTCAGTGGATGTGATATACCTTGACTTTAGCAAAGCTTTTGATACTGTCTCCCACAATATTCTTGCCAGCAAGTTAAGGGAATATGGATTAGATAAATGGACTGTAAGATGTATAGAAAGCTGGCTAGACTGTCGGACCCAACAGGTAGTTATCAACATCTCAATGTCAGGTTGGCGGTCAGTTTCTAGCAGAGTGCCCCAAGGATCTGTTCTAGGACTGGTTTTGTTCAACATCTTTATTAATGACCTAGATGAGGGGATGGATTGCATCGTCAGCAAGTTCGCAGATGACACTAAGCTAGGGGGAGAAGTAGATACACTGGAGGGCACGGATAGGGTCCAGAGTGACCTAGACAAATTAGAGGATTGGGCCAAAAGAAATCTGATGAGGTTCAACAAGGACAAGTGTAGAGTCCTGCACTTGGATGGAAGAATCCCAAGAATTGTTACAGGCTGGGGACTGAAGGGCTAAGTAGCAGTTCTGCAGAAAAAGACCTGGGGATTACAGTGGATGAGAAGCTGGATATGAGTCAACAGTGTGCACTTGTAGCCAAGAAGGCTAATGGCATATTAGGGTGCATTAGGAGGAGCATTGCCAGCAGATCCAGAGAAGTGATTATTCCCCTTTATTCGGCTCTGGTGAGGCTGGACTTGATGACCTCCTGAGTTCTCTTCCAGCTCTATGATTCTATTATTCTAAATTAAGATACTCAACTCCAACTACATTAATTACGTAGCTGGAGTTGACATACCTGAAATCAAGTTTCAGTGCCATCCCCACAGTGGGAGGCCGATGGGAGCAAACATTCCTATTGGCTTCCCTTACTCCTCTCAGGAGCAGGAGTACCAGATGCCAGTGGGGGCGCCCTCTCAGTTTGATATAGCGTGTCTTTGCTAGACCCGCTAAATTGAACTCTGGAACTCAGTCGCAGCAGTGTCGTTCTTTCTCAGAATGAAGAGATGACTTGAGTCTTTGGGTGTTGTGATATAGTGGAGCAAACTGCAGGTACATGATTGGTCCTACTAATCAATGGTATGTCCAACAGTGATCTGTACCTCTCATGGCTTATATTATATTGACATCAGCAAACTCCTCCATCCTCTCTTAATTGGCCCACATCAGCCAAGCATGTCTCAAAAAGAGCTGTGGTGTCAATTTTGAGGCTTGCCAGTTCTCTGACAATTACGGAAGGCATTTTTTGGCCATTCACTATGCTGAGAGTCCAGAAGGGTGTGGACATTCCAGGAAATGAAATTATTTGACCTCTATCTCTTGTTTTGGCCACAGAGTTGAGAGGAGTATGAGACAGCCTATGTTTGGGGCACCTTTTCTTGCTCCCTCCCCCATTGGATCACTAGAAAAGAAAGGAGAGTAAAAGGCATTAATTATACAATTTATCTTCTGTGATGTCAACTTTTCATGTGGTTAATACTTTGCAGACTTAGAACAGTACAAATAGATAATAAAGCAACACCCACTGCAAACAAAGCCACAAACAAGTGACAACACAGAAAATATGAGGGAAGTAAAACATCACATAGTTGGTGGTGGGTATTTTAAATGAGTGTTTAGCACCCATGCTGTGCAAATGCAACAGAGCCCTGTAGACACAGGCAAAGTTCCTTTCACACTGTAAGTGTGTGTCACCAACTCAAAAACTCTGTGTAGAAGCCTAGCTTCTAAATAAGGTCTTCATCTTCCAAAACATCTAAGCACCAGACTTAGTGCTGGCTACTGCTGAGTCAATGGGAATATTCTGAAGAGCCAGAACTATACTAGGTAGCAATGATCTGGCCTGAATGGTTTTAATACCTCCTTCCAAACAAATTGTCAAATTTAATGGAAATCACTTGTTTGGAATTCAACTCTAATTGAAAGGCCAAAATAAATAAATAAATGAACAGAACCCATGGTAACATTCTTCCAGTTTTAACAATTTGCCATGTATTAGTTAATAACACAGGGTATTTAAAAAAATTAATTAAGATCGCAGTTTTCAGATACCTATAAAATTCCCAAATAATTATGTTGTTAAAAGAATCCTTTTCTTTCTTACCCAAAACCATTAACAACTCCTACTATTATGTAAACTTTGTTTGAAATGTAACCATGCTAATGTCAAGAGCTAAGCTTATCCATATGCTTTTGCTCCATTAGTCATTCACTAAAGCCCCAATGTGTGGGGTATCATGTATGCATGGGAGCTCTCCACATGCATGACTGTTTGCAGGATCAGTAGCTAAGGCAGAGTAAATATTTTGATTGGAACCATTTTAGCTGCTTTCATGCTAAGTACACAGATCTATTTCTTTTAACCTTTGATTGCTGGGATCTCCAGGGTCCAGCCACATGATGAGGGAAGGGTGCAGGGAAGGGGGGTTCCACCTGCCATTCTTGCCAGGTGATTTAAAAGGGTCTGGGGCTCCTGGCCACTCAAGGCCCTTTTAAATCATTCAGGCCCCGGGAAATGCCTCCTTTGCCCCCCATCAGCAAGCCTGCCTGAGCCCCTCCCACACTCCAAACCCCAGAGCCCAAGCATGGAGCCACCTCCTACTCCCCAAACTCCTCATCCCTGGCCCCACACCAGAGTCCACACACCCCCAGCCAGAGCCTTTGCATCCCTGAGTCCCTTATCCACAGCCCCACTCCAGAGCCCTCACACGCCTGCATCCCAACTCTCTGATCCAAACCAGTTGTCCCTCTTCGTCCCAGAGACTGCCTGTTTGTTGCTGCCTGTGGGCTATCTCCCAGTCTAAGCGCAGCTTCTCCCAGAAGCCACCCCATTTCCTCCCCCAGGAGCCACCCTCTTTATACCACCTTCCTCTCTAATTCCCCTCCCCTCCCTATCCCATTACCCGGCCAGCAGCAGTGGTGGGGGAGGGCAGCTCTGGCTCAAGCAGTGTAGTGTCTCCTCCCTCTTTCTTAGGCCGCATGATCAGAGGCTGCCTGAGAGAGGGATGTGATGTGACCCTTTGCCCCACATCCCCCTCCATGGCACTGGTGAGGCACATGTCCCCTCAGGCCCCTCCCCACATGTTCATGCTAAAAGAGCCGCTATATGTGCCTGACCCACTGTTGGGGTCTTGGGAAGTTTGGACTGCAGTTAATAAGGAGCCTTGCCTCAGACCTGCTTGCTAAGGGGGGCCCTGCCAGAAGCAAGGGAGCTCCAAACAACGTAGCTCTGAGGGACTTTAGTCCATGCAAGCCTCTCTACCATGACAAGATAGTGGTCCCTCAGAGAGGAGACCCTTGCAGTCAGGCCTGCTGATGGGCAAGGGGTGTAAAAGGGACAATTGCCCCAGCGCCCAGAGATTCAAAGGGACCCAGAGCTGCCAGCCACTGCTGCTGCTACTGCCCTGGGCCTCCTTGAAGGGCTGCAGGAGCACTGTAATGCCACTCTGGAGACTGGGTGAGGTGTCACAGTCGGTGCTGTGCTAAGGGCTGACTGCCCTCAGCCCTGCCTCTTCTGCCCTCACTGGAGTCAGGCCCACATAAACATCTTGCTCCGAGGCCCATAGTGGCAGTTGGCCCTACTGCTTCAAATAGTCACGCAGGAGGTCACTAAATTTGCATCATTATTTTAATGAATAATGATGGTTGAATGTCAACAGCTCAGAATAGCTGATGCAGTCAGTCACTGTACCAGTTATATTGCACTCTAAAAGATGTTAAGAAAACCTCCTTAGCTCAACTCACTGATATTTCTGTTAATGCAGCCGTGTTCCTTTCTGTATATTCTCCAGCATGGTTTTAAATGAATCAGGCAGTCGAGTTTGGAGTGATAATTACCCTGTTGACAGTCATGTCAGTCATTTTTGTAGGAAGTCAATTCCACAGTTTCACAGGCCACGCTGCTAGGTCAGGCCACCCGAGCAGAATAGACTCACTGTTGGAAGTGTTACATATACAATCCAATATTTCACGTTAAACACACCAAAGAAGAAAAAGAACACTATATCCTTAGGCAAAAATATACACTGCAAAAATAACCATGATTAAACCATGGCCCAACCATTTTTCCTACCACTAGGACAGATACCTAGGCTGAAACAAGTTTCTTTAATTTTATAACATGGCTTTTTCCACTCACACAGGCAACAAAACCCACACTATTCTAAATACAGTTCACAACCACTATGCAAACCCCAGTTATTTCTGTAGTATTGAAAGAGCCTTATAAAGATAACTTGGAGAATGATCCAATTAGTTTTCTCACTTAGACAAGAAGATTAAGTCCAACTTATTAAAAATAACCTTCTATAAAAACCAAAGAATTAAACAACTCCTTGTGTTTCATGTAAGAATTACAGGCTATTTTGTGTTGCACAAAATGTTGTGGCCAACCATAAAGATATAGGCTTTTGACATGCTGATACGGGCCATCTTTTCTGTGGAGGTTTCCTTCTATTTTAAAACATACCCTAATTAAAATGTGTTTGGACTTTGAAATGAGAGAACAGTAGTTTGGATAATGTCTTTAAAGACAGCCTCACCCTGTGCTATACAGCTGTGGCTATAGTCTGTGGCATAGGCGCTGCCTCTGAGGGTGCTCCAGGCTGGAGCATCAATGGAAGAAAACTAGTGGATGCTTGGAGCCCACTGCTTGCCAGCTCCCCACAGTGCCTCCTGCCCACCAGAGCCCCACTAATTAACTCGTTCCCATCCCTTCCAGCACTTGTTTCATGTCATGCAGGGGTTCTGGGAGGAAGACGGACATTTCAGGGACAGGAAGAGGCAGGGCAGGGGTGGGGCTTGAGGAAAGCGGTGGGGATGGGGTCTAGGGAGGAGCAAGGAAGCTAGTGCCCATTGTTAGTGGAATCACTTGAGCCAAAGTCCCATTGGTCTAAGATAGAGGGAGGGGCTGACAGTATTCTCAACCATCCTTCTCACCCTTCATCAGACAGCTCCGATTTGTTACCTTTCAGGGCACATTACCTTTCCTGAAAACTATGAGGGAAGATGGGAATTTGCGGATATGATGAGCTAATTAACAGGCAATTGTGGTTATTGAGTTAATCAAAGGAATGAGATTTACTCGTATTTGTGTGGTTGCATCATAGCCATACCATGACCTTGGGTTAAGTTTTCTTTGGCAAAACTATGTTTCAGCTGGGACACACGGGCTAGTACAGGCAACCAAAAATATCAAATCAAGTAAATAAATACTAGGAAAATTTCTCAGCTCTCCTAAAAAGGAGAGTAATAAAGCTGATATATTTTGGATTCTATGTTCATAAGTATATATCAGTTTGGGAGCATGCTGTCTTTAAAGCTTTAGTTTACCTGTGTCATTCTAGTTATAGATCAATTAACACACAGCAAAGTACCGTCAGGCTCATTATAAAAAACTACAGAGGCAAGAAGAGACAGACTAATATTTCATTCACTGCATCTACCATCCAGATCTCAAATCTACAGAATAGGTACTACAGTTTGAACCTCTCTAATCCAGAACTCTCTTGTCCAGAAACAGCCGTCATCCAGAATGATTTTAGTTAGCTGGATGTTCACTTTTCATGGGTGTGGCCAAGTTTCCCGCAGTCTCATAAAGTTTGTTTAGAGCCACCAGGCCTGGCTCTCAGTGTTCTGTGCTTTTATTTAGCTCCAATTTACCCCTAAATATCCTCTAACACAAGGGTGGGCAAAAGCCTCTCAGCGGGCTGGATCTGGTCCACCTTGGGCTTTGATCTGGCCCACGAGGGAATTACAGGCCTTGCCCCCTAATTACATGGCCCGCCAGGATGGGGAAGGAGCTCAGCCCCACCCCTCAACCACCCGCACTGCCACTGAAGAGGAGGCAGCACTGGGGCTGAGGCTCCTCAACAGGGCCAGCCCTGGAGGTGCCACTTCTGCGGCCACGAGGTCTAGGGCTGGCCCCAGAGGCTGGAGGTGCTGCTGTCACAGCGCCTCCGGGGGCAGCCCCAGGCCATGTGGCCACAGTAGCCGCACCTCCTGGGCCTGCCTGTTGCCACAGTAGCAGCACCTCCTGGGCCTGCCTGTTGCCACAGTAGCGGCACCTCCTGGGCCTGCCTGTTGCCACAGTAGCGGCACCTCCTGGGCCTGCCTGTTGCCACAGTAGCAGCACCTCCTGGGCCTGCCTGTTGCCACAGTAGCGGCACCTCCTAGGCCTGCCTGTTGCCACAGTAGCGGCACCTCCTAGGCCTGCCTGTTGCCACAGTAGCGGCACCTCCTGGGCCTGCCTGTTGCCACAGTAGCGGCACCTCCTAGGCCTGCCTGTTGCCACAGTAGCAGCACCTCCTGGGCCTGCCTGTTGCCACAGTAGCGGCACCTCCTAGGCCTGCCTGTTGCCACAGTAGCGGCACCTCCTAGGCCTGCCTGTTGCCACAGTAGCGGCACCTCCTGGGCCTGCCTGTTGCCACAGTAGCGGCACCTCCTGGGCCTGCCTGTTGCCACAGTAGCAGCACCTCCTGGGCCTGCCTGTTGCCACAGTAGCAGCACCTCCTGGGCCTGCCTGTTGCCACAGTAGCGGCACCTCCTAGGCCTGCCTGTTGCCACAGTAGCGGCACCTCCTGGGCCTGCCTGTTGCCACAGTAGCGGCACCTCCTGGGCCTGCCTGTTGCCACAGTAGCGGCACCTCCTAGGCCTGCCTGTTGCCACAGTAGCGGCACCTCCTAGGCCTGCCTGTTGCCACAGTAGCGGCACCTCCTGGGCCTGCCTGTTGCCACAGTAGCGGCACCTCCTGGGCCTGCCTGTTGCCACAGTAGCGGCACCTCCTGGGCCTGCCTGTTGCCACAGTAGCAGCACCTCCTGGGCCTGCCTGTTGCCACAGTAGCGGCACCTCCTGGGCCTGCCTGTTGCCACAGTAGCGGCACCTCCTAGGCCTGCCTGTTGCCACAGTAGCGGCACCTCCTAGGCCTGCCTGTTGCCACAGTAGCGGCACCTCCTGGGCCTGCCTGTTGCCACAGTAGCGGCACCTCCTGGGCCTGCCTGTTGCCACAGTAGCGGCACCTCCTGGGCCTGCCTGTTGCCACAGTAGCGGCACCTCCTGGGCCTGCCTGTTGCCACAGTAGCAGCACCTCCTGGGCCTGCCTGTTGCCACAGTAGCGGCACCTCCAGGGCCAGCCCTGGGCAATGTGGCCACAGCAGCGGCGCTTCCGGGGCCAGCCTGTGGCCACGGCGTCTCTGCTTCTGCACCCCTGCTCCCTCCCAGATCCTGCATCCCATCACTATCCTACCTGCTAGTAGCCCTGTGTCATGCACTGTACCCCTCATTTTTGTCCCTGCCCCAGGGCCTAAGGAGGTCCATAAAATCCACTAAGTCCAGAACCCCGGAAAAGTAAGTCTGGTCTATAGAAAGCCCTGAACCTACGATTCCTCCTTCCGTTCCCCTCTCCCCGTGAGGTTGGGGCACCGGGGGAGTGAGGTGTCTCAGAGTACATCTAGACTACATGCCTTTTTTGAAAGACACGTTTTCGAAAGATACTTTCGAAAAAGCCTCTTCTGAAAAAGAGCGTTTAGACTACAACCAACACTTTTGAAAAAGCAAGCTGCTTTTTTGAAAGAGAGCACCCAGGCAGTCTGGATGCTCTCGTTCAAAAAAGCACAGTTTGCATTACATAGTACCTTTTTTCGAAAGAGCACTTTCAAAAAAAGGTGGTCTTCCTTGTAAAACGAGGTTTTCCGTGGTCAAAAAAGCTGCTGTGTTCTTTCGATTTACTTTCAAAAGAACATGGCAGCAGTCTTGACGCAGGGGAAGTTTTTTCGAAAAAAGGCCCCTTTTTTCGAAAAAACCCTGTAATCTAGACACACCCTCAGTTGGGCCCACATCAGTGACTGTTGGGCGGTTTTGGAGGAGTTTTTTTGCTTCTCACTTGTGTGGTCCCCAACTGATTTTTTTTGTGGGTCAGTGACCCCAGGCCCAAAAAGGGTTCCCCACTCCTCCCATAAATAAAGAAATCATTGAAACCTTTTGTGTTAGACATAATATTTTACTTTATTTAAAATGAATTTTGATAAACTAACATGAGCAAGTTAAAACATTTAATCTGTTCTATAAATTAAATTAAACTAGTTCTTACTGGTTCAGAAAATAAGGTCACTGTACTCAGCAGGGTAGTTCTCAACCCCACCCCTTCCACTTGAGGCCCCGCCCCTTCTGCCCAAGGCCCTGCCCCTTCCAAGTTGACCCGCGGCCACTTCTGAAATTTGTGAAGTGGCCCCCCCTTTCCAAAATTATTGCCCACCCCTGCTCTAACAGCACAGTAAGCAGTGGAAGTGTTGGTAATGCCGCTAGACAATATTGACCTCCCATGGTCCAGAAAATTCTCTTGTTCAGAACTGTTCAGGTCCCCAGGGTTCCGGACTAGAGCGGTTCAACCTGTAGTGCACACCATTCTGAGGCAATTGCAGGTTGTAGGTACAATCATACACACAAATATTAAATAGGAAGATGACAGATCAACAAGCCTGAGTATGAAGAGATGAGAAAAGTGCCACTCCTAAATACATTAGAGTCTTCCTGCTCCCTTCCTGATCACTTTGTCCTTTACAGTTTCAGACATAGATTTTTGAACCTTACATTATAAGATGTCACAAAAAATTCTGATATCAGATTTTCCAAAGACTTTGTAGGCTAAAAAGGAAATGGCTACGTTTTCTCTCTATCCCTGAAAAAAAACTGAGCGCTCAGCAAGCCCCTCCTTCTAATACATTTTAAAAATGTATTAATTGCTTAACTAGGAGCTAAGCTCTTTTGAAAAAATGCCCCCTATACAATTTTGCTAGTGTAATTGTTGGAGGAGAATTTTTTTAAAAATGGGTCCATCTCTACCCTTCATGGATTACAAAATTGAAGGGTTGTATTTTCACTTATCTCTTTATGCACATGTCCTCCCCTTCCTCCATGCATTTATTTTATCAGCTAAATAGAGATAGACTGTGATGTAGTAGCTTGGTTATATACCTATGAAAATAAGGTGGCTTTGTTTTCTGGGTATTAAAAACCTAGTCACGCCATTTTGTTCTACCTCTATAGATTTGTTCTACCTCTATACTATGGGCTCCTATGAACACTTTATTTTTTTGTTTTGTTTTTCCAAGGCAGAAACTCTTCTCTTCCATTCCTCTTTGCCATTTGCTCACTTGTATTTGCTCTACAGTGTTGACATTGACTATTCTGCTCTTCCAACAGGGTTCTTCTTATGGTTTCTATTGGGCACTTACTTCTTCAAACCAGTTGTTTTCCACTTGATAGCTTCCTGTGTGAGTCTGTGCACTGGTATACGCATCCGAAATGCATCCAGCACTTCCTTCTGATTCAGGTGGAAACGAGATGCTGGTTGCTGATTTCTCAGATCTCTTCATTGGTGATGAAGTTTTTCCCACCAATGCCTGGAATTTTTCATAGACTCTTATGTTAGAAGGCATCTAGTTTTCTAATGTTTGAGCATATATCCAGTTCTCTCAGCCATATAGTAGCACCAAGATCATGTCTGAATTGAAAATTCTCAGTTTTGTTCTGGTGCTGTTTTATTTCTGTTTTTATTTGTTCTGGTGCTGTTCTGGTTTTATTTATCTGTTATTTCTGTACACTGTTAAAGTTAGTAAATGCTGTGGATGCTTTTCCTATCCTTGATGTCACTTCCTTCTTGAGGTCTCAGTTGACTGCCATGGTGCTGCCCAGCTAGATGAAATGAATATGTTAATTTGGTAATGAAATGCTTGGCAATTGCCTAATTTGACTGTTTTTATTTGTAACTTTTTGGGGGTGTCACTCAGTAGTGCAATATCATCAGCTGTCTAGGCCTTC
Source organism: Pelochelys cantorii (assembly GCA_032595735.1). Classification (NCBI taxonomy): domain Eukaryota; kingdom Metazoa; phylum Chordata; order Testudines; family Trionychidae; genus Pelochelys; species Pelochelys cantorii. Next base: position 9,109,490 of record CM064339.1, on the reverse strand, counting down.
AGCATTTGCCATCTCCCCATGCCTTATCTGTGTCTGTCTTCATCGCCTAGTCTTATGGCAATGCCACACAACAAGAGAGATGAAATGCAGCCCTGTTTCACACTAGTATCCACACAGAATCACTCTGTTGTTTAGTTGTTCACCTTTACAGAGCACTTTACATTACTGTACACAGTCAGGTTGTTGACTTTAGTTGGGATTTGTAGGACTAAAAAATATTCCACCATGTATGTCCATGCAGGCAAATGCCTTTTGAAAAAAAGCAATGCATTGATAGAGAGGAGCTTGCTATTCTACACATTCTTCTATGATGGTCCTTGAGGAATGGGATGGGAGGAACTGGGTCTCCAATTGCTCTGTGGGACCTGGGCCAAGGGTGCTTACCTGGAACAAGGAGGTAGCAGCCATGGTCAGGTCTGTCCCCTGGTTGCTACTTCCACCTCCTGCCCAGCATTGTCCGGGACTCTCATGCTCCCTGGCCTCTGCATTTGAATAATGGCATAGCTGGATGGGCACAGAAGCGGGGAGCTGTATGCACTGCACCCTCTGCCAGCGCTTCTCCAAGCTTAGCAAGGGCCTGAGAACAAGGAAGGAGATGGGGGGAGCACACCATATGAAGCCCAGCTGTCTGTGAGCTTCCCCCTTGTACCACGAAGTGGTATAACCCTCCAACAGAAAGAGGTGGGGCCAGAGTGGAGCCACAGCGGCTGAGGCTGCCTGGGCTCCTCTCTGCCCCCCAACCCCATCACTGGAGAGAAAGGCAAGTGGGCAGGTGAGAGGGTGCAAGAAGAAGGCTCCTTACATATGCAGAACATGCGGCTGTGCCCTATGCATCTGTATCTAATATATAAAGGAGAATGTTTGTAAATTTGTGCGCTAATAACTTGGACACTATACGAGCTACCGCAACCAGACTTTGCATGGGATAACCTTTCCTCCAGGAGAAGGTTTTAAGGTACTTTTGGACCCGATCAGGCCTGAGCTCAAGCTGTAAAAATCAAAAAGTAACCCACCGCGCTGCGCTGCAGGGGCCGCCCCGCCCACCCTAGGTCCCGTGTCTGACACCTGCAGCCCCCAGCGCCGTCCGGGACTCGCCCCCTCCCACCTGTGAGGTTACATAAGCGACCCTGTTTCCCCCCCCCACCGCACTGGCACACAGTGCCCTGACCCCCACACACACAACAGCTCGGGCACCCGCCCTGCCCTCCACGTCATCTGCAGCCCCAAGCGCGAGCTGGGGTGCCCCTCCCGCGTGTAACCTCCCCTCCACCCAGGGTTGCACTTCCCCCCATGGGGATGACGCAGACCTATATTTTAATCCCTATAGAAATCAGTGCAACTTTTATACCATTCAAAAAAAGATAATGGACTACTGTTTTTCTACACTTTGTTCCTCTGGTTTCCCGAGCAACGCGGGTAACTCCAGCTAGTATGTGTATATGCCTAGAGATGGCCCTACTCAAACTTCATTGAGCAGCTCTGTTAATTTCTTTAGGCAGGTGGTATCAAGTACTTTTAAAATTTCTACTGTAATCTGCTCATCCCCTGCCTCTTTTTCTGATTTTTGATTAGTCTGACATCTCTACTGCACTGTTAAGTGCAGTAGAGCTGTCAATCAATCGAATTCACATGTCAAATTCACGTTTCATCAAAATCTGATGCTGAGGTGGGTTTCAGTATATTGAGGACTTCTTTGAAATCTTCTACCCATAGGTTTTCCTGTTCTACCTCAGTTGTAAGTATTTTTCCATCTTTGCTGTTTATTCAACCACGTCCTGAATGGAATTTCCACAGAAGGTTTTAATCACTTGGTAAATGGCTTTGTAGTTACCCAACACAGCAGCAGCTTCAGTGTCAGCTGTTAGGCCTTTAACATATTTCTGTTTATCTTTCCTTGCTTTGCACTGCTTTATCTGCCTTCTTATATTCCTGCTTTCCTTTCCCAATAGTTAATTTGTCTTGGCATTCAGAAGTTTACCTTGCAGTGCTTTCCTCAATGAGATGGCATGTCTCTTAGTATCTGATTCTTGCTCTATGTTGACATTCAGCTGTGACTGCTGCAGCTTGAATTACTGAGACTGTAAGTAATGGCTGTTTTTATTCAGGGCCAGTCTGTGTCTTGCCTTCCTCTAATTCTGACAAGTGTCTCAAATCTACTCCTTGGTTCAAGGTAAAATTTCTCTTATTATTGTTTTGCTTTCAGTTTTATACTAGTTGATTTTTTTACTTGCTTTCCCCCAAAGCCCCCTCCCCAGAGCTACATGACCCAGTGAAATACTGGGGGCCTGGCATGGGGCAGCAGCTGGGGTCAGGATCCCTGCACTCTCTGAGGTGGTGGGAGCCTGGGAAGTAGAGCAACACAGATAGCAGCCTGCACCGCTTTGCCACCATCTCTCAGATGGGTCTCTCTGCTTCAGGACAGCAGCAGGAAGCGGAGTGTCCTCATCCCGGCCCGCGGCACTGCACTTCCCCGAGCTGGGGTGCCCTGCTTCCTGCCACTGTGGTGAAGTGGAACAGATTGCTATGTGCGTTGCTCCACTTTCCAAGCTCCCACAGCTGCAGTGAGGGGGGCTGACCCCTGCTGCTGCCCCCACCAGTCCCTGCCCCAGGTAATCCCCCATGCCGCCATAGGCCCCGTGGGCTCCCATCAATATGGAGGACCATCCCATCCATAGGATGATTGGGGCAACCACTCTGAGGATCCGCCCAAAACACAGTCTGGGGCAACCACTCCAAACTGTCCTGTGGACAGGACAGCTCTGCTCATCGCACTATTCTCCTGGCAGCACTGTGTGACTGTCTTCTAGAATGTGGTTTAAAGTGTGGCTCATATGTTCCCAGTTAAATGATTTTTCTGAAGCATTTGTCATAGCACTGCTCTGAGGGTGAGTGTTGCAGGAGCATGCACAAGGTGTGTGTGTGGGGGGGGGAGCAGTGGACCCTCCAGGCCCAGGGCAACAGCCAGGCACAAGGACACAGAACATGCCCTTCCAAAAATGGTCAAATTTAAATTCATGCACACCCCCTGGTTTGTTGCCACCATGACCTGAGGAAATGAGACATTTCTTCTCTGGCTGTGTTTCCTAACTGTGCCTAAATCTACTTTCACTGGAGCCCAGGATTTCAAGTCTCTAGTTGTCCGTTTCCCTTATGATCTGAGAGATATTTGATGTTTGAAACACTATTCTAATGTTCCAAAAAACGGGTTACTAGTTATTTAATGGGCAGGTTACTTGTCATTTACTATTGCTCCTTCTGTGATCGAAGGTGAGTCAAATAGGAAGTACATGGTAGCTATGTGTGACTGGGAAAATGAAGCCAGGAGTTCAGTTCTGGGAGCTTAGGGTACTTAGCAGTAGGATCCAAGGATCAGGCATGAAGAGTACAATGCATGATGTTAATAAAACCTCAGCAGGATACTGTGGGTGCTGGGGAGACGGACTAGGAATACTGGCATAATAAGGAACTATAAATTAGGAGTAAAGTACTTAAGACTACAGTGGGGAGGCACGGAGTGAATTATCTCTCAGTAAATACTGTCATCGAACTCTTTCATTTAGAACAGCGTGTCACAACAACAGATCAGTAAAACATCAGAGATTATATGAGTGAGTCATTCTCTGAAAGGTCATAATTTCATGGAGCAGTAATATTGGAACCAAACAAAAAAGTCCACTCAAAACCTTTGATAGAAAGTCACAGCTTACTCCTAGCTAATTACAAAATGATCTTAACATGTAATAGAAGACTTTGATTTTGCATTGGGAAAGCTGTCTCCCCTTACCCTTTTGAAAGAGCTAAAGGGGAGAGGGGAGATAAAACCAGGCAAGACAGAGGCATAGAAATGTCCTCAACAAGAGAGACTTGGCCATCAGTCCTATAGGTGGACACAACAACTTCTGTTCCTCTGCAAACTCCCAGTGAATACATTCAAAAAGCACAATAAAAAGCCTAATAAACAGACACAGAATTTGCTTGTACTAGGTTTAGCAGCATGCCATGAACCAGGACAATTTGTGATGTTCATCCATATTGCATCCAGTCAAGATCCACATGGATATAAAAAGCAAATGTACTATTACTTTCTAATTCTCCACTCCCATTTCTTGCACATCATTTAAGATATTAATGTGACTGGTTTGCTTGGAATTCTCCTTAGACACACTTAACACTCTTTTTCCTTGCTTTAATTGTATGTATTAACCAAAAAGGATTGCAGATTACAGATAAGGAAAGGGATTCAAGAGTGGGTTGCATTTACTGTATGGAATGCCTTAGTCTAGGTAATACAGAAAATCAGTTTTCAAAAAGGCATAAACAAAACACACAGGCAGAGGTTTTCAGTTCTGTGGAAAATTATGTACTCTAAGACAGGGCTACTCCGCATGTGGCCCAGGGGCCGCATGCGGCCCATAGCCCATTTGTTTGTGGCTCATGGTGTGGTCTGGGTTTACGTGGGCTCAACACGTGGCCTGCGGGTGGGATCCTTTGAACATGGCTTCCACTGGGAACACGCTCCACAACCGTGAGGCATCTCCCAGGCGGGGTGAGCATTGAAAGACACAAACGGACTGACTGGCTGGAAGAGATGGAGGGTGTCGGCTTTTCTAGACCCCAGAGAGGAGGTGATGGGAGCACCTGGGCATTGTGGAAAGTGCTTTATATTCATGCCTGTCAGTGTGAAAGAAGCTATTTGCATATAGATTTGCATGTATATGCAACCACACTTAAGTTGCGTCCCTTGGCATGTGCTGCAAGTATCATTGTGGCCCCTGGGGCTTCCAAAGTTAAGTAGCCCTGCTCTAAGAGAAAGTGATCCCCACTGGAATTAAAATATCCTATTATTTGGGGCTGGCAGACGTAGCGCATTGGTTTCCTACTATTGATCTGTACTTCTGAATATACATTTTAGGGTACGTCTAGACTGCATTGCCATTTCGGGATACCATGCCACGTCTTTAAAAGCGTTCCACGAGGGTTAAGGTATTTGTCGGAATAGTGCCTTATTTTGCAAAATAATCTCTTTCGATTTAGACTCGGAATAAGGTACGCAATTTGCGTAGGACAAACTGCATAGCTTATTCCGACAGAAGGCTGCTGTCTAGATGCACTCTCAATGTACTTGCTCAGCATTAAAGGCCAACAATATAAGATTATCTCTCTGCACAGTTTCATGCCAAACAGTGGATTTGTTTATGAATTTGTGTTGGGAGTTGGGGAGAAGGATTAAATAAGGATATATTAGTCTAAATACAAGACATATCCTAAATATTGAGGATATTGGTCTGAATTCTTTGGGTGGAGCTGGCAAAGGAGAAGAAACGCAAATCCCATAGCTGTTGTTCATAGATTGTTGTACCTGACAGGGAAGAATGGGCTGCAATTCATTTTGCTTTTATTTGTAACCAGGTGGTTCATTTCCATTTCTGGCTGTACAGCTGTACATGTGGTTTGGAGAGGATGATTTTAGTTTTTCCTTGTATTTTTTCATGCCTTGAGTTCTCCTCATGAGCAATTCTGGGAGAGAAGAGTAATTTAGTTTATTCAGTGGGGTTTCTTTATGAAGTGGTGTTGAGTAATAGCCACACATTTGCTATCTTACAGAAACTGAAAAAAAAATCGCCTTGGAGTATTTAAGCAACACTATGAAATGTCACAATATAATTGTGTTTCCTTGTGGATCAATACCATTCCAACATAATTTGTTTGGCTGATGGTATTTTGGCAGTAAGCTCTGAAGTTAACTGGATCATGGGACTTCACATTTGGTAGAGCAAGAGATAAGACAACACAGGCATTACGAGGATTACCACCAAGGCACCATGCACAGCTACACTGTTTTTAATGGAAGTTGTTAATAATAATCTGGTCCAGAGTTTCTGCTGACACTAGAAGAAAACTCCCTTGTCCCCAAGAGGAAAGGGCAGCAAGATTAGATGAGCTGCAGATACACTAATTCAGAGCATCCCTTCAGCAGACATCAAGTGTTCTTGCATGGAACTTCATCCATAAGTTACAATGGGAGTCCTTCAGAGTCTATTTAATATTAGGCCCAGATACTGCAAACTTTTAAACACATGCCAAAATTTGCTCTCGTGTTTAAGCGCTCCCAAAATCTGGAACTGAAACTACACTACATTTCCCTGTGCAAGTCTAGATGAATATGGCCAAGTTTGTAAAAATTTGACTTTAGAAATCTTCCACCATAAAGGGAGAATATGTATTAAAAATCCAAAAGCCTTGCCTGGGATGGAAAGGAGTAGACACTTAGAAAATAGAAAAGGAACTTTATACTTGCCAATTAGGGTATTAATGTTGCCTTCATAATAAAGAGTGATTGTCTGCTACCTTTTTCAGGCCACAGTTTTAATACCAAGTACCGTATCTCAGCCTATGTTTACACTACAGAGTTTTGTTGGAAAAATGGCTGTTTTTCCGACAAAACTTCAATTACATCCACACTGCAATCACATTGTTTCAAAAGAAAATTGAAAGAATAGAGGTTTTTTTCTGGCATTGGTAATCCTCTTTCTACAAGAAAGAAGCCTTTTTCCGAAAGAGCTCTTTAGGAAAAAGGCGTGTGTGGATGGGGAGGAGGGGTTTCTTTTGAAAGAAGAGGCCTCCAGGAAATAACACAGGTGCCCTGGTGGACACTCCATCCACAGTAATCACAACTCTATAGTCCAGTGGTCTCCAACCTTTTTACACCGAAGATCACTTTTTAAATCTCAGAACAGGCGAAGATCTACCGCCCCGCCCCTTTCTTGAAGCCCCGCGCTCTCTATTCTCCTCCTGTCCATCACTTGCTATCCCCAGCCCTTACTTACACACGCTGATAAACACTTTATTTTTAAATTATGCGATATATAAAATTAAAATCATGTGTTTATAGTTATGAAATAAATGGTCTGTTTTTTATTCATGCTATTTAAATCTAAAATGAAGCATTTATAATTATACATTTTGTGGGGACAGAGTTCTGCGGCTGGGGGCAGGGGAGAGGGATCAGGGTGCTGGGAGAGCAGAGGACAAGGTTCTGCAGCAGGGGACAGGGTGCCAGTGGGGACAGAGTTCAGGGAGTGGGGACGGGAATGGGGACAGGGGAGTGGGGACAGAGTTCGGGGAGTGGGGACAGGAATGGGGACAGGGGAGTGGGGACAGAGTTCGGGGAGTGGGGACGGGAATGGGGACAGAGTTCTGCGGCTGGGGGCAGGGGAGAGGGATCAGGGTGCTGGGAGAGCAGAGGACAAGGTTCTGCAGGAGGGGACAGGGTGCCAGTGGGGACAGAGTTCAGGGAGTGGGGACGGGAATGGGGACAGGGGAGTGGGGACAGAGTTCAGGGAGTGGGGACAGAGTTCGGGGGTGGGGACGGGAATGGGGACAGAGTTCTGTAGCTGGGGACAGGGGAGTGGAGTCTGGGGAGCGGGGACAGGGTGCCAGTGGCAGCAGAGTCATCTGCATCTGCCTCCTCCCAGGATTCTCTCTCCCTTTCCCCCCCCCGCCCCATGGGAAGCCAGCACATGCCTCCTCCGGGCCCCCCGCGGCGCAGGGAAACCCCGAGCGTGCCTGCCCCAGGGCAACCCCCCCCATTCCGCAGTGAGGCCAAACTCCCCCATTCCGCAGCGGGGCCAAACCCCCGCAGGAGCCTGCACCAGGGGCAACCCCCACCCCTCCTGTGGCGGGGCCAAACCCCCCTTCCGCAGCGCGGCCCTGCCCCTCCCCTCCTGCAGCGCAGCCAACACCCGCAGGCACCTGCCCCGGGGCCAAACCCCCCTCCCGCGGCGCAGCGCGGCCAACCCCCTCCTGAAGCATGGCCAACCCCCGCGGGCACCTGCCCCGGGGTCAAACCCCCCTCCCACGGCGCGGCGCGGCCCGGCCCAGCCAACTCCCTCCCCTCCCGCAGCGCGGCCAAACCCCAGGGCCAACTCCCGCTCCCGCGGCGCAGGGAAACCCCTGCACCCAACTCACCCCTCCAGCGCCGGTGGCGCAGGGAAGCCTCCGCACTCCTCCGCCAGGGCCAATGCCCCCTCCCCCAGCACGCAACAGAGCTGTGGGAGGGGGAACAGTCCGCGCACTTCCGGAACCCCCGGAAGTGACGCGGGCTTCAGAGAGGACTTCCGTCCACCCCGCGGGAAGCCGGCACTACACTAGAGGTAGGTAGTGGGGCTTCTCGGGGGTGGAGGGAAAATGGGGGGCGGGGTTGCCCAAACGCCTCGTGATCGACTGGTCGAGGCCTCGTGATCGACCAGTTGATCGCTATCGATGGGTTGGTGACCACAGCTATAGTCCCTGTCTCCTGGCCTCTCTTAAAGCTGCAGGCACCCTGGACCAGCTTTGTGGCAGGAAGCTGTCCAGAGAGCAGCACCTCACGGCGCGGCTCTCCCTGCCACAGGCCTTGCCACCAATGGAGGAGCCACAAACCCCCTGAGACCCTCCTGGCCCTCACAGGGAGCAGCCCCAAGGGTCCCAGGACCCACCCAGGTGGACCAAGAGGTGAGCACTTTCCTGCTCTGGAGTGGAGATCCTGTCACTCCTTGAGATGTGGGGCAAGGAGGAGACATTGCAGGATCTCCGCTCCAAGCACCGCAATGCTGACATCTTCGAGTGCATGGCCGAGTCCCTGGCAGAGCACAGACACCCTCCCCGGACCTTGGAACAGGTTCAGAGTAAGGTCAAAGAGCTCCGTCAGGGATATGGCAGGGCCAGAGAGCGCAGCTCATGCTCAGGGGCAGGACTCCACACCTGCCCCTACTACCAGGAGCTGCAGCAGATCCTTGGGGGTGGGGAAACATCTTCCGCACCCATTGTCGTGAACTCCGGCCTCGAGACCCCCATCATCGCCTGACCGGAGGTCATGGCAGAGGAGGAAGAGGACCAGGGCCAGCAGGAGGAAGAGGAAGAGGAGACGGACACTGTCGCCCTGTCCCTGGAGCTGGTGCCTGTCAGCCAAGACATCTCCCAGGCCTTGTCTGACGCCAGGGAGGGATCTTCATGTGAGTGCTCTCAGTTGCACACAGGGCGGGGGAGGCGGGTGCACAGGGGGCAGGAGGGTAAGTGTTGCTCACCCTGCTCGGGATGGCCATTGTGCTGCAGTCCGTGCATGTGGAACCATGTTCAGCATTAGTGTGTGCCACTCAGACTCAGCAGGCAGCCCCTGAGCACGGGTGGGATCCTGCTGCCAGGGTCAGGGAAGGCCACATACATCTGGCCCCGGGGGCCCTCCCAGCACCTGCCACAGCTGGAAGCAGACTAGCCACAAGGGTACAGGCATGACCCCAGACACACCGAGGAGTGCTGCACATCGCACGCGGGCATGCCTGAACATGCGAGACACTACCCATTCCCGCAGGCAGGACTACAAGCCGCAGGTGTTTGTGCCAACCCCAGGGAGGTCCAGGCTGCTCCTGGCTCCTCTGCTGCCCATGGGATCCCACTGTGGACAGATGCTTCCCTTGGCTGCTTGTCCATGGGCCAGGGGTGGAGGGAAGCAGGCAGCATGGTCCACTGGGCACCTGGGGGCCCCTGGGAGGCAGGGCCTGCTGTGCATGGCCTTGCTCCCAGGACATCCCCCTCCTCTGGCTTGAGGACTGCTGGTTGCTGCTCACAGAGGAGGGCACAGCCTCAGGGACAGTGTCTGTATGGATGACTGACCGCCTCTCCCTCTTTGTATTCTCCACAGCTGGACAAGTTGGGCCTGAGGGGTGAGCCACACCACCTGAGCCAGCCGCCAGAGCCCAGAGGACCCGAAAGTGTGCCAGGGTCCAGGAAGACCTCATGTGCCAGCATGTTAGCATCCTGCGTGACATGCAGCAGACCCTGGCGCAGAAGATCTGGGTGGACTCAGAGTGGCAGAACCATGCCTGGGACCAGCTCATGCAGCGGTGCGATAGCATGAGTGCTGTCATGAGAGAAATGATGGCACACCCGCCTGCTATCGCTGCACCTGCCTACCGCCCTCCTGCCCTCCCTGCTATGCCCATTCCCCCTCCCCCGGCCCCCCAAGCAATGCCTCTGCTCCTTCCCCAGGCAATGCCCATGCCCCCTCCCCAAGTGATGCCTATGCCCTCTCTCCTTGCCCCCTCATATCATCCCTGATCCTGCTCCAGCCCTGCCGTCCTGTGGTCTCCGGACCCACCCAAACCCAACTCCAGTGAGGTCCCCGCACCTGAGGTGACACATCCAGCCACCACCAACTCTACTCTGAGCCCCCCCTCCCGCTCCAGGTTATGAGCCCCCCTCCCTCTACCCACTTGTTTTTAAAGAAAGATAAATACAGAGTTAATTTTGTTGAAAACCAAACAGGTGTCTTTATTGAAAGGTCAGGGAAGGGGGGAAGGGAGAAGGGATAGGGCAGCAAGCCAGAGGCCCCTGTTGAGGAAGCCCTGGGGAGAGTTACTGGGGTCCTTGAGAGAACCTCTCCCTTAGGGTCTCCCGGATGCGCACCCCCGCCTGATGAGCCTGGTGGATGGCGCAAAGTGCTGCAGAAACTGCAGCATGGCTGTGTGGGGCCATCGCATGCCCAGGGCAGCTACAGTTCCATGGCACCAAGAGAAAAGCTGTGGCATCCAAAAAAGTGGGGCAATCACAGCAGGCACTGCGAGAGCTTTGCTGTCCCTCAACGAGGTCCGCAAGGATGCAGCAGAAGCAGAGAAATTTCCCCTATTAATCCCAAATAGATGAATAATCCCTTAATTCATTGGTGTGTCAACTAGCTCAGTCAACCATTCCAGATGACTGCACCTCTTTTAGGAATCTGGTGCATCTTGTTTATTCCCAGTTTCACCTTATTAAAAACTTGCTTACAGAATCAGACATAAAAATGCAAAAGTGTCACTGCACACTATTACTGAAAAATTGCTTATGTGCTAAAATGAGGAAAATAATTATGAAATAAATCAATTGGAATATAAATATTGTACTTTCATTTCAATGTATAGTATACAGAGCAGTATAAACTAATCACTGTTTATATGAAATTTTAGTTTGTATTGATTTGCTGGTGCTTTTTATGTAGACTTTTGTAAATCTAGGCAACTATCTAGATGTATTCATGTACCCCCTGAAAGGCCTCTGTGTACTCCCAGAGGTACATCAATTCATCTAGATCATTGTCTAGTGAGAACCACTGAGCTAGCTCATTAATTATGATTTGTAATGACTTATAATGTGTTTAATACACAAATCTAAATACTAGTGATACTATTTGTGCATTTATAATTGCTCAGCTTTTTTGCCTATCTCAGCTGAGTCCAGTTCAGGGTGATGACAGCAGTATTTGAAACTTTCATTCTTTGGAAAAAGTGTTTCCAGAGTAGCCTAAAAGGGAAATATTTGTAAATTTCCGTTGGCTGATGTAATTCTATTGTGCATATACTGACATTATAACTTAAATGTAGAAACATACCCTATGCTTGAGGGTACTCACAGGAAGGAATTCCAGAGTGCCTTCCTGCATTTCCAAAGGGGGGGTGTCAAGGGCCTGACCCCTCGATGGTCAGGACACCCCCAAAGTCAGGCTCAATATCCCTTTTTCGCAGGGCAAATATGGCCCTATGAGCCTAGTCCCAAAATAAATTCCCTCTAACCAGGGTAAATACGGCCCTGCAGGCCTAGTTTCAAACACGGTTCCCCCTATCAGGGTAAATATGGCCCTGCGAGCCTAGTCTCAAAGCATAATTCCCTCAAACCAGGAAAATACGGTCCTGCAGGCCTAGAATCATAGAATCACAGAACCATAGAACTGGAAGAGACCTCAGGAGGTCATCAAGTCCAGCCCCCTGCCCAAGGCAGGACCAATCCTCATTAAATCAACCCAGCCAGGGCTTTGTCAAGCCAAGAATTAAAAACTTCTAGGGATGGAGATTCCACCACCTCCCTAGGGAACCCATTCCAGTGCTTCACCACCCTCCTAGGGAAATAGTTTTTCCTAATATCCAACCTAGACCTCTCCCACTGTAACTTGAGACTATTGCTCCTTGTTCTGCCATCTGTCACTACTGTGAACAGCCTCCCTCCAGCCTCTTTGGAGCCTCCCTTCAGGAAATTGAAGGCTGCTATCAAATCCCCCCTCACTCTTCTCTTCTGCAGACTAAACAAACCCAAATCCCTCAGTCTCTTCTCATAGGTCATGTGCTCCAGCCCCTTAATCATTTTGGTCGCCCTCCACTGGACCCTCTCCAATGCGTCCACATCTTTCTATAGTGGGGGGCCCAGAACTGGACACAATACTATAGGTGTGGCCTCACCAGAGTCAAATAAAGGGGAATAATCACATCTCTGGATCTGTTGGCAATGCTCCTCCTAATGCACCCTAATATGCCATTAGCCTTCTTGTCTACAAGGGCACACTGTTGACTCATATCCAGCTTCTCATCCACTGTAATCCCCAGGTCCTTTTCTGCAGAACTGCTACTTAGCCATTCAGTCCCCAGCCTGTAACAATGCTTGGGATTCTTCCGTCCCAAGTGCAGGACTCTACACTTATCCTTGTTGAACCTCATCAGATTTCTTTTGGCCCAATCCTCTAATCTGTCCAGGTCACTCTGGACCCTATTCCTGCCCTCCAGCGAATCTACCTCTCCCCCTATCTTAGTGTCATCTGCGAACTTGCTGACAGTGCAATCCATCCCCTTATCCAGATCATTAATAAAGATGTTGATCAAAACCAATCCTAGAACAGATCCTTGGGGCACTGTGCTAGAAACCAACCGCCAACCTGACATCGAGACGTTGATAACTACCCATTGAGCCTGACAGTCTAGCCAGCTTTCTACCCATCTTACAGTCCATTTATCCAATCCATACTCCCTTAGCTTGCTGGCAAGAATATTGTGGGAGACAGTATCAAAAGCTTTGCTAAAGTCAAGGTATATCACATCCACTGACTTTCCCATATCCACAGAGCCAGTTACCTCATCATAGAAGCGAATCAGATTGGTCACGCATGACTTGCCCTTCATGAATCCATGTTGACTATTTCTGATCAATTTCCAGGGACTGAGGTAAGGCTGATGGGTCTGTAGTTCCCTGGATTGTCTTTCTTCCCTTTTTTAAAGATGGGCACTACATTTGCCTTTTTTCAGTCATCCGGGATCTCTCCCGATCTCCACGAGTTTTCAAAGATAATGGCCAAAAGCTCTACAATGACATTTGCTAACTCCATCAGTCCCAAGCACACTTCTCTCTCTCAGAGTTACTCTGGCCTAGAGGCCTAGTACACAGGTAGGTCTCCCCAAAGTGTTAGGGAGCAGAGTATTGGGGAGTTAGGGAGACCCGGGCCCTCCCGCTCCACCGTTTTGCAGCCCAGAGCCCTGTTGGCTGTGGGGGATTTCACTGCCTGCTCAGCAGGGATGCTGGCCCAGCGCGCCGCTCAGCTCTCGGAGTGTTGCTCAGTGGGATGGACCCTCGTGGATGGCCTCCCTGGTTGGGGCTGTCACTGGGGCTGTGACTGCGGTGGCTGCTGCCAGGGTCGCTGCTCCTGGTGTGGCCAGCAGCTCAGGAGCTCCATCCTGAGCTCCTTCCCCTCTGGCAATCTGCCCTGACTGAGCTGGTCCACTGCCTCTTATTCTGCTCCAGCACTTGGAGCATGCCCAGTCTGGGAAAAGGGGCAGGACTTCCTCCGCCCACACAGTCTTAGCCCCCTGCTTCAGTGCGGGGTTCGCTCTCCCCGTCACACACCCTCTCCTTTAACAGGACACCAGCTGGTGTTTTCCCTCCCTTTCTTCTTCCCCCTGCCTAGAGAAGAAATCTGCGTTAGCGTGGGCCTTACCCGGGCAATGGGACACACGGAAGTCATAGGGCTGCAGGGAGAGGTACCAACGCATGATCCGGGGATTGGTGTCTTTCATGTTGTTGAAACAAAAGACACGACTATGTAGCACTTTAAAGACTAACAAGATGGTTTATTATGTGATGAGCTTTCGTAGGCCTAATAAACCATCTTGTTAGTCTTTAAAGTGCTGCATAGTCCTGTCTTTTGTTTCAGCAAGACCAGACTAACCCGGCTACATCTCTATTACTATTCTTTCATGTTGTTGAGCCATCACAGGAGTGCATGGTCTGTCACCAACTGGAAAGTCACTTCTAGCAGGTAATATCTCAAGCCATCAATAGCCCATTTTACCGCTATTGCCTCTTCTTCAGTCATAGAATATTTTGTCTCTATAGGGAACAATTTCTGACTCAGGAACAGGACTGGGTGTTCTTCCCCATCTACCTTCTGGGATAAGACGGTTCCGAGCCTCACTCCAGAAGCATCTGCCTGGAGTATAAACTCCTTCCCAAAAATCAGGGTGTACTAGGACTGGTTCCTGGGTCAACCACCTTTTTAGGATCTTGAAGGCCCTCTCACACTGCGTTGTCCACTTTACTTGGCAGGGCTGAGAATTCTTCATTAGGTCTGTGAGTGGTGTTGTGATTGTTGCAAAGTCCGGGATGAACCGTCAGTAACAACCAACTAGGCCTAAGAACTGGTGCACTTGTCTTTTTATTCGCGGTTTTGGTGTGTCTGACAAGACCTGGATTTTATTAATCATTGGCCGTAACTTCCCGTCTCCCACTACATATCAGAGGTACATCACCTCCTTCTCCCCGAAGTGGCACTTCGCCGGTTTGCCATGAGGCCGGCTTCTTGGAGAGCCTGCAGACTGCTCTGAGGTGGTGTAGGTGTTCCTCCCAGCCATTGCTGTAGATAACGATGTTGTCTATATAGGCAGCTGTATATTGGTCGTGTGGCAGTAGCAGTTTATTCATCAGCCTCTGGAAGGTGGCGGCTGCTCCATGTGGTCCAAACAGCATAGTAACGAACTGGTAAAGCCCGAAAGGTGTAGGGAAGGCCATTTTTGCCTTTGAATTAGGCATGAGGGGTATTTGCCAGTACCCTTTGGTTAAGTCATTGGTGAATAGGTATTTGACACCCCCTAGCCGTTCCAACAATTCATCAACTCAGGGCATTGGGTAAGCATCGAAGCGGGATATCTCACTGACGTTCAGAAAGTCAATGCAGAACCTGATGGTTCCATCTGATTTCAGCACAAGGACTATAGGGCTCCTCCACTCACTCTGGGATTCTTCGATCATGTCCATCTCGAGCATTGTCTTAAGTTCCTGCCATACAGCATCCCACGTCTTCCTTGGTAGGGGCCTATGGATGTCCCTTACCTTCTGACCTGGCTCTGTCACAATATGATGACAAATCAGGTGGGTTCGTCCAGGTTGGGCAGACAATACATCTTGGAAGTCTCCCAGAAGCTCTTGCACCTAGTCTCGCTGAAATGGTCTGAGGCCTTTCCGCAATTCCACCGGCTTTGGTTTAACAGGTTCGCCTGCTAAAGAACCCAACCCCAATTCAGGTGGTACTGGGGCAATCATAATGGCCTCCCTCGTCTTCCAAGCTTTTAGCAGGTTTACATGATAGGTGTGTACCTCCTTCCTGCGGGCTGACAGCCTGACCTCATAATCCACACAGTGTACCACACAGTGAACCACTTCAAAGGGGCTCTGCCACTTGGCCAGTCATTTTGACTCTGATGAGGATAGTAATAATAGCACCAGTTCACCAGATTCAAAGGTTCATACCTTTGTTCCCTTATTATACTGCCTTTCTTGAGCTTGTTGTGTTTGTCTGAGGTTTTTCTGTGCAAAGGCACCCAATGTCTGGAGCTGCTCTCTGAGGCATAACACATACTGAATAGTGCCAAGTACCTGAGTCTCCTGCGCCTCCCAATCTTCCCTCAACAAATGGAGTATGCCCCGAGTCTGTCTTCCATAAAGGAGTTCAAAGGAAGAAAACTGTGTTTGAGGCTTGGGGGAGTTCCCTTATAGCAAAGAGGAGGGCTGGTAGGACCGTGTCCCAATATTGCAGGTCGTCTTCCACAAACTTGCGTAACATCAACTTAAATGTACCATTGAATCGTTCCACAAGCCCATCGGTCTGAGGGTGGTCCACCGAAGTCCAGAGAATGTGCACAGTTCTCCAATCAGCTTAGATGAGATGTTAGTGCCTTGGTCGGTAAGAATTTCTTTGGGTATTCCCACCATGGTAAATACCTTCACTAACTTGTCGGCTATATGCTTTGCTGTCGCTACCCAGAGCGAGACCGCTTCTGGGTACTAAGCTGCATAATCTATGATCACCAAGATGAACCGGTTCCCCATCTTACTCTTCTCCAATGGCTTGACCAGATCCAGACTGATCCTTTCAAAGGGTACGCCTATGACTGGCAGAGATATTAGGAGTTAGCTATCCCGTTGGGTCCTGCTTGTTGGCATTCTGGGCATGACACACAGTATTCCCGGACGTCATGATGTATGCCGGGCAAAGGAAGTGATGTGCCACCCACTGCAAAGTCTTTTCCCTCCCCAAGTGTCCTGCCCATGGGGTAGCATGAGCCAAATGTAGGAGGCTTCGTCGGAACTTCCGGGGGACCAGCAATTGATGGATCTCCTCTCATGTCTGGGGGTCCCTTACTACCCCATATAATCAGTCTTTCCAGATTTCAAATCGTGGTCCTTGAAGGCATCTTGCCCCCTCTGAGTCCTCTTTGCTCTTGCAGGAAGTCTATTTCCCCCTCCAGTTCTGCCTGTAGGTCCCCCTCTGTTGGGCCCTTGTTGGGACCTTCATTCCTTATCGTGTTTGGAACTCTGGAGGGTCCTTCATGGGGCTTGGCCTCTGTGGGGAGCCCCAACACTTTTCCTCCCAGAACTCTGGGCTGCCACATTTTAGGAGTGCAGTACTTACAGTCTCTTACAACCTCTTTAAACAGAGGCCAGTCCCACCCCAGCACCACCGGATACGCGAGCTGGGATGCTACACCCTCCAGGAGTGGTTCCTTGAGGCCTTGAACCTATACGTTTATGCAGGCCTTCAGGTAGGTTTGTACATCACCCTGTATGCATTGGAGGTGAATCGTATCCTCAGCGAGCCGGAGGCCAGGTATGAGGTCCTCCCATATAATCATCAGGCTACACCCTGAATCCACGAGAGCCATGGCCTCCATGCCTTCCACCACCACAGGGATCACCAATTTTCCGGGTTTGCGGTCCCCTTGCTTGGCATCCTGCAATCCAGGCCTGTCCATAATCACACTCCATGTAGGGGCAGTCTTTCCAGAAGTGTCCTCCTTGACCACACTCCCAACAACAGTTCTGGGGGCCTACAGGCCTAGGGTCTGCCTTGGGGGGCTTCTTTCCCCTTGTGAGGGACTCTCCCTCAGGAGCTTCGTGAAACTGGTCTTTGGAGTTCAGTAGCAGACCTCTCGGTCAGCACTGGGTAGCATGCATGGTGGAGGCTCCCTGTTTCCGTCTTCTGGAGTTCTCCTCTCTTCGGATCCTCGCAACCCTGTGGACTGCCCGTCCATTGAGGGTGAACTCTGGTTTCTTCTGCTGCCGGGTAATCCTCCATTAGGTTTACCACTGCTGTCAATGTGGTCGGCTGATGATGTTGCACCCACTCTCTGGCACCTGATGGAAGTATCTGTATGAACTGCTCCAAGGCTATCATCTCCACGACTTGGGGTCCAGTTAAGCTCTCGGAATTCAGCCACTTCCAACATTGATCCCTGATCCTTTGGGCAACAGCCCACAGCTGTGTCCTCACGGAGTAGCCTTCCTTCCGCAGTTTCTGTTGATACGTCTCAGGGCTGATGCCAGTACTATCTAAAATGGCTGCCTTCACCCGATGATACTCCAGTGTATCTTGGGTGTCTAAATTGTGCTGGTCCTGTTAGATAAGGTGCTCAGATGGTGGCCCAGTGCTCCCGGGGCCAGTGAACAGCTATTGCTACTCTTTCAAAAGTAACTAAAAAAGCCTCCGGGTCATCTCTGGATCCCATCTTAGTCAAGCAGATGGGCAACCTGAGTCCGGAGTCATCACGCCCTCTCCCCAGGGTGGCTGGGCTTGCAGACCCTCTGGATTACAGCAGAGCAGCAACCTGTTGAAACAGCCGCTCTTACTGGGTTTGGTGTTGTATTGTCAACTCGTGGAGCAGCTGTTGCTGTTGTTCCTGCTGCTGCATCAGCTGTAGTTGGTGATGGTGGGTGAGCTGCTGTATGAGCTGAGACTGTTGTTGTTGGTTCTGGGTCTCTTGCTGTTGCTGGTTTTCCTCCATCCACTGCAAGAACTTATCCATATCCATCTCTGCGCACCTATACATGGGGAGACAGACTAAAGAGAAACAGGGGTTCCTTTGCTCCACCTTCTCACTACCAGGACCTATTAGCAGGTCCTAAAGTTGCTCATTTTCTTCACCATGTTGTCGAGAGGCCTGACCCCTCGATAGTCAGGATGCCCCCAAAGTCAGGCTCAATATCCCTTTTTCACAGGGCAAATATGGCCCTACAGGCCTAGTCCCAAAGTAAATTCCCTCTAACCAGGGTGAATACAGTCCTGCAGGCCTAGTTTCAAACACAGTTCTCTCTAACCAGGGTAAATATGGCCCTGCAGGACTAGTCCCAAGCACAGTTCTCTCTCTCAGAGTTACTCTGGCCTAGAGGCCTAGTACACAGGTAGGTCTCCCCAAACTGTTAGGGAGCAGGGTACTGGGGCAGTGGGGAGTTAGGAGGACCCGGGCCCTTCCA
Source organism: Pelochelys cantorii (assembly GCA_032595735.1). Classification (NCBI taxonomy): domain Eukaryota; kingdom Metazoa; phylum Chordata; order Testudines; family Trionychidae; genus Pelochelys; species Pelochelys cantorii. The sequence goes on along the minus strand of CM064339.1, from coordinate 9,090,914 downwards.
CTCCACCGGGTCCCAGCCCAGGGCCCTGTTGGCTGTGGGGGATTTCACTGCCTGCTCAGCAGGGATGCCGGCCGAAGCGCGCTGAGCTCTCAGGGGACAATCCTCCACCCTGAGCCACTTCCTATCATCCCCAGCGTGCCGCTCCGCCATCAGGGTGTTGCGTGGCGGGTCGGACCCTCTTGGGTGGCCTGCCTGGTCAGGGCTGTTACTGTGGCTGTGGCTGCGGTGGCTGCTGCCAGGGTCGCTGCTCCTGGGGCAGATGTGGCTGTGGGGGCTGCTTCCAGGGTTGCTGCTCCAGGGCGGGTGGCGGTGGCTGCTGCTCCTGGGGTGGCTCAGGAGCTCCAACCTGGGCTCCTTCCCCTCTGGCAGTCCCCCCACCCAAGCTGCTCCACTGCCTCTTATACTGCTCCAGCACTTGGAGCATGCCCCATCTGGGAAAAGGGGCAGGACTTCCTCTGCCCACAGAATCTTAGCTCCCCCTTCAGTGTGGGGTACACTCTCCCCATCACAGGGGGTTACCCAATACCAAGCCACGCCGGGGGAGCTGTATCCTTGGGGAGTTTTTAAAGCAAGCCTTTCACGGCAAGGTATTTTAAAATCTCTTGTGGGCTCCCACCTTCTGCACTTCAAATGCTAGAGTGGGGAACAGCCTTGACAGTTGCATTAAAAATTAGGTTTAAAAATAGCAGTAAAATGTGACAAATCTTTCCATTTAAAATCAAGACTAATACTCCATACTGAATTCATGTTGTGTGGTTTTGTTCCCAGTGGAGCCCGTCTTGCTCTAATTTTTGTCACATATGTACACTAACCTTTATATGATTTGCACAGTGTTTTTTCCGTGAATTGCTGCTCCATATATGAATGCCACAGCTAAACAGAAATAGAGATATTCTACCCTCTTCTAGTTAGATTCGAGATTGTCACTCATGTTACCAAAGAAACTAGACTAGGTTTCATCATTAATGCATGCAGTGATAATTGTTTTATTTTAGACCATGGGTAGGTAGCTTACCATGCCAGCTGTAATTAATGTAAATGCAGATACGTTTCAGCAAAGCACAAAGCTGCTGTTGCCTGTCCTGTCCCTGCTGACTCCCATAGTTTTCAGCAATTCACAGGGGAATGGTCAGGCAGAGAAAGAAGCTGCTCAGAGGTCTGAGGTGGAATTCCTGGTATGAAATACATTCTCACATTAATCACAGAGAAATAAACAAGCTGCAGGAGGGGGGGTATCTTCTCCAAGTTAAGGGACTGTAGGAGACTGAGTTTTACACAGCAGTTTACAAACAAGGCTTGTGTTGAGAAATGGTTATTTGCCATCCCTCTAGCCACAAGGCAGACTTTATGCAGAATGTGCAGGTACAAATCCATGACAGCAAATTTGCACCTAACACTTCCTTCAGCATGCAGTGTCATCTACCAGTCCTATCATCCAAACCTGCAGTGGAGCAGACATGTTGCGAGGGACAGAGCAAAACACTGCAGCTCTGTGAAGCAGCAATGCTATCAGCTATCACCTTTCCCTGCCCCCGCAGATTTATGCTTATTTAGAATATAATAGGCAATTGGCTATAACAATAGGTAGCCCAGAAATCAGAGGTGGAAGAGATGGGAGGGATGTAACTGTAGGACCTGGCCTACCAAATCCTCAGCTGCAGTCAAGTGCCTGTCACAACTGAGGAGCCATGACTCCTGTGGAGTCACCATGTGCTGCTCTGGTCCCGGGCATAGCATAAAACAGTCTTAAAGCTGCTCTGATTTGCAAAAGCTGCTAATAGTTATTGCTGCAACAAGGGATAATCGCAGTGCATGGATGCCCCAACCATGCTATCTTGCTCTGTCCACAACCCTTTCTCTGGACCTCACTGCTTTCCTTCTGCACCCTCTCCTCCATTATATCTAATGTGAGCTCCTTGGCCTTGCCTAGAAAATCCTGCACAACCGTTGCTCTTGCTGCGTTCTGCTCCATTTCTTCATCCCCCTTTCCCCAAATCAGATTGTCCCACTAATTTCTGCTCCATCTTCCTTACAGGTCCCTATGCCAGGAATTGCCCCTCTGATTTAAAATGCCACCCGCTTCCCAACAGACACACACTTTCCAGTTCCTCCTGAAGACACATCATTGTAAATGTACAGAAGTCCCCCAAATCTCTTCAGATAGATGGTTTCTATATCTGATTACCCCCCTAAAGCACAGAAAACATCCGAAGCCCCACTGCTGCATCACGGGCTTTCTTTTTCATCCTCTCATCTGTTGCTTGAGCATTGTGTATTAGATGGAATCCTTCAGGGGAGTACAGTATTTTTTCCATGTCTGTAAAGCACTTTGCATACTTCTGGCACTGTGTGTTTGCATTTCAATAGGTCCATTTATGTAATTTATTTTATTGCCGACTGACATTATTATTAGTAATTCATAGAGCATACCCAGCTCCGTACAAAACAGAGGCAGACAGTCCCACCCCTTAGGAGCTTACATTCTTCTGAATACAACGCACAGGGCAGCACAGACACGAAACACTCAGGAATTAGAACACCATCTAGACTCAAAGCCGTACAGGGTTCAGAGGGAGGCTTTTCTTTTCTTAGCGGATTAACATTCTTAAATTTCACTGAAAAATATGTTAAGAGGGGATTTGATGAAAGGCTGGTCATTTGACACACGAGGAGGAGGGAGGGAGCTTGTGCTGCTTCTGTGTAAATAGGAGCTTTTGTATATGTGCAGGTACAGAGGGACAATTGCCTGCTTCTGAGCTCTTTAGAAGCCTAAGCACCATTCCCTTCCCCCCCCGCCCCCGTTCTACTTTTTAAAGAAACAGTTAAAAAAAAAAGACTTGCAGCAGTTCACCTGCCAGTAGTCTAGATGAATGCTGATGAAACAGATGATCGGCTTTCTTTTATTGTTACAATTTAATTTTTCATGTCCTCACTTGCAGGGTTGTCTATTCCCACACACAATCAACAACCTACCCCCACAGCAAGGCTCTTGATTTGAGAAAAGATTATGCATTGCAGATGTGCCTATTTTAGGTGCATTAGCAGAATCCACACATCTAACAGTTTTCACACACAGTAGCCATCTGTCCAAAAGGATTCTCGTGGATAGCTGGCTACACCAATGCCAGTGCTAATGCACCTAAAGTGCTGTTTAAGTGCTTACAGAGTTTTGTGCATTCTAGATTGAGTACACTGAAAACCAGGCCCATGAACCATAGCAGAACCTTCTCACTAGGGATGGTAACAAATGTTTATTTTTGTAAACATGTAACCACTGAAATTTTCAGCGGTTACACATTTACACACAGGGGGCAGGTGGGCGCTGGTAGGAGCAGGTAGCCAACTTAAAGCCAGATCCCCGCGAACACTCACTCCTCCCTCCCCTCCCCTTGCTCTGCACTACTGCCTCTGATACAGAGGCAGCAGAGCAGGGACTGGTGGCTCCGCAGGGGCCGCTTTTTGTGGGAAGCCAACTTTTACACTGTAGGAGGCAGCAGGGGAGGCAGGCAGTTCTGTGGGAGCCAGTTCCCCCTGTGCACCAGCTCCCCCCTTCACCCCTACCACTGCCTCTGATATTGGCTTTGGGGGGCAAAGTAATTAAAGTTAAGTGCCTAGTTTTTAATGCCATCCTATACTTTTAATTTGTAAAAAAGTTTTCAGTGCTTCATAGAACTGTTCATTTCTGATACAGGGGCAGCAGGGTGGGTGGGTGTGCGTAACCGTGCAGGTTAACCGATGAGCCCAGGCTTATCAGTTAACCATACACACAAGTATGCATTAACACTCCTCCTGCTCACTTCTGCCCCAACAGCCAAAACCTCTCAGGCATCCCAGCACCTTTGGATTGTCTAAGACTAAAACCTCCACTTTCTGACATGCAGGCTGGGTGATATTTTGTGTTGGCTTTCTTATTGCCTCAGCTTTCACAGTGCCACAGAAGATGAAAAATCCATGATGAATTAAGACGTCTGTTTCTGACCAGAAATAACTTAAACTTCAGTGCACTTATTTAGGGTCTAAAACAGAGATTCTCAAATTTTATTGCATAGTGGTGCTTTCAGATAATAAAAATTACTTCACAACCCCGAGAGTGGGGACTGAAGCCTGAGCCTGCTCCAAGCCCCACAGTTTCTTAGTCTTTGGTCCCCACCACTACTCTGGATAGGAGGCCAAAGCTGGAGCTCAAAGGCTTCAGCCCTAGCCAGGGAGCTGTAGCTTGAGCCTTGACACCCAGGACTGACACCCTCAGGCTTTGGCTTTGGGGGCTATAGGGCTCAGACTTAAGCCCTGGACTCCAGCAAATCTAAACCAGCCCTGATGACCCCATTCAAAGGGGATCACAACCCACTTTGTGGTCCCAAGCCCCAATTTGAGAACCACTTGTCTAATCCATCCTATAGAGAGGCACCAGAAGTGCCTGTGGGGCAGATCACAGAACAGTTCTTTGCTGGGCTAAGAAAGGATAGGAAGTTATATGCACTGAATTAACCAATTTACTTGAGCCATGAGCAGTTCTATGAAGCATTGAAACCTTTTTTACAAATAAAAAATTGGAGGATGGCAATAAAAAACTAGGCACTTAACTTTAATTAATTTTTCCCCCAAGGCCAGTATGCTAATTAACTCATCTACTTATTTAGAATATTGATATAAACAGTTTAATTACACTGACAGCCTCTATTAACTGTATAGATGAATGAGCTGCTCGAATTTGTTTCAAAATGTGGTGATTAATAAATAGAAACTAGAGCATGCAGGCCCCCCACTCTCATGAAAAAAATAATTTTTGAGGAGAATTGCTGTGTCTGATGAGGGCAGGGACAAGCCTTAATGAATGAAGAGAAAGCTGGAAAGCAAATATATTTTATCCAAAATGATGTCTGGATAACTCCCCTTATTTCAAAATAACAACCAGAGTGTCCACAATATCAAGCCCGTTATTTTGAAATAACTCCTGCTTTCCATGAGGAATAAGACTTAATTCAAAATTGTTATTCCAAAATAGCATGAGTATGGACGCTCTGCTGCTGCTATATTGAAATAATTGGTCTCCAGAGGCCTCTCACAGCTGTACTTGTAGCCACTTTGGCCACACCTGCCAGCTCTGCTGCTCCCCTACCTCTGAAGAGCTTAAAGCAGCAGGCTGAAGAAAAAGAGCTTGTGGCACGTGTGACTTTTCACAGCCCTGTGCCACACAGCACCCATCCCAGGAGCCACAGCTGACCCCAGCACTCCCTCTGAGTCCCCCACGGCTGCCAGCACTCCCATAGCATCCTCAGCTGCCCCTGGCCAAGGATGAGAGAGGGCACCTGCTTGGACTGGTGCAGGAATCCTAGACCTCATCAAGGTCTGGGGTGAGGACACCAACCTCCAAGATCTCTGCACCAGGAGGAGAAATGCCGATGTCTATGGCCAAATGGCTGGCTGCCTGACGGAGAAAGGGCACATGTGAACTCTCAACTAGGTCCACCTGAAAATAAAGAAGCTCTGGCAAGCCTACAACAAAGCCAGGGAGCAGAGTGGATGCTCTGGGGCTCCTCACACCTTCCACTTACAAGCAGCTGGATGCCACCCTGGGAGGGGGATTGGTCACCTTCCCCATGACATTGTTGAGTCCGGCCAGGACACACCTGGTGTTAGCCTCCAAGAGGGCAGGGTTGGGGAGGATGACAGCAATGAGGTGGAGGTGAGCCAGACCACCATGTCTGCCAGCTAGGAGCTGCTCCTCACCTTGGAGCCAGTCCCTCTCCTAGGATGTCTCCCTGGACTCAGACAATCCCAGAGAAGGCACTTCAGGTGAGTTCTATAACTTTCCCTATCTACATGTGGGGGCAGGTGACAGGCTGTGAGGGGCTGCAGGCTCCTCGCTTGGCCTTCTTGGCCTGGGGGTCACACAACAGCTTGTGCATGTGGGTGCATATGGAGCACCAACCTGGAGCACTCAGCCCCATGATGTTCTCACACAGGAATCCTTTGGTCCTTTCTCAAGGTTCCTGGAGAGTCCTGCTTACTCAAGCCTCCATAGTGAGATACCTTCCCACAACAAGCCATCACTAAGGTGACTGGAGTCATGGAAACACACAGCAGTGGTGCACATGGCACAGGGTCATGCCATTCCCGGTCAAGTGCAGCGATGGAGAGGACACTTATCCCATGGGGAACCTGCCAGGGGGAGGAAGAAGAGGGGAACCCAGTAGCACTCTCTCTGGCAAGAAGCCTCTGCCACTTACACAAGACTCTCCCCCAGAGAGTAGGGATATAAGTTCTCTGTCTGTGGGATGCCACCGGTGCCGGACCCAGCATGTGCAGGACATAGAAGGCAGCCAAACCGCCTCATCCTCCACTCCTGCCTGCTGGCTCCTGGCCTGACCAGCACCTTCCCATGGCTGCTTGTCCCCAGGCTGTGGGTGTAGCGAGGCTCCCCTGGGACGTCCATGCCCCTGCAGGAAAGTGCCCACTGTCTAGGCAACACATGGCCTCGCTCGAAGCGCATCACCATCGTCTGAACTAAGATCTTCAGTATTGGCTCAGAGATTAGGGCTGGGCTTCATACACAGTGTCTCCTGGGATGACTGCCCTTGTAGCTTTTCTTCACAGTTGGGCCAGGTGTGAACATGGTGCACCCACCACCTCCCATGCAATCTTCCTGACTCCACAGGATCCTCCGGATGAAACACACCTGGAAGACCTGCTGTGGGACCAGATGGCCTGCCTAGAATCCCTCATTGAGAGACTTGATGAGGCACGCTGGGAACAAGCCTCTGACCAGGAGGTGCACTGGGTTGATCGGGAGCAGCAGAAGGCCATTGGGACCAGCTGGTGAAGCCATAACCTCTGTGATAACAAGGCCAGCAGAAGGCCACATGCTCCTCCCTCACCTCTGTGATGGAGCGCATGGCTGCATGCATGAAACTGACCACCATCTTGCCCCCACCCCAGCAACTCCCCAACCCTACCCCCACTGCCCCTTCACTTCTTCTCCTAGCCCCCGCCAGGGCTCCAGAACATGTGGCAGTGGGACCTCTCGAGCAGCCGAAGGCTCCTGAGCTACCCAAGGCAAGTGCCAGTCCCATCCCCATCCCTGAGCCCCACATCCTTCTTTTACCCCCTCCCCCATTTCAGGTTTTTTCCCCAGTCCCTTCTCTGCTGTACACACCCCAAATAAACAAACAGGTATTTAAAAAAAAAAAACAGCTTCTGTATTTGCTCTGCAGGGGTGGGGGAAGGTGGTAAGGGAAGGGTGGGGGATGAAAGGCACGCAGAGGGAATGCAGGGGCCCATTATGGAGAGGCACAGGGGAGAATCTTACATGTGGCCTTGGCTGAAATTCTCCCTCAAGGCCTCCCGGATATGCTTATTGAGTGGCACTGGTGTCCAGCTGCTCATAAGTCCTGGCCAACCATTCAGCCTCTGCCCACCACCCTGGCAGGAAAGTCTCCTCCTTGCTATCACAGAGGTTATGGAGCATGCAGCAGGCTGCCACCACGTAGGGGATGTTGCACTTGCTCACGTTCAGGTGCATGAGGAGACTTCTGAACCTACCCTTTAGGTGGCTGAAAGCATACTCCACAACCATGTGTTACCTGCTAAGCCTGACATTGAAGTTCTCCTTGGTGGGTTCCAAGCAGCCCATGCAGGGCTTCATAAGCCAGGGGAACAAGGGACAGGCTGCGTTGTCCAGGATGCAGATCGGCATGTCCATGTCCCTAACCCTGATGGTGCAGAAAAAAGTGCCAGTGTGCATCTTTTGGAACAGGCAGGAGTTCTGGAAGATGCAGGCATCATGCACCTTCTCCAACCAGCTGACTTTAAGCTCCATGAACCATCCTTTGTGGTCTATCAGGTCCATAGAGAAGTACCCATTCCTGTTTATATAATATAAGGCACAGTGTCAGAGGCCAGGATGGGGCTATGAGTGCCATTTATAGCCCCACCCCCGCCATTGGGGAAGCTCATGGCAGCAGAGCCATTCACAATGGGGTCAATGTTCCCCAGAGTGACAACCCTCTGCAGCTAGTTGTTATTGATGGCCCTGACTAACTGCAGGAGCATGGCCACAACTGTGGATTTCCCCACACCAAACTGGCTCCCAACAGTGCGGTAGCTGTGTGGCATGGTGAGGTTCCAGAGTGTAATGGCGACACACTTCTGCAGTGGGCTGGTGGGTCACATGAGGATGTACTGTCACCTGAGGGCAGGGAAGAGACAATCACAGAGTCCGAGGAAGGTGGCCTTCCATACACACAAGTTTTGGAGCCACTGCTGGTCATTCCATCACTGCAGGACAACGGGGTCACACCAATTGGAACTGGTCTCCCACTGCTAGAAGCAGCATTCGACGGTGTCCAGGGGATTGAGAGTCATTTGCTGCAACAGGAGTGTCAGGACCTGAGTGAAGAGGTCCTCTGGTTTGGGTTGCTCATGGTCATGCTGAAGCACCACGTGAGCAGTGTGGATGAACTGTGCCAGGAAGTGCAGCATGCGGCCCATGACCCTGGCACTGCTTTTCTGCAGCTCCAGCTCCATATTGGAAGTGCTGTGGTGTCCGCAAGGGCAACCAGAGCACGCGGCATGAGTCTGGTGTCCCGTGAGGGGTAGGCAGTGGAGGAGCGGTGTGTGAGATGTGGCTGTAGAAAGGAGCTCATGCCTCAGATGACCTGACCAAGCAGCCACGGGAAGTGTCTTTGCCCTCCTGGTGCCCTCCCCGGAGTGCATCCAAGGGCTTTAAATCTGATGCAGGCTCCAATCAGTGTGGATGCACTATTTCAAAATAATTCTGTGCTATTTCCATGCTGCCTTGTAGTGGGGATGCACTATTTCGATTTTTGTTATTTCAGGGGTTATATTATTTCAATTTTACTTATTTCAGAATTATTTCATAATGTAGACATGCCTATGGAGAAAGAACCAGGAAAGGAAAAGTGTGCCATTTCCAAAATGCAGAAACAGTGAAATACCTTGAAGTGAACAGATCATTAATAGAAGATTATATGTAGATATGAATACCTGAACATTGAGAGCTAGACTTTTAGCTGCTGTAAATTGGTACATCTCCACTGATTTTGATGGAGCTATGCCAATTTACATCAGTAGAGCCCTGTAAATCTGCAGATGTGTATGCAAATATCCATAGCTCATTTTTGCAGATACAGATGTGGATGCAGATGCAAATTTTGAATCAGTGCAGGGCTCTATACATCAGTTGGTGTAACTTCTACTTTTAAAGTTCAGGATTATTAATTCTCTACTTCATCCCAACACCTATGTGTGTACATATAGGCATGTGTACGGGGTGTGCCAGGTATGCCCAGGCACACCCTAATGTCTCAAAAAAAAGTGGCTTTGCGTTTTAATTTAATTGCATGATACACTCTATTAGTTTTAAAGTATGGATTGTTGTATTATGCAATAAGCGCCAAATTGCGTAATATAGATGTTGTAGAAATGTACAGAAAGCCCGCGTTCGCTCGCAGCATGCTTCCCCACTACTGCGGCGCCGCATTACTATTGATCCTCCCCTCCTGCTCTGACTACTATTCTAGAAAATTCTTTGACCTATATAAGCGGCCACATCAGGCGTGCCCAGCGCAGTGTATACAGTGTTTGTAATCTTTGTCATGTGTACGCTACTGAAATAGCATAACAAGCCAGTGGCTTTACGTTTTAATTCAATCGTCTGATACCCCCTTTTAATTTTAAAATATGGATCGGTTCATTGTTAAGATAAGAAAAGGAGCAGACAAACTGAATTATAATGAATGTGCTGATAGTAGTGCAAATACCTTGGACTCCTCGGTTAAGAACTTACATGAAGATAATGCCGCCACCAGTTCCAGTGTGTGCAATAAACTGAGTAATGACCAACAGAAACAGACTTTGTCTCTTAGTTCAGGTAAATGTAGTTCCTAATCAAAGCCATCAAACATTCCATCTGATGACCCGGTCTGTGATATTCCAAAAAATAGATTAGAACTCCAGTCTTGATTATCTAGAGGTCCTTATCAGCCTAGATTGAGCATGTTTCCTAGAAGTAAAATAGGGAATAAACAAAGAAGTTTTCAGTCCGATTGGTATGAAAAGTATAGATGGTTAGAATATAGCCCATCAAAGGACGCAGCATTTTGCTTTTACTGCCATTTCTTCTCCTCTAATGATGTAGCAAACAAAGGTCACACTGATCCAGCATTTATTGATAAGGGATTCAGAAACTGGCATAGGGCTAATGAATGTTTTAAAAACCACCAACTGTCAAAATCTCATGTGTTGAGCTGTTCTTCATGGTCAAGTTTTAATGAAGGGAAACCTATTGATGTATTGCTGGATGAGGGCAAGCAGGCTTATCTGTCTAAACAAGAAGAAGAATGGTGCCATAACCAAAGTGTAATGGAGCGACTGACTGACATTGTTCTTTGTTTGGCGAAAGGTGGGAGACCATTCAGGGGTCACAATGAAGAAGCTGACAGTTCTGAGAAAGGTTTATTTCTAAATCTTGTCAATATGCTCCAAAAATATGATCCCGTAATGGCAAAGCATGTGCAACAATCTCCTCAAAATGCTACCTAGCTGAATAATTGCATCCAAAATGATTTAATTGTGGCCTTGCACAACATTGTGCAACAAAAGATTGTGTCTTCGCTAAATGGAAAAATGGTCTCAATAATGGCCAACGACACTACTGACTGTGGACACCATGAACAGATGTCCATTGTGGTGCAGTATTTTGACAATGAAAAACATAGTCCAGTTGAACATTTTGCGCCTGTTCAGAGACTATTAACAGTTGATGCTCAGTCTATTTTTGACCAGTTAAATGACGTCCTTGGCATTCTTAAAATTGACTGGTCATCAGTGATGTCTGTCTGTTTTGATGATGCATCTACTATGTCTGGATGTACTGCGGGAGTTCAAATGAAATGTAAAGAAAGAAACAGTGAAATACTCTATGTACACTGCTGTGCGCATTGTTTGAACCTCGTCCTAGTAGATGCATGCACTTCAAGTAAACAAAACAGAACTGTCTTTGATTTTTTTGGTGTTATTCAGACTCTTTATGCCTTCATGGAGGGGAGTCCTCTGCGACATGCAGTAATGGAGAAGATTTCACAAGAAATAGGATCCCAGTTGAAGACTTTGAAGCCACTATCAAACACAAGATGGGCATGCAGAGCAGAAGCAGTGGCTGCTGTAAAACAAAACTACTCCATCATTTTACAAGCTTTACAAGAGATTATTGAAACAACTCGCCTTGCTGATGCTAAAATAAAAGCCAGGGGCCTTATCCATGAACTAAATTCATTCAAGTTCATTTTTGCCCTTCACATGATGCACGCTATTCTCCAGATGGTGGTAAAAGTGAGTAAGGCTCTTCAAGCTCCAGATCTTAAGTTACTTACTGCAATGACAAGGGTGAAAAGCTTGCAAAACTCTTTGGCTGCAATGAGAAGTGGCCCAGAATATTTTCAATCTATTTTCAATGACAGTGTGAAAATGTGTGTAGAGAATGATATATTGATTCCCCCAGTTAAGAAGAGAAAAACATCCACTCGTATTGATGGTGCGTTTGAGTCCCAGCATCACTTTGATACAAAAGAGGAGCAGGAGAGAATAACTTCATTTTATCCACTCCTAGACTCAATGATTACCGGCATTGACCAGCGATTTGAACAGGAGACTTGTAAAATGGTGACTGCAATGGGAAAACTGCTGAGCTTAGACATTGGCAGGGACTATATGAGAATCATTGCAACAAATGTAAAGTGTCCTTGGATGAGTTGGAAGCTGAAGTCGGATTGCTTTGGGGTAATGACGGATCTGTTCCTAAAGGTAGCACTATGAACACCGCCAGAGAGTGGCTTGATTGGCTAAAGGAATTGGATCGGTATTCCATGTTCCAGGCCTTTTACAAATCTATTCTGTGCTTTGCAGTCTTACCTGTTACAAGCTGTTCATGTGAAAGAGCCTTTTCGAAACTAGCACATGTAAAAAACAAACTAAGAAGTACAATGTCCCAACAGCACCTCGACTCACTCATGATTTTGTACATTGAACAAGAATTGGCTTCATCAGTTAATTACAATGATGTGATTGAGGAATTTAAGTCCATAACACCTAGTGAGCGACGTCTCATTCTCTAGGACAGGAAGATGAAGAAACCTTAATCTGTTTTGGTCAATTTGGGTTAGCTCATTATCTAGTTAAAGATAAAGATCATGAAAATTGACTGTATCCTTGTATACGCCTGGTTATCACTACAGCAAAAATTTGGTATTTTGTGTCTCATTTTTTAAGTTTGTATTTTTTAAGTAAAGTTTAATTGTTAATTTAAAAAAAATTAAGTTTAGTTAAGTTTTAGTTTCTTTAGTTTGTTTGATGAATAAAAATAATGTCCTTTATGATTGAGTATTCAATAAATGTTCGCCTTTAAAAAAAATAAAAAATAAAATTCCCTGGGTGCACACCCTAATGAAATGTGCTGCGCACGCCTATGTGTATACATGTAAATAACCTTAAACACACATACATGCAGACACACACACGTACATGTTACGAGGATGTACATTGAAGGTATGCAAATTCATGTGTGACAATTATCCGTCACTAGTGAATAAGAAACTAATCCTTCTAGAATTCTTCTCTGAAATGTTAGTACAGAGGGCTGTGGCTATATCCCAGCCTTTTTTCTTTAAACACTTTTCTGCATTCACATTGAAGATCTCCACCTGGCACCACTCTTTATAATGGAGTAAAGAGGTTATAAATACTCAAATAAAACCTCCCACAGATCCTGTTTATGTATCACCTACTTATCTTTTTCTGTAAGGAGACATCTACCACATTCTACCTTTAAATGGACAGGACAGTAAATAGAACCCTGCAAATTTATATTAGCTACCTGCTCCGGCAATCTCTCATTGTCTCCTGCACTAAACAACTTTGTTTGCAAAGAAATTGAACAGTGAGAAACACAACATACAAGAAATCAAACAACTTATTCAATCTATCGTACTCCTCTTCCAGCATCCAGCTGTTTCTCTCCACAATCCTTAGCAGCCTTCCAATAATAGTCTACTGAATATTTTACATAATTTGGGGTCAAATTCTGTACTCAGTTACAATGATGTAAAATCAACTGAAGTTCACTTAAATACCAAAGTCAGTGGCTCTTCACCAGTGGTACGTGTGCCTCTGGGTGTACTCAGAGCTATTCCAGGGGGCACATCAACTGATCTAGATATTTGCCTAGTTTTACAACAGACTACATAGAAAGCACCAGAAGTCAATACAAACTAAAATTTCATGGTAATAGAGATGTAGCACTTATTTGTTTTTAGTACTCTGTATATTATATACTGAAATGGAAGTACAATATTTATATTCCAATTGATTTCTTTTATAATTATGTGGTAAAATGAGAAAACAAGCAATTTTTCAGTAATCGTGTGCTGTGACACATTTGTATATTTACATCTGATTTTGTAAGTTTTTCAGGGAGATAAAACTTGGGGGTACACAAGACAAATCAGACTCTTGAAAGGGATACTGAGTCTGGCAAGGTTGAGAGCCACGTACCTAGCTAATATGAGGGATACAAGCAGATTACACTGCTAAAATGGGAAGAATTTTGCTCTAGGGTCCCAATTCTACAATTGGAACTACAGTGGTAGAACTTTGCACAGAGCACCTTTGTGTCCAAAGTTTGCCTGCACAGCTCCAATTGCAGGTTTTGGACCTAAAATAGTAAACTTCTATATAGCCTAATGCTTTACTTTTTACAGAAGTTATATATAGTTTTCCCAAGTAAGAACGGTGAATACAACATTATATACAGCAATAAGATCATAGAAATAAATAATTAAATTATTGGGACCTATTACTTTCTGGTCTCATGAGAGAAAAATTCTGTATTTCAGAACAAGTTTCTATTAATTCTCTGAATAGTCTACTGTCATTTTAAAGGATATTTTAACAGCAGTAAGTTATATACTGGTGGATATTACATTGTAGTTGTAACCTTAGGGTATGTCTACTCTACAGAGTTTTGTCAGAAAAACGGCTGTTTTTCTGAAAAAATCTTCATTTACGTCCACATTGCAATCATGTTCTTCTGAAAGTAAATTGAAAGAACAGAGGGGTTTTCTAGCACTGGTAATCCTCTTTCTATGAGGAAGAAGCCTTTTTCCGAAAGAGCTCCTTAGGGAAAAAGCAGATGTGGGCGGGAAGGAGGGATTTTTTTTCGAAAGAAGAGGCCTCCAGGAAATGACACAGGTGCTCTGGTGGCCACTCCGTCCAAATTAATCAGGACTCTATAGTTCCTGTCTTCTGGCCCCTCTTAAAGCTGCAGGCACCCTGGACAAGCCTTGTGGCAGGAAGTCAGCCTGAAAGCAGCACCTCACTGTGGCTCTCCCTGCCACAGGCCTTGCCACTCATGGCCCAGCTTCAAGCCCCCTGCGACCTACCTGGCCCTTGCAGGGAGCAGCCCCAGGGGTCCCAGGACCCACCCAGGGGGACCAAGAGGCATGCACCCTCCTGGTCTGGAGTGGAGAGCCTGTCCCTCCTCGAGCTGTGGGGCGAGGAGGAGACATTGGAGGATATCCGCTCCAAGAGCCGCAATGCCGAGATATTCGAGCACATGGCCGAGTCCCTGGTGGAGTGCAGGTCCGGACTAAGGTGAAAGAGCTCAGCCAGGGATATGTCTGGGCTAGAGAGCACGACTCGCGCTCAGGGGCAGGACTCCGCACCTTCCCCTACTTCAGTGAGTTGCACTAGATCCTGGGGGATGGGGAAACATCTTCCCCACCCATCGTGGTGGACTCTGGCCTCCAGACTCCCATCATCGCCAGGCCAGAGGTCATGGTGGAGGAGGAGCAGGAGGACCAGGGCCAGCCAGAGGAGGAGAAGAAGACAGAGACTGTGACTCTGGGGAGGGATCGCTGGGGAGGGGTCGTCGGATGCTGGGGAGGGATCTTCAGGTGAGTGGTCTTAGTTTGTCACACACACAGTGTGGGGGAGGCTGGCGCACAGGGGCCGGGGGCAAGTGTCACTCGGACAGCTTGGGCTGGTCACCGTGCTGCAGTACGCGCACGTGGAACAATGTGCAGCCTTATTGTGCTGCATGCAGACGCAGCAGGCAGCCCCTGAGCGAGGGTGGGATCCTGCTGCCAGGCTCAGGGAAGGCCACACATGGCCTGCTATGGGGAGAGGGGCCCTCCCAGCACCTGTCATGGTTGGAAGCAGGCTAGCCACAAGAGTGCAGGCACGACTCCAGACACACACGGGCATGCCTACATGTGCAAGGCACCATCTGCTCCCACAGGCAGTGCTGCGAGCCTCAGGTGTGTTTGCAGACACCAGGGAGGGCAAGGCTGCTCCTGGCTCCTCTGCTGCCCATGAGGGGATCCCACTGAGGCTGGACACTTCCCTTTCCTGCTTGTCTGTGGGCCTCGGGGCCCCTGTGAGGCAGTGCCTGCTGTGCAGACCACACATGGTCTTGCTCCCGGGACATCCCCCTCTTCTGCTGCAAGGGCTGTTGGTCGCAGCTCACAGAGGAGGGCACGGCCTCAGGGAAAGTATCTGCATGGATGACTGACCTCCTCTCCCTCTTTGTGTTTTCTACAGCCAGACCAGCCGAGTCTGAGGGGCGAACCACCCCACCACAGCCAGCCGCCAGAGGCTGGGGGACCCGAAGGCACGCCAGAGTCCACAAAGACCTCATGAGCCAGCATGTCAGCATCCTGCACGACATGCAGCAGACCCTGGCGCAGAACATACGCAGCTCCAGCTCCATGGCACCAAGAGAAAAGCTGTGGCATCCAAAAAAGCTGGGCAATCACAGCAGGCACTGCGAGAGCTTTGCTGTTCCTCGAAGAGGTAGGCAAGCACACAGCAGAAGCAGAGAAACGGCTGTCCAGGGGGGTCGCTTTAAGCGCGTATCTCTGCAAGGCTCCGGCACCACCACTCAGAAGCAACTGGTGACCTAAAGCCCTGCCTGAAGTGGTTCCAGGTGGCCTTTTATGCGAGACAGCATCCAATCAGTCTGGATGCTCTCTTTCGAAAAAGCACATCACTTTTTTGATGCACTTTTGTGTGTGGACGCTCTCTTTCGGAAGAAGTTTTTCAGAAGAGATCTTCCAAAAAAAGGTTCTTTCGAAAGAAGCCTGCAGTCTAGACATAGCCTTAGTGTGCAAAGAGCACAGCCAGTGGCAGCATGCCCCTGAACCTGGGTAGCAGATTCAGGTTCTTGCTTCAGGGATATGAATCATAGAATAATAAAACAGGAAGAAACCTTGAAGTCCAGTCCCCTGCATTCATGGCAGGATCAACCATCCACTAGACCATCCCTGATAGGTATTTGCCTAAGCTGATCTCAAAAATCTCTAATGATAGAGATTCTGTGACCTTCCTAGGCAATTTATTCCAGTGCTTAACAGCACAGACAGAAGTTTTCCCTGATGTCCATCCTAAAACTCCCTTGCTGCAATTTGAGCCCATTGCTTCTTGTAGGTTAAGGAAACTATTTTTTTCTCCTTCCTACTTGTAACAGTCTTTTAGGTACTTGAAAAGTGCTATCATGTCCCCTCTCAGTCTTCTCTTTTGCAGACTAACAAACCCAATTCTCTCAATCTTCCCTCATAGTTCATGTTTGACCTTTAATCATTTTTGTTGATCTTCTCTGGGCCTTCTCCAATTTCTCCACATCTTTCCTGAAATGTGGTGCCCAGAACTGGACACAATACTCCAACTGAGGCCTACTCACTGCAGAGTAGAGAAGAAGAATGACTTCTTGGCTACGTCTAGACTGGCATGATTTTCCGCAAATGCTTTTAACGGAAAAGTTTTCCGTTAAAAGCATTTGCGGAAAAGAGCGTGTAGGTTGGCACGGACGCTTTTCCGCAAAAGCACTTTTTGCGAAAAAGCATCCGTGCCAATCTAGACACGCTTTTGCGCAAGAAAGCCCCGATCGCCATTTTAGCCATCGGGACTTTTTTGCGCAAAACAATTCTGAGTTGTCTACACTGGCCCTCTTGCGCAAAAGCATTTGCGTAAGAGGGCTTTTGCCCGAACGGGAGCGTCATAGTATTTGCGCAAGAACACTGACGATCATACATTAGATCGTCAGTGTTCTTGCGCAAATTCAAGCAGCCAGTCTAGACAGCTGGCAAGTTTTTCCGGAAAAGCGGCTGATTTTCCGGAAAAACTGGCCAGTCTAGACACAGCCCTTGTGTCTTACTCACAACACTCCTGTTAATACATCCCCCAATTTTTTTTTTTTTTTGCAACAGTATCACACTGTTGACTCATATTTAACTTGTGGTCCACTATGACCTCTAAATCCCTTCTATAGTACTCCCTCCTAGACAGTCATTTCCCATTCTGTACGTGTGAACCTGAATTTTAATTCCTAAGTGGAGTACTTTGCATTTGTCCTTGTTGAACTTCATCCTATTTATCTCAGATATTTCTCCAGTTTGTTCAGATCACTTTCAGTTATAATTCAGTCCTCCAGAGCACTAGCAACCACGCCCAGCTTGATATAATCCACAAACTTTATAAGTGTACTCTCAATGCCATTATCTAAATCCTTGATGAAGATATTGAACAGAACCAGTCCCAAAACAGACCCCTGTGGAACCCCACTCTTTATGCCCTTCCAGCATGACTGTGAACCGTTAATAACTACTCTCTGGGAACACTTATTCAAACCAGTTATGCACCCTCCTTATAGTAGCCCCATCTAGATTGTATTTCCCTAGTTTTTTAATGAGGTCATGTGAGACTGTATCAAATGCTTTAGTGTATGTACCATATCTACAATTTCTTCCTTATTCACAAGGCTTGTTATCCTATCAAAGAAAGCTATCAGATTGTTTAGACATGATTTGTTCTTGACAAATCTCTGCTATAACTTATCACCTTATCTTCTAGATGTTTGCAAATGGGTTCTTTAGATATTGCTCCATTATCTTTCCTGGTACAGAAATTAATCGGACTGGTCTGTAATTCCCTGGCTTGCCCTGATTTCCCTCTGATATGTCGGCACTATATTTGCCCTTTTCCAGACTTCTGGAATGTCCCCCGTAGTCCATGACTTTTCAAAGAGAATTGCTAATGGCTCAGGTATTTTCTCAGTCAATTTTTTTAAAATATTCTAGGATGCATTTCAACAGACCCTGATGAACTGAAGACATCTAACTTGTGTAGGTAATTTTTAGCTTGTTCTTTTCCTATTTTAACTTCCGAGCCTATCCTATTTTCACCAGCATTCACTACATTAAGTGTCCAGTCATCACCAAACTTCTTTGTGAAAACCGAAAAAAAGAAGTCATGAAGCGCCTATGCCATTTCCACATTTTCTTTTATTTTTCCCTCTTCATTGAGTAACGGGCCTAGCTTGTCCTTCGTCTTCCTCTTGCTTCTAATGTATACATAGAATATTTTCTTGTTACCCTTTATTTCTCTAGCTTGTTTGAGCTTATGTGCCTTGGTCTTTATAATTTTGCTCCTACATACTTGCGTTGTTTGTATTCATCCTTTGTAATTTGGCTTAGTTTCCACTCTTTGATTGATAGATCTTTCAAGATCTCCTAGTTACTCCAGGGTGGTCTCTTGCTATACTTCCTCTCTTTCCTACACAGTGGAATAGTTTGCTCTTGTGCCCTTAATAACATCTTTGGAAAACTGCCAACTGTCTTCAACTGTTTTTCCTCTTAGAGTCGCTTCCTATGAGATCTTACTTATTAATGACCTGAGTTTGCAAAAGTCTCCCTTCTTGAAATCCAGTGTCTTTATTTTGCTGTACTTCCTCCTACGATTCTTTAGAACCATGAACTCTACCATTTCATGACCACTTTCACGCAACATGCTTTCCACTTTCAAATTCTCAACCAGTTCTTCTCCATTTCTTAAAATCAAATCTAGAACTGCCTCCCTCCAAGTAACTTCGTCATTTCTGAAATAAAAAATTATCTCCAATACGTTACAAGAACTTGATGGATAATCTGTGCCCTGCTATGTTATTTTCCCAGCAGATGTCAGGGTAGTTGAATTCCCCCATCACTACCAAGTCCAATGCTTTGGATGTTGTTGCTAGTTGTTTAAAAAAAGTCTAATCCATCTCTTCCTAGTTAGATGGTCTCACTAAGCCATGAAATCACCCTTGGGTTTTACCTCTTTTATCTTTACCCAGAGACTCTCAATAAATCTTGTGTCTTATGTCTATCTCAACTTCAGTCCAAGTGTATACATTTTTAATATATAAGGCATTTTTAAAATATAGGGGAGCCTAGGCTAGCATTCCAGCCTCCCTGCTGCCCCACCACAGGGCTGGAGCCTCAGTGAGAGTTGGGGTGGGGTTTTTTTGTGTGCAGCCCCCTACTGATTTTTCTGTGGGTCAGTGACCCCCAACCCAAAAAAGGTTCCCCACCCTTATTTACACCTTTGCCTTCAGGCACATACTTCACAAAGCACCTCATGGGTTGAGCCATGTATGTGTGATTTGAGACAATTTTTTACATTAAAACTGTAATTATTACAAATACTATTGAGCTTTGCATGCACCATGTAGGTGCCAGCCCAAGGTGCTCCGCTCTCTGTTCTGCCCCAGGCCCTGCCCACACCCCATCCCTTCTCCCAAACCCCCAATCCTGCCCACCTTATCCCACTCAATTCTGCTCCCTTGCCCAAATGTTCCCTCCCTCCCGCATTTCCCCCTCCATCCAGCTCATGTTCAGTGGATTATCCACCATGACCCTCAAATCTTTTCCTTCAGCGTCACTGCTTCCCAGGATAGCATCCCACACCCTGTAAGTATGGCCCTTTCCTTGTACTTTAGTTGTACATATTTAGCCTCATTAAAACAATTTATTTGCTTAACCCCATCGACAGAGTTTTCCAGATTTCTGTGTATCCCAGACCTCCATGATTTAACACTTGTCCAATTTTCCTGTCATATACAGACTTTATCATGATGATTTTATGTTATTGTTAAAATATTAAAATGCACAGGGATAAGAACGAATCCCTGCAAGATTTCATTAGAAACGTACCTGCTCAATGATTTTTCCCAGTGTTCCAAGGCCCTCTGGAAAAGCTACATTAATAGTCCAATGGGCTCATCAGCCAACTCTTTTAAGATTCTTGAATGCAAGTTTTCTTTGGACCTGCTGAGTTTAAAATGTCTAACTTTAGCAGCTGATGTTTAACTTCCTATGTGGGCATCAGTGGAAAGGGAAGAGTTATCACCATCATAGGGTATGACTCTATCATGTTTTTAAAATATTGAAATAGTTTGGACACATATGATAATTCTACCATATCCATCTAACAGTAGACCATTACTATTGTTAGGATTCTTTTGTTCCTAATACAGGCAGACTCCTAATTGTCCGCTACTCTGTGGAAGATGTATTTTTCTTTTTGATCCTTTGCTTACCTTACTAATTTGCTTACCTTATAATTTACTACAATTCCTAACTTCTTTTTTACATGCATTTTATCAACTTCCTTTTTTTTTTTTGCTATTTGTTATATAATAATGTTTTAGAATTACCTTTACATTCCCTTCTAAACCAGATCAGTTTTTTAAACTCAATACAGCCTTCTGGCTTAATTGTGGCTTTGGGGGCTTCTTTTAAATGTTCTCAATTGCCATTCACATTTTTCTAACTTCTTCCCCCAGCTGATCTGTTTCAATTTTTTTCATTATTATGAAATTGCACTTTTAAATCACCAAGTATACATATATCAGTGGTCTGAGCTTTATTCTGTTTATGCATTATAAATGTGATCTAGTCATGATCATTTGAACTTACACTATTATTAATTTTAAATTCTGTGATCAGTTCCTCTTCAACTGCCAAGATGAGGTCTAGTATAGAAGTCCCACATGTTGGATGCAAATCTTTATAAGTTAGGCAACTCATCTATAGCATTTAGAAATTCTAGGGATATTTTAGTACTGACGGCACTTCCAAAATGTGTCCCTCAAATTGAAATCCCCCAGTCTTTTCCCCTACACATTATCAATAAGAATCTAGTTATCCTGTTCCTAGTATGAGCTGTGGTCTATAGAATACACCAAGCAGCACCCCCATCACATGTTTTACCTGTAAGGATATAGAAAAAATAATTTTGAATGCTTATAAATCAGAGCTGTCAATGACTCAGCAACAGAAATGCCATTTTTGACAGAGTGTAACTCCCCCTCCACATTTTTGCTCACTCAGTCCTTCCTAATTAGGTTATAATCATTGAGGTCAGCATTCCAATCATGCAAATCATCCCATCAGGTTTCAGGGTTGCCTACTAGATCAAATTTCTGTTCATAAATGAGTAATTTCAATTCATTCTATTTGTTATCAGGGCTCCTCACACTGGTGTATTGGCAATTAAAGAATTTCTTCTTTTATGTCCTTTGGTTCCTTGACACATTTTTGTTCTCACCTTTTTCAGTTCTGGATTAAATGATTGATCATATGTTCCCTTGTTTTACTATCCACTTTTGTTATTAGTGTAACACCCTCCTAACTAGCATTGCCAGCCTGGTCCTGAGGATAATTGTCCCCCTTCTACTGAGCTGGAGACAATTCAAATTATTCAGCCCATGGATCAATGTTTCACAACACCCAAACCCTTCACCCTGCACCAGTGTTGGAGAGATGTATCTACTGTGCAGTTCAAATGCACCTACTGTGTAGGTTACCTGTATCCTTAACATGTTACATATCAATTATTTTTAACTGTGATTACTAGCCAAGCACACAATTAGCTTATTTAATTAAGCATCTTAAATCTGATGATAGGATAGTAAATTGAATATTGTACAATTTTGTCTCTGCAGTTATCCCTGTAGCACCCCAATGAAGTACATACATAAATGTCAGGCTATAGTTCCTTCATTTATGTCTACAATATGGCTCTGTATATGTCTTCTAAAAACCAACAGTATTAGATGGCAAGCAATCAGCCTCACTCGTTAGTGTATTCTATGTGGCTATGAAATTCTAGTTATTAATTAAGATTTTTTTAATTGAAAGAATATATGTGTAGCACTATGTGTAATTAGGGTTTTATCCTGCCAGGTGCTGTGTCCCAAAGTCCTACTGAAATCTGCTCGTCTTTCTCCCCAGCCTATGCCAAGTGTTGTGCCACATGCTCTGACTCAGAGAGGGTTTCACCCCCTGGACTGGGATCCCCAGATGCCTAGTTAAAGTAGCTTTACAGATGCTTTGAGCTGCTTCAGTCTTATTTGGAGGACGCTCTCTGGATCTGCAGCACTGCCTTGGGGGAAAGGCAAGCCAAGAGGCTGAGTAAAGACTTACGCATCTACCTCTATGGAAAAATCATCTCTGTGCATTAAGGAGCAACATCTCCATCTGCAAAGCCTAAGAGGGCTGAATAGTTCCACAGCCCTAGGGACAAACCTGTGCTAGACATGGAGAACTGATAACATTATTGACAGACTGAATAGAATCCAGCTTGATCACGTATTGGCTCTGCCATGTCAACAAGTACAAAATAGATTCAAGAGATGATTCAGACTACACAGAGGCCAAGTCTGAACCACTCCCCCGGGCCATTCAGGGATGAGAGGGGTGGATGATGTGACAGGAATGGATGTGTCAAGCCATTGTCCATGCAAACTCCCTTACTGGCTGCACACAGGGGCAAGTGAGGACAGGACCCAGGCAGTAAAGATGCTGTCAGAAGATCTGCTGTGCACATGGGGAGCCGATTGAGCACAATGCCAATGGGTACTCCCAGCAGCTACATGGATTTGGGGAAAGATTCCTGCTTCCCTACATATCTGGCCAGTACCTCACTCATCCACTCTGGCCAGACACTGAGATGTGGATTTGTAGCAGAGAGCAGATCTAATCAAGTAGATCAAGTGTTATTTTTACATATTCATTTTTCCAACTAGTATTTAAATAATTGAACTGTAATCAGTGATATTATTTTCAAGAAAGATTTTCAGCAGCAAACTTATCCTCCTTGTAGCCTTCCTACACATATTGGTTGTTATCCACTTTCATTGGATTTAAACAAAATATATTTACCTTCTGCCACAATAAACTGGCAAATACCTTTTAAACTGGATTTCATCAAAATGCATCACATGGTAACAGGAGACTACAGAATGAAAACTGGGTATTGAGTTCAATAGTACAAAGCAAAACAATAGCTTCAAGTAAGTTTGCATTATGATCTGTCAGCAAAAATGACATTCTCGCCACGTCCCAACTAGTATGTAGTTCAACATCTTTGTAATTTCAAAGCCTCTGCTCCTGCTGCATTGGCAATCCAGGAATGTATATATAATTTATGGTTCTCAGTATCCCATAGTAAGAAAAAAAGGCCTTTTCTTCAAAGATGCAAAATTGAAACATATAAAAAAACCTGCAATATTTCAAGATAAACAAAGTCTCTAATTATAGATAAGTTTTGGTGAACCATAAAAACCTGCAGGGTGGAGGAAACTCCTGAAGTCAAACCACATGGAAAAATTCCACTGCTAAAACACTTGTGGGGCTTACTTTTAAACTTCTCATATGGGCCGATCATGATCTCAATGATTTCAGACAGGTTAGAAGATTCTGGTCTCAAATAAGGTTGCTTACCCAATTCCATGGAAAATGTTCCTGATGTGGAGTTAACCCCCACTGCCAAGATCAGCGGAGTTGATCCTACCTCACCAGCTTCCTGGCAGACTGAACATGTCAGGGATGCGATCAGAAATGCTGAACTTCTGGGATCCTTGCCCTACAGTATGGTCTCTTCTGGGGGATGCAGTAGTCAGGCATTTGCTCTAAGTTACACCTGGGAATGAACTGGCCATGGCAGCCCCAAGAAATGAGAATATACAAAAGTAACTTGAAAGCAGCCTTTGCTCTCCCTATCCCACAGCTGCTCTGAGCAGACACTGACAGCAGGACTGGGCCTATACCATTAACAAGAGCAAGTCTTTTATTTATTTAACAAATAGCTAGTGCAAAAGAAATGTGCGCCCTTCCACCCAGAATAGTATGAGTAAGGGTTGCAGGATCAGTGATCTCCCTGGGACGACGGGCATGAATAAAGGATGTGTTACTTCTGCAAATGCGTCTGGCCTTTTCTGGCCACAGGCAGCATAATGCACTGTCTCTCTGCAACAAGGTTGGTTCAGATTTAATTTCTTGTAAGCCAACTCAGTTCTCTACAACGGCTCCTTTGTACTGTGCATAACGTGGATCTCTGAAGTGGCAATCCATCAAGATATGGAATTTTTGGAAAGTCTAGTGAAAATAACTATTCTGAGTTTTTAACTGAGTTTACTTCTGTCATTTAACTATTAGGGCAGGGGTCTCAAACTCCCACAGCCTGCGGGCCAGGCCCAGCTGCAGTGATTGTGCAATCTGGTCTGGGACTCCTGGCCAGTCTGGGGGGGCAGAGGCTGTCCCTTACCTGCCAACATCCTTCCCACCTATGGCACCCTGTCCCTTGAGCATGTGGCTTAGGGGACCACTGGGGGGGAAGGGCTAGTGCCACAGACTGACCCCCCAACCCCGCACACTCCCTGCAGCTACTGCCACTGCGAGGAAGTGGAGCACAGCAGAGTGAGTGCGCCAGTCCAATGCACTCTGCTTCCCCTGTGGTTGAGGTGTAAACGCCGCTGTGCCAGCCTCCCCTCCCTGGTTATCCCCAAAGCTGCTTTCTCTGGGGACAGCGTGACATGAGGGGAGAGGGTGGGTGAAGGTGGGAAGGGGCAGAGGTTGGGCACTGTTAACAGACACCCCCCCCGGCCTGCCGGGACTGGCCTGTGGACCAGGAATTTGAGACCCCGTATTATGGTGTTTAACAAAGAAACAGAATGAACGCTAAAAGCAACAAAATATGACACAATGAAATATGGATTTTTTTAGCCATGCTAGTAAACAGCCACCACCAAGGCATTAGTAATACATCTTCCTCCAACAAAGCCTATACAAACACCAACATGATTTGTAATTACACCGGTATCCATGCACAGTCTGCATTTGGGCATGTAAACGGACACCTTCCCACACAGCACAGGTAATGGCACCAAAATCATCATTCACATATGCAAATACATGTCTGTTGGGTCAAAGGAGAATTTCTGTCGGTCCCAACAGCTGCCCTTACAAATGCAATGAATACTTTCAGTGCACCATTGGATTTGTGTTACCATAGTGCCTGTAAAACCTAGTCCTGAACCAGTACTTCCGGTGGTAGGTGCTGTAGAAAGACAGGAAAACTGCCTCCCACAAACATTGCAATCTAAATATAAAGAAATAATAATGTAAAGAATATTGGTCTACATAATAGGAAGTGATCTCTGCACAACATTAGCCTGATCTGCTCTCAAGTTTTTTGTAGGCCTCATGACAAGGAAGAGTTTGGAGGAGGGATCTGAAGGAGGAGAACAACACAGCTCTGAAGACATTTACTAGGAGTGCTTCCCAATGTCTGGGGCAGGCTGGAAGTAACATATGAAGGGGCTTATTTGAAAACATAACAATTGGGCACTGGAGGCTAGCATACGAGGTTGCTCAGACACATATGGCAATGGCTTGATTGTGAAGGAGATGACTACTACGGTGAGTCTTGAAATGGAAGACACGCAGCTTGTCTTCAGTGTAATAAAGGAGGAGGAGCTAGTGGAGAGATTCAAAGAGAGGGGTGACAGGCTAGAAAAATGATTTTTGCTGTAGCAGTCTAAATGGGTATGAGTGGGTCAAGACTTCATTTTCTTGGCCAGAAAGAAGAATGTTGCAGTAATCAAGACCAAAGATAATGAGCGCTTAGACAAGAGTTCTAGTGTGTGATTGGATAAGAAAGGCAGCATCAGAAATGTTATGCAGAAAGAAATGGCAAGCTTTGGACATACCCTGAATGTGAGAATCTGGACCGAGATCTGTGGACACCCAGGCAAAGGGCCACACTAACAGGCAAGATGATTGTATTGTCCAAAGTGGTTGAGAAAGGAGATAGCTAGAAGGGCTTGAAGGTGAAATTTGACCTTGTTAAAAGAACATTCTCTTTAGGCCAAATACTTTAAGGCTCCACCTTGAAAAGCACTGATTCCTGACAACAGCTGCAACTGCTCAGAATCAAGCTCTTGCCTCTTGGAGTTTTTTGACAAAATGATCATTTAATATTTTATTATGGTATTCAGAGGCCCCAAATCAGGACTGAAGTCTCATTGGTCTGTGCACTATACCAAAAGGCCTTCCCTAGGCTGTTTCTTTGAATATCATGAAGATCTATGAGGATTCTTTAAAAACATTGTAGGTAACTTGCCTAAGTTTACCTAAACAATGAAATGGAGACATTAAATTCATTGTGACTGACATTTAGTTTAGCTTCCAACATTAACAATGGAGGGAACAATTTTCCACATGGAAAATAACGGGAAATAACACTAATTAAGATCTTAAAAAAAATTAAAACAAAAAAAAACCTCCAGGCATTATCTTCTAGAAATGATTTCCTACATTCCAGTGCATACTTGTTAGCATTCATTTTTGGACAATAACATGGAATTTTTCAAGCCTGGCTCACTTATCAGGAGCACAGAGCTGTTGGAGAAAGTTAAAAGAGAAAAGGATATTATTTATTAATACCACTTTAACGTAGGCTGCCTCGTTCAGCAAGGAACACTAGGCTTAAAAAATGTTTCCTGCTCCTGTGGATGGCATCTCTTAAATTAAAATGATTCTGATAATACTCTGGCTAATCAAAAGGCTTTAGCCAATTTCCTCCTGACCACATCCATCTCTGCTCACATAGTAAAGCAAGAAGCACAGGCCTGCAGGCACATACTGGAGTAACAATATTTTTAGATCTTTAATCCCCTGAATGGATAGAGCTATATTAAATATGGATTTACCTTTCTTGTCTAGAGATAAAACTGAATGAAAAGAGGAAATAGCAGTCAATAAAAGCGAGGAATCATTATGACTACAGACGACCCCAATATATTGCTCTGTGCTGTAATTAATGCAGTATAACGTTAAGAGGAGAAAAACATTTGAAAAGCCAAGGC
This sequence comes from Pelochelys cantorii, assembly GCA_032595735.1. NCBI lineage: Eukaryota > Metazoa > Chordata > Testudines > Trionychidae > Pelochelys > Pelochelys cantorii. The sequence goes on along the minus strand of CM064339.1, from coordinate 9,063,874 downwards.
TATGTCTACACTACGAGTTTTTTTGGCAGAAAATATGCTAATGAGGGACTCATTAGCATGACTCACGACATCATTAGCATATTTTCTGCCATTTCTTTTTGCACAAGGGGTTTTTGCGCAAAAAGAAGCAGTATGGACATTTCCTTTTTGTGCAAAAACCCCGTTTTGCGCAAGATCCGTATGCCGCTCCAGGACAGACACAAGGATCTTGTGCAAAACAGGGTTTTTTGTGCAACAACAGAAAATAGGCTAATGAAGTCATGACTCATGCTAATGAGTCCCTCATTAGCCTATTTTCTGCCAAAAAAACTCATAGTGTAGACATAGCCCAAGAGTATTTCTTGTGCAGGAAAAAAGAAGCAATCATCTTCCAGAGCAGCTACATTGGCATTGTTTTATTCATTCATTTCTTCTTACGTTAACTCAATTACTTATATTCCTTGTAAAACAACAGGAACCTAAATTGGTTCTCACTTAAATCAGGATCAACTCCACTGGAGTTATTCCAAGAGAGGTTTAAGCAAGATCAGAATTAGGCCATACATTTGCCATTGTACACTATTGCTTCCGTATATAGAGCACATAATAACATTACCTTTAATAAAATTTATTGCACCTTCTCTTCCAAATTCCATAGAGTTCATTCTAATCATGCAAATTCTTTGTGTCCCAAGACCAATCGTATAAAAAGAAAGAGAACTGTTCTGATAAGGGACCTTGGAACACATTTATTTCTATTTATAAATTAAATGCTGCTCTTTCAATTATCGTCTCACTGTTGTTGATACAGTTAATAAAGTACCTGTAGCAGTTCCTATTACCAATTTAAACATTTTCATCCAAGCCTCAGCATAGGTTCTCTTTTTGTCAATAGACTGTATTTTTGTTTTTATAGACCTGCAGGTCATAGCTTGTATTTTCAGCTGCAACTAATGGGTTAGGCATGTGTCATGACTGAGGAGGGTTAGCACCAAAAAATATAGGGACAAAATGAATGATTAGAAGTGATTTTAGTGCTAAGTGCTCAAGTACCAGTGACAGGTTGAATATATCGGGCTTCTGAGGGTATGTCTACACTAGGAAATTATTTCAAAATAATTTATTTTGAAATAATAACTCCCGAAATAACTATTTCGACATAGCATGCCCACACTAGAGGGAAGCCTCAAAATTAGTCTGAGGCAGGCTCCCTTAAGGTGGAGGCAATACGTCAACCTAGAGCCCCAAGAAGCACTGGGGAGTAATTATTCTGAATGATTCTGGGGAGTAGCTATTTTGAAATAGCCACAGTAGAGCATCCACACTACCGCTATTTCAAAATAACTATTTTAAATTAAGTGTTATTCCTCATGGAAAGCATGAGTTATTATTTCAAAATAACCAGCCCCTTATTTCGCAATAACAGGCTTGGTAGTGTGGACATTCTGCTTGTTATTTTGAAATAAGGAGAGTTATTTCGAAATAACTCCCTAGTGTGGACCAGGGCTGAGGGAGGTCAGAAATAAGGGGCAAAAAGACCAGCATCATGAACAATAATGTAGGCATGTGTAGCGCTATGAGGTAACACATTAAGCTTTAGTGAGAGTAGTGAGTCTTGGTCCACTAGACACCTGGATTTATGGTGCCCTATTTTGGAGGTGGGTTGCATTCAGGGTGAAGGGGCTGGAGCAGAAGAGGGAGGCATAGGCATTGGAACTGGGAGGTGCTACAGCACCCCAACATTTTATGTACATTTCCAGCTGCTGCAGGCTCAGGGCATCACTGCTGGGTGGGGTCCCATATGCCTGGGACTCCACTCCCAGCTCCATGCCTGCCCTGAGCCCTGTCCCCCCAAGTCCTGTATAGGTCTCCCTCCCCCCCAGACACTGTTCCTGGCCCCAGTGAGGCAGAGTATCTGAGCAGTAGCTGGGCGCAACCCGCGAGGGGACCGGGGAATAGGGCTGGCCACTAGGCAATTTATTCCAGTGTTTAACAACCCTGACAATTAGGAAGTTTTTCCTAATGTCCAACCTAAATCTCCTTTGCTGCAATTTAAGCCCATTACTTCTTGTCCTGTGATCAGAGCCAAGGAGAACAATTTTTCTCCCTGCTCCTTGTAACACCCTTTAACATACTTGAAAATGTCCCCTCTTAGTCTTCTTTTTTCTGTACTAAACAAGACCAGTTCTTTCAGTCTTCCCTCATAGCTCATGTTTTCTAGACCTTTAATCATTCTTGTTGCTCTTCTCTCGACCTTCTCCAATTTCTCCACATCTTTCTTGAAACATGGTGCCCAGAACTAGACACAATACTTCAACTGAGGCCTAATCAGGGCAGAGTAGAGCGAAAGAATGACTTCTCGTGTCTTGCTCACAATACTCCTGTTAATGCATCCCAGAATCATGTTTGCTTTTTTTGCTAGAGTGTCACACTGCTGACACATATTTAGCTTGTGGTCCACTATGAACCCTAGATCCCTTTCTGCAGTACTCCTTCCTAGCTAGTCACTTCCCATGCTGTATGTGTGAAATGGATTGTTCCTTCCTAAGCAGAGTACTTTGCATTTGTCCTTATTAAACTCCATCCTATTTACTTCAGACCATTTCTCCATTTTGTCCAGATCATTTTGAATTATGACCCTACCCTCCAAAGCACTTGCAAACCCTCCCAGCTTGGTATCATCTGCAAACTTAATAATCGTACTCTCTATGCCAATATCTAAATCATTGATGAAGATATTGAACAAAACTGGTCCCAAAACAGACCCCTACGGAACCTCACTTGTTATGCCCTTCCAGCATGATTGTGAACTGTTAATAATTACTCTCTCAGGCTACGTCTAGACTATATCCCTTTTTCGGTGCAGGGATGTAAATTAGGCACATCGATATTGCAAATGAAGCCGGGAATTGAATTTCCCTCGCTTCATTTGCATGATGGCAGCCACTGCTTTTTTTTCGAAAAAGCCCCGTTTTGAAAAAAAACGGTGGCCGCCATTATGCAAATGAAGCGCAGGAAATTCAAATCCCGGCTTCATTTGCAATGTCGACGTGCCTAATTTACATCCCTTTACTGAAAAAGGGATGTAGTCTAGACACGGCCTGAGAACAGTTATCCAGCCCATTATGCACCCACCTCATAGTAGCACCATCAAGGTTGTATTGCCCTAGTTTATTGATAAAGAAGGTGTCTACTGGTAGGTCCTGGAGCCTCTGACAGGTGATCCTGACTGTTTAAGAAAGGAGGCTCCCAAAAGCCAGGACATAAGATGCCTTCCCCCCCTGCCCAACTACTGTGCTAATCCTGCCCACTGCCTTGGATCTGCCCCTGGGAGCCTCCCTGCTTCCTCATCAGGGTGGGGCAGACAGAAAAGGTGGCACTGATGTCAGGGTGTTCCCCTCCCTCCACCCATGTACCCTATCTCCACAGAGAGGGGAGACATGACAGGTCTTGGGATGAAGGGAGTTTGCTGGCAGTTGTTTCTATGTCTGAACATGCTCAGGATACTTAAAGGGGCAATGCAAATCTCTATCACAAGTACACATGGTGTGTGTCTCTGTCACACACACTAACCTCCCAACCCAACACACACTTGTGTTGCTGTTGTTGTTCCTATTTTTACGTCTTTCCTAGTGTGGTATTTCAGATTTTGACTGGTCTGTACATGTCATCATTTTTATTTCCCTCTAACGGTTAACTTTAACTCTTTGAGTAGTGAGTTCTAAAATGCCTATCTTGTCATCTACAGGAGTAATTAATCCCTAAGGTAATATTTTAAAACGTATATTACAGCTAGGTGTTTGGTTTCTGCTGGTGATACACATCTGCACAGTACCTCCATACTGGTGCACATACCAAAATTCATTCCCTCTAATTTTTTCCATCTCTGGATGGAACACTGGTCGGGAGCCTCCAGGAATTGGGCTCAATCTCCCGGAGGCTCCTGTATGCAAATAGGGAGATCGGCCGCTAACAATCTGGCAGCACAGCAGGGCTAAAGGAGACTCTCACAGGCCCTGTCCCTGCACCACTCCTGGAAGCGTCTGAAATATCCCTGTGACAGGCAGAACAGGGGGGCCCAAATACTGCCCTTGCCTGCAGGCACCACCCTTAGAGCTCTCATTGGCTGAGAATGGAACCGGGGCCAGTGGTGGGTGTGGGGGTGGTGTCTGTGGATGGGGGAGTAGCATGTGGAACCACCCGCCCCTCCCCCACAGAGCTGCTGCTGGACATGCCAGCTGCTTTGGGGAGTGGTGCAAGGCCAGGCAGGGGTAAACCTGTCTTAGCCATACTGCCCCACCTCAGGTGGCACCTGGGCAGTAAGCGGTGCCCGGCCAGAGCTCTCAGTCTGATTCCCTACACAGCTGTGCACCCTTCCCACACCAAAACTCCCTCCCACTGCCTGCAACCTAAACCTCGTCCTGCACCCCAACCCTCTGCCCCAGGCTCAGCCTGGAGCCCCTCCCACATGCCACACCCTTGACCCAAGATCAGAGCCTGCATCCCTTGCACCCCGATCCCATGCCCCAGCCTGGCGAAAGTGAGTGAGTGAGGAGGGTGAGGGAGGGGGAGTGAGTGAGCAGGGCCTCAGAGAAGGGGTGGGGAAAAAGTCAGAGCAAGGGCACTTGGGTTTGAGGTAGATCCTGGATTGCCCTTAAATTGAAAAAGTGATTGTGTGCTTAAAAAAGGTTGGAGACAACTGTCTTGCAGAAAGGAAAACAGCTTTAGCTACTCTCTCCAACAGCAGTAATAATACAGTGCCTGACTAGAGAAGCAGAATGATGACAAAGAACTACTCTTTCATCTAACGCATAATCCTTTGATTTTCAAGACACTTCTATTTTGTGGTTTATCTTGCAAACGATTTCATTCCCAAGATGGTCTGGCAGGCATCAATAATACAGACCAGATGGGGCAGTGGAAAAAATCTTAGTAGGCATGGTTACTGGCTAAAGTTTCCTATAGAACAACCACCACTTTTCAGTGACTGACCTAATTTGAAGGCTCAGTTCTAAATATAATGAAGTACTCCACCTCCAAGCAGTATTCCAGTTACAGACTGACACAGCTACCCCTCTGAAACCTTTGGACATGTAAAGGTAATTGAGGACTCAAGGTAAGGCCTCTGCTGCCAGTACTGCTGTTGTGAGAAAGAGCTGATACAGTAGAGCTGGAGGACTAGAAAGGTGCTTAGTTCACAGTTAGAGTCTAAGGCTGCGTCTAGACTGGCATGAATTTGCACAAATGCTTTTAACGGAAAAGTTTTCCGTTAAAAGTATTTGCGCAAGAGAGCGTCTAGATTGGCATGGACGCTTTTGCGCAAAAGCACTTTTTGCGCAAAAGCATGTCTAGATTGGCCATGGATGCTTTTGCGCAAGAAAGCCCCGATCGCCATTTTAGCCATTGGGGCTTTTTTGCGCAAAACAAAACTGAGCTGTCTACACTGGCCCTTTTGCGCAAAAGGTTTTGTGCAAAAGGACTTTTGTCCGAATGGGAGCGTCAAAGTATTTGCGCAGGAAGCACTGATTTCTTACATTAGAACGTCAGTGCTCTTGCGCAAATTCAAGCGGCCAGTGTAGACAGCTGGCAAGTTTTTGCGCAAAAGCATATGCTTTTGCGGAAAAACTGGCCAGTCTAGACACAGCCTAAAAGTTTTAAACGTGTCAACAGAACTCAGCTTTAACCTCTGTTACCTCAGTCAGCATCCAGTCACTGATCTAAACACTCCTACACAAACATTACTGACCTTAGAGAAGATTGCTAAAGTGTATTTGAGCATTCATCAATTGCAAAGTAAGAAAGCAAATCAGACAACATCCACATGTAGCAGTACCAGTCTCTAAGCATTATGTACTATTTGCACACCAGAGACTGATCAGAGCCATGCCAAACACTTTCAATTCAACAACAGACACTGTACATACTGAAAAAAGCCTGTTACTTATTGTAACTGAGGTTTTTCAAGATGCGATGCACACATGTATTCCAAACAGGTGTGTGCACACACTGCATGCCAGGGCCAGAGACTTATGCCTGCCAATACCTGTAGATGGGCAGCGCTCATGCCTTATGTGGATATATAGGTCTGTGCAGACACCACTTGCCCTTTCATGGGGTCTGCACACATATGAACAGGCAAGGCAAAGCATGAAAACGATAGTTATGAGAACAGTAGGGGTATGTCTAGACTGCATCCCTCTGTCAGCAGAGAGATGTAGATTAGGCAGGTCAACATTGCAAATGAAGCAGGGATTTAAATATCCCATGCCTAATTTGCATAAAAATGGCTGCCGCCTTTTGCCGACTCAGCACTTTGTTGGCAAAAAGCGGCAGTCTAGAGGGGGCTCTGTTGAGAAAGAAAGCCTTTTTTGACAGATCCCTTATGCCTCCTGCAAGGAGGTTTACAGGATCTGTCAAAAAGGCTTTCTTTCTCGACAGATCCCCCTCTAGACAGCCACTTTTTGCTGACAAAGTGCTGAGTCAGCAGAACGCAGCGGCCATTTTTATGCAACAAACAGGCTTGGAGGAGTGGTGGATGAAGGAAACGGTAGGCTTAGGTCAGAAGATGCTTGCTGCAGATTTCATCAAAATCCGCCATTCATCTACATATGTTGGATGTTACACAGGCAGAAGCAGTCCCCTTGTGACACCAGTAGACCCAGGGCTGCTCAGGAAGCAGAGGGTGTCACATTCAGGGGACGATTATCCGCACAGATAGACCAGCTTTGGAAGTTTCAGGCCCCAAAAGCAGTGCTGCAGAATGACCAGCTGAGAGAAACAAAGGTTCTGTCACACCATAAATATTGCTTAAATTACACTTAACTTTCCCTTTTTTCCAACTCTGTTTTTTTGGGGAATGGTGGTACCCCAGGTACCCCAGTATGGCCAGTTAGTCCCGCTTGTCCAGGGGGTGACATGTGGGGGGCAGCAGGGGCAGGGAGCCAGTAGCTGGTGGCAGCTCATGGGACTAACAGGCAGTGGCCTCCCCATACTCACCAGCAGTGGCAGGGGAAAGCATCTCAAGGTAGCCATAGCTAACTGTGCACCCCTGGCTCATTGCTCTGGGGAGGGACTGACTGTTCCCACACTCACCAGTGGAAAGCAGAGGGACATGGCTGGAAGCCGAGGACTCGAGCAAGTTAGGGCCATGTTGCTCCGCTTCCCCTGCCACCAGCGCTAGTCCCTCGGGCCGCATCCCCTGGGAGAGAGAGCTTGGGGGAGGAGGCGGGGCAAGGGCAGAGCATAGGCAGGGAAGAAGTGGGGGGGGGCAGAGCAGGGGAAGGGAGGGAAGAGGCAGGTCCTGAAGCAAAAAGTCCTGGTCCTCCCCTGAGGGAGGGGTGGTGTGGAGAGCAGTCACATGGGAGGTGTCACACGTCTAGCAGATCTAGAGAAGTGATTATCCCCCTTTAATCGGCCCTGGTGAGGCCACGTCTGGAGTATTTTTTAAATGCAGAGCCATGGTGGTGGTGGTTGCCGGGACCTGGTGCGAGCTGAGGCTGAGTCAGTGTGCTTGCCTGCTGTCTCGAAAATACTTTAAATGCAAAGCAAAGGGTGGTGGGAGTGAAAGGCTGGTTGTGTGTAGCCAGTAGCATTAACTGATAAACACCCGCTTATTGGTGAATTGTTTAACCAGCTACACTATTACCTTACATCTACACAGCAGTGTTATTTCAGAAGAACATCAGTTATTCCAAAATAACATAGTCCATGTCTAAACTACAAGTAGTTATTTCGACATAATGTCAAAATAATGTAGTGCTGGAGGATTTCTTGCTCTGATTCCTGTAACCCTCATTTCACAAGGAGTAGGGGAAGTCAAAGGAAGAGTGCTTTTCCTCGGACTTCCTGCTGTGTAGACAGTGCCAACAGCCGAATTAAGCTATATCGACTTCAGCTATACAATTGACATAGCTCAAGTTGTGTAGCTCATTTCAGCGTTAGCCCTGCTGTGTAGACATGCCCTTACATCCCTAGTATTAACTTGGGAATAGACTCTGAAATTTGTAGCCTATGTATTTGAGTGTGGTAATCAGGCATCACCAGTGGGTCTCCTGCTCCTACAGTGATAACTGTTCAGCTCCATGTATCTGCTCCTCTTGTGTATCATGTTGCATTTGTGCAAGTAGTCAGACTCCAGGGGAGCCCCAAAGACCACAAAAATCAGATAAGGATTGAAGACACCAGGCCAGATTTATTGTCAAATGAAATACAATAATAGTTGCCAGCAGACTCTACTGGGGTACATTTTTATACACAGGTACAAACAAGTTACACATCACTCCTTGTCATCAGGTTGGCACCCTCTGATGAACCTAGATCCTCCCATTGCATTGTACATGGGGGTTCAATCACTATCGATCATGCTGTCAGTTTAGACCCCGTCCTGAATCAGGGTTGGTATGTTTCTATTATCTGGAGAGTGTATTGGTACCACGATGTTTCTTCATGAAGTGTTCTGCTACGACCTCTTTGGAATATGTTTATGGCCTGTGCCTAGTACCTCTTAGGGATTAGTGTTTCTGTAATATCAGCCCTATTCTTGCCAACTTCTGTGAGCTGCGCCTGCGTCTTGCTCACAGCTTCATTTTGCTTTATATTATCAACGTCTTGACCATTGCTGTCCAGGCCTCACATCAGGCCTGTGATACCTGGGCTTATGTTTCAAGCCCTCGTCTTACTACATTCCCCACTTTTTGTTTTTTCTGGGGAGGAATGTTTACCCATCATCCCAGAAAAGCATAATGCATGGACTGAAGGTGACCCAATGGGCTGAACACTATTATGTGGCCACCTTACTTTACCGTTCACACATTCATGCCTCATGTCTGCACATTCCCTCATACGACTGATGGACAGATTTTGTCAATTGTGTTTAGTCCCTTATGGCGGTCCTGGGAATTCTAGGCCTGGGACCATGACTAAGGAATGTATTCTTTTGACTGAGCCTTAGAAGCCCTCTCAAATAATTAATATGGATATGATCTATACAGTGTTTATGGGCATATATGTATAATGTGTATGTGTGCAATGTGATTTGGCCCTTGTGTTACTGCAAATAGCAACATGCTCCTTTTAGGGTATTTATGGTTACCATCTGTATTATTATTATTAATAGTAGGCTGAGAGTTTTGAAATAGGCATTGTTATAGTGTGTCCCACAAGATTATATATGTGAGAGGTAAAACAAAAAATTGGAGTAGTGACATTACAAATGAAGCGTTTATATATAAATGTCATGCAATTAATTACTACCCAGTACTGTCTACCCAATTTGAAGTTACTATGTAACTTAATTTCTTCCTTCCTTTTTTGAAAACCAATTTGTTTTTCTCTTTTTTTCCATGTTGTTTGCTGCCATTTTTTGTTGATTTTTACCTATGTGTTGGTTAAACTGTTTGGCAATATTATGCACAATGTAAATGGTGTACAACAATACAACAATAAAGCAATAATACAGTGATACAGCAATCAATAGATGGTTTTACACAGTAGTCGTTTATATTAACTAACAATAATTTATAGCTGATTGCCAACTTATTGTCCATATATGACAACTGAGGTAAACAGTCTCTTATTTATAAAGTCCTTCATTTTTCTTTTCTTGATGCTTAGGCATTTCTTTGCTGTATACTGTTATCTTCTGGTGTGTTTGTGGTATGCTATTTTCTGGTGTCTCTGGTCTGCAGGCTGAAAACTTAAACGGCTTAAGTTGATTAATATAATACAAGTTTTTTGTTTGTTTTACTTTTATCTTATTTTAGTAACTCACATTTAATAAACACATTAATTTACTTTGTTCATAATGTGGTAGGGACCAAGCCTTATATAATGCAAGCTAAACTTTTGTAACTGTTGTATTGACATTTATTTTTACTTAAGGTGTGTTATAATATTTTATATTAAATACAGTTCTTAACTGCTAAAATAGATACAAGCTTCCATGAGAAGGTGTGTTGCTTTTCTTTTGCTGAACACTTGTTTGAGCAAAACACTCAAAAACATTTTTTACCAAACTTTTTAAAGTTAATTTGCTTGTGATTCCAATTCCACTTTTGTTAACTGTTGAGAAGCACAAACATTAACTACTACTTTCCTTTAACATAATATAAAAGAAAATAGCATTTAAATCAAAATGAATTTTAAAAACAGGTGCATGTAAATACTTGGGGTATTAAACTTTCACGATGCTTTGTTGTGTTTGGGAGTCGAAGGTAGAAAGCTGTTGAAAAAGTTTGGTTAGCTTTATGCATAAATGGTTATTTTTAAGCATTATTGCTATGCCATTCTTATAACTATATTTAAAAGTGAAAACAAGTTTATAAAAATCCGCACAAGAAATTGACATTTTGTTAATATTACCTTAACCTTAATGTTGAGGTTCCCCCCCACATTTTTTCTTTGAATTAAAAAATAAAAAACAAAATTGTGATTAATAAGAGAAAATCCTTTTCTGTTTGCAATTTCATTATATGTTGAGGCAGAAATATAAAAATATATATCTATAACCAAGACCTTTTCGAACTCTGCAAAAAAACTGGTATTCATAATATTATATCCCAATCATATTAAAATAGTGTGGCACCACATATATTTTAAAAAAGATGGATAAAATTGATATTTCTTGCAGCAAAATAAAAATAATAAAAAAGTAGTCAAATGACACACAGCATACAACAAATGAGAACATACATGACATACAGGACAACTTACAATTAAAAACAAATGGTGCCAGAAGTCTATTTATAGCTACACAAAATAAAGCAAACAAAAATAAAAATTAGGAAAAATAAACAAAATAATTAAACATTTAAATCAGGGAGTTATTACCTTATTTAAAACTTTTAATGAAGATGATAAAATTATATTACTATTTGCCAGATTTGTTGTATTAGTTTAATAATGTATGGCATTTTCCATTACTTTATATTAAACTTTATTTTAAAACTCTGCTGTACTGAAATAAGAAAAGCCCGTGTTTCAAATATTAATTAGTGGTTAAGATTAGAAGCAGCGTCTGCATGTCTGTTGCTTAGCAGCCATATCTTCAAGAAAGTTGGGAGTAATTCCATCTGTTGCATTCCTAAAGGGTTAAAATAATTAATTAACTGGATTTATTTAAAGTAAATATTTTAACTTTATTTTTCTCTTTGTTTTTGTTTTGTTCTATTTTTAATTGCTTTATATTTTGAAGGTTCCTGTAAAAACTATAACTTTTAATTTTTATCACAGAGAGATGGGCTAGGTGATGGGAGGTGGGGGAGAAAAGAGGCGTGATGAGCAATTTTTGAAGGTAGTAAGACTTGAGCCAAAACAGATTAACTTTTATAGCTGTCTTAAGGTACAGGTGGCAGCAGCAAATATAGCCAACTGTGAAAAGCTATAAAGGAAAACATACCAGTACATAAGAATAATTGAGAACAAAGTGTATAGCTTTAGCTGAGCATGGAGTGTACTTCTGTGGGCCAAAGCCATTGGGAACCCACACCCTGGGTTTTTATCCTGACTCTAAGTTTAGAGTGGGGGTATTTTAACCCTTCTGGAATGTCCCTGCTTTTGTAAAAACTTATTTTGTTCTCCCAGTGTCTGTCACTTTTTTCTGCATGCCAAACAGACTTCAGGAGTGCCCTTACATGCTGCAGTTAACTATTTTTGGCAACATTGTGTATTAATGCATCACTTTTTGTTAACCTGCTTAATCTTGGTTTTATATTTTGAAATTCTTTTTTAATCACTTCCGTGCAATCAAATTGCAGCTGGTATCTCCTAATATACTCTGTGAACTGTTCTTTTTTGCCTCTTCATTTTATTTACCAGTTCATGAATATTTGGATTACATACATCTGGTTGTATGATTCAAGTTCCTCAAGTTTAGTTACTTGTGACTGTTTATATTTTTCATAGCCCTAAAACAACTTTTTTCAGTTGTGCATGTTGTAAATACGCAGTTATCATGAACATGTCACTGAATATCAGTATACTATAACAATGCCATGTGCCTTGCTTGTTATTAAATAACATTAAAACTAGGCTGAACACTTGGATTGTATGTCTTGAAAGTGCTCTTCCGATTACCAAAAATAGTAGCTAATATGTCTTTTACTTCTTTCAGTTATTTAAGGAAATACCCTTATAAGAGCAGTCTTCACAGAGTTATGAAAAAAAACTACTGATCAAGCCGTTCAAGTATATAGAAATTTCAAATATATTACATGAGAAAGAATACCTCTGCTTGATGACTTAGCATTGCAAGAGATATAACAGAGTAAGAGGCTCAAACACTATTTCCAAATACTTGCTACAATGATTCATAGGGAAAATGTATTTAAGGGCCACAATTAAGTAAGCGACCTTAATCTTAATAGATTTAATTTACTAGAAAATAATACAGGTTGAACCTCCCAAATCTGGGACTCTCTGCTCTGGCAACATCCATGTCTGGTAGGGCCATGGATGTTGCTGACCAAAGAGCACTGGACGTGGCAGTAGGAGACAATGTGGGGGCTGGAAGCTCAGGATGGATTAGCAGTGGCTGGGCCAGACAGCAACTGAGGAACCCTTGACCTGACCAGGGAACCCCCAACATCAAGAGGGCCAGGCCAGGGCCCAGCTGCAGAGGGGCTGCCAGTGGTGGAAGAGTTGGGCAGGGAACCTCTGGAAGCAACAGGTGGCCCCTATCGGAACCCTGGAAAACCCCCGGTGGCAGCAGTGCTGGGGTGAGTGGGCAGCACCAGCTGAGAATGCCCCAGCTGAAGTTGGGCTGGTGGAGGTGGGTGGCCCCACCAGGGAATCTCAATGTAGCTGGCCCTAGCAGAGGGGAGGAGTGGACAGGATGTCCCTTCCAGGGAATCCAAGGGAACACCCTTCGGGAGCAGGGCTGCAGCAGCCAGGTGGTCTCAGCTGGGAACCCTGGCGGATGCTGAGGCAGCCTGCAGGCAGCAGCGTAGGGAGTCCCTGCCAGGCCCGCATTAGAGGGGCTAGGGCAGGGCAGGTAACCCCAGGAAGAGGGGACCGGGAGTGTCAGCCAGGAGCGGAGCACTGACCTCCCCTCATTCAGCAGACTCCCTGGTTCAGGACAGCTCAGGTCCTGAGGTAGGTCCAACCTGTATTAGTTTGGCAACTTCTGGTTTTTAACTAGCTGAATCTTTAGTTTTTACAGACTACTGGTTAAGAGTTTGGATCCTGATTTTCAAAAATGTAATTGCTTTTCAAATTTGGCACACAAAATTACTCTAATTACATGCAAATTGGGTTTTGATCCACAACTAGCAGTATGCAGCTCCTATCGTGCATCTTTGGTAATACCAAGTACACTATACATCTGACAAAAAGAACGGTACTATAGCTGAAGCACAGTCTGGAAGTCAAGAATTGTGGGTTACAATTACAGCTCTGTGTGAGAGGAAAGTCACTTACCTTTTTTTTTTTTTTGCTTTAGTTTCATTCATTCTAAAATTGGGATAATATTCACCTACCTTACAGGGATGATTTAAAGACTCAGTTCTTTAATGTTTTTAAATTGTTTTGAGACCTTGGGTAAATAGGCTAGAGCAGTGTTTCCCAATTGGGTTCCGCAAAGCGAAAGTCAGGGTTCCGCAAGAATGTGGCAGTCCTCCGCCCCCTCTAAAAGAGACAGAGTCTATTTTACAGCTTTTTTTTTTTTTTTTTTTTTTTTACCCTGGCAACTCTAGGGGTTCCTTGAAATTCTTTTAAGCTGAAAAGGGTTCTGTGGCCAAATGGGAAATGCTGGGCTTGGAGAAATGCAAAATATTGAGGATTTTTTACAATCTGTATTAATATTGCAAGTTGTAGGGACATATTCTACAAAGATAACATGAGACTCTACAACAGACAGCAGCATCTGCTCGTGAATGAATATTCAATATAGGATACATTTTTAGAGTACAGCGTGTCTTTTCTGACTCTCTACTCAAGCCTTGTCTTGTTCTTCAAAAGAAGTATAAAGCTTCACTAATAAGCATCCCCAAATTCCTATTTTGAGCATTTGATGCATTTCTACTATCCTTCTGATAACCAGGGAGCTCTGTGACCCTTGTTTTTAGATTTCTTCATCATTAGGATGAACATCTGGCTTTTCAAAATTCTGTAATACAATCAATGCAATATTTTAATACCCTATGTACCTTTAAAGAATGCAATAGCAATTCTCTCAAAGATTCAGGTAACAATCAAAAATTTAAAAATACGTTTCTTGACTACAGAAATATAGAAAATAAAGACCTTAAGGAAAAAAGTGTGGAGCCCTCGAATTTTCAAAGGAGCGATTGTTGATTAAGTACAAATGGTGCGCAGAAGGGATGATAATTCTCACAGGGTACGTCTACATTACAGCGTTAATTTGAGTTAATTCGAAATAGTTAATTTGAATTAAGCTAATTCGAATTAACACATATGCGCACAAAACCTATTTTGAAATAGCGTTTTGCTATTTTGAAATAGCACGTCCACACTGAGTGGACCCTGAACCGAAGTTAAGGCTGGCCAGAACCAGTGCCGGCAGGGCATCAGGTTAGGACTTAGTGTGTGGGGCTGCTGCCTGAGGCTATCTGAGCTCCGTGCTTAAAGGGACCCTACCCCACCCCGGACAGACAGTTCTCAGGGTTCCCTACTTGCTTGTCTACCTCGATGAGGGACAGCAAAGCAGTCCTGTCTTGGAATGCCCACACTTGGGACACCACAGCACTCAGCCACATGGAGCCAGAGCTGTCCCTGGGCATGCTGGTGCATCTCGTGGGGTCGTTGCCATCAGCCCGGCTGCACTTGCTGCAGGCCACCATCCGGGGCATCCATCAGGGGGCTGTCAGGATCCAGGAGGCCCTGCGGGAGAGCATCCACTCCAAGAAGCCCTCAGAGCCACCCCGGTCCTCCCCACTGGGGGCTCATGCCCCATTCCTCCCTCACATCCTTCCACTTACCCCTCCCTAGCCCCCCTTCCTGATGTCAAATAAAAGACACGTATGTTCAAAAATAGAAACTGGGTTTATTGAACAAAACTGGGGGAGATGAACCTCTGGGGAGACTGGGAAAAGGAGGTGGCAGGGGGAAGAGAGAGGGTGGGAGAGGGGAGGGGGAAACCTGGGAGGAGGGAGCTGGAAGGGGGAAGCAAGGGGAAGAAAGGGGGAGGGGAAACTCAGGGCCCAGGGTTGGGGGTCTCGCTGGATCAACTTGATTTTCATGCAGACCTGCTCCTGGGTTCACATGTGGCCTTTGGTGGCCAGGCTGGCAGCTATCTTGCCATAGACGGCTGCGTTCCTCCGTCTAGTGCGGAGATCATGGACGTTGGGGGCATCACCCCCAAACCTGAATAAGGTCCATGATCTCCACCCTGGACCAGGAAGGCGCCCGCCTTCTCCAGCCCGTGTTAGGCTCCTGGGAGCTGGCAGACTGCTCCTGGGGAGCGGTGGAGGGCTGGCTGCCAGTGGCTTGCTGGCTCATGTTTTGGGACCACTGGGTCAGGGGCCCCAGTGGCCACTGCTGGCTCTGGGCTGGCAGGCTTGGAGCTGGCACAGGCACTGTGGCCAGGGTCTACCTCTTTAATGGCTCCTGGGTTGGGGGAGAGGAGAGTATGTTTTCCTGGTTGTGCCCAGAGTGGCCACCAGGGCTCCCTGGGAAGGGCTGGAGGCCCCCTATTTCGAATTAAGTGTCTACACAGCACTTAATTCAAAGTAGCTATTTCAAATTTGGCGTTACTCCTCGTGGAATGAGGTTTACCAAATTTGAATTAAGCGCTCTGCTATTTCGAATTAATTTCGAAATAGCGATTTGCATGTATAGACACTATTAAAGTTGATTCGAAATAACGGTTGTTATTTCAAATTAACTTTGCAGTGTAGACATACCCACACTTTCAAGGGTGGTACTATGGAAATGAAAAGATTACTAATTTTCAGAAGTGTTCTTCATTTCTGCAGATGCATCTCTATTTTTGTAAATATTGTACACCCAATTGAGTGTGAAAACATCATTTAGATGTCTAAATACCTGATTAAATTTGTGAGTACAAAGCTGAACCCTTAGGAATGAAGACCCAATAAGTATAACAGTGATGAATGTACAGGTGTGGAAGATGGGGCATTTTGTTTTTAGAAAATAGTCAAGAATTAAGATCTATAGTGGAGTATTTCAAATGAATGTAGGTTTAATGTTTGCAGCTGCTTTCAACAAATGAATAGTGCTTATTTACTTACTACACCTAAAGAAGGTACAGTGGCATTTTGTGGAGGAATATAGCTCTTTTTTAATAGAGAAGTTACTGGTAGTTTTGAGATCAAAAGCTAGGTTATTCTATCACAGGCACACCTATTACTTTGCCATAATTACCTCACTAACTAAAAATGCTGTCTTATCCAGGGCTCCAAACATCATGTGCCAAATGAGAAGGTCTAGTCAAGGCTGAAGTCTGTAAACACACTCTATATTCTATAGCCTGGCAAGGGATCTAAAGGGACTTGAAAAATACAGGTAAGACCTAGAATAAGTGACTGTAATGCTCAGTTTCTCTAGGTGCCTTCTGTAATACAAAACAAAAGTGGTTGGGAAGGTTAACTGAAATGTGTACTGGGGCCATGTAAATGGCACATATATATATACATTCTGGCTGACCGTCCTGCTGTGGTCAGTCTATGTTTAATACAATGGGTCAGGGAGATACAAAAAATTTACACTAGATGAGGATCTGGATCAATTTCTTTTATATTAATCATATATGAAGCCAACAGGAATTGTGATGCAGAATTGAGTAAGGTTTGCAGGGTTTGATTACATATGTTTAAATTTTTCCTCTACTCTAGATTTTAGTTTTCAGAGCTCACCATTTCATTTCTATTACACCTCTTTCAATTATTTAATTTTTGCTACTGTTTATACACTGCATCTTCTTGATGCTGCCTTTGAATGCTTTGTTTTTCACCCTGTCTAAGCTTTGAGCCCTGGGTACTGATAATCCAATCCCCCACAGAAAATCAATTCACAAGGCTTCTTCCTCCCACACAGAACTAAAAGAGAATTATATGGATCTTACACTAGTAAGAAAACAAGGAAACTAACAGACTTATACAAAAGGTTACAGCAAAACAAATACTGCAATAAAATAATCCAATTAAAATGAAAACAGTACCAAATGCAACTTCTCCTCAAACCTCTGCATTAAATGACAAATACATATAAAAATGTACCTTTCCTGCACTAACAGATGTCAGGTGAACTGATATTATTAGCAAGTTTTAAAGAATCTCCATTCCTTTAATTAATTTTAATCTTTTTAGAAGGATTATCAATTAAGAAAAGTATATGGCTCATACAGACTCCATTTAATCCATTTTAAACTGTATAAACATTTTTAACATGCTCAAAATATTTTCAGTGATACTATTCCTGATGTTTTTCAGCCACAGAAAGGCTTTGTACCAGTCAAGCATTGTTAATTAGATGACGCATGTTCCCTAGTGCAGCTTTGAAGACATTAATTTCCCTTCATCCTGAAGTTTAGCTGCCTTCGAGTTTCACCAGTCTCTAAATCAAGCCAGCTATCAAATACAATCACTTTTAAGTAACCTTTAGCTCAGTTGTTCCTTTTTAGCTGCTTCACCCATCATGTAGTTCAAAGTTACTCTTTCATCATATTACAAAATGCTTTTATAAAAACGGTAGTTAGATCTTGCCAAGAAGAGACCATTACTCACCCTGGCATTCTTCAAGATGTGTCCCCCCCTATGTATGCTCCACTTGTCGGTGCACCAGTGCCTTCTGTGCGTGGGATCAGAAATCTTCATCAGTAGTGCCCTCTGGACGGCACATGAGCACCTCCCCCCGACACTGTGCACTCTTATAGCCAGCTCCGTGCACACCAACTTCCCCCAGCCCCTTCTCTTCTGCAGAGCATGTGTGCTGGGCTCCCAAGCAGAGGGGAGGAGAGTGGGCAGTGGGACACACATAGGGATGTACATCTTGAAGAATCTCAGTTAGGGTACGTCTACACTGCATGCTTATTCCAAAATAGCTTATTTAAAAATAGCACATCTATACTGCAGGGGAGCCTCAAAATTAGTCTGAGGCAGGTTTCCCTAATGTAAATGTGCTATCTTGATTTAGAGCCCCAAGAGGAATAGCTTAGAATGGCCCTGGTGAAGGGCTATTTTGAAATAGCAGCACTGAAGAGTCTACACACACCTTATTTCACAATAGCTATTTCAGAATAAGTGTTATTCCTCATAGAATGAGGTTTACAGGTTTTGGAATAAGCTGTCTGTTTTTTCAAAATTAATTCAAAGTAACGGAATGGCTGTGTAAACGCTTGCATTGTTCATTCAAAATAACACTAGTTATCTCGAAATAACGGTGCAGTGTGGACGCACCCTCACTGAACAGCATAATCTTCCCTTCTTCATTAAGTGATTCCACTATGGGTGCTCCACTTATAGGTGATTAGAAAGCAGTGCCTCTAATTGGAAGACTAGAGCATCAGAGCAAAATTTACTATCAATGACTGGACAAAATTGATGATAGGAGAGCATAGGTTGTGGTGTCAAGTAAAATAACATAGTGATTATGTGTCTGCTGATGCCTATATAGCCACCTTGCAAATTTAATCAATGGGGAGATTATTGAGAAAGACTATAGATGGATAATAAGAGCATGGAATGAGCTGTGATTGAGGTAGGAGGTTATCTTCCATGGAGTTCATAGGATAAATGGATCTACTTTGAAACATGTTGTTTAGATATGGCGGTGACACTGCCACTCGTTCAAACATAAGTCTAGTTAGAGGACATAAGACAATTGTGAGGTCCCAAGCAGGGATCGGGTCTTGTATTAGAGGTTTGAGATTTTGAAGATGCTCAGAAAAATGTTGTATAAAGAAAGACTGATGGTCTATAGGGCACAGAAAGGTGGTGATTGCTGCCAGCTGTACCCTAATGGAGCTTGTGGATAATCCTGATTAAGATGTATTATGTAGTGTCATCTTGGTGGGAGGCACGCCAGCAATGCAATCTAATCCATGTGTGCATGTAAGTGTATCTGCTCATGTCAGGTTTGCCATTCCAAAGCAGGGCTGGATTAAGGGGGGGGCTAGCTGGGCAACTGCCCGGGGCACCAACCTATGGGGGGCACCTGATGGCAGCTGTAAGGGGCGCCGTGTGCCTTGCCGCGGGGCGCCCCTTAGAGCTGCCATCAGGCGCCGCACGGCTGATTGCAGCTGTAAGGTGTGCAGCGCGCTGGGGGGCGGGGCCGCACATGTGCCATGCGCCCGGGGGTGGAGCCGCGCATGCGTCACGTGCCTGCTGCCCGGGGCGCAGGAATGGCTCAAGCCGGCCCTGTTCCAAAGTATAGATTTGGCCATGTCCGAACAGATAACTTCCAAATCCCAGAACTAGGGAGGAAGCCAGACGTTGAGGCAGAACATCTGTGGGTTGGGATGGAGAACGCACCTGTGCCCTCTAAAAGCAGATTGGGTGTGAGATGAATGGAGCTCAGTCAGCGTACCATCATGTGGAGGAGGTAGGTATGGCAGACCTCTGGCGGCCATGTTGAAACTATTGTTATGATGCGAGCATTTTGCAAAATACTCAGAACAGGAGGGGAAAGGAAGGGAAGGTGTAAAGGAGTGGTGTGTCCTGGGTACTGAGGAACATGTCTCCAGTAATCCATGTCCCAGGCCCATTCTCAAACAGAATTGAGGTCAGGAGGCAACAGCATTAAATGCCAGAGATCAAATATGGGACAGCCCCAGTGGTTGTAAATGGGCTGAACTGCTTTTTCCAGTGAAGAGGAGACCCATCTTGAAATGTTAGTTTGATGGAATTGTTTAGATTGCTAAGGTTGAGGATGGGTTGTAAGCTGCCAGATTTCTTCTGGATCAGGAACAGTGGGAGTAGTTCTGTAGCTCTCAGTTGCAGAAGATTATTTATTTCTCCCCTTGGAATGGAACAGTGAGAAGGGTCCCAGAAGAGAGGTGGGGACAGAGATGGTGGGGCAGGAGAGATCAGAAAGGGATGGAGTACCCTCTTTTGATTATCTCTAGGATCCATTTGTCTGAGGTAATAATTTTCCAAGAAGGGGGGTGTCAAAGATGGTGGGAATAACTGGAAGAGGGGAAGGCTTCTTGGGGCCTCAATGACACCTTCAAAATTGCTGCTTCTGTTGGGGTATGTGAGAAGCAGCCCTTTGAAGAGTAGGCTGCCTACTTTTGGCAGGTCTTTGTCTGTGGGGCTGGGTGTCTCAGTGCAGACAAAAAGTGTACTGCTGTTTTCAGGATCGCTGGACAAGTTGGTACTTTTCTGAGCATCTCTTTGGAGCTAGCATGTAAATTGCAAGATAAGGAGTTTAGCTCAGGAGTCCTTAAGGGAGTGCAGAGAATTGTCCAGGAAGCCTGAGAATAGTTTCTGGCACTCAAATGGTAAGTCCTCTACTATGGTTAGTACCACATTAGAAAAATCTGAGAACTGAGCCAAAATGCACTTCTCAGAACCACAGCAGTGGTGATGGATCGGGCAGCAGTGTCTGCAGAGTTCAATAAGGTTTGTTGGGTTGTACAAGCCAAGAGGTGCCTTTCAGATATCAGGGTCTGGAATTGCTCTTTCTTGGCCTCTGGTTGGTCCTGGCAGAGTTCCTCTAATTTGGAGTAGTTGAAGTAGTTATATTTAGCCAGAAGGGTTTCATAGTTTGTGTGACTGGTTCAGTCACAGATATCCCCTTGAGACTTGATGTTCTGAAATACCGCTGAACCAACCTTTCTGCCTTCCTGGGCACTCTCTTTATTCAGTCTTGCTTGGCCAAGCTCTCCAGATGCCTCCAGCACTGACTCAGATACGGGGTCACAGCCCCATGCAGAGTAATACAGAGATCAGATCAGTTCTGGGAAGGCTCAGTCAAAGGGACTTGACACAGCAAACAGGTGCACAGCCCCAGTGGAACCTAATAAATTCGTCTTAGTCTGTATAACGTACAGGTTGAACCTCCTAAATCTGTGACTCCTTGGTCTGACAACACCTGTGGTCCGGCAGGATCATGGATGTTGCTGGACCAGAGAGCCCCAGTGCCTAGGAATGTGAGCCAGTCAGGAGTCCAGGGGAGGGGAGCCCCACCATCAGGACTGGCAAGCCTCATCCTGCTGGGGAGCCCCAGCTGAGTGCTGCACAGCGGAGCAGCCACAGAGGCTCGACCCAACATGACACAGCAGGGCGGCCACGGAAGCCCGACTCAGTGGGACAGCCGTGGAGCCCTGTACCCAACAGAAGCAGGACAGAGGCGTCTACGGAGTTCCATCAGGAGAGCCCCAGCCAGCTGGCAGAAGTGGACCAGAGCCAAGCCCAAGCCTTGTAGTAGCAGAACTGGAGTGGTGCTGGCCAGAGGGAGGGGCAGTGTGCTGGGAGGCCAGTGGCAGGGGACCTCCCCTGATCCAGCAAATTCCCTCATTCCGGATGGGTCAGGTCCCAAGGGTGCCGGACCAGGGAGGTCCAACCTGTATTATATACAGAACAAATCCATATTGTCTGCCCTCTGTCCTACGCTGAAAGAGATATGCACAGTTGATTGTCCCCACCCAGGTAACAAGTATTTAGACTAGGGTTATTAATAAACAAAAGTGATTTTTATTAAGTACTAGAAGACTTACCCAGTCTTACCTGGGTTTGGCCCAGAGGCAGGTAGGGGGCCAGGCTGGACTCCTGCTGGAGCTTCCTGAGCCCACCCTGAGGGTGTGGGGAGGGAGCAGTCCTGGATGGAAGGAAGGGCAAGTTGGCCTGGGGCCAGGAGGGGCCACGCAGGCCTCCCACCAGCACTCTTCAGGCTCAGCCTGGAGGCAGTAGAAGCCTCCCGCCAGCACTCCCCAGGCCTGGCCCATGAGAGGCGGTGCCACGGAGACCTCTTGGTGGCACTTCCTGGGCCTGAGTCTGTGGGCAATGGGGCCATGCAGGCCAGCTCCGGTGCCATTCCCTGGGCTACCCCAGGGAGGAGGGTGGTGAGCTGCATTGGGCTGCTGGCATGGCCACACTGGATGGCCCAACAGTTCTGGGAGGGTCACCTGGGAGTCTGGGGAGGTGGGGGGGCTGTACTGTCCAGTCCCAGTTGGTGCACTATGGGGGGGAGGGGCTGCAGTAGGGGGCTGGTGAGGCTTCCTCCCCCAGTCCAGTGCTGGGGCCAAATGCCGGGGGGAAGGGTTTAGGGTGGGGAGGCACTTACCTGGGCCAGTGGCAAGCAACATGGCAAGCCCTGTCCCTAGCTGATCACTCCCTCTGCCCGCACTGGTCACTCTGGAGTATAGATGCCCCCCACGCTCACTGTCCCCCAATGAGGATGAGGACTGTGCACTCTCACATCCCTCCCATCAGTCCCCTCCCTTTCAATGTTATGGAATTCGATCATTTTACAACACATCCCATTTTTCTGCTACAGCCAACCCTGACCTTACTTTAAGTTAGGATAAGAGGATGCTGAATATCAAATTTGGTGGGCCTGTTACTGTTTAGGAGGAGTTCCTGAACAAATGGACTCACATACAGACAGACACCTCTAAAATATATTTATAGCTAAAAACAGGATTTAAGTGTTTGTGAATAGTAACACACAGAACATAGTAAGTTAGTAAGCAAAATAAAAGAAAACAAGCCAGCTAAGCTTAATACTCTAAGACATTTGTTACATGTAATACTTTGCCCTCACAGTAGATCTAATCATCTTCTTTCACAGACAGGAAAGCTTCCTGGTCTGGGCTTAATCTTTCCCTCATTCAGTCTTAAATGTTTCCAGCAGTCATCTTGGGTGGTAAGCAGGGATGTTCTGACATCTGGTAGTCACCCTTATTGTTTGGCTTCTCACATTTATATAGATTTTGTCCAATGTTGGTATAGTTTGTATTCAGTTTAAATTTTTGTACTTTTCCTCTGAAAATGACAATGTTCATGATGGACTCTCAGCCCTCCTACGGACTGGTCCATAGGAAAAAAAATCCCATGTATAGGTCATTATCTTTATCAATACACCATCAAGATTCTGAAATACCTTAAATGGCTCTCATTTAGCATTCTATTTTAGTAAAATGGGTTTATACTTCATATTTCTAACTTCAAACATAGGAATAATACATGCACACAAATGGAATATGCAGTCAGGAGATTATGACTTTTCAAATGATACCTTACAAGAAGTATTTTCCATAAAGCATTTTCCAGTTATGCATATTCATATTCACAAACGTATTTCCATAAAGCATATGGATAACCCAGTGACAATAGATATTCTAAACTGAAGCAGTTTCAGCTCATGCATAGGTAATCTACCTCTTCATAGGTAGTAGGGTTGTAATTCTTCCTTAAATTGATGGTTACACTGTTTTTGTTTCTGTTGCAAGAAATTCTCAGAACTATAAAGTTAAAATTCTCTTTCTTATTTGGTTCATTTACTAAGATACTCCCTCAGTTCCACAGCTGGGTTTAAGATTAAAATTCAGTTCAAATAAGTTCAAACACCCTTACTTGCTATAAAGAGTCTTTCAGCCTTAAAAATGCTCTTTTCAAACTTAATTCAAATAATATTTAATAATCTTTGGTTTCCCCGACCACAGGATGCTATTCCAAGAAGGACTTCTAAGCAAGGATGGGCTTACCTTTCAAAGCAGGGGAAAACCGTATTTGGATTCAGACTGGCTAACCTTGTGAGGAGGGCTTTAAACTAGGTTCAACAGGGGCAGGTGACCAAAGCCCACAGGTAAGTGAAGAACATGAAGACCAGGGAGATGGGTCAGAAACGAGAGGGACCGTGGGCTATAATAGCAGAGAAAAAGGAGGGACAAGGCAGACCTGGGAAGCAAGATCAAATCAGTATCTTAGACGCCTATATAAAAATGCAAGAAGTATGCGTAATAAGCAGGAAGAACTTGAAGTGCTAATAAATAAACACAACTATGACATCACTGGTATCACAGAGACTTGGTGGGATTATACACATGATTGGAATATTGGTATAGAAGGGCAGAACTTACTCAGGAAAGATAGGCAGGGAAAAAAGGGAGGAGGTATTGTCTTATATATTAAAAATGTACACACTTGGACTGAGGTGGAGATGGACGTAGGCGACAGATGTGTTGAGAGTCTCTGGGTTAGGCTAAAAAGGGTAAAAAACGAGGGTGATGTCATGCTAGGGGTCTACTACAGGCTGCCTACCCAAGTGGAAGAGGTGGATGAGGCTTTTTTTAAACAACTAACAAAATCATCCAAAGTGCAGGATTTGGTAGTGATGGGGGACTTCAACTACAGAGGCGTAGGGAGGGTGTTATGTACCTGGGGGAAAAGGCAAAATTTGCGCCCCCCTCCCCTGCTGCTGTGCGGCTGGGCCCCGAACCTGGCACATGGCTGAGCCCGACCCTGGGCGGGGCGGGGGGGGGGGGAGAGCTTGTACCGTGTCTTCCCCTGCCCCCTCCAGTTTGAGTCCGGGTCCCCGCATGCACTAACCTGCAGGCGGAGATGGAGGAGGGTGGGGCTGAGGGCAGGGAGGAGGCTCCAGCCAGCAGCAGCAGGTGGAGGAGGAGCAAGCGAGCCGAGGGATGATGGGGGAGCGGAGGGGGACTAAATAGGCGCCCCCCCTAGCGTGGTGCCCGGAGGCAACTGCCGCCCCTGCTCCCTTCTTGCTACACCACTGTTCAACTATCCAGACATATGTTGGGAAACTAACACAGCGGGGCACAGACTATCCAATAAGTTCTTGGACTGCATTGAAGACAACTTTTTATTTCAGAAGGTTGAAAAAGCTACTAGGGGAGAAGCTGTTCTAGATTTGATGTTAACAAATAGGGATGAACTGGTTGGGAATTTGAAAGTGGAAGGCAGCTTGGGTGAAAGTGACCATGAAATCATAGAGTTCATGATTCTAAGGACTGGTAGAAGGGAGAACAGCAGAAGAGAGAATGGATTTCAGGAAGGTTTTGGTAAGCTCAGAGAGCTGGTAAGTAAGGTCCCATGGGAAGCAAGACTAAGGGGAAAAACAACTGAAGAGAATTGGCAGTTTTTCAAAGGGACATTATTAAGGGCTCAAAAGCAAGCTATTCTGCTGTGTAGGAAAGATAGAAAGTATGGCAGAAGACCACCTTGGCTTAACCAGGAGATCTTGCATGATCTGAAAATAAAAAAGGAGTCATATAAAAAGTGGAAATTAAGACAAATTACAAAGGATGAATATAAGCAAACAACACAGGTATGCAGGGGCAAGATTAGAAAGGCAAAGGCACAAAATTAGCTCAAACTAGCTACGGGAATAACGGGAAACAAGAAGACATTCCATAAATATATTAGAAGCAAGAGGAAGACCAAGGACAAGGTAGGCCCACTGCTCAGTGAGGAGGGAGAAACAGTAACAGAAAACATGGAAATGGTAGAGATGCTTAATGACTTCTTTGTTTCGGTCTTCACCAAGAAGTCTGATGATGAAGGAATTCCTAACATGGTGAATGCTAGTGGGAAGGGGGTAGGTTTAGAAGATAAAATTAAAAAAGAACAAGTTAAAAATCACTTCGAAAAGTTAGATGTCTGCAAGTCACCAGGGCCTGATGAAATACATCCTAGAATACTCAAGGAGCTGCTAGAGGAGGAATCTGAGCCTTCAGCTATCATCTTTGAAAAATCATGGAGAACAGGAGAGATTCCAGAAGACTGAAAAAGGGCAAATATAGTGCTCATCTATAAAAAAGGAAAAAAGAACAATACAGAAAACTACAGACCAGTCAGTTTAACTTCTGTGCCAGGAAAGATAATGGAGCAAGTAATTAAGGAATTAAGGAATCTGCAAACACCTGGAAGATAATAAGGTGATAGGTAACAACCAGCATGGATTTGTAAAGAACACATCATGTCAAACCAATCTGATAGCTTTCTTTGATAGGATAACAAGTCTCGTGGATAAGGGAGAAGCGGTGGATGTGGTATACCTAGACTTTAGTAAGGCACTTGATACGGTCTCACATGATATTGTTATCAATAAATTAGGCAAATACAACTTAGATGGGGCTACTATAAGGTGGGTGCATAACTGGCTGGATAATCATTCTCAGAGAGTAGTTATTAATGGTTCACAATCCTGCTCATAACAAGGGGGGTTCCACAGGCGTCTGTTTGGGACCGGTTCTGTTCAATATCTTCATCAATGATTTAGATATTGGCATAGAGAGTACACTTATTAACTTTGCAGATGAAACCAAGCTGGGAGGGGTTACAACTGCTTTGGAGGATAGGGTCATAATTCAAAATAATCTGGACAAACTGGAGAAATGGTCTGAGATAAATAGGATGAAATTTAATAAGGACAAATGCAAAGTGCTTCACTTAGGAAGGAACAATCAGTCTCACACATACAGAATGGGAAGTGACTGTCTAGGAAGGAGTACTGCAGAAAGGCATGTAGGAGTCATAGTGGATCACAAGCTAAATATGAGCCAACAGTGTAACACTCTAGCAAAAAAAAGCAAACATGATTCTGGGATGCATTAACAGGAGTGTTGTACGCAAGATACAAGAAATCATTCTTCCGCTCTACTCTGCGCTGATAAGGCCTCAGTTGGAGTATTGTGTCCCGTTCTGGGCACCACATTTCAAGAACGATGTGGAGAAATTGGAGAAGGTCCAGAGAAGAGCAACAAGAATGATTAAAGGCCTAGAGAACATGAGCTATGAAGGAAATCTGAAAGATTTGGGCTTGTTTGGTTTGGAAAGGAGAAGACTGAGGGGACATGAGAGCGGTTTTCAGGTATCTAAAAGGGTGGCACAAAGAGGAGGGAGACAAATTATTCTCCTTGGCATCTGAGGATAAGACAAGAAGCAATGGACTTAAACTGCAGCAAGGGAGGTTTCGGTTGGACATTAGGAAAAACTTCCTAACTGTCAGGGTGGTTAAACACTGGAATAAGTTGCCTTGGGAGGGTGTAGAATCTCCATCTCTGGAGATTTTTAAGAGCAGGTTAGATAGACTTCTATCAGGGATGGTCTGTGGTACTGTGTCCTGCCATGAGGACAGGAGACTGGACTCGATGACCTCTCAAGGTCCCTTCCACTTCTAGTGGTCTATGATTCTATTATTTTAATTTTAAAACTTTAATATGCAGAAGGTAGGGCCCATAAGAGATTTTAAAATATTCTGCCACTAAATGCTCTGCTTAAAAACTCCCCCCAGGTCACAGAGTCCCTGACTTTGGGTGGTATGTTGCCACCACCCACATGCCAAAATCCCTTGAAAGCCAAGAAGACACTTTTGGGAACATCTTCCTGTGGAGTAACTCCAAGCTCTTTAACCCTCCCTTAGGAGAGAGCTTGAAAACAAACTGTAATCTCTTAATAGCTTCAGTTTCAGTTTCTTCAGTTTCAGGCACATGGACACAGAAGCTCCTGCCTTCTAGGATACAAGAATCAGATTATAGTTTTAGAAATGTGATTTTATTTACAAAACAAAGAGGATATATTTGGTAAAGCATACACGGTTGCTAAGTGTTACAGAGCAACTACAAAAACAAAACAAAACAGATGAAAGCACAGAGAATTGCTTCCCTAGGATTCAGTTTCAGTTTGGGTACGTCTGCACAGCACGCTTATTTTGAAATAAGCTATTTTGAATTTTTTTTCTGAAATAGCTTATTTTGAAGTAGCACATCTACACTAAAGGGAAGCCTCAAAATTAGTCCTAGGCAGGCTTCCCTAATGTGGATGTACTACCTCGAATTAGAGCCCCAGGAGGCACTGGGGAGTAGTTACTTTGAATGGCCTGGGGGAGAAGCTATTTCAAAATAGCAGCAGTGGAGCATCCACACTATTGCTATTCCAAAATAGCTATTTCAGAATAAGCGTTATTCCTCATGGAATGAGGTTTACAGATTTCTAAATAAGTCGCCCATTATTTCAAAATTATTTCAAAATAACAGAATTGCTGTGTAGATGCTGCATTGTTATTTCAAAATAACATCAGTTATTTCAAAATAACTGCGCTGTGGAGACACACCCTTACAATGTACAGAAGGATCTTATATCAGCACACACAAGTTCCACAAACCAAGAAAATAAAGAAATTAACTGGATCACGTCTAACCATTCCCTGTTCTACTTACATATCTGTTGTTCCAATGTTTCAGTTTTCTTTTCTTAGACACAGATATTGCTGGAAAACCCATGCCTTATTTTTGGCTCAGACCATTTCTGTCCCAGCCCTGTTCTGCACTCACACACACAAAAAACTAAAGCAAGAAAAAACTGTTTCGTTTCAAATTTCTCCCACTCTCTTCTCATTGTCTGTCCCAGCTCCCTGCCAAGACTTCGTGGATACCCAATGTAGTGGATTTAACTCTTTAGTTACTGAATACTGGGATGTTTAGAAAAGGGTAGTACCCCTCCCATCCACCACAGGAATTAAAGAAGTAAATATCCCTTATAAGCTGTCTTTGAAGAGGTGACTCTTAACTTGCTGAGTCTCCTAAGAAGTTGCTTAAGCACTGGCAGGTATCTAATTAATTTTCTATATTCAAATTGTTTCTTACATAAATAACTGGTTAATAAATGACCTCGCAATATTTGTGCATAAACCTCTTCCAGCCATATAACAAGAGTATCAGGAAGATATTGTATGAAGGTTTGCATTTCGATACAATGTATTTCAGAAAAGATTTGTCATCTCCAACATTTAAGGAACCACTGACAGGAAACAGAAGTTAGATAGGAGTAACCAAAATCTGTAAAATATTTTCCAGTCATCCATGTTTTTCTAAATTTTGACAGATGAAAACTTTAAGAGCACGTCTAGAATATATTGCTCTAGAGTGTGATGTTGCATCCTCATGAAATGTTAGAACAAATAGATCCAAATCTAGCCATTTAGCATCTTTTGAGAAGGTTTCTGGGGTAAGTCTGAGAGCCCTGGCTGGCCCATGCAGAGGAAGCACTCTCTCCCCCGGCCTAGCTGGGAGTAGCAGCTCAAGACCAATACAGGGTAGGAGCAAGTGGCCGCGGCAGCCTCAGTCTCATCTCACTGGGTAGGAAGGGTCAGTCTCATCAAGAAGTCCAGAGGGGTCCAGATGCACAGAAGTTGGGTCAGGAGTCTGACCAACTTCAATTAGAGCAACCCCATCCCACCCTCCCCTCTACAGTGATTTGCCTCTCTACAAGGTGCTTTGGGCACCCAAAACCATGTGCCCGCACAGATGCAAAGAGGCACATGACCACTCTTGTGGCTTCCTCGTTTCCCCATTAGAAAGTCATTTTTCAGCAGGGAAGGAATGAAACAGTGCATTCTACATGCACACAGTTCACAGAATTCCCCCAGGAGGAACACTAACCCAACTTCTGCTGAGGAATGCAAAATGCTATAGTACAGGGCTGGGCAAAATATCTCCTGGGGGCCAGATCCAGCCCGTGGACCCCCTTGCCAGGACCCTCAGGAACGCAACTGCTGCGGTTTAAAACATAGTCGCAGCGGCTCTCTGCTCTGGAGGGAGGAGGAGGCTTCATGCAATCTCCGTGCCCCCAGCCCAATCCTCAACTCCTATTGCTCAGAAACTACTGGCCAATAAGAACTGACCTCAGCCAATCTCTCAGCTCCTATTGGCTGGAAACAGGCAGCTAATCGGAGCTGAGAGATTGGCAGCCAATCGGAGCTGAGAGACTGGGGCAGTGCAACCCTCTTCCCCCACTTGGAGTTGAGAGCCACGTGGAGGGAGCAGCCTGCATTTTCAAGGGGCTGGGGCTGCAGCAGGGAGGGAGCCAAGGTTGCCTTGGGGGTGCTGCAGCCTGCTGGCCAGGAGACACTTAGGTAAACTCCTCCCAGCCAGCGCCTGCCTCTGGCTCCCCAAATCTTCCTGCACCCCAACTCCCTCCCCCAGGCCACCATCCAAACCCCCTGCAGCTCCCTGCCCCAGGTAACAACTCCCTTCCAAACCCTGTACCCCCTCCTTCAACTCTTCCCCAGGCCAGAATCCTCTCCTGCACCCTCCCCCCCCGACCCTACACCTCAATGCCCCAACCCTACACCCCAATGCCATTTCACAACCCTTTCCTTCACCCAAACACCCTCTCAGACTCTACACCATTTCCTGAATCCCAGGCCCTTACCCCGTGCACCCTTCTACACCCACCCTCCAACCTAGACCCCGCAAATCCTCCACAGAAAACTACGGCCCTTGACGACTTACTAAAACCTTGGAGTGGCCCCCCACCAAAAACTATTGCCCACCCCTGCTGTAGTAGGACCAAGCAGACATAGGCCATCCCTGACATGTGGTTGTCTAACCTGTTCTTAAAATCTCCAGAAATGGGAATTCTATACCCTCCGTTGAAAGCCGATTACAGAGCTTAACTATTCTTACAGTTAGATTTTTTTTTTCCTAAGCGCTAACTATATACCTCCATTGCTGCAGATTAAGCCTATTACTTTGTGTGCTTCCTCTTTGGAGATGAAGAAGTGATCACTGGGCTCTCTTTACGGACCTTAACATACAGACTTATCAGGTCCTTGGTCAGCCTTCTTTTCTCAAGCCTAAACGTGCCCAGTTTTTTTTAACCTTTCCTCATAGGTCAAGTTTCCTAAACCTTTTATCAGAGCTCTGGAATTTTGTGGGACCAATAATATTTGTTCACTAAAAATGGCTTCCTTTGTGCAGCTCATTAAATCAGCTCTCAACATCACATGCAGCACAATCCAGGCTCTGCTCAGCAATACAGATTAGTGATTTCTTAAGGTTGCAAACCAAAAGCTTTGCAGAAAGAACAAATGTTTTTCTTTGTTCCCTGACTTTTCAAGGTAACAACCCTAATGTGCCATTAACTGTCTTCCTAATATTAAGTGCAAAGTTGTTGAAAATGTCTTCGCTTTCTCCATTTCCTTTTGCTATTCTCAAGTTTAATTAAGGAATAATTAAGTTAGTGCTACCTTTAATAGATAGATTCTTTCCTTCTTTGTTCTAGCTTTTTAAGATGAAGACAACAGCAAGTAAGTTTGCTATTTTAAGTAACTCATGGCATTTGTTGAACTCAGTAGAGGTCTCCATAAATAAATACAGTTTAACTGTCCACAGGTAGGAAAACGTATGCATTATAGGTATTGTATTAGAGAACGCTGGCAAGTGTGATGCTTTGTTGAACTTCACCGTTAAACCACAAGGAGCTCCCACAATTGTAATGTCCCAGAAAGAACTCTGCTTGAAAGCTATTATTATCCTTCCATACCATAGGACCTACATTGTCTTTAAGGTCAGATGTACTGACATGGGGCTTAGAGGTGATATTGAGGTATCTTTGCTCAAACAATCCTGGCCTTTGCTCATTCTGCAAGAAAGGTATATATTAGCTATTGCCCACAAATTAATGCCCAAAGCTTGCCTCTAAAATATCTCAGTATAATTACTCCAGCTGTCTGATCCACTACAGAAAGAAACTTCTTATTAAACCACACCGGAAGTTAATTTAATCTCTTCCTATTGGTCCTCATAATGCTAGTATTAAGAGTAGTATGACCTTTCAAAAGCACTAATAAGCCAACTGTACTTAAAAATCTATTATGAAACATTAATGTTCATGGCAACAAATCTCACCTTTAGAAATTTACAAATATAAGTAGAATTTTTATGCTATTAAACACACCGCTGATTAAAGAACTATTAAAATACTGGAGGAGATAAAAAAATGGTCTTTGTTAAACCAAACAATGAGTTTACTAATTCTATAGAATGTACCTTCTTGGCAAATCTCAGTGTCCAGAGAGAACAGTCTAACTATTGCTGGTGCTCCAATTAAATTTTCATCCCAAGGATTTTTAAAAAGACTGTCTGGAGTATATTAAAGAATCCTTCCCACCCACCTACTTTTGTAACCAAGTTCTTTGAGGAATAGTAAAAGATATGTAAACCACCCTCCCCAGTGACTACCACTTGATTAAGAAAGAACCTTGCACCCCACATGAACTGCCCACATCTAGACTGGGGTGTTAACAGTTCCAACTTACTTTCTGTCAATAGATAAACAACTTGCAATTTTACATAGAAAATAAATATATGGAGCAGCTTGTAAGCAGGCTCGTAGAAAAAGTAGAAGGAACACCTGAATAAATAAGAGCAGGAAGTATATAAACAGGGCCCTACCAAATTCACAGTCTATTGTGGTCAATTTCATGGTCATAAGATTTGAAAATGAGGTAATTTCATGTTTTCAGATGTTTACACCTGAAATTTTAGTGTTGTAACCTCGCCCAAAAGTTGGTTTTCAAGGGGGAGAGCTCAAAAATGTAGTAGGGTTGTGAGATTGCCCCCCATTACATCTCTGCCTTCAGAGCTTACTGCAGCTATGCATCATATTATAATATGTCAATTTTCAAGTTACAATCTGCTGAAGCTATGTCCTGTTTTTGTACATGCATCATTTTTGTATGTGAAGTTAGAAATATGACGCGTGAATCCGGTTTTAATTCTAAATGTGCTAATGAGAACTATTAGGGATACTTTGGATCTTAATGACGGTACTCAAACCAATGATTTGTGAATAGGCTTGTTTGTCCTGTAAGCCCAAACTGTGGTTGGTCCTAGAAAGACATGTGGCCAGGTCATCTGATGCTGAAACTCATTCTGGATCTTGTACTTTTCATCTCGAGGTGAGAAAAATTTGAACTGAGCAAGAAGAATTCCCATCTTGGGCAAAAGGGATATAAGGGGAAAGGGGGAAAACCAAGCAATAGGAGCAGTCACCAGACGCCAGGAACTCCCCTCACTGACCTCCTAAGATGCTTGTGGGAAACATCTAAGACTGACCAGTGGGAAGGATTGGGCATAAGTTAGGAGGCTGCTTAGTTTGTAAAAGAGATGTTTAGAACAATTGTTTAGGGTAAGAATTTGCATGAAACAAGTTTCTTACTGGATTAGGACTAGCTGGCATTTTTTGTTTATTTTAATTTAGTAACTTACTTTGATCTGTTTTCATTTGCAAACACTTAAATCCTACTTTTTATATGTAATAAGAACATGTTTGTTTATTATCAAGCCCAGTGTAAATTACTGTTACAGGGAGGGGGAGAAAGCAAACACTGCATCGCTATCTCTTTAATTGATAAAGGGTAAAATGGAGTTATTTAGGGTTTTGGTCTCTTTGGAGGGTTGATTTTCTGGGTGCTGACTCCTTTAGCTGAGCCCTGCCGGAGCTGAACTGGTTCAGTGTCTGTGTTGCTCTGCAGGAGGGCAGTACCCCCAACTCTGTGCCTGGGCGGGGAAGACCAGACCTTCTGGACCAGCAGGACAGGATGGTGGGGAGCCTCAAAGGGCTAGAAGGCAGGTGTCAGTGACATGATCAGCATACCAGGGGACAACCCCAAGGGTACTTCTGTGATTTAACTCATCACAGAAGGGACAGGACTTGCTCTTCCCTTGCATGGCTGTTCTCATGAGCAGATCAGGCTCATATGCTGCTCATAAGCAGCCTGGGGAAAATCAGACCCATCTCTACTTCCAGGAACCTCCTGCAACCAAGGTAAGGGGGTACTCA
Organism: Pelochelys cantorii; assembly: GCA_032595735.1. NCBI lineage: Eukaryota > Metazoa > Chordata > Testudines > Trionychidae > Pelochelys > Pelochelys cantorii. Next base: position 9,030,392 of record CM064339.1, on the reverse strand, counting down.
GAGGTGGGTCTGATGTCCCTTGAGTGCAGCCATACAGGAGAAGAGCAAATCCTGTCCTTCCCCAGCCTGGAGGGAACTGGCAACTGGAGCTGGGGACATTGTAAGCTGTAGCCTCCTGATTTCTCTCTGCCCTGTCCTCCAATAGCTAGATTTTTGGAGGAGGTCCGATTTCATAGTCTGTGACATGTTTTTCATGGCTGTGAATTTGATAGAGTCCTATGTATAAACTCTGCCATAGACATACACAGGAAGCATAGGCAGCCATTTCTGCGGGAGAGGCTTTCTTCTGTTTACCTCTCAATTCTTATGCCAGGACAATTTCTTTATCATGGGAACCTGCAGGGCCATCCTTAGGGATATGCAGCTGTGTAGGGTACCATTAAATTTGGGGGCCTCACAGGTACCCTATGCTGTGTAAGCCTGGGGATACACATCCCACAGCCCCACCCACTTGCTGCCCCTCTTCCCCGGTGGGTGAAGTAGCAGTTCTAACAGACCCCCCCCCCCCACAGGCTCAAGGGTGGCTCCAACTACACCATCTCCTAGCTGCTCCCTCCACAAGGTCAGCACTGGGGCTCCATCAACCCCCGTCCCCATCCTCCCAACTGCCCCCATGGGCTGTGCCCAGCCCCAGCTTATGAGGCAGTGACTTAATGACTCAAGCACAGGACTCCAAAGAGGCAAGGGGTAGCTGTGCAGGCTACAGTTGCCTTCGTTCCCTGCTTCAGGATTGACAACTGCCCCAGAATGGACACCCTTGAAGCAAATGGCATCCAGTCCATCCAGGCTGGGAGAGTGGGCAACTCCCTGTCCTCCACAGCTTCTGCCACCCCTACAACTCCTCCATGGAGTGGCGGTTGCTAGTGCTGGGCTGCATAGGGCACCAGCACTAGTAGGGATGGCCCTGGGAGCCTACCACGGATAGTTGACCCAAGACCCAGTCCAAATGTAATAGTGTGCAATTTCTTCAGTTCTCATTCCTCCCCATGGATAAAAGTTTCCCCTTTCCTCTTTTTTCAGGAGCTGAAAGCTGTCATTCATTTGTCATGATTTCCCAGGAGACCAGCTGTGATAGAGATTACACCATCATGACGGCAGCTCTCGCAACATGTTTTCCTAGTAACCACAGCATTCAGATTTTGTTTGAATTTTCTCTAATGACCCATATCAAGGATACTCATAGAAAGCATAATTATATAAAAGTCTCTTCAGAGTTTAAATTAAAAATCTCATAACTGATTTCTATGAGTTAATACAAAGTGTGACTACACCAAAAACATAAATAGCATTTTTTTCTTAGTGGAGACTTCACCCTTCTGTCCATTTTATTCTTTGATGTTGATCAAGGCATTTTGATGTTCTAATTTAAGCAAAGACAATTTAGGCCAAATTCTTCCCTAATGTAACTCCATTGGCTGATAGGAGTCAGCTCTTGGTCTTTAGAATTCTAGCCCATGTGTTTTATTAAATTAGAAGCGATGTACATTCCTGTTAAAGGAATGAGAAATAAACTCAGAATGAATGCCACTAAAATGAAAAAGAAAAGTATCTAAGAAAACGATCAGAAATTTCACATGTTCTCTCCTTTACTTAGTTGCTGACTGCACTGTCCGCCACAAGCCAAATAAGATGCTGATTTAATCTGGGGCACTGTGGTCACTGGCTTTTGATTTTCATGGTCTCTGAACCCTTTTAAAACTTGTTTTCCATCTGGTACAGTTTAACAAATTGCACAGATGGTGATAACTATAGAAGCTGTAATCACTGGAAGAGGTAGGGCATGAAAAAACTCTTGCATACCAAGATGATAAAGCTTTATATGATTTTCTTGTGATCAGCAGCTAATCAAAAGGTTGGTTTGTTTTTTCAAAATGTGAATGTAAACCTTCTCCCATTGAAATCAGAAGCAATACTCCATCAAAATAACCAGGCTTTAAATGCCAATCCAGTCTCAATCAGAAGCTCAGAAAAGAACCACAAAGCAAGGTTTTTTATGAGATAGGCTGGAATAATTTCCTTATTAGAACATCAGCTTTCTTAGCCTCAGTATAAAATTACAAGGGGCAAATGCCAAAATGATGGGAATCACTCACCAGAATAAGTAGGATTTGGCCCAATAAGAAACTCATTTAATAGGACTGCATGTCACTATAAGACCACCTAAAGGAAAGAATGCCTTTAGATCAGCAGTTCTCAAACTCCGTCTCAGGACCCCAAATGGGATTGTGACCCAGGTTGATGTAGACTTGCTGGGGCCTGGGGCCAAAGCCAAAACCTGAGCCATACCACCTATGATCAAAGCTGAAGCCTGAGGACATCAGCTGTACATGGTAGGGCTCAGATTACTGGCCTCCTGCTAGGGACATAAGCCCTTGGGATTTGCCATCCCCCTTGCCTAGGGTGGTGGGGCTTGGGTGGGCTAAGGCTTTGGTCCTCCCTCCTGGGGTTATATAGTAATTTTTTGTCAGAATTGTGTCATAGTGTAATATAATTTGAGAACACCTGCTTTACATAACAGAACTGGTTATAAAGAAATTGGGGTGCTCAAAGTCAGCAGATAATGGATGAATACTTAATGCTCCGTCATTCATTTCTGTACTCATGACCTACCACAGGAAACAAAATGATGAACTCTAAGTATTCCCTGCTCAGCGAAACTTTTCAGACCTTTGTAGTGTTCCAGAGTTCAGCCCCACTAAGGCCATGGGAAGCCACTAGCCTGATTTCAGGTGTACACTTTGAGCATGTCTATACTACAGCCTTACATCAACCTATGTTAGGTTGACATAAAGCCATCACAATAATTATTGCAGTGGCTGGTATCTGCATTATCCTCTTTCTGTAGGTGATCCATGTCCTCACCAGGAGCACTTCCACTAACTTAAGATGGGTAGTGTGGGTGTCCACGCAGCTCCTCACTGAAAGCCCAGGTGTTCCCCCAAATCTTGGCTCCCCATTATATCACCGTCAACAGTTGATGAAAGCAACTTTAATGCAAGCAAATAAGCGCAGTAACTACATCCATATAAACCCTATGCCTCTTGTGGAGGTGTAGTATGGCACTTACATCAGTGGCAGCAAAGTTGTAGTGTGTACCCCAGAGGTGGGTAACAATTTTCTTACAGGTACTGTTGTATCATACCCTCCCCCACGTGCCATTGAGTTGGGAAGGAGGGTTGTGATTAGTCACATAAGAGTTTAACTGGTTAATCAACAAGCTAATGTTTATCAGTTACTGTTAACAGTTAAAATGTGCATGGGACTACTGGCAGCCCCACCGGGCCTCGAGCCCCCAGCCGCCCCACAGGGCAAGGACCTGGCAGACCCAAGGCACTGGAAGCCTGGAGCTGGCATCTACACAAACTCCAGCAGCCTCAGAGGCTGGGAGCCTGGAGCCAGGAGCCCCACAGAGCCAGCAGCCCTGGTAGCCCTATGGGGCAAGGAGCTTGGAATCAGTAGCCCCACAGATCTCTTCAGCTTGCAGCCTCGAGGTGCTGGAAGACTGGAGCCAGTAGCTGGCCGCCCCGGCAACCCCATGGGGCCAGGATCCTGGAGTCAGCAGCCCCACAGAGCCCCAGCAGCTGGCAGCCTGTGGAGCCAGGAGCCCCGGCAGCCCCATGGGATCACAGGCCCCACTGGACTGGCAGCCCCACAGGGCCGGCAGCCTCGCTGTGGAACCAGCAGCTCCAGCAGCCCCGTAGAGCAGGAAATCTGCAGCCATGAGCCCCACAGAATTCCTCAGAGCCCAACAGATGGGAGCCCCAGCATCCCCATGGGGCTGGGAGCTGGCAGACCCAGCATAAGCCAGCAGCACCACAAGTCTAGGAGCCGACAGCCATCAGCCCTGCAGGACCAGGAGCCGGCAGCCTCGCAGAGCCCCAGCAGTATGCAGCTCCATGGGGCCAGGATTTGGCAGCCCTGAGCCAGGAGTCAACAGCCCCATGGTGCTGGGAGCCTGGAGCTGTCAGCCACACAGAATCCCAGCAGCCTCATGGGGTTGGGAGTCCCACGGGGCTGAAAGCCAGTATCCCTGGCAACTGGCAGTCGCAGCAGTCAGAAGGCCCACAGAGCTTTGCAGAGATGGGAACCCGGATCTGGCAGCTCCGCAGGTCCAAGAGCTGGCAGCCCTGTGGGGCTTTGAGCCAGCAGCCTGGAGCACTGTGAAGCTCTGGAAGTCCCAGGGTATGTCTACACTACAAAGTTAATTGGAAATAACAGCCGTTATTTCGAATTAACTTTAATAGCATCTACACATACAAACCGCTATTTCGAAATAAATTTGAAATAGTGGAGCCTTTATTTCGAATTTGGTAAACCTCATTCTACGAGGAATAACACCAAATTTGAAATAGCTAATTCGAAATATGTGCTGTGTAGACACTTATTTCGAATTAGGGGGCCTCCAGCCCTTCCCAGGGAGCCCTGGTGGCCACTCTGGGCACAACCAGGAAAACTTGTCTGCTCCCTCCCCAGCCCCGGAGCCCTTAAAGGGGCAGACTCTGGCCACAGTGCCTGTGCCAGTTGCCAGCCTGCCAGCACACAGCCAGCAGACCGTGCACCTGGCATAGCATGAGCCAGCCACCCACTGCCACCCAGCCCTCCACCGCTCCCCAGGACCAGGATGGCGGCTCTCAGGAGCCTGCCAGGGGCTGCAAAAGGCGGGGGCCTTCCTGGTCTAGTGCAGACATCATGGGCCTCACTGAGGTTTGGGGGGAGGCCTCCAATGCCCACGATCTCTGCACTAGGTGCAGAAATGCGGCTGTCTACAGCCGCATGGCTGCCAGCCTGGCCACCAGAGGCCACATGCACAGCCAGGAGCGCAGGTGCGCAGCAAAATAAAAGAAATGCACAGATCTATGCCAGGGCCTCCCGGCCAGGAGCTGACCTGGAGGCCTGCCCATATTATGAGGCCCTGGACTGCATCCTGGGGGGTCAGACGGTCTGTGCCCCCCTGGTCGTCATCGACCCCGGGGCAGAGGGCCCTGCCCCTGACACAGGGGAAGAGGAGGAAGAGGAGGACGACGGCAGCCAGGAACCTGCAGGGAGCGTACCCTGCACCCAGGACCCCCGAGCCGAACCGGAGGGCCCGTCAGCAGCCTCATTCGAGGCCGGGGAGGCCTCCACATGTGAGTGATATCACGGTCCCCTTATGCGGGGGGAGGGGGGGGAGGGGGAGCCCAGGGACCATGCATGTCGGCCTTGACAACCTGTGCATCTGCCATGCCATCCAGGACATGTGGCCCCAGCTGGGTGCCATGCAGGGGCCCGGGCCTGTTCCCCACACGCGTCCACACGTGAAGGCACATGACAGGCTCCTGACCCCAGGGAGAGACACTGCACACTGCCCTCCCTCCAGACATCCCATCTACACAGAAGCAGGGCACATCTCACCTTCCCCCCCACCACCACACTATGGGCAGCACAGGGGCTGGGGTGCAGTCCTGGGCCAGCTCATACTCCCGGGAATAGCAGGTGCGGAGACCTGCCGTCCTCGCCTTGCAGAGGGGGGCTGGGTTGCACCCACTGTGTCCCCAGGGAGAATTGACCACTTCTCTTGTTTCACCGCAGCCGCAGCACCTGCGAGTGCAGGACACACCACCCTGCCTGGACCATCCACCTGCACCCAGGCCAGCAGGCACACCCGCAACCTGGAGGAGTTCCAGAGGCAGCAGCTGTGGTTGCAGGGACGGCAGATCCACAGCCAGGAGCAGTGGGTGCAGGAGGACCTGCAGCTGTGGCGGGAGAGCTTGCAGGAGCTGCAGGAGCAGGGCCGTGCCCTCCACGAGCACCTGCAGGCCCTGGCGGACCGATTGCTGCCTCCTGCTGCTCCAGCCCCTGCGGCCGCCCCAGCTATCATTCCTCCTCCCACCCCTGCTCGCCCTCCCGCTTCTTCCGCCCCCCCTTTCCCTCCTGCCCCACCCTCCATACCCACTCCCCCCCGGGAATGCTGAGGCCACCGCACCCGCAGTGCTGCGAGACGGGAGGGCCAGCAAAACCCCCAACCCTGAACTTTCCCTCCCCCTTCCTCCCCTTGCCTCCCCCTTCCAGCTCCCTCCCCCCAGGTTTCCCTCCTTCTGCCCTCATTTCCGCCCCCCCCCCCCAGTTATGTTAAATAAAGAGATTTTTTTGTGGCAACACAGGTGTTTTTATTGTATATCAGGAAGAGGGGTTAGGGAGGGGAAAGGGGAAGGAGGTGGGGGTGGAATGTAAGGCACAAGGCCCCAGTGGGGCATGCCAGGGGGACTTCAGTCCTCGTCCGCCTGGAAGCTCTTCCGCAGGGCTTCTCAGATGCGGACAGCCCCCCCGAAGGGCCTTCCGGCTGGCAGCCGTGCAGGGCTGTGCGTACTGGCCAGCCAGGTGGTCAGCCTCTGCAATCCAGGCTGGCAGGAAAGCCTCCCCCTTCCTCTTCACATAAATTGTGGAGCACACAGCATGCTGCCACCACGTGCGGAATATTGTGCTGGGAGAGGTTGAGGCAAGTGAGGAGACATCTAAATCGTGCTTTCAGTCGGCCAAAGGCCCCCTCGACCACGATGCGGGCCCTGCTGAGCCTGGCATTGAAGGCCTGCCGGGAGGGGCTGAGGTGTCCCGTGTAGGGCTTCATCAGCTAGGGCTGTAGGGGGTAGGCCGCATCCCCCAGCAGGCACACTGGCATGTCCACGTCCCCGACCCTGATGTGGCGGTCGGGGAAGAAAGTCCCGGTGTGCAGCCTCTGGCACACGGAGGAGTTGCGGTACACCCGCACATCGTGTGCCTTGCCGGAGCAGCCCACACTGATGTCTGTGAACTGGCCCCGGTGATTAGACACGGCCTGCAGGATCACGGAGAAGTACACCTTCCTGTTGATGAAGAGGGAGGCCTGGTGGTCCGGGGCACAGATGGGGATGTGCGTCCTGTCGATTGCCCCCTCGTAGTTGGGGAAGCCCAGGGTGCCGAACCCCTGGATGACCGCGTCCAGATGGGTGAGGTGGACGACTCTGCGGAGCAGCACCCTGTTGATGGCCTTCATCACCTGCAGAGAGACACACAAAACCGAGGGTCACTCGGGTGCCCGGGTACCTGGGAGTGTTCGTTCCCTGCCACTGCCCCGCGCCTCATTCCCAGGAGCAACTCCCACTGCAATCCTGGCCACCGCGGGCGGTCTGAAGCGCGGGCGGGACAGACCGAACCCTCCCGGGGAGGGCACTTACACCACCTCCCCCCCCCGTTTTCCTTGGGGCAGCCCATGTCCTCCTTGCAGCCCCCCCTTCTGACCCAGTGGCCAGTGAGTGCCGTACCTGCATGAGCACTGCTCCGACGGTGGATCTCCCCACGCCGAACTGGTTCCCCACGGATGGGTAGCTATCCGGCGTGGAGAGCTTCCACAGGGTGATGGCCACCCACTTGTGGAGGGGAATGGAGGGCCTCATGCATGTGTCCCGTCGCCGCAGAGCAGGGGCGAGCCACTCGCAGAGCTCCAGGAAGGTGTCCTTCTTCATCCTGAAGTTCTGGGTCCACTGTTAGTCTCCCCAGCGCTCCAGCACGATGTGGTCCCACCAGTCGCTGCTGGTGTCCAGACACCAGATGCAGCGGGGCACGCTGGCATCCGGGTGCTGCTCCTCCAGGGCCCCCAGGGGGGGCAGGGGGAGGGCCAGGGGGCTGGCCTGCAACAGAAGGTGCCAGGCAGCCTCCAGCAATTGCTGCCAAGCTTGCAGCAAGATGTTCAACATGAGCACCAGAGTGCCCAGGGGTGGCTCTGGCTCCATGGTGCCGAGTGCTGTGGTGTCCCAAACGAGAGTGACCGAAACAGGCGGAGAGGAAAACGCTTTGCTGTCCCTCAGCGAGGTAGGCAAACAAGCGGGAAAGCTGAGAACCGGCTGTCCAGGGGGGTCCCTTTAAGCACGAGCCTCAGATAGCCTCAGACAGCAGGCACACAAAGCAACTACTGACCTGATGCCCTGCTGGAACCGGTTTCAGCTGCCCTTGAATGCGACCCAGCGTCCAATCAGTGTGGACGCGCTATTTCGAAATAGCAAAACACTATTTTGAACTAGTTTTTGTGTCTAGATGCGTTATTTCGAATTAGCTTATTTCAAATTAACTAATTCAAAATAAGTTAATTCGAAATAGCGCTGTAGTGTAGACATACCCTCAGAGCTTTTGAACATAGTGGTAATCAACTGTTGTAACAATTTATCAACTATTGGTCACCATGGTCACCTTCCATGGGCCTGGGACCCCAGCCTGATGCTGAGGGGGTAACATATGCTCCAGCTGGGCTGGGGAGGGGCGGGAGCCAGTGCATGGCTCAGCTGGACTGTGGGGGAGGGGGAGGAGACTGAGAAGCCTGGGAGGGCCAGTGCAGAGGGTGGGGCCGGAAGCAAAGTAGCCAGAAATGACCTCCCCTGGTCTAGCAAAATCCCTCATCTGGGATCAGTCAGGTCCTGAGTGTACGAGACCAGGGAGGTCAAACCTATATCACTCATCTTGTTTTGCTGATTCATGTCCACCCTGATAAGTATCCAGGGGAGCAGGGGGAGATGGGTAGGATAGCAAGGTTTCATATATATTCATAGTATAAAGAACACATGGATATGGGTTAGAAGTGATCACAAAATATAAGCTGACAAGAGCTTGATTTCTACCCTGATAGCAACTGCTTCTGACAAAGCTGACCAGAGAACTGAGAATGAAAGCTCTTGAGGGGAAGCTGTAGGAAGACTTTTTTAATTTGTTTGTTTCGTATTTCCCTTATCTAGCCTTCGCCAGGTGGAACTCTTGTACTTTGGCTTTTGGGGTAGGGATATAAGCAAGTAGTCAACAAGTCTAGGTTTATTGGTTAATCTAGTCGACTACACACATTTTCCCCCCTCCTCCGCTGCCTCTGTATCAGAGGCAGCAAGGTGGGGGGAAGCAGGAGCTGGTGCTGGAGGGAGCCAGCTTAAAAGCCGGTTCCCCCAGCATTGTCTCCAAAGTGCTGCCTCCCCCCCGCCCCGTGCTGCTGCCTCTATCAGAGCTCTCTATCAGAGGCAGCAGCGTGGAGAGGGAGGTCAGAGGAAGCTGCCGCGAAGCAGCCTCTGCCTGCAGTCAGCCCAGGCAGCTTGATTTCTTTTCATTTTCCATTTAAGTTACACTATGCGCTGAACTCAATTTCATATTACATTATAGCACACTGCATTCGTGTATATTTACCCTGATCTGAAAACACTATACGTTTGTGCTTATGCAGCACATGATAAATCAGAGCTAAGTATATGCAATGAAGACAGTGCACAGGTTGAGAATCCATTCAATATTTAACTCCCAGCCCTTGGGTGAGTGGGGTGGCAGTGGGGGGGGGGGAAGGAGCAGAGGAGGAACATGATATAGATGACCAAATTCAATCACCCAGGGAGGAGATGATTTCTTTACTTGTGAAACATGTAACCGCTCTTATCCATTTGAGCTAAAGTGCTATTCTGAAAGCCTTCTGCCAGACAGGAAGGTTACTACAGGTAACCTTCTATAAACTGGAACCTTCTGGTCTGGCAACATCCGTGATCTGGAAGGACCATGGATATTCCAAGATCGGAGAGTCCCAGCGTGCTGCGGCGGGTGAGGGGGCTGGGAGCCCAGTGCTATGTGTGTGCGGGGGAGGGGCAAGGAGGCAACGCATGGCCCAACTGGGCTGTGGGGTGGGGGTGGCCCAATGAGCTGTTCAGCTGGTCTGCTGGGGGAGAGAGGAAGCCCGGTGGGGAGGTGGGGCAGAGAGGCCTGGCAGCAGGGGGCCCAGAAATGACATCCCCTGATCCGGAAAAATCTCTCATGTGGAACCAGTCAGGTCCCTAGGGTGCTAGACCAGGGAGGTCCAACCTGTATTTTTTTATTGCAAACTTGTTTTAGTAAAGAGCAATGGAAACACTGCACAGAGATTATGGGGACTTAATTTGATTAAAACTTCAACAGTACTCACTGTATTAGAGCATTTAATTAATTTATTGGAAGGTTAGCGTCAACAGTGCCGTTTGATAGAAATTTAACCTGAAAGTCAGAATGTCTGAAATGAGCAAGAAATCCAAAGTGTATGTTGAACAATGAGTTAACTCTTATTTAATGAAGAGTACTGGAAATAATCCTGCAAGTAATCCTGATAAAGCCATTGAAATCTAGGGACGCTCTGTACCAGTTTTTGACAAAACAGCAGCACCTCTAGCCCCTCCTGGGCTTTCGTTTATCACTAGCAGGTTTAACCAGCATTGCCCGGTAGTGCCAAAACAGAAAAGGGATGAAATGGAGAATTTTGGAGTAGTTCTCTGTTTTGGCACTACCCCCTAGCTTAGGCTATATCTAGACTACAGAGTTTTATCAGAAAAAGGTACGCAAATTGGGCTCTGCCTACACTGGGCCAAATTTCAGAAAAACCTCCTTTTTTGGAAGAGCTCGTCTTCCTCGTGGAAGGAGGAAGACTGGGCTTCTGAAAGAGCACATGTGCTCTTCCGCAAAAAATGTCAGAAGAGCAGACACGTTCTCTGGACGTGGCAGAGTTTTTCCGGGATACCTCAGGTATCCCGGAAAAAACCCCATAGTCTAGACATAACCTGAGTGTCATCCACCAACTTGCTGAGGGTGAAATCCATCCCCTCATCCAGGTAATTAATAAAGATGTTGAACAAAACCAGCCCTAGAATTAACCCTTGGGTCACTCCTCTTGATACCGACCGCCAACCAGACAGCGAGCAATTGACCACTACTCATTGAGCCTGACACACTAGTTTTTTATCCACCTTATAGTCCATTTATCTAATCCATACTGCCTTAACTTGCTGGCAAGAATACCATGGGAGACCATATCAAAAATTTTGCTAAAGTCAAGGTATATCATGTCCACCACCTTCCCCATGTCCACACAGTCAGTTACCTTGTCATAGAAGGCAATCTGGTTGGTCAGGCATGACTTGCCCTTGGTGAATCCATGTTGACTATTCTTGATCGCTTTCCTGATTACTTTTTCTTCTCAAATGGATTCCTTGAGGATCCCCTCCCTGATATCTCCCTGGATTGTCCTTCTGTTTTTTAAAGATGGGCACTACATTTGCCTTCTTCCAATTGTCTAGGACCTCCCTCAATCACACAAGTTTTCAAAGATAATGGCCAAAGGCTCTGCAATCACATCAGCCAACTCCCTCAGTACCCTCAGATGCATTAGATCTGGCCCCATGGATTTGTGTATGTCCAACTCTTCTAAATAGGTCTTAACCTGTTCTTTCTCCACTGAGGGCTGTGCACCTCCTTCCCATACTGTGTTGCCTAGTTCAGTAGTCTGGGAGCTGACCTTGTCTGTGAAGATAGGGGCAAAAATAATTGAGTACCACATTTTCCCCACATCATCAACTTTCCCTCCATCATCTGTCGCTAGGTTACCTCCCTCGTCCACTAAGGGTCCCACACCTTTCCTGACCACCCTCTTATTGCTAGCATGCCTGTAGAAACCTTTCTTGTTACCCTTCACATCCCTTGCTAGCTGCAATTCCAACTGCACTTTGGCCTTCCTGATTACGCCCCTGCATTCTTGAACAATATATTTATACTCCTCACTAGTCATCTGTCCAAGATTCCACTTCTTGTAAGCTTCCCTTTTGTGTTATAGCTCGCCAAGGATTTCACTGTTAAGCCAAGCTGGTCACCTACCATATTTGATGTTTACTGTGCATCAGGATGGTTTGTTCATGTGCCTTCAATAAGGTTTATTTAAAATACTGCCAACTCTCCTGGATTCCTTTCATGTTAGCATCCCAGGGGATCCTGCCCATCAGTTCCCTGAGGGAGTCAAAGTCTGCTTTCCTGAAGTCCAGGGTGTGTTGCTCTCCTTTCTTGCTTTGGTCATGATACTGAAATTGACTATCTCATGAACACTGCTTCCCAGGTTGCCACCCACATCTACTTCCCCTACTAATTTCTCCCTGTTTACTAATGATCTGTTCTTCTCTAACTCCTGTTCGTTGCATTGTGAATAGTTGTCAGTGTACTTTCTACAGTAATTAAGCTTAATTAATAATGCACCTAAAATAAATAGCTACACTCTATGTGAAGAAGTGTGTAGAGAATTAAAGACAAGCTCCTGTTATCACAATCTGCCTAAAATGATTCCAGTCTTCAATTTCCCCACTAATAAAACAGGATTATTCTACTTAGTCTGTGCTTGTGAGCTAAAGGTCAGTGCATGCTTGTCTTGTGCTTTATGTTTTCCAAGTGCTATTCTTAGTTGACTCTTGCAGCACTGAGGATCACAAAGCAACATGGTGCAGAGGAGGGCAAGCCTCTCTCTCTGATTACCACAGAGCCCAAAGAAGAGCACACAACCTGCACAGTCTCAAGTGCCACTGGACTGTACTTGTGCCTGGTCCATTGCCCTCCTGCTTAGGAACTTGACCCTGTGATTTTAAAAAAAAATGCTTTTAGAAGTACTATACATGGTGGCTATGTCTAGACTGGCATGATTTTGCGCAAATACTTTTAACGGAAAAGTTTTTCCGTTAAAAGTATTTGTGCAAAAGCGCGTCTAGACTGGCACGGAGTTATCGTTATAACGATGCACTTTTGTGCAAAAGTGCGTCTACATTGGCAGCGCGCTTTTGTGCAAAAACAGAAGCCCAGAGCCATTTTGCAGAGGGCAAAAGGGCACCAGCCCTTTCCGGGGGCGGGGGCTGGAGCTCCTTTTTGACACGTGCTTAAAGGGATCTCCCTGGACAGCCATTTCTCTCCTGCTCCGTGCTTTAGGACCTCTTGTAGGGACTGACAGCCGAAGCAGTTTTGGTGGTTGCTCTCTGCCTTTTGGACACCACTGCCTTTTGCCACCTAGTGCTTTTGCCTGGTTTTTTTTTCTTTTGCCTTGTTTTGTCTGCCATGGAGCCAGGGGTGGCCATGTGCCTGCTCTGGCCCCTGCCGGCCATTTTGGAGTGCCTGCAGCTGCAGCTCTAGGCTGGTGCCCTCCTGTTCCAGGACCAGGAGGCGCAGACCGCTTTGGACTCCCTCACCAGGGAGGCCATGACATCCCTGTGGCATTTCCACCCCAGGGTGGAGAGGCCACTGTGGAGACTGGCCACCAGCACCGACTGGTGGGACCGGCTGGTCCTGGGGCAATGGGGCGACCAGCAATGGCTCCAGAACTTCCACATGCGAAAGCGGACGTTCCTGGAGCTGTGTGCCTGGCTTGCCCCTGTGCTCCAGAGGGCCACCACCCGGCTGCGGGCACCCATCCCCGTCAAGAAGAAGGTCGCCATCACACTTTGGAAGCTGGCCACCCCGGACAGCTACCGATCGGTGGCACACCAGTTCAGGGTGGGCAGATCCACCATCAGTGTCATCGTTATGGAGGTAAGTCCCAGGGGGAGTGGGGTGGGCGGAGGGTGCTGCACTCCATGCCCGGGGCAGCCAAGTCTCCAGGCTGTGTCACCCAGGGGTTTGGGCCATCCCTCCCTTGCACAGGCCTGCTGGTGGCGGGGGGGGGCCGTGGGGTGAGGGGGCTGTGGTGTGCGTGTGTGCGTGAGGACAGAGGAAATCACGGGGGGGGGGCAAGGGAGCGCACACTCACCCCTGCCTTATGTGATGTGTTCCCCTGTGTTTCTCTGCACCCTTCTGCAGGTTGTCCATGCCATCAACGATGTCCTACTCCTGAGAGTGATCCGCCTGCGCGACGTGGACGCTACACTGGCCGGCTTCGCTGCCCTCGGGTTCCCCAACTGCGGGGGAGCCCTGGATGCAACTCACATCCCCGTCCGGGCTCCGGAGCATCGAGCAGCCCATTTCACAAACAGGAAGGGGTACAGCTCGATTGTTCTCCAGGCCCTCATGGACCCCCGGGGCCGCTTCCTGGACGTCTGTGTGGGCTGGTCTGGCAGGGCACACGACGCCCACATCCTCCGCAACTCCAGAGTGTTTCGCAGGCTGGAGGCGGGCACCTACTTCCCCCGGCGGGAGTTGACTGTCGGGGATGTGCCTATGCCCATCTGCATCATCGGGGATACGGCCTACCCCCTGCTGCCCTGGCTAATGCGGCCCTACACGGGGCGGCTGGACCAGAACCAGGCCCGGTTCAACGACCGCCTCAACCGGGCCTGGAATCAAGTGGAGTGCACCTTCGGCTGCTTAAAAGCCCGCTTCCGTTGTTTGCTCACCCGTCTCGAGACGGGTGAGCGGAATGCAACGGAGGTAATGGCCGCGTGCTGCGTGCTTCACAACGTTGTGGAGCGGAATGGGGAGGCCTTCCTCTGGCAGCCGAGGATGGCAGCCGAGGCACAGACGTTTGAACAGCCCCACACAGCTGCCATCCACCAGGCGCACCAGGATGGGGTGCGCATCCGAGAGGCCCTGACGGGGATGTGAGTTGCATCCAGGGCTCCCCCGCAGTTGGGGAACCCGAGGGCAGCGAAGCCGGCCAGTGTAAGTGCCCTCCCCGGGAGGGTTCGGTCTGTCCCGCCCGCGCTTCAGACCGCCCGCGGTGGCCAGGATTGCAGTGGGAGTTGCTCCTGGGAATGAGGCGCGGGGCAGTGGCAGGGAACGAACACTCCCAGGTACCCGGGCACCCGAGTGACCCTCGGTTTTGTGTGTCTCTCTGCAGGTGATGAAGGCCATCAACAGGGTGCTGCTCCGCAGAGTCGTCCACCTCACCCATCTGGACGCGGTCATCCAGGGGTTCGGCGCCCTGGGCTTCCCCAACTACGAGGGGGCAATCGACAGGACGCACATCCCCATCTGTGCCCCGGACCACCAGGCCTCCCTCTTCATCAACAGGAAGGTGTACTTCTCCGTGATCCTGCAGGCCGTGTCTAATCACCGGGGCCAGTTCACAGACATCAGTGTGGGCTGCTCCGGCAAGGCACACGATGTGCGGGTGTACCGCAACTCCTCCGTGTGCCAGAGGCTGCACACCGGGACTTTCTTCCCCGACCGCCACATCAGGGTCGGGGACGTGGACATGCCCTGACGGGCATGTTCGCACAGGCCCCATAGTAGGGTCGCCTCGGTCTCCCCATACAACTCCCTCCCATCCCCTCCCCATCCCCCTCCCCTCCCCTTAAGTCCCAATTGTAAATTTACTGCATTGAACAAACCAACCTTGGTTATACTTATTTTGTTGGGTACGAAGACTCCTAGTAGTCTTGTCTGTCAGGTCAGGTCAAGTGGAAGGCTTGCACCTACCAATATAAATTGGGTCCAGAGTTAGGTTTAGTTAAATTAGCTATCGTTGTTGTGACTGTTCATCAGGCAGCGTCGGTTCGAAGCATATCGGCCGTCATCGTGCATGTTCATCGGGTGCGTCGGACGAAGCTAGGGTTTTTCTTTTAGCTTAGGCTAGGTTTTAGGCCACCATCGCCTGTTCAAGCTGTCCCGAAGAACAGGAAGAGGATTCGTGGTTCGTGTGGTAAGGAAGAAGAGAAGAGTGGCTAGCCCTATAGTTAAAGGGGAAGAGTTAATGGAAACAGCACCAATAATGAGTATTAGGAAGATACAGGATGGGTTAAAGAGGATTACAAGGGAAGACAGGAATGGCAAGGACTTGCAGCTAGAGGAAGCTAGAGATAGACCAGGCAATCACACTGTCACTAGGAAAAGGCAGGTCTATGTGATTGGGGACTCCTTATTGAGAAGAATAGATAGGCCTGTAACCAGAGCTGATCCAGAGAATAGAAGGGTGTGTTGTCTGCCAGGTGCTAAGATACGGGATGTGGAACTGAGGTTGAAGAGTATTATTAAGGGAGCAGGAAGGAATCCGTTGATCATCTTTCATGTAGGAACAAATGATACGGCTAGATTTTCGCTGGAACGAATTAAGGGCGACTATGCTAGGCTAGGGAGGATGCTCAAGGAAATTGAGGCTCAGGTGATCTTTAGTGGCATCCTGCCTGTTCCTAGAGAAGGGCAACTAAGATGTGACAGGATTATGATGATCAATAATTGGCTTAGGCAGTGGTGCTATAAGGAGGGCTTTGGGATGTATGGCCACTGGGAGGCATTTATGGACAGAGGACTGTTCTCTCGGGATGGACTTCATCTAAGTAGGGAGGGAAATAGACTTCTAGGATGGAGGTTGGCTCAACTGATAAAGAGAGCTTTAAACTAGGAATCTGGGGGAGATGGTTGGGAGATGTTCAGGTAATCTCTACGCCAGATTTTAACACTGAGGGGGAGGCAAATGAAGTAAAGGATATAGCTGGGGGTAGGAGAATGTACATGAGGAAGGGTAGGGTGGATACTAGTCTAACAGGTCATATTGGAGGTACAGCGTCCGTGCCAAATTGGGTAAAGAATGTGAGTGAGGCCAAACAGCAAAAATTAAGATGTTTGTACACCAATGCGAGGAGCTTGGGTAACAAAATGGAGGAACTAGAGTTAATGGTCCAGGAAGTGAAACCAGATATTATAGGAATAACAGAAACATGGTGGAATACTAGGCATGATTGGAGTACAGGTATTGAAGGGTATGTGCTGTTTAGGAAAGACAGAAATAAGGGTAAAGGTGGTGGAGTCGCATTGTATATCAAAGATGAGGTAGATTGTAAAGAAATAAAAAGTGATGGAATGGAGAAGACAGAGTCTGTTTGGGCAAAAATCACATTGGAGAAGAAAACTATCAGATCCTCCCCTGGGATAGTGCTTGGGGTGTGTTATAGACCACCAGGATCCACTTTGGATATGGATAGAGACCTCTTTAATGTTTTTAATGAAGTAAATACTCGTGGAAACTGCGTAATCATGGGAGATTTCAACTTTCCAGATATAGATTGGAGAACAAGTGCTAGTAATAATAATAGGGCTCAGATTTTCCTAGATGTGATAGCTGATGAATTCCTTCATCAAGTAGTTGCTGAACCTACAAGGGGGGATGCTATTTTAGATTTGGTTTTGGTGAGTAGCGAGGACCTCATAGATGAAATGGTTGTAGGGGATAATCTTGGCTCGAGTGATCATGAGCTAATACAGTTCAAATTGAATGGAAGGATAAACAAAAATAAATCTGAGACTAGGGTTTTTGATTTCAAAAGGGCTAACTTTAATAAATTAAGGAAATTAGTTAGGGAAGTTGATTGGTCTAAAGAAATTATGGATCTTGAGGTGGAGGAGGCCTGGGATTATTTTAAGTTAAAGTTGCAGAAACTGTCAGAAGCCTGTATCCCAAGAAAAGGGAAAAAAATTATAGGCAGGTGTGTTAGACCAAGCTGGATGAGCAGGCATCTTAGAAAGGTGATTAAGAAAAAGCAGAAAGCATATAAGGAGTGGAAGATGGGAGGGATAAGTAAAGAAAGTTACCTTATTGAGGTTAGAGCATGTAGGGACAAAGTGAGAGAGGCTAAAAGGCAGGTAGAGTTGGACCTTGCAAAGGGAATTAAAACCAATAGTAAAAGGTTTTATAGCCATATAAATAGGAAAAAAACAAAAAAAGAAGTAGGACCGCTAATTACTAAGGATGGAGTGGAGGTTAAGGATAATTTAGGAATGGCCCAATATCTAAACAAATACTTTGCTTCAGTCTTTAATGAGGCTAGTGAAGAGCTTAGGGATAATGGTAATATAACAAATGGGACTAAGGATATAGAGGTAGATATTACCATATCTGAGGTAAAAGCCAAACTTGAACAGCTTAATGGGAGTAAATCGGGGGGCCCAGATAATCTTCATCCAAGAATATTAAAGGAACTGGCACATGAAATTGCAGGTCCATTAGCAAAAATTTTTAATAAATCTCTAAACTTAGGGGTTGTACCATTTGATTGGAGAATTGCTAATATAGTTCCTATTTTTAAGAGAGGAAAAAAAAGTGACCCGGGTAACTATAGGCCTGTTAGTTTGACATCTGTAGCATGCAAGATCTTGGAAAAAATTTTGAAGGAGAAAGTAGTTAGAGACATTGAGGTTAATGGCAATTGGGATAAGTTGCAACATGGTTTTACAAAAGGTAGATCGTGCCAAACCAATCTGATCTCTTTTTTTGAGAAAGTAACAGATTTTTTAGATAAAGGAAATGCAGTGGATTTAATCTACCTCGATTTTAGTAAGGCATTTGATACAGTACCACATGGGGAATTATTGGTTAAATTGGAAAAAATAGGGATTAATATGAAAGTTGAGAGGTGGATAAGCAACTGGTTAAAGGGGAGACTACAGCGGGTCATATTGAAAGGGGAACTGTCAGGTTGGAGGAAGGTTACTAGCGGAGTTCCTCAGGGATCAGTTTTGGGGCCAATTTTATTTAATCTTTTTATTGCTGACCTTGGCACCAAAAGTGGAAGTGTCCTGATAAAATTTGCAGATGACACAAAGTTGGGAGGTATTGCTAATTCAGAAAAGGATCGGGATATCATACAGAAAGATTTGGATGACCTTGTAAATTGGAGTGATAGCAATAGGATGAAATTTAACAGTGAGAAGTGTAAGGTTATGCATTTAGGCATTAATAACAAGAATTTTAGTTATGAGCTGGGGACACATCAGTTGGAAGTAACGGAGGAGGAGAAGGACCTCGGAGTCCTGGTTGATTATAGGATGACTATGAGCCGCCACTGTGACATGGCTGTGAAAAAGGCTAATATGGTCTTGGGATGTATTAGGCGAGGTATTTCCAGTAGGGATAAGGAGGTGTTAGTGCCATTATACAAGGCATTGGTGAGACCTCATTTGGAATACTGTGTGCAGTTCTGGTCTCCCATGTTTAAGAAGGATGAATTCAAATTAGAACAGGTACAAAGAAGGGCCACTAGGATGATTCGAGGAATGGAGAACCTGTCTTATGAAAGGAGACTCAGGGAGCTTGGCTTGTTTACCTTAACCAAAAGAAGGCTGAGGGGGGATATGATTGCACTCTTTAAATATATTAGAGGGATAAATACTAGGGAGGGAGAGGAATTATTTAAGTTTAATACTAATGTGGACACAAGAACAAATGGATATAAGCTGGCTAGTAGGAAGTTTAGACTTGAGATTAGACGAAGGTTTCTAACCATTAGAGGAGTGAGGTTCTGGAATGGCCTTCCAAGGGAAGTAGTGGGGGCAAAAGATCTACCTGGCTTCAAAATTAAACTAGATGGGTTTATGAAGGGGATGGTTTGACAAGATAACATGGTCTTGGTAACTAATTGACTAGTCATTATTAGTGGTAAATAGGTCAATGGAGGGATGATAGGGGTTACTATAAAGAACTTTCTGGGTGTCTGGCTGGGGAGTCTTGCCCACATGCTCAGGGTTTAGCTGATCGCCATATTTGGGGTCGGGAAGGAATTTTCCTCCAGGGTAGATTGGCAGAGGCCCTGGAGGTTTTTCGCCTTCCTCTGTAGCATGGGGTACAGATCACAGCTGGAGGATTCTCAGCATCTTGGGGTCTTCAAACTATTTGAGGGCTTCAATATCTGAGATATAGGGGTGAGGATTATTCTAGGAGTGGGTGGGTGAGATTATGCGGCCTGCATTGTGCGGGGGGTCAGACTAGATGATCATAATGGTCCCTTCTGACCTTAAAGTCTATGAGTCTATGAGTCTATGAGTGTGGAAGGCTCGAGTCAGCGTACCCGATTCCAGTCGTCTTCGAGGGATCTCCTGGCTGTTCCTCTCCCGAGGCCCAGAAGGACCAAAGGATTGAGGTCACCAGCTTCGGCGGCGTCTTCCATCGAGGGACTCCTGGCTGTTCCTCTCCCGAGGCCCGGAAGGACCAAAGGATTGAGGTCGCCAGCAACACTACAATCGTCCCTGCGTCTAGACTATGTAAATATTCTTTGTGTTCGTGTTTTAACCTTTCTTGCTTGTTTGTTATCTATGTTAATATAGTTGTGGTTTAAATTTTACTTAAAGTGTCAGTATTTATTTATGCGCCACAAACCAATGACCAATTAAAGGAATGACCGGTGATAGACACGGTATTTGGTGTCCACATTTTGTAATCTTCTGAAATTTAGTTGGCTAATTGGCATCTCAAATCAATTATTTAAGTTACCTCGAGTAACACAATAAACAACACAGTTTTGTTTTCAACAGAAAAACTGGTATGTTTTTATTTACAAGGGGGAGAGGGGGAGGAGACCTTGAACTGGGAGGGGGAGGGAGAAGGAGACCTTGAACTGGGAGGGGGAGGGGGAGGAGACCTTGAACTGGGAGGGGGAGGAGCTACTCCTCGGAGGGGTGGCTCCTGTGACCGCTCCTGCGGGGACGGACCTGGACATGGGGGGCAGGCCGCATCGGGGCAGGCTGCACGGGGAGGCGGGCAGGAGGTGCAGGAGCAGGAGGAGCAGGAGCAGGGGCAGGAGGGGGCCATTGCAGGAGGGGCAGGAGGGGCCATTGCAGGTGCGGCAGGGACAGGAGCAGGAGGGGCCATTGCAGGAGGGGGCAGGGGCATTGCTAGGGGAGGGATGGCGGGGGCGTAGGGCAAGGCCATGCCGTAATGTATGGCATGGCCAATGTGGGCGGTGAGGGTAGTGATGGAGTCGGCCATCCGCACACACTGGGCCTGGAAAGTGGCCCAGGACTCCTGGCGCCACTGCAGGTCCGCCACCACGCGTCGAGTGATGGCAGCCTCGACGCGCTCGATGGCCTGCACGTGGCGCCGAAGGAGCTGGTCCCAGTGGCGGAGCCTCTGCCTCGGTGGTTGGGCGGCTGGGGGTGCTGCTGCTGCCGGACTGGAGGGTCCCCAGCTTGTGCTTGGTCCCGCTGCAGGGAAGAGAAGAAAGGATGGGTCAGTCAGGCAGCCCGGCCACTGTCCCCACACCTCATGCCCTCCACCCGAGCCCAGGTGACACCACAGTAGTGTGGCTTGGGCCCACTCAGTTCCCCCCCCTACCCCTCGTGTTGTATGTTTGCAAAGAGGACCGCCCCTGGAGTAGGGTCCTCCTCCATGTATTGTAACCACCGGTCTGTGTCCTGGCCCTGTGGAGGGTGGGAGGGCGCTGGCGTTGCGTTAACCTGTGGAACTCCCTGCCGATGGAGGCTGTGAGGCTTTGGGCTAATTAGTGGTGTTTGACAGGGAGCGAGATGAATCCTCACACAGTGCCTGGAAGCACATCTGGCAGACGTGGTCTGGGCTCTCAGATCCCCATCGCGTGGGATATCTCCTGGACGGAACCAGGAGAGTGACTGGGGAGTGTCCCATCCTTGCAGCAAAACTCAGGTGGCCCTAGGGGCGGCCCGAGCGCTTCCCCCCCTTCTCCCTCCCACTATCCCTCACACACGTAGCCCAGGGACATGTGTGGCCGCAGTGGGGACTTCCCTCGGGGAGCCAGCCAAGGCACCGGGAGCGAGCGAGGGGCTCAGTGGGGGCCACGTTCACAGGGCTGTGATGCTGTGGTTTTCCTAGGAGCAGTTGGCTGTGCCTCACAGCCAGGCATGGGACAGTGTGCCGTTCTGCGTGCTGCACCCTTGCGGAGGTGAGGGCTCTGGCCTGAGTCCCTGGGGCCCTGGCTGGTTCCAGCCGGCATCCACCCTTTGCCCTGGTCCTGCTGGATGTGTGTGAGCAGCACAGTCCCAGGCATGCCCTGGAGCTGCTTGCCGCGGCCACATGCTGCTCGGTCACCAGGCTGCACGTGATTGCACGTGCTGCTTACTGCCTAATGCTACACAGCGTGCAGCTCACATAGCCTGAATGACGTGCTCTCCCCCTCCCCCCTCCGGGCGCCTGGCTCCTCCCCCCCCCAGCCCTTGTGAGTGCAAAGTGCAACACTCACCGGTGGATCCTTCCCCGGCCTCCGAGGATGCGCGGGAGACGTTGGGGCTGCCGGAGGGGGCCTGCTGGGTGGCAGTGCTGGCCTCATCCTCCGATGCACTGCTGTCTCCTTCCCCCGCCTCAGTGGTCCTGGTGATGGGGGGCGGTGCATGCTGCTGTCGACGGGGACCTCCGGGACTTGCGGGGCTGGCTGGCCCAGGATGGTGTGGAGCCAGTCGTAGTGGGGGCAGGTGTCTGCTCCTGCCCCCTGTCCCTCGCTGGCCCACACGTAGCCCAGGCGCAGCTCCTTGACTTTCGCCCGGACTTGCTCGAGGGTCCGGGCTGGATGGCCCTGCTGAGCGAGCGCCTGGGCCATGCGGGCAAAGATGTCCGCATTCCAGCACCGGGACCGGGTGTCTTGGAGGGCCTCCTCCTCCTGCCAGAGGTTCAGCAGGCTGTCCAGCTCCCCTGAGGACCAGGATGGGGCCTTTCGTTTGCGGCCCCTGGGGGCCTCCTGCACTGGGGGTGTGGGTGGCTGATCCCCCCCTGGAGCTGCCATGGTGCTTGGGGGTGTCTGCTGGACGGCAGGGGCCACGTGGCAGACCTCTGGCCAGAGGTGCGAGGAAGGCTCCTGCCACGTGAGCTCAGCAGCCTGCGTCTGCTTTAAGGGGGATCGGGTTACCAGGAAGTCCCAGGGAGCTGACTGTGGCTAGGGAGTCTCCAAGCGTCCATAGGGCTTTTTTCCATTTAGCCTGCTTTTGCGCAAAATGTCTTAGCTGCCTGTCTACACTGGCCCTTTTGCACAAAAGCATTTGCACAAGAGGGCTTTTGCCCGAACGGGAGCGTCAAAGTATTTGCGCAAGAAGCACTGATTTCTTACATTAGAACGTCAGTGCTTTTGCGCAAATTCAAGCGGCCAGTGTAGACAGCTGTCAAGTTTTTGCGCAAAAGCGGCTGCTTTTGTGCAAAATCATGCCAGTCTAGACGCAGCCACTGTGTACTGCATTTCTCTACACTCATTTCTTTTATACTGCATGTCCAAACCATCTTATTAAAGTTTCAGAAAGAAAGATAAGAGTAGCTTATAAATTAAGAACCATACATGCTTACATATTATTTTGGGCATCTTTAAGCATTTGTTTAGGCATATGGCAGCCCCAAAAGTAAAACTTTCCCATGATCCTCTACGAGGAAAGTTTAGGTTGTGACTTAAAGCTACAGAGCTATGGAAGGAGACAGGATAGAAGAACACAACAATAATAGATGCTCTTCTTCCCTAATTCTGCCCTGGCATTTACCTCTCCATATCCTTTGACTGGAACCAGTTCCTCTAACCCCATCCTCAGTTTTCTCCATGGAGAAATTAGTCCTTTTTATGCTACTGTGGAATAGTCTTTGTGCTTCCAAAGCAAGCACTGGGAACATGTCTGGTCTTTGCAAAGGAGTGTTTGTTTGAGGAGAAAGGGTATCCTCTTCTGCTGTGCATGTATGCATAATCTAGCTTTAAGGGAAGACACTCAAGGCGGTGAACTAATGCGATATGCCTGATATCACTAATATTGAGGAGTCACAGATGCAAAGTACAAACTGTAAAATAGTTGACTAAGACCAGGAATTAAGTTTTCTTGATGCAAGACAAATTACAATCATGTAAATACTAGTGCCAAGCAGTTGAAATACATTTTGGGGAAATAACTCACACCTTTCTGCGAGTGCTCAACTCCCACTGACATAAAACAGATCAATTAGAGACTGAAAGAGCTTAACACCTTGTAGAATCAAGTCCTAAAACACAAAGGAATTTTCGATGTATGTATACAAAAGCAGAGGTGTCAGGGATTATTTATGCAGGCTAAAATCCTTTATTCATCAGCAAAACATGCACAGCACAAGGTAGGGCAGCACAGGCTTTCCGACATCACACCATCAATGTACTTCCGTTCTGACTCCTAGTGGTAGGAGGGTACTCAGTCTCCAAGACCAGTCATGGGCTCTTTGTTTAGAATTCAGCAAGGGTTCTAGTTGGTATTAGTTCTGTAGGAAGTTTGTAAGGGTGACACTTGTCCGTGTGCAGTAACCGCATTTCAATTACTATAAGTGTAACCCTTCCGCCAGGTAGGCCCGGCAGCAACCAGGACCGGGTTCAATATCTAGGGGTCCATCTCACGCAGAACCAGCTCGAGCCCCCACCCAATAGCCTGGGAAATTCACACACCCCTGGGAGCCTCTGAGGCGATGCTTCCCCACTCGCAAGCACAGAGTCTGAGCGTAGAAAAGAAACTTTTAATGAAAAAGAGAGAGGTCACATGGCATTATCTTGGGAAAATATCACAAGAGAGTTCATAGCCCCCCTCCCTCACGAGTAACTGTCCCAGCTCAAAAGGATTGAGCAATGTCTTTTGCCTCTCAGGCTCACGAGTCCGCCAAGGTAAGGGTTCCATTCACTTACTCAAACTTTCTCCATACCCCACTTCAGACACCCCACTTACAGCTCTGTCCAGTCAGTGCAGACCCTGACACATCATCCGGATGACTCCCCTCCTTGAGCCTGAGGCTAGGCCACCTTTGTGCTGCTCCTGTAGTCCGCTGGCCATTCCTGCCAGCCTCTCCGCTGGCCGCCTGCTGCCGCTTCTACCGGCCGCCCGCCGGTTGCTCCTGCTGCCACTCCTACCGGCCTCCCGCCGGTCGTTCCCGCCGCCCTCCTGCTGATTGTTCCCACCAGCCACTCCACTGGCTGCAACGGATCTGGCTCCCGGCCAACCCAGTGATTTCAACTCTTTAGCCACCACCTAGGCTGGCAAAAGAGTCCAGCTTCCACTGGACTAGCAAAAAGACTCCTCATGGAGTTTGCTTTAGGTCTGTCCTTAAAACCAGGGGGAAAGGGGTGGGGTGAGCCAGTCTTACAGCTCACACCCGGCAGGCATGAAGCAGGCTGACTCAGCCCTCAAGCCCTTTCCCCCCCAACTCAGTTTACTCAATTCTGGCAGGGGGGAGGCTTGTTCCTCTGAGACCTTTTACAATGATGGGCTGTGTCTAGACTGGCAAGTTTTTCCGCAAAAGCAGTCGCCACCACTGCAGTCGCTTTTGCGGAAAAACTTGCCAGCTGTCTACACTGGCCGCTTGAATTTGCACAAGAACACTGACGATCTAATGTATGATCGTCAGTGTTCTTGCACAAATACTATGATGCTCCCATTCAGGAAAAAGCCCTCTTGTGCAAATGTATTTGCGCAAGAGGGCCAGTGTAGACAGGGGAGGACTGTTTTGTGCAAAAAAGCCCCCATGGCGAAAATGGCGATCGGGGCTTTCTTGCGCAAAACTGCGTCTAGAGTGGCACGGACGCTTTTCCGCAAAAAGTGCTTTTGTGCAAAAGCGTCCGTGCCAATCTAGATGCTCTTTTCCGCAAATGCTTTTAAAGGAAAAACTTTTCCGTTAAAAGCATTTGTGGAAAATCATGCCAGTCTAGATGCAGCCATGGTGTCTCTCCTGCAAGCAATGGTGTTATATTTTACAGTTCCCACATTTAGGTGTAGCATGATTTGTGACCTCCACAACAGCCCCAAATTAGTTACAATACATCATATTTCATTCCAACACTGATCCTCCATCAGCCCTGGCTGAATTGGATTTACGCAACCACAGCTCGGATTCCTTCCCCCTCCTGGCATGAGCTGTATTTACATATCAACAGTTAACAGTTAATTATCTTGCAGAGCTGAGATTGATGGTGGGGTGTAGCTTGTTAAAGTCTCCGTGGAATGCATCCATCCTGGACCATTCTACACGAGAAATCCATTTCCTGGATACCACAGTACAAATCACTAATGGTAAATGAGATACCACTCTCTACAGAAAACCCACTGACTCATACAGTTACCTACATGCCTCCAGCTCCCATCCAGAACACACCGTACGATCCATCATCTATAGACAAGCCCTTCGATACAACGGCATCTGCTCTAATCCCACTGACAGAAACCAGAAACTTCAGGATCTCTACCAAGCATTTATAAACCTCAATTACCCACCCAGAGAAATAAAAAAACAAACTGAAAGAGCCAGACGAATACCCAGAAACCATCTACTTCAAGACAGACCCAAGAAAACCAACAATAGAACACCACTTGTCATCATCTATAGCTCCCAACTTAAACCCATCCAACACATTATCAATAAACTACAACCTATACTACTAGAACAGGATACTACACTCCGAGAGGCTCTGGGAGACAGACCCATAGTCTCCTATAGACAACCACCTAACCTCAGGATGATTCTTACCAACAACCACAGGACATAGCACACTAATACCAACCCTGGAACTTTCCCTTGCACTTTTCCCTTTCCCTTGCACCTTTTCCCTTTCCAAGGCCCGTTGCCAGCTTTGTCCACATATTTACTCTGCTGACACCATCATTGGACCTAACCATTTCAGTTATAAGATCAAGAACACATATTCCTGCTCATCCAGAAATATAATTTATGCCATCATGTGCCAACAATGTCCATCTGCTATGTATATTGGACAAACTTCTCAGACACGTCACCAAAGAATCAATGCACACAAAACAGACATCAGACAGTTTCACAAAGAAAAAACAGTTTCTTGCCATTTCAACCGACTGGGCATTGTCTCAATGACCTGACTACATGCATCCTGCTTCAAAGAGACTTTAACACAAGACTTCAAAGAAAAGCCTCTGAACTGTCATTCATGCTTAAATTTGACACCTTATGAATTGGCCTTAACAAAGAAGCTAATTATCTTACCCATTACAAAGATAGCTTCCCCAATTATCACCTCTAATATCATTATCTCATAGACACTAAACTCTCCCCCCCCCCATCCCCCTCTGTTCTAAAATCTGATTTGCCTACTTTATATGTGTTCACTTTTTTTGATTGTATCCCTTTGGTATATATGGTCAATGCCAATTTTCTTCCACAATTTGATCTGAGGAAGTGGGTCTGGCCCACGAAAGCTCATCACCTAATAAACCATCTTGTTAGTCTTTAAAGTGCTGCATAGTCCTGTCTTTTGTTATGACAAATGTGTTTGGGCCAGATCTTCAGGCCCAAGGTATTCAAGTATTCTCAGGGCACTTATGGATGGGGCACCATGGTTTACTATCTTCCACCTTTCTTTGCCCTGGATTCCATGGGTAGCCAGAGGCCAGTTCTCAGGGCTGTGCTAAATCAGCAAAGGAACAGAAAGTGGCATGTCTCAAACCCATTTGTTCTGCCACCTCCAATGTGCTCTACACCATGGCTTATGCTGGGAGGCAGGAGTAAGTGGCAAAGAGTATGATGCTGGCTATACATCCCATGAGGAGTCACGTGTTCCCTCTAACGTGTTGCCTGGATCTGGCCTCCAAGGCTCAGGGCTACCCCCCCCCACAGCTTTAGGAAGCCTGTCCTGGTGCTCCAGCCCCGCACCCACCCACACAAAATCTTCTGGCCTGGGCTCCCCAAGGTTCTGGTGTATGAGGAAAGTGTCCTTCTGCTTCTTAGTTGGGGAGTTGAGGGTTAGGAGGTTTGGGTTTTTTTCTGCTTCTCACTTATGTGCGGCCCCTGAGTGATTTTTCTGTGGGGCAGCAGCCCCCGTCCCAAAAGAGTTTCCCCACCCTGCTCTACATTCTATTTTATTATTCTTATAAAACAGAAAATAGGGTCGAAAGAACTATAGTCATGTACACTTCGACAGGATAAAAAGTATTCAGCATTGTTCTGTCTTCTGCACAATGGAAGAAAAGTTTAGTGAAGAACAGCTGGATTTCAACTCAGACTATCATTTTGACCGCATTTTTCACTCTAAAGGCTTGTCCACGTGATGTTTTAGTCCACACCAGAGAGATGTAAACCAATAGGGATATCTAAAAAATAAGGTAAGTGTCAAACTGGCAAGGCAGCAACTGCATTTACCAGTATAAATGAGATCTGGTCATCAATGAGCAACATCTTGAAGGCCAAACAATGAATCTTCAACTCAAATGTCATTTCTAATTTAATATGTGGATGTGAAAGCTGGAAATCCACCAAAAAGATGGACTTCTAAATGCCTTTGAAAGGCACTATCTCAGGAAAATACTAGATATTAAGTGCAGAGATTCAAAGAATTCAACAACCCCTTTTCTTCAAAGTCATCCAGAAAGGAAAATGGACGTATCTGAAGCATGTGTTAAGAATGAAACCAGTACATCTGCTTAGCAGGCATTCTGCTGGGCAGCTGGAGATATACACAAAAGGGGCCAAGTGAAAAAATCCCTCTATCAAAAAGTACTCAGAGAAAGGGGAAACTAAGGGTATGTCTACACATCAAAGTTAATTCAAAATAACAGACGTTATTTCGAATTAACTTTCCTAGTGTCTACAAAGGCAAATTGCTATTTTGAAACAAATTCGAAATAGCGGAGCGCTTATTTCGAATTTGGTAAACCTCATTCTATGAGGAACAACACCAAATTCGAAATAGCTAAATCGAAATAAGCGCTGTGTAGATGCTTATTTCGAAATAGGGGGCCTCCAGTCCTTCCCAGGGTGCCCTAGTGGCCACTCTGGGACAAACCAGGAAAACTCCTCTTCTCCCCCCACAACCCCAGAGCCCTTAAAGGGGTAGACTCGGTTTGGCCACAAGGCCTGTGCCAGCTCTAGGCCTGCCAGCCCAGAGCCCGTAGGTGCTGCCCCTGACCCAATTGCCAGCATGAGCCAGCCAGCCAGTGCCAGCCAGCCCTCCACCACTCCCCAGGAGCAGTCTGGCAGCTCCCAGGAGCCTGCCAGGGACTGGAAAAGGTGGGCATCTTCCTGGCCCAGTGCAGAAATCATGGACCTGGGGGGAGGTTTTTCAAGGTTTGGGGGGAGGCCTCCAATGTCCATGATCTCCGCACTAGATGGAGGAATGCAGCCATCTACAGATGGAGGGCTGACAGCCTGGCCACATGCGCAACCAGGAGCAGGTGCGTATGAAAATTAAGGAGCTGAGGCAGGCCTATGCCAGGGCCACAGGGGGCAGCTCCCAACCAGGGGCAGACCCAGACCCCTGCCCCTACTTTGAGGCCCTGGACCTCATCTTGGGGAGCCAAATGGTCCATGCCCCCCAGGTGGTCATCGATCCTGGGGCAGAGGGCCCTGACCAGGGCACAGAGGAGGAGGAGGAGGAGGAGAAGGACAACGGCCAGGAGTTGCAGGAGCCTGGAGGGAGCGTGGCACTCACCCTGGACCCCCGAGGCATACCAGCAGCAATATCACTGCTGTCTTCCGAGGCCGGGGAGGCCTCGACGTGTGAGTGCCATCCCTGTCCCCTTATGCGGGGCGGAGGACGGGGGGGGAGAAGGAGACCAGGGACCATGCATGTGGGCCTTGCTGAGCACGGATCACGCTGCAACCTGTGCATGTGCCATGCCAGCTGAGGCATGTGGCCCCAGCTGGCTGCCACACAGGGGCCCTGGCCCGTTACCCACACACATGTATGTATGCAGGCGCATGACATGCTCCATACCCAGGGGAGGGACACTGCACGATGCCCTCCTTCCACAAGCTCCCTCTACACAGAGGCAGGGCACATCCTTCCCCCCCCCCACACACACACACTATATACAGCACAGGGGCATGGGTACAGTCCCAAGCCAGCTCACACTCCTGGGGATAGCAGGACATGATGGTGCAGAGACCTGCTGTCCTCACCTTGCAGAGGTGGGGCTGGGTTTCACCCACTGTGTCCCCAGGGTAACTGACCACCTCTCTGGTTCTCCTCAGCTGCACCAGCTGCGAGTGCAGGGCGCACCACCCTGCCCAGGACATCCTCCCGCAGCCGGGCCAGCAGGCTCACCCGGAACCAGGAGAGATACCAGTGGCAGCACCTGGGGTTACTGCAAAGGCAGGTCCACAGCCAGGAGCACTGGGTGCAGGAAGACCTCCAGCTGTGGTGGGAGAGCTTGTGGGAGCTGCGTGACCAGGGCCGTGCCATCCGCGACCACCTGCAGACATGGTGCAGCGATAGCTGCCTGCTGCCGCCCCAGCTATCACTCCTCCTCCCACTCCTGCTCCCCCTCCCACCTCTTCCTTCCCCCTGCCCCCTCCCATACCCGCTCCCCCCTGGGGATGCCGAGGCCCCTGCACCCACAATGCTGGGAGACAGGTGGTCTGGCAAGACCCCCAACCCTGAGTTTCTCCTCCCTCTTCCTCCCCTTGCCTCCCCCTTCCAGCTCCCTGCTCCCAGGTTTCCCCCTCCCCTCTCCCACCCTCAACCCCCTCCCCCCCCAGTTATGGTCAATAAAGAGAGGGGTTTTTTTGGCAACACGTGTTTTTATTTGATATCAGGAAGGGAGGTTAAGGAGGGGAAAGTGGAAGAACGTGAGGGTGGAATAAGGCACAAGGCCCCAGTGGGGCACATCAGGGAGACCTCACTCCTCCTCTTTCTGGAAGCTCTCCCGCAGGGCCTCCTGGATACCGGTAGCCCCCCAGTGGGCATCCTGGAAGGCAGCTGTGTGGGGCTGCGTGTACAGGCCAGCCAAGTGGTCGGCTTCTGCCATCCAGCCTGGCAGGAAAGCCTCCCCCTTCCGCTCACACAAATTGTGCAGCACACAGCACGCTGCCACCATGTGCAGAATATTCCTCTCGGAGAGGTCGAGGTGGGTGAGGAGGCATCTAAATCGGGCTTTCAGCCAGCCAAACGCCCCCTCCACCACAATGCGGGCCCTGCTGAGCCTGGCATTAAAGGCCTGCCGGGAGGGGTTGAGGTGTCCTGTGTAGGGCTTTGTAGTGGGGTCGGGCTTTGTCCGTCTACCTCTTCCCCAGGCCCTCCCCACCTTCTGTCCTCTCCCAATAGCCTTTGCCCCAACAACGTCCCTCTTACGGTCCTTGCGGGGCCATTGGCGCTGCCGTCCCCTGGTCCTGGTCCAGTGGCGTCAGTTGCCTTGCCCCAGCTCCGTCCCCTTGTCCTCCGGCCGGTTGGCTCCCCCGTGGTCCTCCCAGGGGTGGTCCTCCGTCGGGGGTCCCGTCCGGCCAGTTGTCCGCGGCGTCCGGTGCTCCCTTGCTCCCCGGGTCCAGCTCGCTGCCTGCGGGGGTTGAGAGCACCGCCAGCCCCTGCTCTCCCCTTCCTCCTCCCTCCCGCTGCCCGTTTGTACTCGCCGGCCGGCGTCCCGCCCCCGCTTGGCGTCCACGCCGGCCGGCCCCTTCTGGGTCCCCGGGCCCATCTCCTTCAGCCCCAGCCCTTCTGTGCTTGCACACTCGGGCCTCTACCCACTGCTCAAGGAGCCGGTGGCGCCGGCGCTTGGGCAGAGGGGCTCTGCCGGCAAGTGGGCCTCAGTGAGGGGGGCGACTTCCCCGTCACACACCTCCCCGCTTTGTTTCCCGCTAGCCTCCCCTTCTTCTATCTGCTCCATGCACTGTGACAGGAAATCCGCGTTCGCGTGAGCCTGTCCTGCCCGATGTACTATCTGGAATTTATATTGCTGCAGAAATAGATACCACCTCATTATGCGGGGGTTTGCTTCCTGCATGTTGTGCATCCATTTTAAGGGCTTGTGGTCCGTGACCAACAAAAACGGGTTCCCCAATAAGTAATATCTGAGGGCTTCAACTGCCCACTTAACTGCTAGGGCCTCCTTCTCTATGGTAGAGTAGGCCTGTTCCCGCGGCAGCAGCTTGCGACTTATATACAGGATGAGGCGCTCTTTGTTTCCTTGGTTCTGGGACAATACTGCCCCTATTCCTATGTTCGAGGCATCCGTCTGTACTATAAATGTCCTCGCAAAATCTGATTGTGTCAAGAGCGGGGCTCTTGTGAGGTGTTGTTTCAGCTGCTGGAAGGCTCTCTCACACTGTTCCGTCCAGCGTACCTTCTGTGGGCATCCACTCTTTGTCAACTCCGTTAGCGGGGTTGCTACTGTGGCGAAGTGCGGTATGAACCGTCTATAGTAGCCAGGCCCAGGAATTGGTGTACCTGTTTTTTTGTTTTCAGGGTCCGATACTCCTGCACCACCTCAACCTTGTTCACCTGTGGCTTCAGCTGGCCTCTCCCCATGACGTACCCCAGGTAAGTTACTTCTGACTTCCCAAAGGTGCATTTGCTTGGGTTTGCCATCTTCGAGAGTTTTCAATATGGCTCGTATATGCCATAAGTGGTCACTCCAGGAGGTGCTATAAATGACAACATCGTCAATATATGCGGTGGCGTATCCCTGGTGGTTGCTCAAGGGTCGGTCCATCAGCCGTTGAAATGTGGCTGCGGCTCCATTCAATCCGAAGGGCATGGTTAAGAAGCAGTACAGCCCAAAGGGGGTGGCAAAGGCCATTTACTCCTGAGAGGCTGGCGTGAGAGGGATTTGCCAGTATCCCTTTGTAAGGTCTATCGTAAACAAATACTGAGCCTCCCCAAGTCTTTCTAGGAGTTCCTCCACCCGAGGCATAGGGTATGCATCAAATTTGGAGATAGAGTTGACCTTCCGAAAGTCTATACAAAAGTGCAAGGTGCCATCGGGTTTGGAGACTAAGACTATCGGACTTCTCCACCCGCTCCTGGACTCTCGGATCACTCCCATTTGCAGCATTTTGTGGATCTCCTCCCTAATGTGCTCCCACATCTTTCTAGGCAGAGGCCGGAGGGGTTCACGTACCTTCCTTCCTGGGGTGGTCTAGATATGGTGGCTGGCCATGGGGGTCCTGCCTGGCTGTGTCGACAGAACGGTTGCGAACTCCCGGAGAAGTGTCCTCACCTCTTCCTTCTGGGCTGCCGTTAGCGCGCCTCCAAGTGCCGCTTCCCCTACAGGGTTGGTTCAGTCCCCCCCCCAGGGCCCTAGCTCTGGTTCCGATGGCTGCATTGTAACCAACATGCTCTCTCGCATTTTCCACTTTTTTAGCAAGTTCACGTGGTAGATTTGAGAGCTTTTCCGTTTGTCCATTAACCTAATTTCATAGTCCACAGGTTCCACTTGTCGAAGGACCTCATAGGGGCCCTGCTACCTTGCCATCAGCTTCGACTCAGCTGAGGGTAAGAGCAGTAGCACTCTATCCCCCAGGGCGAAGGTGCGGGTTTGCGCCCGTCGGTTGTAACACCGGGCCTGCCTTTCTTGGGCCCGCCCCACATTACCCTTTAATAGCTCCCCGGCAGCTTTCAACTTTTTCCTCAGGTCTAGTACATAGGGGATCGTGCCCTTCACCCATGAGTCTTGCTCCTCCCAATCTTCCTTCAGTAGGTCTAGGATGCCCCGGGGCTGTCTCCCGTATAGCAGCTCGAAGGGGGAGAAGCCGGTAGAGGCCTAGGGTACCTCCCGGACAGCAAAGAAGAGGGCTGGCAGAAAAAGGTCCCAGTCCCTGGGGTCTAACCCCACGAATTTTCTCAACGTTGTCTTTAAGGTCCTGTTAAATCGCTCTACCAGCCCGTCTGTTTGGGGGTAGTAAACTGAGGTCCGGAGCTTTTTCACCCCTAACAGTTTACACAGTTCTGACATTAAACGCCCCAAAACATTCGTCCCTTGGTCCGTCAGAATTTCCTGTGGTATCCCTACCCTCGCAAACACCTTTACCATCTCTGCCGCCAGGACAGGGGCCTTCGTGCTCTGGAGGGGTACGGCCTTGGGGTATCGGGTGGCATAGTCTATGAGGACTAAAATAAACTGGTTGCCCCTTCTTGACCTCTCTAGCGGTCCCACCAGGTCTAGGGCTACCCTTTCAAAGGGTGTGTCCACCACTGGGAGGGGGACCAGTGGCGCTTTAGGCACCTTCCTCCCTCCTGCCCGTTGACAGTCCAGGCAGGACTCGCAGAAGTCTTTGACCTCCTTGTATACCCCGGGCCAATAGAAACGTTGTAGGATTCTCTGTAAGGTTTTTTTCCACTCCCAAATGTCCGGCCCAGGGGTTAGCGTGGGCCGGGTCAAGTACCTGCCATTGAAACCGTGCAGGTACCAACAGCTGTTGGGTTTCTCCCAGCTCCCCCAGCCAGGTGAGGACCCGGTTGGCTCTTGCCTCGAACCAGGGTCCCTCCAGTCTCATTGCCTCCGTGTCCAGGTTCTCGCCTGCCTGCTCCCATGCGTGCTTGAGTGAAGCATCCTCCCTCTGTTCCCGGAGAAAATCTGCTCCTTCTCCCACTTCTCCCCTCCAGTCCCGGCCGGACGTGGTCTCCACGACTTGCGCCTCTGTGGGTTCTTGCTCTGCTCCCCAGCTCCTGGGTTGCTTGGCTGCCGACTCCCCCCGGGTTTGGCCCCATTGTGTGACCAGCTGCCGAAAACCCGGCCAATCCCGTCCCAGGATCACCGGATATGCCAGTCTTGGGGCCACTGCTACCCGGCAACTTGCTTGCTGGCGGCCCTCACGTATGTGCACCCACTGTGTGGGATAGTGTCTCACCTCTCCATGTATACACTGTATGGCCACGGGCCAGCCCCCAGCGCCCCCCTCTGTCAGCACCTCCTTTCTGACCATGGTCTGGTTACACCCGGAGTCTACCAGCACCCAGACCCACCTCCCGTCCAGGCTCACCTGGACTGTAATTCGGGGAGGATCCCATCCGCAGGGCCGGTGGAGTGCAACCCCCGCCCGTCCATACGAGCAGTCCATGAAGGGACAGTCTCAGTGGAAATGGCCTTCCTGTCTGCATTTGAAGCAGGTCCCTCACTTTTCTGGTTCTGGCGGACAGGGGGAAGACTCTTCCCTTGGCCCGTATTACTTTCGCCGAGACTTGTCGAGGCTCCTTGCCGCGCTTCCTAGCCCCATTGCCCCCAGGGGATTGGTGGGGTGGCCCCGGTCCCCTGGCCCCTCACGTTTCGGGCGCTCCCGCTTGCCGGTTTGCCTCCTGGTGGCGACTTGGGGCTCGAGCCACTGTCTTCTTCTCCCTCCAGTGCCATGTAGTTCTCGAGAATAGAGACGGCTTCCCCTAGCATTGTAGGCTGGTGGTGGCACACCCAGACCCAGCTGTCGGGTGGCAGGATCTGCAAGAATTGGTCTAAAACAATCATGTCTAAAACAAGGAGCAATGGTCTTAAGTTGTGGTGGGAGAGGTCCAGGTTGGATATTAGGAAAAACTATTTCACTAGGAGAGTGGTGAAACACTGAAATGGGTTACCTAGGGAAATAGTGGAGTCTCCATCCCTAGAGGTGTTTAAGTCTTGGCTTGACAAAGCCCTGACTGGGTTGATCTAATTGGGATTGGTCCTGCCTAGAGCAGGGGGCTGGACTTGATGACCTCCTGATGTCTCTTTCAGCTCTATGGTTCTATGATTCTATGTCCATGATTTGGGTGGCCGTCTTTCTCTCTGGCTCCAGCCAGCGCGTGGCGGCCTCCCTCAGTCTCTGCACTACCGCTAGCGGCCGATCCCCCGGCTGGTACCTCTCGGAGCGGAATTTCTGTCTGTGGGTCTCCGGGGTGACACCTGCCTGGTCTAAGATAGCTTCTTTGACCTTATGGTAGTGCAGGGCGTCCCGGGCGGATAGTCCCCTATAGGCCCACTGGGCCAGGCCTGTCAGGTAGGGCGTCAATAAGGTTGCCCAATGTTCCTCTGGCCACCGAGTGGCCGTGGCGACCCTTTCAAACGTAATCAAGAATGCTTCGGGATCGTCGCCTGTAGTCATCTTTACTAGCCGTAAAGACAATGCCAAGGCCGACCCCCTGGTCCCACTTTCTCCGGGGGCTGTGGACCCTCCAGCCCCCTGCTTCGCCCATTGTTCCTGCCGCTTCTGCTGGTGCTCTACCAGTTCTCGTACGAGCTGCTGCTGCTCGGTCAGCTGCTGGAGCAGCTGGGTCTGCTGTTGCTGCTGCTGTTGCTGGTTTTCCGCCAGCCATTCCAGCAGTTTTCCCACCTCCATCTCTCCATCTCACCCTCTTATCGTGCCTAACCTTCTCACACCCCCCCTTTTTTTTTTTGTTTTTTTGGGGTTTTTTTTCCGTTTTTACCCCCTACGTACCCACATTCTCCACCAGTGTAGCGGGGTCAGGCTCTGTCCGTCTACCTCTTCCCCAGGCCCTCCCCACCTTCTGTCCTCTCCCAATAGCCTTTGCCCCAACAACGTCCCTCTTACGGTCCTTGCGGGGCCGTTGGCGCTGCTGTCCCCTGGTCCTGGTCCGGTGGCATCAGTTGCCTTGCCCCAGCTCCGTCCCCTTGTCCTCCAGCCGGTTGGCTCCCCCGTGGTCCTCCCAGGGGAGGTCCTCCGTCGGGGGTCCCGTCCGGCCAGTTGTCCGCGGCGTCCGGTGCTCCCTTGCTCCCCAGGTCCAGCTCGCTGCCTGCGGGGGTTGAGAGCACCGCCAGCCCCTGCTCTCCCCTTCCTACTCCTTCCCGCTACCCGTTTGTACTCGCCAGCCGGCATCCCGCCCCCGCTCGGCGTCCACGCTGTCCAGCCCCTTCTGGGTCCCCGGACTTGTCTCCTTCAGCCCCGGCACTCCTGCACTTGTGCACTCGGCCCTCTGCCCGCCTCTCGAGGAGCCAGCGGCACCGGCGCTTGGGCAGCAGGGCTCTGCTGGCAAGCGGGCCTCAGTGCGGGGGGCGACTTCCCTGTCACAGGCTTCATGAGCCAGGGTTGTAGCGGGTAGGTCGCATCCCCCACCAGGCACACAGGCATGTCCACGTCCCCGACCCTGATGTAGTGGTTGGGGAAGAAGGTCCCGGCATGCAGCCTCTGGCACACAGAGGAATTGTGGTAAACCCGCGCGTCGTGTGCTTTGCCAGACTAGCCCACATTAATGTCCACGAAATGGCCGCGGTGGTCAGACACAGCCTGCAGGAAGACCGAGAAGTATCCTTCTGGTTGATGTACAGGGAGGCCTGGTGTTCTGTGGCACGGATGGGGATGTGCATCCTGTCGATTGCCCCCCCACAGTTGGGGAAGCCCAGGCCGCCAAACCCCTCAATGACCGCGTCCACATCAGTGAGGTGGATGACTCTGCGGAGCAGCACTCTGTTGATGGCCTTGACCACCTGCAGAGGGACACACAAAACCACCGAGAGTCACTGGAGTGCCAGGGTGGCTGCGAGTACTCCTTCCCTGCCACTGCCCTGTGCCCGCTCCTCAGGAGCAACCTCCCCTGCAATCCTGGCCACTGCGGGCAGTCTGTAGTGCAGCTGGGACAGAACAAACCCTCCCGTGGAGGGGACTTGCACTCCCTCCCCCACTTTTACCTGGGGCAGCCCATTCCCTCCTCGCACCTGCCCCATCACCACAGTGGCCGGAGACGGCCATATCTGCATGAGCACTGCTCCAGTGGTGGGTCTCCCCACGCCGAACTGGTTCCCCATGGATCGGTAGCTATCCGGCGTGGAGAGCTTCCAGAGGGTGATGGCCACACGCTTCTTGAGGGGAATGGCGGGCCTCATGTGCATGTCCCATCGCCGCAGATCAGGGGCGAGCCACTCACAGAGCTCGAGGAAGGTGTCCTTCTTCATCCTGAAGTTCTGGGTCCACTGTTGGTCTCCCCAGTACTCCAGGACAATATGGTCCCACTAGTCGCTGCTGGTGTCCAGATGCCAGATGGGGCGGGGCATGCTGGCGCCCGGCCACTGCTCCTCCACAGCCCCCAGGGGGGTCCAGAAGAGGACCTGGGGGTTGGGCTGCCACAGAAGCTGCCAGGCAGTCTCCAGCACTTGCTGCCAGGCTTGCAGCAAGACATCCAAAATTAGCACCAGAGTGCCCAGAGGCAGCTCTGGCTCTATGGTGCCAAGTGCTGTGATGTCCCGAGTCAGGGCAACCAAAGCAATCAGAGAAAAAAAATGCTTTGCTCTCCCTCAGCGAGGTAGGCAAGCAAGCAGGAAAACCTGAGAACCGGCTGTCCAGGGGGTCCCTTTAAGCACAAGCCTCAGATAGCCTCAGATAGCAGGCACACAAATCAACTACTGATCTGATACCCTGCCGGAACTGGTTTCAGCTGGCCTTAAATGCGATTCAGCCTCCAATCAGCCTGGACGCGCTATTTCGAAATGCATTTTATATGTAGATGCATTATTTCAAAATAACTTATTTCGAATGATAGTTAATTCGTATAGTTTTGAAATAAGATATTTCGAAATAATGCTGTACTGTAGACATACCCCAAGGGACTTAGCAAAGGTCCTGCAAAAAAAACAATTGAGAATGGACAGAGAATACTGAGTCTTGTTCAACCCTAAGCAATGACCTCTAGCACATCACTGCTACAATTGTAAGGGAGTGGTCCAAGAAGAATTTATCTCATTAACTAAATGTCATCCTTATTCATCACAGAACACTACTATCTACACAGAGCCTTGGACAAATTCTCAGAGCTACATGGAAAGCAGCTGTTGTATTCATCCCATCAAACCTGACATCTGTGTGTGTATAGCTACATCTACACAGCTTCCCTCTTCCGCAAAAGCCTATGCAAATGAAGCATGGATTTTAGCATATTGCTGCACTTCATTTGCATAATTAATTAGGAGCCGTTTTTGCACAAGAGCCATACTTCCTGAAAAAATGAGGAAGAATGACTCTTGAGCAAGAGGGGGTTTTTGCACAAAAAGGCGCTGTGTAAACGGCGCCTTTTTGTGCAAAAACCTCTTGCGCAAAAACGATTCCTAATTAATTATGTGAATGAAACAAAGCAATATGCTAATCCATGCTTCATTTACATAGGCTTTTGCGGAAGAGGGAAGCTGTGTAGATGTAGCCTATGTGTGTGTGGGATACAAGGTAAGTACATGCAGAACTGTCCACTGCAAATGTGTTTATCCAGCTTATACTGAAAAAAGCATGAGTTTTCTAGGGTGGCAATAAATTAATGTGCATTTTGCCAATTTAAAAATATGCTTCCCCTTCTTCTATATAAAAGCATGCCATATTTAAAAGGATAGGCTTATTTTCCTATTGCACACTATTGTCCTGTTTATTTTTAGGAAATAGGCAACAATAAATTGAAGGTATTTCAAAGAATCTAAACACTATTCACAAGTGCATTTTGTATTAAGATTTTTACTTTTCCAATAAAATTCCAATTCTGCTATTTAAAAAGGCAAATTTTTAAAAACGATCATAGGTCAAACATCTCACATTTGGGTATAACAACTTTCATTACAGCTGTAAATATAGCCAAATAATTCTTTTGAAGTTGGCCAGAACTTTGATAAACTGACTTCTCTAATAGCTGTACTCCAAATAAAAACAAAACAAAACAAAAAGAAAGCTAAGAAAAGATTCTGAATTTGTGCAAGGAAAATTTCTTCCTATATTGCACCCTACAAAATAAATTTTTCTAGGCTGGAAAAAGCAAATGGAGGCATGGTTTCTGATCTACACTAATTTAAATCAGAAAGCAGTGGGAATTACAGCAAGATAGGACATATGGGCTATGTCTATACTGTGCCCGTTTGGCGCAAGAAATATGCAAATGAGGCAAAGCAAGGAATATCGCCGTGACTCATTTGCATAATTAATTCAGTTACATTTTTGCGCAAGAGGCTTTTATGCCAGAGCTGTTCTTCCTGGAAAAAATGCGGAAGAACCGCTCTTGCACAAGAGGAGTTTTTTGCTTAAAAATGGAGCATCATTGATTATGCAAATGAGGCGTGACGATATTCCACGCTTTGGTGTAGACATAGCCATGAAGTGACAACTTTTAGAATGTTTCTTTGAGGGTTAAATAGAAAAATCTCCATTGCTGGCCAAGAAGTCTCATGTCCTGTGTAGGGAATTATTATCCAAGTAGCAAGATCCTCACTATGTAGTGGAAAGAACTGTGCAGAGAAAAACAGTTTCAAACAATTCATCAACAACTTCCATCAAACCAATACAGAATAATCATAATATCCCCATATACAGTATCTGGCAATAAATTTGCTATCAAAGCAACTCTTAAAGGGTATGTCCAGACTACATCCCTCTGTCACCAGAGGGATGTAAATTAGACATACCGACATTGCAAATGAAGCGGGGATTTAAATCTCCCGTGCTTCATTTGAATAGAAATGGCCGCCACGTTTTGCCGAGTCAGCAGTTTGTCGGCAAAAAGCGGCTGTCAAGACAGGGATCGGGCGACAAAGAAAGCCTTTGTCAGCCGATCCTGTAAATCTCATTTTATGAGGCATAAGGGATTGGCTGACAAAGGCTTTCTTTGTCGCCCGATCCCCGTCTTGACAGCCATTTTTTGCCGACAAACTCCTGACTAGGCAAAATGCGGTGGCCATTTTTATTCAAATGAAGTGCAGGAGATTTAAATCCCCGCTTCATTTGCAATGTCGGTATGTCTAATTTACATCCCTCTGGCGACAGAGGGATATAGTCTAGACATACCCAAAGAGACTACTTTGCACAGGCCACAAGGGGGAAGTTGGCTGACACATTAGTCTAAGTACAGAGTAATTAGAACATCCTGGATCATAAAGGCGTACCCTTTTGTATCTGAGGAAATACACAACTATGACTGACTGTAGCATCAGATTCAGTCTTATTAAGAAATCTCCTCATGGTTGTGGTAGCTGGGTACCTTGTAATTGCTGTCAAGTTTTGCGTTTGCTCATCTCTGGTCCACTGTTCTTGAGTTGATGTCTACTTGAAATGGACTTGCTATTCTTCCAGATTGGCATACATGAAAAACATTAATGATGGACTAAAATTAATGGGAGAAAATTACTATTAGGTGATTGAAAATTACTAAGTTTAGTACTCGGTTAAGTTTTGTTTTTAAAAGAGAAAGGAGCAAAATTGGAGAAATTGTGTGAAGCTGTTTAAATGGAAGAGAAGAAAAGAAAATAGAAATTAAGCACACATTTCTGTACTCAGTTTCCTGATTGCACAAGAGGTTACTGGCTGGGTGGGCAGGTAGGTAGAGGATTCAGCACAGAAAGCTGTACTTGAGTTCATTTGCATTTTCTGGTTTACAGTTCACCTGATAGAATTCTATCGCTCATTCAGAAGTGGTCCTATCTCCCTGAATGCTTTTCATGCAGAAGGTAGGTAATGTTCCAGTGTCTGAAACAGACAAATTCTAGCAAGTGACTTGCTTTTATTTTTGGGGAACCCAGTTCTGTGGCTAAAAGATGCCATATCTTGAACAATGGAAGTGAAGACTGGTTGAGTACAAATTAGATTCTTACCCTGTTTTAGGCCCTGATTCAGCAAGATGCTAAATGACATTCCTAACTAAGTATTCAAATCAATCAATGGTGCTAGTCATGTGCTTAAAATTGTGCATATGCTTAAATACCTTGCTGAATCAGGCCCCTAGAAAGAAAAGTAGATTAGAAATAGTCACATGGAAAAAAGAATAGCTTATAACAATAGTTGAAATAGCAAAGAACAAAGAGCATTAATTCTGACAATACTCTTAAAAACAAATAATGAGGAACAATTTCAGAAAGCATTATGTATAAAATTTGGAGGGAATTCTTTTTATTGATTTAAATGAACTAAACATTTCCTTTTCCTCTTTCTTTTTTGAGAAACAAAATACTAATTTAAATTAATCATCAAGTCTACATCAAGGAAACATGTAACTATTATGAAGCATAAATATCTTCATCATATATTCTTTATAGCACAAAATTAGAAAGAAAAAGATTTAGTCTCATTCTAATTTGTAGCTCAGGGGTTGGTAAATACCGTCCCGCAGATTGGATCCGGACGCTAGGGTTAGCCGTTGGTGGGCTACCACCTCTATATTTACCTGCACTTCTGCAAATACGAGCAACTGCAGCTCCTATTGGCTACAGATTGCCACTTCCTGCAGATCCCATTGGCTGGAAGGGCAATCTGCGGCCAACAGGAGCTGAAATCATTGGTAGCTGCAGAGGCAGCCCACCAAGGGCTAATGCTGGTGAACTACCATCATTTTATTGCCCACACCTGCTCTAGACTTTTGAACTGGTCATTTGATTTGCTTCATCAAACAAATAATTAAGTACAATCTCTGCAATAACATTTCCTGAGAAAGTCTTCTTTTTCAGGTAATGAACGCTGGTCTCCTGAATCTTGTGAAGCTTCTTTAAACCACCTGAATACTGGGAATTTTTCACCAGTTAGGCAATGTAGAGATAAGAACAACACTAACCATTGTTTAATTTTTGCTTTTTTGTTGATAGATTATTCAGGAACTGATGAGGATTTTCTTGCAATAATTTGTTATTCAAAATTATTCTCAGAACCCATTTTGAAATTAATTCTTGGTTGATGTGGTACTTTGTTTGCAAACCATTGCAGTTATTGAATTCTGACACTGTTTTTCTTGAGATAGGCAAGAATTTTCCCAACTCCAATATCTAAATTTAAGCAGGTAAATCCATATTTAGGCATATAAATAAATGGCCTGAGTTTTCAAAGGTGCAGAGTATCACAACTCAGTTATGAGCTGCAGCTGCTCAGGATCTTTGAAACTATATAAGCCATTTATTTAGATTTATTTAATTTTAGACACCCCAGTTTCAAAATATATTTTATATTTTAACATATTACTATTATGTCAAATGTAATAGTTTTGAAGTAAATTACAATTGGATAGACAATATGTTAAAGTTTATTGAACTTAGTTGTAATTTAAAGTTTTGAAATGTACTTTTTAAAGAAACATTTCTGTTCATCTTTAATTTTATCCAATAAAGGTCTTCCCATTACAAATAGCTTACTCAGGCTGCCAGATGGCACTACATGTAAAAAGAATGCTAGAAGACTGCTAGGTAGCACAAGGCACCTAAACAAAGCTATGTACAGGGACACTCGTACACTATGTACAACATCCAGTGTCTTATCACGGTTTAATCATGACAGCTACATATGTGAAGCTACAAAGTTTAAAAACCCTGCATTGAAAAGGTAAAAATGTCCTTTGATTGCATTGCTGAAGTAAGACCTCATAGGAGAAATGCAGTGATGTGGGCATATAAGATCTCTTGTACAGAAATTCACTGCAGTGCAAGACTTGCAAGACTTGAGCATTGTATAGTGCCTTGCATAGTTCTGCTACCCTGAAGTGAATTCTATCTAGAGTATCCCCAAAACAAACCACTCACCTGTTCTACTAGAGATGCTTTCGCACCTCACACTTGGAAAGATAAGTGGATCCAGATTCCACAGTTAATTAATTTCAAATTTCTTTAGAAAAGTATTCTCTGTAGGAGTGAGGCTAACAAACCAAAGGGCCAGAAGATTTGGCTGACTCATTCTGGGAGGAGTCAAAAGTAACTTCTGACAAGCAGATGGTTTGGGGTATATTATGTTTAAGACAAACAGGTGTAGAAAAGTCTAGCTGGAAATAATCTTCTATCATGATTTTCTTCATCTAATCAGAAATATCTAGCTAGTTTGTCCAATAGTTCAAATATATAGAGAACAAACGAAGTGCTAAGTAATATTTTCTGCCCTAAATTGCTCAAGAGGGAAAACATTACTTACTGTTTAAACAGCAGAGAAAATATGTGAGGTACCATATCATGTGATCTTATTTTCCTAAATAAAGATATACAATATTAAGCAAAACAATTTCTCTTTTGTCCAACCTATAACTAAATCAATGTTAATAAAATTGTCTTTTTCCAAACAAAGCACCTAATTTAGGTGAATAATGAAGAACATTAGCATGATTTTTATTATTACATTATTTATGTATAGATCATTTCATTTCCTTCTAGTGCTAATGTGGAAATTGGAAGCTACTGCTTGTTGATGAGCCCTGCACAATCAATATTCTTCCTAGGAGTACAGTGTCAGATTCAAGGGGCATTGCTAGGACTTAAAGGCCAAAAATTAGATCAGCCAGTTTTGTATTGCAAGCATATATACATGTATTGTGGTCTCCTTGTTTAGTTTTCCTGCTCTATTTTTGTGAAGAAACAAGGCATTCTGATTCACAAGAACTCTGCTTGTTAGGCTGCAGCAGGACTTTATTTACATTAAGTGAATTAGAGAGGAGTAAGAAAACACATAATTTTGTTTTATTATGCCTGTAAATTTGAATAGACTGTGCTCACAACAATAATACTGACAGGCTGAGCCTATAAATCTTAAGTATTAATTGTAATTATTTAGACTTTTCTTTAACTTTGAAAAGAAAGGTGGAGTCATTTTGTCTAGGGGAATGAGAATTACCAGATTACTTAAGAAAATTGTACTCTCATAAACAAATCACAGCCTGTACATTATGCAAACATTTGTCTAAGAATAACAGGCAGCAGGAACAGCAAGATTCAAGCATATAAATTATATCACATTTTGACTAATATTGTTCTTGTGAATGTTACCAAATGCACAATCTAATTTGATCCCTGAGAAGTGCTGGCTATAGATTCAAGCCACTATTTTCAAACCTGAGTGTGATGCTGGGAGAGATGGCAGACTAACTAAGTCATAGCTGGAGATTAGTTCAGTTCACTTTTATGTTGGTTGTGCTCAAAATAGGTATTAGTCTTATGAGAATGTATTTAGAATTTAGAGAAGGGGTGGGCAAAAATCAGGCTCATGGGCTGCATCTGGCCCGCCAAGCATTTCTCTCTGGCCTGCCCAGCTGATTAGCAGAATATGCATCCTTATAGCCAACAGAATGTGCTCAGCTACCCTTCCCCCAACCTTGCTCCCTCCTGCAGCCGAGCTGCTCCCAGCATTTTCCAGCGAGCTGTGAAGAGTGGGGAGATGGGAGGGAAGAGGGGAGTGCTGAAGTCAGAGCATCCCTCCTGCCCCTGTACTCCATCTCTGCAGAACAGGGGTTGGGAAGAGGGAGACACACAGCGGAGCTGCTCCAATCTGAAGTGTGGATGGTAAGTGACTCAGAGGAGTGCAGAGTGGGGGAGGGCGAGACAACAGAGCCGGACAGATTTCTCTTAAGGAGACTGAGTGTGGCTTCTCTCAGAAACTTACCCAACAGCAGCCAGTACACACAGTCTGTGTCATTGTCACACACCCCTAGTCTGTGCTACACTGTTCCTCACATGTGCATTCACTGTCACACTTGCTGCATACACTCAAGGGAATGTCTAGACTGCATGCTTCTTTTGAAACAAGCTTTTTTGGAAGAGATCTTCCAAAAAAACTTCTTTCGAAAGAGAGAGTCCACACTGCACAAGTGCATCGAAAAAGCGATCTTCTTTTTCGAAAGAGAGCGTCCATACTCATTGGACACTCTCTCATATAAAAGGCCACCCAGAACCACTTCAGCCAGGGCTTTAGGTCAGCAGTTACTTCCGGGTGCTGTTGCCTAAGACTATCTGAGATGTGTGCTTAAAGGGACCCCCCTGGGCAGCCGTTTCTCTGCTTCTGCTGTGTGCTCGC
The DNA here is from genome assembly GCA_032595735.1 of Pelochelys cantorii. Taxonomy (NCBI): domain Eukaryota; kingdom Metazoa; phylum Chordata; order Testudines; family Trionychidae; genus Pelochelys; species Pelochelys cantorii. The sequence continues at coordinate 8,985,568 of CM064339.1, read as the reverse complement.
CTACCTTTATGAGGGACAGCAAAGCTTTAGCAGTGCATGCTCTGGTTGCCCAGCTTTGTTGGACTTATTATTGGACAGCATTATTATTATTTTTTTGCTATGGAGCCACACACCACAGCATTGAGCCACCCAGTACATAAACAGGAAGGGCTATTTCTCCATGGTGCTGCAGGCCCTGGTCGACCGCTGTGGACCGTTTCTGGACATTTTTGTCAGGTGGTCGAGCCAAGCACATGATGCCCATGTATTTTGGAACTCTAGCCTTTACCACAAGCTGGAGGCTGGCACACTCTTCCCCCAGTGGGACTTTCGCATGGGGGACATATAGATGCTACTGCACATCATCTGGGATATGGCCTACTCACTCATGCTGTGGCTCATGAAGCCATACACTGTCCACCTGGATCCCAGGGAACAATTCAAGGCCCACATGCATGTCGAATGCGCCTTCGGGTGCCTCAAGGTCAGATTCAGGTGCCTCCTAACTCGCCTCGACGTGGGGGAGTGCAACATCCCCGTGGTGATCGTGGCATGTTGTGTTGAGCAAAGGGGAGGCCTTCCTCCTGGGGCTGGGGGCAGAGGCCAGCCGGGAGAGAAGGGCCTTCGAACAGCCATGGACAGTTGCCATCTACCAGGCCCATCAGTGGGGGCTGCGCATCCAGGAGGCCCTGAGGGAGCGTTTCTATGAAGGACTTCTGTAATACTCCCCAGGGCCTCCCTACTGGGGGCCTGTGCCTTGCCCCCCTATACCTCTCCCACCACAACCCCCCCCCCACTCCCCTTCCCTGTACAATCAATAAAAACAACAGTTTTGTGTTGAACAATGAAAATTTTGTATTTTTTTTTAACAAAAAGTAACTGGGGTGGAGGGGGGCTCAGAACCTGGATGGGGGAGGGTAGGGGGTGATCAGGGCTGCAAGTGGCATGTGGTGCACCTGCAGTTGTTGCCTCAGGTTCAGGGACCTCAATGGACTGAGGGTTGGGTGGGGCCTGGGACAACAGTGGGGGTGGGCAGGAGGGGGGGCTGCAGTGGGGTCAGGTGTGGCGGGGGGAAGGTGAGGGGCCATGGGCATGGCAGGGGGAGCTGGAGTGGGGGGGAACAGGAGTGGGGGGAGCTGGAGTGGGAGGGGACAGGAGCTAGGTGTGCCATCACTTCATGGATGGTGGCACATGTTTTTGCCCTGCTGCACAAGCTGATCCCACATGCGATTGCACCACTTGGCATCATTGCAGACCTTTAGGGCTAGGGTTTGCTGCATGTCATGCAGGACTTCAATGTGCTCTCTCATGAGGTCCTTGTGGACCCTCCAGCACTTGCGGCTCCCCCGGGCCTGTGATGGTGTGGATCACCCCTCAGTGATGGCTGGTCTGGCTGGTCCCTGGGAGGTTGTGACTTCCCACCCTCACACAGCCCTGCTGCTAGGGGACCGGGGGGGGGAGCTCATAGGGGGTAGCTCCTGGGGAATTTGAGGGAGGAGGGGAGGAGAGACAGGCAGGCACCTCCCAAGGACTCAGGCACTCCCTTTCTCATTCTCTGTTTTGTGTGTTTGTCTCCTTCTGCAGGTGGTGAGGGCCATCAACTTGATCGTGCTGTGGAAGGTCATCAGCTTGGGAGACCTGTACCCGATCGTGGCCTGATTTGCCGCCCTGGGGTTCCTGAACTGCGCTGGAGCCACAGATGGGAACCACATCCTGATCCAAGCACTGGAGCATTGAGTGGCCCAGTATATTAATAGGAAGGGCTACTTCTCCAGGGTGCTGCAAGCTCTGGTTGACCACCACGGACAGTTTATGGACATTTTTGTTGGGTGGTCGGAGAGGGCAAACGATGCCCACGTCTTTAGAAACTCGAGCCTTTATGGCAAGCTGGAGGTGGGCACATTCTTCCCCTGCCATGAACTTGCCATTGGGGACGTGCAGATGCCACGTCCACTGTGCCACTGGGACGCAGCCTACCCCCCCGATGCCAGGGCTAATGAAGCTCTATACTGGACACCTGGACTCCAGCAAGGACCAACTGAATGCCTGCCTGAACCAGGCCCGGATCCAGGTCGAGTGCACCTTCAACTGCCTCAAGAAATGGTTCAGGTGCCTGATGACCTGCCTCGATATGGGGGAGCACAACATCCCCGAGGTGGTTGCGGCATGTTGTGTCCTCCACTACATTGTGGAGAGGAAGGGGGAAGCTCCCTCCCTGGGTGGGGGGGGAGGGGCAGAGGCCGGCTGCAAGAGGCGAGCCTTCAAGTAGCTAAGGACAGCTGCCATCCAACAGGCCCACCAGGCTGGTGTGTGCATCCGGAAGGCCCTGAGGGAGAGATTCTCTGAAGCACCCCAGTAACTCTCCTCAGGGCCTCCCCATTAGAGGTGTCTGGCTTGCTGCCTTATTCCTTCCCCACCACAACCCCTCCCTTCGCCCCTTCCCTGACCTCTCAATAAAGACACCTGTTTGGTTTCCAACAAAATGAAGTCTGTATTTATCTTACATTAAGAAAAGGTGGGCAGGGGGAGGGGAGATCATAACCTAAAGGGGAGATCATAACCTGCAGGGGGATGGGGGCAGCTAGATATGCCACCTCACGTGTGGGGACCTCATCAGAGTTGGGTTTGGGTGGGTCCGGGAACACAGGGCAGTGGGGGCAGGAGGTGGGGCTGAAGTGGGGTCAGGGATCATAGAATCATAGAACCATAGAGCTAGAAGAGACCTCAGAAAGTCATCAAGTCCAGCCCCCTGCTCTAGGCAGGACCAATCCCAACTAAATCAACCCAGCCAGGGCTTTGTCAAGCTGAGACTTAAACACCGCTAGGGATGGAGACTCCACTACTTCCCTAGGTAACCCATTCCAGTGCTTCACCACTCTCCTAGTGAAATAGTTTTTCCTAATATCCAACCTGGACCTCTCCCACCACAACTTGAGAGCATTGCTCCTTGTTCTGCCATCTGTCATTACTGAGAACAGCCTTTCTCCATTCTCTTTGGAACCACCCTTCAGGAAGTTGAAGGCTGCTATTAAATCCCCCCTCACTCTTGGCTTCTGCAGACTAAACAGACCCAACTCCCTCAGCCTCTCCTCATAGGTCTTGTGCTCCAGCCCCCTAATCATTTTGGTTGCCCTCCGCTGGACCCTCTCCAATGCGTCCACATCCTTTTTGTAGTGGGGGGGCCCAGAACTGGACACAATACTCCAGATGTGGCCTCACCAGAGCCGAATAAATGGGATCTGCTGGCAATGCTCCTCTTAATGCAACCTAATATGCCATTAGCCTTCTTGGCTACAAGGGCACACTGTTGACTCATATCCAGCTTCTCATCCACTGTAACCCCCAGGTCCTTTTCTGCAGAACTACTCCTTAGCTGGTTACAGGTCCCCAGCCTGTAACAATGCTTGGGATTCTTTCGTCCCAAGTGCAGGACTCTGCACTTGTCCTTGTTGAACCTCATCAGATTTCTTGTGGCCCTATCCTCCAATTTGTCTAAGTCACTCTGGACCCTATCTCTGCCTTCAAGTGTATCTACTTCTCCCCCGCAAACTTGCTGAGGGTGCAATCCATCCCCTCATCCAGGTCATTAATAAAGATATTGAACAAAACTGGTCCCAGAACCGAACCTTGGGGCATTCCACTAGAAACCGACTGCCAACCTGACATCGAGCCGTTGATCACTACCCGCTGGGCCCGGCCTTCTAGCCAGCTTTCTATCCATCTTACCGTCCATTTATCCAATCCACATTCCCTTAACTTGCTGGCAAGAATATTGTGGGATGACAGGAGGGACAAAGGGAGGGGGCATGGGCATCATTTGGGGAGGGGGCAGAGGCATTGCATGCGGGGCAGGCAGAGGGAGAATGGGCATAGCGGGGGGGCAGGAGGGTGGAAGCCAGGAGCAGCGATAGTAGGCGGGTGTGCCAGCATGCGTGACATGATGGCACGTGTGCTATTGTACCACTGCTTGAACTGCTCCCATGCGCGGTTCCACCACTCAACATCCTCGCGTATCTTCTGCGCCAGGGTCTGCTGCATGTCGTGCAGGATGCTGACATGCTGGCTCATGAGGTTTTCCTGGACCATGGCGTGCCTTCGGGTCCCCCAGGCTCTGGCAGCTGGCTGTGGTGGGGTGGCTCGCCCCTCAGTCCTGACTGGTCCGGCTGTGGAGAACACACAGAGAGAGAGAGGTGGTCAGTCATCCCTGCAGACATTGCCCCTGAGGCTGGGGCCTCTTCTGTGAGCAGGGAGCAACTGTCCTCGGAACAGGGGACAGTGATTTCCCAAGAGCAAGGCCATGTGTGGCCTGCACAGCAGGCCCTGCCTCATAGGGGCCCCGAGGTGCCCAGGGAACCATGCTGCCCACTTCTCCCCTACCCCCTGCCCCCTGCCATGGACAAGCAGCCCAGGAAAGTGTCCCGCCACAGTGGGATCCCATGTGAGGGAGAGGGGCCTGGAGTGGCCTGGCCCTCCCTGGGGCCCACACACACACCTGCACCTGGCAGCGCCGCCCGCAGGAGCAGGTGGTGCCTTGCACATGCAGGCATGGCCGTGTGCTATGTGCAGCACTCCTTGGTCTGTGTGGGGTTCTGCATGTGCCCTTGTGCCCAGCCTGCTTCTGGCAGTGGCTGGCAGGGGGAGGATGTCCCTCCCAGGGGTCGGACGTGTGTGGGGCTTCCTTCCAGCCTGTGAGCAGAAGTCCGTGTGTGCTCTGGGGTTGGCTCCTAAGACCATGTGGTGCACACTACTGCTGCACATGCTGAACACTGCCGATTGCACCCCATTCTCTCTGAGCCCGCCTCCCCTGCCCTGTGCGTGTGACAAAATGAGAACATTCATCTGATGATCCCTCGCCGGCGTCAGATGATGCCTGGGAGATGCCTAGGGTACCAGCTCCAGGCTGAGGGTGATGATGCTGCCAGTATCCTCCTCAGGGCTGGCCCGAGCCCTTTTGGCGCCCCGAGCCTGGGCATGCGGCGCCGCTCCCGGGCGCACGGTGCATGCGCGGGCTGGCCACGGCCGCTGGCGTGCAGCCCGGGGCCCACCCCCAGGGCACACAACACATGCGTGGGCCGGACACGGCCGCTGGCACGCAGCCCGGGGCCCGCCCCCCGGGGTGCACGGCTCATGCGCTGCCCAGCCCGGCCTGGCCAGCGCTGCTGGCGCGTGCACCGTGCTGTGCAGGGCCCCGCAGCCATGGGGGGAAAGGCGCTGCTGGCCAGCACCACAGGGATGGGGGGGGGGCCGGCGCTGTGGGAGCCGGGCGCGCGGCGCCTGATGGCAGCTATAAGGGACGCCGCACTCCCCTTACAGCTGCCATCAGGCGCCCCCCATCAGTTGGTGCCCCAGGCAGCTGCCCGGCTTGCCCATGCCTCAGTCCGGCCCTGATCCTCCTCTTCCTGCAGCTGTTGTTTCTCCTCATCAACATCCTCTTCCTCAAGGAGCTCCGTCTGGGTGAGCACTGGTGTCTCCATGCCCAAGTCCACCAGTATGGGTGGGGAAAGGGCTTCACCACCCCCCAGGATCTGGTGCAGCTCTTTGTAGTAGGAGCAGGAGTGAGGTCCTGCCCCAGAGTGAAAGCTGCAATCCGTGGCCCTTGCATAGACTTGGCGTAGCTCCTTGACCTTGCTACGTACTTGGTCCAAGGTGCGGGGGTGGTGTCCCTTCTGCCAGAGCCTCAGCCATCCAGCCGTAGATGTCAGCATTTCGCCTCTGGGAGCCAAGATCCTGCATTGTTTCCTCTTCCCCACACAGCTCCAGGAGGGACAGAATCTCTGCTCCAGTCCAGGAAAGCACCCGCATTTGGTGCCCTGGGTGGGTCCTTGGAGCCCTGGTACTGCTCCCTATGCAGGCCAGGAGGGTTTCAGGGGGCTTGTGGCTGTGCCATGGGTCAGCATGCCTGTAACACTCAGAGCCGCGTGGTCAGGGTGCTGCTGCAAGGTGCCTGCAGCTTTAAGAACTGACAGGAAACAGTAACTATAGAGTTGTGATTAGTGTGGACAGACTGTCCACCAGGGCACCCGTTCTTTTTCCTGGAGGCCTCTTCATTCGAAAAAACTCCCCCTTCCACGTTCTTCCTTGTAGAATGAGGTTTACCAATGTTGGAAAAACCCCTACGTTCTTTCCATTTTCTTTTGAAAGAATGCAATTGCAGTGTGGACGTAAGTGATGTTTTTTCAGAAAAACGGCCGTTTTTCCAAAAAAACCCTGCAGTCTAGACGCACCCTCAGTGTCACAAAGTCTGGGTATCACACACAGAGTGTCTCTCTTTCACATACACACTATCTTTGGGTATGTCTACACTACAGCACTATTTCAAATTAACTTATTTCGAATTAGTTAATTAACTAATTTGAAATAAGCTAATTCGAAATAATGCATCTAGACACAAAAACTAATTCGAAATAGCATTTTTTTAATTCGAAATAGCACGTCCACATTGAGTGGACCCTGAATCGAAGGTAAGGCTGGCCGGAACCAGTGCCAGCAGGGCACCAGGGTCGGACCTAGTGTGTGGGGCTGCTGCCTCAGGCTGTCTGAGGTCTGTGCTTAAAGGAACCCGACCCCCCACCCTGGACAGACAGTTCTCAGGTTTCTCTGCTTGCTGGTCTACCTCGCTGAGGGACAGCAAAGCATTTGTGTCTCGGAGTGCTCTGCCTGCCCTCACTCGGGACATCATGGCACTCTGCAACATGGAACCAGACCTGCCCCCGGGGACTCTGCTGCATCTCGTGGATACGTTGCCAGCAGCCTGGCTGCACTGTCTGCAGGCTGCCATCCGGGAGGACCATCGAGGGGCTGTCAGAATCCAGGGGGCCCTGCGGGAGAGCTTCCACCCTGAGGAGCGCTAACAGTCTCCCCGGTCTGCCCCACTGGGGCTTGTGCCCCATTCCTCCCTCTCGTCCTTCCACCTACCCTTCCCTAGCCCCCCCTTCCTGATGTCAAATAAAATACACAGATTTTCAAAAATAGAAACTGTCTTTATTTAACACAACTGGGGGGAGGGGATGAACCTCTGGGGAGACGGGGGAAAGGAGGCGGGAGAGGGCAGGAGAGAGGGTGGGAGGGGGAGGGGAAAAACTGGGAGAAGGGAGCTGGAAGGGGGAAGCAAGGGGAACAAGGGAGAGGGGAAGCTCAGAGCTCAGGGGTGGGGGTCTCGCCGGGCCAACTGCCTCCCAGCACCACGGGGGAGAGGGCCTCGGCATCACCGGGGGGATGGGGAGGAGGGTGCGGAGGTTGAGGTGGGGGGTGTGGAGATTGAGGAGGAGGGTGTAGAGGTTGAGGAGGAAGAGGTGGGAGGGGGGCAGGAGTGGGAGGAGGAACAGTAGCTGTGGGGCCATCAGGCGCAGGAACGGCACGGGGCAGCACGCTTTGCACCAGGGCCTGCAGATGGTGACAGATGGCACGACCCTGGGCAAGCAGCTCCCGCTGGAACTCTCGGTTGTCCTGCGCCTGCTGCTCCATGATCCGGATCTGGGCTCGCAGGGCCTGCAGGTGCTGCTCTCTGTACCCCTGCCGCGTGGTGGTGGTCCTGCTGAGGCCGCAGGTGCAGGAGCATGTCCCGGGCGGGGTGGTGTGCCCTGCATGAGCAACTGATGCGGCTGTAGAGAAAGAAGTGGTCAGTTCTCCCTGGGGACACAGTGGATGATGCCCAGCCCCGCCCTGTGATGTGAGGGCGACCGTGCCCTGCACTGTCAGAGCCAATGTGCTTGCACAGAGGCTATGGTCAGCATGTCCGGCTCTGCCCGGGAGTGGGAGCTGCCCCGAGACCACACCCATGCCCCTCTGCTGTGTATAGTGCATCGGGGGGGGGGGGGGATGTCCCCTGCCTCTGTGTAGAGGGGGCGTGTGAAGGGAGGGAGTCCTCTTGTGTCCCGCCCCGAGGTCAGGAGTGTGTCGGGTCTCTTCACACACACATGTGGCCATTGGGCCACGGCCCCTGTGTGGCACGCAGCTGGAGCTACCTGCCCAAGGATGGCACGGCACGTGCCCACACATGCACAGGTGGCTGCATGATCCTTGGGAGGCACGGCCCACATGTGCAATCCCTGGTCTCCCTCCCCACCTCCCCCCCGGGTAGGGGACAGTGCTGGCACTTACCTGGTATGGCCTCCCCGGAAGACCCTGCCGACTCCGGTGCTGGGACAGCTGGTGGTGGCCCCTCTGCTGCGCCCAGGTCAGGGCCCTCAGCTCCCGGCTCACTGCCCCCCGGGCTGGCGCAGACCGCCCCACCCCCCCAGGATATGGTCAAAGGCGGGGAAGTAGGGGCAGGTGGCAGCCCCTGCTGTGGCGCCACCCCGGTGGCCCTGGTGTACGCCTGCCACAACTCTTTAATTTTGAGGTGCACCTGCTCCTGGGTGCACCTGTGTCCCTTGCAGGCCATGGTGGCCGCTACGTGGCCATAGATGGCCGCGTTCCTCCGCCTAGTGCAGAGATCATGGACATTGGGGGCCTCCCCCCAAACCTCAAGGAGGTCCATGATCTCCGCTCCAGTCCAGGTGGGCGCGTGTCGTCTACAGCCCCTGGGTGCTGGGGGACTGGGCGGGGGACGGCTGGCTGCCACCGTGTGCTATTGTGCGGCCACTGGGTGTGGGTCTGCAGCTGCTGGCAGGCCTGGCTCTTGCACGTGCCCAGTGGCCAGGGTCTACCCCTTTAAAGGCCCTAGGGCTGGGGGAGAGGAGAGGAGTTTTCCTGGTTTGGCCCAGAGTGGCCACCAGGGGAAACTGGGAAGGGCTGGAGGCCCCTTAATTCGAAATAACTGTCTACACAGCACTTATTTCAAATAAGCTATTTTGAATTTGGTGTTATTCCTCGTAGAATGAGGTTTACCAAATTCAAAATAAGTGCTCCACTATTTCGAATTATTTCGAAATAGCGGTTTGGCTGTGTAGACGCTATTAAAGTTAATTCGAAATAACTGCTGTTATTTCAAATTAACTTTGTAGTGTAGACATTCCCTTTGTCTCTCTCTTGCCCCGATCCACCCCTTCTGCCCGAGATCCCACCTCTTCCAAGGCTCCACAGCCACATACCAAAATTCGTGAAGTGGCTTCCCTAAGAAAATTATTGCCCACCCCTGACTTAGAGTCTACGGAATGCCTGAAAATTGCTGCATGAATTTATATCAGTTGTAATGCTCATGTTGCATGCTATAAGAAAATATCTCAAAGGTACAGCCATGTTAGTCTGTAACTTTAAAAATGAGTTGTCCTGGGACCCCTTAGAGACTAACAAAAATATATATAGTATCATGAGCTTTTGTGGGCAAAACCTACTTCTTTAGATGAGCTGGAACTAGCTCATCTGAAGAAGTGGGTTTTGCCCATGAAAGGTCATGATACTATATATATATTTGTTAGTCTCAAAGGGGCCACAGGACTTCTTATAAACAACAAGAAAATATGTAAGCTTTCCTTTATAATTTTGAGAATGTTTGCTCTCATCTTGTGAATCCAAGCCCGGGAATTGTCCTCCCCAAGCATAAGGACTACCAAAATCAGGTGGACCATCAAGAACATCATAATATCACACCTTGGAAATGCTGTGTGTGAGGAAGCTCATCCTGTGGACTTGGAAGCTAAATGAAGTCATAGGAAATGTTTCTATCTCTTTGCCATCTGAACACTCACAAAGCTCTAGCCACCAAACTGAAGCCCGAGATCCTTAAGAGCTGTCTCTTAGGTCCACTCTGACACACTTTGGGCATGTTTATGATACAAAATTGAGTTGAACTATCTTACAGCCACTACAGTAGTTACTATATTTTTCATGTCCATACTATTCTCCTTCCATCAGTGGTGTGCGTCCTCACCAGAAGCACTTCCACTGACTTAATAGGAGCAGTATGGAGGGCTCCAGGCATTGAGCTCCATACTGGGAGCCATCAGGCTCCCAATGAGAAGCACGGAACCTAGATGGCACTCAGGCGACAGTGAGTCTGGGTGCACCTGAACTCAGGGTGGGAAACTGAGAGCCCAGGGAGTAACTAACCTCGCAGCTGGAGACCCCCACACATGCCAGGGTGACAGGCAGGGGGGAGTCACAGCAAGGAACCTACAACCTTATTTGTCAATTTCACCATTCTACCATGAAATTGAAAAAAATGACAGCCAACAGACACTGCATTGATCCTAATTATACCAACATAAACCTCTTGTGATGGTGGAGTTATTAACTCTGGGTAGTGTGGCACAAAGCTGTACTGTGGAACAGTATTCCTTGTAAGTTGTGCACTTGGGTGGCCATCCAGGAGCAGGGAGGGCCCGAGGCGGGCTGCCGGCAGCTAGCGCCCCAGGCGGAATGTGCGATCGGCGCCCCCGCCTCCACAGCCCTCAATGGCATGACATCATCATTGGGTGACCCGTTTAACGCGGTGCCCTAGGCGACGGCTAAGTCGGCCTATACGCACGGGCAGCCGCTGTCCAGGAGAGATTCAAATGCTACCCAGCTAATTAACAGAGTGCCCACAGCTAGCAGTGTGTGTTTCTACTGGTGGTGCACAGATGCACATACCTTAGTGCACATAACCACTCATAGATGGAAAACGTTAGAAGGAACATTGCTGTAGACACTGACACACAATTAGTTCATCGTAGGCCACCTTACATCAACCTAACTCTGAGGTGTAAGCTAGGCCTTTTAATTGAATAGTTAAAAATCATTAGATAGTTTGTTACAAGATTGGCACCTTTGGTGTATTAATTGATCCAATATGAATGACTTAGCTCTTGTGACTGGAAGTAATCTGCCTATAGTATGAGTTTCGGTGTAAGTGACCATTTCTTTCAAAGTTCAGTTTTCCTAAGTGTCAAGATTGACCTGCAGAGTCTAAGGAAATTGCATATGTCTCTGTGGTAAGACTATTATAGTCATCCAGCTGTGTGAAATCTAATTTTAGAATACATCATTGTATGGGGTGTACTTCCTGATTTTGACAGTCCACCCTAAAGGAAGCACTCATGCTTGTGAGCCACTTGAAACAGGGTCCCACAGGGTGAATGAAGTACGGATCCTATTTTTAAAAATAAGTGACAGTGATTTTATATGCCCATCTTAAAGGGGCCTGATTTTTAAAGAAATGCTAAGCCTCTGGGCTCTGTGAAACAGGCCCATTTAGGGCATGAAATTGAGCAAACAATTCAATAGTCAAAAACCACTAGTCAATTTTGAAAATCTAGGCCCCAATCCTATGGTTAGGAATCTAAATAGTAGTGGTTTTCCAAGATACTAAAAGCCTATTGAAACCACTCAAGCCCAGATCCTCGAAGCTATTTAGGCACATAGACATGATTAAAGATCTAGGGCTGGGGGAAGGGGGGCTGATGCTGACCACGTCCCACCCCACTCCTTCCACTCAAACCTCCTCCCCTTCCAGGAGTGCCTAGCTCCCCCCCCCCCACCACCACACACACACACCTTGCCTAGGGGCCTGCAGTGAGGTGGCAAAATTTGCAGATAATACAAAATTGCTCAAGATAGTTAAGTCCACAGCAGACTGCAAAGAGCTTCAAAAGAATATCATAAAACTGAGTGACTGGGCAACAAAAAGGCAGATGAAATGAATTATTGATAAATGCAAAGTAATGCATATTGGAAAACATAATCCCCATTATACGTTTAAGATGATGGGATCTAACTTAGCAGTTACTAGTCAAGAGAGAGAAAGAGATCTTAGAATCATTGGCTACGTCTAGACTGGCATGATTTTGCACAAATACTTTTAACGGAAAAGTTTTTCCGTTAAAAGTATTTGCGCAAAAGCACGTCTAGATTGGCATGGATGCTTTTGCGCAAAAGCATCCCTTGTCAATCTAGACACGCTTTTGCGCAAGAAAGCCCTGATCACCATTTTAGCCATTGGGGCTTTTTTGCGCAAAACAAATCTGAGCTGTCTATACTGGCCCTTTTCCGCAAAAGCTTTTGTGCAAAAGGACTTTTGCCCGAACGGGAGCGTCAAAGTATTTGCGCAAGAAGCACTGATTTCTTACATTAGAACGTCAGTGCTCTTGCGCAAATTCAAGCGGCCAGTGTAGACAGCTGGCAAGTTTTTGCGCAAAAGCAGCCGCTGTGTATAGTTCTCTGAAAACATTCACTCTATAAGGAGCAGCAGTCAAAAATGCAAATAGAATGTTGGGATAATTAAGAAACAGATACATAGAAAAACAGAAAATATAATTTTGCCTCTATATAAATCCATAGTATGCCCCATTTTGAATACTGTGTGCAGATGTGGTCACCTCATCTCAAAAAAGATACATTGCATTTGGAAAAGGTTTAGAAAAAGATAAAAAAAATGAGTAGGTGTATGGAACGGCTTCCATATGAGAAGAGATTAATAAGACTGGAACTTTTCAGCTTGGAAAAGAGAAAACTAAGGTGGGATATGATAGAGGTCTATAAAATCATGATTGATGTGGAAAAAGTAAATAAGGAAGTGCTATTTACTCCTTCCCATTACACAAGAGCTAGGGGTCACCAAATGAAATTAATAGGTAGCAAGTTTAAAACAAACAAAAAGAAGTGCAGGTTGGACCTCCCTGGTCTGGCACCCTCAGAACCTGACTGGTCCCAAACAAGAGAGTTTGCCAGACCAGAGATGGTCAATTCCAGCCCCTCTGCTGCCAGTGTTGGGCTCCCCTTATGGCCACTGCCCCTGACCACCAGAGTCCACTGCTGATCCTGGCCAGGCTCCCTGAATTGGCTCTGCTCCTGGCCCTTAGCCACCAGAGCACTGTGGTACAGCAACATCTATGATCCTGCTGGACCACAGCTGTTGCTGGATTAGAGAGTCCTGAACCAGAGAGGTTCAACCTGTATTTCTTCACACAACGCACCATCAGCCTGTGGAACTCCCTGTCAGAGGATGATATGAAGGCCAGGAATATAACAGGACTCAAAAGAGAACTAAATAAATTCACGGAAGATAGGTTTATCAATGGCTATTAGCCACGATGGGCAGGGATGGTGTCCCTAGCCTCTGTTTGTTGAGGCTGGGAATGGGCAATAGAGAATGGATCACTTAGGTTACATCTACACAGCAGTGTTATTTTGGAATAACATAGTGTGCATCTACACTACAAGCCTTTAGTTTGAAATAATGTTGAGCTGGAGGACTTCTTACTCGACTCATGGTAACCCTCATTTCATGAGGAGTAAGGGAAGTCGAAGGAAGAGTGTTCTTCCTTCAACTTCCTGCTGTGTAGACAGTGCCAAAAGCCAAATTAAGTTATTTCAATTTAAACTACACAATCAACGTAGCTGAAGTTGCGTAGCTTAATTCGACTTTAGCCCTGCGATGTAGATGTACACTTGATGATTACCTGTTCTGTTCATTCCTGTCACACACTTGACATTGGCCACTGTTGGAAGACAGAATACTGGGCTAGATGAACCTTCACTCTGACCCAGTATGATCATTCTTATATTGTCTCCCCTTTAGTGCTATCAGAAATCTTTTTGCACGCTTCAATCAGGAATTCGCTAGGTGAATCACAGCATATCACTAATCTGCTGTATTTCCAGATTAGGAGTCAAATAGATTAAAACTGAGACTTTTACATGATGCCACAATATTAGATTATGTTTTTTTCATGCTGTTAAGACTTGAATGCATTCTGCTGTGACAGACAAAGCTCTCCATATGATATACTAACACAGGGCTACTCAGCATGAGGCCTGTTTGTTTGCAGTCTGCGGTGCAGTTTGGATTATGTGGGGCTCAACATGGCATTTGAACATGGCCTCCACTGGGAACACGCTCCACAATGGGAAGTCAATATAATGGTATTCTATTGATAAGCATTTTAGTAGTTACATTCCTGGATGGTCATTGCTCATTAAAAGTGCTGTCATATGGGAGGAAATCAGTTAAATGTTGCATTTTATTAATATCAGCAGAACTGCCTTAAATGGGGCCTGCATGTCATGTAGTCTTGCCTTAATCTTTGTATTCATGCCAGTCAGTGTGAAAGAAGCTATTTGCATATATTTGCATATATATTTGCATGTATATGCAACCACACTTAAGCTGCAGCCCTTGACATGTGCTATGAGTATCACTGTGGCCCCCGGGGCTTCCAAAGTTGAGTAGCCCTGTACTAAGCTTTAATCCCTGACTCCAGAGCATTGGATGGTATCAAATTCTTTCAATATGTTTCTGTAGTTATCTGATGATGTGTCATGTTGATTTTCAAATTCTTCTTATGTTTAAGTTTGTACCTGCACACCCCAATTTCATTCTAAATAGCTGGGTGCTACATAGGATCCCACTTATGACTTCTGTTTGGCCACAGTTGAATTGTTCTGTGTGATAAACAAGACTTTAAGATTTAGGGTTACATCACCTGTACCTTACCTTCATACAGTGCATTGTGCCAAGAACATAAAAAGTCTAATGGGCCTAAGCCTATTGGGAAGATAGGAAGAAAGCCAAAACAGCATTATCCCACCGTATCTATGCAGCTGTGTATGTCTTACAGTTATGGAAGGCAGTATCAGTTCATTAGTTATGATCAAAACCAGCACACACCAAATCTTAGTATTTTCTATCTATTTGTGTCCAACAGCTGCACATGTCCCAGGACTCACCAACCCTTCATGTTATGCTCATGTATCCTATAATAAAAGGACCTGTGCCATATGTGATAATCTTTGAAACTAGCCTTTTATGTACTGTGAGTTTTCAAAGTTTTACAGCTTATTCATCATGTTATAAGACATTATCTTGGACTATGTTTTGTTATAGATGTGCTGTTTAAGATCATCTTATGCCAAATAAGATGCTTGCCATAATAATAATTAAATACATAAAATGAAAAAAATACTTTGAGTCAAATCTTGGCTTGTTAACCACTCTGTTGAAATTTTAGTTTCATAAGGATTTTTAAACAGATTTGCTGATCTACTTTTTTCCCCTAAGAGAGTTCTTCACTCTGAATTTGTTGTGTATAACCTGTGGTCTGGGTCATTATCTACAAGTGTATTTTAAAAATGTAATACAGACGACAACTGTCTGGGTATGTCTACACTACAGTACTATTTCGAATTAACTTATTTCGAATTAGTTAATTTGAATTAACTAATTCGAAATAAGCTAATTCAAAATAATGCATCTAGACACAAAAATTAATTCGAAATAGCGTTTTGCTATTTCGAAATAGCACGTCCACACTGTTTGGACGCTGGATCACATTTAAGGGCAGCTGAAACCAGTTCCAGCAGGGCATCAGGTCAGTAGTTGCTTTGTGTGCCTGCTGTCTGAGGCTATCTGAGGCTTGTGCTTAAAGGGACTCCCCCGGACAGCCAGCTCTCAGCTTTCCTGCTTGCTTGCCTACCTCACCGAGGGATAGCAAAGCATTTTCCTCTCCGCCTGGTTTGGTCGCTCTCATTTGGGACACCACAGCACTTGGCACCATGGAGCCAGAGCCGCCCCTGGGCTCTCTGGTGCTCATGTTGAACGTCTTGCTACAAGCCTGGCAGCAATTGCTGGAGGCTGCCTGGCACCTTCTGCTGCAGGCCAGCCCCCTGGCCCTCCCACTGCCCCCCCGGGGGCCCTGGAGGAGCGGCACCTGGATGCCAGCGTGCCCCGCCGCAGCTGGTGTCTGGACACCAGCAGTGACAGGTGGGACCACATCGTCCTGGAGCGCTAGGGAGACCAACAGTGGACCCAGAACTTCAGGATGAAGAAGGACACCTTCCTCGAGGTCTGCAAGTGGCTCGCCCCTGCTCTGCGGCGATGGGACATACGCATGAGGCCCGCCATTCCCTCTGCCAGGCGAGGACGGCAAGTCTCCGCACCATCACGTCCTGCTATCGCCGGGAGTGTGAGCTGGCCCAGGATTGCACCCCAGCTCACACTCCTGGTTGTGATGTGTGTGTGGGGGGGGAGGGGAGATGTGCCCTGCCTCTGTGCAGAGGGGGCATTTGGAGGGAGGGCAGTGAGCAGTGTCTCTCCCCGGGGTCAGGAGTCTGTCATGTGCCTTCATGCATAGACGCGTGTGGGGAACAGGCCAGGGCCCCTGCATGGCACCCAACTGGTGCCACAAGTCCCGGCTGGCATGGCAGATGCACAGGTTACCCCCTGCTCCGTGGTCGACAAGGCCCACGCGCACGGTCCCTGGGCTCCCCCTCCCCCCCCCGCCCCGCATAAGGGGACCGTGATGTCACTCACGTGGAGGCCTCCCTGGCCTTGGATGAGGCTGCTGATGGACTCTCCGGTTTGGCTCGGGGGTCCTGGGTGCAGGGCACGCTCCCTGCAGGCTCCTGGCTGCTGTCATCCTCCTCTTCTCCTGTGTCAGGTGCAGGGCCCTCTGCCCCGGGGTCCATGACGACCAGTGGGACACGGACCGTCTGACCCCCCAGGATGTGGTCCAGAGCCTCATAGTGCGGGCAGGCCTCCGGGTCAGCCCCTGGTTGGGAGGCCCTGGCATAGGCCTGCCACAGCTCCTTGATTTTACTCCGCACCTGCTCCTGGTTGCACATGTGGCCTCTGGTGGCCAAGCTGGCAGCCATGTGGCTGTAGATGGCAACATTCCTGTGCCTAGTGCGGAGATCATGGGCATTGGAGGTCTCCCCCCAAACCTCAGTGAGGCCCACGATCTCTGTACTAGACCAGGAAGGTCTTTTGCGGCCCCTGGCGGGCTCCTGAGAGCCACCATCCTGGTCCTGGGGAGTGGTGGAGGGCTGGGTGGCAGCGGGTGGCTGGCTCATGCTATGCCAGGTGCACGGTCTGCTGGCTGTGTGCTGGCAGGCTGGCAACAGGCACAGGTACTGTGGCCAGAGTCTGCCCCTTTAAGGGCTCCGGGGCTGTGGGGGGGAGCAGACTAGTTTTCCTGGTTGTGCCCAAAGTGGCTACCAGGGCTCCCCAGGAAGGGCTGGAGGCCCCCTAATTCGAAATAAGTGTCTACACAGCATTTATTTCGAATTAGCTATTTCAAATTTGGTGTTATTCCTCATAGAATGAGGTTTACCAAATTCAAAATAAGGGCTCCAACTTAAGTGTGGTTGCTATTAAAATTAATTTGAAATAACTGCTGTTATTTCAAATTAACTTTGTAGTGTAGACATACCCTCTGAGAGGGAGGAGCTGATGGGAGGAGGCAGCTGGAGGGTACTGCTGAGCACCCATTATTTTTTCCAGGGATCCTTAGGCATCATGAACTTATGCTAGTTCTGCCACTGAACTTTCTGTGATCTAGGGCACCTCTCTGTGCCTCTCTATACCCTTCCTCCCACTCTCTTTCTCTCGTCTATTTAGATTCTAAACTCTTAGGTACAGTAATAATCTCTTATCGGATGTTAGTTCAGTGTCTAGTTGAACGAGGCCCTGATCTTGATTGGTGCTTCAAGGCAATAATGTAATATAAATAACTTGAAGAGTTACCTGACGTTGCCCAAGTCCAGCCCAGGGGCAGGTAGTGGGGGACTGTGCAGGCCTCCCACCGGCATTCCCTGGGTTCAGCTGTGGCTGTGCTGGGTGGCCCAGCAGTGCTGGGGGTGGGGGACAGGCAGTAATTCCTGTGGCAGGGGCCTGGGCTGTGCTGCCCAGCTTGGTGGTACTCCTAGGGGGGCACGGTCCTGGGGTCGAGGGACCACTTACCTGGGCTGGTAGTAAGCAAGATGGTGAGCACCATCCCCAGCAGGCTACTCCCTCAGTAGTATGGCTGCCCCCAGTGGTCACTCTGCACATAGCTATTCCCTGCACACACTGCCCCGAGTGGTGACAGAGTATAGTGTCCCTCCTTTAAACCCTGTCCCTTTCCATGTTATGGAAAACAATCAAATTCCAGGCACATCCTGTTTTTGTGGTACAACCAAAGCCTGACCTTGCTTTAAGTTTGGATTAGAGGAAGCTGCATATCAAATGTGGTGGTCCTAGCTTTTATGTTTAGTAGGAGTACTTGAACAAATGGACTCACAGATGGACGCATAATCTCTCTCTCTCTCTCTCTCTCTCTCCATATATATATGTAAGTTTGACCCTAAAACTCCAATTCAGCAAACAACGAAGCATATGAATAGCCTGAACCATATGAGCAGTTTTACTGGAATCAGTGGTATTACTCATGTGAATTAAATTTATTCTCTAATTGCAGAATTGGTCCCTAATGCAGTTAGCTGCCATGGCAATATATACTGTAAAGTAAAAATAATTATCATTTAATCCTGAAAGTATTCTAAAAACACCAAAATGTTCAGAAAAATTCAAAACCTTCTTTCTAGACTGGATTTTATTTTGAGAATAAGTAGTTAACAGAGAATAGAAAAAGAAAATAATCTGTTACTAAAAACCAGATGGTTAAAGCTCTGTCTTAAAGGGTTAAAACAAATATGTTTAGGGATTACAAAACCTGCTTTATTTTAAAATAGGTCTGGAGAAAAAACCTCAGACATTCCCGATCATTGTTTCATAGCTATATTTTAAAAATGAAGTCAACTTTTATTACCTTATTTTTTCAAAAGAAAAATTGCTTTCTATTATGTTTCATTGTCCTATTTTATAGCAAAATTCCATTTTGTTTAGCAGAATTTGCTTGCCAGGGTAGAAAATAGCCACATTTAATTGTTTGTTAGAGATTTTTACAGATTTTTATAAAAAATCAGAAAGTATTCATAGGATAATCTTTTCTTACTAGAACTGACCTGCTGAATACAACAGGACTACTCCATAAGGTCTGAAACATCCAGCCCTTTCTGTTCAATAGACAAACTGCGAAGCAGCAATTAAAAAAATTGAGTTTAGTCATTAAGCAACACATCTTATCTGTGGCAGAAAATGAAAGCTTGTTTTCGTCTTTAATATCTTTGCATGCCTCACTGATCAATAAAAATGTGGACAGTTTGGCAAAATATTCAGCTAGGCTGGAGGCAAACAACTCTCTATCTTTGCTCTTTCAGTTACATCCACTTTTCACTGGCATTCAGGAAAGAGTCAACTGTAGTAGAATCCTAAAGCTGATAAAAAGAGAACAATCAACTCAAGACTCCTCTTCTCCTCTAACATTACCTGAAGAAAAGATTCATTTTATGGTGCAGAACAAGATTGCATCTCCAAAAGAGTACAGGGAAAAGAAAAGCTGCATGTGCATTTTAAAATTGAGAGTAATTAACTATTGGAACAATTCACAAAAAATTGTGATGGATTCTCCATCACTGACAATTTTTAAATCTGGATTAAAAAAAAAGATATATTTTATAAAATTCCATGTTCTCTGTTATACTAGAGGTTAGACTATCAAGGATCATGTCACAATGTATGCATAACCCACCCTGAGGGGGGAAGGAGACAGAGGGGTGTGTGGATACTGTTACTGAGCAGGGCAGCTATATAGTAATCCTTCCGTGCAGCGCAGCATGGCCTAATGACTAGAGTCTGTACAGTGGCCCTGGCTTACAGGGCAATATGGCTAATGGCCAGTCATAAATGGAGTAGCCCCTGGGTTTCAGGGCAACACAGCCTAATGGCACATATAACAAGGGGGATGTCACCAGAAGAAGGGTGTGGGACTGCAATCCTGGTAGTGGGGCCCAGACCCATCTGACTCCACTGGGTCAGTGGTAGACTGGTCCTCCACTACGTTGGCAGGAAATCCCATCACAACATGCTGAACTCACTCAGGTGGGAAATACCACTTGCATCATCTCTGGGTCATTTTCTACCATCTCTGGGGATAGTGTGATCCATGAAGTTTCAAGAAAATCTGGCTCCATGGCACAAGTCACTCCCCGAGGCTCTAGAGATGCAATCCAGTTTCCTGGGTCTCCAGCTCCTGCTGTCAGGGTCTCTGGCTGGTCCTTCTTCTCCAGCATCCAGTCCAGACTGATCTGAGTTGCTCTCTTTTATACTAGACCAGCACTTGGAAGCATGCCCAGTATGGCTGGGGGGCAGGGCTTCCTCCACCCACAGTGTATTAATCCCTTCTGGCCCACTGCAGGGTATGCACACCCCTTCACAGGTGGGCAATAAGCAGCTTGTGGGCCTGACATGGTTCACCAGGACCCCAGGTACAGCCACTGGAAGCTTCCATTGGCCATGATTCACTGTTCCTGGCCAGTGGGAGCTGCAGGAAGCAGTGGTGGTCCAGCTTGTGGGGCACTAATTGCCAACCCCTGGGCTAGATGATCACAAGGGTCCAGTTTGGTTTTGGAATGATTTCCTTTTAATAAAGCTGTCTGGGAAGATACATGGAAAGAAGGAATTGTTGCTTGAAAGAGCTGAAAAAATAAGCAGGTGAAGCCTTAGAGGTGAGGGATTAGAGAAGTTTTCTGTTTGAGAAAAATCTTTTGACTATATATTTAGGAAGATTAAAGCCCACTACTTTAAGTTACCATGATTAATATAGTGGAGACATTTCTCAAAAAGACCTGAAGTGTTTATCTGTAAACCTTCATAATCAGTTCTGTAGTGCACAGGGTATATTGACTCTCAACTATGATTAGTGATAGTCTAGATGACCTCTCAACAACATTAGATTTCTTTCCACTTTACCTATCTAATCTCTGACTAGAAACTTTCTTTCACAAACACCCTAAATGCACTTTAGGAAACAGTTCTTGTAAACATACATGCTCCCTTTGAAATACCCCATTTTAGTAGCTCTTTTATAAAAACTAAAAGGAACAAGAGAGAATGAAAAGCAATTAGAATAAATTGAATTTGATACTAAAAACAATTAGGGTTATAATCTTGCTCCCAATCACTTCCAGGATTGGGCCCAAAAGCTCATACATCAAATACTTGTTCTTGACAGCACACTATATTTAAAGACTAAAAAACCTCCTTTTCTCCAAAAACAAGATAAAATATGACAGATATATTTTGTTACAGGAAAACATCACCAAATATCCTGATTGTCCTCAGGCAGTAACGTTAGCTAGGCTATTTCTTCTTTACCTACTTACTTTAATAAAAGATTAAAAATGTGATTGCAAGGGTTTGCCCATGTAGCAGGCGCAACTATAACTCATGGTGCTCTATAGCCTTCTGAATGTTAATGAAGTGTCTAAGGATATGTCTACACTACAAGCTTCTTTCAGAATAAGCTTTTCTGTACAAGATCTTCCAGAAAAGTTTATTTTGAAATAGAGTGTCCACACGCAAAAAGTGCAACGAAATAGTGATGTGCTATTTCGAAAGAAGCATCCACTCTGATTGGATGCTATCTCGCATTTAAGGCCACCCAGAACCAGTTCTGGCAGGGCATTAGGTCAGCATTTGCTTCTGGTAGCTGCGGCCTAAGGTTATCTGGGACTCGTGCTTAAAGGGACCCTTTGGATAGCCATTTCTCAGGTTCTTCTGTTTGCTTGCCTACCTCTCTGAGGGACAGCAAAGCATTTCCTCTGCATGCTCTGGTTGCCCTGCCTTTGGACATGGGATCTGCCTTTGGGCATGCGATGGTCCCACACTGCCATGCTGGTTTCTGCAAGCTACTTTCATGGCCCTGCATGAGCTCGACCCCAAGCTTATCTTTGAGAACCTTTGCCTGTGTGCAGGAACAAGGCCCTTGCAACCACACGCCATGGTGGAGCGACTGTTTGAGGCTGGACACCAGTTCCGACTGGTGGGACTGGCTGGTGATAGAGCAGTGGGATGACCAGCAGTGGCTCCAAAACTTCCGAATGAGGAAGGAGGCATTCTTGGAGCTGTGTGCCTGGCTCACCCCTGCGCTCTGACGACAGGCTACCCAGTTGTAACCTGATATCCCCCTGGAAAAGTGGGTCACCAACGCCATCTGGAAGCTCACCATGCCAGACAGTTACCAGTCTGTGGGCAACCAGTTTGGCATGGGAAAGTTGACCGTCGTGGCCCTCCTCATGCAGGTATGGCACTCTGGGGCTGCAGTCCCAGGAGGAGGGGAGAATACTGGAAAGGAGGATCCAAGGGAAAGCAGAGTTGAGGTGCGGGGGATGGGCTGGAGGTGGGGAAGCCCTGTCCCAGGGAAGCGGGGGGGTTTCTGCAATCTCACCCTCACACAGCTCTGTGGGGGGGGGGCTTCATAGGAAGTGGCTGCTGGGGTTTTTTGGGGGGAACAGAGGGGATGGGCTTGGGAACCTCCCAAGGGCTCAGGCACTCCCTTTGATTCTCTGTTTTGTTTCTTTGTTTGTCTCCTTCTGCAGGTGGTGAGGGCGTTAAACAACATCCTGCTGTGCAAGGTCATCTGCCTGGGTGACCTGGACCCCATCATTGCCACATTTGCCGCCCTGGGCTTCTCCAACTGCGGGAGTGGGGGTTATAGATGGAACCCACATCCCCATCCGTGCCCCCAACCACCATGCAGCACAGTATATCAATAGAAAAGGATACTTTTTGATGGTCCTGTAGGCCCTGGTTGACCACCATGGACAGTTCACGGACGTTTTTGTCGGCTGGTCGGGGAAGGCACATAATGCCTGTGTCTTCCTCAATTCCAGCCTGTATCACAAGCTCGAGGCTGGCATTTTCTTCTCCGAGCACAGCATCAGGGTTGGGGACGTTGAGATACCACTATGCATTGTGGGGGATGCAACCTACCCCTAATGCCATGGTTTATGAAGCCATACACCAGCCACCTGGACTAGACCAAGGACTGCTTCAATGGCTGTCTGGGCAGGGCCCACATCCAGGCTGAATGCACCATCATGTGCAGTTCAAGTGCCTCGATGTCCTGGGGGAGCACAACATCCCCCAGTTGGTGTCAGCATGTTGTAGTCTCCACAACATCGGGGAGAGCAAGGGGGAGGCCTTCCTTCTAAGGTGTGAGGCAGAGACTGGCCGGGAGGGACGGGCCTTTGAGCAGCCTTCCCTCTTGATGGGAAGAGGGGGACTGAGAAACTTGTAAGGGGGAGGGAGGCTGAGAACCTTGGAGGGGGGAGCAGAGGCTCAGAGCTGGGGCTGAGAGTGGCGCATGGCTCGGGTGCTTCTTCTGCCTTGTGTCCAGGGACCTCGGCAACCTCGGGGGTGGGGGAGTCCTGAGAGGATAGGTAGGAGCGGGGGCTGGAGCGGGGGCTGGAGCAGGGTCAGGCACGGTAGGGGGAGCATGAACTCGAGGAGGGACTGAGACTGGTGCCGGGTAGGTCATCATCTCCTGGATGGTTGCACACATGTTGCAGCCCCACTGCAGCAACTTAGTCCACATCTGGGCCTGCCATTGTGCATCATCCCAGATCTGCTGGGCCAGCGTCTGCTGTATGTCCCAGAGGAAGGACACGTGTTCCCTCATAAGGTCTTCCTGGACCCTCCAATGCCTGCGGCTCCCCCAGTGTCAGGCGGCTGGCTCAGCTGTTGTCGATCGCCCCACAATCACAGATGCCCTCGACCTCCTTGATCTCCCCCGGCCAGCCATGCTGCCCCCGACCTCCTCTATCTCTCCTGGCCAGTCGTGCTGCCCCCGACCTCCCCTATCTCTCCTGGCCAGCTGCGGGGTGACAGATAAAAAGATATCTTTTAAAAAGTGGAAGTCAAATCCTAGTGAGGAAAATAGAAAGGGCCATAAACTTTGTCAAATTAAGTGTAAAAATATAAGAAGAGGAGCCAAAAAGGAGTTTGAAGAACAGCTAGCCAAAAACTCAAAAAGTAATAGTATAATGTTTTTTAAGTACATCAGAAGCAGGAAGATGGCTAAACAACCCGTGGGGCCCTTAGATGATCGAGATGCTAAAGGAGGACTCAAAGATGATAAAGTCATAGCAGAGAAGCTAAATGAATTCTTTGCTTCAGTCTTCACGGCTGAGGATATTCCCAAAACTGAGCCATTCTTTTTAGGTGACAAATCTGAGGAATTGTCCCAGATTGAGGTGTCGTTAGAAGAGGTTTTGGAACAAATTGATAAACTTAACAGTAACAAGTCACCGGGACCAGATGGCATTCACCCAAGAACTCAAATGGGAAATTGAGGAATTATTAACTGTGGTTTGTAACCTATCCTTTAAATCGGCTTCTGTACCTAATGATTGGAAGATAGTTAACGTGATGCCAATATTTAACAAGGGCTCTAGAGGTGATCCTGGCAATTACAGACCAGTAAGTCTAACGTCAGTACTGGGGAAATTAGTTGAAACTATAGCAAAGAATAAAATTGTCAGACACATGGATGAATATAATTTATTGGGGGAAAGTCAACATGGTTTATGTTAAGGGAAATTAAGCCTTACTAATCTACCAGAGTTCTTTGAGGGAGTCAACAAATATGTGGACAAGGGGGATCCAATGGATATAGTATACTTAGATTTCCAGTATCAAAGGGGTAGCCGTGTTAGTATGAATCTGCAAAAGCGACGAGGAGTCCTGTGGCATCTTATAGATCTGACGAAGTGGGTGTTTGCCCACGAAAGCTTATGCTCCAATAAATCTGTTAGTCTATAAGGTGCCACAGGACTCCTTAGATTTCCAGAAAGCCTTTGACAAGGTCCCCCCACCAAAGGCTCGTAAGTAAAGTAAGTTGTCATGTGATAAGAGGGAAGGTCCTTTTGTGGATTGATAACTGGTTAAAAGACAGGAAACAAAGGGTAGGAATAAATGGTAAGTTTTCCAAGTGGAGAGAGATAACTAGTGGGGTCCCCCAAGGGTCTGTCCTGGGACCCATCTTATTCAACTTATTTATAAATGATCTAGAGAAAGGGGTAAACAGTGAGGTGGCAAAAGTTGCAGAGGATACCAAACTGCTCAAGATAGTTAAGACTAAATCAGACTGTGAAGAGCTTCAAAAAGATCTCACCAAACTAAGTGATTGGGTAACAAAATGGCAAATGAAATTTAATGTTGATAAATGTAAAGTAATGCAAATTGGAAAACATAACCCTAACTATATATACAATATGATGGGGACTAATTTGGCTACAACTACTCAAGAGAGAGATCTTGGACTCATTTGTGGCTAGTTCTCTAAAAGCATCTACTCTGTGCAATGGCAGTCAAAAAAGCAAATGGAATGTTAGGAGTCATTAAAAAAGGAATAGAGAATAAGACAGAAAATATCTTATTGCCTCTATATAAAACCATGGTATGCCCACATATTGAATACTAGGTACAGATGTGGTCACCTCATCTCAAAAAAGATATACTGGCATTGAAAAAGGTTCAGAAAAAGGCAACAAAAATATTAGGGGTTTGGAACGGGTTCCATGTGAAGAGAGATTAAAAAGACTTGGACTTTTCATATTAGAAAAGAGGAGGCTAAGTGGGGATATGATAGACGTCTATAAAATCATGACTGGTATGGAAAGAGTGAATAAGCAAAAGTTATTTACTTATTCCCACAATATAAGAACTAAGGGTCACCAAAAGAAATTAATAGGCAGCAGGTTTAAAACTAACAAAAGGAAGTTTTTCTTCACTTAGCGCACAGTCAACTTGTGGAACTCCTTGCCAGAGGATGCAGTGAAAGCTAGAACTTTAATAGGGTTCAAAAAAGAGCTAGATAGATTCATGGTGGTTAGGTCCATCAATGGCTATTAGCCAGGGTGGGTAGGAATGGTATCTCTAGCCTCTTGTTTCTCTGGAGGTCGGTGACAGGGGAGGGATCACGTGAGGATTACCTGTTGTGATCCCTCCCTCTGGGGCATCTGGTATTGGCCACTGTCAGCAGACAGGATACTAGGCTAGATGCAGAGATGGAGAGTAACTCTGTAGAAATACTTCGTTACACTACTCAAGTACATTTTTTCAGTATTTGTACTTTACTCAAGTAATTTATTTTTGTGATGCTTTGACTTTTACTGAAGTAGGATTTTTTTAGAAAATATCATACTTTTTACTCCACTACAATTTCTGGAAGCACTAAGTTACTCACTACTTTCATCATCCTGATTTGCCTAAGTACAGCTTCTTGTGCAAGAACCCAATCATCCCCCCCCAAAAAAAAATCCAATCAACAAGCACAATGACCCTGCCAACAATGAAGCCTTTTAATAGCCCCATTAACACCTTTTCATTCAAAAACAGTATCTATACAGGCACTGCCAGCCTGAGACCTGAGCAACCAGGGCGACTGCCCAGGGCAATGTGCTGGGGGGGGGGGGTATTTGAATAGTCTCATGTGACCTTACCTGGGGCCAAACAGCTAAATAGGAGGGAAACCCAGCAGCCACCTCAGCCAAGATCCGGGAGGACGGAGGCACTGACTTGTGTCAGGTAAATCCTCTGCTCTGATGGGAGCAGCAGCAGGGTGGGTGCCCAAGACAGGGGCTCCCCATTCTCCCTGGGACAGAGGGCCTCCTATAGAAGCCCTGTGGAGAGAGAGTGGGGCAGGCTGTGCTGGAAGAGGCTCAGGGTGGGCAGATGAGTTTGGTGGGGATTGAAGAATTGTGTCTGTGTGTGCAGCTTCCCTCTGTGTGCTGGCTGGCTGGGATTTGGAGCAAACTTGCTATCTGGGTGTGTGCTAATGTGGAGCAGGTGTGGAGCAGGTGTGGTCAGCCCCCCCCTCCCCCCCGCCGCCACCTGCTTTTTTCCCCTTTCCCCCTAAGAGCCCATAGGGGAACTGAGCAGAGCTGGGCTACTGCCTCGGAAGGGGGGAATAACACTTTGAATTGTTGGCAGGAGACCTTTAAATTGCGCCCCCCTCCCCCCCATGAGCAGTTGATCTTGTCCTCCTGCTTCCCTGGCTGGCTCAGAAGTTTTGCTCACTTTTTTGCGGTGGGTGGGGGAGGGGGCAGCTGCTGCTGCTGCTGCTTCCCCAGTGTGAGGCAGGTGGGTGCAGAGGAGATGAGTGTTACTGAAATCAGCTCTCCCATGTGCCCCCTAGGGAAATGAGTCACAGTGGGTGATGTCTGGTTAGATGGTTGAAACACATTTACGTTCCATTCAATTCTTAATGACCTATCCACACCCTCAGGTTTTGTTTATGTTCTCACTACAAGTTGTATTTATCAGTAGGCTGAAATTTCTCAGGTCCGGGCCTTGTTGAAGCTGTTTCTGAGCAGTGTTGTTCTTTCATTAAGATTAACAATAAGGAAATTTTCTTTGCTCCCATCTTAACCTGCAAACCTTCTTCACACTCTGGAAGTCACTGGGGTTCCTAGTGTGAGAATCTGAAGATAGGGTGTGATTGTTGTGACTTGCAGTTTCAATGAGGCACTTAGCCTATATTCCCACTGAGTTCTTCTGAGTTTTTTTCCCATCCCCCCCATCTCCTGTGCAATGCTTCACCCCTGCTGCTCTGGCTTATAAAAAGGCTTGCTGGAATGCACTCTTTATGTTTTATAACTTTGTGTAATGTTTTAAGCTTTTCATCTGTTTATAATTTTCACAGTTATTGGGAAATTATGGAGGGAGGTCTGATAATTTTTTAATGATGAAGTGAGATGCAAAGAGTTCAAGCTATAAAGCTGTTAAAACCCAAAGAGAGAGACAAGGTGGGTGAAGAAATATCTTTTTAAAAATTATTTTGGACCAGTTTTGGTTGGTGAGAGATTAGCCCTTTTGAGCTTTTCAGACCTGGAGAAGAGCTCTGAGGAGTTCCAAAGGTTGTCTCTGTCACTAACCATATTTGGTCCAATTAAAGATATTACTTCACTCATCTTGTGACTCTTATCCAGGCACCAATATGACTACAACAAAACAGCAAAAATCATCATATCATGTCCAGATATACAAAATAATTATACTAACACCAGACATGATTTGTTGATTTAACTATTCATTCACTCATCCATTTGTGACAAGCCCTGTTCAGAAGTTTATATCATTGAATTTTAACTCTAACAAGTGCTCAGGAAGCATTTTTCTTGCTTTCCCTATCTGTAAATAATCTAATTATTACTGATGGAAATATTTCAGGATTTCTATGTACTGTGAAACCAGCTAATTTCTAAGTTATCTGCAAAGAAACAAACAAAACAAAAAACTCAAATCCCTAGAGATTTCAGGTGCCTAAGTATCCTCTGGAATTGTTAAAGTTGCCTTTCCCAGCCCCACCACAATCTGAACTGGCACCCCTGGTGAGTCAGGAGTGACCAGAAAGTTGCAGAAAAGCCACATGCACAAGCTGCAGCCCTGATCTGACAGCAGGGAGCTCCCCATGAGCTGCAGACCAAACACCAGGCATAAAGGGCAAGTGCTGTGCAGTAAGGGAGCTGCCAGTACTTCTTCAGAGCAGCTCAAACTATGGAGGAAGAACCCAATGAAGGGCGAGTGACCCACTCAGGATTTTTTACCCACTATTTCATATCACAATCTGATGTGATTCAAAAACAGCAGCTGCTTTCTCTGTGTCATATCTGAGGGAAAATATTTAATTCAGAGGTGGGGAACCTTTTTTTGGGTTGGGGGCTACTGACCCACAGAAAAATCAGTCAGGGGCCACACACAAGTGAAAAGAAAAAAAAAACCTAGAACCCTTACTGATGTGGCCCCCAGCTGAGAAGAAGAAAGGCATTCCCCTTGCACACTAGAACCTTGGGGGGCCCAGGCTTGTCGATTTTGTGTGCTCTAGTGCCATGGGGGGGATGGCAGGAGGTTGGAGCAGTGGCACAGGCTCCCAGTACTGGGGGGGCAGGAGGGGGGAAAGCCCTGAGCCTCAGGGGCCAGATCCAGTCAAGCTGGGAACCACATCCAGACCCCAGACCTTAAGTTCTCCACCCCTGATTTAAGCTACAATAATCCATTCCCCATGTAGCTCTTAAAGGAAGGTCTTGGTGAAGAAGGACTATGACAACTTATGACAGTGGTCCCCAATGTGGTGGCCATGGGCACCATGGCGCCCGCTGGGGCATTTATGTGCGCCTGCCTAGTGACCAGGGCCAGCCCAAGCCATTCTTGCACCCTGGGCCCCAGGCACCCGGCGCATGCGTGGCCCCGCCCCTGGGCGCCCAGCAGCCCCAAAAGGTTGGGGACCACTGACTTATGACAACTCCCTTTGCAAGGGGGAGAGACAATAGCCCTGTACTAAGGGGAGCAAGGGACTGAGCAGCTTCCAAGAGAAATGCAGGGGGCCCCATGCCCAGGGTAGGGAGGGCCAGGGCGCCAAAATGCAACTTTGCCTTGTGTGCTATTTTCCCTAAGGCCAGCCCTATATGCAGGAGTGGGGAACCCTGAGCCTCATGGGCCAGATCCGGCATGTGGGGGAGAAGAAGCACAGTGCCACGTGCTGCTGCTCATGCTTCCCCTGGCTGTGGGAATGTGGTGCTAGAAACTGCTCATGAGAGAGTTTCCCCACTGCTCCTATTAGCCAGATTTCAGGGCTACATCACTGACGGGGTTTTGTCTAGAGCCGCAGTTCTCAAACTGCAGTCTATGGACTACTAGTGGTCTGCAGCCACCTTGCAAGTGGGCCACCGCTCAAGCTCAGCTTCTCCTCCTTCCCCCACGCAGAGGGGAGCCTGTACTGATGATCTAACCTCACAGCCCCTTCCCCCCATAAGGATGAAGTTCCTGAGGGGGGAGTAAAAGGGGAAGAAAGCCCCAAGCCTCACGTTCAGATCTGGCTCGTGGAGAGAGCAAGCGGCTCCACACACTGTCGCTCTCCCTGACTAGGGGAACAGCAGTGCATGGACGTGCTGCCTGCAGGCTTTCTCTGCTGCTCTTATTGGCCAGAATCACGGCCAATGGGAGCACCAGGAGGCTCTGCCTGAGACACTGTGCCTGGGTGCTGGGGGAAGAAGGGTACAAAGCCAGGTTAAGGCCCCCATCACTCTCAGACCCCGCATTTCCATCCTCCTCACTTACTCCCCCTTAAAAGCCAGCTCCCTGCAAGCACTGGCTCCCACCTGCTCCCTGTGCTGCCTTTGATACAGAGGCAGCGGGGTGGGGGCCTTGTGTATAACCCTGAAGGTTAACCAATGAGCCCAGCCTCATCGGTTAACCATTTAAACTAATACGCTATCACATCCCTAGCGCATACATTAGCAATCCTCTATCCTTTAATCTCCAGGATAGTTGTTTCCCAGTAAATGAGGCCTAGGTGACCTCTCTCCAATATCAGATTTCTATCCACTACCTATCTAATGTCAGACCAGAACCTTTCATTCTTCACACACACCCTCAGTGAATTTAACAGATGCCTGACCATGTTATATTTTTCAGCTACTGCATTTAGGAGTCAGTTCCACTGTGAAGGTACAAATAATTCAAATTGCAGCTCAAAGGGTTCATAAGGTCATAATTTTGTCACCTTCATGCAACTACACTGACACCCATGGAACATAGCATACATGGCAGTACTGAAACAGGGCCCCAACACAGTAATCTCAATACTTATTTCTAGAAACCGAGTGTACAGTGTTTTAATCCAGCTATGTCTGTACATTTCCCTCAAATGCCTTCCTGATGGAAAGAGTGGTTAGAACTATTGTATAGTGTCCCATTTCACTTTCAGAAACCAGGGTCCATTTTTGTTAAACTAAACTGATCATCTGCTTGAATTACCACTAGCCTCAAGGATTGCAAGGAAAGGCTGGATTATTTTTTAAAATCCAATCTCATCTCCCAGATCTATTGTTTGACTTCTTCCCATGCAAAATTCTACTACTCATTTTGCTCCTCATTGCTTCTAGACTTTTAGTCATCCCTGATAAAAATACATTTCTTGCTATTCTAAGACTAATTGCTTCCTACATTCTGTGCCTGGTGTTTCTTTGTAGTTAGCACTCTTCCCTGAACTACACTACAGACATGATTACATGTATATAGTGAACACAGTGGTGTAGCAAAATGACATGCTGAAAAAGACTTTAATCACAAGTGACAAAACCACAAGTAAATTATACAAGTAACCTCATCTGATTGCTGATAAAACCTTTATACCACACTATACCATTGTGTATTTTGTAAGAAGCAGAAATTAAAACCGCTTTAAGAATTTTTTACTCTTAAATGCTTGAAAGCAGAGCCAAGATGTGTTCTAAAACAGACTTAAAATTTTCTATACTAAAACATGGGGTCATAGTGACTTATCTCCTTCTAATGGCATAATACTCTTATTTCTAGCCTGAAGGACTGTACAAATATTAACATAATATTTTTTAAAACAAAGTTCCCGTTGATAGCCAAGGTCTGAATCTGTTCTTCACCCACAATACATATTTTATATGGCTTGGCAATTTATATATAACATATGGAGGGAATAGCCACGAGATAAACACCCAGATAACCTAGACTATTCAAACTGTGAAATCTTTTCAGTGTTTCCGCTGACATCTGATCAGAAGCTTTACTTTATTTGTATGAGTATACACTACATCTCAGGTCTCTGTGATTATTGACTTTTACTTACAGTTTCTGGAGAATTAAATATTCAAATATTGTTAATATTGCACATCTGAACACTAAAAATAAAGTTCAAGTAAGGCTCTCATTCCACATGTAACATCCTTTTTGGCTATATTATTTGGCACAATGTTTATTTTAGGGATGTCAGATATAGTATAATTAAATAGTCGTGTAACTGCATGAAATCTTATCGGTTACACAACTATTCGACAGTCCCCAGGGGCAGGGCCAGTAGCCAGTGCACTCCCATCCCCATTCCCAAGTACTCCCCTGCTACCCTGCGCTGCTAGCTCTGTATCTGGGGCGGAGGGGGGGAGGGGAGGGAGCAGGTGGCTCTGGTGCTCATGGAGAGCCTGCTTAAAGCCAGCTCCTCATGGGCACTGGTTCCTGCTTTGCCGTCCCCCGCCACTGCCTCTGATACAGAGGCAGCAAGGGGCAGAATGTATGTAGTCGACAAGATTTACTGATAAATCAAGGCTTATGAGTTAATCATGTAGTGGACTATATACTGACATCCTTAATTTACTTTGCTTTTAAGATATTGTATATCCTGCAACCCCCTTTTCTAACAAAAGGGGTCTTCCTATATTTTAATTTGTTGTCAATCAGTGTTTCTCAGTTTATTGGTTGGCAAGCTAACTGAAATGCAACATTGCTCTGGCTGTAATTGATGGAGGCTCAGAGAACAGAGGTACTGAGGATGAGTCACTGCAGCTGTAGTTCTCTCATTTAACAAAAGCAAATGCTAAGGAGCAGACCTGGGGAGTGATTACATAGAATGATTAAAGACTTTCTGGTCTCGTTATTTTAGTGTTTTCTATGAGCATAAATAAAGCATTTGGGTGCATAACAAAAGGAAAACAAGCAGCACATTAAATGACCATTGACAGACAACACTAATACCTTTCCTCTCTTCTCTATGAGGGCAGGAGCAGGTGGGCTGCTAGCATAGAGATAGGAGTTATTTCTTCTTCCTACTCTGACAGTGTGTGTCTACACTACAGAGAAGACTGATGCTGCTGCTGTCGATCTTCCAGGATTTGAATTAGCAGGTCTAGTGAAGACACGCTAATTCGAACTGAGACAGGCACTCCAGTCATGCCAATAGTCCTGCTTCCACGAGGAGTAAAGGAAGTCGAAGGGAGAGTGTTCTTCCTTTGACTTCCTGAAGTGAGGTCAGTGTCAAAAGTTGCGTTAAGGTACTTCGACTTCAGCTACACAATTAATGTAGCTGAAGTTGTATATCTTAATTCAACCTTGTCCCGTAATGTAGACATCCCCTAAGACTGGACATGGCTTCTTCTCATTTCCTACTTTTCCTAAACAAGTACTATGGCAAAAGGATAGTAACTGACTTGCAGGATAAGCAGAACTGTTGTCAGCAATAGCTAGGATGTATGAATTCAGTTACTGGGCCTCATTTAAATGCTTGAATATTGCCTTGAAGTCATTAAAACACGCTTCAGATTTGATGTGATAAGGCCATTCCACTTTCAGAAGGAGCTGAATCATGATGAGCTCTAACAACCCATATACAAGCCCATGTTTCATGTTCAGCCTGAACCGACCTCATTCCATGTTCAGAGCTGTTCCTATTTTTTTTAAGAAATTTGGAATCTAAGTGATGCTTGTTCTTCCATAACTGTGTTCAAAATGTATTTGCAGTTCAGTGCTATTTTGGAGCACTTTGGGGTTTTTGAGGTTTAGGCATGCTTCTGGATGAGCCAAAGTCTCTCCTACGGGTAACACATAATGGCTGTTTTCACCAGTCCCTTTAATTGGAGGACAATAGGAACATTATTGCTGAATGAATGAACCTTAAGTTGCCTATGTTTTGGATACAGTCCTTGAACATCCTGGTTTGTTGTTCTTTTTAAAGTGGAGTAGTCTTACAACTGCAGCAGGGATCTTCAGCTGAGAAAGGGACCTAAAGGGCCCTCAGTGCCCAAACCAAAGGATTAAGGGCTAGACCCCAAACCCACTGAAGTCAATAAAAAGACTCTAATTGATGTAAATGACATTTAGCTCATGACCTGAATTCCAGAAAGGTTTATGGGAATATGTTATTTTCCTGTACTCCTGTAACCCCTGCTCCATTATGTTCTTAAATTCTCCTATTGGAGATCTAGACAATGTTTTCCAATACTTTCTCTGGTCAATTTGTAAAGGACTAATTTAGATCAGACAATTTTTACTTTCTTGAAAGCACAAGAAAGTAGAAGCTTTTCAGCATTATGCAGTTTTGATAATGAATTAGGCAAGGTTAGAACAGCATTTTTTTTTTATTCCAATTAAAATAAATACTGGAATTTCAGGTAGATTCTGTGACTGTAAGGTAGATTCTGTCCCACTTTTAATGCTGTTTACTGTATGATCTTTTCTTGAACCAAAGTGAAGATGAGCTCAAGAGACAATCAGATATAAAGGAAAATAAGCAATTTCTTCTATCTGCTTCCTACCCAGCTCAATCCAGCAACAGTTGCAGCAAATCTCATTTTCCTCTTTTGCTCCTGCTCAGAACAATGGCATGAAATTGACAAGATTTGTGTCAGGACCAGCTTGCTGATTTTTAAGAGTATGCCACAGCTGAGATAGAGGCACTCATGCTAAGTAAGGTGAGAATTGATCAGAACTGTTTTCAAGTAAGGCTATGTCTACACTCGCGGTTTCTTGCGCGAATAATATGCAAATGAGGCTAAGCGTGGAATATCGCCGAGCCTCATTTGCATACCTAATGAGCCACCATTTTTTTCAGAAGAGGCTCTTGTGCAAG
The DNA here is from genome assembly GCA_032595735.1 of Pelochelys cantorii. Taxonomy (NCBI): domain Eukaryota; kingdom Metazoa; phylum Chordata; order Testudines; family Trionychidae; genus Pelochelys; species Pelochelys cantorii. Next base: position 8,951,639 of record CM064339.1, on the reverse strand, counting down.
AAGGAGCGTCTACACTGCCCCTTCTTGCGCAAGAAAAACCCTCTTGCGCAATGCCGTTACACCTATTACTTTTCAGGAAGAACGGCATTGCGCAAGAGGGTTTTTCTTGAGCAAGAAGGGGCAGTGTAGACACTCCTTCTTGCGCAAGAGCCTCTTCTGAAAAAAAATGGTGGCTCATTAGGTTTGCAAATGAGGCTCGGCGATATTCCACGCTTAGCCTCATTTGCATATTACTCGCGCAAGAAGCCGTGAGTGTAGACATAGCCTAGGTGTGCATGTATCACCTGCAATAGGGTAGTATGCATTTATGAATTAGCCTCTAAAACAAGAGTGTACAATAAACCACTTAAAGGCTGAACCCTGTTTGCCAGCTGTGGTTCACCATTCCCAGCCAATAGGAGCTGCAGGAAACAGCACAGTCCAGGCCACCACTTCCCACAACTCCCAGTGGCTAGGAATGGCAAATTGAGGCCAACAGGAGATACAAGCAGCCATATCTGTGGCTATGTAGGTAGTGTTCAGTAGCCCCCCAGGGCAAACCCTGGTGAACTGCATCTGGCCCACAAAGTTCTCTAATGCATCTTTATCTATTCCTATTTCAAAACAGGGTAGACCAAAGCAAACTAGGAAACACTGTGTGCGGCAGCAGGCTCCACATGAACACTTATTCTTCACTAGCCTTGTCATATATTACATTTACACCCCAACTTAAGTGTTTGTATAGACAAACTTGATGTGGCACTCCAGGTCCGAGAATCGCTGGACCAGATAGAATAGTATAGTAAAGATTAATTTACCCACCTCCACAGACTGACTCGATGGGTGCACCTTCTTTATTGGTCCTGTGCTGGCACGGGAAAACTGCCACCTGGACAGCTGAAGCCATTCCTGAGGGATGTCTGAAAGAAGGAGGAAAAAGATGGGGAGTCCCTGCCTGCTAGAATAAAACATAGTAATCAATAAAACCCTTTCCTGATAGGGTTGCCAGACGGTTGAACCAAAAATACCAAACACCCTTCCTCCCCCCCCCCCCCCCCCCAAGAAAAAAGCACACCAGGGAAAAAATTCTGTTGAGAAAAAAAAAAGTGGGGGAAGACCAAAGTTGTTGAGCCAAAAAAAAAAAGGACTCCGAGACTTAAATAATTAAATAATAAAACAGCATTAAAACAGCATGGCTCCTTTCAGAGTGAGTGCAGAGTTAGACCAAGGATAGGAACAGGGGAGCGGTTGAGCACTAAGACCCAGGAAAGGCATTGCTTCTCCTCCGTCTTTAGGCTTTTAGCCAGTGGCCATCTTGTGTTCTTGTTCAAGCCAGAACTTAGCTTCCCTGTGGAACCAGGTAAGCATGGGGTCCAGGGGTGTCAGGGACTGGGGGGGGGGAGGTAGGGCCTGAGCCTGGGCCTGGGCCCATGCGCTAGGGTTGCCAGGTGTCTGGTATTTTCGCCTCCTGGCAGGGAAACAAAATCAGAAAATACCGGACATTTTAGGTGTCCGGTATTTTCTGAATTTTTTTTACTGGACAGGAGGTGAAAATACCGGACTGTCCTGTCCGGGGCAATACCGAACACCTGGCAACCCTATTTCCTGACCCTGTTTGTCAGAGTAGTCTATGCAGAGGATACGGAGGCCCAAAGAAAGTTTCTGCACCTGAGAAAATAGAATGAAAACAAGTTGCCTTATTCAGTGCATCAATCCTATAATTTCCTGCATCTTAATTTATTTTCAGTATTTATACTGGAAAAACTTCTTTTGGTCCTGAAAGAAAAAATATAAGGACAGTGTGGGTGCAAGGCAATTTAGAGAGGCCTTACTAGAGATGTGCACATCAACCTAAAATATAATTTGCAGGTGCTTCTTCTTCTGAACAATTAAGTTAAATTTTAAACAAACTAATTTTAACATCTAAAAAGCTTCTCATATTCATGTTGAAACTTACTAAAGTTAAGGTTCAAAGAGGTGAAATACATAAGTTCAATACATTTCAATTGATTTTGGCCAGTATTGGAGGAGTGTGACACTTATAAAAACATCTTAAAAGCATTTCTTGCCTCCTCCCTCAGTACTGTAACTTGATTTAATTTTGAATTCTTTCTGCATGAGCGCTGTTAAACTGTAACTACCAAGCACCCCCCCTTCCTTTTCTTTCAGTCTGTTGGGTACAACGTGTATGTCTGGAAGTCAGGACTGCTGCGTTCTCTTCCTAACGTCAAGTCTGCCTGGCTTTCAGCAGCTGCCACAGCCACCCCCCGTACCGCAGAACGGCCGGGAAGTATGTCTGTCTGCAAGCCAGAACAATTCGGCCTGGGACATGTTTCCGTACAAACTGTGAAAAACATTTGGATGGATGCGGCGGTATGACCGGCCCCCCGCCAAAGCCTGTCTGACTCGCCTTCCCAGCTTTTTTTTTTTTTTTTTTTTTTTTTTTTGGGGGGGGGGGTTGTCACACCTTTTCAGCTCTCCTCTGCGAGAACTACAACTTCCGGCTTTTCCCCGTCCCCAAATCAGAAAGCTAAGCTAAGCCTGGACCGCCACGAGGGGCTGGGTGGGGCGCCTCTATCGCCCACCTGCTGCCCGCCCCTGAGAGCTGGCCCGCCGAGGAGGCAGCAGGCAGGGGCGGCGCGGCCCGCTCTGGAACTGCAGGCAGCTTCGCTCCAGGGCTCCAGGCTATCCTGTGCCTGTGGGCGTGGGCCTGCTCCCAAGCACGAGCCTGCCTTCAACCGCCAACTTGGCACACCCTGCGCCTGCTGTTGGACAGGCACGATGTTCGGGCTTCCTCCCGCCGCAGGGCATGCTAGGAAATGTAGGCCTGGCCTCAGGGCTTCTGCCAACGACCCCCCCTCGCTTGTTCCGCCTGCCCCGGCCTCAGGCCGAATCTATCACTGGGCCAGTGAGTGGAGCCCTCAACGCCGCTTTCCCGACTCCAAGGACTACAAATTCCAGCGGCCAGAGGGATCCGCCCCGGTGGCCGCTGGGTGATGTAGTTCCTTCCTCAATGCGGGCTCCCCCTTAGGCGGAATGAGGAGGAAGGGAGCGCGGCCGTGCCCGAATCCATCCGCGAGCCGCAGCTCCAGCCGCGCCGTTACTCTCTAAGCTCGGCTCTAGAGGCAGCGCTGCTCGCCGAGGCCCGCGGGGCGGAGAAGGGGCCGGCCGCAGCGCGAGCGGATAGGCTGCGCGCTCCGAGGCTGGCTCCGCCCGTGGGTCTGTGTGGAGCTGTTCAGCGCCCGGGTGCTGAGTCTCTCGCTCGCTCGTGGAGGCTCCGGCTGCTGCTGCCCTTTCCCCTCGGCGCCGGCACGGGCTGCGATGGGATTAGTCTCAACCGCCGCCGCCTCCAGGCACGGTGAATGACTCCAGCAGCCCTGGAGGTTTGGATGCCGCAGCCTCAGCGCCCCCCTTGCTTTTGGGGGGGGCACGCCAGGTAAATCCTTCACCTCCCCGCCTCGCGGCTTTGTGCTGCCTGGGTGTGTGCGGCTCAAGCCCGGCGGGGCATTGCAATGATGCCGCTGGACCCGAGACAGAAGCCTGGAGTCTCTGAGGGGAAGCACTTTGTAGTGCACCGCTGGGAACAAAGCTGCACGCTCCATGTGTGATAAAGCAGTTGCATTATTTTAACCTCCCGGTGGGGCGGAGGGAAAGGCTGAATCCAAACAGGTAAAAACCTGTGCCCTCGCTGCATCTGCAAGTCCTCACGTGTGCAGTAAACGGGGTTTTACAAGGCGCCCACGTTTCCAAATCCATGGTTATGCAGCATGCAGAGGAAATGTAGCATTTGTGATATAGCAATCGCTACAAGCTAATGCTGCCGTTAAGGTTGCAAAATGGTTTCCTTGTATACCCCCATTATCAGCATTGATTGTATGATTTTTGCCTATTGCAGTCATTTCCAATTCATTCGTTTCGTGGTTACTAGCTACATCAAATGATTGAAGTGGGCTGGGGTATGTAGCTCCTATGAATATACATCAGAAAGGGGAGGGAGGAAGAAATCCCTCATATTTAAGGCCAAATGTCAAATGTTACCTACTTGATGAATTTATTCTGCTGCCATTGTGCTTCTATGCCTGATGCTCCAGGCTTCCTAAGAAGGAACTGGGTGGCAGAAAGGAGTCAAATTTGAATATTGAACATGCATAATAAAGCATGATGTGGTTTTATCTGTTTCTTTGTACAGTGGCTTGTACCTTCAAAAGGCCAGTGGTTTATAAACTATTAACAAATCATATGCTTTACCCCAGACCAGCCATAGTAGGTGTAGTAGATTGAGGATCTGCTTATTCGTCAGCATTGGGGATTAGAGGTTGGCCCAGTGAGGTGCTTATTTCAGGTGTGAATAATGAGAATGAAGATTAATCCGGGATTATTCTTCCAGCAAGACAAAAAAAGCATGCAAGTATCTTTTTGTGTTGACTCCAGCAGGGGAAAGATACAAAACTGACAGGAATGCATTGCTTAGTTTGAGAGAACAAAGTGCAGTTCAATTAACACGCTGACATACAACATATACTCATTTTCTACTTCCAGGTTATAGCAAGAAGGGATTTTGCATGTAAAGTAGATTTATTTTGTATTACTTTTTTGATCCAGAAACAATCATCTAAACAGTTATGGGGAATAGTAGTGCAGTTCTGCTTACTTTCAAGGCAAACAGATATGCCTGGTTGTAGTTGCTATCTTATTAAAGGCAGCATATCTCAGGGTAAAGATTTTTGCTGTTTCTTCTCATTATTGACTGTCAGCCATTTTTGATGCACTTGTGAGTTTAATATCCACATAGGTGTTGCTGTAATAATTTACATTTCTAGAAGAAAGGATTTTTGTTTGGTTTATCAGTGCACATTGTCTGATGCAGGCTTGAGCACATAAGGCTCAAGTGCATAGGGTTTGTGTAATTTGCTCTGCTAAGTTACTGCTGAACCAAAGCTAATTGAAGTGGGCTTCTTTTTTATCATGCAGAAAGATTAGTCAATCACACTTCATAGTAATCCCAATTGAGCCATTTCACACTATTGAGCCATTGCATACTATTGCACACATATTGCACACCGTTTTAAAATATTTTTCTTTCTTTCTAAACCCACTGTGCAAATGGCCTATAAAAGAGTTTTTGGTGTGTATATATATGTTGGTATGTTATATGCACACACAACAAATGGAACATTTTGGGCTCTATACTATAATATATTGCTTGCACACCTAAAACTTATGACTTCTGTGACAGTCTTTAGGATACAGAGCACAAGCTCAAGCTCCTTTTGTGTGATATGCTTTTAAAATCAGGTACAGTTTTTTAAAAAAATGCAAGTAAATGTAAGATTCAAAGGGGTAAATTTAGTTGTACAATTTATTTTAGGTGAAATCATTAGATTCTTGGCACCTCTCTTCCAATAAACTTTTTACATAAGTAATTGGAGAAACTTTGAGGACTGTGATTAATCATTTACAATTGTCACGCTGCTGAATTTTCTCATATGGGTTCATTTAAAGGGAGCAGAATAAGAGAGCTGACATTTGACTCTTAACTGGCCTGGCTTATTTACTAATGGTGGTAGCAGTGTCTTCTCCCTGACTAAATTGATTCATATCTGAATACTGAAATGCCATTATTTACGTTTCATTTAAAAGGAAGTGATCAAGTTACAAATAGACCCTCTTTGGATCAAAAGTGGCTATTTATATAGGAGGTGCTGGGGCCTTTTAAGATCCTTCCTCTAATTCACTGCTGAATAGCCTCTGAGAGGCCATTAAATAGCTGAGGATCTGCTAAGCAACACACGTGCTGGCCACACGCTTTCCCCCAAAAATTTACTATGCTAAGAATTCAAGGGTATCATAAAGCCAGATCCACTTGCTCTTTACCATCTTGATTTTCCTTATCTGGATATTTAGAACAGCTTTAAGGATGCTTTGTGGTGCTGGAGCCAAAACAAAGTTATCTTAATAGGGCCAAGGATATTTTAAAAATAAGCTTCTAAAAATAATGTTGCTCCTGGATTATCAAAACAAAATATATGTTGCACAACTATTTTTTCATTATTTATGCAGTTTACATATATTTCTTTCAGCCTGGATGATAACCAGTTAGCATCCATCTTGAATGCAGCTTCTGTTTCAGTTAATGGTCCTTTCTAGTTCTCATGCACTAACTAACGTGATGCAGGAAAGGCAAGTTGCAGACACTGGAGGGAAATGTTTATTTAAAAAAGCTCTTTATATTGGTCTAGAAAAGTAATGGAAATATTTTTATTGGACTTACATTATGTAAAAGCTGATTTTCTTCCTGACATGTGTTGTGCCAGAATCACAGGGAAATATCTTTAAAATAATGGCTTCCGTTTACCTATCACAGTTAATCAGAGTATGTAACTAGGAAATAGCTGTTTTGATTATGTTTTGTTTCCTTATAAATAGGAAACCAGTGATTCTGTATTTCTCAATTGCTCGTATTACCAGCTGATTTTACTGTTCCTTACCTTCCTGGAGGCTGGCTGTGTATAGTGAATGTAATGCATTCAGTTCTGAAAGAGAAGAGGCTAATTTCCATGTATTGTACCACCTGTCCACCTCAATGTAGCGGTATATGTTGCATTAACTATAATTAGACATTTTTTGTTATCTGCTGTAAATGTTCTTATTGATTACCTAATTTATCTCTCATCTAATTTCTCCCTTTGAGAAATTAATTAAATGCTCAATTCACAAATCACTTACTGCTAAGTGCAGGGCTTATTCTTATGAGAGAGGCCTTATTGATTTTAATAGGAGAAATCTCATTCGGACTATTCAGGGTAGTAAGCAGTATTTTCAGTAAAACTTGTGGGAATGGGTCCTAAATCAAGAACACTTTAATTCTGGATTATAAAATATTGGTTGTAAACCTGGATCCTTTTACAGGTAGAGTTGGGGTGGCTAGAGGCATTGGTTTATGTGCTTTCAGTAACCAATCCTGAGTATAAAGTGATTTGACTTAAGATGGCACAGTGTTGCTCTCATGCTTGAGAGCTACTTTAGACAGCTTGAATGCCAATTTCAGAGCATATTGTCAAAATCCAAAACTCGTTGGATGTTATGTAATTAGATTTCACCAACCAAGTATAAACTCTTCAAGCACTATAACAGCCTGTACATGGAGTCACTGAAAGTCCCCTGCTGGGCACTCCATTCACTCTTGCCAACTAGGCAAGACTGCCTTTGTGTCCCTACCACCAAAAATCACAACAAATATTCAGGTTACTCCTAGTTTCCAAAGACCAAAGAAAATAGTTTGCTCCTAGGGATATTCTGTGCCACTGTAAAATGCAGAATTAATGCTCTGTATAGAATTTCGCTTTCTCCCCTGAAAAATTGGTACTGCCAAGCTTCTGACAACCACAAGAGAGGACATAGCCTGGGGAGAGTTGGAGCATTTATACCAGCTGCAGTTCCAGCATATGCTGAATGAAGGAGGTGCAGGAAACTTCATACAAGCCCAGTCTGACCAACAACAGGCTTTTTCTACCTCTGAATCCCTGGATTCAGAAGGTGTGAGTGTCTGGCCCTACAACTGGGCTTTGGGGAGAGAGTTTGGGCTGGGAGGCCCCATGCAGCCCCCTCCAGCCCTTTACATGCACCCTTCCAGTACATACACTTCCCTTTATCCCCACCCAAATATGCCTTTGAGCACCCTCAGGTGTCCCTGCCAAGCTCCCTGTGCTCCTCCTCCCTGGCAATATCTTCTGCTTAGAAACCTTTATATGGTAACCGTATGGAAGGGAGAGCCAAAAAACAAGAATCAACCAAAAACTGGAGGGGCAGAGTTTTCCCCAGGATGTGCCCAGATTGCATGTGTGATACATCTGGACTGAGGTGCCCAACAAAAACATAACAAAGAAGTAAGAATGTGATTGTTGTAGAGGTTTCTTTAAGATTCTGTTCCTCAGGGAATCGTTTTTTTTTTACTGTCTATATTGTTACATCCATACTTGCTGACAGGTGTTTTGAAAATAATTGAAACTGTGTGATTATATTGTATTATTTTGACAAATAAAATATTGTAGAGTTTTTCAGTAGTATATGCAAAACTTGTATTTTTTGGTGCAGAATTCCCCCAGGAGTAAATGCTTATAGCCTATCCTGTAATAAACTAACTAAAGTCTATTAACTAAGAAAAAGAATTAACATCTTACTAAAAATAGTAGTTGTTAGATATGCAAACTCTGTATGTCCTTAAGGTCTAACTCAAAATAAGTATCTTGGGGATCCCTTGCTTATGCTCACTCAAATTATGTTGCCCTCTCGATATTCTAAACAGTATAATGATATTTTTTCTTGACGGGGGTTTTTGTTTACTTCCCTCAGAGTTTAAACTGATGGGATATGGGTTTGTGCATGTCTCCACTTCACAGGTGTGGGGGAGCAAGTAAGAAAAGTCTGTCCACTGATGTTCCATAATGGTTTGTCTAGTGTTGTTGGGCATGAAATTACACCTCTTGTAGTAAACTAATACTTCACATTTGGTAATGATGGTGGGGTTTACAGTTCTAGATTAAACAGTTTTGTAGTTACAAAACAAACACTTAAGATAATATTTAACATAGGATACAGACAGTGTTCCCTCTAAGATTTCCCATCCGTGAGCGGAGTGAGTTTTGTCTTGTGTACCCACATTGACATCATGTGTGGCACCCACCAGTTACTAACACACACATACAAGTGTGTATATTTGTGTGTGTGTGTGTGTGTGTGTGTGTGTGTGTGTTATTTGTTATACAAGAAAAAATAATAAACCAAGGGATAATTAACAAAGTGCATGACCCTGCGGCACAGGAATTAGGGTAAGAAGTGGGAGGTAAGGGGGTGCAGGATTCAGGGCGAGGAGGAGCTCAGGATGGGGTTCTGAGAAGGTTGGGGAGGTGGCAGCTCCTCACTGGGGGGACGGATGGACCTTGGCTGCCCATTCCTCTGGCAGTTCCTTGCAGCAGGTGGGCCCAGGATTGGGCTGCTCGGCCCCCCAGGAACCTGCTTGCTGGCGGAGAAAGTGGAGGTAAGTGCTGCCAGACCCCTGGTCAGCTGACAGCTATTTATGGGAGGAAGGGCTCCCTCGAACCATGGGCAAGGGGAGAGCTAGGCCTGTGCTGCCCCAGCTCCTGGGATAAGGGGGCCAGGGCTGCTGGCTGATCGTCGCCCACCTGGACAGTGCTGCTCCAGCCCTGGCCAGAGCCACCAGAGCAGCTGCTCCCAGCCATGTGGCTCCAGCCTCGGCACTGGACACCTGAGCAGTCACCCCCAGCCAAATGGCTCCAGCCCTGGCTGGGGCTCCTTGAATAGCCACCCCCAGCCATGCGGCCCTGCCAGACAGGCCACGGCATCATGCCCACCATAGCTGGAACCGAAGCCGGTGAGGTTGCCCCAGCAGGGACAGCCTCACTGTGCCTTGGCTCTGGCCAGAGCAAACAGGGGTAAGGTGGCCTGCCCACCATCACACGGCCCTGCCAGACTGCCACCATAACCACTCACCTTCCAGTCCAGCAGCAATGTGAGTGGTGGTGAGCGCTGCTGCACAGCTCTTCAGGCGAGCTGTGTGGGCCTAACATTTGTTGTGCGTGGCTGCGCAGGCGTGCAGCTTAGCAGGAACACTGGATATAGGTATTATAATTGACATTAATTCATGCAGGAACTTACAAATATTTCATAAAGTCTAAGCGCTAAACACGTTCTTATAACTTAACACTTGTGTTAAATTGTTAAAATAATGAGTCAGATATTGTTTACCAATATGAATTTGTCAGTGTTCAGTGAGGCCTAGGAGCTTTGGCATGAGCTGGCACCTACTCTGCCAATGGAATGATTGCAAAAATCTAGCCATTCTTCAGTTGCTTATTTTACTCAAAAGCAATGTTACTTCAGCCATGTCACCAGGATGAAAAAAAATGCCCAGCACATCATTCTCTCTCATTTTTTATCAACATATGAAGGAGTGCACCCCTTAACCTTACTTGGTGCCATGTGTGGACACACCCCAGTGATTCATGTTAAGGATGTTAAGTGGCAAGTAAATGACTAATCATGTACTTGATACAATTTGTATCGAGTACACGATTAATCAATAAGGAACTGCTGTGGCTCTGCAGTTTAAATGTCGTACATTTAAACTGCAGAGCCACAGCGGGGGTAGGTCCGGGATCTGGCGTAGGATAGGCCTGGGATGTGCTGCTCCTCTGTCTTTTAAATGTAGGAAGAGCCACCAGGACCCCTTTTAAGCCAGGTCCGCCTCTTGCTGCCTCTATATTAGAGGCAGCGCGGGGTGGAGGGGGAATGCGAGTAGTCAGCTTGACTACAGAATAAACCTAGGTTTATCAAGTAGTCAACTAATCGGTTATTCTTTTACATCCCTAATTCATATATTTGAGTATTGAGCCAGATCAGGGCTGAATGAAGGTTAGGAGGGGCCTAAAACTAGTGGGAGGGAAAGGCCTAAGTATGAATTACATATTTCAAAAATTATGAAGTCATCAAACATTTATCTATATGTAGTTTATGTAAAATTAGCACATTTATTCTACTGTCACTACAATCATTTTTCTCCACGTTAGCTGTGGCAAAGTCATGAATGGTGTCATCTGTAGTTCAAACACTTGACAATTGCATTCTCAGTGCTCAAGAGGGACAAAGCACTGAGATGCTCTTGAGTCATGGTAGATCGGAGAATGTTTTTGACCCTTGTTAGAAGAGAAAAGGAACATTCTCCACTGCAGTTACTGATTATTAGTAACAAATACAACTGTAATGCAGTTTCAACCTTTCAGAAACATTCTGTCACATTGGATTCAGTGATAACTTGGTATTTCCAAATAGATAAGCTTTGTCATCTTTTCTCTCTATATCTCTGAGAGTGATATGATTCCAACAAATTGAAGGAATTCTTTAGTAAAAATCTAACTGGGAGCTTATCTGGGTACCTCTGACACAGATGTTTGATAGGACCCAGGCCCTGTGTGGGGACTCTGGCTACCTCCAGGTGGCTTTTAGTTAACGTGGGAGCTAAAGAGGCAGGGGGATCAACTACACTACAGTGTCCTGTCTGTAGCCAGCAGTAAATGCATTTCCTCTGTATTCGTCAGCTCTTCCACATTTAGAATCATAGAACTAGAAGGGAGTTCTAGAGGTCATCTAGTCTAGTCCCCTGCACTTTCAGCTTTTGAATGAATAAGACAAAATAGAGCTATCCCCTGTTTTGTTCTCTGCCCCGCTTAACAAAAAGATTTAATTGAAAATCAGCATTTCAAAAAGAACCCTTAGGTTTGGATGAGATTTATTTACTAGGCTGGTGTAGAATGAAGGATCAAGCAGATGGCAGACAGACCTTGCTTCTCCCTCCCTCCTTCACTGGGGAGGAAAGTGAATGAGATTCTGTTTATCCAGGTGTTAAAAAGCAGAAGGGTCCTAAATCTGTTCTTATGCAAAAATCTGTTCTCTCGGACCCTTGTCTGAAGTCAATAAGGCCACAAAAGTGTAACTGTCCCCAGGAATTGGCCTTTGTTCTCATTCCTTTCTCAAATCACAGTCATTCCATCCTTACCCAACATTTTCATTTGGGAAAGAAGTTAGTTTGTTTTGGGGCAGAAAAAAAGATTACCTTCAGAGTTATTCAGCTTTTAGTTTTTGTAATGAAACGAGAGGTGAAAGTAAGGCTGTGCTGATGCAGTGAGAGCTGGCTGGGGTGCTCTGCTGCAGGAAGAGGTGGGCACACTCCCAGTTGGGATCCTGGAGCTCTCATGCAGGCTGCTGTACTAAGCAGCAGGCAGGTGAAAGGGGCTGACTGGTGGTGCGGCTCACACTAGTCCAGGACTGCCTGAGCTGCCCCTCTCCCAGTACCATTTAGGAAGGGCAGAAGGGGCTGAAGCCTCCCCCCGATTCCTACCAGTGCTGCCTGTTGCATTCTGTTCCCCTTCTATCACTGTCAGGGAGTGAGAGGAAGCGTCTTCTAAGCCACGGGGGGCTACTTTGCCTTGCCTTTCTCACTGGCTCCAGCAGGGCTATGTGAGAGAGCTCGCTTCCCCTCCCTCACCCAGCCCGGCCCTGCTTCCTAATGGTTTAGACCCTCCTGGTCAGGCAGGAAGACCTAATGGTTAATCTGACATAAACCAGATCTAGGAACTTCACTACATGACACATGGTGCAACACTATCAACCAGATCACTCTGGCTGTCACAGCAGTTCTTAGTAGACTATGCATATTTATGATGATCCAAACTCTCAGGCATAATCAAGAATAAAACAGAGCATGTGTGAATGTGAGGGAACATGTAGCAGTCACACTAGAAAAATGACAAAATACTTCTATGAACTATGAGTCAGTCGTCACAGTTACTGGGAAAAGGTCAAGTTATAGCTAGCTCAGACAATCAGTGGAAAAGGGAATGGTCCATAGTTTGAGCACACAGTAGAATGGGGTATCTTAAAAGATGATTTGTGTGACAATATGTGATAACTTGATATTTTAGAAGTTACTTGGAGAGATAAATGCAGCTGTTCGGAGACAAAGTGGCCAAGAATGAGACCATCCCTAAATGGAAATTGAAAAGTCTGACATTTGCTTCTCTATATTTAAGCCCACCCCAGTTGTTCTCACGTTTGGGGTAAAAGTTGTCATTATTTTTATCAGTCAAGAAATAATCTGATTTTTGGTGAATTTGGGAGTGGTTTCGTGCAAAAATTTCTCCTTTAATTCCCCTTTGAAGGCCTGCCTGGACAGGACCAATCTGTTCATTCTCTATCTAGTCATCAGTCATCTTAGTCCTAGTGAAGTGAACATTAAGATTACCATTGACCTAAATCAAACAGGATCTAATCAGGGTTTGAAATCTAGAAGCCTCTGCTCATTGATTGAACCTTAGCCCCTCCCCCTGATTATCAGGCATTCAGCAACCAGGTAACTTGCAAACAGGGGCTGTTAACAGGGAGTTTGGAGAGGGAGGTGGAAAGAGGAGTGGGAAGGGGGCAAAATACACTCACCATTCCTTACTGTCCTCTCACTACGCTCCTTCCCTTCAAGGAGGCATTTAATAACAACTGAGGAATCTCTCAGAAGGAAGGCAGGTATGGATGGTGATAGCTCTGCTGTTGTTACCTGCACATGCAGTGCCATGTTTGTCTTTCTCCCAGAAGAAAGAAGGGATTTCATCTGGCAAATGTCATTGAGAAGCCTTTGGCCATTATTTTTGAAAAGTCGTGGAGATCGGGAGAGATCCCGAATGATTGGAAAAAGGCAAAGGTAGTGCCTATCTTCAAAAAAGGCAAGAAGAATGATCCAGGGAACTATAGGCCGGTCAGTCTTACCTCGGTTCCTGGAAAAATCATGGAAGGGATCCTTAAGGAATCCATTTTGAGACACTTGGAAGAGAGAAAAGTGATCAGGAATAGTCAGCATGGATTCACAAAGGGCAAGTCGTGCCTGACCAATCTGATTAGCTTCTATGATGAGGTAACTGGCTCTGTGGACATGGGAAAGTCAGTGGATGTGATATACCTTGACTTTAGCAAGGCTTTTGATACGGTCTCCCACAATATTCTTGCCAGCAAGTTAAGGGAATGTGGATTGGATAAATGGACAGTAAGATGGATAGAAAGCTGGCTAGAAGGCCGGGCCCAGCAGATAGTGATCAACGGCTCAATGTCAGGATGGCGGTTGGTTTCTAGCGGAGTGCCCCAAAGTTCGGTTCCAGGACCGGTTTTTGTTCAATACCTTTATTAATGACCTGGATGAGGGATGGATTGCACCCTCAGCAAGTTGCAGATGACACTAAGCTAGGGGGAGAGGTAGATACGCTTGAGAGCAGAGATAGGGTCCAGAGTGACTTAGACAAATTGGAGGATTGGGCCACAGGAAATCTGATGAGGTTCAACAAGGACAAGTGCAGAGTCCTGCACTTGGGACGGAAGAATCCCAAGCATTGTTACAGGCTGGGGACCAACCAGCTAAGCCGTAGTTCTGCAGAAAAGGACCTGGGGGTTACAGTGGATGAGAAGCTGGATATGAGTCAACAGTGTGCCCTTGTAGCCAAGAAGGCTAATGGCATATTAAGGGTGCATTAGGAGGAGCATTGCCAGCAGATCCAGAGAAGTGATTATTCCCCTTTATTCAGCTCTGGTGAGGCCACATCTGGAGTATTGTGTCCAGTTCTGGGCCCCCCACTACAAAAAGGATGTGGACGCATTGGAGAGGGTCCAGCGGAGGGCAACCAAAATGATTAGGGGGCTGGAGCATAGGACTTATGAGGAGAGGCTGAGGGAGTTGGGTCTGTTTAGTCTGCAGAAGCGAAGAGTGAGGGGGGATTTGATAGCAGCCTTCAACTTCCTGAAGAGAGGTTCCAAAGAGGATGGAGAGGCTGTTCTCAGTAGTGACAGATGGCAGAACAAGGAGCAATGGTCTCAAATTGTAGTGGGAGAGGTCCAGGTTGGATATTAGGAAAAACTATTTCACTAGGAGAATGGTGAAGCACTGGAATGGGTTACCTAGGGAAGTAGCGTAGTCTCCATCCCTAGAGGTGTTTAAGTCTCGGCTTGACAAAGCCCTGGGTGGGTTGATTTAGTTGGGATTGGTCCTGCCTAGAGCAGGGGCTGGACTTGATGACCTTCTGAGGTCTCTTCCAGCTCTATGGTTCTATGATTCTATGATCTGCACCAAGTGCAAGCTGGTCATCATTTTGGAAAAAAAAATTAGAGGACTGGAGGCTCAAGTATCAACCCTACGTTCTATCAGAGACGATGAAGACTTCCTCGATAGAAGGCAGCATTTAATCCTGAAGGCACAGCAGGCTGAAGAGCCAGTCAGGGCAATACAGGACAAGGAAGAAAACTGGCAGCATGTAACCTCTAGAAGGAGAAGAAGGCCAGCTCAGGTATCCCCCATTCATGTAGAGGTAAGTAACTGCTTTCAGGCTCTCTCCACTGGCACTGCGGTGGAGAATGCTCTGGCAGGGACCTCTCAGAGAAGAAATCAGAAGGGAACACCATCTACCGGAAGGCATGGGATGCGTAGTCCTAGGGATGGGCTTCCACAACCACCACCCCCAAAAGAAGACGAGTAGTGGTGGTCGGGGACTCCCTTCTAAGAGGGACTGAGCCATCCATCTGCCGTCCAGATCTGCAATCTCGAGAAGTGTGCTGCTTACCGGGAGCTTGCATTCAGGATGTGACCGAGAGTCTTCTGAAAGTGATTAAACCTTCAGATCGCTACCCCTTCCTGCTTCTCTATGTAGGAACTAACGATATGACCAAGAATGACCTTGAGCAGGTCACAGCTGATTATGTAGCGCTGGGAAGAAGGATCAAGGAATTTGAAGTGCAAGTGGTGTTTTCGTCCATCCTTCCGTTTGAAGGAAAAGGTCCGGGTAGGGATCATCGAATTGAGGAAGTAAATGAGTGGTTGCACAGGTGGTGTCAGAGAGAGGGCTTTGGTTTCTTCGACCATGGGACTCTGTTCCAGGCACAAGGATTGTTAGGAAGAGATGGGATCCACCTAACCAAGAGAGGAAAGAGCATCTTTGCGGGCATGCTTGCAAACCTAGTGAGGAGGGCTTTAAACTAGGTTCGCTGGGGGACGGTGACCAAAGTCCTAAGGTAAGTGAGGAAGTTGGACACTGGGAAAAATCAAAAGTAGTAATGAGCAATAAGAGAGGACCCCTGATTCGGATGGAGAAGGCAGAGTGATCAACTGGTTATCTAAGGTGTTTGTACATCAATGTGAGAAGCCTGGGAAACAAGCAGGAAGAATTAGAAGCCCTGCCCCAGGCAAAGAAATATGATTTGACTGGAATAATGGAGATGTGGTGGGATGACTCACATGACTGGAGCACTGTCATGGAAGGGTATAAACTGTTCAGGAAGAACAGGCGGGGGAGAAAAGGAGGAGGAGTTGCATTGTATGTAAGAGAGCAGTATGATTGCTCGGAGCTCCAGTATTTAGAGGGAGAAAAGACTGTTGAGAGTCTATGGGTTAAATTGAGAGGTGGAAGCAACAGGGGTGATGTTGTGGTTGGTGTCTGCTATAGGCCGCCGGATCAGGTGGATGAGTTGTCCAAAGCTTTCTTTGGACAACTGAGAGAAGCTTCCAGGTCGCAGGCCCTGGTTCTCATGGGCGACTTTAATCACCCTGACATCTGTTGGGAGACCAATACAGCAGTACACAGACAATCCAGAATGTTTTTGGAGTATGTTGGGGATAACTTCTTGGTACAAGTGCTGAAGGAACTGAGCAGGGGCCATGCGCAGCTTGACCTGCTGCTCATAAACAGGGAGGAACTAGTAGGGGAAGTAGAGGTGGGTGACAACCTGGGCACCGGTGATCATGACATGGTAGATTTCAGGATCCTGACCAGAGGAAGAAAGGAGAGAAGCAAAATACACACCCTTGACTTCAGAAGAGCAGACTTTGACTCCCTAAGAGAACTGATGGGCAGGATTCTCTGGGATGCTTACATGAAGAGGAATGGAGTCCAGGAGAGCTGGCAGTATTTTAAAGAAACCTTATTAAAGGCACAGGAAGAAACCATCCTGCTGTGCAGGAAGAAAAGCAAATATGGTAGGCCACCAGACTGGCTTACCAGGGACATCCATTGTGAGCTTAAACACAAAAAGAAAGCTTACAAGAAGTGGAAACTTGGACAGATGACTAGGGAGGAGTATAAATATGTTGCTCGAGAATACAGGGGAGTTATCAGGAAGGCAAAAGCGCAATTGGAATTGCAGCTGGCAAGGGATGTGAAGGATAACAAGAAAGGTTTCTACAGGCATGTTAGCAATGAGAGGGTGTGGGACCCTTACTGGATGAGGAAGGTAACCTAGTGACAGATGATGTGGGGAAAAGCTGAAGTGCTCAATGCTTTCTTTGCCTCTGTCTTCATGGACAAGGTCAGCTCCCAGACAAATGCACTAGGCAACGCAGTATAGGAAAGAGGTGGACAGCCCTTGTTGGGGGAAAAAACAAGTTAGGAACTATTTAGAAAAGCTAAACAAATCCATGGGCCCTGATTTAATGCATCCGAGGGTACTGAGGGAGTAGGCAAATGTCATTGTGGAGCCTTTGGCCATTATCTTTGAAAACTCGTGGAGATTGGGAGATATCCCGGATGATTGGAAAAAGGCAAATCTGATTAGCTTCTGTGATGAGGTAACTGGCTCTGTGGATATGGGAAAGTCAGTGGATGTGATATACCTTGACTTTAGCAAAGCTTTTTATATGGTCTCCCACAATATTCTTGCCAGCAAGTTAAGGGAGTATGGATTGGATAAATGGACTGTAAGATGGATAGAAAGCTGGGTAGACTGTCGGGCTTAATGGGTAGTGATCAACGGCTTGATGTCAGGTTGGCAGTTCTTGGACCAGTTTTGTTCAACATTTTTATTAATGACCTGGATGAGGGGATGGATTGCACCCTCAGCAAGTTTGTAGATGACACTAAGCTAGGGGGAGTGGTAACTATGCTGGAGGCAGGGATAGGGTCCAGACTGACCTGGACAGATTAGAGGATTGGGCCAAAAGAAATCTGATGAGGTTCAACACGGACAAGTGTAGAGTGCTGCACTTGGAACGGAAGAATCGCAAGCATTGTTACAGGCTGGGGACTGAATGGCTAAGTAGCAGTTCTGTAGGAAAAGGACTTGGGGATTACAGTGGATGAGAAGCTAGATAGGAGTCAACAGTGTGTGCCCTTGTAGCCAAGATGGCTAATGGCATATTAGGAGGGGCACTGCCAACAGATCTAGAGAAGTGATTATTCCCCTTTATTCAGCTCTGGTGAGGCCACATCTGGAATACTGTGTCCAGTTCTGGGTCCCTCACTATAGAAAGGATGTGGACGCACTGGAGAGGTTCCAGTGGAGGGCAACCAAAATGATTAGGGGGCTGGAGCACATGACCTATGAAGAGAGACTGAGGGATCTGGGTTTGTTTAGTCTGCAAAAAAGAAGAGTGAGGGGGGGATTCGATAGCAGCCTTCATCTTCCTGAAGGGAGGTTCCAAAGAGGATGGAGAAAGGTTGTTCTCAGTAGTGACGGATGGTGGAACAAGGAGCAATGGTCTCAAGTTACAGTGGGGGAGGTCTAGGTTGGATATTAAGAAAAAACTATTTCACTGGGAGGGTGGTGAAGCACTGGAATGGATTACCTAGGGAAGTGGTGGAATCTCCATCCCTAGAGGTTTTTAAATCTCGGCTTGGCAAAGCCTTGACTGGGTTGATTTAGTTAGGATTGGTCCTGCCTTGGGCTTCCCCAAGTCCGCCGCTGCTGAAACTGACGAGGCGGACTTGGGGAAGCAGCGCAGAGCAGAGCAGCTGGGGTGCTGCCGGGTTGGTCCCGCAGCGCCGCCCCTCACCCCCTTGCTCAGCGATAGCTACTGCAGTCTGGGGGCTGGGGAGCCCACTCCCCTCCTGGAAACTCTTGGCGGCAGCGCGGGGCTTCCCCCGTCTTCCTGCAAAAGGGTGGAGGGTTCGCCCCTCACTGCGCCGTTCTCCGCCCACCCCCGGATGTAGTGCGGGTCCCGGTAGACCCATCACAGCCCCCCGCTGGAGTACCTCCCGATACTCCGGCATATCTGATAATCCGGCACCACCTAGGTCCCAAAGGTGCCGGATTATTGGCTGTCTACTGTACTTGAAAGCTGCCATCATGTCCTCTCCCGGTCTTCTTTTTTTCAAACTAAACAAACCAAATTCTTTCAGTCTTCCCTTATAAGTCATGTTTTCTATGACTTTAATAATTTTTGTTGCTCTTCTCTGGACCGTCTTTATTGTCTGCACATCTTTCCTGAAATACAGTGTCCAGAACTGGACACAATACTCCAGTTGAGGCCTAATCAGCACAGACTAAAGGGGAACAAATTGGGATTTATTAAGTCTTATTCTTGCGGAAAGCAATGGAATAAAAGTGTCCAAATGTTTAAACTTTTTAAACGCAAGAAAAAAATTGTGTGTATTAAACAGAGCTTTGTGAACACTGCAAAATTCTGCATTTTTATGTTAATTTCTGAACTTCATTTCAGTTGTGAAAGTGCTCCTTTTGTGTCTTAATTCTGCAAAGATATGAGATATTAGCACAATGTTAAACATGCATGCTACAAAACATATAGAAAGCAAGCTCTGAAATGCCTTTTCAGCAAACATGCTCATCAGAAGCCTGATTTACTTATCCAAAATAGAAATCATGTGACTAACAGCAACGTAGCTTATATTGTAAACAGCAAGCCATAAAAATAAACTGCTCTAAAATATTAGTTTAATTTCCAATAAATTCATTCAGAACGTATTTAGACATTCTGAAAACAACTTCACCAACTGTTTATTTGCTCAGTCCACTAATAAACTATAAACTGTTTCTGATTGTTTTTGTTTTGTGATCAGTTACACTAGTGTAAATCAGAGGTTACTTTCTCTATATAAGAAAGATTTAAACAAAATGGAAGGAGTTCTGAGTAAAGCAACACAATGATAAAAATTTTAGAAAACTTGACCTATGAGTAAAGGTTTAAAAAAACTGAGCATGTTTAGTCTTTAGAAAAGAGGACTGAGTAGACCTGATAGTCTTTAAGGCAGTGTGCCCACTCTGAGAGCTGATAACAGGCTACTCCAGTTTGTTTACTTAATGCAGTGGTGTCCAATCTTTTTAACCACAAGATCACTTTTTCAATTTAAGTGCAATGTAAGATCTACCTCAAACCCAAACACCCTTGCTTCACTTTCTTCCTGTCCCTTCTTTGAGGCCCTGCCCCTGCTCCAACCCTTCTCTGAGGCCTCACCCTGCTCACTCACCCCTTTCTCCCCCATCTTCACTCACTTTCACCAGGCTGGGGTAGGGGGTTGGGGTGCAGGCTCTGGTCTTAGGCCAAGGGGTTCAGAGTGTGGGAGGGGCTCTGGTCTTAGCCCAGGGTGGGGAACTGGGGTCCAGGACGGGTTTCAGGATACAAGCTCTGGGAAGGAGTTTGGGTGCAGGGGGACTCACGTCTGGGGCAGGAGGTTGGGTGTAGAAGGAGAGTCAGGGCTGGGACAAGGGTTCAGGAAGCAGGCTCTGGCTGGGCACCGTTTAACTGAGATGGCTTCCAGGTGGTGGAGCAGTGGAGCTAAGGCAGGCTTACTACTGCCCTGGCCCTGCACCCCTCCTGAAAGCAGCTGGCATGTACAGCAATGGCTCCATGATGCCATATGTTGCCCCTCATCTACAGGCACTGAGCCCACAGGTTCTACTGGCCACAGTTCCCTGTTACTGATCAATGGGAGCTGCAGGAGTGGTGTCTGCAGGCCAGGACAGCATGTGGAGACCTCTGCTCTGCCTCTCAGGGTCTGCAGGGACATGCCGGCCACTTCCAGGAGCAGCAGTTACCATAGGGATAACTCCAGTCACGACAGGTTCGGCATTTTAGAACTCACTACTCAAAGAATTAAATTTAAGCGTTAGAGAGAAATGGAAATTATGACATGCACAGACCAGTCAAAACCCCCAAAAGTAACACACTTTGCAAGAAGTAACAGAAGTAGCAACAACCCCCCATGTATGTGTTGGGTCGGGAGATGAGAGTGAAGGACAGTGTGTGTTTGTGAGAATGACAGACACACACCGTGTGTGAGAGTGACAGAGATTTGCATTGCCAAGCTCCCTCCATTCCCTTCTCTCTGTGTGAAGACAGATGTGTGGGGGAGGGGACACTGACATCAGAGCTCTCTGTCTTGTCCTTTTCACACCCTGCACAGCAGCAGGAGGCTTACAGGGGGGCAGCTCCAAGGCAGAGGGCAGGAGCAGCATGACAGTGGGTGGAGGGGCAACTGAAGAACCAGCGCTCCATAGCTTCCTGGCCAAACCAGTCAAGATCACCTGTCAGAGGCTCCAAGATCTACTGGTAGATCCTAATCTACCGGTTGGTGACCACTGACTTAACGGCTCTGCAGCCATGGAGTCTTGTGGCTCCCATTGCCTGTGATTTGCCGTTTATACTGCATTAAGGGCAGTTGTTCTCCATGTCTGCTGAAAGTGGAACAAGAAGTCATGGATTCATTTTCAGTCAGAAAGATTTAAATCTTCCTGACTATAAGGATGGTTAAAGTTCTGGAACAGGTTACCAACTGAGAGTTTGGAACTCGATATTTAGAGGTTTTAAAGAAAAAGCTGGACAGACACCTGACAGAGATGCTTTGGGTATACTTGCTCTTCCCCTAGCATAGAGGGATGGATTAGGATAGCCCCTTCAAGCTTTACATTTCTAGCATTTAAATGAAATCAGCACCATTAAGGGCCACACTCTATCACAGTCTGTAATATAGTTAAAAATACCTCTAATGCTGTGCAAATCCTTAAAAAAGGTATCTCAAGAGCTCCTCTGGTAATTAAAGTTTTTCTAAGCAGTTTGTATTGGACAGAACTTTGTCTTGTACTTACTGTTGTCAGTAGTAGGGTTGCCAGATGGTTGAAACAAAAATACCGAACACACACACACCCCCCCAAAAAAAACATCGGGAAAAAATTCTGTTAAAGGGGGGAAAAAAAACCCCACAGCATTAAAACAGCATGTCCCCTTCCATTTAAGAGTGAGTGCAGGGATAGGAACAGGGGAGCGGTTGAGCACTAAGACCCAGGGGAAGCATTGCTTCCCTTTGGTTGGCAGCCATTTTGTGCCTGCAGCCTTGCGGAACCAGGTAAGCATGAGGGCTGGGGGTGTTGGGAGCCAGGGGGAGGGGACTCAGGGCGGGGGGAGGCCGGGTGCTGAGTGTTTGTAGGGTTGCCAGGTGCCCTGCATTTTTGCCTCCTGGCCGGGGAAAAATTCAGAAAATACCGGACATTTTAGGTGTCCAGTATTCTCTGAATTTTCTTACTGGACAGGAGGCAAAAATGCTGGACTGTCCGGGTGAATACCGGACACCTGGCAACCCTAGTCAGTAGTGAAGATAAATTGCCCCCCTTGCTTACTAAAAAGACACTATTTGGCTTTTATATTTTACTACTAATTTCCGGGTTTATGAACCACAGTTCCTCAAATCCACTAGATGGGCGAATGAATATAAGATGGATTGTTTCTCTAATGTGGCACAATAATTGAAAGAGGTCTATTATGTAACTCAACCACTATCTAGTTAAGTAATAACAATAGGAAAAGTAATCTGTATGTGGTATTCTAAATACATATTGATAGGCCCATGTTATAATTCATATATATATTTAATTCGTTAAAGAGTTACTTTAAAAAGACTGACTCTGAAAGAAGATACTCTTAATCACAGGATCATTTTACCTTCTTTTGACTTAATTTAAAGATGTTAAGATTATATCTCATGTGGAAAAAGTAGCTTGCAGCTGCTTGTATCTTTTAGATGTAGTTGGGGCATAAACCAAAGCCCTAGATCTACTCGCTAGTATCAAAATGCCCTTATCTTGCTGACATTCAGATCCACTTTCAAACTTTGCAGTTCAGACCTAGTTCTACTGGTCTCTAGCTGACAGGACATAGGAGAGCAGAGGTTTTTACTATAGGTGTGTCTAGACTACAGGTTTTTTTTTAAAAAAGTGGCCTTTTTTCGAAAAAACTTCCCCTGTGTCTAAAGATTGCTGCCGCGTTCTTTTGAAAGTAAATCGAAAGAACGCGGCAGGTTTTTTTCACCGCAGAAAACCTCGTTTTACGAGGAAGAATGCCTTTTTTTGAAAGTGCTCTTTCGAAAAAAGGCACTACGTAATGCAAATTGTGCTTTTTCAAACAAGAACATCCAGACTGCCTCGGTGCTCTCTTTCGAAAAAGCGGCTTACTTTTTTGAAAGTACTGGTTGTAGTCTAGACGCTCTTTTTCGAAAGTATCTTTCAAAAAAGCCTCTTTCGAAAGAGGCTTGCAGTCTAGATGTAGCCTATATGACAAGTGATAATTAACAGTTTTCTGAGCAGAAGATGATACAGTTTCGTGGCTGCTGTAGGCCAATGACTGCACATCTATATGTCCTTTTTCTGCAATCCACAGGGGCCTTGATTTTATTTTGGGAAATGGGAGAGGTTTTGTAAGGCTGCTATTATCTTTTGGCCATCAGCTGACTGATTGCAATTAAAATATCTTTTCTACTGAGCTGCCACCCAAACTCAAACCTAAGCGGTCAGATGGTCTTGAGCTCAGGTGAAAAGCACAAGAGTCTGCCAGAGCTGCAATACTGGCAGTTATTTGTAAAGTGCTAGCTCCAGACTTCGTAGTGGCAATCAAGGACAACATGCAGAGAGGATGAGTCAGTGGATGCGATATACCTTGACTTTAGCAAGGCTTTTGATACGGTCTCCCACAACATTCTTGCCAGCAAGTTAAGGGAATGTGGATTGGATAAATGGACGGTAAGATGGATAGAAAGCTGGCTGGAAGGTCGGGCCCAGTGGGTAGTGATCAACGGCTCGATGTCAGGATGGTGGTCGGTTTCTAGTGGAGTGCCCCAAGGTTCAGTTCTGGGACTGGTTTTATTCAACATCTTTATTAATGACCTGGATGAGGGGATGGATTGCACCCTCAGCAAGTTTGCAGATTACACTAAGCTAGGGGGAAAGGTAGACACGCTGGAAGGAAGGGATAGAGTCCAGAGTGACTTAGACAAATTGGAGGATTGGGCCACAAGAAATCTGATGAGGTTCAACAAGGACAAGTGTAGAGTCCTGCACTTGGGACGGAAGAATCCCAAGCATTGTTACAAGCTGGGGACCAACTGTCTAAATAGCAGTTCTGTAGCAAAGGACCTGGGGGTTACAGTGGATGAGAAGCTGGACATGAGTCAACAATGTGCCCTTGTAGCCAAGAAGGCTAATGGCATACTCGGTTGCATTAAGAGGAGCATTGCCAGTTGATCCAGAAATGTGATTATTCCTCTTTACTTGGCTCTGGTGAGGCCACATCTGGAGTATTGTGTCCAGTTCTGGGCCCCCCTCTACAAAAAGGATGTGGACGCATTGGAGAGGGTCCAGCGGAGGGCAACCAAAATGATTAGGGGGCTGGAGCACATGACCTACGAGGAGAGGCTGAGGGAGTTGGGTCTATTTAGTCTGCAGAAGAGAAGAGTGAGGGGGGATTTGATAGCAGCCTTTCCCTTCCTGAAGGGAGGTTCCAAAGAGCCTGGAGAAAGGCTGTTCACAGTAGTGACAGATGGCAGAACAAGGAACAATGGTCTCAAGTTGTGGTGGGAGAGGTCCAGGTTGGATATTAGGAAAAACTATTTCACTAGGAGGGTGGTGAAGCACTGGAATGGGTTATCTAGGGAAGTAGTGGAGTCTCCATCCTTAGAGGTGTTTAAGTCCCGGCTTGACAAAGCCCTGGCTGAGGTGATTTAATTGGGATTGGTCCTGCCTTGGGCAGGGAGCTGGACTTGATGGCCTTCTAAGGTCTCTTCCAGTTCTATGATTCTATGATAATACAGGGTGAAAGAAACGACAGGGAGCAGGGTGAAATGAAGGTTTAAATTTAGTATTGGAATATGCAAGGACTGGATATGTGAGGGATTGTGATTTGAGTCCAACACAGGGACAAGGGGGGGGAGGCTCCTTGCATCCTATTCCCAATGGGAGGTACTTAGAAGGTCAACCTGTGGCTCTCCCTTCATCACCCACCACTGAAATACAACTACTGCAGAGGAACAATCCAACAACTGTTCAGCAAAGCAAAACCCATGAACTACTTTAGAAAAAGAAGTGAACTTAAACCACATTTAATTAGTAAAAAGGTTAATTACCTGACAGATCAGTGTGAGTACTACTATACTCTAAAAATGCCACGGAGTCTCTGAGGACCACGGGTGTTTAGGAGCTTGGTGTTGCATCCTACTAGAGAGGCAGGGCCATCACAACAAT
Source organism: Pelochelys cantorii (assembly GCA_032595735.1). NCBI lineage: Eukaryota > Metazoa > Chordata > Testudines > Trionychidae > Pelochelys > Pelochelys cantorii. The sequence goes on along the minus strand of CM064339.1, from coordinate 8,926,823 downwards.
GCTCCTTGGCATCATACTGAAATGCTAGTATAGGACTACCAAGACATCATATCACTTACAATTTTTTCTAAAGAGATACCAAATGTAATGGGAAGCAGAGACTAAATCAGAGATGGTAACAATCTTTGATGCTAGTGCAAATTCAAAGAAAATATTTTCAATGTTTTTGGACTTCACATTACAGAAACTTTAGAGTATTTCAAATTAAGACTAACAAGTACCATTAAACATATATTTTGATACTTTCGGACTATAGGTTGAACCTCCCTAGTATGGAACCCTCTGGAGTTTACCAGATCAGAGAGGTCCAGGCTGTCCCAAGGGGTGCCACCAGCCTTCCGATCTGGCTCTCTTCCAGGCCACTGCCCTGCTGCCATCTGTAGTTGGACTCCAGCTGCTGGCCCCTGTGACACCATACTGGCTCTGCCGCTGGCCCCAGCTGGGCTCCTGGCCATGGCTGGTCCCCTGGCCACCGGTCCCCCTGGCTGCTGGATTGGCTCTCCTCCTGGTCTGGGCTAAGCCCATGGACTGGCTCTGTCCCAGCCTCCTGGAACATGGATGTTGCTGGATCAGAGAGGTTTAAGCTCTACTATATTCTTTTGCCTATAACCCCTCTATAGCATTCTTATGCATCTTTCATTTGCACATCTGTTTCTCCTTGAGTAAGATTTTTCCATATCACATATAGCTTTCCCAATTGTCACCATTTTAAAGATGTTGTTATAAAATGTTTTCGGCAATGTCAACATTACAATTCTTTAAATAAGTGGTACACAAGTTATTTTCTATGGATCTAGTGCTTTGCATAATCTAACATAATTGATTTGGTAAAAGATGGTGTCTTTTGGATTAATAAAAATATGGTAAATACTTCTCATTTATCTGGTAAGGTATATTTTATATTTCTATCCCCCCAAAATATATTAAAATGTAAGTACTCTGTCAGAGTGAGTATCACCATGCTATTTTGTCAGCAAGCATCAATAGATCATTTTTAAACAAGCCTGTAGTACCATATGATTCAAGTTATATTGGACTAACTGGAAGTTAGTTGCATATTCTAGTATTAAACATTCTCTCTTGTCAAAGCATATTTAACTTTGAGGATTGAGAATGTGAGATTGAAAAGCACCAGGAGAATGAGAGAAATACATTTCAATGTGTAAGAATAAGATGGAAATTCTAATACTGAAAGAGCTATACTAGGTGGCTCAAATTATCTAGGCAACAAGACACTGATTAAATTCAAACTACATAGGGATATCCTCATTATCGGCATAACAAAAAAACTTGAACATACCAGTCAGTATATACAGCAGCATAATATATTCCATCCCATTCCACCTAACAGCCTCTACCTTTAGCCTGCTTCAGAAGCTCTGTCAAATGGAATATGAAACATATCTGATTTGATGAAGACTTATTTTTAGTCTATCCAAAGACATAGCAGAGGCATGGTAGTGGTATAATGCTCTATGTATACGTTTATTGAGGTCCTTATGGTCTCTGATTTTCTTCTGCTCAAGCCCATCTAAATTCCAAAACCTTGGCATAATTTCTTTTATCTAGCAGAGCTGCTAGCTCATGCACTGTAGTGGTTTCAGACTTGCCCACAAAAAGATCACTGCTTTTTTCCTTCATTTCTAAGGCCAATTCAGGATCATGTCTCCTGGTTTACAAAATTTTACAAAATAGGATTTACAAAACTTGACTGTGAAATCATCATCTCTCTGAGAAATACATTTTTTTACATTAAGGAGGAGCATTGCCAACAGATCTAGTAAAGTTATTATTCCCCTTTATTTGGCACTGGTGAGGCCACATCTGGGCTATGTCTAGAGTAAATGGCTCCATCGATGGAGCCATGTAAAATAGTTTATTCGGCAAAGGCATTAAAATAAAAACGGCCGCTGCGCTGTGCCGACGATTAGCTGATCTGGCACAGCGCGGCAGTCTAGACGTAGCGCGGTCGACAAAGGAAGCCTTTGTCAACTGCTCTGGTATACCTCGTTTCACGAGGCTTCCTTTGTCGACTGTGCTGCGTCTAGACTGCCGCACTGTGCCGGATCAGCTGATGGTCGTTTTTATTTTAATGAAGCAGGGATTATTTAAATCCCCACTTCTTTGACTATGCCGAATAAACTATTTTAAATGGCTCCGTTGACGGAGCCATGTAGTCTAGACATAGCCCTGGAGTATTGCCTCCAGTTCTGGACCCCCCACTATAGAAAGGTTGTGGATACATTGGAGAGGGTCCAGCAGAGAGCAACCAAAATGATGAGGGGGCTGGAGCACATGATCTACGAGGAGCAGCTGAGGGATTTGGACTTATTTAGTATGCAGAAGAGAAGAGTGAGGGGGGATTTGATAGCAGCCTTTGACTTCCTGAAGGGAGGTTCCAAAGAGGATGGAGAAAGGCTGTTCGCAATAGTGACGGATGGCAGAACAAGGAGCAGTGGTCTCAAGTTACTGTGGGGGAGGTCTAGGTTGGATATTAGGAAAAACTGTTTCACTAGGAGGGAGGAGAAGCACTGGAATGGGTTACCTAGGGAGGTGGTGGAATCTCTATCCCTAGAGGTTTTTAAGTCTCAGCTTGATATAGCCCTGGCTGGGACGATTTAGGTGGGATTGGTCCTGCTTTGGGCAGGGGGCTGGACTTGATGACCTCCTGAGGTCTCTTTCAGCCCTAGGATTCTATCATTCTGTGTTTCTAAGTCTGCTGGCCAGTGTGGACAAGAGGCCAGAGGAGAGGGGTCAGACAAAAGCCTGCCGGCCAGGAGTAAAAACAAACCAAAGGGGAGAGGAGGGGCCTGAGCCCTTTGCAGCATCCCCCTGGCTGTAGCACTCTGGGTTTGGGCCCAGATTGCCCAGCCCAAAGACCAGCCCTGCCTATGTTTCACCTCACGTAATCTACGTGCTTTCAAAATCAGACCTCAAATACAAAAGTGTCACAGCACTATTACAGAAAAATTGCTCACTTTCTCATTTTGTCTTAGGGTAGCTAGGTATCCAGTTTTGGACTGGAGCATCTGATCAAACAGGGATCCTGGTGGTTCCAGTCAGCACTGCTGACTGGGCTCTTGATTGTGAAATTGGTGGTACTGCCAGCCCATGCAATGAGGCTGGTAGGCTTCCTTCTAGCTTCTGTACGTCTTCCAGATCATGAAGCAGCTGGCCTGTTCAGCTCCTAGGGGCAGCCAAGGGTAGAGGGTCTGTGTGCTGTCCTACCCTCACCTGCAGGCACAACTCCCATTGGGTGGGTCAGGAGAGGAGAGGGGAGGAACTAGTGCAGCTCATGAGAGCTCAGCAGGCAGCTGTTGAGGGATTATATGTCACATGCTTCTCCCCTGCTGCCTGGCCCTCTTCTCCTTGTGCTCATGTGGCTGGGCTCAAGCTGCAGCGCATGCCCTGCAGTGAACTGCTGTCTGTCTGTTGCCCCGTAGCTGGCATTTTGGAGCTGGAGGTATGTGTACTCCCATCTCTGAGTGTTGGGAATGAGACTGCGCCACCATCAGATCATCCCTCCCTGTCTCAATGCCCCTACACCTGCATCACTTCATCCCTCCCCCCGCATCCTGCCCTGCACCCCACCCCTACCCATCCCAGACCTGTACCTCTTAGAGCAGTGTTTCTCAACCTTTTTTTTATAAAATGCCCCTTTAAAAAATATTATAAGTACCGCCAGTACCTACAGTTTTCAGACACAATTTTTTTTTCTACCATTGAAACACATTTGTTTATACAACTTAATCATAGCTAGGTGGGCAATGACATTTTTGGGTGTAAAAAGTACAAAAATAATAAAGCGCTGTAAAACTTAAAACAAAAATTCAGTTTTCTCCAAATTTCAGTTGTGTTGAGGTACCCCCCAGACTTCTCTCGAGTACCCCTAAGCGTACTCGTACACTGATTGAGAAACACTGCTTTAGAGTGCTCTCCCACCCTCCTCTTCACCTCCCAGAGCCCTTGCCCCACAGCCATATAGTGTTGCACTCCCATTATGCTGTTATACACCAGTGGACTCCCCATACCTTTTGCACTTACACCCCTTCTGCTTTCCTTGTCACTCTCCTCTACCCCACATACTCTCCACACCCTCTCCTCTCCCTTTCACTGTCTCTTCACACTCTCTTCCTAGTTTCATCTTTGGCCTCTTTCCTTCCCCTTCCCCTTTTCCATTTCAGTCCACTGACCTCCGTTCCTGACTGGGTGATTTAGGCTGCCCCGAAAAAGTGTATGGAATTGTCTCTGTGTAGGCAAGTATGAGTGTGCGTGAATTGTATGTGTGTAAGAGACTGTATGTAGGGAGGTGTATGTACTTCCGCTTGTGCTTATACCTGTGGCTACCGTCTACACTACAAGCACATTTTTGTGCAAGAAAATCTACAATCAATTGACAGAACAGAGGGCTTTTTGTGGTGTAGGTATACCTCCTTCTACGAGGCGTAACTCCTTTTTGTGCTACAGCTCTTGTGCAAAAAGGCATGTGTGGATGCTCCGCAGGGGTTTCTTGTGCAAAGAGCCTATCCGAAAAAGCACAGGTGCTCTGATGGTCATTCTGTGAATGGTCATCAGAGATTTCATGTGCAAGAGTGTCCATGCAGTGTGGACACTCTCTTGCGCAAAAGCGCATTGCAAAAGCGATGCTCTTTGAGGTGTGGATGCGCTTTTGCGCAAGAATTTTTTGCACAAGAACTCTTCCACAAAAGACTTCTTGTGCAAAAACCCTGCAGTGTAGACGTAGCCAGAGTGAATAAAATTTGCAGTATAACTCTGACTTTTGCTCCTTTTGCTGGCTTTGCTATAAAATATATGTGTATTCAATTCATAACAAGTTTTTAAAAGAGATATGAATTCTAAAAGAACTGTAATGTTTCTTTACAAGTTAATATTGTTGACTAAAAATATCAGAAGCGCCAGTAGAGCATACATTTCTCCCCACCTTTCTCTATCTACATTATGAACTCTTTGTTGCAGACTCTATATTTTTGTGTATATGTCCAGCACCTGCCACCCCAGAGCCCTGGTCTTATTTGGGGTTTCTAGGCATTAAACAATTGTTATATTAATTAATGTGGAAGTATATGTTAGTGTATGTTAATTGTGTATATGTGTATTCATGTATGTATCTAAGTATAGATGTTGGAGTCAGTTTCTACAGATTTATATAGGTATCTGGACAGGTGTGCATTTCATTTTTGTGCTCAGTGGATTTGTATTTGGCCTTCAGGAATGTGGCATTCATAGACCCATTGCAGCAGTGATAATGTGTAGTCCTAATTCCAAACATAAAATTACAATAATTTTAGTAAAAAGTATGCATCTGTTTACGAAAAATGGGAAGAGAAAAAGGAGAGTGTGTCTACACAGCAGGGCTTAACTCGAAATAAGCTACGCAAATTGAGCTGAGTCAATTGTATAGCTTATTTTGAAATAGGGAGCATCTACACAGCACTTATTTCAAAATAGAGCACTTTTCCTCTGATTTCCCTTATTCCTCATATAATGAGGGTTAAAGGAGTCGGAGTAAGAAGTCCTCCAGTTTGACAGTATTTTGTCACTATTTTGAAATAACTGCCTGTGTGTAGATGTGGACTAAGTTAACTTTTGGAATAGCACTAGTTATTTCAAAATAGTGTTGCAGTGTAGACGTACCCGGAAAGAATTATGAACAACTTTGTGATAATTATTTTTGTAATTACCCTTTTTGACTATTTTGCTGCCATCTCTAGTGTCCTGTAACAAATAAAACTTAGCATAATATATGTCAAAACAACACATATGCCTGTTTGGGCCTTGCAGTGAAAATGAGCATGTGAGAAAGAATGGGGAGAACAAGCAATAGAGGGAGGGAGAATGAAGTGAACGGGGGTGAGGCCTTGGGAAGGACAGGCAAGCAGTGGGTGGGATCTTAGGGAAGAGAGAGGGCAGTGGACTGGGCAAGAGTGTTTAGATTTCTGGAATTAGAAAGCTGACAACCCTATTTTGTCAGTATGAAATTTTAGTTTATACTTACTTTGCTAATGCTTTTTATGTAGCCTGTTGTAAAACTAGGCAAATATCTAGATGAATTGATGTAACACCTGGAAGATCTTTTCTTCCCCCAGAGTACACATACCACTGCTCTAGATTATAGAGAATTTCCTGTTGCATCATCTGCCTGTACACTCACATGTATATTTTCCTTTAGTTCTAGCTACAGAAATAAAAATGTGTTTAATCAAGTAAATGTGTAACCGCTGAAAATTTCAGCGATTTACATGGTTACACGTGGGGGTGGGGGCAGATGCGCATGGGGAGCAGGTCTTTATGTCTGCTTCCCATGCGAACCAGCTCCCACCTGTCCGTCCCCCCAGACACTCCGTGCTGCTGCCTCTGATGCAAGGGCAGGATGGCAGACAGCTCTCCGGAGCCAGCTTTTAAGCCTGTTCCCTGTGCATACCAGGAGCCTGCATGTAGCCATGAAGGTTAACTGATAAGCCCAAGCACTTTCACATCCCTAGTTCTATCCAAGGACCTAGCAACTACAGATAAATAGTTAAATATGCCATCAAATTGAAATAACTTTTTGAAGACCAGTGTCAAAGATTTTAGCTTTATTTATGAGTGTAAGATGTTATTTTCTGGGTGATCATATAATTATCTTTTATGAAAGCTAATTGACAGCAACAATGAGCTTAAAATATTGAGATGACAAATGTTAACTTATTTGAAATTCTAACATTTACTTCAGATTCCTTTGGGTTTTGTTGATTCTGACAACTAGAAGTAAAATTAGTTCATAAGGTCTTGCAAGCTAGTGGTGCATGGTATGAATGAGTCCCTGCATGTGCCAGTGGGTAGCTGCACAGCAAAACATTCAATCATGCTTTCATGGCAATTTGGGCAATGACTTTAAATCCTATTTAAAAAAAATCAGATCTTAAAAATCTTGGAATTCTGGAAGAAATAGAAACAATTGGAGATTGTTCCGATTGCTTATGCTGTCACAAGCCTTCAGTTCTTGGTTGTATTTTTATGTACAGTTGGACAAAGCTTTTATATTCTTTACATATATTATCAGAAGAAACTTTGAAATAAGATTTTGCGGTGGCTTCTGGCCAAAAGATAACCACTGAACACATTCCTTGTCTCTGCCCGAATTAATTTAGTGAGTAATTATTTCTGTCTGTCTTCAAGTGGTGAATTCTAGATACCAAATTATAAATCTCTTTGGAAGAGCCTGTATCTCTCTTTTTTCACATGATGTAAGACTGCAGCTTTATTGTATCCTACATTTCCTACGGTACTTCACATATGGCAGAAATCTTGTTATATTGAAATTTTATATGAACGTTCATTAAGCAGCATTTCATTTTGACAAGAGATGGCTACCAGGTAAGATATTCCAATTTCACCCTAAATGGAGCTAGAACTTTTCCTCACTCCTTGTAGTTGAAGGGGTACTAGCAACTTAGAGGGGGATGGGGGAAAGAAGGAAGAGAGGAAAATCAGAAACTCACCACCTGCTGGGAGCAATTGTAGCAAGATCAGGAGCAGGGATTCTTAAACCTTTTAGCAACTTTGCCTCCTGCTTTGCTCAGCAATCATGGGAAGGAAGAAATGATCTTTGTGGAATGAAGTGTTTAACCCCTGTCTGGTAGGCATAACTGCTGTATTCCAAGGGGATTTGCTGGGAAGCCTGGTGGGGGCAGGGCTGGCAGCAGGGGGGACAAAAATGATCTTCTTTGATCCAGCAAAATTCCTCATCCGGGACTAGTCGGTCCCAAAGGTGATGTACCAGGGAGGTCCAACCTGTTGTTGGCCACTGGATTAGCATGAAGTATGCAGTACAGTTTTATTACTGTATATAGGTTAATGTGTGAAGGTATATTACATGCTTTCTCCAAGTAACAGCTTTTTCAATTGCTATTTAAGATTTTCATTGGAACTGATTAAGACTGTGACACTGCATCTTTATATTTTATGCAAATGTAATATGAATATGCATAACTCAAATGTGCTTTATGCAAATTGGACCATGTATCCTATCCTTCGATCCTTGGAGACCTTGTAATTCCAAAACGTATACATTCTATTTGTGTGCGTGTATCATTATTGTATATTAGGATAGAATTATGACGCATAAACTCATATATATACCTAGATGTGCTAATGAAGACCATTGTCAGTATTCAAGAAACTTAAAGGCCTGGTGCTCAAGACAGTATCTTATCCTGGATTATGATTGGTCCTACAGAGATGTGATCATGCCACCTAGTGCTAGAATTCATCTTGAATTGTGTACGTTTCCTCGGTTTGAACAAAGACTGGGGAAAGTCTATATAAGGAATTGAAAGCAAACAATGATGGTCTGCACCTGGCTTGACAGACTGCTCCCACCCCAAAAAGAAACGTGAAAAGGCCTGGAAACAAAAAAAACTCTGACAGGGAGGAGATGAGCTGCTGGACCTAAGTCAGAAAAAAAGAAAGCTCTGTCCTGAAAAAGACTTCACTTGAAATAATAACTAGGGTGAGAAATTATGACTTATAATAATGTCTCTGGAAGTATTAGGCTTAGCTGATGCGTTTTTGTTTTATTTTACCTTAGTAATGTACTTTGATCTGTCTGTTATCACAAGTACTTCAGCCCTACTTTCTATAATTAATAAAATCACTTTTGTTTATTATCAAACCCATATAAATAATTGTGCCCCCTGCTCCCGGTAACAACAGCTGTGCATATCTCTTTTTCATTGATAAAGAGGGGTAACATGAGCTCACTAGGTATAAACTTAATAGTGAGGCAGATTTATTTAGGGTTTTGGTTTCACTGGGGCTGTGCGACTAGGTGCTGTTTCAAATTCCTGTGACTGAGCCTTCCCAGAGCTGAGCTGTTCTCAATGTCTGTATTACTCTGCTCTGGGCAGTAACTCCTATTCTGTGCTTTTGCTAGGGGAAACCAGAACTTCTAGCTCAACTGGATAGGGGATGGCGCTCACCAGAGGGCAGGTAGGCAGGTTCAGTGGTGTGATCAGCAGCCTCCACAGGGACAGTCTGTGGGACACCCTCATTTTGTTAATAATGCTAGTTCCATTACTGTTTAATACATCACACCATTCCTTTTAGAGAATAAAAAATGTAATCATTGGGGGGTTGGGATTTTAACTGGAGCAGGGGATTAAAGAGTCTGCTTCATTTTTCTAGTAGTGAAGGAGATAAAGTTTTAGAAACTCCCCCAAGAATGTGGAAATAACTCAGTCTTAACTATTTGAGGAAAATGTGCAACACTTAAGAGTTTTAGCTTGAATAATGTGATAATGGCACATTATGTTGTGCATTAGATTAAGCTGTATTCTTTGGAGGGTGGGTAGTTTATCTTTGTGGTTGGAAAGCTCATTTGACTTCTGTGGGTTTTGCATTAACCTTTAGCAAGCATATGAAAGCTGTTGACATTGAGAGAAAGGATATACTTATTACACTACTACACTATCCCTTTAGGGCAGTTTCTGCTCCTTGCTATTTGAATACAGGCACTAGTTCCTTCACGTCTTATAGAGGAGTGGTAGTAATCACTATAGGTAAGATCGCATAAGATAATCCATTCTAAGACCCCATTTTCAGTTGCTTGTAAGTTTCAGAAATCTTTTTATTTTAGTCTATGCTTTCAAGGCTGGGTGTCTACTGGATGGGCTGTTTTGGGGAACAAACAAAAAGGTACAAAACTTCATAAGAAACTATTTCAAAAAGGTCATAGCCTTCTCACCAAATGACGAGATAGAAGTTTTGAAATTTGGCTAGGAAACAACCCTCCACTGAGAAGATGTTCCAGATAGCTGGTTTTTCTTTTGAAAGAGCTATGGATTCTTAATTATTGCACTCGTGCAGTAAATCTGGTGTAATATTTTTAATGAAGTTTCTAGTAATGTTAACAGATATGGGTATGTCTACACTACAGCATTATTTCGAAATATCTTATTTCGAAATAGTTAATTCGAAATAAGTGATTTCGAAATAACGCGTCTACATACAAAATGCATTTCGAAATAGCGTTTTGCTATTTTGAAATAGCGCGTCCACACTGATTGGATGCTGAATCACATTTAAGGGCAGCTGAAACCGGTTCCGGCAGGGCATCAGGTCAGGAGTTACTTTGTGTGGCTGCTCCCTGAAGCTATCTGAGGCTTTTGCTTAAAAGGACCCCCCTGGACAGCCAGTTCTCAGCTTTCCCTGCTTGCTTGCCTACCTCGCTAAGGGACAGCAAAGCATTTTTGTCTCTACGTGCTTTGGTTGCCCTGACTCGGGACACCACAGCACTCGGCACCATGGAGCCAGAGCCGCCCCTGGGCACTCTGGTGCTCGTTTTGGACATGTTGCTGCAAGCCTGGCTGCGCTTTCTGCAGGCTGCCTCACAGTATCTGCTGCAGCCCGACCCACACACTGTCCTCTGGACCCTTCTGCGGGACGGGGAGGAGCAGCTGCAGCTCCCAGATGCCAGCGTGCCCCGCCGCATCTGGCGTCTGGACACTAGCAGCAACTGGTGGGACCACATTGTCCTGGAGTGCTGGGGAGACCAACAATGGACCCAGAACTTCAGGATGAAGAAGGACACCTTCGTCGAGCTCTGTGAGTGGCTCACCCCTGCTCTGCGGCGACGGGACATGCACATGAGGCCCGCCATTCCTCTCTACAAGCATGTGGCCATCGCCCTATGGAAGCTTTCCATGCCGGATAGCTACCGATCCATGGCGTGGGGAGATCCAGTTCTCCCTGGGGACACAGTGGGTGAAGCCCAGCCCCCTCTGCACAGCGAGGACGGCAGGTCTCCACACCATCGGAGCCGATGTGATTGCATACAGGCCATGTTTGGCATGTCCTGCTATCCCCGGGAGCGTGAGCTGGCCCAGCACTGCACCTATGCCCCTGTGCTGTATCTAGTGTGGGGGGAGGGAAGATGTGCCCTGCCTCTGCATAGAGGGGGCTCGTGGAGGGAGGGCATCGTGCAGTGTCCCTCCCCTGGGGTCAGGAGCATGTCATGTGCCTTCATACATACATGCGTGTATGTATGAACAGGCCAGGGCCCCTGTGTGACAGCCAACCGGGGCCATATGCCCAGGTTGGCACAGCACATGCACAGGTTGCTGCGTGCTCCATGGTCAGCAAGGCCCACATGCGCGGTCCCTGGTCTTCCTCTCCCCCCCTCACCCCGCATAAGGGAACAGTGATGGCACTCACACGTCGAGGCCTCCCCGGCCTCAGATGACACCGGCGACAGGCTTGCTGGTACAGCTCGGGGGTCCTGGGTGCGGGGCACACTCCCTCCAGGCTCCTGTGGCTCCTGGCCATTGTCCTGCACCACCACCACCACCTCCTCCTACTCCTCCTCCATGTCATGGCCCTCTGCCCCAGGGTTGATGACCACCTGGGGGGCACGGACCATCTGACCCCCCAGGATGAGGTCCAGGGCATCATAATAGAGGCAGGGGTCTGGGTCAGCCCCTGGTTGGGAGCTCCCCCCTGAGGCTCTTTTATTTTCATGCGCACCTGCTCCTTGGTGTGTATGTGGCCTTTGGTGGCCAGGCAGTCAGCCATCCCCCTGTAGACGGCCACATTCCTGCGTCTAGTGCATGGACATTGGAGGCCTCCCCCCAAACCTCAATGAGGTCCATGATCTCCGCACTAGACCAGGAAGGCGCCTGCCTTTTGCAGCCCCTGGCAGGCTCCTGGGAGCTTCCAGCCTGCTCCTGGGGAGCGGTGGAGGGCTGGGTGCCACTGGGTTGCTGGCTCATGCTGGGCCAAGTGCACGGACTGCTGGCTCTGTGCTGGCAGGCTTGCAGCTGGCACAGGCACTGAGGCCAGAGTCTACCCCTTTAAGAGCTCCAGGGCTGGGGCAGGGAGCCAGAAGAGTTTTCCTGGTTGTGCCCAGAGTGGCCACCAGGGCACCCTGGGAAGGGCTGGAGGCCCCCTATTTCGAAATAAGCGTCTACACAGCGCTTATTTCGATTTAGCTATTTTGAATTTGGCATTATTCCTCATGGAATGAGGTTTACCAAATTTGAAATAAGTGCTCCGCTATTTCAATTTAATTTTGAAATAGCAGTTTGGCTGTGTAGACGCGAGGAAAGTTATTTCGAAATAACGACTATTATTCCAAATGAAGTTAATAGGCAGCAGGTTTTAAACAAACAAAAGGAAGGTTTTTTTCACCCAGCGCACAGTCAATCTGTGGAACTCCTTGTCATAGGATGTTGTGAAGACTAGGACTTTAACAGGGTTCAAAAAAGAGCTAGATAGCTTCTTGGAGGTTAGTTCCATCAATGGCTATTAGCCAGGATGATTAGGAATGGTTTTCCTAGCCTCTGTTTGTCTGGAAATGGATGTCAGGAGAGGGATCACATGATGATTACCTACTGTGTTCCCTCCCTCTGTCGCATTTGGTATTGGCCACTGCTGGTAGACAGGATACTGGGCTAGATGGATCTTTGATCTGACCCAGTATGGCCGTTCATATGAAAACACATCAGAAATTATTTTGGTGTGTACTCTCTCTCTTATACCTATTTCTATCTTCCAACCAACCTAAACCAATTAAAAAGGCAGCCAAAAGTTGTCATGCTCCTTAATTTTCTCCCTAATTTACTGTATGGCCACCATATGTAACATATCCATTGTCTCTCCAGCAGAGCATCATGCAAATCCTGCCTCTAATTATCCAAAATAGAGGATTTCTGGGATGTGTTACTTGTATTCATAGAATCATAGGGTTGGAAGAGCTCTCAGGGGGTCATAGAGTCCAACCCCCTGCTAAACGCAGAACCAGTCCCAACTAAATCATCCCAGGCACGGCTTTTTCAAGGTGGGACTTAAAAGACTCTGGAGATGGAGATTCCACCACCTCCCTAGGTCACCCATGCTAGTGCTTCACCATTCTCCTGGTGAAATAGTTTTTCCTAATGTCCAACCTAGACCTCTCCCCCTGCAACTTGAGACCATTGCTCCTTGTTCTGTCATCTGTCACCACTAAGAAAAGGCTCTCTCCATCCTCTTTGGAATCCCCTTTCAGGTAGTTGAAGGCTGCTATCAAATCCCCCCTCACTCTTCTCTTCTGTAGACTGACTAAGCCCAAATCCTTCAGCCTCTCCTCATAAATCAGGGCTGGGTAAGATACAGCCCAGGGCCTGGATCAGCCCATTTAACACTTGGATCTGGCCTGTGGACTGCTTCTGGCCACTTTATATACTGCTGCCTGTGCCACCAAATTTCCAGGGGATGTCTCAGGCTGCAGGATCCTATTTAATGACTCACAGCTCACGATTGTGGTGCTATCTGGCAGGGGCTTGAGCCACGAGCCCTTTAAGTAGCCGCAGAAAGTTCAGGCCGCTGCCAGGCAACGTGGCAGTGGCAGTGGCAGGGCCAGCATCCGGAAGCCCTTTGCTGTGATTTTAATTCAAAGCCTCCAGCCCTAGACAACTCTGGTTGGAGGCTAGTCTCCAACCCTGCCCCTTCAGCCCCAGGCCCCTCCTCTTCTGCGGAAAAGGGGGGGAGGCTGCCCGTGACCACGTAGCTAAATTTATTAAGTGGCCCCCCTGCAAATATTATTGCCCACCCCATCGTAAATCATGTGCTTCAGACCCCTAATCTTTTTTGTTGCCCTTCACTGGACTCTCTGCAATGCATCCACATCCTTTCTGTAATTCCTGCACATCCTTAGAATACAATCATTGTGAGGAGTCTTTCTGTAGCCTAGCTGATAGAGTGTAATGCATTCAGGCAGACACCTATATAAAATGAAATTATAAATCATTAGAATAATGGAGAGCAATGATTAAATCAAGACTGAATTTTCATGCTGTAAAGATCATTAACCTAATACACAAATGCTAAAAGATAATGATACAATTTTACTTTTGAAAGTGTACTGGGTCAACTTCTGACTTGTTTGTAGGGTAAAAGTCTCTCTTGTCATTGCTGCTCTCTGTACAAAAGTAATTTTTAAACGTTTAATGCCTTTAATTTCTGTACTAAGGACATTCATTAAGATTCCTCTTTAGTTTGTGGTGTGATGGCTTGCCTTCATAGTCCAGTGTTTATAAAAATGCCCTTCCTATCATGGTTTGTTGGATTTTTTTGATGGTGGTTGTTGTTAGAGCTCCCCATCAACAACTAACATTTTGGTTTTGGAAACATACACACAGCAGCTGTGCTGTATTCATCCTGGGCCTTAAAGATAATAGGTTAGTTCTCTATTTGAAACAAAGCTACAGAAGATAGTATAGTAAGAACAAGCAGAGGAGGTTGGCTGGTATGGATTGGTCTTCTGTTGTACAGCTTTGGTGGGTTGATCCCCTCACTCCTTTTGAAGCATTTATAGGCAGGGTAAATTCATATTTATAAAGGTCTTTGAGATAGCTGTATATCTCAAAGCCCTTTAAATCTAAATATCCTTACATGGTGTGTTAGACCTGTTTTATGCTTTGTGAAATGGAGACCTTGTCTATAGAACTGCACTGCTATAACTGTGTTTCTGAGGTCATGTCTTCACTAAACAGAAGATTGATGCTGCCACAATCAATCTTCCAAAATTCATTTTAGCAAGTTTAATTAAGACATTCTAAATTAAACTCCGAGGGTGCTTCCACCGGTGGCTGGTACTCCTGCTTTTGCAAGGAATAAGGGAAGCTGATGGGGGCATTAGCAAATGCTCCCATTGGCCTCCCACTGTGTAGACAGCGGGGGGAACTTGAAACAAGGTACATCGACTCCAGCTACATAATTAATGTAGTTGGAGTTGCATATCTTGGTTTGACATTCCCTGTTAGTGTAGACCTGGCCATAGAGGCATAGTGGATTTTAATCAATATAGTTATGAGTCTTAGAGTGCATGCAATTTGTTTTGGTTTAAAAATACACCTGTCACTATAGCTGATTTTATTTCCTGAAGCAGAATAAGCTATATCAGTATAAGTATTTTCAGTTCAGTTGGGTTGCTATTAAACTACAATAGTTAAAGTGGTGAAACTTTCTATCACAGACAAGCCCTTAAGTACAAAGACTAGATAACTTGCCTCAGTGGTACAGCTGGGAATAAAATCCAGTTCTTATGACTACAAGTCAGTGCTTTAAACATAATGAATGCTCCTTCTCCCATTCCCAAGAGTGTGAAGTAACATATCTTGTCTTGCTGATGGATGAAACAAGTACCCATTTTCTTTCTAAAAACCAACTGGAATGTAAATGTTTCTGAATCATTAATTTGCATGATCAAACTGTTTTGTACTCGTTGTTTATTGTGGTTCTGAGATTTACTTTTATATTCAGCTTCTGACCATTCAAGGCATATGTACTTCAGTACAAGATGACTGTAAAGAGTAATGACAGACATTATGAAAATCATTCCACCAGAATCCTGCAGATGTACCACCTTGTGATGTGGTTGCATCAGAGATGAGAAGCTAAAAGGGCTTAAGGCTGGTCTAGGCTTTGATGAGAGATTCAGGGGAGTTCTGTAGGAGTCATTTGTCTGGCTGAATTGGTGAATGAATGTCAGCAGGGTGTTAAGAAGAAGTTCTAGGCTTAAACTGCCACCTTCCCGATGAAAACAGCAAGGGCCTCATAGCTTGGGCATTAAAGTTCCCATTATGACTTTTTTGGCAAGCAACACAGGAAAAAAGTACTTGCAAACATTTAATTGGGGAATTATACCCTGCCTTCTTAAACTGGACCTTAGATTAAAAGATGAACAGTATATATAATTCAGCATGAGTTGTAGTGTTGCTGTGCAGTGTTAAATAATTGTGCTCCACCTTGGAATTGGCTACAGTCTAATAGTGGGTAATGTGCTTTTAATCTAGTGTATGAACTGATTTTGGTTCCTTAAGTAACTTATTCCATCCTGAAATGAAACAATTCCATCTACATACATCTCACTGTCTACCTCCCCTTCTCTCCCCTGCTTGATTTGTTATTAAGGACAGTTGCATTAAAACAAGCTTTGTTTCTTAATACGTAGTATCTTTGCTGGTTATTTCTCCCCTTCAGTTTTAACTGTGAGGATGTGGAAATCCATACAAAAAGAAGATAACTGCAAGATTGAAATGAAAAGTCTGATAGCCTGTTAAAATCCAGTTTAAATATAGCATAAACCAGAATGCGTGAAAATTGCTACTACCTGTTGTACATCATGAAATGGATTAGTGATCTCGGTCCCATTCCTAGAACACAGGTATCCATATCACATAGCACACCAATACATTTGATACTACCGGTTGAACCTCTCTAGTCCAGCACCATCCGTGGTCTGGCATGATTTTAGTTATCCAGATGTCCACTTATCATGGCCAAGTTTCCCATGGTTCCATAAAATTGTTTACAGCCACCAATCCTGGCTCTTCGTATCTGTGCTATTGTTATTTAGCTCTAATAAATAACAATAAATATCTTCTAAGAGCCCAGTAAGCTATAGAAATATTGGTAATGCTGCTAGTCCTCCCTTGGTTCAGCAAATTCTCTGGTTTGGCACTGGTCAGATCCTGGATTAGAGAGGTTCAGACTGTAATTGGCACTCTTTACAGAGGCCTTAGACTCTAGAGATAATCAGGGTGCAGTAAAGCATGTGTGCAAGTTCACCTCAGTAACTAGTGGCTTGCACATATAGCCAATGTCTTGGTGTGACTACACTTATGCTAGCATCTCTGGCATGGCTATACCACAGCCCTGTTCACTGTGATGAGAATAAGGCTCATTGACATATGTTCCTGATCATGCTGGTGTGTGCCAGCAGCTCACATGCTCGCAGACAGGAAACACACAGCACTACACAGAAGGGACTCCCAGCCAGGAGCATGCAAGCTGCTTGCACACCCTAGTGAGTAGGGCTAAGGGCAATACAGAAATGTCAGAGAAGCTTTCCAAGGTGGGTGCTGGCTCCCTCAAGCAGCAGCCAAAATGCTACTGCTTTTACCCCTATGGTTAGGGTTGCCAGATGGTTTAACCAAAAATATCGAATAGCTCCCCACTGCCCCCGCAAAAAAAAACCACCGGGGAAAAATTCTGTTGAGAAAAAAGGGGAAGCCCAAAGTTGTTGAGGAAAAAAAATTTTAAATATAAAAAAAACCAGCATGGCCCCTTTAAGAAACACTTTTGAGGCTTTTTGGCCCTAACAGGCTGCTGGCGGCTGTCCGCCATCTTGTCTCTCTGTTCCAGGCTGGAAAGCTCCCCTGCGGAACCAGGTAAGCACTCGGGATTTTCGCCTCCTGGCTGGGAAAAAATCAGAAAATACCGGACATTTTACTGGACAGGAGGCAAAAATACCAGACTGTCCAGGGACAGGAGGCAAAAATACCAGACTGTCCAGGTCAATACCGGACACATGGCAACCCTGCCTGTGGTTCCTGCCCTGGTAACAGCCTATGGCCCTGCTGATCTCACATGTTGTTGCTAGAGCCCTGCAACTCTACTGATATCTGCTTTAAATCTATGGATATCTGCATTTGCAGATATAAATTTTGTATCCATGCAGGGCTCTAACCATGGTGGAACAGGTCTTGAATGTTTTTTGCATGTGGGAGGGAAAAGTAGATAAGCACAACTTTGGCCTTGGACAAACCATTGTTGTCTGTATTGCTAGCCAAGTCTCAGACCCCACATTCTGAATAACAGTAGGTCTAATTATTTTAATTATGCTAGCTGCTCCAAAGGCAATGTGGCTATTTTAGGATAGTGAACAGAAATTTTGTCCACTACAGTTAATGGATAGTTTGAATGTAACATCTTATATTCTCAAGCCCACTGAAGAATATAAGAATTTGTGGTATCATTTCTAGGCCCAGGATACCTAAGTCACCCAAAGCTGTAGGACATGGCCTGTGGTTCAGACTGGCTACGTCTAGACTGCAAGCCTCTTTCGAAAAAGAGTGTCTAGACTACAACCAGTACTTTCGAAAAAGCTAGCCACTTTTTCGAAAGAGAGCACCCAGGCAGTCTGGATGCTCTCTTTCGAAAAAGCACAGTTTGCATTACATAGCGCCATTTTTCAAAAGAGCACTTTCAAAAAAAAGGAGTTATTCCTTGTAAAACAAGGTTTTCCGTGGTCGAAAAAACTGCCACGTTCTTTCGATTTACTTTCGAAAGAACGCGGCAGCAGTCTAGACGCAGGGGAAGGTTTTTCGAAAAAAGGCCACTTTTTTCGAAAAAACCCTGTAGTCTAGACACACCCACTGTGAGTCCTCTGACTCAACAGAACTTTCTACTGTAAGAGCAAACTTCATTTGTGCAGAAGACAACAGCTTACATGGCGAAGGAAAACTATTTGGTCCCCATGTACATGATGGATCACGAAAGTAAACCAGAAGGGTCTCCTGCTCTTCAGAGGGGAAGGACCAGATTTAAAAACAAAACAAACAAACAAAAAACCCCCACTACCACAAGTATCAACTTAATTTGGAGAACAACAAATGAAAAAAACCCACAAATTCGAGTTAGGGTCAATTATAGATTCCAGAGCGGGACAGAGCAGAGAACCACTGATAACATCCATTGCTTTTTGAGAGAATCCAGGGAAATGTTAGATGCCACCTGGAGGAATTCTGCCTGGAGACATAAACATACAAATACACAAAATTGAGTCCCACAGTCAAGATTGCAAGAAAATATCCTATCCCACCCCCTTCTTCTCTAGAAGGAGGTGGACTATGAGATCTTGTGACTTTGTGGAGTCTCAGATGAGGATATGTGGGGAAGACAGAAATCTGAGATTGTGGAATGAACGCCTAGAAGACCTAAAAATCAGCAGACCTCACCACCTTCCGTTTAAAGAGCCAGGCAAAATTCTTGTACGTGCCTATGCTAATAACACGCAGCACAAAAATGTAATTAGTTCAGGAAAAAAAATGTCTTGATTACATCTAGGGGAAAAGAGACTAACACAGTACACATGGTTTTTCCCCTCACATAATTTAATGTATGTCCCTAGCCTCTGTTTGTCAGGAAATGGATGACTGGAGAGGGATCATGTGATGATTACCTGTTGTGGTCACTCTCTCTGAGTCACCTGGGATTGGCCGCTGTTCTGAGCTTGATGGACCTTTGTTCTGAGCGTTCTTATGTACTTATGTTCTTACGTAAAGTGTTTTACATACCAGTAGAGGATGCCATTCTAGTCAGGTCTTATGATTTAAAAAACTAAACTAAATTATTGGAAAGAGAAATTAGTCAGTGTCTTTGAAATCAGAAACAAAATGTAGGATTCAGATGCACAGACTGAACTGTGGTGGAAGTAAAGTAAAATACTAAAGAATTTTAAATTAAAACTGGAGGTGATGAATAGACAGTAATTGCAAATGAGCTTAGTTGAAAGGGAAATGAAGAGCAGAAACTGGAATCTATGAATAACAAGGATGGAGTGGAAGACTAAAATGGAAACTGTCCTGCATGTCTTGATTGTCTTGAGCAGGGAACTATCACCTGATGCCATGCTCAATATGACTTGCACAAAAGCAGAGGGGGAGAACCATTATGAGTGACTGAGCCAACAAGACAGACGGCTGGTGAGGGATGTGACCTGCAGGAGGTGGAACCTGTAGCGGGGGGAGTCAAAGTGGAAGTGGAAAAATGAAAAGCCTTGTGCATGAAGAAAATTGAGGGCTGTGGAAACTTGAGAGCTGAAAGAAGTTTAACATGTCAACCAGATCTCTGCAGAACTACTAAAGGTATATGAGGTCTCCCCTGTGGCAGTGGAACCTCATTGCAGAAAGGGAGAGGCACTGCAATGGATCAAGAGTTAGGGATTTCTTGAAACAAACACAGTAACAAACACAGTTCTCAAATTGTGTGTCCGGATTCCAAAATAGATTAGGAACTCATTTTAAAGGGATCAACTGGCTTAGACTTGGTGGGGCCCGAGGCCGAATCTGAAGCCTGAGAGCTTCTACCCAGGGCAGTTAGGCTCAGGTTACAGGCCCCTGCCTGAAGCTGAAGCCCTTGGGTTTGGATTTGACTCCCCCTCCCACCTAGAGCAGTGGGGCTTTCCCTTCTCCCCATCCCCCCCAAGATGGCAGGGCTCAGGCTTTGGACCACCCTACTGAAGTCATATAGTAATTTTTGTGGTCAGAAGGGGGTTGTCGTTGCAATGAAGTTTGAGAACCTTTGAACTAGATAATAGGCTCTAAAGTCATGTGGCTTTAATGGTGAATATTGATATGAGGATCAGAACTGTCCATTGAGACATAAAATGACCACCAAGGATTATGTAAAAAAAGTGCTAGTACTTTGTGAGCTAATGACAATTGTTTAGTGTGTTGGGCTGGAATCCAGGAATTAACGAGTCTAGAGAAACATGGTTCATGTACTACATTGATTTGAAGGCTCTTTCTACAGAGGAAAGACTTACATGAGGATTAATACATAAATGGAAAACTTTTCAAATAGCCTCTCATTTTAAAACTGCAGTCCTGCTCTCAGTCAATTGCAGGCACAAATTACACTGTAGAACAGTTGCACCCTCAATTCAGCTAGAAGTTTGGGGAAAGTTTTCATCAGATCTTCAACATTATTTCATTTTCCACAAAGCTGTTCACTACTCTGGCATTTCAAGAGTAGAAGATGGGGGCATGCAAGAGACTTTTAAATATCCCGCCACTGAAGGCTTGTGTTAAAAACTCCCCAAGGTCATAGATTCCCTGGCCTTGGATGGTGTCCTTGCTACCAGCCAAATGCAAAAACTCCTTTCAAAACCCAGGAAGGCATGCTTGGGAATTCCTTCCTGTGAGGCAACCCTGTCTCTGGAGAGATTTGGAAATCTGTAATTTGTCTTAGTAGTTTGGCTTTGCAGTGTTAGGCAAGTGCACACAGAGCCTCCTGCCTTCTAGGACACTCCAATCAGATCATGGTCTGAAAAGGGTAATTTTTATTAACAAGAACAAAAAAATCAAAACATACTTGGTTAAACATTACCTTGTTGCTAGGTGTTATAGAGCAGCTGAAAAAAAATTAAAAAACACTGAATCCCTGGGATTCAGTTCAGAATGTTACAGCACAGAAGTCTAACAAATCCAAAAATAAAGAAAATAACCAGATCCAGGGCAGAAGGACAATCCAGGGAACTACAGACCAGTCAGCATTACCTCAGTCCCAGGAAAAATCATGGAGGGGATCCTCAAGGAATCCATTTTGAGGCACTTGGAAGAGGGGAGAGTGATCAGGAATAGCCAACATGGATTCACGAAGGGCAAGTTGTGCCTGACCAATCTGATTAACTTCTATGATGAGGTAACTGGTTCTGTGAATATGGGAAAGTCAGTGGATGTGATATACCTTGACTTCAGCAAAGCTTTTGATATGGTCTCCCACAATATTCTTGCCAGCAAGTTAAGGGAGTATGGACTGGCTACATGGACTGTAAGATGGATAGAAAGCTGGCTAGACTGTCAGGCCCAACGGGTAGTGATTAACGGCTCGATGTCAGGTTGGCAGTCAGTTTCTAGCAGAGTGCCCCAAAGATCAGTTCTAGGGCTGGTTTTGCTGAACATTTTTATTAATGACCTAGATGAGGGGATGGATTGCATGTTCAGCAAGTTTGCAGATGACACTAAGCTAGGGGGAGAGGTAGATACACTGGAGGGCAGGGATAGAGTCCAGAGGGACCTAGACAGATTAGAGGATTGGGCCAAAAGAAATCTGATGAGGTTAAACAAGGACAAGTGTAGCGTCCTGCACTTGGGACAGAAGAATCCCAAGCATTGTTACAGGCTGGGGACCGAATGGCTAAGTAGCAGTTCTGCAGAAAAGGACCTGGGGATTACAGTGGATGAGAAGCTGGACTTGAGTCAATAGTGTGCCCTTGTCACCAAGAAGGCTAATGGCATATTAGGGTGCATTAGGAGGAGCATTGCCAGCAGATCGAGAGAAGTAATTATTCCCCTTTATTTGGCTCTGGTGAGGCCACACCTGGAGTATTGTGTCCAGTTCTGGGCCTCCCACTATAGAAAGGATGTGGATGCATTGGAGAGGGTCCAGCGGATGGTAACCAAAATGATTAGGGGGCTGGACCGCATGACCTATGAGGAGAGACTGAGGGGTTTGGGTTTGTTTAGTCTGCAGAAGAGAAGAGTGAGGGGGGATTTGATAGCAGCCTTCAATTTCCTTAAGGGAGGTTCCAAAGAAGATGGAGAGTGGCTGTTCACAGTAGTGATGGATGGGAGAACAAGGATGAATTTAATTCAAGTTACAGTGGGAGAGGTCTAGGTTGGACATTAGGAAAAACTATTGCACTAGGAGGGTGGTGAAGTACTGGAATGGGTTACCTAGGGAGGTGGTGGAATCTCCATCCCTGGAGGTTTTTAAGTCTCGGTTTGATGGGGCCCTGGCTTGGTTGATTTAGTTGGGATTGGTCCTGCCTTGGGCAGGGGGCTGGACTTGATGACCTCCCGAGGTCTCTTCCAGCTCTATGATTCTACATCTGACTAAACATTATTTCTACTACTCACATCTGTTATTTGTAGGCTTAGTTCTTCCTTAGGCATGGATGTCACTAAATTCTCCATGCCTGGTTTCCTGGCATAAATTATGTCCTTCTGCTCTGATTACACAACAGGAACAGGAAGGTCACTGCTTCCAATTCAAAAGCCCATACTTTGTTTCCATCGGCTCTCCTTGTAGGGGCACCATTTCAGATTTTGGTGGTGGTCAGGGCCGGATTAAGGGGGGCGGGGCTAGCTGGGCAGTTGCCCGGGGCGCCTGATGGCAGCTGTAAGGGGTGCTGCATGCCCGGCCATGCGGCGCCCCTTACAGCTGCCATCAGGCGCTGCGCACCCGGGGCCGGGGGCCACATGGCGCCCCTTACAGCTGCCATCAGGCGCTGCATGCCTGGGGCCAGGAGCCATGCAGCGCCCCTTACAGCTGCCATCAGGCGCCGCGCGCCCGGGGCTGGGGGCCACGTGGCGCCCCTTAGAGCTGCCATCAGGCACTGTGCACCCGATTGCAGCTGTAAGGTGCGCAGCATGCCGGGGGGCAGGACCGCGCATGCGCCGTGCGCAAAGCCATGCATGCATCGCGCACCCGCTGCCCGGGGCGCAGGAATGGCTCGAGCCGGCCCTGGTGGTGGTGGGGAAGAGAATGAGAGTCTGGGGGGCGGGCGGACTGAGGACAGAGGCTTCAAAAGTGTTACTGAACATGCTCAGTACAAGCCAAGCAACAAATGGTGTGTGTGGGGGGAACAACTCTATCCACTTCCCCCCACACATACATTCTGTCTATCCAGGGGCTACTAAAGGCACTGGAAACTACATTTTTTGACAGACAACTTAATAATTAGCTGACAGGAGCACTGTATCTAATCCCTATATAAAAGATAGAAAATTAAATAAATATACATCCACTCAGCTCTAACACTAACATTTTCTGACATCTTGTGGCAAGTTACTTAAGGGACACAGGTTAGCCTTAACATTTTAATGTATATTCTTACTCTGTTACTAACTTTGTGGTAAGAGACAGACTCCATCAGGACTTCTGGGCTCTATCTCCTCTCTGGAAGGGGAATGGGGTCTGGTGGTTTACAATAAGGGTGCAGATACATTTCAGCTCTATATAAGACCATCAGAATGCCCATACTGGGTCAGACCAAAGGTCCTTCTAGCTGAGTATCCTGTTTTCCAACAGTGGCCAATGCCAGGTGCTTCAGGAGGAATAAACTGAAGAGCCAATCATCGTAATCCATCCCCTGTTGCCCATTCCCAGCTTTTGGCAAACAGAAGCTAAAGACACCATCCCTGCCTATTCTGGCTAGTAGCCATTGATGGACCTATCCTCCTTGAACTTATTTTTTTCTTATTGGAACCCTGTTATGGTATGGGCTTTTCCACCATCTCCTGGCAAAGAGTTCCACAAGTTGATTGTGAAAAAATAATTGATTTTTTTTGTTTTAAATCTGCTACCTATAAGGGTACATCTAGACTGCAGGCTTCTTTTGGAAGAAGCTTTTCCGGAAGAGATCTCCCAAAAAAACTTCTTCCAAAAGAGAGCGAAACACTGTCAAAGCACATTGAAAAAGCAATCTACTTTTTCGAAAGATAACATCCACACTGAATGGACGCTATCTTGCATTTAAGCTGTGATTACTGTGGACAGTGCTGGACCAAGCCATACTTGCGCCCCGGGCAGCGGGCGTGCGGTGCATGCGTGGCCCCGCCCCAGGCACGCGGCGCCTGATTGACATAGTAAGGGGGGCCATGCCCCCGGGCAAGCGGCATGTGCACAGCCGCGCCCCCAGGCGCCAACCTATGGTGGGCACCTGATTGAAGTGGTAAAGGGGGCTGCGTGCCCGGGTGCGTGGCTTATGTGCAGCCCCACCCCCGGGCACGCGGTGCCCCTTACCACTTCAATCAGGCACCTCTCATAGGTTGGCACCTCGGGCAGCTGCCCAGCTAGCCTCCCCCCCCAATCCAGCCCTGACTGTGGACAGAGTGGCCACCAGGGTACCTGTGCTTTTTCCTCTTTCCTCTTCTTTTGAAAAAACTCTCTCTTCCGCGTCCACACATGCCTTTTTCCAAAAGAGCTCTTTCGGAAAAGGCATTCTTCCTCGTAGAATGAGGTTTCCGTTGTTGGGAAACCCCCCTGCGTTCTTTCGATTTTCTTTTGAAAGAATGCAATAGCAATGTGGACATAAGTGAAGTTTTTTCAGAAAAACAGCCGTTTTTCCGAAAAAACCCTGCAGTCTAGACGCACCCTAAATGTATTTGGGTCAGCTTCTTATGTTATGTTAGTGAAGGAGTAAATAACATTTCCTTATTTTATTTTTGCACATCATTTTCTAGACATCTAACATATCCTGCCACCCTCTAGTTATTTCTTTTCTGAGCTGAAAAGTCCTTGTCTTGTTAACCTGTTCTCATATGGAAGCTGTTGCTTACCCCTAATAATTTCTGTTGCCCTTTCTGTACCTTTTCCAGATGCAATATATATATATTTTTAGATGGGGTGACAAGATCTGTATACAGTATTCAAGATGTGGGCATACAATGATTTTATGTAGAGGCAATATGGTATATTGTCTTATCCATTCCTTTCCTAATGGTTTCCAATATTCTGTTAGCTGTTTTAGTTTTTAGACTGCCACTGCACATTGAACAGATATTTTAGGGAACTACCTACAATGATTCCAAGATCTCTTTCTTGAGTAGTAACAGCTATTTTGTATCTACGGTCAGGATTATATTTTTCCATGTTCATTATTTGGCACTGATTAACATTGAATTCTATCTGCCTTTGTGTTGTTGCCTGATGACCCAGTTTTGTGAAATCCCTTTGTAACTTTTTGCAGTCAATTTTGGATTAGTCCCTGTTCATCCTTTTCTCAAGAACATTTATAAATGTAACACAGTAATCTAAATGCAAATCCCAGCAGCACAACACTCATTCCTACCCTTTCCCTCCTCCCAATCTTTTAAGTGGAGTACCCAGCAGTGTTCTCCTGATGATCCAATCATCCTTCAATTACTTGAATGCCCAGCCTTTTGTTATTCTTAATCACCTTCACCTCTCTTTTTGATAACAAATTCCCTACCCTGAAGGCAAAGCTGCAAGCAGCTCATACTCTGTTGCTTTTAAGACCTGCCTCTGGAGTCAGGGCATGGGCTTTAAGCAGACCTCAAGTGTGAAATCCAGGGATTCAAACTCAGGAGGGGGGAGATACTACTTCCATAGCCCCCTATAAATGGTGCCCCTATCTCTTGGCCTCCTGCCAGCTTGACACTCTCTAGCACCCACTATATATGGTTTTAACCCTTACAGGCAAGACAATTAGGGTTAAGTCTCAAGAGTTAAATACTGTGAAAAGTCTCTAGTTAATTGATTGGCTGGTATGTTCAGAAAAGGGCATTACTTCCCCTATTAATCACATATAGAGAGAAGCTACTTTGGAAAATATGGCCCTAGATGTTCCAGTTCTAGAACTAGATAGTTCTACAAAAACTATGGAGTTAAATACTTTTGCAAATAATGTCTAGCTTGGGTTTTGGTAGAACTTGGCCTAAGATGTACAGATGGATCCCACCCAAAGATAATTTTTATGAAAATGGAGATAAACTTTTAATTTAGAATATGCATTTAAAAGGTTGTGTTTCACATTGAATAACCATCTATTTTTTTCCTCTGTGTCAAACTTATTGTTAACACCACATGTGAGCAACTGACAGGTAGTTCAATGTGTTCTTCAGGCTTTCTCAAATTCAAACTTGGTTAACTTTATAAATATAAATATACATACTACGTTTGTATGGAAGTCATTTGTACCATAGTAGAAAGAGTTAAAAATGTACAATGGAAGATGTGCCTTATTTCTTGAAGTGTTGTCACATAATTTCAGACTCACAGGAGTTATTTTACTCACCTCCATAAACTTATTGCTGTGCAAAGTAAGGAGAGTGAGGAAGAGAAAAACCTGTCAAACTTGCTAGATGAAGTTCAAGAATGATTATCGTTCTTGTATTCAAATAACTACATTTTCCAAGTTGCAGAAGGATTTCTGATACACAGACCAGCCAACCTAATTAGATAATAGTATAGTATGTCTCCAAAAGATTATAGATCACAAGTTAATATAAAAAGCCTACATAATTATCGAGCTACCCATTCCAGTCCTTTGGGTCCACAAAATGGGTTTAAATAAACCTTTAATGTAATTACATGACCGATAAACCAACATTTAAATGAAATAACACCAATGCATCTTAAGGTTGGAATGACTCTGAAAGATGCTTTGGTTTGACAAAAAAACAAAACAAAACAATGCAGTCTAAAGCACCAGGAAGGTGTGGGTGAAAATTTACCCCTACTTAATTCACTGTGAAGTGCCAGATAATGCAGATTTTAAAGAGAGAGATCTTATTCAGACTGATATAAATGGAAGTCTCAGTCTTCTTTGGGAGTGAGAGCAATATCATACACAGCCGCTACAGCATACCTCAATGCCAGATATGCTTTACTGTAGAATTTGGCTGGAGTAAGCCTGGGACTTAGGTTACCTGCATTTTATTCCTGAATTTGTCACTGTCTGGCTGCAGATCATCCTGCTACAGTATCAGGAAGACAGAGGTAACAAAATGCATACAATGCAATACTTTGTGTGTGAACCAAAATTCCTTTCTGGAACTGGTTTAAGTCCTACAATTAATTCAACAAAGAAACTCACATGTCCAGTTTCCCCCAAAATAAACTGTTAGCATATACTTGATAGGCCAGAAGACAGGTTGATTCTACTCTTGTTTGGCATCCCCTAAACTTCTCTAGCAGGAAAGGCAGAAATAAGGGAGGGGAGGGCTTTGTATTTAAAGGTGGTGGATTATTCCTCCATGCTGGCTGTTTTTTGTACAGTTAATCTGTACCAACCATTCTTCTGCTTCGGTCTTCTTTCTTATAAAGACCCAAGTACTTTTCATTGCTTATAAGTTATCCATGAGCCATTGGCTGCCCCAGCTGTGCACCCCTGCATAGGCTGATCCCTGTGTATAAAATGGGGATAGGTATTTCCTCCACAGAGAGATGTGTGCAGGGCAGCCATCCTTCCTGCTACCATTCTGTTCCCTCTGGTGCCAGCCTTACCATTATAGGAGATGACCTCATCCTCCACTCCCAGCCATGCAGGCCACCTGAGTGGCCATTCATAGAGCCCTTCCAATGAAACCTGCTGTAGGAGGCAAGCTGAACTCTCCTCCCTTGCCCCTTGGAACCACAGGAGTGTTTGACAGGGGAGCAGCCAATAACATTTTCATTGTGGGGGTGAGGAAAATGCCCAGCAGTTCAGGGTGCCACTGTTCCCTCCTGTTTTCTCCCAACTAGTTAGCTCCTCTATCCTCCAACCCTGTGGATTATCACTGGGAACAGATAGGGCTGAGGAGTCTCTGGATTAGTTCCCCTATAGTCCTCAAGGCATCAGGGATGGGTAAAGAGCCTATGTAGCTATGAGAATAAAGATGTGGTGGGGATAAGGAGAAGATGTGGACATTGATGGAAAGCATTCATATATAACCAAGGACAGAAAATTAAGGGGCCGAGAACTGATATGTGTCTTGGAAGGTGGTGGCACAGTTATTTGATTGGATGGGTAAATGTAGGCCACATTTCCACTGGATGATTTGTGTAAGGTGAAACATGTTTTTTTGTTGGTGGTGGTGTTTTTTTGTTTTTGTTTTGATTTTTTTTTTTTTTTGCAGGATAGCTGATGCTAACAGAGTTTGTGAAGTTGCCCCATTTACTTGTCTTGTATTCTAAACTTTTTTCCCTTCAAAATTAACATTCATATTGAGAATAAAGTCAAGATACTTAAATTGCATTAGACTTTATTTTATATTAGGTTTTTGTCTGTGGCAGAACTAGTCTCCAGCATTGTAATATGGCTTTATTGCATAGATAGAGTCTGTTACTGAACACTATATCATGATGAGATTCCTACAGATAATTACAATACAACCCACTTATTATGTTTATTTAAACTAAAAGTCTGAGGCTAGAATCAGTGCAGTCAGACATCACACTAATTTGCATTGTACGTTATGAATAAAGAATTCTGCTTGCAAAACATATAATTAGTCAAAGGAAACAACAGACAGTAACAAAACTTCACAGAGCAAGTGCTTTCACACTTTGAATTTATTGAATAAATTAGCTGAAGCAAACATTGACTACTCACTGGATTAAGGAGTTGATCCTGTGAGATGAGCACCCTGATCTCTGGTGATCATGCTAGAGTGGGACCCTTCCACATAAGTCAGTCCTGGGCAAAATACCCTCCTGGCCCATGAAGCCACCAGATCTGACCCACACACACAGCAGGGAACCTCTGGCAGACTCCCTGCCACCACCCCCCGCCCTCCGCACGCTGGTGAGAAAAGTGGCCGTTGCAGCCTTGTGGGATTCTATTTGAATAGCTGTGAGCCCCGGGGAAGAGAAAGAGGCTTCATGTGCTGCCTTTGCTCCCAGCACAATCCTGTCTGTTGTCAACAAGCAGCTTGTGAAACACTCTGCCCGCTTCCCCTCAGGCTTGTACCTATTCAAAAATCACATGACCCCTGTAGCCAGTGCATGGGCGGGGCAGGCAGGGAGTCTGCTTGAGAAGGCTGCTGGCTGGCAGTCAAGCAGGTAAGTCTCCCAGCCAGAGGCTGCCTCTGGCACCCCAACCCTTTGCCCCCTTACGCCACATAACCCAAACCCTCTGCCCCCCCTTGCCCACATATCTCCTCCCAGATCCTGCACCCCAATCTCCTGCCCCAGGTCACAACTCAAACTCCTACACCTCCGTCCCCTACCCCAAGTCACAATCCCCTCCTGACCTAGGTCACAGCCCAAACTCCTCCACCCCCTCCTGCACCCTAATCCCTTTCCCCAGGTCACAATACCCTCTTGCCCAAGGTCACAACCCAAATCCCAGGACCCTAGTCCCCTAACCCAGGTCACAACTGCCTCTTTCACCCAAACTCCCTCCCAGACTCCCACCCTCTCCTGCACCCCAATTCCTTAGTGCAAGCTTCCTTCCACATCCAACCTGCATCCCAGACCCTGCCTCTTCTCCCATTACTATGGAAGAATGCAGCCCTTGACCACTTTCAAAATTCTTGAAGTGGACCCCCATCAGAAATTATTGCCCACCCTGACAGAAGTCTTTATCCTGTTGTTTCTAACCATGAGGATTTTAGGAACCTGTGGCCAAACTGATTAGCAAATTGGTATTTGCACACATGGCAGGATAAAGGCATTTACATTACACCTATTTATTAAAAAACAACAAATGGTCTGGTAGCACTTTATAGACTAACAAAACATGTAGATCAGGCATGTCAAACTTGAAGCCTACTGAGGGCCGCACAAATGAAACTGATAGCTTTCAGGGCCACCTAGGGTTCCCAGATGGTTTGACCAAAAAAGAAAAAATTTGTTGTCGAGCAAAAAAAAAAAAAAGCATTTTAGGTGCCAGGCAGAAGGCACCAATACCGGACACCTGGCAACCCTAGGGCCACTAAAGAAAATGTACTCTGTCAGAAAGTCGTAGTTATTTATTTTATAGATTATGTTTTATGTATATTTATTATAATACAATAATTTGATATGTAAAATTATTTGCTCATATTAAATAATTTTAAAATTAATTTTACATAATTTTTAATTTAAATATAAATCTAAGGTACTTTTAAATTTTGTATATGATACATAACCTGTTTTGTTGAAATAAAAACAAGTATAGACCATGGTTAATCAAATAGAACATGCGTCTGTGAAAATTTCAGATACGTTGTAAGTTTGAGATTTTTCATAAAGATATAATTATTCTAGCAATTGCAAAAAATTGACATTTATTGATATAAAATTAATATACATTTTGTGATTTTATTTGGGAATAAATACCCCCCCCCAAATATTAACAAAATAACCCCTTCCGCTCCCCCAGACCCAGGCACTCCCATGCCCCTGTTCTAACCCAATCCCCTTCCACTCTCCCAGAGCCAGCCCCCCCAATCTAATGCCTCCCTCCTTCCCCAGAGTCAGGCCCCCCAACCTAATACCTGGGTCCCAGAGTCGACATTGCCACCTGAGGCACTGTGGGTGGCGTGAGCACAGCGGCCAGCTATGAGCGCCTGCTGAAGTGCCCAGCACAGAGCACCCAGCTGGCTGGGAGCATGTGCGCAGAGTGGCCCGGCTGGCTGTGAGCGCCTCCTGGAGAGCCCAGCGCAGAGCGCCCAGCCGGCCATGATCACATGCGCAGAGCAGCCCGGCCGGCCATGAGCAATTGCTGTGGCGCAGAGTGGCCCAGCTGGCTGTGAGCAGGCACTCGGCCACATGCTCCGAGTAGCCAGCAGGCCGCACTTCATTCTTTTATAAAAATGTTTTGGCGGGCCGCAAAAAATTATGATCGAGCCGCATGCGGCCCTCCAAATGCCAGTTTGACATGCCTGATGTAGATGGTATCATGAGCTTTTGTGGGCACAGCCCACTTCTTTAGATGTCTGGAGTTTTGAGTTTAGGATGTACAGACCCTAAATAAATAGGAGAGAAGGGGAAAGGGGGAAGGAAAAAAAAGGAGGGGGTGGGAGAAAGGGAGCAGAGGGTATAGAAAATTCAGGAAGGTAGAGGGAATCAGTAAGTATCTGACGATTGCGTAGTTAAAACAAAGGAGATAAGAATCAAAGTCAATTGACAGAGGAAGTATACTATCCCATTTATTAGTAAGTGGTTTTAAATAATTTAATTTCTTACATGCCAATGTATTGAAATGCTTTATAACTATTGTCTGAAATTTGCTTTGTCTAACAAGAATAATCTATATTTGGAAAAGCTAGGAGTTAACATCCAGTTAAACAAAGATTGCATTTTCATATACAGTATCCCAAAATGGTCTGGGAAAGTATTAGACAAAAAAAAAATATAGCATGGTTAGCTTTACAGAGAATGTTCTAACAGTGCAGCTTTTTTATTTGAGGGCAAGGTCTTAGGTGTGTTTTCCAAACATGGTAATTCTTTAGCAGATACTCTGGGCCTTCTGAATACTCTGTTCTGAGACCACAAACAAGTCCATTTCCTATCTTAGTTATGAAGCAATTTATGATGTTAATGGGAACTGATTTTATGGTAAAGCAACTGCACAGAATTGTGATAGATGTCACTGTAATTGAACATTCCAAAGTAATAGGCTAAAATCTGATTTATTTTCAGGAAAAGAAAATACTAAATTGAAAATTCTGGCCTTACTGAAATTAAAAGTGAAGTTTCCATTGACTTCTGTAGGGATTTGTCTTGCAGGAAGGACACTGAACTGAAACTGGAATTGTCAGGATCAACATGTATACGTTTAGAACAGCGGTTCTCAAACTTTCTGGGCTCCGGAGCCTTTTACATGTGTAAAAATTTATGCAGCGCCCCAGCGGTCCACTGATTGTATGTGTTGTACCTATCAATGTTTCTGGTTTGTCAACCTCGCGGAGCCCCTGGAGATGTCTCGCGGAGACCTGCGGCTCCGCGGAACACAATTTGAGAAACTTGCTCACCAACTTTGAGCCTGGAGCACTGGCACCTTTTTTCTTACAAAAAACGCACTGGTAATGACCAATGGCGGGGATGTTAGAGTGTAATCGGTTACACGATTAACCAATAAGCCCGGGCTTATTGGTTAATCATACTGATTACACGCATACCACCCTCCCCCTCATGGCCTCTATATCAGAGGCAGCAAGGGGTGGTGGTGGTGGGAGCTGATGCATATGGGGAGTCAGCTTTTAAGCTGGCTCCCCAAATGTGCCAGCTCCCACAGAGGAATCACTGAAGGGGGTGGGGTGGGTGGGAGCTGGCTCTCCACAAGCACTGGCTCCAGGGAGCCACTACTCCCTGTCACAGACAGACAGACAGAGAGACAGACAGACACACAAACTCTCTCAAATATATATATAGCAGATTAATTAGGTATGAAGTACAGATTCTAAGACTGTAGGTTGTTCTGTATAGTTATTGTTAGTGAATGTTTCTCTCCTTTTTTTTATCTGAATAAATTAAGATAGATTGTAGGATTTGGCCACCTCAGCATAGGAAGCAGTATGGTGCCAATCTGCTTTATGGGGAGCTCTGGGAGTGACACTGCTTTCAGGAACTCTCTTGTGTAAAGACAATGCACAGATAGGGTTGCCAGGTGTCCGGTATTCACCCGGACAGTCCGGTATTTTTGCCTCCTGTCCGGTAAAAAAAAGTCAGAGAATACCGGACACCTAAAATGTCCGGTATTTTCTGATTTTTTTCCCCAGCCAGGAGGCGAAAATGCCGGGTACCTGGCAACCCTACAAACACTCAGTACTCGGCCTCCCCCAGCCCCCGAACCTCCCCCCTCCCGGCTCCCAACACCTCCAGCCCCCCAACCCCAGCCCCCCTGCTTACCTGGTTCCGCAAGGCTGCTGGCACAAAATGGCTGCCGACCCAGGGGAAGCAATGCTTCTCCCTGGGTCTTAGTGCTCAACTGCTCCCCTGTTCCAATCCCTGCACTCACTCTTAAAGGGGACATGCTGTTTTAATGCTGTTTTATTTTCTTTTTTCTTTTTTTGGCTTAATAAATCTTTTTTTGGAAACCTTTTTTGTTTTTTGCTCAACAACTTTGGTCCCCCCCCCTTTTTTTTCCTTCAACAGAATTTTTTCCCTGTGTTTTTTTTTGGGGGGGGGGCGGGAGAGTGCTTGGTATTTTTGTTTCAGCCATCTGGCAACCCTATGCACAGACTGCACCCATATTTAAGGTGTAGTGATTCCTGATTCTCCAGGTGTAGTGTACCTGCACTGTCCATGGCAGAGTCATGACTCCTTACTACACCTCACAGTCATGTGTAGGACACTGTAATGGGTTTGGGGAAGGCTTTTTACATCTTTCCTTTATCACCACCACAAGTTCTAAGGATAAAATGAGCCATTAATGCTATCCAAATGTTCAGCTAAAACCCCACAAAGTTATGCTTTGTCCAAGACAATGACAGATATTTGATATGTTTCTGTTGATACCAAACTTCTTCTCTTTTTTAAAAAAAATATCCATTCATGTTTTGCACTTCTAGTTTTTCTCTGAAGCCGTGGATGTTTTTCTGGGAGAATATATTTAACTAGCTGGACTTACCCAGCGTTGCTCGGGAAACCGGAGGAACAAAATTTAGGAAATTTAGGAAAGGAGGGGACCCTGAGCCGGGGGACCCCCAGAGCCACAGACCCTGGGGACTGATGGCTCCTGGCCCACACCTGACCCTCTGAGAACAGCAGGACCCTCCTCCCCCCCAGGACTGAGCAGCCAGCCCCCAGGAGAACAGTACACAGTCATGCGGCCAGTAGCAAGGGGACTTCTCTTTGCAAGGTTGGTTCCGGGATCCACTTGCCCTGCCTTGGCAAGCCAAAGCTCAGAGCTCACATCTAACCCCGATGGCTGGAACCAGACACAGAAGAGCCCCACTCACAGTACGAACAGCAGCCGGCTGGCTTCACAGCAGTGTAACGCATCGAGGGTTTAACCCGGCCCCTCCGCCCTGCTCTGCAGCAGGCACATGGATTCCTTCTGCTCGGATAAGCCCACCGAGCTGAGCAGAAAGGCTGGCCGGTTTTGGTTTCCGGAGGGGAGGGTGGCAGATGGGGAGTGACCCGGGGCTGCAGATTCTGTGTCTATGTGGGGCACAGGCCAGCAGTTAGGGAGGTGGCGGGTGGAGGGTAGGCAGGAGCGGGGCGCTGTCTGTGTGGGGCACAGGCTGGCAGTTTGGGAGGTGGGGGGGGGGGAGGGATGAAGCGGAGCGGGGCGCTGTCTGTGTGGGGCACAGGCTGGCAGTTTGGGAGATGGCAGGTGAGGGGTGGGGAGGAGAAAGGCGCTGTCTATGTGGGGCACAGGGTGACATTTAAGGAGGTGGTGGGAGAAGGGTGGGGAGGAGCGGGGCGCTGTCTGTGTGGGACACAGAGTGATATTTAAGGAAGTGGTGGGTGAGGGGTGGGAAGGAGCAGGGCACTCTCTGGGTGGCGCACAGTCTGGCAGTTTGGGAGGTGGTGGGGAAGAGTGGGGAGGAGCAGGGCGCTGTCTGTGTGGGGCACAGGGTGGCAGTTTGGGAGGTGGTGGGGGAGGGGTGGTGTGGAGTGGGGCGCTGTCTGTGTGCGGTACAGGCCGGCAGTTAGGGAGGTGGCGGGGAAGGGGGGGTGGCAGCGTGCAAAAGAGCCAACCCCGCTCTCCCTTCCTCCTTCTTTCTCTCCCCCCCTTGTGTCTGGCCCAGCGCCGGTTTTAACTGTCAGCGTCCTTTTCCACGCCGGCGTCCCTGCTGGCATCCCTGCTCTCCCCGAGTCCACCTGCCCGCTGGTTTGCATGTCGGCTGAGGAGCGCCTGCGCCGTGAGGGCGGTCCTCCACGCGGTGCCTCTGCACAAGTGCCATAGACCCAGAACAGCGGCGGCCTGGGAGCACATTGCCGCCAGCTGAGCTAGTGCGGAGGTGCGGGGGGTAGTGGACCCCCTGTCACACCCTCCCACAGTACCTTAAAACCTTCTCCTGGAGGAAAGGTTATCCCATGCAAAGTTTGGTTGCGGTAGCTCTTATAGGGTGTGTCTAGACTACAGGACTTTTGTCAACAAAAAGTCGATACTACCGCCGATTTCTGTTGACATAACGTCGACAGAACTCAGCAGTTTTGTCAACGGCGGTAAACCTCATTCTACGAGGAATAACGCCTTTTGTCGACAGAGTTTTGTCGACAGAAGGCGTTATTGCATCTACACTGTCCTTTGCGTCTACACTCTCAGGTCGACAAAGCGGCTTGCTTTGTCAACAGAACTGGATGTAGTCTAGACGCTCCTTGTCGACAGAAGCTTTGTCGACAGTATCTGTCGACAAAGCCTCTGTCGACAAAAGCCTGTCGTCTAGACGTATCCATAGTGTCCAAGTTATTAGAGCACAAGCATTCTCCTTTATATATTAGATTTGCTGAGGCTAAAACAGTGAATCAGATTTAGCTTGCGCTTCATTGACATCGTGAGGCCCTTATGGCATTCCCACTTTCAAAGGAAGTGCATAAAGATCAACAGGATCTATAGCTCCAAATTCCATTGTAGTATGGTAGAAATCCTAAGCCTATTTGGAATAAATAAATGATAAACTCACATTTTATTAAGAGGCTTTCTTATAAGTAAGCAGTCACCCTAAAGTATCCTAAGACTATTTACTAATTAACACATAAATCAACCACCTCTTAAACATGACGAGAGAGCACTTAGAATTGGCCCCAAATACAGATGACTGCAGTCTGCATAGTTCAGTGCTTGAAGTTTTCATGCTGAAAGAAGAAACCATGCAGTTAATAAAACCTACCTATCCCCACACCTTCAAGGACCTGACCAGTCAGACCAGGAGAAGTCAATGCAGTCCCCTCTGCTGGTTGCAGCTGCGAACCGCTAGCTGTAAACTTGCATCATTCTAAACAATCAGGTAGAGCATAGTGTTCATAAAAAGGCCATTAGAGCAAAACTGCACCAGTCTTCCTCTAGCACATTCACTCACCTATCAAATCACATTTCACCAGACCATGTATTTACTAAAATTTTTTGGCTACAGAGACACTTTGCACTATTACAGAGCATTTGAGACTTTTCAGTTCTCCTGATAAAATGTCTAGTGTAAGCTTCTGACATTAAAAACAAAATACCCAAAGCTTTGTTTTCAGCAACCGGTGATAATTGCTTTCTATGATTCTCTTGTGAAACCCTAAAGAATTCTCTCTCAAGCATTAGACAATTAAAAAGGGGGCTTAAATATTCAGTATACATTTAAGAATTGGACTTTCAGAATGTCTGCACTTTAGCTATTCCTTGTTGTTTGGAAGATTTTACTAAATTATTAAATATCATCCTGCATATAAATTTTTAAAAATAATCTATTCTTAAACCGTAACAATTCACATAAGTCTTCTACCAGGTGCTATGAAAACAAAGCTGATGTCAGAAATGTTGAGGTTTTGTTGTTTTTGGGAAGTGGGGAATGAGACGGTTTTGTAGCTACAATAGCTAATGAGTGTTAGTGTTGAAAGTTAATTCATGATGTGAATCGTGACTTGTCTGTATCAGAAGGAGTTTGCATGTTTAATTATCTCAGCACTCCCATCCTATTTGGAAGAAAGCTTATATCAGCAAAATACTCATTCTTTTGCGAGTGTAGCTTACTGTAGTTCATTACATGAATTAAGCCTTATTAGGAAGAAGCCTTTTTTCCTGATATAATTATGTCTACGCTAGAAACTTTTGCTGTTACAAAAATGCCATGTAGAATCACACCCCTGATTGACATTATTATAGTATCAAAAAGCTTATAATCTTAAATTCAGACATGACATTTGACCCCCTAAAATGATTGCATAAAAGACAAGGCTGAATTTTTACAAACTTGTCAGCGCTGTAGAAATCCAGGGCTGGTTGGAATTCAGCTACTTAGAGCTAGATGGAATGGGGAGCAATGTCCCCTCTAATATTTTTTCCATCCATGTGTGGATTTTTTCCATCCATGCACAGAAGACATTTTTATGTGCATTGAGGCATGTGCACTTATGTACCATCAATAGAAACATAAAACCTAGCAGTGGGTGCTCTGCTAATCAGCTGGGTGGCATTTGAATTTCTCCTGAGCATCCTCAGAAGCACACAGCTTAGAGGGAACACTAATGGGAAGTCCTGGAGAGTGTTGCCTCTCCTTTTTCCCACCCCCTGAGTGGAATGAATTTTCTTATGAGCGCCAGCGTGGAGGTGGTGTGCGACATATCACCTTCATATTGGTGCACAAAACAAAATTCATGTGACAGGAGTGGGACCAAGGGGTTCTAAGTGTGGGAGCAGGCTCAGAGTTGGGTCAGAGGGTTGGGGTGAAGTAGTGTGAGGGTTCTAGCTGGGCATGCAGGCTATACGATGGTGCTGGGGTTGGAGGACTTAGGGGGACAAAGGGTTCAGGTGCAAGGACTCTGGCTGGAGGTGCAAGCTCTGGCATAGGGATGAGGGATTTGGAGTGCAGAAGTGGGGCTTCAGGTTTGGGGAGGGGCTTTGGGATGGGGGTTGGGATGCAAGAGGCAGTACAAGCTCTGGGCTGGTGTGGACCTTTGGGGAGGTGCCAGGAATGAGGCCTTTGGGGTGCAGGAGATTGCTTAGGGCTAGGGGGCGCTCAAAGTGGGGCTTGTGCTTGCCTGGGATGCTCCCTGCTGGAGCCAGCGAGAAGGGGATCCCCTCCATCAGTCATAGCAGTTCCATGCTGGACCAGTGGTGAAGAGCTCCTTGCCTCTGACCCCAGTAACTTCAGGGCTTGGAAAGAGAGATCTTTCTCCACTGGAACCCTGAGCCCCTGCTTGGGGCTTAGTGGGAAGCTGCGCATCCATGTGGCCACACAGCTTAGGTCCTGGATTTAAAAATGACACACATGGCTTTTCATATTTACTGTAGAACAAATCTAGCACTTTTATTTCATGCTGATTTTTACTTTACAGCAGAATGGGTGAGGTAGTGGGGTTCTGCTGTCAAACGAGCAACTAACTTTTGGAGGTGGCTTTGTTAGGGCTACATTAACTTCAGTGTTAAGGGTACTGAGCAGCCAGCAGAACTGAGCCCTCAGTGACTTACCTGAGTTGGTATAGTAAATGAATGGCAGAAACATAAATTGAACGAAAAAGTTCTGACTTCCAGTTTCATGCTTCAGCCATTAAGCAGCATTTTCTCCCTCTCAGAGGAATTTGTGGTGTGATGTGCTATAGTAATAAATCTCCTCTCTGACATTTGCAGATTCCATCTGTCACAATTTGACTATTCAAATGCTGCCACAGAAATTGTTTACTTGACTCATGGTTTAGACTGCATAACTCCCCTTCTTTGCATTCTCCCAGTAGCTCCATATCCGCCTCACAAGTGTCCTTGTTCTTACTTTGAAGACTCTTTGAGGCTTATCTCACCTCTGTTTATCATCTCCTGTTCTCATTGTTGACTCTCACCTCTGTTTGCAATGGTGCCAGTCTTGATTGCTCATTTATCAAATTTCTAACAAGCGCTTTCTCCTCTGGTGTCCCTTTATATATGAGAAGAGTTCCTTGTAAACATCCACAAGGCCAGTGTTCTCCAAATCTCCTCCTTACGGGCGTATCTAGACTATAGGTTTTTTTCGAAAAAAGTAGGCTTTTTTCGAAAAAACTTCACCTGCGTCTAGACGACGGCCGCATTCTTTCAAAAGTAAATCGAAAGAACGCAGCAGTTTTTTCGATCGTGGTAAACCTAATTTTACGAGGAATAACGCCTTTTTTCAAAAGTACTCTTTCAAAAAAAGGCACTATTGAATGCAAACTGTGCTTTTTCGAAAGAAAGCGTCTTGACTCTCTTTCGAAAAAGTGGCTCGCTTTTTCGAAAAATCTGCTTGTAGTCTAGACTCTCTCTTTCGAAAGAGGCTTGTAGTCTGGACGTAGCCTAAAAGTCTCCTCTTGCTATTTATATTGTTTTAGTAAACTTCTGCAGTGCTTAGGAAGCTTGTGTGTAGTGACTACAATGAAATGCTTTTGAACAGAGTTATCTTGGTGCTTTCCCAGTCTGTATTTTCCCATTGTCTTTCATTTACACTCAGCTTGTAAGAGCTTCACGATGTAGATCAGTGGTTTCCAACCTTTTAAAGCACATGATCACTTTTTCAATTTAAGTGCAATCCAAGATCTATGTCAAACCCAAGTGCTCTTGCTCTGCCTTCTTCCCTACCTCTTCCGTAAGGCCCTGCTCACTCCCTCCCTCCCTCATTTTCCTATCCTCACTTTCACCAGGGGATTGCGGTGCACTGGGTGCAGTCTCTGGTCTTGGGTTGAAGGTTTGGCATGTGGGAGGGGCTCCAGGCTGAGCCTGGGGCAGAGGGTTGGGGTGCAGGACAAGGTTCAGGTTGCAGGTGGTGGGAGGGAGTTTGAGTACAGGAAGGGCTCAGAGCTGGGTAGGGGTTCAGGATGCGGGCTCTGGCTGGGCACCGCTTACTGCCCAGGAGCCACCTGAGGTAGTGCAGTAGAGCTAAGACAGGCTTACCTCTGCCCTGGCCCTGAACCACTCCTGAAAGCAAGTGGCATGTTCAGCAGCAGCTCTGCGGGATAGAGGCAGGTGGTTTTACATGCTGCCCCCCTGCCCTCCATGGTTCCCTGTTCCCAGCCAATGGGAGCTGCATGGGGTGGTACCTGTAGGCAAGGTCAGCATGTGGAAACCCCTTGTCCCCCTCTCTCAGGGATCACAGGCAAGGTTCCCTCTAAGCTGTTTAATCAACCCCACTCAGCCAGGGACTCAGGGCTGCTGCACATGGAGCTGGCTGGGGCACGGGCACTTCTCCCTCAGCAACAGCAGCAGCTCCCTGCTGAGGACAGAGCAGCGAGTCTCTCCCAGCCAGTAGGGACACATCCAGAGTTCCCTGTACTATTTCAGTCCTGTACTATTTCCCAACTACTTCAGTCCTGCCCAGCCCACTCAGCAGAGGCATACAGCTTTGGCCTCAGCTGCTGCCCACCCCAGGAGCAGCTGAGCAGCCACCACACAGAATGCATGGCAGCTGCTGGAGCTGATGCCTGGGCTGCAGTACTAAATATAGCACTGTGGCTCCGCTCGAGTCTCAGCACACCTGCACCCCTCAACCCCCTTTTTATTCCCTGGTTCCAGGGCTGAGCCACATGGTGGGCAGCTGCCCTGTGTGCTGGGACTGGAGCCGGGGCCATGGTGCTATTTTTAGTACTGTGGTCCTGGCCCCAGCTGCTCCTGGGAGTGGGCTGCGTGGCAGGCAGCAGCCTTGTGTGCTGGGACTGCAGCCAGACCACGGTGCAGCTGCTCCTGGGCTGGGGCCAGAGTACTAACAATAGTACTGTGGCCCTGGCTCCAGCACTGGTACATGGGGCAGCCTCCTGCTTTGCAGCCCAGCCCTGGAACCAGAGAGTTAGAGGTGGCTGAGGGGTGCAGGTGTCAGGAAGGTGGAAGGGAAGGGGTATGGGAGAGAACAAAGGGGAAGGTGGGGTGAGGAGAGGAAGGGGCTTGTGCAGAGGGGAGAGGAGGGGCAGGGCAGGAGAAGAAAGGGGAAGGCACCAAGGGGCAGGGTGGAGGAAAGACCAATGCCAGGGGGCCAAGAGGAGTCAATGAGGGGAAAGGCCAGGGGGAGGGGAGGGAAGGTGTAAGTAGGAGTGGGAAAGGGGAGGGGAGGAGCAATGGGAGAAAGAGGAGAGGGGAGGAGTGGGTGCTGGGATAAGAGGGGTTGAAAGGAGGGTGGGCATGAGGAAGGCGGCGGTTGGAGCAAGTCATGCATGGGGGCACAGAGGCACATGAGGAGAACTGGGGAAGAGGGTGGTGAGGGGGTGGGCACCAGGGAGGAAGAGGGCAAGGGGGTCAGGTGTTGGGAGGGCAGGGGCAGTGAAGGAAGGGGGGGTACCAGGAGGGTGCAGGAGCTAAGGGAAGGTGCAGGTGCCAGGGAGATTGTGGGGATGAAGCAGAAGGGCAGACATGGGGAGAGGAGAGGAGGGACGGGCACCAGAGGACAGAGGAGAAATGCAGAGCAGGTGGCTAGAGGGAGGTGTTAGGATGGGGAGGGAGGCCACAAGAGGGGTGGGCACATGGGGCAAGGGAGGAGCAAGTGGAGGGATCAGAGAAGATGGGGAGGGGAGTAGATAGGGAAGGGGAGGGTGGGAGACATGGCAGCAGAGGGGAAAAGGGAAAGGTTTATAACCTGGGTGCCACAGTGGCACACATCCAAACAAGCGCACGTGATCTCAATGTTGGGGCACAAGACAGAACTCACTGTGCTCATGGATGGAAAATCTTAGAGGGAACACTAGACACATCGCCTCCCTACTGACTGGGAGAGACTTGCTGCTCTGTCCTCAGCAGGAAGCTGCTGCTGTCGCTGAGGGAGAAGTGCCTCTTCCCCAGCCAAGCAGCCCTGTGTGCAGAGATCTGAGCTCCTGGATGGGGGGTGGAGGGGTGATTAAACAGCTGCGGGGTCATGCTACCACACAGCTTAGAGGGAACCTTGGTCACATGGATGTTCCAGACAGGCTTTTCCAGGAGCAGTGCAGGGCCAGGGCTGGGGGGACTGTTCTTTAGCCCTGCTGCACTGCTGGACTGTAAGTGGCTGCTGGAGCATCCAGGAAATTGAGCCCAATTCCAGGAGACTCCCAGACAGCGTTTTGCCCATGGAAAAAAATGAGAGGGAATTAATTTTGGTATGTGCACCAGACCCGGCGTGAGCTGGGACTGAGCCAGGCTCCCTGCCCAGCCAGAGCAGCCTCTGTCCACGGCCAGCTCAAGCCACTGTGGAAATAATATGCAAATGTGCATCACCAGTAGAAACCAAAAACCTAACTATAATATATATATTTTTTAAAATTACCATAGGGATTAATTACTCCTGCACGACAGGTTAGGCATTTTAGAACTCACTAGTCAAAGAATTAAATTGAAGCATAAGTGAGAAATAAAAATTGTGAACTGCACAGACCAGTCAAAAACCTGAAATACCACACTAGGAAAGAAGTAAAAATAGTAACAACAGCAGCAACACAAGTGTGTGTTGGGTTGGGAGGTTAGTGTGAGTGACAGACACACACACCAAGTGTGCGTGTGACAGAGATTCGCATTGCCCCTTTAAGTATGCTGAGCAAGTTTAAACATAGGAACAGCTGCCAGCAGTCTCCCTTCATCCCGGGGCCTGTCGTGTCTCCCCTCTCTGTGGAGATGGTGTACATGGGTGGGGGACAGCCTGGCTCTTACTACATTTAAACTGCAGAGCTGCAGCAGCAGTAGGTCCCAGACCTGGCGTGAGCTGGGACTGAGCCGGGCTCCCTGCCAAGCCAGAGCAGCCTCTGTCCGTGGCCAGCTCAAGCTGCTGCGGATAGGGGCTGCTGCCAGAGCAGCCTTTGCCTGTGGCGGAGTCTGCTCTGTGGGGAGCTTGGGCCTGCCATGGGCAGAGGCTGCTTTGCAGCAGCCTCTGCTAGACCCTCCTCCGTGTTGCTGCCTCTGATAGAGGCAGCAGCATGGGGCGGGGGGACAGGCAGCACTGCAGAGACAGTGCTGGGTGGAACCGGCTTTTAAACCGGCTCCTTCCAGCACTGGCTCCTGCTTCCCAGAGGCAGCAACAGGGGGTTGAAATGTGAATAGTTGACTAGAGAAGCTCCTAGGCTTAGTAAGCTTCGAGGCTTATCGGTTAGTCGACTACTCGCTTACATCCCTATTTTAAGGATGTACTTGCCTAAAAAGAAATACAAAAATGTATTTGTTATATTACCAGGGTAACACCCTTCTGTATCAGTTTTTTAATCTTTTTGTCTACTACAAAAATAACTTGAAGAAGATGATAAAATATACAGGGGCAGTTTGATAGGCTGATGCTCCAAAATGCTGAAAATCAATGCTGTTAATGGTTTCAATACAGCATAACTTCATCTACATGTATAACATGGGAATTTGTTTTCACTAAGCTGCAAGTATACTCCTGCTTTGAGTGATTGACCATGAACCATAAGCTGATTTTTTTCCCCCACAGTTTAAATTATTTTTGACAGGACAGCTAACCTAAAAGCCTTCAGGGGTCCTTATTTTGTAACAAAGGGTACATTCAGAGAAACAATACACAGTCATTTTAATGAAGCTTGTATATTTGCACCTGAATTTCAAAGAATAAAGGATAATTATGAACAGTATGTATAGAGCCTTTGAATGCTATAATTTCTTTATAGTAGGTAGAACATAGCAAATAACAAAATGAATACCTGCTTTAAAACTGCAATTATTTTGTTATTTCCCAGATCCATAAGATACTGAGAGTTTCCCATGTCATTTTCATCATGGGATCGGCCCATGATGAAAATGACAGGCAAAAATGTTGCCTTGCATGCAATTTGTCTGTTACAACAATTGCTAACCAAGAAAAGCATTAGTTCCTCAGAGGCCCTTTTAAAAAGAGAAGCTGTATAGGGCGACAATGAGTTCCAAAGG
The DNA here is from genome assembly GCA_032595735.1 of Pelochelys cantorii. Taxonomy (NCBI): domain Eukaryota; kingdom Metazoa; phylum Chordata; order Testudines; family Trionychidae; genus Pelochelys; species Pelochelys cantorii. The sequence goes on along the minus strand of CM064339.1, from coordinate 8,883,361 downwards.
AATATATATTTGAAAAGGTGGTGTTTTGCATAAAAATGTTTCCTTTGGAAACATGAACATCAATTTTGAGCTCCATTTCTTTGAAAGCTATATATATAAATTCATGTGAAACTTTTAAGAGATAGAGGATACATACCTATTCATTTTCTTAATTTGCAATCTTCCCTACCTTAGTGTATGTTTAAATTATATCATGGAGTAAGAAAGTACTTAGCAGAATATAAGCCATTATAAAACATTAAAACCAGTAAAACAGTATAAAGACTATAGACTGCCATGGATATTTCCAGAAAGTTGGGGAATGAATAATGGCATAAAAATAAGACCGTAGGAGAAAATAACTTCTGCTTCGCTTAGGCAGACAGAGTATGCAGATCAGTATGTTACAATTCCTGAGAAGTATTATTAATATCTAAATCATAAAATCATAGGGTTGTAAAAGACCTCAGGAGGTCATAGAATCCAACCCCCTGCTAAAAGCAGGATCAGTCTCAACTAAGTCATCCCAGCCAAGGCTTTGTCAAACAGGGACTTAAAAACCTCTAGAGATGGAGATTCCACCACCTCTGTGCCAGTGCTACACCACTCTTCAACTGAAATAGCTTTTCCTACTTTCTAACCTAGACTCTCCCACTGCAACTTGAGACCATTGCTCCTTGTTTTGTCATCTGACACCACTGAGAACAGCTTCTCTCCCTCTTTGGAACCTCCCTTCAGGGAGTTAAAGGCTGCTATCAAATCCCCCCTCACTCTTCTATAGACTAAATAAGCCTAAGCCTCGCCTCATAAATCATGTGCTCCAGCCCCTAACCATTTTGTTGCCTTCTGCTGGACTTTCTCCAGTGTGTCCACATCCTTTCCGTAATGGGAGGGCTCAGAATTGGATGCAATACTCGAGATGTTACCTCACCAGTGCCGAATAAAGGGGAATAATCACTTCTTTAGAACTGCTGTCTGTGCTCCTACTAATGCAACCCAATATGCCATTAGCCTTCTTGGCTACAAAGGCACACTGTTGACGCATATCCAGCTTCTCATGCACTGTAATCCCCAGGTCTTGTTCTGCAGAACTGCTGCTTAGCCAGCTGGTCCCCAGCCTGTAGTAATACTTGGGATTCTTCCATCCCAAGTGCAGGACTCTGCACTTGTCCATGTCTTTTTGCCCCGTCCTCCAATTTGTCTAGGTCACTTTGGACCCTACCCCTACCCTCCAGTGTACCTACTTCTTCCCCCTCTAGTTTAGAGTTATCTGCAAACTTGATGAGAGTACAATCCATTCCCTCATCCAGGTCATTATTAAAGATCTTGAACAAAATCAGCCTGGGGAACTCGGCTTGATACTGACTGCCAGCCAGACATCGAGCCATAGATCACTACTCATTGAGCCAGATCTAGCAGATTTCTATCCACCTTACAGTCCATTAATCCAATCCACGCTTTTTTAACTTGCTGGCAAGAATACCGTGGGAGACAGTACCAAAAGCTTTGTGAAAGTCAAGGTATATCACATCCACTGCCTTCCCAATATCCATACCTTGTCATAGAAGGTTGGTCAGGTGTGACTTAATCTTGGTGAATCCATGTTGACTATTCCTGATCACTTTCCTCTCTTTCAAGTGTTTCGAAATGGATTTCTTCAGCATTCCTGCTATGATTTTTCTGGGGACTTAGATGAGGCTGACCGTTTTTAAAGATGGGCACTTCATGTGCCTTTTTCTAGTTGTCCAGGCACTCCCCCAATAGCCATGAGTTTTCAAAGATAATGGTCAATGGCTCTGCAATCACATTTGCCAACTCCCGTCAGCACCCTTGGATGCGTTAGATCCAGCCCCATGGATTAGTGTATGTCCAACTTTTCTAAATAGATCTTAAACTGTTTTTTCTCCACTGTTTGCTGCCCATGTCCTCCCCATACTGTGCTGCCCAGTGCAGCAGTCTGGGAGCTGACCTTATCTGTGAAAAGAGAGGCAAAAAAAGCATTCAGCTTTTCCCACATCATCTGTCACTTACTTATTCAGTAAGGGTGAGTCTACACAGCAGGGCTTAACTCGAAATAAGCTATGCAAATTGAGCTACGTCAGTTGTGTAGCTTAGTTTGAAACAACTTATTTAGAGTTTGGTGCTGTCTACACAGCATTTATTCTGAAATAGAGCACTCTTTCGCCAACTTCCCTTACTCCTCATAAAATAAGGGTTACAGGAGTCAGAGTTACAAGTCCTCCAGCTTGACAGTATTTTGTCATTATGTCGAAATAACTGCCTGATGTGTAGATGTGAACTATGTTATTTTGAAATAACACTAGTTACTTTGAAATAATGTTGCTGTGTAGATATAGCCAAAGGGTCCCGTATCTTGTCGGACCATCTTATTGCTAACATGCCTGTTGAAATCCTTCTTGCTACCTTTCACATCCCTTGCTAGCTGCAATTCCAGATGCTCTTTGGCCTTTCTGATTGCACCCCTGCATGCTTGAGCAATATATTTACAATGTTCCCCAGTCATCTGTCCACATTTCCACATCTTGTAAGCTTCCTTTTTGTGTTTAAGGTTACCAAAGATTTCACTGTTAAGCCGAGCTAGTCACCTACCATATTTGCTTTTCTCGCTGCACATTGGGATAGTTTGTTCCTGGCTTCTTTAAAATACAGCCAGCTCTTCTAGGCTCTGTTCTCCTTCATGGTAGCATCCCAGGGGATCTTGCCCATCAGTTCCGTGAGGGAGTCAAAGTCTGCTTTCCCGAAGTCCAGAGTCTGTATTTTGCTGTTCTTCTTTCTTCCTTTGGTCAAGATCCTTAACTCAACCATCTTATAGTTATTGTTGCCCAGGTTGTCACTCATATCTACTTCCCCTACCAATTCCTTCCTGTTTGTGAGCAGTGGGTGAAGCTGAGCATGGCCCCTGGTTGGCTTCTTGAACACTTGCACCAGGAAGCTGTCCCCAACATTCTCCCAAAAACTTCCTAGATTGTCTGTATACTGATGTATTGGTCTCCCAACAGCAATCAGGGTGATTGAAGCATATATCTCCCAATATGAGACTTGTTTATCAGCAGCAAATTGGCTTATGAAGGGAAAATTAATTTCATTAGGTTTCTCTCTTGGCACTGTCTTTATTATGTCTTTCATGTGACGAGATAAACACGGCAAACTGTGAAAAGAAGCAAATGAAAGCAAAAGCAGCTTTTTGTCAAAGTATCAGTTACAAATAGTCAGCAAGTGAAGAGCTGTGTGTGTGTAGGTTGCCATCGTTAACTTTTAGAATCTGTGCATTTCAGCACGAGAGTTCAGGAAAGTGTGAGGCCACAAATATTTTATGAAAGTTCTGGCTTTTATAAAGATTGTATGAGATCTGCAAGATTTGTTTGTACCTTTTAGAAGTGTTTATGAACTTCTCTAGTAAAATCTGAAGTCTCCTTTTAAATACTGAGTAGTTGTCTACATAGTATGACAATGTGCACTAAAAGGGTGCAAATTCTAAAGTTTGCACCCACAGCTGATCTCTGTAGACCTTTCTGGTGTGCACTAAAAGTTCCTTTGTGGGGTTAATGTAGTGCAGAATTTGGATATGCTGAGTGCCAAAAAGCAACGTTTGTGCAGGTTGTTGTATGGCCTCATAACACTGCACCATGTTTAATTTATAAACAGTTAGGGCTTGTCTAGACTATATTCCTCTGTCGAAAGAGGAATGTAAATGAGCCCAATTGAAAATGCAAATGAAGAAGAGAGTTAAATATCCCACACTTCATTTGCATATTTGCGTCCGATCACTGTTTCAAAAAAGGGTTTTTCGAAAGTGAAACCGCAGTCTAGTCAGGGTTCTTTTGGGAAAAAAACCCACCTTTTTCGAAAGAACCCATATGCCTCATTTTTTCAGGAGTACAGGTTCTTTCGAAAAAGGGATTTTTTTCGAAAGACCCCTGTCTAGACTGCAGTTCCACTTTTGAAAAACCCTTTTCGAAACAGCGATCGGACATGAATATGCAAATGAAGTGCGGGATATTTAAATCTCCGCTTCATTTGCACGTTCGATCGGGCTCATTTACATTCCTCTTTCGACAGAGGAATGTAGTCTAGATAAGCCCTTAGAGTTTCCCTCCCATAGACCATTTAATAATGTATTAATTAGTGAAAAAATTTTCTCTCAGAGAGTGTGAGCTACAGCTAAGGCTAAGAAGCAACAGTTGCAAATTTTGATATGCAGCAGGTCTGTCTAACAATACAGGCTAATTCCCTTTACTAATAAGGGTTGTCTACATGAGAATTTATGTGCAGCAAGCCAAGATGTAAATATATAGTGTACTACTCTGTCGTGTGCTAAGTTTCCGTGTGGACTCTGTTACTGATCAGTACATTTTTCATAGTGGATTTTGACATACTATCATTTCAAATACTAATAGGTCTGCTACTATAGCTAAATAGCTGATGCAGGTGAGGCCAGTGAAGGCTGCTGCCTTTTGCCTCATATCCAATAGGAAGAGGGGAGGGGGAGAAGCAATATTTACCAAAAGTTAATAACACACCTTATTCACCTTGTAGGATGTTCAGCTAGACCTATCCAATTCTGAAAAGATTTCCATTTACCATGATTTGTTTTTATATAAATATCTGCACTGGAGAGGAAGCTTGTGAAGAGCTTATACTCCCAGCAATGTTACAAAATAGTTCTACGTTCATGTGAGCCACTTTTGGCTGAATAGATCACAGCTTTTCCCCCAAGTCATTCTATAATCTTAGTCACTGACACAAGCAGTCAGATTGAAATGAATAATGTTATTCTGCAAAGAACCCCCTGGGTTTTAGCAGTGAATTGACCCCTTTTTTCTGCGTCCTCCATTTCAACACAATGCATGATGTGCTTGAGTACTTTCTCCAAGTGTGAAGAATTCACTGGGATTGCTTCTGTATCATTTATGCTTTTTTCCCACATTTTAAAAAAAGCAAGCTAATTTACATATTTCCCTTGTGGGTGTTTGAACATGGTTTGAACATACCTCTTCTCTTCTGCAATTGTCCATAAACTTTAGCGGAGGTTTAATTAGTAATTGATACAGCAACTAGCAGGCTTACCCAGCATTGCTCAGGTCCTTCAAGGAAGGGGACTGGTGGGGTGTGCAGGAGTCAGGGCAAGGTTTTGGGGATGTAGGGAGGGTACAGGAGGCTGGGGATGGGGGGATGCAAGAGTGAGTGTTGGGGGGTGAGGAAGGGGTCAGGTGAGGGGGGAATCCCATCTGGCACAGGTCTTTTTCTCTCCCTCCACACACACCCCTGGCTGCCAGGGGCATCCCCCTCCCCAGCACAACATCCCCCCGACTGCCAGGGGCATCTTCTCTCCCCCTGCCAGCACCCATCCTGGCCACCAGGGGCATTTTCTCTCACCCCTGATGAACTCCTACAGCCTGGCTACTAGGGGCATTTTCTTTCCCCGCAGGCTCCCACCCTGGCACTGAGGGGCTACTTACCAGTGTGCTGGGAGGCAAGATGGCAGAGCCCCAGACATGCTGACCACCCCCTTGGTGGTATGTCTGCCCTCAATGGCCACTCTCATATCACAACCCTCAAAACAGCAGTCCCTCCCTTTCCATATTATGGAAAACAGTCCTTTTCCCAGGGCTTCCAGTTTTCCTGTCCAACCAAATGCTGACCTGGCTTTAAGTTAGGAGAAGAGGAAGCTGCATGCCAAATTTGGTGGCCCTAGCTCTTACCGTTTAGGAGGAGTTCTTGAGCAAACAGACTCACAGAGAGACAGACACACAGACACTCTCAGATAGATCGATAATCCCATTCTCCTATAGTCTGTTATTAATTTCTCCTTGATCTATCAGAAAACATCTCTCTAGTCTCATCCCAGACAATATTAAGATTTTGTACACTGCAGCTTCTGACTAGTGATTATCAGGCTTGCGACATAATCTAGTTTTGCATCTTCTACTCATCACTGCCAGTAACTGAAAGATACATGAAATGGGGCAGCTGCTATTTAAAACTGCCTTTTCTGGACTTAAGTCATTTCAGAATACCTGCTTGGAATCTGAACTTTACAGTTTCATATTCAAGTCTGCAAATCTCCACTGAAATATGGGCAGCTTATGGGATTTTTACTCCCCATAGCCTGGAATAATGACATTATAGTGAGTTGCCAGCTTTCCCGTCATTATGTAACTTAAATCCCATAATTCTGTCAAGACACATCACTACCCGAGAGCATTTTATTTGTATTCCCATTTCAGTCAGCTCTCTGGAACTAGTTCTTTTCTTAGCATGTTATGTTTGAAAGGTTCTGTATCTTTCACAAGTCAGTTCTAGCCCTATCATTCACTTCTTGATTCCTCGATTTTCTTTTTCTTTAAATCTAATTTGTCCAAGGCCTGCTGCCTTTGTTTCCAAAGGCTAATGCAAAGTAATGGTTTAATCTCTGCCATTTTCTTTTCCTCTAATTCCATCTGTATCTGAATCCTCACAATTATTCTTTAGAAGGCCCGACTCTTCAAAGCAGCCATGTACTGTATTTTTGGTTCATAATTTTTTAAACCTCCAGCTCTCAATCTAGAGACAATAGAGATTTATTACTGATTTCTTTGTATACTAGAATCACTGATGTCGAGTAATAGATTGAGCATAAGACCTAGGAATCAGATCTCTTGATTCTATCCCTAATGCTGACAGTGATTTTTTTTAATGTGATCTTTGGCGAATCTCTGTCTGTTACCTCTCTTGTAAAATAGGGCAAATAAGCACTTTGTTCTACCTTGTCAAAAATATTAATTTAAATGGAAGTTAAGAGCCTAAATATCTTTGAGAATTTGGAAATTAATGTATAATTTTCTCCTGTACAGAAGGGTAGCAGAAAGCATATTTTAAAGGACTCCTTCTTCCTGGAATAGAATTTCATCCTATAAGAACAAATTTAACAATCTTGTTGAATTTTTCAGTTAAATATAAAGTCTTCTATTTATATGTCCAACCATTTGTCTTTTATATTTGTGAAAGTCATCATTATAATGTTACTATCTATATTAGTTCAAATTGTTTGTTTATTTATTAAAGAAGTATTACATCGATGATGTAATCTGTCTAGATTGTGACTGTATTATTGAATATCATCATCACTACAACACTGATGCCATGATGCCAAGATTTGAGGTACCTGAGCAACCTTCTCTAACATCTATCTTACTCTGTTAGACTTTGTCCAAGAGAGATCTTGTACCAGAGTCAACTGGTATAGATTCATCAATATATTTAACCAAAGTCAACCTCAGATGTAATGGCATCCTAGGGCAAGGTGTGTCATCAGTGCCACCTCCCTTTGTTAATATTTTGATTATTTTTCATATTTTTCATATTTTTCATTGTATTTGTAGGCATTTAACTTTGATGCATGATTTATCCCTGTCATAGAAGAAGATAAATTTGCATGCTAGTATCTATTAATCTGCATTTATTATTGCCATATATTAGCAAATAAAAATAATCATTTCCTCTAAGCTTATAGAAATTTTAATTTTATGAATAACTGAAATGTATTAAGATCAAGAAATTGAACTGTGCACCAACATTGGGTGAATCAGTATTGAATAGAGTTACAGTAGATGACAGTCTTAGAAGGTTAACCTTAGTCCTGTAGTTCAAAAGGTTGTTTTTTTGCCTTTGCACTCATGTACTGAAGTACTAGAGAACCAAAGACTGTCCAAAGACCTTCTCAAGTGATAAAATAGAAAGTGATGTCAGACTCTCCTTGAGCATTATCAGTTGAAGATATATTTTAATGAGCATTAGTTTAAAAAAGCTGCGCTTACCACTCATGACTCTGGCTAGCAGCATGAGCAGAATCCTCAAAGCTATCCACACACTGGAAACAGAGAATGTATTTCTTTATTTAGATACAGCCATCCTTGTCATCAACAAATCTTACTATAAATGACATCTATTTCCTGTGAATAATGTTGGATATGCAGTTCATTATTACACTATAGTACCGTAATAATTTTAGTGCAAAAGGAGAAACAGAATGTGTGAAGTAAAATGTTTCCGGTATTCATTATGTGGATTCATTTTTTCCCACTAACCTAGATTGTTCTGGACCTTAGCAGAATTTTGCATGGCTTTGCCAGGTCACATCTTATGTTACAAAACATCTTCCTTGCCTTAAGGTCAATTAATTAATTTTGAATTGTTTTACTATAGTAATGGTCCACAGCTTCTTTACGAAATGCTTGACATCAGTGCTGATGGGCGACATCGTTATATTTTCCAAGAAACCGTGCCAAATTGACAAAAATACCATTTATGTTCAATGAACAACTTATCCCACAACCCACAGAAAGCCAAATTATTCTTTGCAAGTAAGAGGATAATTGAGATCAGTCTCTAGACCACATTGCTCCAATGTCAGGTTTGTACATTAATAATGCTCCGGTTTTCTGTGTCCCTACATTTATTCATTCTGAACCTGGACTTAACTTGAGTCCGTTTGGAGTAGATTGTAAAATAGCTGGGTAACTTTTCATATTGCTTCAGAGCATCTTCTAACTTTATGCCAATAATTTTACTCAGAAAATGAAAGCTACTGTTTGGCATTCTTGTCCAAATTTTTTGCAACAAAAATAGAACACTTTTTCAATTCATTTTGAGTAAACTAGCCAACACTGATTCAGTTTTTCACCATTGTAAAGCACTCTTTTTGCAGCTTGACTTTGAAAAGTGTCTTTTCAGTTCATTTACTGGAAATGTCATATCCTCAATTTTGTCTGGCCCATTCCAAAGTGCATGATCAATATCAGCACAGTTTAGGATTGCCGCCCACAAACTGATGTATGGATTTGTGCTGTGCAATTTTACTCACTACTGTTTCTGTCCTCATGTGAAGCTGATTCTTCATTGTTTCTCTCCTTTTCATGTAAACCAGATCTTTCTTTGTCTTTACTTTTTCATTCTTCTTTCTCTTCACTTTTCTTTGTGCCAACATAAAAATTGGATAATTTCTCACATTTCCACTCCTCAGATAAATCTGCTAATTCCTGAGCAATGATACTTCCATCATTACACTTTGCTCCTTGGTTTCTTCTGCATAAATACTACTGCCTAAAGCCTGGTCTTCGTTCTTGTGTTTCAGGTATTTTCCCATCAGATTTGTCCCTTGCTGCAAACTAGATTGAATTGAACTTTTTTGCTTTCTATACTTGAGATCCTGAAGGTTTCTTCTGTGGCATCTTTTGTTTTCTATGGGGGCAATCAGATGGGATTAGTGTTCAACATCTTTATTAATGACCTGGATGCGGGGTTGGATTGCACCCTCAGCAAGTTCACAGAAGACACTAAACTAAGAGGAGAAGTAAATACAATGGAGGGTAGGGATAGAGTCCAGAGTGACCTAGACAAATTGAAGGATTGGGCCAAAAGAAATCTGATGAGGTTCAACAAAGACAAATGAAGAGTCCTGCACTTATGATGGAAGAATCCCAAGCACTGTTAGAGGCTGGGGACCGACTGGCTAAGCACCACTCGGCAGAAAAAGACCTGGGGATTACTGTGGATCAGAAACTGGATATGAGTCAATAGTGTGTCCTTGTAGCCAAGAAAGCAGCATATTAGGTTGCATTAGAAGGAGCATTTTCAGCAGATCTAGAGAAGTGATTATATTCTCCTTTATTCGGCACTGGTGAGGCCACATCTGGAGTATTGCGTCCAATTCTGGGCCCTCCCATTACAGAAAGGATGTGGACTCATTGGAGAAAGTCCAGTTGAAGGCAACAAAAAGGAGTACAAGGATAGAGCACATGGCTTATGAGGAGTGGCTGAGGGATTTGGGCTTATTTAGTCTACAGAAGAGTGAGAGGGGATTTGATAGAAGCCTTTAACTACCTGAAAAGGGGGGGGGGCAGTTCCAAAGAGGCTGTTCTCAGTAGTGACGTATGACAAAATGAGGAGCGATGGTTTCAAGTGGCAGTGGGGGAGGTCTAGGTTGGATATTAGGAAAAACTATTTTACTAGGAGGGTACTGAAGCACCGGAATGGGTTACCTAGGGAGGTGGTGGAATCTCCATCCTTCGACGTTTTTAAGTCTCGGCTTGACAAAGCCCCAGCTGGGATGATTTAGTTGGGGTTGGTCCTGATTTGGGCAGGGGGTTCGACTCAATGACCTTCTAAGGACTCTTACAACCTTACAATTCTATGAAAGCAAAAAAGAGTATGTTCCACAGTCTTGAAAAGTCAAACATTAGGCATTAAGTATGGCAAAAGATGTAACGGTATTTCTTTTATAGAGATAAATATCTCTTAAATCTCATTAAATATGCCATAGAAGAGTATAAGTAGTGAGTAATAAAGTCTTGACACAAGTAAACCTTCACAATTACACAATAAAACAAAGTGCACAATATCAAAGTTGAACTCTCACTTCATTCACACTGACTTACTGGCAGTGCCCCATTACTCATACCCGCATTAAGATGTGGCTTATAACATTCTGGGAGGCTTTCAGTAAAATGTAGTTCTCAGACAATCTGGAAGGTTCCACCAAATTCTGCAAAGGTCTAGACCATTATAGGAGGTTAGTGAGAAAAAATTAATCCACATACTGAATACCTGAAACATTTTACTTCACACTTTCTGTTTCCCCTTTTATCACTAACAATGAAAACAGCACTCCAAGCATGATACTTCACTTAGTCACTTGTGTTGCCTGCATTTAAGCCACTAAAATCTACCTGTAATTTTTAGCTATAGTAGATACCATAGTGAGAGACATTTTAGTAAAACTTACAAAATACAATGGGTGGAATTAGACACTAGCACCAAGAAAACAGAGACAGTACAGTTTGCTGTTAATTACTTGAAAACAGAGATGCTTGTTTATACCAGAAATTATGTGCCTGTCTTGGCTGCAAGGTAATGTCCCCCTGCCTGCTCCTTCCAGTAATATAATAGGATTTTGTAGCTTTGTGAACTACATAAATCTGGTCATGCAGAGTCAGATGCTCATAAACCCTATTTTAGCACACTCAACCTGAATAGGTGTGCGGTGGTGTCCTATCTGCCTATGCAAATGCTGGTGCATGTATGTAATTGTGGGGTTTGTACATTCAGAAGGCAGTGCATGCAAGTATTTAGACAAAATGAAGGCTAACTGAAAATTTGGCCTAATTTCTGGGTTGCCTTTTCCAGATGTAATTTAAAAACCACTTATCAGAGTCTTGTTATTTAAATATGCACAAATGATTTTTGTATATATCAATGCATACTTTATATTGTCTACCTCATATTATGATATTTACATATATTCACTGTACAAAACTTCTCTGTTAACAATTAATGTGGGATTGAAATTGTCAGTTAGACTTATTTCCTTTCATATAATATGTCTTGAAAACCACCTTCTCCACCCTCTCTCCCTCAACAATTTTTAAATGGGTGATTATTTTTAAGATTTAAGGCTGGCTAACACATAGACTATAATTTCCCTGACACTGCCACCTACTTGTCTATTGAGGGATGGAATATTAAATCAGAAGGACATTTAAAATTGCATGTGGAGGTTGTGCTTTAGTAGAATTCAACTTGGAAAATTGCAGTCATCTGTGCCCAGTTTTTTTATGGCTGTAGAGCTGTACCCATTTTTTTATGGCTTTTGATCTTTTACTATTTTGTATTATTGGGAATCAAGGATTTTTTATTCTCTAATGAAAATTGAAAAGCTTTGTATGTATGCTTCAGGTTGTCATTACTTTTCCAGACTAGTGTTTTTGTACTAGATGCAGTTGTAAGGAGATACTGCCAGTGTTTCCTTTAAAGCTCTGTAAATAGACCTAATTTAAAAACAAATGAGGATTTTTATTGTTTAGGATTTATCAATACTTTGTCAAGTCTAATAAGCAGAATTATGTCTAAGTTTAATGATACAACTGTTGCTTTCATAAGACATCAGCAACTGATCTAGAAATCTGTTTTGGTTCTCTCAACAAAACAAACAGCAGAGTCCACACTGGTTCTTTGTCAACAATAAAAAGAGGGGAACAGGCAAACGTCTCTTATAGGTCTGGGAGTTTTTTGTCACCAAAACTGTGATTTTCTTGGCAAAAGTCTCATTGCAGTGTAAAGACTCTATTTTGTCACCAAAAGTCAGTTTTTCATGATAAAAGGAGCCAGTGTAGACAAGCCCCGATATACTGCAAGAAAACCCCATCAAATAAAGGTTAACTAGAATGCTCTTTCCTTAGTCCACATAAAGTGTTTTGGAAGGTGGGGAACACCAGTCATCCTGCACTGCAAATGAGAAATGATACTCTTGTGATATACTGTAAACACATTACAAAAATAAGACTGAGTATTTTTTGATACTTGTGCCCTTGTTCTAAACTATTGCGGATCTTACTGAATATAGTACATTATAGTGAGTTTAGATGGTAGCTAGCAATACGGTCTATGTATGGACAGTCATTTAAATGTTAAATGTTATTTAAATGTTAAATGTTATTGAAAAACAAAATTGTTTTTCAATAACCGAGATAACTCAGAAGCTATTTTTTTGCGGTCAAGAAAAAATGTTATCTAGTTAAACTCATGTAATAAGTGCACATGCCAAATGATTCAAGAGAAGTTGGTCTCAAATGTTCAAATGTACTCTGACTCATGCTCATGTTGGATGTTTTATGTAGAGAGAGATTCTAGTCTGGTCTGGAAAACTTTAAGTTCTATTAAAAGAATGTCTGAGAGGGGTAGCTGTGTTAGTCTGTAACTTTAAAAATGAGTAGTCCTGTGGCACCTTAGAGACTAACAAAAATATATAGCCAGTATCATGAGCTTTTGTGGGCAAAACCCACTTCTTCAGATGAGATGATCTTGAGCGAAGAAGAAAAGGGGAACCCTCAGAATAAGAAGGGAGAGAGAGAAAAAAAATTACCTGTCAATTGTAGTCCCAGTCTTAATGAGACTAACTGAGTGGGCTGGAAGTGTCCCATACTTAGCTTTTGATATCAATAGGGTGTTGAATGTAAGGAAAGCTGGTATTATAGTATGTTAACCAGTTCAAGTTTTTCTTCAGGCCAAGGGAGATGGTGTTACATTTGCATATGAAGGTCAATTCTTCACTCTCTGTAGTTGGCTTGTGAAATTCCTTTGCAGAAGAATGGCTAATTTTAGGTCAATTAATGAATGACCAGGCAGGTTAAAATGTGCCCCTCCAGATTTCTATGTGTTACCATTTCTAATATCTGTTTTGTGTCCCTTAGAATGGTATGGCTGTAAAGCCAAGAATTCAAAAAATGGAAAATGCCAAAATTATGGTTGACCACTTCCTCATTCAGTTAACCAGACTGCGGGTTAGTCAGGGCTGCATAGTAGAGCTGTTTAAGGTGCTCATCTGCTGCAGATATTGAAGGTTGTGTAGTGAATGAGACGCAGGTGATTGCCAGGAGGGAAATGATGATCTTGTGGTTGAGACAATCAACTGTCACCCTGAAGATCTGGATTCTATCCATGTATCTAGGTTGCACTAGGTAACCTGAGTTAAGAAGCAACTTTAATTGTAGCATTTTATTTGAGTGCTTGAGTTTGTAACTCAACCTAATTTGCTTTTAAAAACATACAAAGTCAGATAAAATATCACACTCAAAATGTATCGTGTGTGGAACCAGATTGACCCCATGTGGGCTGTCAACAGAGTAGGAAATGTTGACCATCAGTACTGACATGCCTGGCAGACCAAGTGCTACCTTACGACAAAGTCCCCATATCTTAACTAGCGATGTCAACAAGTAGTTGACTAAATGATTAACTGATAAGCCTGGGCTTATTGGTTAATCTTATCAACAATGCACACACACACCCACTGCTGCCTCATTAGAGGTAGAGAGGTAGCAGTGCGGAGGGTGAGAAGAGCAGAAAGGAACTGGTACGTTTGGGAAGCCGGCTTTTAAGACAGCTACCTGCATGTATCAACTCCCTTGGAGCCACTTACCCCCCGTGCTGCTGCTTCTCAATCAGAGGCAGCAACACGGGGGGGGTAGGGAGGGGAAGGCAGGAGCCGATACACATGGACAGCCAGCTTTTAAGATGGCTCTCCACACTTGCCAGCTCTGCAGAGCCACCTGCTCCCCCCCTTCACTGCCTCCCACAGTGACAGCGGGGGGGGGGGGAGCAGAAGCCAGTGCTCAGGGGGAGGCAGCAGCATAGGGGGGGCAGGGGAGGTTGCTCCATGGGATGCCATGGACAGGGTCTGCTCCTGCCTCATGCTACTACCTATGATACAGAGGCAGCAGCCTGGGGTGGCAATGGGCTCCCTGGGAGTGGGGCTGGGAGCTCAGCGGCTGCTGGCCCTGCCCCCAGGGACTATCAAATAGTCATGTAACCACTAAAATTTGATGTGGTTACACAATTATTCAGTTAATCTCTAGCAACCCTAATCTTAACTGAACACTAACAAATACATAGCTGGAAGCAGTCTACTTACCTGTTTGTCAGTATAGTTACAATAGGTATTAGAATTATAAGACTGTTTTTAGGCTTTATTGAATGCTTAAGAGTTGCTGCATGCATTAAACTCTTATCACAATTGTATCCCATATTGCAAGAGTTCTCAACCTTTTTCTTTCTGAGCTCCTCCACCAACATGCCATACAATTCGACAGCTTAGTTGTGCAACAATAACTGTTTTCCTGCATATAAAAGCCAAGACTAGTATTCAGGGAGTAGCAAACAGGGCAACTGTCCTGGGTCCCACACCACAGGGGGCACCCTGAAGTTAAGTTGCTCAGGCTTTGGCTTCGTCACCAAGTGATTAGGCTCAGTGTCCCATGTTGCAGTGTTGGACTATGGAACTTCAGCCTTCTGTCCCATGTTCTAGTTACTTTAACACTTGCTGTGCTTGGCAGACCCCCTGAAACCTGCTCATGGTTCACTGAGGCCCCCCTCCCATTCCTCCCCTGAGAACCACTGCTATATTGGAAGATATTTGAATGCTTATATTATGAGTCTCTGTACTGTACAAATCACCAGACAGAAGAGAGACATGAATTACATCAGCACCAGATGGACTATTGTGGGACATTAAAGAGAACAAAACACATCTTTTCTTCTTCTCTTTTCCCTCTTTCCCTAGCCAAAGATAACCTATGTAAGTGGATTCCTCCTATAAGCTGAGTTTGCAGCTCAGAGCATGTGGCGTGGCGAGGCAGGGGGATAAAAAAACCCAAACAAGAAGAAACAGATTATGTCTATGCTGCTTGATCTCGGGAGAGGAGGAGTGTTTCTCGGCATAAGCAAAAGATCCTTAGCTGCTTAGCCTGGGTTAGCCCTAAGAGATATAGAGCTTGCTTATCATAGAAGTGTCTATTACCTTTTGAAATTAAAGATTGTAACTTACTTTACCCTTAACCTTGTAAATAACTTAAATTTCCTTTTTCCTCAAATGCATGAAGTGGAAACTACAGTTTGGCAAGTGTGTATATATACGTGTAAAACAAATTCAGACTTGAATTTTTTGATAGTGAACCGAGTTAACCATTGAAACAATTTAGCAAGAGTTCGATTGGATTCTCTATCACTGAGAGCTTTTAAATCAAGTTGAGATATTTTTCTAAAAGTTCTGCTGTAGGGGTTATTTTGGGGTGGTTCTGTGACCTGCATTTTACATGAGCTCAAATTAAATGGTCACACTGGTCCTTTTTTGGTCTTGGAATCTATGAATGTGAATATACATAACCCAAATATGCTTTATGCAAAACAGGTCAAGTAACCTATTATTCAAGAGCCAATGATCTCCGAATGTGTAGATTCTGTTTGGGTGCATCTACACTTCACCCATAGCTCGAAATAAGCTATGCAAATTGAGCTATGCAAAATGCATAGCTTATTTCCAGTCAATTTTGAAATAGCTAATTTCGTAATTTGGCACTGTGTAGACAGCGCCAAATTTCAAAATAACCCACTATTCCAAAATATCCCTTAGTTCTTATGGAATGAGGTTTACAGGGTCATCCAAATAGCGAGCCCATTATATTTCGAAATAACGGGCATGCTGTTAAGATGCACAAAGGCTGCAGTGTACATATAGCCTTTGTGTGCATGTATCATTCTTGTATGTGAAGTTAGAAATATGAAGTGTAAATCATTTTATTAATCTAGAATATGTAGTATAAGAGCCATTAGCTACTTAGGAGCTTAATGACCTGGTGCTCAGGACAAAGATCTGGAATTGGCTTTGTTTTTCCTGTGGTTGGTCCTACAAAGACATGTGACCATGCCACCTGGTGCTGGAATCCATCTTGAATCTGGTATTTTTCCATGGGCATGAGGAGGATTAAACAAAGGGTTCCTGGCCTGGGGAAATTCTGTTTAAGGATAGGGGAACAATCAATGTCATTTTCCGTGAGCCTTTGAAATGGGCTCCCCACCCTAAGAGGATGCACATGAAGAAACCTGAAAACAAAGCACTCTGAGGTCAAGAAGCTGTTAGACCCAGACCCAAGAAAAGATCAGCTCTGTCTCAAAGGATTTTGCCTGGAATAAGGACAAGGGTGATAAATACGTTTGTAACATTTTTTTCTTAGTATATTAGGCTTAGCTGGTTGGCTTCAAAGGCTTTACAACTATGTGCTGCCACTTTCTCAGGGCTTGTGGCAAAGACACAGTTAAGCCCCTAGTTTTATTTAATGTTGTTTGACTATAATAGAATAATAGTAACTTTTTTTAGAAATGGTCTTCTATAAATAATGCAGGAAGCATACATGTCATCATGTTACCTGATTTTCAGATCGCAGATATAAAAGCATGAATAATATTTCTTGTTACGTGGCTAATAATTGCTTTATCAATCTCAGGACAGAAACACATTTTGATTTTGGCTGCAAATAATTTTTTTAAAGGGTGGGAAACAATCCAAGCCACTCAGCCTCTGTAAGATTATTATGTAAATTTGAGTAATGCCACATTTTAATTCTCTCATTTTGCTTTGCAATATTATTTCAGGGTTATCTTTTAAAAGATGAATCATGAAACTAGACTCTAAATCTATCAAATAACTTAATGAAAACCTTGCTAATATTATGCTATTCTTTCAATGAGCACATTTACTGGTGATAATAACCCCAAGTAATTTCTGGCTGCTATGATTGTTCATGAACAGAGAGAACTTTTATTCCAGGGAATAAAAATTTAGAGATTAATTCCAAACCCACTGAAGTCAGTGGAAAGACCCCTGTTGATTTCAGTGCTTTGAATCAAGACCTAACAGTATCCCATTCTGCAGAATTCTTAGCTCTTCAAGAGCTCTTTCCAGGTTTAGAATGTCCAGCGACCTACACACACACAGTCACGTCATGAAAAAACAATGGTGTCAATCTGTGAGCATTAAAGTACCTGGCAGAATTAATAAAACATGACTGATGTGATACACCCTAACAGTAATTTCACAGCTGTTACAATCCATCATTTATGATAGGCAATAATACAAAAATATGTGCCACAAGACTCTACAACAGCCCTCTGGTCAATACCTTAGTGTGAAACCATCTAAGGTGTTAGTAATACCTGCAGTGTATGTATCAAAAGCCATAACCATAAAAATGTACCTGTCTTTACCTGTTAAACCCTTTGCTCTTTTCCTGTTTTTATTTTTAAATTCCAAAATGTGTCAGAGTGGTAACAAGACTCCAGCTGAGTTTAAAAGCTTCTTCACTTTGTCATGTTACTCTTGCTAAAATGAACTAGGTTCATCTTGGTAAAACCCAGAAGGCCAAATTTTCAGTAAGGCCCCTGTCTCCGTATATGGTAAGTTAAATGAAGGCACATATTAATGCCTGTTTTATAATATGTACATTTTACAGGTGAGAAAAACAAATCTAATGAAGAGGGATTAGTGTATTTTTGTCTCATTCTAACACAGAAAAACTCACAGTGCTTTTATCCACACTTCAAATATCTTGTTCTCTTTCATTCTCTTTTGCATTACAGATTGCATGTGAAAGAGAAAACAGAACTTGCCATTGCTACTATTTTTTATGACTGTGATGGCAGAAAAGGCTAGTTGAACCGGCCTAATCAACCTGATGAGGATTCTCTTACTTTGGGGGAGTCCTTGAATGTAATGGAGACAGTGTAATTGGTCTTTAGCATCCCTCCTATCATTGATCCAACTTTAGTTGTGTGGCTGGGGAAACAGGATATGCTGCTGCTTTCTGGTGATTACAAGCTGGCCTTTCAGCCCCATAAGGGATTTTTCTCTTCTTTGCATTAGATTCCTCATCTGCAAGGAAGACAAAAATCAATTATTAAAAAAAAAATCAATCATTTTTTTAATTAAATGGGATTTTTTTAATAAAATAGGTTTTTTCCTCAAAACCTATCTAAAGATAGTTTTAATTAAGATACATTATAACTCAAAGATAAATCAGCATGTAACAGGGATTATAAATTCTAATTCTATAGTATGAGACAATATATTCATGTAATGTTCAAGAAAAGTTTTGTAAATGAGTTACAATACATTCATGGATTAGGGACCCAATCTTATGGGTTCCCAGAAGCTTCTGTGTAGATTATTTAGGTTACTATTTCTATCTACCCAGTGCTCACTGTAGAACAGGTGTGGCCAACCTGAGCCTGAGAAAGAGCTACCATTTACCAATGTACATTGCCAAAGAGCTACAGTAATTTGTGAGCAGTACCCATCAGTTGCCCCCTCTCCCGTCTCCAGCATCTTTTGCCCACCAGCAGCCCCACCGATCAGTGCCTCCTCTTCCTTCCCTGCACCTCCTGCCCACTGCAGTCAGCTGTTTCATGGCACTCAGGAGGCTCTGTGGGGGAGGGAAGGAGTGAGGGCGCAATATGGAGAGGAGATGGAGCCAGGAGTTGAGCACTGGAAAGTTGGCACCTGTAGCTGCAGCCCCGGAGTCAGTGCCTGAGCAAGGAGCCGCATATTAACTTCAGAAGACCCACAGGTTGGCTACGCCTAGTCTAGAAGATACCATCAGAGATGCTTAGTTTTCGCAGTTTTCAAACTGGATTTGTGTCTCCAGAGATAACATGCTTGATAAATAAATAAGTACTGTATAGAGGTGAGAAATACAAACCTCAATTCTATTGTCCCTCTGGAAATTTGTGTACAGTCAATCCCTTATCTCTCTCTAAAAGTGTATGTGCTTGTGTGAAGAAGGGGACATTTTCCATACAGAAACGATTCATAGATCAGAAAATTCACATGCAGCAGAATATTTATAAGAAGTAGCAGTAAAAGCTACAACAAACTGAAAAAAAATCAAATGTCTAATACGTAGCTTGGTCACAGACAATGGTGAAAATGTATCCAAGACAAGAAGAAATTTAGAAGAGAGCGAAGAGAGTTCTCTAGCCAAAGACTTCAGTGTTCCAGAAATAAAGGCTAATGTTGTTGAAACTGCAAAAGTAGGAGGAAACAAGCTAATGCTCCCACAAAATGTGAGAGGGACATCAGTAGTGGACTATTTTGAGCACTATAACAAGAACTGACCTAATCTGATGACAGTTTTTGAAAAAAATCATGAAAAAAATAGATGGCACTGTCACAGCCAAAGTTCTCAACATTGGGCTTAACAGAAATGGTGAACACATGCTGAGTACCCTGAAGCCTATTTCTGTAGCCTTGAACAAAATGCAGGGAAATAGCTGTTTTATTGCTGATGCTGTTGAAATTTGGAAGGAACTGAGTGAGATCTTAAAAAGAGAAATATGCAATGACAGAGTTAAATTACAAGCATTAAAAAAACTGAATGGGACAAGCACTGTCTCAAGCTCATTTTCTTGCAAATGTTCTCAATACTCGGTATCAGGATCAAACTTTAACTGCTGAAGAAGAGGAGTTGGCTATGACATGGGCATCCAGCAATCATCCCTCCATAATACCAACTATAATAAACTTCAGAGCTAAGGGTGAACCATTCAAGAATTATATGTTTGCTGCTGATGTTTTAAAGAAAGTCACACCATGGTGCCGGTGGAAGCACTTGGATTCAGAGACTATTGAAGTGATAATCTCACTTTTTACAGCAGTAGCTTCTGCGGGAGTAGAAAAAAAAATTCTTCCTTTGGACTAAATCATTCCAAATTGAGAAATTGCTTGGGACCTGAAAAAGCAGGAAAGCTTGTTTTTTCTTTTCCAGATTATGAGCAACCAGAAAAAGGAAGGTGAAAATAACTAAGCTAGCAGCTGCAAAAGCCAATATTTTAAGTTTCTCATGTTGACCTGGCTGATAGCCAATTTAATTTCTGTTTTTTTAAATATTTCATTTAACTATTAAGTATTTCATTAAACAATTTTAACAAAAAATCCAGGATACATAATGTTGTTGTTTTAGTTAAATAAAATGATTTAAATGTCTGTCTAGTAGTGTTCTCTTCCTAATACAGCATGGCAAGAAAATCATCCAAATATTAATGATTAACCTGTTGAATTGTAGATCGTTTACCACCGAATGACTTCATAAATATCTGCTTCAGTTACCTCTGGTAAATAAAAAAAAAACAAGCAATTATTTGTTTTCTGATATATCTATACAAATAATCTGAAAAGTTTTCAAAATAAACCACTGTTGAAAATTATGTAGTGTTTACCTTCTAAAAATGAAACCTACATCTATGTCTGAGTTGTGAAGAATATGTATTAAGATTACAACAACCAACAAGAATGCACTTTTATGTAGAAAACCATGATTAAATCGAGTCTTCCTGACCAGAGATTTAATTAACGATTTAAATAAATTTTATTGAAATCAAATCCACCCGGCTCATCTGTGAGGGTATGTCAACACTACAGAGTTTTTTTCGGGAAAACAGCCATTTTTCCAAAAAAAACTTCAATTACGTCCACACTGCAATCACATTCTTCCAAAAGAAAATTGAAAGAACAGAGGGGTTTTTCCGACGTCAGTAATCGTCATTCTACAAGGATTCCCCATGTGTGGATGGGGAAGAAGGGGAAAAAAAGAGGAAAAAGCACAGGTGTCCTGGTGGCCACTCCGTCGATAGCAATCACAGCTGAAATGCGAGATAGTGTCCATTCAGTGTCGATGCTGTCTTTCAAAAAAGCAGATTGCAATGTGGACACTCTGTTTTGGAAGAAGTTTTTCCAGAAGATCTCTTCCGGAAAAGCTTCTTCTGAAAGAAGCCTGCAGTCTAGACATAGCCTAAATGGGGCTAGTGCCTATATCAGAGGAGTATTGTGGTATAAATGTGTGAGGATAACAATTAAGTAGCATTTTTAACTGTAAATGTTATCATATTTTATCCTGTCACAGTATATTTGACATGGAAGTGAGCAAAAAACATCAGGGACAATATTTTGCTTTCTCTCCTCTTTTTCTCTCACCTCGTATTAATTTTAAAGTGTACTATATGAATGTTGGGGACCACAAAGAGAATCAATATAATCTGTCCCCAATGGCTTTATAAAGAGACTGCTCAAACTTTCTCCTTTTATAACAGAAAAAGAATTAAAGCCTATTTTCCATGTCACCTGTCTTGAATGTTTTCCTCAAAAAGATGGGCATTTATGTTGGGCGATCATTAGATGATGTCATTTTAAAGCCACTAATGTGATAACGGCTAACTTAAGAGCTGTCACTCCAACCAAGAAATGTAAGAACAAGTCATTTTGGGCTCCTCATAGACACTGCAATTAGTTTTAAAAATGTACATTCTATTGGCCTTTAAGGGTGAAAGAAAGAATACTATCTGAAGCTTTATTTGCTAGAAACCTTTCAAAATGTATTTTTTTTAAACGGGTAATTTTGAGAGAAGGTTGGTGAAAAAAGGAGTGCTTGCTTTCTCTTTATGCCTCTGAGTAAGGTGACAATTGAATTTACATTGAGTTTCTTTTGGTAATAGAATGTGAACAGGCCTGCTGAGTGGGGAGGGGCAAAGAAGTCAATTGCCTGGGGCCTGGAGCTTCAAAGAGGCCCAAAATTCGCAGCTGCCACCACTGTTGTAACAGTGGTGGCAGCCAGAGCCCTGGTCGCCTTGGAATTGCCACCCGAGTGCCACTCCGCACAGCTCTGAGAAGTTTTTTGGGGGGGAGTACATCACAATGTAACTGACCTCAGCCCTGCCCCTTCTGGGTGCACAGAGCCACGCTACATGCACGTTGCCCCAGGGCCCATGGTGGCTGTCAGCCCCATTGGAGGTAAATGCTGATATGTTTGTAGAGAAGGCTCTCAAAATCAGCATAAGGGCGTGATGCTTTTTTAATGTGCATCTCAGACTCAAATCAGTTTCTTGGTTTCAGTATGCAGAAGGGATATGTTACCTGTAACTCTAGCCCAACAAGCAAGTTATGCTCTTGTTTAGCCATAACACAGGAATCTTTAGGCATTAGTATGTTTGCATTTGTCACTTGTAATACATTAACTCTTGATGTGAGACATGATTGAACTTTTAAACCACTACATTTATGGGCAGATAGTGATTTCTAATGGTCAAAACACAGGACCGAGATTACGTATTCCTGGTTTTACCACACACTCGGGTAATTTACTTAATTTTTCTGGGATCTTTTCCCCTTCTGGAAAATGGGAAGACTTCTTTGCCATCTTTTCATGAAAAAGCACTTAAAATGTCAAGAGCATATTCTATATGCCAGCCAATAATTGTTTGGCTTTTGTATATATATCCTACTTGTTTTTGAGTTATTGGGAAGGCACAAAATGTGGCAGATTTAGGAGTTATGATAAAGATAAAATGTGATTGGTTCCTGATTTAAGAAACTATGCAAATTCAAAGCAAGGTTTTTCAGACCACATGCTCTTAGCAGTCTTACTGGTGAAATATCTCAGGCCAAGACTTCTTCTCCAATTGTGTGGTTGCTTTCTTTGTTCCTTCTGGTGTAATGAATTGATAGAGAAAGAGGAAGGGTGCCTTGGAGTGTCTGTCCCTTCTTTTTATAGTCCTGTTTCCTGCTTTGAGAACATTTTCAGCTGGGAACAAGGGAACAGGCTGTCTGTATGGAAGGGAACTCCATGCTGTTTCTTTTCTAAGCCCTGGTCTACACAAGGGAGTTATTTCAGAATAACCCCCCTTATTTTGAAATAACAAGTGGCGCATCCACTCTACCTAGACCATTCTTTCAAAATAACAAGCTGGTTATTTAAAAATCTGTATTCCTGCTTTCTTCAGGGAATAACACTTATTTTGAAATTATTTCAAAATAGCGTTAGTGTGGACGATCCAGTGCTACTAATTCAAAATAAATGGCCTATGGAGGCCTCTCTCTGCTGTATTTGTGGCTGCTGTGGTGACACCTGCCAGCTCCACTGCTCTCCTTCTCCTGCAGTGCTTAAAACAGCAGGCTGCTAGAGAAGGGCTTATGGCACGTGGCCAGCTTGGCAAGCCCCAAGCCAAACAGCATCCCCTGACAGAGCCATGAGTGACCCTCGTGCTCCAACTGCGCCCCCCGCAGGGCTGCCAGAACTCCTGCAGCACCCTTGGCTGCCACTGGCCAGGGACTTGAGAGCACTGGCCTCAACTGGTGTAGAGGTAATGGACCTCATTGCGGTCTGGGGTAAGGAGACCAACCTTCAGGATCTCCGCACCAGAAAGAGGAATGCTGATGTGTACAGCAGGATGGCTGCCAGCCTGGCCAACAAAGGCCACACCCAGCCCCTCGGCCAGGGCCAGATGAAAATAAAAGCATTCTGGCAGGCCTACAACAAGGCCAGAAAGCAGAGTGTACGCACTGGGGTGGCACCACACACCTACTGCTATTATGAACATCTCAGTGTCATTCTGGGAGGGGAGGTCGGCCACCTTTCCTCCCTGCTCCCCCCCCCCCCCATCATTGTCAAGTCTGTCCAGGACATGCTCAGTGTCAGCCTCCACAAGAGTGGGGTTGTGACGATGAGGAAGAGAAGGTCAGCCAGGCAACCATGTCTGCCAGGCAGGACCTGCTCTTCACCCTGAATCTAGTCCCTCCATCCCAGGATGTCTCCCAGGCTTTGGACAAATCCGGGGAGGGCACTTCAGGTGAGTTCTTAAACTTTCCCTCTCTACAGGCGTCGGGCTGTAAGGAGCTGTGCACTCCTCTCTTTGCCTACTTAGCTTGAGGGTCGCACAACATCCTGTGCAAGTAGGTGCACTTGGAGCAACAGTCTGGAGCACTCAGACTCATGACACTCTCACACAGGAACTCCTTGGTCCTTCTCACAAGGTTTCTGGAGACCCCTGCCTTATTCAGGCCTCTGTGATGGGACACTTTTCCATGACAAGCTACCACTAAGGAGACTGGGGTCATAGAAATATACAGGCAGCATCCACTCCCAATCAAATGCGGCGATGCAGAGGAGACTGATCCCATGCATAACCTGTTGTAGAGAGGAAGAGGAAGGGACCCCAGTAGCACTCTCTCTGGCAAGTGGCATCTGCTGCTCACACACACCACCTCCAATACCCCTCCCCAGCAGGCACAGATAGAAGTTCTCTGTCTGCAGGACTCTGCCAATGCTGGACCCGCCATATGCAGGACATAGAAGGAAGCCGAGCCACCTCGTCTCCCCGCCACCCGCAGGCTCTTGGCCTGGCTGGCACCTTCCTATGCCTGCTTGTCCCTGGGCTGTGGGTGTAGCGATGCTCCCTGGAGACGTCCGTACCCCTGCAGGAAAGTGCCCGCTATCTAGGCAATATATGACCTTGCTCGAAGTGCATCATCATCATCTGAACCAAAACCTTCAGTGTCGGCTCAGAGATTACGGCTAGGCTTCATACACAGTGTCTGCTGGGAAGACTGCCCTTGTAACTTTTCTTCACGGCTGGGCAAGCTGTGAGTGTGACACATCCCCCACCTTCCACACCATCTTCCCGACTCCGTGGGATCTGCAGGAGGAAACACACCTGGGAAGACCTAATGAAGGAGCAAATGGCCTGCCCCCAGCCCCTCATCTCGAAGAGGAGTGCTGGGAGCGGGCCGCTCACTGGGAAGAGCACCATGATGACTGGAGGCAGAGGAAGGATGCCTGTGACCAGCTGTCAAGTTAGCACGAGGCCATGTGCTCCTCCCTCACCTCAATGATGGAGTGCATAGCCTCGTGCATGGAGCGAGTCACCAGCCACCTCCCCACAATGGCTTCTCCTTCTAGCCTCCCCAGGAGCTGCCAAAGTCCCAGAATACAGGGCAGCGGGACCTCTCGGGCAGCCGAAGCCTCTCAAGCTAACGGAGGTACGTGCCAGTCTCAGCCCTATCTCTGAGGCCCCCTCCCCTGTTCTCTCCCTTCCTCATTCCAGGTTCTTTCCCCAGGCCCTCCCCTGTTGTATATCCGCCAAATAAATAGTTTTTTTTTTTTTTTTAAAGAAAAAAGGCTTTTTAATTTGCTGAGCAGGGGAGGGGGAATATGGGAAGGGAGGACAGGGAAATGGAGGAGTGGCAGAAGGAAAGGCACACAGAGGGAACGCAGAGGCCTCTTGTGGAGAGGCACAAGGGAGAGCCTCTGAGGTGGCCTTGGCTGAAATTCTCCCTCGAGGCCTCTCTGATGAGCACAGCCCATTGATGTGTTCATTGAATGGCACTGGTGTCTGGCCACTCTTGTGCCCTAGCCAGTTGTTCAGCCTCTGCCCTACACCGTGGCAGGAAATTCTCCCCCTTGCTGTCATAGAGGTTGGGAGCACACAGCAGGCCGCCACCACAAAGGGGTTGTTGTGCTCACTGAAGTCCAGACAGATGAGGAGATTCCTGCACCTCTCCTTCAAGTGGCCAAACTCACACTCCACCACCATGCGGCACCTGCTCAGCCTGGCATTGAAATGCTCCTTGGTGGGGTCCAGGCTGCCCATGTAGGGCTTCATGAGCCAGGGGAGCAAGGGGTAGACTATATCGCCCAGGATACAGATGGGCATGTCCATATCCCCAACTCTGATGGTGCAGTCAGGGAAAAAAGTGCCAGTATGTATCTTTCAGAAGAGGCATGAGTTCCAGAAGATGTGGGCATTGATGCTGGTGAAACATCCGTTGTGGTCCATGAGGGCCTGCAGTACTGTGGAGAAATACCCCTTCCTGTTGATGTAGTCCAAGGGACAGTGGCTGTGGGCTAGGATGGGGATATGAGTGCCGTCTATGCCCTCTTCCCCCCCACAGTTAGAGAACCCTATGGCAGCAAAGCCATCGATGATGATGTCCACATTCCCCAGAGTGACGACCCTCCATAGCAGCATGTGGTT
Organism: Pelochelys cantorii; assembly: GCA_032595735.1. Taxonomy (NCBI): domain Eukaryota; kingdom Metazoa; phylum Chordata; order Testudines; family Trionychidae; genus Pelochelys; species Pelochelys cantorii. The sequence continues at coordinate 8,857,195 of CM064339.1, read as the reverse complement.
TATGGCTTCACCTACTTGCAGGAACATGACCCTGACTGTGGATTTCCTTACTCTGAACTGTGTCCTGACTGAGCTCTAGCTGTCTAGTGTGGAGAGCTTCCACAGGGCAATGGCAATGCGCTTCTGCACAGGTATGGCAGGTTGCAGTCAGGTGTCCTGTCACGTGAGGGCAAGAGTGAGCCACTCACAGAGCTCAAGGAAGATGGCCTTCTGCATGCGGAAGTTCTGCAGCCACTGCTGGTCATCCCATGACTGTAGGATGATGATGTCCCACCAGTCCCAACTGGTCTCCCTCTACCAGTGGCAGCATTCGACAGTGTCCAGGGGATTGAGGGGCATTTGCCGCAGCAGGAGTACCAGGACCTAGAAAACTCAAGGAGCTGATAGAGGAGGTATCTGAGTCTTTAGCTATCATCTTTGAAAAATTATGGAAGTCAGGAGAGATTCCAGAAGACTGGAAAAGGGCAAGTATAGTGCCCATCTATAAAAAGGGAAATAAGAACAACCCAGGAAACTACAGACAACAAGTCAGTTTATCTTCTGTGCCAGGGAAGATAATGGAGCAAGTAATTAAGGAATCCATCTGCAAACATCTGGAAGATAATAAGGTGATTTGTAAAGAACAAATCATGTCAAACGAATCTGATAGATTTCTTTGATAGGATATCAAGCCTTGTGGATAAGGGAGAAGCGGTGGACAGAGAATCATAGAGCTGGAAAAGACCTTAAAAGGTCATCAAGTCCAGCCCCCTGCTCTAGGCAGGACCAATCCCAACTAAATCAACCCAGCCAGGGCTTTGTCAAGCCGAGATTTAAACACCTCTAGGGATGGAAATTCCACTACTTCCCTAGGTAACCCATTCCAGTGCTTCACCCCTCTCCTAGTGAAATAGTTTTTCCTAATATCCAACCTGGTCCTCTCCCACCGCAACTTGAGACCATTGCTCCTTGTTCTGCCACCTGTCACCACTGAGAACAGCCTTTCTCCATCCTCTTTGGAACCTCCCTTCAGGAAGTTGAAGGCTGCTATCAAATCCCCCCTCACTCTTCGCTTCTGCAGACTAAACAGACCCAACTCCCTCAGTTTCTCCTCGTAGGTCATGTGCTCCAGCCCCCTAATCATTTTGGTTGCCCTCTGCTGGACCCTCTCCAATGCGTCCACATCCTTTTTGTAGTGGGGGGCCTAGAACTGGACACAATACTCCAGATGTGGCCTCACCAGAGCCGAATAAAGGGGAATAATGACATCTCTAGATCTGTTGGCAATGCTCCTCTTAATGCAACCTAATATGCCATTAGCCTTCTTGGCTACAAGGGCACACTGTTGACTCATATCCAGCTTCTCATCCATTGTAACCCCCAGGTCCTTGACTGTAACCCCCAGGTTACATGGTATACCTAGACTTTAATAAGGCATTTGACACGGTCTCGCATGACCACCTTATCAACAAACAAGGGCAATACAACTTAGATGGGGCTACTATAAGGGGGGCGCATAACTGGCTGGATAACCGTTCTCAAAGAGTAGTTATTAACGGTTCACAATCATTCTGGAAGGACATAAAAGTGGGGTTCCACAGGGGTCTGTTTTGGGTCTGGTTCTGTTCAATATCTTCATCGAGGATTTAGATGATAGCATAGAGAGTACGATTATTAAGTTTGCAGGTGATACCAAGATGGAAGGGGTTGCAAGTGATTTGGAGAATACGGTCAAAATTCAAAATGATCTGGACAAACTGGAGAAATGGTCTGAGGTAAACAGGATGAAGTTTAATAATGACAAATGCAAAATACAGCATGGGAAGTGATTGTCTAGGAAGGAGTACTGCTGAATGGGATTTGGGGGTCATAGTGGACAACGAGTTAAAAATGAGTCAACAGCGTGACACTGTTGGAAAAAAAAGAAACTTGATTCTGGATTGCATTAATAGGAGTGTTGTGAGCAAGACACCAGAAGTCATTCTTCCACTCTGCTCTGCACTGATTAGGCCTCAATTGGAATATTGTTTCCAGTTCTGGGCACCACATTTGTGTCCAGTTCTGGGCACCACATTTCAAGAAAGATGTGGAGAAATTGGAGAAGGTCCAGAGAAGAACAATAAAAATGATTAAAGGTCTAGAAAACGTGACCTGTGAGGGAAGACTGAAAGAATTGGGCTTGTTTGGTTTAGAAAAGAGAAGACTGAGAGGGGACATGAAAGCAGTTTTAAAGTATCTAAGGGTATGTCTACACTAGCTCGTTAATTTGAGCTAGGTAGGCAAATCAGGCAACCGGAGTTGCAAATGAAGCCCGGGATTTAAATATCCCAGGCTTTATTTGCATGTTCCGATCCGGCCGCCATTTTTAAATCCCCTTAGTTCGAACGAACTGCCCGCGGCTACGTGCGGCAGTTTAAAGTTAATCCGAACTAAGTCCTTAATTCGGATTAACTGTTACTCCTCATTCCACGAGTATAGCAATGTATTTTTTTTCTTTTTTCCTTAATGAATATTATTAACATATTTATTTTTTCTTGACCATACCAAAGAAGTGAAAATGTGTTAAGAGCAAATATAATTTTCCAGTCACAATCACTTACAAGCATAAGTAGCAGAGAAACTTTTTTTTTTTCATTTACTTTTTTTTTTAATTAGTCATCTGGCCAGCCAGCAGAGACATTCTTTAATTGAAATTTAATAAAAAAAACACAGGTTGGAGTACACCAAAATCATCCTTTTTTATTTCTTGGGAAGATTGCCCAAATCTTGTCACGTATTACAAAAACTTCTCCTAGGCAACAGAGCTAATGTATTTCTAGGAAATCTGTTCCTTGTTTCTTATTTCCAAGAGGAAGGCTGCACTGGCCGCTGGCTGTAAAATTAATCCAGAAGAATCTGTCATTCTTAATCTTAAAAATATTGTGAGGGTTTTCTATATATGGGAAAACCACATAGAAGGATTCACAAAAGACAATTTCCTTTTCCTTTGGAGCTATTGCACAGTTAGCATACATTTTGCATGTTTTTAGTGAAAATTGAAGAATTTCCTAGTGGTGAGAAACCTCCGTTTCTTCATTTCCCCTTCTTTAGCAACAGTATATCCCTGCCACTCAACCAACTTCTTCTGTAGTTCCTCCCCCTATTCAAAGTGAAGTGTATTTTGATGCAGCGGCTCCTAGCTCTTTGACTTTAACTGCCAACAGAGACACCATGTTCCTAGGACAGGCTCTGTTGGCAAGACATCTGCGACCCCTGTCCACTTTTTCGAAACTGTTCCGAAAAAGCATATCCCGGAAAAGCTCTGGAATCTAGATATAGCCATAATGGGTTAATAATGTTTGGCAGTGAAAACATCTCTCCTTCCTTACTCCTTCAAGATTAGCAATTCTCCTGGGATAATATAGAGTGTTCATTTCCCTATGGCAAACATTGTCCTTGTCCTGCGGTTGAATGAATTGATTAAATAGTTCTTTTAATGCTTAACTTGGGCATCCGGATATGAAAAGAGGGTTACTTGAATCTATCCATGAGGAATTTAGCCTTTTGCTCTCAGTTGTTCCGAAATGTGTGAGCACACAGTTCAATGCACTCTCATGAATGCTAGTGGAGTTACATAATTAAAGTCCAGCACATCAGATTGAACAAAAGGCTAAGTCCTTTGCATTGCTAGAGAAATTGTATCTTTTATAGCATAAAGGGTCATATTTTGTGTAATTTAATGAGTTATGTTGCTGGTAAACTATGTCAGTTGTTATACAAGCAGTTTTCTTGTGTAACCCTTCTGCCAGGTAGCGCCAGCAGCAGCCAGGGCTGGGTTCAACATCTAGGGGTCCCTGTTCATCCATCCCACAGAGAACTAGCTTGAGCCCCCACCCAGTAGCCTTTGAAATTCATACACACCCCTGGGTGCCTCTGAAAGGAAATGCTTCCCCACTAGCAAGCACATAGTCTGAGCGTAGAAAATAAACTTTTAATGAAGGAGGAAGAGAAGTAATGTGGCATTAACTTGGGAAAACACCACAAACAGAGTTCATAACTAAACCACGAGTAAACGTCCCAGCTCAAGTGGATTGAGCAATGTCCTTTGCCTGTCAGGCTCACAAGTCCAGCAATGTAAGTGTCCCATTCACACGCCCAACTTTTCTCCGTACCCCACTCACAGGTGCTGTCCTTGGCCAGAGCTCAGAGGTGATTTTCAGAGCTCATCTCCCACCCTTGGGGTGGGTGGGAATAGAATCATAGAATCATAGAACCATAGAGCTGGAAGAGACCTCAGAAGGTCATCAAGTCCAGCCCCCTGCTCTAAGCAGGACCAATCCCAACTAAATCAACCCAGCCAGGGCTTTGTCAAGCCGAGACTTAAACATCTCTAGGGATGGAGACTCCACTACTTCCCTAGGTAACCCATTCCAGTGCTTCACCACTCTCCTAGTGAAATAGTTTTCCTAATATCCGGCCTGGACCTCTCCCACCACAACCTGAGACCACTGCTCCTTGTTCTGCCATCTGTCACTACTGAGAACAGCCTTTCTTCATCCTCTTTGAAACCTCCCTTCAGGAAGTTGAAGGCTGCTATCAAATCCCCCCTCGCTCTTCGCTTCTGCAGACTAAACAGACCCAACTCCCTCAGCCTCTCCTCATAGGTCACATGCTCCAGCCCCCTAATCATTTTGGTTGCCCTCCGCTGGACCCTCTCCAATACGTCCACATCTTTTTTGTAGTGGAGGGCCCAGAACTGGACACAATACTCCAGATGTGGCCTCACCAGAGCCGAATAAAGGGGAATAATGACATCTCTACATCTGCTGGCAGTGCTTCTCTTAATGCAACCTAATATGCCATTAGCCTTCTTGGCTACAAGGGCACACTGTTGACTCATATCCAGCTTCTCATCCACTGTAACCACCAGGTCCTTTTCTGCAGAACTACTACTTAGCTGGTTGGTCCCCAGCCTGTAACAATGCTTGGGATTCTTCCATCCCAAGTGCAGGACTCTGCACTTGTCCTTGTTGAACCTCATCAGATTTCTTGTGGCCCAATCCTCCAATTTGTCTAAGTCACTCTGGACCCTATCTCTGCCCTCAAGCATATCTACCTCTCCCCCAGCTTAGTGTCATCTGCAGACTTGCTGATGGTGCAATCCATCCCCTCATCCAGGTCATTAATAAAGATATTGAACAAAACTGGTCCTAGAACCGAACCTTGGGGCACTCCGCTAGAAACCAACCGCCATCCTGACATCGAGCCGTTGATCACTACCCGCTGGGCCCAGCCTTCTAGCCAGCTTTCTATCCATCTTACCATCCATTTATCCAATCCACATTCCCTTAACTTGCTGGCAAGAATACTGTGGGAGACCATATCAAAAGCCTTGCTAAAGTCAAGGTATATCACATCCACTGACTTTCCCATGTCCACAGAGCCAGTTACCTCATCATAGAAGCTAATCAGATTGGTCAGGCACGACTTGCTCTTTGTGAATCCATGCTGACTATTCCTGATCACTTTCCTCTCTTCTAAGTGCCTCAAAATGGATTCCTTAAGGATCCCTTCCATGATTTTTCCAGGAACCGAGGTAAGGCTGACCGGCCTATAGTTCCCTGGATCGTCCTTCTTCCCTTTTTTGAAGATGGGAGGCATCTCACCCACTCCATTGGCCACTCACCGCTGTTCCTGCCAGCTGCATGCTCCTGCGAGCCACGCTGCTGGCCAACTGCTGCCAGTGGGTTTGGATCTGGGCCAAACCTAGTGATTTCAGGTCTCTATGGTTTCAGCTTCTCAGGATGCATCTAGACTACAGGGTTTTTTCAGAAAAACAGCAGTTTTTCAAAAAAACTTCACGTACGTCCACACTGCATTTGCATTCTTTCGAAAAAAAATCAGAAGAACACGGGGATTTTTCTGACATTGGTAAACCTCATTCTGCGAGGAAGAACACCTTTTCTGAAAGAGCTTTTTCAGAAGAAGGCATGTGTGGATGCGGAAGAGGGAGTTTTTTCAAAAAAAGAGGCCTCCAGAAAAAAGCCAGTCCACAGTCTCTCCACAGTAATCACCATTCTATAGTTCCTGTCTCCAGCTAGCTCTTAAAGCTGCAGGCACTCAGGACAAGCCTTGTGGCAGGAAGCTGGCCTCAGAGCAGCACCCTGACTGCATGGCTCCCCCTGCCACACAAAGTAGGAGCCATGGCACAGCCACAAGCACCCCGAGATCACCCAGGCTAGCACAGAGAGCACCAATAGGGCTATGAGGACCCACCCAGAGGCACCAAATGCCAGGCACCATCCTAGTCGGGGGCTGAGATCCGGGCCCTCCTGGAACTGTGGGGCGAGGAGGTGTCCCTCCAGGATCTCTGTTCGTGGCGCAGAAATGCCGACATTTATGGTTGGATGGCCGAAGCTCTTGCCCAAAGAGGCCACCACCCCCGCACCTTGGACCAAGTGAGGAGCCACATGAAGGAGCAAGGGTATGGATGGGCCAGGGAGCGCAGTTCTTGCTCTGGGGCAGGACCACAGTACTGCCCCTATTACAAAGAGCTCCACCAGATACTGGGTGGTGGGCAAGCCTTGTCCCCACCCAGTCTGGTGGACTCAGGGTTGGAGACACCTGTGGCCACATGAGGAGGGACAGCAGCTGCGTGAGGAAGAAGACTCTGGCAGTGTCGTCACCCTCAGCCTCGATCTGGCACACCAGGCCTTGGACATCTCCCAGGCATCATCTCACGCTGGGGAGGGATCAGCAGATGAGTGCTGTCAGGTTGGCACACACAAAGGGCAGTGGAGGTGGGAACACAGGGGATGGGGCGTGATCGTAGCTCAGCACGCTCAGTCTGGACAACATGCTGCTGTTCCTGCACATGCAAGCATGTGCAGAGGCAGTGTGCACCACTTGGTCTCAGGAGCTGGCCCTGGAGCACACGCAGGCTCCTGCTCACAGTCTGGGGTGAGGCCCTACACACATCCAACCCCTTGGAGGGATGTGCCCCTCCCCGCCAGCCACCCCTGGAAGCAAGCTGGGCAAAAGGGTGCACACACACCACCACACAAGCCGAGGAGTGCCACACATAGCACACAGCCATGCCTGCATGCGCGAGGCACCACCCATTCCTGCGGACAGTGCTGCCAGGTACAGGTGTCCGGACTTAATACATCCGACGGTACTGAGGGAGTTGGCAAATATCATTGGGGAACCTTTGGCCATTATCTTTGAAAAGTCATGGAGATCGGGAGAGATCCCGGATGATTGGAAAAAGGCAAATGTAGTGCCCATCTTCAAGAAAGGGAAGAAGGACGATCCAGGGAACTATAGGGCAGTCAGTCTTACCTCAGTCCCTGGAAAAATCATGGAGGGGATTCTCAAGGAATCCATATTGAAGAGCTGGGTCTTTTTAGGTAGCAGAAGAGAAGAGTGAGGGGAGGTTTTTGATAGCAGCCTTCAACTTCCTGAAGGGAGGTTCCAAAGAGGATGGAGAAAGGTTGTTCACAGTAGTGACGGATGGGAGAACAAGGAGCAATGGTTTCAAGTTGCAGTGGGAGAGGTCCAGGTTGGATATTAGGAAAAACTATTTCACTAGGAGGGTGGTGAAGTACTGGAATGGGTTACCTAGGGAAGTAGTGGAGTCTCCATCCCTAGGGGTATGTCTACACTACAGCACTATTTCGAATTAACTTAATTTGAAATAGTTAATTCGAATTAAGCTAATTTGAAATAACGCATCTATACACAAAAACTATTTCGAAATAGTATTTTGCTATTTTGAAATAGCGTGTCCACACTGAGTGGACCCTGAACCGAAGTTAAGGCTGGCCGGAACCAGTGCCGGCAAGGCATCAGGTTAGGACTTAGTGTGTGGGGCTCCTGCCTGAGGCTAACTGAGCTCCGTGCTTAAAGGGACTCTACCCCCACCCCGGACAGACAGTTCTCAGGGTTCCCCGCTTGCTTGTCTACCTCGTTGAGGGACAGCAAAGCAGTCCTGTCTTGGAGTGCCCTGAGTACCCACACTCGGGACACCACAGCATTTGGCCACATGGAGCCAGAGCTGCCTCTGGGCACGCCGGTGCGTCTTGTGGGGTCGTTGCCATCAGCCTGGCTGCACTTGTTGCAGGCTACCATCCAGGGGGTCCATCGGGGGGCTTTCAGGATCCAGGAGGCCCTGCAGGAGAGCGTCCACCCCAGGGAGCCCTCAGAGCCTCCCCAGTCCTCCCCACCAGGGGCTTGTGCCCCATTCCTCCCTCACGTCCTTCCACTTACCCCTCCCTAGCCCCCCTTCCTGATGTCAAATAAAAGACATGTATGTTCAAAAATAGAAACTGGATTTATTGAACAAAACTGGGGGTGGGGGATGAACCTCTGGGGAGACTGGGAAAAGGAGGTGGGAGAGGGGAAGAGAGAGGGTGGGAGAGGAGAGGGGGAAACCTGGAGGAGGGAAGTGGAAGGGGGAAGCAAGGGGAAGAAGGGGGAGGGGAAGTTCAGGGTTGGGGGTCTCGCCGGACCAACTTGACTTTCATGCTAACTTGCTCCTGGGTTCGCATGTGGCCTTTGGTGGCCAGGCTGGCAGCTATCCTGCCATAGACGGCCGTGTTCCTCCGTCTAGTGCGGAGATCATGGATGTTGGGGGCATCCCCCTCAAACCTGAATAAGGTCCATGATCCCACCCTGGACCAGGAAGGCGCCCATCTTCTCCAGCGCCTGTTAGGCTCCTGGGAGCTGACAGACTGCTCCTGGGAGCGGTGGAGGGTTGGCTGCCAGTGGCTTGCTGGCTCAAGTTTTGGGGCCACTGGGTCAGGGGCCCTGGTGGCCACTGCTGGCTCTGGGCTGGCAGGCTTGGATCTGGCACAGGCACTGTGGCCAGGGTCTACCCCTTTAGTGGCTCCGGCTTCTTGGTTGTGCCCAGAGTGGCCACCAGGGCTCCCTGGGAAGGGCTGGAGGCCCCCTATTTCGAATTAAGTGTCTACACAGCAATTAATTCGAAATAGCTGTTTCGAATTTGCCGTTACTCCTCATGGAATGAGGTTTACCAAATTCGAATTAAGGGCTCCGTTATTTCGAATTAAATTTGAAATAGCGGTTTGCATGTATAGATGCTATTAAAGTTAATTCGAAATAACGGCTGTTATTTCGAATTAACTTTGCAGTGTAGACATACCCTAGAGGTGTTTAAGTCTCGGGTTGACAAAGCCCTTGCTGGGTTGATTTAATTGGGATTGGTCCTGCTTTGGGCAGGGGGCTTGACTTGATGGCCTTCTGAGGGTATGTCTACACTAGCCCCCTAATTCGAACTAGGGAGGCTAATGTAGGCATTCGAACTTGCAAATGAAGCCCGGGATTTAAATATCCCAGGCTTCATTTGCATGTTCCCGGGCAGGCGCCATTTTAAAATCCCCCTAGTCCGAACTAACTGCCCGCGGCTACACGAGGCAGTTAAAAGTTAATTCGAACTAAGTCCTTAGTTCAAATTAACTGTTAGACCTCATTCCACGAAGTGTAACAGTTAATTCGAACTAAGGACTTAGTTCGAATTAACTTTTAACTGCCGTGTGTAGCCGCGGGCAGTTAGTTCGGACTAGGGGGATTTTAAAATGACGCCCACCTGAGAACATGCAAATGAAGCCCGGGATATTTAAATCCCGGGCTTCATTTGCAAGTTCGAATGCCTACATTAGCCTCCCTAGTTCGAACTAGGTGGCTAGTGTAGACATACCCTGAGGTCTTTCCAGCTCTATGGTTCTATGATTCTATGATTGGGGTGCCAGATCTGGGAAGGGGTATGGGTACAAGAGGGGGACAGAGGGTTTGGGTATGTTGAGTGGGGGAGGTAGAGGGTTGGGGCAGGGAGGGGCTGGGGTGCCAGAGACAGGCTGTAGCCAGGAGACTTACGAGCTATCAGCCAAACCAGCGTGCCTGCCTGCAGAGCTAAGGCTTGCAGAACTTAAAACATTTCCCAGCCTGCTTGCTTACCTGGCCATGTGGTTAAGTGAATAACTGAGCTGAGAAGAGGGGGCATGGTTCTTCTTAGCTGCCTTTTGTTCAAAAAAGCAGCTCCCATTGGCTGGTTTCTGGCCAAAAACCGGCCAATGGGATTGCACTGGGGGTGGGGCAGCTCCTGAAGCTTCCCCCTTCCCCTCCAGGTCTGAAAGAAACATAGCCCGGCAGCTGCGTTTCTGCACGGCCCGCAGGGCTGTGGGGCAAGCAGGGGCGCCTGCCTGGGGCTCCCTGCTGCCTCTGCGGGCTGGATCCCGTGGCTTGGGGGGGCTGGATGCAGCCCACGGGCCGTATTTTGACCAGGCCAACGGTAGGTTAATTATGGTTTCATTATGGCTAGAGTGCTGCACTGAAAAGGGAAGGAAACTACGTGGGTCAGCTAGAGGCAGGTGTTACTTTTCCCAGTACTCAGAAGGCAATCTCATATTTTATGTGACTCACCTTCTCTCAATTGAAGTAACAAGTAAGATCCTTGAGGGAACAGTTCAGATCTATATCTTCCATATTGCACACTCAGACTTTTGTTTTCCAAATGTCTGCTAATTTCAGCTGCTAGTCTTAAGTCTGGGAAAATATGGTTACATGCATCTTTTTGACTATCTGGATTTTTTTATCTACATTTTTACATGGCTTTTTAGTGGAATATGTTTGTATGTATTAAAAGCCGGGCAATGTACTAAAAGCAAACAGATTGTTTCTTTCACCAGTTGCTTTCAAAGCAGTGATCTTTTGTCTTATATGAATGACTAAGGGCTTGTCTTCAAGGTGAGGTAATATGTTCTTTGGAGATGTGATTTCTAAAGTGCACTAATGTGTTGCACATTAATTAGTTTGTGTTGACCCTGGGGGTATGTGCTGAAGTTCCCTAGGCCTTGTACAATTTAATGCAATGCTGTTTCAATTATCACTATGTTAAAGCGCACCATCAGGGTCCATTTGCAGTTATGAATGCACAATACATTGGTGTTCTTGAGAAATCACACCACCATAATGCAGTATTCCCCCACCGGGTAAACAAACCCTAAGGCTTTGTCTACACTACACGTTTTTGCGGCAGAAAATATGCTAATGAGGGACTCATTAGCATAAGTCGCATCCGGGAGAGGCATAAGGATCTTGTGCAAAACAGAGGTTTTGCATAAAATGGAAGTGGCTACACTGCTTCTTTTTGCGCAAAAAACCCTTGCCAAAAAGAAATGGCAGAAAATATGCTAATGATGTCGCAACTTATGCTAATGAGTCCCTCATTAGCATATTTTCTGCCACAAAAACATGTAGTGTAGATATAGCCTAGCTGTGCAGTATGTCCCTGAGATGAATGAAGCAGCTCTTTATTAATGGATCACAGCCTCCTTCCTTATACTTTAGCAAATGTCTTCCCAATTTTGTAGCTACCTTCCTGGAACAGGAGAGACCCTGGTAATTAAGAAATATATCTCATGCCCTGGAATTGTGTCATTTCAGCTTTATTATTATAAGTTTATTTTAAAATATAGTTTATGTAATCCCCTCTTTCATCCCTGGGCTAGTCAGGAGCAGGCAATGCTCACCTGTGTGCCTGATGTTTTTAATATTAAAGGTGATCCTGAGTATCCCACTGTGATGTTGGATAGTTGAGGATCCCCTATCCAGCCCTTTGCTGCATTCTCTTGCTTATCATCATCATCATCATTATCAACAACCATGGGCTCAACACCCATTGGTGTCCAATGCCTCCCTCACTATTTCCTTCCATCTTTCCCTGTCCAGTGCGAAGTGGTTTAGTTTCTGTAGCCTATCTCCACCCCAATCTGCTATATCATCTACCCATTCTCTATGGGGTCTGCTTCTCCTATTCAGACCATGGTGCCTCGATATGGCTGGCCCTATACACACCCAGTGGTGTGCTTTGGGAGCCTTTCAGAATAATTATATTCTGGAAATAATCTGGATCTAATTCTAAAACAACAATTATAAATAATATATATCTAACTGATTAAATTAGAATTAGCACACCTCTACTTAACCACCTAAAGAAACAGGGTTTAACAAACTAACATTGAATAAAATCAATTAACAAAGTACACAGAAACTTGTCTTACTTGCATTTACACTGCAACCATTTATCCCACCCCAGAGTGCTCACTGCTCTTGGACTGAGAGTTCCAGATGCTTGTGTGGGCGTGCTTGAAGATCTGCAGCTGGAGTGGAGGCATCACTATGCAGGTTCTGTGTGTTGTCAGTCCAGGCAGGCAACAAGCTGCAAAATCCTTCTGAGGGTGTATCTACACTGCACCTTAGCTTGAAATAAGCTATGCCATTTGAGCTATGCAAATTGCGTAGCTTATTTCAAGTTAATTTTGAAATAAACTACTATTCCAAAACATCCCTTAATCCTCATGTAACGAGGTTTTCAGGGACATCAGAATAGCGAGCCTGTTCTATTTCAAAATAACAGGCTTGTTTCAAAGACACAGAATAGCTATTTTGGGTAACATTCAAAGTATAGTCCCATTAGAATAGGCACAATTTGGGCATCTAGCCTGAGGTGAGCACCACCAAAACTTGAATCTTGAAAAAGAGAAAACATTCAGAATCTTCTTCTGGGAAATAAACTGCATTTTCTAGCACTTAGCTACATGTGTAGAATATACACACATTGTTTTGAAAAGTTCCAGGAGGGGTGTGGAACAATGTCATCTGGAGTATACAAAGTTTAATGTTATTATCTGGCAAACATCCCACTAAAGAACCTGGAAAACATCAGAAGTCTTGTTACTTAGGCAAGAATTTCTTCTGTTCCATAACTGTTAATGTATTAGACATAGCATAGTGCATGCTGTGCCTTGAGGGCAGGGCTACTCAACTTTGGAAGCTCCGGGGGCCACAATGATACCTCACAGCACATGCTGAGAGCCGCCACTTAAGTCTGGATGCATATGCATGCATTTATATATACAAATATATGCAAATAGCTTCTTTCACACTAACAGGCATGAATACAAAAATTAAGGCAAGACTACATAACACACAGGCCCCATTTAAGTCAGTTCTGCTGATATTAATAAAATGCAGTATTAACCTGATTTCCACCCATGTAGTCAATATAATGGTCTTCTGTTGATATGCGTTTTAGTAGTTAAATTCCTGGGACAGTCATTGCTCATTAAAAGTGCTGTGTGTGTCACAGTTGTATTTATTTATTAGCACTTCCAGTTCTTCCTGCTTATTACCCATACTTCTTGCATTTGTATATAAGCATCTAAGATACTGATTTCATCTTGCCTCCCAGTTCTGCCTTGTCCCTCCTTTCTCTCTGCTATTATAGCCCACATTCCCTCCCATTTCCCACCCATCTCCCAGGTCTCCATGTTCTTCACTTACCTGTGGGCTTTGGTCACCTGTCCCCGTCGAACCTAGTTTAAAGCCCTCCTCACTAGGTTAGCCATTCTGTATCCAAATATGGTCTTCCCCTTCCTCGAAAGGTGAACGCCATCCCTGCTTAGCAGTCCTTCCTGGAATAGTATCCCGTGGTAGAGGAAGCCAAAGCCCTCCTGGTGACACCAGCTTTGCAGCCAGGCATTCACCTCCAGGATGCACCTGTCTCTGCCTGGGCCCCTACCTTTGACAGGAAGGATCGAAGAGAATACCACCTGTGCTCCAAACTCCTTCACCCGTACTCCCAGAGCCCTGTGGTCACTCTTGATCTGCTCAATGTCACACCTCGCAGTATCATTAGTGCCCACATGAATAAGTAGCATGGGGTAGCAGTCAGAGGGCCGGATAATCCTTGACAATGCCTCCGTAATGTCTCGGATACGGGCCCCCGGCAGGCAGCATACCTCCCAAGATGACATGTCAGGGCGACAGATGGGTGCCACCGTCCCCCTCAGAAGAGTCTCCGACCACCACTACCCTATGTTTCCTCTTCGCAGTGGTAGCAGCAGACCTCCCAGCCTTGGGAGTAAGAAGCTTCTCCTCCTCTGTTGTAGGTGGTGATTCCTTATCTCCTGTATCAAGAAGAGCGTAACGGTTTCCTAGTACCACGGTGGGAGGGTTCGGAGCAGGGGTGGAGCACTGCCTGCTGCCAGAAGTAACCAGCTGCCAGTGTCCACCCTAAGCCATCTCCTTCTCCACCAGTGGTGTGCCCACAGTCCTGTGTACTGGGACAGCTACCTCAGCTGTCTCTACATGAACACTGTCCAGGAATTGCTCGTGGATTTGGATGCTCCTTAACCTAGCAACCTCCTCCTGTAGTTCTCCTACCTGCTGCCTGAGAGATTCCACCAGCAGGCACCTTTCACATTGGATGGTCCTCCCAGCCTGGATATCAGTAAGTGGGAATTGCAAGCCACAGTCCCTGCAAAACCACACCAGGATCTGGGTAGAGGCATCTATGCTCAGGTGGTCTGTCTGGCTACAAGCGCAGGTGGAGGAGACAGAAGCAGTGCTGGCACAGGTGTTGCGGGTCTTCCTGGCCATCGTAGGCCTCCCTCTGTCAAACTCCCTCTTAAACTCCACTGTCTGCAGCCCCCTGTCCACTTCGCTCCCCTGGTCGCTTGATTATGGCTCATGAGAAAATCATTATATCCCATTTAAATTGGAAGATGTATTAAGTATTCGAAAGCTATTTTGAAGAATTGTGCGGATGGATTTGTGTATTTTAAAATGTTTGTGTAATTTAGGTGCCTCATTCTTTTGTAGTTACCATAATTGTATTTAGATACCAGATAGTTTTGGTTGCACAGTTTTCATATGTGTACATTAACGTGTATAGGCTATTTTGCATACTAAATATCGGAACAATATAGTAGTCTAACACTAAAATACATTTCTATAGTATGTATGAGTAATTGATGCAACTGCCTTACCCATTTTCGTAAATAATCTTACATAATATAAATCTATTTTAGGTGAAGACATTTTCAGACTTTTATACAGCAGCAACAAGATTTGAATGAAAACTTCAGGCGGAAAGATCAAACCCTGCACATTCTTTTCCAGGTATGTTACTGTTGCTTTTATAACAGTGACTTAAAGTTTGATGACCCAACCTTGGAAACAATCTGTCAGTTCATGAATGACATGGTATTTTTTTGTTATCATAAAGATACTAGAAGTGCACTCTTGCCTTAGTCTTAAGTAAACAAACCAAAACAATAAATGGGTAAGAACATATTCTAGCATATATTCTGCACATGTACTATATATTAATTTCCATATTCCCTGTCCACCTGACATTTTGCTTAGTTGTGTGAAATGGCACACTGATTAATTATTTGCATTATTATAGTGGTACTCAGAAGTTCCCACAGAGATCAGAGCTTCATTTCTCTAGGCACAATACATTCTTAGTAAAAGACAGTTGCTTCCCTTTAGAGTTCCCAAAGGGTGGGAGAAAGTAAACATCTGTTTTTACAGAGAGGTAAGTGTTTTGCCAGTTAGAATGGAATTAATGTATAGCCATGGATGAGTCTTATTTCAAGTAGTATTTTTTAGTTTCTGTTATTTGTCATTTTGTTGTCTATAAACAAGAGCTTAGAAGCACAGGAAAATAGCACTGTGTAAAACCTGTTAATGTATATGGAAGAGTGGATTAAGCAGAGGAATGTAAATAGGACTGAAGTTCATCAACATTGGCTCTGAACACACAGGAAGTTGAGTCTATAGTGTACTCTCAGAGATGAACAATATCTCTGTGTCCCACAGAAAAGTGAATGGATGCCGAAGGTTGTTGCTAATGTACCATGGCCAAAACCGTCACCAAAATTGGTGATCAGTTGTGTCATTTGAGTGGGAATAAGACTTATTGTCTAATCCCCATTTAGCCTTTTGATGCTTCTGGTCTCTAAAACTAGTCAAATTTGAAGCTGGTTCCTATGTAACACTTTCACTGGAGAATGTTTTATTTTGAGATTTTTGTTTATAAACTTTTGTTTCAAGTTGAAATTTTCATTTTAAATCTTTGAAAACTGAAAAATTTCAGTTTTCAGATTTGTGATGTTCACTGCTACCCCTTATTTTACTTATATTAAACGAACACTGCGGTAATTTTGAAGCATTGAAATGAAACACTGTTTTGTGCAGAACAGAGTTAACTTTTGGCGCTCACCTCCACAGGTCACTGAAACATTCTGGCTGTGTTTTTTAATGAGCTATATAATTTTATGACCATAAGTAACACCTACAGCTATACAAGCTGAAAGATAAAAAGAGTAACCACATATCATGATTCAAAGCATGGCATGTTTTTTTATTGCTTGAGAATCTGGAGGTTATGAAGGAATTTCTATTTCTCATATGCAATACAGGTGTTGCTGATGGTTTGTTTAGCAAGGAGAGGGATTTGGGGGGACAGTCATTTTTCTCTCCAGTATCTAATACTGAACGTTATTGGAAGAATCTGAATGTTGAACTGCCTGCACCAATGGATCTGTTCTAAGTTTCTCTGGTATAGCTGTCACTGTTTGCAATTGAATACCCAGTGCCTGAATTCCCTGCATATCAAATATATCTTACTAGCAGGTGAGGCCCGTCATTGACCAGGCAAAGTCAGTTTCTGTAATTACACTTATATTTAATTTCTTGAACTTTCTTATATGTAATAGAATTTTTTATTAATGTGCTCGCAGAAGGTAAGTAAAAGAACAGTTTTAAATTTGTAGGATTTCAACTTCAAACATTATTCATTTTATTGAATAATTACCATACACAATAAATTTGAATCAGAAACTCGTTACTAATTTACTCTTTCCATAACTAATTTGAATTATTTTATGATTTGTAACAGTAAAAATTTTCTTTGCACTGAAATGACAGTTGAATAGGTGACTCGTTTTTAATTTTGTTAGCAAACATTTTTTATGAACTCTAATAATAATCATGATTTTTTCTGATGAAAAATAAAAATAATTATTTAAAACTTTCACCCAGAATATTTCACTGTAAAAAGTAGTGCATTCAGCTAATTTAAGTGGCAGGATTGTTTATGCAAAATTTGGTATCTGTAGGTAATTGCGAAGTATGACTTTAGTTTGCACAAACAAACAAACTCTTCAAAATATATAGTAGATTATGTAATGTTTGTTTTGTTTCTACAATAATGATGATTTTGGCATGCAGTTTATTTATAAAGTGGTTTTGCTGCAACTGCCAACTGTCTTGATTGCAATGAAAACAGTTACAACAGTCTCCTCAATCTTTATGGATAAGGATTCAGGCTTTACTGCACATTTATCAAGATATTATTAAAAGGTCCAACTATATCATCCCAATAAATAGCATCCTCTATAAATGATCTCAGAACTCCCAAAAAGGAATTGATTGGGTCATTTTATCAATGCCTTGATGAAAGAATAGCTTTAGTGCTGAGCATCTTCTCCTAAAAAAGTAGGCCTGCCAGGATTCTTCTTCTTCAAGTTACTTTATGCGTAATGTTGAGAGTCAGGAAAAACAGGATTCAGGATGGACTATCATGTTAGGCCTTAAACTGCTTTCTTAAAAGGCCTTCTTTTATTGGGGATAACACTGACTACCATGTCAGGTTTTTTTATCTCGGATTTCCACTTCAGCCCATTAATATGTGATCGGTGAGACTATCCAATACCTTTCAGTTTCTAGCCAGAGGTTTAAAATTAGTCACATATTTGTTCTGCATTTTAACAGCCATGTCAAAAATTAAAGGAAGTAGAACAGTAAATTTTCTCTCACTGCAATTATTGTTCTAGGGCAGGAGTGGGGAATCATTTTTGGGTCAAGGCCTCTGACCCACAGAAAAATCAGTTGGGGGCCACACAGCAGTGAGAGGGGGGGAAAGCCACACCCTCACTGATATGACTGAGAAGGAGAAAGGCACTCCCCATATTCCTCTTACACACAGAAGCCTAGGGAGGTCCATCTCAGTAGATTTTGGGTGCTCCAACTCTGTGGTGGGGCAGCGGGAGGCTGGAGTACCAGCATGGGCTCCCCAATGCTGGGGGTTCCCTGAGTCTCGGGGGCCAGATCCAGGCAAATCAGGGCCATATCTAGCCCCCAGGCCTGAGGTTCCCCACCCCTGTTCTAGGGCATCTGAAGTAGAAGCAGTTAATGAAATAACCCTAAAATCACTCTATCTAGTTACATCTCAGTCATGCAGTGGGTACAGATAATGAAGCAAATGCAGATGTACAGATTAAGAAAGAAAGAAAATGTATTTAAGAAAAACAGACCAAATGTTGCAGCCCTTAGTTTTTATTCACACCAGACTCTCATTAATTGTGATCCATGAAGGAACAGCTGCAGGATTTAGCTCAATATTATTTTTATCAAAAATACTTTCAGGAGAGCAAGAACTGCTTACCATTCAAAATTACACTAAGGATGCAAAATACTAATTTTTTTCAAAGATTGAGCACACTAAGAAGAGATGATAGACTGCTCTGCTAACAACTTTCTCTTCCCATCTGGGTGAGATATTTTAAATTTTTTCAGAATATAGTCACCTTCTTTATTACTCTTATTGTTAGGAACATACCTCTTGTTTGATGTACTATTAGCAGTTCAAAACCTCTTGCTTTATACGTATAGGAGCTCCCCATTTCATATTCTTTGCTCAAGGAACTACCACCATTTTAGGCTTTTTACCAGTATTCTTTGGGGAGAACGGACAACAATCTGGACACCAATAAAACCAGTTGTCCTGTCAAACACATTTTTAAATAATTTTGTACGAAAACATTTACTAAATTTTTCAATCTTGGAAAAATTAGAAACCAAAATTTGTTTAATTTTGAATAGAAGGTATAGGGGGCACTTGGAACAGTTAAAAAATCTGCAACCAGAAATTTTCAGATTTTCTCTCTCCTCTCTCTAAAACATTGTACCTTTTCATAGTATGGGACATGGTAAAATGGAGGAACTGTTTTCTTTACACTTTCATTTCATAACTTTCATTTTGTCAAATAGGATCTCCCTAACTCCCATTTTCCATATTACATATTACTACAATTTAATTTATGTATGATTAGAGATTGCAAAGGACTCTTTAGGCCTGATTGTGCAAGGTGTCGCGTGCATAAGAAAATAAGAATGGACACACTGGGTCAGACCAATGGTCCATCTAGCCCAGTATCCTCTCTTCTGACAGTGCCATTGCTAAGATGCTTCAGGAGAAATGAACAGAAAAGGGCAATTAACTGAGTGATCCATCCCTAGGGATGCCAGGCACCTCTTTTTCAACCAGAATGCCCAGTCTAAAAGGGAAGCTAGTGACTCCAATCAGCCCCACTTGAGTGGGCCACTAAAAATCCAGTTGACCACAGCAGTCAGCTCCATGCAGCTCTGAACCCCTTTGCCCCACCACCTAGCCAGGAGCCCTGTCTTATTCCCCAACCCCCTCATCCCTGGCTTCTCCGTTGATAGAAGAAATGGCAGAGCAGTGAAATCGGAGTTCACAGACCCAATCTTATTTTTTATCAAAAATAACATCTGACCAAACTATTAAACTAACAGCCTGGCTTTTTCCCTTACTTAGCCACAGGGTACAACTCTTAGGTCTTTAGCTAGTGCAAATCTGATGCTGTACCCCACTAAGGGGAAAAGGTTGCGGCATAATGATTAACAAATAACTGCTTAAAATTAGAAATCAGTATGTATGCTGGAAAACAGCTAAATTTTTGTAGTCTGCAATTAAAGCACAAAATATTTTTTATTTTGAAAACTTTATACTTAGTGCTGTGGGTTTACACAAAACAGCTATATTCTAGTGTTCACCGAAGTTCTCTCAGTGGATTTTTGAAAATGCAATGTATTGCAGTTTAGATTTGGTCTTCAATATACAAGACTTAATAAATGCAGCATTATTAGAGAACTTAAACTAATATCTGAAAGTTTAGGGATCCCTTCATTGTTCTCTTCCAATCAGGAAGGTTATTTTAATATTTTGACCTTTCAATTACTTAAGCATCTCAATAGCCTTGTGAACACACATATCTACTTCAATAGGATCAGCCCATTATTAATAAGTATCCGGAAGTCCATTCTGCCTTGAAGACTCACTTAAACATTCAAATATTTTAACATTTCATGTTTTGCAAAGTTTATTTGAATGTCTTTCACATTCCTAAGAACAAAAGGACAGCCATATTGTGTCAGATCAATGGTCCATCTAGTGCTCTGTCTTCCAACAATGACCAGTGCCAGATGCACCAGAGGGAATGAGCAGAACAAGCAATTATCACGTGATCCCTCCCCTGTTACCCATTCCCAGCTTCTGACAAACAGAGGCCACAGGAAGTATTCTTACCTATCCTTTCTAATAGCTAATAGCCTCTATGAATTTATCTAGCTCTTTTTTCAACCCTGTCTTCACAACATCTTCTGTCAAGGAGTTCCACAGATTGACTGTGTTGTGTGAAGAAATACTTCCTTTTGTTTGTTTTAAATCTGCTACCTATTAATTTCATTTAGTACCCCTTAGTTTTTATGGAAGCAAGTAAATACTTTTTCCTTATCTACTTTCTCCACAGCAGTCACAATTTTATAGACCTCTATCATATCCCCCCTTAATCTCCTCATTTCTAACTTCCACTGGAAAATTAAGAATAACACTTACAAAGCTTTGATATGTTTATAATAATTACCAAACTGGAGAAAACAGCATATTTACGTAAATATTTGTTTTTTAAAATTATCTTGTGATTGAAGCATTTTTAATTTGATAAAGATCTATTTTCCTTTCACTACAAGGCTATGTCTAGACTACAAAGATACATCAGAAAAAAGAAACGCAATTTGCGGTATGCAAATTGCATTTCTTTTTCCGATTTACTTCTGAAAAAAGGCTTTTCCAAAATTTGGCCTGTCTACCCGGGGCCAAATATAAAAAAAACCCTTCTTTTAGAATATCCCTTCTTCCTCGTAAAATGAGGTTTACAGGGACGCATCCACTTTTCCAACATTTTTTTTCGGAAAAGCGGACGCGTTCCTTGGATGCAGCAGAGCTTTTCCAGGATACCTCCAGTCTAGACGTACCCTAAGACCTAATCCTGCATGGTGCTGAGTAAAACTGATGGGAGTTGAGGGTGCCCTGAACTTCACAAGAGACTTGTATAATTGTGAACTGCGTGCATGCAACTCCCATTGTGGGCAAAATGCACACACTAAAGAGAAAGCAGGCACCTTAAGAAATATAGTGAAAAATCTGTGCGGCAGTGCTGCACACTGCACTGTATGTCCTGTTGCTACAGGAATAGGTAGAGCCCCTGGTAGACGGGAAGGCAGTATTGAAGAGCTTGATATTAATATCCTTAAGATGAGTGAAAACATGTCTTTTTTTCCATTTCCCTTGGTATTTTAGAACTGCCTAGGGAATGGAAAAGACCCAATTTTTTCAATATTGGAAGTGGGGGCAGTTCTTTGTTTTTAAACTTTAAAATTTGGAGCACGTTCACGCTGCTTTTGAGTAAGAAAAGGAAAGAAAAGTTCTCATTCTCCTGAACTCCTCTGTTTGGTGTCAGCTCAAGAGTGAAAGCATACTGTAGAGGAGGGAATAAATAAAGAAAGGGCTTGTTGGCTGGTCTCTGGGAGTGTTTATAAAAGAAACCTGTGTTAGAAGCAGTAATTTATTAGTAAAGAAGAGATCAAGAAATTCTCTGCTCCGTTCTCCTCCCACAAACATGAATGCACATTTGCTATTTGTTCAGACTTTTTAAGTCTGTCTTCCATAAAGGGACTA
This sequence comes from Pelochelys cantorii, assembly GCA_032595735.1. NCBI lineage: Eukaryota > Metazoa > Chordata > Testudines > Trionychidae > Pelochelys > Pelochelys cantorii. Next base: position 8,835,546 of record CM064339.1, on the reverse strand, counting down.
TGTTTTACCCTCCTCCTTTATGGAACTTTAAGATTTATATTATTTACTCAGAATATTTATAACATTGACCATTGCTGGTAGCTTCTGGTCTGTGTGACTTTAACAGTCCTATGTGGTCTCATGGAGAAGAAGAGAAGCATGCAATAAAAATCTGAACAGAATAGAAACCTTTGATCAGAAGGGTTGAAACCAAAGCACTATCTCTCAGTTACCCCAAACATCAGGAAAGTTCATATTCAGATCCAAACTTCTTGTTTGATGCATTAGAGAGAGCCAAGAACTGAAAAGCTTATCCAAACACCTCTCAACTTTAGGGACTTCCACAACTAGGGTTGCCAGGTTTCTGGTTTTCACCTGGACAGTCACCAGCATTTGTGGCCCCGGCCCGGTTTAAGAAAAACAAACAAACTTTTTTTTTGGTTTTTTTGGTTTTTTTGCTCAACAAGTTTGGTCTGTGGGTTTTCTTTCCCCCTCAACCAATTTTTTTCCCCTCCATGTTCAGGATTTTTTGTGAAAGTATCTGGCAACCCTATTCAGAACACAGGCCTCCTCCCACTTGTAACATGTTGACACATCTTTTTCTGTCTTTTGCTCAATAGCTGTAGCAGTGTGCCAGCCATTCCTTTGCATCCTTCATAAGCAAACCCCGAACAGATGCTATCAGTCTAGTTCCTCTAGTAGTTTTTATAGACAGAGAGCCAGGCCACACTATAAAAACTGATACACTTGGGAAATCACACTGCTGAAAGTACAGGTGCCCAAATTCTCAACAGTGATTCCTGTACCCTCTTTGCAGGAATCGGGGAAGGAGGATAGTTTTCTCTGTAGCAGCATATCCCCCTAACTTGTGTGGTCAATGTGGAATTTGCCTGTAGAAAATATCCATCTTTACTTGGATCTTTTGGGGCACAGTCTGCCCCTAATATAAAGTTAATGTTTTATTAAAGGTGCACCTGGTAAAAACCCTCATTTAAAGAATGACCAAGCCCTTTCACTGATAACTGCAGGCTTAGGAAACAGCAGTAGAGATTATCTTATTCTTGTCTACAAAAAAATTGTATAATTTTCTTTGAAGGCCTGTATAGAAAAGAGTGTGTCTCTTTTTATGAGTGGCTGCTTCTGAACAAGTTAGAAAGTACCCATTGTCTTATCTTTCTTGTGTTATATGCTCACTAGAAGATTTACCCAGTGTTGCTTGGGTCCTCAGCTCAAAGTTTTGTCTTTCTTCATTTAAATCATTGGTCTGGGGATGAGGGGTTCACTATGCAGGCTGCCCCAGAGAGAGAGATCAGCCTCAGCCCTCTCTCACCTCAGCAGCTTGGGGTCAGTGAGAAGACCCTGACCATGGCTACTGAAGCTGCAGTGGGCACAGCTGGAGGAGGGGCACAGACAAACTCTCTGAAATATACAGTAGACAGCTGTTTCTTTCTCCACCCCTGTCCCCTGCTGGCCCATTGGACTTATAGCTGTCCTCATCCCCATCTCTGGCCTCTTGCTGCCCTCCTTTGGTTATTCTACCCCTCCTACAATAACCCTCCTTTACCATTTTATGAGAAACAGTTGAATTCTAGGCACATCCCATTGTCCTGGCACAATCAAACGTGTACTTTGTCATAATAAGAAGAAACTACATACCAAAGTTTGTAGTCCTAGCTCTTACTGCTTAAGATGTGTTCTTGAACAAATGGACTCACAGACGCACAGGTACACAGACAGACCGATGCACAAACTCTTTCAAATGTACAGTAGATTTACATTATTCAGATGATGACTGTCAGACTGGCTTGTATGCAGCTATAAAGTACATGATGATGTAATAATGTCAAAAAAATTCTCTATCAGGAAGGCTCAGTTGCTTCCAAATATTGACAGATGGTGTAGTACTCTATAGGAATTTGCCAAGTACAAATAACAAATTGGATTGTGTACAAACCTGGAGGTTCACTAAAGTAAATGATTTGCCTTTACTTCTGAATGATTTCATATGCAGCATATTGTAAGAGTCTTGTTGTTCACTGGTTATGGAAAATATGAACAAATAAAATTGTGAGTAATTCATGAGCTATCAGCCCCCATTGAGTTTTCAGGTAGAATAATCTATCCATATTCTGTTAAATCAAAAAGGTGATTTAAATGTTAATTTTTTTACAACAGACTCTTCCTTCTTCTCATTTTTAATATGTTACTGGTTTACTAGGGGGCTGTGCCCCCTGTTCGCTACTCTCACCAACCTCCCCCATGGCTGCTACGTACGCCAACCTCTCCTCCCCCCCGCCTACTACGCTCACCAACCCCCCTCCCCTCTCTGGCCACTACACCATACCACCAGCCTGCTCCTGCACCCTCCCACTTGCCCCCACACCCTACCACCAGCCTACTCCTGCACCCTCTCTCCTGGACAGACTCTGCACCCTTACTCCCTGCTGTACCCCACCTCCTGCCCAGATCCTGCACTCCCATCGCTATCCTATTCACTGGCAAAGATGGGAGGGAGGGGGGGCACATAGTAGGGAGGAGGCCACACAGCTCCCACCTCCCCGGCCCCCAGAGCAACAGGGAAGGAGGAGGCCACGTGGCTGAGGATGGAGGCAGAGGCGGGTGACGAATGAGGATGCAGATGACATGATGTCATCACTCTGTCGTCCCACAGGAAAATTTTTATATCTATATATTGAGAGAGAGAGAGAAATCATTGAACACTTCCTTATGTAGTGCATTGTAACTCATACAATGGATTTAGTAAATAAAATGTTTGTTGTATCTCTTTAAATCCAAAATGTATTTAGATTTCTGAAATTTAACAAGCCGTTAGGTAAGTTTAATAATTGCACTTGCTTTCAGAATAAAATCAAGTGTACTGCTGATGCAATCTACAGAATACTAAGAGTTCTTAGTTTTAGTATTAAGAATTTAGGTGAAATGTACAGCGAGCGTTAAGAAAACAGTTTTCAAACACTGTTCTTATAAATTGGCATTAGTATGAGTCTCTTTTTGGCTTGCTGTAGCTTCGTGCACAGGCTGTCCTTTTCCCAATCCATTGGACAATTTGCTGGAATCACTTATGTAATGTGAATGTACATAAGCAGTCAGGGCTCTATTGCAGTCAGTAAAAAGATTCCCATTACTTTCAGTGGGCTTTGAATCAGGACCACAGCCTCCTATTCTAAACAAAGAATACCCCTATGACTACATGCATGGAGGAACCACAAAGTAGCCTCTTTGCTGCTGTAACAGAGAGTGAGGGTATGTCTACACTGCAGCGTTTTTCTGGAATAACGGCCATTTTTCCAGAATCCACACTGCTATTGCGTTCCTTCGACAAAAAGTCAAAAGAACGGAGGGGTAGGCAAGCAAGCAGCAGAAGCTGAGAAACGGCTGTCTAGGGGGGTCCCTTTAAGCACATGTCTCAGATAGCTTTAGGCAACAGCACCCAGAAGCAACTGCTGACCTAATGCTTGCCTGAACTGGTTCCAGGTGGCCTTAAATGCGAGATAACGTCCACACTGATTGGACTCTATCTTTCAAAATAGCACATCTCTATTTCATTGCACTTTTGCTGTGTGGACACTCTCTTTCTAAGTAAGCTTTTCTGGAAGATCTCTTCTAGAAAACCTTATTCCAAAAGAAGCTTCCAGTTTAGACGTAGCCTGAAAATTGAAGTAAATACCTCCTTCTGCACGTTTGCCCCTCTTATGTGCAGGTTTTCTGACATGGTAACCTGCAGGAAATTGGAACCTGAATGAGTTATAGGTTACTTTGACTCTTTAATCTCTTACCGTCTTTTAAATGGTCCATTCTGGAACTGAGTTATATTAATGGGACATTTTGGTGAACTTCCACAACATCTGGCTGTAAATTACAAGTTTAATGGAGTATGTTTAGTTGTATAAATTTAAAGCTCATTCAGAAATCAACCACAAGAGTTGGAGATTGTTCATACTGAATAAGTGAACTGGTATTTTCAGTAAAATTCATTTAATAGTTTATTTTTTTATTTGAATAAAATTTAAATCTATTTACTTAAATGTATTTAAATAAAATGTATTTAACTCTGTGTGTGTGTGTGTGTGTGTAACAACACAAAATGTAAAAACTAAAGATTTTTCTTCAAGAGATGTCCCCGTGGGTGCTCCACAGTAGGTCAGTGTGCTGCCGCCGAGCCTCACAGCGGAGATTTTGTAGCAGTGTCCCTGGTGTCGTGCACATGCACACCCGCAGCCGTGCGCTGTTAGGCTGCAGGCATCAAGTATGTGCGAGCCCCCACTCCTCAGTTTCTTCTCTACTACCTCCAGCTACAGATGGACTCAGCAGTGCTCCCTAGCTTCTTTGGCTGTGTCTAGACTGGAAAGTTTTTCCGGAAAATCAGCCGCTTTTCTGGAAAAACTTGCTAGCTGTCTACACTGGCCGCTTGAATTTCTGCAAGAACACTGACAATCTCATGTAAGATTGTCGGTGTTCTTGCGGAAATACTATGCTGCTCCCGTTCGGGCAAAAGTCCTTTTTGTGCAAAGCTTTTGCGCAAAAGGGCCAGTATAGACAGCTCAGATTTGTTTTGCGCAAAAAAGCCCCGATCGCAAAAATGGCCATTGGGGCTTTTTTGCGCAAAAGCGCGTCTAGATTGGCACGGACACTTTTCCGCAAAAAGTGCTTTTGCAGAAAAGCGTCCGTGCCAATCTAGACGCTCTTTTCCGCAAATGCTTTTAACGGAAAACTTTTCCGTTAAAAGCATTTTAACGGAAAACTTTTCCATTAAAAGCATTTGCAGAAAATCATGCCAGTCTAGGCGCAGCCATGGTGTCTAGATAACTATACTTGTCCTTTTCATATGTGTTCATTTTTTAATTGTATCCTTTGGTATATATGGTTGTGATAATTTTCTTCCACTATTTGATCTGAGGAAGTGGGTCTGGCCCACGAAAGCTCATCACCTAATAAACCATCTTGTTAGTCTTTAAAGTGCTACATAGACCTGTTTTTTGTTTCAGTAATTAATTAGTGAGTTTAAATACTTAATTAGTCAATTACTTCATTAGTTAAAAAAAATCTAGGTTAGTATAAGGGTGTGTTTTTTTTCTCCAAGTTAATTCCTTCCTGCAGTCTCTGACTGTTTCTACAGGTATGCCTGGCTCACTGGGGTTTAAGCACTGCACCTCATGTAAAGAGTCTATCCCAATATCGGATGATCACTCACAATGCGTCCGCTGCCTCAGAGAGCAGCATAACGCTCAGAAATGCCCTCATTGTGCAAAGCTAAAATCGTGGGCACAGAAAGACAAAGACCTCTGGCTTCAGTTATTTTTATTGGAAAACTCGCTTAGACCAGCTTCTGGTCTGGGTCAGCACCCTGAGGAACATAAGCAGAGAGGATCTAGAAGCCTGCAAAAAAAAAAAAAAGCAAGCCTCCTCTGCACCTCAAGGGGCTACGGCACCGAAGCAGCCATCTCCCTCACAGCTGGTGCTGAGAGCAGTGCCAGCACCGCGCCGCAGCACGTATGATGCCGCTGGCGTCTTTGGAGCCCCCAATGGAGACAAACAGCATGCATGCACTAAATTGCGCTCTGAGGTGACAGACTTCACGTTGCCTGCCTCATTAGCTGCAGCACCATCCAGCAATGATACAATCTTGCTGATGCAGCATGAGAGCGTGGTGCCGATCACGTTAACAGGCCACCACAGAAGCACTCGATGCGGCACAACTGCCCTCATCACCGAGGCATGATTCAGTGACTCAGCCTCTGTGCCTCCCACCTGTTGGGCATTACACTCAACACAGAGACTTATTAGTCTCATCTACTTTTAACTCACTATTTTTACAAGATGAGCGCTCTCTGCTATGTTCACATCACAGAAATCACTTTCTCAGGAAGAAATTTCATCCAAATCTGATGACGACTTCTCTATGGGTTTTTTCACCAGCGAATTCTCCTTACACAGCTCAGAGTATTTACTCTTCCAGATTGGGAATATGCCTTCATATTGTGGCAATCCCTGGGTACCTCCACCTGAGCCTTACCCCTACTGCCAATACTGATACAAATGGCAATATTATCATAAACACCAGCATGGCCAGAAATGACACAGAGTGCAGTATTCCCTGTCCTGAACCAAATAACCTCCCTCCAGTGGAAGGAGGGTCTCTGGCCCCAGCTTCAATGACTTCAGACAACACTGCACATTTGCATGACCTTTTTAAGTGTGTAGCTGCAGAATTAAAGATTCCTCTCCATGAGGCTGTGGAAAATCAGCACAAGCTAACAGACAAACTGCACTCAGTAATACCATCAAAAATACCATTGCCAATCAATCCAGCAATAATGCAACTGGCAAAGATGGTGTGGCAAACTCCAGCATCAATCTCTTTTATGGCTAAGAGAACTGCTAAGAAATATTATGTCCCACCCAAGAGTTCTGAATTTCTTTTTTCACCCAGCACCAAATTCCCTCATGGTGGAAGCTGCACAACTAAAATCCAAGCAGTAACAATACTAGTCTACCCCATCAGACTGTGATAGCAAAAGGCTCTATGCATTCTTGCGCAAGAGATACAGGAGGTCCCCACTTTATGACAGCCCGATTTACGACCCCTCCGCACTTACGACCTTTTCCATAAGTGCGTAAGGGGCCAAAATCCCCCGACTTACGTCCTTGGAAGGGGCCAAAATCCCCCGACTTACGTCCATCGTAACTTGAGCCCGCATTTATGACCACATACGACACCTGTCATAAATGCGGGCTCAAGTTACGATGCCCCCAACTTGCGACACTATCCCTGATAGTCGACTACTCGCTTACATCCCTAGTGAGAATCTGGAGCAAAATTTGTCTTGCTGATTTCCCCTGCCTCCCCAAGTCTTCCTACTTACTTCTCTGTTGCCCATCTCTTTTTAAAGACAAGCAGGTCATGACTTTCATTGTTTGAATGCAAAACATCAGGCTGTGGAAAAGAACAGCTCTCTCCATTCTCTTACAGCTAAGCTTTTAGAAACTGAGGCCTCAATTTCCTGATCCAAACAGCTGAGGAAATATTTCCAATAGAATAAGCAAATGATTCATTAATAATTCAAATTGCCTGAATTAAGACAGCCAGCCCATTTGTTATTTAGTACTTGAATTAGTATAATCTTATTTCCTTTTATTTCCTGTGCTGCCTTTATTAAATCCTAACTCGTCATTGCATGTGATTAGGTCATGCCATGAAATAATCAAAACTATTAGTGGGCTTCTTAACATCATATTTTGTTCATTCTGAGAGTGAAGACTGTACTGAATGGATACAAATGGAAATGTATATAAGCAACTGAAATGCTTCTAAACATCTTGCAGCTATACATCATTCTGTGCTGTGATCCCAGTCAGAACTCAAACTAACTGAAAATTTAGGCCAACCCAGTAATTGGTCAGGTAACATACAAGAGATAACTAGGTGCCGCAGAATGAATTAATAGATGGAATGCTTTATTCTGAATCAACCCTGAACTCTGGTAGTACTTGGATACTGCCATACTTTTAGACAATTTAAGTAGCTAAAATCCTGGAAAAATGTGGTCAGTAGAGATACTGCGATATTGCATTCTTTACAAGAATAAGGCTGTTAACTATTGTACCGTGACCAAATTCCCTCCCAGGTAATTACATTCTCCATCTCTGTTGTATCATCTGCATACAGAATTCTTTACTTTCTACCATATGCTACTGTTCTGAGTTCTAGTCTGTATACTGTTCTACTGAGTTTCTAAATATGTCTGTTTCTGTCGTATCTGAGCACCTGTTAAACAGCTGCTGGATTTCAGTTTTAAAATGATTTTGGAGGAGAGATACTATACACAGGCAAAGGTATGTTTTCATAGTTGTAAGACAGATAGTACTGTACAAGGAAGATGAGAATGTAAAACTCAGTTCTGTGCTAAAACACAGATGTTCAGTTTCTAAATAAAATATATCTAGGTTTCCAAATTATTGAAAAAGCCTATGATAGTCATGTGTTATGGAGAGGAATCAAACTTTTTTGTTTCTATTCCATACTAGAATAAGTTTTGGTTTTCTTAATTTAAATCGTTGTTCTATGGGGGAATTGGGGATGAGGTTTCAGCATGCAGGTTGCCATGTGAAAAGAGGACAACCTCAGTCCTCTCTCACCGCAGCAGCTTAGGGCCAGCTGGGTGTCTGTCCATGGCCATCTGGGTGAAACACAGACACACAAAGAGACAAACTCTCTGAAATATATAATAGACTAACAGATGTACCCGGTGTTGCTAAGGTTTTTAACTGAAGTAACTTTGGGTTTGTTTGTTTGTTTGGAAAATAAATGAAAAATGTTCATGCTTTATTTAAAAAAATGAAGGAAAACGAAGGTCAGAGTGAAGGTTTGAGGGTAAGGCTGGCTTGGGGAAAATACTCTCCATGGGCCAGATCCAGCCTGTCAAGCTGCCAGATCTGGCCCACAGATGCAGTGGGGAACCTCAGGCAGACTTCCTACTTACCCTGTGCCATCCACCCCGCTCAGAAAAGCGGCTGCCACGGCCATTTCTCTTTCACAGCTGTGAGCCCAGGGGAGGGAGGGAGTGATGCTTCACACACTGCTTCTGCCTCCATCACAACCCCATTGGCAGTTTTCCAGCCAATGGGAGCTGCTTGTTGTCAACAGGCAGCTTGCAAAGCACTCTCCACTCCTCCCTTCAGGTTTGCAGCTGTTCAGAAAAAAAAAAAAAAACACACACACATGGCCCCTGCAGCCAGTGCAGGGGCAAGGTAGGGCAGGGCAGGCAAGGAGTGAGTCTGCTTGAGAAGGCTGCTTTCTGGGAGTCAAACAGATAAGTCTCCTAGCCAGAGCCTGCCTCTGGCACCCCAACCTTTTGGTTCCCATACCCCACATAACCCAAATCCTCTGTCCCACTTTCCTGCACCCCAATTCCCTGCCCCAGGTCACAGCCCACTCCTGTCCTAGGTCACAGCCCAAACCCCTGTGCCCCTCCTGCCCCCATATCCGCTCCCAGATCTTACACTCCAATTCTCTGTCCCAGGTCACAACCCAAACCCCTGTACTCTCTCCTGCACCCCAGCCCTGTTACCCAAGTCACAACCTCCTCCTGCCCAAACCCCTGCACCCGAATCCCTGACACAGGTCACTACTGTCTCCTTCACCCAAACTCCCTCCCAGACCCCACACCTTCTCCTGCACCCCAATCCCTTATTGCAAGCTCCCTTCTGCACCCAACCTCCATCCCAGACCCCGCACCTTCTCCATTAATATGAGATGGCAGCATGGCCCTTGACCCCTTTCCAAATACTTGGAGTGGCCCCTCATCAGAAATTATTGCCCACCCCTGGGGGAAGGAGAGTCTCTGGGCAGAGGGTTGGGAGGCATGACGGGCTCAAGATAGGAGGTAGTGGCATCAGGAAAGGGAGAAAAAGGTGGGGGTCTCAGGAGGAAAGGAGATGGGGGTACAGAAGTCAAAGAAGGTGGGAGGTCCAGGAATCAAGGCAGAGGGCTCATGACAGGGGGCTGGGAGGTGTCGGGGGGCTTACCGGGGCTGCCTGTGGCAGTGAGGGTGGCTTTGGTGCCGTAGAAGCTCCTTCCAGGGGGCTGTGGTAGTGCTCTCTGGCCCATGGCTCCTCCCAAGGAGCTACGGTTGCGCTCCTTGAAGGCCAGCTCCTCCCAGCAGGGGGGTATGAGTTTGTGTGCTTGTCAGGTGGGGTTTGAGGCTCTGCGGGTCAGCCCCAGCCTCCAGCTGCCCCCCCCCCCATGACATGCAGTTTGCCTGGGGGGAGGCAGCCCCCAGCCTGCAGCAACCTCCCTGTGGCCTCCATCCTGTCTGGGGGAGGGCAGCCCCCAGCCTGCAGCTGCTCCCCTGGCCTGCAGCTGCTCTAGGGGGGTCCTTGCTTGGGGCAGTGGCCACCCCGTCCTGCAGCATGCTGGTGGGGGGCAGTGCTCTGCGGGCTGGCCCCACCCTCCCAATGGCCTCTCCACAGCCTGCAGGCTGTCTGAGGGGCAAGGCTCTGTGGGCTGTTCCCTCCTCCATTGCCCTCCCCCCCATTCTGCAGGCTGTCTGGGGAGGGGCTAGGCTCCGAGGGCTGCTCCCCTCCTGCTGCCTCCCTCCAGCAGCCCCCCTGTGTCTGCAGGCTGTTTGGGGAGGAGGTGGGGCTCAGGGGATGGCCCCCTCCTCCAGCAGGTCCCTCCCACATCTTGCTGGCTCTCCCTGGCAGTGGGCAGGTTCCAGGTTTTGTCCTAACATCCACTTTGTCCCCAGTGATTTGGCAAAAAAATTCTGAACACTCACAGGGAGAGAGTGCAGAGAGGACTCTCAGGGGTCACCAGGTAAACCATGAATGTTGAGAAGTGTGGGCTGATTACTTGATATCAGCCAAGTTACACAAATTAATTCAACTCTTTACTTTAGTGTTCTACAACAAAGGTGTCATGGGAAAGAATGCCCAGGATTTAATTTGTGCTGCTGCCAAGAACAAAAATAGTGTGGAGGCAAGTAATAAAGGGAAAGAAACAGAACACATTTCTGAAATAAATGTGATTTAAAAACTAGAGAAAAAATCTAGATTTGGCTATACAAGTAATTCAGAGCAAGGGGGGAAATCTGTAAGCCATCAAGCTAAATTCTACCTACGTTTTTTCTGCAATCAGTTGGATGATTCTAGTTGCATTTCAATAATGCATCATTTACTATAGTTGCCAGGGGCATAGTTTCAACTTAATACTAACTACTGCAGCAATGCCAGTATATTATAAAAGCATCTCAAAGAGGTTGATTATAAAGGTAATGCATCATGTTAAAGTTCACTAAAGTCACTTGATACTGTAATAGTATTCTTAGCATCAGTATAGTGATGCTTAATTTCAAGATGTTTTTACAAGTGTTAATTAATTAATATTCACAACAGCTGTCAGGTACAGTAGGTACAGAACTGGGTCAAATTTATAATATACATTTATAAAAGGGGAAAACAGTGCAGTGACGAAAAACAGGTAAACTGTGTTAGAGGTGGGATTGCAATCTACTGATCCTGGTTCCCAATCCTTTTTTCCTTAGATTTCTCTGATATGCAAAGACAAGCTTCATTACATTGCAGGACATATTTCCATATGAATATCCTGGAGATAGCTTGAAGGATGAATACTTTGTCCTTCGTTAAAGCTACTTAAACAAAAACAATTTGCATATGAGCTGCCTCTGTGTAAGAAGTTGGATTCTTATATGGTTATTATAAAATAATTTGGGGGAAAATTCTACTCTGTTTAAAAACAACCTACATCACTTATTTTAAATAAACTCGTTTTGAAAGAAATGCTAGCTTCCTAGGAATTTAATATTAATGGATTAAATTCTGATCGCTGCATTTCCACTGAAGTCACTGGATTTGAGTGTGAGCAAGAATGGAATTTGGCCAATTTCTGATTTCTTTTGGAGTTTGTCTGGGACCCTTTTGGTGGGTAGGAGTCAGGCCCCATTTAGTCTTAACATATTACTGCACAATGACATTTTAATACTTTTAAAAGATTATTTTTATTTAATTAAAGTGTGTGGCCCATTTAACTTCCAAATGGAAGATTATAAACCTTACCCTTTCTGATTTACATTTTTAACTTTCCTGATCTTTTAAAAATGTTCTGTTATTATTAGGCTACAGGAACCTTGCCTCTGTACTGTCTTCTGATACTGAATTACCTTCATTATCTATATTTTAATTGCATTGATCTGGCTCCTACATACTTGCCATTCAAATTTGCTCTTCATTTAGAGACGTGTGACTGAGGAAAAACCTTTGTCTGCTATATATGCTATGTTAGATGTCTTGCTGGGTTTTGTACTCAAAATCGTGACGTTTGAGTTCACTAGTCAGTTTTATGGGGTTCACAAATACAGTCTTTGTCACCAAAAATGTCATCACATACCTATTACCAAACAACTATCAAATGAATAAAATGTTGATATATGTGGGACGGGAGAGAGGGGCTACCCCACTCTAGTGTGGAAAGGGTTAAAAGGCTGTTGGAGGTAGCCTGTGTAAACCCCACCAATGAGAGAGCAGCTAGCGATGGCCAATCAGGTCCAAACCGGGCCCCAGAATAAGACTGTGGTGCTGAGAGGAGGTCAGTTGGGCCCTGACCAGCAAGGAAGAAGCACCTGGGACAGAGCAGTGCTGGGCAGTTTCAGGGGAGCAGAGTGGGAAGCTCCAGCCTGATACCTAAGAGGCTGAGTCCTTGATGCAAGGGCTATGGGAAAGTGACTCAGGGAACACAGGGAGTTAAGGGGAGTGAAAGAAGGGGAAATAAGGCTACCACTGGAGAGTTCATGGATCAGGGCCCAGAATGGTAGGCAGCCTGGGTCCCTCTCCCTTGCACTGCACCTTGATATACTGGAGCATGGCCAATATAGACTGCAGCTTGCCTCTGAGGTCAGGGGCTAGACTTTGGGGCTACAGTTGGCTGCTGAGGCAGGGTGCCTGGTAGGGATGTGAATGGGTAACTGGTAACCCAGTAAGCATCACTTTTACTGGCTGATGCTTATGGTAACCAATTGTCACCTGGGAGCAGCCCACAGTCCACTGTGGATGGAAGGCTGCTCCAGCTCTGCTGGACCCACCATGGGGCACCAGAGCCAGCAGCCCCGTGGGGCTGGGAGGCAGCAGTCCAGCAGAATGGGGGTTGCTCCAGCCAGGCTGGAATAGCCTCCCACCTGCGGGATCCCACTTAATAATTAAACTGTTTAAACTTAACGTTTAATTGGTTAACTGATAAAATGGGATTTTACATCCCTAGTGCATGGACTGAGGACTGTTATAGCTCCAAAAAGGGGGGAGAATGGAGTGGGGCACACTGCTCGGAGGCAGTGTCCTGAAGTGATGTCACAGACCTAACGAGTGATGTGGGTCCAGAGCCAGAGGCTGGAGACAGCAGAGTGGACAACAGCTGGGACACTAGCTGAAGATGGCACACTCAGTTGCACAGAGCTAATGACTGATTGACGGGAGGCACTGCAGTGAGGAGTCCCATGCTGTTACAGTGTACAATAAGACCTTCCTCGAGGTCCCATGTTGTGTTTTATATTATATGGTGGAAGTTGTAAGCTACTTGCAGTACAGGACCATCTGTGTCATGCTTTCTTTTATACCATCCTTCAGGCATGAAACAGTTTTCCAGATTCACTCATAAAATCAATCCTTCCACAGTGATACATGTAGGAAACTGCTGCCTGTTTCAGACAGCTGACAAGTCAGGATTACTGGTAATACTAATATTTCTTGTTTGTTTAGCTTATTCCTGAAAAACCCACAGCTGATTTTGAGCAAAAATTAGGTTACTGTCTTCATAAGGTTCAGAACTTCAAGATTCTGAGTGCTCTGGCCCTAATGGTAAAGTACATGCTTAAACACATGGATAGTCTCATTGGGATCATACATATTGGATACGTGCAATTGGGATTAATGGTATTATTGATGTTTAAAGTGGAATATGTGATTTGCTGGATAGGAATCAGAACTTTAGAACCTTGTAGGACAGAGTCTGTGGTTTATAATATGTTTATCATGGTCACCCTCTTTTGAAGATAACAGAATAGAATACAAAATACATTTGACTCAGTTGTATGAGATCATATCTATCTATTGTAAAAATCCAATATTATTCATATCACTAGTATAGTTCCTTCTCTAAATTTAAATTTCACACCAAAAATATATATCCAAAATGTATTAGCAAAACTCAGCAAGCAGCAAATTTTAAAATATTGTGGAAATTGTGCTTTCGGTTACACAGTACAATCCTTATGATTTTCATAGATTTTTTTATGGGTATAACAGCAGAATTTATCTCAGACCCTTCTGTTATTGCCAAATTCCTGAAAATTAAGGCTATACCTACAAAACAGATATATTCAGAGCAAATTAAATAGTCATTTTGCTGATAGATTAGTGGGCAGAACCATTAGGGGCTAGATTTGTATCAATTCTATAGGAGTAATCTGTTGGGCCCACTCCTCAGGCCTGGCTAATGTGGGTTGGTCTTATGTAATGCAGTTTCCAAGGCAATATAGAGTAATCAGGGATTGCCAGCCTCTTGACAGGTTCTGGAATCCAGGGGTTGTGAAATGCAGTTATGTAGGGCCAGTTGTTCCATTTCTGTGTCACTGAAGGATTTCCGCACACACTAGGGGACTCCTGTGTTGGCCACTTATGTCAAGTTAAGATTATCTTCAGCCTGGGAGCTGGGAGAGCCTAGGGAGGTGGAGGAGTGGAATGAGAGAGAAAGGGAAGGCAGATTTGGGGGCTCCCCACACATATCGGCTCCTGTGGAGCAGCCTGCCCCCCGCCCTGGCAGGTAGGAGTGGATACATGCGGGGAACTGGTTTTGCAGAGCCACTTGCTCCCTCTTGCTGCCTCCCACAGTGGCAATGGGGAGATGGTGGGAAGTGTGGGAGCCAGCTTAAAAGCTGTGTGTGCCAGTTCTGCAGAACCACCTGGCCCCCTGCTGCCTCCCACAGAGGCAGAATCGTGGGGAGCAGGCAGGTGCCAATACTCATAGGGAGCTGGCTTTTAAGCTGGCTCCCCACAAGCACCAGATCTTGCAGAGTTGATTGACCTCTCCTCCTCCATGCTGCTGCCTCTGATAGAGAGGCAGCAGCATGGAGGGTAAGAGGGGTAGGGGGAAGCTAATACATGCGGGAAGCCGGCTTTCAAACTGGCTCCCCACACATATCAGCTCCTGTGGAGCAGCCTCCCCCCTCCCCATGGGCAGGTAGGAGTGGATACATGCGGGGAACTGGTTTTCCAGAGCCACTTGCTCCCTCTTGCTGCCTCCCACAGTGGCAATGAGGAGGTAGGAAGGTGGGAACTGGTGCTGGGGGGAAGTTGGCTTAAAAGCTGGCTCCCCAAAAGCACCAACTTCATAGAACTACCTGCTCCGCCCCCCCCCCCCATGCTGCTGCCTCTGTATCAGAAGCAGCAGCACAGGGGCAGGGAGCAGGTGGGAGCCGGTCTGCGCAGGGAGCCGATTTTTAAACACTGATACTTAGGTAGCAATGTAGGGTTGGAGGGGGCTCTCCGGGAGTGGGGCCAGGAGCTGAGAGCACACTGACTGGTAGCCCTGCCCCTGGGGAGTATTTTAATAACCATGTAACCACTTAAAATTGTTGCGCTACATGATTACTAAAATACACAATATCTCACATCCCTAATAACAACCATGTATGATCTTTCTAGATCAAGTTTTATTTGAATTTCTCTACAATCTGTTGCCAGTTGTGCTTGTGTTGCTCTCTCCTGCTGGGTTAATAGCATCTCCTCCTCCAACACCAACCACTGCTATAAATCAGTATTTACCTAATCCTGAAGCTAACAGAAAATAGTCATATGGCTGTATTTGGGGGGAGAAGGCCACAGAGCCTGCAGTTACCATGCCAACATTGTTCCTTAGGCTGTAACCAAGCAGAGATGAATGCTGTGAAATTAAGCGCTGCTCAGTGAGTGGGGAGAGGGTACCTTTCCACTGGACATGGTGAAGAATTTGCTAGAGTAAGCCCCTGGGTAAATTATACACTGCAACTGGCATATTAGTGTTCTGTATTAATTCTGTCTTTCTGTCATTTCCCCCACCCCACACATATGCTCCATGTGAGGGAATTCTACACCACAAGACACAGGGTAAAGAAATCCTTCATCCATGTAAGATATTACAGGATGTATGAGTAAGAAAGGGGGAGATTGAATTCTGACTCTAATCTTATCTGCAACCCAGTCATCCTGACAAGCAATCAAGCACATGAAGCCAAATCCTGTCCTCATTTATTATGCACTCACATAGCCTCATTAGTAGTGGCTGTAAAGGGGGTAAGTGAAGCCTTACATAGTGGAGCTGCCTTTACTTTGCTATAGTCAGGGACCTTTGGGATTGTGGTCACAACCTACTCTAAAGTGCACTTATATTTTTGTTGTGTAATGTGTGTGTGTTGCTTAAGACAGGCCCATAAGTGTACATGATGTTGTGCAATAAGTAACTTCTTATTCATTAGTCATATGATCATAGGGTATGTCTACACTACAGCATTAATTCGAGTTAACTTAATTCGAAATAGTTAATTCGAATTAAGCTAATTAGAATTAACGCATCTACACACAAAACCTATTTCAAAATAGCGTTTTGCTATTTCGAAATAGCGCATCCACACTGAGTGGACCCTGAACTGAAGTTAAGGCTGGCCGGAACCAGTGCCGGCAGGGCATCAGGTTAGGACTTAGTGTGTGGGGCTGCTGCCTGAGGCTGAGCTCCGTGCTTAAAGGGACCCTACCCCCACCCCGGACAGACAGTTCTCAGGGCTCCCCGCTTGCTTGTCTACCTCGATGAGGGACAGTAAAGCAGCCCTGTCTTGGAGTGCCCTGAGTACCCGCACTCGGGACACCACAGCACTCGGCCACATGGAGCCAGAGCTGCCCCTGGGCACGCCGGTGCGTCTTGTGGGGTTGTTGCCATCAGCCCAGCTGCACTTGCTGCAGGCTGCCATCCGGGGGGTCTATCAGGGGACTGTCAAGATCCAGGAGGCCCTGCAGGAGAGCGTCCACCCTGAGGAGCCCTCAGAGCCACCCCGGTCCTCCCCACTGGGGGCTCGTGCCCCATTCTTCCCTCATGTCCTTCCACTTACCCCTCCCTAGCCCCCCTTCCTGATGTCAAACAAAAGACACATAATGTTCAAAAATAGAAACTGGGTTTATTGAACAAAACTGGAGGGGATTAACCTCTGGGGAGACTGGGAAAAGGAGGTGGGAGAGGGGAAGAGAGAGGGTGGGAGAGGGGAAGGGGAAACCTGGGAGAAGGGAGCTGGAAGGGAGAAGCAAGGGGAAGAAGCGGGAGGGGAAGTTCAGGGCCCAGGGTTGGGGGTCTTGCCGCACCAACTTGATTTTCATGCAAACCTGCTCCAGAGTTCACATGTGGCCTTTGGTGGCCAGGCTGGCAGCTATCCTGCCATAGACGGCCACGTTCCTCCGTCTAGTGCGGAGATCATGGACATTGGGGGCATCACCCCCAAACCTGAATAAGGTCCATGATCTCCACCCTGGACCAGGAAGGCGCCCGCCTTCTCCAGCCCCTGTCAGGCTCCTGGGAGCTGGCAGACTGCTCCTGGGGAGCGGTGGAGGGCTGGCTGCCAGTGGCTTGCTGGCTCATGTTTTGGGGCCACTGGGTCAGGGGCCCTGGTGGCCACTGCTGGCTCTGGTCTGGCAGGTTTGGAGCTGGCACAAGCACTGTGGCCAGAGTCTACCGCTTTAATGGCTCCGGGGCTGGGGGAGAGGAGAGTAAGTTTTCCCGGTTGTGCCCAGAGCCCTGGGAAGGGCTGGAGGCCCCCTATTTCGAATTAAGTGTCTACACAGCACTTAATTCAAAATAGCTATTTCAAATTTGGCATTACTCCTCGTAGAACGAGGTTTACCAAATTCGAATTAAGCATTCCGCTATTTCGAATTAATTTCGAAATAGCGGTTTGCATGTATAGACGCTATTAAAGTTAATTCGAAATAATGGCTGTTATTTCAAATTAACTTTGCAGTGTAGACATACCCGTAGCGTTTAGGAGCCCCAGTCATGGATCAGGACCTCCAGGTAGGGTTGCCAGGTGTCCAGTTTTGAACCGGACAATGCAGTATTTGAGCTTTCTGTTCGGGAAACAAATTGAGAAAATATAAATGAGAAAATAGAAATGTCCGGTATTTTCTAAATAAGGTGTAATATAGATTGTGATGTAATGTCAAGTGTGTCCAGTATTTTTGTTGAAACCATCTGGCAACCCTACCTCCAGTACTAGATGCTGGGCAAAAACAGAGCAAAAAGACAGTCCTGGCCACAGAGAGCTTACAATTTGAGTACTGGACAAGAGACAGCAGCTGGACTGTGCCAAACAAATAGCAGATTTCCGCTTCAGAGATAAATCTAAAGTGCTGGTCCTCAAACTGATTTGATCGAAGCTCCACTTCTTTGTGTCTATAGTCGATTACATCCTCCCCACAAGACCGTATACTGCCACCCAGCTCTGAAGGCAGAGACATATCAGCAGCCTCAAAGAAGTAAGAGTCACAGTGTGAAAATTGATATTCCTCAATATCACTTCTCACAGCATAGTTAGTGTCTCATTGCCACCCTGACTTCTGCACTCCCGGTGAGGAAATGTGAGGGGGAAGAAGGGCTCTGTCTGTCTCCTTGATCCACATTCCTACCTCCTGAGTGTGCAGAGCCTTTCTGCATGAGTCTCAGTCACCCAGGGTGGACAGCCAGACCACTTTAAAAAAGCACATAGCTTGCACCTCCTTTGGGAGACCCACCCCATAGTTTAAGAATTGCTCGTCTAAAGATATAAGTAGATATAGTGTAGCATGACACCATGCGATGCAGAAGTCGCATAAGCACATCTAAGAGACCATGAAGGACTCCATTCCACACAGCAAATAATACGTATCTCATTAACAGATGGTGAATTATATGAAAAGAGAGTCGTTTTTAAACAGCAATTTTTATTATGTAAAGTAGAAACAGAGTAAGAATGGGAAGAATGTAGTTTTATGCCTTCTAATCCATGTAAATTAAATGCTCTGTTGGTGACAGTGGCAAAATACCCTACTTTGCAGTGAGAGCTTCACAAACAAACCTGTTTGATTCTATGGACTAGATTAGATCTGTCAGGCACATCTCAGAGTGGGATAAAGTGCAGAGCTCCTCTGCACAGGGCGGTATTAGTAAAGCAGGATTTTTCTCTGGGCACCCTCCAGAAGACCTACATGCCAGCGGTGCACATCCAATACTAAACGTTTCCGGGGGCACAGCCTGCTTCCAGTTGCACATCATTCTTTCTTTTCAGCCAATAGGGGTGGCAGCATTACATGGCTTTCTCTCTGCTCCCTTTTCCCTCTTTGTGTCCCTTGTCTTTGTACTCCCAAGGTATTAAGGACAGAACAGTCTGCTCTGTACTGGACTCTGTAACGTTTAAGCAGACACTGCAAGGGGTAGTGAGGCCTCCTGTTTTCTCTTCCCATCACCACACACCTGCATGTGGACTGGGCAGAATCTGGATCAGAATAGGAGGCAGATTACTCATGACCAAAGCTTGTACAAATAATGGTTATGACCATCCTATACACTAATTGTAACTATACATTGTAAGTGTCTTTGGGGGACGTGGGCAGGGGAGAGGGAGGAGCTAGAGCAGAAGGATGATATATGCTAAATACAGATATAAGTGATTGTTTCTAATATACATTAGATAATGTCTGATGCCTCCCCCCACCCGGCCCCAGCAACCTCGCCACCCCTGGAGGAGCCACCGCCTCCCCCCCCCAGTATTGCCATACCGCAAAGCACTCCTGACTTCTGACCAGTCTGTGCAGTCCTCCACCCTGGACTGTCAGGAATGGCCTATGGGGCCCAAGATCAGGACCAGGGAGCGCTTGTGGGGCAGGGTGCACAGCCCTTGACATCCCAGGCACCAGCCAGCAAGTGGGGTGCACAGCCCACCCACTCAAGGAGAAGCCAGAGGGCGCAGTGTGCTGTCCCTGCTACCCTGGGCTGTTCGGGGGAGAAGCTGGTGGCCATCCCCACCCCCTGCCCTGCCCTGACCTTTCCCCCCTCCTCCTGAGTTGATTCTCCTTCTCCCCTGAGTGTCCCCTTGGTCGAAGCCCCTGCCCTATTTCCTGAACCCCCTTCCCTGAGCCCCTCCTTATGCCCACCCCTCATTTCCGCATACCTCCCATCCCTAGCCGTTTGTCCTGTGCCCCTCCTCAACCTCAACCCTGACTTCTGAACCCCCACATGACCAGCCCCCTGCCCTGAAGGACCCAGGCAATCCTTCTAGTCATAACTTGAAGCAAGGTAAGGGTTTGGTTGTGGCAAGAAAATGGGATGTAGCTGGAATGGGATTGCTTCTCAGAGAACCATTCAGTAAAGAGACAGAATCACCAGGCATGTGAAAAGGGCTGGCTCGGGGTTGTGTCCCCCCACCCCTGGTCTGGTACCGACCTAAACCTGAGCTTCCCACCCCCCCACACCCAGGTGCTCTTTAGGGAGGGCAGCAGAGCTGAAACTACTTTCCCCCATTTGTATGGGGTCATTGCTGGCTGTTCCCTTTCCTTAGGGAATGAGGAGAAGGTGCACAGTTTGCTGCATTCCCCACTCTGGCTGGGGATCACTGCATGTCTTCCAGCTGAATCTGGACCTGCCCCAGCTGGAAGACATGCAGTCCTCCTACCCCCACTGTGCCCGCAGGAGCTGCACCAGCCATGGAGAGACACTTCCCACTTGTCCCCAAGGTGCTGCGGTGAGAGAGGGATGAGGTAGTCCTCTCTTCGGGGAAAGCCTGCATACTGAACCCCCCGTCACCAGCCCTACCCCAGCCCTACCCCAGAGCAGTGATTTAAATGAAGCATGTACAGTCTCATTTTATTTTTAAAAAAATTAATTGACTTAAGGACCTGAGCAATGGTGGGTAAATCTTCTTGTTTGCTATATATGACAGGTTTGTTTACTTGAACATACCTGGAAATCAGAGAGACTGGTTATGTAAGTGGAAATTCTTTGTGGAGTTTTTTTTTTCCCTAAAGTTTTTTCAGTCATTCTAGCAATTGCATTGTATAGTGTAAAACCTGGTTGGAAGACATCCATGAAGAATGAAAGCTTCATAAAGTCCAGGCAACTGCAAAAAATACTAGTCTTTGTTAGATTAAGTAGAAATGTCTTTGGCAAAATAACAGCTAATTGAAAAATCTCTAAATTACAACAGTTTTACCCTTCAGTTACACTAATTCAGAGCCATAAAACAATGGAGTAGAATGAATACTAAATGCTAATTTACTAAATGCTAATACTAATTTAAATAATGTCCTTCATGAGATTTTTTTTTCTAGTCCATGACACTCAAAATGCTATTCAATACACAACAGAGAGTGTCTTTAATTTACATCTACATGTAAAATGAAGCCAATATCAAATCCAATCTAAAAGCTAATTAAATAGTTTTCAGTTTACTGTAGATACTTCCTGCATGGAATTCAAAGGATATACCGAACCTATACATGGAATAAATCAAAGAGCTAGTTTGCCTTTAGACGTACATCACAGGCTAGAAAATTAAGATGGCTAAAGATCTGGAACATGCAGTTGAGTGTATTATAAGCGTTTAAAGATGACCTATCACAAAAGATCTTATAAGCCACACACCTTCACAGCAAGTTGTTATTAAAGAAGCTGAGAGAATAGTTCGGAGTAATAACTTATTGAAAAAAGTCTGCCTTTTTTCTATTCATGGAATTTCCTTGAACAGATCAAATTATCCAAAATTATTTACAAATTCAATTTACCATGGTTAGCTATTTGCAGTCATGAGATCTGAGCTGTGTAGGTTGCTTGTGATTGATCACAACACATTTTTTCTGTTCCTTGATAGGCTGAGTACAGCTCTTAAATTTTTGGGGCAAAGCTTGATCAAGTTCATTTCACCCCAGCTAACTACCATTTAGCTTCACATAGAATGTAAGTTTTATCTTCTGGGGCACTCATAAATGTTTAATATACTATGTCTCAGAGGGGTAGCAGTGTTAGTCTGTAACTTTAAAAACAATGAGTAGTCTTTTGGCACCTTAGGCCATGTCTACACTGCAAATAACATTGAAGCAGCGACAGTCGATCTTCCGGAGTTAAAATTAGCAGGTGTAGTGAACACATGCTAATTTGAACTGAGAGAGTGCTCTTGTCAATGCCGGTAGTCCTGCTTCTACAAGGAGTAAGAGAAGTTGAAGGAAGTGTGTGCGCCCTTCGACATCCTGTAGTGTGGATGGCACCAAAATTTGAGTTAAGATACTTCGACTTAAGCTGTGCAATTAAAGTAGCAGAAGTTGCATACCTTAATTTGAATGTATGAGCTTTCATGGGCAAAACCCACTTCTTCAGATGGGTTTTGCCCGCAAAAGCTCATGATACTAAATTTTTTTAGTCTCTAATGTGCCACAGTACTACTTGTTGTTTTTAATATACTATGGGCACCCTCCCACCTACAATAGACTTCTTACTGTTAGCATTTACCATTATGAAAATATCAATTAGTCAGCAACATTGTGGCACATTTATCCTTGAGAGACAAGAAGCTATAGGTTCTAATTTTACTGCCGGCTTGGACTCCCTTTGTTGTTGTGGCTCATATTCTCCAAGGGCTAAATAAGCCATATATTATAGTCAATACTAAGATGAAACTGCCACCGAAGGCAATGGAATAACAATAAATTCAACAGTTTTCAAAGCTAGAAGGAACCTTTGTGATCGTCTAGTTTGACCTTTCATAAAACATAGGCCATGTAACTTGCCTGAAATAATTCTTAGTGTAGATCTTTTAGAAAACCTTCAATCTTGATTTTAAAATTGTCAGTAATAGAGAATACCCACAACCCTTAGTAAATTGCTCTGGTGGTGGATTACTCTCACAATTAAAAAATTCTGCATCTGTTTCAATCTAGATTGTCTAGCTATAATTTCCAACCATTGGCTATTATTATACCTTTCTCTGCTAGGTTGAAGAATCCATTGTTAAATATTTGTTCCCGATTTAGATACTTACGGACTGTAATAAAATCACCCCTTAACTGTTTCATTGTTAAGATAAATATATTGAACTCTTGTAAGGCATGTTCTCTAATCCTTTAATCGTTCTTTTGGCTCTTCTCTGAACTTTTTCCAATTTATCTATATCCTGTTTAAATTTTGGGCACCAGAATTGGACACAGTGTTCCAGTGGTGGTCACACATGTGCCAAATTAGAGGTAAAACAACGTCTCTTCCTTGAATTGAGATTTCCCTGTTTGTGCATCCTAAGATCACGTTGACTCTTTTCATCATAACATCACACTGGCAGTTCATGTTCAGCTGGTTATTCCCTATGATCCCCTAATTTTTTTAAGTCACTGCTTCCCAGTGTAGTCTTCCATCCTGTACGTATGACCTATATTGTTCTGAGATGTGTACATGTACAGATAGCCATATTAAAATGCATATTGTTTACCTGCACCTAGTTGACCGAGCAATCCAGATCATTCTGAATCAATACGTTCCTCCCATTTTTGTGTCCTCTGTAAACTTTATCAGTGATGAGTTTGTTTTCTTTCAAATCATTGATAAAACTATTAAATAACATAGGGCCAAGAACTGATACCTGAGAGATTCCACTGGATACAAAATTTGACAGTACTTTATTGTACAACCACTAATGCTGCATAATAATCATAGTCTGCCACTGTTACTGAATTTTTTGAGTTTATTCTAAACATGGTAGTTTTTGTTCATTTGTTTTTAGAAGTCCTTTGTTCTTGCTGTCAATTGGACTAAGTAGGGAATAAAAGTTTCAGTAACAACATTTTTAAAAACTTATACCACACTTCATGGGATGTGAATTTATCTGGCTAAGCAAGAGCTAGACAGCATGGAAACAGGTTGACATGAGACATGACAGCAAAGTTAAGGCAACATGCAATATATATTGTCTATTCACCAAGATTAAACCTTAAAAATTTCATCCTCTGAGCAGTAATAAGCAGGTCTGTGGCTAACACAAAGCTTTTAATCCTGAACTAGCACAAACCAAGCTAAAGACACTTTAATCTTATATATGCATTGTTCAGGCAGAACAGATGAAAACCTGATTTAAAAGGTAACTCTGTTCTCTCCATCTGCCTCCCACTAAACAGGAAATGAACTTTGTATTCTGATGCATAGTGAAGCTCTGCCATTGAATTAAAACACATCAGATTGCCTTAATGCGGAAATTAACCACCTGATTGAAAGTTCACCTTATAAATATTAACTTTAAGTGTATTCTAAAAATAAAAAGCACATTAAAACATCCAGCATAATAAACATATGACCTCTCCTTAACTCTTATTACTGTTTATCCATTCCATTTACTGCTGGGATGTTGCAGGAGAAACCTGTCACTTGAACTTTCTATCAGTGGATTTATTTGTTGAATAAGGAGCAGTCTGGAGTTTACAGCTGGATCCATTAGGGTGCTGGTGTGCTAATCCTAGTCCACTGAGCTGCTTTTGGATTTAAATCCTGAAAGATGTACATAGAGATTGAATGTTACTAAAATAGCCTTGATTTATGAAGAAAGAGAGGGAGAAAATTGAAACTCAGGAAGGGGCTATGATTGCACTGGATGTTGATGCTGATCAAATACAAACATTAGGGATTTTGGTCAAAGATGTTAAAAATAGCATTATTCTGCAGCAGGGGCGGACTGGCAATCAAAATAGGCCCGGGAAATGGGTTGAGAATGGCCCACTTTTTCACATCAAAGAATTTTTTTAAAATGTACTCTTTGATCCCCATTAGCCACACCCCAACCCCTGTTAACCACGCCCCTGACTCCCATTAGCCAGGCCTCTGGAGGTAACACTCTCAGGGCAAGATGGACACATGATCAGAAGTAAAAGGTGTCATGTGACCCCTCTCTAAGGACTTTTCCCACCATCCTCCTACCAATAGGGATTAGTTTGGCCCCCACCAACCCCCCCTCATGCAACTATCCTGCAATTGCATTAAGCCAATGTGTGTGACATTAACTCGGGGGCGGAGTTAACTCTTCCCTCTAAGAGTTTCCTCCCATGAGCCAAATTAATTTTGTGTTGTGCACCAGTACTGAGTTTATGTGGCTTGTTTGGATGTGCCACTATGGCACCCAAGTTATTAATAAATATCTTATAAACCTCTACCTTTTCCCTCTGCTGCCCTGTCTCCTCCCTTTACTCTATTAGCTCCCCTGGTGCCTGCTGCCCCCCCCCCCCGACTTCTCTCTCTCCTCTGCTGTCCTGACTCCTGCCCTTCTCACTGCCCTCAGCCCTCCTGCGACCTGCCCCCCTCCACCAGCCCTTCTCTGCCCCCTGTGCCCACTCCTCCAGTAGCCCCACTCTGATCATGTGAGCTACCCCTCCTCATCCCCTCTTCTAACACCTCCCTTTACACACCTGCCCTGCCTCTCTCCTCTGGTGCTGGTCCCTTCCCTGCAGGTGTCTGCCCTTCTGCTTCACCCCCAGAATCCCCTGGCATCTGCACCTTCCCTTACCCCTGCACCCTCCTGGTGCCCCCCCTTCCCTCACTGCCCCTGCCCCTGCCCCCTTTGCCCTCTTTTTCCCTGATGCCCACCTCCTCACCACTCTCTGCCCCCGTTCCCCTCATGCTCCTCTGCCCTCACACATAACTTGCTCCATCCCTGCCTTCCTCATGCCCACCCCTTCTTTCAAGCCTTCTCCCAGCACCTCCCCCTCCCCCCTCTAGCTCCCAATGCCCTTACCCTCTCCTTTCCCAGCATAACCCTGTCCCCCCTCCCACTGACACCTCCCCTCCTGCCCTTTTCCTCATTGTCTCCACTTGGCCCCTTGGCATTTGTCTCTCCTCCACCCTGTCACTTGGTGCCTTCCCCTTTCTTCTCCTGACCTGCCCCCCTCCCCTCAGCACAAGCCCCTTCCTCTCCCACCCGTTCCCCTTATTTTTCCCCCTTCCCCTCCCCCACCTTCTGCCTTCCAGTTTGCCATGCTGGAGTCTGTGATCGGGCCCCAGAAGTCCCCGCAGCCCTGGCCCCAGCTGCTTCTGGGGCTCCAAACCATGTGCCAGGCCTGGAGCTGGGTCACGTGGTGCAACTCTGGGCCGGGCGGTTTTAAAGTCACGGGCCGTGACATCATGCCACGCCCAGGCGTCTCCCCTCTCAGCTGTTGCGTGGTGTTTGAGCACGCTGCGCAGGCGCTCCCTTGGCCCTACTGTGCCCCGTACGTGGCCGGCGCTGGGGAATTTAAAGTGTGGGGCTGCAGCACTCCGTCACAACCCCCCTCCTCCTCCAGCAGCCGCCAGCCGGCCCTTCGGCCAGCCCTTTGGAGGACAGCCCACTGGGAAATTCCTGGTATCCCGCCAAGCCAGTCCGCCCCGGTGCTACGGTTGGTCTGGTCTCAAAGGTATCCATTTGAATGTTCATGCCAGTGCTGTAGACCTCTGTGACTAGAGCTTTCCAAGATGATACACAGTAGTAAGTTCTGACTAGCTTCCTGAAATAGTTCTAGAATTGCACTTTGACACTCTTCACCATTTCATCCCAGCTAATTGCCACATAGGCTCGTATAGAACGCAGGTTATACCATATTATAGGGAAATTATGAAAACTTCTTAACAAAGATTACATTTTTTGGATAGGGGCTGCCTCTCGCTCTGTTTGTATAGTGTCTGCTTCATGGGGCACCCAGACACTATTGTAGTACAAGGTAACAGGAACATTTCACTTCTATTGTCTATATTTCAATATCAGTTTGCATTCCAATAACACTCCAATTGCAGTGTTCTTGTAAAGATTTTCATTCTACCTTGATCAATCTATCTTAGAAATCTGCTGAGTTCTTGCCAAAGCCACCCAGCCTGGATGTCAGCAGGTTAAATATTTATCTATCTGATTTGGTCTATAGATCACTGAAAAGGAGGTGAATGAATCTACAGATGTTTAATTATTTCTATTGAACAGATGAGCAGGAATCTATATATAGTCAGTGAAATGTCCTGTCTCCACAACACTGCCATGTGAATAATACAGATAGCTCAGTAGGAAACTACATGCTTTCTATAGCAGTCAGTTTCAGAAAGTACAGCTTTTCCGTTATTAGCTCCCTTAAGCATAGAGCCTGTATCTACCACATTATGTGCTCTTAAATTTCTGTGGTATGTATTTCCAGTGTCCCTTCTTGTCTGATTGTCATCATCACCAATATATATTGCTGTTGTCATCAGAAACAATCAATAGCATACCACATAGTTTCCTACTCAGCTTGTGTTGTCTTTTCAAACCAGACCTATCTTTGCACAAAAACCTGTGTTCTCCCATTCATTTCATAATCCAGTTCAAACTTGTCCTTCACGATTGTAAAAGCTTCCTTAAATTTGCTTCAGTCTTGTGACAGACTGACCTGTATTATCCTGGACAGACGATATGGAATTAAGATTAAATTTAAACCTCACTGAATAAGTTTCAACATCTTTGGAGTTTGTTGTATTAGAAAAAGCATTACATGTGTTATTCTGGAAATGTTCTTCCATGCGATAACAGCAGAGAGTGATTAGGCAAATTCACTCAGGCAGTAACACCGTCAGAGAAGGCAAACTCCTCCTTATTCCTCCCTATACCCCGATTGGTTTGCATATACCAATTCCAACTGAATTCTCCAAGGAGAGCAGTTTTGGATAAATAGCTTGGTTTTAAACGGGCTCATGGACTTCTTTCTGATCCAATAGTCCACAGAGGACTCCGATCCTTAGAATAGAGTTGCAAAAGATGGGGTGCTGGTTTCAAGTTGAATCTGTGATGAGCTGTTAGCTAAGGATTCTTCTTTAAGAGGTCCCCATGGATGCTCCACACGTGGTCTTGGTGCCATCACAGTGCCTGGATTGGAAATTTTGAAGCAGTCCCTGCGTGGGCTGTGCATGCACAGCATTAACCGATGCATGACATGCCGGTAGGCACCAAGCATCCACAGCCTGAGCCCTCGAGTTCCTTCTCAGCTGCCCTCGGCCTGAGACAGAGCTCCGCAGTTCTCCGCTTCTTTGACATTTCTGAAGTAGTTTTCGTAGTTCTTAGTTAGTTATTGTTGTTATTGTTAATTACTAAGTTAGTTAGTTAGTTGTTGCTAAGTCTTTAAAAAGCCCAACTTTTTTCATCATGCCTGGTTCTCCAGGCTTTAAACACTGTGCCTCTCTGCAGAGAGGCAATGCTGATTTCTGACAGTCATTCACAACTCATCAGATGTCTGGGAGAACATCATTCATCTAAGGATTGTCCTCACTGTGCGAAACTCAAGACCAGGACTCTCAGGGACGAGACCTCCGTTTAAAGCAAATTCTTCTGGAGAAGAATACGCAGCCTGCCTGGGACCCAGAATCACAATGTAGGGAGGTATGATCACCCCAGGTTCTCCTCGGGCAAAAAGGCACCAAAGAGGAGAAGTTCCTCAATGCTTCATCGTGAGCCCTCCTCAGAGAAACGGTCTCCATCTTAGACCATCGGCACAGAGGTCACACATCAGTACTTATGATGCTCTGGGCACCTCAGGCATTACAGCACCATCAGCTGTGTCTGGCTTCATTTGCAAAGGGTCTAAACAGCGCCCTAAAGCTGCATCAGTAGCCATTATGATGCCAATGAGTACATTACTACTGTCAGATGCATCATCGGTACCAATGATAGCAACGGTACCAAAAGCTACGGCACCCAGTGGCGGCCTGTCCGTAGGCACGAACTAGGAGGTCGCCTAGGGCGCCAAATTAAACGGCCGTTGAGGGGTTTGGAGGCAGGGGCGCCAATCGCGTGCCGATCGCGCATTTCGCCTAGGGCACCAGTTGTCGGCAGCTCGTCTAGGGCCGCTCCTGACGGCACCGCCACCACCATTGGTACCACCGATGCATCCAACAGTACCAATGGCACCCTTGATGGTCACGGCACCAATGGCACCTGCCTGTTCTTTGGCATTGACAGCACTGACCAGATTAGCAGCACCAATTATATACTTGGTACCACCAATGTATCAGCGGTCGCTGCGCCGATCATGCCAGCATCATTGTATAGACCGACACTGCAGACTCCAGCACCGATTCTTGCTGCACTGTTGCCTTATATGCCAAATACCGATATTGCAGTGATGTCTGCTTCTCAATCACCACTTTTCGGCACCGATGTATCGCCTAGACTGATGACTTCCTAGGTGCTGTCCCCGGTATCATCACAATTTTCCAGCGATGAAGATGAAAGGAATACAGGCTTCCTTCTCTCCACACCATAACCCTCCAATGCAATATTATAAGCCACACTATGACCCACGGGCTGTTCCCATGTGGTATGGATACCACTGGTTGCCTCCTCCGGTGCCACATCCTGTCAGTGGACTTACTGGATCCTTTAGGATTCCTATAAGAAACATCACAGTTTACAGCCTAGCCCCTACAAGCAGACTAGTTTTTATACATTGCTCACGACTTCATCCATGCAACGGCCACTCAAGAGGTTCAGGTTACAAAGGAATCCCCTCCCGATGCATCACCTGCTATGAATTCCTCATCTTCACCTCATGAGGCCATAATGCCACCTCCACCTTCGGCTGTGGATGACTTTGCGCATTTTAATGAGTTTTTTAGGAGAGTTTCAGCTGAACTTAAAATTACCACAGAGAAAGTCTCTGAACCTCAGCACAAGCTCCAAGCCTAACCATTGTCCCAAATTGCCTTCCCCATCAACCCCGCCATTATGGAAGCAGCCAACATGATTTGGCAAACTCCTGCATCAATTCCACCTACATGCAAGAGAGCGGATATGAAATACTAAGTACTTGCCAATACCACGGAGTTTCTTTTTACTCATCCCACTCCAAACTCCTTAATGGCGGAAGCTGCACACCAATGGGTGATGCAACATCATTTTTGCACCACTCCACCAGATAAGGATAGTGTCATGGGGCTCCTAGTCCTCCCAGAGTCTAGCTACGACGGCCGCCGAGCAGCCCGAGGTTAATTGCCCTTTACGCGCCTTTAATTCCATGCCCCTCCGGGGCAAGGCAGTGTTTGAGGGGGACCTGGGCCCTCCCTCTCTCCAGGTCCCGACCCAGGGCCCTAAGGTGTGTGAGCATGCCTCGCACACCTGGCTGGCGGGGCCATTTGCTGCAACGCGCCAGCCCACAGGCAGGCTCCTAACTGCCCGCCCTGGGTCACTTTCTCAACTCCTCCTTACTCGTCGGTCCGGACTCCCAAAGAAAAAAAAAAGGCTTTCGGGGCACAATTACTGGACCGCGTTCCCCGTCCCTCTTCAGGGTTACCTCTTTGCTCCTCCCCTTCCTCTTCTCATCCCCCTTTTCCCTCGTCGGGAGGGCTCTTCTTATAGCCCCTCCCCGTGCTGCTCACGCCCTTCCGTTTCCCCAGCTGCCTTCGCCACGCCCCCTTCCCATTGGGCCGTCACTCCGTGCAGCTGCGCAGACGCTGGCAACAGTCTCTCCCTTTCGGAGGCGCATGCGCCGGTGTCCTCCGGACTCCTCGCCCCTCCCTTTCCCGGCCCCCTGGCTGTTAGGTGCTCCCGCACATCCTGCCAGAGCAGTGCCTGTCAGGACCTTCTGGTGGTTTCCCCTGCCGCCATCTCAGAAGGGTGCCCAATGCTCAGCCCTCCTCCCCTGTACTCCGGGGACTTTTGTCCCATGTGGGGTTGCTTCACCCCGTCACAGATAGTATGAGACTCAGTCTCTTTGGTCACAAGGCTTACATGTCCACAACTTTATAGTTCAGGATTTCAAACTACTTGCCCTTGTTGGCAAAGTATGGCTTTCGCAACTACTTTAAACTCAATTTGGATTTAAACTCAGTTGGATTTTGCGGCCAATATTCCAGAGGCAGAGACCTCAATTTATGGCCGTTGTAGCAAAGGGGCGGGTTATCTCTCGTGGTGCACTCCAGGCAGTGCTCAACACCGCTGATATTGCGGCTAGAACCACAGCCAATGCAGTTGTGATGCATAGAGCCTCCTGGTTCTCCCCAGCCACATTCCCTCATGAGATACAATCTACAGTCGAGGATTTGCCCTTTGATCACGAGAAGCTATTTGTGGATAAAACCAATGAAACTCTTAATACCATAAAGGACTCTCATGATACCCTTCTCTCCTTGGGTATACATACCGGTACCAGTCCTATCAACAGCCACGCTACCCTGCCTATCTCAACCAATGGCCGGTTAACAATCCCAATAGGAACCAAACTCTGCCTCAGAGACTAAGACGGTCTTCAGGCTGGACCCTCAATTGTCACCAGCCAACAAGCAAATTTGAAGCCTTGGTTAAGGGCCTCCAAAACCCTCTTCAAGTTTCAATGCCGATAATGACCATGCACACCTTTCAAAATTATCTCTGTCCATTTTACCACCAATGGGCCTCCATCATCTCAGACAGATGGCAGCTCAACATCATTCTGTCCGGTTACACTAAATGTGCTTCAGGATGGTATTTAGGCACGTTCTTCTTCAAGTGATTTCTCATGTCCATTCAATGTGTGTGTGTGTGGAGGGGAGGTACTCGCTCAATATCATTCTGTCCGGTTACACTGTCTCCTTCCTCTCCAAGCCTCCTACTCATCCCTCCACCCCGTCCTTCTTCAGGGAACCCTCACGAGTCCCTATTGAGACCTGTTAGATCTAGGGCCATAGAACCAGTCCTACAACAGCACAGGGGCAGAGGCTTCTATTCCCGTTACTTTCTAACTCAAAAGAAGTCAGGAGGCTTGAGACCAATTCTAGATTTGTGCAACCTGAACAAATTTGTCAAGATGCAATACTTCCGCGTGGTCGCTTTTTTCACCATTATCCTGGCATTACAACATGGGGACTGGTTTTCAGCCCTTGACCTCCAGGATGCCTCTTTTCATGTTCTAATGCTCACAGGAGATTCCTGAGTTTCATGGTAGGCCACTACAATATCAAGTCCTAGCTTTTGGCCTGTCTATAGCTCCTCGGGTTTTTTCCAAGGTATTCACTCCATGGGAATAACCACATCCCCTTATTTCGACGATTGCCTTCTCAAGGCCACATCACAGACTGAGTCAGCACGCATGACTACAATGATGATACAGTGCTTTCAGAAGTTGGGCCTCCAAATAAACTGGGAAAAGTCTTAATACCATAAAGGAGT
Source organism: Pelochelys cantorii (assembly GCA_032595735.1). NCBI lineage: Eukaryota > Metazoa > Chordata > Testudines > Trionychidae > Pelochelys > Pelochelys cantorii. The sequence continues at coordinate 8,803,834 of CM064339.1, read as the reverse complement.
CTCATGATATCCCTCTCTCCTTGGGTATAAATACCGGTACCAGTCCACCATTCCCAGATCATACAATTCATCGGGGCCACTGAATTGTAGTGTACACTGCTGCTAGCCCTGGTGCACTGGTGCTAGCACAGTGGAGAGAAAATTTGAGACAGCCAGTTAGATTTCTCCTTACACTCTGTCTTAGAGAGTGTAAGCTTTTGTCTGCAGTGTGGATTTGCTCTGATTACACACATTGATGTAGCTCCACCAGTGAAATTTCCTAGTTTATAAAGGATGAACAGCTATAAGCCATGATCTGAAGTGGTTTTCGCTTATCCTGGCTCAGGTAGTAGAATCACTATATATTCTCTTAGGGTGCTTCTACACAGTACCCTAAACTTGAAATAAGATAAGCAATTTGTGCTATGAAAATTGCATATTTTATTTCAAATATATTTTGAAATAGCACATTTGTGTAGATGCGCCAAATTTCAAAATAACCTATTTCGAGCCATCTCTTAACCCTCGTGCAACAAGATTTACCAGGATGGCGAAATAGCACACCTGTTATTTCCAAAAATATTTGAAATAACAGATGGGTTGTATAGATGCAGGGTAGCTATTTTGGGATACCTCCAGTATCCTGAAATAGTTGTGCAGACATACCCTTAAAGAATAAGATAAGGCGCAGATTGTACGCAAGCACAAAATATGCTTGAGGATAGTGTTTAGGCACGTTCTTCTTCAAGTGATTTCTCATATCCATTCAATATTGGGGGGGGATGCTCGCCACATGCAGCAGTGCCAGAAGATTTTTCCCTTATAATTACCCATGGGAGGGCTAGTCCAGGCGCTCCCTGGAGTGACATGCACAAGCTGCTCTATATAGGCTGTTACCATCCCTCTCTTGTTGCTCAGTTCCTTGTCACCAGTGATGGTGTATTGGAACCTTCTTGTCCCAGCATTAGCTGTTGCACATTTCCATAGTTGGTCTTCTTTTTTTCTGAAAATAGTTCTATTGTTAGTTAGTTAAAGTTCTAAGTAGTTAGTTAGAGTAGGTCCCATAGGGACTTAGCCTTGGGCTGGAGCATGCCCTGTTCCCTGGGCTTCAAGTTTTGTCCCCCTTGTAATTGGCTCATGCCAATGAGCAACCCCCACTGAGACTGTTTGTGGTACTCAGAAAGGGCCATATAAGTGATAAGTGCCACATTTGCAAGTCCTTCAAGCCTTGTATCAAGGAAGAGAGGGACATTTGACTCAAGGTTCTCCTGATAGAATCCACCTTGGCTCCGGTACATGAATATTCTGATGTGGCACCAAGCACTAGTGCTTCCGCACACAGTGCTTGGTGCTGCTGATGCCACAGCACCCTTTGCCAGCACCCCACAAGCTTAGTCAAGGCAAGGGGAAGTCTGCAGAGCTTAAGAAGGAGAGTTCCAGAACACTGATGCCAGTGAACTCTCCTGCAGTTGCCCAACACTTTCCTCAGGCCTCATCAGATTAGGGGTCTCCTGCTTCCTCTCAGGTCCAGTCTTCCAGTGGAGTGGAGCAACTTCAGATGCCATCAAACCCTAAGGCTTTGCAGGTGGCCTAAGACATCTTGTTGATGCTGGTACTGCCCACTGCAGTAATTACAGGACCAAGACACAAGGGGAAGCCACACATGCACCCCCCCCGCTCTGTCCCTGCAGCGCCAGTAGTCCCTATCCAGTGACATGTCCAAGATCTCACCCATGTGAGGTGAAAGTCGTAGGGCTCGCAGCCCGGTTTGGTCTTTGATGGACACCAGGACCATGGAGGGCAGAAAGCAGGACTCCCCAGGGTTTCAGTGTTCATCATCAGAGACACATGCCTCCTGATATGAAGGCTATATTCAGGACCATTCTTTATGGAGGTCTGAGCACCAGGCCAAGGGACAGGTGCCCAACATAGCACTGTTCATCACTTCTCCCTGCTTATATTTTCCCTCAGTGAATCTGTGAGACGCACATGAGCTGGCGGTTCAACTCCATGTTGTGGCACCACACTTCAGCCGATCAGCACCAGTCATACAGCCACTCCTGACCCAACCAGAACACGGACATCCACCATCACATGCACTGCCAATCTTGTAGTAGACAGTGATCGCCTGGCAACCACTAATGATGCTCCTCCGCATCTCAGGCATCAGTCTCTGTGACCAGAGGGTGGCTCAGCTCCTGTACCAGGCTCCATTCCTGGTCTCCCAGGACCAAGCACTCTGTACACCTGGCCTCAGACTAAGCCTCGGTGTCTCCAGCACAAGCTCTTTGCCCAACACCTCCGGTACTGCAGGCAGGACTCCAGCCAGTGCACTAGCTGCAGGCTTGGCCACCACCTGTGGTGTCCCTGGAACTCGTGGTGATTCTCTATGCCACCTCAGGTACCATATTCAATGGCCGGTACACCAAAAGTACCATCGGCAGGCACTGCTTCTGTGAAACACCCCCAACGCATGCTTCCTCCTCCTCATCCCCAGACAAGACCATAATGGGGCCATTACCAGAGGTGTCCCCTGATGATGCAAGGGCCCACCAGGATTTTCTTAAATGAGTCACCACTAACTTAAGCCTCCAAGTGCAGGAACTAGAGGACCAGGAGGATACTCTCTTCAGGGTGCTGGGCCAGTCAGACCTCACCAGAGTGGCATTACCACTCCATGACCATTTGGCCAAGATCATTAAGGCCTTATGACAGATGCCCTCCTCCATTCTGTCGATATCAAAATGGGCAGAGAGAAAAATCCCTCCAGAGGGGCATGAATATCTGTACTCTCACCTGGCTCCAGTTCCATGGTGGTAGAAGCTGTCAGTCACAGGGAACGGCAAGGCCAGACCTGGGTGAACCCAAAAAATAAGGACTCAAAGAGACTGGACTTGTTTGGGAAGAAACGTTATTCATCATTGAGTTAGGAGGATTCAAGGAAGGAGTTCAAGGCCTTGGTGGAGAAGGCAGCTCTCCAGGCTGCCTCGGATGCAGCAGCACGTTCCATGGTTTCAGTTATCTTCATGAAGAGGGAGTCATGGCTGCTTGTCTCTGGGCTCTCCCCTGAGGCACAGCATTCCCTTCAGGATCCCCCATTTGATGGAGAGGCCCTGCCTGCAGATCGGACAGGTACTAAACTCCATGGACTAAAGACTCCCACACAACCCTCTGCACCCGTGGCCTGTACGTTCTGGGTCCGGCTTGGAAGAAGTTCTAGCCTGCAACCCTGGCTGCTCAGCCCTGGCAGGACATGGAGCAACCCAAGTTTAAGAAAGAGACAGCTGATGTTCCACTCTTCCACACAGCCAGGCTCCTCCCATCTCAAGACCATCTCAAAGCACCCATTTTAATGGTATGATCAAGAACAATGTACCTATCATTGCCCCGGATCCTTTTTCTGTGACATTCACCAACCATCTGCACTCTTTCATCCTGGTCTGTGCTCTATCACAGCTGACTGTTGGGTCCTCAGCATGGTGCAGCAGGGATACACCTTTCAGCTCTCTCTACCCTCCATATCCCACCCCTTTTTCCTGTCCCTCTTCAGGGACCCTTCTCATAAGCAACTCCTATGGCAGGAGGTTGATGGCTTGCTCAGGCTGGAGGCAGTGCAGGAGGATCCACAGTGTTCCAGTGTTACTAGAACAAGGAGTTTTACTCCTGCTACTTTCTCATCCCCAAGGCAAAGGGGGACTTGAGCCCATTTTGGATCTGCACGATCTGAACCCGCTACCTGGTGAGACTCAAGTTATGTATGATCTCCTTGGCCTCAGTCATTCCCTCCCTTGCTCCAGAAGATTGGTATGCTGCCTACTTCCACATTGCCATTTTCGAGGGTCATAGAAGTTTCCTGCATTTTTTGGTGGCATCAAGCCACTACCAGTTTGCGGTCTTTCCATTTTGCCATGCCACTAATGTTCCTTAGGAACCGAGCATGTTTTCTCTGTTATTTAATTTCATTGATACTACTGAACTAGCTCTGATGTGTCTAAGAGGAGGATATCTTAGAGTCACTGTCATTATTACATTCTGGAGCAGTTATGACCTTTGAAATCTTTGAAGCAAATGAAGATTTAACTTTGAAATCCCACCTCAGATATTTTGCTTGTATTTTTCTCTTAATTCCAAGAAAATGAGTAAATTTGTCAGTGTTTTTACAGTAGTGGAGCACAACACTGATCTGTAATGCTAGGGGAAAAAATTATAAGAACTTAGACGTCCTTATCATCTTCCTTTCCTACTTAAAGGGGAGATTTTCGAAGGTGCGAATTGCTCTTGTGTACCTAACTGCCCTTTCGTGCCTTGGAAAATCCCTCTGCTAACTTTCTAAGGTCATTCAGAAAGATTTTTCGTCTCTTTTGAAAACTGTTTTTATCTAAATCAGTTTCACAGTTGCCATTGAAACCTAATAATTTGAAGTCACTTATCAATAAAATTGCAACTTCCCAAATGTGGTGTTTGTAGTACAAGTAACCCAGTGGTCACCAACCAGTAGATCAGGATCTACTGGTAGATCTTGGAGCCTCTGACAGGTGATCCTCACTGTTTTGGCCAAGTGCAGCACTTCAGCTGCCCCTCCCTGCACTGCTGCACACCTCCTGCCCTTTGCCTTGGAGCTCCCCTCCTACCCCCGGGAGCCTCCTGCTTATGGTACAGAGCAGGGAAGGCAGAGCAGAGGGTGCTGATATCAGATGCCCCCTCTTCCACGCTGTATTCTATCTCCACAGAACGGAGGCAGGGGGCACAACAGGGCTTGGGATGGAGGAGTTTGCTGGCTGCTTTTGAGAGTGGTACAAGTCCAAGGCAGGGGTGAGCCTGCCTTAACTCCACTGCACCACAACCCAGGAGCCATCTGAGGTAAGCAATGTCCAGCTGGAGCCCACATCCCAAAACCCTACCCCAGTCATGAACCCCCTCCTATACCCTCTGCCCCAGCCCTGAGTCCCCTGAACCCAAACTCCCTCCCAAAGCCTGCATCCTGAACCCCCTCCTGCACCCTAACTCCCTGCCTTAGGCTCAGCTCAGAGCCCCTCTCACACTCCAAATCCCTTAGCCCTAGACCAGAGCCTAAACCCCAACCCTCTGCCCCTGCCTGGTGAAATGGAGGGAGGACGGAGTGAGCAGGGGCAGGGCCTGAGGAAAGGGGACACGAAGGAGGCGGGGCAAGGATATTTGGGTTTGAGGTGGATCTTACATTGCACTTAAATTCAAAAAGTGATCTTATGCTTAAAAAGGTTGGAGACCACTGAAGTAACCACAATAACAAGTCTTACATTTTTGTGGGAACGATGAGTCTCATAAGGAAAACTGAAAACTGAAAAAAAGCTATCTAAAGATGGCCAGGCTTTACAACTCATTGTTGATTACTGAAGAATTATGTTAGCTTTCCTCAGAAAATGAGGAGTAACATTAGTTCGAACCAAGGGGTTTGATTTGAACTAACACGTCCCGGAGTGCACTTCCTGGTTCGAATCAGCTGTTGAGCGGAATAGCGCGCAGGCGAGATTATGCTAATGAAGTGCAGGATATTTAAATCCCCGCTTCATTAGCAATTTCGGTCGGCTATATTTGCATCCCTAGCTCGAACGAGGGAGCAAGTGTAGACGTACCCTGAGTCTATTATATAGATGTATGATCTATGAGGGAGAGACACACATACAAACACCTCTGAGATCAGGACTGCATTTAACTGGACTCTATGGGGAATCTTTTTTTCTATCATTGTCCACTAACCCACAGAAAAAAATCCATAGCAGGCCACAAACAAATAAAAAACAACTTAATTTGGGAAGATAAATATAAAACATTCAGATCACCCGTGGAGGCTTGGGTCTTCCCCTCCACAGGGAGGCAAGCCTGCGCTCATGTCTTCAGCTGCATAGGGGGGTGCCCATGATTGGGACTTCCCCCTTGTGTCTGGGCAACCTGGTGTTCACAGCTCGAAGACTTGCTGAAAGCCAGATGAAATTAAGCAATGGCCCGGATCTGACACATGGGTCATAAGTTCCCCACCCCTGGTGAACAGAGATATAGTAAGATAGAGTTGAAAATCTTAGGTTAAGAAAAGTGTCAACTGGTATAGAGCTGGCTCCCACATTAGGAAAGCAGGATAAGGGACCCTCTGAAGGGTAGGGAGGTGGGGTGGGTTCTGGAGTGGCTTAGTGGATAGGGTTCGAGTGCTGTCCTCCCAAAGTAGCTTAAGTCCCGCCTTTTCCTCCGCCTACCCTGGGAGCGACCAGACAGGGAACACAGGATAAGGGACCCTCTGAACGTAAGGAGATGGGGTGAGTTTGTTCTGGTGAAACAAAGAGGGTTGTGATGGACAGGTAGTGATAATATTAGAATACTTTTCATGGTATTGTTGTTTGGCTTTAGGGTTTCCTTATTTTAGGTTAATGCCACAAAATGTATTTAATAGCTACTTTATTACAAAACAAAACCCTGTTGATGGAGCTGAAATGTGCTTACTATTTACACAACTTACCCCTGTACAGCAAGCAGCCTGTAGTGTTTGTTCTCCCTCCACCCCTTCCTTGCTGAATTGTAATGAATTGTGTGCTTTTTTCTTTCCAAATTACAAGAAAAGAGAAGGCTAGTACAAATGAGAAAGAATGGGGTTTAGAAGGTTGGCTTTTCCACAATTTGAGGGTTTCTTGCAATTTACTTGTTTGCAACTACCATCTGCTTCAGAAAGCAAAAATGAGCCACTAGCTGGCATTTTATCTGATTAGAAACCTCTGCCAATTTAGAGAAGATTGATGGATTATTTTTGCATGACTGTTCAAAGCACACCTCTTCCTGCCATTGCAAACTAGAAGGGATTTCTCATTTGAGTATATAAATTACTGTCTCCTCTGGCAGAGAAAGAGAAATTAACACTTACAGTGAGTTCCAGGAATGTAAAAATTCACACATTATATTTGAGGTTCTGTTTTCAATGGATTGAGTGCCAACAGCATCTTTTGCTCTGGGAAAGGCACTTCATATGTTACCCTATTAGGGACTGATCTGCATAATATTATGGTATGTCTGTACTTGCAAGTGAAGGTGTGATTGTAGCACAGGGTTAGCATATGTGTACTGCTTTAATTTAGTAATCATAGATAACTAAGCTGTGTAGATGTGATGGTATGGGCTTCAGCATGAGCTAACCACCTGAATAAAAGGAGGCTGTGTACCCTGGGTACATACTGAGGTGTCTAGCTCATGCTGCAGCCCATGTCACTCACTATATGTGCACTCCTATGGTTACCTGTGCTAGATAGATTAAAACTATAGTCTCACTCTCACTTGCAGCACAGATATACCCTTTCAGTAGCTGTTCTTTCAGGAGGAGATTTTCAGAGGCACAAAGAGCAGTTAAATGTCCAATTCCTAGATAAAAACAACAGAAGTAGGGTGTCTTTGAAAATCCCCCCTTTTCCAAACCATCAGGTGAAAATGCTTAATAGTATCATTTGAAGTTTCTTTATGTACTATTTTAGACGGATCCAGAAGAGACCTGTCTCCAGGTCTGTGAGACATTTCCCTCTCATTCCCCTTTGGGATCAGTGAGCATAGCAGAATTGCCCCTGCTGATTCCAAAGCTGATGAATATTCAAGCATGACATTTTGTGCAGTGGATAGAAAAGACAGTATAAAGAGAACACTGCTGCAGCCTATTTTTCCTTCTCCATCTCAGCTATTATTTTTATGATAAATTAAAGTGTCTGCATGTGTGTAAGGACAAGTAGTGTTAGGTAGTCAGACCATAACCAAGAAAAAGCCACAATTCTTTCCTGCTATTATTGAGCTGCTGTGTAGTCACAGAATAGCTTTACCAGCCAATATTAATATATGCAAATATACAATTTAAAGTGTACGGACATTGACACACCATTTAATTCATACAGACAAAATCTTAGTGGAAAAGTCAAGCAAGCATGTGTGGTACAAATGAAAAATTCACATAGGGTGTGTCTACACAACACCCAAAACTCGAAATAAGATGCGCAATTTGCGCTGCGCAAATTGTGTAGCTTATTTTGAGTCTATTTCAAAATAGCTTATTTGTCATTTCGTGCTGTCTACATAGTGCCAAATTTTGAAATAAAGCACTATTTCGAGCCACCCCTTACTCCTCATAGAATGGGGTTTACAGGGATGGCGAAATAGCGCATCCGCTATATTTCGAAATAACGGACGCGTTCAAAAGACGTGGGGTAGCTATTTCGGGATACCTCTGGTATCCCAAAATAACTTTGCTGTGTAGACATACCCATAAAGACTAAAACCCTAATCTTCCAAGTTGTTCTGCCTCGGCAGGTTTCCACAGCCTACGCTAAGCCCTGCTAATTTTATCAGGGCTTGGCATAGGTACAGGGATCTGCCCAGGTAGAACACATTTGAAAGACCTATGGGCACATTCTCCTCTGAGATGCATCTAGCTCTAACTGAGTCTCTTTTAACCCAATCTGAAGAAGGAATCTGATTCATAGGAAAAATACAGCACTATCTATCAATTGTAATGTGGGCTGCTCTAAACTACACTTTTGCAACTCCACTGATGTGCACAAGTGTAATAGCACATAGAACTGGGCTCATTATGTTTAAATAATATGAAGTATTGGCTTTAGGGTTGGGCATTTATCTTTAATGATGCGGCTTGAAACAGTACTAATATTTAGTAATTACCATCTGGTTAACTACTAAGCATTTCTCGTTAATCTGTGATTCCACTCCTGTACATAGCTTGTAAGTTATTTGAGGGTGGGATTATCTGTTTCTTTTGTGTGTTGTTCAGTGCCTAGTGCAATGGCATCATAGTCCAAGACTGGAACTCCTAGGTGCTACAATAATACAAATAATAAAACATTAAGAAGGGGGTGGGGAAACATAGGTAAGTAAAGCTCCAGTGCCAGCTGCACTAAATGAATGGAAGGCGGCTGCGTCTAATGTTTTTAATTGGCCAGATTCTGAAGTGCATGGTCTTGCTCATTTTACACTGTGTGTACTTTAGTACTAAATACATAACAGTGCATTTACTAGAGAAGCCTCTGAGGTGATCAACAAGATGTAGAACAGTTTGCTAAACTACTCAAAGTAAATGAGTAGAGACTTTTTTTTGCAACACTTCAAAGGTAAATACCAAGATAACAATTACAAAAAAATCACATTGCTTGTCAACATGGCTGACTGCTCCTCACATACTGATATTTCATAGGCAAAACAAACCCCCGTCCCCCTACTTCTGTTGTCAGATGTAGAGTCAGTGTCAATATGGTGATCTGTCAGATGTTGGTAGAGGTTCAGCCGCATGGATGTGCTTCCTTGGTTCTGTGCAGATAACCAGCATAGCAGATTCTAAGGGAACCCCAAGAAACCACAGAATCAAATAAGGGACAAATGCATCCATTCAGGTTTATTGCCAAACAAGGCAAAGTAATATTTGCCTGCAGACGCTGCTGGACCACTAAGCATATGTGTCCCCCAACAATGGACCTGCTTGGTCATAGCAGGACTTTCCACTACTCCCTAGGCCAGACAAAGAGTTAAGGCAAGGTATTCCAACATTTATCGACTGAGAGAGAGAATCTGGGATACACACTTTACATATCATCCTACGTGTTTCATGACATATTTGGAACCTCTTCTTTTATGTTCCTCCTGGTATTTTAGACAAAACATTGCTATTCATCACCTGTCATTGTTCTTTCACTCCTGATGTTTCAGACAAAATATCACTATTCATTGCTTTTGTCAAATAATTGTATCAAATACTACATTGGGGTGTCTTTGTACTGTCCAGCTAGAATGTGTTTACATATTCCGTGTGTTTTAGCAGTGTCCCAAATTCTTACCTTAGACACTGACTTACAGGCAAACATCTGCTTTTGACAGGGCCTGATTGTTAGTCATAGTATAATTTTTGCTGACTTTGGTTTGGCCCTCAGCCTTTACACCAGGTCCATCCTTCAGACTATTTCTTTTCAGTACACCTCTCACTCTGTTACACAGTAGTTATGCTGTTATGTCCCTATGGCCTTCATGGTTTACAGATTCCTAATGTTGTTGGGATTCCCTCTGAGACCTCTTTCTACTTGACTCCTCAAGAGCTCTCTTTGACTCCATTCTCCTCAGTCAGGTTCCTTTTATTTGGCATAAGTAAAGCTACACTGAGTTGATCAGTCTCAAGCATAGCTGGTGGGTATAGGAAGTACCATACATCAAAACTTACATAGAAAACTTCTTCCTTTATATAAATTTACACATTACATTGCCTTTACTGCACATTGCATCCTACATTTTGGGATTGGCTTGGTTACTCTGTTGGAATACTCCTTGGACAGCTTGCTTTGTCTACTCACTCTCCATGCATGACTGACTTTTTATCTTATCTTACATTCTAGGGATAGCTTATATTGTCTATTGTAAATGGTTCACTGGGTGTACCCCCTTAGCTAGTACGGATGTTCTCTCTCTTAGCTTACGCACCCATTTACCTATTTTAGTACACACATTCTGTTTCCAGCCTGCTGATCCATTTACCTCCCTAATCCTGTCTCCCAAGAAATGAGTCTTCACCTATGCCTAATTATTCATGGCAAGCCTGGTCTCCATGTGTTAGAAAATATCATCATCGTCCAAAAAAATGTGTTTACGTGGTAGGGACATGTACACCATATAGAAGATTGGAGACATTCTAATTCAGTTTCAGCAGGGTAGCCATGTTAGTCTGTTAACTGGAAAAACTTAAAAAACAACAGATAGTCTTGTGGCACCTTAGAGACTAACAAAAAATGTAGATGGTATCATGAGCTTTCATGGGCACAAAAGCTCATGATACCATCTGTATTTTTTGTTAGTCTCTAAGGTGGTACAAGACTATTTATTCTAATTAAGTGTTTGAGTAGACTGCTTGGGGGAGGAAAGGGGAAGCAAGGAAGGCCAAGAAAGAACTGAAACAACTGTGCTGAGTGCTGAGATCACCTGAGAAGTATCACAACTAGCAAGTGACTAGAATCAATGGAAGAACTACACTGCCAGGTTTGTCAGCAATACAGAACAAGCCAAGGTCTAAAGTAGTAACAGTCATGTTTTGATGCCCATTTCTTTGTCAGTGAAAGGCAAGCAATAGCTAGGAGACTAAATGGAGCATTACTGTTTCTTTCATCAGGGGTACAGAACATGGCAGTTGGCTGATTAACCTATAGGTTGCATAACACAAAGCAGTTTTGAATTTGCATATCTGAATTCCTTCTGAAATCTTGGGTGAATACCATCTGATCTGGATGACTCATTATGCTTTAATTTTATCTTTTTTGTTCCAAAACCTCTATTACTGTCTCAGACTGGGAAAGTTTCTTAATGGCTCAGCTTTGGAAATATCCCTCACATCCTTTGCAGTGAAGACCAGTAACAAGGCATTCTTTTTAGCTTCTCAATGGCCTTGTTTTCCTTGAGTGGTCCTTTAGCACTTCAATTGTCCAGTGGTCCCATTGATTGTTTGGCAAGTTTCCTTCATCTGCTGTGCTTTTCTCTGACTGCTATTTTCCTCTGGATAAATAAATACAATTTTGTTTTGAAGAAGCTGGGGGTATTTTTCTCTGCATTTACTGCTGGCCACAGCTCCCAAAGGGAATTCTTTTGCAGGTGCCAAATCCAGTTAGGACTGCTGCATTTGGTGGGACTGTAGCTCAGGATCCAGTCTGCAAGCTTACTAGGGAAATCCTTGGTGAGCTTAAACACCAAAAGGAAGCTTATAAGAAGTAGAAATTTGAACAGATAACCAGGGAGGAGTATAAATATATCGCTTGAGAATTCAGGGATGTACTCAGGAAGGTGAAAGCACAATTAAATTACAGGTAGCAAGGGATGTGAAGGGTAACAAAAAAGGTTTCTACAGGCATGTTTGCAATAAGAGGGTGATCAGAGAGGGTGTGGGGCCCTTACTGGATGAGGGGTTAGCCTCTTGACAGATGATGTAAGAAAAGCTGAAGTACTCAATGCTTTTTTTGCCTATGTCCCAGTGAGATAAATAGAAAGGAACATAAACACTGTCAAATTAAGTGTAAAAATGTAATAAGAAAAGCAAAAAAAGATTTTGAGGATAAGCTAGCCAAAAACTCAAAAAACAATAGCAAAATGTTTTTTAAGTATATTAGAAGAAGGAAGCCTGCTAAAAAAACAGTGGGTCCCCTAGACAATCAAGATACAAAAGGAGCAATCAAGGATGATAAAGCCATTGCGGAGAAGCTAAATGATTTCTTTGCATCAGTCTTCACAGCTGAGGAGGTTGGGGAGATTCCCAAATCTGCACCGTCCTTTGTGGGAGATGAATCTGAGGAACTGTCCTGGATTGAAGTGTCATTAGAGGAGGTTTTGGAACAAATAGAAAAACTTAACGTTAACAAATCACCGGGACCGGATGGCATTCACCCAAGGGTTCTAAAAGAACTCAAATGGAAAATTGCAGAACTGTTACCTGTGGTTTGTAATCTATCCTTTAAATCGGCTTCCGTACCTACTGACTGGAAGATAGCTAACGTGACACCAATATTTAAAAAGGGCTCTAGAGGTGATCCTGGCAATTACAGACTGGTAAGTCTAACGTCAGTACCAGGCAAATTAGTCAAAACAATAGCTAAGAATAAAATTGTTAGGCACGTAGAAGAACATAATTTGTTGGGCAAAAGTCAACATGGTTTCTTAAAGGGAAATCATGTCTTACTAATCTATTAGAGTTCTTTCAAAGGGTTAACAAATATGCGGACAAGGGGGATCCAGTAGATATAGTATACTTAGATTTTCAGAAAGCCTTTGACAAGGTCCCTCACCAAAGGCTCTTGTGTAAATTACATTGTCATGGGATAAGAGGAAAGGTCCTTTCATGGACTGAGAACTGGTTAAAAGACAGGAAACAAAGGGTAGGAATAAATGGTAAATTTTCAGAATGGAGAGGGGTAACTAGTGGTGTCCCCCAAGGGTCAGTCCTAGGACCAATCCTATTCAACTTATTCATAAATGATCTGGAGAAAGGGGTAAGCAGTGAGGTGGTAAAGTTTGCGGATGATACTAAACTGTTCAAGATAGTCAAGACAGAAGCAGACTGTGAAGAACTTCAAAAAGATCTCACCAAACTGAGTGATTGGGCAACAAAATGGCAAATGAAGTTTAATGTGGATAAGTGCAAAGTAATGCACATTGGAAAAATAACCCCAACTATACATATAGTATGATGGGGGCTAATTTGGCTACGACAAATCAGGAAAGAGATCTTGGAGTTATCATGGATAGTTCTCTGAAAATGTCCACACAGTGTGCTGCGGCGGTTAAAAAGGCAAATAGAATGTTAGGAATTATTAAGAAAGGGATAGAAAATAAGACACAGAATATCTTACTGCCTCTGTATAAAACTATGGTACGCCCTCATCTTGAGTACTGTGTACAGATGTGGTCTCCTCACCTCAAAAAAGATATTTTGGCCTTCGGAAGAGTTCAGAAAAGGGCAACTAAAATGATTAGGGGTTTGGAACAGGTCCCATATGAATAGAGGCTAAAGCAACTGGGACTTTTCAGTCTGGAAAAGAGGAGACTGAGGGGGGATATGATAGAGTGATGTGGAGAGGGTGAATAAAGAAAAGTTATTCATTAGTTCCCATAATATAAGGACTAGAGGACACCAAATGAAATTAATGGGTAGCAGGTTTAAAACTAATAAGCAAAAGTTCTTCTTCACACAGCGCATAGTCAGCCTGTGGAACTCCTTGCCAGAGGAGGCTGTGAAGGCTAGGACTATAACAGAGTTTAAAGAGAAGCTAGATAAATTCATGGAGGTTAGGTCCAAAAAAGGCTATTAGCCAGGGGGTAGGAATGGTGTCCCTGGCCTCTGTTTGTCAGAGGCTGGAGATGGATGGCATGAGACAAATCACTTGATCATTGTCTTCGGTCCACCCCCTCCGGGGCACTTGGTGCTGGCCACTGTCAGCAGACAGGCTACTGGGCTAGATGGACCTTTGGTGTGACCCAGTACGGCCATTCTTATGTTCTTTTGTTATGTCTTCACAGACAAGGTCAGCTCCCAGACTACTATATTAGGCAACATAGTCTGGGAGGAGATGGACAGCCCTCGGTGGAGAAGGAACAGGCTAAGAACTATTTAGAAAAGCTAGACATACACAAATCCATAGGTACAGATTTAATGCATCCAAGGGTGCTGAGGGAGTTGGCAAATGTCATTGCAGAGTTTGGCCATTAACTTTTGAAAATTTGTGGAGATCGTCAGAGGTCCCAGATGATTGGAAAAAGGCAAATATAGTGCCCATCTTTAAAAAAGGGAAGAAGGACAATACAGGGAATTACAGACCAGTCAGCCTTACCTTAGTCCTGGAAAAATTATGGAGGGAATCCTCAAGGAATCCATTCTGAAGCATTTGGAAAAAGATCAGGAATAGTCAACATGGTTTCACCAAGGGCAAGTCATGCCTGACCTACCTGATTAGCTTCTATGATGAGGTAAATGGCTCTTTAGACATGGGGAGGTCGGTGGATATGATATACCTTGACTTTAGCAAAATTTTTTATACAGTCTCCCACAATATTCTTGCCAGCAAGTTAAGGAAGTATGGATTGGATAAATGGACTATACCAGTGGTCCCCAACCTTTTGGGGCTGCCGGGCGCCGAGGAGCGGCGGCCACGCATGCGCCATGCGCCCGGGCAGGGGCCGTGCATGCGCCGCGCGCCTGGGGCACAAGAATGGCTCGGGCCGACCCTGGTCACTAGGTGAGTGCACATAAATGCCCAGCGGGCGCCATGGCGCCTGCAGGCACCGCATTGGGGACCACCAGACTATAAGGTGGATAAAAAGCTGGCTAGATTCAGGCCCAAAGGATAGTGATCAATGGCTCAAGGTCTGGTTGGCAATAGGTTTCAAGCGGAGTGCCCCAAGGATCAGTTCTAGGGCCAGTTTTATTCAACACCTTTATTAATGACCTGGATGAGGGGATGGATTGCACCCTCAGCACGTTTGTGGATGACACTAAGCTAGGGGGAGAGGTAGATACATTAGAGGGTAGGGATAGGGTCCAGAGTGACCTAGACAAATTGGAGGATTGAGCCAAAAGAAATCTCATGTGGGTCAACAAGGAGAATTGTATAGTCCTGAACTTGGAATGGAAGAATCCCAAGCACTGCTACAGGCTGGGGACCAACTGGCTAAGTAGCAGTTCTGCAGAAAAGGACTTGGGGATTACAGTGGATGAGAAGCTGGATATGAGTCAACAGTGTGCCCTTGTAGCCAAGAAAGCTAATCGCATATTAGGGTACATTAGGAGGAACATTTTCAGCAGATCTAGAGAAGTTATAATTCCCCTTTATTCAGCATTGATGAGGCCACATCTGGAGTATTGTGTCCAGCTCTGCCCCCCCCCCCCCACTACAGAAAGGATGTGGATGCGTTGGAGAGGGTCCACAATGATTAGGGGGCTGGAGCCCATGACCTACGAGGAGAGGCTGAGGGATTTGGGCTTATTTAGTCTGCGGAAGAGAAGAGTGAAGAGGGATTTGATAGCAACCTTCAGCTTCCTGAAGGGAGGTTCCAAAGAGAATGGAGAGAGGCTGTTCTCAGTAGTGACAAATGGCAAAACAAGGAGCAATGGTGTCAAATTACAGCGGGGAAGGTCTAGGTTGAGATTAGGAAAAACTATTTCCTTAGGAGGGTGGTAAAGCACTGGAATGGGGTCACTGAGGGAGGTGGTGGAATCTCCATCCCCAGAGGTTTTTAAGTCTCGGCTTGACAAAGCCCTGGCTGTGTTGATTTGGGCAGGGGACTGGACTCAATGACCTCCTGAGGTCTCTTCGAGGCCTAGGATTCTATGATTCTATAAGAATGTGTCTAAGTGCTGTTCATCAGTTGACATTAATATTCAGGTTATGTAAGTGACCTGCTCACAAGACCTGAAAGACCATCTGCATTCAGTTTGATCTATGGATGAAAAGTGCTATATTAGATGTCAAGTGTTGTTTTCTAATATCATTTATACAGGTGTGCTATTTCCAGGGGTGGCAGATTAACCAAATTGTTGGTGGTGCCCAGAGCCCGCACTCCCTGCCTTCAAAAAAAGAGCTAAATAAATTCATGGAGGTTACGTCCATCAATGACTATTGGCCAAGATGGGTAGGAATGGTGTCCCTAGCCTCTGTTTGTCAGACTGGCTTTCCCTTTGCTGGGTTCATCCCAGTGACCGGTGACAGGGAAGAGTCTATGCAGCATGATTAGAGGCAGTTACTTTTTCAGCCAATTGCTGCAAACCCAGGTGGGGGAGATCTGCAGCAAAAGCCAGCAGGGAGTTATTTAACAAGCTGGCAGAGACCTGGGTTGTAAAGGCAGTACCTGTAAGAAATTTTAAGTTACTTTCACTGCTGGACTATACCAGCACCAAAGGAGGAAGGTGAACTGGCCACTTTATGGGAGGAGTTTGCTTGAGATGTTTAATGCCTATTTTGCTTCAGTCTTCACTGAAAACGTTAACGGTGACCAGATACACAACACAATATTAACAAGGGGAAAGGAATGCCAGTCAAAATAGGGAAATAAAAGGTTAAAGAATATCTAAGTAAGTTAGATATATTCAAGTCAGCAGGGCCTGATGAACTTCGTTTTAGAATACTTATGGAATAGTATTATTCATATGAGGGCCACTCAAGCAGGTACAATTAAGGAATTTGTAGGGAAAATTAGGGAAAACTCTCTGTGCACAGGATGTGTATTCATCTATAGTGCAGTGGACATATACAATACGTTTTGAAGAAGAATCAGAAGTAGAGTAACTAATTTTTTGCTTTAAGATGTCTCAAACTGAGGCACCTGAAGTCACTAGTCATCTTTGAACATTTACATCTGAATGACTGTTCTACGTAAGAACATAAGAATGGCCGTATGGGTCAGACCAAAGGTCCATCTAGCCCAGTATCCTGTCTGCCGACAGTGGCCAGCACCAGGTGCCCCAGAGAGGGTGGACCAAAGACAATGATCAAGCGATTTGTCTCCTGCCATCCCTCTCCAGCCTCTGACAAACAGAGGCCAGGGACACCATTTTATCCCCTGGCTAATAGCCTTTTATGGACCTAACCTCCATGAAATTATCTAGCTTCTCTTTAAACTCTATTATAGTCCTAGCCTTCACAGCCTCCTCTGGCAAGGAGTTCCACAGGCTGACTACACGCTGTGTGAAGAAGAACTTTCTTTTATTAGTTTTAAACCTGCTACCCATTAATTTCATTTGGTGTCCTCTAGTTCTTCTATTTAGGGAACCAATAAATAACTTTTCTTTATCGGCCTTCTCCATACCACTCATGATTTTATATACCTCTATCATATCCCCCCTCAGTCTCCTCTTTTCTAAACTGAAAAGTCCCAGTCGCTTTAACCTCTCCTCATATGGGACCCTTTCCAAACCCCTAATCATTTTAGTTGCCCTTTTCTGAACCCTTTCCAAGGCCAAAATATCTTTTTTGAGGTGAGGAGACCACATCTGTACACAGTATTCAAGATGTGGGCGTACCATAGTTTTATACAGGGGCAGGAAGATATTCTGGGTCTTATTTTCTATCCCTTTCTTAATAATTCCTAGCATCCTATTTGCCTTTTTGACCGCCGCTGCACACTGCGTGGAAGTTTTCAGAGAACTATCCATGATAACTCCAAGATCTCTTTCCTGATTTGTCGTAGCCAAATTAGCCCCCATCATACTGTACGTATAGTTGGGGTTATTTTTCCCGATGTGCATTACTTTACACTTATCCACATTAAATTTCATTTGCCATTTTGTTGCCCAATCACTCAGTTTGGTGAGATCTTCTTGGAGTCCCTCACAGTCTGCTTCTGTCTTGACTATCCTAAACAGTCTGGTATCATCTGCAAACTTTACCACCTCACTGCTTACCCCTTTCTCCAGATCATTTATGAATAAGTTGAATAGGATTGGTCCTAGGACCAACCCTTGGGGGACACCACTAGTTACCCCTCTCCATTCTGAAAATTTACCGTTTATTCCTACCCTTTGTTTCCTGTCTTTTAACCAGTTCTCAATCCAAGAAAGGACCTTCCCTCTTATCCCATGGCCATGTAATTTACACAAGAGCCTTTGGTGAGGGACCTTGTCAAAGGCTTTCTGAAAATCTAAGTATACTATATCTACTGGATCCCCCTTGTCCGCATGTTTGTTAACCCCTTCAAAGAACTCTAATAGATTAGTAAGACAGGATTTCCCTTAACAGAAACCATGTTGACTTTTGTCCAACAAATTATGTTCTTCTACATGCTTCACAATTTTATTCTTGACTATTGTTTTGACTAATTTGCCCGGTACTGAAGTTAGACTTATCAGTCTGTAATTGCCTGGATCTCCTCTAGAGCCCTTTTTAAATATTGGTGTCACATTGGCTACCTTCCAGTCATTAGGTACGGAAGCCGATTTAAGGGATAGGTTACAAACCACAGATAATAGTTCAGCAATTTCCCATTTGAGTTCTTTTAGAACCCTTGGATGAATGCCATCCGGTCCCGGAGATTTGTTAACATTAAATTTTTCTATTTGTTCCAAAACCTCCTCTAATGACACTTCAATCCGGGACAGTTCCTCAGATTCATCACCCACAAAGGACGGTGCAGATTTGGGAATCTCCCCAACGTCCTCAGCCGTGAAGACTGAAGCAAAGAAATCATTTAGTTTCTCCGCAATGGCTTTATCGTCCTTGATTGCATCTTTTATAGTTCGATCGTCTAGGGGACCCACAGGTTTTTTGGCAGGCTTCCTGCTTCTAATGTACTTAAAAAACATTTTGTTATTTCTTTTTGAGTTTTTGGCTAGCTGTTCCTCAAAATCTTTTTTTGCTTTTCTTATTACATTTTTACACTTGATTTGACAGTGTTTATGTTCTTTTCTATTTATCTCACTAGGATTGGACTTCCACTTCTTAAAAGATGCCTTTTTGTCCCTCACTGCTTCTTTTACATGGTGGTTAAGCCACGGTGACTCTTTTTTAGGTCTCTTGCTATGTTTTTTAATTTGGGGTATACATTTAAGCTGGGCCTCTATTATGGTGTCTTTAAATTATTGTTCTGATTTCTTTAAAAGTGAAGACATTCCTTAAATCTAATTTTCTTCAAGGTAATGCGAGCAATGTGATCTGAACTCCAAAAAGTGATTAGTGTGAGAACTGAGCCAGGCGCACCTTCTCAGCTTTGCTTCTTTTTTTGCAATTTTATACGATTTCTTTGAGTTCTCTTGCGTTGCGTCGTGTACCTGTTTAAGATGGATGGTTCAGAAGTTAGGGCACTAGTCTATGATTTAGGAGACCTAGGTTCGATTCTCTGCTTAACCACAGATGCTCTATGAGGTCTTGGGCAAGTCACTCGGCCTCTCTGTGTCTCAGTTCCTCATTTGTAAAATGGAGATAGCACTGCCTGCTGTTCACAGAGGTATTGTGAGGGAAAAATGCATGAAAGATAGTGAGGCACTCAGATTGGTGTGGAAAAAGTGAATAAGGAAAAGTTATTTACTTGTTCCCAGAACATAAGAACTAGGGGTCGCCAAACTAAATTAAAAGGTAGCAGGTTTAAAACAAATAAAAGGAAGTTTTTCTTCACACAGCGTACTGTCAGCCTGTGGAACTCTTTGCCAGAGGAGGTTTTCAAGACCAGGATTTTAACAGGGTTTAAGAAAGAACTAGATAAATTCATGGAGGTTAGGTCTCTGTCAGAGGCTAGGAATGGGTGACGGGAGAGGGATTGCTCCCTCTGGAGCATTTGGTATTGTCCACTGTCAGCAGACAGGATACTGGGCTATGTGGACCTTTGGTCTGACCCAGTATGGCTGTACTTATGTTCTTACATCATACACAGGCATAGGAACTGCGGCATGCACACTGGAGGGAGAAAGCTCTGGTTTGAGATCAGAGTTTCCTTCTCTTAGACAGAGGCTTAGCAAGTTCTGTCTGCCCCGGTTTGAAATCAGAGTTTCCCTTCTCCTAGGTGCTGTTGGACTGCGGTGCCTTATTCTGTATTATTAAACTCAACCCCTCAAGATCCTTAATCTACCACCCGAAAGTTCCGTAGTACCCAAGTGCAAGGGTAAAATACTGGCACAGGAATGTTAAAATGAGTTTCCTGGCCCTCCACAGCATCAATCAACTTTTGTTTCACAACACTTCCAGATAGATTTCTATACTTGGTAAAAAAATAATATGTAGACTGGCATTGAGCATTAGTGACTACAAAACTGAGTAGGCTGAATGTTGTTCTTTAAGAGACTCACCTATAGCAAGACTGCTTAGAGCTGTTTGACTCAAATTGTTTGTTGTAATCAATTACCCAGGGAACTTCACCCTTCTTTCTGTTGGGAGTCTTGTTTGCTGATAGATCCTGATATATGTATGTGTCTGTGTGTGTGTAGACAGTGGGTCCTAAGCAAATAGTCAAAGTGAACATTCTACAATTTCTGGTGCGTGGTTTATTGCCCATTGTCATATGATTTCATTTTTGCTGCCTGACTGGGTGACTAAAACTGGGTAAGTAGGAGTATAACAAATGGTGAACAGCCAAAAATCTTTTCTTTTGCCCAGCAAAATGAGTGTTGGTATTAAAAACAGCCATTCCCCAAGCATTTGAGCAAACCAAACCTGCTTCTGAGACTGTTTGTTTGCATATGGGAAATAAGAGATACAAACCTTGTCAAACAGAAAAGCTATTTGGAATCTAAGGTTCACAAACACTAGGTTTTTAAAAAATATTTAACCAGCTTTATTTTGTATGTCATATCACAAAGACAAAACAAGGAAGTATCTGTTCTCGGGTGTGCTAAGACACAGGGTATGTCTACACTACAGAGTTTTGTCGGAAAAATGGCCGTTTTTCCAACAAAACCTGAGTTACGTCCACACTGCAATCGCGTTCTTCCAAAAGTAAATCAAAAGAACAGAGGGGTTTTTCTGGCATTGGTAATCCTCTTTCTACAAGAAAGAAACCTTTTTCCAAAAGAACTCTTTTGGAAAAAGGCGAGTGTCGACGGGGAAGAGGGAGTTCTTTCAAAAGAAGAGGAAAGAGGAAAAAGCACAGGTGCCCTGGTGGCCACTCCATCCATAGTAATTACAGCTGAAATGCGAGATAGCGTCCATTCAGTGTGGATGCTATCCTTCGAAAAAACAGATCACTTTTTCGATGCACTTTTGTGTGTGGAGGCTCTCTTTCAGAAGTTTTTTCAGAAGATCTCTTCTGAAAAAAGTTTCTTCCAAAAGATGTCTGTGGTCTAGACATTGCCACAATGTCAAAGTAAAGAAATTTCTGTGTGCTGTGTGGGGACTGGATTCTTAGGCAGTTGCTAATGGGCTATGCAAACTTTTATCTCTAGGTCATCTGCTCAGTCCAGATCAGGCAGTTATGGCCAAAAGTTGAACTAGTTGAAGGCTTTTGAGTGCTCCAGGTAGTCTCCCACTCCAGTCCCCAATTGATAGATGTCTGTCTCATCTATACTTATCATTTTCTACTCACAGTGAGAGAGCATGGAGATTAAGTACCTTCTCACCCTCAAAAAGGGCTCCAAAGGTCATGGATAATGTAGGGACTTGGGGTACATCTTTCAGTGGCTGGACCCAAAGGATTTAACAGCATGCTATATACAGTCAAGGGAGTTAATCCTGTAGGTAATAGAGTAGTAAACTGTGCTTTTGGTTCTGAGCATCCAAGTTTGTCCTGTTCAAGAAAATGGTTTTGTATGAGTGTGATACTGGCACAGTGGACTTTCAGATACTTCCTGTACTGTGCTATTCTCTGTGGATGCACTTCTCAGAAGCTAAATTCATGTGATATATTAAATCCAAGGTTCTTCTTTTAGCAGGTTTGCTTTTGTGTTTGCTCAGGCTTTGTTGTTTTTTGAGGCTTACTGGTATTACTTGGTGAATCCCGTAATAATTATCTCCAAAATCTACTGTTTGACTCCCATTAATAGTGAAACTCTTCAGAAACCTGTTATAATTATTACCCTCTATGCGTACCTTGTTAAACACTTTAAAACCTAGGAATCCAGGGGATGCTGTTTTAAGAAAGCATTTAAATTATCAGGATGAATTATGTAAGATGCTAACAGTATGTTCCCTCAACTTCACTTACAATTTTACAGAACCTAGAATGCATAATAATCAGTGTTATTCTGCCTAGCTGTGCTCTGATGCTTTCTCAGTATGTATTTGTTTCATTAATGCACATTTGTCTCGGAATAATCCCTATAAAAACTGTGTAGGAGATCTGAGCTTGACTATCAAAAAGCAGCCTTTATATGGGTGTACCTGATAGGACTACAAAATGTAGCAAAGCAGGGGGTGTTCCCCATAATGGCAAAGCATACAACCAGTAACAACTAACGAAGAGAACTGTGGTTGCCATTAAAAAGCCAACAGATGCCATTTGGTCACCTATCATTTTAACCTGTTCAAAATACAGTGAGACACTCATGATCCACATGCAAAAAAACAATTAAACAAACAAAACCCAAGTTCAGTTCCCAAAGCTGTGCTGGCTCTGCAGAGGCTGATTAATAAAAACTCATTTTTGACACTAACCTTAGTTGCTCTGGCTCTGACTATACACGCAGAAAGCAGCCTGATTGAATAAAAAGGCGACATTTTTATGTGGTCACTTTTTGACCATCATCATACTTTAATCCATCATGATCAATTTTTCAATGAAATAGTACTGCCAAGATATTTTCTTGCCCAGCTATTGTTTTCCTGATGGCTCCCCTACAATATCATTATAGTAGTAGACCCATAATTGAAGAGAGAGATGTAATAGGGGTCTAGGAGACATTTGTATGCTAAAAGCTCTCTGAGGATCATGCTGTTCGTATTGGAGATAAGCCCAAGTCTTAATGAAGATGCAGATTTCCAACAGCTTAAAAATCAGTGTTGTTTTGCTTTGGGCTCATATTCTACTCTAGTGTATGTAAAATGGAAAATATCATATAGTTAGGCACATAGCCTCTCTGCTGATTGATTATGTAACAATTGCTGTTTTAGTTAAATATTTTACTTTCAATTGCAAGTAAAAGAATTTGACAGTGTTGGCTCTGTAGAAATTGTAAAAATCCAGTGTATTAACTATTAACTATATTTGCCTTCAGTTCACTGCTACTGGATCTTCATATGGTGATGCTGAAAGAGTTATTAATTTTAAATTGGTAAATAAATATTCTGTAGAAAGAGTATGTTTGTTTATAAACATACACACACAGATCTATAGACATAGAAATATTTAAAAACAGTTTCTGAAAATCCTATTACTTTTTACTAACTGTGTTCTGCAGCTGTCTTTGAATGGGATATTTTGCCAGTACTTCACTTTATTTGGCTCTGGTGAGGCCACATCTGGAGTATTGTGTCCAGTTCTGGGCCCCCCACTACAAAAAGGATGTTGACGCATTGGAGAGGGTCCAGCGGAGGGCAACCAAAATGATTAGGGGACTGGAGCATATGACCTACGAAGAGAGGCTGAGGGAGTTGGGTCTGTTTAGTCTGCAGAAGCGAAGAGTGAGGGGGGATTTGATAGCAGCCTTCAACTTCCCGAAGGGAGGTTCCAAAGAGGATGGAGAGGCTGTTCTCAGTAGTGACAGTTGGCAGAACAAGGAGCAATGGTCTCAAGTTGCGGTGGGAGAGGTCCAGGTTGGATATTAGGAAAAACTATTTCACTAGGAGAGTGGTGAAGCACTGGAATGGGTTACTGAGGGAAGTAGTGGAGTCTCCATCCCTAGAGGTGTTTAAGTCTCTGCTTGACAAAGCCCTGGCTGGGTTGATTTAGTTGGGATTGGTCCTGCCTAGAACAGGGAGCTGGACTTGATGGCCTTCTGAGATCTCTTCCAGCTCTGTGGTTCTATGATTCTTTGATTCTAGGTGGGGCCACCTCTTCTGAAGAAGAGTGAGACAGAAAGTTCAAGTCGCAACAGCTTTGACAGTGTCCTCTATTTGTTCCAAGGTGAAACGCATTGAGAAAAAAATATAACATTGGTCAATGTAGCTGTTGGTTAACTCATGGTTATAACCACACTTAACTGAACCATAATTAAAATTATAAAAATTAAGAGAAATATAAAATTTGACCTCCAGAAACTTTGAGACATCTAATTTCCAGTTGATGATAATACTCAGATGCATTTTCTGTGCTCTGACATACAGCACCAAATTATAAAAGTAGTTGCTTATTATTTGCTTATTCATTAATATCTTTATTATATTTAAGATGCCAGTAAATGTCTTTTACTGATCATAGAATCATAGAACCATAGAGCTGGAAGAGACCTCAGAAGGCCATCAAGTCCAGCCCCCTGCCCAAGGCAGGACCAATCCCAACTAAATCTACCCAGGTAGGGCTTTGTCAAGCTGAGACTTAAACACCTTTAGGGCTGGAGACTCCACTACTTCCCTAGGTAAACCATTCCAGTGCTTCACCACCCTCCTAGTGAAATAGTTTTTCCTAATATCCAACCTGGACCTCTCCCATCGCAACTTAAGATCATTGTTCCTTGTTCTGCCATCCATCACTACTGTGAACAGCCTTTCTCCAGCCTCTTTGGAACCTCCCTTAAGGAAATTGAAGGCTGCTATCAAATCTCCCCTCACTCTTCTCTTCTGCAGACTAAATAGACCCAACTCCCTCAGCCTCTCCTCGTAGGTCACATGCTCCAGCCCCCTAATCATTTTGGTTGCCCTCCGCTGGACCCTCCCCAATGCATCCACATCCTTCCTGTAATTGGGGGCCCAGAACTGGACACAATACTCCAGATGTGGCCTCACCAGAGCCGAAAAAAGAGGAATAATCGCATCTCCGGATCTACTGGCAATTCTCCTCTTAATGCACCCTAATATACCATTAGCCTTCTTGGCTACAAGGGCACACTGTTGACTCCTATCCAGCTTCTCATCCACTGTAATCCCCAGGTCCTTTTCTGCAGAACTGCTACTTAGCCAGTCGGTCTCTAGCCTGTAACAATGCTTGGGATTCTTCCATCCCAAGCGCAGGACTCTACACTCGTCCTTGTTGAACCTCATCAGATTTCTTGTGGCCCAATCCTCCAATTTGTCTAAGTCACTCTGGACTCTATCCCTGCCCTCCAGCGTATCTACCTCTCCCCCCCTAGCTTAGTGTCATCCGCAAACTTGCTGAGAGTGCAATCCATCCCCTTATCTAGGTCATTAATAAAGATGTTGAACAAAACCAGTCCCAGAACCAAACCTTGGGGCACTCCACTAGAAATTGACCGCCATCCTGACATCAAGCCGTTGATCACTACCCACTAGGCCCGACCTTCCAACCAGCTTTCTATCCATCTTACCATCCATTTATCCAATCCACATTCCCTTAACTTGCTGGCAAGAATATTGTGGGAGACCATATCAAAAACCTTGCTAAAGTCAAGGTATATCTCATCCACTGACTTTTCCATATCCACAGAGCCAGTTACTTCATCATAGAAGGCAATCAGGTTGGTCAGGCATGACTTGGCCTTCATGAATCCATGCTGACTATTCCTGATCTCTTTCCCCTCTTCCAAGTGCTTCAAAATGGATTCCTTGAGGATCCCCTCCATGATTTTTCCACAGACTGAGGTAAGACTGACTGGCCTATAGTTCCCTGGACCGTCCTTCTTCCCTTTCTTAAAGATGGGCACTACATTTGCCTTTTTCCAATCATCCGGGATCTCTCCCAATCGCCACGACTTTTCAAAGGTAATGGCCAAAGGTTTCTCAATGACATTTGCCAATTCCCTTAGTACCGTTGGATGTATTAAGTCCAGACCGATGGATTTATGTACGTTTAGGTTTTTTAAATAGTTCCTAACCTGTTCTTTCCCTACCAAGGGCTGTCCACCTTCATCCCATATTGTGTCACTTAGCACATTAGTCTGGGAGCTGACCTTGTCCGTGAAGACAGAGGCAAAGAAAGCATTAAGTACTTCAGCTTTCCCCACATCATCTGTCACTAGGTTACCGCCCTCATCCACTAGGGTCTCCACACCCTCTCTAATCACCTTCTTCTTGCTAATATGCCTGTAGAAACCTTTCTTGTTATCCTTCACATCCCTGTATTATTTTGCATTATGGAAATTATTTTTGCAAATAATACATCCCTGATGTATTATTTTGCATTATGTAGTGAGGTATAATGACTTGGCTGAGTCTGACAAAGTTCTGCTTGCCTGTTTTCTTTTAAACAAAGTTCACTGTTGAAACAACAGTAGTGGGTAGTAGCAAAATTACTCTTTTTTTCTTTTTATACAAAGACCTGAAATATTTTGACTGGCTGGGACCAGCAGCTATAAATAAGAGAAACACTTCTGTGGCTTCACTACTATCTGGATTGTGTTAAATGAGGCCAACCACTCAGACACATAGGGTTGGAGGAGACCTATGTTCTGCAGCTGTCTTTGACTTCAACAGGTCATCGAGTCCAGCCCCTTGTTACAAGCAGGACAAATCCCAACTAAATCATCCCAGCCAGAGCTTTGTCAGTCTGGGACTTAAAAACTAACAGGGATGGAAATTCCACCACCTCCCCAGGTAAACCATTCCAGTGTTTCCCCACCCTCTTTGGCTATGTCAACACAGCAGCGTTATTTTGGAATAATTGATGTTATTCCGAAATAACATAGTCTGTATCTACACAGCAAGCAATTATTTCAACATAATGGCATAATAAAGATGTTGAACAAAACCAGCCCTAGAAATAATCCTTGGGTACCAACTGCCAACCAGACATCGAGCTGTTGATCATTACCTGTTGAGCCCAACAGTCTAGACAGCTTTCTAGAGATCTTACAGTCCATTTATCCAATGCATACTTCCATAACTTGCTGGCAAGAACACTGTGGGAGACCGTATCAAAAGCTTTGCTAAAGTCAAGGTATATCATATCAACTGCCTTCCCCATAACCACATCCCTCCCATACAGTGCTGCCTAGCACAGCAGTCTGGGAGCTGACCTTGTCAGTGAAGGCACAGGCAAAAAAGCATTGAGTACTGCAGCTTCCCAGATTAGCTGTCACTAGGTTACCTTCCTCATGCAGTAAGGGTCCCACACCTTCCCTGACCACCCTCTTATTTCTAACATGCCTGTAGAAACCCTTTTTGTTACCCTTCACATCCCTTGCTAGCCGCAATTCCATTTGCGCTTTGGCCTTCCTGATTACATCTCTGCATGCTTGAGCCTAATCATCTGTCCAAGCTTCCACTTCTTGTAAGCTTTCTTTTTGTGTTTATGCGTGCCAAAGATTTTACTGTTAAGTCAAGTTGGTCACCCACCATATTTGCGTTTCTTACTGCACATTGGGGTGTTTCTTCCTGCACCTTCAATAAGTTTTCTTTAAAATATAGCCAGCTCTTCTGGATTCCCTTCCCCTTCAGAAACACAGGGAGGCATGTGGAATAGGAAATTTGAGACTGAAAGGCAGCACTGTAATGCAATTAGAGACATTCTGACATGAGCCAGTATCTGCTAGCAAGCAATAAGAACAGGATAGTTATAGGCTATTTAGTAGAAAGTGCCAGAAACCTGGTTCTTGTCAATCAGTGTTAATACATTTCCAAGGATGCTTTATTACTGAGTAATGCTTCCTGCACTAAAGCCTTCAGATCACACAGTGCATATATTTTGTAATTTTTCAGGATTTATTCTTACTCGTTTTGGTCTTTTGAAATACTATGAAGTTATCATGCTTAAAACTGAAAAAAGTTTATGAGCAAGCAGGAGTATATTGCAGTCAGCCATTTTATCCTGTAATGTGAGAGTCTGGAAAGACTGTTCAAGAATGCTCTTTTGGGAGCATGAATATAAAAGCAAATAATTGAGAGCAAGGCTGATGCCGGGTAGCATTTTAAATAATTTCATTATGATGGGGAATTGAATGGGCAGCTGCATAGGCAAATGCTAATTATCATTTTTGTGTATATGAAAGACTAGAAATAAGTCTTTATCAAAACCTTGGATCCGAACCTATGTAAATGTCACACATCACATGATCTATTTCCAGTTCCAAACTGTCTGGCAGGTCTTCATCACTATACTAGGCCCCAGCTTCTTAATCCTGGCTCTGGAATCCTGCTAACTTTAGGAAAGTTCTGGCCTGAATTCTGACCCAAACCTTGTGTTTCATTGGTCAAAATCAGATGTATACTCACCAGCACTTAAGAGGAAAATACTTTGTAAAATCTCAGCAAAATTCAGCTGTCATTTATTTAAAGATGTCAAGAAATTCATCCTTTCCCCCAGCTAAAGTACAGCTTAAATAGACTGTACTGTATATAAAATCATGTTATGCTGTATATCTTTTTATATTTTCTCTGTTAAATATATAGATATGAAAGGATTAAAGCAACCCCATCTAACAATGTTACAGCGAGGAAGTGGGTTTAAAAACAAAACAAAAATATTTCTAACAAAACCAGAACAGAGTTGAAACACCATGATACACGTAGGAGTGCCCTAATCTTCCTCAAGTTCCTGATTTATGGAAGGTCAGATTAAACTGGTTTGGAATACAGTGAGTAGTGTTGGATGAATCTGAAAAAAATCAGTTTAGATAGACATTTCAGTGGTTGGATATTTCTCTGGAAATCTGTCATGAGAACTGCAACTCTCATGAAAACAGGATATCTTAAAAGATTCTCAGTACTTCCTGTTTCTTAGCTAGACCATTATGTGGTGCCTTTTGGCAAGTGCTGATTCTTTTATGACCACCATAGTACAATATTCATTCTGTCTGCTCAGAGGCAAAGTGATTGGGATAGGGTATTGGAGTTGGAATCAGGAAACCTGATTTGCATATCAGCTGTGTGTCAGACTTTCTGTGACACCTTGACCAAGTTACAAGCTGTCTACTTTTTCACTTGTGAATAATTGTATTTCATCTACATGATATACTTTGAGAACTGTGGATGAGACCCCTTTAGAGAAGTACTATTATTTATTAGCAGGGTCTAGTATATTTACTGGAGCTTACAATAATTTGTTACCAGGTGGTAAGAACCAGTTCAGCACGGTATAGAGAGACAAGTGCTATAAAGAATGATCACTAACTGAATCATAGTTGACTTGAAGACCACTGGTGTCACATGAGAATGTATAGCTTTGCCGCTTAATGGGAAATACCACACACAATGTATATATCAGGTGTGTTCTGGTCTCTGTCAGTTTTAGCAGAGATCATGATGTATGAATAGGAAAAGTTTTCTCTCAAATTCTGGCTCTTGTAGCCAAAGTTTATATTGTTTTCCCTCACTGAAATTAAATTAAAACAACCTGTCTACCAAGATCAGATTTATTTGGCCATTATTGAGTTACATCAGTTCCTATGAAATAGGAGACTAAACCAGACCAAATATGATTCTGTAAATAGAACCCATTCCAGTTCTATTATATAAATAGGGCTCAGTAGCACAGATTCACATGCTTGTATGCTGTGATTGACCTATTACCATTCTGTACCAAATAAGGATGCAAAAATCGTTCTGCTTTGATCAGCAAGTGGGTGGATGAGGTTGTGATGAGTTCTGTCACAGAGATCCTCCTGAGACTCTAACTTGGTGTGCTGAAATTATCCCTGAGCCGATTTACCTGCCCTCTGGGGTACCCTACCTCCCTGTCCCTCTAAGCCAAAAGTTCTGGTCTCCCCCAGTGATGGTGCAAACTTGAGGTCAGCCCACAGAATAGCAATACAGACACTGAGATCTACTTTGCTCTGGGAAGGCTCAGTTGAAGGGTCTTGACACAGCAGCAAGATGTGCAGTCCAGTCACCACAGCTCTTTTTTGTGATAGTAGAAATAATGAAGGGACTCCCCATCTTGTCCGAACACCTCTCATCATTGATCACCTCCTGCGTCAGAACCTGACTAAACCAGACCTATCACTGACAGCTCACTCCATGAGAGCACAGGCATTCTCTGTGGTGTTCAACACACAAATCTCCATTCAGGACATTTTCAGGACAGTGACATGGTCATCTGTTCACAGCTTTGCATCCCACCCACATCTTTCAGAACTCCTTCTTCTTCCAAAAGATGCACAGCGGAACTTTGTTCCCTAGCCGGCCAATCAGAGTCAGAGAGGTGGACACGCTCATTGTGATCCTGGGTGACGCAGCCTACCCCTTGCTCCCATGGCTCATGAAGCCTTATACAGGCAGCCTGGACTCCAAGGAGGAGTTCAACAAAAGGCTGAGCAGGTGCAGAATGGTGGTGGAATGTGCATTTGGACATTTAAAGGGAAGGGTCAGCAGTCTCCTGATTCACCTGGACCTCAGTGAATGCAACATTCCCCTTGTGGTGGCAGCGTGTTTTATGCTCTGTAACCTGTGCGAGAGCAAGGGGGAAGCTTATCTAGCAGGTGGGAGGCTGAGGCAGAGCCCCTAGCCAGAGAGTTTGAGTAGCCAGACACCAGCGTGATCAGGAGAGCACAGCAAGGGGCGGTTTGAATCAGAGAGGCCTTAAAGGGCAGTTTTATTCAAGGCCTCTTTTGAGACTCTACCACATAGCTGTCCACAAGATGTCCCTGCATTCCCTGTGTTTCCCTTTAATCCCCCACCCCACCCTACTTCTTCAGTTCAACGAATAAAGAAACTGTGATTCAATGAACATGAGTGTTTATTAGGGGAAAACAACAGGGAAATGGAAGAACTGGAAACCGGAACGGGGGGCTCGGGAATGGGAGCCTTCTGCCTCCCAAGGGCCTCCAGACTCCCCTTGAGTTCCCCTCCCCCATGTCCTAGAACCCTGGCAGCCCCTAAAGATCCCGGGGGTATAAATCATGGGGGCTGGTGCAGGAGGGACCAGGAGTGCCATTGGAGCAGTTCTGGCCCGTGACCCTTTCAAGGCAGGATGGCACACACTCGGTAACAGTGCCTGGATCTTCGCCACAAGGGTATGCATGCAGTCCATTTGCTCCCTGATCATCTCCTCCCTCGTGCGTTTACGCCTGCAGATGTGAGCCAAAGTGGGCAGATATTGTAGGAGGTTGAGGACATGGATCTGGCTGCTGTCCCAGCTGCAAAGAAAAGTTACAAGGGCAGACTTTACAGAAGATATATTGTGTTAAGCTGACCCTAATCTGTTAGCGTACAGCAAAGGTCTCTGGACAGACAACAGATTTGTGTTCTGTGAAATGCAAAATGTTTGCTTCAAAGCAGGCACATTACAGCAGGTGCCCAGACTTATCAGGGGAATATTGTACACATTTGGTCTGAAGGCAGTAAGGCATGGTAAGGGGCCAGCCAGGGCTAGAGCCTGCAGGGAGGAAGGGGTGTGGCAAAGGGTGGCTTCCCTCTGGGTCCAGTACATGCAGCTTCCTGGGACAGTGCTACTTTCCCAGCTAGAGCAGGAACCTGTAGGTGGGGGAGGGGGCACGTCACACCCCACTGCCTTTACCCATTTGTAGTTAGACAAAATTTGTGAACTCATCAGAAGTGTCCTGGACTGCGAGACATCCTAGGAGGGGAGGACTGGCTCCAGCGACATGACCAGTTCCTGGTTCTCTGGTACCAGCAGCTGGCTACTCTCCTCGTCCTCCTCCTCCTCCTGCTCTTCCTCTTCTTGCCCCTTCACTATCACAGTGTCCTCCAAGTTGATACCAGGCATATCTTGTCTGAACTCGATGACCATGCTGAGGACACTGGCTGGGCCACCCCCAAAATGCTGTCCAGCTTGTCCTAGAAGTGGCACGTGTGCAGTGCTGCACCAGACTGTCTACTCTTGTCCTTCACCTTGTGGTAGGACTGGTGCAGCTCCTTGATCTTGACATGACACTGCTGCGTGTCCCTGGAATAATTGTGTGTTATTTACCCCTGAGACTATTGCAGATTAGAGCCTTTCAGGACTACTGGCTAGTTACATAATTAGGCAAGGATTTTTAAAAAACCAACATTTTAAGTAACTGTTAGATTAGAGAAGGTTCTTCACAGATCTTGTTTACTGAATAATTACATAATTGGATAGGATTTAAGTTACTCTGATTTGTGCATGCCAGACTGGAAAGAGTCTTTTCTATATAATCTCATTATATTATTTTAAAAGCCTTAAAATATTTTAGAAAAATTCAGGAGAGCAAATTTATTAGGTTTTTTTCCATCAGCACCATCCCAAATTGCCATTTACTATTTAGATAATAAATAATAACTTATTTGCTTGACATTTGAAAAATCAGATTTTTCTTTAATCCAAGAAACTGATTTTATTTATGAGATTATGAAAAAATGTATTGAACTGATTTTAAAAATAACTAACATTTCTGTCAGTCAGAGGCTAGGACAGTTACATAGGGCCTCCTGACATTAGCAAAGGGTGTGCATAGCTTTTGAGTGATGGGGAGAATATGACTCTTCTCAGTCAAAGGGAGGACTTGGTGTGAGCTATTTAGGGAAAGGGACTCCTTTTAATTTTTCTTTTGACCTCTCTTCCTAGTGTCACTCTATTTATGCCTTTGTGGAGCATTGATGCTTGGTCAGATTCTCTGCTCTACATAATTTTTGCTGATGTAATACCATTAACTTAAATAGTTATTCCACTAGTATAAATGAGAGGAGACTCAAACTGATGGTATTTTGGTTGAAAGGCAAATCCCTGTTTTAGGAACAGTCTTATGGGGTCTTTACTGTGCACAAAAAAAGCAGAAAAAAACTTAAGTTTTTGGACACCTTAATCAGCAAAGTCCCATAGAAGTCAGTAGGCACTTAAGCATATGCTTAGGTGCATTTCTGAATTGGGACTGATGAAGTATCATCCATCTGACCTCCATGCAGTAAAAACTGTGCAAGAAACTCAGTTCACCTGTGCTCCAGAGAAGACAAAGACTTACAAAAGTGAATATTATCCCAGCCTCCAAACTAAGCACTTTAGACATCCATTTTTATAATTAAAATAATAGGAAATGTGCCACATCTTTAGAAAAGGTTCAGATCCTCCTATCCTGTGACTGAGGCAATTTGAGTTCAGTCTTTTACCTGCATGGAAGGAGGAGTAGGGCTCAAATGTAATTTTGAGAGGAACTGACATTTTCTCTTTACTGTGGTGGTTTGATTTTTACAAGGTATTGCCATACAGAAAGAAACTCAGCCTAATGACTAGGTAATTTAGATTTTTGTTGGCACTGCTCTGAACAAAACAGGCTCATTGCTGGTGATAGTTTTGTGTGAAGAGAGAGGAATTCCAGTTCACTTTAATGTGGAGGTCTTATCGCAGTGGAAAGAAAACCTAGAACTAGAAACACATTTCTCTTATCTTTTAAATCGATAGCATGGCTAGGAAAGAGTGAGAATTATTGAAACCACAAATAATAACTGTCTTTTTGTTATTATTGTTGACCTTTACGAAAGACTCTTACGCTGCAGTCTGGTACTTCATGTTAAGCATAGCAAAAAAAAAAAAAAAAAAAAGAGTCAATTGTTGCAACATAAATAAATACTAAGATGTTGGCCCAAAGAGAGGGAAATTTACAGAGTGAAAGAAAGAAAATTGAGGGACTGTTTTTCCTCTAATAATATGATGTCAGTGCAGGATCTAACCCAACTTCTCACTCTCTCAATAATCAGTGGATACAGCCTCAAGTATTAATTCTGATCATACTCTTTTGTAATCCTCATCTTGTTTCCTACCCTAACACCAAAGGAAAGAGATGAGCAGTTTAGGATAGCTCAGTGGTTCTCAACCACGCTTATGGGGCCCACTGAGAGGTCACAAGGGGGTTTCAGGGGTTCTGCCAAAACCTTTCAGAGAGTGGGGCTGAAGCTGAAGCCTGAGCCATGCTGCCCTCAGCTAAAGCTGAAGCCCTAACAACTTAGCTTTATTGGATATCTGTGGTGTGGGCTTCAGGAAGTCACCCTGCTTGCTAAACCTTAGTGCCAGCCCTGGTTTTTAATCCACTGGCTATGCAGAAAAAGAGTTGTTGTGGAACAGGCAGACAGTGGAGTTTTAATAGTGAATTAGGGGTGGGCTCAGAAAGAAAAAGGTTGAGAATTATTGTATGCCCTCTCTCTTTCTCATTTGGTAGCTAATTTAGTCAGCATGGCTTAATACCATATAGATTCTAGGTTTTATACCTGAAGCAAATTATTAAGGGGATTTTTATTAAAAAAATAACACTTGTCATTCCACAATCTTACTAGCCATGTGTACAAAGAGACTGCTTTGAATTTTTTTAGCCGAAGGAAAAGAATAAAAAATCATTTTATCCATGCTTACTCTCTTATTTCATGCTCCTTTATCATGGCTGTCCTGATTATCTTGTTTATTCTGTCTTCTCTGCTGTCCACCTGTTGATTCCTCAAGCCAAAAAACAGGAAGTTAGCATAGGATTGCAGTAACTGTTGCTACCCAAAAGCAAATTTTAGAGCACAGCATAGAGATGACCTTTTTGTTTTGGTAAACAAGCACCAAATTGTTCTAAGCCCTGGATCATAATGTGTCTTTGCTTTCAAACCTACAGCACATCAATTTTTTCTTGTTCATCCAAGGACTTCTGTGTCATTCCAAGATTGATGGACTAAAGTGATAAGATGCTGAATATAATACTATTTTAGAACTATCTATGAATAGGTGGAAAATAGAATTTGATGAGATTTAGATATATTTGATTTAAGTAACAGTGCAGCCTAAATGAGAGAGAAATGATAAAATAAAAAAAACTGCTAATGCAGTACTGAAGCTAAGACTTTAAATTACAATAGCAGAGAATTCATGGCAAACTTTAACTCATTTGTAACAAATGCGTCAGTTTCAGAGGTAGAAGTGAATGGAGCTACTGAAGATTTACATAATATATTCTGAAGAAAATATCAACTAATATATAGCAAATAGTCACAGTGCCATTTAAAATATATGATAAGAACCATAAGGAAAATAACCATTGACTTCAAAGATAAACTGGTATGAGAGGGGAGGAAATATGCATCAAACCTTGAATAAGTATTAAGTATATTTTTATTTTTTGTCTCTACAGGAGTTTCATCTGCCCCATCTGAGATTCATTATGGTACCTTGCAGAGAGCAATGACTTCCTCTGAAGAATATAGGTGCCACAATGACAGAAAGATAGTGGTCTTGTTTCCCTCTGAGTTGACAAAGTGAAATGGTGCTCTTGAAGAGATAAGTGTTTATTATACTTGGAAACCCAAACTGTAGCTGGACGATTTTTCCTGAACCTGCACTCCAGTGTTCTAATGGACGATTGACAGTGGCATCATGTAGTAGTCCCTGAAGTGTTGTCATAACTGAGTTGCAATGGTTTTGTACACTTCCCCATTTCCCAACAGCTTTCTATCAGTTCTGCATTCATTTTCCTGGGGCCTGATTTTCCCATGTTATTGGTTTGCAGACAGGCTTGTAGCCTCTTTTGTTCCTACCACCTATGAAAAACGTCAGAGGGCAGATGATCCATGCTACTTTCAAGCACTCTGCATTATTATTACCACTCCTATCTACTTGGCACTGCTATTAGCATCTCTTCCTTTTGCCCTGATCGGCTTCTTGTTATGGTCACCTCTCCAGTCAGCTAGAAGGCCATATATCTACTCTAGGCTTGAAGACAGAAGCCAGGCCAATGGAGCTACACTACTTACTGAATGGAAAGCTACAGGCAATGGGAAAAGCTTCTGCTTTGGCAGTGCCAATGTTTGTCTGCTACCAGATTCTCTGGCAAGATTTAACAATGTGTTTAACACACAAGCACGAGCTAGAGAAATTGGGCGGAGAATCAGAAATGGGGCAAGCAGACCACAGATAAAAATCTATATAGATTCTCCCACTAACACATCCATCAGCGCAGCAAGTTTCAGCAGCTTGGTCTCTCCCCAGGGTGGAGATAGCAATAACCGCACTGTCAATGTTGGCATCAAAAGGACATCATCTCTGGAATACAAGGGAGATAATTCTGGCTCCAATAATAGTGAGGATAGTAGAGATTCCAAAGCTGGAGAGGACCTAAATGAGGGAGAAGACAACAATACATGTATTGTGCGCATAAATGGGGAGGATAATGGCCACGTTTCAGACCCAGAAGCAGATGCCATTAGTGCCCAGGCTAATACTAGTGGGCCAGCAGAACACTCATTGGAAGGTGAAAGACAGAGCCCAAAGGGTCAGATACCCAACCATAAACAGAAAGAAGGAGATTCTGGGAGTTTAGACAGCTATGCTGCCTCACGAGAGTCCCTGGTTAAGGTTCGCATTGGAGATGGCACAGTGGACCAAAGCAGCATCAACAACAAACTCCTTTACAAAGCCTCGGTCATGAAGAAGACCTCTACAAGGAAAAAGAAGCATACGGATGAAAACTTTGACCATGAGATATCTGCTTTCTTCCCTGCTAACTTGGACTTCCTATGCTTGCAGGAAGTGTTTGACAAAAGAGCAGCAGAGAAGTTGAAACAGCAGCTCCATCACTATTTTGAATACATTCTGTACGATGTTGGGGTCTATGGCTGCCATGGCTGCTGTAGCTTTAAGTTTGTTAACAGTGGCCTGCTTTTTGCCAGCCGCTACCCAGTTATGGATGCTGCCTATCACTGTTACCCCAATGGAAAAGGAACGGACTCCTTGGCTTCCAAGGGAGCCTTGTTTCTCAAGGTAAGATCCTTTCTTTATGAAACCCATAACTGATTCTAATACATGCTTCATCATAAATCAACTGTACTGCTTGTCAATAAACTCTGTTAGAGATAGGTTATAGAAACAGTGTTCAGATCTGGATTACATTTAGACTGGAGAATTTGAGGCTTAGGGATCATACGAAGGTGACAGAGGCTATGTCTAGTCTGCAGGCTTCTTTCAGAAGAAGCTTTTTCAGAAGAGACCTTCTGGAAAGAGAACGTCCACACTGCAAAAGTGCATCGAAAAAGCTATCTCCTTTTTCAAAAGATAGCGTCCATTCAGTGTGGACGCTATCTCGCATTTCAGCTGTGATTACTATGGACGGAGTAGCCACCAGGGCACCTGTGGTTTTTCCTCTTTCCTCTTCTTTCAAAAGAACTCCCTCTCCCCCATCCACACATGCCTTTTTCTGAAAAAGCTCTTTTGGAAAAAGGCTTCTTCCTTGTAGAATGAGGATTACCAATGTTGGAAAAACCCCTCTGTTCTTTCAACTATCTTTCAGAAGAACGCAATTGCAGTGTGGACATAATTGACTTTTTTTTTCAGAAAAACCGCCGTTTTCCAAAAAAACTCTGTAGTGTAGACATACCCAGACGTGCATCAAACATTGAAGAATTGGGTGCCAAAGTATCAAGTTACAGAAATCATTTTGTAAATTAAAAGATGTTCTTTAAATAAGCCTCAAGGGAGAGACATTAACAGGTGAAGAATAATGATGCTAACAAATTCACTTGCTCTGTCTGTTTCCAAAAGAAATTGTGGATATTTGAGGGACAGGCATACATCAAAATAAAACAAAAGGTAAAATTATTTAAAGAGATATGTGAACTGTCCCTTTAGCATGTAATGATGCTTCTCCAATTGTTTGATGTGATAGTTAATAAAGAAGTAAGCAAAACCAAAGGAAAATATTTGGCACTGAAAATTATGATAGTAGATTATGTAGAGTGAAAGATGTAATATAGGACAGTGATAAGTACTAAGTGCAGAACAAATGGACCAAAAAGTCTGGGAAACCTCTTTCGTGCAGTGACTATTCAAGAGGGTTGTCTTATACATTTTCCCAGGTCTGAGATGCTTCTCTTTAGTAGGGCTGTTTTTTACCGTAGCAGTACAGATGCCAATTCTACTTTGCACTTCACAACTTTGGGAGCATTGTAGGGTGGGGTTTTTTTTCATTTTCTTAAGATAGTTCATTTAAATAAGCTGATGGTTGTAAGACCATATGTTTTGAAGTACGGAGTTGTGCTTGTAAAGGTCAGAGGTGGCAGATGTTAGACATATTTTCATACAATGAGTTGGTATTGCAACATTGACAGTGCCTTGGGTTGAATTCTTACGAAACTGGTTGTCTCACTGGAAACTAGAAAGCAGATCCTTCCCATTTTGGATTTGACCAAGAACCAAAACTGTAGGACTAGGCTCAGATCCAGGGATTCAAATCCAAATATATGCAGAAGTCCCCAGGAATATTGGTTTCAGGTTCTGGCCTTTGACATGTTTTTTCCTGGAATGCAGCCTTGACTGCAGGACTGCTGAGTCTTCTGTCCCTCCAACCTGGGCTCCCTCTTACACTGTGATGCTTTTGGAAAGCTACAAACTTTGGGAGGTACTGCACTTATGCAGACATCCATAGGCAGGGACACACCCAAGTGAGTTACACGAGTACTTCTCCTAGCCACTCATGAACCGACAATAGAGAGACTCCAGTCAATCCCCCACAACCTTGCATCCCAGTATTATACCATCTGGCCCTGGTCAGAAGCCTGACCAATAAAAGTTCATTACCCAGTCCGTCCCCTCTACATGAGGAGAGGACACACACTAGCCTTTGTAAACTGAGCTGAAATTTCCCAAGCACTTCAGCCAACACTGTTGTAGGTAAAATATAAAACAGATGCATTAATTACAGAAAGATAGATTTTAAGTGATTATAAGTTATAGGTGTAGCGATCAAAGTTAAGAACCTAAGAAATAAAGGTAAATTGTCTGAGTTCAGTAAACTAAACAGGATTTGAATTAAGCAGTATCTCAATCCTGAAAGTATAAACAGGCCAGAGATCTTCAATACTCAGTCTGGAATTCTCCTCCAACTCAAGACAACCCTCCCCAGTTCAAAGTCTTTGTCCTCCAGACATGTTTCCAGATGTTAAATTGCAGAGAGAGTGAGGCCAAATCATTAATTCACTTCCCCTCTTCATAGTTTCTTCCAACTTTTGGAAAGATTGATGGTTGTGACATGGAGGTCCACCCCCTTTAGTCAAGCAGACTCCATTTTCTACATGCTGTTTCGAAGAGGTTTTCTGAGATGGGCATGAGGAGTGTGGATTCCTTGTAATGGACTATGAACACATATGACTACTCCATTGTTGTACATGAAAGGTTGGTTGTGGGTGTTCCCAACCTCACAACATATTTCAGTAATGCACACACAGCAAAAGTTCATGACTTCACATACAATAATAGCACACACAATTCATCAGGCTATTAATGCTCAACAGAATAAGACTTTTAAAATAATACTACACAAAGCATACTTTGTAAAAAACATTGTGAAAGTGATGAATACGGGGGTTCTAGAGTGCTGCTTTGAGGTACAGAGTGCCACACTTAGCTCCAATTAAAGAATTATTTCTTCAGTCATTTAAGACCAAGCCTTCATTTACAAATAATAAAATGTTTCACGTGTTCCAAGAAGATACATTTTTCTTGCAAAAGTGCTTCTTAGATTGTGCAAAATCCATTATTGAAATAGTCATCAAGAATAAGAGTTTGAAAGTATAGTTTAATAAGTATAATAAGGGGAGAAAAGGAGAAGAAGTTGCACACTATGTAAGAGAGCAGTATGATTGCTCAGAACTCCAGTATGTAGAGGGAGAAAAGGCTGTTGAGAGTCTATGGGTTAAGTTTAGAGGTGGAACCAACAGGGATGATATTGTGGTTGGTGTGTGCTATAAACCACATCAGGTGGATGAGGCAGATGAGGCTTTCTTCAGACAACTAAGAGAAGCTTCCAAATCACAGGCCCTGGTTCTCATGGGGGACTTTAATCACCCTGACATCTGACCAATACAGCAGTACACAGACAATCCAGGAAGTTTTTGGAGAATGTTGAGGATAACTTCTTGGTACAAATACTGAAGGATCCAGCCAGGGACCATGCGCAGCTTGACCTGCTGCTCACAAACAGGGAGGAAGTAGTAGGGGAAGTAGAGGTGGGTGACAACCTGGGAAGCAGTGATCATGAGATGGTAGATTTCAGGATCCTGACAAAAGGAGGAAAGGAGAGTAGCAAAATACACACCCTGGATTTCAGAAAAGCACACTTTGACTCCCTGATGGGCAGGATTCCCTGGGATGGTAACGTGAAGGGGAAAGGAGTCCAGGAGAGCTTGCAGTATTTTAAAGAAGCCTTATTGAAAGCACAGGAAGAAATCATCCCAATGCGCAGCAAGAAAAGCAAATATGGTAGGCGACCAGATTAGCTTGCCGGGGAAATCCTTGGTGAGATTAAACACAAAAAGGAAGCTTGCAAGAAGTGGAAACTTGGACAGATGACTAGGGAGGAGTATAAATATATTGCTTGAGAATGCAGGGGAGTTATCAGGAAGGCAAAAGCACAATTGGAATTGCAGCTAGCAAGGGATGTGAAGGGTAACAAGAAAGGTTTCTATCGGCATGTTAGCAATAAGAGGGTAATCACATTACTGCATAAGGGAGGTAACCTAGTGACAGATGATGTGAGAAAAGCTGAAGTACTCAATGCTTTCTTTGCCTCTGTCTTCACAGTCAAGGCCAGCTCCCACACTACTGCACTAGGCAACGCAGTATGGGAAGGACGTGGACAGCCCTTGGTGGAGAAAGAACAGGTTAAGAACTGTTTAGAAAAGCTAGACATACACAGATTCATGGGTCCAGATTTAATGCATCCGAGGGTACTGAGGGAGTTGGCAAATGTCATTGCAGAGCCTTTGGCCATTATCTTTGAAAACTCGTGGAGATTGGGAGAGATCCCGGATGATTGGAGAAAGGCAAATGTAGTGCCCATCTTTAAAAAAGGGAAGGACAATCCAGGGAACTACAGACCAGTCAGCCTTACCTTAGTCCCTCGAAAAATCATGGAGGGGATCCTCAAGGAAACCATTTTGAGGCACTTGGAAGAGGGGAAAGTGATCAGGAATAGTCAAGATGGATTCACCAAGGGCAAGTCATGCCTGACCAATCTGATTAGCTTCTATGATGGCTCTGTCGACATGGGGAAGTTAATGGATGTGATATACCTTGACTTTAGCAAAGCTTTTCATATGGTCTCCCACAATATTCTTGCCAGCAAGTTAAGGAAGCGTGGATTGGATAAATGATGAATAAAAAGCTGGCTAGACTGTTGGGCCCAACAGGTAGTGATCAACGGCTCGATGTCAGGTTGGCAGTCAGTTTCTAGCATAGTTGCCCAAGGATCAGTTCTAGAGCAAGTTTTATTCAACATCTTTATTAATGACCTCGATGAGAGGATGGTTTGCACCCTCAGCAAGTTTGCAGATGACACTAAGCTAGGGGGAAAGGTAAATACGTTGGAAGGCAGGGATAGGGTCCAGAGTAACCTAGACAGATTAGAGGATTGGGCCAAAAGAAATCTGATGAGGTTCAACAAGGACAAGTGTAGAGTCCTGCACTTGGGACAGAAGAATCCCAAGCATTGTTATAGGCTGGAGCCGAATGGCTAAGTAGCAGTTCTGCAGAAAAGGACCTGGGGATTACAGTGGATGAGAAGCTGGATATGAGTCAACAGTGTGCCCATGTAGCCAAGAAAGTGAATGGAATATTAGGTTGCATTAGGAGGAGCATTGCCAGCAGGTCTAGAGAAGTGATTATTCCCCTTCATTCGGCTCTGGTGTGGCCACATCTGGAGTATTGCATCCAGTTCTGGGTCCCCCACTATAGAAAGGATGTGGACGCATTGGAGAGGGTCCAGCAGAGAGCAACCAAAATGATAGGGGGATAGAGCACATGACCTATGAGAAAAGGGTGAGGGATTTGGGCTTATTTAGTCTGCAGAAGAGACGAGTGAGGGGAGATTTGTTAACAGCCTTCAACTTCCTGAAGAGAGGTTCCAAAGAGGATGGAGAGAGACTGTTCTCAGTAGTGACAGATGGCAGAACAAGGAGCAATGGTCTCAAGTTACAGTGGGGGAGATCTAGGTTGGACATTAGGAAAAACTATTTCACTAGGAGGGTGGTGAAGTACTGGAATAGGTTACCTAGGGAGGTGGTGGAATTTCCATCCCTAGAAGTTTTTAAGTCTTGGCTTGAGAAAGCCCTACCTGGGTAGATTTAGTTGGGATTGGTCCTGCCTAGAGCAGGGGGCTGGACTTGATGACATCCTGAGGTCTCTTCCAGCCCTATGATTCTGTGAGTCTAAGTTTCAGTGCAAGTGACAAACAATAGGAGCTCCTGTAATTTTGTCTATAGATTGGATGGAAAGCTGTTAGAATGTTTTGGTAAACTCTAATAACAATCAAATCAGACCCTTTAAATATGGCAGTTAGAAGATGAGCAAACATACAAATATAAATAATTTGTAATCATTACCATTCCAATATCTCTACTATACATTTGAGAGAAATCATAGAATCCCAGGGCTGGAAGAGACCTCAGGAGGTCATCAAATCCAGCCTCCTGCCCAAAGCAGGACCAATCCCAACTTATTCATCCCAGCCAGGGCAGGGCAGAGAGTTTGTCTATCTGTTTGTTCAAGAATTCCTCTTATATGGTAACAGCTAGGAGCACCAAATTGAGTGTACAGCTTCCTCTTATTATAACTTAAAGCAACATAAGCATTAGGTTGTGCCAGGAAAATGAAATGTGTCTGGAATGGGATTGCTTCTCATAACACCAAGCAGAAAAGAGACAGAATCAACAGGCAGGTGAAAGGGGCTGACTGACGATTGTCCTGTATCTTAGGCACCCTTTAGGAAGTGGGAGGGGGAGGCTGAAGCTCTTCCTTCTCCCAAATTTGTACAGAGTTGAGCTTAACTGAGTTAAGGACACAAGCAGTGCTGGGTAAAATAGTAGCTGATATATAGGGCAGAACCAAAATCCTAGTTCTGTACACTATGAGCCATTGAGGTTCATATTTTGGATCTGATTTTTGTAGTCTGTGGTCTTTTTTATTGATAATTATAAAGTTTGTTCTCTCCTCATTCAGAGCTGCATGCATAAACTCTCTATAATATGAAAACAACTCAGGTCACAATTATTCCACTTCAATATGCGCATATATTAAGAATTAAGAGATTAAAAACAATCTGCTTTCAGCTGCCCATTGCTGTGTCATTAGTTTGTTACCCTGCTAAGAAGTCAGCAGTGTTTCCATTTCCCTTGCAGAAAATTAAGATTCTTTTCCAGATACCATTAGAATGATAGACTTAATTATTGATTCAACTTAATTCTTAAAGTCACAGTTTAGCAGGAGATAGGGGACCAATTTTCTATAAAGACTCCAGAGGGGCCAACATAATCTAAACTGGTATAGATCTCAGATCCAGCTGGAAAACAATATTTGTCTCATAGCTGTGTGATTCTGGCATATGGCATTTTACTCCCCAAATGTTTGTCTTCTGCACTAAGTTGTTCTGTGTTTATGAAATGCTTTTCAGTTTGTATTTTACCTTACGTGGTCATAGGTCATTTATTCCACGAGAAGATGCAGTAATGTAGATTAACTTTGACACAAGGTATTTATTAACACAAAAGTTTGCAAACTGCAGTTCATATATAAATGAAACAATAACCTACAACAAATTATGGGCTTGGATATTATGGGCCTGAGCCAAAGACCACTGAAGTCAGTAGTATTTACACAAGGTTTAATATGGGGATGTCTGCCTCTGTACAGAATACATAGGCCTGCAGACATCTCTGCAGCTGGGAAGTGTATTTCCTACAGGAAGCCAAAGCCATTCAGTGCAACACACCCTGGAGGATAATTGGTGTTGTAAAGTTGTTATCACAGTGTGATATAATTCATTTTCTCATATTTGGAACAATAGTAATGAGATTTCATAGGACAGACAACTGTGATTTTAATAAGAGCTAAACTAGACTATATATGAGGAGAGGCCATTCTACATGATTTTCAGTTGAGTTCTGTTTAGGGTTGCCAACCTTCTAATGGTTCAAAATCAAACACCTTCTCCCCTACCCTGAGGCCTTGCTCCCTCACTCCATACTCCCTCACTTTCACTGGGCTGTGGCTGAGGGTTGAGATGCATATGTCTGGGGGTGTGGGCTCTGGGGTAGGGGCGAGAGATTTGGAGCGTGAGAGGTGGTGCATGCTATGAGAGGGAGTTTGAGTATGGGAGGGCGGGGACAGGGCTGGGAGAGAAGATTGACAGGTAGGCTCTGGGGTTGGGCCAGAGATGAATATTTCAGGATGCAGAAGGGGCTCCCAGCGAGGGCTGAGGGGCTTGGGTATTGGAAGAGACTCAGGGACAGGGGGTTGGGACAGGGGGTTGGGGTGCAGGACAGTGTACGAGGTCTAGGCAGCACTTACCTAAGGCAGCTCCTAGGAAAGAGCTGACTGGTCCCTGAGTCTCCTAGAAATACAGGGGCCAGGGATGTGCCATGTGCTGCTTGTGCCCACATGCACCGCCTCCTACAACTCCCATTGGTTGTGGGTTCTTGACCAATGGCAGCTGCAGAGCTGGTGCTTGGGATGGGGCAGCATTTGGAGGCTCCCTGGCCTTCCATACACCTAGAAGCTGCAGGGACTTTGACTGCTTCCTGGGAGCTGCATAGAGCCTGGGCAGGTAGGGAGCCTGCCTTAGCCCTGCTGTGCCACTGACTAGACTTGTAACATCATGGGCGGTGGTGCTGAATGGATCTACCAAGGACCCTTTTTGATCAGTTGTTCCATTCGAAAACTGGATCCTTTTCTACCCTAGCTCTATTCCTAAAAGTCACTGAAGTGCCAGTACATTAAACCATGGGAGCAGAAAATTAAATCACATCATCAACATAAAATCTATCGGACTGTAAGACGCTGGTTTTTGCCACATCTGAAAGATGG
The DNA here is from genome assembly GCA_032595735.1 of Pelochelys cantorii. NCBI lineage: Eukaryota > Metazoa > Chordata > Testudines > Trionychidae > Pelochelys > Pelochelys cantorii. The sequence goes on along the minus strand of CM064339.1, from coordinate 8,759,128 downwards.
GTTTTTTACATTAACTATTTCACAGATAGTAAGGTGACCATGCTTAAGAGTAATACAAGGGAACAGTACCTGAGCTTCCCCCTTGACCATGGGGGAGCACCTGGCCATGAGGAAATCAGCTGTTTCCCCCAAGTTGGAACACTGTGTATCTTTGTAAAGGTTATAACATGAAAAATTTCCCTGACATAATGCAAAGTGTCTGGCAGTTCTGTTCTCCACTAATTTTACAAGCTTCACCGTCTGGCTCTTCTTAGTCTCATCTCATTCTTCATTCTTCATCCCTGGAACTCCTCTTCAACTTGCTGTTCCCCACATGCTCATTTTGCAAATATATTCCCAAGCCATCCTTATCCATCTTCTCACAATGTACATTCTGTAGAGCTTGTTTTGATTATCCATAGTCAGTTGGGAGCCAGTGATTGGAACTGGATATCTCTAGTTTCCAGAGTAAGATTTTCATTTGCTGGTAGTTATTCCCACATTGCTTTGGACTATGTCCAATATACCCTGATTTAAATTAAGAGTTTATCTCTACATGAGTCCATGTAGTCTTGTTGAGGAAGAACAAAGCTGCTCCCTTTTCTAGTGTCAGGGAGGGAGTTAAATTTACTCTCTTTGCAGGCAGACATATTGTAGGACTGTGTGATTATATTCTGACTGACTCAGATGGAAAGGAGAACATGCTGCCATTTTAGGAAGGGGGAAGCTATATCTTTCAAAAACAGAATAGTTCTTCAGAGTCTTCCCCTTACCACTCCTGCATCACAGATTCAGCTCTCAGGATAAATTAGGAATTCCCTCTGCCAGGGTTCAAAGGAAGAGAACAAACCCCAGGCTGCAGAGGAGGCTACCCCACTTCTGAACAGTTACTGGCTCCAAATGAAGCTGATTCTATTCCAGGTCTCCATTGAAATGCACTTTTTAGCATTTGTCACTCCCTAGAGGTTTCATTTAGCTAATCAGGTATGAGTTCCTTGAATCACCCTCTAGGGAGAGATTTTTTTTATGTGAGTGATTTGAATAGCTTTTATTTTGATAAAGTTTCTTCACTCTCCTTATCGGGTCTTCCTGTTTTGTTTTGGTTTTTTTGTTTTTGTTTTGGCGTTTTTTTCCAGAAAGACTCCCTGTTTCAATAGCACATTCAGCAAATACATATGTTTTGTAGAATAGTAAGTGATAATGTGTTTCACTGGGCAAGTAACAAAATTTCTTACTGGTATGGGAAAAGAGGGCACACCAGCGTTTGCGGGGGGAGGTGACCTCTCCACATGATTCCACCCTGACCGATCCTGGGACCCTCCCCTCACTCTTCCACTCTTCTTCCCACAATACCAGAAGTGGGGCTGGGGACCATATGGCAACCAGAGGAGCTGCTAGCAATTCTGCTTTTTTTCTTGCTGCCCCTCCCAGATGCTGCCCCTACACTGAGCTGATGAGCCTGTGTACACAATTCGGCGGGGGGGGGGGGGAGGAGAAAGGGGTCTGGGGGTTCTGCTCCTCTGCCTGCTGGGAGGTACAGTGGGGAAAGGAACAATGCTAGCAGCTCCTCCAGAGCAGAATGCCACAGAGCTCCCAGCCCTATACACAGAGATGCAGCAGTCAATGCGGGGGGCTGGGCTTGGCCAGCAGAGCCTTTCCGGTGTGCTGTACCAGCTGAAAATAATTGACCGGCATGGCATACATACTGTACCAGCCCACTTGGACCACCAATGTGATTAGATAATACAAGTTGTTATCATTTAGCTTTATTTGTATGATTGTGACAAATGTCTTCTTTTCCATCTGACCGTATCTCCCATCTCTCACTTCAAACAGCCCCTTTGACTCCAGTCCCCAGATCACTTTTCCTAAGCAAACAGCTACCTCTCACCAACACCCAACAAGTTTGTTGACAGCCAGCTCCCCGTCCTTCAGTGACATCATATTCTATTATGCTTAGTTATCTTTATTATGGTACGGGCTGAACCTCTGAAATCCGGCATTCCATGGTCCAGTATGGATGTTGCTGGACCCAGTAGTCGGGACCAGGAGCCAACCAGGAGCAGGAGCCTGACTGGGCTGACAACAGTGGGGCCAGTGGCAACCAGGGAGCCCCAGTCCTAGGGAGCCCCATCTAGGCTGACAGCAGTGGGGCCAGCGGTAGCCAGGGAGCCTCGGCCCTGGTAGCCCTGGTTGGGCTGGCAGCAGGGCAGGGAGCCCCAGCTGGGCCAACTGCAGCCAGGCTGGCAGCAGCTGGGGAGCCCCAGGCACAGGAAGCCCTGGCTGGACCAGCAGCAGTGGAGCCAAGGCTGGATCCTGAGCTCAGCGGTAGTGGGGCCGGAACCTGAAGCGGAGCCGGCAGCAGGGATAGGCAGCAGGCCTATCCCTGGTCCGGCAATCCCCTTGTTCAGGGTCAGTCAGGTCCCAAGGGTGCTGGACGAGGGAGATACATCCTGTAGTGCTAAAGAGCCAACCAAGACTGTGGCTCCCTTGTGTGAGGCACTGTACAAATACAGCATAGTAGATAGTTTCTGTCCCAAAGGGCTTAACATCTAAATAGGCAAGGCAGGTAATAGATGGCATTAATATACAAGGAAAAAGAGCAGTAAGGGTGTGTCTAGACTACAGGGTTTTGTCGACAAAAGTGGACTTTTGTCGACAAAACTATACCTGCATCTACACTGCCGCTGAGTTCTGTCGACATAACGTCAACAGAACTCAGGAGTTTTGTCGATGGCTGTAAACCTCATTCTACGAGGAATAACGCCTTTTGTTGACAGAGTTCTGTCGACAGAAGGCGTTATTGCATCTACACTGTCCTTTGCGTCTACACTGTCATGTCGATAAAGTGGCTTGCTTTGTCGACAGAACTGGATGTAGTCTAGATGCTCTTTGTCGATAGAAGCTTTGTCAACAGTATCTGTCGACAAAACGTCTGTCGACAAAAGCCTGTAGTCTAGACGTACCCTAAGATGGCAGCAAATGTCCCATATTTTTCTTGCAGTGTGGTGAGGTTTCTTAGGATGGGATCTGCTGAATGAAAGTAGAAAAGAGGGCAGGGCTGGAGAGAAGAGAGTAAGGAGGTGCAGATGTGAAGTGAAATTGAGTTCCAGAGACTACCCATCTTAAAGCATTCAGGAAAGCAGCCAAACTAGAGTAGGGCTACATCTAAACTACGATCCTCTTGCGGAAGACCAAATGCAAATGGAGCACTCATTTGCATAGGTCACGCTCTCATTTGCATTTCCTTTCCCTTTCCGTTTTGCGCAAGAGGTTTTTGCACAAAAAAGCACTGTGTAGAGGAAGAACAGCTCTTGCGCAAAAGGGAAAGGAAGAGGAAATGCAAATGAGAGCGTGACCTATGCAAATGAGAGCTCTTCCACAAGAGGATCATAGTTTAGACGTAGCCTAGGTGTTTAGATTTGCTGGGGCTCCAAGATGGATTTCTGCATTGTTAGTAATTCTATGCTTCTCTGGAATTGGGAAGGGGTGGGTATGTATGTATGTCTAAAGGTAGCTTGCTCACTTGTTTTCTGACTGAATAAAAGATTATTTGGGGATCTTGGCTGAGGTCTGGGATGGTTCTTGAGGGGGGGGGTCTTTTTGTTCGTTTGTTTTTTAATAAATCTGTTGCCCCATACCAGCAGTTATCCTAATAAAGGGGCACTGTGTTGTGGCTTTGTTTAGGAAACTTTTAAAAGCAGTTCTGTTTGTCAGAAAGGTGATCTAAATATTTTTTACACACAATGCCTCTGTCATCATATAGTGTTATTGCTGAAATTATTTAGTGTCTGTTAAGCCTGGATGTGTCAGACACTTGTGTATATTTGTCTGTTTTAATAATATACATCTCCACCCTGTTACAATGAATATCTTTAAGACAGATATTTCCCCCTTTTAGTGACACTGGCCCCATCTTTTTCCTTTTTTGCACTGTGGAAAAGTTAAGATGTCACAAAGATAGGTCATGGGTGAAGAAATTATGTCCTTTCTGTCGTTTCTACAGCCAGTAAATTATAGTTAATGGCTTGCTTATATCCATATAGTTTGACTTTTCCCTTCACTCAACTTGAAAACTCCTGCAAATCTTGCTAGTCACATTTTCCCTTGCAATTGTCAGTGTCGTATTTTACCCCAACTTCATCACCTGACATAAACTAAGAGCAATAGTTGGTAGAATGAGAGTTTTGAACCAGTCTGACTGACATTTAACTAATAGTTCATTTATTTAAATTTAACATGTTTAAACAATGTATTAATAATAATGAATTATTAATATAACCTCACTTATGTACCCCTCCTTTAAAAACAACAGATCCCTAAAGGCAAGAGAAACAGAAAACTGCCAGAACAGTAAAATAATTTTTGCAGATCTTGTAGAACCCATCTAAGTTAACCAAGAGAAACTACTGGCTGATAGTGTATAGGAATAAAATAGGTCTTCTTTGGAAGCTATACCGTTTCATTAGGTTTGGTCACCTAACCCATAGGATAGATTTGCAATGGAATCATAAGTAGAACTGGTTGTCATTTTTCTATTGTAGCTGGTTTTCAATTAAAAATTTAGTTTTTGCTAAAATATGTTTTGTGAAAAAGACTGCTTTCTGCAGAGAATTTAGACTTAAAATCAAAGAGCAGAGCAACCAAAAATGTTAACTGAAAAATTTCAGACAAAACTCAGAAACTCAGTTTGGACATGCTTGAACACTTCAGACATTCCTGATCAAAATCATACGGTTTAACATTCGTAAATCAAAATATTTTGTCTTGGTTCAACATTAAACCAATTCCAGTATAGGAGCATTCTTTCTTGTGATATATATTAGGTGCTTTTTCCTAATATCAATTAGATACTCCAAGCAACGAAATTTCTACCATTTTACTTAAAGTCTAATTGATCTACAAGAAAGATTTTCCTGGATATTCAGTCTAAATATTCTCTTCTGGTAGTTTCATCCCCTTCACTTAGTTATACCTCTCAATAATCCCTCTGAATTATCATTTTTTACAGGAATTGTAGATGGCCATCATGTCACCCCTTAAATAGCAATGATGGCAAATGTATGATGGAGCTGTATCATTTAGAGGCAGATCTTCAAATTAACTCATGTCATGTTGTTCATTTGAAAGACAAATTTAGAATCTGAATGGACAGCCAAAGCCTAAAAAATAACATTTTTTCTTACCCGTAACTAGGGTTACCAGGTAGTCATAAAAAAAATATCGGACACGCTTCATGGGGGGTGGGGGGGAAGGGACTGGCTGGGAGGGGAGCGGTGCTGGCTGGGAGGAGGGAGGGGAACGGGAATCAGAGCTAACGAGGGGGTGGCAACGGTGCTGGCCGGGGGAAATGTGGGGGCCGACGGGAAGCAGGACTGGCCGGTGGGGGGGGGGCGGTCAGGCAGGTTAGATAGACATCTATCTGGGATCATCTAGATGGTGCTTAGTCTTGCCGTGAGGGCAGGGGACTGGACTCCATGACCTCTCAAGCTCCCTTCTAGTTCTAGTGTTCTATGATTCTATTATACTATGGGGTTGTGGCCAGAGCAGTTGGAACAGAAAGCTGTGGGAGGCCTCATAAAGGCCAGTGGCATTGACTTTCCAACAACACTGCATCTACACTAGTGTACCCTCAGCCATGCCAGGTCGGGAATAGTGTTACTCCTTATGAAAAGCAGGAGTACAGAAGTCAACTTCTGCAGCCCTTAAGTTGAATTTAGGCAGCCTGTCACAAAGCTGCCTAATGTGACAGGCTTGGTAGTATGGACACATCACTTAGAAAATCGACCGTATGTGGCTAACATCGATCTAAACTCCTAGTGTAGACCAGGCCCAGGAGAGAAGCCCTGAGAGGCTTTGTGAACTTCAGGCACATCTCTGCAATGCAATTCCCTTGGTCCTCTGAGCTGGTGCTGAGGCAAAAGTAATCTGTTATAGGCCTTTAGAGCATAGCATGTTCCCTTCTCGTGTGTTGCCAGCTTCACGGGTGGGCAGTATCAGAAATGAAACCCTAGTCTCATCCCTACATCTGGAATCACATTCTGGGCAATTCTAATGCAATTAAAATGAAGGGTTTTACTCCCCCATATTGCCCTGTCTAGCTGTATTAGATCCAGCCATAGCATAGCCATGATATAGTTTTCCAAAGCTGCCTAATTTCAGGTTCCACAAGATGCGGAAATTTACTCTTGCATTGATCAGAGCAAGATTTTTCCTTTAACTTCATACATGCAGTAAGATAGGCAGATACGGGGACTGAAAAGCCATTCCTAAAAGATTATTGATACCAAACATTTGTTTTAGTGTGAAAATCCAGAATATTTCCTGCTGTCAGGCTAATGGTCACATGATATGAAAATCATTTGTGTTGTGGTAGTGTTCATATTTGACACTTACGATCCTTCAACCTAAAACATGCCAAAGCAATTTTAAAACTATTGGGTAAATTCTGCATCGTCTACTATGTGACTAGTCCACTGTCTCTAATTTAGATATTTTTGGATGTGCTCCTCCTATTTTGTTTTGTAGTCTAGGTTCTTGTTCACATCCTTATGCACAATAAATGTATCTTTCCTTGCTAATAGTCCTATTGACTAGGCTACAGTATTTTCAAAAGAAAGGTGGAAAGATTGAGCCCAGGGTGGCAGTAAACAGGAATTGTGTGAAATTCAGCCTGTGGGCTGACTCTTTTGGAAAATACTGTCTAGGATAATGCCTTATGGGACAGTATTCTAGATTATCTGTTATGACACTGACTTTCAAGCATCAACAGTGCAGTTCAGGCAAAGACACTGTAGTCTAATTGCCGTTTTCTGTACAAAAGTGGATTAGAGAGCACCACTTTTGTTGTGCTAGAAGCACACACTTATTTCAGCTACGTCTAGACTACAGAGTTTTCCCGGGATACCAGTGGAACATCCAGGGAACAGTTTCCGAAAAAGTGGGCGCGTTCGTTCGGCATCCCTGTATTCCTCTCGGTGAGAGCAATAAGGGATGTTCCGAAAGAGGAGTTTTTTCTGAAATTTGGCCCCGTGTAGACGGGCCAAATTTCGGAAAAGCCTCTTCCGAAAAAAAGCAGAAAAAGATATGCAAATTGCGTATCTTTTTCTGATAAAATTCTGCAGTCTAGATGTAGCCTTCTTGTCCCAGATTTGAGCAATATGTTGGTCAAACACTGACGATGTGACTGAGTTTTGTGAAGATGGAAACTCCTTCCAAATCTAACCTATCACAGGGACAGTAAATGTCTGGGTTGTTTTCTCACTGTCCTGCCTGTAGAACTCTCCAGATGGAGTTGCCACAATATTACACAGCCCTTAAAATAAAGCACTATCAAATAATGCATTGCTTACTTGTGTTACGACTTAATAATATTGTGGAGGTCCAGTAGCTAATCTAGCTATATATCCTTTAGTGCTTTTTCATTTACAGAATAATAAATAGAATATTTAATCAAATTTTACTTTAATATTATTTAGTTTACTAGTTTGGGGAGTTTCTGGTTTTGGCTTTTGCTGTTGCTAGGCAGTGGCAGAGAGATTGCAAGGATTTTTTTCCCCTGTTGTTACCATCGATCTTTTCTTCTATCATAACTACTGACAGGGATTCTGCCCTAGGGTATTGGTGCCATCCATTGAAAGAGAAAAATCAGCTTTCTGTTACAAAGTGGCCCAATAGTAAGTTTGGAGAAACGGCTATTCAGCATGCAGTTGAACACTGATATTTCCATAGAAATACTGGCCATGTTAAATGTTTGGCTATTACTTGGTACTGTTTTTTGGAAACTTCAAAAACATTTGGGGATGCCTCTTCCATTTCGGTTCACACATGCGTATTATGCATATACTTTGTGTTTGTGTGTAAGTGTAATAAAATACAGTTTGATATATAATATAAATAAAGTTACAAGTACATACCTAAATCATATCTCTGCTTCTCAGACCAATTATAAAGGTAATGTGGCATAAGTGAGTCCATTCTAACAGGCCTTTTCAGCAGGCTATAAAACTTATGCAGACTGATCTTTCAGACTGAAACTTTCCATGTTTGGTCACAGCCTGAAAGTGAAAATGGTTCAGCCAGTTTTGGACACAGAGGTGTAAAGTATACAATCTTGCCACAATAGACTATAGTTCTGCAACTTCTGTTTTTCCCTTTGCAGGGTGGAGCGTGAGGCTTGTCTTGCCTCAAGTGTAAGAAAAATGTGTAATTTGCCAGAAATCCAAGCAGTGTAGATTTCCTTTTTGGAAGTCTACTGAAAAATCTCATTTCACTTGGCTGCATTTAGATGGCTTGAAAATAGATATTGTGTCCTGGTTTGTGTTATAGGATTGAGGCGTGTTGTTTTTAAACTAATAACAGTGTTGTATTGGCACTGCACCTACTGCATAATGTGAATGTGGAAAACAGCATGTATGTAATGAAACAGCCTGCAAGAACAACTTCTTGCAGAAAGGCTCCTGAAAGAATCAGTGGTATTTAGCTAGGATTCCCAGCTATCCCTATGGGTCTGTGAGGATCTACTGGCTTTGGGAAAAAACTGCTGAGTTAATTCCAAACATCTCCTGTCCTCATTTTACTTCCACCTCCATGAAGAACACAAACTAAAGTCGGAACACACTAAATTTCTCTACCTCTTTGCAAAAGTAACCCATCTTGGACAATGAAAATAACTTCTACAGGTGGAACCTCTCTGGTCCGGCACCCTTGGGGTGAGTGGTACTGAACGACAGAGTTTGCTAGACCAGCGGAGTTTCAGGCTCCCCTCCTGGCTGTTGGCCCTGCTCCCTACCACAGACCCACTGCCCCCACCCCTGCTGGGGGTGTGCTTCCTGCCTGGGGCCAAGGCTATGCTCCTCAGCATGCTGACCCTGGCTGGGGCTGCACTCTCACCGCTAGCCCAGGCTCAGGGCTGGCCCTACCATGAGGCGAACTGAGGCAGCCTTAGGTGCCAGACTGTGGGGGGGCACCACTGGGACCCAGAGTGTAGAAAATTGTGTCTGCTGCTGGTGCATATGTAGGTAGCAGAGCAGTGCCATGAGAGGAGTAGAACAGGAAGAAGGCAGAATTGAGACCTTTCAAAGTTTTGGCCCAAGCGAGGGAGAATGGGGGCATCATTAGAAGTCCCCGCCTCAGGTGCCAAAATGTTGTGGGCCAGCCCTGCCCAGGCTGCGCTCCCAGGTGTTGGAAATCTGCCTCTGGCCTGAGCGGGGCTACACTCTGCTGGTCCCAGCCAGGGACATGCTGCCAGCCCTCGCTGGCTGAGGCTGTGCTCCTGGCCCTGGACCCGCTGCCTCCTGCTGGATGGGGCTGTGCTCCCTGCTGCCAGCACCAGCCATGGCTGTGCTCTCCACCATGCTGGCCTCACGCTCCCATCACCAGCTCAGCCCCTGAACCTGGCCAGCAAGGCTCTCTGGCCCAGCAATATTCATGGTCCTCCCTGACCATGGATGTTGCCAGACCAGAGTGTCCTGGATTTCAGAGCTTCAGCCTGTACAGAAATGAATAAACTCTTGCATTAAAATATCATTGCTATCCCCCCTTCAACAAAGTATCTCCAGAGATGCACTGTAGAATAGTTAACTGTGTGTGCATGATAATGTGCTCCCAAAGTGCAGTTAGAAAACTGGCTAAAAGATGATTGAGGAGTCTAGGGCCAGACCAATGTAAAGTATTTATTATGTGCCTTCCTTTTCCTGGACAGTTGGAGAACCTGAAAATCCAAATAAATGGACACAACTCTACCCATCTTAAAACTAGGCAGCATTTTTATTTAAGCGTGTCAGATGAAATTTTAAGGCTGGCTTCATCAAGCCTAGTGATAACAGGAGTCATCAGCAAAGCTATGATTTTTTCTCTGAGTGATTGCTCACGTCCATTCCATTTGGGTGTGCATGCACGATTGCCAGAAGGTTTCTTCCCTCAGCAGTACACATCAGGCTGAGTATACCCCTGCTGGCCCTCTACCCCTTCAGTTCCTTCTTACCTCCCGTGACAGTTGTTGGAAGGCTCTCCTCTTGCTAGCAGTTCTTCTATTAATAGTTGCATCTTTAATAGTTGTACTAATAGTAATTAATTAATTAATAGTTGTACTAATCTTTATAGTTAGTACAGTCACATTGTTAGTTCTTTTAGTAGTGTAGTTATTATAGTGTTAGTGAGTGGGGTTTCCCACCCCACTTTCGTTCCACCGCATTGCAGTATGCTCAGGCCTCAGGGCTTTAAGCCCTGCACACAGTGCTTTAAGCCTGTGCCATGCGATGCGTGCCTAAAATGCCTGTGAGAGGGTCACCAGACAGGTAAGTTTAATGCACCAAAAAAGACAGGGATACACCGTCCACCTTGACACCAACCCCACTGATGCCACTGGTACCTACACCGGCACTGACATCCACACAGATGCCACCCCGCTGGTGGTCATCAGGCACCAGGGCAAACCGACACTGATATCTTGGCAAGTATCATGGCACCAATCACCGGCACCAATCTCTTTGGCATTGCCTTGGTCAGCTTCTGAGTATTCTTTGGAGTTGGAGGCAGAGTTGGTCACATCCCACACAACTGGGCACCAGTCCCACTCCTGGCACTGGTCCCGGCACTGCCCCAGCACTGGAGCACTGCCCCTCAGCCTCCACACACCACCAGGCCACCTCAGTAGCAGCCCCCATGCAATGGCCCTTTTGGACCACTAGGGTCTATCATCAGGTCAGGACCCACCAACACCTAGAGTGGCATTAGGTTACTCAGCTGCACATGGTGCTCATCTGCCATGCTTCTGCAATCTCACGGTCCTCTCACATCCAGCTACCTACTCCTGATGACATGGAGTTCATGCAGGACACTGAGGACCAAGCTAACCTTAGGAAATCATCCCTGTCCTTCCCAGATGAGTGTGGTGGCACATTACACTCTTTACCTGCCATGGACAGAAGGGCCCATCAAGATCGCATGAAATGGATGGCTCAGAATTTGGGGGTGCAGGCCGAGGAGGTTGCAGAGAGTCTGACCCAATAGTAGACATTTGGAGGCCAATGGACCATCTAAAGTAGATCTCCCACTCATTAAGACAGTGGCGAATACCACTAAGGTGCTGTAGCAAACTCCAGCTTCTCTGCCCCCAACAGCAAGAAGGATTGAGCATCGATATTTCCTCCCTCAAAGAGACTATTAGCACCTTTTTACACATCCTCCCACAAGTGCTCTTAGTGGGGCAAGTTGCTAACAGTATACAAATGTCTCATTAGAACACAAAGCAAAATTCTCCAACATCCTTATTTTCTCTTCCTGCAACAAACAGTATCACCGGGCAATAGAGAAAATAATGGGCATGAAAACATTGTGTATAGCTTTGTTTTTCAAAGCCTCCTTCCCTTTTTCTGAATTCCAGTTTCTGTACATGTCTAGATTTTTGTCTGTGTGGAGTCTGCTAACCAGTCTCATGTTAAAACCAGCAAGGAGTCCTGGGGCACCTTAAATACTAACTCATTTGTTTGGGCATAAGTTATCGTGGGCTGGAGCTCATTTGTCAGATGCATTTGATAGTCTTTAAGGTGCCACAGATGCCTGGTTGTTTTTGCTGAAACAGACTAGCACAGCTACCCCTCGGAAACTAGTTTCATGGTGCTTCTGAATGGAGATTTAATTCTACACACACCAGAAGGCACTTGGAGGATTGAGGCTGGCAAGTTGTTTGCAGGCAGATAACCCAGTGAGATGTGAACAGGCAAGAGAGAGTAACAGGGAATGCTTTGCAGTTTGAAGTAGCAGCGGCCAGAGAAGAAATTAGACAGTGAACAAACAGAGCAAGTGTGACTTCTACTAGGGCAAAATCTCCTGTGGTTTTTGCCTCTCTTAGAGCCATTTAAATGCTTAAAGTGGCAGTGGATGAGACAAGGAAGGAGTATTTTCAGAAATGTAGCTCAAGAGCTTCCACTGAATAGCTGAAATCTTATATTCTGCAAAGAGCAGGTCTTGATCATAGTGACATGTTCATTTACAGTCTTCTTTCTTCCTTTCTCTCAGGTGCAAGTGGGAAGTACACCTCAGGACCAAAGAATTGTGGGATACATTTCCTGCACTCACTTGCAAGCTCTAGCAGGTATTGTCTAGATTTCCTTTTCTCAGTGTTTCTCATTGTTTTTTTTCTATTTCACGAATGTCTCTATTCAAGTGCAAGAGCAGCATATTAGCAAAACATCTTTCCCCATCCTGCTTTTGCAACAGTGTCATGCAAGTAGCAAGGGGATGGAAAAAGAAAATAAGACATCTGTAAAAGCTACCCATCATACATTCTTCTGCAGCTTCTTGAAACACACACAAATGTAGGAAACCAATAAAGCTTTTAGTAAGAGTTTAACAGCCCATCGGGACCTGAATCTGTGCAGCACTGAACACCAGCTACACTCCATTGGCGTAAAAATTGTGAGTGCTCAGCTCCAGGCAGGATCAGGCCGATAGATATCAAAGTGACTCCCAAGCAATAGGTACAATGGAGAAATAAACCATTTTTTTTCTGAAGCATTTGTTTGGTGAGTCTAAACCATCACTATTGTTATATGCTAGAAGATTTACCTGGAGTTGCGTGGGTCCTTAATTCAATTAATTTTTGTTTTTCTTCATTTAAATCATTGCTCTGGGTTGGGGCTGGGGATGAGGGGTTCAGTATGCAGACTATTCTGGGGAGAGAGGACTAACCCTGACCTCTGTCACCACAGCAGCTTGGGGCCATTGAGAATTGCTTCTCCAAGATTGCTGCAGCTCCAGCAGGCACAGCCAGTGGAGGGTTCATGTCTCCAGTGAGAAATGCAGCAAACTGCACATTTTCCCCTTGCTTCCCGATGAAGGGAAAAAGCCAGCCAATGTTCCCATACAAATCGGAAGGGGGGAAGGAGGGATCTCATGGCCCCATTTTCCCTTATGGGAACTGGCTCCCTGGCCAGTCGGACAATAGCAGCAGAAAAAAACAGGCCACTATGGGCAATTGTGAGCACGAGGCTCCTGAATTCAGCAGCTAAAGGGGACACAGATTACTGTCAAACAAAGTTTAAACAAAATATTTTGACACTCCCAAATTAACTTTTTTTGAATTCTCCAGCCCATGAAAAAGTTGAATTTTGAATTTTTCATCCTAACTTGGGGACAAAAAACAAACTTTGATTTTTGACCTTTTCCTATAACAAGTTATTTCCCAGAATCCAAAGTTACCATTTTCTGAGTTACATTCTACCACACTATAAGTTTTCTTGTACCCTGAAAAACCATGCTATGTCAAGCCAGTCAATCATATAATCATAGGGTTCAAAGAGACCTCAGGGGGTCATCAAGTCCAACCCTCTGCTAAAATCAGGACCAGTCTCAAATAAATGATCCCAGCCAGGGCTTTGTCAAGCTGGGACTTAAAAACCTCCAGGGTAACAAAAATGATTGGGGATTGAGGAGAGGCTGAGCGCTGGAATGGGTTACCTAGGGAGCTGGTGGAATCTTAAGTGTTTTATGAACCTTCACTCTGATCTGGGTCAGGATCTACCCCCCACGGTACATTGGCCGACCAACAAGCAACACCCCTTGGAGCATAAGCGTGGGAGTGGAGCCTAAAGCTGATAAGCACAAGGACTCATCATGCAAATCTTACTCTCATGAATATGAGAATGGATCCCTGTCCAGGTCAATGCACCATTAACCTGTGGAACTCCTTGCCAGAGGATGTTATGAGGACTAGGACTTTAACAGTTCAAAAAAGAGCTAGATAGTTTTATGGAGGTTAGGTCCATCAATGGCTATTAGCCAGGATGGGTAGGAATGGTGTCCCTAGCCTCTGTTTGTCTAGAAATGGATGACAGGAGAGGTATCAGGTGATGATTACCTACTGTGTTCCTTCCCTCTGAGGCATCTGGTATTTGCCACTGTCAACAGACAAGATACTGGACTAGATGGACCTTTGGTCTGACCCAGTATGGCCATTTTTATGTTCTTTTGAGATAGGCTGGAGCCATTGTATCCTGTTTCCTAGAAAGCAAAACAGGACAAACACACATAAAAGTTGAAAGAGAGAGAGAAAGAAAGAATGTGGTTCTCATCTAGGACATGTCTAAACTACATTCCGAAAGAGGAATGTAAATGAGCGGATCAAAAATACAAATGAAGCATGGATTTACAAATCTCATGCTTCATTTGCATAATTGCATGAGAGCGCTTTTTTGAAAAAGGGTTTTTCGAAAAAGAAACCACAGTCTAGGTGGGATTCTTTCAAAAAAGAACCCCTTTTTTGAAAAAACCCAGGCTTCTGAAAAAATGAGGTGTACGGGTTCTTTCAAAAAAGGGTTTTTTTCGAAAGAACCCCGTCTAGACTGAGGTTTCTTTTTTGAAGAACTCTTTTTCGAAAAAGCGCTCTCACGCGCTTATGCAAAGAAGCGTGAGATTTGTAAACCCGTGCTTCATTTGCATTTTCGATTGGGCTCATTTACATTCATCTTTCGGAAGAGGAATGTAGTTTAGACATAGCCTCAGTTGCACCTTCATTGCTGGAAGAATATGGGCACAGCATATTGGCTTTCAACCATGCCAAGACCTGGCAAATTTATAGCTGTATCAAGCTGTTTAGGGGATTTTTTTATCTGCCCCTCTGCTCACAGGCTCTTGTCTGAAGACTAAAGGAGAAGCATAGGAAAGAAGAAATAAGGCAGCGAAGGAAAAACACACACAGGGTTGGGGCACTCATTCGTGGTGGCAGTCAGAATTGAGCCTGAACTGATGGAGGTGGTAATGTCATCTGAGGCTATGTTTACACTACACTACACTTCTTTTTTGGAAAAAAGTATGCAAATTGCGCTCTGCAATTTGTGTACCTTTTTCCGATTGTTTTTTCAGAATTTGGCCCGTCTACACTGGGTCAAATTTCGGAAAAACCTCCTCTTTCAGAAGAGCCCTTCTTCCTCATGAAACGAGGTTTACATGGTTTCTGAAAGAGCTCATCTGCACTTCCGCAAAAAATGTTGGAAGAGCAGACGTGTTCCCTGGACACTTGGTAGTGTAGCCATAGCCTGAGTCTCTCTCTTGTCTCTGTCTGGTAAGGACAGGTCTTGAGATCAGGATGAATAAGTGATGTTATCTGACTTCTGACCTGTCATGCTTGTAACAGTCCTCGAAATACATCAGTGGGCTTTTTTGTTTGGACTTATTGAGTCTGTCTCCTTTTTGCACCTTTTCCTCCATTTGCTGTTATAGGTTATTGTAACGTTATTAATTTTCATTCTCTTTTCACAGATGAGCTCACAATTGGAGTAAACAAATTAGGTTGTTTGCGCATACTACAGTTAGAAGGCTGTTTTAGAGCCTCACTCCTCTGATGTTCAGAAGCCTTTTTCTCATTTCCAGCCTAAATTTATTCCTGGCCAGTTCATATCCATTTGTTCTTGTGCCAGTACTGTCATATAGCTTAAATAGCTCTTTTCCTTCACTGATTTTACAGTGGTGCATGCCATAATAGAGCCCCTGGGAAAATTCATAATTCTGTAGTCCAAGGAGGGTTTGAACGGGTAGCAGGCATATAGCCTCGTATCAAATAGTGAGTATAAAATGAAATCTTGACCATCTATCCTGTGCATTGAATGGAGCAGAGGTTCTGTGGACAAAATAGTTTGCAATCATGTAATTAAAGACTGTATCATAATGCATATGGCATCTTAATTCTACAGCTTTTTAACTTATTCATGCTTTACTTTGCAATCTTAATGTTATACAAATTGCATATAAAAAACTACATTTAAAGAGTGTGAGTCACCCTGTGCAGCGAGCTAGCAGAAGGCTACAGATCATTTAAGTCCCATTTCAACATTTTTTCCAGGACTTATGCATCAGGTCTCTGCGCAGAGAGCAAATTTTATTCATACTGTCCAAAACAATACCAACCACTTTACATACAGATCGTAAGCTATTCTTTGTCCCAAATTGTTTAAATATACACCATGCAGTAGAGGAAAAGATGTGATAGAAGGGCTTATTTAGAGAGAGTGTAGGTAGAAGGAGTTGGAGTGGTTTCTTTTTATCTTCCACCTGCGTATTTTGTTTTATGTCCCTTCCAATGTCTGTTAGCTGCTCAAGAAGCATGCAACATTTTGAGTAATTATGTTCCCCGGTACTCCAGCTTTTTCATTTCATGCTTCCCATAGGAGACACTACTGTTCGATGTGAGCAACTTGATCTGCTTCAAGATTGGCTGGCTGATTTCCGAAAATCTACCTCCTCCTCCAGCACAGCCAATCCAGAGGAGCTGGTGGCTTTTGATGTGATCTGTGGAGATCTCAACTTTGACAACTGTTCATCTGGTGAGACAGGCTGGGTGTGCCAGTTATGTTAAAGAAAAAGATAACTCATGTACAGTACAAAATAACTCCTATCCTCTCATATTATACCTTTGAATAAGCTTTTAAAAAAACTGCTGATAAGATATAGTGCCAGTCACCACTGAAGAAGTTAATTAATCTGGTTTGGATAGATATAGTTCAAATGCAAAAATTCCAAATGTTGACTACCCCACATTGCCTGGTCTTGTCTCATATTTCAGTGTGTTACCACTTCGCACTCAGGATTCATATGAGATGAATAATTTACTATACCCAGCTTTGGATCGATTGTGCTCAGCTTAGTTATTGCATCTCCAATTTCAAATGAACACTGAAGTTGAGTAGAAAAGTATCTAAAGAACAAATACTGAAGTGGGCAAGTGCTCTGATTTGGCTTCTGGAATTATGAATCAAGCATTCTAGAGATGAAAAACAAGATTTATTGACTGAATTTTATTGATAAGCAAAAATGTCCATGTTTTATTGACTTGGAGGTAAATCAATTTTAGCTGAACTCAGATAACAGCCAGTCAAAATTCAGTTATTTACTTGTGTAGCTTTGCTCCAAATTTTAATATCTTTGGATATGCTGGCAGGTAAACATAATTCATTTAAACCAATAAGAGCATATCTATGTTAGAAAATTATTTTGAAATAATAACTCCCAAAATAACTATTTTGAAATAGTGTATCCACACTACAGAGACGCCTTGAATTTAGTCCGAGGTTGGCTCCTTAATATGGACAAGCTACCTCAACTTAAGAGCCCCAGGAAGCACTGTGCAGTAATTACTCTGAATGTCTCTAGGGAGTAGTTATTTCGAAATAGCAGCAGTGGAGCAGCCACACTACCACTATTTCGAAATAACTATTTTGAAATAAGCGTTATTCTTCATGGAAAGCAGGAGTTATTTCAAAATAAGGGAGTTGGTAGTGTGGACACTCCACTTGTTATTTTGAAATAAAGGGAGTTATTTGACATGGAAGTTGAAATTAAGTTGATCACTTCCATTTTCTATTTGTAGTCAGTTTCACTTTCTGGTTCTCATGCATTCAACTAGAACAATGCGGCAGTGTTTTGGTTTACAACTCTGCAGGAGAATGTTTTAAGTTTAAAAAATCTTTGCTAGATAATGTAATTAGAATGAAAATATAGGTTTTGTTTTTTTAAAGTATGAAATCTAGATATTTACCAATTTTACTCTGTAAAGAATCTGGAAGGAAAAATATTAACTGAGCATTTTTAGATTTGCCAGCTTTCTGCATTGTTTATTACCAATTATGAAATTGTAGAATAGTTTGCTTGTTCAAGTGAAAATCCTGCTCTCTCTGTTGAAAGTTTTACAATTAATTCATCTGTGATTTGCAAGTGCCTTGATCATTCCGTGTTTTAGAGCTATTTGCAGCAATTCAGTTGCACCCTAGCAGAGTTATCACACTTCTAACATCAGCACACTGAGTTCTCAGTTATCAGGAACTTTATTATAAGGATTATAGGGCTGTCTTTAATGTCAGGCTGCTATAGTCTGACTCCAATGGAAATCTATTATATTTTAAACCTTTTGCTATGGATACAAAGCCTTTCAATGAGGGGCTGTGCCATACCTCTCAGCCATGAATAGTAACAATTGCTGCATACTAGTACATTAATCGACACAAAATTGTATTCCCTTCCATGGCTTTTCTGATGAAAGTTTGTAGGCATATGAAATCTTGTGACAGAGCAAAACTTGGCTGAATAAAATTGCACAGATTTCATATGATCCTTAAATAAAAGCATCTGAATTCATCAATAAGATGCTGTGTTAGGAGAGATTTGGTTTAAGAATGCCTGTCAAATCTTGAATATACTAGTTTTCTGCTCCTCTGCAATTTCTCCAAGATGACACTGCTAATTTATTACTGCCTCAGCTTCAGAGTCATCTTGTGGTTCTAAAGACGACATCTTTCAAGGCAGCCAAGTGAATGAAGCATCAGTTCTCAGCTCCTTAAGACACAATGAGCAAAATAGATAGCTAGGGAAAAACAGATGCAATGACATAAAAGCCTGTAACAGCCCCAGGGGCAATGGATGTTTGCACAAATATGGCTACAGACTGAACATTCGTATTGTTTCCTTCTTTTGAGCCCTTCTCGTTGGAATTGAGATTGTCATACAGCATTGTGCCTTGGCAAGAGTGATGCTGCTCTCCTGTAGAAGGAGGCCAGGTTTGATCTGGTTGATGCAGAGCAACACCCTTTTAGGTGACATATTTAGCTTGGACTTCAAGAAGTTCCCCTTCCCCATTTTGAGATTGTCCATTGTCATACACATTTATGGATTTTGTTGCTTTGAGTATAAACTATGACAAATGACATCATTAGTCCCAAGTTCAGGCACTTGTGAATCTTGCAAGGATCTGTAAAGGGAACTTGAGCTGTTGATAAGAAATTCTAAAGTTCTAGAATGGTAGAAATGCTGCAAAGAGGAAAATTATCAAGGGACGCTGCCAGTTTCATGCGTTTCTTTAAAAAATTGCTGGATTTACGGCAGTGTTCATATTTGAGGGTTTGATCCTGCAAATACTACTAGCCATGATGTTTTCTATAATAAATAGTATATTCTGAATTATAATTCTCCTCGATTCTTGATCCAGTGTCCATTGTACCTGTTTGTTGTTACATTAAATAATCCTAAAGGCATATATTTGCTGTTGGACTTGAAATAGATAGAGCACAATCAGTACCAATTTGACAGAAATTAAGCACTGAGAATGCAGGTAGCATGCTGGCTGTATTTTGGACTATTTTAATACTCAGAATAACAATATTCAGCGGGGCCAACAGCCACCAGGGGCAAGGTGTGGGGAGAAGCTCCACACCCTGGAAGGGACAGAGTCTCAGCTGGAAGGAGCAGGGCCAGGACAGCCAGCCTGGAGTGCAGTGCTGGGCCCTCCCCCTCCTGCACTGAAAGCCACACAGAGAGCCTGACATGGTGCTCCCGTGCTCATTCAAAGGGGACCAGGGCTCTGTCATATTAGCAGTGGCAGTGGCCGAGAGCTCTAGGTCCCTTTGAAACACTGGGCCCAGGTGCAATTGCCCACTTTTGCCCCTCCCCCCACCACTGGCAGACCTAACAGTCATAGAATCCTAGAATCCTAGGGCTGGAAGAGACCTCAGGAGGTCATCAAGTCCAGCCCCCTGAACAGTAGCACAACATAAAGTATTTCTCTGTCTCTTTCAGTCTGTTGTGTAACCTGGTAAGTGTTTCGTGGTCAGTGCATCTTGTGAGGCAGTCATACCACGAGCTTCTAACTTCAACAAACGCACTGCCGAGGCTATGCAATGGAGAATCAGGCCCACTGACTCCTCCCAAAAACCAGACAGGCAGGCATTGACAGTGAATCACTTTTTGTGCGTAAATACGTTTTCTTCTGTTTTAAAGTGCTGTGTTTTCAACAGTGAATCTTTGTTTTTCTAGTGCTTGTTCATGTCCTTTTGACACAGATATATGTGCATGCCATGTGTACTGGTGCCAGAAGATTCTCCCTTATCAGTATCCATAAGTGGACTGGCTCCAGCGTCCCTCGGAGTGGCACACATATGCTGCCCCATAAAGGGTGCCACTATGCCCCTTCATCCTCAGTTCCTTTATGTCACCAGTGCTTGGGACTTCATTGCTACAGCTCTCGCTGTCATGTTTGTTAGTCCTTGCACATGCAAATAATTGCCCGTTTAGTAGTTAGATTAACAGTAAGCCCTAGAGGGATAGTGCCTTGGGATGTGGCATACCTTGGTTCTCAACCTTTAAGTCATGTCACAATTGCCACAGGGCTATGCCAGTTGGCAGTGAGTGATTGTGGTGATCAGGAGAGGCACATATCAGTGACATGTGCCGTGTTTGCAAGTCCTTTCGACCTTGTACCAAGAAGGAAAGGGACATTCTCTTGAAGGCTCTCCTGATGGAGTCCACCTTAGCCTCAGTGCCCAAACAACACTTGGACTTGGCCCCAACCACTAGTGCTTTAGTATGCAGTGCACTGCCAATACTATCGGCTACCGGCACCATTCCCATACACAGCTCCTGTTAGGAAGCCCAAAAATCAGGTCAGGCAGATGACCGGGGACCAAGAAGGACAAACCCAAATCAACTGCCAGCTCTACTTCCATTGCTGTAGCCCTGTCGAACTGTAAGGCCCCCTTGCAGTGGTGCATTGTACCTCACTCCCCATCACCTACCCCAGACAATGCAGAACAACTCTGGGTGCCATTGACACTGGAGGCTCTGCAGGTGGCCCTGCATTGTTTCAATGCTGTTGCCATCTATTGTGCTCTATGATGATCCCCACCATAGGAGAAAACTCATGCTGACACCACCTCAGTCCCCTCAGAGACAGTGTTTCCTCTCCAAGGGAATGCCCCGTGCATGGCCCCCAAGTGGCAATGGGTGCAGAACCTGCAACCCTGGGTGGGCCCCAGAAGTTTGCTGGTGGCTCAAGATGCAGGTTGCTGGGTGCCAGGCACAGATCCCTGGAGACACATGCCCCCTGCTGACACAGACAACACAACCAGGACTGGTACTCCCCAGGATCTGATCGCCATTTGAGGGACAGGTCACCTGCCTACCAGTGCTGCTGCCCACATCAGCTCCATTCTCTGGTGCTGGTTTCCCCAAAGTACATCCTGGGGGGGCACAGGGGCTTGTGATCTCGTTCCACCTCACAGCACCACACTGCTGCTGGTCAGCATTATTCCTGCACTGCTTCTAGCATACATCTTCCAGCTGCCATCGTTCACTGGGAGTCTGCACTCACCCCACTACTGGTCTCTGGTCACTGTGTGCTCTGTGAACCTCACCTTGGATCCAGCTTCTGTACCACCAGCACAGGCACCTCTCCCAACACTCTCGGTACCACAAATAGGGTGCCTTCAAGAACTGGCCTTCCCATTGGTACCCGTGGAATCCATGGGGGTTTCCCATGCCATCATAGGTGCCGTGCTGGTTAGCAGGTACATTGGTGGTACAGTCAGTCTCCTCCATCAAGCAGCATCTGGTACCTGAGGTCTTGTGGGCTACCACCCCGCCAGTTGAACAGGAGGTAGCGGCTTAGCCTTTGGCCTCCTTGCTGCCTGAAGAGGCCTCCCCACCACAGGCATCCTGTTCCTCCTCTAACAAGGCT
Source organism: Pelochelys cantorii (assembly GCA_032595735.1). NCBI lineage: Eukaryota > Metazoa > Chordata > Testudines > Trionychidae > Pelochelys > Pelochelys cantorii. The sequence goes on along the minus strand of CM064339.1, from coordinate 8,737,650 downwards.
ATTGTGGGCAATTCTAGGGCTTACCAAGACTTTCTGAAGTGGGTTTCTTCTCATTTGAATTTGCAGGCTGAAGAACTGGAAGAGCCTGAGGACACCTTCATTGGGGTGGTTGGTGAGGGAGCCCCTGTCAGGGTGACCTTACCCCTTCATGATGGGGTTGCCAGGATTGCTAAGGCCCTGTGGTAAACCGCTCCTCTCTGCTCCCCATTTCCAAGAGGGCAAAACAGAAGTACTTTGTCTCTGCTATGGGGCGTGAGGACCTATATACGCATCCTGCCCCTAACTCCCTTGTTGCGGAAGTTGTGAACCACCACAAGTGACAAGGCCAGGCAGGGGCCACCCCAAGAAATAAAAATTCTAAAGGCTTGATTTTATTTAGCCAAAAACATTATTCATCCTCTAGCCTTCAACTCCCTGTGGCAAACCACTAAGCCCTCATAATCTGCTATAACATAAACATGTGGTAGGCGATGACAAAATTTGAGCCCTTGCTCCCTGAAGACTCTAGGAAGGAGTTCAGGGCTCTAGCAGATGAGCGAGCCCCAGGAGCTGGAGTGGCATTCCACACAGCCTTGGATGTGGCAGACTCTATGGCTCGCACTATGGCAATGGCAGTCTTTATGCAGAGGGCATCGTGGCTGCTGCTATCAGGTGTCTCCACTGAGGTGCAGTAGTTGATCTGGGACTTTCCCTTCAATGGTACTGCGCTGTTTGTTGAGCAGATGGACACAAAGTTGCACGTCTTAAAGGATCCTAGGCTTGTATGTCCTCACACTGGCATGTAAAAAAATGTAAGCCACAGGCACCCCTGGCTTGGGCTTTCCATTCCCGACAGGACCTGGGTCGGAGCAAATGCAGGGGCTTTAGAAAGAGGCAGAGTAAGTCCAGCCTCACGTGCGGATCCACCCATCCCAAGCATGCACCAAGGTGCCCCTTTTGAGAGTGCCTTGCTGGTCACCACGACCAGAGTCTGCTTTCAGCTTTTCAGTCTCATGGTGGTGTGTACCTCTGTAATCTGTCATGCTAGGCTCAAGCTGTGTCCACTCCACAGTGGCTAGTGTCAGTCTACATACCCTCCAGGCATCCACTTGACAGAGTAGTGACCATCCCAGCTTCAATTCTTGACTCCCTCACCTGGTGGACCAACCAGGTGGAGTCCCATTCCAGGCTTCTTCCTGCTCTGCTATGCTGGTCTTAGATGCCTCTAACCTCAGTTGGGATGCTCATCCAGGTGATCTCCAGACCCAAGGCTCCTGGTCTGTAGAGGAGATGCATAAATGTCCACATAAATGTCAAGGAGCTCATGGCAGTGTGCAGAGTGTGCAAGGTCTTCCTGCTTCGTCTGTCTGGCGGAGTGGTTAAGAGTCCTCATGGACAATATGGCCACGATGTTCTATGTTAACCACTCTGCAATGTCTCTCAGGAAGCAACCCATCTCTGGGGTTTCTATATCCAGCACATTAACCTAGAGGCATGGCACCTCTCAGGGGCCAGGAACTTCTTGGCCAAAAAAATGAGCAGACAGTTCTCCTCTCACCGTGAGTGAATTCTCCATCTGGAAGTTGCTTCCGTTCTCTTCCAGATATGGGGCATTCCCCTGGTGGACCTGTTTTCCACCATGCTGTAAAGGAATTGCCACCTTTTCTGCTCCAGGCAAGGTACAAGGTTCAAGCATGGGCTCCCTGTCAAATACCTTCATCGTACCATGGACACAGGGTCTGTTTTATGTGTTCCTCCAGTTCCTCTCATCGCCAAGGTCCTAATGAAGATTAAGGAGGACAAGGCTAGGGTCGTTTTCATCATCTCAACATGTTCCCATCAACACTGGTTCAGCACCCTGATGAGCCTCAAAGTGCTTCCCACTATAACCCCTGCCAATCCACCCAGACCTAATTTCCCAGGATCACATTTGTCTGCTTCATCCTGACCTGAAATCTCTCCACCTCCTGGTGAGGTTACTTCATGGCTGAATCCAGAGGAGCAATCCTGCTCTAGGGGAGTGAAAGCTGCAAGCTGACAACCAGGCATATATAGCAAAGGTTCCCTCAGTCACGTCAGTTAGGAGAGTCTCCAAACTGCATGCCTTGACTTCAGAGCCCCCAAATAATGTATTTTTAAAAAACAAGGTTCAACTGCGGTTCCCATCCCGCCTTTCTACCCAAGGTGGTCTCTACATTCCACATGGGTCAAGACATTTTCCTCCCTGTCTTCTCCCCTAAGGCACATATGACCATTAAGGAAAGGCATTTCCATGCCCGGGATGTCAGAAGGGCTCTTGCTTTTTCTTTTAAACACCTAAAAAATGCAGTTATGTGCCTAAAAGGAATTTTTCAAAATTGTCTAGCCACCTAATTGCCATTGGGCACCTATCTGCACCTCTAGATGTCCAAGTACCTTTAAAAATCTGGACTTAATGAGTTTAGGCTCTATATTAAGACAAGATGCAACAAGGCAGGATAAGAAAGGAGGTAAGGCTGGGAGAGGAGAGGACAAGGAATAGATGGGAAAGTGGCTTATTTTTCATGTGTTACAGTTTTGGAGGATTTGAAATATATAATAACATCTATAATGCCAGTAATCTCAAGTGGCCTAAGGTCTTTCACGGTTAGTTCACCAGTACAAATCCAGCCTGGATGATTAGTGCCCAAAGTCATCAAATTGTATGTTCAGTGAGTCAGCTGAAATTAGTTGGTGATATCAGCTCAGTTCCCCAAACATGCCACTACCACAACAGGCACTAATTAGTACACTCTTAGCAGTCTTGTAGAAACTAGAGATTGAACGGGCATCAAGACAGGTCCCACAAGGTTGATGTAAAATACCCAGACAAAGTGGGAAATCTACATTACTATTGCCTGCAATAAACCTGGTTTGAAGTAGGGATGTTGGCTATTGGGCAATTGAATAGCCGTGTAACTTCATGACATTTTAGCCAGTTACACGACTATTCAATAGACCCCAGGGGCTTGGGCAGCAGCCAGTGCACTCTCGGCCCCATTGCTGGGGAGCCCCCTGCCACCCCATGCTGCTGCCTCTGTATCAGAGGCAGCAGTGTAGGGTGGGAGGCAAAGCGAGTCTGCAAGGGAAACCAGGTTAAAAACCAGATACCCTCACGGACTGGCTGCCTGCTGCCCTGTGCTGCTGCCTCTTATACATAAGAACGACCATACTGGGTCAGACCAAAGGTTCATCTAGCCCAGTATCCTGTCTGCCGACAGTGGCAGATACCAGATGTCCCAGAGGGAGGGAACACAATAGGCAACCCTCACCTGATCCCTCTCCTGTCACCCATTTCCAGAAAACAGAGGCTAGGGACACCATTCCTACCCATGCTGACTAAAAGCCATTGATGGACCTAACCTCCATGAATCTATCTAGCTCTTTTTTGAACCCTGTTAAAGTCCTAGGGTATGTGTAGACTACATGGCTCTGTCGACGGAGCCATGTAAACTAGTTTACCTGGCATAGGCAAAGAAGCGGGGATTTAAATAATCCCTGCTTCATTAAAATAAACATGGCCACTGCGCTGTGCCGACGATCAGCTGATCCAGCACAGCGCTGTAGTCTAGACTTGGATCTGTCGGCTGGGGAAGCCTTTGCCGACCAATCCTGTAAACCTCGTTTCACGAGACATAAGGGATCGGTTAAGCAAAGGCTTCCCCAGCCGACAGATCCGCGTCTAGACTGCCGCACTGTGCTGGATCAGCTGATCGTCGGCACAGCGCGGTGGCCATGTTTATTTTAATGCCTATGCCAGGTAAACTAGTTTACATGGCTCCGTCGACGGAGCCATGTAGTCTAGACATACCCCTAGACTTCACCGCATCCTCTGGCAAGAAGTTCCACAGGTTGACTGTGCACTGACTCAAGAAAAACTTCGTTTTGTTTCTTTTAAACCTGCTGTCTATTAATTTCATTTGGTGGCCCCACGTTCTTATATAGTGGGAATAAATAAATAACTTTTCCTTATTCACTTTTTCCACACCAGTCATGATGTTATAGATCTCTATCATATCCCCCTCAGTCTCCTCTTTTCTAAGCTGAAAAGTCCAAGTCTTTTTAATCTCTCTTCATATGGGACCCATTCCAAACCCCCTAATCATTTTTGTTGCCCTTTTATGAACCTTTCCTAATGCCAATATATCCTTTTTGAGATGAGGCAACTACATCTGTATTCATAGTCAAGACGTGGGCGTATTATGGTTTTATACAGAGGCAGCAATGTGGGGTGACAGCAGCCCCTGTCTGTGCAGGGTCTAGGCTTCTCACAGACAGAGGTTGTTCTGCGGGATTCGAAGCAGCCTCTGTCTGCAGGAAACTTGGGCTCACCGCAGACAGAGGCTGCTTCGCGGCAGCCTCCCCTGCCCCTCCCCTGTGCTGCTGTCTCTGATTGAGGCAGCAGTGCGGGGGTCGGGGCAGGCGGTACTGCCGAGCCAGTCCTGGGGAGAACCAGCTTTTAAGTGGGCTCTCCCCAGCACCAGCTCCTGCCTGCCCACCCGCCTCTGTAGGAAGCAGCAAAGGGAGGTCAGGTGGGCCTGCGGAGCCAATACACGTGGGGAACTGGCTTGAAAGTCAGCTCTCTGTCTGTATCAGCTCCAGCCTGCCCCCTCACCCTCTGTGCTGCTGCCTTTCTAACAGAGGCAGTAGCATGGGGGGGAGGGGAACAGGCGGATCTGGTTCTCGTGGAGAGCCAGTTTGTAAGCCAGCTCCTTACGGGCACCAGCTCCCACTCCATCCCCCTTGCTGCCTCTGATACAGACGCAGCAAGGGGGGAAATGTGTGTAGTCGACAAGATTAACTGATAAGCCTACGCTTATCGGTTAATCGTATATTCAACTACACGTTGACATCCCTATTTTGAAGATACAAAAGGGGGCATCAGTTCCTTCAGCTATTAACCTAGCACTAAACTGGGAAATACTTTTGTCAAATCTGAGGACTGTGATTTAGAGAATTTATAAAATGTAGCTCATGGTTAATAAGAATTTTGACTCCAATTGTGATTTTTTTAAAAACTGATTACAGATTGTTGCCCATATTACCCTAGATCAGGTGTGGCCAACCTGAGCCTGAGAAGGAGCCACCGTTTACCAATGTACATTGCCAAAGAGCTACAGTAATTTGTGAGCAGTCCCCATCAGGTGCCTCCTCTCCTGTCTCCAGCATCTTTTGCCCACCAGCATCCCCACCGATCAGTGCCTCCTCTTCCTTCCCCGCACCTTCTGCCCACTGCAGTCAGCTGTTTCATGGCACTCAGGAGGCTCTGTGCGGGAGGGAAGGAGCGAGGGCGCAATACACTTGGAGGAGGAGGTGGAGCCAGGAGTTGAGCACTGGAAAGTTGGCACCTGTCACTGCAGCCCCAGAGTCAGTGCCTGAGCAAGGAGCCACATATTAACTTCAGAAGAGCCATAGGTGGCTCCAGAGACACAGGTTGGCCACCCCTGCCCTAGAAACTGGAGTGAAATCAGGTTTCAAATTAAATCAGTGCTGCTGTGATCTTGACCAGAGAGAGGTTGCTTCAGAGTGATGGCGAGAACCCCCTCTCCGTTCAAGGGGCATGAACAGATGGGAGAGTCGAGTTTGCTTTTTGCATGGCACCAGGTTTTGCACTGTTTTTTAAAGCTTGTACTGTGTGATTGATTTGCCTTTTCTTGGACTTGTTCTTTCCTTGCAGAGGACAAGCTGGAACAGCAGCACTCTCTGTTTACACGCTACAAAGACCCATGCCGGCTTGGTCCTGGAGAGGAAAAACCATGGGCAATTGGTAAGAATTTATCTCAGGCTGCCAGAGGCAACCTATTCTAACCAGATATGGCTCTGGGACTCCACCTGCAGGCAGCATTTGTTAGAACTAAGGGGCAGTAATAGCAGTTAAGTGGGGACTATATATTTACAAACTGTGGTTTAAAAGTACTGTCCTCCCCTCATATCAGATCTTTTTGTAAGCCTCGGAGTACTTTTATTAAACTACAGGTTGAATCTCTCTGGTCTGGGACTGGACAGCCCCAGGGCAGGGAGCCTAGTGACTGGGGCCAGGCTGGCAATGGAGTTGGGCTGCCGGAGTCAGACCATTGGCCCAGGGCAGGGAGCCTGGTGGCCAGGGTCAGACCATTGGCCCAGGGGCAAGGAAATGGGCTAGGGTCAGTGGAGCCCTGCAGCTGGGTCCAGACCATCAGGACCATGGATGTTGCTGGACCAAATAGCCCCTGGACTAGAAAGCTCTGGCAGCAGTTGAGCCCAAAAGCCTGGGGGCAGCAGCCAAGCCTGAGGACAGGAGGAGAGCCCTGCTGGTTGTACTATCAGACTCGGGGAGAGCCCAGAGTCCATCAGCAGAGGGGCCAACATTGACCTCCCTGGGTCCGGCAAACTCCCTCATTCGGTCAAGTCCCAGGGATGCCGGACCAGAGAGGTCCAACCTATATAAACTGTACCCAAATAGAGATCACCTTATCCACTGCTGAAACACAGACCCACTGGAATAGAACATGTCAACAGTGTATAAGACTACTCAAGCAGCCTGCCACAGTTTAGCAACTTTAAAAATAGTTTTTAAAATCCAGTTGAACCGTTGTGGTTTCTGTGTATTTTAATTTTAGTCTCTGCATTGCACCAAGCTATTTGTATTTAAACTGAAGCATTCAGCTTCTGATCTGACTCTTCCAACCCCATTATTAATGATGTCGTTATAAATCAGTGCTTGTGACAAAGTAAACAATTCCACTGGCACCATTTTCATGTTGATATCCAGTTCAAACTACATACCCTAGGAAAAAAATCATTCCTGGTGTAATTCCACTAAGTTCAACTGAGATATACTAGAGGTTACTTTGCCCACTGGACTGCCATGACAAGCTTTAATAACACGAGTGGTGGAGGTTTCACTTAATTATCTCTTTGCTTTGACTAAGGAAGAGGTTGTGTTATTCACATGTGCAAGAAAGCAGACAACAGGATTCCAGAAAGCTGAGTCTTGGGGGAAGCTAAGAAGAAGCAGAGACCCAGGGATTTCAAAGTTGAGGTGAAGTCAAGGCAATGGTCTTACCAGGCAGCAATGTAAACGTGGGCACTTGGCTGCTTTTAAGGGTTATGTAGAAAGTACAAATATAGAAGGTTGGGAGGAAGGTTTCTGGCAGCCGAGAGAGAGTCTCGCCCCAGCTCCCTGCCGTTGATGATGTTTCCTGATTCCCCTGACTCCCTCTCTGCAGCCAGTTTTCAACATATCAGGTCCTGGAAATAGCAACCGGTGAGGAACACTTGAGTGTACAGCTCTGCTGTGAGAAAGAAGGAGAAAAAATAGACAATGTCTGAACAGACTGGGTTGGCCAGATTGGGTAGTTTCCCAGGAAGATTTAAGAAGCTCTGAGGGGGGGTTGTTCTGTGTAGGAGGCCAGGGAGAAGAGGCATTTAGGGATCAGAAAGAGGGAGGATAGAGGAACTGAGTGTGAGTATCCCCATCCTCACTGCAATTAGAGGGTTTTTTGCATTAGTTCTGAAATGGAAGACTCCCAATAGATGAAAAGCATCAGCCTGCAAGATACAATTCCTGAAGCTTGTAAACTGGTATTAACCTTGTCCAAAGCAAATGACAAGTGAGCATAAAATGCTGTGAGATCTGAAAGGGACACTTTCTGATTCCATTCCCTTTGCATAGCTACAAATAACGACAACAGGTGCAAGTAGCAATAGGTACACTGAGCTAGTCATGTGTTCCTTTTTGTTCACAGGTACCCTATTAGATCCTGAAGGGTTGTATGAAGAAGAAGTGTGCACTCCAGATAACCTACAGAAGTATGCACTCAGTCTCTTTCACTGTTTACAGACAATCCATTGAAGAGCTAGTTTGTTATTTTGTATTTAATACTTTGATGCAAGTTATTAGTAACTAAAATTTATTATCTGATGGCTGTTTGGTGGCTTTTGAGAAATGTTTTGCTTACCTTTGATTTGGCAAAAACAGCGGACGTACTTAGAATTTAATTAACTCTAGAAATTGTCCTGACATCTCTATAAGTGGCCACACCTGGCCCACAGGGATAGTCTGAATACTGTGTAAATATGTACAGAGAATAGAAGGTTAAAACAGTTTGATCACTGTCCAAGCCAGATAGAGTTATGCTGTCATATAGCCAAATGGACGACCAGATTCTAAAGATGTCACTTTGCCCCCTTTACCAGTACTAGGTTTACACCAAACCATTAAAAAATGAAATGGGTGTGGAGGTGGGGTAGAAACAAGACTACCTAAACTCTGGGTCTAACCAGCCTTGAATTTTGGGGAAGTTTGGATCCTGATTCCAAAACCTGTGGCTGTTAACCATATTATCAAAAGAGGTATGCACTACAAAATTCAAAGCTGGCTAATTTTCAGGAAAGTCACACCCAAGTCTACATTCCGTTGTTTAGAAAAAGATAACAGAACAAAGTTCTGAATGCTACCAGACTGGGCATAGCACAGCCCGTTTGAAGATCTCTCCGTAGCTGTTGTGTCCAATGGATTTGGTACTAACAATGAGGGACTTAACCGGCCCAACAACTAGAACTCTAACCAGACTAACCCTATGAGATTATATAGATACTGTCATAGTAGAAGAAAGTTCCCATAACTCATTGTAAAAAGTGTGTGTGTGCGTGTATGTGTGCACAAGCAAACATGCCATGGGGAAAAAGCTGACTATCAGCCAGTAGTACTTTCCTGTACTTGCAGCTTGTTTTCATGGTATGTTTGATTTAGCCGTAAGTCTTGGACATGTTAAAACTCACTGCTACAGAACACAAAAGACCACTTCCCAAAGGCTGGTGAAACCTTAGGAGATATTTCTTTAAGGACTATACAAGACCATAGATACTATACTGTTGAAGCAATTCTGATGCTAGCTTAGTAGTTTGCTGAGCAACATCTCTAACAGACAAGCATGTGCTTGTTCTTTGGACATCTTGTCTTCATAGCAGATTGCATAAAAAGGGGCGCTAGATCCAACTGCTGCATTGTATCAAAACATCCTTACTTTCTACAGAATTTCTGGAAGCAAGTTCTATAAATGAAATATACTATGATGATGATATGGTTGTTTGAATAGTTACTTGATTGAATATGTGAAATAAGACCAGTCATAAAACTCCAACTAAAGATTTAATAGCGTGGAACCTACAGATTTTAAAAGGCAAAATCCATATCTAGCCTATATTCAACAATTTGCAAACTGTGACCTCTTTTAGGGACAGCTTATTAATCAGCAGCCAGGAGCAATTATTATGGGCAAACTTCTCAACAGGTCTCCAGAATCTATGACCATGTTTATATTTGCAGGTTTGCTTGTGCACATTTACAGGCACATCCGTTCCCATGTACAAGCAGCAAAACTATCATGTACTGAAGGATTTTGTGCAAGGAAAAGAAGGATTATTTGGCCTCCACAGGCAAATCTGCAAATGTAAATCTGCATGTGCACACAATTCCCCCATGTTATGTGCTGGCTTAGAGATTTACAGACTGGAGCTCCCTAAAATTTTGGTGGATGAATTTTCAAGGGGTCCTTTGGGCCAATTCGTCATTGAATAGATTTACTATTCTTATTAAAATAAAAATCAAATATACCAAAAGCCCAACCATAAAAGGAACTATTTGTATTTTGTAATAAAGATGTCACATTTATAAATGGTTTATAAAGGATTAATATTTGTTACATACATGAATATCGATAGTATTGATAAGTAATCCATTGAACTCGTAATATATTAGACATTTATTCAAATATCTTCCATTTATTGACTATTTAGAAACTATAAGCAACTGTAATATAAAGTGTGACAGAAAAAACTGCCCAGGAATTTTGTTACAAATGAAATGAAATGCCTCTTACCTGTCAAGATCAGTGTCAGGGTTCTTTTCCTCCTGGAACACACAGCAATTCCTTCACCCTCTGAAATCCTGATCTAAAGCCTGCTGAAGTCAGTGGGAATCGTTTTCCATTGTCTTGAATGAACTTTTAAATCAGGCCTTCTAGGAGGAAAGGATTTTCATCCATAGCTTTTCTAAAAGTGATTGAAGGGTTTACAGAGAGGCAATCCCTTATAAGGAAAGAAGCATTTGAGACAGAATTCAGGCCTTGATGAGCAATTTGTAGGTACAATTTGCAGGTACTATTTATAACAATACTAGAAGACTTACCCAGAGTTGCCTGGGTCCGGGGCTGGCCCTGAGCAATGGGAGCCATGTAGCCCAACCATCAGCTTCTCCCTGCGGCTGGCTGGGGGTATCTGAGGCACAGGAGTGAGGGGATGTGTGGTCAGGAGGGGCTCAGGGCAGGGGGGCTGGGGGCAGAACTGGAGTGAGGGTTTGGTGAAGAGGAGTGGCTTATGGAAGAGGATGTGGGGATGTAGGAGTAGTGGAGGTGAGGGAGGGAAACCCCAGGTCCCCTGCAGGAATGGTGTGGGAGAGGGGGAGGGAAAAGAAAGTACTTGGACCCAGCAGAAGCAGGGAAGGGCCCTCAGTTGCATAGGGCCCCATAATTAGTAAGGACAGCCTTGTGCTGGGAGTCCTGGGGACCAGCATGGGAGGGGGGAACTCTGCACATCACCAGCATGGGAACCTTACCCATGCACAGTGGCTTGGCCAGCAATATGCAGCCAGCCACTTTCTTACTGGTGCAGCTGCCCACTGTGGTCATTCTGCAGTCTGACTATCCTTCCTAGCAGTTCCCTCCCTTTCTGTGAAATGAAAAACAATCCCATTCCAGGGACATTATCCTGGCACAACCAAACCCTGACTTTGCTTTAAGTTAGGATAAGAGGAAGCTGTGTACCAGATTTGGTGGTCCTAGCTCTTACTGTTCAGGAGGAGTTCTTGAACAAATGGACAGGCACATTTCTAAAATATATAGATAGATTTATCTGCAGTTTTAGAGTCCACATTACATTAATCATTTTACAGTTAATAGGTTTTTAGGAACATTTTAATTAACTTTTACAAAGCTCATTCATAACTGATATAGTAATGAAGTGCATAGAGGATCTGAAATGGGATCATCAGCATAAATATGGCAAGGAGCTTCCAGCTGTCACACTTATATTGTTTATGTTAAAGGCAAACCATATTGGGATTAAAATAGATCCTTGTAGAAATCCTTCAGTAATAAAATTTGGCTGCCATATAAATTTAAGAAATTGTTTATATTGGCATAGATAGCTTTGGAAACAGTTCAGTAAATGAGTCAATGCCAACCTCCTGCAGTCTATTAATGAAATCACAGTCCACATTATTAATTATTTTAGATGAGTCAATGAAGGTACAGCACACACTTTTTCCTTATTAAAAGGCTAAGTAATGGGAACTATCATACGAGCTAGAACAAGCTTGCACCCTTAATTAGCAGAATATAAGTGTAAATAGTGAGCAAGCTGTTTATTAACTAATCTTTCTGTAAATCTGGGACAAGTTAATAAGATTAGATAATGATCTTTTACAACTTGGACTCCACCTCTGAACAATAGTGCAATGTAAACACACTTCAGTGCTGAAGGAGCCTTTGCTATAAAGCTGCGCCTTTAATTCACAGCAAGTTATTTCTTCTCACAGATGGTAAAATTTACCTGGTGCAAAAGGCCAGAACAAGGTCATCTGCAGCATTTAAGCACCATTCAAGATCTGGTTATGGGAGGATGAGGGGGTTGTGGAGTATTCTTTGGTTGTACAGAATTACTGGGACACTATACTGGGAAAAGTCTCCATAGTCCAGCACAGAAGGTCCTGTTTGGAATCAGTCAAGAGATGGGATTCTGGCCTACATTTATGAAGATTCAGTGGCCCCAAAGCAATGTGTGTGGAGAGAAAGTGGCCCACAATTCCATGCCTCAAGCTGGAACAGCAGCAGAAGGGCTGAGGTGCCTGCACAGTTTCCTGCCCTGAAGTGTGGGATAGCATTCTTTCACTCATACCCTCATGTAGCCACGCCGGGGGTATTAGATCTTCCAAGAATAAAAAATGTGGAAGTTTTTTTTTTAATTAAAAAACACTTTCACTTTTCTGTGTCCTAGGTCTTATCTGAGGCATCAGCCCTATAAAGTTTAAATTGATGTGTATATCATACTGGCCAGGCATAATATATTATATTCACATAGGGCATGTCTACACCAGGAAATTACTGTGAAATAACTTATTTTAAAATAGCATGTCCACACTACAGGGAAGCCTCAAAATTAATCTGAGGCAGTCTCCCTTAACATGGACCTGCTACCTTGACTTAGAGCCCCAGGAAGCACTGGGGAGCAATTACTGTGAATGACTCTGGGGAGTAGTTATTTCAAAATAGCAGCAGTGGAACATCCACACTACTGCTATTTCAAAATAACTATTTTGAAATAAGTGTTATTCCTTGTGGAAAGCAGGAGATATTATTTTGAAATAACAGGCTTGGTAGTGTGGACCCTCCACATACTATTTTGAAATAAGGGGAGGTATTTTGAAATCACTCCCTAGTGTAGACCAGGGCATAACGTAGTTAGGTGCTACTTCGGTGGCATAGCTTACATTTAGGGTCAAGCAGCATCCCTTCACATATAAGTGATATGAATTTTACTGAGATTACAGGTGCATGGAAAATTAAAATTCCTTGTCCTGGAGCATCTGAAATGAAAATTCCATAAACATTTGTGTAGATGGCTCAATCACTGAAGTGGTCACAGGAAGTGAATATAAATGTGGTGCAAGTGCATCTTTTAAACCAAGTGACTGCATAGAGGAAAACTGGAGGGTTTTTTTTCCAGTATTGATCCAGCTCTGTACAGCTTTTGCTCAACTTGCTTATTTAATTTGCACTTACAAATCCTGCATCGGCTTCTGTTTTTCAATAGCGGTCAGCTTGACTATAGCCAGATCTCTTTCTTGAATCTAAATGAGACTTTCACAAAGAGCACAGCTTTCAGAAACAAGCTGTAGAATGACCAGTCTGACTCTCCATGTTATAGGATCAGAATGTTCTAATAAGCTCATTTAACACAATTAATTACATGTAACTCCAGATTAAAATATCCTGTATGAAAGAAAGTTTCCCTTGATAAGCTGGTTATTAAAAATATCTGTCTGCACTTAGATAACTATCAGAATTTTCGTATTTAAATTAATCAGAGGAAGTAAATAAACTGCAATAAATTTATTTTCTATAGACTTAATAGCCAATCATACTGTATTATGGTGGATTATTATCTTATAAAATGAGTAATGTGCTTCTTATAAGAATCAATTTTAGCCAGTTATTATTTACATTTACTTTCAATTTGTCAAAAAACTAACTAGTCCTCTTAAGTGTTGCAGTTCTTGCCTTATCCCAGTAGATTCTTTTAAAGGAGGGAATTTTGAGAGGCGATGATAAAACCAGGGACTCTTTTTGTTCCTTACTTCAAATCGTTTCATAAGAGTCCTGTGCTTCTCACCTTTGACACAAAAAGCCCCCACTTATAAAATGTTAGCCACTTAACCCTTTCATTTTGATAATTTAAAAAATCCAGGCCATCACCATGCCATTTTTTTCTTAAGAACTTAAAAGTCTTTGTACCTCCTAGGACCCAAGTTCATGGCTCAGTGTTTCTGCTGCAACAGTTGATGTAGCTTAATGATGTAATCAACTTTTACAAGGGAAATCACAGATCTCTGAGCTCAGATTTTGGCAGCTAAGTAAAGTAAATCATTTTCAACTCCTTGATTTTCAAAATCATTTGTTTGTATGTTTTAGCTCTAATTTTAGTACGTAAGAGTGCATGCACAAAAGGGTGTATACATCTGCATGCTTAAATGAATACTCAAAATTTCTGTGATTGCACATGGTGAGTGATGACCAGTTAAGGCTGATTGCTTGGATGTGGAGTTGCCTCAGGTATCTGGGCAAATGCAATAACTAACTGTATGTATAAAATGCAGATGAATTTTCTGTACACAGTTGAGTGCATGCTTTTTTCAAAGTCTAGCCCATTAACTCTACGCATTAATCACTTTACTTTCATATTTTAGTGAGCACTACTTTAGCCAAACATATGTTTAAAGAGGATATGAGAAAGTAAGTCAATGTTCCTTGCAGAGATGATAAAAAGTTGCAAAGCAACACACATACTGTCAATATATATAAAACCCAGACTGGTAAAGAGGTGTACAATACAACCTCAGAGTTACAAACTGTATTGTCTACTACACATCTCATTTGGAACCAGAAGTACCCAACCAGGCAGCAGCAGAGAACTAAAAAGGCAAATCCAATATGTGTTGTATTAAATATAAACTACTAAAAAAATTGAAGAGAATTTTTTAAAAAAGACTTGACAAGGTAAGGAAACTTTATGCTTGTTTCATTAACATTAAGAAAAAACGGCATTTTTCTTCTGCATGGTAAAATTTCAAAGTGGTCTTAAGTCAGTGTTCAATTGTAAACTGTTGAAAGAGTGACCATAATGGATCGTTTGGCATTATGAACATTTCAGAGTTATGAACAATCTTCATTTCCAAGGTGTTTGTAACTCTGAGGTTCTACTGTATTTGTAAAGACTGCGTTGAGAGAAGAGTGGCCTACTGGCATGAGCACTGGATGGGAGCTAGGAACTCATGAATTCTAATTTTAGATGTACCTTACTCTGACCTTGGACCAGTTTCTTCTGGTAAAATGGAAGTGATCCTCACACACCTCATAGGAATATAGTGAGGATTTGAAGATGATCTCTCGAGATCCCTTCCAGTTCTAGTGTTCTGTGATTCTATGTAAAGTGCCATATGTGTTATGTGTAATTGATCAAACTATTAATAATAGGGTTTGAATTAAATCTAATTGTTTTAGTAGTAATGTGACAGATACATAGACTGAAACTGATAAACTGGTTTATTCTCCTTTTCATTATTTCCCTGAAAAATGCGCTAGTCATACCTGGTGTAACACTCATACCTGGTGTAACTTAACTGTCTTCAGAGTTGCTGCATTGGGATTAATTTGTCCATTCTGATAAAAATGCAAAGGTCTGTTCTAAAGTAACCCACAGGACGGTTAGCTCACTTTACTGGTAAGCATACAAGTCCTGCAAAAGCCACTGACATCAGCGTCAGATCCACAAACACAGTGGAATATAAGTTTTGAGATCTTTGTGAGAATCTCCAAGAAGTACTATCTCCTTAGTCTGCTGCAGATTAATACAGGTTGTATCTCCCTTGTCCAGCACCCTGAGAACCTGACCGGTCCCAAACGAGGGGATTTGCCAGACCGGGGAGGTCCCTCCCAACATGTCCCATGCTGAACTGCTGCCCCATGTTAGGCCTCCAGCCCAGCACTGCTGCTGCCTGCCTGGCTGTGGCTCCCCAGACTGGCTCCCCTAGCTGCCACAGGGGCCAGAGCTCCATGGCTGTGGCCAGGGCTCGAGCTCCAAGCCACTGCGGAACCCCAGCTCTACAGCCAGGGCTGGAATTCCATGGCCGCTGCTGGACCCTGAGCTCCACAGCCACTACCAACCCCTGCTACCTCCCAGCCACAGGGGGCAGAACTCTGCTGCACCGCCCACCCCCACATGTGTATGTAGTGATTGGCATCATAGGATCAAGTGCTAGCTCCTACCTGAGTCACCAGTCCCTCCCCTCCCCCCGCCCCCCACTGCACTCCTGCCACACAGGACCAGAAATGTTGCTGGACCAGAGAGTCCTAGTTAAGGGAGGTACAACCCATATAACCTTGTGCTGTACATGACATGCCTGAAACAATGGATTTCACACTGCAATTTGCACTGAGACTGTGTCTAGGTACGTGTACAGCACATAGTACAATGGGGTCCTTGTCCTGCTGCAATACAATACTGACCCCAACCCTAAGCTTATTCTACACTTAGGGATAGAGCTGGTAGATACTTAACAGGCCGGTATTTTTTTTTTATAACCAGAGTGCTGGAAAACGAAGAAGGGAGGAAAGGCTACCTGGTGTACCCTATCAGCAAGAACCATTGTTCAAGTCAAAAGGGGAGAAAGGCATCACTCAAAGGCAGCGGGAGGAGGATTGACTACATGATTTACACAGAAGAGGGTATTTACCTGGAATGGAAAGTGGTGAGTTTCCTAGTAAACTGTAACTCAAAATGTGAAGTGCTCAAGTGGCGTACACACAGCCCTGCAGATTTGCTCAGAGGGCTAAATTCAAACTCACATCTCCAAAGGAAACTCACCATTCAGACCCTCTCTTCCCCTTTCAACCCCGGGTGGTCTGGTACTACTTGAGAGTGAGAGAATGTGGCTTGGAGGTGGGGGGAAAGAGATGCACCAGCTACTCAACTACATAAACAACCAAAGATAACATCTGCCAAACTTTCACACGCTTGGACTCTATTCAAGAATGTATCAGATCTCAAAAATGGGCTCAGGTCAAATGGTTTTGATCCCAACATTTGACGAGTAAATACATCCCTATTCTATGTTAGATCATGTGTATGTACTGACTGGCATAATGGGCTCCAAGGGCTAGCTCCTCCATCCTTTGAAGAGAGTTTGGCCCTGGGCGGAGGAATGGGGGAGGGAATGAGAGCTGTTGTCCTAGGGTCAGTGGTAAGCTTTTTGCCATCCCTGTGAACAGCTACCCACATTATGAGCCTCTGAATATCCCAGTTCACAGATGCTCAAAGACTTGGTGAAGTTTGGCAGCTAATCTGTGTGAAGGTTGTCTGCACTGGGCATGCACTACCTGAGAGCCGTGGGAACTGAGCAGGACTTTCCCTGCTATTGGT
Organism: Pelochelys cantorii; assembly: GCA_032595735.1. NCBI lineage: Eukaryota > Metazoa > Chordata > Testudines > Trionychidae > Pelochelys > Pelochelys cantorii. Next base: position 8,720,916 of record CM064339.1, on the reverse strand, counting down.
CCTCCTGGCTGTTGGGGACCATTGTGACCCAGGTCCAAAACTGGGTGACACCGAATACCTCAGTGTTCCTGCTACTAAAGCCCAGACAGCATGAAAGAGAAGGAGGAACCAGCTTGACTTCAGTTCAGAGGGTTCAGGGGACAGAGCTGGGGAAAGGGAGCCTGGGATGAGGGCTGGGACAAGGACAGATTGGAGGGCCAAGTGGCAGAAGGCTGTGTAATAAACTGAAGTGCATTACCCTCTGACCTGGACCTGAAAAGAGAGGGGATTCATAACTCCCACAGTGTCTATCAATTTACTAGTGCTATCTAGTGGCAGACGTCTGTGACATAGAGACTGCTGAGATCAGGATGGGTCCGCATAATAGATTTGATTTTTCTCCCAATTACAGTCTTAAATTCAGCTTCCTCGTGCATATGCATTATGACAGTCTTTAAGTCTATGATTACATACTATTTTCCCCACACACAGGGTACCTGCCTTATCACGGTGTAACCTGTGCACTCCAGCAGACAGAGCCACCCCCCCACCCACCCCGGACACTGATTGCACTCTCCCCTTGAGCTTTCTGTGGCACACTCATTCCCCCTGTAGCACAGTGGATCCTTTGTCTTTTGGGCTTTCATGGAATCAGAGAGACATGTTTTGCGCTTAAGAAAGTAAACTGGGAGGAGATGTGGAAAATACAAGCCCGGTGTATTTTGAATATACCTCACTGATTTTTGCACTTTCTCCTTTTGTTCCTTTTGCAGGAAGTTGAAGAGTTCAATTTTATTACACAGTTAGCAGGTTTGACAGACCACCTGCCAGTCGCTATGCGTCTGATGGTATCTACAGGGGAAGAGGATTCTTAAAACCGACCAGCTTAGACAGAAGATTAGAAGAGGGAAGTTTCAATTTGACCTATATCAGAGGATAAGAAAGAACTCTTCTGGTGCCACGTTAAGATAGGATAACTAGACCTGATCCAGGCTACCCCTCCACAACTCAACTGGCTTTCAAGTTCCTCTCAAAATGTACCAGCATCGGAGGAAATAAAAGGGAAGAAATTGTGTGGGTTGGGACCAATAAAAAACCATTGTAACAAGTTGGTCAGGTAACAGGGCAGGGCTGTATCTCATCGCTTTCACTGTGGACCAAAAGGAACCGAGATGGAAGTCCTTATTCCTTTTGAACCAGTGCCATTCTTACTAAAACATGTTTTTATACTAATATATAGCACAATTTAGTTTGTAATCCGTCTGTGAGTTAGTGCTGCTCAATGGATTTTTGCATAATAGCTTTGTAAAATTAAGCTAAAGCTTTTTTTTCTTTTCTTTTTCCAAGCCTGTTAATGTCGTAGTAGCATGTCTGCATCAGTAGCATGCGCCCGCATTGCATGCCACTCTGAGATAAATAGTCATTAAGATACCATGGGGGAAATAAGAACAGAAATGGAAATTCAAAATCAGAAGCTACCCAAGAAAACCATTCTGGGACTGGCTAAACATTTTCAATCAACTTAATGGACTTTAAAACAAAAATCTGCACCCAATTTGCAATAAGAATCTTACCCTTTCAGAGTCCTCTTTAAGGATTATTATTAAAAATCAGACATTAAAAGTTTAAAAATCTAGTCCCAGAATCCTTATTCCAACTATACTCCCATTAAAATCAACAAGAGTTTTGCCTGGGTAACAGCTCCAGAATAGGGCCTAAGTTTGCTAGCTACATGATACCACTTTTGAATGGCGTAGGGTTCTTTTCCCACATTTAGGGCAGTTCTGACTTACAGTATGAGGTTATATAGAATTGTATGGTTATTTTGAATAGATTCACGTGGTATCACTGATAATATCAGAGAGTCAATTCTCTTCTTTGATTGGAAACAATGAATGAGGAAAGGCTTGTGACGAACATGTGAGACACAAAGTGATGATTTCAGAGAACAGATGAAGAAAGCAGAGTGTGTTTGACAAGACAGGTTGGGACACTGATTTTCAAAGGAACAAAAACTGATGGCAGAATAAAAAAAGAAAAAAATGGGCACTAAAACCTGAAGCCTTTTTTAAAGAACTCTCCTTGTGATCTGAAAATAATTTTTTAATGTGTGGAACACAGCCCTGCATTTTTGTGCCCTCAGTCTTCACTAGAGTCTTGGCTAGTTAATTTTTTTTTTTTTTTTTTGTGGTGGTGGTTTTCTCTTTCCACTGCACAAACCTCCATCAGCCACTCCATTTAGCAGTGAGTGCTTTCTTTACTGCCCTATCCCAGTATCCTACCCTTTTCACCTTCCTATCTCCCCGACTCATTACATTTTAAAAGGGATTCATAATTGAGCATATTGGCCCTTTGTCCATTTAGGGATGTAAAATGAGGCAAAAGCAAAGGAGGGGATGGAAGCCAATGGGCATGCCATACTAAAGAAATAGGCTTTTGCTCGTCTTAAGAAGAGTATTCTATTTAAAAGAATACCTCTGGGCCCACACGACCTGCTAATTTACCTGTTGTTCTTTAATCAAAGTCATTCTCCTTAACCTCGCTCCATTTTTATACTGTTTTCCCCATTCTCTACCATATATTTGGGGATTTTTTAAGGACAATTTTTAAAGGAAAGGAAATTCACCTCTCAGTTGCACCCAAACTTTCACCAGTTTAAACATTTTATTAGCCAACATGATGCAAATCTCTCTGTGGAATACTTATTATCCTTTAAACCTGTTATAGGCTTAAAATCATTCAGATTCTTGCATCAGTTTAACTGCCTCCATTTAAAAACCAAACAGTTAAAGCCATGTCACTCTGCATGTGGAGAAGCACTTAGTCAGTTTCTTTCATTAACACTGAGATCACTGGCTAGAGCCAGACAGATTTCCCCTCTTCAGTCTTGACTCATCATATCCCTCATTTTTCAGTCCTGGGCTCCCTTGAACACATACTGCCTCTCACAACTAAATTGTGCCAAACTACATGGGGGACTGTGAAGTGCAATAGAGATTAGAATGAGACCAAATTTAGCATCCCTTTTGGTCTAAACAAGAATTGAAACCAAGTGCTGAGAGGCAGAAGCCTACTGCACTACTTATTCCCTTCTGTAGCTTTCTGTGTGCATAGAGTAGGTGTGCACATGGTTTCCTGGTTTCTTTGCTCTGCAGCTAGCTCATAAAGACTTTGAAAAAATTGCTTGTAGTCCTATTTTCTATCTTGCTTGTATTTTATTAACCTTTTAAAAAACAGTATCAATAGCAATTTGTGTGCTGACCAGCAGCTATGCTGCCATATTACTATCAGTAGTAGAGCTACAGCGGAGGTATAGTATTTTTAATAGCTTTCCTAACAATGTAAATTAGTTTGATATCAAATTCACTGATTATCAGTTAGTTGCTGAATTTATTGACACAGTGTGGGATGTAAGCATAATGATTACTGCCAAACAATGTTACACTATTTACAGTAAAAACGAATGATGTCTAAATTACTGTCAGTTTAATTCTGTGAAGTCATACTGACTCTAAAAGACAGGCACTTTCCTTACACTTTTAGGATATGATGAGAGACACCTTTTCGATTCTGAAGTAAACAGTTTCTTAGATTTTGATGTTCCGAATTTTTCAGTGCTCTCTGTTTTTAATGGTTGATAAATGCATAGTTATAAAACAGTCACTATTTAAAACAAAATACACCAACTAACCAATACAGTTAGTTGTTACTAAACTTACAGAGCTAACCTTGCAAGAGGATGATGCTAGAAGGTACAGTATTGTGACTTCTTTGTACAAATGCTCTTTGCTTTATTACATCGATCCTGTGCCTTCTGATGCCTTGATACACTCGAGGGATTTAGAGAATTATAGAACATACACTTTCCAGAGCATACACTCCAGAGAACAGTGCACCTTGTGAAAGAGGAACAGAAGTCTCATTCTCCACAATGATTCAAAAGGAGCCATTCGGACCACACTACTGGCAGAATATTGATTTTTTTTTAAAAGCCTTAAAACCCAGGTCATGTGATGGCATATTTTTATTTTCATTATTGTTTTTAAATAACTACCACAGGATATTAAGACTCAAGCAGCTCCTCGAAAATAAATCCCAGACTGATTCAGGATAGCATGACCACCCCTATTAACAGTATGGCTGCATCTAGACTGGCAAGATTTTGCGCAAAAGCGGCTGCTTTTGCTCAAAAACTTGCCAGCTGTCTACACTGGCCGCTTGAATTTGCGCAAGAGCACTGACGTTCTAATGTAAGAAATCAGTGCTTCTTGCGCAATTACTTTGACACTCCCGTTCGGGCAAAAGTCCTTTTGCGCAAAAGCTTTTGCGCAAAAGGGCCAGTGTAGACAGCTCAGATTTGTTTTGCGCAAAAAGCCCTGATGGCTAAAATGGCCATCGGGGCTTTCTTGCGCAAAACCGCTTTTAGATTGGCTAGGGATGCTTTTGCGCAAAAGCGCTTTTGTGCAAAAGCATCCGTGCCAATCTAGACGCGCTTTTGCGCAAATACTTTTAACGGAAAAACTTTTCCATTAAAAGTATTTGCGCAAAATCATGCCAGTCTAGATGTAGCCTATGTGTTTCACAAAGAGTATGAGTCAAACTCTCAATAGCTACTTACCCTACTGGGCATAGGAACTTTCAGGTATCTCCAAAGAGTGTGTGATGATACTATTTTTTGTTTAATAACCTAACATCAATACCAGTTCTTGATAGAATGACTGTGGACATCTTAGATGAAGTGTCACTGAATGGCTTTTTAAAAAGACAATACACATATGCTCTGGAGCGTCAACTTCTGCTTTTGTTACACTCAATTCTTGTTTTACAAGGACAGTGTTAGTAGAACAGGAGAATGTTCCTTAAATGAGTATAAACGAAGGGTATCATTTTCAAAAAGGCCTCAGGATTTTAGACACCCAACTCCTATTGACTTTCAATGGGAGATGGGTACCTAACTCCCTTAGAATCATAGAGTACTAGAACTGGAAGGGACCTTAAGAGGTCATCAAGTCCAGTCCCCTGCCCCCAGGCAGGACCAAGCACGGTCTACATCATCCCTGATAGACGTTTATCCAATCTGCTCTTAAATATCTCTAGTGGTGGAGATTCCACAACCTCCCTAGGCAACTTATTCCAGAGTTTAACCACCCTAACAGGAAGTTTTTCCCAACGTCCAACCTAAACCTCCCTTGCTGCAATTTAAGATCATTGCTGCTTGTCCTATCATCAGAGACCAAGGAAAATAATTTTTCTCCCTCCTCCTTGTAACACCCTTAGGCATCTTTGAAAATGACAGCCCAAAAGAAAAGTCTCAAACCTTTCTGGGCACATTCAGATCTGGTTAATGTGTACACTATTTGCTTGCTGGCTTGGGGCTCTGAAAGGTATCAACGGACAATATGTGATCACACGAGATACCATGCTACGTCTGCAACAAGCACTGAGGAAGAGAGCTTGTGACATTATTGCTGAATTCCACAGTGTAACATTTCTATTTTGGTTAATGTATTCTGATGTGGTTTGCATGGTGGCAGTTAGACTCAGCTTAAGCAGCCATTCAAGTTACCAGCAACAATGGGCTGCTCAATACAGGTGACCTAAGGAAAATGACTTTTACTTAATATTGGCTTCAAGGAGAGTTGGAGATACTCTGCATTTTGTTGAACTAGGTTCTGTATCTGAGGTTACTTTGAGACAGTCTCTGAAGAGAGGATGTTTCCTAGTAAAAATTGTCTTTTACACATCACAGCAATGTCTTGTCCCATAGCTGTGACAGCTAATCTCTAACTCCTACCTGTTGGATAAAGCATGAAGCTTTACTATGGGCCCTTTAGTTATTTTCCTTTTAAACCTTTTTTTTTTAATGGCTCTTCTCCAGTGATTCAGATTAAACAGATCTGACTGTCCCCAGCTTAATATACGGAGCTCTCAGGCCACTTTTGATTGGGTTGAGTTCAGCCCAACTCTGAAAATTATTTTTCTCCTCTCCTTCTGGATCAAGAGGGATGAGAGAAGAGGAATGTGTAGGATTCATGAGTGTTCCTGGCTATCCTCCATTGTGTCCCTGGTCACTAAAGTAGGTATTACTGAAGATTGTCCATAACCATCCTGTTTTAAATATGACTATTGATGCTTTTTAAATATTGTATTAATGCTGAGGTTTAGAAATCATATATAAAATAACTTTTTTATTTCAATGATTTTTTGGTATTGTATCCTGGGACCTAATGTTTTTATATGGTAAGCACACAGCTGACATTTTGTTATAAATGTATACAAAACAAAAAAAATCAAACATGTTCATTGTTTTCTTTGCCTGTAAGAAAACCACAGTCTTACACCTGATGAAAAACAAGATATTTTGAAAAAAGAATCGCTTTTTTTCTTTACTGGTGCTGAAAGGAATTAATGGTTGATTCAAATGAGATAATAAAATGTCAAGGCTCAAATATTTCTCTGCATTCCACTTATTACTTTGGTTTCAATGTGTTGGAGTCTAAAAAATTAATGTTAAAAAGAGTCAAATGCAGCCAATAGAACTATAATTCTTTATTAAGTTTTCCTATGAAGTCTCATTATGCTGTCATTAGTTATATTATAGTAACATCTACTTTTCCCAACTGAGATTCCACTGTGCTAGGCACTATACAACACATAGGAAGACAATATTTCCTGTAATGAAGAGCTCTGCAATCTAAACTATTAAAGGAAGGGAGAAATAAAAGAATTAGCCCTATTTTACAGATGGAAGGATTAGTGGCACAGACACTAAAGCTATGTCTACACTAGGAAACTATTTTGAAATTACTAAATTTGACTTAAGAACTTCTGATTTAACAAATTCAAACTAGTGTGTCCTCACTATGGAGAAGCATCGAAATTAGTCTGAGACAGGCTCTGTTAATGTGGATGTGCTACCTCGGACTTAGAGCCCCAGGAAGCATGCTGGGGAGCTGTAGGAGGCCTTCTGGAGGCCAATAAGTTTGAATTAGCAGCACTGGAGCGGCCACACTAAAGTTATTTTGAAATTACCATTTCAGAATTAGCATTGCTCCTCATGAAAAGCAGGAGTACAGAGTTTGAATTCTTCAGCTCAAAATAATGGGCTTTGTAGAGTGGATGCACCCCTTATAAATACAAACTTGAGGGGGGTTATTTCAGAATCAGGTACTAGTATAGTCCAGGGCTAAGTGACTTACCTGTCATCCCCCAGGTAGTCCATGGTAGACCTTAGCTCTGAACCTATATTTCTCAAGTCCTAGTCTAGTACCTTAGCCACAAGACCATCTTCCTTCCTTTTTCACTAATAAACACTGAGCCTGTGTCTACACTGGTGCAATCTTGCACAAAAGCAGCCGCTTTTGTGCCAAAACTTGCTGCCTGTCTACACTGGTCGCAAGTTCTTGCACAAGAACACTGACGTTCTAATGTGTGAAATCAGTGCTTCTTGCGCAAGAACTATGACGTGTCCACTCAGGAGTAAGCCCTCTTGCGCAACTGTTCTTGCGCAAGAGGCCAGTGTAGACAGGTAACATCAATTTCTTGCGCAAGAAAGCCCGATGGCTAAAATGGCCATCGGAGCTTTCTTGCGCAAGAGAGCGTCTACACTGGCACGGATGCTTTTGCGCAAAAGCAAATCTTTTGCGCAAAGGCACATGCCAGTGTAGACGCTCTCTTGCACAAATACTTTCAACGGAAAAACTCTTCCATTAAAAGTATTTGCGCAAAATCATGCCAGTGTAGACGCAGCCCTGCTGACTCTGTCCCTATGGCATTGTTCACAAGTCCACCCTTAACCTCCCTCAAAGGAGTCTGTTCCCTTACAGCTTTTGTTGTTTCGTTAATTATATCTATAGCCCTCCACTTCTAATGCCCTCTCTCTCCTCTCCTCCTCTGTTTCACATACCCCAGACACTCCCAGGCTGTGTCTACACTGCAGGCTTCTTGCTCAAGAACAGCCATTCTTGCGCAAAAACTTGCTGGCTGTCTACACTGCACGTGCATTCTTGCGCAAGTAAATTTACAGTAGAGCATTGGAAAACAGGGCTTTTTCTGGAAGAGTTATTCCTCTCCCCATGAGGAATAAGCCCTCTTGCACAGGAGTTCTTCCACAAGAGGGCAGTGTAGACAGACAACATGAATTTCTTGTGCAAGAAGCCCCTGTGGTTAAAATGGCCATCAGAGCTTTCTTGCACAAGAGAGCATCCACACTGCCATGGATGCTCTTGTGCAAAAGCACATGGCAGTGTGGACATGCTCTTGTGGAAGATTTTTTTGCACAAGAACGCTTCCACCAAACAGTTCTTGAGCAAGAAGCCTGCTGAGTAGATCCCCACAGTAATAAGAGTTGGTTCAGACCTCTATCAGGTTAAGTAGCAAACAACTCCCTAGGCTATATCACCCATTACAGGTCTTTAGAGCCAGCCAGTTCACCCTAAGAAGAGCTTTTTAAAAGATTTTTCAAGTAGATGCAAATGACCATCACCTAAAGTATCAGAGCTCTGCACAAAAATTGACCCCAACACAGCGTAAATCATGACATAACATTAACTACTATGAACTTATAAATTCAGACCCTCGGGCGGGGAAAGCAAACAGCAGACATGTTGGCCTCTTATACTTTTGCTAAGCATAGCAACAGGAAATATCAGTCTGATGAGCTCTGGAGGAACCCTAATGCGTTCTTCACTGCTGCGCTGCCATTAGCATTGTGAATATTGATGTCTTTGACCACTTTTCATCTAGCTAAAATGGAATTTGCCTCACAGATACATGTCAAGCACTATATTAGTTAGTAATTGATACAAAGCCATTTGCCTTAACTATATGAAATGCAGAGGTTACTACTAGCTTTCTGCAGTCCTGTGTCAGAGGAGTGGTGCTGCTTGCAAATAATGGTGAAGGATCGAAGTGTATTTCCAAAGAGGAAAAGGGTTACAATTTAACCTTGTTAAATCCCTGACCCATGGCAATGCCAAGCAGGATGAAGTGTGCACATGGTGCAGCACAGCTGAGCATGCCTGTATTGCCTAATGCCTCAGTAATTACAGGCGTTGAAATGATAGCCAAAATGGCAACCACGCCTCACTTAGGAAAGAAAAAAAACCCCAAGATTTTTTTCCTGATACAATGACTAAAGGACTAAACCAGGGGTGGGCAGTAGCGGCCTGTGGGTCGGACACGCTTTGCCAGGGTTAGCCCCTCACGGGCTGCTGGTGCTACATGGCTATCTGCACCACTTCCCACATCTCCCATTTGCCAGGAATGGGGGATCCACCTGCAACGGGAGCTGCAAGCGGCTGCACCTGCAGGCGCGCAGGTAAAAATAGCACCAGCAGCCCACCAGGGGCTAACCCTGGCAAAGTGCATCTGGCATACAGGCTGCTTATTGCCCCCTTCTGGCACTACATAGTCATTTGGTGATTGCTGCACAAGGCAGCAATGGGCATCAGTAGTTCAAGGAACAAATTTTAAAAATTGGCACTATAAATAAATGAAACCGACAAGCTATGTGCCATCGCCTCAATTATTTTTGCTTCTGTATTATAATCCTTCCCGCAACCCTTCATCTGCTTTTGTCTGTTTGAAATTGTAGACCCTGTGCTCCAGTTATACAATAAAACAATACAGTCATTCTGAACTATGGTAGTCACGCCTGCAGCCCTGTCACCTTATGTGGGATCCACTTAAGCGCTCAGTGTGAGCTAGCTCAGTTCTTGGCTGGGAGACCGCCAAAGGATAACTAGGTACCTGCAGAATGCGATGTATTCATTATTCAGTAAATGGCACTTGTCCCAAAAAGCATGAATTCTGACTGAACCTTGCAGTGGAATTTAAGGGGCAACGTGATGGTGAAGATATCATCTTTCATTTGGGATGGCAGCAGAGGTCCTTACTAATTTTTGTGTATTAAAGATGCCAAGGAAGCACAAGAGTCTGGGGGAGTTGTTAACTTCAGTGTCCTGGTCAAATCATAATTTTGATATTTTTGCTACCTAAATTCTCTCCTATTTCAGCCGAGTACAGTATTCTTCACCGCTTGGTTTAACCTATAATTGTGTAGTGTTGCTGTATGCTGTTAAACAGCTGATTCATGCTAACCAAGAGTTGGCTGCATTTCACTGGTGGTTACAGTGATCTCTTTAGGTGAAATCCTGGCCCTGATGAATCAGCTCAATCAGGAATTCAGAACTTCCACTGATTTTCATGATTTCACCCTATATATTGTTTGTATGTCAGCTATTTAAGCATGTAAAGCCCAAGTAATGAATGGCAGGACATATACAAGACACTAACGAAGTGAAATCTAGCCTTAGTCTAACTGTGCTCAAGATACTTTGCTAATGGTATTTACTGTTTTCCAACATACTCAAAGACAAACTAACCCTATTCCCCCAAATAAAGTTGTTATAAAAATGGCAGTTCATAGTCAGCAAGGCCCTTATGCCGTAGCTGCTTCTTTAACTACTTGGAATGAGGTTTGGGAGGGGGGGTCTCTTGGCAAATACAACACATCGCTGCTTACCTCAGTGAGGAATTCTCCAGTACCCCTCAATTGGTCTTGTGTGTGTTTCAACCTCACCTGGGAACCCTTCCCAGCTCTACCATTCTATGGATTGACTGTCTCACGCACATGACTGTTTGTTCTACTGTTACATTCCATGTTCACAGTTTAACCTACATGTGGACAGAAATAGTAGGTAAATATTGCATTGGCTAGTCTAAAAAAAAGCCAGGTTTCCGTGAATTCAGAGCATTCACATGAACTGGATTTTTGCAGAATATTCCACATTCTAGCTGAATCAGCATGTCCACTAAACCTTAAAAGGATTATGAACACACAAATATGTCAAATGGGGCAAAGTTCCATTGGTTTGCCCTGAAAAATCATTCGTTTAGACCACGGATGGGTGGATCTTCTGAAGTTAATATGCGGCTCCTTGCTCAGGCACTGACTCTGGGGCTGCAGTGACAGGTGCCAACTTTCCAGTGCTCAACTCCTGGCTCCACCTCCTCCTCCAAGTGTATTGCGCCCTCACTCCTTCCCTCCCGCACAGAGCCTCCTGAGTGCCATGAAACAGCTGACTGCAGTGGGCAGGAGGTGCAGGGAAGGAAGAGGAGGCACTGATCGGTGGGGCTGCTGGTGGGCAAAAGATGCTGGAGACAGGAGAGGAGGCACCTGATGGGGACTGCTCACAAATTACTGTCGCTCTTTGGCAATGTACATTGGTAAATGGTGGCTTCTTCTCAGGTTCAGCTTGGCCACACCTGTTTTAGACAATACACAAACTGCTGGCCACTCAAAGACATTCCAAGGGAGAAATCATTCATCTTCCTCCTGGGGAGGGATGGGGGGCGCGGGGAAGGGAAGTGTTCTTCCTGGAAGGACCCAAGAATTCGGAGCACAAGTGGTGTTCTCGTCCATCCTCCCTGTTGAAGGGAAAGGACTGGGCAGGGATCATCGAATTGAGGACGTAAATGCGTGGTTGCGCAGGTGGTGTCGCAGAGAGGGCTTTGGTTTCTTCGACCATGGGACTCTGTTCCGGGCACAAGGATTGTTAGGAAGAGATGGGATCCACCTAACGAAGAGAGGAAGGAGCATCTTCGCGGGTAGGCTTGCAAACCTAGTGAGGAGGGCTTTAAACTAGGTTTGTTGGGGGACGGTGACCAACACCCTGAGGGGAGTGGGAAAGTCGGATACCGGGAAGGAATGCAAAGAGGAACGAGCAAGAAAGGAGGACTCCTGCTTCGAATGGAGAAGATGGGGCGATCAACTGGTTATCTGAGGTGTTTAAGAACATAAGAATGGCCATACTGGGTCAGACCAAAGGTCCATCGAGCCCAGCATCCCATCTGCCGACGGTGGCCAATGCCAGGTGCCCCAGAGAAGGAGAATAGAAGACAATGATCAAGTGATTTATCTCCTGCCATCCATCTCCTGCCCTTGTTATGAAGGATAGGGCACCATACTTTATCCCTGGCTAATAGCCATTTATGGACCTAACCTGCAAAAATTTATCAAGCTCTTTTTTAAACCCTAATAGAGTCCTGGCCTTCACAGCCTCCTCGGTCAAGGAGTTCCACAGGTTGACTGTGCGCTGTGTGAAGAAAAATTTCCTTTTATTAGTTTTGAACCTACTACCCATCAATTTCATTTGGTGTCCCCTAGTTCTTGTATTATGGGAAAAGGTAAATAATTTTTCTATAATCACTTTCTCCACACCATTCATGATTTTATATACCTCTATCATATCGCCCCTCAATCGCCTTTTTTCCAAACTGAAAAGTCCCAGTCTCTCTAGCCTCTCCCCATATGGGACCCTTTCCAAGCCCCTAATCATCTTAGTCGCCCTTTTCTGAACCTTTTCTAATGCCAATATATCTTTTTTGAGGTGAGGAGACCACATCTGCACGCAGTACTCGAGATGTGGGCGTACCATAGTTTTATATAGGGGAAGTATGATATCTTTTGTCTTATTATCTATCCCTTTTTTAATAATTCCTAACATCCTATTTGCCTTACTAACTGCCGCTGCACACTGCGTGGATGTCTTCATAGAACTATCCACTATAACTCCAAGATCCCTTTCCTGATCTGTCGTAGCTAAATTTGACCCCATCATGTAGTACGTGTAATTTGGGTTATTTTTTCCAACATGCATTACCTTACACTTACCCACATTAAATTTCATTTGCCATTTTGCTGCCCAATCACTCAGTTTGCTGAGATCTTTTTGTAGTTCTTCACAATCCCTTTTGCTTTTGACTGTCCTGAACAACTTTGTGTCATCTGCAAACTTGGCCACCTCACTGCTTACCTCATTTTCTAGATCATTGATGAACAAGTTGAACAGGATTGGTCCCAGTACTGACCCCTGGGGAACACCACTAGTTACCCTCCTCCATTGTGAAAATTTACCATTTATTCCCACCCTTTGTTTTCTGTCTTTTAACCAATTCTTGATCCACGAAAGGACCTTTCCTCCTATCCCATGACCACCTAATTTACGTAAAAGCCTTTGGTGTGGGACCGTGTCAAATGCTTTCTGGAAATCTAGGTATATTATATCCACTGGGTGCCCCTTGTCCACATGTTTATTAACCCCTTCAAAGAATTCTAACAGATTAGTTAGACACGACTTCCCTCTGCAGAAACCATGCTGACTTTTGCCCAACAATTCGTGCTCTTCTATGTGCCTTGCAATTTTACTCTTTACTAGTGTTTCTACTAATTTGCCTGGTACTGATGTTAAACTTATCGGTCTATAATTGCCAGGATCTCCTCTAGAGCCTTTTTTAAATATTGGTGTTATATTGGCCATCTTCCAGTCATTTGGTACCAAAGTGGATTTAAAGGATAGGTTACAAACCACTGTTAATAACTCCGCAATTTCACATTTGAGTTCTTTCAGAACCCTTGGGTGAATGCCGTCTGGTCCCGGAGACTTGTTACTATTCAGCTTATCAATTAATTCCATAACCTCCTCTAATGTCACTTCAATCTGAGTGAGTTCCTCAGATTTGTCACCTAAAAAGGCTGGCTCAGATTTAGGAACCTCTGTAACATCCTCAGCCGTGAAGACTGAAGCAAAGAAATCATTTAATCGCTCCGCAATGGCACTGTCTTCCTTGATCGCTCCTTTTATATCTTTATCATCCAAGGGCCCCACTGCTTTTTTAGCGGGCTTCCTGCTTCTAATGTATTTAAAAAACATTTTATTATCATTTTTTGAATTTTTGGCTAGCTGTTCCTCAAACACTTTTTTGGTTTGTACACTAATGCGAGAAGCCTGGGCAACAAACAGGAAGAACTGGAGGCCCTGGCCCAGTCCAAGAAATATGATTTAATTGGGATAACAGAGACTTGGTGGGATGACTCACATGACTGGAGCGCTGTCATGGAAGGGTATAGACTGTTCAGGAAAAACAGGCAGGGGAGAAAAGGAGGAGGAGTTGCACTATACGTAAGAGAGCACTATGATTGCTCTGAACTCCAGTATATAGAGGGAGAAAAACCTGTTGAGAGTCTATGGGTTAAGTTTAGAGGTGCAAACAACAGCAGTGATGTTGTGGTTGGTGTCTACTATAGGCCACTGAATCAGGTGGATGAGGTAGATGAGGCTTTCTTCGGACAACTGAGAGAAGCTTCCAGATCGCAGGCCCTGGTTCTCGTGGGGGACTTTAATCACCCTGAAATCTGTTGGGAGACCAATACGGCAGTACACAGGCAATCCAGGAAGTTTTTGGAGAATGTTGGGGATAACTTCTTGGTACAAGTGATGAAGGATCCGACCAGGAGCCGTGCGCAGCTTGACCTTCTGCTCACAAACAGGGAGAAACTAATAGGGGAAGTAGAGGTGGGTGACAACCTGGGAAGCAGTGATCATGAGATGATAGATTTCAGGATCCTGACCAAGGAAGAAAAGAGAGGAGTAAAATACACACCTTGGACTTCAGAAAAGCAGATTTTGACTCCCTCAGAGACCTGATGGGCAGAATCCCCTGGAATGCTAACATGAAGGGGAAAGGAGTCCAGGATAGCTGGCAGTATTTTAAAGAAGCCTTATTGAAGGCACAGAAAGAAACCATCCCGATGTGTAGCAAGAGAGGCAAACATGGTAGGAGACTGGATTGGCTTACAGGGGAAATCCTTGGTGAACTTAAGCACAAAAAGGAAGCTTCCAAAAAGTGGAAACTTGGACAAATGACCAGGGAGGGGTTTAAATGTATAGCTCGAGAATGCCGGGGGGTTATCAGGAAGGCGAAAGTGCAGATGGAATTGTGACTGGCTAAGGATGTGAAGGATAACAAGAAAGGTTTCTACAGGCATGTTAACAAGAAGTTGATCAGAGAGGGTGTGCGGCCCCTACTGGATGAAGGAGGTAACCTAGTGACAGATGATGTGGGGAAAGCTGAAGTACTCAATGCTTTCTTTGCCTCTGTATTCACGGACAAGGTGGGCTCCCGGACTAATGCGCTAAGTGATGCAAGATGGGATGAAGATCGACAGCCCTTAGTGGGTAAAGAACAGCTTAGGAACTATTTAGAAAAGCTAAATGTACACAAATCCATGGGTCCGGACTTAATTTATCCGAGGGTACTGAGGGAGTCGGCAAATGTCATTGAGGAGCCTTTGGCCATTATCTTTGAAAAGTCGTGGAGATCGGGAGAGATCCTGGATGATTGGAAAAAGGCAAATGTAGTGCCCATCTTCAAAAAAGGCAAGAAGGACGATCCAGGGAACTATCGGCCGGTCAGTCTTACCTCGGTTCCTGGAAAAATCGTGGAAGGGATCCTTAAGGAATCCATTTTGAGGCACTTGGAGGAGAGGAAAGTGATTAGGAATAGTCAGCATGGATTCACAAAGGGCAAGTCGTGCCTGACCAATCTGATTAGCTTCTATGATGAGGTAACTGGCTCTGTGGATATGGGAAAGTCAGTGGATGTGATATACCTTGACTTTAGCAAGGCTTTTGATACGGTCTCCCACAATATTCTTGCCAGCAAGTTAAGGGAATATGGATTGGATAAATGGACAGTAAGATGGATAGAAAGCTGGCTAGAAGGCCGGGCCTAGCAGGTAGTGATCAACGTCTCGATGTCAGGATGGTGGTCGGTTTCTAGCGGAGTGCCCCAAGGTTCGGTTCTGGGACCGGTTTTGTTCAATATCTTTATTAATGACCTGGATGAGGGGATGGATTGCACCCTCAGCAAGTTTGCAGATGACACTAAGCTAGAGGGAGAGGTAGATACGCTGGAGGGCAGGGATAGAGTCCAGAGTGACTTAGACAAATTGGAGGATTGGGCCACAAGAAATCTGATGAGGTTCAACAAGGACAAGTGCAGAGTCCTGCACTTGGGACAGAAGAATCCCAAGCATTGTTACAGGCTGGGGACCAACCAGCTAAGTAGTAGTTCTGCAGAAAAGGACCTGGGGGTTACAGTGGATGAGAAGCTGGATCTGAGTCAACAGTGTGCCCTTGTAGCCAAGATGGCTAATGGCATATTAGGTTGCATTAAGAGGAGCATTGCCAGCAGATCCATAGAAGTGATTATTCCTCTTTATTCGGCTCTGGTGAGGCCACATCTGGAGTATTGTGTTCAGTTCTGTGCCCCCCACTACAAAAAGGATGTGGACGCATTGGAGAGGGTCCAGTGGAGGGCAACCAAAATGATTAGGGGGCTGGAGCATACGACCTATGAGGAGAGGCTGAGGGAGTTGGGTCTATTTAGTCTGCACAAGAGAAGAGTGAGGGGGGATTTGATAGCAGCCTTCAACTTCCTGA
This sequence comes from Pelochelys cantorii, assembly GCA_032595735.1. NCBI lineage: Eukaryota > Metazoa > Chordata > Testudines > Trionychidae > Pelochelys > Pelochelys cantorii. Next base: position 8,704,651 of record CM064339.1, on the reverse strand, counting down.
AGGGAGGTTCCAAAGAGGATGGAGGAAGGCTGTTCTCAGTAGTGACGGATGGCAGAACAAGGAGCAATGGTCTTAAGTTGTGGTGGGAGAGGTCCAGGTTGGATATTAGGAAAAACTATTTCACTAGAAGGGTGGTGAAACACTGGAATGGGTTACCTAGGGAAGTAGTGGAGTCTCCATCCCTAGAGGTATTTAAGTCTCGGCTTGGCAAAGCCCTGACTGGGTTGATTTAGTTGGGATTGGTCCTGCCTAGAGCAGGGGGCTGGACTTGATGACCTCCTGAGGTCTCTTTCAGCTCTATGGTTCTATGATTCTATGGAAGTGTCCATTTCTTCAGACAAGTTTTACTCCCATATATGCGCTAGCTGGTGGGAATGGCAGTAGCCATCCTTGACCATGGATTGAGAGAGGCTGATTGGCAAGATGATTATTTAGGTGGAAAATAGTTGCTTCTCTCTTGGAATCATTAAATGTTACTTTCCACTGCTGGAAGTCAGTGGACAATGTACCCATGTGTTGTCTGGCATCCCTTCTAATCCTGTGCAAGTTGTTTCCAGTTTCAATCATGCAGATGTTATCAGCATGCACACGTGTGTTTCAGGAAGGTTCTACGTGTATACATTGAACAAACAGGTGAAATTAATCCTTGTGGGAGGCCACAGATGAGCTGTTTAAGGCAACTGATTTTCTCTTTCACTCACAAAATGAAATTTTGGTTATGAATAATTTCTTGGATGAAGTGCATCATTAGCCTACAGGGAATAATTGGCAGCTGTCTGGCAGTCAAACCCATGCACTCCTCTGTGCTGTAGGCTGCTGTCAGCTCACCCAGGACTGCCTCAGTTTTCTTTCTGTTTCAAGTGCATTTTCTATGTCTCGAGTCATACAAAGTTCCTGACTTAGGTTTGCGTCATCTGCACCTCGGTCCAGGCCGACTGTGAGGCAACTGAGATTTGACTGTATCATTAATCCATATCAGGGTTAGTCTCAGACAACAAACAGCAGATAAATTGGCTGGTAGCTCTTTGGGTTTGTCAGAGGTTTCCCTGGCTTGGGAAAAGCTGTGACAGCTGTAACCTTCGCTCTGCTGGAGACTTTTGGAATGTTTTTCAAATGAATCAGCCTTCTGTTGATGATTGATCCAGGAGCAATGTTAGGCTGCATTTGATAAACACATTTATTGTGTTTATTAACTGTTTATATTATATTAATTGTTTATATTATTATCCAATTTACTTTTGAACAGTAAAAGGAAATATCAGGTTTGTGTCTACACTCAGATTCTTCTGTCTCTCAGAAACCAACAATTTAACAGCATGTCTAAAACCTTTATTTTGATCCAGGACTTCTTCCAGTGGGCACCAGCTGCGATGCAATGGAGGCTGCTTCATTGCCCAGACTAGTATCACCGCTTAGTGTCTTAACAATTGGTTAGGCTTTGTGCCTGGAATGCATCCACTCCAATGCGGCAACAGTTTCTTTCCCTGGCTCTTGCCTGGTTTGATCAACAAGGTGAAAATGGTCTCTACTTTTATCAAAAGCCTCTTTTTTGTTCCTGGTGGATTTAAAATCCTGATAGAGTCTGATTGCAGCAGATGACCATCCAGTAGTAAATGGTTGATGAAATGACTGAAGAAATCATGGCAGTCAGAACCTTATTGCAGACACTGAGGTTTTTCTGAGTAGCTGATTCTGAGTCTTTACCCACAAGAGACTCCAATTTGCATCGGGACAGATCCCACATTGCCTCCTGGAAATTCCACTGGGGTGTCTGAAGACTGCTCATTGATGGAATTTGTATGTCTGTTGTGGTCAGGCATGGCTGATGCTGGGATCGAGAAAGCGTATCGAGCTCTTTATGGTCTCCACAGGTTGTACTTGAAGAAAAGGCAAAGTTAGGAGAAGAATGCAAGGCCTTTATATCATTGATCACATAGAAGCTGCAGGCCAACCATCCATGGCCACTACTCTTGCTTTATTTTATCCACATCATGATCAGTGAGAATTATGTGAATTAAAATTGCCACGATGGACTGCAGGTCCCAAGAAGGTGGGTAAGACAGCAGTAGGTCAGTTGGAAGTTTGTAGACATTAAAAAAAACTAGGTCCTTCACTTTTATAGCCTGGCATTCAATGACATCACTTGGATCTTATGCCGGAATGCCTTCCCTAACATTGGATGCCATTTTGTATTGCTTGTGATGAATGTGAGACACAGCAGCAAAGCCAGAATTCGATAGCTGAGTGTGACTAGCAGTGTGTTTCCTGAAGGAAGCTGGCATGTGGCATGTGCTTTGTATTCTACAGCCAGATGGAGGAGGACATCCCTCTTGGCCACTGAGATGGACTCAATATTGAAGTGCAGCACCTTGAGAGTTGAACTTAGCACCAAGATATGCCTGCTGACCTACATACTGCCTGAGAAGGGAGTTTTGCCAAGAGGGTTTGGTAGATCAGTGCACCCCCTTACTGCACTAGCAATCCCAGTTCAGAGGTTCAGGGGAAGGTTCAAGTCCCAGCACAGCGGGGTCCTGGTCCATGACTAGGACACATAGGTGCAAATCTAATACAAATAATACATGTAAGAGGGGAAGGAATTATTTGTGGCTTTCATATATTAGCTGGCTGAACTAATTTGTTATCTGTACAGGATTTTTTTGGCTGCTGGGCGGGGCTTATCTCTAAGTGCAAGTCCAATTACAGTAAAACTCCAATAGTCTGGCACCCAATTGTCCGGCACTCCCCATACTCTGGCATCAAAATGTCAAGCACTGCCATCCAGCTGATTAAAAAGCCATCTGCTCAGCACACATGCTGGTTGTACCCGGACTGAACATAAGGTTGGGGGGGGGGGGATCAGGTTACAGCATGGAGAAGAGCGTTTTGCTTCAGCGAAGGGGAAAGGAGAGGGGAGGGGGAGAGAGATCGGGTCCCCGCCAGCTGTTAAGCGGAGCAGCTGTACCGGGACCTCCCGATACTCTGGCATATCCGATAATCCGGCACCACCTAGGTCCCAAAGGTGCCGGATTATCGGAAGTCTACTATAATTGTTAGTTTATAGAACCTGTTCTGTAGGTGTTTTTTCTTATTATTATTTCAAATCTAAAAATAAAATAATGGCAGAGAATACCACTGGCCACAACTGACAGAAACCCTGAGGGGAGAACTGCCACCTGACCTCCAACAAATGAACTGCCTTCTAGTGCGCAGCTAGAGCCAGTGACCTCAGCCAGAGCTGGGAGTTTCGAGTGCCATCTTCTTGCATTTCTCTGCCCCCTGCACATGGACCTGCTCCCATTCAAGGTAGCATCAAAGATCACACAACAGGTATTTTCCCCCAAATCCTCAACCAATCACAGACGCCTCTGAAAAGCAAGACATTGACTCCCAACCACAGAGGAGACCGTGAAACCATTAGCATTTAGTGTACACCCTGCACAATCTATAATTGCACAGTGCTTCAGTCCTACAAGTTTGTTCAGTAACTGACCTTGCCCAGACACTATGGATTACACCTACTTTCACTGGCTTTTAAATGCTTTGCTAAAGGAAGAACTGAGGCTCTACAGAAAACTGGGCCCTAAAAGAAACTGCTTGAAATTCTCCCCTCCCCCATGACGATATACGCAGTAGCATGGCCACCTCAGAACACTTCCTTTCCCCTCACAAGCGTCCCATTGAAAGGCATGAGACAGCGGTTTCATTCATTAGTGGTATGGGGTCACAGGAGGTGTTCTGCACAGATGTGCACCAACATCAATAAGGAGAAAACCAACACCACTAAGCAGTCTCTTGAGTACACAGCTGCAAGCAGGGGAGTTCTAGCGCAGGGCCGTGCCCTGTCCTTAAGTCCCCCTGCTTGGGACAGTGCCCACACAAGCTGGGCTACACATAGCCCGTGACATGGACTGGGGCCATATTAGCAGGGAACGTTCTTGCTTTTCTCAGTTTGAAAAACCATAGTGGTACTCCACACATGCACTAAAAGCAATAAAACACACACACCAATCCCCTTTCAGACACTGACGGCACCACTCTGCACCCTGCACGATGTCACACCCATGGATCTAGACCAGTGGGCTCCAACCTTTTGAAGCATGCGATGGCTTTTTGAGTTTGTGCAATCCATGATCTACCTCAAACCCAAACACCCCTGCCCTGCCTCCTTCGTGCCACTTCTCCGAGGCCCCACCCCCGCTCACTCCAGCCTCCCTCCCCGAGCCTCACTCACTTTCACCAGGCAGGGGCAGAGGGCTGGGGCACAGGCTCTGGGCTTGGGCTAAGGGATTAGGCATGTGAGAGGGGCTCTGAGCTGAGCCTGTGGAAAGGAATTGGGGTGCAGGAGGAGGTTCAGGTACTGTCTCTGTAAGGGAGTCTGGGTCCTGGGGCTCAGAGTGAGGACAGGGGTTTGGGGTGCAGGAGAGGGTTCAGGACTGGGCAGGGGTCTGAAGCTGGCTCCAGCTGGACACTGCTTACCTCAGGTGGTTCCACTGGGAGGCGCAGTGGGGCTAAGGCAGGCTCACCCTGCACCGCTCTCAAAAGCAGCCAGCAAACTCCCTCCATCCCAAGCCCTGTTGTGCCCCCCCCCATTCTGTGGAGCTAGGATACAGGGTGGGAGGGGGGGCACCCTCACATCAGCGCCCCTCCTTTCCCTCCCCCACTCTGCACAGCAAGCAGGAGGCTGGAGAGCAGGGTTGCCAGGTGTCCGGTTTTGAACCGGACAGTCCAGTATTTGAGCTTTTTGTTCGGGAAACAAATTGAGAAAGTATAAATGAGACAATAGAAATGTCCGGTAGTTGCCAAATAAGATGCAATGTAGATTGTGATGCAATGTCAAGTGTGTCCGGTATTTTTGTTGAAACCATCTGGCAACCCTTCTGGGCGGGGGGGAAGGGGGGGGCCATGGGCAGCACCAAGGCAAAAGGCAGGAGATCTGCAGCAGTGGGGGGAGGGGAAGCTAAAGTGCTGACTTGATAATAGCCTGCTGATCAAAGCAGTAAGGAGCACCTGGCAGGGGCTCCAAGACCTACTGGCTGGTGACCACTGCCCTCGAGTCAGGGGCACAATGAGGTCGCACTTTGGCAGACGAGGGGGGGAGCCGAACAAGCCTTGTCCCAGCTCACACACGAGCGGAACGAGACCCCACTGCAGCCAGAGCGAAGGGGCAAGACGGAGACAATGGGGGAGGGCAGCGGTTGTTACTAAGCACCCACATATGCCTGCACATACCATCCCCCAGGGGCTAGTGCAGTGACCCAGGAGAGAGCAGTGGCCTGTTGGGCCAGGGCTGCACTTACTCGCTCTGACCCGGGATAGAAACGCCGGCTGCTCGACACAGCCAGGGAAAGGAGACTCAAAGCACCAGGCTGAGCTGAGACTTCTGGCACCCCCTCTGCTCTGTCACAAGAAACTAGCACCGCCTCTGGCCCCAGCCATGGGAAAACCCCTCCTCCCGTTTTCCTGATACTCCCTACAGTCGCCACCAATGCCCGCAAGGGCAAGCCAGGCAGTGGGACCCCTGTCACTTCGAACTGGAGGAAAGCAAGTGAAAACGTGGACAGATGACTAGGGAGGAGTATAAATATATTGCTCAAGAATGCAGGGGATTTATCAGGAAGGTGAAAGCGCAATTGGAATTGCAACTCGCAAGGGATGTGAAGGGTTACAAGAAAGGTTTCTACAGGCATGTTAGTAATAAGAGGGTGATCAGAGAGGATGTGGGGCCCTTACTGGATGAGGGAGGTAACTTAGTGACAGATGATGTGGGAAAAGCTGAAGTACTCAATGCTTTCTTTGCCCCTGTCTTCACGGACAAGATCAGCTCCCAGATAAATGCATAAGGCAACACAGTATGGGAAGGAGGTGGACAGCCCTTGGTGGGGAAAGAACAAGTTAGGCACTATTTAGAAAAGCTAAACATACACAAATCCATGGGCCCTGATTTAATGCATCCGAGGGTACTGAGGGAGTTGGCAAATGTCATTGCGGAGCCTTTGGCCATTATCTTTGAAAACTCGTGGAGACTGAGAGAGATCCCGAATGATTGGAAAAAGGCAAATGTAGTGCCCATCTTTAAAAAAGGGAAGAAGGACGATCCAGGGAACTACAGACCAGTCAGCCTTACCTCAGTCCCCGGAAAAATCATGGAGGGGATCCTCAAGGAATCCATTTTGAAGCACTTGGAAGAGGGGAAAGTGATCAGGAATAGTCAACATGGATTCACCAAGGGCAAGTCGTGCCTGACCAATCTGATTAGCTTCTATGATGAGGTAACTGGCTCTGTGGATATGGGAAAGTCAGTGGATGTGATATACCTTGACTTTAGCAAAACTTTTGATACAGTCTCCCACAATATTCTTGCCAGCAAGTTAAGGGAGTATGGATTGGATAAATGGACTGTAAAATGGATAGAAAGCTGGCTAGACTGTTGGGCCCAACGGGTAGTGATCAACGGCTCGATGTCATGTTGGTGGTCGGTTTCTAGCAGAGTGCCCCAAGGATCAGTTCTTGGACCCGTTTTGTTCAACATCTTTATTAATGACCTGGATGAGGGGATGAATTGCACCCTCAGCAAGTTTGCAGATGACACTAAGCTAGAGGGAGAGGTAGGTACACTCGAGGGCAGAGATAGGGTCCAGAGTGACATAGACAAATTGGAGGATTGGGCCACAGGAATCTGATGAGGTTCAACAAGGATAAGTGCAGAGTCCTGCACTTGGGACGGAAGAATCCCAAGCATTGTTACAGGCTGGGGACCAACCAGCTAAGTAGTAGTTCTGCAGAAAAGGACCTGGGGGTTACAGTGGATGAGAAGCTGGATATGAGTCAACAGTGTGCCCTTGTAGCCAAGAAGGCTAATGGCATATTAGGGTGCATTAGGAGGAGCATTGCCAGCAGATCCATAGAAGTGATTATTCCCCTTTATTCGGCTCTGGTGAGGCCACATCTGGAAAATTGTGTACAGTTCTGGGCCCCTCACTGTAGAAAGGATGTGGACACATTGGAGAGGGTCCAGCAGAGGGCGACCAAAATGATTAGGGGGCTGGAGCCCATGACCTATGAGGAGAGACTGAGGGATTTGGGTTTGTTTAGTCTGCAGAAGAGAAGCGTGAGGGGGGATTTGATAGCAACTTCAACTTCCTGAAGGGAGGTTCCAAAGAGGATGGAGAAAGGCTGTTCACAGTAGTGACAGATGGCAGAACAAGGAGCAATGGTCTCAAGTTACAGTGGGGGAGGTCTAGGTTGGATATTAGGAAAAACTATTTCCCTAGGAGGGTGGTGAAGCAGTGGAATGGGTTACTTAGGGAGGTGGTGGAATCTCCATCCCTAGAGGTGTTTAAGTCTTGGCTTGACAAAGGGTTGATTTTGTTGAGGTTGGTCCTGCCTTGGGCAGGGGGCTGGACTTGATGACCTCCTGAGGTCTCTTCCAGCTCTATGATTCTAAATGGCTTTTGCTGCTGTTGACATAGGCTGTTCCAAGCAGCCCCACAGAGCATGCCCTGCGCGTGACCAAGGTTATGAATCCAAAGGGGAATACGACGAGATAAGTGCTTCCTTCCTGTTAATGGATTTACAGAGTTCGTCATGCGAGCGACAGCTTGCCCCTCACCAGCCCGCCTGGGAAGGGAACTGCTACTGGGTCAGAATCTGAAGCATTAGCTGGACTAGCTGAGTGTATACAAGTCTCAGCTGGGTAACCGTGTTAGTCTGTAACGTAAAGAAAAACGTAAAACAAGGAGCAGTCCTGCAACACCTCAGAGGCTAGCTGTCATCTGAAGAAGTGGGTTGTGCCCACGAATGCACATGATACTATCTATATTTGTTAGTCTCTAAGATGCTATAGGACCACTTGTTGTTTTTTAGCTCACTGTGTAAAAGCCTCCAGCAAGCTACTTGCCTATTTGTCCTCACACATAGGCTGTCCTTCAGTGGTGGTGTCTGTGAGGGGAAAGCTGTCTGCTGTTCCCTTCACTCTCTGCCCCCCTCAAAGCCTGGCCAGCTTTGGGACTACAGGGACCGTAGGAGGCCTCTGCTCACCCAGCCACCCACCACTGTCCCTTCAGGCCGGTGCAGCTGCTGGCTCTGGGAGCCTGCACCTAGCAATCCTGCCACTGAGAGAGGGAGTCAAAATGGTGGCCTGTGCTAAGCCCTGAGTGCACGGGGAAGGAACAGCCAATGAAGGAAAACAAGCCAGGCTGCATGGCTGGCTCATTGCAGAGACAATCCCCCACCACAAGTCCTTTAGGACTGACCTTGGCACGGATGCCAGTGGTAAAATTATGTTAAATAGGATCAGGGGAGGGAGACTTAATGATGCAGGTAAAACACAGGGGGCCTGAATTCAGCTGTTGGCTGGTAAGTGAAGGAGGCAGTGCTTTTCTGGGTTGTAATTAGAGCTGACGTGCTTATTTTAATGTATGGGGAAATCTGTGATGTCAGTGTAAGAGATGCAGGCCCCCTGACAGGGGCAGGCAAAGGGAGCCGTTGTCCCAGCACCTGGGGATTCAAAGGGACCTGGGACTCCAGCTGCCAATGCTGCCTCAGTAGCAGCTGCAGCAACAGCTGGAGCCCCAGGCCCTTTAAATTACTGCTGGAGCACTACACTGCCAGGCTGGAGAGGGCTCAAGGCAGGAGCCGGCTGCCCTTGGACATGCCCCTTCTGCAAACCCCCACCTTGCCTAGGGGCCGCAGTGGCAGCTGACGGCTCCACAGAAGCGGTGTAAAGTGTGTGTTGTATTAAAACTCTGTTAAAATTATAGACTGTCACCTTAAATATCAGTTTCCCCCCAATCCTGCTAGGTATTTAGGTTTTTATCTAGCCTTTCTGTAGGCTATTAAAGTTAGGCACCAGCATTTTGCAATCACCATTGCTTGGAGAGGACTGTTTTAGTAAGACAGCCTGTTAGGAGGCTGCCTCTCCCTCTGGCCTGGCAGCTTGTCTACTCTATGCAAAAGCTCATTTCAGTGCCTCTCTCTCACAGTTTCTAAGTTGGAGATTCCCTGGGGCTGTAATGACAAATAATACTGGACACTTCTGTTGCTGCTTTCATCCCAGGATATCAAAGAACTTTAGAATCATTCATTCAGTAAGCGTCACGCTGCGCTTGGGAGGCAGGAGGAGAATGATATCTGGTTCACACCTTCCACAGTGGAACAACAGCTTGAAACGCTCCTCTGCACAGGAGAAAAGGGAAGGCAGCAGGATCCTGGTGCAGCATTTCCTAGTGCGCTTGTGAACGCTGTTTAAATCTCCCCTCCCTTATGGGCCCCAAGGGCTTTTGTGACTTTTTTTTGCTGGACCCTAAGGCTGTGTGGATGGCTTCTTGCAGGCTTCAGTAATGTGTGGTGAATGCTTGTTCAAATTCCAGCCATAGCAGGTACGCTAGGCAAAAAGGAGCACAAGGAGTGCTCAATACATACACTAGGCAGGCTGTTGTTGCAGTGCTGTGCACAGACTAGGCATGGAAACGAGAAATTGAGTATACGATTAACCAGCAAGTTCAGGCTTGTTAGTTAATCTCGAATACTCACATTCCCTCCGCCTTGTGACCTCTGTATCGGAGGCAGCAACGGGTGGTGGTGGAAGCAGGAGCCGGTGTTGGGGAGAGCCAGCTTAATAGCCGGTCCCACTGTTAATAGAGGCTCCATGGTGCCCCCTGTCCCCTCCCCGCTTCTGCTTCCCTAAGCAGCACTGGGGGGCAGGGAGGCTGCTGTGAAACAGCCTCTGCCTGCACTGGGCCCAGAATCACCACAGAGCAGCCTGTGCCTGCCGTGGGCAGAGGCGGCTTCACGGCAGCAGCACCTGTTCACGGGGGGGGGGGCTGAGCAGTGACAGCCTCTGTCTGTGGGAAGCTCGGACCCCCTGCAGACAGGGGCTGCTGCCACCCTGCACTGTTGCCTCTGTATCAGGCAGATAGCCAGGCTGCGAGGGGAGCTGGTTTTTAAACTGGCTCCCCTCACAGACTGGCTCCTGCCTGGCACCCTGTGCTCCTGCCTTTGATACAGGGGCAGCAGTACAAGGTAGCAGGGAGCTCCCCAAGAGTGGGGATGGACTGCACTGGCTGCCTGCCCTGCCCCTGGGGACTATAGAATAGTCAAGTAACGAATAAGAATTCATGCAGTCACTCAACTATTCTGTTACCTGCTATCATCCCTAATACAGACAGTCCTGCTTATGTGAAACCCGCCCCCACAAAGTCGGGGGAAGAAGGGCTCCCCTATTCTTTGGAGTTGGGATTAATTGCAAAGCAAGGCCCTGATGTTCTAACTGAATCCACATGGGTGCCAGGTCTGCTCACAAAGAGTGGGCTGCAGAATCTGGGCCTAAAACTTTGCAACCAGGAAGGTAATGATATTTCATTATTAGCCATGGAGACCCTGTCATTGTGCCTAAAGCTGCAACTTAGTGGTGAATAGGCAGATCATTTTTTGCCACTGAGTCAAAAACCAAGGCATGTTGTTAAATTCTGGTTTTCTCCAGATTTTTCTTGCCATATTTTAATTATGGAAGATGTGAAGGATACACCAATGGTTTGCTGCTTCCAAGCCTCACAGCTGCGTCTCACCATAAAACTTCATAAAGCTGCAATGTATGAAATTATTAAAGCAGAGCAAGTGCAAGTCAGGGCATAAGTTTTACTCCTGACTCTGCCATAGAGGTACATGGCCCCAATCCTGCAATGAGCTCTGTGTCAGTGAAGCACTGCACTTTCTCAGAGCACTATTAGCTTGCCAAATTGAGAAAGTGGATAATAATGCCGGCCTATCTCTTGGGGCAGAGTGTCTTAATTCACTAGCATGTGTAATATACTTTCAGCTCCCCTCCTCACCACCTTGGAACATATGATACCTCTGCCACAACTGGTTTTCTGATTATAAAAGCCATGGCTAGCACAAAGGGGCATTAAGCAAAGCAATTGCCAGGGGCCCCGCCAAGCCACATTGCTCAGATTTTGGCTTCAGGCTGAGGTGTTGGGACTCAGAGCTTAGATTTCAGTCTGATGTGGTGGAGCTTTGGCTTTCTGACCTGGGCCCGAGCAAATCTAACACTGACCCCGCCTGGCACCCCACCTAAACCTGCTTGTGCTCCGCCGGGCCCCCCCCTCGGACTCCTGGCTGAGAAGCACTGCTATAAAGGACCCAAACACTCTCTGACCACTCACAGTAATGGAATATTTGTCATTCTTCACATCTGATGGAAGTTTTTTTATGTTACTTGTCAGTTCTCTATCCATAAGTCCATACAGGGGCAGATTTTTCCAGTTATGTGATGCAAATATAATGCGTCTAATTTAGCATCAAATACCCTACATACACACAAGCCAGCCAGGTGCCTTGTATAAATCTGCCCAATTACGTACTTTTCCGAGGAGAGAGGTAAGGCTAGAACATCTTCAAAACATATTAATATATATCAAAACCTCCATAATGCATTAGAAAGTGAGTTTTCAGCACCCTCTAGTGGCTCTAGTCTGTATTAGTTGCTCTAATGAGTGTAGATCCGCCATGAGCAATCTAGGCCAGTAAGTGGGCCCCATGAGTGGCCCTCCTTGATCTCAGTGTCCACAAGATTGTCATAATCAAGATGATCTCCTGGGATAGGGTAGTTTTAGTAAATGCCCTTTCATACCTACAATTTGCAGGATATGGCAAATGAACCATAGCAGTGCTTTGATTGGATAATGAGGAAGCGCATGGCTCTCACAGTCAATGCTGTGTGCCATCACTGCACACCTCATTTTACGTGGCCTTGTTTTATGTGCATGTCACTTTAGTAATACCGGTAGGGAAAAAACTATATGACAGAAACCAGTGGAATCTGGCAACCTTGCGCATGGGCAACTGTAAACACAATGTCTCATACGTCAGATAGAACCCTCAGGTCGCAGGGTGTCCACCACCGGTACAGTTACTACACATGGAAATAATCACAATAAAACTTACATGTGCAGACTGAAAAGAAGAAAATGTGATTTCAGAGCAGATTATTTTCATCCCGAAAAAAAAAGTTTAAAACAGGCCATGTCTATACTTACGTGCTGGAGATTGATGTTCTGGCACTCGATTTAGCAAATCTATTAGAGACCTGCTAAATCAAATGCTGAGGGCATCTCCAGTCAGTATAGGTGCTCCTCCAGTCACGAGGAATAAGGGAATCCAACAGGAGTACTGGCTCCTATTGATTTCCCACTGTGAAGACAGTGCGAAGCTCAGCGTAAGGCCGTGGTCACCAACCGGTCAATCGCGGTCGACCGCAAGGCCTCGACAAGTCGATTGCGAGGCGTTCAAGTGTCCCCATTTCACTCCCACCCCCGAGAAGCCCCACTACCTACCTGCAGCGAAAATGGAGGTCATGCCGGCTTCCCACAGGGTGGACGGAAGTCCCGCAGCTTCACGCCACTTCCGGGTGTTCCGGAAATGCGCTGGCTGTTCCCCTCCCTAAGTTCTTTGGCGTGCCGGGAACTTGCCGGGGGGAGTCCCCAGAGGAGGCATGCGGGGGCTTCCCTGAGCCATGGGAGGGGTAAGTTGGCCCCAGAGGAGGCACGCGCAGGGGCTTCCCTCCTCTTCGGGGCGGGGCGGGGCGGGGCGGGGTGGAGTCCTGGGAGGAGGCTGTGGGAGGGGACTCCCTGCTCCCACTGGCACCCTGTCCCCTGCTGCAGAACCCTATCCCCTCCCCCCGGCACCCTGTCCCGTCTCTCCTGTTCCCCACTGGCACCCTGTCCCCTCCTGCAGAACCCTGTCCCCTCCCCCCGGCATCCCTTCTCTCTCCCCTGCTGCAGAACCCTGTCCCCTCTCTCCTTTCCCCTGCTGCAGAACCCACCAGTACCCTTCCCCAATACCATGTCCCCTGCTCCCACTAGCACAGTTGGGGCCACATCAGTGAGGCTTGGGGGGTTTGGGGAGGAGGCTTTTTTTTTGCATCTCTCTTGTGTGGCCCCAACTGACTTTTCTGTGGGTCAGTGACCCCCTGACTCAAAACAGGTTCCTTGCCCTTCTCATAAATAAAGACAATGCAGAAACCTTTTGTGTTTGACACAGTATTTTATTTAAAAATGAAGCCTGGCCAAAAAAAACCCAGTTGGGGCCAAGCCCCCATCTGGCTGCAGCATTATAACACTCCTGCACCCCCCCGACCCTAGATCTGAGCCTATCATACTCTGAAACCCCCTGCCCTGAACCCTCACATACCCCAACCCAAATTCCTGCATCCTCACAGCCACGAGCCTGTGGCTTGCTTAGTACCACAATCCTCCATCTGACCCCAACACTCCCCAGCTTGGAGCCCCCTCCCCAAGCCAGCATCCCCTTCTCCATCTCCTCCTGCATCCAGATTTCCTCCCAGAGCTTGCACCTCTCACCCCTTCCCACACCCAAATCCCTCATTTCCACCCCAGAGCCCTCACATCCTGTCTCAACCCAGTGAGGGTACGGCTAGACTGCAGGAGTTTTTCCAGGATTCCAGAGATATCCTGGAAAAACTCTTCCGCATCCAGGGATGCATTTGTTCTTCTGCTTTTTTTAGTGGAAGAGTAAACATGCTCTTTCAGTAACCCCTATATTCTTCATTCCACGAGGAATAAGGGGGATTCCAAAAGAAGGGGTTTTTCTAACATTTGGTCCAGTCTAGACAGGCCAAATGTTGGAAAAACCTCTTCCTACATAAGAATTGGGAAAAAAAGTGGCAGCGTAGAGTGTATAAGGGCTGGGGATAGCAAGTGACGGAGAGGAGGAGAATAGAGAGGGCAGGGCTTCAAGGAAGGGGTGGGGTCTTGGGGGAAGGGTGGGGGAGTAGATCTTCACTTGTTTTGAGATTTAAAAAGTGATCTTGGGTGTAAAAAGGTTGGAGACCACTGGCTTAAGGTATGCCAACTCCAGCTACATTATTTATGTAGCTAAGTTACATACCTTAAGCCGACCTTCTGGGTCTAGTGTAGACCTAACCTGAAAATTAAGACAGTTGCTACACCCCCTTGTGCTTTCACTTCTAAAATACTCATCTCATAATACCTGTTCATCGTGATTTTGCCTCACAACATATCTGAATAGAAACTATGCTAATTGCCTCCTAGTGCTGTCATTAAAGGACAACTAGTTACACGCTGTGCCCCCTGTATATAAGCACGTTAGTTATAATTCTGTTCTTGGGCTTTCTACTGGTGATAGCCTGCAAGCTTGGGCATGTCTGAGTTAGGATCCAGCCTGCTGCCTATTGTGGCATGGTTGACTATAGTCATTATAAAGCAATGGTCTCCTTATTTGGATCCCAGGTCCCCAAAGAAGCTTTAGCTAAGACATAGCATCACTGCAGTACTGGTGACAGATTTGTAAATAAATGGGAGTTTGAGCATTGCTAATGGGTGAAGTGTGCTTTCCTAATAAAGTGGCTTATTCCTCTGCGTGCCTCATAGTCTAGTATAAAGATTTTTTTTTCAGAAAGATGTATACAATGGGGTAGTCTTTTCATATAGGTGGTTATTCAAGCAATTACAAATAGTACAGTATTACAATTCCACCTGGAAGGGTCCTACAATTGTTGGACATGAACACATTGCATCAGAAAGCATTTATTTCCCACCAAATCATTTAGATGCTCAGACATCAGAATGATTACGTTAGCTACACAGTAAGCATGACATGTGCTTGGTATGTGTTGCATATCAGAAAGTCAAACTGTCCCTCAAATTTATGTACCACACTCAGAGCACCTACTATCAACAGAAGGGTCCCTCGCAGATCTGCTAAGTCCCTAATTGTGAGTGTATCAGTGCTTGTCTAAATACTTTGGGGCCTGCTGCAAAGAGTAGTGGTGTTGGCCCCATCACTGCAGCCTGAAGCAAGCACAGAAAAGCTTGCTGCATGTGTCTGCCTGCTGTGTCCCTGTACTACAGAGGCTGTGATACTTGCTGTGCTCCATCTTTCCCTTAACTGAAGCAACATAATTGTGCAAGGGGCAGTTTGAAATTTTAAATGTCTTTCCTTCTGTGTGCATGGTCCTTTGGTTATCTTCTACAGCTCATATTTATAGTACAGTTATGTGTATCTTCGCTTTTCCCACCAGAAGGGCAACAGCTAGCCCTGATTTTATTGTACAGTTTGATCCACTCAGCTATTAAAACCTCAAAAAGATTTTTTCAAATTTTATCCAATGGGCAGACGAAGTCACTTTAGGTCATTGTTTATATAGAGCCTAGCACAACAGCTCCCTGGCCTCCACTATGCAAAAAATAATGAAGTCCACTTCCGGTAAGGGTAATTTGTCTCTAGCAAGAATAACGCAGCCACTTCTTTGTATAAAGCTTATTCCCTATTGTTTAATCTGCCCTCACTCTTCTCTCTCCCCCCAGAAGGTTTTTTCTCCCATCTAGCTGGCATTAAAACATTCATTTTTGCCATATTGCTACGAGTCACTTAAGTCAATCTTCAGTTCTTATTCTTATTTTACACTTTAAAAACCAATGAATTCTAATAATTTCTATTGCTACCCTTGACTCCTCTACTCTCTTTAAAGCTTTGTAGAGCTCTTGTAAATAACTTTCTCCAAACAATTCAGGATGATCAGTCACCTACTTCCTACCATCTTGGGCCAGCCAGAAGGTCCTCAGGTGTGTTGGGGCAGCAGGCAGGGACAGATCCACGTTGGGCAGGCATAACTCTGGCCACAGCCACATGGGACCCCCAGCTGGGGCCATGACCGTGGAAGGCAGACTCTGGCCACATGGCAGGCAGGTGGGACCCTAGCCATGGCCATGCCAGAATAGCTGTAGTAGGCAGGCAGGACCCCAGCCATGGCTGTGCCAGAGTGAGCCCAACCCCAGCGGGCAGGCTGGCCTAGAGCAACCTCACAGACCCATCAGGACCACAGCTGGGGCAGGACATCCCAACAGTTAACCAGTTAAATGGTGTAATTTTAGTCACTTAACCAGTTCACTATTGTAAGTTATATTTACATCCCTATAAATAACATCTCCCTTCCCTACGTCCTGAAGCAGGGGTCGGAAACCTTTTCAAACTAAAGAGCAAAACTACACCAACATTCAGAACAAGTGGTCAACAAAGAGCCATATAAGAATTCAGGAATCAGGGCAGGGGTTTGGGCGTGTGAGGGCTCAGGGCAGAAAGTGAAGGGAGCACCATAGCTGGGGCAGGGCATGGGGGGCTCAGGGCAAGGGGTGGGATGCGTGGGCAGGCTCGGGGCGGGGGCATGCAGGAGTCATGACAGGATTTGGGAGGGCTAAGCAGGGAATGTGGGTGCAGGAGTCAGGGCAGTGGCTGGGGGCTCATGGCAGGTGGTGGGGATGCAGGAATGAGAGCAGGGGGCTGGGAGGTGTGGGGATCTGAGGGCAGGACATGGGGGATGTAGAGAAGGGGACTGGTACGTGCTGGGTCTTATTGCAGAGCGGGTGTAGGAATCAGGGCAGGGGGTGGAGGATTAAGGGCAGAGAGCTCGGGGGGTGGGGCTTACCAGAGCTGCCTACAGCAGCAAAAACGGCAGAGTTTCTGGACCCCCTTGGCATCTTCGCCAGGGAAGGGGGTGGACAGTTGTTTCTCCCCCCACACTCCCACGGCATTTCCTTTGGAGGGTAATGGTTTCTGGCCCTCCCCTGGTGTGCCCTGGTGTGGGGGGATGCTGGGCTGTGGTTCCCGGTTGACGCCCCTCCCCTCCCACGTCTCCTGGGGTTGGGAGGGGGCTGCTGAACCACCCCCCCCCAGCATCTCTTGGAGATGGGGAGGCTGCCAGGCTGCGATTTGCATCCTCCCCCCCCCCCCCGACATGTCATTGGAAGGGTGGGGGCTGCCAGGCCATGGTTTGCAGCCCTCCAGTGGCCTGGCTCCAGCTCCAGTTCACAGGACAGCGGCCCGCCATGTGGCTCTGCTGGGCCACATGGAGGTTGTCAGAGCTGGAGCCCGGGCTGCATTGTGGCTGTTCTTGGGGCCAGGGCTAGCGTGTACCCCAGCTCTGCAGTGCGGCTGCTCCTGAGGCCAGTCTGTGCTTCAGCTCCAGCAGCCGCCTGGCTTGGAGGAAGGGTGTCCATCTCTCATATACATTTGTAGCCCTTTTCTTCACCATTGTCTTTGCTTCCTGTAATTTTTTATCATTAGCAATAGTTTCCTTCTACATTCCTGCTTGCAGCTTATATTTGTGGATGAGAATAGGCCCCAGTATCAATCCTTGTGGCATTCTGTTCATTATATCCATATTAAACTCTCCCACTATCAAGTCCAAGGTTTCAGGCAGCCTTAAAGATAGTTTCTTTAACTATTCAAATATATGTTTCTACGAGGTATTTGTGTAAATGTGAGGTCAGAAAGCTTGCAATGCAAAGACAGACATCTGAGGAATTCTTCCAATTGGGGTAAAATATGTCATTGTAGCCACCAGTATTTTTGATAAGATTGTTGGGCCTGACATAGTATAACAAATTAGAAATAACTCTCTAACAGATTCAGCTATGTACTCTGGCCAAAGTTTTCAAAAGTAAGGGCCTGAAGTTAAGCATCTTAGTGACCTGATTTTGAAAAATGCCGATAGACTGCTGTCAGTGGGAACTGCTAGTCAGCCTGCACTGCTAAAAAATATCAGGTTACTTATTGGGAGCCTAAGTATGATCTCAGGAATTTAAAGGTGTAGGGGTTAATTGAGGAAGAACTCTATACGTTTGAAGTATAGCGGCGATGAGGCCTGCATTTCCCCCACCCCTTCTTTGCTACTGATGAGCCAGAAGCAAGCCTCTAGGAACATATGCCATTGTAGCAAGAACAAATTGTAGATAAGGGCGGGAACACAACAATCCTGTTTACCCAAATGTACTGATCACGTAAACAAAATCAAAGGACAAGCAGTACAGCTGAGCCATACTGTAACAAACGATGAGTAACTCCTGGAAATTTCCAAACTGCCAAACAAGGAAGAGACACTGTATTTAAAGCTGCACCAGAGTATGGCAATTTGGACCTCACCAATGGACTAGGAGCCTCGGAAGCTTAGATGATCTCCTGCTTCATCCACAGCCGAAATGGGGTTCCTAGCTTGCAGAAGGGATGTAAGATGCTGCTTCTCCTGTCAGAAAATAAACTGCTTGTGTTTGATAGATACCTGTGCAGCATGTTTTTGTACTTTGAGAACCCAGTGTCGGACCTGAGACTTACTCTTGCCGGCAACAAAAGGTAAGCATTTTTTAAAATATTCTGGCCAAAATATGCACAATATTCTGCAAGACTTAGGATAATTCCAGGCTTCCTCTGAGTGCAACAGTCATTACAAAAGCTATAAAGGAGAAAAGTAAAATTCTCACCAACAGTGGCATATGTGCCACAGGGTGCTAGCGATGCTAGACAGAGGGCTTGTCTACACTAGAATCACTAGAGCAGCGCAGTTGTTCCAGTGTGACTATGCTGCTGTTGTGCTGCTAGCGCAAAAGCTCCATGTCAACATGAGAGAGCTCTCCCATTGATATAATTACTCCACCTCCCCAAGCACAGACAGTACTGTCCACACCAGTGCTTACGTCGGTGTAACTTACATTCAGGAAGGTGGCTCTTTACACCTCCTGTGTACAACCTAGTTGTACCGCAGTAAGTGCTAGTGTGTATCTCAAAGAGGACACCTGCATCCTCTACTGGACTCCCAGGTAGAGTTGCTCCTGTCACTGTTTAGATATGCTGACAGGGAACTGGGGCAACTCTTGAATACAGAGTTACCTCAGCTACGTGCTAGTGTAAGTTATATAAGAAGGTTCAAAAAAGAGCTAGATAAATTCATGGAGGATAGGTCCATCAATGGCTCTTAGCCAGGATGGGCAGGGATGGTGTCTTTGGTCTTTGTCTGCAAGAAGCTGAGAATGAATGACAGGGAATGGATCACTTGATGATTACTTGTCTGTTCATTCCCTATGGTACATCTGGTCACTGTCAGGAGACAGGATACTAGGCTAGATGGACCTTTGGTCTGACCCAGTATAGCTGTTCTTTATGTTATGTACTTGCAGTGTATTATTTTTCTGTCTCATTAATATTAGTATACAAAACTGGCCTGCGTGTTGGCTAGTCATCTAAGTATGTTGATGTTGCCAACTACTACTATTTCTGCCAGTGATGGGAATCACATCTCTAAGAGCTTTGGTTCTAGAGACGTGCTACTCCTCAGCAATTTATGCCGTTTAATATCTACAATGGATAGATAGTCAGAAATGGGCCCTTACATACCCGATCATTATGAATGAGGATTGAATGCAATTCTTCTATTTGGTAAAATAGCGTTCATGCTTCATCTCTGCTGCTGATTAAATGGTAATTTATCTCTATTTACAGAGACGACCACCGCCAACTTGACATTTCCACTTTATCTTCTAAATTCTCATTACTCCCTTCTAGTTTTCTGTCTTCAGCAGTTTTCAGTCCACTACCGGGTCCCCACTCCCTTCGGAGCTGCAATGCCTGAATGGACTGCTGACACTGGCTGACTCTAAATGTTGTCATAAGGTATTTTATCATTGACAACTTTCTTGTCATTAGTCATAATCTGAATAGGTTTTCTTATGTATTTTAAGTGGTTTCCCTTTCCATATTAAATGTACTACTTCATGAATATTCCGACATATCCCATCATGGGATTTCTACTGGTAGAATCTGAAGTAAACATCCCATTTTCCACATAAAACAGGGACAGGTGCTATAAAAAACAGTACAGCAAATAGATTTATTTTACTGTCCTACCAAGGGACTAGATTAATTAACAGGTTGACTCATTTTCCAATAATGTCAAAGCAGTATTGAATCTGTTCACGCCTTAATAAGCTAAATTAATGTTTAAGATTTAAATTATTTGCTCTAGATCCCTGTAATAACCTCAAAGAACTTCAGTTCTCATGCTGTAACAGGCAATGACAGATGGATGTATAGTCCGATCGGCATTATGCCACCTGGCAAAACTTAGCAGATGCTTCTCTCTTCTTCGCCAATTATGCCCTTTGAAAACAAAACCAGTTATGTTTGAGGTAGATTACAAAGCTTAATCACAATAAAATCTTTGCTGAAGGAAAGGAAACACCTTCACCATCTCTCAATATATTTATTATAACTTAGAAAAATGTCAAGAAAAGACAGTGTTTTATGATAATGGTTTAAAACTCATGGCAATCTTGCCTGTCTTTGGGTTAAAATTTATACTGTACGTGATAGCACTAGGGAGGTCTGTCAGACTTTCTGGTTCAAGAGCAGAACTGAAGAAAAAGACAGCTTGTTTGCAGTGGGGATTCCATTTGCAATTGCCCTACAGAAAAAAAGCAAAAAAGCTCATAACTCCAAGTCACTGAGCAGTAAAGACAATTTTCTTAAAAAAGAAAAACAGTTCTAGTCCTAGTCCAAACACACATATCAATATTAATTATTCTTTCACCATTGACATCCCAACAGATACTGGTTGGTGGGGTGGCTTAAGGGATAGAACATTCACCAAGGATGGTGGGTTCGAGACCCACCCTCCCTAGGAGCTGCAGATTTTTGGGGAGAGAGATAGCTCAGTGGTTTGAGCATTGGCCTGCTAAACCCAGAGTTGTGAGTTCAATCCTTGAGGGGGCCATCTAGGGATCTGGGGCAAATCTGTCAGGAATGGTACTTGGTCCTGCCGTGAGGGCAGGGGACTGGACTTGATGACCTCTCAAGGTCCCTTCCAGTTCCATGAGATAGGTATATCTTTAAATATTTAAAGCAGTGTTATCTTCAAGTCATCAAGGTCAAGTCAAGTCTCAAGTCTTAATTTTAAAAACGTCAAGTCACTTTTGTACAAGCCATCAATATCAGCATTTTCGGACAATTTGTTCACCAAGTCGATTTAACAAAATTAGCAAGTCTCAAGTCGAGTCTCAAGTCACAAACAATGAACCCGAGTCAAGTCTCAACTCGAGTCACCTAGGCGACTTAAGTCGGACTCGAGTTCAAGTCGTAGGACTCGAGTCAACAACTCTGATTTAAAGGTATTCATTTCCCCACCTGAAACCTTTTGTCCTGCATAGTGCAATGTGAAAAATAAGAGACTATTTGATGACAGCCCACTTAGAATGGGATGTAAGATAGAATGATCTTTTCCCTTAAATTGTTTTGCTTTTACAAAATTAGGTAGAACAAAATTAACTTAACTTCAAACTACAGATGGGTTGAGCAGTGAATTTTAGCTCCAGAACTACAGGAGTATTTGGATTTGGTTCAGACCTCTCTGTTTCAAACTACTTTTTTCACATTTAAATAGACAATTCTACTGGCATAGTTCTTACATCGTATTATAATTAAGTGAGGTGAGCACCTAAATCCAATAAAAAGCAGCACCAAGTAAGAGATAAACAAGACTGCGCATCCAGCAGCAGTGGATTTTTCACTATAGTAATTTTATAAACACTTTCCTTCCTCTCAAAGAAAACTAGTTAAATGAAATTAAGAAAATACCTTTTCATCTGAAATCTGCAGAAGTCCTGTGCTGACTGAGATATCTGCAGTCAGATGATATTCCATCCACAGAACTGCTCCATGGCTCTTCCCAGTCCTGGAAAGAAACAGGTAAATAAGTCTTTTCTGATAACTTTATACCTTTACTTAAAACAATGACTCTATTTTTTGTGAACACAGTATTTGTGTTGTATGGTATTCACCCAATCAGTTGAGTAGCTGAATAGGTCAGTCATGGGTAGCCAATTGCTGACCTGTAAATTGCTGAACAACCGTATACCCAATTGCTGACCTGTAAATCTGACAAAATGCAAAGAAACTATATTGGAGCCGGCCATCACACATATACTCTCTCTCTCTCTCTGTGAGATTATCTCACAGTTGCATATATTATTTAAGTAAAGGTAAACTAGGCACTTATAAGTATTGATAAATACAAGAAAGAATGTAGTTTGGAAGATAAACTATGTGCTGGTTCAGAAAGAACTGACCAACCAGAGAATAGATGGTTATATGGTTATATTTGGAAAGGGGAAATAAATCTCCAGATCTTGATCTGACCATGTGCCTACATAGCAGGGCTTAACTCAAAATAAGCTATGCAAATTGAGCCACGTCAATTATGCGTAGCTTATTTTGAAATAGCTTATTTCGAAATTGGGAGCAACTACACAGCACTTATTTCCAAACACAGCACTCTTCCTCTGACTTTCCTTACTCCTCATACAATGAAGGTTACAAAAGTTGGAGTAAGAAGTCCTCCAGCTTGACAGTATTTCAACATTATTTCAAAATAACTGCCTGCTGCGTAGACACGGACTAATGTTGCTGTGTAGACGTTCCCTGATTAAATTAGTTCCATCAAACTGTTAATATTTAACTCGTGATAACATACTTTATACCTGCTTGCTCATATCCTCCTTAATAAAAAGTGCTATTTTAAAAATACAATTCCCTTATCTAAAAAACGATGCACCTATAATTTGTTCCAATCTCTTTTACTTCATGTGACAATTGACAGATCACTACCCACAGAGGTAGGTAAAAAAGGCAGCAAGAGGTTACACTGAGGCCTAATTCTGAGGTTTTGTATCTTTTGCAACTTCAGGTAACACCTTTAATACTATTTACACATAGATCGTTAACTGTAATTATAAAGTACTTGAGTGAAAGCAAAAGAAAAACTCATTTTTTTTTTTACAGTAATTCTCACCTTAACAGATTTACAGAGCCATCTGTGCTGAGAATTTGTTGTGGTACAGTCAGTCTGAAGTCAAATGTCATAACCTCTTGGGGGTCAGACAGTGATTTGCAAGGGTATTCCCACAATGGGTGAGGCTCTGCCTCCTTAGACTCCCTAAAATTCAGAGAATTCTGAAGAAAGAGAAAAAGGCTGGTAAAGACAATCAAGTTTGCTTTTGACATGTATACTCCTTATATAATATGTATGCCTTGTGTGCCTCCTAGCTAGACTGCAACAATATATACGAACATGAAACCTTCAGTCCTTAGAAGATTCCAGCTAGCATACAGAATACTGCACAAGTCTCTTTAGCAACACAGGCTACTGTGAACACATCAAACCTGTTCTTCCTCTTCTACACTTCCTTCCCATAGAATATCAAATTAAGTTCATGTGTGTCCCTATCTTTAAGGCTCTCAATGGCCTGGGTCAGGATGTCTAAAGGTCCAGCATGAAAACTGTAGTTAATAACTCTGGTTCTCAAGCACAGTGGAACTTCCTATCACAAGTTTATTTTATATAGGAAAACTTATTTTATATAGGAAACAGCTTTCTGAGCTTTTTTGGGGCCCAGTCTGAGGTTGTGGAACCAGCTCCTATCACAAATCTCACCACTTTCAGTCCCAAAAGCAAGGTATACTTCTTTGACTCTGCATTCTCTACCAGATACATTCTCCAGCAGCATTTTCATTAAAAAATTTAAATGTACCATTCCAAGACTCCATGGCGAACAAAATTCTCCTTTGGGAAGAGGATAAGAGAAAGAATGACCCACATATTAATTACCCCTACCTTTTTGTTAACTCTAAAATCTGTATTAGAAAACCTACCTTCCTACATTTTATAAGGTATTGCCAAGCAATTTATGTTAGAGAAGAAACAGATGACCCAGGAGCGGATGGGGTAAACGGAACTGCTTTATTGCCCACACATGTTTACCTCGGACATTCAATACAACGTCCAAGTGGCAACAACCCAGTGCCAATCATACCCTTTTATCTATTTTAGTATTTCAATTCACACATCTATCACAACATTACTAAATAAGGTTTTAGAAACAGTAAACTCCCATAAAATGAATATTAATAAGTATGTGATAAATACAATTATACCCTCCCATTACTATTTACAGAATTTCTAATTAAATCAACACTTTGTACACTACAAACTTTCTAAATCAGCAGGTGACAGAGATTACAAGAAATTTAACCCTGAACATGTTTTATACAGGGCCAATGAGGATAAGCAAAAGACATAACAAAGAAGAGCAGCTGCATGCTTATCTATTTTTCTAGGCTGCAAAAACGAAGGGAAAGAGCATGCTCAAGGGTAATGCCTATTGTGGCTGAACTCTTTCCCACCATCCCAGACCCCTATTCATTTTTTACATATCCCAACAATTTATACATTCATAAAATCCTGATTGTGATTAAGCAACTACTGGGACCTACACAAACATTCTGATTTAACAGCTACCGTTCTAGAGTGGATGAAACTAACAGATTTATTTGGGCATAAGCTTTTGTGGGCAAAACCATGAAAGCTTATGCACAAATACATGTTAGTCTTTAAAGCGCCATAGGACTCCTTGTTTTTGCGGAAACAGACTAACACAACTACCCCTCTAAGAGCAGTTGAAGTGTCTCTAAAACTGGTCATGTTAGAGAGGTGTTTCAGAAATGCTTGAAAATGACAATACCTAATTTTTGCAATAAAGTTGATTGGTCCTCAGGCTTTTCAAGCTCATCTTATTATTGATAATGGGACATGCCAGTAAAGCCGATGTCACAGGATTAACCACGACTAGCCATGTCTCATCACTGGTTCCTGGAAAGTGTTTTAGTCTAAGTAACTGCACTGATTACAAGGGTGTGAGGAAAAGAAGTTAATAAAACTTGCTAGAGATTTGATTTCCAACATAAAATGTAATGAACTGTGTTGACTCAAAATAGGGATTAGTAAATGTATTTTCAAATACAGTAAAACTCCAATAGTCCGGCACCCAATTGTCCGGCACTCCCAATAGTCCAGCATCAAAATGGCAAGC
The DNA here is from genome assembly GCA_032595735.1 of Pelochelys cantorii. NCBI lineage: Eukaryota > Metazoa > Chordata > Testudines > Trionychidae > Pelochelys > Pelochelys cantorii. Next base: position 8,679,923 of record CM064339.1, on the reverse strand, counting down.
GCTCCCGACGGAACCGGGACGGAACCACTCAGGTCAGCCGCTCTCACATGGGTTACAGCAGGGAGGGGAGGTGTTTGGCTCTGGGGAAGGGTAGGGGGATTGGGTTACGCACGGCATCCTGGCCAGCTCATTGAAAAGCCGGCCATTCAGCACAGGTGCCCCAGCACCTGGAGGGAGACATGCAGCTGTACTGGGACCGAGCATAGATTGGGGGGGGGGGGGGAGTGGGATCGGGTTACAGCAGGGAGGGGAGGTGTTTGGCTCTGGGGAAGGGGAGGGGGATTGGCTTACGCACGGCATCCTGGCCAGATCATTGAAAAGCCGGCCGCTCAGCGCAGGTGCCCCAGTGCCTGGAGGGAGACGCACAGCTGTACCGGTGGCTCCGGGGCCCGAGCATAAGGTTGGCGGGGGAAGGGGGATTGGGTTGGGGGTATGCAGTACCTCCTGATACTCTGGCATAGCCGATAACCCAGCACCACCTAGGTCCCAAAGGTGCCGGATTATCGGAAGTCTACTGTACAATGCTTTCTGAATATTTGAAGATAGCAAAACAGCTTTGTCACATCAAAAAAAATAAAAGACTAAAAATCGACAGTTTTTTTCCTTCCAGGAATTAATTTATGTCTAACTGTGAATATCACTGGCATCACTTGAGGATAGAACAATGTTACATCACATGCACTGGTGTAAAACACAGATTGTTCTCTCAGATCTTCCACTAAATTACAGCTCTTTTTCCTTGTAAAGTTAAAATTTAAGCTGCAATGTTACTCTGCATAAAGACTTTAGACCAGTGGTCACCAACCACCAGATTGGGATCTACTGGTAGATCCTGGAGCCTCTGACAGGTGATCGAGACTGTTTTGGTCAGGAGGCTATCAAGTGCTGGCACGTCCGCTGCCCTCTCCCCGACTCTGTCATATTTCACCTGCCCTCTGCCTTGCAACTGCCTCTGGGAGCCTCCTGCTTGTGGGGCAGGGTGGGAGAGGCATAAGAACAACAATACTGGGTCAGACCAAAGGTCCACCCAGACCAGTATCCTGTCTTCCAACAGTGGCCAATGCTAGGTGCCACCACAGGGAATAAACAGAACAGGTAATCATCAAGCAATCCCACCTGTCACCCATTCCCAGACTCTGACAGAGGCTAGGGACACCATTCCTGCCCCTCCTGGCTAATAGCCATTGATGAACCTATCCTCCATGAATTTATCTAGCTCTTTTTGAACGCTGTTATAGTTGTGGCTTCACAACATCCTCCAGCAAGGAGTTCCACGGATTGACTGTGCATTACATGAAGAAGTACTTCCTTTTGTTTGTTTTAAACCTGCTACCTATTAATTTCATTTGGTGACCCCTAGTTCTTATGTTATGGAAACAAGTAAATAACATTTCCTTATTTATTTTTCCTCACCAGTCATGATTTTATAGACCTCTATGATATCCCCCCTTAGTCTCCTCTTTTCTAAGCTGAAAAGTCCCAGTCTTTTTAAGGCAGAAAAGGGGGTGCTGATATCAGGGTGTCACCCTGCCCCACCCATATACACTATCTCCACAGAAAGGGGGGACATAACAGGCTTTGGGATGGAGGGAGTTTGCTGACAGCTGTTCCTATGTCTGAATGTGCTAGGCATACTTAAAGGGCAACGTGAATTAGGGATCCAAACAGTGAACCAGTTAATTGTTTACCCACTAAGTATTAGCCTTACCAGCATACTTATCAGATAACTGGTTAACTGGTGTGGGGGAGGGGAAGGGGGGGGAACAGCCTCCCTCCCACTGCAACTGGCCAGAGCAGCCCATGGCATGGCAGCACCCCAGCTGGCCAGAGCAACCCCCTACCCACAGCACAGCAGGATCCCAGCCGGCCAGAGCAGCCCCCCTGCCCATGGTCAACTATCTGGATCCCAGTTAAACAATTAAAATCATGTTGTTTAACCGGTTAACTTTTTAAAGGGGTATTTACATCCCTAGTGCAAATCTCTGTCACTCTCACAGACTGTGTGTATCTGTCACCCACACAAACACATTCTATCTTTCATACTCATCTCCCAACCCAACACACACTTGTGCTGCTGCTGTTGTTACTTCTTTCCTAGTGTGGTATTTCAGGTTTTTGACTGGTCTGTGCACATCATCATTTTCATTTCCCTCTTATGCTTAAATTTAATTCAGTAAATTCTAAAATGCCTATCTTGTCATCTGCAGGAGTAATTAATCCTTACAGTAATTTTTTAAAATGTATATTACAGCTAGGTGTTTGGTTTCTACTGGTGATACACATCTGCACAGTACCTCCATATTGGTGCACATACCAAAATTCATTCCCTCTAATTTTTTCCATCTCTGGGTGGAACACTGGCTGGGAGCTTCCTGGAACTGGCCTCAATTTCCTAGAGGCTCCTGTAGCCAAATAGGGAGATCGGCTGCTAACAGTCTGGCAGCACAGCAGGGCTAAAGGAGACTCTCCCCAACCCTGTCCCTGTACCACTCCTGGAAGTGTCTGAAGCATCCTGGCAACCTCTGGGGGAGGCAGGACAGAAGGACCCAAATGCTGCTCTTGTCTGCAGGCACCACTCCCACAGCTCCCATTGATTGAAACTGGGAATCACGGTCAGTGGACGGAGTGGGGGTGGTGCTTTCGGACAGGGAGGAGGGCAGCACGTGGAACCTACCTGCCCTTCCCCCCAGAGCTGCTGCTGGACATGCCAGCTGCTTTGTGGAGTGGTGCAAGGCTAGGGCAGGGGTAAGCCTGTCTTAGCCATACTGCCCCACCTCATGAGGCACCTGGGCAGTAAGCGGTGCACAGCCAGAGCCCTCAGCCTGATCCCCTACACAGCCCTGCATCCTTCCCGCACCCAAACTCCTTTCCACTGCCTGCAACTTAAACCTCGTCCTGCACCCTAACCCTCTGCCCCAGGCTCAGCCTGGAGCCCCTCCCACATGCCAGACCCCTGACCCAAGATCAGAGCCTGCGTCTCCTACATCCCATGAAAAAGAGTGAGGATGGGCGAGTGAGGAGGAATGGGTTGAGCAGGGAAGGCCTCAGAGAAGGGGTGGGGAAGAAGGCAGAGCAAGGGCATTTGGGCTTGAGATAGATCCTGGACTGCCCTTATTTTAAAAAAGTGATCTTGTGCTTAAAAGGGTTGGAGATAGCTGCTTTACATGATCCCTCTCTTACCTTAATCATGTCATCCATAATGTGAACATTAAACCCTTCACAGATACCACATGGGCTTCGAATTCTCCACAAGTCCTAAGGAGGCAAAGTGAATATTCCTTTTAGGGAAGAATTTTAGTTGTGAACCACTGTCTTAATTATATACTGCAGACAGCTGAAAAGGGCAGGAAGCGTATTTTAAAAGTGTTTTCAGGCCAGCTGAATCAGGAGATTAATAGTGGGTCATATCATCTTCAATCTTTCAGTCACAGGACAGAATACAGATCCAGTTCGGGAAGAACCTAAAGTTTTTACTATCTTACTAAGTTTGCTGGCTTTTTAAAAGAATTGGTGTCAGTTTGGTTTCCAGTTGACAAATAACTAAATCACAAGGCAGTATCCTCTGCTGTTTAGACACAAAGCGTATTATAAACTGTTATCCTTTCAGAAGTGGATCCTACAGGTTGGAAGACATGTTGATAGTTCAGGATGGAAACTATGCATTGCTTCTTCCTATGCTGTTATATCACTGTGGATTAATGCTAATGCAGGTTGAATACCTCTAGTTGGGCAATCCTCAGAACCCGACCAGTGCCAAAGATAAGGCTACTTATCTTGAGCAGTAACTGAGGTTCTTCAAGATGGTTGTCTCTGTGGGTGCTCCATTTTAGATGTCTTGGTGCTTTACGCTTGTAGCTGGATATTTCTAGCAGCAGTACCCCGCAGGCACCACACCTACAGAAGCTGCTGCAAGTGGTTAACTGGCATGCACCACGAACTGTCCCTTTGCTCCTTCTCTACCCTGGAGAAACTGAGTGCAACTCTGAAGCAAAGGGGAGGGGGAAGGGTAGTGGAGCACCCATAGGAACAACCATCTTGAAGAATGAACCTCACTTACTGCACAAGATAAGTAATCTTCTCTTCTTCTTCGAGGAGTGTCCCTGTGGGTTCTCCACTTTAGGTGACTATGGAGCAGTTCCCCTCAAAGGAAGGAGGGGCTTTGGAGTTTGTTAGATAGTAGAGCAGTGTTTCCCAAATGGTGCTCCGCAGAACGCTGGGGTTCTGCAAAAAAATTCTGCTCCCCCGCCCCCTGCAGAACCCGTAGGCAGCTCCCATTGGGGCTCTGCTGGCAAGGACGGGCTTCTGGGGGCGCGCGGCTTTGGCCGCTCCACCACCCATTGCGGCTGCCCCACCCCCGCACAAGCACGGCCCCTCCTCACCCCGCAGGACTGCCCTGTTCCGGTGCCTTGCAGCCTCCTCCTCCTCCTCATGTGCAGGCGGCTGCTTTTCAGAGGCCGCTGCTGCTGGGAGAGGAGGGGGTGGCCGGAGCGGAGGAGCTGCTCTCAGACCGTGGCGTTTTAAAACTGCCGCCTGCGTGGAACCCAGCTCAGGCTCTGCCACCCCGCCCACCTGGGGCGCACTCGGGCTCTACTGCCCCACCCCACCTGGGGCGCGCTTGGGCTCTGCTGCTCTCTCTCCCCTGCGCCCCTCCCCAGCCTGCTGGGGAAGTGGCAGAGTTTGATCTGGCGAGGAAGGTTGGGGTTTCTACTCCCTCCCCCGCCAGCGGGAAGCATGACCTGGTGCTGCAGTTGCACTGGGTTCCACACTGCATGGGGGAGGGGGAGACTGAGCTCCCTCCCTCCCCCCTCCCCAGGAACAAGACCATGCTGCCTGGAGGCTTTCCCTGCTGTAGCAGGGTGCCAAGCCAGGTAAGCGTCCCCCCTCATGCCCAGACCCCGCACCCATATAGCCCTCACTCCCTTCCACCCCCACCAAGAGCCCGCATTCCCAGCTTGCTCTGACACCCTGCCCAAGTCCCCTCTTGTACCCTCCCTCCTGGCCAGGCACCCTGCCCCAAGACCCCTCTTGTACCCGCCCTTCTGGCCAGGCACCTTGCCCCAAGACCCCTCTTGTACCCTCCCTCCTGGCCAGGTACCCTGCCCCAAGACCCCTCTTGTATTTCCCTCCTGGCCAGACATCCTGCCCCAAGACCCCTCTTATACTCTCCCTTCTGGCCAGGCACCCTGCCCCAAGACCCCCTCCTGGCCAGACAACTCTGCCCCAAGCTTTCTCCTGTACTCTTCTTCCTGGCCAGGACATTGCAGATCATCTTTGTGATTTATACACAACCACCATGAAGTATTTTCCAACCATAAATGATAACAATAACTGGATTTGAAATCCATTAAGTATAACAGGAAAGCCAGTCAGCTTTTCTATGCAAGATTATGAAAACCTAATTGAAATCACTTCAGATGGCCAATTAATACAAACATTTAAAGAAGTTTCTCTGATTACATTTTGGGGCAGCTTATGTCAAGAATATTCAGCTTTATCAAGACGTGCAATTCATCAGTTGTTAACATTCACCAGCACATACTTGTGAAATTATGCAGCAACAAAAACAAAATGCAGAAATCAACTGAATGCAGCGCCAGATATGCAAAGCCAGCTTTTTACTATTAAACAAAATATAAAAAATTTGCCAAGGAAAGAAAAAAAACCACTCTTCACATTGAAAACTGTCAATATAATTCATATTAGTTTTTGAGCTTTATTTTTTGTACACATTAAATGTGATATTTGTTTTTAAATATGTGCAATTAAACTAAATGTTCATCTCATTACCTTATTTAGCATTTGTTCATTATTATTATCCTTACTTATCTGTGGTCTACTTTTTTTTTCCCCTCGTCAGATTTTTCCCTAGGGATTCCTCAAAATTCTTCCGAGTTTAAAACGGTTCCGTGGCCAAATAAAATTGGGAAACACTGTAGTAGAGAGTACTGAATGTCTGAACTATGTATGCAAGGAAGAATGTTGTTCTAAGGCAAATATATGAATGGAAGCCAATGTAGCTGTCCTACAAACAATTCGGATGTTATTCGGATGAGGAATGCCAGAGATGTGGATAATGCTTTGGTGGAATGAGTGCAGATGGTTGGAACATTATTCTGATTATAACACAGGCAGTTATAACACAGGCAGATGCATTCTGCTATCCTCTTGGAAAACCTGTTTGGAAATGACCTCACCTTTGGATTGTTCAGTGACTGATAAGACGAGGTGGTTTTCTAAACGTTTTTGTCTTTTCAAGTTAAAATGCAAGGGCCATGTGGACGTTGAGAATATGGAGAAATGCAGCCCATGTGTGGCGTGAGGTTTGGAGGAAAATACAGGTAAGGATATTGCTTGATTCAAGTGAAAGAAAGAGATGACCTTTGGTAGGAATTTTGAATGGAGTATTAAGATGACCATGTCTTTCTGAAATATTGTAAATTGGTGGCTTTACCATTAGCACACTATTTCTCCTACTCTCCTTGTGGTGGCAATCGCTATGAGAAATCAGATCTTCATCAAAAGATGCAATAATGAGCAGGATGCCAAGAGTTCAAATGGTTTCCCCATAAGCATGTGAAGCATGATGTTAAGGCCCAGATATTATTCACTCCCTTTAAGAATCATTTGGTAGTTGGATGGGTAAAGAGAGTGGTTCCATCCACCTTCTCATGCTTTGTGAAAATGGCAGCTAAATGCACCCTAATGGAGCTGTTGGATAGACCCTCCATTTTAAGGTCTAGTTTGTAGTCCAGAACTCTGGGCAAGGATGCAGAATGAGGTGATAGGTGTAGAAGTGAAGCCATTTCTGGTTGTATATTTTGCACATGCTAGGTTTGCAACTATTGATAAGAATTATTTTGATCTCAGAGCACTGCTAATCCAGGCCTGTTAGCTAAGAAGTAGCCATGCCTTGAATTGGAAAACAGTTATGTCTGGATGGAGGACCCTCCCTGCATCCTGCGTCAAGAGGTGAGGAAGTTGTAATGGTGGTGTCATGCCATTTGAGTGAATCGGGAATAACCCAGGCTTTTTCTTGTTTGATTTTTTGTAACATTTTTCTCCCAATGGAACTAGGGAGAAGGTATACCTGAGAGGTGAGCCCTATTTGATAAGGAGGGCATCTCCAAGTGAGTGACATCCCAGTCCTGCTCAGGAGCAGTATGGGGGACTCTTTGTATTGCATGCTATTATGAACAGCTCTATGTTCAGGGATTCCCATGGTTGGAACATGGTGTTGAGTATATGGGAGTCTATCTCCCATTCATGGTTGTGGGAAAAGTGCCTGCTTAGGTGGTCTGTTATAGTATTCTTTTGCCTGCCCTGGTAAACTGCAGAATGTCTGTCTGATGGGCTATGCACCACTGCCATGATCGGAGAGCCTCTGTGCACAGTGTCTGTGAGCATGCCCTACCCTGGCAATTTATATAAAACGTGCATGCTATATTACCTATGTTGTTGTGGATAATTGTGAGAAAGTCTTTGTATACTTGTCTGATTACTTGAAGCTCTAGGACATTCATATGTAGGGTGGTTTCTGCTGGGGACCCTTTGGATAGTATAATCGACTATATGAGTGCCCCAGCCTTTGTGAGAGGCATCCGTGATAAGTATGATTGCGAGCGTGTTTTGCTGGAATGGAACCCACTGGCATACATTTTGTGGCTGAAGCTACCATGAAAAAGAAAGCTTGATTCTGTGGGACATACTAAGAGACTTTTGAAGAGAATGTTTGTAGGGTATGTAACAAGTGTGTTGCCACCTCTGAAGGCACTACACATGTAGTCTACATGTCTGAACTACATAAGTTGTAGCTGTCATATCTGAGCAGCTGAAGGGATTCTCTGGCTGAAACGTGGGGGTTGCCTGTATTTCTTGACAATCAAAATGGGCCCTTATAAATTCCAGTTCTTGTACAGATGTCAGATGTGATTTCTGTTGATTTATCTGGTGCCCCAGTGTGATGAGTACATTTACTATGTGTATGGTGGCCCATATTGCCTATTTAGATGAGGCATATATAAAGCAATCATGAAAATAGGGGAAAATCATAATCTCCATCTTGCAGAGGTGAGGAGCAGCCACTGCCAGAACTTTTGAGAATTCTCTTGGTGCCATGGCTAGTCCAAAGGGTAGCAAGTGGGATTGATAATGTTAATTGCCCAGAGTGAATTAAAGGACTCTCCTGTATTATGAGTGGACTGTAATGGGGAAGTATGTATCTTGAAGGTCAAGGGACAAGAGCCACTCTCTCTTCTGTAATGTCAGAGTGGCCCTGTTTTCTCTTGGATCATATGACATGTTTTTAGAGTTGCACGGGAATCTCTGAGAGTATGAAATGAGGCGCTGGTGCTCTCCGTGACTAGTTTCTTTCCCTCAAATGGCAGATCCTCAACTGTATTTTGTATTTCTTTAGGCAATCCTGAGAGGTGGATCCAGGAAGTGCGGCGCGTGACTACAGATGCTGCCAATGATCGGGCTGCTGTGTCCGCAGAGTCGAGAGGCTTGTATGCTGTCTTGGCTATGAGAGAGCCCCTCAGTGATTTTGGCTTTATATTAATCTCACACATCATTTGGCAATCTACTATATTTTAAAGAGTGTGTAGATTTGTTTTTGCAAAACAAGTCATACTACCTATAGATACCAAATTTTGCATAAACAATTCTGCCACTTAAATTAGCTGCATGCACTACTTTTTACACCTGCATATGCTGGGTGAAAGGTTTAAATAATTATTTTTAGTTTTCATCAAAAAATGTCATGACTATTATGATTAGAGTTCATAAAAATATTTGCTAACAAAATTAAAATCAAGTCACCTATTCAACTGTCATTTTAGTGCAAAGAAAATTTTTACTGTTACAAATCACAAAATTATTCAAATTAGTTACAGAAAGAATAATGGAAGCTTTACAATTTTCTGATTCAAATTTACTATGTATGGTAATTATTTAATAAAATGAATAATGTTTGAAGTTGAAATCCTACACATTTAAAACTATTCTTTTACTTCCCTTTTGCAAGTACATTAATAAAAAATTCTATTACATATATTTAATTTCTTGAACTTTCCTATAAATATAATCTACACAAAATGACTTTGCCCGGTCAACGATGGGCCTCACCTGCTAGTTGTTCAATAAAGAATCTTATTTTATCAAACAAGTTCTATGTATATTTTGGCAAGAGTGGAGAGTAGTTGGCAATGCAGAATTGTAAGAAGCCAGAGAGTAAGATTTCCAGTGGAAGATGTATAGTCTACTCCAGTCCTTATCATATGGGATAGTTTTGTACTGGGACTGTTTACCCAGTTGATATACTGCCTCCACTACTAGGGAGTTAGGAGTTGGGTGTGTGAAGAGGAACTCCACTCCTTTGACCAGGACATAATACTTCCTATTCGTGCACCTGGAGGATGGTAGAATAGTGGTCAGTGTCTGCCATATTATCTTTACCAGGTCCATAATGGCAGAGTTAATTGGCAGGGCAATTTTGGCTGACAAGGATACCTGTAGTATGTCTGTCAGTTTATGTTGAGTCTCTGGTAGTTCTACCAGAGAAAGTCTGCCACTCTCTTGAATAGATCCTGAAAGGATTTAAAATTGTCACTTGTGGTGAGTGGTAGAGGCATGATTTTCTCATCTAGAGAGGATGATGAAATGTGCGTGAGTAGCAGATGGTCACCTTCTGCAACCTCGTTGAGTTCCTCTGATTCATCCTACTGAAATTCGAACAGCAATGGAATGTAGATGAAGCAGTTGCCAATGAAACTACTGCCAGGTGTGCCCCGCTACCAGTATTGGTTGTTGTGAGTGTGTTTGTTTAGGAGAGGAATGAAAAGGATAATGAAGAGTCACTTCCTCCCCTGCCTCTTCATCATAAGAGAATGGTAATGTGGAACTCATTGGACTGGCTTTTTGATGCAGCCCTGGATGGATGAAGGTGCCATTGGTACCGAACTGTGGTGTTCCCAGTACTGGGGAAAGAACTGGGTTCACATGAGCAGTTAAGTGGTTGTGGTACTGTGAACCTTGGTGCCATGGTCTGTATCGGGACAGTCACCACAGGTGCTGGGAGCAGGCTGGGCTGCATGTGCATGGCAGATGATGCCACTAAAATGGACAATGTTGCAGCTTTCTTCAGTACTATGGGTGCTGAGCAATGTTTTAGTCTTAGCTCATGCACTCGAACTAGGGTCTTGCTGTGTTGGTGCGCCTTGACCCCTTGGGATGTCTTCGTACCATAAAGTCTGAGGTGATCAGTGCCTTGGTGCAAGGGTTAATTTTTTTAGCAGTGACCGCTTCTTTTTTGACTGGTATCTCTGAGGCAATTACTGCAGCCTATGTTTGGTCACCTTTCTGGGAGTGGAGTGAAATGATCCATGGTCTGAAACTGCTACTGGGGATTGCTGGTGAGGGGATCCTAGACTCAGGGTCTAAAGATGACCTGAGTGATTTCTCTCTGCTTTAGTTGGAAGTTTCTGATTTTGAGAAACCTATCAGAGAGCTTTTTGTAGTGCGGGCATTTCTGTATGGATGTGTGTTTCTCCAAAATGGCAAATGCATTGCGCATGGCCTTCTAATATGGGGACTGATAGCCTACAAATGAGGAAACCTGAGGGAACACACCATTTTGAAGGTTTTCAGTCCCAGGCTGTGGAGGCCCATTGGGGGTGGGAACAGAATAGAAAATGAAAGATTAACTGCTTAATTGGGATCCTGCAGGCCCAGCCTGATCCAAGCAACCCCCAACCACCTCTGGCTCAGCCTAGCCCAGCCAGAGCAGCCTGTGGCACGGCAGTCTCAGCTAATCCAGCCCAGCCAGGACCACCTGTAGGATCCCAGTTAACTGGTTAAACAGGATTTCACATCCTTAGTCTGCATTATGAACATATATCAATATTCCTCTGGTTATTTGAACACCACCACCCACTGAAGCCATGAAATTATATCAGCTGCTTTTTTACTTATTACAGTCACATTTTCTTTCAGCAGCCTCCAAAACCTGATGTCAATAGTCCTTTCAAGTTGGGGCTCAGTTTCTTTCTTCCTCACCTTACTTTTCCCTCCAGTCCATTGTAGTTCTTACCTGGAGGGTTAAGAATTCTAAAACAATTGTCATTGTTGGCTCAGACAGATACTTGGTAACAAGTCAGATAAAAATCTTTAAGACTGGTCTTCAATGGCATAGTGGATGCAGAGATAACTGCCACTAAAATAATCTAACAGAATGTTCTGGGAACATGATGTCAGTGTTCCAGATGAGTTGCTTCTGTACCTCATTCTTTTTCAAATTGAACTGATCTAAAGAACAAATGCCAAAGTTTCATTATATCCCTAACTATAGTCCATTTTTTTGTACTGAAATGCTACTGAACCTTTAAACAGAACACAAATTAGGCACACAGTGCTTTGATGAAAAATGCGTGCTCAGACAAGCCATTACAGATGTGTTTAGTCTTCCACAGCATGATTAGCCTTGATCCTACACATCAGATCTATTACTTCAAAGAGGAGCATTACTTCAGAAGCATTGCAAACTGTTCTGTATTCTCAGAGCAGCTTAGACAGGAAGAACAGTAAGGATGTAGGAACAAAGAGCAGGCAATAAACACACAGATCATCAAGACAAAGCTGAACAGTTATTTTAGTGGTCCATGTTATCAGATACAACAGGAACTCTGAAAGCATGAAGACTTCTCTACAAAATATGTATGCTTGTTTAGCAGAACAAAAAGTTGCACAAAGTCTTTCCTGGATTCATGAAGAACTATTACAACTTCTTCTGATGAAGTGGGTCTGAGGAAGTGGGTCTTTGCCCATGAGAGCTTATGCTCCAATAAATCTGTTAGTCTATAAGGTGCCACAGGATTTCTCGTTGTTTATTACAACTTATTAAAACAGACAGCCTATGGCACCAGCTGAGGATTTGCTTCATATTTCTTCAAAGAGGAAGGCAGTGGGGGGAATATGCAAGGCTCTGAACTGCAAATATTTTTGATGTGTTATTACTAGCCTCTCCCTTTCTTACAGCAGTATTCTATCACTCAGAGTTATTTCCTATGAAGGATTTTACTAGCTATAGTGCTCTCAGAATTTTCCTTCAGCAACAGTTACTGGCAGCCAGCATCTTATTGTTGCTAATAAGTCAGTGAATAGATAGTATTTCAGTTCAACTATCATCTATTTAAAAGAGCATTGTGCTGATCTTTAGTGGATGAGCAGATTCACCAGTTTCAGAAAGAATCATTTTATTCCTATTTATTGCTATGAAGAGTTATCTCCGCTCATACAAAATCTTGTTCACCGAATTTCTACTTAACACAGAAGGTTACAGTAATGCAATGAACCAGACGGAGAGTGTTCTAAATTATGCTGAATGGATCAAAACCAAGGGTAATTAAAAAGAGTCAATAACCATCCTTCTATCCAATAACCTTTAGATCAAAAAGTGGAACAAATAATTTAGTAAAAACAACAAGGAGTCATGTGGCACCTTGAAGACTAACAAATTTATTTGTAAAACTGTACTCCACATAGTAATGTAACACATCATTGCAAGTGCAGATATGTCTGCCAAACCACAGCTTCCACTTCATGCATCTGATGAAGTGAGTTCCAGCCCACAGAAGCTTATGCCAAAATAAATTTGTTAAGTCTTTAAAGTGTCACATTGTTTTCACTGATACAAACTAATATGGCTACACTTCTAAATTATTTTCAGTGCAATTCTCCAGAATGGTGGTGAATTTCTGCCCTTTTATGACATTTGTTTTCTGGTCTCTAGATGGCTCTGGATCATCTAGGGCAGCGTTTCTCAAACTGTGGGTCCTGACCCCCCGGGGGATCACGAGCAACTTAAGAGGGGGATCGCAAACAAATTAGAGGGGTGTTGTGAGCAACTGAGAGGCTGGTTGCAGCAATGGAGAGGGGGGTCGCGAGCAACTGAGAGGGGGGTCTCAGTATCACAAGTTTGAGAACCCCTGGTCTAGGGTTATCCAACAGTACCAAGTATTAAGGAATGTATGCTTAACTTTGCAGTTAAAGAAAAAGTTATAACTCATCTTATATATGAAAACTGATCAAAGAAAGGTCTACAGAATAAATGGTTTCTGCTAATTACTTATTCATATTGCGGTGGGCGAGTAAGAGTGTCTAGCACCATTTCTAAATTCCATGATGGTGGTGATAGCCTGCGTGGCGGGTATAGATTAGAAAACTTTTTATTAATCTCTTCAGGATGTGATGGACGAATACTGATCATCCCTCTACTCACTGGTGAAAGGCAGTGATGGCGGAGAGATGTACCTGTAAGGAAGACAAAGCTAGACCAGCTTTCTTGAGAGACAATATGTAGTCCAAGATTTCGTGTAATGGTGCAGTGTCTGGATCTAGATTTTTGCTAGTGCACCAGAAGAGGATATCTATGCCATTTCTGGAGATAGGTGGTCCGGGTAGATTGTTTTCTGCTATGCAAAAGAACTTCCTTCACTTGGTAAGAGCACTGTTGTTCCTCCTGGTAGAACCAGCAATGAACCTTGCTGTGAGGCGCAGGAGTTGTGGCGAGGATGGAGTAAGGTTCCTCTGCTCTGAGTCAGGAGATCGTGCTGAATCGGAAGAAGGTAAGGAGGCAGAGGAGACATCAGATACAGATAAGGGAACCATATCTGATGCGCCCAGAATGGTACTATGAGAATAACTGTCGCTTTGCCTCTGGTGATCTTCTCAAGCACCTTGGTAATGAGCAGGATAGGAGGGAATGCATGTACAAGTGGGCCCTTTCAATTGAGAAGAAAAGCGTCCCCTACAGACCCTGGTCCGATACCAGCTCTTGAGCAGTAAATAGTGACACTTCTTGTTTTTGTAGGAAGCTAAGAGGTCTCTTTTCGAAGACCCCACCACTGGAAAATGGATTGGAGAACCCGAGAATGCAGTTCCCATTCATGGTCTGGGGCAAAATGTCTGCTGAGGGTGTCTGCTGTTGTATTGTTTATCCCAGTAGGTATGAAGCTATGAGGGTGATGTTGTTTCATATGCACCAATTCTATAATCGGACTGCTTCTGTGCGTAGAGTATGGGATCAGTCACCTCCCTGGAGATTGATATAATACACCGCTGACATATTGTCGGTTAATACTCTGACGATCTTTTCCTGAATGTGTGTTACAAAATGCTTGCATGCATTGAATACAGCTCTGAGTTCTAATAAACTGATGTGTAAAGAGGTCTCTTGTGTGGTTCATCGTCCTTGTATTGACATAGCATGCATGTGGGCACCCCATCCAAGCAGGACATGTCGGTAGTTATGTGTACAGAAAATTGGACTAGATGAAATGGTACACCTGCTAGTAGATTGCAGGGATTGGTCTACCACGTGAGAGATTTAAAACGCAAGGTGGAGGGGACACTAGCATATGCAGTTGTTTCATACAACGGGCATAGACCATCGCAAGCCAATGCTGAAGATATCAAAGGTGTAAGCGGGTATAGTCAATCACATAGATTATAGCAGCCATGTGACCTATAAGTTGGAGACAGGTGAGTATGGAGACTGCAGGGCTGATGGTAACAGTAGTAGCCAGCTCTTGGATTGCTTGGAATCACTGCCTGGGGAGGTATGTCCTTGCGGACGCTGAATCTAGGTAGGCACCTATGAATTCTAGAGTTTGTGTAAGTTGCAGCGTTGACTTCTGTGTGTGTGTGTTGAGTATAAGGCCCAAGAGATTGAATGTTTGTCTGGTTGTTGTCACCATGCGATGTGTCTACTTCTGATGGGCCTTTTAGTAAGCAATCATCAAGGTACGGAAAAATGATCACAGCTTGTCAGTGAAGGTAAGCCATGACAACAGCTAAAGTCTTTGAAAATACTCTGGGTGCCGAGGAAAGGCCAAAATGGTAGTACCTGGTATTGATAATGATCTGTGACCACCACAAAACGTACGAACCATCTGTGCGCAGGGTAAATAGTTATGTGAAAATAGGCATCCTGCAGGTTGACGCCTGCAAACCAATCTCCATTCTCTAATCCTGGGATTACTGATGCTAGGGTAACCATTTTGAATTGTTGCTTTCGTAGATATTGATTCAATCTGTAGAGGTCTAAAATAGGCCTCTATCCTCCCCTTTTTTTGTTGTTGTGAGAAAGTAATGGAGTAAAACCCCTTGCCTCTGAAGCCGTTGGGTACTATTTCCTCTGCTCCTAGACTGAGCAGTCGCTGTACCTCCTGCTTTACTAGGTCTTCATGAGAGGGGTCCCTGAAGAGGGATGGGAAGGTGGGAGCAAGTGTAATAAAAAGGATGGTACATCTGATGTTATTATTTTGAGGACCCAACGGTCCATTGTGATGGCAGCCCAGCGATGATGGAATGGCCTTAAATGTCTGTCTTTTCAGCAAATAATTTTTGCTTGTCAAAAGGAAGATTGTAAACTCATGAGGGACTCCTGAAGATTGCAGCCAGGAGGCTCTTTTCATAACTACTGACGTTGCAGTAGCTCTGTGCTTTTTGGAGGGCCGCCCTGGAGGAAGCATAGCCCTCCTGAACTATGGACTTTAATATTGGTCTTGGAGTCTAGTAAGTGCTCTAGGAGGGATGTCAGCTTGGTGTAGTTATCAAAGTTATGATTGGAGAGCAACGCTGAGTAGTTGGCTATACGCAGGAATAAGGTGGAGGAGGAATATAGTTTCCCGCCAAACAGATCCATGCGCTTATTATCTTTGTCTACCGTGTTCTTGTATTGAGGGAGTTTGGACCTATGCTGGGCAGCGTCAACAACCAATGAATTTGGTTGAGGGTGGGAGAATAAGAAGTCAGCTCCCTTTGGAGGGACAAAATATCTTTTGTCAGCCCTTTCGTTAGTTGGTGGTGCTGAAGCTGGAGTCTGCCATATTTCATTAGCGGCTTCCATAATGGCTTCGTCTATAGGAATTGCAATTTTTCCCCGCTGTGATGGTTGAAGATTTTTGAGCAACTTGTGTCATCTGTGGTAAGACTGCACCGGAGAAATGTAGCAAGATGGATGGCCGATCCTGTAATGCATCTGGTGGAGTACCGGTAGGCGTGGAGAACGTGGTGAGTGTGGTGATTCCCTTGAAAAAGGAGGAGGAGAATGATGTAGATATCTTGTCTAAAGGAATGGTGATAAATGGTATCTCGATGCATGGTGTCTAATTTGTTCATGGGGAGAGTGGTTGAGGAGAATATGGAGACGGCGGTGTGGAAGATGGTGCTGGTGAAAAGGTAAATGGTTCCGGGCTTGCTGGTCTAATTGAAGATTTCTAAGGTGTTTTCTTCGGCGCAGGAGGGTTAAACGAGACATACGGTGCTGAAGATGCCCATGCTGTTTGTGTCGAGGTCTTCGGTGCCGAGGAGGCCATGATATGAATGGTCAGTGCAGAGGTGTGTGGTACCGAGGTCGCCTGCACATAAGTAGGCGGTGCTGATGTCATCAGTGCCAATGTCGTCGGCACTTGCTGTTCCGATGCAGAAGGTTCCGATGTCGTCGGTACCGCAGTAGCTGTTGCCAGCAGTGCCAACTGATGGACCATTATGACTGCTGACAGCTCTGTTTTAGACTTTTGTCGTGATTTTGGCTCTGAGAGCGACTTATGCTTGGGAGCCACCGAGACAGACGTGCTGGGCTTATCACTGACACTTACACATGCTGATGGTAAAGAGCGAGCTGGAGAAACTCTTTTTCAGGCTAGAGCCAACTGCGGAGAAATGGCTTTCCTCTTCTCCGCCCTCAGAGACCGCGGAATGGAAACAACGGGAGAATGTTCCGGCGATTGAAGCGCCTTGTTGAACAGGAACATTTTTAGTCTCATCTCCCTGTCCTTACGTGCCCTGACCGTCGGTTTGGCACAATGGACACATTTCTGAGGCACCACATAAGCCTCGCTGAAGCATTTGATGCACTCGGCATGACCATCTGATACAGGCATGGCGTCACGGCATGTGGCGTACTTCTTAAAACTGGGAGAGCCCGGCATAGCTAACTGTAAAACTAATTGAAGAAAATAAACTTTTTTTGTTACGAACTATATTAATTACAGCTATAAGAACTGTAACTAACTATAAACTCTAACAACTATGTACTCTATTCCTGACAGGATTCGCCTGAGGAGAGAAGGCTCACTCCGTCTGCTGACCACGGGCGGCGAAGAAGGAACTGGCGGGAGCTGGACCGCGCAAGACATCTAAAGGACGCAAACGGCGCAAGGCGCGATCCAGCAGATCACTGCTCAAGAAAATTCCGATCTGTGGCACTGGGATGACTCAACATCTACAGTGGAACACCCACGGGGACATCACTTGAAGAAGAACCATTTTGACTTCATGGGTTTCATTGTACATGAAAAAATATCCAAGGAATATTTACAGGGTTAGTCGATTACCAAAACAAATTTGCTGCTTAACACATTTTGCTCAAAACCAGACATCTTAGCAATACTGGTCAGATTACATGGACCTGCACTTCATGGATTTTTTCTCAGGCAGTAGAGCTAAACAGCTGTACAAGAAATTTAAGGAGACTATCCTGGTCTAGGTGTGTTTTTAACTGCTACTGCCAGCAAAGGGAGGCTGTGTGCACTTGTGTGTCATGAAGGGAAGATATAACCCTGAGTCTGGAATGTTCTACTATGCACCCTTATTCTTAATGAAAGAAGACTCGTTTATCTACTGTTATATTTTGTGTGAGTGCAACACATTAATGGTATGCAATGTTATATTTTATAACACCATATTTGATACAACACACAATAAATAGCTCTCAACAGCTTGTCTTTTCTCAGGATAAGAAACTGTTTATTTAGTGAAGACAAAGGCAGAACTAATTAATAGCTATGGAGAGATTAAAGATCAATCTAAATTATTTATACATACAGAAGACATGCATTTTTAATGAACTACACATGTCTTGCCTTCATAGCTTTTCTACCCTCATTAAAAGTGACAGGTACATTTGTCTAGAAATGTACAGAGAGGTAAATACACACATATCATAAAACAGGAACTAATCCCAGGTCTCCCAAGTCCTAGATAAGTGCAAAAACCTGGACCATCCTTCCCTTCTGGTCTACTGAAAAGTAAATCTATTAACAACATGAGCATGCGTCTCCTGTTATTTATATATGAGTCACTTCTCTCTGATTTTTTAAATCTACTTTGGTTACAAGTGACATGTATGATTCCTAAAATAGAAATGGGAGAGGAGCTACTACATACGATAATTTTAAGAAAAGATCCATGATATAAAAAGGTTAAGATTCACCCCCCACTAGCATGTTGCACACTTAATATTAAAAATTACTATAAGTTGCTGAAGTTTGTCCAGTCTTATAATTGAAAAGTGTCATTTATAGATTAACTTACAATTTTTCAGAACACAGTACTTATTGGCAAAACAAATTTGATATATTTCTAATAGTTTCTCTTCACACTACAGATCAATTTAAAAGATATTACAACTGTTTAACTGTAAAAAAAAAAAAAAAAAAAAAAAAAAAACCCTCCAGTTTCAAAGCAACTGACTATCTTGGTTTCTGCTACGCAGAAGCAATGAAAAAAATAGCAGCGTTTCAGATGCTGAATTGTATTAAAAAAGGCAATCTTTCCTCTTGAAGTGCTTTTAATTCTGAAATACAGCTCCTAATGAATGTGTAAAGTATATATATGCCATGCAGACTGCTAAAAACTTAATTCATTCTTCTAATAAAAAATAAATTCAATTCAAGATAAGGATTGACTGAAATGACAACACGCTACCTTCAATTTGAGATGTCAAATTAATCTCATTTTGCTCTACTGTCAAAAGCAAGACTATGCTGAAAATATGAGGTGCTCAGATATAATAAACCTGAATTATAAAATACTGTTGATGAGAGCCAACTTAGTCAAAATTGAACTATGTAAATATATAAACTGCATAGTTCCAACCATCTCACCTTGAATTCCACGACCATCATGTAAAGGGAAGCAGACTTGCGGCAGGATGGTGACATTGTTTGTGAGGTGAGTTGCCACAGCTGTCCTAGCATACAGAAAGTATAGGTTGTGCCATGGTAAAAGGCTTGTAGTGAAAAATGGTTCTCCAATGAGGACTGAGACCTTGACAAAAAGGAAAAGCAAAGTCATTAAAAAAAAAAAGAATAAAGACTCAAATAAGTAAGTAATTTACAGAATACTAACTTTCATACTGCAATGAGCTTTCTTTTTCTGATGCATATTTTCTGTACTGCAGAATAGATAAGTATCTGTTTTCTAGAATCCACTGGCAAACAAAGGTATTTTCCTAAGTGTGAGGCAAATTTAATTATGGTTTAGATGTGAAGAGTTCTGATAATCTGCAGTATTTGAATTTACGGATGTAAGCAAGCAAAATTTCTTGACAGAGTTCAAGATATTTAACAAAAAAATGTTCCATGTAGAGATCATCCACATATAAAAGTTATTCCACTTTGGCTTTAACTAACCTCCTAGCTGAATGCAGTTATACTGGTACAGATGTGCTAATACTAGTATAGTTTATTTCCATGCAATTATACAGAGCCTTTATACCAGTAGAACTATGGCCATGCTAGGGGTTGATTGTATAACTCTTGTGGTTAAAAATAAATCAGCAAACTAACCAACAGTTAGTTCAGTGTTATTACTGTTACACTTAAGAGGCCTACTCATCGATCAGATTTCCATTGTGCTAGATCCTGTACAAATACAGCACAAAGAGATGGTCCCTGGCGCACAGCGCTTAGAACCCAAGTATAAAACAAGGGATGATAGTGGATATTGACAAATGGAGAACTACAAGGAAATAAGACATTACTCAACATGAGAGAGAGTGGTCTCAGAACAAAAGTCACTTAACCAGTGTCAAGATTTTTGTGATCATCATGGCAAAGAAAAATTTTAAGGAGATTTCTGAAAGTGAATGAGGTAGCCTTGTATAGCAGGTGTTTACAGGAAGCTCCTTCCATGCATGAGAGGAAGCATGGGAAAAAATACAAAGATGCTTGTTTAGAAATGTAACACATGGGTGACGGAGGCTAGCATCATAGGCCAATCAGAGGCAGGAGTTAACTTCTTAACAGTGACTAATAAAGGATAGGTAGAGTGAGAATAGGCCATGAAGGGTCTCAGAAATGAAGACAAGTAGATTAAGCTGATGAAACAGACAAGGAGGCACCAGTAGAGGGATGCAAAGAGAGGCATGGCACAGTGAAATCAACAGGCTAGAAAAATGATCAATGCAGACACATTCTGAAGAGATGTGAGTGAGGAAAGATTACCAAAAAACAAGCAAGCAAGCAAACCACCTGCGTGAAGACCAGGCCGGATTTATTTTCCAACAGAATAGAATATGGACTCACTGTTACACTATGGACATAAAAACAGCTTTGGCTTTAACACAGTTGACTACAGCTATTTTATCCCAATGGAAAGGAAAGGTACTTTTCCGTCTGTTTATTACTATAAATGCTTTTAGTGCTAAAACAGGGCAAATGTTACTTACCTTTTTATATTCCAAGTCAGAAGGGGTCAGTAATTCAGGACGTTTCTCTATTATTTTAATTTTATCTCCTACTTGGTTGGCTTTAAAGATCTTAAAGAAAAAAAGTAAGTCGTTTATACTTTTTCCATTTGTACAACCTTGAGTGATACATATTTTGACTTTTGAATAAGCTACCATTTTAAACAATGTTCTGAAGATGGAAACCATAATTTGGAAGGAAAATTCATAAACCCAAGCTAATCAGTGGTTCTTCTCACCATGTGAGCTTTTAATATACAAATACCAGACCATGCACAACCTTCAACCGATATTCACAAGGAAAAATACTTTTGAAATATGTATGATTTTATTTTAGTTAAAATGATACATCTATAGATAAGTTTTAATCACTCATACCCAAAAACAAGTTAAGTCAAAACTACTCCACACTAAATTGAATCACTGATACATCACATCTGCTATCTGGCCTTTGTCATGACATATACCTGAGTCGTCAAGACAACACTGCACAAGCTTTCAGTAAGTGTTCTGTTTGTGTGACAGTATGTTTATGTTGAAGACTTCCTGCTGTATATAGAAGAATCACTATATGTCTATCCCCCTGTAATTTTTCTATGCATCAATATATATACACACTTTTGTTTAATAATGAGAAGAATTCTATTTTCTTACCAAAACACTACAACTTGCCATCACCAGCATAAGTTTCTTAATTTTAACATTAGAAGACAAATGAGAATCCCATGCCTGGAGCTCACCATAGAAAACAATACTACTTTAACCAAGACACTGCTGTCAGGAAACTGCAAACGTGAATGATTTCCTTTATTTTTCACAAAGTCAGAGACTTGCATTTCTCAGGATAACGCTCTGAGTCAGCAAGGGGATGCTAGCTGTGGTTGAAGACCATATCAACACTTCATCAATCTCTATTAGTGATGAGGATGAGACCTTCACGTGGGGTCAGATTATCCTCCAGCTACTTACTACAGGGTTTCTTGCACCTAACTTAGAAGCATCTGGTGCTGGCTAATGTCAGAGGCAGGATACTGAACTAAGGGTCTGACCGAATATGGCAATTCCAATGGTCCCAGTGTTAACTGGAGTCACAGGCTTAAATCTCAGAACAGAGTTGACATTATTCCCAAATTCCTTTTCCTTATAGTACCTCACAACCTTTAAGAGTTTATGTGAATACTGATAGCTCTTTCCATACATACCACAAACATACTGCAATACATATAATAATAGAGATGTAAAAACGGTTAAAAATATTAACCGTGAACCGACTACAATTCCATCAATTACATGGTGAAATGGGCTCTGTGGGCTGACGGCCCCACAGGCTCCCACCACCACCAGCCCCACAGGAGTTTAACTGTTGACTGGAACTGATAAGCATCAGTGTACCAGTTAACCTCATACATCCCCATATGAGATGCTCCTTTACTAGAATACTTATTACTAAAAGAATCTATGCACCAGATACCAAAGGTCATTAAGTCAACTGTATACATTTTTGAGTTATTGACACCACCGGAGTTATCTAAGCCAAACATGGATCACTACAGACTCTTTTGTATACATCAAAGCTCTTTTCAAAAGTAGAAGTTAACAGGCACATTTTACAGAAAAGGAAACAGAAAAAGCAATTTGGCACAGTTGCACAGCAAGCCAGTGTCAGACCCTGGAAGAGAAACCCATCTCCCAATTCACTGGACCATGGTACCTCGTCTCCTAATACAATAATGCAACTGATTCCATAAGATGCTGAACACACTACACTGCTACAGGTTGGATGCTCTCTTGCTGGCTGCTGGCCCCACCCGTGGGCTCCTCTTTGAGCTTTGGGGCTCCCTCTATGCCCTGCTGCTGGCCCCATGCCACTGGGGCTTGGGGCTGGGACTCTCTAGCCACCACCAGCCACACTGCCACCAGGACTCTCCAGGGTTCCAGACTGGGGCAAAGATTTCCTTGGAAGCTGCCAGCCTTGCTCTCAACACAGGTTCCATCTGGGGCTAGAGCTCCCTCACTGCTGTTGGCCAGCCAGCCCTGCTCTTGCTGGGGGTTCCTGGCTCAGGCCTGGGGTCTCTAGCTCCCGCCAGCCCTGTTCTTGCCAAGGATTCCTACCAGGGGTTCTCAGCAGGAGCTCTCCAGCCAGGGCCAGAAATTGCCCCAAGCTGCCATCACAGCCCCTCTCTTGCTGGGGGTTCCCTCCAGCTACTGCTGACCTCACTCCCACTAGGGGTTCCCAGTCAGGGCTGGGGCTCCCTGCCTGCCACCTGAGTTCATTGGACGGGGCTCCTCGGATACAAGCCCAGCCAAAGCTCTCCAACATCCACAGGACTCCTGGTTGGTTCCCTACCGGACCATGGATGTTGCCAGACCAGAGAGTCCCAAATATGGAAGGTTCAACCTGTATTAGAATTAATGGCAACAGAAGGTGCTGATCACTTTCAAGGAGGCACTCACCCTGATTCTTTGTAGGTCATTTGACCTCTCATAGCTATAGATGGTGTCGCTCCAAAGTATCAATAATACTGCTGCCAATTACACTGTATTTAGTTTTGGATGTCAGGTTGTTTTAGAGCAAGGGAATGGAGGAAATTAGACATAGCTTTTACTCAGTATGTCAGTTTTGTAACACCTGCCAATTTTATTTTCAAACAGTCACAGTTTCTACAATAAGGGGACATTTTGAACAGGAACAACTAAAAATCTGAAGATAAATTCAACAAAGTCAAATGCAATAATTCAATGACTGATGCTACTTCGGTATACTACATAGTTGAAAATAGACTTTTGCCAGGGAAGCCTTGTCAAATTAGATGCCTATATGTTATAAAGTAGATTTCATCTCTGGATTGCTAATGCAACCATAACCATTGTTATTTATCTGGCATGCCGTATGTGCTGGACTACATGAACCTATGATATCTATAGCGTGTCCACTCATTTAAGTAAAAGGAATAAACTACTTACTTTTTCCATGAGACAATGCGATACTGCAGAGTTCTCTACTGTAAACACCTAAAGAGAGTACTGTACAATCAATCACATTGGCTTAATCATTCAAAATTCATTAAAAATTACTTCATGCATATTCACTGTTATGGCTTTGTAATATGTTCATAAATATCCAAATTAACTAGACATGCTCATTTTTAGCTCATGACAGCAATATACCTGTTTCACTTTTCTTTGTCACATTGTCTCTACAAAATAAGATCACTGCTGAACTAAAGGCTAAACTTTGCTTACTCCGCTATAAAATGAACAAATTTTGACTGTATAACACTGATATTTGTTCTAGTCTTTCCATACAGGAAAATGCATCTCATTTTCTTAAAATTAAATTGCAACAGAGCCTCATTAATCAAAACTCTGGTTAACTGTAAATACAAATATCCATACTAAACAGATTTTGGAGTTTGTAATTTATTGATTCACAGACTAGCAAGATTCTGCTATAGCTGGGTTTGGGAAGGACACAACACACTTCCTGTAGGCCAACAGGTGTATCATTATGTCAATTCCTGGTTCCCCTCCTGTACTTAATGGGCAATTGAAACACAGGTAGGGCACTTACAACTGAACATAATGACAATGCTCCACTCCCACCGGGTTTCACTCCATGAGTATGGCTTAATGTGATCCTGCTATACTAGTTGGAAATATCACTGAAACACATTACAGCACACACACCTTTTCATTTATGGGCCCCCAATCTAAACTTAGTCAAAATATTTCTATTTTTAACATTTTGTTTGTTTTCACTATTTGTTTTTTAGAGTTTGCTATTAAGCTATAAATACTCTCTAAGTTATGTACACTTGGGAGATCCTTTCATATGTTTAAGTATTCCAAAGGAAATGAAGCATATATCCACTTGCCATGTCGAAAGGACAGCTTTACTTCATTCTGCATATGAAATTGGGAGGAAATTGCCACTTGAATGCTCCATAGTTGTACCTCTGCTTCCATTATTAATCATGACTAGGGAAGACTCTCAACTGTACACTTCTACCCCTCAGTAGACTCTTGATATAAGCCTCCAGAGCACCAAGGTAAGTTTCTTACAAACGGAAAACAAGCGCAGTAGCTGCACACTAGCCTGTTGTCTGCCCAGGATGAGTCACAAATTAAGTTAGCTGAATAATGCCAAATCAAGTGTGTAATACGGGCTTTGAGAAGCCATGGAGAATGGTTGCCAGGCACTTTACTCACTCAGTAGAGCAGCTATCATTCTTCTGCTACATAAAAGCAAAATACTTGCATCCACCTATTAAAGGACTTGTTTTGTTAGGGATCCGTACCTAAAGGGCAAAATACTGTTGAGTACTTTCTTTCTCACTGCATCTTTTATGATTGTTCATTTAGGCATCAATTAGCAACAGCATGCAGCTGTGAGAATGTCTGAGCACCCTAGGCAAACCCAGGTTTTCAGTATGTGTTAACTAGAGACATCAAGGTACTACTGAACAGGGAACATTCCCTTCACCAATCAGGGAATTACTTTTTATAGCATCATACTTGAAATTCATTACAAACTATTTAACACTGTTCATTTCAATAATTGCAAGGAAAACTGCTGGCAATTTGGGTGGTTTAAAAGCATGAACTAGTTAGTTTATTGAAGAGTCACTGGAATAGGCTACCACATGGTTATGCTTAGGCTTGTCACTGTACTAGAACTTAACATGTCAAAATCTCAGAGATTGTCAAGTGGAGTGAAATAGTGATATGGCTCTATGCTTGGGACTCTGCACTATTCTGTCTCTGAGTGAAATGTTTCAATTTGAATGACCCAGAAAATGAAACTAGTGGCATCACAACAGTGCAACTGAGCCTGGGGAGAGGAACTGGGTGCGGGGTGGATGTGTAACATGTAGGTAACAAATACTATGAGAACTGGGTGTATCTCACTATTACACTCACTCCATTTCCCACTGGAGAATAAACCTAACCACCTCAGAATAGCATAGCAATGGTAGGCAACAGAAGGAGAAAATTACCCAGAGAAATGAACATTAACAGAAGATGGGTAACTCAGAAATGAAGCAATGAAGAAGCACAGGACACATCTGGAGCCTTTGGCTACAATTTGGATAATAAGTAACAAGAAATGGCAGTTGCTCCTGCTATATAATCTACAGCATGGCTGTCACATAGAGTGAAGCTCACATGCACTGCTTATCTAGTAGACTGGAACCGAACATTACTGAAAAGCAACACTGAAATGTTCCAGAGGACTGAAAACATCTATCTAAAAAACAAAGACCAGAAAAATAACAGGAAGCAGTGAAGCATTGTACCTGCTCTGCTCCAAGATACTGAGCCAGCAGCGGAAGCAGGCTGCCATCACTGATGCAGAGGCAAACACTGTCTTTTTTCAGTACCTGCAAAAAATAAGACAAGCTGACAGTATTATTTTTATTCCAGATTTAAAAGTTCTCAGATAAACATTTTTTACACTTGGTTATTGAAACTTAGCCAAAATTTAAAGATATTCCTCTAATAAGATAGGAATTTGGGGAGCTGCAAACCAAACAATATCAGATGCAAGAGTTTTCTCCAAGAAGAAATTCAGAATAAGATTTTAATAGAGAAATACCAGAAGTGTTTATATCATCATCCACAAAATAGATTGCAGAGAACTTATTACTCATCACACGTGTACAAAACTAATGTTTGGGTTCACATCTATAAGTCTTGTGGACAGTGATGGAGGGGGGGAGCTGGTCCATGGGAGGAGCTGGCAGGAGGAGGGGGCAGGTGGATCCACGGGAGCCAGCACGTGTGGGAATCTGGCTTAAAAGCTGGCTGCCCATGGGCACCACTCCCCCCCCACCCTTGCTGCCTCTGATACAGGAGGGTGCCCAGGCTTATTGGTTAATTGTGTTAATGACTACACGCTAACATCCCTAGTGGACATCTTCAGTTGAAAATAATTGGATACTAGATACTTCATGACTGTTTCATTTATAGTTGTGTTTTTAACTCAGACAAAATGCCATGCGCATTGTGAACAAACCTAGTACATACTCCCTTCGTAAAGGAACATGAATCACCCACTAATAATCTATTGGAGTGGAAAGATGTACATGGACACCCTTGTGGAGAGAGCAAGAGAAAGATGTAATGCTTTGTTGGACAAAAGTCAACATGTGTTTTGTAAAGGGAAATCCTGTCTTACTAATCTATTAGAGTTCTTTGAAGGGGTTAACAAACATGCGGACAAGGGGGATCCAGTAGATATAGTATACTTAGATTTCCAGAAAGCCTTTGACAAGGTCCCTCACCAAAGGCTCTTGTTTAAATTACATGGCCATGGGATAAGAGGGAAGGTCCTTTCTTGGATTGAGAACTGGTTAAAAGACAGGAAACAAAGGGTAGGAATAAATGGTAAATTTTCAGAGTGGAGAGGGGTAACTAGTGGTGTCCCCCAAGGGTCAGTCCTAGGACCAATCCTGTTCAACTTATTCATAAATGATCTGGAGAAAGGGGTAAGCAGTGAGGTGGTAAAGTTTGCGGATGATACCAAACTGTTTAGGATAGTCAAGACAGAAGCAGACTGTAAGGGACTCCAAGAAGATCTCACCAAACTGAGTGATTGGGCAACAAAATGGCAAATGAAATTTAATGTGGATAAGTGTAAAGTAATGCACATTGGGAAAAATAACCCCAACTATACGTACAGTATGATGGGGGCTAATTTGGCTACGACAAATCAGGAAAGAGATCTTGGAGTTATCGTGGACAGTTCTCTGAAAACTTCCACACAGTGTGCAGCGGCGGTCAAAAAGGCAAATAGGATGCTAGGTATTATTAAGAAAGGGATAGAAAATAAGACCCGGAATATCTTACTGCCCCTGTATAAAACTATGGTACGCCCACATCTTGAATACTGTGTACAGATGTGGTCTCCTCACCTCAAAAAAGATATTTTGGCCTTGGAAAGGGTTCAGAAAAGGGCAACTAAATTGATTAGGGGTTTGGAACGGGTCCCATATGAGGAGAGGTTAAAGCGACTGGGACTTTTCAGTTTAGAAAAGAGGAGACTGAGGGGGGATATGATAGAGGTGTATAAAATCATGAGTGGTATGGAGAGGGCCGATAAAGAAAAGTTATTTATTAGTTCCCTAAATAGAAGAACTAGAGGACACCAAATGAAATTAATGGGTAGCAGGTTTAAAACTAATAAAAGAAAGTTCTTCTTCACACAGCGTGTAGTCAGCATGTGGAACTCCTTGCCAGAGGAGGCTGTGAAGGCTAGGACTATAACAGAGTTTAAAGAGAAGCTAGATAATTTCATGGAGGTTAGGTCCATAAAAGGCTATTAGCCAGGGGATAAAATGGTGTCCTTGGCCTCTGTTTGACAGAGGCTGGAGGGGGATGGCAGGAGACAAAGCGCTTGATCATTGTCTTCGGTCCACCCCCTCTGGGGCACCTGGTGCTGGCCACTGTCGGCAGACAGGATACTGGGCTAGATGGACCTTTGGTCTGACCCGGTACGGCCGTTCTTATGTTCTTATGTTCTTATGTTCTTATGTAATGCTGCCATGAGTGGTAGAATAATCTCACTTACTGTCATCAGAGCCTGGATGTACTGGTTTGTTCGGTTCAGATCATTTAGCTCTCCAAAGCGTGGTCTGTTCCAAAGCAGATGAGCCTGACAGCTACAAAGAGGACTCCCAATATAGGCATCTTTTTTGTCCTCTTCATTTCTAAAATAGAATATAAAAACCTTGTATGTTGTTGTAGCTGTGCCAGCCACAGGATATTAGAGAGAAAAAGTGGTGTGGTAATCTTTTAGTGGTGAGAGAGACAAGCTTTCAAACTTACAGCTGTGTTAGTACGAATGCTTGTCACTCTCAATAACAGAAGTTGGTCCAAGAAAAGATATTTCGTCATCCAGCTTGTTTCTCATGAAAAATATTGACAAAGAACCAGTTACATGCTGTTGAAAAGCAGTGAATGTGTATATTCACACCAATGGAGTATACTTTACATATGGAAGTTTACAAGTTATGCTACCATGAGTATTTTTTCATCTGTCTCTATTTTTGCATCCAATGTGGTCAAACCTTTAAATGGTCTTCATTTTAAAAAGAATGAGCATGCTACTTACTTTTATGGAGGAGACCACTTGCTCAGAACTTGTGAAAAAAATCAGGCTACTAGTACAGTTGCCTAAATATGAACAAGGAAGACTAACTTTAGGCATCTATTTTTAAAAATCTTGTTTCCTGTTGTCATCATGAGTGACTTAAATACTGAGTGAAATATCTCCACCAGGAGGTTGGTGACCTTGCCAAATTGTAGGATTAACATATTAACTGTTTTCATGCGCTCTTTCTGATTTACTTGACTTTCTAATCTTATTCTAAGAATTACAGATTGTAAAGTCAGAAGGAACAACTGTAATTTAATTACACATTAATGTCACAGAACTCCTCTCAATGAATTACTTTTGAATGATTGAGTTTAGGGATGCTAGTGTATAGCCATTTAAATGATTAACCGATAGGCCTGGGTTTATCAGTTAATCCTAACAACTACACTCAATCTCCTCCCCACTTGCTGCCTCTATATCAGAAGCAGCAACGTGGGGAAGGTGGGAGCCAGTGCCTGTGGGGAGCCAGCTTTTAAGCCGGTTCCCCATGCGTGCCAGTTCCTGCAGAGCTGCCTCCCCGCCCTGCCGCTGCCTCTGATAGAGAGGAAGGAGCATGTGGAGCAAGTGGGAGCTGGCTTAAAAGCTGGCTCCCCACGAGCACCTGATCCTGCAGAGCTGCCTGACCCCCCCACCCTATGCTGCTGCCTCTCTATCAGAGGATGCATCACAGGGGTCGGGGGTGGGGAAGCGGTAGAAGCTGATACGTGCAGGGAACCAGCTTTTAAGTCGGCTCTCCTAGCATGCTAGCTCCAACGAGTCACCCGCCTCCCCTTGCTGCCTCCCACAGAAGCACTGGTGGGGGGGAGGTGGGCAGGTGGGAGCCATTGCTTGGGGTGGGGAGCCAGCTTAAAAGGGTGGGAGCCATTGCTTGGGGTGGGGAGCCATCTCCATGGAGCTGCCACCTCCTCCCACCACTCTGCTGCCTCTGTTTCAGAGGCAGCAGCTTGGCGCTGGGGGTAGGTGGGATGCTGGTGCAGCCTCTGTCTGCTGGGAGCTGAGGTCCCTGCCTGCTGAGAGCTGCTGCCGCCCTGCACTGCTACCTTTGAATCAGAGTTAGCAGCACAGGGTGGCAGGTGGAAGACAGTCTGAGCGGGGAGCCAATTTTTAAACTGGCTCCCCTCTTGGACTGGCTCTGCCTGTCACCCTGTGCTGCTGCCTCTCATACACAGGCAGCAGCGCAGGGTGCTCTCTGGGAGTGGGGCCAGGAGCCGGGAGCACACTGGCTGCTGGACCCGCTCCAGGGAAGTATTTTAGTAACCATGTAACCCACTAATAATGGTTGCAGCTACACGATTACTAAAATACACAACATCTAACATCTCTAATTGAGCTACTGGTCCCTGTTAGGAGTAAAGAGAGGGAGTAGAGAGGAACATTCTTGTTCCTGTTACAAAACCCTGAAGACAGACGTGCTAAATACCAGAGACAAGGCAGGTATTAGAAGCTCAAACTGTGCTCTAACTGCTGCACATATTTTTCTACTCTTTACTACTTTTTCTAATCCCACCATATTTTTCTGTTATTTGCTAACATATTTATCCTACACACCATGCGGGTGGTTAGGAACCTACAATTTCATATCTATGCTATGAGACATGTCAAAGTAAGTAATGAATTTAGTTCCTTGCCTTCCTTCCAAAAAGTATCCAATCTTTATAAGCAGCAGCACATACTCATGATTTCATGTCATACTTTGATCATCTACTCCTCTCATATCTATATTTACCTGGCCTTCTGGAGCTTATACCACACGGAATATTCATCACGATATGCAGAAAGGCACACACTCTCACCCTGAAGAACCGGTTCCTCATTTGGAAGGAAATATACGCACTGCATCCAATGATCTCGCCACTGGAAAGATTTGAAGGAACCCAGGTATTTGTTTGTAACTAATTATCACCGAAGGGGACACACATCTCAAAAAACCATTGTTACTGCACCAAGGCAAGTAACTTCCTCTTCTTCTTCGAGTGATGTCCTCTTGGGTGCTCCACTGTAGGTGAATGTGTAGCAGTACTCAGTATAAGTGGTAGGTGGGCCTTGGATTTATAGCTTTATAGCGGTAGATAGGATCATGGAGGTCACAATAGTGTCATTTGTTTGAGTCTGCAAAATTGCATAATGATTCATAAATGTGTCATTGGTGGACCATGTAGCCACTCTGCAAATATCCCTGAGGGGAACCCTGTGGAGGAAAGCCATAGAAGTTGCCATCGCTCTTGTGGAGTGTGCTCTTAAGTATTTGAAGTAGTGGTTTATTCCTCAAAAGGTAACATTGTGTGATGCATGATACCATAAGCTTGGAAATGCGTTGTGACAATAGCGGATATCCCTTATTGCTGTCCGCTATAGAGATGAGCAAACAATCCGATTTGCAGAAAAACCTAGTCCAGTCTATAGAATGCAAAGGCTCTCCGTACGTCCAGTAAATGAGATGTTGCATCCTTCGCTGTGGAATGTGGTTTAGGGTAGGACAAAGGGAGCAAGATGGACTTGTTCAGGTGGAAGTCCGAACAAACCTTGGGAATGAACGAAGGATGGGGATGTAGTATTACACTGTCTCTATTGAAGATGGTATAAGGTGGAATCGCCATCAAGGCTGCTAACTCACTCACTCGGCACACATAAGTAATCGCCAGTAGAAAAACTACCTTTAGTGTCATGATCGACAGTGGACATGTAGCCAGAGATTCAAACGGTGAGCGAGGAAGAGTGTCTAGCACCATTTGTAACTTCCACAATGGTGGTGGTGGCCTGCATAGCGGATATAGATTAGAAAGACCTTTTATGAATCTCTTCGTGATCGGATGGGCGAAGACTGACCATCCCTCTACTCGCTGGTGAAAGGCAGTGATGGCTGAGAGATGTACCTTTAAGGAAGACAGAGCTAGACCAGCATTCTTGAGAGACAATATGTAGTCCAAGATTTCATGTAATGGTGCTGTGTCTGGATCTAGATTTTTGCCAGCGCACCAGAAGAGGAGTCTACGCCATTTCTGGAGATAGGTGGTCCAGGTAGATTGTTTTCTGCTATACAAAAGAAACAAAGGTTACTCACCTTGTGCAGTAACTGGAGTTCTTCAAGACGGTGTCCCCGTCGATGCTCCGCACTTGGTTTTGATGCCATCCCGGCGCCTGGATTGGAGATTTTGCAGCAGTCCTTGCCGGGCCATGCACCCTCCAGTTCTTTCTCTACCCCGAAGGACCCAGGTCTGAAGTAGAGGGGAGGAGGGTGGGTCGTGGAGCATCCACGAGGACACCATCTTGAAGAACTCCAGTTACTGCACAAGGTAACCTTTATTTCTTCTTCAAGAGGTCCCCGTGGATGCTCCACACTTGGTGATTTAACAAGTAGTATCGCTCCTTGGTGGCTGGGGCTTCAGAATGTTACAGTAAGCAGATGAAAGTACTGCTGAGCTACTGCAGTGTTGCTCGCATAGGAAGTGCATAGTGCTTAGCAAAAAGTAAGTTGTGATGCCCAAGTGGCTGTCCTGCAAATGTCCGTTAGTGGCACGTTGAGTAGGTATGCTGTGGAAATGGATACAGCCATGGTAGAATGAACTGTCAAGCATAATGGTGGCTGTAGGCCCTTGAGCATGTAAGCAGTTTTTATGCAGTCCATAATCCATTTCGACAACCTCTGTTTCAATATGGGGTTTCCCTTCACTCAATCGGCGAAGGCGAGGAATAGGCGAGGTGATTGTCTGAAGGGTCTAGTTCTTTCTAGATCATGGGTTCCCAAACTGGGGGGAGTGCCCCCCTGGGGGGGGCGTGAAGAAATTCCAGGGGGGCGCGAGGTGACCCAGCCTCCCTCCCCATCAAGTTTTGCTGCCCCACTCAGGTCTTTTTTTTTCCCCTCAAGTTTTTGCTGCTATTTTTTTTGGGGGGAGGGGGTGTGAGGGTTTTTCAAAAATCAAAAAGGGGAGCATGATGCCAAAAAGTTTGGGAACCACTGTTCTAGATAAAAGGATAACTCACAACAAGGGTTTGCATGGCAGACTGAAAGGAGTTTGTGTGAGGCTTTGGAAAGAACACAGGTAGGTTTACCATTTTGTTTATATGAAATGATGACGGAACCTTTGGTAGGTATTTTGGATGTGTACGAAGGGTAACGCTATCACTGTGGAATACTGTGAAGGGTGGTTCAGCCATGAGAACTGCTGTGTCACCCATGCGGCGGGTCAACATGACGGCAACCAGGAATGCAACCTTCATGGAAAGTTGCAAGAGGGAGCACGAGGCAAGGATAAAGGACAGGGGTGTCAAGATTGGGTCCTGCCTCTTCAATGTGTCACCATGTTGAGAATCGCTTCCATTTGTAAGTGTAGGAGGAGTCCTTATGACTGTGGATGAGGACTGCTCGGATCTGTTCCAGAAAGGCTAGTTTCCATGGGAGAGCCATGGAGGAGCCATGCTGTTAGATGTAGCTTGTATAGATCTGGGTAGGTTTGCCCTGTCTGCCCCAGAATGATCAGATTGTATTGGAGAGGGAGATGAATTGACATCTTGAGCAGAAACGGATACCACAATTGTCTGGGCCAGTTGTCATCCGACTGCGGAGCTGTCCATCCTGATCTTCTGCACAACCCTGGCCAGAAGTGGTATGGGGGGGAAGGCATAAGCGAGGTCGTGATCCCATTGGATGAGGAAGGCATCCCTGAGAGATCCTGCCTCTATGCCCACTCTCGAGTAGAACTGAGTGCATTTGGTATTGTCCGATGTTGCAAACAGATCTATTGATGGTCGGCCCCACCTGCGAAAAAGGGAGTGTGCCATCGAACAGTCGAGTACCCATTCGTGATGTTGGGGGAAATGCTTGCTGAGAGCGTCGGCCGTCACGTTGGAGATGCCTGGTATGTGGATTGCGAAGAGGTGGATATTGTGACTGATACAGAAATTCCACAGCTTTATGGCATCGGTGCAAAGGGGAGGAGATCTGGCTCCTCCCTGTCTGTTGATATGGAAAACATAGGCAATGTTGTCTGTGAGGACATGGACATGTTTGTTGGCGACAGAAGGCAGGAAATGCCTGCAAGCATTGTGTATGGCGTGCAATTCTAGGAGATTAATGTGTAAGGACATCTCTGGGTTGACCAGAGGCCTTGGGCAGTCTGAGCTCAGAAATGAGCACCCCTTCCAGGAATGAAGGCATTGGTTATAACTGTGCACAAGGTGGAAGGAAAGGGTGCAAAAGTTGGCTGATTTCGTCCACCAAAGGAGCAATGTTTTGACCTCGTGCAGTATCGTGAGTGAGAGTGAGATGGTGGTTTCCAAGGTTTGTGAGCTCTGGAAAACCAAATTTGTAGGCAACGCATGTGAAGTTGAGCATGTGGTACTACAAATGTTGTGGCCACCATGTGGCCAAGAAGTTGTAGGCAATCTCTGGTTGTGGTGCAAGCGGCGAGGTAGATCGTTGTGGCCAGAGTCTGAATGGCAAGGAATCTTTCGTGAGATAGATAGGCCCGAGCAGCCATAGAACGTAGGCATGCTCCAATGAACTGCATGTTTTGGGAAGGGTGAACAGAAGACTTTTCCCAGTTTATGTGGAGACCTAGATTTTGAAAGCACAGTATGGGCCTCGCTGTTACACGTGCCGATTCCATCTGCAACAATGCCTTGAGAAGGCAGTTGTCAAGAAAAGGGAAAATGATTATTCCCATAGACTGAAGGTGCACTGTGACTACGGCAAGTACCTTGGAGAAAACGCGAAGGGCTATGGAAAGACCGAAGGGTAGTACTCGGTATTAGTAGTGATTGTGTCCTACCATAGATCTCAGGAATTTTCTGTGAGCAGGATGTGAAAGTATGCATCCTGGAGGTCGAGGGCTGAAAACCAATCGCCTCGTTGCAATGCCAGGATAATGGTGGACAGAGTGACCATGCGAAAATTGTGCATTTTGACGAATCTGTTCAGATTGCGCAGATCCAAAAATCAGTCTACAGCTTCCTGATTTCTTCTGAGTTAGAAAATAGCGGGAATAGAAGCCCCTGACTCTGAGCTCGTGTAGAACTGGCTCTATAGCTCCTAGATCTAAAAGACGAAGCATCTCTTGTCATAGCAGAGTATCGTGAGAGGGGTCCCTAAAGAGGGACAGAGTAGGAGGGTAGGTGGAAGGCTTGGCAAGTCATGGTATGGTGTAACCAGACAGAATAATGTCAAGCACTCATCTGTCTGAGGTGATGTAAGTCCATTGGTGGTAGAATGGATGAAGCCCATCTTGGAACGTTTGCATGGTCAATCTTGGCATTGAAATTTGTAGGAGGTTTTGTAGGCCCTCAACCAAGCATTCAAATTTGCTTGTTAGCCATCAAAAGGGCGCGAACAGTACAAGGCGAGTGCTGTGCATGCACGATCTGGCAGATCACTGCTCAAGAAAACTCTGATTTGCGGCACTGGGACGACCTGACGTCTACAGTGGAGCACTCATGGGGACATCACTCGAAGACGACAATTTTTCAGACAATATTTGCATTTTAAAAATCCCTGTGGAACAATGAACACTAACATCCCTAAAATACACAGCTAAAAGGAGAGATGAATTTCAGTACTTTATATTACAAATTTGAATGTGGTCTTAAAATAGGTGAGCTTTTTTGTGGTTAACATTTATTTAATATGCATGTCATTATAATCTTGCAATAAACCAAACACTACTCAAATTGTTACACTTCAAGAGTCACCTGCTAAAGCAAGTCACCACGTGTATATCAGTGAAATAAAGAACATTATTTTAAATAAATACATGTAACTAATTGGATAACTGAAAAATACCAAGACCTTACCTGGACATCATGAGAGGTGGGTTGTACCCAGTATGGTGCCATAGTACATTTTATCGTCCCAGAGGGGTCCATATCAATATCCCACCATGAAAGGATCACTTGTGCCATGCCAGATTTTATGGGCTGCAACTTCACTGTGTAAGAGGCTGAAGAGCTGTTCACTTGCTTACTGAAATCCATACTAGACAGAGAAGCATCAGTTGTACTCAAATATGTTAAAAAGGCATGTTGATTCACATTGTTATAAAACCTTATAAATGTGTGTTTTAGGAAATGCAGGAAGGGAAGAATAAATGGGGGGCAAGGCGTGTTTAGTAACATCATACAAATTGAGACAATTTGAAAGATGTTAAAACTGCTATACTGAAACAAAACCATACATTAAATTTCAGCAACAGAATAATATGGATTGTCAACACCTAAGTGTTATTCAAATATTCAATGTCTGCTCACGCCAAACTTCGTTTGCCATAAGGTACTTCATCTGAATAATCAGATTTTTTTTGAAAGGCATAACAAAGTTTTTATTTATTTTTACTACTCCTACCACTATTCTTTATTAGGGATGTAAGCGACTAGTTGACTAGGGATGTAACTAGTTGCTCTCCCTGCCCCCCTTGCTGCCTCTACTAGAGAGAGGCAGCAAAAGGGGGAGGAGCAGGATCTGGTCCTGGGGGGAACCAGCTTAAAAGCTGGTTCCCCCCAACACTGTCTCTGCGGGGGGCAGGGGAGGTAGAGGCACAGCGGGAAACGGCACCAGTGAGGACTGAAGCAGTCTCAGCTCGCGCCACTTCTGCTGCGATTCTGCTTTTGAAATGTACAAGAGCCCCCGGCCGCTCTTGTACATTTCAAAGGCTGAGGCGCCACAAGGAGCGCAGGACCAGTCCCCCGCTGGCCCACACTGCCTGCAGGGCTTCTGCTTTTGAACTGTTGCAAGAGGAAGACTCTTGCTACAGTTCAAAGGCAGAGGCGCTCTTATAGATCGAATAGTTGATGGAAATCCCATCAACTATTCGATTAGTTAATTAATCTAAATTTAACATCCCTATTCCTTACCTGAACATAGTCACAACATCACTGAGGACAGTGAAGTCACTCTGAGGCACCTGGTTTAGTTGGATATCATAGACAGAAGGAACACCAGGACAGGTTTCTATTTCTGAAGGGAAGACAATAATTTTCTCCTCATCCTCTGCTTGGACGTGAACAGGAAACAGCTTGTTCCAGGACCACATTCTTTTGGATTCCACTAACTGCGCATATACTCTTGCCCTGTGAGGCACTGCCTCACATCCTTCCTAAGCATTTAAAAACAAAGAGTAAATGCATTCAACATAGCTGACTTACCAACAGGAAAGTAAAATGAAATACTTATTTTAAAATGTAGTGCAACATAAGGGATAAGGTGGACTAAGCACAGCGTTGATAGCCAAGATTTCTTAAATTCTAAATGTTGTCTTCTAAAACTTTCCTTTGGAGTTTTGGCCTTCAGCTTTTTGTGTGTTTTCTCATCTAATATGCACCTCTCTACCACCCGGGGTTGCTGCATGGCTTAACGAGCTAATTTTTGTAAAGTACTTACTGATGCCATTGTGTGTCTAAAACAACAGACAGTGATGCCACTCTTGAGCTTTATTCAAATCTTTATTCTCATACTGAAGATATCAGATCTACCTTAACCTTTGAAGGCAATTAGCTACTAAGCTATAATCATCAATATACAACTTACAATTGCATTCAGTATATGACAGAAAAATAAAGGCTCAAAATAAATGACAAATGTTACTGACAAATTATTTACTTAGTTAGAATACAGCTGACTGGTTCAATAACTTAACAAACCAGGCCAAGTTCAATTCTCATGCAGTGTCACAGAAGACAAAGGCTTAACACCCAGGATGAATTGGGCACTATCTACAACCATTTTCTTACCTGCACAAGATATTTGTGGGCATGTTCATAGGATGGTAAAGCTCCTTCTCCTATCAGCTCTGTGTCAAATAACTCTGTTATCAAGATATTTGCACGACACTGCATGTCTCCATCTAAAAAACAATGTAAAACAATGACAGCCTGTGTTATCTTAGAAAAAGACAGCTCCCCATTTTATGACCAGTGTTCTTCGAGATTTGTTGCTCATGCCCATTCCACTTTAGGTGTACGTGTTTGCCATATACACCAGTGTCTGAAGTTTTTCCCCTAGCAACATCCATACAGGAATGGCTCTGGCGACCCCTGGAGCACAGTATAAAGGAAGCTGAACATTTCCCTCCAACCACATTTCCTTCTTGCTGGAAACTCTGACAGTGGGGAAGGAGGGAAGTCGTGCAGTGGACATGAGCAGCGCATCTTGAAAACGCCACTTTAAAAAAAGGTAAACGTCTTTTCGTCTTTGAGTGATTGCTCATGTCCATTCCACATTAGGTGACTCTAAGCAGTACCCATGGTAGAAGTACGTGCCTGGGCCTTAGTTAAATAGACCTGAAAGATCTGTGGCAGGGGAACCTTTGCGATGTCATAGCAGGTCCAAACATGAGATAATCCACTTGGGCAGCTGCTATGTGGACACCAGCATGCCCTTCATCCTGTAGCGACAAAAGCTGAGATGACTTGTGGAAAGGCTTCGTACCGCAAGGGTGTCCAGCCACCTCTCCACCTTTGTCTTGGAAGGTCTGGGGAAGAACATAGGTAAGAAAATATCCTGGTTCACATGGAAGAAGGAACCTTCAGTAAGAAGTCTGGGTAGAGCCACAAATGGGCCTTGTCTTTGAAGAAAACAGTGTACAGAGGCTCTGAAGTTAAGGCCCAGATTTCAAAAAGGTATAGTGCTGATGTCACCGTGAGCAAAAACAGGAGAGGCAAAAGATTCCAAAGGGTGGTTCTGTGAGCTGGGAGAGCACTAGGTTAAAATCCCACTGTGGGACAGGATCCTATCCCTGCAGATGGGGTCAATTAAGACTCCACAGGAACCATACCATCATGTCATGCTGGAACACTATCTGCCCTTAATCCTGCCCATTGAAAGCGCAGATGGCCGCCAGATGCACTTGAATGGAGGAGAGCGCCAGACTTTGGCCCCAGAGTTATAACAGGTAGGCAAGAACCGACTGCACTGGGGAGCGTTCCAGAGACACCTCACTCCGCTGCCCACTGGAAGAACTAAGCCCACTTTGCTTGGTAGGTTAGCCTTGTGGAAGGTTGGTCTTTGACAACAGGTCCAGATAGCCAGGGAGGAGTCAGGGGTGTATATCGCCAAGTCCAATAGCATCCTGAATCAACATTGGCAAGGCCAAATCAATGGTGATCGGGATGACACAGGCCTTCTCCTGTTTGATCTAAACGAGGACCTGGCTGATGACGAGGATCAGCAGGAATGCACGCAGCAGGCACTTGGACCACGACAAGAGGAAGATGCCTGGTTGGAAGCTTCTGCCCTGATCCCATCAGAAGCAGAAAAAGAGGCATTTCCTGTTCTGCCAGGTACCAAAGGGGTCTGTTTGGGCAGTCACTCACTTCTGCAAAGTTGAAGAGGCCACTTCCCAGTGAAGCAACTATTTATGGTGAGAAGTGATGTCCCTGTTGAAGGAAATCCTCTCGGGCAGTGTTTCTTAAACTATGTTCCATGGAACACCAGTGTTCCGTGAACAACTTGCAGGTGTGCCGTGACCTCTTCTTTGTTTTTGTTACTTCTTTGTTTTTGTCTTTTTTGTCTGACAACAATTTTTTTTTGGAGGAAAATTTTCATAGGTGTTCCACATAAAAAAATATTA
Organism: Pelochelys cantorii; assembly: GCA_032595735.1. NCBI lineage: Eukaryota > Metazoa > Chordata > Testudines > Trionychidae > Pelochelys > Pelochelys cantorii. The sequence continues at coordinate 8,640,682 of CM064339.1, read as the reverse complement.
TTGTTTGGTGTTCCGTGGTCTCAAAAAGTTTAAGAAACACTGCTCTAGGGTGCTGCTGATCCCCAGGAGGTGAGTTACCTCCAAATGGATGCCGTGGCTGATGCAGAAGATCCAGGGAAGGAGAGCCACCTAGCACAGCACTGAGGAGCATGTTCCCACTTGTCTGTTGACGTAAAATATCAAGGCCATATTGTCCATGAGGACTCTCACCACCATGCCTGCCATGCGCAGTAGGAAGACCTCGCAGGCCAGACACACTGCTCTGGGCTCCTAGACATTTATGTGCAACTTTGCCTCCTCTTGGATCCACAAGCCTGGGTCCAGAGGTCGTCTAGCTGTGCACCAGTGTTCCCTCTAAGGTGCGTGCCTGCACGGGTGCGCACCAAGAATGTGAGGCTCGCCCACCTCCTCAGCAGAACCGTGCAGTGGCTGCTGAGCTACTCCAGGGTGGGGCCACATAGTGGGTGGCTTCCCCACCCCAGGAGCAGCAGGGCAGCCACCACATGGCCCTGGCCCTAGCTTCAGCCCTTCCCCAGGGCTGGAGCTGCAGGCCGCATGGCAGGTGGTGGCTGCTCCGGCCGCCCTTGCCAGGGCCAGGGCCAAAGCCAGACCCACGTGGCAGGCAGCGAACTGCTCCAGCGGTTGGAGCCACGTGGCAGGTGGCAGCTGCTCCATCGGCCACTCCATCAGCCGGAGCTGTGTGGAGGGCGGCTGCTGCTAGGGCTAGGGCTGCTGGAACACCCATCGCCCAGCACGCGGCTCTGCCTCTGGCCTCAGCCATGGCTGCAGCAGGAAGCCACCTCTGTCTCTGGCCGCCTTGGGTGTTGCCACTGGATGCGACCCAGGAGTGGGACATGGCAGTAGCCAAGGTGTTCGGCTGCACAACCTGCCAGAGTCAGAAGAGAGCAGCCAGCGCCCAGCCCTTACTTTGAAGGCAGAGTGTTCACCTGGTGCTGCCCACTCCGGACTGAGCCACGAGCATCTGGTCTCGCCCCCGGCTGCCCCCTGCCACAGACATTCCTCACAGACAGCAGCCGCCATCTCATCCTTTGCCTCAGGGCCAGGGAGATCGGGAAACGGGGCCAGACTGGCAGCGAGTGACCCTACACTCGGGGCTGGGAAATACAAGGGAGCCTGGTAGCAAAAATAAATCATAATCAACAAATGTTGTAAGCTCCTTAGGGGCTGGAACCCTGCTGCCTCTGTCTTTCCTCTGTGTCCTGTCCAGCCCCAAGTAGGGATGTGAACAACTGACCTGATAAGCAAATGCTTATCGGATAGCTGACACACTAATTGTCTAGTCCCTTCCCCCTGCCTTGCTGCCTCTATCAGAAAGAGGAGCCCGGGGTCTCCTGCTTTGAAACACCGCATGGAGCCTGACACCAGGCTTCCTGCGGCATTTCAAAACGGCAGCACCACATGGAGCCTGAGCTGATCCCAGGCTCCATGCGGTGCTGCTGCTTTGAAACACCATGAGGAACATGGGGGCAGTAGGGGACTGCTTGAGTCCCCTGCTGGCCCCATGCTCCCTGCAGCCCTTTCACCTTTGAAGTATAGAAACAGTGCAGCAACAGCCCTGAGGCTACACTTCAAAGGCAGAGGTGCCCTTATCATCTAACTGACTATTTGAAAAGTTGATTAATCTAATCTAATTTAATTTTAACATCCCTAGCTATTATTGCCATATTACTGCCATACATGTGGAGGACAACCTCCGAGCCATAGCCAGTCCAAAGGGGATACCTTTGAACTGTTAGTAGGTGGAGCCCACTGATAAATAAAGAAACCTCCTGCAATCTGGAAAGCTCACTACATGGAAGTAAGTGTTCTTCAGGTCAAGGGTGGCATACCAGTTTTCCAGATTTAGAGAAGGAATGACAGAGTCTAAAGAGACCATATAGAACTTGAGTTTCTGTAGATATTTGTTGAGGTCTCTCAGGTCCAGAATGGGCTGCAGGCCTCCCTTGGCCTTTAGGATTAGGAAGTATCAGGAATAGAACCTCCTGTTCTAGAGCTCAGGTGGAACTTCCTCCACCGCACCCAGCCACAACAGTTCCTGAAACTGAAGAGTGGGGATGGGAGTAGGGGGTTGGAAGGAATTGGAGGGTATAACCCTGAGAAACAGTAGCCAGGACCCAACAGTCCAATGTTATAGCAGTGCAGGCCAGAGGCAAGTAGGACAGGCATTTGACAAAGAGAAGGAAGACTGGATCTGTGGGAAGCCCGGTAAGTCACCCTCAGGTGCACCTTCAAAAGGACTTTTTGGCCCCTTACTTGGGGTAGGTTGTGACCAATTAGGTTGAAGGCACTGGCTAGTTTGAGTGCTGTTTATAGCCTCTGCTCTTCTTAGCAGAGGGCTCCTGGTGCTGCTGACTTCTTCACTGGAGTGAGCGAGGGTGAGTGGTCCTGACTGGAGGGAGCATTCCGCACCAGAGATCCAGTGCCCAAGGTCGAGGTAGGACAGTACTGTCTCTATTAGAAATGCCCACAAGTGAATATCCCTCTCCTTTTTGGCACAGGGCTTGAATGATCTGCAAATTCAGCCCTTATCACTTATGTGCCCCTCACTGAGACACTGCAGACAACTATTGTGCAGGCTGCTCATGGGCATAGGGCACCTGCATGACGCACAAAGATATACATGTCCCATTCCTAAGCAAATATCCCATCAAGGCAATAAACTCAAACCAAACTAACTTGTTAAACTGTTTGAAGATAGAAATGTTAAAAAACAGTTGTTATTATAACTGTGTAGCTGCTAAAAATTTTAGCTCTTACATGCTGGCTCCCCATGAGCCAGGTTGGCAGCCAGTGCGCTCCCACCTGGTGGCCCCACTCTCAGGGGGCCGGCTGCCACTCCTGCACTGCAGACTCTTCTACCGAGTCAGTAGTGTGGGGCGGCAGCTGGCTCCCTGGGAGTTGGACTGGAAGCCAGCTTGTAACCATTTGGGTAACCAATAAGCTCATGCTTCTCAGTTACCCATTTAAACGATTACATTCTTACATCCCTAGTTGAAGAACTATCTACAAGAGCTGCTAAACAGAGGACAGCTAGCTAAAAGGAGTCAAAGCCAGCAATTCCGATGCACCATCACGAGAGGCAAGCACAAACTGAGGGTGGGAGAAGTGCACAGCACCATTTGTGGCACTTTCCAAGGCTTGCCAGAACCATTCTCCTAGGAGTGCTGCTAGGAGAAAAACTTCCAACACTGGTGCACTTGGCAAGCACACACACCTAACGAGGAATGGACACAAGCAATCATTCAAATAACTTATGATTCCTCCTATGAGATGCAGCACAGAGTATAAGTCATGAAAAAGCTCATGTGTATAGTGATGTTGCTCACATATCCATTGGGAAGCTTCAACATTAAAATCAGTGATTTCTCTTCAGGGGGCTACAATTCAAATGTAAAGTTTTTTGTTTCAGCTTTCCAGGATGCATTCCAGATTAAATGATTTTTTTTTTTTAAATTAAGCTAATATCATATATTTTGTAGCCCAATGTCTGTGCCTCTGTAACGTTGAAATGCTGGCTGTTCCCTCTGGGCGGCACTGTTGCTGAAATGCTGGCTGTTCCCTCTGGGCGGCCCGTGCTGCATGGGGAGCGCGGGGCCCAAACAGCCACTTGTGCTGCTTGCTCCCCCACGGCGGCCCGGCTGAGCGGTGCAGAAGTCAGCTGAGCGCCACGGCGGGAGGGGAAGGGGGGCGGTGCGGTGATGTACACGGCCAGGGGGCAGGGCGTGGCCGTGTACGTCACCGCCCCACCCCCCTTCCACTCCCGCCGTGGCGCTCAGCTGACTTCTGCCCCGCTCAGCCGGGCCACCGCAAGGGAGCCCAAATGGCCGCTTGCTCCACTTGCCCCCCCGTGGCTGCCCGTGTGAGCAGCGCACAAGTCAGCCGAGCGCCACGGCGGGAGGCGAAAGGGGGCAGGGCGGTGACATGCGGCGTGACAGCGGCTCCAGGCCCCGCCCCCTGGCCGTGAACATCACCGCCCCGCTCCCCTCCGCGGCGCTCGGCTGACTTCTGTGCCGCTCAGCCGGGCCGCCGCGTGGGAGCAAGTGGTACAAGCGACCGTTTGGGCTCCGCGGTCCCCTGAGTGAGAGGCAGGAGGGGGAGGAGAAGAGAAAGAGAGAGGCAGAAGAAGGAGGAGGAGAGCTGAGAGAGAGGGGGAGGCAGGAGGAGGAGGAGAGAGAGAGACGGAGCGAGAGACCGGAGGCTCAGGAGAGAAGACCGACGTGGAGGAAAGACCTGAAAATCCCATCTTATGACGGGCTAATTGGCTAGTTTGAAAAGAATGTCTCCTGGCAGTTTTGAAGTACTTCAGTTATCACTTGTTTTTATTCTTTGAGTTCTTCTCACCTGGTCCAACTGTAACATCTGTGGAGTGCTTGTTGATTACCTTGATCTTGTCACTAAAGCCATTTTTCTCGACTATCTTTACAGCAGCAACAGCCATAGGCATGAAGACCTTGAAAATATATCAAGAATATAACATGTGGATAGAATTAACATCAAAATCTAAAGGGAAAATTACCACCACAAAATGAGTCTAACAACTAAGCCTTGTTAAAGAAAATCCTTTATTGTAAGCATCCCTTGTTCTGTTAAAATGTAGTACACTGTGAGTGTTATTTTCTAAGGGTAAAAGTCACACCATGTACAGTGGCATCATGAATCCTATGCACCATTTGCTCTTTCAACACTGGGCAGAAGTGGAACATTAGTAGTGCCCATGCCTTGCACTGCTTCTCTGTATAGGAGTGAATGTTACCATGAATGACGAACCCACAATGTAAGTTAATCTCCCACTATGAAAGTCACTGCCCTCTTTTAAGCTTTCAAAAAGACTGAGTAAACTGTTGAGACTTTAAATACCAACATCTAAAATAAACTTCAGTTTAGAAATGAGAAGTTCTTCACAGTTCAGTTTGGTCTTGGGAGGCCTCATGTGAAGAACTTGAAATGGGAACCAAAATAAGACTGACACTGAAGAAAAGCTGTTGATCTTGTTAAAATATGCACCCAGTAACAGTATTAACAGTGGCAAAATACACTTATTTCTATACCTATTGCTCCCAAGGGAAATTTTTTTTTTTAAATTCCTGCAAGAATGTAAGCGTGAAGACAGGGATGGAAAAACAGCTGCTGCAGATCACGGGGCTAAAAATGAATGTGCTTAATACATTCAGAGGAATGTTTTAAAACAACATCAGTCTTTCTGACTGATATCTATACTATAAAATTCTTTTGTACTGATAAGTTTTAAATATCTGCTCTGTCTGTAAAATCTGATTGTTTAGGATAATCACCAAATTTGGACCTGATTCATCGTTTTCAGAGCAAGTTAATGTGCTGATAGTTTGCAGCATTTAACAAACTAAGAGGGCTTCTCCTGCTAAATTACTGTAAGCAGGTGCAAAATGTTTGGAGCCACTATTTCCAAATTGCGATCCATAGACCACTAGGGATCTGCAGAAAGCTGGCTGGTTACATGATGTTTCTAGCTGCTAACTTGTATTAAAAGGTATTAAACATGCATTGTATAGATTTTCAATTTACTCTTTAAAAAGTAAGAAAAGATTGTTATCTGATGACCAATTGGAAGCTCTATTTTAATAATAATGGGGGATTTCAATTGTCCCCATGTAGACTTGGGTACATGTCATCTTATGATGGGATGCAAAAATAAAAATTCTAGGTATCATTAATGATTACTTCTTGGAGAAGCTAGTCCTGGAACTCACAAGGGAAGCGACCACTCTTAATTTAGTCCTAAATGGTGCATAAGATCTGGTCCAAGAGATGAATATAGCTGAACCACTCAGCAATAATCATCATAATGTAACTAAATTTAACATCCTTATTGTGTGGTAAATACCAAAGAAGCCCACCACAGTAGCATTTAACTTCAAAAAGTGGAACTTCACAAAAATGAGGATGCTAGTTAAATGGAAATTTAAAGGAACGGTCACAACAGTGAAATGCCTGTAAGATGCATGGAAACTTTTTATAATGATAGAGGCTCAAACTACATGTATAACTACCCTGCCCCTCCCTGCCCCCCAAAAACACAAGAGGGTCAAAAAAATTGCCACCATGACTAAATAACAAAGAAAAAGCAATTATAGACAAAAGGATAACCTTTAAAAGTTGGAAGTCATATGCTACTGAGGAAAACAGAAAGGAGAATAAGCTTTGGTAAGTCAAGTATAAAAATATAACTAAGATAGGCCAAAAAAGAATAAAAAAAATACTAGTAAAAGACACAAAAATTAATACCAATTTTTTTTTAGTATATTGAAAGAAGGCACTCTGCCATATGATCAGGAAGGCCACTGGATGATCGAGGTGCTGAAGGAGCACACAAGAAAGACAAAGGCATTGCAGAGAATGCAAATGGATTCTTTGCATTGGTCTTCACCACATAGGATGTGAAGGAGAGTCCCACACCTGAGCCATTACTATCACAGATTGATAAGTCAGGAGAAGGTTTTTGAACAAACTGATAAATTAAGGAGTAATAAATCACTAGGACCAGATGGTGTTAACCTGAGAGTTCTGAAGGAACTCAAATAGGAAACTGAAGAACTTCCAGTGATGGGATATAATCTATTGCTTCAATCAGCTTCTGTACCAGATGACTGGAGACCAGTTAATGGGAGCCTTTAAAAAAACAAACAAACAAAAAAAACACTGGCATAATGAGGGAATCCTGGCAATTACAGGCCACTAGTTGGCCCAACAGGTTGGAACTATAGGAAAGAACAGAATTATCAGATTCAGATGAACAGGATTTGTTGGGGAAGAGTCAACATAGCTTTTATAAAGAGAAATCATGTCTCACTAATCTATTAGAATTCCTTACAGCAGTGTAACAAGCTTGTGGACAAGGATGATCCAGTGGATATAGCCTATTGGACTTTCAGAAAAGCTTTGACAAAGTGTCTTAGGAAAAGTTAGCAATCTTGGGATAAGAGAGAAAGTACTCTAGTGGATCAGTAACTAGTTAAAAGATAGAAAACAAAGGGCAAGACTAAATAGTCAGTTTTCACAGTAGAGAGAGGTCCCCCAAAGGTCTGTAGTGGGACCAGTCTTATTCAACGTATAAAATGGCAAAATTTTCAGATACAAATTTACTCAAGATAATTCAGTCCAAAGATGACTGAGAAGAGTTACAAAAGGAACTTACAAAATGGGACAACTAGGAAACAAAATGGTAGATGAAATTTAATATTGATAAATGCAACATAATACACATTTGAAAATTTTATCCCAACTATATATACAAAATGATAAGGGTGTAAATTTGCAGTTACCACTCAGGAAAGAGTCATTAAAGATAGTTCTCAGAAAACATCTGGTCCATGAAAAAAAATTAGCAATGTAAAGAACCATTAGAAAAAGGATAGATAAGAAAGAAAATATTAAAATGCAGGATGGGTAATAATAGATTTTTTTTTAATTAAAAATTGGACTTTTTATTTAAATCTGATTTTTTTAAAAATTACCAATAAAAGATTACATTTCTCACTTAAAAATAACAGTTTCAATTATATCTCATCATAAACATGCTACATCTACACTTAAAGTCTTATAAAAATGAATTAATGGTTCCAGCCTGTCCAGCCTAACTACTAGCTCTTGTTTCTTGAAAGTTCTGGGCTTTTAAATTCTGTTTCTCAACAGACTAAAAAAGTAACACATGCAAAAAAAGAAGCAAGTTGGATAAGATTGTTTTTGTTTCTGTGCTTCAGTGGTGGTGGACCTAGGTAAAGCATGGCACAAGAGTTAGTTTAGATATTGTCTTAAAGACAGAGACAATATGTAGGAAAGTACAGCGACAACATAGAAAGGAACAGTGGAGTGGACTGGAAAGAAAAAGAGAAGCCATTATTCTGCACACACATAGCTTCCTATATTCCCCTGCACTTTTGCCACAGCAAAACTGTCATGGTTTCTGGGCATAAGAGAGACCCTAGCTGAGACTATTTCGAAGAAATTTGTTCCCTGGGTAAAAACAGAAAACGTGTCAAGTGTAAGCAGTGCACGAAGATGATGCAGGGTCTCTTTGGAAGAAAAAAACATCATAAGGAAAACAGCTTATTGGGACAAAATTATGCAGATGAAGATGTGGATAGGGCTGAATAGATCAACTGGCTAATACCTTAAATAATTCACTTTGCAATGCATCATTCTTCAAGACTCTTTCTGTGCCTTTTAGTATAAGTGTGATTTGACAAGTAAACTTCCAAACTGCTGTGTTGGATGTTGCTAAAAAAAAAGTTTAGCTAAGCTAATCCTTACAACTTATTTAATTAGTCAACTAGGTTTAGAATCTATCATAACACATTTTCTTATTTTATATTACATTGTATAATACATGCCCCTTATTTTGGAACATTATGACCACAGACCATAATGATGATGCCATGTGTCTATTCCCTATTCCACTTCAGCATACCTCAGCTTTTTCAAGGGAACTCCAGTGTTGTTGTGTGTTTTTTTGTTTGTTTTTTTTTGAGAAAACAAGTGCCAGTGGTTCAATGCAGCTTATTCCAAAATTAAGAGCGGTCAGTCTTAGCTATTTTGGTAACTTGATTTAAATAAATGATTTTTTGTGTGTGATTTAAATCAATGATTTAAATCGCCTTGGTTTAAAATCTATCCATTCTGTCATAATGGCAGTATAGAAATGCATTGCATACACACACCTTGAATACTGCTGCAGCTCTGGTTGCCCCATCTCAAAAAAAAAAAAAAAAGATTTATTAGAATTGGTAATACAGAGAAGGCCAACAAAAATAATTAAGGGAATGGAACGGATTTCATATGAGGAGAGAATAAAAAGACCGGGATTTTCAGCTTGGAAAAGAGATGACTAAGGCTATATCTACACTGCAGTGCTATTTCGGGATGCCAGATTATCCCAAAATAGCTATCCTACATCTTCACAGCAAGCCCAATATTTCAGCTTGCTATTCTGATGTCCTAGTAAACCTCATTCTACGAGGAGCAAGGGATGTTTCGGAATAGCGGGTTATTTTGAAATTTGGCGTTGAGTAGACAGCGCCAAATGATAAAATAAGCTATTTCAAAATAGCATTGAAATAAGATATGCAATTTGCATAGCTCAAACTGTGTATCTTATTTTTAGTTACGGTGCAGTATAGATGGCACCCTAAGGGAAAATATGATGGGGTCTACAAAACCATCAATGATGTGGAGGAAGTGAATAAGAAAATGTTGTTCATTGGTTTACAGAACACGAGAACCAGGGGGTAACTCAATGAAATGAATAGGCAGCAAGTTTAAAACAAACATAAAAATGTTCTTCTTCATACAACATACAGTCAACCTGCAAGATGTCTTGCCAGGAGATGTTGTGAAGGCCAAAAGTATAGCTGCATTCAAAAAAGAATGGAGGATAGGCCCATCAATGGCTATTAGCTAAAATGATCAGGAACACAATCCCATACTTCAGGTGTCCCTAAATTTCTAACTGCCAGAAGCTGAGGTTGGATGACCGAGAGTGGATCATTGATAATTCGCCTGTTCTGTTCATGTCATTTGAAGCGTTTGGCATGAGCCACTGTTGGAAGACTGGATACTGGTTTAGATGGGTCACTGATCAGCATGATCATATTTATGTCCTATGCAAAAGCAGTATATGCAGCAGTCTCTCTATGAAGATGTGGTCTACACGATGAAAAAAACTTGAGAAGCCCTGGTCCTATAAATAATGAAATTGAAGAACAGCCACAGTATGTTTTGAGAGTACTAGTATTTTTCTGAACCACATTCATTAACTCCTACAAGCCACATATCAGTCACAAGGAATACAGAAAATACAGTACAAAAACCCAATTTCCAACTATACTAATTAAGATTTTTTCTGTCATGTTTAGAAAAAAAACTGTCCATCCTGAGAAAATTAAAACTAATTACTATAACATTCCCATAAGGGCTCTTTCCATACGGTATATCTCTTCTACACATACCCTTCTAAGTTATATTATACAAGCTACATTTAGTCCAATGACTGAGAATGGTTAATGCATCCACACTACTCATTTTGTAGAGGAAACAATTGCACTGAGGCTCTAAAAGCCACACTAGGCACACATTCCTAAATGCATGCTAGAAGTTGTGCCACTCACATCTCCTGAGCAGCAGATACATGTACTGACAATGAGAAATTGCTCACCTCAATAGCATAGCAGAAGTCTGCACCTGCTGTAACTGCCATCATGGACAGGAGTCCTGTGCCAGTCCCAATGTCTAGGACAATTGCTTTCTCGCCCCTTCCTTTCACCCTGCTCACTGCAGCACGAATGCCCTGGTAATACTTCACGTTCTGTAAGAGAAAGAGAGAGACCAAGATCAGCCACCTCAATGGAATCCTCTTATATATTCAACCCCTAAGCAGGAGTCCCACAATCTCAATCCTTGGGAATTTGTAGATACCTGCTTTTTTCCATCTTTGGAGGAACATTTGGGTGTAAATGGAATAAAGCCCCTCAAAAATGCAAATAGGCAAACTTACTGACAGGACTTTATAACGATTTATAAGCACAGTGCTAATCTTTGAGCAAAAAGTTCCCTGGAAACCCACGTTTGGAAAAGATAAGAATATGGTGATTTTAAGGCATGTCACTCTCAATAACGTTCCAAAATAAAGGGTATGCTAATGAATATTTTAAGATGCACAGTAAATTATGATATTTAAATAAGAAATTTGCTGAATGATAGACAATAAGGGTTAGGTTTTGTTAGTTTTATGTTGAGTTCTTTTGATGTTAATTTATGACAGCACAGAATACAGAAAAAATTATGAAAGTTTGGCTAAATGTATAATAATAAATAAAGTTGAATGGAGGAAAGCTAATGAATATGTAACATGGAAAGGTATACAAAACCAAGGTGCAGAAACTGAGACAATGATCAATAAAGGGGATCAGAGCTTATTGGTGCTCCAGAATTTGGTAAATTGGGCCCCTTTCTCTTTTGTCTTGTCTGTTCTATTATTGGTCCTATATATGTATGATCAGAAATGGTAAGCGATTCTGCCTGAAAATTAAAAAAAAGCTGGTTAAGCACAAAGAGGATAGGCTCTAGGGATGTTAAATTGTGTGTAATCAGATAACCACGTAGCCGATAAGTATTTTGTCATTTACACGGTTACCCGATAAGTGGCTCTGCACTAAAAATACATAAGGAGCCAGCAGGTAGGCAGGCTGGCTCAGTCCCAGCTCATGCCAGGTCCTGGCAGTTACTCCCGCTGTGGCTCTGCTCTGTACTTTTAACGCTTTTGAATGCAGGGTGTGTGTGTCAGGGTAAGAGACTGAGGGGTTTAGGGGTGAGTGTGATGGTGGGGGCAAGGACTCCATTTTAGAAGGTTAAGAGGAGCTGCAACTGCACATACCAAGTCACTGCTGCTCTTCCCCTTCCTCTGAGGATCAGGGAGCAAGCGGAAGCATGCACCTTGTGTGAAGTCTCCTCTATCCTTCCCCTGGGCAGCTGGGAGAGAGAGAAAGGCTCACAACCTGCACACTTCCCCTCCCTCCCTTATAGTCAGGGGAAGAATACCAGTAGAGTTCTAGCTACATGCAGCTGCAGCACCACCACCACCACCCCACCCCCCGCCACAGCCACCTTCCCTAAAGGGCACGGAGGGATGGGTCCTAGGGGCTGATTCAGCTCCAGATAGGGGAGGAGGGATGCACACCCCCAGCCAGTCCCTCTCACCTGCCTGGCTGCCTGCTTCTTAGCAAGGCAACCTGCAGGAGAGCCCCGGGAGCCTAGCTGGGAGGAGCTGCAGCTAAGTGGCCCAACCTGCCGGATTCTCTGAATTGGGCCCCCCTATGGCTGTAGGCCCACATGCGCAGCATGTTCTGCATGCCCTTTAGCTGTGTGTACAATGGGGTTAGGTCAGCATAGTTATGTTGGTCAGAAATGTGGGTTTTTTCACATCTTGTCCCAATGTATCTATGTCAACCTAACTTTTAAGTGCAGCCCAAGCCTTAGTTCTGCAGTGGCAATTCACAGAATCATAGGGCTGGAAGACACCTCAGGAGGTCATCAAGTCCAGCCCCCTGCCCACGGCAGGACCAATCCCAACTAAACCAACCCAGCCAGGGCTTTGTCAAGCCGAGACTTAAAAACCTCTAGGAATGGAGATTCCACCACCACCCTAGGTCACCCATTCCAGTGTTTCACCACCCTCCTAGTGAAATAGGTTTTCCTAATATCCAACCTAGACCTCTCCCACTGTAACTTGAGACCATTGCTCCTTGTTCTGTCATCACTGTGAACAGCCTTTCTCCATCCTCTTTGGAACCTCCCTTCAGGAAGTTGAAGGCTGCTATCACATCCCCCCTCATTCTTCGCTTCTGCAGACTAAACAAACCCAAATCCCTCAGCCTCTCCTCATAGGTGATGGGCTCCAGCCCCCTAATCATTTTGGTCGCCCTCCGCTGGACCCTCTCCAATGCGTCTACATCCTTTCTATAGTGGGGGGCCCAGAACTGGACACAATATTCCAGATGTGGCCTCACGAGAGCCGAATAAAGGGGAATAATCACTTCTCTGGATCTGCTGGCAATGCTCCTCCTAATGCACCCTAATATGCCATTAGCCTTCTTGGCTACAAGGGCACACTGTTGACTCCTATCCAGCTTCTCATCCACTGTAATCCCCAGATCCTTTTCTGCAGAACTGCTATTTAGCCATTCGGTCACCAGCCTGTAACAAGGCTCAGAGACTCGTCACAGGGCTGGAGCACCAGTGCCGGCTTGCTCTGTGCAGTAGGAGTGAGCCCCAAGCCTCACAGACTGGATCAAGGCAAGCTGCTTTGGCTCCCCATCCCTGATTTAAGACTATAGCGTAAGTGGAGAAGAATAAAAAGAACTTAGCCACATGTAGGCAGACAAAGCTAGATGGAATTACAGCAGAAACGGAATGTTGGAAGGTAAGTCTAAAGTGCCCTCTGAAGGTATGACAGAGAATTACAAGTCTAAAATCAATAAGAGAAAAGTAGCTCCTCTTTTACTTACCAGTGAAGACACAAGTTTGTTATTCAGTATTTTCCCTTCAAGAGTTGAGAACATCACTATTACGTATACAAAAGCATTTTTCAGCACTCTTTACATCAGTTCTTGCGGAAGAAACAGTGTTTTCATCTATCCTAACAAAATTTTTAGAAACGTTCTCCACCAATGCTGCGTTAGCAACACTACAAGCCATAGAAAAAGTGGTTCATTGTATGCCAGTTCCATTTTTACAACTCTTGATTAGATGTTAGCTAGTCAGCCACAGTCTGGCTTGCATGGATATGACTGCAAGATCAGGGCCTGTGACCAAAGAAGATCTTAGTGCCAACTGTCAAGGGACTTAAAAGTATATCCTGATTCTAATTCATTAATGACCATCACTGGTGGTCTTAAATGAAAGTCACATCACAATGCTTGTTAATACTTGTTATGAAATGTACGTACAGATATTACATAAGAAATTATGGATGTATACTGAAAACATGTTCTTACAGTCAGATTCTGTGTTACAGCAGAAGAGGAAAAACAGGTTTTTTGTCAGACAAAAGATGTTTATTCACTTATCTATATGTCAGCATCTAAATTAAGCACTGTGAGGGAACAAAAAAGAAGCACATTTACATGTAAAGGCAACAGAGAGATATAAAGAACTTGGAAAGGAGGAAAGTGATCAGGAATAGTCAACCTAGAGTCACCAAGTGCAAGTCATGTCTGACCAACCTGATTGCCTTATATGAGGAGGTAACTAGCTCTGTGGATATGCGACAGGCGGAAAAGCGTGATACAACTGGACTATACCAAAGATTTTTAAACAATCTCCAACAGTATTCTTGCCAGCAAGTTAAAGTAGTATAGATCAGATAAATGAACTGTAAGGTGGATAGAAAGCTGGCTAACATTGTTGGGCTCAACAGGTAGTGATCAACGGCTTACTATCTGGTTGGTATCAGAGTGCCCCAAAGGTCAGTTCTGGGGCTGGTTTTGTTCAACATAGAATCACAGAACCATAGAGCTGGAAGAGACCTCAGAAGGTCATCAAGTCCAGTCCCCCTGCTCTAGGCAGGACCAATCCCAACTAAATCAACCCAGTCAGGGCTTGGTCAAGCCGAGACTTAAACACCTCTAGGGATGGAGACTCCACTACTTCCCTAGGTAACCCATTCCAGTGCTTCACTACCCTCCTAGTGAAATAGTTTTTCCTAATATCCAACCTGGACCTCTCCTACCACAACTTGAGACCATTGCTCCTTGTTCTGCCATCTGTCACTTCTGAGAACAGCCTCTCTCCATCCTCTCTGGAACCTCCCTTCAGGAAGTTGAAGGCTGCTATCAAATCCTCCCTCACTCTTCGCTTCTGCAGACTAAACAGACCCAACTCCCTCAGCCTCTCCTCATAAGTCCTATGTTCCAGCCCCCTAATCATTTTGGTTGCCCTCCGCTGGACCCTCTCCAATGCGTCCACATCCTTTTTCTAGTGGGGGGCCCAGAACTGGACACAATACTCCAGATGTGGCCTCACCAGAGCCGAATAAAGGGGAATAATGACATCTCTGGATCTGCTGGCAATGCTCCTCTTAATGCAACCTAATATGCCATTAGCCTTCTTGGCTACAAGGGCACACTGTTGACTCATATCCAGCTTCTCATCCACTGTAACCCCCAGGTCCTTTTCTGCAGAACTACTACTTAACTGGTTGGTCCCCAGCTTGTAACTATGCTTGGGATTCTTCCGTCCCAAGTGCAGGACTCTGCACTTGTCCTTGTTGAACTTCATCAGACTTCTTGTAGCCCAATCCTCCAATTTGTCTAAGTCACTCTGGACCCTATCTCTGCCCTCAAGCGTATCTACCTCTCCCCCTAGCTTAGTGTCATCCGCAAACTTGCTGAGGGTGCAATCCATCCCCTCATCCAGGTCATTAATAAAGATATTGAACAAAACCGGTCCTAGAACCGAACCTTGGGGCACTCCGCTAGAAACTGACCGCCATCCTGACATCGAGCCGTTGATCACTACGCGCTGGGCCCGGCCTTCTAGACATCTTTCTATCCATCTTACTGTCCATTTATCCAATCCACATTTCCTTAACTTGCTGGCAAGAATATTGTGGGAGACCATATGAAAAGCCTTGCTAAAGTCAAGGTATATCACATTCACTGACTTTCCCACGTCCACAGAGCCAGTTACCTCATCATAGAAGCTAATCAAATCAAGTCAGGCACGACTTGCCCTTTGTGAATCCATGCTGACTGTTCCTAATCACATCTTTATTAATGACACTGAATGAGGTGATGTATTACATCCTCAGCAAATTCGGAGATAACACAGAACTAGGGGGAAGAGGTAAATATACAGGATTCTATCCCTACCCTCCAAAGTGACCTGGACAAGTTGGGAGGATTAGACCAAAAGAAATCTATGAGGTTCAACAAGGACAAGTGCAGAGTCCTGCACTTGGGACAGAAGACTCAAGCACTGCTACAGGTTGGGGACCAACTGGCTAAGGAGCAGTTCTGCAGAAAAGGGCCTGGGAATTACAGCGGATGAGAAGTCGACATTTGCCTTTGTAGCCAAGAAGGCTAACAGCATATTGGGTGCATTAGCAGTAGCATTGCCAGCAGAACTAGGGAAGTGATTAGTCCCTTTTATTCGGCACTGGTGAGGCCACACCTGGAGTACTGCATCCAATTCTGGGCCCCTCATTACAGAGAGGATGTGGACGCATTGGAGAAAGTCTAGTGGAGGGCAACAAAAATGATTAGGGGCAGGAGCACATGACTTACAAGGAGAGGCTGAGGGATTTGGGTGTATTTAGACTACAGAAGAGACGAGTGACAGGGGATTTGACAACAGTCTTCAACTACTTGAAAGGGGGGGGCAGGCACAAAGAGGATGGAGAAAGGCTGTTCTCAGTGGTGAGAAATGACAGAACGAAGAACAATGGTCTCTTCCACAGTGGCGGAAGAGCACCTTAACTTGCAATATATTTTAAAGGTTTGCTGGACAACAAAGAAGACACTCCATCATCCTGTACCTAGTACAGGCATAGGCAAAACACCCTCTGCAGACTGCATCTGGCCCATGAAGCCACCAGATCCAACCACAAATGTGGTAGGGAGCCTGAGGCAGATTCCCTGCCCACCACCTGCCTGCTGCTGAGAAAAGCAGCTATTGCAAACTTTCAGGGCTCTCTTTGAACAGCTGTGAGCACAGGGGAGGGAGAAGCGGCTTCAGGTGCTGCTGTTGCCACCAATACAATCCCACTGGCCAATTTCTGGCCAATGGGAGCTTCCTGTTATCAACAGGTGGCCTGTGAAGTAACCTGCCCTCAGGCTTTTAGCTGAACCACATGGCCCTTGAAGCCAGTGTGGGGGCAAGGCAGCCTGGGAATTTGAGAAGGCTGCTGGCTGGAAGTCAAGCAGGTAAGTCTCCCAGCCAGAGCCTGCCTATGGCACTCCAACCCTTTGCCCTACTACCCCACATAACCCAAACCCTCTGCCCCCATATCCTCTCCCAGATCTTGCACCCCAATCTCCTGCCCCAAGTCACAACCTCCTCCACCAATGTTCCTGCTATTTTTTTAATCCAAACATGGAATAAATTTTGTTATGTGCACCACTACTGGAAACACAAGCTTCTAGCTGCGGGTGCTCTGCTAATCAGCTGAGCAGCATGTGAATCTCTACTGGGTGGCCATCCAAGCACTCAGCTTACAGGGAACCCTGCCCTTCACTCCCTCCTGCACCCTAATCCCCTTCCCCAGGTCACAATCCCCTCTTGCCCAAGGTCACAACTCAAAACCCTGCACCCTAGTCCCCTAACCCAAGTCACAACTGTCTCCTTCATCCAAACTCCCGTCCAGACCTCACACCCTCTCCTGCACCCCAATCCCCTACCACAAGCTCCCTTCTGCACCCAACCTCCATTCCAGGCCTCGCACCTCCTCCATTAATATGGAAGAGTGCAGCCCTTGACCACTTTCCAAATTCTTGGAGTGGCCCCTCCATCAAAAATTACTGCCCACCCGACCTAGTAAATAAACAGGCAGTGTGTTTACATTCATGAAAATGGAATCACAACCAACTACAGGATTTATTGGTAAGGTAAACTTCTTTAGACAGGAAAAAAAAAAAAGCTTCAGAGGGCGAGCTGAGTTAGTCTGTAACTGGAAAAACTTAAAAAACAACTAATAGTCTAGCAGCACCTTAAAGACGAACAAAACATGTAGATGGAATCATGAGCTTTTGTGGGCACAACCCACTTCTTCAGATAAATGGAGTATTAAAAGTCCAGATCCAGGAATAAATAGGGGAAAGGGAGGGGAAAAATAGTGAATTAGTGTTCAAGTTACAAGAAGCTGAGGGTGTTGGCAAATGTCATTGAGGAGCCTTTGGCCATTATCTTTGAAAAGTCGTGGAGATCGGGAGAGATCCCGGATGATTGGAAAAAGGCAAATGTAGTGCCCATCTCTAAAAAAGGCAAGAAGGACGATCCAGGGAACTATAGGCCGGTCAGTCTTACCTCGGTTCCTGGAAAAATCATGGAAGGGATCCTTAAGGAATCCATTTTGAGGCACTTGGAGGAGAGGAAAGTGATTAGGAATAGTCAGCATGGATTCACAAAGGGCAAGTCGTGCCTGACCAATCTGATTAGCTTCTATGATGAGGTAACTGGCTCTGTGGACATGGAAAAGTCAGTGGATGTGATATACCTTGACTTTAGCAAGGCTTTTGATACAGTCTCCCACAATATTCTTGCCAGCAAGTTAAGGGAATGTGGATTGGATAAATGGACGGTAAGATGGATAGAAAGATGGCTAGAAGGCCGGGCCCAGCGCGTAGTGATCAACGGCTCGATGTCAGGATGGCGGTCGGTTTCTAGCGGAGTGCCCCAAGGTTCGGTTCTAGGACCGGTTTTGTTCAATATCTTTATTAATGACCTGGATGAGGGGATGGATTGCACCCTCAGCAAGTTTGCAGATGACACTAAGCTAGGGGGAGAGGTAGATACGCTGGAGGGCAGGGATAGAGTCCAGAGTGACTTAGACAAATTGGAGGATTGGGCCACAAGAAATCTGATGAGGTTCAACAAGGACAAGTGCAGAGTCCTACACTTGGGACGGAAGAATCCCAAGCATTGTTACAGGCTGGGGACCAGCCAGCTAAGTAGTAGTTCTGCAGAAAAGGACCTGGGGGTTACAGTGGATGAGAAGCTGGATATGAGTCAACAGTGTGCCCTTGTAGCCAAGAAGGCTAATGGCATATTAGGTTGCATTAAGAGGAGCATTGCCAGCAGATCCAGAGATGTCATTATTCCCCTTTATTTGGCTCTGGTGAGGCCACATCTGGAGTATTGTGTCCAGTTCTGGGCCCCCCACTACAAAAAGGATGTGGACGCATTGGAGAGGGTCCAGCGGAGGGCAACCAAAATGATTAGGGGGCTGGAGCATATGACCTATGAGGAGAGGCTGAGGGAGTTGGGTCTGTTTAGTCTGCAGAAGCGAAGAGTGAGGGAGGATTTGATAGCAGCCTTCAACTTCCTGAAGGGAGGTTCCAAAGAGGATGGAGAAAGGCTGTTCTCAGTAGTGACGGATGGCAGAACAAGGAGCAATTGTCTTAAGTTGTGGTGGGAGAGGTCCAGGTTGAGTATTAGGAAAAACTATTTCACTAGGAGAGTGGTGAAACACTGGAATGGGTTACCTAGGGAAGTAGTGGAGTCTCCATCCCTAGAGGTGTTTAAGTCTCGGCTTGACAAAGCCCTGACTGGGTTGATATAGTTGGGATTGGTCCTGCCTAGAGCAGGGAGCTGGACTTGATCACCTCCTGAGATCTCTTTCAGCTCTATGATTCTATGAAGCTGATAAGAACAATTTGCACCTTCTCTGAGTACCCATTTTTTCACCATTCTAGAAAATACTTTCTATACTCACTCTGTCTTTGTCATGAAGCATGTCTGCATAGCAGGATCTGAAAATAAAACACAAGTTACAGATCAAAACTTCTGTAAAAAAAAAGGGGGGGGGATAGAGAATAAGATAGAGAATATCTTATTGCCCTTACATAAATACATCGTACGCCCACATCTTGAATACTGTCTGCAGATGTGGTCTCCTCATCTCAAAAAAGATATACTGGCATTAGAAAAGGTTCAGAGAAGGGCAACTAAAATGATTAGGGGTTTGGAACGAGTCCCATATGAGGTGAGATTAAAGAGACTCGGACTTTTCAGCTTGGAAAAGCAGAGACTGGGGGGGGGGGGAGGGAGAGGGAGATATGATAGAGGTCTATAAAATCATGAGTCGTGTGGAGAAAGTGAATAAGGAAAAGTTATTTACTTGTTCCCATAATATAAGAACCAGGGGCCACCAAATGAAATTGATGGGCAGCAGGTTTAAAACAAATAAAAGGAAGTTCTTCTTCATACAGCGCATAGTCAACCTGTGGAACTCCTTGCCTGAGGTTGTGAAGGCTAGGACTATAACAGGGTTTAAAAGAGAACTAGATAAATTCATGGAGGTTAAGTCCATTAATGGCTATTAGCCAGGATGGGAAAGGAATGGTGTCCCTAGCCTCTGTTTGTCAGAGGGTGCAGATGAATGGCTCACATGATCATTACCTGTTCGGTTCACTCTCTCTGGGGCACCTGGCATTGGCCACTGTCAACAGACAGGATACTTGGCTGGATGGACCTTTGGTCTGACCCAGCATGGCCATGCTTATGTTCTTATCAAAACATTGCATATTGACCATCAGAACATAAACTTGGTAGATAAGAATAATCACTATTAAGATCTGAAGCAATTAGTCCTAATAAGTGGGTAAGTTACTGTGACAGGGTGGTTTAATTCCCTTAAGAGGCTGTTTGGTTTCCTATGCCCAGCCTTAAGAATTAAGGTCACTTCATGATTCTGGGTTTTCCCATTTTGAATCACAAGAATAGGACCCTACTCAAGTCACAATCTATTTTGGTTAATTACAATATCACAGGATTTAAAAAACTGTAAATTTTATGATTTCAGCTATTAAAATCTGAAATCCCACAGTGTTGTAATTGTAGGGATCCTGACCCAAAAAGGAGTTGTGAGAAGGTTGCAAAGTTATTGAGGGGGAGGGTTGCAGAACTTGTATCCTTACTTCTGCCTTCAGAGCTGGGCAGCTGGAGAGCAGTGGCCACTGGCCGAGAGCCTAGCTCTCAACTCAGAGCCAATGCCAGCAGCAGCACAGAAGTAAGGACGGCATGATGTGGTGTTGCGACCCTTTCTTCTGTGCTGCTGCCTACAGAGCTGGGTCCTCAATCAGCAGCCGCCACTCTCCAGCTGCCCAGCTCTGAACACAGCAGTGCAGAAGCAAGGGCAGTATGTTACCCTTATTTCTGCACTAATGCTTGTGGGGTGCTGACTTCAAGCTGGTCTCTCCCATGAAATCTGTATAGTACAAGATAAAAAACACACGGAAAATCGGATTTCACATGAGGAAGAAATGTATGGGTTATGAATTAAGTACTACATGTAGTATAATTTGTTTTTTCTGTTAATTGCTAAAGCATACTGACTCCCCAGAGTTCTTAGAAAAATCAGAATACATCAAATATATGCATCTGTTTGTGAGTTACTACAACAACTACCAACAACTGAAAACGTCAGACGCAATAGGTTAATAATTAGGAACTGAGGAAAGAAAATTGTATCCTCTTTTTATCAATATTTCTATAGAAAGGGAATATTGACCACAGAACACTGGTTTGGAACTGGCTAGTAAGTCAAAATCCTCATGCTACTGAAAGTGGTACTGAGAATAGTCGGAGTGATTTTATACTAAGGCCAGGTCCACACTTCAGGTGAAGGTTGACATCAGGTATGCAATTCTAGCTATGTAAAAAATGTAGCTGGAGTCGATATTCTTTAAGTCAAGCTTCGGTGCCATTCTCACAATGGGAGGTCGCTGGGAGAAACACTGCTGTTGACTTCTCTTACTCCTAATGAAGAGTAGAAGTTCTGGCGTTGACGGGGGTACTCTCAGAATTCATTTTAGCAGATCTTTATTTAGACCCACTAAATCGAACTTCAGAAGATCAACCGCCCCAGCATCAATCTTCCAGGAAATGAAGATGTGGCCTTATCTAGATAGAGCTATGTACTGCACATACATAATCACCCAGATTATCATCAATACCACTTTAAGTAGTAAGAAGATTGTAATGTACCAGATCATGTATTGTTTTCCCACATAGACACGGATGCACACACAATCCTTTTCCCCAATCTGGGAAGGACAAATAAAAGCATGTGGTTTTTTTTTTTCCTGTATCAGTATGATTTACATACCATTTTAAAACGTCCAAACTGACCCAGTCACTTGATCTCTTTTATAATTACTTTCAACTAACAGTTGTTACAATATGACCGGTGAAAAACCATAATGGCTGGGATTTTCAGAGAAGTTTGAGAGTCAGATGCTTAACTTCACTAAATTTTGATAAGATTCAGACACTTGTTTTACTTCAGTGCCTTTCAAGTTCCAAGCCTACATAAACACCCATCAATAAAGGAAATGTTTGGGTGAAGCTACCTCAATTAATATTCTTACAATGTTCTACTTAATAAATTAAGTTACAGGTGAACTTAGCCTAAATGACTGTCTGAATAATATTATTAATCCCAGGCCTCATAGGGCATTACAAAAAAGGTAAATAAATGTAAGTAGTCTTCATTTCAAATTATTCTTGTTTTAACAAGTGATGCAGAAACCCTGCTTATAGAAGTGTTTCCACCCTCCCCACTTATAAGAGATGCATACAATTTATGTGAAACTGTTATCTTCAAATTGCATTCTTTTTATATATATCACTAATTTGCATTGAAGGAGAGTGTCAAGTGTTTCCTCCCATCATACCTTGCAATCTCCTGATGATAGTCATAGTTCTCATCTTCCTCTAACCATTCCATTGAACCTGTGGTTGGATTGGCCCTTCCACAGAACACTTTCATAATGGAGCTCAGTTTGTATTCTCTGTGTATTATGAAGACAGTTTTGTGGAGCAGGTTTCAATTCAAATAACTGCAATTTTTGTCGTTATCAAAAACCTGTTTAAAACAAAATACAAGTTAGGTTATTATCTATACTAACTCTTTATCCTCCCCAGTTTGTACGCTTCATTCCTAAGCATCTGATTAGTCACCTCCTTGCACTTCCATCTTTTGCCTTATTCTATTACACTCTTAACACCTGCACATTTCTCCTAATTCTTATATGCAATCTTCTCATTTAAGATTACTCAGTATGATGCACTTCTGTGAATACTATCAATGCCAATCCAGAAGATAAATATGTGAGCAAGTTTTCTAAAAAACACTTAGTACAGGTTTACAGAGGGTCAACTGGGACTCTCTGGTCTGGGAAAGGACCACAGATGTTCCAGGACTAGAGAGTCCCAATGGAGTGCTGGCAGCTGGGCTCCCTGCAGCTAGGCTGCCAGGTGTGACCCAGCTGGGCTATCTGGCAGACTGGGAATCCAGCACATGGCAGCCTGGTGGTACCGGGAGCCTCGCATGTGGCAGCTGGGCTGCCTGGTGGGACAACTTCGGAGGGAAGCGGGAGGGGAAGGAGGACCAGCAGGGCAGCTGGGATGGCAACAGGGGAGGCTGTTAGCCAGTCCAGGGTTGCAGGTTAGGATCAGTAGTAGGGGGGCCAGATATAACCTCCCCTGGTCTGGCAAAATCCTGAGTGCCCGACAAGGGAAGTCCAACCTGTAACAACACATTGTGCCAAAAGAAGATGGTTAGTCCTAATAGAGTTTAAAGAAAAGTACACAGACATGTATGAAGATGAAAACATTTAACGTCCTGTAGGAGATTATTTCAAGATGTGGCATTTATTCCATTCGGTAGACGTTCTTGAGCTACGGGTATCACTGTAGAGATTACACTTTCCAGAGAAGCATTAAGAAAGGTGACTACACTTCTCTCGTGTGTGTTGTCCATGTGACAGCAGAAGGAAGAGCAACGCACAAGTTCAGCCATTCAGCGGTGCCCAGCCGCGCGGGCCGCAAACCCCTGCCGCGCGCCGGGTTACCGGTCCGCCTGGCAGCCCAGCTGCGGGGAGCCCAGCGCTCCACCGGGACTCTGGTCCCGGAACGTGCGTGGCCCCTGCCGGGCCAAGGCGCTCGGCCAGGCCACGCCCCCAGCTAGGGCAGCCCCACCACAGCCCCGGCGCACAGCGCGAGCCCGCTGCCGGTAGGGAGCTGCACGGGAGGCTGAGCGGCGCCGGTGGGACAGTGGGGGAGGCCCGGGCACGCGCTACCGGCTCGGGGGGGGCTGCACGGGCACAGCCTCACGGGGCCGGCCAGCACCGCGCGGCAGGAGGAGGGTGCCCCTTACCGCCCTGTCAGGCTCGGTACCACCAGGCCACCGTCTTCCCAGACTGCATTGCGTCACGAGACGGAGAAAAACGAGCCGCACGCGACCAGGGAGGGGCGGGGCTCCCTGAGCGGACGCTGACCAATAGCGGACGGGTTTGCAGGTTTTAAAAAGCTCCGCCCCCCGCCAGCAGGCGGGTTCCCCGGAAAGGGGCGTGTCTTGACAGGCTGTGCGGCCCGACATGGAGCGCGCCGCGGTGCTGCGCGTGAAGCGGAAGCGCGGCGGCGGCTCGGAGCCGGCCGAGGCCCTGGTGATCGCCTGCAAGCGGCTGCGCACCGAGCTGGGCCCCGCGCCCCCCCGCCGCTCGGTGGAGACGAGTCTCTTCAAGCTGGTGGGCACCGTGTCCTCGCAGGTACCGCGGCCAGACCCAGCGCCGGGGCCCTGCCCTGCTCCGTGGGGCCTTCTCCGCCCAGGCCGGGCCCCGCGTGGCCCCGCAGCTGCCTTAGCTTGCGGAAGCCCGTCCCGCCCTTGCCCCAGCAGCCCCTTGGCTCGTGCCGCCGGGAGTTCGCCCTCCCTCCCCCCGTAGCTTGGCGCTTGGCCCTTGGCCCTTGCCGCCCCTTCCCCACTCTCCCGCCCCCGCCTTCCCGTTAGCGGGCGGCTGCGTCCCCTGTAAGCTGTGCGCGTGCGCCGCTGCTCAGGTGACTCGCAGCGCACCCTGGGCCTGGCGCTGTGTGCTTCTGGTGGCCGCGCACTCCTCGCGCACGGAGCAACAGTTTATGCCACGCAAAAGAGGGAGCCTCTGGGACTGAACCCATCTGCTTTAGCCCCTGAAGCCAGCTTGGTCCTAAGGGGGATTTTATGACTTAAATATCTCCCATCTACCTAGTGCGCTCCTGTTTGGCTCCGGATACCCCTTTGTCGCTCCTATGAACATTGCTTAGTCCTCTAATGGTCTGCCATGTTGGCACCTAAAACCCAAGACCAGCAGAGTGAGTGGCTTCATGTTGAGAACTAGTCAACTTCAGAAAGTGAGCTATGTTGCTTTGTGTCCTTCACCTGCCTCAGTCTCCTGACCCATGCTGATTTCTTTCTCAGTAATAAATGCATTTCTTTCCCCCATTGTTGCCTGTAAGTCCTGCAAAAATACACCCAAATTCACCGACCTGTGCTCTCATCAAAGGGAGGTGGTAGAGGTCCAGTGTGAAAGGTGACAGTAGTTGACTCTTTCCTGGAGGGAGTCAATGACTACTGATGCGGGGGGGGGAACTATACTTCCATTACTTGGTTTCTTGCTTGTGGATTTCCAGCAAGATTAGTTCCGTATGGTACTGCCTGATGTCTGTACACACCATTACGTGAACTACTCAGACAACATGGACTCGATGCCAGCAATATGTAGAAGACATACAGTTCATTCTGTCCTTTACAATATACCACACCAATAGCCCCAGAACTAGGACAAGATTAATGCTCGAATGGAAAATAACTGGCTGAATGAACATGACAGAAGTGATGCTGTTGGAGAGAAGAAAGCATTTTGAAGATTTACAGCCATGGTGTGGCTTCATTTGATTGAAGGTGGTACACCACCACAATTGGTCAGTTCAGTGCATAGTTTAAGAGGGTCTCAAATTCCTTGCTGAAATGGTCAGGTAGCAATATTCAACAGAAAATGTTACTCATGTCTCCTGGGGGGGGGGGGAGGGGTCACTGTCTCCTGGTGCACAATGATGTCAGTTATACCTTTGTCACCTCTCAGCTGTACTACAGCAATGTGTTGTACCTAGCCCTGAAGCCTTTAGTACTTAGGATGCTCCAATTAGTAGCGAATGCTGTAGCATGTCTTGGCACCAGAGGGTACCACAAGCATATTGGGCCAGTCCTCTGCTCTCTCTGCTGGCTTCTCATAGAACTTCAATTTAAGTTCAAGGTCCTAGCCTTTGCTTTTAAAGTACTTCATGGCCCAGGATACACACACAACAACTGAAACTCTGGGATGAAGACAGTGTTTGACAATGTCACTCCTGGCACAGTGGAATTCCTGCAGTGAGGATAGAACTTTCTCGAGGACTAGCCTGAGACTGGAATGGACTCCTTTAAGAATATGGACCATCACAAACCTCATTATCTTCCACTTCAAGCATATTTCTTTGACTTTGTCTTCTCTACCAAATACGTAGTAATAACTTTGTATTCCTAATAGTCCACAGTACCATAACAAGACTTTTCACAGAGCGCATACCTTCTGAGTGGCGGATGAAAGAACAAACACGTGACTGATATCTGAAGAAGTGGGTTGTGCCCACAAAACCTCATGATACTATCTATGTTTTTTTGTTAGTCTCTAAGGTGCTGCAGGACCATTTGTTGTTTTTCATGAGTGCTATAACCAGTATGACTGTTAGATTATATAGATACTAGAGATGTGAACGTGTAGCCATTTACACGATTAACCAATGAGCCTGCGCCCCTCCCCCTTTTGCCTCTGTATTAGAGGCAGCAGTGTGTGGAGGGGTGGCAGGTGGAAGCTGGCACATGTAGAGAGCCTCCCTCCATGCTGCTGCCGCTTCCCACAAAGGCAGCAGCCTGGGGGAGGGGGAGGAGCCCTGCCCATACCGCCTACCACGGAGCCGCCACCTCCCTCATCCCCCTGCAGCCTCTGATATAGGGGCAGGTGGGAGCCAGAACATGCGGGGAGACAGGCCCCTATGCTGCTGCCTCCCACAGAGGCAGTAGTGCAGGGGTGAGTGGCAGGTTGGAGCTGGTGCTCCCGCCTGCTCCCCCACATGTAACTGCTGAAACTTACAGCAGCCACACGTTTACAAAGTTAAATGTATTTTAACATCATGGTATCTACTTGGGATGTGTGGTACAAAACCCTGTATAGGGTAGAAATAAAATAGAAACTGTTTTCAGATGTAAAGTAAACAACTAGTAGGTTTGTTTTTTTTTTTTTTACTTTCACCTTTCAACTTATTCCACTCTTGGTCATTTTTGGGTAACAATAATAGGCACAAAGCTCTGTCAGGGAGGAGAATGACTGCTGTGATTAAGCCAGTGGTGTGACATTTTTCCCCCACTTTCTCTCTGTCCAGAATGAGTCCGTTCAGAAGTATGTACAAGAAGCTATCAGTCGAGAGAAAGCAGCACAGTTTCTGCGACCTTCTTTGGGAAGCACTCAGAGAATCATTCAGGACCTTCGTTCCTCCAAGCAGGTGAACAGGCAGGAAAACCGGTATCGCATCATAACAAGCCATCGCCCAAACTGTGCTGAAAGAGAAACAGTTGCACATTGCGAGGATGCAAATGAGGATGCCAAACTGGACCCTGAAACACAAAAAGACAGTTCAGAACAAGGAAGCACTGCTACTTACAGTAGTTCAAGTTATTTCAGGGAATTCCAGTTGTTTGATGTAGTACAAGAGGAGGAAGTAGACAGAGTCCCCAACATCACTGCAGCAAACACACAGGTTTGTACTGAGACTTGCCTCATCAATAAAACTGTATCGGTGGGCATACTGGAAAAATTCTCCCATATTTGGTAGTGATTTTGAGTCTATACTGTTTAGATGATAAAAGGGCATTAACTAGACGTTAGTTAGGTGGAGGATTAAACCTGGCCTCATTAAAATATAAAACATAGGGGTGAGTGAGTGAGTTACTAATTTCCAGGAGGCTGCACTTCACACTAGGAACAACTGTTTGGTCGCCCTTTTGCCCACCCCTTGGATCACCAAATTTGGTATGCAGTTTCCTCTTAAAGCAAGGTCATGGTTTGGTTGTGCCAGTGAAGGGAGAGGTGTAATAGTAGGGACAGTTACTTAGGAATGACACAGGGGACAGTGAACACCCTAGCTCCAGGGAGCAGCTGGACCTGCCTACCCCTGCCCCCTCTGGGACCAGCCTCCGAAAAGTCAGCAGCTGGGCTGTGCAGCCCCACCCCTTGCCCTAAGCCCACCATTCATCCCAAACCCCTGCTCTGACTCCTGCACCTCCCAACCCCCTGACCTGAAGAACCCAAGCATTTCTGGGTATGTCTTGTAGCAGGTATATAGAATAGAGAGGTTAAATATCAGTTAATTGAATAGTCAGTTAGCCTGATGAATTCTTATCAGGTACTTGACTACTCTATGGTCCTGGGGGTGAAGCTGTCAACCAGTGCACTCTGGCCTCATTCCTGAGGAGCCCCCTGCCACTCTGTACTGCTGCCTGTATGTCAGAGGCAGCAGCATGCCATGCCTGGTGGGAGATGGTCCACAAGGGGAGCCAGTTTAAAAACCAGCTTTCCTCGTGGCCTAGCTGCCTGTTGTCCCACACTGCTGTTTCTGATACAGAGGCAGCAGTGTAGAGTGTCAGCAGCCCATCTGGGACGGGGTCTGAGCTCCCAGACTTGGCACAAGCCAGGACTGAGCCAGGCTGCTGGCCAGCCTGCTAAAAATTTGCTGGTGGGGGGGAAATGCATGTAGTTTGTAGCTTTAACCTATAAGCTTTTGCTTATCCATTTATTGACTACACTATTACATCTCTATTATGCAATTCAAAGCTTCATCTTTTGTTTCTTTGCTAGAAAGGAAGAGCTGTGTGTCCCTGTCCCCAACCCTTCAGAATACCATGACCTGCCAAATATGGCTGTTGGAGAGAAGAGGCCTCTGTTTCTTTAACTGAGCCTCCCCCTTCTGAGTAACTTCAATACCTGCTGCTGCTGCTGCTTATAGTTCCTTCAAGCAGCAGCAAAGTGGGTTTGATATGGTATGTAAGGACTTTGGTTTCACAGTTGCTCTTTTAAGAAGGTTCTGGTTGCTGATTTTATTTAACTCTGCTGCATAACACATGTGAGCAGCTGTAGAGGCCACAGGCTCTTCCTGTGGAGCATGGAATTACCATGGATTCTATGGAGCAGTTGGGATTATTTAAGACTTTTTACCTGATTTGATTCTATGCTTTCTTTCACATATAGTACTACTGCCCCACCAGCTCAACCTGTTCTGTACTTCCAGTATATCTTGTACCCTGGTATTACTGTGTCCCATCGTCTCTTATATCTGTATCCTCGTTAGGGATGTCAGTGAGTAGTCAGCTATATGATAAACTGATAAGCCTATGCTTATTGGTTATCTTGTTGATTTGCTCGCATTCCCCCCTCCCAGCTTTGCTGCCTCTGTATCAGGAGCCAGTTCTCGCCCTTCTCCCTGCTCCCCCCCAGTGCTGCTGCCTCAATCAGAGGCAGCGGTGGGGGACAAGGGTGACTGCCACAAAGCAGCCTCAGTCTATGGCAGGGCAGAGCTCCTCGGGGGAGCAGTCTCTGTCACTGGCCCCTGTCTGCAGTGTGGGTAAGGGTCCAAGCTCCCCATGGACTCTGTCTGTCTGGGGAGCTCGGACCCCTGTGGACAGGGGCTGCTGCCACCCCATGATGCTGCCTGTGTATCAGAGGCAGCACTGTGAGGTAGTAGGGGGCTCCCTGAGAGTGGGGCTGGGAGCATACTGGCTGCTGGTCCTGCCCCCGGAGACTATTGAATTGTCATGTAATCGCAAGGATTTCATGTGGTTACACGACTATTGAATTACCTGATATCTAACATCCCTAATCCTTGCTCAATATGAGGCATTCTAATTCATTCGTCTTATTTAGGCTTCTAGCATTTGTATCTAAGCACTTTTAAAACTTGTCACTATTTAGCTCTCTGCCATTACAATGATTGAATGGGACTACTTTGACTGTTTATCAAATCTTACCCATACTTTATCATCTTCTATTCTCTCCTCTGCAAAACATAGAGACTCTCTACTAAGACACTCCTCTAAGGGATGCCTCTGTCCAATCCATGTGCTCCTCCAGATCTGTCTGCTTTCTGTCAGCCCTTCCTTTGTAGTCTGCTCTATGACCTTTTGGTGAAATTTTAAGTGTGAGGAACTTGGGGCTGTTTCCCATAGTTGCTATGCGTAGAGCAGATTAAGAATCTTCTGTGGATTTTTAAGAGCAGGTGAATCAAACACCTGTTAGGAATGATTTAGATCAACATGAGCAAAATGCAGCCTCTTGGCTGGATCTGGCCTGCCAAGCTGCTAGATATGGCCTACAGCTCAGTGGGAGCCTTGGGCCGGCTCCCTGCCTGCCTTGCCCCTGCATGCTGCTCAAAACGGCTGAATACGGGGGCCAGGTGTTTCTCTGAGGGCCAGGAGCCAATTGAGGCTTTGTGTGCCACTCGTGCCCCCAGCACATTCTCACAGCTCCCAGGTCTCGCAGTGCTCAGAAGCACAATGGCCCTGTAGCAGGTCACGTTGAGCGGTGTGTAGGTGCGCAGTAGGCAGGACCCTGCCTGAGGGATCTGCTGGCAGAGAGCCACCTAGATAAGCACCTCCTGGCTAGAGCCAACACCTCGCACCCAGCTCCTCCATTCCCCTCCTGCACCCCAAGGACCACTCTCTCTTAGACCCTGCACCCTTTCTCCAGGTCAGAATGCCCATACTGGACACTGCCCTCCAATCTCCTGCTCCTGGTCACAACCCTCTCTTGCCCTAGGTCACAACCCAAACCGCTGCACCCCCTCCTGCATGTCTCCTCCAGGCCAGAATCCTCTCCTGCACCCTCTCCTATGCTGCTTCCCATTGTCCTGCCCAGGTCACAGCCCTCTATTTTACCTAAACTCCATCCGAGACCACACACCACCACCTGCACCCCAGTCCCCTTATCTCAAGCTCCTTTCTGCAGCCCAATTTCATCCCAGACCTCACCTCATCTGTTGATGATATGAAAGTATGGCCCTTGACCACATACCAAATTCGTGGAGTGGCCCCATAGTGCAAATTATTGCTCACCTCAGTCTAGATAATATTTACTTCTTGCTGTAAGTGTAGGTGACTGGGCTTAGGTGGCCTCTTGAGGTCCCTTCGTTCTTTGGTTCTGTGTTGCAACGTCACACAACGAAGTACTATTTTCAGCTTGCTTTCTTTTACCACTGTCTATCCTTTAGTTTTAAAATACCATAGCAGGAAAATCACACTATTGCTATTGTATCTATAGAAGATCTACTGTGGTCTTCCTACCTACTTTCTGAAGTGGAAACTTATGGATGATATGGAATCTGAGTTGGAGCTAAATGCTAATAATCTCCACTGCATATCCTCTCCACTAAATGAATGTGTGAAGAGTCCTCCATCCAACAACAAAAATGGAATTGCTCCCCAAAATAAAATATTAAACCCATTTTAATAGGTGGAGAGTCACTTAAGTGTGTTGGCATGTGCCAACTGTAGATTTGGAAATGCCCATTTAAATCAGCGATTCCGTTTCTAGGTTAAGGTGTTCTAAAAGGATAGATTGGCAAACTGAAAAAATGTGGTGGTGGTTATTTAGCATTCAGTATTTGACTTTTAAACATAAGCGGAAAATCTTAAATTCTATTCACAAAAATCATGGCAATAACTATCCATTAACTATACAGAAATGTTTGGGCAATGGAGATAGTCATGTAAATGATTAACCGATAAGCCTGGGCTTATTGGTTAATCCTATCAACTACATGCACTCCCTCCCCCCTTGCTGCATCTCTATCAGAGGCAGCAAGGGAGGAGAAGCTGGCTCCCCATGAGAACTCTGTCTTGCAGAGCTGCCTTCCCCTCCGCCCAGGTGTTGGGCAAGGAAAGCACTGGCTGCTAGCCCCACCCCTGGGGACTATCGAATAACTGTGTAACAGCTATGATTTTGAGTGGTTACATGATTATTGAATTAATCAATATCTAACACCTCTAGTCATAGTGCAGTTTATTTGGAACACTGGTAGTTTAAAGTTTGTAATAATAAAACTTGCAAAATGTTTTTCCTTTGCTCTATATAGGGCATTAAGGATCAGTGTTTTATTTGTGGCTTACTTAGAACTCTGTATGTGTGACTTGAATGAAATAGTTGTGCTGATTTTTTTTTATAACAGAATATTGATGATTCAGATGTGATTCTCTGCAATGCAGTCGAAATGATGCGTGAGCGTTTAACTGTATCTGAGAATAAGGAAGTAGAACATGGTTTGAAGGAAGATGAGTATGTTTATGATATTTACTACATGGAAACATCTACTCCTGTTTGGATCCAGAACATTCTCTCTGTGCAGCCTTACACACAGGAATATGAACTGGTAAGGATGAAGAAATTAAAAACCAGACTCGATGTAGTAATGAAAAGCTAATGAGGAGAAAAATGCTTCAATTACATTCTTAGTCTAGAAAACATAAGCAACAAAATGCCATTTTTGCATTAATGACTTCTGTATCCAGTGTGCTGCTTGCTTGCTTGCTTTTTTTTTTTTTTTTTTTTTTTTTTTAAAACCAGCAGTCCTGCAAACTCAGCCTGGTTCTTTCCATATCGGCAGAAAATTGTCCTACATAATACATCTATGTAACTCCCATTGTCTTCCTTGGGTTTGCATATGTGCATTGTTTACTAAGTTCTGGTTACAGAGGGAGGAAAAAATCTGGTCATTCATATGTCAGTTTTGAGGCTCTCCAGCACTAAAAGGAGTCACACTTGCTGCTTGCTGATGAGCAGCTCTGACCCCATGAAAGCTGGGCAGAGAAGGGCCAAATTAATGTTGCAAAGCATCCTTCTTCCTGGCATTTCCTACAGTACTTACCATAAACTACATTAGCAATCAGTGTTGTGCATTTAGAAATAAAGAGAACAAGTGTGCTTCAGTTTTGATGTAACGATATTTCAGTCATAGTGGGAGCTGATAAGAGACCATTTTTGTATTGCATATTCTTTGATCT
This sequence comes from Pelochelys cantorii, assembly GCA_032595735.1. Lineage (NCBI taxonomy): Eukaryota > Metazoa > Chordata > Testudines > Trionychidae > Pelochelys > Pelochelys cantorii. Next base: position 8,608,518 of record CM064339.1, on the reverse strand, counting down.
CTTTGCCAAAATTAATCACCACTTTATCCCTTTGCTTCTCAAATAGCTAACATTCCTCAAACCTCCTATTCTTTCAGCCACTTAAGTACAAGTGAATAGGGATGTTAAATTTCAATTAATCAGCTAATTGAGTAGTTGATGGAATTTCTATGGATTAATCATTAGTTAATGAGCACCCCGCTCCCTTGCTGTCCTTCTGCATTTTAAATGTAGTAAGAGCTGCCCATGGCTCGTACTACATTTAAAAGGTGGAAGTGCAGCAGGGAACCTGGGGCAAGTGAGCGGGGACTGAAGATCACGCCGGGTCCCAATTGCTGTGCCTCTGCCTTTGAAATGTAGCAAGAACTCTGCTTCAGTCCCTGTTCCTGCTGTGCCTCTGCTTCCCCTGCCCCTCTTTTTTTCTCACCCTCCCCCCCACACACACCCACCCCACCCCACCCCCCATGGAGATGATGCTGGGGGGAACCAGCATTTAATCCGATGCTTATCAGGTAGTCGACTAGTCACTTACATCCCTACAACTGAAGTGAGTTGGGTTAATTTTGCAATTTCAGCAGTGCCCCATATTGGTAATAATGCAACCACATCAGTGGTATTCTATTTGGATAGTTTTATCTCCAACACAGTATTGTACTTGCTGCATGCACTAAAAGCATAAATTATGCATGCCTGAACAGACTCTGGTTTGTCTATTGAAGCTGTGATGCATCAGTTTAACTCTTGGTAGTGTCACTGTGCCTAGTGATACTTTCACTTTCTCATCTTGCACTACATTGACTGATAGAGAAATCATAGTTTCTCTGACTCTTCTCTGAACATGCAGGTAGCTGATGATCATGTTTCAGAAGAAGTATATGATGATGAAGATGATGAGAACAATGAGAATAACTGGCGTAATGACTATCCTGATGAAGATGAATTCCTTCCTGAGGAAGATGAAAACAGTGACAGAGAAGGAAGAGATGGAGGTATTTCATTGTCTCATACTACCTGCCTTTCTGCCGTTTAGGGGATGAAGCTTAAATCTTCTGACAGTACTCATTTCTGTTAGCTTGTAATGTCCTGTGCTGAGAGGTCACAACTTAAGAAACTAAGGTGAAATTGTTACTGAAAGGGGATGGTTCTTAGGGAATTGGGAGGGTTCATTAAGTTGGAGACTTGGAAGGTAGTCCTGAATGGTCTCTTCCATAACTATCAGTGGATTCTAGAAGTGAACTGTTGAGCATTTTCTCTCATGTTACTGTCTTGAACAAGGATTGATAATATACTACATAGAAAGTACAGAGAACGTAAAACTTCTCAAGTCCTGTAAGTCTGTGTTGTGAAAGCCCATTAGAACTGAGATGATGGAGACTTCTGCAGACTCTGTAAACCCTTCCATGAAAATTCTTCAGGACCAAAGGTAAAATACTTCTATCTGGCCTTTTTGTGCCATAGGAAGTAACCTGTATTAATGGATTCTCATTGATGTTTGTCTTAAATGGATGTGTGATGGGGTCACAGAAGACCCCTTGGGGATGCTTCCCAGGGTACTGACACAGCCACTGACATTCGCCTTGTTCTCTGGGGCTTTTCGCTACCCTGTCCTGGTGGGCCTGTTTCCCTGGTCTTCCCCAGCCAAGGCACAGAGCTGAGATCACCCCATCCCCCAAAGAACAGCACAGACACTGAAACTCTTCAGGTCCAAGGAAAATGCAGTTTTGGACCCAGCTTCCTTGGATACTGCTCCCCAAATAGGATCAGAACCCCAAATGAATTATTTAGGTAAGTCCCCTTTAACAGGCATGGGCTTACAGTGGAAGTGGATTACAAATTTAAAAGAACAGACGCTTAGCTAGTTCTAACACCAAAACCTCAGCACAAATTTATTACAAACTCACCCTAAAACTGTTCTTTTTTTTCAGCTAAGCTTTCAAAACCAGGGAAAGCTCCTTTTCCCTGGGGTCTTAGTTATCCTCCTGGGTGTTCCATGCCAGCTATTGTTTTTATAGATACCACCTTTTCATGGACAATTACTTGGTCCCACCCCTACTAGTTGGGATGGACATGTGACTTCCTAAGATGAATCACTGCTCAGACTAGAAGGACAAAAGAGGGTGTGAGCAGTTGGTCATCTGACCCCCGGGCCAGTAAATCTTTTATCAGGCTGGTTTGTAATGGGTCTGGGACCTACCCCTTCTATGCTCTGCATTTAAAGTGTATTAGGAGCTAGGTGGGCAGGCAGCCCAGCTTGCACTGGGTCTAGGAGCTCAAACCCCCTCGGACAGGGGCTGCTGCCTCTGTATCGGAGGTAGCACCACAGGGCGATACTCAACCAGTCCTTGAGGGGGGCTGGTTTTTAAACTGGCTCCCCTTGTGGCTCAGCTTCCACCTGGCACAGCATGCTGCTGCCTCTGATACCGAGGCAGCAGTGTGGAGTGGCCGGGGGCTTTTCAAGAATGGGGCCAGAGCACACGGACTGACTGCCCCACCCCGCAGGTACTATAGAATTGTCTAACCAATCAGCATTTGTGAGGTTACTTGACTATCAATTGATATTTATCATCCCTATTCCATATATTTAACTTCACACATAAGAATGCTACACACGCCAAAATAAGACATGCAGACATAGCGGATTAAGACATTGATAGGTTACATGAGGTAATTTGTCCCAAGCATCTTTGAGTTGTGAATATTTGAGTCTATACATCCATTTCATAAAGCGCTGGGGGGAGTCACAGGATGAACTCCATATTTAATGGCTGACTGAGGAGTTTCTTCTTTAGTAGGAATTGCTGTCAGGCTGGTTAACTATCAAGAGTTGCACTATGAGGCTTCTGTGTTTTGGTTCTTGACTCATGCCACTGATCTTGAGGCAAATCTGTGTTTCACTATTAAAATGGAGACTTAACTACATTGAAACTCAGTTAAGAGATGCTATATTTGTAAAGATAGCATCACTGCCCTGAAAAGGAGTAGAATTAAGTCAGCTTCAGAATTTGTAAGGCTAATTCTTCAGCGGTGGGAAGCTCTTGTATTAGCATATAAAGTACTTAAGTCCTGAATCATAACTGATTTTAAGTATTAAGTTTTTTAACATGCAGTTTAAAGCATTTAATGGTTTTTTCTTTAGAAAATGAGGATGGGAGCTTCAGTGATGAAGATGGCAAGGGTGCCAGCAGGAGAACATGGGACAAATACCACTGTGATAGTCTGCGGGAGTTTGAATATGATGGGGTCCAGGACTTGGATTCTGATTAATGCTACTCCTAACACTACCATACTGCCTGCACAATATTATTCTTGATCTCCCTGCAAATATCCAGAAAATGACAGCTGCTTTTGGTAGCTCTTTACATATTTTACTAGAAGGAAATACTTTTTCCATTCTTTCAGGTCTCACCTTTAAACAAGCAGCTTCCCACTATTGTACAAAATGCCACATTTTAAGAGAACACTCTTGTCCATTTGTTTGAGCTGCAGAAGTATCTTGTATTAGCTTATATATATTAAGCCTGAAGTGGCCATTGAGAGAGTAGAAATCTACAAAACTGAACTTTCAGCTGTAAAGCTTGTTAAACATTTTGTACTTGGAATCTAGGAAGTATCTGCAATTTCAAGTTGTCAATATTTAACCCTTTGAGTATTCAGGTAAAGCACATCATGGATAAGGTGACTTTTTTCCTTCAGTAGAAAATGAGTGATAAATGCCATCATTTTGTTATACTCAACTGAGAAAATGCAAGTAGAAGAGAAGCAGTCTTGGTTTTAAGAGAGCTGCTTTTTTCTGTACAAATGAAAAGTGCCCTATGACATGTCTGAGGATTCCCTTTGCCTTCATTTTTGTATCACTGAAAGTATTTATGTACTTGAATATATAAACAAACTACTTTGCTGTAAATAGCCCTCTTTAAAAAAAAAGCTTGAGTTCTGTCCCTTAATTGTGCTAAGTGGTGAAATGTCCATACTAGTGGAAGCTAAAGGGTTGCATCAACTTCTTTACAAAACTATAATAGTGTCATCTGTTTAAATCAAAATCGCAGATTAGTATGTGCTGCTGCTCCTTCATCTCCTTGTGGTGTTTGGTTCTTTTATCCCAAGGGCTAGATGGGCAGGTGGCAGACATTCTGCATGAGATGGACAGAAGCAGCTTGTCTTTGCATTCTCAGAGCAGCTGTACAGGGCCGACAGTCACTTTTGGGCTAGAGAAACCACAACTGATAGGTGGGATCACATAGTCATGCAGGTGTGGGATGGAGAGTGCTGGCTACAGAACTTTGAGGCATAAAGCAACCTTCCTGAAGCTGTGTGCTGAGAGAGCTCCTGAACTGTGCTGCAAGGACACCAGAATGAGACCTGCTTTCTTGGTTGTGAAGCATGTGGAAATAGCTATGTGGAAGCTGGCAACTCCTGCTTGCTACTGGGCAATTGCAAATCAATTTAGAGTAGGGAAGTCTACCATTGGGGCTGCAGTATTTCGGGTGCGCAGGGTAATAAATCACGTTCTGTGACAGAGGATTCTGATAAATGTGCATGGAGTCCTTGATGGCTTCACAAAGAAGGACAATAGGGGTACGTCTAGACTAAAGGCTTTTGTTGACAAGTTTTGGCGACAGATACTGTTGACAAAGCTTCTGTTGACAAAGAGCGTCTAAACTACATCCAGTTCTGTCGACAAAGCAAGCCGCTTTGTTGACGTGACAGTGTAGATGCAATAATGCCCTCTGTCGACAAAAGGCGTTAATCCTCATAGAATGAGGCTTACAGCTGTCGACAAAACTGCTGAGTTCTGTTGATGTCGTGTTGACGCAGGTATAGTTTTGTCGACAAAAGTCCACTTTTGTTGACAAAACCCTGTAGTCCAGGCACACCCTAGAGGGTGCACACATTCCAATTTTAGCACCAGCCCACCTTGCACTAAGTACATCAACAGGAAGGAATATTTCTTGAGGGCACTACAGGTGCTTGTAGATTACCATAGGTCAGTGGTCACCTACTAGTAGATCTTGGAACCTCTGATGGGATCCTGATCGGTTTGGCCAGGAAGCTATCAAGTGCTGGCACTTCAGTTGCCTTCCACCCGCTGTCATGTTGCTCCTGCCCTCTGCCTTAGAGCTGCCCCTTGAGAGCCTCCTGCTTGCTGTGCAGAGTGTGGGAGGGAGAAGGGGGGGGTGCTGATGGCAGGGTGTCCCCCTTGCCCCCCACTCCTGCAAATCTGTCACTCACACAGTGTGTGTCTGTCTGTCATTCTCACAAACACCCAGGCTGCGTCTAGACTGGCAAGTTTTTCTGCAAAAAAAAACTTGCCAGCTGTCTACACTAGCCACTTGAATTTGCGCAAAAACACTGACGATCTAATGTATGATCGTCAGTGTTCTTGCGCAAATACAATGACTCTCCTGTTTGGGGAAAAAGCCCTTTTGCACAAATGCTTTTGTGCAAGAGGGCCACTGTAGACAACTGAGAACCATTTTGTGCAAAAGCATGTCTAGATTGGAATGGATGCTTTTCCGCAAAAATTGCTTTTGTGCAAAAGCATCCGTGCCAATCTAGATGCTCTTTTCCGCAAATGCTTTTAGCAGAAAAACTTTTCCGTTAAAAGCATTTGCGGAAAATCATGCCAGTCTAGACGTAGCCCCACTGTCCTTCACTCTTATCGCCTGACCCAACACACACATGGGGGGTTGTTACTACTTTCACTGCTTGCAAAGTGGGTTGGTTTTGGATTTTGACTGGTCTGTGCATTTCATAACGTTTATTTCTCTCTTATGCTTAAATTTAATTCTTTGAGTAGTGAGTCCTAAAATGCCTAACCTGGCGTGTCTGGAGTAATTATCCCTGTGATATGTGGTAATTGTGCTCCTGGAGGAAGTAGCTGGCATGTCCTTGCAGCCTCTTAGAAAGTCAGTGCAGGGGGACTCCACATGCTGTTCTTGCCTGTGGACACCACTCCTGCAGCTCCCATTGGTCAATAACAGAGAACTGTGATCAGTAGAAGCTGTGGGGTTGGGTTCCTGTAGATGAGGGGCAGCACGTGGAGCCATTGCTGTCCATGCCAGCTGCTTTCAGGGGTGGTGCAGGGCCAGGGCAGGAGTAAGCCTGCCTTAACCCTGCCGCTCCATCCCTGGAGTGGCTGTTCACAACCCTGTTCTTCCCCAGGCAAATGTCCATTCCCCTAGGCTCTCCAGAACTCACCCCACCTCCAGAGGATCCCTTATCTTGTGTTGGCTGTCTGGTCACTCCCAGGCTGTATCTACACTGGCACGATCTTGTGCAAAAGTGGCCGCTCTTGCGCAAAAACTTGCTGCCTGTCTACACTGGCCGTGTGTTCTTGTGCAAGTAAATGGATGTTCTAATATATGAAATCAGGGCTTCTTGCGCAAGAACTCTGACACTCCTGCTCAGGAATAAGCCCTTTTGCGCAACTGTTCTTGCGCAAGAGGCCAGTGTAGACAGGCAGCATGAATTTCTTGTGCAAGAAAACCCTATGGTTAAAATGGCCATCGGAGCTTTCTTGCACAAGAGAGTGTCTATGCTGGCATGGATGCTCTTGTGCAAAAGCACATGGCAGTGTAGATGCAGCCCCAGGGTGTGGGGGGAACACACAGGATTTGAGCTGCTTTGGGGGGACCAGACTCAAACCCCCAGCCTTGTACTCCAGAGGCTTATGCCCAATTATCCCTGAGTTCACTGGAAATCCCACTCCACTGTCCTATTTTCAGCAGGTCCCTTATCCTGCTTTCCTAATGCAGGAGCCAGATGTCCCTGTTGGCTGTCCAGCTGCTCCCCAGGTGGGCAGGACTTGAACCCACCACCCTGCACTCCTCTAGCCCACTCCACCTCCCAAGGGTCCCTTATCCTGTGTTGGCTGGTCACTCCCATAGGGGGCAGAGGGACTCAAACCAACCACCCTGCACTCCCCAGGCTAGCACCCTCTCCCCCCTCCCTACATTCAGTGTGTCCCTTATACTGCCTTCCTAATACAGGAGCCAGGTCCATCCTTGGGACAGCCTGTGTTGGCCATCTAGTCACTCCCAAGGTTGGGGGGGGGAGGGGACTTAAACTTGTGAACTGCGTGCTCCCCAGGTGACCACCCTAGCCCACTCCAGGATGGGCAGAGAGGGGTTGGGACTTGAGCTGCCTAGGGGGGACTGGACTCCAACCTACCACCCTGTGCTCCCCAGGCAAATGCCCAGAACCCCACCTCCCACACTCAGAACCCCTTGGCCCAAGACCAGAGCCTGCACCCCAACCTCCTACCCCAGCCTGGTGAAAGTGAATGAGATTCAGGGAGGAAGGGGCTTGGCGTGAGCAGGGTGAGGCCTTGGAGAAGGGGTGGAGCAGGGGCAGGGCCTCAGAGAAGTGGGGGAAGGAAGCCGGGCAAGGGTATTTGGGTTTGAGGTAGATCTTACACTGCACTTAAATTGAAAAAGTGATCTTGTGGTTAAAGAGGTTGGCGATTGCTGCCATAAGTGTTTCACAGACCTACTGGCTGATGGAGCCTTTCTTTCCAGATGAGATTATAGTGGGGGGATGTGGAAATGCCCATTGTGATCTTGAGAAACCCAGCTTAGCCTTTATTGCCCTGGGTATAAAACTGTACACAGGGCACCTGGGCAGCAATAAGGAGCAATTTAACAACTGGCTGACCTGGCACCACATGGTGCCTTTGAAGGGAAAATGGAGGTGTGTCTGTGGCAGGCTAGACTTCACTGAGGACAATATTTCTTTGGGTAGCGTGGCTTGTTGCACTTTGCATTAGTGGGAAAGTAGGGAGAGGGGGGTTCTTTGCTCAGCAGTGGAGCACGGAGGCACAGCACTTGACTGCAGAGTTCAATCAGCCAGACACTAGAACTTTCAGAGGAGCTCAAAGAGCTGCTGTTAAAAGCAGGGAGGCTTTCAGGAAGCACTTGGCCAATAAGAAGCAGTGAAATTTACATTTTGTGGTTGCTTCCCTGCTGCATCCCATTTAACATCCCAGGTAACATCTCTGTGTAAGAAAACGCTTGAACAGGCTGTAGCTGGGACCAAAGTGATTGATACGGTTTGTGGAATAGAAAATAAAATCACTGTATCATTAAAAGTTTGCCTTTATTGATCAAGACAAAATTACAGGGAAACACACCAAAGCACCCATGTTTGTTGATAATGGAGGGTCTTGGAAAAGGTAAAACCTCACAGCTGGATGTAGATCCAGCTATCATAGTCAAAGTTGTGAGGGGATGGAATGTGAGGGAAATGTCAGATTTCCAGAGCATGAAAAGGAATGTGGGGGGGGAGGGGAAGGGGTGCTGGACAAAGAATTGTGTATGTGCTGCAGGAGAGGTTGAGCCCCAATCTGTTCACTCTGTAATTTGATGAAACACTTGAACATCTCAGTTTGCTTTTCCATGACCTTGATCATGCAGTCAGTGGTGTCTTTCCGATCCTGCCTCTCCGTTACCCCTTGGTCCTCTTGGCCTCTGTGGAGGAGTGCTGGATCACTTCCCTGGCTAAATCCTCCCTGTTATGTTTGTGCCTCTTTCTTATCTGTCACAGTCTGTCTGCTGGGATAGGTCTCTGTGTCCTCAAGGTCTCCACTGTAAAACACCTACAAGCAGCTTTTGCAACATAGCCAGTCCCTTTCCCACTGATCCTGACAAGGCTTACGTATCTGCAGGCACTGTAACCATACTGAGTGTAGAGGAACGAATGGGGTATGTGTGATATGGTGCGCATAGGGACAAAAGAAAAAATGGTCATGGTTTGCAGAGCAGCTTTGTCGGGAATCATTCTAATTATCCCACACTTCTCCACACAAGCAGACATCACACTGGAGGAAAACCAGGACAACTACTGGATGCTAACAACTTTCATCTGGCTCCACATGCAGCCCACCTATGTGCTGCTTTGGTCCCTGCTCCAGTGATTACAAAATGGTACAGGACAGTGTCCTACAAACCGACAAAGAAACATGGCTGCAGTGTCATGGCACCTGTGACAGAGAATTAACAGGCACCTCAGGCAGTTTCCAGAGAATCTCTCTGCGGGATTCCATTGACAGCTCTGTGCATCAACACCCCAGCTGGACAAAATTATTAGCTACCCAGGGCTATGCACAGTCCACAGCCAGCCTCCCACTTCTCTGTGCCCTACACCCAGCTCTACACTCCCCAAGCCACAGCCACTTACCCCGCATCTCATCCTCTGCTCCTTGTGGAGCAGCTGCTGAAACTGGCTATGCACCTTAGCAGTGAAGAATGCTGACCTGCCTTCTCCGCTGGGCGACCCCACTGGGAGCCCCACATCCTCGTCTAGCTCTGCCTCTTCATGTTACATCCATCCATCCTCTGAGAGGTCCTCTCTATCTGTTGGCCCTGTGCCCTCCAATGTATCCACAGGGCTCTTGGTGGCAGCGGTAGGATTACTGTCAAGGATAGTGTCCAGAGCCTCATAAAACTGGCAGATCATTGGTGCAGCACCAGAGACTGTTTTCCACCCTTCCCTTATGGCAGGGTGGGTAATAATCTGTGATATGGGGCCATTCCTAGAATTTGGTAAGTGGTCAAGAGCCGCACTCTGGAGGAGGTGCAGGGTCTGGGACAGAGGTTGGGTGCAGAAGGGAGCTCTCGATCGGGGACTAAGGTGCAGGTGGTGGTGTAGGGTCTGGGATGGAGGTTGGGGGAAGAAGGGGGCTGTGCCCTGGGGAAGGATTTGGGTGCAGTGTGGGAGGGGGTATGGGTGCAGGGGGGGGTGCAGGGGGGTTGGGTTGTGGCCTAGGACAGAGTTGGTGTGCAGGAGGGAGTGCCAGGTGCAGTCTCCGGCCTGGTGGCACTTACCTTAGGTGGCTCCTGGCCAACAGCCCATTGGGACCCTCAGGCAGACTCCCTGCCTGCCACAACTCTGCACATTTCTCAAAAGTGGCCAGCTGCAGGGGCTGTATGTGTGTCAGCATTCTGTGTGGCCCTTGGTGTAGGAGGCCTCCGTGTGCTGCCCGCACTATCCAGGCAGCTCCCATTTGCATGTATCTGGCCAACAGGAGCCACATGATTGTGCAGGGGGCAGCATACAGAGACACCCCCCTGCGGTGCACAGAGACTCAAATGGCCCCCACAGCCACCTGCTTTGAACAGTCTGTGGGAGTGTGACATGCAAAGAGACGGCCTGAGGCTCTTGCTGCATCATGGGACTGTGATGGGCTGAATCCAGCCCAGCAGCCGTATTTTGCCCACCCCTGCCTGATGGTCTGCCTGCCTCAACTCCTTTATCTTCACTCTGCACTGCAGCATGTCCCGCTCATAGCCCTGCTCACAAAAGCTTCATGAAATGTGCCTGTACTTGGCCCAATTCCTACAGGTCACTCACAGCTGGGGCTGCACACACTCCTCTCCCCATACATTGACCAGACCCCAAAGCGCTGCGTGGGCTAAGCCAGAGTGCCTTTGGCAACAGTCAGCCATGGTCAGCTGGGAACACGCCATGCGCCCACTCCACACTGAGCAGAGTGGCTGCTTGGGACACTGGGGAAAACTTCCTGGAGGGCAAAATAAATAAATAAAAGCCTGATGGTGTCCACACTGTATGTCTGTCGACAGTAAAAGGAGAAAGAAAAAAGTCCCTTATGGGATGGAGGTTTATCACTGAAACTGGACTTTTGTGACAAAAATCACGTGGTAGTGTGCACGCACTCACAGTTGTGTCGCCAAATGGCAGTTTTTGGCAACAAAACTTGGTAGTGTAGACATGCCTTAGGAAAAGGACTTATTGCCATTGTACGTAAGGCTGCTGAAAATGCAACTGTGGTCTAGGATCTAATAAAACTGAAGTCTTAACTCACATTTTACAAAGGTGCCTCAGAAAACTGTCAATTTCCTTTCCTACCTTTCCTATTACCTGCTAATAATCCACTCCTACTCCCCGCTCTTTACCCCGTCATCCTTCCTCTGACAGTATTTCCATAGCATTACCTTTTTTATCCTTGAATTTAAGTACAGGAGAGCCTATGCAGCAGTTAATAAGAGACTAAGTGATTTTAAATTAATGGAAATCATTGCATTTATCAGGGTGTTTGGCTTATAGCACTGACTGCGAGACAGGGATGTTAAGGACTAGCTGACTATCCGATAAGCAAATGCTTAATCAGCTAGTCAGTCGACAAGTCAATTCCTCCCCCCCCCTTGCTGCTTCTATCAGATAGAGGCAGCACGGAGGGGGGAAGAGGGGTACTTCAAAGCGGCAGCACCGTACATCTGATTCCTGGCTCCAGCAGGGCATTTCCGCGGAACCTGCAGTCAGCTTGGGAGTCCTCAGCTGATCCTGGGAGATCAGGTGGGGAGTCCGCCACTGACTCTGGGCTTCATGCTGAGCAGCTGCTTTGAAATGCACAAGAGCCCCCACTGGGGACTCTTGTGCATTTCAAAGCAGGCATACTGTGTACAGGACTTCCCGCTGGCCCCAGGCTGCACGCGGAGTTCTCCATTCCTCCTTTGAAATGTGGAAGAGTCCCCAGCGGAGGCTCTTGTACATTTCAAAGGAGGAATGTGGAAGTGCCTATCGACTAGTCGATTAGTTGATGGAAATTCCATCGGCTACTTGACTAGTCAATTAGCCAATATTTAGCATCATTACTGTGAGGAGCATTTAATTCCCATTATTGAAGTGGGCTTTATAGTGAAATTTATAGGATTGTATTTTTTCATTTAAAAGTTCAGATCTATCCTAAACCCTCAAAGAAATGATGTTCAAAATTCTTAATTAAAATCACAGCCTGTTGGAGAGATCTTGAATTGCCTATTATAATCTTTTAAACAAATCTCTAACTTAAGTGTATGGAATTTGTCTTAATAGTATACTGGTTTTGTAATAAGCCACAGCAAAATGTAAGTGTTAAATGACATTTTATTAAATGGTCTGATGAAACAATGAAAAGGTTTGACATTTAAATAAAATCCCGGATTTGACTTTTCTTCCATTTACTAGGAATAAGATGATAAACTAAATATACAGCTTTCTAAACCTAGCAGAAGTCTGCAAGTTTACATAAAAATGAAACAACCAATGAGAATAGGTAAAAGTTACCGCACACTTACAATAAGTGTGGGAGAAATCAATACCGCTGATGTTTTAAAATACAGTTGAAGATGTTTAACTCCAAAAGAAAGAGCCTTTCTATACAGTGTACTGTGGGTTTGATAAGATTAAAGATTACAAGACACTGTGTGCCACAAAAGGCGCACTACAAGCCTGATTTTTGTAACTGTATTTCATCTTAATTTAGCTATAGTTGCAACAAAATTGGTTTTATAGCTTTTGAATTTCTCAAGCACAGGCTAATATGCAGACATATTCAACATTGCACCACAGGACTATAGTTTGCTGTCCTGTTTTGATTCCCTAAAAACAAAGGATACTCAAGTGTTTCAGCTATCCACTTAGGTGTTATATTTACAATAGTGTCTAACATTGGTATGCAAAGTGAGTAGGAGCTGATGAAGCATGATGATATGACTAGAAGAATCCCCAGTACCTTGAAGGTGATTTGATCTTTACCTCAAATTGTACAATTATTTTTAGCATTTGTTGCCAACAACTGAGGTGAACTAACAACACATCAGAGCAAGAATGTATTTCCCCTTTCCCTACAATATTTCTCACAGTTGAATGCTATGTTCAAAATAGACGATATGACAGCCAGGATATTATATACTAGTTCATATACGTAAAAGTACTGCCTCCAATAAACAGGACTGAAAAATCAAACACTGAAAATTCTGGCCTCTTTGCTGTAACAGTACTTGTAAACTCATTTATAAAACAATTAAATATGGAAGCTTTTAAGTTTTTGCCTCAACTTTTTGGGGTTCTATTTGAACCATTTAGAAACAAATCAATCACAGCTCAACAGGTTTACATTAAAAAGTTACATTCATACTTCCAAGTAACGTTTTAATCAAGTCTAAGCTTTTTTCTGTAAAAAGGCAATTTGGAGCATGCTAACGGTGCAAAAGCAAACCTTGGAGACTGACCTCCTCTCTCTCTGCGGACCAAATCACTTTTCACTGAAATTATGGTCTTTATATGTCAATTCAATCCATAGCCACTGAGTATTACCTTTGGTCACTTCTGATTTGGAGTAATTTCAAGTTCAATTCAGAATGATTCATAGTTCCACTATCTGGTTCTCCAAAGTATATTTAATTTGCTCACTCATCTCTACTATTCTAGAATCTGTTCTCCCTCTTACACCTTAACTTCCATTTTGGAGAGATTTTCCATTGCTCTCAAACTACAGTGAATAGTCCAGACACTGAAGTTATTGACTAACATTTACTGATTGCCAGTACGGCAACTACAAGATCATGGCAGAGAGTATGATGCACTCAAGTGTCCCTCCTCACTAATAGCTAGTTTGTCCATTCCTGGCTCTAATGGTTCTTTAGTTGTCACATGTTCCCTGTTGATCCTCTTCTGTTCCTGTCAGTCACTGCTTCCTGGTTCTCTGCTGTTTTTGGAATTGTTTTGCATCTTTAGTTAGATTTGGTCTCTAATTTCTTATCTTCACTGTCCATCTCTGTTAAAACACTGTAACTAAGCAACTGAGTGGCTTGAGTTATAGCACCTGCATAAGAAATTGAAGATAAACCAGGTGAATATCCAAGTATTATTATCATAAAAGCAGCAGATTATTTAACAGAACAAGCAGCCAACTGGACTACATATAGATCAGGGAAAGTCTTGAAGTGGATTCCGTTCTATTCTCTATATAAAAAAAGTTTTTTATGTCACTCTGCATCCCACAGGAACAAGCCCCATCCACCCCCATCCTGGCCCTTCCCAGGACCCATGTGGAGGCCTGGGGCTGCCCACCGCTGGACCCTCCTCTTCCCTCCCCTTCCCAGTGAGCTCTGGTGGGTGGGGTGGCAGCTACAATCTGCATGGCCCTTCCCCTCCCCCTCGGTGATCTGGGAGGGCGGCTGGAGCTGCGAGCTGCACGGCCCCATGAGCAGCGAGGCCTTTCCCCTCCCCACCTCCTCAGTGCTCCAGGGGACAAACTGAAACCTCACAGACTCTCCCCTCCCAGTTGCTCGGGGTGGAAGATTGTGGGGAGAGAGCTGGGCCTGGCTGCATACGGCTTCAGCCCAGCCCAACCCCCAGGAAGAGTGTGTGTGGGGGTGGGGGGAGGGAGGGGAGAGAGAGAGAGAGAAGAGAGCCAGGCCTGGCATGGCTTCGGCCAGGAGAGGGGGGGGGTTTAGTGTTAGGCCATTTTGGGGGGACAGGTCGGTGAGGGAGAAGGGGCCCAGCCTGGTGTGGCAGGGAGGGAGAGAAGGGAGAGGAGCAAGGGCAGGGGTTGTGGGGAGAGAGACTGGCGCAGAGAGGGGGGTAAAGGGCCTGGGCTGACACAGCCGCAGTCCAGCCTTTCCCAGTGGCCGGTGGGAGAGCCAGGGTTGCCTACACCCCCGCAAGAGGAGGGCTGGCAAGTGTAGCGAGCAGGGGGCGCAGCTCCCTCGTTTCTTCAATATATATCACAAACAGGATACATTTGCAACACAAAGACCATTTTTGGTCTAATCTGATTTTTTAAAACAAACCAACAGTGTGTTTAAAAGCTGTCTTAATGGAGGCTTTGTTTTTAGTCCCAAGCACCATGTAGGGTATATAATACACTGACGTTTGTTTTTCCTGCTAAAATAGACAGGTAAGGCTTACAAAGCAAACAAAAGCTCCAAATAGTGAGCTTAAGGGAAGGGGGATTCTGTATATATTTAAGAAATTGATATGGTTTTATAACTCATCCACACAATGCCTGATGAAGCCATATAACTTATTTCATTTAATGGTTAACTTAATTCATGAACACCCCCTGTGGGAACTTTTACTGAATGATAAAAGACAAAGCAATAGGCAGAAGAGAAGAATGGGTAAATCCTTAACTGTGACAATTCAACTAAAGGGTATTGGTAGATAAAGCTCCAGAGGAGGTGTGGTGTTTTTCTTTTTTTAAGATTTGAATGGCATAAGAAGTTGTGCTGTAACAGTGGTTCTTAGAGATGTACTTTAGGTGTCAGTGCGTCCTTGCACCAGTGGATTGGAGAATTTTCTTAGCAGAGCTTGGATGCGATGCATGTGCGCAGCAGCCGCCTTGTGGAGCCATTGGCCACACGCACAGCATGACCCCCGTCTCCATTCTTCCTCTACTGTGGAATCAAGGAGTTCGAATCCAAAGCAGAGGGGAGGAAGGAGGGTAGTGGAGCAACCACAGGGACACACAACTCAAAGAACCATCATTACTGCACAAGGTGAGTAGCAGCTTCTTTTTCTTCGAGTACTGTGCCGGTTGGTGCTCCACTTTAGGTGACTACAGAGCAGTGCCCCATTGGAGGGGGGCTCTGGAGACGTGATTGTAGGAGAGATGAGAAGATGGCCTGTCCTATAGTGGTCACCAGAATTGGACCAGTCGTTATAGCATAGTGTCTGGCAAACGTGTGGTCAGAAGACCAGGTTGCCGCTTTGCAAATGTCATGTAGAGGTACATCCTTTAAGAAGACTGTGGCCATGGCCCTAGTAGGATGGGCTGTTATGCGCTGAGGAAGCTGCCTGTCATGCAAGGTGTAGCAAATGCATATGCAGGAAGAAATCCATTTGGATAGGCATTTGGAGGTAATTGCCTCTCCCTTGGACCATTCCACAATGGACAGAAAGAGTCTCGGAGACTTGTGGAAGGGATGAGTCCTGTTGCTATAAAAAGGAAGTGCTCTTCTGACATCTAGTGCATTAAGAGATGCCTGCAAGTTGTCCTCATGAAGCTTTGGAAAGAAAGAGGTAAATTGATGGGTTTATTGATAGGAAAGGTGGATGCAACTTTAGATATAAATTTAGGATGGGGACAAAACGAAACTTTATCCCTTGTGAATATGATAAAGGGTGGGTTTGCCATCAGGGCCGCTATTTTGCCTACCCTTTTTGCTCATGTTATGGTTACAAGGAAGGCAACCTTCACTGACAGGTGGTGACAGGCTCAAAGGGAGGTCTTGTGAGACCTCCTAGCACAAGGTGGAAGCCCTAAGGGGGTGTTGGTTTGCAGGTAACTGGATATACATTCTGGATCCCAGTTAGGAATTGTTTCATTGTTGGATGTGAAAATGCTGGGAATCCATCAATTAGTTCATGAAATGTAGTGATGGCTGACAGATGAAGCTTGATGGAGCTAAGGGATAGACCTGATTCCGTAAGGTCCAATAAGTAGTCTAGAATACAGGAGAGAGAGGCTTTAGTTCGCAATGTAGCCTGTTGATGTTGGCACTAGGCAGAAAATGTGTCCATATGTAGAGGTAAGCTTTTCTGGTGGAGGGTCAGTGGCTGTTTAAAAAGATGTGCTTTATTCTATTTGAGCACGATTACCTGGCACGGTGGAGCCATGGAGTGACCAGGCTTTGAGATGCAGGGAGGTTGGGTTGGGGTGTATAGTCTGACCTCTGTATTGGAATAGTAAGTTTGGATGGTTGGGAAGCAATGGAGGGGGACAGAGAGCAAGGTGATTCAGGTAAGGGAACCAGGTCTGCCTGGGCCACATTGAGATGACTTAGGATGTTGTAGGCTTGATGACCTGGCTGATCAGTAGCAGAAGTGGAAGAGCATGAGCACAGAGCAGCAGTACTGTCCATGGAATCAGGAAAGCGTCTCCAAAGGAGCCCGTCTATGCCTGCTCTGGATCAGAAGCGGTGACGTTTGTGATTTGTGTGGGTAGCAAAGAGGTTGATGACTGGTTGTCCCAGTTTGTGGAATATCTTTCTGATCATTATGGGTGTAGTTCCCATCCATGCTGCTCCAGAAATATGTGAGTGAGTCTGTCTGCCCTGGTGTTTTGAGTGCCTGATAGGTATGAAGCAGAGGGTGTGACATCATGGTGAATACTCCATTCCAAAATGTTACTGATTCCGCGCAGATGGAGTGTGATCGAGCGCTGCCCTGATGGTTTATGTAGAACATGCAACTTATGTTGTCAGTAAAAATACGTATGGTTTTGCTGCAAATGGTAGGTAAGAAATGTTGGCAGGTGATGCCTTCCCTGAGCTCTAACATGCTGATGTGGAGCTAAACTTCATGTGAGTTCCATTTGCCTTGAACTGTTTGCTGATCAAGATGGGCTCCCCAGCCTAGGAGAGAGGTGTCTGCAGTGATTATATGAGTCCTGTCTGAAGGGGATGCCTTGCATGATATTGGATGTATTTGTCCACCATTCTAGGGGAAAAAGGGCAGATGATGGTAGCGAGACTCTCTCATGGAGTGTATCGAGGGTCAGGCTATAGACTGTGGAAAGCCTATTCTATAGGCATCGCATATGAAGCCTGGCATATTTGACTACAAAATGTAGTGGCAGCCATGTGACCAAGTATTTGAAGGCAGACCCAAACATTGGTGAATGGGCTGAACTGAACGGTGGCGATTAGAGATATGAGTGTTTTGAATCTGTGTCATGGCCTGGGATTTTACAGAGTCCAGATAAGCTCCTATGAACTCTACAGTTTGACATGAATGGAGTGTGGACTTCTGAAAGTTGATCTGCAGGTGTAAGGCTTGGAAGAGGGATATTGTTGTGTGTAACATGGAGAGTGTTTTGTGCCTTGTAGAGCCTTTGATCAAGCAGGCGGCAAGATAAGGGAATATTATTACCTCTGGCGGTGGAGGTGCGCCGCCACAACTGCTAGAGTCTTTGAAAAAACTCTGGGGGCTATGGACAGGCCAAATGGTAGGACCCAGTATTGGTAGCGATCAGCTCTGACAACGAAACATCTGAATCACCTCTGTGATGGATGTATTGTAATATGAAAATAGGCATCCTGTAGGTCGATGGCTGAGAAGCAGTCTCCTTTGTCTAGCGCCGGGATAATAGAAAAAAGGGTAGCCATCTTAAATTTGTGATTGAGGACAAACCTGTTGAGTCTCCTGAGATCTAATCTGTCTCTCCATCCTCCGTTCTTTTTCTGGGTGAGGAAATAATTGGAATAGAACCCCCTCCTGTGGTAAGGAGTTGCCACGTGTTCAACTGCTCCAATCTGGAGGTAATGTTGAGCCTCCAGATGTAATAGGCTCTTTTGGGAAGGGTCCCTGAAGAGGGATGGGGAGGGGGAATGTGTTGGAGGAGTGGATATGAAAGAGATCAAGTACCTGGATTGGACAATCTCTAGGACCCAACAGATCTATGTGATGTTTGCCCATACATGTAAAAAAAGGCACAAACAAAGAGGTAAAGTTGGAGAGATGGTGGTTCTGGGTGTGGCACTGTAGGGAGGTTTTGCAAACCCTCGAGCAAAACTTCAAAAGTTCTGTTTGGAAGTAGATGGTTGCTGGTTGCAGACAGACTGCTGCAGCTTGTGACACTGACAGCATTGTTTGGTGTTGAACTCAAACGGTTTATGCTGGGGCCTAGTATGAGAGTCTCATGATCGCTACTAGGGAATGTATCATTTGTGTTTGTTCAGCAGAGTATAGATGCTTAGGGTTCTCAAGATGTCTTGTGAGTCCTTCAGTGTGTATGACTTCATCTGTTTTAGCAGCAACCAGATGGGATTTATCGAATGGGAGGTCCTCCACTTTCATCTGGATCTCCTTAGGGATTCCTGAAGCTTGAAGCCATGATACTCTGCACATGACAACTGCTCTAGTGGTTGTGTGGGCAGCAGTGTCCACAACATCCATGGCTGCCTGTAGAGCAGGGTGTGGCTGTCGTCTATAATGGTCTGAAGTTGTGGCTGTTTTTATGCAGGAAGATGTTGAGCTAGGTCCTATAGCTTTGAGTAGTTGAAGTGGTTGTAGTATGCTAGGAGGGCCGAATAGTTGCTAATCGGAGTTGGAGTATTGCTGGGGAATACACTTGCGGCTCAGGAGATCAAGGTACTTCCTGTTCTTATCATGGGGTGTAAAATGAAATGGGTAATTTTGGTCTGTGGTGTACTGCATCTACGACCAAAAAATTTGGAGGTGGGTGAGAGAATAGGAAATCCATATCATTTGCTGGTACAAAATATTTTGTCAGCTCTTTTGTTGGTAGAAAGGACTGATGCAAGCGTTTGCCATATGGTATCAGCAAGTTCCAGGATGGCCTCATCCAAAGGGAGGGCAATCTTTGTGGGCACCATGGGCTAAAGAATTTTTAGAAGCTTGTGTTGCTTCTCTTGGACCTCCTGTAAATCGATCTCTTGTGCAGAAGCTACTCTCTTAGAGAGGTCTTGGAATTGCCTAAGGTCATCTGTGGGAGTAGGAATTCAAGGGATTACTGCCTAGTCAAGACACGGTGAGTTATATAAAGGGGAATGATCCTCAGACTCATCGGGATCTGCCTCATCTTCTTCCATGGGTTTCCTCCTTGGGGAGCTCCTGAAGCAGCTTCTTATGGTGGAGATCTGGTTATAGTCTTGACTGGTGGCAACTATATGATGACCATCTATGCAAGGGTACCCACTACATTGGATAGGATGGTGATAGATATTGGCAACCAGGGCTCGCCAAGCAGCGGCGAGCCCTGCTCCCAGCCGCGTGGTTCTGCGCTCTGCGCCGGCTCTTCCGGGTTTTAATCTACTCACCACGGGCAAGTAGATTACATTATTTGTCGAGCCCTGGATATTGCTACAGGATAGCTGTAACAGTTACAGGATAGCTGTAACAGTGAGGAGGTGGTAGACCATATGGATGTCTTGCTGGTCTATGTTCCCATGCAGGCCTGCAATGTGTTGGGGAAGAATGCTGGGAGGAAAAATGGCTGTCCTGACCGCCTGTCTCCTTTCCTGTCACTATCTGGTGTGGGCAGAACCAGAGAGCGTGGTGACAAATGCCCAGTACCAGTAGGAGAGCAGTCGGTATCTAGTAATGGAGATTGCAGTGCTGAAGGAACTTGCATATCGGCATGGCGGAGAAAACGGATCGACACTGAGGATTGTTTTGGCGTTGTGTATTTTGGTGCTGGCCAGGCTAGTCGGTGCCGACGTTGTCGCAGTTGCCTGTGGTGGGGTGCATGTTAGTGCTAACAGCAGTGACATGGCATATCAGTACGGAGCCAACAGTGGAGGCATATCAGTACGGAGCGTTTTCAATGCTGCTGAGCATGCCAATGATGCCGGTGTTAGATGGCAACGGTGCCAGACAGCTTGTGTGCCAGCTCTGAGAGAGCTCTTTTTGCTCCGTCAACTTGCATGCCAAGGCAGTATCTGAGACACTGTGTTTCTCGGAGGTGCTAGTTTTAGAAGAACTTGGCACCGTGGGCAGAGACCTCACTAGGGAAACGTGCGTTTTATGAAAGTCTGATGAGGATGAGGCTCAACTTTTTGAAGATGTTGAAGGTTGAGCCTTCTCCTTCGAGTTCATAGCTGAATAGTCGCTGGCTGCTCCTTTGAAGGGCGGAGAGATTTCTAAAGTAGGCTCATAGGAAGGAGGAATTCTCTGTCCTGTCAGATCCACAGTTTCATATTACTGCAGTGGAGGCATTTCTGGGTGACATGTTGCTCATCTGATCAAAGGACATGATGAGTGCCCGTCAGGGAGGGTGTGTGCAGGGATGACTGACCACCTCTCCCTCTTAACTCTCCACAGCTGGACCAGCCGTCGCTGAGGGGCGATCACCACCATCAGAGGCAGCCACCTGACCCCGGGGGAGCTGCAAGCGCAGGAGGGTCCAGGAAGACCTCATGAGGGAGCACATGATCATCCTCCGTGACATGCAGTAAACCCTGGCTCAGAAGGTCCGGGGTGACACCCAATGGCAAACCTGCATGTGGGACCAGCTTGTGCGGCAGGGCAACAACATTTGTGCCACCATCCGAGAAATGATGACACACCCGGCTCCTGTCCCTGCTCCTGCCCCCCCCAGCCACCCTGCCATGCCTCTGCTCCCCATGCTATGCCTATGTTCCTTCCCCATGCCCCCCCACCATACCCGACCCTGGTCCAGCCCCTCCTCCTGCCTACCCACCTGCTGTCCCAGCCCCACCCACCCCCAATGTCGCCAAGGTCTCCAGACCCGAGGTGGCACTTCCAGCCACACCATGTGCCATTCCCAGCCCTGAGCCCCTCCCCCCTCCATCCAGATTTTCAGCCCCTCTCCTCCCTCCGCCATCCAGGTTCTCAGTCCCCCCCCCCCCCCCTTCCAGCCTCCCCAGTTTGTTTTATTATGGAAAAAAATACAAAGTTTCTGTTTTCAAATCAAAACTGCTGTCTTTATCCAGTGTACAGGGAAGAGGGGAAGGGAGCGGTTGTTGTGGGAAAGGCATAGGGGGCAAGGCACAGGCCTCTAGTTGAGGAGGCCATGGGGAGGTTACTGGGGTCCTTGAGAGAAACTTTCCCTCAGGGCCTCCCGGATGCACACCCCACCTTATGGGCGTGGTGGATTGCAGCTGTGCATAGCTGCTCGAAGGCGCTTCCTTCCTGGCTGGCCTCCGTCCCCCACCCCAGGAGGAAGGCCTCCCTCTTCCTGTCCACAATGCTTTAGAGAACACAACAGGCCGAGACCACCTCGGGGATGTTGTACTCCCCCACATCCAGGCAGGTCAGGAGGCACCTGAACTGCGCCTTCAGGCGCATTCCACCTGCATCCGGGCCCAGCTGAGGTGGGCATTGAATTGGTCCTTGTTGGGGTCCAGGTAGCCGGAGTACGGCTTCGTGAGCAACGGCATAAGGGGGTAGGCCACGTCCCCCACGATGCACAGTGGCATCTGCACATCACCAACCCGAAAGTCACGCTGGGGGAAGAATGTGCCAGCCTCCAGCTTCTGATAGAGGCTGGAGTTTCGGAAAATGCGGGCGTCATGTGCCCTCCCGTCATGTGCCCTGATGAAAATGTCCATGGTGGTCGACCAGGGCCTGCAGCACCATTGAGAAATAGCCCTTGCGGTTTAGGTATTGGATGGCTCAATGTGGTGCACAGATTGAGATGTGGGTTATATCGATGGCTCCCCTGCAGTTGGGGAAGCCCAGGGCAGCAAATCTGGCAATGATATGGTCCATGTCTCCCAGGTGGATGACCCTGTGCAGCAGGACAGAGTAGATGGCCCTCACCACCTGCAGAAGGAGACAAAGAAACACAAAACAGAGAATGACAGAGAGTGCCTGAGCCTTTGAGAGGTGCCTGTCCCCTCTCCTCCCACCCACAAACACCCCAGGAGCCACCCCCTATGTGGCCACTCCCTCAGCAAGGCTGTGTGAGGGCGGGATGGATGAACCCCCAGGATGGGGCTTCTCCACCACCCCCATCCCACCCCTGAATCCCCCCTCCTTTCCCTAGGATCCCCCTTTCCAGGATTTCTACCCTCCCCCCTTCAGGGACTGGAGCCCGAGAGTGCCTTACCTCCAGGAGGAGGGCCCCGACTGTGGACTTTCCCATGTTGAACTGGTTGCCCACAGACCGGTAGCTGTCTGGGTTAGCGAGTTTCCAGATGGCAATGGCGACCCAATTCTCCAGGGGGATGGCAGGTTGCATCTGGGTGTCACGTCGACAGAGGGCAGAGGCGAGCCAGGCACACAGCTCTATGAAGGTGGCCTTCTGCATGCAGAAGTTTTGGAGCCACTGCTGGTCTTCCCACTGCTCCATTGCCAGCTAGTCCTACCAGTCGGAACTGGTGTCCAGCTTCCAGAAGCATCTCTGTACCGTGAGGTATGGTTGCAAGGGGCTTGCTCCCGCATCCAGGCAGAGGGTCTCGCTGATGAGCTCAGTGTCGAGCTCGTGCAGGACCATGAAGACAGGTTGCACAAACTGCTGCAGAAATTGCAGCATGGCAGTGTGGGACCATTGCATGCCCAGAAGCAGCTCCGGCTCCATGAGAAGGAGTATGC
The DNA here is from genome assembly GCA_032595735.1 of Pelochelys cantorii. Lineage (NCBI taxonomy): Eukaryota > Metazoa > Chordata > Testudines > Trionychidae > Pelochelys > Pelochelys cantorii. The sequence continues at coordinate 8,585,739 of CM064339.1, read as the reverse complement.
TGTGTGTCCAAAAGCTGGGCAACCAGAGCATGCACTGCAAATGCTTTGCTGTCCCTCAGAGAGGTAGGCAAGCAAGCAGCAGAAACAAAGAAACAGCTGTCCCGGGAGGGGGGGGGTCCCTTTAAGCAGGTGTCTCAGATAGCCTTAGGCAACAGCATGCAGAAGCAACTGCTGACCTAATGCCCTGAACTGGTTCCGGGTAGCTTTAAATGTGAGATAGCGTCCAATCAATGTGGACGCTATCTTTCAAAAAAGATCACGTTTCGTCGCGCTTTTACTGTGTAGATGCTTTCTTTCGAAAAGCTTCTTCCGAAAGAAGCTTGCAGTCTAGATGTAGCCTTACTCTCTCTCGCTCTCTCTCTCTCTTTTTTTTTTTTTTTTTTTTTTTGAGAATACTAAAAGAAAAAAATATATATAATGGTTGGAAAGGGGAGAAAAATGCACCTCTTCCCTTCCAAAATAAAAGTTTTTTTTAAATTAAGGATAACGAAGGAGTTGAAGGAAATCAACAGGAGAAATGAATAATACAAGGGTTTCTTTGTCTTTCAGATGAAGGAGTGCTGAGCTGCTAAGTGATCCCTCTGCTGTGAGGATGGTACAGAAGGAACTGAGAGAGGGGTTGCGCCTCGCACATGGCTAACGGCACCACAAGGTGGCTGCTGCACATGCACTGCGCATCCAGGCACTGCTAAGAAAATTTTCTGATCGGCCAGTGCAAGGATGCACCGACACCTAAAGTGGAGCACCCACAGAGACAGCACTCAAAGAAAAAACAATACATATTTTCAAGCAGCTGATCAATCTAAGCTCCAACTAAAGTGAAGCAAGACAACATATTTGCTGGAGTCCAGAAAGATTTAGTGATTTTGGAATTACAGACAGCCTTGCTTTAGAATTTAGATTTTTCAATGTATCTGGTAAAATGAAAATATAATGAGATTGATAGAAGCTATAAAATATATACTAAAAGAAATGTAAAATACAGAAATATAATGATTTTTTCCAATCACTGCCATTCAGCTCATGTGTGATCATTCATACTAATTTAAAATTTATTGAAAATTTTTTCATTTAAGCCTAGCAAATAGTAAAATCTTCCAATCTACATGTGCTTACCTAACATCTTGTTGATAAATGGTGGCCTTCTGGATATGGGCAAGTAGACTCCAATGAAGTAGACTGGAATTCCAGACACAGCAATGCCAATTCCGATCAAAGAATTAATGGTATCACTATACAAAGGCACCACTACCAGAAATACTGAGCATATACAGAAAGCAATTGGGAAAAACAGACTCAGCTGTAGAAAAGGAGAAAAAAAAAAATCATGGAATGCTTTCATATATCAACAGTTAAATCACATTCCCTCCAGAATGCATGTTTCTGAAATTGCAATTTTTAATACATTATAACATTTTTTCCAAATCAAGTTTTTAATTCCCATACACACACCAGCACAGGATGGACTTATATTTGGCTAGTTAGAAAGATGTTAAGTGGATACAAACTTGACCTGTTGCTCACAAATAAGGATGTGAACGACTAATTGACTATCTAATAAGCAAATGGTTATCGGCTAGTCGACATACTAGTTGACTTGATGCTTCTCCCCCAGCCTTGCTGCCTCTATCAGAGAGAGGCAGCAATGGGGGGAGAGACAAGATGAGGTGCTTTAAAACAGCAGTACCGCGTGGAGCCTGGGGCCAGACCCTGGGCTCCTCGCTGTGCTGTCGCTTTGAAATGCCGTGTGCAGCTCGGGGAAGCTGGGACTACCCACCTGGCCCTGGGCTGCACGTGGCATTTCAAAGCAACAGCGCCACGTGGAGCCCAGGGTCAGCTGGTGATTCAGAGTCCCCAGCTGACCTCGGGCTCCATGTGGCTCTGCTGCTTTGAAATGCCACAGGGGCACAAGGCCAGTAGAGGACTGCTTGATTCCCCTGCTGGCCCTGTGCTCTCCATAGCACTTTCACCTTTGAAGTGTAGCAACAGCCCAGGGGTTCAACAAGGTTGAACAATGACAAGTGAATGAAGTTCAACAAGGACAAGAGCAGAATCCTGCACTTGGAACAGAAGAATCCCAGGTACTGTTACAGGCTGGGGACTGACTGGCTAAGCAGTTCAGCAGAAAAGGATCTGGGGATTACAGAGGATGAGAAGCTGGACTTGAGTCAACAGTGTGCCTTTGTAGCCAGGAAGGCTAATGGCATATTAGGGTGCATTAGGAGGAGCATTGCCAGCAGATCCAGAGATGTGATTAGTCCCCTTTACTTGGCATTGGTAAGGCCACATCTGGAGTATTGCAAATAGTTCTGAGACCCCCACTATAGACAGGATGTGGACGCATTGGAGAGGGTCCAACAGAGGGCAACCAAAATTATTAGGGGGCTGGAGCACATGACCTACAAGGAGAGGCTGAGAGATTTGGATTTATTTAATCTTCAGAAGAGAAGGTTGAGGGGGGGATTTTATAGCAGCCTTCAACTTTCTGAAGGGAGGTTCCAAAGAGGATGGAGAGACGGTGTTCTGAGTGGTGACAGATGACAGAACAAGGAGCAATAGTCTCAAGTTACAGTGGGGAAGGTCTAGATTGGAGATCGGGAAAAACTATTTCACTAGGAGGGTGGTGAAGTACTGGAATGGGTTCCCTAGGGAGGTGGTGGAATCTCCATCCCTAGAGGTTTTTAAGTCTCGGCTTGACAAAGTCCTGGCTGGGATGATTTAGTTGGGGTTCATCTTGCTTTGGGTAGTGGGCTGGACTCAGAGACCTCCTAAGGCCTGTTCCAGCCCTAGGATTCTATGATACTCCACACAGCAGAACAGCAGCTAAGATTCATATGTGAAATAGTGGAAGATTATAACTATGCAATGTTGAAAGCAGCTTTTCACTACAGCTTGTAGCTTTCAGACAAATCCACTGCACTGAGACACTGCCTTTTAGGAGTCAAGAATGGCATGGTTAGCTTAATGAAGTGCATCCAACTTTACCAGAGAAAGGTGCTAAAGCAGAGGTGGAGAACCTAAAGTCTAGGGGCCGGATTCAGCCAGCCAGCTGAATCTTCCGGCTTGCCTGGATCTGGCCCCTAAGCCTCAGGGTTTCCCCCCAGCACTGGGGAGCCCACACTGGCGCTCCAGCCCCAGGGGCTGGAGCACACAAAATAAACTAGCCTGGGCCCCACGAGGCTCTGGTGTGCGTGGGCAATGTGGGGAATGTCTTTCTCCTTAGTCAGGAGCCACATCATTAAGGGGTTTTTTTTGTTTGTTTCTCACTTGTGTGTGGCCCCCGACTGATTTTTCTGTGGGTCAGTGGCCCCCAAACCAAAGAAGGTTCCCCAAGAATCAATAATTCAGACATGCCACAGCAGCTCCAAATACTGCTTTGGTAGAAAAGGTGCTACCAGCACAATTAATTTGCCCTTCCTAAATTCACACATCAGAGGTGAGATTTAGGAGCAGGGGAAGAGAGCCCTAATCCATGAACCTATAATCGAAAAAGCAAGAATAGCTCCTGTTTCCAATCACATGAACCATTTGTCAGATGGCAGAAGGATGGACCAGACACGGACTTGAAACAATGAAGAGGCATGCGTTAGTCATTTTCACCTAGTAGTTGAGCCAGTCTTCTAGAACAAGAATATCTACTGAACACTTGAAAGCAACACGTGGCATTTAAAAAAAAAAACGAAGACATGGATTTCCATCCTGAGAATTTACAATCTAACACAAAGAAACACATTTCAGACATAACACAAATTTCAGAGTGCTGTAGGATGTATTGGGATGTGGGAAAGAACTTAAAATAAACAAATGTTGCTTACATAATTCATTCATTTGTACCTTGAGAGGTCTGGGTCGATCTGGTTCCTTCCATCGAAGGTATAATTGCCCAGCTACTGACAGTCCCACAAAAAACCAGTAACTGAAACTGAAGTAATTGATAAGCTGGAAGACATCTTCTACAGTCAGATAAATGAGGGTCATAGTACACTGTGGGGTAAGAACACAACTATCGTGAAGTAATATATAGGTTTCAGATTTTTTTTTGTTTTTTGCTTTGTACATTAATGTAACTTTCATGCCCAAGTGCTTTGTATTATTTCATACTTACATATCCTTCTACAAATGGATTTTTAGGGTGGAAACAATTATTTCTGATCATGCCAAGAGATGGGATTTTACTGAGATTTTCAAAGGTGGTGGTGGGGACACAAAGATTATGTTTCTTGCCGTTTACCAAAGATAAAAGTGAACCAAGTGCCAAATTTAGCATCAATCTCCAGCTATCTAATTACTAACAAAGATACTTACCGGAGCAAAATACATTAAGCAAGTTTACCAAGCAAAAAGGAGTTCATAAACAGCTGGGTTTTTACTGTACATAGTTCAATCATATCCTTATGGCTAAATAGCCTGAACATATTATCAATTTATTTGCTAACAAGTCAAAATAATTTAGAATGGATTTTAGACTAGCTTTAGTCTTACCTTGTTCATAAGAAATGGAAGTCTGCAAGGAACAGCACCCAACAGCAATAAAGGCAAAGTATTCAAACACTTTATTCCCATTCCAGATTACTTTATAGTTAGAGACTTTGTAGTTTGACTTACATTAGGGATGTGAACACTAGTCAACTATCCGATAAGCAAATGCTTATCAGATAGTCAACACACTAGTCAACTAGTCACTTTCCCGCTCCCCTTGCTGCCTCTATCGGAAAGAGGCAGCAAGAGGGGGAAGAAAAGGGTTCCATGCGGTGCTGCCACTTTGAAATGTCCCCAGCTGACCCTGGACTCCCTGGGGCTGTTGCTACACTTCAAAGGTGGGGGCTCCCTTATCAACTAATTGAATAGTCAATGCAAATTGCATCAACTATTTGATTAGTCAATTAATTGAAATTTTACATCCCTAAATTACATTAATAATTTTTAGAGATTGCCAATCTAATGCAACTTTCCAGAGACTAATTATCTGTTAATTTATACAAGTGAAAGATCATTTAATGCAATATACAATACAGACTTTATTGGTCAAAGAACTCCAATCCAAGTACAGAACACTCCATTTTGGATCTATTTCATACCCCCAAACACTTTCATACAACTTAAAAACATCATCATCTTACATTGAAGAGTAGTGCTGGCACAGGTGTGAACCTCACTATATGTATCGCGGATAACAAGTCAGGGAGATGACCTTCCCGGGATCCTACAAAAAAAAGCCTATAAAGGACACAAGAACAGAACAGATTAATCTTGAGTGAAGGCAAGAAAGACAGCTGTGTAAAACTGTATTATGAAACACCTGCATGTGTATCCAAGTATTCTTGTACTATATGTAGGTCTGTATAAGTAAATCTCTACACATTTAAACAAAAATAATGCTAAAGTTAAACTTCTGGAATTACTGAACAAGATTTTTATTTTTATGAGACAGAAACCATCTAAATTACAGCTGTATACTGTATTTAAACATTCTGGTCCAATTTTATGTAGTGACATCAAGTTAGTGAATTTCATAACAATGAAAAATAAATAATGATCAGACCATGAAGGAGGTGACCTCCTACAGATGTGGTCTCCTCACTTCAAAAAAGATATTTTGGCCTTGGAAAGGGTTCAGAAAAGGGCAACTAAAATGATTAGGGGTTTGGAACGGGTCCCATATGAGGAGAGATTAAAGCGACTGGGACTTTTCAGTTTAGAAAAGAGGAGACTGAGGGGGGATATGATAGAGGTATATAAAATCATGGGCCGATAAAGAGAAGTTATTTATTAGTTCCCTAAATAGAAGAACTAGAGGACACCAAATGAAATTAATGGGTAGCAGGTTTAAAACTAATAAAAGAAAGTTCTTCTTCACACAGCGTGTAGTCAGCCTGTGGAACTCCTTGCCAGAGGAGGCTGTGAAGGCTAGGACTATAATAGAGTTTAAAGAGAAGCTAGATAATTTCATGGAGGTTAGGTCCATAAAAGGCTATTAGCCAGGGGATAAAATGGTGTTCTTGGCCTCTGTTTGTCAGAGGCTGGAGAGGGATGGCAGGAGACAAATCGCTTGATCATTGTCTTTGGTCCACCCTCTCTGGGGCACCTGGTGCTGGCCACTGTCGGCAGACAGGATACTGGGCTAGACGGACCTTTGGTCTGACCCAGTACGGCCATTCTTATGTTCTTATGACTGTACATAAGAATTTCTATAAACAATTTAACAATGTTTTAAGTTTATCTATTGTATAATTTCAAACTACCATTTCTTTCTACTACAGGGAGATTAAGTATGCATTTAACAGACAAACAAGATTTTACAGGTATTATAAAAACTCTTCTGAAGCTTCTACTGGTCATGTGTGTAGTCAATGCACAGACGAAAGTTTCCATGACATATCTGAAGCTTTAAAAAGACTGTCATATAAATTAAAATTTTAAAGCTTCAAACACAAGATCATAAATGTAATACATTTTGATGTTCTATACACAGTATTTAAACGGGAAATCAAGAATATTAAGTTATTAACCTCACAAGAAAACTGGAGAATAATCCAATTCTTGACCAAGGGCATGAAACAATATGGCTGATTATCTAGCAACCAACATTTATTATACCATATGCTATATTGTACATATTGCTAGGCAGTCACATTTTGGTGGAGAGAGGAGACAGACTAGCGGTATAGAATATACAAACTAAAGTCTATTGAGGATAGTTAGTTATTTTATTAGGATATTCTTTAATGGCACAGACATTAACAGTGTTCATTTATTGTATGCACGGTAAGCTGGCCAAGAATGCTTATGAACATCATAAAATGTATTACCTAGATGATGCTAAAATTGATGCATTAAGTCCACCAAAACATGAAACAGCTACAGCAACGGGAACCGTCCAACTGAAAATGCCAAACACCTGGTCAGCAAATGTCTAATAAATGAAGACAAGGGAAAAAAATATTTGCAATGGCAGGACATAAATGGAACATTAACTGGTTTTAATAAGGTTTCTGAGAGAGAAAAAGCAGCATTTAACACAACTAAGGGCTGCACCCCCTGCTCGCTACACTCGCCAACCACCCTTTTTGGGGGGTAGGCAGCGCTGGCTCTCCCCCAGCCACTAGGGAAAGCAGGGCTGTGGCTGTGCCAGCCCAGGTCCCTTCCCCTCTCTCCCCCCACAAGCCGGGCCTCTTCTTTCCACTCACCACTCCAGCCTGGGCCCTTTCTCTTGCCCCTCCCCCACTGCCTTATTCTAACCCCCGCTCCTGACCGAGACCATGCCAGGCCCAGCCCTCTCCCCCCAGACTCCAAGGGGTTGGGCCAAGCCAAAGCATCAGCATGGCCAGGCCTGAGCTGCAACAGCCCTGCTTTCCCCCAGCCCTCCATATGGGCCCTAGGAAGGGCCAGACTAGGGATGGATGGGGCTTGTTCCTGTGGGACATCATTATGTCACGTTGTCATCCTGCAGAAAAAATGGTTTGGTTTTTTTTTTATATAGAGAGGTTAGTAATCTTTCAAAGTACTGTAAACATTGGCAGCCATTCCTTTCACCTATTTTAGTTAGAGTCATCACAAAATAAAGCTCAAATCAAGCAATTTAGTTTGGATTTACTGCTCAGAAAACCAAAGAAGTCTTCTCTTTAAGCAATTCACAAAGATTTATGCTAATAAATACAAGTCAGGTTTCTAAGTGGCTTTAGTTTCTCTGGCTCATCCACATACTTGTGGCTGTGTGATACACCTTATTATAAAAAATTCAATATAACAGACTGGCTTCCAGAGAAACAAGTGAACATGGTTCTATAGTGATGCAGTGTCCCATTCTGAAAGGAAAGGGGCTAAAGCAGATCTCAGCCAATGGAGAAAGAGCTCATTAAGAGCCAGTCAGGAAAGGGATTGCTGGAGGAACCCAGATATAAAGGGCTGCTCAGCAAAACAGAGGATAAGGGAAAAGGACTAGCTGCCTTAGAAACAGCGCCTGACACAAAGCAGTGTTAGGCAGGTTTAGAGGAGCACAAGAGGGAGCTCCAGCCTGAAGACTGCGGCCCTGATACAAATGTCCAGGAAGTGGCCCAGGGAAATGGACAGAGAGGGTTACAGGAGATGTAGCGCATGGCTGCTGTTCAGAGGTCCCTAGGTCGGGACCCAGAATGGTGGGTGGGTTTGGCCTCCTTCCCCCTTGCACCGCATCTGCAGCAAAGGAGCGTGGCCAATCCAGTCTTCAGTTTTTTCCTGAAGCAAGGGGCTAGATTTAGGGCTGCAGGTGGCTGATGAGGTAGGTGTTAAGGACTGAGGACTGCTGGTTCCCCCAGAAGCCTGGAGAATGAAGGTGGGGTACAGCTGGAGGTCCCAGAAAGTCCGGTTTTCACCATCTCTGTCCGGTAAAAAAAAAACAACCAAAACAGAAAATGTAAAATGTCCAGTATTTTCTGGTTTTGGACATTCTTCCCCTGCCATGTCTGGCGGTGGGGGTGGGGGGGAGGGAAGCATGGGGATTTTTTTTGTTTGCTCAACAAGTTTGGTCCCGTTTGTTTTTTATTATTATTATTATTTTTATTTTTTTTGCTCAACCAATTTTTCTTCCCCTGCCATGTTTGGTATTTTTAAGTATCTGGCAACCCTAGTGGGTACACAGGACCTGAACTGAGCTAATTTCCAGAGCAACCAACTGGAGCTGCCACAGTGGTGAGTCTAATCCCATACAGGCTCCCAGGAGAAAAAAGTACAATTTGAGATCCAAATAGGGAAGTGGTGTTTCAGAAGGTAAAGCACAATGGAGGGAACGTCTCCCCCCCAAAAAATCACATGAGCAGTTCTATAAAGTTATTGTTCTCAGGGTCAATCTATAAACCTTGTTTTTCCTCCCTTCTCATTGTGCCCTAGGCAGTCTTCCACATCTTTAACTGCGGAGCTTTGGTCCTACAACACTGCAGCTGGCACAGCAGGTGGTGCTTTGTTACAAGCTTCTTCACTGCTGATGCTGTTAGATCACTTGTGTGCAATTGCAGTGACCTGAATACCAGTGACTGCACAGGATTTCTTAGTAGGTGAATGAGCAAAAAAGCCTCCAGATGCCAATGCTCTGCAAACCACAACGCATAATTTAATCGCAGAATTAAGCTAGAGAGCATGCTGGATAGCTTGATAGCATGATCTGTATCTCCCATGTGAAGGAAATAGGATAGAATCTCTTAGAATAACAGGTCTTGGAATATTTTTTAAAAAAATCAAGTGGCTTAATATAGAATTAATTAAAGACAATTGCTTAGACACAGTAGTTTCTCTCCCACTACCTGGGCCTTGCACCTTTATCTTTATCCTTTCTCTTCTGGGTGTATGCTAGGGGATGGCAGGTGAGTTATGCAAACCCCTATTCCCCAACCCTCCCCAAAAAACAACCACCTTATCCTCAGAGCTGTGTTCAGCTGCGGAGAGAAAAAACTTCCATTCCAAACATGGATGTTATCAATTATTTCTTTGCTGTTTTTTTTTAATTGGCATTTACTGGAGCAAAGTACAGGTTGAACTTCTCTCTACTGGGACTCTCTGGACTGGCAACATCCATGATCTGGTAGGACCATAGATATCACTGGACCAGAGAGCTGGGCTGCCATGAGGCTCACTGCAGCAGCCCCAGGGCAGCGGAGCCGTAACAGCCCCAAGCAAGGCCACAGCAGAGCAGATCCCCAGCGTAGCCAAGGCAGACCATGCGGCCCTGGGACAACACAGTCCCAGCAGCCCTGGAGCAGTGGAGTTGCAGCAGCTCTGGCGGCACTGGGGAGCAGAACCCCAGCAACCCTGAGGAACTGAGCCCTGGCAGCTCCAAACCTGTGGAGCTGTGGCAGCCCTGACATCCCAAGGAGCGGACCCCAGCGGCCCTGGAGCTAGAAAGCCTCAGCAGCTTTGGGACAGTGGAGTCCAGCAGTCCCAGAGAGCAGAGCTCCAGTATTCCCAAAGCCCCGGCAGTCCCACTGCCATGAAACTGCGATAGCCCCAGGACAGCAGAGTTCCCTGTGGTCTTGTGGCACCAAAGCCACGGCAGCCCCAGCGCCCTGGGGAGTGAAGCCCAGCATCCCGGTGACCCTGGGGCAGTGGAGCAGCAGCGACTGGGACTCGCTGGCAGAGCTGGTGGCCTGGGGGCAGGAGAGTTCTGCTGGGTCTGCTGATGGACCCTGGAGGGATGCTTGGTCCGGTCAGGTCCCGAGGACGCTGGACCAGGGAGGTCCAAGCTGTAGTAGTGATGATAGCAGTTACTTAGTGTCTTGCATTAAATGAATCAATAGCCGCAGTAAATCATTTTCTGTCATTTACAGGCTATGAATACACACTTTTTTATATATCTGTAAAGAAAGAAACGGCTAGTTAGCATCCAAGTGATATTCACAACACAGAATACTTTACACAACTAACTGCAGGCGATACCAAGCTTTTGTTGTAAATACAGTAGGTATTTTATATTTCTGAATTTACATAGTATGTACATAGCCATCTAAACATTTCCCGTAACTCCTCCCCTAATTGTTAACTTTCTTTTTCTTCGATTTCAAGACCAAATTACCAAAAGGCAAGAGCTGCAAAAATTAGCCCCTGCTTTGTGGAGGTTTTCGATCTTTTTAGACATATTAATTTTCAGGCCAACAGTGAATCATCAAATGTTATTATTTTGACCTCCACAATACTCCTTTTTCAGATGGCTTATTTTCACTCATGAAACTATGGACTAGTAGGTCACTCAAATGGGTAAATATTCAACACTGCACTTTGTTCAAAGACATCTGAAGCTAAAGGTGAAGCAAAATATTTAATTGGCTTCTCCTCAACCACCATCCAAAGCAGCACAGAATGCTTAATTTTGTATCTTACTTAGATAGTTCAAGATACAAGTAATCTGTCATCATGTACATACCGATGGACAACTGAAGGAAATTTCATGAGGTCCAAAATCTGAACTAGTGTTTCAGGTGTATTCTCTTGTGAAAGGAAAGAAAACACCCAAAAGTTTTGATGCGACTTAAATTCTTTAGACACCAAAACCAGATAATTTTATCAACACAAAACAAAGCTTGCCTGTCCTCAAGTACTCTGTTCAAACTTCTAGATAGCACAGTGCTTTCTCCAGTATGTAAGTGGTCCAGTCACTTTAAAGTTTTGAACTCAGTTGTACTTCAATGCATGTGATTGCCTACAGCAGTGTTTCTCAAACTGTGCTCCGCGAGATTGACAAACTGGAAACATCGATAAATACAACACATACAATCAGTGGACCATTGGGGCTCCGCATAAATTTTTATGCATGTAAAGGGTTCCGGAGCCCAAAAAGTTTGAGAACCACTGGCCTACAGCATAAACCAGAATTTATTCCAACTCTGCAACTCTCAGCGATTTAACTGAGCATCAGCACGGAGAATGAATTTCTTGATGTGATATGCCAATGCAATAATATATTCATGCTTATAGAAGTCTGCATCAGGTTAAAAACTACTCAGGACCTGTCTACATAGTAGAGTAATGTGAATTTGTGGGGGGCATGATTTCTAAAATGCACTAACACACTGCACTTTAATTGGTCCACACAAATCATGCTGATAGTAGTATTACATTAACACACACTATGGAAACTTTATTTTATACCAAAAGGCTCTTAATCCGCAGCATCTCAGCATGCTTTAGAAATCACACACCTGTAGAGCACATTATCCCACTGTGTAGACAAGCCCATAGTCAACTGTGTAGGGAAACAAAGTTAGCTTTCCATCTTAAGTCTTCAGAAAAATTGTACACAGTAATGTAATTCCCTCATTATTATTAAGCAGTTAATGAGGACAAAATTGAATCCAAAATAAGACTTTTTTCTTCTTTAAATGGTGAGATTTAATATAAACTATTACCCCTAGATTGCCAAAGAAAAAAATTGACTTTGCAACTCTTACTCCTTCGTATGTCCTCACTTATTAGAAATTTCACCAAGATTATTCTTTGTTAATAAGCTCTCGTGCAAAATACAGAAATCCATGCTTTGTTCTGGTCTCAAAAAAGGGGGAAAACAGAGGATTCTGTCCTCAAAAAGTGAGAAAACAGCCTTCTAAATGTGTTCAGTGGAAACATCATTGGAAGAACTCAACATATAGACTTTGTATTACTCAGCCTCTAGCTCTCCTCTGTCAATACTGTTCTGTGTGAGAAATACAAGCGCAAGTTGAAGCTAATGTTGCTAAAGGCAATAGCACTGCAGTTATCCACTGTCTCAGATTATTTGTAAAGAGTGATTTGTCCTCTTGCTATCAACCAGAGACACAGAGCTGTTTGCAGAGATCCCTCTTGTATAGCAACATGCAAATTTGGCTTCATGTCTCCCCATCTACTTCATTTGGAATTTTCTGCCCAAAATTATTTGCTCCTTTCCTTTTTTTGACTCACAGAATGAAAAGAAATCCTCCATACTGAAACAGATAATGTCTCTGTAAAAAAGCAGTATCATACAGGATGTCCACAAAGACTATTCCCTTCAAAAGAAGAGATAACTTTGTCTAAAGCCAGAAGTATGATACCATAAACAAAGAAAGCAAGTTACTTTGGAACTTACATAATACAACTCACAGACGTGAACATGAAAGTCTGTCAACTCAGGGAGGTAAGTCTACTTATCTTTCCTTTACTATAATCAAAATAATTATGAAATTTTCCGTATGTAATAAACTATCATTTGTCCACCAAAAGAGTCATCCAGGAAAGGAGAATTATGCAAAAGAGATTGTAGTCCGTTATGTCAGATCATACAAATGAGTGCAAGGAAACAGAAGAGGGTAAATAAAAGGAAGCGAATAGGGTAAATAAAGGAAGCAAATGGCACAAAATGTTGCAAAAACTGAGGATTATCCAAGTACAGTATAACAATGGCTTGATACAACTGGAATAGTATTGTCCAGCCTGGATTGCCCAATTCATTTCTGACAGATTGACTGGTGATTCCAGTGGGTATTTTTCTTGGTCTGAAAACCCCCTGTACATGCAGTACTATAAACTTATAGGTGCCTTCTTTATATAAGATCCATAAGCCTATTGGAGTTTAAAAAAAGACAGGTCTCCCAAAGACAAACATAATGGCTAAAGATCAAACAATGAAGGAATTTTGAAAGATTCTTCAGAACAAACAAGCTGTGTCAAGACAGGACAATTCTTACAGAGAACTATTGGAATATAAAGAAAGAAATCTGGTATCCAAAGTTGAGCAATCCAAAGATCAAATTAAATTGAGACTCCAAAATTTAAAGTTGATGAAAGATATGCTAAAAAAAAGAGACACACACTGCACAACAAACTGTGGAACTCTCTTTCACAAGATGTGATGGAGGCAAAAAGCTTAACAGGAAATCAGAGAAACAAAATGTGTGAAGTGATATCTTTTATTGCATCAACTTCTGTTGGTAAGAGAGACATGCTTTTGTGCTTACACAGCTCTTCAGGTCTTGGAAAACTTACTCAGCATCACAACTAAATAGAATATGAAATAGATTGTTTAGCATAAATAGTTAACGCCTATTTCAAGGGACCATTCAAGATCAAGTGGCCTGTTAATATAGGTTAGTAAGCATTTATATAGATGATTATATCTACCTATGTAATTCTAACAAATGTAATTCTAGTTGTTAAATTTAATTTATAAAGAATGTAATTTCATGCGTTAGGATCTAAGTTACCCCACTGTAGTTAGGAAGAAATCCCTTTTCCCTCCCCCTAACAGGTAGACCGTCTGTCCATTATGGATTTTCCATCTTCTACTAAAGCATCTAGTACTGGCCTGTGTAGGAGACAGGATACTAAATTAGCTGGACCATTGGTTCTAACTGGCAAATCAATTCTATTCTTGTAAGAAGGAATAGCAATGTTTCATACAGCTGAACACATTTAACATGTAACAGGCTTTACATGCTTAAGTCTGGAAAATGCTCAGGCAAAGGTAATATAGTATTACTCTGCCAGAAAGAGGAGATACAACAGATTCAATATATACTACATAAGATTTTGAAGTTCATAAAATGAAGCAGTAGAATAACTCTGGCTCATAAAACCAGGCAGTCAGTCTTTTTCTTTAAAGAGTCACTTGCTCAGACTCTGAAAGAAAGAAAGACTAGTCTGGTGAAGATGCTACTCTTTCAATATATTCCTCTTCTCTCCCCCACCCACACCTCCCCCTGCAAAAAAAAACTTTGCAGCACTGTGGCCAGTACTCTGCATAGGAAAAAATGCCAGGGTGGAAAAGTTATGATCCTTGTAGAAAGGAGAAAGAGAGGTCTGGTGTTCACTTAACTGGAAGGGAATTGTATTATTATTTAAGAGTTCTTAAGAAGCTCAAATTTGCTCTCCTAACCACATAGTCTACAAGATATTTCAGCCAAATGAAGTTCTTCAGGTTTGTCAGTCACCTAAACTTTCTGGTTCAATTTTTATTTCCAGTTGTACAAATTCAACAGACAAAGCATAGATGAAGGTCATCTATCAAATGTGGTTTTGATTTCCATAGTTGCAGTGGATAAGTCTGCCTGATTCCTTTGTTACTTACTGCAAATGCACTTTTTAGTTCATAATGCACATTTTTTTTAGTTCATAATGCACATAATGCAATCATCTTTCAATCCCACAGAAAGACTGAATTTCTTACAGCTTTTGTTATAAATTATTAGGCTATATTTTCCTTTGATAAATGATAAAAAGAATCCCTATGCAGTTACTCATGACAGTAAAATTTTATGAAGGTACAACAAACCTGGCCACATGAAAAACATTATACTTATATTGGGGGTGTGTGTGTGTGTGTGGAGTGGGGGCAGACAATACTAAAACAGGAATAAAAAACAACCTCAAGTGCAATGGCATGAAAAAAGGATTTGAGACTGTTTTCCATTTTAGGCCTGATCACGTATCCTCAGTTAGCAAATGAGTCGTAGAGTTTTCATCTGAGAGTTGACTAACTCCATTTTGCCTAACACTGCTTCTGGTTAATATTCAAGTTTGTTTTTATAGACATGAAGCAGCAGTGACACGGGAAAGAAAGGAGTATTTGAAGGAAAAGGTAGAGGGTGACAGAAGGGCCTACCTGGAGACAGCTATTACAGAAGCATTTATTCCATCATAACAGGAGGAAGCCAACACTATGAGGATGGTCCATTACATGAAACTCAGGGTTTCTTCTGAGAAAGTCTAAAGAGCAAGAAGCATTAAGATTAAATCATCATCCTCACTTATGACCTGACAAGTCCTCAACTAGAACTGTTCCTATAGCCAGAAAATAGTAAAAGAAATAAATGGATTATAAAGCACTTCAGTTATGGACAATGCCTCCCTCTCAACTATCATACTATACATAGCCACACCTGTATTTGTTCCATTCACTAGCAACCTTAATTCTGCATTTTGCTCAAGATTACTTTAATGAAAAAACAGAGGCCAGGAGCTTCTAGTTATATATGTTTCAACTGAATTGCTGGCATTTTTTTCTGATTGAAGTGTTATGACAAATTAATCCCAGAAGAATAATCATAAAATTAAACACTGAAAAATCTTCTTTGTTAAAAATACAAAAGCCTGATTTACTAACTGTATTCTTCCTCAGCAGGAGATTTAGCTTCCTGACTTTTGAACAGGCCACACCCAATAGTTTTAAGGGAACACATTTTGTCTAGCAGGATTTGCAAGACAACTCTGGCCCCTGAAATGCAGAAAAAAAGTTCTGTACAAACAGTTCTATTCAAAGAAGTCTGACTGAAAGTAATGAGCATTAAAAGGATGCCACAAAACAAAATTCACAGGGTACTTCCTTGTTTTAGGATCTGTCCCGTGTTCAGTAAGCCAGCATTGCAGGAAGATGAGAGTCCTAAATTTATTTTAGCAGTATCAACACAAGGACTTTGTCTTCACACTGTTCAGTTTGCTTTATAACAAGATGACAAAGACCACCAGACATTGACAGTGCAACAAATCTTGATGCAATACTAACAGTTCAAAGCAACATTTTCCTAAATGGATATATGGAAATAGATGCCAGCCTTTCCAGAATTCAGAATTCATGCAAAAATAAAGACCAGAGATGATCCTATCCTGCATAAAGCTGAAGAATTCTGCAGCATCAGATGTGTAATTCATTTCAGGTTTGTCTTGTACATGAGTGATCTCTTTCAAGTTCCATTTATACAGGTTATTATATTGCACTGTTGTATCTGAGCATCCTTCAGCAATACATTAAGTGGCTAACATCTAGCATGTGTTTGTTCTTGCTCATTCTCTTCCTAGAGAGATGTGTTATGTGCAGTGTAGCATTTTGTTTTGGATTTCCCCACCAACCCCCACAAAACCAGGGCTAGGCCTGCGCAGTGGAGAGCAGAGTCAGGGAAGAGAAAGATGGGGTGTTACAACATAGAACAGTTTTCCCCCTTTTAGCTTATTGACCTTCGGGAATTGTGTGCTAAAGGAAATAAGGAAACTGACACATGGTAACTTCATCTGCAAATAGGAAAGCCTGAACAAATAAAAGAGACCCAAACAAAACTGCCAAGTGCATACAATTCTGTATCACCCAAAGAAAGTTTGTCAAAACAAAAACTATTGGATGTGGCCTGTTAATTTGACCAAATAAATTCAAGTGACCTGTATCAAATGAGTGACTAAATCAACAGGAAACTTAATGGGATACTCTAGTTTCTGGTGGTGCAAAATAAACCTTTTTGTGAGGTTGTTACATTTTTAAAGTATGTCACTCTGCTTTTAGCGATAATCCAACTGGTTGGTCCTCACTGCTCCCTTTAAACAATTTGAAATAGAAAATCTCCTCCCTTTTCCCAGGGACAAAAGGTGCTACTGCAATGAAAGGTACAGGGTGTAATCTTCTCTTCATCTTCTCTTCCACTCAGCAAGATCTTAAATAAACAAAATCGTGCTTGGCATATAGTCCACTGTCTGGATATGCTCTTCTGGACATACCTAGGCATTTTCACTGGGTCTACACTTTTAAAAAAAATTACACACTCACTTTCCAACAGTGCAGCTACTCAGACTCATGACAGTGAAGATGCATTGTGCTTAATCTATATTAGGGCTTACACTGATCTAACACTAGTGTAGGAGCTGCAGTAAGGCTGGAAATTGGTACAGAGTCTGCAAAATAATCACAGACAAAATGTGTTTCCTTAAAACTATACTAATATTCTTATCCTTGTCCCCAGGTCTGACTCAGTCCCTTTGACCTCAACCCCCACTGACCTCTATGCTCACAAACTTTGTGACTATAAAGCACCATCAATGAGCTTTAGTGGAAGGGACTGGTTTGAGGAATGAAATAAAAATGCCTGAGCCCCGTTCATACTACACTTTCCATGGTGAAACTGCATCAGTGGTGAATTATCTCTCGAAAATTTGCAAATATAAATGCAGTCTTGCTAGTGGTTTCAAAAGCTTCAGAGGGGGTAGCTGAGTTAGGTACAGGGTAGACTTAAAAGACAACAAAAAGTCTGGTAGCACTTTAAAGACTAACAAAACATGTAGATGGTATCATGAGCTTTCATGGGCACAGCCCACTTCTTCAGATGACCAGAGTGTTGGATGTCCAGAACCAATAAGGAAGGGACAGAGGGGGGGAGGGATGGGTATATAAATATCAAAGGGAAAGCTGAGCAGTATATAACAGGCAAAACTGATAATCTATAAGCACCTAAAGACTGGATAGTTAAAAGAAGCAGATAAGAACCATTAGTTAGCAATTAGAGAGAAAGAGTACTAACACCAGATTCTACACAGACAAAGAACCATTGGCACCTTCATTGTTTTGTTGGTTGATAAATGTCCCACCCATCCCGTATCTCCATTCAGACCATTGGCATGAGAATTAAACTTGTGAATGAAATGTATTTCCAACCCTTCCCTGTATATTTGGCTTCTGGAATTGGTCTGTAACAAAACAACTTGAAGATCTCTTCATGAGTGACCAAACAGATTAAAGTGTTCACCAACAGGTTTCTGTATGTTCCCTTTATGGATATCTGATTTGTGTCCACTGATTCTTTCCCACAGGGACTGTCCAGTTTGTTCAATATATATTGCAGTGGGGCATTGCTGGCATTTGATGACATAGATCCTATTACTGGATGTGCAGTTAAATGAGCCTCTGATTTGGTGGCATATGTGGTTGGCTCCAGTGATGATTTCACTTGTATAGATACATGGGCAGAGTTGGCACCGTGGCTGATTGCAGGGCTGGGTTCCTGGATGTTTATGATGTGGTTGTGTAGCATGGTTACCGGACAGAATTTGTTTCAGGTTGGGGGGTTGTCTGTAAGCGAGAATAGGCCTTTTCCCCCCAGGCCTCTGAGAGTGAGGCCTTTTCCAGACATTTTCCAAGGTAGGTTGCAGATTGTGGATAATGTGTTGGAGGTAATGACAAGTGGAATTCTGTTGTTTTCTCCTTTGGGTCTGTCTTGAAGTAGTTCATGTCTGGGTACTTTTTTGGCCCTGTCAATCTGTTTTTGCACTTCTCCAGCTGGGTATTTCAGTTTTAGGAATGCTCTATATAGATCCTGTAGGTATTTATGTCTCTCTGTGGAATCGGAGCAAATCCGGTTATATCTTAGGGCTTGGCTGTATACAATAGATTGAGAAATGTGTCTGGGATGGAAGCTGGAGATATTAAGGTAAGCGTAGCGGTTGGTAGGTTTTCGGTAGAGTGTGGAGGAAATTTGTCCATCATTTAATTGTACTGTAGTGTCAAGGAAGTGGATTTCTCGTGGGGACTGGTCCAGGCTGAGGTTCATGGTGGGGTAAAAGTTGTTGAAATCCTTGTGAAATTCTTCAAGAGTCTCTTTTCCATGGGTCCATATGATGAAGATGTCATCAATGTAGCATAAGTAGAGTAAGGGTGTTAGGGGGCAAGAGCTGAGGAAACGTTGTTCAAGGTCAGCCATAAAGACGTTGTGGTGGATCAGGTGGATGAGGTAGACAAGGATTTCTTCGGACAACTGAGAGAAGCTTCCAGATCACAGGCCCTGGTTCTCATGGGGGACTTGAATCACCCTGACATCTGTTGGGAGACCAATACAGCAGTACACAGACAATCCAGGACATTTTTGGAGAATGTTGGGGATAACTTCTTGGTACAAGTGCTGAAGGAACTGACCAGGGGCCATGTGCAGCTTGATCTGCTACTCACAAACAAGGAGGAACTAGTAGCGGAGGTAGAGGTGGGTGACAACTTGGGAAGCAGTGATCATGAGATGGTACATTTCAGGATCCTGACCAAAGGAAGAAAGGAGAGTAGCAAAATAAAGACCCTGGACTTCAGAAAAGCAGACTTTGACGCCCTCAGAGAACTGATGGGCAGGATTCCCCGGGATGCTTACCTGAAGAGGAAAAGAGACCAGGAGAGCTGGCAGTATTTTAAAGAAGCCTTATTGAAGGCACACGAAGAAACCATCCCAATGCACAGCAAGAAAAGCAAATATGGTAGGCAACCAGATTGGCTTACCGGGAAAATCCTTGGTGAGCTTAAACACAAAAAGGAAGCTTACAAGAAGTGTAAACTTGGACAGATGACTAGGGAGGAGTATAAATATACTGCTCGAGAATTCAGGGGACTTATCAAGAAGGTGAAAGTGCAATTGGAATTGCAGCTAGCAAGGGATGTGGAGGATAACAAGAAAGGTTTCTACAAGCATGTTAGCAATAAGAGGGTGATCAGAGAGGGTGTGGGGCCCTTACTGGATGAGGGAGGCAACCTAGTGACAGATGATGTGCGAAAAGCTGAAGTACCCAATGCTTTCTTTGCCTCTGTCTTCACGGACAAGGTCAGCTCCCAGACTAATGCACTAGACCAGTGGTCCCCAACACGGTGCCCATGGGTACCATGGCGCCCGCCGGGGCATTTATGTACGCCCGCCTAGTGACCAGGGCTGGCCCGAGCCATTCTTGCGCCCCAGGCCCTGGGTGCGCGGTGCATGTGCGGCCCCCGACCCCGGGCGCCCAGCAGCCCCAAAAGGTTAGGGACCACTGCACTAGACAACGCAGTATGGGAAGGAGATGGACAGCCTTTGGTGGGGAAAGAACAAGTTAGGAACTATTTAGAAAAGCCAGACATACACAAATCCATGGGTCTGGATTTAATGCATCCGAGGGTACTGAGGGAGCGGGCAAATGTCATTGCGGAGCCTTTGGCCATTATCTTTGAAAACTCGTGGAGATTGGGAGAGATCCTGGATGATTGGAAAAAGGCAAACATAGTGCCCATCTTTAAAAAAGGGAAGAAGGATGATCCAGGGAACTACAGACCAGTCAGCCTTACCTCAGTCCCCGGAAAAGTTATGGAGGGGATCCTCAAGAAATCCATTTTGAGGCACTTGGAAGAGGGGAAGTGATCAGGAATAGTCAACATGGGTTAACAAAGGGCAAGTCGTGCCTGACCAATCTGATTAGCTTCTATGATGAGGTAACTGGCTCTGTGGATATGGGAAAGTCAGTGGATGTGATATAGCTTGACTTTAGCAAGCTTTTGATACGGTCTCCAACAATATTCTTGCAAGGAAGTTAAGGGAGTATGGATTGGATAAATGGACTGTAAGATGGACAGAAAGCTGGCTAGACTGTTGGGCCCAATGGATAGTGATCAACGGCTCAATGTCAGGTTGGCAGTTGGTTTCTAGCGGAGTACCCCGAAGATCTGTTCTAGGACCAGTTTTGTTCCACATTTTTCTTAATGACCTGGATGAGGGGATGGATTGTACCATCAGCAAGTTTGCAGACGACACTAAGCGAGGGGGAGAGGTAGACACACGGAA
Source organism: Pelochelys cantorii (assembly GCA_032595735.1). Classification (NCBI taxonomy): domain Eukaryota; kingdom Metazoa; phylum Chordata; order Testudines; family Trionychidae; genus Pelochelys; species Pelochelys cantorii. Next base: position 8,564,944 of record CM064339.1, on the reverse strand, counting down.
GGGCAGGGATAGGGTCCAGAGTGACCTGGATAGATTAGAGGATCGGGCCACAAGAAATCTGATGAGGTTCAACAAGGATAAATGCAGAGTCCTGCACTTGGGACGGAAGAATCCCAAGCATTGTTACAGGCTGGGGACCGAATGGCTAAGTAGCAGTTCTACAGAAAATGATCTGGGGATTACAGTGGATGAGAAGCTGGATATGAGTCAACAGTGTGCCCTTGTAGCCAAGAAGGCTAATGGGTGCATTAGGAGGAGCACTGCCAGCAGATCCAGAGAAGTGATTATTCCTCTTTATTTGGCTGTGGTGAGGCCACACCTGGAGTATTGTGTCCAGTTCTGGGCCCCCCACTATAGAAAGGATGTGGACTTGCTGGAGAGAGTCCAGCAGAGGGCGACCAAAATGATTGTGGGGCTGGAGCCCATGACCCATGAGGAGAGACTGAGGGATTTGGGTTTGTTTAGTCTGCAGAAGAGAAGAGTGAGGGGGGATTTGATAGCAGCCTTCAATTTCCTGAAGGGAGGTTCCAAAGAGGATAGAGAAAGGCTGTTCACAGTAGTGATGGATGGCAGAACAAGGAGCAATGGGTCTCAAGTTACAGTGGGAGAGGTCTAGATTGGACATTAGGAAAAACTATTTCACTGGGAGGGTGCTGAAGTATTGGAATGGGTTACCTAGGGAGGTGGTGGAATTTCCATCCCTAGAGGTTTTTAAGTCTCGGCTTGACAAAGCCCTGGCTGGGTTGATTTAGTTGGGATTGGTCCTGCCGTGGGCAGGGGCTGGACTTGATGACCTCCTGAGGTCTCTTCCAGCTCTATGATTTTATATTGTGGGGCCATGTGGGTGCCCATGGCTGTGCCGCTGACTTGAAGATCCAAATTGTCTCTGAATTGGAAGTAGTTGTGGGTGAGGACAAAGTTGCAGTGTTCTGTAATCAGGTGTGCAGTGCTGTCATTGGGGATGGTGTTCCTGATGGCCTGTAATCCGTTTTCATGTGGAATGTTGGTGTAAAGGGCTTCTATGTCCATAGTGCCCAGGATGGTATTTTCAGGTAGATTACTGATGTTTTGAAGTTTCCTCAGGAAGTCAGTGGTGTTGCGGAGGTAGCTAGTAGTTCTGGTAGCACAGGGTCTGAGGAGAGAGTCGATATTGCCAGGTAATCCTGTTGTAAGTGTGCCAATGCTTAAGATGATGGGTCGTCTGGGATTTTCAGGTTTGTGTATTTTGGGTAGCAGATAGAAAGCTCATGGTTGGGGATTAGGGGGTGTCAAGGCATAGGGGCAGAGCCCAACAGGGTTGTGGATTCGCTTCAAGACAGAGTTGATCAGGGATAGATAGTTGCTTTTATTAATCTGACTACGTAACTAGTATTACAGGCTTAAGATTGCCAGATGGTTGTACAGCTACTGCAAAGTAATATAAATAAACAGAGGCAAAGCAATGCACATAAAGTAGCAGGCACTTGGAAATGCTTGCACCCGTTTAGTCTGCGGAAAGTCCCATTCCAGTCACCTCACATCTGGCCGCAGCGGATGTGGCTCCAGCTAGGGGGATTCAGGACACCGTTGGAGGTCTAGGTCCCTGTTGAGACTCAATGGGCATGGGACTTCCTACACTAGTTATACTATAGTTATTTACCATGTGTTTACGTACCTGGCTCAACGCCATTCTTATCACTCTTATTGGCTGAGACCGAGGTCAAACTTGTTTACCGCTTAGTAGTTTCCCAGCTCAAGGCATGGGTTAGTGCTGATAAAACCCAGCTGCTGTTCATGCTTATAGGGTCCCAGGCTATGCTAAGCTGGGTACAGCAGGGATGGAAACTTCCATCCTAGACCTGCTAAGCTGCAGGACCCACATATGACTTTCATGTGATGGGGGGTTGTTCCTGAGCAGCATCAGGGAGTTTCATGAGCAGTTTTTTCAGGTTTTTTTGGTATTCCTTAGTGGGATCACGGGAGAGAGGCTTGTAGAATCTGGAGTTGGTGAGTTGTCTGGTTGCCTCCTGCTCATAATCTGTTCTGTTCATGATGACTACAGCGCCACCTTTGTTAGCCTCTTTGTTTTTGAGGCTGTGAATAGCATTGTGTTCTGCATGACTCAGGTTATATGTTATTGTTTGCTGACAATGTCAGCTCGAGCACATTTGCGGAAGCAGTGATTTAGAAATCAAGGCTCTCGTTGCGACTGTTGGTAGGGGTCCACACAGAAGCCTTCCTCTTGTGAGATCGGTGTGGTGGGGTAGGGGAGGGAGTAGCAGAAAGGTCAGTGTGTTGGAAATATTCCTTCAGGCGGAGGCAGCGAAAATAGGACTCCAGTTCTCCACAGAACTGAATCATGTTTGTAAGGGTAGTGGGGCAGAAGGAGAGTCCTCGAGATAGGACAGATTCCTCTGCTGGATTGAGAGTGTGGTTAGATAGGTTGATGATGTTGTTGGGTGGGTTGAAAGTATCTGGAATGAGAGATCCTGAGGCATGTAGCAGTTTGGATAGTTTATTGTCCTATTTCTTCTGAAGGCAGATGAAGTGGTCCTTGTAGGTGGTTTGTTGAATTGTAGTAAAGTCTGGAAAAGATGAAGTGTGTGTGGATGCTTGGTTTTTTATGCTATTTTCTAATGTTGAGCTCCTCCTTGATTTTTTTCTGTTTGTTGTATAAAATGCTGATAAGGTGATTCCTGAGTTTTTTTGCGAGAGTGTGGCATAATCTCTGGCTGTAGTCTGTGGGATATGTAGATTGTAGTACCTGAAGTGAGAAGAGATGAGTACCTCCTAACGAGTAAGAACTGGTTAAAATAACTCACTGGTCTATAACTCAAATTCAGCGCACATCTAGACTACCCGCAGCTTTTGAAAGAAGATATGCAAATTTGCATATCTTCTTCCGATCCCGTTTTCTGAAGAATTAAAAAAAAAAAAAAAAAAAACCCACAACCAACCCACTTTTTTGAAAGGACCCTTCTTCCTAAAAAAATGAGGTGTACAGGGTTCTTTTGAAAAAGGGGTTTTTCCAAAAGAACCATGTCTACACTGCTTTTTTTTTTCCGAAAAAAATCTTCCAAAGACGGGATTGGAAGAAGATATGCAAATACGTGCCGAATTTGCTTATCTCCTTTCGAAAGCCACAGGCAGTCTAGATGTGCCCTAAGTGAACTCTTTCAGTATGCCTATATCTAGCAATCACTGTTGCATATCAAAGACATTCCAGTCAAGAGTAGAAGTCAGAAAAGTACAAGATTCACAAGCAGATAAGGGAATTTTAAAAAAGGTTGCCTAAATCAGTGGTTTTCAAACTATGGGTTGTGACCCAATACTGGGTTGTGGAATGTGAGGCACTGGATCTCACTGGTGCAGGGTGATCAGGTAACCAGTGGGCATGCTAAGGCTGGCTACCTGCCACTCCTAGCACTGCAGACTGCACTGCGCCCCAGAAGTGGCTGGCAACAAGACCAACTCCGAGGTGTGGGGAGGGAGGAGCACGCACAGGGTTCTGCACACTGCCCTGAGCACTAGCTCCACTCTCCCATTGGCTGGGAACCTGGGACTGGCTGCTTCCAGCACGCAGCATGGTCTGTGGTGCCAAGAGAGGCAGGAAGCCTGCCCTAGCACCCCCATTGCACCACTGACTGGGAGCTGCTCAAAGTAAGCCCCTCCTGCCACAGCCCTGACACCCCCAAAGGAGACCCCTGCTGTACTCCAAAGCTCTCATCCTCAGCCCCACCCTGGAGCCCACACTCTAGTCAAATGATGTTGGATCATGGGCATCAACGATTTTCTTCAACTGGGTCATGAGAAAAAAAGTTTGAAAACCACTGGCTTAAAGTAAGTTTTGCTCTCCAAGTGTATTATAGGTTGAACCTCTCTCATCTGGGACTCTCTGGTCCAGCCACATCTGTGGTCGTGACAGACCATTGATGAGGGTGGATCACAGAGTCCCTGGACCATAGAGCCCTGTGGGTACCAGCAGTCAGAGTTGAACCAGGAGCCCAGTAGTCCCGGAGCAGCAGACCCGACAGCTCCGGCATGCTGGAGCCCATGCTGGTGCAGCCATGGAGACGCGGTGCCACCGTGTGGACAGAAGCAGCCCCACTGACCTCTGTGACTGTGGCGGCAGCAGCGCCCGGGTGGCAACAGAGCCCTGGCAGCCCCAGGACAGCTGAGTTGGGAGCCCTTTGGTGGGGGGGAGGAGACAGGGGAGCCCTGTACTGATGGACCCCAGGAAAGCCTGGAGTCCATCAGTAGAAGGGTGGAATTGACCTCCCTTGGTCTGGCAAACTCCCTCATTCAGGACCTATCAGATCGGGAGGATGCCGGACCAGGGAAGTCCGGCCTGTACTTCCATAGATTCCACTGAGAGATCATATATCCTTCAGTGTGTGACAGGAACTCATTTCAGAGAATCGCATCACTGGGAAGGCCTGTACATGTGCCTCTGATCATCAATTTTAAAATCAACATAAATCCCCACATGTCCCTTGGTTCTTTAACTTCAGGAACACTCCAAAATAAAGGGAAAAAAAGAGTCTCGTATTATCTCTGCAGATTCAGATATCTTACATCCATAAGCAACCTTTTCTTCATGACATTATTTACACAGATATTCACAGATTAGCTAGCAGTGGAAATTCTCAACAAGAAAGCAGAGTACGAAATACTGAAATGATAATGAAAACACTGCTCTCCTGAATGGCAACCCAGTCTGATCTGACTCAGTACTGGGAAACAAAGAGAATTTGGTTTTTATGCTTCAGGTAGCAGCACTGCAAATCTCAACAACTAGCACATCATAAAGAGATACTGCAGAAGTTATGACTCCCCCAGTGAAAAGAGCAGTATGGGACTTCTGGTAAAATAAAGCACACTGTATAAGAAAGCAGAGACACACAACTATCTTTAATTAAATGTTCTTAAATTAATGGGTGCGGAAGAACATGCCTGCTTCCCAAAGACATCAATGCAACCAAAGACAGTAGGTTGTATGCTGACTGGTAAAGGTAGTCAGGCTCCAGTTCTCCACTGCAAGAGAAACTGGCAGTGACAGATTTCAGCAACCAAGAGCAATAATAGTCAAATCCAGAAGATGGGCTTAAAAAAGGCAGAACCATATGCTAGGAAGTCATAATGGAAAGGGAACTTCAGAAACGGTAAGCCTAATTGGATAACTGCTAGCATACACAGCCTTTCCCTTCCGGAGCCTCCCCCTGATCCATGTTCCTGTTTAATAGGAGATAAGGCAGTTCTAAGAAAAGCATGTCTATTCCAGGGATCTCAGCTTACTAGATCCAGATTTATGCCCCATCAACCTTATGCTCATAGGACCAGATGCAAAGATTTTGCATAACTGAAAATCTTCAGTCTCTCAAGTCCTTAACTACCCAAGCATGAAGGGAAAAACTGAAGGACTGATGTTTGCCATCTGAGGCATGGCTGCACCCAGCAAAGAGGCAGGAAGCTGAAATTCTTGCAACCACTTTGCTTCCTTCTCTTAGAAGTAGACATAGCATCCCAAATTCTTAGAGGACCTGGCTGCCCTACTCACAAGAAAGGACAAAGACTCTAATGAAAGCAATAATTTCGGAAACTAGGCTCAAACCCAAAGAGCAATCCAGAACCAGCTAACTCTTCAGACCTGTTGGATCAAAGGACTTCTTGGACATAATTACATAACTGATAACTACTTAGCCATACCCCTATCCTGACCTCTTTCCATCTCTCAAGGCAGAAAGAATATAACCATTAGACAGAGTCCAAACAACAAGAATATGTACAAACCTACTACAAGTTGTACCTCCCTAAACAGGGACTCTTTGGTCCAGCAACATCTGTGGTCTGGCAGGACCATGGATGTTGCTGGACCACAGAACCCAGGGATAGGGAGGTCTGGTGGTGAGGTCAGGAGTTTGGCAGGAGGGCCAGTTATTCAGTGGGAGTCCCATGACAGAGGAGGGGGGGGGGAGGGGGCGGGTTGCAGAGCAGGAGCTCTGGCCTTGGTAGCCAGGGAATTCCAGCCCTGGTGAGCCCCGTCTGGGCTGACGGCAGGGGGAGCTGGTACAGGAGCCCAGAAGCAGTGGGGCCAGATCTGGAGCCCAGGGGCAGCGAGGCCAGGTGCCATCTGGAATCAGCTGGCAGTAGGGAGAGGTGGGGGGCTGGGAGGCAAATGACAGGGGACCTCTGTGGTCCAGCAAATCCCCTTTCAGGACAGGCCCCATCCCGAGGGTGCTGGACCAGGGAGGTCCAACCAGTACTAGATACTTACAACTAAAATATACTACCTCCACCAATTCTGATGTAGGAGGAGTATTGGGTACTATATCCAAGAGGCAGTTGGGTAGTTTTTAAAACCTTTTTAATACCTCAGAAATAGATTCCATCATCATGTAGCAGTAGGGATCAGCAGGAGCAGTGTCATAAAGGAGAAAGCCAAGTATAGGATGTACCTCTTTAATCTGGAATTCTGTCATTCAGCAACATCCATGGTCTGGCAGCAACTCCTTCCCCCACGCCCTCTCAGTGCTTCCTGACCATTGCACATTAGCTGCTGACTTGCAGCCTTGAAGCTCAGGGAGGGAGTGGAAGGAGCAGGGAGGCTCACTCAGGGGAGGAGGCATGGAAGAAGCGAGGCAGGGGTGGAGGAGTGAAAAGAAGCAGGACAGAGGTGCAGCAGGGACAGGAAGAGGTGAGGTGGGGTCTTGGGTAAGGAGTGAAGGGAGGACAGGGCTTGGAGCAAAAGGGAGGGTTGAACATACCCCCTTTCAGAGTAAGTTTCCTGAGGTCAGGGAAAGTCCTAACAGTCCTAGCTCTCAAATTCTATCCTGTATTTATTTGCGACATGAGGCAAGTGTAACTGTCTGAGTGTGCCTGGAAAATTTATGGAACACTTCAGTCTGTTTTTCTATTTGACTTTTCAAAGTTTTTAGTTTGTGAGTTCACTACCTTTTGGAAATTCCCGATCGATGTTAGCATGGTGTGAGTTGAAATGGCGCTGGAGATTTGAACACTTGAAATGTGCTAATGAAATCTGGCATATCAGAGAGTGGTTTGCCAATTCATTCAACGAAAAAATATAAACTTTCCCACTCTATTAAGAATGCGCTGTGTTCTTCATATTTGCACTTATTTTTACATTTTCCTTCCATGTTGAAAGAAGATTACCACGTTGCAGACTAAAAAGAAAATGTTGGACACTGCCAAAAATCTCACCAGCAAAATGTGATAAGGAAGATGGACATTTTTAAAATAACAAGGTACGTGAATGGTTCTGTTGTAGAATACCGGACAGAGAGTTATCTAGTCCACTGATTGGCTACTAATGAGCAGTTAATCATTTAACTGATTGGCTCACATTCAGCACTAGAGTACAGATTTAAACATATACAACAGGCAAATGAAAATTAGTAATAGACGACAAATATTAACACACCATTTACTAAAATGTTAAATTTTGTGTGAGCCGCATTTTGGCCACCCTTGGTCTACATAATAAGAGAAAAGCTCATTAAAGGAAAACCAAGGTACATGAGACAAGACAAGCTGGATGACTGGTTAAAGGTAGCCAAGTGGAGCAGTGAGCAGCTCTCTACAGTCAGAAGTCCTGGTGCCTCCACTTAATCTATTCCTTATACCTGAAGCAGAGACCACAGATGTAATATGACTTAGCAGTTATTATCATATCACTTTGGAAATGGAATTCAGGCATCATTTTAGATGAATGAATTATAAATATACCTGCACTGTATTATCATCTATTTCTTTTTCATATTACTTTGTTTCTTATGCTTTATCTACTGGTACTTTTTCCTTGAGCTAATACAGAAAAATTATATAACAATATTGCATTGCAAGCCTTGTTGAGTTTATTTGCCTCATAGAGACCCATAGCACAGGAAATAGGAATGCTGGGAGTGCTGCAGCACTCTCAGGCTTTATACCAGGGACCCAGCTGCACTGCCACACAGAGGCCCAGGTCACGTGCCAACTCCTCACCTGGGCTTTGGTTTGCTGGTCACATGGCCCTCAGCTTCTGGTGACAAGTGCCAGCCACTGCTCCAGGTCCCGGCTGCGCTCAGGTGCCAATCCCTTACGTGGGCCCTGAGCTGCTGGCCCCAGCTCCTGGCTACCCATGGTTCCTAGCTGCTGATGGCAAGTGCCAGGCACTGCCCAAAGTCTTAGCCAGCCTTGGGTTCTAGTCCCTGGTCCCAGCTGCCCCAGGGTCCCCGCCACCCACTGGCAGCAGGTCCCCAGGGTCCCAGCCACCAGCCTCATCTCTTCACCAACCGTGGGTCCCAGTGGTAAGTCACAACTGCTGGCCCTAGCTCCCTGCCACCTGACAGTCCAAGCAGGTGGCAGCAGGTCCCAGCCAGCGGTCCCAGCTCCTCACCACTAGGAGCCACAGGCAGTTGCTGGGACCCGGGAGTGGTGGGCTGGGATTTGCACCGGTAGGCAATTGGGACCTGTATGCTGGACACAAAATTGAGAGATGCTGCAGCACCCCTCCTTCCCTGCCCCACACACACACACACTCCCACCCATACAGAGACCTACTGGCTTTCTGCATTCACTTTCCCTGGTTCGGAAACGTCTCTAGTTTGGCAATGGTCAGGTCCCAACAGTGCCGAACTACAGAAAACACTGTATAAAGATCCCCTAAATCAAATATAGATAAGTAGAAATGAAAACCACTTAGTGATTACTTCTGAAAAGAAATACCGTGAAAACAGAATTAGAGTCCATCTTCCAAATCATACAGAAATTAGTTTTAGAAGGCTGTAGCAGGGGATGAAGGAGAGCCTCTGCTTTATTTTCGTTTTCTTCTGGGTAGCTTACCTTAGACTGAGAATGAGAAGATAATTTTAAATCACTGGAATAGATTTGCTATTATGCAAACCACTAAAGTTCAACAAAGCCAACACTACCCTTTGTAAATGGCTCTCTCTGAAACTCACCCATCTCTATCTAGAGCTTAATTTGTTATGTTTTAAAGTTGATTAACATTGTACTGTCACACAAATTTCTGAATGAGGTTTCTTTGTAACATTACCAACCCAATAATCAAAATACAGAACACTTGTATCTGTAAGAAATCATATCACGGACATTAGGTGAATTACTGAATAACATTTAGGGTACTTTAAAAATAACAAACACACAAATGAGCATCCAATCGTTCAAATTCAAGCTTTTTTTAAAATTTTATACTTGTGTTTTATAGGAGAATTGTAAGAACTGATACAAGTTTAGTACAGCTAGAATGCAATGAATGCTAAAACTTATAGAAATGTACAGATATCAGCATGGCTAAATTGTAACATATGTATTTGCAAAACAGATAAAGCTACTTCACATTGAAGACAGATTAATTAGTAGCTCAGTACAAAGTCTTTCATACACATTTCAACTTATTAAAGACAAGAGCATGTACTTACCATTGTTATGCTAAGTATTAATGATTCCTGTTTGTCCTATTTATTCCAAATGATTGTTCTTTAAATACATCAAGGAGAATACATCTAGTACGCATCTTTGCAAAATATGCTAGTGGCTTGGATAATGTGATAGTTTTAAATGAGACTGCTATTAAGTTAAAAGAAACCATTACATAGTATGATCATTCACAATGTGTGGCTGTGTCTACATTGGCATGATTTTGCGCAAAAGCATGCTGCCTGTCTACACTGGCGGGGAGTTCTTGCGCAAGAACACTGATGTTCTAATGTGTGAAATCAGTGCTTCTTCCGCAAGAACTATGATGCTCCCGCCCAGGAATAAGCCCTCTTGCGCAACTGTTCTTGCGCAAGAGGCCAGTGTAGACAGGCAACATGAATTTCTTGCGCAAGAAAGCCCAATGGCTAAAATGGCCATCGGCGCTTTCTTGCGCAAGAGAGCGTCTACACTGGTACGGATGCTTTTGCGCAAAAGCCCATCTCTTGCGCAAAAGCACATTCCAGTGTAGACGCTCTCTTGCGCAAATACTTTAACGCAAAAACTCTTGCGTTAAAAAGATTTGCGCAAAATCTTGCCAATGTAGACGTAGGCTGTGTGTTTAAAATTAGATTTAAGTATTAGGATAAATTATTCAACTGGTCTTTTCCTCTAGATTTAGGGGAAATACACGTGGCACAAGGGACATGAACAGTTTTGCCTGTAAACTGTGAGCTTGTGTGGTCACTCAGGAGAGATTCAAATGCCACCCAGGTGATTAGCAGAGCACCTACAGCTAGGCTTTTTGTTTCTACTGGTGGTGGGCATTCGCACATGCCTTGGTGTTCATAAAAAATTAATTCCACACATGGATAGAAAAGATTAACGGGAACATTAGACATGAGTAACCAGGCACTTCACCTACAACGTTAATACAGCACTATGGTATATATTTGACTTACCACTGCTACAGCATCACTAGAAAGAACAGCATTAATATCCAGTACTGTATAGTATGCTATGTTGGTCAAAATATAGATAATCGTCACAATGGGCATAGAAACTGCAATAGCCAGTGGCAGATTCCTGATGAGACAAAAACAGCAAATAATTCTAATCTAGTAATAAAATTCACTTATTAATTAGCATTCCCCTACCTCAGAACATATATATGCTTATAGGATTTGGATAGGATTGGGAAAATTCTACAGCTTTTTAAAAAGTATAAAATTTCAACTGATATCAATTTTATTTTTACACATTTTTAAACGTCTTCAATTGTGCAAAATTATGGGTTAAGCATTTTTCCTATTTTAAATTTTCGTAGTTGCAGAAAATTATGGGGGGAGTCAGACAATAATTACAGTAAAAATACTAAACACGGTTTCAAAAAGTTAATAGCCATTAAAATTGTCATCACATGTCAAAGTAAATATCCATAAAATCACACTATAATAAGTTCTTAGAAGCATTTTTCTTACTTGGCTTATTTGTCAATGTCAGCTATCAATGGAATCAATTTGTAAGTATATGGTGAAATCCTGGTATTTCCTAATAAAAATTGAATCATTCCAGGCCTAGGTATAGAGCAGTGGTTTGAAGCAAAGGAAGTCAATCAAAACTCATAGAGTCAGATTGAATGAACCAAGTAGTCTTTTCTAGTCTTCTCTATGCATCGTTTATGCAGGCAATTTTGCCCAATACATTAACTGCCACCATATCACATTAAAGCACAAATATCAGAAATACAGGCTGAATTTCTCTAGTCCAGCACCTTCAGGATCTGACTGATGCTGAACCAGAGAATTTGCTGAATCATGGGAAGACAATAGTGTCTAGCAGCATTACCAACACTTCCACTGCTTACTGGGTTCTTAGAAGACATTTATGGGGTAAATTAGAGCTAAACAACAGCACAGAACACAGAGCCAGGACTGGTAGCTGGAAACAAACTTTATGGGAATGTGGGAAACTTGGCCACATCCATCATAAGTGGACATCCAGCTAACTTAAATCACGTTGGACCACAGATGTTGTTGGACCAGAGAGTGCAGGACTAGGGCGGTTCAACATGTACTAGCAAACAACTGTTAAGTAAGTAAGTCAGGTTTTCATGTCAAGTTTAGTTCTGGTGTCTGCCTGTTAATGTCTATATTATGAGCTAGGGGTGTATCTCCCCTGCTTGTGATGACATACTTGCATTAGATTCATGAAAGCTAGTGCAAGTGTTAAATGGTAGTGTAACCACAGTAAAACATGATGCAGTGGTACAGCTTGCCCACAACATTAGGGCAGGCTTGTACTCGGAAAGGCTACGTCATGCTGCTGATGCCTGTGCTACTCACAGCTACATTACTATTTACACTTGTGATAGCTCTCATTGAGCTAGTGCAAAGAAATTTACACAACCTGGGAATCATACCCCAGCTCTTAATGCAGACTCAGTCTTACAGGAAAGTAAAATATACTACTGCTTTGTATTTTGTACATTTCATATTGATTTGAGACGTGCAAACAGTAAAACTTGTAGCTACAGAACAAAGACAATAGAAATCCAGTTTTCAAACATCTAATTCTCTTCAGCATGGGTAAAAATCAATGATTTAAAACATTTTTACATCATCAAAAGACTACCTTTCTTGATTAAGAACAACAGTTACAATTAAATCTTATCACAAACATGCTACATCTATACTTACAGTCTCATAAATATGAACTAATGGTTCTAGTCTACCCAGCCTAACTACCAACTCTTGCTGCTTGAAAATTCTGGGCTTTCAATTTCTGTTTCTCAGCAGACTCAAGTCACATGAGCAAAGACAGACACAGGCTGGATGTGTTCGTTTTTGTTCTGTGCTTATGTACAGGGTTTGACAAACGGTGGCGAAACCTACTTGTCAGCCCCGCATTGTGCATGCGCAAGACCCGCATTGTGCATATGCACGCCGCCAGCGAACAGGGTGACCAGCTGAAATCTACTCGCCACGGGAGAGTAGATTCAGTGATTTATCGAATCCTGCTTATGTACCTGGGCCAAACATGGCAGAGGAGTTAGTTAAGACATTGTCTTAAAGACAGAGAGGCAACATATAGGAAAGGACAGAGGCAGAGTAGAAAGGTACAGTGGAGTGGAAAGAAAAAGGGAAGACATTATTCAGCACACATACAGCTTTCTATATTCCTTCCCCCCTCTTGCCACAGAACATAAGAACGATCCTATCTGAGAATACTTTGAAGAAGTTAATTCCCTGGGTAAAAAAAAAAAAGGAAAACATACCAAGTGTAAGCAATGCAAGAGAGAGATGCAGGGCAAGAATGAAATAAGGAAAACTGTTTACTGGGAGAAAATGATGCAGGGGTCTGCCAGATCTCGTCAGAGGCCTCCATAATAGCCTTGTCAATGGACAATGCTATTTTGGCAGGCAGCATAGGTTGGAGGATTTTAAAAAGTCGTTGCTTTCCCTGGACCTCTTGAAGGGGGATCTCCTGACTGGTAGCTACCCTCTTGAAGAGATCTTGGAACTGACTGAGGTTATGAAAGCCGGGCATTGTTTCTCCTCTTATTTTTTTAAACTATTTACAGAGGGCTAAAATGCTGAACTGGGAGGGAAGTTGTGGGAAGGTCTGAGGGAAAGAAAAAAAAATCTCCCCCTCCCCCTTTTTAATGAAGAAAGGGGAACAGGAAAGTAAGCAACTACCTGCAAAAAAAAAAAGGCTCAGAGGGGTAGCTGTGTTAGCCTGTAACTTTAAAACAAGTAGTCCTGTGGCACCTTAGAGACTAACAAAAATATACATCGTATCATGAGCTTTTGTGGGCAAAACCCATTTCTTCAGAAGTTTTTTTCTCCACTCAAGTCCATCTGAAGAAGTGGGTTTTGCCCACGAAAGCTCATGCAGAGATATTGCTACTGCACTGCTGTTGTCAAAATTTGGAAGGCACTTCAAGAGATACTGACAAAAAGAAATACCTCACCAGAAAGTTAAACTACAGGCAATAAAGGACTGAATGGATCAAACACTAACTTCATCTCATTTTCTTGCAAACATTTTCAACCTCAGATATAAAGGTACATAACTAACGTCTGAAGATGCTGCTGCTGCCATGGCAAGTACATCTCAAAATAAGCCCTTAGTTATGCCAGTCATAATTAGGGATGTTAAAATGCATTTAAATAAGTAAACATGTAACCATTAAAAATTCAGCAGTTACACGTGGTGGCGGCAGTCAGCTCCCCAGGAGCCAGTGCTTGCAGGGAGTCAGTTTTTAAGCTGGCTCTCCACGTTTACTGGCTCCCGTTAGCTCCCCCGACCCCACACAGCGGCCTCTGTATCAGAGGCAGTAGGCCCAGGAAGTATGAAAGTGTAACTGTGCACAGCTACACACTGGCAGCAGCACAGCGGGAGGAGGAGAGGGGCAGAGGGGAGCAGGCAGACAGCTCCCCAAGAGCCAGTGTGCATGAGGAGCTGGCTTTTAAGCCAACTCCCTGCACATTCCGGGAGCCTGCATGTAACCATGAAGGTTAACTGATGAACCCTGGTACACTTTCACATCCCTAGTCATAATATATTTCAGGGCTGAAGCAAGACCACATAATCGGTACATGTTTACTGATGATGTTTTGAACAAAGTCATTTCACTGAACTGGTGGGAATCATTAGCCAGTCACCTTGAAACAGAGATCCTTCAGTTGCTAAGCCAGCTTTTCACAGCAGTAGCTTCCTCTGCAGGCACAGAGAGGATATTTTCATCACACAAATCTAAGAAACTGACTGAGTTGAAAAAGCAGAAACACTCTTATTTCTGTTTCAGTGGGACTGGGGAAGATGAAAGGTTTTAAGGGCTGAGGTTGTTCTGAGGACTTGTCAGAGTTCATAAAATTTGCAAATTAAAAAAAAAGTTTAAGGGCAGCAGTCAGACATCAACTCAGGAGACTGCTGCTATTTCAGGAGTGGGCAAAAGAGCCTCTGCAGGCTGGATCCGGTTCACCAAGCAGGTTGATCCAGACCACGGAAGCTCTGCCGCTCCTCTGCCCCCAGGCCACTTAGGGCCTGGGAGTGGGGGAAGTGTGCCAAGTTTCCTCTGCCCTGCCCCAACCCTGCAAGGAGTGTATGGCACTTAGAAGTGCCACACATTCCTGGCAGTGTGGAAGGAGACTTTGCACACTCCCCCGCTTCCAAGCCCTGATTGGCTTGGGGGCAGAAGGGGGAGCGTACAAAGTCTCCTCCCATCGCCTAGGGGGAACCTCTGAGGGGGGCAAAGACTTCACGTGATCCCCCACCCCCAGACCAATCATGATCTGTGGGTGGGGAAGCAGGGAAGTATCCTGGCCCCACCCTTTACGCTTGAGGCCCTGCCCTTTCCGGTGTTGCCCAGGGCTACTTCAAAAATTTCTGAAGTGGCCCCTGGCAAAAAATTATTGCCCACCCGTGCTATTACAAAGGTGAAACATTTATGTAACTTTTAAGATTTAATTTAAATGCTACTGTGTGTATCTGTGTGATTTAGTTCTTACCATTCCTAATGTACTGCTGCTGCATCTGCAGCTTGACACAGATAAAGAGTATTATGTACTATATCCTAAATTCATAATGATGAAGTTATCTAAACAAATTACACAAAGTATACCTTCTTAAATGTTGCAAAATGCTGTGCTGAGCTGTAAATTAACAAGTTTTAGTGGTCAGATTTGCACCATTGTTAAAGACATATGTGAAGTAGTGTCAGTGGGAAACTTGGTTTAAATCAATGATTTTTTCTTGGTGCAAGGTGATTTTAAAATCACCTTGATTTTAATCAATCCATCCTGATATTCTGTGGACTCAGCACCATAGTATTTTTCAAACACAATAGGAATGAGGGAAGACTGAGTGTTCAAAACATTTATGTATATTTTTTGAGAGTTTGTGCATCTTCCTGTCTGTCCATGATTGTTTGTTCAAGAACTCCTCCTAAATGATAAGCGCTAGGACCACCAAATTTGCTATGCTGCTTCCTCTTATCCTAACTTAAAGCAAAGTTAAGATTTGGTTCTGCCAGGAAAAATGTGATGTGCCTGGAATCCAACTGTTTTCCATAACATGGAAAAGGAGGGGTCTGATAGGTGGGACAGCTATACTGCAGAGTGACCACAGGGGCAGTGAGTGCGGGGTACAGCTATGCACCAAGAGGAGAGTATCAGATGGAGATGAGGCTTTCCACATGGCTGGCCACCAGACTGCTAAGTGGCCCCCTGCCTCAAACGCCTCTGTCTCCAGCCCTCAGCCATAGTACCAGACAAGGGAAGAGGGGGAAATCTCCATTGGACACTTGGCCCACCCTGCCAGGGCTGGGCAGTGCAGCCCACCCTCTACTTCCCCAAGGAGATGCTGGGCCTGGGCAGTGCAGCAGGAAAATGTCTGGTCCTGCACGTCTCCCCAACCTGCAAGCAAATTGAAATACTTATTATAATGAACCTGTGACTTTAGCATGAAGAAGAAATGCAGACATGCCACCTAATGAAACAAAAAGCTGAAACCGCTCTTCAGGGGCATTAATCTTCAAGATAAAAGCCAAAGGATCTAGTCACATTAAGGATGTGAGTGTATAGTCGATTATATGATTAACCGATAAACTTGGGCTTATCGGTCAATCCTAATGACTACACACAACCCACCTCCCCTTGCTGCCTCTGTATCAGGGAGGTGAGAGCTGATATGCACAGGGAGCCAGCTTTTAAGCCAGCATCCCATGTATGCTAGCTCCCATGGAGCCACCTGCTCCCCCCACTCCCTGCTGCCTCCCACAGAGGCAGCAGTGAGGAGGAGTGGGGGGAGGCGGGAGCCAGTGCTCAGGGAGAGTCAGCTTAAAAGCCAGCTCCCCATGAGCCCTGGCCCTCACGGAGTGGCCTGTCCCTTCCCCCTGCGCTGGTGGGGGGGGGGGGGGGGAAGCGAGAGCTGATGCACGCGGGGAACCGGCTTTTCACATGTTCCAGCTCCATGGAACCACCTCCCTCCCCTCATGCTGCCTCCAACAGAGGCGGGGGGCAGGTGGGAGTTGGTGTTCGGGGGGGGGGGGGGGGGGGAGCTTTTAAGCCAGCTCCCTATGAGCACTGGCTCCCATTTGCCCTTCCCTCATGCAGACATGTAACCACTAAGACTTCCAGCAGTTACATGTTTACAGAAATACAAGATAGTTAACATCCCTAATTTACATGCAATTGTGGACAAGAACTTCCAGTGGATAAGCATGAGAACAGGATGATTATGGAAAAATCTTTTATGGGTAGGTGTGCAACACTTACTAGCAGAGCAGTTTAAAAGAGACTTTGGTAACCTGAAATCTAGTTATTTTAAAAATATGGTTGCTAATTGTTATTTTGCAACAATTCTTAAAGGAAAATCCTTTGCTGTGTGAAGGCTCAAACAAGGCAAACTGCCGGGAAAAAAAAGGAAACCTCTTTTCTTTCACCTTTCAGCTATAACAATCTTAACTGTTAAGGTACTTGTAATAGGTAAAAATTGTCAGACATTTCTGTTTAAAAGCTGAGTTACACAATAAGCAAAATATAAATTTGCAGCATTCCCCTATATGTGGGGGTTATGTTTTGAGCATTTGAAACTGTCATGGCAATTGCACAGATATAAACATTTTGTGCGCCATTTACACAACAATACTGCAGTCTATTTGTAAAGAATGTTCCATGTAACTTCAAAATAATGATTGTTCATTAAATAGTAGTCCTTTATTTTTTAAAGTGTTTCATCCTTAAATAAATCTTATGCTTAACAAGCCTGTTTTGGTTATCCTATATTGCACTGAGAGAGTGGTGTGTCCACGCCGAGTAGTTTTACGATAATCAAATTCCTTTTCAGCTCAGAACACATTTCACTGAAAACAGCCACTACATTAGTGACTTAAGAACTGTCCCAGTTTAATGAAGTAACATCATTAAAGAAAGACTGGATCCTTTACCTTTCTGGGTTTTGGATTTCTTCTGTTACAAAATTAAGTGTGTCCCAACCTGAGTAAGAGAACAGGGCAGAGTACAGTGCAAGAGAAATATCGCCTAGGTCCCAAGAAGATCCCTCAAAGGAGTTCTTAAAGTGTCCTGAATGTCCTGTGTATATGGAGAGAAATACATATATACATTATGGTACGACATAAGTGAGTTAAAATGTTTTTAATTTGATATACAAAGTTGCAAAACAAGCTAAGAACTAGGAATGCTGATATTCCTTCAAGATTACTCATCGAACTTCCATTCTGCCGGTGACAGCCTTGAGAATAAGCAGGGCACTTAATTTTGTAAAAATTCCACTCTATGGAAAACTCAGAGAGCATTATTCTTCTACAATTAAATACCTGGCCTGTTCACTGTAACAGAGACAGAACTGAGGAACAGTGAAATACTGCATATGCTTGTAACCCAAAATACAGTTCACTCATAGTTCTAATAGCCTTGACAGGATCCTTTCGGCTCAAGCCAATGTGTACAAATGAAATGGTACAATTCTATCGGTCATATCATATCTCAAATTATGAATCACTTCTGTGTGTGTCAAAAATAAGTCTGTTTTTGTGTTAGGCGAGGATGACTTTCAAAAATGCATGCAGATTTATCCAGCTGGATAAATACTTGTATTTAAATTTTAAGTATTCATTGATTCAATTAGTTTTATTTACCATCATAGGTCCAGGCTATAATCCCTTACATTGTAAACATTTAAGTTCATATAAAACGATGTGATGTGTCAATGAATGTTCACATATTAAGAGATAGGCCAATTTAGTTTTGTATCGAAAGGGCCAAACTGATAGCAGTTAAGGGAACATAAAATGTCATTAAATAGTTGGACCAAAATCTTTCCAAGCTATTAAGTCTTCGTGTTCTATCAACACTGGAATGACTAATATAATTTGTGTCAGTCACCCTTCAGCTTGGCATACATTTTTTTTCTAGCATGTACTGATAATGCCATCACAGTAGTAATACAATTGTAGCAATATAAACAGTTTATAATACTGACTGCAGGAGGGCGAGTAACTATTTTGTATGTTCCAATGCCCAAATATATACCTATAGTTCAACACACCTTGTACTTTTTACAGCAGTGTTGCTATTTGTAGGGGGGAAACGTTTATAAGGTGTGGCCAAAGTTCAACATCACTTTCCTCCTCGGTATCTTGTATGACACTTGGAAGATGAAGCAACAGCCAAGTTAGGAGCAGGGGACAAGGTAGGCATCAAGGATGTTAGTGGTAAACATATTACGGTCAGGGGAGCAGATGACAGTGCTGAAGTTCTTTGTGCTGAAGAAGTGACACACTGTGCGACAATGCTCATATAATAGTCCTGGGGGAATTCTACAATATTGCATTTGGAGCCATAGTAAAATTGCTGAATTCCCTCAAGACTGATATGAGCCTGTGGGAAACAAAATGTGCCTAAGAATAAGCAAGAAACATGGGTTACAATCCCTTGACAGTGACTTCACTCTAAACACAAAGTATTTGGGATAAGGACACATTTTTTCTATAGAATTTAAAATTGGGTTTTCAAGCCAACACAGAAACCTTCCAAAACATACAGAAATAAAACAAACAAAAAAAAAGTTTGGTGAAAAACTAAAATATTCTGACTAATAAGAAAAAAAACCACAATAAACTATTTAATGCTGAACAACAGAGAAGAGACCTCAGGAGCTAAGTAAATTCGGCTGATACTCCTATAAATGCAGTAAGGGTCACTTTAAGAGGTACACATATAAGTAGAGCTCTACAAAACTGCAGATATCACTTTATATCCACATCCACAGATGTGGATGCAGATCTCTCATATTTGTTGATATGGATACAAATTTTATATCTACACAGAGCTCTGAAGTCTGTTCACCTTCAGAAGTGTGCTTTCACCAGTATCTGTGAAGAGATGTATTGCAATTTTACAGTTTTGTGTAATTGCACATCTTATCCAAAATCCAGATTACAAACAGGAAGCTTAAATTGAGGTTCACTAAACCTAACAATATGATACTATGATTTGTTTGCAGGATGTTGGAGAGAGCTTATTTCTCTATTAATACCATATTTTGCAGGTTCTACATCTGCTGCTTGTTCTTTGATTCCACTAACCATTCCATACAAGAAGGTGTACAATTGCTTAGGTGTGTCAGGTCAAGTATGATCTTCATTCATAACATTGGCCCAGTTATTATCTGGATGGATATGTTGGACCTTATTGCTTTAATAGAGATATCTGGTATTACATAAATTTTAACATAACAGATTAATTTAAAAACTGTTTTGAAGCTATTATGGATATTCCTAATGAAAACCAAGCTGATTATTCCCTGGCCTTATTGATAAACACCAAACTCTAGTTTTATAAGCTTACCCTGGCATAGTTTAACAATTCCTGTTATGATGATGACAATAAGGGCAATGACTTTAGCATACGTGAATACATCCTGCACCCTTGTTCCCCATTTAACATAGGCACAATTTATAAACGTTAGAAGACCTAGGAGACAAAAAAGGAAGATGAAAAGGAAGTTACGCATGATCTTTGTTAAGCACAGTTTGTAATTATTCTCTGTGTCATTTTAAATTTAGCCTCTATTACACTATGTTAAAATAAGCTTAAGAGCGTGGGTAAATTAAATTAAGCAATGTTTACTGGTACTCACAAGATATTGTCTTCTTATTATGCATTGCTTAATTTATGACAAAAGAACAAGAATTGAGACTATCCATTCTAAAGACATATTAGATCCGTTTTGCCAAAGATGAGAAGAAAGACCCTCTACCAAATGTCAGACTTTCTGGGGCTGGTCCCATTTTCCTTGTTTTACCCTCATTCTTGAGATCTCTGTTCTGCAACTATCACTCACTAAGGACAGCGGAGAATGGATCCCATTTTATAGTAGGGATGTGAAAACAGTTATTCGTTTAATTGTTTTAACTCTGGGCTCGCTGCCTGGCCCCACTGCAGCTGTGGGGTCCCAATTCCAGGCCCGCTGCGGCAGGGGAGTCCCACCTTTGGTCCTGCCAGCCACAGCTGCCCCACCCCAGTATGGTTGGCCACCACTGGAAGTAACCCGTTAACTGGTTAACCGTTAAAAATACTGGTAAGCTTAACTTTTACCGTTTTAACACTACTATTTTATATTTTAAAATAATATTCTGGTTCATCTCAAAACTGCTTTAGACGGATGTAAAAAACTGTAAGTTGATTGTTTTAACCTTTTCCTTGTAGTCTGAAGATTAATTCAACATCCAAGATAACTTCACAAGTTTAGTTTTTAAAATTCGAAATCTGAAAGCTGAAAATGGAGACTGATAATTTCTTGAGGTCAACTGCACATTCTAAGACAGTTGAAAAAGATAAGATTAGAACAGACCTGACCAATTAGTAGTTTAACTCCACAGATAAGGCAACATTTGACTGATGGGAAAAAATGTTAATTAAAAACTGGTATTAGTGTGATGAAAATGGAAATAAAGAGACACCTTGGGGAACACAAAGTCATATTCCTGTATAACAGTACTTGAAGATTTTTTCTTTAAAGAATTCAGCTCCTCTGGTTATACACAAAATAGAAGTTACTTTTTAAGTGGAAGGCTATGTAATTGATTTGTCTTTAGTATTAGCTATTCACAGACTGCTCAGTTCTCGATACTTGACAACATAAAGGCACATAATATTTGGACCATTTTAAGTAATGCTGTGTGACCTGAGGATATTTCCCAAATAGCTCAATAACATCCCTATTTGACAACTTACAAATAATTTGAAAATTCAGTTGTCTCATTAGAAATAACACCCCAGTGCAATTAAAAGATTTATACTTTTACAACAGGGAGCTAATGGTGTCTGACTTTACACTTACGCATGTAACCAAATTTACCAGATCATCTCCCATCTGATTCCTGTTACTACACACTACATTCACAGTTCACATTATTGCTCCATTGTGTTTTTTCCTCAAATATTTTAAAATATTCAACAGCTGCTCTCAAACCTAAGTACCATCTGAATGTTCAGGGACTATCTAGCTGTATCTTTATTATTTTCTATAATTCAGAGTAAATTTTGCATTATCAGGATTATAATTAATCTATTTCATACCTGCTTTTTCAGCACTTTTGCCAGATAGATATTTGCACTAGCAAATTATATATAGTTAGTAAAATTCAATGTTATTTTACTAAGCTTTCTTGTCTTTATGGTACCATGCATTTTAAAGTATTTTAAACAATGTAGTCACATTGGCTGAAAGTGATGTAGTGGGAAGCCAAAATTAATATAATGCAATTTTTTTTAAAAAATAAAATTCCCTTCCTTATATATTTTAAAGCTTGGTTAAAGAGTCAGAACCCAACATGGGGGGTGGGGGGAGGAAAGGCAGCATATGGATATGAGGATGTACTTAGTCCACATACCCATGGAAAAATAATAATTCAAAGGGATAAAAAACAAGGGTAATGATCCCATACAAGCACGAGACTGATGAACTTGAAAAGCTGGCCAGCTGAAAAAGATGAACAACATTTCCTTGAACTTGTCAAGGCTGTGAAAAACAGAAGTATCACATTTCAAAAGTCATGGCGGTAGTAGCTCCTGAGAAATTCGGGAAAGAAAATTGGCATCAGATCTGCCTTCCACCATAAATAAACTATGATTTATTATAGAATGATAAAAACAATTCTGATATGAACACGATTCATCATTCTAGTTAACAGTTTTTAGGTAAAGATTTTTCATGTGCAAAAAACTTTCCTAGTGGAACATTTGGTATCAGTTTTCATAACAATTTGATTGAAGTGAAGTGCTGTCTTACCTCTGTTTTTTTTTTTTTTTTTTTAAATCTGATTAAGAATCTGGACAAACCAAACCATTTCACTATTAGACTATGCTTTTTCTGGTCAGTGGTCACTAAGATAGTTTCTATCATTTTCTCCAGGTTGCAGCTGTTGTCAATTTGCTAGTTTGTATTGGTAGCATTGTAAAGTGTGCCTGTGCACTTCGAGATAATTTCTCATGATGGTAAAGATTTCAGAAGCGAGTGGTGAAGTTTTACAGCATTTGAAATTTTCAGGAAAAATAGATGACCTTGAATGGTGTCAGCTAGTAAAGAATTTGTATTTGTTAACTATAAATAAAAGTGGAAAATAAAATTACCATTTTTGACAGAAATCATCTCCAACAATGTTGAGACACACTACTCATGTTTGTTTTCCTTAACAAGTTAGTACCCTTTACACTGTAGCTGTCCCCAGCCAGTCGATCACAGAGGCTTGGGCCTTGTCTACACTAGCAAGTTTTGTCACCAGAAATCCCTTTTTGATGACAAAACCCAGAATGTTCACATTCTGACAACAAAACTTGTGACAAAAGTCCAGTTTTGGTGACAAATAACCTCCACCTTTGCAAGGGGCTTTTGTCTCTCCCTCTCCCATTATTGTTGACAATCATGTAATGTGTACTACAGTAGGTTTTTTTGTCCAGCTTATTGACCTCCAGCATGTTCCTTTCCCACAATACCCAATTAGCCAGTCTGGTCAGCACTTTGAACTCTGCTGCTCTGCAGCCACATAAACAGGTAAGCAAATGCATCCCTCCCATCAGCAAACCCCAGAAACGTTAAAACCTACTTGCTGCTGTCTGGCCCATTGTGTAGTGATTCTCATGGTGTCTGACAGTAAGCAGATCTCCATCTCAGTCCCTCATTTAGGTTAGATAAATGTCTGTCGGGGATGGTTTAGACAGTATTTGGTCCTGCCATTAGGGCAGAGGACTGGACTCGATGACCTCTCAAGGTCCCTTCCAGTCCTAGTATTCTATGATTCTATGATTTGTTAGAGGGTGCATGCTGGGGTCTCTTTTTCCTGCAATGCAGTGGGTAGGCAACAGGCATGATGTTCTCTGAACCTCCCCCAGCCGGACAAACCAGGAACCCTTCTCCAGGAGAGAACAGTGCTGGGACTCTAGTGATCACCCAGCAATGTCTGAGCTGTTCCTATTTCTCAAGCAAGGAGAAGGGCTATTGCAATGACCACGCAGAGTACATGAGGGCCTGGACAGCCAGGTCTCAGCTGAGGTCCTTTGGGCACTAGAAGACAAGCTGATCTCATAGATGAACTTTATCATTTGCTAAAAGTGCTTTCTTCCCCTGTTCCATTACCTACTGGTTATTGCTGGCTCTTTCCCATGCTATTGGCTCCTCTCTCTCTCATCCACTTATTCCTCAGTGTTTGCTACTCCACTCCTCTCCTCCCCTCTTCATTTGGGACCCCTGTAATTTTCATCCTTCCTGCTGTTGCTGTGTCTACCCTGCCTTTTAGCCTTTTTTGTTGCTTCCTCCCACTCTTTGCTGTTACCACCACCAATTCACACCTCCTCCTGCAATCACCTCTGGCTACTCCCTCTTCTCCTCCTGACTGCCCTGTGATCTTGTTCAGGAAGACTGCTGGTACTTGTGGGGCTAAGTTGGGATCTGATGAGAAAAAGTTGGTCCAACTGCTGTGGCATTTCTCTAAGTACGACCCCTAGGATGTAAAATACCATGTAATCAATTAACCAGTTAAACATTATGTTTAACAGATGGGAGGGAAAGCTATGTATAAACAGTTAACTGCTAAAACAGGGGTGGGCATGGGGCTGCTCCAACCCAGCTGGGCTGGAGTGCCCCCCGTCTGGTCATGTTGGAGCGCCCCACACCTGACACGGGCAGGAGCTGCTCCTGCCACTGTAGATGAGCTTGGTTGGACTGGAGCAGTCCCATTCAGCCACACCACCAGTTAACCATTCACATCCCTAATGATCACAACAGCCTCAGGAGGAGAAGTGAGGCTGCTTGCTTGGCTTGTCCCTGTGCATTCAGCAGGGAGTTCTGCGATGGGGGGGGCGGTATCATAACAAATCAGCTAACTAGCTTTCAAGGGGAGTTGGGGCTGGTGCCTGTGAGCACTGAGAAAGTGCTGCCTCATCTAGGAGTGCAGCTGAAGTTATGCAACAGCCCAGACTACCACATTACAATGGTTTGTGGTCAAGCGAACTCCTCCACCAAGCCCTGTGGTGCACTCACACAGGCTTTTCTCTGGAGCCTCCAGGGTGGAGGGCATCTGTCCTGCATGCTAGGAGGTGCTAAGGGGAGGGGGGAAAATGCAAAGCCCCGCTTCCCACAAGCATTCAGGGGTTTTCTCCTTGGCCAAGGGTGCATGCTCAGCACCCCACCTGCGTCCCAACACTCTACCCCAGCCTGGAGCCCCCTCCTAGAGACAGCACCCTGCACCCCTCATCCATCCCAACACTCTGCCTCAGCCTGGAGTGCCCTCCTGCACCCAAAGTCCCTCCCACAGCTTGCACCTCTACCCCCTCCTGCTCCCAAATCCCTCGGTCCTGGCCCAGAGCCTGCACCCTGTCCCAGCCTAGTGAAAGTGAGTGAGGGTGGGGGAGAGCAAGTGATGAGGGAGGAGGGGGGAATGGAGTGGGTAGAGCATCAGGGAAGGAGCAGGGCCTCAGAGAAGGGGCAGAGTAGATCCTTAGTTGCCCTGAGATTTAAAATGCAATCTTGGGCATAAAAAGTTTGGAAACCACTGCTCTACACATTTGATTTTAAATTTTAGATTGCAAGCTGCTTTCAAGTAGTGAGGGAGGACTTCTGTAGTGACAAAGCTACAGTGAAGCGAGGCAAGTGACAGCAAGTGGTTGGGGCAGGAGCTTAAAGCACAGAACTAGATTTCTAAAACAGTTCTTCACAGGATTTAAAAAAATGAATGGTCCTGTAGCACCTTAGAGACAGCTATGTCCATGAAAGCTCCTTTTTTTGGGGGGGGGGGGGAGAGGGGGTGGTCTCTAAAGTGTTACAGGACCATTTGTTGTTTAAGTTTATTTAGTTACAGACTAAACACAGCTCAGACTTCACAGGATTGTCTTCCTGCCAAAACTACAAAAGAGACTATTTTATTACTGTATTTCTCCTTGTCCAAGACAGACACATCTTACGATCTAATGCTACATTAAACAAGCATGAAAGTCTCTTCATCCAGAAACAGTGCTACTGACTCTCTTATTTCTGTTTTTAACATAAAAATGGTTATACCGGATAAGACCAATGGTCCACCTAACTCAGTACTCTGTCTTTGACAAGAGTCAGTACCAGCGGGAATGAACAGAACAGGGCAATTTACCAAGTGATCCATCCCATCAGCTTCTCAGTGAGAGGTTTCGGGATATCCAGTGCATGGGATTGTATCCATGATCATCTTGGCTAATAGCTGGGGCCCTACCAAATTCATGGTCTATTTTAATCAATTTCATTGTCATAGGATTTTAAAAATAGCAAATTTCATTATTTTAACTATTTTAATCTGAAATTTCAGTTTTGTAATTGTAGGAGTCCTAATCCAAAAAGGAGTTGTGGTAGGTGGCAAGGTTACCATGGGGAAGAGAAGACTGTGGCACTGTTGCTCTTACTTTGGTCTGCTGCTGGTGGTGCCACAGCTCCCTTTGGGTCAGGACCCCCCAATTTGAGAAACAGTGGTTGCTCCTGTGAAATCTACAATGTACGGTAAACACACACAAAAGACCCGATTTCTTGGTCCGTGATGCTTTGTTCAAGGTCAGGAATTTGGTATGACCCTACAAATAGTAATTAATGGATTTATTCTCCACACTTTATATAAAGTTATATTTGGGCTTTCAAAAACCCCCTCACCAGGATGTTAACGGGTAAGGTTAACCAGTACCTGGGGAGCAGCCACCAGTCAATCCTGTGGACATAGTGAAACACTGGGTCTGGCATCATGAGACAAGCACATATACTGGTGGGATTGCATTTTCATGCAGAGATAGGATCAGCAGCAGTAGCGGAAAAACTTCTGAATATGCAAAGCTACTTTCTTGGAACTTTGTGAATGGCTTTCCACTGCCCTGCAGTGCAAGAATACCTGAATGAGACCCGCTTTGACAGAGAAGCATGTGGCAATAGCCTTCTGGAAGCTTGTAACACAAGACAGCTACCATTCAGTTGGGAATAAATTTGGAGTGGGGAAATCTAAAATGGAGGCTGTTATACAAGTAACCAAAGCAATCAATTGCATTCTGGGAAACATGGATGCCATAGTGAATGGCTTTGCTAAGATGGGATTCCCTAACTGCGGTGGAGTGAGATATGGAACACACATCCCATCTTGGCCCCTGATCACGTTGCAAAGGTGCATATAAACCATGGTGCTATGGGCACTGGTGGATCACAAGGGCTGTTTCAAAATCATCAACATAGGATGGTCGGGAAAGGTGCATGATATGGGCATCTTTAAGAACTTCTGCCTCTTCAGAAAGATGCACACTGGAACTTTTCTCCCAGAGCAGAACACACACACACACACACACACACACACACACACACGGAAATGCCAAATGTGATCTTTTGGCTACGAGGCCCACCCCTTGCTCCCACAGCTCATGAAGCTGTACATGGGCAGCCTGGATCCCAGTGAGGAGGATTTCAACTATGGGCTGAGCAAGTGCGGGATGGTGGTTGAATGTGCTTTTGGACATTTAAAAGGGAAGGTTTAAGAGCTTCCTGACTTGGGTTGGACCTCAGCAAGTGCAACATTCCCCCTTTAAGGTGTCAATCTACCGTGTACTCCATAATCTTCGAGAGAGCAAGGGGGTAGTTATGTGGCAGGGTGGGGTTGTCGAGGCAGAGCGCCTATCCAGAGACTTTGAGCAGCCAGACATCGGGTCACTAAGAGAGCACAGTACAGGGGAAGCACAAATCAGAGATGCTTTGAAGGACAGTTTTATGAACAGCCAGTTTTGAGAGTCATGCATGTCGTTCTCAATGAGGTGCCCCTCCATTCCCGGTGTTTGCCTTTAATCCCCTACCCTACCCCAGCAGCACAAGCAATAAAGAGACTGTTGTTCAGAGATCATGAGCTTTTATTTAGGGAAAACATCATGGAAATAAAAGTAAGTACATAGTGGGTACTTGAAGGGCAGGGGAGTTCAGAAATGTACAAAGGACAGCCTGTTGCCTCCGGAGGTCCTGGAGGTAAAGGCTGTCCTTGATTCTGACTCCCTCCATGTCCTTGGGTCGCAGCAGACTGTGGGGACTCTGGGATGGATGCTACAGAACTGGGGGAGGAGGGAAAGTTATTTTGATCAGGCTGGATGGGTTGTGGGAAGAGGCCTTCTGCAAATGCAACATTCCCCCTTCATGGCGTTAGCCTGCTGTATATTCCATAATCTTTGTGAGAACAAGGGGGGAAGTATGCAGCCAGGCTCTTCACTGTCGTCAGGGAAGCAAAGATGCTGTCCTTTTGCCTCACTTATGGCTCCCTGCACGCTCTCCTCTTCTGGCGTTCTGCAATCCTATCCTGGCATTCTGCCCACATCTCCTCCACCAGCGTATTCATTTGCTCCTTGAACATATCCTCCCTTGTCCGTTTTCACCTGCAGAGCTATGCCAGGCAGACAGATGCTGGTGCCAGGGGAGTGTGCAGTGAGCTGGCTGCTGTTCCTGCTGTAATGAAAAGTTACAAGGGCACACATTACAGAGACCCTCGTATGTTAACAGATAACACAATGTGTCTCCTGTAAAGACAATGGAGATGTTTTCTGTGCAAGACTAAATTTTTGCTTTAAAGTGGTCACTGTACAGCAGGTACACAAGTTCTCAGAGGAGCATTTGGACTCATGTGGTTTGGAGGCAGGCAAGCATGGTAAGAGCCCAGCCAGGTCAGGAGCCTGCAGGTGGAGGGGGTGGGGGGGCAGTAGAGGGTGGCTTCCCTTTGTGTCCAGCACATGTGGCTTTCCAGGACAGTGCTACTTTCCAAGCCTACAGAGTCTGTAGGCAGGGGGAGGAAAGATGGGGTCCAGTCACCCTGGAGGAGTGGGGTGGTGTCCAGCACACATGGGTTCCTGGGACAGTGCCATTTTCCCAACCCACAGGAGACTGCAGGAGGGAGGCGGGGGATGAGGCAGGGCAGCTTCCTTCTGTGTTTGGTACATGTGGCTTCCCAGGACAGTGTTACTTTTCCAGCCCACAGGAGGATCTGTGTCGGGCACACACAGCTTCCCGAAGAAATTTACTAGCTTCCTCTTCTCCTTCATCCAGGTTGCCATGAGAGATATCAGTCTTCTCTAAATCACAGAGTGATCAGGAGTGGATGCTGACTGACTATGGCCAGAAACCTGGGCCTTATGCCGCAATGTTTTGCAGTTCAATGACACCAGACCACTTACTGGCTGCTTGGCATGAGAAGGTGTCCTACCATTGAGGACAGAGTAAGGCTGGCCTCCCCAAAAAACCTTGTGAGAAAGATCAAAAAGTTCCGATCTGAGAGCTTCATGGAAATGTGCAGGGAAGATTCCTGCTTCATATGCAGATACATTATCAAGCTATTCCAGGACCCCCACGCTGTCTAGCCACAGACCACACCGCATATCACAACCAATTGCCTTACCCCACTTGTAGTAAGAAAAGAGTTGTGAACTTACCAGAAGTGTCCTCCCCTGGGTCAGTGCTCGAGTTGGAGACATCCTGGGAAGAGGGGGTCTGGCTCCAGCACGATAAATAGTTCTTGGCTCTCCCCAATCGCCGGCTGGCCATTCTCTACCTCCTCCTCCTTTTCCCCCTCCCCCACCACGATGCTGTCCTTCATGCTAGTGCCAGGAGTGCTGTGGCCAGACTCCATGGTCAGGTTTGGGAAGCTGATCAGGTCCTCCTCTCCCCCCTGAGAATTGCATCCTGCTGTTCGTAGACTGTCATGTGTGCGGTGCTGCACTAGACTGTCCATTCTCCTCCTTTGCATTGTGGTAGGAATGCCCCAGCTCCTTTATTTTGACTCTGCACTGCTGGGCATCAGTGGAGTATCCTTTGGCCACCAAGCAGTTTGCGATTTTTGCATAAATGTCCGCATTTCATTTGCTTGTTCAGAGTTCAGAGAGAATGGATTCCTCTCCCCATGCCTTGATGAGGTCCAAGGTCTCCTAGAAACTCCACACTGGCGCTCTTTTGCACCCCAGTGAACTGGAGCCCATGGGACTTGATGTATTTGAAATCACTGATGTATTAGAAGTCATGGTCACGTGTGCCACAGTGTGATGTGCTGCTCACTCTGAGATGTGCTCGCAACACGGGAAATGAAATTCAAACTTTCCCGAGGCTTTTCCTGATCACCTAGAGAACAGTAGAGGCACAAGTACTGGCCAGAGCAGTCAGCCTGGAACATTGTGGGATGCCTCCCGGATGCCAATAGCCTCAAATTTCACCAGCACTGAGTCTACACTATCAAACTCAAACCAGGCAAGACCAGGAATAGCATTGCTCCTTGTGAAATCAGGAGTAACTGAACTTTAGTGGCCCTTAAGGTCGATGAGGCAGGCTTGGTAGTGTAGATGCACAGTTTAGGAAAAAAAAAAAAAAATCATATGCGACTACAGTCGGTGTAAGCTCCTAGCATAGATCAGGCCATGGTCTCTTCTGCAGGTACTGAGAGAAGACCTTTTTAAAATTGAGTTAAATAATGAGAGTTCAATCAAAGTTGATAAACTTCCTGAAAGCTGAAAAGCTTGATTTTATTTATAAATTTGGAAGAGGAAAAACAACTGAGCAGAGTTCTACTAGTTCTAAAATCTTGCAGGACCTCAGGGCCAAAAACAGTCAGTCCAACTAATGAAGTATAGCTAATAATTGGGTTTAATAAATAGTATTAAATGAGAAACATGCTGCAATTCCTTCCCCCCCGCCCATGTTCTGCTTTTAAATTATGTCAAAATCTTTTCATTAAGTACACCCCATCTATAATGCTGATAAACTGGAAACCATTTCCTATTTCAATTCAAACCATTTTAGATTCAAAAACTACAGTTCTGGAATCTAAACAGGACTATATGCAATAGATGTTTACCATAATAATCATGTTTGTTTTCACATAATACTTACATATACAAGCAGCTGCAATGAGACGACAGGCAACATATGGTGGATCACAAGAAGGGAAGACAGGCTGCACAATGTAGTTAGCAAAAGTTATTGCAATAATTGCTTGACTAGTTGGCTCAACAATCAACAGTGAGGTCCATAAGCGAATAAAAGCAATAAAGCTCCCAAAGGCCTCCAAGATATATGCATAGCTGGCTCCTGACTTAGTAATTGTGGTTCCCAGTTCAGCATAGCAGAGAGCTCCAAACACTGAAAAAATCCCTCCTGTTGCCCAGATTATTAGAGACAATCCAAAGGAGGCACTGTAGAGGAGAACTCCTTTGGGAGAGACAAAGATACCCGAACCAATCATGTTGCCTACAATGAGACTGATTCCATTAAGCAAAGTGATTTCTTTCTTCAGCTGCATAGTTTCTTTGTTTCTTTCATATATTTCACAGCTGTCACTTGAATCTAGCTTGTTTGCTTCCTTGATGGGACAGTATTCAGATAGAGAGTTATGAGCCACTGTACCAACTGCCTTTTCTTCCATTGTGGAATTGTTGTGTATTCTCTAGAATGCCAGTCCCAATCTAAAACAAAAATACAGACAGCTTTAAAAATTAACAACAGCAATAACTTTGTGTCTAACCCTTTATATAAAGTCCTGTGCTCCAAGAAAGCTGAGTTACGTAACCTCCAATATCCCTATTTTAGCTACCTTGTGTTGCTAAGCTATATGATTTTGAAGAAGAGTAAATCATGACATTTGAACAAGTGACAGTCTCAAAATATCTTAAGGTAATATCTTAAGAAAAAGGTGAAAAGAATAATGTGGTGGCAATTTGCAAGGCAGGGGAAATCACTGCTGGCCTTTTTACACTTGGACACAAGACTGTAGCAATACCAACAATTCTGAAATACAGACACAATATAGACATTTAGAAATGAAACAACCCGATTAAACAAAGTTGTTCTTTAATTCGCACTGACACTACCTTTCCTTCAAAATGTAACTGATTGGCTTATCAAGAGTTTCATAAGAGCAAGCCTATGTATTTTCTAAAAATATGCTACTGTCTTTATATGTCCTTGCCAATGACTAAATCCTGAGTTCACATTTCAGTGGCCTTCCGCAGTGCAGAAAGATGCAAGTCTGGGTGAGATTTGGCAAAGCAGTTGCTCTAACACAGAAAGCAATTATCTTCTTGCATTAGATTTTCTTTGTAACAGAAACTTAATTAGGGGGTATTTTATTCCAAAAGTAAAACAGTTTTGAAATTGATCCTGGCACTAACCTAGTAAAGAGGGGGAAAGGCAGAGAAGGTGTTTATGCTCTGATTTTCAGCAGGTCCAACATATAATTATGCACACAATTCAGGTATTTGGGCTTGAAAATAATTAATAGGTGCATCTAACACACAACTCATGCATGTGATTATCTTAATTTGCACTCTTTATTCATGTAGTTATAGATCCTTGGTTTTGAACAAAAAAAAAATCAAAACCTTTGCTATATAGTGTCAATATTATAGGTTACAAAGTAAATCGTGTAAATAGCATATACAAATTAGAGCATTCAGATAGACGATATTCTAAGTCTATTCTTACTCTTTCAAGCCATTTTAAATATTTTAACACAAGCGAAATAAATGTGACCTACACAGAAATGGAATGTAGGCCATTTACTGGAATGGAATATAGCCCGTTCACATTATGTCCTGTATGAGCCTTCTCTCTGCATAAAAGAAAAAAAATAGTAAATATTCAAAAATAGTATTTATGTAAATTAAAATAGTGACTGAATTTTAGAACTGATTTCCCTTATATAATCAAATAGGTTTGCTGTATTATTGCAAATCATCCCTTAAGGCTTTTAAAAAAGATTTGTTTAAAATGTTAAACATTTATTCTGTCAGAGCAAACAGTAATGACATATACAGTCAAAACCAGTCATATTTGGAACAAGTTATCCCACACAGAAACATCGTACGATAGAGTATCAGAAAGAAAAGAAAAAAGATAAAGAAAAAAAATATTAAAAACACCTGGACTTATTCTCCCCAAATGTTAAGGATTCTGCCCCAAAGCTCTGAAAGGTTCAGGACTTCCCTGTTGCCCCATATTTACCTGGCATTTATTTTCAGAGGGAAAAAGCCCAACCAGAAAATAGGTCATGGATAGGATTGACAGATGGTTTCAACAAAAATACTGGACACATTTGACATTACATCACAATCTACACTGCATCTTATTTAGAAAATACCGGACATTTATATTCTCAGTTATACTTTCTCAATTTGTTTTTCGAACAGAAAGCTCAAATACTGGACTATCTGGTTCAAAACCGGACACCTGGCAACCCTAGTCATGGAAAATTTGCTGAATATAGCCACACATTTATTGAAAGATATGGCATAGCCTCTCTGCCCACTGAAACTTAGGAAGGGTAGGCAAAGGTCTGAGTTTTTTACAGCACTGACAGGAATGTGGAAGAGCTGGTATGATTTAAGGCTTTAGACCCATCTTACTCCTTGTTTATTTCATTTAACAATCTGGAGAGACTACACTGACTCAAGGACATTATTTGTTAGTGAAGCAGGGTGGATAAAAATTGATGATTTATTTTTAAAAAATACTTTTATTTAAGCTGGATTTTTTTAATCTTTTAAAATCAACAGTACAAGTTGCACCTCTAAAATCTGGGATTCTCTGGTCCAGCAACATCCATGATGTAGTATAACCACGGATGTTCCAGGAGCAGGGTGTTCCAGCGCGTTTCAAGGGATATGGGCCTGGGAGCTGTTGTGGGGCTCAGTTGGGCTGCAGGGCAGGGAGCCAGGAACCAGTGTGCAGCTCAGCTGCACTCAGGGGTGAGAAGCCAGGAAGCCTGTGGGCAGGGAGGCAAGAGGGAGACCAGCAGCAGGTCTGGACCTCCCTTGGTCTGGAAAAATCCCTCCTTCAGGACCAGTCAGGTCCCAAGGATGCTGGATGAGGGTAGTCCAACCTGTACCAATTTTCACATTTAAAACAACGTCACAATAAAATCTCACCACAAACATGCTAGACATACACTTAGTCTCATTAGAATGAACGAACGGCTAGCCTAACTTCTAGTTCTTACTTCTTGAAAATTCTGGATTTTCAATTTCTGTTTCTCAGCAGACTAAAAAGTAACATGTGAAAAGACAGACAGAGCTGTATATTATTGTTTTCATTCTGTGCTTATGTGGTTGGGGACCTTGGCTAAACACAGCACAGGAGTTAGTTAAGACACTTTCTTAAAGACAGAAAGATAATACATATGAAAGGACAGAGGCAGCATAGAAAGGAACAGTAGAGTGGACTAGAAAGAAAAAAGGAAGTTATTCAGTGTACACACAACTTTTTATATTCCCCCACATTATTGCAACCAAAACTGTCATGATTTCTGGGCATAAAAGAGACCCTATATTGAAGAAGTTCGTTCTCTGGGTGAAAGAGGAAAATGTGACAAGTGTAAGCATTGCAAGAACATAAGAACAGCCATAGTGGATCAGACCAAATGTCTATCTAGCCCAGTATCCTGTCTTCCGACAGTGGCCACTACCAGGTGCCCACCGGGAATGAACAGAACAGGTAATCTTCTCGTCACCCATTCCCAGCTTCTGACAAAAAGAGTCTAGGAACACCATTCCTGCCCATCCTGGCTCTTAGCCATTGATGAACCTGTCCTTCATAAACTTATCTAGTTCTTTTCTGAACCTTTTAAAATCCTGAAGAAGCAGGGCCTAGTTGCAAGAACAAATCATCATAAGGAAGACTGTTTATTGGGAGAAATGGGATCTCTGGAGCTTAGTATAGGAGCCTCTACCCTTTGAGCTAAAAGCCAGCTGGCTCTCAGCCCATGCTGTAGACGTCTCTTGTTCTTACCTGTTGCTGTGGTCTAGGTGCCACTGCATGGGACAGTGAACCACACTAGGAGGATGGGTTACACAAGCGCTGTGAGGAAGTGGAGCGATGTAGCAGTTCCTCCTCTGTTGCCATCTCACAGGCCAAACTGATGGCTCTGCTTCACTGTGGTGGCAGGAAGCAGAGCACCCCACCCCCAGTGCAAGCTGGCTTGGGAGACGGCAATGAAGCAGAGGAGGCTGCTGTGTAGCTCTGCTTCCCCACAGCTCCTGCTGTCATGGCGAATGTAGGGGGGCCTGACTTCTGCTGCTGGTCCCAATCCTCACAGGGTCCCATGGGCTAACCTGAGTATGGGAGACCATCCCATCCATAGGAAGATTGGGGTGACAGCTGCAGTGTCCGGGGCAGCTGCACCAATCTGTCCTATGGATGGTATGGCTCTGCACACTTCTCCCCCACGCCACAGGGACATGCTGGCAGTGACATGGTGCTAGCAGCCAGACACTGCTTTAGCCCTGCTCTGCGACCGGTGGTGGTGCCACAGAGGGGTGCCCACTGGGAGGATTTGAGGACTGGCACTGGCCCTAAGGTAAATTGAGTTTGAGACCCCTGGTTTATGGTATTAACCCATTCACACTGGCCAATATAACTGCTTCCACTAAAACCGCTTTCAAGACATTACCCTGTGTACACAGTGAAACAGGCTTTGGCTCAACAAACATTTGGTGAACTTATTCACACACACACACACAAAACCTAATCCTACAGAAAGATGGTGGACTTGGTTTTTCTGTTCCAACTATGAACAAAAGCCACTCAAGTTTATGTTCAAATATTAATCTCACAGGTACAGTTACATACTTGGATCGTTGATCCAGCAACTGCTCAATTAATTTGTGCTTGCGAACACCACAAACTTAAGTTCCTTGTCTACCAGCTCCTACTCAACCAGTCTCTTCTTTTATCTGCTATCATGCTCAAAATAACTGCCACAAAGTTCTCTCACTCTAGTCTACGTTTTGCAGAGAACCTCACACTCGCAGTCTGCTTACCACCTTGAAGGCCCTCTTGAAGGCACACTTATAAGTATTATTAAATGGTAAATATTGCAAAAAATGTGGCATTAATACATGCACATAACAGTTCACTCAGATACAGCTGTCCTCTAGTCTTATTTTATGACTGGTGGACCTCATGGACAGGGCTGCTTGTGTATCTATATAAATAATACCTAGTGGGCTACTTGAAAACCATGCATACAATACAGATAAAGTATCTACAGTGACACTCCACCTAGTACTAAATGGCACCAAACTTATCAGTCCCCACAAAATCAAAGAGGAACCCCAGAGGATGAATGTAGAACATGGAAAAAAAAATATTAGTGAAAACTGAAGCTGTGTCAGTTAGAAAGAGAACAGAAAATATTAACTAAAACCTCAGGTTTCTGTCAGAGGCCTATTAGGTAGCAAAAAGAAAAGGCTGGAGAAAAAGAATGAGACGTACAGTGCCTAGCATGTGAATTCCAGATTCATACACCACAGCAAGCCCATTTAACTTCATGCCACATACCAGTATCTCAGTGACACACTGCTGTTTTATTGCTGAATGTTATTATTCTCAAATGGTCTTTTAACACCCTTACAATCACTTTGGCATCCTAAAGGCCACCAAAGCCGATACCTCAATGGAAACCCCAGACATGGAATTTTGTTTCCTACAGCATTTTAAGAGGCTGAATGTAAGGAAATATTTAAAAGTAAGGAATAAGATCTTTCCTTAGCGGAAATCTATTTGTGTGGCTCCTACTTTATAGCTAAATCCATGGTAGTTTACAACACTCCCAAAAGAAGCTCACCCATGAGCTTTTGATAACTACAGTACAAAGAAAACGGATGCTAACATTAAGTCCCCATTGTTATCTTCTCCATTCTCCCCCAGATTCTCTTGTACATTTTCCCTTATCCCAGTATTTTTCCATCTTCACTGGGGGTGCCTTCTCTTCACTCTATGCCTTTCAGGCCAGCAGCAGACAGCAGCTATACAAGTCATGTGCTGAAGCTATTTACTCTTGGAAACAGCTACGAAGTAAAACCAACACGAGGCTCAATACATAAAGCATTTTGCTAGAAAGTGTACTTTGTGGTCAAGGTAGATTATGAATATCCAATGGACTATTAGTAAGATGAGGTGTCCCATGTGGTAGGATACCAAGAACACAGAACAGTTGCCACACATATGGATGTTCTGCACTACAGTGACAAGGTCTGAAAACATTAGACAAGAGCCATGCCTTGTTCTGAGGGAAGAGAAACTTGTGAGGTCAATAGTGACACCTGTTACAAATCATCCAGTGGCAGTAACTGAACTCCAATATGGCCTATTCTCATTCTCAGACCCCCCCATGGAAAGGGGCTGCTGTCGCAGAGCAGCCTCTGTCCACAGCAGGCCCAGGGACACTGCGTACAGAAGCTGCTTTGTGGGAAGCTTGAACAGCTTCCGTCCATAGGGTGCTCGGACCCCCTGCAGACAGGGGCTGCTGCTGCTGCAATGCAGGGTGGCAGGCAGGAGCCAGTCTGCATGGGGAACTGATTTTTGAACTGGCTTCCCTCGCGCACCAGCTTCCGCCTGCCAGCCCACGCTGTTGCCTCTCTGATACACCACTATTTGAAAGTGTAACCAATAATATTTTGTGTGATTACACGACTATTCAATTAATCATTAATATCCCTACTCTTCATAGATAGCAGAAAACATCCAATTTAGACAGACAGCATTTGACTGCACGTTCCCTTTTAATCATTCATGATGTGCTTAGTGTCTTGCTCCTTTCTCTTTCTGCAGAAAAAAAGTGATCTTGATGGCAAGACATGGCAAATGAAAAGAGCTGTTCAGCTCAAAGGAGAGCCAGCAAAAAGACAACCTCCAACAACAGACTTTAGGGATAGGGAAACAATATGAATAACAAACTGTCCTTGAAACAAAATCAACTGACAGAATACTGATTGTGCTGAAGTTTGGGTTTTAATTACACACATCCTTTACAGCTATCTTAGGTTAGTTGCATCTTCAGGATCCTGCAGAAAAGGAGCTATATGTATTTAGATCTCAAACAGTTCTCTAAGGCAGGACTATGTAGCACTTTAAAGACTAACAAGATGGTTTATTAGGTGATGAGCTTTCGTGGGCCAGACCCACTTCCTCAGATCAAACTGTGGAAGAAAATTGGCATGACCATATATACCAAAGGGATACAATCAAAAAAAGTAAACCTTTTTTTTTTTTTTTAATTGTATCCCTTTGATATATATGGTCATGCCAATTTTCTTCCACAATTTGATCTGAGGAAGTGGGTCTGGCCCACGAAAGCTCATCACCTAATAAACCATCTTGTTAGTCTTTAAAGTGCTACATAGTCCTGTCTTTTGTTTCAGCTAGACCAGACTAACATGGCTACATCTCTATTACAGTTCTCTAAGGGTGCATCTACACTGCACCCATAGCTCAAAATAAGATACGCAATTTGAGCTATGTAAATTGAGTATCTTATTTCAAAATAAACCGCTATTCCCAAAAGTCCCTTAATCCTCATGGAACAAGAGTTACAAAGACGTCAGAATAGTGAGCACCTCTGGTATCCCGAAATAGTGCCGCAGTCTAGATGTACCTTATGAAAGCTCTCCTAAAAAAAATGATTAAAGTGGAACAAACATCCCACTACTATGGCTCATCCAATCAGCTTTTTTTTCATTGTAGAATAAGTTATAGTATTCCCATTCCTATGGCATCTGGGGGAACCACATACAAAATGAACTGCAATTAACGGCAATCCAGAACAGGCTGTAAAATACAAACCTATCTCACTAGCAAAGAAATAGTAAATTGAGACTATGTTCCTTTTTTAATAATCCAGCAAAGAGCTGACAGTCTCAATGCAATCTAAAGGCTAGCAACTGAGGCTGTGTTCACATACAGAAGTTTATAGTGCTGCTGTGGCAGCACTTTAAACTGAAAATGTGGCCACAGCATAAGCGCTGAGAGAGGTCTCCCAGTGCTTTATGTAAACCACCTCTGTGAGGAGAATTGGGAGAATGGGATGCATGTGATTTTCACACCCCTGAGCCAGAACATTACAGCACTGTAAAGTGCCAGTGTAGACTTAGCCTAAGTCTCTCACACAGCGAGTTTCTCTAGACCAGTAGTTGCCAACCAATAGATTGGGATCTACTGGTAGATCTTGGAGTCTCCGACAGGTGATCCTGACTCGTTTGGCCAGGAAGCTATTAAGTGCTGGCACATCAGTTGCCACTCCCCTCACTGTCATGCTGCTCCTGCACTCTGCCTTGGAACTGCCCCCCGGGAGCCTCCTGCTTGCTGTGCAGGTGTGGGGAGTTGTCAAGGTGCCCCTGTTGTCAAGGTGTCCCTCCTCCCCCCACTCCTGCACCCTCTCTCCACAGAGAGAAGGGGATGGAGGGAGCATGGCAATGCAAGTCTCAGTAACTCTCACACAGTGTGTGTGTCTCTGTCACTCTCACATACACTGTCCTTCACTCATCTCCTGACCCAACACATACGCGGGGGGGGGGGGGGGGGAATGTTATTTCTTTTACTGTTTGCAAAGTATGTCACTTTTGGTTTGTGACTGGTCTGTGCATTTCATCATTTTCATTTCTCTCTTATGCTTAAATGTAATTCTTTGAGTAGTGAGTTCTAAAATGCCTAACTTGTTGGGGCTGGAGTCATTATCCCTATATTGCTACTCCTGGACGTGGCTGGCATGTCCCTGCAGCCCCTGAGTAAGGCAGAGCAGGGGGTCGCCACATGCTGCCCTTACCTGCAGACACCACTCCTGCAGCTCCCATTGGTCAATAACCCAGAACTGTGGCCAGTAGAAGCTTGAGTTCAGTGCCTGTGGATGAGGGACAGCACATGGCACTATGGAGTCATTGCTGTCCATACCAGCTGCTTTCAGGAGTGGTGCAGGGCCAAGGCAGGGGTAAGCCTGTCTTAACTCAACTGCTCAATGGCTCCCTGAAGCCATTTCATTTAAACGGTGCCCAGCCAGAGCCTGCTTCCTGAACCCGGCCTAGCCCTGAACCTCCTCCTGCACCCAACCTCCTGCCCCAAACGTGAGTCCCTCTGCACCCATACTCCTCAAAGCTTGCACCCTGAAACCTCTTCTGGACCCTAAACCTCCATCATGGGCTAAGCCCAGAGCCCCTCTCACACTCTGAACACCTTGGCCCGGAGCCTGAACCTCAACCTCAACCCTGTACCTCAGCCTGGTGCAAGTGAGTGAGGAAGGGGGATGGAGTGAGCAGGGTGAAGCCTTGGAGAAGGAGTGGAGCAGGGCCTCAAAGAAGGGGTGGGAAGGAAGTGGGGCAAGGGATGCCCCACTTGGGTTGGAGGTAGATCTTACACTGCACTTAAATTGAAAAAAAGTGATCTTGTGGCTAAAAAGGTTGGAGACCTGTGCTCTAGACTGACACGTTACTGCACCAAGGATGTTAAAAAAAAAA
The DNA here is from genome assembly GCA_032595735.1 of Pelochelys cantorii. Lineage (NCBI taxonomy): Eukaryota > Metazoa > Chordata > Testudines > Trionychidae > Pelochelys > Pelochelys cantorii. Next base: position 8,525,207 of record CM064339.1, on the reverse strand, counting down.
AAAAGTATAAAACCAGTAATGGTGTAACTGATTAAAATTCTATCAGTTACATGGTTAAACAGTTACCCAGAGACCTGGAGTAGGGAGGGAAGGGTGTTAATCCAAGATCCCAGCTGCTGGCCCCACAACTCAGGCTCTGCCACTGGCAGGCATCCCAGCACATGAAGGGGCCTGGCAGCCAGTGCCGCACCTCAAGCTCTACCGCTGGTTGGCAGCCAGGCAGCAGCTTGGAGGGACCCTGGCCATGGGGCTGACAGCCTAGAAGAACTCTAAACATAGTTTAATAGTTAGCAGAAACTGATAACCAGTTAGCCAATAAGCTGCTTCATAACTGGTTAAACTCTTACATCTCTATATTATGCTGAAACTTACTGTGCGCAGCGTGATGATTGTCATGCCCCCTACTGAGAACGTTTCAGCACAGTAATTTGTCAGTCTACACAGGCTCCTAGTGCTGGGAGCTATGCACCTCATAGACCTTGTTTTCGTAATCTGCTGGGAGAACTCTCTCCCAGCTCTGGCACCTCAACCACACAATCACATTAAAGTGCTGCCATGGCAGCACTTTAATACTGCAAGTGTAAACAAAGTCAGAGAGAGGGAAAGGCGTTCCAGTCAGACACTAGACATTCTTCACAAGTGCATACCTAGGCTCTGTCAGCAAAGAGCCTTAACTACATAAATAAAAAAAAACAGTTTTTTAAATGTGTTAGTAAGGGAACAAATTCCTAAACAAAGTTCTACACATTAAAACCCCAGGAATTGTATTCAAGAACCTAGTGTAGTGCTGATGAAAACACTATCCTACCCTCTCCACTAAGTCCTGGTCTACGTTAGGAGTTTAGGTCAAAGTTAGCTATACAAGGTCGATTTTCTGAACAATGAGTCTTCAGTTCCAAGCCTGTTCTGTTGACTTTCAGGGCCTCAAACTGATTTCAGTACTCCTGCTTTTCATAATGAGTAACACTAAATTCAAACTCGGATGGTCGACTTTACAGTCATGTATACATAGCATTGCTAAAATCAACAAGGACGTTCTTGGTCTCTGGAAGGCATCCCACAGTGCTCTGTTGTGACCGCTCTGGACAGGACTTGAAACTCTGCTGCTCTGCAGGTGAACAGGAGAAGCTCCAGGAAACTTTGAATTTCATTTCCTGTGTGTCTACCATGCTGAGCACACCTCAGAGCAGGCAGCACACCTGGCTATGAGTTCAAGTCCCATGAGCTACAGTTTCCAGGGGTGCAAATGAGCACCAGGATAGCATATGAAGATGATTTTGGACCTCATTGAAGCATGGGGAGAGGAATCCATTCTTGCAGAACTCTGAACCAGAAATGAAATGCAGATATCTATGTGAAGATTGCAGAGTCCATGATGGAGAAAGGATACACCAGGGATGCCCAGAAGTGCCTAATGTAAATTAAGGCGCTGAGGCAGTCCTAACAAAAGGGGGGAAATGGATGGTCTGGAGCATCACCACAAACATACTGCTTCTATGAGTAGCTGCATTTGACCCTGGGGGGGGGACCTGACCAGATTCCCAAGCCAGACTGTGGAATCCTCCTGTCAGGCTGTTCCTCATTCTGGCACACTGAGTGCAGAAGGTTTTAAACATACCTTACCACTACAGGCACTGATTACAAAAACTTCCCCCAGAATCACAAATGCACAGATTTGGAGGGGGGGTAGGTGCCACCATCAAGTGATTTTTCCCTAAAAATAGGGGCAAACATTTCAATTCATCCCTAGGGGTGCCCCCAAAAGAGCTTGAAAAAGGAAAGAGAAAAAACAAGCTGCAGTCTCTGGCAGCTGACCTCTCAGTCTGAGACATGCAGACACACACAGACAGACAGACCTCCTGTACCTTCCAGGACACCAGAATCAAATCATCACCTTAAAAATATTATTTATTACAAAACAAAGGATATTCTTGATAAAGCATATGTGGCTGCTAGATGTTACAGAGAAACTAAGGAAAACAAATTAAAATACTAAGGAAAATCTCTGAGAACAACGCTTATATGGTAAATGGGGAGGCATCGATTCGCACAGAGCAGTTCAAACCAACCCCCCCCCCCCCCACACACACACACAAAATATCCTGATTACAACTAGATTCACTATCCTCTTTACTCCAAATCTTTTCTTGGTTCAGTCCACTTCTATGCTCCAAATTCCTTGGAGTCATGGTAGTCGTGCCTGGGTTTAAATCATTCCGTCTCTCAACTCCTGGTTTAACTCTCCCATACAAACAAAGCAGGAAAAGTTCTATATCCAATTCAAATTTCAGCAATCTATTTCAACTGGTTCTCCTGGCCCTATGGCCAACACCCTTGCTAGCTAACTGAGTTTAACCCCCTAATCACTGGGTGCTGGTCAGCACTCCTATCCACTACACCTCCCAAAACACTCATCAGGACAGCAGTGTGGAGGACAGCATGGTGGTAGAGGAGGAGGAAGAGAACGGTCAGCAGGCAAGCGGTGAGAGCCAAGAACTTTTTATAACCTTGAAGACAATCCCCTCCTCCCAGGACGTTTCAGAGTTGGGCACTGATCCAGGGCGGGCACTACTGGTGAGTTCATTTTTTTTTTCTTGCTATAAGTGGGTTAAGGCAATTGGGTGTGATGTGTGGCATACTCTGTGCCTACACAGCACAGGGGGCCCAGAACAGCTTGTTAATGTGTCTTAAGATGTGCAGGGAGGATTCCCGCTCCATCTCCATGAAGCTCTCATACAGGAACTCTTTGATCCTTCTCACAAGGTTTCTGAGGAGGCCTGCCTTGTTCCACCCTCCACAGTAGGACACCTTTCCATGCCAAGCCAACAGTAAATGGTCTGGTGTCATTGCAGCACAAAGCATTGCAGCATAAGGCCCAGGTTTCTAGCCACATTCAGTCAGCATCAGCTCCCAATCAGTCTGAGATTCGGAGAAGACTGATATCTCACATGGCAACCTGGATGAAGCAGGAGAAGATATTACCTGCTTCTTCTGCTGCTAACCTCCATTTGACCATCAACAGTGAAATATGGCTTCAGCCTTTGGCATCTCCTCGCTCCTTTCTGCCCTCCCATCCACAAGCTCCTACAGGAAGGGGGGGAAAGCAGCACTCTCCTGGGAAGTAGGGTGTGCTGGACACAGAAGGAAGCCACATCAAGTGTCAACCAGACAGAGTGGCAGAACTGGACCGCCCCTCCCACTCACAGGTTCATTCCCTGGCAGGCCCCTTACCGTGCCAGCCTCCAAATGGCATGAGTCCAGATGTTCCCTTGTGAACTCTGTTGTGTACCTGCTGTACAATGGCCACTTCAAAGCATAACTTTGGCCTTGCACAGAACACATCTCCATTGTCTTTACAGACCTTTGCTGTATGTTAACAGATTAGGTTTTAAGCTTCACAATTTAGCTCCTGTAATGTGTGCCCTTGTAACTTTTCATTATGGCAAGAACAGCAGGGAGCTTGCTGCACACTCCCCCGGCTCCACCAGCTGTGTGGCTTGCACAAATCCAGAGGCAAAAATAGACAAGGAAAGACATGTTCTAGGAGCAAATGAAGTCCATCCACTTGGATAGGGAGCACGTAACTGAGTAAAGGAATATGCTATTGGAGAAGATGGGAACAGATTGTCATGAAAGGAGAGTATGCAGGAAACTGCAAGTGAAGCACCAGAAAAAGTCTTGTTGTCCCCAACATCTGCGATGCACTGCATGGCATCTTTCCAAGGTATGGCTGGGGAGAGCCTCTCCAGGTACCTTGAAGAAAAAGTTTCCCTCCTCACCCAGTTCTATAGCCTCCTTTCCCAGGGGCCCTAGGACACGGGGGGGGGGGAGGGGGGGGAAGAGAAGGGCAGCCTCACACTCAACCTCCAGTGAATTGCAAAGCAAAAGGCAGCCCCTTCTTGCATTTCTGATCCCCTCCCCCACAAGGGTCCCACCATGGACTCCTTTTCTGTCTCTGTTGTGTTCCCTAAACAAAAAACAAACAAACAAACAAAAAATACACTTTCTAAACAACAGTCTCTTTATTGCTTCTATTGCAGGGAGAGGGGAGCATTTCATAAATTTCGGAACTGGCCATTTATAAAAAAAACTTTCAAACCCTCTCTGACTTGCACTGCCCTGTGCTGTGGTCTCCTTATTGCCCTAGTACATCTGGCTGTTAAAAATCTCTGGCTAGGTGCTCTGCCTCAGGCCCCCCACCCTGCCATATAGCTTTCCCCCTTGTTCTCACAATTATGATGGAGCACATAGCAGGCTCCCACTTGGGATGTTAAGGACTAGTTGGATAGTCTGTCAACTAGTCAATTGCACCCTGTGGCATTTCAAAGTGGCAGCTGCCACACAGCTGATCTGAGGCTCAGCTGTGCAGCACTGCCCCTTTAAAACACCAAAGTGCCGTGGAGCCCAGGGTCAGCTGGGGACTCCCCAGCTAACCCCGGGTTCCGTGCAGCATTTCCCCACAACCCACGGTCAACTTGGGAGTCTCCCAACTGACCGCAGGCTCCACAGATGCCCCTTTGATATGCAGAGGTGGCATTTCGAAGAGGCAGCTGCCGCACAGCTATGTGGCAGCTGCCCCTTTGAAATGCCACCTCCGTGTTTCAAAGAGGCAGCCATAGAGCCTGGGGTCAGCGAGGGACTGTTCCCTGCTGACCCTAGGCCCCATGGCTATGAAATGCACAAGAGCCCCTGCTGGGGACTCTTGTACTTTTCAAAGCAGAAACCTGTGTGCAGCCCAGAGTCAGCGGGACTTTCTGCTGGCCCCAGGCTATACGCAGAGTTCCGCATTCCTCCTTTGAAATGTACAAGAGCCGCAGTGGCTCCATCCTCTAGTCAATTAACCTCATTTTAACATCCCTAGCTCCCACCACAAAGGGAATGTTGCATACCCTGAAGTCTAATCTAGTCAGTAGATTCCTAAACCTTCCCTTTACATTTCCAAAAGCACATTCCACCACCATTCTGCACTTGCTCAGCCTATAGTTGAACAGCTTCTTACTGGGGGTCCAGGCTGCCCACGTATGGCTTCCTGAGCCACAGGAGCAAGAGGTTGGCTGAGTCACCACGGGTCACTCCTGACATTTCCATCTCTCCAATTGTAGTATTCCAGCCTGGGAAAAAAGTTCCAGCGCGCATGATTCTGAAGAGTTCCTAAAGATGCGCGCGTCATGCACCGTTCCCGACCATCCCATGTTGACACTGGTGAAATGGTCCTTGTGATCCATTAGAGCCTGCAGCACCATTGAGATGTACCCCTTGTGGATCATGTACTCCTTGGCAAGGTAGTCAGATGCCAAGATGGGGCTCTGCATTCCATCTATTGCCCCTCCGCAGTTAGAGAATCCCATCATGGCAAAGCCCTCTACCATGGGCAGTTGGTGACCCCATGGCTTGGGGCGGCAAGCCCTCCTCAGCCCCATTCACCAGAGCCCCCCCTCCACCCCCCCCCACTGTTCCTGCTGGCCTCTGCCCAGCCTCCTCCCTACAATGTGGCTTCTGACCCTTGCCTCCTTCCTGAACTGGAGCGCCAGCAGGCGGCATGGCCCCCCTGCCCTGGACCACAGAGAGCTGGCCAGCAGGCATGGTACAGGGTTTGGGATGCACCATCTGCACCCCTGACCAGCAAGGCCCTCCCTGCAGCCGAGCTGCCAGCCCCACTGGACGGCCAGAGTGGCCTTAGCACTGGGAGGACAGGTGGCTCAGCCCCCAACTTGCCTGCCCCAGCCTCTGATATCACAACTAAGGATATTAAAATGAGGTTAATTGACTAGTCCATGGAATTTCCATCATCTAGTCAATAGGCATTTCTGCATTCCTCCTTTGAAATATACAAGAGCCCCTACTGGGGCTCTTGTATATTTCAAAGGAGGAATGGGGAACTCTGCATACAGCCTGGGGCCAGTGGGAAGTCCTGCTGACTCCAGGCTCCATGGGGCATGCCTGCTTTGAAATGCACAAGAGTCCCCAGCGAGGGCTCTTGTGCATTTCAAAGCCATGAAGCCTGGGGTCAGCGGGGGACTCAGAGTCCCCCACTGACCCCAGGCTCTATGCTATGCTGCATGCCGCTAGAAGCCTGGGATCAGCTGGGGAGTCCCCAACTGACTCTGGGCTCCACGCGCAGAGGCAGCGTTTTAAAGGGGCAGTCGCCGCACAGCTGATCCATGGATCAGCTGTGCAGCAGCCACCTTGGGGTTTCAAAGTGGCAGTGCTGTTGTGCCCTTCCACTCCCCTTTACTGCCTCTCTCACATGGGGGCGTGGGAGCGATAACTACTAATCGACTAGTCAAAAGGCTACCCGATAAGCCAAACGCTTATTGAATAGTCAACTAGTCTTCAACATCCCTAATCACACCACCAGGCTGGGGGAGTGAATTTAGGACAGCAGTGCGCAACCTATGGGGGTCACAGCTGCCTTCCGGGGGGAAAGGGGGGGGCGGGGTGTGTCACAGCGCTTGGATCCAGCTGGCCACTTTTCCTGACTTCCCAGCTCAGCAGGTGCCGGGGGAGTGGCAGGAGAGCGGCCCGACAATTAAAAGAGCCCCTTCCTTTTTTTTTTTTTTTTGTGCTCAACCAAATTCGGTGGCCGCAAATGAAAAAAGGTTGCGCACCACTGATCTAGGAGACTCCAGTGGTGCGCAGTTGAGGCATTTTGGGAAAGCAGTGCCTTCCCCTGCCTAGGATATACACTGCCCATGCCCTCCACTGTGGCATCCACCTTTCCCAGAGTCACTATCCTCTGTAGCAGAATGGTATTGATTGCTTTGGCTACTTGTATAACAGCAGTGCCATGCCTATGCGCTCAATATACTCCCTTATTAGGCACACCAAGGTAAACAATCATTACAATGCTTTGATGCGCAATGGGATCCACAAGGTGATGGTTCTCACGCTGCACAGGTAACCAGAGCCATAAAGGGCGCATAAAGACTATTTCCCATTGATCTGAAGCAAACAGGGAGGGAGTAGACAGAGTGCATTATGGGACACTGAGGACATGAACCCAGAACCACCCACTGCACAATTTTGGTCTCAACATGCACCGGGAGCATAACACAGAATGCAAAGCAACACAGGCACTGTGAGATAGTGCATCACTCTCAAAGTCGACAGCAGACTCCCTACTGGGGATGCACAGCTTCGAACTAGGTTGTGTTCTTGCACACAGTAGGGACATGGACCTTTGACTTTACAAAATTGTTGATTTCTTACCGCACCTTAAAAAGTTTGACCTCATCTTGTAGTGTAAACATGGTCTAAGCAAGTAGACCATAATTAGTCTTCACTTGCAGCTCCAAGTTACTACATCTTTGTATGGAATCAAAACAGTAAGTAAAACAGCATCTATTTCTGCAGAATTTTTGGCAAATTGCATGCAGTTCTTAGCAATTCAAGTGTTCCAGCTTAATCTTTAGAACAGCAATAAGTGTGGCTTTTTTTTGGCCTATAAGCTACAAAAGTTGCATCGAGGGTGTTCTACATCTTCCGTCAACAAATAACAGAGGTAGCAAGGGGGGAGAAGTGAGAGCCGATGCCTGCGGCTCCCACAAAGCAGCCTACTCCCCCTGGCCCCACTGACTCCCAAAATGGCAGAAGTGCAAGGGGAGGGAGGGCAGGCAAGAGCCGGTAGGCAGGGATAACACTGGCTCCCGTCTACCTCCTCCCACGTGTAAACATGTAAGCACTAAACAGTCCAGCAGTTACGTTTACACAAATAAACGATAGTTAACATCCCTAGATCACTTCAATCAGCTTCTGTACCAAATGGCTGGAGGACAGCTCATGTGACACCATTTTTTTTAAAGTCTCCATAAATGATCCTAGAAATTACAGGCCAGTAAGTCGAACTTCACGACCAGGCAAACTGGACCGTCGAGCAATTAACCACCGGAATCATGATAAAAAAGCAAGGCTTTAAAAATAGCAATTAATCGCAATCTGCAACCCAAGCAAGACTTCAGCGACCCACGCAGCCAAGGTCCCATGGGGAAAGGGGGGAATGTGACCGCTCTGGGCGCTGAAGCTCAGGACTGGGGACCGGATGTTTTTTACGCCTCCCCCCCCCGCCCAGCTACAAGAGCGGCGGCTGCGAGGTGGGTTCCCGGCGGGTGGGAGGTGGGTTCCTGGCGGCTGCAGGGGCTGGAGCGCACGGGGAACTGGCCCAGCCAGAGTCCCGCAGCGCCCGAGGGAGCCCGCCCCGGGGCCAGGCGGATCGCTCCGCTCTCCGGAGACTGGCTCCCGCGCTCCGCCTGTCTCCACGGCCCGGCTGTAGACCGCGGACCCTTCCGTGCGGAGAGTATCCCCGCTCCCGCCGTTACCTCTCCTGCTGCCCGCCGTTCTCCCCCGCTCGCCGCAGCCGCGGAGATGCTCGCAGCCCGGCCGGTTTGCGAAGCGGCACGTGATGCTCCGCCCCTGCAGGGCGAGGGGGCGCTCAGGCACCGCCTCCCGTCGTCTGCGCCGAGCCGGGCGCTTACCTCAGCTGTGGTGAGGCAGGCGGAGCCCTGCCCCTCCCTTTGTTCGCGGCGCTCCCCCCGCTGGGAGCAGTACGCACCCGCCCTGGGGAGGGGCATTCACCCGCCATGACCCGCTCCCCCGGCTGTGGCATCGGCCTGCCCCACCGCCAGGCGGGGTAAATCGTCCCCCACAAAGGGAGGGAAGCATGATTCCTCTGGGGCCTAAGCAACTGCCCATGGAGCCCTGAGAGCTTGTCCCTTATGTGGTCTGGCAACTCGCCTGGACAGGAGCGCCAAGGAGCATTTAGTCCAGTCCCTACACTGAGGCAGGCTTGACAAAGCCCTGGCTGGGATGATTTAGTTGGGCTTGGTCCTGCTTTGGGCAGGGAGTTGGACTTCATGACGCCTGAGGTCTCGTCTGGCTTTAGGATTCTAGGATTAAGTGTTATCTAGAGCTGTGGCGCTCACCCAGAGGTAGGCATACGCCTAGGGATAGAAACAGGCAAGGCCTGCCAATTACCGCCAGGGCCTGGAGCTCCTGGTTACCATTACTGCAGGAGGCCAAACCCTTTAAATTGCCCCCGGAGTGCAGTGTGGCTCACTGGGTGGCTCTGAGGGGTGCCAGAGTTGAGGGACTGCATAGTGTGGCCTGGGCAGTACTGGGGGCTGGCTGCCCCTAGTCCTGGTCCTTGCAGGAGCACAGAGCCAGAGGCCCAGCAAGTCTGTCAACTCCCCCCCAAGGCCATCCAGGGGCTACATCATCTTCTCTAGATATTTGCCTAGTTTTACAATGGGCTAGAGCCCTGCAGCCAGGCTCGGAGCAGGATAAAAAAATCAACAAATAAGGGAGGAAACAGACATTGTGGAAGAGGAAAGGGATTTAAAAAAATGCCTTTGGATGCTGCCAACATGAACACCCCTGCCAACAGTGACTGCTGTCCAGCCAGCCACTCACCTTTCAAGGCAGCACTGCTACAAGCAGCAGATGGGTGGCAATACTAACCCATGCCACTCTTCTGCATTTCTGCTGCTAGCAGCACTGCCTTTGGCAGTCTATCTCTGAAAGGGGTACAGCTGATTGAAAACCAGTAATCTAGACTGTCCTGGACAGGTATTTGGATTTAGGTAAGTCTCTCCTATGTCCCCTGAGAGTAGATAAAGGAGAGTCCTAGTATTTGTGGCATCAAAACACCCTGTGCAGGAACTGTTCACACAACAGTAAAATAATCTCCTGCATATATGAGTTATATTGTGATACATCTGTGCATGAGCATACCTTGGACCACAGAGGTTAACATCCAGATGGGTAAATTCATCCCTGTTTTCACCCCACTGTAGTTAAAACAGGATACATTTGGCCTTGGAGTCTAGCCAGTGATTTCTTTGTTTCCTAGGAAAAATCCTGGGAAGCCAGATACACAAAGGACCTGCAGAACAGCTGATTAAGGTAAATGGCTTGGCAAAAATGAGATTGCTCTCTCTTGCTGTGGAGGGCAAAGGCAAGAGAAGAGTGGCAGACAGATGAAGGTTTACAAGCTGGTAATTTGTGATGAGGTGGGGCGTTATTCAGGTTTGTTGCATGTTCTTCCCTTAGATATGTCACTGATTTTAGATTGTCCATTCCATGGACATTCAGGTTACCCCTCTTACTCTCAGGATCTGCTATTACTAGCCCTTGTGCCATTACCAGCTAAGTGAAGGAAGGTGAGTCTGTTTGAAAAAGTAGCCAAGGACCTCGGGAGCTTGTTCTATCTAATTTTTAAAATGTAAACCATCCCTCTGCCAATCCACAGTCCCTTGCTTACATGAGTCACAGAGTGTTATTGACCAGAGTGTACTGGCTCAGGAATGTGAAACTCATTAGTATCAAGCCTAAAATTTATGTTGCCTTAAGTAAAGTGAGAAAATGTGCAGTATGTCTTGCCACAGCCACACACTAAGTATGACCGAGCTCAATCTTGCTCCTAGTGAACATATTGGGAGTTTAACTATTGACTTCCCAGGAAGCAAGATGGAGCACTACGTTAATTCTTAGCGCATCCACCATTATAACTCTATTATTTTAGTGCAGTGTTTCTCAACCAATGGTACGAGTACCCTAAGGGATACTCGAGAGGAGTCTGGGAGGTACGTCAACATAACTGAAATTTGGAGAAAACTGAATTTTTGTTTTAAGTTTTATAGCACTTTATTATTTTTGTACTTTTTACACTCAGAAATTGAATCGCCCGCCCAGCTACAATTAAGTTGTTAAACAAATGTTTTGCAATGGTAGAAAAAAAAATATGTCTGAAAACTAGGTACTGGGGGTACTTATAATTTTTTTAAAGGGGGTATTTATATTTTTTTAAAAAGGGGTGCTTTATTAAAAAAAAAAGGTTGAGAAACACTGTTTTACTGTACCTTCACTTTCAGAAAAAGCATAGCATTTGCACTGAGCACTTTCCCTTCCACCCCTCCCTGTCTTCAGCTGTAACCACACACTGCTTTGTGTTGTGTTGGGAGTAAGTGTAAATGAGGTGAGGCCTTTGTCTTAAAGAAGGTTGTTATAATAAAAATGTAACAACAGATCTAGGCAAATAACTTCTGAGCTATTATGCAATACTTTATTTGCAAAGTGTATGATTTGCTATCATGCTCAACATTGCATCATCAGAACACACATAATAAATTAAAGGAATTCCTGTAACTCCTGTTAGCTGATCATACCCTGATGGAGAGACTTGTGTCTTAGCAGTGTTGGAAAAGTATTTCTTCACAGTAATCTTTTAATTAACATAATAATAATACAAATTATTTGCTTGCCTGTCCTGCTGCTATTATATATAGAACCAACTTGAAAGACATACTGCTTCTTAAAACCACAATGTAGAAACATTAGGTAGACTTCAGACAGTTCCTTCTCATTTTTAATCCCTGCACTGATATGTTTAAGTCCTCTGAAATGGCATAGACAGTGGTAATTCAGGCTTCCCTCCCTGCTCACATGCTTCATCCATGTTTCTTAAACATGTTCAATGGCAAATGAACTAAAGTCAAATGACAAGTAGTCCTGTGGCATCTTAGAGACTAACAAAAATATATAGTATCATGAGCTTTTGTGGTAAAACCCATTTCATCAGATGAGCTGGAATATAAATTGTTTTTGTAATGTGCCAACCAGTTAATGTCTTTATTCAAGCCCAGGGTCAGAGTGTCAAATCTGTAGATGAATTCTAGTTCTGCAGTCTCAGTAATTGGGTGGTGAAATTCCCTTGTAGAAGAATAGCTACTTTTAAATCCATGACTGAGAGACCAGGCAGGTGAAAATGTTCCCCTACAGATTTATGTGTGTTACCATTTCTGATGTCTGATTTGTGTCCTTTGTCACAGAGACTATCCGATTTGGCCAATATACAAAGTAGAGGTGCATTGTTGGCACTTGATGGCATATACCATCACAGGACCTAACCACATGAGCCACAGCATCAAGGGCTCATACAGATGCATATCCTCTAATGTGATATATGCCATCAAGTGCCAGCAATGTGTCTGGAATGCAATTGTATTCCATAACAGCGAAAAGGAGGGAGCTGATAGGAGGGACAGTCATACTGTAGAGTGACCACTGGGGGCAGTGAACGCAGGGATCAGCTACGCTGCAGAATGACCACAGGGGGGCAGTTGCACCAGGTGCAAAGTGGCCAGCTGGAGTTGATGCTGTCCACATTGCCTGTCATTGGCAATGGGGTCAGTGGCCCTTGCCCCAAATCCCTCTTCCTGGCTCTCCTCCGCAGCACCAGATGGGGGGAGCCCCACTGTGCCAGTCACTGGCAATGGTGTCAATGGCCCTTGCCCCAAATCTCTCTTCCTGGCTCTCCTCCGCAGCACCAGATGGGGGGAGCCCCACTGGCCACCGGCCCAACTGTTGCGACTCCCCGGTACAGGGGATTGAAGGGCCTTTTGTTACTTGCTCTGCTTTGCTGTAGATAGATGTGAAGATAATTATTCTTACCGTTTACCCATATTCCCCAGTGCATCATTTGTGAAACTATATTCTACACAAAACAACTTTTGTACCAACAGCAAAGACTTTTTTAGGCAAGTAGGAGGTTGAAATATTAGATGTGGTAAAGTGTTTGTGACGACGTGTCGGGGTTCCCCAACTCCTGCACCCCCGTAGTGGCACGAACAGATTCCACCAGCCAGTAGCATAGAGGGAGTTTATTGCTTCTCCAGGATACAGCACAGAATAGATGTAATCTGGTTACAGGGCCAAGCCTCGGATGCCTCAGCCCCCCCTTGAGATGTGGGAGACTGGGCCCCTAAATCCCAGCCCCCCTTTGCTCAGGCTGCTTCCTCCATGATTCCAGACAGAAACTAACTCTTCCTTCCAGCCCTGCCCCCAGCCAGGGCTCCAGTCCCCTTCTTCCCATTGTTCCGTTCCCTGGGAGATAACTCGTTGGACAGGTTTAGAGCCCCTTTGCATAATGACTCATCCCCTGCCCTGCTGGGCCGTGCTACAGGCAGCAGCCAGCGGAGGTCACCCACAGCCCACTGCCCAGCATAGCAACCAGCAAGGTACCCACACTACGTCACAGTGTTGCAACAGGATTGTTTTAAAAGCACGTATATGCCCACTTAAGCATGAGTGCAAGCACCACACAACAGACAAAATGTTGAGGGAAAGGATAAAAAATGTAGTTGAAGATTTTTTTTAAAAAAAAGTCTATACTTAGTCTTCTAAATCTATATTTAAATGCCTAAATACATTACTAGGTAGTCAGCAGCTTCCTTTGAAAAATCTGACTGCTTATTTGGATGTTTTGGAGGCTAATTTTAGGCTCTATACTGAAAATCTTGTCTCGCTCACTAGTCTGCAAAAACTCATACAGGCTATGAAATAAACTCTCCCATCCCATCTTCCTTTCTCATTTCTTACCAGTCTGCCTCTGTTATCTTTCAGTTAACATTTGTTATTGCCTGACACTGTCCTCTTACCCATTTTTGTCTACTGTCATATGGCAGCTGGTCTTAGTAAACAGAGCCAAGTTGCCCTAGAAATTTAGCTAATTAAAGAGGACCTCACTACACCTGGGGCTACAAAGAGCTTTTAGCGGGCATCTGAAGAAAGGAAGAACTGAGAGAGGCTGAACACTGAGGAGAAAGCTGTACTGGAGTGGAACTAGTTCCTATGGCAGTCCTGAGAGCAAGAAGCCAGGGAAACAGCCCTGTGCCTGCTGCTCCAAGTAGGGAGTAGAGATGAGGCTGGTAACCTGCCAGGAGCTGGAATGCCAGACACCTCTGGGAGAAGTGGCCCTGAAGCCTGGGACCAAGAACTGGGTTGAGACAGTGTTCTGTTCAATTCTTAACCTCTGTTATGAAAAATAAACCTCTTTGACTGACACTGGGCATGGCAGCATCTACTCTGGAACTGGGGAGAAGCAATGGCCCTGTGATATCAACACTAATCAGTAATTACTAGTTTGCTGATCTGCACAATTATCACATGTGAGTCCGGTGTCTACTCCTTTACTATTATCCATGCTGTAGTCCTGACCTAGGGAAAGACATCTTCCAAAGGCTGGACACAATTTTCAAATGATGCCAAGAAAACATTGACTATTATGTTTTTAGTAAACTTAGTAGAAATTGGTGGTTGTAACCTAAGAACCCTCTATTCCTGCACAGTTGTGCAGTTCCCTAGCAAGCCCCACACAGCAGCTTAGAACTGCTACAAGGAAACTGCCTCTTTCCACCAGTCCCAGCCTGGAGCTGCTGGGGCAGAACTGCTGCAGCACGTCCGTGCTGGGACCAGGGGAGGCGTGCCTCTCCCGTGACTGTAGCAGGTCTATGTTGGGCTTATTTAGCTTAGAAAAGGGAAGACAGAGGTTATGTCTAGACTACATGCCTCTGGCAATGGAGGCATGTAGATTAGGCTACCCAGCATAGGAAAATGAAGCGGCGATTTAAATAATCGCCGCTTCATTTAAATTTAAATGTCTGCCACGCTGAGCCGATCAGCTGTTTGTCAGCTCAGCACAGTAGTCTGGATGCTCCACGGTCGACATCAAAGGCATTTGTCGACCTCCCCGGTATGCCTCGTGGGATAAGGTTTACTAGGGAGGTCGACAAATGCCTTTGATGTCGACCGCGGAGCGTCCAGACTACCACGCTGAGCCAACAAACAGCTGATCGGCTCAGCACGGCAGCTATTTAAATTTAAATGAAGTGGCGATTATTTAAATCGCCGCTTCATTTTCCTATGCCAGGTAGCCTAATCTACATGCCTATGTCGCCAGAGGCATGTAGTCTAGACATACCCTGAGAGGGGCCATGATAGTTGTTTTCAAGTATCTAAAAGGGTTCTACAAGGAGGAGGGAGTAAAATTGTTCTCCTTGGCCTATGATGATAGGACAAGAAGCAATGGGCTTAAATTGCAGCAGGGGAGGTTTTGGTTGGACACAAGGAAAAAGTTCCTAACTGTCAGGGTGGTTAAACACTGGAATAAATTGCCTAGGGAGGTTGTGGAATCTCCATCACTGGAGATACTTAAGAGGAAGTTAGATAGATGTCTATCAGGGAAGATCTAGACCATGCTTGGTCCTACGATGGGGGTGGGGGACTGAACTTGATGATCCCTTCCAGTTCTAGTATTCTATAATTCTATGGACAATGAAGGGCATGGGTGATTGCACCAAAGGAAAGGTTTCCTGATAATTTGTGGGCACAAAAGGGACCAAAGGTTGATGGGCCTATGTGTGAACCCTGTTACAGTAGCATTTTCAAAGTCTGGAAGATTAAGTAAATTGATTTTTTTAAAACCACGTGAGGATCTGTTGCACACCCTTATGTGCCCCTGTGGCAGATCACATGAAATGGACCCAAATTTCTGTCTCCAAGCAGACATTTTTGTTCCAATTTTTGATCTTTGCTAACATCAAAAGGCAGTTAGTCCTAAAGTGATAATTTCAGATTTTGCTAACTTTCTCATTGTGGTTTCAGAGCTCCCAGCATTCCATTGTATATGGTCTCCCCTTTAATCCTTTGTTCCACACTTGGCTTTTGATGGCTTGATGCATACAGTGTCCCGTTGAGCAACCTGCAGTGGATTAATTAAAAACTACTTTTAAGTTATGCAAGATCCCTACAAATATGAAAAGCCTTTCCGAAGTCACATAGTTATCTCCTATCAAGTGCCATAAAATTAAATTTCTATAAAAAACCCAAAGTTCTGCACATATACTCCTAAGTATATTTTAGTCCAATAAAAAATCCTCTTACTTCTGGTGTAGGTTATTACTAATCTTTTTTCTGTATCTGATGGCCATTACTGAATACTGCATGGTAAGTTTTTTTTAATACTCGAAGTTTGATTCCATAAGATATGATTACATACATTGGGAAACCTGGAAACAGTTACCCTTAAATTTACTTGATTATGAAAATACAATTGACGTATGGAGCCAACATTAGAGAGTTTATATCACAGTTATCAGTGTGACGTGGGAACGAAACCTTATGTCTCTGGATGTCATATTATTACGTGTGGAGATCAGGAAGATGATTTTTTTCCATATTACCTCATAATATAGCATAACTGGAGATCTTTGATCTTCTCTTAAAACTTGGAAGCTGGAAAATAGTCTAAATGGGCCATCAGATTGAATCAGTATAACAGCTTTTGTGAGCAGAGTCGTGCAAAGTTCTGGGTGCCATCGTCGGATGAGGACCCATGCTCTTAAGAAAGCTCTCATGGTCCTCCTTTTTGTGGTTGGTTGACAGACCCCCCTGGGCAAGGCTGGGGGGCTGGCAGTGTGCTCTGGAAAGAGGCAGTACCTCGGGCAGAAGGGGTGGGGCCAGGACAGCTATCCCACAACACTGCATGGACCACGCCCCCCCTCAGCATAGTCTGGAGCACACCACACATGGCTCTGGTGGTGATTTAAAGGGCCCAGGGCTCCAGCAGCTGCTTTCTGCCACAGTAACAGAAGTGATGACCAGGAACCCCGGGCCCTTTGAACTGCCTTTGCCCCCTCCCTCCTGTCAGTAGGCCTGTTACTGAAGTGCTTTTGGAACAATGAGGACCTTCTTTTCCCCTCTTTGGATTCAAATCAGACAATCCTATACTTTGGAATTTTTTTCAGTTTTATTTACTTTGCCAGTATGGTTACAGTTCTACAGCTTTTATTGTCCTGCACCTAAATCCAGTACCTCTGAGAAATATCAAACTCTGCTAAAGACAAGACAGACCAAACTATTTCATTGCACATGGCCAAGCTACTCAAGTCACAAATTAAGACCAATTTCTCGTAAGCCATCGCCTTCACAGCTAGCATAATTGGTACTGCTTGGTACAATCAGTTGACACTGTCACATTCTAAGAACTACTGTAGCCATGTTGATCCTAAGATATTAGAGAGAGAGAAGGTAAGTGAGGTATAATATCAGAAAGGTCCAGGATTCAATGGGTATGGGGAAACCTAGCTCTCTTCTCTCCCAGCTGGTGATTGTAGGTTATGTGCTGAGCAAGAATGTGAGTTTACATTTCTGGTGCCCAATTTGGATTAATAGACCATGGCCTCCTGGGCTGCCAATCAACCATCTTTTACCAGCACTGAACATTCATTTTCTTTTGTCTTAAAACCAGACAAAGAATTAGCCACAATTGCCAGAGAGATTCTATCTTAGTACATGAAGGAGAGTAGCCAAAACTATTCCACCCACTTAATTACAATAGTCCATTGTCAAAGCAGAGTAATTCAGACAAATAACTTCTGTATTACATACAGAAAATTAAATGGCAGAGTATCAAATCTTAGCATAGATTTATCAAGAAAAAGCCACATGCTCATATTCCATTTACTTACAGCTCAGTGTCCAAATGTTTGCTCTTGGCAGGTTTCATTTAATCTAAATCAGGGGTTCTCAAACTGTGGATCAGGACCCTAAAGTGGGTCGTGACCCTCCTCCCCTTTAAATGGGATTTTTAGGAACTGGCTTAGTCCTGCTGGGCCCTGGAGCTAATGCCTGAGTTCCACAGCCCAGGGCCAAAGCCTGAAGACTTCAGCCCTGGGCAGCAGGGCTTATGTTGCAGCCTCCTGGATGGCACTGAAGCCCTTGAATTTCAGCTTTGGTCCCCCTGCACAGAGCAGTGGGAGTTGGGCTTTGGGCCCTCCACCTGGGACAGTGGTCTTGGGTGGGCTTTAGGTATCAGTCTCCCCTGCTGGGGTTGTGAAGTAATTTTTGTTGTCAGAAGGGGGTCACAGAGCAGTGAAGTTTGAGAACCCTCAATCTAAACCTAAACAAACAAGAGCTTTCCTGACTCTCAACTATAGTTCTAAGGTTCAGAATACAGTTCCCATTTCTTGGGTGAAAAGGGCTTTAGTCAGTGCTTCAAAGATCTTCATTTGAATTTGTTGCAGAATTCCTGTGATTCAGACTACACTAGGTGGTAGAGCAGGAGTATATGCTAGGTTTTTGGCAGACACTATATATTAATTTTTTTCTTTCCCTTTGTTGCAGAGTGTCTTGTCTCCTCAAATAGCAGTCAAACCCATGTGTGTCAATTCCGCCCATTGTCTTCTCTGACCGTCGGGGCTCTCGGGCCAAGCATATAGCCTGGCTTTTCTATAGTCAGTGATGACACCTCTTTCTCTCTCAAGGCAGTGCAGTTTAGCAGCTAGAATCTGTAACAATGCCCCTCTCAGCAGTGTGGGTTAATAGTAAGAGTCTGTAACAATGGAGGTAGGTCCCCTTGTAGGGAGTTGGTGAGGCGGGGGTAAAGGATCCTAGGCCTGCCCTGTCCATCAGGTCTTAGCCCAGGATCCTGACAGTGTTGGAGTGGACCACTACTAGCTCAGTGGGGAATCTCACCAAAACATGACAAGGTCCTGGGGCACAATTCTCCATCCTGGGCTACTTCTTACCAGACTCTTTTGTGCAGTCCTCTCCTCTTCCCTCAGGTTGATCCACCCCAACACACCCCTGAAAATCTGATTGATCTTTACTTGTATACAGCATAGCAAAACTTGTGTTAAAAGGACACAGTCAACCTGAAAATATTTCTGTATGAGATCTTATCCACTTGGTACAACTAATACCCAATTCAAGGAGGTTGGAGAATCATTTCTAATTTTATATTGATATTTGGCAACATTTCTTTTATAATCAGTTTCTCACTGTGTTCATATGGGTTTGACATCACAACACTGCAGAGAGTAATTTTAACCCCTCCCCTGGATGTATTTGATTTTTAATCCAGACAAATTAACAGAGGAGTTTGGAAGACCTGTTGACCTAAACTTACTTTTAACACTTTCCTAACTTGACAGGATTCCAATATCATGCTGCCTGTTTAAGCAAATATTCAAAGGGCTAACCGAAAATTTGCTTATTAGGGGCTGCCTTTTAATAATTGCAGAGCAGATGCATACTCAGTATGCATTTTTTTCTGCAAATGTGACTTAGCCTAAAGATTGAGAGCTCAGTTCTCAGGATTAGATGATAGTTCATATAGCCTTCCAAACTACACCCGTTCTACTGTGACAGGCACCAATGAACTCATTATGCAGTTTATGTACTCATGCTCATTATGGGCCTGAGTCCCATCAATACATCCCATCACAATTAGGAAACAGAGTGGGCAGTAGAATTTTCCCACAGTGCTATACATTTGTAGCACTAGAGTTTCAATACTGAGGACAGTGGCGCTAGGCATTTGGGGATAAGGTTACTTTGACTGATCTATACACTGCAATCTGGGTACCAGAGCTCTTGGCTCAAGCATAGGTCAGAAAATCCTCAATATAGGGCTAAAATGCAGTGTAGAATTTGAAGGGTTCCCTGATGTGGGTCAACTGATGAGTTCCACAAACTCTAGGCTTATGTTGCTATATAGACATTAGGAATGTGAATGGTTAACTAGTTACTCCGTAAGCATCACCCTTAACAGGTGATACTTACTGGCTAAGGGCTATAGTACTTGGGAGCAGCCCCTGCCCACAATGGAGCCATTGATAGAGAGCTGCTCCAGCATGCCTCACTCCCTTCCCCATGTTGCTAGCTCCCAGCCTGTGTAAACTGGGAGTTGGTAACCTCACGCAGGACAAGAAGCAGCAGTGGGGGACGGGAGCATTCTGCCATCTCCCAATCCATAAGTCAGCAGCCTAATTGGTCTGGAAGGTGGTAGCCTCCCTCCCACTGCCTCTTCCAGCTCTGTGCAAGGTTGCTGATGCCCAGCCTGCATGGGCTGGGAGCTGGCAGCCCAACATGGATCTGGAAGAAGCCTACCAACAGTGTAGGGGCCGCTCCAGCCCAGTTGTGGTGGGTGGGAAGGGGCTGCTCCAGCTTGCCCACCTGCTCCCATTTAACCAGTTTTACATCCCTACTACATATACCCACAGAGCTCTTCTTTAGGTCTGGGGAAAGAACTCCCAGCATTACAGCAAAATGCAAGGTGGAACAGAAGGGTTAACATAAGTAATTAGCACATATGGCTGTTGTTTCTGTGCTAATGTCGGTCAAGGCTGGGGGCTGGAAAGAAACCTTAAAAATACCTTGTCTCTAGGTTTCTGCATAAAAACTCCCCAACGTCACAGATTCTCTGACCTTGGGAGGTATGCTACCACCACCCAAGTGAAAAAAAACACCTTTCTTCTTTTATCCAGGAAGATTCACTTGGGAACTTCTTCCAGAGAGGAACCCAGAGAAGTTTTACCATGAGAGAGCTTGACAAAAAAGAAAACAAACTAATATCTGACAGCTGACCTCTCAATCGTAGGCATGCATACACAGACCTTCTATTCCCTTCCAGGCCATGAGAATCAGATGATAGTCTTAAAAAAAGGTGATTTTATTAACAAATCAAAAAGATATACTTAGTAAAGCATACTTGGTTGCTAGGTGTAATAGAGCAACTGAGAAAAAACAGATTAAAGCACAGAGAATTG
Source organism: Pelochelys cantorii (assembly GCA_032595735.1). Classification (NCBI taxonomy): domain Eukaryota; kingdom Metazoa; phylum Chordata; order Testudines; family Trionychidae; genus Pelochelys; species Pelochelys cantorii. The sequence goes on along the minus strand of CM064339.1, from coordinate 8,504,826 downwards.
CTTCCCTGGAATTCAGCTTTAGTTACAGTATAGAACTGGGGGCACATGGACTCAGCACAGAAAGATTTAACTAAAATACAAAACAAAGAAAATAAGCTGATTGCATCTAATTAAACATTCCCTATCACTTACATATCTGTTACTTCAAGGTCCAGTCCATTTCTAGGCATAGATATTTCTTCATAGTTCAGTTCATCTTTTTTCTCCCAGCTCTTGGATTGAACTCTCATAAATACTGCAGCAGGCAGATTTCCTTTCAATTCAGATCTCAACAATTTCTTCCCATTGGTTCTCCTGGCTCCCTGCCAACACTTCCTGGTTACCCACTTTTCTGGGTTCATAGAATCATAGATCACTAGAACTGGAAGGGACCTCCAGAGGTCATCAAGTCCAGTCCTCTGCCCTCACGGCAGGACCAAGCACCATCTAGATCATCCCTGACAGATGTTTATCTAACCTTAAATATCTTAAATATCTCCAGTAATGAAGATTCCACAACCTCCCTAGGCAGTTTATTCCAGTGTTTAACTACCCTGACAGTTAGGAAGTTTTTCCTAATGTCCAACCTAAATCACCCTTAGAGTGTGTCTACACTGCAGGGCTTAACTCAAAATAAACTACGAAAATTGAGCTACATCAATTGCATATCTTATTTTGAAATAGGGAGCGTCTACACCGCACTTATTTTAAAATAGAGCACTCTTCTTTCGATTTTGCTTATTCCTCACACAATGAGGGTTACAGGAGTTAGAGTAAGAAGTCATCCAGCTTGACAGTATTTTGACACTATTTCAAAATAACTGCCTGCTGTGTAGATGAGGACTCAGTTATTTCAGAATAGCGCAAGTTATTTCGAAATAGTGTTGCAGTGTAGACATACCCTAAGATAGGCTTTGTTCTTGATTGGAATGGACTTTGAAGCCCTTGGATGAGCGATGTTAAGGAAAGGCAAAATATTATCACCATAGCAGGTCCCAAAAGGAGATGACCTTTCAAATCCAACGCTACCCAGAGTAGCTTAAGATGGTCCGGTTGTATATTCAGTTTACGTCCATCCCTGGCATCCTTGTCGCACCACTGAAGCGTTTGATGCCCAGGTGATCACTGGCTGCTTTGTTTTTCACTGGTGCTAGAGGTACCAGAAATCTATTGAGAGCTTTGCAGATTCTCCAAGTACAGCTAGATTGGGGATGCATGGGGAAAGCACCTCGGATGATTGATGTGACCATATATGAATTTGCTGAAGGTTTAACCCTTTAGTGACTGAATTCTGGGATGTTTAGTAAAGGGGGGGTAACCCTACCTTCCATCACAATGTCTTAGAATTCTCTTTTTTTTTTCAAGACTTACAGTAGAAGTTATATATCATAGAAAAAAGATTTTCCACACTTTGTGCTACAAAGTAAGCAACAGTAAATTCTTAGAAATAAATACGCTAATATAAATCAGATTCCAGTCTGAGTGTACGGCACATTTATACTGCACACTGTTATTCTTTGAACTAGAGAATATATTTCTAGCTATGCAGAATTGATAAAAGACAAATTGTTAGAACTACTATTATAATGAATTAACTTTTCCATGAGGCCTAGCATTCTGGTTTTTTTCTGCAGTTTCCAGACTGCTGATCACTTAACTTCTTCACCTTAATGCTATTAACTTTGATTAAATTAATCCTAGCTAAATTCTAGGGACTAAACAGAAAATGCTAAGGCCAGAGGAAGTGTATAGCTTGGGACTATGTGCACTGTAGAGCCCTGAATTGCCCTTCCTCCTTGCTGCTGAAAGCCCTTGCCCTTCCATTGGTCCATCTTCCCTTCTATTGGGTCTTGAACCATGCCTTTGTGAATCAGCATAAACATCATATCAGAAGCCAAGAAGAGTGAGCAGAAGTGTTAAGTGGGTGAGTCCAGGGAAGGAGGCCACACTTGGCATGTAACAGGATGGAAGAATAGGGGTAAGAAGGTGGGAGACTTCACCTTCTGTTGAAAGAGGAGGGAGACTCTGTATCTATTGGAGAGAACAAGGTTTAACTTGGTTTAGATTAGACTGAGTCATAGAACCAACTAAAAATTATAGTAGGTTATATAGATGGTTGCTACCAACTAAACAATGCCACTCCTGATTCTGAACTAGCACACTCCAGCTGAGTGCAGTGTCTTCCTTTCTGACCTCAGACCCTGGGTATGTGAGTGATTAGCCCCTGCCGCCACCTGTGCTGTCATGAATTTGCCTTTAGCTGCTGCTGCTGTTTGAGTTTGGTAAACCGAAGCTAGCCCCGTTGTGTCAACAGGTGCTGCAGCCACACATATGACTGCCGTGTACACATACCTACACTCTGAGTGCAACACAGTTGTATTAGTTCATAATCAAGCTGCCTGTGATCTAGAATGTTAACATTTACAAACATAAGCCCAGTGGAGAAAAGACAGAAGAAATGTTGAATACAAGTGCTCCTTAGGAAATCTTAGCCTCAAGTTTCTAGGGGCATGTCTACACTAAGAAATTATTTCAAAATAACTTATTTCAAAATAATAACTCTTGAAATAACTATTTCAAAATAAGCTTATTCCCCAAGAAAAGCAGGAGTACAGATTTTGAAATAACCAGCTCGTTATTTTGAAATAACAGGCTTGGTAATGTGGACGCTCTGCTTATTATTTCAAAATAAGGGGAGTTATTTCCAAATAACTCCCTAGTGTAAACCAGGGCTAGGAGTGAACAGGTTTTTATTCGGGTAAATAACTAGCCATCATTTAATTTAATCTCTTCTTTTTGTCCATTTGGTAGGGCCTTCCTGAAATCCCAGCAAAGCAAATGGCTTTATGATACTCCATATCTGCAAAATGTAATCTGACTTATTTTTGGCTGTGATCAAAAGGTAGAAAACAACTCACTGCTAGACACCATTCCTAGCCTCACCTCTTATGTTGGGAGAAGAGTTGTAGGTAAATCATCTGAACCTGATCTTTCCTCTACTATTTTTGTCATTTTGGGAATCTCACAAAGTAAAAGGTTTGGACTGTCAGGAGTCCTTTCTTAATGATAATACATACCAAACTTAATTAGACAGTAAATGTACCTTGCAAGTTAATTTTAATATAACACAGATAAGTCATTAAATATTTGCCTTTCAGCCTTGTCAACTAACTTAATTTATGATGGATTGACCTTCAAATTCTATTGGCCCCTGTCCATTCAACCACATCCTAAACAAAAGGAATGCAGTACGAGGCAAGAAGCTACTTCCCGTGATAAAGAGGAAATATGAAGTAATAAGCTATACCTGTGCACCTATAACATTGTTTGCTAATGTGGAAAAAATAAAGGAACATAAGGGCAAGATAATAAGACTTAATTGAACTATTAAGTCTATAGTCCTGTATATATTCCGCTGTGCTAAATCCTTACACACAATCTATCAGAGAAGGCCTCTGCCTCAAAGAGCTTACAGTCTAATGCTCCCAATCCTGCTACTGTTTATACACATGCTTACCTGTACTCATGCGGGTTTTCTCAGTGACTACTCACATAAAACTAAGCATGTGTGTAAAATTTGTAGGAATTTAGGCTTAGACGTGGCAGTAGAATTGTAAATGACTGTAGATTGTAAATGATTTGATATAACTAACACAACCTTCTAGGAAAATTACAACCAGTGAAGAGCAAAATAAATGGAGCTGCAAACACACCTACCAGCTGCCCTCTTCCTGTCTCCTACACACTTCTGAAGAACATTAAAAGAAAAAGTGTATGCTCATATTATGTGACTATATAAAACATACTTCCTTCAAAAAATTATAAAGTCCTAGTAATGCAGACAGATATCCTTACTTTTTCCAGCAAAAGATAGATTAGCTAAAAATACGTGTAACTTTTTTGCTGGATAGAGCCAGCAGAAGCCAAGGCCAGGTTCAAAATCTAGGGGTTCCTCTCCCTCCATCCAACTCAGAATTGGCTCGAGCCCCCACCCATTAACCTGGGAAGTTCATACACCACTCCTGGGAACCTATGAGAGGCAATGCTTCTCCACTCACAAGCATAGAGTCTGAGTGTTGAAAATAAACATTTAATAAAAGGGGGGAAGTAACTTGGCATTAATTTGGGAAAATACCACAAACCACAAACTCATAAAAAACTGAGCAAAAGTCCCCTTCACATGCCCAACCCTTTTCTGCTCCCTACTCACAGTTGCTGCCGTTGATCAGGGCAGACCCAGAGTTCAGAGGTGCATCTGCAGAGCTCATCTCCCATCCTGATTGGGGGAGGTAAAGAAGCATCTTACTCGCTCTGCCACTCGATACTGCACCGCCACCACCCTGCTGCTCCCGCCAGCTGCTCACTGCTCCTACCAGCTGTCCTACTGGCCCTCTGCTCACTGCTTCCACTGGCTTCTGGTGGATTTGGCTATGGGCAGAACCCAGTAATTTCAGCTCTTGGCCCAAAGCACAGTCTAGCCACAACAAATTTCAGTATATTCTAGAGTAAATTTAAAATAATAAAAAAAACTTCTTATGGAGCCTACTTTAGCTCTATCATTGAAACAGTGAGGAGAAATAGTTTGAACCAGTCTTACAGCTCATGCCTGGCAAACATGTAGCCTACTGATTCAGAGTCCTGTCCTCCCCCCACTTAACCTCATAGAGCTCTGGCAGTGGAGCCTTTGTCCATACAAGTTTCTTTACACTGACAGTTTCTCTCTCCTTTTGAACTGGGTTAAACATCTGACTTTTCTGTATTCCCACAATAATTGCAAGCATTGATGTTCATATTTCGCATTTAGTGTTAACACAATTTGTGATTCCACAACAGCCAAATTGAATGCAATGGGCAAAACACGACTGCATCAGTTGAATATTTAGCAGATCTAAGCAAACAGAAGCAAACTGTATTTACATGCACACACCCAGAATCTCATTCTTTAAACTGAGAATGTTTCCCTCCTTTGTACCAGGTTAAGCACAGACTTTCTTCTTTTGTATTCTCCCAATAATTACAGACATTGTAATTAGTGTTAACACAATTTGTGACCCACCACCAGGCAAGTTGATTACAATGAGGAAAACACCATTGTGTCAGCTGAATATCTAACACATTAAAGCAAAGCAGGAGCAAACTGTATTTATATAGACACACCCATGGTTTCTCTCCCATTCTAGCTGGCTGTAATGGAAGCATTCATTCAGCCCCTAATGACATCAGATTGTGAATATTATGGAGAATAATTTATTGCAAGCAAACCAGAGATTTCTTGGAACTTTCGCTCATAATTTAATACATCTAAGTAGTTCAATAAAGCTTCAATGAGATTCACTAGTTTTTATACAAAATCGTATATTTTATTAGGGCTGTCAAGCAATTAAAATAATGATTAATTGCACAATTAAAATTAATGATTAATCACACTGTTAAATAGTAATAGAATAGCATGTATTTAAATGTTTTGGATGTTTTCTACATTTTCAAATATAGATTTCTCTTACAACAAAACACAAACAGTACAGTGCAAATACAAAGCAGGGCCTGGGGGCAGTACAGTACAAAGCAGGGCCTGGGGGCAGGGAGCCTGGCAGTCAGGACAGCTGTGGGCAGGGGAGCCCACCTGGTAGCTTGGGCCAGACCTATGGCCGGGGGAAGTGGATCCGAGGAGAGCCTGGAATCCATCAGAGGAGAGATCGGAATTGACCTTCCCTGGTAAGGCAAACTCCCTCATTCAGTGCTGGACCAAGGATGTCTAACCTGTACTCACCGACACAAACAGGTTTGTTTACATTTTCAGGAAATAACACTGTGCTTCTTGTTTGGAGTGTCACCTGAAAGTGAGGATAGGCATTCACATGGCACATAGCTGGCATTGGTATTAATATGCCCCTTTGTGTTTCAGCTACCATTCCAGAGGATATGCATCAATGCTGATGTCTGGTGCAACCTAATAACCTTGAACTGTGTGCTGTAACAGTCGTTAGAAATCTCACATTAATACCTTCTTTGTATTCTTTCAAATCTACAGTGAAAGTGTTCATAAAATGAATGTGTGTTGGGTCATCATCAAAGACTGCTATAACATGAAATGTATGGGAGACGTACTATTCTCCCTCAAGGAGTTCAGTCAAAATTTAACACATTTTTTAATGTGTGTCGTCAGTATGGAAGTATATCCTCAGGAATGGTGGCTGAAGCACAAAGGGGCATCCATATATGCATGTATCATTCCTGTATTTGAAGTTAGAAACATGAAGTATAAGCCTGTTTACTCATCGAGGAGTGCTAGTGAAAGCCACTAGTAGTACTGAAGGAACTTTAATGGCCTGGTGCTCCAGACAATGATCTGTGTATAGTCTTATGCTTCTTGTAAGCCTGGACTAGGGTTGGTCCTGCTAAGTCATGTGGCCAGGTCACCTGATGCTAGAAGCCATGTTGTATGTAATACTTTTCCAAGGAGGTGTTAAAAGGGTTGAGCCTGAACAAAAAGAGTCCCACCTTGGCCAAAATCTATTTATAGGAATGGAACCAAGCAATATGGGGAGTCAGCAGTTGCAAGACATCCCCATTTTACCACCAAGTTGACTACTATAAATATCTAAGACTGAACAGGGGGAAGGATTGGGCCCAAACTGGGAGGCTGCATAGCTTGTGAGAAAGATTAATAAAACTACTGTTAGGGTAAGAAATTGCATTTAACAAGTTTCTTAGAATATTAAGTTTAGCTGGTATGTTTTTGTTATGCAACTTACTTTGATCTGTCTGTTATCCCTTACAACCACTTAAATTCTGCTTTTTATACTTAATAAAACTACTGTTGTTTATGAATAAACCCCATGTCAATAATTGTTACCGGTGATGGAGGAGACAACAGCTATTCATATCTCTTTCATTGATAAAGGAAGTAAACAACATTAAGTGCTTGCTTTGTGTAAAACTTATGCAGAGTAAAACAAATATTATGTGGGGATTTGATTCCATTCGGGCTGTGCACCTGAGTGTTGTCAGTCCTGTGAGCCTTCCCAGAGTTGAGCTGCTGTCATGTCTGTGTTGCTCTTCAGTAGGCTGTCAACCCGACTCTATCAGATAGAGGCAGCAAAGGAGGGGGACAGAAAGAGAGGGTAATTCAAAGCGACAGCGCCACACAGCTGATACCAGGCTTTGTGTGGCGCTGCCCCTTTGAAACGCCGCTATGGCGTTTCAAAGCAGCAGTGCCATTTGGAGCCCAAGGTCAGCTGGGGACTCCCTAGCCCCGGGGGACTCTTGTACATTTCAAAGCTGGCACGCCATGTGCAGCCCGGGGCCAGCGGGAAGTCCCACTGATCCTAGGTTCCAGGCAGGTGCTTCCACTTTGAAATGCACAAAGCGGATAAGTGCAAGGATAAGTGCCCTCGTGGAGTCCGGAGTCAGCAGGACTTCCCACTGGCCCTGGGCTGCACTTGGAGTTCTGCATTCCTCCTCTGAAATATACAAGAGCCCCAGTGGGGGCTCTTGTACATTTCAAAGGCAGAATGCAGAAGTGCCTATTGACTAGTTGAGTAGACAATGGGAATTGCATTGACTACTTGACTAGTAAGTTACTTGTTAGTTAACATCCTTAGCTCAGTGATATGGTCAGTTCCTCAAATGACAGACTCAAGAGTATCTCTGTGATCTAACATGTCACAATAATATAAAGTGAGTACTGTACACTATATATTCTGTGTAGTTGAATACATATATTTGAAAATATAGAAACTTGTAATTTTAATTAGTATTCTGTTTAACAGTGCATTTAAAACTGATTAATTGCAATTTTTAAAATCACAATGTTTGAATTAATTGCGTGAGTTAATTGCAATTAAGTGACAACGGTAATTTTTATGTAATTACACTATTAGCCTGTATGTCAAAATACAACAGACAATCTCCTTAATGGCATTTTCTGGAGTAGCTTTTTCTGTTTCCTCTTGGTGACTTGCAGATTTAAATAGATTTGATGCTATTATCTTTAAAAAAATCTGTCTGGGCTTCAGTTTTAAGTCTTATTTCTTCCAGTAGACAAAATAAAAGTTTTGATTCTGCTACATTTATTCATGCTGAGTGGTAAGTTACTATGCAAATAGTCTCAGTGATTTCAGTCTTGTGGAATAACATTTTCAATCTGTGAACAAGGGTGGCAGATTCTTACCCCACCTATGGCAGAGTTAAATTATGGATAACATGTTTTAAATCTGTTCCACAATTTTAGGATTATTTGAACATAAGACAAGGCACCTTTCCAACTTTTGCTTTCCATTGGGAGAACGCATACTTGTGCTGCTGGGATATCTAAAGCAGTGTTTCTCAACCAGTGGTACGAGTACCATTAGAGGTACTTAAGAGAAGTCGGGGGGGGGAGGGTTCATCAATACAACTGAAATTTGGAGAAAAGTGAATTTTTGTTTTAAGTTTTACAGCGCTTTTATTATTTTTGTACTTTTTATGATAAAAAATTTCCTCGCCAGCCCGAATACGATTAAGTTGGTTTAAACAAATGTGTTACAATGGTAGAAAAAAATTGTGCATCTGAATACTGTAGGTACTGGGGGTACTTTTTTTTTTAAAGGGGTACTTTATAAAAAAAAAGTGAGAAACACTGATCTAGAGCATGACTAGTATTTCTAGCATAAATGACATTGTTTTAAAATATAGCTATCAGTGACTGAAAAGAATTCATTGTGCACATCTAGCACTTTTGTGTGTTCCGTTACTTAAAAAAAATGCACCAGGCTGTGATGATTTCTGAACATTGACAAAGAACTGAAAGGCTACAGCTGGCTGTATTGCATAAATCAATGATAAGGAAGTACTTCATACTATGTATGGAATACGCCGCATTTATTGAAAGTACAACATAAAAAACAGTGCATACATTTATACACACACACACACACACACACACACACCCACCCACCCCCCCTGCAGATGATTTATAGTTATCAGTCTGTCGTGGCTCAAGTCAGTCTTATTGGCCAATTAAGATTGAGCATGAGTGAGGAGTTGGGGTTTATTGATTCCGATTCAAGGCTCCTCTCAGGCTTGACTTGCAGGAGAAAACCCAGAGTCCCATGGCGAGAACACCCCATTTTATGCTTGTGAGATCCCAATTGAGTCTAAGGGTTTTGCAGTGTCATGCCGCAGTCCTTAATATTTTAATCTTGCGGTTTTCCCTGCAGTTTTCCTGTGATGTTTATGGTCACGTTTCGTTACCTTTTGTTTGTGGTCTCACCTTTGGGAGTGTCTGCCTGTCTCCAGGGCTCTTCTATTCTACTAATTTGGCCTTGGGCACTGTGGATGTTCTTTCAACATCTCCAAGTCTCTCAAATCTTTTTGACCATCTGGACCTTCCTGGTGATTCACATTCTTCACTTACACTAAACAATTTCCAGAGCATTACAGGCAAAGGATTACATAGTAACTAGAAGACACAACTTAGTTTCCAATGCAGACATTGTCTAATCATGAGAAACCGGGTGGAATAGAAACATATAGAACTTATAAGCAAGTCATTATCTATCATACTTATATTCTTATAACCAATCCAAAAATATACATTTTGGCTACATCTACACTGACCATCCACCCCAGAAAATCTGGGAGAGTCCCGATCTCCTGTCGTGGTGTCCCTGTGAAGTACTGAAATGTCCTGAAAAGCCCTGAGACTCCAAACGCATCTGTGTGTTGCTGTTTCTTCTCCCCCTCCTTCCCTGGGGGTAGGAGTCAGGGACACCCTGCTCAATGGAGCAGCAGGAGGTGGTACCTTTTGGGAGCGCGGGAATGCAAGTGATTTGTGAAGGGGGGTGCCAGGAAGGCACGGGGCTCAGCTGAGCTGCGAGGGGAGGTGCCAGGAACCTGGACGTGGGGCTCAGCTGGGCTGTGGGGAGGGAGGAGGTGCCAGGAACCCAGGGGCGGGGCACAGCTGGACTGCAGGGGATGCGGGGAGGTGCATGGAACCAGCATGGGGCTCAGCTGGGCTGTGGGGGAGGGGCGTAGGGAACTGGTGCAGGGCTCAGCTGGCATGTGGGGGGTGGGAAGGAGGACAGAGAATTGGTACAGGGCTCAGCTGGGCTGTGGGGGAGGCACAGGGAACAGGGGCTGTGGGGAGTAGGAGAGGCACAGGGAACAGATGGGTGGCTCAGCTGAGCTGTGAAGAGAAGTGCAGGAAGATGGTGGGGGGCTCAGCTGGGCTGTGGGGGAAGGAGGACCAGGAAGCCCTGTGCAAGGGGGGGCAGCATCAGGGGGTCTGAAATGACCTCCGCTGGTCCAGAAAAATCCCTCATTTGGGACCAGTCAGGTCCTGAGGGTGCCAGACCAAGGAGGTCCAATCCCTTCCCCAAGTCTGCTCCTGCACCTTCCCTCTTGGCCGTATACCCTACCCCTACCCTGCTCCTGCATCCACTGTTGCTCCTGCACCCTACCTCCTGACCACACACTACACCCTCCCTTGTTCCTGCTTCCTCCTCCTAGCCAAACACCCTACTCCCAGCCTGCTTCTGCACCTTACCTCCCACCCAGACCTCCCAACCTCTCCCCATTCTGCACCCTACCTTCCTTCCAGATCCTGCACCCTTCATCTCCATGCCTGGCTTCTGTGTGGTTCTGAAGCGCAGAAGTAGCCTGTTCGTAACAGGTCAGAAATGTCCTCATGCATAGCAGGAGACGCACCTGTACAACAACTTACCAGCAAAAATAGAAATGCTTGGCACTGTGGTGTTGTCAAAGAGAACCCTGTCCAGACAAATCACCAATCCACATGATACTTGACAATTTATACACTTTAAAGAGTGAAGGCCTATCAATGTCTTCCATACAGGTACATTTGTCAGCCATTATGGCCTTTCACAACTTCATGGAAGACTCACCAGAGTTTGCACATCCTGTGATGAAAAGATTCCTTAAGGGCCTTCAGAACTTCTTCCTACCATGTAGAGCATGGTGCCCCTTGGGATCTGAATTTGGTCCTGGAGACCCTTATGAGGCTCCCCCAGGAATCCATGGCCACATGCCCTCTCCTGCTTCTCCAGTAGTAAATGGAGATATGCCTATCTCATAGAGCTGGAAGGGACTTTGAGAGGTCATTGAGTCCAGTCCCCTGCCCTCATGGCAGGATGAAGTACCATCCCTGACAGATTTGCCCCAGATCCCTAAATAGCCCTCTCAAGGCTTGAGCTCACAACCTTGGGTTTAGCAGGCTAATGCTCAAACCACTGAGCTATCCCTCTACCCCCTTCTCACAATGAAGGTGCTTTTTCTGGTGGTGATCATGTCAGCAAGGACACTGGGCGAGTTAGGAGCCCCAATGGAGGGGCCCCCATACATGGTCTCCACTAAAGATGAAGTGACTTTGAGACCACATCCAGCCTTTATATTGAAAGTCACCACCTGATTTCACATTAATGAACCCATAGTGGTACCTGCATTCTTTCCAAAGCCACATAACATTGACTACACATGCCATGCTTCACACCCTCAATGTCAGAAGGGCCCTGGCTTTTTACATTGACAGAATGCAGACGTTTTCACAAGTTCCCATGCCTCTTCATCTCTGTTGCAAACTACTCCGAGGCAACCCACTCTCCACACAACACGTGTTGAAGTTAATAACGAGATGCATCCTCCAGTGTCACTCCCTCGATAACAAACCGCTAAAGACGGCTTTAAGGGCACACTCCACCCATGATACAGTAACATTCACGGCATTCCTTAAGGGAATGCCCCATAAAGACATTTATCATGCAGCCACATGGTCATCGGACCACACGTTCTCAAAACATTATGCTATCATGCCTCAATTGGCTGCTGACACATCAATGGCTGAGGCATTTCTATCTGCCACTACGAAGCAGTGATTCCAAGTCCTACCAGCCACAGCGAGTACTGCTTTGTAGTCACCTACAGTGGAGCACTCACGGGGGACATCGCCCGAAGAAGAAAAGGAAGTTACCTTGTGCAGTAACGATTGTTCTTCGAGGTGTGTGTCCCCCTGGGTGCTCCACGACCCTCCCTTCCTCCTCACTACTCAGAGTTCAATTACTCTGTGGTAGACAAGGAACTGAGGGGAGGGGATCAGGCTGTGCTCAACTGTCAACTGCCACCAATGCGAGAGGCTCTTTGCATATGCATGGCCCGACTGCTTACTGCTATGAAAAAGTCTCCGATCTGTGGCTCCAGGGAAGACCCGTCACCTACAGTGGAGCACCCACGGGGACACACACCACGAAGAATAGTCATTACTGCACAAGGTGAGTAGCTTCCTTTTCTCACTTGTGTGGTCCCCAACTGATTTTTCTGTGTGTCAGTAGCCCCTGAGCCAAAAAAGGTTGCCTACCTCAGCCATAAATAAAGAAAACATTGAAACCTTTTGTGTTGGACATAAATTAATATTTTACTTTATTTGAAATGAAGTTTGATAAACTAACATGAGAAAGTTAAAACGCTTAATCTATTTAATAATTGAAATTAAACCGTTCTCCTTAGCTGCAGCAATAGCAAAATGGTTCGGGTGTAATTATGTAATTAACGGTGAATTTCCATTAGCAATTGGTGGTCTGCAGAAAGGTTTACATTGAGCCAGGTGATCCATGGGCCAAAAAGTTTGAGAACCACTGAAATAGAGGCACCCCTAGCCTCTCCCCCCAAGAGACCACTGCAGGCTCCCTGCTGGTCCACAAGAGCCCACTGAGAGATTGGGTCTGTTACCACAGCAGTGAAATCACTGTGTCACTCTGGTGTGTACCATGCACAGACTCTTTGGGAATCTTCCTCATCCAAGCAGTTAATGATTTAAACAGCATGTTAATATGTCATGTGAAAACACTTGGCGCGTCCACAGAGAGGCAGGATGTATCATCTCTCTACAGAAGTGGTCTCCAACCTTTTTACACCCAAGATCACTTTTTAAATGTCAGGACAAACGAAGACCTACCCCATCCCTTCCCCAAGACCCCACCCCTTCCTTGAGGCCCCGTCCTCTCTGTTCCCCTCCTCTCCATCACTTGCTGTTCCCGGTCCTTGCTCACTCTCACTGGGTTGAAACGGGAGGTGCAGGCTCTGGGGTGGGAATGAGGGATTTGGGTGTGGGAAGGGATAACAGGTGCAAGCTCTGGGAGGAAATTTGGGTGCAGGAGGAGGTGGAGAAGGGGATACTGACTTGGGGAGGAGGTTCCAGGCTGGGGAGTGTTGGGGTCAGGTGGAGGGTTGGGGTGCTGAGCAAGCCACAGGCTTGTGGATGTGGGGGGTGCAGGAGTTTGGGTTAGGGTGTATGAGATGCTGAGGGCAGGAAGGTTTGGAGTATGATGGACTCAGGACACAGATTTGTGGTGTGTGAATGGTGCAGGAGTGTTGTGGCAGAAAACTGAGGATGTGGGGCTGCAGGAGTTTGGGGATGTGAGAGGCTCAGAACAGGGGGTACCAGTGTAGGATAGACTCAGGTTTGGGATCTCGGAGGGGGGTGCAGGAGTGTTATGATGCTGTGGCCAGATGGGGGCTCAGCCCCAACTGGGGGCTTGTTGGCCAGGCTTCATTTTTAAATAAAATATTATGTCAAACACAAAATGGCTCAGCATTGTCTTTATTTATGAGAGGGGCAGGGAACCTGTTTTGGGTTTTATTGACCCACAGAAAAGTCATTTGGGGCCACACAAAATGAGATGCAAAAAAACAACTCCTCCAAAACCCTCAAGCCTCACTAATGTGGCCCCAACTGAGACTCCTCACTCCCCTGGCACTCCAGCCCCAAGCCAGATTAACTCTTCTGAGTTCCAGGGTTAGTGGAATTTGTGGGCCCCTCTACAATCTGAGGTGGGGCCAAAAATGAGGGATCCAGTGTGAGGGACAGGGCTGTCTGTGAGTCAGATAGGGGTGAGGGTGCAGAATCTGGGTGGAAAATGGGATACAGGAGCAAGCTGGGGGTAGGTGTCTGGCCAGGAGGGAGAGGGCAGGAGCAGGGTGCTGGTGAGGGTCTGGCCGGGGGTAGGGTGCTGAGGGGAGTCTGGCCAGGGGGCAGGAGCAAGGTGCTGGTGGGGATTTGAGCAGGGGGCAGGGTGCTGGTGGGGGTTTGGTCAGGGGTCAGGTGCTGGAGGGGGTTTAGGCAGGACGGGGGTGGGGGCAGGGTGCTGAGGCAGGGTGCTGGTGGGGGGGGAGTCTAGCCAGGGAGAGGGGACAGGGACAGCTTGGGCTGGTACCTGGGGATCCTGTAGCTGCCAGCTCCCCGCAATAGCCGCATGCTTCCTGAGCAGTTGGAATTAGCGCATTCCTGGGACTCCTACTCCCTCCTCCCCCGCCCCCACACACATTCAGGCAGCAGGGGGAAGGAAGTCACCAGCGCGTGACAAACCCGGCTTTTTAGGAAGCACGCCAGCTGTTTGAGGGAGGGGGAAGAGCTGCCCGCGTGCTTCTGAGCAGGGCTGGCCTTAGGCCGATTCAACCAATTCCCCCGAATTGGGCCCCGCACCTAAAGGGGCCCCATGCCCTGAACCCGGAAGTGTGCCAGGCGCCATGGGCGGCAAGTTACTATTCAGAGCCAGGGCCCTGCCACAGCCCCACCTGCTGGCCCCCCCGCGCGTCCTCCCATCCCGCCCCTAGAGCGTCCCCCTCTGCCCCGTCCCATCCCTGCCATGCATGGCTCTCGGTGCAGCTCCCCCTCGCCGGCTGCTGCTGCTGCCGCTGCCATGCGCGGCGTTCTCAGGTGGGCGGGGAGGACGCCCGGGCGTGATGTGACATCACGGCCCGGGAATTTAGAAGTGCTCGGCGCGGCATGGCCTAGCAGCTCCAGGTTTGGAGTCTGGGGCCCAAGCGCAGACTCCGGCCCCGCAAAGTGGAAGGCAGAAGGTAGGGGAGGGGGAAAACTAGGGGGAGGGGGTGGGAGAGGAAGGGGCTTGTGCAGAGGGGGAGGGGAGGGGTGGGAGAGGAAGGCACCAAGCGACAGGGTGGAGGAGAGACAAATGCCAGGGGGCCAAGTGCAGACAATGAGGAAAAGGGCAGGAGGGGAGGTGTCAGTGGGAGGGGGGACAGAGTGATGCTGGGAGAGGAGAGGAGAGGGGAAGGGCATTGGGGGCTGGAGGGGGAGGTGCTGGGAGAAGGCTTGAAAGAAGGGGTGGGCATGAGAAAGGTGGGGATGGAGCAAGTCATGTGTGAGGGCACAGAGGGGCAGGAGGGGAATGGGGCAGAGAGTGGTGAGGGGGTAGGCATCAGGGAAAAAGGGGGCAGGGCAGTAAGGGAAGGGGGAGGCACCAGGAGGGTGCAGGGCTAAGGGAAGGTGCAGGTGCCAGGGGATTCTGGGGTGAAGCAGAAGGGCAGATACCTGCAGGGGAGGGACCAGCACCAGAGGAGAGAGGCAGGGCAGGTGTGTAGAGGGAGGTGTTAGAAGAGGGGCTGAGGAGGGGTAGCTCACATGATCAGAGTGGGGCTACTGGAGGAGTGGGCACAGGCGGCAGAGAAGAGCTGGTGGAGGGGGGCAGGTTGCAGGAGGCCTGAGGGCAGTGAGAAGGGTGAGGAGTTGGGGAGCAGCAGGCACCAAGGGAGCTGGTGGAGCAAGGGGAGGAGACATGGCAGCAGAGAGAAAAGGTAGTGGTTTATACAATATTTATTAATAACTTGGGTGCCACAGTGGCAGGTCCAAACAAGCCCCATGAACTCAGTACTGGTGCACAACACAAAATCCATTCTGCTCATGGGAGGAAACTCTTAGGCTATGTCTACACTGGCGGCTTCTTGTACAAGAACATCTTGGGCAAGGGTTCTTGTGCAAGAACTCTTGTGCAAGAACACATCCACACTGCCATGTGCGAGCTGTGCTTTTGCACAAGAGCATCCATAGCAGTGTGGACGCTCTCTTGAGCAAGAAAGCTCCAATGCCCATTTTAGCCATAGGGGTTTCTTGCACAAGAAATCCCTGCCGAGCATCCACACTGCCCTCTTGTGCAAGAGAGCTTACACCTGTTAGAAAAGAGCGTAGCTCTTGCGCAAGACGCCCTCTCTTACCACGCCGTACTGTAAATTTCCTTGCGCAAGAGCAGGCGGGCAGTGTGGATGCTCTGTGGGTTCTTGCGCAAGAACGGCTGTACTTGGGCAAGAAGCCGCGAGTGTAGACATAGCCTGAGAGGGAACACTTCCCCCAGCTCTCTGCCCCCGAGTTATGTCACACACATTGGGTTAATGCAATTGCAGGATAGTTGCATGAGGGGGGTTTGGTGGGGGCCAAACTAATCCCTGTTGGTAGGAGGATGGTAGGAAAAGTCCTTCGAGAGGAGTGACATGACCCGTTTTACTTCTGATCATGTGTCCATCTTGCCCCAAGCTTGTTACCTCCAGAGGCCTGGTTAACGGGGGTCAGGGGGTGTGGCTAATTGGGGTTGGGGCATGGTTAACGGGGGTCGGGGGTGTGGCTAATGGGGCACCATTAAAAATTATACAAATCTGTCACCCCGGAGGAGGAGTGTGTTGGCTGCCTGCGCCACAGGAGGTGTGAGTTTAGCGCAGGGTTTTCCTGTGCCGCGGGAGGGTGTGTGTGGGTTTGTGTTGGCTGGGGATTTTTTGTGCCTTTTTTTTTGTTTGTTTTGCTCAATTAAAAAAATTCCTGGCCCCCCCCCCATTGAAACTTGTGTGCTTTTTTTTTTGTTCAACTAAAATTGCTGCGGGGCCCCGTCGAAATTGTTCAAATTGGGCCCCGCACTTCCTAAAGCCGGCCCTGCTTCTGAGACCCGGACCTGGCGTGCAGCTGTGGGACTTCCTAGCTTAAAATTTAAATTGGATCAGGCTCTTTGTCAGCAGGTTGGGAAGTGGTCTCAATTGGCAATTATTATTAGGTATTATTTACATAATCTCTGGAGAAGGTCCAGAGAAGAGAAATAAGAATGATTAAAGGTCTAGAGAACGTGACCTATGAAGGAAGACTGAAAGAATTGGGCTTGTTTAGTTTGGAAAAGAGAAGATTGAGAGGGGACATGATAGCGGTTTTCAGGTATCTAAAAGGGTGTCACAAGGAGGAGGGAGAAAAATTGTTCTTCCTGGGCTCTGAGGATAGAACAAGAAGCAATGGGCTTAAACTGCAGCAAGGGAGGTTTCGATTGGACATTAGGAAAAAGTTCCTAACTGTCAGGGTGATCAAACACTGGAATAAATTTTCTAGGGAGGTTGTGGAATCTCCATCTCTGGAGATTTTTAAGAATAGGTTAGATAAATGTCTATCAGGGATGGTCTAGACAGTACTGGGTCCTGCCATGAGGGCAGGGGATTGGACTCGATGACCTCTTGAAGTCCCTTCCAGTCCTAGTATTCTATGAGTCTGTAATATAGGCATTGCCATCATGGTACTGACATATACATTTTTCAGTAGCTTTACATATAAAATAGCCCAGCCCCATTGACCTCCATGGGCAATATACCTTTCAATCAGTGGTAGTGAGGGTTAGTGACATGGTCTTCTCCACCCTGTAATTGTCATAGTTAGTTCAGTATTTTCATTATGGCTTGTGGAAACAGAGGACACTTGATAGTTTTGCAGCAACTTCAAACAATTCAGTTGCAGTACATCTCATTAGGGATGTAAATTCCCATTCATCAGTTAACCAGTTAATGTTAGGTCACACTGGGACTGCTGCCAGCTTCCAGCCCCCTCCAGAGCAGCCCTTGCCCACAGCAGACTGGACTCCCTATGAAGAGAAGCTGCTCTGGACACTGGCACAATCCCTAACTGTGGAGCCCCTAGGTTCTCCACAGACAGGGGCTGCCCTGGACAAGAATAATCCCTGTCTGCAGTGGACCCTCTGCGGAGCTGGAGCAGCCCCCTACCTGCAACAGGTGGGGAGCTGCTCCAGCCCCCTTTGATTACCAGTTAATTGGATCCGGTAAGCATCATCCTTTAAGAGGACTAAGGAAGTTGTCCCAGGAAATTGTGGGATAGTTCTGGATGATTCCCAGGCCCTGAGTCAAATGCAAAGTAATGGGTCTCAGATCCTGGATCTCATCTTGAATCGAGGTTGGACCCCTAGTGCTGCAGTGTCCTTAGACCCTAGGTCTGGGGCCTGAGTTAATGCAATTGCAGTATAGTTGCATGGAGGGCTCCTATAGGGCCCAAACCCATCCCCATTGGTAGAGGATGGTGGGAAGAGTTTTTAGAGGGGTCACATGACAAGCTTTACTTCCGGTCATGTGTCCATCTGGACCCTGGAAGTACTACCCCCAGGGGTGGGACTTCCTGTGTTAGGTGGGCGGTGTTAGGGCCATGACTAGCAGTGCCAGGGGGCACAGCTAATGTATTCTTATTTTTGGTTCAGAAAATATGGTCACCATAGCTATATCCCAAGGTCTGTGAGAGTAAGGGATTGTTTTCCGGGATGGGTTGTAGGTTGTCAGCGATGTACTGTGCAGTTTGGGGACAATTTATACCTTCAAGTCAGCAGTACTGCTTTAGGTATCTGTGTGGCCCCACAGTGTGCCAGCATTTTTATGGCTGACCTAGAAGAACATTTTCTCAGCTCCCACCCCCTAGCATTCCTCCTGTACTTACGCTACACGGATGACATCATCATATGGACCCCCAGGAAGGAGAGGAGTTCAACAGTTTCCATCACACTATTAACCTCAGCCTGGATCAGTCCACACAAGAAATCCCCTTTTTTGACACTACAGTGAAAATAAATGATGGTCACTAAACATCACCCTATACCAGAAACCTATTGACCTCTATTCTTACCTACAAGCCTCTAGCTTCTATCCAAGATACATTACAATAATTTGTCTACAGCCAAGCCCTAAGATACAACCGGATCTGCTCCAGTCCCACAGACAGAGACAAACATCTACAAGTTCTTTATCAGGGATTCTTAAAACTTAAATACCCACCGGGGGAACTGGGGAAACAGATTGACAGAGCCAGACAAGAACCCAGAAGTCACCTACTTGAAGACAGGCCCAAAAAGGAAAATAACAGGACACCTCCAGCCCCAGGTTAAACCCGTCCAGTGCATCATTGACAATCTACAACCTATCCTGGAAAATGATCCCTCACTCTCAGAGACCTTGGGAGATAGTCCAGTCCTTGCCTACAGACAACCCCTCAGCCTGAATTCTTACCAGCAACCACACACCACACCTCTGATACACTCACAAAGGAACCTACCCCTGCAACAAACCCTATTGCCAACTCTGTCCACATATTTGTATAAGCAACATGATCACAGGACCTAACCACATAAGTCACAACATCAGGGTCTCATACAACTGCACATCTTCTAATGTGATATATGTCATCAAGTGCCAGCAGTGCCCCTCTGCCATGTATATTGGCCAGACCAGACAGTCTCTGGAACAAAGGATAAATGGACACAAATCAGACATCAGAAATGGTAACACAAACAAACCTGCAAGGGAACCTTTTAACCTCCCTGGCCATTCTATAATGGATTTATTTAAAAGAAGCCATCCTTCTACAAAGGAATTTTACCTCTCAATTACAGAGAGATTGCTGAACTGGAATTCATTTTCATGTTTGACACTATCTCCCTGAGCTTGAATTAAGATATTAACTAGTTAACGTGTTACAAAGGTAATTTCTTATGTCTTCGACATTCACATCTACATCAATAGCTATGAATGGGACGCATTCAGCCCACTTAATTAGCTTCCTTAACAAAGGTCCTATAATTGACAGGTAACTGTTTTTGCTGACCAAAGTACTGTTCCCTCTGTTAGCGTAAATATAGCCCTGCAGGCCTAGTCCGAAATACACTCCCCTCTTTCAGGGACACTATGGCCTAGAGGCCTAGTCTGAGGGGAAGCCTCCCTAAATTACGAAGGAGCTAGATTCTTGTGGGGTGGGGAGTAGGGTTGCCAGGTGTCCGGTATTGACCCAGACAGTCCGGTATTTTCACTTCCTGTCCGGCAAAAAAAAATTCAGAAAATACCGGACACCTAAAATGTCCGGTATTTTCTGATTTTTTTCTCCCACCAGGTGGCAAAAATACTGGACACCTGGCAAACCTACGACACACTCAGCAACTGGGCCCAGCCCCTGAACCCCCCGCTGGGCTCCCCAGATGCCCCCCCACTCCCCCGCCACTTACCTGGTTCCGCAGGGGCTTGTCTTGTGGCTGCAGCAGAAAAACAAAATGGCTTCTGGCAAAAAAAAAAAGCCTGTTCTTAAAGGGGCCATGCTGATTTTTTATGTATTTATTTAGCTTAATAACTGCTGGGGGGGGGGGGGTGTCAGGGTCCTTTTTTTTTTCCTCAACAACTTTGGTCTCTCCTTTTTTTGTCAACAGAATTTTTTTCCCAGTGTTTGTTGTTTTTTTGGGGGGGGGCGTGTGTTCGGTATTTTTGGTTAAACCATCTGGCAACCCTAGTGGGGAGGTAGGAGGATCCAGGCCCTCCCACTCCACCGGGCCCTGTGGAGAATTTCACTGCCTGGTCAGTGGGGATTCTGGCTGAAACACACTGAGCTCCCAGAGACCAGTCCTCACTTCCTACTGTTCATGGTGCGCTGCTCAGCTCTCAGGGCGTTGCTTGGCAGGTCAGACCCTCATAGATGTCCTCCCTGGCCGGGGCTGTCGCTGAGGCTGTGGCTGTGGCTGTGGCTGCAGCTGCTGCCGCCGGGGTCTCTCTGCTCCTGGGGTGGCGGTGGCGGTGGCGGCTGCTGCTGCTACTACTACTAGGGTTGTTGCTCCAGGGGCAGCTGCAGGAGCTCCGGCCTGAGCTCTTTGCTCTCTGGCAGTCCGCCCCAACTTAGTAGCTCCCTGGGCTTTTATACCCGGCTTTCCCTGGGAGCATGCCCAGCAGTGCTGTGGAGGTGTGGCCTTTTCGTCCAGCTGGGTCTGGGCAACTCCCTGCTCCTTCATGCAGGGTAGATACACCACATGGCACATTATATAGGTGTAACAAATCTCGTGCCAAATAGAACATGTGGCTGGAAAGAGTTGAACAATCCCAGGCCAAATGACCCAGAATCAACTTTGAAGGCATGTGAGAAAAGTATGTAAATAGTAATTAAGGACATTCAGTGCTAGTTAGGCAAGAATTTTGAAATGCAAAACGGTATTATTAGAAATTAAAGGTAATACTAGTTATATGTGTTTAGTTGTATCTTATAAATCAGGGGTTGCAATAATTTTTGATGGGGGCTCTCCAAGAACTTGTTAAGTGGTCAAGGGCTGCAATCTTACATGATAATAATGGAGGAGGTGTGGGGTCTGGGATGGAGGTTGGGTGAAGGAGGGGGTTATGACCTGGGGCAGAGGATTGGAGTGCAGGAGGGCTGAAGAGTCTGGGAGGGGGTATGGGTGCAGGAGAGGATTCTGACTTGTAACAGGAGGTGCAGGGTCTGGGAGTGGTTTGCGACCTGGGGCAGGGAAGGAACGGGTGCCATGGTTTGGGATGTGACCTAGGGCAGGAGGTGGTTGTGATTGGTCTGCAGAGTCTGGGTGGGTTTATGGGTGCAGGAGTCTGAGGATGTAGTGGTATGAGGGGCTCAAAGCAGAGGGTTCAGGTGTATGATGTGCTCAGGGCTGGAGTATGGGGTTGCAGGAGTGTTATGATGCTGCAGCCAGATGGGGGCCTGCTGGCCAGGTTTAATTTTTAAATAAAGTAAAATATTATGTCCAACACAAAAAGTTTCAACGTTGTCTTTATTTATGGAAGGGATGGGGAACCCTTTCTGTGTTGGGGGCCACTGACTCACAGAAAAATCAGTTGGGGCCACAGACGGGAGAAGCAAAACAACAACCCCTCCAAAACCGCCCAGCCCTCACTGATGTGGCCCTGAACTGAGACACCTTACTCCCCTGGCACTCCAGCCCCATGGGGGAGGGACAGGGAGGACTGAGATTAAAGGCCTCTGGTCAGATTAACTTTTCTGGGGTTTCAGGGTTAGTGAATTTTGTGGGCCCCCCCCAGGTTCTGTGGTGGGGCCAAAAATGAGGAGTCCAGTGTGCAGCACAGAGCTGCCAGTGAGTGTGATAAGGTTGGGGGTGCATGAGCTGCAGGGGAATGGAGAGAAGAGTGCAGGAGCAAACTGGGAGTTGGTTGTCTGGCCAGGGAGAGGGGGCAGGAGCAGGCTGGGGGTAGGTGTCTGGCCGGGGGAAGAGGTAGGAGCAGGCTGAGGGCAGGGTGTCTGAGCATGGGGGAGGGGAGGGGCAGGAGCAGGTGGGGGGGACAGAGTGTCGGGGCAGAGGTTGGAGGATCTGGGCAGCATTTCACTTTTTTTTCCATTGTCTTTAATAGGGTTTATTCATTGTAACAGATGTAAGTCAATCTCACATGGCAGCCAGCTGGTGCTCCACGCAGGAGACCAAATAAGTGAGCAGTCCAAGGGCTGGATGTGAAATGGAGGCCACGCCAAGCCAGGAACACAGGGAGTCTGGCCGGCAGGTCCAGGCACAGATGGGAACCAGCCTGCATAGTCGCATTGGCACCAGGAAGAAGGTGCTCAGGCCAATGACTGATTCCAGCAGCCTCACAGGGCTCTCTGGGAGGTGTGAATGCACGTTGTGCATGGGCAGTGCATGGCTGAGGTAGAGCAGTGCATGGAGCAGTGGGTACAGGGCTGTGGCAGCAGGGGGTCCTTTGTGGGCAAGATGGTGGCCGGGTCTGCTTTTGCGCTCTGCGCTGCTCTCGTGTCCTGTCCCAGGCATAGCTTCCCATTGCTCCATTGGCCAGAATCTGGGCTGAAAAGTCTCCAGCTAGTGCGTCTGTCACTGCTTTGTTCCTTCAGTTGGGAGAGGGGAAGGAGAACGTGCACGCGCGGAGCTGTTTGTGTCTCTGGCTTCTTCCCTGATCGCACAGCGAGAGGGTTGTGACCTGTGGTAGAGGAAGGGTGTGCAGGATCTGGGAGAGGATATGGATACAGGGGTGTCATAACCCAGGGTGCTAGCTTGGGGACAAAGGGGTTAACTGTACCTAGCCAGGTAGCAGTCAGCCAATAAAAATGCAGATAGGGATTTCAAACTGAGACAAAGGAATTTTGGGGTTTTCCCTCCTTTGTCTCTGAGCAGTTGTCTCTCCAGGTACTGAGGGGGACAGAGGACATGTCTCTCTCCAAGAAAAGACTCTTTACCATCTGTAAGTAGGGCAAAGTCTAGATAAAGGCATCAGGTTTTATTATTTTCTGTTTTGGGAATTTGGGTCTAAGGTCTGTGCTGTTAGAAATAGGTTATTTTTTCCCCTTTTGTAACTAAGTCCTGAGCCCATGAGTTTATTAATTTGTGACTTTTACCATCAAGTCACTTTAATCATGTTTGCAACTGTAATCTTGTTTTGGTAATAAAAGGTTATTTTCTTTTTCTTTTTCTAAGTAACTGGTATTGGTTCATTTTTGTGTCCTGGAAGGTCTGTGTGTATACCTGCCTGCCTGACAGAGAGGCAGCCACAACAGACTGTAGTTTGTTTTTCTCTTTTCTCTTTTTCAAGCTCTTTTGGGTGCCCTGGGTATGATTTCAAGTGTCCACCCCTGTTTGTGGGTTCAAAAGCACTTGATGGTGGCAGCAGATTTTTATCCCCAAAAATCTAGGTTTTTAGGATTTTGGGGGGAAGTTTATACCACCCCCTTTTGCTGCCTATCTGATAAGCAAATGCTTATCGGCTAGTCCAGTCGACGAGTCAATTCCACCCCCCTCTTGCTGCCTCGATCACATAGAGGCAGCAAAGAGGCACGGTAGAGGGGGTATTTCAAAGTGGCAGTGCTGCACGGAGCCCGTATCCTGGGCTCCATGCGACGTCGCTGCTTTGAAACGGCTTGTCAGTGTTTCAAAGGGGCAGTGCCACACAGCTGATTCTGAGATCTGTACGGCGCTACTCCTTCGAAACGCTGCTGCAGAGTAGAGCCCAGGGTCAGCTGGCAACTCTCTAGCTGACCCTGGGCTCTCTGCGGCATTTCTGTGGAACCTGTAGTCAGCTGGGGAGTCCCCAGCTGATCCCAGGCTCTGTGTGGTGCTGCCACTTTGAAATGCTGAGCAGAGCCCAGGATCGGCTGGGGACTCCGGGCTCCGCACGGCAAAGTGTGCAGAGTCTGGGGTCAGCTGGGGACTCCCCAGCTGACCCCGGTTCCAGCACGGCATTTCAAAGCATGCAGAGCCCGGGGTCAGCTGGGGAGTCCCCAGTGGATTCCGTGGAAGTGCTGTGCAGAGCCCGGGATCAGTCCCTCGCTGACCCTGGGCTTCACACAGTTTTTCCCCGGGATCCGCTGGGGACACCCCAGCCTATCCTGGGCTCCAGCGCATCAAAGTGCGCAGAGCCCGGGGTCAGCTGGGGAATCTCCAGCTGACCCTGGCTCTGCATGGCATTTCAAAGCGGCAGCACCACATGGAGCCTGGGGTCAGCAGGGGACTCTGAGTCCCCCACTGACCCCAGGCTCCATGCGGGCACTTCCACTGGGGACTCTTACACATATCAAAGGAGGAATATAGAAGTGCCTATTGACTAGGAAATTCCATCAACTACTCGAGTAGTAAATTAATGGTTATTTAACATCCTTAGAGTGGATTAGTCCTTAATTAGCCTCCGCTTTTTCAGGTTTAAGTTTTATGAAGCTCCTTCCCATCCTGTGGCTGAGAGGCCTCTTCTTCCATCTCCATCTTGCATTTCTCCATCTTTGTAGTCAGGCTTGCTACCTGAATGCTGTGAATCACCCTTCTTATGTAGATCACATGCTCTTTCCAAGTCTGACTGAAAACAGAAATATCTCTATATAGCAGAGCAAAATCCCCCTTCGTATCCAGTATCCAGTCTACAAGTTGGTAGATGGCAGCCCTGTGGAGGTGGTAGATTCCTATTCAAGCCTAGAAGTTGAGTACAAAAGCACTTGCCAATAATCTTCAGTGAGGTCAATTGTAGTCAGGAATTGGGCCCCCTCAACTTGTTTGGTGTCTCATCTATTCTAGGTATGGCATACACATCAGATACAAAGGGTACGTCTAGACTACAGGCTTTTGTTGACAGAGGCTTTGTCGACAGATGCTGTCGACAAAGCTTCTATCGACAAAGAGCGTCTAGACTACATCCAGGTCTGTTGACAAAGCAAGCCGTTTTGTCGACATGAGAGTGTAGACGCAAAGGACAGTATAGATGCAATAACGCCTTCTGTCAACAGAACTCTGTTGACAGAAGGCGTTATTCCTCATACAATGAGGTTTACCACCATTGACAAAACTGCTGAGTTCTGTTGACGTTATGTTGGCAGAGCTCGGCAGTAGTGTAGATGCTGGTATAGTTTGTCGACAAAAGTCCACTTTTGTTGACAAAACCCTGTAGTCTAGACACACCCAAAGAGAGTATTCAGCTTTCTATACTCTACACAAAATCTAATTGACCTCTCATTCTTGGGTATCAGAACGGCAAGGAAGGCCCATGGACTACTTGACTGTTTCGATTATCCCCAATTTCTGTATGCTAGTGGTTTTTTTTTCTCCATGCTCTAGGCCAGTGGTTCCCAATCTTTTTTATACCACAGACTGGCAAATCCATTCACAAGCTTTTGGTGGACTGGTAGCATTTTATTTACATATTCATTATGCAAATAATTAATATGCAAATAAATGTTACCAGTTTGCCAAGGGGCCACTGCAAACAGTCAA
Organism: Pelochelys cantorii; assembly: GCA_032595735.1. Classification (NCBI taxonomy): domain Eukaryota; kingdom Metazoa; phylum Chordata; order Testudines; family Trionychidae; genus Pelochelys; species Pelochelys cantorii. Next base: position 8,479,261 of record CM064339.1, on the reverse strand, counting down.
CTTCAGCTGCAGCAGCCACCTGCCATGTGGCAGCTGCTGGTGCTGAAGCTGACTCCTGTGCAGTGGCTCAGGGAGCTGGGGTATATGCCAGCCCTGACCCCCAGAACTGCTCTGAACATCTAGCTAGCTTCAGCTCCAGCAGCTGCTGATGGCCTGGCAGTCAGCAGTTCGCAGCCTGGCACCACCGCTGCTCTGGGTTGTAGTGTTTCCCCAGTAATCCTGAAGGGTTCACTTTTGACTGGAGCCTTGGTTCCCATCTCCATCCAGTGGACAATAAGTGAGGTGCATCCACTTATTTGAAAGTACCTGTGATAAGCCTGCAACACCTTTCATCTCTGTTTGTTGTGTTGTGGTTAAGCAATGAGAGAAGGCTATGGAGTTCAATCCCCTTTTGTTTCTGCTGCCAGAACTATGAGGGAATCCACTTCCTCCTTCTCCTAGTGTTGCACGTGGCCAGGGCCAGATTCCCTCTGTATGGGATGTGGTATTTACTCCAGAGTTGCCTTGAAAGTGCTAGTGCAGACTGAGAAGGGGATTTATTAATCCAACCAGCCAAAGCTGAGGGGAATTAAGTGACTAAATAATCCCCTGATTTGAGTGAGGAAGCCCAGCTGAAGAGGAATGAGCTGGGCTGCATGCATAAAGAAAGGAAATTGGCAGTAGAGGGGGCTGCAGGGAAATAGACTGAAGTTGCTCTCTGGAAGGAGGGAGTTTGGACTGGTATACCTAGAGAGAGGTAAGGGTTGAGTGTAGATGTACCATATGAGTTCTATTATATCAGAGTGCACCAGAGTTACTCGGTTCCCAGTGTCTCTCCATCCTTGAGCCTTTTTCCTCATTCAAATCCACTGGGTAACATTGTTTAGTCAGATTCTCCCTTTTGGGGTCTGAAAAATCAGGTTTCCATTGGAACCTCTAGGAGTGGTTCTGGTTCTGCTGATGGTAGGGTTATTGGCACCTGGATCTGCTGCATGTTAGCCTTGGTCTCCCTGGCACCGGGCAGTGTAGTGCCTTATGGTCTGGTGACAGTAAAACCATGTCAGCTCCCAGATTCCCTTTTTTTGCTCCTGTAAGGATTTGCCTCCCACCCAGGTATAGATTTAGCCCATTTTCCTTTTCTGGGAGGTCCTGATTAGGGGTTAGTTTAAAGCTTGTCTTGATTTTTCTTTTCAAATCTGGATTAATAATCTATATATTGATCAGCCCATTTTCCAGCTAAAGTTACATCTCTAGGATGTTTTTCATAGGCATGATTTCAGGTCAGGGAGCAGAGTTTATAGGCTGTTCTAAACCCATTATATCAGGCTGGACAAGATGCTGACTGGGGGCCAGGTCTGCCCCATCTAACACTTTGATCCAGCCTGTGGACTGCATCTGGCCACTTTCTATTTATATCCTGCTATCCATGCTATCAAATTTCCAGGTGGTGACTGACGCAGCAGGATCCTATTTAAATGGCTCACAGCTCATGGTTGCAGTGCTACCCTGGCATGGGCCAGAGTCACAAGCCTTTTAGATAGCTGCAGCAAACCCAGGTGGCTGCCAGGCAATGTGTTAACAGTAGGGCTGGAAGCCATGAGCCCTTTCCTGTGTTTTTAATTCAAAGCCTCCAGCCCCAGACAACTTGGGGGTGAGGTTAGTTCCCCTCCCCCCTTCCGCCTCCAGTCCCACCCCTTCCAGGGGCTGCAACTGGTCCATGACACCATAACAAAATTCATTAAGTGACCCCACTGCAAAAATTATTCCAGCATCCACTGGAATAAATTTAAATAGTAAAAGAGACTGCTTATGGAGCCTTCCTTAGCTCTATCATTGAAACAGTGGGGAGAAGCAGGTTGAATCAGTCTTACGGCTCACGCCTGGATGACCTGCAGCCTGCTGATTCAGAGTCCACCTTCCCCAGCTTACTCTCATAGGGTGCTGAAAGACAAGCCACTGTTCATCCAAGTGTATTTACATTGACAGGGTCTCTCCTTTTGAACTGAGTTAAACACAGTCTGACTTTTCTTCATTTCCCCCAATAACTGCAAGCATTGGTGATCATATCTCACAATTCCTGCATTTAGTATTAACACAATTTGGGACCCCACAACAGCCAAATTGGTTACAATGGGCAAAACACCATTGTAACTGATGAATATCTAGCAGGCCTAAGCAAACTGAGTGAACTGTATTTACATGCACACACCCAGAATCTGATTCTTTAAACTGAGAGTTTGTGCCAGGTTAAGCACAGACTTTTTTCTTTTGCATTCCCCCAATAATTAGGGACATTTCAATTAGTATTAACACAATTTGTGACCCAACATCAGCCAAGGGGTATGTCTACACTGCAAAGTTAATTTGAAATAACAGCTGTTATTTTGAATTAACTTTAATAGCGTCTATACATGCAAACTGCTATTTCAAAATTAATTTGAAATAGCGGAGCGCTTAATTTGAATTTGGTAAACCTCATTCTAAGAGGAGTAACGCCAAATTCAAAATAGCTATTTCGAATTAAGTGCTGTGTAGACACTTAATTCGAAATAGGGGGCCTCCAGCCCTTCCTAGGGAGCCCTGATGGCCACTCTGGGCACAACCAGGAAAACTTACTCTCCTCTCCCCCAGCCCTGGAGCCATTAAAGGGGTAGACTCTGGCCACAGTGCCTGTGCCAGCTCCAAGCCTGCCAGCCCAGAGCCAGCAGTGGCCACCGGGGCCCCTGACCCAGAGGCCCCAAAACATGAGCCAGCAAGCCACTGGCAGCCAGCCCTCCACCGCTCCCCAGGAGCAGTCTGCCAGCTCCCAGGAGCCTGATAGGGGCTGGAGAAGGCGGGCGCCTTCCTGGTCCAGGGTGCACATCATAGACCCAATTCAGGTTTGGGGGGGATGCCCCCAACGTCCATGATCTCCGCACTAGACGGAGGAGTGCAGCCATCTATGGCAGGATAGCTGTCAGCCTGTCCACCAAAGGCCACATGTGAACCCAGGAGCAGGTTTGCCTGAAAATCAAGTTGGTCCGGTGAGACCCCCCAACCCTGGGCCCTGAGCTTCCCTTTCCCCTTCTTCCCCTTGCTTCCCCCTTCCAGCTCCCTCCTCCCAGTTTTCCCCTTCCCCTCTCCCATCCTTTTTCTTCCCCTCTCCCACCTCCTTTTCCCAGTCTCCCCAGAGGTTCATCCCCTTCCCCCCCAGTTTTGTTCAATAAACCCAGTTTCTATTTTTGAACATACGTGTCTTTCATTTGACATCAGGAAGGGGGGCTAGGGAGGGGTAAGTGGAAGGACGTGAGGGAGGAATGGGGCACGAGCCCCCAGTGGGGAGGACCAGGGTGGCTCTGAGGGCTCCTTGGGGTGGACACCCTTCTGCAGGGCCTCCTGGATCCTGACAGCCCCACAATGGACCCCCCGGATGGCAGCCTGCAGCAAACCAGCGGAGGGCAACCAAAATGATTAGGGGGCTGGAGCATATGACATATGAGGAGAGGCTGAGGCAGTTGGGTCTGTTTAGCCTGTAGAAGCGAAGAGTGAGGGGGGATTTGATAGCAGCCTTCAACTTCCTGAAGGGAGGTTCCAAAGAGGATGGAGAAAGACTGTTCTCATTAGTGACAGATGTCAGAACAAGGAGCAATGGTCTCAAGTTGTGGTGGGAGAGGTCCAGTTTGGATATTAGGAAAAACTATTTCACTAGGACAGTGGTGAAGCACTGGAATGTGTTACCTGGGAAAGTAGTGGAGTCTCCATCCCTAGAGGTGTTTAAGTCTTGGCTTGACAAAGCCCTGGCTGGATCGATTTAGTTGGGATTGGTCCTGCCTAGAGCAGGGGGCTGGACTTGATGGCCTTCTGAGGTCTCTTCCAGCTCTATGGTTCTATGATTCTAAGTGCAGCCGGGCTGATGGCAACGACCCCACGAGACGCACCAGCATGCCCAGGGGCAGCTCTGGCTCCATGTGGCTGAGTGCTGTGGTGTCCCGAGTGCGGGCACTCAGGGCACTCCAAGACAGGACTGCTTTGCTATCCCTCATTGAGGTAGACAAGCAAGCGGGGAACCCTGAGAACTGTCTGTTCGGGGTGGAGGTAGGGTCCCTTTAAGCACGGAGCTCAGTTAGCCTCAGGCAACAGCCCCACACACGAAGTCCTAACCTGATGCCCTGCCGGCACTGGTTCCGGCCAACCTTAACTTCAGTTCACGGTCCACTCAGTGTGGACGCGCTATTTCGAAATAGATTTTGTGTGTAGATGTGTTAATTTGAATTCGCTTAATTCGAATTAACTATTTCAAATTAAGATAATTTGAAGTAGCGCTGTAGTGTGAACATACCCAAGTAGATTACAATGAGCAAAACACCATTGTGAAAGCTGAATATCTAACACATCTAAATGAAGCAGGGGCAAATTGTATTTACATAAACACACCCAGGATTTCTTTCCCAGTCCAGCTGGCTGTAATGGAAACATTGATTCAGACCCTGCTTACATCTGGGAGTCAGAGAGATGAGACTTTCCAGGACACCATAGAATGGTCCTTCCACCAGTCAGACAGCCTCTATGCTGTTGAGGAGGGTGAAAGGCTTAGGGAAGGAGAACATCCAACTGGAGCAGAGGGAAATGATTCCATAGTTGGGACCCTCCTTCCAGAAGATGTGGTATCCTTTCACACTGAGAAGGCCTTTCCAGGAGAAGGAACTCCAGTCATTAGGGCAAGGCAGGTGTTAGTAATGTGGGATTCGATCATTAGAAACACAGACAGCTGGATTTGCGATGACTTGCCTGCCTGGTGCGAAGGTTGTGGATATATTGGGATAGGCTTATATGTAGTGCTGGGGAGGAGCTGGTGGTCATGGTACATGTACATAGACTAGGCAGAACTGCGGGGTCTCAAAGTATGGATGAGACACTGGCATAGAGCAGGGGTGAGCAAAGGGGCCTCTCTGGGCTGGATCTGGCCTGCCAAGCCAGTAGATCCGGCCTGTGGCCACCCTGCTGCTCACCTGCCCCCAGGCCTATCAAGACCTGGGAACGTGGGAGTGTGTGGAGTTTCCTCACACACACCAAGGGCACACAGCCACTAGAGAGAAACACTGGCTGTTTTAAAATAGCCAGTATTTCTCTCTAGTTGCTGTGCACCCCTGGCAGGGCAGGAGCAGAGGGCGATAGTCTTCACATGCTTCCCCACCCCCAGGCCCTGATTGGCCTGGAGGTGGGGGAGCGCGTGAGGTCTCCTCCCATTGTGGCACCTTGAGGGAACTGTCAGTTGTTTTAAAATAGCTGGTTGTTCTCTGTTGGCATGGCGGGGGGACGACTTCACGCGCTCCCCCACCCCTAAGCTAATCAGGATCTGTGGGTGCAGGGAGCATGAGAGAAGTCTCCTGGCTCCACCCCTTCCACTCAAAGCCCCATCCCTTCTGGAGCAGCCTGGGGCCACTTCAGAAATTTATGAAGTGGCCCCCTTTTAAAAATTATTGCCCACTCCTGCTATAGGAGAAGAGGGTTAGATTTATTAGGAACTTGGGAAAGGGGGAGCCTTTACAATGTCTCACTACCCTTCTGTAAGTTTAAAAACTCCAGTACAACTGTTGAATGGAATGATTTCTGATATTTAAATCTTGCCAATTGTGCCCGCCTTCCACAGAAAGAAGAAATACTGTGGATTCTTTCCTTTTTTTGACCTCTACCAAAAGCCCTGTGTTGCACTGAATGCTGTTCTATGGTCTGTTGGAGAAAAGAAGTATCTTAAATGTAGTATGAAACTTTAAACATCTAAGAGCTAGAAAATTAGCTCTCTTAATAAAGTAAAAAATGACATTTCTAACACACTGACAATGCTTTAAATTTAAGCCATTTTTATTATTACAAAGTAGCCTTAAGATCATTTGGCTGAATTTTCTAAAATGTTTATTTTAAAACTTCTAAAGCTAGTGGTTTCAAATTATTTTATGTGGTTTATAAATATTCCTTAAAACACTCCACTTTAAGATTCTAATATATCAAACCATATCAAACATCTTGAAAATGGAAAGAACAATTACACGGTAATGAAACAAAACAATGTAGCTTGATTATCTGAAATATCTATACATCTTGTATTGACAATGTTCTTTGGCTAATCAAGTGTTGTGACTCTTGCAGGCATCCCATTGTACCTTCTAATGGAGGCACCTTGCACACTTGTTTCTCGTTTTAACTAAGATAATCTTTGATGTTAGTATCTTTATTTACAGTTCAATGGCCAGTTTGACACCTCTTATCCCACAGCTTAGCTTCATACTGTATACCTATAATATTCATCAACTGAACAATAACATACTATATCCAGGTACTTTTAATCTGTGTGGGGCCATTTTATTTCAAAAGAACCTCTGAATAGCACTCACTAAAATGTAAGTGTACCAGCTTACAAGGACAAATGAGCATTTGTGTAAGAAAAGTTCAGTTTGATTTAGTTTGCAAGATGTTACATTTCAGAGTCTCATTTGCAGCAATCCTGAAAACGTATTCCTTCATGATTTTCACTTTCACTGTGACAGCTTGCTTGGCTGTTCTTGGCTGTTGGCAAAAACAGCTTCTTTTTCCCTTCCCAGCCAGCAGCCCATCTTTAAGTGGCCTTGAGACTTGGAAGAGCTTGGCACCAGCCTTCCTCTCAGCTTTCCACCAAAAAATCACAATTAGTTCCATTAAGAAACTAGGAAACAGGTGACATGTGACTTGAACTGGACTCTGGCATACTCCCATAATCCTACCATCTCAGAGATCCAAGTTGGTATGTTTGTTACCTGGCTCTTTTATTTTTGCAGGCAATGTGTGTCTGGAACTCTTAGAGAACTCAAGTCACTGAGCAGTAAGAAAAAGAACAGACTTTTTAGTCAGTGGGTAATGAGAAATGAACATGAATTAATGTCATTCCAACTTACCAGTGCATGAATATGCCATGAAAAATAACTTAAGTCACTGCAGTCTTCAATTTAATTAGCAGGGCTCCCTGTGATGTGGTTGCCTTGTACCAGAGGGTTGCATTTGCTAGTTGAGAGCACAGTCACTACAATCTGAGCTGCCCCTTCTCCGAGGCAGAGGCAAGTGTCCAACAAAGCACGAGCACGGCTGGTCAGGGTGGGGAAAGAGGTGATTGTTTCGTAGTCCATTTTAGATAACACTCGCTGGGAGCGAAGGACATCAAGGATGTGGTTGAGGCGCCCTTCTGTCATGCAGCTCAAGATAGTCAGTCGTCCACAGGCTAGGATCTGGCAGTAGTTGCCTTTACAGCAAGGACCTTGAATAAAAAGGAAAAAATTAAATATGTGAAACTGTTAGACTTTTTCATTAAACTGTTAGTTAGAGGCAGCATTAATGTCAGGAATAAATGTAAATTCATTGGCACAATAGGAGCTAATGAAGTGTTCCTTCACTTGCAGTCTTTGTTCAAAACTAGCACTGACCATAGACCCAGACCAAAGAAATAATATTTAGTGAGTGGTCCTGCTTTGGGCAGGGAGCTGGACTCGATGATGTCCTGAGGTCTCTTCCAGCCCTAGGATTCGATGATTCTATGATAACTTAAGTGGTGGGAATTCCCAGGTCTGATCCTGGTAATATTTCATCTGTATAACTGTTGTAAAGTAGTTAAGCTATGTCTAGAGAGTATTAGCCTATTCAGTACATAGAAGAGTAGAATGTACCTTAGGCAGATCTGAAGGATAGCACTGTTCAGACCTCTCATTACATTAGTGGGAAATTGGAGCATCTTAGCAGAGGCATACACCAAAACCAGATCTGTGCAGAAACTCTGCATTAGGCTGCCTTTCCAATAAGGGAACAGAAATAAAAAAGGTCACCAGTACTTAGGAGATCATGCCTCATTCTCCCTAATGATATCTGTTACCAATTGGGCCATGTGTTCTTTTCTTGGTTTGCTCAGAAACCATGTCCTCAGCATTCTACAGATTAGATAAATGTCCAGCTTGGTGGAGATTAGCATGGTTCAATTTACCAAAGCAAAAAACTCATTTTTACGAATTTTTCATTATAGAAAAAAGAGGCAGATACCACAGGCCAAAAGTCAGCCTCATCCACACATGCTCAGTAGGAAGATTGAGGCCTTTTTTGGGTCTTCCCCACTTAATTTTTATATTTTCTTTGGGTGAGTCTTTTGCATCCTCAAGAATCGGGGCGGGGGGGGAGACAATAATTTTTAAAAGGGGTCCACTTCATACATTTCTGAAGTGGCCCAGGGCTGCTCTGGAAGGATCAGTGCCTTGGGTGGAAGGAGCGGTGCCAGAAGACTTCTCATGCCTCCCCACCCACAGACCCTGGGGGGTGGGGGAGTGTACGAAGTCTCCCACCTACTCCCCACACCTAGAGAGAACTGCCAGCTGTTTTAAAACAGCTGGCGGTTCCCTCTAGGCACCACAATGGGAGGAAATCTCATGGGCTCCCTCAGCCCCCAGGCCAATCAGAGCCTGGGGGCGGGGGGAGCACGCGAAGTCTCTCGCTCCTTGCCCTCTCCCTGTCAGGAATGCACAGTGGCTAGAGAGAAACGCCGGCTGTTTTAAAACAGCCGGTATGTCTCTCTAGTGGCTGTGTACCTTTGGCGGGTGGGCAGAGAGGAGACTTCACAGGTTCCCCCATCCCCAGGTCTCGATTGGCCTTGGGTCGGGGAGCAGCAGGGCGGCCACGGGCTGGATCCACTGGCTTGGCAGGCTGGATCCGACCCATGGAGGCCCTTTTGCCCCACCTCTCCTCAAGAATTTTCTTGGTGGAGGTATGAGAAATTATGACAATGAAAGGTTAAACTACATACAATGAATTATAAACTCAGTGGTCCCACTTCTCCAAAAAACTTTCTATATTTTGTGAGGTTTTTCTTCAGGCCGCTTTCCATCCAGTGATAGTCCATTCTGAACAATGTGCCTATTTTGAACAAAACTGGCTTTGAAGCCCAAGTCTAAACTTTTAGTAACGTAGGAATTGTCACACCAGAGCAGACTTATGGTCTATCTAGTGCAGCATCCTGTTTCTTACATTGGCTAGTACCATCTTCAGAGGAATTACACTAATTACCCTTAAATATACAAGAATATGTCCAAAGTACATTTTTATCTCGAACACTGGCTGCAGTGTGGGAAAGTAAAATATTACTATAACGCATTGCCAGTAGCTTCTGATTTTTGGACAAAACTTGATTTTAAAAAAGATCAACCTTTTCTTGGGAATCTCACCTGTTAACGTTTGTTCGCACTGTGTACTTTGAAATTCGCTGTTGTGAGGACTGTGCTCAGGTGACAGCGATAACTGTAGTGGCTGCTGCTGCCATGCCTTTAGGTCCGTTTGAGACTGGCCACCATCTTCTTTGCCTACATCTGGATCAGTGGAAGAAGAAGTGGAAATGGAATGCTGCAAAGCTGATTCTCTACTGCCTGGATGAGCTGGGAACAAATATAGATGGGTGAGAGAAGACTTTTTAACTGAATGTAGAGCTTCATCAAGAGATAGTTCTAGATGCCTAATTTTCCATAATTTAGAGGACTAACTTGTCTGTATATATTACATCCTATGAACACTTGCTACTAGATCCTCCCTCTTATAAAGTTTTGACATTTGTTGTTGTACAAACTTTAAGGAAATTGCTTTATGGTAGTGTAGGGATCATGAATTCTCAGGAGGGGAGCACCATCTATTCATGCAGCATACTATCTCTGTTACACTACACATAATGGGATTGCTGTATATGGCCAAATAATAAATCTTTATTTGTAATATTTCAAAAAGAATTTGCATGGCTTATTGATAATTGAAAACCTTTTATCTGTCTTGAATATTGTCCACTTTTGTTTAATCAGGTTCATGTCGCTGCAGTGTTTGGGTCTCTTTGTTCCTGCCCCAGAGAGCTACATTTTTTTTTTTTTTTTTGCTCATAGAATCATAGACTCCTAGATCTGGAAGGGACCTAGAAGGTACTTGAAAGTTGTTATGTCTGCCCCCACCCCCCCAAAAACAAACAAACAAAAACCCCTAACTCAATAGCCTCAAGGACAAAAAGACTTGCCAAAGCCCAGGACTGAACCAGGGAACTTTAGATCTTCACTGTACTATACTCCCAACGGAGCTACTTTGGCAGCATTTATTTGTATAGCATCTAGTATAATGGAGTCCTGGTCCTTGATACAAATAAATTAATAATGTTACAATAGAATGTCTAGCTTAAATGTTTTAGCTGAGTTTTAATTCTAGAAACTCTTCTGTGGTTTGTAGATTTTATAAAAGACTTCAGAAATGTAAATTGTGGAATACATGTAATTTCTCAGGGTACATCTACACAGCAGGGCTCAAGTCGGAATAAGCTACACAACTAAACCTACGTCAGTTCCGTAGCTGACGTCAAAATAGCTTGACGTGGCTTTTGGCACTGTCTACACAGCAGGAAGTTGAAGGAAGAACACTCTTCCTTCGACTTTCCTTAATCGTCGTGAAATGAGGATTCTTCAAGTGCTTGCTCATGTGCATTCGAAGTAGGTGCGTGCGCGCCACATGCATGGATTCCGGAGCCTTTTTTCCCCAGCGGTATCCATCGGGCCAGCAGGGAGCCCCCTGGAATGGCGCTGAGATAATGGCAAATAAGTACCCCTGCTGGCCCCTCCCACCCTCAGTTCCTTCTTACTGCCCGTGACGGTCGCTGGAGCAGTGAGTTATCTCGACCTATTGTTATTCCCAGTGTGTAAACTGTTCAATTAGATAGCTTTTGTAGTGTTAATTGTTAAATTAGTTAGTAGTGATAGGATTCCCTCTCCCCTGCGGGGGAGGGTAATGCCAGGCCCGCACAGGTTTAAACCTTGTTCCAAAACTATTCCCTGTTCCAAACCTATTCCATGACTCTTGCCTAAAGTGTGTGGGAGAGGGCCATCTTACAGAAGCTTTCAAACCCCACACTAAAAGAGAACGAGACTCCCATCTAAAGTTGCTCCTGATGGAGTCCACTCTTCAGCCGGCACCAGATCGCACTCCGATGGTGCGTAGTGCACCGGCATCAGTTTGAGACCCAACGGTGGCACCGGGGCATTCGTCGGTGCCGAAGTCGGCGAAAGCACCTAGGCACAGGTCACAATCTCTGGTACCGAAGAAAAAAGAAACAAGCCAGGGGGAGATCCCCTGAGAAGAAGGGGCGTGGAAGTAGACACAGGCCCCATACTCTGATTGCAGCCTCTCCTCGGAGGTGTGCGGACTCCTCGGGGCAACGGTGGGACTCTATTCAGAGAAGAAGCCCGGCACTGGAAGACTTAGACCAGATGAACAGACCATTTACTCCGGACACGTTCAGCATGGCCAGGGACCTTATACAGATGACAGAAGAGCCCAGTCCGGTGATGATGTCTGAAATGACCAGCCAGGTGCAGGTGACATTGGCACCGGATGTAGTGGGACCGCAGAATACGGCATCGACACATGGCATGTGGTCACTGCCCCAGGACTCAGGCCAACCTCAGCTCCAATAGGGGTGCGGGGCTGCATGACAGCACCAGTGACCATGATGGCACCGGTGGCCATGCAGGCACTGGGGACCATGTCGTGGGTGTCTGCCACGGCGCACACGCCCCATCAGGGGATGATGAGGCCGCCTCCCCCGCCAGTACACCGAGGGAAACCAGAATCAATGGCCAGACACAGGCCTCAACATCATTCCCAAGGTCTGTCCACAGCCCCACCTTGGTTGGCATCGGACTATTCGTCCAAGTCAGAAGCAGAGTTGATGAGATTGGTCTCGTCCTTGTGCAGGTCTTCTAGGTACCGTTCAAGATCATGTCACCGTTCACACCACCAGGGTTGTGTGACACAGCAGACATGGCCACTGCAAGGTCAGGCTCAATGGCCTTTTTGGACACCTTGGGCCTACCATCAATTCCAAGGAATGATGCCATCATCCCACGAGTCAGGGGATTTGAGGTCCAAGGGCACCCCATCGGCAATGCCAATGTCTAGGGCCACTGCCTCGGAAAGCAGGACAAGCCCTCAGAGGGACACCCCTAATCTGATTACTCAAGGGGGGGATTTGGGCACTCAAGATCAAGTTCAGCCCCATTCCCCACCAAGGGTCTTAGAACCTCAACAAGAGCAGCTGCCGACAAAAGAGTACTCGTCACCAGATGAGGCCCTGGTGAACCCAGCTCCCCCGGCACTGTCGATGGACAGTAGGGCACATCAAGACCTACTGAGGTGGTTGGCGGCAAACCTGGGAGTGCAGGTAGAGATAGTCAACGAGGAGGTTGACCCTATGGTGGACATCCTGTCATCGGCGGCACCCCCCAAGATAGCGCTACTCCTAAACAAAACAGTTGCAAAGATCACAGCCACTCTATGGCAGACACTGGCATCTATTCCACCCACCCAAAAGGGAGTGCAAAGGTGCTACTTTGTCCCTCAGACCAACCACGAACGTCTTTATACTCACCCGGTACCGGGGTCGCTTGTGGTCCAGGCGGCTGGGCAGAAAGAAAGACAAGGCCCTCCTGGTTCCATTCCAAAGGACAGGGACCCCAAGAGGCTGGACTTGCTGGGAAGAAAGGCATACACCACAGGTGGGTTACAGCTCCGCATTGCAAACCAGCAAGCGATGCTCAGCAGATACACCTTCAACACTTGGAAGGTCAAGGACAGGTTCATGGAGCACCTGCCTCAGGACTCGAGACAGGAGTTCTGGGCATTGGCTGAAGAAGGCAGGATGATATCTTCTACAGTCCTGCAGGCCGCACTAGATGCAGCAGATTCAGCGGCGTGTACAATGGCTACCGGTGTTGTCATGAGGTGGGGAGCCTGGTTACAGGTCTCTGGCATATAGCTGAAGGTACAGAACACAATACAAGATCTGCCTTTTGAGGGGAAGGATCTGTTTTTGCAACAAACAGACACCAGACTGCACAGTCTAAAAGATTGGGGATTTATACCCCAGCTACGCAACGCAAGCCATTCAACCCCAGATACCAGGGTAGAACATATCAGGGCTTTAGACAAGACCTAAGCAGGCAATGACCCATAACCAAAATGCCAACAATAACACCCAAAATAGGCGCAGACAATCCTGATCAGATACAGAGAGGAGCGGAGGGCCACCTCCACCACAGCAACCTAAACCATCATTTTGAGGGTGTGCCCAAGGACAGTATACAGCTTCATGGATAGCCCCCCTGTCTCCCTTTTGGAAACAGGTTATCACTTTTCTACCAGGCCTGGGACAAGATTACTTCGGATTCATGGGTCTTAGACCTGGTTGCAAGGGGATATTCTATCCCTTTCAAGTTTTGCCCCTTCCCCCCTCCCCTTCCGCGTCCCTCTTCAGGGACCCCTCTCACGAAACACTGCTGCATCAGGAAGTGCTTATAATGATGCAGAAAGGGGCAGTGGAAGGAGTTCCACCAGGATTAGGGAGAAGGGGTTTTTATTCCTGCTACTTCCTCATACCCAAGGCAAAGGGTAGCCTCAGACCCATTCTGGACCTGAGAGAGCTCAATGTCTTTCTACAGAAAGTAAAGTTCAGGATGGTTACCCTAGCAAATGTTATTCCCTCTCTAGAGATAGGGGACTGGTATGCTGCCCTCGATTTAAAAGATGCATATTTTCACATAGCAATAAGAGACTCGCACAGAAGGTGCCTCAGATTCATGGTTGGCCAGGACCATTTCCAGTTTACGGTCCCCCCCTTTGGCCTCTTCACAGCGCCTAGAGTGTTTACCAAATGTATGGTGGCCTCCCTCAGGGAGGAATCCAGGTATTCCCGTACCTGGACGATTGGCTCATTAGAGGTCACTCAAGGAAGCAAGTGTTAGAGCATGTAGGGATCATCATGTTCGATAGCTTGAGCTATTGATAAACGAGGAAAAATTGGCCCTGAAACCCCAGGAGATAGACTTTGTGGGAGCCAAGCTAGACGCGAAGAGGGGACTAGCCTCTCTCCTCAGACCCAGGTTCCTGGCAATAAGGGCTGTCATAGAAGGGCTGATGGATTCACACATAACGACAGCAAGGAGTTGTATGAAACTGCTCGGACATATGGCAGCATGCACATATGTGGTGCAGCACGCCACATTGAAACTCAGGCAGCTGCAAGCATGGTTGGCCAGGGCATTCAATCAAGCAAGGGCACCATGGGACTCGGTCCTGACTTTCCCTCAGGATGTCATTCAGTCATTACAGTGGTGGATGTAGGACAACGTTGTCTGCGCAGAAATGCCCTTTGTGAGCCAGAGCCCGATGGTCTGACTTGTAACAGATGTGTTGGACATGGGATGGGGAGCCCACATGGGAAACCAATGGACTCAAGGTATGTGGTTGCCCGAGGAGCATCAGCTCCATATAAATGTCAGGGAGGTGAGGGCAGTCAGGCTGGCTTGCCAAATATTTTTACCCACCCTGAGCAACAAGACAGTCTTGGTCTTAGCAGACAATACAGCAGCAATGTATTATATAAACAAACAGGGTAGAGCTCGCTCCTCTCACCTGTGCAGGGAAGCCCTTCTCCTTTGGGAGTTTTGCATTGCTCACAATATCTGTGTAAAGGTAACATATGTTCCGGGGAAGAGCAATGTCCTAGCGGACAGTCTCAGCTGAGTGTTCATGGCCCACAACTGGTCGATCAAGACCGAGGTTCTGGAATCCATCTTCCAGAAGTGAGGCTATCCCCAAGTAGACCTCTTTGCCTCCCACCACAACAGGAAGTGAGGGACGTACTGCTCGTTCAGGGGGATAGGACAGGGATCCATGGGGGATGCTCTGGTAGTGGACTGGCCCCAGGGCCTCCTATACGCATTCCCTGTTTCCCCTGGTGCACAAGGTCCTCATCAGGGCAAAGAGATTCAGGGCAAGGTTAGTGCTGATAGCGCCAGAATGGCCCTGACAGTTCTGGTTCTCAACTCTAATGAAAATGTCGAGGAGGAAACCTATCGCCCTACCAATGATCCCAGATTTACTCACGCAGGATTGAGGTGAGGGGAGGATATGCTATCCCAACCTAAGGTCCCTCCACTTGACGGCATGGTATATCCATGGTTAACAGTGGTAGAGCAGGAGTGCTCAGGGGACTTTCAGCAGGTGTTGTTGGGAAGCAGAAAGCCCTCCACTAGATCCGCATACTCGGCCAAGTGGAGGAGGTTCACGCTTTGGGCAAGGGAGAAAGGAATCTCCCCTGCCTTAGTGCCGGTACCTGTGATACTGGATTACCTTCTGCACCTGAGGAAGTCTGGACTATCGACATCATCCTTCAGAGTGCATCTGGCCACGATCGTGGCATTCTATCCGGGGGAGGGCGGTAGGTCAGTGTTCACCCATCTCTTGGTAAAGAGATTTCTCAGAGGGGTGGCCTGCCATGTCAGGCAGCCGATCTCTCAATGGGACTTGAACTTAATGCTCAATAAGCTCGTGTCCCCTCCTTCGAACTGTTAACCACCTGCTCGCTCAGGCGTCTTTCGAGCAAGGTTACATTTATAGTGGCTATTACCTCGGCAAGGAGGGTGTCAGAGTTAAGGGCGCTTATAGCTGACCCCCTGTACACGGTCTTTTACCCAGACAAAGTGCGTCTCAGGCCTAACCCAGCATTCCTCCCAAAGGTAGTATCAGCCTTACATATATCCCAAGATATCTATCTCCCAGGTTTTTTTCCAAAGCCGCATGCCTCAGCTAGGGAAAGGTCCCTACACTCTTTGGATGCAAAAAGGGCGCTGGCTTTCTACATACAGAGGACCAAGGAGTTCAGGAAGTCTCCACAGCTCTTTATTTCATCAGTGGAAAGGATGAGGGGCAAGCCAGTGTCAGCACAATGCCTGTCATCTTGGATCATGGCATGTATAAGAGAATGTTACGAGTTAGCGGGTAGAACTCCACCTTGAGTTACAGCTCATTCCACGTGAGCTCAAGCCTCATTGGCCTATATATAGCACAAGTCCCCATTGTAGACATATGTAGACCATGTAGCAACATGGTCATCAGTACACACGTTTGCAGTGCATTATGCAAGTACACAGCAAGCCGGGGGGGCGCTGTTCTGGGGGGGTGGCAGTTCTCCAATCCGTAATGTGAGGATATCATGATTCTCCAACCTTGCCTCCAAGAGGGCGTGGCTAGGGAGTCACCTACTTCAAATGCACATAAGCAAACACTCAAAAAAGAAAATATGGTTACTTACCTGTAACTGTTGTTCTTCAAGATGTGTTGCTCATGTCCATTTGATTCCCACCCGTCCTCCCCTTCGTGGGAGTATTTTTGGCAAGAAGGAACTGAGGGCGGGAGGGGCCAGCAGAAGTACTTATTCGCCATTATATTAGTGCCACTCCAGGGGGCTCCCTGCTAGCCCAATGGATACTGCTGGGGCAAAAAGACTCCGGAATCCGTGCACGCAGCACACGCGCACCTACTTCGAATGGACATGAGCAGCACATCTCAAAGAACAATAGTTACAGGTAAGTAACCATTTTTTACCACAAGTCGGAGTAAGAAGTCCTCCAGCTCGACATTATTTTAAAATAAAGGCTTGCAGTGTAGACACACTCATTTTTTTGCAATAACATAAGTTATTCCAAAATAACGCTGCTGTGTAGACATACCCTCAATGTCCTTTTCACTTATTCATTATAGTCGCAGACTACTGTAAATTTGTGGATGAAGTTGAGGAAATTCCTATTTACCCAAAAGGAACAGCTACTAATCTATATTCTGTATCATAAGTCCCATGTATTCAGATATCCCCAAAGAGATAATGAATTTGTTATGGCTCAGATATTGTAAACAAAACCATCAAGAAACAATGAATAAATGTTTAAGTTAAAACCTCCAGCTCCTTTATACCAGGGGTGAGCAATAATCAGCCTGCAGTTCACCAGGATTAACCACAAGCAGGCCGCCAGACACTTTGTTTACCTGAGTGTCTCAAGCTATAGCCCTTTG
This sequence comes from Pelochelys cantorii, assembly GCA_032595735.1. Lineage (NCBI taxonomy): Eukaryota > Metazoa > Chordata > Testudines > Trionychidae > Pelochelys > Pelochelys cantorii. Next base: position 8,462,368 of record CM064339.1, on the reverse strand, counting down.
CAGCTCCCAGTGGCTCCGGTTCACTGTTCCCTGTAAGTTCTCCCAGTGGAGGAATAGTTGCAAAAAATCTTGCACCACTGCAGTTCTCAAGGCAGACTTCTACTGCTGTGGACTCTTTTCCTCTGGTTATATCAAGAGAGGGGAACAGTTGCGCTCCAACGTGAGAGACATTTGGCATGATTTTATGGATATTGAGCCAACAAATAATTGTTTCATATTTTTATAGTATATGGAGGTGAAAATATCTTAAGGTTGTTTCAATACTGCATACCTTTTTTCTGAGTTGTATTTGAAGCTGTGATATCTGCAAGTGCCATCTGATTAGCCTGCTCTCTTCTTGCAGAACTATCAAGAATGGTTGACAATCTCTGTGCTGTTAGATGGACTCTCTTTTCAATAAGCTGTTTGCTGTTTTTCTGTGCACACATGACCTGTCAAGGATGAAAATGGATAAGAAATTACGTCTGTCTCCTTGATAGAAAAGACCTCTCTTAGGAGTCTAAGTGCCTATGTTGTTTTTGACAATGAGACAGGACTTACATACACTTGACAATTTTTCCTTCCCCAAGTACACATGTAAGAAGTCATGGTTTGCTCACCTCTAGATTGTGCATATGTGTCTGAAGTGCATGTGGAACTGAGCCTTTACAGGCATTCACTGCTCTCTCCTGAAAAAAAAAAACCCCTACTAAGTAAAATACATATAACATTCATGTTCAATTAGGCTACAGCTTCACTGCCATTTTTTTTCCAGAAGAAGATATGCAAATCACTGTCACCTTTGCATATCTTCTTCCGATTCTTTTTGCGGAAGAGGTTTTGCTGCTATTTGGCCTCGTGCGTAAAAAGGTGGGAGACCACTGCTCTATGCAGACACCGGACCAGATTCTGCTCTCAAGTGCACCAGTGTATAGGCAAACATGCCATGGGGTTACTCTAGAATGATTACATGGGTGTGTAAGAGTGCAGACTTTGGCCCAATACCAATCATTAAAATGGCTTCTGCTTTTTCATATAATAATAAATCTGAGTTTCAGATCATGATGTGCTTTGACAGTATTTTTAAAAATGCCCGCACTGTCTCCTCTAACATGCTCAGCCTTCCATGGACATTCTGTAACAAGTAGTATCTACTGCAAACAAAAAACTTGATACCTGTCCCTATTTGTGACTTTTATGATCTCATTTTTCTCAGTTCATCCACAACAATTTAATTCAAATCTTCTTTACATTTCAGCACATCTGAATATACTTCTTCCTAAATATTTTCAGTGGGGTCTTCAAAGTTGCTTTGACCCTGTTTGTTTGACCAATGAGCTGATCACAGTCAATGAGTCAATCCAGGTGGCAGAGCAAGCCTCTGAATATGATCAGCTCTCTTAACAGTATTGGACATGACTCTGTGAAACTGCATATGGTAGACATTTGAGCAGTATTCTCTGTCCTAAGAGACCATGTTCTGACTTGCATACGATTGAGCAGTGCTCTTTGTTAACTTGGCAAATGAAAAAATAAATCCCTGTCCAAATGAGACTAAACAAATCATACATTGAATGTTAATGGAGATACTACCAAAATAGCTGATAAATACACCACATGATCTTCAGCTAGGAGTGAAATTACCCAGAGTACAGTTCTATTACCTACTGAAACAATATTAAGTTGCTTTGCCTTGTTGAGGTTCAACAAGGACAAGTGCGGAGTCCTGTACTTGGGACGGAAGAATCCCAAGCATTGTTACAGGCTGGGGACCAACCAGTTAAGTAGTAGTTCTGCAGAAAAGGACCTGGGGGTTACAGTGGATGAGAAGCTGGATATGAGTCAACAGTGTGCCCTTGTAGCCAAGAAGGCTAATGGCATATTAGGTTGCATTAAGAGGAGCATTGCCAGCAGATCCAGAGATGTCATTATTCCCCTTTATTCGGCTCTGGTGAGGCCACATCTGGAGTATTGTGTCCAGTTCTGGGCCCCCCACTACAAAAAGGATGTGGACGCATTGGAGAGGGTCCAGCGGAGGGCAACCAAAATGATTAGGGGGCTGGAGCATATGACCTATGAGGAGAGGCTGAGGGAGTTGGGTCTGTTTAGTCTGCAGAAGCGAAGAGTGAGGGGGGATTTGATAGCAGCCTTCAACTTCCTGAAGGGAGGTTCCAAAGAGGATGGAGAAAGGCTGTTCTCAGTAGTGATGGATGGCAGAACAAGGAGCAATGGTCTTAAGCTGTGGTGGGAGAGGTCCAGGTTTGATATTAGGAAAAACTATTTCACTAGGAGAGTGGTGAAACACTGGAATGGGTTACCTAGGGAAGTAGTGGAGTCTCCATCTCTAGAGGTATTTAAGTCTCAGCTTGACAAAGCCCTGACTGGGTTGATCTAGTTGGGATTGGTCCTGGTTGTCTAGCTGGTGAGTCTTGCCCACATGCTCAGGGTTCAGCTGATCGCCATATTTGGGGTCGGGAAGGAATTTTCCTCCAGGGTAGATTGGCAGAGGCCCTGGAGGTTTTTTGCCTTCCTCTGTAGCATGGGGCACGGATCACTTGCTGGAGGATTCTCTGCATCTTGGGGTCCTTAAACTATTTGAGGACTTCAATATCTGAGATATAGGTGAGAAGATTATTCTAGGAGAGGGTGGGTGAGATTCTATGGCCTGCATTGTGCAGGGGGTCAGACTAGATGATCATAATGGTCCCTTCTGACCTTAAAGTCTATGAGTCTATGAGCCTTTCTCTACAGGAATTTATTTCATACTCATCATTGTGGTCATTGGGAAAAGCAGGGCTTGTTCTGTGCATTACAGAATAATGTATACATATCATGCCACCAAGGTCCAATGCTTAGGAGCTCCTTTCCTTTAATGGGGTATGTTCTATATCTGATCTTTTGCAAATCACACCTCATGTTTTTCAAATTGTAATGCAGTCTCTACAACTTTGAGTTCTGCAGAACTATAAAAAATCTCCCAGAATTTGGGATGTATACCATTTTCATTGTCAGAATCCAGCACAAATGAAGTAAAACCCGGTGACTTTTCTCATTTTGACTTCACAGATTGAGTTTAGTACCATGAGAAATTCCAGGTGCATCAGGATCCTGTGTTACCTTCTCTCATGCTGCACTGACAACCAATCTCAATCCTGACATCAGACATTTCTTTGGAGTCCTAGACATGGACCAGATGTAACTCAGACTAATGTTCACTCACTACTGTGTGATTGCCTGATTGATTTTAGGATTGGGGACTAGGGTGAAGCTGCTCTTTACATGTAACCTCAGGTGGAAATTGCCTTGAGGACTCCACAAATGCAAGTCTCTAGCCATCTGTGACTAGTGCATACTCATCAGTAATTTAGTTTGGATAGTCTCTCTTGTGAATCCTGGCTTAAACTTTTGAGGCGGTGTTTAAATCTTGGATTGACAGGAGTAAGATATATTTTAGCTTTCTGTATACTTTCTGTTTACTTTTAACTTATAGTCCTTTGAAGCAATAATAAATTCCCGTTTAATTTCAAAGATGGTAATCACAGAAAGCAGGCAGTTGTATAGAACCAAACCTGAATTTTGCACTAACCTTTGCATCAATCAGTCTGTAGATTGCATTGGAAATCTTCTCCTTTCTAAAAGTGCTTAAAGTTTTCCTTAAGAATTCTGCACATTCTGTGGGAAGAAAAATGCATTTTAAATATAGGATGTATGCATATCAAATATGCAAATATCTATACATGAATGCATTTCTACTGATTTTATTATTCTGTTGCAATCATATTGAAGTCCTTTAAATCAACTCTAAGGGTACGTCTACACTGCACGGCTATTTTGGGTACCGGAGCTATCCTGAAATAGCTACCCTGTGTCTACACAAGCCACCCATTATTTCAAAATATTTTTCAAAATAATGGGCGCACTATTTCACCATCCCAGTAAACCTCGTTGCACAAGAGATAAGGGATGGCTCGAAATAGTGTGTTATTTTGAAATTAGGCGCTGTGTAGATGCGCCAAATTTCAAAATAAGCTATTTTGAAATAATTTCAAAATAAGATACACTATTTGCATAGCACAAATTGTGTATTTTATTTCAAGTTTAGGGTGCTGTGTAGATGCACCCGAAATGACTTTGCCTTATATATTTTTATTTTTGATCTAATGTAAACAAATTAGGGTCACATTTTTCTGAAACATGCACACAAAAACCTGCATATTTGTAAACTTAATTTATTCATGATTGCACAAAGCAAGCTAGTTGGACACTTCTGTACAACAGGTGTGAAAAATCTTGGTCATAGTTTATCATTAATGTTTCATTCAGTGAGTGTAATATAGTTCCTCTGACTTAACCAATAGTGGAACTTGTTCTAGTAGGAATGGTGATTAATTGGAAATGGGACTGTTAAAGGCATTCTTCAAATACTGAATTTGATGTCCAGTCTTTTCCTAACCTTTATCTATGCTAAATTTACTGCACTATATTAAAACTAAAAATCTTGAAATGACTAAGCCACCTTCTAGGAGGGCAAGATATCCTTATTAAAAATAATAAATAAAAACCAAAACACTACAATGTTCTGGAGGCAGTGCTCCTTGCAACATGCTGTTATGCTGTCATAACTGTAGCATGCTATAGAAATGTCTTATCTATAACATTAGAGTAACAAGTTGGGTGAGATAATACCTTTAATTGGACCACCTTTTGTTGGTAAGGAAGACAAGCTTTAGAGCTTACCCGGAGATCTTCTTTAGGTCTACAACAACACTATGTTAACTAGGACAAAGTGTTTGTGCTAATAACAAGGAAAGAGTAAATGCTGAATATTACCTGCAATTTGTGGCCTGTAATCTGGGTCTTGGTGCCAGCACAGTATGATGAGTTGTAAAAGCCGATTTCTCTGGGGCAAATTGCTCTGTATATATTCTGCTTCAGTTCCAGGCCGCAGGCCACTACAGAGTCCTGTCACAACTTCCAGTAGGGTTTTTTTGCCTGTCACAGAATGAAAAAATGTTATTTAAAAAATCAGAACCCTCCAAACTATTTTAAAATGTTTAAAAAAGGCTATCTTCTTTTCTTAAAACTAAGGCTACTCTTTAAAAAATGAAAAATAAAAAAACAACAACACACTCTTAAGCTGACCAACTGTAACAATACTCATTTCTACCTACTGGCAGCAGTTCATTTATTTCTTGTTAGACAGTTTATTTAAGGTTATGCATTAATAACTGGTAACATGAATGCACAAATACCCACTGTGCAGTTATAGTTACAGTCTGTGCAGCCTAGCCACACAGTTCTGTATGCAATTTTGCATGCAGATTTTTTAAAAATTATATCCTACATGCACAAATAATCTGATTCCTCTGGACTTCTATAAAGTGGCACCAAAAATATAAAAGCACCCCCTTGCATGAGTATATTTACATAATATTTTTAATCTGAGTCTGTCAAAATGAAAGCTACTACATATATAAAAAACAAAGTAATCTGCTAGGTGACCTCTGATCAGCAAAGCCAAGACAGACACAGGCTTATTGTGACATTATGTACACACACAAAACTCATGAATGTGATTGCAAAATAAAACACATTGTTCCCTTACGTTTCTCTATGGCATAAACCTATGTATTATGTAACTGAGATCAGGCCAGTGCTTCAAATATACAATATGTAATTCTCATCTTCATTCATGCTAGAAAATGAGAAACTGATCTTGTGGAATATTTCATGTACAAAATGAGGTGTATAGAGTGTTTATTTTTGAACCTTGCAGGAGCCCTGCATATCTTAAGAAAGCACCAGGGAAATTTGAACAGATGTAAAATCATGAGCCTGATCAAATATGTTCATTAATGGTCTCATGTCACTCATTGTAAGAATGAGGATGTTTGCTAGCTCTGATATTACGGCTAGATTCCTGTTGGGCTAACTGCATCCTGCCTACCTTCACTGCTTCTGAAATTTCAGTTAGATACACTATCCTTCATTTTCTGTCCAAAAAGGTTGTGCAATGTTAGTATATGTTTATTAAATTGTAAAGAGCTTTGCGACTCTTTTGGATGAATGGTACTATACAAATATATTGTGACTTATTTTAGAATCATGTTTCAGAGAAATAGTTATTAAACAATTGTCAGGAAAAGTTCCATGAGAACATAAGAACGGCCATACTAGGTCAGACCAAAGGTCCATCTACCCAGTATCCTATCTGCTGACAGTGGCCAATACGAGATGCCCCAGAGGGAGGGATCACAACAGGTAATCATCATGTGATTCCTCTCCTGTCATCCATTTCCAGACAAACAGAGGCTAGGGATACCATTCCTACCCATCCTGGCTTATAGCCATTGGACCTAGCCTCCATGAATCTATCTAGCTCTTTTTTGAACCCTGTTGAAGTTCTAGTCTTCACAGCATTCTCTGGCAAGTAATTCCACAGGTTGACTGTGCGCTAAGTGAAGGAAAACTTCCTTTTGTTTGTTTTAAACCTTCTGCCTATTAATTTCATTTGGTGACCCCTAATTCTTATATTATGGGGACAAGTAAATATTTTTTCCTTATTCACGTTTTCCACACCAGTCATGATTTTACAGACCTCTACCCCATTAGTCTCCTCTTTTCTAAGCTGAAAAGTCCAAGTCTTTTTAATTTCTTCATATGGGACCTGTTCCAAAACCCTAATAATTTTTGTTGCCCTTTTCTGAACACATCTTGCTGCTTGTCAAAATCCCTGATTCTTGGGTTCTGCAGTGTTTAGTGCACTATAAGCAGGCAGGTAGTTTCCTTTTCTTGGACTGCATAGGGTGTGTCTAGACTACACCTCTCTGTCGACAGAGAGATGGAGATTACTCACATCGAAATTGCTAATGAAGCAGGGATTTAAATATCCCATGCCTCATTAGCATAAACATGGCCACTGCTTTTTTCTGAAATGGAGGTGTTTTTTTTTAAACGGCAGTCTAGATGCAGTTTGGTCGAAAATAAAGCCTTTTTTGACAGATCCTGTAAACCTCATTTTTTGAGGAATGCAGTCTAGACGTAGCCATAGAGAAAAAGAAAGTTCCATAAATAGACAGACCTGGAGCCCTTGCCATTTTGCAGATAGAGGAGGATACTAACTTTAATATAGTTTGATAATCAAATACAGAGGCACATTCTTCTTCACATATGACTGCTCAAACTGAAATCTCATTGTTAGAGCAATCAGCTGTAAGAGGCGTAAGATGGATCACTTCAGGAACATGATAGTCACTTTCAGAGAATTCAAGAAAGAATGAAAGAAATGGATTCTTCTCTATAGTATGCTCAATGAAAGTTAAAAGATAGCAAAAGGAGTTGTGCTTTAAAGGAATGAGAATGGGACTGAAATCAGCACTCCACAGTCTAATTCTCAGCTCTCCCTGTGACTGGCTGTCATTTTAAACAAATTTAAACACTTCTTTAGTCTCCTCATCTATCAGTCTATTATATAGAGCTTTCTACAAACCTGTGAAAATACTCACTTTCACTTTCTGACATAAAGTAGTAATTTAAGTCTAGCAAGAACTAAAAGTTCCTATTAGGGACCCAAAACTCCCAATGACCTTTAAAAAAGCCTCAATTCAATTGGACAAGTTGTTTGCCAATAAGGACATGTCTACACTGATGTAATTTCCAGATTGAGTAGCATGCCTGCACTAGGGATGTTAAATATCGGTTAATTGAACAGTTGATTAACCTCATGAACTCTTATCGGTTACTCGACTATTCTATAGTCCCTGGGGGTGGGGCCAGCAGCTAGTACACTCTGAACCCACTCCCGAGGAGCCCCCTGCCATTCCATGCTGCTGCCTCTGGAGTGCCAGGCAGGAGCTGGTACACGAGGGGAGCCAGTTTAAAAACCATCTCCCTTCATGGACCAGCTGCCTGTCTCCCCATGCACTGGCTAGGGGCTGAGCTCCCAAACATAGTCCGAGCCAGAACTGAGCCAGGCTGTCTGCCCGCCTGGCTCCTAATACACTTTAAATGCACAGCCACAGCAGGGGTAGGTCCCAGACCCAGCATGAGCCAGGACTAAGCCAGGCTGCTGGCCAGCCTGCTAAAAAATTTACTGGTAGGGAGGGGGGGAAATGCGTGTAGTCTATAGCATTAACCGATAAGCTTTTGCTTATCAATTAATCAGTTAGTCGACTATTACATACCTAGCCTGCACTAGATCTGATTGATTGATGGAGCAGGTAGCCCTTCCCACTACTCATTTTGTATTAAATATTGGATTAGAGCTATCGCAGGTGTGTCACTCAAACTAGAAATTATTCATCCCCTAAAATTCTGCCTAACGTCAGTAGGCTAGATTATGATGTTAGTAGTATTCTGGGCATCACAAGATAAAAGGCTGTTTTTTGCATTAAAGATAAGCAGAAAAGTCAAAACAACAATTTAATAGGGTGCTACAGTCAACAGGCTTAGCTAGTATATAGTAAAAACTATGCCACTAAAGTTACCCCTGAGAAAGTATCTATTTCTTTCACAGTAAGAATCTCCATTTTGGGCTAGTATCCCAATAGGAGATGTAGAGCTATGGATATGTGCATTATTGGGATGCACTATTGGTAGAATTTGATTTTTTAAATAATTGTGACATATAATACTGTTTGTTTTTAATCTTTTCCCATTTGTATTGAATTTTACAGTTGCACAAAATGATGGGTTTGTCAGATACTTATTTAATTACCCTAAATGTTAAGATTTAAAAAGTTAAACTATGGAAACACAAATTACTACATCATGTCAAAATATATAAAGGAGGTGTCCTTAAATCAAACTCTAATAAGTTATCAAGTAACATTTTTCTTACATAATCTGTCTACACAGTTCAACTGTCATTGGAACTATTTTTGTTTGTTTATGTGGTGAAATTAATATTTACTGACATTTATTGATCATAACTTAATCCTTCCAAGCAATGTAATAGGGATTTGAGATAAAAGTGAGGTCTGAAAAGTCAGGTCTGTTGGTATTAATGTTGCTTAAAGGAGAATAAGTTCAGATAAAGGTTACTAACCATTAAGAAAGAGAGAAATACCTACCTTCAAAAGGTTTCTGTCTGCTTAAGCTTTCCCAACATATCATTCCAAAGCTAGAGACAAACAATAATGAAATCGTGCTTGTTAATTTTGAATCTGTGTTGGTGTTATGATTACATACCCAAAGACTGAGTTCATTAGTTTAATGGAAGGGTATTTTCCATGTTATACTAAGTCCTTCCTTATTGGCAGGATTTCCACTTTTGCATACTATTAAGTTTCAGTTTCCAATTGAGCTGTCCTTATACTACACTCAGGGGATACAACAAAGACCAACTATATTTCTGTCTCAGGGAAATCTTGCTCTTAAATTTTGTAGATTATTTTCTAAAATACCTCACTGAATTTTCTTTTGTGGTCTTTACAGCATTCCCCCCCCCCTTTTTGTAGTAATTATAAAGTGTTTGGTAGTACTGTACACAGTGATAAGAGAATGAACGAGAAATTGACCTGCTAAAAGCTCAATTAATTTTTGCTTACATCAGTGAAATTTGCATAAAGCCCTAAATTTTTTCTTCCATTTGTAACTTCTAGGAGATCACAATAACATTTACATGTTTCTTTTAATTCAACATCTGGGAAAATATTGTTGTAAAAACCACTTTTACATTTATAAAAATGTAATCAATGCAAAACAAAAAGAATATTCCATGTCACAGCCCTACTAGACATGCACTAGTCTCTTGCAATACCAGTCCCTTCCAATCATTAAAAAGGTGTGACACCTGAGAATAGGAATTATATCATCTGAAAGTGAACCTTTCACTCTTTTCCTGTTTGAGCCTCATGTGTTCTTCACAGACATCAGAGGAACAATCTCAACATCCATAGGTAATTAATAGATTACATATATAATATGGCTCATTCTTGATCACTATGACAATAGAAAAGGAGCTGAAGTTGCTGGCTTCATAAGAAAAATAAAAGGTCTAAAACTAGAAAATGGGAAAATATGTAATATTAAGTATAAAGGTTGTCATAAACTTTGTAGTGCCCACCATGAAAGTCCATGGAGCCATATAGTTGCTATTTTTGGATTGTCATTCATCCAGAGTGCCATGTAGGTAATATTGTCAAGATGTATGCGCCCTCTGGATATGTGGCAGACAAGACGATGGAGTAAATAATATGCATTCCTTATGTAAATCACTGAAATTATATGTTACTGCCTGATTAGCCATAGTGAGTTATTTCAGAAGAGATTCCACAGGGCCTTAAAGGCCATCAAGACAAAATCATATTCTTTTTTTTCACAGGGTCTACAAGCAATCCAGTAATTATGCCTAAATATTAAATAATGGCACAAGTGTTTACACCATCACCAACAGCTATTTAAAAATCTAACTACCTGACTTGTTGATGTTAGGTTTCTAATTTGATTGCACTTGTGTGTACAAGGAATTTTCTCTATGGTTTTGGCACCCACTTTGAATATTTAGGCCCCAATGCCAGTGTTTATAAAAGGAATCTTCAGATATTTATAAAAATGTAATCAAATTGAAAGAATTTGGAAACTTAACTCTGGCTGCTGGGTTATCTGAAGCCTAACACATGCCTATTTTTGTAGCAGATGAAGTTTTTTGCAGATAGTTGAAAACACATAATCAGTTTAGCAACTGCAGTTGGAAGTTTGGCCTCTGATGTGATAAGAATATATAAAAAAACCCAACAATATAAGTTTTGTTAAAAATAATACTTCACCTACAAGGATTTGTTGCTTTCGCTTTGTGTGCATATAACTCTTTTTCATTTTTTCAAGTAAATCTAATGTAAGCATCATAATGAGAATATACTTCATAGCACGTTTTCCATTGCAGTTTGCTACTTTTTTTTACTATAAATTAATGTTTTGAAGCTGAAGTTTTGCAATTGTTTAACCTAGGAGCATGGCCATAAGTCCTAATTGGAATATAACATAGGAATGGCCTTACTGTGTCAGACCAAAGGTCCATCTAGCCTAGTATCCTGTCTTCCAACAGTGTCTAGTGCCTCATAACCCTGAGGGAATAACAGGACAGGTAGAGCCATTCCCTGTCCTTCTACCAGCTTCTGGCAAACAGAGGCGAGGGACACCATCCCTAAAAGCCATTGATGGACCTATCCTCCATGAATTTATCTAGCTCTTTTCTGAAGCCCATTATAGTCTTGGCCCTCACAACACCTGCTAGCAAAAAGTTCCACCAGTTGATTGTGCATTGTGTGAAGAAATACTTCCATGTATTTGTTTTAATTTCATTCGGAGACCCATAGTTCTTGTGTTATGAGAAAGAGTAAATATCATTTCCTTATCTACTTTCTCCACGTCAGTCATGATTTCATAGGCCTCAATCATATCCCCCTTTACTTGTCTCTTTTCCAAGCTGAAAATTCCCAGTCTTATTAATCTCTCCTCATACGGAAGCCATACCTAGTTTGGAATGTTATGCAGATATGATATGTGTAACAGCTGTTCTTTGAATGGAACACTGTGATCTGTAGGTCTGTAAAGTATACTAATCTGTAGTATAATTTTACAATATTTTTGAAAAAAACATTTAATTCAGTATTATGTGAATTGCTGTCAAGAAGTAGGTCTCCTTTACTTATGATTTTCCCTTAAAAAACTGTACTAACCTGTAAATATCTCCTTCTTGTGAGGGTACACCTCCTTCAAGTATTTCAGGAGAGAGGTATACCAAATCCCAGGAGCTTCCATTGCAGTTCTGCAGGACTGATCTTAACTGCTGCTTCCTCCAGCAAGTTAGGCCATAATTTGTTATCTGTCAGGAAGGATGAATGGTGAACTGTAGCCACAATATGGCATTATTGATATAAAAAATTGATCTGGTATTTTTTATTGGGATAGATATCTGATAAATAATCCTATAATTAAGCATACCTCTGGAGAAATTGTTTTGGTTTCATGTAAGGAAAATAATGAGGTCAACAAGCTCAGCGTAAAAGACTTTTACCTTAGCTCTGTATTGTGTATCCAAAAGGACGTTGGAGGGTTTCAGGCTGCAGTGGAGGAGAGGAGGGTCTAATTTATGGAGATGATATAATCCATCAGCCACATCTGACAGGATCCGCATGAGTAGGGGAAAAGGCAATTCCGGGTACAGATGGTACTAAAAATAAACATTCATTTCAGTGTAATATTCCAATATATATTTCAGAGAGTTTGTCTGTGTGAGAGTCTGTCTATCTGTCTGTCTGTTCAAGAATTCCTCCCAAACAGTAAGAGCTAGAACCACCAAATTCAGTATGCAGCTTCCTCTTATCATAATTTAAAGCAAGGTAAGAATTTGGTTGTGCCAGGAAAATGGGATGTGGCTGGAATGGGATTGCTTCTCATAACACCATACAGAAAAGAGACAAGAGTCATCAGGCAGGTAAAAGGGGCTGGCTGGGGTTATGTCTATATGGCAGAGTTTTTTTCGGAAAAACGGCCATTTTTCCGAAAAAAACTTCACTTACATCCACACTGCAATCGTGTTCTTTTGAGAAAAAAAATCGAAAGAACAGAGGGGGTTTTCCAACATTGGTAAACCTCTTTCTATGAGGAAGAAGCCTTTTTCTGAAAGAGCTCTTTTAGAAAAAGGAGTGTGTGTGTGGACGGGGAAGAGGGAGTTCTTTCGAAAGAAGAGGAAAGAGGAAAAAGCACAGGTGCCCGGGGGGCCACTCCGTCCATAGTAATCACAGCTGAAATGCAAGATAGCGTCCATTCAGTGTGGACGCTCTCTTTCAAAAAAGCAGATCGCTTTTTGGATGCACTTTTGCAATGTGACGCTCTCTTTTCGAAGAAGTTTTTTCGGAAGATCTCTGCAGTCTAGACATAGCTTGGGAGTAAACCCTTCCTCTGAGACTGCTCCAGCCCCAAGTCTCCCACCTGCCGACCTTTAGGAAGATTAGGGGAAGGGGAGCTGAAGCTCCTCCTCCTCCAATTCATATCGGAACATTGCTGGCTGTTCCCCGAGGGGAAATTGCATAGATTGCAGCACTCCCCACTCTGGCTGGGGAGCACAGGGGGCAGATGAACCTGGACCTGTCCCAGCCATGGGACATGCACTCTCCCCCCATCTGTGTCCACTGAAGTTGCAGTGGCCATGGAAAGGCACTTCTCACCCGGCCCCTACAAGCTGTGGAGAGAGTGCTGGGGTAGTCCTCTCTCCCCGGGGCAGCCTGCATACCCCAGCCCACTCCAGAGCAATTATTTAAATGAAGAAAAACAAAAATTAATTAAGGACCTGAGCAATGCCATGTAAATCTTCTAGTACAGGCCTGGGCAAAATACCATCTGTGGGCCAAATCCGGCACATGAAGCTGCCAGATCTAGCCCGTGGATGCAGTGTGGAGCCTCAGGAAGACTCCCTGCCTGCCCCCCACATGCTGCTGACAAAAGTGGCCATTGTGAACTTGTGGGGCTCTGTTTGAACAGCTGTGAGCCCAGGGGAGCGGAGACGCTTCAGGCGATGCTCCTGTCCCCAGCACAATCCCGTTGGCCAATTTCTGGCCAATGGGAGCTGCCTGTTGTCAACCTCCTCTCATCCCCTCAGTCTTGTAGCTGTTCAAAAACCACATGGCCCCTGCAGCCAGTGTGGGGATGGGGCAGGCAGGGAATCTTCTTGAGAAGGCTGCTGGGTGTGTGTCAAGCAGGCAAGTCTCCCAGCCAGAGCCTGCCTCTGGCACCCCAAGCCTTTGTCCCCCCAACCCCACATAACCTGAACCCTCTTGCCCTCTCCTTCACCCATATCCCCTCCCAGATCATGCACCCCAATCCTCTGCCCCAGGTCACAGCCCAAACCCCTGCACCCCAGTCCCCTGCCTCAAGTTACAATCCCCTCCTGCACTAGGTCACAACCCAAACTCCTCCACTTGCTTCTGCACCCTAATCCCCTGCCCCAGGTCACAACCTCCTCATGCCCAAGGTCACAACTCAAACCCCTGCACACTAGTCCCCTAACCCAGGTGACAGCTGCCTCCTTCACCCAAAGTCCCTCCCAGATCCTATTCTCTCTGCTGCACCTTAATCCCTTATTGCAAGCTCCCTTCTGCACCCAATTTCCATGCCAGACCCTGCACCCCCTCCATTGATATGGAAGAGTGTGGTCCTTGACCACTTTCCAAATTCTTGGAGTGCCCCCCCCCATCAAAAATTATTTCCCACCCTTCTTCTAGTATTTATATATCTATATAGAGATATCTTTTAGAATCATAAAGCAATCATTATTCATGCTATCTATTGAGAACTACAGATGAAAAATATTAGCAAAACTATAGCAAAATTAATGCTCATAATTGAGACACATTTTGCTTATTTCATTATTGTCCTAGCTTCTAAACAGTTTTAACACCCATAAAGGAGTCTCTGTAAAAGATCTCTACTTTTCCTTACCTCGTGGATGAGTGAGTGGAGCGATCCATTGCACATCCATTCAGTCACAATCCCCAAAAGTCCCTGTGATTGGTAAATTCCAAGACAAGGCAAGAGCCATTCAGACTGAATGCGTCGTGTATTTGCAATATCTTTGAGTAGCACCTTCAGTTCACTGCGAACAGAGAACAGGGGTTAAAGAGGCATCATTTCAGAGAGACTCTCAGAGTAATAGTCATACTCTGTGATACTGGAAAGGAAGATGACTTGACGATGAAACATCTTTTGCATTAGGCAGTAAAATGTACAAGAAAGCAAGCTAGTTACATTAGTATCAACATTTATTTATTAAGTTATAAAATGTAAAGGCAGGAAGAACGATTGAGATAATTTAACTGAAAAAAACGATCTCTTAGAACTGAATTTCCCCCCTGCCATTCTCTGAAAGTATGCTTTCCTTATGCATCAGCGAGGTTTCCTCTACACTACGCATTCTACCAGCATTAGTCGCAGCCTTGCTTGCCTGTGTGGATGGGATCAAACCACATCAGAGAGTCAAGGTAAAGCTATGAGGACAAATTCAGACCTAATATAAAGTGGTAGGTGCAATTTTAGGGATAAATTGGAGCTGCATCTACTTTTACTCAGGTTGGATTAGTCTTAAATTCCAGTGGGATGTGTTTTCACAAATATAAGGAAACCATATTTTGCTATTAGATAGAAGATTAAGACTATCTGAGAACTTCAAACTATAACTTCTTTGTTTGGGTGTACAATGATCTGTGGATCAAAACAAAATGTGCAGTTTCAAGGAAGATAAATGAACTGCCTCTGTTAGAGGATCACACCTCCCTAACTCACATTTAACTTTAAAATATGATCCCATCTGCAGTATTTTCTGAATTTCTGATTCTGTGCATGTAATCTTGGGCCCATAGAAATCAATGGTATAATTCACATCAACTTCATTTGGACCAGGATAATTTCAACCCCTGTCATTATTTTAAAGACTAACCCAGTCGGTGTTTCCTGATGAAAAATAAATCTGTATACAGTATTTTGGAAGAGGGTCCAACTGCATAGTTTGACTTCTGGTCCCAACTGTTTCAAAGTTTAGGAACTTAATTCAGACCCAAACATTTGCACACTATATAAATCACAGATGTGCTCTTCTGTTCTATGTATGTTTTTAGGCTATAGGTTATATTTATGACAGTAGGTTCTCTCTGATAAAACTTAGTATCTTAACTTAGATTCTTCATGCTCCAGCATACATACATTGAACTCAGTGACAGCCTCATTGACTTCAGTGGGAATATGCCTAAATAAAAACCGAATAAAGACATCAGGATTTGGCCTGATGACACTATTGGTAATGCTAGCAGCCTGGATCCAATTTGTTTCCTGTATGCTATGGCTCCTGGTCCCTTATCAGCATCAGCAATATGTAGGAGACTCTTTGATCCCCAAACTGATGCTTATTCCCTGATCTGTCTTATGTACTAATGTAAGAGATGGAGATATGTGATAATTCCTCAAACTAGCACCAGTTTTCCAAACCAGCTCCTGTTCCCACATCCATATCTTTTTAAAGAAGATATAGAAAAAGTTAAGGTCAGAAATGTACAGTCCGTGATGGTACCCTCTTTTTGTACTACTGTCCTGCTGAGCTATTTATACAGTAAATCAAACATGACACCCACCTCTCCGTTGTATTCTGGCCAGTCAGTAGTTTCAGTGATATGTTAATATTCTGAGGCGTATGGAAAGCTTTGAGGGCAAAGCCAGAATGTGTCTTGATGAAGATAATATTATCCAACTCTTCCTGAGCTATTATGGGCACCACATTGGCCATTTCCTGCTGTTTAGTGGGAGAGAGAACTGAAGAAAAACAGACATGCTTAGGTTTGATTTTGTTGCCATTGCCAAGGTACAGTGAAGTTACACCAATGTTTGTTCACCAAATTACTCTTCACCCTCATTCAAAAGGTTTTGCATTACCATACCCTTAGTCAAATTGTCCTTTAAAGATAAAGAACATTTTCCCTACCACACAGGAACGTTCTTTACTTACCATTTGTAAGTATGAAATGCTAAGTGCCCAATAATATGGCCAGTTTTCATTGAAATCACCTGGAAATATGGGGACACTATTTAAATTAAAGACAGAGTGCTTGACTTCCAAAGATAATGGTATAATTTGAGGAAACAGCAGATTAAAATTCTTACAGTTCCATACTTGACAGAAAGATAATTCCCATAAAAAATGGTAATAATGCATTCCAGCCTACCCCTTTCCAGATGTGTCATTATTTACTAGGTTACTATATGTCAAAATAACAGCAAAACAACAGGCCAAATTCCCTGCTGCCATAAACTGGAAAAACTCTACTGAAGCCAGTGGAACTGTGGCAGCAGGGAATTTGATTTATTGTTAATAGAGTAGATTCCTGTGATCATGTGTATGCATGTTGAGGTGTGCATATGTTATATCCCTCAATACACATTGGCCAGAGATGATAACCTCCTCCAAGCCACATTGTGTTAATGTATGAGTAAGGTGCTATAACAGGTGAGGATGTTTTAAAAAAATACAGAGATCTTAATACCCTCCTATACTTAGTACTGAAAGAAGGCAACAAGAACAGAGCTGAGACAAGAAAAACAAAAAGGGAAGAAAATGGTCTCCAGAAGCCCATTTGTGGGAATACTTCATTAGTGGAGATCAGTGGATCATAAGAGTTCAAATTGGAATGCTCCCCTCAGACTCAGCAGACTGCTACTAACACCACCAGGCAAGAATTTATGCTGCTGTAAACTGCAGATTTAAATAGTGAATAAGAGGTGTCACTTGAGAACTCTCTTTCAGCTTGGGGGTTCAGGTAAAGTGTGGGCTTATGGTTAAGGCTTTAACTTAAAATGCAGGAGTTCTGGTTCTAATTTCCAGCTCTGCTATAAAAAGTCTGTGTGATCTTGAGCAAATTACAATCTTTCAGTGACTCAGCTGAGCATCTGCAAAATGGGGATAACTCTGCACCTTCTTTTATCCTTTGTCTGTCTTGCCTAATTAGATTGTAATGTCTTCAGGACATGGTCGGGCTATTACAGTGTATATTCATATCACCTAAAGCACAGTGGGGTCCCAAAACCAGTTAATGCTGCCTAAGTACTGCCATAATTTAAATGCTACTAAGACTAAAATGTATATTGGTTGACCAATAAAACTCCCCATGTCTAATTTAAGTTTGCTGGAACAAGATGGATTAGACTTTTTGCTTTTTATTTTAAATAACATTCCAGATTGAATCTGACGTCACTAGCTGTGGTTCCTGCAGGAACTATTTACACAAGGCACACAATCAGTAGCTCCACGATGGTCTCTCAAAATGACTTTGCTGGCTCAGTTCAGAGGCAGGCAGGGTTGTGACTGATCCTCCCTATGGGGCTATGAAATAATTATTGAGTTGGATGGCAACAACTATATGGCAGGAATGATTTCAGACACACATTTCTTTGATACCCAAAATGAAGAATTAAGCACATAATCTAATACCAGACCAGCAATTTTATATTCAAAATTACAGAAAGCTCATCCAAATTAAAGACAGGCAAAAAAGGCACCATTTATCCCTCAAATATTATGGGGATCAGATAAAATGGAGCCACCCTAAATTTAGTTTTGGTTTCTGTGGAGAAAACTAGACAATCAAAACGTGTCCAAAACAAAATTATTCCTCGATCATCTCTAAAAATATGTAAAACCAGGACCAATTGCTCAAATCTCTAAATGCTGAGGTTTGAAAGAGTCTAATAATGAGTATGGCACCAAATCGCCCTGATTTGCGTATTTTTATTTTAAAAAGAGAACTAAAAAACTAGAATCAGTTATTGAAACTCTCCTAACTTTGGTGGCACAAATAAAATGAGAACCAGATCTGAATCTAAACCTGACCAATGAGGGTTGAAAATCCAGAACAATATTTGTTTTCACCCATCTCTGCTCTAAATCACTTACTGATTTTTTAAATAAATAAACTACAGCTGGAAGCAAGATTGCCCCCATGTAGCTAGAGGGTTGGGCAAAATTCTCATCTCACCTGTACATTGTATAATCCTCACACCAAGTGAGGATCTGACCCTAAAATCAGAAACCCCAGTTTTGCTACCTTTACTTACATTGAAAGCTACCTTCCTTCAGAAGGCATCAGTAGGACTAATCACAGATTAAGGTAGTATTTAATGTCAGCAAGTGGCAGAATTAGTCTATAAGTGGGAAGCAAAAGGATCCTTTATTGGGGGGGGAAAAAAGTTCTTGGTGCTGCACTTTCAATAGTTCTGCTCTTCTGAGTATAAAGATTTTACTCCTTCTCTTTTTAAAATCCAATATTATTGTCTGCCCACACTATGATATGGTTTCTAACCACGGCTTGTCAAGTTTGGCAGTTGAATGAGGGGGGAACTGCAGAAAGTTATGAGAGGCTTTAAATGCCTCATTGAAACACACTGGATTAAAAAAACAGATTCTTTAAAAATACCTTTAAGCTTAATTCACAGTGTGGGTGTCTCCCTCCATATGAGAGCAGCTTAGTTGGGTTGATTTAATGTTTCAATATCCAAATAAAAGAAGCAAAAACAAACATACAAAGAATATCAAGACTTACCACCAGAAGTGTCGGCATAGAGACTACAGGACTGAGCTAGTGCAGCTGCAACAGAGAACTTCGATTTGCCTGGAACAGTGATGCAATCATAGCTAAGCCTTGCTGGGTATGACTCAGCCACATTGTTTATCTCCTCTTTTATTGGCTGTCTACTCAGATCCAAAATTCCCCCTAGCTGTGTGTGCGAACTGTAACTCCTTGGTGAGTGTAGTGATAGAATCATAGGGTTGGAAGAAACCTCGGGAGGTCTTCAAGTCCAACTCACTGCTAAAAGTAGAACAAATCCCAACTAAATCATCCCAGCTTTGTCAAGGCGGGATTTAAAAACCTCTAGGGACGGAGATTCTACCACCTCCCTACGTAACCTATTCTAGTGCTTTACCACCCTTCTAGTGAAATTGTTTTTTCCTAATATCCAACCTAGACCTCCCCCATTGCAACTTGAGACCATTGCTCCTCATTCTGCCATCTGTCACCACTGAGAACAGCCTTGCTCCATCCTCTTTAGAACCTTCTTCAAGTAGTTGAAGGCTGCTATCAAATCCCCCCCCCCCCCCCACACACACACTCTTCTCTTCTGAGCCTCTTTTTGTAGGTCATGAGCTCCAGCCTCCTAATCCAAGTTTGTTTCATGGGCTGGCCTGTTAATTGCTGCAATAGGCAAAAAGAAGATATAGAAAAAGTTAAGAGATTGGTTGCACACTTTGTGACAGCCACTGCCACCACCCAGGGTCAGCCCACAACATTTTGGCACCTGAAGCAGAGAGCTCAAATGACACCCTCATGGCCCCTCACTTGGGCCAAAACTTTGAAAGGTCTCAATTCTGCCTTCTTCCTGTTCTACTCCTCTCATGGTACTGCAGAGAGAATACATATGCACCAGCAGCAGACACAATTTTCTACACACTGGGTCCTAGTGGCACCCCCTCCCCCCCAGTCTGGCACATGAGGCAGCCACCTCAGTTCGCCTCATGGTAAGGCCAGCCCTGCCACCACCAGTATGAAAACAATAAAATTGATATGCATCAGAAACACTACCTGGATCCAAATACCCTCAAAACAGAAGGATGTAAAGATGTGAATCCAGACTTTGCAAACAAGCCTTATCTCTCCAGCAGAGTGAACCAGAACCCAGATACAACCCTTCCCCCCATCAGATTTGGTTAAGTTTGGATCTGAATTTTGTGGATCAGGCCCATTTCTAAATAAAGAAAAGAGGAATAATTCCATTTTTGGTTACAGTGAAGTATGCACAAAGGCAGTATATATGGAGTGTTGGCAGTGCAGTAGGGACCTGATCCTGCTAGGTGCTGGGCTATATCCATTCTCACCATAGTTAATGGAACTATAGGGAGCTCAGTAACTAGCAGGATGGAAATCTTAAGAAGGAAACAAATCATAATTTTGACTGTCCAGCTTTATTTACAGAATCTAGTATAAATGTAGTTTTGTGAAGGGTATCTACTATAGTGTGATTCAAAACCTAGTCAAGTTTCTGGGAGTTTGTGTTACCTTTAATTTGGCTTTGGATCAAACACTAAACACATAGCAGAGAGAAAACAGATACACTGGACTATGCTCCCCTCCCCCTTCCTGTGAGCCTCAGGAAACTCTTCACCAGCATCATGTCGCTTGAGCTCTGTGGTTTCAGAGAAAGCATGCCAAAGATAGGAGGCAGGGAGCAGCCCATCACATGTTTTCCTGAAAGCTGCATGACTTTCTCAACAGAAATGAATGTTACAGAAGCAGCATTAGTATCCAGTCTGTGCCTATATTCAGGACTGTCCTTAGGCATATGCAGCATATGCAGCTGTGCAAAGTGCCACTAAATTTGGGGCACCAAATTTAGTAGTATCCTATGCGTCATATGTCTACAGCCACCACCGACTATGGACAGCACTGACTCCAGCAGCCCCAATCTCCCAGCCCCCCACTCTGCCTCCACCTCTCAGTCCTGCCAACCCCGGCCACCCGCCCCCACTCCTCCTCCTGGCCTCATTAGCCCCAATCCCTCAGCCCTCCAACCCCACCTCCCAGCCCCGTCGTGCTCAGCCCCTCCCCTGCCCTAATCCTCTGCCGTTCTGGCTGGCTGCTCCATCTGGCAACTCCAACTGTATGTGCCTCTCCCCTTCTGTTGCTTTGCCTCCTGGCCCACTGCTTCAGCTGGCTGTTCCTCTCAGTCTGCCTGCTCCTTCAGCAGTACTCTTCTTCTGTCCCCCCAGCTCCTGCCCCACAGCCCTGAACACAGTCCCACCCCACGGAGTGGCTCCTCTTCCCCCTCTGTCTGCAGGGAATGGAGGGTGCTGGTGCTCTGGCTCCATAGAGCACCAAACACCTACGTGCTCCTCCAACAGTGAAAAATGGCACAGGAGCCTCGAGAGGAGAGAGTGGCAGCCAGGATGTGGGCAACAAGCATGAGGTGGGGAGTAGTGAAGAAACTGACTAGAGAGTGAGCTAGTTATGATGAGTACTATTTTCCCTCGCTCCTTCACGTTGATCGCCTTTGAACTAAATGTTTTTATTATCTGCCCACAGATTCCTTTCTGTAAGCATGACATCAACAGTATGATCACTTTCTTAGGTATTTATAGATCATTAGTCATTGTCATAGACTCCATTTTACATTTGTAATCACAGGTGAAAAAAAAGAAACATTTATGATTTAAACAGCTGCCCCTAAAAATGCCTTTGGAGATTTTTTAAGTGCTCACTTTCTTAGCAGTGGTGAAAAGGACTGGACTCCGTGACATTCACAGATGGTGTACTCAGTTTTCCATGGAGAAATGGTCTGAAATAAATAGGATGAAATTCAATAAAGACAAATGCAAGGTACTATGCTTAGGAGGGAATAATCAATTTCACAAGCACAAAATGGGAAATGACTTCCTGGGAAGGAGTGCTGCAGAAAAGGGGTTTAGTGGATCACAAACTAAGTAAGTCAACAATGTAATACAGTTGCTGTGACTGACCGGGCCGGGTCTGGGCACAGCTGAGGGCGTCCGCTCAGGGTGAATTGCTCAAATTCGGGGCTCTCTATAGCCCCCAGACTGGAGACCTTCCCAAATAGGCCACAAACCAGTCCCACAGAGCGCTTCAGTTGCCTGCCTGAAGCCTCATGAGCAAAACCCCTCCGACACCCCAGCAATATCTGTGCCCCAGATGGCCCCAGGCCTCAGACACAGGTGAGGGGTCTTAGAACCCAACCTCACCTACCCCGAACAAGTTCTGTCCGGTTCCAAGAAACCAGCCACAGATCCCAGGTCAATTTACACTCTGGATTTTACCCACAAATCACGCTGAGCCAATCCTTTAGAATCTAACATCTAAAGGTTTATTTCTACAAGAAAGAAAAGCATGAGAGTAAGGTTGCTAAAGTATCATACATTACGTGCATCGAATCTCCCAGTTCTTGATGCAGGCTTACAGCAGAGATGTTACAGCTGCTGGCTTAAAAGTCCTTGGTGCACATCCTATGCCAGGATGGGTCGACAGTTCTTCCCGGCTCGTGAATCCCTGCGAGGCCGCATCTGGGGTGAGGAGCAGATCTGGACACCACATGGAGTTGGCCACATGGCATATTTATAACCCCTTCCTGGTTTCTTCCAAGCTGGCTAGAGTCACATGGCCAGTGGCCAGGTGTGTCTTTGGCCTCCAGAGATCCATTGTTCCCTGGAGACTTGCTCATTAGCATGTCCATAGGCAAACATTCCTGGCCCATTACTCAACCACATATAGAGAAACTTCCAGTCTGCATACAGAGTACATATTCATAACTCCACAGACGTTATACAGATATATGAAGAGCATATACGGAACCAGTAGAAAGTAAGCTTTTGTTTGACACTTCACATGGCCCCCTTTGTACCGACTTTTGGGGCAAACACCCCCTCCCCTTGGGTGCAGCAGTGACCTGGCTGCTCCCCTCAAAATCCAATAATGTGACAGTTGCAAAAAAAGTGAACATCATCCTGAGCTCAGGTCCACTGACAGCAATTCCAGGTCCCAGGGCAGTCAATGGCTCCCCCTAAGCATGCACAAGCCATGCCTACACAGACATGATCTACCTGACATTTGGGCAGTGCTGCACCTGCATATGCTGGTGCCCAGTAAGCTGCTGGCTGTGCTGCTGAGCACACTCTTCAACCCTGATGGGGTGCCAGCTGTCTAACTGTCCAAATCCAAAGACCCTTGCCTGCCCTTGTCCCACCCCTTCTCGGAGGTCCCACACTGCTTGCTCCATTCCCCATCCCTCCTTTGCTCACTTTCCCCCACCAGGCTGGGGTTAGGATGTAGGAGGGGATGCAGATGGATGTGTGTGGGCTCTAGGTGGAAGCAGGGGCTTCAGAGTGGGAGGGGGTGCACTGTGCAGTAGAGCCCTGCGGGGATACAAAATTTTTATCGGCATTTATATCTGCAGAAATGAGCCATGGATATCTGCATTGACATCTATGGATACCCACGGGTATAAAGTGGATATTTGTGGATTTGCAAGACTCTTAGCATGTAAACTATGGGAGGGCATTTGGGTTCAGGAGGGGTGAGAGGTCAAGATCTGGGAGGGAATCTGGGTGCGGGAGGGGGTAGGGGATCAGGCTGTGGGAGGAGTTTGGGTGCAGATGGGGGGAGGGTGCCAGCTCTAGGCTGGGGCAGTGGGCTGGAGTCCAAGATGCAGGTTCTGGGATGGAGTTTGGGTGTGGGCTCTAGGTTGGAGCAGAGTATTGGGTTCTAAGAGGAGGTGCAGTCTTTGGGAGGGGGTTCAGGTACAGGAGGGACGAGGGAAGCGCATACTTTGAGCAGTTCCCAAAAGCGACCAGCACATCTTTCTGTCAGAAGGGGCAAGGAGGTCTCTGCCCAGTACTGCCCACATGCACTGCCCTTGTAGTTCCCATCAGCTGCAGTTTCCAGCCAATGAGAGCTGCGGTGTTGGCACTTGGGGAAAGAGCAGCCCACTGAGATTCTGTCCCTTCTCAGCCAGGAGCTGCAGGGCGTGCCCGCCATTTCCAGGAGTGTCATAGAGCTAAGACTAGCAGGAGGCCTGCATTAACCCTGCTGCACTGCTGGTGGCGGCCAGCAGCCCTGGGCCCTTTTAAATTCCCTGTGCCCCTGGGCAATTGCCCTCTTTGCTCCCTTCTGTTATCAGCCAATGATGTGTTGTAAGCAAAACACTAGAAGTAATTTTTCTATTCTCCTCAGCACGTATAAGACCTCAACTGAAGTACTGTCCAGTTCCAGATAGCACACTTTGAGAAAGATGTGGACAAATTGGATAAAGTCAGGTGAAAGAGCAACAATAAATGATTAAAAGTCTAGAAAACATGACTTATAAAGAAAGGTTGAAAAAAACCTGGATTTGTTTAGTTTGGAGAAGAGAAGACTGAGGGGAGACATGATAACAATCTAAAAGCTTGTTATAAAGAGGACAGAGATGAACTGTTCTTATCCATTGAGAACAGGACAGGAAGTAATATGCTTAAATTTCAGCAAGGGAGATTTAGGTTAGACAACTAGAAAAAAACTTGCTAACTGTAAAGGTAGTTAAGCACTAGAACAAATTACAGTAAAACTCCAATAGTCCGGCACCCAATTGTCCGGCACTCCCGATACTCCGGCATCAAAATGTCAAGCGCTCCCATCCAGCTGATTAAAAAGCCGTCTGCTCAGCGCACATGCCGGTTGTACCCGGACTGAACATAAGGTTGGGGGGGGAGTGGGATCGGGTTACAGCATGGAGAAGAACATTTTGCTTCAGCTAAGGGGAAAGGGGAGGGGAGGGAGAGGGAGATCGGGTCCCGGCCAGCTGTTAAACCGAGCAGCTGTACCGGGACTTCCCGATACTCCGGCATATCTGATAATCCGGCACCACCTAGGTCCCAAAGGTGCCGGATTATCGGAAGTCTACTGTACTTAGGGAAATTGTGGAGTTTCAATTATGGGAGGTTTTTACAAGTTGATTAGACAAACACCTGGCAGGGATGGTCTAGAATAATATTTAGTCCCATCTTAGTGCTGGGACAGGACTAGATGAAATGTTGCGGTCGCTTGCAGTTCTATATTTATGTCATTCTACATGCTATGCACAGAGGCTAGCAAAACACTCCAAGTGTTCTTTGATGCTATCTTGTTTATTGTTTTCAGCTTACGTGATGCATTGCCAGCCAAACTATTAAAGCTTAATTTTGATGCTGTTTGATGTGACTAAATCTTAGTCACACTGGCCAGTTCCTAGATGGATTGCTTAAGTCAGACTCAACCCCTCAAAGGCTGGTTTGTCACTACGATTGTGTAGTGTAATTTACTACAATAATTATTAATATCTTATATTTATACAGTGCCATTCATCCTGAGGGATTCTAAAGTGCTTTACAATCTCTCACACAAAATATTATGTTCTCTCTATACAGAATAAGGAAAGAGAAGAATTATTTAGTGTTGCCTTAAAGAATGTCAGTCCAGCACCTTGGAACCTGACCGGTGCCAAACCAGAGAATTTGCTGTACCATGGGATGTCAGTATTGTCTAGCAGCATTAGCAACACTTCACTTTTTACTGGGCTCTTAGAAGACATTTAGAGGTAAGTTAGAGCTAAATAACAGCACAGAACACTTAGAGCCAGGACTGGTGGCTGGAAGCAAACTTTATGGTACCATGGGAAACTTGGCCACACCTAGGATAAGTGGATATCTAGCACACTAAAATCATGCTGGACCACAGATGTTGTCAGACCAGAGCATGCTGGACTAAAGAGGTTCAAGCTGTTTTAATGAGAGAAAATAAAAAGCGCCAAAAATTTGTTTTTTCATTGTCAGTTTACTTATCTGCCCCATCCACAGCTCTAGAAATAATCTAAGATGGGCTGTGTATATAAAACATTTTAAGAGGAAAAAATTCCAAATACACAGCTAGCTGGTTTTAAATCACCTGAATTGTCCAAACAATATAGGAATGAAGGAAGTAATGTTCAAAGGCTGATACAGATTAAAGCTCCAGTGTTTTAAAGCTGTTTATAGGACCTCATGCAGGACAAGTCGAGGTATGCTTGTATTAAAAAGTTGTATTACATAATTAACTTGGTCCTACAATTATGCTCTGATGTGTCTCTATGGGAGCAATATTCAAGGAGGACCACAAAGTAACAGGGAGAGTATGTATGAATAATAAGAAAAAGTGACACAGAGTATCGGATGGCAAGGCTCTATGTGCAAAGACATGCAACTGACCCAAATACCACAGCTTTTGATGTACTGATGTTCAGTGAGCACCTGTGAGAAGTGCAGAAGTGATCACATGAAATCTTCTTTGAAGTGTCAATCGGGTTATTCCAGCTGAAGATCTGAACATGACTGGCTTTGAAGAATTAGGGCCTGATTTGCTGTTGTTTTGCCCATTGTGAAGCCATTTGTACCTGTGTGAAATAGGTATAAAATGCTATCATTCTCATTTGGTGCCAGGCAGTGGAGATTAATCTACAGAAATGTAATGGGTACAGGAATTCCCCACCTTACAAATGGCTTGAGTTCTAAATATTGGTTTGTAAGTCAGTTGTTTGGAACTTGGAACACATTTTCCTATAGAAACAACTTTATTAATGGTGGTTAGGTTCCCATGCTAGCTCACAAATCCTATTTAACCCATAACGTAGCTCAGTTGTCTCCAACCTTTTTACACCGAGATCACTTTATAAATGTAAGGGCAAGCCAAGATCTACCCCATCCCTTCCCCAGGACCTCACCCCTTCCTTGAGGCCTCGCCCTCTCCATTTCCATCCTCTCCATCACTTGCTGTCCCCAGCCCTTACTCACTCTCACTGGGTGGAGACAGGAGATGCTGGCTCCGGTGGGAATGAAGGCTTTGGGTGTGAGAAGGGGTGGGAGGTGCAAGCTCTGGGAGGGAATTTGGATGCAGGAGGAGGTGGAGAAGGGGATGCTGGCTCAGGGAGGGGGCTACAGGCTGAAGTGCATTGGGGTCAGGTGGAAGGTTGGGGTGCTGAGCAAGCCACAGGCCTGTGCAGGTGGGGGCACAGGAGTTTGGGTTGGGGTGTATGAGAGGCTCAGGGCAAGGGGGCTGGGTGTATGATGAGCTCAGGACACCGGGTTGTGGTGTGTAGATGGTGCAGGAGTGTTGTTGCACAAGACTGGGGATGTGGAGGTGCAGGAATTTGGGGATGTGAGGGGTTATTATGCTGTGGCCAGATGGAGGCTTGGCCCCAATTGGGAGCTTGTTGGCCAGGCTTCATTTTTAAATAAAATATTATGTCCAACACAAAACGTTTCAACATTGTCTTTATTTATGGGGAGGCAGGGAACCTGTTTTGGGTTAGGGGACGACACACGAGATGCAAAAAAAAAAACCCCTTCAAAACCCCCCAAGCCTCACTGATGTGGCCCCAACTGAGACAACCCACTGCCCTGGCACTCCAGCCCCATGGCGGGGGAGGGTAGGTAGGACTGAAGTTCAAGGCCTCAGGCCAGATTAACTCGTCTGGGGTTCCAGGGTGAATGGATTTTGTGGGTCCCTCTATACTCTGAGGTGGGGCCAAAAATGAGGGATCCAGTGTGCAAGACAGAGCTGCCAGTGAGTGGGATAGGGATGGGGGTTCAGAATCTTGGTGGAAATTAGGGTACAGGAGCAAGCTGGGGGTAGGTGTCTGGCCAGGAGGGAGGGAGCAGGATGTTGGTGGGGGGTCTGGCCAGGAAGCAGCAGCAGGGTTCTGCAGGGAGTCTGGCCTGGGGCCAGGGTGCTGGTGGGGGTCTAGCCAGGGTCCTGGTGAACATCTGGCCTGGGGCCAGGCTGCTGGTGGGGGTCTGGTCAGAGGGTAGGGGGCAGGGTGCTGGTGGGGGTCTGGCCAGGGGACAGGGTACTGGATGGTATCTGGCCAAGGGACAGGGTGCTGGTGGCGGTCTGGCCAGGGAGCTGCAGCAGGGTCCTGGTGGATGTCTGGCGTGGGGCCAGGGTGCTGGTGGGGGTCTGGTCAGGAGGCAGGAGCAGGGTGCTGGTGGGGGTCTAGCCAGGGGAGACGGGGCAGGAGCAGCTTGGCTGGTGCCTAAGGGTTTCCAGGGACAAGGATCTCTGGGGCAGGATCTGCAGGCAGCACCAGAAGAAGTGCACATGCGGCTCCTTTAAAAAATCCAGCTACTCTGGATCCTGTGCCAGCATCTTAACTACCTCTCCCCCCACCCCCTCCCCCAAGCATGGGGAAGAAAGGGAAGACACTGTTGTGGGCAGGGGAGGAGCACGCGCTTTCTTGTCTTCCCTTCCTTTCCCATGCTGCCTTCCTTCCTTCCTGCAGCATGCGGGGGAGGGGAGAAAGTCCTGAGGCTCCACGCCAGATCCAGCTTCGGATCTGGCACGGAGCCGTGGGACTTCCCCCCCCCCCGCCCCCCGACACCACAGGAACCTGAATCTAGCTCTATTTTTGCAGAAGGCTGTAGCACCAGCACGGGCTCTTCGTTGGGGTTGGGGGGACAAGGAACACTGCCTCATGATCGATTGGCAGCGTCTCCCCAATCGACCAGTTGATCACGATTGACTGGTTCGTGACCATGGGTGTAGCTGAAATCTTCTATATATTTGAGAGAGTTTGCTTGTCTGTGAGCAAGCGAGTGAGCCTGAATCACCAGGCAGGCTGTCCACTTGTTCAAGAACTCCACCTAAATACTAAGAGATAGGACCACCAAATTTACTATACAGCTTCTTCTTGTCATAACTTAAAGCAAGGTTGGAGCGGGAAAGGGGCCTGAAGCTCCCTTCCCCAATGCATATGGAAACACAAAACCATACAGAAAAAAACCCAGACTCACCAAGCAGGTGAAAGGGGCTGGCTGGGGCGAGTTCACTCTCACCCCCACAAGCAGCCCTTTAGGGAGGGGAGGGGGACTGTAGTTCCCCCCTTTGTATGGGAACATTGCTTGGTGTTCCCCTTTGTCAGGGAGCAAGGGGAATGTGCACAGTTTGCTGCATTCCTCAATTTGGCTGGGGAGCGCAAGGGGCAGATGATAAATCTTCTTGTACTGTATATTTGCAATGAAAAACAGTAGAAAATAATACCGTTGCAATATTAATAATTAAAAGAGAAAATCAATAAAATTGACTAAGCTACAGATTTTTATTTAACCTTCAATGCTGGTGCTTCAGGAAAAGCAGGTTTAATTAGAGCAGTATGAGGAGGTAGGTTAATGTTCTGATGGTGACTTCTGGTCATTCTGCTCCCTTCCCAGGGGATCTTGGCCAGCTCCTGTGATAAGCCCATCCCCCAGCCAGCCTCTGCTCATGGGCTCAGCACCATTTCTGATTGCACCCACTCCCCCGGGGGTTCAGCACCCATCACCATGCCCCACCCGGGGATGAAGCTGGCTGCTGGAGCTGGTGCCGAGTCTGTGTGGGTGGGGAGGCAGCTGGGGATAGGCCTGGCTGCAGTCCTGTGGCCTGCACTTGCACCTCTTGTTGCCACCGGTGTCTCTTGCCTGCTCCCCTGAGGCTGCAGGCGAGCATTCAAATGTGCAGATGTTCATAACTTAGGGACTCCCTGTATTGTATATTTCTATATTTAATGGATGCTGTAATTTATATGAATACATGTTTGTCCTCAGTTACACCCTTGTGATCATATTAATTTAAATGACTGGATACCAGCTGGGCACAAAATACCCATGAAGTGTTGCTTTAAATGTCTAAATGCAGAATATTAGTGTCCATTTAGGTCATCCACATTTGAACTAAGGCTTCCTATTTATTTTATTAGGAAAGCATTTCCTCATTCCCAACAAACACCCACACACTGTGATGTTAGAAAATAGCCTTGGCTTGTCATCCTCCCACTAATTAGATGACTAAACAGTAGCCTCCTGGCTCCTGGTCTTTAGACAGTTTTCAGAGAATGATAGTACTGGACAACTTTAATAACTCATAACACCATGAATTATTTATTAGATTCTTTACCTAGATTTTTAAAACTATGGCGTCTTATTATATAGTACCCAATGCATAATTTGAATCAATGCAGGGAACTCCTCCCAGATTACTGTAGGCTGAAAATGGTCTCATTATAATTAATACAGCATCCAACACCATGCGGCCGCTTTAAAGAACAAATAACACTTCTCCCCCATCCCTGTTCCAAAGAGCTTGCTATTTAGTTTTAGATGTGAGAAAAGTAGCAAATAGAAGAGAATGAGGAAGAACAAAATCAGCAAGTTATTCATTTATGGCATGCACACAGCTAAATGTTTCCAATACAACTTCTGTTATTTGCAAAATGACAATGTAAGGGCTAGATTATGCTTGACCCTTATATAAATGGGCAATGTGCGTATGGGGGAGATGGCCCAGGAAAACTTCTCATACTTGCATGACATATGTAAGACCCAAGCAAAATTCCAGCTGTTGTATTCAAAATAATATAGGAACTTTTAGTCTTCTGGGAGTGTACAGCACTGCAAAAAGGGTAGGAAGAGGCAAAGCCATAGCTGCACTCCCATATGCACCAGCCAGTAAAACTGACTAGTGAGGACAAAAGGACGCAGCCTGTACTGTGCAAAGTTGTGTACTGCAAGAAGCTACACTGCCACTGTGTCTGCCTCCTGGACCTCAGGGGCAGCGGTTCCCAACTACCGGGCCATGGACTGCTGCTGGGCCATGACCTCTGGCTGCCAGGGTGTGGTGGCTGCCGAAGCTCAAACTGGCTATTCACAGCAGCTCAGCTCCAACAGCCATGGTGGTTGAGGCCCAGCAGGAGGAGGCACAGCAGGGACAACTCCCCCCCTCCTCCATGCTTGGGGAAGAGGGAGCACGCGCCGTGAATGGCAGCTCCTCCTGCCCGCATGGCTGCTTTTGCTGGTAGCAGCACTAGGGCTGAGGCAGCGGCAGGAGGAGGTGGAGGAGGAGGCACTTCTCTCCCTCCTATGCCCTCGTTAATGGGGGGCTCCAAGCTCCCCGCCCTCTACCCACTGGGACACAAGATGTGCTTGGAGAGGGAGGGGGCGTGAAGGAGGAGGGAGTGTGCACGCTGCCAACAGCCATTCCCCCTTTCCACGCAGCAGTAACAGTCACGCTCCTTGGGGGGCAGCCTCGCTCTGGGGAATGTTGGGGTGGGAGGGCAAAGGGGTGTTGGGTGTAGTAGGGTCACAGGGCAAGAGGGTGTTGGCATGGGCTATAGGGGCCAGAGGTTAAAGGGTCAAAGGGCATGGGGTGTAGGAATGGGGGTTAAAGGGGGTTAGGCTGGGTTGGGGCTAGGTGGTCAGGTAACATTGTATTTGCATATTCATTATTTGCATAATGAATATGTAAAGATGCAAATAAAATGATACCGTCTGCAAAAGGTTTGTGAATGGGTTTGCTGGTCCCCGGCATAAAAGAGGTTGGGAACCCTGTCTTGGGGTATTGCAGCTCAGGAACACCCCTCCTATGGTTGGTGCCTAACAGTAGCCTTATGTCAACTGGAAACTGATTCTCCCTCACAGAAGCAGGGTAGGGTGACAAAGCACAGATTATCTAATAGACCTAACAGGTCAAAGCAGAGCCCCTCTCCTTTCTTCTTCTTCTCCAGATGGCCTTTTGAAGCACAAGCATCACTTTTCTCCACCTTCCCCCACCAATTTTTCTTCCTCTTACAGCCCTGTTCACCAATGCAAATGTAACCAGGGGAGACTCTACTGATGTTGCCCTACTGTATTAACAGAAGCCTTTACAGAGTCTTCATTTTAGAGTTACACTGTATATCTGCTTGGAAACGGGATGGGAAATCACATAATTTCCTATTTTCTAAGAATTTGTGTATCATGAATATAAAAGATAAACACTGGTCATTCACTTCTCTGAGGCTACGTCTACACTGCAGCACTATTTTGGGATACCGGAGGTATCCTGAAATAGCTACTCCACATCTTTTGAGCACGCCTGTTTTTTCAAAATATAATGAGCTCGCTGTCACGACGTCCCTGTAAACTTCATTCCACGAGGAGTAAGGGACTGTGATAGGACATTTGCTCTACACTGGCCCTTTAAGGGCAAAACCCCAGCCCTGAGAGCAAAGCCCCCACTAAGACAATTCTGGCTAATGAGGGCCCAGCTGGGGGCGATATAAAGGACTTCTGGAGGGAGAGAGAGAACTGACTGCTGCTCTGGAGAGAGAGAGAGAGAGCAGTAGGGACCTGACTGCCAGGGAAGCAGGATGCTTCTTGGAGGCTGAGCAATGCTGGGGAAGGAAGGCAGGGCTGGGAAAACTCTGGCCAAGCAAGCTCCCATGCTACAGGGCCTGAAGCAGGCAGGTCAGGCAAAGGCAGCAGGTCCACACCTCTTTGCCAGTGATGAGTGGCCATTACAGACTGCAGTTTGCCCCTGAGGCAGGGGCTAGTTGAAGACTGGCAGTGGGTCACTGAGGCAAGGTGGGTACAGGGGAACTGGGTGTTCCGTGGGAGGATAACAGGGTGCCCTGGGGAGGGGAGGATCCTGGAGTGCAAGCAGGATAAACACCAACCCCCAGAAGGGGGGCTCAGACACTGGAGTGGGCACTGCCGGAGGGCAGTGTCCTGAAGAGGATGCCGAGGTCCATGAATGACACGTGTTTGGACTAGAGAGGGCAGCGAGAACATGGGAAGACACCAGCTAGAGGGAGGCATCCAGCGAGTCAACAAGCTAATTTCCAGAGCTACCAGCTGGAGGTG
This sequence comes from Pelochelys cantorii, assembly GCA_032595735.1. Classification (NCBI taxonomy): domain Eukaryota; kingdom Metazoa; phylum Chordata; order Testudines; family Trionychidae; genus Pelochelys; species Pelochelys cantorii. The sequence continues at coordinate 8,429,649 of CM064339.1, read as the reverse complement.
CTGGTGGTGGTGAGTCTGCCCCATGACAGGGACGTTTTGGAATAGCGATTTATTTTGAAATAAGTGCTGTGTATGTAGACAGTGCCAAATTATTTCAAAATAACATTGAAATAAGATAGGCAATTTGCATAGCTCAAACTACATATCTTTCGACCTATGGTGCAGAATAGACGCACCCTAATAGTGTTCAAAAGAAATTTCATTCCTTGTCTCTGGAAGCCTCTCCTGCATCAGAGCCATCCCTTAGAGGCCATGGGGACTGGGTAACCCATCCCCAGTGCCCCAGGTGCACAGTCTGGCACAGTCCTCTGCCGCAGCCCTGTTCCACCCCTTCCCCTAAGATCCACTTTTGCTCTGCTCCCGTTCCACCCCCATTGCACCCCTCGCCCTAACCCCCCTTCTCTGAACAACGCAAGCTGAGGCCCCCTACACACCATGGAACCTGCAGGGCTATCTCTAGGGAGGTGAGGGGCCTGGGGCAAACCCCCACGCATAGTGCTCTAGGCACAGGGCCAGGGCAACCCACTCCCCCACTGCATACCCTGCTCCCACCCCACCTCTGCTCCACCCCTGCCCTGCTTTGCCCCCTTGCCTGAAGTCCCCTCCCCTAAGCAACATAAGAGAGCATTACCGAGGGGCCTGGTGTGGGGGCAGCAGCAAGGGTCCTATGGAAGGGACAGCTTTGGTGGCAGGAGCGAGTGACCCAGCAGCCTGCTCCTCTTTGCCCCACTGCCCATCAGCTGGCCTGCTGCACTCCACTTCCTGGCGGTGGCAAGAAGCAGAGCATCTTAGGGCCAGAGCAGGTGCAGAAAGAAACCATTTTCTTCAGTTCCATGTATACAAAGAGTTTTGTTCCATGACTAATTGAGAGGAGGAAACAAAAAACAACTGGAAGTTGAAAAAGCAGAACGGCCTGTTTTCCCCTTCCAATCTATGAATAAAAACTAGTGTGAAAGGATGAAATCTAAATCTTGAAGGATGAGGTGACCAAAAACAATCAGTTCCCTTTACTAATACAGGTAATAGTTCTGTTAATTAATAAAATAGTTGATATTAAATGTAGAATGTTTTGATAAACTTTTTTCCATCAAAGTAATGCTTGACCTAAATCAGAAGCAAAATATCATCTAGTAAATAAGAAATGTATCATTCACCATTTTCTACTATAACAAAAATGTAAAAATTAAAAATTTGAGTAAACGTAAGACCAGGTATATATTGGCTTAAAAATATGTACACAGAGTGTATCCTTCAGGTTAGCAAAAAGAAGCACCACATTTAGTGAAAAGGCTATATTTTGCTGCAAATCAACATCATAATAGTAGCCCAATATCTGAGAGTCTGTAAGGCTGAAATGCTGGCTGTTCCCTCTGGGTGGCGCTGTTGCCTGAAATGCTGGCTGTTCCCTCTGGGCGGCGCTGTTGCTGAAATGCTGGCTGTTCCCTCTGGGTGGCCCATGCTGCATGGGGAGTGCGGGGCCCAAACGGGCGCATGCGCCGCTTGCTCCCCCGCGGCGGCCCAGTTGAGCGGCGCAGAAGTCAGCCGAGTGCCACGGCGGGAGGGGAAGGGGAGCGGGGTGGTGACGCACATGGCCAGGGGGCGGGGCCTGGACGAACGTGCATCCCCGATGGAGACAGAGGAGAGCGGAGAGAGAGTGAGAGGCTGGAGGGGGAGAAGAGAAAGAGAGAGATGGAGAGAAAGGCAGGAGGTGGAGGAGAGCTGAGAGAGAGGGTGGGGAGGCAGTAGGAGAGCGAGAGAGAGAGAGAGAGAAAGACAGAGCGAGAGACTGGAGGCTCAGGAGAGAAGAGCGAGATAGAAAGGGAATAGGACGTGAAGGAGAGACCCGGAAATCCTGTCTTATGACGGGCTATTGGCTAGTGTATTAATGGTTGCCACCTAATGAGACTCTATCTCTCTCTGGTAAAATAACAGAAAATTACAACTGCGCAACATGATAAATATGGGTGATTTAAACCAAGGATCCCTCATTGTTGGTTTAAATCATGCGTAAAATCAGTGATTTAAATCTATCCACTGTATCAGGCTCCATTACCATTTCTGTCACTGAACTGCTGCATAACCACGAACAAGTTACTTCTTCATGTCCTTGTTTCCTAACTGTAAGCTCTCTGGGACAGGGACACTTACTAGCACTTAATACATATGGACCCTGATCGTGGCAGGGGTCTTTAGGCATTATTATAACATAAATAAACTAGGGGGCTGCTCCCCTTGCTTGCTGCGTTTGCCAACCTCCCTCTCTGTGGCCACTTTCGCGGCTAGAGAACCTGTTAATCTTACACAGATTATATAGAAAAGTGAACAAACAAAGCTGTATAGAAAAAAACTGGTAATCGGTCTATTGCTCACGTACTACGTTACATTACCTCCTTAAACACTACATTTGTGATTTCTCGACTGCCATAGGTGGATATTTTGATACCCCCTCAGCTTCTACACCAAGACAGAGCTAAATAGAACCACCATGGTGGACTTTAGAAAAAAATCTCAGTGTAGATTATTTAGAAAATATTAAAAATTACATTATTAAAGTCTTTCTTCTTTCTAAGTAAATTTTTCAGGTCTTAGGTACTGTCCATAAGTTATGTAACTTTTTTTGGAAGGGAGCGATTTTCAAGGCTCTCGCACATCTTTGCAACAGGGCATAACACTCAATCACACACACAATTACAGATACCTCCCCCCCATAATGCATTGTAATTTATAGCCAGCAGCTGAGAGCAAAGCCTGGCTGCGCTCTCTCTGGTTCCAAGTCACTCGCACCCTTCTCCGCTCCCATGCCACCACTCCACTGGATCGGCCCCTGTATCCAAATGCTCTCGGCCCATCCTGCCTGCTCATGCCCTTCATTCATCCACCAGCCCTCCACCCCACTCCTCCCAACCCACAGGTGCCGCCACTGTGAGTGGCAGCAGGATGCTGAGTAGCTACCCAAGCAGAACGATGCAGGCCCAGCCAGCAGGGGGCGCTGGCTGGCTCTGTATTCTGTGTTGGATTCTCCACAGCCCAGCTGCAACTCTGGGCCAGCCATCATCTTAGAGGGAGAGGAACAGGTTGTGCACCACGACAGATGGAGCTCGGGACGGGGACTGCTGCACACAAGGATCTGCAGGACACTAGCAAGAGTTACTGGTGCGGAACAGAACTGAAAACCAATGTCCCAGGTTAGAAGGGGGGGGAGGGGGGCGCAGCCAGGGGTGTCAGTGGGGAAGGAACCAGCCACACACTGATGATGTGGTGATGTCAGTCTGTTGCCTGGCAGGAAAAACTTTTTCATATATATATATAGAGAATAAAATAATAATAATTTGTGTTTTGTCTTTCTCCTTTCTTTTTCTACCACTCTGGGGGTGGCAGATTATTGCTTAAAATAATTCTTTCTTTTGAAAACTAATACCTTCAAAGTATTTGCATCAACCTGCATTTAAATTTCATGTTTGTTTTATTGTCTGTATTTAAAATTCATTCCAGTTTATTTTTATTCTCTTAAGTTCTGTTAAAGGGAAATTGTTTGCTTATGTTTGTGCTTCTAAACAGTTAATGAAAGTGAAATTGGTATCACAAGCAAATTGACTAAAAAAACTTGGTAAAAATATGTTGCTAGCTCTCTTGTTAAAACAGAGTGCTCAGAATGGGAAAGTGATACACCTTGTCACAGAAGACTGAAAGCATCTATTTTAGCAGTTATACTGCTACTATATATTAAATATAATATTTATCTCAAGAAAAAAATGAATGTCTACTCAACATTGCAAAGTTATAGTTTGTGTTGTAAAAGATTTGGTCGCATCACATGGTAACCAAACTAAATTAATTTCTGTACTACATTTTGAGTTACTAAAAACAAAATAAATGTAAAACAAACAAACAAAAACATGTATTCTGTTAAGTAATTTAAGCCATTTAAACTTGCATCCTACAGTCCAAAGACACCAGAAAAAATCTCACCACAAAGACACCGGAAGATAATGGTTTACAGTGAAGAAATGTCCAAGTATTGAAGAAAAGAAATGTTTTATAAATAACATCACTTCTCCTCTAGTCTGCAGAAAAGATACAGCTACAATAGGAAGAAGATTTTACCTTGCCGTCAGTCTTCCTACAGCTGTTGCCTACTAGCTTGGCTTTCCAGTGTTCTCTTCCTTACATTGTTGACGCTGCCCTCTGTAGGAGGCAAAGATAAGTCTCCACGCTTTGCAAAACTTTCATTGTGATTAATGGACATTTTATATGAGTAAGATAAGAGGATATTGGTGCTCCGAGGACTGGGAAGGCGGGAACCACACCGCATGGCCTCCTTCCTCCCCTGGTGCTCTGGGGAAGCGGGAGCTGTGCTGCACAGCCTCCTCCCTCTCCTGTACCTGGTGCTCCAGGAGCTGAGGAGGTGGGAGCCGCACTGCGCAGCCTCCTTGCTCTCCGGGCACTCCAGGGGCCAAAGAGGCTGGGGTGCAAGCGCCCCCTCGCCTCTCTTCCCCTCCCCGCAGGGCCTCAGCAGAAGGAGCAGGGCTGTGGGTGGGATTGGGGGTTATGCATCATTGCCAGCTCTTGCAACTTTATCCATAATCATGTAATATTTGATGTGTTTTTAAAGCCCCAGTTTCTGGGGTCAGGAAATGATATGAGAATCTCAGCTTTCATTTAGGAAAAAATAATGTAAATTTCTAGGTCTCATGATTTCAGAGGAAAGCCTGAAAATGTAAAGCACACACATACCTTAAGTAAGGGCTTAGAAACCAAAAGGCACCTAAAAAGAACCCAAACATTATTATTATTATTATTATTTTTACAATCTCATTATTTTTAAACAAATCTCAGGATTGTTTTGGAGCTTCATTTTTGAAAAATTATGATCGGCAATACCACCTGTAACTGGTATGCAAGTGGCAATAATATCAAAAACTTAGATAACGCTTTTCAGTAATGGAACTCAGAGTGCTTTAGAAAGGGGTATCATCTCCATTTAAAAAATGGAGAAACTGAGGCACTTAGTGGTGCAATGACTTTCCCCAGGTTACCCACAGGCAAACTAGGAATAGAATCAAGGTCCTAAATCCCAGGTCACTTCTCTGCCCAATAATCCACACTGCCTTTTTTCCGTATGGTGGTGCTCTGCACAGCAGTGAATTTCATGGATTTTTATCTGAAAACACAACACATTTATATTTCTCTCCTATAATTCAAAAATAGCCAGGCTATTTATTTTTAATACTGTGCAACACTGTTATAAACAGTGAATAGTGCCATTGTCTTTCCAAGTTAAATGTTTTTATTCTAGCTTTCATCCCAGACTGACTTTTATAGAATAAACTTAAAAAACAACAAATGGTCTGATAGCATTTATAGACTAACAAAACATGTAGATGGTATCATGAGCTTTCGTGGGCACAACCCACTTCTTCAGATGACCGGGGTTTTGAGTTTAGGATGTGCAGACCCAAAATAAATAGGGGAGAAGGGAAAGGGGGGAATGGAAAAAAAGAAGGGGGTGGGAAACAAGGAGCAGAGGGTATGAAAATATCAAAGGAAAAAACAAGTAGGCAGAGCTGGTAATCTATAAGCACCTAAAGATTGGATAGTTAAAAAAAGTAGATAAGGATCATAGGATAGCAATTAGATAGGAAGGGTACTAATACAAGAATCTACACAGATTCTTCACAAAGAAACTCACACAGATCCAAACTGACATCATCTTCCTTTCCAAATGCAAACAGATAGACATTATGCCTAAGGGTGAAAAACCCACTACAATCTACATATCCCACGGATTACAGCCAGAGATTATGCCACACTCTTGCAAAAAAACTAAGGAACCACCTTATCAGCATTCTATACAACAAACAGAAAAAAATCAAGGAGGAGCTCTCAACATTAGAAACTAGCATAAAAAACCAAGCCTCCATACATACTTCATCTTTTCCAGACTTTACTATAATTCAACAAACCACCTACAAGGACCACTTCATCTGCCTTCAGAAGAAAAAGGACAATAAACTATCCAAACTGCTATATGCCTTAGGATCTCTCATTCCAGATACTTTCGACCCACCCAACAACACCATCAACCTATTTAACCACTCTCTTAGCCCAGCAGAGGAATCTGCCCTATCCCGAGGACTCTCCTTCTGCCCACTCACCCCCACAAATATGATTCAGTTCTGTGGGGATCTGGAATCCTATTTTCGCTGCCTCTACCTGAAGGAATACTTCCAACACACCGATGTACAACGTACTGACCTTACTGCTCCCCCCCACCAATCCCACAAGAGGAAGGCTTCTATGTGGACCCCCACTAATGGTCGTAATGAAAGTCTTGATTTCTACATCTACTGCTTCCACAAATGTGCTCGAGCTGACATTATCAGCAAACAACAACATATAACATACAACCTCAGTCATGCAGAACACAATGCTATACACAGCCTCAAAACCAATCCTAACATCATAATCAAAGAGGCCAACAAAGGAGGTGCTGTAGTCATCACGAACAGGACAGATTATGAACAGGAGGCAAACAGACAACTCACCAATACCAGATTCTACAAGCCTCTCTCCTGTGACCCCACTAAGGAATACCAAAAAAAAACCCCTGAAAAAAACTGTTCATGAAGCTCCCTGATGCTGCTCAAGAACAAATTTACACTAACACCTTCCCCAGTCCCTGACCAGGAACTTTCTGTCTGCTACCCAAAATACACAAACGGAAATCCCGGACGATCCATCATCTCCAGCATTGGCACACTTACCACAGGATTGTCTGGCTATACTGACTCCTTCCTCAGACCCTATGCTACCAGCACTCCTAGCTACCTCAGCAACATCACTGATTTTCTGAGGAAACTTCAAAACATCAGTAAGCTACCTGAAAATACCATCCTGGCCACTATGGACGTAGAAGCCCTTTACACCAACATTCCACATGAAGACGGATTACAGGCCCTCAGGAACACCATCCCTGATAACAGCACTGCACATCTGATTACAGAGCTCTGCGACTTTGTCCTCACCCACAGCTACTTCCAATTCGGAGACAATTTGTATCTCCAAGTCAGAGGCACGGCCATGGGCACTCGTATGGCACCACAATATGACAACATCTTTATGGCTGACTGTGAAGAGGTATGACCATCCCCGCGGGTCCAAACCCCTCCTTTCCGACTTTTTACGTATTGCCAGGCAGCGGTCCCTCGGGGAGGGCTGCCCTGGCTTCTCCTTATGCTATTGCCCCGAGTGGGGTTTGAGGGGGGCCTGGGCCCTCCCTCTCTCCAGGCCCCAGCCCAGGGCCCTAAGGTGGGGGTGTCCTCCTTGTCCGCCACCCACCTAGCTGACGGGGCTAACCGCCGCAACTTGTCAGCCCGCAAGCGAGACTCCAGCCGCCCGCCCTGGGCCACTTCCTCACCCCCACTCTCGGTGCCTTTCCTTCCGCAACTCCTCTTCTGTTCGAGCGTCTGCTCTCCTATTTCCTCCTCTTTCTCTCCCCCCGTTGCACTGTCCATCCTCCCTTTTTAAGGTCCTCCCGACCCCTGCACGCCTGCACCGGCATCCTCCGTCCTTCTGCCTCCCCCGCCCCCCACAGTCACTCACTGACCTGCTCCCTCCTGTGCATGCGCCAGCATCTGGCTGGCTTGCGCCCATGGTGCATGAGCGAGCAGCCGACAGGCCGCCGTTCACCTGGCCTGCCTCCGCTGCCGTCTTTCCCCCCCGACGCGGGGATGGGAGGAGTTGGCCAGCCGCCATCCCCCGCCGGGACCCGGTTTGGGGTCGTGCGGGGTTCCAGCACCCTGTCACACTGACCTTGAACAATGTTTCCTCAGCTCTCGCCCCCTAACAACCCTACTTTACTTACGCTACATCAATGACATCTTCATCATATACACCCACGGAAAACAGACTCTTGAAGAATTTCACAAGGATTTCAACAACTTTCACCCCACCATCAACCTCAGCCTGGACCAATCCACATGCGAAATCCACTTCATGGACACTACAGTACAATTAAATAATGGACAAACTTCCACCACCCTATCTCGGAAACCCACTGACCGCTACACTTACCTTCATGCCTCCAGCTTACATCACATTTCTCAGTCTATTGTATACAGCCAAGCCCTAAGATACAAATGGATTTGCTCCGATCCCACAGACAGAGACAAACAACTACAGGATCTTTACAGAGCTTTCCTAAAACTGAAATACCCACTGGAGAAGTGAAAAAACAGATTGACAGAGCTAAAAAAGTACCCAGACATGAACTACTTCAAGACAGACCCAAAAGAGAAAATAATAGAATTCCACTTACCTATAGTACACAACTCAAACTCCTCCAATGCATTATACACAATCTGCAACCTATCTTGGAAAATGATCCCTCACTCTCAGAGGCCTTGGGGGAAAAGCCTATTCTCACTTACAGACAACCCCCCAACCTGAAACGAATTCTTTCCGGTAACCATGCTACACAACCACATCATAAACATCCAGGAACCCAGCCCTGCAATCAGCAATGGTGCCAGCTCTGCCCACATATCTATACAGGCGAATTCATCATTGGAGCCAACAACATAAGCTACAAAATCAAAGGCTCATTTAAGTGCACATCCAGTAATTTGACCTATGCCATCAAATGCCAGCAATACCCCACTGCACTACAAACTGGACAGTCCCTACAGGAAAGAATCAGTGGACACAAATCAGATATACATAAAGGGAACATACATAAACCTGTTGGAGAACACTTCAATCTACCTAATCACTCTTTAAAAGATCTCCAGGTGGCTGTCTTGTCACAAACCAATTCTACAAGCCAAATACACAGAGAGGCGTTGGAATTACAATTCATCCACAAATTCAATTCTCACACTGACGGCCTCAATGGAGATAACGGATGGCTGGGACATTATCAACGTAACATTCAATGAAGGTTCCAACAGCTCTTTGTCTGTGTAGATTCTTGCATTAGTACCCTTCCTATCTAATTGCTATCCTATGATCCTTATCTACTTTTCTTAAACTATCCAATCTTTAGGTGCTTATAGATTGCCAGATCTACCTACTTGTTTTTCCCTTTGATAGTTTCATACCCTCTGCTCCTTGTTTCCCGCCCCCTTCTTTTTTTTCATTCCCCTTTTCCCTTCTCCCCTATTTATTTTGGGTCTGCACATTCTAAACTCAAAACTCTGGTCATCTGAAGAAGTGAGCTGTGCCCATGAAAGCTCATGATACCATCTCCATGTTTTGTAAGACTATAACATGCTACCAGACCATTTGTTGTTTTTTAAGTTTATCATGTACAGACTAACTTGGCTATCCCCTGAAGTTTCTGACTTTTTTATAGGCTAGTCATAGGCACACAAACACAAAGATCAGTAGCAAAAACACTGACAGACTTTTAACTACAGAACTGAATTGGGCTCTTACAACTACTCCTTTTCAAATTCAAACGTACACTAATTTTCCTTTAAAAAAAAACTCCAACTATTTGAATTGAGTGAACTAAGTGGGAGAAAGAGGAAGTCACAGGATCTGGACTTTGCCCTGCTATTTTGTTAGAAGGAAGTAATGGCACATGATTATTATTATTTTATGAAGTGTGTCCTTCAAATTCCTTCTTTGTACTGAAAGATTAGCCAATAAGGGAAAACACAGCGGTTTACCCATGCCTGGAAATAACATAAATACAGACGTGCCCACCACTTTTCCCTCATTCAGAAGTTTTGATGATAAACTATAAAAAAAGAAAACAAATGTTTAGAAATTATACAAGCGATTTAGTGCCTACTGAGACAGCAAATTACACCTTAAGAAATAGCTTCTAGAGCCCACTGGAATATATGAATGCAGTATATGAATGCAGTAGCTGGAAATCTCTTTTTACAGTGAAGTTGTCTGGGAGTTGTTTTAAATTGTTTTTTTTTTTATTCGACAGTCAGTGCCCCTAATTTGGTTTTGTTCTGAAAGGGATCATCTGAATTTCAGAAATATAACAGTCACTCTCATGACTGAATGAATGTTTCTTGGCAAAGGATATGTGTCTTTTCTATTACTGAAAAAAAGAAAACAGGAAGGGAACCATAAGAGCAAATGGGAAAGACCATGTCAGAAGTAATTTAGCGAGGATGTCAGGTGTGTGTCTGTTCTGTTTCTTCTCTGAAACTTTGTCTACAGCAGGGAACTTTTAAAAAAAAATCTGACTGTAGAAACACAGGCTTAATATAGCATTAATACTACAGTGCTGGTATTAATAATACAGTAGCATTAACAATATAGTGCTGAAAAAAGCTGCTGGTGTTAGAAAGCTGTCTGTACTAGAGCTGCCACCTTTGCAAATGCTGTGTCACAATCAAGTGCAGCATAGGGGTGGGGACAAGAGTCCCAACCAGCATGCATACCCGCAAGCATCTGGTGAAAGGCTGGTTCAACCAGTTTTTCCACACTGTTCAAAGAGTAGAGCTAAATGGGCTTCATTAAGAGCCTCCTTTGTTATTTTTAAATGGCTCAGCCAGAGCTGATACAACTTGTGGCAGGACTGTGTTATGGATAGAAAGCTGGCTAGATTGTCTGGCTCAATGGGTAGTGATCAACAGCTGATGTCTGGGTGGCAGTCAGTATCAGGTGGAGTGCTCCAAGGGTTGGTGCTGGGTCTGGTTTTGTTCAATATCTTTATTAATGAAGCTTCAGGGGGTAGCCGAGTTAGTCTGTACAGCAGTGTTTCTTAAACTTTTTAAGACTGAGGAACACCAAACAATAATTTTTTTTATGAGGAACACCAAGGATTTTTTTGTTGAGCAAAAAAAAAAGTCGGTGGGAAAAAGTGTTGGGGGGGAAGTTATTGAGCAAAAAAAAAGGGGGGGGGGATTGCCTGCCCTTTTAAGGGCAACCATTTTAACTCTGTTGTTCTCCGTTGCACACCTCAGACTGCCTTGCGGCACACCAGTGTGCTGCGGAACTTAGTTTAAGAAACACTGCTGTACAGGATAAACTTAAACAACAAATGGTCTGGTGGTACTTTATAGACTAACAAAACATGTAGATGGTATCATGAGCTTTCGTGGAGTGGGCTGTGCCCATGAAAGCTCATGATACCATCTACATGTTTCGTCAGTCTATTAAGTGCTACCAGACCATTTGTTGTTTTTTAAGTTTATCTTTATTAATGACCTGGATGAGGGGATGGTTTGCATCCTCAGCAACTTCACAGATGACATTAAGTTAGGGGGAGAGGTAGATATGCTGGAGGTTAGGGATTGGGTCCAGAGTGACCTAGGCAAATTGGACATTGCGCCAAAAGAAATCTGATGAGGTTCAACAAGGAAAAGTGCAGAGTCCTGTACTCAGGATGGAAGAATCCCAAGCACTGCTACAGGCTGGGGATTGACTGGCTAAGCAGCAATTAGGCAGAAAAAGATGTGGATGTGACGCTGGATATGAGTCAATAGTGTGTCCCTGTAGCCAAGAAAGCTAACAGGATATTGAGGTGCATTAGGAGGAGCATTGCCAGCAGATCTAAAGAAGTGATTATTCCCCTCTATTCGGCACTGGTGAGGCCACATTTGGAGTATTGCATCCAATTCTGGGCCCCAATTACAGAAAGGATGTGCACACACTGGAGAAAGTCCAGTGGAGGGTGACAAAAATGATTAGGGGGCTGGAGCACATGACTTATGAGGAGACGCTGAGGGATTTGGGTTTATTTAGTCTACAGAAGAGTATGGGGGGATTGTATACAATTTTGTATACAATAATATCACTGTAAAAAAAGCTCCCCCAGTAAAAAAAGAATTAGCTATTTTTCTAGATTTGGAAACTAGTAGTAGCAGTATTATTTTATCCAGTGCTAGTCATGCCTCATATTTTCCTAGCTGAATTTGGTAATTATAGATACACATGTTTAATATTTCTGATTAACAAAAAGTAGAAAATGCCCTTGACATTGTTAGTTATTAAGGTGTTAAAATACTGAAATTGTGATTCTATCAGGTTTCCTTAGTTAGCTATTTGTGGAATTCCCCTTAGCTGTTTGCAATAGGAGCAGTGCATTCTCAGAAAACAGTGCCTAAACCTGAAAAACAGCTTTTTTGAGCTTTGCATTAGGTCACTCCTGGAAACGCAATATTTGAGTTTGAATGACCTAAGTCTTAAGGAAACAAGCTGTCCTATGTTGTGTGCATATGTATAGATCTTGGACTGGTCTGGATGGGAGGCTATCAAGTGCTGGCTCTTCAGTTGTCCCTCCCCCCATGCTGTGCTTCTCCTGCCCTCTCCCTTGGAGCTGACCCCCAGGAGCCACCTGCTTGCTGTGCAGGGTGGGGAAGGCAGAGGAGGGGAGCACAAATGTCAAGGTGTCCCCTGCCCCCACTCCTGTACTCCGTCGCCATTGGGGTTGCCAGGTGTCCAGTATTCACCCGGACAGTCTGGTATTTTCGCCCCCTTTCCAGTAAAAAAAAATCAGAAAATACTGGACACCTAAAATGTCTGGTATTTTCTGATTTTTCCTGGCCCGGAGGTGAAAATCCTGGGTGCTTACCTGGTTCCACAGGGGAGCTGTCTGACCTGGAGCAGAAAAACAAGATGGCGGATGGCTGCCAGCAGCCTGTTAGGGCCAAAAAGCCACAGGCATTTCTTAAAGGGGCCATGCTGGGTTTTTTAATTTGTTTAATTTTTTATTTTTTTTTTGCTTAATAACTTTGGTCTCCCCCCCTTTTTTTTTCCTCAACAGAATGTTTTCCCCAGTGTATTTTTTTTGGGGGGGGGGTTAGTGTTCGATATTTTTGGTTAAACCATTTGGCAACCTTAATCTCCATAGGCCTCCGTTAGCCTAGGCAGGGGAAGACTTTGCCCTCCCAAACTGCCAGGCATAGCCCTCCTCACACTCCGCCCCCAGTGCCTGCCCTGCCAGTACTCCTGACCAGGGAGGCTGGAGCCACGCGGCCTCCTCCCTCCCTGATGCTGGGAGGCTGGGGGCCACGCACGTGCTTGCCCCCTTCCTTCTCTTCCCCTCCCCATTGGGGGGGGGCATGCTCAGCATTAGGGTTGCCAGATGGTTGAAACAAAAATACTGACCCCCTCCCAAAAAAAACACAGAGAAAAAATTCTGTTGAAAGAAAAAAAAGAGGGGGGGAACCAAAATTGTTGAGCAAAAAAAAAAAAAGACTCCAAGGCCATTTTGTGCCGGCAGCCTTGCAGAACCAGGTAAGCATGGTGGCTGGGGTCAGGGGGCTGGGGGTGTGGGGAGCCAGGGAGGGGCTCGATGGGGGGAGGCAAGTTGCTTCTCAGTTTAAATCTCTGTGATAATCACAGGGATATAGGATCACTGCTAGGGTTACTAGGTAGTCATTAAAAAAAAAAAATACCAGACATGCTTCATGGGGGGAGGGGAGAGAAGGACCAGCCAGGAGGGGAGCAGTGCTGGCCAGGAAGGGGGGGGCAACGGGGCTGGCCGGGGCAGATGGGGGGGCCAACGGGAAGCAGGGCTGGTCGGTGGGGGGGGGGAATGGGGCTGGCCGCGGGATATCAGGGGGAGGGGCGGCTGGCAGGGGCGGAGCTAGCCAGGGAAGCTCAGGAGGAGGGGAGAACTGGCTGCAGGAAGCAGGGCTGGCGGGGGGTGCAGTGGGGCTGGCCGGGGAAGATCCAGAGCAGGAACCAGCCAGTAGGACGCAGAGCTGGCGGCGGAGGCGGCAGGGGGAGAGGGACTGGCCGGGGAAGATCCGGAGCAGGAACCGGCCAGCGGGACGCAGAGCTGGCGGCGGAGGCGGCAGGGGGAGAGGGACTGGCCGGGGAAGATCCGGAGCAGGAACCGGCCAGCGGGATGCACAGCTGGCGGTGGGGGTGGAGGGAAGATCTGGAGCAGGAACCAGCCAGCAGGACGCAGAGCTGGCAGAGCAGGTAGGGGAGCAAATCAGCCGGCGGGGAGCAGGACTGACCCGGGCTGTGCAGATCCTAGGGCACTCCCGTCCCGCGCGAGTCAGTCCAGCTGTGGCTCCACCACGCGCTTGACCAGCGCGCAGGAGCATGGACCGGGCTGCCTCTCCTCCTCACACGCAACCAGGGCTCCCAGCACCGATCGCGCCCCGCCCCCCAGTCACTCTCCCCACCCCCGCCAGGCTCCCGTCCGGCGCCCAGCCGGAAAACCAGGAAATACCGGACATTGCACATATCCGGTATTTTCTGGATTTTTTTACCAGACAGAGGGCCCAAAAACCAGATTGTCCGGTAGAAAACAGGACACCTGGCAACCCTACTCAGCATGCTGCCGCATCTCCTCCCCGTGCGGGGTGGGGCCTCAGCAGAGGCGGAAGCCATGACTGAACATGCTCAGCAAACTTACAAGGGTAATGCAAATCTGTTACTCTCACCATGCTGTGTCTGACACTCACACTAACACACTCTGTCTTTAACACTCACCTCACAGCCCAACACATACTTGAGTTGTTGTTATTTCTTTCACGTCTTTCAAAATGTGGTATTTCAGGTTTTTGACTGGTCTGTGCATTTCACAATTTCTATTTCTCTCTGATGCTTAAATTAATTCTTTGAGTAGTGAATTCTAAAAAAAGCTACCTGTCCTGGCTGGACTAATTATCCTCATGATAATTTAAAAAAATATTATAGCTAGGATTTTAATTTCAACAGTGCTGCACATCTGCACATTACCTCATATTGATGTACATAACAAAATTCATTCCCTCTAATTTTTTCTCTCCCACACTCTGAACTCCTCAGCCCAAGACCAGAACCAAACCCTTGTCCCAGCCTGGTGAAAGTGAGTGAGGATGGGGGAAGGTGGGAGGAAGGAGTGAGCAGGATGGAGCGTTGGAGAAGGGAGGAGCCAGAGGAGAGATCTTGGAGAAAATTACAGCACTGATTTCCTAGAATAGGGCTTAATCTCCTGCAGCCAAATCAGGAGATCAGCCACTAACAGTGCAGCCACTAACAGTACGAAGCAGCCTCCTGCCCTGGCCCTGCACCACTCCTGGAAGTGGCTGGCCAGTCCTTATGTCCCCTGGGGAAGGGAAAGGAGTCCCCACACGCTGCCCTTGCCTGCAGGCATTTCCCCTGCAGCTCCCATTAGCAGGGAACGGGGAACAATGGCCAATGGGAGGTGTGGGGGTTGAGCCTGCTGAAGAAGGTGCCACCTGCCCCTCCCTCTCAGGAACCATTACTAGACTAGATGCCTTCAGGAATGATGCAGGCCCAGGGTGGGGAGTGGGTCTGCTTTAGCCCCTCTGCTTCACTGCCTGGGAGCTGCCCAACATAAGCACTGTCCAGCTGCAGCCCACATCCTTAACCCTGCCCCAGCCCTGAACCTCTCCTGCACCCAAGCTCTCTTCCATAGCCTGCACTCTGAATCCCCTTCTGCACCCCTACCCCAGGCTCAGTCTGGAGCTCCTCCCACACAAACCGCACATCACTTTGCACCTCAACCTCCTGCTCCACCCTAGTGAAAGTGAATGAGCATGGGGGGGGCAGGGAGATGGAGTCAGAAGGGGGGGGCCTTGGAGAAGGGGCAGAAAAGGAAGTGGGGCAAGGGTATTAAGGTTTGAGGTAGATCCTGGATGGCACTTAAATTCAAAAAGTGATCTTGTGCTTAAAAAAGCTGGAGGCCACTGGTGTAACTATATTAAGCTGACCAGATGCATGCTGGGTGTATATGCATGTGGTTATATTCTGCTAGATTGGTTTGCCTGTGTGTAGATTCTGCATTTAGGCTATGATATGCACTTTTTGTGTAGAGGCTTTAATGGCTATGTGTAGATATTGCATAAGGATGGGCTCTATGCATTTGTGTTTGTAGGTATCCTGCAGGAGTCTGCATGTCTGTAGATAGGACTACTACATGTGCATGTGTAGGGATGGTCAGGAGGGCTGGGCTGGGTTGCAGGTGTGAATCTTCTGTTCTTTGTGTAAAGATGACTGGCTTGGCGGAGCTGGGGTGTGTATATCTCATGTTCTGCCTGGGGTGCATGTATGTGTGCTTGAGAGCTGGGTTGCATGGACTGCTGCCCTGGAGAGTGTTACAGAATGGGTGAGCTCCCCCCCCTGGACTCCCAACTGTCTAGATCTGGGGGGCAGGGGCTGTTCCAGAGAACTGGGCTTTCTCTGCACTCCTTGCTCTGGAGGCCCTGCCCAGGGGGGCTGTGGAAGAGCCTAGATTTGCCTGGGAATGGGGGCTATGCCAAGAGTGCTCTCCCCAATAGATAGTCCCGCTGTCAAAGAACAGAGCTCTCTCCTGGCACATGCAGGACCAGGGATTTCCCTACACCCCCACCCCATGGGGGTGTATACCCCCACTGAATTTCCCCAACACTCCCCCAGTTTTGTGAACTATGGTACTACACAGCCCACCTTCACCCTGACAGTTTCACCCCTCATCAGCCCTGACACCCCCCCTTGTAAATTCAAACACCTCCCCTAATTTCAATTCCTGGGGAGGCTACTATGCAGGACCCTGCCCGGTAGAGGAGTAGGGGTGGCTATGCCGGGCTCTACCTGGGGCCGGGGCGGTGCCAGGGAACCGAGCTCTCCCCAGGCGGCATGTGGCCCTGCTGGGGGGGGAAGTCTCCCAGGGCGGGGCTGAAAGCGGAGCCGGCGCTGGCTAGGACCCGGGCGGCGCTGGGCGGCACCGCCCCTCACCTGTCCGCCGCGCTTCGGTGGGGCGGAGCGGAGCGGAGCGCTGGGCCAGAGGAGCGCTGCGCGGAGACCATGGCGGCTGCTGAGCCGCGCGCCGAGCCGCCTGCCCAGAACAAGCCGGACAACACGGCCTTCACGCAGCAGCGCCTCCCGGCCTGGCAGCCGCTGCTGTCGGCGGGCACGGCGCTGCCGCTCTTCTTCTGCGTGGGTCTGGCCTGCCTGGCCCTGGGGCTGGGGCTGCACTTCTCCTCGGCCACCACCCGGGAGCTGGAGCTCGACTACACAGGGGCACCGGGCAGCGGCCACAACTGCTCCCGCTGCGCCAACGCCAGCCGGGCCGGGCCGGGGCCGGGGCCGGGAGCTGCACCTGCTTGCTGCTCTTCGAGCTGCCCGAGCGCTTCCCGGGGCCCGTGTGCCTCTACTACCAGCTCTCCAACTACTACCAGAACCACCGGCGCTACGGCGTCTCCCGCGACGATCGGCAGCTCAGCGGGGACGCCTGGGGGCTGAAAAACCCAGCCACGGAGTGCAGCCCCTTCCGCACTGACCCGCAGGGCATCCCCATCGCCCCCTGCGGGGCCATTGCCAACAGCTTTTTCAATGACACCTTCACCCTCTACCACCTTATCAATGGCTCCTTCTACCCTGTGCCCCTGGACAAAAGGGGCATCTCCTGGTGGACCGACTCCAACGTTAAGTTCAGCAATCCAGAACCGGTCAATGGCACCCTGGAGAATGCCTTCAAGAACACAACCAAGCCCCCCAATTGGCCCCGTGCTGCCTACCAGCTGGACCCAGACAACCCCAACAACACCGGTTTTATCAACGAGGACTTCATCGTGTGGATGCGTACTGCTGCCTTGCCCACGTTCCGCAAGCTCTACCGTCGTGTGCATGAAGGCAACTTCTCCTCTGGCCTGCCCCAAGGCACCTACTGCCTCAACATCACCTACAACTACCCTGTCCTCTCCTTCCAGGGCACAAAGAAGGTCATCTTCAGCACTGTTTCCTGGATGGGTGGCAAGAACCCCTTCCTGGGCATTGTCTATCTGGTCTTTGGCTCTGCCTGCATCATCACTGGCTTTGTCATGCTGGCTGTTCATATCAAGTACCAGAAACAAAATCAGATGGATGTGGAATAGAGAGCCGGAGTCCAAATGCCACCAAACTTTGAGCTCCAGACCCAAACTTTGCTGTTAGCATCTGGGCCTTATCTTTCTTTTTCAGTGGTATCATTCTGATTTCAGTGGGTTTACTGCCAACTCCCACCAGTGTAAGTGAGAAGAAACTTGGACCTTCAGTGTCGGTAGTAGACTGGATGAAAACCTGGTTTCCTTGTCACAAAACTCTTTGGAGAGTTCAACACTGGTTAAAATTCTACAACTTATTTAAACTGAGTGATAAGAGCTTCACTTTGTCTATATATCTGTGCACCTAAAGAATCACTGTGAGATTTTCTTTTTGCCTAAACACAATTACCAATATTTCTAATTACACCTCAGACTTTGTTTTTTACTTTTTTTGAAGACTGGGATAATTTCAACCTGTCTCACTTTCTACACTATTTTCCTCTATCTGGATTAACTTCTGTTTTTCTAATCTTTGATTTAGTAATGGGAGTGAAGCTCACTAGTCTCTGTCTATTGATATATTTTAAAGACAATGCACTGCAGAGTTTGCAATCCAACAGCAAATCATTGTCTTAATGCATGGTAACCTAAATATGCATCTGACTAGAATTTAACACTACTTCTGTTTAGTTCTAACAAGATTTTTACAGATTCCATTTTTGGAGACTAAGTTATTTGTGCCTTTTTCTTTACACTGGTAAAAGGGACATTTGGTAATATCATAGCAAGACCAAAGATCAATAAGAGACAGTTTTCACAATGATGAGTTCTATCACGCTGCTTGAGCCCAACCTGTAAAACACTTCCATAAAGAAGCATCACTCTGCTGGTGGTTGATTTGGCAGCTGGTAGGTGCTTATGGCTAACAATCCAATTGTCAACTGTTTTAATTTCAAGAATGCTTTTTTTCTTTGAAGAGGAGGATTATATATTAGTCCTTCACTAAAATGGAAAAAAGTTGACCTGGAACTGTCCAAAACAATAAACTTTAAAGGTTGATGTTAATCCTTAGCGAGAGACTATCATGTTAGATGCTAGATGTAAGTGGTAACTGTGATCCAAAACCATTTTTCTTCCTTCTTTCCTTCTCACTTGGGCTCATGCTGATAGCTGCAGAGAGAGCAGCGCCTTCTTTCTACACAATGACTTTACCTATAAGCATCTTCTGGACACAATTGACTAATGTTGATGCAGTCCACATGACTTCACTTATCGAGAAAAAGGTCCTTTTTCTGTTATAGATTTATCTTCTATTTAGAAAGGATGGGAAGATCTTGCCTTGTCCATATGTTCTTTTTCTAACAGATATTGCTAAGAATGTCATTAAATAACCTTGAGACTAGAAACACTTTATATGGCAATAAAATCAGTCATCCAACTTACTTATTTTGTGTCCAAAAATAGCGACTCCAGCGCCTAGAAAGACTAAGCAAGGAGAATAGTCTTGAGTCCTCAAACATGTATTTTCCTGAATGTTTATATTTTGTTTCCTGTGAAGGGTTTTTTTAGCCTCATAAAGAGTTGAGTTGACAAGTTAGTGATGGCAGGTAGCCTTGGGAACCATCACTTGATAGTGGTTGCTTATGAGATGATTCCTTATTAGATGTCTGAATGTCTGTGGCATATGATGATGTCTAATTCACAATGTAACTGCTCCCCTTGTCACATCCATGTATATTTTGAAGTCTTTGGGCAAGTGTGGGATCTCTTTTTAATTTTTCAAATTGGGTTAATCTGACTCCATAAAAGTTTCTTCAAACAGATTTATAAATGCGGACTTATTACTATTTTAGAAGCAGTGTCTTTTATACCAGTGCTGTGAACTATATGTCAGTTGAGACCTGAAAAGTCAGGTAAAACCTTGAACAAATTACTTCAACTCAAAGCATTTTCAAAGAAGTAAAAGCACACAAGTAATTGTCTAAGAAATGGCCTTGCATATTAACTGAACTTTTTTCCCAAGCTCACTGTGGAATTGGGGTCTGTGGAATGCTGCAAATGCAAAAAAAGGTTTTCATCCAAACAAAGATAATAGCGGTGTGTACAGCGAGCATATGAACCAAATTCTGCTCCGTTAGACCCATGCAAATACACTGAGGTTGCATCGGTGTAAATTAGGATAGACCTTGCCCTTTCTGCTGTTAACATTATTCCTGCTAACTATTTTTTTTATAAATAGATTTGCCCTGCAGTCTGATCCATCTGGGAAGTAGACTGTAGAATGCAAATATATGTAACTTCATTATTAGTTTATATTCACTGCTAGGAATGTTAGCTCTCCAGATGGTGAAATGGGTTACATGCCCCACAAACTGGTAATGCTGCTGGTTCTGCTAGTATCTCTTAAGCTTAATAATGGATGTGGATCTTCGGGAAGACCACTTGGAGTGGAAAGGGCAAGCTCAACTTCAGCAGTATAGCTCTTTTTATGGAAAACCCCCCCAACTGTTAACTACCTAAACCTGCTGTAGTTCATGTCAACCAAAAACATTCACAAAGTGCAGGCCAGTTATGCAAATAGCCTTGAGAGATGGTGACTAGATTATGCATGTGGATTAAATGGAAGAAGACTTCACTGTAGACTGGGGGCATGATTTTTTTTTTTTTACCCTGATGTGCATAACTATTGAATCCATGGAGTTCTACTCTGGTATAACCAACATAAATAAGAGGAGAATCAGAACCTTACTGACTTATGAGAGGCTATTCTTCAAAGTTTTCTGTAGTTATTAATTGTCCATATTTTGTTTCATCTGTATAGAAGACTTCTTCACTAAAGTGCACATAGTTTTTACTCATATATTTATATATCTTTCCCAGACATTTAACTGCAGAGAGAGTAAAAACATACTTTTTTTTTCTATTGCCACCTGATGGAACCCTTCTAAAGGAACTGGAAATGACCCTCCTTTCTCCTCTCCCTAGTCCATTTTGATAACTTTATAACCAATAGATGAATCAGGTAAACATCTCATTTCCCTGTTGAAGTCATGGTCAACAGTTTGACAATGTGAATGAATACCCACTAGTAAGAACTCCATTCACTTTCAAAGCTTATTTACGCTAAAAGGTGTTTATGGGGAGAGTGTCTATAATTTTATGCATAGACTGCTTGGAGGCAGTAAAGGTCCCAATGACTTAAAAAAGAAAACCAAGATTACTTCTTCTATACAGTAGTCAGCAACAAATGAACTTGAAAAGAATCTTTGTGACAGTTTCATTGGGTGGTGGGTGAACGGTTTTGATCAAAGTTCATAGTTAACATGATGTACAATAAAAGGACAATTAAACAAAGTTTACATATATCTCAGAATCCAGTAAGACTCTTCTTCTGTAGCAATGTCAATTTTTATATTCAATTATTAAGCCAGTCACACTGATAAGTCAGGAAGAGAGAGTCTGGGTGAGCCTGATTGCCCCATAATACTGAGAAATCGCAGGTGTAAAATTGTGCCTAAAGTTACTTTCCAAGTGCAAGAAAGGTAATCTGGATTTTTGAAACTCAGCTGATCTAAACTATAGGATAGTATATAAGAGGTGTATTGGATAGCTGAATGGTCATGTTAGAATCCACAATTGGGGAAGCATTTTCATTGATCAGTGGCTTTGTGAAGTGACTAATAAGACTTCTCTCTCCACCTCTCCAGAAAACTAGCCAGGACAGCTATATTTCCACTTAAATTAAGATATCCTACTTAATCAAATGTCAACTTTTTAATCTTCCAGTATAAAAGTTACATAGTAAATGACAATAGCTATGGTAGTATCCTGTAGTAAGTGTCTTCATCCTAAAAATGTGCTCTTTGTTACAGAGCAGATTATTCAGATGTTAATAGAAGGAAAAAACGTCAACACTAACAGCCATGAATCAGGGTAGTTGCTGTCTGAGATATAACATCAGAATATATTTGGGAAGATACGTTTGAGCTATGTGCAATTCCAGCAAGCTCTAACTATTGGATAGAGTTACACTAGGCCACTGGTGGTTAGACCACTGCTGGTTATTAAATATTCTGTGACTGAATCCTCGTGGCCAAATGCCAACTTGAATAACTCATTTTACTTGCAATTTTAGCTGATATTCACCATTCTTTACTTCCTGTCCTTAACTACTATACTATGTTGTGAACTGTTAAACCATTACTGCATTTCACTGTAGCATTTCAGAGTTGGGTAAAATGATCTAGATCTGTCCCTTTCCTACCTCAGAGGAGTGCTATGAGACTTAATTATGGCTCTCAAAATGCTTTCTGAATTTTGTCTCAAAGAGGGTATGTTAAAGAAAATATTTAAACACAGGCTTGTGTGAGATTGTTGGTAGTAATTGCCTATCAATCCATGCGCTAGAGCAATTTTAGGGGGTGCTAGTTTGTCCCTTTTCAGAATATCAAACCTTTTGGTAAGTGGATGGATCAGACATATGATTATTTTATGTTTTGAGGAATAAGGTATCTAAGCTCAAAGTGCTGTAACAATCAGTTACAGAATAACTCAATTACATTTTTACTATTACCTGCGCAATTGCAAATTGGCAAGCAGCTGAAGACATTTTAATAAAAAATAGTAATCCTAGTGGACAATTCTAATTCTATATTCCTCCAAAGAATTTTAAACCAGGGATATGTGACGAGACCAGTTCTCTGGGCTACTGTCCATTTCTATAAATAGAGGAAGGGAGTTCCACATTGCATCTAGTCTGTACACAACCGTGTTCTCCAAGAGTAGTGTTTTTAAAGAAAGCTAAATGTTTTCACTAATTACACTCATCCATTAACATAAGATTGGGTCTAATAGCAGGTTTACACTTACTTTTTGTCATGTATTTTTTCAATTGCCTGTGACTACTTAAAATTACACACAAAAGCTAAATTAAAAGAGCTTTTAGTTTATAAAATCAAGCATTCAAAAGTCAGGAAATACTAGCATTAAGGTTGCTTTTGCATATTTCTGAGGCAACGATCTTTGCATTCTCCAGCGCATGATAGAGAAGTGTCCATGGAGATTTCAGCTTTTTCATATTAAAATGTATTCCGCTGATGGTAGTCAACATGTGGTTCAGCAGGTAGCAGACAGGTGAGAAGTCTCAGGAGAATGGGAACCAAGCTAGTAAGCAGCCTTTTATCATGCCTTCTGGTTCAGATGAATGCCTGTATTCCCTGCAATGAGAGAGAGGCACCTGGATACTCAAGAGTGAGGCAGCACTCTATATATCTAGAGGCAGAAACTCAGGTGCTAAGGGAAACTTAACCCTGAAAATTTAGGTACTTCATATGCCTTCAGGGTTGTGCAGGAGTTGTGTGGATCACAGTGGAGCCTAAAACTGGGATTTAGGCAGTTTCTTTCTTTCTTTCTTGTTGCCTGGGCTAATCGGGGGGGTGGGGGAGGGGAGCGTCTCTGAGAGCTCCCTGCTGTCTGTTCCAGTAGCTGGACCTACACCTCTTGTGGCCTGCAGCAGCCCAGAACTGCAATTGCCGGGGAAGTCCTGCTTGATCCTCGGTTGGAACATCCCAATGCATATGGGGACTTTGGAATTTAGCTGTCTCTATTGAGATTGAGAGTGGTGTTTTAATGGCTTATAACTTGGCCAAACTTTGAGCAGATTTTCACAGGGCTGGCTAATGGCACTGCAGCAAGGAGATGTGGCTCCCTTCTGTCGCAGAGAGAATGCCACAGGCTGTCTGGTGGGTGAAGCCAGGAAGGCTTTGCTGTGTAGGGCAGAAGCAGAGGGGCAGGACATGCAGGGGAATGACCCAGCCTCTCTGTTAGGGAGAAGCTGCCAGAGGTGACAGATGCTTCTTCCATGCTGCTGAAGGTGAGAAACAAGGAGAACCACTCTTGCCCCAGAGATCAGCAGAAGCCCCGATGCTTGTGACACAAGGATGCTGCTATCAATACCCTTAGCAGTGTACTCGGAGGAGATTGAGGCTGAGCTCTGATTCCAGGTATTCCCGAGGACATGTGAAGGAAGCAACCCAAGGGACCCAGGCAATACTCTGGTGGAGGGTGAGCCTGAAACCAGGTCAGTGTGTTGCTGGCAGTTCCCTGCTGACCCAGTGGCAGACTGGTCCACCACTGATAGGGACTTGAGATGGGATGCAGTAGAGTTGGGCAGGTGTGCCCTTCCACCACTGGAGTGGCAGTACTCCCCACTCCATAGAGCAGGAGGCCTGTCCTCCTCAGTGCAATCCCAAGCCCTACAGACTGTGTGGATGGTGCTTGCCCCACATCTGTGCTTTGTACACTGAAGTGAGGCCAGTGCCTGGATTGCCCCACCCTGCTTAACAGATGGGGAAGTAATTTCCCACAGCTTGGCTGAACTGCAGACTCAAGCCTTAACTGGATGCTGCCCTGCCTAAGGGTTGGGTGAATAGATGACTGCAGCTCATCCTGGTAACCAGCCAGAGCCCAAACTGTGTGTGGCCTGTCCCACTTGAGCAATTCACAAGGGAGCCTGTCTCTCATTACCCCTCTCTTACTCTGATTAGAGAAGAAGGCTGTAGCAGCCCCAACTTGTGAAGAGGCATGGGCCTCCCCAGCCATGGAGGGCTGACTCCCTGAAAGTTTACAGGCACAAAAACTACAGTGCCCTGCAAATTTTAAGGGTATTCTACAAAATATGGAGGATCTATAACTTTTAAAAGCAAATCACCAGAATATTTTAGCATGGTCAAAACATAATCTTCCCTAGCCTTGTTTTCAGACTTAGCTGAATAACTTTAAAAACAACAGGTAGTCCTGTGGCACCTTAGGTTATGTCTACATTACGGGACAAGGTCGAATTAAGATATGTAACTTCTGCTACGTTAATTGCACGGCTGAAGTCGAAGTATCTTAACTCAGCTTTTGGTGCTGTCCACACTGCAGGAAGTCGAAGTGAGAACACTTGGCCTTCAACTTCCCTTACTCCTACCAGCATCAACCAGAGTGCCCTTCTCAGTTCGAATTAGCTGTCTTAACTAGACCTGCTAATTCAAACCCTGGAAGAGCAACAGCTTCAATCTTCTCTGTAGTGTAGACTTACCGATAGGCTACGTCTACATTGTGCTCTCTTGCGCAAGAACGTATGCAAATGAGGTGCAGCGATGAATATCACCGCACCTCATTTGCATACCTAATGAACCACCATTTTTGCACAAGTGGCTTTAGCGCAAGAAGGAGCAGTCTACATTGCTCCTTCTTGCGCAAAAACCCCATCTTGCGCAAGAGCTGTTCTGCCTGAAAATAAGCGGCAGAACGGCTCTTGCGCAAAAACCCCTTGCACAAAATGGTGGTTTATTAGGTATGCAAATGAGGTGTGGCAATATTATTGCAGCGCCTCATTTGCATATCTTCTTGCACAAGAATGTGCAATGTAGACATAGCCTTAGAGACAAACAAATACATAGGATCATGAGCTTTGGTGGGTAAAACCCACATCATCAGATGAGTTGAAGTGGAAATAAGACAATCCAAGGTATATATAACAACAAAAGCCAAGATATATATAACAACAAAAGTGGTTGCCTGTCAATTGTAGGATCCATGTTAATGAAGCTAATTAAGTAGGCTGGATGTGTCCCTATGATAACTTTGATCTTTTTTTCCCCCACTCCATCCTCACCCTCCCCAAGCACACACCAAAACAATTCAGCCTGAGGCAAATGCTTGGGATGGAAAATTCCAGCCCAAATGGTTGAAGTTTGGCAAAGTTATAAGCAACTTGAAAATAAGAACTTGTAATAGGAAGTGCCAGGAAATCTTAATGATAGGCAACTCTACAAGTCCTGACTATAGTAAACAAGCTATTAATCTTGATTTGTTAACCAAAGTTTAAAAATAGCTGTTATCCATCTTTGAAAATGGGAAGAAATTGTCTGAAGTTACAACTCTAAAGCAAACTTTTAATTTCATTTTTTTCCTTGCTAGGGTGGAGCACTTTCAATGCTAAGCTCTCATCTATGCTCTGACTATAACAGCATCAGATGAGACAGTAAAATATGGCTGTTCCACAATTCAGCTAAAAGCTGTAAGCATTTTCAGGAACTCACTGTGCTTCTGTATTTATTTTAAAAGACTGCCCAAGGTTTTACAGGGACCCTAGCTGGTTCCATCTAGGCTACAAGTCAAAATTTTGTTGTAACTAGGTCCACTAACTCAATTATAACTCTAGTAGAGACTGAAAGTGCATTCAAGCATGCTGACTACAGTAAAAGGCATAAGTAGATTACCAGATCTATGACATGTATAGTCTCAGTAGGGATGGATGAACTTCTCAAACCATATTCTGGACTATCATAATTTGAGAAACTAACTTGAATTTTTTAAAAACAACAAATAAAGTCTGGTAGCACTTTAAAAATGGTATGTAGATGGTATAATGAGCTTTTGTGGTCACAGCCCACTTCTTCAGATGACCGGAGTGTTGGATGTCCAGAACTGAAATAAATGAGGGAAGAAGGGTGGGCAGAGGGTGGAGGAGGACAGAAGGAGGCAGAGAGTAGATAAATATCAAAGAAAAAGCTGACACCCTGCCTTGCAGCCGAGAACAGCGCTTGCTGCCTGAGGGGACAGCTCTGAAGGCAGTGCTGCGTGCCAGCAGCAGTGCAGAAAATTACTTCTCCAGTGCTGCTAGCAGGCAATGCTGCCCACACAAGTTAGGGCCAGTGTGATGAGGCATCTGCCCTGCACTAGCCTAATAAAGATTGAACCCAACCCTGGGAGAAGGCTGGGGCTGTGGAGCAAACAGCTGTAGCTTATAGCAGCCAATTAGGGCCCAGCTGGGGCTAGAGAAGAGGAGGGGAGACTCTTACTCCAGCTGTGGAGCAGTAATGACCTGGCTACTGGTAAGTTAGCAAGGATACCTGAAACAGTAGTGCTAGGAAAAGGCAGGCAGAGCTGGGACACTCTGGCCAGGCAAACTCCCAGTTTCTCAAGGCCTGAGGGTATTAGGACTTCAGGGGGGCAGCCAGAGCAGCAGGTTCATTCCCTTGCCAATGATGAGTGGCCATTTTGGACTGCAGCTTGCCCCTAAGACAAGGGCTAAATGATGACTGGCAGTGGGTCACTAAGGCAAGGTGGGTATAGGGGATTGGCATTCCCTAGGAGGGGAGGCTTGCCATAAGGCAGTACTGTTAGGAAGAGGCATCATGGGTTTAGAGGGACACAGGGCCTGAACCATTGCGGAAGACAGGTAACTGAAGGCGAGACACCAGCCAACAGGACAGTAGGTCCTCTGAGGCTGAAGACCTAATTCCCAAGGAGACCAGCAGGGGGTGCCATGATGGTGAGTCATGACCTATTACAGGGGATACCCAGTTTTGGCCAAAAAGAAGGTACAGCTGGGACAGTACTGAAAAGAAAGAGTATCCTTGCCAAAATGGGACTTAGGTCTTCTGTGCATTAAGGTAACCATATCAGGCAGGCTATCAAAAATATTTTTAGCTGCTCCTGTTATCTACATTTGAAGCAACGAACTGGAGGATCACTTGTATGATTTCTGGAGTCAAGAGGTGAATGCTTGAAAAGTGGCCTGCAGCATGCAGATGTCAGATTAGATGAACATGATTATCCCTTCAGATGCATAGACTGTAAGTCAGAGTCTCTGATGCAGACTCTACTGCATGAGGAGATCCAGGCCAAAGTGGTGTCAAAGTTTAAATGCTTAATTTGTAGATCAGAATTAACTGCCAATTTTTAAGAAACTAAGAGTTCAAGGCACTTTATAACTTGAACTGTCAGAGCCTGAGAGAGAGGGGTTTTTTTAAGTGCTTTGTTTCATCCTCTTGCACTCATTCTCACTCAAGGTAAACTATTTCATTACCACTACTTCTCGGTTTTACTTTTTTGGTGTTGAGCAAAATCTATTTGATTCCCCCCCTCCCCCTTACCATTGCATGTACGGGACTTTTCTGGTAGGTTTTAAAAAAGTCCTCTTTCACTGTTGATAGGGAACCTCTGATTTATTTTTAGCTACATTTGAAGATCAGCAGGGAAGGAACAAAGTCAATGGAACACAATACAACATAATAACATTCTCTTTACATAGCTTCTGTCCTACAAAGTTTCTCCTGAGGTGCTTTCCAGTTCCACAAACAGTATATGCTATACATTTACAACAAGAAGTAGTGGCATAAAAACATTACACTGTAGGAAAAAAACAATAATTCACTCAGTAAGGTTCTGATCCAAAGCCTGTTGAAGTTAATAGGAATCCTTCAGCTGACTTCAGTTCATCATGGCTATTGTCTTAAGTGGCTAGGAAGTGTGTGTGCTGGGACTGCTACATCTTTTACCAGATTTAATCATATAATGGTTAGCTTCTAGTTTGCTTTTTCTCTGCCTGTTGTCTCTCATAATTTACTAAGATTATAAAATCTTCAGGGAAGCAATATTCTCATATGTATACCGGGCCTACTACAATGCAGCTCTGATTTCTCAACAAGGCCTCTGGGTGCTTCTGAAATATAAATAAACAACTAAGTAAGAAGATAAAAGATGGAATGGAAAGGTGTTTGAGTTTCATCCCGTTACTCCTGGCTCTACCTAGTAACACAACTGCAGATCTGTGTATAAGAATGCAAAAGCCAAATGGACAACTAACTGTCATGTAAGCATCTAGAAAGAACAAAAATAAGCTCATGTTGTGCAATAACCACCATTTCCTCTTTTTAAAACCATGGTATAATCCTGGATTATTTCATTTTAATTGCCTTGGTGGTAATAGCATGTGATCAGCATGATGATGTTTCCAGCTCCTTCTGTTTGATATTCTTCTAAGAATCCCTTTCAGTTTTGTCCATTTTTCTAGTACTGAACCCTGCAACAGGGCCCAAGCATAATTTTTTCATATGCAGTATAAATGTGTAACACGGGCTCACCTCCCTCCCCCCACTTTACAGCCTCAGTTGGGCCCTCCAGACCCCAGTAAACTGCATCCTTGTGGGGACCCTGCTCTGCAATCTTAGAGGTCATTATGGTTTTCTTAGGTCCCCAAGGGTCCTCTAGATTTCTGGTCAAGCCGTCAGCCTGCCCCCAAAAAGAGCCATCAGGGAAGAACCCCACAAGGGGATACTATAGAGCAGGGGTGGGGAACCTAAGGCCCAGGGGCCGCGGCTGGCCTGGATCTGCCCCTGAGGCTCAGGGTGTTTCTCCCCCCCCCCCTCCTCCCCCAGCATTAGGAAGCCTGCGCTGGCACTTCAGCCCTCCCACTGGCCCACCATGGGGCTGGAGCAAACAAAATCTACTAAGTTGGGCCCCCGTAGGCTCTGGTTTGCAGGGGGATTGTGGGGAGTGTCTTTCTCCTCAGTCAAGGGCCACGTCAGGGAGAGTTTGTTTTCATGTTTTTTTTCTGTGTGGCCTCTGACTGAGTTTTCTGTGGCTCGATGGCCCCTGCTCAAAAAAGGTTTCCCCCTCCCCTGCTGTAGAGACATCCTCTCCTGAACCTTTTCCTGATGGTTTTCTACCAAAGGGGATAATCTGAAATCTAGGTTTATCCCTTTTGTAGAATGTCTGTATCTCTACTCAGAAGGCAAAAAAATCTGTGTAATCTGAGTGTATTATTTAAGGCTCCCTCTGTGTTATTTTCCTGGCCTTATTAATGTTTGACACCCCTTTCCATGTTGTTAATATTTCCTGATAGTTTCATTAATATGTTAATTTTTCATTATAATTGATTAAGTTGTTCAATAATAACACCTCTTACCTTGCCAGCTCAGTGTCCTGTAAGTAGGGTGACCAGATATCCTGATTTTATAGGACACTATTTGGGGCTTATTACCTCCCAGCTCCTGTTTTTCATACTTGCTATCTGGTCACCCTCCCTTTATCTTCTCAGCATCTCCTCAGCTCTTTCTAGTCTGCCCCACACACTTAGAAAATCAGAGAAGCATTCCAAGCATCCTTCTCATCTTATTCCCAAACTCACCTCTTCCCCACAGCTACAAGATATGACTCCATAATACTGAGTATTGGTGACTATAGAGTATGGAGCAGCAGCCAACATGGTGATTCTGTGAAAGGACTGCACCTTTATGATCTGGAGCATCGTATGATCATTGGAGAGGGTTCAGCGGAGGGCGACCAAAATGATTAGGGGGCTGGAGCATATGACATACGAGGAGAGGCTGAGGGAGTTGGGTCTATTTAGTGTGAACAGCCTTTCTCCATCCTCTTTGGAACCTCCCTTTAGGTAGTTGAAGGCTGCTATCAAATCCCCCCTCACTCTTCTCTTCTGTAGACTAAACAAACCCAAATCCCTCAGTCTCTCCTCATAGGTCACGCGCTCCAGCCCCCTAATCATTTTGGTCTCCCTCCGCTGGACCCACTTCAATGCTTCTACATCCTTTCTATAGTGGGGGGCCCAGTTACCTGCCACAGATCTCTCTTCTCACAGGCTATGTCTAGACTATGTAGAATTTTTGAAAGAGGATATGCAAATTTCTTGGATATGCAAATTCTGATCTCACTTTCAAAAGAGGATCTTTCGAAAGTGAAAGTAGTCTGGATGTGTTTTTTTGGGGGGGGGAACCCATTTTTGAAAAAAACGCTCTTCCTTAAAAAAGGAGGTTTACGTGGTTTTTTTTCGAAAAAGGGGATTTTTTCCTGAAAAAACTGCGTCCAGACTACTTTCCAAAGATCCTCTTTAGAAAGTGAGATCAGAAGAAGATATGCAAATTCCCGCAGAATTTGCATATCCCGTAGTTTAGACATGCCTATACAGTGAGAGAGTAGCAGACGGATGGCAAAGGCCTTGTGAGCAGTTATAACTCAGGCTGTGCACTTGTTTCACCACATGGTGGTGATGCTGGATTGCAAATCCCTGTCTTCATGCTCCATTCAGTTTGTGCTACTTGAACAACCAATGCATGCAGCCCCTTTTGCAAACTAAAAGTAGGGAGGGGTGGGAGAGGGATGTCCTTAAGAAGAGCTAAGAGTTTGGCATTTTCTCCATGACTTGTTTATCTGGATTGGTGAAGAACAAGAATGAAAAGGTTTGATGTAGACAAACTTTTAAAAATCAGGGTTTTCCTAAACTTCTTTCAGTGTATCCAAATTTTGTTAGCCTTCCTGTCCATGCTCATTCAGACAGTGATCAGATTCCCTTACTACCCTACCTAAAACCACCTAATAGCCCCAGCATACTCAGGGAATCTGAATTCAGCAATAGCAATGGCTCACTAGACTAACTATTGAAAATTTAGCAGTAGGTACGGGCAGAGAACCTCAGTCCAGTGGGAAGGATGACAGTGATAAGAGGTCCTTGTATGATACTAACAAAAATTGGGTACTGATACAAGGTTTGGCAAAGATTGGGTCATACTTCTATATTTTCCCCAAAGCTCATGCTTAATGTGCCCACTTCAACTCTGCTTGTGTAAATGGGTAAACCTCTGTTGATGTGAGTGAAGTTGTGCTGATTTAAGTTTCCTGAAGCTCTGGTCCTATATGTTTATACACATGCACACACACACATTCCAGGACTGGAGGAGGTTTTAAAAAATAACTTAATTTTGTTGTGATCTCTTCTTAAATGCTGGATATGGACTTTGGAAAGAATTCGGTTACCTTTGTTCTTGACTGTACCACCTTGCTACAGCCATACTTGGGTAATACTATTGGAGTTAATCGGATTAACCAACGTAAAAGTGATATGAAGTCAAAACTGGGAAGCGTAAATCAGCAAATGTGACACTAATCATATATAGTTTCCTCATTGTCAGTCATTCTACTGATATAGCATAACATAGGATCATCTTGTGATTAAGGTACAGGACATAGAATCAGGAGAGCTAGATTCTATTTGTAATTGCTGCTGAATTCTCCGTGATTTTTTTTAAGGATGTTTCTGAACTGAACTGTGCCTCAGTTTACTCATCTGTAAGATGGGGATAATAACTTACAGGGGTATTTTAAGGTTTATCCTCTGAAAATTATATAGCTAAGTTATATAGTGGGGGGGGGGTTAAGTTAAAAGAGGAACACTTCTGTTTGAAGGCTTGCTGTTGGTATAACTGGAGAGGGATAATGTTACTATTTCACCTTTTGTCAAGATGCTAATATTTTTATTGCTTTTGATAAAATATTAATGACATTTAATTTGAGAAAAAAGTTTTATCCATTTCATGATCTTTACAGTGAAGGACATCTCTGCAGCAGATGTATGGCAGACATTGCACTAATGTTGCTGGATTCTGAGGAGAAAATAGCAGGCTATTCATAAAATGTAGCTGTGTAGACAGAATCATTGACATATAGTCTAACTCCCTGCACTGAGGTAGGGCCAGATAAATCTACATCTTCCGTGACTGCTGTTGGTCAAACTTGTTCTTAAACTTCCAATGACAGGTATTCAGCAGGTTCACTTAGTAGCAGTTCCACTGCTTAACTAATCTTATGATTAGAAAGTTTTTCCTTGCACTTTTTGCCATTGTTCTCAAGCAGAGGGGAGGGAGGCAACGAGTCTTCATGCCCTTTTCCTCCTTGGTTATCTGTGTAGATGCCATGGCAACATAAGCATAGAACTCATTGTGGAACCTGTTGAGCATCAAAACACTATGATAATGATATTAATCACGGTATGCCTAATGCTGGAGTATGGGAGGCCATAAACATACTCTTTTGCAAAGCACTTGAGTTGATCAACTGGCAAATGCCACCAGCATTTGATCCTCTCGACACAATGGAATGAAGTGTATGAATTGCTTTACCTGGCCAGGAAACGCAAGAATACCAGAACGAGACCCGCTCTGACAGTGGAAAAATGGGTGGCAATAGCCCTGTGAAAGCTTGCAACTCCAGATAGCTATCGCTAAGTGGGAATCAATTCAGGGTGGGAAAATCTACAGTGGGGGTTGTTGTGATCTAGGTAGCCAAGGAAATCAATACCCTTCTGCTATGAAGAGGAGTGACTCTGGGAAACGTGGAGGACATCAGGGTGGCTGCTGCACTGAGGTTCCCTAACTGTGGTGGGGCAATCGATAGAGCACATATTCCCATTTTGGCACCCGACCACCTTGCCAAGGAGTACATAAACTGCAAGAGGTACCTTTCAGTGGTGCTGCAGGGGCTGGTGGATGATCAGGGCTGTTTCACCAACATCAACATAGGATGGTTGAGAAAGATGCATGACACATACATCTTTAGGAATTCCTGTCTCTTGTGCCAGATGGACAGCTAACAGGGTCAGGGGAGTGTGCAGCAGGCTTGCTGTAAGGAGAAGTGAAGAGCAGACTTTATAAGAAATACATTGTAGAGCATAAAACCTAATCCGTTTGAATAAAATGAAGGTCTGTCTAAAGGCAATGGGGTGTGTTATATACAAGGCCACAGTTACATTTTTAAATGGCCACTATACAGCAGGTATGCCTCCGTGCTCTTAGAGGAGCAGCTGTACTTGATTTGGTGGCAGTCAGGCATGGCAAGGGACAGACTGCAACATGAGCCTGCAGCAGGGAGGTGGTCTGGGCATGATGGCAGAGCAGAGCAAGGGCTCATGCAATGCTCATGTGTATAACACCCCTCATTCTCTCGGAGAGTGCAACTTTCTCTTCCTGCAGGAGTGGGCAGCCAGGCAGGCAAAGGGCAGGGATCCGGGCATGGCAGCAGGTCAGAGCAGGTGCTCAAACCATGCTCCATTGGGGATGAGTAAATGGAGGTTTACTGCGGAGGCATCAGCTAAAGCTTTCCCTGCTTCATCCAGCTTGCCATGTGAAATATCAGTCTTCTCTGAGTTACACAGAGTGCTAGGCAGCAGATGCTGACTGAATTTGTCCAGAAACCTGGGCTTTGTGCTGCAGTGGTGCTTGACCACTTATTGCTGGCTTGGCGTGGAAAGGTGTCCTACCATGCATGGAGGACAGAAAAAGGCAGCCTCCCCAGAAACCTTATGAGAAGGATGAAAGAGTTCCTCTACGAGAGCTGTATAGAGATACGCAGGGAGGATTTCTGCTCTGTCTTCAGACATATTAGCCACTGATGGACCTAACCTCCATGAATCTATCTAGCTCTTTTTTTGAATCCAGTTAAAGTTCTAGCCTTCACTGCATCCTCTGGCAAGTTTGGTATCATCTGCAAATTTTGCCACCTCACTGTTTACCCCTTTCTCCAGATCATTTATTTGCAGATGATACTAAACTGCTCAAGAGAGTTCAGACCAAAGCAGACTGTGAAGAGCTTCAAAAAGATCTCATCAAACTAAGTGATTGGGCAACAAAATGGCAAATGAAATTTAATGCTGATAAATGTAAAGTAATGCACATTGGAAAAAATAATCCCAACTATACATACAATATGATGGGGAATAATTTGGCTAGAACTACTCAAGAGAGATCTTGGAATCACTGTGGATAGTTCTCTGAAAATATCCACTCAGTGTGCAGCGGCAGTCAGAAAGGCAAATAGAATGTTAGGAATCATTAAAAAAGGGATAGAGAATAAGAGAGAATAAGACAGAGAATATCTTATTGCCTCTATATAAAACCATGGTATGCCCACATATTGACTACTGCATTCAGATGTGGTCGCCTCATCTCAAAAAAGATATATTGGCATTGGAAAAGGTTCAGAAAGGGGCAACAAAAGTGGTTAGGGGTTTGGAACAGGTCCCATATGAAGCGAGATTAAAAAGACTTGGACTTTTCAGCTTAGAAAAGAGGAGACTAAGGGGGGATATGATAGAAGTCTATAAAATCATGACTGGTGTGGAAAACATGAATAAGGAAAAATTATTTACTTATTCCCACAATATAAGAACTAGGAGTCTCTAAATGAAATTAATAGGCAGCAAGTTGAAAACAACCAAAAGGAAGTTTTTCTTCATGCAACACATAGTCAACCTGTGGAACTCCTTTCCAGAGGATGTGGTGAAGACTAGGACTTTAACAGGATTTAAAAAAAAACCTAGATAAATTCCTGGAGGTCAGGTCCATCAATGTTATTAGCCAGGATGGGTAGGAATGGTGTCCCTGGCCTCTGTTGTCAGGGGCTGGGAATGGGTGAGAGGTCACATGATGATTCACTGTTCTGTTCACTCCCTTTGGGGCATCCTGTTGGCAGACAGGATACTGGGCTAGACGGACCTTAGGTCTGACCCAGTATGGCCATTCTTATGTTCTTTTCCTGTTCATCTGCAAAGCAGTACAGTTGAAAGTCCTAGTGAGATCAGTCACTGGGGGACAATTCCAGGGGCCAAGAACATTTACTTTCACAGTACTGCATCTGCACACTGTAAAGTAAACCATGCAAGGTTGAGGTTAGCATTGCTTCTCATGAAAGCAGGAGTACAGAAATCAACTTTAATGGTCCTTAAAGTTGACAAAATGGGCTGTATGGTGTGGACTCATTTAAAAAATCAAACTAATGTTGCTAAGTTCAACCTAAACTTCCAGTAGAGACCAGGCCAAAGATTTACTCAGCATTGCTTGGATCTTTATCTCAAATAAGTTTTTGTTTTTCTTCATTTAAATCATTGTTCTAGGGGTGGGGCTGGGCATTAGGGGCTTAGTGTTCAGGCTGTCCCAGGGAGAGAGGACAACCGCAGCAGCTTGGGATTAGGTAAGGGGCACTAGTATAGTAGATAGCTGTTCCTTTCTCCACTCCCGCCCCCTGCTAGTCCAGTGTGGTTATAGCTGTCCCTCTCTTCATCTCTGATCCTTTGTTGCCACCCTGTGATCATTCAGTAGTATAACTGCCCCTCCTGCAAGACCCCTCCATTTCCATTTTATGAGAAACAATCAAATTCCAGGCACATCTCATTGCCCTGACACAACCAAACCCTGACTTGGCTTTAAGTTATGATAAAGGGACAGGTGTACCAAATTTGGTGATCCTAGTTCTTACCATTTAGGAGGAGTTCTTGAACAAATGGACATCTAAAATATATTGAACATGCACATCTAAAATATATTGTAAGATGTACATTTTAACTGGAAGATCAAACTTATGCTTTATATGCAGGCATATTTAACAGCTGGGTCTTCTTACATGTTAGTTTGTTGGTTTTGTCCTTTTTTTGTTTGTTTATAAATATATGGTAGCAGTGGCAGTGCTAGTGGTCCCACACAATGCTCCACTGATATCTCCCATTCTTATCCTGTAGACATCCCCGGTGTCTCTGCTGAAACTGCTAGTTTGAATGGCAGAGGATTTTGTGATGCAGACACTAATGGTATGTGATCAGGCATATCACTAACCTGATGCCACCTCCTGGCCACTCTGGGAATTAGCTCATCAGGTCACCATGCAGTCCCATGGTGTTCCTGCCTGCAATCACCAATCCAGGCTGGTGAGCTGATTGTACAGCCTGGGGTCTGCATAATCTTGTCTCTTTTTGAGCTGGGTGCCCCTGTCATGTACACTCAGTTCTTTCTCTGTGTTCATCACCCAGA
Organism: Pelochelys cantorii; assembly: GCA_032595735.1. Classification (NCBI taxonomy): domain Eukaryota; kingdom Metazoa; phylum Chordata; order Testudines; family Trionychidae; genus Pelochelys; species Pelochelys cantorii. Next base: position 8,393,513 of record CM064339.1, on the reverse strand, counting down.
AGCCCACCCAGACCTCATTCTCCTCATGCATATTAATTTTTCTTCTCATCCAGTGAAGATTAGATCAGACCCCACCTAGCCCCTGGCTCCAGGTCTGTAGTCTCATGGCTCCTCTTGACAAAGGCACAGACATTACAATATTCACATTGTCTGTCCATTCACACCCACCCACCAACTCCCATGTCACAGGATAGAATATTACAGATCTTAAAGATTGTACAAGCAATAGCTGGAAGTTACAAAGCTTGCAAGAATGTGCAGAACTTGAAACATTACATGAAAGTTACATGGCTTACAGTAACAAAGTTAGGAGGCTCACATGACTGAAACTTACATGACTTAGAACAACTGAGAGTTACATGGCTTACAATAGCAGAGGTACATAACCAGTCACATGACTGATAATAACTGAAAGTGACATGACTTGCAATATAAAAAGTACATGTCATACATCCACATTATACTGTGTGGGGCGGAGGATTTACACAACAGATTCCATCACTAGAGCTTTAGAGTGAAACTTTTGGTGCAATTCCCACACTCTCCCACGTCTTGCAAGTTTGATTGTCTTACATTTTCAGCACACAGTGATTAGAAATCACTGCTGTTAGTAGCAGAAAATTCCTAGAGTTAATAAACCAGACTGAGCTAGGAAGTCTTAACAAGGAAGTCTCTTGCTTTTTCTGAAGAGGACTTATTTCTTGTCCTTATAATGTACTGTAGTCTTCCTGGTTACTAATGTAGTTGCCTAAGCATCTGAACAGTTTAAATAATGTCCCATCTGATATTGTCATGCAAGGAATCAAACTGTGTAATCCTTTATATAACTTGTCATCTGTTGTGAAAGTCAGGGTTTCTTGAAACACAATACCAGCACTGATAAAAAGTGGCTATTTCTTTAAATGTCTTTAACATATTTTTGTCTCTGCATTTTTTTTTTGTCAAGATTGATAGTAACTGGGTAATCCAATCTAGTCACAAGCTATCAACATAAAATGTGGTAATGGATGAGGGACAGAGGTTTTTCAAAGGAGTTACTAAAACAAGATAGATGTCTTGTCCAAAGAACTGTCTACTTTTAGGAGTTACTAAAACTGTCTAGTTTTAGGAGTTACTAGCCTAGATAACTGTCCAGTTTTCAGAGTTATTAAAACTAGATAACTTTCATCTGTACTAACAGGAAGCCAGAGAGACAGTCTTTTTGTTATATATGCATGTGTGTATAAAATCCTACTAGAAAATGACAACAGGGTAGGACAAAGTTATCTAACCCCCATTTTCCTTTTCTAGCCACTGATTCAGAAATACTAATTGGGTATGTGTCTAGGATTGGAAATAAACTACAGTACTGCTTGATCCAACTTCTGCTTACTAAATAGACTTAGGATGCAAATGACAATCTGTGGGCCATGGCGATTCAGGGCACTGAGGGTACCTCTACACAGCAAGGCTAAAGTTGAATTAAGCTACGCAACTTCAGCTACATCAATTGCATAACTGAAGTTGAAATAGCTTAATTTGGCTTTTGGCGCTGTCTACCCATCAGGAAGTTGAAGGAAAAACACTCTTCCTTCGACTTCCCTTACTCCTCGTGAAATGAGGGTTACCATGAGTCAGAGTAAGAAGTCCTTCAGCTTGACATTGTTTTGAACTAAAGGCTTGTAGTGTAGAAGTGCACTATGCTATTTTGGAATAACTTTTAATTTGTTGGCTTGTCTTTTACTGTTCTACTGTAGACATTATTTTGGAATAACTGATGTTATGTCTCTTAGGGGAGCTTGCTTTTCTGTTGAGGTTTCCTAGGTGCTGTAGTAGCTATTAGCGTAAATAGCTCTTTGTCACCTATTGTTCATGACAGACTTCTGAATAATGTTACCATCTATATTTTTGTTAGTCTCTAAGGTGCTGCAAGACTATTCATTGTTTGTTTTTTAAGTTTTTTTTTTTCAGTTACAGACTAACACAGCTCCCCATCTGAAGCTTGTTAACGATTATGGTGATGTGAAATGAAAAGTAAACCCATGCCTAATGTTACAACCAAAGACTGGCAGAATCAGGCTGTAGCAGCAGTTTGGAAATTCAGTTAAGGCTACAGAAGGATCTATTGTAGCTAAAATGAAATATTTGTGGCGGCTGGATCCTTCAGTTCAGTGTAGATGCTTTGTGCTGTGCCGCAATGTAATCTAGCTGTAAAATGTTTCTTAGTGGTCTAGGGAAGGTAATGGCTCTGGTCTGAGGGCATAACTGGGAAAAGGGGGTATCATGGAAAAAAAGGGAGTGTGCCTAGGACCCCGTATGCCATAGATTCCAAAGCCAGAAGGAGTTATTGTAATAATCTAGTCTGACCTCTGCATAACATAGGACCCAGAACTTCCCTGTGCTGATCTTCAACTCTGCTTTTGGTCCCTTGTGGTTTTGAAGACACACACAAAATAGAGTTACGAGGAGTCCTGTGGCACCTTAACAGGTTTATTGGAGCATAAGCTTTCGTGGGCAAAGACCCACTTCGTCAGATGCATGTAGTGGAAATTCCAGAGGCAGATATAATTATACAGGCATAAAGCAAATTTCTTCATCAGGTTGATGGATTTCCACTCCATACTAACAGATTCAGACTAACACAGCTACCCCTCTGATATAAAATAGAGTAGCTCCTATTCTAATAGCACAATGAGACCCTCTTGTGCACAACAGCATCAGGACTGAGAGAGTTTTGAGAGCAAAAAACAGTCACAGAAGTCCTTCTGTTAGTTGTACCCTGTCTTAATATTCAACATGTATTTGTGTAATAGAGGCAGAGGCAAGATCTTGAAGACCTGTCTGACCATGTGTCTGCCTACGATGCTGGGAGATATGTACAGGTAATTTGTATCAACAATTTTCTATTTTGGATGTTTTGTTTCCTTACATTTTTAAGATGTTTTCTATCTGATCCCATACATGAACATACGTATAGGTATTTGATATATTTCCTTGAAGAAATGGAGTGCTTATGTAACCCACACACCTAGTGTGGTTACTGAGCAATGCAAGTGGTGCCTAGACCACAGCAACAGTTAAGATCAAGAGACCTCTACAGCATGTGTTGGGAGGCCAGTGGCTTTTAGCTCACAGGGTAGAGGCTTCTATGTTCAGCTCCAGAGGTCCGAGGTTCAAATCCACCTGGTAGTAATTACACTATGCTATACAAGGAAACTAGCATATGCTAGTCTACAAAATTGCAAATACGTGGCCTTTGGTAGGGTTTAATAAGCAGGGGGCAAAGGGTTTCCAGTAGTAATCATTTCACAAAGAATATGTGACCTGCTAAGGTAACTCTACAGAGAGAGTCAAGACTTTCCTGATCTCAGATAAGAGACTAATTTTGATTACACAGCTTTGGCTTCAGACCTCACTTTTATAAGATTACTGAACAGTTTATCGTTGTAATTGTACATCCTGAAAGCTGCATATCTTTGAGGAGAGCATGGGTTACATCCCGAGGAAAGTTTGCAAAATGCTCAGTTTTATGAATGACTGCCTGTCTGAGTAGAGCAGTTTTGCTTTATCTTTACACTTCAAACATTTGCCCCTAATAACTGTCTATTTCTTCTGAGAGACAGTGGGGAAAGGAATATCGTTTATTGCGCCAACTTCTGTTGTTAAAAGAGAGAAGCTTTCAAACTTATGCAGAACTCCTCGTCTAGGAAAGGTACTGAGAGTGTCACAATTAAATCGAAAGTAGAAAAAACGTAAAAAGCAACAAATAGTCTTGCAGCACCTTACATGGTACCATCTACATGTTTTGTTAGTCTTGCAGCACCTTAGAGACTATTTGTTGTTTTTTAAGTTTTTTTCCAGTTACAGACCAACTCGGCTACCCCTCTGAAGCTTTAGAAAGTAGGAAGATTTTTAGGCTTAAGGAGCTGTCACAAGTTGCAAGACACCAAGCAAGGTGAAATGAGCAGTTAACACCTTTGCAGTTGTAAGACAAAGGAGAGTCAGCAGGTTATAGATTATTGTAATGAGCCATAAATCCAGTCTTTGTTGGGTCCATGATTTTAAGCGTCTAGCAAAATTATGAATTTAATCTCTCAGGTGTTCAGTGTTCAAGTTTTCTTTGAGAATGAGTACTAAGAGTTCAGACATGAGTGATCATTTTGTGAAAAGTTTGCATCCAGAGGTGTTTGGGTGTCATTGTCTTTTATCACTTTTCTGTGTGAGAGCATGGTGCTGGTCTTGTGGGCTTGTTTCACCCACATAGTTGGTTTTGGGGCATTTAGTGTATTGGATCAGGCACACCACTTATTGTAGCAGGCACGTGTAGGACATATGGATTTTGAAAGGTGTGTTATGGGAGATATCTCCCATTGTAGCAGTGGAGATATTTCCACATGTTTTTCATCTATTGTTATGGCAGGATTTGTTCTGCTTTTAGTTGGTATGTCCTGGTCTCAAGGAAGCTGGCTTTTGATAATGGGCTTGGAGAGGGCCCGGGAGGGGTTGTTTGAAGGTTGTCTTCTAGACAAAGTTTGGGAAAATTTCTTTTGGGATGTGGTCCCCCTAAAACATGGGTTGTAATTGTTTAACAATACTCCATATAGATTTGAATTTGTGCTAATAGGCAGCAAGTAGGGATATGCTATTGGTGGGTTATTTTTCTGCATCAAAGCAGGTTCTCCTGGGCTATTTGTATGGCCCATTGCTTGATGTTCTCTACTTCTCTGGTGACGTATCTTTGTTTGGTGAAGATGGTTTTAAATGTATTAATGTGTATATTCTGGACTTCCTCTTATTCTGTGTTGCTGGCATGACTGGTAATGGTCAAAGTGGGAGTCAAAGAGTAAGGCCAGGTCAGATACTAAGAGGTTAGAGCAGCGTTTCTTAAAGTGTATTCCATGGCCATGAGGCAGTCGGAGGTGCGCCACAGAGAGAACAGAATTCAAAATGGCCTCCCTCAAAGGGACAAGCCTCCTTTTTTAAAAAAAAATTTTTGTTTGTTTTTTGCTCAACAACTTTTCTCTGGGGGCTTTTTTTTTTTCCTTTTGTCAACAACTTTTCCCTGGGGAATGGCTGCCCTTAAAGGCTCAACAAAAAATTCCTTGGTGTTCCCCATTAAAAAAAGAATTATTGTTTGGTGTTCCTCGGTCTTAAAAAGTTTAAGAAACACTGGGTTAGAGTCTGTGACTGGCCAGAGGACAGACCAAGAGTTGAATGCCTGGAGGCATGCAGGCCAGGTTAAGTTACCAAGAGGTCTAAAGCTAGAGACAAACTTGAGAGCAAAACTGCACCTCAGTAACCAGTGATGTGTCACGTCAGGATACCAGAAAGTCAAGTCAGAGGAGCAGGTATGAAAATCATAAGGCATTCAGTCAGAGCAGGGTGGATCCCAGTCAACTACGTTTAAACAAGGGCTGTGTACCAATCCTGGCCCTCAGTGTTCTGCCAATCTGCTACTAGACCTAGTGTCCTCACTCTGAGTTCAGCTCTCATTCTGACAGGAGTTGCAGATCTCTGAGTGGCAGGTTGGAACTGGCTATCTTTTGTGGACAAAACTTAAAAACCAGCAAATAGTCCTGCAGCACCTTAGAGACTAACAAAAAATGTAGCTGGTATCATGAGCTTTGATGGGCACAACCCACTTCTTCAGATGAATGGAGTTAAGGGGTCCAGGGTGCAAATAAATAGCAGAGGGGAAGATGGGAGGGGAAGTGAAGGAAAAAAATGTTGTCAATTAGAATGTCCATGCTAAATGAGGCTAATAGAGTGGGCTCTAAGTATTGTAAGTACCCGGTACTTAGCTTTTTATGTCATTAGGATGTGGAAAGTAGTGGCCCATCCAGGTCAGGTCTTTGTTTAAACCTCTGTTCAAGCTGTCAAACATAAATGAAACCCAGTTCTGCAGTTTCTCTCTCCAGGGAACTTTTGAAATTGCTTTGAAATAATACAGACACTTTTAGATCCATTAGTGAGTGTCTGGGCAAGCTGAAATGTTCCCCAATGGGCTTCTGTTTGTTACCATTTTGAATATCTGATTTGTATCCATTAATCCTTTGTCGTAGAGACCATCCAGTTTGGCCAATACCATGGCAGAGGGGCATTGCTGGCACTTGATGGCATAGATCACCTTGGTGGATGTGCAGTTATATGAGCCTCTGATGTGGTGGCTTATGTGGTTAGGTCCTGTGGTGATGTTGCTTGTATAGTTGTGTGGTCAGAATTGGTACCAGAGCTGATTTCAGGGGTGGGTTCCTGGATGAGTATGATGGAGGTGTGCTGTGTGGTTGCTGAACAGAATTTGTTTGAGGTTAAAGTTCAAGACATTAGTCTGAGTGATCTGGCTGTAGAAAACCAGAGATTTCTTAGTGTGTTTTGGAGTGGTTTAAAGCCGCCACTCTGCACTGGGGGCTGGGCTGGCAGGACACAGGGTTCCAGGCACATTAGGGTAGCAGCCAGAAGTCCTAGTTCCTGCCCCTGTGTCTTCTAGAACCAGCAGCACTGGCCAATTGCCCCAACCCATAGGGCCTGGAGCAGTTGCCCCAATTTGCCCTATTCAAAGGATGGCTCTATGTGAAGGTAATTGTGATCTGTGGATTTCCCATACATAGTTGTCTGTGGGGTTCTATTGTTGAAGCTGATTGTGGTGGCTAGGGTGTTGATATTGGTGTGGGAGTGTTCTAGAAAGTGTTTGATGGATGAGTGGTGATGGAAGTCTCTGAAGATGTTTGTCATCTTTCCACAGGATGATAATATCATTGATGTATCTCAAGTAAATCATTGGCTTCATGGTGATTTATCCAGAAATTCTTCCTTGAGACCCGTGAAGAAGTTGGCATATTGTAGAGCCATCATAATACCATGGCTGTTCCCAGGGTTTGGACAAAGTGTTGTTGACTGTAGAATTGCTGTGGATGAAAATGAAATGGATGAATTTGGTGATGCATGAGGTGGATATCTGAATGTTGTCCATGTCTTGTAGATATTTGAGCCAGGTAGTGATGCCACAGTGGTGAAGGATGTTGGTGTATAGACTGGTGGCATACATAGTAACAAGATTAACAAACTCCCTCAGAACACCAATGCTGCAGAGTTTCTGGAGGAAGTCCAGCTGTGTCCTGAAGGAATCATAGAATCATAGAGCTGGAAGAGACCTCAGGAGATCATCAAGTCCAGCCCCTTGTCCAAGGCAGGACCAATCCCAACTGGCCCTTTGTGTGGTTTGTGGATTGTTTCTGTGAATCAGCACTGCAAATATCTATTTCCTTTTTGGTAGTTACATAAGAAACACAGTTGTGGGTTTTTTTAAAAAAAAATCAGGGGTCTTTCCAGTTTCGATAGTCACAACAAGTAAATGTAATAAGGGGATTTTTCTGGAAAGTGCTGCTTCCTGTATTTGTACTAAAATGAGTAGAATGCACTGGCTTTCGGTAACTGTATTTAAGAACATAAGAACGGCCTAAATGGGTCAGACCAAAGGTCCATCTAGCCCAGTGTCCTGGCTGCCGACAGTGGCCAATACCAGATGCCCCAGAGGGAGGGATCACAAGAGGTAATCCTCACATGATCCTTCCCTGTCACCCACCTCCAGAGAAACAGGCTTGGGATACCATTCCTACCTTTCCTGGCTAATAGCCATTGATGGACCTAACCTCCATGAATCTATCTAGCTCCTTTTTGAATTCTGTTAAAGTCCTATTTGATTGTTCCAGAAGAAATTGGCAAATTTTCCAGTCTCCTACAGCTGACTTCCACCCAGGCCTTCATTCTGGAGATTCTCCCAAATTTCAATCTATTTTGTTATATTCCTCAACTTCTAGTCTCCCTTCCTCCTGATGCTGATTTTTTGTCCTCCTTTACTAGGTTCAGTGTGATGTACAGCCTATTCCTATGGGGCATTGAGCCACAACAATTCACATTGACTTCAAACAGGGATGCAGGTGACCAGAGCCACCTATGACCAAATTATAAATTACTTGGGGATGGTGACCTGTAGTTTTGGGGGTTTGTACTTCTTGGTGAAGTGATTTGCTCACCTGTGATACCGAGTAATTAATAACTGTGCAGGACAGTCTTGTCTTCAGCAGGACAGACTCTGCAGCATCCAATCATCTTGTTCAAATTCTATACCCTGGCCTAAAGAGATCCTTTGTGTCACTAAAACAAATGGCTTCACTGTTTGAATAGCTTCTCCTGAAGCAGAGGAAGCCATATCAGTGCAGGTACCTCATTGTACAGCTGAGGACAGGGAATTGTGAAAGAGAAAAGTCAACATTATACTGTGTGTGGCCTTGTCCTCTATGACAGGCAAAGTCCAATTGATCAGCCGCTGACAACAAAATTATGAGGAGTTAAACCTATTACCAAAGCATGAGATAGTAAGGAATCTGTGAGAGCCTACAGAACAAGAACCCCTAGGTGACAAGTTGGAAGGCAACATGGGCTTCAAAGAGTTGGGGAAAAGTCAGGGTATAGACTATTTACACATCTGTTGAGAAAGAGGGTGCAATTAGATCTCTAAGTACAGCAAAGCCTGTATATATGTGTATGTATATGTAAAATATACCTGCAACTGAATTTATATTTTGACACCATCTCCCTTGGCCTGAACAAAGACTTGAACTGGTTAACATATTATAACACCAGCTTTCCTTACATTCAACATCCTATTGACATCAAAAGCTAAGTATGGGATACTTCCAGCCCATTCAATTAGCCTCATTAACCATGGAACTACAATTGACAGGTACTTTTTTCAGTCTCCTGGAATCTCTCCCGACTTCCATGATCTTTCAAAGATGATAGCTAAAGGCTCATATGTCTTCTCTATCAGCTCCTTAAGTATTCTAGGATGCAATTCATCAGGCCCTGGTGACTTGCGGACATATAACTTTTCTAAGTAATTATAAACTTATTCTTTTTTAATTTTCACTTCTAAACCTACCCCACTCCCACTAGCATTCACTATGTTAGGCATACTGTCACTATCCAACTTCTTGACAAAAACCAAAACTAAGAAGTCATTAGCACCTCTGCCATTTTCACGTTTCCTGTTATTATTTCTCCCTCTTCACTGAGCAATGGGCTTACCCTGTCCTTGGTCTTCCTCTTGCTTCTAATATACATTTAGAATGTCGTCTTGTTACCCATTATGTCTCTAGCAAGATTTAGCTCTTTTTGTGCCTTTGCCTTTCTAATCTTGCCCCTGAATACTGTGTTGTTTGCTTATATTCATCTCTGGTAATTTGACCTCATTTCCACTTTTTAAATGACTTCTTTTTGATATTTAGATCATATAAGATTTCCTCTTATAATAACTCCTGCTTTCCTTGGGGAATAAGCTTATTTTGAAATGGCTATTTCAGGAGTTATTATTTTGAATTTAGCTCTTTTGAAATAATTTCCAAGTGTAGACATGCCCCAAGGTGCCACAGGACTACTCATTGTTTTTAAAGTTACAGATGAATCTGGCTACCCCTCTGAGACTGTAATGGAATTGTGACTCCACAGGGAGTCACAATTATGCAGGGATGAGAATAAGCTGTTAGGTTACTGGGTAGATTAGTCAAGAATTACTCCCCCACAACCACTTGAGCAATTGTTCATTCTGTAGCTCAGGGGTCGGCAACCTTTCAGAAGGGGTGTGCCAAGATTTAACTTTCCCCATCCCCTCAGTGCAAGCCCTGCCCCCTCCCATCCTGCCCCCACATCCTACTTCCTCCCCTCCCCCCGTTCCTGCCCCTGTATCACTGTGCCCCCCAGTGCATACACCGGCAGGGCAGCAGTGCTGGGACTCGCAGCCCCCTGGGAGCAGCACTGGAGTGAGGAGGGGCTGGGGGGGGCAGAATCACTTCTCTGCCTGGCCCTTTGCCTGGGGTTTGCCCCTCATGGGCAGGCTGTGGCTCCAGGGCTAGGGCAGGCAGAGCCTGGAGCTGCCCAGGGCTGGCTCCAGCCCCCGGCCGGGCTCACCGGGGTGCTGGGGAAGCATCTCCCCACCCGTGGGGAGCAGCTGTGGCTTAGCCTGGGTCCTGGCACCCCAGGGAGGTGGCAGCAGCATGTGAAGTAGCCCTAGCTCCATCCCCTCCTGGAACAGGAGGCAGAGCCTGTAGAAGGGGGAGGGATGTTAAACCCTTTGCATCCCTGGGGTGTGCAGTTCCCGGGAGCTGAGACCAGTGGAGGATCTCTGCTTGCTTGCTGAGCTGCCTTGCCCCTACGCCATGCTGCGCATGCCACAAAAAAATCATCTCGCGTGCCACTTATGGCACGTGTGCATACGTTGCTGACTCCTGCTCTAGTTCCTGGGGAGGGTCAGCTGGCTTGCTGGCTTTCCCTGCTCCACACACAGTCCTAAAGTGATATCTGATGCATTTGCACATCTCTAATCTCTCTTCCCAGGGCTTGGTAAAGCACAATCACCGAAACGGAGCATGAGGTGTGAAGTTCTATTCTATTGATCATGTGCTTATTAAATAGTCTTAAAGACTAGCCAATTAGCCCGCCATAAGACGGGATTTTCAGATCTCTCCTCCACGTCGGTCTTCTCTCCTGAGCCTCCGGTCTCTCGCTCTGTCTCTCTCTCTCCCTCTCCTCCTGCTATTGCCTCCCCCTCTCTCTCTCAGCTCTCCTCCACCTTCTGCCTCTCTCTCCGTCTCTCTGTTTCTCTTCTCCCCCTCCTGCCTCTCACTCTCCCTTTCTCTTCTCCTCCTCCTCCTGACTCTCACTCTCTCTCCGCTCTCCTCTGTCTCTGTCGGGGATACACGCTCGTCCAGGCCCCGCCCCTTGGGCGTGTTCGTCACCGCCCCACCCCCCTTTGCCTCCCGCCGTGGCGCTCGGCTGACTTCTGCGCCGCTCAGCCAGACCGCCGCGCGGGAGCAAGCGGTGCAAACGGCCTCTCTCTCTCTTCTCCTCCTACTGCCTCTCCCTCTCTCTCTCACCTCTCGTCCGCCTCCTGCCTCTCTCTCCATCTCTCTCTTTCTCTTCTCCCCCTCCTGCCTCTCACTCTGTGTTTCTCTTCTCCTCCTCCTGCAGCATCTCTCTCACTCTCTCTCTCACTGTCCTCCGCCTCCTCCGTTCTCCTCTCTGTCTCCTCCACGTCCTCTGTGTCTATTCCGCTTTCCTCCTTTTGAATCTGGTGCCCTTTCCTCACATCAGAGATGCACGCTTGTCCGGGCCCCGCCCCCTGGCTGTTCCCTCTGGGCGGTGCTGTTGCCTCCCGCTGTGGCGCTCGGCTGACTTTTGTGCTGCTCAGCCAGGCTGCCGTGCGGGAGCAAGCAGCACAAGTGGCCGTTTGGGCCCCGTGCTCCCTATGCAGCACCCTCATGCTGCATGAGGAGTGCGGACCCCAAACGGCCACTTGCTCCCACGCGGCGGCCCGGCTGAGCGGTGCAGAAGTCAGCCGAGCGCCACGACAGGAGGCAACAGCGCCGCCCAGAGGGAACAGCCAGCGTTACAGAGTCACAGACATTGGACTACTATATATATGATAATCAGATATGAAAAAACATTTTAAATATTCTTCTGACTTAATCAGGTACTGGGAAAGTAAAGGGCACACAGTGATGGTGGGATGAATATTGCCAGCAGTGCACAAAAATATTCTGTGCCTTAGATGGAATAGCTGATGCACAGCACTCACCTCAGGTGCAGAACCTATTAGGGAAAAGGGTGGCCATGGCATAGTCACACAATAGTGCACATAAATGGGTGAACACACTAAATGTGAGGTAAAGAGAGGGAAAAATTGGGGGGGGGGTGCCGAGCACCCACCAGCACCAGGTTCCACCCTCTGCCTCTCTTCCCCCTGTGCCTCTTGCCTGCTGGTGACCCCATTGATCCAACTTCTCCCCTGTTCTCCCTGAACTTCCAGAAGCGCCAGGAGGGAGGGGAAGGAGTGGAGACTGGGCATATTCAGGCGAGGAAGTAGGGAAGGGGTGTAATGGAGGTGGGGCAGGGCTTGGGGGAAGCAGTGAAATGCGGGTGGGGCCTTGGATGCATGTGTGAGTCAAGCATCCTCCTTCCCTGGCTAGAGAGGAGGTTGGCACCATGTGCATACACATGGCATATGAAAGGAAGTGTGGAGGCCCAGGTTGCCTAAATCAGCTGGAAATGTATTCCAAAGGTGCCAACTAGCTGGAGAAATGTGCCAGAAGGTACACACAGGCAGGGCAGGATTATCTATGTAGCTAGATAGGAGGAGAGACTGTAAATTGATACAATGCACAGTGTGTTTTGTTTTAGATAAGGAATGGTAAAGAGCAATTAATCATCTTACAGAATATCTGATAGATGGCGTAAGTACTTCCGTATATAACGAGGCCAAGGTTTTCAGTCCTGGGTGCTTAAAAGAGAGGCACATTACTTATTATTTTAGGCACCTGAATGTGACTTGCACATGTTACAATGGGACTGCTATGGTAGTCATGTGGAGCATGTGCCTGAGGGTTTGTAGGATTGGCACCTGGGAGTGGGATTTTTGAAAGTGCCTAAATGAGTTAGGAGCAGAAATGTCATTGAAAGTCAATAGAACGCGTGTTTCTAACTCATTGAGGCCTTGTCTACAAATGAAATATTTGGGGAGACAACCTCAATTGTGAATGTATTTATATTGCCATACTCCCCCTGTGAGGACACTTTTATTTGGGTATAAAAGCATATCATTGGGGGACATATGGTATAACTTTCTCTCTCTAGCTATGTATAACTATGTCTGGCAAAACTTTCCCATGTAGTACTCCTGAAAATATTCCCTGAGAGTTTTATGGGAAACCATCTTTATGCTCAGTTTATATTTAGGACTTTAGGTAGCTTGTGGATATTCTTCAGGGTACTTCTGTCATTACCAACCTAATTAACAATGTGTCAAGGTAAATTCCAGAAAGTTATAAGCATTGCAAGAAAAAGCAGTCGGAGATATTTGGCAGGCTACTTTGAATAATTTAACTTTTAGAATTATAGCCCACTGTAGAATTAAATGCATATGAAAAATTTAAGGACCATTTTAAGAGGGCTTTGCTATGGTTCCAGTACAGAACATGCAGGGAAAAAGTAAAACCAATTCTGTTTCTGTGTCTGTGCAACATATTGAGTCTATGAATTAGATTCCTATTCAGTAATTGTTGTAGAGGCTGACAGCAAAAATATATTAGATATTGAATCTGCAGTGGCATTCTTAATACACTTTTGTAAACTTGTAAATCAGATTGAACATTACTGCATAGTTCTACTGTGGAAAAAAATGAACAAGATGTTCACATCACAGATGTTTTCACTCACTATTTCCATGTAGGGAAATAGTTGACTTGTGGCTTCATAACTCTAGTTTGAATGCATGTGGTCTGTTGAGTCTAACGGAGTCAGCAGAACAGATGACATCAGTCTGGGCCTACATAGAGAGTGCTGGATCTTGTACTGAGAGTAGATTGATAAAGTGATTGTTCACCCAATTACCTGATAAAACTCTGAGCAAGGGTTGCAGGATTTAGCCCATCTTAAAAATGTAAGAACGGCCAAACTGGGTCAGACCAAAAGTCCATCTAGCCCAGTGGTCTCTGACAGAGGCCAATGCCAGGTACCTTAGAGGGAATGAACAGAATAGCTAATTATCAAGTGACCCATTGTCAACTCCTTTCCCAACTTCTGACAAATACTAGCTAAGGACACCATCCCTGCCCATCCTGGCTAATAGCCATCAATCAACTTATCCTCCATTAATTTATCTCATTTGTTATTGAACCCTGTTATAGCCTGGGCCTTCGCAACATCCTCTAGCAAAGAGTTCCAAAGATTGACTGACTGTGTTGTGTGATCAAATGCTTCCTTTTCTGTGTCTTATACATGCTGCTCATTAATTTGGCGCCCCCTAGTTCTTGTGTTATGAAAAGGAGTAAAGAACACTTCCTTATTTACATCTGTCATGATTTTAAAGACATCTATTATATTCTCCCTTAGTTGTCTCTTTTCCAAGTTGTGAAGTCCCAATTGTATTAATCTGTCCTCGTATGGAAACTGTTCCATACCCTGAATCAGTTTTGTTGCCCTTTTCTGAACCTTTTCCAACTCCAATATAACTTTTTTTAGATGAACAACCACATTTGCATGCAGTATTCAAAATGAGGGCATAACATGAATTTATATAGAGATAATATGATACTTTCTGTCTTAGTATCTATCCCTTTTTTAATTATTCCCAAGATTTTGTTTGCTTTTTTGGACTGCTGCTGCATATTAAATAAATGTTTTCAGATACTTTCTTGAGTGGAAACAGTTAATTTAAACCTCATCATTTTAAATGTAGTGCTGAGATTTGTTTTCAAGGTGCACTGCTTTAGATTTATCAATACTGGATTGCATCTGCCATCCCCCCCCCCCCCCTTCCCCAGTCACCCAGTTTTGAGAGATTCCTTTGTAAATCTTCACAGTCTGCTTTGGACTTAACTATCTTAAGTAATTTTGTGTCATCTGCAGATTTTGCCATCTCACTATTTATCCCTTTTTCCAGATCATTTATGAATATGTTGAATAGTACTTGGTGTACAGACCCCTGGGGAACATCACTATTAACCTCTCTATATTCTGAAAACTGGCCATTTATTTCTATCCTTTCTTTCCTCTCTTTTAACCAGTTACCTATCCATGAGAGGACTTTTCCTCTTATCCCATGACAGCTTACTTTGCTTAAGATCCTTTGATGAGGGAAGGCCTGCCATGGGAAAGAATGGGGGAGAGGGGAGGTGGCAAAGGGGACAAAAGCAGCTGGCGGTACAAAAGGATTTTGTGGCTCCTGGCCACAGCCGCTGCTACTGTGGCAGTGGCTGGAGACCCAGGCCCTTTAAATCACTGCTGGAGTGCTGCAAAACACTCTCTGGGCAGTGCTAAGGGCTGGCTGGGCTGGGCAGGGAGGGATGTGGAGCTGAGGGATGGCTGCCTGTAGCCCCGCCCCTTCTGTTGGAGACCCAGCCCCTTCTGGGAGTCGAGGGAACAGCCCCTTCCCCGCACCTTGCCCAGGGGCCTAGCAAGTGTGTTGGCTTTCCTGGGTGAAGGACCTTGTCAAAACCTTTCTGAAAATTTTGTTTGTTCTGCGTCTTTTATAAACTGTTGCCAACAGCAAGCTTGGTTACCAGTTGACCTGTTGCTTTCTAGCTGCCTGCTCCTTCTCTGTCACTGATGTAGTCTCTGAGGGTATGTCTACATTGCCTTCCCTCTTAATTCCTAAATCATATTCCTAAATACCTACAAGAAAGCTGTCCAAAATGAGCACACAGTTAACCAAGAAAGAATCCTATGGCATTTCAACACAAAATTGAGAGATGTGCTCTCAACACATGTGAGCAAGTGTAGAAAAAAGCAAAAACACAGTAATGTGGGTAGGGCTTTGTCATGGGATGTTCACACATTAGCAACTAAGTTAGGCTAGCCTATCATTGCAGTGCAGCCAGAAGGGAAGAAGGGGGTAGCCATGTCTACCTCCCACAGCAAGGAAACTCAAGAAGGATATGTCACTGAAGCACAATACCTTCTGAAGTTCATTCTAGGGCAGAATAGAGCCACAAAGCCTCCAATAGAAACCTATGCCTATCAGGCCTACAGTAAGGACAGACCTAAAATGGAGGTTTTTCTCTAAATAAGTGACAGTCTACCATAACAAAGGGAAGATTTCCCTTTTAAAACTCCTGTCTCCTCAATACTTCCCCTTGGCCTGGTTTTGCTCTATAACAAATAAAATGTGGATGTTCTTGCTGTGTCCTGCTGTCCCACTTCTCTGGCTCTAATTCTTTTCATAAAGAACATACATAAGAACATAAGAACATAAGAACGGCCGTACCGGGTCAGACCAAAGGTCCATCTAGCCCAGTATCCTGTCTGCCGACAGTGGCCAGCACCAGGTGCCCCAGAGGGGGTGGACCGAAGACAATGATCAAGCGCTTTGTCTCCTGCCATCCCTCTCCAGCCTCTGTCAAACAGAGGCCAAGGACACCATTTTATCCCCTGGCTAATAGCCTTTTATGGACCTAACCTCCATGAAATTATCTAGCTTCTCTTTAAACTCTGTTATAGTCCTAGCTTTAACCTCACCTGCTTTTTGTGATTTAGAGCTCAGTTCAGCTCAGCCATTCAACAAAGCAATGAGACTCAGCCACCTCTTTAAATGCCTTAGTGAATCTGGGCTTTAGGGTATGTCTACACTGCATTTCTCTTTCAAAAGAGGAATGCAAATGCAGAGGAACGAAATTGCAAATGAAGCGCGGATTTGAATTTCCCGCGCTTCATTTGCATAATCGTGTCCGGGCGCTGTTTCGAAAAAAGAAATGCTGTCTAGACATGGTTATTTTGAAAGAAAACCCTTCTTTTGAAATTACCCTTAAACCTAATTTTATAAGAAGTAAGGGTAATTTCGAAAGAAGGGTTTTCTTTCGAAATAACCGCGTCTAGACAGTGGAGGTTATTGCTTCAGAATGCCATTGAGGCTAATGATTTAGCCAGAGTCAAAGGAGGACTGAATGTTTTTATGAGTAACAATATCCAGACTTACAGTAGTTTATATTTCAAAAATATTCTTTGGAAGAGAGAGAAACTCTCAGGTTTCAGTGCTTTACTCCATCTTCAACTGTTTGGAGATTACGATGAGACCTTCATAGGGATGAATTATCCCACATCTGCCCACTGCAATGTTCTCAGATCATCTTCTGAAGCACCTGAGAATGCTTAGTGTCAGACATGGGGTTCTGGACTAGATGGACCATGGATATGATCCAGTCTGACACTTTTTGTGGTCCTAGAAATATTCCTAAACCCACTGCCTTTAAAAACTTCCTTCACTCCCATGAATATATACTTTATTCTAATTGCATGTCTGGCAACAGGGGCCAATGCTGCATTTTGGCTTGGGTTTTGCTACGTAATAAAATAACTAACATAAAATGCACTGACCTTCTCCTTCCATCCATGCACATTAAGTTGGTTAGGCATTAGAAGGCTGGTTAGGCATTAGAAGGCTAGTAGGAAAGGGATCCCTTACCCTGGCTACATTATCATAGGATTGTTCATATTGATTTGCAGCAAGTTTCCAACAAATGGAAGAGCCCAAGGTCCTGAAGGAGAAGTCCATGGGGTGTTCAGACAACCAAAGATGTATTAAGAGTAAGAGAAATGTGCAGCAGATGGAAGCTTCTATGGTGATCAGTCAGGGGAAGCTTGGATTGAATTTCAGATGCTATGCAATGAGGAGTGGATGTGCTTATGCAATATCGTGCTTCCTGCTGTACTGTATAAAGATGACCTTTACACAGGAGAATTCAACTTTGCAATCAATCTTTTTCTAATCCATTTTGTGTGAGATGGGGGTGGGTGAATCATTTGTAACTTCCTGCCATCACTGTGTGACCAGGGAAGGGAGCCTTCTGTTGCTAAATTAGAATTGGTTAGGCTAGCTGAAAGTATAAAGCTTGTTCACAGTCATACCAACTGACAGACCCTTGGGGTATGCCTGTAGTTCAGAGACTGTACCAGTAAAGTTATGTTGGCATTACCCTGTGGGCTAGCCCCTCAGATTACATCAATGGAAGGAATGCTCTGCTACCCAGTTAGATTTTGTGCAATTAGAAAGTTGGCAATCCTATTGGACCCTAATAGTATCCCCTTTCTTCTGTTTGCTCAGGCATGTGCTTTTCGATATTTGCATTTCCGTGGCTAAAATTCAGATAAGCATGTATGGACTCCTATCCCCAGAGGGCAATGAAGTCAAGGACGTAAGCCTGAGATCATGCTGATGCATGATTGATCAATAATCAGAAGTATGACTCAGATATGAAAACCACATGTTTGGGTATTGCAAAAGACAGCACCTGGCTGTGAGCCAGCTTTTAAACAAGGCTGTGATATCTGGCCAGGATAACTCCAGGAAAAGGGGGTAAATAGCTAAGCAGCAAAGCAGTGCGGGACTCCAGTATGAGGACTTGGCAGATGCACAAAATGTGTTTGGGTTCTGCAAGGTAGAAGTGGCTGCAGCCCCACTCAATCTGCATTTCCGTGAACCTTCCTGAATGTGTGTTTAAATTGCTGGATTAAAGAAAAATGAACTCAAAGCATTTTAATGCAATATAATCTTCAATAAATGTCAAATGTAGACAAATTCTAATATAATTATTCCAGAATATTTGATAATCCCATTGGATGAAGCTAAAACAAAAAAAGGCACCAGAATAAGTATATCCACAAAAAAGGTGTTCTGGAGTAATTACTCCAAATGTAGACAAGCTGGGAGTGTTTGGAAAAGCATTTTAATTCTGTTCTTTATGCCAGATAAAATTTAGGATGCGTGATGAGTTTTGTTTATGCCCTTAAAATTGTTGTTTTATAACAAGTAGGAAAGATGATCTTGATATTAGGGGCATTAGACTGGGACTCAGGAGATCAGAGCAAAGTCCTGACTCTCTCCCACAGATTTCCTTGAACTTGAACAAGTTACTTAGCACTTTTTTATGTTAGAAAAATAGTTCAGTTTAACTACCTCGGTCAGAGGTGTGAAAAATCCACGCTCCCGAGTGGCACAGTTAAGATGATCTAAGTCAGTGGTCTCCAACTTTCTTACACCCAAGATCACTTTTTAAATCTCAGAACAAGCAAAGATCTACCGCCCCATCCTTTCCCCAAGACCCCACCCCTTCCTTGAAGCCCCGCCCTCTCTATTCTCCTCCTCTCCGTCACTTGCTATTCCCAGCCCCTATACACTCTACACTGCCACTTTTTTTTTCCAATTCTTATGTAGGAAGAGGTTTTTCTAACATTTGGCTTGTCTAGACTGGACCAAATGTTAGAAAACCCCCTTTTTTTGGAATCCCCCTTATTCCTCGTGGGACGAAGAATGTGGGGGTTACTGAAAGAGCATGTTTGCTCTTCCACTAAAAAAAGCAGAAGAACAAATGCATCCCTGGATGCGGAAGAGTTTTTCCAGGATATCTCTGGAATCCTGGAAAAACTCCTGCAATCTAGCCGTACCCTCACTGGGTTGAGACAGGATGTGAGGGCTCTGGGGTGGGAATGAGGGATTTGGGTGTGGGAAGGGGTGAGAGGTGCAAGCTCTGGGAGGAAATTTGGATGCAAGAGGAGATGGAGAAAGGGATGCTGGCTCGGGGAGGGGGCTCCAGGCTGGGGAGTGTTGGGGTCAGATGGAGGATTGTGGTACTAAGCAAGCCACAGGGTTGTGGATGTGAGGGTGCAGGAATTTGGGTTGGGGTATGTGAGGGGCCAAGGCAGGGAGTTTCAGAGTATGATCGGCTCAGATCTAGGGTCTGGGGGGGGGGGCGTGCAGGAGTGTTATAATGCTGCGGCCAGATGGGGGCTTGGCCCCAATTGGGGGTTTGTTGGCCAGGCTTCATTTTTAAATAAAATACTATGTCAAACACAAAAGGTTTCTGCATTGTCTTTATTTATGAGAAGGGCAAGGAACCTGTTTTGAGTCAGGGGGTCACTGACCCACAGAAAAGTCAGTTGGGGCCACATGAGAGATGCAAAAAAAAAAAAACCTCCTCCCAAAAACCCCCCAAGCCTCACTAATGTGGCCCCAGCTGTGCTAGTGGGAGCAGGGGACATGGTACTGGGGAAGGGTGCTAATGGGTCCTGGGGTGGGGGCAGGGTTCTGCAGCAGGGGACAGGGTGCCGGGGGGAGGGGACAGGGTTCTGCAGCAGGGGACAGGGTACCAGTGGGAACAGGGGACAGGGTGCTGGGGTGGGGGCAGGGTTCTGCAGCAGGGGACAGGGTGCCAGTGGAGACAGGGAGTCCCCTGCACCAGCCTCCTCCCAGGACTCCCCCCCCCCCCGCAAAGGAGGGAAGCCCCCGTGCACACTTCCTCTGGGCCAGCTCCCCCTCCCGTGGCGCAGGGAAGCCCCCACGCGCACCTCCTCTGGGGCTAACTCCCCACAGAGGAGGGAAGCCCTGACGGTACGCCACAGACCTGAGGGAGGGGAGCAGCCAGCGCACTTCTGGAACCCCTGGAACTGGCGTGCAGCTGCAGGACTTCTGTCCACCCCGCAGGAAGCCGGCACTAGCTCCATTTTCGCTGGAGGTAGGTAGTGGGGCTTCTCGGGGGTGGGGGGAAATGGGGGGTGCTCCAAATGCCTTGCGATCGACTGGTCAATCGACCGGTTGGTGACCACGGATCTAAGTACTTAATAGACAGTGCTAGGCTGACAGAAGCATTTCTCTATAGATCTTAGGGCTTGTCTATACTATGGAAAAGATTGACACTGCCACAGTCAATCTTCCAAGGTTCAAATTAGCTGGTCTAGTAAAGACTTGCTAATTCTAACTGAGAGGGTGAGCCCGTTGGTGCCAGTAGTCCTGCTCCTCGCAAGGAATAAGGGAAGTTGACGGGAGTGTGTGCTCCCATCGACCTCCCACTGTGTGGACAGCGCCAAAATGCGATTTAAGATACTTCGACTTCAGCTACATAATTAACGTAGCTGCAGTTGCGTAACTTAAGTTGACTTTCTCCTTTGGTGTAGACCAGGCCTCAGCTATTCACTGCCTCTGAGTGGTGGATTACCTATGCTGATGTGACACTCTTTCCTTTCAGCAAAAGTAGTGTCTACATGGAAGCACTACAGCAGAATGTAGCATAGACAAACAAGCCTTTACTCTTGCTATGCCTCAGTCCCCAATCTTTGGCTCATATATTTGCCTGTCTTGTCTATACTACTGTCGTATATTAGTGACATCTCCTGTCGTGTGTGTGTGTGTGATATTAAAACTGTAGGCCACATTCTGCCTCTGATTACAGCCATGAAATCTCATTGAGTCCAGTAGAGTTGCCTAGTTGTAACTGAGGGCAGTATTAGGCCCAGTGTGACAAATGCCCATCTGTTATCCTATTTACAAGTGTTAATTTTCTGACTTTACACATTGACATAAGGGAAATCAAAACTCTTGCTTCAGGGTAAAAGGTGAGCTCTGTAAAGGTCAGAAGGTATTTTTCTCCTCCCCCGCTCATTCACTATTGCATAAATGGCCAGCTGCTTTTTAGACAATGACATTAGGAATAGGCCCATGTCAGACACAAGATACAGAACTTGATGTAACAATCCAATCAGTATGGGAAATGCTATTCCTGTTTCCTGTTCCTTGTTTCTTGTTCTTTTCCTTGGTGAGTAAGATATTTTAAGAAAAACCTTATTTAAATTCAAGACTTACCAGTAACTTAATGCTGGAAGCCATTTTCTTACATGCTTACACAGTGTATTCATAGCCTGCCACGAGCTCTGTATTTTAAAAGAATCATACACGAGAACTGACAATTTAAAATATTGGTTGTTCTCTCAGTGTTTAAGTTTAAAAAAAATGAATGCTGAGGGCACCCCGTTGACACTGGTACTCCTCAATTTGCAAGGATTAAAGGAAGTAGATGGGAGCATGTGCTCCTGTTGACTTCCCACTTTGGAGACAACACTGAAGGTCAAATTAAGGTAAACTGGAGTATCTTTATACTAATCTGGAAAGTTCAATTGACAGGGCCTGACCTTAGAGTTTACTATTTTTTAAATCCTAAGGCTTTATCTGGAAGGTCAAATTAAGATGTGCAACTTGCAAATCTAGGAGTACTGGCATCGACAGGGCGCCCTCAGCATTAGATTTAGCAGGTTTTTACTAGACCCGCTAAATCAAACTCCAGCAGATCGATTGCGGCAGTGCCCATCTTCCCAGTGACTAAGATATTGGAACTGTGCAGAGCATGTATTCAGATAAATAGCAGTTATATGCTGCCTATATAGCTAGATATACTGATTGGAAGGAGATGTATTTAGCACATACTGCACCTTTGAAGTGCAGAAGAATCCTCTGCTGCTGTTTTATGTTAAGTGCAGAATCAGATGCAGCCTGAATTAGAGGGGAAACACACACTGTACTCTGAGATTTTACTATTGTTCTTTCCTGTGTTGATATTTTCATTTAATCTAAAGGAAGTACTTTAATCTCTGAAAAAGGTACGGATGCTCTTTGTGCATGTGAGAAGACAACCTGCATGAGCATCTCAGGGCAGAACTAGAAATTTTGTTTACAGATAAACTCAATCTGAATGGTAAAAATGAACAAAAGATCCTTATTGAAATACATGGTTATAGGAAGGACACTTGATTAAATAATGTAAATTGAAACACTAATAAGAGGCAGACTTAACAGACTTCATTTTATTACAGAATTTTGTGGCTTATTTTTATGGTTTATGAAATAGGTGTATATTGTTCATTTTGTAATTAGCAAACCAAATCCTGTGCTGCCCCACACTTTGTGGAGCTCATGCGAATTTACTGAGGTTGTGTGGTGAGTACATCAATGCAGAATTTGCTCTAATAGATGTTATATATGGGTATGTCTACACTACAGCATTAATTTAAGTTATCTTAATTTGAATTAGTTAATCTGAATTAAGCTAATTCAGATTAACGCGTCTACATACAAAATGCAGTTCGAATTAGCGTTTTGCTAATTCGAACTACCGCGTCCACACAGAATGGACGCTGAATCGATTTAAGGCCGGCTGGAACCAGGACAGGCAGGGCATCAGGTCAGGAGTGTCTGTGTGTGGCTGTTGCCTGAGGCTATCTGAGGCTTATGCTTAAAGGGACACTGCCCCCCCGCCCCCCCCCCCCCGGACAGCCGGTTCTCAGGTGTCCCTGCTTGCTTGCCTGCCTCGCTGCGGGACAGCAAAGCATTTGTGTCCTGGCACTCTGGTGCTTCTCTTGGATGCGTTGCTGCGAGCCTGGCTGCACTTGCTGCAGGCTGCCATCCGGGAGGTCCATCGGGGGGCTGTCAGTATCCAGGAGGCCCTGCGGGAAAGCTTCCACCCTGAGGAGCATGCAGAACCTCCCTGGTCTGCCCAACTGGGGGCTTGCGCCTCCCCTCACGTCCTTCCACTTATCCCTCCCTAGCCCCCCTTCCTGATGTAAAAAATAAAAGACACATTTTTTCAAATTATAAACTGTGTTTATTTAACAAAACTGGGGGGGCGGTAATGAAACTTTGGGGAGACTGGAGAAAGGAGGCAGGAGAGGGGAGAGGAGAGGGTGGGAGAGGGGAGGGTGGGAAACTGGGAGGAGGGAGCTGGAGGGGGGAAGCAAGAGGAAGAAGGGGGAGGGGAAGCTCAAGGGTGGGGGTCTCGCCGGGCCAACTGACTCCCAGCACCGTGGATGCGGGGGCCTTGGCGTCCCTGGGGGAATTGGGAGGAGTGTGTAGAGGTTGAGAAGGGAGAGGGGGGAGGAGGAGCTGGAGCTCGGGAGGCAGCAGGTGCTGGAGCGGCATGGGGCAGCACATTCTGCACCAGGGTCTGCACGTGGTCGCAGAGAGCACGACCCTGGGCAAGCAGCTCCCGGCGGAACTCCCGGTCGTCCAGCACCCACTCCTGCATGGTGCGGCGCATGGCTCGCAGGGCCTCCAGGTGCTGCTGTCTGTACCCCTCGAGTCTGCCAGTGGTCCTGCTCAGCCCTCGGGTGCGGGAGGATGTCCCGGGCAGGGTGGTGCGCCCTGCACGTGCAGCTGGTGAAAGAAGAGAAGGGTCAGTTCTCCCTGGGGACACAGTGGGTGAAGCCCAGCCCCCCTCTGCGAGGTGAGGATGACCATGCCCACATCAGAGCCGCTGTGCTTGCACAGGGACCATGGTCGGAATGTCCGGCTATCCCCGGGAGTGGGAGCTGCCCCCGGACTGCACCTGTGCCCTTGCGCTGTGTATAGTGCGGCCAAGGTGGGGGGGAGATGTCCCCTGCCTCTGTGTAGAGGGGGCATGTGAAGGGAGGGCATCCTGCTGTGTCCCGCCCCGGGGTCAGGAGCATGTCAGGTCTCTTCACACACGCGTGTGGTTATCAGGCTAAGGCCCCTGTGTGGCAGGCAGCTGGAGCCACCTGCCCAGGGGTGGCACGGCATTTGCTCGTATGTGCACAGGTTGCTTCGTGATCCGTGGTAAGCAAGGCCCACACGCGCAGTCCCTGGTCTCCCTCCCCGCCCCGGGAAGGGAACAGTGACAGCACTTACATGGTGTGGCCTCCCCGGATGACCTTGCTGACTCTGCAGGTGGGACTGCTCTGGGGTCCTGGTGGTGTGGCGGCTCCTGCTCCGCACCCTGGTCAGGGCCCTCCGGTCCCGGCTTGCTGCCCCCCGGGGTGGCACGGACTGTCCCGCCCCGGCCCCAGGATCCGGTCCAGTGCCTCGAAGTTGGGGCAGGTGTCTGCCCCTGCTGAGGAGCTGTCCCGAGTGGCCCTGGCGTATGCCTGCTGCAGCACCTTTATCTTCAGGCGCACCTGCTCTTGGATGCGCCTGTGGCCTTTCTTGGCCATGGTGGCAGCTTTGTGGCCGTAGACGGCTGCGTTCCTCCATCTAGTGCAGAGATCATGGACATTGGGGGCCTGCCCGCAAACCTCAATGAGGTCCATGATCTTCGTACTAGTCCACAAGGGCGCCCGCCGTCTACGGCCCTTGGCTGGCTCCTCGGTGCTGGGGGACCAGGCGGGGGAAAGCTCGCTGCCACTGGCTGCCTGGCTCATGCTGTGGCCACTGATGAGGGTCTGGGACTGCTGGCAGGCCTGGCTCTGACAGAGCAGTGTGGCCAGAGTCTACCCCTTTCAGGGCTCCGGGCCTGGCGGAGAGGAGAAGAGTTTTCCTGGTTTGGCCCAGAGTGGCCACCAGGGGGAACTGGGAAGGCTGGAGGCCCCCTATTTCGGACTAAGCGTCTACACAGCGCTTATTCCGAATTAGCTAATTCGAGTTTGGCATTACTCCTCGTAGAATGAGGTTTACCAAACTCAAATTAAGCACCCCACTAGTTCGGTTTGCCTGTGTAGACGCTAGGAAAGTTAATTCGAAATAACGGCTGTTATTTTTATTTAACTTTGATGTGTAGACATACCCTATGAAACACAGTTCTCTTACATAGGGGTGCTTTGGATTGAAAGGGGCTAAGTGAGTTCCATATATTAGATGCAATATATGGGTCCAAAGTGCTAAAAAGGTGGAAAATGGCTGAGTCATGCTGACAACATTAAAAAGTTTTAAACAATGTTCAGGGTTCATAGAGAGACTACAGCCTTCTTAATACTATGGCAAACATCATTAAATGTTCTTTTACCTTTTATTAAACATAAAGTATTAGAAATGTAAAATATTAAGTAGGTGTTTTATTTTAAACATAACACTTGTTCCTTTAAAAAAAAAAAAGCCATAGCATTTTTTAAGGAAACCCCCATTCCCTGATGGTCTTTTAGTTAGTATTAAATATAGCAGTAGCAGCTCTTCTTGTAAAAGACAAAATTAGCTGAAATCGGCTGTCGTTGTTCTGGAAGATCGGACAAACGTATATATGCAAGAGGAGAAAGAAGAGCACAACAAGGACAGAAAATGCAGCTTCTGTCTTTGGTAGTGACTCTCACTTGCAGTTTCATTGCTGGAAATACACAGGCACAGCCACACTGGGTATGTCTACGCTGCATGCTTATTTCAGAATAAGCTATTCTGGAATAGTTATTCCAAAATAGTTTATTTTGAAATAGCACGTCTACACTGCAGGGGAGCCTCAAAATTAGTTTGAGGCAGGCTTCCCTAATGTCGATGTGCTATCTCGATTTAGAGCCCCAAGAGGCACTGGGGAGGAATAACTTAGAATGGCCCTGGTGAGGGGCTATTTTGAAATAGCAGCAGTGGAGCATCTACACACGCCTTATTTTGAAATAGCTTTTTCGGAATAAGCATTATTCCTCATAGAATGAGGTTTACAGATTTCAGAATAAGCCGTCTGTTATTTCAAAATTATTTCAAAATAACAGAATGGCTGTGTAGACGCTCACATTGGTATTTTGAAATAACGCTAGTTATCTTGAAATAATGGTACAGTATAGATGCACCCTCTGAGACCTGGCAAACTTGTACCAGCATTGAGCAGTTTAGAGCATTGCTGTTAACTGCTTTTCTGGTCATAGGCTTACAGTATAGTGGTGTTGCAAAATATCCAGTCTTGGCTGACAAAGCCAGAGTCTTATTAAACGGAACGCAAGAGAGACAGGAAAGAAGGAACCTCCTCCAAAAAAGCCTAAGGTGGAGAGGAAAGAACACACCCACTGGGTTGTGGGGGAAACAAATTTTCATATTCCAGATGGTGTTCAGGAATCAGCCAGAGGCAGCGAAGGCGGTGATGTTATCCAGGGTGACCATCTTTCCCTATGCTGAATATAGGACACCTAGGAAAACTGCTCTTATTCAAGCGAGTTCAGTGGCAGTCAATCAGAACTATGCAGGACAAACATTCACATTAACATCACATTGACTGAGCCCTGTTACAAAGAAATACTGCACAGTTGGATTCTTTTTATTTACCTTCTTATCTTTAAGGCTCTAGGGTTCATACAGGGAGAGATGGTGCACACCCACTCATGTACACCTCTGTCACAGGTGGGAGGGTGACTGACCGTCCCACCCCTCCCTGCCTGATGCTCTCTGCTCCCCATACCTAGCTGGGCTTGATAGCTGGCACTGTATCTTCCCAAGGGAACGTGTGTGTGGGGGGGGGGGAGGGGGCACAGAGGGTCACATCTCCTCCTCCCCACATTTCTGCAAGTGTTCATGCCAGAATGTGGCCAGCTGCAGTCTCAGCACTGTGTGGGAGGGAAGGGAAGGGAGCTGCTTTGGCTGCAAGGGATAAGAGGGAGGGAGGAGACCGGGCTTGTGTCTTTGTAGAGCTAGTCTCTTCTTCCCCCCTCTCCCCCCCGCCCCATATAGCTGAAAGCAGCTTGTCCTTTCCTCCCCCTGGCGCAGGACTGAGGGCAGGGGTGAGAGTGGGTGAAGAGGGTGCCAAGCCACTACTCAGGGGGCTGCTTTGGGGGCTACTGGGTCATATGCAAACAGTGCTGTGTACAGGCTTACCTTTTTCATCATGTTGACTTTTTCTTCTTGCTGTCTCACTTCTATGGCTTAGCTCAGCTCTGCTTTATTTGTGAGGCTGGATGAGATCACAGCCTGAGAGGGTTTGGCTTGAATCCACTGAATACAAAAATGTGGCCAGCAATCTGAATCTCTCCTCTGGGATTCATGCTGATCACTAAGCTTACAGGCAAGGCAATATTTTATGGACAGTAATTTGACTTATTGTGTCAATGAAGAATTAATTGACTGTAAAATCAACTTTAATACCTGAAAGGTTTTAATATTTAGAGGACCATCTATTCTGGTAGGGTATGTCTACACTTGCACCCTCCTTCGATAGAGGGATGCAAATGAAGACATTTGAAATTGCAAATGAAGCCGGGATTTAAATATCCCATGCTTCATTTGCATAATTGTGTTATGGCGATATTTCAAAATAGCGCTATTTTGAAATAACAGACGATGGTAAGCCACGGTTATTTCGAGAGAAAACCCTTCTCTCGAAATAACTGGTAAACCTCATTGTATGAGGAATAAGGATTATTTCAAGAGAAGGGTTTTCTCTCGAAATAACTGCGTCTTAACAGCATCTGTTATTTTGAAATAGCGCCATAACGTGAATATGCAAATGAAGCACGGAATATTTAAATCCTGGCTTCATTTGCAAGTTCGAATGTCTTCATTTGCATCCCTCTATCGAAAGAGGGTGCAAGTGTAGACATACCCGTAGACAGTCAACCTTTGAGTGCTGATATTTTGCAGACTACTAGGAAAAAAAGTCAGTGTCAAACTGCCAAGCTGGAATTCATATGCAAACTTGACACTATGGGTATGTCTAGACTACATGGCTCTATCGACAGAGCCATGTAAACTAGTTTACCTGGCACAGTCAATGAAGCGGGGATTTAAATAATCCCCGCTTCATTAAAATAAAAATGGCCACCACGCTGTGCCGCAATCAACTGATCCAGCACAGCGCAGGAGTCTAGACGCGGATCGGTCGACAAGGGAAGCCTTTGTCGACTGCTCCTGTAAACCCCGTTTCACGAGGCATAAGGGAGTGGTCGACAAAGGCTTCCCTTGTCGACTGATCCACGTCTAGACTCCCATGCTTCATTTTATTTTAATGAAGTGGGGATTATTTAAATCCCCACTTCATTGACTATGTCGGGTAAACTAGTTTACATGACTCTGTCGACAAAGCCATGTAGTCTAGACATACACTATCAGATGGGTTCCGACTAGAGACTGTGTGTGGCTGGCTCATTCCAAAAAATAATTTTCCCTCTTGGTATTCACATCTTCTATCAACTGTTGTGAATGGGCCACATCCACCCTGATTGAATTGACCTTGTTAGCACTGGTCCTCCACATAGTAATGCAACATACCCATCTGACACACATGCATCTAATGAAGTGGCTTCCAGGCCACAAAAGTTTATGCCCAGATGCATTTGTTAGTCATTAAAGTGTCACAGGACTCGATTGCTTTTGCAGATCATGTCTTCCTTGAAAGAGGGGAGTTCTTATTGTACACTGATGTTCAAGTGAGTTACTATAGATCCATCAGAATCATTCACTTCATTTATATTTGTGCTACAGCGCTACCTGAAAAACTGTACCGAGGATCCCATGTCTTCCCATTGTGCTTGCCACTGTACAATCCTATCGTGAGAAACATTGTGAGTCTCTATAATCCCAACAGACTGTCAAAGGCCAGTAGGGGAATCACAGCAGTGAAATAACTTAGCTAATGTCAGCTGTCAAGTGAATGGCAGAGCCAACAATAGAAGCCTGGTCTCCTATTCCCTATGGGTATGTCTACACTACAGCGCTATTTCGAATTAACTTATTTCAAATTAGTTAATTCGAAATAAGCTAATTCGAAATAACGCATCTAGACACAAAAACTAATTCGAAATAGCATTTTTCTAATTCGAAATAGCGCATCCACATTGAGTGGACCCTGAATCGAAGGTAAGGCTGGCCGGAACCAGTGCCAGCAGGGCATCAGGGTCGGACTTAGCCTTGTGCAGCAGACCCACACACTATCTGAGGTCTGTGCTTAAAGGGACCCGACCCCCCCCGCATCCCGGACAGACAGTTCTCAGGTTTCTGTGCTTGCTGGTCTACCTCGCTGAGGGACAGCAAAGCATTTGTGTCTCGGAGCGCTCTGCTTGCCCTCACTTGGACACCACGGCACTCTGCATCATGGAACCAGACCTGCCCTTGGCTCTGCTGCGTCTCATAGACACGTTGCCAGCATCCTGGCTGCACTGTCTGTAGGCTGCCATCCGGGAGGACTATCGAGGGGCTGTCAGGATCCAGGGGGCCCTGCGGGAGAGCTTCCAGCCTGAGGAGCGCTAACAGTCTCCCTGGTCTGCCCCACTTGGGGCTTGTGCCCCATTCCTCCCTCTCGTCCTTCCACCTACCCTTCCCTAGCCCCCCCTTCCTTATGTCAAATAAAAGACACGTATTTTCGAAAATAGAAACTGTCTTTATTTAACACAACTGGGGGGAGGGGGATGAACCTCTGGGGAGACGGGGGAAAGGAGGTGAGAGAGGGTGGGAGAGGGGTGGGGGAAAACTGGGAGGAGGGAGCTGGAAGGGGGAAGCAAGGGGAAGAAGGGGGAGGAGAAGTTCAGGGCTCAGAGGTGGAGGTCTCGTCGGGCCACACGTCTCCCAGCACGGCGGGTGCACGGGCCTCAGCGTCCCTAGGGGGATGGGGAGGAGGGTGCAGAGGTTGAAGTGGGGGGGTGTGGAGGTTGAGGAGGAAGAGGTGGGAGGGGGGGCAGGAGTGGGAGGAGGAACAGTAGTTGGGGGGGCAGCAGGTGCAGGACCGGCACGGGGCAGCACACTCTGCAGTAGGGCCTGCAGGTTTGAGCACATGGCACGGTCCTGAGTAAGCTGCTCCCAGTGGAGCTGCAGGTCCTCCTGCATCCAGGCCTGGATGGTGCGGTGCAGGGCTTGCAGGGCCCCCAGGTGCTGGTCCCGGTACCCCTGCCGCGTGGTGGTGGTCCTGCTGAGGCCGCGGGTGTGGGAGCATGTCCCGGGCGGGGTGGTGCACCTTGCACGAGCAGCTGGTGCAGCTGTAGAGAAAGAAGAGAAGGGTCAGTTCTCCCTGGGGACACAGTGGATGATGCCCAGCCCCCCCTCACCCCCCCCCCCCCCGTGACGTGAGGGCGACCGTGCCCTGCACCGTCAGAGCCGATGTGCTTGCACAGTGGCATGGTCAGGATGTGTGGCTCTCCCCAGGACTGGGAGCTGCCCCAAGACCGCGCCCATGCCCCTGTGCCGTGTATAGTGTGGCCGGGGCGGGGGGGAGATGTCCCCTGCCTCTGTGTAGAGGGGATGTGTGAAGGGAGGGCGTCCTGCTGGGTCCCGCCCCGGGGTCGGGAGCGTGTCAGGTCTCTTCACACACGTATGTGCCTATTGGGCCACGGCCCCTGGGTGTCACGCAGCTGGAGCCACCTGCCCAAGGGTGGCATGGCATGTGCTCGCATGTGCACAGGTGGCTGCGTGATCCGTGGGAGGCATGGCCCACGCGCGCGGTCCCTGGTCTCCCTCCCCGCCTCCTCCCCCGGGTAGGGGACAGTGCTGGCACTTACCTGGTATGGCCTCCCTGGACGACCTTGCCGACTCCGGTGCTGGGACAGCTGGTGGTGGCCCCTCTGGTGTGCCCGGGTCAGGGCCCTCCGGTCCCGGCTCGCTGCCTCCCGGCTGGCGCGGACCGCCCCGCCCCCCCCAGGAGTCGGTCGAGGGCGGGGAAGTAGGGGCAAGTGTCAGCCCCTGCTGCAGCGCAACCCTCAGTGGCCCTGGCGTATGCCTGCCGCAGCTCCTTCACCTTCAGGCGCACCTGCTCTTGGGTGCGCTTGTGGACTTTCCTGGCCATGGTGGCCACTATGCGGCCGTAGACGGCCGCATTCCTCCGCCTAGTGCGGAGATCATGGATGTTGGGGGCCCCCCCCCCAAACCTCAATGAGTTCCATGATCTCTGCACTAGTCCATGAGGGCGCGCGCCGTCTATGGCCCCTGGCTGGCCCCTGGGTGCTGGGGGACTGGGCGGGGGACGGCTGGCTGCCACTGGCTGCTATCGTGTGGCCACTGGCTGAGGGTCTGCGGCTGCTGGCAGGCCTGGCTCTTGCACGTGTCCAGTGGCCAGAGTCTGCCCCTTTAAGGGCTCCGGGGCTGGAGGGGGAGCAGACGAGTTTTCCTGGTTGTGCCCAGAGTGGCCACTAGGGGGAACTGGGAAGGGCTGGAGGACCTCTAATTCGAAATAAGTGTCTACACAGCACTTATTTCGAGTTAGCTATTTCGAATTTGGTGTTATTTCTCGTAGAATGAGGTTTACCAAATTCGAAATAAGGGCTCCACTATTTCGAATTTATTTCGAAATAGCAGTTTGTATGTGTAGATGCTATTAAAGTTAATTTGAAATAACGGCTGTTATTTCGAATTAACTTTGTAGTGTAGACATACCCTATTCGGCTACACCCCAGATCTAACTGATGAGCTTTGTTAAACCGTTTTTCGAAGCAGACCAGTTTCCTGGCATTCAGTTGGCAGTGTTGTGCTGAGGTTTTTTCTGTATGTCTGGTCCACTTGCCGTGGAAGTGAGCTATGCATGCCACAGGTGGGGCTGGACCCATCTCACCTTTAAGTGCCCATCGTCTTATGAAACAGCCCTACAAAATATGCAGCTGAATCAAGTCATGAGAAATTTGGAAATCTTTTTCTTTCTGTCTTACGACCAGTGGTTGTTGCCCCTTTACTTATTGTTGATCTAGCCTGTGGTTCAATCTGGATAATGGGAAATAGCATCGCCAAGCAGAACATGTGCCGTTGTCGGCTGGGCAAATGTAGCTTGCCATCCGGGAAAGGTAGCTGTGTACACAAACTAGTAAGGTTGTGGTTATGTGAAGTGTAGATCGTGATATTGTCTCACTTCTCTCTCCGCCCCCCTTCCCTTCTCCTATTTATTTCGAGTTTTCTTATCCCCTAGTCATAACTCCGGCCATCTGAAGAAGTGGGCTGTGCCCACGAAAGCTCATGATACCATCTACATGTTTTGTTAGTCTATAAAGTGCTACCAGACCATTTGCTTGCTGTTTTTTTCTGTAACAGACTAACTCGGCTACCCCCTGAAGCTCTAGGGCAGGGGTAGGGAACCTAAGGTCCAGGGGCCAGATGTGGTCCCTGGCTTGCCTGGATCTGGCCCTTGGGGCTCAGGGCTCCTCCCCCCCAGCATTGGGGAGCTCATGCTGTCACTCCAGTCCCCACTGCCCCCCATCTGACTGATTTTTCTGTGGGTCAGCAACCCCTCACCCAAAAAAGATTCCCCACCCCTGCACTAGGGTTTCAGAATGTCTTCTCAAGGGATAAGCAATGTGTTTATTTAGCTTCAGATTTGCTGGTAATGGGAACACAATACGGTGAGTATCATTTGCACAGATTGAAATTCTTCCCAATGAAAAGTGGGACTCTGTGTGTGCTGAACACTACTGCTTCCACGAAAGTCAGCAATGTACATAATCAGGCCCCATTTGTGAGCTCTCTTAAAAGTACACTTATCTTCAGCCAGAACTGTAACTTGGAACTCAGGCTTGACGATGGGGAGGCGGGGGGATGGGGAAAAGGGTAATGGGGAGGGGGGGCAAGGGGACAATTGCCCCTGGACCCAGAGATTCAAAGGGGCCCGGAGCTCACAGACACTGCTGCCACAGTAGGCAGCCGGAGCCCTAGCCCCCTTTGAATTGCTGTCGGATCACCACTCACGCGGCTCTGAAGGCTGGGGGCAGAGCATGCCCTAGTCAGGTGGTGCTAAGGCTGACTGCCCTTAGCCCCGCCCCTTCCACCTGAGGTCCTGCCCCTTCTGGGGGCATGCACCTGGGCTCTGCCATACACCTTGCTCAGGGGCCCATGGAGGCTGTTGGCTCCACTGTCTGAACTAAATGTCTTGTCTCCTCATACTGAGGAGTTACATGCTGGGCTCACCTCAGGAGGGAAAAATCGGATGTCATTTCATCAAAAACAAAACAAAAAAACAACTGAGACCAGAAGCTCCATGTAATGGGATGTCACAGTTGCAGTGAGGAAATGAAACCCTTTATATAACCTTCATTATCACAGTTACAGATATTGCATACAGATGTATTCACATGGGAAATGGTTTGTTATTACTTGCCATGAAAAAAGAACAATCCATCATCTATTGTTCCACCCATAGCTTGTTCCATGTCTTTTGTAGAAAATGCAAATAAAAGCCAGTTTGAAATACAAAACAGGCTTTTCTGGACTGTCGTGTTTGCAACAAAGCTGCAACAATGAGATGCTCTTTGAAGAGCCAACTCTGTGTGTTCTGACATCACCTTTGAATGAGGTAATAAGTGAGAGGGCAAGCTGAACTCAAGATTGCACTGGAGTCAGAAAGAAGGGAGGTAAGAATGATTTGAGCAACAAGGAGTAAGGTGAAAACTCCATGGATGAGGTAAGGCCTGCAAACAGCAGAAATGCCAAAGACAATTGCACACTAAAGTTCCTGAGCTGAAGGCTGAAAATTTGTCAGCCTATAAACTGGAACTTTCAAGAATATTTTTAATGGAGTAAGTATTTGAGGATGTCTGGAGACTTTATAACTCATTAGTGCCACTCTTAGAAACAGGGGACAATTGCAATTTTAGGGATTGCAAGAGGTCATCTAGGGTATGCCTAGACTACATGGCTCCGTCGACGGAGCCATGTAGATGAATTTTCTAGACATAGGGAAATGAAGTGGTGATTTAAATAATCGCCACTTCATTTACATGAAAATGGCCACTGCGCTGTGCTGATCAGCTGTTTGGTGGCACAGCGCGGTAGTCTGGACGCTCCGCGGTCGACAACAGAAGCCTTTGTTGACCGCCCCATTATGCCTCATGGAATGAGGTTTACCGGGGTGGTCGACAAAGGTTTCAGTTGTCGACTGCAGAGGGTCCAGACTACCGTGCTGTGCCGCCAAACAGCTGATTGGCACAGCACGGCGGCCATTTTGATGTAAATGAAACGGCGATTATTTAAATCGCCGCTTCATTTCCCTTTTTCGAGTACACTAATCTACATGGCTCTGTTGACAGAGCCATGTAGTTTAGACGTGCCCCTAGAGACACTATGGACTTTTTGTCCAGCCTTGTCAGAGCAAAGGAGGA
This sequence comes from Pelochelys cantorii, assembly GCA_032595735.1. Classification (NCBI taxonomy): domain Eukaryota; kingdom Metazoa; phylum Chordata; order Testudines; family Trionychidae; genus Pelochelys; species Pelochelys cantorii. The sequence continues at coordinate 8,359,460 of CM064339.1, read as the reverse complement.
CATACTCAGATTTGACCCACCCCATGATGGCACCATGCAACAAAGTCCCTTGCACTCAGTTAAACTCTGAGGCTTGTTTATACTGACTCAACTGTCATATAAGGGAGATGGAAAAAGGGCTGAGAAAGTTAAAGAAGCTGCCATTCTAATTTACAACTCCTCCTCACTACACAACTTGACCAGTTTAATTTGTCTTTAAGATGGGATGTGAGTAAGTCTAAGTTAGTCTAAGATTGTTATTTAGAAACATATATAAACTGTAAGTCGTTTGCCTTTTTGTATTTTTCATTGTCTGTTTCTTTATGAAAATCGATACAAAATTAATGACGACACTCCCCTCTTCAAAAAAACCCCAACAAAAAAGCAAAGCAAAACTAAAGAGGTTCACGTGACTTGAGGGTACTGATAAAATTAAGCCTTACTTCAGGGGTGGGGAACCTTTTTTGGATTGGGGGGGCCTCTGACCCCCAGAAAAATCAGTTAGGGGCTGCACACAAGTAAGAAGCATCTGGGCCTGATGTTCCCCACTCCTGCCTTACTTAGTACTTCAAATGCTTTAATAGTTTCCTTTTTCTGTATCTTTTTAATAAAAGGTTCTAAAGATTTTTATTGGTGTTTGTTGCCATGGTAATAAGCAGGCTAAGGTCTCTGTACTCAACCCCCCTGCACCATGTTTAACGATGCACAGAGTTGAACAGTGAAAGGAACCTGCTAAGACTGACTCTCTAGGTTCTGGGCCCATTATTCCATTGAAATTAACACAACACCAAAGGCAATTAGGCCCAGATCTACAAGGGTACCTAACTCCAGACTTTGGCATGTGCTTCTCCTTGTCCTCCTCTCCTACTCAGTTGCATGTAGCAAGTCAGGCACTTACCTCATTCACACAAGAAATGTCCTAGGTGCCAAAGCTGCTTGATTGGTAGCAGCCTAAGTTTCTGAGCTCTGCTCAGAAGTTTAAAGCTCCCATGCAAGCAGGGAACTCAGCTGACCGGTGGGGGGCAGGGCATCATCTTGCTAAGCAAGCAGCTAAACGGAACTGCTCTATGCTTGAAACTGAGCAGCTCCCAGAGCAGGTAAAGAAGGAAGATAAGGAGAGAATAAGTGGCTGGGGGGAGGAGAAGGAGAAGGAGGCAGGGAGGGAGGAAGTAACTGGATGAGGGGGAGTCAGAGGGAAGGGGAGTTTGGAGAGTTCCATCTGCATGAGGAGAGAGAGAGGCAGAAACTCAGCACTCTCAAGCCTCCCAGGAAGGGGGAGGTAAGGGACTGACTGCATGGGGTGAGTGGGGAAAAGAGGAGGTGGGTGGGTGCTGGCATTGGGGTGAGGTGGAGGTCAGGGGGTTGTTTGTGCTGTGAAGTTGGGGAGGTGTGGATAATTAGTTTGTGCTTTAGCTGGGAGTTAGGACAGGACAGACTGCTGGTGCCTACTAGTCTGAGGAGGAGGATTTTATCCCAGCCTCCACCTGGGCTGGGGGGAGAAGATTGTACAGGGGTAGGTGGGGGAAAGGGGATAGGTGGATGTTGACATCTATGCAGTGAGGTGGGGATGCGAGGGGGAGTTTGTCTGGAGTGTTTCTGACTCACTTGCTGCGGTCCCCTCTGTCTAGCAGGGTTCTGGGGGAAGCAGGCTGCATGGTGTGCCAGGACATTTGCATGATTACATTTTAAAGTTTACATATGTGTTAATGGCTTAAGGTGAGAAAAAAATGCTGTTAAAAGAAACTTTTTCTAGGAGTGTTGCAGATATCAGAGTTGTAGATCTTAATGATTTTTTAAATCCTGTGTTACTAATTAATACATGGCATATTGTATTGCATTAAGGCCAGATCTCTGCGATGTGGTAGAGTTCTGGCTCTCGTGAGTCCGAAGTAGCAAGTACTAGGTATGATGCTCGTTGTTTTGTAGGATGAAAAATTATTTGTAAGCTCCTTGAAACATGCTTCTGTCTACAAACCCTGAAGCCAGGTGTTAATTTGTTCCGGGGCTCCTACTCTTTGAGTTTTGTTAGTCTCGAAGGAGCTGCAGGACCATTCGTTGTTTTTTCGTGTACAGACTAACATAGCTACCCTGCTGAGTATTTGAGCTGGTGACACACAGAAGCTGAAAGTTTCAAACCAGGAGATCTTTTATCTGTTTTTACAGCATGGATCCTGAACATTCCCCAGAGAAACTGTATAAGCCTTAGTGAATGCCTTTTACTCTCCTTTCCAGTGTCAGTAAATATTGTACAGGTTGAACCTCCGAAATCTGGGACTCTCTGCTCCAGCAACATCCATGGTCCGGTAGGATGACAGAAGTTGCTGGATCAGAGAGCCCCAGTGCCCGGGAGTGAGAACCGGCTGGGAGCCCCATTACTGGAGAGTCCTGGCCAGTGGGACAGGTAAGCCCTATCCCTAAAGAACCCCAGCTGGGCAGGGCAGCAGCAGAGGAGCCAGCTGCAAAAGTGGGGCAGCCGGCAAGCCCCGTTTCTGGGGATTCCTGGCTGGCAGGGCAGGAGCAGGACCAGGGAGCCCTGTCACCAGGGAGCCCTGGCTGGGCTGGGAGCCACAGGCAAAAGCAGGGCAGCCAGCTAGCCCTGTCCCTGAGGATCCCTGGTTGGGTAGAGGAGAAGCGGGGCTGCAGCAGCTGGGGAGCTCCATCCCTGGGGAGCCCCAGTGGGCTGGAGCCCAAGTTCAAGCCCTGCAGACTGGAGCCCAGTGGCAGTGGGGCCAGAGCAGAAAAGAGGGGGAATATCCTCGGAGGCCAATGACTGGGGACCTCCCAGATCCAGCAAATTCCCTAATTCAGGATGGGTCAGGTCCCAAGGGTGCCGGACAAGGGATGTCCAACCTGTATTAATCATGCTTTCCTTGCAAATACTATTTCTAGTTGACTCATAGACTTGTTTAGCATCTTCAAGCTGAGCTATGTGTGGATAATAGGTGTTTCGGTGTGCTTACAAGCCTGAGTTGTTAGAAAGGATGATGATACATGTACTCCAAGGGTAGTGTTATTTTTCTTTTTTATTTGATTTCATATTAAATATCATAAGCATTACTTCTTTGTAACTATCCCTTGCTTTAATATATTGTCTTCCACACATATGGACTGCTTACAATATATATGTGTGTGTGAGGGTGTGTGTTTGTATTGGTGGTGCACATCCACACACTACCTCAATATTGGTGTTGCACATAAGAAATTTCAGCCTGCTCAAAACAAAATTCAACCTGCCCAAGGACAGAAAATGTTAGCGGGAGCACTGCTAGTTCCTGTTCATGGATAGCTAAACAGAGAAAGGTACCTCCTGCAGCTCAGACTTAGTATTATTATTCTTTTAGCTTACATATGATAAAAGTTATTAATGGTCATAAAACGATCCATCAGTTGCAGTGTGGTTTGCTACGGTTATACTTACTCATGGCAGACCCGCACAGTTTGATATACCCTTTGGCGGAGACTAAATGGGATGGTATATCATGGATGCCTCTCAGTGAAAAGGATTTGACTTAATTGGTCTAATGATGAAATGACTCATTAGTGTAATTAACATCAATCTGAATATAAAAGTGTGGACAATAATTGTAGCAAAGGCCAATAAGGAATTGTGGAGTTTTAATAGAAATCACGGTTAAAGAGGTATTAGCTGAGCAGGTTCAGTAACAGACTTAGTAGTTTCATTTACAGTAGTGCCTATTGACAAAATAACCTTTACCAGTGCCGTGATTCCCAGTGTGAGTCAGTGGTAGTGGGAGACCCAGGAACCAAAAGCATAGACCTCTACCACCTGAGCAGAAGACTGCACTAGTAGGCAAGCATTCTTTATGTAGACCAGCCAACTAAAAGGGGAGGAAACACACTCTGCAGGTCTGTTAACCCAATAGTCACCATACAGTAGCATTTGAGAGGTTGCAGCATTATATTTTTTTTCAAAATACATTTGCTGTAATGTAAACTGGAGGAATGAGAGAGAATTAAGCAAGGCTGCTTCACCTGGTATATGTGAGCATATAATGGATGTCTATACGTGAATTTTAATCACTGGTGCTCAGACACTGCAGTTCCAGGGGCAAACAGATCTGCTACCCCCCTAGGTCTCAAAATGATATTGCAACCAGCTGGGAAGAATTACACTCAAGAACTCCTCCCTTTCCCGATCTTGGGGTTGCCCTCAAGGACCAGAAAGGCAGGTTTAACAGCTTAGAGGGCTAAGGTAGGGCGCTGGACTCTTGATTTTTCTTTGTCAGGGCTCTCTCAAAGGGTTTTGGGAACACTGTTCCAGTCACAAGTAAATTGGCAAGGTATCTCATTCACATTACAAAATACATCAAGTATATTTAGGGCCTGATCCAATGCTCACTGAAGTCAATGGAGAGACTCAATGGGCTTCAGCTCAACCCTGCATAAAACATCCCTATTTTTGTCCAAATGTGTATTTTCATGAGAACAGTTGGGCTCCTCCCCCCACTCCAAACATTTGTATGATCAAAATCTCATTGATGCAAGCAAGTAGAAATGAGGACCTAACATCCTAACATGGATGAGGTGGATTTTGGACTTGATGGAGCAATTGTGGCATTTCCCATTCACACTCACTGTGAGTCTTGCTGAACATTTAGACAGAACAAAAGTCGAAAAAGAATAATATCATTAGTTGTGAACATAAGAACATAAGAACGGCCGTACTGGGTCAGACCAAAGGTCCATCTAGCCCAGTAGCCTCTCTGCCGACAGTGGCCAGCACCAGGTGCCCCAGAGGGGGTGGACCGAAGACAGTGATCAAGCGATTTGTCTCGTGCCATCCATCTCCAGCCTCTGACAAAGAGGCCAGGGATACCATTTCTATCCCCTGGCTAATAGCCTTTTATGGACCTAACCTCCATGAAATTATCTAGCTTCTCTTTAAACTCTGTTCTAGTCCTAGCCTTCACAGTCTCCTCTGGCAAGGAGTTCCACAGGTTGACTATGCGCTGTGTGAAGAAGAACTTTCTTTTATTAGTTTTAAAACTGCTACCCATTAATTTCATTTGGTGTCCTCTAGTTCTTCTATTATGGGAACTAATAAATAACTTTTCTTTATTCACCCTCTCCACACCACTCATGATTTTATATACCTCTATCATATCCCCCCTCAGTCTCCTCTTTTCTAAACTGAAAAGTCCCAGTCGCTTTAGCCTCTCTTCATATGGGACCTGTTCCAAACCCCTAATCATTTTAGTTGCCCTTTTCTGAACCCTTTCCAAGGCCAAAATATCTTTTTTTGAGGTGAGGAGACCACATCTGTACACAGTATTCAAGATGTGGGTGTACCATAGTTTTATACAGGGGCAGTAAGATATTCTGTGTCTTATTTTCTGTCCCTTTCTTAATAATTCCTAACGTCCTATTTGCCTTTTTGACCACCGCTGCACACTGTGTGGAAGTTTTCAGAGAAGTATTCACGATAACTCCAAGATCTCTTTCCTGATTTGTCATAGCCAAATTAGCCCCCATCATACTGTACGTATAGTTGGGGTTATTTTTCCCGATGTGCATTACTTTACACTTATCCACATTAAATTTCATTTGCCATTTTGTTGCCCAGTCACTCAGTTTGGTGAGATCTTTTTGAAGTTCTTCACAGTCTGCTTCTGTCTTGACTATCTGAAACAGTTTAGTATCATCCGCAAACTTTACCACCTCACTGCTTACCCCTTTCTCCAGATCATTTATGAGTAAGTTGAACAGGATCGGTCCCAGGACTGACCATTGGGGGACCCCACTAGTTACCCCTCTCCATGCTGAAAATTTACCATTTATTCCTACCCTTTGTTTCCTGTCCTTTAACCAGTTCTCAATCCATGAAAGGACCTTCCCTCTTATCCCATGACAATGTAATTTACACAAGAGCCTTTGGTGAGGGACCCTGTCAAAGGCTTTTTGAAAATCTAAGTATACTATATCTACTGGATCCCCCTTGTCTGCATGTTTGTTAACCCCTTCAAAGAACTCTAATAGATTAGTAAGACATGATTTCCCTTTACAGAAACCATGTTGACTTTTGTCCAACAAATTATGTTCTTCTTCATGCCTGACAATTTTATTCTTTACTATTGTTTCAACTAATTTGCCCGGTACGGAAGTTAGACTTACTGGTCTGTAATTGCCAGGATCGCCTCTAGAGCCCTTTTTAAATATTGGTGTCACGTTAGCTGTCTTCCAGTCAGTAGGTACGGAAGCCGATTTAAAGGATAGGTTACAAACTACAGATAATAGTTCAGCAATTTCCCATTTGAGTTTTTTTAGAACCCTTGGATGAATGCCATCCGGTCCTGGTGATTTGTTAACGTTAAGTTTTTCTATTTGTTCCAAAACCTCTTCTAATGACACTTCAATCCAGGACAGCTCCTCAGATTCATCACTCCTCAGATTTGGGAATCTCCCTAACATCCTCAGCCACGAAGACTGAAGCAAAGAAATCATTTAGTTTCTCCGCAATTGCTTTATCGTCCTTGATTGCTCCTTTTATATCTCGATCGTCTAGGGGACCCACTGGTTTTTTAGCAGGCTTCCTGCTTCTAATGTACTTAAAAAACATTTTGTTATTTCTTTTTGAGTTTTTGGCTAGCTGTTCCTCAATCTTTTTTTGCTTTTCTTATTACATTTTTACACTTGATTTAACACTGTTTATGTTCCTTTCTATTTATCTCACTAGGATTGGACTTCCACTTCTTGAAAGATGCCTTTTTGTCCCTCACTGCTTCTTTTACATGGTGGTTAGCTACGATGACTCTTTTTTAGGTCTCTTACTATGTTTTTTTAATTTGGGGTATACATTTAAGTTGGGCCTCTATTATGGTGTCTTTAAAAAGTTTCCATGCATCTTGCAGGGATTTGGCTCTAGTCACTGTGCCTTTTAATTTCTGTTTAACTAACCGCCTCATTTTTGTGTAATTCCCCTTTTTGAAATTAAATGCCAGAGTGCTAGACTGCTGAGGTGTTCTTCCCACCACAGGAATGTTAAATGTTATTATATTATGGTCACTATTCCCAAGCGGTCCTGTAATGGGAATAAGTGAGGGAATAAGTGAAAGTGAGGGAATGGCAGCACTTCTTAGGTCTAAATAGCTTTCGGCAGATGCCATGTGAGCTTTTCTCCTTCATGCTTGCCAATTTACCTTTACCCCGCCCTGCTAATCCAGTTAGAGCTGGGGCAAACTCTTGTCATATACCTGATGCTAAGCCAAATGTAGCTGGGCCGGGATTTCATTACAAACCTGAAATTCAGTCCAGCTTTACTCTACTTGGACTTCTTGTCACATCTTGGGCCATGTTTAGAATGAATCTGAGCTGATTTATGGGTTTGAGATCAATCCAGGCAAATCTTTAGTGTGTTGGCCAAGTTCACTAAGCTTGATGCTGCCTTTGAATACCAAATGTTTTGGCTTCCAGTCCTGAGCCATACTTGCTAGAGAAGCTGGTCCTGAGCATTTTATGTATTGAAGATGTGAGCTGGTCTCTGATAGAAGCAAAGTATAACACAACAAAGCCCAGGATTTCCCAGTCTCTGTTTATAGCAACACTTAACAATTGAGCTCTCGGAGGGCAGGGGGGAATATGAAGCATAGCTACTTGCTGTTGAAGCTGGCAGAATACTTCTTAATAGTCATTAAGGCTGATCAGCTAGACATGGAAAGCTGCCTACTGAGTTCTGTCTCTTCTCTCTCCCAGTGGCCTTCTACTGTGCTGGAAGAAATGAACTCACCAGGGAACCCATCACTTAGTGCTTTCATAATTATGAATAGCAATGTGCCTGAGGCCTGAGCATTGTCAAGCAACTGTACTTTTTACAGCCTTTCTTGGAAGTGAAGGGCAGTCAGCAAGACACAGAATCACCTCCATACCCTCCCCTCCCTTATACCCCCCCTTCTCTGTTAGTGTATGGGGAAGAGGGCTTTAAAATTCTGCTTTATTCAAAAGTTCTGCTTGTTTGCTGAGAGCCCTCAGTGTCTGTTCCAAGCAGTAGTGGTGTTTTGCCTTTGGACTGGCTTATACCTGCACTGAGGCTTCCTCCCCTCCCCCAAATCCTTAATTTGCAACTTACGCAAATAATTTATCTCATGTCTTAACTGATGCCAGAGAGAACACACGGAAAAAAGAAGGGTGGATAAAATTCTGTATAGTATTAGAAAATGCCTTGGAGCCAATGCAGTCACATTGCATGACTTCTCTGAAATGTACAACATGAATTTTATAGCAAAGCCATCAGCCAGTTCATTACATTCAGTTAATAATTATTTCCAGACGATTAAGAACAGTGGAAGAGACTGGAACGACATTTATGTTTAACAAAGTGACAGTGTAACGTTCATGTAAGCCAAAAGGGATTACAGATAAATCACAACTTTTAGGACAACCATGCCTCTGAAATTAATGTAAAATATCAAGTTTTAAAACAAAACAAAAATCCCATTAAATAAGTCAACTATGAGGTTGCATCCCTTTTAGTAACTACTATATCATACATATGTTAAGGGTCAGATTTCAATGCAGTGAACAAAAATACAAGATTTGTGGAGAGATCGGTTTGAAGAACTGTCACTATCCTGAGAGCTATGGAAAATGAAAAATAAGGTACTTTCTGGGTCCCGACAAATATGGATTGATCGTATATTTAAAATATTACACATAGATTGCTGGCAACACCCAGATTGAATTATCAAGGCAAGCTATAATTCTCACTTCAGGTTTGTTGATGGATGCAACACTGTTGCTAGAAAACTGCCACAATACAAACAGAAAGGTTTCCTTTTAAAAGAGAATGTGCCAGGAGAGTGTCTGGGAGATTTCAGAATTCTAGAGCCTGTAAATGAATTCTAGAATTTACAGAAAGCATTTAGAGTATGCATAAGCTAATTTAGCTCTAGCTGATCATATTCAGCAATAAGAATAATAAGGCTGGATTATAAAGGTCCTTTTTGGAAATACAGCATATTAGATACATGGCTTTATTCAGTCTGATACTGTGTGGTCAGATGCAGCAAGGTTCAGTGCTTGGCATGATCTTTTCACAATTACAAATATAATACAGAAGGGTAGGTTATACAGAATACTGAGATGAACCTGTGTGGGCCAATGGACCAAGCACAGAGCATTAGGAGACTTGGGTTCAATTCCTGACTGTTGTTACTTGCTATTATGCACTAGACACATAAGTTCATCTTTTTGTGCCTGGGCTTTCAGCCCTAAAAGTCTGAAACTTGCTTCCCTTTGACATCCAACACTGTCCAGTTTTAAGTATGTTTTCTTATAATATCTCCTACCCAAGTTTAAAACTTTTCCTTATGCATTGTGAGATTACCTTTTGATTTTTTTTAGCTTTATGAGTATGATTATCATATTGCATTTATCCACTTCTAACATGCTTTTTAAGAACTGCTATTCAGTTGTTCTAAGAACATTGGCAGGAAGGCACTTAGCAACATTTGTTAATTATTAATGTATATTTTAAACAGTGTTTTGAGGCCCTTGTCAGTGTCAGACCTTTGATGAGGCAAAGTCTAGTTAAGAATTGTTATCCTATTTCTTGATCTGAAATAGTCCTCTTAAATGATTTCCTTTGTTGACTCATTAAAGTAATGATTTTATATGTACATTTATCCATTGCCAAGATATAAAAAAGTGGATTAAGCAAAGCATTTAAATGTGCTTATTTTCTCTTGCAAAACAGTCAAGAGCATAAGCATATGCTTAAATGTATTGTAGAATCAGGGACGTCTACCATTATATATCAGCTCAGCTCACTTGGGCTACGTCTAGACTGCATCCCTCTGTTGACAGAGGGATGCAAATCAAGCACGTTGAAATTGTTAATGAAGCAGGGATTTAAATATCCCGTGCTTCATTAGCATAAACATGGCCACCGCTTTTTTTCGAAACGGAGTTTTTTTTTAAAAAACTGGCAGTCTAGATGCGGATCTATCAAAAATAAACCCTTTTTCGACAGATCCTGTATTCCTCAAAAAATGAGGTTTATAGGATCTGTCGAAAAAGGGTTTATTTTCGACAGATCCGTGTCTAGACTGCCGTTTTTTCGAAAAAACTCTGTTTTGAAAAAAAGCGGTGGCCATGTTTATGCTAATTAAGCACGGGATATTTAAATTCCTGCTTCATTAGCAATTTCAACGTGCCTAATTTGCATATCTCTGTCGACAGAGAGGTGTAGTCTAGACGTACCCATAGTGTCTTGATGAGCAGCAACATTAACCCTCCCCTCCCCCCATCGAAAAGATAGAAATAGCTTCACAAAAGTCAGATGTGTTACATCTATGTTTGAAGCTAATGTGAGATTAAAATCCAGCACCACAATTCTGATATAATAGTTCTCTGCTGTATTATTAGGAGAACCTCTCTAGTCTGGCACTCTCTGGCCTGGCAACATCCATGGTCCGGCATGATTTTAGTCAGAGGGATGTCCACTTATCATGGGTGCGGCCAAGTTTCCCATGGTCTTGTAAAGTTTGTTTATAGCCACCAGTCCTGGCTCTCAGTGTTCTGTGCTGTTATTTAGCTCTAATTTACCCCTAAATGTCTACTAAGAGCCCAGTAAGGAGTGGAAGTGCTGATAATACTGCTCGACAATATTAATCTTCCATGGTTTAGCAAATTCCCTGGTTCAGCATCAGTCAGGACCCCAGGATGCTGGACTAGAGGTTCAACCTGCAACACCTTTGATTATTGCAATAGAAATAATGTCAAAGATGACATTTGCAATATCCCCCCGAAGATGCCCATTCCCACAATGTACTGAACGCCCTCAACCCTTGTTATGACAGCACATCTGCATGCTCAGTACTTCATAGGATTTGGCCCTTATGGTGCACATGCTTTGCTTTTTGCATTCTCTGTTTGCACAGTAAAATTTGAGTGAGTTTGTTTATTTGTGGGCTTGATCCTACAACATGTACATTGTGAGTTTGCAGGACAAGACCCTACATTTAATTTTAGTTACTTTGATTTCAGGACTGGCATCCTTCCATGATTTGCATCCTCCTATGCATCCATGACTGATATGAAACATGCAGACCAACAATCAAACTGACTGCTTTGAAGCCAGTCCACAGAATTGAATTTTTCTGGTCTCAACTCTCATAAAATCCTAATCCTCTGTGTCCATAAATAAAATCCTAACCCAGAAGTGGGCAATAAGCAGCCCATGGGCTGAACTTGGTCCATCAGGCTTAGCCCCTTGTGGGCCACCAGATGCTTTTATTTACCTGCATGCCCACAGGTGCAGCTGCTTGACCGTTCCCAGCCAATGGGAACAGATTGGAACACCACTTCCTGCAGTTCCCATTAGCTGGGAATGGGGATCCGCAACCAGCAGGAGCTGTGAGTGGCTGGACCTGCAAATGCTCAGGTAAATAAAGTGCCTGGCAACCTGCTTGTGGCTAACTGGGTGAAACGTGTCCGGCCCACAAGCCACTTATTATCCATCCCTGCTCGAACCCAAATCTTCCTTAAATCTCAATTTTAACTAAATGGGATTTGCAGCATGCTTTAGCACACTTGAGCTACTCTGGACCAGGAGATGAAATCTAAAGTAGCACAGAGAATGCCCGGCATGCAGGATGTCCAACTTTGGCCTGATTTAGTGAGCTGCTGAGCAGATACACATTAACATGGCTACCCCTCTAAAACTATAAGCTTCATTTTAAAAACATATTTCAGTCCATCTTAGTTTGTAAAAATTTTGTGCAGAGAAAACTCATTAGGTCAGGTCAGTCCTCTTTGTCAATGAAAGAGAGATGCACAGTAGTTGCTTTTCTTCTCCTCCCTCGCCCCCCCCCCCCCAGGTAACATTTATTTACACTGGGATTGTGTCGCTGAGGTGGGTGACCCCTATCTGCAGTCAGATGTGACTCTCAGTCAGCAGGTAGAACAAAAGGTTTATTAGTTGACAGGGACACAGTGTAGAACAGACTTGTCAGCAGAGTAACCAGAAGCTGTCAGCACAATCCATCTTGGGGAGAGGGGGCTCAGAGCCAAGGGCCCTAACCCCCCTCCCTGTAACCCAGGCCACCCAAGAGTGACACTCAGCAGCCTGGTCCTGCCCTGTAGCCAGCCCCACCTCTGGCCTTTCTCCTGTTTCCCATGCAAAAGGTGTCACCTGGTCAACCTCCTGCCCCAGGCTCAGGTTACAGAAAGCATCAGCCATTGTGTATGTGGGGAAGGCCATCGCACCGAAATTCCTATCATTATCTAAGTATTGGTGCAGTGCCCCGGGAAGCTGAGGCACACACACAGGATTACTACAGGACAGTAGCAATCATGCAACGTAACAAATGGAATAAAATCCCCACAGTCCCTCACTTCATCACAGCTTGATAATAAACAAAAGTGTTTTTATTAAATACAAAAAGTAGGATTTAAGTGGTTGCAAGTGAAAACAGTCAGAATCAAAGTAAGTTACTAAATTAAAATGAACACAAATGCCTAGCTAGTTCTAATAAACTTGTGACATGCAGATTCTTACCCCAAACTGTTCTTACCCTAAAAAAGCTGTTCTTATCTTAGGGGAAAAGTTTTAAGTCAGAGTTGATTTTTATTCTGGCCTGGGTATACAGCTTCTTCAAAGTTCTTTATATCCCCTTAGGGTAGGCCAGGCAGTTTCAAAGGCCAGCTGAAGCCATAGGACTGATGGCTTCCAATTGCTTAAATAGACCTTCCCTTAGGGTAGGAACCCTTTGTTCAACACCCCCATGCCCATGGAAAAATACCAGGTTCAAGATGGATTCCAGTACTGGGTGGTATGGTCACATGTCTTTGTAGGACCAACCACAATTTGGGCTTTCAGAACAAACATGACTACTCCCGGGTCGTTGGTTTGAGTGCTGAGTCATTAGGTATCTGAAGTCCATTGGTGGCCTCGTTAGCCCATTTAGAACTATAACCAGATTCACACTTCACATACAAGAATGATGGATGCAAAAATAGAATCTACATCATCAGCAGATTGTAACTGCAATATTGCCATGTTACATGACCATCATGTCTCTGCAGCTAGTCACTTATATATGATTTTTATAAAATCAATACTATATCTAGGTACCACCAACAGCCCTGTGGCTGCTTTGGAGGGCATAGAGGCAGAGCACGGAGGACCTAATCCAGAGGATGAAATTGTAGAGGAAGAGGTTAAGGTAGATGAGGACCAGGGGCTCCCCTTAGGGTTGCTGAGTGTATCTGTCAGCCAGGAACTGTTCTCCACTCCTGAGGGGCATAGTCAACTGCTTTCCTGGGACGAGGAAGCAGGGGATGAGATGCAGGGTACGTGGCTGTGGTTGTGCAGTGCAGGGCTGAAGGCATGGAAACGTGGGAGACTGGCTGTGTTTCTGTTAGTTACACGTATCCCTGTGTAGCTAACTGATATGGCCAAGCAGGATGCTGATGCTCACCATGATCTCAATGGAATCCTGCAGAGAGAAGCGATCGAAACTTCTGGGGAAACGTTATGATCATGAGAGCAGCAGAACTATCTCTGAATAGTGAAGATTTTAGATGTATCCCCCATGACATCTAGATTAATAGGGAGCCAAAGCCAAAGCAAAGAATTCATATCCACTGAGAGCAAGCTACAAGATGGGTCTTGGGCTGGCAAATTGAGCTTAGGACTTTGTTTTAAAATTATTTTATGAAATGCAAAGCAAAGCTTTTCTTTCTTCACTGTCCCTTCTCAACCACAGTCATAAAAGTGTAAGACTGGAAGTGACCTTAAGAGGTCTTCTAATCTAATCTCCTACCCTTAAGGCAGTGGGTCTCAAACTGTGATCCACAGATTCCTCCTCCCGCCCCTCCTCTACCCCCCCCTGCAGTGGGGCACTCGAGTCTTGCACCCCCTGTGAGTTTGGAGCATCAGCACCAGTGCCAGCTTCCCAAGGAGCGGCGGAGGGAGGGAGGAGAGAGAGTCCCAAGCCTCGCTGCATGATCTGGCTCATGGGGAAGAAACGGAGCCAGAAGCGGTTCCGTGCGCTACCACTCCCCCTTCCCTTGGCTGGGGGAACAGCAGCGCATGGATGCACTGCCCGGAGGCTTTCCCCATTGCTCCCATTGGCTGGAATCTGGCCAGTGGGAGCAGTGGGAGGCCATGCCTGGGAGTGGCGTGGGACGCAAAGGCAAGTAAATGCCCCCTGCCCCTCACGCCCAGACTCCATACTCCCCTCACCCCCAATCCACCTCTCTTCTCTGAGACCACACACTCCCAGCCTGCTCCTGCGTCCTCCCTCCTGGCCACTCGCTGCACCTTCCTGTGCTCTTGCCCCCTTCCTCCTGGCCAGACACCCAGGTTGCTCCTGCACCTACCTCCCATCCAGACCTCTCACCCTCATCCACTCCTGCACCCCACCTCCCGTCCAGATCCTGCACACCCATACCTATTTCACTCACTGGCAGTCCTGTCCCACACACTGAAGCCCTCATTTTTGTCCCCACCCCAGTGCTGGGGGGGGGGGGGTGGTGTCCACAAAATTTACTAACCCTGGAACACCAGAACAGTAAATCTGGCCTATGGGAAGTCCTGAACCTCAATCCTCTCTGTCCCTCCCTCTCCCACTGTGAGACTGGAGCATCAGAGAAGTGAGGTGTCTCAGTTGGGGGACACATCAGTGAGGGTTGGGAGTTTTTGGAGGGTTTTTTTGCTTCTCACTTGTGTGGTCCCCGACTGATTTTTCTGTGGGTCAATGGCCCCCAACCCAAAAAAGGTTCCCCATCCCTGCCATAAATAAAGAAAACATGGAAACCTTTTGTGTTGGACATAAATTAATGTTACTTTATTTAAATTGAATTTTGATAAACTAACAATGTTAAAGCACTTAATCTGTTTAATAATTTAAATTAATATTTTCTTTCTTACTGGTTAAATTAAACTATTCTCCATAGCTGCTGCACTAGCAAAAAGGCTTGGGAGTAATTATGTAATTAACAGTGAATTTCCATTAGCAACTGGTGGTCAGCTGAAAGGTTTGCATTGAGCCAAGTGGGCCATGGGCCAAAAACTTTGCGAACCACTGCGTTAGGGCAAGACCAAGTATTATTTAGACCACCCGTGATAGGTGTTTGTCTAACCTGCTCTTAAAAATCTCCAATGATGGATATTCCACAACCTCCCTCGGGAATTTATTCCAGTGATTAACCAACTTAACAGATAGGAAGTTTTTTTTTCTAATGTCCTTGCTGAAATTTGTGCCCATTGCTTCTTGTCTTATCTACAGATGTTAAAGAGACCAATTTTCTCCCTCTTCCTTGTAACAACCTTTTATATACTCAAACTGTTATATCTCCACTGTTTTCTTTTCGCCAAACGAAACAAGCCCCATTTTCCTGAGGAGAAGGTGGTGCCTTTTGGAATGGTGGATGGGCGGATTAATCCTCTTCCAACTAGTTACCTAAGGTACTGTGAGAAGACATGAATACAGTGGCTGGATAAGGCTGTGGCTGATAGCTGGGAATAAAAGCTCATGTAGTCTAAAAACAAAGGTGTACTCTTAGGCAGAATTAGATCCTGCACTTGCAAAATTCCCCTGGGCTTCTGTTACTGTAAAAGCTGTGTACTTCTACCAGACTTCACTGGCATCCTCACAGCTCAGTGATTCAGCACAATGGCACACTTAGCTCTCAGGTGCAGCTACCATCAGATATAATAAGGCTACAGTCTTCTTGGAAAGATTTAGAGAGTCACTGGATGCCTCTGGGCAGTGACAGGTGACACGGGATCTTTCACCTCTAGATCTTGGTGTCCAGACCATGTTTGTCATGGCAAATGTTGGTCCAGATAGCCAATGTGCAATGAACTGGACATCATTGTCTTTGTGCTCCGTGCTACACAATATACAAAAAGAGAGAATCCCCGGCTCTGAGCACTCTCTTGAAGGTTGATACATAAGAAATGGGACAAAATAGGGTCCCCCAAGGTTTTCCAGTGGCCTTAGAGATCAAGCAGATGGTAGGAAGGTGTTGAATACAGGGAGTGTGGCCTAGGCAAACTGGGATAGGAAAAATATTTTCTGAGATTTAGTGATCTAGTGCAAAATAGCCAGGTGTCATGTCATGAAAGCTACTACAGTTGGCATTTAATTTGGATGTTGTGGATCATCTCATTACAGATACCAAGGACTGATGGCAATTCAAATACTCTCTCAGCTGTAGTGATGAAATAACCAGGCCAGGGGTAAGCCACAGAGGCAGGGCATTGCAGGGGAGCTTGTCCTGCTGTTGCCCATTTTATCCTTGGTACAGGTAGGGGAGCCTTACTTGTGATGCAGGCAGGAGATGTCTCTGGACTGTGTCTGGTTCTGCAAATCAGACTGAGATTCACTGAGGGTTTCCAAAGTCATCAATGCCAGGCTGCACACTATCCATCAATAAAGGGATGCAAACCTTTGCTTTTTATGTTGCCAAAGCCCATATTCATAAGAATAAATTAGCCGGCCTTAAGTACGGAGGGGAGGGGATGCCTTTGTGAAAACCAGTCCAAATCTTAGCATTATGTACAGCATAGAGCAGGTGTAGAACCAAGATGCTTGAGTTGGTCTTTCAGCGCTTCAGATGGAGCAGCAGTCTCAGCTGACTGCTTCCCAGGAGTTGGTGAGAACCATGGCAGCACCAGTAAGGAAATTTTGTTTGCCTAATAAAACATGAAGTCTTTTTATACTTATTTTTACTGGAATTAGATGAAACATTGAACAGTAGAAGCACTGTCCTTGCCTATGGAATAGATCACTCTGGGCATGTCCCAGTAATTATATATATGGCAGGAACATGAAGTGCTAACTTGTGAAACAGCAGAGTGCCAAGAGAGTTTGGAATTGAGTGAAGGTTCACCTATGCTAGAGGCATTGGTGGAGTCTATAAAGATGCACATGAAAGTAAAGATTACTCTTCCCCTGTCATGCATGGCCTGCAATGTAAAGAACAGAGAGATTTCTGACAATTAAGATGATATTTTGCCATTTAAGATCAGAACCCGGCAGTGCCAAGTCTAGCTCTCTCTGTCTTCAAGCACAAGGCATACATATAATGGTGGATAATTTGACCTAGATATTCTCTGTTGATGCCATTGAAACCTGTAGCAACAGTAAATAGTTCATGGGTATTGTAGCAGACTGGGACATTCATGGGTTGTCTGTGCATGGGCTTGTACCCTGAGAAAGTATATAATTACCCATCTGAACCAGTTCCCAGGAATAAACTGCCTTGAGTGACCAAAGAAAGAAAATGTGAAACACACTGGGGCTAAAGGAACAAAATCCAGAGCAAACTCTGTCCCTCTTTCATCAGACCACAGCCTTGCCAAGTGGTATTAGTCCCATGACAACACTTCCTTGTGCACTATGGAGAAGTTTTGTTTAGTCACTGACGCAGCATGCAAGGCGTGTTCGTGTGGAACTTTCTGGCTGCACTTAACTTTATGCCAATAAGACCAGAGTTAACCCTTAATGTGCCAAAATGTGGTCCTCAAGATCACAAGCCCTTATTTCACAAACAGCTTGCTCTTTAGGAAACACTGACACATTAGTGTTGGATTCAGGTGGGTTTCTGTTAGATCAGGTGCTGTTCAGGAGTTATTCTGGATTAACTGAGGATGGAATTAAATCTTACATTCTGTTGTCTGTCTGGGTCTAAATTTTACTGTTAATTTGTTTTTATTATTGAATTTCTTTATTTCTAATAGTAAAATTTTGAAAGTTTAAGGGGAAAAAAGAAGTCTTTGCAGTTCACCACCTCCTAATTACTGGACCTTCCCTTTTGGTTTCAGAAATCTGTTCCATTTGCCATGCTGCACAGAGGCAATCTGATTCTTTCCATGCTACTCATTGCATGCCATATGCCTTGCAGCAGTGTAAAGGGAGGCAGTGAATGCCTGCTTGTGCAAACTGCCTATCAACTAATTGTTTGTAAAAGATTAAGCTTTGTACTGGAGAGAGTCTGGAGCTAAGCAAAATAAGACTTAAATGTGCAATGTTGGAGTAAGAGTTGGTGCTAATTCTCAAAACAAAGTGAACTGAAGTTTCTGATTTAGAGAAACAACCTTAAAATGCTGTTTTCTAGAGAAATGGAAGTCACACTGATGTTCTATACAAGAACAGCTGTAAAGTTTCCTCTGGGCCATATTAATCAAATGACTAAAAATGAACTGGTGGTCATAACTCTACTTGTGGGTCACAGGCTACTTGCTTCCTCTTCTGGAACATGCTGGCAGATTCTGACAGACTGCATTAGACTCAGAAAGAAATCTATGTTAAGTTCCACCCTCCCATTTCCCACATGCAGGAGACTCACAAAAAGAGAATAGATCTGAACAAACCTGGAGTGGAGTCAGTGAGGTGTTTATATTAAGAAAACGATAACAAAAGCAAGCCAAAATAAGCTATTTTCAATGGTCCTACTGTGGAGGCAAGTAAACTGTGTGATATGGTAATGTTAAGTCGTTTATAGTCTGGAGAGAAAGTACTAACATCTATTCATACCTCATGAACATTGTGTGAAGGAGACATTCCTTAGCAATGATGTAATTGACTTCCTGGGCCGCAACAAGTCAGGTAAGATTACAATATAGGGAGAAGAGGTGAGAGTGGCAGTCCCGGAAATGGAAAAAGCTTCTTAAATAGACTGTTTAAAATAAATAAACCCTCTACATGAGGAACTAGCAAACCCCTCATTACTGGATAAGTAAAATAGAAATATTGAATGTGGCCACAAAGAGTGATAATCTCTCTTTGGAGTTATGTAGAAATAAACACAAACTCGAAATTTTAAGAACTATTGAACTATGGAGAAACTCAGAGTAGAGCCTAGATTCATATCTGAACTTGGTGGCACATGCTGCAGTTGGGGTTTCTGAAAACTGTCTTCCATCCTCTTAAGTCAGTCATTTTCACTAGGATTTAACATTACTGTATTTTATGGCAAGAAGTGTCAAGCACATTAAAGTTAAAGATTCAGTGTCTGACCCCAGCAGTATCTCTCAGTCTGGAAAGCTTATGGCTGGTGGTAGGGTGCTCTGTCAAGTTTCAACTCAGGGCCCTGTGACTGGCTGCTCAGATATTCAGAATGCCATCAGGGTCGCTTTCATTCGTATTTTAAATCACCTCCAAAGTCTCAACAAGAGCTGGCTTTCAGTCTCCTGGCTTGATGCCCCAACTCTGGCTCCGCTAGGTATAGTGTTATTACTAGGCCCTACTGAGCCTTCAGGAAGTTGATGTGATATTTTTGCATCTTCTTTTGCTTTCCAGGTTGACAGATCTCAGGCAACTGGCCGGACTCTCTTTACCGCTTCAAAAAGCCCTTGCCACTGGGCCAGTGGTTTTGATTTAGAGGTCAGTAGTAACAATATCCCTATCACCAGGTTCAAATTCCCTCCCCACCTCTGCCCCCGTCCATGGGAGGTGTGTTCCTGGACTTGTTGGGCTTTCACCGGGTTCTCTTTTGAGAAGCATCCATACCTGTAGCTGGAATACGTATGACACTGAGCTCATGATTTGCAGTTCCTGTTCCTCACGGTCTTCTCAGAGGAGATCCACAATCCCCACAGGCTGTCTTCCCTACAATAGCTGAAAGGGTGAAAACCTTGTGGGAGCTTGGGGGATTTATTTATGGCAAACAGCAGTGATAGCCACAGTTGGTCCTAGTGCGGAGCCTGTGCCCATGTATTTTCTTAACATTGTTTTCCAGGTCCCACTGAATCACTCCACTAGACTGTTTATCTATGCATTGTAAATGGAGGTCTTGAGACCCTTCATCTTCAGTAGGTAAGACAATTCCCACATCAGTGTGCCTGAAAAGTTGGACCCGGGGTTTGTCAGTATTTCAGTAGGGGGCAGTGGTGTCTATTTAATATGTACTAGCCAGCTTCTTACAATGAAGTATGGTTGAAATTCAAAATATCAACCAAAAGTGGAGGACATTCCTCCTGTGTGATCAGCTGGAATTGCAGTATTGCTGACCCTACATAGTCCTAAAAGATTCTTCAGTTTTAATGAAAGCATGCTGTACTATCCTGCCACCCTTAATAACAATAATTGTTGCTGTGGCAGCTGCGTGTTTTAAATAAATATAAACTCCAAACGTCAACCCAATACAATTCAGATTAATTTACACAAAAGACTCTTAAGCTAAAAAATAAAAAGAATTAAAATCTGTTCAGTGTTGGATTCTTGTCATATGGGAGCAACAGAGGTCTGGTTCCTTTAAGGCTGTTTTTCACAATGTTTATTTCCTTCATGATGTTGACTTACAAACACTAAGTGACTCTGCATGGTTCATTCATAAATAGGGTAAGTGAAGTAGTGTTGCTGACTCATGCTTAGTGAGTGATTTTTTTCTAGTCCCTCCCACCCAGGCTTCAACCCCACCTCCTTAAACTAAGAACTAGTTGCCTACTATATTTAACAGCTGTCTTGGAGCTGGGAGCAATATACAGTCAAGACATGGGTGTTCTGCTTCTGTAGAAATACAAGACTTTTTCCTTCTCATCAGCTTCATTTCCTGAGGTAAGAGGACTGTAGATATATAAAGCAAGCTTTATTAGCCAGGCATAAGTAGCACGTTGCTTTCTAGGCTGGCACAGTGGAATGCTTTTAGAAAGAAGGTGTCACACATAACCAGATTGTTTCTCAATTGTTTCTATGGAAAGATTTGTGGTGGGATCACAAGAATAAGGCTGACAAGGAGTATGAGATGATATATTTTGTTGGACCAACTTCTGTTGGTGAGACAGGCAAGCTTTTGAACTTACACAGAGCAGAAATGGAAGCAGAAAGATTCTATTACAACTTTAGAAGGATGTAATGTACTAAAGTTTAAATATACTAAAGTTTCACTATTTAAAAAAAGAATGAACAAAATCAAATGATATTGCCTATAACTGCCTGTGAAATTAACAGAGAACAAAAGAAATTAACAATTGATGGAAACTGTTGTGTATGTGACAAACTTTTGTGGCTCCTGTTATACCAGAATCTCACAGAAACACCTTCAGGCCACTGTATTATTTATATACTAGCTGCTTGCCCTGCTTAAAACTGTTCCATGTCTTGTACTGGCTTGCTTTTATGGTCCTTTCTCAAGTAAGACTCCTGTTGATGACTTGGAGCTTTGTATTGCTAAGTGATCACTGCTTGCTCCCTCCCTTCTTTGGATTTTTAATTCATTTCAGTTGCGCAGCCTGGAAATACTAGGGGTCACATAGGCTTGTTTTACATGTGTGGTACCTTACGTCCAATGGGAGTACGTGTGTAAGGAGAACAGGATTCAGCCTTGGATGGGTAAGTTAAGCATTTCTCTTAGCCAGAACAGTTATGTAACATTAGCTAAGCAGTGCAGCACATTGGTGGCAATGAGGGAGCGGATTCTGGAGTATGATAATAATAGAACTGAAAGCACTTCCAGATTGGGGCATAAAGGGTGTTGCAGGGAGTGGCACAGTTAAGCTGGAACCCTAATTTAGAAGCCAGTACTCTGAACACAGTCTTTGAGCTGGCTGAGTTGGAATACTGGGTGTTGTGTTTTACACAAAGGAAGGTGAAAATGAAAACAACTTGGTTTCTCTTGTCTGAGGCAGCTTTTCCCCCCATTACACTTCTGTAGCAAGTTCAGTATAAATCCTGGGAAAACTCCCATGCACCTGGAGCACTTGAGTAACACCACTGACAGTGAATAGGATTTGACCTGCTACCTGGATTTCAATGGAGAGAATGTGTCCTCCCAGTTTGTAGTGTGGTCCAAAGATTTGATCTTTGATTCTAATGACATAAGAGAATTTTTCTCCCCTGTGTTTGCAGCTGGTTCTATATTTAAAACATGTTGAGGTAAATCTTGCTTTCCATCTATGCAAATGTCTGTAATGCATTTGCAAAGGTATAAACTGATGCAGAACTTGGCCCAAAGATGTTAGCTCACTTCTGATAAAACAGGTAAATTACATTTACTATAAACCATACAGGTGGCAGATCTAAAGCATGAAAGGAATACTTCTATAATCCGTAGAGTTGTTCGAAGATAACTATTAACAATCCTGGTAGGCAATAAGTTTGCCTATTACTCTACACAAAAGGAAATGATATCCAGAGGTATCAATCACCTAACCAGATGCACAGCAATGAAATTGGCATAAAGGGGTACACTTGGTGTTTATGTGAACTGTTTTAGTGCTAGTTTTATCTAATCTGGATTTGTAGCTAAGACATCCCCACAGTGTAACCAGTGGTACTACTCTTACCAATAACTGTGGGTATAATGTCCATGAATGTCTCTTTCTTTTTATATATCAAAAGCCATAGAAGCAGATTTCACACCTCCTGGGCCCCTGCTGTAGACAAATAGCAGAGCAGATCAGCTAAAAGCCAACACAGCCTGCTCCTGAGGTAGGCAGAACTACACAGCTGGTTCTGGTGCATTTTGCCCCACCTATGTCCCCTAAAAGAAGCATTTTAGCAGCAGTCTCAGCAGTAGCATGATATGATCCTATGCTGTGCTGCCAGTGATTGGCTCACAGTCCATTGCCTGTCCACAGAGAGCATGTGGCCATTTATCAGCAGTGTTTCTGCAGACTGTTAGGGGAGAAATACTCACCGCTGTTTTCTAGGGACTTTGTATCCTTCCTCTTCCCTCACTTCATCTAAACAGAGTGAGCCAAACCTGCATGGTCTGCTCTGCTAGGAGACATACCATGGACCTGTATATTGTGTGGAACGGCCATGGAGGGAGAGTCACTGTTACTCTTCAGGCAAGCACTATCAATGGAAATTGCATTGTAATTTACACTGCCTGAGAGCACCATGCGGTGTCGAATGGGAGTTCCGGTTCCCTAGTCTCACACACACTAGAAGTGGGCCTCATCCTCCCTGATTGGATCCACCTCATCATCTCTAGCCTGATTCTGGCCTGCATATTTATACCTGCCTCTGGAAATTTCCACTACATGCATCTGACGAAGTGGGTCTTTGCCCACGAAAGCTTATGCTCCAACACTTCGGTTAGTCTATAAGGTGCCACAGGACTCCTCGCCGCTTTTGCAGATCCAGACTAACACGGCTACCCCTCTGATACTAGTCTCACACAGCCACCCCTGGTGCTTAGAGCTGAACTGCTGCAATTGCATCTAGGGAGGCAGAAGAGAGGTGGCTGCATAATAGGGAGTTAGCCATGTGCCTGTTTCTGATTAGTGCTGGCACGTGGTTGGGCTGCCTAATCCTTCAGTAACAGTAGTTGTGAGTAGCAGGGTAACGTCTCCATATAGTGCAGTCCTTTTGTCACGACTACTATATGAGACACCGCCTAAATGCTGCACAGATGGTGTGAAAAGGAAGGATTATGGTGAGCTGTCTAGCGAGGAAGGGTTTTAGAGGCAGAGTGGGAGGGAAGATGCAGCCAATGAGATAGAAAGACTCTACAGTAGGATTCCAGGGACAGATATGATATGATCTAGTTTAGCAATTCACCATGCTACTGTCCATGTGTTGGTGCTGCCCCTGGGCATGCCAGGATCAGAGTAACACCATCTGTCCTGCAATAGTCAAAGTTATGACAGTGTTTTTTTATGAAAATGGCCCTTTTATAACCAGGCTTATAACCAGGTTATAAAACAGGCTCTGGGCTAATAAAAGTCTGAGGACTTTACACTTATATTCCCCAGTTCCTATAGTTAGAGCCCCTTGTAGTTTTCAAATGCAAAATAACAAAAAATTAAATTGAAAACCTAGTATAAAAAGAAATAACAGGAAAAACCACTAGTAATAGCTCAAATACATAGTTTCTGCCTTCAACACCCCCTCTATAAAAATTGTCCCAGCACCACCTGTTCTCTGTGCTGGGACCCAGCTCCCTGCTTTGGGCACTTTGGCCAGGCATGTGGGATCCAAGCATTGATCAGTTTTGGCCTGGCTGCCCCTCCATCATGGTTGAACATGACTGAAATTCACTAGTGTGCAGATGTTCACCGTGCACAACTTCAATGGTACATAGGCCTAGCACTTCCTCTCTGCATGGGGCACATTTTACCCTTTGGGAAATTACCAACTTAGAATCATAGACTCGTAGGGTTGAAAGAGTCCTTAGGAGATCATTGAGTCCAACCCCCTGCCCAAAGCAGGACAGCTAGGGCTTTGTCAAGCTGGGACTTAAAAACCTCTAGGGATGGAGATTCCACCCCCCCACTCCCCGCCCAGGGAACCCATTCCAGTGCTTCACTGCACTCCTAGTGAATTAATTTTTCCTAATATCCAACCTAGACCTCCCTCACTGCAATTTGAGACCATTGCTCCTTGTTCTGCCATCTGTCACTACTGACAACAGCCTCTCTCCATCTTCTTTGGACCCCCCCCTCCCAGAGATAGTTGAAGCCTGCTATCAAGTCTCCCCTTACTCTACCCTTTTGCAGACCAAATAAGCCCAAATCCCTCAGCCTCTCCTCATAAGTCATATGATCCAGCCCCCTAATCATTTTGGTTGCCCTCTGCTGGACTCACTCCAATGTGTCCACATCCTTTCTATAGTGGGGGCCCCAGAACTGGACTCAATATTCCAGCTGTGGTTTCACCAGTGCCAAATAAAAGGGAATAATCTTCCCTAGATCTGCTGGCAATGCTCCTCCTAATGCACCCTAATATGCAGTTAACTCTCCTGGCCACAAGGGCACACTGTAGACTCATATCCAGCTTCTCATCCACTGCAATCCCCAGGCTGACAAACTGCTGCTTAGCCATTCGGTCCCCAGCCTGTAAAAATACTTGGGATTCTTTTGTTCCAAGTGCAGGACTCTGCACTTGTGCTTGTTGAATCCCATCAGATTTCTTTTGGCCCAATCTCCAATTTGTCTGGGTCACTCTGGACCCTATCCCTACACTCCAGCATATTTACCTCTTTTCCGTAGCTTAGTGTCACCTGTGAACTTTCTGAGGGTTCAATCCATCCCCTCATCCACTTCATTAATAAAGATGTTGACCAAAACCGGCCCCAGAACAGGCCCCTGGGGTACTCCGCTTGATACTGACCACCAACCAGACAGCAAGTTGTTGATCACTACCTATGGAGCCTGCCAGTCTAGCCAGCTTTCTATCCACTTTACAGTCCATATATCCAATCCATACTTCCTGAACTTGCTGGCAAGAATAGTGTGGGAGACCGTATCAAAAGCTTTGCCAAAGTCCAGGTATATCACGTCCACCACCTTCCACATGCCCACAGACCCAATTATCTCATCATAGAAGGCAATCAGGTTGGTCAGACAAATGGATTCCTTGAGGATCCCCTCCATGATTTTTCTAGGGACTTAGGTGAGGCTGACCATTCTGTCAGAGCTGGCTAAATCAGAGACAAGTTATTCCAGTACAGTGTATGTGAGAAACATGAATTGGGATCCCGCCACAGGAAAAGCATGATGAGGGTTGGCTGGGCCAAACCTGCCTAACACTGGGACTTCATGTGCCAGGTTGCAGTGCCCTGAGTGAGGCCCAGCCAGGTGGGATGGGAATAGCAGGAGCCACTGCTGCAGGATGAGTGCCTGGCAGGGTCACTCTGCAGTCTCTCCACCATGACTCCTACCAGTCCAAGGGTAGGACTCAACACTTCCCCACCCCCAGCAAAATCAAAATGAACAGAAATCCCACCCCCGAAAATAAAACACAAAATTATAAAAAAAAAACCCACAGAAGAATTTCACAAGTCTCTAGCTAGAGCTGAGGTTTTGTAACAGGATCATCAGGTTCATTATTAGATGCTTCATGTATAATACATGCACACGTTTAGTAGGCAGTGATCAAGTGTTACTTAATATTACAGTGAATCAGCTGGTTTCTTTCACCCATAGAGGAACAACAGTTAAAGGACAATGGATATCACTATAGTTTTGATATGGAAATATAGATACCTAAGTGCTGATTCCTAGTGGCTAAGTAAGCATGGATATTTTGGATCACTCATTTTCTTCTGACGGCATTCCATCCCCTGGAATGGTACAAAGCAAAGGGTATCCAGGGCGTGATTTATTCTAAAAGACCCACGATACTTTTGTTTGCTGAGAGGGGTGATGTTACTGGCTAAAATTGCATGGTTGTCATAAGAACATAAGAACATAAGAACGGCCGTACCGGGTCAGACCAAAGGTCCATCTAGCCCAGTATCCTGTCTGCCGACAGTGGCCAGCACCAGGTGCCCCAGAGGGGGTGGACCGAAGACAATGATCAAGCGCTTTGTCTCCTGCCATCCCTCTCCAGCCTCTGTCAAACAGAGGCCAAGGACACCATTTTATCCCCTGGCTAATGTCCATTTTTCCCTTGCATGAAAACATTTACTATTTTGTGAGTGATGCCCATCAGTGACATTTTCTTTAAAAAATTAGCATAATGCTAGGACCAAAGGTATCCTTGCTATTAAAAACCTGTTTTTGATGCCAGAACTAAGGTACTAAACTTCACTTCATCTTTCATGCAACATGATTGAAATTCACTTGTGTGCAGATATTCACTGTAAAGTTTGTACACAGCCTAAATGGTACATAGGCCTATCACTTCTCTGCACAGGACACGTTCTCCCCTTTTGGAAGACACCATCTTCTGTCCCAGAGCTGGCTTCATTAGAGACAAGTTATTCCAATACAATATATGTGAGAATTAGCGACATGAATTGGGATCCCACCACAGGAAAGGCAGTAGGTAAAAGACTAGTATTACAATTAATTTAAGGCAAAGGGACAGTACAGGAGTATCAGCTGCTCTGGGACTAAATTCAGACTTGCCTGATCACTAGATTTAAAAAATACATCAAGGTAAAATTTGTGTGGCTTCTTGTCCATTTTAGCAGATTCCTGCATTAAGTGCTGATGTAGACTTCAGCTTAAATTCACTGTGGCAGAAGCTGAATGACATTTGTGGTGAGAGGATTATGACAAATATTGTGACATGTCAAGCAGCAGCATAATTGCCAAAAATCTTTCTGTACTCAATGAAGAGAAGAGAATGTTCTGTTTAGCCAAGTCATTCCATTCAATGGATTCTGATAGGTTTCTGAAATGATGAAAGTGTTAATTTAATCTTTTCATTTTCTGGAACCAGATGAATATTTTTATGGAGAACATATGTCTAGTCCAGGGGTGGGCAATAATTTTTGATGGGGGCCACTCCAAGATTTTGGTAAGAGGTCAAGGGCCGCACTTCTGTGGAGGAGGTGCAGGATCTAGGAGAGAGGTTGGGTGCAAAAGGGAGCTGTGGGTAGGGGACCAGGGTTCAGGAGAGGCTGTGGGGTCTGAAAGGGAGTTTGGGTGAAGGAGAGTGTTTTGATTTGGGACAGAGGCTTGGGGTGCAGGAGAGGATTCTGGCCTGGAGGAGGGGTATAGGAGGAGGTGCAGGATCTTGGAGGATCTGGGATATGGGGAGGAAGGAGAGGGGTGCAGAGGGTTTGGTTGGTGACCTGGGGCAGGGAGATGGGGAGAGGAGCTGGGGTGCAGGCTTTTGACAGGAGGCACTTACCTAAGTGGCTCCCACCCAGCAGTCCTGCAGGACCCTGAGGTAGGCTTTCTGCCTGCCACAGTCCCAGGCTGCTCAAAGTGGCCAATAGGAGCTGAGAAATTTTGCTGGGGAGTGGCAGCAGCACACAGTGACTCCCCCTCTCCCTGGCAGCCAGAGGAGAGAGCCACAGGGAGTAGCCAGCTGCTTATAGTGACATGAGGCTGCTCTGAAGCGACTGGCTGCTCTGTGCCTGAGGGTCCTGGCGGGGTGGCTCAGCAGCTTGGTGGGCCGTACCTGGCCCATGGACCGTATGTTGCCTGCCTGTGCTTAGTGGCCACAGTGAATTTGAGACTAGGGTTGCCAGATGTCCGGTATTGACCCAGACAATCCGGTATTTTCGCCTCCTGGCCAGTTAGAAAATTCAGAAAATACTGGACACCTAAAATGTCCAGTATTTTCTGATTTTTTCCCCCTGCCAGGAGGTGAAAATACCAGACACCTGGCAACCCTACAACACACTCAGCAACCGGGCCCAGCCCCCAGCCACCCCTGGACGGCCGCCAGGCCCCCGCCCCCGACTCCCTACCAGGCGCCGCCAGGACCCCGACTCCCCCACTTACCCAGTTCTGCAGGGGAGCTGTCCTGTGGGTGGAGCAGAAAAACAAGATGGCTGCCGGCAAAAAAGCCTCTTCTTAAAGGGGCCATGGTGATTTTTTATTTTTTTATTTATTTATGTATTTATTTTTGCTTAATAACTGCTGTCGGGGTCCTTTTTTTTTTTTGTTCAACAACTTTGGTCTCCCCCTTTTTTTTCTCAACAGAATTTTTTTCCCGGTGTTTTTTTTGGGGGGGTGGGATGTTTGGTATTTTTGGTTAAACCATCTGGCAACCCTATTTGAGACCCATTTTGGTCTCAGCGGATTAGCAGCACTGAAAGTACAGATGACTAATACAAATTCTTTCAAACAACTTTGGATTCATTTATCTAAGTGGGAAAGTCATTGCAGTTTCAAGATACAAGTTAGCCATGCCTAGCTCACGCCTGCTTGATGTAATTGCCTGGTCATTGTGTAGCTGCTCAGTTAAACTTGACAAGAGTGGCAGGACCACATAAAGGTTTACCAACAAGTCTCATCCTATTCCCCTGCTCAGTCACTAGGAGATTGGAATGTTTCAGATGAGAGGTTTGTGACTCATCACCTTAACAAGCTCTCAGTCAGAACGCTACATATGCATGTGCTGTTAAGGGCCTATGTCATGTTAACAGGTGAACATAAATGGCTTCCACTCCCTGAATATGACAGGAACACGTCATTGCAAGAGGCCAAGCAATATTTCTTTTGGAAGGGCTGGGCACCCAGGGGAATGGAGCTTTAGCGGCTCAGATTACTTTAGAAATGCGTGAGACATTTTTGAAAATGATGCCAATAGCTTTTAAGACTTCAAGCAGAAGTTTAGACTGAGATGCAAATGCCAATGCTCATCGACTGTGTATTTTTTTTTCCTAAAAAGACAAGTGTCAAAGAATCTCATTGAAGGCATGCTTTGTATTAGCACAACAGCTTGGAAATTATCCAGTGGTCCCGGAAGTCATTGTAACAAGAACTTTGCCCATGATCTATATGCTGATAGGAGAACGGAAGGCTTTTCTACAACTCATCCATAACATTCCCTGTCATTAGAGTCCTTGGCCTGTCTTGAGTAGAGGCTGGCACTTACATCATGCGGACCAAAAATAGCCAAGAAGAACTAAAACAAGGACCTCTTTTATTTACCTCTATACTTTATGGGAGCTGAAATTGAGCTCTATTGTATGTAAAATGAGTGATAATATTTTAGATCAGCTACCACAGACAGCTATGAAGAGGAGAGAGTATTTGTTATCAAAAGAGCATTGGTAATGATTGCCTTTTTTGTCATTACAGGTACATTTCTTACCTGGAATCCTTTTAAATCGGAAGATGTATCCAGTGTTGAACAAGCTCCCAAATAAAAGTGATTCCAAACCACTTCCCACTGTTATAATAGGTAAATATTATTTTGGCGAAGTTATCCGTGTTCTCCAGTGCTGTAGTCCAAGACATACTGTATCTGATACCTTCCTGCATTGTTCCAAAAGTTGCAAGTTAAATCTAGAAATGTCCTGGGAATTATTTCCCTTCAGTTTTCACTACACTCAAGAATGTGTAATCTGACTTAAGAAAATAAGAATAGAAAAAGCCATAATTTATGGCTATTTTAAAACAGACATGGCCGACTTTTAGAACATTCAGTTGATTCTCTTTTGCCACACGGGTATTTTGGAAGGGTTTGAAAGTATTTTATGTAGGGCCTGCTCCAAAGCTACTGAAGTCTGTGAGACTCTTTCCATGGACTGCAATGGGCTTTGGATCAGGATTACACAGTGAAAAATATTTTAATAAATTTAATTTTTAAGCAGCTGTTTGTAGGAATGCCAAAGTTATACTCCTCTTTACACTTTCAGAAAGCCCATTAGTCTGATGAGTGATGCATGAATCAGGAGGAGGAGCTTCTTGTTTTCAAATGTCATATTGAGGTTAGGGAGTCATGCTTACTTTTCATATCAGTTGTGTTCTGGAAGTCATTAGCTGTTACAGGTCAGAGACTTCTCTGGCATAAAGGAATCATTCCCTTTTCACTTAAGCTTGTGCTTACATGCCTTGCTAAATTAAGACATGAGCCCCATTGACTCTCTTAGGAGTCAGAGTGCTTCAAGGCTTTGCTAGTGCTGGCCTTGTTCTGTGCCCACCATCTAAACCAGGGGAAATTAACCACTCTCAAGTGAGGCAGTAGAAGGTTTATGCACCACAAAAGTCTCATTTAATCGTTGTCCACAGTAGCTTTGTGATGTGGACACTTGTCTCAGTGAGCTGAGTCCTGAGAGGCATTTTTAAACAATTTGGAAGCTCGTTTTTCTTGGTACTCCTTTTAAAAGGGTCCAATTGCAAAACAAATTTAACTTCAGGTCACCCAGTGCAGAAACCCTCTCTGCACAGGAGAAGGAGGCTCTGGTTTTCTGAACATTGCGAGCTGGACATTGCTGGTTACAGTGGTTCTGTAATGCTTAGAGCTCCCTCGTGTCATAGCAACCAGCTGATCAGATCCAGCTGCTCTCTGGATCCTTGTGCCACTAGAGTGGTACAAAGGGATACAAAGGCAGGAATGTATCTGGCCTACTTTATGGGACTTAAAGATGCATATTTATATCCGCAGCGTTGTCCATAACTCAGCCTCATGTAACCAGATGTTTAAATACTGCTCAGGGACTCTGACATAACACCAACAGCAAAAGAGTAAGTTAAGGATGACTTATAGCCTGGTTCTGTTTCAAGTTAATTATTGTGTGTGTGTTTTAAATTTCCATCACTCTTTGCACTTCGCTTTTTCTCTAATCTAAGTGAGAACAGTGTTCGGAATAGAACTGAGAAGTGGCCTTTGCTCCCAGCAGTTCATTGCTTCCAGAGCAGGGATTATGTCAACAATACTATGAAATGGCACAGAGAATGTTACAGGTTACTGTATCACCCTGACTTCATTATGGTGGTTAGTCATATTCTAAAGAGCAACAAAGCTTTGCGCTGATGAGGTGGATAGTTAATTTAGACAGACACTGTAAAATATAAAACATCCTGGAAAACAGCCATATGAAAACTTTCCGCCCACTATTCCACTGTATACTGACGCAGAGTATGTATATTAGCTTCTAAAGCCGGCTGCGGGGTGGTCAGTAGGAACATTTTAGCCATCCAGCTATTTGTTCAAAGTGTCATATTGAAGTTTGGTGCAGGAGACCGAGCTCTTTGCCCAGCCTCCATCCCACTATCTGGTTCCAGTGAATAGAAGGAGAGAAAACAAAGAACAAAGGAGGGAGGGAACTAAACCTATAGGGCTGATTGGAGACCTAGTGTAATCAGTAGCAAATCTGTTGGCTTCAGTTAAATCAGTTAATCAACAGATAAGAGCGCATCCACATTTAATACATTTGGGAAATGTGTCCAGTTTTTTTTGCCTTATTCTGAACTGCAAAACCAGTGACCAATAGCCAAGTGACTTGAGAATTGGCATATGAGACATTGTGTACCCGCCTCCTGCTTCACATATAGAATCATAGTATATTAGGGTTGGAAGAGACCTCAGGAGATCATCTAGTTTAATCCTCACTCAACCCCAACTAAATCATCAGGGCTTTGTCAAGGAAGGACTTAAAAATGGAGATTCCAACACCTCCTTCACTAACCCATTCCAGTGCTTCACCACCCTACTCGTGAAATAGTTTCTCCTAATATCCAACCTAGACCTCCTCCACTGCAACTTGAGACCATTCCTTCTTGTTCTGTCATCTGCCACCAGTGAGAACAGCCTGGATCAATCCTCTTTGGAATCCTCCTTCAGGTAGTTGAAGGCTGCTGCCAAATCCCTCCTCACTCTTCTGTAGACTAAATAAGACCATTTACCTCAGCCTCCCTTCATAAATCATAGAATCCTAGGGCCAGAAGAGACCTCAGGAGGTCATTGAATCCAGCCCCCTGCATGGTCCATGCACTCCAGTCCCTTAATCATTTTTGTTGCCCTCTGCTGGACTCTCTCCAATTTGTCCACATCCTTTCTGTAGTGAAAGGCCCAAAACTGGATGCAGTATTCCAGATGTGGCCTCATCAGTGCCAAATAGAGGGAAATAATCACTTCCCTCAATCTGCTGGCAGTGTTCCTCCTAATGCAGCTCAATATGCCGTTAGCGTTCTTGGCAACAAGGGCACACTGACTCATATGCAGCTTCTCATCTACTGTAATCCCCAGGTCCTTTATTGCACAACTGCTGCCTAGCAAATTGGTCCCCAGCCTATAGCAGTGCTTGGGATTCTTCTGTCCTTAATGCAGGACTCTGCACTTGTCCTTGTTGAACCTCATCAGATTTCTTTTCACCCAATCTTCCAATTTGTCTAGGTCATTCTGGACCCTTTCCCTACCCTCCTGTATATCTCCCTCTCCCTCTATCTTAATGTCATATGTGAACTTGTTGAGGGTGCAATCCATTCCCTCATCCAGATTAGCAATGCAGATGGTGAACAAAACCAGCCCGTGATCTGGAAACTTCTGTTAGTTGGCTGAAGAAAGCCTCATCAACTTCATCCTACTGGTCTGGTGGTTTCCACCATGACATCATTGTTCTTGCCTCTCATCTTGAACCAGAGTCTGTCAATAGGCTTTTCTACAGTTTCATATTGGAGATCTGAGCAATCATACTGCTCTCATATATAATACAACTGCTACACTTTTTGGGTACATCTACACTACGGGATGAGATCGAATTAAAATACGCCATTTCAGCTACGTTAATTGTGTAGCTGAAGTCAAAGTACCTTAACATGGCTTTTGGCATTGTTCACACTGCAGGAAGTCAAAGGGAGAACACTCTCCCTTCGACCTTGCCTTACTCCTTGTAGAAGCAGGGTTACTGGCATCGACCCGAGTGCCCCTCTCAGTTCAAATTCATGTGTCTTCACTAGACCTGCTAATTCGAACCCTGGAAGATCGACAGCAGCAGCTTTGATATTCTCTGTAGTGTAGATGCACCCTTTCTCCCCTGCCTGTCTTTCTGAACAGTTTACACCTTGACATGACAGTGCTCCAGTCATGCGACTTACCTAATCATGTCTCTGTTGTTCCAGTCACATCATAGTTCATTGACTGTGGCAGGACTTCCAGTTCTCCCTGTTTGTTTCCCAGGCTTCTTGCCTTTGTGCACAGCTACCTAAAATAACTAATTGTCCTACTTTCTCGGTATGAATCAGGAGCTTCCTCTGTTGCACCCTCCTTCTGGATCTTCTGGATCACCCTGTCATGTAGTGGTACTGGGATCAACCTACATCTGAATTCCTGGGCACTACCAGGTACTTTCCAGCAAATACCTTAAAGTGAGCAATAAACATCTTTCATTTTTTGCTAATAACTCATTTGGTTCAGAATGCCTGGAGACAATGGCATTGAACACTGGATATTAAGAAGAACTTGATCCTGCCTTCTGATGCATAGCATCAACACTCCAGATCTCATAAATAGCTCCATCCTGTGAATGAACATCATAGCAGTGTCTGATTTTCCTTCAAGATTGTGAAGGGATGCAAGCTCCATTTAGCTAAGAAAGAATGAAGCCTTGAGTCTTCTGGGGTTTGATCTAAACCCCTCTTCCATTCATACACAAATCACTCTGAGGTGAGTCAGCAAGCATTAAGGATGCAGGTACGAGGACTCTGGTAGGGAGATAGGTCAGAGCATGAGTCCTGCTGTGGCTGGGGCCTGTTATTTTGGAGTGGGACTAAAGTCAAGCTGTGGGCCTGCATCAGAAGGTCTGCATAGTGCAGTATGGACACTGTGAGATCTGGATCCAGCAATTGTAACCCCAGGCTTCCAATGCTGTGTGAGTGCTCAAACACATGCTTGGAAACACTGAATGCATATGTGCGGGTCCCACAGCTCTGAATGCAGTGTAGTCATACCCTCAAAACCCAAGAGCCAGTTTAATTCCCAAACCAGGAACACCATCCTTCCAAACATCAGCCTGCTCTTTGGCCAGTGTCTGACAAAGCACTAGCTTAGAGTGTCAGTAGTGCTAAGAGGTCGCAGCTGGGACCAGGGCACTGTAGGTAGCCCTTGTAAGAAACAGCCCCTTCTCTGAGCAGCCTACAATACAAATAGATATGACAGACACAAAGGAAACAGAGGAGTGAAGTGATTTGCCCCAGGCCATTCAGCAAGGCTGTGGCTGACTTGGTCACTGGCCCATAGTGCATATCTGATGAGATGCTTTACAAACAATTATTGTTCCAACCACTGTGATGCAATTTTATTTGTGTTTGTTTAGGGAATGGTCCTTCAGGAATTTGCCTTTCCTACCTGCTGTCTGGTTATGTTCCTTATATCAAAAAGGGCTCCATTCATCCTCATCCTATTCTACACAGGAAACTAGAGGAAATGCCAGAGGTCTCCATTATAGACCAGGTTTGTATCAAATGAATTTGCCCTTTAACGGGAAGAAGTAGACTGAGCTTGTGGTGGTGGCAGTCACAGCATGCTGGCAACAGGAACTATACGCCTGTGGTAATTTGTTTCCCAAATCGTTCCTTTTATATAGGGCCAGCACAAGGCTGTGCACTGCTCAAACCCCCCAAACAAGGCTTGCGTGGCACGTAGGCCAGGCTCTAACAAGTGAAGTTCAACTCTACTAAGCATCTAATGATGCATTTTGAAGTGATCTTCTGTGTTACACGATGTAGGCCCTAAGTACCTGCTCTGTCTCTTAGGATCTGGAGTACCTGTCTGAAGGTTTGGAGGGACGATCCCAGAGCACTGTGGCTCTTCTTTTTGATACTCTGCAGCGTCCAGATACAGACTTTGGTGGAACTATAGACTCTGTCCTCACTTGGTGGAATGAGACCAACAGGGCCATTCCCCATCTGGTCCTTGGCAGAAACCCTCCTGGGGGCGCGTGGCATGTAAGTAGGCATGAATGCCTAAGCTTATGAAAGGTGTGTGACTGAATAGTCAGTGTGAGGATTAAAGGTGTAAAGGTTTGAACAAACTCATGAGCCAGACAAGTGGAATCCTGTAGGGCTCTGCATTTACACCCACCAAAAAATGAGCTGGCTTGACTGTGCAGGGGAGATTTGACTTCCTCGCTCGCTCCTGTTGTTTGTTCCATCCCACTATCTGGATACGCTGAGGCCCCTTGGTTACATTAAAGTGAGATTTACCGGAACTGAACAGAAATCTTAACACATGAGATCATTTCCATTAGTGCTTAATTCCTTTCATTGTCAGTTGCTTAACTTATTTACTGTTCTTTCTTTCAGTTTATTGAGGGCTCTATGATTACTCTGAGCCAAGGGGAATGGATGGGGCTTCCAGACCTTCCGTTCAAAGACTGGCTGAGGAAAAAGAGAAGGTGAGGAGACTAATGTGAGATTACTTGTTTCCAAATTGTCCAGAAATCCTATGGCTAAATGGCAGGAAGTCCAGCTAGCTACCTATTATTGCCAGTTTCAGTGACTGTAAGAAATCACGAAGAAAAATTTATTTGGTGCAGGTGGTATAAATTTAGAGTAACTCTATGGACTGCAGAGGAGTTAGTTCTGAATATACCCTGGAGATAACAGATCAGAATATTGCCAGCACTTACATTTAAAATCTGAATTAGTAATAAATGTTTGGACAGTGTAGCCCATTTATATATTTGTATCGTTGCACATTCTCAAGTATTCTAATCCAGCAGATACACAGTGGAAAAGAATGTGCAGTGTAATCATTTAGATGTTAGAATACACATACTTAGGCTTCTTTTGCTTTTGTTAGGTTTATAGAATTTATATTCTAAGCCTGGAAAAAGCCCATGATAAAAAAAAATGGAAGAGATGGGAAGGATAGGGAAAGAGTAAATATACTACTAAGATTTGTGAAGGTTTTCATATCAGACAATATTGCCTCTCCCAATTATTTCTTATAGTGAGCCTGACTGTTCAGGCGTGTATTAGGATAATTCCATGGAAAGCAATTGAATTACACTGGTATAAAACGAATGAGATGAGAATGTGACCCAGTTTCTCCATTAGTGTAAGGGTAGACAGCCCTTCAATACATGCCACAGCGGAGGGAGAAGCTGCCCACTTTCATCATTTATAATATCCCATTACAGGGGCCTCAGGAATAACAGAGCCACAGCAGAAGATATTGCTCAATATTACCAACATTATGTGGCAAAGAAAGGACTACAGAAGAATTTTATCTGTGGGACTGTTGTGACATCTGTGAGGAAAGTGAGCCCAGAGTCAAACTCCAGCTGTGCACAGCAGTATCCTGAGAGGAACAGTGACTCCTTTTTCCCTGAAAAAGAGAAGGAAGATGACCAGTTTGCTAGTGGAAATCTCTTCCAAGTAGATGGATTCATCAAAAATACTAATGGTGGTCAGCAACCCTTCTCCATCTATGCAGAGAATGTGGTTTTAGCCACAGGAACATATGATAGTCCAACCAAGCTTGAGGTGAATGGAGAAGACCTTCCTTTTGTCCATCACAAACTCTCTGCCCTTGAAGAAGCAGTGAAGAACAAGAGGATTAGCATGACATCAGATCCAATCTTGATTGTAGGTGCTGGGCTGACAGCTGCTGATGCAATTCTTTTCGCACATCATTTCAACATTCCAGTGATCCATGTTTTTCGTAGAAGGGTCAATGATCCAGGCCTCATCTTCAATCAGCTCCCCCAAATGATGTATCCAGAGTACCACAAAGTCCACCAGATGATGAAAGAACAGTCAGTTGCTTGTGTTGGGCCATATGAATGTTACATCAGCCTTTCTGAACATCATGTCCTGTCTTTCAGAGGGAATAAGAAGTGTGTTGTTCAGGATAAGAATGGTCACCAGAAAGTCTTTAACATTTCCCTGGCTTTTATTCTCATTGGCTCAAATCCTAACCTCTCCTTCCTTCCAAACAATGGCATTGATTTAGCAATTGACAATGAGCAACCAGTCAACTCCAAAAGGAACCCCATCAATGTCAACCCATTCACCTATGAATGTGTTCAGGAAAAAGGGCTTTATGCAATAGGGCCATTAGCTGGGGATAACTTCGTGCGTTTTGTGCAGGGAGGGGCACTGGCTGTTGCCAGCTCTTTGTTAAAGAAAGCAAACAAAAACCCACCTTAACAAATTGCCCTAAGCAAAACCATTCCAACAGGTTATTTCTGTCCTCTTTGTGAAGTAAGGCATTTGACATGGACATTTTCCCCTGCGGTGGTCTCCAGGACTGACAAGAGTCACCAAACTCAGTGGGTCAGTTTGGGAAAGGATAAGTCAGCAAGTACATGGTTTGGGATAATCAATGTTGCCAACATATCTACCTTGTTAAAAGGTTGAATTTAAGTGCAACCAAGGGAAACAGGCCCATCCCTGGGGAGAAGGGGATTGCCTCATCGCTTGGAATAGTGAGGGCAAAGCTGCAATCACTTCACTATGTAAATATCTGGCAAGTGTTTGAAGAGAGTTCTTGTCCTTCAACTGGTGGCCATATTGGCATGCCTTTTGTTTGTGAATCTTCTCCAAATGTTACTCGATATATACTACTAATACTACAGAACACAGATAAGTTGTTGCTGTTGCAGGCAGTTTTGTGGCACAGCTGTATGGGTTTTTTGTGATGCAAACGTCCATTGAAAGCTATGCTGCAAATGTCCCATGCACCTAATTTCTAATTGCAGAATGCTGGTTTGTTATAAAAGAATGGTCTAAAGGACTGCTGAACAGTTATCTTTTTTAGCAAGGCACATCATCGCCATGCTCTATAGGCATATATAGATACACAGGTGTGCTGCATAGCTTAGGATGCAGCACCCCTGTGTATCTGTCTTAGCAAGACTCCTTTTCCTTTTACTCATCTTGAGTGCACACTCTTTAAAGGGCTAGAAAGCCAAAAGATAACAGTGTTACATTCTCAGAGACCTCTTCAGGGACACTAAAACTGATTTATAAAAAGGAATTATCATTGGCTTGTGAGAACTGATTAATACTCTGCCCATGTATGATGCTTCAAATTCCTCCTGCTCAATGGAATTGAATATACTACTATGGGAAGCTTTCCATTACATATTGTATGGATTCCCAGTCTCACGTAGTATTTAAGAAAACTTGCTCTGTAAATCAGAAAAGGCATTCCACTAATTGTTCTTGAAAGAGAAGGATTGCACAATTGCTTTTAGTTATTAAATTGCTTTATCCTATTTACTTTCAATTTCTCATAATGTAGAGGAAATCCTAGATTAATACTGGAAGAAAATGTTTACGATAGATTTCTAGATCACTGTGGAACAAGAGCTGTTATCATTTAACTAATAGCCCTGATCCTGCAAGATCCCTGCATGGACTTCAAAGGGAGAGAGATTACAGGGTCAGGGTTGATTGTGTTTTCCATATAAGGCCTGACTGTGCTCTGCTTAGTGGGGCAAAACTTCATTGACATAGCACAATGTGCAGAATGAGGCCCAAAGAGGCCACTTTACTGTAATTGCAAGTTGATGTGCACAGTCCTTTCATATAGCTGCTTACCAGGAATAAGCTGCTGCTTCATTAAGTGTATATAATACCAGCAAATCTCTCAGAGAAGTAACACACACAGAGTAAATGTTAGTTTGTAAATGCCTGGTCCCAGAAGTTGTTAATCAAGGAAGGTGTAAAGAACACACCTATCTGGCTTTTTGTGTTGCTGCTGTCTCTTGGCAATGTTTTACAGCACTCTGGAAACTATTTTTGTATTTTCTAAGTTAGCTATATTAATTTTGGATATGGAATATGTTTAAATAAAATATTTTCAAATTTACACCAAGTGAGTTCACTTATTTGAGCTGTAGATGAATTACTGACTTAGTAATTCATCAAAGATTACTTTTGGGATCCAGGAAATTACTAAAGAGAATTTACAAACTACAAATAATTATCAAAAGAGGAAAAAAATACTGTTCTTGGTGGTTTGACTTCATGAATCTGCCTTGGTGAAATGAGAAAAACAAGAAATGTATTGATAATTTTCATAAGGTTATAAAGCACCCTGGAAAGAAAGCAAGCCAGATCTTATATCTATGTCTTTTTTGCTGCACAGATCCTATGCTTAGCCCAGTAAGTCAGCTGTGTACAAAGGAGTTTTACAGGAGTCTAGCAGACATGGAATTCCTCACCTGATTAAAGAACTGCTCAGTGCCCACCACTAGTCCAGGCCCATCTTGGGTTTGCCAGTGCACCTGTTGATTCACTGGTCTTGTCACACTCTGCCAAGCTCATCCTACAACAGAACTCTGGGTGGGGTGCAGGGAACCAGAGTTCTGTTGTAAGAAGAGCTTGGAAGAGTGTGACAAGCACATCCCAGAGCACAGCATATGCTTTGCATACCTTGCTCCCAACCACCCACAGAAGAACGGCACTTCTGCTGCTACTTTCAGGGTCTTTAACAAATCAACTTCCACAACTAGATGGGGTGGGCCTCAGTCTCCAGTTCACTGGGGTCTATGGAAATTGACGGGTGCTGAGAACCACTGAACCAAACTGTAAACCTTGTATATGAGGGAAACCACTTCAAGCTGTGGGTGTGGTAGCACCTCTCAGTGTAGCATCTGTGGAAATGGGGGATGCTCAGAAACAGAGGATCAGGGGTTAACAGAGCACACCTATCTTCCACAATAGTGCAAGTAAGCAATATTGTATCCCGATTCCTATTTATGGGACAGACGGCGCCTTAGAGAGTCCTGATGTTCAGGGGCCAATCCCCATTGGTTCTCAGGGAAAGCCATCTGTGTATTGGTGTCTCTGCATTGCCCTAGAGACCCTGACAGCATAGCTCTGAGGAGACTGCACTTGGACTGCATATAACCCACCCCCTATTATGCTTCCCTCTGGGATTCCCTTTAAAAGTTATTCTTATAATGCAGGGCTCTCGGTGGGGCAAGTAATACAGCCCTACTTTATGCTACCTTTTCGGGGCAATTTCTGTAGCTCATGGCCAAGGCAGGGATAAGCGTCTCTTCTGCCTAAGCCACTGGTCCTCAGTTCCTTGCTCTTCATCCTGCACAGAACAGTAGAGAAGTCATTGCGGTGTCCAGAGGAAAGAAGCCTCACTGTGCTGGGGGAAGCTCAGGGCACACATCCACACTGCCTTCTGCAGCCTTTGAATAATTTGACTGCCCTGCCATCGGTTCCTGGCTTCCCCTGAATCTCACTGTCTGCACAGAGGTCACAGGGCTGTAAGTTTCCTGTGTTACTCTATTTCTGTGGTCCAGATGACCTTCTACATTAAAACAAAAAATCAATATGCTTGGTAGAATGCACCTTTCTTAAAATAGACATTGTGGCTAAGCCTGGCATTCCTGCATCAGCAGCAAACAGAGCAGAGTCCAAGAACCAATGGGTTAGCTAAAAAAATTGGACTCCATAGACAAAGGGGCTGAGAATAACAGGTAATAGGAAAAATAATGAGGAATCCCATGGCACCTTAAAGACTAACAGATTTATTAGGGCATAAGATTTTGTGTGCAAAGATCCATTTCATCTCATGCCTGGAGTGGAAATTGCAGAGGCAGGCGTAAATATATGCCCATAAATACCTATACAGATATTTATAGGAGTGACACTAGCTGAAACACTGCAGCTATTTCTATAATTAAATCCAAGCTTATGGAGCTGTGCCCATACAGTACCTTCCAGCTGCATGGGCCATGTGACTGGGATCTAGTTTAGCATGTGTATGGGAATGCCTCAGGATCAGGGTAAACTACCCCTTTCAAGCTGGGTGGTCATGTTTAAAAAAAGTCTTATTTTTTCCAGCGGGAATCAATGTGTTGCACGCTGTGGGGGTGGAGGATGAAGAAGGGAAGAAGGTTTAGCAACAGGTGCTTAGCTATCCCACTCTGCTGTGATACTAGAAAATAGTCCCCTCTGCAAGATAATGTACTGCTCAGTGAGTAATACAGGCCTGGGCAAAACACCCTCCATGGGCTGGATCCAGCCCGCCAAGCCATTGGATCCGACCTGTGGATGTAGCAGGGAGCCTCAGTCAGACTCCGCTGCTTGCCCTGTTCCCATAAGCCGCTCAGAAAAGCATTTGCTGGACCATTTGTTTTTCACAAACTGTGAGCAGTGGGGAGTGGTGCTTCACAAGCTGCCCCTGCACCCAGAAACTGACCAATGGGAGCTGCCCATTTCAAGAACAGGCAACAGGCGACATAACCCAAACCCTCTGCCCCCTACTGAACCCATACCCCCTTCCCTCCTCCCCTCAGGCTCTTATTCACAGAGCACATGGCCCTGCAGCCTGTGCAGGGGTGGGGCAGGCTCCTGCCTCAGAAACATGCTGGGCTGCTGGCTGGGAGTCTCACTGGTAAGTCTCCCAGCCAGAGCCTGCCTCTGGCACCCCAGCCCTTCCCTCCCCCAATCCTCTGCCCCCCTACCCAACATAATCCAAACCCTCTGCTCCCTACTGAACCCATACCCCTTCCTAGGCCCTGCACTGCAATCCCCTGCCCCAGATCACAATCCCCTCCTGCTTTAGGTCAGAACCTAAACCCCTGCATTCCAATCCCCTGCCCTAGGTCGCAACTGCCTCCTTCACCCAAACTCCCTCCAAGACCTCACAGGCCCTCCTGCATCTGAATCCCTTTCCCCAAGCTCCCTTCTGCGCCCACCCTCCATGCCAGACTCTGCACTTCCTCCATCAATATCATGGAACAGTGCGGCCCTCAACCACTTGGAGAGCCCCCCCCCCATCAAAAAATATTGCCCACTCCTGGAGTGACAAATCCCCAAGGGCAGGAGTAGGTTATGTAAATCAAAGACAATTATCACTTCTTTTTGTGTGACTCTATTCTCTGCTTCAGAATTGGAAGTCTGTGGATTTTGTTCCTAATCCGAACAAGACCGAATGTCAAAGTATCCCCTGCCACAAAGCCTCTCTAATAAGTACTGGACAGAGGCTTCGAGTCCAAAATTAAAACTACATGAGTGGTTCTCCAGCTATCTTACTCTGTAGCCCATTTTGCAAGAGATGTTTTTAGGGGCCCTTATCCCTTCCAACATTCAAAACTTGGGTATTGCCCTTCATTATGCTCTGCAATACCAGGGGTTCCTACACACTAGTCTGAGAACTACGACGCTGCAATCCAATAAGTTCAGTAAGTTTCATTCATTATTTATTGATTATTTTAAAAAGAGATTTATTTATTTATTTATAAAGAGATGCATGTCCAAGGCCCCAGCACAGTGGTTTTCAACCTTTTTTATACCACGGACTGGCAAGCTCATTAAACTTTTGGCAGACCAGCAGACACGTTTGTATATTCATTATGGTAAATAATGAATTTGCATATTTGCATATTTATTATGGCAATTAATTTTAAGCTGTCACGTGTTATTTTGCCGATTGCCCGCCCACCAAAAGGTTCCTCCAGCTCAGAGCAGCCTCCCACCTGCCAGCCATGTGGTTTCTCCAGTCCCGGCCAGTTGGAGCAGCCACCTGCCTGCTTGCCCCGTGGGTCCTCTGGCCCAAGCCAGCCAGAAGAGCCACCCACACACCCGCCTACCAGGCAGTTCCTCTGGCACCGGCCAGTTGGAGCAGCTCCAGCCCTGGCAGCCCAAGAGTGCCTCCCACCAAGCTAGGTGGGCGGGGTAGAAATTTCCTTTCCTTCACAAGCGCACAGCTTAGAGAGAACTATGGTGCCTGGCACATAGCCCTGCTCTGTCATTCACTGGCCTGGGCATCTGGGTGCTCCAAGCCCCACTGGAAGGGGAAGTGGAAGAGCAGCTTGCTGCTATGGCTGCCCAAGCTCACCAGGATTGAGATGGGGCTGGTGCTCTCACCCATCTGCCACCCCTCCCCCGTAGGCAGAGGTGCTGCTGCCACCACTGCTCCCCCTTGCCTCAGAGCTCCCCGCATGAGCTGCAGCGGTGGGCCATAGAGACACCTCCGCTTTGGGGCCTAGAAGGGCTCCTCAGATGCAAAGACTGGCAGACTTCCTGTTCCACGCATGTGCTCTATGGCTGGATAGCCTGCTGCTCCAGATCTCCTGGAGCGGTCTGTGCCGCAGTTGGGAGGTGCCTTCCTTGGGGCTGCGAGGCATGAGGCACACCTCGCCCCTGCAATTCCCTGCACCCTGCGCTGCTTGTGCCTGCATGCACTTGGAGGCCCAGCACAGGCCCCCGGAACACCTGCCTGCTGCGCCACTCACCACTCACTTCTCCAGTGGGCAGGGCCAAGGCAGCGGGGTGTGGCCTGATAGCGCGCTGCAGCCCGGCAAGCGCAGTTGTGGACCGGTGGTTGGGAACTGCTGCCCTAGCACATTGCTACAGTAAAATCCCAGTGACCTTAAAATGAGCCTTTTAACTGTACTCAGCCCTCTCTAAAAACTCTGACTCATGCAGTGTACCTGGAACTGCACCTGATATTGGTTATTTTGGATCAAGACCTCCTAATCCTCGAGAGCTCTCTAGAGTCAAAGTAGACATTTCTGTTATCCTAAAAAAGTAAAAGAAAAGTAAAAGTGTATCAGGG
Organism: Pelochelys cantorii; assembly: GCA_032595735.1. Taxonomy (NCBI): domain Eukaryota; kingdom Metazoa; phylum Chordata; order Testudines; family Trionychidae; genus Pelochelys; species Pelochelys cantorii. The sequence continues at coordinate 8,315,904 of CM064339.1, read as the reverse complement.
CTGTTCCCCACTCTGGCATTCAAAGTGCAGAAGGTGGGGGCCTGAAAAGGACCTTAAAAATACCTTGCCTCTTTAGGCTTCTGCTTTAAAAGCACCACAAGGTCACAGATTCCTTGGCCTTGGGAGCTAGGCTGCCACCATCAAGTGAAAATCCCGCTTTCTTAGACCCGGGAAGAAGCACTTGAACTTCTTCCAGAGGGGTATCCTCAAGGTCTTTTACCACAAGAGAGCTTAAAGAAAAAAGAGAAAACAAACTGTAGTCTCTGATAGCTGGCCTCTTGGTCTTAGGCAGGCATCCACAGATGTCCTGATACCTCCCAGGACACAAGAATCAAATCATCACCTTAAAAAGGGTGATTTTATTAACAAAACAAAGATATACCTGACAAAGCATACTTGGTTGCTAGGTGTTAAAGAGCAACTGAGAAAAGAACAGATTAAAACACCAAGAAAAAAACAGTATCTGGGCTACAGCTTAAATACACCTTTTCCCTTGGGTCTCCTGGCTCCCTGCCAACACCCCCTAGTTACGTGAGTTTAACCCGTTAATCGCCGAATGCTGGGCAGTATTCCTCCTATCCATCATAGAGAGGTTATACCCTTTTTTAGTCTCTTTGTATACAAAGACCTAAAAAGGTTTTTCTACACATTTTTACCTTCAAAGTATCAGGAATGCCACATTTGGTCCTTAGTTTGGTGGAGGACCTACTGGGACATGTAGTAAATTTATTGTGGCTGTTCGCTCTTGGACTGAAGACAGGAGCGCTATCTTTAACAAAGAACGTCCTCTTTTCAAAGCTTTCCTTCGTTTTCTGGCTTCAAATAGGCATTTGACAAACAGTTTTGAGCCTGGCTAAGAACACCCCTCCTCCCCCGCTCAACATGAACACTGTCCTGTCTACCCTGAGATATGTTCGGGTGTCTGTAGAACTAATAAAATCATGGCAATGAGTATGTCTATAGTCTTTGAAAGCAGGCACCCTCTCCTGTTTAAAGTGGCTCTAGACTATCAACCGGCTTGTTGCCGGAGGAAAAATCTGTTTTATAAGTCATTGTCCTTCTGGCCCAGATACAAATTTAAACTGTATGGCCATTAGTGGAGAACGTAGCCCTTAGCATATTAGACATGCTGAGCATACTCAGATGTAAGTGCAGGCAATTCCTGACTGGAGTATGTAAAGTGCTCTCGAAAAGCAAGGTCAGCAGGAGGCGATGAGAAGAGTGGGCCACTCATCACTACACAGGCAATAGCTTTCCAGGAGTTAAGCTGTGTCCCTGGTTTGTTCTCAACCCCCATCTGCCTGGCCCCATCCATTTCAGGGCATTGTTGTTCTGCTTTACGGACACTCCACAAGGTGTTGTAAATGCTTCATAAAACTAAATGGCCTCAGCAGCACAGTGCAAAGGGTGTGGGCGATGCTCTACAATCAATAGTGGCCTATCAGCCACGATTATTAGTTATTTAAAATGGTTACCCAGGCAGATGAATTGTGACGGCTTGTCCAGTTGAAAGTGTATTGTTAAAAAAAATAAAAAGAGGCTAAAGTCCCAAAGCAGTAACTGCCTCCACAAAATGAGATCTACTTTATTATGACACTGTGTGGAAGCGGAGCCTGCTGCTGTTAGACCAGTTGCATGGCTGTGAAGCCGTATGTCAAGTTAAAACTAATTCCATGTAACATACAACCTAGACTTGACTCACATGTTAAAGTAACTAATTTAGTTCAGTGGCACTACACGGCTGTAAAAACTAGGACATTGCACTGGTCCATTGATTTGGCACCAGCGTGACAGACCAGAGACTAAGCATCTGGGTTGAATTTAGCTGCATAAGGTCGATTTGCTAAACAGTGAGGCCACACTACCAAACCCATTTGTCACCTTTAAGAGCCTCTGAAGTCAATTCCATTACTCCTACTTTTCTCAAGGCGTAACGCAAATTTCAACCTTGCATGGCCAAACTCACAGTAGTGCAGATCCAGCGTTGAAAGAGTAGCGGTTCTTGGCCTCTGGGAGGCATCCAAGAGTGCCCCGCTCTGGCCAGTACTTGCTCCTGTACTGCTTTCCAAGTGAACAGGAAAAGCCCCAGGAACATCTGAATTTCATTTCCCATGTGGCCAATGTTGCAAGTACACCTCAGAGCAGGTAGCACACCTGAGCAGCACATGTGGCCCTGAGTTCAAATTCCATGAGCTCCAGTTCCCAGGGGCACAAAAAAGCACCAGCATGGAGTGTGCAGGAAAGCTTGAACCTCATCAAGGCGTGGGGTGAGGAAGCCATTCTCTCAGCACTCCAAAACAGCAAAAGAAATGCCAATATCTAGGTGAAGATAGCAAAATGCCTGGTGGAGTCCCACCATGGACTCCTTTTCTGTCCCTGCTGTCTTCCCTGAATAAAAATGCATGATCTCTGAAAAACAGTCTCTTTGTTGTGTGTATTGCAGGGGTGGGGTGGGGGATAACAGGAAAACACAGGGAATGCAGGGGCACCTCATTGAGAGCAACTTGCATGATTCTCAAAACTGCCCATTCATAAAACTTTCTTTTAAAGCCTCTCAGATTTACACTGCCCTGTGCTGTGCTGTGCTCTCCTTATTGCCCTCACATCCAGCTGCTCAAAATCTCTGGCCACTCCAAAACCTACCCCATCTCTTCCTGAGGGTCCCTTATCCTGTATTGGCTGTCTGGTCACACTGAGGGTAGGCCAAGGGGGATCAGGACTTGAGCTGCTGAGGGGGGACAGAACTCAAAACCCCCCACCTCAGGCAAATGCCCTATCCCCCTCACACCTCCTGGTTGTCCCGTATCCTGCTTTCCAAATGCAGGAGCCAGCTCCAACCCTGTGTTGGCTGTCCAGCAACTCCAAGGGTGGGTAGGACTTGAACCCACCAACCTGTGCTCCCTAGGCAAATGCCATATCCCCAAGCCACTCCAGAGCCCACCCTACCATCTTCAGAGGGTCCCTTATCCTGCCTTCCTAATACAGTACCCAGCTCCATCCCTGGGGCAGCCTATGTTGGCTGTTCAGCTTCTCCCAGCATAGGCAGAGGTGGGACTTGAACTGCCTGCTGGAAACCAGGCTTGAACCCACTACTCTGTGTTCTGTAGGTAAATGCCCTAGCCCCTAATCTGCTCAAGAACTCTCCCCACTTTTCTATCTTCAGAGGGTCCCTTATCCTGCCTTCCTAATATAGGAGCCAGGTCCATTGCTGGGGCAGCCTGTGTTGGCTGTCCAGGTGCTCATAGGGTGGGTAGAGGGGGAGCAGGAGTCAAGCCCCCAACCCTGTGCTCTTCAGGCAAATAACTTATCCTCTAGGCCTCTCCAGAACCCACCCCATCACCCTACCTTTAGGGTGTCCCCTCTCACACTCCAAACCCCTTGGCCCAATACCAGAGCCTGCACCCTACCCCAGCAGGGTGAAACCTTGGAGAAGGGGGGGAAAGGAAGTGGAGCAAGAGTATTTGGGTTTGAGGCAGATCTTACATTGCACTTAAATTGAAAAAGTGATCTTGTGGTTAAAAAGGTTGGAGACTACTGCCCTAGTATAAGAGAAACTTGATTATATGGGCCACAGCCACATATGAAGCACACTAACTCCCCCTCAGGGACATACGACTGCCCTACTTAGACTCCAGCTTCAGTAGGAAACATGCTTGTCATTCTTCCCTGCTGCCGAATGGCAAAGTGCTGTGTGCAGGGAGCATTGGTGCTGGTTTGTCCTGGCTTTTGGAAATGTGGTGGGTTTTCCCCCCTTTTGTGAGGTAGTTCACCTTCTCTGGTTCTTAACTTCTCTCAGGAGGACTAGCAGACTGGTGTGAGTCCCTTTTGAGATGAAGTCATCTGAAAGCTGTCTCTGCCCAGAAAGATGGAGTATCACTGCATATGTTGGCTTATTTTAGTATTCCAGTAATGTAGCATAGCAGCAGTAGAAAAAGTAAATGGCAATAGTCACCTTAAAGCATCTTGCCAGTGGCTGGCAGGGAAGGGGTTAATCCTCCCCCTCTGAGTAGTTGGAAGGATACTCTGTTCCCACAGCTGCCCGGGTTTGGCAGAGCAGGAGGGCTGGGCTGAGCCAGCTGCAGAGCAGTAATTATCGTGCCCCTGACCCTGCCAGCTATAAAAGGGGGATGGGGAAGGAAGGAAGATGGTCTAGAAAAAGAGTTAGAAAAGGCAGGTTCCATCGTTGAAGCTACTGTAATCTTGGCAGGGGGAAGGCCCTGTAGTATTTGACTGGGCCTGTGAGAAGTGGCCTTTTCTGAGATGCCTGTGCTCAGGCAAGGCATTTACATATAGGGTTGCCAGGTGTCCAGTTTTGAACCGGACAGTCCAGTATAAGAGCTTTCTGTTTTGGAAACAAATTGAGAAAATATAACTGAGAAAATATAAATGTCCAGTATTTTCTAAATAAGATGGAATGTAGACTGGGATGTAATGTCAAGTGTGTCCGGTATTTTTGTTGAAACCATCTGGCAACCCTATATTACATAAGGGCTGCGTCTAGACTGGCATGATTTTGCGCAAATACTTTTAACGGAAAAGTTTTTCCGTTAAAAGTATTTGCGCAAAAGCGCGTCTAGATTGGCACGGAGTTATCGTTATAACAATGCACTTTTGCGCAAAAGCAGAAGCCCGGAACCATTTTGAAGAGGGCAAAAGGGCACCAGTCCTTTCCGGGGGCGGGGCTGGAGCTCCGTTCAGACACGTGCTTAAAGGGGTCCGGACAGCCGTTTGTCTCCTGCTCCGTGCGTTAGGACCTCTGGCAGGGACTGACAGCCATAGCAGGTTTGGTGGTTGCCCTCTGCCTTTTGGACACCACTGCCTTTTGCCCCCTACTGCTTTTTCCTGGTTTTGGTTTCTTGTGCCTTGCTTTGTCTGCCATGGAGCCAGGGGTGGCCATGTGCCTGCTCTGGCCCCTGTCAGCCATTTTCAAGTGCCTGCAGCTGGTGCTCCAGGCTGGTGCCCTCCTGTTCCAGGACCAGGAGGCGCAGATCGCCTGGGCCTCCCTCACCAGGGAGGCCATGGTGTCCCTGTGGCATCCCCACCCCACCGTGGAGAGGCCACTCTGGAGACTGGACACCAGTACAGACTGGTGGGACCGGCTGGTCCTTGGGCAATGGGACGACCAGCAATGGCTCCGGAATTTCTGCATGCGAAAGCTGACGTTCCTGGAGCTGTGTGCCTGGCTCACCCCTGCGCTCCAGAGAGCCACCACCCGGCTGCGTGCGCCCATCCCCGTGAAGAAGAGGGTCACCATCGCGCTATGGAAGCTGGCCACCCCAGACAGCTACCGATCGGTGGCACACCAATTTGGGGTGGGAAGATCCACCGTCAGTGTGATCGTCATGGAGGCAAGTCCCGTGGGGAGTGGGGTGGGGGGAGGGTGCTGCACTCCATGCCCAGGGGCAGCCAAGACTCCAGGCTGGGTCACCCAGGGGTTTGGGCCGTCCCTCCCTTGCACAGGCCTGCTGGTGGGGGGGCATGGGGCGAGGGGGCCCTGGTGTGTGTGCGTGTGTGTGCGCATGCGCACGCGCATGCATGAGGACAGAGGGAATCACAGGGGGGGGCCCAAGGGAGCGCACACTCACCCCTGCCTTATGTGATGTGTTCCCTTGTGTTTCTCTGCACCCTTCTGCAGGTCGTCCACACCATCAATGATGTCCTGCAACTGAGAGTGATCCGCCTGCGCGACGTGGACGCTACGCTGGCCGGCTTCGCTGCCCTCGGGTTCCCCAACTGCGGGGGAGCCCTGGATGCTACCCACATCCCCGTCCGGGCCCCGGAGCATCGAGCAGCCCATTTCACGAACAGGAAGGGGTACTGCTCTATTCTTCTCCAGGCCCTCGTGGACCACCGGGGCCGCTTCTTGGATGTGTATGCGGGCTGGTCCGGCAGGGCACATGACGCCCGCATCCTCCGCAGCTCCGGACTGTTTCGCAGGCTGGATGCGGGCACCTACTTCCCCCGGCGGGAGTTGACTGTCGGGGATGTGCCTATGCCCATCTGCGTCGTCGGGGACGCGGCCTACCCCCTGCTGCCCTGGCTAATGCGGCCCTACACGGGGCGGTCGGACCAGAACCAGGCCCGGTTCAACAACCACCTCAACCGGGCCCGAAATCAGGTGGAGCTCGCCTTCGGCCGCTTAAAAGCCCGCTTCCGTTGTTTGCTCACCCGTCTCAAGATGGGTGAGCGGAATGCGACGGAGGTACTGGCCACGTGCTGCGTGCTCCACAACATTGTGGAGCGGAGTGGGGAGGCCTTCCTCCCTGCATGGATGGCAGCCGAGGCACAGACATTTGAACAGCCCCACACAGCTGCCATCCGCCAGGCACACCAGGATGGGGTGCGCATCAGAGAGGCCCTGACAGACATGTTCGCACAAGCCCCATAGTAGGGGCACCTCGGTCTCCCCATACGACTCCCTCCCATCCCCTACCCTTCCTCCTCCCCTCCCCTCACCACCCCCCAATTGTAAAGCGTCGGTTCCAAGCACATCGGCCGTCATTGTGAATGTTCGTCGGGTGTGTCGGACGTAGCTAGGGTTTTTCTTTTTAGTTTAGGCTAGGGTTTAGGCCACCATCGCCTGTCCGAGCTGTCTCGAAAAACAGGAAGAGGATTCGTGGTTCGTGTGGAAGGCTCGAGTCAGCGTACCCGATTCCAGTCGTCTTCGAGGGATCTCCTGGCTGTTCCTCTCCCGAGGCCCGGAAGGACCAAAGGATTGAGGTTGCCAGCTTCGCCGTCGTCTTCCATTGAGGGATCTCCTGGCTGTTCCTCTCCCGAGGCCCGGAAGGACCAAAGGATAGAGGTTGCCAGCAACACTACAATCGTCCCCTGCGTCTAGACTATGTACATATTCTTTTGTGTGCGTCTTTTAACCTTTCTTGCTTGTTTGTTATCTATGTTAATATAGTTGTGGTTTAAATTTTACTTAAAAGTGTCAGTATTTATTTATGCGCCACAAACCAATGACCACTTAAAGGAACGACCGGTGATAGATACAGAATTTGGTGTCCGCATTCTGTAATCCTCTTAAATTTAGTTGGCTAATTGGCATCTCAAATCATTTATTACAGTTACCTTGAGTAACACAATAACCAACACAGTTTTGTTTTCAACTGAAAAATGTCTGTTTTTATTTACAAGGGGGAGGGGGAGGGGGAGGAGACCTTCAACTGGGAGGGGGAGGAGCTACTCCTGGGAGGGGTGGCCCCTGTGAGCGCTCCTGCGGGGGCAGATCTGGACATGCGGGGCAGGCCGCATCGGGGCAGGCTGCACGGGGAGGTGGGCAGGAGGGGCTATTGCAGGGGCAGCAGGAGGGGGCATTGCAGGGACAGGAGGGGGCATTGCAGGGGCAGGAGGGGGCATGGGCAGTGCTAGGGGAGGGATGGCGGGGGCATGGGGTAAGGTCATGCCATAATGGATGGCATGGGCTATGTGGGCAGTGAGGGTGGCGATGGAGTCAGCCATCCTGGTGCACTGGGCCTGGAAGGCGGCCCAGGCCTCCTGGCGCCACTGCAGGTCCCCCTTGAAGCATTGCCTAATCGCAGCCTCAATGCGCTTGACGGCCTGCACGTGGCACTGAAGGAGCTGGTCCCGGTGGCGGAGACTCTGGCTCCGTGGTTGGGCGGCTGGGGGTGCCGCTGCTGCCGGACTGGAGGGTCCCCAGCTTGTGCTTGGTCCCGCTGCAGGGAAGAGAAGAAAGGATGGGTCAGTCAGGCAGGCTGGCCACTGTCCCCACACCTCATGCCCTCCACCCCTGAGCCCAGGTGACACGACAGTAGCATGGCTTGGGCCCACTCGGTTCCCCCCTGCCCCCCGTGTTGTATGTTTGCAAGGAGGACCGCCTCTGGAGTAGGGTCCTCCTCCATGTATTGTAACCACCGGTCTGTGTCCTGGCCCCGTGGAGGGCGGGAGGGCGCGTGTGTTGCGTTAACCTGTGGAACTCCCTGCCGGTGGAGGCTGTGAGGCTTTGGGCTAGTCACTGGTGTTTGACAGGGAGCGAGATGCATCCCCACACAGTGCCTGGGAGCACATCTGGCAGAGGTGGTCTGGGCTGTCAGATCCCCATCGCGTGGGATATCTCCTGGATGGAACCAGGAAAGTGACTGGGGGGGGGGTGTCCCATCCTTGCAGCAAAACTCAGGCGGCCCTAGGGGCGGCCTGAGTGCTTCCACCCCTTCTCCCTCCCACTATCCCTCACACACGTGGGGACTTCCCTCAGGGAGCCAGCCAAGGCACCGGGAGCAAGCGAGGGGCTCAGTGGGGGGCCACGTTCACAGGGCTGTGACGCTGAGGTTTACCCAGGAGCAGCTGGCTGTGCCTCACAGCCAGGCATGGGACAGTGTGCCGTTCTGCGTGCTGCACCCTTGCGGAGGTGCGGGCTCTGGCCTGAGTCCCTGGGGCCCTGGCTGGTTCCAGCCGGCATCCACCCTTCCCCCTGGTCCCGCCGGATGTGTGTGAGCAGCACGGTCTCAGGCGTGCCCTGGAGCTGCAAGCCGTGGCCACATGCCGCTTGGTCACCAGGCTGCACGTGGTTGCATGTGCTGCTTACTGCCTAATGCTACACAGCGTGCAGCTCACGTGGCCTGAGTGACATGCTCTCCCTGTCCCCCCTCCAGGCACCTGGCTCCTCCCAGCCCTTGTGAGTGCAAAGTGCAACACTCACCCTCACCCTGGCCTCCGAGGGTGCGCGGGAGACATCGGGGCTGCCGGAGGGGGCCTGCTGGGTGGCAGTGCTGGCCTTGTCCTCTGATGCACTGCTGTCTCCTTCCCCCACTTCGGTGGTCCTGGTGATGGGGGGGCGCACGCTGCTGTCGACGAGGACCTCCGGGGCTTGCGGGGCTGGCTGGCCCAGGATGGTGTGGAGCCGGTCGTAGTGGGGGCAGGTGTCGGCTCCTGCCCCCTGGCCCTCGCTGGCCCGCATGTAGCCCAGGCGCAGCTCCTTCACCTTAGCCCGAACTTGCTTGAGGGTCCGGGCTGGATGTCCCTGCTGAGCAAGCGCCTGGGCCATGCGAATGAAGATCTTGGCATTGCGGCGCTGGGAGTGGGTGTCATGGAGGTCCTCCTCCTCCTGCCACAGGTCCAGCAGGCTGTCCAGCTCCCCTGAGAACCAGGATGGGGCCTGTCTTTTTCGGCCCCTGGAGGCCTCCTGCACTGCGGGTGTGCGTGGCTGATCGGGTGGAGCTGCCATCCTGCTGCGGGGTGGCTGCTGAGCACGGCAGGGGCCACGTGGCAGACCTCTGCCTAGAGGTCCGTGCTGGTCTCCTGCCGCGTGAGCTCAGCAGCCCTGCGTCTGCTTTAAGGAACTCGGTTGCCAGGAAGTCCAGGGTGGCTACGGGGTCTCCGTGAGTCCAAAGGGTTTTCTTCCATGTAGCCTGCTTTTGCGCAAAAGTCTTAGCTAGCTGTCTACACTGGCCCTTTTGCGCAAAAGCTTTTGCGCAAAAGGACTTTTGCCCGAATGGGAGCGTCAAAGTATTTGCGCAAGAAGCACTGATTTCTTACATTAGAACGTCAGTGCTCTTGTGCAAATTCAAGCGGCCAGTGTAGACAGCTGGCTAGTTTTTGCGCAAAAGCGGCTGCTTTTGCGCAAAAAGTGGCCAGTCTAGACACAGCCAAGGATTTCACAGCTAATGTTGCCTACCTTAGACTGTGTCCTATTGGGCCTAACATGCCCTTCTTCAGCCTCAGTACCGGGATGAGCCAGTAAGATCATAGAATCATAGAACACTAGCACTGGAAGGTCATTGAGTCCAGACCCCCAGCACTGTGTAGATACTGAGTGCCTCCTCCCCACCCCCAGCCACTGACAAGCGCAATAGATTGCTTACATCTCCCATTAAACATGCTCTGGGAGAATTTAGTGATTGTGAAAGATTGAAAATGGCTCTGATTTAAAGTGGGTGCAGGGCGGACGTGCGTTGTGTTAGCAGGGAGTGCGTCTACACATAGCAAAGGAAAATCTGAGTCAGCCTGGGCCAGCCCACTTGGGCTGCTGTGGGGCTGTTTGGTTGCTGTGTAGACTTCTGTGCTGTGCTTAGAGCTGAGGCTTTAGGAAGCTGCAGTGTGGGAAAGTCCCAGATCATGGGTTCCAGCAAGAAGCCCCCACTGTTGTGAAATAGCCAGAGTCCTGTGAGCTCAGCTCTGATGACACAGGCCAGCTGGATTTTAATTTGTTGTGTAGCTGTAGGGAACTAGCTGTCAGTACAGCTCAGTGCTGACCTGCAGCCAGCCTGCTATTTTGGTCTTGACTTCTTGTGAGGAGACGTTGGTTACCTTGCAGGTGTTGGGGGTGAGGGCGGGGAGGGAGAGTGTGATAGTCAGCAGGTGGGAGACTAGGATGAAGTCACCCATCCCAGTACCATTATATTTAGACCCTTAGGCTACGTCTACACTGCAGGCTTCTTGCACAAGAATGGCTGTTCTTGCGCAAAAACTTACGGAGCCTCTACACTGCACGCACATTCTTGCACAAGTAAATTTACAGTAAAGAGTCAGAATAGAGGGTTTCTTGCATAAGAGTTATTCCTCTCCCCATGAGGAATAAGCCCGCTTGTGCAAGAGCTCTTGCTCAAGAAGGCAGTGTGGACGGGCAACAGAGGTTTCTTGTGCAAGAAACCCCTATGGCTAAAATGGCCATCAGAGCTTTCTTGCGCAAGAGAGCGTCTACACTGCCATGGACGCTCTTGCACAAAAGCACATCCCTTGTGCAACAGCACATGGCAGTGTGGATGCGCTCTTGCGCAAGACCTTCAGTGCAAGAACTCTTGTGCAAAACAATTCTTGCACAAGGAGCCTGCAGTGTAGACGTAGCCTTAGAAAAGAATTCTCATGATTGCAAGAAAATGCTGACATGGAGCCAACGACGGGGCAAAGCCTCCCTGACCCCAAAGTGTGAGGTAGAGATGCTGTCAAGTCAAAAGAGAGTTGTCTTTGCAGAGGGAAAGGAATGGAAAGTAGGTGGCAATTCTGCCGTCACCTCCTCGCCTTCCTGCTTGTTGTTAGGTGCGTGTGCAGGTGATCGCAGCTGCTGGGCAGGATTGTTGGCTTTGTCCCGAAGTGCTGGTGCTGGATTTCAGGAGGGAAGGGTCTCAGGAGGTAGCTGTGTTAGCCTGTTTCAGCAAAAACGAGGAGTCCTGTGGGACCTTAAAGGCTAACAAACTTATTGGGCAGAAGCTTTTGTGGGCTGGAGCCCAAGGTGCCTCAGCACTCCTTGTTTTTCAGGAGGGAAAGTGAGGGTCCTGTTTGAGCTCAAGCCCAACTATGCCTTCCCCTCCATACTTATACACTGAGGCTGTGTCTACACTGGCGCGTTCTTGCACGAAAACGGCCACTCTTGCGCAAAAATATGCCGCCTGTCTACCCTGGCCGCATGTTCTTGCACAAGTAAACTGACGTGTACTGTAGAAAATCAGGGCTTCTTGTGAGAGAACTCTGACGCTCCCTCTCAGGAAGAAGCCCTCTTGCACAAAAGCTCTTCCAGAAGAAGCCTGTGTAGACAGGCAACATGACTTTCTTTCACAAGAAGCCCCTATGGTTAAAATGGCCATCAGAGCTTTCTTGCGGAAGAGAGCGTCTACACTGCCATGGATGCTCTTGCGCAAAAGCACATCTCTTGCACAAAAGCACATGCCAGTGTAGACGCTCTCTTCTGGACGAGTTTTTGCACAAGAACTCTTCCACAAAAGAGTTCTTGTGCAAGAAGCTGCCAGTGTAGACATAGCCTGAGACAGGGTTCAAGAGAGTTCACAGTGCACGGCTTTGTGGATGTGGATTGTTTCCTCTTCAGCCCTGCAAATCACCAGGGGCATTCACTCCTGAAGGGCCAGAGAACAGAGATGTCCTGCCAGTAACTGCAGCCACTTTGCCCGTAGTATCTGTACTGTCTAGAAGGAAAGCTGACATGTTTAATACAAACGTAAGGTATTCTGGGATCCTACGTATAACCATAAGTTAGGTCTTGAAGAGCTTCAATGGGCTAAGCACCTCCAGGCAGAATTAGGGCTCCCATCATCCTTACTTCCAGAGGCAGCTTTAGGGGCAAGGGAGCTGGGCAGTTGCCTGGGGCCGCCATTTTCTGCTGACAGAGCCGGTCTTAGGGGTGGATGGCCTGACCTCCCAAATCCTCCCCCCAGGTTTTCCTAGTTACTCCCCAACCCTCTTTTTTTTTTGCTTGACAAATTTTTGTCTGGTATTTTTTTTTTGAAACCATCTGGCAACCCTACAGGTGAGCCGGGCGGTCACTCAGGGCAGCCAATTGGTTAGGACCAGCCCTGCTTCCTTCTTTCCAGCCCAGCACAGAAGAGAACAAAGTGGGACTTACTGCCTTTGCTCTCCCAGAGGGGAAGAGTGGGTCTAGTAGCACCCTCTGACATAAATAAAGCAGATCTGGCCTAGGCTTTGCTGCAGCCAAAAGGCATTATGACAGGCCTGGGCAAACTAGCCACCAACCACCGGATCTGGCCCATAGAGGCAGCGGGGAGCCCCTGCTTGCCCCACAGCCCCGCTCGCTGTGCAGAAACGCAGCTGCCAGGCTGTTTCAAAACTCGAGGGGAGGGGGGAAGCTTCAGGAGCTGCCCTGCCCCCAGCACAATCCCACTGGCCAGTTTCTGGCCAGAAATCAGCCAATGGGAGCTGCTTGTTTGAATAACAGGCAGCCAAGAAGAACCACTCCCCCTCTTCCTGGTTCAGTTATTTAATGGAGCACTTGGCCAGGTAAGCAGGCAGGCAGGCTGGCTGGGAAATGTTTTAAGTTCTGCAAGCCTTAGCTCTGCAGGCAGGCAGGCAGGCTGGTTTTGCTCCTGGCTGGTAAGTTTCCTGGCCACAGCCTGTCTCTGGCACCCCAGCCCCTCCTTTTCCCAACCCTCTGCCCACCCCATTTAACATACCCAAACCCTCTGTCCCCCTCTTATACCCATACCCCCTCCCAGATCTGGCATCCTAATCTCCTGCCCCAGATCACAATCCTTTTCTACCTTAGGTCACATCCCAAACCCCTGCACTCCAGTCCCCTGCCCTAGGTCACAACTGCTTCCTTCACCCAAACTCCCTCCCAGACTCCAGTCTCCCTCCCGCACCCCAATCCTCTACCCCAAGCTCCCCTCTACACCCAGGCTCCATCCCATACCCCGCATCTCCTCCATTAATATCATGGAAGAATGCGGCCCTTGACCACTTTCCAAAATCTTGGAGTGGCCCCCCCCCATCAAAAATTATTGCCCACCCCTTCATTATGGTGTGATGTATAGAGAGGATAATCAACCACATAGATTCGACAGCCTCTGACAGCCAGAGGCAGAGTCTTCAGTCTGCCATGTTAGAGATCTGGATTCAGTTCCCAGGTCTGCCAGAAGTGATCTTATGCAGCTTCTCAGCCAACTTGCTTGTGAAATGGGATGACGACTTGGCTGCTTGCTGTCTAAGACTGGAGCATGTGTGGCTTTGCTCCTGAACAAGGGCTCTGACATAGCCAGAGATATCCGTCAAGAAGACTTGCACGTGTACCTTGATCTCAGCTCCAGGCACCTTTCCCTAGACTACAGGGCATTTTGTGGTGGGGAGCAGTATTTCCTGGTCCTGTTTTGAGAGAGGCATCAATGGAAATCTGTCTTAAACAGTAAAAGGACAATTCTATCTCTACTATGACAATAAGTCTGGAGAGGCAAACCCACTCCTACAACTCTTGTGTCTGTTATATAGCTATTAAAGCTTAATTACAAGGAAAAACCATTCATCTTGAATGCGTGTTAGTACAGCACATATGCTGTGCCCTTTCACATATGCTCCCCTGTCCCACCCAGAGGACAAGTAACACAGAGGGGCATGAGCACTTTAGGGTACAATCCACTTACTGAGTTCTGGCCCTATTTCTTTCCCCTTTTCATTCCCTTCCTCCTAGACATACTTCTAATGGATCTCTTTACATGATGGTATTTGCTCAGGCTTCAAAGTACTGCGATGTGGAAAGACAGGTTTCCACTCCTGCCATCTTATTTGGCATCGATTTTAGGGTTTTTTTTCCCACAAGCGAGGTATAGAACAGAAGTCTGTCAGCTGAGCCTGGTCTCCCTCGCTGATCCTTTTGGCAAGAACTACATTTTTAGTTATTCTTTTATGTATGATCCTGTTGCCACAAAGCAGTATGTCTTCAGCATTGCTGGGTTTGGCCTCCACTTAAAAGTGAAGTCAACGTAGCTATGTCAGTCAGGGATATGAAAAACAACACACCTCAACCTGATGTAGCTATGCTGGCCGAAATCCCAGTGTAGAGGCAGCTGTGCGGCTGGAAGAGTACTTCTGTTGATGTTGCTAAAGGTATGTGTACACTATGGAGAGTATCCTCACATCACTTTGCCAGCATAATCCCATAGTGTAGATGCGGCTGGCCTACACCAATGGCAGAATGGGAGTTGTAGGCTCACAGCATCTATGTGGTTTTAATCCTTTTGTGTGGGTTTTGATCTTGAAAGCCTAAAGAGTCCAACATATTTATAAACTCTTTGACCAAAAGTCAACACTACTAGGCCAATGTAGTACACTATCCTTGAATATTGGTCAGAGAGTTTCTAAACAGCCCTTGGTTTTACTTGGTTACTTGGCAAATGCCCCAAAGCATTCAATTTGCAAGTTTATGGGCTGAATGAATATAAGAACAAGAAATGTAAATAAGCATTTAAATTGAAACTGTTGAGTGATTACAAAAACAAGCTCAGTCAGATCTTATCCGAATCAGTCTCCTTTTGGAGTCAAAATATCACTGTCTTATTTTCACAGCCAACTTTCTTTGCTGAAAGGAAAAGATTAATTTTACTCTGTCGTGTTGCGAAAGGCATTCACATAGCCTGTTCTTGACAAACGGACAGACACAAAATAGAGGAGAGACAGGACAGATGGTTGAAATGTGGCTTTTGCTGATGTTTTGGGAACACTTGCCTGCAGGTTAGTGCCAAGCAGACGCTTTGGCTGACAACTCGACCATGACTCCTGCTGCTTAGCGCCTGGTTAATTATGTTCTGGTCAGCATCATCATCTGGTGGGACTCCTTCTTCTTAGACAGGGCAGGAGTGGATGAATGCAGGATGATTTACATCAGGATTTGATGGAAAACAAAGCGAGAGGGCTAGCTGGCCTTCCTCTCAGGAATGAAGCTCTTTAGATGAGGTGCAAGGCTGGCAGATCGAGGGATGAGCCAGGGGAAAGAGAAGATGTGTCAGGATGAGCTGGGGTGCAGGGTGGTACAGAAGGAAGAGAAAACTGAAAAGCATGTGTTTTTTTTCAAAGTCTCTTTAAGAAACCGCAAAGGGGAAAAGTGGGTGATGTAAGTTGTTCCCTTCAATTTGTGTACCAGTAATATTCAACACTCCGTTTCGGGTCTGTTAGCTTCTGGGTCTGCATTTTCTGTTTTTACCAAGCATATTTCAATAGTCCTTGAATTATAGTAGCAAGTCCTTTTTTGTTTGGACTAATCCAGCTACTTTGGGTCTCTAGCACTTGTTGATAATATTTAGTTACTGAAAGCAACTCAATCTGTTTTTCACAGTTAATTTCCAAGCAGGTAAAAATGATAGATTCTTGTAACTTCTTCACTCACTTCTTCCATTTGAGGTTACAACAGGGGTACATTTTGTTGGCCCAGTAATCACAGTAATCTAGTTTTGGTATCCTGAACTTTAGTTATAACATAAACCTTTTCAGTGCAGTAGGTGAGCAGAGCTCCCTGTACCAGTCCTGAAATCGCAGCACTACATTTGTAGCGAACTGTTCCAGCTAGAGAAATTGAACGACACTAGCCAGCTTTCTGGCCAATATGCTGTATTATCCCTGTAAGTCAGCTCTTAAATGAAGAAGTTCCATGTAAAACCTTCTATCTCTCTCCTCTATGTTAGGTACTTATCGGGCCCCCCTCGTCACAGTCTATAATGTGTGCTCACTGCATTCTTGTGGGGCAGGTGGAACAGAGACTGACTGTCTCACTCAAGGACACAGGGAGTCTGTGTGGCTCTAGACTGTTTTCAAAAAGAAGTCATAACTTTCCATATCTACCGTGGAAGAGCTCCAATATGAGCCTCCCATCTTATCAAATTGCATACAAGGCGTTCCCTAATTTAATCATTCAGAATGGGTGATATTCACTGTGTCTGTAATATTGAGACAACAGTTATGTTACAGTGCATCATATCTACTGGCTTATTTTAATAACAATGAGTAGAAACTTCAAGTGCAATCAAGTACAGATAACAGGTCACTCAGAAAAGAGAGAGAAGAGAGAATCGAGCAGCACGGCAAGTGTCGTGCTGTTCATCTGTACCCTGAAATCTCCTTGGTATCAAGGGCAGTTCTGTAAACAGACCGCATATGGCCAGCAAGTGAGTCCACGCTTAAGGATTCTGTATGGTTTGAAGGCAGCTAGTTTTTGTAAAGACAACAAGCAAATAATAAAGATGCTTGATGCACAGTACAGGTCTTGGCATATTCTGAAGGGGACTCCCTGTCCACACCTTAGCCTCATGGTGTCCCTATGTGTCACTTACAAACCAAGGGCCCAGAGTATCAGAGGTTCAGTTTCAGCCAGAGGCATTACCAACTTAATTTCCTTCATGCGGCTTTCCAAGAGATTAAGTCTAATATAAAAACAAGTAAAAACTACAGACAACCCCCTAACCTCAAACAAATTCTTTCCCGTAACCACGTAACATGCCTCCATCATAATCATCCACCCTGCAATCAGCCCTGATGCCAACTCTGCCCACACAGCTACACCAGCGATTTCATCACTGCACCCAACCACATCAGCCACCAAATCAGAGACTCACTTAACTGCACATCCACTAATGTGATCTATGCCATCAAATGGCAGCAATGCCCACTGCAATGCATATTAGCTAAACTGGACAGTGTCTATGGGAAAGAATTAATGGACACAAATCAGATATCCGAAAAGGCAATACACAGAAACCTGTTGGAGAACACTTTAATCTGCCTGGACACTCATTAATGGATCTCCAAGTTGCTGTTTTGTTTCAGTCCAATTCCACAAGCCAAATACACAGAGAAGGGTTGGAACTTAACTTCATTCACAAGTTTAATTCTTATCCAAATGGTATGAACTGGGATATCGACTGGCTTGCACACTATCTTCCACATTCTAATGACTTAACCATCCAACCTAATAATGGAAGTGCTAATTCTTCTTATCAGCCTCTTGTAACTATTTGAACTATCTACTCACTGTCTCTCTTTTTTCTTCCCCTCCTTTTTTCTCTGTCATCTGAAGAAGTGGGCTGTGCCCATGAAAGCTCAGGATACCATCTACATGTTTTTTTAGTCTTTAAAGTGCTACCAGACTATTTGTTGTTTTTTAAGTTTTTCCTGTTACAGACTAACTGGGCTACCCCTCTGAAGTATAAAAACAAGTGCAATCTAATCAGGATAGCTCTTAGGTTGCCCATTACCAGCTGGGAGTTAACAAGGTGGGGCTGAGCCAGTTCAGGCCTAATCTCTCTACAGGGTCTGTTACTGACTAGAGACACCCAGTAGCGCAGCCTTTTAAGATGTGGAGTCTACTTGGTGCCAGCTACATGTTGTTAGCACCCGGCTGGTACTGAGGGAATGGAAGCGCTATGCTGTGTAGCCTGCACTTATTTTTTTTTTCTTACAAACAATTAAGTTGTTAATTCCTTGGAAAGCTACATGAAGAAAATCAGGTAAATCCCAAACCCTTGAAATTAAACCCCAGAGAATGATTTGTATTCAAACCTGAGCCACTGGTGACCTCTCTTCTTTCTGCCCCTGCTACAGGAAGTTAGCTCCTGTCCTGCCAAGATGTGACTATTTGGGAAGCCACGTATCTGTAGTGTGACTTGGCCATTCTGTAAGCACATCCCCAAGGGGGACTGTCACTGAGATAGGATTTGCTGAATAGTTTCTCACTTGAAGGGTGTGGTGTCCTGCAGCAGAGAAAGAGCAGAGTCTTATGTTTCTCAAAAGGAATTTAGGCTTCTAAGTGCTTAACTCCCTTCTGAAAATAAGACTTAGCCTGCCAAACCAACAAGGCTTTACAACACTGAGCACAGAAGTGCCTAAATACCTTTCAAAAGCTGGGCTAAGGAACTTGCCCTACAGTACAAAGGGAGAGGATGGCACAGCTGGGAAGTGAATCAAGAATCTGACTAGACCCAGTTTAGGACCTTAGCTTTCTCATGTGTGAAAAGGGGAGAGAGATTATATGGATGAGAGGATGATAGGGTTCATCAAAACAGATGAAAGCAACACTTCCCATAAGAACCTCAAACATTTAGGTAGTTGCATATTTTTGGACACCTGTGAAATTCACCTGGGCACAGAAAGCCCATGTAAGACTTTTACCTTGTAAATCCTTCATTATCCATCTCATAGAGGTCAATGTTTCAGAAACACCAAGCATCTCCCTTTGGAAAACAAAGCTCTTATGGTCTTGCATATGGCACCCAAGCTCACTAGTCATGAAAATTTAGGCTTGTGGTATGTTTCATAGACAGTTGTGAACTGTGCACAGTCTACAACTATATGCTACAGTTAGCAACCAAGATGTTCAAGCTGGCTCTGCTGTGAAGGTTTCATGAACTAGATCAAATCACCTAACCACAGAACAGCACACATTTTGTAGGAGGATGCCTACAAAATGAATGATATTTATCAAGAGTATATCTGAGACTTCCAGCCCCAAGACATCTTTCAGTCTGTTTTAGAGTCAGAACTGCCAAGTAGTTTAGAAAATGGATAATGAGTACAGGGCATCCCCCCTAGAAGACGCCCTGGTATACATCCGTTCTGTACTAAAGTCATTGACACTTGTAGGAATTGATGCGTTATAAATCATCCCATTCCCCGCTCTCAAGTCTCACAACACCCACCCCCCCATTTGTGCAAATGGAAGTCAGCCATAGGAAAAAATTCCCCGCTTTAAGTTGTTTTGCTATAAGCCCAAGTTGTTTGGAACGTATCCTGGATGTATAGCGAGGACAGCCTGTAGTTATTTTCCTCTCAGTGACAAGATGACTTGGACAAAGGTCCAGGAGAGTTTATCCTAATTGCCATTTGGAACTGCTACGACCATGATCACAGACATAAGCTGCATTCTTCTGTTATGTAACAACAGAACTCAGGAACACCAGAACTCAGGAACACCACTGAGCAGTGCATGGCTTATATATCTATGTAGAGCTATGGCTACTGTACCTTAACACTCTAAATCCTCATCAGACTCATTTCTGGCCTTCAGAATAATCCACTGGGAATCCAGAAGACTATCCAAGCCACATCAAGGTTGATGCCAATGGATTCTGAAGAAACCTTTCCATCTGAGATACTGTGGTTGGGGAAAACAGAGAAGCTATATGCCACTAGGTGCCCAGGGTGCTGCCAAGATGGGATGATCTCCTACAATGGCCTTGTTGCTCCTCCTTCCCTCATGGGAGACTTCACTGGGGTAATTAATTAGCTTTATATTTTTTACCATGATCAGTTCTGTGTTGCGCATTACTCAGGAATAGGGGAGCTACACAATAGAAAAGTGTGGCTTAAGAAATTATCCTATTCAATTCATTATAAATTTCAACCTTCTCAGTCCTTGCTCTGAGTCTTGTCTTGTACTTACCAGACGAAAACAAGGCTGCCAAAGAGCAATGAGGTAACGGCCTGCCGTAGGCCTGTAGTTTCCCGTGGACATGTTTTGTTGTGTAATTATCTAGGTACAGAATGTTCAGACATTCTTTGTGAGATTAGTTATACTACAAGTTCTGTACTTTCCAAGGGTGGGGGCCTTACATCACCTAGCTGGGCTTGCACAGAAAAGTAGATTCTCTGGGCCATGTTTCTTTGGGACAATTTGGGATTCCAAAGTCCTGGCTCAAACTCTGCTTATTAGCAGGAATTGAGCACCACATGTAACTGGAAATGCAGTGGAGCAATCAGAATTCTCTGATCTTGCCTTCCATTGAGAAAGGTGTTACTGTCTGAGCAGGTATTCCCTGCTGCTGGGAATCTTACTGGAAATCCAGACAAGAGTAGGCAGGCCCAGTAATGGGGGCAAAGGGGACAATTGCTCTGGGGCCTGGTGAGTCAAAAGGGGCTGAACTAGAGCCCCAGCCCTTTAAATGGCCACCAGAGTGCTGCATAGTACATTCCAGGTGGGACTGAGGGGTGCCTGGGGAGGGGGGTGGCACATGCAGTGTGGTCCCGGCAGCACTGAGGGCTGGCTGCCTCCAGCCCTGCCCTGTCAGGGAATGCAGAGCTACCTCCACACACCTTGCCCTGGGGCCTGGCAAGTCTGACAGCTCCCCTGAAACCAGAGGTGGTTAAAGTTACATGAGCCATGTCCCATTGACCCTGTGCTCACCATGCCACTTGACAGTTCTCCATTCTCTAGGAGAGAGGTAACAGCTCATTATCTTAGAGAAGCTTCACCTTCCTCACAGGAAGGGAATGGGCTCCCTCACACCTGCATGTTCTGCAGAAGAACCTGTCCTGCAAAAATATCAAGCTCTATAGGTAGTCATTAGGAATTAGCGTGGCTAAACCTTCCCCATGAAGCGACACAGCTGAGAACGTACAGGTGTCAGTGAGGCTAGCACCATGCAGGATAAAGGTTACAGTAGCTCCTTCTCCTTTACTGGAGAAATGGGGTGGTGGGTGCCTGGTGGGGGTGGGGATGTTTCTGATCTTAGATGAGTGTGTTGGGTGGGGATGTCAGCTGAGAAGATCTGAGCTGTGGGAGAGGAGGACTTCAGTCTCGGCATTAAAGTGGGCAGCATTAATGGTGGGGCTGAGCTGGGAGCTGCATAGTAACTGCTGGGAGCAAGAAATGAATTCAGCTTCTTATCGGTCAGCAAGATAGCTTATTCTAGGAGCCAGCAAAGGGAGAGCTTCCCCATAGATTTCTTAAACAGCACTTGCTCAGGTGTAAGAAGTACACACAGAAGGAAGGAAAGCAAATATGATGGGTGACCAGTTAGGCTTAACAGTGAAATCTTTGGCGAGCTTACACACAAAAAGAAAGCTTACGAGAAGTGGAAGCTTGGACAGATGACCAGGGAGGAGTATAAATACATTGCTCGAGCATGCAGGGGTGCAATCAGGAAGGTGAAAGCGCAATTGGAATTGCAGCTAGCGTAGGACTTGAATGGTAGCAAGAAAGGTTTCTGCAGCATGTTAGCGTAGGCAGTTGGGGAAAGTACACACCTGACCTCTTAAGGCTGGGGCTGCAGTGTGGCATCCTGGCTCGGCAGCACAGATTCCCCAGCTGCCTGGGAAGAATAGGGTCATGGCCCAGTTTCCTCCAGTGGCTGGGGAAGGAGGGGGTCATGGCCCAGCAGCTCTGTTTCCTCTAGTGGCCAGGGAGGGATGGGGTCACAGCCCGGCAGTCCAGCTTTCCCCAGCCGCCGGGAAGGGATGGGGGCACACCCTGGCAGCCTGGCTTCCCCTGGCCACTGGAGAGGGATGGGGTCACGGCTGCAGCACAGCAGCCCTAGTGATTCTTCTCATGGTCAGAAAACATCAGGTTTGGTGTGGGCAGGGCTTGGCTCCAGGGGCGTGGCTTGGGCTTGCCTTCTCCAGCTGGGCTTTCACCCAGCGCCCATATATGTTAGCAATAAGAGGGTAGTCAGGGAAGGTGTGAGACACTTGCTTAATGGGGGCGGGGGTAACCTAGTGACAGGTGATGTGAGAAAATCTGAAGTACTCAATGCTTTTTTTGCCTCAGTCTTCACAGGTCAGCTCCCAGACTGGTGCACTAGGCAACACAGTATGGGAAGGAGGTGAGCAGCCCTTAGTAGAGAAAAAAGAGGTTAAGAAATATTTTGAAAAGCATCTGAGGGTGCTGAGGGAGTTGGCTGATGTGACTGCAGAGCCATTGGCCATTATCTTGGAAAACTTGTGGTGATCGGGGGAGGTCCCAGATGACTGGAAAAGGGAAATGTAGTGCCCATCTTTAAAAAAGGGAAGAAGGACAATCCTAGAAATAATAGACCAGTCAGCCTTATCTCAGTCCCCAGAAAAATCATGGAGAGGATCCTCGAGGAATTTTGAAACACCTGGAAGAGAGGAAGGTGATCAGGAATAGTCAGCATGGATTCACCAAAGGCAAGTCATGCCTGACCAACATGATTAGCTTCTATGATAAGGTAACTGGCTCTGTGGACATGGGGAAGTCAGTAGATGTGATATACCTTGACTTTAGCAAAGCTTTTGATACTGTCTCCCATGATATTCATGCCAGCAAGTTAATGAAGTATGGACTGGATAAATGGACTGTAAGGTGGATAGAAAGCTGGCTAGATTGTTGGGCCCAACAGGTAGTGATCAACGGCTTGATGTCTGGTTGGCGGTCTGTTTCAAGTGGAGTGCCCCAAGGATCGGTTCTAGGGACGGTTTGTTCAACATTTTCATTAATAACCTGGATGAGGGGATGGATTAAACTCTCAGCAAGTTTGTGGATGACACTGAGCGAGGGGGAGAGGTAGATATGTTGGAGGGTAGGTATAGGATCCAGAGTGACCTAGACAGATCAGAGGATTGGGCCAAAAGAAATCTGATGAGGTTCAACAAAGACAAGTGCAGAGTCTACATTTGGGATGGAAGAATCCCAAGCACTGCTACAGGCTAGGGACTGACTGGCTAAACAGCAATTTGGCAGAAAAAGAACTGGAAATTACAGTGGATGAGAAGGTGGATATGAGTCAACAGTGTGCCTTTGTAGCCCAGAAGGCTAATGACATATCAGGGTGCATTAGGAGGAGCATTTCCAGCAGATCTAGAGAAGTGATTATTCCCCTTTATTCAGCACTGGTGAGGCCACATCTGGAGAACTGCATCCAGTTCTGGGTCCCCATTACAGAAAGGATGTGGACATATTAGAGAGGGTCCAGAGGAGGGCAACCAAAATGATTAGGGGGCTGGAGCACATGACCTATGAGGAGAGGCTGAGGAATTTGGGTTTGTTTAGTCTGCAGAAGAGAAGAGTGAGGGGGGATTTGATAGCAGCCTTCAACTTCCTGAAAGGGGGTTCCAAAGAGGCTGGAGAAAGGCTGTTCTCAGTAGTGACGGATGACAGAACAAGGAGCAATTATCTCAAGTTGCAGTGGGGGAGGTCTAGGTTGGATATTAGGAAAAACTATTTCACTAGGCGGTGGTGAAGCACTGGGATGGGTTCCCTAGGGAGGTGGTGGAATCTCCATCCCTAGGGGTTTTTAAGTGCCGGCTTGACAAATCCTTGGCTGGGATGGTTTAGTTGGGATTGGTCCTGCTTTGGGCAGGGAGGTAGACTCAATAGCCTCCTGAGGCCTCTTCCAACCCCAGGATTCTATGATTCCTGAGTGATCCTAGACAAGCCTGTAATCTGCATCCCTAAAGCAGTGATTATACTCCTTTTCCCCCATCTATTTGGCTGGTACTGTCCCTGAGTTTGTGCAGCACCTAACACAGCGGAGCCCAGTTCTGTTGGTTGTGGTTGCCTTGCCCTGGTGTCCTTAGTTAAAGATTGTCATGTGATGAAGTCTCCAGGTAGAACCGTCCCTTGGCTGTAGTGAATTTGGGTCACCACCCTGGGATCCTGCACTCTGGAGGGGGCCCATGCTTCAGTGTGCGTGTGTCATGTGGGGCTCAGTCACCAGCAGTGACAGCCATTGGCACTGACTCCATGCTGGAGCACCCACAGGAAAAAATGCAGGGTGCTCAGCATCCACCAGTCCCTCCATCAATGCCTCTTCTTGCATCCACTGCCACCTGTTGGCCGGCAGACTCCACAGATTAGTGCCTTGTTCCCAATGCCTCTGCCACAGATCAGCTGTGGGGAGGTGCATGCTCAGGGGAGGGGGTGGAACTGTGTGGGAAGAGGCGGGGCAGGAAGAAGTAGGGGAGAGGTGGAGGGAGTCACTGGGGGAAGAGGTGGAGTAGGTTTGGGGCCTGGGTATAGCTGGAGGGTAACATCCTGTCAGATTAGAAACAGACTGATTTTCCCCAGGTCCTGTACTCCCCCCATCCCCAGAAATGGCCCTGCCTCCAGGAATACATCCAACCAAAATTGATGCTCCTAGGTCAGAGGTGGGCAATAACACGTCAGTGGTTCACCAGGGTTAGCCCCCCTGCCGCTGTTATATGTACATGAATGGCCACAGGTACCGGCGATCACAGCTCCCATTGGCTGCAGATCGCCATTCCGGGCCAATGAGAATGGCTGGGAACTGTAATCCCCGACCAACGGGAGCTGCAATCACCAGTACTTGCCTGTGGCTGTGCAGGAAAACGTAGCAGTGGGGGTCCTCAAGGAGTTAACCCTGGTGGGCTGGATCCAGCCCACGGGCCGGTATTTGCCCACTCCTGAGCTAGGTGCTATTGTAATAAATTGTCATTACCTCTTTAGAGATGAGCCCATCCCAGTACGCAAAGACATGCCCTGTGTTGAACCTTCATTGTATATTTATTTTCCTACTGCTGGCAACAGAAGGCAGCAGCACAGTGACTATCAACCCCTCTCTGAAACAGAGGGACTATGCAGTAGTGCAGCTCCCTCTTGTGGCTACCGAGCATACTGCCTGGACACGAGTTTGAGAATCCTTTTCTCCACAATGTCGTGAAACCAGTTCACTTTCTAAAAGCAATACTTCCCTTAAACGTTACAGGATCCCATTTCCTCCCTGGCAAAGGGCATCAAATGAACTTCAGATTTGGATGGGATGGGCAGGGGGGGCAATGAGAAGTGAGGTCAGAGGTTGTTAAAGAGCAAAACACAATTGGAGAGACAATAAGAGGAATAATTTCTGTTCCCCTCTGGTTATGCAACACCCAGCGGAACTGCCTGAAGAGGAACCAGTGACTTGTTACTTCTAAATTCCACAACTACTCAAAATTCAGATTCTTTTCAACCCTAGTTACCTTCCTTTTACCTCTTTCTCTTGCCATCAATGCCAGGCTGTCTACCCTTCCCTGGGCCAAAGCTTTAGGGCAGTAGTCTCCAACCTTTTTAACCACAAGATCACTTTTTTCAATTTAAGTGCAATGTAAGATCTACCTCAAACCCAAAGACCCTTGCCCGGCTTCCTTCCCCTCCTTCTCTGAGGCCTAGGGGATAGGGTGTTTGCCTGAGGAGTGCAGAGTTGGGGGGCTCGAATCCTGCTCCCCCTCTGCCCACCGTGGGAGCACTGAGACAGCCAACACAGGCTGCCCCAGGGATGGAGCTGGAACTGGGTCCTGCATTAGGAAGGCAGGATAAGGGACCCTCTGAAGCATGGGCAGTGAGTTATATGGGCTTGTGGTGCCCATGCTCCAGCAATATTTGGAGCTGGGTCTCTCCCCTGGCCCTGTCCCTGCCGTGCACAGCATTCAGTCCGGCTCCCCCTTGCTGGCGCATGCTGCCAGTTGCTCCTGCTGCCATGCGCAGCATTTCCAGGTGACTGGGGAGATGCCCAGGTGTGATGTGATGTTGTGTCCCGGGACTTTAAAAGTGCTCGGCACAGCGTTTCGCTGCACGACCTAGCTCCGGGTTCGGAGTCCGGGGACGTTTGGGGCGGAGCGCAGACTCTGGCCCTGCAAAGTGGAAGGCAGAAGGTAGGGAAGGGGGAGAGGAAGGCACCAAGAGACAGGATGGAGGAGAGACAAATGCCAGGGGGCCAAGTGCAGACAATGAGGAAAAGGAAAAGGGCAGGAGGGGAGGTGTCAGTGGGAGGGGGGACAGGGTGATGCTGGGAGAGGAGAGGGTAAGGGCATTGGGGGGAAGGGGAGATGCTGGGAGAAGGCTTGAAAGAAGGGGTGGGCATGAGAAAGGTGGGGATGGAGCAAGTCATGTGTGAGGGCACAGAGGGGCAGGAGGGGAACGGGGCAGAGAGTGGTGAGGGGGTGGGCATCAGGGAAAAAGGAGGCAGGGCAGTAAGGGAAGGGGGAGGCACCAGGAGGGTGCAGGGCTAAGGGAAGGTGCAGGTGCCAGGGGATTCTGGGGTGAAGCAGAAGGGCAGACACCTGCAGGGGAGGGACCAGCACCAGAGGAGAGAGGCAGGGCAGGTGTGTAGAGGGAGGTGTTAGAAGAGGGGCTGAGGAGGGGTAGCTCACATGATCAGAGTGGGGCTACTGGAGGAGTGGGCACAGGGGGGGAAGAGAAGGGCTGGTTGAGGGGGGCAGGTCGCAGGAGGGCTGAGGGCAGTGAGAAGGGCAGGAGTCAGGACAGCAGAGGAGGGTGAGGAGTTGGGGAGCAGCAGGCACCAGGGGAGCTGATGGAGCAAGGGGAGGAGACACGGCAGCAGAGAGAAAAGGTAAAGGGAGCCAGTGACTTCTATTGCCCTTCAACTAAATCCTTTATAACAACCTCTATCTGAAACATTTAATTAACCCTCACATATAATTAGAGTAGGAAATGGAGGCAGAAGCCCAGCAGCAGAGTGGGGGCTATCCTGTTTATTGTGTTGAGTGCAGTATGTATGACTTCCTACCCTGTGGGTGGGTGGCGTATGTGTGCGCTCGATGCAAGGAGCTCCTGGCCCTCAGAGACCGAGTGCGTGCTTTGGAGGCCAGGGTGGCTGAACTGGAGGAGCTAAGGAAGGCAGAGGTGTTTGTGGATGAGACTTTCCGGGACATAGTAGGGCTGTCCCACCTCCAATCTGACAGTCCTGATGCTGTTACGGAGGATGAAAGGCTCAGGGAAGGAGAGCAGTCAATGGGAGCAGAGGGAAACCATCCCATAGTTGGGACCCTCCTTCCAGAGGGTGATGTTGTATCCTCTCATGCCGAGGATACTTCTCCGGGGGAGGGAGCTCCAGCTGTTAGGAAGAAGCAGGTTTTAGTAGTGGGGGATTCGATCATTAGAAATATAGATAGTTGGGTTTGTGATGACCGGGAGAACCGTATGGTTACTTGCCTGCCTGGTGCGAAGGTTGCGGATCTCTCGAGGCATCTAGACAGACTTATGGGCAGTGCTGGGGAGGAGCCGGTCGTCGTGGTACATGTTGGTACCAATGACATAGGGAAGGGTAGAAGAGATGTTCTGGAGGCCAAATTTAGGTTACTAGGAAAGAGACTGAAATCCAGAACATCTTTGGTGGCATTCTCTGAAATGCTTCCAGTTCCACGCGCAGGGCCAGATAGACAGGCAGAACTTCAGAGTCTCAATGCGTGGATGAGACGATGGTGCAGGGAAGAGGGGTTTAGATTTATTAGGAACTGGGGACACTTTTGGGGTAGGGGGAGCCTATACAGGAATGATGGGCTCCACCTAAATCGAGGTGGATCCAGACTGCTGGCATTAAACATTAAAAAGGTCGTAGAGCAGTTTTTTAAACTAAGAGGTGGGGGAAAGCCGATTGGTGCGGGGGAGCACCTGGATCGGACGGAGACTTCTCTTACACGAGGCTCCATAGGTAGAGATTCCCTAGAAGTTAGTCAGATAGGGAACGTGGGAAATAATATATGGGCAAGATCAGATGTGAAACAATCGTGCATAAAAAAATCCAATGTGTCTGAGAAAGGCGGACATATAAATAGTGGTAGTTTTCTAACATGCTTTTACACTAATGCTAGGAGTCTGTCTAATAAGATGGGTGAACTGGAGTACCTCATATCAAAGGAGGAAGTTGACATAATAGGCATCTCAGAAACATGGTGGAATGAGGACAATCAGTGGGACACTATCATACCGGGATATAAATTATATCGGAAAGACAGAACAGGTCGTGCGGGTGGCGGAGTGGTACTATATGTGAAGGATAATATAGAATCAAATGAAGTAAAAATCCTAAAGGAATCAAAATGTTCCATAGAATCATTATGGATAACAATTCATTCCTCTAATATGAATATGGCATTAGGAATATATTACCGACCACCTAACCAGGACAGTGATAGTGATGCTGAAATGATAAGGGAGATTAGAGAGGCTACCAAAATAAAAAACACAGTAATAATAGGAGATTTCAATTATCCCCATATTGATTGGGTGCATGTCACCTCAGGACGGGATTCGGAGATTAAATTTCTTGATGCCTTAAATGACTGCTTCTTGGAGCAGCTAGTACAGGAACCCACAAGGGGAGAGTCGATTCTCGACCTAGTCTTGACTGGAACGCAGGATCTGGTCCAGGAGGTAACTGTTACTGGACCGCTTGGAAATAGTGACCACAATATAATAACTTTTAATATTCCTGTGTTGGGAAGAACACCGCAGCGGTCAAACACTCTGGCATTTAATTTCAAAAAGGGGAATTACACTAAAATGAGGAAGCTAGTTAAACAGAAACTAAAAGGGAGAGTAATTAAACTAAAATCCCTGGAAGCTGCATGGGAACTGTTTAAAGACACCATACTAGAGGCCCAACTTAAATGTATACCCCAAATAAAAAAACACAGTAAGAGACCTAACAAAGAACCACCATGGCTAAACAGCCATGTTAAAAAGGCAGTGAGAGAGAAAAGGGCAGCTTTTAAAAAGTGGAAGTCAAATCCTAGTGAGGAAAATAGAAAGGAACATAAACACTCCCAAATTAAGTGTCATAATGTAGTAAGAAAAGCCAAAAAAGAGTTTGAGGAACAGCTAGCCAAAAATTCAAAAAATGATAGTAAAATGTTTTTTAAATACATTAGAAGCAGGAAGCCCGCTAAAAAAGCAGTGGGGCCCTTGGATGATAAAGATATAAAAGGAGCGATCAAGGAAGACAGTGCCATTGCGGAGCGATTAAATGATTTCTTTGCTTCAGTCTTCACGGCTGAGGATGTTACAGAGGTTCCTAAATCTGAGCCAGCCTTTTTAGGTGACAAATCTGAGGAACTCACTCAGATTGAAGTGACATTAGAGGAGGTTATGGAATTAATTGATAAGCTGAATAGTAACAAGTCTCCGGGACCAGACGGCATTCACCCAAGGGTTCTGAAAGAACTCAAATGTGAAATTGCGGAGTTATTAACAGTGGTTTGTAACCTATCCTTTAAATCCACTTTGGTACCAAATGACTGGAAGATGGCCAATATAACACCAATATTTAAAAAAGGCTCTAGAGGAGATCCTGGCAATTATAGACCGATAAGTTTAACATCAGTACCAGGCAAATTAGTAGAAACACTAGTAAAGAGTAAAATTGCAAGGCACATAGAAGAGCACGAATTGTTGGGCAAAAGTCAGCATGGTTTCTGCAGAGGGAAGTCGTGTCTAACTAATCTGTTAGAATTCTTTGAAGGGGTTAATAAACATGCGGACACGGGGCACCCAGTGGATATAATATACCTAGATTTCCAGAAAGCCTTTGACACGGTCCCACACCAAAGGCTTTTACGTAAATTAGGTGGTCATGGGATAGGAGGAAAGGTCCTTTCGTGGATCAAGAATTGGTTAAAAGACAGAAAACAAAGGGTGGGAATAAATGGTAAATTTTCACAATGGAGGAGGGTAACTAGTGGTGTTCCCCAGGGGTCAGTACTGGGACCAATCCTGTTCAACTTGTTCATCAATGATCTAGAAAATGAGGTAAGCAGTGAGGTGGCCAAGTTTGCAGATGACACAAAGTTGTTCAGGACAGTCAAAAGCAAAAGGGATTGTGAAGAACTACAAAAAGATCTCAGCAAACTGAGTGATTGGGCAGCAAAATGGCAAATGAAATTTAATGTGGGTAAGTGTAAGGTAATGCATGTTGGAAAAAATAACCCAAATTACACGTACTACATGATGGGGTCAAATTTAGCTACGACAGATCAGGAAAGGGATCTTGGAGTTATAGTGGATAGTTCTATGAAGACATCCACGCAGTGTGCAGCGGCAGTTAGTAAGGCAAATAGGATGTTAGGAATTATTAAAAAAGGGATAGATAATAAGACAAAAGATATCATACTTCCCCTATATAAAACTATGGTACGCCCACATCTCGAGTACTGCGTGCAGATGTGGTCTCCTCACCTCAAAAAAGATATATTGGCATTAGAAAAGGTTCAGAAAAGGGCGACTAAGATGATTAGGGGCTTGGAAAGGGTCCCATATGGGGAGAGGCTAGAGAGACTGGGACTTTTCAGTTTGGAAAAAAGGCGATTGAGGGGCGATATGATAGAGGTATATAAAATCATGAATGGTGTGGAGAAAGTGATTATAGAAAAATTATTTACCTTTTCCCATAATACAAGAACTAGGGGACACCAAATGAAATTGATGGGTAGTAGGTTCAAAACTAATAAAAGGAAATTTTTCTTCACACAGCGCACAGTCAACCTGTGGAACTCCTTGCCCGAGGAGGCTGTGAAGGCCAGGACTCTATTAGGGTTTAAAAATTTTTGCAGGTTAGGTCCATAAATGGCTATTAGCCAGGGATAAAGTATGGTGCCCTAGCCTTCATAACAACGGCAGGAGATGGATGGCAGGAGATAAATCACTTGATCATTGTCTTCTGTTCTCCTTCTCTGGGGCACCTGGCATTGGCCACCGTCGGCAGATGGGATGCTGGGCTCGATGGACCTTTGGTCTGACCCAGTATGGCCATTCTTATGTTCTTATGTTCTTATGTTCTTAAAATATTTATTAATAACTTGGGTGCCACAGTGGCACATCCAAACAAGCCCCATGAACTCAGTACAGGTGCACAACACAAAATCCATTCTGCTCATGGGAGGAAACTCTTAGGCTATGTCTACACTGGTGGCTTCTTGCACAAGGATATCTTGAGCAAGGGTTCTTGTGCAAGAAGTCTTGCACAAGAACACATCCACACTGCCATGTGCGAGCTGTGCTTTTGCGTAAGAGCATCCATGGCAGTGTGGACGCTCTCTTGCCCAAGAAAGCTCCGATGGCCATTTTAGCCATAGGGGTTTCTTGAGCAAGAAATCCCTGCCAAGCATCCACACTGCCGTCTTGCACAAGAGGGCTTACACCTGTTAGAAAAGAGCGTAGCTCTTGCGCAAGACGCCCTCTCTTACCACGCCGTACTGTAAATTTCCTTGCGCAAGAGCAGGCGGGCAGTGTGGATGCTCTGTGGGTTCTTGCACAAGAACGGCTGTACTTGCGTAAGAAGCCGCAAGTGTAGACATAGCCTGAGAGGGAACACTTTCCCCAGCCTCTCTGCCCCCGAGTTAATGTCACACACATTGGGTTAATGCAACTGCAGGATAGTTGCATGAGGGGGGTTTGGTGGGGGCCAAACTAATCCCTGTTGGTAGGAGGATGGTGGGAATAGTCCTTCCAGAGGGGTGAAATGACCCCTTTTACTTCTGGTCATGTGTCCATCTTGCCCCGAGCATGTTACCTCCAGAGGCGTGGTTAACGGGGCTCAGGGGGTGTGGTTAACGGGGGTTGGGGGTGTGGCTAATGGAGGTTGGGGTGTGGTTAACAGGGGTCAGGGGGTGTGGCTAATGGGGCACCACCACAAATTATAAAAACCTGCCTCCCCTGCTCTGAAGGTAGGTAGGTAGGTGGGGCAGGTTCTGGAGTGGCTTGGGGGCTGGGGCTAGGGCATTTGCCTAGGGAGCATGGAGTGGTGGCTTCAAGTCCCCACTCAGCATGGGGGCAGCCAACACAGGATAAGGGAATCTCCAAAGGGTGGGGTGGGTTCTGGAGTGGGTCAATAAGGCATAGGGTACTCACCTGCTGAGCACAGGGTGGTGGGTTTAAGTCCTGCCCACCCTGGGAGCTGCTGGACAGCTAACATAGCTGCACCAGGGATGGAGCTGGCTCCTGCATTTGGAAAGCAGATAAGGGACACCCCTGGAGTTGGGGTGGGCTCTAGAGTGGTCCAAGGGATATGCACTTACCTTGGGAGCACAGGGCTGTGGGTTCAAGTCCTGCCCACCCTGGAAGCAGCCAGACAGCTGCCTCTAGGGATGAAGCAGCAGAGCCAAGGTAGACTTACCCCTGGCCCTGCCCCACCCCACCTCCAAAAGCAGGTAGCATGTACTACAGTGGCTCCATGTGCTGCCCCTCATCTACAGGCACCAACCCCACAGCCTTTACTGGCCATAGTTCACCATTACTGAGCTATGGGAGTTGCAGGAGTGGTGTCAGCAGGCAAAGACAGCATGTGGAGACCCCCAGCTCTGACTTCCCAGGGGCTGCAGGGATATGCCAGCCACTTCCAAGAGCACAATAGTTACTCCAGATTAGGCATTTTAGAACTCACTGCTCAAAGAATTAAATTTAAGCATGAGAGAGAAATGAAAGTTATGAAATGCACAGACCAGTCAAAAACTAAAAATAACCCACTTTGCAAGCAGTAAAAGTAGTAACAACCCCCCCATGTAACATGTTGGGTCAGGAGATGAGAGGGAAGTACAGTGTGTGTTTGTGAGAATGACAGAGACACACACACTGTGTGAGAGTGACAAAGATTTGCATTGCCAAGCTCCCTCCATCCCCCTTCTCTCTGTGTGGAGACAGGGTACAAGAGTTGGGGGGGACCACGCTGACATCAGCATTCCCCCTCTTCTCCTTCCCACACCCTGCACAGCAAGCAGGAGGCTCCCAAGGGGAAGCTCCAAGACAAAGGACAGGAGGAGCATGACAGTAGATGGAGAGGCAACTGAAGTGCCAGTTCTTGAGAGCTTCCTGGCAAAACCAGTCAGGATCACCTGTCAGAGGCTCCAGGATCTACTCGTGGATCCCAATCTACTAGTTGGTGACCACTGCTTTAGGAGCATGATGAGAGGTAAAGCAACCTCTACCACAGACTGAAGCAGGAGTAACTCTGCAGAATATACTTGGGTCAAGCTGTAATGAGCTCTCAGACACGTCCCAAGTGCCAGTGCAGTGTTTCAGACTTTGGACATTATACTGACTACTGGGACTTTTCGGGCTTGTGATTTAACTGCCAACCAGCTGCATTTAAAGTTTATCCTTATTTCAAAGGATTGGTCAAGAATTCCCCCTCTTTCAGGAGCACCAGTAAACCTTCACAGTCAGGCTGTGCTTCTATGGCAGGAGACTTTGCATTTGCAAATATTGTATGAAGATAGTGTTCCCATTGCAAGGACTGTTTGCAGTTAATGCCTCTGCCCAATGAATTTCTGAATGTTGTCTGAACTGCTCAAGGGAATCTTTTCCATCTGCAAATCTACGATTTGTTTCTGAAGCAAACTATGTCAGCATGCTTTCCCTGGGCCTTTATAGCAATGTAATAAATGAGCTGCTGAGCATCATGTAAACTTGCTTCCTACCTGGAAAAAGGTATAAAACATTTTGTTTTGAGGACTAGATTGTTATTGACAATTTTTTTTTTGGTGTTCTGATGCTATTTGCAAATTCCAGTCAAATATGACAGATATTTTTACCTAAGGAAAAATGTTGTGAGCTTTTTTGTTTGTTTGCTTGTTTTCTGAAAAAGTCAAAACATTTTA
Source organism: Pelochelys cantorii (assembly GCA_032595735.1). Taxonomy (NCBI): domain Eukaryota; kingdom Metazoa; phylum Chordata; order Testudines; family Trionychidae; genus Pelochelys; species Pelochelys cantorii. Next base: position 8,282,595 of record CM064339.1, on the reverse strand, counting down.
TTTCAATAATAATTTCAAAACATTTTCATTTTGAAACAGTATTTCAAATTCAGAAAGTTCAGCTTTGGTCATTTACAAAATAAAAAAGCAAGAAACATCCCTAAATGACAACCAAAACCAAAACAAACAAAAAAAAAGTTAAAAAATTAGTTTTGAGTTGACTAAAACATTTTGATTGAGTCTAAATAAGATTTCCCCTAGTTTTTCAAGTTGATGAGAAATAAAGAAAAGTGTTTGGCTTAAATTAAACTGGATTTTGTTTAGGATGTTTTGGTCTAGTCCCGCTATAGAAAATGCCATTATTTTCTCAGCTCTGTGTGCCAGATTGCATTAGTCCCACCATTTAGCAGCATGGTATAATTTAGGAACTTTTGATTATTCTCTTTGTCTGCAGACAATTTCTTATACAAGTCTCAAGGATGTTTTACTGTTTGGCAATAGCACAGTTTAGACTGTTGGAGGAACCTTACCATGTCTGTTCTTCCTCTTTAGATTTGCAGATTATAACTTTTAAAACTCTAAGTTACAAAACATGCAGTCAGGTGCTAACATCAAAATGTATTCTCTGCATTTTCCAAGGCTAAATTCAGGACTCATGGAATCAGATGGTCCTCTACTAAAATGGATAGCTGCACTGCGCTACCTCACAGCTGAAGGTAGACCATATTCTCAAGATTCCCACAAAGTTTTCAGAAGTCTTAGAGACATATAGAAGTAATAGTAATAGTTACTGTCATGTTTTGACCCCTGCTATTCAAATCACTCTATCCACCACAAAATATAACCCTCTTCATCTGAGATAGAACACAGTTTAACAACCCAGAGCAACGCCACATCGAGTTAGCGACAGAAAGGAAAAAATGATATTTTATCCTTCTAGAATTTAGATATGCAGAAATTGTCTTTAGCCACCCTCTGCTAGGTATTATTGGTTGGTTAAAGAAAGCCATCCCCATTCTTAAAGCAACATGAATTGGAGACTTATCCACCTGCCACATGTGTCATCTGATAACTTTGTTCAGTCAGATTAGTATTATTTGCCATGGAATGGAGAGCCCAACAGCCTCAAGAGACTCAGCTCCAGTTCCTGCAGAACTGTACGCCATGAAACACTGTCAGATTGCCAATGGAAACCTGCCTGTGTTCTGGTGAATGTCTGTTAAAGTCTGTAATAGATCTGGCCAAACATTTCACCCAAGTGAATTGTTACCAGCCCCACTGAAATAATCCTTTCATACGTATTTACCTGCCCTGAGATATCAGTTTCCTTGCAATGTGTTAAGTACATTCCTTAAAAGTAAAGGTGAAAATCGTTCAAAGAGATGAGCCTCAATACTGAATCTCAATTAACAGATGCATCTTAATAAGACACATTTGGAAGATAGCCACATTCTAAATTGGAGCAGTGATATTTCTGCTTGAATAGCAAATGGCCAGTGCCCAGTTGAATAATATTTCATGCTGCTTGTTTTCTAGTATTTCTTACTGTACATATTTTCAAGTTAAATATTGATACCTTCTGTTAAATTTATGATCTAGCTGTTTTTAATTAACTTTCAGAAGCAAATTGCAATTACATAGTTATATTTACTTTTATAATTTGGGATTTTGTTTGGAAAGCTCACAGTAGCATGTTAGTAAAATAACGTTCAGGGCCAAGCCTTATCTGAAGGATCCAAACGTTCACATGTTATCAGCTTCTATCCCAATGCATTGCTTAACTCTTTCCTCCCCTGGCGGTAAGAGGGCTGGCAGAAAGAAGTCCCATGATCTATTCTAAAGTCTGCTACTGAATTGCCGAAACACCCAGGAAGGGCTAGGCCTATCTTTTTAGAAATGTTCACTCATTTTGGGTGCTCAGTTTAACACATATATATATTTGACGCCCAAGACTTTAGGGGAAGAATTTAAAAATACATCTGGATTTTAGGAGTACACAAGTTATGGCCTCCTTGCTTCACTCAACCCTTCTGTAACCTTGGTTGCTATTGGCCCTGGAAAGCTTAACGCTGGTAAAGGACTTGGACAGTATTGGAGGGAATGGAGTTAGCGATCATGTAAGGCAAAAATTTTAGTCCTTCTAGTTTAGATACTGCAGCACTTCTTTACCAGTCACCTCCTGGTATATGTTTAAAGCCCCATCCCCCTTCTCAAAGCAACGACACTTGGAGCTTCATCCCCTGCACTCATCTCCCTGCCTGACACCCTTCAGTCCCATCCCCCTCACTCATTTCCCTGCCGAGACCCTTCAGCCCCATCCCCCCACTCACCTCCCTTCCGACACCTTCAGCGCCATCCCCACTTCACTTCCAATGGAAACCCTTTCAGCCCCATCCCCCTCACTCAACCTCCCTGCCAATGCTCTGCAGCCAAATTTCCCCACACAATCCCTGCCGAGCCCCTTCTGCCCCATCCCTTTCAGTCACTTCCCTGCCTGTGCCTGCAGCCCCATCCTCCTGTGTCACTCCTGCGTGTGCCCTGCAGCCAATCGTTCAAAGTCACCTGACGCCTACACCCTGCAGCTCAATTCCCCATGCACCTCCTGCGTTTGCCCTGCAGCCCCATTCCCCTCAGTTGCCCCTGCATGTGCCTTGCAGCCCCATGGCCCTCAGTCACCTCCCTGCCGACACCCTTCAGCCCATCCTTTCAGTCATTTCCCTACTGACACCTTTCAGTTCATATCCCCTCACTCACCTCCGTTCAACATCCTTCAGCCGTTTTTCATCTTTCAACATTCCGACACCTCAGCTCCATTTCCTCACTCACTTCCGCGACATCCTTTGGAAACTCATCCCCCTCAGTTACCTAAAGCGTAGTCCAGCAGCCCCATCCCTTCACTCACCAAACTTCCGTTATCAGCTTCTATCCCAATGCATTGCTCTCTCCTCACTCACCTGGCGGCCGACGCCTAGCCAATCCCCTGACTCACAACTGCTACTGAATGCCGAAACACCTCAGAAGGGCTAGGCCTATCTTTTTATCACTCATTTTGGGTGCTCAGTTTAACACTATACTCATTTGCCGCCCAAGACTTGGGGAACATTTAAAAATACATCTGGATTTTAGCGTACAGCCATCCCCTTCAGTCACCTCCCTTCGTGTGCCCTGCAGCCCATCCCTCAGAACCTCCTTCAGACGCTGGTAAGGCTATGCCGTCACTCAGGAAGGCCTATGTAGTCATGTGTGCCGCAGCCTCATCCACCTCATCACCTCCCTGCATGTGCCCTTCAGCCCCATCCCCCTCAGTCACCTCCCTGCCAGCCCATCCCCCTCAGCCCATCCCCCACCCCTCCCCTCCCCACCCTCACCTCCCTCCACACCCTTCCCGCCATCCCCCTCACCCATCCCTCATGCCCCACAGCTCACCTCCCCTGCCGACACCCTGCAGCCCCATCCCCCTCAGTCACCTCCCTGCGTGTGCCCTGCAGCCCCATCCCCCTCAGTCACCTCCCTGCGTGTGCCCTGCAGCCCCATCCCCCTCACTCACCTCCCTGCCGACACCCTTCAGCCCCATCCCCCTCACTCACCTCCCTGCGTGTGCCCTGCAGCCCCATCCCCCTCAGTCACCTCCCTGCCGACACCCTTCAGCCCCATCCCCCTCACTCACCTCCCTGCGTATGCCCCACAGCCCCATCCCCCTCAGTCACCTCCCTGCCGACACCCTTCAGCCCATCCCCCTCACTCACCTCCCTGCGTGTGCCCTGCAGCCCCATCCCCCTCACTCACCTCCCTGCCGACACCCCACAGCCCCAGGCCCCCTCACTCACTCAGGGTATGTCTACACTACCACCCTAGTTCGAACTAGGGTGGTTAATGTAGGCATTCGAAGTTGCAAATGAAGCCCGGGATTTAAATATCCCGGGCTTCATTTGCATCTTGCCAGGTGGGCGCCATTTTTAAATCCCCTTATGTCGATCTCCGTGCCCGCGGCTACATGCGGCACGGAGTAGGTAGTTCGAATTAGGATCTCTAATTCGAACTACTGGTACACCTCGTTCCATGAGGAGTAACGGTAGTTCGAATTAGAGATCCTAATTCGAACTACCTACTCCGTGCCGCGTGTAGCCGCGGGCACGGAGTTCGACCTAAGGGGATTTAAAAATGGCGCCCGCCCGGCAAGATGCAAATGAAGCCCGGGATATTTAAATCCCGGGCTTCATTTGCAACTTTGAATGCCTACATTAACCACCCTAGTTCGAACTAGGGTGGTAGTGTAGACATACCCTCATAGACCCTCAGCCCCAGCCCATTCAGCCACCTCCCTGCTGAGACCTGTCAGATCATATGTCTTGATTTTTGGTGCGGAAAATATGGTCACTGTATTTTTGTCCCACCTCCTTCAGATGCAACACTTCACCAGGGTGCTGGCGGCAGGGCCCCGTGCTGTGACCTGACCTGAGGATTTGTTGCTGCTCTGCACCCCAAGAAGTGAATTCTGGGGTTCCACACCTTTCCACCTCTCCTCTACTGCAGCTGGACTAGCAGGCTGGGGGTGAGCCAAGCTAGATCAGCTTGCCATTGATCAGATTTTAGCAGGAATATATTGTTAGCAATAGAACATTGTTGTCAGATCAGAGCAATTTAATGTGGCAAGTTGTCCAATAGACGTAAGCTTATATTTGCATTGCTAAGAGCAAGTTGGGCATAAGGGTATCAGTTTAATAGTACTGTGTAGGACACCATAAATCCTAAGGATGACCCTGGCTTTCAGTAATTTGCCTGTGAATGCAACTTCATCTGAAGATGTTAAACACCTTATGTTGCTCCAGGTACTAACGTATGCGGCAGGGAGCAAAATGCACTTGCAGTGCAGTTTGTATAAATAGATTTGTCTCCCACTGCATGTCCAATCCTCATTTTTTTTAAGCCATAGGGAAGTTTTGAAATAACCAGCTTGACCTGAGAAGTGAAATAGCTGCGATACCCATGCAAAAGATGGGGGAGAGAATTGGAGCGAAGCGATGAGAAAGTTGGCAAGAATGCTAAACTTACGTATCGTGAAGTCTGAAGCAATTGGATAGTAAGTAATAGAGGGGACTGTGCTCAGAAAATGTGCTTTTCACTTGGTGACTGTGTGGAAGGACTTGGGTGTGGCTGAAGAGACCCTCCATTTTGGAAACTGGAGTTAGGATGCAAGGTCAGAACACACTGTTAGGATGCAGTTTACAGCAGGGTGTTACACTTTATAGTACATATAGTATAGTAAATAACAATTAAATAAAGCTCTCCATGCCTTAGTGCCACTTTGACTCCTGGTTGGCGCTGGTGTCCTGTCTGAGGGGAACCACCCTTCAAAATTGTTCAGCTTTGGCACAAAGCAGTTTGCCAATTTGCCAGTCAAGAAAAGGAAATAGTACTATGTGACTATGGTGACCCCATAGAAATAGCCAACAGTGACTAGTCTGAACATAGGTTGAGTAGCACTCTCTGAATAAGGCACCATAAAAGTCACAAATGTATTATTTGTGAACAGAAAAGGGCTAAGTTTTTCTAAATAAGTTATTCCTTAGTGTGAACTTGTCCATCTCTCACTATAGCCATTCATGGTCCGAGATACTTGCCATCCTGCCTAACTTCATGGTCTCTGAAGCTTGCTACTGCAGTAGCGCTTTTTAGGACCCTGAACAAGGATCAGGATCCTATTGGACTAAGCACTACACAAACAACATAAATAGACCCTGGACCTGCCAGCTTAACTGAGCATTCAGATCAGAGTTTCTTAAACTGTGTTTAGCGGCAGTCCGAGGTGTGCTGCGGAGAACAACAGAGTTCAAAATGCCTGCCCTTAAAGGGGGAGGTGTCCTTTTTTTTGCTCAATAACTTTCCCCCTGCCCCTTTTTTTTTCTCAACAAAAGATCCTTGGAGTTCCTCATAAAAAAAATATTGTTTGGTGTTCCTCAGTCTTAAAAAGTTTAAGAAACACTGATTTAGAAGGATGCAATAAGGGATTCTACAGATAGGTTAGGTGGTGCTCAGGGGACAGGTGAGAACATACGAATGGCCATTGTGTGTCAGACCAGTGGTCCGTCCAGCTCAGTATCCAGTTTTTTTACAGTTGCCAATGCCAGATGCTTCAGAGGGAATGAACAGAACATGAAATTATTGACTGATTATCCAGTCCCAGCTTCTGGCACCCAGACCATGGGGCTATGTCCCTGACTTGGATAATAGTCATTGATGGCCTGTCTTCCATGAATTTGTGAAAGCCAGAGGTATAACTGGGTTTAAAAAAGGAATTAAATAATTAAATTAAATAACATCCCTTAGCAATGAGTTCCACCGGTTGATTTTACATTGGGTGAAGTACTTCCTTTTCTTTGTTTTACATCTGCTGTTTATTATTTTCATTGTGTGGCCCCTGGTTTCAGGCCTGGCCAAAAGGTTTGTGGGGCCCAAGGCAGGATGCCGGGCCTGGCTGGTGGATGGTGAATACTCAGCAGCGTGGTGCCCCAAAAGCACGGGGCCCGGGCATTTGCTTTGCCCTAGGGCCGGGCCTGCCTGGTTTGTATGTTTAGTGAATGGGTAAATAACTTTTTCTTCATACCAGTGATGATTTTTTTCACTATTCACTAGATCTCCTGGAAAGAGCAAGAGTATTTGCTTAGACAGGAACAGACTGAATATGGATTTGAAACTCCAAAACTCAAGGAAATGAACTACATCATTAAATTAATATGCTAGCTCCCATGTTACCCATCAATGTCATTTGGAATATTTTAGGGTGGGCAGTGTAGACAAGAACTTAGTCTGTGGGCTAAATTACTGTGAACTGAAGCAGCGCTCCTTGACAATGTTGATGGCTTTGGCAAAGCTATTCCCTGATCCCATCCCTGAGAGTTTCTAGATACTCATAGGTGAGAAGTTTCCAATAATTTGACTTAGTTCCAGACTATGCACTAGTGCTTAACAGTGGTCTGGAAGTGAGAGAACAGGGAGGTAGCAGTGAATATTACAGTGGAAGCAGTATTTAAGTTAGTCAAGACTAGAGAAGATTCATGAACCGTGGAGAGCCTTAAACAAGCTATGGCAACAGACAAGCTTCCATATTGTAAAATGTAACACCCACTGAAAGCAAGAAAGTAAAATATTTGTACACATTGTTGGGTTCTAAAGAATGTGCTACACAGGAAGACCCTTGTGGACAATTCAAAAGCTTCTACACTATATGAACTCATACTTCAGGACATTGGTCAAACACGAACAAGGTTAGAGGGAAACTTCTCTTATGGGTAGACACTTCATAAAGTGTTCTGCTCTAGGATTCCTACCTTCTTCTCATCTTCCTCTGAAGTATCTGATCCTGGCCACAGTTAGGAGTAGGATATTGTCCTGATGGACTACTGCTATGAACCAATATGGCAGTTTTTGGGTTAATATTTAACTTTCAAAAACAGAAAAAAGCTTGTTCTCATTGATCATACAAATACTTTGAAATAAACATGAGTGAAGCAATTGCAATTCTGTAAAAATGTCTGATGTGATTATACAAGAATAATTAGGAGAACATCAAGGACATAGTATAGGCTCTATTTCTCAACAACAGGGGTGTGGAGCCCACGCCCTCCCTGGGGGAGGGGAGGGTGGAGAACACAAAATCTATTAGCCTGGGCCCCCCTAGGCTCTGGTGTGTGATGGGAATGTGAGGAGTGTCTTTTTCCTTCTTAGTTGGGGGCCACATCAGTGAGGGTTTGGTTTGTGGTTTCTGTTTTTTGTTTTGTTTGTTTGGTTTGGTTTTTTTTGCTTTTCACTTGTGTGCAGACTCCAACTGATGTTTTGGGTCAGCAGCCGTTGAACCAAAACAAGTTCCCTACCCCTGCTCTACAACATGCAGAAACCCCAAAGAATTTGAGAAACTTTGTATGTTTGAGCAAATGAAATGGAATTTTGCCAAGTAGCAGAGAAGCCTTTGGCAGAATGGACTGAAATGGTCATGGGCCTGTTTACACTGAGATATTAGTATCCATGTATCTGCATTGATGCAAACAGAGCATAGATACGCTAAATCAGGTCCATCTCACCCCCCTCCATCATATATATAGTAGCCCAATGTCTGTGACTCTGTAATGCTGAAACGCTGGCTGTTCTTCTGGGCGGTGCTATCGCCTCCTGCCGTGGTACTCGGCTGACTTCTGCGCTGCTCAGCCGGGCCACCACACGGAAGCAAGCAGTGCAAGCGGCCGTTTGGTGTCCGCGCTCCCCATGCAGCACGGGAGTGCTGCATAGGGAGCGCGGACCCCAAACAGTCACTTGCGCCCGCGTGGTGGCCCGGCTGAATAGCGCAGAAGTCAGCCGAACACCACGGTGGGTGACAACAGCACCGCCCAGAGGGAACAGCCTGGGGGCGGGGCTTGGACGAGCATGCGTCTCTGATGTGAGGAAAGGGCGCCGGATTCAAAAGGAGGAAAGCAGAGCAGACATAGAGGACGCAGAGGAGACAGAGAGGAGAACGGAGGAGGCGGAGGACAGCGAGAGAGAGAGTGAGAGAGACGCAGCAGGAGGAGGAGAAGAGAAACACAGAGGCTGTGTCTAGACTGGCCAGTTTTTCCGGAAAATCAGCCGCTTTTCCGGAAAAACTTGCCAGCTGTCTAGACTGGCCGCTTGAATTTCCGCAAGAACACTGACGATCTAATGTATGAGCGTCAGTGTTCTTGCGCAAATACTATGACGCTCCTGTTCGGGCAAAAGCCCTCTTGCGCAAATGCTTTTGCGCAAGAGGGCCAGTGTAGACAACCCAGAATTGTTTTGCGCAAAAAAGCCCCGATGGCTAAAATGGCGATCGGGGCTTTCTTGTGCAAAAGCGCATCTACATTGACACGGACGCTTTTCCGCAAAAAGTGCTTTTGCGGAAAAGCGTCCGTGCCAATCTAGACGCTCTTTTCTGCAAATGCTTTTAATGGAAAATCTTTTCCGTTAAAAGCATTTGCGGAAAATCATGCCAGTCTAGACGCAGCCAGAGTGAGAGGCGGGAGGGGGAGAAGAGAAAGAGAGAGAGACGGAGAAAGAGGCAGGAAGCGGACGAGAGCTGAGAGAGAGAGAGGGCGAGGCAGTAGGAAGAGAAGAGAGAGAGAGGCCGTTTGCGCTGCTTGCTCCCGTGCGGCGGCCCAGCTGAGCGGCTCAGAAGTCAGCTGAGCGCCACGGTGGGAGGTGAAGGGGGGCGGGGCGGTGACGTAAATGCCAAGGGGGTGGGGCCTGGACGAGCGTGCATCCCCGACGGAGACAGAGGAGAGCGGAGAGAGAGTGAGAGGCAGGAGGGGGAGAAGAGACGGAGAGAGAGGCAGAAGGCGGAGGAGAGCTGAGAGAGAGAGGGAGAGGCAGTAGGAGGAGGAGGAGAGCAAGAAAGAGACACGGAGTGAGAGACCTGAGGCTCAGGAGAGAAGATCGACGTGGAGGAGAGACCTGAAAATCCCGTCTTATGACGGGCTAATTGGCTAGTGTTTATAAGATTCACCATGTCATTCAGTCTGTCAGCTCACTCTTCCGTTCCCTTTTGTAGGTTTTGAGAGTTGCAAAATGATAGTTCTTTCCTTGGTCAGCTCAGTCAGTAAATATCCCATCACACTTGTGTTTTATAATAATGAAAAAGCTTGATTCGCTTTGGACTAGACACTCATTTGACATCAGTAATGCAGCAAAAAAACCTTTTTAGATCATTTTTAAAGAAAACTTTTATTTATGAGCTCAACAGTGGAAGCAAAAATGAGTAAGGGAAAATGATCTAATTTCTGAAGGCCCTTTTTTTCTTTTTGTCTAGATCTTTCTACAGGAAGAAAAATGTCAGGCTTCTTTAGAGGTTTCCTTGAATTGATGCACAGAGTGAGTAGTAGAAAAATATTGTTACAAAAAGAGTTCTAATGCCAAGATTTCCAGAGCTGCCTCATCCTAAAGAAAGATTCCGGCCAGCACTATTAATTATCATCCATTCTTCACGTTCTATTTTGAGATAGCTTTACAACTCTGCAAGAGCTATTGTTTGCACAGAGATGGAAGAAGTGTGATGACAAAGAGTAGGAAAAGAGTCACATGGAAGGAGATGTCCTTAAATTGCCGAAAGCTTCTCTACAAGCACCCATGACCATAATATCTGGTCACCTGATGGACAGTTGATTGAAATGAAGCATTAGTTCTTCTGACAGCCTGGAGAGCAAAGGCCACATCCACACCCAAGAACAGGTGCGGATGAAGGTCAAGTAGCTCCGCCAGGCTTAAGCCAGGGCCAAGGAAGGCAGCTTCCGATCTGGGGCAGAGCCCAACACCTGCCCATATTATAAGGAGCTGGACTGCATCCTGGGGGGCAGGGTAGTCCGTTCCCGCCCGGTAGTTATAGACTCCAGAGTGGAGATGCCAGAGGATGGCAATGAGGAGGAAAAGGAGGCCCAGGACCTGGTTGAGGCCAGCCTCACCACCGAGCTGACCCAGGAACCCCAAGTCCTCCCTGTGGACATCTCCCGGGCATCGTCCAAGGCTGGGGAAGAAACATCGTGTCAGTGCCATCACTTTCCTGTCATGCAGAGGGTGGGCGGTGGGGGGAACTAGTCACTGCATGCTTGGGCCTTGTTGGCACGGATCACGCACACAGCAACCTGTGCACGTGGGAGCATGTGCCATGCTGCTCCTGGGCACATGGCCCTAGCAGGCTGCGACACGTGAGCTTTGGGTTATTGGCCACAGGGTGTCTGGAGAGACCTACCATGCTCCTGACCCCAGGGTGGGACACCCTCCTGACACTCTCCCTTCACAAGCCCCTTCCTTCCACAAGCACTCTCTAGAAGGAGGCCGGGGACATCCCCCCACCCACCCACACACTGAAGACTCCTGCACATGGCACATGGGCCTGGGGCCTGGCCACAGTCTCGGGGCAGCCCCCTGTCCCAGGGATATCAGTGGCCACTGGCCATAGTGCACATGGCCTAGCTCCAAGCACATTGGCTGTAACGGTGCCGAGAACTGTCATTCTCAGCTTGCAGAGGGGGGCTGGGCTTCAGGCACTGTGTCCCTTGGGATGACTAGCCATCTTTCTTTGTTCTCCACAACCGGACCAACTGCGAGTGGAGGGCACACCACCCGGGACAGGCTTCCGCAGGCCCACCCATCCAATGGACGAGTATCAGCGACAGCGCCTGGCAGCACTGCGAGCCCTGCACAGGACCATCGACCACTGGGTGGAGGAGGACCTGCAGCTATGGCGGGAGAGCCGGCGGGAGCTGCTTGTGCAGGGCCACTCCCTGTGCAATGATGTGCACACCCTGGTGCAGAGTGTGCTGCCTCCTCCCGCTCCAGCCTCTGCTCCCTCTCCAGGTATCGCTCCTCCTTCCACTCCCTCTCCCCCTCCCACTTCTCCCTCCACACCCTCCCCACCCCCCTGTGGACACCGAGGCCCCTGCACCCACGGCAGTGGGAGCCAGAGAGGCTGGCACCACTCCCAGCCCAAGCCCTGAGCCTCTCCTCCCCCTTCCTCCCCCTTCCAGCTCCCTCCTCCAAGGTCCCCACCACCCCCTTCTTCCACCCTCTCTTCTTCCTTCTCCCAGGTTCTTTCCCCTCTCTCCCCCCAGTTGCACTGACCCCCCAGTTCTGTAAAATAAAAAAACTTAGTGTGTTTTTTCTTGGCCAAACTTGTGTTTATTTGTTCATCAGGAATGGGGGGAAGGGAGGGGTAAGTGGAAGGACGGCAATGAGGAGTGAAGCAGGCAGCCTAGGGCACAGTGTCATTGCTCCCCTGGGGAGAAGCTCTCCCTGAGGGCCTCCTGGATGTGCATAGCCCCCTGATGGGCCTGCCAGATGGCAGCCACGTGTGGCTGCTCGTACACGCTGCCTAAGCCGTCTACCTCCGCCCCCCAACCCTGGCAGGAAGGCCTCCCCCTTCCTCTCACTCAAGTTGTGCAGGACACAGCACGCAGCCACCAAATGCGGAATGTTGTGCTCCCCGAGGTCCAGGTGGGTGCAGAGGCATCTAAAACTTGCCTTCAGGCGGCCAAAGGCACCCTCGACCACCATGCAGGCCCTGCTCAGCGTGGCATTAAATGCCTGTTGTGAAGGGTTGAGGTGGCTGATGTAGGGCTTCATGAGCCACGGCTATAAGAGATAAGCTGCATCCCCCACCAGGCATACCGGCATGTCCACATCCCTGACCCTGATGTGGCGGTCAGCGAAGAAAGTCCCGGCTTGCAGCTTCTGGCAGACACTAGAGTTCCTGAACACACGTGTGTCGTGTGCTTTCCCTGACCACCCAACATTTATGTCCGTAAACTGGCCCTGGTGGTCAGTCACAGCCTGAAGGATCACCGAAAAGTATCCCTTGCAGTTAATGTACATTGATGCCTGGTGGTCTGAGGCATGGATAGGGATGTGTGTCCTGCCAATAGTCTCCCCCTCCCCCCCCCGCAGAGAGCCAAACCCCTCAATGATGGCATCCACATCTGTAAGGCAGATGACTCTGCACAGCAGGGTGCTATTTATCTCCCTGACCACCTGCAGAAGGAGACAAACAAACTGAGAATCACAGAGGTGCAAGGATGCCTCAGAGTCCCCCCTCCTACTCCCTCTCCCCCCCCTCATCAGGAGCAACCCCCTGCAATCATAGCCACCACAGGCAGGACTTTGTGCGGGCGGGACAGAACAAACCCTCCTGAGGAGGGAACTTGCACCACTTCCCCCCCCCCACCCCTCCTTTCCTGAGGGAAGCCCATTCCCTCCTTCCACCCCCCTCCTGGGACAGTAGCCCGAGAATGCCATACCTGCCTGAGCAGGGCCCCCATTGTCAATCTCCCAATGCCGAACTGGTTCCCCACAGATCGGTAGCTGTCTGGTGTGGAGAGTTTCCAGAGGGTGATGGCGACATGCTTCTGGAGTGGAATGGCAGGCCTCATGTGCATGTCTCATCACCTATGGGCAGGGGCAAGTCACTCACAGAGTAGTCTCCCCAGTGCTCCAGAACAATGTGGTCCCACCAGTCTGCACCGGTGTCCAGATGCCAGATGCGGCGGGGCACGGCAGCCAGACCATGGTGGGTGGCATCCAGGTCCTGTAGCCACTCCCCCACATACCCAAGGATGGTCTCCAAGAAGCTCTGGAGGTTGGGCTCCTGCAGAGTCTGGGAGGCAGCCTGCAGAAAGTGCTGCATGACTTGCAGCAAAAGCTCCAAGAGCTGAAGACTGCGCAGAGGCAGCTCCTGCTCCATAGCAGAGAGTGCTGTGGTGTCCTGAGTCAGGGCAACTAGAGCAAGAAGAGAAAATGCTTTGCTGTCCCTCCGAGAGGTAGGCAAGCAAGCAGGGAAACCTGAGAAATGATTGTCTAGGGGGGGTCCCTTTAAGCACAAGCCACAGATAGCCTCAAGCAGCAGCCACAGGAGGTAACTACTGACCTGATGCCCTGCTTGACCCCATTCTGGGTGACCTTAAATGTGATTCAGCGTCCAATAGAGTGTGGACGCTCTATTTCAAAATAGCTAAGTGCTATTTTGAAATGCATTTTGTGTGTAGATGCACTATTTCGAAATAAGCTATTCCAAATGATCTCTTCTGGAATAGCCCATTCTGAAATAACACTGCTGTGTAGACATAGCCTCTGTGTATTCCAGCATGCAGACATGCATGTGTGCATGCGCCTGCATTTGGAAGTTTTGCCAAGCAATGTCCATTGACTCACTCATGCACAGTATTTTCTCTTGTACTCCCGACTAAGGGTATAAGGCAGGGTGAGCAATAAGTGGCCTGCAGGCCAGATGCAGTTTGTCAGGGTTAGCCGGACCCTTTAGTTACCTGAGCTTCAGCAGGTACAGCCACTCGCATCTCCCATTGTTTGTGGTTCACCATTCCCGGGCAATGGAAGCTGTAGGAAGCAGCGCAGGGTAGGTCTCTACTTCCCACAGCTCCCATTGGCCAGGAACTGCAAACCGTGGCCATTGGGAGCTGCGAGTGACTGAATCTGCAGGCTCTCAGGTAATTAAACTGCCTGGAGACCCACCAGGGATTAACATAATCCCACTTCCCTCTTATTGTCACATGGCTTGAGTCTCAGCCTTGTCCTCCTTTGCTGTTTTAATCTCTACAAGAATTACTGCATATATTGGCCATAAATAGTCATACTGTATGTGGTCTACTATAGCGTAGAATCCTCCTCCCACCCCTGGCCAGAGGAAACCTTTATCCCAGGGCCTATCTTCCAAGAACTGTGTCTCCTACCCTCACTCTTTTCCCATCCACAACAAATGTCAATGGCTTCTCTACCATCCGTGTGAGAGAGATGCTGCACTTCCCAGAGATAGGTGCAAATCCTTTCTGACAGAACCAGAAAGGCCCAAGAGCTTAGGCTGAGGAAGAAGCTAGGAGGCCCCAGTCTGATCCTGGCCTGGGAGACTCCATGTACATTGTGCTTACTGACGAGCAATACCCCTCTGGGCACAAGCCAGGGCGTGGAGCCCCAGCACAGGAGATGCAGGGCCCCCCATGAGAGTAGAAACACTCTGGGCATAAGGCAAGAACTCCACAGTGGATTGTCCACAAGAAACATGTTCCCTTTCCAAGCCATGCCAGGCTGGGTGGGACACTATGTATGAATCCCATGGAACTAGCACTGAAGACTCCCAACTGGAGGGTAAAACAAATACAAATGACCAGTTTTGATGGCGACCATGATACTAGGGCACACAGGCCAATCCTGTCCATGAGCTCTGCCCTGGATGTATTATTGGTACTGCCTCAGCAAAACAGAGAATGGCCAGCTCCAACAGTTGAACTGTGTCTCTTGGGTGTCTCAGTGGGAACCCTATACACCCCTGTAGACCCCAAACCACCCCGGGACTTTTCTGACACCAGAGGAAATCTTTCTCCCCTACCCACAGTCTCCTCTTCTGTCGAGCCCAACAGTTCTTAGTGAGGTTCCTGCACCACTACTTCAGAGCAGGAGAGACCCTTCCCTATCCATCAGACAGGGCCTCTTGGTAATGATGGTGCCACCGTTTCCAATGTCATGTTTGTTTTCCTCAGAAGAGTCAGAGCAAATGTGGCACAGGAGCCCAGACAGCTGCAGTAGCCTTCCTTCTGGCTGGACTGCGATCCTTGGATCCATACAGCAGATGCCTGGCACCACTGCAAGTGACCTCTTGTCAGCTGGTTCTGTCGGTGTAGGTAGAGGAAGACACTAAGCCTATACCACTGGTATGACCAGAGCTGCCTCATCACTGAATGACACTATCATCTCTTGCCACCCTTTCTGCCATATGATCTCTGACAATACCAAGATCTTCTCCAAAGGGTGACTAGTGCCATGCAAATCCTACTAGTGGAGATCCAGTGACCCCCAGCATGGTCTCCTGAACATCTTATAGCCACAGGGACTATCTTCACATAAACAGGGTCGTACTGAAACTGGTCCGAATGGGTTTGGCACACACCAGCATCATGTGCCACCACCCCAAAATGAGCTAACACACTCACTTATTGTCTTTCTGATTGTCTTTATTAATTTTGTGCCAGCTAGAGGGTCCGATTATCTCTTTATGCACTTTCCCCCTAATTCATGGGTAGTGCAAGTGACTGCAAAAAAAGGCTCAGCAGCACTTGTGGAAATCCACCTTGCCAGAGAAGGGTTGGAGAGGCTGGATCTTTTAGGTAGGAAGGGCTTTTCCTGTACAGGCCTTCATTTTTGTATAGCCATCTATCAGGTATTGTTAATTAACCACAACTTTAATACCTACACCAGGCTGGCAGAGTTTAAAGATAATTCCCTGTGTAAGCTCAGGCCCATTTCCAGCTCCACATAGGTGAGGGGAGTTAGGTGGCTTTCCAGGCCATTGTTAACCCTGTTGATATTGCATCTAGATCCTTGACCACAGGGCTGGTCACACTTAGGCTACGTCTAGACTGCAGGCTTCTTTTGGAAGAAGCTTTATTCGGAAGATCTCTTGAGCATCCACACACAAAAGCACATAAAAAAAAGTGACACGGTTTTTCGAAAGAGAGCGTGCAGACTGACTGGACGCTCTCTCGCATAAAAGGACACCAAGAACCACTTCAGCCAGGGCTTTAGGTCACCGATTGCTTCCGAGTGCTGGTGCCGGAGACTTGCAGAGACACGCGCTTAAAGGGACCCCTCTGGGCAGCCGTTTCTCTGCTTCTGCTGTGTGCTTGCTACCTCTTTGAGGGACAGCAGAGCTCTCGCAGTGCCTGCTGTAGTTGCCCTTCTTTTGTGGACATCACAGCTTTTTCCTTTGTGCCCTGGAGCTGGAGCTGCCCCTGGGCATGCGCTGGCCCCACACGGCCATGCTGCAGTTTTTGCAGCACTTTGTGCCAGCTGCCTTCCTGGTCCTGCATGACCAGGACCCCGAGCTCATTCTGTGGACCCTCTCTGTGGCTGCGGCTGCTCCACTCTGGCAACCGCACCCCTCTGTGGAGAAGCATTTCTGGAGGCTCGACACCAGTTCGGACTGATGGGACCGGCTGGTCATGGAGCAGTGGGACGACCAGCAGTGGCTCCAAAACTTCTGCATACAGAAGGCCACCTTTTTGGAGCTGAGTGCCTGGCTCGCCTCTGCCCTCCAGAGACGTGACACCCACCTGTGGCCTGCCGTCCCCCTAGAGAAGCGGGTCGCAATTGCCCTCTGGAAGCTCACCACCCCTTACAGCTACCAGTTGGTGGGCAACCAGTTCGGCATGGGGAAGTCCACCTTCAGGGCCCTCCTCATGGAGGTAAGGCACTCTTGGGCTGTAGTCCCTGCATGGGGGGATGGGGAAGTCCTGGAAAAGGGGGACTTTCGGGAAAGTTGGGGGCTGTGGGAGGTGGAGTGGGGGTGGGAGGAAGCCCCATCCTCGGGGGGTTGTGCTACCCCCCCCATACACAGCCCTGCTGCTGGGGGGGGGCGGCCTCATAGGGGGTGGCTCCTGGGGTATTTGAAGGGGGTAAAGAGGGGGACGGGCACCTCCCAAGGGCTCAGGCACTCCCTCTCTCATTCTCTGTTTTGTGTGTTTGTCTCCTTCTGCAGGTGGTGAGAGCCATCAACTCGATCCTGCTGCAGAGGGTCATCTGCCTGGGAGACCTGGACCCGATTGTGGCCAGATTTGCCACCCTGGTGTTCCCAAACTGTGGGGGAGCGATTGATGGGACCCACATACTGATCTGAGCACCGGAGCATTGAGCAGCCCAATACATAAATTGCAAGGGCTACTTCTCGATGGTGCTGCAGGCCCTCGTTAACCACTGTGGACAGTTCACGGACATTTTTGTCCGGTGGTCGGGCAGGGAACACGATGCCTGTGTCTTCAGGAACTCTAGCCTGTATGGGATACTGGAGGTGGGCACATTCTTTCTCCACCGTGACTTAGCAGTTGGGGTTGTGCAGATGCCATTGTGCATTGTGGGGGATGCAGCTTACTCCCTGATGCTGTGGCTAATGAAGCCATACACAGGCCACCTGGACCCCAGCAGAGATCTATTTAATGCCCACCTCAACCAGGCCCGAATGCAAGTTGAGTGTACCTTTGGACGCATGAAGGTACGGTTCAGGTACCTGCAGACCTGCGTCGATGTGGGGGAGCACAACATCCCAGAGGTGGCATATTGTGTCCTCCACACCATTGTGGAGAGGAAGGGGGAGGCCTTCCTCCCGGGGTAGGGGACAGATTCTGGTGGTGAGGGGCAAGCCTTCCAGCAACTGCGGACAGCTGCCATCCACCAGGCCCATCAGGCCGGGGTGCACATCTGGGAGGCCTTGAGGGAAATGTTCTCTCAAGCACCCCAGTAACTCTTCCCAGGGCCTCCCCAATAGGGGCTTCAGGCTTGCTACCCTTTTCCTTCCCCACCACAACCCCTCCCTTCGCCCCTTCCCTGAGCTCTCAGTAAAAACACTTGTTTGATTTGTAACAAAACAAAGTCTGTGTTTATATTACATTAAAAAAAGGTGGGCAGAGGGAGGGGGGGCTCATAACCTGGAGGGAGAGGGGGTGGCTAGATGTGCCATCTCAGGTGTGGGGTCCTCCTCAGAGTTGGGGTTGGAGGGGTCAGAGTTGGGGTCGGGGGGGGGTCCGGGGAACACAGGGGAGTGGACAAGACGGGGGGCTGGAGAGGGGTCAGGGATGGCAGGGGGAGCAGAGGGACGAGGTATGGGCTTCTCTTGCGGAGGGGGCATGGGCATCACCTGGGAAGGGAGCAGAGGCATCACATGAGGGGCAGGCAGAGGGGAAATGGGCATAGTGGGGGGGGGGGCAGGAGGGAGTAAGCCAGGAGCAATGGCAGCAGGCGGGTTTGCCAGCATGTGTGACATCACAGCATACATGTTATCACACCACTGCATTAGCTGGTCCCCTGGTCTCAGTGTCCTTGCGTATCTTCCATGCCAGGGTCTGCTGCAAGTTGCGCAGGATGCTGATGTGCTGGCACATGAGGTCTTCAAAGACCGTGGTGCGCTTTCGGGTCCCCTGGGCTGTGGCAGCTGGCTCGGGTGCCATGGCTCGTCCTTCAGTCCTGGCTGGTCCTGCTGTGGAGAACACAAAGAGCGAGAGGCGGTCAGTCATCCATGCACACACTGTCCCTGAGGCCATGCCCTCCTCTGTGAGCAGCGACCAACAGTCCTCGGGCCAGAGGAGGCAGATGTCCCAGGAGCAAGGTCGTGTGCAGCCTGCTCAGCAGGCCCTGCCTCCCAGGGGCCCCGAGGTGCCCAGGGAACCATGCTGCCTGCCTCCCCTGGCCCATGGACAGGCAGGCAAGGGAAGTGTCCAGCCACAGTGGGATCCCCAAATGGGCATCAGAGGAGCCGGGAGCAGCCTGGCCCTCCCTGGTGTCTGCACACACACCTGCGGCTCGCAGTGCT
This sequence comes from Pelochelys cantorii, assembly GCA_032595735.1. NCBI lineage: Eukaryota > Metazoa > Chordata > Testudines > Trionychidae > Pelochelys > Pelochelys cantorii. Next base: position 8,263,796 of record CM064339.1, on the reverse strand, counting down.
GCCTGCGGGAGCAGGTGGTCCCTCACACGTTCAGGCATGCCTGTGTGCTGTGTGTGGCACTCCTCAGGGTGTCTGGGATCGTGCCTGAGCCCTTGTGGCTAGCCTGCTTCCAGCCATGGCAGATTCTGGGAGGCCCCCCCCCCCCATGTGGCAGGACATATGTGGCCTCTCCTGAGTCTGACATCTGGATCCCACCCGTGCTCGGGGCTGCATCCACGTGGCACACACTAATGCTGCACATGGATCCACGTGCACGGACCGCAGCATGATGTTCAGCCCAAGCAACCTGAGCGACACTCGCACCCTGCCCCCTATGCGCCAGCCTCCCCCCCACCCCATGTGTGTCACAAACTAAGACCACTCATCTGAAGATCCCTCCCAGGCATCTGACGAGGCCTGGGAGACGTCCTGGTTCACAGGCACCAGCTCCAGGGACAGGATCATGGTCTCCGTCTTCTCCTCCTCCTCCTCCTGCTGGCCCTGGTCCTCCTGCTCCTCCTCCACTGTGACCTCCAGCTGGGAGATGATGGGTGTCTTGGGGCTGGAGTCCATGACAATGGGTGGGGAAGATGTTTTTCCACCCCCGAGGATTTGGTGTAGCTCCTGGTAATAGGGTCCTGCCCTTGAGTGTGAGCTGCGCTCTCTGGCCTGGACATATCCCTGATGGAGCTCTTTTACGTTACTACAGACCTGTTCCAAGGTCTGGGGAGGGTGTCCGCACTCAGCCAGGGGCTTGGCCATGAGCTCGAATATCTTGGTGTTTCGGTACTTGGAGCGGAGATCCTGCAATGTCTCCTCCTTGCCCCACAGCTCAAGGAGGGACAGGATTTCCACTTTGGACCCGGAGGGTGTACGCCTTTTTGTCCCCCTGGGTGGTTCCTAGGACCCCTGGGGCTGCTCCCTGTGAGGGCGAGGGAGGTTTCAGGGGGCTTGTGGTTGTGCCATCAGAGAGCGGGCCTGTGGCAGGGAGAGCTGCGCAGCCAAGGTGCTGCTCCAAGGCCAAATTCCAGCCACAAGGCTTGTCCAGGGTGCCTGCAGCTTTAAGAGGGGCCAGGAGACAGGAACTATAGAGTCCTGATTACTTTGGACGGCGTGTCCACTAGGGCACCTACGTTATTTCCTGGAGGCCTCTTCTTTTGAAAAAAAAAAAAAAAAAACCCTCCTCCCCAACCACACACACCTTTTTTCAAAAGAGCTCTTTTGGTAAAAGGCTTCTTCCTCATAGAAAGAGGATTAACAATGCTGGAAAAAAACCCTCTGTTCTTTCAATTTACTTTCGGAAGAACTCAATTGCAGATTGGATGTAAAGCAGGTTTTGTCGGAAAAACAGCTGTTTTTCTGAAAAAAACTCTGTAGTGTAGACATACCCTTAGAGACTCTGCTCCATTTAGCAGGCTTCCCAAGTGATCCAAACTACTGCCCATAGCAGAAAGATGAAAGGGCCAACCTGTATCCTTACAGAGAATTCCTAAGTGAGTCTCGGGATGCATACTAGTATGCTATAAGATAGCAAGTCTTCCCCCTTTCTCGCAAGGTGTGTTAGCTCACTCCATGCAAGCAGAAGCAGCCTCTACCACAGGGGTTGGCAACTTACGGCTCACAAGCCAAATATGGTTCTCTAGGAAGCCAGATATGGTTCTTCTGGTGCCGCAACTTGCCCCCCACCTCTTCCTTCCACCACAGCAGGGAGCCAGTGCTGGCACTGCAGCCTTACGGCCCCCCACAAGACTGGAACACCATCGGGGGTGGAGGGGTGGGGGGGGGGAAGAAAGCCCCAAAGCACCAGATCTGGCATGCGGGAACAAGCAAAGCTAAAAATGATTTGGCGCAACAGTGTTTTCCTCCTCACCCTCGGCGTGGGGGAAATCAGGAACCAAAGATGGCTCCCTGCATACTGCTAATTTGTTCCCTCAGGACACACTTCATGCAGCCTCCCTTGCCAACCCTTCCCGGAGGCTTCCTGCCTGCGAATGGGAGCAGCAGGAGGTGTGTTATACATTGCTTGCCACATGGTATGAAAACAAGTAAGTGCTCCCCACCCCCTCATGCCTAGAACCTCCCCATCATCATCCCTGGACACACAGCCTGCCCCCACCCCCCTGGCCAAAATCCCCCCAAACTCCTGGCCAGAATCCCCCCTGCCCTCTGCCCAAAAGCTCCCCTGCCTTCTGGCCAGACATCCCTTCCCCTCTGCCCCCTGACCAAAACCCCCCTTCCCTCTGCCCCCTGGCCAGGCAGCCTGCCCCCTGGCCAGACCTTGCATCCTCACCCCTTCCTACATCCCACTTTCTGTCCAGATCCTGTACTCCCAACCCTATCCCATTCCCTGGCAGCCCTGTCCCACACACTTAATGCCTCATTTTGGCCCCAACCCAGAGCCTAGGGGGCCTCCACAAAATCCACTAACCCTGGAACCCCAGAAGAGTAAATCTGACCTGAGGCCTTGAACCTCAGTCCTTCCTGCCCCTCTCCCTGGGTTGGAACACCGGGGGGAGTGAGGTGTTTCAGTTGGGGGTCATGTCAGTGACGGTTGGGGGGTTTTGGGGTGGTTTTTTGTTTTTCACTTGTATGGTCCTCAACTGATTTTTCTATGGGGCAATGGCCCCCAGCCCAAAAAGGTTCCCCACCCCTGCCATAAATAAAGACAATGTTAAAACCTTTTGTGTTGGACATAATATTTCACTTAATTTAAAAATGAAGCCTGGCCAACAAGCCCCCAATGGGAGCCCAGCTCCCATCTGGCTGCAGCATCATAACACACCCGCACACCCTCCCGACACACATGCCAACCCTGAGCCCATCATATATCTGTATTCCCTGCCCTGATCTCCTCATACCACCATATCCCCAAATTTCTGCATCCCCACATCCCCAGTCCACTTCCATAACACTTTTGCACACCCACACACCCTAACCTTGTGCCCTGAGCCCCACATACACCCCAACCTAGACTCTTGCACCCCCACATCACCAGCCCCTGCCATAAGATTGACAGATGACAGCCTGAATGCGTGCATGAAGCTGGATTTGACCAGTTATGATGTAAACTTCAAAGAATTGTGTGGAAAAGATGCAGCAGCAGAAGTCCCATTAAATAAAATCTGTGAGTACCATGTTTCATTTGTGCTATCATTAATCATTATGTCAATTATCAATAATATTAATTTGTATATTGTCAGTGATGCAAATGGGCATTCTTATATGGCTCTTTGTTGACCAGTGCTCTGAATTTTGAGGTTGTTTGGCTCTTTGGTTTGAAAAGGTTGCCGATCCCTGCTCGACCGCATCCTTATCAGATGTCCTGTTGTAGGACATTTGCAAAGCCACATGGTGGCGATCTGCCCACACATTTACGGCATGCTACCCCCTGACTCAAGCGACAGCTGTTGCTGCAACAGTAGAAATGGCTGCATTACAAACAGTTCTGTTACCCCCCTTTTTGCACCCACCTCTGCACTGATCACTGCTTGCAAGTCACTCACATGGGGAATACACATAGGGTACGTCTACACTTGCTCCCTAGTTCGAACTAGGGATGCAAATGTAGGCGACTGAAATTGCTAATGAAGCGGGGATTTAAATATCCCGTGCTTCATTAGCACGATCTCGCCGGCGTGTTACTCTGCTCAACAAAAAATGAGGAGTAACGTTAGTTCAAACCAAGGGGTTTGGTTCGAACTAATGCGTCCCGGCACGCTCTTTCACTTTCGAAACAGCTGTTGAGTGGAGTAACGTGCCAGCGAGGTCATGCTAATGAAGTGCAGGATATTTAAATCCCCGGTTCATTACCAATTTCGGTCACCTACATTTGCATCCCTAGTTTGAACTAGGGAGCAAGTGTAGATGTACCCATAGGGACCAATACTTGAAGAAGAATTTACTTATTGTAACTGGATGTTCTTTAAGATGTGTGGCCTCAAGCCACTACATGCCCTCCTTCCCCTCTGCTTCAGACCTGCTTTGCGTAAGAGAAGGAACTGGAGTGATGTCTACCCACACATCTCTAATACCTTTGGTTGCAAGCATGAAGGAAGCTGCTGCACATGTGTATATGTGTACACATAGTACTTGGAAAAATGCCTGGACTTAGATGAGTATATACCCATGTGCAGAATACAGGTAGGGACCACAAGTTTCAAAGAAAATCCAGTTAAAAAATAACGTCCAGTTCCCACTCAAGGATGCATCACTCCACATCCATGTCTAAGTCAAGCTTTCAGGGTCATATGTACATTCATGACTTTTGTTTGATCCTACCTTAGGTTAATAGACATTTAGCCATTAAATTCAGTGTATCCAAGTCCTGGCTTGGAAGATGAGGCCAAACCAGGGAAGCCCTAGACTGCCATGGTGATAAATAGATACACAAAGCTTATTAGACTCAATCTTAAAGAAGCAGTCTGCCTTTTCAGAGCCTGGGGACTGCCCAGTTTATCCCCCTGCCTAGACCCAGACCCTATTACACATATGGTTCACAACAGAACCTTCCAGAATCAACAAAACCCCAGGGGCTGACAAAGAAAAACAAAATATGCATGGTGAAGTCTAATGAAGAGATTTTTCTTATGATTAATGAGCAACTTTGTCTATCTTTAAGAGCACATGTTGGCACAGGTATAAGGTGGATAAAGCTTTTAAGAGTAACACAAATATTCAGAAATAGCTATGCAGTTCAGGGGGGAAGGGTTAAAGGTGATGGTTGGTAAGTGTTTCTTAAAGTTCACTCAGGTTGTTCATGAAAGCATAGAATCATAGGATTGGTTGAGACCTCAGGAGGTCATAGAGTCTAATCCCCTGCTAAAATCCGGACCTCTCCAACTAAATCATCCCTGCAGGGCTTTGTCAAGCCAGGACTTAAAAACCTCTAACGATGGGGATTCCACCACCACCCATTCCAGTGCTTCACCACCCTCCTGGTGAAATAGTTTTTCCTGATATCCAAACTAGACCTCCCCCACTGTAACTTGTCACTATTGCACCTTGTTCTGTCATCTGTCACCAATGAGCATATCCTGGCTCTACCTTCTTTGGAGCCCTCCTTAAGGTAGTTGAAGGCTGCTATCAAATCTCCCCTCACTCTTTTCTTCTGAAGACTAAATAAGATCAGTTCCCTCAGCCTCTCCTCATATTTTGGGCTTGCTTATTTATTTAATTAATTTATTTATTGCCTCCTCTACTGTGGAATTGAGAATCTCAGTAGAAAAGGCTCTGTCTCTGGACTATAGCTGTAGTGCAGGTTGCTATGGAAACTGCAGATTTTTATAGGTCATATTCTTGCTACTTCCAATTGAACCCTACAGGGCATTTAGAAACCAGTCAGCCAGGTACAATAGAAAACCCATGCATCAAACTTTGCCAGAGATTTGAATTTTAGGCTAGGACCCAGGAACTGGAAGGCCCATCCAATTTACATACCGGAAGGTGTTTCAGGGTATGTCTACACTACAGAGTTTTGTTGGAAAAACAGCAGTTTTTTCCGACAAAACCTGAGTTACATCCACACTGCAATTTTGTTCTTCCAAAAGTAAATCGACAGAACAGAAGGTTTTTTCCAGCATTGGCAATCCTCTTTCTACAAGGAAGAAGCCTTTTTCCGAAAGAGCACTTTCGGAAAAAGGCTTGTGTGGACAGGGAAGAGGGAGTTCTTTCAAAAGAAGAGGAAAGAGGAAAAAACAGGTGCCCTAGGGGCCACTCCATCCATAGTAATCACAGCTTAAATGCAAGATAGCGTCCATTCAGTGTGGACACTCTTTTGAAAAAGCAGATCGCTTTTTGGATGAGCTTTTGCAGTGTGGACGATCTCTTTTGGAAGAAGTTTTTTTGGAAGTTCTCTTCTGAAAAAAGGTTCTTCTAAAAGAAGCCTGTAGTCTAGACATAGCCTCAAAGGGGATGGCATCTGTGCCATTTTGCTTGCTTGCATGAATAGACCTGTGTACATCAGCTCTTGCTTGTAAGATAAAGATAGAGAAACTAAAGCAGAACAGGTTTCAGTCTCTCAGTGGTCACTCAATAATGAGCAGGACATCTTTCTGTCACCCTCCTATTTGGGGATCCGTAGATGGCTGACCAGCCCGACTCTGGAGTCACAGGTCTTACCGCAGAAGGGGCAGGTGCTGGTGGCTGATGTGCCCAGGATGGAAAACTGCATTACAGATGTACAGAATTCCTGCTCTCACCCCACCAGAACTAATATAAATTTTTAACACTGCTAAAGATTATGTGGTGGCTCCCAATAGTGTTACAGTTGGGACATTTATTGCTGCAAGGAGGTGGACCCAGGAGAAAGATGTTCTGCAGAGCAATCCCTCAGATAAGTCTACTTGGCCACTAGATGTCCCTGTATGCCATGTAGAATTCCAGATGGGATGCAACAGTCTAGTCAAGATGAGATTTTAAGGGGTGAAAAGTAGCTAAGCATGAATATGGAACTCATTGGTCAATTTTAAAATCTGTTTTAACTCAGCCTTCAGCCACATTAGCATAAGCCTTATCTAGACCAGACTTGAAATGTGCTAGCACGTTAACTAATGCATGCTAATTAGGGCAGGCTGGAAAACAAGAATTCTGTTTTGCAAGATCTTGTGAGGTTTTGATATTTGTTCTCCTTCTGAAGTGGAATGAAACCAAGACCCTTCCTTAAAAAAAATTATAAAAAGAGAGCAGCCCAGTCCAGAATAAAAAATAGTCATCTGAAGAAGTGGGTTGTGCCCACGAAAGCTCATGATACCAGCTACATGTTGGCTACGTCTAGACTGGAATGATTTTCCGCAAATGCTTTTAACGGAAAAGTTTTTCCATTAAAAGCATTTGCGGAAAAGAGCGTCTAGATTGGCACGGACGCTTTTCCACAAAAGCACTTTTTGCGGAAAAATGTCTGTGCCAATCTAGATGCGCTTTTGCGCAAGAAAGCCCCGATCGCCATTTTAGCCATCGGGGCTTTTTTGCGCAAAACAATTCTGGGTTGTCTATACTGGCCCTCTTGCGCAAAAGCATTTGCGCCAGAGGGCTTTTGCCCGAACGGGAGCGTCATAGTATTTGCGCAAGAACACTGACGATCATACATTAGATCGTCAGTGTTCTTGTGGAAATTCAAGCAGCCAGTCTAGACAGCTGACAAGTTTTTCCGGAAAAGCGGCTGAGTTTCCAGAAAAACTGGCCAGTCTAGACACAGCCGTTTTGTTAGTCTTTAAGGTGTTGCTAGACTATTAGTTGTTTTTTAAGTTTTTCCAGTTATAGACCAACTCAGCTATCCCTCTGAAGCTTTTAAATAGTCCACTGATTAGAGCACATCCCTGATATAAGAGGCCCAGCTTCAAATTCCAGCTCTACCTGATAGTGTCAGGAGAGGCTGGGAGAGATGCACACATACTCTGTAGTCCCAAGTGTAAAGTACTCACCTAGGATATAGAACACTAGCATTGAAGTCCCTGACCTGAATCTGAACTTGAATCTAAAACTACCACATCCCCAATGAGCATCCCAGCAGTGGGCTATTGGCTATTCTGAGGTGGGTCTCTCCTTCCACTCCCCTTCATTTTAATGAGAAATTCCATCCTGGACCCTAGAAGCCTTTTTGGTGTAAATGTTATCAAACTGATATGATTCCACAGAAAATGTAGGTTCTCATGAAGAATTTCTGACTAGCTGTAGAGTACCACTATACCTTTAAGTCTTTAGTTAGATAAGGACTGTGTGACAGACCCACTCTTGGGAGGGGTAGTATGGATTTTTAAGCCATCTTTAAAATAATATTAGTCAGATCCTCAACTGGCATACCTCAATTTAATTACAACGTGTAGTCCTGTGGCATCATAGAGACTAACAAAAATATATATAGTATCATTAGCTTTTGAGCGCAAACTCCACTTCTTCAGATGAGCTAGAAGTGGGTTTTGCCCATGAAAGCTCATGATACTATGTACATTTTTGTTATATAAGGTACCACAGGCACAGGGCTACTCATATTTAAAGTTACAGACTAGCACGGCTATCCCTCTGAGACTCACTATAAATAGTAAATAGAGTCTGATGTTTTACAGAGGTGGAGGGTCTAGTCTGTAAAGGGTCTGGTCTGTGGTTCACACTAGGTAATTTTCTTGAAATGAAACAAAGTAATAAGTGTCTGAAGTATGCAGGCTTAGTCAGGTCAGGTGCCCAGGAGAAGCCAATGAGAGCTCTGCTCCTTTTAAAGACTGCCAAATTTAGCTCACAGAAAGGTCTAGTATGAAGTCGTCATGAGCATTCTGCATCTGAACTGAAACAAGATAGCAGCTATCCCAGCAGCAAGCCAGGAGCCTCTTCTTCGGACATTGAAGGGGACAGTAATCCAATGACAGGGCAACTTTGTTGTGCATACCTTAATATGCAGAGCCATCAAAGTCAAAGTACAGGCCAGCTAAAATTATAGGGGAAAGTTCACTGCAAATCTATTAATTTAGTCACCCTGGATTTACATCAATAACTGAACAGAATATGGCCCATTGTTTGTCCAACATTTCCTGGTTCTTCGTGTGTCTCAGCAACCCAGCATTCTGTAGTTATGTAAATTGCTTTGATACTAACTGGATAAAAACCCAATAATTTAATGTACCGTTTCTCATAGTCAAATTGCCATATGTTCAACACTCAACTGTTGTCTGAATGCTATATATATATATGCCAGTTTCACAAAGACTACAGAAACTGGCCTACTTTTGGCTTTATCTTTTCCTGTCTTAGTTGCTTTTCTCAGGGGAAGAGATGCACACAATCTGCTCTGCCCAGCTTTGTATTCCATATTGAACTCTGAGCCTTGTGTTCTTATAATGATAAGTTTTTTATTTCCTGCTACCATAGTGTATAAGCTTCTTTGTTAACTCTCAGTAACTTCAGAAACAAGACAGCTGGCTTTCAAATTGTAATGGTGCTAAAATTCTGTCCAGTTGGTTTCAACACTTCTGTACACGTAGTGGATTCCATTCAGACCTGGTGTAACCAGGCAATATCTCTAAGGACTCCTTGTCATTGACTCATTGCTGCATGTTTCCAATAAGGTTTTTGTATCTTCGGGTATGTCTAGACTGCATCCCTCTGTCGGCAGAGGGATGCAGATTAGGCAGGTCGACATCGCAAATGAGGCAGGGTTTTAAATATCCCGCGCCTAATTTGCATAAAAATGGCCACCACATTTTGCCGACTCAGCAGTTTGTCGGCAAAAAGCGGCAGCCTAGAGGGGGATCTGTCAAGAAAGAGAGCCTTTTTCGACAGATCCCTTATGCCTCCTGCAAGGAGGTTTATAGGATCTGTCGAAAAAGGCTTTCTTTCTCAACAGATCCCCCTCTAAACTGCCGCTTTTTGCCGACAAACTGCTGAGTCAGCAAAACGCAGTGGCCATTGTTATGCAAATTAGGCACAGGATATTTAAATCCTTGCCTCATTTGCAATGTCAACCTGCCTAATCTGCATCCCTCTGCCGACAGAGGGATGCAGTCTAGACATACCCTTTGAGATCTGGTTAGGGAGGGGATTTAGGAGGTCTGTGATGGGGTATACCCTCCATACTGGTTCTGAGAGGTTGAGGAAGGTCAAATTGGCCCCATCAGCCAATTATGTTGTGGGCTGGAGGGATTAAGGGTGAGAGGAATGCCCTAATGGGGTGGAAGCTCATCTGAGCAGACATGGGCTGTGCTAGTACAAACCCAGGAAGCTGGCAGCAGAAAGAACAACCAGGAGGAAGTTTGCTGTCACCCCCTCTTTTTAGTAGAGAATGAAGGAGGGAACCCAGGAACAGTGGGACCCTGTGGACTTGGCTGAGAAGGAAAGGTGTACCTGAAGAGAGCAGGTGGGAGAAGACTCAGCAGGATGCAGTGTAAGAAGCAGCTGAGAGAGTAAGGAGTAAGATTGGGGACTGAACAGACCTTGGTTGTTCAGAGTAGAGAGCAGACCTAGGTTCCTCTACCCATCAGTGGGGAAATGGCACCAATAGGATAGTGAACTGGAAGACTGCAGGAGTGCCAGGATTAGGGCACCGTGTGTGAGGACCCCTTGAATAGAAGAGACTTTGAAGGACTTCCTTCTGAAAGGAGAGAGTGCTGAGTGACCTGGCTGGAGGGCTGAGTCACAAAGAAGTAGCAGCAGCTACTGGACCAAGAGGAGCTGTGGACTGAGAGCAAGAGATAGAGATAGCATGCAACCACAGGAAAGAGTGTTGGCCTCCGTGAGCTAATTCACAGAATGGCCAGGTGGAGGCGCCATTCCATTGGTGAGTAGAGTGCCCTATCACAAGTCCCAAACTGAGCAAACTTTTTCTTTTGATAACAACATGTATTTTGACTGGGGACTCTGGGGATGAATTGTGCGGTATGCATCTCCCTTCTAGGAATCCTCTCCTATATCCCAATCTCTTGGGACAGTGAGTGACAGTTCTCCCAAATGAGACAGTGTGCAGGCCTCCCTGAAGTTTGCACTCCTTTGCCTCTGCATCTCTTCCTACTTTTTGCCAGTTTCTTCAGTACTTCAGGTGACAGGAAGCTTCCAAGACCTAGAAAAAAGCAGAAAGATGTGAACCAACTTTGCCGAATAAGTCCCATTCCAATGTACATTCATGAGTTACATGCTGAAAGCAGCAGAAAGTCTCTGGCAAAAGAAGTAGATGAGACCAAATGTGAGACTCCTCGGGGTAATAGAACAGCTTCTTTGTGAATGTGTGCTTTAGAAGTGGAAACCATAGCAAGCACGATTTACCCAGCTTCTGTCTCTATCATCAGCTTGGCAAGTTTCTACTATCCTAACAACCATTTATATAACATATGGTTTCTACTGAGACTCTGAATTCAGCTTCCCGTAGAAAGATTGGCAATCATACTGCTTCCATATGTACTGTAACAGTGTCTAACGAATGCAGTGTTTTATGTTTGGTACCTGAACCATCCAAGTTAAGTTCTGTTCTATTTAGGTTCTTATGTGATGCTCATCATTGTGGCATCTGCTGATTTTTATTAACACATATTTCTCCAAAGAACTGAAGCTAAGTCACTCAGTGATCTTGTTAAAATGCCTTAATGAGATCCTTCTCATGAAAGGACATCAATGTGTGAGGTACATTGACTGCCCAGTAATTTCCCTAACTTACCTGAGTTTGGTATCAAGGTGACAAATGCTGCAGCATTTTAAGTGAATTTATGTTGAGGAATCAGGCACGTACTTATAAAGTGAAATTCTTGCGCCTGTTGGTGATAAGGTTCCAGTTTGGAGTGTTAGAAGGCAGCATTGACAGGCTTTCTAGTGAAGATATATTTGGATGAGTTGAGTTACTCAGACTTAACTAATTTTGCCTATTGCTGTCTCTGTGAGGACAGTGAGTATGTACAAACAAAATTCTGAAGGGTACATTTAAGTTAATTTATTCTGTTCTGCACCAATAAAGAACATCAGGGATTATAAATTATACTGTTAAATGTCATCTTCGTTATATACAGAAGATCCCTATTCTACCCTCAGAGTGGAGAAGATTGTTAATACCATGTGCTGCTTTCCACTAGGGGTAGTATAATATGTTTATAGTAAAAAATCATGTAGTTTATTACTTTTTCTCATTTCAGAATTATAGTGCCAACCTACAAAAATACTAGCCATTTTGACTGACCTGTAGAGCATATATAGCACAAGACTTGCTTTATGTCCAGCACTCTGTTGTTGAAACTTCAGAGCACAACAGCCTGACTTTGTTTCTATCTCTCCGGAGAGTAAAGGATGCAGACAGGCACTGTGGCTAATTTAGCATTAATTTCCAGCTATTTACATTAATATCATTCTGAAGCAGGAAGAGAGATTTAACCATGTGACATGTGAGTCACATGACTACACCAGTGCCTGATGCTTATACAATAGGAGGGGAAAGAGTGATTTACCTCACAAATTTAGGCAAATAAACCTTTGCTTTCCTGACTTTGCATCTTCACTGAGCACATTTACCATCTGCACTCAGGGCTGCTGACGAGGGGAGAGGGGAGTAGGGGCACTGCCGATGGCGCCCAGCGATTTCCAAAGGCCTGGGGCTTTGGGCTGCTACTGCAGCAGCAGCAGTGGATGGAGCCTAATTGTTCCCATAGCCCCACCTGGTTCTGTCCAAATGGCTCTGAAGTCTGGCTGGGGGATGCTAATCCCAAGACCTGCCCCTTCTGGCCGAGGCCTCAGCACTGATGGGGGGCCTGGAGCTCCCTCCCTCCCCCCCGTCGCATTGCCATGCATCCAGCAAAGTCTGTTCCAGCCCTCTCTGCACTCACAAAAACCCAACACCTACTACAACTGACTTATTGAATCTCTCAAACCCTAGCTTGTAAATGTTGCATTCTTAGCTAATGAATCCTAAGGTAATTGCAGTATAAAAAAATCAATTATCACAACTAAATAGGAGCAGGGATCCTTCGCTCTGATTTGGAAGCTGATGATTTGAGGCCCTGGCTGAAGTCTGAAACCAGAGAAGAAAATGATAAAAGAGTTTCAGGAGAATGACAAGCCCAGTGCTACATCTTCCATCACTGAGAATTCAAGTTAAAATCAGCACTTTTGCAAGCTGAGCTCAACTCATGCATTTCCCATTGCAGTCAGTGGGCCTTGTGGGTACTCAGCACTTCTGAAAGAGAAGCTTTGGAAGCCTAACATCAGGCACCAATTTCCAAGTGCTGGTCCTGCTGACATGATACATTCTCCAGATGAGGTATGAAGAGCTCTCTGCTATAGTTGAAGTAGGTTCGGTTTCCAATATGCAGCCTCTTTTTCCGTTGCATGAAGGCTTTTTTGTTTTTTGCTGTTCTGGCAAGTCTTAAAGTAGGTTGAACAAATCTTTGCCTGGGCTAGTCAGAGAGCCTCCCCACTTAGTACACCTCTGTCCCGTCCTGCTTCTACCATGGGCGGATTGGGGTATAGCTGGACTTATTTTCAAGACCCATAGGAAGGATGCTCTTTTTTTTGGTCAGGGGCCATTGACCCACAGAAAAATCAGTCAGGAGCCACACAGAAGTGGGAAGCCAACAAACAAACAAACCACACCTAATTGTCCTGCCTCACAAGTGGGAAGAATAAATACACCTCACAAAACCCAAAACTTGCTGACCTGGCTCCAAACAATCAAAAAAAATCAAATAAACCAAAAACCTCACGGACCTGGCTCCTGACTGAGTAAAACAAAACACACCTCACCTCCCCTCACCTCACACACACACTCAACACAGGGCACCAGGGCTCCATGGAGGTGGCGGGGGGCGAGTGAGGAGGCTCAGGGCTTCCCCCCATAGTGCGGAGACTTGTTCCAGGCTGGATCAAAGTAAGCTGTGGGCCGTAGGGTCTCCACCCTTGCTCTAAGGTGCTGGTACTCTGACTGACGCTCATGAGCCACAAGTGGCTCTTTAATGTGCCTCCTGTGGCTCTTTGTAGCAAAGGATATTAAAACACTGTGACTTAATTATTAACCAATCAGAATGTTTTTACTATGTCATTAACCAATTAAATTATCAACTTGCACTACATTATTAACTTATATGCTGTGAGAATACTATACTATTATTATAGTAAATGAAACAATGAATTCACACTATTGTGGCTCTTTTGGGTAATGCTGATGGCTATTTGGCACCTGAACCAAGGAGGTCTGAGTGTCCCTGCTCTAAGGGTATGCCTATGCTGCAATCCTAGGTGTGATGGGAGCACAGAAAAACACACCTGTGCTAGCAGGGCTAAAAAGAGTGATGTCACCACAACAGCAGAGGCTTCAGTGTGAGCTGTATAAGCACGCTGGGGCCTAGCTATGTACTTGCATTGCTAGCCTACACTGCAGCCTGTGCTACTCCACTATTTTTAGCTGTGCTAGCGTGGGTGAATGTAGTGACAATATGTCTATTCAAGTTGCAATCTTTGACGTACCTGAGATTAACACGGAGACAGGCCAGGCCCCTGCACAGCCCTAGCACACAAATGCAAAAGGTAACTTAAAGCTAAACCTGTCCGCCTCTCCAACGGATGCAGAAGCAGAGTAAGTATTAAGCTCATGGAGTCTAATGTCAGCAGTAACAGGGATACAAATGCACGTTGTGAAGTGATGGATGCAACTCAGGCAAACTCCAGTCAAGGACAAAGGCAGCAGGTTTGGACCAGCTGCTCTGTGGCAGGCTGGAAATCCCACAAGACTGCTCAGATTCCATCACGGTCAGAAACAGCCTCATAATATTTTGGCATCTCTGCTTCAAACCTTTGACTGAGGCAGGAAGTTGGTGTTTGGGAAAATTAAGCATAAAGCTGGAAACTCTGCTACTCCTTTGGGCTCAGATGTTTGTTTCAGCCACGTCCGCTACTTGAAGCTGATCTGTTTGCAAGGCACTCATCCCCTTGGAGTCTCCACATCAAAGCTTTGTACATTAAAATGTATTAGGCTTCCTCTGGTGTACAAAATTCTAGCTCTTCCACCAAAACAATGCTGTCAGTACGATAACTCACTGCTGCTACACCTCTAAACAAAACACCCATTCATTAATGCAAATCCTAACTACAGTAACTAGCATTTGCTGTTTCTAAGAGTATCCTGAAAGCCTCATTTATCAATTTTAAATGCATCACTGATTCCTAGCACTGGGGACCCCCTATAGAAATCGGCTGCCTGCCATTATTTAGAATTGATGTTTGCTAGCAAAAATCTGAGCTCCCTGAAATAGTTTGTCATAGGTGTCCCAAGAGTTAGAGGGTAAATTATATTGACTGCTGGAGCAACTGCAAAGTGAATAAGCACGAATATAAAGTGTTCTTTGTCACATGAAATTTTCAGGTCAAACACTTTCTAAAGACAATTCATTTAGGGTTTGGTGTTATGCAATTTCAGTCATAATCACCAAGAAGAAGACTTTTTCCTTCCAATACCATACATTCTCCATGGACAGACGTATTGTTCAGACCCGAGCAGTGAGGTGGACTGGATGACCTATTGAGGTCTCTTCCAACCCTAATCTTCTATGATTTTTCTCTGAGTCTAATGATCACTTATATTATGGTTAGAAAATTAAAGTGGCAGGAGTGTATAATCTCTGAATTTTGAGCCAAATTCTGCTTTTACACCAGTGTAAATCCAAAGGAATTCAATGGCTTTCTTGGATTTAAACTGGTTTGATTGAAAGCAGACTCTAACTTTACTAGCCAATTAGCCCGTCATGAGACGGGATTTTCAGGTCTCTCCTCCATGTCGGTCTTCTCTCCTGAGCCTCCGGTCTCTCACTCCGTGTCTCTTTCTCACTCTCTCCTCCTCCTACTGCCTCCCCCTCTCTCTCTCAGCTCTCCTCTGCCTTCTGCCTCTCTCTCCATCTTTCTCTTTCTCTTCTCCCCCTCCTGACTCTCACTCTCTCTCCGCTCTCCTCTGTCTCTGTCGGGGATGCACGCTCGTCCAGACCCCGCCCCTGGGCATGTACGTCACCTCCCCGCCCCCCTTCACCTCCCGCCGTGGCACTCGGCTGACTTCTGCGCCGCTCAGCTGGGCCGCCGCACGGGAGCAAGCGGCGCAAACGGCCTCTCTCTCTCTTCTCCTCCTACTGCCTTGCCCTCTCTCTCTCTTAACTCTCGTCCGCCTCCTGCCTCTCTCTCCGTCTCTCTCTCTTTCTCTTCTCCGCCTCCTGCCTCTCACTCTGTGTTTCTCTTCTCTTCCTCCTGCTGCATCTCTCTCACTCTCTCTCTCGCTGTCCTCCGCCTCCTCCGTTCTCCTCTCTGTCTCCTCTGCGTCCTCTGTGTCTGCTCCGCTTTCCTCCTTTTGAATCCAGCACCCTTTCCTGACGTCAGAGACACACGCTCATCCAGGCCACGCCCCCTGGCTGTTCCCTCTGGGCGGTGCTGTTGCCTCCCGTCGTGGTGCTCGGCTGACTTCTGTGCCACTCATCTGGGCCGCCGCATGGGCGCAAGCAGCTGTTTGGGCCCCGCGCTCCCCATATGGCTGCTTGTGCTGCTTGCTCCCGCACGGCGGCCCGGATGAGTGGCTCAGAAGTCAGCTGGGTGCCACGGCGGGAGGCAATAGCGCCGCCCAGAAGGAACAGCCAGCGTTTCAGCGTTACAGAGTCACAGACATTGGGCTACTATATATATGATTATGTGTAATGGGCCACTGTTCTCCTAAGTAAGGACTGTCCTTACCTAGTGCAAACAGTTTATTTTCTGCATAGCTACTGTGCTGGGCCCTCTGTAGCTCAGATTCACAAATCTAGGCCACCTAATGGCAAGTTGTGGCATTCAGCCCTGGCCCATATTGGGGGCAATGCAAAGCTACCTTCTTGGAAAGATGGCATAGTGAGTGAGGCTGTTTCTTGTCTCCCCTAAAGTCAGGTGCGTCCCCAGCTGTGCAGCATGGCAGAGGAACTGCAGATGCTAGTGATGGTTATTCCGCGTACAGAAGAGTCTTGATTTTCTAACCTTCACTTATCCAACTTATTCCGTTTTATCTGATATGCCACCCGCTGACGTGACGAATAAGAATGCAGCATGTACAACAACCAATCACAATCAGCGCTGTGCTCCCACACCGCGCACATGAGTGCAGTCCAGTTTTTGTTTGAACATTACTCATTTCTTTAAAAACTAAACTTTTTTATATTCACAAAAGTGTTGAAAATTCTAATTTTGTTGATTGAAATATTCTATTTTATTGTTTTGTTAGAATTAGTAATAAACTGAGTTTATACATATTTGCATCCATGTTTTTTATTAGTATTCCATATTATCCAACATTTCCGCTATCCAACCATCCTCCAGTCCCGTTTAGGTCAGATAATCGAGACTCTACTGTACTTTGTATGTTCCCCTATAGAACAGCAACTCAGTAGGGTTATATGAAGAGGTCTGGAAACCTGTAAGCCTGGGGCCCTCACTTTGCTGTGGACTTGTCTTGACAGGGTAGAACATCCACAGCTCCTATTTCTAGCTTTGCTCTTGCCAGCACTGAGTTCTCCCAGAGAGGCAGCATCCATCCAGCAGGCTGTGGAGGAACAGATCAGTCGGTGCATGGAAGGAACACTGGTAACAGAGACTTCTGGAAATCCAAGCAAGTGTCAAGCATGTGTTTCCTGAGCCCAGCCAGATCTGTTGGCAAATGAAGATCATATTATCCATGTCCTCATTTGATACCACCATAGAGCTTGCCATTCATGTTCTATTTTGTTAGCAGCATAACAGGAATACAGACAATTAGACTGCATAATACTCCCACTTGGGAAAAACTAAGCTGTTTATCACAGTTTTGCAAAAATACTAAATGCTTTAAGTGTTTGCCTTGAATTTTTTTCCTGTGGAAAACAAAGGCCAACACTCCACAGCCTCCACATTGCATACTCTTGCCAGAAAACTGTTCCCTTCCGAAGATTATCTGGTTTATGTGGGTACAGGTCAGACCTCCCTGGTCCGGCACCCTGTGGACCTAACCAGTCCTGAATAAGGAAGTGTGCTGGACCAGGGGAGGTCAGTTCCTGGCACCAGCCCCTCTGTCCCAGTTCTGCTCCTGGCTGCTGTCCTTCTTGGCTGCCCCCTTCCCCCCCCCCCCGCCCATTCCCTAGCCCTGGTCTGCTCCCCAGCCAGTTGCCTGACCCAGAGCCCTGGTTCTGCTCCTTGGCCAGGTGGCTCTCTTCCCTGGCCCCCGCTCTCCAACCAGTGGCCAGACCCCTTGGGGACACCATCCTGCTTCGTGGTCCTGTTCCCTGGCTTGGGTGGCTGGCCCCTCCTGGGCCTCCACCGCCACCCTGCTCCCTGGCCCCGCTTCCCAGCTGGGTGTCCATCCTCTGTGGGCCACCACCCTGCTCCTTGGCCCTGCTCCCTGGGTGGCCAGCCCTGCTCTCTAGCCCCAGTCCTAGTCCCTTTCTGGCTGCCCAGCCCCAGTCCTCATCTTGCTCTCCAGCCCAGCAGCTGGTCTCTCTGAGGCCACTGCCTCGCTTCCTGGACCTGCTCCCCAGCTGGGAGACTGGCCCCTCTCCTCCCTGGGGCTGCCATCCCACTCCCTGGCCCTGCCTTGGCCCCATTCCCTGGCAGAGCAGCTGGTTCCCCTGGGGCCATTGCCCTGCCCCTGCTCCCTGGATGGGTGGCTGCCCCCTCGCCATCTGCTTCTCAGCCAAATACATCCCAATTCCAACATCTGCTCACTCCCCACATCTTCCCTGCTTGTGCTTTTTCAGCCCTTAGTGATCAAGCACCTCCTAAAATCCTTGGTAAGGCAAGCCACCTCTGTTGTGGGGACAGACTGCCTAGCATGCATAGGAGAATGAGCTCTTTTGTATTTCTGCTTTCATTTGCACTCACAATTTCCTACCTGCATGGTCTCAGTCTCTTAAACAAGAGGTAATTATTGATGAAAATGGCTGCTGACTATAGACAATATTCCCCACAGGGAATTTAGTTTTTTCTTTTTCTTGTCATGGACTACAATTTGTCCAGAGCTTTTAGCAGTAGAGAGAGATCAATGGTGAATACTCTAGTGTAGGTATGCAGTTGCAGAAGCTCTCATTTAGCTTGATTTTCATAGATACTCAAACAGTGCATGAGCTGCAGACTGAGAGGCCTGCATAACAGATAGTCACCACTGCTAATTTTACTCTGTTTCATTTTACATTCCAGTGCACATATCATATAGTTCTGTCCCCTTTCCATGGCACCTGCTGTATCTGTTGAGAATTCATTTTTGCTGTCTGACTTTATTTTAGGTAAATTCTTATTTCACCAAGTTATCCACCTCTTTCAAACATATATGTCTTAGTTCAAACTCCTTAAGGGCTATGTCTACACTGGCAGCTTCTTGCGCAAGAACAGCCGTTCTTGCACAAAAACTTGCCTGCTGTCTACACTGCATGCACGTTCTTGCGCAAGTAAATTTACAGTATAGCGTTGTAAAATAGGGCTTCTTCCGGAAGAGTTATTCCTTTCCGTACGAGGAATAAGCCCTCTTGCACAAGAGCTCTTCCACAAGAGGGCAGTGTAGACAGGCAACATGAATTTCTTGCGCAAGAAGCTCCTATGGTTAAAATGGCCATCAGAGCTTTCTTGCACAAGAACGCATCCACACTGCCATGGATGCTCTTGCGCAAAAGCACATCTCTTGCACAAAAGCACATGCCTGTGTAGACACACTCTTGTGGAAGACTTTTTGCACAAGAACGCTTCTGCAAAACTGTTCTTGCGCAAGAAGCTGCCAGTGTAGACGTAGCCCTTGAGTCCATTTGTGAATGAAGAGGGCATAAATTCCTTTTATTTATCACCTGCAGGAGTCCACTAAATTGAAACTAGAGCATAATTATAGTAGCCTCCTATGTTGTCAGGCAAGACACAGGATGTTGTCTCCACACAGAGGTTTGAATGGTCTTTGCCTTTGTTTTATATTTAGCTCCCCAGTTGAAGTAAAACCTGTCAAGGCTGTTCTCCACTCTGGCACTCTGAGTGCAGAAGGTGGGGACCCTCAAGAGACCTTAAAATTACTTAGCCTCTATAGGCTTCTGCTTAAAAGCTCCCCACGGTCACAGGTACCCTGGCCTTGGTAGGGAACTGCCATCACCCAAGTGAGAAAGAAAACCCTTTCTTCTTGAACCAAGGAAGAAAGCACTTGGGAACTTCTTCCAGAGGGGTATCTGTAGCTCTTTTACCACAAGAAAGCTTTAAAAACCCAAACAAACTAATCTCTGATAGCTGACCTCTCAGTCTTAGGCATGTACACATAGATCTCCTATTTCCTTCCAGGACACAAAAATCAGATCATAGCCTTAAAAAAGATTATTTTATTAACAAAACAAAAAGATATACATGGTAAAGCATACTTGGTTGCTAGGTGTTTTAAAACAATTGAGAAAAGAACAGTTTAAAATACAGAGAAATGTCATCCCTGGGATACAGCTTAAAGTACAGCATATGGGGAAGGGGGGGATAGCACAGAGAAGTTTAACCAAACAACAAAACAAACAAAAAAATAACCTGATCACATCTAAAAATACATTCTATTCCCTATCTACTCACAAATCCATGCTTCAAGGTACAGTCCATTTCTATGCCCAGTACTTGTAGGTATGGTAGTTCTGCCTGATTCAATTCACCTTGTTCCCCCCAACTCCTGGCTTAAAAACTCACACAAAGAAGAAAAAGCAAGCAGGGTTTCTTTTATTTCAAATCTCACCACCTTCCCCCATTGGCTTTTCTGGCTCTCTCCAACACCACCTAGCTACCTGAGTTTAACCCTTTGGTTACTGAATGCTGGGATGTTCAGAAAAGGCCAGCACTCCTCCTATCCATCACAAAACCCTGCTCCACCTACGGGGAACAGGAGTTCAAGCCAAACACTTTCTTCACCCAGTTTCTAGGTCATGGGCTCTTCCAAGGATATGTGTAAACCTTCAGCTGTGGGTGCAATGGAATGAAGGGGATTTTCTGTCCATCTTTTAATGAAAGGTCAAGGACAGGGTCCTGAAAAACACATTAAGGGCTGAGTTGGAGCCTGGAGACCCTATACTTCCACACACAAGGCGCTTGCTTCACTCATAGATATCAGGGCAAGAAGAGATCATGCTGATCATCTAGTCTGACCTCCTGTACCGTGCAGACCAGAGAACTATCCCACAGGGATTCTGAGAGCAGATCTTAGTGAAATATCCAGTTTTGATTTTAAAATGCCCAGTGATGGTGACTCCACCACAAACTCTGGAAAATTGTTCTAATGGCTAATGAAATCTGTGTTAAGGATGTGCATCTTAGTCCAGTCTGAATTGTCTGCCTTTAGCTTCCAGCCCCTGCCATAGCTCTGCTCTCTGGGATGCCCAAAGTAAGAACCCAAATCAATGTTGAAAGTAAGCAAGTAAGAGAGTGGCTGGCTGAGGGTGGGGCTCTGGATGCTGCCAGCCACCATAGACTAGTGGGCCTGAGCCAACAACCATAGTTCCCTGTGGGCAGCGTGGACACAGCGCACGTAGGCTCCGGTACCAGTGCTAGCATAGTCCCTGTTGCCCTGAGCATCCCTGGTACTCCCCTCCCCCCACACCATTACCCTGACTCCTAGAGCCTGCCATATCCCCACCTCCTGCACTTACTCCTACATTTAAATTTCTTATAGGTACTTTGGTATTACAACCCCCCCCCAACCTCCTGCCTTGAAGGCCCCCATGGGGGAGTTGCAATATGACTGTACCTGTAATAAATGTAAGGGTTTCTGCTCTGCCCTTGTGGCTTCCTTCCAGGCTCCTCCCAAAGTCATTACTGGAAAGCATCTGCAGCTCCTACTACTTCCCCCTAGTTCCACCTTGCATTGACAAAAGGCAAACACAAGTATGTACTTTGCTCCCTTCCCTGTATACTTTGCAGTGGAGCCTGCAAGTCCCATCAGCCCTATGAGTTACAGAACCCACCAGTCTTCAGATCCAGGCTCAAAAATGGGAGAGTAGCACTATACCAGGAGCATGTCTTAAAACACCTGCACATCCTGTTACTGGGATGATTTAGTTAGGGTTCGTCCTGCTTTGGGCAAGGGGCTGGATTTGATGACCTCCTGAGGTCTCTTACAGCCCCATGATTCTATGACTTGCGTTCTGATTACTCCTGGACTACTTTAAATGGCTGGGATTAATATTAATCTTGGCATTGCCCCAAATCTTAAATTTGGGAAGTTATCAATCTTTTAGAAGATGAACTATATTAGTGTCTTACAGGAGAGCCCATGAAAATCTGATTAGATTCTTATTGAAGTAAGACTGACGCTTTGAAAAATTAACAAATTGGCAAATTTAAACAAATGGAAGGATGTCATTAGTTTGGAAGTCTTTCCAGCTTTAAGTCATTTTTCGATTATTTTCTCTCACATTTCTCTCTTTCCAGTGCACACACATTGTGTCTTCACTTGTACTTTCTCTAGCTATGGGTAGTTCACAAGGTGACTGAGGCGGAGTAGAATTAGCAAGTTAGTATTATGTTGATTGGAAGCAATTTAAAGCCTGATCCTGCAATGAGCTCTGCATTGTGGGAAGCTTGGACCTGCATAGAGCCCCACTGAAGTTCAAGGGTTCGATGAAAGCTCAGGATTTATGGGGCAGTTTGCAGGACTGCAGTCTGGAGAAGGTAGTAAGTGAGAAGAGTTTCCTGTCCCAGTACAAAAGCAGAGAGCTGTGTCGAATGGCTTATTAATCAAAACCCTGAAAACCACAGGGGATTCAAACTGAGCTCATTTGTTCTGTGTTTACATTGCTTCACTTCCTGAGATGCTTCCACACTCAGGTGGTGTTATTTTCCTTTAGATTCAACCTTGCTTTCAGCTCAGGTTGCCACCTCTGCAAATAGGGGGGGGGGGGAAGGGGGCATCTGCATGTTCCCCATGTCCCACCACATAGATCACCCTTTGCTTCTCTCTCCCCCTCCCCCCACTCCCTCCTAGTGCACTGTCTTGCCTGTCCCAGCCCCAGTAGAGGGCACCAGTCTCCAAGGGCTTCTGCTTCCAGGCCTGCCTCAGTCACCAGCCATGATATGGTGCTGGCTAGATCCACCCCACACCTAGTGGGCAGTTGTCCTGTTGACACTACCTGTTCTGTGGTGATGGGGCAATGCTGCTTGGGGGACATCTGACCTGCTGGCTGCACCTAGGTTGCCTCATTCCTGCAGCTCTCAGATACTTGGGAACTAGAGCTCCCTTTGGGCAGGTATTGGTGCCCTGCAGATCCCTCTGCTACAGCCACAGGGGGTTTGGGGAGCCAGCGGGACCATGCCTGATGAAACCCAGGACTTTTACTGTCCAAGGATGACTTGCCCGTTTCCTAGGGTGGCTACCATAAAAAAAAGTGGGGGGAGGGAATGATGTTGGGAAAACGGAGACAGGTGGCAATGCTGCTCACATCATGCAGTCTGAGTAATTAAAGAGATGATATATGACATTGCCAAAGGTGTAAATAGATCCTAAGCAGGTAAATCACAGCAGTGTCATGGATTCAGACTGTCCTCTATTGACTCCCTCAGTAAGACATGGTTGTTCTGTTACTGGTGCATTTAATGTGGAGATGACTATCCTGTCTATTGAGGACGGGAGGAAAAAAAGAACACACTTTAACTCCATTAATGACTGCATTATTCAGTCTCTTGCTTAATGGCTTACTTGGTTCTAAGGGTGAAGAAGTTACAAAGCCAGCTTGTTTCTGGTATATTGGGATAACAAATCGTTCCTTAGTTTGGTTGGGGAAAAGCTCCTGTCGTTCTGATGCCTATACTACTTTGTACTGGAATGGGTGTGATTCAGCCCTTGCAGGGACCAGCATAATGCCTATGCATCATTTAAGCTCCAGGACTTCAGAAGTGTATAGATCTGGTGTTAGCTGTTGCCTCAAGGGTCAAATTGACACCAAATGCTTTTATTGAAGGCATTCTGAACACTAAAGTGTTGAAGCCTTGAGGTAAATAAGTTTTGGTTGTAGCCACTTTGCACATGGGGAGCTAAAACCTGGCAAGGTTCAGTGATTTAAGGTCATACAGCAAGTCAGACAAATTGGAATCCATGCCCAGTCTCAGATTCCCAATTACCTTTCACTAATCACTGGACATGCTCGCTTTTCATCAAAATGACAGGTCAGGGTACATCTAGACTGCAAGCTTCTTTCAAAAGAAGCCTTTTTGGAAGATCTCTTCTGAAAAATCTTCTTTCGAAAGAGCCTCCACACTGCAAAAGCACATTGAAAAAGCGACCTGCTTTTTTGAAAGAGAGCGCCCACACTCATTGGGAAGGGGAAGTGGGGGGCGAAGAGGAGTGGGGGGAAGGGCCATCCCCGGAGTGGGTTTTGCAGTCCAGCCCTCATACAACCCTGCTGGTGGGGCGGGGGGCGCCTCAGTGGGGATGGTTCTTGGGGTGTTTGAGGGGAACGGGCACCTCCCAAGGGCTCAGGCACCCCCTCTCATTCTCTGTTTTGTGTGTTTCTATGTCTCCTTCTGCAGGTGGTGAGGGCCATCAACTCGATCCTGCTGCGCAGGGTCATCCACCTCAGAGACCTGGACCCAATCGTGGCTGGATTTACTGCTCTTGGCTTCCCGAACTGCAGAGGAGCAATCGATGGGACCGACATCCCAATCCGCGCACCACAGCATTGAGCCCCTCTGTATATAAACAGGGAGGGCTACTTTTCTATGGTGCTGCAGGCCCTGGTCGACCACTGGGGACAGTTTTCAGACATTTTTGTAGGGTGGTCAGGCTGGGCACACGATGCCCACATATTTAGGAACTCTAGCCTGTACCGCAAGCTGGAGGGTTGGAACATTCTTCCTCCAGCAGGACTTTCACATGGGGGACATCCAGATGCCACTCTGTATTGTTGGCAACATGGCCTACCCACTCATGCCATGGCTCATGAACCCCTACACCTGGACCCCAGTAGGGAACAATTCAATGCACACCTGAACCAGGCCCGCATGCAGGTGGAATGCACCTTTGGGTGCCTCAAGGCCAGGTTCAGGTGCCTTCTGACACGCCTCGACATGGGGGAGTGCAGCAGCAGAGCCCCATTCCCTATACTCCCCGAGGTGGTCTCTGCATGTTGTGTGCTCCACAAACGAGTGGAGAGACCTCCCGGGGTGGGGGACAGGCTGGTCGTGAGGGAAGGGTCTTTGAACAGCCACAGACAGCTGCCATCCAACAAGCCCATCAGGCTAGGGTGCGCATCCAGGAGGCCCTAAGGGAAAGGTTCTATGAAGGAGCCCAGTAACTCTTCTCAGGGACTCCCCAATGGGTGCTTGTGCCTTGCCCCCCCTTATACCTTTCCCACCACAACCCCTCTTTACCCCCTTCCCTGTGCAAATAATAAAGACACCAGTTTAGGTTTCACCAAAAACTTTGTATTTTGTGTTTTATAATCAAAGTAGCTGGGGCACAGGGGGGGCTGGGAACTGGATGGGAAAGAGAGGAGGGGGGCTGAGAACTGGGAGAGGGGCCTGGAGCAACCAGGCCCTCCCCCCCTCCACACCTGCACCTGGCAGCACTGTCTGTGGGAGCGGGTGGTGCCTCATGCATGCAGGCATGGTGCATGCTATGTGCGACACTCCTCGGGTTGTGTGTGTGCCCTTGCGCCCTTGTGCGCCCTACTTCCAGCAGTGGCTGGTGGTGGGAGGATGTCCCTCTCAGTGGTTGGACATGTGTGGGGCCTCCCCCCAGAGTGTGAGCAGCAGCCCGTGTGTGCTCCAGGGCTGGATCCTGAGACCACATGGTGCACACTGCTGCTGCATGTGCTTGCACATGCACAGCCAGCTGCATGTTGTCCACGCCGAGCATGTTGAGCGATGATCTCACCCTATCTCCTCTGAGCCTGCCTATGTGCGTGGCAACCTGACAGCACTCATCTGATGATCCCTCCCCGGGATGATCCCTGCCTGGGAGATGTCCAAGGCCTGGGGTACCGGCTCCAGGTTGAGGGTGACAGTGCTACAGGTGTCCTCCTCCTCCTGCAGTTGATGTCTGTTGTCATTCTCGTCGTCCTCCTCCTCTTCCAGGAGCTCCGGCCGGGCGACCACAGGATCTCCAAGCCTGAGACCTCCAGTATGTGTGGGGAAAGGGCTTGCCCACCACCCGGTATCTGGAGGAGCTCATGGTAGTATGGTCCTGCCTCGGAGCGAGAGCTGCACTCCCTGGCCCAGGTGTATCCTTGCCGGAGCTCCTTGACCTTGCTCCGGACTTAGTTGAGGGTGTGGGGGTGGTGTCCCCTGTGGGCCAGACCTTCAGCCATCCGGACATGAATGTCCGTATTGCGGCACTTAGAGCTGAAATCCTTCAGGGCCTCCTCCTCCCCCCACAGCTCCAAGAGGGACAGGATCTCTGGCCTGGTCCAGGAAGGTGCCCGGTGTTTGATGCCCCTGGGTGGGAACTGGGACTCCTGCGGCTGCTCCCTGGAAGGGTCAGAGGAGTCTTGGGGGGCTTGTGGTTCTGCCATCTGTCAGCAGCCCTGTGGCAGTCAGAGCTGTGTGGTCAAGGTCTTGCTGCAAGGCCGGCTTCCTGCCACAAGGCTTGTCGTGGGTGCCTGCAGCTTTAAGAGGTGCCAGGAGACAGGAACTATAGAGCTGTGATTACTGTGAACAGAGTGTCCACCAGGGCACCTATGTTTTTTCCCGGAGGCCTCTTTTTTTGAAAGAATTGCCTCTTCCATGTCCACACATGCCTTTTTCTGAAAGAGCTCTTTTGGAAAAAGGGTTCTTCCTCATAGAATGAGGTTTACCAATGTCAGAAAAACCCCTGCATTCTTTCGATTTTCTTTCGAAAGCACACGATTGTAGTGTGGATGTAGGTGAAGTTTTTTCGGAAAAATGGCTGTTTTTCCAAAAAAACCCTGTAGTCTAGACGCACCCTTAGTGAGATACTGAAGTATGCTGCATACACTGAAGACTTAAAAGCGGCATCAAAGAGAGCTTGCAGCATCTTTCATGAGATTCCTCAGCCTTTTAGAAAATTACAGGAGGATCTGAAAATCTGGGGTGCAGACTGGCAGCTGTTTTTATGCCTTCAGAAACAGATAGTTGTCAGTTTACCTTGAGCTGTATTAATCAATATGTATGGGTCAGTTATGTTGCTAAGCTGGGACTATTTTTAGTACCTATAAAAAGCCTGGAGTCATGTCAGTAAGGAAGAGAGTGTCTTATCCAATTAAGCATTGGAATAAAAGAGGGAATACATTTAGAAGTGGATTCTCTAGGCACCCACAATGACAAGAGATGCTAGAAACAACACCAGTCAGGTATGTTTGCAGGTCCACTGTGCCCTTTGTAGCATGTAAGATAAGGATACATATCTTCATGAAAGATTTCCACCACTAAATATATGGTTTCTTTTTCTTTAATATATTTTTATGAAGTGTCACATTTATATGGAATGAACTGAAATTGCCCAGCATGTCTTCATCTCAGCCACTGCTGGTCCTGGTAACTTTCTCTGAATTTTCACAGAAATAATAGAAGATTAGGATTCAAAGAGACCTCATGAGATCATCTAGTCCAGTGGTCCCCAATGCGGTGCCCGCAGGCGCCATGGCACCTGCCGGGGCATTTATCTGCACCTGCCGAATGATTTGGGCTGGCCCCGTCCCCGTCCCCGGCGCGTGGCGCATGCATGGTGCTGGCCCCAGGTGTGTGGCGCATGGGCGGCCCCGCCCCCGGATGCCCGGCGCATGGGCGGCCCCGCCCCCGGGCGCCCGGCAGGCCCGAAAGGTTGGGGACCACTGATCTAGTCCAATCATGGCTTAAAGCAGACCCAGACCCAATTAAATCATTCCAATCTGAGTTTTGTCAAGCCTCACTTTAAAAACCTCTGGGGTTTTAGAAATTCCACCACTTCCTTAGACAACTCATTCCAGTGCTTCACAACCTTCCTAGTGAAGTAGATTTTCCTAATGTAACCCTTCTGTTAGGTAGCACCGGCAGCAGCCAGAGCTGGGTTGAATATATAGGGGTCCCTTTTCATCCATCTCACACACAGCCCCACCTAGTAGCCTGGGAAATTCACACACCCCTTGGCGCCTCTGAGAGGCGATGCTTCCCCACTCACAAGCACAGAGTCTGAGAGTAGAAAATAATTTTTAATGAAAGAGAGTGTGAAGTCACATGGCATTAGCTTGGGAAAATACCAGAACTAGAGTTCATAACCAACCCATGAGTAACCAGCCCAGCTCAAATGGATTGAGCAATGTCCCTTGCCTCGCAGGCTCACCAGTTCAACAAGGTAAGGGTCCCATTCACATACCCAAACTTTCTCCATACCCCACTTCAAATGCTCCACTTATAGTTCTGTCCAGTCAGTGCGGACCCAGACACATCACCTTAATGACTTCTCCTCATAGACCCTGATGTGATGCCGCCTGTGTGCTGCCCCTGCTGGATGGTTGCTCCTGCCAGCCCCCTGCTGGCCGCCCTCCGGTCACTCCCGCCAACTGCTCTGCTGGCAGCCTACCACTGCGCCTACCGGCCACCCGCCAGTTGTTCCCGCCAGCTGCTCTGTTGGCCGTAATGGGTCTGGCTCCAGGCCAAATCAGTGACTTCAGCACTTAGGCTATGTCTACGCTGGTGGGTTCTTGTGCAAGAATGGCTGTTCTTGTGCAAGAACCCACAGAGTGTCCACACTGCCTGCCCGCTCTTGCGCAAGAAGATTTACAGTACAGTGTCGGAAGAGAGGGCTTCTTGCGCAAGAGCTATGCTCTTTTCTAACAGGTGTAAGCCCTCTTGCACAGGAGCTCTTGCACAAGAAGGTAATGTGGACGCATGGCAGGGGTTTCTTGCGCAAGAAAGCCCTATGGCTAAAAAGGCCATCAGAGCTTTCTTGCGCAAGAGAACGTCCACACTGCCATAGATGCTCTTGCGCAAAAGCACATGACAGTATGGATGTGTTCTTGCGCAAGCGTTCTTGCACAAGAACCCACCAGTGTAGACATAACCTTAGTGATTACAACTCTTTAGCCATCACCTAGGCTGGCAAAAGATTCCACCTTCTACTGGAATAGCAAAAAGACTCCTGATGGACTCTGCTTTAGGACTATCCTTATAACAAGGGGAGGGTGGTGAGGGAAATGCAGGTTGAACCACTCTTACAGCTCACACCTGGCAGGCATGAAGCAGGCTGGCTCAAACCCTTTCCCCCCAACTCAGTTCACTCAACTCTGGAAGGGGGAGGCTTGTTCATCTGAGACCCCTTACAATGATGGTGTCTTTCCTTCAAGCACTGGTGTTATATTTTACAGTTCCCACATTTAGGGGTAACATGATTTGTGACCCCACAACAGCCCAAATTAGTTACAATACATCACATTCCAGTCTAACAACCATTCCTCCATCAGCCCTGGCTGAATTGGATTTACATAACCACACCCCGGATTCCTTCCCCATCCCAGCATGAGCTGTATTTACATATCAACAGTTAATTATCTTGCAGGGCTAAACAATTATCTTGTGGCCGCTTTTGCGGAAAAACTTGCCAGCTGTCTAGACTGGCCTCTTGAATTTGCGCAAGAACACTGACGATCTAATGTTTTTCCATTCGGGAAAAAGCCCTCTTGCGCAAATGCTTTTGCACAAGAGGGCCAGTGTTGACAGCTGAGAACCGTTTTGTGCAAAAAAGCCCCGATGGCGAAAATGGCGATCGGGGCTTTCTTGCGCAAAACCGCGTCTAGAGTGGCACGGACGCTTTTCCGCAAAAAGTGCTTTTGCGCAAAAGCATCCGTGCCAATCTAGACACTCTTTTCCGCAAATACTTTTAACGGAAAAACTTTTCCGTTAAAAGCATTTGCGGAAAATCATGCCAGTCTAGACGCAGCCTTTGAGTGAGCATATCCACACCCAGGACTGCTCTCTTCTTTTAGCTGGCTGATTGCAAGCAGTAGTTGAGCCCCTGCCTACACTAATATAAAATCTAGACCTCTCCCACTGAAACTTGAGACCACTGCTTCTTGTTTTGTCATCTGTCACCATGAGACTATCCTGGCTCCATCTTTGGAACCCCTCTTCAGGTAGCTGAAGGCTGCTATCAAATCTTCTGCACTCTTCTGCAGAGTAAATAAGCCCAAACCCCTCAGCCTTTCCTCATAAGTCATGTGCCACCTCTCTCTAATAATTTTTGTTGCCCTCTGCTTGAATCTCTCTAATCTGTCCTTATCCATTCTGCACTGGGGGACCCAATATGGACACAATAGTCCAACCGTGGCCTCACCAGTGTCCAGTCGAAGGGAATAAATACTACCCTCAAACTGCTGGCACTGCTCCTATTAATGCAGCCCACTATGCTGTTAACCTTCATGGAAACGAGAGCACACTGTTGACCCATATCCAGCATCTCATCTACTGTAATCCCCAGGTCCTTTTCTGCAGGCCTGCCACTTAGCCAGTTTGTTTCTAACCTGTATTTTTGTGTGTTTCTGTTTATGAATGCCTGTCCAGATCACATGACCTGCCATGGAGCTAATTTCATCTTCAGAGATGAAATCCATTTTCCTGGACTCAGTCTAGCTGAATGACACTAACATTTACTTTGCCTTTATGTTAATGACAGGAAGTCCAAAAAAGGCCTCAACTACTTCAAAAGTTGCAACAAGTCAGTTAATCAATCATCTTAAGCCACTGCAGGAGATTATGGGTATGACTATGCTGGAACTGTAATTTTCAGCTAGGGTAGCTGTGCTTATGCTAGCATAGATTAAGATGGCACACTTTAAAAAGTGACTGCTTAGCTCTGTTTGTTTTTGAACAGCTGCGAGACCAGGGAGAGACACTTTGCATGCTGCTCCCACCCCCCCCCCCCACAATCCCATTGGCTAGTTTCCAGCCACTGGGAGCTGCCTGTTTGAAGAACAGGCAGCATGAAAAGTACCCCTTCCCTCACTCCCCGGCTCATAGCTATTCACAAATGAACATGGCCCCTGCAAGGATGGGGCAGGCAGCCTGGCTGAGAAACATGGTGGACTGCTGGCAAAGAGTCACCCAGGTAAGTCTCCAAGCCACAGCCTGCCTCTGGCACTCCAGGCACTCCATCTCCCGAGCCCTCTGCCTCAAATCCCACATAACCCAAACTCTCTGTCCCCATCCCCTCCCAGATCCTGCACCCCAGTTCTCTGCTCCAGCTCAGAACCCCCTCTTGTCCTAGATCAGAATCCAATCTCCTGAACCATAGTCCCCTACCCAAGATCACAGTTGCTTCCTTCACCCATCCTCCATCCCAGACCCTTAATAGTGGGTCTTGACCACTTTCTAAATTCTTGGAGTGGCCCCCTGCATAAAAAGGTACTGCCAACCCCTGTTCTTGATAGTGTTGAACCATAATGGTTATAGAAAACTCATAAAAAGCAGGTGTCTTATTGAAAATAAAAAACATGCAAGTGCAAAATCATAGAAATTGTTCACTAAGGCTACGTCTAGACTGCAAGCCTCTTTCGAAAAAGAGCATCTAGACTACAATCAGTACTTTCGAAAAAGCAAGCTGCTTTTTCGAAAGAGAGCACCCAGGCAATCTGGATGCTCTCTTTCAAAAAAGCACAGTTTGCATCACATAGCACCTTTTTTTGAAAGAGCACTTTTGAAAAAAGGCATTATTCCTCATAAAACGAGGTTTTCCGTGGTCAAAAAAGCTTTCAAAAGAATGCTGCAGCAGTCTAGATGCAGGGAAAGTTTTTTTTAAAAAAGGCCACTTTTTAAAAAAAAAACCCTGTAGTCTAGACACACCCTAAGGGTATGTCTACACTATACAATTTTCTTTGGAAAAACAGCCATTTTCCTGAAAAAAACTTCTATTACATCCACACTGCAATCGTGTTCTTCCGAAAGAAAGTCGAAAGAACCAGAGGGGTTTTTCTGACATTGGTAATCCTCATTCTATGAGGAAGAAGCCTTTTTCCGAAAGAACTCTTTCGGAAAAAGGCATGTGTGGACGGGGAAGAGGGAGTTCTTTTGAAAGAAGAGGAAAGAGGAAAAAACACAGGTGCCCTAGTGGCTACTCCGTCCATAGTAATCACAGCTAAAATGCGAGATAGCATCCCATTCAGTGTGGACACTCTCTTTTGAAAAAGCAGATCGCTTTTTCGATGTGCTTTGGCAATGTGGATGCTCTCTTTTGGAAGAAGTTTTTCTGGAAGATCTCTTCCAAAAAAAGGTTCTTCTGAAAGAAGCCTGCAGTCTAGACATAGCCTAAGACTGAAAGCACTACAAACTATCAAATCAGTGAAAAGTTAGACAATCAAACAAAGGTCATAGTAATATCTATTGCAAGTTAGGATCCTAAAACAGGCAGTTGCAGGAGGCAACTTGTCAATTTTGGTGCAGTCCACAATCAGTGATCTTTCACTGCAATGATGCAATATTTAGCCGAGTGAGACTTTTAGTTCTGAAAAATGTACTGTAATTACAGGGGCTGACTTCTTTCTCCTCCCAACATGAACAAAAATTATAAGCTTTACAAGGTACTTCAGTAGCTTTTCACTGAGCGATGTCAGTTTTGTTTCTGCGAAAAAACACACACATCAATAGGAATAGGCACAACTGGGATTTCTATGGGCACCTTCCCATTGTGGCTTTAACAGGCTCACACAAACATCTAACCACACTTGCACCCCATTTTTTGAGCAGTACAGGATCTTTTGAAAAAGCCTGCCATTTTTGAAAGAACCGCATCTAGACCACGGTTTTACTTTCGAAATGGTGCTTGTTCGAAAGAGCGGCATGATGCAATTATGCAAATGAAGCACGGGATATTTAAATCCCCACTTCATTTGCACTTTCGAAGTGCCTCATTTACATCCCTCTGCTGACAGGGATATAGTCTAGACGTAGCCCTACTTTGTCTGACAGGAGTTGTGGCACATTAGAGTAAGGGTGCAGTGTACCAAAGATATGAGCAACCTGGTACAGATGTATATTAATGACTGAATCTGGCATAAAATTCCTCTTTATCAGCAGGTTTTGGCACAGCAAGATGTTCCTCAAAAAGAAAAAAGAATATGTTGGGGACTGTTACACCACTGTGCATCTTTGGAAAGGGTGCTTAAATTACACTAAATTATTATAGATATCTTTAGTTGACTTAAATCAATTCCCTGCATAATTAATTGCTAGTCTAACTATTCACTCACCCACATCAATTCTAGATCTCAGATGACAAGTAACATTTAGATTTATTCCAACCATTTCTTTCAAAACAGGCACTAGAGAACTTGTAGATGAATAGGATTAGAATTTGCAAGCCTTAGAAGAACCATTGTCTGGATAAAATGTTACCAGACCTTATCTGCATAAAAAATACAGTCTAACTATAATTGAATCAAGGCCTTAATTATGTCAGAAGTCAGGCTCTCTATTCTGTTTGTGCACCTCAGCTTCTTCTGTTCTCTACAGTCTGAGGTCCGTAATATAGTAGAACCTCAGAGTTACAAACGTCAGAGTTAAGGGGTGTGATTGACTGGTCAGTTTATCAGGCAGCAGCAGAGCCCCACCCCCTATACTCCAGAAGAGAAAACAAAAAACCAACCAACCAACAAAACAACCACAGTACTGTGTTAAATGTAAACTGGTTAAAAAAAAGTTTAAAATATTTGACAAGGACAATTTATGTGCTTGTTTCACTCAAATCAAGATGGCTAAAAGGAGCATTTTCCTTTATAAGTTTCAAAGCTGAATTAAGACAATGTTCAGTTGTAAACTTTTGAAAGAACAATCATAACATTTTGTTCTGAGTTACAAAAACTTTCCATTCCTGAAGTGTTTGTAACTCTGAGGTTCTACTGTGCACTAATTCTCTCTGTTGGGCTTGGTTCATTTTTTGAGGAGTAATGTTAGTTCGAACCCAGGGGTTTGGTTCGAACTAAAGCGTCCCGGCACGCACTTTCACTTTCGAAACAACTGTTGAACGGAGTAATGCGCCGGTGAGATCATGCTAATGAAGCATGGGATATTTAAATCCCCGCTTCATTAGCAATTTTGGTCGCCTACATTTGCATCCCTAGTTCAAATTAGGGAACAAGTGTAGACGTACCCTCTCATTCCGTCATGCCTCCCATCTCTCTTTGCAGTGTGGGGTTGGGTGCAGTGCTCCCGCTAAGCTATGTAGCAGCACAGCTTCACAGGAGATTAATCAGCCCAGTGCATGGAGCCCTGAGCCTCTGATTGGGTGGGGCAGATTAATCACCTGTGAAGCTGTGCTGTCCTGCAGCTGAGAGGGAACACGGGTTGTGTGACGGCGTCTACAAATCTCAGACTGCGCAAACCTAGGTTCATGAGTTAATGGGGGCTCAATTGGCCCTATCCTTCCACAGGTGTGAGATGTCAGACTTAGGGATGTAAGCAACTAGTTGACTATCCGATAAGTAAACGATTATCTGATAGTTGACTAGTGACTCGACTAGTTGCTTTCCTCCCCCCACCAGCTGTCTCTACAGTAGGTAGCAAGTGTGGGGAGCAGCATCCAGTGCTGGGGGGAGCCGGCTTAAAGATTGGTTCTCCCCCCCTCCCCTGTGCCTTCTCTGTGGGGAGCAGGGGCAGGAGCGCAGCAGGAAACTGGCAGCGCTTCTGCTTCTGCCTTTGAAATGTAGCAAGGGCCAGCTGTTGCCAACTTTCCTGACTGGTTGCCATTGTCATGAATGGTATCCAGTCCATCTGGTCATGAAAGCTGGCAATCCAAAGTGAACTACCCAGGGCTCAGCCACTGTCAGTCTCTAACAACACGGCTGGACTGGACATGGTAGAGTAAAGGCCTAGTGAGTGAAAGGGCTCTGACTAAGGTCTAGGGGTATTCTGGGAAAGGAATCCAGTGACAGATTGTTTCTGAATTCTTTCTCTGTTTCTAATGATAAATGGATTTCAAAATGTTAATGGCAGAGTAAAGGCATAATGTTAATTATCTTTCGATAAGCATATCTGTTATGCATACGATAAAGCTTGCAATATTTATCTGCAAACATATGAATAGGTCATATTAAGGGGATTCAGGGTGGGCCAGGAGTATTGTGAACAGTCTTTCAGTACTTCCAAAGCCACCTACCAGCAGGAAATACAGCAATTAACAATTTTTTTGGTAACCTCCATAGTCTATTTGGAGTTCAGACCAGGCTTTGAGTGGAAGTTCAGGAGTACTTCTTATTGAAAAGTATTTCCAGTGTACTTAAAAATGTGTCCAGCTCTGCAATACCCTTGTGACAGGTTGGATCACAGAGGTCCTCTTTGAGGTTGTCATCCAGTGTGCTGATCATACCACTGAGCCTGTCTTACCTGATATATGGGGAGCCTCACCGCTCTGCCCTGCTGCTCCCCTTCCCTTAAAAAGAATTTCCCCAGGGTGGGAATCCTTTGTTCAGTTCTCCCCATTCCAATGGAAATATGCCAAATTCATGATGGATTCCAACTCCAGGTGGCATGACCACGTCTTTGTAAGCCTAAACTGTGCTTGGACCTACAGGAAAAACATTTTACAGATTGTTGTTTTGAGCACTGGGCCATTACATTCCTTAAGTACGGCTAATGGCTTCAACCAGGAGACCTATATTAACGGGCTTACACTTCATATTTCAAACTTCACATACAAGAATGATATATGACCCAAATAGAATATACACATTCTGCAGAGTACAAGCTTTTCAACAAGAGGTTTGATGA
Source organism: Pelochelys cantorii (assembly GCA_032595735.1). NCBI lineage: Eukaryota > Metazoa > Chordata > Testudines > Trionychidae > Pelochelys > Pelochelys cantorii. The sequence goes on along the minus strand of CM064339.1, from coordinate 8,228,708 downwards.
TGAATTTTGCATAAGGCATATTCTCCAGGGGAATATATATTTTGCAGAGGGAAAAGGAGTGGGACTGTAACAGTGCAGACTCAGTACCACAGCACCTCCTCTTGGCCATTCTGGGAATTAGCACAAGTCCTTCCACAGGTTGCCCTCCTCTGGTGTGTCTTACCCACCATTACTCCCACTTCGCTATTTCGTTCACTCTGTAACCCATGTTGCTCTCCAGACCATGGTGTCCTCTTCTGGACATAACCCTCCCTCTGCCCCACTCCATTACCTCCCTCTTTCAAGGAAACTAGCAGTCTATAGTCTAGTCACTTACCTCAGAGGCTGGCTATAGTCACCAGTCTTGCTCCTGAAACAAACTACAGTCTGTGTTGGCTACTTTTATCAGGACAAAGGAGGGGGGCTGTAAAGGGAGCCTGTTGCCAGCAGCCATTCACTACCCCTTCTCCAGTTCCTCTGCTGCCTCCTTTCCATGACCCACTTTTCCTGTAGATCTAGCACCTTATCTGCCCTTCTTCCAGGACCTCAATCTGGCAGCAATCAGCTAGAAACACCTTCTGCTCTGCTACCCTGCATAGCTTTGCTCTATCATGGTGCTCCTAGGCAATCAGTCCTTCTCCCTAGTAAGCCAGAGAAAGGCTGCCCTCTGTTCTGTGGAGCAGCACTTTATATATTGACCCTGATTGGCTGTTGCAGCAAGACATCTGATTTGGGATGATTTAGTTATGAGTGGTCCTGCTTTGGGCAGGGGGCTGGCCTTGATGACCTCCTGAGGTCTCTTCCAGCCCTAGGATTCTCTTGTTTGGCTCACTCAGTAAACGCTCTTCTAATTGGAGGGTTCTGTGCAGGTTCCCTCAGGTCTGCTTTAATCCCTGCCCTTTCTGGTGTGGGGCAACTGCAGTGTGTGTTGTGTGCATTTGCAGTGATGCAGAACTGCCCCAGGAGTGACCTGTAAGATTCACTTGCACAGATACTTACCATTGGTACAGCCATGGCTTCCTCAGCAGTGAGTCACTTCTACCTTGCAGTCAAGCTGCACCACTAGGACATGAGCAATACCTGCCCCCTGGGGGAAGGTGCTTGTGACACAGTCTTTGGGGGGTGAAGCCAATGCTGGGCATGGAGGGTATCTGGTGTAGAAATCATCAGGGCCACAGCAGGTGGGCTGGGGTGGGTGGCCCACGGAGTTGAGTTGGGAGTGGAGGTGGTTCTCCCTCCCAAATGCCTGTGGGGGCTGGCCTGGAGCCCACTATGCAGGGCTAGTCCAAACTACCTGCCATTGCTGCTTGCTTCCATGAACATGCCTCCACCTGTCCCTAAAGGGACACACCCTCCAGTTTTAAATCTTCTGCTTTAAGGAATCAGCAAAAAGTTGGGGAAACCAAGTTATGACTTCAGTTGTTTCTTGGTGAAACTCACTGAAGTCCAACTTTTCATTTAAATAATATGCCTTTCAAATGGTTGTGTATGAAACATATTTCAGGAACTTATTCTTAATGTCATGACCCATATTAGATTTCGTGCTTTAGACAGAGATGAATTAAATTTTGTAGACAAAGGAAATTATTTAGGGTAATCTACAGTAAGTGTGATATTGCCAAACAAGCTAAAGAGCATCAGACAGAAGTGATTTCATTTTAGAGATTAAGATAATGTTTGAATGGCCAGACCAGGTTTCACTAGGTTATCTAATTTTTTAAAAAAATGATATATCTATGATTTTAAATGCCTCCATTGCTGTGTATATCTATGATTTTAAATGCCTTCATATTGTCAGTCAGGAAATGTTGCTTGTGGTCTCTGCAGCCACAGGTCTGTCATTTTTTTTATGAGAATGGCTTTTTAGCCAACCTGAAAAATTTCATAGATGGTTTATTTCAATCTTAACTTCCCCATTTTAATGGAAAAATAGAAGGCCACATATTTTTTGGGGTTCTGAAATCTGAAAAGGTTGGTATCTTCACTTTTGCTCTTGAAAAGGGGGCAGAGAATTGTTGGTTTTATCTTAACCTGAACAATTAAATGAAACATTTCAGACTAAATGAGACTCCCTCCTCCCCCAAACTTTTCACAGAAAAGTGCCCAACTTGATAATATCATATTCATATTCCAAGTTTGTTCATTTATCCTCTCTCAGGAAAGTCAGCAAAATGTTCAAGAGGCCATTAGTGGAACTTAATTGTGCCATAAGCTTTGAGTTTGGCTCTCTGTACTGGGGTGAATTTTTCATCCAGCCTGAAACTGTGTTTTTCAGCTCCCTTCCCATGCTCCATCGAGCCAACCTGATTCCTTCCACCCTTTTCGCAGAGCTAGGGCTGAAGAATGGCTACGTGCTGAGCCTGAAAACAAGGGCGGAGGACTGAGTGTAAATTAGGAGGGGTACAGAAGATTAAACCAAGGTACTGTCTTTTCAAGGTCTGCAGATGCAGTCAGACAGTCCCTGCAGACCTGGTCTCAGTTCTCCCATAAACTCTATCCTGGACTTCAATTGTTAATGCTCCTATTGCTTGGACAAAGTAAAGTTGCATCTGTGGCCCTGTTCTTCCTTATGTGCTTGTTTAACTGGTGTTCTTCTTGAAACCAAACACCTGGATTAACCTTAATCTCACTCATTAGCAAATATTAGTCAGTCATCCTTGACATTTTGCTCAAATTGAAACTGTAGGCTTTGCCTGTTTGATGTTATTAATTAAATAAAACTTCCCACTGTGTGGAAGGGGGAAAAAGTACATTTCAAAAGGGGAGATAAAAGTGGCCTTCTCTGTCTCTCATGCTGAAATGCAGACATTTTGTCTGATCTCTGCCTTGGCCCTTTCTCTCTTCAGAAGGCGTTAGAATCTTCAGATCACCTGTTATTTCCAATTAGAGTTAGTGCCCTTTGCAATAGTTTGGTGTCTGCATAACTTATCCAGGTAACGGCTACATTGAAACGAGCAGGGTCTGAAGGAAGCCATTCACTGCAATTCTTTCCAAGTGAAAAATATGTAACTGCTCCTTTTGCAGTAGTTAAGGCAGCATTCAATTTGTGCTGGGTGGCTCCTGAGCGCTGCTCTGTCACTTTTTTGGGGGAACCAGAACGGTGTTCTGGTACTTCTCAGAACTACAAAGGCAGCCCTCCTGTGTAGTGTCCCAGCATGTCTGTAGGGCCCAGCACCCTAGAGTCACAGATGAAGACTTAAGGAGGGAGGAATATTATACAGCTGACTACCTCATCTAGGTAGAGTCAGGCCTGCCAGCAGGCCAGGGCAGGACCTACCCTGGGGCCCGGCAATTCAAAAGGGCCCAGGACTCTGGCTGCTGCCATCCTGCACTCCAGGCTCTGAGAACAGTGGGGGAGAGGCCATGACTCAGTGCATTCTGGTGGCGCTGAGGGCAAGCAGTTTTTTAGTTTGTATAAAACAGGTTTTCAGGGCTTTCTTGTCTACGCTGTACTGAGCACTGTGTATATATTACATACACTGACTAGGAGGCTGGTCTGGTGTTGCTTAGGTCCCGCAGGGCAGGGAGCTGGCAGTGTGGGGGATGCAGGAGTCAGGGCAGGGCCATGGAGATGCGGGGGCTAATGGTGTGGGGGAGTGCAGGAGTCAGGATTGGGAGTGAAGAGAGGCTCAGGGCAAGGGGTGGAGGGTGCAGGAGTTAGGTCACACAGTTCAGAGGGGGTGAGAGCCTGAGGGTGTGGGATGGGAGTGGCTGCCAGCTTTTCCCTGGGGCTGGCCCAGGGTAGCGGGGGCTATGCACCCCACCTGCTGACTTCTCTGTGGGGTGGGAGGAGGCCTTGCACCTTGCCTGCCAGCTTCTCCCTAGCGCCATCCCAGGGCAGGGGGGGTCTGTGCACCCTGACGAGTCCAGTCTGTGAGCAGCGGCGGCTGTGCAGCCCACCCTCCCCCAGTGGTCCCTGAAGCAGGCCAGAGTGGTGGGGGCCAGGCTGCTCACCAGTAGCTGCTCACTGGGGTGCTTGCTGCCCCCTGTAGTCATTCCTGAGTATAGCTGTCCCTGCTGTCATACCCCCCTTTCAGTTTGATACAAAACAATCACATCCCACACATATTCCATTGTCCTGGCATAACCAAACCCTGACCTGGCTTTAAGTTATGATAAGAGGAAGCTGCATACTAAATTTGGTGGTCCTAGCTCTCACTGTTTAGGAGGAGTTCTTGAACAAACAAGTTCTACGGACAGACAGATGGACAGACAGATGCATATTTCTAAAATATATAGTAAGATTACAGTAGTGCATAGTGCAGTAAGTAATCTTTGTAATGTTCTCCAGTGAACTTTGAGAGCACAGTGTTTTAAATAGCATGACATTAAAGTGCACTAAGGAACCTGTAGTATGCACCAGCAGGGTTTACTCAAACATTTTATATCCAGTGTATTGTAATGTGCATTGGAAATCACACCCCTGTACCCCACATTGCTGCTCTGTGTAGCCAAGCCCTTAGAGGTAAGTAACCATTTCTGGTGTTTTTGTTGGTGTTTATTGGATAAGCACAGATTTTGGGAGTGAGCATTTAATTAGTGTTTATCACTTAAAACCAGAAGCCCTAAAATCAGAAGCTCTATTTATTTTGGAATATTCTGACATATTGACACATTCATGACTCAGGGGTTGTACCATTTGACTGGAGAATTGCTAATATAGTTCCTATTTTTAAGAAAGGAAAAAAAAGCGACCCGGGTAACTATAGGCCTGTTAGTTTGACATCTGTAGTATGCAAGATCTTGGAAAAAATTTTGAAGGAGAAAGTAGTTAGAGACATTGAGGCTAATGGCAATTGGGACAAATTACAACATGGTTTTACAAAAGGTAGATCGTGCCAAACCAACTTGATCTCCTTTTTTGAGAAAGTAACAGATTTTTTAGATAAAGGAAATGCAGTGGATCTAATCTACCTCGACTTTAGTAAGGCATTTGATACAGTACCACATGGGGAATTATTGGTTAAATTGGAAAAAATAGGGATTAATATGAAAGTTGAGAGGTGGATAAGTAACTGGTTAAAGGGGAGACTACAGCGGGTCATATTGAAAGGTGAACTGTCAGGTTGGAGGAAGGTTACTAGCGGAGTTCCTCAGGGATCAGTTTTGGGGCCAATTTTATTTAATCTTTTTATTGCTGACCTTGGCACCAAAAGTGGAAGTGTTCTGATAAAATTTGCGGATGACACAAAGTTGGGAGGTATTGCCAATTCAGAAAAGGATCGGGATATCATACAGGAAGATCTGGATGACCTTGTAAATTGGAGTGATAGCAATAGGATGAAATTTAATAGTGAGAAGTGTAAGGTTATGCATTTAGGGATTAATAACAAGAATTTTAGTTATAAGCCGGGGACACATCAGTTGGAAGTAACGGAGGAGGAGAAGGACCTCGGAGTCCTGGCTGATTATAGGATGACTATGAGCCGCCATTGTGACATGGCCGTGAAAAAGGCTAATACGGTCTTGGGATGTATTAGGCGAGGTATTTCCGGTAGGGATAAGGAGGTGTTAGTGCCATTATACAAGGCATTGGTGAGACCCCATTTGGAATACTGTGTGCAGTTCTGGTCTCCCATGTTTAAGAAGGATGAATTCAAACTAGAACAGGTACAAAGAAGGGCCACTAGGATGATCCGAGGAATGGAAAACCTGTCTTATGAAAGGAGACTCAAGGAGCTTGGCTTGTTTACCTTAACCAAAAGAAGGCTGAGGGGGGACATGATTGCATTCTTTAAATATATTAGAGGGATAAATACCAGGGAGGGAGAGGAATTATTTAAGCTTAATACCAATGTGGACACAAGAACAAATGGATATAAGCTGGCTAGTAGGAAGTTTAGACTTGAGATTAGACGAAGGTTTCTAACCATTAGAGGAGTGAGGTTCTGGAACAGCCTTCCAAGGGAAGTAATGGGGGCAAAAGATCTATCTGGCTTCAAGATTAAACTAGATGGGTTTATGAAGGGGATGGTTTGATGAGATAACATGATCTTGGTAACTAGTTGACCATTCATTATCAGTGGTAAATAGGTCAATGGAGGGATGATCGGAGTTACTATAGAGAACTTTCTGGGTGTCTGGCTGGTGAGTCTTGCCCACATGCTGAGGGTTTAGCTGATCGCCATATTTGGGGTCGGGAAGGAATTTTCCTCCAGGGTAGATTGGCAGAGGCCCTGGAGGTTTTTCGCCTTCCTCTGTAGCATGGGGTACAGATCACAGCTGGAGGATTCTCTGCATCTTGGGGTCTTTGAACCATTGTTTCAAGGACTTCAATATCTGAGATATAGGTGAGAGGATTACTCTAGGAGTGGGTGGGTAAGATTCTGTGGCCTGCATTGTGCAGGGGATCAGACTAGCTGATCATAATGGTCCCTTCTGACCTTAAAGTCTATGAGTCTATGAGTCTATGACATCAGCATGTGATATTTCAGATTATACTGGGGTGGGCAAAAGGGCCTCTGTGGGCTGGATCTGGCCCACTAAGCGGGTTGATCTGGCGCCCTAAGGCCTTGCCGCTCCCCCATTTCTAGGCCAATTAGAGTCTGGGGGTGGGGGAAGCGCACAAAGTTTCCTCTGCCCTGCCAGGAGCACGTAGCCCTTTGAAGTGCCACATGCTCCTGGCAGGGCAGGAGGAGACTTCATGCGCTCTCCCGCCCCCAAGTACTGATTGGTCTGGGGGTGGGAGGAGCATGAGAAGTTTCCTCCACCCTGCTAGGAGCACGCGGCACTTTTCTAAGTGCCGCGTGCTCTTTGCATGGTGGGGGCAGGGCGGAGAAAGCTTTGTGCGCTCCCCCTGTTACCCTGGGATGCAGTAACGATTAAATTTAGTCTTCTAATTAGAATTTAAAGGGTCCGCTCTGACCTTCTGAGACCTAAAATATCCCAAGTCCCAGAAGAAGGGAACGCCCGATGCCGTATCTAACACTGGTGGTTTTTCGCAGTAAATAACAGCTGGACTCAAAATATGGGGCCAATCCATATATTGTAAATAATTTGAAGTAACAACCAGTAAGATATCAGTTTTGAACACTATAGATCCCTCCTAACCCAGAAGCGAAAGAAGACAGTAAATCCCCGATACATAAGGTACATACATTACAATAGATTGAGTGTAGACAGCCGGTGCTCACAACCTCAATGCTTTGGCTAATTGTAAGCCGCAGCAGAGGAGCAGTGAGGAGATCCCACGGCAGCAGATTACAGGCTCTTCTGCTCTGGTCTGGTCAGTGAGGACTCCCAGTGGGCAGTGGCTCCTGGACGCTGAGGTGAAGGACCTTCCATACTTCGCTTGTAATCCAGTGTGCCCAGATCTTCACTGTCTCGGTAGAATCACTGACAAGGGACTTCTCCACAAGCAGCTAACTCAAAGACAGCATGTAGCCCACAACGACACCAATCCAGTCTCATTCACTCATGACAAACAGGGACGTCAGACAATCCATTCACTCGGATCCAACCCTAAGGACAGTTATAGTTCAGGGAAGGAACGAACCCACCAACCACCAATCAACCCGAACTGGGCTTCGGCAGGGGTTTTTATTAACCTTAAGGCGGGAAAAGAAGTATGAGGGCTGAGTGCATAATAGTGTTGGGTGCAAAAGGGGCTGAGTGCACTTCTGAGCAGGGTGCACAGCTCCTAGGGCCGTGTGCAAAGAAGCACCGAGTGCAAATCTGTGGTGAGTGGAAAACAAGGCAGAAAACCTTTGGCGGGAAACCCTTCTTGACAGGAATCTAAAATGGCATCCCCACAGACTCCATTTTGAAAGAATAGCTACACATTAAAGCCCAATCATACTTATCATACTTTTAGGTGTAACACCCTGCCCCCAAGCTCTCATTGGCCTGGGGGCAGGAGAGCATGCAAAGCCTCCTCCTGCCCTGTGAGGAACGCGCAGCACTTTGAAGTGCTGCATGCTCCTCGCAGGGCAGTGGTAGGGCGGAAGAAACTTTGTGCGCTTCTCCAGCCTCAAGGCTCCAATTAGCCTGGGGGTGGGGGAGTGTGTGAAGCTTCTTCCTGCCCTGCTAGGGGCATGGGTGCTTAGTGGGAAGGAGGGGCAATGGAGCCCCCCCACCCTCAGACCAATCATGGTCTGTGGGTGGGGAAGCCTGGAAGCATCTGGCCCCGCCCCTTCCGGGGCACTCCAGGGCCATTTCAAAATTTTTGGCCCTGTCAAAAATTATTGCTCACCACAGGATTATACCGTATGTGCTTGGTTAGTGCAATAATAGGAAAGTTAAATAAGTTAAATATAAAATGTCAGCAAACCCAAAATGAAGCCAAAACTATAGGTTGTGAATGTATGTTTGCTGGCCTGCATCCCTCCATATCAGCACCCTGGATTTCAGGGCCCTGCTAGGTAAGGAACATGAAAAACAAAATGCACATTGATCAATAGGCTAACCTAAGACACTTGTAGGAGCACAGCAGGCATAGCTATATTTTGGTTTTTGCTTCCTTTGGTATACTGCAAGTCCTGCGGTCTCGTTATTGACTGCAATAGCTTAGAGGATACCGCAAGAAGGGAACAGCTATTAAAAGCCTCCATGAGGATTTGGAGTTGGCTGGCGTAAGTTCAGGGTCCATCAGATTGAAATCAGTTCTGTGCATCTTACTGGTTCTGCCTAGGCCTGTAATTAACATTTGCTAATTTCATTGAAATTCATGCTGGCTACAGGAGGCTGGTCTGTTGAAAGATGTTACCCTGCTTTTTATTCTACTGTATTTCCAATTAAGTGGTACTCTGTATCCATTAAGCTTTCAAAGCAACTGGGAGCTGTCAATAATATCACTCTCTGCTCTGGTGAAAAAATGGAAAAATCTCCCCTGCATATTGGTATCTCAAGAGAAAACAAACTGCTTCCTTGTTAAAGTGCCAGGTATGGTAAAACAAGCGAAATATACCGTTAATAGCTAGGGATGAGGGCAGTTTGAGTTAGAGTTCATTGGCCATTTTATATTCTTCTGACAACAGTAAGAAGAAATCACTGCCTAAAGTTTCAAAGAGAATGCATATGTAGCCACATACCAATGCTGACTTTTATGGGAGCTATTTGATTAACTCTCCTATGGCCCATTGGGAAATGTAGCTGTCTCATGTCTAATTTCACTTTGAATTCTCTGCATTTTGCCATTTAGCCACCAGTTACATATTTCCCTCCCAAATTCAATGCTCCCATGAGCATTGTATGTGAAAAATACATTGTCCCCCACCTAAATTTAGCTGCCCCATGGAAATTGCCAATGTTTTTCTAGTGTCACTTCATATTACCAAAATATTTTTTCTAGCATGTTATTCTGGAAGGCAGTGTTATTTTGCCACATGTTGCATACAGAACCCAAAGTTTCCAGTGTGAATTCTCATAACAAACTGCTAGGAAAAGGCACTGGAAAGACATTATTTGTAAATGTATTCAGTGAACAATTCTGAATAACAAATAAATGTGAGATCATCATGAGCTGAAAATGGAAAATAGGATAACTAACTGAATTACTCACGTATGTATTTAGCAAAGATGGCATTTCTAAGGGATGGCTAAAGGGCAAAGATAAGCATATGAATATTTGGAGCAAGTAAATACCAATGAGAAAATGGCATAATTTAGTGAACGGGGGTATAATTAGGTATATAGAGAAGTTTATGGTATTTATCACTACTGCACAATCTGCTGAGCTATGGAATAATCTCTCAAGAGAAGTGTTGCCTCTCTTGGCATATTTTAAAACTACTGATTTAAAAAAAGTATGCTGTGGAACAATTGTCCACTAATAAGGAGGATTGGCTTGACCAAATTGATCTTTTTCCAGCTCCAAATTCTTTAATCCACTCAAAATTCCATCCAGAATGGGCAACATGGCCAGTCGAATTCCATCCCACAGCTATTTTCTAAGGGAGATAGCTACTGCTTTGGGAAAAGCCAGGAGATGGACCGTGCATCACTGAAGTCCCTTTTACGCCTCGCTCAAAGAAAGGATAAGATATGAACCTTATGTCTTCTCTTATGGTTTCTTTGCTGTAAGGCTTATGGTTATGTGGAACGTAAGTGGTGCATAGGTATCATGCTAGCCCCATCAGAGGAATGAATTTCACTGTAAATGAGCACAGCCCAGTTAGCATATTGCATGCAGTTTCAATAAACCAGATTTTTTTTCATTAATTTTGAGCTGCTGGACAAAAGATAAATTCTGCAGCCAAAGTACTGCCTAACTGAGGGGGTACTGAGGATGAAAGTAGTATCCCACTGCCAGTCTTTATGTGTGCTCTATTTATAACACATTTCTGGAGCCCACTGCTATTATATGCTTATTCCAGCAGAGAGAACTGAGCTCCCTGTCACTTGTCTTTAAGCAGCAGCTGAACACCTACGCTTTTGAAATGAAACAATAAAAAAGTTTCTTCCTGGTTCATTTGATCAAAGAAAAGATGCAGCAAGAAGTAGACTTCTGTATGTCTATACAGGGGATTTGCTCTGGAGTGGCTGCTTTAGTGCAACAGTCCCTAGTGTAGACAAACAACACAGTCCAATGCATGGGCTTCCATTATAAAAATACTAAATGATAAGAGAGAGAAAGGAAGAGCAATTAATGTGCAGGTTGGATCAGGCCTGTTGTGCAGGAATATTTTGGATTATAACATACAGTGACTCTCAAAGTGGGTGGAGGCGCAGAGATCAGCACAGAACCTTAGCAATGAAATTTTCATGAAGGAGCCCAGACAGCTTCAATCTATGTCCATGGCAGCCTGCTCTTAGTATAAGGGCCAGGGTGGCACTGAGGACCACCAAATAAAAGGAGGATGGCTAGCCAAGAATCCTCAAAGAAAGCTTGGAGTGTTCATATTATCCTAGTACTTCGGAGCCAGTGCCCTAGGGCAGAGATTCTGGAATTACTACCAATGTTCTGTATAGTACTTCTTTGGTGATTTATGGAGAAATGGCTGGTTATATGCTGTTGGGCGGCTTCTTTCCTTCCAGGTACAAAGTTGCATTAATGCTGTTAAAAATACACATGTTCCTAATATTATTCTTCCATGTAAATGCAATGTAGCTGCCGCAAATGTTTGTTCTAAGTGGTCCATGAATACACAACCCAGAGGGGAGGTGGTCCATGGTATGCAAAACCATGATTTTTTCTATTAAGAGGGGGTGTATTAAAATGCTTTGGAACTCCCCAGTCATAGAGGATCATGGAACAAAGCCTAGTTCTGTCTCAACTCAGCCAACTACAAGCAAAATATCTTGTAACACGAAAGGAGGTAGGCTTGAGGACACCATTAATATTTAAAACATATATGCATATTTATATGATTTATGTATAAATATAATGATGAATCATTTTGAAATAGCACACTGACATACTAATAGCAAAATAAAACAAAGTTCACTGGAATTAACATCAAAACACAGCCTGATCTGCTCTGTGCATTGACCCTAACAATATACTTCTAATTAGAGATGACTCCATGAGGTTTACAGTGAGAGGTCTGGAGCTGCCCTTTGCTGCTTGAGTCAATCTCGACTCTTAATTTTCTCCATTATTGTCCTTCCAGTTTGTATATTTTGTGTGTGATCAGAGGGTGATGGTGGGAAGCTGAGGTGGGTTAATGGCCATTTGGCAAAGGATTTATCTCTTGTTCTGTGTATGTAAACAGCACAACATGTCTCTCTTTACAAGCAGCATTATAGGGTTAGTAATATTTGTCCAGTTGAGGAAGGCAGGTGGCTTCTACAAAGAGCCAAGTGAACCCAGCTGGCTGGTTTTGTTAGGGCTTTGTGTCCAGAGGTGGAGGTAGGCTGCATTCTGAGTTGCCCTGTATAAAGGAGTTGAAATTTTTGGTCTGGTAATGATGAAGACAAAGTAGAGGTATTTTTAAAATGCAGCAAATTGTCTCCAGCAGCTTGTGGGAGAGAGAGCTCCTAGCTCCTTCAGCAGGGCCAAGCAACCCAAATGTGAGTGATCCTGTGTGCCAGGTCACAGCACCAACCATTCCAGTTTGGGCTGTTAGGACGAGTGCATTCTAACCCTGAGTGTGGCAGAGGACTGGAAGCTAGTGCCTAGGGCTGGAGGCCAGGGCTCTTGGGTTCTCACCCTAGAGGCAACAGAGGAATGGGGGCTGGGGGCCAGGGCTGGGGTCAGGGCTCCTGGGTTCTGGCCCTACAGGCGGCAGAGGAATGGGGGCTAGTGCCTAGGGCTGGGAGCCTGGGTCCTGAGGAAGGGGCCGGGAGCCGAGGGCTGCAGCGCCGTCCACCCGGCATAAAGCTGCGTCCCCCACTCTCTCTCCCGGGGGGCCCCTGAACCCGCCCCGGCTGCTCCCCCGGGAGTGCGCAGGGAGGGGTTTGCGGGCGAGCCGCGGGCGGCTGTCAGGGTGATGCAGCCTGTGTGGGAGGGGATACCCCGGCTCCAGCATGAGGACTGTGTGAAAGATGTGCGAGCAGGCAGCGCGCTACTGCAGGGAGAGCGTCCACAAGATCTTCCACAAGCAGCAGCCGCAGCTCCGGGGGCTGGACGGGCTGCTCCGCTGGATAGTCACCAAGATGAGCGACAAGAGCATCCTCTCGGAGCGGGAGCTGCCGCTGGAGGGGCAGGCGGCCGCCGGGCAGGGCTTCTGCCCCCCGGAGCAGAGGAAAGGCACCTCGGTCATCCTGGATGTGAGTTCCCGTAGGGCACGGGCAGCAGCCGGCTGGGCGCTTCAGCGGGGAGCCCGGGCCGGTGCGAAGAGCCGCAAAGTGGGGGGCGCTGCGAGCTGCCCCCGATCCCCCTTTGCACGGCCCCGCTTCCGGCTCTGCAGCAGCGAGACCGGGAAGGGAGCAGGTGGGGACCCGGGCGGGGTGAGTCTTGTTGGGGCCGCAAATCTTCCCAGGCTGGGACGAGAGCGGCCCCGGCCCTGCGGGGCTAAAGGCGGACGGCGGGGTGAGCGGGAGCTGCCCAGCCCAGGGCAAGGCGGCCGGGACAGTGGGCAAGGGAGCCGGGTCAGATCTCCATCCCTCCCGCGCCTGTGGCTGCCAGGAGTCGCCACCGAGCAGTCCGGGACATTGCCGCAGAAGCGGGATTGCCCCCGGCCCGGGGTCACTAAGAGCGTTCAGTGCCCGAGCCAGCCTAGGCTCGCGGGGGAGCCGCCTCGTGCGCCTTTCTGTGGTGTCAGTGTCTCCCTCCCCCTTCTGTCTCCGGGACAGCCCCGGCTTTTCCTCCCAGCGTGCCTTCCGACCTGCAAAGTATCTGGTGTGTGGCTCAAAGCTTCAGGGAGAGATGGGAGCCAGAAAGAGTGAAATCTAGGTGGCCCCTCCATTCAGACGAATATGTTAAGGCAAACACCTGCTCTGCAGTTTGAGATTAGATCCAGTAGGCTTGTTTGTACTCTTTTCTGGGCAGGTTCTGTCAGTGCCATTGGCTACTCATCAGCAAATGGCACTTTCACAACACTGAAACTGAAGAATAGTTCCAGGGTTCCCAAGCATGGATTAAATTGCTGGTTTATTGGTGTGATGGAATTGCACTTCAGTTATGGGAAATGGACTATCACATCCAATATATTCTTATTGAAAATAAAAAAAGCACAATACATGGCGTTTTTTCTGGCACATTTCCTATGGTGAAACTATAGTTCTCAGTTGAGGTGCATATATCTCTGGAGATACACAGAGGGCTTCATTTAGATACTAACCTAGTTTTACAATAGGCTCCAAAAAGCACTAGTAAGGTCAGTACAAACTAAAATTTCATACAATGACTGATTTATACTGCTTTATATCCTATACAGTGAAATGTAAGGACAATGCTTATATTCCAACTGATTTGTTTTATGGTGCAAATGATTATTTTATGGCATACATGATAAATACAGAAAAGTTGCTTGATAGTGCACTGTGACACTTTTTGTATGTTTCTCTGATTTTATTAGTCATTTTTAAGTGAGGTGAAACTTGGGGGTACACAAGACAAATCAGATTCCTGAAAGGGATTCAGTAGTTTGGAGAGGCTGGGAGCCACTGCTATATAGTGGATGTTTTTGAATGTTAAGCCTCACATGAGTTTGATGATTTGGCATTTAAAGGTACATTAAGCATTAGATATTTTAAACTAAATGAAATCTGTTTAGCTATGTCTGCACAGCAGCATTATTTAGGAATCACTGATGTTATTCTGAAATAACAAAGAGTGTGTCTACACTGCAAGCCATTATTTTGAAATAATGGCAAGCTGAAGGATTTCTTACTACAACTCCTGTAACCCTCATTTTACGGGGAGTAAGGGAAGTCAAAGGGAGAGTGTTCTTCCTTTGACTTTCTGCTGGGTAGACAGCACCAAAAGTCGAATTAAAGTATTTTGACTTTAGCTACACAATTGACATAGCTCAAGTTGCATAACTTAATTTGTCTTTTACCCTGCTGTATAGACTTGTCCTATTTGAGATATTTAAATGTGAAAGAAAAGTATAGGACATATTAATTGTAATCAAATCCTTGACAGTAAGGCATAAATAGTAAATGAGTTCATTCCAACCTTTGGGGTAGATTTCTTCTCTCAACTAAGCAAAAAAATAGCATATTCTTACATTAAGCAAAAGTTTTTTAAAAAAGGAATTTGTCCCAGAATAAAATAACTATTAATCTCCCAAGGCTCGGGCATGTGCATTTCAGACAGGAATTAAATTTCATTTAGTAATTAAATGAATAACTTGGGGGAATCATAGCCATTCTGTATCAGACATGATAGATAATGTATGTATCAGGCATGAATTCTGGATTCCTTTGTAAAATAAAGGTGATTACACAGATTACCTTTTGCAGTGTTCTTTTCTTGAGAGGTTAGGACATGTTCTCATTACGTGCGTCATGCTTGTTAAACAGAATTAGGTTTTCTCAAATTTTCTTCTCTGCTGTTCTTATGACTATAATAATCTCAATTTTTAATCATAGAATCCTAGTATGAGAACTTAGGTAATTTAATAATCTTTACATCTCATGTTTATCCATAGTTCTATTTCATACCAGTTAAATAACTTGCACCTCTACAAATAAACTTTGCAACTTTTCTTAATAGCATTTTCACCAAAAATATAGAACTCTCTGAAGAACAGTGAAAAGAATAATTAAGGACAGGTATATAATAACTTTCACACAACTGTTTTTAGCACATGCAAGCAGTTTGTGACATTTATGTCAGTATTATTAGGGAATGTGTATTTAATACTTTATAATATTTACTGTTAGCTGTTTTAGTAAATTCTTTGCATTTAAATGGAATTAAAAGAGAACAGAGTTGGGGGGGGGGCAGTACAGGCAACTCCTGAAGAAAATATAATGCAAACTGTTATAATATTATAGTTTCTGATACACATCAGTTTTGCAGTCTTCCATCTTTAAAAAAATACAACCATAAACCTGTAGTGATCATAAAAAAATAGCTACTGATAATGGCAATAGTTGGAGTCTGTTAATATCCCTGAGTCCAAACCAACAATATCTCTTCTATACTAGTCCTTAGATTTCCTGACAAATCTTGTTGAATCATGTCAGAATCCACAACAGGCATTGTCACCTGCAAGAGACAACAAAACTCACTTTATTTGTGATCTAAGGCCAATTCTGGGCTCAAATTGAAAGAGACGATGGGTTTATGAGTTAACTAGTTGTGTCAAATTTATCTTCTTCTGATTGTCTTTGGCCCAACTAATACAATTGAATGTTGCTCCCAATTTCAACATTTTAGTGGGCAGAAACATGTTGCCATTTAGAAATATTTGATGTATAAAAGCTAAGCAACTAATATGTTTTTGTGGATCTGATTTTTTCTCTCCACCTACTGAAAATGTAACTGAAGATGGTTACCTGTGATACCAGCATAGATGATACAGTTACACAAACAACAGTATTTTGCCCTGACCAGGTGCCCCATAGGTGGAAAATATTGTCACAGTTTTAAAACACCCATATTAATGTTAAGTTCCATTAAATGTGCTAATTTTTTTTAAATGGGAAAAGAAGATATTTGATATGAGAAATATAAACTTGTAAAATTTTGCAACCACAGAAAAATGAAACAAATGATAATGCACGCCACATTCATCTGTATCTGAATCATTGTTTTGCTTTTCAGTTAGATCGACTTTTTTTGCATTCTCTCTTATGTGTTTGAAAGCAGAATTGGGTGAATTCTACAAAATCATTTCAGCATTTTTTTTTGTTCTTTAAATGTTTGCTTTATCTTGGTTATTTATAACTACAGCAAACACTTCACCTGAGCTTCCACTATCATAGGTTCTTTGCAAGAATCTCCTAAGACAGTTCCCATGCAACAGAGCTTACAATCGAGACAAATTAGACAAAGGATGGGGGAAATGAAATATTATCTCCATTTTACAGATCTGAAACTTAGAGTGCAATGAAAGATTTGCCAAAAAAGTCTGTAGGAGAGCTGGGAATGGAATTTGTGGTTCCCCAGTGCTTTTCCAATGACCTAACCATAAGCTCATCCTTCCTCCCAATAGTTCATGCCCTTTATGGCCTTGCTTTCCATGAACTTTTATTGTACCAAATGTTTGATAAAAATAAATTTAAGATCACACACTCGGATTCTCAAGGAAGAAACTTATTCTCTTTCTAGGAGCATTAGCACCAGAAAGGTCCATTAATTCATACAGGGAATAAAATATACCATATGACTTATTTGACTAGTCACAACTAAGTAACATAGTTTGAATTCTGGGAAGAAAACTGTAGAATAAATTATATGTGAAAAATTTAATTAAATGTATTTGAATACCAAATCCAAGCAAATCACAACCTGTTCTCTAGCAACTCAAAAATCAGAAGATTAAAATTGTTTATTGTGACTTATGAATTAGTCACTCAGCTCAAATGCCTGTTCTGAAACTTACAAAATAACCATGTTACTTATTTCCATTATCTTTATTCTTTTGCTTGCTCTGAATTTCCTTTGACTCATGCATCCCTGATACCTTTTCTTCAAGTTCAGAACAACTATCTAGGCATTTAAGAAATAAGTACTGTGCAGGCAGCAAGATCAAAAATGCACGTGCAAAATACCTTCCACATAGAATTGTGTTGGAATGCAGCTTTTTTTGGCATGACTATTTGAATGAATCTACACATTTAACTTTTTACTGTACACATTTACTAGATGACTTAAGAAAATGACTTAAGAAAAGCCCCTGCATAGAATATAATGGACTATTTAATACCAATTTGGAAGCTGATATGACCTGTTGTGCTTAGTGGAAGATTCCTGTGTTAACTTGTTGTTAATTTGTTACTTACTCATGGCCTCTTTTTGCTATGCCACAGTGACAGGAGCCCTGTAAAGACAATGGCGTGGATAGGGAAGGGGAGAATTGGGGATTGTCTGTTACTTATAAGTGATCCCTTGATGTGATTATTGAAAAACATTGATGGATTATGAAGAAACTGCCATATGCTCATCCACAACAAGGCAGTGGCTGTCATATGGGACCTTGGAGATCAAGGAAGGATAAAATGGAGGAGGTAGAACTGGCAAGATCTCACAGTCTCCATCGGGAACATGACATACATTGTTTAGGGTCCACATTTTCCTTGCAGTATATTTTTAAGTTTCACAAAAGGCTCTTGTACATCCTTTTGGGTGAGTAAAATAGTTGATAGTGTTCAAAGGTGCAGTTTAAGATTCTGGCATTCCAGGTGTTAAAATATAACACACAAAATTGCAGATTAAATTTAAGCTGCATGATTCTATTTGTACCTGTTTGTACTCTGATGCATAACAGCAATGTGAAGCATACCTGGAATTGGTAATTTTGTATAATATGCCATATCTACAGTACATAATACCAGTGATCTCTGAGCAGTCTTATTGGGGAGCACCCCACTTAACAAATACAAATCTTCCCCATGGATCAATTATTTATAACATTTGAGCATGTAGTTTATTAAATTGGTCTTTGTGATTCCCAGATGGGATGGTAACTACATTAAGATGGTACTGCAGCATTCATTCCAGCTATCAGTATTTGATCCAGTACTGCGAGACCCAAGCATTCCAAACCTCATGAATCTGGCCAACCAAAGTTCTGATCCTTCCTTCCTTCCTTTCTTCTCTCTCACGCACACCATGTAAACCTTTAATTGGAAGAAATGCTGGCAGCAGACATATCTAGAGAGAACCATTTATAATTCTGCCTGGTCAGAACACAGACCCCATTTACAGAGCTTTGCTATCAATTGCTTCCTGCTGTTCTGCTTTTTTATTAAAAGCACAACAGTAGTGGCTGAAGTTAACACCAAAACAAAGCTATCATTGAATTAATCATATTAATAGCATAGCTTAATTCATAGATAAAATAGCATCAGATGGTGATGATCAACATTAAACTTTAGGTAAGTGGGTCCCATGCAGTTTAAATACATGGGGGTCAGATTTTTACGAGCCCATTTCCCACTTGACATGCTATTAAGTGCCCATCTTTCAAAAGTGCTCAGCCAGATTTCACAAAAGCTCACAAATGATAGGCTGTGCTCCCTTGAAAACCTGGCCCATAAAGTAGATTGACTAGTGGAACAATGTTCTCTCCATTTTCTAACACTTCTGATTAGGGATTGCTTCTCGTCAATCTCTTTCCATATTTCCCAGTTCTTTATTAATCTGCTCTGTATCCAAATAATACCTTTAATGACACTTTCAAACTTCTTTTATTGACTTCAATGGGGCTGCATAGATGTAACATTGGGAAGAATTTGGCTTCTGTCTAGCAGTGACTTCCCAAATTCAAAACAAAGAACCAACATTTTTAGCAATTCTTTCTCTCTCTCCCCTAGTCTCTAATCTAACTCTAACTATTAAACAATCTCATTTGCAATATTTTTTCTTACTCCCCTTTTGCCTGGCTCTGTTCTCCTCCTCTGTTTTTTAATTTATTCATTTTTTCTCCTCTCCTCTCCCCTTCAACCTTGAAACTCTTATGATTTCTCTCTCAGGATGACCTTTCTTTTCAGCCTCCACTTATAAACTCTGAAAGCTTTCCAGTTTCTCAGAACACCCTGACCTCAAGAGTGTTAATGAGATCCGGGAAGTGGGGAGCGAGGGGAGAGGGCAGGCGGAGAGCAGGGGAGAGTAGAGAGGAGCAGAGGTCAGCTAAAGATTGGGCACAATATACATATTCAGGTATCATTGCTCAACAGCAGGACCACTCATATGCCCTGTAAGATTGAGTTGTTGATCTAAGGTCAGTTCCTGTTCTACATCTTCCTGCATCACTGTTGTCTTGACTTTCTGGTTGGTTTTCTTGTTGGAGGCAAAGAAGTAAAAGGACCTAGAGCTCCCCCAAGGTCAGAGGAGAAGTTCCCTATGGAAACACTATACAGTTAGTATATTGGGATGTGGGCAGGAGAGGGAGCTTGCATTGCTGTCTGTATGGCGTCTGTTCTGTGCAGTAATAAAAGGCCATCAGACGTTTCACTAGTACTAAAATATTAAAAGTAAAAATAAAATGCTCCATGGAACAATACAGAGGGTGGACTCCTCTGTATCTGGTCTGGAATTCATTGAGGCTTCCAGTGCAGGATCTAGCCACACATGGAAGAGCTCCCTTTGAAAATCAATAGGAAGGGTGAAGCATAAATGATTCCTTTTTCCAGCACAACACCTGCTTTGGGAAAAGGTTGCCATGGCAAGCTAACATTTCACACCTGCAAGTCAATGAAGCTTGGAGTTGAAGTACAGATGCTGTTAAACC
The DNA here is from genome assembly GCA_032595735.1 of Pelochelys cantorii. Lineage (NCBI taxonomy): Eukaryota > Metazoa > Chordata > Testudines > Trionychidae > Pelochelys > Pelochelys cantorii. The sequence goes on along the minus strand of CM064339.1, from coordinate 8,209,002 downwards.
ATAGATATCTATGGGACAATTATATCCAACATATCTTTGTGTGGAAGAGGCCTCTTGAAACCTGCCCTCATGTTCAGCTGTTATGAAATTGTGCCTTTTGAAGTGTCACTTAGATCCTTGCTGAATGCATAGGTTGCCTCCCTTCCCCCCCTTCCCACACCCTCTTTCCCACGAAAAAGAAAAGGGGAGGATAGTATCCTTTGTAATCCAGCTATTAACAGCCCTTCTGCAGATGCTTGTTGTTCTGGTCTAGCTGTGCCAGGCTAGTGTCATATCTCTTTGCACTAATAGCACTTCTTGATACTTACCCTGTAAGATTCACACCCACTTGATACTTCAACAAGTAGGAAGGAGACAGAGTGCATAGGTACTTGCATTGCTAAGAAGACAACCAGAACTGATTGCAGTAGGAGCAAGAAAAATCTTTAAAGATCATGGTGGGTGGAAAGTGTCTGTAACTGAATTAATATTGGAAAACAAATGAGTGAATGCAAATGAGCATAAGAATTCCTTTGAGAGGTGAGCAATTGAAAAGACTAGAGGCCAGATTTGAAATCCCTACTAAATCCCTTTGTTTGGCTTAATTTGCTTTCTGAGGGTACCTCTGACAATGGGGCTCTAGTGGCATGTCTACCCTTGGCTGCCAGAAGCCATCAACATCCAGATACAACTTAGAGCAGCCCTGAGCCTGCTTTTGGTTGGTCCCAAATCATGGTGTACCATCCACCTTTTGAGGCCTCCCCTGAGTCCTGCAGTGATCACATTCTTATTTATTCTTGGATCTCGACTTTTAATACTTCAATCATCTGAAGAAGTGGGTTGTGCCCATGAAAGCTCATGATTCCATCTACATGTTTTGTTAAGTCTTTAATGTGCAGCTAGACTATTAGTTGTTTTTTAAGTTTTTCCAGTTACAGACTAATTCGGCTACCCCTCTGAAGCATATGAAAATCTTCCCAGCTACCTCTGAAATGTAGTCACTGCCCATCTCTTACACATTTCCCCCCAAAAGGTTTCCTGCCCTAGTGCATGAATTCTATAGAAATTCACTGTTAGAAAATAGAAAACCCTTTCTTCCTGCAGGAAAGGTGTCTATTTTATGTTTTGGGATTGTCTCTTAGCCAGATGAAACTGCAAGGGGAATATAAATTAGGTAGGGGATAAATACTGGAATAAGAACTTGTCTGGGACGCCTTGGTTTGCAATCCATGGACTTGTGAAAAGTAGGCTCTTCAGTAGGATAAGATCTGTAATGACTTAGGGCATGTCTGTGTAACCCACACACCTAGTGGGTGTGGTTCACTATCCCATGTAGTGGCACTTAGACCACTTACAGTGAGAGGTAAGAACAGGGGAGCTGAGAGCCAGCTGGCTTTTAGCTCAAGCAGTCCCTGAGTACTAAGCTCCAGAGGTCCCAGATTCAAATCTGCCTGGTGGCGGTTACATCTGCACTGCAGCTGAAAGCATGCTTCCCTGTGCAAGTAGGCTGATGTGTTGCCTCTGCTGGAGCTTAGCACTCTACAAATAGTGGTGTAGTCAGGGGAGATAGTGTAAGTTAGTAGCCTGAGTATGTACCTAGGGAGTTCTGGGTGGTTGGCTAGCCTGAAATGCTGCCCATGCTACCCCTGGCTTTACTGCTATTTTTAGTGTGCTAGCTCTCCTTGAGCTAATGTGTCTGTCTGCTCACACTGGGAAGCATGCACTTAGCTGCAGCATAGAGGTACCCTGAGTAGTTTCTCCTGAAAACAGTATCCCCAACAGAACAGAGGCCCAGAATGCCAAGTGGGACAATATTTCAGTACTCAGAGGAAGGTGTGCAATGACTGAGTCATCCCTTCCCTTTTTTCTGAGGGAGTTGGTGACGTTGGCTGACCATATCAGCCCATGCGTAGCTCCTGAGGGCCAAAAACTGTGTGGCTGCTGGGTCTTATTGTTTTTATGTGAATAATGGAAGAAGCATCATTCCTCCTGCAATCATGAGATGGGCGTTACCTACAATGGTCTGGGTGGGGGAGCTAGGGGAAGATTATTTTGCCACACCTGATGCAGGAGCAGAAACCTCACAGTACCACTCTCCATGGATCTCATAAGGTGCCAAGGTTCATTTCATGAGAGAGCACTTGGGAAAGACCTTCTAAGTATTGTGCATGTACAGAAAGTTAATAATACAGATAACACAGGGGTGGGCAATAATTTTTAAAGGGGGGCCATGCCAAGATTTTGGCAAGTGGTCAAGGGCTGCACTTCTATAGGGGAGTGTGGAGTCTAGAATGGAAGTTGGGTGCAGAAGGGAGCTTGGGGTAAGAGTCTGGGGTACAGGAGGGTGTGTGGAGTCTGAGTGGGAGTTTGGGTGAAGGAGGGGGTTTTGATCCGGGGCAGGGCTTGAGGTGCAGGGTCCAGGAGGGGGTAAGGGTGCAGGAGAGGATTCTAGCCTGGGGGAGGGCTCTAGCAGGGGGTGCAGGGTCTGGGACAGAGTTGTGACCTGGTAGAAGGGGGTGCAGAGGGTTTGGGTGGTGTCCAGGGGTAGGGGAATGGGGTGCAGGGTCAGGGAGGGGGTATAGGTGCAGGAGAAAATTCTGACCTAGGGGAGGGTTATAGGAGGGGCTGAAGGGTTTGGAAGGGAGTTGTGACCTGGGAGAAGGAGGAAAGGTTTTGGGTGGTGGCAGGTAGTTGGGGGGAAAGAGGGGGTGGGGTGTTAGAAGCAGGCTCTGGCTAGGAGACACTTACCTATTGGCCAGTGGGAAAACTGGCCAATGAAAGCTGAGAGATTTTGCTGGGGGGTGGGAGTAGTGTGCAAAGTCTCCCTCGTTTCTCCTGGGAAGTCCAGAGCGGAGAGCAGCCTGCTATTTAATGAGTGAGCTGCTCTCTGTAAGGGTTTTGGCAAGGTGGCCACAGGCTGGATCCAGTGACTAAGCAGGCTGGATCCAGCCTGCTGGAAAACTCGTGCCCACTCCTGAGATAACTACTGAGGAGACTTTTTTAATATAACTGAACATTTTAATTTTCCTTTTTGCCCTCTTCCCTAGAGGCTCCTTCAGTGGATTTTGTCACACCTTGCTTATTCTTCTGTAATGGCACAGGAAATGAAACTGCTATTGAAATGTGTTTTTTTATTTTATTTTAACCTTTCAGCCAATCATATTAACCTTCTGCAGGAATAATAATAAACCCCACATGAAGTATAATAACTTTTTGACTTAAGGAAGTGATTGTGGGAAATGAGTGAAATTGCCAAGAAAACCATAATTAAGCAACCTCCAGTGTTGGCAGATTTGTACCCCAAAGCTTTGAGGGCATGCTAGGCAGAGTTGATTATTTACACTATAAAACCTGATTTTTCCAGATGGTTAGTATTGCAGCTGTTTTAAACTGCTTAAGGGTGAAATTAGTGTTTTAGTTTTTTTTAAAAGTTGTCATCCCAAATATTATTGTAAAAATATGTGAAGCTGCTGCTTATAAGAACAATAAAGACATCGTTTAATTTCTGTTTCACCTGTGCTGGTTTTTTTTTTTTGCCAGTCTTTAAAGTAAAGGCTAATTTTACTCCCAAGAAAAAAAAGCTTTTGAGCTCAACTGGTTGCTAAAATGGACTAGTGCCCTTTTAATATTTTGTAAACAATTGTTTATGGCTCGTGTAACAGCAGTGAAGTCAGTGGATTTGCACAATGGATTAACTTGCCCAAATCTTTAGGCTAATACATTTAGAAAACTGTCGGAGAAGCATATGCTGAATGTGATAAAGGCAGTATTTTTGGTTCAAAAAGAATCTGCTGTTTATTTCTTGAAAATGACAGGTGAGCCTGACAATCAGAGAACTAGAGGGAATGGGATGGAGAGGACATTCCTAATCACCTGAGTCCATGCCTAAGTAGTGCAAGCATGTGTGCTTTCCTGGACTCCCAGTGGTCACACGCTGGTCTCAGTCATTGGTATGAAGCTAATGGGGCCTCATGCATGGTATTAAGAGAAGAATTGATCCATTAATATTCATCTCCTCTAGTTCTTGTGACCTCCGGTACAGTTGCCTTGACAAAGTCTAAGTGACTTCTGCTAAGTTTAAAATGGCACAAACAATGTCTCTGCAAATCCAGAGAGATCACACTTTGCAGTGGATGCAGTTCTACAGCACGCTTTTTGCAGGAACTGACCCGGAGGGAAAGGATCCAGGTGTTTCTCTCTTCATAATATTTCTGGTTGGGTGACAGGTCAAAATAATGCTCCGAGTCTCAAACTTTTGGTACTGTGGGAGCTTTGTGTCAAGGGGTTATAGTTGAGTCCCCCAATCTGTGTTTTACAGCCTCTGACTAACCAGGGCATCGGGGCTCAAATACCACCATGAGGGGCAAGCCTATAAAAGTGGGTGACATTCCTCCATACATTTTATGTTTCCATTCTTCAGCTCTGCATTGAATTGAATGGAGCCCTCAGCTTAGCCATACTCCTGGTCTTTCACAACTCCTCCTAGATGTAATCCCCTTCCTAGGGCTGGATTAAGATAATCTGGAGCCATAGGCACATCTTGACAAAGAACCTGTCTGGGCTCCGTCTCTGCCTCCTTGCACTGTCACACGTTTTTGGTGGTGCGGTCGTCCTCCCATCCCAGAAAGACTGAGGCAATTGCACATGGGTCCTTCCTTCCCTGAAGCTTGACAGTAGGACTCCTCTTTCTTTGGAAGTCACAGAGTTAGCAGCCCCAGTTCCCTCTCTCCTCCCCGCCCCTATCCCAGAGAGGCAGGGGTAGCAGCAGGGTCCCTACAGAGCTTATCCCTGCTGCTGGGGTGTATCTGGATGAATGGTGCTTCTCTCCTCTCTCTCTCTCTCTCTCTCTCTCTCTCTCTCTCTCTCTCTCTGAGACAAATGGTGGCAGCTCATTGATTAATCTCCTGTCATGTTTTCAAACCCTTTCTTAACCTTGAGGGCAAAGAGCTTCCTGTTACAAAACATTAAATCTTAACTTCTGATATAATCCCTGACTCCAGGATCTGAGCCTCATGTACAGGCCGGTAGCCTTAGTCCAGTTCTGATCCTTCTTTTTTGTAGCCATGTCCCTTCAGTCCTGTTCTCCATCCTGACTGCCTGTCTTCCTAAACATTCTAGTCTGGGTCACTTTCACAGCTAATCCAATTCCACCATCAGTGACTACTGCAATCAGTGTTGATAGAGTGAAGAATTTGCTTGTAACAATTTAAGAAAGGGAATTGCTGTGTGAAGGATCCACAGAGGCACTTCCAAAGCAGTTCTGTATTATCAATAATTTTGTAATGAAGGATTTATGTTTATAGAAACATGAGTACATTTTCTAAAACCGTAGCTCTGTTCTGAATATAATTCCATAGACAAGCTATACTGAGAATCAACAAATGACATTAAATAAATGTCTACAACTAGCAAACATGTAACGTATGGCAAATTTAATACATCCTGGTTTGGAGGGCCAGTGCAATACCCGAGCCACTACTTAAGCTGTGGACGAGGGCTGCTGATGGAGCAGCTAAGCAAAGGACTTCCCTTCCTAACATGCTTGATCTTTGCACTCTCATAGGTTAGTGTGGCATTGGTTAGTGGTAGATTTGTGTTTACCAGGAGCACTAACTCATTAGCTGCCACTCCAGACTGCAGCCTAGACTGTGCTGGGAGTTGAGACCAGGGTCTGGATCTTGCCTCATGAACTGCCTCCTTTCCTTGTTATGCAATTACTTGAGTGTGATGTATCAGAGGGGTAGCCGTGCTAGTCTGAATCTGCAAAAGCGACAAGGAGTCCTGTGGCACCTTAGGGTATGTATACACTACCACCCTAGTTCGAACTAGGGTGGCTAATGTAGGCATTTGAAGTTGCAAATGAAGCCCGGGATTTAAATATCCCGGGCTTCATTTGCATCTTGCCGGGCGGGCGCCATTTTTAAATCCCCTTAGGTCAAACTCCGTGCTCGCGGCTACACGTGGCACGGAGTAGGTAGTTCGAATTAGGATCTCTAATTCGAACTACCGGTACACCTCATTCCACGAGGAGTAACGGTAGTTCGAATTAGAGATCCTAATTCGAACTACCTACTCCGTGCCGCGTGTAGCCGCGGGCACGGAGTTCGACCTAAGGGGATTTAAAAATGGCACCCGCCCGGCAAGATGCAAATGAAGCCCGGGATATTTAAATCCCGGGCTTCATTTGCAACTTCGAATGCCTACATTAGCCACCCTAGTTCGAACTAGGGTGGTAGTGTAGACATACCCTTATAGACTAATTTATAGATGCTCCAATAAATCTGTTAGTCTATAAGGTGCCACAGGATTCCTCGTCGCTTTTGAGTGTGATGTGATTCCTGAGATGCTGGGGAAGGATATGCTGGAGAGAATAGGCTGCTGGCTTCAACCCAGCCTTGCTGTGTGGCTGTAGATAACTCATCCAACCTTGGAACCTCAGCTGAGCATGAAATCCTGGGACCAGACAGTAAGGTCCCGGTTCTGAAACCAGATCTCTATGCAGGAGCCTCTTTGAAGTCAATTAAGCTTTACTTACTTTATGCACGAGTTGCTTAATTCATGTTCATAGAGCTCTTTGAAACCCTTGCACCAAACAGTTGCACGAAATTCCATTCATATGTGACTGAGTGTAACTTCACCTTGTAAGTGCAAAGGTGTTAGTTAAAATTAAGCTACACAGGGATTTTGGACATCTGTTTCTTGAAATCCCTGGGCGGGGTTGGTGTCCAAATGCCCTACATAGGTTTGAAAATTTGATCCCTGATTGTCAGTTGATGCAAAGTGAAAACTTTGCCAATATTAGTGACTCCTTAAGATAGGATCAATAATTTCAGCATCCTCTCCCCCTTTTTCGGTTAACTCCTTCCACTCTGTTGAGTAGTTTCCCTGTTTCACTGAGCTGGGTCATGTTTTGCACTTAATCCATCCTTGAACATATTGTTTATGTTTGAGAAGGTCTGGTCTTCTATATGGGACTTTTTTCCTTAGGTTATACTCTCAATAATATATTTCTCAGGGCAATAAATTTGGAGGAAAATCTTTTCTTCTTTGGATTTCAATGAGATGAGAACCAAATTACCAAACAGTTCTTTACTTGTCCTAAAACATTGTTAAACAGCTACATTTCTTACTACTGTTTATTTTCCCTATCTGACCATCACGCTTTAAGAAAAGAATATATCTCATACATTACTGCTTCTGCATTACAATTTATATAGTGTGTTTGATAATTCAGAGCACAGAGAACAATAACAGAAGGATGCAGTAAAGAAACAAAGAAACCAAAAAAAGCAGTAATCAGCATTTAAAACAAAAAAGTAACATCTGCTGATCCTGTATGAGCAAGAAGAAAAGAGGAAAAGAAAAACATTGCATACCAGGGGCAACATGCAGTGGGTATTATTTAGAAGGCTGTTTCCAATGGCCCTGTGGATTAACCTGTCCTAGTCAAACTGAAGACATTAAATGGGGCTCTCTTGATTTATGCTTCTATTGTTTGTTGTGCAGCTTCATGCTATAACCCAGATACATGCAAAGCAATGTTACCCACTAAAATGATTGGATAGGCATGCCCTTTGCAGGCTGCCCAACACATGGCCCAGTTCTGAAAACCTGAAGTCAATGAGATCACAGGAAACCCACAAGAATGGGACCTGGAATGGAGGACTTCTCTGACATGCTCGTTGTGGAGATGTCTCCTTAAGTCACTCCATTGGGTGTAGGGTTTACCCCTTCCATGGGACCATTTCTAAGGGATCAATTGCTGTCTAGGTCCATTTACACAGAAACACAGTGTCAGCCCTGTCCCCAGCGCACCCTGCCCATGACTGGCAGAACTGATGATGTTTTAACAGAGGGCCCTGTGATGCTGCTGTTCCGAGGGCCCAGTGATGCGATCTGTCAGGTCTCTGGCCTCCTCTGGAGCAGGGCTACCAACTTTCTAATCACACAGAACTGAACACCCTTGCCATGCCCCTCCCCCAAGGCCTCAACTCTGCTCATTCCATCCCCCCTGCCTCTATTGCTTGCTCTCCCCCACTCTCACTCATTTGCTCATTTTCACTTGACTGGGGCAAGGGTGCAGGGGGAGATGAGGGCTCTGGCTGGGGGTGTGGTCTCCAGGATGAGGCTGCATGGAGCCCAGTAGAGAGCTGGACTTTTAATGAGCAGAGTTGCCAAGGTGCCTTTTTGGCCAGGTGTTCCAGTTGAAAACTGGACACCTGGCACCCCTATGCTGAAGGCCACAGCACCATGACAAACCCTGCTGAAGGAAAAACCCACTTTTGAACACACTGCCAACATGAGTATGCCAGTGGCAAAGTGGGCTGGGTGGAGACACTGACCAATTGGGAGCCAGCAGGCCAGTTAAGAAGTCTTGCCTCCTTCCTAGGGGCAATGTGAGGTATCACTGGGAGAGGAGAGGAACTTCTCAGTGCTAGGTCAGAACCTGTGGGCCAGGCCAGGGCCTATCTTTCAGCACTGCAGCTAAGCACTTACCTTTGAGGTTTACATTGTTTATTTAAAGGTATAGACATCCAAACTCCAATTTTTTAAAAAAATCTAACTGTTTAGAGACTGATGCCAAAGTTATGGCAAGACTGCCATGTGCCAAACAGGCTAGTGGAAGGCAGAGAGCACCGGACAGTACCATGTGGGGTTCCATAGGAGGGCTATGGAGCAGCCCCACTTGCCACAAGCTCCCTTTAGGAAGGGATGCAAAAGTAAAACTGTAATGCTTCCCATATGCCTATTAAAATGGTAATTAAATCTTGTTGGGGTTGCAAAAGTGGGTAGTTAACTCTCATGAACAGGTCTACTTGAATGGTTCGAGTGTTCCCTGTGTGGTCAGGCAGAGGTGATTGCAAGAAGTGTCCGTCTCAGTATTTGATCGGGTTTTTTTTCCCCCTAACCCTTTATTAAACAGGAAGAGCAAGAGAGGTGAAGGGGAAGCTAGTTGAACTTATGAACCTCTTAACAGCTTGAGTTTGGATTTGAGCTGTGTGTGAATGAAGAGTTGGGTCCTTTGTTAATGCATACACATTGACCTTCTCTTGGTAAATGTCTGTGTGTGTGCATACTCTCCCAGGAGTTTTATGTTCATTCCACTGGCTGAACCTCAAAAATTATTTAAACTGGGGCTGAATTAACCCCACTGGGTCCAGCTGATACTGGTTACACAAGACAAATCCTGCAGGATCTGTGTGTAGAAACTGCTAGTGGGCCAATCTCTGTTGCCTTCTCTCGAAGGCTTGAATTTTGAGAGTGGTTTTATTTTGGTAATGTGGATCTTACAGTAATAGAAGTGGGGTGCCCATTCTTAATATTATAAAATATTGAGTCATTGTTTTTGTTCAGTGTCTATTTTGAGCTTTCTCTAGCAGAGGATAGGAGATACCTAGGTAGAAGATTGATTTAATGTTAATTAAATAGTGTTAATTTAAGTAACACATTGTGCTGTTCCATTTGCCTCCTGGGTTCCTCCTTTCATGCAGCACTTTTTCCTTTGGGTTTTTTTTTAATGAATTTATGACTCAGAAAGTAAGAAATCATTTTATGACGGCCTGTGAGTTAACTGCTACAGCTGTTACTCCCTTCACAACAAAATCCTTCTGTTGTTTAGCAAAATTCTCCTTTCTGGTCCAAAGTAATGGGCTCAGGCTTAAAGAGGAGATGATGATGATGATTTCCTTTTTCATACTGAATATGTGAATTTTGAACTGTGCTACCAGTTATTTGTTTGAGTTACCTATGAAGACTCAATCTTCATACGAGTTCCTTGTTATTATTGCTGTGCCATGATGGCCAGCTCCTTGGCACAAGCATTATATCTTCTCTCCTTGATCCAAAGCAAAATGTGCGGCTGATGCTTAACAACTAACACCAGTATTCACAGAGGGATTCCAATCCTGTCCCCCTCCCCTGCTGAAATGCTAAGGCCTTTGTGGCAAAAAAGTGGATTGACTCTTTTAGTGGGGAGTAGGATGGAATCTGGTGGGTGGAGACTGAGAGTCAGCACCAGTGAGTTTGAAGTGAGAGTTATCATATTTTCATTTCCTTGTTCGAGCAAACACTTCATGATCAAAGTGATAGGTGGGATGACTTAAGTCAAAATACAGTATGTGTATGAAGCCTTTCACCTTTTGCCCTGATAGTAGTGACTGAAAGTTCTCACTGTTTGATGTCCCCTAATAGTTCTTCGTTGAATGAGTGGGTGCTTTCCATTCATTCCTTGTAGATAAATATCTATAATTCAAAATCAGCCCTATTCTTGCATACACTTTTGTTGGCAATTTTGTCAGAGAGAAAAGTGATTAGCATAGAAAGAACTTTCTTCCTCAGGCCTTGTATGTGATAGAGGAATGTTGCAAACATTTCACACTGTTAGCGCCGATGGAGCTTCACTGGTGTTAGCAAACTTAGGAGCTATAGTGCAGCCTGGAAGCTGACTGCAACTGGTATTTTAAGCACCTCCTCTGAGCAAGGTTGGATGAATGTTTAAAAGCATAGAGAAGCCTGCATGATGGCCACCTGAGATGCAACTTACTCTGCAAATAAATGAAAATTCCTGTGCTGTCAGACCAGCAATTCCTTTCCTGGTAATCACTTAAATTCTGGGGTCCGTGGCTCTTCTCATATCAAAGAAGGGGAGGCCTTTTTCTGGCAAATGCCTCCCACCATCCCAAGATTTAAATGGGACAATAATGTATTTTTTCACAGTAACTACATTCTAAAATATGAAATAAAAATACCATCAGAAATGACCTTGACCAGCTAGAACTCTTGATTCCATTTTTTTAGGGTTGGGATTGGATATACTCTTGATACTAATAGTTTAGTAAAAAGAGAAATGTAACAGATCACACAAATAGTAAAAATGTCTTTTTTTTTTATTCTAGATTTTCAGACGCGCTGACAAAAATGGTAAGTCTGTATATTTTTATACATTTATTTTGCTTTTCTTTTGACTGAGCCTGAAATATTTTTTGTGGATAATTTATCAGTCCCCAACCCTAAACCTCATGCAATCCAGGGGACTTTTAAGAAAGCAGTACAGATTAATGCTCGGAGAAGGTCATTTTGTAAATTTATGGCTGTGATATTCTTAGAATCAATGTGACATTAACAAGCAGTGTCACACTGATTCTAAGAATATTAACAAGTAAAGTGTTCCATAAGCATTCAGATTTGCTCTAGGCCTGAAAGCAGTGATCTGTAAATTATACACATCTTGAAGGTACATAAACCAATGGCCTATCAAACAGCCACTGACTGACTTAATAGTTCATCTTTGTGACTTTGGTTCTGTCCCATTTGCAAAGCAGCTTGTTTTGGAGTATAAAATAGTTGGCTGTCTTATCAGCAGGGAAGAATTCAGAACCACACCCAAGTCTCTTGTCAGGTCCTATCCTCAGAACATAGAAGTGGATTTTGCACTTATCCCAATGGGAAGGCACACACCTGTAGTGATGTTCAGAATTGCCATGAGGCAATGAATTACAGAGATTATTGCAGGATTTGTTTTGAATTCCGAAGGTGATAACTGTTCTGCTTTCTCAGTGAGAATCTCAACTGAAATGGGAGATATTTTACTTTGTCTGAACACAGCAATTAATTTGCACTCATGCTCCTGCCCTGTTTGACAGTCAGTTTCCAGGCCAGAGATGTGGCATAGAATTGTTGTTGTGGGTCTCGGGTTGCAGAGGTGACATTTTCAGTCTTGGGGAAAAGGAGAAGCAGGGCCATTTCCAGAAAGCCTTGGTCCCTTGAAAAACAATTTGATTCAGGCGCTTAGCTGCAAGTCTCAAGATCCAGTGTCCAATTTTCTCCCAACACCACCATGAGAGAAGAGGGTCCATACCAACAAGTGGTATATTTGCATAATGGGTGAGGTTTTTTTTATTAAATACAAGATTGGAGGAAATCAGTTACACCCTTTCCAGGGATGGGATTAGTAGGGTGATTCATGGGTCCCAAAAGAAGGCTGGAGTTGCAACCACAACTGTGAGCATGAAGTACGGACCTGCTGGAGTCTGTGCAGCTAAGTTCCATGTAAAGTGCATGGCTGAGTGGCCACACAGGAAGAAATTAAGACATGCCTGCCCCATAAGTGGAGCCGCACAGCAGGCCTGAACTAATTAGCTACCTCCTCCTGAGTTCTAAACCTCTAGATGGAGATGGTGGAAAAAGGTAAGCTGCTGGGCTTGGTAATAGGAGTGGGGGGAGTTACCTAACTTGTTGATAAAATGCTGAAGTTTGCTGTCCACCCATGTTATTCTGACATTGCTTAGGTGCAGAAATAAAAATAAATGAATAAAATATGCAGAAGGATTTTATTCCTCACTCTTTCCCCAGAGCTGAATCACACCAGCTTTGATGAATGGCAAAGCAAAATGACTGAAAGATTTGAGATATGTAAACAGAACTGAAATATAAAAAATCCTGTTTCTTGGATTATAGGGAGCAGTATATGCACAATAAGTGTTCTGAAGTGAGCCCACTGAATAATATTTAGCCAGTAATTGAAAGCAATTTAAAACATCTATCCCAACAGCCCAGCCCAGTCCCTGCCAGCTCAGGCCTTCAGCTCTACTTTCCTGGCAAAGACAACAAGAGCAGATACCTTTTAATAATGTCCACTGGAAAGTTTGCATTATTAATTTTCTTTGTATTTGATTTCATATTAAATAAAAATTTAAAGTCATGCACCTCTTTAATTATCCTTTGTTTTAGAATGCTTTCTTCTAAAAAAAAACATTTTAGAAGAAAGCATTCTACAACATTTAAAAAATATATATAGGATTTTTGTTAGTAATTGGCAAGCGCTGCGGTGTCACACATCCACGCAAGTGCGCATGACCTCAATATTGGTGCACATGACAAAGCTCACTCTGGTCATGAATTCTGTGATTGATCTTCCAGAGTTCTATTTAATGGGTCTAGTAAAGACCCTCTAAATCAAACTCAGAGGGTGCCCCATTGGTGGCCCATACTCCTGCTCCTGCAAGGAGTAAGGGAAGCCAATAAGAGTGTTTGCTTCTCTTGGCTTCCCACTGTAGGGACGGTGGGGAAACTCCAATTAAGGTACATTGATTCCAGCTACATAATTAATTTAACTAGAATTGCATACCTTGATTCGACCTTCCCCTTTAGTATAGACCTGGAGTCAGTCTATTGGCACAAAGGGGGATACCACAGGCTTGGGAGGAGTTAGATCAGCTCCTGCTGGGGAAGGAAGGCATCCTTGAATGTAGAAGGCATTCTGCTACATATCTGCAGAATACCAGGAGACTGAGTTGTTGTCTTGAGAGACTAACTGTTAGCCATTTTTCTGGGATCAGAGCAGAGGAAAGATTTGGGTTTGGATTCAAGAATCCCTTGCTGAAAAAGAGAATAAAAAGGAATTAAAAACTAAAATAAAAGGCCTGTGTGAAAAAGTGAGAGCAACAGTAACTTGAGGCCAAACTAGGTAAAGAGCCATACTATTATCTAACTATGCACGATCCTGCCTGGGAGATACTGGGATACTATCCAGTACTGTAAGTTGGGGCCAAATTACTCCTTGTGACTGCTGGTTTCAGCAGTCACCCCAGAGGTGATTTGACCCTATGTTCTGTCTTTTGTGCTTGCTGGTTCATTCTGATATGATAGGCAAGCCACTTTCATTTTGATTATGTTCTATGTGTGGCCAAAACCAAAGAAACTTCTTGTTTGCATTCTGTTTTCTCAAAGAGGTTTTTTTCCCATAAAGTCTTGTATACAAGATGCAGTGGAATAGAACACTGTTCAATGATATTTTTTTTTAATTTTCCCTTTTTCTTGTCAATCTTTCTATTACTTAAAAATAATAGGCCATATTCTGAGCTCAGTTAAGTCTGTGTCAAACTCATGAAGTTTATCATGTTACTCCAGATTTCCACTGGTAAAACTGCTTTGATTCACAGCAAATGTTTAGTGCCCTCCTCTTAGCAGCGCTAAAATCACTGGCTAATTTTCCAAGAGAAAAAAATAATTATTGTCCTTTGTGGAAAGTAATTTAATTATAGAGCAATATATATATGGCCCATTCATCTCGAGAGACGGTGGTAAGCAGTGGTAGTGATAATCTATGAGTTGTGGCTGGATCTGCAACTTCTTTCATGGCTGATGCATCCAATATTGGATTTGCACAGTCGATTACAATAGTTACATGCCAGTCTACTTCTACTTCATGAGTCTGAGAATTTTTCCTTCTGAGGCGGAGTTCTTTAGCATGTCAATTTATGTAACTGTTGGTCTATGACTGCTGTTTTACGTATTGAATCCTTGTTTGTAAGATCATGATCAAGTTCAAGTCCAGGACACATTGTCTGCACATTCCAGCTACCAAGCCGGAGGCAAGTTGGTTTATTGTATTGACTGTAGTAGATGTGTATAACTGTGTGTGGGTAAGCGTCTCCTCCTGTGTGCTGCATTGCCTGGGCTAGTGTTTGAGGAAAGTGTGTTACCCAAGTGGCACTATCCCCCTCTCGGTCGCCCCAGTTAAATCTAAAGGAAATGCAAGAGCCAGTACGTTAGGAACTGAGGTGACTGCAGGAGATGCCGGAAAAGCAGATTGGATAAAACCTTACTGTTGACCAGGGGCGGCAGGTTTGTATAATTTTTTATGATGCCCAGAATGAGTCTAGTCCCCCTCCCCGCCCCTCCCCACCCACCCACCCACCCTGTAAGCCGATATATATTTTATTAAATAATGTAGAAGTGGAAAGTCAGAAGCAGCACTCGCCCGCTTCAATATATTATATTGAATATATATGTTTCACCCTTTTTTTATATTTGCACCCTTTTTTCCTGGGTTATCCACACAAACACCATAGTAGCATAAGCATGGAACGAACCCATTGTGGATTCCATTGTGCATCAAATATATTATATTATATTTTGTTGTATCTGTTGTGACAAAGTGGGAATGTTCTTAATGTTTTCTCTGATGGACACATGACCAGAAGTAAAGTCCCCTCTCTAAGGACTTTTCCCACCATCCTCCTACCAATAGGGAGTAGTTCGGCCCCCACCAAACCCCCCTCATGCAACTATCCTGCAATTGCAATAACCCAATGTGTGTGACATTAACTCGGGGGCAGAGAGGCTGGGGGAAGTGTTCCCTTTAAGAGTTTCCTCCCATGAGCAGAATGAATTTTGTGTTGTGCACCAGTACTGAGTTCATGTGGCTTGTTTGGATGTGCCACTGTGGCACCCAAGTTATTAATAAATATCTTATAAATCTCTATCCTTTCCCTCTGCTGCCATGTCTCCTCCCCTTGCTCCATCAGCTCCCCTGGTGCCTGCTGCCCCCCAACCCCTCACCCTCCTCTGCTGTCCTGACTTGGACTCCTGCCCTTCTCACTGCCCTCAGCCCTCCTGAGTCCTGCCCTCCTCCACCAGCCCTTCTCTTCCCGCCTGTGCCCACTCCTCCAGTAGCCCCACTCTGATCATGTGAGCCACCCCTCCTCATCCCCTCTCCTAAAACCTTCCTCTACACACCTGCCCTGCCTCTCTCCTCTGGTGCTGGTCCCTCCCCTGCAGGTATCTGCCCTTCTGCTTCACCCCCAGAATCCCCTGGCACCTGCACCTTCCCTTACCCCTGCACCCTCCTGGTGCCCCCCTTCCCTCACTGCCCCTGCCCCCTTTGCCCTCTTTTTCCCTGAAGCCCACCCCCTCACCACCCTCTGCTCCCCATTCCCTCATGCCCCTGTGCCCTCACACATGACTTGCTCCATCCCCGCCTTCCTCATGCCCACTCCTTCTTTCAAACCTTCTCCCAGCACCTCCCCCTCCCCCCTCTAGTTCCCAATGCCCTTACCCTCTCCTCTCCCAGCATCACCCTGTCCCCCCTCCCACTGACACCTGCCCTCCTGCCCTTTTCCTCAGTGTCCACTTGGCCCCCTGAGTAGGGTTGCCAGATGGTTGAAACAAAAATACCGACCCCCCCCCCCCAAAAAGAACCACCGGGAAAAAATTCTGTTGAAGGAAAAAAAAGGGGAGGGGGGAAGAGACCAAAGTTGCTGAGCAAAAAAATCAAAATAAAACAGCATTAAAACAGCATGTCCCCTTTAAGAGTGAGTGCAGGAATAGGAACAGGGGAGCGGTTGAGCACTAAGATCAAGGGGAACCATTGCTTCCCCTAGGTCTTTTGGCCGGCAGCCATTTTGTGCCAGCAGCCTTGGGGAACCAGGTAAGCATGGGGTCTTGGGTCGGGGGGCTGGGGGTATTGGGGGCCGGGGGGACCTCGAGAGGAGGTTTGGGGGGGGGGAAGCTGGGTGCTGACTGTTTGTAGGGTTGCCAGGTACTTGGCATTTTTGCCTCCTGGCCAGAGAAAAAATCAGAAGATACCGGACATCTCACCTGGCAACCCTACACCTGGCATTTGTCTCTGCTCCACCCTGTCCCTTGGTACCTTCCCCTTTCTTCTCCTGACCTGTCCCCTTCCCCTCAGCACAAGCCCCTTCCTCTCCCACCCCTTCCCCCTATTTTTCCCCCCACCCCACCCCACCTTCTTCCTTCCAGTTTGCAGCGCTGGAGTCTGTGATTGGGCCCCAGCTGCTTCCGGGGCTCCAGACCACTTGCCAGGCCTGGAGCTGTGTCGCACGGTTTTAAAGTCTCAGGCCGTCTCTCCTCTCAGCTGTTGCGCAGCATTTCAGCATGCTGTGCATGCGCTCCGGGGCTGGGGGGGACGCTCTGAGGCCGGGGGGGAGGACGCGCGGGGGGGCCGGCAGGTGAGGGCTGGGGTCCGCTCCAGGCAGGGCCGGGGGAGAGACCGAGCTCCAAATATTGGTGGAGCAGGGCCCCCGGCTCTGAATATTCCTGGAGCATGGGCACCACGAGCCCATATAACTCGGCGCCTATGCTGTTGACCACCTTAGGGTCTCCACTCCAGATTATCTGTCTGGGTTTACTCCCATAGCCTTTGGATCTCCCGAGCCTACCCACAAGGCAGTGGGGAATTTTCTGTCAGGGTTCTCTTCCCTGGGGTGATGTTAGGAGTCACTATCCCTTGGATGCTGGTGACCAATCATGGTTCATACACCAATCGGATTATCCAAAGTAATACAGGGACCCAAGTATCCCAGACCCTCAACCAGCAGAGTGAGGGGGTAGGGCAGCCTTATTTGATGGCGGGCTGCACTCGCCATGTCACAACATCGTCATCAGGCACTTGTGACTTTTCATCAGAACATTGGATACCACCCAATGTCCCATCACACCCTGGTAATGTTGCCACTGCTGGTCCGTGGCTGCATATTCGCATGACAAAGCGCACTTATTTTGAAGCAAACCTCTGAAAAGAGGCCCCCTCCTATCCGCCACCTGGAGACATGCCGGGTAGCATGCAGCTCTGCCAACCGGGCAATGGATACTGAAATAACATGCAGTAGCTTGTTAAAAATCAATTTAATCTTGATTTCATGTAGCTACTTTGATGATGATGTCAATTTATACGATTTTTGGATCTAATCACTTAATTTACCAGCGGATGTCTTCATGGCTTTTGTTTTAGTCTTCACCAACAAAACAATCCCAGATTTAGATGTATGAAGATTCAATGATTCTGGAAATTTACAAACATTTTCCTGGCCAACGTGCCAAGATTAATGTCTGTGCCGCTGAATGTGAGCATCGTGTCTGTGCGGTGGCATTCTTTATACTTGGTGCTCCACTGCCATTGCAGCATTTCAGAAGGAACATGTCAACCACCTGGAGAGCAGAAATGGAGGTGCTTCCTCTAAACCACCAAATGAGGCAAAACACTGGAAGTTTCCTGATTTGAGTGTGAGGGCCTAAGTTCATGCGAACAATCTTTTTATGCAAGTATCCTCCTACACCTGTATAAATAAGGAGTAACTCCATAGAAATCAATGGAGTTCTGCTGCTTTAAAAGGAGGGAGCCTGAGGACATGAGGTTGTATAGCACATATTCTGTGCTACTCATTACACGTGGTGAACCTTGGAGAAACTGCATTATAGAGACTTCAGATTCCTATGATTTATTGTGCTAATAAACTATCTGTGGAGAAGGAAGGTTTATGTCTACTTCAAAGGCTGGTGGTGGTGCCCTTCAGTAATATGACTGATTTATGAACCCTCTAGGATGTTTGAGCTGTAAAACATTAAGTGTTATTGAAATAAACTTAGAAAGAATGTGCTATGCTGTTGTGATTCAATTACCGTACACTAGTTAAACAGCTGATGTTCTTAAAGGACAAATATTAGTATCAGGGAGAAAATCTTCTTTCCTCATTTCACATGTCTTGTTGACTTAGTTTTTATTATTGAAACCTGCCTGGTGCTTGCCTTTTTTCAATCTTATGATGCTCAGCTATCAATACCAGGAAAGAGCTTGACCTCAACTATTTTAATAATAGTAGCAGACCAAAGGCCAGACAATGTATCTTCATTAGCAAGATTAATTCACTTGTTTATCTAATCACTAAAGCACTGCTCTCCACCTCTGATCAAACTCTTTGCCCCAGTTCTTTTGCAAGCCTCTCACATGATATTTTATCACTTAATATAATAGGAACTAGTGACCTGTAAATATCAAGCTGAATCAAGTTGATATATTATTATTCTGTAGCAAGAAGAAAAGGACAAACTCTTAGAATATGGCAGGATTGCTAAAAGCATTTTCATGTTGTGTCCATCTGACTGAAGAGGAGACAAAATGTAAGAAATAGAGTTAAGAATACAGGTAAACTGCACTGAGTGCTTTAACAGCCTCTTTACATAGAGTGCTGGGTTTACAAGTTTACAAGCACTATATATGGATTTCATGTGTCCATTCCTAGTCATTTATTTGCTAGGATACCAATGAAGCGCCAATCACACTTCTCCGATAGGTTGGGACAACAACATACATTGAATCAAGTATTCAACAGACCATGCATAGAGAGCTCATGAAATCTGAAATGTGACATTCATTTATAACTGTGCTACAGAACCTTGACTTACTTATTTTGGCTGTTGTCTCAATCATTAGACATTGGCTGCATAAAAGCAAATTTCTTTTAAAATACATCCTGGTTTCTATTGTTTTTTGGGGGGAGGAGGAGTTGTGTTGGAAAAATAGAGGATCAGTGGTGTATTGTTATATTCATTCAGGACCTGTGCTTTCAGAAGCACCATCTAATAAAATAAATAAATGGAGAGCCCTATCTCCTAGAGCTGGAAGGGACCTTGAAAGGTCATTGAGTCCACTTGCCTGCCTTCACAGCAGGACCAAATACCATCCCTGAGGGATTTTTGCCCCAGATCCCTAAATGGCCTCCTCAAGGATTGAACTCACAACCCAAGGATTGAACTCACAACCCTAGGTTCAGCAAGCCAATGGTCAAACCACTGAGCTATCCCTCCCCCCATTCATCCTCAGCACTTTGATGAATGCAGCTAGATTGACAAGTTATCCTGTGTGCATGGGAAAAGTGAGCACAGACACCATGAAAGGAGTGAGTATTTGTTCTCCCTGGCTCATAAGAACATAAGAATGACCACACTGGGTCAGACCAAAGGTCCATCTAGCCCAGCGGCCAGCGCGAGGGGGTGGTCCAAAGACAATGATCAAGCGATTTGTCTCCTGACATCCATCTCCAGCCTTTGACAAACAGAGGCCAGGGACATCATTCCTTACCCCGGGCTAATAGCCTTTTATGGACCTAACCTCCATAAATTTATCTAGCTCTTTTTAAAACTCTGTTATAGTCCCAGCCTTCACAGCCTTCTCTGGCAAGGACTTCCACAGGTTGATTGTGCGCTGTGTGAAGAAGAACTTTCTTTTATTAGTTTTAAACCTGCTACCCATTGATTTCATTTGGTGTCCTCTAGTTCTTATATTATGGGAACAAGTAAATAACTTTTCTTTATTCACCCTCTCCACAACTCTCATGATTTTATATACCTCTATCATATCCCCGCTCAGTCTCCTCTTTTCTAAACTGAAAAGTCCCAGTCTCTTTAGCTTCTCCTCATATGGGACCCGTTCCAAACCCCTAATCATTTTAGTTGCTCTTTTCTGAACCTTTTCTAATGCCAAAATATCTTTTTGAGGTGAGGAGACCACATCTGTATGCAGTATTCAAGATGTTGGTGTACCATAGTTTTATATAGGGGCAGTAAGATAGTCTTCATCTTATTTTCTATCCCTTTTTTAATAATTCCTAACATCCTGTTTGCTTTTCTGACTGCCGCTGCACACTGTGTGGATGTTTTCAGAGAACTATCCACGATAACTACAAGATCTCTTTCCTGATTAGTTGTAGCTAAATTAGCCCCCATCATATTGTATGTATAGTTGGGGTTATTGTCTCCAATGTGCATTACTTTACACTTATCCACATTAAATTTCATTTGCCATTTTGTTGCCCAATCACTCAGTTTGGTGAGATCTTTTTGAAGTTCTTCACAGTCTGCTTCTGTCTTGACTATCTTGAACAGTTTAGTATCATCCGCAAACTTTGCCATCTCACTGCTTACCCCTTTCTCTAGATCATTTATGAAGAAGTTGAATAGGATTGGTCCTAGGACTGATCCTTGGGGAACACCACTAGTTACCTCTCTCCATTCTGAAAATTTACCATTTATTCCTACCCTTTGTTTCCTGTCTTTTAACCAGTTCTCAATCCATGAAAGGATCTTCCCTCTTATCCCATGACAACCTAATTTACACAAGAGCCTTTGGTGAGGGACCTTGTCAAAGACTTTCTGGAAATCTAAGTATACTATATCTACTGGATCCCCCTTCTCTGCCTGTTTGTTAACTCGTTTAAAGAACTCTAATAGATTAGAAAGACATGATTTCCCTTTACAGAAACCACGTTGACTTTTGCCCAACAAATTATGTTCTTCTACATGTCTGACATTCTTTACCATTGTTTCAACTAATTTGCCCGGTACTGACATTAGACTTACCAGTCTGTAATTGCCAGGGTTGGTTCTAGAGCCCTTTTCAAATATTGGCGTTATGTTAGCTGTTTTCCAGTCCTTGGGTACAGAAGCTGATTTAAAAGATGGGTTACAAACCATAGTTAATAGTTCTGCAATTTCACATTTGACTTCTTTCAGAACCCTTGGGTGAATGCCATCTGGTCCTGGTGACTTGTTACTGTTAAGTTTTTCTATTTGTTCCAAAACTTCCTCTAATGACACTTCAATACGGGACAGTTCCTTAGATTCATCACCCACAAAGGACGGTGCAGGTTTGGGAATCTCCCTAACATACTCAGCCATGAAGACTGAAGCAAAGAAATAATTTAGTCTCTCCGCAATGGCTTTATCATCCTTGATTGCTCCCTTTGTGTCTCCATTGTCCAGTGGCCCCACTGCTTTTTTAGCAAGCTTCCTGCTTCTAATATACTTAAAAAACATTTTGCTATTACTTTTTGAGTTTTTGGCTAGCTGTTCCTCAAAATCTTTTTTGGCTTTTCTTATTACATTTTTATACTTAATTTGCCAGTGTTTATGTTCCTTTCTATTTACCTCACTAGGATTGGACTTCCACTTTTTAAAAGATGCCTTTTTAACTCTCTTTGCTTCTTTTACATGGTTGTTAAGCCACAGTGGCTCTTTTTTAGGTCTCTTACTATGTTTTTTAATTTGGGGTATACATTTAAGTTGGGCCTCTATTATGGTGTCTTTGAAAAGTTTCCATGCAGCTTGCAGGGATTTTACTCTAGTCACTGTACCTTTTAATTTCTGTTTATCTAACCTCCTCATTTTTGTGTAATTCCCCTTTTTGAAATTAAATGCCAGAGTGCTGGACTGCTGAGGTGTTCTTCCAACCACAGGGATGTTAAATCTTATTATATTATGGTCACTATTCCCAAGAGGTCCTGTAATAGTTACCTCCTGGACCAGATCCTGCACTCCACTCAGTACTAAATCGAGAATTGACTCTCCTCTTGTGGGTACCAGCTGCTCCAAGAAGCAGTCATTTAGGGCATCAAGAAATTTGATCTCTGCATCTCGTCCTGAGGTGACATGTACCCAGTCAATATGGGGATAATTGATATCCCCCACTATTATTGAGTTTTTTATTTTGATAGCCTCTCTAATCTCCCTTAGCATTTCAATGTCACTAACACTGTCCTGGTCAGGTGGTTGATAATATATCCCTACTGCTATATTCTTATTAGAGCATGGAATTACTATCCATAGTGATTCTATAGAACATTTTGATTCATTTAAAATTTTTACTTCATTTGATTCTACATTATCTTTCACATATAGCGCCACTCCGCCACCTGCACGACCTATTCTGTCCTTCCGATATATTTTATATCCCAGTATGATTGTGTCCCACTGATTGTCCTCATTCCACCAGGTTTCTGTGATGCCCATTATGTCAATCTCCTCCTTTAATACGAGGTACTCTAGTTCACCCATCTTATTAGTTCGATCCTCTAGCATTTGTGTCAAAGCACTTTAAAAAATCGCCACTGTTCATTTGTCTGCCCTTCCCTGGTGTATTAGATTCTTTTATATGTGATTGTTTCATGTCTGATTTGGCCCATACTTTATTATCTCCCCTCCTCTCTTTCTGACTAAAGCCTAGAGAATCTCTATCAATACACGCTCCTCTAAGAGAAGTCTCCGTCCAATCCAAGTGCTCCTCCGCACCAATTGGCTTTCCCCCATCTCTGAGTTTAAAAACTACTCTATGACCTTTTTAATGTTTAGTGCCAGCAGTCTGGATCCACCTTGGTTTAGGTGGAGCCCATCCTTCCTGTATAGGATCCCCCTATCCCAAAAGTGTCCTCAGTTCCTAATAAATCTAAACCCCTCCTCCCTACCCCATCGTCTCATCCACGCATTGAGACTCTGCCTACCTGGCCCTGTGTGTGGAACAGGAAGCATTTCTGAGAGTGCCAGCCCCTGTTTCTCTCCAGCCATCTTGCTATGACTTCTGCTTATAAAAACTCCAGAGTATCTTTTTAGTTGTCACTGCTATACAGGAGAGGAAAGTTTTATTTTGAAGTAAATCTCCACCTTTTCCTCTTCCACCTCTTCCCAAGCACCATTTCAGACCCTGTCAGTTGGTATGTGAATCAGACATTCCACTTACTCTGAACCTCCTCTGATGCTCAAACAAACACAGTCCTTCTCTTTTATGTCCTTGCGCATGTTGACTAGTGGAGGCTGCGTATACACTGAGACAGCTTGGCTAATCAGCATTTCACACAACATAACAAAACCTGTTAATAATGCCCCAAGTTTGAGTGTACTACTTGCCAGCTGTAACATCTGCTGTGAAAATATGGATTATGTCATGGAAGGGAGAAACAGTGCTGGCTTCTTAGATCTCTCATTATGGACTTGTGAGGTTTAATCCTGCAACATGCTAAACATCCCTAATTCCTACAGAAGTCCATATGAAATAAGGGCACTCATCCTCTTGCAGTAGTTATCAACCCATTTTAGGATCAGGTGCCTAGTTCTTATTTCTTCAAAATGATCCATTAACATCACAATTGAAACTTAAAATGGAGAAAAACGTCTGCCATTTAGTGTTTCCCTTTCTCATTGCTGTATTCTTACTTTCCAAACTACTTGAGTCAGTATCGTTCTTTCCCAGCTAACATGTAAGCACTAGAAAATTCACTTTAATTCATTCTTCTCTTATTGTTCGGTCTGTAATATTGAACTCTTAGGGTACGTCTACACAGCACGGCTAAAGTCAAATTAATCTATGCAACTTCAGCTAAGTCAATGGCGTAGCTGAAGTCGAAATAGCTTAATTCAGTGTTTGGCGCTGTCTACACATCAGGAAATCAAAGGAAGAGCACTCTTCCTTCGACTCCCTTTACTCCTCGTGAAATGAGGGTTATAGGAGTCAGCGTATTAAGTCCTCCAGCTTGACATTATTTTGAAATAATGGCTTGCAGTGTAGACATGCTTTTTGTTATTTTGGAATAACGTCAGTGACTCCAAAATAATGCTGCTGTGTAGACATATCCTTATTGATCTTATTGATCTATGCCTACCTGTGTCTCTCTGAGAGCTATATACCCATATCAATGAATGACCAGCAGCAGTGTTAATATAGTTTATTTTCTACACAGTCATGTTATTTAGGGCCTAATCTTCCACAGTTACATGACATAGTGTTTAGTACCATGAGTAAGTGCACAATTACTTGACAGTCTCATGGTACATTTACTGTGTACTTTTATTAATGTCACTGTAACCATTTCTTCCCCTCACGCTCTGCAGTGATGTCCCCCGCTGGCTCCCATTTACCGTGACACTTGAGCAGGCAGCCTGCTAAGATGTCATAATTACTGTGGAGCCCCAATGGAGCTGACCAACAGGGGCTCAGAAAAGTGACAGTGACAGCTGCATATTTTTGCACTGTGTATTTAAATATTAAAACCAGCTCCCCTCCCCCCACCACAGTAAGTGTGGGGACGGGTTAAGCCAAGTGCAGTATAATCGAAGGGATGCTAGTTATTTGACACTGTAGGCCAGCTTCATGCTTGGGCCAGAGCTCTGGTGGCTGTCCTGTCTTCAGCGTGCTGAAGTCAGAGTCCTCTGGAGTGACTGAAGAAGCGAAGGGATGAGGAAAGCATTTTCACTTAAACACAGTAGATGCAAAATTTGCCCATCTTGTGATTAGGGATGTGTGTGACAGTAAAATCGGCCTTTAAAAAAGTCAATTTCTGTTATCGATGTGTCACTTGGGCTAACCCTAGAAATGTATCTGATTGAAAAGTGTTATGCTCTTGTGAAAGCAGCTTACTATGGTGGTATAGAAATGAGCCCTTACATGGAGGGTTGGTTCAGAGCTTTTCATCTTTCTTCTCAATAGGAAGAATTGTCTGGTGGTTTGGATGCTACCTGGGACTCAGCCCTGAGTTCAGTTCTTCAGTCTGCCACAGACTCCCTGTGACACCTTTTGGCCAATCATTTAATCTCTCTGGCCTCAGTTTCCCATCTGGAGAGTGAGGATAATAGTGCTACTCTCCTCTCAGGGGTGTTGTGAGGGTAGATTGTTAAAGATTGTGAGGTGCTCTGATAACTGCAGCAATAAGGACCAAAAAAGCGCTTAAGAGATTTTCAGTCTATAACTCAGTAAAAGGTTCTGTTTAGAGTGTAACAGAGGTTCATAAACTCCTTTTGCTATGCCCCTTTTCTCCATAGGAGTCCCATAACAGCCCCACCCACCGTAACTCTGACCCATCTGGGTAGAAAGTGACTCACTGACAGGAGTGGGTGACACACCCTGGGCTGACTTCTTCATAGGAGAAGCCCATGCTAGTGCTTTCCTTGCCAGGCCTCCAGGCCCAGAGCCTCCAGAACAGTTGAAATAAGCAGCACACAAGCACAACCCATAGGCTAAAACTTGTTTGAATGAATTGTTAATTGTTAACACACATTAACGTGACTTAGACATTCTAGAAATCACCATGAATTACTAGACGGGAAAAAAAGTTATATTGAAGGGACTGCTTTTTGGCAATGAATAATTCAACTGACTCTACCTGTCCCCCTATATACAGGAGCAGGACTTTTCTGGTCATTTATTGACACAAGATAAAGGCAATGTATGTATCCTGTATAGATTTCTAAAACAGACTTATAAGAATTATATCCTGTGCACTATAATTAGCCATTAATAATGACTTCTAATAAGATTAAATACTCCTACATTAATTACAATTACGAAACAATTTAATTTTAGTATAATAATAAGTTAATTACTACTACTTATGTGAGAAATTCTGCTTCACTAAAGCACAAACTTGATCATCTGCCTATTAAATCTTAAATCATTGCTATTAACAAACTAAATCCCATCAACACTTGTTAAATGTGAATTAAATCCCTGTTTTAAATATTTTAAAATTGTTTTCAACGTGGAAAGCTGTAAACTGTAACACACGGCCAACTGCGACCATCTGTAAATCATTTTGCTTCTGTGTATGCACATGGGCAAATCTACACTATAGAGAAGAAAGACCCTCTGGAGGTCGATCTTCTAGTGTTCAATTTAGCAGGTCTAGTGTAGACCCGTAAATTGAATGCTGAGGGCAACCCCCAATGGCATCTGGTACTCCTCCTTCTGCAAGGATAAAGGAAACCAGTGGGAGCGTGTGCGCCTGTCGGCCTCCCACAGTGTGGACAGGGATTTAAGGTACGTCGACTCCAGCTACACAACTAACGCATGTCTTACGTCCACCTTCCCCAGTGGCACAGCGAGGGAAGGTGTGGGGGGGCAGTTGCCCCTGGGCGCTACGCTAGAGGGGCGCCAATTTAGCAGTGCAGGGAAGGATGGCGCTAGGAGTCCTAGGACAGTGGAGGGAAGGACAGAGCTAAGACCCCGCGGGCGCCAGGAAATTGAAACTGAGCATGAAGTACTCGGCGGGGGCAGCACACAGGGCGGGGGTTTAGGCTGAGCATGCGCAGAACACCCATCTGTGACTACAACCCCCACAATCCTTCACTGCCAGTCAGTCCGAGGTGCCACCCATTGGGCTGCAGCTTCCTGGTCCTCTCCTGAAGCCCGCCCCTCTGAGAAACCACAGCCGCCGATTGGCCAGAGGATGCGTCAGTCTGGCTGGAAGTGGAATGGCCCCATGCGTCAGAATGGCCCCATGGTGGTGGGACAGGCAAGGGGGGTCCAGCTGGGAGTTGGGATGTGCAAATTTTGCCTTTGCCCCTGGGCACATCACACCCTCGCTACAACCCTGACCATCCCCTCCAGTGTAGACCAGGCCATGGAGAGCACAATCATGGTTCTTCTATGGACCCAGTGTGTGAAGTAGAAACAAGCAATTATTAATTTTTTGTCAGTTTCTGTATCTGTAAAATGAGGTTAAAAATTTCCCTGCCTCACTGGGGTACCTTGTGGCTTGATTAATTAGTGGGATGTTTTAAGTAACTCCAGAAGTCCAAGATTGTCTAAAATGACAGCTAACTTTGGACACCAAACTTGACACATCACAATAAGACCTGATTTCCAGAAAGTGTTGAGCATCCCTAATCTCTAACATTCAGACCCTTTTAAAGTGTCTTAAATTGGGTCCCTGTGTCACTAGTCACTCCAGAAAATCTTAGCTAACATGGCTGCAAAAGAGGGGAAATTTCCCCTGACTTTGTGCATTTGACATCTCTTTCTGTGTCACCAGTTTCATCAGTTCCCCTGCTCGTATGGGCATGTGTTATACCTAGGGGGATAGAAATAGTGAAGATTAAATGTGTGTAAGATTATGAAACTATAAAAATGGCAGGAGGAGTCATATGCAGCTAGAGTATCTGAAGCTATTTTTATTAACTTATTTGATAGTGATGAGCATTTAAGTTGCTTGCACTGTCTGTGTTTTTTAATAAAACCTTTTCACATTACTGTTAATGAGACTTCATGCCCAGGGTTTCCATATTGCAGAGGTAAGAACTGGTCCAAACTGTGTTGCTCTGATGAATTTAGCCTTATTTACTGTGTCCTAAGAAAGCAACCAATTGATGGATTTTAACCAGCTTTATTTCTTTTGAAAAACAATAATCAGGTGTATGGCTTAATAACAAGGACACATTCAGGATTATCTGCACAGGATACATTCAGAAGTCAAGAAACTATGTGGCAGTCATTTCTGTAATAAAATCATTGGTGCAGTGTGCTGACTGGGCATCTTAGAATCATAGAATGGAACTGGACTGGAATGGAACTAGAACTGGAAGGGAACTTGAGAGGTCATCAAGTCTAGTCCTCTGCCCTCACGGCAGGACCAAGCACCATCTAGGCCATCCCTGATAGATGTCTATTTAACCTGCTCTTAAATATCTCCAGAGATGGAGATTCCACAACCTCCCTAGGCAATTTATTCCAGTGTTTATAAGAACGGCCATACTGGGTCAGACCAAAGGTCTGCCAACAGTGGCCAATACCAGATGCCCCAGAGGGAGGGATCACAACAGGTGATCCTCATGTGATCCCTCCCCTGTCTCCCACTTCCAGTGAAACAGAGGCTAGGGACACCATTCCTACCCGTCCTGGCTAATAGCCATTGATGTACCTAAGCTCCATGAATCTATCTAGCTCTTTTTTGAACCATGTTAAAGTCCCAGCCTTCACTGCATCCTCTGGCAAGGAGTTCTACATGTTGACTATGCACTGAGCGAAGAGAAACTGCCTATTAATTTCATTTGGTGACCCATATCAGAGGGGTAGCCATGTTAGTCTGGATCTGCAAAAGTGACAAGGAGTCCTGCGGCACCTTATAGACTAACAGATGTATTGAATGCTTTCGTGGACAAAGACCCACTTCATCAGATGCATGTAGTAGAAATTTCCAGAGGCAGGTATAAATATGCAGGCTAGAGATAACGAGGTTAATTCAGTCAGGGAGGGTGAGGCCCACTTCTTGCAGCTGATGTGCAGGTGTGAACACCAAGGGTATGTCTAGACTACAGGGTTTTGTCGACAAAAGTGGACTTTTGTCGACAAAATTATACCTGTGTCTACACTGCCGCTGAGTTCTGTCGACATAATGTCGACAGAACTCAGCAGTTTTGTGGACGGCTGTAAACCTCATTCTATGAGGAATAACACCTTTTGTCGACAGAGTTCTGTTGACAGAAGGCATTATTGCATCTACACTGTCCTTTGCGTCTACACTGTCATGTCGACAAAGCGGCTTGCTTTGTCGACAGAACTGGATGTAGTCTAGACACTCTTTGTCAACAGAAGCTTTGTCGACAGTACCTGTTGACAAAACTTCTGTTGACAAAAGTCTGTAGTCTAGACGTACCCGAGGTGTTGATGTACCATAGTTTTATATAGGGGCAGTAAGATAGTCTTCGTCTTATTTTCTATCCCTTTTTTAATAATTCCTAACATCCTATTTGCTTTTTTGACTACCGCTGCACACTGCGTGGATGTTTTCAGAGAACTATCCACAATGACTCCAAGATCTCTCTCTTGAGTAGTTGTAGCCAAATTCGTCCCCATCACATTGTACATATAGTTGGGATTATGTTTTCCAATGTGCATTAATTTACATTTATCAACATTAAATTTCATTTGCCATTTTGTTGCCCAATCACTTAGTTTGGCGGGATCTTTTTGAAGCTCTTCACAGTCTGATTTGGTCTTAACTATCTTGAGCAGTTTGGTATCATCTGCAAATTTTACCAGTTCACTGTTTACCCCTTTCTCTAGATCATTTATGAATAAGTTGAATAGGATGTGTCCCAGGAGAGACCCTTGGGGGAACCCACTAGTTACCTCTCTCCACTTGGGAACCTTACCATTTATTCCTAGCCTTTGTTTCCTGTCTTTTAACCAGTTATCAATCCACAAAAGGGCCTTCCTTCTTATCCTATGACAACTTACTTTGCTTTAATCACCCTGACAGTTAGAAAGATTTTCCTAATGTCCGACCTAAATCTCCCTTGTTACAGTTTAAGCCCATTGCTTCTTGTCCTGTCCTCAGAGGCCAAGGAGAACAATTTTTCTCCCTCCTCCTTGTGACATCCTTTTAGATACTTGAAAACTGCTACCATGCCCCTCTTGTTGTAAATTATGTCCATATCCACATCATTATCTTTTTTTCCCTCTAGGAATTGTACTGCATGGCTGTGCAAGAACTTACAATCACAGTATTTCATGTCTGTCCCACAAAGGGCTTCACAAAACTTAATATAATACATTATAAAGCCAATTTCATAGGGCCAATAGCATGCTGACTCTAACTAAATACTTTGAAAATCAACGATTTTAAAAATCAAGCATAGATTTGTTTTTAATCCATAAGAACAGAGCAACATGAACATACTCAGGCAGAGGCTTACATAGCTGGGTTACTGTAAAATGGGACAAAGGATGTGCTGGAGCTGTATCTGGGGTAAATAGGACTGTTATTCTTAAGTCTTTTTTTATAGATTGTCTGGATATTTGTCTGTGGCTACAGGTATAGACATAAATCTGGTGCACACAGTCCAGGCATTCTTGAATGATTCTGCTCCTTCTCAAAGGCAAAACTCCAGTTGAGGCAGAGATGCACCAACATGAGTAAAAGGAAAACAGACACATTTTGACACTTCTAACTGATACATTTTGTCTGAGTTTAGGGTGAATGCTTGGATACTTTACCCTCGCTTTTCTGTCCTTATCAGTAAAGGTAAAAAAAAAGTGCAAGGATTCATCTAAAGAGCCAGACCCTCAGCTAATATCAGTTGATGTAGTGCCACCTTAGACAATAGAGCTATGGTGATTCTGTCAAGGATCTGTCCCGTAGGGCATGTCCACGCTGCGGAGTTATTCAAAATAACTCCCCTTATTTTGAAATAACAAGGTGAGTACCCACGCTGCCAAGCTTGTTATTTTGAAATAATAACTCCTGTTTGTGAAGAGGAATAAGCTTATTTCAAAATAGTTATTTCAGGAGACGTAGCCCCAGTGTTTAAATCAGGGGTGGGCAAAGGGGGCTCCATGGGCTGAATCTGGCCCACCAAGGCAGTGGATCCAGCCCGCAGCTGCCCTGCTGCTCTCCCGCCCCCTGGACCAATCAAGACCTGGGGACAGGGGAGCGTACAAAGTCTCCTCCCTACACCAAGGGCATGTGGCAGCTAGAGAGAAATGTCAGATGTTTTAAAATAACCAGCATTTCTCTCTAGGTGCTGTGTGCCCCTGGCAGAGCATGGGCAGGAGGTGAGAGACTTTGCACGCTCTCCCAGCCCCGATTGGCTTGGGGGCAGGGGGAACATGCGAAGTCTCCTCCCACTGCGATGCCTAGAGGGAACTGCCAGCAGTTTTAAAACAGCTGTCAATTTTCTACCCACAGTCCCCCACCTCCAGGCCAATCTGAAGTCTCCTGGCCCCACCCCTTCCATCCAAACCCCCGCCCCTTCTGGGGTGGCCCGGGCCCACTTTAGAAATTTATGAAATGGTCCCCTTTTAAACATTATTGCCCACCCGTGTGATAAGGTCAGTATATCACGTCACACTTGGTCTCCTTAGGCTCTGTGTGTACCCATATCTACTTTGTATATTCTCTTCTGTTGCTTGCTCAGTGTCTTTTCCCATAATTTATCTTGAAAACCAAAAAATTAGCACCATCCTCATCTGTATTATTACATATGATACAAAATAATTTTTATCACCATTCAGAATTTAAAAATAGAAGACATGTCCTGCTAATTATATAGATAATTTATTGTAGTACTTTCAGAAAATTGCTTGATTTGAATTTAGTACAGTAATTGTTCACTAGATAGATTTAAAACTTCAACTGCTTCTTTTTCTATTTTAAGATCTAATTGGAAATGCACTTGTATAGGTTTTCAGTGGTTATAAACAGCTGATACTTCACTAAACAGAAAACAAATGTGGAATGGAAATGTACCATGAATGTGAAGATGATGGAGTCTAATTTTTTAAATCTTAGTTCATTTATAGGATACCTTTACCAGTATTTGAGCACACACATCAGCGTGTTCTTACTGAAAAGGGAGCAATCCAAGATACTGAGGCCTCTCTGGGTATGTCTACATAGCAGCGTTATTTTAGAATAACTGACATTATTCCAAAATAACACAGTGCGCGTCTACACTTCAAGCCTTTATTTCAAAATATTGTCAAGCTGGAGGACTTCTTACTCAGACTTCTGTAACCCTCATTTTACGAGGAGTAAGGGAAGTTGAAGGAAAAGTGTTCTTCCTTCGACTTCCTGCTGTGTAGGCAGCACCAAAAGCCGAATTAAGCTATTTTGATTTCAGCTACGCCATTGCCGTATCTGAAGTTGCGTAGACATGCCCCGTGTTGTAAGTTACATATAAGGATTATAAGACATCTGTAGAACACATAGCTTCACACTCTGCTGTCGCTGCAGTCTAATAGTCAGTCACACCTTGCAGCATGTCTGGTACTTCAAAAGGCCTGGGCTGTTTTGGACCAGTGGAGGAGCTCATTTCATTGCTGAGGGCTGCTCATGGAGAATGATATACTATCTCAATGCCCAAAGGCAGGACTTGGATGGTTGTTCTATTTAGGTTCTCATACTGAATCCATCATGGTGGTGGATGAGCGTTTTTCAGTAGTGCATTAACTGGTAATATTAGTATCAGTCACAGGGAGTCTAGTCTTTCTCCCCAGGAAGAGAATTGTTTTGTTGGGTTGCTAGTGAAGGAAAAGGTCACTTTGTGATTGGGACAGGAAGTGGGGAGGTCAGTGGTGGTTTTTTGCTCCTGTGGGAATTAGACTTGTGGCCCATCACCTGATCCCATGAAGTCAAGCTCAGTTTATATTTTATATACAAGATGGCTTTTAGTAAAATGAAATAGCTGAAATGCAAATAAGAGGACATATAATATGAGTATTTAGACATGGCAATATACTGAGGCCTAAGCAAGGCCTAGTTGAAAGTTTAGCAGAACTGGATGACTTGATATGTAGCTTGTGATAAACAAGTACATCTCAGAAACTTAAAATAGCACATTTTTGGTGTATGTAGCAATGGAGAAACCACATTTATGTAATGGAACCATTAGGAAAGGTATGACACAAATACTTTTTACTAGCAATTGGAACCTGAATGACAAACATGGACAAAGGAGCTGATACCCAAATCAAATGTGTTCCTGGTTGAGTGGAGGATGTAAAGTATATAAAAGATCGTCCAACCAATCCCTAGTTGGAACAGCAGGGATGACCAACGGTGGAAACCTGAGTAAGGACAACTTTGTGGTGATCTCCACTTATTTTATCATCTGTCTTTATTGTTACCAGTCTCTATAAGATTTTAAGTGTGTCAGCGTTAGAGCTTTGCTTTATCTTTTCCCAGCCTACTGCTGTAAGTATGCATGGTCCAGGGGGTGTTTTGCTATATGTATGTGTTTCCTGTTCAGTTGCATTAATGCTTTGATTTTCTTGGATAATGATTTAAGCCTTTATGTCTCTATTTCTGGAATTCATCAATCTCTTTTGTTAAATAAATTATGCCATTTCTAAGAGCAAGTACCTGTTGCCTATGACTGGTGCACTTTGCACCCTCAAATTAATCCAAGGCTACAGAGTGCTTTCCACTGGCTCCTGAGAAATGTCAATCTCCTTCACAAACAAGTTCCTCTTTGTGGCAGAGTTCCACTGTGCATTGTGACGAGCAGAGGTGAAAACTGTCATCCTCATCCAGGAACTTTACATGATCTCTCTAGATCGTCAGTGATCTTGGGGATGAGGACCAAGACTGTGAATTTGATGGAGCATGGACTGTCAAGCAGGAATATAAAGTATTACCTGGTTACCCAGTAAGCATTTGCCTTTACTGCCATGCCTACTAGAGTAATTGGTTAACTGGTGCCCTGCCCGGACAGAGCAGACCTCTGTCTGCAGTGCGGTGCCACAGGCTCGGCTTCCCTGGCTAAAGCAGCCCATGGAGCAGCAGACCTGGCTGGTTAACTGGTTAAACATTTTAAACAGGATTTTACATCTCTACGGTCAAGGTATCCACATTTGAAAATGGTCTATTGTTCAGTATGCTGTGTCACTGCAAAGGGATGGAGAAACATTTCCACCAGGATGAAATATGTGACGAATGTTGGAGTGAAAGTTTTGGAGCGAAAGGAGGCTAAAAAGGTCATTTGCTTTCTTTCACTAAGTGTCAGATCTACAAAGGAGATCCCTGCTGGCAACTCCTGTGAGCCACAGAAGTCACAAGACTTTTGTGAGTCCATCTATCCCCATATCCCATCTACACTCTCTGGGTAGGGACAATTTGCATTAGGGATGTTTGAGTGTAAACGATTAACTCTTTAACTGATATGCAGATGCCTGCTCTCCTCCTGGGGAGGAGGCTTCACTGCCGCAGCAAATCCTATTCCCCAGGAGCCAGGTGGCAGGGACAGGAAAAAAATGCATAGGGAATTTATGTGGAGTATGCAACACATTCTTACAGAAAGGACTTAGAGTTAGCCCCTAGTTGGCTGAAGAAATTGTAAAAGTTATTGATATACCTAAACTATGAATGATACTGGTGGAATATCTGGTGGTGAGTTTTTTCCACCTGTGGTACCACTGTGAAAATCCCAGAAGTCTCCTGTTTTCTTGTATACATGTTTCTATAATGAATTTCTGCTTGACAATGAAATAACTTCCAGAGCAAAGCAGATACCAATCCACTTGGTCAGGGCCTCTCAGTGTCTGAAAGGGGCCAGGTTTCCCCCTTTCACTGATGTCTTAAGTTGAATCATCAGCCTTAAATAAAACTGTTTAAAATTGTTATGTTTCCCAACCCCCCACCAGTATTAGAAATTGCCCACTTGAAGTAGAAGTAATGCAGTGATTAATTAGTCCAGGCAGGACTCCATTAGGACCTTCTGTGATGAAGGCAGATCAGAATCTAAAAATATTTGTTGACTTACAATGAACATGTTGCCTTTGTTACAAAGCGCATAACAAAACTGGGCAAGTGTAATAATCATTGTTGCCTCAGAGAAATGTTGGGGTCATCTGTCCAGTAATTGTTTCAAACCCTGTGCTTCATTCAATCACCTTTCAATGTGTTTCCACAATATGTTGGGTTATCTTCCAAAGTGCGTGGTTAGTACATATTTGCGCAGAAAATTTTAGATATATGACACAGATTTAAATCAGGATTCCATGTCTTTCTACAAGATATGCTATAGCTCAGTCAGAGCTTGTTAGGGGCAATTTTATGATTATTCAGTGAGTAAGTCATTAAGGACTTAAAATCTGTTATGAGCACTGCAAAAAAGTGCTTAGCGCTTATTATTGACCAATTTGACACTAATTCTTTGTAATGCTAGCACAAAATTATGAAGAGATTTCTATTGCTGTCATGCTTCAAAGTTAGGATTTTCAGCTTAAGGCAGGTAGGCATCCAGACTCCACTGAAATTCAGTGAAAGTTGGGAACCAAATTGCCTTGGAATACCTCTACACAACAACTGGAAAGGCACTTCCCAGTGTGGATAGGCAGACATACACTAGCTCTGACTAACCTAGCATATTAAAAATAGTAGTGTGGCTACAACAGCAGGGATGGTGACTGGCTAGTCACTGAATTCGTACCCAGGGGGTCAGATGAAAACTAGCCCAAGTTGTTTGTGGCTCTGTGGCCAAGCAGCTATTCCTGCATTCAAGATCAAGCAGAGCTAGTGTGTGTCTGTCTACTCATGTTGGGAAGCAAACTCCCAGCTGCAGTACTGCAACCTTAGTCTCCTTTGGAAATTCCAGCCCAAGAGCCTTCCGGGTATGTCTACACTAGCTCGTTAATTCGAGCTAGGTAGGCAAATCAGGGAACCGGGGTTGCAAATGAAGCCCAGGATTTAAATATCCCAGGCTTTATTTTCATGTTCCCGTCCGGCTGCCATTTTTAAATCCCCCTTATTCCGAACGAACTGCCCGTGGCTACACGCAGCAGTTTAAAGTTAATCCGAACTAAGTCCTTAGTTTGGATTAACTGTTACTCCCCGTGGACTTAGTTCAGATTAACTTTAAACTGCCGCGTGTAGCCGCGGGCAGTTCCTTCGGACTAAGGGGGATTTAAAAATGGCGGCTGGACGGGAAAATGCAAATAAAGCCCGGGATATTTAAATCCCAGGCTTCATTTGCAACCCCGGTTCCCTGATTTGCCTACCTAGCTCGAATTAATGAGCTAGTGTAGACATACCCTCCCAGTTTAATTGCCATACTATAAGCATTCCCAGGCCACCTGGCAACATAAAAGGATTAAATACCTCTTGCTAAAATTGCCACCCTGTCATGTTCCTTTACATCCCTTCTGCCAGAACCATAGAAAACCAAAAGAAAGCTGGCACTATAAAACATTCCTGGATAAAAAAAAATAAAGGCATCTTCAGTTCCATCCTCATTTTTCTCCTATGTGCCCTATCACATAGAACAGTATCATGATGAGAAATCACTGGAGTTCTTTCTCTGCCTAATAGGATTATGCATGGGTAGGAGACCTGCCTAATTTAGATGATCAGAAAACTTGGCCTTACAGATGTCTTAGGTAATATCTGCTTGTTAATGTTTTACTTCCTATCTGATCGCTTAATCAGAGATTCATCATTAGCACCACACTGAGCATATTTTCCTTTTATTTATTTATTTATTTATTTTACAAATCAGCTGGGAACAAGTGCAAGTAAAGTTCTGTTAACCCCGAGGCTGATTTAGCTGGAAATTGCTTAAAGAACTTGGCAGTGATTTGTTCTGAACCTTCAGCTCTGACACCCACTGGATTTTTTTTTATAGCATCTAATGTCTCTTTTAGGCATGGACCCTCCAAGTAAGTGGTGTGCATTTTTCTGCTGCATGCTGCTCCACGTCACTGCTGCTACATAAATCTATTTAATTTAGTCATTGAAACCAGGAAGCTTTAGTGCAATCATCATCTTTAGCCCCTCTGGTATAGACCATACGGCCAGAATATGAAGTGACAACTTCAGAGCTTCACCCAATACTCTGCCTCTGTTAGGCATATGTCTACTTGTAGTATTTACTTCCTGCCATTTTAAAACATGTTTTAAAGAGACGGAAGTTACCTTGGCATCGGGCATGCCACAAAAGATATCCAGCTAAATGGGTAATTGGATCATGTCCTCCAGTAAATTCAATACTAGCAACTTAGGACTGAATAAGGATCTCAACTGGTTAACATATTACAAAGGCAATTTCCCTCTCTTGACATCCACATTTCCACATCAAATGCTGTGAATGAACCACTTCCACCGTGACTTGACTAGCCTCATTTATACAAGTATCCTCTTTCTTTTGTATCCCTACCTCAGTAAACGCCAATTCATCCGATAAAATGGTTTTACCCATGAAAGATTATGCCCTAATAAATCTGTTAGTCTCTAAAGGGTATGACTACACAGCAACATTATTTCAAAATAACTAGCGTTATTTCGAAATAACTTAGTCCGCATCTACACAGCAGTCAGTTATTTCGAAATAATGTCGAAATACTGTCAAGCTAGAGGACTTCTTACTCCTATTCCTGTAACCCTCATTGTACGAGGAATAAGGGAAGTCGGAGGAAGAGTGCTCTGTTTCAAAATAAGTGCTATGTAAACGCTTCCAATTTTGAAATAAGCTATTTTGAAATAAGTTGCACAATTGATGTAGCGCAATTTGTGTAGCTTATTTTGAGTTAAGCCCTGCTGTGTAGACACACCCTAAGGGTGAGTCTACACTGCACCCTTAGGTTGAAATAAGATATGGAATTTGAGCTACGCAAATTGTGTATCTTATTTTGATCTAATTTCAAAATAAAGCACTATTCCGAAATGTCCCTTAATCTTTGTGGAACAAGGGTTACAGGGACACCAGAATAGTGCACCCATTATTTTGAAATCGATTTCAAAATAATGGGTGCATTTAAAGACACGGAATTGCTATTTTGGGATATTTCCGGTGTCTTGAAATAGTGGCACTGTCTAGACTTAGCCTAAGGTTCCACAGGACTCCTTGTTTTTACAGATACAGATTAACATGGCTACTCTTAGTCACTATTACTGGTTAGGATTTCATGGTCAGATTTCACAGCGGAAACACAGCCGTCATGTCTGTCTGTAATCAGCCAGTTGATGAGCCAGAGCACTGGTTTAAACATGTGGCTTCACAATGCTATCCAACAGCACGAACAGCACAAGCATCTTTTGTACTCTGAATACCCTTTCACACATCTCCACTGCCAAGACTTTTGCTTGTTCCTCTCTTTCCTCCCACCCGCCACTTCCGTCCATCTTTCTCCCTTTTTGATCTGTTTTTGTGGGGTGGAGTGAGCAAACTAAATAAGTGCAAACTTGCTGGAAGAAACATTGATCCTTTCTTAGAAACAGAGTTTGAATGTTGCTGTTGCCAGCATCAGTGTCTGTCATTAATGGTCTGGCCAGCATTTGAAATCCTTTAAAACAGGAAGAGAGACAGAGACAGACAACCGTGTTTGGATCTCCTTGGTAGAACAAGACAGAAAACATGGAGCAGAGGTTATATTTTAGCCCAGCAATTTGGCACAGGCTATTTGATCTGGAAAAGCCAGTGTTTTTCAAACACTCCTGATTCACTTTGAAGTACACCAATTAGAGGCTCACATATAATGTTAACCCAGAGCATCCTTTTATTTTCTCTGTCGGTTGGTAGACTTGTTTTTTTCTTCCTTAGCCCTCATTAGAGACTTCAGGAGCAATAGAAGCAAATGGGACAATGTTATGACTGGCAAATTTAATGGCCTTGTTACCAGTTGCAGAGGACAGGGAGCAAGGGAAGATTATTTCAGTGGGAGGCTTTGAAAAGCCAATTGATTAGCAGAGTATGACTTTTAAAGAAATATCCTTTCTAAAAGCAGAAGCTGGCTGCAATGCTTAATTGGGCACTGCAGAGCAAGCGTGTCTCCATTGCATGACAAAGTTAGCAAAAGGCATTGTGAAACATTTAGGGAGCTGTTTGATAGTTCAGATCACAAGCCAAAAACTGTGAATATTATCACAAGGCATGAGATAAAAACTGATGGGATTCTGTGACACATGGACTAATCACATGGCACTTGGAAGTGGCCCATGAAGCTAACACTAACAGGGATGGATGTTGAAATTTAAACCCTATAGAATAGCTGGACTGCCATGTTTCAACTGCCTGTGCATCAATATTTATGCAAAGATTGGGTATATTTCTATGCCTTCTTGCTTTGGTACACGAGCAGTGGAGTATGTTAAGATTGTTTTTGTTGTTGGATGTTGACACTGCTGCAAAGACATATGTGATCAGATTTGCCTGGGACACAAAGCCAGGGAACAGGAAATATGCAAGAGAACAAAGTTAAAGTGCAAAGTGATCCGAGGAGAGAATTGCCATGAGCATGGCAGGCCATGAGACGATCTGAATTTACTGCTAAAGTCCCTCACCTGGGGCGAGGGAAATAAGCAGCACAGGTGGGGGGTGAGTATGTCATTTCCCCCATTATTGTTGTCCTATTATTGATCTAGGTAACTAGGTGCTCTGCCCCTGCTCCAGCCCCACTTCACCTCTTCCCCCTCCCCTGAGCAATGCAGCCTGGAAGACTAGTGGGGTCAGCAGCTGGCGTAGAAAGCAGGGGTCCACCCTCCCATTCATCTGATGTCACAAATTAGATATTCAAAATGGTAACACAGAGAAACCTGTTAGGAAACATTTTAACTTGCCCTGGGAACTCATTAATGGATTTAAAGGGGGCTATTCTCTTACAAAGCAATTTCAGGAATCAACTAGAGAGAGAGTCTGGGGAACTGGCCTTCATTTGCAAATTTGATACTATCTCACACGGCTTGAACAAAGACATGAACTGGATGTGCCATTATATTCAATACCCAAATGACATCAAAAGCTAAGTATCAGGCATTTACAGCCTACTCTATTAGGGTATGTCTACACTAGCCCCCTAGTTCGAACTAGGGAGGCTAATGTAGGCATTCAAACTTGCAAATGAAGCCCGGGATTTAAATATCCCGGGCTTCATTTGCATGTTCCCGGGCGGGCGCCATTTTTAGATCCCGCTAGTTCGAACTAAGTGCCCGTGGCTACACGCGGCAGTTAAAAGTTAATTCGAACTAAGTCCTTAGTTAGAATTAACTGTTACACTTCATTCCACGAGGTGTAACAGTTAATTCGAACTAAGGACTTAGTTCGAATTAACTTTTAACTGCCGCGTGTAGCCGTGGGCAGTTAGTTCGGACTAGGGGGATTTAAAAATGGCGCCTGCCCGGGAACATGCAAATGAAGCCTGGGATATTTAAATCCCGGGCTTCATTTGCAAGTTCAAATGCCTACATTAGCCTCCCTAGTTCGAACTAGGGGGCTAGTGTAGACATACCCTTAGCCTCATTTAGCACAGACATTTTAATGGAGAGGGTTTTTTTTCTCCTCCCCTTCCCCCCTCTTTTTCTGCTTTATAATTCAACATCTGTGTCTCCTGCTCCGTATTTCTCATCTGATATTGACATTATTAGCTTCCAATGTTGACACCACATCGAGATGAATGAGACAGCATGGCCTCTTCCAGGCAGTCTGGCTGCAGACTTGGGACAATAGCAGTTCAGTGGGTCACATTCAAAAGATTTTCATTGCTGTCAGAAATATATTTTAAGTTAAATGTTTAATTTTAAATTTTTATGCAAAAAAACCCTTTGAAGATTATCTTCTGTGAATCTGATGGAGCTACAGTAGAAGTGTAAGTGTGTCATAATGTCAAGTTAGATTCCAGATCCACATCCATATAAATGAAACACAGATGAGTGGTTTCAAATGAAGTAATCTCAGCCCAAAGGAGTCAATTTACTGTGAATGGTTTATTACAGTGCTTCTCAAAGTGGACCATGGGCCCTCTTTGGGAAAATTATTAGCAGGCCCATGCTGCTTTGTGCACCTAAAGGGTCCATGGCAACAGAGCCTTGTGTCTCCCATTGGCTCCAGTTCACTGTTAGCTGCCAATGGGAGCTGTGGAAAGCAGCAGTCCAGGCCATGCTGCTTCCCATGGCTCCCCTTGGCTGGAAACGGCAAACCAGATTCAACGGAAGCTGCAAGTCTCCATGGCTAGGACCCTTTACATTAAACAAAGTGGCACAGGTCTGCTAGTGGCTTTCCCACTGTGTTAGTGGCTAGAATGAGGATTAAGACTCAGGACTTGTTGATTCTTGTGCCACTAAATATCCTTAATTATATCAATGTCTCAATATGTCTTAATTTATCTACTCTAAAATGGGTGTAATGATACTTTTCCACTTCCACTGTGGTGTTGTGAGGCTTAATTAATATTTATTAAATTCTATACAGGAAAAAGTGCTTTTTACACTATGTGATAAAAATGAAAAACATTACTTGGTAAAACACTGTAAAGGTAATAATAACAGCAGAGGTTAGATCTTACAAAAAGAATTGTAAGTTAAAAGTAATTTAATACGATGGCTGAAAACTGGAGGAAAATTCTCCCAATATTTAACTAAGTGGATATTTAAAGTTAAAGAAAATTATAGACTGAGTACATTTGTACGAAGGAATATTAAACAGTGGAATGACACATCATGTAATGGGAGCATTATGAGCAGTCAAAAAGATGATAAATGCTGAGATT
Organism: Pelochelys cantorii; assembly: GCA_032595735.1. NCBI lineage: Eukaryota > Metazoa > Chordata > Testudines > Trionychidae > Pelochelys > Pelochelys cantorii. The sequence continues at coordinate 8,167,928 of CM064339.1, read as the reverse complement.
TCTGTTGAAATAAAGGTAAAAGGGAAAGTGAACAGTGGGGGATACATCTTACAAAGCACTTTGTCTGCATCTCAATTCTATTATATGGCTCAAATATCAAATGAATGCTTAAAACTTAAAAAAGTAGTGTTGCTTTTTAAATGAAAAGACTGACATTTTAAAGGTCATTCTTTGGGAATGGGGGTAAATCCCTGGGCAAGTAAAGGCGATCGAAGTCCATTGTAAGCAGTCTCAAGTGTCCTTCATGATATGACAAATTATTGACTAATTGGCTAGAAAGTCTATTTCTGTAAACTCACACACTAATAAGGCAGGTTTACAGTATACAGACGTACTAGAAATAATAGGATTTAGTATAGGGGTCCCCTTTGTGGTCTCTTTGAGTGCACCTCCTCAAGCCTTTACTTATCACAGGGCAGAATTCCTGAATCTTCAGCTTAGACTGCACGCTGGGTTGAAGTAATATGTGTATCATCTGTCCTTATCCTGTATGTCTAGTTTGGCACTTGTGGCTCTTCCCTTTGGAAGTCTGACTATTGGTGACTTAGTGATAAAATGAAGATAGGCTTCTTAAATCAAAAATATTGTTTATTTTGCTGTAGGAACAATGCCCATTAACTTGAATGATACTTGTGCATTCAGCCACTTTGAAAATCAAGCCCCTGCTGTTAAGTGCTGAAATGTGGATATAATTGCCTAAATTTACGCTTCAATGTTGGTCAGCAGGGTAAACAAAGAATAAAGAAGGGCCCAGTGGTGGTTATGTTTTTATTTAAATGTTCAGTATGGTTCAGTTTAGACACAAGTGGCAGTCTAGGTTTGGCTGGTTTCCCATTGCTAGTTTGACTGTGGCATGTGAGCCGAAGACCCATGTCTACTAGGAGGCTGGGGGAAAAACCATATATGAACAGGTCATTTCATATAGTAATTAGTCCATCTTGTTCTTGAGGGAACAAATCTACATCTCCAAAGAGGTCATATCTCAACATTAATTAATTCCCTATCCCAAGAAGACAAAGGGTTTGAGCCAATATCACAGAATGAACACTGAGCCATGCTGTTTAGTATTTCAAGGAAATGTGGTGATGCCATAAGGGATTCTGTCCTCAAAGCAAATGGCCCTATATCCACACCTACAGAATAAGGCCTAATTACTCTTATTTGGTGCAGCATTCCCAATAAAAGATCATTAAGATCTCTGTTAAATTTCTGTTAAAAGTCTATAAAAGTGTATAACAAAACTTTTGTGCAAATGTTCCTCTTCATTGATGCTTTAGCCCTTTGAAAGATAACTTGACTAATTTAGATTTCCCTTTAATAAGAAGCTATATACATTTCTTGCAGACTGAGCATCCAGCTGAGACTCTGGTCCAAACTTGATATTCCAGTACACTGATCAGAAATGCTCCTTAGAGACCACAATTTTTGACACACACTGCACTTCCCACAAATGATTTACATCCTTTTAGATGTTAGTGCGTGTGAATAAAAGCACTGGTGATTCCTATGTTCAGATTGCTTGCCTGGCTGAAAATTCCTGGAAAATGTGATTGCTTTTTGAAGGACATTTTCTTTTTTACATCAGAAAGATTTTAATGATTTTCTTATCAAAGACTTTTTTATTTATTTGTATTTATTTTTAACTTTCATCAATTGCAGTATCTTCTGTACATTCTATATGCAGCTGGTCTCTGTTAGTTTTGTTCTGATCACAATCCATATGAAAATAATTTAGCTACCTCTCTTACAGGACTATTCTGAAAACTAATGATTGTACAGACCTCCAAAAAGAAATGTCCCCCCCCCCCGAAAAAAAAATCCTTCCCCACTCTATTTGTTTTAATATATGATTGTAAATCCACAAAGCTTGATTGGATCTGTGTTTCACTCAGTTTCAGTTTGCAGCCCCTTAGTTAGAGGCTTGTTCCCAAATGTGTATCTGGAGCATCGAGGATTTCTATATAGTGTTAAAAAATCACCATGAGTCCTACAAAAAAACTTGACACGGTATGTTGTTGGTTTGCAGATGCTGATCAGGATTGTTTCCTTAATTCTCCTCTATCTGTGTTGAGTGTCTTATACTTTCCTCTTTTGAGCTGGGACTGTGTTTTTACTAGGGATGTAAAATCCTATTTAATCAGTTAACTGGTTAAACATTATGTTTAACTGGTTAACCACTTAAACAGGGGTGGGCAGGGGCAAGGACTGCATCAGCTGGGCTGCTGAGGCCCGGCCAGGCTCACTGCACCCTGCAGCAGGTGGAGCCACCATGTCAGGTGGGGAGCTGTTCCAGCCTGGACAGATCTCCAGTTAACTGTAACCAGAGAGCATCACCCAGTAAGGGTGATGCTTACTGGTTAACTAGTTAACCATTCACCTCCCTGATTTTTACAGCACATCACACAATGGGATCTTGGTCCATGACTAGGATTCCTAGGTATAATCAAATAATAACAGGAGCTTGAGAGAAGGGTCAGGGACAAGTGAGTATGCAGCCAGAATCTCTGAGTTCTGAGGAGGCATGCTTGAGGAGAGAGGGAGACTATGTCTACGCTCTGGGGTTTTTCCGGGATGCCTCTGGTATCCCGGAAAACTCCACCGCATCCAGGGAACACATCTGCTCTTCCACTTTTTTTGGCAGAAGTGCAGATGCGGTCTTTCGGAAGGCCTGTCTTCCTCCTCCCACGAGGAAGAAGGGATCTTCTGAAAGAGTAGGCTTTTCCGAAATGTGGCCCAGTGTAGATGGGCCAAATTTCAGAAAAGCCTCTTCTGAAAAAACAATCAGAAAAAGGTATGCAAATTGCGGAGTGCAATTTGCATACCTTTTTCCGATAGATGAGTGTGGTGTAGACACAGCCTGAGTGGGCAGAGATGAGGTGCCAGACTAGCAGTGTGTGATTGTTCATAGATTTTAAGGCCAGAAGGAACCATTATAATCATGTAGTCTGACATGCTGCATAACACAGGCTACAGACTCTCACCCTTGTAAACATGTTTTCAGACATCCAATCCTGTGGTAAAAATGGAGGATTCCTTTTGCTGGGAAGCACTGGGTGAGCTAAGGAGAAATTTCAGCCTCTGATAGAGAGAGGGTGTGGCTGATGGCAGGGTAGAGGGGAACAGAAGTTACTCAGCTCCTATCCCTGTCCTTAGGGTTGCTGGGGTGTTTGTCCATAAGGTGGTTAAGGCTGACTTCTGTGTCACATTAACTACCAGAGATGAATTAAGAATATTTAGTCTGACATTTCTATAATCTTTGTTATTTTGATATTATATTATATAATGAGTGACGGGAAAGTATGTAACGGTCCAGGCATTGGATCAGGAGCTAGAGTAGCTGTGTTTGGCTACTATCCCTACCACTGACTTGCTACATGACCTTCAGTAATACCCTCCCTTCCCCCCCGCCAATCTCCAGAATAAGTTCTTAAATAATTAGAGTGCATGTATGGGGACATAACACTAGATGGAATGAAACACAGTCTGTGACCAAGTCTGAATTTATTCATAGGTACTGAGGTTTAATAGTGAAGCATACAGTAGATACTGGGAGCATCTCCTTATCCCACACAGGTTTGAATGTCAGAGTCCCTTTGGGGTTTGAACTTCTTCTGTGTGATCAGTTCTGCCGGCACAGATTTAATAGCTATAGTGAAGAGATAAAAAGGTTATATCTTTCTAGACAAAGTTGAGACAGTGCAGGAGAAAATGTGAATTCAGCAAAAGCTAAGTAGCACAGAGCATTAAAAATTCACAATGGTTACTGTGGAATTCGTTCTCAAAGAGAAATGTTTTAATATGCTGCTGCAGTGGTACACACGAGGGGCATGTGAGAGTTGGTGTGACCTGTTCTTTTCCAGTGTTCTGAAACGATCTTTGTGCGCTAATGAATAAATCATCCTCAAAGAAGAGACAAAAGGAGAGAAGCTCACGTTCTTTTGAGCCATGTGATGGCAACCAGAGTGGTATTCTGTCAACACAGCACCACCTCTCTCCTTCCTGCCAATCGGTAGCTCCATTGGTTTGGTAGGAAAAGGCAATGTCATGACTTGGGAAGGAGGGAATGCAATTAGATGAGTCAGAGCATCTGTAAAGATTTTGCTGTGTTATGTCTCTTCCTCTCTCCTCCCATGGCATGTGGACTATCAGTGCCTTCTACTGGAAGGAAAGTCAGAATGGAAGCTGCAAGAAATGTCAAGGTGCTTCAAGATGGGGAGTCAAAGGAACTGTAAGGCAGGATTCAAATGGGAGTTCTGGATAGAAGATGGTGTGAGTTCTCACTCTGAAGGAGACTCTGTCACAGTCAAAATGGACCAGTTGGGCAATCCAACACCTTTGGAGAGAATGAGCGACTGATTCAGGGCTTTGGGGCATAGATGTTAGGGGCGTTTATTTAATGCAGACATTTGTTTTCTGATACAATAGATTCCCAGCATAAAGTTGCTGTTATATGAAAGTTGCCAACATGTGAATGACACTATGTTTAGGAAGATACATGCAAATATGGTACATTCTTCAGTACAGTAATTGCAAATTTTTTATTCACGTTCAATTCACTACAATGGACTAAAAAAGAAAACTAAATGTGACACGGAGTAGTGGATACATGGTATAGTGTACCACAATGCTCTGAGCAAATTTAGGGAACCTTGTCTTGCAGTGTCACAAAGACTGCAGTGGCATACGTGACACTGTAGTGAGATGAAGTGCATCAGTCAGATTTGTTTGGCAACAGCCTCAGCTCATAGGTGTAGGTCACCATGAGGAGAGCCAATGATGAGTAAGCTAGTGATCTTGGATGTTTTTAATGACACACATTTCCATGAGCTACTTGACAGAAGTCATGTTTGGGGACAAGAATTTTGAATGAATGGTCAATAATTCTACATTTTCAGAATGTAGAGGTCCATGTGGCAGTCTTGTAGGTGTGGTTCCCTGTTCCAGTGTGTGAGGCACTTCTCAAATAACAAATTTGCTGATCTTCTATAGACCATGGGCAGCTCAGTGGGAAATAGACAAGGGCACTTGTTCCTTCTGATCATCATAAGAGGCCATTTCTTTGTCCCATCCATGTTTGCACAACACAACAATGTGATGCAGCTCAGAGGATTCTTTTCTAACTACATGCTTTTTCAGCATGTCAGGAAAATTCCAATAGAAGGGATCAGTCTCATTGGCACTGATGATGTCATACACCTGAAACACCTCTAGAATGCTCAGTAAGGTGTACACCCTCCATTCAGTAGCCACCAGAGGGTCATCATCTTGTTTGTCACTATGCTCCTTATGATGAACAGTGCCATGCTGGACTATTCACTGACTGCGTCAGTTGTCCAAGGGGTTGACCTCCTTCCCTGGCTTGCTGATGTGCTTTCTGTTTCTCAGGGTATGTCTACACTACAGCGTTAATTCGAGTTAACTTAATTCAAAATAGTTAACTCGAATTAAGCTAATTCGAAATAATGCATCTATACACAAAACCGATTTCGAAATAGCGTTTTGCTATTTTGAAATAGCGCGTCCACACTGAGTGGATCCTGAACCGAAGTTAAGGCTGGCCGGAACCAGTGCCGGCAGGGCATCAGGTTAGGACTTAGTGTGTGGGGCTGCTGCCTGAGACTAACTGAGCTCCGTGATTAAAGGGACCCTACCCCCACCCTGGACAGACAGTTCTCAGGGTTCCCCGCTTGCTTGTCTATCTCAATGAGGGACAGCAAAGCAGTCCTGTCTTGGAGTGCCCTGAGTGCCCGCACTTGGGATACCACAGCACTCGGCCACATGGAGCCAGAGCTGCCCCTGGGCACGCCGGTGAATCTCGTGGGGTCGTTGCTATCGGCCCGACTGCACTTGCTGCAGGCCACCATCCGGAGGGTCCATCGGGGGGCTGTCAGGATCCAGGAGGCCCTGTGGGAGAGCGTCCACCCCGAGGAGCCCTCAGAGCCACCCTGGTCCTCCCCACTGGGGGCTCGTGCCCCATTTCTCCCTCACGTCCTTCCACTTACCCCCTTCCTAGCCCCCCCTTTCTGATGTCAAATAAAACACACTTTTTTTCAAAAATAGAAACTCTGTTTATTTAACAAAATGGCGGGGGTGGGGGGATGAACCTCTGGGGAGACTGGGGAAAGGAGGCGGGAGACGGGGAGAGAGAGGGTGGGAGAGGGGAGGGGGAAAACTGGGAGGAGGGAGCTGGAAGGGGGAAGCAAAGGGAGGAAGGGTAGGGGAAACTCAGCGCTCAGGGGTGGAGGTCTCGTCGGGCCACATGTCTCCCAGCATGGTGGGTGCGGGGGCCTCATCGTCCCCGGGGGGATGGGGAGGAGGGTGTGGAGGTTGAGGTGGGGGGTGTGGAGATTGAGGAGGGAGAGGTGGAAGGGGGGGCAGGAGTGGGAAGAGGAACAGTAGCTGGGGCGGCAGCAAGCACTGGGGCGGCATGGGGCAGCACGCTCTGCAGCAGGGCCTGCAGGTGGCACATGGCACGGTCCTGGGCAAGCTGCTTCCGGAGGAGCTGCAGGTCCTCCTGCACCCAGCCCTGGATGGTGCGGTGCAGGGCTCGCAGGGCCCTCAGGTGCTGGTCCCGGTACCCCTGCCCTGTTGCGGTGGTCCTGTGGAGCCCTCGGGTGCGGGAGCATGTCCCAGGCGGGGTGGTGTGCCCTGCATGTGCAGCGGGTGCGGCTGTGGAGAAAGAAGAGAAGGGTCAGTTCTCCCTGCGACACAGTGGATGATGCCCAGCTCCCCCTGCGACGTGAGGGCGACCAGGCCCTGCACCGTCAGAGCCGATGTGCTTGCACAGAGGCATGGTCAGGATGTCTGGCTCTCCCCAGGAGTGGGAGCTGCGGGAGAGGAGAGGAGTTTTCCTGGTTTGGCCCAGAGTGGCCACCAGGGGAAACTGGGAAGGGCTGGAGGCCAGCTAATTCGAATTAAGTCTCTACACAGCACTTATTTCGAATTAGCTATTTCGAATTTGGCGTTACTCCTCGTAGAATGAGGTTTACTAAATTCAAATTAAGCACTCCGCTATTTCGAATTAAATTAGAAATAGCGGTTTGCATGTATAGATGCTATTGAAGTTAATTCGAAATAATGGCTGTTATTTTGAATTAACTTTTCAGTGTAGACATACCCTCATTGGATCAGAATCGGACACAATGGCCAAGCTTATGCTGAAACCAGAGCCATAGGGCTTCACGAGTGTCTGCTTCCTTTCTATATCATTGATGCTTGTAGGCTTGGTTAGTGTTCCTTCCATGCTCCTGTATAATGTCGTCATTGTTCTTCAGTATGTACAAAACAGTTGACTTTGTGACAGCAGATTTCTCAGCTGTTCACACCAGGCTCAGTTATGTCCTCCAGAATATGAACTGTATCACTTCCACATATCTGGAAGCCATGAAATACAGAAGTGTCAGCTACTCATGCTTGGATCCAGGAAATTGATTAGAGGTGGAACCTTTCCTCTAAAAAAGCTGTTAAATGGGAAGCCTGGTGCCAGTATCTGAATCCTAGTAAAATTAATGTTAATAGGATGGGATTGGTTCCTGGTAACATGTTGCTGTCAGTCAGAAGTGGCTATTATCATAATTGCTATTCAGCAGAATCTACCATATATTCTAGTAAAATAGCATGTGTGTAACCACTGCCCTCTCCATCTAGCCCAACAGTGGCCAATGCCAGGTACCCCAGAGGGGGTGAACAGAAGCAGGTAATCATCAAGTGATCCCTCTCTTGTCATCCATTCCCCACCCCTGACAAACAGAGGCTAAGGACACCATTCCTACCCATCCTGGCCAATAAGTCACTATTGCTCAGCTGTACACCATGGATTGTAGACTGCTAAAAGAGAGAGTTTTCTTTACCAGGAGTGAGCCTTGGTGTTTCAAGCAGCTGTACATGATTTCCTCCACCCTTGCTCACTGTTGCCATGGGGTATTGAGTGCCTACCATACTCAGAAGAGCACCGTGTAAAGTCTGTGAATTTAGTCCGCACTTTTGAGCAAATGACAAAGGAAGGAATGAAGGGAGGGAGGGAGGAACTGTGGTCCAGATTTTCCCAAGGGCTCAGCACCCATAATCAGAATCAGATTTTCAATTCTCATTTAGACACCAAAACCAACGGAGAGATTTTCAGAAGAGCTCAGTGTGTTGTCCAGAAGTGTTGCAGTGAGAATAGCTGTGCGGTGAGCATGTCTGAAAGTCTGGCTCTGAAAGTGCCTGGATGAGAGCCTGAGCTTTCTTGAAAATCAGGCCTGCTTGTGGGAATTGTAAATTGGGTTCTGAGAGCTGAGACAAAGGCCTGGTGAGAGAAACCCAATGTATATCGACAGAATAAATACAGTGAGAGTAGAAGGATAATGCAAGCTTGCCCAGTCTGCCCACCTTGACCTGAAGGGAACACATTTAAGAGAGAGAAAGTGAAGCTCTGTATCCATTGTGTTCTTGGCCTCTCTGTTAAGATCACTTTTTAGAGAGAGTGTTGTTTTATTGGCATGTTCTGCGATATTGGTCTTTGCAATATGGATACATACCATTGCCCAGTAGATATAGTATACTTAGATTTTCAGAAAGCCTTTGACAAGGTCCCTCACCAAAGGCTCTTGTGTAAATTACATGGCCATGGGATAAGAGGGAAGGTCCTTTCTTGGACTGAGAACTGGTTAAAAGACAGGAAACAAAGGGTAGGAATAAATGGTAAATTTTCAGAATGGAGAGGGGTAACTAGTGGTGTCCCCCAAGGGTCGGTCCTAGAACCAATCCTGTTCAACTTATTCATAAATGATCTGGAGAAAGGGGTAAGCAGTGAGGTGGTAAAGTTTGCAGATGATACCAAACTGTTTAGGATAGTCAAGACAGAAGCAGACTGTGAGGGACTCCAAGAAGATCTCACCAAACTGAGTGATTGGGCAACAAAATGGCAAATGAAATTTAATGTGGATAAGTGTAAAGTAATGCACATCGGGAAAAATAACCCCAACTATACGTACAGTATGATGGGGGCTAATTTGGCTACGACAAATCAGGAAAGAGATCTTGGAGTTATCGTGGACAGTTCTCTGAAAACTTCCACACAGTGTGCAGCAGCAGTCAAAAAGGCAAATAGGATGCTAGGAACGATTAAGAAAGGGATAGAAAATAAGACCCAGAATATCTTCCTGCCCCTGTATAAAACTATGGTACGCCCACATCTTGAATACTGTGTACAGATGTGGTCTCCTCACCTCAAAAATGATATTTTGGCCTTGGAAAGGGTTCAGAAAAGGGCAACTAAAATGATTAGGGGTTTGGAACGGGTCCCATATGAGAAGAGGTTAAAGCGACTGGGACTTTTCAGTTTAGAAAAGAGGAGACTGAGGGGGGCTATGATTGAGGTATATAAAATCATGAGTGGTGTGGAGAGGGCCGATAAAGAAAAGTTATTTATTAGTTCCCTAAATAGAAGAACTAGAGGACACCAAATGAAATTAATGGGTAGCAGGTTTAAAACTAATAAAAGAAAGTTCTTCTTCACACAGCGTGTAGTCAGCCTGTGGAACTCCTTGCCAGAGGAGGCTGTGAAGGCTAGGACTATAATAGAGTTTAAAGAGAAGCTAGATAATTTCATGGAGGTTAGGTCCATAAAAGGCTATTAGCCAGGGGATAAAATGGTGTCCTTGGCCTCTGTTTGTCAGAGGCTGGAGAGGGATGGCAGGAGACAAATCGCTTGATCATTGTCTTTGGTCCACCCTCTCTGCGGCACCTGGTGCTGGCCACTGTCGGCAGACAGGCTACTGGGCTAGATGGACCTTTGGTCTGACCCAGTACGGCCATTCTTATGTTCTTATGTTCTTATGTATGCCCACTCGGACCTGGAATAGGGGCAGCTAGTCATTCTACAAAGTAGGCAACTGAGCAGCTAAGAGATGAAAACTCCTTCAGTCATCAGAAATTTGGTTGCAGGGGAGAGGGGACTAGAAACGGTGAGGGACTTTACTGCATGGGTGGGCAATAATTTTCACTGGGGAGCCACTTAATGAATTTTGGAATGTGGTCATGGGCTGGCTTCACCCCCAGAAGGGGTGAGGCCTGGGATGGTAGGGGTGGGGCTGGGGACTAGTCTCCCCATTGTCTGGGGCCAGAGGCTTTGAATTAAAAATTCAGAAAGGGGTTTGCGGCTCCTGGACCCACCATTATCACCTTGCCCGGCAGCCACCCACAGTTATTGCAGCAGATTGTGGCCCTGGCCCCTGCCAGGGTAGTGTTGCGACCAGGGGCGGCCCTAGACTAGCTGCCAGCAACTGGCGCCCTAGGCGAACCATGCAATTGGAGCCCCCACCTCCAAACCCCTCAATGATATTGCGCCACCATTTGGCGTCCCATTTAACTTGGCCGCCTAGGCGACCGCCTAGTTTGCCTATATAGACGGGCCGCCCCTGGTTGCGACCGGGCGCCGGGAGCCATTTAACTAGGCATCTGCCACCTGAGCCACTGCCTGGGAATTCAGTGGCACAGGCAGCAGAATATAAATAGAAAGCAACCAAATGCAGTCTGTGGGCTGCATCAAAGTGTTAGGTGGGCTGGATCCGGCCCCTGGAATGTCTCTTGCCCAGCTCTGCTTTATTGCAATTCCCTGAGCCACCCATGTTCTCCAGCAATAACTGGTGCAGAGCCAGTTTTGTTTTGGATCCTGCACAGGACCAGCCTTAGGGAAAATGGCACCCTAGATGAACTTGTATTTTGGTGCCCTCTGTCCCCCCTCTCTGGGCATAGTGCCCCTCGTTTCCCTTGGCTGCCATGGGCTTCCCATTCCATGCCCTCTTTGCCATTAACTCCTGTCCTCTAACTCCTACATTGTGCCCTTAACCCCAATATTTTGCAACCTTCACTCCAGCCACTGCACAATACCCCCACAGCCCCTACACTTCCCTCCCACCTGCACCTCCAACCCCAGCTCTGCATTGCCAGTGTGCCTACCACATTGTATCCCTGCCCCGTATCATCCAACCCCTTATGCCCAGTAACCCCCATTCCTGGTGGCCTGTTACCCAGAGATCACCACAAAGCCCTATGCCCAGTGCCCTCCCACCCACAGACCCTCCATACTGCCAAGCATCCCCAGAACTGCCTCACACCTCACATTTCTGAGGGCATTTGGCACCAAAACATTAAATATTCTCTGCACAATATTTTAAACTTCTGCAAATTTTATTGTCAGTAAGTAAATGTGGAGGCTCCAGCATGGGAGTGGCAAGCATGGGCCACTGGCTGGATGAAGGTGGGAAATCACACTGCACCTCCTCCCTCACCCCACCCAACCCCACCCCTCCTCTTCTAGTATAGGGACTTGGCCGTGAGATACTCTGGGTGCAGAGTAAAAGGCCACAGGGAAGCATTTTACATGATGGCTAAGAATCAGCCATGACCCAAAATCTATTTGAATGACAAAAAAACAATCGCTAATGCTAACGACTGAGTCCAGCCCTCACCACACCCTTGCCTGCCATGGCTCTGGGCCATCACCTCCCAATTGCCTTTTCATTTCCCTCTCAGCCTGAAATGCTTGGAACGTGCAGTTGAGTAAGAAAAGGACCCATCAGGCACCAGCCACAAGGAAAAGAAATGTCTCTTTTCTTTCAATCAAAGTTTTCCGAGGCAAGTCCATCTTCCCGCCTAGACTGATAACAAGTCGCTCCCTCCCTTGCATTCCACAGTCCTGATTGCTGCTTTTCTGCTCCAGGTACACACACCCCTTTTGTTTTAGTGTCAATTTCTTGGTGACACAGGTCTGTTGTTAATCATGGGCAGGAGCAGTCACCTTGTATTTTCTTTTACCTTCCCCTCCTCCATAGGGAGTTGCAGGCAGGGCAGGGGCAAGGTCTATGGACAGAATAGGGTAGGGGGCAGGTGGAGTGCATGAAGAAGGCTAACAGCTGCTGTCCTCTGGGGCACCAGACTGCTCCCCAGGTGGCCCTAGAACACTGAGCCAGACAACGCCCCCAACTCCTTTCCCTAACCAGCCCTGCTCCTGTCACAGCCATCCCCAGGCTAGTCCCCACCCTCATTATTCCCTGAAGTCCCTGTGCTCGGCTCCCCCTCCCTCCAGCCTTACCTGGCCCCCACCTGCTCACATGCTGCAAACTTTAGCTCCTGGCAGAGAGGGACACTGTTGCAGCTCTGGGCTCTCCAGGAGGGAGGGGGCCAGGTGGAACTGGAGCCCTCAGCTGGCCAGAGGGGAGGGACTAGAGAGAAGCCTGCTGGCAAGGAAGGACAAGAGGCCGGAGGGAAAGGGGTGGAGAAAAGCCTGCTGGACAGCAGGAAAAAGGCGCTGAAGGGGAGAGGCGGGGTCTGAGCCCTTTGTGGCGCCTTCTGCCTGAGGCACCCTGGACCTGGGCCCAGTTCACTCAGCCCAAAGACCCGCCCTGATCCTGCATGATGCTGCACGTCCTCCACTCCCCTGAATTTTAGTGCTTTATTCTTGAGCTGGATGTGAGAGACGCAACATTTCCAATATATTCAGAGGCAGGGTCTAGGAGGGCAAATAATGATAGCTTAATAACTGTGGGTATGTCTACACTACCACCCTAGTTCGAACTAGGGTGGTTAATGTAGGCATTCGAAGTTGCAAATGAAGCCCGGGATTTAAATATCCCGGGCTTCATTTGCATCTTGCTGGGCGGGCGCCATTTTTAAATCCCCTTAGGTCGAACTCCGTGCCCGCGGCTACACGCGGCACGGAGTAGGTAGTTCGAATTAGGATCTCTAATTCGAACTACCGGTACACCTCGTGAAATTTTTCTTAACTGTTTTGGTAAATATCAAACATTTTTGAAAACATGAAACATCTGTCCATTTTGTGGAAGGAAAACTACAGGATTTTGAAACCTTAAAAGTACACTATGTATTTCTAAAATATTGGAATGCTACCTGAGAAGATCTGTGGTTATATCAATTCACAGACATGAAAAGGAGCCCTTGGATTTTTCTTTCTTTCTTTTTCTCTTTTTTTTCGGTCTCTTAATATCAGACACACTTTACTGAGGGGAAGGTGCTGCTTTTTTAGTTTTTAAATCTCTTACTGAAGTGAATGGATGAAACATTTCCTAAAGATCAATACTCTTTACCCTAGGATGAAGTGTAATCTCAATAAGACTGAGATATTTAACTCGTGACTGCATGATAGCAAGAAATTTCAAGCATAATCTATGCAGAGGGTTTTGTTTTTAGTAGCCTTCAAGTGCATGATCAAGCATTTCTCAGGAGCCACTCTCTTTTATAGGGGACATGTACAACAAGATTTTCTTCTGTCAGATGTAAAAAGAAATACAGAACTTCTCTAATACAAGCATAAAATTAAGAACAAGTAATTGGATGTCTTCAAGTTAGAATTTTGGCATTTGTCCATCTAGGAAACCTGCTAAATCTATGGCTACGACTATACTACAGAGTTTTTTTGGAAAAACAGACTTTTTCTGAAAAAACTTCATTTATGTCCACACTGCAATCACGTTCTTTTGAAAGAAAATTGAAAGAACAGAGGTGTTTTTCCAACTGTGGTAATCCTCTTTCTAGGAGGAAGAACGCCTTTTCCGAAAGAGCTCTTTCAGAAAAAGGCGTGAGTGGACAGGGAAGAGAAGATTTTTTCGAAAGAAGAGGCCTCCAGGAAATAACACAGGTGCCCTGGTGGACATTCTGATCAAAGTAATCACAACTCTATAGTTCCTGTCTTCTGGCCCCCTTAAAGCTGCAGGCCCCCTAAACAAGCCTTGTGGCAGAAAGCCAGCCTGACAGCAGCACCCTGACTGCATGGCTGTCCCTGCCACAGACCTTCTCACCCATGGCGGAGCCACAAGCCTGCTGACATTCCCTTGGCCCTCTCAGGGAGCACAAGCAGGGCTCCTAGGACCGACCCAGGGGGATCCAGAGGCGGGCATCCTCCTGGTCTGGAGCAGAGATCCTGTCCCTCCTTGAGCTGTGGACCGAGGAGGAGACACTCGAGGATCTCTGCTCCAAGCACCGCAGTGGGGACATTTATGGCTGGATGGCGGAGCACGGACACCCACCCTGGACCTTGGAACAGGTCCAAAGTAAGGTGAAAGAGCTCAGCCAGGGATACGTGAGGGTCAGAGAGCACAGCTCACACTCCGGAGCAGGACCCACACCTGCCCCTACTATGCTGAGCTCCACAAATCCTGGGGGGAGGGGAAGCCATTTCCCCATCCATTGTGGTGGACTCCGGCCTCAACACACCCATCGTCACCTGGCTGGAGGTCACGGTGGAGGAAGAGGAGGACCAGGGACAGCAGGAGGAGGAGACAGCCACCCTCATGCTCTCCTTGGAGCCAGTTGCTGTGAGCCAGGATGTCTCCCAGGAATTGTCTGATGCTGGGAAGGGATCTTCAGGTGAGCGCTCTCAGTTTGTCACTCACACAGAGCAGGGGAGGCAGGCGCAGAGGTGGTGGGGTGTGAGCGTCGCTTGGCCTGCTCGAGCTGGACATCGTGCTGCAGCCCTTGCACATGTAATGATGTGCATTATTAGTGTGCACCACACGGACTCAGCAGGCACCACCTGCCATGACTGAAGTAGGCTAGTCACAAGAGTACAGGAATGACTCCAGGCACAACTAGGAGTGCTGCACACAGCACACGGGCATGCCTGTATGTGCGAGGCAGCAACCACTCCTGTGGGCAGTGCTGCCAGGTACAGGTGTGTGCATGGACCCCAGGGAGGGCCAGGCTGCTCCCGGCTCCTCTGCTGCCCATGGGGGGATCCCACTGTGGCCAGACACTTCCCTTGCCTGCTTGTCTGTGGGACGGGGGAGGGGAAGCGGGCAGCATGGTCCCCTGGGCACCTCATGGTTTTGCTCCCAGGACATCCCCCTCCTCTGGCCCAACAACAGTTGGTTGCTGCTCACAGAGGAGGGCACGGCCTCAGGGACAGTGTCTGCAAGGATGACTGACCGCCTCTCCCTCTTTGTATTCTCCACAGCCGGACGAGTTGGGAATGAGGGATGAGCCACACCACCCGAGCCAGCTTCCAGAGCCTGGTGGACCCAAAACCGCACCAGGATCCATGAAGACCTGATGTGGCAGCATGTCAGCATCCTGCGCAACATGCCACAGACCCTGGTGCAGAAGATCTGGGAGGACGCAGAGTGGTGGAACCGTGCCTGGGACCAGCTCATGCAGCCGTGTGATAGCATGTGTGCTGTCATGCGCAACATGCCTACCACCCTCCTACCCTCCCTGCTATGCCCATTCTCCCTCCCACTGCCCCCCAAGCAATGCCTCTGCTCCTTCCCCAAGCAATGCCCATGCTCCCTCCCCAAGTGCTGCCCATGCCCCTTCCCCAAGTGATACCCGTACCCCCTCCCCCTGCCCTCTGCCATCCCTGACCCCACTCCAGCCCCCCCACTCCTGCCCACCCCACTGTGGTCCTAGGACCCACCCAAACCCAAGTCCGATGAGGTCCCTGCACCCAAGGTTGCACATACAGCTGCCCCCATGCCACTCCTAGCCCCCTCGCCTTCCAGGTAATGAGTCCCCCTCCCCCTTCCAGGTTATGACCCCCCTACCACTCCCCAGCTTTTTTTAAATTAAAGATCAATACAGAGTTTGTTTTGTTCAAAACCAAACAGGCGTCTTTATTGAGAGGTCAGGGAAGAGGCAAAGGGAGGGGTTGTGGTGCAGGCTCCTAGGGGGGGAAGCCCTGGGGAGAGTTACTGGGGTCCTTGAGTGAAACTCTCCTTCAGGGCCACCTGGATGCGCACCCCAGCCTGATGGGTCTCTCAGATGGCAGCTGTCCACAGTTGCTCAAAGGATCTCCCCTCACAGCTGGCATCTTCCTCCCACCCCAGGAGGAAGGCCTCCCGCTTCCTCTCCACAATGTTGAGGAGGACACAACATGCCGACACCACCTCGGGGATGTTGTGCTTCCCCATGTTCAGGCGGGTCAGGAGGCACCTGAACCATGCCTTGAGGTGGCCAAAGGTGCACTCCATCTGAATCCTGGCCTGGTTCAGGTGGGCATTAAATTGGTCTCTGCTGGGTTCCAGGTGGCCAGTATAAGGCTTCATTAGCCATGGTATGAGGGGTAGGCCGCATCCCTCATGATGCACAGTGGCATCTGCACATCCCCAGCTGCAAAGTCACGGCGGGGGAAGAATGTGCCCACCTCCAGGTTCCCGTAGAGGCTGGAGTTCCTAAATACGTGGGCATCATGTGCCCTGTCCGACCACCCAACAAAAATGTCCATGAACTGTCCATGGTGGTCAACCAGGGCCTGCAGCACCAATGAGAAGTAGCCCTTGCAATTTATGTACAGCCGGGCCCCGACTTATGAATGAGTTATGTACCAAACAGTAGGTCGTAACTCGATCTGTTCATAAGTCGGATTACATTCACTTACGTACGGCCGCGCTGTTCGAAAGTGCAGATTTCATTCGTAACTCGGGTTCCAGCTGTATAGGAGGCTGGTCGTAAATACGAACGGTCGTAAGTCGATGCGTTCATAACTCAGGGACCAGCTATATTGGGCCGCTCGATGTTCAGTTGCGTGGATTGGGACGTGGGTCCCATCAATTGCTTCCCTGCAGTTTGGGAACCCCAGGGAAGCAAATCCAGCCACGATGGGCTCCAGGTCTCCCAGGCAGATGATGCCCCGCGGCTGATGGCCCTCACAACCTGCAGAAGACAAACAAACACACAAAACAGAGAATGAGAGGGAGAGTACCTGAGCCCTTGGGAAGTGCCCTTCCCCTCCTATTTCCTCCGCTTCCTTGAACACCCCAGGAGCCACCCCCTGTGAGTCCACCCTCCAGCAGCAGGGCTGTGTGAGGGTGGGACGGCACAATCCCCCAGGGACAGGGCTTCCCCCCCATCCCCACTCAACCCCCCACTCCCTCAAACCCCCTTTCCTGAGGGTCCCCTTTTTCCAGGATTCCCCCCACTGTGCAGGGACTGCAGCCTGAGAGTGCCTTACCTCCATGAGGAGGGCCCTGAAGGTGGACTTCCCCAAGTCAAACTGGTTGCCCACTGACCAATAACTGTCTGGGGTGGCATGCTTCCATACGGATATTACAACCCACTTCTCCAGGGCATGGCAGGCTGCAGGTGGGTATCATGTCATTGGAGGGCGGGGGTGAGCCAGGCACCCAGCTCCATAAAGGTGCCTTCCTCATACAGAAGTTTTGGAGCCACTGCTGGTCATCCCACCATTCCATAACCAGCCAGTTCCACCAGTCGGAACTGGTGTCCCACCTCCTGAAATGCCTCTCCATGGTGGGTTGCAGTTGCCAGAATGTAGCTCTCGCACTTAGGGAGAGTGTCCCAGGAATGAGCTCAGGGTCGAACTCATGCAGGACCAGGAAGTCAGCTGGCACAAAGTGCTGCAGAAACTGCAGCAAGGCCATGTGGGGCCATCGCATGCCCAGGGGCAGCTTCAGCTCCATGGCACCAAGAGAAAAGCTGTGGCATCCAAAAAAGCTGGGCAAGCACAGCATGCACTGCAAGAGCTTTGCTATCCCTTGAAGAGGTAGGCAAGCATGCAGCAGAAGCAGAGAAACGGCTGTCTGGGAGGGTCCCGTTAAGCGTATGTCTCTGCTAGGCTCCGACACCAGCACTTGAAAGCAACTGGTGACCTAAAGCCCTCCCTGAAGTGGTTCCAGGTGGCCTATATGTGAGATAGCGTCCAATCAGTGTGGACGCTATCTTTCAATAAAGCAGATTGCTTTTTCGATGTGCTTGGCCAGTGTGGACACGCGCTTTCAGAAGAGTTTCTTTGGAAGATCTCTTTGGGAAAAGCTTCTTCCGAAAGAAGCCTGAAGTCTAGACATAGCCTATGTTGAGAAAGAACACTTTGGTTGCATAAATGAGCTCCCTTTGAAGTTGGTGGCAGCTATATACAGTACACATACGTGAGGCAATTTGTCCTTATGCATTCATTGAAAATAATTCTTTGCATAATTTTCTGAGGCTTTTTGAAGTAAAGATTACCTTTGAAAACATTGGCTGGTGAAGATTCAGTTCCTGACAAGGGAGTTACTTGGACAAGGGCCGTAGAATATTTACAGTAGTTCATTTTAGAAATGAAAGAACTTCTTTTAATAGGAATTTAAAGACCATTGGCTTTCAAGAAATGAAGTGTTCATGTGTTCACAATTGGACTACTCAGCTCAGCGGTTAAACTGAGGAAGCAAACTATTCACTTCATTATGAAGGTTCTAATTGGCTATTCAAGTCCTGTCAGTCTCAGTACAAGTAGCTGAATGTCTTTTCTTATTTTTCGTTTGCAAATTACAACGCAGCGAGTGAACTTTTCCCTGCCTTCTGAGAATATTATTAAGAAATCAGCTGTTTTGAATTATTTAAATCTCTGTACAGCCTTCTAGTTGAACTGAAAAATATTGATATTTGTAGACAGAAGATGGAAACTACTTTATTAAAGGGGCAGAATGGGGATGGAGCCTCAGCAGAGTGGGGGGTGGAACCAGGGGCAGATGACCATTTTGCAGGGCCCAGGGCAGCACAATTTTGCGGGGCCCCCCTTTGCCACAGCGCATGCGCGGGGCTTTTTGAAGTGTGGGGCCCGGGGCGGCCGCCCCACTCGCCCTGCCCTATATCCGCCCCTGGGTGGAACACCCGTAGGGAAAAGTTAAAGTTGACGTCTGTGGACACTAGAACTGAACACAATATTGCAGTAGCAGCTGCACAGGTGCCAAATAACCTCTAATATGGTCAATACTCCTTAATTTATCCATCCAAAGTTCACATTAGCCCTTTTGGTCACAAGGTTGCACAATGGGCAGGGAAGGCTTAGCTTCCACCATAGGCTTTGAAGAAACTTTCCCATTTTGTGAACTAGGGAAGTATTATCCCCATTATACCAAAGGGAGAACTGAGGCACAGAGGCTACAATTTTCAGAGAAGGTGCCAAACTCCTTTAGGCTCCATTGAAAAGTTCAGTTTGAGGCGCCAAAGGATTTTCCCAGGGATATGAATGAAGGAGAAAATAATCAAATTAAATACTTTGTAGGCCACATCCAGTCTCATGAATTTTTACTTTTAAGCAGATAAAAGCTGGTATTACCTACCTGTGTTCCTTTACAGCCCGTCCACTTGCAGACTTCAGATGGCTAATTTGGTACAATTTGTTAATTGAAGTACTGCAATGAAGAAAAGTTCCCTCCTGCACATGCCACTCTCCTTTTTCCTGTTTTTCTGCAAAAAGTCTCGGAGCGTCCACACTGCAAGTGTGTTCTTTCGACAGTAAATCGAAAAAACAGAGGAGTTTTTGTGCAATTGGTATTCCTCTTTCTACGAGGAAGAAGCCTTTTTGTGAAAGAGCTCTTTGGCAAAAAGGCATGTGTGGACGGGGAGGAGGGTTTTTTTGTGCAAGAAATGGCCTCCAGGAAAAAGCACACGTGATCTGGTGGACATTCCATAAAATTCTTCACGGCTCTATAGCTCCTGTCTCCTGTCCCCTCTTAAAGCTGTAGGCCCCCTAGACAAGCGATGTGGCAGGAAGCCGGCCAGAGAGCAGCACCTCACTGTGCAGCTCTCCCTGACACTGACCTGCTGACCCATGGCACAGCCACAAGCCCCCCAAAATCCCCCTGGCCTGCACAGGGAGCAGACCCAAGGATCACAGGACCCACCCAGGGGGAGCAAGAAGAGGGCACCCTCCTGGTCAGGTCCAGAGATAGAGTCCCCCTGGAACTGTAAGGCCAGGAGGAGATGCTCCAGGATCCCTGGGCCAAGTGGCAGAATGCTGACATTTATGGCCGGATGGTGCAGTCCCTGGTGGAGTGCGGACACCCAGCCCAGACCTTTGAACAGGTCCAGAGTAAGGTCAAAGAACTCCGCGAGGGATATGTCCGTGCCACCGAGTGCTCAGGGGCAGGACCTCACACCTTCTCCTACTTCTGGGAGCTGCATGCCATCCTGGGGGATGTGGAAACGTCCTCCCCATCCACCCTCATGGACTCTGGGCTGCTGACCCCCATCATCACCCAGCTGGAGGAGGAGCAGGAGGGCGAGGGCCAGCCGGCCACGGAGGAGGAGGAGGAGCAGAGGGGCATCATGACCCTTTCCCTGGAGCTGGTGCCTGTCAGCCAGGATGTCTCGCAGGCCTCCTTGGACACCTGGGAGGGATCCTCAGGTGAGTGGTCTCTTTGTCACTCACACAGAGGGCAGGGGAGCCAGGCGCACAGGGGGCAGGAGGCGAGTGTGGCTCGGGCTGCGCACATGCAACCCTGTGCAGCATCACTGTGTGGCACGCGAACACAGCAGGCAGCCCCTAAGCACGCCTGGGATCCTGCTGGCCACACATGTCCTGCCACGGTGGGGGGGTGGTGGGGGTGCACTGGCTGGAAGCAGGCTGGCCACAGGGCTGCAGGCCTGACCCCACACACACCGAGCAGTGCCACACACAATACGTGGCCATGCCTGCATGTGCAAGACACATGCGTGCCTATAGACAGTGCTGCAAGCCACCCCTGTGTGTGCAGCCCCAAGGGAGGCCCAGGCTGCTTCTGGTTCCTCTGCCACCCCTGAGAGGATCCCACTGCCAGATACTTCCCTTGGCTGCTTCTCCGTGGGCTGGGGGGGCGCTGGGAAGTGGGCAGTCCGGTACTCTGGGCCACGGACTGTTGGTTGCTGCTCACAGAGGAGGGCACAACCTCAGGGACAGTGTCTGCAGGGATGATTGACTGCCTCTCCCTCGCTGTGTGTTCTCCACAGCCAGACCAGCTGGGAATGAAGGGCCAGCCAGTCCACCACTGCCACCTGCCACAGGCTGGGGGACACGAAGGCGCACCAGGGTCCAGGAGCAGCTAACTCTGTGGCACATCACTGTCCTGGAGAGAATAGGGCGGATGCTGGCGCACAAGGTCCGTGCCACCCTCGAGTGGTGGGAACATGCCTGGGGCCAGTTCCTCAAGTGGAGTGACCACATGTATGACATCATGGCCAGCATGGCGGCACACCTGCCTCATGCCGTGACTCCTGGCTCCCTCCCTCCTTTCCCCCCTGCTGTGCCCATTCCCCATCCACCTGCCACCCCTGCTATGCCTCTGTTCCCTCCTCAGGTGATGCCCATGCCCCCTCCTCCTGCCCCCTCGCCAACCCTGACCCTGCTCCTACCCCCCATCATGGACACCTCCCTGTGCTCCCCGTACCCACCCGACCACAACCCTGACGATGCCCCCGCACCTGAAGTGGCACAGAGATCTGCCCCCTGCACCCTCACAGTTCTTAAGTCCCCCTCCCAGTTAGGAGCTCCTCCCCCTGCCCACCTTTTGATAATGTACTATAAAGACACTTTATTTTTTTGTTGAAAACCAAAGAGATGTTTTTATTGAGAGGTCAGGGAAGGGGGGAAGGGAGGGGTTCTGGTGGGGAAGGGATCTGGCTGCAAGGCAGAGGCCCCTTGGGAGGAGGCACTGGGGAGAGTTACTTGGGTGCTTGAGAGAACCTCTCCCTCAGGGCCTCCCGGGTGCACACCCCATCCTGGTGGGCCTGGCAGATGGCAGATGTCTGTGGCTGCTTGAATGCTTGCCCCTCATGTCTGGCGTCTGCCCCCCACCCCGGGAGGAAGGCCTCCCCCTTCCTCTCCACAATGTTGTGGAGGACACAACATGCTGACACCACCTTGGCGATGTAGTGCTCCCCCACGCTGAGGCGGGTCAGCAGGCACTGGAAGCACACCTTGAGGCGGCCAAAGCGCACTTGACCTGGATCCTGGCCCAGTTCAGGTGGGCATTAAATTGTTCCCTGCTGGGGTCCAGGCCTCCTGTGTATAGCTTCATTAGCCATAGCATGAGGGGGTATGTTGTGTCCCTCATGATGCACAGTGGCATCTGCACATCCCCAGCTGCAAAGTCCAGACGGGAGAAGAATGTGCCCACTTCTAGCCTAAGGTACAGACTGGAGTTTCTAAAGATGTGGGTGTAATGTGCTGTGCCCAACCACCACACAAAAATGTCCATGAAGTATCCTCGGTGCTCAACCAGGGACTGCAGCACCATTGAAAAGTAGCCCTTGAAATTTATGAAGTGGGCTGCTCGATGTTCTGGGGCTCGGATTGGGATGTGGGTCCCATCTGTGGTTCCCCCGTGGTTGGGAAACCCCAGTGCAGCAAATCCGGCCACAGCTGCATCCAGGTCTCCCAGGCGGATGACCCTCCACTGCAGAATGGAGTTGATGGCCCTCAGAACCTGCAGAAGGACACAAAGAAACACAGAAAACACACAGAGAATGAGAGAGAAGGGGTGCCTGAGCCCTTGGGAGGTGTCCACCCTGCTCCCCTCCCTTGCCCCCACAACACCCCAGGAGCCACCTCCTATGAGGCAGCCCCCCCAGCAGCAGGGCTGTGTGAGGGCGGGACAGCACAACTGTCCGGGGACAGGGCTTTCCCCAACCCCCACTCCACCCCTCACAGCCAGGACACTCCCTCCCCCTCCTGTGCAGGGACTGCAGCCCGAGAGTGCCTTACCTGCATGAGAAGGGCCCTGATGATGGACTTCCCCTCGCTGAACTGGTTGGCCACTGACCGGTAACTGTCTGAGGTGGCGAGCTTCCAGAGGGTGATGGTGACCCACTTCTCCAAGGGGATGGTGGGCTGCAGGTGGGTGTCCCATCATCAGAGGGTGGGGGCGAACCAGGCACATAGCTCCAAAAAGGTGGCTTTCCGTATGCGGAAGTTTTGGAGCCACTGCTGGTCGTCCCACCGCTCCATGAACAAACGGTCCCACCAGTTCGAATTGGTGTCCAGACTCCAGAACCGCCTCTCCACAGTGGGGCTACATCTAGACTTCATCCCTCTGTCGACAGAGGGATGCAAATCAAGCACGTCAAAATTGCTTATGAAGCAGGGATTTAAATATCCCGCACTTCATTAGCATAAACATGGCCACTGCTTTTTTTTTTAAACGGAGCTTTTTCAGAAAAAAAGGCAGTCTAGACACGGATCTGTCAAAAATAAACCCTTTTTCGACAGATCCTGTATTCCTCAAAAAATGAGGTTTACAGGATCTGTTGAAAAAGGGTTTATTTTCGACAGATCCGCATCTAGACTGCCGTTTTTTTCCGAAAAAGCTCCGTTTCGAAAAAAAGCAGTGGCCATGTTTATGCTAATGAAGCACGGGATATTTAAATCCCTGCTTCATTAGCAATTTCAACGTGCTTGATTTGCATCCCTCTGTCAACAGAGGGATGCAGCCTAGACGTAGCCTGGGTTGCAGTTGCTGAGAATGTAGCAGCTGTACCCAGGAAGAGCGACTCCATATTGAGCTCGGGGTCAAGCTCCTGCAGGAGCAGAATGGCAGCATGCATCAAATGCTGCACAAACTGCAGCATGGCCATGTGGGGCTAGGACATGCCCAGGGGAAGCTCTGGCTCCTTGGCACCAAGAGAAAAACTGTGGAGTCCAAAAAAACACAGGGCAAGAACAGCAGGCACTGTAAGAGCTTTGCTGTCCCTTGAAGAGGTAGGCAAGCCCACAGCAGCAGCAGAGAAACAGCTGTCCAGGGGGGTCCTTTTAAGCATGTGTCTCTGTAGGGCTCTGGTACCAGCACTCGGAAGCAACTGGTGACTTTAAGCCCTGCCTAAAGTGGTTCTGGGTGGCCTTTTTTGTGGGAAAGAGTCCATGCAGTCTGGATGCTCTCTTTTGCAAAAGTGCATCGCTTTTTCGATGCGCTTTTGCAGTGTGGACGCTCTTGCGCAAGTAGTTTTTACAGAAGATCTCTTCCAAAAAAAGGTTCATGTGCAAGAAGCCTGTAGTGTAGATGCAGACTCATATTGCAACACTCTCTTCTGTTTTACTCAGACTTGTGCCTCTTCATTACTTACCCAAAGTCTGTGTGTAATCAGCTGAATGTGGGGCATATCCCACTCCTTTCTTATGAAACATTCTTGTTCAAACTAAAGAAAAAAGGCACCTGGCTGTGACCCTAAGAGGCTGTTTATCCAGCTACTGATTAAATATGAAGCAGCAGGAGAGTTGTCTTCAAGAAGTTTGATAATAATAATTAATAATAATAAATAAGCTGGGTATTTAC
This sequence comes from Pelochelys cantorii, assembly GCA_032595735.1. Taxonomy (NCBI): domain Eukaryota; kingdom Metazoa; phylum Chordata; order Testudines; family Trionychidae; genus Pelochelys; species Pelochelys cantorii. The sequence goes on along the minus strand of CM064339.1, from coordinate 8,143,908 downwards.
AATGCAGCTGCAGCAACTGAGGTTCCCTAATGTAAATAATTTGGAGCTAGAGGTGGTATTGCTATCACACAATCTATGCTGTTTTTAATCAAATTAAAAACTATGTTGGTTTCTGCGCAAACACCCATCAGACTCTTTACTCTTCATTTGTGGGACATTTAAAAAAAATGCTACTAGACTTGATGCAAACAACTCTTAAGCTTTCCCTCTTTAAGCAAATTTCTTACACCCTTGATTTCAAATTTCTTACACCCAGAATTTGATTGGGTGGAAACTGAGGTGCATTGGTAGTGTTTTAGGTACCTGCAACCCATGCAACTTGAGCTTTGCCAGCGGCCCTCCTTGGACTAACATCATCACTAGTATGGTGCAGCATAATAGGGCTGATCTACACTATGGGAAAAAAGTCAATCAAATTGCATAACTTAGAATTACATTGGTCGCATAACTCAAAGGCTATGTCCCTATGTCCAAGGAACGCACCTGCTCTTCCATTTTTTCTTTTGGAAGAGCAGATATGGTCTTTCAGAAGCCCTGTCTCCCTCCTTCCACAAGGAAGAAGGACTCTTCCGAAAAAGGAGGTTTTTCTGAAATTTGGCACAGTGTAGACAGGCCAAATTTCAGAAAAGCCTCTTCCGACAAAACTATCGGAAAAAGGTAAGCAAATTGCGGAGCGCATTTTGAGTTCCTTTTTCTGATAAAAAAAGGCAGTGTAGACATAGCCAAATAGACATAGCTTTGGTCTACTTACCACAGGATCCACATTGCATTCTCCTGTTGACTCCCCTTACTCTTCTCATTCTGATGAAGTAGTGGAGTCAATGGGGGCATGTCTACCCAACAGGGCTAAACTCAAAATAAGCTATGCAACTTGTCAAAATAAGTCAAAATAGCTTATTTTGGCTTTTGGCGCTGTCTACGCAGCAGGAAATCCAAGAAAGAGCACTCTTCCCTTGCGCCTCATAAAATGAGGGTTACAGGAGTCGGAGTAAGAAGTCCTCCAGCTTGACATTATTTCAACATTATGTCAAAATAACTGCATGTGTGTAGACGTGGACTATGTTATTTTGAGATAATGTCAGTATTCTGAAATAACTCTGCTATGTAGATGTAGCCCCATGGGAGAGCAATTAGTGGTTGATGTACGGGGTCTTCACTAGATCCACCAAACTGTCCCCCGGTGAGTTGATTCCACTACTGATGGGACCAACGCTATGGCAAACAAGCCCATAGTCATCAGCATTACAGGAAGATGATAGTAATGGCTTTCTTTTGGGCCTGCCAGTGCAAAGCTCTGCTGCACTGTGATCCTCTTCCTGTTACATCATAAGCATCCACTAAACAATTTTGGTTTCTGCCAGGGCCCCACCATTGTCCTCCCAATATTTCCATTCAGCTAAGAGTCCAAGGATTTCAGGACAAAACTAAGCATACAAAGAAGTGGAAGGATTTACACTGTACAGGCACTAGGCTATGCTATCAAGATGTATTTGAGCTTTAAGCTCATTAACTTGTATAGATACTTTTATTAGTTCTTACAATAAATTGCCAGAGGTTCTTCCACTATTGGATTGCAAGGGACACTGATGCAGCTTTCTGTCCTTGTTCCAGGGTTTGCTAGGAGACCCAGCCATAAGGGAAATGAGGAGGAAAGTAGTAAGTCCCAGGGACTAGTAGGTCCTCTGTCTTCCCCACTAAGCAGGGGAATCCTTGCCTCTGACATGCCCCCTTATTCCTATTTTAGGAATGAATGGGCCTGACAGCCCTGTGTCAGTCACAAGGAAACCTGTCTTAAGTCATCAACAAAAATCAGTTCTAAAGTAAAGGTGGGTTCTTTTTATTAAACTTACATTGGAAACCTTGGAGCAGCTTAACAGCACTGGTGATGAACAGGTGTCGATTTTGGCTTCATGATAAGATACAGCAGAGAAATATCAGGCTAGCCTGCCTTCACACATTGCACTGAAGTAGGGTCTTCAAAAGTACCTGTTACAATTACTGGGGCATCTGAGCTCCAGACATGAAATAAACACAGTGAGAGCTGTCCGGGAGAACAGGTGATACTCAGTCCTATTCTGAATTCAGTTTAGTACCCTTAATTTGAATGGGATGTCAGTTCTGTAGCACTGATGGTGAAAGAAGTGTCTTGAAGCATGCACAGAATTGGTGAGGAACTGTCTAAGATGTTATGCCAGAATTTTGGGCCTTCTGTTTAGAAAGCTTCCCGCCCGACATTGGGGTTCTGACAGCCAAGGTTGCCAGAAGATGGCTTCTGTTGTACAAGATTCCTGAAGAGAAACCTGGGTGTTCTTGTTTTACTCCTTTGTACATTCATAAAAGAGCTTTGAAAGTAGATTAGGGAGTGTGGGGAGTTAGCCTGTGATGGAGTGCAAGCATAATATATTCTCTCTGGCTCATCCTATTTAGAAGATGACCAGCTTTACTGAATATAGTTGTAGTTTCCTTAGTAATTTTTTTCCGGGCTAAGGAAGAGAGACCTACAATAATCTAGCCTGGACTGACAAATGTGTGATTTATTGTGCATTCTGTATTCATCCATTAGTAAAGCATGGAGTCCCCATATTAGCTGGAGATGGCAAAAGAAGTGTTTTTGATGACTGCTGTTTGAATCCCCAGAGACCATGATTCACCCAGCATAAGCCAGAACTGGGGAGATGTTAAGTGAGGGAGCATTTCTGCCCTCAGTCAAGAGTGAGGTACAGTGTTTTCCAGCTCCCTAGAGCGTATGCCTCTTTTCATTAGCATCACCTTGTTTTTTCTTTACTGTCACATATGAGACAACAATATAGCGCCAAACGGAAAGGCTACACTGAACAGTTTAATCAACATATAGTTGGTATGACAGCTATTATTGTACCCAGAAACATGGCACTTAGGTACTTAGTTAGGGTTGGTTCTGCTTTGGGTGGGGAGCTGGACTCGATGACTCCCTGAGGTCTCTTCCAGCCCTAGGATTCTAGGATTCTATGAATGGGGCTGGTGAAACTTTAGTCTTAGGGAAATCCCTACTGTTAAGGCTCAAAACAGTTGCCAGTCATGACTTCAGACCTTCTAGAAAAGGTTGAATGAAGTTAGCTTTGTCTAACTGCTTATTCCTGTCAAAATGCATGATCCTTCCGCAGCACCTTGAGACGGGGTGTGTGTTGAATGAAGCTGATAAGTAAAGTAGAATTAGCAAAGTTGTCTTGCTTCTGTCCATCACCAAGCGGTGGTCATACATCAGTGCAGTATAGGATGCTTGCCTTCAGTGCTCTAACCTGCAGCTCAACTTGGAAGATCCAGGGTAGCTACACATTAAGAAGATCCTGGAGTAAGTTTGTTAATGTTTTTAATAGTCTAGCCCAGGGAGATGAGGTTGGAGACTGGGCACAAATTATGATGATTTTTGTGTTAGGTGCTCACTACTTGAAGACAGGATGGATTGTTGTTTGTTTCAGGGTATCTGGTGGCATTTGTTTGCCTTGAGCAGTTGGTAGAAGGCCTTTTGCTTTCAATGCCAGTCGTACCAAAGATTACTGTTCTTATCTCTGATACTTTCATCTGTGGACCTGGCTAAATCTGACTAGTTGTTAGTGTACTGAGCAAATTTGGGCTCAGAGATGCAGATAATTTTTCCCAAGCAAGATGATGTGCCATGCTTCCAGCAAAGAACATCTGTGAGATGAGCCATTTTTGCATGGCCTTGATACAATCTGAGAGCATATTGCCACTTTTGATGTATGGAAACTTTGGGGAAATTCCATTAAAAGCTACTCAAGAAAAATTGTAGAACTGATGAACAAAATTAAATATGCTTCTGTGATTCCCAAAACTCCTGATTATGAATATCAATAAGTAGCTATTTTTGAGGAAAATTAATTCTAGCCTTACTGTTTCCTCAAAATATGAGTGCACACACTGTTGCTGTCACTGCTCTGGCAATCAGTTCTTTAATGTAATTCTCAAAATGTTAATATATTCCCTCAAAACCTTTCATTCTATTTGATTCACAAGACACTGTACTTCTTATTCAGAATATTAATTGTTAAGTTCCTAAAGGGGAAAAGAAATGAACTATTCTGTTTTAGCAGTGTCCTAATTTTTTTCAGATTTTGCCATCAAAAGGCGAGGGAATTTCTGATATAAAAAGTGTTTTCAACGAGGCTTGCACTGAGATTCTTGTTGCTGTAGAATTCAGTGTTCTCTTATTGACCACAAACTGTGCTGTCCTTGTGCTTTATTTCCACTTTAGATGAAATATTTAGACAGGCTGCCATTTAAGTGTGCAGTTTGAATGGGATTCCAATAATGGCAGGCTTGTTGCTGGCTTTTGATGATGGAGTTCAGAAATCCTAGGAAAATGACGTGACACAAAAAGGAATTTTGGGACAGAATAATCAAAAATATCTTAAGTGATAGGTTCATATTCTTGCTTTAAAACAGGAATCCTAGTTTAGTGTTTCAGGAGCAGAACTTTATGATTAGAAATAGATAATTTAGGTCTAAACCCAGGGTCTCAAACTCATAGCCTGCAGGCCATCTATCATGCAAGTAGTTCCACAGTCCAGTCCACACATGGCTGCTGGCATACAAGTGCCTGTGACTTGTGGGAGGGAGTGTCCATACCTTTCCCCCAAGCCTGGCTTCTGTTCCACCCTCTCCACTCAACCCTCTCCCACAAGGGACATAGCCTTGGGGAATACCAGGGGGCCTGACATAGGGCAGCAGCAGGGTTGGGCCTTCCCACAGTCACTGGGGCCCTGCCAGAGGATGGTGCCTGCCGACCTGCTATGAGAATTTGAGGACTGGCACTGCCCCTAAGGTCAATTGAGTTTGATACTCTTGGTCTAAATAAACCATCCTTTTAATTGATTTTTAAAAAATAATTGTCATAGATTCCCAGGCCAGATGGGACCTCTGTGATTATCGGTGTAGCTCAGGAGTTCTCAGATTTCATTGCACCATAACCACTTCCTAACTCCAGACTTACTGCATGACCCCAGCAGTGGGGGGGCAGAGCCTGGGCCTTGCTGCCGTAAGTGGGCCTGTGTCCAAGCCCACTGGACTCTTTGGGGCAACTGCCTTGGGCCCTGTGCTTTGAGGTGCCCCATGGGTCCCAGGACATCCCAGGGGTCTAGCGGGGGATCTGGTACTAGCACCAGGGATTAGGTCCATCCTTGCATTCATGAGGAAGTGGAGTGAACTGGCCCCAGCCTGCTCTGCTTTTCACCATTGCTGCTGAGTACAGGGCAGGCCTAACTCCTGCTGCCAGCACCAGGTCCCCTACAATCCCCCAGGCCATGTCACTTGGGGGCAGGGGTTTGGGAATGGAGGGAGGGAGGGGGCAGAGCAGGGGTAGGAAGAGGCAGGGTGAGAGTTTGGGGGAAAGGGTGGAGTGGGGGCAGAGCAAGGGTGCGAAGAGGTGGGAAGGGGCCTAGGGCAAATTGCAGGGGGGGGGGTTTGTCCTGGGCCCCACACTTCCTAGGTAGGGTTGCCAGGTGTCCGGTATTGACCTGGACAGTCTGGTATTTTCGCCTCCTGTCCGGTAAAAAATTCAGAAAATACCGAACACCTAAAATGTCCCTTTCCTCTGTCCACCGCACCCTCTTAGGTTCTGCGTTCTTAACCATGTCGGTAAGAGGGGCTGCTATGGTTGCGAAGTTGGGAACGAATCGGCGGTAATATCCCACCAGTCCCAAAAACTGTCTTTTTTGTTTCGGGGGCAGGGTCGTCCCATAGAGCAGCCACCTTATCTACCAAAGGTTTTAACTTTCCCCGTCAAACCGTATACCCTAAATAGGATACCTCCCTCTGCTCTGCCCAAACTGACACTTGCCTGGGTTGTCGGAGAGCCCGGCGACCCGCAAGCTTATCAGCGCGGCGGCCACATGCGGGAGGTGCTCGGCCCACGACTGACTGTAAATGACTATGTTATCGATATACGCTGTGGCATAGCCACCGTGGGATTAGAGCACCGTGTCCATGAGTCTTTGGAAAGTCGCAGCCGCGCCGTGAAGGCCGAAGGGCATTGTGACAAACTGGTATAGGCCAAACGGCGTGTAGAAGGCCATCTTTTCCCTAGAGGCTGGGGTTAGCGGGATTTGCCAATAGCCCTTCGTGAGGTCCAAAGTTGAAATGTATTGGGCTTCACCTACGTCGTCTAACAGCTCGTCTGCCCGGGGCATCGGATAGGCATCGAACTGGGAGACAGCATTCACCTTGTGGAAATCTATAAAACCTCACTGCCCCGTTCAGTTTGGGTACTAGAACTATGGGGCTGCGCCATTCGCTCCATGATTCTTCGACCACCCCCCACTTCAACATACTTTGTAACTGTTCCCCACACTGTTCCCACACTGTTCCCCACATCTTTCTGGGGAGGGGACGTAGTGGATCGCGTACCTTTTTTCCAGGCGTTGTTGCTATGTGGTGGTGCGCTAAGGTTGTCCTCCTGGGATGTTCAGATAGGACCACTGTGAAGCTTTGTAATAGCTGGCATAATTCTTCTTGCTGTGTGGGGCGTAGATCCTCCCCCATCGCGGCAGACTGAGAACCCTCTAGGCTGTTCCCCCATGGCCTCAACTCTAGTTCGGGTGGGCAGGGATTGATTAGCATCGACTCCCGTGGGGTCCACTTCTTTAATCCTCCTGCAATGAGGTGTAACAGTTAATCCGAACTAAGGACTTAGTTCGGATTAACTTCTGACTGCTGCGTGTAGCCGCGGGCAGTCAGTTCGAACTAAGGGGATTTAAAAATGGCGCCCACCCGGGAACATGCAAATGAAGCCGAATGCCTACATTAGCCACCCTAATTCGAACTAGGGGGCTAGTGTAGACATACCCCATGAGACTGTCTGCCTGCGGGTGGGAAACTGAGGTTTTTAAAGTCTTAATCTTTAACAAGCGACACAGCTCCGTCATCACCCGGCCAGTGAGGTTAGCCCCTTGCTTGGTAAGAATCTCTTGGGGGATGCCCACCCTAGAAAAGAACTTCAGCAACTCCTCTGCCAGCGTATACGCGGTCGTATTCTTCAGGGGAACTGCCTTAGGGTACCGCATCGCGTAGTCCACAAGGACCAAAATATACTGATAGCCTGCCCGGGATTTTTCTACCGGCCCCACCAGGTCTACTGCAACCCATTTGAATGGCACCCCTACGACTGGTCCCAGGGCCGTCCTCTGACATTCGGGGCATGACTCACAAAAATCCCTTATCTCCCTATAGTTTCCTGGCCAATAGAATCTCTGAAGCAATCTTTGACTCATTTTTTCTTGTCCCAAATGGCCTGCCCAGGGACTGGCATGGGCCAATCCTAGTAACCCTTTTCGGTATCGCGTGGGTATGAGGAGTTGGCTAATCTCTCCCGCTCCCCCTGTCACTTCCACCACGCAATATAACTGGTCTTGCCATACCTCGAATCAAGGTCCGGTGGGAGGCCTGGCCTGGCCTCCTTCCTCCGTAGCTCTCACCCACGCATTTTAAAGAGATGAGTCTTCCCTCTGCTCTTGGATGAAGTCTTCTCCCCAGGTACCGGGATCCACCTCCAGGTTGGGGTCCGATTCTGTCAGGTTCTTTGCTACCAGTTCCGTCTGGGTCTCCTCAACTGGCCTGGACCTTGTCACTGGGGGGGGGGGGGGGAGTCTGTCCCACATCCTCACCTCCAAGGGCCGGTGACACCTCTTGAGTGCCCTCACTCCATTCCTGCAGCAAGCGCCAGAACCCCTTCCAATCTCTTTCCACCAACATAGGGTACGCGAGGTTGGGCACCAGGGCCACTCTGCACTCCCCCTCCTCATGTCCATCTGATATCCTGACCCACACAGTAGGATAGGCCCGGATATCCCCGTGCACACATTACATGAGCGTCGGTGCTCCTGTTGCTTTCCCTTCAATTACTAAATCCGCCCGCACCAATGTCTGCCCACAGCTGGAGTCTATCAAGGCTTCCACAGACCACCCTTCAACCACCACCATTCTGGTTATATGGGTGTTCTGTACTGGGTCTGGCTCTCTATCATCCAGCATTCTTTGCCCGAAGGTACAGTCCATATAAGGACAGTCTCGTCTGAAGTGCCCTTCTTGGCCGCACTCAAAACAGATGTTTTTAGGGGTGTTCACTTTACCTTGGCCCTTGTCCTTATCGCCAGCAGGTGGGGCTGTTTCTTCTCTGGGTTCCAGGTCCATCCCCTTCCAGACTGGTGCCAGCCGTCGGCCCTCCCCCTTCCCTGGGGCACGCGACGAATCCTTCCGGCCTCCATCCCGTGGCTGGTTCAGCCACTCCACCATGAACTGTCTGGGGAATACCTCTTTTAACACCTTCCCCTTCTCATCCGTACCCTCCGCCTCGAGGAAATCCTCCATCAGATTGACTGCCTCGCTCAGGGAGGTTGGCCGATGCCTTCGGGCCCACTTCTGACTCTTGGTGGGTAGACTCTGCAGAAATTGTTCTAGGATAATCTCGTCTGCCACTTGCACTCCCATTCGCTGCTCGGGTTCCAGCCAGCGCCATCCCATTTCCTTCAGCTTCTGGGCCACCGCCTTTGGGCGTGCCCCCTGGGGTATAACATTCTTGGTGGAATCGCCTCCGATACATCTCTGGAGTCACTCCTAGTTGGTCCAGGATCACTTCTTTAACTTTATGGTAGTGCAGTGCGTCCCGGGAAGAGAGGCTTCTATAGGCAAGTTGGGCCTGCCCTGTCAAATACGGGGCTAGCAATGTGGCCCAGTGCTCCTTGGGCCACCGTGCCACTGCCGCCACCCGCTCAAATGTCACGAGGAACACTTCTGGGTCATCAGTGGCCCCCATCTTGGTCAGCCGGATCGGGAGTTGCAGCCGGATCGGGAGTCCCCTGCCTCCCCTTCATCCATGGTAGGCAGACCCACACCTCTTCATCCTGCTCCGACCTGGTGCTGCATCCGGTGCTCCTCTTGCATCTGTTGCTGCTCCACTAGTTCTCGTAGCAATTGCCGCTGCTGTACTTGGTATTGTGCAGACAATTGATGGATCAGGAGGGTTTGCTGTTGCTGCTGCTGTCTCTGGTTCTTCGTGAGTCACTCTAGCACCTTCGCCGTCTCCATACCTGCCACAAAGCACCTTACAGTCTCTCCGCTAACGCATCCTTCTCTGCAGGGATGGGGTCACGAACCCACATTCTCCACATGACGAACTCACAGGGTATGCGTTTCACCGGGTTTATTGCCTTTCTCCCCCTCTAGTGAGCCTAATATACCCTCCACCTGAATAAGCCAGTGTCCGCCCCAGTCCGAACGGATCTGCTGTTAACCCTTTCTACCTGTCCATGTTACAGGAGTACCATTAGCTGCCCGCGTCATATGGGCCGCAGCGCCGGTTTACATCCAACATCGCCTAGGAAGGATTAGCCGAGGGTGGCGGGGTAGGGGGACCCGGGCACACCCTTGCTCCTGGGTCCCGGCCCAGGGCCCTAAGGTGGGGATCAAATCTCCCCTACCTGGCTGACGGGGGAGTAGCCCCTAAACACGTCAGCCCGCGGGCTCCATGACCCCGCCCTGGGCCACTTCCTACCCACCGCCTATGGTCCCCGTCCCTTTGTCCCCTTGGTCTCCATACCATCCTTACTCCACCGCACCTCCGCTCCTCTCCCAGGATTGGGTTCCGTCTCCCCTCTTCCGCTCTGCTGCTCTCCACATTTTAAACTCCCCACTGTCCGGCTTTTCCCGGCAGCGGGGTTCCGGTGGATCAGTTGTTCCCCTGCCGCTGGACCGGCAGGTGATGTCATCCACCTGTGCCAGCGCCGAACAGGCGCCGCACCTTCGCCCCTTCTCCTGCGGCCGCAGCTGCCCCCATAGTGTCGGCACTGTGTCGGCAGGAGTGCGGGGCACAACCACCCCGTCACTCCCCTTGCCTTGCAACAAGCACAAGTCAAAGCACAAGCACCAGAACTGTTTGATCTCTGGTATCCTGACATGACACTGTCTGGACCTACCCCAGTCATTGCATCACTCTCCCCAACAGACACAAACTTAGGGCCATTCCCTTTCTGGGCTTCAGCTGTATCCAGAACCAAATTTGGGACCACAGCACTGTCCTTAGCCATCCCAGGCTGACAGGCACCTTCTGCAGACAAAGGACTGGGAAGAAACCCTTCCCCCATGGGCATGCTGCTACTGCTGCCCACACAGACACACAACTGGAGACAGTCTCTCCTTTGTCCCAGCACCCCTGGCTGATCTCGGACACACACCTGGCAACTAAGACAGCTTCTTTCACTGACATGCTGTCACTCCCAGCAGCCAAATTGCCAGTCTCCACACACAGAGGCTGCTCACACTGAGCTCCCTCACACAAATCACTTTCAGCTTGTGCAGGTTCAGTTTCACAGTCTTCACCAGCCAACAACCCATCACCCTCAAAAACTTTATTTTTTTCCTCATTTAGGACCTCACTCTGGCTAGTCACTCCAGACTGTTCCAGAGAAACATTTCCCTGATCACTGGGTTCTCCCTGTCCAGTTGATTCCAGCCTCACCTCTAAGACATCAGCCAGGCAGGCAGAAACAGACACACAGCTATCTCCCTTAGGCTACGTCTACACTGGTGTGTTCTCACGCAAAAACTCTTTTGCGGAAGAGTTCTTCTGCAAAAACTCTTCCAGAAGAGAGTGTCTACACTGGCATGTGCTTTTGCGCAAGAGATGTGCTTTTGCGCAAGAGCATCCATGCTAGTGTAGACGCTCTCTTGCGCAAGAAAGCTCTGATGGCCATTTTAACGATAGGGCTTTCTTGCGCAAGAAATTCATGTTGCCTGTCTACATTGGCCTCTTCTGGAAGAGCTCTTGCGCAAAAGGGCTTCTTCCTGAGTGGGAGCATCAGCGTTCTCGTGGAAGAAGCCCTGATTTTATACATTAGAACATCAGTTTACTGACGCAAGAACACACGGCCAGTGTAGACAGGCAGCAAGTTTTTGTGCAAGAGCGGCCGCTTTTGCACGAGATTGCACCAGTGTAGACACAGCCTTAGGCTATGTCTACACTACAAAGTTTTTGCACAAAAATGGGCGGAGCATCCATATCTCAAGCGCATTTTTGTGCAAGATAATCAACAGAACAGACGGATTTTGCCGGTAGAGTTATTCCTCTCCCCACAAGGAATAACTCCTTTTTGTACTACAGCTCTTGTGCAAAAAGTCAGGTGTGGATGCTCCAGAGGGGGTTTTGTGCAAGAAACCTCTATTGGAAAAAGCACAGCTGCTCTGATGGCCATTCTATGAATGGCCATCAGAGCTTTCTTGCACAAGAGTGTCCATGCAGTGTGGAAACTCTCTTGTGCAAAAGCACATGGTTTTGTGATGCGCTTTGAGGTCTAGATGCGCTTTTGTGCAAGAAGTTTTTGCGCAAGAACTATTCTGCAAAAGGCTTCTTGTGCAAAAACCCTGCAGTGTAGAAAAAGCCTTAGAGAAACTCTCCCCTTGGTCACAGTAGGGCTCGCTCGACACAGACAACTACCCAGGGCCATGCACCCCCTCAGCAATCTCTCTGTTAGCTACAAGTAACAGAAGATTTACACTCAACCCTGTTCTGGTGCTGGGTTGAGATATCAGCCATTTTATGCAACTCTGCCATGCCATAATTATACCCCATACTCACACGGTTATACACTGAAGTCCTAGGAGGATATGGTCTCTGCTGTTCTTCTATTCTCTGGATCTGGCGTTTCCTGGTGTGTTGCACAGTGATTGGAGCATTCGTGGGAGCAGGATGGTTAGTTGGTGAAGCTGAAGAACCCAGCTGCTTAGTTTTCACCATTTCAACTATGGCCTTCACTTTAGTGCATCTCACCTGTGCTTCCACTTCCGCTTGCCTTGCCTGCGCTTCCACTTCCGCTTGCCTTGCCTGCGCTTCCACTTTCGCTTGCCTCACCTCTGCCTTGGCCTCCACCTCTGCTTGTGCACACTTCAACTTGGCCTCTACTTCTCCTAGCCTCGCCTGTTCTTCCGCTTCTACTTGCCTCGTCTGTGCCTCTGCTTCTGCTTTCATTTGCTTCATTTGTAGTAAGAACTCCATCTCTTTCTCAGTTAGAGGTCTGCCTGCCTTAAAGGCATTCCCCCCCAAAGAAGACAGTAATAAGAGAGAAGGAGAGCTGCCCTCTGTTGCTCCTGCCCTCTCAAGGTTACTTCCCTCTAGACTCACAGGGACATGTTCCTGTCTCCCCTCCTTGTGGTGTGAATCTGCCCTAGAGCTGGACATCTTGTCCTGATCTAGCCTAGCTATCCAGTTGCTACGAAAGCTAGAAAAAAAACCTGTTTGGGTTGGACTGTCTGGCTTTAAGGTTAACCTTCTGTGTGTCTTTCCCCAAGACACCAACAGAAAAGAAAAAGAAAAGAAAAAAACCCCTCCAATGCTTGCAACTAGACAAAAGAAAAATCTGTGTCCTTTTACAATTCTGGGTTCTCAAAATGATCCCACCACTCTGCCATCATGTCAAAGCTGTTCCCCACTCTGGCACAATGAATGCAGAAGTTGGGGGCCCTCAAGAGCACTCCAAAACCTTGCCTCTATAGGCTCTGGTACAAAAACTCCCCCCCCCCATCCTAATAACCAGATTTTGGGGGACCTGCTGCCACCACTCAAGTAATTCCAAGAAAATCAGGGAAAAGATCACTTGGGAAATCCCCTCCCTAAGGTAAAATTCTCCCCTCTGCCCCAACCTCCGTTCTGCTTGGAGTTGGAAAAAACAGGGGGAATCTACAGACAGCAATGGATTCTGCCCTAGTAACTAGGTACTGAGTCCTAAGGACACAACAATCAACCAGTAATGGTTAATAAAAACTCCCCAATCTTTTATTATCAAAACAAAACTACAGTTGAAAGCATTTGGCTAGATGGAAAGAGCCACCATTTGATATAGATACTCAGGGAAAAACCGCTGGGCTATAAGACTTAGTTACAAAAGAGGAATAAAAACAATTAGCAAGCTCAGACATTATTTCCAAAACCCCAAACAAGGAAAACAATAAACCCCGACGGACTATCTAAACTTTTCTCTACTTACACATTTTAAGACGTCTGTTCTTGGAGAGAGAAGCATCTGCCAACTTCTTCAATACCTGGAGAAACTGCTCTGCCCTTAAAAACAAAGACGAGAGAGAGAAAAACCCCTCTTTTCCAGTTTGAAATTCCTACCTGCATTGTCATTGGCTGACTGCCTAACACCTTGGCTAGGTACAGGAGTTAACCCCTTAGTCACCAGGTGCTGGTCAGCACTCCTGTTTATGACAGTGTCAGTGACCCCATTCTTCATCATTTTTTGAGGAGTACAGGATCTTTCGAAAAAGGGTTTTTTTCTGAAAGAACCACGGCTAGACGGCAGTTTCACTTTTGAAATACCCTTTTTCGAAAGAACGCTGTGATGCAATTATGCAGATGAAGTGCTTCATTTGCACTTTCGATCTGCCTAATTTACATCCCTCTTTCGAAAGAGGGGTGTAGTGTAGACATGCCCTAAGAGAGGCATATAAGCATACCGAATGTGCCTCTCCTCCCCCAGAGACATTAAAGATAGTCACAATGGCTTCCAAATGATGATTTCACATGTTTGGGATGTTGTGCTTTAATGCATCTATGTAATTACAAAATTTTATTTTATGAACTTTAAGTATCACAGCCCATTAACAATGACATAGTTCTATTTTGCTAGATTTTTAGATTACATTTTAATGCATAGCTTCATAGCCATTTGGATGGATTCACTGCTTCGGCAAAATAGCAGATGCAGAAACAATCATAGTCTGCAGCAAACAAATTAGGAATAATCATGTGAGCAAAAATGTACAGTAACAATGAGACATTTCCCAGTGTCTAGAAGAATTACCAAAAATGGTAGACGAACACTTCCCAGGTAATCACCTTTCCCAAAATCTTTGAGGGTGGGAGATTTGTAATATGAACTCAAATCAGGATTTCACAATTGTTCCTTTCCTCAGTATTAGATTAAACAAACAAACACAAAACCACCATGATCTGAACCTTTCCCAGAACACATCAGTGTTTTGAAGAATGGATCTGAATTTTGCAGTTTGAGCCTTTCTGTAATGACTGGCTAATGCAGGGGTAGGGAACCTTTTTTGGGTTGGCAGCCGCTGCTGACCCACAGAAAAATCAGCCGGGGGCTGCACACCATTGAAACCCCAAACCTACACAGATGTGGCCCCCAGCTGAAAAGCAGAAAGACACTCCCCACATTCCCATCACACACCAGAGCATAGTGGGGCCCATCCTAGTGCCAGGGGGCTCCCCAAAGCTGGGGGGCTCTGAGACTCAGGGGACAGATCTAGGCAAGTTGGGGCCCTCATCCAGTCCCCAGGCCTTAGGTCCCCCTCCCCCCGGCTAATGTATGCCAGAGTCAGTCACTGGGATTTAGAAAAGCTTTTTCCTGATCAGAGTCTCGGCTTGACAAAGCCCTGGCTGGGTTGATTTAATTGGGGTTGGTCCTGCCTTGGGCAGGGGGCTGGACTTGATGACCTCCTGAGGTCTCTTCCAGCTCTATGGTTCTATGATTCAGAGATTTTAACTGAAATCTTTCTCTGAATGGCCAAGTGAAGGACTTTTGCTGTGCTGAGTCAAGCCTCACAATCACGTAGGGATAGTCCCACTATTCAGGGACGTGTTAGTTTCCTATAGTTGGTTTCCACATGAGATGTCTTGGTAAATCTGGTTCAGAATCAATGTGCACCATGAACAAGCAGTCTGCAAAAGTTTTGATATTGAAATACAGCAATAAAGTTCACAAATAAACAGCTTGCAGACCAAAAGCAGGTTGAACTCAATCTGGGGCAAACTCAGAGTACCTGTCCTATTGGGCATTTCACAAGGGTTTGTTTTTGCTTATTGTAACCATTCAGTGTGGAAAGGCATGAAGAGGCACTGACTGTCCTTTGCAGTTGAGTCCTAAAATGCAACCCTATTCTGAAAGGTAACTTTGTGAAAATGGCATGGTGGGAGTCCATATTTAATCTCTTGGAGGAGATTGTCAAGGGCACACAAATGACAGTTGAGTGCCTAAAGCCCATTTGTACCTTTGAAAAATTTTCCAGATTAAATCTGCATAGTGTTAAAGATAATTTTTTCCTGTCAGTCCAGAAAACTCTAGGCATGATCCAACTCAATTTATATCAGCAGCCCCACTGCAGACAGAGGTTGATCTTGTCAGGAGCAGCCCCGTCTGTGGAGAACCTGGGGGCCCCGCAGGCAGGGGCAGCGCCAGTATCGGGAGCAGCCTCTCTCCATGGGGAGTCTAGTCTGCTGTGGACAGGGGCTGCTCTGGAGGGGGCTGGGAGCCAGTGGCAGCCCCAGTGTGACCTAACATTAACCAGTTAACTGATGAATGGGAATTTACATCCCTGCATTTTTTTAAGTTACTGCAAAACTATCAAGTGTCCTCCATTTCCACAAGCCATAATGACAATACTGAACTAACTCTGACAATTACAGGATGCAGAAGACCATGTCACTAACCGTCACCACCACTGATTGAAAGGTATATTGCCCATGGAGGTCAATGGGGCTGGGCTATTTTATATGCAAAGCTACTGAGAAATGTAAATGTCAGTACCATGTTGGCAATGCCTATATTATGTAAATAATACCTAATAATAATTGCCAAATGAGACCACTTCCCAACCTGCTTACAAAGTGCCTGATCCAATTAAAATTTTAAGCTAGGATTGGGCCCAAAGCAATCTGTTGACATTATCCAAGAAGGTCCAGTAAACATTTAGTCACCCTTCTAAAATATAAGGGACTGATCAACAAAAGCCCCACTGCCTGGTAGAAGCAATCTTTGAAGAAAATCGGAGAGACTTTGAATTGACTTCTTCTAACAGCAGCACTTTATCTCATTGGACGTGGGGTCTTTAGCACAAGTTTCACTTTATGTGGCAGAATAACTGAGAAATGCTGTGTCACAGCTAACTCCATTCAGGTCTAGGCAACGTGCAGCCCAAAGACAGAACAAATCACTTGAAACTGGAAGTCAAAACATCTCACTTCTTCACAGAGAGTGTGTTTACCCAGACACACAAGTCATGACAACCCTCTCTGGAGAGAGACGATACATCCTGCCTCTCTGTGGACACACCAAGTGTTTTCACATGGCATCTTAACACACTGGTTAAATCATCAACTGCTTGGATGAGGAAAACTCACAAAGAGTCTGTCCATCATCCACACTGGAGTGATGCGGCGATTTCACTGCTGTGGTAACAGGCCCGATGTCTCTGTGGGCTCTTGTGGAGCATCAGGGACCCCAGGGTAGTCTCTCCAGGGGAGAAGCTGGAGGTGGCTCCATTTCTGTGGTTCTTAAACTTTTTGGCCCATGGACCAATGTAAATGTTTCCATGGTCCTTTCCATGGACCACCAGTCGCTAATGGAAATTCACTGTTAATTACATAATTATACCTGAGCCATTTTGCTAATGCTGCAACTAGGGGGAATGGTTTAATGTCAATTATTAAACAGATTAAGTATTTTAACATTCTCATGTGAGTTTATCAAACTTAATTTTAAATAAAGTAAAATATTAATTTATGTTCAACACAAAAGATTTCAATGTTTTCTTTATTTATGACAGGGGTGGGGAACCTTTTTTGGATCGGGGTCACTGACCCACAGAAAAATCAGTTGGGGACCACCTACAGAAAAATCGGTTGGAAAAAAACCTCCCCAAACCTCCAACCTTCACTGATGTGGCCCCCAAGTGAGACACCTCACCCCTCTGGCACTCCAGTCCCACAGGGTGAGTGGAAGGGACAGGGAGGACTGAGGTTCAGGGCTTCCCATAGGCCAGATTTACTTTTCTGGGGTTCTGAAGTGAGTGGATTTTATGGACCTCCTTAGGCTCTAGGGTAGGGACAAAAATGAGGGCCTCAGTGTGCAGGACAGGGCTGCCAGTGCATGGGACAGTGATGGGGTGCAGGATCTGGGTGGGAGGTAGGATGCAGAAGCAGGCTGGAACTAAGGTGTCTAACCAGGTGGAGGGAGCAGGAGCAAGGGAGGGTGCAATGTGTGGCCAGGAGAGAGGGTGCAAGAGCAACAGTGGATGAAGGAGCAAGATGGGGGTAGGTGTCTGGCCAGGGGGGAGGGCACAGAAGCAAGGTAGGGTGTTGGAGCAAGCTGGGGGTGCATGATCTTGTCAGGAGGAAGGGAGTGAGGGGGATTGAGGTGTGGGAGTCTGGGCATGAAGGGAGACACTGATCTGGTTCATGCTCCCTGTCAGCGGTGAAAGCTTCTTGACAGTGTGCTGCCATTCCCGCAGGAGGGTGGGAAGGGGGAAGGAGCTTGACCCCTCCTCCCCCAGGCAGCAGGGAGCCTGAACAGCTGTGAGGTTGCAGCACCAGCTCTGGCTTTTCACTGGGAGGCAGGGGAGGTGAAAAAAGCCCCCAAGCCACCAAACCCAGCTCATGGAGAGAGGCAAAGGGAGCGGCTCCATGCGCTGAGGAGGGGTAGTGGGAGAGAAACCTGCAGTGCATGAAGCGCACCAGCAGAGCCCGACCGCGCCCGCTTCACAGCACCCCAGCCAGGCTCCACGTGGCCAGGCAGCAGCTCCAAGGATCAGCTTTGCTGGGTTTTTCCTCTGACCCACCTAGCTCCCTCTTTCCCAGCAGCAGCAGCAGCTGCTGTGCAAAGAACAAGAGGCCACCTGGCAATACAGGAGGATGCGGTGCAGCTGGACCAGGGGCCTGGGCAACAGAGGCAGTCCCAGGAGAGGAGGGAGGGGGCCACATGGTGGTGGGACGGTAGGTGGCAGGAGCTTGCTGGGCAGTGGCGTGCACCACTCAGGAGCTCGGAGAATGCTCTGGCCTCCAGCGTCCGATCCACTGCAGAAACCGTGTGCCACTGGAAGCGGCCCTGGCTGCCCACCAGCAAAGCACCAAAGCTGCCTACATGCTCAGGGTACGGGGAGGGAGTTGCAGCTGCACCGCACTAGTGTCTGCAAGGCTGTCCCAGTGTGGGGAGGGAAATGGTGGTGCTATTTCTAGCCAGAACCGGCAGCACTTTTCAGGACATTTCCCTACTTGATGGGGATACTGGGACAGAGCATTTAAATTTGGGACTGTTCCAGAAAATCTGGGACATATGGTCAGAGTGACTATGGTAGGAAACTTGGTCCAACTCTCCTTAAATGTATGGATTGCCTGGTCATCCTATTTTCATGTAGCATTAAAGAAAATGAGAATTCTGTATACTTCAGACATTTGATATAGATTCCTCAGGATTTAACATTGAGGTAGAACTGTAAGACCAATATTCAAGCTGTTTTATGACCTCCTTCTTTTCAATTGTTTATAATTTTAGCAAACTTTTTAGGGTAAAATTGTCTTTGGTCTTTCTCTGAGATTGATGATTTTTGTTGTTGCAAAGCTTGAGTTAAATGAGGGTTTTTTTCTATTGAAAAATAGATAACTTGCTAATGTTATATTATTTCCTTATTAGACACCTTTAACACTTGCCAGTTCCAAACTTTTTGGGTACTCAACTTTGCAACCAAAAATGTAGGAATCACTCAGTGAAATTCTCTGTCCTGAGTTAGGCACAAGGCCAGTCTAAATGATCATGGTCCCTGTTGGTCTTAACATGTATGAAATGTAGTTACATTAATATAAATTTTGTATGTAAACTTAATTTTATATCATAATATTAATAATAGGTGGGAACTTCCTTTAAAGGTGGAAATGTCCCATATACCAAAACAATAATTCCACAGAGTACAATGTAGGTTAAGGGGAATTTTAAGACTTCTGGTACCCCTCTGACAATTCATTTAAAAAACTTACATCTCTTGCACACAAGGAGCATGTATCTAAATGCAAGCTTCTTACGTTCTTATCCATTCTTTGTGCAACTTGCTTTTCTCTGACTTTCCTATAAGACTGTTACTAGAATACAAAATCTTCAGAATACATCAACTCTTATCTTAACTTTCACTGTCTGCAGAAGTGGGATATTACTACTGTTTTGGCCAGTCCTCTTTGGCCAGGATTTTTTAGCATTTTAATTTTACCTTTCAAATCCTAACATAGTAATGCTTTCTCTTATATCTGAGCTTTCCTCACTCTCTCCAAAAGTCTTTGTCTACAACAGTTTATCAATATATAACCTAAGACTGTTTTTATAATTATAGATATGTAGCTCAAGGATTTTTTTTGTTACTCTGGAATACTTTCCACTTGTGTATTTATGGGTGTTTGTTCATATTTACATAAAATAGTGAACTCTTTTCATGGGCTTCAAATTGATTTGTGTTTTATTGTTGTTATTTGGAGGCAGGTGAGGATTTAAAATAATGTTTAGTTCCAGACGTTTCAAACTCTCCTCGTTAAATTTCTTCTGAAGACTCATTTCTTCTGTGAGGCCCACAAACGGCAAAAGTAAAAATAAATGACCTTCAACTCCTCTTTCCCTTAGGTCCCTCTCTGTGTCCTGTGTTAGGTTCCATAGGCCATTTGCATGTTTGTTTTGTTTAGCACCAAGTAGCACTTTAGTAATAATTACAAAAATGTCACTTGTAGTTGTAGCTGTGCTAAGGCATTGCTTTCCTTCCCTCCGATTTCCTCTTGAACATACTTTTGCAGCCAGGTAGGCAGCTCTATAAATAGCCTGGTAACACTGACTTTGAAATGATTTGGACTACCATAGGAAAGCTACTACCTGCTCCTGTGTTCCTAGCCACATGTTTCAGAAATTTTAGTATGGCATGACTTAGAATGTAAATACTTACGTTTCAGTGGGTAAAAACAGTATGTGACTTTAAAAAATCAAGTAAAAGTCGAATGAGACATTCTCCTTTGGAAACATAAATTGTCAAAAACATCTCAATTGCTTGTAAGTAAGCTTACAGCAAAAGAGCTTTTTGTGTGTACTGATTGAAAGTAAACTAAGTGACATTAAAGGGTTAAAATAATAATGTGCACTCAATTCCATGCTGCTTCTTTCCCGGCCACTAATGCTTCTTGAAATTGCTCGGATGGGAAAGTGATTCTGCTTAACCTTTGTCCAGAAGAATATTATTAAGGTAAACAGCCACCTATTAAGTTTAAAAACTAGATATTATATATAAGAATAGCCTCTGCATTTTATGCTTGCTCAGAGAAAAGGTTTATTTATCCCTGTGCTTCAGGACATAAATTAATCACCAACTGGGGTCAGGAAGAAATTATCCCTTCCATCTTGAGTATACCATTACATAAATGGATTACATTATGGATAATTTTCATCTTCCTATGAAATATATAGCCCTGAGCAGAGTTGGAGACAGAATACCACATGAGATGACCCATTGATCAAGTCTGATGCTCCAAGAGGTGGGGTGTTTGATTTCGATGGTCTCTCTTTGATATACTGACATTTTCATTTTCAGTGATGATTTGTTTGCCAAAGTTGCATTAAGTCCTTTTCCACTGAGACTTTCATTCTTGACAATGAAAATACCAAATCCTGAATAAGTTTGCTAACTGCTGCTGGGCATTCCAGGTATCTAGAGTGCCTCTCCTGTTCTGCTGATCTGCATGGAATGGCAATAGAACAAGTACAGCTCAACACATGTCAGCAAAAAATGGCTACAGTCCAAATTCATATTGTGCCAAATCTAGAAGCCCTTAGTCATTACACAGGTGAAACTCCTATTGAAATGAGTGAACTTTTTCAGTCGGACAGAGTAAAAGCTAAATTGGAAATCTGGCATTTGGCCCATTACTTGCAGCCATTTTCCCAAGAGCTTTGCAAAATATAAACACTTACCCAATATTGATTTTTTTTTACTTTCCTTCTCCTGTCACCATCTTTTTATAATCACCAATAAAATAGATAACTTATGCTGAACTATCACCTACATTCATTGGCTTCAGGCCATGAAAACTGCATTATTGCTTTGAAACCCAGATATGTAGTTCAGGAGCAGCACACTTTTTTCCCACGTCAGAGTGTGTTCACCTGTGTATGCAGTGAGTCAGCTAACTTGGTTCTCTAGCATAATTTCCTGAGAGATAAGCAACATGGCTTTTAATTGATTAAATAATAGATGATACATTCTCGTATCTCAATATAGGCAACATTTCCAGTTCATAAATCTCGGGCTATGAAAGGAAGAGCTTTTAAATAGTATGTAAGTTGCATTATTTTCTCTACCCAAGGCACAGCTGTACAACAATGTTAAGCTATTCGTTGTTGTCTTCTAGCACTGAAAAGGGAACTTTAATGGACTGACCCCCCCCCCCCCAGATTTATCCCCCCACAGTTTTATCCTAGCTTCACTAGACAGTTTTGCATAGGAGTTTTCCTCAGCCCCTCAGTGTTTGGCTTCCTGCTACAGATAGAAAGAAACCTTCTCACAGTGCGTAGTGAGGGAGAGACTCCGTTGCATAAGTAGCCTTGTACCTTTGTTGTGTCAGGGAGCTGTCTTATGACGTTTTCTTCTTTGCATGACTGCACATGTCTGTCTCTCTTCCCTCTCAGTCTTTTAAATAGGTAGCACATGATTTTACAATAATAAGTAACCCAGAATATTATAGTAACACTACAATAAGAAACACTGTTTAGTGTCATTACAGTAGAAAATTGGTTGTTTTGGGCATTTTAGGCTTTAGCTAACCCTGGGCTCCATGTAGCGCTTTTGCCTTTAAAGTATAGCAAGAGCCCTAAGGCTGTTTCTATACTTCAAAGGCAGAGACGACCTATCAACTAGTCAAATAGTCGATGCAAAATGCATTGACTATTCGATTAGTCAATTACCTGCAATTTAACATCCCTAAACTGGGGTGGGGCACCTTTTGGGGGGGGGGAAGGGCACTGATTCACAGAAAAATCAGTTGGGGCCCACACACAAGTGAGAAGTAAAAAAAAAAACCCAAACCCTCACTGATATGGCCCCCATCTGAGAAGGAGAAAGAACTTAGCATTCTCCTCCCACATCAGAGCCTAGGGGAGGCCAGCCTAGTAGATTTTGTGTGATCCAACCCAGTGGTAGGGTAATGGAGTAGCTAGAGTGCCAGTGTGGGCTCCCCAATGTTGGGGTCCACTGAGCCTTGGGGGCTGGATCCAGGCAAGCTGGGGGCTACATCTGGCACCCAGGCCTGAGGTTCCCCACTCCGATATAAACGAATGAACTTTGAATATTTTCTTCAAATAGAACTCCTTCTTTATAATGCTGATGTAAAGTTTCCTCTTTTGACATGGCATTTCCTTTCAAGCTGAGCTCCACTGGTGCCCACCGTAAGTAATGTTTTAACTTGGTAGCTCTGACATTAGTTCATGCCTCACAGCACAATTACCATGACATATTTGGCTGCCTTTGCAACAGCCTTCTCAGTCTTTGTAATGCATTGGCCCTGACTTCTTAGATGTATCCCGTTTGAAAGCCTGTGTTCAAAAAACAGCCATGTACCAAGGGAACTCTGCATTGGCGAACGTGTTGATACTTTACAGGACAGATATTCAGAAATTCCAAGAATTTTCCCCTTCATATCTGTAAGCTGATCAAGACTTTGTCTTTCATTTGGTTGTGCTTTCCCTCTATTGATCTTTTATTCTTAACACCCACTATCTTGCCATTCACAGATGATGGGAAGTTGTCCTTGGAGGAGTTCCAGGCCTTTTTTTCTGATGGGACTCTTAATGAGGAAGAACTTGAAAAGCTCTTTCATACCATTGACTCGGATAACACCAGGTAAGCGTGTGAATCTTTATCAATTCTTTCCTGCTTACGTAGATATTTAGGATTCTTGGTGTGGAACGAGTGAAGTTTTGTTGCTTGAAAGATCTAAACATGTGCAAAGTGTACATTGATTGTATTCTCCTGCTTGCCCCATTTCCTCGGGGTTTGCCCTCCCATGGTGAGGACCATTAGAGCTACTTCTCCTGCTGTAAATTCGACACACTTCCTGAAGCACAGTCTGTTTAATGAAGATCTCTGACATTAATTTTGAATTATAGGGACAATCAGATAATCCTTTGATTTTTTTTTCTCATTACTTCTAAAAGTTTTGCCAGGTCTATTTAATCTAGCTATCTTGATCTGTCTGTAAGTTTCTTGTACAGCTGTTATTGTAGGATCTAGTCATTATACACGTAAAGGATGGTATCATTTGTAATCTTATCTTTATGGCACTGAATCTTGATATGTCATTAGCACTTTAACTATTGTATGTCTATTTCACCTCAGTATGGTTGCTTCCATTACACTGTGACCCTATAGCCCCAGTATTGATAAATCTAGCACTTAAAAAAATCCTATATCATTGAAAGAAGTTTCTACAGGGTGAAATTCATCCCATGCAGAAGTCCAGCCTGGATCTCTGCACCCCTTGAGTTCCACTTAAAGGCCTCAAGTAGAGTTACTGCATCTCAGTGCTTCTGAGATCAGGCAGGTGCTTATATCTAGATTTAAGAGCTTAATTTTAGGCTCCTGTTTTTTAAAATCTTGGCGTATAATGTTGTACATTTATAAAGGAGGCTTTATCCTGCAGAAGAGTGCATTCTTGTGTAAGGGACAATGAAGTTGGGTAGAATCACATAGGCCTCCCAAGTATGCAGGCTGCCATGGACGCGGATGGTTGGCTGTATCTGGAAATATTCCTGCCTTTTTTTTAGGTAAACATTGAGTTTCCTGACTGCCAAAAGGCAATCTGGAGGAGTTACATTATAGAAAACTAACTTAATTCTGATCAAGTGATAGATAGTATGTTGAGAGGGCCTTTAGGTTCCAGTTTGAATACTGCTCTTTAAATCTCAGGAGAGTATCTGCCTACTAGGAACGAAAATGTAAAATTCTGCAAAAAGGCAGGGAGGGAAACAGTAGTCTCATCAGATCAGTTGGTGGTTTTGGCAAGCTCTTTCACTTGGATTTGATACTGTAATTGATAGGAGGAGTGCTGGCCAGCACCCAGTGACTAAGGGGTTAAATGCAGGTAGCTAGAAAGGGTGTTGGCAGGGGGCCAGGAGAACCAATCGAGATAGAGTGCAGAAATTTGAACGGAATATAGATACCTTGCCTGCTTTCTTTGTGTGGGAGAGTTAAACCAGGAAGTTGAGAGACACAGAATGATTTAAACCTAGGCAGGACTACCATGCCTCCAAGGAATTCGGGACATGGAAGTGGAGTGAACAAAGAGAAGGTCATGAGTAAATAAAGGGGGAAAAGTTAATCTAGTCTCAATCAGGGTATTTTTCTTTATTTTGTGGTTTGGTTTGAACTGCTCTGTGTGAATCTATGCCTTCCCTCCCCATTTACCATCTAAGAATTGTTCTCAAAGAGTTTCTCTGTTTTAATTTGTTTTCCTTAGTTGCTCTGTAATATCTAGCAGCCAAGTATGCTTTATCTTTTGTTTTGTAATAAAAATCACTTTTAAAGATGATTATTTGATTCTTGTGTCCTGGAATGTAACAGCAGGTCTGTCTGCATGCCTCAAACTAAGAGGTCAGCTACCAGAGACTGCAGCTTGTTTTTCTCTTTTCGTTTTTCAAGCTCCTTTGGGGCAAAAGAGGTTGAGGTAACCCTGGGGGAGAATTCCAGTGTTTGCCCCTGGTTTTAGGGATAAAATCAAATGATGGAGGCAGCTACCCCCCAAGTTCAGTGAAGCTATGACTCTGGGGGAGTTTTTGTAACCAGAGCCTGTAGTGGCAAGGTATATTTAAAGTCTTTGCAGGCCCCCACCTTCTGCACTCAAAGTGCCAGAGTGGGGAACAGCCCTGACAGATACTAAATTTGAATTGAATCATAGAATCATAGAACACTAGAACTGGAAGGGACCTTGAGAGGTCATCGAGTCCAGTCCCCTGCCTTCACGGTAGGACCCAGTACTGTCCAGACCATCCCTAATAGATGTCTGTCTAGCCTGCTCTTAAATATCTCCAGAAATGGAGATTCCACAACCTCCCGAGGCAATTTATTCCAGTGTTTAACCACCCTGGCAGTTAGGAAGTTTTTCATAATGTCCAGCCTAAACCTCTCTTTACTGCAGTGTAAGCCCATTGCTTCTTGTCCTATCATCAGAGGCCAAGGAGAACAATTTTTCTCCCTCCTCCTTGTGACATCCTTTTAGATACCTGAAAATCTGGATGGATATTGATCTTTAGATGGAATTCAGGGTTTGGATTTGTCATTTGAGTCCTGCAAGCACCAAATCAGATTTTAAATGTCTATTTAATCCATGCAGTAGCACACAAAGTAGGTGAGTGTGTATTAACATCTCCCTTTCATTGGTGGCAAAACTAAGAAAATTGATAAGTGGAATCCAGATCCTGTCTGTGTAAATGCAGAATAGCTCCACTGATGTCTCAGAGAATTGCTTATGCAGGTAAAGTTCCTCATGAACTTAATGTTTCCAGGCTTAAACTTTATTTGTTTGAAAAGATTTCACTTCAGGAAATCTAGGTGTGTGGTCATTAAAGGCGTGTGTAGTCTTTGCAGATCCTATGAACTTTTAACCTGAATCGGGTTGGTGGTCCTGATGATCAAACTCTAACTTAGCTATTCACATTCTGCCTATCCCACTTCCCCCTTTGGTTTCAGTTGGTTGTATTTGGCACTTCCTTCACTAGTGTGGCATATTGTGAACTACTGAACAGCTATCTTGCTCCATTGTAGAGGTGGGTTGTCTGTTAGTCAGAAAGCACTGATGGCACTGGCTGGGCCACTTGAGCTCCATTTACTTCTTATCCACTCTTCCCGTGGTCCTCAAAATGCAGGAGTCTCTTTGCAGAGTTTGCCTGCAGTGTGGTCTCCCCAGAATATGGAATTGCAGAACTTTGTGACTGTTGTTGACACCTGTCCATTAACATTCTCCTTGGGTGAGCTTTGGAGTGTTTATGAGCTTTCTGATGACAAGCATCCGGCACAGACATGATTCTGGGTCAATACATGATATTATTGCAATAGTGATACCAGCTTTTTTGGTTTAATATTGCCAGCCAGAGCTGCTGCACAAAGCAGGTGAAAACTGAAGGATTTCTCCTGGAAGTTTTCTTTTCTGTTTTCAAGAGGAGTTAATCTTCAAAAGACTGAGGTTTCATGCTCTTAAAAAATGAAACCCATCTTTGAGTCATATTCCAATCAATGTAATCTTATTCCTCTAAGGATAACAAACCTGCCCAAATTAAGAGATGAAAAAGGAAGCCCATTTAAAGTAAAAAGTCTCATGGTAATGTTTTAAAAAGAATAGTCTGGTTCATTAATGCTGAGTGAAATGGGATCTTGCTGAGGCAGACCCAGCTTCTAGAAGCTGAAATATAATATACTAATCCATTAAGCTATGTAGGAGAGAGAATAGTTTACTTTTCAATGCCAGGATTTAGGAGTTTCTTTTGTGACACCCTATGGTTCAAAATGAACCAAAATATTTTTGTTAAGCATTCTGATGTCTACATTAGTATGTTTTTATAGTACAGTTTAAAGGCTGCCCTTTCCATTATGCTTCCATCTTGTTAGCAGATTCTAATATACCTGTGGAACGTTTTAATGTAATGCTGAACATTCATGCCCTGTTAGTGTCTGTATTTTTATGCTAGCACCAAAATAGTAGAGATAGAACTCAGAATCAGTCTTGGGTTGCACACTGAAGACTTGTTTGCAAGCAAAACCAATGAATGACTTCTTGAAATAAAGTTACCCTCATGTTTTGCATAGTTGTTTGACCTAATAAATCACTTCAGGGCGAGAAATACAACAAAACCAGAGGAGCTCTTCTTCTCTAAGTCTTCATTTTAAATAGACAAAGCTTTATTACCCATATCTGCCTGCAACTTTTACTTGTAGTGAGTGACCTCCATTTTGTGACATAAGCTAATTGCAAACACAACCCAGTGGAAGTTCTGTGGTTTGAAGGCTTGTAGCATCAGACTCTTCATTTTACACCATAAAAGTAGTGGCTTTTCATTAATTAGTAGGACTGAGTAAACTGATTAAGTAATGGTAAGAACTGACTAGAACCTACTGCAGAACTCAAACCAAATCCAAGTGTTGTTTTTTGTAATTTGAAAAAAAAAAAGAAGCATCTATTGGAAGTAAAAATACTCAAGTACCTTGAGTGGCTCTTTTAGGATAATTAAAATAACCATGTGAAGGATGGCAAGGAGGGTTGCCAGATGGTTTAACCAAAAATACCGAATACACCTCCCCCCAAAAAAAAACACAGTGAAAAAAATTCTGTTGAGAAAAAAAAGGGGAGACCAAAGTTGTTGAGCAAAAGACCCCAACAGCACTTATTAAGCAAAAAAATAAAAATAAAAATAAAAATAAAAAAATAAAAAATCAGCATGGCCCCTTCAAGAAAAGGCTTTTTTGCCGGTGGCCATTTTGTTTTTCTGCTCCAGCCACAAGACAAGCCCCTGCAGAATCAGGTAAGCGGTGGGGGGCGCGGGGGTGTCCGGGGGTGGTCCAGGGGCTGGGCCCGGTTGCTGAGTGTGTTGTAGGGTTGCCAGGTGTCTGGGATTTTCGCCTTCTGGAAGGGGAAAAAAACCAGAAAATACTGGACATTTTAGGTATTTTCTGAATTTTTTTACCAGACAGGAGGCGAAAATACCGGACTGTCCGGGTCAGTACCGGACACCTGGCAACCCTAAATTGGCGAGGGAATAAAAAGAACAGAGCATTCAAAATATGGACTGTAGCACAAAATTAGATTGATATTGCTTTGCTGTAGTAGCAGAGATGCTGACTCTAGAGTCCCTCCCAACATAATAGAGGTGGTGCCTAGAGGAGTGTACATGATTAAGGTTCTGTGACTCAGGAATGCTCTGCCTCTAGTCTGAAATAACTCATATTTGCTAAGTTTTATGTGTTGCATAATGCCTGTTAATTTCATTTGGCTTTTGCAGAAAGGTAAGTCCAGACTGTTGTGTGGAATTTAGTATCTGGTTACAGGTTGCTGCTTGGTGGAAGTGGTGAGCTTGATTATATTGCATTTTGGTTTTGTGACGCTAAATAATTGGCAACCCATTAAGGGACTGTATATGGGCACTTTTTACTTGCAAACTAAAAGGAAATAAAGAAATAAAGATGGGCAACTGTTTTAAATGTTGTGCAGTGGTGAGCATAGAAGACACACTAGATAACACTCTGCTATACAAGTTACAGCACACTATGGCTACGTCTACACTGGCATGATCTTGCGCAAAAACTCTTTAGCACAAGAGTTCTTGCGTTAAAGTAGTTGCGCAAGAGAGTGTCTACATTGGGCGGGACTCATTGTCAGAGCGATGTGCTTTTGCACAAGAGAGCGTCTACATTGGCAGGACGCTCTTGCGCAAAAGCATGAGCCCGGAACCACTTCGGAGAGGGCAAAAGGGCACCAGCCCTTTCCGGGGGCGGGGGCTGGAGCTCTTTTGAGACACGTGCTTAAAGAGATCTCCCTGGACAGCCGTTTCTCTCCTGCTGCGTGCTTTAGTACCTCTTGCAGGGACTGACTGCCGTAGCAGTTCTAGTTGTGGTTTCCCTCTGCCTTCTTGGACACCACAGCTTGTGCCTTAGTGCCATTTGCTGATTTTTTGCCATCAGCTCTTTTGTTGTGCCATGGAGCCAGGGGTGGCCTTGTGCTTGCTCTGGCCCCTTCTGGCCATTTTGGAGTGCCTGCAGCTGCTGCTCCATGCTGCTGCACTCGTCGTCCAGGACCTCGAGGCGCAGGTCGCTCTGGACTCCCTCACCAGGGAGGCAGTGGCGTTCCTGTGGCATCCCCACCCCACCATGGAGAGGCCCTTGTGGAGACTGGACACCAGTACTGAGTGGTGGGACCGGCTGGTCCTGGGGCAATGTGACGACCAGCAATGGCTCCAGAATTTTTGGATGCGAAAGCAGACGTTCCTGGAGCTATGTGCCTGGCTTGCCCCTGCGCTCCAGAGAAGCACCACCCGGCTATGGGCACCCATCTCTGTGGAGAAGAGGATCGCCATTGCCATCTGGAAGCTGGCTACCCCAGACAGCTACTGATCGGTGGCACACCAGTTTGGGGTGGGCAGATCGACTGTCGGTGCCATCGTCATGCACGTAAGTCCTGGGGGGGTGGGAGGGTGCTGCAGTCCATACCCAGGGGCAGGCAAGACTCCAGGCTGGGGCAGTGGGGAATGCCCCGTCACCCAGGGGTTTGGGCCGTCCCTCCCTTGCACAGGCCTGCTGGTGGGGGGGGGTTGGCCCGTGGGGCGAGGGGGTCCTGGTGTGTGTGAGGACAGAGGGCATCATGGGGGGGTGGGAACCCCCCAAGGGAGCATGCACTCACTCTGCCTTATGTGATGCGTTCCCCTGTGTTTCTGTGCACCCTTCTGCAGGTTGTCCGTGCCATCAATGACGTCCTGCTCTAGCGAGTCATCCACCTGCAGGACATGGATGCTACGGTGGCCGGCTTCGCTGCCCTGGGGTTCCCCAACTGCGGGGGAGCCCTGGATGCAACCCACATCCCCGTCCGTGCCCCGGAGCATCGAGCAGCCCATTTCATAAACCGCAAGGGTTACTTCTCCATTGTGCTTCAGGCCCTTGTGGACCACTGTGGCCGCTTCACGGACATTTGTGTGGGCTGGTCCGGCAGGGCACACGACACCCGCATTCTAAGACACTCTGGCCTGTTTCGCAGGCTGGAGGCAGGCACTTTCTTCCCCCAGCGGGAATTTACTGTTGGGGACGTGCCCATGCCCACATGTATTGTGGGGGACGCGACCTACCCCCTGCTGCCCTGGTTGATGCGGCCCTACACACGGCGGACAGACCATGACCGGGCACGGTTCAACGACCGCCTCAACTGGGCCCGCAACCAGGTGGAGTGCGCCTTTGGCCGTCTGAAAGCCCGGTTTCGCTGTTTGCTCACCCGTCTTGAGATGGGTGAGTGGAACGTCCCTGAGGTAGTGGCTGCGTGCTGTGTGCTCCGCAACATCGTGGAGCGGAAGGGGGAGGCCTTCCTCCCGGCATGGATGGCAGGTGAGGGCCAGGCCTTCAAACAGCCCCGCACAGCTGCCATCCACCAGGCGCACCATGATGGGGTGCGCATACGGGAGGCCCTGATGGAGATGTTCTTCCAGGCCCCACAGTAGGGTCACCTCTGTCTCCCTTTACTTCTCCCTGCCATCCCCAACCCTTCCCTCCCCCCCTCCCCTTACCTCCCAATAAACAACACAGTTTTTTGTGGAAAACAGTGCCTTGAACTTTTTATTTACAATGGGGACGTAGGGTGGGAGGAGGGAGGGGGCTCTGAACTGGGAGGGGGAGGAGAGAGCTACTGCTGGGAGGGGTGGCCCCTGTGACCGCCTCTGCGGGGGCGGACCACTACATGGCGTTCAGGCCGCATCAGGGCAGGCAGCATGGGGAGGTAGGCAGGATGGGGTGCATCAGGAGGGGGCATGGCGGGAGCAGGAGGGGCAGCAGGAGGGGGCATGGCGGAAGCAGGAGGGGCAGCAGGAGGGGGCACGGGCATTGGCATGGGAGGGATGGCAGGTACATGGGGCAATGCCATCCCATAGTGCACAGCGTGCCCGATGTGCGCAGTGAGGGTGGTGACAGCATCACAGATGCGCTGACACTGAGCCTAGAAGCGCCCCCAGGCCTGCTGGCACCACTCCAGGTCAGCATCAACCCAGCGTGTGATGGCCGCCTCGATCCTCTCGACGGCCTGTACGTGCCGCCGGAGGAGTTGGTCCCACTGCCGGTCCCACCGGCTTGGTGCCTGGGCAGTTGGGAGTGCTGCCACTGCCACAGGGCTAGAGGGTCCCTCGCTCCTGCTTGGTTCCACTGCAGGGAACAGAGGAAAGGATGGGTCAGTCAGGCAGCTCGGCCATCGTCCCCGCACCCCATGTCTTCCGCCCCTGAGCCCAGGTGACACCACAGTACTGTGACTTGGGCCCACTCGTTCCCCCCCTGTGTTGTATGTTTGCATACAGGACCGCCCCCGGAGTAGGGTGCTCTTCCATGTATTGTAACCACCAGTCTGTGTCCTGGCCCCTTGGTGTGTGTTGTGTTAACCTGTGGAACTCCCTGGTGGGGGAGGCTGTGAGGCTTTGGGCTAATCAATGGTGTTTGACAGGGAGCAAGATGAATCCTCACACAGTGCCTGGGAGCACATATGGCAAATGTGGTCTGGGCTCTCAGATCCTCATCACGTGGATGTCTCCTGGACGGAACCAGGGCTGACTGGGGAGTGTACCATCCTTGCAGCAAAACTCAGGTGGCCCTAGGGCCGGCCCGAGTGCTTCCCCCCTTCCCCCTCCCGCTAGCCCTCACACACGTAGCCCAGGGACATGTGTGGCCACAGTGCAGGACTTCCCTTGGGGGGGCCAGTCAAGGCACCGGGAGCAGGCGAGGGGCTCAGTGGGGGCCACGCTCACAGGGCTGTGTCGCTGCAGTTTTCCCAGGAGCAGCTGGCTGTGTCGCACAGCCAGGCATGAACAGTGTGCTGTTCTGTGTGCTGCACCCTTCGGGAGGTGTGGGCTCTGGCCTGAGCCCCTGGGGTCCTGGCTGGTTCCAGCCGGCATCCACCCTTCCCCCCTGGTCTGGATGTGTGCGAGCAGCACAGTCCCAGGCATGCCCTGGAGCTGCCTGCCGTGGCTACATGCCTCTCGGTCACCAGGCTGTACGTGGTTGCTCATGCTGCATGCTGGTAATGGAACACAGCATGCAGCTCACGCTGCCTGAGTGATGCTCCCTCCCCCCCGGGCGCCCTTGTGAGTGTGAAGTGCAACACTCACCAGTGGATCCTTCCTCGGCCTCCGACGACGCGCGGGAGATGTCCGGGCTGCCTGACAGCATTTCCAGCTGCAGGGTGATGGTGCTCCCCTGGTCCTCCTCATCCTCCTCTGACCCGGTGGGCAGCTCCACCTCATCCCCCGCCTCGCTGTGCCTGGTGACGGGGGGGCGCCTGCTGGTGTCAATTGGCACCAAGGGTCCCTGGGGTGCCACCTCATCCAAGATGGCATGGAGGTGCTGGTAATGGGGCAGCTGTCGGCTCTTGCCCCCTGGCCCTCGCTGGCCTGGACATAGCCCAGGCACAGCTCCTTGACTTTAGCCCGGACCTGTTTGAGGGTCCAGGCTGGATGGCCCTGGTGGGAGAGTGCCTGGGCCATGTGGCAGAAGATGTCCGCATTCCTCCAATGGGCACGGGTGTCATGGAGGGCCTCTTCGTTGGCCCAGAGATCCAGCAGGGCCTCAATCTCCCCTGGGGAACAGGAAGGGGTGCGCCTCTTTGTGCCCCTTGGGGCCTCCTGTGCTGGGGGTGCGGGTTGCTGCTCCCCCCCTCGAGCGGCCATCCTGGGTTGTGCTGGTGGCTGAATGAGCAGAGCTGCACAGCAGAGCTCGGTGGCAGAGGTGCTTTTGCCACGTGGCCTCTGCAGGCTGCGTGTGCCTTTAAGGGGGCTCGGGTTACCAGGAAGTCCGGAGTGGTGACTGCGCGTACGGAGCATCCAAGCGGCCACTAGGACTTTTTTCTGTTTGGACGGCTCTTGCGCAAAATCTCTTGGCTGCCTGTCTACACTGGCCTCTTGCACAAGAACAGTTGCTCAAAAGGGCTTATTCCTGAGCGGGAGCATCAGAGTTCTTGCACAAGAAGCCCTGATTTCATACATTAGAACGTCAGTTTACTTGCGCAAGAACACGCAGCCAGTGTAGACAGGCAGCAAGTTTTTGCGCAAGAGCGGCCGCTTTTGCGCAAGATCGCGCCAGTGTAGACACAGCCAAAGTGTTTGACTGGGTTGGATCACAGACCCTCAATAGTTCTATGTATTGTTACTAGTTTTGGGTTATAATGGGTTGCCATGTCTCTTAGTATTCTTACCCACAGTTAAACTAGTGGGCACTGAATTAGAAAGAAGCTAAATTTAAATATTTTTTGTTTTGCTCCTCAGTGGAGTATGCAAAACAAGCAGCCTGTGAATTGGTTTATAGCTATTTTTTTTCCAAAATTTGAAGAACAGTTTCACCTGAATATCCAGGTGTCCTAATTAAATGTGTCAGATTTCTGCATTGTTAGTAGTGGTTTACTTATCAACTCTTGGACTCCTACTACCTGCAATAATTTAATACAAAAAGATCTATGAAATGTACCTAAAAAAATCTATCTATCTATCTATTTATCTATCTATCTATCGTGTGTACAATCTAATGAAATCCTTAAGGACAAAATACTTTCAGAAGTCCCATACTGGTTTAACATCTACTGTTCTTGGTTGACGCAGAGTCTTCTGGTTTTGGTCATAGTTCCAAGTTAAATCGTAGTGTCTATGGTTATACATTTATTAATTTTTAACATTCAAGATAATGCTATCAAATTTTAGAGAAAACATTTTTAAGTGGCAAAAACGTTATCCCCAATTGCTAAAACCTAGCTCACCCATATCATGCTTCCCTCAAGCAAAAGCAATTCTGTGATCTGTCCTAGAGTTTCATGG
The DNA here is from genome assembly GCA_032595735.1 of Pelochelys cantorii. Taxonomy (NCBI): domain Eukaryota; kingdom Metazoa; phylum Chordata; order Testudines; family Trionychidae; genus Pelochelys; species Pelochelys cantorii. The sequence continues at coordinate 8,110,525 of CM064339.1, read as the reverse complement.
ATGGTTTTCAAGCTTTTTAAAAACACTTTTAATTTTTTGGAATAAAACTTAAATAAATTTTAAAGTAAACAGTCATTCTGAATTGAAAACTCAAAGCCTTTCATTTTGAATATGTTGAACCAAAACATTTTCATATTTTTTAGCTTTGTTTTTGATTAAAACAGTTTCTTGATTGTTTTAAGAGGTTGCTAAAAGTTTTCATCAACCTGAATCTATGTTTTTAGTGAAGTAAATTTTCAGCTGAAAATGTCCTCCCCCAGGTTTGTAATCTGCATTTTGCCACAGAGGTCAAAAGACTACCAAGGGAAATGAATTTCCATCAGCTGCCGTGCACTGAGAATTAGTTACCACCAGCTCAAAGATCCATAGTTTGTTAGATCAAATGCTTCAGCTGATCTCATTTGCCCTGGAGTGAATAAGGAGCTGAAATTTAGCCTCCATTCCTGGTGAATCATAGGCACCCTGCACTATGATTCTTCTAGCACCAGCTCTAACCTTCAACAGCTTACCTCCAGTGTCACCTCATGTAGGTAGTATGATAATCCGAATCAGGAATCACCAAAGCATGTATGAGCATGGTAGGATTCAGAGTCAAGGAAAATGGTCACCTTATCAGGAAAAGCGCTTTTAAACTTTTCATGTAATATAAGATCAGTTGGGCAACCTTGAGTACGGGTTGAATCTCTCTAGTCCAGCACCCTTTGGACCTGACCAGTGCCGAACCAGAGACTTTGCCAAACCACAAGAGGTCAATATTATCTAGCAGCATTATCAACTCTTCCACTGCTTACTGGGCCATTAGAAGACAGTTAGGGATACGTTAGTACTAAATAACAGCCCAGAACACTGCGAAAGCTGCCAAAGGGCTGCTCCAGTTTGTTTACTTAATGGCTCTGCAGCCATTGAGCCTCATGGCTTCCCTTGGCTGAGGTTCACTGTTTGCAGGCAAGGGGAGCTGCGGGAAGCAGCGCCCAAGCCACACTGCATCCTGTAGCTCCTGTTGGCTGCAAATGGTGAACCACGGCCATAGGAGTTGTGAGGCTCCGTTGAGTGGCCCATTAGCAACTTTCTCAAAGTGGGGCCATGGCCTTAAATAAAGGGCATTGAAATCATTCAGCAGTGGGGATGGGAGCCGCCCTTGTCTCTGCCATCACAATGTTTTCTCCTGACATGTGTCTTGTCTTAATTATACCTTGGTTTTATTCAAATCCCAGTCTCAGCAAGGCACTAAAAACAGCAAGGAAATTGTATCATGTAGGTCTCATGAAAATAAAACCTCAGTTCTTGTCTGCATGCGGATGACATCAAAGCCTCATACATTCCCATTGGCAGGAAGAATTAAATAGAGAATCCTGTGAACCTTCACATGAGCTCTCCTAGGGCAGCTCTCTCATCACAAAAAACAAAACAAACAAAGAACCACTCTGAAGCTGAGGGAAGAACAAAAGCAACTCAGATAAAATTCTCTCACTCAAGTAGTAGATCTGCAGTGTCCTACACCGATGATAACCTGACCTTCATACCCCAATGAGAGCAGGGCACTACCCAGACTGACAGGAAAGATCTAAGGACACCCTGATCAATCCAGGGTGCCTTTTGTGTTCCTTCTGTGAGTAATTTTGGTATCTCATGCTTTTAAATCTTGCAAACTGAAAAATTGTATAGCCTACTGAGATAGTACTGTGAAATGTAGTGATCTATCATCTAACACAGGAGTGGGCAATAATTTTTGCAGGGGAGCCATTTCACCAGTTTTGGAAAGTGGTTGCAGGTTGGCTGCAGGCCCCCAGGTGGGCGGGGCCTCGGGCAGAAGGGGTGGGGCTGACGGCTACAGAGCAAGACAAGGAGAGTGTGAAAGAGAGACTGCATGTGAGAGAAAGACTTTGTGACAAGGATTGAGTGTGTGTGGCATATGCATGTGACAGTGACTGCAGATGTGGCACAAACTGGGAGGGGGGGTGTCAGTGACACAGAGTGTGTATGCTGGCTGCTGCTGAGTACGTTTCTGAGAGAAGCCAGGCGCTGTCTTTTTAAGGGAAATCTGTCCTGCTCTGTCTCTCCCCTCCCCTCCCCTGCACTCTTCAGAGGCTATGCCTACACTGTAATGGTTTTTTGGAAAAAGGTACGCAAATTGCTCTTTGCAATTTGAGCAACTTTTTTCCAACACTTATGTCAGAAGAGGCTTTTCTGAAATTTGGCCCGTCTACTCTGGGCCAAATTTTGGAAAAATCTCCTCATTTGGAAGATCCCTTCTTCCTTGTGGAACGAGGAAGACAGGGCTTCCAAAAGAGTACGTCTGCTCTTTTGCAAAAAAAAAAGCAGAAGAGCAAACACGTTCCCTGGATGCAGCAGAGTTTTTTCAGGATACCTCCGGTATCCCATAAAAAACCTGCAGTCTAGACATACCCTGAGTCACTTACCATCCACACTTCAGAATGGAGCAGTTCCATGAGGTGTCTCCCCCTCCCAAGCCCCTGCTCTGAGGAAATGGAGTACAAGGGCAGGGAGACACTCTGACTTCAGCACTCCCCTCTTCCCTCTGTGCCCCTCCCTGCTCTGCACAGCTAGCTGGAAAATCTTGGGAGCAGCTTGGCTGCAGGAAGGAGCAAGGTGGGCGGGAGGGGCAGCTGAATACATGTTCCCGGCTGTAAGTATGCACCTCTGGCCAGAGAGAAATGTTTGGCAAGCCGGATCCTGATTTTGCCCACCCCGATCTAACACCTTCCCAGTAGTTAGTAGATAATGCTAACTATGATTAATAACATTCCCTTTCATGCTATCAGCATTCCAACAAGTATTACTCCCTTGTCCCTGTTTCTGGTATCTGATATGTTCTGAAATGATTGGGTTTGAATTAGTTTAATGTCAGACATAGTTTGGCTAATATTTACCAGGGATTTTTGTTATAAAGAAATTGCTTTTGAGTAAAAGTCAAAGGCTGAAATGTCAGATCTGCACTTTGCATTTTCTTTCATATTGGAATGAGAGGCATATTAACTTTATCTTTCTAAAGACAATTAAAATTAAAATTAATTGCTGGTTGAAAAGATAAGTTAATTTATAATCAAAGCTATTTTGGTATTTGTTTTTTTCCTGTGTGCTTTTCTCTTACTCCCCCATCATGTTTGCATAGTGTGCAACTGAAGATTTTGTGACTTAAATTACTTTATAGACAGAATAGCTTAGAGCAGTGGTCTCCAACCTTTTTAACCACAAGATCACTTTTCAATTTAAGTGCAATGTAAGATCTACCTCAAACCCAAATACCCTTGCCCCACTTCCTTACCCCCTCCCCCTGCTTCTACGAGGCCTCACCCTGCAGGGGTAGGCGGTTGGGTGCAGGCTCTGGTATTGGGCCAAGGGGTTCAGCGTGTGGGAGGGGACACCCTAAAGGTAGGGAGGTGGGGTGGGTTCTGGAGAGGCCTAGGGATCGGGTATTTGCTTGAGGAGCACAGGGTTGGGGGTTCAAATCCTGTTGCTCCTCCATCCACCCTGGGAGCACCTAGACAGCCAACACAGGCTTCCCCAGGGATGGAGCTGGGTCCTGCATTAGGAAGGCAGGATAAGGGACCCTCTGAATGTAGTGAGGCAGGTTGGGCTGGAACTTGGAGGGAGAGGGCATTTGCCTAGGGAGCACAGAGTATTGGGTTCAAGTCCCTGCCCACCATGGGAGCAACCAGGCAGCCAATACAGGATAAGGGACCCGGGGGAGGTGGGGTTGGTTCTGGAGTGGCCTAGGGGATATGCAGCTGCCTGGGGGGCACAGGGCTGTGGGCTCAAGCCCTTGCCACCCCTGGAAGCAGCCAGACAGCTGTCCCAAGGGATGGAGCAGCAGAGCCAAGGTAGGCTCACCCCCAGCCCTCCACCACACCCAAAAGCAGCTAGCATATACTGCAGTGGCTCCATGTGCTGCTCCTCATCCACAGGTGCTAACCCCACAGCCTCTACTGGCCAGAGTTCTCCATTATTGATCAATGGGAGCTGCAGGCAAGGACATGTGGGCTATGTGGCTTCTTGTGTGAGAAATATGCAAATGAGGCTAAGCATGGAATATTGCTGAGCCTCATTGCATACCTAATGAGCCACCATTTTTGCAGAAGAGGCTCTTGTGCCAGAAGGAGCTGTCTACACTGCCCCTTCTTGTTCAACAAAAACCCTCTTCTCTTGCGCAATGCCGCTATGCTGATTATTTTCAGGAATAACAGCATTGAGCAAAAGGGTTTTTGTTGCACAACAAGGGGCAGTGTAGGCAGCTCCTTCTGGCACAAGAGCCTCTTCTGCAAAAATGGTGGCTCATTAGGTATGCAATGAGGCTCAGCAATATTCCACGCTTAGCCTCATTTGCATATTTCTCACACAAGAAGCCACGAGTGTAGACATAGCCGTGGAGATCCCCTGTTCTGATGCTCTCAGGGGCTGCAGGGACATGCAAGTATTCCAGGAGCACAATTACCATAGGGATAATTACTCCAGACATGCCAGGTTAGGCATTTTAGAACTCACTACTCAAAGAATTAAATTTAAGCATAAGAGAAATGAAAGTTATAAAATGCACAGACCTGTCAAAACTCCAAAATAACCCACTTTGCAAGCAGAAAAGTAGTAACAACCCCCCATGTACGTGTTCGGTCAGGAGATGAGAGGGAAGGACAGTGTGTGTTTGTGAGAATGACAGAGACACACACACTGTGTGAGAGTAACAGAGATTTACATTGTGAAGCTCCCTCCATCCCCTTCTGTCTGTGTGGAGACAGGGTACAGGAGTCGGGGGGGGGGGGGACCACCCTGGCATCAGTATCCCCCCTCTCTCCCTCCTACACCCTGCACAGCAAGCAGGAAGCTCCCAAGAGGCAGCTCCAAGGCAGAGGGCAGGAGCAGCATGACGGGGGGTGGGGGAGGAGGGGCAACTGAAGTGCCAGCTCTTGATAGCTTTCTGGCCAAACCAGTCAGGATCGCCTATCAGAGGCTCCAAGATCTACTGGTAGATCCCTATCTACTGGTTGGTGACCACTGGCTTAGAGTAAGAAAATTATGGTGTGGCTGAATAGTAATAATTGCTGTTACCAGCCAAATGATAAAATGTTGACTCCCGATCCAGTGTACTAATAGGCACAGGGGGACTGGCAGTCAAAGAGATGAGAAGAACATTTAATCTGGTTTCTTGACTTCCTTTAGACAAAAAAGGGTCATTTGGAAGATGATGGTTAACCTTAGAAAAATGAAGAGGAAGATCACAATGCCAGGGAGAAGATGAGTACTTATCAAAAGCCTCTGGCTACAGTTTAGAAAATATTTTTTTAAAAGCATAACAATCCCCCAGCAAAATGCGTTGTCATTGGGGAGGGAGGCTTTAGGTGTTTAACTAAAATGAGATATCCAAAAATAGCCTTGGAACATTAATGAAGTTTGGTCTCTGTACTTGTTTGCCTGGAAAGTGTCATTTAAGAGGTTAATGATATAGCACAATAGGCATGTGCTACAAGAACTGCTTTGTATAATGTGATTATGGGAAATCAGCTGCACTGTCTTTGTGAATTTTCAGTCCCTGTAATTCTTTAAAAGAAAAAAAGCATATAAAGAGAGCAGAGCAGATCTAGAGTTCCAAGACAAGTGAGCTCTCTTTAAAAGAGAGTTCCTTACTCATATCTTCAATGGGCTTGCTGGCAGATGAACAAAGTAGTGTATCCATAAGAAAACGCTTCTTCTTCAGGAGATTTCATATCATTTTTTGCCTTTTACTGGTACTTTTTAATAATTTCTGCTCTGTTCTATGCCTTTGTGTTGGTGATTCTGAAGTCAGATTTATCCATCTTTCACAGTTGTTGCTTGTTGCTAAGGCTCTCATACATGGTATGAATGGACTGTGACAATAAGCAGAAGGAACATGTCTGTTTTGCACTCTATTTCTCCAGCGATTAAGACTAGTAGAGGAAGCATGCTTTACTCCACAGAAACAACTGTGCATGTAAAGCAAATGCTATAAATACTGCCATTGACTTCATAGAACAGAAGAATGAAATCATGTTTCTCTTACTAGTTACTTCCACAATGTCTTATATATTTCAAACAGAGGAGACATTATCTCTGTCCCCACTACCTTTTTGTGAAACAGGGAAGAAGATGGGAAGGAAAGAGATCCATCAATACCATCTCCTTCCTAAGATTTATATTGGAAACATGATCACAACTCCTGGAGGAGAGAATTAAACCTAGCTATCCTTGCCAATAAGTTCTGGGGGGAAGGCTTTCCTGCATCAGGTTAAGCTTAAATATGTGAGAGAAAATCACACATAAGCATCTATCGAGTTTATACTTAGTGTCTAAGTATAATACGAAGTGTCTATTCCCCCACCCCTTTAACATTTACTGAGGGTGAAAGCTCTTTATGCAAAGCAAAGCAAGAAGTAGCACAGCTGAATGAGAGGAGAGCCAAAGTCAGTAGTGCTGGAACAATGTGTATAATGGGCTTGTGGAGAGCCATTGAACCAAACTGTAAACCCTGCATATCATAGAAACCACCTCAAGCCAGGAAGTGCTATCACAGCCCCAGTACCTCTTGATTCAACATTGATGGCCACAGTGGACAATCATTTTGACTACTCTGCTTGATTTGGAATCTTACACGTGTAATCTGCTACACCCACCATCAGCAACACAGACTTTGGGAAGAGGTCAAATGTACCTCCAAGATCATAGTCTTCCACTGTGTGCCTAAGTAGACCCTGCTACTCTGTGTTCCATCATCAACTGTTGCCTCTTCCTAGGATTGAGCAGTTCCATGATGCTGCTTATGATGATATTACTGAGACATAGAAGGGGGAGGAATAGAAACACCAGTCATCTAGTGTTCGAATACGATAAAATTGGTCTGTAGAGCACTTCTATAAAATCACAAAATGATTTCAGTGTCTCCACTCATTACATATAAATGTGAAAAAAATTGAAATATTTTTACAATGACAACTTCCACATCAACCGGAAGAACATCAGATACATTGTTAATACAATTGTTGCAAATGTATGCCACGCAACCAATCCCCACCCATGTTCTGTTGCAGCTAGCTGACAATTTCTGGAAAAGATTCTTAGAACCTGTACGTTTTGCACCTCCAACGTTAATATTAGTATTATCAACTGACATGCCAACAGTCTTATCAACAAGTCTGCTGCAGCTCAGAACAGAGAAAACATAATCATTTAATTGGTCTCTTGTCTCACCTGACAGGACGTCAAGTTCAAGAACTTTCACCAGTACTTTCATGAAAATATCTTACTAAGATAGGAACAACTTTCTGATCTTTGTGGTTAGATGAATCTACCATAACCAACCAATTAGCCCTTCATAAGACGGGATTTCTCTCCTCCACGTCAGTCTTCTCTCCTGAGCCTCCGGTCTCTCGCTCTGTCTCTCTCTCTCTCTCTCTCTCTCTCTCTCTCCTCCGCCTACTGCCTCCCCCTCTCTCTCTTAGCTCTCCTCCGCCTTCTGCCTCTCTCTCTGTCTCTCTCTTTCTCTTCTCCCCCTCCTGCCTCTCACTCTCTCTCCACTCTCCTCTGTCTCCGTCGGGGATGCACACTCGTCCAGGCCCCGCCCCCTGGGCATATAAATCACCGCCCCACCCCCCTTCACCTCCTGCTGTGGCGCTCGGCTGACTTCTGCGCCGCTCAGCCGGGCCGCCACGCAGGAGCAAGTGGCGCAAATGGATTCTCTCTCTCTTCTCCTCCTACTGCCTTGCCCTTTCTCTCTCTCAACTCTCGTCGGCCTCCTGCCTCTCTCTCCGTCTCTCTTTCTCTTCTCCCCCTCCTGCCTCTCACTCTGTGTTTCTCTTTCCTCCTCCTGCTTTGTCTCTCTCACTCTCTCTCTCACTGTCCTCCGCCTCCTCCGTTCTCCTCTTTGTCTCCTCCGAGTCCTCTGTGTCTGCTCCATTTTCCTCCTTTTGAATCCAGCGCCCTTTCCTGATGTCAGAGATGCACGCTCGTCCAGGCCCCGCCCCCTGGCTGTTCCCTCTGGGCGGCGCAGTTGCCTCCCGCCGTGGCGCTCAGCTGACCTCTGCGCCGCTGCATGACCCCCATGCTGCATGGGGAGCGTGAACCCCAAATGGCTGCTTGCACCGCTTGCTCCCACGCGGCGGCCTGGCTGAGGGGTGCAGAAGTCAGCCAAGCATCACGGGAGGCAACAGCACCGCCCAGAGGGAACAGCCAGCATTTCAGCATTACAGAGTCACAGACATTGGGCTACTATATATAGGATGGTGAGATACTAAGTTTTGACCAAATCCTGTTGCAAAATCTTTTGAGCTTCTGCGATAAGAATGTTTTTCACAATTGCTTCGCTTTTTGTTCGTGCTGATGATAATTTAGGTTCAAACAATGTGCAAATTAGCTTAGAGGTGCAATCCAAAGATCTGAAACTGTGATTATGTTTTACAGTTTGATATGCAATTACTGCTTCCTTTGCCACAAGCTCCATTTTAACAGAATCATCTTTTATAATAAATCTCTTCATTGAAGCACTGGACGTTACAGAGCTGACAGCTAACTGATGTTTCTTTGATTGAATATGTGTTGTAATGTCAAATTTCCCGCCGTGAGCAATGTTTACCTCACAGATACATTGGGTGCAAAATATTACGTGTGGATTGTCACATTTCTTTATAAAAGGATATTCCTTTTGCAAAGACTCATTAAACGTACACTTTCTTTTCTTGCTCTTTGAACTCATTTTGACACTAAAATAAAATTTTACAATTAAACTAGTGGGCTGTGACGCCTGCTTGCTATGCTAGCCAACCCAGCCAGTCACTGCGCTTGCCAGGCCCCCACGCCCTGGCCACTATGTTCGCCAACCCCCTTCCCCCCATGGTCGTTATGCTCACCAACCTCTCACCAACCTCTCACCAACCCTCAAAAAACTCCCAACCCTCTCTGATGTGGCCCCCAACTGAAACACCTCACTCCCCTGGTGTTCCAGCCCCATGTGGGGGGAGGGGCAGGGACAACTGAAGTTCAAGGCCTCAGGCCAGATTAACTCTTCTGGGGTTCCAGGGTTAATGGATTTTGTGGGCCCCCATAGATTCTGGGGTAGGGCCAAAAATGAGGGGTTAAGTGTGCGGGACAGGGCTGTCAGTAAGTGGGATAAGGATGGGGTACAAAGGGATGATGGTGCAGAGTCTGGCCAGGAGCGAGGTGCAAGAGCAAGGGAGGGTGCTGTAGCAAGCTGGGAGTATGGGGTCTCAGTGGAGGGTGTGTGTGAGGTGGGCGGAGGTACAGGGTCTCAGCAGGATGGTAAATGAGCAGGCTGAGGGTGCGGGGTATCAGCAAGGAACTTAACTAGAGATGGCTGACTTGCTCCTGTGGCAACACCAGCTAATCAGCATGTCATCAGGGAATCCTATAATATACCTACCTGAGAGACACTGAGAAATATTCCCAATATGACAGACAATATTGAGCAGAAAGTGCTCTCTTTCTGTTGCAAACGGGGCTGAGATTTATGCAGAGTTTCTCGAGTCAGCAATGACAGGTACATAAAATTCAGCTACATAATAAACAAGCTTTAACAAAAGTGTTCATGAGACTAAATATGCTAAACAGAATGTATAAGCAGCAGGGGAAACACTCATGTCGATAATATCTCTATTGTATGATTGATTGTATTTCTATTGTGTTGGGGCCCCAGCAGGCACAGGAAGTTGCTAAAGCCAATGCTGTCTATCCTGTATTTAGCAATATGAGCCTGAGGAACTGGTGCTAAAAGGAAAAACTTAAAAAACAGCAAATAGTCTAGTAGCACCTTAAAGACTAACAATACATGTAGATGGTATCATGAGCTTTCGCGGGTACAACCCACTTCTTCAGATGACTGGAGTATTAAAAGTCTAGATCCAAGAATCTGTGTGAATCTATGCCTCCCCTCCCCATTTACCATCTAGCCTTGTTCCTAGACATTTTCCTCTGTGTTTTAAATTGTTTTCTTTAGTTGCTCTGTAACATCAAGCAACCAAGTATGCTTTATCATGTTTATCTTTTGTTTTGTAATAAAAATCACTTTTTTTAAGGTGATGATTTGATTCTTGTGTCCTGGAAGGTACAGGAAGTCTGTCTGTCTGTCTGTGTGTCTGCATGCCTCAGACTGGGAGGTCAGCTACCAGAGACTGCAGCTTGTTTTTCCTCTTTATTTTTTTCAAGCTTCTTTGGGGCACAAGAGCTTGGGGTACCCCTGAGGGTGGGTTCAAGTGTTTGCCCTTGGTTTTAGGGATAAAAAGCACTTGATGGTGGCAGCGACCCCCCAGAATCTTTGAATTATGATTCTGGGGGAAGTTTTTTGGTAACCAGTGCCTGTAGAGGCAAGGCATGTCAGGGCTGTCCCCCCACTCTGGCACTCTGAGAGCAGAAGGTGAGGGTCCACAAGAGAGCTTAAAAACCTTGCCTCTACAGGCATTGGTTACAAAAAAACTGCACCCCCCCCCCACTATTAAAGCGACACAAGAAGTTAAACAGAGTAAAAACCTTTCCAAAGACCTAAAAACTATTAAAACATTTAAAGTGCATTTTTCATTTTCAAACATTTTCCACCCCAAAGACACCACTAATAGGTTACTTTTGGTTCATTTTGAAGCTTTGGACTCCCCTCCTAAACAGCCCTAAAGAGTTACCGTTTGGGAGGAGTGGGGACAGCAAAAACAGCACTGGGATTGATCAGCTCCAAGGGGAGGGGCACGAGGCATGCGAGTTACATAGGAAGAGAATGCAAGAGCAAGTTGTGGGGAGAGCTGAGTGAAAGAAAGCGGCATTGGGGGACCCGGCTCATGCCAGGTCCCAGAGCACTGCGGCTCTGCCTTTTAAATGTGGAAGAGCCGCCAGGATCCAGTGTGATTTGGGACTGTAGCTTTGCCTTTTAGTGTGGGGTTTTGGAGGAGGTGGGCTGTGAGTGGAAGGGGGGCCACTTACATGCTTTAGGGGCGGTTCCCAAGAATAACAACATGCCTCACCAGAGCAGAGGGCCAGAGGTCAGGCACTGCCTCCTGCTGCTCTTATTGGCTGGATTCCAGAGCAGCAGGGAAAATCTTCAGGAAGTGTCCCTGCACTCCTGTGTTCCTCCAGCCAGGGGAGGGGAAACAGCAATGCACAGTTGCTTTTAGCTGCACTGATTTCTGGGACATGTTCAGTGCTTATGGGGACATCGGGACAGGAGATTTAAATTTGGGACTGTCCCAGAGAATCCGGGATGTATGGTTGTTGTATACATAGACTGTCAACCAAGTAACAGGTATAAACTCCTCAGGCACAGTACAGCCTTAACATGGAGTCACAGTCCATCCCTCTGGGCATCCTGCCACTGAGACAAGCTTAACTCCATGATAGATGGTCACTTTACACCAAAGATCACAAAATATTCTGGTTACCCCCAGTCCCAAGGGACCGGTCACTTATCCCAGGTTAACTTGCACAAAAGGCAATGCTTGTAACCAATCCTATACCTAAGTCCCCAGTGCTTCCTGGGGCTCTAAGTTGAGGAAGTGCATCCACGTTAATGGAGCCTGCCTCTGAATAATTTCAAGGCTTCCCTGTAGTGTGGAAACAGTATTTCGAAATTATTTTGGGAGTTGTTATTTCAAAATAAGTTATTCTGAAATAATTTCCTAGTGGAGACCTGCCCTTACGGAGCAAACAGTAGTATGGGATACAAAGAGAATAAAAAGGACTCATACATGCCGCATCCTTCAGGAGAAATAGAAGGAACTCTGAGGCTGTGTCTCGACTACATCCCTTTTTCGGTAAAGGGATGTAAATTAGGCACGTCGATATTGCAAATGAAGCCGAGATTTGAATTTTCCGCACTTCATTTGCATAATGGTGGCCACCGCTTTTTTTTCCAAATGGGGCTTTTTTGAAAAAAACAGCAGTTTAGACAGGGCATTTCTGTCAAAAATGTCCTGTCTAAACTGCTGGGTTTTTTTGAAAAAGCCCCGTTTCGAAAAAAAGCGGCGGCCGCCATTATGCAAATGAAGTGCAGGAAATTCAAATCCCGGCTTCATTTGCAATATCAACATACCTAATTTACATCCCTTTACCGAAATAGGGATGTAGTCTAGACATAGCCTGACTGTGAAAGCTATAGAGAAAGTAAATAAAATTGAGGCAGAATGAGAGGGGCCTGTATCTCTAACTTGTAGGTAAGGTGTTACACTAAACATTGTTAGAATCTATAAAAAGTGAAAATAGATCACAATGCAAGTGTGAAGAGTCTGAAATATGGAGTAAGTAGCTTTAGGGGAAAAATTTCAAAAATGCTGGTCTCATTTTCTGAAGAGACTTAGGCTTCTAAGGAATTTATAATACTTGCTCAAGTCTTTTTAAAAATGCTGTAAAGTTACTTGAGCATTTTGAAAATGCTACATTGCTCTTGGGTAGCATGACACAAATGTCTGAAAGTGTTACATTTGTATGCAATCAGTCTCTAAAATCTATGCTCAGAGTGGGGTCTTGTGCTTCAGACCTTAACATGTGCTTTATAAAGCAGAAGTTTCCCAGTAGTTACTACTTTTTAAACTGCAATAAAAAGCATCTTTTTCTGAAGTGTGATGATACCATTCCACAGGGCTCTTTCTGTCGACAGCTAATTTTTCACACAATAATAGACCTCAGAGACTGAATTTTCTATGGTTTCTTAGGTTATTTCAGATTGACTAATTAGTTTTGCAGGAACCCTTCACCTCTTAGTGTGATGTTCAAAATGCCCTTAGTTTATAGCCTGTCAAGCGTCTGTCGTATGTGAAAATGACATGCGCCTTTACATTTAATCCGTGATCAAAGTGGCATGTCTGCTTTGCCAGAGGAAATAACTTTCATGTTTGTTTGCCATGTTCTTCCTCTGCAGACCCTTTTGCATTTGTCAATCTCCTAAACAAACAGATCTCCATAACGATAACAAAGGCCTGGTCTGAATGTCAGTGAGGGAAATCAGTACCACCAGACTGCACATCACCCCCCAGCCAGCCTTCAGGGCTGCCAGGCGCATGCCACCCAAGGCTCTGATGGTGATCTAAAGGGCCCAGGGCTCCAGTCACCACCACTACCGCAGTAGCAGTGGCTGGGAACCCCGAGCTCTTTTCATTGAATCATAGAACTGGAAGGAACCTCGAGAGATCATCAAATCCAGCCCCCTGCTCTCATGACAGGACCAAGCACCATCTAGACCAGGGGCAGGGAACCTTTTTTGGATCAGGGGCTGCTGACTCACAGAAAAATCAGTTGGGAGGGGGTGCATAAGTGAGAAACAAAAAATACCAAACAAACCCTCACTGACATGGCCCCTGATTGAGAAGGAAAAAGACACGCCCCACATTCCCCTTGCACACCAGAGTCTGGGGGGCCCAGGGTAGTAGATTCTCTGCTCTAGCTCCACCGTGGAGTGTCAGGGGTGGGTTGGAGCACCAGCACTGGCTCCTCAATGCTGGGAGGGAGCCCTGAGCCTAAGGGGCCGGATCCAGGCAAACCAAGAGATGCATCCAACCCCTGGACTTGAAGTTCCCCACCCATGATCTAGAGCATCCCTGACCATCCCTTATCTAATCTGCTCTTAAACATCTCCAGTGATGGAGATTCCACAACCTTCCTAGGCAATTCGTTCCAGTGTTTAACCACCCTGACAGCTGGGAAGTTTTTCCTAATGTCCAACCTAAACCTCCCTTGCTGCAATTTAAGCCCATTGCTTCTTGTCCTATCACAGGCGTAGGCAATAATTTTTAAAAGGGGGCCACTTCACAAATTTCTGAAGTGGCCCTAGGCTGCCCCGGAAGGGGCAGGGTCAAGAGATTTCTTGTTCTCCCCCACCCATAGACCCTGATTGGCCTGGGGGAGGGGGAGCGCGTGAAGTCATTACCCCCTGCCCCCTGGTGCCTACAGAGAATTGCCAGCTGTTTTAAAACAGCTGGTGGTTCCCTCTAGGTGCTTTGGCGGGAAGAGGCTTCACTCACTCCCCCTACCCCCGGGCCAATCAGGGCCTGGTGGTGGGGGAGTGTGCGCAGACTCTTGTCACCTGCTCTGCCAGGGTGCGCGGTGGCTAGAGAACCACGGCTGTTTTAAAACAGCCAGCGTTTCCCTCTGGCACAGTGTGCCCCTGGCAGAGGGAGGACACTTCATGCATATAGCCCCTTCCCTCCCGTTCCCAGGCCTCGATTGGCCTGGGGTGGGGGAGTGGCAGGGTGGCTGTGGGCTGGATCCACCAGCTTGGCTGGCTGAATCCAGCCTGCAGAGGCTGTCTTGCCCACCTCTGTCCTATCATCAGAGGTTAAACAGAATAATTTTTCTCCCTCCTCCTTGTAACAACCTTTTAGCTTCTTGGAAGCTGTTTTCATGTGATCACCCCTGTTATTACATCTGAGAATGATGTTTGTTTTTTTGCAACAGTATCACAGCGTTGATTCAACTATTGAATCTCTGGGCCTCGGGGCAGTTGGCCCTTTGCTTCCTCCATTGGCTGGCTTATTCATACTCCTGATTAATATAACTTATATCGTCTAAAGCTTTCAGGATGGCCTATGCTACTGCTTAAGTTGATGCAACTTCCTTTGCTCAGGGGTGTGAAAAAGACACCACCCTGAGCAGCGTAAGTTCCACCAATTTAAGTGCTGTCTGCATCTGTGCTATTTTGATGGGAAATGCTCTCCCACCAACAGTGCTTCTGTCTTCCGTGGATGTGGGATAATTGTGCCAACAGGAGAGCGCTGTCCCATCAACATAGCACAGCTTCACCAGATGCGCTGGATTGGTATAGCTGCACCGATGTAGCTCTCTAGTATTGACTTACCCTTAGTGTACATAGACTGAATGTGGTGAGTTAATGTGCTAGCTTTCACCTGTTGACACCATGGCTCATGTTAGGAACAGAGCAAACACCTCTTTGAGCACATTGGCCAATCTCTGCCTAAGGAAGTCCAGGAATGGAATAACTATGGAAAGTCAGGATGCAGATACATTTTGGCAGCACTATGGGTCATTAAGTGTGCACACACAAATTCTATTGACACTATTGAGTTTCTGTGTGTGCATGCACTGAGGAAGGAACATTGTGAGGAGGAAGCTTGCATAAACCCATCATGTAGTCTATTCAGTGCTTACTAGGGCTATCATCCTTTGCTTTCCTTAACAGCCAGTTTCCTACAATTGCTGAGCAGTGGCTGACATACAGTATCAATGTTCCCAATAGTTTTCATTTAGGGTACGTCTACTCTATGTGGCTATTTTGAAATAAGCTATTCCGGAATAGTTATTCTGAAGTAGCTTATTTTGAAATAGCATGTCTACACTGCAGGGAAGCCACAAAATTAGTCCAAGGCAGGCTTCCTTAATGAAGATGTGTTATCTCGATTTAGAGCCCCAGGAGGCACTGGGGAAGAATAACTTAGAATGGCCCTGGTGAGGGGCTATTTTGAAATAGTAGCAGTGGAGCATTTACACACGCCTTATTTCACAATAGTTATTTAGGACTAGGCATTATTCTTTGTAGAATGAGGTTTACAGATTTCGGAATAAGTCATCCGTTATTTTGAAATTACGGAATGGCTGTGTAAACGCTCGCATTGTTATTTCGAAATAACTCTAGTTATCTCGAAATAATGGCACAGTGTAGACACACCCTTAGTGGCAAGTATATGGGACTCAAGTGGTGTGAGTATGTAATCTTGGGTGGGCTAGACCTCTCCAGTGCCTTAAAAAACCCAACTCCCATAGAAAAGTAGCTGGAGACCCAGAGTTCAGTCTCTAAGGATTTTCAGCAAGGATTGCACAGGGTCAGCTTTCCCACATTCAAGTCCCAAAAGGAACTTAAAAAATGAATTTAATTAAATAACTTTATAAAATCTTATGGTTTCATAACACAGTATTGCTATTTAATCATCCATAGACGTTATCTTCACAGTTACAATAAACATTAATACAGAGAAAACCAAAAGTAAAATTTGAACAGTTCAGTCTGCACAGAACACAGAAAGAGGAAACTGAGAGAGCCAAAAGCTTAGGTTTACTTCACCTAAGTCTTATTGAGTGTCTGCAATATTTGCTGAGTCTGAACCATCTCTCCACTTGCTTCTAAAAATCCTCAGTTGGAATCCAGGCAGACTCTTCCTCTGTCGTGTATCACTGCTAGCCAACCAGGTAACGGATTAACCAGCCAGTTAAGTATAAAGACTTACAGAAAACCCTGTTACACGAATATACAAAAATGGAGAATAACAAAATAGAAATGACTCTTTGCCCATGGCTACATTTAAAGAAAAGCTGAAGAATCACATTAGCTGAGAAAGTTAACTAGAGCAGTTTGGCTAATATCTAAAGAATATTCAAAGCATTCAGTTAAAACAAGAAGATATTTTCCCTCACAGTTTCCCTTTGCTATAATTAACATTGCCCATGTTCCCTGGTAGGGGGTTAACATCATCACTATCTGCTGCAAAGTGCTACTGAGTGAAGGACAACAGCATGCTTTCTGCCCCTGAGCTCAGCCTCTCCCAGCTCACACAGGGCATTAGGCCCTTAGAAAAGCAGGTAGACCCCCCAAATTACCACACCCAATTCCAGAAGTTTCTGGGTGTGCAGTGCTAAATCAGCCTAGCAACAATGACCCAGACACAGCTCACTCCTACCTCCCCCCATGGGTCTCTTAGGGTGCTTCTACACAGCATCCTTACCCAGCACCAAATTTCAAAATATGGCGCTATTCCGAAACATCTCTTATCCCTCATGCAATGAGGTTTATAGGGATGTTGGAATAGCAAGCCCATTATATTTCGATATAATGGGCTTGCTCATAAGAAATATGTAGACGTAACCTTAAAGAGATATCTCCTTATCAGGTACATGGGTTACACATGTAGTGTGTTAATTTCTGATAAATGCTGACCATGTTCCATTTAATGCTCCTCTTGGCTGTAGAACCACATTTTATTTGCGATGTATAGCAAATTTCAGTCAGTGATCTCAGAGGTGCGCTATATATGTTGGTTAATTCGTACATTCCTGTAAAGGTAAAATAACAACAGTGTCCTCATTGTTCAGATGGTTCAGAGATTGCTTGAACAGATGAAGACTTGCCCAAGGTTACCTGAGTCAGGGGAAGGAGTAGGAATACAGTCCAGAAGTTCCAATCAACACTCTTCTGTTCTAATGACTAGACTATGGTAGCGCTCTCACAGAGTCAAGCAAAAAACAAACAAAAAAAGGAATAAACTTGTAAGAAGAGAAAGCAGAGTATCTTATCAATTCTTGTGAAAAGAAGGGGAAATGTCAGCTTGAGCAACCTAATTTAGTACTGGAGAAAGATTTTCTAAATCTCTGTTTAAAAAAACACTCATGCATTTTTCATAAACTAAGAGAACAATTCTCTGGAGAGCTGATCTGCCTATTCGAGCACAACTTTTCGGATTGGATGTACGTGTCCATTCAAAGGAACCCAAGAAAATGGAATTAGCATTCTACAGTACCAGCATTTATCACACTCAGGTAGGCTTATGGTTATTATTTTAATAGCTTTTTTTCTCTTCTAAATGAGCCCTTGTCTCCAGTGGCAAACATTAAAGCAAGGCTGGGGAACCTAAAGCCCAGGGGCCAGATGCAGTCCCCAGTTTGCCTGGATCTGGTCCCTGGGGCTCAGGGCTCCTCCTCCCACCACTGGGGAGCCTGCACTGACTCTCCAGCCCTTGTTGCCCCCCACCTGACTGATTTTTCTGTGGGTCAGTGGCCCCCGACCCAAAAAAGGTTCCCCACATTAAAGGGCCTGCATTAAAGGGACTGGAATTTGTAGGCTATATTAAATTTTTTAAAATGTATCTCTTCTCAGGGGCACTTTGCATTTCCCATAGACTGTCTATAACTTCAGTCATTGCCTATCAGACAGCTGTTAAAATAGAGAAGCCAATGAAGTTATATTTCACAGGATTTAACTATGTGATAGACCTTCAGTGTTATGGTGAAACACTATATTCTGGAGGGAGCATATGTATTTTTGAAAAAAAATGAAGAATTTGGATGCCTGCCGAACATTGCTGCTTCAGTGTCTTCTACTGACATCTAACTTTTGGAAACTTTTGAAATGTTGCCTTTTGGGATATCTGTTTTCCCTAGCAAATCCCAGATGCTTAGATACCACTGAGGCATATTATCAAGAGACTAATTCAGTTTTTCTTGTGGTATGGGAATTACTAAGGGGTGGGATGTGATGGAGTATCAGCAGTGTTGTTGGAAACATTTTAGCAGAGATACACCTGAGTCATTTTGCATCTGAAACTGTGATGTGTTCAGGGAGTAAGTGTTCAGTGCTCATCTTCAGCTGTGGGCACAGTTCCTCTAGTCTTCAATAGAGTCATGTCGAGAGAATAAAACCTGTTCCACTGACTTCTGTGATCTTGGGGTCAAACACTTACATGGCAGCCAATGAGCTATAACAGAGTGAAAAACACTAGGCTGTATCTAGACTGGCCAGTTTTTGCGCAAAAGAGGCTGCTTTTGCGCAAAAACTTGCCATCTGTCTACACTGGCTGCTTGAATTTGCGCAAGAGCACTTACTTTCTAATGTAAGAAATCAATGCTTCTTGCGCAAATACTTTGACGCTCCTGTTTGGGCAAAAGTCCTTTTGCGCAAAAGCTTTTTCGCAAAAGGGCCAGTGTAGACATCTAGCTAAGACTTTTGCGCAAAAGCAGGCTACACGGAAAAAAACCCTTTGGACGCACGGAGACCCCATAGCCACCCTGGACTTCCTGGCAACCGAGCTCCTTAAAGCAGACGCAGGGCTGCTGAGCTCACGCGGCAGGAGACCAGCACGGACCTCTAGGCAGAGGTCTGCCATGTGGCCCCTGCCGTGCTCAGCAGCCACCCCGCAGCACGATGGCAGCTCCGGGCGATCAGCCACCCGCACCTCCAGCGCAGGAGACCCCCAGGGGCCGAAAAAGACGGGCCCCATCCTGGTCCTCAGGGGAGCTGGACAGCCTGCTGGACCTGTGGCAGGAGGAGGAGGACCTCCATGACACCCACTCCCGGTGCCGCAATGACGAGATCTTCACCCGCATGGCCCAGGCACTCGCTCAGCAGGGACATCCAGCCCGGACCCTCAAGCAAGTCTGGGCTAAGGTGAAGGAGCTGCGCCTGGGCTACGTGCGGGCCAGCGAGGGCCAGGGGGCAGGAGCCGACACCTGCCCCCACTACAACCGGCTCCATGCCATCCTGGGCCAGCCAGCCCCACAAGCCCCGGAGGTCCCCGTCGACAGCAGCATGCGCCCCCCTGTCACCAGGACCACCGAGGCGGGGGAAGGAGACAGCAGTGCATCAGAGGACGAGGCCAGCACTGCCACCTAGCAGGCCCCCTCCGGCAGCCCCGACGTCTCCCGCACATCCTCGGAGGCCGGGGAAGGATCCACCGGTAAGTGTTGCACTTTGCACTCACAAGGGCGGGGGGAGGAGCCAGGTGCCCGGAGGGGGGACGGGGAGAGCATGTCACTCAGGCCACGTGAGCTGCACGCTGTGTAACATTAGGCAGTAAGCAGCACATGCAACCACGTGCAGCCTGGTGACCGAGCGGCATGTGGCCACGGCAGGCAGCTCCAGGGCACGCCTGGGACCGTGCTGCTCACACACATCCAGCGGGACCAGGGGGAAGGGTGGATGCCGGCTGGAACCAGCCAGGGCCCCAGGGACTCAGGCCAGCGCCCACACCTCCGCAAGGGTGCAGCACACAGAACGGCACACTGTCCCATGCCTGGCTGTGAGGCACAGCCAACTGCTCCTAGGAAAACCACAGCATCACAGCTCTGTGAACGTGGCCCCCACTGAGCCTCTCGCCTGCTCCCGGTGCCTTGGCTGGCTCCCCGATGGAAGTCCCCACTGCGGCCACACGTGTCCCTGGGCTACGTGTGTGAGGGATAGTGGGAGGGAGAAGGGGGGGAAGCACTCGGGCCGCCCCTAGGGCCGCCTGAGTTTTGCTGCAAGGATAGGACACCCCCCCCAGTCACTCTCCTGGTTCCGTCCAGGAGATATCCCACGCGATGGGGATCTGAGAGCCCAGACCACCTCTGCCAGATGTGCTCCCAAACACTGTGTGGGGATGCATCTCGCTCCCTGTCAAACACCAGTGATTAGCCCAAAGCCTCACAGCCTCCACCGGCAGGGAGTTCCACAAGTTAACGCAACACAATCGCCCTCCCGCCCTTCACGGGGCCAGGACACAGACCAGTGGTTACAATACATGGAGGAGGACCCTACTCCAGGGGCAGTCCTCCTTGCAAACATACAACACGGGGGGCGGGGGGGAACAGAGTGGGCCCAAGCCACGCTACTGCGGTGTCGCCTGGGCTCAGGGGTGGAGAGCATGAGGTGTGGGGACAGTGGCCGGCCTGCCTGACTGACCCATCCTTTCTTCTCTTCCCTGCAGCGGGACCAAGCACAAGCCGGGGACCCTCCAGTCCGGCAGCAGCGGCACCCCCAGCTGCCCAACCACGCAGTCACAGGCTCCGTCACCGGGATGAGCTCCTTCAGCGCCATGTGCAGGCTGTCGAGCGCATCGAGGCATCGATTCACCAACGTGTCGAGGGGGACCTGCAGTGGCGCCAGGAGGCCTGGGCCGCCTTCCAGGCCCAGTGCACCAGGATGGCTGACTCCATCGCCACCCTCACTGCCCACATAGCCCATGCCATCCATTATGGCATGGCCTTACCCCATGCCCCCGCCATCCCTCCCCTAGCACTGCCCATGCCCCCTCCTGCCCCTGCAATGCCCCCTTCCTGCCACCCCTGCAATAGCCCCTCCTGCCCACCTCCCCGTGCAGCCTGCCCCGATGCGGCCTGCCCCGCATGTCCAGGAGCGCTCGCAGGGGCCACACCTCCCAGGAGTAGCTCCTCCCCCTCCCAGTTGAAGGTCTCCACCCCTTCCCCCTCCCCCTTGTAAATAAAAACAGACATTTTTCAGTTGAAAACAAAACTGTGTTGGTTATTGTGTTACTCGAGGTAACTGTAATAAATGATTTGAGATGCCAATTAGCCAACTAAATTTAAGAGGATTACAAAATGCAGACACCAAATTCTGTGTCTATCACCGGTCATTCCTTTAAGTGGTTATTGGTTTGTGGCGCATAAATAAATACTGACACTTTAAGTAAAATTTAAACCACAACTATATTAACATAGATAACAAACAAGCAAGAAAGGTTAAAAGATGCACACAAAAGAATATGTACATAGTCTAGACGCAGGGGACGATTGTAGTATTGCTGGCAACCTCAATCCTTTGGTCCTTCCGGGCCTCGGGAGAGGAACAGCCAGGAGATCCCTCAATGGAAGATGACGGCGAAGCTGGCAACCTCAATCCTTTGGTCCTTCTGGGCCTCGGGAGAGGAACAGCCAGGAGATCCCTCGATGGAAGACGATGGCAAAGCTGGCAACCTCAATCCTTTGGTCTTTCCGGGCCTCAGGAGAGGAACAGCCAGGAGATCCCCCGAAGATGACTGGAATTGGGTACGCTGACTCGAGCCTTCCGCACGAACCACGAATCCTCTTCCTGTTCTTCGGGACAGCTCAGACAGGCGATGGTGGCCTAAACCCTAGCCTAAACTAAAAAGAAAAACCCTAGCTACGTCTGACGCACCCGACGAACATTCACAATGACGGCCGATGTGCTTGGAACTGACGCTTTACAATGGGGGGAGGTAAGGGGAGGGGAGGGGAAAGGGTAGGGGATGGGAGGGAGTCATATGGGGAGACCGAGGTGCCCCTACTATGGGGCTTGTGTGAACATGTCTGTCAGGGCCTCTCTGATGCGCACCCCATCCTGGTGTGCCTGGCGGATGGCAGCTGTGTGGGGCTGTTCAAATGTCTGTGTCTCGGCTGCCATCCATGCAGGGAGGAAGGCCTCCCCACTCTGCTCCACAATGTTGTGGAGCATGCAGCACGCGGCCAGTACCTCCATTGCATTCCGCTCACCCATCTCGAGATGGGTGAGCAAACAACGGAAGCGGGCTTTTAAGCAGCCGAAGGCGAGCTCCACCTGATTTCGGGCCCGGTTGAGGCGGTTGTTGAACCGGGCCCGGTTCTGGTCCGGCTGCCCCGTGTAGGGCAGCATTAGCCAGGGCAGCAGGGGGTAGGCCGCGTCCCCGACGACACAGATGGGCATAGGCACATCCCCGACAGTCAACTCCTGCCGGGAGTTTCCCATGGCCTGCCCGCAGCCAGCCTGCGAAACAGTCCGGAGTTGCGGAGGATGCGGGCGTCGTGTGCCCTGCCGGACCAGCCCACGTACACATCCAAGAAGCGGCTCCGGTGGTTCACGAGGGCCTGGAGAAGAATAGAGCAGTACCCCTTCCTGTTCGTGAAATGGGCTGCTCGATGCTCCGGGGCCCAGACGGGGATGTGGGTAGCATCCAGAGCTCCCCCACAGTTGGGGAACCCGAGGGCAGCAAAGCCGGCCAGCGTAGCGTCCACGTCGTGCAGGCGGATCACTCTCGGTAGCAGGACATCATTGATGGCGTGGACGACCTGCAGAAGGGTGCAGAGAAACACAAGGGAACACATCACATAAGGCAGGGGTGAGTGTGCGCTCCCTTGGGCCCCCCCCCGTGATTCCTTCTGTCCTCACGCACGCGCGCACACACACACACACACACCAGGGCCCCCTCGCCCCACGCCCCCCCCCCACCAGCAGACCTGTGCAAGGGAGGGACGGCCCAAACCCCTGGGTGACCCAGCCTGGAGTCTTGGCTGCCCCTGGGCATGGAGTGCAGCACCCTCCCCCCACCCCACTCCCCACACCCCCTGGGACTTACCTCCATGATGATCACACCGACGGTGGATCTTCCCACCCCGAATTGGTGTGCCACCGATCGGTAGCTGTCCGGAGTGGCCAGCTTCCATAGCGCGATGGTGACCCTCTTCTTCACGGGGATGGGCGCACGCAGCCGGGTGGTGGCTCTCTGGAGCGCAGGGGTGAGCCAGGCACACAGCTCCAGGAACGTCAGCTTTCGCATGCAGAAATTCCGGAGCCATTGCTGGTCATCCCATTGCCCAAGGACCAGCCGGTCCCACCAGTCTGTACTGGTGTCCAGTCTCCAGAGTGGCCTCTCCACGGTGGGGTGGGGATGCCACAGGGACTCCATGGCCTCCCTGGTGAGGGAGTCCCAGGCGATCTGCGCCTCCTGGTCCTGGAACAGGAGGGCACCAGCCTGGAGCACCAGCTGCAGGCACTCGAAAATGGCTGACAGGGGCCAGAGCAGGCACATGGCCACCCCTGGTTCCATGGCAGATAAAGCAAGGCACAAGAAACCAAAACCAGGAAAAAGCAGTAGGGGGCAAAAGGCAGTGGTGTCCAAAAGGCAGAGGGCAACCACCAAACCTGCTATGGCTGTCAGTCCCTGCCAGAGGTCCTAATGCACGGAGCAGGAGACAGATGGCTGTCCGGACCCCTTTAAGCACGTGTCTGAACGGAGCTCCAGCCCCGCCCCCGGAAAGGACTGGTGCCCTTTTGCCCTCTTCAAAATGGTTCCGGGCTTCTGCTTTTGCGCAAAAGTGCACTGCCAATGTAGACGCGCTTTTGCGCAAAAGCGCATCGTTATAACGATAACTCCGTGCCAATCTAGACGTGCTTTTGCGCAAATACTTTTAACGGAAAAACTTTTCCGTTTAAAGTATTTGCGCAAATCATGCCAGTCTAGACGTAGCCCTAGTGTTTAATTAAAAGTAAAAACTGAAATGGTACATCAAGTCTTTTGGATTCAGATAAATGCCTGAATGTGACTCCCAACCCTGACCTCTTGAGTTGGCAGAATTCATCTGGCAATCACATAAGAGGCTGCTATCCCAGAAGACTTGCCATATGTTCTGCTTTTATTCCAATTGGAAATGCTTCCCGAAGAACTGTTCTTGTGTTTTTTTTAAGATTTATGCTTCCAGTTCTGGCAAGTCCCCCCAAAACTGTAGCTCTATAATACTGAGAATGGGAGAAGGGTTATTTAAATCTTATACTTAAATCTTGTAGCCTTCAAAGGTTCAAATCATGCTTTGGGAAGGATTTGGGCTGGTATTCAATTTTCTGCTTTTCCTATATAAACTTGACAAAATTAGGGAAGGAAAAGGAATAATAATTGCTAATAACTGTTTAAGTACGTCCAGTTATTAATACCTCCTTCCTGCCTTGAGTCTGACTTTCAGAGGGGCAGAGCACTGCTAGCTCCAATGACTTGACTGGTCATACTGGGTACTCAGCACCTCTGGAAGCCAGGCTCAGTTGCTATTAGCAAGACACAGCATTTATTCACCTGAATTATTAATTATTTATACTGTGGTAGCTGCCAGAGGCCCCTGTCAGGCTCAAGACTCCTTTGTGTGAGGTATTGTTCAAGTATGCAAGATACAATTCCTGCCACGCAGACAACCAGCAACACAAGGGTGCAGGAGAGGACATAGTCAGAACAAGCTATTGTTACAGATGGGGCTTGGAGACTGAGGGTGCATTTACTCTGCGCCGTTTTAATGGAATAATGGTCGTTATTCCGGAAAAACAATACTAGCATCCACACAGCAATTGCGTTATTTTGAAAGAAAATCGAAATAATGGAGGGCTTTTTCCAATGTTGGTAAACCTCATTCCATGAGGAATAAGGTCTCTTCTGAAAAAGCTTTTTTGGAAGAGGGTGTGTTTGGATGCTCCACTGCTGCTATGTCAAAATAGCTCTTCACTAGGGCCATTCTAAGTTATTCCTCTCTAGTGCCTCCTGGGGCTCTAAATCGAGATAGCACGTCCACATTAGCCTTCCTTGGACTAATTTTGAGGCTTCCCTGTAGTGTGAACACTCTATTTCAAAAAAAGATATCTTCTGGAATAGCTTTTCCAAATAAGCTTGCAGCGTAGACGTACCCTAAGAGTAATTTCCCTGAGGTGATGCAGAGTGTTCAAAGAAAGGGCAGCCCAAATTCTGCCCTGTACTCCAAGACCTAGTTTATGGGTTTTCTGGATGTGTGCCATGTCAGCTGCTCTAAGATCCCTATTTTGGTTCTCTAGGTGGGAAGCTTGGAATAAAAATTGGATGAGAAGTAAAGAAAAATGAAAGGGACCATGCAGAAGTAGCGATCTATTCCTGAATCAGTTTTAAAGAAGCTGGTGCAGGCAAGTTAAAGCTATATTTGTGCTTTCAGCACTTAAGCAACTGATGACCTGAGCAGAAATGGACCTTGGCAGCATAACAAGGGCAATTCCTATGCAAGGATGAACTGTTATTGATGAACAGTTCAAAGAACAGGATCTTGTTCCCAAGTTGTTGGGGTTTTTTTTTAATGATTTCCTGCAAGACCTCTGGTGACTTATGTTAAATAACAAAGTCGTGGTGTATTTCTGCACTGATAACTCTTTATTTTCCCAGGTGGGAGAAGATCCTTTTTCATTACTAAACAGATCTTCCTCCAGTTCTTCCCACTCTTCTCTGTCTTCTACCCTCTCTATACACCCCACAACACTTTACTTCCCCAGAACCTGCATCATGCAGCTTTTTGTCTAAGGACATCTAGAGAGGATTCAATTTAGAATCAGGAATGGGTTAATAGGCAATATTCAGATGACATTAATGTTCAGCACTCCTAATATTTAGATTTCCTGAGATCTGAATAGAAATTATTACTGCCACACAATGTGGAGAAAATTATATTTTTATTATTTTTCTGGTTTTAACCAGTTCTAACCATGTTCATCCAGACTGGAAATGTGACTCTAATCTGTGTTTTATCTACTCTGGGGACAGAAACCTGTCAATCAGTGCTATGTGTATCCAATTAAACCAGCTCAGCTTTTGAATATTGAGCACACTCAACAGATGGCTCATGAACCAAGCTACATACCATGAATTATTTGCTGAAACTTTGGTTAACACATTCAGAGAGGTGTGGTCTCTTCTGAACAGGGTGAAATTATTTGTTACAAATTATTTACCCAGCCCTAGTCATTAGGCTGTCAAGCCTGTGGCTACCTGATTGAGTGTTGTTTTTTCTGTTTATGTGCAAGATGCTTTTAAAGCACTTGTTAGGCATTTATTCTTCTCTGTAATTAGATGTACAACAGTGGTTAGCATGTCATTTTTACTGTAGAGCTGTAAGGTTTTCCTTTGAGTGCAGAAATATTCTTGGCCACAATTTGGGTTCAGCAGCTGTTTTCTAATATACCCACAAAAATAGCACAGTCCGTGACTTCCTTTTTCTGATATTATCTTTTGGTTTATTGGCCCATCAGAAAACATTTTAAATTGTATCATGAACTATAGCTCCAGCCATCCTTCCCAGTGCTAAAATGGAATTTCTTTCCAGTGTATAGGTGATTCTGAGTTTTCATGCTGTCAGAAGCTCAGCTCTGCTTACCTTTATTGCCTGTCTCATTTGATTCTGCCCTGCGGAGATACTGAAAGTGGGTTATGAGTGGAGAGGGAGTTGGGGGCAGGGTTCAGTCTCTCCAAGTACCACACATATGAAAGGGGCATGTTTGTTCCCTCAGTATAATGAATGGGTAGCCTCTGAAGCTTTATTACTTGACACAGTTTTCTTAATTGAAACACAGAGCATGAAGGTAATAAAGAAATAAACTTACTGGTGTCGTTTAAATGCTAAATGGTGTTTCAGCACAAACATGGAGTAATTCCCTTTTCTTGTTGAAATTTGCTCGTTCAAGAAATCATCCACTAGGGTTTTCTCTCAAGCCCTTTCCTTGGGGAGAAAGATTAATTTGGTTTTCTATGAAGAATCTCAAATGATATTTGCTCAGTCTGGGGGCCTGCCTAAAATGAATTGCAGTGGGCTTTCATTATAGGAAGTCGGATAATTTATGAGAGCAAAGTCACAGAGCCAAACTCAAAGTCACAATGGGCAGATTTCCTTCCTCCTCTTGCAGAATTTCAGTATCTCAGTGATCTTCTTGTTCAAGTTTCTCTTCATGCCATAGAAATATGATTGTCAACAATCCCAGATAGGTTACTTTTGTAATGTGGTGGCCATTTCATTGTCATACCCATGGGCTCCTGTTTATCGGCACTAGTGATTAAGCCACACAACAATTTTATTTGCAGTGACATTTAGAAAGTCTTTTGGGAAATCATCTGCAACCGCTTTGAAGAGATCTAAGTACCCCTCCCCCATCAAAACACAAACAACAAAACACAGCACACCACTATACCACTCCCGAAAAAGCCTCTGGGAGAAAGTCTATAAAAAGAAACAACATGAAAAATTGCATTGAAATATGTAAATCCCATAAGACCGAACAAATGTCTGACAGCTTTTTTCAGTTTTAATAATAATTCACACGTGTTTTTAAATACAGTCTTTCTGCTGGTCTCCAGAGACAGTGTACATACTTAATGCTTACAGTAAGATGGATTTGGATCTAACATGGCAGACTTTATGTATACTGTGGAGAGCTTGTACAGAGGGGGTAATGTTCAGCTGTGTCAATAAAGTATGAAAATCTTTCCATACCATCTTTTCCAGCCAGGAATGAGATCCTGCTTATCATTTCCCAGAACGTATATTGCATTTTGTGGGCTTAGTTTTTCTTTTTAAGATGTGGATGCCCATGATGATTTTGGGTACAGTTTTCTAAAATGCCTAATTGACTTAGGGAGCTCAGGGGGGTGAGACAGTATCTTTTTTGGACCAACTTCTGCTATGATCAAGCACAGAGCTCGTCTTCAGGGCTTCATTATGTCTAAATGGACTTAGCTGTCTAAGTCACTCTTTCTCAAGGTGAGCCGTGGGCCCACTTTGGGAAGACTGATAGTGGGCAAGTGCTGCTTTGTTTACCTAAAGAGTCTATGGCCACAGAGCCTCGTGGCTTGCATTGACTCCAGTTTACCGTTTCCAGCCAAGGTCAGCTGCAGGAACTGGCATGCCCTGGGCCACCACTTCCTGAGATTCCCCTTGGCTGGAAACAACAGACTGGAGCCAATGGGAGCCATAAGGCTCCTTGGCTATGGATTCTTTAGGTAAACTAAGCAACGTGGACTGCTACAGGCTGCCCCTCTAAAGTTCGGGATTCTTCTGGTCCAGCAACAACTGTTGTAAGTCATGACCAAGGATGTTCCAGGATCAGAGAGTCCTGGCGCACTGCATGGGGGTGAGGGCCCAGGAGGCAGTGCGTGGCTCTAATGGTCTGTGAGTGGGGAGGCTTGGGAGTCAGCGCATGGCCCATCTGGTCGGCGAGGGGGGGCAGGGAGCTGGCGTGCGGCTCAGCTGAGCTGCAGGAGATGGCGTGCGGCTCAGCTGGGCTGCAGGGGAGCCAGGAGCCAGCACACAGTTCAGCTGGGCTAGGGGTGCCAGGAGCTGGCATGTGGATCAGGTGGGCTGCGGGTGGAGCCAGGAAGCTGGGAATGGTAGTGGGAGGAGGGGGTGGCAGCAGGAGATGTGAAATGACCTTCCCTGATCAGGAAAAATCCAGTCAGGTTCTTAGGGTGCTGGACCTGGGAGGTCCCACCTGTAGTGGTTTTCCCAAAGTGGGCCTACAACCCACTTTGAGAAATGCTGGTCTCAGTTATCTAGGTACTTTAAAGAAAATGTTATCCCTCTGCTTGGGCATCAGACCTACCAGCTTATTCATGTGTTTAATTTTATATCCTAAAAATGGAATCAATAGGGTCACGATTTGCAGGAGCAAATCCTGTATTTGTTCTGTTAATTTATTGTGGTATGCAGAGAAATGTTTAATGAGAAGTACGGCTTATGTTTATAATCAGCCACGAGGTTCTTTTTTTTTGAAAGAAATGGTGGTAGGAGAAGGGAATTCATGGAATGAATGTACATGGTAAAACATACATCACTGAAAACAGAGTATCAAAGAGGTTTCCCATGTTTTTTAATTCCCTGTTCTAACTTTCTGGCACTGTTGCCTATAGCAACAGCCAGTAGCAAATCCCAGTGTAGTATATTTATCTTTCTGGTGTTTTGCGTTCCTAGGTGCCACCTCGATGATTATCAGAATAAAAACAAGTCCCACAAAGAAAATCCTTACATTTACATGAGCCTTCCATTTGCAGGACCTGATGCTCTTGTGTGAAATAAACCACTGTTCACAGGTGCTGGAACTAGGACAGGGGTGGGCAATAATTTTTGAAGGGGGGCCACTTCACAAATTTCTGAAGTGGCCCTGGGCTGCCCCAGAAGGGGCAGGACTTTGGGTGGAAGGGGTGGGGCCAGGACACTTCCCGTACTCCCTGCCCACAGACCCTGATTGGTCTGATTGTCCTCTGTCCCCCGGCACCTAGAGAGAACTGCCAGCTGTTTTGCATGCTCCTCCTGTCCCCAGCCAATTAGGATATGGGAGCATGGGAGCACAAAATCTCTCGCTGCCTGCCCCCACCCTGCAAGGGGCATGTGGTGCTTAGTGAACCACCAGCTATTCAGAACAGCTGGTGGTTCCCTCTGGTTCCCTGCTGGGGGAGGAGATTTCATGTGCTCCCCCTTCCTCAGGTCTCAATTGGCCTAGAGTTAGGGAGCAGCAGGGGAGTGGCGGGGTGGTGGGGCAGCTGTGGGCTCAATCAACCGGCTTGGTGGGCTGCATCCAGCCTGTAGAGGCTCTCTTGCCTACTTCTGATCTAGGAGATGCTGTATCACAGTTTCCATCATATACAGAGATTACCGTTTGGTTCTATGGGTCTCAGCACCTCCACTATACAAATTGTTACAGCACTCAGTCCACTGTGAGACAATGGTACAACACTGGCACAAGTGTTTCAGAATCATGGGCCAGCCAGAGGTGTAAATTCAGTGGCTGTAAAATTCTAAGCTACCTCCCTGGGGTTGCAGCAAATAATAAGACATTTAAGAGTCAGATAAAAACTAGAGGCATCATAACTTCAGAGCTGCTATAGTGGAGACAGCTTCTTATAGTAAGTGGGAGAGATTATGAATATATATGTATGTAAGTAAGGAACCTGGTTGCTCCATAATGAGGTTGAGTTGAGTTTCCCTCTGAAAGCACGATGTAAATCCACTGATTAAACATAATTCGTAAGAACATAAGAACGGCCAGACTGGGTCAGACCAAAGATCCATCTAGCCCAGTATCCTGTCTGCTGACAGTGGCCGATACCAGATGCCCCAGAGGGAGGGATCACAACAGGTAATCCTCACGTGATCCCTCCCCTGTCACCCACCTCCAGAGAAACAGAGGCTAGGGACACCACTCCTATCCATCCTGGCTAATAGCCATTGATGGACCTAACCTCCATGACTCTATCTAGCTCTTTTTTTAACCTTGTTAAAGTTCTAGCCTTCACCGCGTTCTCTAGCAAAGAGTTCCACAGGTTGACTGTGTACTGACTCAAGAAAAATTTCCTTTTGTTTGTTTTAAACCTTCTGCCTATTAATTTCATTTGGTGATCCCTAGTTCTTTTATTGTGAGAATAAGTAAATAACTTTTCCTTATTCGCTTTTTCCATACCAGTCATGATTTTATAGACCTCTATCATATCCCCCCCTTAGTCTCCTCTTTTCTAAGCTGAAAAGTCCAAGTCTTTTTAATCTCTCTTTATATGGGACCTGTTCCAAACCCCTAATCATTTTTGTTGCCCTTTTCTGAACCTTTTCCAGTGCCAATATATCTTTTTTGAAATGAGGCGACCACGTCTGTATGCAGTATTCAAGATGTGGGTGTACTGGGGTTTTATATAGAGGCAATAAGATATTTTCTGTCTTATTCTCTATCCCTTTTTAAATAATTCCTAACATTCTATTTGCTTTTTTCACTTCTGTGGATGTTTTCAGAGAACTATCCACAATGACTCCAAGATCTTTCTCTTCAGTAGTTGTAGCCAAATTAGTTCCCATCATTGAAGGAACAGAAGTTTGACACCGTATGGATTCAAGCACAAGACCTTTTATTACACACAGCTGGTAGAGTGTCACTTCTCTTATTTTGCTCAGTGAGACTGCGAAACAATTGATTGCAATAAATTATATGGGGTGCCAAAGGGCAGAGAGAAGTGATGGGGTGGGAGTTCCTGAGCCCCTGGATAGGTTCTAGCAGTGAGATATAATGAGCACAATAAGCCAATAGTCTAAAAGATTACATAAATGCTCCACACATAGCTCAGCTTCACATGTTTGTGAATAAACAGGTGTTATTTCTCCAGTTTTTTCTTTTGCAAGATGTAAGTTAAGTCCTGATTTCAGGTCCATAGAAATGACAGGTGGCACTTTCCAGACAGGTTTGCCCACAGGTACATTCCTAGAGGGTCTTAAAGCAAAGATAACAGCAAACAGTACACAGCAATGATAATTGTGTATAGTTTATCAATGCGCCCCTTTGAGCCCGGATTGGCATCTGTGAGGGGAGGATACCGCACTCATGCTGTCATGTTAGCCATCACCCTGAACTCTGGTTGGTATTGAGGAAGGGCACACTATTATCTCTTCCTGAGCTGGGAAGCAGACTTTGAGGCCCCACCTCGGGTTGTGCTGCCTCAGCTTGTTTTATGCCTAGTTAAACAAACAAGGTTGTTTCCTGCTTATCTGAACTTTTCCTTAGACATGTATTGTCCATTGTTAGGTCTCAGGCCTCAAACCAGACCGTCCAGTTTGGGCATATGTGAGAGATTCTTAACAAAGGGTATGTCTAGACTACATGCCTCTGCCGACAGAGGCATGTAAACTAGGCTACCCAACATAGTCAAAGAAGCCGGGATTTAAATATCCCCAGCTTCATTAAAATAAACATGGCCGCCACACTGTGCCGGCTCAGCTGATCGTTGGCACAGCGCGGCAGTCAAGACGTGAATCGGTCGACAGAGGAAGCCTTTGTTGACCGCTCCTGTAAACCTTGTTTCACGAGACATAAGGGAACGGTTGATAAAGGCTTCCCCTTGACCGACGCGCTGTGCCGACGATCAGCTGAGCCGGCACAGTGCAGCGGCCATGTTTATTTTAATGAAGCCGGGAATATTTAAATCCCGGCTTCTTTGACTATGTCAGGTAGCCTATTTTACATGCCTCTGTCGGCATACCCAAAGACTGTGGTCAGAATCTTGCATACATATTATTAGGATCTTGGTCCTTCAAACGTATTGTACGTGTAGTTGGGATTACTTTTTCCAATGTGCATTACTTTACATTTATCAACATTAAATTTCATTTGCCATTTTGTTGCCCAATCACTTAGTTTGATGAGATCTTTGTGAAGCTCTTCACAGTCTGCTTCAGTCTTAACTGTCTTGAGCATTTTGGTATCATCTACAAATTTTGCCACCTCACTGTTTACCCCTTTCTCTAGATCATTTATAAATAATGTGAATAGGATGGGTCCCAGGACAGACCCTTGGGGGACTCCACTAGTTACTTCTCTCCACTTGGAAAACTTACCATTTATTCCTACCCTTTATTTTCTGTCTTTTAACCAGTTTTCAATCCATGAAAGGACCTTCCTCTTACCTTACTTTACTTAAGAGCCTTTGGTGAGGGACCTTGTCAAAGGCTTTCTGGAAATCTAAGTATACAATATCCACTGGATCCCCCTTGTCCACATGTTTATTGACCCCCCTCAAAGAACTCTAGCAGAATAGTAAGGCACGATTTCCCTTTACAGAAACCATGTTGACTTTCTCCTAACAAATTATGTTTATCTATGTGTCTGACAATTTTATTCTTTACTATAGTTTCAACTAATTTGCCTGGTACTGATGTTAGACTTACTGGTCTGTAATTACCAGGATTATCTCTAGAGCCCTTTTTAAATATTGGCATCATGTTAGCTATCTTCCAGTCATTAGGTGCAGAAGCTGATTGAAAGAACAGGTTACAAACCACAGTTAATAGTTCTGCAATTTCACATTTGAGTTTTTTCAGAACTCTTGGGTGAATGCCATCTGGTCCCAGTGACTTGTTACTGTTAAGTTTATCAGTTTGTTCCAAAACCTCCTCTAATGACACCTCAATCTGGGACAATTCCTCAGATTTGTCACTGAAAAAGAATGGCTCAGGTTTGGGAATCTCCCCAATATCCTCAGCCATGAAGACTGAAGCAAAGAATTCATTTAGCTTCTCCGCTATGACTTTATCATCTTTAAGTGCTCCTTTAGCATTGCGATCGTCCAAGGGCCCCACTGGTTGTTTAGCAGGCTTCCTGCTTCTGATGTACTTAAAAAACATTTTGTTATTGACTTTTGAGTTTTTGGCTAGCTGTTCTTCAAACTCCTTTTTGGCTTTTCTTATTACATTTTTACACTTAATTTGGCAGTGTTTATACTCCGTTCTATTTACCTCACTCGGATTTGACTTTCGCTTTTTAAAAGATATCTTTTTATTTCTCACTGCTTCTTTTACGTGCTTGTTAAGCCATGGCGGTACTTTTTTGGTTCTCTTACTGTGTCTTTTAATCTGGGGTATACATTTAAGTTGGGCCTTTATTATGGTGTCTTTGAAAAGTTTCCATGCAGCTTGCAGAGATTTTACTTTTGTCACTGTACCTTTTAATTTCTGTTTAACTACCCTGCTCATTTTTGCGTGGTTCCCCTTTCTGAAATTAAATGCCACAGTGTTGGGCTGCTGAGATGTTTTTCCCACCACAAGGATGTTAAATTTTATTACATTATGGTCACTATTTCCAAGCAGTCCAGTTATATTTACCTCTTGAACCAGATCCTGTGCTCCACTTATGACTAAATCAAGAATAGCCTCTCCCCTTGTGGGTTCTAGAACCAGCTGCTCCAAGAAGCAGTCATTTAAGGTATCAAGAAATTTTATCTCTGCATCCCGTCTTGAGGTAACATGTATCCAGTCAATATGGGGATAGTTGAAATTCCTCACTGTTATCCAAGTTCTTTTATTCTGTGTTTCCCGAGTTTTGGCCCTGCTGGTCAAAACCAGTCCTGCAGATTGCCTGGAGAGGGAGGCAAAGATATCAGATAGTTCTGGTGTTGTCCTTTGACAACTCCCTGGTGTTTGTTGACAACTCCCTGGTGTTTGTTGAGAAGTGGCTTATCTTGAGCCATTCTTTCCTTCTATGTTGGTTTTTCCTGACAGCCTGCTATTAAACTAATAAGTCAGCCTACAATATTCATAAATCCTTAGGGTATGTCAACACTACAACATTAATTCGAATTAACTTAATTCGAATTAAGCAAATTTGAATTAACGTATCCATACACAAAAATTAAATCGAATTAGCCTTTTGCTAATTCAAAATAGCATGTCCAACTGTGTGGACCCTGAACCGAAGTTAAGGCTGGCCGGAACCAGTGCCGGCAGGGCATCAGGTTAGGACTTAGAGTGTGGAGCTGCTGCCTGAGGCTAACTGAGCTCTGTGCTTAAAGGGACCCTGCCCCCACCCCGGACAGACAGTTCTCAGGGTTTCCCGCTTGCTTGTCTACCTCAATGAGGGACAGCAAAGTAGTCCTGTCTTGGAGTGCCCTGAGTGCCCACACTCGGCACATCACAGCACTCGGCCATCAGCCTGGCTGCACTTGCCACAGGCTACCATCTGGAGGGCCAATCGGAGGGCTGTCAGGATCCAGGAGGCCCTGCAGGAGAGCTTCCACCCTGAGGAGCCTGCAGAACAACCCCAGTCCTCCCCATCGGGGGCTCATGCCCCATTCCTCCCTCACCTCCTTCCACTTACCCCTCCCTAGCTCCCCTTCCTGATGTAAAAAATAAAGGGCACGTGTGTTCAAAAATAGAAACTCTCTTTATTTAACAAAACTGGGGGGGGGGGATTAAACTCTGGGGAGACTGGGAAAAGGAGGTGGGAGAGGGGAAGAGAGAGGGTGGGACAGGGGTGGGGGAAACCTGGGAGGAGGGAGCTGGAAGGGGGAAGCTAGGGGAAGAAGGAGGAGGGGAAATATAAAACTATGGTACGCCCACATCTTGAGTACTTTGTACAGATGTGGTTTCCTCACCTCAAAAAAGATATTTTGGCCTTGGAAAGGGTTCAGAAAAGGGCAACTAAAATGATTAGGGATTTGGAACAGGTCCCATATGAAGAGAGGCTATAGCGACTGGGACTTTTCAGTTTGGAAAAGAGGAGACTGAGGGGGGATATGATAGAGGTGTATAAAATCATGCGTGGTGTGGAGAGGGTGAATAAAGAAAAGTTATTCATTAGTTCCCATATTATAAGGACTAGAGGACACCAAATGAAAGTAATGGGTAGCAGGTTTAAAACTAATAAAAGAAAGTTCTTCTTCACACAGCACATAGTCAACCTGTGGAACTCCTTGCCACAGGAGGCTGTGAAGGCTAGAACTATAACAGAGTTTAAAGAGATGTTAGATAAATTCATGGAGGTTGGGTCCATGGAGTGCTATTAGCCAGGTGATAGGAATAGTGTCCCTGGCCTTTGTTTGTGGAAGGCTGGAGATGGATGGCACAAGACAAATCACTTGGTCATTGTCTTCGGTCCACCTCCTCTGGGGTACCTGGTGTTGGCCGCTGTCGGCAGACAGACTACTGGGCTAGATGGACCTTTGGTCTGACCCAGTACAGCCGTTCTTATGTTCTTATGTTCTAAGCTCAGGGCTCAGGGTCGGGGGTCTCACTGGACCAACTTGATTTTCATGCAAACCTGCTTCTGGGTTCGCATGTGGCCTCTGGTGGCCAGGCTGGCAGCCATGCAGCTGTAGACGGCCGCGTTCCTGTGCCTAGTGAGGAGATTGTGGATGTTGGAGGCCTCCCCCCAAACCTCGATGAGGTCCACAATCTCCGCACTAGACCAGGCGGGCACCTGCCTCTTGCAGCTCCGGGCAGGCTCCTGTGAGCCACCAGCCTGGTCCTGGGAAGAGGTGGAGGGCTGGGTGGCAGCGGGTGGCTGGCTCGTGCCATGCCAGGTGCAGGGTCTGCTGGCTGGGTGCTGGCAGGCTTGCAACTGGCACGGGCACCGTAGCCAGACCGGGGCCCTTTAAGGGCTCCGGGGCCAGGAGGGGGGCAGAAGAGTTTCCCTGGTTTGGCCCAGAGTGGCCACCAGGGCAACCTGGGAAGGGCTAGCCTCCAGCTAGTTCGAATTAAGTGGCTACACAGCCCTTAATTCGAACTACTTAATTCAAAGTAGGCATTACTCCTTGTAGAATGGGGTTTACCTAGTTTGAATTAAGCGCTCTGCTATTTCGAATTAAATTCAAAATAGCGGTTTGCATGTGTAGCCCCTATTAAAGTTAATTCGAACTAACGGCTGTTAGTTTGAATTAACTTTGTGGTGTAGACATACCCTCATAGAGCAATTTCACATCCATCAGAAGCAATGTGTGTTAAAAAAGCATAACTTCAGGTTGATCATTTCTACCATTGTGACAGCAAAAATGATGGTGTTGTGCTTCACCGAGATACATCTGCTCATCTCCGTTATCAGGAAATATATTTTAAAGATGAAGGACTGAGTTTACAAGTGAAGCATAATGCATTGCATGAATTGAAGTTATTGGTATTCAGCAGTACTATATGTCAAAATGAACTAATCAGCACAAGTAATATGAGCTAACTACATAGTTACTGTGAAAACTAGCCAGATATTTTTGTTTATTCTCCTGTAAATATTTACCATCAGGAATATTTATGAAACTATGAATTTAGGCTACTATTTGTGGAATTTTTAAATTCCTTCTTGTAGTCCATGTTGGAAAACTGCTAGGGGGCATTATGCTTATCCAGTCAGGAAACAGAAATGTACTCTGTTTGGAAGCCATTCACAATGAACAGTTCATAAGTTCATATCGGTTGAAACATGCTCACTTAGATGTCCAATGAATAATTAGACAATTAAATTCAGGAAGTGTGAGGTATGCCATCACATTATGCCCCATATTCTTCATAGTAATGTTATTTTTATGTGATTGGAAAAATTATGAAGTATTTTGTGCAAGATGGGTCATGTGAGATATCATTGGAAAGTTTATGATTTACTGAATATGATCCTATTTGTATTCATGTATTATTTCTATGTTTGAAGTTAGGAATATTAACTATGTATTAATTATAAGTGTGGTTACACCAGGGGGACACCCACCAGACAGAATGCAATCAGTCTAAATGGCTTGCTGTGAGGACGTGCCATTAGAGAATAAATAGGTCTCAGATGATGTTTATCACCCACAGAGAAGTCTTCCTAGGGGAGGCTACAAACAGATTTTCAATCCTCATTTGCAGGATCATATGATCAAATCACCTGATATTAGATTCCATGTACAATTTTAGTACTTTTCTACTTACTGGGGGTGGGAATCACACTGGAAGACAAAGGATTCCCACCATATATATAACACTTATTTAAGTCAGGGAGTGACATAAGAACATAAGAACGTCCATACTGGGTCAGACCAAAGGTCCATCTAGCCCAGTATCCTATCTTCCCTACAGTGGCCAATGCCAGATGCCCCAGAGGGAGTGAACAGAACAGGTGATCATCACGTGATACCTCTCCTATTACCCATTCCCAGCCTCTGACAAACAGAATCTAGGGACACCATTCCTACCCATCCTGGCTAATAGTCATTGATGGACCTAACTTCCATGAATTTATCTAGTTCTTTTTTTAATCTTATGTAAACTTATCAGATTCAGTATTCCTTCCATTAGAGACACCCCAAACTATCTAGATGAAGGATGGGCAATAATTTTTGACAGGGGGGCCACTCCAAGAATTTGGAAAGTGGTTGAGGGCCACACTCTTCCATGATATTAATGGAGAAGGTACAGGGTCTGAGATGTAGGTTAGGTACAGAAGGGAGTTTGGGGTAAGAGAGGGAGTTTGGGTGAAGGAGGCAGTTTTGACCTGTGGCACTGGACTGGGATGCAGGGAGTTGGATTGTGAGCTAGGGCAGGAAGGGACTGTGATCTGGGACAGGGGATTTGGATGTCGGATCTGGGAGAGGATATGGGTACAGGAGGGAGGCAGAGGATTTGGGTATGTGGAATAAGGGGCAGGAGTGGGGGAGGGGCAGAGAGTTGGAGAAGGAAGGGGCTGGGGTGCCAGAGGCAGGGTCTGGGCAGGACACTTTCCAGCCAGCAGCCTGTTCCTGAATCAGCCTTCCTGGCTGCCCTGCCCCCACACAGGCAGCAGCCATGTGCTCTGTGAATAACTACAAGCCCTTGCGCTTCGTGGCTGCCTGTTATTGAAACAGGCAACTCCCATTGGCCAGTTTCTGGCCAGAAGCCAGCCAATGGGATTGTGCTAGGGGCAGGAGCAGCTCCTAAAGCTTCCCCCCTCCCCTCCGGGCTCAGTTTTTGAAGTGAAACCAGCTCTGAGCTGCATTTCTGAATGTCATGCGGGTGGGACAAGTGGTGAGACAAGAGGAGAGCCTGCCTGGGGCTCCTCTCAGCATCCATGGACTGGATCTAGTGGCTTGGTGATCTGGATCCGGCCCGTGGGCCATATTTTGCCCAGGCCTGATCTAAACTAATAGTACAAATGAGACAACCTCTCATGTTCCAAAGAGTCAGGCATGGCCACGGCTCACATTATTTAAATGGATTATTTTTCCAGCCTCTCAGCTCTCTTACAGGACCTAGCTTTTCATGTCCAATAATCATATCATTTTACAGATCCCCAGCTCTGAGCTGAGATACCCAATCCTAAATATCAACACCACTTGTAATGGTAGGCTGTAGACACTTGTCCAGGCCACATTCAAATGAGAAAATATCTGAGATATGGTTAGCCAGTTTCCTAGATAGCTTCTTACAGTAAACACCAGATTTATGAACACCAGAGTTTCAGAGACAAGTCAACCACACATCTCATTTGCGACCAGAAGTATGCCATCAGCAACAGCAGAGATGAAAAAGCAAATACCATGTCTCTTTCTATATATAAAAAAACTTTTCCTGCGGGACAACAGAGTGATGTCACTCTATGTCCCACAGCCCCTCCCTCCACCCTCAGCAGCATGGCTTCCCTCCATAATCATGATTTTGGTCTTTACTGAATCCACATGCAGGATTGCTGCTAGAAATACAGAACAAAAAAGAATGAGGGAGAGAAAAGAGCTGAGCCCAGGCTGGAAGGATGTCTAGAGTCTGACTGAAATATCTAAAGGTTTTAAATGCAGGTCAGTGTATCTAGCTTTCAAGACTCTATGTGCTCTGTCTCAACAACATTTAGGGTGAGAATTCACTACTTGTACCAGTTTCTTTAGTACCTTAATCTTAGTTTACATTTTTGTTTATTTGCTCAGTAATCTGCTTTGATCTGTTTCCTATCCCTTACAATCGCTTAAAATCTGTCTACTGTAGTTAATAAACTTGACTTTGTTTTCTTGAAAACCAGTTTGTGGAATTCATAACTGAGGGACAAAAAGCTGTTGTATAAACTGAGGGAGGTGGTAAAGATACAATTTTGGGTTTATGCTCAAGAGGGGAAAAAACTTAAAAAACAATGAATAGTCCTGCAGTATAAGAGGACGCGTGACTTGAGTGCTGGACAATTCCTCAGCTGAGTTTTCCTTTGCAGAGCTGATCTTAGCATCTGCTGAAACTGCAGCTGGGTGTTTCCCTACCTGTGTGTGTGCTGAAAAAGGACTTGAGAACCTGCCACATCAGCATAATGTTTAAGGGAACCCAGGCTGGTGGGTCAGGCAAGCTCAGTGGTATCCCAATTCTAAGTGGGTTGGGGGGAAGGGAGTGGAACCTGTCACAGAAGAGAAAGGATTAAGTTAAACATACTGCAAATAGTTCACTAGGTACTTGTATACTGTGGTATACACGCTCACTTACACAGCGCTGACTTGTGCCCAATCTGGGATGCTAACCCTTTTGCTGATGTTTTCTCCTCTGGCACCATTTTGTATCCAAATGACATTGCAATTACGTAGGCTGTACCTATCATGTGTTGTCTATTGGGTGCATTCAGCAGCATTTACCTGGCTCATGCTGCCACTGTAGAAATATCACATATGTTTCAAGAGCAGAATAGGTCATCCTGCTGTGACATTGGCTAGGCCTCTTTGATAGCAATGTTATTTATACTGTGTACACTGCCATCCTCATTCAGTGTTATTGTGAAAGCTGAAGGAGCATAAATCAGAAACTACAGCTGTGGAAAACAGTTGGTAAGTGATAAACATCAGTAATGACTTCTCTGAAGTAATGTAGGAGAAACTTGTCAAATGTGGAATGTTTATTTCCTTCTCACTTATATTGAACTGTTATAATGTGTAAGATGACCCAAAATCTGTACATTGTGATTACATTAGAATTTTCACCATACAGTTTTAGGCGATAAAATGAAATGTAGATCAGTGTAATGCAATTGAAGACTTAGTTAAGCACTTCACTGTTGATTATAATCAATGGTCAGATTACTTTAGTAATGTCCAGCAGTATGACACATTATGATAGAGTGTATATCTTACTGAAGCTGTTCCTTTGCTCAAAGTGCACATGCATAATCTTTGGTCAGTGTTTTATGGCAACCTCATTCAGAACACTGGCACTGGAAAAATCTTGCAGCTCAAGAATGATGGATATGGGGCTGAATCAGAAACTGGCAGTGACATCTCTACACACATTTTATAAAAGTTTCCTTTTGTCTTCTTTCTGCATATTTCGTGACCTTGAAAAATGTTGCCACAAAAGTGCCCTAGTTCTTGATTTTAAAAATATGGCCACCTTCATTGGGTTTGGAGAGAAAATCTTTCTGACAAAACTATCCTGGCATTTTAAAAAGAGGATTGGCATCAATTCATCACTAAATACTAATAGAGAAGCACATGTTTCACATGAACCTGATGTGAAGCCTGTTCTGTTTAAAGAAAATGCTCGTTGATTTAATCATTATCAAAATACCATCTAGTCTACCAGTTATATCACAAACAGGCCCTAATTAACTCCAGATGATCTTTTCATTAATTTGTTTGTAGGCATAGTGATGTTTTTAAGATCTAGGCATCTATCAAAAAAAAAGTTGAGGATTTACATGCTATTTACTGAGGATTTGGCAGAAGCTGACTTTTAAGTTGTTATTGTGTTGTACTAAATGTTTTTATCTATTGTCAGGAACCCATTTGGGTACCTTTTGCTGGGTTAAATCTAGGTACTAGAACAGCGTTTCTTAAACTTTTTAAGACCAAGGAACACCAAACAATATTTTTTTTATGGGGAACACCAAGGATTTTTTTGTTGAAGAAAAAATAAAGCCCCCAGAGAAATTTATTGAGAGAGAGAGAGAGAGAGAGAGAGAGAGAGAGAGAAAGGAGGTTTGGCCCTTTAAGGGCAGCCATTTTGAATTCTGTTCTCTCTGCGGCACACCTCCGATTGCCTCGTGGCACACCGGTGTGCCACGGAACACACTTTAAGAAATGCTGTACTAGAATATATCAGTATTTGGGCTAAATCCATCTTTTAGGAAGCTCAGTTTACACTGTAAACAGGTTCTTAATTGCATTGTATCCTCTTACTCAGAAACATTTAGCCTTTTCTGAGCTCTTCAAGAAGATTTTTCTGTCTTGGCTAGGGCATCTCACAACCATCTCACAGCATGCAACCAGAGATGCTGAGCACCTGTGACAAAACAGAGGACGAAAAGAAAGCCTGGCTAATAGCTAGGTGCAGTAGGCTGGGAAATACTATTTTATGGGAATAAGCAAAGACTCTTCAAACTAGACAAAGCTCTGGAAAATACATGGTAGGGAACAATCCCATGAAAACAGAAGGCTGCATTATGTAATCGTTTAACTTCCATCCAGTCATTTTAATGTTAATATTCATTCCCAGCACCGTGCAGGAGGGCGAAGTCACATACAGCTTTTCAGGGATCTGGAACTGTATTTTTTGCCCTCTGTCCTGCTAGAACTGGAGCTGCTTTCAGTCTTCTTAGCCATGGAGCATGTCAAAGTGTGGAGTCCATTTCGTATTTTAGGTGCACTCAATCTGGTGCTGTGTTCAGCGGGCACAGAGAATATTCAACAGCCCCGTCAAATGAGGTTTGTTAAACATATTTCAGACAAATAGACTCCTGTGCTGGAAAGGCAAGATATAATAGCTTATGCTTCTATATGATGTTTCTAGCTGAGAATTACAAAATGCTCTACAAGTGCTAATGCAGTAGGCTACACAATAGACCATGAGTAGCAAGTATGGGCAGGTATGATTGTCCTGCTTTAAAGATGTCCATGTTCAAGAAAAAAAAATCTCCTACTCCTAGGCCTGTTCTTTAATCACCAGGTTGCTCCATCCACATATACAAACAACAGGCCAAATTCTTGATATAAAGTTGGTGCCCAAAACAAATGTGCATGTTTACATGCTCATAATATGGCTGGCAAGTACCCCTGCCCAATGTCCCCCTGCCTGAATAGGAAGGGGACAGAGAGCTACAGACATGGTGTGTGAGAGGGAGT
The DNA here is from genome assembly GCA_032595735.1 of Pelochelys cantorii. Taxonomy (NCBI): domain Eukaryota; kingdom Metazoa; phylum Chordata; order Testudines; family Trionychidae; genus Pelochelys; species Pelochelys cantorii. Next base: position 8,068,205 of record CM064339.1, on the reverse strand, counting down.
GGAAGAGATCCCATTGATGAACGAACAAGGTGAGAGTACTAACTTTGGGGTGAGTAAGTTTGCTTGACTGCATTTTTTTGGTGTTTCAGGTGATTTTAAGTTATTTCAAATACTGTGACAGATGGGATTGTGTGTCGGGGAGTGTTTGAACCTTTGTTCCCTTGATTAACCTTGATCATCCTTGATCAGTCTCACTCAGCCTTGTAATCACCCTCCCACTGTGTGGTTAACACGGGGGTAGGACTGACCTAGAAGAGCAGGCCTTAAAAGCGAGAGGCAGAGCAACCACAGGAGTGAAGCTGAGAAGGAGCTGCAGACAGGGGAATTCGAGAGGGAGTTTGTAAGAGGGAGTCTTAATATGTCTAGGAAGATCCTCATCACCTGTGCCAGCTCTGCTTCTGTCGCCTCCGCCTGTAACCAGACACACCATCTGACCATGGGTGCCTCTACTGAGATCCTGGTGTGGTTTTGCAGAGACAGTGGCTTGTAATTCCTACTTACTGAAATCCAAGCTGGGGGGACCATTCGATGTGAAAAGTGCCTCCTGGTGGAATCTCTCAGGAAACAGATGTGAGAGGTACAAGAGGAGGTGGCTAGGCTGAGGAGCATCCAAGCCCATGAGGAATTCCTTGAAAGTATTCATATGGAGACAGCTGAGGCTGAGGAAGCTATCCCATTACAAAGAACTTCTGGCACACCACTGGTGGAGGAGATGGTTCTGTCTCAGGGGAGACACAGGGAACTGGTTACTTATGGGAGCAGGTAAAGCTCCACCCCTGCTCCCAACCCTCCTATTGTGGTTTTGGAGAATCGTTATGCTGCTCTGGATATGAGAGAGGGTACAGCTTGCGCAGGAAGGATAGACAGGGGGAAAAGGGAGGAGGTGTTGCCTTGTATATTAAAAATGCTACACTTGGACTGGGGTTGAAATGGACATAGAAGGCAGCCTTGTTGAGAATCTCTGGGATAGCTTAAAAGGGGTAAAAAACAAGGGTGATGTCATGCTAGGGGTCTACTACAGACCACCTACCCAGGCAGAAGAGGTGGATGAGGCTTTTTTAAACAACTAACAAAATCATCCAGAGCACAGGATGTGGTTGTGATGGTGGATTTCGACTATCCAGACATCTGTTGGGAAACTAACACAGCAGGGCACAGATTATCTAACAAGTTCTTGGACTGCATTGAAGACATTTTTTTTTATTTCAGAAGGTTGAGAAAGCTACTAGGGGGAAGCTATTTTAGATTTGATTTTAACAAATAGGGAGGAGCTGGTTGAGAAGTTGAAAGTGGAAGGCAGCTTGGGTAAAAGTAATCATGAAGTCACAGAGTTCATGATTCTAAGGAATGGTAGAAGGGAGAACAGCAAAATAAAGACAATGGATTTCAGGAAGGCAGACTTTAGTAAACTCAGAGTGCTGGTAGGTAAGGTCCCATGGGAAATTGTGAACCTTTTTCTGCTTGTTTATTCGTAAGAGGCTTTTCCGACATTTGGCCTGTCTTATCAGTAAACTAGGGAAATACAACCTAAATGGGGCTACTGTAAGGTTGGCACATAAATGGCTAGATAACCATTCTCAGAGAGGAGTTATTAATGGTTCACAGTCATGCTGGAAGGACATAAAACATAAGGCTCCGAGGGGTCAATTTTGGGACCAGTTCTGTTCAATATCTTCATCAACAGTATAGATACTGGCATAGAGAGTACACTTATTAAGTTTTCAGGTGATACCAAGCTGGAGGGGTTTCAAATGCTTTGGAGAACAGGATCAAAAGTCAAAATGGTCTGGACAAATTGGAGAAATTGTCCAAGGTAAATAGAATGAAGTTTAATAAGGACAAATGCAGAGGACTCAACTTAGGAAGGATCACTCCATTTCACGCATAAAGAATGGAAAGCAACTGTCTAGGAAGGAGTACCGCAGAAAGGATCTAGGGGTCATAGTGGACCACAAGCTAAATATAAGTCAACAGCGTGACACTGTTGCAGAAAAAGCAAACATGATTCTGGGATGCATTCATAGTAGTCTGTGAGCAAGACTCGAGAAGTCATTCTTCCGCTCTACTCTGCACTGATTAGGCCTCAATTGGAGTATTGTGTCCAGTTTTGGGCACTATATTTCAGGAAAGATGGGAGAGAAGAACAATAAAAATGATTAAAGGTCTAGAAAACATTACCTATGAGGGAAGACTGAAAGAACTGGGGTTTGTTTAGTCTAGAAAAGAGAAGACAGAGGGTATGTCTACACTACAGAGTTTTTTCAGGAAAATGTCTGTTTTTCCAAAAAAACTTGAATTACATCCACACTGCAATCGCGTTCTTTCAAAGAAAAATCAAAAGAACAGAGGGGGTTTTCTGACATTGCTAAACCTCTTTCTATGAAGAAGAAGCCTTTTTCCGAAAGAGCTCTTGGAGCAGCACCCTGACCACGCGGCTCTCCCTGCCACAGGCCTGCTCACTCATCTCAGAACCACAAGCCACCCAAGACCCCTCTGGCCCTTACAGGGAGCAACACCAGGGCTCCCAGGACCCACCCAGGGGGACCAAGAGCCGGGCACCCTCCTATTCTGGAGCGGAGTTCCTGTCCCTCCTCTAACTGTGGGTCGAGGAGGAGACACTCCAAGATCTCCGCTCCAAGCACTGCAAAGTGGACATTTATGGCCGGATGGTCAAGTCCCTGGAGGAGCGTAGACACCCACCCCGGACCTTGGAACAGGTCTGGAGTAAGGTCGGAGAGCTCCACCAGGGATACATGAGGGCCAGAGAGTGCAGCTCACGCTCCGGGGCAGGACCCTACACCTACCCCTACTGCCAGGAGCTACACCAAATCCTGAGGGTCGGGAAGCTGTTTCTGCACCTGTCATGGTGGACTCCATCCTTGACATGTCCGTTATCTCCCGGCTGGAGGTCACAGCAGAGGAGGAGGAGGAGGACCAGGGATAGCATGAGGAGGAGGAAGCAGACGACTTGGCCACTGTCACGCTTTCCTTAGAGCCGGTTCCCATGAGCCTGGACATCTCCCAGGCCTCCTCTGACGCCGGGGAGGGATCTTCAGGTGAGTGCTCTCAGTTTGTCACACAGGATGGGGGAGATGGGCACAGAGGGGGCGGGGTGCGAGCGTCACTCAGCCTGCTCGGGCTGGACATCGTGCTGCAGTCTGTGCACGTGGGCCCATGTGCAGCATTAGTGTGCACCACACGAACTCAGCAGGCAGCCCCTGAGAACACCAGGGATTCTGCTCCCAGGCTCAAGGGAGGCCACACACATGTCTGGCCCTTGGGGGAGGGGGAACGCCCTCCCAGCATGTGCCGTGGCTGGAAGCAGGCTGACCACAAGGGCACAGGCATGACCCCAGACACCATGGAGTGCTGCACACAGCACACGGGCATGCCTTCACGTGTGAGACAGCACCCACCCCAGGCTTAGCTCAGAGCAAGGCACAGGTGTGTGTGCAGGCCCCAGGGAGGGCCAGGCTGCTCCCATGGGATCCCACTGTGGGTGGACACTTCCCTTGCCTGCTTGTCCGTGGGCTGGTGGGGGTGGGTGGGAAGTGGGCAGCATGGTCCCCTGGGCACGTCGGGGCCCCTGTGAGGCATGGCCCACTATGCAGGCCACACATGTCCTTGCTCCCAGGACATCCCCCTCCTCTGGCCCAAGGACTGTTGGTTGCTGCTCACAGAGGAGGGCACGGCCTCAGAGACATGGATGACTCACCACCTCTCCTTCTTTGTGTTCTCCACAGCCAGACCAGTCGGGAATGAGGGGCGAGCCACATCACCCGTGCCAGCCGCCAGAGCCCGGGGGACTTGAAGGCACACCAGGGTCCATGAAGACCTGATGCAGCAGCATGTCAGCATCCTGAGCAACACGCAGCAGATCGTGGTGCAGAAAATCCAGGAGGACGCAGAGTGGCGGAACCGTACATGGGACCAGCTCATGCGACGGTGCAATAGCATGTGTGCCATCATGCTCAACATGATGGCACACCCGCTAGCTATCGCAGCTCCTGCCTATCACCCTCCTGCCCTCCTGCTATGTCCATTCCTCCTGCCCCTGCCCCAAAGTGATGCCTCTGCTCCTTCCCTAAGCAATGCCCGTGCCCCCTCCCCAAGTGATGCACATGAGCCCTCCCCCTGTCCCTCCTCCCATCCCTGACCCTGCTCCAGCCCCCCGACCCCTCCTGCCCCCACTCCTGTGGTCCCAGGACCCACCCAACCCCAAGTCTGACGAGGTCCCCACACCTGAGTTGGCACATCTGGCCACCCCCCCACCCCACTCAGAGCCCCCCTCCCCCCAAGTTATGAGCCGCCCTCTCCCTCCTGTTTTGAGCCCCCCCTTCCAGCTTATGAGCTCCCTGCCCTGCCCCCCCCCCTTTTTTAAAAAAACAAATACAAAGTTTGTTTTGTTCAAAACCAAACAGGTGTCTTTATTGAGAGGTCAGGGAGGGGTTGTGGTGGGAAAGGGATAATGCAGCAGGCCAGTGGCCCTTAGGGGGGAGGCCCTCAGGAGAGTTACTAGGGTGCTTGAGAGAAGCTCTCCCTCAGGGCCTCCCGGATGTGCACCCCAGCCTGATGGGCCTGGTGGATGGCAGCTGTCCGCGGCTGCTCAAAGGGTCTCCCCTCGTGGCCAGCCTCTGCCCTGCACCCTGGGAGGAAGGCTTCCCCTTTCCTCTCCACTATGTTGTGGAGGACACAACATGCCAACACCACCTCAGGGATGTTGTGCTGCCCCACCTCCAGGCGGGTCAGGAGTCATCTGAACTGTGCTTTGAGGTGGCTGAAGGTGCACTTCACCTGAATCCTGGCCCGATTGAGGTGGGCATTAAATTGGTCCCTGCTGGGATCCAGGTGGCCGGTATAAGGCTTCATTAGCCATGGCATGAGGGGGTAGGCCGCATCCCCCACAATACACAATGGCATCTGCACATCCCCAACCACAAAGTCCCGGTGAGGAAAGAATGTGCCCGCCTCCAGGTTCCCGTAGAGGCTGGAGTTTCAAAAAATCCAAGCATCGTGTGCCCTGCCCGACCACCTGACAGAAATGTCCATGAACTGTCCACGGTGGTCGACCAGTGCCTGCAGCACCATAGAAAAGTCGCCCTTGCGGTTGATGTACTGGGCTGCTCTATGTTGAGGTGCCTGGATCGGGATGTGAGTTCCATCAATTGATCCCCCTCAGTTTGGGAACCCCAGGGCAGCAAATCCAGCCACAATGGGGTCCAGGTCTCCCAGGCAGATGGCCCTCATAACCTGCAGAATGAGACAACAAATGCACAAAACAGAGAATGAGAGAGGGGGTGCCTGAGCCCTTGGGAGGTGCTCACCCCGTCCCATCCCCTCCCCCCTCAAACACCCCAGGAGCCACCCTCAATGAGGCCAACCCCCCAGCAGCAGGGCTGTGTGAGGGCAGAACGGCACAACCCCCCAGGGGCAGGGCTTCCCTCCACTTCCACTTGACTCCCCCAGACCGCCAACCCCACTTTCTTGAGGGTCCCCCTTTCCAGCCCCTTCCCCACAGGAACTGCAGCCCAAGAGTGCCTTACTTCCATGAGGAGGACCGCGCTGGTGGACTTCCCCATGCTGAACCAGTTTCCCACCGACCAGTAGCTGTCAGAGGTGGCGAGCTTCCATATGGCAATTGCGACCCTCTTCTCCAGGGGCATGGCGGGCCGCAGGTGGGTTTCCCATAATCAGAGGGCAGGGGCGAGCCAGACACATAGCTCCAAAAAGGTGGCCTTCCGCATGCAGAAGTTTTGGAACCACTGCTGGTCGTCCCACAACTCCATGACCAGCCGGTCCCACCAGTCAGAACTGGTGTCCAGCCTCCAGAAATATTTCTGCACTGAGGGTTGCATTTGCAAGGGTGTTGCTCCTGTGCCAGGGAGAGGGTCCACAGAATGAGCTTGGGGTCAAGTTGGTGCAGGGCCAGGAAGGCAGAAACTGCAGCATGACCGTGTGGGGCCATCACATGCCCAGGGGCAGCTCCAGCTCCATGGCACAAAGGAAAAAGCTGTGGCATCCAAAAAAGCTGGGCAGCCACAGCACACACTGCAAGAGCTTTGCTGTCCCTGGAAGAGGAAGGCAATCATGCAGCAGAAGCAGAGAAACGGCTGTCCAAGGGGGTCCCTTTAAGCGTATGTCTCTGCTAGGCTCCTGCACCAGCACTCGGAAGCAGCTGGTGACCTAAAGCCCTGCCTGAAGTGGTTCCAGGTGGCCTTTTATGTGAGATGGCATCCTATCAGTATGGACGCTACCTTTCAAAAAAGCAGATCGCTTTTTCGATGCGCTTGGCCAGTGTGGACGCTCTTTCGGAAGTTTTTTTGGAAGATCTCTTCTGGAAAAGCTTCTTCCGAAAGAAGCCTGCAGTCTAAACGTAGCCTGAGAGGGGATATTATAACAATTTTCAAGAAGGGGAAGGGAGAAAAATTGTTCTCTTTGATTTCTGAGGATAGGACAAGAAGCAATGGGCTTAAATTGCAGCAAGGGAAGTTTAGGTTGGACATTAGGAAAAACTTCCTCACTGTCAGGGTGGTTAAACACTAGAATAAATTGCCTAGGGAGATTGTGGAATTTCTATCACTGGAGATATTTAAGAGCAGGTTAGACAGACATCTGTCTGGGATGATCTAGCTGGTGCTTGGTCCTGCCGTGAGGGCAGGGGACTGGACTCAATGACCTCTCGAGGTTCCTTCCAGTTCTAGTGTTCTATGATTCTATGATTTCTGTGAGGTGCTGTGCATAGGGAGCATACATGTATGTACACATGTAGATGCCATGTACGCAGTTTCTCATTGACGGACAGTGAAGTGGCCTCTCTGTGGCTTTTGGGAGCAAACAGCATGAGGTTGAAAGCTTTCCCCTGCTACTGGCTGTAGGGCAGTGGTCTCCAACCTTCTTAAGCACAAGATCACTTTTTGAATTTAAATGGAACCCAGGATCTACCTCAAATCCAGCTACCCTTGCCCCGCCTCCTATGTGCCTCTTCTCCGAGGCCCTGCCCCCGCTCACTCTGTCCTCCCTCCCTTTCACCAGGCAGGGGCAGAGATTTGGAGCACAGGCTCCGGGGGGTCTATGGGATTTGGAGTGTGAGAGGGACTCTGAGCTCAGCCTGGGGCAGGGACTTGTGGTGCAGGAGGGGGTTCATGACTGGGGCAGGGGTTCGGAGCTGCTCCAGCTGGACACTGCTTACCTCAGGTGGCTCCTGGGGGAGGTTCAGTGGGGCTAAGACAGGCTCACTGCTGCCTTGGCCCTGCACCACTCTCAAAAGTAGCCAGCAAACGCTCTCCATCCCAAGCCCTGCTGTGCCCCCATACCATTTTGTGAAGATATAGGATGGGAGAGGGGGCACCCTGACTTCAGCACCCCTCCTCTCCCTTCCCTGTTCTGAACAGCAAGCAGGAGGCTCCAGGGTGGGGGGGGGGGGCAGCTCCAAGGCAAAGGGCAGGATGTGCGCAGCAGTGGGGGAAGGGGCAGCTGAAGTGCTGTGCTTGATAGCCTCTTGGCCAACCAGTCAGGTTCACTTGTCAGAGGCTCCAAGATCCACCAGCAGATCCTGATCTACTAGTTGGTGACCACTGCTGTAGGGAGTTTGGGGCATGCACCTATGTGCATTGCCTGCTAGCAAGTTGCTCTCTTATTTTATCTTACAACTGAAACGGGGGAATAAGGACACAGACTACACATGTTTTAATCACATAGTCCAGCTGCAGTATTTTGACAGCCTTATGATGCAATGGAAACTCAGTAAACATGGCACTGAAAGTTCAGTCCACCAAACAAATCCTAATTCTCTTTCATCATTTCTTCCTTGCACATAGCTGTGTGAAGAAACAAGATGCTCTAGCAGCAGGTAACAGGCTGACATGCCATATTGTGGTTGTTGATGAATGAATTACAGATGATTGCTATTACAACTCTGCCAATTAATGCCTGTCTGTTGTTACTGTGGCACTTTCTTCTCTTTTAACTGGCAAGATCTTACAGATTTTTTTCTGGGATCCAGAATATTTGTTTCACTTTTATCCACTAGTTTCCTGTATTTCAATATCTTTTCTTAGACTTACTGTTTATACAAATATTCCTGGTGATACTTTTGTCTCTACAGTTTAAAATTGTTAAGTAAATGAAGAATACCTTGAAGATACTTGTACAGAAAGGCCTGTGCATCAGTAGATGCCTTCTGCATGAGGATGAATTTCAGTCTGAGGATGCATCTACACTGCAGGGCTTAACTAGAAATAAGGTACGCAAATTGAGCTACGTCAATTGCGTAGCTTATTTTGAAATAGGAAGAGCCTACACAGCACTTATTTCAAAATAGAGCACTCTTCCTCTGACTTCCCTTATTCCTTATACGATGAGGGTTACAGGAGTCGGAGTAAGAAGTCCTCTAGCTTGACAGTATTTTGACACTATTTCGAAATTTCTGCCTGTGTGTAGATGTGGAGTAAGTTATTTCAGAATAGCACTAGTTATTTTGAAATAGTGTTGCAGTGCAGACGTATCCTGAGTGAACAAAATGAGAGTCTTGGCTTATATTTATTAAGAATCTGCATCTTCAAAAGCAGCTTTTATTCTCATTCCCTTTCCACTTTAATCATTCAGTATCTTCTGTAACTTTATCTTTTGATAGCAAGTATTGTGCTGGAACATGGAAAGCAGAATGGTCTGGACGAATGAGCACACATTTGGGAATGCTAATTCTGACTCTGCCACTGCTTCTCTGAATGCAGTTGGGCCTTTCATGTTACCTCTGTGTCTTAGCTCCCCATCTGTAAGATGGAAATTATAATGCTTACCCATCAACCTCCCAGGGGTATGGTGAGGATTAATTAGTTAACCTCTGCATGGTGCTTTCAATGTACAAAGTGCTGTAAAAATGCTAAGTATGAATATTTGCAGTATATGAACTTTCTGAGATGCTCCAGAAAGAGAATCTACAGATATTGCATGAACCAGGGTACTGTGTTAATACAGTAGCTTAGTGGTCTCCAACCTTTTTAACCACAAGATCACTTTTTCGATTTAAATGCAATGTAAGATCTACCTCAAACCCAAACACCCTTGCCCCACTTCCTTCCTGCCCCTTCTCTTAGGCACTGTCCCTGCTCCACCCCTTCTCCTAGGCCTCACCCTGCTCACTCCATCCCCCTTCCTCCCCCATCCTCACTCACTTTCACCAGGCTGGGGTAGGGGGTTGGGATGCAGACTCTGGTCTTGGGCCAAAGGATTCAGAGTGTGGGTGGGGCTCTGGTCTTAGCCCAGGGCAAGCAATTAGGGTCCAAGAGGGGTTCAGGATGCAAGCTATAGGAAGGAGTTTGGGTTCAGGGGAACTCACATCTGGGGCAGGAGGCTGGGTACAGGAAGGGGTTCAGGACTGGGACAGGGGTTCAGAAAGCAAGCTCTGGCTGGGCAGCACTTAACTGAGATGGCTTCCTGGCGGTGAAGCCATAGGATTAAAGCAGGTTTACTCCTGCCCTAGCCTTGCACTACTCCTGAAAGCAGCTGGCACGTACAGAAGTAGTTCCATGGCTACATATGCTGCCCCTCATCTACAGTCACTGAGCCCACAACTTCTATTAGTCACGGTTTCCCATTACTGATCAATGGGAGCTGCGGAAGTGGTGTCTGCAGGCAGGGACAGCATCTGGAGACCCTCTGCTCTGCGTTTCTCAAGGGCTGCAGGGACATGCCAGCCAATTCCAGGAGCAGCAATTACCATAGGGATAATTACTCCTGCATGACATGTTCGGCATTTTAGAACTCACTATGCAAAGAATTACATTTAAGCATAAGAGAGAAATGAAAATGATGAAATGCACAGACCAGTCAAAACCCCAAAATAACCCACTGTGCAAGCAGTAAAAGAAGTAACAACAATGCACATATGTGTTGGGTTGGAGATGAGAGGGAAGGACAGTGTGTGTTTGTGAGAATGACAGACACACACACAGTGTGTGAGTGACAGAGATTTGCATTGCCAAGCTCCCTCCATCCCCCTCTCTCTGTGTGGAGATAGGGTACAGGAGGAGGGACACCCTGACATCAGCCCCCCTTCTCCCTCCCACACCCTACAGAGCAAGTGGGAGGCTCCCAGGGGGGCAGCTCCAAGGCAAAGGGCGGGAGCAGCATGACAATAGGTGGAGGGGCAACTGAAGTGCCTGCACTTGATAGCTTCCTGGCCAAAACAGTCAGGATTACCTGTCAGAGGCTCCAAGATCTACCAGTAGATCCCAATATACTGGTTGGTGACCATTGCAGTAGCTGATGGCAACAGTATTCAAGCAGTATTATGGGGAGTCAAGAGTTGACTTTGGAGGGGCTCTCTCAGAGCGTTGCAATTTGAGCTGTGGTATGTGTATGCAGCATACCTGAGGGGGTAAGTCTAGTTAAGCTGCGGACACTTGGGGAGTACTGAGTGTCGGTTGTAGGAAGGGTGAGTGTGTGTGCGACTAAGGCTATGTCTATACTGTAGCCTTCTTGCGGAAAAGCTTATGCAAATGAAGCTTGGCATGGAATATCACCGCACTTCATTTGCATAATTAATGAGCAGCCGTTTTTGTGCAAGAGGCTTTTGCGCAAAAAAGAGCAGTGTAGATGGCTCCTTTTTGCGCAAACCCCCCCTCTTGCACAAGAGCCCCCCAAAATGAAGAAGAACAGCTCTTGCGCAAGAGGGGGGTTTTGCACAAAAAGGAGCCATCTACACGGCTCTTTTTTGCACAAAAGCCTCTTGCACAAAAATGGCTGCTCATTAATTATGTAAATGAAGCGCGGCGATATTCCACACTGAGCTTCATCTGCATAAGCTTTTCCGCAAGAAGGCTACAGTGTAGACATAGCCTAAGTGAGAAGAAAGCAAAGGAAAATGGCATGAGATTTGTATGCTGAAAGGAAAATGAAGTTAATAAAGGAAATTCCTTCAATAGAGTATCTTATATTTGTTCTTTGTAAGTGTTTTTTCATATTCTACATGGGTTAAATAAACATAGTGTGAGCACCTGACTTTAAATGGGAACTATGCTCTTAACTCCCATGGAAGTCTTTTGAAAATCTTCCTCTTATACCTCGGTACTGTAATGTGGATCTGAGTCATTTCAGTCATGTGTGTAGCCCCATGCAGCTTAGTGGCATTATTTGTGGCAGTAAGCATATTCTAATAGAAAGCAAGTGCAAGATTGGGCTCCTAATACAGCAATACAAGCCACAGAGGACAAGTCTGATTGTTGGTCTCCAGTGTGATACAGTATGGATATGTCTACACTACCACCCTAGTTCGAACTAGGGTGGCTAATGTAGGCATTCGAAGTTGCAAATGAAGCCCGGGATTTAAATATCCTGGGCTTCATTTGCATCTTCCCGGGTGCCGCCATTTTTAAAAGTCCCCTAGTCTGAACTCCGTGCCCGCGGCTACACGCAGCACGGAGTAGGTAGTTCGAATTAGGATCTCTAATTCGAACTACCGGTACACCTCGTTCCATTTGAACATTCGAATGATAGTTCGAATTAGAGAACCTAATTCGAACTACCTACTCCGTGCCGCGTGTAGCCGCGGGCACGGAGTTCGGACTAGGGGACTTTTAAAAATGGCGGCGCCCGGGAAGATGCAAATGAAGCCCGGGATATTTAAATCCCGGGCTTCATTTGCAACTTCGAATGCCTACATTAGCCACCCTAGTTCAAACTAGGGTGGTAGTGTAGACATACCCTATGACTCTCAGAACCATGAGGACCCATTCTGACTAAAATAAATGTAAGGGATGTGTTACAGTATGTTTGGCTCCTCAAACGATGTATGCAATTGACATAAAATATTCTAGGTCGGATATTTAAATCTCCACGTGGGCAGCTAATGCAATTGGATGAGTTGCCATAGTGCTATCACACACTCCTGGCCAGTGTCACAATAAGTCTGCATTTCTTTCTAAAAACTGTCCCAATAGTATTTATTTTGCTTTAGTTAATATTACTTTGGCAGGGGTTGAGAGTAATCTTCCCTCTAATCTTTTCCATTCATGTGCAGAATAAATTTTTCTGTGTGCACCGAGGCATGTGCAAATGTAGAAACACAAATGTAGCTGTAGGCACTCTGCTAATCAGCTGGGCAGCATTTGAATCTGTCCTGGGTGACTTCACAAGGGCACCGCATACAGGGAACAGTGGATGGGAGTGGTTGTTCATACATATGTGAGAGACTTTGCGATGATGGGGTGGCCACTGGGAAGAAAAATTAACCATCCCTAACCAGCCATTCAGTTTTGAGGAAGCTTCATGAGAAAACGATGAATCAAAATTACTTTGGGAAGATAGGAAATCCTGGAGGTTAATTAGCTCACCTGGCAGGGGTGGTTCCTGTATGGGTCCTACTGGTCCAGTATGTTGGGGATTCTGATGATGGTACATAGAAAATTGCTTTCTGGAGGGGCATATAGCTAGTGATACTGACAAACAGCTTGGAGAACTGGTTTGATATATTCATGTATCTTTTAACAAATATGCGTGATTGGCCCTTTGAAGTCTGCAATTCTCAACTTCTCTATAGAATGTTGCTAAGTCATGTGAGCAGTTTTTTGTTGTAGCCAGCAGCTGATTGTGGTCCACTTGCCACTGACTTTCTAAATAGCTGAGATACCCAGCTCTGCAGATTGGTGCCTGGAGCAGGCAGCAGAGATAATGGGAGATCTAAATTGTTCTGCTTCAGACAGCATTTAGCCACTATCCTTCATTCACTGGAACTGTCTGGCCAGGTGCCAGGAGAAATCACTTCAGAAGAACAAGTCAAGCAGAAGGGGAATAACTCTCACTCACTGTGGCCAACAATTTATCTAACGCACTAGCTGCCTCCACATCTTATCAGATTACACAAGGAAAGGCACTGAAAGGTTATAATTCTGTTTGCTAAACAAACAAAGGTAGTAATGTAGTGCAAAAGGGAACCTATTTTCCCCTGATGTTCATAGAATCATAGAGTAATAGAAATGGAAGGGACCTTGAGAAGGCGGTATGTCCAAGTCCCCTTCACTCACTGCAGGACCAAGCACTATCTAGATCAGTGGTTCCCAACCCTTTTTATGCTGGGGACCGGCAAACCCATTCACAAACTTTTGGCGGACCAGAACAATTTTATTTGCATATTTGTAAATTTATTACGCAACTAATGAATACACAAATATACAAATACAATGCTACCTGACCACCTAGCCCCAACCCAGGCGCTTGGTTCCCAGTGCCTGACACCCTTTGACCCCCATCCCTATGCCCCATGCCCTATGACCCTTTAGCCTCTGATCCCTGTAGCCCATGCCAACACCCTTCTTATAGTAGCCCCATCCAGGTTGATTTCCCTAGTTTATCTATAAGAAGGTCATGTGAGACTGTATGAAATGCTTCATGTGTAAGACCTAGGTAGTATGTATTCCTTTAAATAGCTTGGGAACTCTCAAGTGGGCCTACATATCTGCTAGTGCAGAATTCATTAGATCCTAGAAGAACTAAAGTATATATATGTAGCTAGATTTTGTATATTTAAATATAATTAGTGAACATGGTTATTTGGAACTAACTGTATCTTCTCTTTCCTTATTTTTTGTGAGGAACAAAAGTATGACACCCTCAAAGACGGTAACCTCTGAATTCAGTTTCCTTTCTGGCATCTCATAATTAAGAGGTATTAACTTCAAATTATGCTGGCAGCTTCACAGCATAGGGGGCTCCAGTTAAGAAAGATTAACTTCACAGTTCCTAAAAGGTTGAATTGATGGAGCTAATAAAAAGTGATCGATACAGATCTGAACCAGAGGAGAATTATATGCTGCTTGGTATATGGAAATGGCAGGATTGAGGGACAGGTGTCCTTTTTACTCTACCCCTTATTGAATTTGTATTACAATATGCAATCTGAATATAGCTGGGGAGTGAAGCAGGAAGGTTTGAGACAGGTGTCGTGAATGAAATTGAACCAGAAAACCATGAGAATAAAACCAGAGAGAATAAAAGTTCTTCATGAGAATACTGAAGAGTCATTTCAGGTATTGAGAATTGACCATCATGCCCTCTTAGGGTATGTCTAGACTACATGACTCCATCGATGGAGCCATGTAGATGAGTTTACTAGACATAGGAAAATGAAGCGGCGATTTAAATAATCGCCGTTTCATTTACATCAAAATGGCCGCCGCGCTGTGCTGATCAGTTGTTTGGCGGCACAGCGCTGTAGTCCGGACGCTCCGCGGTCGACAATGGAAGCCTTTGTCGACCGCTCTGGTAAACCTCATTCCACGAGGCATAATGGAGCGGTCCACAAAGGCTTCCGTTGTCGACTGCGGAGCATCCAGACTACCGCGTTGTGCCGCCAAACAGCTGATCGGCACAGCGCGGCGGTCATATTGATGTAAATGAAGCAGCAATTATTTAAATCGCTGCTTCATTTTCCTATGTCTAATAAACTCATCTACATGGCTCCGTCGACGGAGCCATGTAGTCTAGACATACCCTTAATGAGACAAAAATAGTTTGTGACAATTTAAGTGAAGACCACATCACAGAGAAGATACACAAGGGTTTAGAATTCAAACTGAACAGCAACCTTAATTCTGAGACTTCCAGACTTAAGTGCTTCATATAGTTAGCATACTGTTCTCCTAACGTAGTTTGTATATGCATTATTATTGTCACAAGGAATACGCAAATGTATTACAGTCCATCCTCTGCAGACTACAGCTTTTTTCCAATTTATATTTAGCACCAGAACTAGATGTTATACCAACAATGTGGTATAAATCAAGATATCTGCGTTCCAATATAGCACATGGTTTTTAGTCCCAAATTTCTTGTAACTATGAGTTTGACTGTGAGGTTCATCTCTACTTGCTATGAGTAAAGTATTATTAATTATTAATGTTAATTATTCTCATTTCCTTAGAAACAGCTGAAGGAAATAGACTTCATAGTGCATGTCAATTCTTTCTTCTAAAACCTACATACCTTTGACTGTTGAGAAGGGAAATTGAGGACACAGCTCCAACCTTTATCTCACACCTCCAGTCACATTATGAAGTTCATTACAGCAGCCCTGCTGTTTGTTGACAATGTGCTTCCAGTTCCAAAGCCATGTCTACGCTGCCAGTTTCAGCACCAAAACCTCAGTCGCTCAGGGGTGTGAAAAAACACTCTCAAGAGTTATAAAAGTTTTAGTGTTGAAAAATGCCACTATAGACAATGCTTCATCTCCGGGAACCACACTCCTGGAAACAAAGCTAATGCCCTTCGTTTGGGGTTTTTTTTTCTTTATTTCTGGGAGAGCTCTCTCCTGGTGATAAAGAGTGACTAGACTGCTCGTGTCACAGTGCTGTGGCTGCAGCGGTAGCACTTTAATGTGGACTATATAGACATCTCCTAAACCGGTATTTCCACTGTTCTTCCATTTCTGTGGAATCCCTATCTCTCTGGGTGTGTCTAGACTACAGGGTTTTGTCGACAAAAGTGGAGTTTTGTCGACAAAACTAAACCTGCGTCTACACTGCCGCTGAGTTCTGTCGACATAACATCGACAGAACTCAGCAGTTTTGTCGACGGCTGTAAACCTCATTCTGCGAGGAATAATGCCTTTTGTCGACAGAGTTCTGTCGACAGAAGGCGTTATTGCATCTACACTGTCCTTTGCGTCTACACTCTCATGTCGACAAAGCGGCTTGCTTTGTCGACAGAACTGGATGTAGTCTAGATGCTCTTTGTCGACAGAAGCTTTGTCAACAGTATCAGTCAACAAAACTTCTGTCGACAAAAGCCTGTAGTCTAGACGTATCCTTTGTGATTTCTGTGACAATTGGGTTCTATTGGTTTTGGTCACACCTTGCTTCATTTCATTGCATACAAGTAGCTATCTTCAATTCTATCTGGGGGTACATCTACACAGCAGATAACATCGTGTGCGTCTACACTACAAGCCTTTATTTCAAAATAATGTCAAGTTGGAGGACTTCTTACTTCAACTCATGGTAACCCTCATTTTATGAGAATAAGGCAAGTCAGTGGAAGAGTGTTCTTCCTTCAACTTCCTGCTGTATAGACAGCGCCAAAAGCCGAATTAAGGTATTTTGATTTAAAGTATGCAATTGACGTAGCTGAAGTTGTGTAGTTTAATTCAACTTTAGCCCTGCTGTGTAGACATACCCTGGGAAGGAACCTAGTTCTTCTTGCTTGGCCACAGACTTTAAAGCATCATATTAATAAGTATCCATATTTCTTCATATTGTATTAAGAATACATTTCATAATGATATTAATCACAAATGTGTTCCTAGCTTTCAAAAAACCTTCACACTGTACATTTTTATCATGCAGTAATATTGTATACAATCAGTTGATTAAATTATTTATTACCTGAGGGTCAGCACCTCTGACTTTACAGACTAGTAAACTTTAGCAATCTTTTCTTTAAAAAGTAATCCCAGGCCAGACTTCTCTCTCTTGTTGGCGTATATACACCATTTGTTAGCATAATAGCATTGATTACTTGATATTTAAATACACTTTTCTGCATGATGCCAGGGCTAGCCTGAAAAGCAAACAGAGGAATGTGTCTAGGGCAGACCTGTTTACCAACTCCCCCTCATATGCCTGGTTTAAATTTACTCTAGTCATAATCCGAGTATATATTCATAACTCTTAGTACACACTATGTACAAACATCACATAAGAGTCTTAATGATCAGTGAGTTACTTATTTTCAGAAGATACTTTAAAGGGCATATTTTGTTTAGACATTATTACAATAATGTGCAGAATATGAATACAGGGTACTTCAAGTCACAACAATCTATTTTTAGGCTTACCTGCAGTCCCTGTAAACTTTTCTGCCATGTGACAGACTTCTAAAAACAAGGCTAATGGTTGCCCATTGCTAAATTGTAGCAGCTTGCATTCTGCTTAACATCTGATGTAGAAAATTAGGGTAATTCTATTAAATTTCTTAACGTTAATTCCTAGAAAAATCTTAATATTCCTTCTCTGATACTGTGAATATAGAAGACACTTTCAGATGTCACTGTCACTTCCCATTTCATGTGTGCTTAACTGCAAACTGAAGAACACCCCACTGTGCATGTGAATCCAACTACAGTGATTAAGTTCTGAAAACTTACCAATTACAGGTCTTTCAGAGCATTGCATGGCTAGGTCAGCTGTAAGGAGGCATCCTAGCTACCTCAAATAACAATAGCACGAAGTGACATGTTCACCACTTACTTGAGCAATGGCACCCCACAATATTGTATTTGTTCTACTATATCATATGAGGGATGTAAAAGAGTAGTCAATTAGTTGACTACTCGCATTCCCCCCCTTGCTGCCTCTATATCAGAGGCAGCAAAGCGGGGAGCAGGAGCCGGTGCTGGAGGGAGCCTTCTTAAAAGCCAGTTCCCCCCAACACTGTCTCTGCAGTGCCATCTGCACCCACCAGCTCTGCTACTTCTACCAGCAGTAGCCGCTATCTGTAGAGGGTCCCAGTGGGCACTTGGGAACCTCCATGGACAGGAGCTGCTGTGACGAAGCAGCCCCTGTCCATGGAGGGTCCCAACTCCTCACTGGGACCCCCCACAGACAGGGGCTTCTATTAGAGCAGCCTCTGTTTGCAGCTAGCCCCGGCCACTGCGAACAGAGGCTGCTCCAGAAGCAGCCCCTGTCTGTGGGGAGAATGTCTCAGCTCCCTGCTGGGACCCCTGCAGACAGGGGCTGATGGTCCCAGCACAAGCTGAAACTGAGCAAGCCAGGCTCAGTCCCGGCTAGTGCTGGGTCCAGGAGCTACCCCCACTGTGGCTCTGTGGTTTAAATGTAGTAGGAGCCAGGCTGCCTGTGCACCTGGCTCTTATTACATTAAACTGCAGAGCCACAGCGGGGGTAGCTCCTTCTGAGTGTCTTCGCTTATTGACTAATTGTGTAGTAAATACAAATTGTATTGACTCCACGATTACCCAATCACCTGCCTCTTAGGGTATGTCTACACTACAGAGTTTTGGTGGGAAAATGGCCATTTTTCCAAAAAAACCTGAGTTATGTCCACACTGCAATTGTGTTCTTTTGAAAGTAAATCAAAAGAACAGAGGGGTTTTTCCAGCATTGGTAATCCTCTTTCTATGAGGAAGAGATCTTTCGGAAAAAGGTGTGTGTGGACGGGGAGGAGGGTTTACTTTCGGAAGAAGAGGCCTCCAGGAAATAACACAGGTGCCCTGGTGGACACTCTGTCCATACTAATCACAACTCTATAGTTCCTGTCTCCTGCCAGCTCTTAAAGCTGCAGGAAGCCAGCCTGAGAGCAGCACCCTGACCATGCGGTTCTCCCTGCTACAGGCCTTGACACCCATGGCCCAACCTCAAGCCCCCCGAGACTCCTCTGGCCCTCGCAGGGAGTAGCCCCAGGGGTCCGAGGACCCACCCAAAGGGACCAAGAGGCGGGCACCCTCCTGAGAGGAGATCCTGTCCCTCCTCCAGCTGTGGGGCAAGAAGGAGACATTGCAGGATCTCCACTTCAAGCAGGGGAACGCCGATATATTTGAGCACATGGACGAGTCCCTGGCGGAACACGGACACCCACCCCGGACCTTGGAACAGGTCCAGAGTAAGGTGAAGGAGCTCCACCAGGGATACATCAGGGCCAGAGAGCACAGCTCGTGCTCAGGGGCAGGACCACACATCTGCCCCTATTTCCAGGAGCTCCACCAAATCCTGGGGGGTGGGAAATCCATTTCCCCACCCGTCATGGTGGACTCCGGCCTTGAGATCCCCGTCATCGCTCGGCTGGAGGTCACAGTGGAGGAGGAGGAGGAGGAGACGGACACCGTCACCCTGTCCATGAAGCCAGTGCCTGTCAGCCAGGACATCTCCCAGGCCTCATCTGATGCCAGGAAGGGATCTTCAGGTGAGTGCTCTCAGTTTGTCACACAGACAGGGCAAGGGAGGTGGGCACAGAGGGGGCGGAGTGCGAGTGTCACTGGGGCTGCTCAGGCTGGATATCGTGCTGCAGTCTGTGCAGGTGGAACCACGTGCAGCATTAGTGTGCACCATGAAGACTCAGCAGGCATCCCCTGAGCATGGGTGGGATCCTGCTGCCAGGCTCAGGGGAGGCCAGGCACACATCCGGCCCCGGGGGAGGGGGGTCTTCCACCACCTGCCATGGCTGAAAGCAGGCTACCCACAAGAGTGCAGGAATTACCTCAGACACCCCCAGGAGTGCCACACACAGCACGCAGGCATGCCTGCATGTGCGAGGCACCACCCACTCCCGTGGGCAGCACTGTGAGCCGCAGGTGTTTGTGCGGACACCAGGGAGGGCCAGGTTTCTCCTGGATCCTCTGCCGCCCATAAGATCCCATTGTGGCTGGACACTTCCCTTGCCTGCTTGTCTGTGGGCCGGGGGGGTGGGGAGGAAGCGGGCAGCATGGTCCCCTGGGCACCTTGGGGCTCCTGTGAGGCAGGGACTGCTGTGGCCTTGCTCCCAGGACATCCCCCTCCTCTGGCCCGAGGACTGTTGGTTGCTGTTTACAGAGGCATCCATGGCCTCAGGTACACTGTCTGCATGGATGACTGACCACCTCTTCCTCTGTGTTCTATACAGCTGGACCAGTCTGGTCTGAGGGGTGACCCATGCCATCTGTGCCAGCTGCCACAGCCCGGCAGCACCTGAAGGCACACCAGTGTCCAGGAAGACCTCATGCGCCAGCATGTCAGCATCCTGCGTGACATGCAGCAGACCCTGGCACAGAAGATACGTGAGGACACTGAGTGGCAGATCCGTGCCTGGGACCAGCTCATGCAGTGGTGCGATAACATGTGTGCCGTCATGAGCAACATGATGGCACACCCTCCTGCTGTTGGCCCTCCTGCTTACTACCCTCCTGCCCCCCTGCTATGCCCATTCCCCCTCTCCCTGCCCCCTGCATTGCCTCTGCTCCTTCCCCAAGCAATGCCTTTGCCCCCTCCCTCTGCCCCCCACCATCCCTGGACCCACCCAACCCCAACTCTGACAAGGTCCCCGCATCCTAGGTGGCACATCTAGCCACCCCACACACCACTCCGAGCCCCCTTCCCCCTCCAGGTTTTGAGCCCCCCTTCCCCCTGCCCACGTTTTCATAATGTAAGATAAATGCAGACTTCGTCTTGTTGGAAGCCAAACAGGTGTGTTTACTGAGAGGTCAGAGAAAGGGCGAAGGGAGGGGTTGTGGTGGGAAAGGGAAGGGGCAGCAAGCCAGAGGCCCCTGGTGGGGAGGTCCTGGGGAGAGTTACTAGGGTCCTTGAGAGAATTTCTTCCTCAAGGTCTCCCGGATACACATCCCAGCCCGATGGGCCTGGCGGATGGCAGCTGTCTGCAGCTGCTGAAAGGTTTGCCCCTCACGGCCAGTGTCTGTCCCCCACTCTGGGAGGAAGGCCTCCCCATTCCTCTCCACAATGTTGTGGAGGACACAACATGCTGCGACCACCTCGGGGATGTTGTGCTCCCCCATGTCGAGGCGGGTCAGCAGGCATCTGAACTGCGCCTTGAGGTGGCCGAAGGCGCACTCAACCTAGATCCTGGCCCAGTTCAGGCAGCCATTAAATCGGTCCCTGCTGGGGTCCAGGTGTCCGGTATAAGGCTTCATAAGTCATGGCATCAGGGGTAGGGTGCATCCCCCATGATGCACTATGGCATCTGCACATCACCAATGTCAAATTCACGGTGGGGGAAGAATATGCTCACCTCCAGCTTTCCATACAAGCTAGAGTTTTGAAACATGCAGGCATTGTGTGCTCTGCCTGACCACCTGACAAAAATCTCCGTGAACTGTCCATGGTGGTTGACCAGTACCTGCAGCACCATAGAAAATAGTCCTTGCAATTTATGTATTGGGCTGCTCGATGCTCTGGTGTGCAGATCGGGATGTGAGTTCCATCGATGGCTCCACTGCAGTTCGGTAACCCCAGAGCAGCAAATCTGGCCACAGTGGGGTCCAGGTCTCCCAGGCAGATGATCCTGCACAGCAGGATGGAGTTGATGGCTCTTACAACCTGCAGAATGAGACAAACAAACACACAAAACAGAGAATGAGAGAGGGGGTGCCTGAACCCTTGGGAGGTGCCTGATCCTCTCCCATCCCTTCCCTCCCTCAAACACCCCAGGAGCCATCCCCTATGAGGCCACCCCCCAGTAGTAGGGCTGTGTCAGGGTGGGACTGCAGATCCCACCAGGGACGGGGCTTCCTCCCCACCCCCAGTCCACTCCTCATACCTCCCAGCTCCCCTTTCCCGAGGGTCCCCCTTTTCCAGGCCCTCTCCCATGCAGGGACTGCAGCCCGAGAGTGCCTTACCTCCATGAAGAGGGCTCCAGTGGTGGACTTCCTCATGCCAAATTGATTGCCCACTGATTGGTAGCTGTCTGGGGTGGTGAGCTTCCAAATGGCAATTGTGACCTGCTTCTCCAGGGGGATGGCGGGCCACAGGTGGGTGTCACATCTCTGGAGGGTGGGGGCGAGCCAGGTACACAGCTCCAGGTACACAGCAGGTGGCCTTCTGCATGCAGAAGTTTTGGAGCCACTGCTGTTCATCCCACTGCTCCATGGCTAGCCAGTCCCACCAGTCCAAACTGGTGTTGAGCCTCCAGAAACGCCTCTCTACTGTGGGGTGCGGTTGCCAGAGTGTAGGTCCCAAGAATGAGCTTGGGGTCAAGCTCGGTCAGGACCAGGAAGGCAGCTGGCACAAAGTGCTTCAGAAACTGCAGCATGGCTGTGTGGGGCCATCGCATGCCCAGGGGCAGCTCCAGCTCCATGGTACCAAGAGAAAAGCTGTGCAGGGCAAGCACAGCACGGCAAAAAAGCAGGGCAACCATAGCAGGCACTGCGAGAGCTTTGCTGTCCCTCAAAGAGGTAGGCAAGCATGCAGCAAAAGCAGAGAAATGGCTGTCCAGGGGGGTCCCTTTAAGCGCGTGTCTCTGCAAGGCTCTGGCACCAGCACTTGGAAACAACTGGTGACCTAAATACCTGCCTGAAGTGGTTCTGGGTGGCCTTTTATGTGAGAGAGCATCCAATCAGTCTGGATACTCTCTTTCGAAAAAACAATCTGCTTTTTCGATGTGCTTTTGCTTTTTTTATTTCCAAATAAAGTTTCTTCCAAAAGACGCCTGCAGTTTGGACGTAGCCTCAACATCCTTATATCATACATTGTATGGTACACTTGTATATCAGTGCCTGAATCTTTGCATTATTGCAGTTGAAGTACAGGACAAAATACTTCCCAAATTGATTTTATAGGGGAAGTGAAACTCTTTGACAGCAAATAAGGGGCACCGTTTAAAGTAAAGGAGGTGGTTAGCAGAGCCATGCTTAAACGAACTAAGGATTAAATGGAAATCTATTATGAATTCTGATTATGTGCTCATAGGACTCAGAGCTGCAGGTGACTGACTACAGTTCTGATCATTGGAAAGCCCTGTGTCACTCCTTAGATTGTTTGTTTATATTGACCATTTGTGCAAACAACGTTGATTTTTGGACACCTCAGTTTTTGGGTGTCTGACTTAATCTCCTTTAAAGGACCCTACGTGGCTATTAATAGGATTGGGTACTTAGTTTTTCCATGAAGATTAGGGCCTTTTAGGAATGTCAAATCGAGTCATCCAAAATCATCACCTGTCACTAATCACATTGGCTAGGCTTTGCTAATTTACTCATCATACAGGGGAAGCAGAAGGGTGATCCTTTTTGCATCAAAACAGGCTGCATCAAACAAATGTTACATTGACAAAGGTTTTCCTACAAGTATTCTAAGCAGGGAAGTAATTGCGATGGCAGCTGGTTGAGAGATGTTAGTGATAGCCACACGTATTATCTATTAATGACCCCTGCCATATGGAATAATGACACAGTAAGCAGCAATAGAGCGCTCCCACAAAAATGTTCAAGTAATAATTTGCAAAAAGTACATTTTATGTGTGGTAGCAACAGCTGCAATGGGAACAGAGGGACAGGGAGCCTGGTGAACAGCAGTTTAGGATATGGAACATATTTTGAAAGCAGGATTTTTATTCCCACATGAGCACATTCCTTGGCCCTCATGGCCATGTCTACACTAGGAAATTATTTCAAAATGATTAAAATCAATTTAAAAATAACTCTTGATTTAAGAAAATTGAAATAGTGTCTCCACTACAGGGCAGCATCGGAATTAGTTAGAATTAGTCTGAAATAGTACGTCCACATTGATTGGAGCCTGCCTCGGACTTGGAGCCCCTGGAAGCACTCCGGGGAGGGCAGTAGGAGGATGGATATTTCCTGTGGCTGCTTGGTCAGGCAGGCTGCAACCCGTGCTTTCAGGAGCTCCTCTCGACAGCTGTGTCTCACCCGCCACTCCTCCGCTGCCTCCCCCCTCGCAGGACACAAAAGGGATGCGTGGGCATGTGCCACCTTGTGCTCCGGTTGCCTTGCAGCACTCACACCATGGAGCCAGAGCTGCTGCAAAGCAGTGCCAGGCTCATGGGCCTCGTGCTGCATCTCATGCTGCAGTACTTCCAGACTGCCCGCATTTGCTCCAGCAAGATGAGGACTAGCAGAACGAACCCCAGAGTGGATCGGGCACCCTGCTTGCCCAGGTCCTGGCGCTCCTGCTGCTGTGCATGCCCCTCTGTCCCCTGGACACCACGGAACACCACTTCTGATGGCAGGAGACAAGCTCGGACTGGTGGGAGCACATCGTCCTGCAGGTGTGGGACAACCAGCAGTGGCTGCAGAACTTCCATATGCAGAAGGTCACCTTCCTCGAGGTGCATAGGTACAAGCACCTTCTACATACAATCAGTAACAGAGCCCCTAGTGGACTTCATGGATTCACTAGCCCTTCTCCTTTTTCAGGGTCAAAACTCTGTTTGGGGCTTTGTTTTGTTTTGTTTTAATTCATTTTATTAATTCACTGTTTCAATACTGTAAAGGTAAATATTAAGCTTTTTAATTATATCCCCATATACAGTTCTAATGATATGCAAATTATACTAGGCTATAACAAAAATAGATAAATCCTCATTCTGCTGAAGACAGTGGCAAAATTCCAGTTGCTTTTCAGTTAGGTTAGGAGAGGGACAGGCAATAAGCAGACTGTGGGCCAAACCTGGACTGCCAGATGCTTTTGAATGGACCCTGAAATCTTTTTATTAACTTTAATATTGTCATTATTTTTGTATTATTTTCTTTGAAATCTGGACCTTGAGTATACCTTGACAAAAATAATTGACTAACCCAGGTTAGGATTTGGCTCACTATCTCTTTGTCTACATCATAAATACAATGGGAAGGAAACAGCTGTACAGTTTTTAATATACTGTAAAATAAGCTTGCAGCACACCTTCCTTTTATGTCAATATTATGGGATGCTAAGAGGCAACTGATTTCTGGAATCTAATTTAACATAATACCACATCACAGGATTTTGGTTTACTCATTTCATTTCAGCATTGCACAGTAGGAGTAACAAATTGGATTTCTTGACCCTTATGACAATGCAGACAGTAAGCAGCAAACCAGTTTGCAGTCAATGGGCAATGAAGCTGGAACCCTGGGCATATTGTAAATGAGCTGTAACTGCTCTAGGGCTCTTCACATTGCTGTTTTCACTTTGAAAAGCTGCATGAGACTGAAGGGTCAGAGGAAATAAGGCAGGGAGGGAGGAATTCGATCATATTTATTACCAGTAATTGTATTGCACTAGTGCCTAGACACTCAGCCAAGGCTGGGTGCTACATTATGCATACAAACAGGGAGTAAAAGCAATCCCTGGCTTGAAGAGCTTACAGCCGAAAGAGGCAAGACAGACTAAGGGTATGTCTACACCAGTGGTTCCCAACCTTTTCGAACATACGACCCCTTTTCAATCCATTAAAATTTCACAGACACACCCCCCTTCCTGGGGGAGGAAAAAAATAAAAGGAAAAGTAAGGAAAGAAAAAGAAAAGTTTACTTTTAAAATGTCCATGGACCCTCTTCAGTACTGTCACAGACCACCAGGAGTCCGTAGACCACAGGTTGGGAACCACTGGTCTACGCTACACAGCTTATAGTGACAGGGCTGTGTCAACACATCCATGTAGCTAAAAGTCAGGCAGCATAAACATTGTTTTTCAGCACTTCTGCTGACAAAAAGCTTCCCCCCCCATTGGGTGTGTCTACACTACCAAGTTTTGACACCAAAAGCTGCCTTTTGGTGACAAAACCGTGAGAGCCCACGCACTGCAATGGGACTTGTGTCATGAAAAATGTCTGGTTTGGGCAACAAAAACCTTTCAACCCTATGAGAGACTTTTTTCTTGCCCCCTCCTTTTATTGTCAACAAAGAGCTAGCGAGCAGCACTCTGCTGTTTGTTTTGTCGACTGAACTGGCTTCCGCCAATGTCCCACAATGCCAGCTCTGATGGTTCTGCTTGGTGTTTTCCTCTCTGCTTCCCTGTAGGCATGAGCCCCTCCCCTTTCAAAGCTCCAGGAACTATCGGACAGCTGAGTGAGCTGCTCCGTTTGGGGGAAAAACAGAGCAAATCATTGGAGTGCTCCTGTTCAGCTCTACTAGGACAGGCTGCTGTGCTGCTTTGACGTGCCTCAGCATGAAGAGCTCACAGAGCTACGCATGATGCTGCTCACAGCAGCTGAGGAGGCTGTGGGAGAACTTAGAGGTAATCCCAAGATGCACAGGGATCAGCTCTGCCTTCCCACAACGCTGCATTGTGGGATACATACCCACAGTGCACTGCTCACACTGTCAGTGATGGTGGACAAGATCTATTGACAGAGGGAGCCTCAGTCAACTTTTCTTTTGGTGACCTTTGTGTGCCAACAAAATCTGGTAGTGCAGACATACTATCTGAGCGGTGTTTGCTTTGTCCACAGGCGAGCACTCCTGCTGACAGAGACCTGTTTGATTAGTACTTGCTGATGGCAAAGCTTTTGTCATTGGAGGATGAACTTAAGCCCTATAGGTGAGGCAGAAAGATGCCACACAGAGTGAATAGAGTTGCGATGACTTGCAAACATGGTTAGATTTAAAAATAAAAATTGGGGTGGGGTTTAAAGCTGTGTTGTATATTTACACTGCTTTATAGCAGATTGAATGAGAAAGGAAGGTAGGAAGGTAGACTTGCTAGGTATCCGGATTGACCCGGACAGTCCAGTATTTTCGCCTCCTGTCTGGTAAAAAAATTCAGAAAATACCAGACACCTAAAATGTCCAGTATTTTCTGATTTTTTCCTGGCCAGGAGGTGAAAATACCGTGTGCTTACCTGTTTCCACAAGAGAGCTGTCTAGCCTGGAGCAGGAAGACAAGATGGCAGATGGGAATGCTCTCCCCCTTTTTTTTTCTCAACAGAATTTTTTCCCTGGTATTTTTTTTGGGGGGGCGGTGTTCGGTATTTTTGGTTAAACCATCTGGCAACCCTATAGGAAGGGATTACTTAAATGAAAGAGGAAGGAAAACTGAGGGGAATGTACAGAAAAAATAAGTAAAGATGAAGACAGACAACATGAGGTTGAAGGGGAGAGGCTGAGCAGCGATGCAGGAATAGATTAAACCAAGCAGCCAGTCAACAAAGGAGAGAAAATGTCCAACATACAGTTATAGATTTGTATAGAACATGCAATGTATTAATTTCTCACAGCTCCCACAGTGTGTTAGGCACTTTACAATCATAGATGACACCATGATTTCTGCCCCGAGGAACTCTGTTAAATGACAGGTCTCTAAACAAAGTGGGTGAGCCTCAGAAGATTAGCCATGTTAGTCTGCATCTGCAAAAACAATGAGGAGTCCCGTGGAACCTTAGAGATTCAGATTTATTAGGACATAAACTTGCATGGGTAAACCCCATTTCATCAGATTAATTGGAGTGGAGTTTACAGAGGCAGGGGTGTATATACAAGGACAACAAAAGAAAGAGGATACTTGTGTAATTGAGATTAGTCAAGTCAGGGTGGAAGTAGCTCATTCACAGTAGTTGATGTGGAAATGTGGCTGTCAAGAGAGGGGAAATTGCCTTGATAATGCATTTTTCAGTTAAGATCCCCTTTGCCCACCTTGTCTCTCTAGTATCCTGGGATGGACTTGGCTACAACAATACTGCATGTGGATCTCTAAACAATTGGTGAAGGGGGAATAAAAGGAACAAATATTTAGGTGTACTAACAAATATAAGTAAAACAGAACATGAACAATTTTAGCAAGTTACTCTCAAGTATGACATCCTTTATCAAGTTCCTGTCTTTTACTATATTTAACCATGAGTAATTAAAATATTAAAATGCAAGGATTTCAGGATGATAAAGCAGCTCATCATGCTAATTCTGTGTTGAACCTGTTGTCATGCACCACATCCTGTTGAGAGAGGCTTGTGAATATGAATATGCATAACATGATGATGCTTTTTACAAAATTGATGTAACCTATCAATTTAACTGTTAGAATCTGCTGGATCTGTATATCCTATTTTTGTGGATGTATCATTCTTGCCTGTAAAGTTAGAAATATGAAATGTGAATCTGTTTATAGTTCTAAATATGCTCATGAGCAGGGCTCGACAAACCACGGCGAAATCCACTAGCCAGCCCCGCACTGCGCATGCGCCAGACCCGCATTGCACATGCACGCGCCACCGGTGAACGGGGCGACTGGCTGAAATCTACTCGCCGTGGGCGAGTAGATATACTGATTCGTCGAGCCCTGCTAATGAGGGCCATTACTGGTACCCTGGAAACTTAATGACTCAGTGATCAAATCGATGACCTGTGAATAGCCTTGTAAGCCTGTAAGCCCAACAGTGGTTGGTCCTAGAAAGCCATGTGATCATACCACCTGGCACTGGTGTCCATTTTGAACCTGGTATTTTCCCATGGGAATGGGGAATGCCAAACAAAGGCATCCCCACCCTGGGGAAAGTCTATTTAAGCAATGGGAAGCAATCAGTCTTTTGTCTTCAGCAACTTTTGAAACTGTGTGGCACACCCTAAGGGTATACAAAAGAACTTTGAAGAAGCTGTAGACCCAAGTCAGAGTAAAAGATCAACTCTGATTTGAAGCTTTTACCTGAAATAAGAACAATTGTTTAGGGTAAAAATTTACAGGCAACAAGTTTCTTAGTGGATTAGAACTAACTAAGCATTTTCTGTTCATTTTAATTTGTTAACTTACTTTGATCTGACGGTTTTCACTTGCAACAACTTAAATCCTACCTTTTGCACTTAATAAAAACACTTTTGTTTATTATCAGGCCCAGTGTAAATAATTGTTACTGTGGGAAGGAGGAGAGCAACCACTGTGCATATCTCTCTTTCACTGATAAAGAGAACTGATTTGATCTCATGAGCTTTCTCTGTGTAAGACTTTTACACAAAGTAAGATGGATTTATTTGGAATTTTGATCCTTCTTTAGGGGTGGTTTCCTGGGTATTGAGACCTTATAGCTGAGGCATCTTTAAGCTGAATTGAACTTGTATCTGTGCTGCTCTACAGGCAGGGCAGTAACCCCAATTCTGTGCTTTGTCTGGGGGAGACCAGAGGATTTGGCCCAGCAGGACAGGATGCTGGGAGCCAGAGAGGGCAAAAAGGTGGGTGTGAGTGGCATGATCAGGATACCAGGGGGACAGCCCAAAGGAACTTCTGTGATTGCACCTCATCACAAAGCTTTTATCCTGAATAATTGAATCATGTGGGTTTTATAGAGTCCTTCCTATCTGAGCATTCTTATCACATTTAACATAGTGGCAAGAGTTGCTGTCTGAGACCAGGGTGCTATGACGTTTTAGGACATATCTGAAATATTATCAATAAACGATAACTTAAAATAAAGAAGGAGGAGAAGGAGCAGGCCATCCAGGTGACATATGGATAGACAATTTCTATTTAAGTTATCTTGCATATATTTCTCAAAGGCAGAGAAAGACCACCTTTTGCTTTCAGAGATGCTACAGTTAATTTCAATGGGCTTTAATCATGACCATCTGATAGCTCTAGACTCTAAAAAGGAGAGAAAGCATGATCTAGGAGTTAGGGTACTGTACTAGCAGTCAGGGGACTGGCTTGGCATGGCCTGGCATGTGATCTTCAGGACATCATTTATCCTCTCTGTGCCTCTATTTCCCTTCCCACCCTACGGATGTCTTATCTTTTGCAACTCTGAGTTCTCTAAAGCATGGACTGACTCTTACTATGCATTTGTTCAGTGGCAACTATGCTGGAACCACATTTTTTTCTGGTGACTGTGTTTCTGAAATATAGATAACATTTAATAGTCATTTAATAATAAAGGTAGTTCAAAGTAAATTGTAGTTGGGTGTTATGTGTTTCTTATTCCATAAAATAGTTTGACTGGAATACCAAAACATTTCTGAAGTGTGCTCTCAAGAGCCATATTCTACTATTTCTGGAACTTGTCTACAATGAGTTATCATATGAACTAGGATGTTAAATGATTAACCAAGAAGTTGGGAGAATAGGAGAACAGGTCCACCAATGGCTATTAATCAGCATGTGTAGGAATAGTGCCCAGAGCCTCTGCTTGTCAGAAGCCGGGAATAGGCAACAGGAGTGGATCACTTGATGATTACCTGTGCTGTTCATTCTCTCCGGGCACCTGGTAAAAAACAAGAGCAAGCCTTTACTAACTGTCTACAGAGGAAGTTGCTCTTCCAACTATACAGACCCCAAGGACTTTGTACAATACAGCTGAAAGCAAGTGACTTCTGCAGCACCATTCACTATAATCCTTCGAAGGATAATGATTTGGTAGGAAGAAGCCAGTGTTAGGTTGTTTCAGAAAAAAAGGTCTGTCTATCCCACCTTCTCACATGATTTGTAGAAAGCCACATCTTCCAGCAATGGTGCAAGTGAAAAGAAACATTTACTGTAACTATTGCTTGTATTATGGTAGGATCGAGAAACCTCCACCAACATAAGTGCCCCGTTATGCTAAGCACTGTAGTCATACTGGCTATGTCTAAACTACAAGCCTCTTTCAAAAGAGGCTTTTTTTAAAGAATCTTTTGAAAAAGCCTCTTTCAAAAGAGAACGTCTAGACTGCAACCACTTTTTTTGAAAAAGCGAGCTGCTTTTTTGAAAGAGAGCATCCAGACTGCCTAGGTGCTCTCTTTCGAAAAAAGGTGTTCTTCTCTAGAGCACTTTCGAAAAAAGGTGTTCTTCCTCATAAAATGAGGTTTACCGTGATCAAAAAAACCAGCGTGTTCTTTTGGTTTAATTTTGAAAGAACTCAGCGGCACTCTAGACACAGGGGAAGTTTTTTCGAAAAAAGGCCACTTTTTTCGAAAAAACCCTGTAGTCTAGACACACCCAGTGTGACAGAGTTCCTACAAAAACATAGTGGGTCCTGCGCTTCCTGGCAGATTTAATAGAATCATAGAACCATAGAGCTGGAAGAGACCTCAGGAGGTCATCAATTCCAGCCCCCTGCCCAAGGCAGGACCAATCCCAATTAAATCAACCCAGCCAGGGCTTTGTCAAGCTGAGACTTAAACACCTCTAGGGATGGAGACTCTACTACTTCCCTAGGTAAACCATTCCAGTGCTTCACCACCCTCCTAGTGAAATAGTTTTTCCTAATATCCAACCTGGACCTCTCCCACCACAACCTGAGACCATTGTTCCTTGTTCTGCCATCTATCACTACTCTGAACAGACTTTCTCCAGCCTGTTTGGAACCTCCCTTAAGGAAGTTGAAGGCTGCTATCAAATCCCCCTTATTTAGTCTCTTCTGCAGACTAAATAGACCCAACTCCCTCAGCCTCTCCTCGGAGGTCCGATGCTCCAGCCCCCTAATCATTTTGGTAGCCCTCCGCTGGACCCTCTCCAATGCATCCACATCCTTCCTGTAATTGGGGGCCCAGAACTGGACACAATACTCCAGATGTGTATTTGCTTGCCTCAGAGGCTCACAGCAGCCCAGTTTTAGGCACCATGCTGAGGGCTTTAGTTTGCGGTTTGCTCAGCTCTTTTCATCATCGACCAGCATATGATAAAACAGAGAATAAACTCCACAGTGCTTTTCCCCAAGTAGAAAAGGGGAGGTGGGTTTTGGGGGGAACCCAGGCCCACCCTCTACTCTAGGTTCCTGCTCAGAGCCATGTAATAGTAGCTGCCTGTGTGAGCCCAACACCTGATATAAGACAGCTTTAAGACCCCACACCTTCCTTTTCTGCAGTTTGTCCTCTTACGGTATGGCTAGACTA
The DNA here is from genome assembly GCA_032595735.1 of Pelochelys cantorii. Taxonomy (NCBI): domain Eukaryota; kingdom Metazoa; phylum Chordata; order Testudines; family Trionychidae; genus Pelochelys; species Pelochelys cantorii. The sequence goes on along the minus strand of CM064339.1, from coordinate 8,036,979 downwards.
TATGGCTCCATCAACGGAGATGATTTTACTAGACATAGGAAAATGAAGCGACGATTTAAATAGTCGCCGCTTCATTTACATCAAAATGGCCGCCGCGCTGTGCCAATCAGCTGTTTGGCGGCACAGCGCGGTAGTCTGGACGCGCCACGGTCGACAAGGGAAGCCCTTGTTGACTGTTCCGTTATGCCTCGTGAAATGAGCCCCTGGATTCTTCTAGTGGGTGGGAGTTCCCATTGTTCCCCATCACCCCCAGTGGTGCACTGCATGTGGCACCAGAGTTTGGTGCTGGGAAAACACTACCTTCCCCTAACTGATCCCCTGCCCTGCAAGGAGGCATCGCATCCCAGTGACTTCTCTGCTGAGGCTGCTGACCCTGTTCTTGCTCCCAGTTCCTGCCCTACCCAGACCATAGGAGGGTCTGGCCTGTGGACGTTCAGGGGCCTGATGTCATGTTGCCCAATGCACTGAAGGATGAAATGTGCAGTTTCTTGGAGGACATTCATGGCTCCAAGATCAAGGTGGCTCTTGCCCTTCAGTGCTGGAGAGATTTCCCCCTTATTCTCTGGATTGTAAGGGACATTTTAGGGGAGGGATAAGGGACCAGGCAATGGGAGACTGTCGCCTACAAGAGGATCCACTGCTTCCATGATGTCTTGCTCATATTCAGGTTCAGTCATGGTTTGCTGTGGGGCCCAATGGGAGCTGCAAGTGCTCCCGCCAGCGAGTATCTTCCCCAGCCCTCCCAATGCTGCCATTCATCTTTGCCACTCTAAATAACCAGGGCTGTAGGATGGATCTCCACCAGTGTTGGGTGCTCTCCTTCCTTCGGGAGAGGGGAACGCCATCATATTCCTGCAGGAGACCCATACTGCCCCAGCCACCGAGGCTAGCTGGTGGCTGGAGTGGGCGGACAGTCTTTTTTAGCCACTTGTTGTCTTGTCAAGCGGGCGTGGCGACCCTTTTCTCCCCGAACGTACAGCCTGAGGTGCTGGGGACCGCCGAGGTCATGCAGGGTTGCCTGCTGTACGTCCGGGCTCAGTTGGAGGGGCTCATGTCACACCTTTTTAATGTTTATGCCCCAACATCTGGCCCAGAGAGACTCTGCATCTTCCAGCAGGCATCTGCCTTCCTCAGCTCCCTGGATCCTTGTGAGTGCCTGGTCCTAGGTGGGGATTTCAACTGCACCCTTGAGGAATGAGACAATACGGGGACTGAGCAGTCCCAGGCCACTGTGGACGTCCTCAGGGAGATAATAGATCAACAGTCCCTGGTGGAAATCTGGTGCAACCGCCACCCAGACAAGGATACCATGTTCACCGTCTCTGTGGTGTAGTCCCCCTTGGAGAGCCAGAAGTTGGTTCTGGCAGAAGTCACCAGGATAGGAGACCTCCTGGACTACGATTGGGGTGACTGGGTGGATCCTCTGGTGCTTGCCTAGTACATGGGGCTTTCCACCCTTCATACTCCCCAGTACATACTTCAGGAGGTGAGGGACACTTTGCTGCCTGCTGCCCGGGTTTACATCGACTGTGTCCTGTGAGAGGGCGTACCCCACCCAGCCCTCAACCCTGGCCCTCTGGATCTTTCCATCAGCCCCCAGCCTCACATGACTTTCCGACTGCCTCCCCCTTATCATCTGAGCCAGCTGCACACATTGCAGCCAGTACCCTTTTGAATCACATCAAAAAGTCATCTGTACACACTCTTCACTTCCCCTACCCTCATGTCCTGCCTAGAGACCAGAGGGCGGGGCCTTCTACCACCAGTAGAGGATGGAGAGCCTCAGTGGGCCAGTCTTTACTTTGGTTCCATGGCCCTCCAGGGACATCAGCTGGAGAATCCTCCATGGCACTGTGAGCACGGGTGTGTACTTGGCACAGTTCATCCCTGTTCCTGACACTTGCCCCTTCTGTGGAGTGAGGGAGATCCTGGTGCACGTCTGTCTCGAGTGCACCAGGTTACAGCCCCTCTTTCAGCAGCACTTCTCCCCTCACCTGTTAATTTACACACACCCCATCCGCGGCTCCACAAAGTCACCAGACTTCCTCATCAACCGCCTCCTGACTTTAGCCAAGATGGCAATTTACAAGACCAGGGAGCAGAGGTTGGCTGAGGGAGGGGCCTGCGACTGTGGGGCCTATTTCTGCTCCTGTATCTGTTCATGCATCTGGCAGAGTTCCACTGAGCAGTGTCTGCTGGCTCTCTTGAGGCCTTCGGGGGGGTAGTGGGAGCTGTCTGGGGCTCTCTGTTCAGTGTCCTTGTCCGGCTCCCTCATTTTAGATCTTTGACTTCCACACCCATCCCTGTTTTCTCTTTATTTGACCTCCATAATAATTTGGTGTTTCAGGTTCTGTGGATCCTCCCTATTGGTGGGGGGAGGTCGTTTAGATGTGGTCAGGCTTTCACTAACCTCCCAGACTCCAATAGGACTACTTTTTTATAGCCTTCTGCTCTGACCCTGTCACAATACACAGTAAGCAACAGTCCTTGCTTCAAACAATTTATAGTACAAATAGGCCAGACAGATAAATGGTGGGAGAAAGGAAGTACCATTTCCATTTTTCAATGTGGGGGAAATGAGTCAGAGGCGAAGTAAGTTGCCAGAGGTCACCAGGAAGTCAGTGGCGGGGCTGGGAATTGAACAGTGTTTATTGAGTCTCAGTCCAGTGCCTTCACTGCTAGGACATCATTCTACTGTGCTATATGCAAATAAACTAGAAAGATAAGTAAAAAAGCTGTTACTGTAATCCTAGAGTGAGGTCTGCCTGTTTGACACCAGTGTCACATAGGGTCCTTAAAGCAGAATCAGAGATGTGCAGGTGGTAGGAGGGTGGAAGCCATGGCTCTAACTTCTTGTCTCCTTGCAGGGAGCCAGGTATGTTCATAGAGGGAACAGTTTAGGCATTTTCCTATGTGCAGAGAGTTACCCGTCCTGGTCCCCAGCCCTTAGGGAGGGGATGAGCAGAAATTAGGGACTCTTGTTCCCCACTCACTGGTCCAGAGACAATCTGGCTCAGTGCTGTATGGCTGCTGCTATTCTGACTAAAAGGATAATCAGAAATAATAATGGGTTTCTAGCTGCACCTAATGGTTTTAGGTCTCTGCCTTAAAGTACTGGTTGGGCTTGAAAATCAGCGGATTTTTTTCTATTCTCAGGTGAAATGGCACAAGAGGCTTTCCAGCAAACAGCAGTCAGTGTGCTCGGGATGCAAATAAAGAGACAGGCAGAGTCTGAAAACCTCCCTCTTCCTAACAGGGGAGGCTGCTGCCAGGCTTTCATCTGCCAAAGCAGAAAAGGTTATTAGCTTCAGCTGAAGCAGATCAGGTGTTGATTGGCATTTGAACAGCCCATCCAGACAGCAATTTGCATGAGAAATGTGCTTTGAAGAAGAGTCTTTGATGTATTTGTAACTTGTGAATTCACATTATTTTCCAATCACTCTTAGCACTTTCATTCACTGTGAATCCCTTCAGCATTTAAAAAAACGAAATGGGACTTTTCTGCTCCATTCTTCCATTTTATTCATTCACTCTGAACCAACTTTTTCTGTTCTCCTTAGTAATAGAAGAAAGGCCAATAAAATTGCATTGATAAAAGTGAGCCAAAGGACAGCAACCTTTGACAGCCATAGCATGGTGTAAGAGCTCAGATAATATGTCTATAAATCAAAAGAAAGAAAGAATGCAAACACAATAACAGCCTAAAAAATGAGGAAAAGAGAAGTTTAGTGTTATCACAGTCAGTAGTGTAGATGGGCATGTAATATACTCTCCTGAGCAACAAACTCTAGAAAAACTTCACATGTCATTGGGAATACTGCAGCAAATCTCCAATCCATATATGGCTTAATATTCAGTTTGCAGAGAAACTGCATCATGTAACACTTGTACATCAGGTGTGTTCAGTACCCACATCACACACAGAGTCTAAACACTATTGGTGAAAAGTAGTGCTATGTAACAAATAAAGCTGCTAGACAATTCTTCAGGACATGCTTTTGAAGCACTCGGTAAGAATACTTCAATAATCATTATGTCAGAATCATTTCGGAAAATATGCTGTGCTTTGCCTGTGGCAAAACATCAGCAGCAATCAATATTTAAAACCTGAACTCAGGGGAAGAGAGAAGCCTGATCTGTACTAACTCTTCAGTCGTTGGAGTTCAGATTTGTCCATTAAAAGATGTTAAGTTGACCTTGCTCAAAGCAGGGGGTTGGACTGGATGACCTCCTGCACCTCTTTCAATCCTACTCTTCCATTGTTCTAATTAGAATGATAAAGAAGAAAGGGATGTTGAGGCTGGGATATATACATATATATAATAGAAATACAAAATCAAGTATCTGTATTTGGAATAGAAAACTGATAAAGTTAAATACTCAGGACTCTGTTAATTCCAGGGATTGAACAGCTCTCACAAGTTTGCAACAATAAATACATGAAGCATTCTGTCAGGTAGGGCAGTGCTCTTATTCCGATGTTACAGAAAGGGAACTAAAACAATAAGGTCATACAGGCAGTGTGTGGTGAGCATGACATTGAACCTAGTTCTCCCAAATCTCAAGATAACACCCTAACCATCCTTCTTTTGTCTATGGAAGATCTAATGTTATACTTACTGAAGCAAGAAATAGCTGGAGGCAACTCCCCACCATTTTCCACCAAACTTATTCTCACCAAGCCTTTAGAACAGGGGTGGGCAAAAGGGCCTCCACATCTGGATTTGGCCCGGCAAGCAGGTTGATCTAATCCACAGATGCCCTTGCCACTCCCCCACACCAAGGCCAATCAGAGTTGACTCTAAGCACTAGCAGGATGGGGGCAGGGCGGGAGAAGACTTCACGCACTCCCTACCCCTACCCCTCAGGCCCTGATTGGCCTGGGGGCAGGGAGAGTACGCAAAGTCTCCTCTTATCACCAGGGGTGTGGGCATTTAGAGGGAACTGCCAGCTGTTCAGAACAACTGGGGGTTCTCTCTGGGGAGGGGCAGGTGCAAAGACTTCACATGTTCTCCCCACCCCAGTCCAATCAGGGTCTGTGGCTGGGGAAGCATGGAAGTGTCCTGGCCCCACCCCTTCCCCCAAGTCCCCGCCCCTTCCGGGGTGGCCCGGGGCCACTTCAGAAATTTTTGAAGTGTCCCCCTCATCTAAAATGATTGCCCACCCCTGCTTTAGAACATCTATTATAAACAGTTTTGTCCCTACCCCGAGACCAACACTAGTCCTCAGTACTAGTCTATGAGCCTGTTCTTGGGCAAGGAAGGATGGAAATTTGGCTCCAAGTGTCAAACATTCAGACTGTCACACACACATACATGCTTTAGACATAGGCATGCAAATATTCTGATATTGTGCGCTCATCTAGAAATGCACTTGCACAAACCATGACGTACACATACAAACACACAAGCATTTGTATACCTACATTGGCCATGCACACTTTTGCATGTACCAGTTTGAAAGCTCGACTCTGTACTGCCTGCTGAAGAGTTGAAATAGTCAAGAGGGACATATTACATTTTTTAGTGGCTTTGTTCTCAAAGCTCAACTATGGATCAGGAAATTGTGCTCCAAATTCGTGATGTGGAATGAGGTATGCTCTGAGACAGGTTTATGGAAAACGCCTTGGACACTTAATTCACTGGATGTGGAAAGTCATAATTACACAAGTTATGCGAGAAAACTTAACTCTTAAAAGGTTTGGAAGATCACTTTATTATGGTTTTCACTTTGCCTAGATAAATGGGAAATGTTCCCTGTAGCGAAAGATCACCTAAGTGAAAACTACATTAAGGAGGAGAGCTGTGTAATAATGCAATCTTTAATAATGTAGTCTTACGAAGTTCTACGCAAACATTATTATCTTTTTCTCATTAAGTCTGTGTGATGACTTTAATAAATGCTTTAATTAAATATGTTATTAATGAGAGTGTGGTTAAAATTATAAGGAGATTCTCAGACAAGCTTAGAGCTAGTCTGAGAAACTTTAAAGTTTCCCTCCTGCATAAAAATGAGAATGGAACTTTCTGTGGGATTTTTGAATCTTTGGGTGATGAGGTTGACTGGAGGAATTGGCCTTCATTATGTTTAATTTTTAAAATCCGGATTCTGCAGTTATGTTCTTGTTAGCTCTCAGTAGCGTGGGCCTGAAATGTGCTTGGAAGGGACACCTCCAAAGGAAGCCTGTGGTGCTGAAGGAAATGAGTGGGTGGCAACCTTCTCTTCAGATCTTCACTGCCCTAGCACGGTGCTAGGAGGTGTTGTGCTCTTGAAGGTGCCATCTCCCATATGAGATTTAAAATCCAGATCCTGAGCACACATTTTTCATAGGCTTTGGGATCTCAATATTGGTTTAATAAAACATCAAAGTAATTACATTCTACCCCCATAACTTCCAGCTGCTGTTTGTTTATACACTAGACTCTTCACTTTTTATCTTAAATTGTTGTGCAGTGTTCCTGACATGTTAATATTACACCCCAGAAGTAGCTACATTTCAGTGATTATTCAAAATGAGCCTTGTCATGCACACTGAGACCCTTCAGGATGAAACTATTTATATGAACATAAGCTGCACACCATTTTTTCAGCTACTGTATATTCCTCCTCTTTTTGGGAAGAGTTGCATGTAATAGAAGTCATTCCAACTCCAATATGATACAAACAATTACATGCAAATAAATAAAATACAAAGCCATGGTTTACAATATTAAGGCTGACTATGACAATGCAAAAGTGTTGGGGTGTACAGAAATTGAAGGGCTATTAGTAACAGCCTGCTAAACTTGCAAATACTGTGGGCTGTGCCTACAAAAGCTCATGGTACCATCAACAAATTTTTGTTACTCTTTAAGATGCTACTCACTGGTTTTTTTAGGTTTTTGCAAATACTATGTATGCTTAAGCATGCATTATAAAAGCCTAACTAATAGTTGAAAAAATTACTTATGTGCAGTGTTGGTGATGTGAAATCAGCTATTGCACCTGCATATTAGAAAATCAGTTCATTTCACAAGCTATATGGTGATACTAGTAATCTGTGTTTAAAAGATTTTTCAATAATCTGTATGGCTGTGTCTAGACTGGCCACTTTTTCCAGAAAATCAGCCGCTTTTCCGGAAAAACTTGCCAGCTGTCTAGACTGGCCGCTTGAATTTCCGCAAGAACACTGATGATCTCATGTATGATCGTCAGTGTTCTTGCGCAAATACTATGCTGCTCCCATTCGGGCAAAAGCCCTCTTGCGCAAATGCTTTTGTGCAAGAGGGCCAGTGTAGACAACCCAGAATTGTTTTGCGCAAAAAAGCCCCGATGGCTAAAATGGCAATCGGGGCTTTCTTGCGCAAAAGCGCGTCTAGATTGGCCAGGGACGCTTTTCCTCAAAAAGTGCTTTTGTGGAAAAGCGTCCGTACCAATCTAGACGCTCTGTTCCGAAAATGCTTTTAACGGAAAACTTTTCCGTTAAAAGCATTTCCAGAAAATCATGCCAGTCTAGACGCAGCCTATGGGTATGTCTACACTAGCTCGTTAATTTGAGCTAGGTAGGCAAATCAGGGAACCGGGGTTGCAAATGAAGCCCTGGATTTAAATATCCCGGGCTTTATTTGCATGTTCCCATCCGGCCGCCATTTTTAAATCCCCCTTAGTCCGAACGAACTGCCTGCGGCTACACGCGGCAGTTTAAAGTTAATCCGAACTAAGAGGAAGAAAATGAGGAAGAAAATGAGAGACAGTGAGTAGATGGTTCAAATAGTTACAAGAGGCTGTTAAGAACCATTAGCACCTCCATTGTTTGGTTGGTTGTTTAAGTCATTAAAAGGGGGAAGATAGTGTGCGAGTCATCCTATATCCTTGTTCAGACCATTAGCATAAGAATTAAACTTGTGAATGAAGTTAAGTTCCAATCCCTCTCTGTGTATTTGGCTTGTGGAATTGGTCTGAAAAAAAAAAGGGAGATCCATTAATGTGTGTCCAGGAAGATTAAAATGTTCTTCAACAGGTTTCTGTGTATTGCCTTTTTGGATATCTGATTTGTGTCCATGAATTCTTTCCCATAGAGACTGTCCAGTTTGGCCAATATATATTGCAGTGGGGCATTGCTGACATTATGCCATCAAATACCCACAGAGCCCCCCCAGTGCCAGTCCCCCATCCCAAATACCTAAATACCAGCCCCTGCCCCTTAGAGCCCCCCACCATGAGACCCCCCAGTGCCAGCCTCCTGTTTCCACAGCCTCACTGCACCCAACCCCCACATAACCCCCTCCAGTGCCAGCGCCCGGTCCCCAATATTAGCCCTGCCCTCAGAGTCCCACAATGCCAGCTCCTCATCCTGGACACCCCAGTGCCCCCCATTGTCAGCTTCCCAACTTGTAGACCCCCTCCACCCCTTAGAGCTCCCCAGTACTAGCCCTGCCCCCAGGCTTCCCCACCCCAGAATTAGATTTGCCCCCAAAACCCTCCCAGTGCTGGCTCCCTGCCTGTTAGAGCCCCCCACCCCAGGGCCCCCCAGCACTAGCTCCACCCCTGAAACCGCCAGTGCCTATCCCACCCCCCTCACCTAGCCCTGAACTGCCTCCCAGCTGCCAGCTAAGCACTGCTGCCTGGGTCATGGCTGCTCTAATGCTGCTGTGCAGGGCTCTGTGTGACCCTTATGCCGTGCAACAAACCGCTCTTCTGCCTCTGGGAGGAGACCACGCCCTTGCCTGGCACTGGTTGGCCGAGAGGCGGGGTAGGACACACCTCTCCCAACAGCTGCAGCGGGAGGGGAGGTGCTGGGTGGCAGCCAGTGGTTTGTGGCTCAGCACTGGTCTGCAGACTGGCGGTTAGGAACCGCTGCTCTAAAATGTTTGGGTGATCCTCTGAATTTTTAGGTGCATATTTGGACCTTGAACCTTTTCAAGTTAGTCCATCAGTATTAGCTACCATCAGGTATCTTGTTTCCATGGTGAGCTATTAGTGTGTGTTGATATGCACATGTATATCAAAGATCGAATCACATGGTCAGATTTCTCTTTCTCCTTATGCTATTAGGAGTCAGTAGGATAATTGGTTCTGTTCCTCAGGCAAGTAGATTTATTTTTTGGTAAAAGATGGTGTGCTCTTTGCGAGGTTAAAATCTGTGATCATCACTTGATTTGGAAAGTGTGTCACATCCATTGGGTGTTACCCCAAGCTAACTATAATTGAGGTATTAATTCATTGTTAATGTCTTATATAATACTTACAATTGGCATTATACGTTCAGTGCTCAAGTGCCATTTAAAAGACTAAAGGAAGCAGGTGCAGGGTTCTCCCAAGAGAGAGAGATAACCCCTCATGTACTGGATTTGGATTTGATACTGTGAGTTATGCAGAAAAAATGGCTTGATGCTGTATTCTAGGGACAACCATCAACTTAGATCCAGGATGAAACTCTGGGTATAATTTTCAAAAGCATCTAAATTCCATTTTCAGAAGTGATTTAGGAGCTTAAGTCCCATTGCAACTTAGTGCCATTGCAACTTAGGCTCCTAAGACACTTACATGTTTTTGAAAATCCCCTCCCCCCCAATATTGAAGCTGTCCCTTCAGCAGTCCAGAAGTGAAAGGCTATTTAATTAACTTACTGCATCATTGAGCCCGCTCTGGTGAGCTTTCAATAGACATGGGCTTTACTTGCAACATTCCTTTTCCATTATTTCTGCATTCAAAAGAAATCTCCTTTTTAATGCAGAAATAAGGAGTGAATTGTTAAGACTCCAATTAAGCAATTACTTGTTTCAGAAGCATTTTGGACTATTCTTTCTAAAGTAAGATAGATCATTCAAACAATGCCTCACATCTGCACGTTTAGCATTTCAATGGCATTTTTTTAATGAGAAAATAAAATGAGTTCATGGAAATTAACTCCCCGTAGTCCTGGAAATGTTATAGAATTCAGTGAATTAGTCTCAGGATTCAGGAGAGATGATAAATTTCAGAAGGAATTAAGATAAAGTGGCAGCTTTTTAGAAGAACCACCATTTTTTAATCTCCATAATAAACAGGTGCTCAAAAGGTTTCCAGAAATCTGTTCAGCAAGAAAATAGAAGCTAATAACTCTCAACAGAATTACTGCCCAGAACAGTTATCAAGACCAAAAACTGTGCTAAAAATATTACAGGATTCGAGGGAAGATGGAAACAAGCTAGTTGCTCACTTGGCTGATTAAAAAAATGAAATCTCCTTGAAGAGATTATCTAAAATGTGACTTCTGAAGACATACGCAGCAGATGTTTTACGTCTGGGCTGAGATTCAGTTTATCCCAAAAAAGGCTCATGTGCCCTTTACAACTCTAGACTGAGGCGATGTCAGTTTATTCACTGCAAGCATCTTTTGATGCTTATAATTCATTTTTATTATTATGGTTTATAATTCATCCATTAAGAACTCTGTTTGAACACAAGGGCTGAGTCTGGAGACAACTCTTCTTTGAAAACACTTAAACAACCCAATATTGTTATGTAGGAGCATATGCTTAAAATGGTTAAAATAAGAGTTGATGCAGCATTATTTAATTGAAATCATTTTGTTTATGAACATATAGAGAGGAGAAGGAGCCTGTTCCTACTATTCAGAGAGTGTATTTGAATGCACAGGTTGACCCTCTCTAATCTGGCACTCTCTGGTCTGGCAACATTCGTGGTCTGGAATGATTTTAGTTAGCCTGATGTCCATTTATCCTGGGTGTGGCCAAATTTCCTGCAGTCTCATAAAGTTTGTTTACAGCCACCAGTCCTGGCTCTCCGTGTTCTGTGCTGTTATTTAGCTCTAATTTACCCCTAAATGTCTTCTAAGAGTCCAGTAAGCAGTGGAGGAGTTGATAATGCTGCTAGACAACATTGACCTGTGGTTCGGCAAATTCTCTGGTTCAGCACCAGTCAGGTCCCGAGGGTGCGGGACTAGGGTGACTGCTGTATGTATCTTTAAACCAAAATATAGAGCAAGTATATATGGTGGAAAAATTCAGTGTTGAAAACTGAAGCTACTTGGCAATGGAAGAGAACTGGTATCTCTTTGGTCTGTAGTGAGAGGGAAACGAGCCATATATTTGTGTCTTGGTCCCAGTTCATTACAGCAAAGCACTTGAGCACATACCAAAATGTCATTAAAGTCACTGGAATTTATACACATGTCTAAAGTTGAACATGTGCGTTAGTACTTGCCTGAATAGGGCTGGACTGCCAAATTGGGGCACCTGAGAGCATTGTGTGAACACCTGAGTGGCAGTCAGTTATCTGTAAGGGCCAGCCCTGGTAGAGCAGGGAGGGGCAGGCTAAGTAGATTCAAAACCAGATGGCGAGGAGCCAACAGGAAGACCAAGCTGAGAACTTGAATGAAAAGAAAAGCTCACAGCCCTCTTTTTCCATTTGCCTTGGATCATTGGAAAAATTCATCTGGACAGATTAAAGGCCATATTTGCAAATAGCTTCCCTTTTGAATGTGCAATTTTCCCCTTAACATTTTGCATCTGCAATCAAATCACAGAATTGAAGTATTTTTTGCCTCTATGAGCACAAATCAGGAAATTAGTAGCTTAAATGTGTACTCTTAATTTCTGTGCTTAGCTGTTAGGGAAATGAGGGAGCAGATTGCATTGATTCTTTTCAAAGTTTTCCCTTAAATAACACCAGTACATAAAGTTACACATAGATATGTGCCTAGCTCTAACACATCCAGCTAGAATGGAAGTGAACTCCAGTCTAAAGACAGCAAGATGCCAGAGCTACAGTAATTTAAATTCCTATTGGTAGCCAAGGGAGCTGAATTCATCCTTAGGATGAAGGCAGCCTGTCCTGTCCATCCTCACCACAATCCCCACTGTGTGTTCATTAATCCACAGAATAACTGAGGAGTTCAGACACAGTGTGCTCCAGCCTCCAGTGGAACTTTTGGGTAACCCTTTTTAACATGTAACAGAGATGTAGCCGTGTTAGTCTGGTCTTGCTGAAACAAAAGACAGGACTATGCAGCACTTTAAAGACTAACAAGATGGTTTATTAGGTGATGAGCTTTCATGGGCCAGACCCACTTCCTCAGATCAAATTGTGGAAGAAAATTGGCATGACCATATATACCAAAGGGATACAATAAAAAAAAAGTGAACACATATAAAACTGACAAATCAGATTTTAGAACAGAGGCGGGGTGTGGGGGGGAGGTTAGTGTCTATGAGATAATGATATTAGGGGTGATAATTGGGGAAGCTATCTTTGTAATGGGTAAGGTAGTTAGCATCTTTGTTAAGGCCCATTTGTAAAGTGTCAAATTTAAGCATGAATGACAGTTCTGAGGTTTCCCTTTGTAGTCTGGTGTTAAAGTCTCTTTGAAGTAATATACATGTAGGCTATGTCTACATTGGCATGATTTTGTGCAAATACTCTTTAACGCAAGAGTTTTTGCGTTAGAGTATTTGCGCAAGAGAGCGTCTACACTGGCATGTGCCTTTGCACAAGAGATGTACTTTTGCGCAAGAGCATCCGTGCCAGTGTAGAAGCTGTCTTGTGCAAGAAAGCTCCGATGGCCATTTTAGCCATCGGGCTTTCTTGCGCAAGAAATTCATGTTGCCTGTCTACACTGGCCTCTTGCGCAAGAACAGTTGTGCAAGAGGGCTTATTCCTGAGCAGGAGCATCATAGTTCTTGCGCAAGAAGCCCTGATTTCACACATTAGAACATCAGTGTTCTTGCGCAAGAACTCCCCGCCAGTGTAGACAGGCAGCATGTTTTTGCGCAAAAGCAGCTGCTTTGGCGCAAGATCGCGCCAATGTAGACACAGCCATAGTGAAGTCGTTGAGACAATGCCCAGTCTGGTTGAAATGACAAGAAACTGTTTTTTCTTTGTAAAACTGTCTGATGTCTGATTTGTGGGCATTAATTCTTTGGCAAAGTGTCTGAGAAGTTTGTCCAATATACACAGCAGACAGACACTGTTGGCACATGGTTATGGCTGGCTATGTCTCAAAGCTGATCTGTTTTCTTATTAAGTTGCCCTATTTTGTTGTTGATGGAAATACAGTCCTGATTAGATTTGAACTAGGTACCTTTGAAATATAAACCCAGACTATCTAGCTACTTCAGAGAATGTGCAGGTGTCCTGCTGACCACCAACGGGCTTTATAGTTCTATGAGTGCAATAGAAGGAGAGTTACAACTATGAAGTAGTTACATATGAAGTTTATAAAGGGTGTGCAAATATTTTATGGTAAATGAGTAGTGTTGCTTTTGAAACACAAATGCAAGAAGAATGTTTCTGCATCTTGGCTATCAATACCAATATAAATATGGCAACAATTAAAATGAATTTATTTCGGTGCACAGAGTTACTGATTAGATCCATGCGAAACTATAAAGCTTGTCATGGTTAGGCTGATGCCCATGTCATCAGCCAAGAGTGCCTCCATTAGATGCAACTGAATGGTGCTGGTTTTCTTGCTTATATATTCTGGCAAATCTCACAAATGTTCAAATTGAGAAGAAAGTCCCAGAGATGGTGCTTATAATAAATAATAATAATACCACCACTCCTTCCAGACTTGGCAGCTAAGGGACCTCTCACCACTGAGTCTGTATTATGTGTATCCAGATTGTAATATGTCTGGCATTGCTCTGCTGTAAGAAAGTATTAAAGGCTTGAAATCACCACAGACTGTTAACAGCTAGTTGGAGGGTAGTTTATCAGAGGCATAGGTATTAAGAAGAGATAGGATTGACTTATAAAGTTGAGATCTGGATCAGAGATTTTCTAAAGCTTGTGAATGTTTGTTCCATCTGTAACGATAAACCTAGGAAAAGTCTATATAAGCCCTTTCTCTTTCCTTTAAATTAAACGCTTTTTTCTGCTTTCTCCCTTTACTTGCATCTTCCATCTGACAGCAATGTGGATACAAAGGAGCTGTGTGGTAAGTACCTTTTTGCTAACTGTGTAAAAGCGGATTTTAATGTACACTATTCTTAACTTTAGTTTTTACTTGGGGTCATCATACACGCTTAACTCCCAATATAGAATACGGCCAAGATTATGGAAAAGAGGATGCTAATGTTAGGGGTACAAATAAATAATGGGATTTAAATGTTCTCGGTACCAGTAGTTTCTGTTGACTTTAGTAGGAAACATTGGGTGCTAGGCAACCTCTGGCAATCTGGTTGGTTAGCAGGGTTAACATTAGGTTTTTAAAATCTTGGTGTAAGTGAATTAAAGAGCAGAGCGTGAGATAGGATGGAATACAGTTAATCATGTCCCCTTTTTAATCACTCAGTAACTGTCATACATTAATATTCATTTCAATCTTGAGTCCCTTCCAGTGAAAATAAGCACTTGCCTTAGTCCTTGTGTTTTGTCAGTTTGTGATTTACATCACTATGCAAAGTTTCTCATTTCTGCAGACACTCTTGAAAAACTAGTTTCTCGGGTACCAAGGGGGCCTCAAATAATAGAGAGGGGGGGGCACTCCAAACTGAGTGATCAAATGGACTAGGCTTTGCACTCCAAAAGGAGACCTTAGGTAGCTAAATGTATTGGTTTAGGTCTGAATCTGAGCTCTTCACAGGGATTGATTGCTACCATCCTCCTTTGATCACAGCATAAAATACTCCCAAACGCTCCTCACTAGAGCCTCTTGTTAGTTGCTCAGGATTCCACAATCTCTATTTGCCTATGCATTGGAGATGTCATTAATAAACTGGAATTGTGGTTGTTAACAATGTGCTTGGCTGTTCCTGAGCTGTGACTTCTTAGAACATATTGTACTTGCTTTCTTATTCAACAATGATGCAAGAAAAGTTTTACAATAGTTAACTAGAAGATTTACCCAGCGTTACTTAGGTCCTTAACTGTTTTGGGGTTGTTTTTTTCATTTAAATCCTTGCTCTGGTATGGGGCTGGGGATGAGGGGATCAGTATGCAGGCTGCTCTGGGGAGAGAGGATTGCCCAAGCCCTCTCTTACCGCAGCAGCTTCAGGCCATTGAGAAATGCCTGTCCATGGCCACTGCAGCTGCAGCTGGCATTGCTAGAGGAGGGGTCAGACAGACAGACAGACACACAAACAGACAAACTCTCTGAAACATATAGTAGATAGCTGTTCCTTTCTCCACTCCTGCCCACTGCTGGCCCAATGGGGTTATAACTGCCCCGGTCTCCATCTCCGACTCCTTGCTGACACCTGTGGTCATTCCATAGTATAACCATCCCTCCTATCAGATTCCTCCCTTTCCATTTGATGAGAAACAATAAAATTCCAGGCACATTCCATTGTCCTGGCACAACCAAACCCTGACCTGGCTTTAAGTTATGATAAGAGGAAGCTGCATACAAAATTTGGTGGGCCTAGCTCTTACCATTTAGGAGGAGCTCTTGAACAAATGGACTCAGACGAACAGACAGATCTATAGTTGCACAAACTCTCAGATATATAGTAGACTAACAGATGTACCCAGTGTTGCTCAGGTCTTTAACTGAAGGAATTTTTTTTTTGGAAAAATAAATGAAAAATATGCTCTAGTTCAATGATTGTACTTTTCAAAAATGAAGGAGAATGAAGGTTGGTGTGAGAGTTTCGGAGTAAGGAAGGGTAAGGGGTAGGTGGCTTAGAGCAGAGGGTTGGGAGGTGTGGGAGGGCTCAGGGTAGGAGGATGGGTGCTAAAGTCAAGGCAGGTGGGAGGTGAAGGACTCAAGGAAAGGGGCTTGGAAGTGGGGGGAGCCTTACTGGGGCTGCCTGTGGGGGCACGGGTGGCACTGCTCCAGCAGCAACTCCTCCCAGCAGGTCCTCCCCCACAGCCTGCAGGCTGCCTGGGGGGATGAGGCTCCAGAAGCTGTCACCCTATCCAGTGCCCCCCCATATCCTGCAGGTTGTCTTGGTGAGGACAAGGCTCCAGGGGCTGCCCCCTTTGACAGCAACTGCCCCACCCCCATAGCCTAAAGGCTGTTGGGGGAGGGGGTTGAGGTTCCGGGGGCTGCCCCCTCCGGCAATGCCTGTAGGTTGTCAGGAGTGGGGGTGGCAAGGCTATACCATCAAAGCCTCATTCATGTGCACATCTACTCATGTAATATATGCCATCATATGCCAACAATGCCCTCTGCCATGTACGTCGGACAAACCAAACTGTCTCTATGTGAAAGAAAGAATGAATGGACACAAATCAGATATTAAAACTGGCAACATATAAAAACCTGTGTGGAAACACTTCATTCTCCCTGGACACATAATTTCAGACTTGCAAGTTGCCCTTTTGAGGCAAAAACCCTTCAAAAATAGACTGCAGATGGAAACTGCTGAGCTGCAATTCATATGTCAATCTGACACCCTAAACCAAGGTTTAAATAGACACATTGAGTGGTTCTTGCATTACAATGGGCCCTCTTGCCTTTTCATCACTGTTGGAGATGAGCCACAACTACTCTGATTTATTAGCACTCCCTTCTCTGTTTGCTTTTTTCCTTCAGCATCTGATGAAGTGAGTTGTAGCTCATGAAAGCTTATGCCCTAACACCCTAATAAAATTGTTAATCTTTAAACTGCCAGTGGACTCCTAGTATTATGTGGTTAATTTCAAACAATTTCATCTGAGACTTCAATAAAACATTATCACCTTATAATACTGATGATGTATTTGTCCTTAGTCAAAGCTTAACATTTCATAGCGGGGAGCCTAAAGTACCTATAAGCGCCCGAGCATCCTCACTGTTCATAGGAATTAGATGTAGAAAATATCTATAAGGATAGGGAAGCAACTAGAATAGAGAAGGATCATTTTCTACAGTAAATTCTCAAGTGCTGTGTCTAGAGTTTAAATGACAGTAGGGCTTTTGCTATTTTCCTTGAAGAGATTATTCCACAGTCTAATAGACCCCTCAGTTTTTGGAATTTTTTTCTCATGCTCAGCCTGGAGATGGGAGAATAAGATTGCTGTTTTGTATTACAAAACCTTGTCAGCTGCATTCCCCATACTTCCTTCAAGATGGGACAAAAGAACAATTACATTGAAAAGTACCCATATAAAACAATCTTCACAATGCATCAGTGGTTTTACCATTATAGTGTTCACAGATCCCCCAAAGGCAGCAATTATGTGTCAAAAATCTAGCATCTAGACTCTAATCAGACTCTGGAAATCAATGCCATGCTCTCTGGTGTGTTTGTGCAGATTTTATGGAAATTAATTTTTATTTTGAACACATTAAAGATATGTCTGTCCTTTGAGTGCGAGGCCTTGTCAACACAAGGAATTGCAAAGACTGGGTGGATGCCAATTTCAGTTGAAGAATGGGCTTATTTTGGTTTATCTTAAAACAACTCCTAATTCCTTTGAGCTATCTTTAAATAATCCACTCTTCAACTGCAGTTAGTATTTGCGAAGCCTTTTGTAATAGTTTAACTAAAGTGGTTTAAAATCACACTTTACATTAGAATGGTGAAACTTCTTCATGTCAGCAATCTCATGCTTGTAATCAAACTAGGATACTTTTGGGGGAAAACCTGAGCTTCCCGTTACAGTACAGAACAGAGGTAGGGGCACAAGTCAGGTGAATGTTAAGTCTACTCTTAGATCTGGTTTCCTATTTAGCAAAGTAGGGTAGACTGAGGCAAACCTTGGCACGGAGTTCCATAGGGGAAGTCATATTGAAGACAGTAAACCAGATTTTATTTTGTAATTTTCTTTGGCCCAGCTGCTAGTCACACTGAAGTTAGTTGGTCTCATCCATTAAAAATGACTTATGAGGACTCCAGTCTATAATAACAAGGTGTCGTGTGGCACCTTAAAAATTAACAGATTTATTTGACTATATTTTATTTGGGTGTTTTATTTAGCCTTAGGTGCCATAAAACTCTACTCCTCTGATATGAGTCTTTAATAAAATCTTTTATATTTGCCAATTACATGTTTTTCCACTCCACCCGCTTTGTTTAGTTGGTTTTTTCTTGTCTTCCACCCCATTAAACTAGTAACTACAGATCACATTATAAACTTTGATTGAAAATGGAGGAAGAGCCACAACAAAAAATTGTACAGTTGTTGGCCAGCGTAAGCTCATATTATCCTGGGACTGAAGATATATGTGAGATTGATAAACAATCCTTGTAATTAAGCTACTTGGAAAAAAGAGTTGTAGGTGTCTGTTTATTTGGGGGTAATGGTTTTGCATTAATAGAAATAAAATCTCATTTGCCTTTTGCATGGAGCTGTTTGGAGCTATTTTGCTCCAAACACAGATACACAAACACATTTACATTAAAACACAGATACAGACAGATCATGATGTTGCAACAAAACTGTTTTTGTGTGTGTAATCTGTGTTTATTAGATGGCCCTGCTTTGTCTGACTCACCAAAAACCATTATTTTGTTTTAAATTATTCTGTTTTTAAAGGAGTAGGAGGGTAGGGAAGGAACAACCATATGAAATATACAATAAGATTTTCTCTAGTTATCCCTGAAGCATTTCATCAGGAAGGTCTCAGGATCCAAAGGGAGTCCCAAGCTGCAGAGACTCTCTTAACACCCTTTCCCCCATTTGAATAATGCCCCAGGACAGCGATGCCATAAAAGAGAACATTTTTCCTTGGCCCTTTAAGGTGATCAGCTTAATTCTGAAGTCGGATAAATGATGAATAAGCGGAACATCCTGGATGTGTCATTGCTCCTACTTACTTCCGTGGAAGGAATAAGTAGAATAATGCAAATAAATGGAATACTTAAAATTGTAAGATCTATTTAAAGTAGAGGAATTGCAAGAAAATTAAATGTAATAACCTCATGCTGACAATGAACAAATCATGGCACCAGTCCTTCAAGAGGTTTGTACGATGGGGGCCTATAAGGCAGCGGTTCCCAACTGCTGGTTCATGGACCACTGCCGGTCCACGACTCACTGGCTGCTGGGCCATGTTGGCTGCCAGAGCTCAAACTGGCTGTTCACAGTAGCTTAGCTCTGGCAGCCATCGCGGCTGAGGCACGGCAGGAGGAGGTGGAGCAGGAGGCACTTTCATCCCTCCTCCATGCTTGAGGAAGGAGGGGGCGCAAAGAAGGAGGGAGCTTTTGTGTCATGAACAACTGCTCCTCCTGCCCATTTGTCCACTTTTGCCGGCAGCAGTAGTAGGGCTGTGGCAGGTGAAGGCAGAGGAGGAGGAGGTGCCTCTGTTCTTCTTCCCCCCTCAGTAATGGCAGCCAGCCAGAGCTCCACGCTCTGCCCGTGCAGCTGATTTTGCCACCGGTGTCACTGAGGTGGTGGCAGGAGGAGCTGCCTCCCTACTTTCCTCCCTCCTCAGAAATGGCAGCCCGGGCCGGGACTCCATACTCCTCCCCACCCATGGGGATGCAAGATGTGATTGGGGAGGGAAGGGGAGCAAAGGAAGAGGGAGCGCATCTGCTGCCAATGGCCACTCCCCCTGTTCCCACGGGGAGGAAGGCAGGCTCGCTCTGGGGAGTGTTGAGGTGGGGAGGCAAAGAGGTGTTGGCATGGGCTATAGGGGTCAGAGTTTAAAGGGTTAAAGGGCATGGGGCATAGGGGTTGAGGTCAAAGGGTGTTAGGCACTGGGGACCAAGGGCCTGGGTTGAGGGTAGGTGGTCAGGTAACATTGTATTTGTATATCTGCATATTTATTCTTTGCACAATGAATATGTAAATATGCAAATAAAATGTTGATGGTCCACCAAAAGTTTGTGAATGGATTTGCCGGTCCCCAGCATAAAAAAGATTGGGATCCACTGCTAGGAGGCATATTGGGAACATGTTATGATGGATCCCACAGCTAGCGATCACCTTTTTGGCTCCTGTAACGATCAACACAACTTCAGTAATTCCCACTAAAGACCAGGGAATGTATCATTAATGGGTTTATTTTTCCTCAAATGTATAAAATATTTCAGGAATCTCAATTTGGTAATTTCAGGATCCTGACCAAAGGAAGAAAAGAAAGTAGTAAAATACACACCTTGAACTTCAGAAAAGCAGACTTTGACTCCCTCAGAGACCTGATGGGCAGAATCCCCTGGGATGCGAACATGAAGGGGAAAGGAGCCCAGGAGAGCTGGCAGTATTTTAAAGAAGCCTTATTGAAGGCACAAAAAGAAACCATTCCAATGCGTAGCAAGAGAAGCAAATATGGTAGGAGACCGGATTGGCTCACTGGGGAAATCCTTGGTGAACTTAAGCACAAAAAGGGAGCTTACAAAAAGTGGAAACTTGGACAGATGACTAGGGAGGGGTATAAATGTATAGCTCGAGAATGCAGGGGAGTTATCAGGAAGGCGAAAGTGCAATTGGAATTGCAACTCGCAAGGGATGTGAAGGATAACAAGAAAGGTTTCTACAGGCACGTAAGCAAGAAGAAGGTGATCAGCGAGGGTGTGGGGCCCCTACTGGATGAGGGCAGTAACCTAGTGACAGATGATGTGGGGAAAACTGAAGTACTTAATGCTTTCTTTGCCTCTGTATTCACGGACAAGGTCAGTTCCCAGACTAAGGCGCTAAGTGACAATATGGGACGAAGGTGGACAGCCCTTGGTGGGGAAAGAACAGGTTAGAAACTATTTAGGAAAGCTAAATGTACATAAATCCATGGGTCCGGACTTAATACATCTGAGAGTACTGAGGGAGTTGGCAAATGTCATTGAGGAGCCTTTGGCCATTATCTTTGAAAAGTCATGGAGATCAGGAGAGATCCCTAATGATTGGAAAAAGGCAAATGTAGTGCCCATCTTTAAGAAAGGCAAGAAGGACGATCCAGGGAACTATAGGCCGGTCAGTCTTACCTCAGTCCCTGGAAAAATCATGGAGGGGATCCTCAAGGAATCCATTTTGAAGCACTTGGAAGAGGGGAAGGTGATCAGGAATGTCAGCATGGATTCACAAAGGGCAAGTTGTGCCTGACCAATCTGATTAGCTTCTATGATGAGGTAACTGGCCCTGTGGATATGGGGAGGTCAGTGGATGTGATATACCTTGACTTTAGCAAGGCTTTTGATACAATCTCCCACAATATTCTTGCCAGCAAGTTAAGGGAATGTGGATTGGATAAATGGATGGTAAGATGGATGGAAAGCTGGCTGGAAGGTCGGGCCCAGCAGGCAGTGATCAACGGCTCGATGTCAGGATGGCGGTCGGTTTCTAGCGGAGTGCCCCAAGGTTTGGTTCTGGCAGGTCCGGTTTTAGTCCAATTCGGTCGATTCCCTGGAATGGGGCCCCGCACCTAAGGGGGCGCTGCTACTGGGTGGGCGACGCACCTGCAGTGCCCCGGGTGCGCTACGCACGTGTGGGGCCCCGGGTGCACAACGCATACTGCGTGCTGTCCCGGGCGCCCAGCGCATGCGCAGTGCCATCCTGGGAGACCGGCGCATGCGCAGTGCCCCGGGCGTGCAACGCATGCGCGGGGCCCCGGGTGCACAATGCATATAGCATGCCGTCCTGGGCACCTGGCGCATGCACAGTGCCATCCTGGGTGACCAGCACATGGTCAGTGCCTTGTGCGCGCCCGGGTCCCCACGCATGCGCGGCCCCACCCCTGGAATCGGGCCCCGCGGTTCTGGGACCGGTTTTTTTCAACATCTTTATTAATGGCCTGGATGAGGGGATGGATTGTACCCTCAGCAAGTTTGCAGATGACACTAAGCAAGGGGGAGAGGTAGACACGCTGGAGGGAAGGGATAGGGTCCAGAGTGACCTGGACAGAGTAGAGGATTGGGCCAAAAGAAATCTGATGAGTTTCAACAAGGACAAGTGTAGAGTCCTGCACTTGGGACGGAAGAATCCCAAGCATTGTTATAGGCTAGGGACCAACTGGCTAAGTAGCAGTTCTGTAGAAAAGGACCTGGGGGTTACAGTGGAAGAGAACCTGGATATGAGTCAACAGTATGCCCTTGTAGCCAAGAAGGCTAATGGCATACTAGGTTGCATTAAGAGGAGCATTGCCAGTTGATCCAGAGATGTGATTATTCCTCTTTACTCAGCTCTGGTGAGGCCACATCTGGAGTATTGTGTCCAGTTCTGGGCCCCCAATTACAGGAAGGATGTGGATGCATTGGAGATGATCCAGCAGAGGGCGACCAAAATGATTAGGGGGCTGGAGCATATGACCTATGAGGAGAGGCTGAGGGAATTGAGTCTATTTAGTCTGCAGAAGAGAAGAATGAGGGGAGATTTGATAGCAGCCTTCAACTTCTTGAAGGGAGGTTCCAAAGAGGCTGGAGAAAGGCAGTTCACAGTAGTGATGGATGGCAGAACAAGGAGCAATGGTCTCGAGTTGTGGTGGGAGAGGTCCAGGTTGGATATTAGGAAAAACTATTTCACTAGGAGGGTGGAGAAGCACTGGAATGGGTTACCTAGGGAAGTAGTGGAGTCTCCATCCCTAGAGGTGTTTAAGTCCCAGCTTGACAAAGCCCTGGCTGGGTTGATGTAATTGGGATTGGTCCTGCCTTGGGCAGGGGGCTGGACTTGATGGCCTTCTGAGGTCTCTTCCAGCTCTATGATTCTATGATTTATAAAAAAATTTCTGACTCACAAACTGTTAATATATTTGTCACATGCTCCGAGAGATTTATACTTTCCTCAGTAATTAGATCTATTATTGTATGTTTGAGGATCACATTTTAGATGAAAATATGAGATGAGAGAGAGGCAGTCCAAGATTTTAACTGCTTCTTAGAAGAAACCTTCTGACATCAGAAGAGCTGCAACATGGATACTGGAAACTTACAGTCATGGTTAACAATTTGTGGCATGAGATTTTATATGGAACCTATTAATATCACATCTGTCCTTAAACCTGGAAAGAAGTGTGCAGATTAGCGAAATAAGAATTCCTGAGTTTCTGCTCTAACATATACCTACTATTTCTGCAGTGATGTGAATTCCTCCCATTTTATGTGCCTGTCCCTATTTTGTTGTGGCTATCCTTCTACTCAAAGTTACTTCCACGGATCTTGACTTACATAGTGAATTCATAAGCAGAAAAAATTAGAATAGAGATCATTTAAATTGTCCATGAGTGAATCACTCACAAAACCTAAGGCTACACAGTATCAGAGGGGTAGCTGTGTTAGTCTGGATCTGCAAAAGTGACAAGGAGTCCTGTGGCACCTTATAGACTAACAGATGTATTGGAGCATAAGCTTTGGTGGGCAAAGACCCACTTCGTCAGATGCATGTAGTAGAAATTTCCAGAGGCAGGTACAAATATGCAGGCCAGAATAAGGCTCGGGATAACGAAGTTAATTCAGTCAGGGAGGGTAGCCACCATGGATGTAGTGGCTCTCTACACTAACATCCCACACACAGATGGAATACAAGCTGTCAGGAACAGTATCCCTGATGATGCCACAGCACAACTGGTGGCTGAACTCTGTGACTTTTTTCCTCACACACAACTATTTAAGATTCGGTGTCAATATATACCTCCAAACCAGTGGCACCACTATGGGCACCCGCATGGCCCCACAATATGCCAACATTTTTATGGCTGACCTGGAACAATGCTTCCTAAGCTCTCGTCCACTAACGCCCCTTCTCCACCTACGCTACATTGATGACGTCTTCATCATCTGGACCCATGGGAAGGAGACTCTGGAAGAATTCCACCATGATTTCAACAGCTTCCACCCCACCCTCAACCTCAGCCTGGACCAGTCTCCACAAGAGATCCAATTCCTGGACACCATGGTGCAAATAAGTGACGATCACATAAACACCACCCCCTATACCGAAAACCTACCGACCGCTATGCCTACCTTCGTGCCTCCAGCTTCCATCCCGGACACACCACACGATCCATTGTCTACAGCCAAGCACTAAGGTACAACCGCATTTGCTCCAACCCCTCAGACAGAGACCAATACCTACAAGATCTTCACCAAGCATTCTTGAAACTATGAAACCCGCACGAGGAAGTGAGGAAACAGATTAACAGAGCCAGACATGTACCCAGAAGCCTCCTACTACAAGACAAGCCCAAGAAAGAAACCAACAGAACACCACTGGCCATCACCAACAGTCTTCAGCTAAAACCTCTCCAACTCATCATCAGTGATCTACAACCCATCCTGGACAATGATCCCTCACTTTCACAGGCCTTGGGAGGCAGGCCAGTCCTCGCACACAGACAGCCCACCAACCTGAAGCAAATTCTCACCAGCAACTATACACTGCACCACAGTAACTCTAACTCAGGAACCAATCCATGCAACAAACCTTGGTGCCAACTCTGCCCTCATATCTACACCAGCGACACCATCACAGGACCTAACCAGATCAGCCACACCATCACTGATTCATTCACCTGCACATCTACCAATGTAATATACGCCATCATGTGCCAGCAATGCCTCTTTGCTATATACATCAGCCAAACTGGACAATCCCTACGTAAAAGAATAAATGGACACAAATCAGATATTAGGAATGGCCATATACAAAAACCTGTAGAAGAACACTTCAATCTCCCTGGACACACAGTAGCAGATTTAATGGTAGCCATCCTGCAGCAAAAAAACTTCAAGACCAGACTTCAAAGAGAAACTGCTAAGCTACAGTTCATCTGCAAATTTGACACCATCACTTTAGGATTAAACAAAGACTGTGAATGGCTAGCCAACTACAAAAGCAGTTTCTCCTCTCTTGGTGTTCACACCTCCAGATCAGCTGCTAGAAGTGGGCCTCACCCTCCCTGACTGAATTAACCTCATTATCTCTAGCCTTATTCTGGCCTGCATATTTATACCTGCCTCTGGAAATTTCCACTACATGCATCTGACGAAGTGGGTCTTTGCCCATGAAAGCTTATGCTCCAATACATCTGTTAGCCTATAAGGTGCCATAGGACTCCTTGTCGCTTAAGGCTACACAGTTCATAACTGCTGGCAAAATTTGGACCTATGTAACACCAAGCCTGGATACAAACTGTTGTATTTCTTTGTGATCTCAAAAAGATCCTCTTGCAATTACAAATTCAAAGCAGGCACACTATGCACACCATTTAGAACTATCCCCTCCCACCGGTAGATTTTTTTTTCCATAGAACTTAAGGATCGCATAAGAACTTTCATTTACGGCTTATGAAATAAATGTTCAATTCTTTATCTTTTCTTTTGATAACTACTCCTTAGAGTGATTTATTTTTTATTGCTTGTGTGAAAATACAATCTACTACTGCTGAAAATGAGCTGCTTGGCTTACCTATGGTTGAGCACTGAGGTGCTACAGATTACAGTGGTGATAGTAACTTTGCTATCATTCCAATTGCTACCACAAAAGCCACTTGGAGATGTTCTCAGGCTGCAGATAGGTATATGCAGTTTTAATTAAATCAGAAGGAACTAAATAATAGAATTGTCCCCTGGGTTTTATTTATAGCTAACTTCTACAGAATCGTCATTTCAATATTAATTTTCATTTTTGACAGTAGCCTTCAGCTAGCTAAAGGGGGCTTCCAAAGAGAATGTAGCCAGGCTATTCTTAGCAGTAGCAGATGACAGAAAAAGAAGCAATGGTCTGAAGTTGGAGTCAGGGAAATCTAGGTTGGGGTATGTCTACACTACAAAGTTAATTCGAACTAACAGCTGTTAGTTCAAATTAACTTTCATAGGCGCTACACACTCAAACTGCTAGTTTGAACTTAATTCGAACTAGCGGAGCGCTTAATTCGAACTAGGTAAACCTCATTCTACGAGGACTAACGCCTAGTTCGAATTAAGTAGTTCGAATTAAGGGCTGTGTAGCCACTTAATTCGAACTAGTGGGAGGCTAGCCCTTCCCAGGTTACCCTGGTGGCCACTCTGGGCCAAGCCAGGGAAACTCATCTGCCCCCCTCCCGGCCCCGGAGCCCTTAAAGGGCCACAGTCTGGCTACGGTGCCCGTGCCAGGTGCAAGCCTGCCAGCACCCAGCCAGCAGACCCTGCACCTGGCACAGCACGAGCCAGCCACCCGCTGCCACCCAGCCCTCCCCCTCTTCCCAGGACCAGGCTGGCGGTTCCCAGGAGCCTACCCGGGGCCACAAGAGGCGGACGCCCGCCTGGTCTAGTGCGGAGATCGTGGACCTCATCCAGGTTTGGGGGGAGGCCTCCAACGTCCACAATCTCCGCACTAGGCACAGGAAAGTGGCCGTCTAGGGC
Source organism: Pelochelys cantorii (assembly GCA_032595735.1). NCBI lineage: Eukaryota > Metazoa > Chordata > Testudines > Trionychidae > Pelochelys > Pelochelys cantorii. Next base: position 8,010,859 of record CM064339.1, on the reverse strand, counting down.
AGGATAGCTGCCAGCCTGGCCACCAAAGGCCACATGCGAACCCAGGAGCAGGGTTGCATGAAAATCGAGTTGGTCCAGTGAGACCCCCGACCCTGAGCTTAGAACATAAGAACATAAGAACGGCCGTACTGGGTCAGACCAAAGGTCCATCTCGCCCAGTAGCCTGTCTGCCAACAGCGGCCAACACCAGGTACCCCGGAGGGGATGGACCAAAGACAATGGCCAAGCCATTTGTCTCGTGCCATCCATCTCCAGCCTTCCACAGAGGCCAGGGACACCGTTCCTACCCCCTGGCTAATAGCACTCCATGGACCCAACCTCCATGACTTTATCTAACTTCTCTTTAAACTCTGTTATAGTTCTCACCTTCACAGCCTCCTGTGGCAAGGAGTTCCACAGGTTGACTATTTGCTTTGTGAAGAAGAACTTTCTTATATTAGTTTGAAGCCTGCTACCCATTCATTTCATTTGGTGTCCTCTAGTCCTTCTATTATGGGAACTAATGAAGAACTTTTCTTTATGCACCCTCTCCACACCACTCATGATTTTATAGACCTCTATCATATCCCCCCTGTCTCCTTTTTTCTAAGCTGAAAAGTTCCAGTCTCTTTAGCCTCTCTTCATATGGGACCAGCTCCAAACCCCTAATCATTTTAGTTGCCCTTTTCTGAACCCTTTCCAAGGCCAAACTATCTTTTTTGAGGTGAGGAGACCCCATCTCTACACAATGCTGAAGATATGGCGTACCATAGTTTTATACTTCCCCTCCTCCTTCTTCCCCTGGCTTCCCCCTTCCAGCTCCCTCCTCCCACGTTTCCATCCCCTCTCCCACCCTCTCTCTTTCCCTCTCCCACCTCCTTTTCCTAGTCTCCCCAGAGGTTAATCCCCCCCCCCCACCCTCAGTTTTGTTAAATAAAGAGAGTTTCTATTTTTAAACACTTGTCCTTTATTTTTTACATCAGGAAGGGGGGCTAGGGAAGGGTAAGTGGAAGGAGGTGAGGGAGGAATGGGGCACGAGCCCCCGATGGGGAGGACTGGGGTGGCTCTGTGGGCTCCTCAGGGTTGAAGCTCTCCTGCAGGGCCTCCTGGATCCTGACAGCCCCCCGAATGACCCCCCCAGATGGCAGCCTGCGGCAAGTGCAGCTGGGCTGATGGCCGAGTGCTCTGATGTGCCGAGGGTGGGCACTCAGGGCACTCTAAGACAGGACTGCTTTGCTGTCCCTCATCGAGGTAGAGCAAAGCAAGCAGGGAACCCTGAGAACTGTCTGTCCGGGGTGGGGGTTGGGTCCCTTTAAGCACAGCCCTCGGCTAGCCTGAGGCAGCAGCTCCACGCTCTAAGTCCTAAGCTGATGCCCTGCCAGCACTGGTTCCGGCCAGCCTTAACTTCGGTTCAGGATCCACTCAATGTGGACATGCTAGTTCGAATTAGCAAAACACTAATTCGAACTAGTTTTTAAGTCTAGATGCACTAATTCGAATTAGCTTAGTTCGAATTAACTAAGTTAGTTCGAATTAGTGCTGTAGTGTAGACATACCCTCGGACATTAGGAAAAACTATTTTACTAGGAGGGTGGTGAAGCACTGGCATGGGTTACCTGAGGAGGTGGTGGAATCTTCATTCTTGGAGGTTTTTAAAACCAGGCTTGACAAAGCCCTGGCTGAGATGATTTAATTGGGGTTTGTCCTGCAGTTGGACTAGATGATCTCCTGAGGTCTCTTCCCCCTAATCTTTTGTGATTCTATGATGCTGGGAAATTATACTAGCTCCATGGTTTGTTTTTAATTCTAGATCATGCCAGTTACATGGAAACTAATCTGTTTTGTGCTTATATTTCATAGTTATGCCATGTGTAGTTGAAGATCCCGTATTTAAGTTATTGTTTCTGGTCTACATGTCCAATTTTAGGAATTCACCAGTTATGCATGAAAGGATTCCAGGGCTGAAATCAGTCATACAACTGTTGTGTGTATATGAGCACATCTATTTCATCCCCAGTGAAGTCACTGAAGCTTAAATCCATTGTACATAAATGAAAACAGTTGAATAGCTCCAGCTCTCTCCCAGGTCACTGTGTGCCCAAGTCCCAAAACTTCTAACTAACTTGACATAAATTGTCATGTCTTCTGATTAAAGAGCTGAGAGTTACAATAGCAATAGCAGAAGCAAATGGAAGGAGAAGAATTGGGAGCACTCTCCTAGGGTATGTCTACACTGCACAGCTATTTCAAAATAAGCTATTCCGGAATAGTTATTACGAAATAGCTTGTTTTGAAATAGCATGTCTACACTGTGGGGAAGCCTCAAAATTAGTCCAAGGCAGGCTTCCCTAACAAAGACTTGCTATCTCGATTTAGAGTCCCAGGAGGCACTGAGGAGGAATAACTTAGAATGGTCCTGGGGAGGGGCTATTTCGAAATAGTAGAAGTGGAGCATCTACACCCACCTAATTTCGAAATAGATATTTCGGAAGAAGCATTATTCCTCATAGAATGAGGTTTACAGATTTTGGAATAAGCCGTCCATTATTTCAAAATTATTTTGTAATAATGGAACGGCTAGGTAGACGCTCACATTGTTATTTCAAAATAATGTCAGTTATCTCAAAATAATGGTGCAGTATAGACATACCCACACTGTCCCTGACTCCAACCAGTGCAAGTCTTTCATAGTTTGAGCCTGAAATCTATGGGTTTTTTCCTCAGGGAAAAAGTAGCATTAACTAGTGTCACCTGGTCTGGAATGCCTCACCATTGTGAGTGATGATTTCAGAAAATAACACAAACTATGTTGGTATATTCTATAATTAGATTTTACCAGGCCAGTAGCAAATGTGAACTCCTGGATACCACTCTTAACATGAAGTCACAGACAGCCTCTTTAGCCTCTCCACCCTATCTTGCCACTCAGACAAACTGAAATTTGTGGTAAAAGGTTTCTTAAACCTATAATCAGGTTGTTCCCAGTCCCAAAGGACCAGCCACTTACCCCAGATCAACTGATACTCCAGATCTTACAGCAAAGATAGCCCTGGCAGACAGTTCTATAGTGAATTAACTGTAGGTTTGTTAGCTAAGAAAACAGAATGAGAGCTATTGAGAGGTTAAAGCAGGTAAAATATAATAAGTAAATCAAAGTATGTAATGTAATAGTAAACAAAGGACATAGATAGGTAAAACAATGCAACTAACAGCTCCTTTGTTCTCTGTTAAAACACAAGTGAATTGGCCTGTGGCCTAAGCTTGAGCTGGTCTGTCAGTGTCACTACAGGGAAGTGCAAAAATAAGCTAGAAGTGAATGTTTTCAGGTACTATTTTGTGCTTTTGTAACTGATGCATGTTTTGTAGTGCGGTAAGATTGCCATTTATGAGACAAAAGCCTTTGGGGTTCACAGGGAGCACTGAGGGAGCTCAGCACTTAAAAGAATTGATATTGCATATGAATGGCTTTCTTTCTATGGACACTTCAAGGGTGATAATGTTGAGAGCAAGGGTTGAAACTGTCCACTGCCTTGCACCTTATGTAGTGACTTACATCTTACAAGGTGGATCAGCCACGCTTTGCATACTGTAAAGTAGTGGGGGATTGGATTTTTGTAGCCCTAATGAGACAAATCCCAGACTCTCTCAGCACAGAGCACAGTGTGCCTTTGGCAGAAGAACAGACCCTTTCTTTGCCCGTGGCCATGCTAATTCATTTCCTTGTATGGCATAATGTGCTGAAACCAGGCCCGTCAACAGGGGCAAAGATGACAGTTGCCCTGACCTGGAGCCCAGCAATTCAAAGGGCTCCAGGGCTTCTGGCCTCTGTCGCCGCCCTTTAAATCACGGCCGGAGCACTGTGCGGTGCATTCTGAGTGTCTTGAAGGGCCTGCGGAGGCTGTCATGCCCCTGGCTAAACAACTGAAGAGGCTGAAATGCTGTTAGAAATCTGAATAAGTAGTGGTTCCATTCAGAGAGCCTCTTCCAGTTAAAATACAAAGGGTGACACAGAGCCAGAAACTTACCTGGTATGAATTGGAGTAGAGCCTTTGAACTCAACTGAGTTGTGCCGGTTTACACCAGCTGGGGGCCTGGCCGGTACTCTGATCTTCCTAGAACCTCTTTTGTGGTGAGGAAGGTGGTGGGAGTGGCACGGAGAGACTGGGTTCCTATGACACTTACAGCACACCTCAGTATTGGCAATAATTCAGAAAAAAACCCTGGCATTTTGATAAAATGTGGAAACGGGCATGAAAGGACTATAAAATCACCACCACATTAATAGCTCTTTTGAGTGGTAATTTCTTTGGGTTGTGCCTCTCTTTGAATGGGCCTGAACTTCACTAGAGGTTCCCCTGTGCACCTCTTTATACCTATTGCGAATTTGGCTCAGGGTTTGGAAACAAAGCCTAGTGGAAATACATTTTTAAAATGTAATTAACATTTTCATTATGTTTCTCTTTACCAGAATGACTCTTTGTAACATTAAACAGAACTGATTATTAAATTGACCTAGAATCTTCCCTTTCTGTCCTCCATTGGTTTGCCAGATTATTTTGCTGATCATATGGGAGACTATGAAGATGTTTTGGCTTCGCTGGAGACCCTTAACCTCTCCATTCTGAAAGCCATGGACTACACCAAGAGGGTGAGTTGTTGTTATTGCAGCTTATGCTATCCAAGTGAGTGTAGCTAGATAAGGTTCCTCCAAGTTCACGAGTCTAAAGTAGGCATGGTTAATGCTTTTCCTGTAGTCCTTTTCACTAAGGATGAAATCAAATTAACACCAAGGACATTGTCATCAGAGTGAACTAAGAAACAAGTGCTATTGTGTCACTTGGGCTAGACAAGGTTTTTAAGAGGCAAATCTTAAACATTCATGGGATAAAATTGTAAGACTGATAACGGGGTTGCAAATTCTGAAAATGTTGCATAAAAATAATTCATCAGTAGAAAATACCTTCTACAGGTTATCTACTCTGTTTTAGAACATTCTGTGTTATGTGTTAGCTAATGATCGTCTTTATATAAAGTGTCTGCCTCTCACCAATATTTAGAAGATATTTGATATCACACAAATATAGAAAACAGTTGTGTTTATAAAAATCATTCATTTTTATTCCAGAAAGCTCTTAGTGGCCAAAGCATCAACAGTTTTGTTATCTGGGTTTTAAAATGAAAAATAAACTATCAGCTTGTGTCATCATATGGGTATATCTTTGTGGGTTTATGTATTGCCATTACAGCAAGCTATATTGTAAGAACTGGTGATTGCAGTTGTTTCTAAATCCTAGTTTAGAAACAGTCCCGAGTTCTGTGGCATGTGAAAAATTATCTGTTCGCATCTCAAAGGCAGAAATCTTTGCAATATTGCAAATAAAGGTCCATTAAACTTCTCCTGGTGGATTTTTTTCCTTCTGGTCCATTCAAGCACATTGTTTTATCTTCACCATCATCAGGAGACTGCCTGAATGATATGAAGATTAAATTAGATACATCAACTGCAATGCACACTTAATGTCATTGGAACAACTAATTGGAGAGGTCTTGGCCTCAGTTAGCAAAATGGTTGTCTCTCGCTATCTTATTTAAAATAAAGGGAGCACTGCAAACACAGGTCCAGAGTAAACGTTTCCTGTTAACATTGTGTAAACCTTGAAAACCCAAGGATGGTTTATGAACAGAGTTGTACCTTCTCAGAAATCTTTCTGAAAATAGAATAGTCTCATCTGGACAATGAGTTACTTTGTTTTTCCAGAACATAAAATGCTGCAGTTTCACCGAAAGTTCTGGTAATTAGATGTCTATAGTGGGATTTTCAAAAAGGCTAACTTTGGTCTAAGTCTCATTTCATCAAATTCACTATTTGAAGTCCCATTGGCTTTGTTGGAACAGTTTTACCAATTCTAAATGCTCTGGAAATTCCATTCTTTGAACTTATAGTTAATAGCAAAGGAAAAATTAGAAGCCCAGAAGTTTAGCCATTTATATCCTCTTCTAATACCTTAGAATGAGAGGACTGATGAGAATGCCTTGGGAAATGAGTACCGTTTGTGCATGCAGTTGCCAAGATTTAAGCACAAAAGCTGTGGTCCATATAAATACACATTTTTGTATATGCAAGTGGGGTTCCATTTTGTATAATGCTTCCCACTTGGACAGAACAATTCATAAATAATAGATTATTAAAAAGTGTAATTAGTTTTAGCTGGTTGGAATTACCACCGCAGTGCTTCCTGCTCCTCAGTCTGGGAATAAGCTCAGTTTATCAGCAGGGCTCCTTTTCTGACCGTGTATCATCCACTGTCCACTCTGCTACCTCTACTGTGTGTATCTCTGAACCCTCTTCAGTGGCTGCCCTCTAGCAGTGCCCACCACTGGGTTCTCCCTCTTCCCAGCGTATCAGCTGTCCTCAGTCCACATGCCTGCTGCTGTGACCATTTGCAGCCCCCATATCTAGGCTCTTGCCTCAGAGCAAGCCACAGTATGAATAGCACTATGCTTCTTCATGAGGAGGCACAGTGCAAGGGAAAGGGACCCAGGCTCCACTACTGTGGGCCCTGACCCAGGGACCTTCTGGTGGCAGCCATGCCCTGCCCTTCTTCTCTCCCCTCTACTGGGCCACTTCCCTGTGACCCTTGCACCCACTTAGCCCTTATCTCAAGGCCTGCAATTTGGCAGTGGCTAGACAGAACTGTCACTGCCCTGCTACACTGCCCAGCATTGCTTTGTTCCAGGTGCAGCCCTCCTTCTCTAAGAGCCTGTCCTTCTTCCTTCCAGCCACAGCGAAAGTGAGCTGTGCTCAGCCCTGCAGCCCTCTCTTCCTCTGATGGGCCAGTCTTCTTCCTGCCTGCTTTTAACCCTTTCCATACTAGAGTGGGGCAGTCACTCCACCACACTAATATTAAGAATGCTAAATTTAATTTATCTGGAAAACCGGATCTATATAGTACACGTGTCAGAAAAACACAAACATGCAGAGTGAATTATTTATTTAGCATCTTCCCATGCAGTGGAGAACTATCTAGAGATATGCTTTTCCATTTAAATAATTTATCTTCTGTTCCTTCTAATAAATCAGAAATTATTATTTTTAAAGTGTATTAATCCTTTTGCAGTTACAAATTTTCCCATTTAAATGTAGATTTATTACTTACAAGACACAAGAACTCATTCTTCTGCTCTACTCTGCATTTATTAGGCCTCAGTTGGAGTATTGTGTCCAGTTCTGGGCACCACATTTCAAGAAAGATGTGGAGAAACCGGAGAAGGTCCAGAGAAAAGCAACAAAAGTGATTAAAGGCCTGGAGAACATGAGCTATGAGGGAAGACTGAAAGAATTGGGCTTGTTTAGTTTAGAAAAGAGAAGACTGAGAGGGGACATGATAGCAGTTTTCAAATATCTAAAAGGGTGTTACAAGGAGGAAGGAGAAAAATTGTTCTTCTTGGCCTCTGATGATAGGACAGGAAGCAATGGTCTTAAATTGCCAGCAAGGGAGGTTTAGGTTGGACATTAGGAAAAACTTCCTAACTGTCAGGGTGTTTAAATACTGGATTAAATTGCCTAGGGAGGTTGTGGAATCTCCATCACTGGAGATATTTAAGAGCAGGTTAGACAGACATCTATCAGGGGTGATCTACAGTGCTTGGGTCCTGCCATGAGGTCAGGGGATTGGACTTGCTGACCTCTCGAGGTCCCTTCCAGTTCTAGTATTTTATGGTTCTATGATTTCAGAGAAAGAGAAAATTTGTCTTTTTTCTTGTGAAAAATTCTCTTGTTGAGCAAAGTAAAAATGTCCTGCTTTAGAAATCTATTCACAGACTGAATTCCAATCCTCCTCTGAATAATCCAAATTGAAATCTTCCATTTATCTCTAGGGTTGGAGAAAATCTTCAATCATTTAATGTTATGATTTGGTAATGGTTGTGATAGGACATATTAAGAATTGGAATAGAGTCAAGGAGAGTCAAGGTATTACTCCTCATATTTCTCTTTTTCTGACTAAATAAAAGTCATTGTTTTCTTGGTTTCTTTAAATGTCAGTGTTTTAAATATTTGGGATTGGTGTGGCACGGAAGTAAAAAAACATTTTAATACATTTATGTTAAAATGAAGACATTACCTTGTAACCAAACATGGTGCAAGTATTTATGGTATTTTTGTATTCATATTTGTAACTCATAGAATAAGGTGAATAATGAGCAAAATTTCAACTTTCTGCATGCATCTCTTTTAGATTTGTTCCCTGCAAATGTTCAAGCAAACAAGTTTTCCAGCAGGAATGTGGGCTGAAATGCAAGTTCTAGGTGCACGCTGGAAAGCAATTTCAAATTAATAGTTCATTTTGTCTATATACTCATGGTTCTCATTCAGTGCTTAATTTGTAACAAAAGAGGTGCTGGTGCTCACCCAAGTAGGTGATGGGGCTCAAGCAATATTTTTATAGTCATAAGTGATGTGGCAAGCCCAGAGGTGCCAGGACTATGAATTGCCAAGCTTTAGATGTGCCAGAGATCAGCACTGGAAAGCACAAATGAAGCATTGCTCTTCTTACATAGTGTCTGGAGGCATATTTGTAGATGTATTCTCCCAACACCTTGTGATGCAAGGAAACATTTTACAGATAAGGAACTGAGGTGCCTAGAGATTCACTGAATTGCTTGGAATCATATTAGGAATTGTACCCAGTGATTCTAGTCAAAGGCCAGCACATTAACCACAAGACCATCCTTTCCCTTGTTTGCAAATACACCAGAAACTTGTGTTTTAAGAGATTTGCTCATTTGATCATGCCACATGATGGGTACGTCTAGACTGGCAAGACTTGCCGCCTGTCTACACTGGCCGCGAGAATTTGCGCAAGAACACTGACTTTGTAATGTACAAAATCAGTGCTTCTTGCGCAAATACTTTGATGCTCCTGCTCAGGCATAAGCCCTCTTGCGCAAGAATACTTGCTCAAGAGGGCCAGTGTAGACAGGAACGTTAATTTCTTGCACAAGAAAGCCCGATGGCTAAAATGGCCATCGGAGCTTTCTTGCGCAAGAGAGCGTCTATACTGGGCACGGATGCTTTTGCGCAAAAGCAAATCTTTTGTGCAAAGGCACATGCCAGTATAGACGCTCTCTTGCGCAAATACTTTTAACGGAAAAACTTTTCCGTTAAAAGTATTTGCGCGAAATCATGCCAGTCTAGATGCAGTCAATATGTTTCTCTACCCAGTGTGTCCGCTCAAAACAGTTCACAGTTTGTTCACCAGTTATTGGAATGACTGATGAGCCAACAACACACCAAGAAAGAGCTGTTCACAGAAATGATTTCGCAAATAATACATGAAATTAAGAATAACATGAACTACTAGGTCCTGTACATGGCTGTGACTCACAAAAGCTTCAAAAAGGGGCATAAGGGGAATTAAGTGGTGCATAGGCATTCCATTTATCCTCTGCGCAGATCAGGTGTCCGTAGTATTGCCAACAAAACAAACAATGGGAAAATGAAAGATGTGACTGGGGGATGAGCTTGTGAAATTAGTGCCAGATTTCTAGACAAAGATTATTAAGGGTATACCCCTAAACTTCCAGATCCTTATCCAAACCAGACCTTATGGGGTATGTTGGCAAACCCACCGAAGATGAATATTTGTCCCAAGTTTACAGAGCAAGAAAGGCACAGGTGCTTTGCCGTAAGAAAATAAGACTGTGTTTATAACTGAGCTTGTTAATTTGGTTGCTGTCTGTAAAGATTTGTGCTGAGTAGTGTGCTACAGTTCTTCATAACTGTACTGGAGTATGGCTGGGTTTGTCAAGTCTGTCTGTGAGGATCCCACTTACAATGATGTTTATGTGTGTGAGATGCAAATCTTTTGACCAGCAGTGTGTCTATCTCTGACTTCCCCGGGCATTCCTGACCTAGGAATTTGAGTAGGGCCTGAGTACCATGGTGAGGTTGGGTATTTGTGAGGAGCATAGCTAGGGCCCACTTTGAAACTTCCAATCTCACAGGGCTTGCTTATGTGCATTCCCAATTAGATGTGTGTGCTCGCCACATACACTGGTGCCGCAAGTTTTTCCTTAGTGGTATCCTTAGAGAGAGTGGCACACATATGGTGCAATACAAGGGGCACCACTCCCCCCCCCCCCCCACACCCACGGTTCCTTCTTGCTGCCAATGATGGTGCAGCTGCTGCTTCATTTACTTATTTCAGTACCATACACTTTTCCTTGTAATATAGTTAATAGTTTTCCCTTAGGGTATGTCTAGACTACATGGCTCCATCGACGGAGCCATGTAAAATAGTTTACTCGGCATAGTCAAAGAAGTGGAGATTTCAATAATACCCGCTTCATTAACATAAAAATGGCCGCCGTGCTATACTGATGATCAGCTGATCCGGCACAGCGCGGCAGTCTAGAGGCGGCGTGGTCGACAAGGGAAGCCTTTGTCGACCGCTCCAGTATGCCTCGTGAAGCAAGGTTTACCGGAGTGGTCGACAAAGGCTTCCCTTGTCGACCATGCCGCATCTAGACTGCCGCGCTGTGCCGGATCAGCTGATCGTCGGCACAGCACAGCGGCCATTTTTATTTTAATAAAGCAGGGATTATTTAAATCCCCGCTTCTTTGACTATGCCGAGTAAACTATTTTACATGGCTCCATCGACGGAGCCATGTAGTCTAGACATACCCTTAGTGTCTTAGGGTACGTCTAAACTACATGGCTCCGTCGACGGAGCCATGTAGATTAGTGTACTCGGAAAAGGGAAATGAAGCGGCGATTTAAATAATCGCCGCTTCATTTACATCAAAATGGCTGCCGTGATGTGCCAATCAGCTGTTTGGCGGCACGGCGCGGCAATCTGGACGCTTCGCGGTTGACAACGGAAGCCTTTGTCGACCACCCTGGTAAACCTCATTCCACGAGGCATAACGGGGCGGTCGACAAAGGCTTCCGTTGTTGACCGCGGAGCATCCAGACTACCGTGCAGTGCCGCCAAACAGCTGATCGGCACAGCGCGGCAGCCATTTTGATGTAAATGAAGCAGCGATTATTTAAATCACCGCTTCATTTCCATATGTCTAGGAAGCTAATCTACATGGCTCCGTCGACGGAGCCATGTAGTCTAGACATGCCCTCAGTGTTAGTGAGTTCGCCCCAGATGGGACTTTGCCCAGGGATGGGGCATGCCCTTATCCCCAGGCTTCAAGGCCTGTGATCGCAAGTGGCCTGTGCCCACCAGAAATCCACACAGTAGTCGTTTAAGGTGTCCGGGTGAAGGACACATATGCAGCAAGTGTGAGTATTCATTCAAATCCCACAGGCAAGGTGGTGAGAGTGTTGGTGGACAACATATAGCACATCAACAGTCAAGGGGGAACATGCCTGTCAGTACTCTGTCCAGAAGCCCTCCCATTGTGTGATTTCTGCATCAATCATGTGTTCCACCTGGAAGTGTATCACCTCCCCAGTGTCAGGAACATGCTGGTGGAACATAGACTCATAGAATCATAGAGCCGGAAGAGACCTCAGGAGGTCATCAAGTCCAGCCCCCTGCCCAAGGCAGGACCAATCCCAACTAAATCAACCCAGCCAGGGCTTTGTCAAACAGAGACTTAAAAACCTCTAGGGATGGAGATTCCACCAATACCCTAGGTAACCCATTCCAGTGCTTCACCAGTCTCCTAGTGAAATAGTTTTTCCTAATATCCAACCTAGACCTCTCCCACTGTAACTTGAGACCATTGCTCCTTGTTCTGCTATCTGTCACTACTGTGAACAACTTTTCTCCATCCTCTTTGGAACCTCCCTTCAGGAAGTTGAAGGCTGCTATCAAATCCCTCCTCACTCTTCTCTTATGCAGACTAAACAAATCCAAATCCCTCAGTCTCTCCTCATAGGTCATGTGCTCCAGCCCCCTAATCATTTTGGTCGCTCTCTGCTGGACCCTCTCCAATGCGTCCACATCCTTTTTGTAGTGGGGGGCCCAGAACTGGACACAATATTTTAGATGTGGCCTCACCAGAGCCAAATAAAGGGGAATAATCACTTCTCTGGATCTGCTGACAATGCTCCTCCTAATGCACCCTAATAAGCCATTAGCCTTCTTGGCTACAAGGGCACATTGTTGACTCATCCAGCTTCTCAACCACTGTAATCCCCAGGTCTGTTTCTGCTGAACTGCTATTTAGCCAGTTGGTCCCCAGCCTGTAACAATGCTTGGGACTCTTCCATCACAAGCACAGGACTCTACACTTGTCCATGTTAAACCTCATCAGATTTCTTTTGGCCCAATCCTCTAATCTGTCCAGCTCACTCTGGACCCTATTCCTGCCCTCCAGTGTATCTACCTCTCCCCCTGGCTTAGTGTTATCTGCAAACTTGCTGAGGGTGCAATCCATCCCCTCATCCAGGTCATTAATAAAGATTTTGAACAAAACCGGTCCAAGAACTGATCTTTGGCACACTTCGTTAGAAACTGACCGCCAACCTGATATCGAGCTGTTGATCACTACCGATTGGGTCCGACAGTCTACCCAGCTTTCTATCCATTTTACAGTCCATTTATCCAATCCATATTCCCTTAACTTGCTGGCAAGAATATTGTGGGAGACCGTATCAAAAGCTTTGCTAAAGTCAAGGTATATCACAGCCACTGACTTTCCCATATCCACAGAGCCAGTTACCGCATCATAGAAGTTAATCAGATTGGGCAGGCATGAATTGCCCTTCGTGAATCCATGTTGACTATTCCTGATCACTTTCCTGTCTTCCAAGTGCTTCAGAATGGATTCCTTGAGGATCCCCTCCATGATTTTTCCGGGGACTGAGGTAAGGCTGATTGTTCTATAGTTCTCTGGATTGTCCCTCTTCCCTTTTTTAAAGATGGGCACTACATTTGCCTTTTTCCAATCATCCGGGATCCCTCCCAATCTCCACGACTTTTCAAAGATAATGGCCAAGGCTCCACAATGACATTTGCCCATTCCCTCAGTACCCTCGGATGCATTAAGTCCGGGCTCATGGATTTGTGTAAGTTTAGCTTTTCTAAATAGTTCCTAACTTGTTCTTTCCCCACCAAGGTCTGCCCACCTCTTTCCCATACTGCGTTGTCTAGTGTATTAGTCTGGGAGCTGACCTTGTCTGTGAAGACAGAGGCAAAAAAAGCATTAAGTACTTCAACTTTTCCCACATCATCTGTCCCTAGGTTACCTCCCTCATCCAATAAGGGCCCCACACCCTCTCTGATGACCCTCTTATTGCTAAAATGCCTTTAGAAACCTTTGTTGTTATCCTTCACATCCCTTGCTAGCTGCAATTCCAATTGCACTTTTGCGTTCCTGATAACTCCCCTGCATTCTTGAGCAATATATTTATACTCCTCCCTAGTCATCTGTCCAAATTTCCACTTCTTGTCAGCTTTCTTTTTGTGTTTAAGCTCACCAAGGATGTCCCTGGTAAGTCAATCTGGTCGCCTACCATATCTGCTTTTCTTGCTGCGCATCGGGATGGTTTCTTCCTGTGCCTTTAATAAGGCTTCTTTAAAATACTGCCAGCTCTCCTGGACTCCTTTCCCCTTCATGAGATTCCCAGGATTTCCCAGGGAATCCTGCCCATCAGTTGCCTGAGGGAGTCAAAGTCCACTTTTCTGAAGTCCAGGGTGTGTATTTTGCTACTCTCCTTTCTTCCTTTGGTCAGGATCCTGAAATCTACTGTAACCCTTCTGCCGGGTAGGCCTGGCAGCAACCAGGGCCAGGTTCAATATCTAGGGGTCCATCTCACACAGAACCGGCTCAAGCCCCCACCCAGTAACCTGGGAAATTCACACACCCCTGGGTGCCTCTGAGAGGCAATGCTTCCCCACTCGCAAGCACAGAGTCTGAGTGTAGGAAAGAAACATTTAATGAAACGAGAGAGAAGTCATACGGCATTAACTTGGGAAAATACCAGAGTTCATAGCCCAGACATGAGCTAAGCCCCCCCACTCCCAGCCAAGAATCACCCGAAGTCCCAAAGTCCAACACCCCAAAAGTCTCTGTCACTGGTCAGTGCTGCCCAGAGTCCAAAAGTTCACCTGCAGGGTTTTACCTCCCAACCTGGGTAGAAATGGGGGCAGGGGGACATATAGGGGCACCTTATGTGGTCCGAGGCCGATGGCCCCACCTCTTCTTAGGGTTCTGCTGCAGTCTAATGCGAGCCACTCCACCACGCTCCACCAGCTGTCTCGTTCCACTCCACCGAACGCTCCGCTGGTTGCCTGCCGCCGGTCCTTGCCTGCTACCGCTCCAACCGGCCGCGCCACGCCGCCGGTCACCTGCCGCCGCTCCTCGCCTGCCACCACTCCTACCAGCCGTGCCATACCGCTGGTCACCGCTCCTTGCCTGCCGCCTGCCAGTGGTCCCCACCAGCCACTCTGCTGGCCACCGCTGCGTCGCTGGCTGCCATAGGTCTGGCTCCCAGCCAAACCAGTGATTTCAGCTCTTAGGCTATGTCTACACTGGCGGCTTCTTGCGCAAGGGTTCTTGTGCAAGAAGTCTTACACAAGAAAATGTCCGCACTGCCATGTGTGCGCTGTGCTTTTGCGCAAGAGCGCCCATGGCAGTGTGGACGCTCTCTTGCACAAGAAAGCTCTGATGGCCATTTTAGCCAGAGGGCTTTCTTGCTCAAGAAATCCCTGCCGAGCGTCCACACTGCTCTCTTGCGCAAGAGCTCCTGCACAAGAGGGCTTACACCTGTTAAAAAAGAGCGTAGCTCTTGTGCAAGGAGTCCTCTCTTACCACGCTGTACTGTAAATTTACTTGCGCAAGAGCGGGCGGGCAGTGTGGACGCTCTGCAGATTCTTGCGCAAGAACGGCCGTACTTGCACAAGAAGCCGCGAGTGTAGACATAGCCCTAGTGATTTCAACTCTTTAGCCACCACCTAGACTGGCAAAGGATTCCAGCTTCCACTGGACTAGCAAAAAGACTCCTCATGGAGTCTGCTTTAGATCTGTCCTTAAAACAAAGGGGCTGCGTCTAGACTGGCATGATCTTCCGCAAATGCTTTTAACGGAAAAGTTTTTCCGCTAAAAGCATTTGCGGAAAAGAGCGTCTAGATTGGCACGGATGCTTTTGCACGAAAGCACTTTTTGCGGAAAAGCGTCCGTGCCAATCTAGACACGGTTTTGCGCAAGAAAGCCCCGATCGCCATTTTCACTCTCGGGGCTTTTTTGTGCAAAACGGGTCTCAGTTGTCTACACTGGCCCTCTGGCGCAAAAGCATTTGCGCAAGAGGGCTTTTTCCTAAACGGGAGAGTCATTGTATTTGCACAAGAACACGGACAATCATACATTAGATCATCAGTGTTCTTGCGCAAATTCAAGTGGCCAGTGTAGACAGCTGGCAAGTTTTTCCACAAAAGCAGCTGCTTTTGTGGAAAAACTTGCCGGTCTAGACGCAGCCAGCAGAAAAGGGGCAGTTGGGCCAGTCTTATAGCTCACAGCTGGCAGGTGTGAAGCAGGCTGACTCAAACCCTTTAACCTTTCCCCCCAGCTCAGTTCACTCAACTCTGGAAGATGGGAGGCTTGTTCCTCGGAGACCTCTTTCAATGATGGTGGTGTCTCTCCTGCAAGCACTGGTGTCATGTTTTACAGTTCCCATATTTAGGGGTAGCATGATTTGTGACCCCCACAACAGCCCCAAATTATTTACAATATGCCACATTCCATTCCAACACTGATCCTCCATCAGCCCTGGCTGAATTGGATTTACATAGCCACACCTCGTATTCCCTCCCCATCCTGGCATGAGCTGTATTTACATATCAACAGTTAACAGTTAATTATCTTGCAGAGCTAAACAATTTGGCTACATCTAGACTGGCATGATTTTCCGCAAATACTTTTAACGGAAAAGTTTTTCCATTAAAAGTATTTGCTCAAAAGTGCATCTAGATTGGCATGGATGCTTTTGCGCAAAAGCGCTTTTGCGCAAAAGCATCCCTGGCCAATCTAGACGCGGTTTTGCGCAAGAAAGCCCCGATTGACATTTTAGCCATCGGGGCTTTTTTGCGCAAAACAAATCTGAGCTGTCTACACTGGCCCTTTTGCGCAAAAGCTTTTGCGCAAAAGGACTTTTGCCCGAACCGGAGCGTCAAAGTATTTGCGCAAGAAGCACTGATTTCTTACATTAGAATGTCAGTGCTCTTGCGCAAATTCAAGCGGCCAGTGTAGACAGCTGGCAAGTTTTTGCGCAAAAGCGGCCGCTTTTGCACAAAATCTTGCCAGTCTAGACGCAGCCTTCTAGTGGGCACACCCACCCCAGGGCACCTCTCTCCTTTTAGCTGGCTGATAGAAAGCAGCAGTTCAGCCCCTGCTTACACTACCATCTCATGATCACTGCTTCCCAGGTTTTTACCCACCTCTACTTTTGCTACTAGTTCCTCCCTGTTTGTGAGCAGAAGGTCAAGCTGCGCATGGGCCCTGGGTCGGTTCCTTCAGCACTTGTACTAAAAAGTTATCCCCAACATTCTCCAGAAACTTTCTGGATTGTCTGTGTACTGTTGTCTTGGTCTCCCAACAGATGTCAGGGTGACTAAAGTCCCCCATGAGAACCAGGGCCTGTGATCTGGAAGCTCCTCTCAGTTGTCTGAAGAAAGCCTCATCTACTTCATCCACCTGATCCGGTGGTCTATAGCAGACCCCAACCACAACATCACCCCTGTTGCTTCCACCTCTAAACTTAACCCATAGACTCTGAACAGTCCTTTCTCCCTCTAAATACTGGAGCTCTGAGCAATTGTACTGCTCTGTTAGGGTATGTCTACACTTGCAGCCTATTTCAGAATAGGGTTGCAAATGTAGGCATTCGGAATTGCAAATCAAGCCCGGGATTTAAATATCCCGTGCTTGATTTGCATCTTCCCGGCCAGGCACCATTTTAGAAATTTATAAGCCCGGAATAACTGCCCGCGTCTACACGCGGCAGTGAAACGGGCGTTCGAAATAAAGCCCTATTTCGAAATACCTGTTATTCTTCCTGCAATGAGGTTTAACAGGTAGTTCAAAATAGGGCTTTATTTCGAATGCCCATTTCACTGCCACGTGTAGACACGGGCAGTTGTTCCGGGCTTGTAAATTTCAAAAATGGCGCCCGGCCGGGAAGATGCAAATCAAGCGCGGGATATTTAAATCCCAGGCTTGATTTGCAATTCCGAATGCCTACATTTGCAGCCCTATTCTGAAATAGGCTGCAAGTGTACATACAATGCAACTCCTCCTCCTTTTCTCCCCCACCTGTTCTTCCTGAACAGTTTATACCCTTCCATGACAGTGCTCCAGTCATGCAAGTCATCCCACCAAGTCTCTGTTATTCCAATCAAATCATAGTTCCTTGACTGGGCCAGGGCTTCTAATTCTTCCTATTTGTTTCCCAGGCTTCTTGCATTTGTGTACAAACACCTTAGATAACAAGTTGATTGCCCTACCTTCTCCATATAAATCAGGGGTCCTCCTTTGTTGCTCGTTCCTCCTTGTGTTTCTTCCCGGTGTCTGGCTTCCTCACTTGCCTTAGGGCTTTGGTGACTATCCTCCAACGAACCTAGTTTAAAGTATTCCTCACTAGGTTTGCAAGCCTGCCTGCGAAGATGCTCTTTCCTCTTTTGGTTAGGTAGATCCGATCTGTTCCTAACAATCTTTGTGCCCGGAACAATGTCCCATGGTTGAAGAAACCAAAGCCATCTCTCCGACACCACCTGCGTAACCACGTATTTACTTCCTCGATTCGACAATCCCTACCTGGACCTTTTCCTTCAACCGGAAGGATGGACGAGAACACCACTTGAGCTTCAAATTCCTTGATCCTTCTTTCCAATGCTACATAATCTGCTGTGACCCGATCAAGGTCATTCTTGGCCGTATCTTTAGCTCCTGCATGGAGAAGCAGGAAGGGGTAGCGATCCAAAGGTTTAATCACTTTCGGAAGACTCTCGGTCACATCCTGAATGCGAGCTCCTGGTAAGCAGCACACTTCTCGAGATTGTAGGTCTGGACGGCAAGTGGATGACTCAGTCCCTCTTAGAGGGAGTCCCCGACCACCACCACCCGTCTTCTTCTTTTGGGGGTGGTGGTTGTGGAATCCCCATCTCTAGGACTACACATCCCATGCCTTCTGGTAGATGGTGTTCCCTTCTGATTTCTTCCCTGAGAGGTCCCTGCAAAAGCATTCTCCACCACAGTGCCTGTGGAGAGAGCCTGATAGCGGTTACTTACCTCTACAGAGATGGGGGATATCTGAGTTGGCCATCTTCTCCTTCTAGAGGTTACATGCTGCCAGTTCTCTTCCTTATCCTGTACTTCCCTGACTGGCTCTTCAGCCTGCTATGCCTGCAGGATTAAACGCTGCCTTCTATCAAGGAAGTCTTCATCCTCTCTGATAGAACGTAAGGTTGATACTTGGACCTCAAGTCCTCTAATTTTTTTTTCCAAAATGGAGACCAGCTTGCACTTAGTGCAGATGAAATCCCTTCTTTCTTCTGGGAGGAAGACAAACATGCCACATGGACTATGTCTAGACTGCAAGCCTTTTTCGACAGAGGCTTTGTCAACAGATACTGTCGACAAGGCCTCTGTCAAAGAAGAGCATCTAGAATATGATCAGTATTGTTGAAAAAGCAAGCCTCTTTTTCGAAAGAGAGTTTAGATTCTTTCTTTCGAAAAAGCACAGTTTGCATGCAATAGCACCTTTTGTCGACAGATCTCTGTCGACAAAAGCGTTCTTCCTCATAAAATTAGGTTTACCGCTGTCAACAAAACTGCCACGTTCTGTCGACTTACTGTCGACAGAACACAGCAGTAGTGTAGATGCAGGTATAGTTTTGTTGACAAAAGGCCACTTTAACAGCCTGTTAACAGCCCCTGTTCGCAACAGAGGATCACCTCAGCATTTCCCTTTTCTCTCATCACAAGTGGTTGCTCCTTCTGAAAGTAGCCTAAGCACTCTTCCAGAAGAAAAGAGCTTCCCAAGTGGTTTGCCCCCAGGCAGAACAGGAAGTGTCATTGTTTCTGTTCACTTCAAGGACTGGGCAAGAGCTCCCTCCCCCAATGCCTTCCTCCTGTTGTGGTTGGAGGGTCTGCACTATGCATTTCCACCAATTAGGTTCCTCAACAGAGTCCTATCAAAGATCAAGAGAGATGGGGTACACATCATCATGACTGCTTCAGCGCAGTCATGACAGCAGTGGTTTGGCACACTGATGGACTTGGAGGCAACCGCGTGCTAGTCCCTCCCCTACTGTCTGGACATGATCTTGCAGGATTATGGACACTTTCTGCTACCCAGCCTCCCCTCCTTCCATCTCATTGCATTGTAGAACACAGAGGAGACGCCAAATCCAGAGAGATCCAGCGAATCCTCCCGGAAAGAGGAAGCCTTCCACTACAGTCGCCTACCAGGCAAATGGACAAGAGTCTCTCCCGGGGCATCTGAGCATAGCATCTCTCTGTTGCACTCTACATTGCAATCTATACTAGATCACTTGCACTCTTTACAATCCAAGGGCTGGGCTTGTGGTCCATCAGGATGCAGCTTGTGGACATTTCCTCCTTCCATCCACTGATCCAAAGTCAAACACCACCCAATGTCAGTCCCATTCCTGAGAGACCTGGAGAGACTCTTCCCACCAGCCCAAACTCCTGTCTCACAGTGGGATCTTAACTTGGTTCCCAGCAGGCTCATGAGCCCCCTCCTCTCCCTTGCCCCCAGCTTTGAGCCCATGGCTCCTGCTCATTTTTCCATGTGAAGTGATCCTTGTGGTGATAACATCAGTGAGCACCTTGGAGCTTAAAGCCCTGACTTTAGAGCCTCAGTCTTCTACAGGGACAAAGTCCTTGCCTTCCTGCCCAAAGTGGTGTCATCTTTCCACGTAAATCGGGACATCTTCCTCCCAGTGCTTCACCTCAAGCCACACCACTAGTGAGGAAAGGAGGCTGCATGCCCTCAGTGTCAGATGTGCCCTGGCATTTTACCTGGAAGCCCCTTCTGGAAGTTGACACAGCTTGTCATCATGACAGCAGTCAGAATGAATGGCTTTCTGGTGTCCGCACAGAGGATTTCCAATAGGATCCCCTCCTGCATCAGGACCTGTTGCAAGTGAGCACAGGTCCCACTGCTGCTGATCATCAGTACCAGAGTGGAGGCATCCTCGGAGGCTTTTCTGCCACACATTCCCATCCAGGACATCTGCAGAGTCAGGGTGTGGCCTTCTGCTCACATATACATGGCACATTATACCATCACTCAGCAAGCCAGAGATGGCTTTGGGTTAGGCAAAGCTGTGTTGCAGTCTTCATATCCATGAGCACCTACCCGGACCCATGGTGCTTGGAAGTCACCTAATATGGAATGGACATGAACAGGTACTCAAAGCAAAAGACAGTTGCCTTCAAGATGCATTGCTCATGCCCATTCCATGACCTGCCCTCCTTCTCCACTATTGGAGTTTCTGGGAAGAAGAAGCTGAGGGTGTAACGAGGTGTAACAGTTAACTCGAACTAAGGACTTAGAACTAAGAACTAAGAACGTTTGACTGCCACGTGTAGCCGCGGGCAGTTAGTTCGGACTAGGGGGATTTAAAAATGGCGCCCGGATGGGAAGATGCAAATAAAGCCCGGGATATTTAAATCCCGGGCTTCATTTGCAACTTCGAATGCCTACATTAGCCTCCCTAGTTTGAACTAGGGGGCTAGTGTAGCTATACCCCCTGAGACTTGGATTATAGAGAAATGTCACAATGAAAGTACGGTCACTCCAGAAAGAGCTCCCTCTAGCTGCCTCCTTGCCTGTCCATCTGTATGAGATATGCTCTCTGAACAAATGGGGTTGGTTAAAGTTCTAGGAGATAAATTGTTATGCCTTCAGTGACTTGTTTTGACCAGTTAAATTACAGGGAAGCTCAACTATATTGTAATGCTCTGAAGGAGAATGTCACTGCTAAAAAGGTTTTTGAATTGAGCCAGTGGCTGTCTACAAACTTGCTACCCACTGATTTGCTCCTGCATAGCTGGTGCAAATCCTGTCATAAGGCTAATAGGATCTCATAAAAGGAGAGACGGAAAGGATCTATTCACCCATCTAGCACATTCCCTACCAGTACAAATGTACACATTCCATACCAGCAAATTTCCCAGTATCTGATCCCATCTACTTTTAAATATTTCATGAATTGGAGCTTTCAGGACTTCAGATAAGAGACTCTTCTGTCAGATAGGACTGTTGGTAGATACTTAATTTATTCTCATTACCATTATAGTATATCCTGTTGTTTCACCCTTTATCATTTTTCTTGAGTCTTTGATGATTCACATAGTAGCTATCTTTACTTCTAGTAATGGAGTTATCAAATGTTACATGAACACATATATTATTGTGTGACTTTCTGGTGCCATAATTAGATAGCTTTGCCTCCTATAGAGTATAGAAATTCCCAAGATTAACCACTCTAGGCAATAACATAAGGCATGAATTTGCTGTCTTTTTCCCACCTCTGCAACTTGCTTGCAAATGAGTGCAGAATAGAAAGTTTGTGTTTTAGTACATGGCATATCCTGACAGGAAAGTGGTTCTTTGATGGAACAACAAGTCAAGTCAAACTAGCTTAGCAAATGATGGTCACTTACCCTAATGATGCCTTTCCATATGGAAATGTTTTTAATGTTAATTTCTGAGCTGGGGAGATTAATGAGATCTTCCTTGTAAATTAAGCAAGGTCAGTGCTAATCAGTATTGGTTGGGAGACCTTCAAGAAAACCCCACACTTGTAGGTTCCAACCCATATTCTCTGGTCCATCTGTGGACCCACTGATCACATAGGGTACATCTAGACTACAGGCTTTTGTCAACAGAGGCTTTGTCAACAGATACTGTCGACAAAGCTTCTGTCGACAAAGAGCGTCTAGACTACATCCAGTTCTGTCGACAAAGTAAGCTGCTTTGACGACATGAGAGTGTAGACGCAAAGGACAGTGTAGATGCAATAACGCCTTCTGTCAACAGAACTCTGTTGACAAAAGGCATTATTCCTCACAGAATGAGGTTAACTGCCGTTGACAAAACTGCCGAGTTCTGTCAATGTTATGCTGACAGAACTCGGCGGCAGTGTAAACGCAGGTATAGTTTTGTCGACAAAAGTCCACTTTTGTCGACAAAACCCTGTAGTCTAGACACACCCATGCTGCTGTTCTCTTCATTTGTTTCTACAGCTAAACATACTGGGGGAGACTTTCAGTGGCACAAACAGTACAAATAGTACCTTTCGTAGTATTGCTTTTCCATATCCTGAAGTCACAAACATGTTATTTCATTGCAGATGGAGGGCAGGTGTCCACAAGACATTCTCTAAGAGGCGGTCCATGCTATGAAAAAGTATGAAAGCCTTATCTGTTTGACCCAGGAGATAGTACTTCTGTGTTAGTACTGAGCCTATACCCCAGTATGGTGGTAAAGAGCACTGTTTTGCCCTTTGGATGATGTATAACTCTCAGATCTCGAGCCCTTTGGTTAAAGATCCCCAGATGACTTTCAGCATATAGCTGAGATGTGAGCAGTATTATTTCATGGTGACCTTGTAAATCTGGCATGATTTAAATTGTGCCTCTTTAACATTGCAGTCAAATAATATTTATGTGTTTAATAAATGCACATGAGGCACTGCAGATTACCTCTTGGGAGAAAGACAGATAAACCACCATCTTAGAAACCTTTGTCAGAAAACTGGTTATTAGAACAATATCTGTGTTCTCTGAATGTATTCACTGATTCATAGTGAATCAATAGAAGCCATGCATACATTTGATATCCCTCTGTTACATGTGAATGGTTGACATTTTACCCTCTCTTGCTGTACTGGGGACAGGAAATGCTTTTGGTTCCCTTAGAGAATAAGAGTTCATTCTGCATCCAAGCCATTATGATCCATTCCTGCAAGATGTTCAGTGCTTCCAAGAGATGGTGAGCACTCATCTCCCAATGGGAGTTGAGGGTATACAGCACATTGCAGGATCAGGCCCTGAATGTGGCATGTTGCTTTGCTTTGGCTCAGATCACTTTCCTATAAACTGCACAGCAAGGCTGGATTTTGCTAATGCTGGACCAACTGCTGCATCTGCAAATTTCCTTTTCTTTTATAATGAAAGGAAACCATCATTAAATGAAAGGCTGTTGTTTTTTAATACTTCTGATGTGCTGAGGCCCCAAAAGGCAGTGTTTTGTTTTCTGGGTGAAGGTGAGCTTGTGCTCTACTCCTTTGATTATGGTATTTTGGAACTGGAAAAATCTATGCATGAGTATATGATTCATATCAGAAACAAGACAGTTTTAGGGTTAGCATTATGAATGTGACAAAGAAATACAGGTACAATTTAGTAAATGATTGCTTGAAAATGAGCAGCGCCTGGTAGATCTAATATGCTGTCTTTGCCTTGTTCCAGCAATACACTCACAGTTTGCATATATTCCAAACATTTTAGATTCACTGATACTACTGTTATTTCACTGAGTCTGAGACAGTGCTTGAAATGAAATAATGAGCCTTTTCCACAGGGAAATCTGTGACTTTTGACAGGCAAACTGTCAATATTTTGGAGCTTACTGAACTATACAGCATTATGAATGTTCTTTTCTGTTTTCCTGATATTAGCACATAACAGCTGCCGTGCCAGGTACCTGGCAGTAAAAGTGACACAACATAAGACAGGTTAGAGTTAGAGATGGGAGAACAGGATCTGGAAAATCAATTAATTTTAGCCTTCACTCAAATCTAAAAGGAACCAAACTTATTATTTGAGGTTTAAGGGAGTACAGGTTTAAAAAATGTTTTTTAGTTTTGCCAACCACTCTGTTTCTCCCTTCCGCTCTCACCCTCCCTCCCCACTGCCCTCCTTTACTGGAAGCTGAAATACTACACAAAAAGATAGTTCATATGAAATTTCTGACCTGACCTGAAAGCAGAGCACAAATCTCATAAGAGAACCTGCTCTTGCTTGATGTATTTCTAGCCCCGTTTTAAAGATTTGGGTGGTTCAGATAAATATCTAGGCTGAACATTTAGAGATCCAGATATTATGTTTAGACATTATAGATGCTTGCTATACTGAAACTAGTTTGAAAAAAATGTGTGTACTAGGGATTGAGACCACTTCGGTGCTATCAGTTCTTCATCCTCAAGAGTACATTAATTTCTAATCTGTATGTTATTAAATAGTGGTGACAATATTGATAAAAATTTGGTTGATTATTAGCAAATGGCATTAGATACATGAGGGGTGATTACAAGTAGAATGGATGGGATTTGACTAAGGGTATGTCTACACTACAGCACTATTTCAAATTAACTTACTTCAAATTAGTTAATTTGAAATAAGCTGATTCGAAATAACGCATCTAGACACAAAAACTAATTCGAAATAGCATTTTTCTAATTCGAAATGGCGCGTCCACATTGAGTGGACCCTGAATCGAAGTTAAGGCTGGCTGGAACCAGTGCCAGCAGGGCATCAGGGTCGGACTTAGTGTGTGGGGCTGCTGCCTCAGGCTATCCGAGGTCTGTGCTTAAAGGGACCCGACCCCCCATCCCGGACAGACAGTTCTCAGGTTTCTCTGCTTGCTGGTCTACCTCACTGAGGGACAGCAAAGCATTTGTGTCTCAGAGTGCTCTGCTTGCCCTCACTCAGGACACCACGGCACTCTGCAACATGGAACCAGACCTGCCCCCGGGGACTCTGCTGTATCTCGTGGACACGTTGCCAGCAGCCTGGCTGCACTGGGTGCAGGCTGCCATCTGGGAGCACCATCGAGGGGCTGTAAGGATCCAGGGGGCCCTGTGGGAGAGCTTCCACCCTGAGGAGAGCACTAACAGTCTCCCCGGTCTGCCCCACTGGGGGCTTGTGCCCCATTCCTCCCTCTCGTCCTTCCACTTACCCTTCCCTAACCCCCCTTCCTGATGTCAAATAAAAGACACGTATTTTCGAAAATAGAAACTGTCTTTATTTAACACAACTGGGGGGGGGGGATGAACCTCTGGGGAGATGGGGAAAAGGAGGCAGGAGAGGGCAGGAGAGAGGGTGGGAGAACGGAGGGGGAAACCTGGGAGGAGGGAGCTGGAAGGGGGAAGCAAGGGGAAGAAGGGGGAGGAGAAGTTCAGGGCTCAGGGGTGGAGGTCTCGTCGGGCCACACGTCTCCCAGCACGGCGGGTGCACGGGCCTCAGCATCCCCGGGGGGATAGGGAGGAGGGTGCAAAGGTTGAGGTGGGGGGTGTGGAGGTTGAGGAGGAAGAGGTGGGATGGGGGGCAGGAGTGGGAGGAGGAACAGTAGTTGGGGGGGCAGCAGGTGCAGGACCGGCACGGGGCAGCACACTCTGCAGTAGGGCCTGCAGGTTTGAGCACATGGCACGGTCCTGAGCAAGCTGCTCCCAGTGGAGCTGCAGGTCCTCCTGCATCCAGGCCTGGATGGTGCGGTGCAGGGCTTGCAGGGCCCCCAGGTGCTGGTCCCGGTACCCCTGCTGCGTGGTGGTGGTCCTGCTGAGGCCGCGGGTGCAGGAGCATGTCCCGGGCGGGGTGGTGCACCTTGCACGAGCAGCTGATGCAGCTGTGGAGAAAGAAGAGAAGGGTCAGTTCTCCCTGGGGACACAGTGGATGATGCCCAGCCCCCCCTGTGACGTGAGGGCGACCGTGCCCTGCACTGTCAGAGCTGATGTGCTTGCACAGAAGCCATGGTCAGGATGTCTGGCTCTCCCCAGGACTGGCAGCTGCCCCAAGACTGCGCCCATGTCCCTGTGCCGTGTATAGTGTGGCTGGGGTGGGGGGGAGATGTCCCCTGCCTCTGTGTAGAGGGGGTGTGTGAAGGGAGGGTGTCCTGCTGGGTCCCGCCCCAGGTTTGGGAGCGTGTCAGGTCTCTTCACACACGCGTGTGCCTATTGGGCCATGGCCCCTGGGTGTCACGCAGCTGGAGCCACCTGCCCAAGGGTGGCATGGCATGTGCTCGCATGTGCACAGGTGGCTGCGTGATCCATGGGAGGCATGGCCCACGCGCACGCTCCCTGGTCTCCCTCTCTACCTCCCCCCCGGGCAGGGGACAGTGCTGGCACTTACCTGGTATGGCCTCCCTGGACGACCCTGCCGACTCCGGTGCCAGGACAGCTGGTGGTGGCCCCTCTGGTGTGCCCGGGTCAGGGCCCTCAGCTCCCGGCTCACTGTCCCCCGGGCTGGCGCGGACCGCCCCGCCCCCCCAGGAGTCGGTTCAGGGTGTGGAAGTAGGGGCAGGTGTCAGCCCCTGCTGCAGCGCCGCCCCTGGTGGCCCTGGCATATGCCTGCCGCAGCTCCTTCACCTTCAGGTGCACCTGCTCCTGGGTGCGCCTGTGGCCTTTCCTGGCCATGGTGGCCGCTATGCGGCCGTAGATGGCTGCGTTCCTCCTCCTAGTGCGGAGATCATGGACATCAGGGGCCTCCCCCCAAACCTCAATGAGGTCCATGATCTCTGCACTAGTCCATGAGGGCACGCGCCGTCTACGGCCCCTGGCTGGCCCCTGGGTGCTGGGGGACTGGGCAGGGGAGAGCTGGCTGCCACTGGCTGCCATTGTGTGGCCAGTGGCTGAGGGTCTGCGGCTGCTGGCAGGCCTAGCTCTCGCACGTGCCCAGTGGCCATAGTCTACCCCTTTAAGGGCCCCGGGGCTGGGGGAGAGGAGAGGAGTTTTCCTGGTTTGGCCCAGAGTGTCCACCAGGAGAAACTGGGAAGGGCTGGAGCCCCCTAATTCGAAATAAGTGTCTACACAGCACTTATTTCAAATTAGCTATTTCAGATTTGGTGTTATTCCTCGCAGAATGAGGTTTACCAAATTCAAAATAAGGGCTCCACTATTTCGAATTTATTTCGAAATAGCGCTTTGTATGTGTAGACGCTATTAAAGTTAATTCGAAATAACAGCTGTTATTTCGAATTAACTTTGTAGTGTAGACATACCCTAAGATATTTTCAAAGGTAGGATTTTTCTAGGCTAGTATGTCTTGAGCTTGGTTGCCCTCAGTGACAGTGTCATAGTGCATATTGCTGTTTTAACTCATGGGCAGATAACATCATTAAGGCTTTCTGAAGACTAGATGGGAGAGAAGAAGTTTATGATGGAAAAACATAAAGCAGTGCCTGAGATCAGCAGAACACTAATTAAAACCCTTTTACATCATGGGCATATGTCCCTGTAAGAAATAATTTAAAGTAACTAAGTGACAAATGGAGAACATGGAGATTTGCAGCCTTGAGATCCACTTGATTTCCAAGATACTACAGTTTCCCCTATAGGGTATGTCCATGCAGCAGTTCAATGCTCAAGCTGGCCCCTGCAAGGGGAAAGGGTCCCAGAGCTCAGGCTCCAGCCTGAACATCTACACAGCAGCTTTACAACCATGCAGCCCAAGCTGCAACTCCAAATCAGCTAACCTGAGCCAGCTGCAGCCATGCGGAGGGTCTTTTATCCCAGTGTAGATGTACTAGTGGTGGCCTGTCAGACCAGTGTGTGTGTGGGGGTGAGGGGGCAAGACACAATGCATGCCATTGAAAGAATAATTATTAAAGCCACTAAGGAGAAGATTTTCAAAGGCTTAAATGACATTTAGGCTTCCAACTCCTGATGAA
This sequence comes from Pelochelys cantorii, assembly GCA_032595735.1. Taxonomy (NCBI): domain Eukaryota; kingdom Metazoa; phylum Chordata; order Testudines; family Trionychidae; genus Pelochelys; species Pelochelys cantorii. The sequence goes on along the minus strand of CM064339.1, from coordinate 7,983,227 downwards.
AGTTATTGAGGGTTAAGTACTAATGGAGTCCTGTACAGCAAAGTTACTAGCAATGGGTTATAAGTAGACTGGATTATACAAAGAACAAGTTAGAATCATGTTACCATGATGCCCTGTGTTCTTCCTGTGGTGAAAGGAGTTTGACAGACATTGTCCAGGAGTCTTCAGTCACCAGACATATTTCATAAAGTTTGACACAAGAAGTTACTGGATCACACTAGCTCTGAACGTATTTCTTGTTCTGGGGCTGTACAAAGGGGACTTGTATGCTCTTGATGAGAATTCTCTTGTTTTGCTTGGTCAAGTGAAGAAAGATTGATTTGGGAACAGCTGATATCCACTGGTCAATAGAGCTTAAATCATATTATGTTAATTTATGTAAATGAAATACATTTTAGAATCTAGCTTTAATTACTGCAATTCATCATCATGATGCTTATAGTAAGCCAACCAAAAAGGAGGCCTTAGACACTCTATTCTTGATACTAGTTGTTAAAGTAAATAACAACATTTGCTTAATTTTCAACCAGGTCTATTATCAGTTCCAAAGCACTCTAACTGCCTTTCATTTAATGAAAGGTTATGACACATTTAAACTTGCCTCACCTTTTCCATTAAGCTCTGTCTAAAAACCTGGCAATTATTAAATTCATAGCAGAAGTTAATAAATTCCAGTGTCTCCTTTAAATTCAACACACTGTTCAAGAAAAGCCCATCTGGATTGAAGTTTGTTGCGAGTGTTGAACACAGAAAGAAAAAGAAAGGAGAAAAGTAGTTATAATCACCGAATGCTTATCCAAAATAATAATGTTTTGCTTTGCTTCTCTGTAGCTCCTTTCATGTCAGGAACAAAATGCGCTTCATAAATATTTAACTAAGCTTTACAACACGCCTCATAGTAGTTAAGGATATTGCTCCCTAGAAATCTAGTTTGATGTAATTCTGAGTTATACCATCCCACCTGCCAGCAGCTTTCACTATTAGCACTCTGGGTCTGCCAATCAAGAAATGTGAGGCAAGAGCTGTCAGTCATCTACCGTATTTAAACCCAAGTCCAGATCCTCTCCCTATGTTAAGAGACTTCCAGAACCAGGCAGAGTAAAGAGATTCACTGACAGAAGGTGGGAGATGTGATGAGTAGGAAGATCAGTCTGAACAATTTATGAATTCTGGTTGATGCTATGACACTAAAATCAAATTGTTGTATTCGGGAATTGCCCCTGTGTGGATGTAGAATCCACCAGTTGCTGGCATGGACTGCAGCATACATCTACCAGAGCAGGGCCAATGGCGAGTCAGTCACCTCAGTAACTGCACTGGACTAAACAATGGGTATGCTAAGAAGGTTTGGTGGAGCTAGGAGACACTACTTCCTCCAATTTATCTTGAGAGGGGGGGAGTGGAGAGTGAAAAGTTGTCACAGCACGAAGAGAGAGATGACAAAGATGAGATTTAAAAAGAACTAACAAGAGGAACACAGGTTGGGGACTTCGGAGGGACAGGAATCTTGGGGCAGGAGACATGGTCATGGTTTTCTGTAGTGGTGAATAGACAGGTGGTCTGGTTTAACTAGGGGACCAACCAAGGTCAGAGAATGCTTGCTGGGCTGGAAAGACTCTATGGCTGTGTCTAGACTGGCCAGTTTTTCCAGAAAATAGGCCGCTTTTCCGGAAAAACTTGCCAGCTGTCTAGACTGGCCGCTTGAATTTCCGCAAGAACACTGACAATCTCATGTATGATCATCAATGTTCTTGCGGAAATACTATGCTGCTCCCGTTCAGGCAAAAGCCCTCTTGCGCAAATGCTTTTGCGCAAGACGGCCAGTGTAGACAACCCAGAATTGTTTTGCGCAAAAAAGCCCCGATGGCTAAAATGGCAATCGGGGCTTTCTTGCGCAAAAGCGCGTCTAGATTGGCCAGGGATGCTTTTCCGCAAAAAGTGCTTTTGCGGAAAAGCGTCCGTGCCAATCTAGACGCTCTGTTCCGAAAATGCTTTTAACGGAAAACTTTTCCGTTAAAAGCATTTCCAGAAAATCATGCCAGTCTAGACGCAGCCTATGATTGGGAAGAAAAGTCATAAGCTGCAGGGGAAGGATTCTGGACACCCCAGAGGACTCTACCAAAACCCAAATGACTTCCTAGAGGTGAGGAACCTGAGGCAGGGAATAAGTGAGAGTCGTTTTGTGTCTCTCTTGTACCGCTAAACAGAGAGAAATGGTGTCAGAATCCTGTGCAAAGTCTAGCTCTATATCTGTTGGCTTTTGTTTTTGGATATCCTTGATGAGATAACTATAAACCAGATATCCGTGTTCAAGGTGGCACTATGTAAGTGCAAAAATTGCCAAAGCACACAATTCAGGTATGTTCTACACAGCAAAGTTATTTCGAAATAACAGCCGTTATTTCAAAATAACTTTACTAGTGTCTACACAGCCAAACCGCTATTTCGAAATTAATTCGAAATAGCGGAGCGCTTATTTCGAATTTGGTAAACCTCATTCCACGAGGAATAACACCAAATTTGAAATATCTAATTCGAAATAAGTGCTGTGTAGACGCTTATTTCGAAATAGGGGGCCTCCAGCCCTTCCCAGGGTGCCCTGCTGGCCACTCTGGGCCAAACCAGGAAAACTCCTCTCCTCCAGCCCCAGAGCCCTTAAAAGGGTAGACTCTGGCCACAGTGCCTGTGCCAGCTGCAAGCCTGGGCACAGAGCCAGCAGTCACTGCCCCTGGCCCAGCAAGAGCCAGCAACCCACTGGCACCCAGACCTCCACCGCTCCCCAGGAGCAGTCTGGCAGCTCCCAGGAGCCTGCCGGGGCTGCAAAAGGTGGGTGCCTTCCTATTCCAGTGTGGAGATCATGGACCTCATTCAGGTTTGGGGGGAGGCCTCCAATGTCCATGATCTCCGCACTAGATGGAGGAACGTGGCCATCTACAGGCAGATGGCTGCCAGCCTGGCCACCAAAGGCCACATGCAAACCCAGGAGCAGGTGCGCATAAAAATAAAGGAGCTGCGGCAGGCCTATGCCAGGGCCACAGGGGGCAGCTCCCAAACGGGCTGACCCAGACCCCTGCCCCTATTATGATGCCCTGGACTGCATCCTGGGGGGTCAGATCGACCCTGGGGCAGAGGGCCCTGACCAGGGCATGGAGGAGGAGGAGGAGGAGGACGACAATGACGGCCAGGAGTCGCAGGAGCATGGAGGGAGCATGGCACTCACCCAGGACCCTCAAGGCATCACAGCAGCCATGTCACCGGTGTCATCTGAGGCCAGAGAGGCCTCGACATGTGAGTGCCATCACTGTCCCCTTATGTGGGGTGGGGGAGGGGAGAAAGGGAGACCAAGGACCGCGCGTGTGGGCCTTGCTGACCACGGACCATGTTCCGTGCCACCCTGGGCATATGGCTCTGGCTGGCTGCCACACGGGGCCATGGCCTGTTACCCACACGTGTGTATGTATGAAGGCACATGACATGCTCCTGACCCCGGGGAGAGACACTGAATGATGCCTTCCCTCCACAAGCCCCCTCTATGCAGATGCAGGGCACATCTCCCCTCCATCCCACACACCCACACTATATACAGCACAGGGGCATGGGTGCAGTCCTGGGCCAGCTCACACTCCCGGGGATAGCAAGACATGCTAAACATGGCCCGTGTGCAAGCACATTGGCTCTGAAGATGCGGAGACCTGCCATCCTCACCTTGCAGAGGGGGGCTGGGCTTCACCCATTGTGTCCCCAGGGATAACTGACCACTTCTCTTGTTTCTCCAAAGCCACAGCAGCTGCGAGTGCAGGGCGTACCACCCCGCCCAGGACAGCCTCCCACACCCGGGCCAGCAGGGTGACCCAGAAGCAGGAGAAGTACCAGCAGCAGCACCTGGGTATCCTGTGAAGGCAGGTCCGCATCCTGGAGCACTGGGTGCATGAAGACCTGCAGCTGTGGCAGGAGAGCTGGCGGGAGCTGCTTGCCCAGGGCCATGCCATCTGCGACCACCTGCAGACCCTGCTGCAGAGATTGGTGCCTCTGCCACTCCAGCCCTTGCTGCTGCCCCAGCTATCGCTCCTCCTCCCACTCCTGTTCCCCCTCCTGCCTCTTCCTCCTCCCCCTCCCCACCCGCCCCATCCTCCTTACCTGCTCCCCCCCGGAGACACCGAGCCCCCACACCCGCAGTGCTGGGAGACAGGTGGAGCGGCAAGATCCCCAACCCTGAGCTTCTCCTCCCCCTTCCTCCCCTTGCCTCCCCCTTCCAGCTCCCTCCTCCCAGGTTTACCCCTCCCCTCTCCCACCCTCTCGCCTCCCCTCTCCTGTCCTCATTCCCCCCCACCCCAGTTATGTTCAATAAAGAGAGTTTGTTTTTGGGAACACACGTGTTTTTATTTTACATCAGGAAGGGGGGTTAGGGATGGGAAAGTGGAAGGATGTGAGGGTGGAATAAGGCACCAGGTCCCAGTGGGGTACGCCAGGGAGACTTCATTCCTCCGTCTGGAAGCTCTCCTGCAGGGCCTCCCAGATACCGACAGCCGTACAGCTTGGAGCCGTGTGGGGCTGCACGTATAGGCCAGCCAAGTGGTCAGCCTCTACAGTCCAGTCTGGCAGGAAAGCCTCCCCCTTCCTTTCGCACAAATTGTGCAGCACACAGCACGCTGCCACCTCATGCAGAATATTCCTCTTGGAGAGGTCCAGGGGTGAGGAGGCATCTAAATCAGGTCTTCAGCCGGCCAAAGGCACCCTCCACCACAACGTGGGCCCTGCTGAGCCTGGCATTAAAGGCCTGCCAGGAGGGGTTGAGGTGTCCCATGTAGGGCTTCATGAGCCAGGGTTGTAGTGGGTAGGCCGCATCCCCCTCCAGGTACACAGGCATGTCCACATCCCTGACCCTGATGTGGCAGTCAGGGAAGAAAGTCCCAGCATGCAGCCTCTGGCACACAGAGGAGTTGTGGTACACCAGCGCGTTGTGTGCTTTGCCGGACCAGCCCACATTAATGTCCAGGAGGCGGACCCGGTGGTCAGACACAGCCTGCAGGATCGAGAAGTATCCCTTCCGGTTTATGTACATGGAGGCCTGGTGGTCTGGGTCATGGATGGGGATGTACGTCCCGTCGATTGCTCCCCGCAGTTGGGGAAGCCCAGGGCACCAAACCCCTTGATGATCACGTCCACATCAGTGAGGCGGATGACTCTGCGGAGCAGCACTCTATTGATGGCCTTGACCACCTGCAGAGGGACACACAAAACCGAGAGTCACTGGGGTGCCAGGGTGTCTGACAGTGCTCCTTCCCCGCCACTGCCCCGTGCCCCCACTCCCCAGGAGCAACCCCCCTGCAATCCTGGCCACCGTGGGCAGTCTGTAGTGCAGGGGACAGAACAAACCCTCCCAGGGAGGGGACTTGTACCACCTCCCCCCCTTTTCCCTGGAGAAGCCCATCCCCTCCTTGCCCCCACCCCAGGCAGTGGCTGGAGACTATCATACCTGCATGAGCACGGTGGATCTCCCCATGCCGAACTGGTTCCCCACGGATCAGTAGCTATCTGGCGTGGAGAGCTTCCAGAGGGCGATGGCCACATGCTTCTGGAGGGGAATGGCAGGCCTCATGTGTGTGTCCCATCGCTGTGGAGCAGGGGCGAGCCACTTGCAGAGCTCGAGGAAGGTGTTCTTCTTCATTCTGAAGTTCTGGGTCCATTGTTGGTCTCCCCAGCGCTCCAGGATGATGTGGTCCCACCAGTCACTGCTGGTGTCCAGACGCTGCTGCTGCTTCTCCTCGTCCCCCAGGAGGGTCCGGAAGAGGGTCTGAGGGTTGTGCTGCAGCACATGCTGTGAGGCAGCCTCCAGCAATTGCTGCCAGGCTAGCAGCAAGACATCCAAAATAAGCACCAGAGTGCCCAGGGGCAGCTCTGGCTCCATGGTGTTGAGTGCTGTGGTGTCCCGAGTCAGGGCAACCAAAGCAGGCAGAGAAGCAAGCAGGCTGTCACTCAGCGAGGTAGGCAAGCAAGCAGGGAAAGCTGAGAACCGGCTGTCCAGGAGGGTCCCTTTAAGCACAAGCCTCAGATAGCCTCAGGCAGCAGCCACACAAAGTAACTACTGACCTGATGCCCTGCTGGAACCGGTTTCAGCTGGCCTTAAATGCGATTCAGAGTCCAATCAGCGTGGACGTGCTATTTCAAAATGCATTTTGTGTGTAGATGCGTTATTTCGAAATATCTTATTTCGAATTAACTATTTCGAAATAAGATATTTTGAAATAACGCTGTAGTGTAGCTGTACCCTTCCAGATCACTGAGTATAAGGGTATGTCTACACAGCAACATTATTTCAAAATAACTAGTGTTATTTTGAAATAACTTAGTCCACATCTACACAGCAGGCAGATATTTTGAAATAATGTTGAAATACTGTCAAGCTGGAGCACTTCTTACTCTGGGTATGTCTAGACTGCAAAGCTTTTCCGAGATACCGGAGGTCCAAGGAACACGTCCACTTTTCCAAAAAAAATGTCGGAAAAGTGGATGCATTTTGTCGGCATCCCTGTAAACCTCATTTTACGAGGAAGAAGGGATGTTCTGAAAGAGGGGTTTTTTTCCGAAATTTGGCCCCATGTAGATGGGCCAAATTTCAGAAAATCCTCTTTTGGAAGTAAATCAGAAAAATTGTGTTTCTTTTTCCGATTTATCTTTGTAGTCTAGACAGAGCGTCTGACTCCTGTAACCCTAACTGTACAAGGAGTAAGGGAAGTCGGAGGAAGAGTGCTCTATTTTGAAATAAGTGCTGTGTAGATGCTCTCAATTTCAAAATAAGCTATTTTGAAATAAGCTACGCAATTGACGTAGCTTGATTAGTGTAGCTTATTTCGAGTTAAGCCCTGCTGTGTAGAGGCACCCTAAGGCTTCTTTTGAGCTCTGCCATTAAAACCTAAGGATGTGCTGAAGTTTTCTGCTGCAGCCTTCAATGCTCTTCTCTTGCCCCCAGCTTCAGAAGATATCAGAATCCCTGCAGTGTGTAACAGAAGTGGGCTGCTCTTACTTCTGTAATAGGCACTCAGCCTTTAGATATCAGAGTCATTCAGTCTCCAAGCTGCTAGCCGACCATGTTCTATATGGGCAGATGAAATGGAGCCATGGGGCAGCTTGTTCAGTAGTAGCTATCCTCTGATGGTCAGCAGTACCAAACTTTGACACATTTCCTGGAATACCTGGGGATGTGGGTTTCATTTCCCTGGCAGAAGGGGAGTTGCTTGTGTCCATCTGCTATGAAATGTTCATGTCTTTGAGGCATAGTGCTGAGGGAAGAAATCCTGCTGTGCAGGACGGAGACACTGGGGGCAAGCACAGAAACTTGGTAGCATCTGTCTTTGCATCTGGAGAGTCTCTCCTACCAAGCTAGGGAGATAGGAAAGAGCAATGAGGCAGGTTAAGCAGACAGTTATACAGGCAGTTGGCCCACGTCATCTCAGCCTCCTCATTCCCTTCTGCAGCTCTTCTCTGACAGCCTGGGGTCAGATAAGCAGCCAGATACACAGCTTGAGACATAAAAACTAATCAGTTTGCTGAGTTGGTTCTCTCTTCCATCTGCACGACCAAGTCTAGCAGGGCTGATACAGCATGAGACCCAGGTTGAGTGATTGCTTCTGTAAGGTGAGGGGATCCTCTGTGACCTTTGTGGTGGGCATTAGCTAAAAGTGATGGTAATTATCGGGGACACAAAAAGCTGTTTATTAAGATTAAATTCACCCTTTGCAGAGAACCCTCAGGACAGCCATATTTACCATGTCAGCACTCAAATAGTTCCTGTGGGAGAAAAGTGATGCCTCTGCCTGGGGATAGATTTCACCCTGTTTGCAAAGATCTGTACAAGATCTCACTTGATGCCAGCCAAAAAGTCACATGAATGACCCAAAGGTAGACACATTACAACTTCCCACCTCAGAGGAACCCCTCGAACACATGCACACACTTTGCCCTTTGAATTAGCCATTTTGACGTACTGACCAGAAATATTCACAACATAACTCCAAAACAATAGCAGTCAGCCATGCCCGGAATACAGATTTTAGTGCTGCTGCATCTGATGTGCTGATGAGTCAGGAGGGATGAAATTTATTTCCAATATTCTGAATATTGAGGTCTCCTGGCAATTTCCATTCTCTGTCTGAGCTAGAGGGAAATGCATTCACACACTGACGGATCACATGCTTCCTTCTGCGGCCCTGGCTATGACAGGACAAGCCATGAGATGGAAATGAATTGTAGCTCAATGGATTCAATGGATTCCTATGGGCTGCTCCAAAGAGGAAATAAAACTCTATAAATCACAAATTTCCAGCCTACTCTACTGGAAAAAGAAGTGCTTGGCCTTGATAGAACCCCCACAATTTCATTGTTGCTGAAAAGGCAGCCTGCTCATGTTTAACAATTTAGACAATACAGTACAAGCACAAGGGCAAAACACGTGAGAAAATGGTAACATGGACATGTTCACTACATCTCTGAACATGGAGGCACTCATCGGGCTCTGAGAGAGACTAGAATTGCCTGTCTGTGCCACCTGTCTCCATCAAGGTTAATTTAAGCAACCACTTACCTTTAATATGGAGTTACCAAAAGTGGTGGGAATATAAATAAGAAATGCAACTTTGAACAATTAAAGATGCCCTTAAAAAACACTTGCCTTCCCTTTTAAAGCTGGCTTTTCATTTAGGGTGTGTCTACACAGCACAATTATTTTGACAAAATGGCCATTATTTCGAAATAACAATGCAAGCCTCTACATAGCAATTCCATTATTTCGAAATAACGGACAGCTTATTCCAACTTCTGTAAATCTCATTCCAGAAGAATAAGGCCTATTCTGAAATAGCTATTTCAGAATAGCAGTAGTGTAGATGCTCCACTGCTGCTATTTTGAAATAACTTCTCCCCAGGGCCATTCAAAGTAATTACTCACCCGCCCCCGCCCCGGGGCTCTGCATTGAGGTAGCATGTCCACATTAGGGAAGCCTGCCTCAGACTAATTTTGAGGCTTCCCTGTAGTGCAGACGTGCTATTTTGAAATAAGCTACTTTGAAAAAAAAATCCGGAATAGCTTATTTCAAAATAAGTGTGCTGTGTAGACATACCCTTATAGTCTGTTGGGATTTGTGGGCCTCTTGCAAGCACTGGAAACTATGGGGACCAAAACACTAAGCCAGTAACATTATAGAGGAGAGAGCCTGGCTGAATGACTGCTGTCTCATAGCAACAGGGCATGGTATGTTTCACCTTCATATCTATCTCTTCCTTTTAAACATGCTTTATGGCTCAGATCTTTATGTCCCGTCATCTTTTTCCTCTGTTTCTGTTATGTACCACTCAGATTTCACTGATGATGAGAAACAGATAAAAAAAGAGAAAGAGTGTGTTTCAAGAGTAATTTATTTCCTCAACCTAGCTCAGTTTTTAGTCCACAGACAGCGGACTTAGACCCTTGTAGGTCAGTAGGATGCTCTTGAGGAGGAGCAAAGGGCTGCAAGGAATTAGTGTAGTCAAATTTTGCAAAGTAGCATGGGGTTTGGTTGCCTTGTTTTTGGGATCCCACCTTGAGACAATTTGCACCTGCTTTGCAGAGATGCTGAGCACTCACAACTGCAACTGAAGTCAAAGAAATAGCACACTCTTAGCACCTGTGGAAACTGGCCCATAGTTCCTGACTTTGGAAACCCACCCTTGAAAAATTGGCTTTTGAGTAAAACTGTATCACTGGAGCTCCTGTCTCCATTCCCAATGTAGCATCAGTATTTTCCATCTTGCATGAACCAATACTCAAATGCAGGAAACAGTGCATGGATCACTCTTGTTAATGAGTAAATTAACCAAAATGAACACCATCTGTCACCAGTCTTTGAAGCTGAAACTCTTGGGCCTGTGATTTTTATTTTTTATTGCACAGTCACGAGGCACTGTGTATATATCATTCCCATGTGTGTGCTTTCTCCCCAGCCAAAATTCATGTTGCCAAGTTTGATATTCACTTCCCTGAATGATGAGACTTTGAATATGAAAAGAGATGGGCAGAAATAATCCTTTACAATAAATCATCTTGGCTGATGCCTTTATCCTGCCATTTATTTTTCAAATAGCAGTGTTCCACCTGTTCCACTGAGCAAAATCTGAAATAAGTGAGTTTTTACACCCAGCTACTTCTCAGTGCAGTTATCTGAATACAGGATCCCTGAATGGAATGCTGCAAGTTAGCAAGAGGGCAGCAAGTATCAATGTATAATGTGATGTGGTGTGTTATTGCACAGCATAACTAATTAGACATATTTTATTGTTAATACAAATGGGGTCCTGGCCCTGATCCAGATCTGTATTAAACTGTAATAATTCTCTTGATTTCACTGGAGTTGCTCCTGGTTCCAAATTAAGTCTGGAATCAGGCTATCACAGGATTGCATGAAATAAATGACATAAACAAAACCAGACATATCCAATGCCCAGTCTTCATAACAAATCAAATTTGTATTTTTATGGTTCATCATCAGGTTCTCATTTTGTTATATTTTTCTCTTGGCTCAGCACTTCCTGATATAGGACAAGACACTCTGTTTGCCTGATATTTCCAATCCAACTGAGCCCAGTGAAGTCCTCAACAGAGCTGGATGGGAAATGGCTTTTCTATCCTATGAGAATTGTCACAATTTTGAATAATCCTCATTGCATAGCTGAGACCTACTGCAAATGAGAAAGCAGTGCATGTGTACCCCAGGATAGCCACATACAGTGCACATGTACCCCAGGATAGCCTGATGGTTGTGTCACTCACTTGTGCTCCAGGAGACATGAAAGAGCTATGTTCAAGGCTGTGTTCTGCTTGCTGTAGAGTAGGGATTTGAACCCCAGTCTCTCTATTAAATAGGCATGCCTTAACCACCATTCTGTTGGCCCCCAAGGCCTTGCTGTGTCTTTGCCTGGTTCCGAGCAGGAATGCCATCATGAATCTAGAAAAAAACTTTGTGATGAGATTTCCATCAAGACTGCTGCTTCTGTGGGAAAGGTTTTAGGCTAGACCAACTAGTATACTTTAAAAAAAAAAAAAAAAAAGCAGCAGCTTTTCATGAACATTTCCTGGCCAGCTCATGTCCCATATAACTTGCAAAAGAGCTTTTTCCTGCAAGGCTCTCAGCTTAATTCAGAGTGATGCATCAGTCTTCTAATTAATAATTTCCCTTTGGTTAAGTATGTCTAGGTCCCCCATTTCACCAGTCAGTTCACGGTCTTCATGAAGAAACTTAAGACAACTTGCTCTGACACCTTCAAATAGGGAAAATAATGTTATGAAGGGGGAGGAAAGGAGAAGTAACGGGACTTGTGAATAGGACAGGCTACCTACGATTGCTTGAAATGTTCCCACATTGTTAGCAGGTTGGGGGGAACTTGTCATGAGTTCTTTTGACTAATGGGGAATTAATTTTTTAGCTCACTGGGCTATTGTATATTCCTCAGCTCTACAGAATCATTACATTTTAAATATGCTAACTGCCTCTCTTTTCCCTGTAGTCTACAGATCAGTAATGAAAACTAATTAACTAAAACATGCACCTTTTCTAATATCTATATAAAATGTCAAACACATCTCCCTCTATGTTTTATGTATTTAAAAAGTCAAATTCTAAGCATATCCAACCCCCAAAGTAACTTAACTCATTAGGCCATAAGAGAGGGAGTCCACTGAGGAGAAAACAGTGAATGTGTGGGCTGAGCTGTCCAGACAGGAACTTAGGAACTGGAAAGCATATGGAAAATGTGGGAAATCCTGTCTTACTAATCTATTAGAGTTCTTTGAAGGGGTTAACAAACATGCGGACAAAGGGGATCCAGTAGATATAGTATACTTAGATTTTCAGAAAGCCTTTGACAAGGTCCCTCACCAAAGGCTCTTGTGTAAATTACATGGCCATGGGATAAGAGGGAAGGTCCTTTCTTGGATTGAGAACTGGTTAAAAGACAGGAAACAAAGGGTAGGAATAAATGGTAAATTTTCAGAATGGAGAGGGGTAACTAGTGGTGTCCCCCAAGGGTCGGTCCTAGGACCAATCCTGTTCAACTTATTCATAAATGATCTGGAGAAAGGGGTAAGCAGTGAGGTGGTAAAGTTTGCAGATGATACCAAACTGTTTAGGATAGTCAAGACGGAAGCAGACTGTGAGGAACTCCAAGAAGATCTCACCAAACTGAGTGATTGGGCAACAAAATGGCAAATGAAATTTAATGTGGATAAGTGTAAAGTAATGCACATCGGGAAAAATAACCCCAACTATACGTACAGTATGATGGGGGATAATTTGGCTACGACAAATCAGGAAAGAGATCTTGGAATTATCGTGGACAGTTCTCTGAAAACTTCCACACAGTGTGCAGCAGCAGTCAAAAAGGCAAATAGGATGGTAGGAATTATTAAGAAAGGGATAGAAAATCAGACCCAGAATATCTTCCTGCCCCTGTATAAAACTATGGTACGCCCACATCTTGAATACTATGTACAGATGTGGTCTCCTCACCTCAAAAAAGATATTTTGGCCTTGGAAAGGGTTCAGAAAAGGGCAACTAAAATGATTAGGGGTTTGGAACGGGTCCCATATGAGAAGAGGCTAAAGAGACTGGGACTTTTCAGTTTAGAAAAGAGGAGACTGAGGGGGGATATGATAGAGGTATATAAAATCATGAGTGGTGTGGAGAGGGCCGATAAAGAAAAGTTATTTATTAGTTCCCTAAATAGAAGAACTAGAGGACACCAAATGAAATTAATGGGTAGCAGGTTTAAAACTAATAAAAGAAAGTTCTTCCTCACACAGCGTGTAGTCAGCCTGTGGAACTCCTTGCCAGAGGAGGCTGTGAAGGCTAGGACTATAATAGAGTTTAAAGAGAAGCTAGATAATTTCATGGAGGTTAGGTCCATAAAAGGCTATTAGCCAGGGGATAAAATGGTGTCCTTGGCCTCTGTTTGTCAGAGGCTGGAGAGGGGTGGCAGGAGACAAATCGCTTGATCATTGTCTTCGGTCCACCCTCTCTGGGGCACCTGGTGCTGGCCACTGTCGGCAGACAGGATACTGGGCTAGATGGACCTTTGGTCTGACCCAGTACGGCCATTCTTATGTTCTTATGTGACTTAATCTTTTGTTATCTCATTGTGTTGTTAGGTAGTATAGCCAATGTCTAGGCCAGTGTTTGTGTGGATTTTGCATGCTCTGTAGGTGGCTCATAGATCACCTTGAGATTAAGGCACTTGCTCTCAGGTTCCTTCCTTTTAGCTTGTAAATTGCACCTGCTAACTGGGGTGATGTTTGAGTCAGGATTAAATATAGCTGTGTAGAAACATGAATCTGAAAAATTCAAAGTCTCTAAAAACATACTCCTCTCCAGTCACTCTGCGGTGCATCCTTACACCCTTCTAGGGATGTAAGCGACCAGTTGACTATCCGAAAAGCAAATGCCACGGGGTGGCTCTTGTATATTTCAAAAGCAATGTACAAGGCCCGGTGCTTTGCTGTTGAAATGTAGGAGAGTCCTCCCAGGGCTCTTGTACATTTCAAAAGCGGGGAGCGCGGGGCCAGCAGGGGACTGTTTGAGTCCCCTGCTGGCCGTGCTTCCCGTGGCACTTCTGCCTTTAAAATGTGGCAAGAGCCGGCAAGGCTCTTGGTCTATTTCAAAGGCAGAGGCGCTCTTCTCAACTAATCAAACAGTCGATACAAATAACATCGACTCGTTGATTAGTTGATTAATCTAAATTTAACATCCTTACACACTGCTGTATCATGGTATTCCAGTAAACAATATTTCTTACTGTAAAAAAATGGGGAATTCATTTTTTAGCTCACTGGGCTATTGTATATTCCTCGGCTCTACAAAATCATTACATTTTAAATATGCTAACTGCCTCTCTTTTCCCTGTAGTCTACAGATCAGTAATGAAAACTAATTGACTAACACATGCACCTTTTCTAATATCTATATAAAATGTCAAACACATCTCCCTCTACGTTTTATGTATTTAAAAAGTCAAATTCTAAGCATATCCAACCCGCAAAGTAACTTTGCCTGGCAGAAATGTTTAGCATGTTAAAAGCCATAGTCTGAAACAGGAGCAAGAAGTGAGTTCTAATCAGATGGTTATTTCAAATTGGAAACCTCCATAGAAAATTAGTGTGCATTTGTATGCAGCTTCAATCATTGCATCATAGCAACCCTGAAACTAAACAGTGAAAATGGATGAGCTGGGGAAATACTGAAGGAATATAAAAATTATTCCTGGGATATGAAATTAGTGAAATATAATCAGCAGCTTTTGATTTAAAATGAAATAGGTTCACAAGGATACATGCAAAGACCTCTGAATATTGTACTCCGGAATCCCCTTTCTGCTTAAAAAGTTTGTCTTTGCTGCATAGATGCCAAGAGAACTGAATAATAAATACAAGAAGAGAATAGTATATCATGGGACAGCCTTTTAAATTTTCAAACAATGAGCAAGCCTGTGGCACCTTAGAGACTAGTAAATATATTGTATCATAAGCTTTTGTGGGTCCAACTCATCTGAAGTGATATATTTGTTAGTCTCTAAGGCTACATCTAAACAGTCACACTATTTCAGGATACCAGAAGTATCCCCCAAATAGCAGCCGCATGCCTGGGAGCAGTTGGGGCCGCAGCTGCATGACGGCTGCTGGGGCTGGGGCCACAGTACTAAAAATAGCACCGTGCCCCGACTTGAGTCCCGGCACTTGGGTGTGCTGCCCCTTGTGCTGGGTCTGGAGCCGGGCCACAGTGCAGCTACTCCTGGGCCAGGGCCACTAAAAATAGCACGGTGGCCCTGGCTTCAGCCCCAGCACTCAGGACAGCTGCCCACCATGCTCCCTCACCTGACAGGTGCAGGTGTCGAGATGGCAGAAGGCGAGCGAAGGGGCACGGGGAGAACTAAGGGGAAGGTGGGGTGAGGAGAGGAAGGGGCTTGTGCAGAGGGGAGAGGACGGGCAGGGCAGGAGAAGAAAGGGGAAGGCACCAAGGGGCAGGGTGGAGGAGACACAAATGCCGGGGAGCCAAGAGGAGACAACGAGGGGAAAGGGCAGGAGGAGGGAGGAGGGGAGGGGAGGGAAGGTGTCAGTAGGAGTGGGAAAGGGGAGGGGACAGGATGATGCGAGGAGAGGGGAGGGGCAATGGGAGCAAGAGAAAGGAAGAGGAGAAAGGAGGAGTGGGTGCTGGGTTAAAAGGGGTTGAAAGGAGGGGTGGGAATGAGGAAGGTGGGAGTTGGAGTAAGTCATGTGGGAAGGGAGAGGTGCAGAGGAATGTGAGGAAAACTGGGGCAGAGGGTGGTGAGGGGATGGGCACCAGGGAGGAAGAGGGCAAGGGGAGCAGGTATTGGGAGGGCAGGGGCAGTGAGGGAAGGGAGAGGCACCAGGAGGGTGCAGGGGGTAAGGGAAGGTGCAGGTGCCAGGGGGATTGTGGGGGTGAAGCAGAAGGGCAGACATGGGGAGCGGAGTGGAGGGAAGGGACGGACACCAGAGGGCAAAGGAGAGAGGCAGGGCAGGTGGGTAGAGGGAGGTGTTAGGAGAAGGGATGGGTGGGGGTTAGAGAATGGGTGGGCAGGGGGGAAGGGGAGAAGGGCAGGTGGGGGGGAAGATCCCAGGAGGGCCAAGGGGAGTGAGAAAGGCCGGAGCCAGGACAGCAGAAGAAGGGGAGGAATGCGGGGGAAGGAGGGTTTAGCAGCAGGCACCAGCAGATGGGACGAGCAGGTGGGAGACATGGCAGCAGAGGGGAAACGGGAAAGGTTTATAACTTGGGTGCCACAGTGGCACACATCTGAACAAGTGCACACAACCTCAATATTGGTGCACAAGACAAAACTCACTCCACTCATGGGTGGAAAATCTTAGCTTGACGGAATAGCACTTTATTTCAAAATTTGGTGCTGTGTAGACAGCACCAAATTTCTAAATAAGCTATTCTGAAATTACCTTGAAATAAGCTACACTGTTTGCATAGCACAAATTGCATAGCTTATTTCGAGGTAAGGGTGCAGTGTAGACACACCCTACAGTGCCACAGGACTGCTCCTTGTTTTTAAAGTTAGGATACCTCTACACAGCAGCGTTATTTTGGAATAATGGATATTAATCGGAAATAACAAAATGTGTGTTGTGGCGAGGTCCTCGCCCAGGCCCATCACCTTGGGGCTCCTTCCTGGGACACAAACCAACCAGAGACCCTTTCTGGTGCAGTCACCTGTGCCTTTTATTGTCAGTGCCAATTTCCCACCACCTTTTATTTACAAAGCTTTGGTTTTCTGGCAGCTAACTCAGCCAGCCTCTCCTTCTGGCTTGGGCACACATTCCACCGCACTCTGGCTCCTCACTCCTCCCCTTTCACTTCCCCTCTGGCTGCCTTCTCTAGCCCTCTGGCTAATGAGGCCCACAGCTGTTTCAATTAGCCTTCAGGCCTGGGCTTGCTCAGCTGTCTGCAATTGGCCTTTTCAGCCAGGCTGTAGTGGCAGAGCTCTGGCTTAGCCAGCAGTCTGCCACAGCGTCTACACTACAAGCCTTTATTCTGAAACTAGCCAATCAGCCTGTCATAAAACGGGATTTTCAGGTCTCTCCTCCACGTTGGTCTTCTCTCCTGAGCCTCCGGTCTCTCGCTCGGTCTCCGTCTCCGTCTCTGCCTCCCCCTCTCTCTCTCAGCTCTCCTCCGCCTTCTGCCTCTCTCTCCGTCTCTTTCTTTCTCTTCTCCCCCTCCTGCCTCTCACTCTCCCTTTCTCTTCTCCTCCTCCTCCTGCCTCTCACTCTCCCTTTCTCTTCTTCTCCTCCTCCTGCCTCTCACTCTCTCTCCACTCCATCCGTCTCTTTCTCTTCTCCCCCTCCTGCCTCTCACTCTCTCTCTGCTCTCATCTGTCTCCATTGGGGATGCACACTCATCCAGGCCCCACCCCCTGGGCGTGTACGTCACCACCCCGCAACCCTTCGCCTCCCTCCGTGGTGCTCGGCTGAGTTCTGTGCCGCTCAGCTGGGCTGCTGGGGGTCAGCAAATGGAGCAAGCAGCCGTTTGGGCTCCCCTGTGGCGGCCCGGCTGAGCGGCGCAGAACTCAGCCGAGCACCATGGCAGGAGGTGAAGGGGGAGTGGGGCGGTGACATATAGGGTTGCCAGGTGTCCGGTTTTCTACCGGACAGTCTGGTTTTCAGGCCCTCTGGCTGGTTAAAAAAAAAATCAGAAAATACTGGACATGTACAATGTCCGGTATTTTCTGGTTCTCCGGCTGGGCGCCAGATGGAAGCCTGGCGGGGGTGGGGGAGTGGCGGGGAGGCAGGGTGCGATTGGCGCTGGGAGCCTCTAGTTGCCTCTGGGAAGCAGGGGAAGCTCTGTCCCTGCTCCTGAGCGCTGTTCCAGCATGTGCTGGAGCCGCAGCTGGACTTGCTTCACTGGGACCATGAGCGGGGCAGGCAGCACCCTGGGATCTGCATGCGCCCGGGTGAATCTGGCTCCCCGCCAGCCGATTCCCTCTCCCCGCCCCCCCGCCAGCCAGTTCCTCCTCCCGATTTCCCATGGCCAGCCTCACTGCCCCTGACTCCCACCCCCGACCAGCTTTGCTTCCCGCCGGCCACCCCTCCCCCGTTCTCCCCTGGCCAGCTACACTGCCTCTGACCCCCTGCAGCTCTGTTTCCCGCCCGCCCCCCTCCTCCCAGTCAGCCCCGCTCCTCCCCTGGCTGGTCCCTCCCCCCTCCCGCCCCTGATCAAGTGTGTCCGTTTTTTTTTTTACCCTACCCTAGTGACATACATGGCCAGGGGGCCCGGCTGTGTACGTCACCGCCCTGCCCCCCTTCCCCTCCCACCGTGGAGCTCAGCTGAGTTCTGCGCCACTCAGCCAGGCCGCCATGGGGGAGCAAGCGGTGCAGAGCTCAGTCGAACGCCACGGTGCAAGGCAACAGTGCCCCCCAGAGGTGACTCGTAACACTACAGCGTTACGGAGTCACAGACATTGGGCTACTATATATGTGATAATGTCAAGCTGGAGGACTTCTTACTCTGACTCATGGTAACCCTCATGTTATGAGGAGTAAGGGAAGTCAAAGGAAGAGTGTTCTTCCTTCAAATTCCTGCTGTGCAGAAGTGCCAAAAGTCAGATTAAGCTATTTTGACTTAAGCTACGCCATTGATGTAGCTGAAGTTGCGTAACTTAATTTGACTTTAGCTCTGCTGTGTAGATGTGCTCTTACAGACTCAGGCTACGTCTAGACTGCACTTTTAACTCAGAAAAAGATATGCAATTTGCAGCATGCAAATTGCATATCTTTTTCCGATTTACTTTCAAAAGAGGCTCTTTTGAAATTTGACGCATCTACACAGCACCAAATTGCAAAAGAAGGTGCTCTTTCAACTCATCCCTTATTCCTTGTAGAACTTTTTTGAAGAAAAATGTTGTTGTTTTTTTCAAAAAAGCAGACGCATTCCTTGGATGCAGTGTTGCTTTTTCGGGATACTTCTGATATCCTGAAAAAGCAATGCAGTCTAGACATAGCCTAACAACACGGCTACCCCTCTGAGACATTCGACTTTTGTTTCCCTTCACTAATACTTCATTTGCCTTGTTTCTTTCAAGAAACCACATCATAGTTCTGCAGAATGATTGGTGCTGTAAACTTGTATCTTACTACTATATGTTTTTAGCAGAGAGATATTTGAGTAACCTTTCACAGACATTTAGAAATATTCATTTTGCACAAGCAGGGCAGATGCATCTTTCAGCACCTGCCATCTTTCACCCTTCACTATAGATTCTTGATTTTAAATACATATATCTGCAGTCCTAGACTCCCTACTCTCTGTCTCAGTAGCGGTGTGTGGCATGACAGCTGTTTCTGCCTCCTTTTTCCTCCAGAGTCATAAAAAGAGTCTCTCCTTGACCCATTCTCTGGACGTAATTTATTCAGTTGCTGGTTGTGGCTGTTGTCTTTTCTTGTGATGGTGACATCAAACCGTGCAGTTCAAGAATGAATTCAGCAACTTGTACTGCTTCCTTTGTACGGGCTTGATCTAAGACATCAAACTGCAATGCTTCACTCTCCTAGAAATATTGCACTCTCAAGCATGGACAGGTGTGAATGCCTGCACCTGACACATCACACAGAGTGGCAATTTCTTGGCATCATCTCTGTTGATTTTTGACACCTCAGAGTTCCCTTTCTGAAATGTCATGAGAGTGGATATTGTTTTCTGAGATACTTTATATAATGGCTTGACACCTCCCTCTTATAAGCATCCCTTTCTGGTTGGAGTGGTTGTAGTCTTCAAACCATCCTGGCCCCAGTATCAGGGGGTATGTCTAGACTACATGGCTCCATCGACGGAGTCATGTAGATTAGGTTTCTAGACATAGGGAAATGAAGCGGTGATTTAAATAATTGCCGCTTCATTTACATCAAAATGGCTGCCGTGCTGTGCCGATCAGCTGTTTGGCGGCACAGCATGGTAGTCTGGACGCTCCGCGGTCGACAAGGGAAGCCCTTGTTGACCGCCCCTTTATGTTCAAACTTAGGCTCCTCAGTAAGTTGCTTAGTTTTCAATAATGCTGTGTACCCAGAACCTCAGATTGTAGTCAATGGGGAGTCAAGCTTTTGAAAACCAGGCGATTTAGTTCAGAACCTAATATGAAAGTCAGTGTCTTACACACTTCTAAGTCACGTAGTTGCTATTGAAAATTCCACTCCCAAGTCCAGGTTACCTAGAGACACTAGAGTTGCCCATGCACTCTGTTGTCCTCAGGATCAGAAACTGTCCATCAAAGGCTCTGGGCTTAGCACATGTCCTTCTCTGAACTGAGAGGAAAGGACAAGAGCCTTTGTATCCACATCCCCCACTTGTATATTTAGCAGGCAGGGTATTCTGCAGGGAGAAAGCACCATCCTAAAAGTGGGCACCTTCTTTGCACTGGGCACCTCAGGGACATAACAAAGCTCCAGCTATCCAAGATTTACTATGGCTGGTCTTTTGGTTTTCTGTACCCCATCACACCCAGCCAATCACCTTCCAGAATCCTAGAGTGCCAAAAGTCAGAATTTAACAAGATAAAAGATCCTGGAACCCATGACTCCTGAATCAGCCATGTTAGAGTGGCCAACTTGGTTGTGTGATGATGCACTGACGGGAATGCAGATATCATGTAGGTGAACACAGGATAGACAAAACTTTGCTAAAGCTAGCTTTTGATACTTTTTTCATATAAATCTGAAATATCTTGTACAGAATTAAATCTGCTGGAATTGTAATTTCCTAGACTCCCCTTAAAAAGAGAATTTCTAGCAAAAACATATATAAATAAATCCGATTGCAGCATTTATCTGAACAGGTATCTTTTACTGCATTTCTTTTAGACTTTTTCCAGCAAGACTGAGGCTTTTTCATATGTTAATTGCTTAATTGATCAGATGTTTAATTGGCTTTTCTCTTCAGGTTTCTGCGGCTGATAATGTGCCAAGCAATCAATACATGGGCACCCACTTTCTGCAGGATATGAGTGGTAGTGGATTTGGGGTCTGCATGTGAATCTTAATTATGAGAAATTTCTCTTGGAAGAAACAGGCAGATATGAACAGAGAATTTAAAACAGCTTCTCTAGCTTGCACTTCACGATATGCCTAATTTGTGTAGCAATGTGTAGGTGGAAAGTGACCCTTGGGTATTCTGGAAAGACATTTGATGGAGCTAGGTATTTTGTGTCAGTTCCTGTAGGGTTGAGATTTTTTTAATTGCAGAAAAAGGTTGAGGATCTGAATGCTCACAAAATTCTGGTTAGAGACATTGACATTGGTGTTATTACTTTTTGCTTTGCTGTAGTCAGACATAGTTTTGTGCAAAACAGCACAGCGTGGTGGGTTCGAGTCCTACCCACCCTGGGAACAGCCGGACAGCCAACAAGGGCTGCTCCAGGGATGGAGCTGGCTCCTATATTAGGAAGGCAGGATAAGGACTATGCAGGTAGTGGTGTGGGATCTCCAGTGATCCCTGCCCCCCACAGCTAGAGTCTCAACCTGTAGTGCACAGGATGGTGGGTTTGAGTCCAGTCCTCCACCCACAGTGGGTCACATTTAAAAGAAATGAGAGGCACCCCATCTCCTTTAGTTCAGTTCAATAAATGGCTCTGGGTTTGTCCCATCTTTGTTTCAGACACGATGATAAATCAAGGTGGCTTTCAAGCTGCAAAGTGTTGTTAGTCTGATTGTAATTCTTCAGAACAAAATCAAGGTAGTGAGGAAGGGCTCTTGCTATTTGTTTATTGAATGGTGGAGTCCCAATCCCATTACTGCAAATTGAAACATTAAAAAATGGAGTTGGGCCTCAAAAAATCATGAGATTGACTTAAAATATTACATTTTGGTTTTTTTATTTGTCTTCTTGTTTGTGAACCACAACCATGAGGGCTAAAAACTGTTTTTAAAAGAAAGCTGAGATTCTCATGTCATCACTTGACTCCAGGAGTTCCGACTTTAAGTAAAGCACCACATGCCATTACACTTGCAAAAAATCTCAAGAGTTGGCAATAGGGATATTAACTACCGGGAAATAAGTAGTTGACTAAACACATGAATTCTTGGTGGTTAGTCAACTATTCTATAGTCCCCGGGGGCAGGGCTGACAGCCAGTGAGCTCTGGAGCCAGTCCACAAGGAAGCCAGTTTAAAAACCAGCTCCCCTCATGGACAGGCTGCCTGTCGTCCTGCGCTTGCAGTGCAGGGTGGCAGCAGTCCCTGTCCGCGGGGGGGTAATACAGAGGGGGAGGCTGCCGCAAAGCAGCCTCTGTCTGTAGTGGCTGTCCTGGGCCAGGGCCCGCCACAGGCACAGGCTGCTTTATGGCAGCCTCCACCCCCTCTGATAGAGGCAGCTGTGTGGGGGAGAGTGTGTTAGGGGGCACCATGGAGCTGGTGCTGGGGAGAACCAGCTTTTAGGAGCAAAATTCCCATTGGTTAATTGAGCACTATATGTTATTTTGTGACTCTTTAGAAAGTAGCTTCTTAAAGTGTGAATATTTCTGAGAAACACCAAAGGCTGTTTACCAATTTTTACCTCAGTTAAACTTGTGGGTGGGTTAAAGCATTATCCCCTGAAGCACAGTTAAGCATGCAGGAGCTGAGTATCTGAGGCTTCTATTGACTGCAAATCATGTTTCTGGTACAGGTTGAACCTCTCTAGTCCAGCACTCTTTGGTATGGTGACATCCATGGTCCAGCATGATTTTAGTTACCCAGATGTCCACTTCTTATGGGTGTGACCAAGTTTTCTGTAGTCCCATAAAGTCTGTTTGCAGCCACCAGTGCTGGCTTCCAGTGTTCTGTGCTGTTATTTGTCTCTAACTTACCCCTAAATGTCTTCTAGGAGCCCAATAAGCAGTGGAAGTCTTGATAATGCTGCTAGACAATATTGACTTCCCATGATTCAGCAAATTCTCTGGCTCAGCACTGGTCAGGTCCCAAGAGTGCCAGTCTGGAGAGTTTCAACCTGTACTCACTTTTGCATAGTCAGGGCCTTGAAAGTGAGAAAAACAAGGCAAAACCTGCAAGTTTACTTGTACTTTGCAGTTATGCTGAATATTTCTGAAAGTGTGTACATATTCTAAGATGATGTACAGGTTGCAGTGCTTTACAGGATAGAAAATGTCTACCGAAACTAAAGGTTGTTGCTACTATTTGAATCTGACATTCATAACATGCCTCAAAGGTATTTCCATTAACCTTTGCTAAAAGTATAAACTATTGCAAGAATAAATGAGAATAAATGTTAATAGCTCACAGCTATTAAAAAAGGATACAAACATTTTAAGGAAAAGTTTAAACTTTAAGGTTTATGTTGCAACTCTAAGCTGCGGGGCAGCCCAGCTTTACAGGTGATTAATCAGCCTTGCCCAGTCAGGCGCTCTGGCCTCCATGCAGCTTAGTGGGAACACCGGTTGCAACTACTCTAAATAAATAGGACAACAACCCTGCAATTGACTCTGTGCAGACAGATCTCTGCACTTAGCTGGAGCCCTGGTATCATCATTCTGTCCATGAGCAGCAAGGTGAAGGATTATGGCTCTTTTTAAGAAGCATATTAATTGCATATAAAAATG
This sequence comes from Pelochelys cantorii, assembly GCA_032595735.1. NCBI lineage: Eukaryota > Metazoa > Chordata > Testudines > Trionychidae > Pelochelys > Pelochelys cantorii. The sequence continues at coordinate 7,960,106 of CM064339.1, read as the reverse complement.
AACAGTACTGATGTGCCTTTTGCTACAATCTGTGTGTCTGATTTTGAACACTCTAATACTTGGATATGTTCTGATATGGGCATTGGCTCAGCTATTATATAGAGAGGGGCCCTCTGCAGAACTCAGAAGGGTTTGATTCTTCCCAGTTCTGGGTGCTTGTGGATCCAGGATTTCAATCTGGACTAGGGATGTTAAGGACTAGTCGACTAGTCAACGATCCAATAAGCAAATACTTATCGGATAGTCAAAAGGATAGTCGACTAGTCACTTCCCCCCCACCTTGTTGCCTCTATCAGATAGAGGCAGCAAGGGTGGGGGGAAGTTGGGGTTACTTCAAAGCGGCAGTGCTGCATGGAGTTTGGGATCAGCTGTGCGGTGCTGCCTCTTTGAAACACCAGCTGATCGTGGGCTCCATGTGGCACTGACTCTTTGAAATGCCGCAGTGGCATTTCAAAGGGGCAGTACCACCCTATTAACTATTTGAATAGTCGATGCAAAAATGCATTGACTATTTGATTAGTGAATTATATGATACTTAACATCCTTAGTCTTGACTAAAGCCATCCTTACCCATATGCAGACTATGGGTACCCAAAAATTTAGGGCACCATTGGGTCTTAATGTCTGCCTACCTGTCTCTTCCTATCCCCTGTTCTGTGCTTCTGCTTCCTCCAGAGAGGAAAATGAAAAAGCCAGCCAGAACTTTTAGCAGAACATTGAACCTGTGCACGTGCCATTCAAATGGTAATGAAGCCATTTATCAGCCACTTGCCAACTCCAGGTATGTGCTGTCAGTTTCCGCCATGAGCACCCACATGGCCCCATAATATGCCAACTTTTTTATGGCTGATCTTGAACAATGTTTCCTCAGCTCTCATCCCCTAAAACCCTTCCTCTACTTATGCTACATCAATGACATCATCATATGGACCAACGGGAAGGAGAGTTTTTGCCAATCTTCCAGTCCAATGCCTTTCTCCCAGTCACCTTTGCTTATACTTTTCTCTAAAATTTTCCATTGTTGAACTAATTATTGCTTCTGAAACATGTGGTCATTTTAGAAATAACCTAGACTGACATCTCCATAGCTCCAGTACACAGCAGTAGACTCGAAGCAAGGGAAGTGCTGCTCCATGGGGCTTGTCTCTCATTAAATTTGCAGGAAATACCCAGTATGTTGTCTCAGTGAGACGTCAGTTGAGAATTCCTAATTGTGGCCAGTGTGGTAGAGGACTGAAGAGGACATCGGCATCAGCAGCCAAGCAAGGAAGTTACAGCAGAAAACCCTGCGGTGGAAAGTAACACTTTTACACTAAATAAACCATTTTCTCCTAAGGGAGCGTGGGGCAGCAACTCTACTTTAAATCAACTGATTCCCTTAAGATTTCTCTTTGCTGCTGATAGATGAAGCTGAGGTAACATGGCTGAAAAATTGAACAGGCCTCTTCCTATTTTTCTAACAAGCCGACAGAACATCCTGGCCTAATATGAGGCAGACTCAGAGAGGACTAGGCATAGAATCATAGAATCAAAGAGCTGGAAGAGACTTCAGGAGGTCATCAAGTCCAGCCCCCTGCCCAAGGCTGGACCAATCCCAACTAAATCAACCCAGCCAGGGCTTTATCAAGCCAAGCCTTAAACACCTCTAGGAATGGAGATTCCACCACCTCCCTAGGTAACCCATTCCAGTGCTTCACCACCCTCCTAGTGAAATAGTTTTTCCTAATATCAAACCTAGACCTCCCCCACTGTAACTTGAGACAATTGCTCCTTGTTCTGCCATCCGTCACTACTGTGAACAGCCTTTCTCCAACCTCTTTGGAACCTCCCTTCAGGAAGTTGAAGGCTGCTATCAAATCCCTCCTTACTCTTCTCTTCTGCAGACTAAACAAACCCAAATCCCTCAGTCTCGCCTCATAGGTCATGCACTCCAGCCCCCTAATCATTTTGGTCACCCTCCGCTGGACCCTCTCCAATGCATCCACATCCTTTCTATAGTGGGGGGCCCAGAACTTGACACAATATTCTAGATATGGCCTCACCAGAGCCAAGTAAAGAGGAATAATCACTTCTCTGGATCTGCTGTCAGTGCTCCTCCTAATGCACCCTAATATGCCATTAGCCTTCTTGGCTACAAGGGCACACTGTTGACTCATATCCATCTTCTTATCCACTGTAATCTCCAGGTCTTTTTCTGCAGAACGGCTACTTAGCCATTCGGTCCCCAGCCTGTAACAATGCTTGGGATTCTTCTGTCCCAAGTGCAGGACTCTGCACTTGTCCTTGTTGAACCTCATCAGATTTCTTTTGGCCCAATCCTCTACTCTGTCCAGCTCACTCTGGACCCTATCCCTACCCCGCAGCATATTTACCTCTCCCCCTAGCTTAGTGTCATCTGCAAACTTGCTGAGGGTGCAATCCATACCTTCATCCAGGTCATTAATAAAGATGTTGAACAAAACCAGTCCAAGAACTGATCCTTGGGGCACTCTGCTAGAAACCGACCGCCAACCTGACATCGAGCCGTTGATCACTACCCGTTGGGCCCGACAGTCTAGCCAGCTTTCTATCCATCTTACAGTCCATTTATTCAATCCATACTCCCTGTACTTGCTGGCAGGAATATTGTGGGAGACCATATCAAAAGCTTTTCTAAAGTCAAGGTATATCGCGTCCACCGACTTTCCCATATTTCCACAGAGCTAGTTACCACATCATAGAAGCTAATCAGATTGGTCAGACACGACTTGCCCTGCATGAATCTATCTTGACTATTCCTGATCACTTTCCCCTCTTCCAAGTGCTTCAAAATGGATTCCTTGAGGATCCCTTCCATGATTTTTCCGGGGACTGAGGTAAGGCTAACTGGTCTGTAGTTCCCTGGATCGTCCTTCTTCCCTTTTTTAAAGATGGGCACTACATTTACCTTTTTCCAATCGTCCGGGATCTCTTCCGATCTTCACGTGTTTTCAAATATAATGGCCAAAGGCTCTGCAATGACATATGCCAACTCCCTCAGTATCCTTGGATGCATTAGTCAGTCAGTCAGTACGGGTCAGCAAGCTTGAATGGTTATGGTTGGTAGCTTGAATGGTTATGGCTCAATGGGACAGCACATAAGACAAGTGCCCATTGTCTAGCCCAGTTGATAGGAGGCATTTGTTGGTGTGTCAATGCAGTCAGCTGTGACTACCATGCATGGAAACATTCCCGAGCTAGCGCTGATGTAATGGGCTCAAGTAACAACAGCAATGAAGCCGAGGCATCCAGGGCTACTCTGATGCCTCTGACTGCAGGATAGATATACTTCAATGCATCATGCGACAGAATGTGACTGGAAACAGTTACCAGCGTTGGTTCAGTGGAGCTCTGGGTCTGTCGTACCAAGCAGTGAGAAGCTTGCACAGATGTGGAGGGTACTTGCCTTCATGTTCATGGGATTCATGAGAAACATTGCTTAGAGTCAGAAGCAGGGTTGGCAACAGACTTCGTTGGGCTCGGGGCAATATGGGGAGGGTCTTGACTCTGGGCCCTCTGGAAGGGGTGTGGCCTTGTGCAGAAGGAATGTGGCTAAGGACTGCCCACCCCTAATGCCGCCCCATTGTGTGGTGCCTCCCCCTCCCAGCCATCTGCGCTTCCCAGACAGTGCTGCACCTGGCTGTAGTGGCGACTTTTAAAGGGTCCAAAGTGCCGGCTGCTGCTGCTGCTGCTGTAGTAGCAGCGACACTGGCCTGGAGCCCTGGGATTGTGTAACCTTGAGATGCAGCAAGTCCTATGAAGCAAGTCCTTGTACAGTATCATGGAAAGCTCCTGTATCTTGTTTCAGTCTCTCCCGCCTTACATTCACCTCTCCTCCCCTCTCACCCCTCCCCCCAGCTGAATTACTGCAGAGGTCACTTCAGAGTGAGCCAGACTCCAATAATCAAAACAAATACCTTATTATTGGCACAGACATGAACTTGATAAAGTGGATTAGGGTTCCATTTTCTCTTGTACATTTTTGCCTTTTAAAAATCGATCCACTAATGTACACATGGTTTTATTGCTAATGATCAAACAACACTAGGCAATGTAATTTGCTGCAGTCATAGCAGCATCAGGAACCCCAAATAGCATGATTCTTTCTAGACTTGAACTAATAATTAGTTGGATGAAAAAGAAAGGAATATACCCCTCCCTGGTCTTCTAATGCAAAATGGCTTAATTGAGCAGCAATTATTACACTATCTCCATAAATATTTTAGTTTCTTTAGCGAAATAAGGAGGAAATAACTGTTCAGGGTAGAATTAATCAGAACAAACCTCATTAAATCTCCCTAGGACAAGTGTGACAAATTTGTTAATAAGACCATGGAAAGGATTCCTTTGGTGCAGCTCTTAATGACTTGCTTTTACAAAGCAAAATAAGAGACTTGCAACAGGAGATCCTGAGGGATTATAGACATGTGTCTGAGCACATGCGATTTGGGATGTGCCACTGTGCTTGATCATCAGAGCTGGTCAGAAATGGAATCATTAGCATCATGAAACATGGGAAGGTTATTTTCATGTTGGAAGCTTTAAATGGACCTTTTTTTTTTTTTTTTGGTGCAATTACTTTTTTTTTATCTTCAGCAATAAGCCCAGATGGTACATATAGTGACAGGCTCTATAGGTGAGCCTTGATAGAGCCAGCCTCTAAAAAGCCACTATTCTTGGCTTGTACTGCACAAAAAAGACCGTGGAAATGTATCTGCTGGAGCAAGTGATTGTTTTTATAACAATTTTGTTGAGTGTGTTGTGTCACACACTTCTTGTTTTATTGTTATTGTTGCAACCTTGGGAAAATAATGAGCATCCAATGGGGAAACTAAATAGAAAAAGAACCCCTAGAGCCCCTACTGCTGATACCCTTCTGTACTTTTCAGTGGCACTGCTGCTTTCAATCTGTGTTTGGTAGAGCTTACTTCATCCTGGGCCACATAGCTATAGCCCAAAGAAACATGGCCTGCGTACTGCAAACTGCTAGGGCCTACTGAAGATGAGTTAGTAGTCAGATGCTGTTGCCTGAGGCACTGAGCCTACCGACAATATAATGTTATAATGATTCTAGACTGTCTGAAATTTGGAAATCTAATCTTTGATTCCCTTGTAATGCACCGAGATCCTAAATCTCTTACCAGCCATCATCTGTAAACAAGTTCAGTTTTAAACATCTCCCTATAAGCGAGTTCACTGTAGCTTATGCTTACCAGTTTGCCTGTAATTATATTTTCATTTAAAAATTCAAGCCTGATCCTCAACCAGTGTGCCTAGGCAGTGCTCTGCGAGCCAGTGGAGCTATATTGATTTATACCATCTGAAGACCTGACCCGCACACTTTGGCACTGACAGGTTATGAAAGCTTCAGAGAGGTAGCTGAGTTAGTCAGTACAGGATACACTTAAAAACAACAAATGGTCTGGTAGAACTTTATAGACTAACTAAACATGTAGATGGTATCATGAGCTTTCGTGGTCACAGCCCACTTCTTCAGATGGCCGGAGTTTTGAAAGGACACTTGAGATCTGTGACTTTCCTTGCCCCCTCACGTACATCCCCCATCACTCCCATAAATGCCAAGCATTCCTGTTTGCCTAGCTCTATAGCCATACATAGATTTTATGGTTCAGACTGATAGCTAGCTTCCTCTCTGGTATGACTCTATCAATAAAAACAGGGGTAAGCCAGTGATTAACATAGGTCCCACAGGCTCCATTATAGCTCACATGTGAAATCTCAGGACCTGCTCCTGCTGCCACTCCCTTTAACATCGAGGACAAAGTTCTCCTTTCCCAAGACATCAAGGATTTATAAAAACTGCTGATCAGTAATAAAGAGGATATGATTTGGGCTTTACATGAAATGAAAAAAAAAAACTAGAGGAGAATCAGCAGTGTCACTTTTTTTCTGAATTCATTTTCATGAATTGAAATACTATTTTTGCCTAGTAGGCAGACTAAATGATCACTAAGCTTTTTCCATTGCTTGTAAGAAAATGATGTAATGCCAACACTGCTAATAACCCAAATATTAAATATCCTGATTATTTGTATTGCCTTGTGGCACATAAGACCCAACCCAGTTCCCACTGAAGTAAATGCTTTCTTTGCCTCTGTCTTCACGGACGAGGTCAGCTCCCAGACAAATGCACTAGGCAACGCAGTATGAGAAGGAGGTGAACAGCCCTTGGTGGGGAAAGAACAAGTTAGGAACTATTTAGAAAAGCTAAACATACACAAATCCATGCGCCCGGATTTGGTGCATCCGAGGGTACTGAGTGAGTTGGCAAATGTCATTGCAGAGCCTTTGGCCATTATCTTGAAAACTCGTGGAAATCGGGAGAGATCCTGGATGACTGGAAAAAGGCAAATGTAGTGCCCATCTTTAAAAATGGGAAGAAGGACGGTCCAGGAAACTACAGACCAGTCAGCCTTATCTCAGTCCCCAGAAAAATCATGGAGGGGATCCTCAAGGAATTCATTTTGAAGCACTTGGAAGAGAGGAAAGTGATTAGGAATAGTCAGCATGGATTCACAAAGGGCAAGTCGTGCCTGACCAATCTGATTAGCTTCTATGATGAGGTAACTGGCTCTGTGGACGTGGGAAAGTCAGTGGATGCGATATACCTTGACTTTAGCAAGACTTTTGATACGGTCTCCCACAATATTCTTGCCAGCAAGTTAAGGGAATATGGATTGGATAAATGGACTATAAGATGGATAGAAAGCTGGTTAGACTGTCGGGCCCAACGGGTAGTGATCAACGGCTCGATGTCAGGTTGGCGGTCGGTTTCTAGCAGAGTGCCCCAGGGATCAGTTCTTGGACCGGTTTTGTTCAACATCTTTATTAATGACCTGGTTGGGGGGATGGATTGCACCCTCAGCAAGTTTGCAGATGACACTAAGATAGGGGGAGAGGTAGATACGCTGGAGGGCAGGAATAGGGTCCAGAGTGAGCTGGACAGAGTAGAGGATTGGGCCAAAAGAAATCTGATAAGGTTCAACAAGGACAAGTGTAGAGTTCTGCACTTGGGACGGAAGAATCCCAAGCATTTTTACAGGCTGGGGACTGAATGGCTAAGTAGCAGGTCTGCAGAAAAGGACCTGGGGATTATAGTGGATAAGAAGATGGATATGAGTCAACAGTGTGCTCTTGTAGCCAAGAAGGCTAATGGCATATTAGGGTGCATTAGGAGGAGCACTGACAGCAGATCCAGAGAAGTGATTATTCCCCTTTATTCGGCTTTGGTGAGGCCACATCTGGAGTATTGTGTCCAGTTCTGGGCCACCCCACTATAGAAAGGATGTGGATGCATTGGAGAGGGTCCAGCGGAGGGCGACCAAAATGATTAGGGGGCTGGAGCACATGACCTATGAGGAGAGACTGAGGGATTTGGGTTTGTTTAGTCTGCAGAAGAGAAGAGTGAGGGGGGATTTGATAGCAGGCTTCAACTTCCTGAAGGGAGTTTCCAAAGAGGGCGGAGAAAGGCTGTTCACAGTAGTGACGGATGGCAGAACAAGGAGCAGTGGTCTCAAGTTACAGTGGGAGAGGTCTAGGTTTGACATTAGGAAAAACTATTTCACTAGGAGGGTGGTAAAGCACTGGAATGGGTTACCTAGGGAGGTGGTGGAATCTCCATTCCTAGAGGTGTTTAAGTCTTGGCTTGATAAAGCCCTGGCTGGGTTGATTTAGTTGGGATTGGCCCTGCCTTGGGCCTGGGGCTGGACTTGATGACCTCCTGAGGTCTCTTCCAGCTCTATGATTCTGTGATTCTATGATATTATGAATGGGGCTTGGATTGGGAACCATAGGAAGGAATAAGTATGTAGTATTCCTGCCTGGGTCTGTAGGGATATTAGACATTCTCCCAGTGGTCTCTGATCTGCAAGATTATGTCTCTAGTTACTGGTCCTATTATCTGGCTTTATGTGCTACTCTAGGACAATGCTTTTTGCAGCAGGGACATGTCATGCAGTCAGGCTAATGTACAGCGAGAGGAGCTGCTACAGGCTAATGAAGAAGCCTTGTAGAAAGCATCCGCACTTCATATAATCTAATTAGCTACCTGTGTCTAATGCATGAGTCACTATGGTTTCTAACGGGAGTTTTAAGTTCCATAGGGTAGATGTTCAGATCAGCAGAGCAAATATCAGTATCATTTATTCTTTGTCTTTAAAATATTTATATAGGATTAAACTACTGTTGCATAATTTTGATTATTTGAGAGTAGCTTCATAATCCCCATTCTAAATCTTCATCAGCCTCTTAGCAAACACAGTACATTTAATTCACTAAGGCTATGTCTAGACTGCAGAGTTTTTCCGGGATACCTCTGGTATCCCGGAAAAACTGCCACATCCAGGGAACGCGTCCGCTTTTTCGGAACAGTTTCTGAAAAAGCGGGCACATTCTTTCAGCATTCCTGTATTCCTCATCTTATGAGGAATAAGGGATGTTCCAAAAGAGGAGGTTTTTCTGACATTTGGCCCTATGTAGACAGGCCAAATACTGGAAAAGCCTCTTCCAAAAAAAACTAGCGGAAAAAAAATGGCAGTGTAGACATAGTGTAAAAGGCTACGTCTACATTGCACAATTAATTTGGGATACTGGATTATCCTGAAATAGCCATCCCATGTCTTCACAGAAAGCCCATTAATTCAGGCTTGATATTCCGACATCCCTGTAAACCTCATTCTATGAGGAGTAAGAGATATTTCGGAATAGCGCTTTATTTCAAAATATTATCAAATAAGCTATTCTGAAATAGCATTGAAATAAGATACGCAATTTGTGTAGCTGAAATTGTGTATCTTATGTTGAGTTACGGTGCAGGGTAGATGCACCCTAACTAAGGCTTGCTTAACTCTGAATTCTGGGAGTATTATGATAGTTCCTGCTGTAAGGCATGGAGAATGTATATGTAGATACATGCAGCTGTAGCCGTTAAAATAACACTTGAATCTGTGATCCTTTGTCTGCTTTTCTTTCTTCTTGCCGCTAAAAATGCTAGCTAGTATTGTATTGGATTCCAAATACTAATTCATGGAATTCACCTTTTCATTGTAAAGGCGTATTTCATCCATTGGCAGTAGTGCTGAAGAGTAACTATCCATTAATGCTCTTTCACTGTGTGTTCCGTGACACTGTTGCTTTCTACTTTTCCTCTCTGATAGTTATCTAAATCATACACTGAATTTTACAGTGTTTACTCAGAACTTATTGTCTGACTTTATGCTGTTTATCCTGCGTGAGATTTCCCTTTTCTTTCTTTGAAAAAATTATAAATTATGAATTTCTTTGAATTTAAATTACCTATGTGTAATAGATAGGATAGATGGATAGAAAGCTGGCTAGAAGTCCGGGCCCAGCGGGTAGTGATCAATGGCTCAAAGTCAGGATGGCGGTCAGTTTCTAGTGGAGTGCCCCAAGATTGGGTTCTAGGACCAGTTTTGTTCAATATCTTTATTAATGACCTGGATGAGGGGATGGATTGCACCCTCAGTGAGTTTGCAGATGACACTAAGCTAGGGGGAGAGGTAGATACAGTTGAGGGCAGAGATAGAGTCCAGAACGACTTAGACAAATTGGAGGATTGGGCCACAAGAAATCTGGTGAGATTCAACAAGGACAAGTGCAGAGTCCTGCACTTGGGATGGAATAATCCCAAGCACTGCTACAGGCTGGGGACCAACCAGCTAAGTAGTAGTTCTGCAGAAAAGGACCTGGGGGTTACAGTGGATGAGAAGCTGGATATGAGTCAACAGTGTGCCCTTGTAACCAAGAAGGCTAATGGCATATTAGGTTGCATTAAGAGGAGCATTGCCAGCAGATCCAGAGATGTCATTATTCCCCTTTATTTGGCTCTGATGAGGCCACATCTGGAGTATTGTGTCCAATGCTGGGCCCCCGACTACAAAAAGGATGTGGACGCATTGGAGAGGGCCTAGTGGAGGGCAACCAAAATGATTAGGGGGCTGGAGCATATGACCTATGAGGAGAGGCTGAGGGAGTTGAGTCTGTTTAGTCTGCAGAAGCGAAGAGTGAGGGGGGATTTGATAGCAGCCTTCAACTTCCTGAAGGGAGGTTCCAAAGAGGATGGAGAGAGGCTGTTCTCAGTAGTGACGGATGGCAGAACAAGGAGCAATGGTCTCAAGTTGTGGTGGGAGAGGTCCAGGTTGGATATTAGGAAAAACTATTTAACTAGGAGAGTGGTGAAGCACTGGAATGGGTTACCTAGGGAGATAGTGGAGTCTCCATCCCTAGCGGTGTTTAAGTCTCGGCTTGACAAAGCCCTGGCTGGGTTGATTTAGTTGGGATTGGTCCTGCCTAGAGCAGGGGGTTGGACTTGATGACCTCCTGAGGTTTTTTCCAGCTCTATGGTTCTATGAATCTATGGATATCTTTTGAATAAGTTATTTCCAAATTAGTTCAAATTGGCTTAATTCTTTAAATTTAGAATCTCTGGAAATATAGATTAAATGAGAAATAATACTGAATCTGTTAACTGGTATAAAAGGATACCAATATTTCTATTATTCTTTGAAGACATTTTAAATTAAGATCTATTCTGGTCACTGTCCAGTGTAAATGAATGGACATGTGGCATTTTAAAAAAGCAAATAAGAGATGTAATCCTGGTTCCCTCTGCCAATAAAATGACTGAGTGTTAGACTCCATGAGATTTATTGCTGTTGTACTATCATGCAATTAAATTCTATATTTGAGTCTAATGTGATCTCTCTCCAATTAAGATAGCAACATGTACATTTTTATTTTCTTCTCTTTATGGATACATACTGTGCTGTACCCTGGGATTTAAGATGAACTTTACTGCTTAGTAAAAGTGTAGAAATGTAATATTCAGTTATTAAGACATAAGTCAGCTCACACAGGGTATTTCCTAGAGGTTTTTCTTTCAATTTATACAAAGGGCCTGTTTCAATCCTTCATAACTCAGATTTTCCTTCTGGCACGTGAAACTAAGAAATCATAATCTTCTGTTTATGACATCATAATCCCAGCACTGAGGAAACTGTGGTCCAATTGCATAATTGAGGATTATGACCCTGTTTCACATCAAGAAAAGATAGAGGCAGGAAATGATACAACTGATCTTTACATACAAACTTCTACAAAGGTGCACAAGGAACATCAGACTGCATTCTTTTTCTTTCAAGATCTGCATGATGCTACTTTCTGCAGCCATGGCACCATACATTTGATTTTACCACACTCTTCACCAAGCAAACTGAACTATAAGGGCTGGGGAGTCTCCAGAGAACAGCGTGGGCCTTTCAGGAAGCAGCAGTCTTCCTGCTCTCATGATGCTGCCTTGGTGCTCTCCAATGTGGTGCTAGTGTAATTCCCATCTTTAAATAAGGGAAGAAGGAGAATCCAGGGAACTACAGACCAGTCAGCCTCACTTCTGTCCCTGGGAAAATCATGGAGGGGACCCTCAAGGAATCCATTTTGAAGCACTTGGAAGAGGGGAATGAGGAGTAACGGTAGTTCGAATTAGGATCTTTAGTTCGAACTACCTAGTCCATGCCGCATGTAGCAGCGGGCACAGAGTTTGGACTAAGGGGGATTTAAAAATGGTGGCGCCCGGGAAGATGCAAATGAAGCCCGGGATATTTAAATCCCGAGCTTCATTTGCAACTCCGAGTGCCCTCATTAGACTACCTAGCTCGAACTAATGAACTAGTGAAGCCTTACCCATAGCCATGAAAGGCTTCCGCAATGTGCATCGAGCTTCCTAAATCCTCTGCCTTGTTTCCCCAACTCTTGACTTTCTCCTCCAACAAACACAAACAGACTGCAGCAGTCTGTCTGCAAGCATGCCTACTCAATGGTGGCCTTTTTCTGGAGTCTCTTCAGTGGATTCCAAACACGCAGATTCTATCACTAGGACAGTTCTTCATGTGAACATACATTACTTTCATTCCCATGGTATTTATCATTCTTTGGTGCCAGAAGAGGAGTGCAAGGATCAGTGCAAAATAAGGGCTCTCTTTTGCAATCAGACCTGCCTTGATCTTTGTAAAAAGCCATTACTTAATGAATACTTTGCTGGGACTCCACATAAACCCTATGGTAGGATCAGTGCCTAATATGTTAAGCTTGAGCCATGTGAGGTGAAATTACCATTTTAATATTGGGTAGTTCCTATGGGCGGAAATGCATTCATAGGATCATGCCACCCTTCCAAAAGCTTAAAAAAGGCCTAGGGAGTGAGCCTGCTTTCTGATGAATACACAGAAAGGTGCCCTTACTTGTCTAGAAAATGAGAAACAACAGAAAGAAACAAACAAATTCCATATTGTAGGATTCTAGATTGTAAGTTTCTTGGGGCAGGGACTGTCTTAATATGTGTATTTTGTGCAGCAACAAGAACTTCTCTTGCTTACTGTACATAATCATCTTTAAATAACTAACTTTGAGATATGGAGACATGAAGATAGTCTTAGCTGCTAGCAAAGTAGGAGAATAACTGTTACTTGTGTGATTTAGAGACATGGAAGATGAATGAACTTCTTTACTTGCTATAGGAGATGCTTAAGGCTACAATTTAGTCAGGGGTATTTATAGTATAAGTCATGGGCAGGTCAGGGCAATAAATATAAATGCAAGTCCCATGACCTGTTCATGGCTTTATAGTACAAATACCCCGACTAAATCTGGGGGGATTTAGTATCTTAGGGGCCGCTGCTGTAGGGAAGCTGGAGGCTGCTGCAGGGGTGCTCCAAGAGATTGCTGCTGAAGGTGGGACTGAGGCCAGTGGCACCAGCTGCTGGGAGCTGAAGAGCAGTGGCTGCTCTAAGGACATCTCTAGCAGCAGCTGGCATGGCTGCCCCAGACCCACTCCAACAGCAGCTCGTGCAGCTGGTTCAGGGCTGCCTGTGCAGGTAGCTGCAGAGCTGCTTTAGCAGTGGCTGATGTGTCTGTTCCTGGGGCTAGCTGCATGGGCAGCCTAACCGATTGCCACAGAAATCACAGAGGTTGTGAAGAGTCACAGAACCCCTGACTTCCACGACCTCTGTGACCAACACCCACAGAGCCCTGTCTATGTCCAATAGTGACTTGCAAGGACCATTGTGAGTTTGGTGCAGGGAGAGATTAACCAAAGGTATCTTGGAAACACAAGTGAGTTCTGTCTAGAGTAGCTGAAAAAAATTTTTTTTGTCTGCAAAAAAATGTGAATGAAACCGTTTCATTTGAATGTTTTAATAGGAAACTTCAATTTTTGTATTTTGAACAGAAACAAATTGAAATTGTTTTTTTTCTTCAGAGAAGTTCTAGTTGCAGAATTTCAGCTTGCTCAAGTTCTGTCTTTATTCTCAGACTGTTTCTCTTAAATTGGTGCTTGAGCTGAGAGTGGGTAAGAGGCCCGGCCCTGGCAGAAACTGGGGACAGCACATAGGAAGCAACTCCAGTACAAGCTTTGTCATGCTGTCCTGTATCTGTTCCTTGGCCAGGAGCTGAAGAGATTACTAACAGGCTCCAGCAACTGTTCAGTCTCTGACCTTCCTGCTGGCATCCAGTCCAACTGAAGTTGCTTTTTGGAGATATGGTATGGTGGGGCTAGCCTCCTACCCAGCACTGCCCAGAGTGTACCACATGGTGTTCCAGCAGTGATTTGAAGGGCCTCGGGCTCCAGCTGCTGCCATAGTCGTGGTGGTGGTGGTGGTGGTGGCCGGGAGCTATGGCCCCTTTTGAATAGCTGGGACCCAGGGCAGTTGCCCGCTTCCCCACCCCCCATCGGTGGGCCTAATTCCAGGCATTTTTACTGCCTGTGAGCTGGTTGGGGCGGAGCCTTGCTTCATTAGTACAGAAGTTCAAATTCTCTCCACATTTTTCTCCTGCAAAGGACATTGTTTTATTTCCCCCTTCCCAAGTCCCCAGAACATGTCTATTTAAGACCTCATGGACTCACTCTCCAAATCTGAGAGCTTGTCTACATGCAAGTTTCTGTGCTGCAAGCCAGGGTGAGGATCTACTGTGCCAATGCAGTGAAAACCAGGCATGCAGCCTCTGGCAAATGCAGAATGCCAAGGTGCGGTCTGTGATTGTCACTGCGCTGTAGCAGTGTCCATGCAGGACATGACTATGGTAGATGCACACCCTGGCGCAGTAACTTGCCCTGTAGACAAAAGTCCTCTTTCTTATGATACAAAAGTGCAGTGTGGGTGATGTCACTGTTAATACGCTATCCACATCAAGGATTCACCTGGTCTGAGGTCGGTTACAATATTGTGGATGCAGTGCAGTGAACTGAATGTTGTTGAGCTTCAGTGCACTAGGTTCAGTTTACTCTTGGCCCGAAATGTTGCTTTTCCCCAGGAGTTTATCCAGAAATATTGTCACTAGGGCTATGTCTACGCTACCAGGTTATTTCAAAATAATAGCTCCTGAAATAACTATTTTGAAATAAGCTTAGTCCTCTTCACAAGCAGGAGCTCTTATTTCAAAATAACCAGCCCCGTGTTCCAAAATAACAGGTGTGGTAGTGTGGATGCTTTGCTTGTTATTTCAAAACAATTCCCCAGTGTAGACATGCCCTAGGTTTTCTTTTTCATTATTACCAAGCCTGCCTGGTGGCTCACTGTATCCTCCGTAGATGCATTTCACTACTCTGTCTTTAATACATGTTTCCATCTGTGCACTTCCTACACACAAACTTCTTTGTGGGTGTTTTTGTGTTCTCCATGTTCCAGGTTAGTGAGTACTTTAATTCCTCTGTGTTACCTTCTCTAAATGCAGACTATCACCTTTGGCTTTTCTCTTTATCCCAGAGCTCCTGGTACACTTTAAATTGTGTAATATTCAGGCTCCAACTACAAGAGAGGGGTTTGATTCCCAACTCACGTAGACACATTTGCACTATTTCTCATCTAAGCTAGTGGGCTAAAATTAGCACGGTAGCAGCAGTTGCATAGGAAGTGGTGGCATAGGTTAACCTGCCCAAGTATACACCCACTGGCTGCAGGCACACTTGTATTCATGGCAACTAGGTCTTCTCACTGCTACACTGTGGCTACCCTGCTATTCCTAGTACGCTCGTTCAGATGGGAGCTAGCACAAGTGTATTTATACCAGTTGGGAATCACATTCATAGTGAAGAGTAGATCTAGCTGAAGTGTTTATTTCAGTCTTTAATTTCTGCTTGGTGACACTGCAATTTAACTTGTCACTGAATGTGGCACATAATGTGAAACTGACTGACCTGAAGAATGTTGTTCTTCCTCTGCTCCAGGGGTGGGCAATCATTTCTGGTGGTAAAGTCACTCCAAGAATTTGGACAGTGGTCAAAGGGCTTCCATGATATTAATGAAGGAGGTGTGTGGTCTGGGATGGAGGTTGGGTGCAGAAGGGGGCTTGGGGTAAGAGACTGGGATGCAGGAGCAGGTGTGGGGTGTGGGAGGGAGGTTGGGTGAAGGAGGGGATTGTGACCTGGGGTAAGAGTCTGTGGTGATGGAGAGGGTGCAGGGTTTGGGTTGTGACCTTGGGCAGGAGAGAGTTATGAGCTGGGGCAGAGGTTTGGGGTGCAGAGTATGGGTGAAGGAGGGGGTAGAGGGCTTGGGGGGGAGAGGGTTTCAGGAAGGAAGGAAGTGGGTGCAAAAGGCAGACTGTGGATGGGAGACTTACCTGGGCGATTCCCAGCCAGGAGCCAAGCATGTTTCTCAAGCAGACTCCCTGACTGCCCGGCCATAGCAGGTGCCATGTGGTCTGTGAATAGGTATGAGCTTGAGGAGAAGGGGAGGGGTACTTCTCCTGCTGCATGTTCTTCAAACAGGCAGCTCCCATTGGCTGGAAACCAGCCAATGGGATTGCACTGGAGGCCGGGTCAGTGCATGAAGCCTCTTCCTCCCACCCCCAGGCTTGCAGCTGTTGAAAGACAAATGGCCTGCCTGCTGCTTTTCTGAGTGGCCTGCGGGGAGGGTCAGGGTAGGCGGGGAGCCTGTCTGAGGCTCCTGCTGCATCCATGGACAGGATCTGGTGGCTTGATGGGCCATATCTGGCCTGCAGGCTGTGTTTTGCCCAGCCCTGCCCTGTTTCCTCCGAATTCTTCTGAGGGACAGTGGGGTTGTCTGCTCCAGTCCCAAACCCCATGGAAATGGCAGAAGGCACAGCACTCAGAGCCAATGGAACTGGGCAATCCACCGGAGGCCCAGGCACAAACTCCCTGTCATTCCATGACAACATAGCAGCTGCCAGGGCTGCCATATGTGCTGCTGTGCTCCAGAGCGCTCCTCAATTGTGCAGTCTCCATGGAAAGTGAGGAAGCTGAGCCTACTGCTGTAGGGGGCAGAAGTTTGGTTGAACTCATCTGTCCCCAAACCCTAACCCTTCTGCCCTCTCTAGCTTAGCCTTTCCCCAGAAGAAAAGCTTATGCAGGAATGGGGTGAGAGGGCACATGGTGGTGCCATTTCCCCCTCCTCCATGCTCACCCAGCTGGGATGTATACGTTTAGTTACCCTTGTTTTCACAAGAAGGGAGCATAAGACACTCATGCAGTCTGTGGGAGCTTTTCCTGAGACTAAGCACTGACTCCAGAATTGGTCACTGGTATGCACTCTGTAAAGAAATGTGTGTTTCAAAAAATTACAGCTAAAACAACATTCTGCAATTTGAAGAAATGTCTCAACTTCCATTTTAAGCAGCATCCTCTAGAATGTTCTCCTCTGTGGAGGTCTCATGGCCCTCGCAGTGGGACCCTGCGATCCGATGGGAAATTGCTCCTGTGGAAAGCAGTGATGGGGACGGCTATTCTGCATTAGGAATTGGGAGCATTTGGCAACCTCCCCTCCCCCATTTCAAAAATCTCTGTAGTCTCACTAGGCACAGATGACCCAGTAAAACTTCAAACACTCATTATCAGAGCACTGGTGCAGGGAGAGGGCTGTCTTTCATTTAATCAAATCCTTTCTGTAATTATAGCAAAACCTGTTTAAAAAGTGATTAATGGACTATACCTTCATTATGCACCAGCTCCCACTTATACTTACTTCATACATATAATGGAACTCTGATAATGAATTGCAGAAAGAAAGGAAACTATTTTTAAAAAATCTGTGTTGGATGTTGGATGTTGACGTAATATCTGACTACTGAAAAGGTGCATTTGATTTAAAAACAATCTCTTTTGCAAGGCCATGTACAATGGCAGATGTATTTACTGATTACATAATAAATTAATCTGTTAAAGGGGTTAGCTTACTACAGAATTCTCTCAGTAAGTTGTTCTTAGGGGAAAGATGAGGGTTTTCCTTAAAGGTGATTTGAACTTCTTACATACATAAACCTGTTTAATTGTGAAATGTGTGTGAATAGATATATTTTGTATGAATTTTAATAAAGGAATATATTCATGAATATTCAGATTATCTATATGCAGCTATAGAGTGGCCAGCTAGTTATTCATAATAATATATATTAATTTCATTATATTTTTCAGACACAATAATAGCTGATATTTTCCATTACTTTTCCAACTCTATGGCTGCGTCTAGACTGGCAAGATTTTGCGCAAAAACTTGCCAGCTGTCTACACTGGCCGCTTGAATTTGCGCAAGAGCATTGACGTTCTAATGTAAGAAATCAGTGCTTCTTGCGCAAATATTCTGATGCTCCCATTCGGGCAAAAGTCCTTTTGTGCAAAAGCTTTTGCGCAAAAGGGCCAGTGTAGACAGATCAGATTTGTTTTGCGCAAAAAAGCCCCGATGGCTAAAATGGCGATCGGGGCTTTCTTGCGCAAAACCGCGTCTAGATTGGCCAGGGATGCTTTTGCGCAAAAGCGCTTTTGCGCAAAAGCATCCGTGCCAATCTAGACACGCTTTTGCGCAAATACTTTTAACGGAAAAACTTTTCCATTAAAAGTATTTGCGCAAAATCATGCCAGTCTAGACATAGCCTGTTTGTATTACAGTCACTCATAGGCTGCGTCTAGACTGGCATGATTTTCCACAAATGCTTTTAACGGAAAAGTTTTCCGTTAAAAGCATTGGCAGAAAAGAGCATCTAGATTGGCACAGACGCTTTTCCGCAAAAGCACTTTTTGTGGAAAAGCGTCCTTAGCCAATCTAGTCCAAGACAGGACTGCTTTGCTGTCCCTCATCGAGGTAGGCAAGCAAGCGGGGAACCCTGAGAACTGTCTGGCAAGAAAGCCCCGATCACCAGTTCACTTAACTCTGGAAGGGGGGAGGCTTGTTCCTCCGAGACCTCTGACCATGATGGTGGTATCTCTCCTGCAAGCACTGGTGGCATGTTTTACAGTTCCCACATTTAGGGGTAGCATGCTTAGTGACCCCCACAACAGTCCCAAATTATTTACAATTCTCCACATTCCATTCCAACACTGACCCTCCATCAGCTCTGGCTGAATGGGATTTACATAGCCACACCTCATATTCTCTCCTGAGCTGTATTTACATATCAACAGTTAACAGTTGATAACCTTGCAGAGCTATGCAATTGTAGTGGGCACACCCACCCCTCCTTTTAGCTGGCTGATAGCAAGCAGCAGATCAGCCCCTGCTTACACACAGAAAGGCTACGTCTAGACTGGCATGATTTTCTGCAAATGCTTTTAACGGAAAGGTTTTCCGTTAAAAGCATTTGTGGAAAAGAGCCTCTAGATTGACACAGACGCTTTTCCGCAAAAGCACTTTTTGCGGAAAAGCGTCCGTGCCAATCTAGACGCGCTTTTGCGCAAGAAAGCCCCGATTGCCATTTTAGCCATCGGGGCTTTTTTGCGCAAAACAATTCTGGGTTGTCTACACTGGCCCTCTTGTGCAAAAGCATTTGTGCAAGAGGGCTTTTGCCCAAACGGAAGCGTCATAGTATTTGAGCAAGAACACTGACGATCATACATTAGATCGTCAGTGTTCTTGCGCAAATTCAAGCGGCCAGTGTAGACAGCTGGCAAGTTTTTCCGGAAAAGCGGCTGATTTTCCGGAAAAACTGGCCGGTCTAGACACAGACAAAGAAGGGGGTTTGAGAGCAGGGACAGAGGAGATGTGGGCCAGGGCTGAGCAGTGGGAAGACGTGGGGCAGAGCTGGGCAGCAACTCCCCTTCCTCCAGGGATGAGATGCAGGTTGAAGAGGACAGTCCTGGCTTCTACCAGAGGAGGCTCCAGCTGGGGCTGGGCAGTGTAGCCTAGCCTCCTGGGAGGAGCCGCCATCCAGGAAGCATGGTTCTGGTCTGGTTCCCCCAGGGAGATGCTATCACCAGAGCAGTGCTGCCCTTGCTGCTACGGGTGACCCCACGGTCTGGGTGAGCCCCCAAGACCTCTCAGCCCCCTGGCCTGAGCCTCTCACCCTCTGCTCTGAGCCTCCTCCCACAGCTCCAACCCCCTGCCCTGAACCCCCTACCCTTGCCCTGATTCCTGCACCCCCTACACTCCCAGCCCCTTCCCTGAGCCCCCCACATCTTCAAACCATTACTCTGACTCCTGCACCTCCCCACCCCCAGCCTCCTGCCCTGAAGGGCCTGAGTAATGGTGGGTAAATCTTCTAGTTATTAAATAAGCTTTTGGTGTGTTGAAATGTAGGGGGCTAAGACCATGCATGACTTGGGTGAGACCCAGGCAAAGTACAATCAAGCAACCTCACTCAATATAGTAATACACTGAGAGCCAGTTTCATTTGACGTGTAGTTGGGTTGGTTGGCTTCTGTGGACCTTCTTCAGGGTGGAAACCTTAGCTGTTTGGTGACATTATTTACTTTATAATATATGCAGGGCTTAAATTCTAAGAGTGTTTCCCACAGTCACCACCCCATTGCTCCCCAGCATGGTATTGTGAAATGCCAGGGGTGGGTGAAAATATTTACCAGAGCACCACTCCAGACAGCTCCAGCCCTGTATATACCATGCTGTGTATGATTTTTCCAATATGAAACAGACAGGGCAGTAATCTTATAACAGGGCTCTAATCAACCATCTTCTTGCAGATGAATTTAAATCACTGAGGTGCGTCCTAAGTCTTACCAGTTCCTGAGATGGCATTATCTCAAGCTGATTTTTATCATCAACCAACAGCATTAGAAGGAAGTAACCACAGTGATATCTTGTTGGGTAGCTGCTTGCTCATCCTGGAATCTGCATTGTTACATTATAGTTCCCGTGAGGCTCCGTTACGCATAGGTCCTCTTTGTTCTTCCTGTGCATATGGACACTCGCTTGGAAGCCGGATATGAAGGCACTCACTGCTGAGCTTTAGACGTGAATTTCCAGCTGCTAAAGATTTAATAACACACACACACATCTCAACCTTATTGCTGGAGGAAGAAGAGGCAGAAAATGCAATAAGCATGGAGTGGGCATGTATTTCCATGATACTTCACCTGCCAGACAGCTCCCATAAACATGGACAGGCATTCATGGGAAGTAATATCACTAAGCTACTTTTCTTTAATTCAAAAAGATGAGCCTTTCCTGCATGAGAGATGAATTACCTTCAGCTGTCTTATTGGTAGGGTGTATGTACAGTGCTCCCTGGAAAGGAAACCTTTCTGCCTCCTGTCAGCATGCCTTGCTCCCTCATATGGAAGACTCATAATCTTGGGCCCTACCTGATTCCACTATGCTGCAGTTTCAGAGAATTATGAATTTTTATATTATTAACCAAGAGGAAAATGTGTTTTCTGGGCAGATTAATCTATTTTTAGAATATTGCCATCAATCTCAGAAGGAGGCAGATAACTCACAGGTGAAAGATACATACACTCATTTTTAAGCAATATGTTTCTGAGGCTTGACTCAATATCAGTTTTTTATTAGTTCTGAAGATGTATCTTCTTCTACTCCCTCCCGTGGCATTCCAGTTTATTTTTATGCTTGCACTTACTGCTTTGTAACTAAGCCAGCTGTCTTAGTTTCTATGTTCTCTTATTTGGCTGTTGTGAGTTCAATAAGTGACTTTGCAGCTCTGGGTCAATAGTATCTGTCAGTCACCCCCCCGTAGACCATGAGTTTTCTTTCATTTGTATCTCGTGACCTCTTTTGACTTCACCAATTGCACAAAGAGGAGGCTTCTGGTAGTCTGGGCTCCCTTCTTCCTGTCTCCTTTTAATATTTAGTGTTTTTTAAATAAATTTTTGTAAAGTGTAGTTAGTTTATATTATATCAAAGGGCTGTGAGCTCATAAAATTAGTGTTGCCACATATCACTTAGCGTTGTATACTGAATAAATGTGGCCTGCTCATCTGTTCTGCAAGACTGCTAAACTCTAGGGTTCAAAAATCACAAGACTCCCAAAAATCATGATTGGTTTAAGAATCTCAACATTTGTTAATGAATTGGAGTTCTTTTAATTTCTGTCTGGGTATTTTTGAGCATTTAGAGTACGTCTACACAATAAAGAGAAACCTGAGGTTGGGCTGTGGGATATTTTGTGTTTTGTAAACTTTCCAGCTTGGGCTGAGGCCTGGGCTCTAGGACTCTGTGAGGTGGGAGGTTCCCAGAACTCAGATTCCAGTGTGTAGCATTGAAACAGTCTACAGCATGAGCCAAAGTTGAGTAGCATGTGCCAGTTGCAGATTTTTCTTTGCTGTGTAGACATACCTTTAGAGGTCACATTTTCAAGGTTTTCTGCACAGCCATGAGAAAATAGAATACTTAGAAAATGAACACTGAGATACTTTCATAATAACATGACTGCAGGAACTGAGGTTTTAAGAAAAGCACAATTGACAATATAATATCCAAATTTTGCTGTGCTGATATCTATTACCTGAGATTTTGGGGTGAATCAGGTGTCCAAATTAGATAACACGCTCTGTATTCCTTCATTCTTTGAATCTGTCTCTTCAAACTCCTTAACATTCCACCAAATGAATGGCTTTCGTCAATTTACTGATTATGTTGACTGTATTGAACTTCCTGCCATGCAGGAGTGCCTAGTTATAATACAGTAGTCACCCATCGAATTCAAAAACACAGCTCCAAATGCAGTGCGTTCTGCAAAATAGTTAAAGCACCATCAGACCCCGTTGTCATACTGCAGGGAGGAACTGGATGCTACTAGTGTCTGAGGGAATTCATGTTGTATCTGTGTTCCCCAGTGGAAGCAGAATTAGTCTAGCTGTGCATGATCCATTGTTAATTACATTTTATTTTTGACTGACTCCTGTTCCCATGAAATACCAAAATGCATTAGGATGAAACAGCAAAACAACACCTGGCGCTCTAGTGCTCTGCCGGTTATCGATTCCCCCTCAGATGTAGTATCCAACGCAAGAGAACTCCTCCTCTGAACAAGCCTTTACCAGGTGTTTTTAGAGAGACTTGAATGAGGGCAGGTCCTGCTGAGCTGTGAGTATGTCTGCCTTTCCGTGGGAGAGTACGGCGACAGGGAGGTAGCAGTGATTTTAAATCCATTCTCTGACTGAAATTTGACCTTCCTGCCTCTGTGCAACAACTAAAGCTTTTGTGCGTGTGTGTGTGGGGGGGAAAACATCTGTCTTTCAAAGCACTCTGATATGCATTTTTATACCAGCAGCCTTGGTGCTTAATTCGTGCCAGGCTTGCCAGGGCTGAGCCCCAGCAGCTTCAGGCTAGGCTGTTCAGAGCTCCGGCACCTCTGGGCTTGCTGCATCAGTTATGAAAGTAAAAAAATTGTTTGAGCCCGAATGCCTCATGGCTTGAGCTCCAGCCCCGTTTTCATTACGAATTAAGCACTGAGCAGCCTGACCTGCTGGAGAGTCTGTGTTGTAAGCACTCTATTACCAGAGGAGACAATATTTTCATTTGCTCTCCCCTAATCAAAGCATATGCCTTACTCATGATCAAATCATATTAGAGGAAGTAGGCTTTTTTCTCTTTAACGGCATTACCAGAGTTCGGTTCATATCACATTAGCAAACTCCTCAGTCTGTTAGACTGTAATATCGTTATGATACACATGTATCTTAATTTACAAGAATACTACAGATGCCTTGGATATAAAGCACAGCTGAATGGTGGAAGCAGCTATTCCGATCAAGGGCATTGCTTTCAGTCCAGGAGTGACCTGCTAAGAAGGCATCTGTTTAATTTATTCTCTTGTGACTGTTGCTTTGCTCTGATGGCAAAGGATGGTGCTCCACAGTCTTCAGTGTTTGCTGACATGATCACGATAATTAATATGACACATCATATTAATATGACACATTAAATTGTGGTTTCTCCACAAAAGAATATCACTTGAAGAAATGCACAGTGCCTTCAAAGTACTGCAGTGGTGAAACATGACTGTGGATTAGCCGAGTAACAGTACAAAGGGTGTAGAGCTCAAGCATGAATTGCTAGAGACAGGGGAACTAGCAATCAATATGATCTCTGTGTGGGTGGCTGGGAGAGGACCAGAGCCAATTGAAATATTTCAGAATTCAGTGTTATGGGGGGGAAAGAGACTGATATTTTGCAAAAATCACTTGGAAATCTTTCCCCCTGTTTAGACCTGCAGTTCATAAAGCAGTAAAAGGGAGTTTTGAAATTCAGTTGTGCTCTACTGCATTGAGTTTGTACTCAAGCCAACAGAGCCACTAAAAATTCAGATGAGATGGATTCCAGCATCCCCCTATTACGTACTAAATCCAGGGATCACCATGAAAACATGAAACTTTGCCAATCATTGTCACCCACTAGTACCTGAGATGCTTATATTTAGGCATCTGTCAGAACATGTCTGCATATGACTTTTACTAGAGCTTGGCCTTTGTTCATTCTTCAACCAGTATTGCTCAGGTGGCCCTTGCCAATAGCAGACATTTTCCATCTGAACAGAGTTCTGCCCTTTTCCCAGCAACATCTCTGATTCATGTTGTTCTCTTAACTGGCCTCTTCCTGAATCCCTGCTTTGGGAATATGGCACAGCTTCTCTGAAATTAGGGGAAATAACTGTAGCTTGGTAAGAACCTCACTCTCACTAAACTGTCAGTTCTCAACAGAAAAGAATGGGGCAGCAAGCAGGTCCCTGTTCTCTCCCAGTTCTCAGGTATAAAATAGGTAAGTTACATTTCAGATGTGGTCCCTTTGCTGGTTCTGGACATCTCTTCTGAACTTTTCAGCTGTACTGTTGAGCAGATAAATGGATGAAGGAGGATTTAGAGCAGCATTTGTAGAAAGACTGATCCCTCCTTCAGTCAAGGAAAACAATGGCTCATGTCTGCATCACAATGGGGAGTTGAGAAATGTTATGACTGTGTAGACTGCACCTTGCTGAGAGGCTTTCTTTGCTCATTTTGGAGCCGTGTTAGTGGAATGGTGCCCAAGCTCTAGATCTAAACATTCCCACGGTGAGGAATTAAAAACCAGATACAAATTGTGCATCTCAGTCCTTTCTCAAAGATTACCCTAAAGAGCGTAAGTACGGCCATACTGGGTCATACCAGAGGTCCATCTAGCCCAGTATCATGTCTTGCGATAGTGTCCAATGCCAGGTGCCCCCAGAGGGAGTGAACAATACAGGGAATCATCAAGTGATCCATCCCATCACCCATTCCCAGCCTCTGACAAACCCTTCTCCTAGCACTAGTTCATCCACATATCAGAACTTAAGCTTTGTTTGGCTTTCAAAGTGCCCTGGTAGACCCCACTGAGAAATGCAGAGGCTGAAGGACTATCACAGGGCCAGGAATAGAGTTCAAGTGACTTGTATGACTGGATCCCCCCTTTTAACCACTAACTCAGACTGGATCATTTTATTGTTCCTCGCCTGAGCTCTGAAGTGCTTCTCTGTCTGCCTGCAACAAACTGCTATTGGATTTAACAAGTTGGGCCTGCCCCTGAAAATGGGCATATTTTTGGGGACCACTGGCAAATTTATAAGTAGTTTGTGCTCTGATACTCCTCCAGGAAGATTATGTCTTCATTATGTCTAAGTAATTGTCTTTTTTAATAAGAGCTCTTGTTATTTCATTATATATGCAGCAGTTCATTATGCAGCTGCCAGAAGGACTCTGGTGGGTTAACCTGCTGTCACGAATTTATAACCTGTTAGATTTAGGATTTAGGACACAACACAGCATATGCTGTTATGATTTCTAGCTTATGAGTTTCCTGAGTCACTTTTCCAGTTTGTCTGTCTCTCTGTAATCTTCTGCTTCTGGCATATGCTTCTCATGCGACACCTAATCCTCGATGTGCAATGCCCTCTGAAGAGCTGCTCGCCTCATGTCTCTGCATGGTGGCTGTGCAGCTCCCTTTAAAGGCAGTTCTGTTTTACATTCTCAGTTCCCAGCTGTGCCTCAGGTGACTCATGTGTGGTTGGGTGTATCAAGGAGCTGGACAGTCTCTCAGAGTATCTGTAAAATGGGAATAAGTTATTTCACCCATCCGCCCCCTTTACCCAGCTTGCTTGTGTGTGTAAATTGTAAAGCATGTGGGAGCAGGTATTGTTTCAAACTTTTTATACAGCACCTACCACAGCCGGGCCCACATCACAGCTGGGGCCTCTCAGCACTATGGTAATACAACCATTATGGACACTACTTCTTCTTCTGTGGTGGCAATAAACTACTCTCTGATGAAGGTGGTGGTGGTGGCATTCAAGGTCGTAATGACTTTCTAGTTGTATTCAGGCCCCCCAACAGGCAGTTGCCCTGCGACCTGGCAATTCAAGAGGGCTCCTGGCCACCTCTAATGCAGCAGTGGTGGTGGTTGGAGCCCAGGACCTTGTAAATCACGGCTGGAGTGCTCTGGGCAGCTCTGAGGGATGCCTGGGGGAGGTGGGAGGGTAGCATGCCATGCTCTGGGTGGTGCCGAGGGCTGGCAGTTCCAAGCCCGCCCCTTTGCCCGAGGCCCCACCCTTTCCAGGAGCACAGAGCCACCCCGCTTGCCCAGGGGCTCGGTGAGTCTGTTGGCTCCCCTGACTGTTTTCCACCTTTGATTAGCTGCTGCCACCAGAGTCATGCTAGTTTATGAAGATTCTTCTAAATTAAACATACACAGTCCTGTGTATTTTCATGGTCACGCCTGTGGATTGTGGGCTTGATGCTGGATGAGACTTGATTAATTTTGGTAATGAGGAAAGTCTCCTCAGCTTTTTCAAAGAGTTTAAAGCTCATTTATGGGAAAAGTGGTTGTGACTAAGTGATTGTGCAGCCATTTTTTCTCAGAGGATTTTTTTAAAAGGTCTGTAGTCAGATATAATTATAGATGGCTTGAGTGGGCTGTTTGCACATTATAGTTTATTATGAAACGAGGGAGAAGATATTGGCTTTTCAACCAGTTTCTTCATTAAAAAATTTTTTGGCTTTGGCTTTTTTTGGATTGTTTGATGGGTTTTTTTTTTTTTCCTTTTTAAGTGGGGAATGAGGAGCATGAAGCTCATTCAGTTCTTCTGAGATTTCTGAACCACTTTGGTTGTCATGGAAATAGACCCTAGTTACTCTTTGTCACAAATCAAGATCAATTGGTATGTATGGAACTTCCATTATTTGAATCACATGGAAGTGTGTTTTAAATAAATTGTAACAAGTCATATCTCTGGGCCTGCACTCTGTTATCTCTTTTTTAGTAATTAAAAAAGTAGCTAATAAAACCCATGAGTCTGTATTCATCATGTGTCCCTGATTATTAAAATCTTTTTACCTGAATTCTGTGTCCAAGGTAAGGGAAGTCTGTCTTCCTAAGATTAAAGCTCAGTGCTGCCCTTGGCCTACTGAAAGCTGCCAGAATTAATTCTTTCTCGCTCTCTTTTGTATTCATTGAGCTCTAATCAAATTTGAAAGATACTGATGGGAAAAAGTTGAATGAAAGAAAAACCAAAGACTTTCTAAGGGCTTGCTTAACTGAACTGATGAACTGTGCATGTCTGGAAAATGGCACCAATGTAGGGATGTAAAATCCCATTTAAAATGTTAATTGGTTAAACTATATGTTTAACCAGTTAACCAGCGTCCTGTGAGTGGAGGTCTGCTGGAGCAGGCCCCTGCCCGCAGCATGGTGTGGTGAGCCGGCCAGGCTCTGGGTAGGGAGCTGCTCCAGCTCAGGTGGGCCTGTCACACCACAGGCTGCTCTAGTCAGGCTGGGACGAGCCTGCCACACCACACCATGGCTGCTCTGGCTGGGCCAGACACTGGTTAAATCGATTCCCCTTGTAAGCATGCCGGTAAGGCAAATGTTTACCAGGTAACCAGTTAACCCTTTACATCCCTGCACATGTGAATGGCTGTAAGCAACATCAGACACATAGCCCTCATTCACCACTCCTGACATCAGCTTGTGCATGGTTCATGGCTGCTTGCAAGACGTGTGCATGTGAGATGTATGGTGTGCTTGCAAGGATTCATGTGGCATTTGGAAAATCCTGTGCACCTCATGCTGCACTCCAACCACTTTTAAAAGGATAGATATAGACAGCACATTTCAAAGCTTCTTCATTCAGCCCTTGTGACTTTCCTTGCTCAGCGTTGATCTCCATAGAAATAAGAATAGTTGAGATAAGGACTGG
This sequence comes from Pelochelys cantorii, assembly GCA_032595735.1. Taxonomy (NCBI): domain Eukaryota; kingdom Metazoa; phylum Chordata; order Testudines; family Trionychidae; genus Pelochelys; species Pelochelys cantorii. The sequence continues at coordinate 7,932,650 of CM064339.1, read as the reverse complement.
ATGGCTGCGTCTAGACTGGCATGAATTTGCACAAATGCTTTTAACAGAAAAGTTTTCCGTTAAAAGTATTTGCGCAAGAGAGCGTCTAGATTGGCACGGACGCTTTTGCGCAAAAGCACTTTTTGCGCAAAAGCGTCCGTGGCCAAACTAGATGTGCTTTTGCGCAAGAAAGCCCCGATCGCCATTTTAGCCATCGGGGCTTTTCTGCGCAAAACAAAACTGAGCTGTCTACACTGGCCCTTTTGCACAAAAGGTTTTGCGCAAAAGGACTTTTGCCCGAACGGGAGTGTCAAAGTATTTGCGCAAGAAGCACTGATTTCTTACATTAGAACGTCAGTGCTCTTGCGCAAATTCAAGCGGCCAGTGTAGACAGCTAGCAAGTTTTTGCGCAAAAGCGACTGCTTTTGCGGAAAAACTGGCCAGTCTAGACACAGCCGATAAGTATACAAGCTCTCTGGTACCTGCCCTGTCAACCATATTGTCCAGCTTAAGGTCCACTTCAGCCAACTCCGCTGCCTGGACATCCCATCTGCCCTATGGTAAATGACAATGTGAGGCACAGAAGCTCTGAAATCAGTCTCTAACAATAGAGGAGAGCTGCTTATTATTGAAAGCAGAAGACCTTGGTTGAACACAGTAAATGAAAGCAAGATGTTGTTTGAGTCGAGTGAATCTTACGAGATGTGGCAGGTATGAAGAAATGACTGGAGATCTGTTAGGATTGTCCTGTGTCCTTTAATGAGAATCTAACTAATGAATGCTAAGAGTTCTGATTGCAGGTTGATCAATACAATCTAGCTGGATAGTATCGCAGGGTATGTCTACACTACCACCCTAGTTCGAACTAGGGTGGTTAATGTAGGCATTCGAAGTTGCAAATGAAGCCCGGGATTTAAATATCCCGGGCTTCATTTGCATCTTCCCGGGTGCCGCCATTTTTAAAAGTCCCCTAGTCCGAACTCCGTGCCCGCGGCTACACACGGCACGGAGTAGGTAGTTCGAATTAGGTTCTCTAATTCGAACTACCGTTACTCCTCGAGATTCCCTAAAGCCATCTCGGGAGCCCTCCAAACTGACCATGGATAAATATGAGTTCCTGTCTTTTCACAAGCCTCGGAAAATGGAAAGCAGAGCTTACTGAGATGGACACTAATTCTTTGTTCTTGCATTGACAGAAGTAGTGGCAGAGGCACTAAGGTGCCAATAAACTTTAGCCACACCCAGATCTCTTTGGCTACATCTACACTGTCCCGTCAGGCAAAATAAGATAAACAATTTGAGCTATGCAAATTGCATATCTTATTTCAATCTTATTTCAAAATAGCTTATTTGGTCCCTTAGTGCTCATGGAATGAGGTTTACGGAGACATCGCAATAGCAACCCCGAAATAATGGGCTTGCTGTGAAGACACAGGATAGCTATTTCGGGATACTCCGGTATCCCAAAATAGCACTGCAGTGTAGACATAGCCTTTGTGTTTGTCAGCAAGGATCCTAGTATTCAGCTGACCCTGTGAATCTTGTGGCAAGTGAGTGTTCTGTTTCCATCCACAGGGTCTCAACATATGAGATATTATTTCCTTCTCAATGATGCAGTATGGTGTAGTATCAGCTTCTTTGACTCAAATGTGTGAAGAAGTGTAAGTCTTGTTACCAGAAGGTGAAAGAGTACGAAGGGCAGATGAGTATCTTTCTGTCAATGCTGTTTTTAGTATCTTCACACTATTGGGTGAAACTTATGTAGATGCATGGAAAGGACTTCTGCATCCTTCAAGGCCCTTTGTGAAGTGCAGATGACAGTGGGTCAAGCCAGCCACACAGGGGAGCCTCTGTACCTCCATGCACAACATGACAAGATACGGCACATTGCATTCATCTGTGGGTTTCAAATGTCCCATCCTGTTAATGTTCCAAAGGATCTTCCCAATTACCTTTTGCCACTTCCTCCAGTAGTATAAACAACATTCTTGGTGATGATTCTATTATAGCCATGTATTCTGAAAAGTGCCCCCCAGATAATGACCTTTTATGGAGTCTATAATCAAGCACTGCCTAAATATTGCTATCACCAGCTAGAAAATCAGGAAGAGTCTTAAAAGCAAACAATCTGGTCCTTTTTGTGTAGTCTTCTTATCACTGAGATTTACAAGTATCTGCCCTACTGGAAATGCACAAGGAGTGTGTGTCCCACATGATATCTAATTTTTAAAAATTATAGGCACAAAAATGCACAATCTTTTTGCCTAAATGACTGATTATGCGTAGCTACGTGGATGTTTGCATCCAATTTTTACTTGTGCTTGCAATTTTCATATGTTAACAATACATGCAAAACAAATGCAAAATTATTGCCATGATTCACTGATGTTAATGGAAATATATCAGATTAAAACTATTGTAAGGGGTGGGGTATCAGACCTCATAGTTATTTTCAACTGAAACATTTTGCATATCGGACCCTACACATACAGTTCTCAGGCACAGCCCCCTGCAAGGTCTAAACTCAAATAAGTGATTTGGTAGGAAATGGGGCATCTACCCAGTGCCTTAAACAGAAGCTTATTTCTATTCATATTTCTTGAAATGTGGGAGATACTGGCAATGGTCTGAAGATCTTGTAAGTTTCTATCACCAGTGTGGGAGAAGCATCTTGTTCGTTTAGGGATAGATTGTACCACCATTCAGGTCAATGGACAAACTCTCTTTACCAGTGCAAGATTAAGCCTTTTGAACAGAGAATAACTTGCTTTAAAGGCTTCATACTCCTGTGTTTGTCTGAGAACAATCTGACTCTTATTGAAAGCACAGAGTTAGAATTTTTCTCTAATCAAAAAGCAATGTAATGTTTTATAATATTTTGCTAGTGTTTGCTTTATATTATCAGAGACTACCTTAAAAGTCAAGGTTTCTCTCTCCTATTTCTAATCTAAGAATAATTGGGGTGCTTTCTTATTCAGCAAGAAATCTTAGTTTTAGCAGGTATCTCTATCAGAAGGTTCAAGAAATAATTTCTTAGGAAAATTTGCTTCCCCAGAGAGGAGGTTGTTTATCATTGAATGATTATCTCTTGTCTCATATCACCTTTATTTTCATATAAGAGCAACATCCTTTCATGCTTGAAACAGGGAAGTTAGAACCACAGATGGAGTGGGCTTTGTTGAAGTAACAGTGGATAGAATCATGCACTGAAATATTTGTCACATTGTGTGTAACCAGCTCTAGGACATTTCTCTGGGGGAGAGATGGCTGCCTTGGCAAACATTTCAGTTTCTTTGTTTCACTAGGTTAAAGGACCTAAATCTGGCCCAGCATCTGATATGTTTTAATTATCCTGATTCCAGCCAGCAGCTGGCATATTTTAATTACTTGCTATCTAAAGAGTGTTTGTGGCTGAGCCAATATGTGCAGAACAGAAGAGGGCTCTCTCTCTAAACATTCAGACTTTTGTTTGATAATGTACTCTCATCTCTTTGCAAGTTTCTTAAGGCAGCAGCCTTAATCCTCCTCCTCTCTAAACTTTATAGAAATTAACAATCACATTGAAAAAATGGGGGTAGAGGATTGTTCCTTCTTTACTATTTGGATTGTGTTTAACACATTGTTAGTACTACTGGACATACACAGGAGTGATGAGGCTGTGCTAACCATGTTGTATCAACTCTTCCACTTATTACTGAATCCCATGACAAGACAATGTACTATTTTCACTGTAGTAGTACCTAATTAATACACCCAGCCCAAGTTTAAGGTTACAAACTCTAATGCAGCCCTCATCTCATTCTGCCTCCTTTCCCACCTTTGTTTTTGTTTTGTAAAGTCAAAGTATGTCTGGGGAAATAGTTGGTAGCATCTGGAAATGACACATTCAATTACATGAACCAATTCCTTCAAATTGACAGTCCTACATAATATAATAAAACCCATGGTGTCTTCATGCTTTCCTTTCTCTGTGAAAAACCATTTCATGACTTATCTGTTGTTTGCATGAGATGTGCCAATGAACTCCAATTTAACCCATACAGCTTCATTGAAATTATTGTAATGAGCCTATCCCACATGGATTAAAGAGTTTTTGACATGTAGTATCTCATTAAATCAAAGTTAATTGTGTTAATTCAATTTTACTCTAAAAACAAGTTGAGTCTATCAGTTTTAGCCATCTCAATAGAGCAGGAAGCAGTGAAAACTGTGCATATGTGTGGTGTGTTAGAATGCACAGGTAAAGAAAAATATGACTGTTTTCAAAGAGTGGCCTTTTCATTTTAAATGTGGCATTTCTCTAGTCATTTTCATCCAAGGATGTAAACAATCATACCTTGCAACACCCTTTCATGGTAGGCTGGTAATATTGTCATGCCAGTTTCATTAGTGGGGAAGTGAAATAATTTTCCCACTATTATATAGGAAATTACCGGAAAAAGTTAGGAGTAGATTCCAGGATTCCTGCATTCCATTTTCTCCTGTTGCTCTCTAATCACTGAATGACTTTGCTCTTAAGATAATGCACAAGGTACCAAACATGAGTGCTGTAAGTCCTAGGTAGGTGTTTCCTCAGTGCTTTATTTCTTTAAAAACAAACAAACAAACAAACAAAAAGACTGAGACCATAATATTTCTGGGCATTTTCTCTATTCTCACGTTCATCATGATGGTATTTACATATCTCTCCAAATAATTCAAAATGTAGTGCTGCAAAAAGATGGGGATGCATTGGAGAGGGTCCAGCAAAGGGTGACCAAAATGGTTAGGGGGCTAGAGCGCATGACCTATGAGGAGAGACTGAGGGATTTGGGTTTGTTTAGTCTGCAGAAGAGAAGAGTGAGGGGGGATTTGATAGCAGCCTTCAACTTCCTGAAGGGAGGTTCCAAAGAGGATGGAGAAAGGCTGTTCTCAGTAGTGACGGATGGCAGAACAAGGAGCAACGGTCTCAAGTTACAAAGGGAGAGGTCTAGGTTGGATATTAGGAAAAACTATTTCACTAGGAGGATGGTGAAGCACTGGAATGGGTTACTTAGAGAGGTGGTGGAATCTCCATCCCTAGAGGTGTTTAAGTGTTGGTTTGACAAAGCCCTGGCTGGTTGACTTAGTTGGGATTGGTCCTGCCTTGGGCAGGGGGCTGGACTTGATGACCTCCTGAGGTCTCTTCCAGCTCTATGATTCTATGAAAAACAGACACCCCAAAAGAACCAGAGAACAAACATAACACAAACTGCTCTGGAGGGGACATGGTCTAGTACAGTGGTTGCCAACCGGTAGATCGGGGTCTATGGGTAGTTCCTAGAGCTTCTGACAGGTGATCCCATCTGTCCTTTCCCCCACCTCTGCACATTTCCTGCCCTTTGCCTTGGAGATGTGCCCCCACCCCAAGAAGCCTCCTGATTGTTGTGCAGGGCATGGGAGGAAGAAGAGGGGATGCTGATGTCAGGGTGCCCCTCCACCTCCACAGAGTGGAGGTGGGCACAACAGGGCTTGGGATGCAGGGAGTTTGCTGGCTACTCCTTTGGGTGTGATATAGGGCCAGGGCAAGGGTGAGCCTTCCTTAGCCCCACTGTACCCCCACCCAGGAGCTACCTGAGGTAAGCGATGCCCAGCTGGAGTCCACATCCCAAACCCCTGCCCTACCCCTGAGCTCCCCTGCACCCAAACTCCCTCCTAGAGCTGGCACCCTGAACCTTTTCCTGCATCCAGCTCCATGCCCCACACTCAGCTCAGAGTTCCCTCCACACTCCAAGTCCCTTAGCCCAAGACCAGAGTCTCCACCACAACCCTCTGCCCCAGCCTTATGAAAATGAGTGAGAATGGGGAAAAGAGGGAGGGGCTTCAGAGAAGGGGCATGAAGGAAATGGGACAAGAGTGTTTGGGTTTGAGGGAGATCTTGGCTTGCCCTTAAATTCAAAAAGTGAGCTTGTGCTTTAAAAGGTTGGAGACCATTGGTCTAGCAGATAGCAGCACTGAACTTGCAATCAGGACATGTTGGTCCAGTTCCTGGCTCTGATGCTGGCTTTTTATATGACTTTGGATAGGTCTTTCCTGTCTCTTTCTCTCTTTTATCTATTTAGATGTAAGATTTGAGACAGGAACTGTCTGTGTACGGATAGCACCTAACTTTGTATGTGTAGAGGCTTGTAGGGGCAGTGTACTACGAGAGAAGCTGAGCCCTGATTAGGGGGCGGGGCTTCGCTGATTAGGGGTCCTATAAAGGTAGCCATCCAGTCAGGCAGTGGCACAGATAGCTGCAGCGGCACAGGAGCCAGCAAACAGAGTAGTAAACAGGGGAGTTTGAGTGGGAGTTTGTAAGGGGGGTTTGGATTGTGGGACTCGTTTGGGGTTTGTTTTTGTCATGGAGGGGGTGTTTTGGTTTGTTTTTGTGTTCGCCGGACTAACAGGATGTTGGTGAGAAGGCTGATAAAACACAGAGGCAGTAGTGGCCATGACCCAAACAGTAGAGGACACAAGGAGGATGATTGGATGTGGCAGCTGCGGGATGTACATGATTCTGGAGGGAGTACCTGAAAGGAGTTTTGTTTGCATGAAGTGCCACCTGATAGAGCTGATGGAAGAAAAGATCCAAGGATTGGAGATGCAGGTGGAAACTCTGTTCAATTTTAGAAGGGGGTTTGAGCAGATGATGGAGCAAAGGCATGAGGTGGCTGAAGGGGAAAGCTTAGACATGCAGATGGAAGCAGGATCAAGGGCCTCAGAGGGGGGACTGCTGGGCGAAGAAAATGGACAGTGGAAGCATGTGACTAAGAGAACCAGGCAAAGGAAAAGATGGGTCAGTGAAAGAGAAATAGTGCTCAAGAACAGGTATGCGGAGTTGGAGAATGAAGAAGGGGTACAGCAGGTGGACAATGAAGGTGGAAGGGTAAGGAAGAAGAGAAGAGTGGTTAGTCCCATAGATAAAGGGGAAGAGTCGATGGAGACAACACCAATAATGAGCACCAGGAGGATACAGGATGGGTTGAAGTGGATTACAAGGGAAAACAGGAATGGAAAGGACTTGCAGCCAAAGGAAGCAAGAGATAGACCGGAGAATCGCACTGTCACCAGGAAAAGGCAGGTCTACATGATTGGGGACTCCTTATTGAGAAGAATAGACAGGCCTGTAACCAGAGCTGATCCAGAGAATAGAAGGGTGCGTTGTCTGCCAGGTGCTAAGATACGGGATGTGGAACTGAGGTTGAAAAGGATCCTAAAGGGAGCAGGAAAGAATCCATTGATCATCCTTCATGTAGCAACAAATGATACGGCTAGATTCTCGCTGGAATGAATCAAGGGAGACTATGCCAGGCTGGGGAAGACGCTTAAGGAAATCGAGGCTCAGGTGATCTTTAGTGGGATTCTGCCCGTTCCTAGAGAAGGGCAACTAAGGTGTGACAGGATTATGATGCTCAATTGATGGCTCAGGCAGTAGTGCTATAAGGAGAGCTTTGGGATATATGGCCACTGGGAGGCATTCACGGACAGAGGACTGTTCTCTCGGGATGGACTTCACCTAAGTAGGGAGGGAAATAGACTTCTACGATGGAGGCTGGCATAACTGATTAAGAGAGCTTTAAACTAGGAATCTGGGGGAGATGGTTGGGAGATGTCCAGGTAATCTCTACGCCGGATTTTAGCACTGAGAGGGAGAAAAACGAAGTAAGAAAGGATACAGCTGGGGGTAGGAGAATGGACATAAGGAGGAAGGGTAGAGTAGATACTAGTCTAATAGGTCATATTGAAGGTACAATGTCCGTGTCAAATTGGGTAAAGAATGTGAGTGAGGCCAAACAGCAAAAATTAAGATGTTTGTACAACAATGCGAGGAGCCTAGGTAACAAAATGGAGGAACTAGAGCTATTGGTCCAGGAAGTGAAACCAGATATTATAGGAATAACAGAAACATGGTGGAATACTAGGCATGACTGGAGTACAAGTATTGAAGGGTATGTGCTGTTTAGGAAAGACAGAAATAAAGGTAAAATGGTGGAGTAGCATTGTATATCAATGATGAGGTAGATTGTAAAGAAATAAAAAGTGATGGAATGGAGAAGACAGAGTCTGTCTGGGCAAAAATCACATTGGGGAAGAAAACTATCAGATCCTCCCCTGGGATAGTGCTTGGGGTGTGCTATAGACTACCAGGATCTAATTTGGATATGGATAGAGACCTCTTTAATGTTTTTAATGAAGTAAATACTAATGGAAACTGCGTAATCATGGGAGACTTCAACTTTCCAGATATAGACTGGAGAACAAGTGCTAGTAATAATAATAGGGCTCAGATTTTCTTAGATGTGATAGCTGATGAATTCCTTCATCAAGTAGTTGCTGAACCAACAAGAGGGGATGCCATTTTAGATTTGGTTTTGGTGAGTAGTGAGGATCTCATAGAGGAAATGGTTGTAGGGGACAACCTTGGCTCAAGCGATCATGAGCTAATTCAGTTCAAACTAAATGGAAGGATAAACAAAAATAAATCTGAGACGAGGGTTTTTTATTTCAAAAGGGCTAACTTTAATAAATTAAGGAAATTAGTTAGGGAAGTGGATTGGACTAAAGAATTTATGGATCTAAAGGCGGAGGAGGCCTGGGATTATTTTAAGTTAAAGTTGCAGAAGCTATCAGAAGCCTGTATCCCAAGAAAGGGGAAAAAATTTATAGACAGGTGTTTTAGACCGAGCTGGATGAGCAAGCATCTCAGAGAGGTGATTAAGAAAAAGCAGAAAGCATATAAAGAGTGGAAGATGGGAGGGACCAGCAAAGAAAGCTACCTTATTGAGGTTAGAGCATGTAGGGACAAAGTGAGAAAGGCTAAAAGTCATGTAGAGTCGGACCTTGCAAAGGGAATTAAAACCAATAGTAAAAGGTTCTATAGCCATATAAATAGGAAAAAAACAAAAAAAGAAGAAATGGGACCGCTAATCACTGAGGATGGAGTAGAGGTTAAGGATAATCTAGGCATGGCCCAATATTTAAACAAATACTTTGCTTCAGTCATTAATGAGGCTAATGAGGAGCTTAGGGATAATGGCAACATAACAAATGGGAATAAGGATATGGAGGTAGATATTACCATATCCGGGGTAAAAGCCAAACTCGAACAGCTTAATGGGAGTAAATCGGGGGGCCCGGATAATCTTCATCCAAGAATATTAAAGGAACTGGCACAGGAAATTGCAAGTCCATTCGCAAAAATTTTTAATAAATCTCTAAACTCAGGGGTTGTACCATTTGACTGGAGAATTGCTAATATAGTTCCTATTTTTAAGAAAGGGAAAAAAGACGACCCGGGTAACTATAGGCCTGTTAGTTTGACATCTGTAGTATGCAAGGTCTTGGAAAAAGGAGAAAGTAGTTAGGGACATAGAGGTTAATGGCAATTGGGACAAATTACAACATGGTTTTACAAAAGGTAGATTGTGCCAAACCAACCTGATCTCCTTTTTTGAGAAAGTAACAGATTTTTTAGATAAAGGAAATGCAGTGGATCTAATCTACCTCGATTTTAGTAAGGCATTTGATACAGTACCACATGGGGAATTATTGATTAAATTGGAAAAGATGGGGATCAATATGAAAATTGAGAGGTGGATAAGTAACTGGTTAAAGGGGAGACTACAGCGGGTCATACTGAAAGGTGAACTGTCAGGTTGGAGGGAGGTTACTAGCGGAGTTCCTCAGGGATCAGTTTTGGGACCAATCTTATTTAATCTTTTTATTACTGACCTTGGCACCAAAAGTGGGAGTGTCCTAATAAAGTTTGTGGATGACACAAAGTTGGGAGGTATTGCCAATTTAGAAAAGGATCAGGATATCATACAGGAAGATCTGGATGATCTTATAAATTGGAGTGATAGCAATAGGATGAAATTTAATAGTGAGAATTGTAAGAGTATGCAATTTAGGGATTAATAACAAGAATTTTAGTTATAAATTGGGGACACATCAGTTGGAAGTAATGGAAGACGAGAAGGACCTCGGAGTCCTGGTTGATCATAGGATGACTATGAGCCGCCATTGTGACATGGCCGTGAAAAAGGCTAATACGGTCTTGGCGTGCATTAGGTGAGGTATTTCCAGTAGGCATAAGGAGGTGTTAGTGCCATTATACAAGGCATTGGTGAGACCTCATTTGGAATACTGTGTGCAGTTCTGGTCTCCCACGTTTAAGAAGGATGAATTCAAACTAGAACAGGTACAAAGAAGGGCCACTAGGATGATCCGAGGAATGGAAAACCTGTCTTATGAAAGGAGACTCAAGGAGCTTGGCTTGTTTACCTTAACCAGAAGAAGGCTGAGGGGAGACATGATTGCTTTTTTTAAATATATTAGAGGGATAAATACCAGGGAGGGAGAGGAATTATTTAAGCTCAATACCAATGAGGACACAAGAACAAATGGATATAAGCTGGTTATTAGGAAGTTTAGACTTGAAATTACATGAAGGTTTCTAACCATTAGAGGAGTGAAGTTCTGGAACAGCCTTCCAAGGGAAGTAGTGGGGGCAAAAGACCTATCTGGCTTCAAGATTAAGCTAGATGGGTTTATGAAGGGGATGGTTTGATGAGATAACATGATCTTGGTAACTAATTGACCTTTCACTATCAGTGGTAAATAGGCCAATGGAGGGACAATAGGAGTGTCTGGCTGGTGAGTCTTGCCCACATGCTCAGGGTTCAGCTGATCACCACATTTGGGGTCGGGAAGGAATTTTCCTCCAGGGTAGATTGGCAGAGGCCCTGGAGGTTTTTCGCCTTCCTCTGTAGCATGGGGCACGGATCACTGCTGGAGGAATCTCTGCATCTTGGGGTCTTTAAACCATTTGAGGACTTCAATATCTGAGATATAGGTGAGAGGATTATTCCAGGAGTGGGTGGGAGAGATTCTGTGGCCTGCATTGTGCAGGGGGTCAGACTAGATGATCATAATGGTCCCTTCTGACCTTAAAGTCTATGAGTCTATGAGTCTAGGAACTTATGTGTACAGATAGCACCTAACATAGATGGGACCCTGTTCTCAACTGGGGCCTTAGTGTATTACGGCAGTACAAATAATTAATAACCAGGCAAAAGCCAGAACAACCTAGTATCTGAAAATGTACATAATCCAAAACTCATTCTAGACACTGAATATGGATTCATATTTTCTGGATTTCTCCTGCTTTATTTGTGTGGAAAATGGCATCTTGGTTCCCTAAAAATGTCATATACTGTTTCATTCTCACCTCAAAATTTCCCTCCTGCAAACTCTGCTCATCTCTACAAGTTCTATGCAGGTTGATACAACCTGAAATAAAGATGCTGCTTTCCTGCAGTTATGTTTGCGAATGCAAAAGGCATCTGACACACAGAACCACTTTTTGCAAGTTTTCATAAAAATTCAACAGCTGTTTAAAATTTTGGTTACTACTAGTATCCACTGAAAGTATTTATTTCATTGATACCTTGGCTGTCTTTCATAGGATTGCTTTAATACTGCTATCAGACTGTCCAGCAGGTTTAGCAAACCAGAGTTTCCCTTGAGGGAAGTGGCTATCTGTAGTGTGTGTTTGTGTTTGGGGGTTTCTTGCTGTTTGCTGAGCTTGTGTTTGGCTGCTTGGTGCCTGCATGGAGGGGGAATGTTCTTGTGGTCAAGATATTAGACTGCCCTTAAGGGGATGTGAGTTCCTATCCTGCTTCTAGCACACACTTCCTGTAAGATGTTGAACAAATCCTGTGGGATTGGATTTTTTTCAAGTGGTCAGTATCTCCACATATAGACAGATTCTTCTTTGTGTTTGCTCATGTCCATTCAGCACAGGTGTGTATGCTCGCCACATACACTGGTGCCGGAAGATTTTCCCTCAGCAGTGCCCTTAGGGACCTGGGCCTTGGCGCCCCCTGGAGTGGCACACACATGCCACGCTATATAGGGCACTCCTGGGCCCTTCCCTCCTTGGTTCCTTTTGCTGTGAGGTTCTGACAGTTGGCGGGAGGGAGATTGAATGGACATGTCCACACATCTTGAAGAACACTAGTTACGGAACAGGTAACTATCTTTTCTTCTTCGAATGCTTGCTCATGTCCATTCAACATAGATGACTCCTAGCAGTGTCTGAGGAAATGGGTAGGAGATTCAAGAACATGCGGATTGCAACACTGCTCTAACAAAGGCTGCATCGCTCCTAGCATGGTGAGTGATCACATAGTGGGCTATGAAGGTGTGCACTGATGACTACGTTGCCGCCCAACAGATGTGTTGAATCAGAAATGCAGCAGATGAGACCTGGGCCCTAGTTGAATGAGCCTTGACCAAATCAGGGGCCAGAATGCCCTCTAGGTCATAGCACATGTGGATGCAGCTGGTGATCCATCTGGATATCCTTTGGGATGATACCAGATGGCCTTTCGTCCTATCCACATAGCCAGGGCTCGCCAAGCGGCAGCGAGCCCTGCTCGCCAGCTGCGCGGAACCGCATGCTGCGCATGCGCAGCGTGGTCTGCGCATGCGCTGACCGTGCTGCGTGGCCGTGCCAGGCTAAAATCTACTCACCACAGGTGAGTAGATTACATTAATTGTCAAGCCCTGCACATAGCACACAAACAGCTGTGTGGACTTAGAGAAGGTCTTTGTTCTTTCCAGGTAGAACACTAGGGCCCTCGTGACATCTAGAGTGTGCAGATATCTTTCCTCATTTGACACATGTGGCTTCAGGAAGAAGACTTGTGAACAAGGACTGCTAACAGGGAGTTTGGAGAGGGAGTTCTCCTGCTGAAGGAGGAAGCTAATACAGGACCCTTGAGGGAAGTGGCTGTTTGTAGTGTGTGTTTGTGTTTGGGGGTTTCTTGCTGTTTGCTGAGCTTTTGCTTAGCTGTTTGGGGGTTTTTTTCTTTCCCCCTACCGCCCCCCCGGACTGTGTGCTGTGGCAGGCAGGTGGAAGCTGTGAACTTCTAATTACAGGTTGGAATCTAGCAGCCTCTGCTCATTGGTTGAGCTTTAATCGTGGGGGGGGGGGTTTATCAGGCAGTCCAGGGCTTTATAAAGGAGTGAGTCAGCAACCACTCAGCTTGCAAACAGGGACTGCTAACGGGGAGTTTGGAGAGGGAGTTGGGAAGGGGGCGAGATACCCTCACCATTCTTTAAAATCTTTTGCTACACTCCTGCTCTTCAAGGAGGCATTGAATAACATCTGAGGAATCTCTCAGAAGGAAGGCAGGTATGGATAGTGATAGGTCTGCTGTTGTTACCTGCACAGCGTGTGCCATGTTTGTCTTCCTCCCAGAAGAAAGAAGGGATTTCATCTGCACTAAGTGCAAGCTGGTTGCCATTTTGGATGAAAAAATTCGGGGACTCGAGGCCCAAGTATCGACCCTACGTTCCATCAGGGAGGATGACGACTTCCTCAATAGAAGTCAGCGTTTAATTCTGCAGGCACAGCAGGCTGAAGAGCCAGTCAGGGCACTACAGGACAAGGAAGAAAACTGGCAGCATGTAACCTCGAGAAGAAGAAGAAGGCCAATTCAGGTCTCCCCCATTCATGTAAAGGTAAGTAACCGCTTTCAGGCTCTCTCCATAGGCACTGCGGTGGAAAATGCTGTGGCAGGGACCTCTCAGAGAAGAAATGAGAAGGGAACACTATCTGCCGGAAGGCATGGAATGCGTAGCCCTCGAGATGGGGGTTCTACGACCACCACCCCCAAAAGAAGAAGATGGGTGGTGATGGTCGGGGACTCCCTCCTAAGAGGGACTAAGTTACCCTTCTGACATCCAGACCTGCAATCTCAAGAAGTGTGCTGCTTACCGGGAGCTCACATTCAGGATGTGACTGAGAGTCTTCCAAAAGTGATTAAACCTTTGGATCGCTACCCCTTCCTGTTTCTCCATATAGGAACTAACGATACGGCCACGAATGACCTTGAGCGGCTCACAGCGGATTATGTAGGGCTGGGAAGAAGGATCAAGGAATTTGAAGCACAAGTGGTGTTGTCATCCATCCTTCCAGTTGAAGTAAAACGTCCGGGTAGGGATAGTCGAATTGAGGAAGTAAATGCGTGGTTGCACAGGTGGTGTCGGAGAGAAGGCTTTGGTTTCTTCAACCATGGGACTTTTTTCCGGGCACAAAGATTGTTAGGAAGAGATGGGATCTACCTAACCAAGAGAGCAAAGAGCATCTTCGTGGGCAGGCTTGCAAACCTAGTGAGGAGGGCTTTAAACTATATTCATTGGGGGATGGTGACCAAAGCCGTGAGGAAGTCGGATACGGGGAAGAAACACAAGGAGGAATGACCAACAAAGGAGGACCCCTGACTCGAATGGAGAAGGTAGGCCAATCAACTGGCTATCTAAGGTGTTTGTACACAAATGCAAAAAGCCTGGGAAACAAACAGGAAGAATTAGAAGCCCTGGCCCAGGCAAAGAAATATGATTTGATTGGAATAATGGAGACTTGGTGGGATGACTCGCATGACTGGAGCACTGTCATGGAAAGGTATAAACTGTTCAGGAAGAACAGGCGGGGGAGAAAAGGAGGAGGAGTTGCATTGTATGTAAGGGTATGTCTACACTACAGTGCTATTTCGAATTAACTTAATTCGAAATAGTTAATTCGAATTAAGCTAATTCGAAATAACGCATCTATACACAAAAACTATTTCGAAATAGCATGTCCACACTGAGTGGACCCTGAACCGAAGTTAAGGCTGACCAGAATCAGTGCCGGCAGGGCATCAGGTTAGGATTTAGTGTGTGGGGCTGCTGCCTGAGGCTAACTGAGCTCCGTGCTTAAAGGGACCCTACCCCCACCCCGGACAGACAGTTCTCAGGGTTCCCCGCTTGCTTGTCTACCTCGATGAGGGACAGCAAAGCAGTCCTGTCTTGGAGTGCTCTGAGTACCCGAACTCAGGACACCACAGCATTCGGCCACATGGAGCCAGAGCTGCCCCTGGGCATGCCGGTGTGTCTCATCGGGTCACTGCCATCAGCCCGGCTGAACTTGCTGCAGGCTGCCATCCGGGGGGTCCATCGGGGGGCTGTCAGGATCCAGGAGGCCCTGAGGGAGAGCATCCACCCCGAGAAGCCCTCAGAGCCTCCCCGGTCCTCCCCACCGTGGGCTCATGCCCCATTCCTCCCTCATGTCCTTCCACTTACCCCTCCCTAACCCCCCTTCCTGATGTCAAATAAAAGGCACGTATGTTCAAAAATAGAAACTGGGTTTATTGAACAAAACTGGAGGGCATGAACCTCTGGGGAGACTGGGAAAAGGAGGTGGGAGAGGGAAAGAGAGAGGGTGGGAGAGGGGAGGGGGAAACCTGGGAGGAGGGAGCTGGAAGGGGGAAGCAAGGGGAAGAAGGGGGAGGGGAAGCTCAGGGCTCAGGGTTGGGGGTCTCGCCAGACTAACTTGACTTTCATGCTAACCTGCTCCTGGGTTCGCATGTGGCCTTTGGTGGCCAGGCTGGCAGCTATCCCACCATAGATGGCCTCATTCCTCTGTCTAGTGAGGAGATCATGGAAGTTGGGGGCATCCCCCCCCCAAACCTGAATAAGGTCCATGATCTCCACCCTGGACCAGGAAGGCACCTACCTTCTCCAGCCCCTGTCAGGCTCCTGGGAGCTGGCAGACTGCTTCTGGGGAGCAGTGGAGGGCTGGCTGCCAGTGGCTTGCTGGCTCATGTTTTGGGGCCACTGGATCAGAGGCCCCGATGGCCACTGCTGGCTCTGCGCTGGCAGGCTTGGAGCTGGCACAGGCACTGTGGCCAGGGTCTACCCCTTTAATGTCTCCGGGGCTGGGGAAGAGGAGAGTTAGTCTTCCAGGTTGTGCCCAGAGTGGCCACCAGAGCTCCCTGGGAAGGGCTGGAGGCCCCCTATTTCGAATTAAGTGTCTGCACAGCACTTAATTTGAAATAGCTATTTCGAATTTGGCATTACTCCTCATAGAATGAGATTTACCAAATTCGAAATAAGGGCTCCACTATTTTGAATTTATTTCGAAATAGCAGTTTGCCTGTGTAGATGCTATTAAAGTTAATTTGAAATAACTACTGTTATTTCAAATTAACTTTGTAGTATAGACATACCCTAAGAGAGTAGTATGATTGCTTAGAGCTCCAGTATTTAGAGGGAGAAAAGACTATTGAGTCTCTATGGGTTACATTTAGAGGTGGAAGCAACAGGGGTGATGTTGAAGTTGGTGTCTGCTATAGACCTCCGGATCAGGTGGATGAGGTAGACGAGTCTCTCTTTGGACAACTGAGAGAAGCTTCCAGATAATAGGCCACGGTTCTCGTGGGGGACTTTAATCACCCTGACATCTGTTGGGAAACCAATACAGCAGTACACAGACAATCCAGGAAGTTTTTGGAGAATGTTGGGGATAACTTCTTGGTACAAGTGCTGAAGGAACCGACCAGGGGCCATGCGCAGCTTGACCTGCTGCTCACAAACAGGGAGGAACTAGTAGGGGAAGTAGAGGTGGGTGACAACCTGGGAAGCAGTGATCATGAGATGGTAGATTTCAGGATCCTAACCAAAGGAAGAAAGGAGAATAGTAAAATACACACTCTGGACTTCAGAAAAGCAGACTTTGACTCCCTCAGAGAACTGATGGGCAGGATTCTCTGGGATGCTTACATGAAGAGGAAAGGAGTCCAGGAGAGCTAGCAGTATTTTAAAGAAGCCTTATTAAAGGCACAGGAAGAAACCATCCTGACGCACAGCACAAAAAGCAAATATAGTGGGCGACCAGATTGGCTTACTGGAGACATCTTTGGTGAGCTTAAACACACAAAAAAAGGAAGCTTACAAGAAGTGGAATCTTGGATGGATGACTAGGGAGGAGTATAAATATATTGCTCGAGAATGCAGGGGATTTATCATAGAATCATAGAACCATAGAGCTGGAAAAGAACTTAGAAGGCCATCACCCCTGCCCAAGGCAGGACCAATCCCAATTAAATCAACCTAGCCAGGGCTTTGTCAAGATGGGACAAACACCTGTAGGGATGGAGACTCCACTACTTCCCTAGGTAACCCATTCCAGTGCTTCACCACCCTCCTAGTGAAATAATTTTTCCTAATATGGGACCTCTCCCACCGCAACTTGAGACCTTTGTTCCTTGTTCTGCCATCCATCACTACTGTGAACAGCCTTTCTCCATCCTCTTTGGAACCTTCCTTCAGGAAGTTGAAGGCTGCTATCAAATCCCCCCTCACTCTTCTCTTCTGCAGACTAAATAGTCCCAACTCCCTCAGCCTCTCCTCGTAGGTCATATGCTCCAGCCCCCTAATCATTTTGGTTGCCCTCCGCTGGACCCTCTCCAACGCATCCACATCCTTCCTGTAATTGGGGGCCCAGAACTGGACACAATACTCCAGATGTGGCCTCACCAGAGCTGAATAAAGAGGCATAATCATATCTCTGGATCGACTGGCAATACTCCTCTTAATGCAACCTAATATGCCGTTAGCCTTCTTGGCTACAAGGGCATACTGTTGATTCATATCCAGTTTCTCATCCACTGTAATCCCCAGGTCCTTTTCTACAGAACTACTACTTAGCCAGTTGGTCCCCAGCCTGTAACAATGCTTGGGATTCTTCTGTCCCAAGTGCAGGACTCTGCACTTGTCCTTGTTGAACCTCATCAGAGTGTTCTGATTGTGCCTTGGGACACTCTGCTAGAAACCGACCGCCAACCTGACATCGAGCCGTTGATCACTACCCTCTGGGCCCGACCTTCCAGCCAGCTTTCTATCCATCTACAGTCCATTTATCCAATCCACATTCCCTTAACTTGATGGCAAGAATATTGAGGGAGACCATATCAAAAGCCTTGCTAAAGCCAAAGTATATCACATCCACTGACTTCCCCATATCCACAGAGCCAGTTACCTCATCATAGAAGCTAATCAGATTGGTCAGGCACGACTTGCCCTTCATGAATCCATGCTGAGTATTCTTGATCACCTGCCCCTCTTCCAAGTGCTTCAAAATGGATTCCTTGAGGATCCCCTCCATGATTTTTCCAGGGACTGAGATAAGGCTGAGTGGTCTATACTTCCCTGGATTGTACTTCTTCTCTTTTTTAAAGATGGGCACTACATTTGCCTTTTTCCAATCATCCGGGATCTCCCCCAAGCTCCACGAGTTTTCAAAGATAATGGCCAAAGGCTCCGCAATGACATTTGCCCAGTGCCTCAGTACCCTTGGATGCATTAAGTCTGGGGTCATGGATTTGTGTATGTTTAGCTTTTCTAAATAGTTCCTAACTTGTTCCTTCCCCACCAAGGGCTGTCCACCTCCATCCCATACTGCGTTGTCTAGCCCATTAGTCTGGGAGCTGACCTTGTCTGTGAAGACAGAGGCAAAGAAAGCATTAAGTACTTCAGTTTTTCCCACATCATCTGACACTAGGTTACCTCCCTCATCCAATAAGGGCCCCATACCGTCTCTGATCACCCTCTTATTGCTAACATGCCTGTAGAAACCTTTCTTGTTATCCTTCACATCACTTGCTAGCTGCAATTCCAATTGTGCTTTCGCCTTCCTGATAGGGAGCTTCCAAAGAGGCCCAAGTTACAGTGGGAGAGGTCTAGGTTGGATGTTAGGAAAAACTGTTTCACTAGGAGGGTGGTGAAGCACTGGAATGGGTTACCTTGGAGGTGGTGGAATCTCCATCCCTAGAAGTTTTTAAGTCTCGGCTTGACAAAGCCCTGGCTGGGTTGATTTAGTTGGGATTGGTCCTACCTTGGGCAGGGGGCTGGACTTGATGACCTCTTGAGGTCTCTTCCAGCTCTATTATTCTATGACTGGGAGGAAGATGTGCTGACCTATGTGAAACACCAAGACCACCTTTGGGGGGAAGGGTGGGTGTGGCTTAAGCTGTACCTTTTATTTGAAGAAGATGGTGTATTGCAGCTCTGATGTTAGTGCGTGTAGTTTGGAGTCTCTCCTGGCCAATGTAATGAGTATGAGAAAAGCCACTTTACATGACAGGAATGAAAGAGGGCAGGAAGCCAGTGGTTCAAACAAAGCACCAGCAAGCCTAGTGAGGACCACGTTAAGTTCTCATTGCAGTAGAGAGGCTGGCACCTGCAGAAATATCCTTTCCAGCCCTTTTAGGAAGCAATGCACAAGACCATGCAAGAAAACTGAGAGCTCCTGTTCAGACGGATGGAAGGCCAAGATTGCAACCATGATCAAAGATCAACTGAAGCAGAGCATCAGTGGGAAAAACTCCCCTCTGGGATGCCCAGGCTGAAAACTACTTCCACTTCATCATGCAGGCTGATCTAGTTGAAGGCTTTCTGCTTTCAGGGAGGACCTGCTGCATCTCCTTGAATGAGCATGCTATCTCCTTTTGGCTTAGCCATGGAGTAGCCACACTGGAAGGTGGAGCAGCTGAAGGTCCAGGTAAAAGAGACGACCACGGTCCTGGGGCAGAAGATCTGGACAACATGGCAACCAGAAGAGGCTTGCTGCAAGAGGCTCATGAGAGTGCCAGACTAGTGCTGTTGAGGCCAATCTGATGTGATCCTGTCTGACCACGGAGTCCTGTCTGAGCATCTGTAGGATCTTGCTGATCAATGGGAACAGGGAAGGAGAGGGGAAATCATACAGGAGACTGTCCATCCAGGGACAAGGAAGGCATTGGAGATGGAGCCTGCCTCTAGACCCATCCCTGAGCACAACGTGGAGCACTTCATGTTGCGTGTGCTGCAAACAGGTCCACTCAGGGAAAGCCCCAGTTCCATAAGAGCCTGAGGGAGAGAGACCACTCATGATAAGATGAGAACTCTCTGCTCAGACAGTCTGCAATAACATTGCACACTCCCAGCAGATGACATGCTTCCAAGGAAATCTGTGGCAGACAAAGAAGTCCCATCGCTTGATTGCTTCCTTACAGAGGGACACTGCCTGTTGATGTAGAACATGGTTGCCGTATTGTCTGTGAGGATACAGACCACCATGCCCTGCAGGTGTGGCAAGAAGACTTTGAATGCATTCCTGACTGCCCTGAGTTCTCTGATGTTTATGTGGAGCACTGTCTTGCTCTGGGACCACTGGCCCTTCATCTGGAGCTCCGAGGTAAGCTCCCCACCCCGGGACTGAGGTGTTAGAAACTAGTTCCATCGCGTGTTGGGGTTGCCTGAATGGGGCATTGGCGAGGACATTATGCAGATCTGTCCACCACTGCAGGGAGTGCAGAATGTGCAGCAGCACTGCGACTATGCGGACTATGTTGAATGGACATGAACAGAACATCTCAAGGAACACCAGCTATGAAACCGGCAATTATCTTTTTCAAGAGCACTCAGCTCCCATTGAAGCATCTAAATAAGGAGAGTTTTTTCTTGGGTTCTTAACACTCAGCTCATTGTGACACATATGACTAGATTTTCAAAGGGATTCAGTACAAGTTGTTGCAGCACTCTTGAAGATCTGCTCATCTTCTGAAATGCCAAAATGAGTTCTGAAAACTTAGCTCTAATTATGGATCTTGAGACTTTCTGAAAATTCCAGACTCTGCTATCTATATGTAAAGTATGGGTATTGATGATCTGCTCTCCATCACATTCTTGATTTTACACTCTTTGAGGTATGGACTCTTTCTTATTGGCTACGTCTACATTGGCAAGATTTTGCGCAAATACTTTTAACGCAAGAGTTTTTGCGTTAAAGTATTTGCGCAAGAGAGCGTCTACACTGGCATGTGCTTTTGCGCAAGAGATGTGCTTTTGCGCAAAAGCATCCATGCCAGTGTAGACGCTCTCTTGCGCAAAAAAGCTCTGATGGCCATTTTAGCCATCGGGCTTTCTTGCGCAAGAAATTCATGTTGCCTGTCTACACTGGCCTCTTGCACAAGAACAGTTGCGCAAGAGGGCTTATTCCTGAGCGGGAGCATCATAGTTCTTGCGCAAGAAGCACTGATTTTGTACATTAGAATGTCCGTGTTCTTGCGGAAGAACTCCCCGCCAGTGCAGACAGGCAGCATGTTTTTGCGCAAAAGTGGCCGCTTTTGCGCAAAATCATGCCAATGTAGACACAACCATTGTGTATAATACCTTATGTAATGGCACCTGTATCTTCAGTGGGCCCACTAGGTGCTAATTCAAATAAGAATGCCCTTTAGTGGGTCCTCTAAATGCTGCATTGCACCTGTAAACTTGTGCACTTCTGCAAAGTTGTGATCAATTGGAGGTGAGGTAGCCTGTATATCTCATTAATTACAGAAGGCATGGAGACAGTGTTAGGGTATGTCTACACTAGAAAGTTAATTCGAACTAACAGCTGTTAGTTCGAATTAACTTTCATAGCGTCTATACATACAAACCGCTAGTTCGTACTTAATTTGAACTAGCGGAGTGCTTAATTCGAACTAGGTAAACCTCATTCTATGAGCACTAATGCCAAGTTCGAATTAAATAGTTCGAATTAAGGGCTGTGTAGCCACTTAATTCGAACTATTTGGAGGCTAGCCCTTCCCAGGTTGCCCTGGTGGCCACTCTGGGCCAAACCAGGAAACTTTTCTGCTCCGCTCCCGGCCCCGGAGCCCTTAAAGGGGCATGGTCTGGCTACAGTGCTCGTGCCAGTTTCAAGCTTGCCAGCATCCAGCCAGCAGACCCTGCACCTGGCACGGCATGAGCCAGCCACCCGCTGCCACCCAGCCCTCCGCCTCTTCCCAGGACCAGGCTGGCGGCTCCCAGGAGCCTGCCCGGGGCCGCAAGAGGTGGGCACCCGCCTGGTCTAGTGCGGAGATTGTGGACCTCATCGAGGTTTGGGGGGAAGCCTCCAACGTCCACGACCTCCGCACTAGGCACAGGAATGCGGCCGTCTAGGGCAGGATAGCTGCCAGCCTGGCCACCAAAGGCCACATGCGAACCCAGGAACAGGTTTGCATGAAAATCAAGTTGGTCCAGTGAGACCCCCGACCCTGAGCCCTGAGCTCAGAACATAAGAACGGCCGTACTGGGTCAGACCAAAGGTCCATCTAGGCCAGTAGCCTGTCTGCCAACAGCGGCCAGCACCAGGTACCCCGGAGGGGATGGACCGAAGACAATGGCCAAGCGATTTGTCTTGTGCCATCCATCTCCAGCCTTCCACAAACAGAGGCCAGGGACACCGTTCCTACCCCCTGGCTACTAGCACGCCATGGACCCAACCTCCATGAATTTATCTAACTTCTCTTTAAACTCTGTTATAGTTCTAGCCTTCACAGCCTCCTGTGGCAAGGAGTTCCACAGGTTGACTATGTGCTGTGTGAAGAAGAACTTTCGCTTATTAGTTTTAAACCTGCTGTCCATTCATTTCCTTTGGTGTCCTCTAGTCCTTCTATTATGGGAACTAATGAAGAACTTTTCTTTATTCACCCTCTCCACACCACTCATGCTTTTATAGACCTCTATCATATCCCCCCCTCAGTCTCCTCTTTTCAAAGTTGAAAAGTCCCAGTCTCTTTAGCCTCTCTTCATATGGGACCTGTTCCAAACCCCTAATCATTGTAGTTGCCCTTTTCTGAACCCTTTCCAAGGCCAAAATATCTTTTTTGAGGTGAGGAGACCACATCTGTACACAGTACTGAAGATATGGTGTACCATAGTTTTAGACTTCCCCTCCTCCTTCTTCCCCTGGCTTCCCCCTTCCAGCTCCCTCCTCCCAGGTTTCCCCCTCCCCTCTCCCAACCTCTCTCTTTCCCTCTCCCACCTCCTTTTCCCAGTCTCCCCAGAGGTTAATGCCCCCACCCCCAGTTTTGTTAAATAAAGACAGTTTCTATTTTTGAACACGTGTCCTTTATTTTTTACATCAGGAAGGGGGGCTGGGGAGGGGTAAGTGGAAGGAGGTGAGGGAGGAATGGGGCACAAGCTCCCAATGGGGAGGACTGGGGTGGCTCTGCGGTCTCCTTGGGGTGGAAGCTCTCCTGCAGAGCCTCCTGGATCCTGATAGCCCCCCGATTGGCCCCCCTGGATGGCAGCCTGCGGCAAGTGCAGCCGGGCTGATGGCCGAGTGCTGTGATGTGCCGAGTGTGGGCACTCAGGGCACTCCAAGACAGGACTGCTTTGCTGTCCCTTATCGAGGCAGACAAGCAAGCGGGGAACCCTGAGAACTGTCTGTCCGGGATGGGCGGTCGGGTCCCTTTAAGCACAGCCCTCGGCTAGCCCTAGGCAGCAGCTCCACGCTCTGAGTCCTAACCTGATGCCCTGCCAGCCCTGGTTCCGACCAGCCTTAACTTCGGTTCAGGGTCCACTCAATGTGGACATGCTAATTCAAATTAGCAAAACGCTAATTTGAATTAGTTTTTAGGTCTAGATACACTAATTCGAATTAGCTTAATTCGAATTAGTGCTGCAGTGTAGACATACCCTTATATAATCTCTGTATTTCAGGTTAACACTTTGATGCTTCAAATTCACTTTAACCTTGGGAACACTTTGGATGACTTTTTTCTACAGTACATCAGATGTACTGGATAGCAATAACCAGTGTATTAAACAAGGCTGGAAATGTGAAGATTTCCAAATGACATGTGGATTGAAAATGGAGGATGAGGCAACTTTACTTCAACTATAAGAACATAAGAACATAAGAATGGCCGTACTGGGTCAGAC
Organism: Pelochelys cantorii; assembly: GCA_032595735.1. Classification (NCBI taxonomy): domain Eukaryota; kingdom Metazoa; phylum Chordata; order Testudines; family Trionychidae; genus Pelochelys; species Pelochelys cantorii. The sequence continues at coordinate 7,909,088 of CM064339.1, read as the reverse complement.
CAAAGGTCCATCTAGCCCAGTATCCTGTCTGCCGACAGTGGCCAGCACCAGGTGCCCCAGAGAGGGTGGACCGAAGACAATGATCAAGCGATTTGTCTCCTGCCATCCCTCTCCAGCCTCTGACAAACAGAGGCCAAGGACACCATTTTATCCCCTGGCTAATAGCCTTTTATGGACCTAACCTCCATGAAATTATCTAGCTTCTCTTTAAACTCTATTATAGTCCTAGCCTTCACAGCCTCCTCTGGCAAGGAGTTCCACAGGCTGACTACACGCTGTGTGAAGAAGAACTTTCTTTTATTAGTTTTAAACCTGCTACCCATTAATTTCATTTGGTGTCCTCTAGTTCTTCTATTGAGGGAACTAATAAATAACTTCTCTTTATCGGCCCTCTCCACACCACTCATGATTTTATATACCTCTATTATATCCTCCCTCAGTCTCCTCTTTTCTAAACTGAAAAGTCCCAGTCTCTTTAGCCTCTCCTCATATGGGACCCGTTCCAAACCCCTAATCATTTTAGTTGCCCTTTTCTGAACCCTTTCCAAGGCCAAAATATCTTTTTTGAGGTGAGGAGACCATATCTGTACACGGTATTCAAGATGTGGGCCTACCATAGTTTTATACAGGGGCAGTAAGATATTCTGGGTCTGATTTTCTATCCCTTTCTTAATAATTCCTACCATCCTATTTGCCTTTTTGACTGCTGCTGCACACTGTGTGGAAGTTTTCAGAGAACTGTCCACGATAACTCCAAGATCTCTTTCCTGATTTGTCGTAGCCAAATTAGCCCCCATCATACTGTACGTATAGTTGGGGTTATTTTTCCCGATGTGCATTACTTTACACTTATCCACATTAAATTTCATTTGCCATTTTGTTGCCCAATCACTCAGTTTGGTGAGATCTTCTTGGAGTCCCTCACAGTCTGCTTCTGTCTTGACTATCCTAAACAGTTTGGTATCATCTGCAAACTTTACCACCTCACTGCTTACCCCTTTCTCCAGATCATTTATGAATAAGTTGAACAGGATTGGTCCTAGGACCGACCCTTGGGGGACACCACTAGTTACCCCTCTCCATTCTGAAAATTTACCATTTATTCCTACCCTTTGTTTCCTGTCTTTTAACCAGTTCTCAATCCAAAAAAGGACCTTCCCTCTTATCCCATGACAATGTAATTTACACAAGAGCCTTTGGTGAGGGACCTCTCCCAAAAGTGTCCCCAGTTCCTAATAAATCCAAACCCCTCTTCCCTACACCATCGTCTCATCCACACATTGAGACTCTGAAGCTCTGCCTGCCTACCTGGCCCTGCGCGTGGAACTGGAAGCATTTCCGAGAATGCCACCATAGAGGTCCTGGATTTCAGTCTCTTTCCTAGCAGCCTAAATTTGGCCTCCAGGACATCTCTCCTACCCTTCCCTACGTCATTGGTACCTACATGTACCACGACCACCGGCTCCTCCCCAGCACTACACATAAGTCTATCTAGATGCCTCGAGAGATCCACAACCTTTGCACCAGGCAGGCAAGTGACCATACGGTTCTCCCGGTCATCACAAACCCAACTATCTATGTTTCTAACAATCGAATCACCCACTACTAACACCTGCCTCTTCCTAACTGGCATTCCCTCCCCCTCAGAGGTATCCTCAGTGCGAGAGGATACCGCAACATCCTCTGGGAGGAGGGTCCCAACTACGGGATGGTTTCCCTCTGCTCCCATTGAATGCTCTGTTCGCTTGAGACTTTCATCCTCCTTAAGAGCACTGGGGCTCTCAGACTGGAGGTGGGACAGTACTACAATGTCCCGGAAAGTCTCATCAACATATCTCTCTACCTCCCTTAGCTTCTCCAGTTCAGCCACCCTGGCCTCCAAAGCCCGAATCCGGTCTCTGAGGGTCAGGAGCTCCTTGCAACGGGTGCACACATACGCCACCCGCCCACAGGGCAGGTAATCATACATGTTACACTCGACGCAATAAACAGGATAGCCCCCACTCTGCTGCTGGGCTTCTGTCTCCATTTTTCTAATGAATAAGTTTAAGCAGAAACTGGGATTCTTTTTAAACCTCTGGAATATCGATTATTATAAGAGTTATGTTTTAAAGAAGGTCAGAAGTCCCTCGTGCCCTCTAACCTCCCCCCCCTAAACTCCCTCTCCAAACTCCCTGTTAGCTGCTCCTGTTCGCAAGCTATAAAACATTAAACATACTGATAAAATAAAACTATAAAACATTACTGATAAAATAAATATCTTGGAAGCTTGTCAAGAGCAAGCAGACTTGCCATTTGGTGACCTTGGCTTCAGATACATCTTCTCAGTCCCAGATGGGCAACAGTTTAAAGAAGCTTAAAGGGCAGAGAGATCAGAGAGGATCCCCAAAGAAAGGTATTCTAATGTGCTAGCAGCAGCACAAGAAAATATTTGTAGTTTTATTTCAAGTTGAATGATATTTAGAAGTTATTCTGGACTTCCAAATAGCATAACCTAAAATAGTAACATAACCTAAAGCAGGGGTGGATAACTAAATCAGACCCTTAGAAATTAGGGTGAACATCTTATTGAGAGACATTTAGGTAGTTTTAATTTCGTAAATTTATAAATTGTTATATTGTCTTGCACTGCTTTCACCATAAATAGATGATACCAGTGTCTTCGTGCAGAGGCCTTTTTCTTAGGAGATGTGGATGGAGCCCAGACTTGGGGCAAGATTAGATGAGACATTGCTTTTAGTTCTGTTTCAGCAATAGAGATGGGTGTGCTGAGGCTGCCAACTGACCCACATCTTCATTCTAGACTACAGGGTTTTTTCGAAAAAAATATCCTTTTTTCGAAAAAACTTCCCCTGCATCTAGACTGCTGCTGAGTTCTTTTGAAAGTAAATTGAAAGAACATGGCAGTTTTTTTGACCATGGAAAACCTCAATTTACGAGGAAGAACGCCTTTTTTCAAAAGTGCTCTTTCAAAAAAAGGCGCTATGTAATGCAAACTGTGCTTTTTCAGAAGAGAGCATCCAGACTGCCTTGGGAACTCTCTTTCGAAAAAGCAGCTTGCTTTTTCGAAAGTACTGGCTGTAGTCTAGATGCTCTTTTTCGAAAGAGGCTTGCAGTCTAGACATAGCCTTAGAGAAGATAAAGGGCATGGCTCTCTCTGCCAAGAGCCCACATCTCTGGAATACTCTTCCCCGTCATCTCGGCTGGATTCCTCTTTGTGACAAATGGCTACATGGGTGATCTTCCACCACTCTGTGTGTCCTTGCGCCAGGCTCTGGAAGGAAGAAGGTCAAGAGACACCTCCAAGGAGCAGGGCATTCTAGGCTGTGGGATCTGGCTCTGGCACTGCTGTCCAGACAGCTGGGTACCCCGCTGTAAAATGCATGTGGAGACAAGTCATTGGAGCTCTATTGAGTACTTGCCCAGCCCACCCTAACAGAATGCATCTAAAGGAGCTGGCTACCTTTGTAGGTTGGTGGAGAATTCAGTCTAACGTCTATATACATTTTGTTCTTAATTCTCTGGCTGAGACTGTACACCAGTTGTAGTGGTGGCTTTTTATTACGAGGATAGCTAAGGACTAAAGCGAAACCACCAAACAGCCCTCTGCTTGGCCTGAAACCAGACCAGTTTGGTTTGGTTTCAGACTAGCAGACTCATGACACAGAGCTCCATAGCCTTGTAAGTGTCCCCTGAGCTAGTCGGTTGAACCAGGTTTTTAAATATCTACCAGTTGACCTCCTGGAGATTATTTTTACTGTCAAATGGGTGTTCATCCAGTCTGTCCCAAAGTTATTGCACTCAAATGCTATGCTAGTATTTCAAATTAACTTAACAAGTCAATAACATTACCTAGAGATGCCAATATCTTAAAATAAAAACCTCAATAAAAATGACATTTAAGCCCTGGAAACTAATTATTTTCAAAGTGCAGTCAATTTTGAAATTAATGAATCATAAAATTCCTTGCTATGCTTAGTCCTTTTTAAACTCCTTCACTTCAAAAATATACATTCTTTTAAAGAAAAATAAAATCCAAGAGTCTGAGTGGGGTTGTTGTGTTGTTGTTGTTGTTGTTTTTGGAAATGCCAGGCATTCATCCTCAGGGAATCAGGAAATCAAAGGATGGCATAGAAACAGATCTGAAACTACATCATGTCTGAGTGGTCCATATTTTCAGAAATGCTCCCACACAATTGCAAGCCTAATGATTTTCATGCAAATGGAATTTTCTTGGCATTCACAAATACTCATTTGTGTCCAGCTAGTGATTTATGCATTCAGATAAACAAGGTTGCTGTGCAATTACCATAGCTCTGCATATGCATTACAGACTTGTTCTGGGGTACTACGACACAGTCACTTGTAAAAATATGACCCCATCTTTTGTTTTTATTGTGCCCCTTCCTGTAATGTTGAAATCAATTATTCATACAAGATTAGGGTTGGAAGAGCCTTCATAAGATCATCTAGTTCAACCCCCTGCTCAAAGCAGGACCAGCCCTAACCAAATCATTCCTGGTCTCAAAAACCTCTAAGGATGGAGATTCCACTCCCTGCCTAGGTAACCCATTCCAGTGCTGCACCACCCTCCTAGTGAAATAGTTTTTCCTAATATCCAACCTAGACCTCCCCTGCTGCAACTTTAGACTATTGCTCCTTGTTCTGTCATCTGTCTCCACTGAGAACAGCCTCTCTCCATCCTCTTTGGAACACTCCTTTGGGTAATTGAAGGTTGATGTCAAATCCCCTCTCACTCTTCTCTTCTGTAGACTAAACAGGCATAAAATCCTCAGCCTCTCCTTGTAAGAATATGCTTCAGCCCCCTAATCATTTTGGTTGCCCTCCTCTGGACTTTCTCCAATGCATCCACATCCTTTCAAAACTGGACACAGTATTCCAGCTGTGGCCTCACCAGTGCCGAATAGTGGGGAATAATCACTCCTTTTGATCTGCTAGCAATACTCCTACTAATGAAGGGCAACATGGGCACACTGTTGACTCTTATCCAGCTTCTCATCCACTGTAATCCCCAGGTCCCTTTTTGCACAACTGTTGCTTAGCCAGTCGGTCTCCAGCCTGGACCACGGAATTCTTCCACTCTGATACATCTAGACAGCAGAGTTTTTGCACAAAAATGGCCGTTTTCATGCAAAAACTCACGGAGCATCCACACTGCGAGAGTGTGTTTGCGTGAGTAAATTTACAGTAAATCAGAAATGAGAGGGGTTTGCACAATAGTTGTTCCTCTTTCTACAAGGTTTGCATGGACAGGAAACGGGGAGTTTGCACAAAAAACAGGGGTTTTTTTTTGCACAAAACAGCCTATCGAAAGAAGCACAGGTGCCCTGGTGGCCATTCTGTTAATGGCAGTCAGAGCTTTCTTGCGAGAGAGAGTCCATGCAGTGTGGATGCTCTCTTGTGCAAAAGCGCATCGCTCTTCCAATACATTTTTACAGTGTGGACACGCTCTTGTGCAAGAAGTTTTTGCGGAAGATCTCTCATAGCCTGAGTGTAGGACTCTGCACTTGTCCTTGTTGAGCCTTCTTAGATTTCTTTTGGCCCAATCATCTAATCTGTCCAGGTCACTCTGGACCCTATCCTGCCCTCCAGCATATCTACCTCTCCCCCTAGCTTAGTGTCATCCACAAACTTGCTGAGGGTACAAACCACTCCATCATCCAGATCATTAATGAAGATGTTGAACAAAACTGGATCCAACACCGACCCCTGGGGCACTCCACTTGATACTGAGCCATTGATCACTTCCCATTGTGCCCTACAATTTAGCCAGCTTTCTGTCTACTTTCTAGTCCATTCAGCCAGGCCATACTTCTTTAACTTGCTGGCAAGAATATTATGGGATAATTGTCCGGTATGGATCGCATACTCTGTTTAACTATGTCAATTTGAAGCCAACTTTAGATTATACAGAAAACTGTTCCTGTGTAGACAAAACTTTAGCTTGAGCCATGTCTTTTTAATCTATGATTCAATTCCCCTCAGGCCATCCCTGCATGGGAAACCTTTTTGAATAATTTAAGATGTGAACTTAAGCTGACAGTGTGCTGACATGCCCAACTCCCCTCCCCTCACCACATGGACACCAATTCTAGAATGAGAGAGACTTTATATGGTTTGCCTTATATTACATGGGAAGAGTTCTGAACTAAAAGCCCAGAAAAGCCATTCTTGTCCCCAATGAGCACCTGTATCTGGAAGTTGGAGTGGGAGGTGTTTGTTGTTAATACAGGGATAACAGCGTCTGTATAACTGGTGAAGCTTCATGTGGAGACAAAGCTTCAGATGCTGAGTCAGCTGGAAACCTACTGAGAGAGTCATGTGGAGATGTCATTAGCATCCACATGTATAGAACATTTCACATTCTGTGCCAGCAGTCCCACAGTCATTAACATAGGATTGAGCCCTGCAAGGGGGTGAGCCCTGAGGGAGAAGGGAGCAGCAGGGGGTCTTCAGATAGAAAGGGCAGTGCAGGGGGCCAGCCTCTCCCAGCCAGCCCTTTAGCACTGCCTAGCCTGTGCTACCAGGGACTCCAGCAATGATTTAAAAGGCCTGAGGCCCTGGCTGCTGCTGCAGTAATGGCATAGTAGCTGAGAGCCCTGGGTCCTTTTAAATGGCTGGGCCCCAGGGCAGCTTCCCCTTTTGCCTCCTCTCCCCCATCAACAGCCCTGCCACTAGGGTCTTTAAAGTACTGTCATGCCATCACTTAAACATCAGCTGTGTACTGGCCTGGATGTCTGCCCTTCATCCATGGTCAGGAAAGCATCACCACCTAGCCAGTACCGCTCTGAGGTAAACCTTGTAATTAGTAGCTCTTTTCAGCAGAGTGCCTGGACTTAAAGCTTCTTTGCAGGCTACTCCAAAAATATATGTATGACAAGGTGTTCAGGAGAAGGGGGATAACCCAGTCATGCAGTCCAGTTGGCTGAGCAGAAGAATAGTGAGTGTCAGGGCAAAAGTGTTACCAATGGTCAGGGTGATCTTTGGGGAGTTATGAAGATTTTTGGGGGTTCTGAAGAAAAACCAGGAATCTATTCAGAGGCACAAAAAGGCTGATTTTAACTTTTTCACATTTAAATTGCTCCATTGTGTGTCAAAGTGGGTACTCAGCTGTGACAGTTATTGTTTGCCATCATTTTAAACATCGGTCTGGTTTCTCATTTAAAGTTTAGCAGCTTGGAACATGATGCCTAAAAGTTTCTGAAGCCTTATGTTTGAGTTATGTCTGGTACAGTCTAGTATTTTGAGTTTACTTCTTGGTCACGGATATTAGATGTCATCCAAACCTCAGTGTCAAGAGAAAAAGTTGATTTTTGCCTTTATTTTCTTTGACTCTCCTTTCTGATGAGCTGTTCCAGACACCAAAATCAAAGAAGCATGGCAACAATTTAGATGATGGCATAGAGAGGACGCTTATTAAGTTTGTAGATGATGCCAAGCTGGGAGGGGTTGCGAGTGCTTTGGAGGATAGGGTCATAATTCAAAATGATCTGGACAAACTGGAGGAATGGCCTGAGGTAAATACGATGAAGATTAATAAGGACAAATGCAAAGTGCTCCACTTAGGAAGGAACAATCAGATTCACACATACAGAATGGGAAGCAACTGTCTAGGAAGAAGTCCTGCAGAAAGGATCTAAGGGTCATAGTGGACCACAAACTAAATATGAGTCAACAGCATGACACTGTGGCAAAAAAAGCAAACATGATTCTGGGATGCATGAACAGGAGTGTTGTGAACAAGACATGAGAAGTCATTTTTCTGCTCTACTCTGGCCTCAGTTCAAGTATTGTGTCCAGTTCTGGGTACCACATTTCAAGAAAGATGTGGAGAAAATTGGAGAATGTCCAGAGAAGAACAAGAATGATTAGAGGTCCAGCAAACATGAGCTGTGAGGGAAGACTGAAAGAACTGGGCTTCTTTAGAGGAGACATGATAGTAATTTTCAAATATCTTAAAAAGATGTTTGTCACGGGGCCGACTCACCAACATGGCGCCTCCAGCCAGTAGCCCTGGGAATTAGCTCGTCAATTCACTGGACGCCTCCCTCTAGCTGTTGTTTCCCCATGTTCTCATTTCCCTCTCTAGTCCAGACCTGTGTCATTCTTGGACCACAGCATCCTCTTCAAGACACTGACCTCCAGCAGTGCCCACTCCAGTGTCTCTGAGCCCCCTTCCAGGGGTTGGTGTTTACCCAACTTTGTCCTCCCCTCCCAAGAGGCACCCAATTCTCCTTCCAGGGAACCCCCAGTTCCCCTGTATCCACCTTGCCTCAGTGACCCACTGCCAGTCTTCAGCTACCCCCTGCCTCAGGAGCAAACTGCAGTCCGTAATGGCCACTCATCACCGGCAAAGGGGTGTGGACCTGCTGCCTTTGCCTACCATGGATGCCTCCATGCAGCCCTGGTAGTCTCAGGCCTTGGTTCAGGCCCTGCAGCCTGGGCACTAACTTGGCCAGAGCTTCCTCAGCCCTGCCTTCCTTCCCCAGTACAGCTCAGCACAGCACAGCTGGCAGCCAGGTCCCTCCTGCTCTCTATTCAGAGCAGCAGTATGTTCTCCTCTCCCTCCAGGAGCCCTTCTTTATATAGCCCCCAGCTGGGCCCCCATTAGCGACAACTGCCTCAGCTGGGGCTTCGCTCTCAGCCCTCACTCAGAGCTGGGGTTTTGCCCTTAAAGGGCCAGTGCAGGGCAAAAGCCCTGTCACAGTGTTACAAGGAGGAGGGAGAAAAATTGTTCTCCTTGGCCTCTGAGAATACGACAAGAAGCAATGGGCTTAAACTGCAGCAAGGGAGTTTAGGTTGGACATTAGTGAAAACTTCCTAACTGGTTAAACACTGGAATAAATTGTCTAGGAAGGTTGTGGAATCTCCATCTCTGGAGATATTTAAGGTTGGATAGACATCTATCAGGGATGATCTAGACCAGCGCTACTCAACTATGGAAGCCCCAGGAGCCACAATGATACTCACAGCACATGCCGAGGGCCGCAACTTAAGTGTAGTTGCATGTACATGCAAATATATGCAAATAGCTTCTTTTACACTGATGGGCATGAATACAAAGATTAAGGCAAGACTACACAACACACAGGCCCCATTTAAGTCAGTTCTGCTGATATTAATAAAATGCAACATTTACATGATTTCCACCCATATGACAGCACTTGTAATGAGCAATGACAGCCTGGAATTGAACGCATATCAACAAAGACCATTATATTGACTTGCCATTATGGAGCATGTTCCCAGTGGAGGCCATGTTCAAAGGATCCCACCCACGAGCTGTGTGTTGAGCCCTGCATAAATCCAAACTGCACTGTGGGCCGCAAATGAACAGGCTGCGGGCTACGTGTCGAGTAGCTCTGATCTAGACAGTGCTTGGTCCAGCCATGAGGGCAGGGGACTGGACTTGATGACCTCTCGAGGTCCCTTCCAGTTCTATGATTGTATGATACTAACATTTTGGAGCAGAATAATAAAACCAATATTGTCTTTATCATAGTTTTTCAATTCAATAACATCTTCCCAACACAATGCATAGAATAAGCACTGATTCTTCCTGAGGCAAGAGACTGTTTCTTTATTATGTGACTGTATAGTGCCTAGTTCAATGGGACTTTGATCTCAGTTGGGACCTTAAAATACCACAAGTTGAACCTTTCACATCTGGAACTCTCTAGTCTGGCAACATCTGTGGTCTTCACCTCACTACACAATCCCCAGCTGGGGGAAGGGTGGAAATGGGGCATTCCTCTCCAGGCCTGACCTTGCAGTGGTGGGGATTGGGAGGGGGATAAAGGTGGAGCACAGGGCAAACTGACTCATTTTTCAAAGCACAGGAGGAGGGGCCCCTAAGAATGTCAGCTGGTCCCTCCATCCCTATAACACCTCTCCTTTGGTCCCAAGGGGAGAGCTAACTGGTCTGTCTGCCTCCTGCAGCAACCAGAGTTGACTGCTCTTCTCCAGTGTGTAGGGCAAGTGAGGAAAGCAGCCAATCTGAAAAGATTTTTCTCCTGAGGTAGGGCTGAAATTCTCACAAGGACTGCAGTATTTTGCACCATTGTGAGACTGGCACCAGACCCAGCCAAAGGCATGTGACTTGTGATGAAGTGAGAGTTGCCAGTACTGGGGAGGGAATGCCATGTAAACCCACTGGAAAAGTATCCAAACACTGTTTGAATTTTCTTTATTAAACATACATCCCAGCACTACATTTAGGCCTCTGGTCTGTGGAATGTAACTGAAAAGACCATGTTCTTTCATCCCATCTGAACCCTTTCTCTGTCTGATTGATGAACAGATTTTGACCTTTGTAAAGGTGGAGAGACAGCAAACCTCACAGAGAATAACCTCATGCCCACAGGCCCCTCACTCCTCTACCCTCCAGGAACTAGAGGACCAAGAACTAAGTTTAATTTCACTTTGTGGGAAAATTGAGGGATGAAGCAATTTATACTTCCAGGCCGAGACCTATGTCAAGTGCCAGATCAAAACAGGTTAAGACAGACGGGGTAGGACCCCTGGGAGAAAGGAGATATATTTATATTGGAATGGTGACAGATTCTGTAACTGTACCCACGCTGCCCGTGTGCTGCTGAAATAAGTGGTTACTGAAAGGGGGAGAAGCTGCAGACTGTTACGTTCGTATTGAAGTCAAATGGGGAAGATCCTTGGCAGACTGCTGCAGGCCCATATATCACTGTTTCACAGGGCAGGAGACTCGCAGCACCCAATCCATTCAGTGTTCAACTCTTGACAGTGCTGCCTGGTCAGCACCTCTTGTGTGGCTCCCCTTTCCCACCGCAATGATAAACTAATCAGCTCCCCCGGACAACAAGTTAACAGCTGCATTGTCCTCTTGCCTCCATCCCAGTTAACTAACAGGAGAGGCGAGGTAGTGCTGCTCTTTCCCGGGCAAACGCTGCCCCTGTTGTACAGCCCTCATAAGCAGGCTGTGCACTGGGCAAATGCACCGGGGAGGGGGACTGAATCATAGAATCATAGAATCATAGAGCTGGAAGAGACCTCAGGAGGTCATCAAGTCCAGCCCCTTGCTCTAGGTAGGACCAATCCCAACTAGATCAACCCAGTCAGGGCTTTGTCAAGCCAAGACTTAAACACCTCTAGGGATGGAGACTCCACTACTTCCCTAGGTAACGCATTCCAGTGCTTCACCACCCTCCTAGTGAAATAGTTTTTCCTAATATCCAACCTGGACCTCTCCCACCACAACTTGAGACCATTGCTCCTTGTTCTGCCATCCATCACTACTGAGAACAGCCTTTCTCCATCCTCTTTGGAACCTCCCTTCAGGAAGTTGAAGGCTGCTATCAAATCCCCCCTCACTCTTCTCTTCTGCAGACTAAATAGACCCAACTCCCTCAGCCTCTCCTCATAGGTCATATGCTCCAGCCCCCTAATCGTTTTGGTTGCCCTCCGCTGGACCCTCTCCAACATCCTTTTTGTAGTGGGGGGCCCAGAACTGGACACAGTACTCCAGATGTGGCCTCACCAGAGCCAAATAAAGGGGAATAATCACATCTCTGGATCTACTGGCAATATTCCTCTTAATGCAACCTAATATGCCATTAGCCTTCTTGGCTACAAGGGCACACTGTTGACTCATATCCAGCTTCTCATCCACTGTAACCCCCAGGTCCTTTTCTGCAGAACTGCTACTTAGCTGGCTGGTCCCCAGCCTGTAACAATGCTTGGGATTCTTCCGTCCCAAGTGAAGGACTCTGCACTTGTCCTTGTTGAACCTCATCAGATTTCTTGTGCCCCGATCCTCCAATTTGTCTAAGTCACTCTGGACTCTATCCCTGCCCTCCAGCTTATCTACCTCTCCCCCTAGCTTAGTGTCATCTGCAAGTTACAAGATGGCTCCTGGGATATCAAAAGGGTGGCCCCAGGCAGAACCATTTCTAGCTGCCACGCAGGGCTGGCCTTACCATGAGGTGAACTGAGGCCACCGCCTCAGGTGCCAGACTGTGGGGGTGCACCACTAGGACCCAGAGAATTGAGACCTTTCAAAGTTTTGGCCGAAGCGAGAGGGCATGGGGCGTCATTTGAGCTCCCCGCCTCAGGTGCCAAAATGTTGTGGGCCAGCCCTGCTGCCACTGCAGCCTCAGGGCTACATTAGCTCATTTGCTTCTATAGCTGGAGAAGGCCCCATTAAGAAATGACAGAGGTGTAGGTCCTAGGCTGGGTCATGAGATACCACTGAACCTGATCTGTAGAACCAGCATGGGCTCCCAAAGACTTGACTGGGGCATAAGAACCACACCGGTTGTACATAAATGTGGGCAATTGCGGAAGGCTGTGTAGAGAGCAAAGAATGGGGAATCCACAACAGTATCTAGAGAGGCCAGTCAGGTGGGATTGGTCCTGCCTAGAGCAGGGGGCTGGACTTGATGACCTCCTGAGATCTCTTTCAGCTCTATGGTTCTATGATTCTATGATTCTAGGTGGCTTCTCAGTTTGGAGGGGAAAGTCAAAAGGGAAAGTTTGTTGGCAATGAAACAGCACCCCAAAAGTACTGCTTTTACAAACAGCAATCAGGTACTTGGAGACTCACTATTAATATACCCAGATCATCAGACAGATGTATCTTTCCTGGGTACATTCAATAATTTAGAAAAGAAAAAAATACAGGGAGGAAGACTCTAGTTAATCAGAATAATGTAACTTTTCCCATGTTTATGTTAAATAAGTCAATACGTTATTTCAGAATTTCAGCACATGATGAGCATAAACCAACCAGCCTCTTTCTTTTCCTTTTCCATTTCCTTTTTTCTCACAATCCTGTCATGAAGCTTCCACTGAACCTATTGTATAGCAATATATTTCATTGTGAACTTTCCATTCCTGGCATTACATTTTGGCCTGCCCCCAGAATTCACAGGAAGGAATTTTCTGCAAGCCAGTGTCACATCTTGAGAGGTGTGAAATGAGCTCTAACTAGAGATTGCTATAACCAGAGTCTGAGATGAAAGGGCCACAGAGTGACTCTCACACCATCACTTAGACGGAAATTGCTGAGTATGATTACACATTCCATTAATGTCCAGTGCGAGAAGGTGGGTGGAGGATTTTCATGCGAGTGGAGAATAGGGTGCCCAGATTGCAAATGTAAAAAGTCAGGACAGGGATGAGGCGAGCCTGTATTGGGACTGTCCCTATAAAATCAGGACATTGTGCATCTACACTGCAGGGTTTAACTTGAAATAAGCTATGCAAATTGAGCTATGTCAATTGCATAGCTTATTTCGAAATAGCTTATTTTGAAATAGGGAGCGTCTACACAGCACTTACTTTGAAACAGAGCACTCTTCCTCCGACTTCCCTTACTCCTCCTACAGTGAGGGTTACAGGAGTCAGAGTAAGAAGTCCTCCAGCTTGACAGTACTTTGACATTATTTCAAAATAACTGCCTGCTGTGTAGACGCGGACTACATTATTTCAAAATAATGTTGCTGTGTAGATGTACCCCTAGTCACCTGAGGAGAAGGGAGCAGGCTTCCTGATGGCCACTTTCTCCAGAGTTTTCTTCACCAAGCTATTGGCACTTTCTCACAGAGCTCCATGCCTTTCTTTTCAGGTGTATGAAAGAGGGACCAATGTGGACCAGTTTGTGACCCGTTTTCTATTGAAGGAGACTGCCAACCAGATCCAATCTCTGCTGAACTCTGTGGAGAGTGCAGTTGATGCCATTGATGAACAAACCAATCAGATCAGGTTGGTGATATGTTCTTGTCTTCTGTATTCTGCGCCCTACTGCTGCTCTTCTGGACTAACCTGTTTTGTTTGTTAACCAGTCTTTTCTACTACCAAGGTGCTGCTGGGGGATGCTTATATAGTCTGTGTTTTGAACTGGTGTGGCCAACTTTTTCAAACACTTTTTACTTCATGGTGTATCATGGAGCAAGCAGGCAAGTAAAACTAGAAGCTCAAACTAGAACTAGGAAACAGGTTTATTTGGGTGAGTTGGAAATATGCTTCACAGAGTGAAAATTGTGATGTTCAGCCCCATGCAGAGGGGCACCACCAGACCTCCACTTAAGCAGAAGCCAAACACCACTTAAGAGCTCAATATGATTCTTCCCAGTGTGCTAGAGAGAACAGCATGTCCTCCTCTCCATGGCTAGCCACTGCTGAGGTCATGTCATCACCGTCTCACTCTGTCTCTTTCAAAGTAGCTTTAGTCCCAGCCTGCGAGACAGGTAAAGCAGAGATTGCAGACGACAGGCCCCTCTATTAGGGGAGGGAGAAGGAAAGAAGAAGGTTCCATGATCCCACCATACTCATGCCAAATTCTGCCAAATTCTGGCCATTGGGATTTCATGTGAGCACTGAGCTCTGCAAGGTAGCATGTTTTGGGGTTGTGGACTGTGTACATTGACTTGGAAACTTACGGCTACAGCTAAGGTCTGCACTGCAGGCAGTAATCTTCTATAAGAAAAGAAATAGCATTGAGGTAGCTGCTAACACAGAATTCAATGGCACTTGCAAATAAATGTAATAAAAATGCAGATCATGTCTAAGATCTCATCGATCTCGACAGCATACCTTGCAATCTGTTTATAAATAAATAATGATTTCTAAAAAGACTTCAGGAGCTGCTACCCAGGATTTTGCTGACCCTAAAGCTTTCGGTAACATTACTCTTTGCAAGGTGGCATTAGGAAAAATAAATCAATGGGGACATGGCTGTACGCAAGCAGGCAAATGAAAGTGCTTTCATTGAAAGTATCTAATTTACTTACTCTCCAGCACCTGCATATGTCCACAACAGCTTAATAGAGCACTCCAAATCACATACCTCACCCCAATCATATCTACGTAGGGCCTTGAGGAGGTCTCAAGTGAATAACTGCAGACTTCCAGTGGCCAACTTTCTGTCTGCTGAGGAACTTGAGAGGTGTTCAAGTGTCCCCCAAGCTCAGATTTTTTTCTCTCTTTATATTCAGTTTGTTATATTACATCAGCTTGCTCATCCAAAAAACTGCTGAGCAGAAGCAGTTTTTCACATAGCAATAGCTAATTATTGCCAGACTTTCCATCTTGCAAAACTCACAGATTCCCAGCCTTTAATTTATATCAAATTGCACAGACAGCAGGGTAATGCCTACCTACTGACTTCTCTTGGCATAGGTATGCCATAGGCCAGGGTTGTGATCCTCCAGCAAAGTGTAGATGCAGCTATATCAGCAAAACTGTGGTTTTAGAGAGAGTGTACTAGAAGACTTACCTGGCGTTGCTCAGGTCCTTCAGAACGGGGCTGGTGGTGTGGGAGGTAGGAGTCAGGGCAGGGGTTGGGGGCTCAGGAGAGGTAGTGGGAAGTGTAGGAGTCAGAGCTGGGAGGTGGGGGGCTCAGGGCATGGGGGGGGCAGTGCAGGAATCAGAGTAGGGGTGGGGGACTTAGGCCAGAGCAGGGGGCTGGAAATCAGGAATGCTCACCAGGCCTACTCCCCAGGGAAAAGCCAGGGAGCCAGTGTTGTGTGGCCTGGCACCCAGTGGTGTCCGTCAGGGGAGGGGAGGCGGGGCTGCACAGCCGGGCCTTGGTCCCCAGAGGTGCTGCTCTGGGATGGCCAGGCTTCTGGCTGGCAGGACTTGCCCCTCCCACCCGATCCAGCACTGTGCGGATATGGCTACACTGTGGGGAGGGGCGGATTCAGAAGAAGGTATGCAAATTGTGCTCCCATTTGCATATTTTCTTCCGATTCTTTTTCCAGAAGAGGCTTTTCCAACATTTGGCCCATCTACACGGAGCCAAATGTCGGAAAAAACCCTCTTTCGGAAGCCCCCTTATTCCTTGTAAAATGAGGTGTATAAGGGGCTTCCAAAAGAGGGTATTTTTCTGACATTTGGCCCCGTGTAGATGGGCCAAATATAGAAAAAGCCTCTTCCGGAAACAGAATCAGAAGAAGATACGCAAATGTGAGTGTAATTTGCATATCTTCTTCCAAAAAAACCCCCACAGTGTAGCCATACCCTGACTAAAGGCTGCGGGGAGGGGTTTGGCGCACACAAGTCCCGGCCCCAGCTGGCCACTCTCTTACTGGTACGGGGGAGGGCCGGCACACTCCTTATCCAGCTTCCAGCTCCCTGCAGGCTGCTGCGCTTAGCAGCAGGAAGCCAGCCAGGTTAAAGAGGCTGGTTGGGGGTGTCCCTGTCCCCATCCGTGAGTGCCCCAGCCTCTCATCTTCTCTGCCATCATTTTGGAGGGGGGGCTCTTCTGGGCAGCCCTGAGTGAGAGGAACGTAGCATCCTCCCTCTCTGAGATTCACAGGAAGTAGGAAGGAGACAAAAAGCAACACACAGGGGCTGATATGCACAATTGCAACTCCCCCACCCCCTGAAATAGTGCCCTTGCTCCCCCCCCCCACAGTCATCCCTACACCCACCAGTCTTCTGCCCTGAGTCCCTCCTCATACCCCTAACTGTGACTCCTGCTACCTCCCCGTATCCCCAGCTCCCTTCCTTGACGCCCCCATCCACACTTAAATGTCTTACAGTCATATGCTTATTGGATAGTTGACTAGTGACTTGACTAGTCGGTCTCTCCCCACCCCCACTGCCTCTGTCTGAGAGAGGCAGCAAGGGGGGGAACAGGAGCCAGTGGTGCAGGGGGGAAGTGGCGGCACTTCTGCCATTGAAATGTAGTGAGAGAGGGACTCTTACTACATTTCAAAAGCAGAAGCACTGTGGGGAGCGTGGGGCAAATGGGGGACTCAAGCAGTCCCACTGGCCCCGTGCTCCCTGCTTTTGAAATGTATAAGAGCCCCAGGAGGCCTGTGCCTAGTACCTCATAGGTATGAGTGTTTCTGTGATATCAGCCCTGTTCTTCCTGACTTGTATGAACTGTGCCTGCCTCTTGCTCAGAGCTTCAATTTGCTTTATATTAACAAAGTATTGACCATTGCTGTCCAGGCCTAAGACCTCACACCAGGTCTGTAATACCTGGGCTTATGTTTCAGGCCCTCATCTTACTACAGGGTGTAAGCGTTTACAGGATCAGGGCCTGAATTTGCAAAGCAGTTTGAAGGAGGAGAACTGACATAAGTATTACCTTTTTTTTTTTTCTCTCCACCAGCTCTCATGCTTGAGGTCTCTTCTAGTCTTCATAGTTATTGCATGCACTCCGCTCCGCTCTCAAAACCTCTTCATGATTATCTTGTGCTATGGTGCTTTGTGCTACTTGATCATTTTCTGTTTTTCTTTTCTAACAACTTTCTCTTTGAAAAACCCCACACCCATTGACTCTTGCTAAGTCTGGTGACCTCAAACATTTCTCCTAACACACTCATATACGTGTGTCTCTCACTCTAGCTCTCTCGCTCTATCTGCTCTTGGCCCAATGCTCTGAAACCTAGAAGGCTTTATCCCAGTTTCTCACCCTCTTTTCATTTCCCTTACATTCTCCATTCCCAGTCTTGAGAGAGAATCAGAGACTTCCTGCCCTTCATTTCCACACCAGAGAGTCAGAGATGCTGATGTGATATTAAAATGTCTGTCATTTGTTTGAACCTCTTGGTTATTGAGTAAAGCTGGAAGATGTAGCCATATGTGTAGTTTTGAGTGGGAAATTCTATGAGCCTCCTCCCTTCTGTTGCATAGCTATCCATTATGGGTGTTCTGCACCTTCCTCCAAAACATCTGGGACAAATTTCTGTTAAACACTGGATACTAGGTCCAAAATAACCACTGGTCTGACCCAGTCTGGTATTTCCTATGTTGCTGTATTTCTTTATTGCCAGGCAAATGAAATCATATGGAAGACTCAACTAATAAGAGTAAACACTTAGCATTTATCTAGTGCTTTGTATCTCCATTGAATTATACAGATATTTAATTCATTTCTTTCAAAATGCTTCAGTGAGAGTTCAAAGCTAGAACAGCCTATGGTAGCTTGCCCACCAGCCAATCAACAAGCAAGTCATTGCTGGATCCAAGATTAGAATCCGGAATTTCTGGCTCCCTCTTCCTTGCTAGAATGTGCTGCATCTTTTGAGGTGTGTTTGGTGCTATAGCTGTGCATAAATGGAAGCTGAGAAGTTTCTATCCACTCACTTTGCAGTTAAGATGCCTCTTGAATCCTTAAGTGGATCAGAAAAGGCCTTTTGGGGGATCAGAGGGTAACAAGTTGTCAGTTGGGATGAAATGTTTTTTGATGTCGCAATGGAAGAGGTTTTAGATAAAGATGTGAGAGGAAAAATGTTCTGGATCTCTAGGAGAGAATATGAAATGGGCAAATTCTGCAAAAAAACCCCAGTCTTTATCTGTTTTGGTGCAAATTTCACTATTTACTATCTTTAACAAAGGGTTTATTTTGAAGCGTAACATACAGATACTGAACCAGATAGTAAGCAGGGGAAAACCAGCATCACTCCAGCTGAAAACAGTGACTGTAGGTCACAATGTGTTAGACGCTGTACAAATACAAACACACAGTCTGTGCCCCAAAGAGTTTATAGTAGGGCTGTCAATTGACCTGCGTTAATGCTGCATTGCCTCTTTGAAGTCTCTCTCCAGCACTTCAAAGGGGCAGCACAAGCAGAGCTGGGAATCAGCTGGAGTCCCCAGCTGATCCCCAGCTCCGCTTGCGCAACCCCTTTGAAGTGCCACTCCGGCACCTTAAAGGGGCAACACTGCATGGAGCCCAGGGTCAGCTGTGGACTCCAGCTGACCCCAGGCTCCGCCTTTGCTGTCCCTTGGAAACACCACCACGGCACTTCCAAGGGGCAACGCTGCATGGAGCCCGGGGTCAGCTGAGAATTCCAGCTGATCCCGGGCTCCATGCAGCACTGCCCTGTTCAAACGCCGCCGCAGCATTTCAAAAGGGAGTTGCACGTGATTAATCACATGATTAATTGCGATTACATTTTTTAATCACGTGATTAATTGTGATTAAAATTTTTAATTGCTTGACAGCCCTAGTTTATAGTCTAAATGGACAAGACCAACACAGGATGAAAAGGGAAATAGGGGAGCATGTATGTAGGGACCTAACATATCCCATTGTTATCCATTCTCACATGCTTTGGCTTTTATAGATTTTTGCTAAACACATTAAACTTGTACTAAATCTCATTTTATGAGTGGGGAAATTGAGGCACAGAGTTGCAGTAGTGTGCCAAACGTCCTAGGCCTTATTATGGTTCTGCCACTAATTTAGAACATAAGAACATAAGAACGGCCATACTGGGTCAGACCAAAGGTCCATCGAGCCCAGCATCCCATCTGCCGACGGTGGCCAATGCCAGGTGCCCCAGAGAAGGAGAACAGAAGACAATGATCAAGTGATTTATCTCCTGCCATCCATCTCCTGCCCTTGTTATGAAGGCTAGGGCACCATACTTTATCCCTGGCTAATAGCCATTTATGGACCTAGCCTGCAAAAATTTATCAAGCTCTTTTTTAAACCCTAATAGAGTCCTGGCCTTCACAGCCTCCTCGGGCAAGGAGTTCCACAGGTTGACTGTGCGCTGTGTGAAGAAAAATTTCCTTTTATTAGTTTTGAACCTACTACCCATCAATTTCATTTGGTGTCCCCTAGTTCTTGTATTATGGGAAAAGGTAAATAATTTTTCTATAATCACTTTCTCCACACCATTCATGATTTTATATACCTCTATCATATCGCCCCTCAATCGCCTTTTTTCCAAACTGAAAAGTCCCAGTCTCTCTAGCCTCTCCCCATATGGGACCCTTTCCAAGCCCCTAATCATCTTAGTCGCCCTTTTCTGAACCTTTTCTAATGCCAATATATCTTTTTTGAGGTGAGGAGACCACATCTGCACGCAGTACTCGAGATGTGGGCGTATCATAGTTTTATATAGGGGAAGTATGATATCTTTTGTCTTATTATCTATCCCTTTTTTAATAATTCCTAACATCCTATTTGCCTTACTAACTGCCGCTGCACACTGCGTGGATGTCTTCATAGAACTATCCACTATAACTCCAAGATCCCTTTCCTGATCTGTCGTAGCTAAATTTGACCCCATCATGTAGTACGTGTAATTTGGGTTATTTTTTCCAACATGCATTACCTTACACTTACCCACATTAAATTTCATTTGCCATTTTGCTGCCCAATCACTCAGTTTGCTGAGATCTTTTTGTAGTTCTTCACAATCCCTTTTGCTTTTGACTGTCCTGAACAACTTTGTGTCATCTGCAAACTTGGCCACCTCACTGCTTACCTCATTTTCTAGATCATTGATGAACAAGTTGAACAGGATTGGTCCCAGTACTGACCCCTGGGGAACACCACTAGTTACCCTCCTCCATTGTGAAAATTTACCATTTATTCCCACCCTTTGTTTTCTGTCTTTTAACCAATTCTTGATGCATGAAAGGACCTTTCCTCCTATCCCATGACCACCTAATTTACGTAAAAGCCTTTGGTGTGGGACCGTGTCAAAGGCTTTCTGGAAATCTAGGTATATTATATCCACTGGGTGCCCCTTGTCCGCATGTTTATTAACCCCTTCAAAGAATTCTAACAGATTAGTTAGACACGACTTCCCTCTGCAGAAACCATGCTGACTTTTGCCCAACAATTCGTGCTCTTCTATGTGCCTTGCAATTTTACTCTTTACTAGTGTTTCTACTAATTTGCCTGGTACTGATGTTAAACTTATCGGTCTATAATTGCCAGGATCTCCTCTAGAGCCTTTTTTAAATATTGGTGTTATATTGGCCATCTTCCAGTCATTTGGTACCAAAGTGGATTTAAAGGATAGGTTACAAACCACTGTTAATAACTCCGCAATTTCACATTTGAGTTCTTTCAGAACCCTTGGGTGAATGCCGTCTGGTCCCGGAGACTTGTTACTATTCAGCTTATCAATTAATTCCATAACCTCCTCTAATGTCACTTCAATCTGAGTGAGTTCCTCAGATTTGTCACCTAAAAAGGCTGGCTCAGATTTAGGAACCTCTGTAACATCCTCAGCCGTGAAGACTGAAGCAAAGAAATCATTTAATCGCTCCGCAATGGCACTGTCTTCCTTGATCGCTCCTTTTATATCTTTATCATCCAAGGGCCCCACTGCTTTTTTAGCGGGCTTCCTGCTTCTAATGTATTTAAAAAACATTTTACTATCATTTTTTGAATTTTTGGCTAGCTGTTCCTCAAACTCTTTTTTGGCTTTTCTTACTACATTATGACACTTAATTTGGGAGTGTTTATGTTCCTTTCTATTTTCCTCACTAGGATTTGACTTCCACTTTTTAAAAGCTGCCCTTTTCTCTCTCACTGCCTGTTTAACATGGCTGTTTAGCCATGGTGGTTCTTTGTTAGGTCTCTTACTGTGTTTTTTTATTTGGGGTATACATTTAAGTTGGGCCTCTAGTATGGTGTCTTTAAACAGTTCCCATGCAGCTTCCAGGGATTTTAGTTTAATTACTCTCCCTTTTAGTTTCTGTTTAACTAGCTTCCTCATTTTAGTGTAATTCCCCTTTTTGAAATTAAATGCCAGAGTGTTTGACCGCTGCGGTGTTCTTCCCAACACAGGAATATTAAAAGTTATTATATTGTGGTCACTATTTCCAAGCGGTCCAGTAACAGTTACCTCTTGGACCAGATCCTGCGTTCCAGTCAAGACTAGGTCGAGAATCGACTCTCCCCTTGTGGGTTCCTGTACTAGCTGCTCCAAGAAGCAGTCATTTAAGGCATCAAGAAGTTTAATCTCTGAATCCCGTCCTGAGGTGACATGCACCCAATCAATATGGGGATAATTGAAATCTCCTATTATTACTGTGTTTTTTATTTTGGTAGCCTCTCTAATCTCCCTTATCATTTCAGCATCACTATCACTGTCCTGGTTAGGTGGTCGGTAATATATTCCTAATGCCATATTCATATTAGAGGAATGAATTGTTATCCATAATGATTCTATGGAACATTTTGATTCCTTTAGGATTTTTACTTCATTTGATTCTATATTATCCTTCACATATAGTACCACTCCGCCACCCGCACGACCTGTTCTGTCTTTCCGATATAATTTATATCCCGGTATGATAGTGTCCCACTGATTGTCCTCATTCCACCATGTTTCTGAGATGCCTATTATGTCAACTTCCTCCTTTGATATGAGGTACTCCAGTTCACCCATCTTATTAGACAGACTCCTAGCATTAGTGTAAAAGCATGTTAGAAAACTACCACTATTTATATGTCCGCCTTTCACAGACACATTGGATTTTTTTATGCACGATTGTTTCACATCTGATCTTGCCCATATATTATTTCCCACGTTCCCTATCTGACTAACTTCTAGGGAATCCCTACCTATGGAGCCTCGTGTAAGAGAAGTCTCCGTCCGATCCAGGTGCTCCTCCGCACCAATCGGCTTTCCCCCACCTCCTAGTTTAAAAACTGCTCTACGACCTTTTTAATGTTTAATGCCAGCAGTCTGGATCCACCTTGATTTAGGTGGAGCCCATCATTCCTGTATAGGCTCCCCCTACCCCAAAAGTGTCCCCAGTTCCTAATAAATCTAAACCCCTCTTCCCTGCACCATCGTCTCATCCACGCATTGAGACTCTGAAGTTCTGCCTGTCTATCTGGCCCTGCGCGTGGAACTGGAAGCATTTCAGAGAATGCCACCAAAGATGTTCTGGATTTCAGTCTCTTTCCTAGTAACCTAAATTTGGCCTCCAGAACATCTCTTCTACCCTTCCCTATGTCATTGGTACCAACATGTACCACGACGACCGGCTCCTCCCCAGCACTGCCCATAAGTCTGTCTAGATGCCTCGAGAGATCCGCAACCTTCGCACCAGGCAGGCAAGTAACCATACGGTTCTCCCGGTCATCACAAACCCAACTATCTATATTTCTAATGATCGAATCCCCCACTACTAAAACCTTCTTCTTCCTAACAGCTGGAGCTCCCTCCCCCGGAGAAGTATCCTCGGCACGAGAGGATACAACATCACCCTCTGGAAGGAGGGTCCCAACTATGGGATGGTTTCCCTCTGCTCCCATTGACTGCTCTCCTTCCCTGAGCCTTTCATCCTCCGTAACAGCATCAGGACTGTCAGATTGGAGGTGGGACAGCCCTACTATGTCCCGGAAAGTCTCATCCACAAACACCTCTGCCTTCCTTAGCTCCTCCAGTTCAGCCACCCTGGCCTCCAAAGCACGCACTCGGTCTCTGAGGGCCAGGAGCTCCTTGCATCGAGCGCACACATACGCCACCCACCCACAGGGTAGGTAGTCATACATACTGCACTCGACACAATAAACAGGATAGCCCCCACTCTGCTGCTGGGCTTCTGCCTCCATTTCCTACTCTAATTATATATGAGGGTTAATTAAATGTTTCAGATAGAGGTTGTTATAAAGGATTTAGTTTAAGGGCAATAGAAGTCACTGGCTCCCCCCAAGCTCCCCCTCTAAACTCCCCTCTCAAAACTCCCTCCTGTTAGCACTCACCCTGTTCGCGAGCACCGGTCGCAAAGCTCCCTGGTCGCTTACCAGCAGGGTTTCAGTGCTCAGCCTCCCTGATAGCTCCTCCCTCTGCCTACAGCTCAGCCAATCAGCACACGGTGTTTCAATTCAAACCTAATCAGCTTCCAACTGCCTGCCTGCCTGCCTGAGCACACGGCCTTTCAAACAAACAAACAAACAAACACACTCAGCTCAGCACTCCAAACGCTCCAAACAAACAAACAAACTCCAAACAAACACACACAAGCCCAAAACCTCCAAATATAAGCAGCCACTTACCCCAAGGTGCTTTAGTTTGCTCCTTCCTTCTCCTCCTCCAGGAGAGCCTCTCAAAACTCCCTCCTGTTAGCACTCACCCTGTTCGCGAGCACCCGGTCGCAAAAAGAAGAGAAGGGTAAAGCCTCCTTCAATGACAATACCCTCCTGTTTTGCTTAAGATATTCTTCTCTTCTGACCCATTGGGTATCAACATTACTGCCAAGCACTATTACAGATTGTATATAGAGTATGGAAATACTTGACTATTGCTAAAATGCAGGAGCCTCCCAATTTAGGCTCCTTTATTCTCAGTTAACTGCAGTGGCCAAATTCTGATGTGATGCACATGAGGGATTAAATTATATGAAGATAGGCCCGCTGACAGGAGGGGAGGCAAAGGGGGTAACTGCCCGGGGACCCAGCAATTCAAAAAGGTCTCGGGTTCCAAGCCACCACCGCTGCTACTGCAGCAGTGGAGCCCTGGGCCCTTTAAATCGCTGCTGGAGCACCATGCAGTGTGCTTCAGGCAGCACTGAGAGCTGGAGAGAGGGGGCATGCTGCAGTCTTGGTGGTGCTGAGCACTGGCTGCTTCCAGCCCCACCCCTTCCACCAAAGGCTCCACCCCTTCAATAGCATGGAGCCAGGCCCCTACACCTTGGCCAGGGGCCCGGTGAGGCTATTGGCTCCTCTGTATGGAGATAGGTGGGGTATGAGTTTCAGAAATTCAAGGCTAGGGCGTCCATGTACACTAGAGTCTAAAGGTGTAATTTCCCATGTGAGGAGACAATCCCGAAATAGCTCCTGTGTCTTCACAACAAGCCCCTTATTTCAAAATATAATGGGCTCACTATTCCGCTGTTCATGTAACCCTCATTCCATGAGGAGTAAGGAACATTTCGGAATAGCGGGTTATTTCAAATTTTGGCACTGTGTAGATAGCACGAAATTATGAAATAAGCTATTTTGAAATAAGATCAAAATAAGATACACAATTTGCATAGCTCAAATTGTGTATCTTATTTTGAGCTACGGTGCAGTGTAGATGCACCCATAGTGCTTACATGGGTATAACAAACACTCTGAGAGTGGCAGAAGAAGGTGGTAAGTGCCACTGTTTTTGGACAGCATCCAGGGTTTGCTTGGGCTTGGCTTGACTCCATTAGATTTTCCTCTGAATTTTGCCTAGCAACTCTACCAACTCAGCATTATTTATTAACTTCTACTTAATGTCAATGCTTGTAGCTTGTAGCCAGTCAGACCACTGAAGCTACTTTTCATCCTAGAAATCACAGCATGGCTATTTCAAATTTATTTCCCTCTTCAGTGACCTCTGGTCTTATGCTATGCTAGTAAATATGAGGCAATATAAAAATGGAAGAGGAGACAGTTGTCTGAGGTGCTATATAGGTCATGGAATGGGGGTGGAGGAAAAGAGGCCAAGGACATTGTACCTATGCTAGTGAGTTGGCAGCATTGATTGGTACCAGTACTCTACAAATTCCTATTCAATTCAGCACATGGCAGGATCAGGCCATAAAAAGTGACTCCTAAAACTCTGGCAGGTTTTCATAACCTGCTTAGCACAGAGCAATGTTCTCTGACCTGGCAATAAAAGATGAAAGAAAAGAAGGGTTTTGGTTTTTCTTTTAAAAAGTCTGAATAAAGACAAATATAAAAGATACCTCAAAACACAGCTCAAATCTTGACATAGAGGGTGTGTCTACACAGTAGGGCTTAACTCAAAATAAGCTATGCAAATTGAGCTATGTCTACACGTATCTACACAGTGTCTGTACAGCACTTATTTTGAAATAGAGCACTCTTCCTCTGTCTTCCCTTACTCATACAATGAGTGTTACAGCAGTTGGAGTAAGAAGTCCTCCAGCTTGACAGTATTTTGACATTATTTCAAAATAACTGCCTGCTGTGTAGATGTAATTTAAGTTATTTTGAAATAACACTAGTTATTTCAAAATAATGTTGCTGTGTAGATGTGCCCTTAAGGTATATCTAGACAGCGGAGCTATTTCGGGATGCAAGAGGTATCCCGAAATAGCTATTCTGCTTCTTTTACATGTCCCCATTATTTCAAAATAGATTTTGAAATAACGGGTACAATATTCCGGCATCTCTGTAACCCTTGTTCCACGAGAGTTAGGGATGTATCAAAATAGCACATTTTGAAATACATTTGAAATAAGCTATGTGATTTATGTAGCACAAATTGCGTAGTTTATTCCAAGATAAGGGTGCTGTCTAGACTCAACATTAGTGTAACCATTAGTGTAACCAAAGCAGGTTGCCACAGAAACAGCATAGGGGAAATAAAAAACTTTTCTCCTGATATGTATGAAAATCAGCAGAGGGAGAAGTGTTGGTGGGGTAGATTTTTTTTCTATCTGTAGAAGATTTTTAGGACTGAGGCTTTGTCTACACTTCAAAGTTTTGTTGTTGAAACCTGCCTTTTGGTGACAAAGCAGAGGGAGCATATACATTGCAGGAAAAATGCCCAGTTTTGGTGATAAAAATCTTCCACCTCTGGGAGAGATTTTTTCTTTTTCTTTATTGTTGAGAAAGAGCCAGTGTGGACTCTGCTGTTTGTTTTGTCAACAGTACTGGCTTCTACCAGTATCCCACAATGCCTGCCCTGGTGGCTCTGCTCAGTGTTTTGTTCTCTGCAGCCCTGAAGGCATACGCCCCTTCACTTTCAAAGCTCTGGTAAGTATTTGACAGCTGAGTGAGCTGCTCCATTTGGGAAACTAACAAAGAACAAATCATTTGAATGCTGTTCCATCCTGCTTAGTGCACAGACTAAGCGGGAGGAGGACAGGGACAGGCTGCTCTGCTGCTTTTACATTCCTCAGTATGGAGAGCTCACAGAGCTACTCATGGGGCCACTCCTGGCAGCTGAAGAGACTGGTGTGAACTGAGGAACAGTCCCAAGATGTGCAGGGATCAGCTCTGCCTTCCCACAGCATAGCACTGTGAGATCACATACCCACAGTGCATTGCTCACAGTGTTGATGATGGTGCCCTCAGTGTAAACATGATCTGTTGACAGGTTGAGCAAGTGATTTGCATTGGCAATTTTTGTTTTGTCAACTTTTGGGTGTCAACATAAGTTTTGTAGCCAAAACTTGGTAGTGTAGACATACCCTGAGATACTGTTTCAAATGTTTTAGACGAGACAGCTTTAACTCAAGTTTTAAAGCAGTGAAAACTGCCCTTTAATAAAATCAATTCATTTTGAAAATTCCTACTTTATTTTCCCCCATTTCATTTTGTGAGCAGTAATTATGCCAAAGTAAATTTATCAGTAATTGAGATATTTCCAGTCGCCGACACCCTCTGCCGAATATTCTGAATGCACAACTAAATCAGCACAAGAAACATAAAAGCCAAAGGATATTTGGTCAATTTCATCTCTGCTGCAGCTTACTTTGCAATTGTTTCTGTACTCCAGGGATGTATTTGTCCTTATATGTCTTATGAATCTATCTGCACATCTCTTCGTATTTAGTTACCCAATGAAATTTAGTGTATGAGTCACTATCCAAAAGGGTTTCTAACACCAGTATTCTACATGTGTGGATTGATAATAAAGAGGAAATTATCTAAATGTGTGAGGTAAATGTGAGGGGTATCTAAATGGAGTTCCATTTGCATGAAAGAGAGCAGCGCAAAATAGCTAAATCAAGGTGCACAATGACCAGTGGGGAGCATTTTGTTCTAAGTTTCCAATTTTTGAGTCACTTGGAGTATGTCTAGACTACATGCCTCTACTGACAGAGGCTTGTAAAATAAGCTACCTGACATAGTCAATGAAGCGGGGATTTAAATATCCCCGGCTTCATTAAAATAAAAATGGCCGCCATGCTGTGCTGGCTCAGCTGATCGTCAGCACAGCGTGGCAGTCAAGACACAGATTGGTCGACAGGGAATGCCTTTGTTGACCACTCCTGAAAATCTCCTGTCAGTCCTTGTTTAATTCTGCCACAGAGAGCCACTGGCAGACACTTTGTGCGATACAGACACAGGGGACTGGGCTGAGGTCACTTCATTTCACAGAGGCCTTTGATTTGTTTCAAATGTTATCAATTCTGCATATGTTGCAAATGACAAACGAAATGGATGACTTAGGGGTATGAGCATTCCGTTACCATGCCATGGAGCCATTCATCCCCAAGACATGTTTGTGTAACCCCTCCTGTTCACTAGCCCAGTGTGAGGTTGTTCAGCATAGGGGAAGCCTTGTGACTTCTTACACAACTGTGGGAGGCAAGGCCTGAGGCTCCTTGGTGTGCTCTGCGTTATGTATTAGTGTGTGTGTGTGTGTGTGTGCGCACCTCAGACCAGGCCCACTCAGACAAACCACTAGGAACAAGCTTTATTCTGTAAAAAAACATAGAACAGGATCACAGTTCAACAGCCCCTCCCCTCTACTCGCAGCCTGCATGCTGCTTCTAGCTCAGTTCCTGCTGAGACCCTGCTGGGGGCGGAGGGTACATCCTGGCAGGAACCAGGACATGCCGCAGTTTGTAGTCCACAACTTGTAGTTCCCAGGGCTGCTGTTGAAGCACATTGGACCTTGGGCTACATTTGTAAGAAATTGAAAAGCACTTCAGACAAAAAGTTTACTTAATTTGTGAACATTATTTTGTCTGTCACAATAGGGCAAATCATTGAATCTGTGGGTTGTTCTTTGGTTGGTTTATTAATGTACCATATGGCAGTTTTCCCCATTGCCAGCAGGGGGTGCTTGTAAGAAGTGACATAATATGGTACATACACAGTGCTCTCAGTAATCAAGGCAGGCATTGATAATTAGTATTTTAAAAAAGGAGCTTGCAAACTATACAAGTAAAAATGCCAAGTGCTGTGATTCTCTATGTAGTGTTTCCATATATTGTCATGGCTCCACCCCTTCTCTAGATTGCAGGAACATCTGCCATATACCCCTCTAACCCCCTCCGCCCCCCACACACACACATTGCATAGTGCAGAGATACAAGATGAAGGGAAACCCAGAGAAATGTGCCATGGTGGCATTGGGAATGAGGGAACATGGTTCTGCAAAACTGAGGGACGAAATGGAATGACTTGGAGAACCTTCATCTTCAGCATAAAAATCCAAGGTGTTGCTCAGAAATAGATTTCATGCCACTTGCATCCTCTTTCCAGGAAGGGGGTCCCAGTGCATGGAGATAATGGGTTGCAAGTTAGAGGACACAGAAGAAAACCCAGAAAAACTGCACAAGTTTGGAGGCAAATACTCCCCTGCTTTATGTAGTATGTAAAGGTTCAGGCTCGGCCAAAGAGTTTGCGGGGCCCAAGGCAGTGTGGCTGACAGGGCCGGCCCACAACATTTTGGCACCTGAGGCAGGGAGCTCAAATGACGCCCTCATGCCACCTTTTCTCCTGCCTGCCTGTTATGTCTCTTGTGCTCTCCTTCCTCCAGCACAGCACTCCACCATCTCTGTGCATCTAGAGCAGAGAGAATACATATGCATCAGCAGCAGACACAATTTTCTACACTCTAGGTCCTAATGGCGCCCCCCCCCCCCCACACACACAGTCTGGCACCTGAAGCGGCTGCCTCAGTTCACCTCATGGTAAGGCCAGTCCTGGTGGCTGAGCTGCACAGCCATGCGGCTCCCAGTCATGGCAGCGAGTGAGCAGCCAGGTGGGCTGAGCCCTGAATGCGCGGGGCCCAAGGCAACCACCTCGCTCATCTTGCCCAAAGGCTGGGCCTGTAAAGGGAGCTTAGGCCTAGGTTTGTTGACAGCCTGTCTTATCCATCCCTTGATTCACAGTGGGAATCACTGTTTTTAGCAGGCAAATACAGAGCTTTGAGAGATCTATCCCGTCTTGTTTTACATTTAAAAACCCTCCAAGCTGTTCAGCTCAGGAGTCTAGGCAAACTGTTGAACAAAGGGTCTGAGACGCCAGACTGACTGGGTTTGAGGGTGCTGCACCTTCTAACCCAACTCCCTCCAATGCCCAGGTTCAGGCCATTACTTCCATCTGGGTATGGTTTCTCAAGAGCTCATCAATAATGCATCTGCAGGAAGTCACCCAGTGTGGAGGAGAGGGTAAAGAGGCTTGAAAGAGGATGTTGCATTCCTTTCCTCAAGCAGAGAGTAAATGGAGATGATCCCAGAAGTGAACCACCCATACGTATATCACAAAAACCCCATGATTGTATTGGGGTAAGCAGCAAGGCAAAGTCTGTCAGCACTACTCCATTAACAGGAAGTCAGTCAAAAAACTGCAGCAAATGCTGGAGCCAGGAATAGCTATGTAAAAATGTTGCTCATTAACTGGATCCCAGAACAGTTATGGAACCCTTCTCCCTCACATGCCATTTAATTTATGCTTTTCAGAAGAGAAACATGAAGAGAAACTGATTTATTTGAAAGCCACGCAATGCAATATGTGTTAATTTTGACTTGTACGAGTGATGGAGTGCACCCATGTTGTCACTTCCGAGCTGAGTTTACACAACTCCCTTCCATAAACGAGGGGCCAGTGTTAATATTTAGGCACTCTTTCATAGCTGAAGCACTTCAGATTGGTTCTTCTTGTCCCACAAACTGTGGAAACACTTGTACTCCCAGGATGTATTGGGATAAAGTCCTAAGCATGGTATTCAGCTGACTATGTTTAATCTAATCAATATTGAAATGTGGTTACTTCTTTAAAAACATAAGGACATAAGAATGACCATACTGGGTCAGACCAAAGGTCCATCTAGCATAGAATCCTGTCTTCCGACAGTGTTCAGTGTCAGATGCCCCAAAGGCAATGCACAAGCAGAGGCTTCTGACAAGCAGAGTCTCTGAGCACCATTCACACCCATTCTGGCTAATAGCCATTGATGAACTTATCCTCCATGAATTTATATGGCTGTTTTTTGAACCCTGTTAAAGTCCTGGTCTTCACAACGTCCTCTGAAAAGGAGTTCCACAATTTGACTGTGCATTGCATGAAGAAATACTTCCTTTTGTTTGTTCTAAAACTGCTACCTATTAATTCCATTTGGTGACCCCTAGTTCTTGTATTATGAGAACAAATAAATAACATTTCCTTATTCACTTTCTCCACATCAGTCATGATTTTATAGACCTATATAATATCCTCCACTTAGTCTCCTCTTTTCTAAAATGAGAAATCCCAGTCTTTTTAATCTCTCTTCATATGGCAGCCATTCCAAACCCCTGATCATTTTTGTTGCCCTTTTCTGAACCTTTTCCAATGCCAAGATATCTTTTTTGAGATGAGTTGACCACATCTTAATGCAATATTCAAGATAGGGCGCGCCATTGATTTATATAGAGGCAATAAGATATTCTCTGTCTTTTTCTCCATCCCTTTTTAAAATTATTCCTAACATTCTATTTGCTTTTTTGACTGCCGCTGCACATTGAGTGGATGTTTTCAGAGAACTATCCACAATGACTCCTAGATCTCTCTCTTTAGTAGTATTAGCTAATTTAGTCCCCATCATTTTGTATGTACAGTTGGGATTGTGTTTTTCAATATGCATTACTTTGCATTTATCAACATTAAAATTAATTTGCTATTTTAGTGCCCAGTTACCTAGTTTTGTGAGATCCTTTTGAAGCTCTTTACAGTCTTTACAGCCAGCTCTATGATTCTATGATTCTATGACTTAACTATCTTGAGGATTTTTGTATCATCTGCAAATTTTGCCATGTCACTGTTTACCCCTTTCTCCAGATCATATACGATCATTTTGTATTGCAGTAGTACTAAAATATCAACAAAGAGATGGACAAAGTGTTGTACAAACATATTGAGAAAACCCTGCCTCAGGGAATATACAGTCTAAACAGAGAAGACAGACCAAGGATTGGGAGACAAGTAGTATTCTCTTCCTCCATGTTTTGCCGGTTAGGAAAAGTGGCATGCAAAAATTAAGTCCTTGCCAAGGATTCAAGAAGTCTGTAGCAGAATGAAAAATAAAATTCAGAGCATCTAAGTCCAGTCCATTGGCCAGATACAGTGGGGCCAAGAGACCCCGCGGGTCCAGGGGCAAATTGTAAGGGGGTCCAGAAGAGGCGGAGCATTGGGCGGAAGGGATGGGCCTGAGGGCATTCAGTCCTTAGCGCCACCCAAAGTGTGGCCTTGTGCCTTCCCCCACAACCCTCAGAGTCCCCGTCACCACCACTACTGCAGCAGTGCAGTAGTCGAAAGCTCCAGGCCCTTTTGAAGCATTTGGCCCCTGTGCAATTGCCCCTTTGTCCTCCCCCTGTCGTCAGGCCTGGCCAGATGGTATTACTTTCCACTGGAAGTAGATCTTTTTTTGCTACAGTGTATATTTTTAAGAGCCAGATTTCCAAATTAGACATTGTGGATCCGTAGAGTAATGGCTTGAACAGTAAATTGTGGGAAAAACTTACCATGAATATTTATTAGTTTTCAAATGGAAATGTCAGTGCAAGCAGTTCAAGTTTGATTTCCTCAACCATTCAAGTGGCCAAGCTTTACATACTCATGAAAAACTAATTATGAGCTTGAATATTCTTAGTGTTGCATTTAGGATGGTAATTTTTCTGTGAATGTTATTTACTGGCATTATCCAATAAGGGACACACAAAAAATCGCATGATCTAGGTAACTAACTGTTGGGGGACAATGTGTGTAATGTGAATATTAGACATCTTCAGATAACTGTTAACCAGATATTCAGATAGTGGGAAAATTGCAAAAGAATTTCATCAACAAGTTGAAATAACAGATGCTGTGGAAATTTCAGGAATACCTCATGAAGGGTGATATCTGACAAATGAAAGAGGCCAAATTATTTACTTGGTTCTAGATATGGCACACTACTGACTTCAATCTGATCTAAGGAACAATGAGGCTCCTTAGGGTTGTTCTGGTTCTCAGTAGCATACAGAACCACATGGTCTGTTCAGAAAATACTTGCTGTCCTGTTGCCCAATTTATCA
Source organism: Pelochelys cantorii (assembly GCA_032595735.1). Lineage (NCBI taxonomy): Eukaryota > Metazoa > Chordata > Testudines > Trionychidae > Pelochelys > Pelochelys cantorii. The sequence goes on along the minus strand of CM064339.1, from coordinate 7,876,367 downwards.
GCAGAATAAAAAATAACAAACCTAAACTGTTTCATGACTGACTTGGGGGATAAATGTTGAGTTTGTCTTACGGTGATATGTATTATTCATTAATTATCAGAATTCAGACAACTACTTTAACAGTTTCAGAAATTTTAGTACCAATATTTGTCTTTTTCAAAGGTCCAGTCATCCATTCTAGGGAGCAGAAATGGTACCAAGTTGCTCAGATGATCAGTCACTCACCACCAATAAGAAATGCGGAATAGTCAAAATACATATGCAGTATGAATAGCCAGTAGGCAAAGAAAGATAGAAGCTGTTCAGGGAGTACATATGAATAAGGAATGCATTTTCAACTGGAATCAGTTCTGAATGATTTATTAACCAGAAAAATACCCTGAATTTTTAATTAAAATTATTCAAAATAAATAGTTCAAGAAGCTCTATTTATCAAGCAAATCCTGATATTTAAATGGACTTCCCATTGAAGCATATGGTTGCCATCAGCAGAGTTAAGCATTGCACTGATATCATAAAAAATCAGTTACCCATATGCATGTTTTAGGACAATACAACTAATTGTATTGGGTTCATTTACTTTGTAATGGGAATAGTATACAACTTTGGGACGCACAAGTGAATTCCAAATCCATTTATTTTAATTCTTTTGCATTCACTGTGTCCATAACAGCGAGTTTTTGTTCCATCTCGCATACAGTTTACAGTTTCTTGCAATGATTCAGAAAAGCCACATGACTTTCACAGCTTCCCTATAAGCCTATATAATGTAAAGGGATACACATTTCCTATGTGCTGGCTAAGGCTGCTTTTTTGAAATGTGTGTGTCTCTAAAGATGATTTAAAAGTTCCTCGCCATAACTGAGGTAACATTGTTTCTTCTAAACATTATACTCTAATCATCCCAGAGGGATGCTCATCAGAGGAGTGGGGAACCCCCAATGTACCTCATCTGTTGTAGCGGGTTTGCACATAGGTGGAGGCAGAAGGAATTCCTTCCTGGTCCCTACAACAACTAGCGCATCTCTTGCTGGTTTGGATTGAACCCAACTTTACTGAATTTAAGGCCAGGCTGTCAAAGCCATCTCTCTTTTCTCAAGCTGCTGCTGGGAGGCAAGGGGCAGAGTGATGCAGAGGCTCACTTGCAGCTGATTTGGTTGGATGAGTCTGTGTTTTTTATACTTATATCCTTACAGATTTTAGGTGGGGTGTGTGTGCTCTGAAACATCTACAATATCAAAAGGTAAAGGAAGGATTTTTCAACAGTGCTCAGCACTGGCTTAACTCTGCTCCCAGTGCAGTCAATGGAAGTTGTACTATAGTCTTCAGAGTTAGACTGCTGCGGTGTACTTGTGAAAACACTGTAAACCACTAGACACTGAATTTGTACCCAGATGGGGGAAGCAAGAGGCTTTTGGCTGACCTTCTGTCAGCAGGCTGTACCAAGGTAAATTCAGTAGAATATCTTATTCAGGATTACCAATGCAGATCAACCTACACTTTGTTTGGAACCGGAATTAAGCAATCAAATAGCAGCAGAGACTGAAAACAAATACTAAAACACTACCACAGGGGTGGGAACCTTTTTTGGGTCAGGGGTTGCTGACCCACAAAAAAATCAGTCGGGGGCCACACACATGTGAGAAGCAAAAAAAACCCCAAAACAAAAACAAAAAACCTGGCCCCTGGCTGAGAAGGAAAGACACTCCCCACATTCCTCTCGCACCCCAGAGCCTAAGGGTCTTATCCTAGTAGATTTTTGTATGCTCCAGCCCCACAGTGAGGCATTGGGGGGAGGGGGCGGGAGGGGCTGGAGTGCCAGTACAGGGTCCCCAATGCTGGGGGGGGGCTCCTGAGCCTAAAGGGCCTGATCCAGGCAAACCGGGGGCCACACCCAACCCCCAGGCCTGAGGTTCCCCACCCTTGCAGTACAGTGTTAATGTAAAGTACTAAAAAGATGGGTTTTAAAAAATAAGAGAAGGAAACTGTTTCTGTGCATATTTTATTTAAATTAAGATTATTAAAAACAGTATTTTTCTTTTGCATGGTGCAATTTCAAAGCTGAATTAAGTCAATACTCAGTTGTAAACTTTTGAAAGAACAAAAATGTTTTGTTTGGAGTTATGAAAGTTTCAGTGTTATAAACAAACTGTATTTCAGTGTTATAAACAAACTGTATTCTCAAGGTGCGAAAGAAAGAGAGAGAGAGAGAGAGAGAGAGATACACACCCAACTGGCAGCCAAGCTAGAGAAAAGCAGGGGAGTGAGCAGCTTTAGGAGAAGATACTAGGCTCCTTACCCCAGGGGCAGACTACAAGCCTAACCCTCTGCTGAGACGTGGCAGATAGAGAGTGCTTTACTCAAGACCCATCTCACTAAGGGAAAGAAGTGCAGAGGCTGGCAAGGAAAAGAACAGCCTTGTCACATGTGGTGTTAGCAGTGGGATCAGCCGTGAGGCTTCACGGCCAACCATCTGAGGGCAGTTTTTCTCTTCATGAAGAAGAGAAAAAAAATGGAAGATGTGGTAAAGGCACTGGACAGGCTACCATGGCACAACAGGAGGCTACCAGGGTTCAGGTGGCTGCCCAGCAGGAGTCAGTACAGCTACAACAAGAAACAAATCAACTGCTGATGAGCCAGGCAGCCCAGGATCATGCCACCCTGCAGAAGGTGATGAACCACCTGAAAGCCCTGGCTGCTCAGATGCATGTGCAAGATGGAACACACCCCCACAGGCCAGTAGTTACCTACAAAAGATGACAGTGGAGGTGCATCTCCTTAACTTTGAAAGGATGGCTGTATGGGAGGCCTGGCCCCAAGCCCAGTGGGCCAGCATTCTTGCTCCTTTCTTGTGTGGGAAGCTCAAGAAGGCCTATTTTGATATGCCAGAGGAAGTGACTACAAGTACTCCCTGCTGAAGGCTGAGATCTTGGACAGATCTGGGGTGACAGCAACTGTAAGGGCCCAAAGGTTTCATGAGTAGAAACTGCAAAGCACCAAGGTCCCAGCTATTTGACCTGATCCATCTGGACCAGAAGTGCCAAAGTGGCCATGGCCTGAGACCCACAGCCCTGAGAAGATTGTGGAAATCATCATCCTACAGGTATATGAAAGGATGGGCCAGCCAGAATAACCCCTCTTCCTTATAGAGAGACACTTAGTCAAAAAACTTGCTCAGCCCATTAGGGAAGAGGTACATCAGAACAAGAGGCCAGCCCTGGCTCCAAGGATCCAGGTTCCTGAGATCTCGGACAGGATTCGGTCTGGGAGGAAGGAGACTGAAGAGCAACTTGAGGCCATGAGGGGCCTCGGGGAGAGAGGGTCCTAGAGTAAACCCAACAATCCAAAGAACAGGGGGCTGCCCCATGGATATTACGCATGTGAGGAGATAGGGCATATAGTGGCTCAATGCCCTAATGTAGAAGAGCCCATGCAATGTGACCTAGGGGATCTGAGAGGCCCCTGTGACCTGATAAACCTGGTAGGTGTTGCAATGGCGCCCTATCGGTATACCCGGCTAGTTAAAATAATTGGCATAGAAACTACCATCTTAATAAACTGGGAGTGCACTCACGCTGGTCCCAGGGAAACTAGTAGGGTGGGACCAGTTGTCCAAGCCAAGTGCACAGGAATATCCTGTGTACATGGGGATGTCAACTATTACCCAGCCATCCCCAGGATAGTCCAAGGGAATGTCACAAAGATGATAGTGGGGGGTGGTCCCAAGACTCACATATCTGGTCCTCATAGGCTGAGACTTCCCAGGGTTCAGCAGCCTACTCCCCATGGATGAGGCAGAAGAAGATAGCCCCCTTCTGATTTTCCATGAATTTGCCCAGGACTTATTCTCTGTGCCTGGGAAGCCCTGGAAGACAAGGCAGGAAAGGAGAGCAGATAAGAGGTTGGGCACGACAATCTTGGCCCAGAACCTAAAGCATGCACTGGCATGGAGGGAAGCTAGCCCAGCTGGTGGGAGGGTGACACAGAGGTGGTAGACAAGCCAGAGGCAGGACCCAGTTCTTCAGGGCTCCCCGGAAGGAAAGCAGAAATAGGTCCTCTTGAGCTCAGGCATATTGGGTCCTCACTCGTGAATTTTGGGCAGGATCAAGCTAATGATCCAAAATATAATAATATCCATAAGGAGGTAGTGGAGATAAATGGGGTCCTGGTGCAGGGAAGGACCAAGGGCCCTGGGCCGTATTACATGATTAAGATGTATCTGTTGTATAGAGTAGTTTGTATATTGGAGCAAGTAGTGGAGCAACAATTAGTGCCTCGAAAACACTGGACAGCAGTATTGGATTTAACTCACAGCCATTTGTTTGGGGGACATCTGGGGGTAGATAAAACCCTAGACCAGATTCTACAGAGGTTCTTTTGGCCAGGAGTCTATATGGAGATCTGGCAGCATTGTGCCTCCTGCCCTACGGTCAATCACAAAGGCCCCGACTGCATTTCCAATTACTGAATTCCCCTTTGAGAGGATTGCGATGGATCTGATAGGCCCACTAGAGAAATCAGCCTGAGGCCATCAGAGCATACCAGTTGTTCTGGATTATGCCATCCAATACCCAGAGGCTGTCCCTCTATGAAACACCCTATACAAAACCATAGATAGGGAGTTAACACAAATTTTCTCTAGGGTGGAAATACCCAAGGAAATCTTAACAGATCGAGGGACCTCCTTTGTGTCCAAGTTAATGAAGGACTTGTGTGCAGTGCTCCACATGTGGACCCTAAGGACATCAGTCTATCATCCACAGACCAATAGCCTCATCAAACATTTTAACAGAACCCTGAAAAGCATGACACAGATGGAGCCAGGATGGGAAAGACTTGGATACCTTACTGCCATATCTTTGTGTGTGCTATAAGGGAAATCCCTCAGGCTTCAACTGGGTTTTCCACTTTCAAGATGTGATATGGTCGTAACCCCCGTGGTAAACTGGACCTTGCCAAAGGGGCCTGGGAGGAACAGCCAAACCAAGGAAGAAACATTATCAAGCATGCACTTCAAATGACATACAGGAAAGCCCAAGTCACTCTCATAGGGTATGTCTAGACTACATCCCTCTGTTGCCAGAGGGATGTAAATTAGACATACCGAAATTGCTAATGAAGCGGGGATTTAAATCTCCCGTGCTTCATTAGCATAAAAATGGCCACCGCTTTTTGTCGCCACGGAGCTTTGGCAACAAAAAGCGGCAGTCTAGCCGCGGTTCTATCTCTCACTAAAGCCTTTGGCGACAGATCCTGTATACCTCATTTTACGAGGCATAAGGGATCTGTCGCCAAAGGCTTTAGTGAACGATAGAACCGCGGCTAGACTGCCGCTTTTCATCGCCAAAGCTCCGTGGCAACAAAAAGCGGTGGCCATTTTTATGCTAATGAAGCACGGGAGATTTAAATCCCCGCTTCATTCGCAATTTCGGTATGTCTAATTTACATCCCTCTGGCGACAGAGGGATGTAGTCTAGATATACCCATAGTGTGCAAACACTTGAAAAAGACACAAGAGGCCCAATGGACCTATTCCAATTGCTGAGCGACAGTCTGGAATGTCTAGGTGGGAGATTGGGTAATGGTATTGGTACTGATGATGGAGAGCAAGCTCCTAGCCAGCTAGCAGGGGCCTTACGAAGTAATAGAAGTTACTGGAGTGGTCGAACATAAGGTTTGACAAGCTGATTGTTGGAAGCCAGAGCAGATCTATCACATCAACCCGTTTAAACACTGGTGAGACAAGGAAGCACAGTTTGTCACCTGGAGGATACCATCCCAAGAAGAAAGCCATCAGAGGCATGTGGGAATATCCCCTGAGTTCATCCCAGACCAGGCCTAGCCAAAGTACCCTCTGCAGGCCAGATCCAGCCTTCCAAGCTGATGGAGCTGGCCTGTGGATGCAGCAGGGAGCCTCAGTCCCACTCCCTCCTGCCCCCTGCACACTGCTGAGAAAAACTGCTGTGGGGCTTCATTTGAACAGCTGTGAGCCTGGGGGAAGGGGCAGAAGCTTCATGCACTGCTCCCGCTCCCAACATAATTCCATTGGCCGGTTTCCCATAACCTGACCAAAGGTTACTGGCACATCCCTCTGGCCAAGAAAGCCAACGAGGAGACAGACTTTTCAACACCAGAAGGCCTCTACCAATACACTGTCCTCCCTTTTGGATTACATGGGGCTCCTGCAATGTTTCAACAGCTCATGGATAAGCTGCTATGTCCGCATGGCAAGTATGCGACCACTTCTCTTGATGTCATTATCCATAACCCATACTGGGACACACATCTAGAGAAGATGGAAGCCATATTAGACAACCTGAGGAGAGCAGGACTTACTGTGAATCTCTCATAATGTGCAATAGGCTAGCAGAAGCAAATATATTGTGGGAAGAGGTATAGCAAGTCCCCAACTGAACAAAGTAGAGGCAATACAATTGACCCAGAACAGTCCAGAAGAAACAAATCAGGCTGTTCCTGAGGCTAGTTGGATACTATCAGAGATGTATTCCCCATTTCACTTCTAGGGCATACCCTCTGATGAATCTGAAATGAGGGTTACAGAAGTCAGAGTAAGAAGGCCTCCATCTCGAAATTATTTCAAAATAGCTTGCTGTGTAGATGTGCGCTTTGTTATTTCGAAATAACGTCAGTGTATATGTGCCCAGAATATCTACACTAGGAAATTATTTTGAAATAACTAAATTTGAAAAAATTCCCAAAATAACAAAATCAAATTAGTACACTACAGGGGAGCCTCAAAATTAGTCCGAGGCAGGCTCCATTATTGCTTTATTGTGGACATGCTACCTCGATTTAGAGCCCCAGGAAGAACGGAGAAGTAATTACTTCGAATTACTCTGGGAAGCAGCACTGGTGCATCCACACTAATGTTATTTTAAAATAACTATTTTGAAATAAGCATTATTCCTGAGGAAGGCAGGAGAACAGATTTCGAAATAACCAGCTCGTTATTTTGAAATAATGGGCTTGGTAGTGTGGACGCTTCACTTATTATTTTGAGACTAGCCAATTAGCCCGTCATAAGACGTGATTTTCAGGTCTCTCCTCCACGTCGGTCTTCTCTCCTGAGCCTCTGGTCTCTCACTCCGTCTCTTTCTCTCTCTCTCTCTCCTCCTCCTACTGCCTTCCCCTCTCTCTCTCAGCTCTCCTCCACCTTCTGCCTCTCTCTCCGTCTCTCTCTTTCTCTTCTCCCCCTCCTGCCTCTCACTCTCTCTCCTCTCTCCTTGTCTCTGTCAGGGATACACGCTCGTCCAGGCCCCGCTCCCCAGGCATGTACGTCACCAGCCCACCCCCCTTTGCCTCCCACCGTGGCACTCGGCTGACTTCTGCGCCGCTCAGCCGAGCCACCGCGCAGGAGCAAGCGGGGCAAACTGCCATTCTCTCTCTTCTCCTCCTACTGCCTCGCCCTCTCTCTCTTTCAGCTCTCATCCGCCTCCTTCCTCTCTGTCTCTCTCTCTTTCTCTTCTCCTCCTCCCGCCTCTCACTCTGTGTTTCTCTTCTCCTCCTCCTGCTGCATCTCTCTCACTCTCTCTCTCGCTGTCCTCCGCCTCCTCTCTGCCTCCTCCGTTCTCCTCTCTGTCTCCTCCGCGTCCTCTGCGTTTGCTCCGCTTTCCTCCTTTTGAATCCAGCGCCCTTTTCTGACGTCAGAGACACACGCTCGTCCAGGCCCCGCCCCCTGGCTGTTCCCTCTGGGCAGCGCTGTTGCCTCCCGCTCGGCTGACTTCTGCATGGGGCGTGCTGCATGGGGAGCGCGGACCCCAAACCGCCGCTTGCGCCACTTGCTCCCATGCAGCGGCCTGGCTGAGCGGCGCAGAAGTCAGCCGATTGCCACGGCGGGAGGCAACAGCGCCGCCCAGAGGGAACAGCCAGCATTTCAGCGTTACAGAGTCACAGACATTGGGCTACTATATATATGATGATGGGGGGGGCGTTTATTTCGAAATAACTCCCTAGTGTAGACCAGGGCACAGGCAGCTACGAAGCCAGAGACAGGAGAGATGTGACCAGTTTTAGGAGGAGAAGCTGGGCTCCCTACCTCTGGGGAAGACTACAAGCCTAAACCACTTCCCAGATGCAGTAGACGGGGGGTGCTTTACCCGAGGTCCATCTTGCAAAGGGAAGGAGAGTGGAGGCTGGTGAGGGAAAAAAGGGCTCTTGCCACAGATTGTACTGTGTTTGAAATGTATTTTTATGAATAGAGGGAGGAGACTGGTTACCTAGAATGTGTTCTGTTGTCATCTCTTTAATTATCTGTATGATCTTGAATTGCAGACACTACCACAATAAATCTGGCCATGGTGTAATGGAGACTTGGTATGACAACCCTGTGCCTACTTATTCCCCCAATAACAGAATCGTGACCAAGGACCACAGGAAAAGCTTCCAGAATGGTGGGTGTTTTATATGTTCTTTGCATTTTTGATACTCTGTGATATGGGCCTGTGGAAAGAAAGGTTGGACTCACTGCTAACCCACCACTTCATAGGTAGGTGTAGGGTCTCCATTTCTCTGATTGCTACCAGCGGCACAAACAATGAATGGAGTCAGAAGAGATGCCTCACATGAAATTCAAAGCTTGGATCAGCTCTCATATTTCTAGTGTTGGTGTAAAAGCTGAACTGGCATCTATAATCTGTTACTGATCTTATCAATGTCCTATACAGCAACAATAGTGTGTTTTTGTCTGCACCCCATTTGTTCCCAGCAATACTTTTAAACAACCCCATCTTGTCTACATTTAGTCATGATATCTATATGAGCCTTCCATGTTGGTTTTCAAACATCTCTCTATATAGATATAAAAATTCCTTCAGGATGACAGAGGCAGTGTTGCCACCTTCACCCTCAGCTGTTTGCTGTGGCCAGCTTTGCACCGTGTCCTCTGAGCATGGGCTACTCCACGTCCGGCTCCCACTTCACTCCCTGGAGGGCTATGCCTCCAGGGAGAAGCTGCTGGGACTCGGTCCCCTCCGCCACATGAGCCCGACTCCCCAACCCCCTCAACCTTTCCGCTATGACCCTGCACCTCCATCCTGCTTCTTCCCCCTCCCCTTTGGCCAGACACCCTGCCACCAGCCTGTCATTCCTACCTTCTCCCCTCTGGCCAGACACACTACCACCAGCCCGTTGCTACCTCCTCCCCCTGGCCAGACACCCTCCCTCCTGGCCAGACACCCTGCCCCCAGCCCACTCCTGCCCCTTCTCCCCAGCCAGACACCCTGCTCCCAGAGACGAGGGGGCGTGGTGAGCGTAGCAAACAGAGAACACAGCCCCCTAGTAACTCTTAAGAATGTAAAAATTTGAAACGTGTATTTTTTCTGCATAAAGGTTCCATTCTTCCCCACTCTTCCCAACCTACTCTGGAAGAAGGTCTCAGAAATGGTCCCAGAAAGTCTCAGAATCCATGATAGAATCTTTGACAAAGCCGCCCCCACTCTGGCATATTGTAGTTTCCAGATTCTATTACATAAGAAGTCTCTGATCCACCAAAACATTCTTCATTTCATTCCAATTGTGGCTAGTTTATATAGCAAGTCTTCCTTCAGTAGCGTGTCCTATGCTTTTTTCAGTGTCCAGAAAGACAGCTAATACTGTTTATAATTTTACAATATGATCAGCTGTGTAAACTACCTTTCCTGAAACACATTTGCACAGTTTAAAATGTCATTTTTTTCAAAGACTATGTTAATCATAAAATCATAGGATTGAAAGAGATCTCAGGAGGTTATCAAGTCCACTCCCCTGCCCAAAGTAGGACCAACCCCAACTAAACCATCCCAGCCAGAGCTTTGTCAAGCCCGGACTTAAAAACCACTAGGGATGAAGATTCCACCACCTCCCTAAGTAACCCATTCCAGGGCTTCACCACCCTCCTAGTAAAATAGTTTTTCCTCACCCACTGCAACTTGAGACCATCGCGCCTCATTCTGCCATCTGTCACTACTGAGAACAGTTTCTCTTCATTCTCATTAGAACCCTCCTTCAAGTAGTTGAAGGCTCCTATCAAATCCCCCCTCACTCTCTTCTGCAGACTAAATAAGCCCAAATCCCTCAGCCTTTTCTCGTAAGTCATGTGCTCTAGCCCCCTAATCATTTTGGTTGCCCTCTGCTGGACCCTCTCAATATGTCCACATCCTTTCTATAGCGGGTGCGGGGGGGCAGAACTGACTGCAGTACCCCAGAGGTGGTCTCACCAGTGCCGAATAAAGGGGAATAATCACTTGTCTAGATCTGCTGGCAATGTTCCTCCTAATGCAACCTAATATTCTATTCACCTTCTTGGCTACAAGGGCACACTGTTGAATCAGATCCTGCTTCTTATCCACGATCTAGGCAGCTTTCTATCTAGGCAGCTTTATAGTCCATTTATCCAATCCATACTTTCTTAACTTGCTGGCAATATTGTGCAAGACTGTATCAAAGGCTTTGCTAAAGTCAAGGTACATGACACCCACCGCCTTCCCTATATCCATAGAGCCAGTTATCTCATCATAGCATACAATTAGGTTGGTCAGACATGACCTGCCCTTGGTGACTCCATGTTGACTGTTCCTGATCACTTTCCCCTCTTCCAAGTGCTTCAAAATGGATTCCTTGAGGATCCCCTCCATGATTTTTCGAGGGACTAAGGTGAGGCTGACAAGTTTATAGCTCTTTGGAACCTCCTTCTTCCCCTCTTTTAAAAGATGGGCACTACATTTGTCTTTTTCCAATAGTCCGATGATCACCTTGAATTTTCAAAGATAATGGCAAAAGCCTCTACAATTACATCAGCCAATTCTCTCAGCACTCACGGATGCATTAAATCCAGCCCCATGGACTTATGCACACCTAGCTTTTCTAAAAACCCATTCTTTCACTACTGAGGTTTGCTCACCTACTTCCATACTGTGCTGCCCAGTCAGCAATCTGGGAACTGACCTTGTCTGTGAAGACGGAGGTTAAAAAAAAAAAGCATTGCATACTTAAAGGTTTTTCACATCATCTATCAGTAGGTTGCCTATACTTTCCCTGACCACCACCTTGTTGCTGACATACCTGTAGGAACCCTTCTTGTTACCCTTCACATCCATTGCTAGGTGCAACTCCAGTTGCTCTTTGCCTTTCCTTGTTACTCCTCTGCATGCTTGAGCAATGTTTTTATATTTTTCCCTAGTCATCTGTCCAAGTTTCCATTTCTTGTTATCTTTCTTTTTTAAGGACATCAAAGATTTCTCTGTTAAGCCAAGCAGGTCTCCTGCCATATTCGCTTTTCTCACTGCACATTGGGATAGTTTGTTCCTGCACCATCAATATGGCTTCTTTAAAATATACACAGATCTGCTGGACTCCTTTCCCCCCACATATTAGCCTCCCAGAGGATCCTGCCTATCAGTTCCCCGAGGGAGTCAAAGTCTGCTTTTCTGAAGTCCTGGGTCTATAATCTCTGATTTATCACTTTTTTCATAATTTTGTCCAGGCACAATGTGAGGGGCACTAGGTCTTTATACATCATTTGCATAATTTGCCAAGCTTTCCTGTCAACATAACCTCCGCTTGCTTCCATTCTGCGGTAGTATTCCTTTTGTCCATGTATTATTATATAATTTCAATAAAACTCTTAAGCTCCCTTCTGGTAGGTGCTTAAGCATTCCATTACTTATACTATTTTTACTGGTGGCTCTATTTTTTACATTTGTCTATAGTACTTTTTTTAGTTCCTATATGCTGAAATTTTCATTCAGCTCATTGTCTTTATGTTCTATCCACCCATGTAAGAGATCACAATTTTCTAAAAGAAATATTCTTTCCCCCTGCTTCCCCCCACCTGCCAAAAAAAGCACACCCGCTTTACTGTGATTTGTTTCACTATTAACTTTTTGGACTTATTTTGGTAAAATGTCTGCTTTTCCTAACTTTCAACTATAAAATAGGTATGGACTTGTTTTTATTGTATATCACATTAATTCTTTTATCATAGAATCCTAGGGCTGTAAAAGACCTCAGGAGATCATCGAGTCCAGTCCCCTACCCTAAGCAGGACCAACCCGAAGGAAATCATCCCAGCCAGGACTTTGTCAAGCTGGGACTTTAAAACCTCTAGGGATGGAGATTCCACCACCTCCCTAGGTAACCCATTCCAGTGCTTCATCACCCTCCTAGTGAAATAGTTTTTCTAAACTAAGGTCCAACCTAGACCTCTCCCACTGTAACTTGAGACCATTGCTCCTTGTTCTGCCATCTGTCACTACTGAGAACAGCCTCTGTCCATCCTCTTTGGGAGCTCCCTTCAGGAAGTTGAAGGCTGCTATCAAATCCCCCCGTCATTCTTATCTTCTGCAGACTAAATAAGCCCAAATCCTTCAGCCTCTCCTCATAGGACACGTGCTACAGTCCCCTAATCATTTTGGTTGCCCTCCAATGTGTACACATCCTTTTTGTAGTGGGGGGCCCAGAACTGGATGCAATACTCCAGATGTGGCCTCATCAGAGCCAAATAAAGGAGAATAATAACTTCTCTAGATCTGTTGGCAATGTTCCTCCTAATGCACCCTAATATACCTTTAGCCTTCTTGGCTACAAGGGCACACCACCACATCAGAGGCTCATACAACTGCACATCCACTAATATGATCTATGCCATCAGATGCCAGCAATGCTCCTTTGCCATGTACATTGGCCAAATAGACAGTCTCTATAAAACAGAATTAACGGACACAAATCAGATATGGCAACACACAGAAACCTGTTGGGGAACATTTTAACTTGCCCAGGTACTCATTAATGGATCTCAAAGTCACTGTATCATTTCAAACCAATTTCAAAAGCCAGCTCAAAAGGGAAGCTACAGAACTTAATTTCATTTACAAGTTTGATACCTACAACAGAAGTCTAAATAAAGACCTTGACTGGATGGCCCACTACATTCCACGTCCTAATGACATAAACCAAACAAAGGTTATTTAGAGTTGGCACTAAGTATTCTTCATTTAGCATGCATATGCAATTGACAATTTCTTTCCCCTTTTTTTCCTTTTTTTTTCCTTATCCCCCCCCCCCCCCCATCCCCTCTCTGTGCTATTTATTTGAAAACTGGACCCCTTAAATGCCATTCATCTGAAGAAGTGGGCTGTGCCCATGAAAGCTCATGACACCATCTACATTTTCTGTTAGTTTCTAAGGTGCTGCAAGACTGTTTGTTGTTTTTTTAAGTTTTTCCATTTATAGGCTAACATGGCTATCCCTCTGATGCTTTGCAAACTTCATTCCAACAGAGAACTGTATTTCTGAGTTTGTGACAATTAGATGTCTGCAGTTATAACTCCCTTTGTTATATTATTATGAAATTCATCTAGGTTATCACTTATATAATTGGTGCTTAGAAACTCTGCACACTTACTCTTTTAAGAGTTCTCACTTTGCTTTTTTAAAGCTCCAGATAGGAATTCCTTCAGTGTTTTCAACACTACTGTCATGTTGATACATATTTAGGCATAGAGGAGTGATCAATTCCAATTCAATCTTCTTTATCAGTTTTTTCAGCTCCATTTACTTGCATATTACTTGTTACAGTTCCCAGATCTAAATGTGAAACTGTTCCATCCACCAAATTAAATCTAGCAAGTACTCCAGTATCTAGCAATGCCAGTTTGTGTATGTCAATGAACTGATTCAGGCTTTTGCCATTATAATCAGCTTTCCTATAGCTCCATAATTCATTATCATTATCAAGGTCTCTACAGATAATCACAGTCCTTAGGCACCCTTAACTAGGTCTTCCTGTCCTAGATTGTTTAATTTTTTACATGGGTCGTAACATGGGTCGTAACATTATAGATTTGTATAAAGGGACTCTTATTCTGCAGAGGAATCTCAACAGCATTGCACTAAAAACGTAAGTTCTGTACTCCTGTGTTACCATAGCTACGACCTTCTGTTATAAATAAACAGATCCCTCCTCCTCTTGTTATTTCTCTGTCACGTCTGTGTCACGCTGTCTGAAGTGGCTCATGATTGTGAGTTCTTATATGAAGATAGTTTGTCAAAAGCAGACACCCCCAACTGGTGGTATGTTTTATAATCAGATTTTACCAAGCCAGTAACAAATGGGAATGACTAAATTACTACAGCAGTCATAATGGACTCATAGATGGTTCCCTTAGACCAGAGGTGGGGCAAGTGGAACCCTTTTTTCAGTCAGGGGCCACTGACTCACAGAGAAATCAGTTGGGGACCATACACACAAGTGAGAAACAAACAAAACAAAACAAAAATCCTCACTGACCTGGCTCTGACTGAGAAACAAAAAAACAAATAAATAACCCTCTCACTGACCTGGCCTCACTCACACAACTCTGGGCACCAGGGCTCCCTTCATGCTCCTGTCCCAAGAGGGTGGGGGAGAAACCAAGTCTTGGGGTTTCCACCACCAGTGAGAAAAGCCAGCGCTCACACTCCAGCCATTGTGAGGGGACACTGAAGCTTGGAGACTTGCTGCAGGGCTGGAAAGCGAACACCGGCTCACCCAGCTTTGGGGAAAGCCCCAAACTTCAATGCAGGATAGATCAAGGTAAGCTGTGGGCCAGACACTCCAGTCTATCTCGCTGCGCAGGCTAGCTCAAATATGTGATAAATGCATGCAGTGTCGTTGTGACACAAGATATTACAAGGTGGGTGAGATTGTATCTTTTACTGAACACGATAAAGTCCCAGTGAGAGAGAGAGAGAGAGAGAAAGAGAGAGAGAGGGTTTTGAGCCTCATAGAGCTCTTACAATAAAATATATTACTTCACTCACCTTGTCTATGTGATAAATGATTACTTACACCAAAAATCACAGATCCCAGATACAGCCAGTCCTAAGAGACCAGTCATTCACCCTGGCCATTTTGCATCCCAGAACACACAGCAGAGACAATTCTATATTAAACTTACTATAGGGTTATTGGCTAAGAAAAAAGAATGAAATGATTGAGAGGTCAGGCACGTTAAAATATATATGGACAGGCAAATCACACTCTACAATATCAAAAGGTAGCAGAGATGTAATAATTTGCCAGTTTCCCAAAACTCTTTTAGAGTTGCTCAGGGTAAATCTGATGAGCTAATCTTCTCATTCCATTATTTTGCCCTGTTATAATCCTAACAGTGGAAGAATTTTTCCTTGTGTCCATACTTCTAGCTTCTTCTCACAGAAAACAAGCTGACAGGGTATCTATGGGGGCTCTTCATGGGCAGAGAGAGAGGAGCGCATTTAGAATCCTTGATCTCCAGTCATCTTACACAAAGACCACTTGTTTTGAAATAAAGAATTTCTACTTTCCTGTTAATGATATCATTTGCATTACACAAGGCTTCTTTCTCCTTTGATGGGTTATTTAGTTACAGAGGAATATGTAATGTAAAGGTTTGCTTTTACATTTAACAGGATAAAGATAAGTGCAAACAATTCATATAGCATCCCACTGGTTCTCATTAAGTTTAAACACAAATGCATTCTTATATATTTGACAATCAGCTTGATCTATATTAATACACAAGTGGCTTGGCTTCCAGCTGTTCATCTCTAAGCAGTCAGTGAGACCTGAGGCTTAGGCATGAGCTGGCACCTACTCTGCACACTCTAATTACCTCATATCCTATAATGTTTTCTCACTTATGTCTTCAGTACACACATAACATCAGGTTTGTTTTCATTTCAAACACTGTCTTCATTAACTCCTGACCATATGTTATTGAATTATATGTGTTAAAGCACAAAAACTATTAGAACCATGTTGTTTAAACTTCTTTATTACTTCATTTAAAATTGAACGAATAAGGTCTATTGGGAGATCACCAATATGCATTATTTTTCTGTCGCTTCTGTTATAATGTTTAATCTTTAGGTCTTTTTCCCTGTCTGTAAAGTACAATTCTCCTTCAAGTGGTGTCCCTGTGGGTGCTCCATACCAGTACTGGTGCATCCCCAATCCATCAATTGGAGATTTTTAGCCTAGCAGTTGCTCCCCTGCCCCACATGCACAAAAGCCGTCTTGCTCTTTTTCGTCCGTTAGCTGCATGCACAGTGTGAGTCTCCCTCAGTTCCATTTCTACTGTCCTTGGCAGAAGATGGAGTTTCCAGCAGCGCTCTCCTCAGCTGAGAAAAGATAGGAAAAATTAGTCAGTTGTTCTAAGACTTAGTCTGTTTAGTGTTTAGGAGTTAGTTAATTTGTGTTTCTTAAAAAAAAAAGTTACACCCCAGTTTTTTCCCTTGTCTCTTTTTGCCCCCAACTCCGAGTTCTTCATCCCAATTCAGCATTAGGGCAGGCTCCCCTGGCTTTAAAAAATGCGACTCCTGCAGAGACTCAGTGCCCACCTCAGATGGGCACACTTCGGCTACGTCTAGACTGCAAGACTCTTTCGAAAGAGGCTTTTTCAAAAGATACTTTCGAAAAAGCCTCTTTTGAAAAAAAGCGTCTAGACTACAACCGGTACTTTTGAAAAAGTAGCCACTTTGAAAAAGCAAGCCACTTTTCCGAAAGAGAGCACCCAGGCAGTCTGGATACTCTCTTTCGAAAAAGCACAGTTTGCATTAAATAGCACCTTTTTTCGAAAGAGCACTTTTGAAAAAAGGTGTTACTCCTCATAAAATGAGGTTTTCCACGGTCAAAAAAACTGCTGCGTTCTTTTGATTTACTTTTGAAAGAAAGCGGCAGCAGTCTAGATGCAGGGGAAGTTTTTTCGAAAAAAGGCCACTTTTTTCGAAAAACCCTGTAGTCTAGACACACCCTTCATGTATAAAGTGCCTAGGTGAAGGACATAATGCGCAGATATGCCCACATTGTCAAAGCATGACCACCAGGGCCAGGAAAGACTGGGAGATGAGGCTTGAAAACTTGCTCTGGCAGAAATTTCTCCAACCACCAGAAGCCAAGATGACTATCCCTTCAGAACCTGTAACTCCGAGAAAATAGGCGAATTCATTGCCCATACAGCCTCTCCAGCATGGTCCTTGCCAGCCATGCTATTGACTTCACATGCCATGCACTCTCTGGTACCATCAACATCTGGCACAGCGCATAAACGAAAGACGGCACCAATGAAAGGTGAAAGGTGCCAAGTCGGAACCAAAGAGAAAGGGCATCCCAACAACATCAACAACACCGGCACCTGCAAATATGCCGCCTCCACCAGTGCCAAAGGACATGACAGCACCGCAACCAGCAGAATCTCGGCATCCAGCACCATAGGCATTCCTCAACACCGTAATCGCCAAAGCCCTCCCTATCACTTCCCAACACAACAGACAAATGTACCACCAGAACCCTCAGAATCTGAAGCTCACTGCTTCAGACTCTCCGTGGTCCCAGAATGACAAACTTACCTGCTCCCAGAGGGTGAAACAGATCCTCCTCAGCAGTCACCACCCTTCCACAAGGTACACCTATCAAAACAAATGGAAGAGGTTTCAGGAATGGTGCTGCCAGCACCATCTACAGCCACATAATTCCCCAATACCTACCATATTGGAATACTGAATGGATCTCAGTGATGCAGGGCTCTCCATCAGCTCCATAAGGGTACGTCTAGACTACAGGCCTCTGGTGACAGAGGCATGTAGATTAGGCTACCCGGCATAGGAAAATGAAGCGGCGATTTAAATAAGCGCCACTTCATTTAAATGAGACACATCTTGAAGAACCATCGCTGAGTAACTTCTTAATCACTTTTATCATAAATGCTATAAGCAAGGACTTCTTCATCTATTCTCCTTATATTATCTGTCCTGCCCTGAACTCCATGTTATTGTACTGGTGGCTCTTTTCCTTCACTGGCATTTTCCTCCTTCTCCACATTTCACTGTGAATGTCTTTCAGTGACTTCTACATGGGGTATTTTATGAATTGTTAGAATTTTCTGTACTTCTGTAGCTCATCCCACTTCCACATACCCTTTGAAAGCTGCACTGTGCTTATCTCCACAATTGTGGCATTTTAGGTGTGGTCCTTTCCTACAGCTCTCCTGTGAGTGTTCCCAACGAGTACAATATCTCATTTTTGTCTTTCAGGCAGCCTCCATATGCCCAAACCACTGACATTGATGCTGTGTCAAAAGGACAGGGATATATGGTTTAACCCAGAAAAGTTGATACCCTATATTAACTCAATCAGGTGGTGTTACATTTTTAAATATTACTTGGATGGCTGTGGATGCTTTGAGTTCTCCCCATCTCCTTTAACAAACAGCACTTGGTCCTCCCCAATATACCGTTTAAATTTCATCCTCAGTTATATCTATGGGAACTCCATACATTACTCCTTTTGCTTCTCTCATAAATGTAGGGAGCTGGCAAATTGCATCTGTTTTCCCTAAAATTGTCATTTTAGGAGTTTCTCGTCTTGTTGTCTATGTATTCATTCTACTAATGAATATACATTGTGCGTGTATAGTTCTGATACATCACCTAATCCACTCCACTGTTTCCATGGGATTAACATCTCCCATCTTTATATCTTCAGCTAGTAAATCAAAATGTTGATCCTTTTCCTTACTCATTTTTCCATCCTTGCCTGCTCCCTCTTCTCCAAATATAGATACTTCTGGTTTTTTATTTCCTAATCTGAAGCCATTCCTTGTCCTTTGTTTCTTCTCTCTTGTTTTCCAACTTAACTTCCTAGCCTTTCCCTCTCAGGCTACAGCTACACTGCTGTTTTTTTACAGAAGATATGTAAATTGCAGTCGCATTTGCTTATCTTTTTCCGATTCTTTTTGCGGAAGAGGTTTTGCCACTATTTGGCTCCGGGAAAAAACCCGCTTTAGCAAGACCCCTTATTCCTCATAAATTGAGGTTTACAGGGTCTTGTGAAAGAGGGTTTTTTTCCGACACTTGGCCCCATCTACATAGGACCAAATAGCAGCAAAACCTCTTCCGCAAAAAGAATCGGAAGAAGATATGCAAATGTGAGCGCGATTTGCATAGCTACTTCTGGAAAAAAATGACAGTGTAGCCATAGCCTCAGACTGTTTTCCAGCTGGGGACAGCCAGCCAAACCCCAGTTTAAGCTGCCACTGAGTTCCAAGTCCCAGCTTTCAGCCCCTTCCAGCCTACACTGCCAGCCTGGAGACTGACCAGCAGCTGCGTCCCCCGCCCCCCAGCCTAGCCCAGCCAGCCATCAGCATCCCCTTCTGCACCAGACTTCCTTTATTCACAGCACCATCCAGCTGCTTCCCAAAGTGCATCATCTTTAACCCTCTGGCTACCATGCACACGCAGCCAGGCTGCATAACTGGCACCAAGCCCACCTTAATCCAGCTCTCTAGTGACTCAAAGCTCAACCTCTTATTTAAACATCCCTCAACCCTAATATCCCAAACTTTCAGCAAGTCAAGATCAAATTTTTGCTGCTTGGTCCCATCTCTAGCTTCTATTTATATTCATGAAAGTGTGTGATGCAGTGATCTGCATCCATCTCTATGACGCTGTCTGTGAACATAATCCTTTCCACATCAGTTAACAGAGAGGCCCTGAAGAAACCTTGAATTATGAGACATATGGAGAGTACATCCTCACCCTCCCATCCCTCCACGCTTTCTAATCCTAAGCTCTCAACAACAGAGACCCTAACTAAGTTGGTCCTCAGCTTCGAACACCAGCAAAAGCCAGTGTATTTGTGGTACGTGTCTGCTTTCCACCGATCCTTTGCCACAGCTTTTATCAATGGTGATGTCACATGCACTCCCAGGGTTGTTGCATTCTGTGTCCTTGTCTTTCGGAACTAGTTAATGTTCTGGCTTTGGCTCTTTGTGATGATATTTGGAGAGTATCATAGCTCTATTCAGCAAAGGACAGAGCAGCTTCCCACTGGGAAATGCTTTCCTGCAAGGCACAGTTTGGACTGAAGATCACATGCTAAGTTTATCACAGGCAAGGATGCACCCCATCTTTTCCTTCCGTTTGGAGCCAGTGTTTTAAAAGTGTCTCCATGAAGTTTTCCCTAGGGCCCTGCCCCTGCTTCCTCCTAAAACAAGTCTCAAAAAGCCTCTCAGCTAGTCACCTTTCTGATGAGCCAGTCCAAAAATCTAGCATGCCAAAGTCCTCAGGCTAACAGGTCTGAGAATTGAACTCATATTCCATAATGTCCAGCAGTATGGGTGTAACGTTGTAAACACTGCCCTTGTGATAGTGGCAAAGAGTTTCTCAGGCCAGAGCGGAATTCTGTAACTGAGAAGAAATGTTAACCTGCCTGGCAGGTCTTGTGCTGGCTATCTTGCCAATCTATGCCTGACACTCAGCATCTTCTGCAGTGCTCCAAGTTATATGTAAACTGCCTGGAAACCAGGTAGCTGCCAAGCGATGGCTGATAATGGCAGGTTACCGATGGGAACAGTCTGAGAACAAATATAATATCTGTCTGCTACAGAGAATAGTTGTGTAAAAATTGAAGTATGTCCATTGATCCTGGGAACACCCTTCTGGCACAGAGCTGGGTTTGTGTTATATAGGGATTTCTATCACTTCCTCAATTTAGGCTCAAATATCAGTGCAATCCTGAAGCCAATACGAAACTCAAATGTCTTTCCAGTGACTTCAGTGATAGTTGGATAAGGCCCTTTCTGAGGGAAAATTAAGAAGTCAACCTGGTTTTAAGCAGGTCAACCTAGTTTTAATCAAGAAGTCAACCTGGTTTTAATCATGTGCTCAGTACATATGTGTAGGCTTCTTTTTTGGTGTATTTATACTTGACTTCTTATATTAGGTTCTTCAGACACCAAGGAAGAAGGGCTGGAAGTGCAGATTAATAGATTAGCTGAGTTGATTGGAAGACTGGAAAATAAGGTAAGACACTTTTTTTTCTAGGTTTTGGCTAGAAAAGCTCACAGTCTAGTTTATTTTTTAGTTTGAAAGACTGCTATGAATGCTGCAATCTTAAGCCAAAACCTGCCCACCATTTTTCCTCTATATTTGCACATTCATTAGAATACCCAAGAGCTTATGCAGGCTACCACACTGGGTCTGACTCAACAACAATGATAACATGCCACAGAAAAGGGCATTGCCAATTAATGCTGTTTCAGAATATTTAGAGGGATGCTGTCAATTTAAAAATCATATTTTAAATCATATTCCTTGCTTGTTCCTAGTGTCACATTTGTTGATTTATGCAGACACGTTCAATTCCCTGGTCACCATTTCTAGTGTTTCTTCACTGAGTGTGCTTGCATTTTGCATTTTGCAGATTTTGGAAAATGAAAACAGACCAGTTTGTGACCCTTGCGTACTAATACATTGCTGCAGCATGTGGGTCACAAATACTGCACTGGAATTTACATATGCAACAAACAAACAAACAAAAAATAAGATTGTTTTGGTCATTCATTTTTGGGCAAATCTTTACCCAGTGCATAGCCCACGTAGCTGAGTCATATGCTAGACCAGGGTGGGCAATAATTTTTTATGGGGGGGCCACTCCAAGAATTTGGAAACTGGTCAAAGCCCACATTCTTCCATATTAATGGAGGAGGTACAGGGTCTGGGATGGAGGTTGGGTGCAGAAGGGAGCTTACAATAAGGAATTAGGGTGCAGAAGACGGTGGGAGTCTGGGAAGGAGTTTGGGTGAAGGAGGCAGTTGTGACCTGGGTTAGGGGACTATGGTGCAGGAGTTTGGGTTGTGACCTTGGGCAAGAGGGGTTTGTGACTTGGGGCAGGGAAGTGGGGTGCAGGGTTTTGGGTTGTGACCTGATGGAGGAGATTGGGGTGCAGGATCTAGGAAGGGATATGGGTGCAGGAGGAGGGCAGAGGATTTGGGTTATGTGGGGTAGGGGGGCAAAGGTTTGGGGTGCCAGAGGCAGGCTCTGGCTGAGAGACTTACCTGCTTGACCCACCACCAGTAGCCTTCTCAAGCAGACTCTCTGCCTGCCCCACCCCCACATTGGCTGCAGGGCCATGTGGTTTTTGAACAGGTATGAACCTGAGGGGAGATGGGAAGGGTGCTTCACAAGCTGCTTGTTTGACAACAGGCAGCTCCCATTGGCTGGAAACTGGCCAATGGAATTGTGGTGGGGGTGGGAGCAGTGCATGAAGCCTCTGTGCCCTCCTCCAGGCTCACAGCTGTTCAAACAAAGCCCCACAGTGGCTTTTCTCAGCAGCGTACAGGGGGCAGGCAGAGAGTCTGTCTGAGGCTCCCTGCTGCGTCCATAGGCCAGATCCAGCAGGTTGGTAGGCCAAATCCAGCCTGCGGAGGGTATTTTGCCCAGGCCTGTACTAGATGAACATGCTGAGAGGGACAAGGAAGTTGCCTCTGTCAACCCCTATGTGCCAATCTCCACTGCAGTAGTGAAGATGGATCTGTGCATGTACCCTGGACCCCCCTGTTCCTGCCCTTTGTAATACTACCTCTTCTTTCTGCCTTTGCATTAAAACAGCTCTGAATCTGCTGCCATAGAAGCTGGTATGGGTATGCTGATACTGAAATTAGACACCTGTGGCTGGTCCATGCCAGCTGACAGAGGCTCACATGGCTTGGGCCAATGTGCTGTTTAACTGCAGTGTAGATTTTTGAGTTTTGGAACCCTTCAACCTTACAGAGTCCTAGAGGCTGGGCCTCAGCCTGAGCCCAAATGTCTGTACCACAGTTAAACAAACTCTGAGCCCAAGCCCCACAAGCGCAAGTCAGCTGTGGGATTTAAATTGCAATTTAGACATAAGGTAGGTGCACAACGGAAGGCCTTGGACCTGCTCCCTATGGACCTAATCCTTCAAGCACTGCTTGCACAGATCATCCCCAGGAAATACTCACAGCAGTAAGTTTGCAAGGTCCGACCTTCAACCTTACCACCTGAATAAACTATACAGAATGTCAGCAGTTTTAAAATCAGTAACATCCTTAACAACTGTGTGCCCCTTACTATGCTGTGCTTACAACAGATCTACAATCACTCATTTTCAAAAGCCATCTTTTACTGTCCCTTTTCAATCATTCTGTGTGCCACTGTCATTATAATCAGCAGTGATGTAAATTGGCCCTGCTTTCAACACTGCTAGATAGGCCAGGTTCCAGAAGCCTATAGATTGACTGGTATATTTTAAAGCAACAGAAGATTGCCTCATTTAAAGCATGTTCTCTTGGCAGCCTCTGCTTAAGTTGCCACCAGCATTTCTGAGCTGAACTTTCATTTAGCATTTCAAGCTGTAGCTCCACCATCAAAAATTTTGTGCATGCTGAAGTACTTGACAGTGTGATTGATTTTAAGTCAGGCAGGGTAATCTGTTAACAGACTTCTCAAGGGGTGTGTGTGTGCGTGCGTGTGTGTTGATAGGCAGAAGTTCTCACTTAATTCTATGTCACTTTATGAGACTACATTGCTATGCATCAGTTTGTGAAGTTTGTACAGCATTTTAAGATGCTTTTCAATGAATGGCACTAGTCAAGTGCCATAATCATAATTCTTGGGAATAACAACAGGAACCATTAAAATAGTGATGGTAGTAAACAAACCACAGAGACCAGACAGAAATAACACAAATTGAATCTGCAGATGAACAGCACATCCAGTTTTACTTGTAAAATGAGCAAATTTGCTACAGATTCTTGACATGACAACAAGCAAGGAGCCCCGTGATACTGGTTTTGGTAACTTGCCAGAGTAGAGACATACTTTCAATTATAATCAGTTCAAATAAATCTTTCATCCTGACCATAGTTTTGGTGCCACTGATAAACCTCAGGTTCTAACGTATAATTTGATATGTTCCCCCCTCTTCTTTTCTGCTGGTGAGTCATTTTCTTTAATGGTGCCAGGAATATGTGCTTGATGCTTTCAATCTCCTTTATTTCACATAATGCAGTTTTGCCCCACAATCTGCAAATCCTCCTCTATGGCAGATAGCTAATCCTGGGGCTTAGAAGGGCAGGGCAAACATGCCTCCATTTTAACATGTATCTCTTCTTCAGTGCTTTAATTACCCATAAAACTGTGCATTGGGAGATTCTTCAGAGGTACTCAGCTTCTAAGAAGCTGGTTCTTCAGACGTGCAGTGGGCTTGGGAGACCCGTAAGGAGAATGTACACCTTTTGGATTCTCCAGGGTATGTCTACACTAGCCCCCTAGTTCGAACTAGGGAGGCTAATGTAGGCATTCGAAGTTGCAAATGAAGCCCGGGATTTAAATATCCTGGGCTTCATTTGTATCTTCCCGCCTGGGCGCCATTTTTAAATCCCCCTAGTCCGAACTAACTGCCCGGGGCTACACGCAGCAGTCAAACGTTAACTCGAACTAAGTCCTTAGTTCGAGTTAACTGTTACACCTCGTGGAATGAGGGTTAAGCAGACTTAGGTTAGCTCCCCAAAGATTTTCTGTGCTAGCTTTGGATTTCAGGCAAACTTTGAGCTGAGGAGTACTCTCTGATCTTGGGGAAAACAATGTGGAAAAAGTCCAAGGCAGCTCCAGGAAATTCTCCTCTCAGATTTCCAATTAAAAAAAAAAGATGAAATGAGAATAATAGAAAATATCACTAGAGAGAGCAAAATAGTTGCTTAGAGCTGTCTTGTCAGGAGGTCTGAGTTTGCATACTCTGAATTCAGAGACTCCAGGCATATGGAAGATGACTTTCAAATATCAGAGCACAAGGTATATTTCTTTACACAGTCAAATCACACTCCCGCTACATCTACAGTCTTCCTCCCCCTCCACCCCATGTTAAGAGCAGAGCCCCACATCATAAAAGCTAGTATGTTGCTTGAGTCTCCTTGGAGGCTGGGAGACCCGGCATGAAAACTAGTTTCTATTGGTAAATGGTTCCAAATGAAACATCATCACATGTGGAGGCTCAGTGGTCTCTCTAGGGTGGGGACTGGTGCAGATTGAAAAGCACAGAAAGAAAGTTGCCAAAAGCATCTAATTAAAACTAAAATGTTGATCATTCTCTAAGGCTGTGTCTAGACTGGCAAGTTTTTGCGTAAAAGCAACTGCTTTTGCGTAAAAACTTGCCAGCTGTCTACACTGGCCGCTTGAATTTGCGCAAGAACACTGATGATCTAATGTAAGATTGTCAGTGTTCTTGCACAAATACTATGATGCTCCCGCTCAGGGATAAGCCCTCTTGCACAAATGCTTTTGCTCAAGAGGGCCAGTGTAGACAGGTAAAACTGTTTTGCGCAAAAAAGCCCCGATGACGAAAATGGTGATCTGGGCTTTCTTGCGCAAAACTGTGTCTAGATTGGCACGGATGCTTTTCCGCAAAAAGTGCTTTTGCGCAAAAGTGTCCGTGCCAATCTCAACGCTCTTTTCCGCAAATGCTTTTAACGGAAAAACTTTTCAGTTAAAAGCATTTGGGGAAAATCATGCCAGTCTAGACGCACCCACCGTGTAACAGGAAAAGAAGAAAAAAATTGAAAAAAAACTGATGTTTTAAAATTTTTGTCTTTAAAGAATTTTGACCATATCTAATGTATCCTTATCTCTGTTTTATTATAGACTAGTTACTGTGCTTATGATAGAAGGTAGATAAATTGTAAGTCTGAGGTAGGAGAAAAGGAGCCACTGCAACTCCAGCCAATCAAAGTGTGAATTGTCTTTAAGGACGTGTCTCATGGCATAGCTGATTATAGAAATTCTTCCAATTAAAGCCCTGAGAAAACTAGGAAAATTGAAAGAAAAACCCACATAAAACGTGTGTGTGTGTGTGTGTGTGTGTGTGTGTGTGTGTGTGTGTATAAACTGTAAAACAAGATGACATTTAACTGTAACTTTAAAAGGGAAAGTCCTTGATTTAAGCCAGTGGTTACCAACCAGTAGATCGGGATCTACCAGTATTTCTTGGAGCCTCTGACAGGTGATCCTGACTGGTTTGGCAGGGAAGCTATCATATGCTGGCACTCCAGTTGCCCCTCCACCCACTGTCATGCTGCTCCTGCCCTCTGCCTTGGAGCACCCCTTGGGAACCTCCTGCTTGTCGTGCAGGGTGTGGGGGGAGAAGAGGGAGGTGCTGATGTCAGGGTGTCCCTCCTCCCACCACTCCTGTACCCTGTCTCCACACAGAGAGAGGAGGATGGAGGGAGCTTGGCAATGCAAATCTCTGTCACTCTCACACAGTGGCTGCGTTTAGACTGGCATGTTTTTCCAGAAATGCTTTTAACGGAAAAGTTTTCCGTTAAAAGCATTTTCGGAACAGAGCGTCTAGATTGGCACGGACGCTTTTCCGCAAAAGCACTTTTTGCGGAAAAGCGTCCCTGGCCAATCTAGATGCGCTTTTGCGCAAGAAAGCCCCGATTGCCATTTTAGCCATCGGGGCTTTTTTGCACAAAACAATACCATGTTGTCTACACTGGCCCTCTTGCGCAAAAGCATTTGCGCAAGAGGGCTTTTGCCCGAACGGGAGCAGCATAGTATTTCCGCAAGAACACTGCCGATCATACATGAGATTGTCAGTGTGCTTGCAGAAATTCAAGCGGCCAGTCTAGACAGCTGGCAAGTTTTTCCAGAAAAGCGGCTGATTTTCTGGAAAAACTGGCCAGTCTAGACACAGCCAGTGTGTATGTGTCTCTGTCATTCTCACAAATACACAGGCTATGTCTATACTTGTGGCTTCTTGTGTGAAAAATATGCAAATGAGGCTAGGCGTGGAATATTGCCAAGCCTCATTTGCATATCTAAGGAGCCGCCATTTTTGCAGAAGAGGCTCTTGCGCCAGAAGGAGCTGTCTACACTGCCCCTTCTTGCGCAAGAAAAACCCTCTTGTGCAATGCCGTTATGCCAATTATTTTCAGGAATAACGGCATTGCACAAGAGGGTTTTTCTTGCGCAAGAAGGGGCAGTGTAGACAGCTCCTTCTGGCACAAGAGCCTCTTCTGCAAAAATGGTGGCTTATTTGGTATGCAAATGAGGCTTGGCAATATTCCATGCTTAGCTTCATTTGCATATTTCTCATGCAAGAAACCACAAGTATAGACATAACCACACTGTCCTTCCCTCTCATCTCTGCTCCCAGGGTGGGTGGGACTAGAATGCACCTCCCTGTGCTCCCCAGGCAAATACCATGTCCCTTAGGCCACTCCAGAACCTGCTCTATGTTCACCTGGTCCCTTATCCTGCTTTTCAAATGTGGGAGCCAGCTCCATCCCTGGGGCAGCCTGGTTGCTCCTAGGTTGGGGAGGGGACTCAAGCCCCCAACCCTAGGCTCCCCAGGCAAATGCTGTATCCCCTAGTATACTCAAGAGCCTGTGCCACCACCTTCCCTTTGGGGGGGCCCTTATCCTGTGTTGGTCACTCCCAGGGTGGGGCAGGACTGGAGCAGCTAGGTGGGGGATGGGACTTGAACCCACCTCCCTGTGTTCCCTAGAGGGGCGCCAGCTCCCCCAGGCCACTCCAGAATCCATCCCACCACCCTACCTTCAGAGGGTCCCTTATCCTGTTTTCCTAATGCAGGCGACAGCTCCATCCTTGGGGGGGGGGGCTATGTTTAGACTGCATGCTTCTTTCAGAAGAAGCTTTTCCAAAAGAGCTCTCTTGAAAAAACTTCTTCCGAAAGTATGTTCACACTGCCAAAGGGCATTGAAAAAGCGATCTGCTTTTTCAAAAGATAGCATCCAGACTGAATGGACGCTATCTCCCATGTAAGCTGTGCTTACTATGGGAGGAATGGCCACTAGGGCACCTGTGCTTTTTCCTTTTTCCTCTTCTTGAGAAAGTACTCTTTCTTCCCTGTCCACACACATCTGTTTCCGAAAGAGCTCTTTTGGAAAAAGGCTTCTTCCTTGTAGAAAGAGGTTTACCAATGTTGGAAAAACCCCTCTGTTCTTTCAAAAGAATACAATTGCAGAGTGGAGTAATTGAAGCTTTTCTGAAAAAAAACTCTCTAGTGTAGATGTACCCTGGGTAGTCTGTGTTGGCTTGAACCTGCCAGGCTGTGTTTTCTCCAGGTAAATGCCTTAGCCCCTAAGCCATTCCAGAACCCATCCTATCTTTTTATGTTTGGAGGGTCCCTTATCCTGCTTTCTCAATGTGGGAGCCAGCTCCAGCTGTGAGGTGGCTGCCCAGTGCCACTGCCTGGGTGGGATTCAGCCCACCACCCTGTGCTCCAGAGGCTGATACCCTATCCCTGAGTTTCACTGGAACTCCCACTCCAGCCATCCTTTTTTCTTCCTTCCTAATAGAGTATCAAGCTCTATCCCTAGGGCAGCCTGTGTTGGCTAACCAGCTGTTCCTAGGGTGCATGGGACTTGAGCCCCCCGCCCTGCATTCCACATGCCAATGCTATATCCCCTAGAACCACATGCACCTGCCTGCCTGCCTGTTTTCAGGCAGTCCCTTATTCCGTGTTGGCTGCCTGGTCACTCCTGGGTAGAGCCAGCCCAAACTACAGGCTGACCAGGCTACCACACAGGGTGCAGCACTGTGCATGCACCAGGTGGCAGGCCATGCATGCCCAGGGGTGGTGCTGCACTCCCAGGCCAGGGGTGCATGAATGTCTTGTGCTAGCCCTGCTCCTGGGGAGGGTGGGGGGCAGGACTTGGGTTGCCTAGGAGGGTTGGGACTTGACCCCACCACCCTGTGGTCCCCCAAGCAAATGGCCCCTGAGCCACTCCAGAACCACCACCTCACCTCCAGAGGCTCCCTTATCCTGCCTTCCTAATGCAGGACCCAGGTTCATCATCCCTGGGGCAGCTGGTGTTGGCTCACCTCCCTGTGCTCCAGAGGCTTATGCCCCTTGATCCACTCCAGAACCCAGCCCACCTCCCTACTTTCAGAGAGTCCCCTATCCTGCCTTCCTAATGTAGGAGCCAACTCAATCGCTGGAGGAGCCTGTATTAGCTGTACAGCCACTCCCAGGGTGGGCAGGACTCAAGCCCCCAACTGTGCACAACACAGGCAAATGCCGTGTCCCCTAGGCCACTCCAGAACCCACTCCTCCACCCCCACTTTCAGAGGGTCCCTTATCCTGCTTTCCTAATGCGGCAGCCAGGTCCGTCCCCGGGGGTAGCCTGTGTTGGCTGTCTGATTGCTCCCAGGGTGGGCAGAGGGGGCGGGACTCGAGCCCACCATCCTGCGCTCCCCAGGCCACTCCAGAACTCACCCCACCTCCCTATCTTCAGGGCGTCCCCTCCCACACTCTCTACCCCTTGGCCCAAGACCAGAGCCTGGACTCCAATCCCAGCCTGGTGAAACTGAATGAGATTCGGGGGTGGAGTGAGCAGGATGATGCCTTGGAGAAGGGCTGGAGCAGGGGCAGGGTTTCAGAGAAGAGAGGAAGGAAGCTGGGCAAGGGTCTTTGGGTTTGAGGTAGATCTTACATTGCACTTAAATTGAAAAGTGATCTTGTGGTTAAAAAGGTTGCAGACCACTGATTTAAGCTTTCTGACTCCATCTACTGACTAAAAAGTAAAACTGCATCTTTCTGCAGCAGGAGAGGGGCCGACATTGGCGGAGCGGGGATGGGAGGGCACTTGGGAGAAGAGGCAGGGCAGCTGTGGAGTCCTGCAGGGGCCCCATAGACAGAGGGCTGCAGAGCTGTGCCCCCAGCTGCTCGCCATGTCCCGGGCTGCCAGGCTGTACTCCCAGCTCTTGCTGATCTGTGCTCCTAGCCCCCTGCTGTGGGGCTCAGCAGCCACCCTGCTTCTTCCCCCTAATACCTCATGCTCCCCTTCCTCCCTGAGCTTGAATGCCACAAACCAGCTATTTGCTGTGCTCTGAGAGGACACGGGAGGAGTGGCTGAGTGTGGGGCCCCCAGCCTTTCTCCCTGAGTGCTCCAGCCCCGGAGCGCTCGTGAATGCCAGACCACGGATGTGGCTGGACAAGGGAGGTCCAGATTATATAGGTCCAACCTGTTCTGTATTTATTTAAAATGTAGTGATTTTACAGTAGCTTAAAATAGTCTTGGAACCCAATAAACAGACACATGGCATGGCAAAGGAATAGAGGAAAATTATTTTTGCAGGAGGAAATACTCACTTTCAAAAGTAGCCTCCTCCAATACTAGATAAAGTAAAAGTTAAACCTCAGATAAAGATCTGCCAAAGCAGTAGGTTGATACTGCAAATGTCAATCTCAGTTTAAATGCAAAAGCAACTAGGAGCAGTTAAAGCATAAATAAGACAGTTGGAACTACTTTGGCAATCTCTATGCAAATCCTGTGCTCCCGGAGAAAAGAAACAGGACATTTAAGTTCATTTCAATCATCAGTTGAAGCATCCTTTTAGTTTCTGCAAAGTTCCTTCTCCACATATTAATAACCAAATCTATTTCAAGCAGTCTTATTCATCCTAGCTACAGGGATGGAGCAATATTCTTTGATATGGATAACATGCCTCTACAACAGTGGTCTCCAAACTTTTTAAGCATGAGATCACTTTTTGAATTTAAATGCAATCCAGGATCCACCTCAAACCCAAACACCCTTGCCCCACCTCCTTCTCGTCCCTTCTCCAAGGCCGTGCCCCTGCTCACTCCATCTTCCCTCATTCTCACTCACTTTTATCAGGCTGGGGCAGAGGGCTAGGGTGCCGGGGAGGGAGGATGGACTCTGATCTTGGGCTAAAGTATTTGGAGTGTGGGAGGGGTTCTGAGCTGAGCCTGGGGCAGGGAGTTGAAGTGCAGGGTGCTGGCTCTGGGAAGGAGTTTGGGTGCAGTGGAACTCAGGGCTAGGGCCATGGTTTAGGGTGCAGGAAGGGTTCAGGACTGGGGCCAGGGTTTGGAATGCAGGCTCCAGCTGGGCACCGCTTACCACAGGTAGCTTCTGGGTGGTGGTGCAGGGGACTAAGGCAGGCTTACCCCTACTCTGGCCCTGCAGCCAGCAAAATCTCTATATCCCTGCCTCTCTCTGCTCTGTGGAGATGGGGTGAAAGGAGGGGTACCCTGACATTAGCACCCCCTCTTCTTCTTCCTGTGCCCTGCACAGCAAGCAAGAGGCTCCCAGGGCTGGGGGGCAAGGCAGGTCCAAGGCAGAGGGCAGGAGCAGCACAACAGTGCTTAGAGGGGCAGATGAAGTGCCAGTACTTGACAGCCTCCTGGCCAAACCAGTCAGGATCATCTGTCAAAGGCTCCAAGATCTACCAGTAGATCCTGATCTACTGGTTGGTGACCACTGCTCTACGATGAATCTCAGAACTGTTGGCTTTTCATTCCACTGCTGTTATTTTGGGCAACAACATCTGAGATATAGCTTAGCCAGTCTCCTGATATTTTCTGTAGTGCCTTGCAGTACAACCCCTGGTTGCCTGTTTTGTGTGCTTTTTACATTTTTTTAGTTGATTTGTACAAGCCACACATCTACAGATGTTCCTGATTTCTGGAAGTAACTAATGTAAATCAATTCTTGTTACTAGCTGCCATCTGAGAGCTTGCTGCCCTATTTGGAATGTATCCATAAACTGGTGTAGTATACAGAAGGAGCTCAGTGGCTTGAGAATTTGCCTGCTATACTCAGGGTTGTGAATTCAATCCTTGAAGGGGCCATTTAGGGATCTGGGGCAAATCTGTCAGGGATGGTACTTGGTCCTGCCCTGAGGGCAGGGGACTGGACTCAATGACCTCTTGAGGACCCTTCCAGTTCTATGAGATAGGTCTATCTCCATATTTTAATTTCATCATCAGCTAGATAACTAGTTTCTTTCAAAACTTCATTTTTTCAACCATAACCAAACATTGATTTTTAAAAAATTGTAAAACTAACAAAAAGAGACTTTAACTTATTTCTGACTGACTCTCTTAAAGATGAATAGCAGGGAACTTGAGAAGAGGAATCATCTTCAGCTGAGATTTGATCATGTGCATTATCATTTCAGCCCCTTCTCAGCAGAGGACTGATGGCAAGGCATTTTCCAGGGGTTCTCTGGCTTTGGAATTCCTTTCTTCATTTGTCAGAGCCCAGATAAAGGCTTATCTTCACGTTTCACTTCTAACAAAGGTGCCTTTTTGTATCTCCAGGTGACAGGCATGTGTGAGCTGTCCAAAGATTAAAACCCCATGAAAGACAAAGCACTTCACTTTGCCTGTTCTTCACTGTTTTTATCTCAGATAGCTCATTACCCTTAGCAATGAAGACAACGTATTTAGTGGTTTTCATGATGTTCAACAGGTTTATTGTCACAGCTCTCCATGGGATAGGAGAAAGATGAATGGGGGCTGATTGCAGGATTGAATTATTGCTGTGATGGAAATGCAGATGGGAATTGATATTCTCCAAAATGCTTTTTTTCCCTTTCCCTGTATTTCTAATAAGCTGATTGTATGGGAAGATAATCCCCTTCAGCCTGTTAAATTGCATTGTGGTTCTTGTAGTCCAACACACAGAGGCTTGCTTTTTTAAAAGTACTGGTTGTAGTCTAGATGCTCTTTTTTGAAAGAGGCTTTTTCAAAAGTATCGTTCGAAAAAGCCTCTTTCGAAAGAGGCTTGCAGGCTAGACTGAGCCCTAGTGCTAAATGGGTGCTTCAGAATCACAAATAAATAACTCTTTATCTTTTATTTGCATTTTTTACAATGGAGAAGACTAATTAATACCTACCTCCTCCCCACAGAGTTAGGCCTTACATGCTGTTTGCTGAGCTGGGCAGGAAAATAGAGGATTATAGTGAAGCACACTCCAGAGCAGTGGTGGGCAATCTGCAGCCTGTGGGCTGCATGCGACTCATCAGGGTTCTACATGTGGTCCACAAAACATTTTGTTTACTGTTGCCCATACTCAGGGTAGCCAAACTCCTCTGGTTTCCATCTGTGTCGTTTTTTCCTACTGGTGTTACTGAAGTGACATGCACATAAAGCAAGAGCATATGAAGCGAGAGGGGTGCTGTTTGCATGGAACACTGACTGTGAGAGCCCTGTGTGCCCTCTGAATCCAGTCAAAGCGCTGCTACATTTCAGTAGACACACCCGGCTAAAGGTACATAAGTGCAGTTCGCAAAACTACCCTATCCCAGGAGACAATCCTGCCGCTCACTGATCTGGAGGGCCACTCATGTGGTCCACTCACTAGCCTAGGTTGCCTATCACTACCCCAGAGGGACTATAGTATCTTGCTTTTGAAAATGAGAAACACACCAGCTGCTTTCAAGTGGTGAGAAACAGTGATGTGTCTCTTTGAGAATGAAACACACCTCTGTTTTCTTTAGAAAGTGGTAAACTTCACAAAGTTTCTTTGTTTGGTATTTTAGAGTCTCTCAAAGGAGCTGTGTTCCCAAGGAGAGTTTTGCTTTTCTTCAGTTGTCAAGTCTCCCTGTAGGGTTCATTTCATTGGTTTGCCCAATTTTCCATGGCATTTTCCCATTCCTGTTACATCTGTGAGGAGGTTTTTTGAGAAATTAAAAATATGTAATAAAAATTTCCCATTATAGGGGTGGGGCAAGTGTGGCTTTAGAGCCTCATCCAGAGACCCTTGAACTCAAGTAGTCTTTTTGTTGACTTCAGTGGGCTTTTACCTTGGATCAGGTCCTCCATAGGATTAGACAGAGTGTTATTTAGTTGGGAGAGCAAATTTATAGTTTATCTGTAAGGCTTTTTTGAAAGTTTTTTATTTTATTTATTTGATCCTTCCACGTTATCAAGACTTCTCCAACTCCTGAGGGGTGAAACATCCCCTGAGCATAATTCCATATTCATTACAGAATTTGGGTACTGAGCAGTAAACAATTAATGTGTCCATATGTTGAATGATGAGGACAAAAAGAAACATTGAATGGTTAGCCACTCACCAAATACGATCTGTGCTGTTCACTGCATGAGGCAGAGGCCCTGTGGAAAAAAGAGTATGTGACCATGTAAGTAACAAGTATATCATATGCATACACACAAGGGGAGCCAAATTAAGATTGCATAGGCAGCCTTACTTAAAAATAATGTTACTACTAACAAGACAGCTGTTTCCTGACCAAATTACAAACTACACCAGTGTAAAGAGTCCAATTCTGCTCCCTTAAAGAAAATGGAAAATTTACAATTTCAGAGACTGCCCTAAATCCAGCGTAGTTCATCGGATTTGCATGAGTGTGACTGAGAGTAGAACGTAGTCTGTTGTCTCTTTTGTACTCACCTACAATTTTGTACACGTGGACTGATCAGCAGTTTGTCTGCTGAACTCAGTGTCTCAGGAGATCCCTTCCAGTCCCATGTTCCTGTAACAAGCCAGTCCAATGTTCCTATAACAGGCAAGCAAAAAACCATTGAGAGCTACCAACATTCTTATTCTGAACAGCAACATTTTAATATACAGTTAGACACCTCAGAAGCATGTTTACAGTTCATGTGCCTGGGTAGCCCCAAATTTCATTAGTAAAGAAAATTATCCCCCCAAAATTTGACTCATACATGTTTATAAGAGCTACCAATAGGAGAACAACTCACTTTTGTCTTTCTATTCGGTTGTCTGTGAATGTGTGTGCATAGGAAGGATTCTTACCAAAGGAGGGCTTGTCATTATGCAATCAGGAGTGATTCAAAGGCTTTTTGGCTGGCAGAGCCCTATAGGGGCAATTTTGGATTTAGATGAAGCAGAGTGGTTCATTATGGCAATCTTAACTACTATAAAAACTGAGGATTTAACCCTGTTTGTGGAAGTGGGAAGTGGTTTTCCCTATTAACTCTTTGGTTCTCCAAGTATATATTGCTTTGCAGGACAGAGAGGACAAAAAGGCTGCTGTTTACGCCTGGGTGAAAGAAGCCGGTCAGAACTAATAAACTTAGACTTTAAATATTGCTTTTCATCTTCAAAAAATGTTTTATAAATAATAAGGACCAGATTCTGCCCCATTAAAATAATGTGCCAGTTCAAGCTCGGAATAGGGATTTCAGATATGAATCCCTCTTAAATGTGAAGGTGTTAATTAGAGGTAGGGGTGGCCATACTGGGATAGACCAAAGGTCTGTTTAGCCCAGTATTCTGTCTTCCAACTGTGGCCAGAGCCAGGGCCCGAAAGGGGAATGAACAGTACAGGTAATTCTCAACTCATGTATCCCCAGTCACTCATTGCCAGCTTCTGGCAAATAAAAACACCATTCCTGCCCATCCTGGCCAATACCCAGGGCATTGATGGACTTGTCCTCCATGAATTTATCTAGTTCTTTTTTGAACCCTGTTATAGTCGTGGTCTTCACAACACACTCTGGCAAGGAGTTCTACAGGTTGACTGCGTGTTTCATGAAAAAAAATACCTCCTTTTGTTTGTTTTAAACCTTCTGCTTATTAATTTCATTTGGTGACTCTTAATTCTTGTGTTACGGGAGAAACTAAATAACTTTTCCTTAATTGCTTTCTCCACAGTAGTCTTGCATCTATAAACATCTATCATATGCTTAGTCATCTTTTTTCCAAGATGAACAGTCTTAGGCTATGTCTACACTGCAGAGAAAAGTCGGAAAAAGATACACAAATTGTGGTTTGCAATTTGCGTATTTTTTTCCGAAAGAGGCTTTTCCAAAATTTGGCCCATCTACACAGGGCCAAATTTCAGAAAAATCTCCTCTTTCAGACCATCCCTTATTCCTCTCACCAAGAGCTATACAGGTGTGAGGAAAGAACACATCCACTTTTTCGGAAACTGTTCTCTTCTCATATGGCAGCCATTCCATATCCCTAATAATTTTTCTTGCCCTTTTTTTGAACCTTTTCAAATTCCAATATAGCTTTTTTGAGCTGAGAAACCACATCTCTCTTGGGTATCTCCTCCAGCATCTTTGTCATCATCAGGGGAGACTGGAACGCGAAGGTCGGAACAGATAACGAAGGTTGGGAGAGAGTCATGGGAAGGTTTGGATATGGAGAAAGAAACGAACGAGGCGAGAAACTACTGGAGTTTGCTATGGAGCACAAGATGATGATCTGCAACATGACATTCCAACAAAAGGACTGTAGGAAATGGACATGGTGATCGAATGACGGGAAGTCCAAGAACATGATAGATATGATCTTGATAAGAAGAAGATGGGTAACGTCAGTACAGCAGCACCGAACTTTCCAAGGAGCAGATATGGACTCGGACCACAGTCTAGTGATTGTGAACATCAAGATGAAACTTAAGAGAAAGTATAAGACACGGTTTAAGAAACAAAGACATGTGGCGAGGCGAGGCAAGGAAGAAAGAGGGAATGCGTACAAAGCAGCGAAGAGAAGATCAGGATTGTGGGCACAGAGAAAGACCTAGATAAGAGAGTTGAAGGGATAGCCATGGCGATTGAAGAGGAATTTGAGCAGATGGTTCTGGAAGAAGGGAAGATCAATAAGAAGTGGATTACGCAAGAGACACTGAAGTTGGTCCAAGAGAAGAGAGCACTGAAGATCAGAAGGGATGTTTCCGAGAGGGTGGAACAGCAATATAGTGAAATGAAATGAGGTAAGGAAAGCAGCCAGAATGGATAAGGCGAAATGGTTAGAGGAGCAGTGTGAAGATATAGAGAGGTATTACGGTGAGTGTAATACCAGGGAGGTGTATAAGATGATCAGGAATATTAATAGGAAGTGACAGACGAAGCAGATGGCAATCAAAGACGAGAATGACAAGGTGCTCATGAACAAGGAGAAGGTTGTGCAGCAATGGACGAGATATTGTATCAATCTGTACAAAGCACAGTTGGACCTGAGTGTCTTAGAGAGACTGAACGAAGAACTGAAAGAGATATCACCACCGAGTATCGAGAGCGAGACTGATATTTTGAAGGAGGAAGTAGAAAAAGCAGTGAAACGACTAAAGAACGACAAGAGCCCTGGAAATGATAAGATCACAGGAGAGATGATCAAATACAGTGGAGAAAGTATGATTCAAGAAATACACTGACTATGTAATATAGCATGAAAAGAAGGGAAGGCACCTAATGAATGGACAAGATCTGTGCTAGTGATAATACACAAGAAAGGAAGCGTGTTAGAGTGCAAGAACTACAGAATGATTGCCCTAACGAGTCATCTGGGCAAGGTGCTGATGATGATACTGACGGAGAGATTGAGATCGCAGATAGAAGAACATCTAGCGGATGAGCAAGCGGGATTCAGGAAAGATAGAAATACCATACAGCTGATATTGGCACTAAGATTGATAGCAGAGAAAGCTCGATGAAAGAACAAGAATATCTACAATTCCGTCTTCGATTTTCAGAAGGCATTTGACAGTATAGA
Organism: Pelochelys cantorii; assembly: GCA_032595735.1. Lineage (NCBI taxonomy): Eukaryota > Metazoa > Chordata > Testudines > Trionychidae > Pelochelys > Pelochelys cantorii. The sequence continues at coordinate 7,839,290 of CM064339.1, read as the reverse complement.
TCAGAAAGTGACTTGGGCGGTGTTGGAGTCATATGAAGTGGATAGCAGACTGATATGGTTTCTGAAGGAGATCAATGATAATGTGGAGGCAGAAGTGAGAACATGCAGAGAGTTGGGAAGTTGGTTTAGAATGAGTAGAGGTACGAGACAAGGAGATCCGATATCGCTGAGTAACTTCATCACATACCCAGAGAGAAATGGACAAGATCAAGGAAGAGGTAGAAGGGATATTGGTACATGGGATGAGAATTAACAACTTGAGGTTTGCAGATGATACAGTTATCATAGAGGAAAATGAAGAGAAGTTAGCGAGAATGGTGCAGGTGCTAAATGAGGAAGGGAAGCAGTACGGACTGATTATGAATATTGATAAAACGAAGACAATGGTATCTGGAGATAAGGAAATAGGAAGGAAGATCAGTATAGATGGGATCAAACTAGAGAACATAGAGAAGTTCACGTATTTGGGGAGCAACATGACATATGATCTAGACTATAAGAAGGAAATAGCGACTAGAATAGCAAAAGCAAGAGCGAGTTTGAAGGCAATGGATAAGATCTGGAAAAGCAAAGCGATTAGCTTAGGAACAAAGCTAAGTGCCTTGAAAACGTGTGTGTTCAGCAGCATGTTGTATGGATGTGAGACATGGGTAATAATGAAAGATTTGAAGAGAAGGATATTGGAATTCAAGAGGAGTTGTTATAGAAAGATCCTGAGAATAGGATGGATGCAGAAGGTCACCAACGAGGAATTATATAGGAAGATATAGACAAAAGAAAACCTACTGCAGAAGGTTATACAGCGGAAGCTACAGCTATTTGGGCATATCTGCAGAGTGAATGACGAGCGAAAAGTCAAGACCTTGGTATTTGGCATAATAGATGGTTCGAATAGGAGAGGCAGACCCCCACAGAGAATGGGTAGATGGTATAGTAGTTTGGGGTGGAGCTAGTCTACAGAAACTAAGCCATTCCGTCTACAGAAACTAAGCCATTCTGCACTGGACAGGGAAAGATGGAAGGAAATAGTGAGGGAGGCATTGGACACCAACCGGTGTTGAGCCTATGGTTGTTGATGATGATGATGAAGTGTGTTTGCAATACTAGGGCCTGAAGAAGCAGTGTGGCTGAAGGAAGGTGAGGGATGGAGAGGAGCATGTACAACAAATGGGGCAGGAGGTGCAGAAGAAAGAAGGGATGATGGTGGAGGTGAGTTTGCTGAGGGCCCTGAAGGTGAGAATGAAGAGCTGGAATTATTGAATGAAGTACAGTACAGGAAGCCAAGGAAGGGGTTGGGCAGTGTTAACTGACTTCCTCAGCTGATGTGTAGCCTGCACTCTTCATTCCTGTCTTCTTTTCTCCTTGCCTAACTAAGGCCGTGAATAGCAATTCTCTCTCCTGCCCCTGAAGGATAAATTATGGGCTCAGCAGTTTGGTCCCCACACAAAAACATTAAAAATAATCCTAATATGTAGGTTGGTGTTTGCAACTTGCAAACATGCACCCTGAGACTGTTCCTGAAACCACAGATTGGGCACTGGGTTTTACAGATTCAGAAGCATACGGAGTTGGATGGCTGTCACTGGCAGATAACATTCTTTGTTTAATCTCTCTGTATTCTGCCTTTTGTGCGAATCACTGGGAAATGACTTACAAGGCTCACACTGGGAAATATTTTTCGCAGTGCCAAATGGTCCTATTTGTTGAAAGTGATAGATAAAAGATGCAAGAAGAGTTCCACTGCTTATACTTCTTTCAATACTACATTGGTATCCAAAGGGGGTGATAAAATAATTTCATAATTTTGGCTTTTATGATGAGTTGAGCTAATTTGTTCAGCTTGTTATTGTGTGCAAATAGACCATGCAGTTTTACTTCTGATGGTGTGACATAATGGCTCAGGGGACTGGAAATGAGATATGGAGCCTTGCACTTCTGTGTGGCAAAAATCTAACCTATATTGGTTGTAACTAGAAAGTCAGCTGTTTGGCCCTTGAAAAGGGAGTTGAGGCAGTGTGCATATCCATTCTCTAGAAAAGGAGATACTAAAAATATTATAATAATTAGAAGACTTACCTGCATTGCCCAGGCCTCCCACTGGCTTCTCTCTGGGGCCAGCTTGGGACAGAGGGGGACCATGCAGCCTGCCTGCTGGCTTCTCCCAGGGGCCAGCCAAGGGCCTGGGGGTGCACTGCCCATGCACCAGCTTCTCCCCAGGGCCGGCCCTGGAGTGGCCGCACTGCCCATGCGCTGGCTTCTCTCGGGGGCCAGAACAGGGTGGTGGGGGCCATGCAGCCTGGTGGGCGACTGCTCCCTGGGGGCAGCCCAGGGTGGTGGGGGTCGTGTTGCCAGCCAGCAGCTGCTCTCCAGGGCTGGTGCACTTGCTGCCCTGCTGTGGTCATTTGTGAGTGTAACTGTTCCTGCTATCACATCCCTCCCTTTCCATTTGATGTGAAACAATCACTTTCTATGCATATCCCATAGTCCTGGCATAACCAAGCCCTGAACTTGCTTTAAGTTATGATATGTTCAAAGAGTTCCTCTTAAAGGGTAAGACCTAGGACGGGGTGTGCAAAAGGGCCTCCGCAGGCCAGATGCAGCCCGCTAAGCGCGTGGATCCAACCCGTGGAGGCCCTGCTGCTCCCCCACCCCAAGGCCAATCAGGGCCTGGGGGTGGGGGAGCTGCATGAAGCTTCCTTCGCCCTGCTCAGGCCCTGTGAGGAGCTCACGGCACTTCAAAGTGCCACATGCCCCTCACAGAGCGGGAGGAGGCTTCCCACGCTCCGCTGCCCCCAGGCCCTGATTGGCCTGGAGGTGAGGGAGCGTGCCAAGCCTCTTCCAGGGCATGGGTACCTAGTGGGAAGGGGGGGCAAAAGGGCTCCCCCACCCCCAGACCAGTCATGGTCTGGGGGTGGGGTAGCCCCACCCCTTCCCATTTAAGCTCCACCCCTTCCCACTTAGGCCCTGCCCCTTCCAGGGTAGCCCGGGGCTACTTCAAAAATTTTTGAAGTGGTCCCCGGGCAAAAATTATTGCCCATCCTGACTTAGGATCACCAAATTTAGTATGCAGCTTCCTTTTATCATAACTTAAAGAAATGTGATTGTTTTGCATCAAACAGAAAGGGAGGGGTGTGATAGGAGGGACAGTTATACTCATGAATGAACACAGGGGGCAGCAAGAGCCACAGCCCCATGGACCATCCCATGGCCCTGGGCGACCATGTTGTGGGCCCCCCCACTACCTCTCAGGACAGCCCTGGGGAGAAGCCTATGCAGGTCCTTCCCCCCTACCCCAAGCTGGCCCCAGGGAGAAGTCAGCAGATGGGACACGTGACCTCCGCTGCCCCTGAGCCAGCCCCAGGCAACACCAGGTAAGTCTTCTAGCCTTCATTATAAAATAGATTCCAAGACCAGAAGGGACCACTGTAATCATGTTGTTTGACCTCCTGTATAGCCCAAAATAATTCTTAGAGTAGAGGTCCTGCCTATGTCACTATCACTGGATGATAGGCCTATAGGTTAGATAGTTATGTGTGTAGACTGCTGCTTTTAAATCCTTTTGTCTCCATGTTCTTTGTTTTTACTGTGAGAATAAGGAATACTGTGCTTTGAAGAAGGCTATTTGGACACTGTATACACCAATGGTTACAGACTCCTCAAGGGAAGGACTGCAGATGCTGGACCCAGTAGATCAACTATGTAAGCATGGTTGATAGACAGGGTGTCGAGGTCCCGAGCTTTGGCTAAGAGTGGGAGAACTGTGACCTGACATTCCAGTCCAGAAGTAAAGGACTGAGACTGGACGCCTGAAGGCATGTGCTCAAAGAACAGACAGGACCCAAGGCAGCTACTCCTGCAACTGTGGCAGAGTGTTGCAATTCCTTTTACCTTGGTCAGTGCAGTTATAATGGGTTTTGTATTTTCTGCATTTTTTCAGACTCTGTGGTTTGACCTGCACCAGAGACTGTCAGACAGCGAAAGCACAGCTTGCACAGTGAGTATGCACACATGGGCTCTGTCCCTATGAAGATGAAAGCCTGTGTTTGCATATGCAAACATGAATACATACATTTCCCCACAGCCAGGCTCACAATCCCTTTTGGTTCATTTTCTGCAGACAAATATTATATGTACTGTGGTAATGCCTAGTGGTTCCAAATGGGATCTGCATGCCACTGTGGTAAGTGCTGTACAAACACACAGTAAGAAGCATCTAATTACAAATTGAAAAGAAGTCGAACAAGCCTTTCTCCTTTGAAGTGTGTCCAGGAGGTGAATGACACTGCTATTAGTGGTTTACACCCCTGTGCACAGAAAAATGACATTGAAGATGATTTTTCTCCATATCTTTCTTTCCTCATAATTACAAGTGGAGCCCAGAATCCAATTATCCCTTAATGGCAGGCAGTCCTTCATATGGATTTGAAAAGGCCTTTCTCCTTCCCCGGAGGCTCTTGCACTCATTTTTCTTTTGTCAGAAGAGTTTGATGTAAGTAGGAGGGTGCATTGATCACAGTTATACTAATTAAAACAGAAATATGAAGTGGAAACTGCCTCTCTCTTAGCTGTTTCTTGGAATCCCATAAACCCTCAGAATAGATCTATTGTACTTGCTATCTTAGCCATGATTTTAAAAGCAGGCTCTGTCTTAGAGGCATTTTGAATGCACCATCCATATCAGTGTTCCTGTAGCTGAATGACGCAAAGATTAACTTTATTTTTTGTTATATGTTTAGTTTATCATCCAGATTCATATTTCTAAGGGAATAAATATTAAATTAAATTGACAGCCATCTTTGTTAGCTCCACATTTGAAATCCCAATCCAGATTTTACTCTTATTTTATATTGGTATTACAGCAGAACTTTTGGGGCAGAAAATAAATTTTGTTCTGTATTTGTATAGCACCTAGCATAGAGGCATCTTGGACCACAACTGGAGGTCCTGCAGCATCAAGTGATAATAGGAACTTGGGGCTTGTCAACACCAAGGATTGATTGAAATAACTATTGCAGAATAGATTCTTGCATGGGTGCTAGGTGTGTTAGATAGCGGGTAATAGAACAGTTGACTAACTGCATGAATTCTTAGTGGTTAGTCAACTATTCTATAGTCCCTGGGGTGGGGCTGGCAACCAGTGCGATCCAGCCCGACTCCCAGAGAGCCCTCTGCCACCTCACGCAGCTGCCTCTGTATCAAAGGCAGCAGTATGGGGGTGCTTTTAAGCCAACTCCCCCCAGCACTGGCTCTTGCTTCCTCCCATTGCTGCCTCTAATACAGAGGCAGCAAGGGGGGAGGAAATGCAAGTAGTGGAGAAGATTAACCAACAAGCCTAGGTTTATCGGTTAATTGTCTACTTGACTACTCATTCACACCACTAATGGGTACTCTTATTCTTGAATACACATCCATGTGGGAAGTAATTCCAGAATAGCCATAAGCATTTTAAATTTAAACCCTTACCTTTTTCCAAAATAGCTCCTCTTTGAAGACAAGCCCTTGTTACCCTGAGGACAAGGGCAGACTGTTACAGCAATTACAGTGAACGTAAAATTCCCTCAGATGGAGATGTGCTAGTAAACGAGGTCTCGGACCTGAAGGCTGCATGCAACTGTCTAACTGGAAACTGAAGTGGCATTTCAAAGAAACTCATGCATTAAAAACTATTATGTGTTGATGTGTTTTACGTAGGAGCTGTTAATATTGCTGTGGTAATGCCTGACAGTCTTTGGACCCCCAGCCTTGTTTACAGAACATTATAAAGCAATGCATTGAGGTTTTAAGTGTGAAACAATTGCAGTGAACTGTTTAGGAGAGAAGGGAGCAGTCCAAGAGCAGAGTCATAATGAAACACAGGATAAAATAATCAAAGTGACACTGAGTCAGTTTGTCACATTGCTGAATGAATCTTGGAACACTGCTCATTCTGTGCTCCGTGGTGGTGATTTTGTGGCAATAGGGTGACAAAAGTGTCACACAACAACCAGAAGAATACAGAAACGTCAGAAAGGCACTTCGCTCGGGAAGAAAAAGAGTGCACCTCAGGCTACGGCAAAGCACTGCTATTGGATCTGGAAGTTTTCCAAAGGGGCTTGCCATAAAGGAAACTGGCACTGCGTGATCCAGATGAACAGAGACAGGCATAGAGGTGACCTAGTGATGTTCCCTATTGGACTGAAACAATCCTCAGTGGATAGAGAAGTGGAAATGTAACAGCAGGAGGAAACGCCTGCCTCCCTGAAGCAAACCTGAGTCCCTGACTTCCTCAGAAAAACACCTTGGGCCTTTGTTCCCAAAAGGACACCCATACAGGGAAGCCACACAGCAGCTTTGTGTATGCTGGACTCAACTTCCCTCATTTTGAAGGATTCAGAAATCCTTCTCCAGACAAGCCAGCAGCTGATTTTCTTTGGTGACCATTCACACTTAATCCTCCTGCAGCTGACACCAGTGAATGCCCAACACATGTAATTTGACCATAGGGACATTAATCACTCAGCGCAGAATAATTAGCCAATGTGTCTTCACCCAATTTTCTAGAACTATCTGCACTTTGGGATTTTGGCTGAAGGCTTGAAATGCTGGGTACTGGGGATGCTGTATTGCTGTAGGAGAATCAGCAGCATCTGATCCTGCATTAAATGAACACAGCATTAATTATGGGGCTGCCAAGTTAACCAACAAACCTGCCTCTACCAAAGCAGCAGAGGAGCAATCATCTCTTGGTTGGTTGGCTGTAGTTCCGGTTTGGAAATGTACAAATTATCAAACTAAGTTATGAACAGTTAATCTGAGCATAGGGATCTGAAGCAGAAACTGAGAGGTTCTCATTCCCATTCTGACACAGTCTTGCCTGTGTCTTTGGTCACTTCAGTTATGTCTACAATGCAGTGCTATTTTGGGATACCCAAACTAGCTACTCCACGTCTTTTGAGCATGTCTGTTATTTCAAAATATAACAGGCTCGCTATTCCGACATCCCTGTCTATGAGGAGTAAGGGACATTTCAGAATTGTGATTTATTTCAAAATAAATGCTGTGTAGACAGTGCCAAATTTTTAAATAAGCTATTTCAAAATAAGATTGGAATAAGACACGCATATCTTATTTCAACCTATGGTGCAGTGTAGATGCACCCTTCTTGTCACTGCTCCTTGTCTTGGTTTCCCTGTCTGTGAAATGGAGATAACAATGCTTGTCTGCCTTACAGAGGTGTGATAAAGATTGGTTGGTTAATATTTCTAAAGCACTTCAAGGCTCAATACTGTTATTTCTTATTTTGTGCTTTGCCCTTCTCTGTTCTCTTAGCTCCCAAATGCAGGACTGTTGCTGCTTATGCTGAGAAATACTAAAATGCTGAAAATTACACACCCTGTGAATAGGTATAAATAGATTTTTTTTCACGGGAGGATATTTTGCATTTGTCTATTTATGACAGGGAACTTGAAGGCAGGACAGATCTGTTGAGGTAGGAGGCACTAACATGTGTTCTTGCTTGTCTTTTGCCAGTCTATTAAAAAAAACCCAATAACCCTCAATGCGTATGTTGTACAGGCCAAACCCTGCCACTGAGGTCACTGTTTTTATTTTGGGAGTCGCATGTGTAAAGTCTCATCCATTATTGCACAGCCTCCAACTCCTTGTTTACTGAGAAGGGGGAACTGGGAAGCACCAGGCATGCTTGATGTAGCAAGAGCTCCTACACACCATCAAAATGGTTTAGACCTGAGCACAGTATGGAAACCAGCTTGGTCTCTGTGGCTGACAGTCTCTGTCTGGGCAAGGCAACCTAATGAGATCCTTGACAACTTTTAAGTGCAATCATTAAATAGCACTGAGCATGGGATTTTGCCTGTTTACCTGTAGGCAAGATGAGGCTCTCTGTAAGGCTCTCCAGGGTATATCGAATACTAGCTATTCCCTGCCTCCCTCCACTGTGACCCTATACTCTCACATGCAGTTAACCACTCCAGGCCAAATTCTATTCTCATGAATTGGAATTGCAGAGTAACTCCTTGACTCCCATTTCATTCCACTGGACTTACATCAAGGTAGCTCACAGTAAAATCAGTCCATGCCTCAGACAGTTCACACGTCAAAAAATGCACATGCCTAGATGTACAAGAGATGTACAAGTTAGCAACATGTGCCTTCACCGTGTGTCTTTTCTTGGCTCTGAATGGTGGAAAATAAGGCTAAATAATCACACCCAAAAGACTGAGAGTGCATTAAGTGTGACTTCCAACTCCACAGCTAAAAACCAGTGCTCACTGAAAATCTCAAAGCCAATTATCCATAGCAATGCTCTGCCTCTGGCAAATTAGCGCTGAGAGCAAGATACTCAAAAGTGACTAATCATCTTGGGTGAGAGTCTATAGCTTGCAATGTGCCAGAGGTCAGACCAGAGATCACAATGGTCCCTTCTGACGTTCAAGTCTATTAGGGTGCATCTACACAGCACCCTAAACTCAAAATAACATGCGCAATTTGCGCTATGCAAATTACGTATCTTATCTCAAATTTATTTCAAAATAGCTTATTTTGAAATTTGGTGTGTCTACACAGTGCCAAATTTCAAAATAAAGCACTATTTCAAGCCATCCCTTATCCCTTGCACAACAAGGTTTGCCGGGATTGTGAAATAGCATGCGTTATTTCAAAAAACATTTTGAAATAACGGGTGGCTTGTGTAGACATGGGGTAGCTATTTCAGGATACCTCTGGTATCTCGAAATAGCCGTGCAGTGTAGACGTACCTTTAGTGTTGTTTTGGCATTGGAGGCACATTTGAGGGGATCTGATTTTCAGAAAATGCTAAGCACCTGCCTTCTGAAAACTTTCACCTGGAACAGTCTACTTCTTTAGAGTAGGGAAAGGGACAGTGATACACTGCTTTCATACACACACACAAAAAAAAGAATAAATCACTGGCTTATGCTCTCTAAGAGCATTTGTCTTTGGGCAAAGACCTTGCCTGGAAAATTTCACCTATGAGAATGTTTCAGGAAGCTAATAGTGACTAAAATTAGGGGACTATTGTGTCCAAGAAAAGGCTAGTGAGTTGCTTCTGTTTATCCTACTTTATATTACACAAGAATTAAGGAGAATACAGTGAAATTATTAGAAGGCAGCAAGATTAAATGCACATAAAATGAAATAAATAGTTACACAATTGTGGAACTCACTGCTGCAGGATGTTGTTTAGGTGCAAATGGCTTAGTTTGAAAAGAGAAATAGTCATTGGGATAAGATTAGCTGTCAAAACTTATTGTGTACAGTAAGGGAATACATTTGTCAGTAGCTGGTGTCAGGAACAATTTTACCCTGTGGTAAATAGTACTGAAAAATACATTGTGGGATGTTTTACTGAGATGGCTGCTTTGTGTGGCATGAGCTGCTCTCGGAGACAGGATACCAGAGTTGGACCTTAATTATTTTCAGTTATGTCAATTCCTATTGTCATATGATGTGTGTGAAGAGGCAGAATGTCTGGGAAAATGGCTTTTCATATTCTTCTTTGCTCATTTCATTGGTGGTGATGCTGTTTGTTTTAAGGAGCAAAATGGGTTAGTCATGAGAGACTTCACTTTTAATGAAATGCTGCAACTGATTATTAATAACAAATGAAATATGAAAATCGAATGGCTAAAATCTCATTTCCATTCTAGAGAACAGCACTTTAGCTTCCTTTTTATCCTGTGTCTGCATCCCATTGCTATCTAGGGACAAAAGGTGTTTTAAATTAAAAGTGGGATAGCTTATCATGATGAAACAAAATGTGCCATCTGGCATTGTTAAAATCAATTATGAATAGAAATTTGGTTTGGGAAAAAATATCCTTACATGGATGGATCTTTGCATGGATCTCTTGTGTCTAGAACATGTATGTGTAATAAAGCATGGAGGTCTCCAGGGAAATCCTTACCTCTGTGTCCCTAGTAGTCTACAAAACCAACTTGGAGTCCTGTGGTACCTTAGAGACTAACAGATTTATTAGGGTGTAAGCTTTTGTGGGTAAAATTGACTTCATCAGATGAATTGGAGTGGAAATTACAGGGTATGTATATAAAAGTACAACAAAAGAAAGAATAATTTATACCTTCAAGTCAGGACCTCTCAGTATGCCAACATTTTTATGCCTGACCAAGAACAATGTTTCCTCAGTTCCTGTCCCCTAGCATTCCTTCTCTAATTGTGCTACATTGATGACAGATTCATCATATGGACTCACAAGAAGGAGGCCCTTGAAGAATTCCACCAGGATTTCAACAATTTCCACCCTGCTATCAACCTCAGCCTGGACCAATCCCCACAAGAGATTCACTTCCTGGACACTACAGTACAAAGAAATGATGGTCACATAAACGTCACCCTATACCGGAAACCTACTGACCTCTATTCTTACCTACATGCCTCTCGTTTCCATCCAGTACACATCACACAATTCACTGTCTACAGCTGAGCCCTAAGATATAACTGGATTTGCTCAGACATCCCTCAGTATGTATGCATACTGTGGGGCCATGCACATACCCATAGCAGTGGTGCTGACTTGAAGGTATAAATTGTTCTTAGTTTTCTTGTAGTTTTATATACATACAGACCCCTACAAGATTTTTATCAAGCATTCTTAAAACTTAGCTTCCCTCCTGGGGAAGTGAAGAAACAGATCAACAGAGCCAGACAAGTCCCCAGAAGTCACCTACTTCAGGACAGGCCCAATAAGGAAAATAACAGAACACCCCTGGTCATCACCTACAGCCCCCAGCTTAAACCCCTCCAGCACATCCTTGACAATCTACAGCCTACCTTGGAAAACAATCCCTCACTCTCACAGGCCTTGGGAGACAGGCCTCATCTACAGATAGCCCCCCCAACTTGAAGCAAATGTTCACGAGCGCCACACATCACACTACAGAAACACTTACCCAGGAACCTATCCCTGCAACAAGCTCCGTTGCCAAATCTGTCCACATATCTATACAAGTGACATCATCACAGGACCTAACCACATAAGCTACCACATCAGGGGATCACCCACCTGCAAGTCCACTAATGTGATATATGCCATCAAGTGCCAGCAATGCCCCTCTGCCACGTATATTGGCCAAATCGAACAGTGTCTGCACCAAAGGATAAATAGGCACCAGTCAGACATCAAGAATGGTAACACACATAAGTCAGTAGGAGAACACTTAAACCTCCCTGGATATTCAGTAATGGATTTAAAAGTAGTTCTCCTTCCACAAAAATAACTTCAAAACTCAATTACAAAGGGAAACAGCTGAACACCAATTCATTTGCAAATTCAAAATACAATCACATTAGGCCTGGTTAATGCACTTCAAAGGCAATTTCCCCTCTCTTGCTATTCGCATCTCCCCATCAGCTGCTGTGAATGAGCTACATCTACCTTGACTTGATTAGTCTCATTAACACTGGTCCTACACTTGATAAGTCACTTCTTTCTTTTGTTGTTCTTTAATATATATGTATGTATGTGTATACACACACACACACACACACCCCTCTGTAATTTCTACTCCAATTCATCTGATGAAGTATGTTTTACCCACAAGAGCTGATGTGCTAATAAATCCAGGTGCCACTGGACTTGTTGTTTTTGCAGATACAGACTAGCATGGCTACCCCCTGAGACTTTTCACCTAGTAATCTAGTGAGACCATGATGTGCTGCCATGCATGGAACCTCAGCAAAGTAATGAGATGTTAACTACAGTAACTGTAGACCCCTCATGGCTGCATGTGATTTCTGAACAGGACACAAAGCCACACTTTCTTATCTTGGACAAGGCATCCCTTTTATTATCTGATTTTATCTTCTCATCCTAATGTGTAGGAAGAGTGACTTAGTCAAGGTATTATTGACCAGCTCTGCAGAGTGGAGCTGAATTCTCTGCCCAGCCCTAAGGACTTTAAACCATCCGTAGCCCATCTACAAATACAGGTGGAAAAATCCCACTGAGCTGATTTAATTGGAACAATATCAAATTCCCAGAGTCCAGACCCCAGTCCACTGTGAGAGTTCAAGGACCATATTTTTACCCACCCCTTTTAGATCAAAAGAGCCCTTAATAATGTTAGGAATTATTAAGAAAGGGATAGAAAATAAGACCCAGAATATCTTACTGCCCCTGTATAAAACTATGGTACGCCCACATCTTGAGTACTGTGTACAGATGTGGTCTCCTCACCTCAAAAAAGATACTTTGGCCTTGGAAAGGGTTCAGAAAAGGGCAACTAAAATGTTTAGGGGTTTGGAACAGTTTCCATATGAAGAGAGGCGACAGCGACTGGGACTTTTCAGTTTGGAAAAGAGGAGACTGAGGAGGGATATGATAGAGGTGTATAAAATCATGAGTGGTGTGGAGAGGGTGAATAAAGAAAAGTTATTCATTAATTCCCATAATATAAGTACTAGAGGACACCAAATGAAATTAATGGGGTTTAAAACTAATAAGCAAAAGTTCTTCTTCACACAGCACATAGTCAACCTTGGAACTCCTTGCCAGAGGAGGCTGTGAAGGCTAGAACTATAACAGAGTTTAAAGAGAAGCTAGATAAATTCATGGAGGTTAGGTCCATAAAAGGCTATTAACCAGGGGGTAGGAATGGTGTCCCTGGCCTCTGTTTGCCAGAGGCTGGAGATGGATGGCACAAGACAAATTGCTTGATCATTGTCTTCGGTCCACCCCCTCCAGGGCACTTGGCACTGGCCACTGTTGGCAGACAGGCTACTGGGCTAGATGGACCTTTGGTCTGACCCAGTACGGCCATTCTTATGTTCTTATGTTGAAACCTTCCACAAAGGGAGATGTCTTCCTCTTACTTCTCAGTGGCATTACAGCAGAGATGAATTTGGTCTTGAGTCTATCATTAAACACCACAGTGCGAAGGAAGCAAAATGTATGACAAGAAGTAATCTCTACCTGCAATGTGACTGGTATTCACTGCAGTAAATTATATCAAAATTCACTGTCTTCTGTTCCATGTTCCCTTCCACCACACATGCCTGAAACAGATTGCCTATCTAATTAGATTTGACAGGCACTATGCAAAAATATTGTTGTCAGAGCTTAGCCTTTCCCTTGATGTTCTAATTCACAAACAGTTAATGACATTACAGAAAGGTATTCATTAGATGTTCACCCTGCACTAGACCCAAAATACCTTTTAAATAGATCTTGTTAGTTGCCCCCCCCCCCCCACACACACACACACTTCCTGTCTATTGTTTTCATTCTACATTACTCTGTGGAATGGGCTCTCTGATGCACTTTGAATTTGCTTTACAGGGCTGTATCTGTATCATAATAACCAGCAGACAGTGGAGCTAGGCAACTTTCATACTATTGTGCGTACCATGTGATTTGGGTAACATGTAGTATCTGCTTAAGAAAGCAAAGAATGTAAATGCATTTCATCACATCACATTTTAAAGCACTATGAGCAGTACAGCACTTCACAGGCCTAGATTCAAAGGCGTGACAATCAGACCTTTACATGAGGGACATTAGTACAGGAAGCTTGAATTGCCAGTGGTTTAGGTAGTGTAGAGCATGCAAAGCTTTCCACGGTCTCTGTTGCTTATTTGTTTCTGCTATACAGTGAGATTACACCAAGTTTGTGTTAAACGGAGGTAAGCTGTATTCCGACGCAGGTCAGAGAACTGTAAAAAAATTGAGGTAGAAGTTACCTCAGGAAGTCATCTAGTCCAACCCCCTGCCCGCAGTAAGACCCACCCCCACTAACTCATCCCAGCCAGGGCTATGTCAAGCCTGCCCTTAAAAACCTCTAAGGATGAAGACTCCACCACCTCCCTAGGTAACCCATTCCAGTGCTTCACCACTCTCCTAGTGAAATAGTTTTTTCTAATATCCAACCTAGACCTACCCCACTGCAACTTGAGACCATTGCTCCTTGTTCTGTCATCTGTCACTACTGAGAAAGCTTTCTCCATCCTCTTTGGAACTCCCTGCCCTTCAGGTAGAATCATAGAATCATAGAACCATAGAGCTGGAAGAGACCTCAGGAGGTCATCAAGTCCAGCCCCCTGCCCAAGACAGGACCAATCCTAACTAAATCAACCCAGCCCGGGCTTTGTCAAGCTGAGACTTAAAAACCTCTAGGGATGGAGATTCCACCATCTCCCGAGGGAACCCATTCCACTGTTTCACCACCCTCTTAGTGAAATAGTTTTTCCTAATATCCAACCTAGACTTCTCCCACTGTAACTTGAGACCATTGCTCCTTGTTCTGCCATCCGTCACTACTGTGAACAGCCTTTCTCCATCCTCTTTGGAACCTCCTTTCAGGAAGTTGAAGGCTGCTATCAAATCCCCCCTCACTCTTCTCTTGTGCAGACTAAACAAACCCAAATCCCTCAGTCTCTCCTCATAGGTCATGGGCTCCAGCCCCCTCATCATTTTGGTCGCCCTCTGCTGGACCCTCTCCAATGCATCCACATCCTTTCTTGAGTGGGGGGCCCAGAACTGGACACAATATTCCAGTTTTTTGTTTTGTTTTGTTTTCTTTTTTTTTTCCACTTCCTCTTTGCCCTCCCCCTCCCCTTCATGGAGCGTGTGCTGTGATTGGCTGTGATTGGCAGGTGGAAACTGTTGGCTTCTAATTAGAGTTTGAATTCTAGAAGCCTCTGCTGATTGGCTGAGCCTTGGTAGGGGGAGGGACTTTCAGGCAGTCCAGGGCTTTATAAGGCTCCTTGGGCAAGCGACCAAGTGAGTGCTAACAGGGAGTTTAGAGAGGGAGTTCGGAAGGGGAGAGGGAAGGGGGGGAGGTTCTCTTTCTTTTTAAATCCCTTCTCCAGGACAGCAGGGATGGATGGTGATGGGTCTGCTGTTATTACCTGCATGGAGTGTGCCATGTTTGTCTTCCTCCCGGAAAAAAGAACGGATTTCATCTGCACTAAGTGCAAGCTGGTCGCCATTTTGGAAGAAAAAATTAGAGGACTGGAGGCCCAAGTGTCGACCCTACGCTCGATCAGAGAGGATGAAGACTTCCTCGGTAGAAGGCAGCATTTAATCCTTCAAGCACGGGAGGCGGAAGAGTCAGAGAGGGCAGTACACGACCAGGAAGAGAACTGGCAGCATGTAACTTCTAGAAGGGGAAAAAGGCCAGCATGGGAATCCCCCAATGCTATAGAGGTAAGTAATCGCTTTCAGGCTCTCTCCACAGGCTCTGCGGTGGTGAATGCTTTGAAAGGGACCTCATAAGGAAGAAACCGGAAGGGAACACCATGTACTGGAAGGCATGGGATGCGTATTCCTAGGGATGGGGGTTCCACGGCCACCACTCCCAAAAGAAAACGACGGGTGGTGGTGGTCGGGGACTCCCTTCTAAGAGGACCTGGAATCTCAAGAGGTGTGCTGCTTACCAGGAGCTCGCATTCAGGATGTGACTGAGAGGCTTACCAAACTGATCAAACCTTCAGATCGCTACCCCTTCCTGCTTCTCCACGTGGGAACTAACGATACGGCCAAGAATGACCTTGAGCGGGTTACTGCAGATTATGTAGCTCTGGGAAGAAGGATCCAAGAATTCGGCACTCCCCTGAGGGGAGTGGGAAAGTCGGATACTGGGAAGAAATGCAGAGAGGAACGAGCAAGAAAGGAGGACCCCTGTTTCGAATGGGGAAGATAGGGCGATCAACTGGTTACCTGAGGTGTTTGTAGACTAATGCGAGAAGCCTGGGCAACAAACAGGAAGAACTGGAGGCCCTGGCCCAGTCCAAGAAATAGGATTTAATTGGGATAACAGAGACTTGGTGGGATGACTCACATGACTGGAGCGCTGTCATGGAAGGGTATAAACTGTTCAGGAAGAACAGGCAGGGGAGAAAAGGAGGAGCTGCACTATATGTAAGAGAGCACTACGATTGCTCTGAACTCCAGTATAAAGAGGGATAAAAACCTGTTGAGAGTCTATGGGTTAAGTTTAAAGGAGCAAACAACAGCAGTGATGTTGTGGTTGCTGTCTGCTACAGGCCACCGAATCAGGTAGATGAGGTAGATGAGGCTTTCTTCGGACAACTGAGAGAAGTTTCCAGATCGCAGGCCCTGATTCTCGTGGGGGACTTTAATCACCCTGACATCTGTTGGGAAACCAATACGGCAGTACACAGGCAATCCAGGAAGTTTTTGGAGAATGTTGGGGATAACTTCTTGGTACAAGTGCTGAAGGATCCGACCAGGGGCCGTGCGCAGCTTGAATCTTCTGCTCACAAACAGGGAGGAACTAATAGGGGAAGTAGAGGTGGGTGACAACCTGGGAAGCAGTGATCATGAGATGGTAGATTTCAGGATCCTGACCAAAGGAAGAAAAGAGAGTAGTAAAATACACACCTTGGACTTCAAAAAAGCAGATTTTGACTCCCTCAGAGATCTGATGGGCAGAATCCCCTGGGATGCTAACATGAAGGGGAAAGGAGTCCAGGACAGCTAGCAGTATTTTAAAGAAGCCTTATTGAAGGCACAGAAAGAAACTATCCCGACACGTAGCAAGAGAGGCAAAAATGGTAGGAGACCGGATTGGCTTACGGGGGAAATCCTTGGTGAACTTAAGCACAAAAAGGAAACTTACAAAAAGTGGAAACTTTGACATATGACCAGGGAGGGGTTTAAATGTATAGCTCGAGAATGCCGGGGGGTTATCAGGAAGGTGAAAGCGTAAATGGAATTGCGACTGGCTAAGGATGTGAAGGATAACAAGAAAGGTTTCTACAGGCATGTTAACAAGAAAAAGGTGATCAGAGAGGGTGTGCGGCCCCAACTGGATGAAGGAGGTAACTTAGTGACAGATGATGTGGGGAAAGCTGAAGTACTCAATGCTTTCTTTGCCTCTGTATTCACGGACAATGTCAGCGCAGAAGTCCAGGAGCCAAGTGACGCAAGATGGGATGAAGATGGACAGCCCGTGGTGGGTAAAGAACAGGTTAGGAACTATTTAGAAAAGCTAAACGTGCACAAATCCATGGGTCCGGACTTAATGCATCCAAGGCTACTGAGGGAGTTGGCAAATGTCATTGAGGAGCCTTTGGCCATTATCTTTGAAAAGTCGTGGCGATTGGGAGAGATCCCGCATGATTGGAAAAAGGCAAATGTAGTGCCCATCTTCAAAAAAGGGAAGAAGGACGATCCAGGGAACTATAGGCCGGTCAGTCTTACCTCGGTTCCTGGAAAAATCATGGAAGGGATCCTTAAGGAATCCATTTTAAGGCACTTGGAAGAGAGGAAAGTGATTAGGAATAGTCAGCATGGATTCACAAAGGGCAAGTCGTGCCTGACTTGATTTGATTAGCTTCTATGATGAGGTAACTGGCTCTGTGGATGTGGGAAAGTCAGTGGATGTGATCTACCTTGACTTTAACAAGGCTTTTGATACGGTCTCCCACAATATTCTTCCCAGCAAGTTAAGGGAATGTGGATTGGATAAATGGACAGTAAGATGGATAGAAAGATGGCTAGAAGGCTGGGCCCAGCGGGTTGTGATCAACGGCTCGATGTCAGGATGGCGGTCGGTTACTAGCGGAGTGCCCCAAGGTTCGGTTCTAGGACCGGTTTTGTTCAATATCTTTATTAATGACCTGGATGAGGGGATGGATTGCACCCTCAGCAAGTTTGCGGATGACACTAAGCTAGGGGGAGAGGTAGATATGCTTGAGGGCAGAGATAGGGTCCAGAGTGACTTAGTCAAATTGGAGGATTGGGCCACAAGAAATCTGATGAAGTTCAACAAAGAGAAGTGCAGAATCCTGCACTTGGGACGGAAGAATCCCAAGCATAGTTACAAGCTGGGGACCAACCAGCTAAGTAGCAGTTCTGCAGAAAAGGACCAGGGGGTTACAGTGGATGAGAAGCTGGATATGAGTCAACAGTGTGCCCTTGTAGCCAAGAAGGCTAATGGCATATTAGGTTGCATTAAGAGGAGCATTGCCAGCAGATCCAGAGATATGATTATTCCCCTTTATTCAGCTCTGGTGAGGCCACATCTGGAGTACTGTGTCCAGTTCTGGGCCCCCCACTACAAAAAGGATATGGACACATTGGAGAGGGTCCAGCGGAGGGCAACCAAAATGATTAGGGGGCTGGAGCATATGACTTATGAGGAGAGGCTGAGGGAGTTGGGTCTGTTTAGTCTGCAGAAGCAAAGAGTGAGGGGGGATTTGATAGCAGCCTTCAACTTCCTGAAGGGAGGTTCCAAAGAGGATGGAGAAAGGCTGTTCTCAGTAGTGATGGATGGCAGAACAAGGAGCAATGGTCTCAAGTTGTGGTGGGAGAGGTCCAGGTTGGATATTAGGAAAAACTATTTCACTCGGAGGGTAGTGAAGCACTGGAATGGGTTACCTAGGGAAGTAGTGAAGTCTCCATCCCTAGAGGTGTTTAAGTCTTGGCTTGACCAAGCCCTGGCTGGGTTGATTTAGTTGGGATTGGTCCTGCCCAGAGCAGGGCGCTGGACTTGATGACCTTCTGAGGTCTCTTCCAGCTCTATGGTTCTATGAGTCTATGATTCTAAGATATGTAGCCTCACCAGAGCCGAATAAAGGGGAATAATCACTTCTCTGGATCTGCTGGCAATGCTCCTCCTAATGCACCCTAATATGCCATTCACCTTCTTGGCGACAAGGGCACACTGTTGACTCATATCCAGCTTCTCATCCACTGTAACCCCCTGGTCCTTTTCTGCAGAACTGCTACTTAGCTGGTTGGTCCCCAGCTTCTCATCCACTGTAATTCCCAGGTCCTTTTCTACCGACCTCCTACTTAGCCACTCAGCCTGTAACAATGCTTGGGATTCTTCCGTCCCAAGTGCAGGACTCTACACTTGTCCTTGTTGAACCTCATTAGATTTCTTTTGGCCCAATCCTCTACTCTGTCCAGGTCACTCTGGACCCTATCCCTGCCCTCCAGCGTGTCTACTTCTCTCCCTAGCTTAGTGTCATCTGTGAACTTGCTGAGGGTGCAATCCGTCCCCTCATCCAGGTCATTAATAAAGATGTTGAACAAAACCTGTCCTAGAACAGAGTCTTGGGGCACTCCGCTGGAAACCGACTGCCAACCTGACATCGAGCCTGACATTGATCACTACCTGTTGGGCCCGACAGTCTAGCCAGCTTTCTATCCATCTTACAGTCCATGTATCCAATCCATATTCCCTTAACTTCCTGGCAAGAATATTGTGGGAGACCATATCGAAAGCTTTGCTAAAGTCAAGGTATATCACATCCACCAACTTTCTCATAGCCACAGAGCCAGTTACCTCATCATAGAAGCTAATCAGTTTGGTCAGACATGACTTGCCCTTCGTGAATCCATGTTGACTATTCCTGATCACTTTCCCCTCTTCCAAGTGCCTCTGGGCGCACGACACATGTGCGGGCCCACCCCTGGAACGCGTGGCCCCGCCTCCGGGTGCACGACGCATGCACAGGCCCGTCCCCGGGGCGCCTGGACGGACGCACAGTGCATGTGCTGCCCAGTTAGCCTGGCCACCGCTGATGACGTGCAGCCCGGAGCCGCCCGGGGCGGGCTGCGCCTGGCCATGTAGGGCCCTGCAGCCACGGGGGAAGGGCGCTGCTGGCCGGTGCTCCGGGGGTTAACACGGCCCCCACCCCGGGCGGCCGCTGCAGTCCACTGGGAGCCAGGCGCCCCCCGTAGGTTGGCACCCTGGGCAGCTGCCCGGCTAGCCCACCCCTTAGTCCAGCCCTGCTGCAATTCCAATTGTGCTTTTGCCTTCCTGATAACTCCCCTGCATTCTCAAGCAAAATATTTATACTCCTCCCTAGTCATCTGTCCAAGTTTCCACTTCTTGTAAGCTTCCTTTTTGTGTTTAAGCTCACCAAGAATGTCCCCGATAAGCCAGTCTGGTCGCCTACCATATTTACTTTTCTTGCTGCGCATTGGGATGGTTTCTTCCGTGCCTTTAATAAGGCTTCTTTAAAATACTGCCAGTTCTCCTGGACTCCTTTCCCCTTCATGTAAGCATCCCAGGGGATCCTGCCCATCAGTTCTCTGAGGAAGTCAAAGTCTGCTTTTCTGAAGTCCAGGGTGTGTATTTTGTTACTCTCCTTTCTTCCTTTGTGTCAGGATCCTGAAGGCTGCTATTAAAACCCCCCCTCACTCTTCTCTTCTGTAGACTAAACAAACACAAATCCCTCAGTCTCTCCTCATAAGTCATGCACCCGAGCCCCTTAATCATTTTGGTGTCCTCCTCTGGACTCTCTCCCATTTGTCCACATCCTTTCCAGTAGTGGGGAGCACAAAACTGGATGCAGTACTCCAGATGTGGCCTCACCAGTGCTGAATAGAGGGAAATAATTACTTCTCTAGATCTGTTGGCAATGCTCCTACCAATGCAGCCCAATATTCAGCTAACCTTCTGGCAAAAAGGACACACTTTTGAGTGATATCCAGCTTCTTATCTACTATAATCCCCAGGTCCTTTTCTGCAGAGCTGTTGCTTAGCCAGTCAGTCCCCAGCCTGTAACAATACTTGGGATTCTTCCATCCCAAGTTCAGGACTCTACACTTATTCTTGTTGAATCTCATCATATTTCTTTTGGCCCAATCCTCCAATTTGTCTAGGTCACTCCGGACCCTATTCCTACCCTCCAACATATCCATCTCTCCCCCAGCTTAGTGTCACCTGCAAACTTGCTGAAGGTGCATCCATCCCCTCATCCAAAGCCTGTTGAATAAAACCAGCCCCAGGATCAATCCTTGGGACACTCTGATTCATACTGGCTGACAACTAGACATCAGCCACTGATGTCCCATTGAGCCCACCGATCTTGCCAGCTTTCTATCCACCTCATAGTTCATTCACCCCATCTATACTTCTTAACTTGCTGGCAAGTATACTCTGGGAGACCATTCTGAAAACTTAGCTAAAGTTAAGGAACATCACATCCACCGGTTTCCTCATATCCATAGAGCCAGTCATCTCATCATAGAAGGCAGTTTGCTTTGTCAGGTATGACTTGCCCTTGGTGAATCCATGTTGACTCTTCCTGATCACCTTCCTCTCCTTCAAGTTTTTCAAAATAGACTCCTCCATGATTTTTCCAGGTGCTATGGTGAGTCTGACTGGTCTATAGTTCTGTCTGGTCTGTGGTTTATCTCAGGTCATATTTGATGGAGTTGAGATGGATTGCTTTGAAACACTCAAACCTCAGGTAACTGCAGAATTTCTGGTCTCTCTCTTAGCTTTCCTTCCCTGGGAGACCCAAGACAATGATCATTTTTAACAGTGAGTGGATTGCCACCACCCTTTAAGCTGACAATACTCCAACCCAGAAGTTGCACTCTGTGGTCCTATAGAAGTCAGGATGCACTTATTCACAGTACCTTTCTCATAAGCTGTGATTTGTAGCCATAATTTTTTGAAGAAGCTTTCATTATAGTTACTGTTTGATGCACTTGAATTTAAAGCAAAGATATTCAAAGATTTACTGCTCAGCACTTACAAACACTACCAGGTTCACTGGGAAAGTCCAATTAAGATCAACAAAGAAAATCGCTACATGGTTTTTATTTTTATTATGGCAGCACTTAGACTTGGAAGCCCCTTCTGAGATCAGAGCCTCATTGTGCTCTTTTATTCCTGCTGTGGTGAAGGACTGCCCTGGCCTGAAACAGAGCTGAAATGACTTGCCCAAAGTCACATGCAGTGAAACAGCTAGAAATAGAACCAATGGCTCCTGGCCTCCAGTCGAGTATTTTATCTACTAAATGGTGCTTCCTTCACTGCTGTTTGGTGAAAGCAGGCCTTCCATAACAAGTAATTAAGTAGACTGAGAGAGTGTAAGACTAATGTAAAAATGACAGCAGGTGACTGCCAAGACTGTGATTGTGACATAAAACAAAGAAATCTACCAACTTTATTTCCCAGCCCCTAGTTTTATTGATTTGTTTTGTCTTTTCAGTATCTCTTTTTGGTACGGAATGAGATGACAGTTTCCCAGAAACACCTGGGGGAATTCTGCAGCTCCCTTAAGCAATACCTGAAGAATGTGGCAGGACAGAGAGACTGTTTCCAGTAAGTATGTTTCTCCACCTCTGGGAGCGATTATTTCAAAATATAAGTCTCTTCAAGTACATATTGCTTTAGGTACTTGAATGCCAACAGCTTTTCCAATTACAAATGGCATGTACAGAACACAGCTCTAGGTGTGGTCTAGCGACAACCTGAATCAAACCCCAGATTCAATAACCCTCAAAATTGGGCAGAAAGGGGCAAGAACAATTTCAAAATGGGAACCTGGGTCAGTGTCCAAATTACGCCTTTATAATGGCTCCACCCACAGCCCCAGATCAGAAATCTCACAGTTTAAGGGTGCTCAGATCTGATACAGCTGTTTCTGTGCAAGCCCTCTTTTGATGTAATCCAGTCACTGCTGCTGATCTATATGCATACAGCAGTCTGTTCAGTGAGGGCAGACCATCAGGGATAGTGGCCCACAATGGAGTGTGTGTTCTAAATGGGGGAAGGGGATAAGGGCATGTGTCAGAGCCTCTCAGAGCTCGGTAGAAGGAAAAGCAGTGAGAGTTAAGATGCTCTTATCTGAACACATAAGAGCCAAAGCAGAGTTGAGGGGAGCCATTTGCTCTGCAGCAGGAGTATTAGGTGGGGGCTTTCCCATGCAATTCCCATCCCAGAAGGTGCCAGTGAATGATGTGAAGTCAGTGAATGGAAGCTCCTGGAACAGACTTATTAGCTCATTCAGAGCAAGGTTTTCCACTTACCCCCCCCCCAATAGAAGACTCAGACACAATCTCTGCTCTGATTGGATGTATCTGATCTCTCCCCAGGCCTTGGGCAGGTAAACCTGATAGTCTATATTTTGCCGCCTGCTAAACTATTTAATTCTCATGCACTGAAGAAGGTACAGCAGCTTTGTAAGTCTAGCTCCATATTTCAGGCAGCGCTGAGTTAGTGCAACAAGTTCAAAGCTGGCTGTTTATACATTATGTCTGTTCACTATGGGGCATGACCGTGACGGAAACTTTTGAATCATCTGGCTCCAGCATCAGTCTCAATGGTGGGCTCAGACAGAGGCCACTAACTCATGAACCTGTGAGGTGAAGAAATCCTGAATCCAACATCCAGCCACTGTGCTGTATAGCCTTTGGTTCTGATCCTGAAATGTGCAGAACACCCTCAGCTCCCATAGTTGGGAGTGGGATTTGTGGCCATGCAGAGCATTTCAGTATCAGATTAATCATTATTAGTGTCAGGTCTGATGTGGGGAGCCGGGATTTGTGGAACTTCTGGCTGCTGAGTGTCATGACAAGTCATCGCTTGCTGCCCCGAATCCAGGTGTGAGGTTGGAACAGCTTGTCTTGCCTAAGACACATTTGTGTTTCCTTTTCATTTCTCTCTCTCATCCTTTTCAGTGTAACTGCAGTGAGGCTCCCAGACGGAGTCACTTTCATTGTCTATGAGTTCTGGGAGTCTGAGGAGGACTGGAAGAGGTAGGGTACAACATTTAATTTTACAGGTTAAACGTTACACACCACAGATGGGCCTAATCTGCAGCCTGGGAATGATACAACCTCCTTAGGTCGTGGCTTAGGACCCTCCCTTTTCTGTAGACATACACATATCAGGGGGAAGGGGTGTTTGCATGTATGTGTGCACATGGATACAAACATTTCATACTACATGGGAATCTCTTCCTAGCAGCATCTCAAAGTTCACTGTTGCTGAAATGGTTTTTGACATTCATTTTCCTTTTCATTTGGTTGGATGGAAACTGTTTCAAGACTAGATTTTATGAGCTCACTCATCAGAGCCAGGCAAGTGCCCTAGCCCCACCGTCCCCTAGAGGCAGAGATGCTGTGAGCAGGAGATGCAGCAATAAAACGTATAATTTAGAAAGAGAGGGGTGAGAAATCAAAACAATACTGAACAATAGTGACTCTCAGACTCGTAGAACAGTACTGACGCTCAAAAGAAGGGCTGTAGACTGTCTTGCATGACCTTATTGTGTGAATAACAAAATCTAACCATGTACTCCTATGAGCTATGAGTAGCTGGTACAGGAACCCACAAGGGGAGAGGCAATTCTCGATTTAGTCCTGAGTGGAGCACAGGATCTGGTCCAAGAGGTAAATATAAGAGGAAATAGTAACCATAATATAATAACATTTCTGTGGTGGGAAGAACACCACAGCAGCCCAACACTGTGGCATTTAATTTCAGAAAGGGGAACTATGCAAAAATGAGGAGGTTAGTTAAACAGAAATTAAAAGGTACAGTGACTAAAGTGAAAGTCCTGCAAGCTGCATGGACACTTTTCAAAGACACCATAATAGAGTCCCAACTTAAATATATACCCCAAATTAAAAAACACAGTAAAAGAACTAAACAAAGAACCACCGTGGCTTAACAACCATGTAAAAGAAGCAGTGAGAGATAAAAAGGTATCTTTTTAAATGTGGAAGTCAAATCCAAGTGAGGTAAATAGAAAGGAGCATAAACACTGCCAAATTAAGTGTAAACATGTAATAAGAAAAGCCAAAAAGGAGTTTGAAGAACAGCTAGCCAAAAACTCAAAAGGTAATAGCAAAATGTTTTTTAAGTACATCAGAAGCAGGCAGCCTGCTAAACAACCAGTGGGGCCCCTGGATGATTAAGATAGAAAAGGAGCACTTAAAAACGATAAAGTCATTGCAGAGAAACTAAATGAATTCTTTGCTTCAGTCTTCACGGCTGAGGATGTTAGGGAGATTCCCAAACCTGAGCCATCCTTTGTAGGTGACAAATCTGAGGAATTGTCACAGATTGAAGTGTCATTGGATGAGGTTTTGGAATTAATTGATAAACTTAACAGTAACAAGTCACTGGAAGATAGCTCATGTAATGCCAACATTTAAAAAGGGCTCTAGAAGCTATCCCGGCAATTACAGAACAGTAAGTCTAACATCAGTACCGGGCAAATTAGTTGAAGCAATAGTAAAGAATAAAATTGTCAGACACACAGAAGAACATAATTTGTTGGGCAAAAGTCAACATGGGTTCTGTAAAGGGAAATCATGTCTTACTAATCTATTAGGGTATGTCTACACTGCCACCCTTGTTCGAACTAGGGTGGCTAATGTAGGCATTCGAACTCGCAAATGAAGCCCGGGATTTAAATATAGGTAGTTCGAATTAAAGGTAGTTCGAATTAAAGCTCCTAATTCGAACTACCGTTACTCCTCCTGCATGAGGAGTAACGGTAGTTCAAATTAGGAGCTTTAATTCGAACTACCTAGTCCGTGCCGCGTGTAGCCGCGGGCAGGTAGTTCGAACTACGGGGCATTTAAAAATGGCGGCACCCGGGAACACGCAAATGAAGCCCGGGATATTTAAATCCCGGGCTTCATTTGCGAGTTCGAATGCCTACATTAGCCACCCTAGTTCGAACTAGGGTGGCAGTGTAGACATACCCTTAGAGTTCTTTGAAGGGGTCAACAAACATGTGGACAAGAGGGATCCAGAAGATACAGAGCACTTAGATTTCCAGAAAGCCTTTGACAAGGTCTCTCATCAAAGGCTCTTACTTAAATTAAGTTGTCATGGGATAAGAGGAAAGATCCTTTCATGGACTGAGAACTGGTTAAAAGACAGGAAACAAAGGATAGGAATAAATGGTAAATTTTCAGAATGGAGTGGGGTAACTAGAGGTGTTCCCCAACAGTCAATCCTAGGACCAAACCTATTCAATTTATTCATAAATGATCTTGAGAAAGGGGTAAACAGTGAGGTGGCAAAGTTTGCAGACGATACTAAACTGCTCAAGATAGTAAAAGACCAAAGCAGACTGTGAAGAACTTCAGAAAGATCTCACCATCTAAGTGATTGGGCAACAAAATGGCAAATTAAATTTAATGTGGATAAATGTAAAGTAATGCACATTGGAAAAAATAACCACAACTATACATACAATATGATGGGGGCTAATTTAGCTACAGCTAATCAGGAAAGAGATCTTGGAGTCATCATGGATAGTACTCTGAAGATGTCCACACACTGTGCAGTGGAAATAAAAAAAGCAAACAGGATGTTAGGGTATGTCTACACTACCACCCTAATTCGAACTAGGGTGGTTAATGTAGGCATTCGAAGTTGCAAATGAAGCCCAGGATTTAAATATCCCGGGCTTCATTTGCATCTTGCCGGGCGGGCGCCATTTTTAAATCCCCTTAGGTCGAACTCCGTGCCCACGGCTACACGCGGCACGGAGTAGGTAGTTCGAGTTAGGATCTCTAATTCGAACTACCGTTACTCCTCGTGGAATGAGGTGTACCGGTAGTTCGAATTAGAGATCCTAATTCGAACTACCTACTCCGTGCCACGTGTAGCCGCGGGCACGGAGTTCGACCTAAGGGGATTTAAAAATGGCGCCCGCCCGGCAAGATGCAAATGAAGCCCGGGATATTTAAATCCCGGGCTTCATTTGCAACTTCGAATGCCTACATTAACCACCCTAGTTCGAACTAGGGTGGTAGTGTAGACATACCCTTAGGAATCATTAAAAGAGGGATAGAGAATAAGACGGAGGTTATCTTATTGCCCTTATATAAATCCATGGTACGCCCACATCTTGAATACTGCGTACAGATGTGGTCGCCTCATCTCAAAAAAGATATACTGGCATTAGATAAGGTTCAGAGAAGGGCAACTAAAATGATTAGGGGTTTGGAACGGGTCCCATATGAGGAGAGATTAAAAAGAGTAGGACTTTTCACTTGGAAAAGAGGAGCCTAAGGGGGGATATGATAGCGGTATATAAAAACATGAGTGGTGTGGAGAAAATGAATAAAGAATTACTTGTTCCCATAATATAAGAGCTAGGGGCCACCAAATGAAATTAATGGGCAGCAGGTTTAAAACAAATAAAAGGAAGTTCTTCGTCACACAGCACATAGTCAATCTGTGGAACTCATTGCCTGAGGAAGGTGTGAAGGCTAGGACTATAACAGGGTTTAAAAGAGAACTAGAGGAATGCATGGAGGTTAAGTCCATTAATGGCTATTAGCCAGGATGGGTAAGGAATGGTGTCCCTAGCCTCTATTTGTCAGAGGGTGGAGATGGATGGCAGGAGAGAGATTGCTTGATCATTACCTGTTCGGTTCACTCCCTCTGGTGCACCTGGCATTATCCACTGTCAGCAGACAGGATGCTGGGCTGGATGGACCTTTGGTCTGACCCAGTATGGTCAGTCTTATTTTCTTATGTTCTTATGTTCTTACTGAATGTCTAATACAACACCCTTTTGAGCTGTATTTACTCACAGAAATACTCAGTAATTAGTAGATATTTGGAACATTTCTCCTCGTCCTCAGAATCTGTGTCTGGTGTATTCAGTGCTCTGTTGCTATACCTGTCACTGTTGCATGCATCAGCTCACCCCAAATCTCCCTGTGGCATTGGTATGTCCCCATTGTACAAGCTGCTCTCACAGCCATGCTGCATAAAGGGGAGGATGGCTTCTGGCCTGGGTGGCAGCACCATTATTTTAAGAACAAGATTTCCCATTCAATCACCCATCCCTTGTTAACAGGGGACAATTGAGGAGGCTAACCTGTCGTATGATTCCCTAGGCCTAAATGACAGTTTGCACATTTCAGGTGTTGCCAGAAGGAGGACATTTATAGAGGAGGTCTCTCGTGTTTTCCTCTTCTTAGCAAACAGCTTATAATCACATTATCTAGAGGTGCTTGCTTCTTCCCACAGTACTATAACGATACCACTGAGCTATTGGCTGCTGAGCTTGAAAAAGCTGCAGTTGGGTTGGACTGCAGTTACCTATCTTCAAATCTAAGCAAGGGCTATTCAGCTAGTGCTTTGGTCTTCATTAACTCTCAAACTAGGTCAGGTCTTTTTCTGACAAATTGAAAGTAATGCTCTGAATTTATAAACCAATCAACAGACAAAGTGATAGTCTACCTCCTAGACTACATGGTGAAGTATTTCTGTGTTTTGGTCTCAAAACCAGTCACACCATAGATAATGGAAGCAGTCCAATAAATGACAGGTTACTGACACACTTCAGCTGAAATCTCACACACATTCTTGGCGTGGGGAAAATATCACTTTTCTTTTGCACAAAGGTAGGAGGGAAAAAAGCTCACGCCGCACATCTCTCATGTGCATGCCCTCCCAAACCCAATAATCAGGGATTATAAGACTTTCACTTTGCAAGGATGAAGTGATGCTGCTGTGAGCAAGATGGGGAATGCCACCAGGCGCTATGGAAAAAAAGGCTGCAGTAGCATTTCTGTTTCAAGATGAACATTCAAAGTGCACTAAAGTTCACCAAGTCAAGTGGACTGGAAATGTACATGCTACTACGGTGGTTCTTTTTTCATTTGTGGAATCCTAACAAATGTCAAAGGGGGGGGGGTGCGGACCTAACAAATGTCAAAGGGGGGGGGGGTGCGGACCTAACAAATGTCAAAGGGGGGGGGGTGCGGACCTCTTTGGAAATCTTAGACATTGTCTGTGGATTCCCTCTCCCCCCTCCCTGGGTCCACTGATCACAAGTTGAAAACCAGTGTGCTAGTGGAACATACTATTTGTGGTGCAAATTTGGGGTTGTGGCTACAGCTTCCTTTCTCTCCCAGCAAATGAGTCATGTTCAATTTTAAACAGCTGTAAAAAGCAGATTCTGAGCCACAGAACTGATATGCTAGATGAAGATCCAGAATAGTGGTTGAGATACAATTCTGGGGTCATCTGGTGAATAGAACGTCTCCTTTCTCCTGTCCTGTTTTTACAATGAGGCAAAATGCCCCCAAACTCCAGTATAGGGGTGCTGGAACAACTTTTATCATGGGCAGTGCTGCTGAGGGGAACCATGTATTTGATGTTTGTTATTACGACTTCAAACCAGATGGTGCGGCAGTACCCCAGTTCCAAAACAACCCCTCTCGGATTATTTTAGTTGGTGGTCCAGCAAGAGCAGATGCAGCAAGTGTGCAGTACTGACTTGGGGCGTGAACCGAGAATGACTGTAGTCTGTACATACCACAGCCACTCAGCACAGAAGTCGGAGGAGCTAAAAACAGGTGCATGTGCCTGACACCAAAGCTAGTGCCTCAAAAGCTGTGTCTACGTTGGCAAGATTTTGCGCAAAAGCAGCTGCTTTTGCGCAAAATCTTGCCGCCTGTCTACACTGGCCGCGAATATTTGCGCAAGAACACTGACGTTGTAATGTACAAAATCAGTGCTTCTTGCGCAAATACTCTGACACTCCCGCTCAGGGATAAGTCCTCTTGCACAAGTGTTCTTGAGCAAGAGGCCAGTGTAGACAGGTAACATCAATTTCTTGTGCAAGAAAGCCTGATGGCTAAAATGGCCATCGGAGCTTTCTTGCGCAAGAGAGCATCTACACTGGCATAGATGCTTTTGCGCAAAAGCAAATCTTTTGCGCAAAGGCACATGCCAGTGTAGACGCTCTCTTGCGCAAATACGTTTAACGGAAAAACTCTTCCGTTAAACGTATTTGCTCAAAATCATGCCAGTGTAGACGCAGCCCTAGAGTCTGACTTAGGTGCGTAAATCCCAGATTTAGGCACCACGGTGACCCACAAAACCCCTGCTCAGCTGCTGCCCAACTGTGTAGGCACCTAAGCTGCACCCAAGTTCTTGCTCTAAAAGTAAGTAGGTACCTTTGTGTGCTGCTGCCTCATGCTAGGCTCCCTATCTCATATCTAGCCGTGATTCTTAAACTGCCTATCTGCCATGTGTGTCTATGTATACACAGAGGCTGTCTAATGCCACGCAGGTGGTCAGGGAGGAGCCAGACTCCCTTATTTGGGTCACGATTAGGATACTCACCAAGGACCTATGTCCTTGCCTGCTTCAATTTCCTCTCACTGCCTCATGAGAGGAACTGGGCTCTGCCACCTCTCAGATGAGGGTCCTGAGAGGAGAAGCAGCTCTCACACAACATTAGGAGATTTCCCCTGGGATGTGGTAGATTCTGGTTCAGTTCTCCCCTTCCACTTGGTAAGAAGTGATTTGAGCAGGGATCTGCCCTAATCACTAAACTGTGGGCTATTCTGGTGTGGGCAGTTCACTTCTTGTTGAAGCCGCTCCACTTTCCTTAAATAGAAATTGGGCCACAACCAGCACGTGAATCCCTTTATTTGCTGGTGGTTTTGATTTTTACCCAGTACATGAAGATTCAAACCAGGATCACTGATTCATAGAGCTTAAAAGGGGCTCACTTAGTCTACCCCCCTGCCCATGTGCAGAACTTGTTGTGTCTAAACCATGCACTGTCCTCTTGAAAACCTCCAGCCATGGTGTTTTCACAACCTTCCTAGGTAGTCAGTTCCATTCTCCTGTGGGTCTCCATAACTACAGCCAGACCCACCAATGGAGGGGGCAAAGGGACAGTTGCCCCGTGGCCCAGTGATTCAAAGGGACCCAGGGCTCCCCACCTCCGCCATTGCTACTGTGGCAGTGATGGTGGCTGGAGCCCCAGACCCCTTTGAATTGCTCCTAGAACACCACTCCGTATGGCTCTTAGCACTGGGGGGAAGAGGGGCATGTACCACAGTCCAAGTGGTCCTGACACCCCCCATACATCTTGTCCCACAGCCTGCGGTGGCTGTCAGCCCAGCTAACTACAGCCCTGAAATCAGTACCCGCACCTTAGTGCAGGAGGCCTATCTTCAAACCCCTTTTCAACAGGCCCAAGGGGACATGAACTAGCCTCTCCTACCCCCTTTCCCAGGCAAGTAGCCTAACCAGTGGGCTAGCATGGGAGCCTCAGTGTGAGCCAGGCTATTGAATAAAAGTGGAATGGCTTCAGCAGCAAGACTGAGGCTGTTTCCCCCACATACGTGCCCCCACCCACCCATTAATGTAGCCCATAGGCCAATGATTAGGGTAGTTGGCTGAGGTGTGGCACAGGAAATCCCTTAGTTCATGGTCTTCTGGGGGGTCTGCAGGACCTTTCAGTGGGGTCACCGGGCTCCCCAGCTGAAACCTGGTGCATTGAGCCCTGACACACCTCACATCTAAAGCCAGCAGCATCATGGGGTAGAAGCTAGGCACCTCAGCACATTCACACACCCCAAAACTGGGAGCAGGAGGGTGTTCTAAAGCCCCCTCTCCAGAGGCGTCCCTGTGCTGAAGCTGAGAGCCCTTATAGGCAGACACCCTAAGCCCATGGACAGAGTTGGGGGACAGAAAAGTATTGCCCCCCCCTTAAACTGCAATGCGATAGCTGGAGTGGAGCAGTTCTAGCTCTTCCTCCTCTCCCCCAGCTCCCTCAGGCCCTGCCTTCTGGCCAGCCATAGGTCAGAAGCAGGTCTGGAGTCGGGCCATTCAGGGCAGCTTCCTCTTTAGCTATTGGTGTGGGCAGCCATGGCATTTCCCCCCTCTGCTGCTGGTGCCCAGGACTGCAGCTGCTCCTCAGCACCCACCCTCTTTGACAGCTCCTGTAGCCAATAAGAACTGCCCAGGCAGGGGACCCAGCTAAAGTGAGAGCTCTGGGGTGAAGCCAAAAATGAAGTGCTCACAGTACAGGAGATGCTCCTGAAGGGTTTGGGAGGTGTTTCTTGGTTGGGGGATGCAGATATAATTGCCACCAGGTAGATTTGAACCTGGGAACTCTGGAGCTTAGTGTAGAAGTTGCTACAGGAGGACCTATAAAGCCATCTGACTTTCAGCTTAGGCTGCAGAGCTCCCTTGTTCTTATCTCTGGCTGTAAGTGCTCTAAGTGCTACTCCACAGAACAGTGAACCACACTAGTATGTAGGTTACACAGGCTTTGTGGTCAGGCTGAGGATGAAGGGTTTGGAGAATGGCAGGGAGATTAGGGCAGTGGTTTGGAGGACATGAGGGACTCAGGGATGGAAAATATAGGCAGCACTTACCTGACGTAGGGTCTGGAAGCAGTGGCCCCAAGCTCCCATGCACAGGTGGGGCCATGTGTCTCTGCGTGTTGTCCCGCTGCAGGTGCTGCCCCTGCAGATCCCATTGGCTGCAGTTCCCAGCCAATAGGAGCTGCAGAGGTGGTGCTTCAGGGGGTGAGGGGCAGTGTGCAGAGTCCCCTGACTGCCTCTGCTTCCAGGAGCTGCACAGAGTGTGGCAAGACTCTGCTCCTGCTCCTCAGCTGAGCGCCAAGGTGGGGCAAGCTACTGATCCTACTCCCCAGCAGAAAATGTAAAGGTCTGACAAGCCCAAAGTTTGCCCATCCCTGGCTTAAAAGCCATGCAGGTAGCCTCTGCCCCCTTCCACAGGCAACTGTTCTGTGTGGCAGTAGTCACATACGTATTCTCACAAGGAGTGATCCCTCTATTTTTTATCCATGTGCAGAATAAATTTTGTTATGTGCATTGAGGCAGGTACCACCAATAGAAACATGCTGCTGGCTATGGGCTGCTGTGAGTGTTCTGCTAATCAGCTGGGCTGCAGTTGAATCTCTCCTGGGTGACCTGTAAGTGGTCAGCTTACAGGAACCGCTGCTCACAAGAAACACTTCAGGTGCCTAACTTCTGCACAGGTGTGGCGGGTCACATTCTCCTCCCGATTTCTGCCAGGGTGAACATGGGAACACAGCTGCAGCAAAATACTGAGGAAAAGACCTGGCCCTAGCGCTCCTGCTGAGCCTCACAAGGTGGGGCCTCAAAAAACAGGGAAGCACCACTGGGCTGTCAGCCCAATGGGGGGGATGGCAGAGATAGGGAGGTGGGCTGAGAGTGGCTCAGGTACATCCAAGCTAAACTGCCTCAGTGCCCCTGCCTGAGGTGTGCAAAGGGACATGGGTGGCAGGTTTGTATAATTTTTGGTGGTGCCCCATTAGCCATGCCCCCTGACCCCCGGCCCCCCATTAGCCACGCCTCTGGAGGTAACACGCTTGGGGCAGGATGGACACATGACCAAAAGTAAAAGGTGTTATGTCACCCCTCTAGAAGGGATTTTCCTACCATCCTCCTACCAACAGGGATTAGTTTGGCCCCCACCAAACCCCCCACATGCAACTATCCTGCAGTTGCATTAACCCAATGTGTGTGACATTAACTCGGGGGCAGAGAGGCTGGGGGAAGTGTTCCCTGTAAGGCTATGTCTACACTCGCGGCTGCTTGTGCAAGTACAGCCGTTCTTGCGCAAGAACCCCCAGAGCATCCACACTGCCCGCCTGCTCTTGCGCAAGGAAATTTACAGTATGGCGTGGTAAGAGAGGGCATCTTGCACAAGAGCTACGCTCTTTTCTAACAGGTGTAAGCCCTCTTGTGCAAGAGGGCAGTGTGGATGCTCGGCAGGGATTTCTTGCGCAAGAAACCCCTATGGCTAAAATGGCCATCGGAGCTTTCTTGCGCAAGAGAGCGTCCACACTGCCATGGATGCTCTTGCTCAAAAGCACAGCTCGCACATGGCAGTGTGGATGTGTTCTTGCGCAAGAACCCACCAGTGTAGA
Organism: Pelochelys cantorii; assembly: GCA_032595735.1. Taxonomy (NCBI): domain Eukaryota; kingdom Metazoa; phylum Chordata; order Testudines; family Trionychidae; genus Pelochelys; species Pelochelys cantorii. Next base: position 7,805,834 of record CM064339.1, on the reverse strand, counting down.
CATAGCCTAAGAGTTTCCTCCCATGAGCAGAATGGATTTTGTGTTGTGCACCAGTACTGAGTTCATGTGGCTTGTTTGGACCTGCCACTGTGGCACCCAAGTTATTAATAAATATTTTATAAACCTCTACCTTTTCTCTCTGCTGCCATGTCTCCTCCCCTTGCTCCATCAGCTCCCCTGGTGCCTGCTGCCCCCCAACTCCTCACCCTCCTCTGCTGTCCTGACTCCTGCTCTTCTCACTGCCCTCAGCCCTCCTGTGACCTGCCCCCCTCCACCAGCCCTTCTCTCTCCCTTGTGCCCACTCCTCCAGTAGCCCCACTCTGATCATGTGAGCTACCCCTCCTCAGCCCCTCTTCTAACACCTCCCTCTACACACCTGCCCTGCCTCTCTCCTCTGGTGCTGGTCCCTCCCCTGCAGGTGTCTGCCCTTCTGCTTCACCCCAGAATCCCCTGGCACCTGCACCTTCTCTTACTCCTGCACCCTCCTGGTGCCTCTCCCTTCCCTCACTGCCCCTGCCCCCTTTGCCTTCTTTTTCCTTGATGCCCACCCCCCTCACCACCCTCTGCCCCCGTTCCCCTCATGCCCCTCTGTGCCCTCACACATGACTTGCTCCATCCTGGCCTTCCTCATGCCCACCCCTTCTTTCAAGCCTTCTCCCAGCACCTCCTCCTCCAGCCCCCAATGCCCTTACCCTCTCCCCTCCCAGCATCACCCTGTCCCCTCCCACTGACACCTCCCCTCCTGCCCTTGTCCTCATTGTCTGCACTTGGCCCCCTGGCATTTGTCTCTCCTCTACCCTGTCCCTTTGGTGCCTTCCCCTTTCTTCCTCCTCTCCCTCCACACAAGCCCCTTCCTCTCCCAGCCTTCCCCTACCTTCTGCCTTCCACTTTGCAGGGCCGGAGTCTGTGCTCCGCCCCAGAAGTCCCCGAACTCCAAACCCGCAACTCAGCCGCACGGTGCCGAGCAGTTTTAAAGTCTTGGGCCGTGACATCACGTCATGCCCGGGCGTCTCCCCGCGCACCTGTTTGAGCACGCAGCACATGGCAGCAGCAGCCAGCAAGGGGGAGCTGATCGAAGGTTGAGCATGGCAGGGACAGTCCAGGGCCGGGGCAGGGGCCGGGGCCGGGGCCGGGGCCGGGGCTGGGGGAGAGATGCTCTGGGTCTGGGGTCTGCTCCAAGCAGGGCCAGGGGAGAGACCCAGCTCCAAATATTGGTGGAGCAATGCCCCCAGCTCTAAATATTGCTGGAGCATGGGCACCACAAGCCCATATAACTCACTGCCCATGCAAAGGGAACTTAGGGAGGAAGGACAATGGGAGGGAAGGGAGAGGGGAGGAATGGAGAAGCAGTAGGGACCAGCAGCCATGGGGCTGGAAGAGATGGTGGGCCTGGGGGTTGCATCTGTATATGCCTGGAGGAGGCAATGGGAACTAGGAGGTAGAGTGCTGAAAAGACTGTGGAAGCAGGTTGGAAGTGTATGTGTATGGGGAGGTACTGGGCGAGGCCAGGAGTCATTGTGGGGGCAGCCATGAGAGGAGCAGTGGAGAAGGGGGCACAGGGGCAAGGCAGGAGGGCCAGAACTTTCCTGTAAGGCCTCCCACGCATGCTGGAGCTACAGTACTAGCTCTGGCGAGAGGCACACTAGGCTGGAAAGAAGGCCAGCATGCATAATTAAGGGACATGGGAGTTACTATGGGTCAGGGTACTAGAGAGGAATTTGAGGCTCCCTGTGCCCCTATACAAATCCTGCCAGCATGTGTCAGGCAGGCTGTGGGGAGACATTAAGGCTAAAGATTGCAGTGGTTTTTTGCAGTAACCACGCCACTGAGCGTACGGTAAAGCATGGAATTGTTGAGAAGTGTTCCACTGGTGTCAGCTGGCCCTTCATGAAGGCTCAGCTTAATCCCTGGGCTGTGAAAGCAAAAGACCAAGAAAATCAAGTTGCAATCCTGGCCCCTGCAGTGAGTGAATTTACCTGTTTATCCTGCCATTCTGGCACAGAACACCACACACAAACAAAAAGCAGCTGCTAGTGGAGGAGAACTGATTTCTTCACTTCTTCAGGGCTTTGGTGGATGTGACAAGTGCATTTCTGCTGCAACATACAAGGACTGTTTGATTCCTTAATTCAAAAGTTCTAATTGCAATGGCTGAGTCTGTACAGTAGAGGGCACCCAGAGCATCTATCTCAATAGTTCCTAAAGCAGGGGTGGGAAACCATTTTTTGGGTCAGGGGCAACTGACCCATGGAAAAATCAGTTGGGGGCCACACTCAAGTGAGAAGCACAAAACAAAACAAACCCTCAGTGCTGTGGCCCCCAACTGAGTAGGAGAAAGATACTCCCCACATTCCTCTCACACAGCAGAGCCTTGGCCTTCCCCCCCCCCCACAGGGGCTGGAGAACCATCACGGGCACCCCAATACTGGGGGGAGCCCTGAGCCACAGGGGCCAGATGCAGGCAAGCTGGGGGGAGGGGGTGTGCGTATCCTGAGGTTCCTCACCCCTGCCCTAGAGAGAAGTTAAATTCAACCCCAGAGTCAGCACTGATCTGGGTTTACATGCTAACACTGGTTAACCCACTATGAACCTTAATCTGCCTCAGTGCCTGTTGAGCTGACAGGGCTCTAGAGGGTGGACTTGCACATGGAACTGGCTCTGGTAGTAGTTTTTCAGCAGAGGCAGGCATGGCGCCATCTCCAGTCCTGGGTCTGAGCTAGAGTGAAAATCCTTCACCGCCTGCTGAGCAATGAGGAATTTGAACTGCAGGCAATGAAGCAAAACCATAGCCCTGGGTCCTAGCCCCAGTGCTGGACTTGTGCTGAGGTAGAGAAAGACAGTGGAGGCAGAGAGGTGGGGACATAGGGGACTAGTAAATGTGGGGAGAGGGGAGGAGAAGTGAGACACGGGGGGAGAAAGCAGGGAAAGTGGCAGGGAAGGAAACAGAAGTGACAGTTGCTGGGGGGGGGGAGGCGCAGCTAGAAAAAGTGAGAAACAATTAAAATAAGCCAAGAACTAAACCAGTGTTTCTTAAACTGTGTTCCGTGGCACACCGGTGTGCTGCAAGGCAGTCGGAGGTGTGCCGTGGAGAACAACAAAGTTCAAAATGGCCATCCTTAAAGGGACAGGCGACTTTTTTCCCCCTCAATAACTTTCCCCACGACCCTATTTTTTTTCCTCAATAACTTCCCCCCAACCCTATTTTTTTGTTTTTGTTTTTGTTTTTGTTTTGCTCAATAACTTTTCCCCGGCCTCAATAACTTTTCCCTCTTGCTCAACAAAAAGTACTTGGTGTTCCTCATTAAAAAAAATATTGTGTGGTGTTCCTCCATCTTAAAAAGTTTAAGAAACACTGAACTAAATAGTGTCATGAAGTGGGAGAGAAATGTTTTAATGCCTTCTTCCCATCAGTTGTGACTCATGGGCAATTATGCCTGCAGCTAGAAGGTGGAGGATGAGCCAGGCTAAGTGCGGACATGGGCTATGTTGGGAGGGTGTGGCCCAGCCCAGTAGACAGACATACACTGGAGTGCACGCTCAGAGCTGGTGTGCTCCAAACAGCAGCTTGGGTGTTGCGGCATGCTCCAGTCACTGGGCCCCTTGGGTCCAAATTTGGAGGGCATGGGCCAGCTCTATTACAGCAGCAAGAAACAAGGTCCAACTAGCCAGCAATTAATATTAGAGACCAGACTCCAAAAGGAACGACACCCACTCTCTGGAAAGATGCTGCTTTTCCTTAAGTGCCTAAATATGGGACATGTCTAATACTAAGCTCTCTTTGAAAAATCTGACATGGATTTATCATCGTTCTATACATTGCTAACTTGCTCTAATTAACTGACACCTACATGAAATGTCACCTTAATTAGCCAAGTGACTCTTTCCACTCAGACTGTAGACTCTGTGCCAACATGGTGCATCAAATGTTTTCCAGGGTTTAAAGTCCCAGTGGCACTCTGAGCCCCATAGATTGTTGTAATTTGCCTTTTCTGTCCTCCCCTCCCCCTGCCATCCTCCCCATGAAATTTTCCAGACATGTGCTGTCATTTCATTCATTCCTGCCTTCCTAGATGTCTCGGTGAAAGACCTGCAACGCTGCCATGTGCTGTACATTGTGTGTGGACACATCTGAATCCCACACCACCAACTCTGTCAATACAGAGGGTGATTAAAGTGAGCCTGATAGCAAGCTCTGCACAATACTGGAAATGTCCATGAAAATCCCTCCCAGTCATTGCAGAGCCTTTGGCCATTATCTTTGAAAACTCAAATGTAGTGCCCATCTTTAAAAAAGGGAAGAACAACAATCCAGGGAACTACAGACCAGTCAGCCTCACCTCAGTCCCCAGAAAAATCATGGAGGGGATCCTCAAGGAATCCATTATGAAATGCTTGGAAGAGGGGAAAGTGATCAGAAATAGTCAACATGGATTCACCAATTGCCTGACCAATCTGATTAGCTTCTATGATGAGGTAACTGGCTCTGTGGATATGGGAAAGTCAGTGGATGTGATATACCTTGACTTTAGCAAAGCTTTTGATACAGTCTCCCACAATATTCTTGCCAGCAAGTTAAGGGAATATGGATTGGATAAATGGACTGTAAAATGGATGGCAAGCTGGTTAGACTGTCGGGCCTAACGGGTAGTGATTAACGGCTCAATGTCAGGTTGGCGGTGGAGTGCCCCAAGGATCGGTTCTAGAGCCGATTTTGTTCAACGTCTTTATTAATGACCTGGATGAGAGGATGGATTACACCCTCAGCAAATTTGCGGATGACACGAAGCTAGGGGGAGAGGTAGATATGTTGGACAGCAGGGATAGGGTCCAGAATGACCTAGCCAGATTACAGGATTGGGCCAAAAGAAACCTGCTGAGGTTCAACAAGGACAAGTGTAGAGTCCTGCACTTGGGATGGAAGAATCCCAAGCATTGTTACAGGCTGGGGACCGAATGGCTAAGTAACAGTTCTGCAGAAAAGGACCCAGGGATTACAGTGGATGAGAAACTGGATATGAGTCAACAGTGTGCCCTTGTAGCCAAGAAGATGAATAGAATATTAGGGTGCATTAGGAAGAGCATTGCCAGCAGATCTAGAGAAGTGATTATTCCTCTTTATTCGGTTCTGATGAGGCCACATCTGGAGTATTGCATCCAATTCTAGGCCCCCCACTACCGAAAGTATGTGGACGCTTTGCAGAAAGTCCAGAGGAGGGCAACCAAAATGATGAGGGGGCTGGAGCACATGACTTAAGAGGAGAGGCTGAGGGATTTGGGCTTATTTAGTCTGCAGAAGAAAAGAGTGAGCGGGGATTTGACAGCACCAGGACCACCTTAGCCACAGGCAGAACAGGCAGTTGCCTAGGACACCAGTATCTCTGGGGCACCAATACTGTCAGTTTCTGTTTGTGTTGCTAAGAGCATGTCAGGCATAGGGGCACCAGTTTAATAATCCCGCCTCAGGCACCATAAATCCTAAGGACGGCCCTGGATAGCAGCCTTCAACTTCCTGAAGGGAGGTTCCAGAAAGGATGGAGAGAGGCTGTTCTCAGTAGTGACAGATGACAGAACAAGGAGCAATGGTCTCAAGTTACAGTGGGGGAGGTCTAGGTTGGACATTAGGAAAAACTATTTCACTAGGAGAGTGGTGAAGCACTGGGATGGGTTCCCTAGGGAGGTGGTGGAATCTCCATCCCTAGAGGTGTTTAAGTCTCAGCTTGACAAAGCCCTGGCTGGGATGATTTAGTTGGGATTGGTCCTGCTTTGGGCAGGGGGCTGGACTTGATGACCTCCTGAGGTCTCTTTCAGCTCTATGATTCTATGAGAACCTGGGGGTTAGGGGAGGGACACTGAATCAGAGAACAAACTATTTCCCTGCAAACTTCCATGTCTGTTCTGAGCCCCGTTAGTCCTTCCTGAGTGCAACTCCCAGTAGCAATGGGCAATCCCAATCCAGAATTCTGCTGCTGTGACCCAGGAGAATGTACAGGCCACAATGAACAGTTTCTCACACTTTGTTTCAGACACTTGCAGAGTGCTCCCTGTAAAGGATTTCAGCATGTTAAAGTGGACACCCTGACTCAGCCTGAAGCAGTTTCCAGTGTGTCTGTGCCAGGTAAGGTCAATGACATTTAAGGCACCTTAACACCTGAAGGGACTTGAAAGTAAAATCCCTGTGCCAAAGCTCCTGCCCCAGCCATTTTAGGCATCTGGCCCTCAAGGAAGTACGCAGCAGGAGCTTGTGTTTAATTCCTAGTGAGCTTTGTGCCCTATCAGAAAAGAGCTACAGCCTTGAATTGCACCAGTCTGCTCATTACCTGGCCTGCCCAGTACATTCTGTTGAACGCCACGTAAGCATTACTGACCTGCAGGTCACAATAGACATTATTGTCCTGCAGGGCACATTGATTGTTAAGAGGCCAGGGTATATATTTAAATCATATCAATTGCAGGCACTGAATGAGCTTGCAGCACCACAACACACCATCCACACACTGAGGGACTGATTGGCTACGTCTAGACTACATCCCTTTTTCGTAAAAGGGATGTAAATTAGACGTATCGCAATTGCTAATGAAGCAGGGATTTAAATCTCCCCCGCTTCATTAGCATAAAAATGGCTGCCGTTTTTTTTCCACACGGAGCTTTGTCGGAAAAAAGCGCCAGTCTAGACTCTGATCTTGCGGAAAATAAAGCCTTTTCCAAAAGATCCCTTATCCCTCTGGCTACATCTAGACTGGCATGATTTTCCGCAAATGCTTTTAACGGAAAAGTTTTCCGTTAAAAGCATTTGCGGAAAAGAGCGTCTAGATTGGCACGGACACTTTTCCACAAAAGTACTTTTTGCCAATCTAGACGCGCTTTTGCACAAAAAAGCCCTGATGGCGAAAATGGCGATCGGGGCTTTTTTGCACAAAACAATTCTGGGTTGTCTACACTGGCCCTCTTGCGCAAAAGCATTTGCGCAAGAGGGCTTTTGCCCAAACAGGAGCAGCATAGTATTTCTGCAAGAACACTGATGATCTTACATGAGATCGTCAGTGTTCTTGTGGAAATTCAAGCGGCCAGTGTAGACAGCTGGCAGGTTTTTCCGGAAAAGTGGCTGATTTTTCGGAAAAATTGGCCAGTCTAGACACAGCCTCTATGAAATAAGGGATAAGGGATCTTTCGGAAAAGGCTTTATTTTCCACAAGATCAGCGTCTAGACTGGGACTTTTTTCCAACAAAGCTCCGTGCGGAAAAAAAGCGGCAGCCATTTTTATGCTAATGAAGCGGGGGAGATTTAAATCCCCGCTTCATTAGCAATTGCGATACGTCTAATTTACATCCCTTTTATGAAAAAGGGATGTAGTCTAGACGTAGCCATTGTGTGTGGCCTTATACTCTCTGGAGTCATTTTAGCCTATGCTGAGGATAAAATGCTACTCAGCACAAATGAGGGTAACCCTTGGCCCCCACAGTGCACCCAGTATAATACACTGATGAATCAGACCTATTCTGTTCATAAGCATAGAGGGTGGTACTCAGCCATAAGAACAGCACAGAGCAGTGGGTGTAAACAGCCAAATTCTGTGCTCATTCTCAGAGTCATAACTGCGGAGCAACCTAAGAGATGTCACTCCCGATTTATACTAGTTATCAATATTAGAATTTCACTCTCTGCTCCTGTCCAGCAACATTTTACCTGCATGATGAGATCCAAGTCCTCTGAGGGATTTGTTCTGTCAGCAGAGCTCAAGTTCTTCCTTCTTTGAATTGTGATGCGAAGTCCAGCTCTGACACCACCTCCTGCTGCTCTGTTGCACAGCACCACCATAGGGAGGGTTAGCTGTTGCCCACACAAAGCTTCAAGGGAGAGACTGAACTCTTGCATTGACTGTTTGTTCTTTTGCAGCTGCCTGGTGCACTCTGAATAGAGACTGAGTCCTCGGCCAGCGTGGAGTAAAGCAACAAGGTGAACAGTGGCACTTCCAGGCTCTCTTGCCTTTCTGTCCAGTGAATTCTCTCTCCCTTTGCAGAAGACTAAACTCCTGTCTTTTCTAATGCCTTTGTTACAGGTGATGTCTTTTGAGTTCACTACTAACCAAGAATGTCAGCAATGTATTTGCCAGGTGTTTGAAGTGAAGGAAAAAACAAAACCACCCCACCCCTAGAATCATAGAACACTAGCACTGGAAGGGACCTCAAGAGGTCTTCGAGTCCAGTCCCCTGCCCTCACGGCAGAACCAAGCACCATCTAGATCTTCCCCGTCACTGACTTAGTTCCTAATTAGTTCCCTTCCATGCTTGGAATGGAGCAGTCTGCCTGTCTCCTGTCCCCAACAGCCCCATTGCAGGGTTTTGAGTCTGCCCCAGATTCGCTCAGCAACCGTAGGCAAGTTGCTTATCCTTCTTGTGCCTCAGTAAAGTGAGGATAATAGCACAGCTTGGTTAGAACATTCAAACCTGACAGCCAAAATGTAGATCCCTCAGTAGAAATGGCCTCCTTTTCAGGAGTGTTGTAGCTGCAATGATTCCAGCTGGCGGAGCTTCAGCATTTCAGAACATAGTAAGAGAGTGACAGACAAGATCAGACTAGAGAGGGGCCAGCCCCAGGGCACTTCTTTAAAGGAGTCTCAACATCAACACTGTTTTTTGTTTCTTTGCCTAGCAGTTTTGTATGAAAACAAATAAGAGTGTTGCAGTACTGCTGCAGGAGTTCTCCCTGAGGTTTTAATAGTTCACTGCTGCATAGCATACCAGGCCTTACTGGTGGAGTGGAGGAGATGGTCTGCCACTGCCTTAGAACTAAATACAAAGGATTCCTCATTTCACCTTGTGTAGATTTTTCATTTGTTCATTGGGTTTCTCCTTTATATTCTGGCTGCTGAAAAGAACAAACTGCCTTTCTCCTCCTCCCCCGCAGTCCTACCTCTTGGTTCCACAACTAGTTTCCTTCACGCTAACACCAATGCATGCTAGATAAGCCTTGATGTACTATAGATGCTTTCTGGCTGTAGAAAGTAGCAATCTGTTTCTTTGGTGCATTTTGTATTTGTTTTTATTGGGGACAGAAGCAGGGAAGACAATTCTTTGGGATGCAGACTTGCTTATTTCTTCACTCTGACTGTAACATTTGATATTATTCTACCTGTATGTTAGAAATCATCTGACTCTGAAACCATAGCACACTGTAGGATGTATGACATGTAAGAAATTTAATATTAGGATATGTACAGTTAAGTAATACAGATACCAATAAAATATAATTGGGAAATTATGCTGGTTTATTCTAAATCTCTCCTTGTGCTTTAACAGGGAAACCAAAGGGAAGTAGTTTTGTGAACTTGTAATGAAAAATGCATCTAAATAATTCAAAGGTAGGTGGAAAAAGAAGAATTCTGGCAAATAGTTATCATTGCTGTTGCACAGAAACACTAATTTGCATGGTGGGAACTCAAGTATCCTTATACTGAAGCTGAAATGCCAGTGCCTGTCTAATGCCGGTATGTCTTAACTGCCATCTGAGCTATGACTGCACTCTGTACAGCCAGATCTGAGCTAGCTTTGACCTAGCTCACTCAAAGAACAACAGCCGCGAAGCCACAGCCTGCTCCAGACCCTGCTGCAGACAGTGCTATTCATGCTAGGCAATCAAGGCTGTCTCCAATCACATCCCTAACTGTCACGTAGACGGACCCCAGCTGTAATGTGCATGAAGGACATAGGTATGAATTCATTACGCTCATACAAGTATTAAAACGTACAAGATGAACTCTGGTAATGATCCTGCTGTATGGGTTCTAGCATTACCAATATGCTCTGTAAGATACAAAACATGATCATTCAAGGATCTGCCCTTTTTCCAGAGTGCTCACATACATCCATTCAGTGTGGGCAGCATTTTACTCCCACTTTGCCCAGGTGTGAATGGAGGTCTAGTATTGCCTTGAACTTGGTGTGTAATAAGATGGGAATGGTATAACCCAGGGTGGAGAACTGTTTTTGGGTTGGGGGCCTCAGACCCACAGAAAAATCAGTTGGGGGCTGCACATAACTGAGAAGCAAAAAGCCCCCCCTCTTTGACGTGCCCCCCAACTGAGAAGGAGAAAGACATTCCACACCCACCAGAGCCTTGGGAGACCCAGGCTAGTAGTAGATGTTGTGTGCTTCAGTCCCATGGGGAAATGGGGCATGGCTGAAGCACCAGCACATGCTCCCCAATGCTGGGGGGGAGCCACAAGCCTCAGGGGCCAGATCCAGGCAAGCTGGGAGCTACATCCAGCACCTTGGCCTTAGGTTCCCCTTCCCTGGTATAACCCACTGGGAAAACTGAAATTTGAGAGGATAGTAACAGACTAATTCAAAGAGGGGTGTATCAGGGACTGCCCTTTCTCCTCCAGCAGCTGATACTTTGTGATTGGTGTGATGAAAGGAAACCTATGGCCACCATGTACCATCAAATATTGGAAGGGAAGAATATATAAAAGGTATGAGGAGATCTTAGTGTATCTATGATGCTCCTCCTAAACTGTCCCCTAGGATTTAGCAAACAGTTGAAACTCTGTAAATAAATCTTTATTTTTTTAAAAAGCTGAAGTGAACATAAACAAGGAAAGGCTGAGAAACCACCTCTCCCACCCTCACTCATTTGGAAACCATGCTGTCCTCCAGGAAGATGCATTGTTCTTTGCAAACATGGCTGCCTGGGGGCGTAATATTGTAGGGGATCAAACTGTATGCAACTTGCTGAGGTCTGTTGGGTACCTGTTAGCAGCTAGAATCTGTAGACCAGCTCCATAACAGCAATGGTTGTGCTCTGGCCAAAGACAAAAGCTCCACAGAAGATGGAGATAACACCCCAAGCAATCAAACACGACCTAGAAATGAGAAGAACAGTTCAATGGGCCTCTATGCAAGGATTCCATTTCCTAGGAGAAGGCTGATTTAAAAATAAATGTTTCCATAACTGCACCTTTTCACCCAGACATTGCCTAGATGAGAAATCGACTTGTGTTCATTGAGATCTTGATTTTGAAAACCATTAAAACACCCCTGATATCCTAATCATAATGCTTTTCATGCTGAACTAGATATTGAGGTGGTTCTGTGACTGAATTCAGCCTTAATACCTTATTCTACTGAAAGAGGGACTGTTGCCCAATAACACCTCATTAAATGGTTAAAATGGCAGCAATTTTTAAATGGCAGTGGATGAGAGGAGACAGATGTTTATGGGTGCCCACTACAAATTAATTAAGCCTCATTTCTCTGCCTTTTCGTCCTGAATCTTATAGCGTTCCAGCCACAATGTGAAATTCTCCTGGAGCAGAGAGGTACTGGACCCTGTAATTCCTGCCCCCCTCTCTGCTAAAGAGTGGTTATCAGAAAAGACAGCCCTTGCTGGGGGAACGCAGACACACAGCCAGTCAAACAAAAATTATGTTTCACTTCTGTTATCCCTTGGAGCCCAGGCCCTTTGAGGGGATGAGCTAAGGTCAGTTTCCTCCTATGAAGTGAGAAACTGTTGAGTGTCTGCAATCAGAACGCTGGTATGGGTGGACAGGACATAAAGAACCCAGCTTGACTTTCAGGGTTGAGGTAGAACTTCTGGACAGGACATGTGTTTAGTAGCCAAGGAGAAACAAAAGAGCATGTCGTTTATACAGAGTCAAACCATACTTCTGCGAGACAAGCATCTCATTTTGCACAAAATAGTTGCAAGGCTCTTACATCTGAGAAATTGCCAGTGCAGCCTCTACTACACAGAAACATGGGCCCTGCTGAAGAATAAAGAATTTTCTTTTGAGTTTTGCTCCTGTTTCCCCACTTGTCAATATGGCTATAGCATTACATTAAACTAGCTTAGCTTTGCCAGTTAAGTGACACACTTTTTTCCTCAGCCCCATGATCCATCTTCCTAAACAAAGGAAAAATCTTTCATGCTTTTAACATTTTATTCAAAGTCCATAACAGTACTACATGAGTAACAAAGAGAAGCTACACACTGAAAGTCTCATAGAGACTATAAAAACATCCTGGTTTGCTTTCAGTTTAGTTATGAATATTTTCTTTAGAAGAGAAGAAAGTTTGGGTATAGCTACAAAACTCCAAGATACTGTCTGAAATACATGTTCACAATACTGATCAGCTGAGTGCATGGTTTTTTTTATTGCAAGACAGGAGACGTTATAATCTGACAACTCCCCTTCGGTGAGCAAGACTGTCGCTGTCCATCTGAGCAAGTAAGACATGGAAAATTCAGGTTAAGAAACTTACAATAAAAGATATTTGTGAATTCAGTTGTATCTTGATTTACAGTGACATGTAAACTAGGGATGTAATAGTAACCGTAACAGTTGGACTCAGGCTCCCAGCCCTGCTCCCAGGGAGCTGGCTGCCATCCCACACTGCTGGCTCTGCAGCACAGGGCAGCAGTCAGCAGCACAGGGTAGCAGCTAGCTCCCTGGGAGCAGGGCTGGGAGCTGGCTTTTAAGGGGATGCAGGTGGGAGCTGATATGCACCAAGAGCCGGCTTAAAAGCTAGCTTCCAACATGCACCAGCTCCCAGGGGAGCCAGCTGCCACCCCATGCTGCAGGCTCTGCAGTAGAAAGCTTATATTGTGTAACCACTGAGATTAATGGCTTTTTAATTGCCCTAATGTAAACCATTCTTTAAGGAAGAAATTCAGCTTGGTGCAGAAAGCCAAGGCTCCACTTATATACCATTTAATTTGGTGGGGGCTTTAAATGTGACTTGTGCTGGCTCTTTCCTCAGGAGTGAATTGAAGGACTAGAGGCCCATTCCCTTCCCCCCATCCCAAATATGGTACCTGAGGGAGCTGAACCCATGAATTCCTGTATCAGAATTGGGCACCATAGGGCTAAATCAACCGGGCAGCTGCATCAGGGTAAATGAACTGATTCCTCTACAGCCTTTTCTTAAAGGCAACTGCTATTTCACAAATGCTTTCTCCCACCTAGCCAAACCCCATTAACAGATTACAGCATGGGGTAGTTCATAATTACCTATGAGCTTTGGATATGATGGGAATTGCATCCTGCCCTCCTTATCCAGAAGTATAAACAGTTAAATGGAAACCAGCCAATAGGATAAAAATCTCCTTGGTAAGAACCAAGAGGACCTGGGGTGAGGGGAGCGGAGAAAGCAGACCCATTGCCAGGTAACAGATGACAAAGCAACAAGCTAAAGGCAAAGGCCATGCTGTTTGCCAAGAATGGGGGCTGCTGTTACCTGTCAGATTCTCAATGGTACCTAACTCCTATTGATTTCAATGGGAGTTACCCACCTAAATACCTTTGAGGATCTAGGCCAAAGGGCCCAGTTCTGTCATGCTTGGTCATGTTGACTAAGGCCACACTATGCAAGTATGGTTCCAGCAGCGTCATTTACCTCTACATGCCTCTGTCTCTCATGTAAGAATAGGAGAAATAAACCCACTGAAATTTTAAAGTATTTACAAGGGTGAAGGTGACAGAATTGGGCCCTTATTATTTTCAATGAATCTGAATTTAGGTGATGGCCTGACTGAAAAATGCATTATAAATGCTTAGGCTGTCAGCACTCTGGAATAATCATATGCCAAAATAAACACAGGAAATCTGCCTGCTTGTTCATGAATTGGAAATTAATCCGCCTGTTTCCCTGCCTTCTGGGCCTTATAAATTAAGGCATTCAGTTTGCAATTCAAAGAAAAAATATATTAAAATTCCGTACTAACAGCTAGAGGTGGGTGAATATGAGAGCAGTATTCATTTCAATAAAAGTCACACACCTTTAGGCTGGACATTAGGAAAAAGTTCCTAACCGTCAGGGTAATCAAACACTGGAATAAATTGCCCAGGGAGGTTGTGGAATCTCCATCTCTGGAGATATTTAAGAGTAGGTTAGATAAATGTCTATCAGGGATGGTCTAGACAGTATTTGGTCCTGCCATGAGGGCAGGGGACTGGATTCGATGACCTCTCGAGGTCCCTTCCAGTCCTAGTATTCTATGATTCTAAGACCTGCTTTCACTGTATTTGTGACACTTATTTGCCATGTACACATAACAGTTTTTTAGAGGAAGATTGCAGAAAAAGATCTCATGAGCAAACAAATAAGTCCCCATGGCTATAAGAACATAAGAACATAAGAACATAAGAATGGCCATACTGGGTCAGACCAAAGGTCCATCGAGCCCAGCATCCCATCTGCCGACGGTGGCCAATGCCAGGTGCCCCAGAGAAGGAGAACAGAAGACAATGATCAAGTGATTTATCTCCTGCCATCCATCTCCTGCCCTTGTTATGAAGGCTAGGGCACCATACTTTATCCCTGGCTAATAGCCATTTATGGACCTAACCTGCAAAAATTTATCAAGCTCTTTTTTAAACCCTAATAGAGTCCTGGCCTTCACAGCCTCCTCGGGCAAGGAGTTCCACAGGTTGACTGTGCGCTGTGTGAAGAAAAATTTCCTTTTATTAGTTTTGAACCTACTACCCATCAATTTCATTTGGTGTCCCCTAGTTCTTGTATTATGGGAAAAGGTAAATAATTTTTCTATAATCACTTTCTCCACACCATTCATGATTTTATATACCTCTATCATATCGCCCCTCAATCGCCTTTTTTCCAAACTGAAAAGTCCCAGTCTCTCTAGCCTCTCCCCATATGGGACCCTTTCCAAGCCCCTAATCATCTTAGTCACCCTTTTCTGAACCTTTTCTAATGCCAATATATCTTTTTTGAGGTGAGGAGACCACATCTGCACGCAGTACTCGAGATGTGGGCGTACCATAGTTTTATATAGGGGAAGTATGATATCTTTTGTCTTATTATCTATCCCTTTTTTAATAATTCCTAACATCCTATTTGCCTTACTAACTGCCGCTGCACACTGCGTGGATGTCTTCATAGAACTATCCACTATAACTCCAAGATCCCTTTCCTGATCTGTCGTAGCTAAATTTGACCCCATCATGTAGTACGTGTAATTTGGGTTATTTTTTCCAACATGCATTACCTTACACTTACCCACATTAAATTTCATTTGCCATTTTGCTGCCCAATCACTCAGTTTGCTGAGATCTTTTTGTAGTTCTTCACAATCCCTTTTGCTTTTGACTGTCCTGAACAACTCTGTGTCATCTGCAAACTTGGCCACCTCACTGCTTACCTCATTTTCTAGATCATTGATGAACAAGTTGAACAGGATTGGTCCCAGTACTGACCCCTGGGGAACACCACTAGTTACCCTCCTCCATTGTGAAAATTTACCATTTATTCCCACCCTTTGTTTTCTGTCTTTTAACCAATTCTTGATCCATGAAAGGACCTTTCCTCCTATCCCATGACCACCTAATTTACGTAAAAGCCTTTGGTGTGGGACCGTGTCAAAGGCTTTCTGGAAATCTAGGTATATTATATCCACTGGGTGCCCCTTGTCCGCATGTTTATTAACCCCTTCAAAGAATTCTAACAGATTAGTTAGACACGACTTCCCTCTGCAGAAACCATGCTGACTTTTGCCCAACAATTCGTGCTCTTCTATGTGCCTTGCAATTTTACTCTTTACTAGTGTTTCTACTAATTTGCCTGGTACTGATGTTAAACTTATCGGTCTATAATTGCCAGGATCTCCTCTAGAGCCTTTTTTAAATATTGGTGTTATATTGGCCATCTTCCAGTCATTTGGTACCAAAGTGGATTTAAAGGATATCTGAGCAGCTCTTCTATTTCTCAGGGAGCAGAACCCCCTACCATGTGGCTTAGGAGACTAGTTACATACCACATAGTGAAGAGTCTACAATTAGTGTCTGTATAAAAAGGAAATAAAAATCTGACCGCAGAATTTAATAGGAAAACCAGCTAGAGTTGCCTAATTTGTCAAATTATTCACTAATAATTTGTCTAGCTCTACCAGCACCTCAGATTACAATCTGAAATATTTAAAATGAATTTCTTACCCTTCACATTGTTTCAAAATCTTTTACACAGCAAAACTAGACTGACGGTCCCCCTCTCTCTCAGCACAATATTTTTTGAGTTTCCAACAAGAAGGGAAAATTATATTTACACAACACACACAGAGACTCTCTCTTTGGCTTTAACTGCTATGATTAAATCCCTTTAAATGTGTCATTTGATTTCACATTCTGAGACTGCAAGAGCCTTGCAATGGATTTTAGAAAGGAAAAAGGACACAAGTTTTCATGGGCACCTATGATATATGGAAGATGAACAGAGAATGGATGGATCCTGCCCCAGCTTTGAAATGATCAACCAGAACAGATCCACCAATATATCTAGCGCCCTAGAAACATCTCAGTATTTATATGCATATTCCCAGCTCAATATGGTGTACTGACGTTTACTTTTTTCTTGGTTCGATGGGTTCAGTTTCCATTGCACACAGTAGACATAACCCTACAAATCAAAACAAAAATACTGGCATTGGCCTATAACGTGTGTCATTTAAACATGTTACATTCATTCCTAAATATTTCTCCCAATAACGAATGAGAGGACACTGACAATTTTAGAAGGAACCATACATTAACAGGTTTAATTGCCAAGATGTTCAGTTGTGCATTGCCTATCTGCACAACAGCTCGACTAGAACATGTATGGAGAAAGACAACTATAGCTGCTGGATGCCTTGAGACTGCAGGCATATCAGCTCACTTCTAGTTGTTACTTTAAACTTTTGGTTTACTTGGATGGTTGTTACATAAAATCATTCATGAGTTAATTTTACTTAGGAAAATGAACATGGCTCACATTTTTAGAGGTATTTAAGCATTGTTTGCTAAGTGATGCAATGCCTAAATACCTCTACACATTTAGGCCTTTGCTTGCAGAAGGCCATAGGGAAGAGGATCCTTATGGTGATATTGGCCAGCAGTTTGCTGTGCCTGATGGGAGTGAAGGTGACTTGGGTTTAGAAAGGTCCAATGTGGACAATGGTGAGGAAGTTGCAGAGGGGTTGGAGGTTGTTTCTGCTGGAGTGGAGACAGCCAGG
Organism: Pelochelys cantorii; assembly: GCA_032595735.1. Classification (NCBI taxonomy): domain Eukaryota; kingdom Metazoa; phylum Chordata; order Testudines; family Trionychidae; genus Pelochelys; species Pelochelys cantorii. The sequence goes on along the minus strand of CM064339.1, from coordinate 7,788,832 downwards.
GAGATGAAACAGCCCTCTGGTGACCAAATTACTGTGTTTGACCAGCTTGCTGGGGAGTGTGTGTTGCTGAGACATGAATGGTTCCAGGTTGATTATGTGAAAGGACAAGGAATCTGTAAGTCTACCAGGCTAGTTCACCTAGGCCCTGTCTCTGTGAGGCAGTGGCCCACTTGGAAAACTAGATTGAAAGCAGCAGGGTGCCAGGTTAGTGTCTGGATTTCTTGCTTCCTGATTAGCTGTGGAGAGAAGGAAAATTTCATGGCCATTGTGAGCAAGAGAGACACACCCAACCAGCCATTTGTCTTTGGGATAGGGAGTTCTGAATTTGAACACACAGGGCAAGGGGGAGGGGCAAGACTTGTGTTTGCCCAGGAAGGCTGCAGCTTTTTAAATCAAAGAGCTCAAAATTGTCAGGGTATGCTTGCTATGGGTTTGTTCCCATTGCTGGTGTTAACTTTTGTAACCATTGTACTGCTGTTACTAAGACTTGTAACAATGTCCAATGTACATGGTTTTGTGCAAGGGCCCTGGAAACTGTTAAGAAATGCACCCAAGGACACACTGTATGTTCAAAAGCCTTGTGATACTGATATTTCACTGTTAATACTTGCAACTAGTGTTGGAGCTTCTCACCTGAGAAGGGGCATTCCAAAATTGGTGTGCTGTGTGGAAAAGGGAAACTGAGGCACAACAACATTTTGTTTTCGTGGTTAAAAGCCAAGATGCATACACTGTGGGGAATGAGGCTACATACATTGTCCCAGTGTTAACTGGATTTCAAACCATTTCCAAAGCTGGCATGAATAAATTTAATTTCTTTAGCTCTGAGCAAGGGCATTGCTGTACTCACTAATGGGTGTTGGGTCCAAATGCTGTGCAAAGGGGCCCATGTAAGGTATCTAATGAAAGCTTGTTCTCTGCTGATTCTATGTATGACTTGTGTACTTCTGTGATTTTTGTATATGAAATTATGGAATGGACTTTGTTCTTGTATGTTAACATTTTTCTGTCTGGAAAGACTAAGTGGGCATGGACTGCCTACTGCTTATTCAGTAAATGGCTGTGCTAAGTAGCACTGCCTCTTGAACAATGACCTGAGGCCTGCATCTGGTAGACTGCAAACCAGCCTGAATGTGACCAGCTCCAGTTGGAAGACACAGGGAACACCAAAGGCCCTGAGGCTGACACTAAAGACTGTTAAGCTAGCAGTTTGTACTATCTTTGCTAACCGCCTGCATCAAGCACTCGGTGATTGATGTATGATATGTGTTCTCCTTAACAATCTTACTCTCAACTTTTTCTTTCTTTTAGTAATATATCTTTAGAGTTTAGATTCTAAAGAATTGGCCCAGAGTGCTCTTGTGGGTAAGATCTAAAGTGAAAATTGGCCTGGAATTGTGGCTGAATCCTTTGGACCGGGAGGATCTGTTTGGAGTTGGTGAGTGTGGGTTTTATAACCTCTCACCTGTGTGTGAGTCTGATGGTGGCACAGGGAAGCTGGGGTGTCTAAGGGGGTTTGTTGGTGAGGCTTCCTGCTGGCCAGAGTGTCAGCTGAAGTGCTCAGTGTAACTGGAGGGGTGCCTTGGGAAAGAACCCCAGTTGAGGGCAGTAAGTAGCCCTGGTTTTAAGCAATTCGCCCTGAGCTGACATCTTTAGCAGTGCCAAGACCTGGCCTGGTGTATGACAGTGGTGTATTCAGCAGGCAGCACAGAACCTGGTCAATTGAGTTTTGGATCAGGACCCCACGCTATTCTAAATTTGATTTTGAGACTGAGAATTTGATTGGTTAAAGAGGCATTTCCAGACTCAATTACTTAGGATGCTCTCTGTATATCTGTCCACAGATGTGGAATGGTTATGTTTACTTTTCATGTATTTCAATAGTCTAGTAAGGTGTGCATGTACTTATTCACTATGTTTTATCCATACCTCCGAGAAGAAATCACAGCCAGTGTGACCAGAAGCTGTCCAGCACTGTCTGCGATTTGGGGGGCATGTGATGATCATGAGAGATGGCCAGCAGCCTGGGGACTAAGGAGTTAACTATACCTACGCCAGGTAGAGCCGGCCAATAGGAATATAGGTAGGAATTTCAAACTGGGACAAAGGAATTTTTGGGTTTTTCCCTCCTTTGTCCCTGGGCAGTTTCTCTCCAGCTACTGAGGGAGACAGAATGTTTCCCTCCAAGAATAGACTCTTCACTATCTGCAAGTAGGGTAAGGTGTAGATAAATCCGTTAGGTTTTATTGTTTTATGGTTTGGGAAATGGGATCTGATGCCTGTTCATTTTTAAAAATGGGTTTTGCTCTCCTTTGTAATTAAGTCTTGGCCCATGGTGGGGTTTCCCCCATGAGTACATTAATTTGTGACTTTTCCATCTAGTCATTATGCTTGCAACAGGAATACTATGGTGATAATAAAAGTTCTTTCTCTTTTCTTTTTATTAACCTGGTATTGGTTAATTTTTGTGTCCTGGTTTTACTTTAGGGGCTGAGATTTCCGAAGTGGTCTCTGCCTGGCTACGTCTACACTGGCGTGATCTTGTGCAAGAACTCTTTTGCGGAAGAGTTCTTCTGCAAAAACTCTTCCAGAAGAGAGCGTCTACACTGGCATGTGCTTTTGCGCAAGAGATGTGCTTTTGCGCAAGAGCATCCATGCCAGTGTAGATGCTCTCTTGCACAAGAAAGCTCTGATGGCCATTTTAACCATAGGGCTTTCTTGCACAAGAAATTCATATTGCCTGTCTACACTGGCCTCTTCTGGAAGAGCTCTTGCGCAAGAGGGCTTATTCCTGAGCAGGAGCGTCAGAGTTCTCACGCAAGAAGCCCTGATTTTATACATTAGAACGTCAGTTTACTTGTGCAAGAACATGTGGCCAGTGTAGACAGGCAGCAAGTTTTTGCGCAAGAGCATCCGCTTGTGCACGAGATCGCGCCAGTGTAGGCACAGCCCCTGGTTTCCTTATCATTAGTTGGGTGGTGGCAGCGGACTTTTATCCCAAAATCTAGGTTTTTAAGATTTTGGGGGGAAGTTTTATACCAAAGCCTGGAAAGAGAAGGTTTTGGAGTACTTTTGCAGGCCCCCACTTCTGCATTTATCATGCCAGAGTGGGGAAAAAGCCTTGACATCAACAATTCTGAGAAAGTTTAAAATGAAAGTAAGCTGCGCTTCCAGCTATAATGAGTTTTCACACCATCAGAAAAGGAACCCATTTGCTCAGGATGATGGTGACTGAAAACAGCAATGAATGGAGAAACACCATTCTACGCAGTGCCTTTCAAAAGCAGATCTGGCCACTTTCTTTTAAATAGAAGAGTCTCCCTCTGGCTGAAGGGTCAAGCCTAGAGTTTTTAACCTGTTCCATTGCATTTTACACCTATTCTGTGTACATGTAAGGAACTACACAAGATGCAAGGAAGGCCTGTGACTAATGGATGCACAGATACATTACCAAACAAAATTTGCAAATATTTATCAGTATCCAAAATTGTCATATTGCAGGCACATCACAAGATTCTTATCTAAAGGCTACTTTAAAGAGTATATGGATTCTGGAGCCTTTAAATCTTGCTCTTTACTCAAGGACTAGGCTCAAGCAGAAAGGCAAACTTAAAAATCCATCATCTTCCAACTAAGAACACCCAGATTAAAAAGAGCCCAGATGAAATGTCGAGGGGCAGATGAGGTTGGGTTTTGTTTGTTTAAAAGGCAAATGGTGGAGTACTCAAAGAGAACTTCCACATAGACCCCAGTACACCTGATCAGAGAAAAATCTGAGCAGAAGCCCCACCTCAGTATCAATTCCCTTGGGTCACCCCAGTTTTCAGAGGAAATTAATTCACAAAAAGGGTTTTCATCCTAGAGCCTCAAAACACAAGCAGTAAGTTTAGCAGCCATGCTAATTAACAATAACTAAGACAGCAAACTGTCCCCCAGCTCAGTTTCTGAATCTGAATACACAAACATCTATTAACCAGTACGTGCCTGGAAAGATGAAGATGAAGAACGCGCTGATGCCACCAATAATACCGATGACCTCGCTGATGTCAGGGACAAACAGAGCAATAACGAGCGTCACTATGATCCACGTGATAGTCAGCATGATCCTTGTCCACCTCTCATAAGGCTCTATGAGCATGACAGACCTGCACTTGTCATTCAAGCAGGCATCCTGTAGGACAGATCTATCAGACACAGCCAGGTTACACATAGCACCTTGTCTACTCCTCTGCTGGGTTCAAAACCTATTGCACTTGTGTCTGCCAATGCAACCGTCAGTCATGTAGTGTTACATGGTCTTTCTTGTGTCTCAAGCTGCTGGCTGTTCTTCACAGCTAAACACATCATCACGGCTCCACTTAGAGAGGGCTGGAATGTACTCTTTGACCAATACTTTCACCACGGCAGGTGGAAAACACATGACAGACACATGGACCTATACCAACTCCCACATGCTCACTGCTGCCACTTGCCAAGCATCTCTGTGCACAGAGGGAAAGCACCACCATTTGGGTGGGGCAAGCTGCTTTCCTTGGCACACTCCACCAGAGCAGAGAGACAACATGGGCCTAGAAGTTCCTGCCCCTGCACGAAGGCCAGGGACAACCTACTATTTGTATTACAGAAGCACCTAGTGTCTCAGGGCTCAGCGAGTTAGACTCCCCTCAGCTTTGTTACGGCGAGGGGAAGATACCTCCCTGCTAAGAATCTCATTTTCCCTCTCTGATCCTCTTGGTTGGGCCCCTCAAGACATCCTTCCTTTTCCCTTCCACAAGATCCCTTCCACTAGCCCCTTTTGATGTGCCAGCTTAGCCACCCACATGCCCTTCTCAAAGGTGGCTAGACCAGGTGTTCTTTCCCACAGTCTCAGACAGCTGCTGCCATTGATCACTTTTGGGGAGGTGTCACAGGGTGGGGGACTCATTGCCACAGCGCCTCCTGCTGCTCACTCTGGGAATTAGCTCCTCAACCCTGGAGCACACCCTTCTGGCTAGTGTCTCGCTTGCTGTTACCTTTTATCCTCCACCACTTTATGTTATGACCCACGTCTCTCCCAGACTGTGGCACCCTCCCCTTTGGGTACTGCTCTGCTGCAGTGCCCCCACACTCTGGGGTCCTCCCCCTCAGGGAGACCCCAACCCCTTATGTCCACCTTGCCTCAATGATCCTGCTGCCAATCTTCATCTAGCCCCCTACCTCAGGGGCAAACTGCAGTCTGAAATGGCCACTCATCATAGACAAGGGGTGTGGAGCTGCTGCCTTCTCCTGCCCTGGCTGCCTCCCTGCAGCCCTAGAAGCCTCAGGCCTTGTCTCGGGCCCTGCAGCTTGGCCAGAGCTTCCCCAGCTCTGCCTGCCTTTCCCCAGCCCTGCTCTGAGTCAGGAAGCCTCTAGCTTCCCTGGAAGCTAAGGCCCTCCTGCTCCACCGCTGCAGCAAGTGTGAGTGACTCTGCCCCTCCAAGAGCCCTTATTTATACAGCCTCAGCTGGGCTCTAATTGGCTGTTTTTGCCTCAGCTGTGGGCTCCACAGCTCCTGCCCTCTTCCCAGGGCTGGGTTTTAACCCTGAAAGGGCCAGTGTGTGGCAGATGCCCTGTCACACGCACCCCTCCTTAGAATCATCACCCCTGGGAGTAGGGGAGTTTTGTAGCCTACACCAGTCACCGGTGCCCCTCTAGAGCCCCTCACTTCTCTTCCATTTCCTTCAATGTCTCATGAAGGCGGTCATTCTCCACCATCACCACCCCGTACTTCCAGCCCACTGTAGGCCTCTGTTGTACCCTGGGCTTTCTCCGCTGCTGCCAGCTGCATATGCCAGCCCCAGCTGGGTCCTAACTGGCTGTATCTGCCTCAGCTGTGTGCTCCACCGCTTCCTTCCTCTCCCAAGGCTGGGTTTAGAACCGTTAAAGGGCCAGTTCAGGGCAGACCCCCCAGTGACTACAAGTGGTCCTCACTGCCTTCCATGCAGTGACTACTCTCTGTATGAACCTTCTTCACTCTTATGCTATTATCCTCACAGACCTAACCCTTTCCTGACTGTCTTCCTTCATCACTGTGCATGGACATCCAGTCGACAGCAGATTTTCAGCCACCCCCATTAAGGTCTTTGCTCAGGCATTCACTCTAAATCAACTCATGGTCATATGAGCACTGTAAATTAAGGGATTTGGAGGAGACTAGAATGCATTTTGCCTTCAGTAATGCCTCTTTCCAAATCTACATCACTGACATCTGCCACCTTGTTGGCATAGGCCCATTCCTAAACATTACCACATGTTTCAGTAGCTTTGAACAACTGCATCCTCTCCCTGTCTTACCTTCCCAGCAGCAGCACAATCGGATAGATGGTAACGATGGAGATGCCAAACAGTAGTCGGGCTATAGTGATGACCACATCATTTCCTGGGTATGACATCAGGATATCAGCAGCAACATCAGCACCAAAGGTTAAATAGCCATAAAGCCCTAGAAAGGAAGCAGCAAAGATCATAGGCATTAAACGTGGTGTTAAGCTACAGTCCTGAGAACATTTGGGAAGGAGTTTGGAGGAGAAATGAGGGAAAAAGTTAAAATTAATGGGTGTTGCTCATAAGAGTCATGATAGCATTGCCTATTATTAAGACTGTCCACATTTCCCGTATAAAAATCTGCTTATAACTTCACAAAACTTTATCCATTTGGGCTGAAATGTTATATGCTGGTTGTCTGCCTCAGACTGATTTGGTGGTGGGATGGGGGGGGAGGTGTAAAAGACTTGAAAGAATGGCTGGTGGTGATTTATAAAGAGCTATTCTGTTAAGTGAGTACCATCCATTCAGTGCACTGAGGCTGGGATTGTGTGGAAAATATAATCAGCAGTTATATACCTGAAGTCTGTATTAGAATGCATATGCAACAGTAAGGCAAACCATGATTATGCAGGCAAACTTAATTCTGGCATTTCATAATTTCTGAACACTTGACTTTGCAATTGTAATAACATTATTTTAAAATAGGTTGTGTTGGTATTTATCACTTAGTGGGAGGAAGTCTTTAAGGAGGACTAATTTCTAAAATTTCCTTGCCAAATGACTCCAACCTATGGCAGCTGAGTTATAAAGAGTTGAAGCAATCATCAGTCAAACAATTTAAGGCATCCTAAGCAGGATTAGCTGATATCAAGCTAATACACGTTTCACATTGTATTAATAGGCTGGGGACCGACTGGCTAAGAAGCAGTTCAGCAGAAAAGGATCTGGAGATTGCAGTGGATGAGAAGCTGGATATGAGTCAACAGTGTGCCCTTGTAGAGAAGAAGGCTAACAGCATATAGGGGTGTATTAGTAGGAGCATTGCCAGCAGATCTAGGGAAGTGATTATTCCCCTTTATTCAGCACTGGTGAGGCCACATCTGGGCTACATCTACACTGTTCTCACGCAAAAACTCTTTTGCGGAAGAGTTCTTCTGCAAAAACTCTTCCAGAAGAGAGCATCTACTACACTGGCATGTGCTTTTGCACAAGAGCATCCATGCCAGTGTAGACGCTCTCTTGCACAAGAAAGCTCTGATGGCCATTTTAACCATAGGGCTTTCTTGCACAAGAAATTCATGTTGCCTGTCTACACTGGCCTCTTCTGGAAGAGCTCTTGCGCAAGAGGGCTTATTCCTGAGCGGGAGCATCAGAGTTCTCTGCAAGAAGCCCTGATTTTATACAGTAGAACGTCAGTTTACTTGCACAAGAACACGCGGCCAGTGTAGACAGGTAGCAAGTTTTTGCGCAAGAGCGGCCACTTTTGCGCGAGATCGCGTCAGTGTAGACACAGCCCAGCTGGAGTATTGCGTCCAATTCTCGGCCCGCTGTTACAGAAAATATGTGGACAAATTGGAGACAGCCCTGCAGAAGGCAATGAAAATGATGAGAGGGCTGGAGCACATGACTTATGAGGAGAGGTTGAGGCATTTGGACTTATTTAGTCTGCAGAAGAAAAGAGTGAGGGGGGGATTTGATAGTAGCCTTCAATTTCCAGAAGGGAGGTTCCAAAGAGGATGGAGAGAGGCTGTTCTCAGTGGTGACAGATGGCAGAACAAGGAGCAATGGTCTCAAGTTGCAGTGGGAGAGGTCTAGGTTGGATATTAGGAAAAACTATGTCACTACCTAAGGAGGTGGTGGAATCTCCATCCCTAGAAGTTTTTAAGTCTCAGCTTGACAAAGCCCTGGCTGGGTTGATTTAGTTGGGGTTGGTCCTGCCTTGGGCATGGGGCTGGACTTGATGACCTCCTGAGGTCTCTTCCAGCCCTAGGATTCTATGAACATTGACTAATATGAAGTCATTGTTCAGTGTCAATAAGGCCTAACCATGCAGAGTGGTTTCTGAGCGAGAGAAAAAGGGGTGAAAGTTTCAGCAGGTTAAAATATGGTGAAGGGGAGGGGCTACCTGTAAGAGAATAAATTAACAGGCAGAAGAGCATGGACAGCCCAGACACCATGATCCAAAGGGAGAGCTTCTTGTTATGCATACTGCTGTAAATGGCAATGCAGGCTTCATGACACTGAAATACATGAGAGAATACCACACACATATTAGGAGGTGAAGGTGGGAGGAAATGCCTCAGATCCCTCTTGCCACATGAACTGCAAGCTATCAGCTCATATTCCCTCTGTCCACATCAACCTTCCCCCCAAACCTTCCCCTGCAGCCTCCTGCTCCCATACTCAGCCACTCAGATTACTGGAGTGTTTCCTGAGTCCCATCCAGAGACAGAGTTCAGCACCCCTCCAGTGATTCCCTACAGTCACAAAACAAAGGGCTTCCTTCCTGCTTCCAGAAGAACAGAAGAGGATGTTCTCTGCCTCTGGAAGAGGCCACGCTCACCCCGTGCAGGGCCAGGAGGAGGAGAACTGACAGAACCCATAGTTCTTGTTATCCCCACCTCCTTCATGGGACAGGCACTGAGCCAAGCAGCTAAACTGTTATGGAGTTGAGGGAGGGGACGGTTCTGATCTGGGTTCCACTGGTTCTGCTGGCTTTGAAACCAGAGCAGAACACAGATCCAAATCCTCATTCTGCTCTAACCCTCTGGCTCATTCAGGGCCCCTGTATCAGGTGGCCCCATTAACTCTACTGCTTAGAGAAAGAGATGCCCATTACTGGAAGGTCCTTAAATCAAACCCCTCTTCTCAACACTCACTAATAAAGGACACAGCTCAATGCCAGGATCTTGTCTGAGCTAGAAAGGGATGCACACTGCACTCCCTAAACAACCAGGGTGAAATCCTAGGTCCATGGAAGGAAGTCAAAGAGAGTTTTGCCACGGACTTCCCTGGCACCAGGATTTCACCCCAGCATCGCACCCTAGCAGGTGGCATGTCTTGTGGTGTCTCTGCTTGTTCCGTGTCCTGGTCAAGAATCCAGAGGGTTGAAAGCTTCTGCGAAGGCAGCTGTAGTAGCAAGCCCCTGGACTCGCCCACAGAAAAGAATAATTGAAATCCAAGTAGCTGTTACCTGAAATCCAAAACATATTGTTGGGATGACACTGAACATGGAAGCCAGGGAAGACACCCTGCAAGATTGAGAGAGCAAGAGGAAGACAGGTGATCAGCTTAGCTGAAGAAAAAGAACTCCCTAGCGCTAGAAGAGAAATATATTTCACAGCCCTGCCTGACACCACAGCCCAAAGGGGCCCCCGGGGAGAGTAACCCCGCAGTACAACTTCTGATGGCTATTCCAAACTGAGGCACCCATTTCCACCACAGACAATTCAGCTTCCATTCCTCCAACAGACTGCGTTCCCAGAGCCCCAGGCTTCCAGGATGGTCTGTCCACATGGAGTCAGTTGCAGGACTGGGGCCTTAGCTGAGGGAACCATTACCCGTCAGCAGCCCCACACGTTCAACAATGAAAGCCCCAGCACAGAGAGTGCTCCTACAGTCACTCCTGTTTTACAACCTGTGCTGAACCACCTCCTCAACAGATTTCATAGTGGTAGAGGCCGAAAGCCATGCGCTCCCTGCCTTGGCCAGGGCTCTCACTCTCATTAATGCTTGTTCAGCTGTACTGCTGTTGGCCCCACAGGAAACTTTTTTGCTAGAATTGCCTAGTGTAGACAAGGCCCTGGAGTCTGTCAGGGCTGACAAGACTGGAATTAAGAAAGTGGAAAGAGCCTCCTATGGGGTAATTTTTTGTGTAGTGAGTGAGGGGCACTTTCAGGCCTTCTTGATTTAGCAGAATGAGACAAAATAAATAAGGAAAAGCTCCATGCACCAGCACCTTTGAAGACCACATAACTGTGACATACACTGAAATACACACTTCTCCCAACACCCAAGAATTCATCATCTTCCAGTGATGCCCACATGCCTCAAATATCCCAATGGCTCCAAACCCTTAGTAATAATGTCTCCCTAGCATTACAAATAGAAGGCCAGACCATCTGCAAAGCTCCACTGAAGTTGTGCATGTGGCACTGATTTAGGCCAGGTGAGGATCTGACCCTGAAATTGTTATTTTATGCAAACTAAGCCCTTGTATAACCAAACTTACAGTCACTTCTCTGTGGCCCACATGAAGTATCTGCTGGGCCCCAATACATAGAACCCCTGTTTACATCCCAGTCATAGCAGCAACAAAAGGGATCCTACACTATTCACCAGGCAATGACATTGGTTGCTTAGACTTGTTTCAAAGACAGCAGCATGCACTTGTTGGATTCGATTTAGGGGCAGGGAAACCCAAGCATTAGGCTGAGGTGCACATTGGCACCTCCAGGCATGACTGTAGCTGCCTTGCCATTTATTTTAATGCCAGCAGATCCAGGACTCCTCCAGGACGTAGCATACCCTGGCAAGCCAAGGAGGAGAAATACAAAGGAAAAAAACACAAGCAGGCTTTTCAGCAGCTTTAACAGCCTAGTCCTGCCTAAAACCAGTCCTGAACTCCCAGCACACTTGCATTAGCATCCTAATTACCACTAACCACATTTGTCACCTGGGTTAGGTGCCAAGTCAAGGACCCTTGTGTGTGATAAAGGTAGCACCATACGTACCTTGTGGAATAATGGTGCTCATGCATGGTAACATGGTCCGTTCTTAGGTAGTATTTTATTATAATAACCAGGGTCAGGTAGCAAGCAGCCAAGGTACCTAAAATACTAAAACAAAGGTATGGAGAGGGAAAGTGTTACATACAGAATGAAGAGTCCGTTGTGCTATTGGTAGGTAGTAATGTTCAATGAGTGTGCGGTACAAGCCTATCAAAGAATATACTGGGATTTTGGAAGGGCAGCAACCTGGCTACCCACAGGTACTGTAAAAATATTTTGCATCTACCTGTTCACAGAGAGAAACTTTTATGCTCTTTACTGGACTCTGGGCCCGAGTTGCCTCTCTCACTTAGAGCACACTGGTGCGGCTCCTTTGGATTTGATTCCAATTTACACAGGGCAAACACAGTCATGCTCTAGGACATGAACATGCGTTTTGTGCTACTCACCACTTCTTAGCTTTACAGAGACTGTAGATACAGGAATGAGATCACCTGCCACTGAAATGCAGCCTCCTCTGGAGTGGAATAAGAGAGACCAGCCATACTATCCCAAAGTTTGGGGGAATGAAAGGGAAAGGTGCAACTGCAGGGTTTTAGGTAGAAAGAAAATTACCCAAGATTCGGTTTGGCCAAGACACAAATTTAGCACTCTTAGTCCTCGGAGATGGCTATAAGAACATAAGAATGGCCATACTGGGTCAGACCAAAGGTCCATCCGGCCCAGTACCCTGTCTGCCGACAGGGGTCAATACCAGGTGTCCCAGGGGGAGTGAATCAAATAGGTAGTAATCAAGCGATCTCTCTCCTGCCATCCATCTCCACCCTCTGACAAACAGAGGCTAGGGACACCATTCCTTACCCATCCTGGCTAATAGCCATTAATGGACTTAACGTCCATGAATTTATCTAGTTCTTTTTTAAACCCTGTTATAGTCCTAGCCTTCACACTTTCCTCAGGCAAGAAATTCCACAGATTGACTATGCGCTGTGTGAAGAAGAACTTCCTTTTATTTGTTTTAAACCTGCTGCCCATTAATACCATTTGGTGGCCCCTCGTTCTTATATTATGGGAACAAGTAAATAACTTTTCCTTATTCACTTTCTCCACACCACTCATGATTTTATATACCTCTATCATATCCCCCCTCAGTCTCTTCTTTTCCAAGCTGAAAAGACCCAGTCTTTTTAATCTCTCCTCATATGGGACCCGTTCCAAACCCCTAATCATTTTAGTTGCCCTTCTCTGAACCTTTTCTAATGCCAGTATATCTTTTTTGAGATGAGGAGACCACATCTGTACACAGTATTCAAGATGTGGGCATACCATGGATTTATATAAGGGCAATAAGATAACCTCCGTCTTATTCTATATCCCTTTTTTAATGATTCCTAACATCCTGTTTGCTTTTTTGACTGCTGCTGCACAGTGTGTGGACATCTTCAGAGAACTATCCACGATGACTCCAAGATCTCTTTCCTGATTAGCTGTAGCTAAACTAGCCCCCATCATATTATATGTATAGTTGGGGTTATTTTTTCCAATGTGCATTTACATTTATCCACATTAAATTTCATTTGCCATTTTTCTGCCCAGTCACTTAGTTTGGTGAGATCTTTTTGGAGTTCTTCACAGTCTGCTTTGGTCTTAACTACCTTGAGCAGTTTAGTGTCATCTGCAAACTTTGCCACCTCACTGTATACCCCTTTTTCCAGATCATTTATGAATAAGTTGAATAGGATTGGTCGTAGGACTGACCCTTGGGGAACATCACTAGTTACCCCTCTCCATTCTGAAAATTTACCATTTATTCCTACCCTTTGTTTCCTCTCTTTTAACCAGTTCTCAGTCCATGAAAGGATCTTCCCTCTTATCCCATCACAACTTAATTTACATAAGAGTCTTTGGTGAGGGACCTTGTCAAAGGCTTTCTGGAAATCTAAGTACACTATATCTACTGGATCCCCCTTGTCCACATGTTTGTTGACCCCTTCAAAGAACTCTAATAGATTAGTAAGACATAATTTCCCTTTACAGAACCCATGTTGACTTTTGCTCAGCAAATTATGTTCTTCTATGTGTCTGAAAATTTTATTCTTTACTATAGTTTCAACTAATTTGCCCAGTACTGATGTTAGACTTACCAGTCTGTAATTCCCGGGATCACCTCTAGAGCCCTTTTTAAATATTGGCGTTACATTAGCTATCTTCCAGTCATTGGGTACAGAAGCTGATTTAAAGGATAGGTTACAAACCATAGTTAATAGTTCCGCAATTTCACATTTGAGGTCTTTCAGAACTCTTGGGTGAATGCCATCTGATCCCGGTGACTTGTTACTGTTAAGTTTATCAACTTGTTCCAAAACCTCCTCTAATGACACTTCAATCTGTGACAAGTCCTCAGATTTGTCACATACAAAGGACGGCTCAGGTTTGGGAATCTCCCTAACATCCTCAGCAGTGAAGACTGAAGCAAAGAATTCATTTAGTTTCTCTGCAATGATTTTATCGTCTTTAAGTGCTCCTTTTGTATCTCAATCGTCCAGGGGTCCCACTGGTTGTTTAGCAGGCTTCCTGCTTCTGATGTCCTTAAAAAACATTTTGTTATTACCTTTTGAGTTTTTGGCTAGCTGTTCTTCAAACTCCTTTCTGGCTTTTTTTTATTACATTTTTACACTTAATTTGGCAGTGTTTATGCTCCTTTCTATTTACCTCACTAGGATTTGATTTCCACTTTTTAAAAGATGTCTTTTTATCTCTCACTGCTTCTTTTACATGGTTGTATACATTTAAGTTGGGCCTCTATTATGGTGTCTTTGAAAAGTGTCCATGCAGCTTGCAGGGCTTTTACTTTAGTCACTGTACTTTTAATTTCTGTTTAACTAACCTCCTCATTTTTGCATAGTTCCCCTTTCTGAAATTAAATGCCATAGTGGTGGGCTGCTGAGGTGTTCTTCCCACCACAGGAATGTTAAATGTTATTATATTATGGTCACTATTTCCAAGCGGTCCTGTTATAGTTATATCTCTTGGACCAGATCCTGCACACCACTCAGGACTAAATCGAGAATTGCCTCTCCCCTTGTGGGTTCCTGTTCCAGCTGCTCCAAGAAGCAGTTGTTTAAGGTATCAAGAAATGTTGTCTCTGCATCTTGTCCTGAGGTGACATGTACCCAGTCAATATGGGGATAGTTGAAATTCCCCACTATTATTGAGTTCTTTATTTTGACAGCCTCTCTAATCTCCCTTAGTATTTCAACGTCACTATCACTGCCCTGGTCAGGTAGACGATAATAGATACCTACTGTTATATTCTTATTAGAGCAGGGAATTACTATCCACAGCGATTCTATGGAACATGGGGATTCATTTAAGATTTTTACTTCGTTTGATTCTAATTTTTTTTTCACATATAGTGCCACTGCCCACACAACCTGTTCTGTCCTTCTGATATATTTTGTACCCCAGAATGATTGTGTCCCATTGATTGTCCTCACTCCACCAGGTTTCTGTGATGCCTATTATATTAGTATCCTCCTTTAGCACAAGGCGCTCTAGTTCACTCATCTTATTTTTTAGATTTCTAGCATTTGTGTACAAGCACTTTCAAAACTTGTCACTGTTTATTTGTCTGCCCTTTTCTGATGTGTCAGATTCTTTTTTATGTGAATGTTTTTCATCTGATCTGGCCCATACTTTATCCTCTTCCATCCTCTCCTCCTGTCTAAAAGCTGGAGAATCTCTATGGGATCTGTAGTGGCCTTCAGAAACCTCTACCCAAGTAAGAGCTGCTGAAAGGACAGACTTCAGCATGTTTACAGTTTTGCAGACTCTTCTATTTTAGGTCACACCCTATTGATTAGGGATCATAGTGATGGATTTTTCTTCTCAGCTTGTTTTCTCAGATCTGCTCTGGAACTAATGATTCACTTGCCGTACTATATTTACCATGTTCACCAAAAAGCTCACAGCCCCAAGCCAACAAGATCCCAACTAACACACATGTAGGGCTTTAGCAGTGCAGGCTCCTAATGAGGCACACCAAGTCAAAGCACTAGCCCCGATTCAGCACCTGTGGACAGGTGTTTCTGTAGCATGGTCAGGAGCTCACAACCTCTTCACCCACACTGACTGGCGAGGTGGGGAGGATGGGCAGCAAGTGGCAGAGATGGTTGTGGCCAGGATTTGACTGATTAGATAAAGTCTGAGTTACCACGAAGCTGGGCACATCCTTCTAGCTCTATCATTAGCTCCAAGCCTACCTGGTGTATTTCTGGAATGCAATCTCCTTGGGAACAGACAGAGGGAAGATGACCAGGACGCACAGGGCAGTCAGGGTGAAGCGATAATCCATATACCAGTGCTGGGGAGGAGAAGGCCCTTCGCCACTCAGAGTTACATTCAGGTAGAGGGAGTCACATACTGAAGAGGAGAAACAGAAGATGCAGTCAGGGGACAGAATGTTGCCAAAGGCTTAGGAGATCAGCATCAGCTTCTGTTGAGTTGTCCTCGAGATCAACAGTGCCAAAAGTATAATGGTGCCACTGGTGCCATGATGCTGGCTGCACACTCAAAAGGGGCACCTGAAGCAGATGGTTCTCTCCACGCCTCTGCCTCTTCCCCTTCTCACCACCATTTGTCCCTCTCTCCCAGCGGGCCAGGGCTTCTCTCCACACCCCCTGGCCCCACCTGCCAGTTCCTCCCCACAACCTGACCTTTAGCCCCACTCACTGCTTACTTCTTTCAGCCAGCAGCGAGCTGAGGGCTCCTCTCCACTCCCCTCACGAGCAGGCAGCCCGGGGGTGGAGAACAGCCTTAAGCTGCTGCTCTGGGCCAGTGACCTTCCAGCTTTGAGCTCACCAGGGGTGGGACCTGCCTCTCCTTGCTGCTCTGTGGAAGCAGCAAGCTAGAAGTTGAAGGCTGCCCCCTTGCATCCCCCCAGAGAAAAGCCACTTCCAGGTAAGTAGGGCTGGGTGGGGCTCTGGGAGATGGGGCTGCTCACTACTCCCAAGCTTCTGCTGACCTGCCCAGAGGGGATTCATGCGGTGCACTGGCCCATCCAGGCCTGGAGAAATTGGTTTGTGCAGGAGATGCTGAGATGTGAGAGGGTAAGAGGCACTAGGCTGTAGTTGTGGTGGGGCTGTGAGGATGGGCGCAGAACAGTGGAAGTGGGGGAGATCTGGGCATGTCAGTGTGCTGGGCAGTGGGAAGGCCTGTGTGGGATATTGGGCAGTTTTGGTGGGACTGGGCAGGACTGGTAGTACATTAGTAGGGGATGCTGGGCATGGCGGATCCAGGGGGTGCTGGGTGGAAAGGCTGTGTGATGCTTCATGGACCCACCCCACAGAGAAGGGTTACTCTAGCAGCACAGGGCTGGGCAGGCCAGTATGTGCCTGGCAACTGCCGGTTTGTACACAGTGCCCTCATACTGGGTGGAGCGGCCGCACCCACCGTGCCATGCCCCATTGCCCCTGGCCTGCACCTCTCTCCAAGGACCTCCCCGTGCTATATTCCATTGCCCCCATAGAGGCCCACAAATGTGTGTGGAGCAGGGCCCACAAGAAGTTAATCTGGCCTGGAGGTCAGCAGCAACAGGACCAGCAAAAGCCAAATAATTGTTTAGGTGCCAAACACAAAAAGTTCTGCTCATACTCAGGAATTCAGATCAAGTTTTAACAAAGAGCTCAAGGGCCGTTAGAATCACACTTGCAGCATGCAGCCAGTACACACAGTTGACAGTCCTAGCAGTAACAGCTCATCAGACACTCAGCAGCCTCACCTGGAAACAGGAATTTACAAGCCTGGGAGGGCTTGACCATGGAGAAAATGGCCCTTTGCAAGACAGAAAATTGACATGATGGCTGCCCTTCCTCAAACACACAGGGAGCAGGATGCACCGAAAACACTCTGCCTCCCTCAGAATTGTCTCTGTGCTGATACAGTTAATGGCCTAATTTCCCAAAAGTGAATCATGATATTGGGTGCCTTCCTGGAGACCCTTTAAAGAGGCCAGTTTTTCACAAGACAGTCACTCAGCGCTTCCCAAAAACCAGGCCTCTTTATGGTCTCATGTTGGGCACCCCCACCCTCAAATCCAGCTCAACACATGTATTTTGGACATCTCTTATATGCCTATGGACAGTTTACATACATGCAGGAAGGCTGAAAGATGTGCAGACTGTAATAGCTCGTGCTATTGGCATGAGTGTGGATGCCTCTGGTTTGGTGGGCCTCGAGTCACGGTCAAGATACTTACTTTTTTCCAGCTGATCACCCACAACTCTGAGAAAAGCTACAGAAATCATGAAGAGATTTAAAATGAAGCAGATCTCACAGAGCTTCCCAATGGCCGATCCACAGATTTCTCTGACTACTCCCTGGTATGTGGACTGGGTGCTGATGGACGAGGCATATCCCAGGATCACCAAACCACTAATTAGGAATATTAAGGAGCCCTGCAGAGATGGAAAGAAAAGTGCAGTGAATTAGCCCTAGTCCACACCCTTATTTTGAAATAGCAACCAGAGCGTCCACACTACCAAGCCCATTATTTTGAAAGGGCTGGTTATTTTGAAATAATAATTCCTGCTTTCCACGAGGAATAATATTTATTTTGAAATAGTTATTTTGAAATAGTGGTAGCGTGGCTGCTCCCCTGCTGCTATTTCAAAATAGCTACTCACCAGATACATTCAAAGTAATTACTCCCCAGTGCTTCCTGAGGCTCTAAGTCAAGGTAGCACATCCACATTAAGAGAGCCTGCCTCAGACTAATTGCGAGGCTTCCCTGTAGTGTGGACACACTATTTCAAAATAGGTTTTTTTGGAGTTATTATTTTGAAATAAGTTATTTTGAAATAATTTCCTAGTGTAGACATGCCCCAAGGCTATTCCACATCTTTTGAGCACACCTGTTATTTTGAAATATAATGGGCTCGCTATGCTGACATCCCTGTAAACCTTGTTCCATGACGGTTAAGGGCAATTTCAGAATAGCACTTTATTTTGAAATTTGGCACCATGTAGATAGCTTATTTCAAAATTTGGCGCTATTTCAAATTACCTCAAAATAAGCTATGCAATTTGCACAGCACAAATTGCGTAGCTTATTTCGAGGTAAAGATGCAGGGTAGATGCACCCCAAGGTTATGTCTAGACTACGCGGAAGATTCGAAAGAGGATATGCAAATTCTGTGGGAATTTGCATATCTTCTTCTGATCTCAAGTAAAAGTAGTCGGGCCACAACTTTTTCAGCAAACGCCCCCTTTTCAAAAAGCCGCTTTTCCTCAAAAAATGAGGTTTACGCGGTTTTTCGAAAAAGGGGGAGTTTGCTGAAAAAGCCACGTCCCGACTACTTTCACTTTCGAAAGCTCCACTTTCGGAAGTGAGATCAGAAGAAGATATGCAAATTCCCGCAGAATATGCATGTCCTCTTTCAAATCTTCAGTGTATTCTAGACAAGCCCCAAGTGTTTACGTTGCTCCTTCTTTAACCACTAATGATTAGAGCTGCCCACCTTATGCAGTAGGAAGGCTTTCCTCAAAAGGCCCTAAAAGTTACATGGCAGCTTTGTAGCATAAGTATAAAGCAGCTGGTATCCACGACAAACACATTATGGGCTTTGGCAAGAGGAGGCTTCTTCGTTTTGATTCTTCTAGTAAAGTGAATATCTCTGAATCACCAGCAGCTAGAGAAGGGAGACAGCAAAATTCCAGACATCATCAATTTATTATTGTATTGCCATAAAACCTATGTGCCCTTGTCATCAGGACCCTGCTGTACAAACAGAAAAAAGACCCTTGAGGTAGAAAAATCTAAAGCCGAAGGTATGTCTACCTTATGGAACTGGAGCACATTTATTGATATCAATACTTAGCACCAAGTTTTATAAAGCTGAAAGTGCATGTCCTTAGCGCATTCGTTCAACAAAGCATGTCCCCACTGCCATGGCTACCATTGGCTCTGTGCTCTAGTTGCTTTTCCTGCACCTCTACCAGGTACCTCATCAGCCCCATTTACCCCCTCTCAGCCTCAACATTTTGCCTTGTGTGTTAGGCTCATGTTCCCTGCATGCTTTCCTGCCCTCCTCTTTGGTGCTTGCAAACATCAGCCCTCGTTGTTCACATTTGCAAAGGGAGGCGGCGGGTTTGGGGTGAAGGGGCACAGATGTGCACTGCCAGCATGGGGTCACCATGCCCTCCTGTACAGCATGCTTGCAAGCTGCAGCCCTCATTTGCCACATCAACCTGGAGGGGTGGCAGCGGGTTTAGGGTGGAAAGGCACAGATGTGCCAGTCAGCACAGAGTCATCCCTGTTTTGACACTATATAAATTGAATTTTATTCAATGTGCTTATGCCAGTATCTCTCCATTTATTATTCACATAATAAGAATAATTTGTTTGTAATATGAAAGTTACATATACACCTCATTGCTATCATCCTCATTCACCTCAATTACCAATCCAAATACCCTTGTTAATTGCTTTTATGAATGTGTATGTCTTAGTAATTTTTACAGAACTTTCCATTTCTGCACAAGTTAGTCAGGTACATTCTGTGGAGTATTTTATGGATTTTTCCTCATAATTGTGCCAAATTGATAGGGTTCTCCATTCTGATTAAGCAGTTGAGACTTAAGTCGAGAGTTATTTGAAGAGCGGGGAAACTAATCTCTGGAAAAAAATCATGACAAATATGAATCAACCATCTATCAAAACTGGGTGAATAGCAGAAAAGTGTACAGGATAACTGATATGAATATTAGATAGACTAATTGTGAGCATTAATGATCAACAGGAAAACTCTAAGGAATATGCTCATTTTCAGAGACTATTTACAGACTAAGGGAATAAGGGTAGCAGAATCAAGTAAGTTTTCTTAAAATAGCACTTCTTTATTGTCTTATAGAAAGAGCCAACTCTATTCTGTACAGTTGCTTCCACACTAAAAAAAAAAAAAAAAAAAAATGGGAAAGAAAAAAATCCTTAGTTTTATCCTTATAAAGAATTGGAAAAGTTCACAATTACATTTCAAACATCGCCTTTATGTGTCTGACCAGTTGAGATCCTTTAATCCCCCATCTTTCTCTACATTATGATTTCTGCTAGAGATAGTCACCACTAAGTTCACTTGCAGTGACTCCAAAGATCTGGTTTCTTTCCTTACTTCATTTAATTTGGTTGGTAGGCTGCTCCAGATTCCCTTCCTAAATGGGAGCTTAGTCTGTGTGCAACTGAAAGGGTAAGAGTCCCACTAAGAGCAAAACGCTTTGTAACCCAGCCTTACATTTCACTATTCAATCATGGCTTTTTAGGCTAAGTTGGCAAAATAGCAGGACTTATGAACTTGGATAGGAGATATGTCCTCACCAACATCCTGATGTTTCAAAGTTACAAAATCAACCTGTTCTGGTTTATATTGGAGTGTTAAAGGTCATTCCCAGCGTGGGAATAGGTGTGTTAGACTATGCTAGGAAGAATCGTGCTGTTTCTTCATGCTAAAAGACACCATTTTCTTTAAGGAATAGACTCCAAGCCAGCTCACAGTTAGCTGAGCACTCAGTTGCTTAAGACTCAGTCTTCAAACATTACCTCCAGATTCAGGACATACATAGTTCCATTGAGGACAGCAGGACAACTACACACAACTGCAAGGCTTACCTCATTCTTGTGTGCAGATATGGGCCTGCAGTCATTTTAATTTGGGCAGCAGAAACCAAAAGGGTTGGGAAAGCAAGTACAGCATTGGGCAGATAGGGTTTTTACAACTGTTCTACAGGAATAGAAAATTCCTGAACAAGACGGGTTTTCTGTTCAAGAAAATCATTCTGCCTTTTGGCATTCATGATTTTCTTTTCATAAAAGTGTAATCATGACAATAATTTAGTACAGAATAAATCTTTCTTGTAAAGCTCATGACCAAGTTACTGATTTAATATGAATTAATATTGGATAAGTTCAATTTGAACTATTTTGTTTTTCATATCTTTGTTTTTAGATGTAGGTTGGACTAATGGATGATTTGGAGCTCTTTGTTGCCCTTTTGTTTCTAGTAGAGGAGGGACTGCGTCTGATACATTCCCAACACCTCTTTATTTTCCTAACCAGTTTATACTTCAGACCCTTTCCTTTGTTTCAAAGGCTTTAACTGAAATCTTATTGAAAGGAAAGGAAGGATTAAAATATGCAAATTCAGGTTTTTCTAGCGGTTTTATGTAATTTACTTTCTAATTTAAGATTAAAAATTTTACCATCTACTGATGTACAACATAATCTAACTACATTTTATAAAAAAAAAATTATTAGCAGCCTGATCCTTCAGTCCTTGCTGATGTGATTAGACTCAGAGATAAGAGACCTAATCAGGCAAAAGGGGTAATGGAAACACAGCTAGTAAAGTAGCCGGGCTGCTGTGAATAGTGGGTTACTTTCATGATCTGCTTCTAACTTGTGTCAGCGAGTGTGCTTATATATTTTTCTCCTGAGATCATACCATGCTTATAGGTAAGTTTTCCTACAGATTTAATTACCATGTTAATATTTCTTCAGTCTCCAATCTATTATTCCCAGGAATTTATAAAATAACTATTGCAATAATTGTGCTAGATACTGTTACACAGTAATTCCTGCTCCCTGCCTCAGAGACTTTACCATCCGAATAGACAGGACAAGACAAAGGGAGCACTCTAAACCCCATTTAGATGAGGAGCGCCAGCAAAAAGAGGCTGAGGGTTTGTCTACCAGTGCTGCAGTTCAAACTGGTGGGAGGTGGGGTATTAATCGTAGAACACAACACATTAGAATGCTCTGACTGCCCTCTGTGGAACTTGCTGGTGCAAACTAAAAAGCGCCTATTTTGCATTTGCATACTCTCATTTCAAACAGAATCATTTCAACGTGCTAGAGACACCTTTTAGTTAGTACCAACAGGGTCTAAGTGGGGCAATTAGAGCACAATGCATTAGAGTGCATCACCACACTCCATAGTCCGGGATGCAGCAACATACAGATATGCCCTAAGTAATTGCCTCAAGGTTACAAAGGGAGTCTGTTGCAGAGCTATGAAATCAACCCAAGTCTCCCAGCCTGACATCTTAAAACCAAGACTACCCTTCCTTTCCAAGGCTATGTCTACATTCGCAGCTTCTTGCACAAGTATGGCCATTCTTGCACAAGAATCTGCAGAGCGTCCACACTGTCCACCGGCTCTTGTACTAGGAAATTTACAGTACAGCGTGGTAAGAGAGGGCTTCTTGCGCAAGAGCTACGCTCTTTTTTAACAGGTGTAAGTTCTCTTGCACAAGAGGGCAGTGTGGATGCTCGGCAGGGATTTCTTATGCAAGAAACCCCTATGGCTAAAATGGCCATCAGAGCTTTCTTGCGCAAGAGAGCATCCACACTGGCATGGATGCTCTTGCACAAAAGCACAGCTCACACATGGCAGTGTGGACGTTTTCTTGCTCAAGACTTCTTGCACAAGAACCCTTGCGCAAGATGTTCTTGCTCAAGAAGCTGCCAGTGTAGACATAGCCAAGTGGTGCTTCTCAACCCAGGATCTGGGGCCCACTGAAGGGCCACAAGCAGGTTTCAGAGGGTCTGCCAAAATGGGCCAAAGAGTAGGGCCAGTGATAGGTTCACTGGGGCCGGGGCTGAATCCTGAGCCTTGCCACACTGGGCTGAAGCCAAAGCTCAACCAACTGAGCTTTGTGGGCCCCTGTGGCATGGAGCCAAGGGCAGTCACCCTGCTTGCTACCCCTAATGCCAGCCCTGACTTTCGATCTCCTGGCTATGCAGAAGAGAGCTGCTGTGGAACAGGTGGGCGTGGAGTTTTATAGCACATTGGGGTGGCATTAGAAAGAGAAAAGTTGAGAACGTCTGCTCTGCAGTGCACAGTGGGTCTCCTGGGAGATGCATTTGTGCCCAGTGCTACTGAAGCGCAGAACGCATACACTCTATGGGTATGTCTACACTACAAAGTTAATTGGAACTAACAGCCATTAGTTGGAATTAACTTTCATAGCGTCTATACATACAAACCGCTAGTTCGAACTTAATTCGAACTAGAGGAACGCTTAATTCGAACTAGGTAAACCTCATTCTACGAGGACTAACGCCTAGTTCGAATTAAGTAGTTCGAATTAAGGGCTGTGTAGCCACTTAATTCGAACTAGTTGGAGGCTAGCCCTTCCCAGCTTGCCCTGGTGGCCACTCTGGGCCAAACCAGGGAAACTTTTCTGCCCCTCTCCCAGCCCCGGAGCCCTTAAAGGGGCACGGTCTGGCTACAGTGCTCGTGCCAGTTGCAAGCCTGCCAGCACCCAGCCAGCAGACCCTGCACCTGGCACGGCATGAGCCAGCCACCCGCTGCCACCCAGCCCTCCGCCTCTTCCCAGGACCAGGCTGGTGGCTCCCAGGAGCCTGCCCGGGGCCGCAAGAGGCGGGCGCCCGCCTGGTATAGTGCGGAGATTGTGGACCTCATCGAGGTTTGGGGGGAGGCCTCCAACGTCCACGACCTCCGCACTAGGCACAGGAATGCGGCCGTCTAGGGCAGGATAGCTGCCAGCCTGGCCACCAAAGGCCACATGCGAACCCAGGAGCAGGTTTGCATGAAAATCAAGTTGGTCCAGTGAGACCCCCGACCTGAGCCCTGAGCTTAGAACATAAGAACATAAAAACGGCCATACTGGGTCAGACCAAAGGTCCATCTAGCCCAGTAGCCTGTCTGCCGACAGCGGCCAACACCAGGTACCCCGGAGGGGATGGACCGAAGACAATGACCAAGTGATTTGTCTCGTGCCATCCATCTCCAGCCTTCCACAAACAGAGGCCAGGGACACCGTTCCTACCCCCTGGCTACTAGCACGCCATGGACCCAACCTCCATGAATTTATCTAACTTCTCTTTAAACTCTGTTATAGTTCTAGCCTTCACAGCCTCCTGTGGCAAGGAGTTCCACAGGTTGACTATGTGCTGTTTGAAGAAGAACTTTCGCTTATTAGTTTTAAACCTGCTGTCCATTCATTTCCTTTGGTGTCCTCTAGTCCTTCTATTATGGGAACTAATGAAGAACTTTTCTTTATTCACCCTCTCTACACCACTCATGCTTTTATAGACCTCTATCATATCCCCCCTCAGTCTCCTGTTTTCTAAGCTGAAAAGTCCATCTCTTTAGCCTCTCTTCATATGGGACCTGTTCCAAACCCCTAATCATTGTAGTTGCCCTTTTCTGAACCCTTTGCAAGGCCAAAATATCTTTTTTGAGCTGAGGAGACCACAGCTGTACACAGTACTGAAGATATGGCGTACCATAGTTTTATACTTCCCCTCCTCCTTCTTCCCCCAGCTTCCCCCTTCCAGCTCCCTCCTCCCAGGTTTCCACCTCCCCTCTCCCACCCTCTCTCTTCCCCTCTCCCACCACCTTTTCCCAGTCTCCCCAGAGGTTAATGCCCCCACCCCCAGTTTTGTTAAATAAAGAGAGTTTCTATTTTTGAACACGTGTCCTTTATTTTTTACATCAGGAAGGGGGGCTGGGGAGAGGTAAGTGGAAGGAGGTGAGGGAAGAATGGGGTACGAGCCCCTGATGGGGAGGACTGGGGTGGCTCTGCGGGCTCCTTGGGGTGGAAATTCTCCTGCAGGGCCTCCTGGATCCTGACAGCTCCTCGATTGACGCCCCCGGATGGCAGCCTGCGACAAGTGCAGCCGGGCTGATGGCCGAGTGCTGTGATGTGCCGAGTGTGGGCACTCAGGGCACTCCAAGACAGGACTGCTTTGCTGTCCCTCATCGAGGCAGACAAGCAAGCGGGCAACCCTGAGAACTGTCTGTCCGGGGTGGGGGTCGGGTCCCTTTAAGCACAGCCCTCGGCTAGCCTGAGGCAGCAGCTCCACGCTCTAAGTCCTAACCTGATGCCCTGCCGGCACTGGTTCCGGCCAGCCTTAACTTCGGTTCAGGGTCCACTCAATGTGGACATGCTAGTTCGAATTAGCAAAACGCTAATTCAAATTAGTTTTTAGGTCTAGATGCACTCATTCGAATTAGCTTAGTTCGAACTGTAGTGTAGACATACCCGAAGTGTCCTCCCCAGCAGGCTCAAAGATACCCGACTCCACATTTTCAATTATGCAGATCCAACCACAGTCAAGCTCATACAGGGCTACTTGCACAATTAGGCTCCTACAGTCACTCCCAACCAGTTACCACTATCCCCTGATAATTGCTCATAGTATTAAAAAAATTAAAAAACAACAAATGGTCTTGCAGCACCTTAGGGAGCATCTACTCTGCACCTTAAACTTGAAATGAGATACACAATTGGCGCTATGTGTATCATTTCAATTTTATTTTGAAATAGGCTATTTTGAAATTTGGTGCGTCTACACGGCAAAAATTCCGAAATAAAGTGCTATTTTGAGCCATCCCTTATCTTTCGTGCAATGAGGTTTACAGGGATGGCAAAATAGTGCGACCGTTATTTCGAAAAATATTTCAAAATAACAGGTGCATTCCTTGGATGTGGGGTAGCTATTTTGGGATACCATGGTATCCCAAAATGTCTCTGCTGTGTAGATGAACCCTTAGAGACTAACAAAAAACGTAGATGGTATCATGATGGGGAGGACACTCAAAGGTGCTACTAGACTATTTGTTGTTTTTCCAGTTACAGACTAACACAGCTACCTCTCTGAAACTTTTTCTCATAGTATTTTCATTCACACCATATAATATAATATTTTAATCACACGTAAAACTAAACCTGCCTGCAAGATTCCCGTGGCCATAGGGTATTACAAACAAACCCTAAGAAAGGCAATCCCACTCGTGCAGAAAATGGCTGGGGTACACGACACGAGAAACCCTTTCCCAAATGCCAAGGCTTTGAAAATCATCATTGGCATTGCAGCGGTAGCTAAAGGCCCTTAGCTACAATCTAGCCTTCTTGTGCCAGGTCCTACAAGATGACATGGTGTCTGTTCAAAGAGCGGACAGGCTGAGGCCCTGGATTCTATACACATTCCCATGCTTGGCTTGGAGCATGCGCTCATGTGTCTGCAGCACTGGGGTCTACAGGAAATCAGTGATGTACCCAGGGCAAGGGAGAGGCATGGGATATGCAAGCACAGTGATTAGCACTTATATACATCTGCACAGTGACACACAAGCCCCAAGCTGCACTAGCCATGAATTATTTTTCACTCCCTGCCCCCTACCCTAATTACAGGGAAAGCTACTGAGTCACCTTGACCAGACACAATTTGAACTCACCTCTTTTCTCCAGCTTTGCTCTTCAGCTGCTAGCTAGTGGCACAGCCCTATGTTTATTATTATCCTCTCTTCCACCCCCAAAAAATGTGGCACACCAAATAGGTCACTCTCACAGCGGGGTGGGGGGGGGGGGATTAGTGAGTGTGGGAGGAAAAGGGGGAAATACAGAAAGATTTTTTTTGTTATCCATTGAGAAAGATTAAGCTACAGGATTTCTTTTAGCCACTAATGCAGAATATTTGCCCCCTCCTGTGCATGACTCAGTCACTGTACAGAAAGAAATTTACTTATCACTTACCAGTTCCACAAGAACAGCTGTAGTGATCCCTCCAGCCTTATTGAAAGCCCAGGGGAAATTAAGCAGTCCTGCTCCAAGAGATGATTTCAGCATAATAAAGACAGCCCCAACAGAGGATAAGTTTGGGCTACCTGACTCCAGAGCAGGCTTATCTAGCAAGCCAATGCTTTCTCTAGCCAACTCTTCCATTTCTGAAAGGAAAGAGGACTGAGCTGAATTGTCTCAGCGGGCAGATCTATTCGATTAACAAGTCACTGGGGATTCTTGGGAAGGTGACTCCACTCACATGGCTCTAGAGCTGGATTTGGAGCAGCACTTATGCCTTCAGTTTATTCCCTGCTTTGGGGAAAGCAAAGGGCTTAGGGTCTCAGACTTTTCACCCCTAATTACAGACCAAGCCAGAGGCGGGGAAAACTAGATTCTTCTCAACCAATCAAGGGCCAGCAGAAATGTGAACAAATTAACTGAGCCATGTTGTGTTCAGTCAGTTCTCAGTGGCGCATTTAATTGGCGCTCTCTCTGGGAAGGCTTAAACAGGAGCAAAGTGGCAAAGCTGTGTCAGATTCTGCAGTGCAGCATGTGCAACAAAGAACAAAGAAATGGGCTTAAGAGAAACCAGGCTCACAGGGAGAGTTCCTGTTAGTTTTCCTGTTCTGTGCAATCCAAACTAGATACCTACAGATCAGTGACTCCCATGAAAAGACCCCTCCCTAGCCACTGACTTCACCTGGATTTTTGCAAGACGTTACTGGCCCCAGATCAGCAAGTCAGAAAGGACATGCTTACCTTTAAACGTGTGCTTAAATATGCTGCTGACTCTGAGCTTACATGCATTGCTTCTTCCCAGCGGTTGAATGACAAGGATTCTAAAACCTCTGCTCTTTACTTAACAGCACAAGAGACACACAGAACAAAAACGGATGGTCTTCTCCCCTGCCTCACTGCTCCGTAGTATTCACTTAGTGTGGGCAGAGCCCTCTAGAGTACCCAGGATGCTTCCCCTATTCCTCAGGGCTTCTCAACAGAAACATGGAGCCTTTCTTTGACCTTGGCTAGTCCACAAGTAAATAGGATCTCCCTGCTAACGAAAGCCTTCCTATTTCTCCTGGCCAAAGCTTCCTGTGTGGCTTGGTGAACTTTTCCCTGATCCTCCCATCTTCTGTGGCCACTCAAGGCTAACACCAGCACCTGGGATTCTCTCTTTCAGGTCCGGGGTGGGTTCTCTAAACCCCAGCTCCTGCAGAGAAATAGCAGAAAACTGATTCTGCTAGGTTATAGCTACCCCATTGTCCCCAGACTGGGGGGGAGGAGGGGATGCATAAGGGCCTAGCATTTCAAAGGAGCTTGGAGCGCCCAGCTGCCACCCCTGCTATTCGGCGGCAGCAGTGGCCAGAGGCTCAGGCCCCTTCGAACTGCTGTGGGAGCCCCACTCCATGTTGCTTTGAGGGCTGAGGGCCAGCACCGTGGTCTGGGTGGCACTAAGGGCTGACTGCCCACAGCTCCACCCCTTCCACCCTTGTCCCTGCCCATTCTCGGGCACGGAGCCAGGCCTCCCTCCCACCACACCCCAGGGCCCACAGTGGGATGGCCTCACTGATTGTCCCACAGTACCTGGGCTGAGAGGGACATAAAGCTAAGGGCGGATTTCACATATTTCCCTTCCCGTTGCAACGATTTTATAGCAGCTGCTCCATAGCATCAGCCAGAATTCATAAGTGCTACAGAGTTCCCAGTTCTTCACAGGCTGCTTTAGCAGATCCAACTGCAGGATCAGGATAGTCAAAGACTGCACCTAGCAAGCCATTTGCAGTGTGTACAACAGCCTTTGAAACTAACAATCACATGCACAAAGTTAAAACAAAAAACAGGACTATGTAGCACTTTAAAGACTAACAAGATGGTTTATTAGGTGATGAGCTTTCGTGGGCCAGACCCACTTCCTCAGATCAAATAGTGGAAGAAAATTGGCACAATCATATATACCAAAGGATACAATCAAAAAAATGAACACATACGAAAAGGACAAATCAAATTTCAGAACAGAAGGGAGATAAGGGGGGGAGGTAAGTGTCTGTGAGCTAATGATATTAGAGGTGATAATTAGGGAAGCTGTCTTTTTAATGGGTAAGATAATTAATGTCTTTGTTTAGACCGAGGCGTAAAGTGTCGAATTTAAGCATGAATGACAGTTCAGAGGATTCTCTTTCAAGTCTGATGTTAAAAGGTCTTTGAAGCAGGATGCAGGTAATCAAGTTGTTGAGACAATGCCCTTTCTGGTTGAAATGGCAAGAAACTGTTTTTTCTTTGAGATCCAGTCTAATATCTGTTTTGTGGGCATTGATTCTTTGGCGAAGTGTCTGAGACGTTTGTCCAATGTACATAGCAGACGGACACTTTTGGCACATGATAGCATAAATTATATTTCTGGATGGGCAGGAATATGTGTTCTTGATCTTATAACTCAATTAGTTAGGTCCAATAATGGTATCAGCAGAGTGAATATGTGGACAACACATTATCAATAAACTACAACCTATACTGGAACAGGACACTAAACTCCGAGAGGCTCTGGGAGACAGACCCATAGTCTCCTATAGACAACCACCTAACCTCAAGATGATTCTTACCAACAACCACAGGACATACCGCACTAATACCAACCCTGGAACCTTCCCTTGCAACAAACCCCTTTGCCAGCTTTGTCCACATATTCACTCTGCTGATACCATTATTGGACCTAACCAATTGAGTTATAAGATCAAGAACACATATTCCTGCCCATCCAGAAATATAATTTATGCTATCATGTGCCGAAAGTGTCCGTGTGCTATGTACATTGGACAAACGTCTCAGACACTTCGCCAAAGAATCAATGCCCACAAAACAGATATTAGAGAGGATCTCAAAGAAAAAACAGTTTCCCGCCATTTCAACCAGAAAGGGCATTGTCTCAACAACTTGATTACCTGCATCCTGCTTCAAAGCCTTTTAACACCAGACTTGAAAGAGAATCCTCTGAACTGTCATTTATGCTTAAATTTGACACTTTACGCCTCGATCTAAACAAAGACATTAATTATCTTACCCATTACAAAGATAGCTTCCCCAATTATCACCTCTAATATCATTAGCTCACAGACATTTACCTCCCCCCCCTCATCCTCCTTCTGTTCTGAAATTTGATTTGTCCTTTTCGTATGTGTTCATTTTTTTGATTATATCCTTTGGTATATATGATTGTGCCAATTTTCTTCCACTATTTGATCTGAGGAAGTGGGTCTGGCCCACAAAAGCTCATCACCTAATAAACCATCTTGTTAGTCTTTAAAGTGCTACATAGTCCTGTTTTTTGTTTCAGCTACACCAGACTAACACGGCTGCATCTCTATCACTATGCACAAAGTTAGATATTCTTAGGTGCCAGTAGGTGGCGCTCATTCATATAGACTAGCATCAAATATATACGCATCTAGAGTATGTCCACATGGCAAGCTTCTTTCAGAATAAGATCTTCTAAAAAAGCTTATTTCAAAATAGTGCATCCACACACAAAAAGCACAATGAAATAGCAAAGTGCCATTTCAAAAGATAGCATCCAATCAATGCGGGCACTATCTCACATTTAAGGCCACCCGGAACCAGTTCAGGCTGGGCATTAGGTCAGCAGTTGCTTCCGGGTGCCGCTGCCTAAGGCCGAGACACGTGCTTAAAGGGACCCCCCGGATGGCCGTTTCTTGGCTTCTGCTTGCTTGCCTACCTCTCCGAGGGACAGCAGAGCATTTGCAGTGCTCTGATTGCCTGGCTTCAGGACACCACAGCACTCCCTGGCATGGAGCCGGAGTTGCCTCTGGGCATGCAATGGCCCCACACTGCCATGCTGCAGTTTCTGCAGCAGTTTTTGCAGGCTGCCCTTGCAACCGCACCCTACTATGGAGAGGCGGTTCTGGAGGCTGGACGCCAGTTCTGACTGGTAGGACAGGCTGGTGATGGAGCAGTGGGATGATCAGCAGTGGCACCACAACTTCCGAATGAGGTAGGAGACATTCATGGAGCTGTGTACCTGGCTCACCCCTGCCCTCCAACGACGGGACACCCAGATGCAACCCATCATGCCCCTGGAGAAGTGGGTCTCCATCACTGTCTGGAAACTCACAACACCAAACAGTTACTAGTCGGTGGGCAACCAGTTTGGGATGGGAGTGAACTGTCGGGGCCCTCCTCATGGAAATAAGACACTCTTTTGGGCTGCAGTCCCTGGAGGGGGGAGTACTAGAAAGGGGGACCCTAAGGAAAGGGAGTTTGTGGTGTGGGGGTGTCCTGGGAGTGGCACTCACCTGACTATCCTTCCCCAGCCTCAGGGGATGCCTGGGAGACATCCAGGCCCTAGGATGCCAGCTCCAGGGTGATGGTGCTGGCCATTTCCTCCTCCTCCACCTCTTCGTCGTCATGGGCTGAGACCCCCAGGTGGGTGACGATGGGTGTCTCCAGCCCCAAGTCCACCACCGGGGTGGGGAAGGGGCTGCACCACCCCACAGCATGCAGTGCAGTTCATTGTAATAGGGGCAGGAGTGGGGTCCTGCCCTGGAGCCTGAGCTGCATTTTCTCACCCTGGCATAGGCTGCTGGAGCTCTTTTACTTTGCTCCGGACCTGCTCCAGAGTCCTGTTGTGGCCCCTTTCTGGCCAGGCTGTTGGCCATCCAGCCATAGGTGTCAACATTGCACCATCTGGAGCAGAGATCCTGGAGGTTCTCCTCATCACCCCATACCTCCAGGAGGGCCAGGATCTCCACCCCCACACCAGGATGGTGCACACCTTTTGCGGCCCCTAGCAGGGTCCTGGGAGCCCTGTGCATGCTCCCTGGGAGAGCCAGTGGGCTCTTGGAGGGCTTATGGCTGGGACATTGGTGCCCAGATGTCAGGTACTGGCAGCTGCATGGTGTCTGGAAGCTCCCAAGGCCGGCTTCCTGCCACAAGCCCAGTCCCCTGTGTCTGCAGCTTTAAGAGCTGCCAGGAGACAGGAACTATAGAGCTGTGATGAGTGTGAATGGAGTGGCCAGCAGGGCACCTGTGTTATTTCCTGGAGGCCTCTTTTTTTCGAAATAACTCCCTCTTCGTGTCCACACACACCTTTTTCGGAAAAAGGCTTATTCCTCATAAAATGAGGTTTACCACTGTCAGAAAAAGCCCTCCACCATTTCAACTTTCTGTCAAAATAACGCAATTGCAGTATGGATGCTAGTATTGTTTTTCCAGAATAACAGCTGTTATTCGGGAAAAACACCACAATGTAGATGTATCCCTACTTTATATTTGAGAGTTTGTGCCTCTGTGTGTGAGTCTGTCTGTCTGCGAGGCTGTCCATTTGTTCAAGAACTCCTCCTAAACAGTAAGGCTGTGTCTACATTGGCGCGATCTTGCACAAAAGCGGCCACTTTTGCGCCAAAACTTGCTGCCTGTCTACACTGGCCGTGAGTTCTTGTGCAAGAACGCCGACGTTCTAATGTATGAAATCAGTACTTCTTGCGCAAGAACTATGATGCTCCCGCTCAGGAATAAGCCCTCTTGCACAACTGTTCTTGCGCAAGAGGCCAATGTAGACAGGCAACATAAATTTCTTGCACAAGAAAGCCCTGTGGTTAAAATGGCCATCAGAGCTTTCTTGCACAAGAGAGCATCTACACTGGCATGGATGCTCTTGCGCAAACGCACATGCCAGTGTAGACGCTCTCTTCTGGAAGAGCTTTTGCACAAGAACTCTTCCGCAAAAGAGTTCTCGTGCAAAATCATGCCAGTGTAGACATAGCCTAAGAGCTAGGCCCACCAAAGGTATGCAACTTTCTCTTACCCTAACTTAAACCAAGGTAAGGGTTTGGTGGTGTCAGGACAATGGGATGTGCCTGGAATGGGATTGCTTCTCATAACACCATGTAGAAAAGAGACAGAATCACCAGGCAGGTGAAAGGGGATGGCTGGGGGAGCCCTTCCCCCTGTCCAGGACTACTCCAACCCAAGCCTCCCTCCCCCACCAAGGGTTCCTTTAGGGAAGCTGGGGGGCGGGGGGGATGGGTTGAAGTCCCCTCTCCCTCATTTATATGGAACCATTGCTGGCTGTTCCCCTTCATGAGGGAGCAATGAGAAAGTGCACAGTTTGCTGCATTCCTCACTCTGGCTGGCGAGTGCGGGGGCAGATGAACCTGGACCTACTCCAGTGGGGGGACATGCATCCCTCCGCTGGCTGTGTCTGCTGGACCTGCAGGGGCCATGGAGAGGTGCTTCTCACCTGGCCCCAAGCTACTGCGGTGAGAGAGGGCTGGGGTAGTCCTCTTTCCCCAGGGCAGCCTGCATACTGAACCCCTCAGCCCCACCCCAGAATGATGATTTAAATGAAGAAAAACAATTAATTGAGCAATGAGGATTTTTTTGTGAAGTTGGAAGTCATCTGCTGGCAAAAGCTTGCAACATATCTGCTATATATTTGAAAGAGTAAAACACAATTTATTTGAGTTTGAATAATTTGATGTAAAACTGGTGGTTAAATCAATTTAAAGATGGATCTGTCAAAGAAGAACCAGTTCACAAGAAGAACAACTTAGCAAAGGAAATGTTTTATTTTTGACCAGCTATATTGTTTGCAATATAAATCAATGCAAAGTTAAGAGTAAGCAATTATTTTCCCCATTTTTAAAAAAATTGAAGATTTTTCTAGGATAAGTCTGAGAGTACAGGAGAATGACTGGCTATAGACCAAATAAAGTTGTAATCCTGCATGCTGATCTACTATATGTAATCATACCAATGC
Source organism: Pelochelys cantorii (assembly GCA_032595735.1). Classification (NCBI taxonomy): domain Eukaryota; kingdom Metazoa; phylum Chordata; order Testudines; family Trionychidae; genus Pelochelys; species Pelochelys cantorii. Next base: position 7,755,463 of record CM064339.1, on the reverse strand, counting down.
AGATCCATTTTAAATCCTTAGACAGACAGTTACTTCTACTCATATAGCAAATCTATCCATTTCTTTCTTTGGTTTCTCAGTGCTGGTTTACAGTTTCAACTAGATAAAACAGGCATAATAGGCATAGAATAGTGAACATGCTGTGTGTGACATCCTTTATGTAGAATGTTGAAAATAAATATTAGAATACAGATTTCCTTTATCCTGTTTCATAAGGAATGAACTTCTGCAACAAAATCTCTTCTACAGTATGGGGAAAATTAATACACGGGCCAGATGATCTCCCTTAAAGCAAGTTCACTGGCCCAGCCCAGTGGCTTCAATAGACTCACTGTAAATTTACACCAGCGAGACAGAAGACTCTGGCCTACTGTGCTGAGGGTCCATAGACCTTAGTTTACACAGAGTAAAAACAGAATCATTCTACTAAAGTGGATGGAAGTTGTCTAGATTTACACCTGCCTCACTACACATCAGACTCTCTGGTCAGTTACCCAACTGGCTTCAAACTCCCCTCAGATTAAATATCCCCTCATAGTTCTTGTAGAATTGTGTGTGTTTTTTCAGCAACAGGATAATCCAATTCTCTCTAAAGCTCCGTGGAACGTAGAAAATGTCCCAAAGAAAAGCGTTGATTTGCTCAGCAGAGGCGGTTTGGTCTTTCACGAGCACTAAGATAAGCACCTGATCACCATGCAGAGGAAGGGAATAACATGTACAAGTAGTCACTGGGCCTGGCACATTCATCTCTGAGTCAGTAGGCTGAGAGATCAAGTTCCCTGCCAGGACATGGGCTCATATTGGAATTTCCATTTCTGCAACTTTCCCACAAACGGAAATGGCTGTTTGAAGCTGGTCGAGGTGGCGAGAGGACGTTTAAGTAGCTATGAGTAGCTCTAATTTGGGCTGCTTTAGAGACCGCAATTTCTGGTGAATGACCCATTTGGACTTATTCCTCCAGCACAAAGGGGCTGGAGGCTCCATCGGGATTTTGGTAGCTGCTTACATGCAGTGAGGAAGTTCCAACTTGCAGCTCTCAAGGAGCGTGCTCATTGGCATTGTCTGCAGCGGCCAAACACTGACTATCCTCCACACCTCAGGGGCAGTCCCTGCAGCTCAGAGAGAGGCACTTCAGTGGGGCAACTGGGGCTGTTTGCACCAATGCTGTCCCTCTTTTATGCATGCTAGGACTTCAGGCTCCATAGCTACTAACCTAACGTAGCACTAATGACACAATCCTAGACCCATCCCCCCATCCCAGAGCTGAACACTGGGGATGTCCACGCAGGCAATCCCACCCATACATTGTTGCTTGTACTCCAAAATCTGTAAGGGGCAACAGACAATAGAATCAAGCAGTGATGAATGCACTAGCTCACCACTCCATTCTGTCCCTCAACACCTGTCTGACAGCAAACGGGGATGTCCATGGAGCTGGGGTCTATATCTGGGATATGTTCCCCATCGGGCCACCCCACAGTCCCTGTGCAAGGAACAAGCCCACACAAATTAAAGGCAGGCAAAGCACAGTCAGGCAGGACTGTCACTCTCGCAATCACTTTAGAAGGAAATAGATTCGCCATTAAATAGCTTTGCCTTCTAATTCCAAACACTGGGGCACATACTGGGCTAAGAGACTGTTCAGAATAACAGGTTGATCTTTATGCTTCACAATGGATAGTTTGTTTGGCCCCGTGCCATTTTAGTTTAGGGCAATTTCTAGCTGCTTTGTCTTGATTCCAAGTTGTCTGTACCCATGGTCTCTAAGGAAAGCACACCTTCGCATTAATACCATGTGTGAACGGCTTCCTGGGGCTACCTGACAGGGCCTCATTCATTTTCCATTTCCCAAATATGTGACCTTCTGATCTCAGTAAGAAGGATAAAGAGACTTTAATCAGCTGCTCTAAGGAATTATGGATGGCTAATTGTGACTGTCACCTCAATTATATCTTTGCAGCCTATGGTGTTTGTAACTATTTAAAGGATCCTGTTGGGCCTTCATTAGCTGTGCACAGAAGAATTCAGAAATAATTAGCACATATGACTTAGAAATTGGCCAGTGGGCTGTTAAATACTAGCCAGTGGGAAAACCTCTCAGTTCAGACCGGCACTTTGATATGATTTCATTGTGTTGGAGGGGTGTGAACATTTGTTCATCAGTGATGTTATGAGAAAGTACAACTTCCCCATTAGCACAGGCTCGAGCAAAGCGGGAAAGCTTTCAGGACCCCCTTTAGTTAAAGTGCACACATATCTCAGCAACTGAATGGCCAGTCAATCACTTGAGGCGTAGGAGAGGACCAGAACCAGATGGTGGAAGGAAGGACAGTGTGCTCTTAGGGTGGGGGCAACACACAACACAAGGCAACTTGTAGGCTTCTTCAACATGGCTCCCAGCAGCTTTCTTAACAGCTGCTGTGGGAGGTCTGCAGAGACAACACCTTCCAGCATGGAACACTTCAGCATGCTCCAAGCAAGGTGTCTGCTCAAGATGGGACAGGTAGTGTCTGCAGAGCTCTCTTCCCCATCAAGGAAGGCAGCTGCAGTCTGCTTCAGTGCATGCTGTGCCCTGCATTTTGTGGTCTCATGCTCCTTAAGTCTTGCCCACTAACATGGCAGCACAGGGGGCAGATGAACCTGGACCTGCCGCAGTCAGAGAACATGCACCTTTCCCCCAGCTGTGCCCATGGGAGTGGTAGCAGCCTTGGAGAAGGGCTCCCCCTCTGGCTCCAAGCTGCTGTGGTGAGAGAGGACTGGGGCAATCCTCTCTCCCCAGGGCAGCCTGCATCCTGACCCATCACCATAAGCCCCAGTGCAGAGCAATGACTGAACATGGGACTCAATGGCATAGGAAGGTTTCCATGACCTCCCGGCACCACAACTGCAAGGTTGGGTGGCTACATGCAATTCTTCTTCTCCCCATGTTTTGGACACTAGGCTGCTTTCCTCTGTTCAGTGAATGTGCTAAATTCTTCCGAGCACACAGATCCAAGCAGAGCAACGAAGTTGTGCAAATGGAGCCAGCTGTCAGTTCCAGCTACCTCATTCACCCCTTCCCTTCCCAATAGACCGTTCACTCCTCTTTCAAGACTAGAAACAGGAGTTTTACAGCACTGGACAAGGGTGATTCCCCAGCTCTCCAAAGGGGGCCAAGCAGTGCTGCTGGCCCTAAAGCAGGGGTGGGGAATCTTTTTGGGTCAGGGGCCACTGACCCATGGAAAAATTAGTCAGGGGCCGCATACAAGTAAGAAACAAAAAACCCCTCCAAATCTTCACTGATGTGGCCCCTGACTGAGAAGGAGAAAGACACTCCCCACATTCCCCTCCCACACCAGAGCCTAGGGGGGCCCAGGCTGGTAGATTTTGTGTGGGCTGGGGGTGGGACAGGGGAGCTGCAGCTTCCCAGTGCTGGGGCAGAGCCCTGAGCCTGAGGGACTGGATCTAGGCAAGCCAGGGGCCACATCCAGCCCCCAGGACTTTGGTTCCCCACCCCTGCCCTAGAGAGTTCAGAGCTACTATGCTGGTTACAAATATCCATTCTTGCCTGTGCTCCCATATTCTCTCTCTACTCCCCTCCCTGCTTCTTACTGATGATTGCTTTCTCCAAGGACAACTCTTTCAGGCCCCACCCCTTCAAAACCCGTCTCTTCCCGGTACCCAGCAGCCTTTCCTGTCTGATCCCCCTTCTCTAGTAGCTGCTCTATTACCTGTCTCCTCAGCCCCTAAGCCCAACCCTCTGGTCTAGTAGTCCTTCCATGCTGGGTACAGCCTCAGGTGCAGCTCTTCTCTGTTCACAAGCATTTCCTTGGGCACTCTCAGTGCTGCCTTGCTTCCCTGGTGATGGAGGCACCATAAAGATGCATTAAGGAAGGCCCAAGGAAATGCCTGTTCCCAGAAAGCTACAGCAATAAAGGCTAGGATCAGTGGCTTGGCCTAGACAAAGCTGGATTAGAAGATAGGGAGGATATTGGAGATGAAGTGAGTAGCTACACCGGAGGCAGGGCCTCTTATTACACAAACCCCAGCACCCCTGGCCTGCCTCCTGTGCTGAGACCATGCCCCTTCCTTGCCTGTGAGGCCCACTCGCACTTACTCCATCACCAGCTTCCACCCTCACTCACTTTCACCAAGATGGTGGAAGAGGCTGGGGTGTAGGCGCTGGACTAGGGCCAAGGAGTTCAGACTGTGGGCAGGGGCTTTGAACTGAGCCTGGGGTAGGCAGTTGGCTCCAACCAGGTGACACTTACCGGGGTAGTTCCGTGTCAGCAGTGCAGCACAGCTAAGGCAGGATCTCTGCCTTCCCTGGCTCCTTGCAGCACCCAGAAGCAGCTGGTATGTCCCTGAGATTCTATGGCAGGGGGCTCTGTGTGCTGCCCCTACCCCTGCTGCTCCAATTGGCTGCAGTTCCCAGCCAATGGCAGCTGCAGAATCAGAGTTTGGGAAGTGGGCAGAGCATGGAGACTGCCTGCCTCCCCACTCCCACCCAGAGGCTTGGATTGGCTGCAGTTGCCTTGGAGAGATTAAGCCCAATTCCAGGAGACTCCTGACAAAACCAGGAGGGTTGGCAACCCTAAAGGGTCAAGATCCACTGGCTTGGAGAAAGGGTGTCAAATAAGGCTGACCAGGTAGAAAGATGGAAAGGCTGACCAGGTAAAGAGAGGAAAGGATAGGACAGGGGGCAGTCATCACAAAGATAATCGAGGTCCAGGTGAGGCAGGCTGCCGGGTCAGTGATGTACAGCAGAAGGGAAATTATGAGTTTAAATGGCCCAGTGTTTATGCAAAGAAAGGTCTATTAACATTTTCCTGTATATAACGTCCGTAGCGACTTTGATCAATTGACAGCCCGATGCTGTTGTTCTCCAAGGATCAATGGAGATGGGCCTGCACTCTGGCACTGGGTCTCAGCAATGCCTTGATTTCTTGACTCAGTAAATGCTGCACCTTTCAGAGCCGAATAAAGGGGAATAATCCCTTCTCTAGATCTGCTGGCAATGCTTCTCCTAATGCAACCTAATATACAATTTGCCTTCTTGGCTACAAGGGTACACTGTTGATTCATATCCAGCGTCTCATCCATTCTAATCCCCAGGTCCTTTTCTACAGAACTGCTACTTAGCCAGTCAGTCCCCAGCCTATAACTATGCTTGGGATTCTTCCATCCCAAATGCAGGACTCCACTTGTTCTTGTTGAACCTCATCAGATTTCTTGTGGCCCAATCCTCTAATCGGTCTAGATCACTCTGGACTCTATCCCTGCCCTCCAGCATATCTACCTCTCCCCCTAGTTTAGTGTCATCTGTAAACTTGCTGAGGGTGCAATCCATCCCCTCATCCAGGTCATTAATAAAGATGTTGAACAAAATCAGTCCTAGAACTGATCTTTGGGGCACTCTGCTAGAAACGGACTGCCAACCTGAAATTGAGCCATTGATAACTACCTGCTGGGCCCAACAGTCTAGCCAGCTTTCTATCCATCTTACAGTTCATTTATCCAATCCACACTCCCTTAACTTGCTGGCAAGAATTTTGTGGGAGACCGTATCAAAAGCTTTGCGAAAGTCAAGGTATATCACATCCACTCACTTCCCCATGCCCACAGAGCCAGTTATCTCATCATAGAAGCTAATCAGATTGGTCAGGCACGACTTGCCTTTCATGAATCCACGTTGACTTGGCAGGCTGGATCAGGTCCATGGAGGCCCTTTTGCCCACCCCAGCGCTAAATGGACCTAATAGTGGCTAGCAAGAGACCTTCCTGGTTCAGACCCAGGAAGTACTCCAGAATCAGCTGAAGTAAAGCATCTGTGGGAACAACTCCCCTCTTGGATGCCCAGGCAGAGAACCATTTCCACTTTACCGTGTAGTTGACCTAGTGGATGGCCTCCTGCTTTCAAGGAGGGCCTTCTGTACCTCTGCTGATCATGCCAACTCCTGTTGGTTCAGCCACAGAGCAGCCATGCTGTGAGGTAAAGTGGCTGAAGTTCCAAGTGAAGGAGATTACCTTGGTCCTGAGAGAGAAGGTAATGGCAGGACAGCATGGCAGTGGACAGGGAGGCTGCTGCAGGAGGCTCGTGAGGGTGCCGAAACAGCGTTGGCAAGGCCTGGCCAGCATGATCAGGATGACTTGCGCCGAGTCCAGCCTGATCTTCCGAAGGACCTTGCTGATCAGTGGAAATGGGGGAAATGTGTATGGGAGACCCCCCCATCCAGGGAAGAAGGAAGACATTGAAGATTGAGTTCTCCTCTAGACCCATCCACAAACAGAAGGCAGGGAACTTTGTGTTCCACTGTGTTGCAAACAGGTCCACTCAGGGAGATTCCCAATGCCAGAAGAGCCCAAAAGGGACTTCCAGACGGAGAGACCACTTGTGGCAAGAAGAGAACTCTGCTCAGATGATCCACCACTACATTGCAGCTCCCAGGTAAGTGGCAAGCCTCCACAGAGATTTGGTGGAGGGCACAAAATTCCCACAGGCTGATCCTTGCAGAAGGGTGCAGAATGAGCTCCTCCCTGCCTGTTGATGTAGAACACAGCTGCCGTGTTGTCGACAACCCAGACTACCTTGCCTCGCCAATATGGGAAGAACACCTCACACATGTTCCTGACCACTCTAAGCATCACCTGGTCTTGGGACCACTGTCCCTGCATCTGGAGTGTTCCCAGGTAAGCTCCCCATCCCCAATCTCAGGCATCCAACCACTCTAGCGAATTCTGGGGCTGCTGGAATGGGATGCCGGTGAGTAGACTGCAAGAATCCATCCACCATCACAGAGAGTTGAGGATATGTTGAGGTACATGACAATACAGTCAAGAGGGTGCCTTGCTGGAGAGTATACTGTCACCAGCCAGAGTTGCAAAGGATGCATTCTGAGCCTGGCAAATGGCACCATATAGGCTGAGAATACCTAGACACACCCACACCATTGTCAGTGGGACAAGGAACAGCTGGTCAATAAGGTCCCATAGTGTTCTGATGCTGTGACTGCTGTACAGTCAAGTACTACACCTATAAACTCAATTCTCTGTACTGGGACTAATGGACTAATGTCATTTTTTATTAATGACTAATGTCATTCAATAAAAAATGACACGCAGACAGGAGGAGATCGATGTTCTGCTGGACTTTTTGCTGCGAACAGCCTTTGACCCGCCAGTCATCCAGATAGGGATACACTTGGACCCCTAGAAGAGGCAGGTAAGCCACCACCATGAACATGCATTTTGTGAATACTCTGGGTGCCGTGGCTAGGCCAAATGGGACGACTGCAAACTAATAGTGACTGCTTCCTACATTGAATCTTAGAAAGCATCTGTGTCCCTCCAAGATCACGATGTGGAAATATGTGCATTTGAGGTTAAGGGTGGCGTACCTGTCTTCCAGATCCAGGTTGGGGATGATAGATGCCAGGGTGACCATGCAGAACTTGAAGCAGAGCAGGTACTGATTCAGGCCTCGTAGGTCCAGATTAGGTCTGAGACTACCCTTGGCTTTGGGGATTAAAAAATAATGGGAGTAGAAACCATGGATGCGGATCCTGGCTGGTAGCTTCTCCACTGCCTCCAGGCTGAGCAGCTCTGTCAACTCTTGCTCAAGGAGCTGCTCATGAAAAGGGTCCCTGAAGAATGACAGGAAGGGAGAGCAGGATGGAAGAGTAGAGGCCAACTAGGAATATGGAGTGTACAACCATCCCACACCATTGCCAGAACCCTGAGGTGATTGCTGCCCATCACAGGAGGAAAGGGTGGAGACAGAGCGTGAAGGAATGGGAAGGATATGGACTATCTGTTATGTTGCCCTTGGACGTACCCTCAAAAGGCATGTTTGCTTGAGGGTTTAGGGTGCCTTGATGAGCTCTGGGAGCTAGACTGCCATTGTTGACCTTGTCTCTTTTGGAATGACTTCATACCCTCCTGGGTCAGGTCCTGTCTGACTAGCAGCATCTTGGGCTGCACCAGTTAGGGTTTAAACTTTTTTTGTTCCATCCACGGTACACAGAGACCCAATGTTTTAAGGGTTGTTTGAAAATCCTTGAGCCCATGCAACTTGGTATCTGTTTGTTCCATGAACGGGGACTTGCCATTGAAGGGGAGGTCCTGGACTGAGTTCTAGGCTTCCAGAGACAGTCCAGAGATGAGAAGCCATGCAGCCCTTCTCATAGATACCCGCAGAGGCCATGGACCTCACCGCCAAGTCTGCAGCATCTGATGCTGCCTGCAGAGCTGCTGTGACCAAGCCCTCCTCCGAAGCATCTTGAATTCCTTCCTGGACACCTCAAGGAGTGATGCCTCAAACTTGGCATGGACTGCCATGAACTGAGGTCATAGTACACAAATAGTGCCTGATAATTAGCCATCCATAGCTGAAAGCTGGCAGAGGAATAAAGTTTTCTTTCAGACAAATCTAGGCATTTGGAATCCTTGTTCCTTGATGTAGGGGCGAATACGCCCTGTCACACCCTGTGGTTCACTGACTCCACCTCAAGGGAGTTGGGAGGGGCAGGGGTATAGAGGTAATCATGGCCCATGACATAAGATGCTTCCTCTCTGCTCTTTTTGAGATGGGTGAAATAGAAGAGGAGGTCTGTCAAAGCGCTGTAGTGATCTTGGCCACCCCTTCATGTAAGAACAAGGCCAGCCTGGCCAGTATGTCCTCGCCCAGGACCCTAAACAGGGAGTCCAAGACCTCCTGGACCTTCTCCACCTGCACCAGGAGGTTTGAGGCTACTTGGCTCAGAAAATCCTGGTGAACCTTTGTGTCACCTGGGGGGACCACTGGCAGTAGGGCTACTATTGCCTTGTCTAGTGATAAGGATGATGAGGCTGCTCTCCCCCCCCCCCCCTTCCACCCCGATCTAAGGACAGTGGCCAATCCACTGACACCTTCTCTATTCCAGGGCTGAGACAACTGTCCACCCCATCTCTGGTGTCAGGACCCAGCTTGCTGGTGGCACCAAGGAAGGATCCAAGGTTCTGGTTACTGAGCATGCTGCCTGGGGCTGAACCTGGAAACATGCCCTGACCCCAGGCTAAGTCCCAACAGGGGACTAAGTACTCTAGCAAAAAACACAAAGAAAACTATTAGCAAATGAATGTGAGGAAATGGAAATGCTACAGCTAAAGTTAGAGCACGCTGATCAAAGCACTATCACAGACAGCAAGAAGAAACTGAGGAGGAAGGAGCCTGGGAGTGCCCTATATAGAGTGGAATGTATGCTCCACTCCAACAGGTGCTGAGACCCAGGCCCCGCTGGGTACTGCTGATGGAAAAACTTCCGGCTCTGGATTCTGTGGTAAGCAGACACACCCATATTGAATGGACATGAGCAAGCACTGGAAGAAGAACCCATTCATTCCTCAGTTTACCCATTTGTATACTCAGGAAGGCAGTTTATGGCTTATTGTGTGCCAGGTTGGGATTCAGGAGATGTGAGTTCTATTCCTTTTGGGAAAGCCACGTAACCACTCTGTGCCTCAGTTTCCCTGCCAGTAAAATGAGGCAAACAATGTTTACCTTCCTTTGGAAGCGCTGGGAGTCTATGGATGAGAAATGCCAAGTGAAGCTAGTTGAAATTTTGACCACCCCCCAAAAACTGAACATCTTTCAATGTGTGATGTGGGGGGGTTTTTTGGGACTAGGATTGATCCATCCCTCCTGTCTTCCGACTTTCCTCAGAAATCTACACTACCAGTGTCCACTATTTTCTCATATTGCAGTCCTGAATATGATTATGCATTCAGTTAATTAAATACACAGTGAAAGCCATAAAAGTCACATTTCTCTGGTAAAAAAAGCCCACTGTGAGCTGAAGCAAACTACCCACCCACAGGCAGAATTTAAAAGATCTATCTTTGTGCTACATAATATAGCTCTACAAACCTTTCTTGGGAGACAGCACAGGTCAAAGCATTTTTAAAAATTAATTCAATTCATTCATGAGAAGGGAGACCTGGCAGCAGTTGCATAGGAATCCTGGTTGTGTTGCTATTCAGTTGGGAAGGGCTTGTCTATACACAACTTTTGAGCTTCTTTAATTCTATCAGTTTGAAAATAGTGTAGTTAAAATGGTACCACAACCCTTAGTGCACATTCACTCACACCTCTATAAAAAAATCTCAGAGGGGTAGCCGTGTTAGTCTGTAACTTTAAAAACAATGAGTAGTCCTGTGGCACCTTAGAGACTAACACATATAGAATCATGAGCTGTCGTGGGGAAAAACCCACTTCATCAGATGAGTTGGAGTGGAATTAACATGGAATCATAGAATACTAAAACTGGAAGGGACCTTGAGAGGTCATTGAGTCCAGTTCCCTGCCCTCATGGCAGGACCAAGCACTGTCTAGACAATCCCTAATAGATGTCTATCCAACCTGATCTTAAATATCTCCAGAGATGGAGATTCCACAACCTCCCTAGGTAATTTATTCCAGTGTTTAACCACCCTGACAGTTAAGAAGTTTTTCCTAATGTCCAACCTAAACCTCCCTTGCTGCAGTTCAAGACCATTGCTTCTTGTCCTATCATCAGAGGCAAAGGAGAATAATTTTTCTCCCTCCTCCTTGTGATACCCTTTTAGAAACTTCATAACATAAACCAAGATATATATATTACAGCAGAAGAAGTACCTGTCATTTGTAGGACCTGTGTTAATAAAGCTAAGTAAGTGAGCTCAATATGTCCCATACATAACTTATGAGGTAGAAATGCAAATGTTAAAGGTAGGAGAAATTAATTTTGTAATGAGTCAACCAGTTTCATCCAAAGCCAGATGTGGGAAGGTTGAGACGATGGCAATGTGTTTTGAGCAAGACCATATATTGCTTAGACAGTAGGCACTTTCCTGCAGGGGCACAGATGTCCATGGAGAGCATTGCTACACCCATGGCCCGGGGATAAGCAGACATGGGAAGGTGCCAGTCAAGCCAGGAGCCTATGAGCAGGGTGGGGGGGGGAGGGAAAGAGGGGAGGAATGGGGCAGCTCGGCTTCCTTTCACGTCCTGCACAAGCTGGGTCGGGCATTGGCAGCATCCCACAGAGAGAGAACTTCTATCCTTGCCCACTGGAGGAGGGAGAGAGGTGTTAGGGGAGGGGTGTATAAGCAGCAGAGGCCGCTTGTTGGAGAGAGTGCTACTGGGTTCCCTTCCTCCCCCTAGCAGGTTCCCATGCATGAGATCAGTCTCCTCCCATCACCACGCTTGACCAGAAATGACTGCTGACCGAGTGCAGACATGACACTGTGCGGCACCGCTATGTGGTTCCATGACCCCAGACTCCTTAGTGATGGCTTGTCGTGGGATGGTGTCTCACTACGGAGGCTGGAATAAGGCAGGACTCTCCAGGAATCTCGGGAGAAAGACCAAGGGGTTCCTGTGTGAGAGCATCATGGAGCTGAGTGCTCTGCACTGGCGCTCCATGTGCACAGGCTGTTGTGTGACCCCCCCAGGCCGAGTAGGCCAAGCAAGGAGTGCAGATCTCCTCACAGCCCATTGCCTGCCCCCACATGTATATAGGGAAAGTTATAGAACTCGCTTGAAGTGCCTTCTCCGGGATCATCCAAGACCTGAGAGATATTCTGTAAGGGGGGACTGGCTCGAGGGGAAGGGGAGCAGAGAGATGGCTGGTGTGGCAAGAGAGGTCAAGGCCAAATATTCTGAATTAACAGCACAGGATCATCCACACTAACTCTATTCAATAACTATTTCAAAATAAGCATTATTCCCAAGGAAAGCAGGAGTACAGGTTTTGAAACAACCAGCCTGTTATTTCAAAGTAACAGGCTTGGTAATGTGGATGCTCTGCTTATTTCGAAATAAAGGGGTTATTTTGAAATATCTCCTCGTGTAGACCAGGGCTGAGAGAGAGTTAGGAGTGCTGGTAGCATAGGGTCTTGAGGAGAAAGTCAACATAGCTGGATAATCCTGCTGTAAGGGTGCCAATATCTGAGATGATGGGATATCCAGGATTTCCAGGTTTATGGATCTTGGGTAGCAGATAGAATTCTCCTGGTGGAACCTTTGGGGATGTGATTATATAGATTTGGTCTTGAGCTATAGCAAGGAGTTTCTTGAGCAGATGGTGTAGTTCTTTTGGTACTCCTCAGTGGGATCAGGGGAAAGAGGCCTGTAGAATGTGGTGTTAGTGAGTTGTCCGGCAGCCTCTTTTTTATAATGTGACCTATTTTCATCCCTATAGAGATGCTTATACAAATATAGCGTATTCCTGCACATTTAGGGACATAAGCCTAACCAGTATTATTGTGTTCACATTAGCTTTTGTACAGGTTTAAATATTTCAGTTAATAAAAAGTCTCAATTCTAACTAAAATAGTTAAATCAGAACAATATATATCTATAGACCAAGTGAGAATTGCATATACAGTACTGGTCTTAATTTCAGTGTCTTCATAGAATCAGAGGATTAGCAGGGAACAAATCAAGGGCTAATGCAATTCATTGGTATTTCTCTCTGACTACAATGTAATAACTTTTGAGTGACATGTTCAATCAATTTCAAAATTTCTGGGACTATTCTTGGCATCAATGTGCACAAACCTATCCATTTTGGTGAAAAAATCCCCAAAAACAGAAACAGCAAAAGGGGGAAAATGGAGCCCTGGCATTATTTTTTAATTAACTACAAAGTATTGAAGCACTGTAGAGTGCTCTGACTCATAGCCTATGTTGGTAGAGAAGGAACTTAGTGGGGATAGGTTGCACATCAGTAGTTAACTGCCTGGAACAGTGCGAGGCAAGGACCACACTCAGACAACTCAACTGGGCACTGCTACCAAGTCTCCAGCTTTGAGTGCAGAGTTGCACAGCACCTAAACTAGAGCACCCCCAGGGACAGAACTCGAAGAAGAATACATCACAATGAAAATCCCTCTAAACATTCTTGTAAGTTATAAACAGATGTGATATCAGTCAGAAACAAGGTGGATGAAAGAATCTCTTTTATTGGACCAACTTCTGTTGCTGAAAAATTTTGAGCTACACAAAGCTTTTCAATTCAGATATCAATTGATAAAGGCTATTTAAACTTTTAAGTAGAGCTGATGAACTTTTTATTATTGAAAAAGGCCACTTTTTCAACAAAAACCTTTTCATTCAAGTTGTGTGAAAAACTGTCAACATTGTAGAAAATTGTCTTAGTTTCTTCTACAAGAAAGGCTCTCCCCTATTTTTATCTACCAACATTTTTCATCTATTCAAATTGTAATTTTCAGAAAACAAAAGTGTTGATAGTCATTTCCATCATGCTTCTGATAACAAATAACATATAAAATATGTAAAAAAAAGTTCCATCTCTGTACACCAGTTTTTCAAATTCTAGATCTATAAGCATTTATAGAAGAATCCTTTAAAATCATCACCCAGTGTTACAGTACTTCATCCTTCCAACAACAGACCTAGCACAAAAATTAATCATAGAACACTAGAACTGAAGGGACCTCAAGAGGTCATCAAGTCCAGGCCCCTGCACTCACGGCAGGACCCCGCACCATCTAGATCATCCCTGATAGCTGTTTGTCTAACCTGCTCTTAAATATCTCCAAAAAAGAAGATTCCACAACCTCCCTAAGGGTATGTCTACACTACAGCACTAATTCGAACTAACTTAATTCGAATTAGTTAATTCGAACTAAGCTAAATCGAATTAGTGCATCTAGACCTAAAAACTAATTCGAATTAGCGTTTTGCTAATTCGAAATAGCATGTCCACATTGAGTGGACCCTGAACTGAAGTTAAGGCTGGCCGGAACCAGGACTTAGAGTGTGGAGCTGCTGCCTCAGGATAGCCGAGGGCTGTGCTTAAAGGGACCCGACCCCACACCCTGGACAGACAGTTCTCAGGGTTCCCCGCTTGCTGGTCTACCTCAATGAGGGACAGCAAAGCATTTGTGTCTCGGAGTGCTCTGCTTGCCCTCACTCGGGGCACCACGGCACTCTGCAACATGGAACCAGAGCTGCCCCCGGGGACTCTGCTGCGTCTCGTGGACACATTGCCGGCAGCCTGGCTGCACTCTCTGCAGGCTGCTATCCGGGAGGACCATCAAGGGGATGTCAGGATCCAGGGGGCCCTGCAGGAGAGCTTCCACCCTGAGGAGCGCTAACAGTCTCCCCGGTCTGCCCCACTGGGGGCTTGTGCCCCATTCCTCCCTCTCCTCCTTCCACTTCCCTAGCCCCCCCTTCCTGATGTCAAATAAAAGACACATTTTCAAAAATAACAATTCTCTTTATTCCACACAACTGGGGGGGGGGGGAGAATGAAACTGTTGGGAGATGGGGGAAAGGAGGCGGGAGAGGGCAGGAGAGAGGGTGGGAGAGGGGAGGGGGAAACCTGGGAGGAGGGAGCTGGAAGGGCGAAGCAAGGAGAAGGAGGGGGAGGGGAAACTCAGGGATCATGGGTGGGGGTCTCGCTGGGCCAACCACCTCCCAGCATGGCGAGGGAGGGGGCCTTGGCATCCCCGGAGGGATGGGGTGGAGGGTGCGGAGGTTGAGGTGGGGGTTGTGGACATTGAGGAGGAGGGTGTGGGGGTTGAGGAGGAAGAGGTGGGAGGGGGGCAGGAGTGGGAGGAGGGACAGTTGTTGGGGGGCAGCAGGCGCAGGATGGGCACAGGGTACCATGCTCTGCAGCAGGGCCTGCAGGGTAGCGTTTCTGGCTCGCTCCTCAGCCAACTGCTCCTGGCGGAGCTGCAGGTCTGCCTGCATCCAGGCCTCCACGGTGCGGTTCAGGGCTCGCAGGGACCCTAGGTGCTGGTCCCAGTAATCCTGCTCCATGGTGGTGGTCCGGAGCAGGCCACGGGTGTGGGAGCATGTCCCGGGCGGGGTGGTGCGCCCTGCACGAGCAGCTGGTGCAGCTGTAGAGAAAGAAAAGGGTCAGTTCTCCCTGGGGACATAGTGGATGATGCCCAGCCCCCCCTGCGATGTGAGGGCGACCATGCCCTGCACCGTCAGAGCCGTTGTGTTTGTACAGAGGCCATGGTCAGGATGTCGGCTCTCCCCAGGAGTGGGAGCTGCCCCAAGACCGCGCCCATGTCCCTGTGCCGTGTATAGTGTGGCCGGGGCGGGGGGGGATATGTCCCCTGCCTCTGTGTAGAGGGGATGTGTGAAGGGAGGGCGTCCTGCTGGGTCCCGCCCCGGGGTCGGGAGCGTGTCAGGTCTCTTCACACACGTATGTGCCTATTGGGCCACGGCCCCTGGGTGTCACGCAGCTGGAGGCACCTGCCCAAGGGTGGCATGGCATGTGCTCGCACATGCACAGGTGGCTGCATGATCCATGGGAGGCATGGCCCACGCGCACGCTCCCTGGTCTCCCTTCCTGACTCCCCCCTGGGCAGGGGACAGTGTTGGCACTTATCTGGTATGGCCTCCCCGGACGACCCTGCCGATTCCGGTGCTGGAACTGCTTGCGGTGGCCCCTCCGGTGCGCCCGGGTCAGGGCCCTCCGGTCCTGGCTCGCTGCCTCCCGGGCTGGCGTGGACCGCCCTGCCCCCCAAGAGTCGGTCGAGGGCGGGGAAGTAGGGGCAGGTGGCAGCCCCTGCTGCGGCGCTGCCCCTGGTGGCGCTGGCATACGCCTGCCGCAGCTGTTTCACTTTCGGGCGCACCTGCTCCTGGGTGCGCCTGTGTCCCTTTTGGGCCATGGCGGCCGCTATGCGGCCATAGACGGCTGCGTTCCTCCTCCTAGTGTGGAGATCATGGAGGCTGGGGGCCTGCCCTCAAACCTCAATGAGGTCCATGACCTCTGCACTAGTCCAGGAGGGCACGCGCCGTCTACAGCCCCTGGCTGGCCCCTGGGTGCTGGGGGACTGGGTGGGGGATGGCTGGCTGTCACTGGCTCCCTGGCTCATCGTGGGGCTACTGGGTCAGGGGCAGAGACTGCTGGCAGGGCTGTCTCTGGCAAGTGCCATCTGGCCAGAGTCTAACCCTTTAAGGGCCCCAGGGCTGGGGGAGAGGAGAGTTTTCCTGGTTTGGCCCAGAGTGGCCACCAGGGGGAACCTGGGAAGGGCTAGCCTCCAACTAGTTCTAATTAAGTGGCTACACAGCCCTTAATTCAAACTACTTAATTCAAACTAGGCGTTAGTCCTTGTAGAATGAGGTTTACCTAGTTCGAATTAAGAGCTCCGCTAGTTTGAATTAAGTTCGAACTAGCAGTTTGCATGTATAGATGCTATGAAAGTTAATTCGAACTAACGGCTGTTAGTTTGAATTAACTTTGTAGTGTAGACATACCCCATGCAACTTATTCCAGTGGTTAACCACTCTGACAATTAGGAAGAAACCTCCCACGCTATTTACACCCATTGCTTTTTGTCCTATCATCAGAGGTTAAGGAGAATAATTTTTCTCCCTACTCCTTTTAACTCTCTTTTAGGTGCTTGAAAGCTGTCATCATATCCTCTCTCAATTGTCTCTTTTCCAAACTAAACAAAACAGTTCTTTCAGTCTTCCCTCATAGATAATGTTTTCTAGACCATTGATCATTTTTGTTGCTCTTCTCTGGACCTTCTCCAATTTCTCCACATCTTTCCTGAGATGTGGCGCCCAGAATATGGACACAATACTCCAGTTGAGGCCTAAACAGCACAAAGTAGAGAGGAAGAATTACTTCTCATATCTTGCTTACAACACTCCTGTTAATGCATCCCAGAATCATATTTGCTTTTTTTGTCACACTGTTGACTCTCATTTATCTTACAGTCCACTATGACCCCTAGATCCCCTTCTATAGTACTCCTTCCTAGACAGTCACTTTCCATTTTTTGTGTGTGAAACTGATTGTTTCCTTCCTAAGTGGAGTACTTTGCATTTGTTCTTATTACAGTTCATCCTGTTTACCGCTCAGACCATTTCTCCAGTTTGTAATCCTAACCTATAACAGAGTTTAAAGAGAAGCTAGATAATTTCATGGAGGTTAGGTCCATAAAAGGCTATTAGCCAGGGGATAAAATGGTGTCCTTGGCCTCTGTTTGACAGAGGCTGGAGAGGGATGGCAGGAGACAAAGCGCTTGATCATTGTCTTCGGTCCACCCCCTCTGGGGCACCTGGTGCTGGCCACTGTCGGCAGACAGGATACTGGGCTAGATGGACCTTTGGTCTGACCCGGTACGGCCGTTCTTATGTTCTTATGTTCTTAACCTCCAAAGCACTTGCAGCCCCTCTCAGATTGGTATCATCAATAAACTTTATAATGCATACTCTCTATGCCATCAACTAAATCAATGATTGTGAACCATTGATAACTACTGAGAATGGTTATCCACCCATTTATGTTGTATTTCCCTAGTTTATTGATAAAAAGGGCATGCATGACTGTATCAAATGCTTTAGTAAAGTCTAAGCATATCATATCCTGCTTTCCCCTTATCCATGAGGCTTGTTATCCTATCAAAGAAAGCTATCAGGTTGGTTTCTGCTCTAAGAGTAACAAGCCCATGCCTTCCTGAGCACCCAGCTCCCTGTGTCAGGGACCCATCGGAGTTTAGTCGTGCTCTGCTCTGGCTTCCCTTGCTCAGGCACAGCCTATCCCAATCATGCCCTTCCACTACCTCATTGCCTGTCCTCTGGCAGTCCTTTATGGGCCCAGGTGTAGCCCAAGCATCTTCAATTGGCTGGACTGATTTTACCTGATCTTAGACAGGGTAGCTGAGCCCAGTTCTATTCACAGGAACCAGCTGCCAGCTTTCCATTAACATATAAAACAAGTCATTATAGTGCGTAGTTGCACTTGCTAGATTTCAGACATGTAATTTTTCAGGTTTTTTCCCTCCAGTTATACACAAGTCATATTGTACAATTTTTGCTTGGCTCTAGCAACAGAGATCTTGTTGCATATTTTCCCAATAGCTCCCAAAGGGAGCTTGGTACATCAGCATTTTATAATTACATTGGACTGAAATTTGGTATGTGAAATGTCAGCCCAATTAGAAATTATCTTACAAAACATCTTTCATATCAATTAAGCTGTTTAACCTGGGCTCTAAAGCTGGCTGAGCCAGCAATTCCCTGTGTAACCTTTGATGTGTCTCCTTATCCTTCTGTTCCTCAGTCAACCCAGCTGGAAAATTAGGTAGAGAGCAAGGTCTCCCTAGGGTTGGGGGAATGGGGGGAAATTGGGGCTTCTGAACAGAGATCTTCTGGGAAAATTTTGTCTTCTGAACATACTGCAGCAACGACAAGATGCTGACAAGGTTTGAGTTACATTAAGTGTCTGCTTTAAAAGAGAAGCTAGCTAAAACTAAAGCAATGAACTACACTGACGACTCTGGTTGTAACTTTAGTACCACTATCCCAAAGAATATTTTGCCTTTAATAGATGTTGGGTTTACAGAGTAGCAATTCATTATCATGGGAGCTTGCATTCTTAAAGTCCACTTGTACCGGTTAAACCTCTTTAGTTTGGCACACTAGGGACCTGACCGGTGACGAACCAGAGAATTTGCCAAACCACAGGAGGTCAACATTGTCTAGCAGCATTACCAACTCTTCCACTGCTTCCTGGGCTCTTAGAAGATATTTAGAGATAAATTAAAGCTAAATAACAAACAGCACAGAACACTGAGAGCCAGGATTGTTGGCTGTAAACAAACTTTATGAGACCGCAGGAAACTTGGCCACACATATGTTAAGTGGATATCCATCTAAATAGAATCATGCTGGACCAAGGATGATGCTGGACCAGAGAGTCCCGGACTAGAGAGGTTCAACCTATACATATAACCGATTGAACTGACCAGTACAGAGATAAAAAGCCATTGAAAAGCTGTTGTCACACACTTATGACTAATCTACATGGCACTGTCATCTGGACTATGAGATCACGATTTGCAAAGTGCTCTAACATGTTACATTCTAACTGCTCTACACAGAGCCTGCTAGTGAGAAAAGAACGGTTACTTACCTGTAACTGTTGTTCTTCGAGATGTGTTGCTCATGTCCATTCGAATCAGGTGTGCACACCGCGTGCACCGCGTCTTCCGGAGCATTTTCCCTAGCGGTACCCGTAGCGCCGGCAGGGCGCCCCCTGGAGTGGCGCCGCCATGGCGGGGCATACGTACCCCTGCTGGCGCTCCCCCACCTCAGTTCCTTCTTGCCGGACACTCCAACGAAGGGGAGGTAGGGGGGGAATTGAATGGACATGAGCAACACATCTCGAAGAACAACAGTTACAGGTAAGTAACCGTTCTTCTCTTCTTCGAGTGGTTGCTCATGTCCATTCGAATCAAGTGACTTCCAAGCCAACCCCACTACAAGGAGGAGGAGTTGGAGCACTGAAAGAGAGATGTCCACAAGGGTTGAACAATCCAACAAATTTATTCAACTAATCGAACAGCATAAAACGTAGAAAATGCAACAGTACAGGAAATGGCATATTTACAAAACAGAGCTGAGGACTGCAGCGCCCACGCTTGCGTCCTCTCTAGCCTGCTGTGCCAGCGCATAATGCGCTGTAAAGGTATGTACCGACGACCACGTGGCCGCCCTACAGATTTCAGTGATTGAAGCCTGCGCCCCAAAAGCTACAGAGGACGCCTGCGCCCTGGTGGAATGTGCTGTAACCCGGGGCGGGGCCTTCCCGGCTAAGGCATAACACTCCCTGATACATCCCGTGACCCAATTGGACAACCTCTGAGTCGATATGGGGAGCCCTTTCATTCTGTCCGCAACAGCAATGAACAATTGTGTGGATTTACGAAAGGGTTTAGTCCTATCGATATAAAAAGCTAGTGCACGCCTAGCATCCAGGGAATGGAGCACTTGCTCCTTAGGGGAGGCATGGGGCTTTGGGAAGAATACCGGGAGGTAGATTTGTTGGGACAAATGAAAGGGTGACACCACCTTAGGGAGAAAAGCTGGGTGAGGGCGGAGCCTCACATTATGATTGGAGAACACCAGGTAGGGCGGATTTATCGTTAAGGCCCTCAGCTCAGAGACCCTGCGAGCCGATGTAATAGCCACAATGAATGCAACCTTCATAGAGAGGTGCTTCAAGGAACACGTGGCCAGCGGTTCAAAAGGGGGCGACACTAGTCTAGATAACACGAGGTTGAGGTCCCAAGCGGGGAGAGGGGGTCTAACCGAGGGATACAACTTATCCAAACCTTTGAGGAACCTTTTGACCATAGGGTCAGAGAATAGAGAAACTCCTGCCGAACCAACATGGAAGGCGGAGAGAGATGCCACATGGACTTTGATAGAGGATGTAGAGAGACCACTGGACCTAAGATCAAAGAGGTAGTCTAGAATGAATGGGACAGGTGCACAGGACGGGTGCACTCCCCTTCGGGACGCCCAAGACGAGAAGCGCCACCACTTGGCAGTGTACGACCGTCTGGTAGATGGTATTCTACTGCTTAGTAGCACCATCTGCACCTCCTGGGAACATTCCCTTTCCGGTTGAGTCAACCATGGATAAACCAGGCCGTTAGCTGTAGGGACTGGAGATTCGGGTGAACCATAGTTCCCCCGTCCCACGGTTGGGTCAAGAGATCCCGGACTGGCGGGAGCGTTATAGGCTCCTTTGTGAGCATGTCCACCAGTATAGGGAACCAGAATTGTCTGGGCCAACGGGGGGCTATCAGGACGAGTGTGGACCCGAAGGTCCTGACTCTGGTCAAGACCCTGGGAATTAGGGGAAATGGAGGGAAAGCATAAAGTATGCTCGCCGGCCAGGTCACCGTCATGGTATCCCCCCATGAGTGTTCCCCTAGCCCCAGCAGGGAGCAATAATTTAGGCACTTGGTATTGCGTGCCAAGGCAAACAGGTCTAGTAGGGGATAGCCCCACCTGTGGAAGACCTAGAGAAGGACCGAGTCCTTGAGAGACCATTCGTGGGCTCCGAAGGACCTGCTCAGAGCATCGGCCAGCAAATTTTTGCACCCCGGTAGGTACTCTGCCTGCAAAGCTATGTTGTGTTGCACACACAGGTCCCAGAGGCGCAGGGCCTCGACACAGAGGGGAGGCGACCGGGCACCCCCCTGCCTGTTGATGTAAAATACGGCCGCCGTGTTGTCCAGGCGGACTAGAACGGAGCGGCGAGAGAGCTTTGACAGGAAGGTCTCGCACGCTCTCCTGACTGCCCTGAGCTCCCGTACATTTATGTGTAGGGTTCGCTCTGTAGGGGACCAAAGACCCTGGGTCCTGTGGCACCCCAGATGTGCTCCCCAACCCAGGTCCGAGGCATCTGTGACCAGAGTAAGCGAGGGGGGCAGGACGAAGAAGGGGGTCCCGCTGCAGACCACAGATTCGTGGGCCCACCATTGTAACAAAACTATTATCTCCGGGGGCACCGTAAGAACCGTGTCCCCAGAGGCCCCTGGATTGGTTGAATGCCCTCGCCAACCAAGCCTGCCGAGGTCTGAGTCTCATTCGAGCATGGCGTACCATGTATGTGCACGCCGCCATGTGTCCCAGCAACCTCGAGCAGACCCGGGCGGTTGTGATAGGGGACCGAGTCAATTCGGAGACCAGCTCCACTATGGCCCGGAACCTGGTCCTGGGGAGAAGAGCCCTTGCCAACCTGGCGTCCAGGAGGGCACCCACGAATTCGAGGCATTGAGAGGGGATCAATGATGACTTTTCCTCGTTCAGCATGAGTCCCAGCCTTATGAAGAGGGCCCTTGTGAGGGACACGCGAGCCTCTACTTGTTCGTGAGAGCGACCACGGATTAGCCAGTTGTCCAGGTACGGGAACACGTGTACCCCTTGTTTGCGGAGGAACGCCGCCACGACTGCCATGCATTTTGTAAAAACCCTGGGTGCTGTAGAAAGACCAAACGGGAGCACAGTAAACTGGAAGTGGCACTGGGAGACAATGAAACGGAGGAACCTCCTGTGGCAGGGTCTTATCGCCACATGGGAGTAAGCATCCCTGAGATCGAGAGTAGCGTACCAGTCTCCTAACTGTAGAACCGGAATGACAGAAGCCAGGGTGACCATTCTGAATTTGGACTTCACGACCGCCTTGTTGAGATCCCTTAGGTCCAAGATGGGACGGAACCCGCCCTTGGGTTTGGGAACTACGAAATATCGGGAGTAAAATCCCTTGCCCTCCAGGTGCGATGGAACCCTCTCTACCGCTCCCTTTTGGAGGAGCGCCAGTACCTCCTGGCGGAGGGTGCCTTCATGAGAGGTGTCCCCGAAAAGGGACGGGGAAGGAGGGTTGAAAAGGGGTGAGCCCAGAAAAGGGATGGTATAGCCACTCCTGATTATGTTTAGAACCCAGGAGTCACTTGTGATATCTGCCCAGGCTTGAGCAAACCGGGATAACTTGGCCCCAAACGGGGGGCCAGGGTGGGAGGCTGGTGCGCCACTCTCTGGGAGCCTGTCAAAATTGCTGTTTTTGTTGTTGGGAGGGACCTTGACCAATCCCACGGGGGTTGTCTCCTCTCGGGCGTCGCCTACGCCCCCTTGAGGACGATGGACCTGCAGCCGCCCCCGTACCCCCACCGGAAGTACGAGGACGGCTTCTCCAGTAATCCCCACGGGGGACCTGGGACTGCGGTCTCCCTACCAGCTGTAGGGCAGCTGATGATGCTGAGGAGCCAGCGTGTGGATCCCCAAGGATTGAAGGGTAGACCTCGTGTCCTTGAGGGTATGGAGCCTGGAGTCCGTATGCTCCGAGAATAACGCCTTGCCGTCGAAAGGCAGGTCTTGGATAGTAGACTGGACATCAGGAGGTATTCCAGATACTTGTAGCCACGCACCACGGCGCATAACCACACCTGACGCCATGGTGCGGGCTGCAGAGTCGACCGCGTCCAGAGAAGCCTGGAGGGCTGTGCGGCCGATGGTCTTACCCTCGGAGGTCATGGCCAGAAACTCCTGACGGGTCTCAGCAGGGAGCTTATCCTTGAATTTGTCCATAGCCTGCCATGTGTTAAAAGCATAATGACTTAGCATCGCTTGCTGATTCGCGATGCGGAGTTGCACCTCCCAGTGGCGTACACTTTCTGTCCCATTAAGTCAAGGCGCTTGGGCTCCCTAGCTTTCGGGGACGGCCCCGGCTGGGGGAGTTTTTCCCTTTGGGCCGCCGCCTGGACGACCAAGGACCCAGGGACAGGCTGGGAGTACAAGTGTTCGTGCCCCAACCGGGGAACAAAATAGCACCTCTCAACACCCTTTAGGGTAGGGGTCAGGGTCGCCGGTGTCTGCCACAGGGCATTGGTAATTTTTGCCACCGTCTTGTTAAGTGGTAAAGCCAAGCGGGTGGGCGCGTCATCTGAAAGGATATCAATCATAGGGTCCGTGTCCTCCACGACTGGCTCCACTGGGACACCCAAGTTGGAAGCCAGACGTCTGAGGAGTTCCTGATGCGCTCGGGTATCCATCGTAGGCAGCACCGGAGCAGGATCCCCCAGGGCTTCATCCGAAGATGATGATGAGGACGATTCCTGTATTGGTGCCGGATCTAGCGCAGGAGCCGCGTGCGGTACTGGTTGGACATACGGTACCGGCTGCGGGCACGGTTCAGGCACCGAGGGCTGTGCCTGTGCTGCAAGGTCCAACGTAGGCGGCCTCTGGGGGGAAGGAGGAGGTCGCAACAACGACGCCGATGGTTGCGTCCAACGATCCGAGGCTACTGACGCCACCGAGGGGGGCACGGGCCCTTGCCATTGGTGGTAAGCCCACGGTGTCCAGAAGGGCCACTGGGGATGAGGTGGCCAAGTCTGTTGCATCTGAGCACGGTCACGTCGATGCCGGGAACCGGACCTATGGGCTGAAGAGGCTCTCGAGGACCCTGACCTGAGGGATGACGCATCGGAATCCGAGGAATAATCAGACTCTGGCCATGGAGGTGCTGTCGAGGAGTGACCTGTAGCCGACGGAGGTGCAAACTTGGCCATGGACTCGGGCTTGCCAGCATGGGTACGGTGGGGACGTGCCGGTGGTGCCGGTGGCGGTGCCGGCTGAGGCACCGAGGAAGGAGGCTGTTGCGACACCGAGGGGGCGGGGGCATGCTGCGGTACCGGAGGGACCCAATGCTGTTGCGGTACCGGGGGACCCAGTCCCGGTGCCGAAACTGTTGTCGGTGCCGAAAGAGGTGCCTGTGGGCCTGGTGCCAGTGCCGGTTGCATCCCCAGCACTGAGAATGACGGTATCGAGACGAATCCCGAAGATGTCGACATCAGTGTCGGCTGGGGCACCGGCAAGGTCCACATGGTCGGTGCCGGTGCTTGCGACGGTGCCAAGACGGGCGTCGGTGCTAAGGAGCCCGGTGCCGACGCGTGAAGGGACAGTTCCGGAAAAGTAGTGCAAGCCGGTGTCGAAGATGACTGTGCCGCAGACGTTGCCACAAGGCTGGTGTGGTACGGCACCGGTGCAGCCAAAAGGGGGCCCGGGAGAAAACCCAATACTGAGGTAGGCCGAACCCAGTTGGGTGCTGAGTGAGGCTTAGGAGCCAGCGTCGAGAACGTTGTCGATGCCGAGGCAAGCGGTACTGGTCCCACCAGGGGCGTTCCCGTCACAAAAGTGGCCTGAGCCTGCCGGTCTTGCCGGTGCTGAGGCAAAGCCAGAGCCGACACGGCCTCTGACGTAGGCGACCTCGACCCTTCCGTTTCAACTGACGATGGAGGGGAGGTGATGAGGTTGATGAGGTCCTGCGCTGCCTCAAAGGTGTCCGGCGTGGACGGACGGTGTGGGGGCAATTGCCCTGGACTAGAGGGATGTTCCGCCCGCTTACGCCACACCGTGGAGGATGTGTGCACCGGTGAGTCGGCACCACGGTGCAGGTCTGGCGTGGTTTTCCGAGACGGGGACCTGCCGCAAGACTTTCTGGACCTCTTCGGTGCCGGAGAGTGAGACCGGTGCCGGGTCCTGGACACCGGGACCCGGGCCCGAGACGGAGCATCGCGCGTCGACGCCGGTGCACTGTGCACCGCAGGGTGCCCAGCCGGTGCCGGTTGTAAAGCTGTCTCCATGAGCGAGAGACTCTCCCTTTTTGTGCGCAGCTTGAAAGACCTACAGATCTTACAGGCGTCCGTAAGATGGGTCTCGCCCAGACACTTCAGACAGCTGTCGTGTGGGTCTCCTTTGGGCATGAACTTTGCGCAGACAGCACACGACTTAAAGCCTTGCGGCCCTGGCATTGCTCACCCCCGAAGGGGGGGAAGAAGAACAAAGAACGAAGTAGACACTAACAACCTAAATAATTGAACTATTTAGCTTCCCCAATTATCACCCCTTATGTCAGTACCTCACAGACACTAACCTTCCCCCCCACCCCCACTCTGTTCTAAAATTTGATTTGTCAATTTTATGTGTGTTCACTTTTTTTGATTGTATCACTTTGGTATATATGGTCGTGCCAATTTTCTTCCACAAATTGATCTGAGGAAGTGGGTCTGGCCCACAAAAGCTCATCACCTAATAAATCATCTTGTTAGTCTTTAAAGTGCTACATAGTTCTGTCTAAAAGATATCTAGTGCATGTTAATGTAATCCTATCTGAAATGGGATTACATTAATGCAAAATAGGTGCCTTTCAGTTTGCACTAGCAGGGTCTACAGAGGGCAGTTAGTGTGCAACACATTAGCTCTGTAGTCTGGACTGTGGCACCGCATAGACAAGACATCTGAAGTCACAGCTGTGACGTGCTTGTTAGCAAGAGGTAACACATTACACAAGTCTCAACTCTCACTGTGGTTATAGTCAGTGAAAGAGCATTTCCAGTCTTTGTGTTGCTGCTTCTTTTCACAGAGAATTTGTTGGATCACCTATTAATATGTGAAATATTTCTTAAAGGTAAATTGCAAAGTTAAGACTTCACTTTTCATGCACAATTTGTCTATAGTAATCAGTGCAAGAGGAGACTTGGAGTAGAGAAAAATATAGCAGCTTGTCTTTAAAAAAACCCTTTCCTGTCTTTTAAAGTCCCCTGGCATAGATGGGATCTCCAAAGGGGAACCTGCTGTGACATCACTGAAACAAAGTCTCATTGCAGTACATAGTTTTTGTGAGTTCATAGAATAAAAAGTGCTGAGGACATAAGCAGCAAGAAATATTTCAGACAGGGCTGCTGGGCAGGTGGGGAAAAATTATGTTTAAGAAGTTAGTTAAAATGCATTGATGTGTTGAAAGCAAAAGGCATTCAGCACTCAGATCTGTGCTTCACTTGATCTTTGTTTCAGATTTAGTTTGGCTTTAAGGTGGCAGTTCACAGTTGGTAGTAATCTTACTTACCTCTAAGCCAGGTCATGAGTTCAAAAGTCTCACATGTGAACACTTGGGCTCAGTCTGAATAACATCACAAAAAAGGGGATTCAGCACTGGGAAGCTGCTGCATGGTTAGAGCTAGTTTTTCCCAACCTCTTGATGCCACTCAGGTTTAAGATTCCATGAGATTAATTGTAAAAGGATAATCTCAGGTGTCCTAGAAAACAGTCATGCTCTCAAAACAAGTTCAAACATCCAAGGCCATATGAGAACTATTGCTGAGGAGTGAACATCTCACATTATCTATCCAAACATAGCACTTATAGGTATGTGCACTTACAGGTATGGCATGTAGAAAAGGTGTTTTTTGCAACCATATTTAAATCTGTCTCTACTGCATGGATTATGTCTACATACAACCATGAAAGAGAAAACAGGGTTACTTACCTGTAACTGTTGTTCTTCGAGATGTGTCGCTCATGTCCATTCGAAGTAGGTGCATGCGCGCCGCGTGCACGGTTCCCCAGAGCATTTTTTCCCCAGTGGTACCCGTCGGGCCGGCAGGTCGCCCCCTGGAGTGGCGCCGCTATTGCGGAGCATAAGTACCCTGCTGGCCCTCCCCCTCCTCAGTTTCTTCTTGCCGGGACTCCGATGCAGGGGAGGTAGGGGGGGAATCGAATGGACATAAGCAACACATCTCGAAGAACAACAGTTACAGGTACGTAACCCTGTTTTCTTCTTTGAGTGATTGCTCATGTCCATTCGAAGTAGGTGACTACCCAGCTACCCCCACCCTGGAGGCGGGGTCAGAGTCAACCAACAGAACCTCACACCGGAATTAAGCGCAACAAGAACTTTAATGCATAACTGAAACAGAACCACACATAACAATTTACATATATACACCACAGGCACGGCACACTGCGTGTCACTCAACCATTTCCCCTTATGTGTTCACAGGAGGGAACCCAGCACGGACTCCCCCACAGCAGAGTCCTCCCGTGCTTGCTGGGTGAGAGCCCGACAGATCTCAAGGATCGGGACGTGGGCCCCAAAGGCAACGGACGAAGCGTGGGCCCTGGTGGAGTGAGCCGACACACCAGGGGGCTCCCTATGTGCGAGAGCATAGCACTCCCGGATGCAGGATGATATCCACCCCGACAGCCTCTGGGCTGAAACTGGCATCCCTTTCATCCGGTCCACATACGCAATAAACAGTTGAGAAGTCTTGCGAAAAGACTTGGTTCTATCAATATAAAACGCTAGCGCCCTTTTCGCGTTGAGGGAGTGCAAAGCTCGCTCCTTGGGGGAGCTGTGGGGCTTAGGAAAGAAAACCGGCAGGTATATGTCCTGCGACATATGGAAAGTAGACACAACCTTAGGGAGGAACGCAGGGTGTGGACGCAGACGAACCCTGTCTGCCGAGAACTCTAAGTACGGGGGCTCCACTGTTAGGGCATGCAGTTCAGACACTCGACGTGCTGACGTAATGGCGACTATAAAGGCCACCTTCAGGGATAGGAATTTCAGAGGACAGGACGCTAGCGGCTCAAAGGGTGGACCCAAGAGCTTAGGGTATGTCTACACTACAAAGTTAATTCAAACTAACTTAGTTCGAATTAGTTAATTCGAACTAAGCTAATTCGAACTAACGCATCTAGACCCAAAAACTAATTCGAATTAGTGTTTTGCTAATTTGAACTAGCGCGTCCACACTGATTGGATGCTGGGTCGCATTTAAGGGCAGCTGAAACCTGTTCCGGCAGGGCATCAGGTCAGTAGTTGCTTTGTGTGGCTGCTGTCTGAGGCTATCTGAGGCTCGTGCTTAAAGGGACCCCCCTGGACAGCCGGTTCTCAGCTTCTCCGCTTGCTTGCCTACCTCGCCGAGGGACAGCAAAGCGTTTTCCTCTGCGCCTGCCTGTGTCAGTGGTTCCCATTGGGGATGCCGCCGCAGTTGGCACCATGGAGCCAGAGCTCGCCCTGGGCATTCTGCTCCAGTTTTTGGACTTGCTGCTGCAAGCCTGCCAGCAATGGCTGGAGGCTGCCTGGCACCACCTGGTGCACGTCAGCCCCCTGCCTCTCCACCTGGCCTCCCTGGGGGCCATGGAGGAGCCGCAGCAGTGTCCGGATGCCAGCGTGCCCCGCCACATCTGGCGTTTGGACACCAGCAGTGACTGGGACCGCATCGTCCTGGAGCGCTGGGGAGACAGACAGTGGACCCAGAACTTCAGGATGAAGAGGGACACCTTCCTGGAGCTCTGCGAGTGGCTCGCCCCTGCTCTGCGGTGACGGGACACTCGCATGAGGCCCGCCATCCCCCTCCAGAAGCGTGTGGCCATTGCCCTCTGGAAGCTCTCCACGCCGGACAGCTACCGATCCGTTGGGAACCAGTTCGGCGTGGGGAGATCCACCGTCGGAGCAGTACTCATGCAGGTACGACACTCACTGGCCACTGGGCCGGGGAGGAAAGGGGCTGCAAGGAGGGAATGGGCCGCCCCAGGGAAAATGGGGGCAGGGGAGGAGGCGACAGTGCCCCGCATGGGAGGGTTCGGTCTGTCCTGGCCATACTACAGGCCACTGGCGGCGGCCAGGATCGCAGCGGGGGTTGCTTCTGGGAGTGGGGCGCGGGGCAGTGCCAGGGAACGAACACTCCCAGCCACCCGGGTGCCCCAGTGATTCGCAGTTTGCTGTGTCTCTCTGCAGGTGGTCAAGGCCATCAACCGGGTGCTGCTCCGCAGGGTGGTCCGCCTCGCCAATCCAGACACCATCATCCAGGGGTTCGGTGCGGGGGGGCCATCGACAGGACGCACATCCGTGCCCCGGAACACCAGGCCTCCCAGTACATCAACCGCAAGGGGTACTTCTCCGTCCTCCTGCAGGCCGTGTCTGACCACCGGGGCCAGTTCACGGACATTAATGTGGGCTGGTCTGGCAAAGCACACGACGCCAGGGTGTTCCGCAACTCCTCCGTGTGCCAGAGGCTGCACGCCGGGACCTTCTTCCCCGACCGCCACATCAGGGTCGGGGAAGTGGACATCTGCCTGGTGGGGGATGCGGCCTACCCCCTACAGCCCTGGCTGATGAAGCCGTACACGGGGCACCTCAACCCCTCCCGCCAGGCCTTCAATGCCAGGCTCACTAGGGCCCACATTGTGGTCAAGGGGGCCTTCGGACGACTGAAAGCCAGATTTAGGTGCCTCCTCACCCGCCTCGACCTCACCGAGCACAATATCCCTCCCGTGGTGGCAGCATGTTGCGTGCTGCACAATTTGTGTGAGCGGAAGGGGGAGGCTTTCCTGCCAGCCTGGATGGCTGAGGCTGAGCGCATGGCTGGCCAGTACGCTCAGCCCCACACCGCCGCCGTCCGGGAGGCCCAGCGGGGGGCCGTCCAGATCCGGGACGCCCTGCGGGAGACCTTCCTGGTGGAGGAGGAGGACTGAACTCTCCCTGCATGCCCCACTGGGGCCTTCTTTCACCCTCCCCTCCTTCCCCTTTCCCCTCCTTAACCCCCCTTCCTAACGTTAAATAAAGACACCTGTTTTGCAAACAACAATCTCTTTTTATTGTACATAACTGGGGTGGGGGGAGGGGGGAATGAGGGTGGGAGAGGGGAGGGGGAAACCTGGGAGGAGGGAGCTGGAATGGGGAGGAAGGAGAGGAAGGGAAGGGAAAGCTCAGGGTTGGGGGTCCTGCTGGCTCTCCCGTCTCGCAGCACTGCGGGTGCGGGGGCGTCGGGGGGGAGTGGTTGTGGAGGGTGGGGCAGGAGGGACGGGGGGGTGTGGAGGAAGTGGGAAGGGGAGCAGGGGTGGGAGGAGGAGCGAGAGCTGGGGCGGCCGCAGGGGCTGGAGCAGCAGGAGGCAGGAACCTGTCCACCAGGGTCTGGAGGTGGCCTCTGAGGGCATGGCCCTGCTCCTTCAGTGCCTCCAAGCTCCGCTGCCGCAGCCGCAGGTCCTCCCGGACCCAGTGGTCCTGGGTGCGGAGCTGGTGCTCCAGTAGCCGCAGGTGCCACCGGTGGTAGTCCTCCAGGTTCCTGGTGTGTCTGCTGGCCCGGGTGCGGGTGGCTGTTGCAGGCAGGGTGGTGCGCCCTGCAATCCCAGGTGCTGTGGCTGTGGTGAAACAAGAGCAGTGGTCAGTTCTCCCTGGGGACACAGCCCCCTAGTCCCCCTCTGCAAGGCGAGGTTGGCTTGTGGGGAACGGGCCAGGGCCCCTGCATGACACCCAACTGCTGCTCCATGGTGGGCAAGGCCCAGGTGCACGGTCCCTGGGCTCCCTCTCCCCCCACCTCCCCGTACACATAAGGGGAGCATGATGGCACTCACATGTGTAGCCCCCTTCGGCCTCGGACGACACAGCCGATGTGCTCTGTGGGATGCATCAGGGGTCCTGGGTCCTGGGCAGGCTCCCTGCAGGCTCCTGGCTCTCGGCGTCCTCCTCCTCCTCCTCGGTGTCAGGGACGGGTCCCTCTGCCCGGGAGTCGATCACCACCCAGGGGGCATGGACTGTGTGAGCCCCCAGGATGCGGTCCAGGGCCTCATAATGAGGGCATGCCTCCGGGTCGGCCCCTGGCTGGGAGGCCCTGGAATAGGACTGCCGCAGGTCCTTAATTTTGCAGCGGACCAGCTCCTGGGTCCACATGTGGCCTCTGGTGGCCAGGCTGTCAGCCATGCGGCTGTAGACGGCCGCGTTCCTTTGGCTAGTGCGGAGATCATGGACGTTGGAAGCTTCCCCCCAAACCTCGATGACATCCACGATCTCCGCACTAGACCAGGAGGGTGCCCGCCTCTTGCGGCCCCGGGCAGGCTCCTGGGAGCCGCCAGCCTGGTCCTGGGAAGAGGCGGAGGGCTGGGTGGCAGCGGGTGGCTGGCTCATGCCGTGCCAGGTGCAGGGTCTGCTGGCTGGGTGCTGGCAGGCTTGCAGCTGGCACGAGCAGTGTAGCCAGACCGTGGCCCTTTAAGGGCTCCGGGGCCGGGAGGGGGGCAGAAGAGTTTCCCTGGCTTGGCCCAGAGTGGCCACCAGGGCAAGCTGGGAAGGGCTAGCCTCCAACTAGTTCGAATTGAGTGGCTACACAGCCCTTAATTCGAACTACTTAATTCGAACTAGGCGTTAATCCTCGTAGAATGAGGTTTACCTAGTTCGAATTAGGCGCTCTGCTAGTTCGAATTAAGTTCGAACTAGCGGTTTGCATGTGTAGCGCCTATGAAAGTTAAGTCGAACTAATGGCTGTTAGTTCGAATTAACTTTGTAGTGTAGACATACCCTTATTCAGCACCAGGTTAAGGTCCCATTGTGGCACCTGGGCCCTTACATGTGGAAACAGTTTATCTAGGCCCCTCAGGAACCTCTTCACCAGGGGGTCTGAGAATAGAGATCTGCCCCCCGAACCCTCATGAAACGCCGTCAGGGATGCCAGGTGCACCCGTATCGACGGAGTGGACAGGCCCGTCTGTCGCAACCGCAGCAGGTAATCCAATACCACCGGAACAGAAGCCCGTGAGAGGCACACACCCCTACTCAGAGCCCACACAGAAAAACGCTTCCATTTGGTGGCATACAACCGCCTGGTGGCCAGCTTGTGGCTGCCCAGGAGAATCTCCTGTACCCCCATGGAACAAGCCCTCTCTGAGGGCTTCAGCCACGGATAAGCCACGCCGTCAGGTGAAGGGACTGTACATCCGGGTGATACAGGACGCCCCTGCCCCTGCCCCTGTCCTGGGTGACTAGATCCGGGGTCAGCGGCAGGCGATAGGGGTGGGCCACCACCATTTCCCACAGAATGGGGTACCAAAACTCTCTGGGCCAATCCGGGGCTATTAGGAGAACCTGCGACCTGAACAGCCTGGTCCTGATTAGCACCTTGGGAACCAGTGGGAACGGAGGAAAGGCACAGAGCAAGCCTTGAGGCCACGCCGAGGTCAGGGCGTCCCCTCTTGAGTCCACACCCAGACCCAATAGGAAGAAGTACTGGGGACATTGCTTGTTTCCCCGTGTGGCGCAAAGGTCCACTAGGGGATGACCCCACATCTGGAAGAGTTGTTCCACCACCTCCCCCTTCAGGCGCCACTCGTGGACTCTGAATGACCTGCTCAGTGAGTCCGCTAATGTATTCGTGCACCCCGGCAAGTATGCCACCTGTTATTGTATGCGGTGGGCTATACAGAACTCCCACAGGAGAATCGCCTCCTGACACAGCGGTGATGACTCTGCCCCACCCTGTTTGTTTATGTAAAAGACTGCTGCGGTGTTGTCCAGCAGCACTGACACCAGGGTCCCCTCGAGCATGGTCAGGAAGACCTCGCAGGCCCTCCTGACTGCCCTTCGTTCTTAAACATTTATATGCAACCCCGGTTCCTGCGGGGTCCATAGCCCCTGCGTCCTGCAGGTGCGCCCCCCAACCATCGTCGGAGGCATCTGTGATGAGTTGCGCCAACGCCAGTTCCGTACGATAGGGGACTCCTGAATGCACCTCGTGCTCCAATGTCCACCATTGGAACGAGGCAAGGACTCCCTGTGGCACAGTAAGGATCTGGTCCCAGCCGTCCCTGGCTTGGTTGAATGCACCCGCTAGCCACACCTGTAGCGGCCTGAGCCTCAGCCTGGCGTGTTTGACCACATATGTGCAGGCTGCCATATGTCCCAGCAATTACATGCACGACCATGCCGTCGACAGGGGAGACAGCTGTAGGGCAGACACTAGGGTTTGTATAGCCTGGAACCTGGAACCCGGGAGGTATGCGCGCGCCGTCCTGGCACACAGGGTCGCCCCCACAAACTCTATGTTCTGAGTGGGGGTAAGGGTTGACTTTTCCTCGTTTATCACGAGGCCCAGCATATTGAACAGGGACTGCGCCATCCCTATGTGCGCGAGCACCTGGTCTCTCGAGCAACCTCTGACTAGCCAGTTGTCCAAATACGGGAAGACTTGGATTCCCATACGTCTGAGGTAGGCCGCTACCACGGCCAGACGCTTCGTAAACACCCTGGGTGCCGTAGACAGCCCAAAGGGGAGGACCGTAAACTGGAAGTGGCGGTGGGATACAACAAACCGGAGAAACTGTCTGTGGTTCTTCCAGATCGCCACGTGAAAATAGGCGTCCTTCAAATTGAAGGCCGCAAACCAATCGCCCTTGTCCAGAACTGGGATGATTGAGGCCAGCGTTACCATCTGAAACTTTTCCCTTTTCACGTGCTTGTTAAGGCCCTGAGAACTAAAATGGGCCGCAGGCCCCCCTTCGATTTTGGAATAATGAAGTAGCGGGAGTAGAAACCCTTGCCCTCCCGATGAGGAGGGACTACTTCCACTGCCCCCTTTTCTAGGAGCACGAGGACCTCCTGTTCCAGGAGGGCCTTGTGAGAGGGGTCCCTGAAAAGGGACGGGGAAGAGGGAAGGGCCTGGAAGGGCCCCAGGAAGGGATAGAATACTCCCTGGACACTATGTCCAGCACCCATTTGTCCGAGGTGATGTGCGACCAAACCTGGGCAAAGTGGGACAGTCTGTCTCCAAATGGAGGGGAGATGATAGGCAACGGTATGAGGTCCCCGAGTGCACCTTCACAGTTGCTGCTTGGGCGGGGGTGGAGGCGGCCGAGCGGAGCCCCTGCCCACGTCCTGCCGCGGTCGGTGGCACCTATTGCGGGACCCCAGGCCCTGCCCTTGGGAGAAGGCCCCAGCCGGACCACGCGGCCTTCGCCGCCAATTGTCAGGCCGAGCAGCCTGCGGTTGGCTCCCGTAGGGCTGTCTATTTGGCAACTGCCTGCATTGTGGGGCTGGTGTATGGATCCCCAGCGACCTCAGGGTTGAACGGGTGTCCTTCAGGCTGAGGAGTCTGGAGTCGGTATTCTTAGCAAACAGGGCCTTCCCATTGAATGGCAGGTCCTGGATTGTGGCCTGTAGGTCTAACGGGATCCCCGAGACCTGGAGCCATGTGTTACGTCACATCACCACGCCTGACGCCATTGTCCGGGCCGCAGAGTCCACCGCGTCCAGGGACGCCTGCAGGGTGGTGCATGCGATCATCTTGCCCTCTGTGGTCAGTGCGGAGAACTCCTACCTGTCCTCCGGGGGCAACCTGTCACGGAAACAGTCCATTGCCTGCCAGGTGTTATAGGCGTAGCGGCTGAGCATGGCCTGCTGGTTGGCAATCCGCAGCTGCACCCCCCCGTTACATAGACCTTACGCCCCATCAAGTCCATCCGCTGAGGGTCTTTCGCTTTAGGGGATGGGCCCGGTTGCCCCTGCCCCTCTTTTTGTGTGGCTGCCTGGACCACCATAGACCCCGGTATGGGGTGTGAGTAAAGATGCTCATGCCCCGTCTGCGGGACATAGTACCTCCTCTCAACCCCCTTGAGGTTTGGGGAGATGGAGGCCGGCGTTTGCCACAGTGTGGCGGTGATTTCGGCCACCGTCTTATTTAGTGGCAAAGCCAACTTCGCCGGGGCATCCTCCATGAGAATGTCCACCATCGGGTCTGATTCCTCAGACACCAGCTCCACTGGCACCCCCAGATTAGCGGCCAGCTGGCGCAGCTCTTGGTGAGACCTGGCGTCCATAGCCGGCATGGCTAGGACCGGGTCAGCCAGGGCCTCATCTGGGGACAAAGAGGTTGTCGACTCACGGCTCAGGACTGGTTGTTCCCGCACCTCCTGAGCAGGAGCTGTTTGCTGCAGTCCCACAGGTTGCTGCTGCTGTTGGGCCGCCGTTGCCCGGTCCCCCAGGTCCAAGTGGCCTTTGGGGCTAGCTCTCCTAGGTGAAGGAGAGGCTCTGGATAGGGAGGCCAAGGGGGTGGACCTCCGCCGCAAGCCACTCACCGACCCGGCAGGAGGGAGTGACCCCTGCCATTGGTGGTAGGCCCAGGGTGTCCAAAAAGCCCAGGGTTGCGGGGCCTGCGGTGGCCACATCTGCTCGAACCCCAACGGTGCCGCCCAGTGCCGGGAACGAGAACGGTACTGAGACGACAACTGCGAGGACTCCCTGGATCTCAGCGACTCTGCCTCCAACTCCGAGGATAGTCCAGATGCCGACCATGAGGCGCCGAAGAGGGCTGACCCTGCACCGCCTCTGAGCGGAATCGCTCCATCGACTCCGGCTTCCCAGCATGGCAGTATGGTTGCGGGCGTGGAGGCTGCAGCACCAGATCGCGTGGTGCCAGCAGGGCCGGTGCCTGTGGTGCCATAGGAATCGGCATCTGCGGTGCCGGTAAGTACGGTACTGGCGGCGCCTGCATCGGCAGCAGCGCCGGTGTGGGCAAGGGCTGCTGGGTCACCGAGGCTGGTTGTGACGACCACAGCACCGAGGCCCTGACCTCCTGGAGCGGCTGGGCCAGAGATGGAGCCCGCGGTACCACTTGTACCAGTACAGGAGCAGTCTGTCCACGCACCATCGCGGACAGCAACGACGGACGGTCCCTTGACTCTACTGGTGCCAGCCGGGGCTCCGGGGCCCGGGAGACCACAGGTACCCCCAAGGCTTCCGGAGCCGACGTCGACGACCCCTCCGAGGAAGGGGGGGAAGGAAGTGAGGCCGTAAGTTCAATAAGGTCCTGAGCGGCCTCGCAAACCTCCGGCGTAGACGGACGCCGTGACATGGCGGGCCCGAGGCTCTCCTTTCAGCGCATGGCCTGCCTCTTCTTTTGCCTAACAGGCGAGCCCAGTACCGGGGTACGGCTCCAACGGCGGCCTTCCCGGTGGGGCCAGCACTCGGGCGATCTCCCCCTGGAGTCCTTCACCCACTTCGGCGCCGGGGATTGGGACCGGTGCTGCGGTGCTGTCTTCTTCTGCGCTTCGGTACGGGGAAGGTCTAAGCGCAAGTCCCGCACCGACGCCGGTGCACTGCGCACCGAAGCCTCTCCGGAAGACACGGGCTGCAGCGCCGACTCCATCAGGAGCAACTTAAGGCGAGAGTCTCTCTCCCGCTTGGTTCATGGCTTGAACCCCTTGCAAATCTTGCAGGCGGTGGTCAGATGAGCTTCCCCCAGACACTTCAGACACTGTTCATGGGGGTCACCCTTGGGCATGGTTTTAGCACACTCCGTGCAAGGTTTGAAGCCCTGTGGGCCTGGCATCACCGACCCCCTGCGGGGTTCAAGCACCAACACACTTAAACTAATAGGCACTTAACACCACTTAACAACTACACTAAAGAACAGCCAATGGGTGAAGAAAAACATGCTGGGATCAGCAGAAGAGAGCAGCTCCAACGACCGTCACGGGCGGTAAGAAGGAACTGAGGAGGGGGAGGGCCGGCAGGGTACTTATGCTCCGCTATAGCGGCGCCACTTCAGGGGGCAACCTGCCGGCCCAACGGGTACTGCTGGGGAAAAAATGCTCCGGGGAATGGTGCACGTGGAGCACATGCACCTACTTCGAATGGACATGAGCAATCGCTCGAAGAAGAACCAGGCAGTAAAAACAGCATTAAAAGAAGGCACTATCAGGCTCGGATCTCTCTCAGAAGCAATTAGCTCACGAAGTTCAGCTCCCGTTTTGGGGAGATGAGCAAAACCAAAACAGAATTATTTTCATACCAGGTTCTTCTTATTATTTATTTCTATAATGTCCACCATGTGGTAGGTGCACTCCAAACAGAGACAGCAAAATCCCTGTCCCAAAAAGATCACAGACATAAACAGGCAGGTAAGGGAAGAAATGCAACAGACTTAGCAGTAAGTTAATAGCTCTTTATCCATATATTAAATATATTTTAAAAATGTAAACTATACCTAAATTATTCCTCAAGTGTGGCATTGTCAGTAGCAACTTTCCCATAGGCATCACATACACAGGTTACAGGAGGGGCACAAATATGGAGAATGATTTTATAAAATTATAAATAGGTAAAAATCAGTCATACTTACTCAGGAGTTTAGGCAAGGAAATGCAGTCTTCTCTCAGGTTGACTCCAGCTGCCCCCTCCTTCCTACCATCTGTACCCTATATTTTAATGAACTTCAGCATTTACTTTCCAACCACTTAATTCTTAACAATTTGGTTCCACCCTCTGAAGATTTAGCAGGTAAAAATGTGTTGTGGGACTTTGCCCTTGCCTGTGCAATCCCTGGGCAAGTGCCTAGGGATTCTGTCAGGGTATTAAAGGTTCGATATATTACTCTGTAATTATGTAAACAATTTTCCCCCATATCTGCTAATTATCAAAACATTTAAGCTGGGGCATGCTTCCTTATGAACATCTTTTCTTGTTTGATCTCAGGGTTAAATCAGAATGCTAATTTGATCTGTCACTACAGGCTTGTCTCCACTATATGGTGGATCAACACTGCAACACTGCAATGATTGATGAACCAATGGTTGATTTATTGTGTCTACTTAGACACAATAAATCGATCTTCAAGTGCTCTCCCATCAACTCCAGTACTCCACCAGGATGAGAAGAGTAGCTGGAATTGACGGGAGAGCAGCCTATACTGACCTCACTGCATGGAAGATTCATACATTCTTACATTTCCAGAATCAAGCAAAAGAAAGAATTTGAGAGCTCTTATTTCAACAAGGGTTCAATAATAGCAAAAACAATGGTCAACAGTGTTGCATACTTTTGAAAGTTTACTCAAGTGCTTAAACCCTCTGTACAAAAGGAACAAGGCTGAGAAATTAGCCACTTGGGCCCTGATCCTGCAAACACTGACTCACGTGCTTTAGCTAGATTCATATATACATGCTTAACTTTATGCACAAGAATTTTCAGGATCAGGGCCTTTACGACCCTTTTGGGGGATAGGGAATGCCTTTTCAAAGTGCTTAGCACAGTGGGGTCTCACTTTCATATGGGGACTGTAGTTGCTACTGAGTAGCGATAATTTTTAAATACAAAAGCCATCTGTTATGGCTTCAATCTTATTTTTGAGTACCACAACTCACATAGTCTAGAGCAGGTCAAAAAATATGATTTGCATTCTGCAAAAATTGTGAGATTTCGAAATCTGGTTTTGTCCCGAATCAAGATGGAAAGTGAACATCTTAGTGTTTTTTACATGATTAATAAAATGTTTCATTTTGCTTTTATTGAAGTTTCTTGTCAATAAGGTGAAATATTTCAACTTTTAGATTATATTAAAGTTTGTAAGTGATAAAGAGAAAATTAAATGTCTTGATAATTTTCTGTACACATGGTCAACAAAATCAGTGTTTCCACAAAAATGTTTCAAATTAATCAAATCAGCATTTTCCAATGCAAAACAGTTTCATCTAAAAATTTTTAAACAGCCATACAATAGGACCTTCAGACCAATGATATTTTGTTATTGTCTTCTACAGATCTCAAATTACATTGTGATTCTTTTTACCTTAGTGCTAGGGACCCCAGACTGAAATCAGGGCCCCACTGAGCTATGCACTGTACAAACGCTAAGTAAGAAACAGACCCTACACTGAAGTTCTTACAATCTAAATACAAATAGCTAAGCAGTACAAGTCAGTACAATGATCCCTCACACAATCTAGGCTTAGTTTTAAAATCAATCATAACAAGTAGGCAGAATAGGCTGTCGTACAGTCAGTGCCGTTCTCTGTCAGGATTCAGGGTTGTCCCCATAGGTTCCTGACAGTTCCTCTGCTCCATCAATGATGATAAACTTTCGGCTGCATGTGTGTGTGCTCTCCTGTCCAACGTGTTAACCCTGTGCACTTGAGTTAACATGACAAACTCCAGAGAGAGCCCCCAGAGACCACAAATCAGATAAGGATCGAAATCACCCGGCAGGTTTATTGCCAAATGACATACATTAACAGTTGTCAGCAGACAAGCCAGCTGCTAAGCCACTGTGCATTGTAAGTCTTGGCAATGTTCCAACACCTATTAAGCGCACATAGCACACCTTCCCCCCGGTTGGTCGGTCATCCCCCTTTGCAGTGCCCTTTTATACAAATTACATCACTTTTGACGTACCAGGTTGCCACCCTCTGTTACCTAGCTACCACCCCTCAACTTGCAGAAGTGTGTGTGTATGGGGGGGTCTCTTTACTATACTTTATGCTGTCAACTTTGATCCAGTCCTGAATATTAGTTTTTGGGGAGTCGGTTGGTACCAAGATGTTTTATTGAGATGTTCTGCTACTCCCCCTGGCTCACAGCCTGTACTTGGTCCTCGTTCCTGGACCATGTTCTTCCATGCTCGACCTAACTTACACAATTATACAATTATCAATTGGGCCTCCTTCCTGGCTGCTGTGTTACTGTACCAAAGTCTGGCTCATTAGATTCCAGGCCTGTTGCTGTTTTAATGTTACAGGCCTTTATCCAGGCCTGCTGACTCCTCCATGTTACCAACCCTCCACTTACTGCATAAACGATTTCAGTGAGACCAGGGAGCTCAAGAAAGCATGCTGCCTCTCATGAGAAGGAAGAGGAGATTTGGGTATCTTGTATTAGTGAGGAGTCCAGAAGCAGTATCTGCACTACAGTAAGTTAAACTATATTAAACTCTGCCCTACCGTCCTGATGAGGATGTTCCCATATAGCCTGTCTTAAACACATCTTCTTACAGCTTTTTTCTTTCTGAGACAGTAGAATGATCTGCATCCAACTCATCTAAGAGCAGAAGTCAGATTTAGCAAGTATCCTCGTACTGGGGGAAAACATGTTACAATATGGTTAAGTCCTGTCCATACTACAGACTTTTAACTGAGTTGTAACTCCTTGAGACAGCATATTGTAGCAAAGTCTCCTGGTTTGGTTTTGTGATCCAGGGTTTGTCCACACAAACATTTGGTTTGCACAAATAGTCAATTGGCACAAGGTCAGATGTGAATATAACCCAAACACTAGCCTGCGCACATTAACTGTCTGTATGGATCCTGCTGCTGAACATAAACACCTCATTAATGCACTTCCATCTAGTCCCATTTCAAGGAGAACTAGATGATTAACAAACTATTAATGCACAACAGCAGGGTCCACATAGTGACACAGTGCACAGAAATCTAGTGTTGGGTAGATTCACACCCCAGCTTCCTAGATACTAACTGTTCATGCAGACAAACCCTCAGAATAGCTCTAAAACATTAAACTGAATTTTCAGAAGATAACAAAAAGGAGAGACTGTTAGGTTAAATACTTAAAAGCACAAATCCAAGTTCTATGGCATTTCCCATTAATATGCAAAATGGAGGACTGTAGGAGGGAAAAACATAAAATGGGCATCAGAATTTCTCTCTACTTTGGCAGCCTGCTCTCCAGGCTGGCATGGGAAAGAACAATTAACTGGGCACATTTTCTTCAGCTTCATATAGGTAACATATTTATTGAAAATTTTCTCCACCAACAATGGTGAAATCATGACCAAAAATTACAAAACATCATGGTAGTTGACTTTATAAAAATAAACTAACGTATATGTTCTGTTGATTTGTATCAGTTTTCCTCCAATTTCAATTTCTTACATTGTTAAAGGAGTCTGATGTAATTTATACTCTTCACCACAACACAGTATTACAAAATTTCATTCCATCTGAAAAAATGATTTTGCTTCCAAACAGCAGAGGTCCTTAAAGTGACTTCTCTCCCTCTCCCCAAAAATAAATATAGAAAAAAGCCTTTAACAAATTTTAGTTTGGTCAGTTGAAAAAAAAAGGGTCCTTTCTCCCCCTTTTCTAGAGACTGAGCAGGCTTTTAAATAGTGTTCAAGTCTTTGGTGAGCTTAGCTGCTGAAAATTGCAGTTTTAGATATATAGGATCA
This sequence comes from Pelochelys cantorii, assembly GCA_032595735.1. Lineage (NCBI taxonomy): Eukaryota > Metazoa > Chordata > Testudines > Trionychidae > Pelochelys > Pelochelys cantorii. Next base: position 7,714,618 of record CM064339.1, on the reverse strand, counting down.
AATTAGTCCCTTTCGTCAGAAGCCATAGACTGTGAGATGATGCCACATGTGAATCACTGGTTACAATCACATATATGATGAATCCTCATTGGGAGCAACCACCTGTTCAGTAAAAGCAGCTAATAAGAGATGGTCATCTCTGGCAAGAGTGGTCTGTCAAACAGAAGGCGTCTTTGGTGGATGAATCTGTTGCATAAGTTGTGGTCGCTTGAATCTTGGTTTCCGTCTCTTTGGCCTGCTCTTAGCTTTGTTGATCTGCACCACAAAGAATGCAAGAACCACCATGGCACCAAGGAAAGCAAAGACAGGTATTGTTTGCCCCACATCCTGATTATAGCGGCCAGGCATTATACCTGTAAGAGGGAGTGGTGAGGAAGGAGAACAATTAAAAACTATATTTGTTTCAATACTTTACAAACCACATTTACATTCTTTATCTATAGAACCTACCATACAATAATTATTTTTAATTAAAGCACAAACCAATTCACTCAGATTACATTTTTGAAAAGCAGATTAGAAAATGCAGAGCAACTAGTGCAGAAGAGGAGGATCAATAAATCTGCAAGAGAATATAAGAGATTTCATCTGAAGACTGTTTTGATAAATGAAGACCTATACTGGATTTGTATTTAGATTTTTCCCAAATAGCAACGTTTTGCTTCTTATAAAAAGATTTTAAAAACACCCAACTCTAACCATCAATTTACCATCAGATATGTATTTTAAAATTGAAACAATACATTAATTACAAATCCCGATGCAGTGAAAGGATTGGTTTTGCACTCAGCTCAAGCCAATACAGACAGATGAACGGTGACATGTTTGCGCTGGATTCTTTATTAAACCCTTAGTTCTGAAACCCTGAAACAGGAAGGTATTGTGTGTACTCCACCAACAGCTAGCTACTTTGAAACGGGTTCTTGAAGAGCATATGATGTCACAGTGGAGGAAAATTCCATGAAGGAGACACACTATGTTCAAACCGAAGACTACTAATGACTCTATAGCTCCTTACTCCCCATCTCTTTCTCAAAATATTTTTGAGTCAATTTTCAGGTCAATGCACTTAGGTCTTTTTATCTTAAAGGGAGCTGCTATCCACAAATGTTGAGACAAAACAGATACCAGAATAAGATTTTAAAAGCGATTGCAAAGACTATCAACATCCATCAGTTAACACCCAAACAAAATAACTTATGTCCTGCAAAGATCATTCATCACAAAAAGTCTCATTATTACTTTGGAACATTATCATCAACGTGCACTTCAGTAGAAAAAGATTAAAGATAATCTATTTTTACTGATTTAAAAAGCGTCTCTTTGCTGATTTGAGAGGCACCATCTAGTTTTCAGTGGAGGCCCAGAACAGGGTGAATGCCAGATGAACATAGAATCATAAAACACTAGAACTGGAAGGGACCTCAAGAGTCCAGTCCCCTGTCCTCACGGCAGGACCAAGCACCATGTAGATCAGTGATTCCCAACTTTTTCCCATGGAGGAACCCCTAAAATAATTTTTCATATCCCGAGGAACCCCTACCTATGAAAACGTTTGCTTGGCCAGAAAAAGTTGACAGAGGGGAGCGCAATTCAATTACTGCTAAATTATTGTCAAGAAAATTTATTTGTAAAGAGCTGTTTATATATATTTATTTCTTGCGGAATCCCTGATGATGGTCTGCGGAACCCCAGGGTTCTGCGAAACCCTGGTTGGGAAACACTGATCTGGATCATTCCCGATAGATGTCTATCCAACCTGCTCTTAAATATCTCCAGAGATGGAGATTCCACAAGATACTACAGGTAACATATTACATAAAACTGTAGATTAGTTTCAATTTTTATAGTATCAGATTCTGTGTTTGCTTAAACTACACCAAATGTTTGCTGCTGTTTCATTTCTATGGACGAAAAGTTCTTCCTAGTTTTTGTATATTATGAAAAGACTTACCATTACATCAGATAACATGAGACCATTGAATGAGAATTATGAATATACTTACAAAACTTATGGAAATGCATACAACTTTACAAGTACCCCAAGCATATTCAGTTGCATTTAAATCACCTTATTTTATGGTAGACAACATAACTAATTTTATAATAGATCTTTAAATCTTAAAAAATAACATCTACTTGTTAAATTTCATGAGTTAGGTTTTTTTTTCCACCACACACTGAGGTAATAAAACTCATGAACAGCAATTCCTATTCTGTGCTGATTAGGCCTTAATTGGAGTATTGTGTCCAGTTCTGGGCACCACATTTCAAGAAAGCTGTGGAGAAATTGGAGAAGGTCCAGAGAAGAGCAACAAGAATGATTGAAGGTCTAGAGAACATGACCTATGAAGGAAGACTGAAAGAACTGGGCTTGTTTAGTTTGGAAAGGAGAAGACAGAGGAGATATGATAGTGGTTTTCAGGTATCTAAAAGGTGTCACAAGGAGGAGGGAGAAAAATTGTTCTCTTCAGCCTCCGATAATAGGACAAGAAGCTATGGTCTTAAACAGCAGGAAGAGAGGTTTAGGTTGGACATCAGGAAAAACTTCCTAACTATCAAGGTGGATAAAACTGGAATAAGTTGCCAAGGGAGGTTGTGGAATCTCCATCTCTGGAGATATTAAGAGCAGGTTAGACAGACATCTATCAGGGTCCTACTGTGAGGGCAGGGGACTGGACTCGATAACTAGGGTTGCCAGATGGTATAACCAAAAAAACCAACCCCCCCTCACCCCCCCCCCCAAAAAAAACACAGAGGAAAAAATTCTGTTGAGGGGGAAAAAAAGGGGGGAGACCAAAGATGTTGAGCCAAAAAAAAAAAAAAAATTTTTTTTAAATAAAACAGGGATAGGAATAGGGGAGAGGTTGAGCACTAAGACCCAGAGAAGGCATTGCTTTCGCTTGATCTTTAGGCTTTTTGCCGGCAGCCATTTTGTTTTCTTGATCAAGCCAGAACGGAGCTGCCCTGCGGAACCAGGTAAGCAGGGGGTCTGGGGGCGGGGGTGTCAGGGGCCTGAGGGGGAGGGAGGTATGGGGGGGGGGAGGGAGGGAGGGAGGCTGGGGGCTGGGTCCAGTTGCTGAGTATGTCGTAGGGTTGCCAGGTATCTGGTATTTTCGCCTCATGGCAGGAAAAAAAACCCAGAAAATACCGGACATTTTAGGTGTCTGGTAGGTTTTAAATTTTTTACCAAACAGGAGGCGAAAATACCAGACTGTCCAGGTCAATACCGGACACCTGGCAACCCTATCGATGACCTCGTGAGGTCCCTTCCAGTTCTAGTGTTCTATGATTCTAAGCTGAAAGCCACAAAGTTATTACAAACAACTGCCAATATTGCTTTGTCTCCAATTAGCCAGTTTTGTTAACATTCACTTCAAGGTTATTTTGAACAAATGACAAATATATGAAAGTTAATTTTAAAATTTCAATACAGCAAACTATTGCACTTCCTGACATCTTTGAGTGTTTTATACCTTTCTAAGAAAATGTGTAGACTCTCTCTCTCTTTGCCCCTCAGACAGATTAATATTTACCTCCCGGAATGTCCCATGCTCCACTTTCTCCAGGGGATAAAGGTCTTACTTGGGGTCGGTTCTGCCGAAAGCTGGGTAAAGCCACTTTATCCAAGTCAATTGACAATAATTTTTGATGTTTCCAAAGGTTGCTGGAATAAATTAGAATATAAAAGCATTTACACATGAAGTCCAATGAACTCTGCAGAAATGTTATAAATGTAATTATGTAACACCAGATTTACCTGCAATTGCTTGGGTACTTAACTCAATTTTTGTTTTACTCTTGCGAATATATAGCAGATATGTTGAAAGCTTCGGCCAGCAGATGGCTACCTACTTCTCAAAATAAGATCCTCATTGCTCGGATCCTTAACTCGATTAATTTTTGTTTTTCCTCATTTAGATGAGTGAAAATGAGTGGGGCTGGTGATGAGGGGTTCAGCATGCAGCCCACCCTGGGGAGAAGGGACAACCCCAGCCCTCTCTCACCACAGCAGCTACAGCTGGGGGAGGGGTGCTGGTAGATCCAGGTTCAGGTTTGCCTTCTCTCTGCATTCCATAGTCAGAGTGAGGAATGCAGGAAACTGTGACTACCTAACAAAGGGGAATTAACAGACCTACCCGGCCAGCAACGTCCCCGTACGAATTGGGGAATGGAGTGTGGGGGTGAGTGGTGGAGCTTCACGCCTCCTGTCCGCTCTAAAGGTAGACCCAGACCAGGCAGGGTGATACACTTCCAGCCAGCCCCTTTCACCTGCCTGATGACTGTGTTTTTTCTGTATGGTTTTATGAAAAGCAATCCAATTCTGGGCATATCCTATTTCCTGGCACAACCTTACTTTGATTTAAGTTACAATGAGAGGGAGCCGCATACCGAATTTGGTGGTCCTAGCTCCTACCATTTAGGAGGAGTTCTTGAACAAACAGGCAGACAGATACACGCACAGATGCACAGACACACAGACTCTCTCAAATATTTAGTAGATTATATACAATTGGCATAAAAAGAAATAATATAAAAAAAAAATATATGAATCAACAAATAACTCACTAAATTAGATGCACATATTCACAAGTATAAAAAATTAAAATCAAAAGCTGTAGGAATGAAGTTCATTAGTGGACCATTAATGAATATATTGGTTTGGCCACCTCTAGACTACCAATAAGTGACATAATGAAAAGTAGAGTAAACCAAAAAGTGATTTGGAAATATTTTCTGGAAAAAAAAATTGAATCTTCATTGCTATTTATTTGCAAAATCATATTAATTATAGTTTGGGGGTATTCAGATAATGTGCATTTGTGGAAAAATCTTTAAATTCCAAAGTTTTATAAATTATAGTATTAATGATAAGTTAGTTAAAATGTGTACCAGAAGTGAAGTTTCAGTCATGCCCTCAAAAAATAGAAAAAATACCATGACTCTTTGATCAAATTCAATACTAAAAATGTATTATTAAAACATTTAAAAGAATAAATAACAACCTGGGTGCAGTTTCATTCAAAGGCTGAGGTTTGGCCCAGGACAAGTGAGGACAAGCTGGAAGAGAACGGGGCTTTGGGTCTCCCAAATGAGCCTCCAGCACTTTTGAATACCGATGAAGATGGTTACCTGTAATTTCATATTATACAGAGTTTACACCTGAGAAACTACAAGGATAAAATTAATATTTGTGCAAGATTTTAAAATATTTGTATTATCAAACAGCACTATGATTAAGAAAGGGAGTTTCTTATATAAAATGCCTTAGTGCTAAACCTCATTCTTATAAATTAAATGGTAACTCATAAAACAGAATTATGAATGTACGATCAATTGATAGGCAAGTTTTAAATCAGCATATTAGATAAAACTGAGTGTTTCAAATATACTCGGTATCTATGAATTGGTATTTGAACTTAAAGGAAAAGCATATATTAGGAACTAGCAGACTTACCCGGTGTTGCCCAAATCCTTCAGGGCAGGGCCTTTCAGATATGGGGACCAGAAGGCTGGTGGCTAGGGGCTTGTTCTCTCCCACCCCTGGCCACCCCTGAGTCTACCTGGGGCCTGTTTTCTCTCCACCCAGACCACCCCCCAGCCGTCAGGGGCCTGTTCTTTCCCCCCAGCTTCAACGCTGCAACCAAGGGCTGTGGGGGGGAAGGTTTGGGGCAGGGGGGCTATTTACCCGTGTGCTGGGAGGGAAGATGGTGGAGCCCCAGCAGCCCCTTTGGCCACTCCCTTGGGGGTACAGTTGCCCCCAGTGGCCACTCTGCAGGATAGAGCTCCCCTTCGGGCTCGATGCCCTAGTGGCAACTCTCATATCATGTCCCTCTGAAAGCAGCCCCTTTCCTTTGCATGTTATAGAAAGCTGTGCCTTTTCTGGGGCTTCTGGTTCTCCTGGCAAAACCAAACCCTAACCTTGTTTTAGGTTAGGAGAAGAAGAAGTTGCATACCAAATTTGGTAGCCCTACATCTTACCATTTAGAGGAGTTCTTGAACAAATGGACTCACAGACACATACACAGATGCACTCTAAAATATCTATCTATATCTAGATATCTAGATAGACAGATAAATGTGACAGTTACTACTCCAAATGCTATTTGAATACAGTGATATGGATAACAAAAACTGTATATTAAAAGTTACTGCTTTGTGTTTTTCATAATAGCTGAAGTCTTTAAATAAGCAGAAAAAAGGAGAGACTCCCAGAGTATTCTTGTGTTCTTAACACTGCATTTTCAGTGTATCACAGAATTAAACTAACACTAAGTATACAACACACTCACCTTCCATCCTCTCTGGAAGAAAGTATCCTGCTCCTGTTGGAGGTCGTTGTCTGTTTTCAGAATGACTGAGACTTGGTGGCATCACACCATAGGAAGTGTACTGAAGAAGAGAATCTAGTAGCCAAAAGCAATCTGTATGGATACAATGGCCCCCCAACCCATCAAAATACATTAAAAAATAACATATATTATGATACAGTTTGGACTTTAGAATAAACAAATAATTTAAAAAAAGTTTTAACTAATGAATTTTAACTGAGTTTGAAATAATTTACCTAAAGCTTTGAAATCTGGCCAGTTTCTATTTGTTTTTGTTTTATAAGCAGTACAAGTATTATCCCTATTCAGTTTTAACTTTGGTTATGTCTATGCTGCACCCTTTTTCTGCAAAAGCTTATGCAAATGAAGCGCAGAGTAGAATATCGCCGGGCTTCATTTGCATAATTAATTAGGGGCCGTTTTTGTGCAAAAGCCTCTTGTGCAAAAACGGCCTCTAATTAATTTTGCAAATGAAGTGCGGCAATATTCTACTCCGCGCTTCATTTGCATAAGCTTTTGCGGAAAAAGGGTGCAGTATAGACGTAGCCTTCCTGTCTGAACTTAGCAAAATGTATACCCCTGGATGCTGAGAGTAATTTAGTAACTGCATCAAGGATGGGAACTTTGGTTTCGGCAAGATTTAGAACTTCTGATACCTCAAGTGAGATGCTCCTCAAGACAGCAGGTCATCTGTGTGTATGTAGAAGTTACCAACTGTCCTGATGTGAAAATAGCCACAGCTGTTTTTACATAGACAAAATATTTTTGGTGGGAGATATTCTAGAGGGCAGAGGTTCTCAACTTGGTACTATCCCAATGTGATTCCAATATGGAAAAGGGGGTTATATAGAAAAAATTTGGAAATACTTGAGTAACAAATTTCTTTATTGCTCCTAAGTGCTTGGTTCAAATGTCCCTAAAGCTATTTTGATCTTGCTGTAGAGCTTGCTCTAGTTAAAATTAAGATCACAAGTCTGAAGCTCTCTGAAATGTTAGTTTGTAGAATAAGGAAGTGAATCTTATTCATTCATTTTTAATATAGAACCAAACAAAATCCTCAGAACTTCTGTGCTTGAAAAGCTGTTTGGTGGGAATGGGAGTTAATCTTCATAATCCTGATGTCACTTAAACCCTCACCTTTGATTTTTAAGGAGGCCAGCCAGCCACATTTTAAGGATTTATATTCACATATGCAAGGAATTTAACAGCTTACGGTCAATGTCTCAGTACGAGATACAGCTCTTAATTCATAACCTAAAAGCCAATTTAATGGAATTATTCAAAGCTTTCCAATTTCCTTGCTACATAGAGTTACACAGTCAGAATCAGTGTTCAAAAGGCACTGCTTTATACTACTTAGATAACTTCTAAAAATATCTGTACTTGCAGTAAAGGATTTCCATGAACCCATAAGGCTCTGGTGTCACCACACTTGTGTATTAGTGATAAATTCTGGGCACCATATTAACAGAAAGGGCTGGGGGAAAGCCGACAGGTGTGGAGAAGCACATGGATCAGACAGAGACGTCGCTTAGAGGAGGGTCTATTAATAGAAATTCTACAGAACTTGTTAAAAGGAGAGGAAGGAAGATGATAAAATATGAGTAGGGCCATGGATGTTGCTGGACCAAAGAGCCCCAGAGGCTGGGAGCGTGAGCCAGATGGAATAATGTGGGGTCTTGGGATTCTTGCCTGGGCCAGCAGTGGTTGGGCCAGGAACCGTGGCATCAGCAAGTCCAGGCATGGGATGGGGAGCCTGGGCCCAGTTGGGGAACCCCTGCCCAGCTGAGCCAGGTAGCTGGGAAGTCCCAGTGGCAGCAGGGCCAGGCGGTTGGCAGCCCCAGCCGGGGAACCCCAAGAAACCCTCAACAGCAGTAGGGCCAGGAAGCAACTGAGGAACTTCCAGTGGCAGCAGCAGCTGGGTGGCCTCACACCGGGGAACCCCAGGAAACCCCGGAGAGTGAGGCTGGAAGTGGCCAGGCAACCCAGTAGCGGAACCCCAACAGCAGCGGCCAGGCAGTCCTGGCTGGGAACACTGGTGGCAGCAGGTGGGCAGCAGGGCCAGGCCAGTGTTGGCATGGCGGGAAGCACAGCCTTAGGAGCCCAAGGAAGAGGAGCCACCAGCGCGACAGCTATCAAGGGAGTATTGACCTCCCCTGGTCCAGCAAACTCCCTGGTCCAGGACCGCTCAGGTCCTGAGGCTTCCGGACCAGGGAGGTTCAACCTGTAATAGGGAATTTCAACAATTCTCATACAGATGGGGTACACCTCACCTCAGGATGAGATGCATAAATAAAGTTTCTTCATACCTTAAATGACTGCTTCTTGGAGCAGCTGGTTCTGGAACTGATAAGAAGAGGCAATTCTTGATTTAGTCCTAAGTGGAGCCCAAGATCTGGTCCAAGAGGTGACTATAATTGGACCGCTTGGAAATAGTGACCATAATTTAATTAAATTTTAAATCCTTGTGGTGGGAAATACACCACAGCAGCCCAATACTGGGGCACTTAATTTCAGAAAGAGGAACTGTTTAAGTTTGCTAAGCAGAAATTAAAAGGTATAGCGCCAAAAGAAAAATCCCTGCAAGCTGCATGGAAACTTTTCAAAGACACCATAATAAAGGCCTAACCTAAATGTATGCCCCAAATTAAAAAACAAAGAACCAAGAAAGTGTATCATGGCTTAACAACCAAGTAAAAGAAGCAGTGAGAGATAAAAAGGCATAGTTTAAAAAGCAGAAGTTAAATCCTAGTGAGGAAAATAGAAAGGAGCATAAAGTCTGTCAAATGAAGTGCAAAAATATAATTAGGAAGGCTAAAAAGGAATAGTAAAGAATTGCTAGCCAAAAACTCAAAAAGTAATAGCAATTTTTTTAAGTACATCAGAAACAGGAAGCCTTCTAAACAACCAGTGGGGCCACTAAATGACTGAGATGCTAAAGGAGCACTCAAGGACAATAAGTTCATTGAGGAAAATTTAAATGAATTCTTTGCTTTGGTCTTCATAGATGAGGACATGATGGAAATTCCCAAACCTGAGCCATTCTTTTTAGGTGACAAATCTAAGGAACTGTCCCAGACTGAGGTCTCATTTGAGGAAGTTTTGGAATAAATTCATAAAGTAAACAGTAACAAGTCACCAGGACCAGATGGCATCCACCCACGAGTTCTGAAAGAACCCAAATGTGAAATGGCGGAACTACTCACTGTGTATTGTAACCTATCCTTTAAAATCAGCTTCTGTACCAAATGACTGGAAGATGGCTAATGTGCAAATTTGCAGGTGATACCAAATTGTTCAAGAGAGTAAAGTCCAAAGTAGACTGTAAAGAGCTTCAAAAGAGTCTCACAAAACTAGGTGACTGGCAATAAAATTGTAGGTAAATTTTAATGTTGATAAATGCAAAGTAATGCACATTGGAAAACATAATCCCAACTATACAGGTGAAATGATGGGGACTAAATTAGCTATTATCATTCAAGTCTATCTAAGTCTCGCAGTATTCAAGAGATACAGATGTTTTCTGCGATTTATGGTAAATGTCATTCGCTACCAATTCGTAGCTCACACTGCGTATCTTATTTCGAGTTATGGCGCAGTGTGTAGAAGCACCTTTAGAGATTAACAAAAATATATAATTTGTTAGTCTATAAGGTGCTACAGGACTACTCTTTTTTTTTGGATGCTATTTCGAAAGCTATCTACACAGTGCCAAAATTTTGAAACAAAACACTATTCCGAAATGTCACTTACTCCTCATAGAATGAGGTTTATAGGGACATTGGAATAGTGAGACCGAAATAATGGGCTTTCTGTTATGACACAGGATAGCTATTTCGGGATACTCTGGTATCCCAAAATAGAGCTGCAGTGTAGACATAGCCTAAGGTACTACAGGACTACTCTGTTTTTTTTATAATCACTCAAGTGAGGGATCTTGGAATTCAAATGCTGAGGGTGCCCCTGTTGGTGCCAGTACTCCTACCCCTCACGAATAGTAAGGGAAGTTGACCTCCTGCTGTGGAGAGGGTGGCAAAGTTCGAATCAAGGTACATCGACTCCAGCTACTCAACGTAGCTGGAGTTGCGTATCTTAATTCAAACTTAGTCCCAAGTGTAGACCTAGCATTAGTCTCACAAGGGAAATGGCAGAAAAACAACTGCTTTGGAATTTAAAAATCTTAACTAGACAAAGCACTAGATAATGAACCATAAGGAACATTCACGGTTTGCAGAGAAATAGACTGTGTGATCTGATTGATCTTTTGCCCCTCTATGACTCTGCTACCTATCAATTTAAATAATTAACGGTACAGCAAGAAGCTATATTTGATTTCTCACAGTTACCATTGGTTGCTGTGTGTGAGATATAGAACAAATTAGGACAGCATACCTGGGAAGTTAAGTTGTATTATAAATCCCCATTGTAATATGTTTTAGGGGGGATAAAGACCAATAAATCCTTACATTATGCTAGACCTACCGATGATAAACAGTAATGCAAAAACACATTTTAAAAATGACACTATAAAAATAGACTCATTAAGTCCAATATTGTGCCTACATTACTCCAAAACCAAATTTGCCCTCAATTTACAAGTAAAAAGAAGTTTGTTTTTTTAAACTGCTAATCCTGAAAATCCACCCTCATATCTCAAAGTAATGCTATATTCTATTAGAAACGGACAGGAATCTGTATAAATATAAGGATCAGATCTGCTGGGTATCATAAAGTAATTTTACATAGTCGCTGTCCTATTCATAACTGGATAGCATAGACAGAGCATATTCAATCCAGCTATGAGCGATCAGACTATTCCAACTGTTAGAGGCATTTCGATTTTTTTCATAGCAAGCATTCATTTTGCTGATGGGAGCTGTAAACCATCTAAGCACTGGTGTCAGTATATCAAAGCAATTCATTCTGCATATCAGAGTTCATATACCTTTTTGCCGGTGGCTATCATCTAAGCAGTTAGAGTCTCCGTACAGAACTATTCTTCCTCCACCTTCAGAAGGAATTTGGTAGAGTCCCAAAATGGGGACATTTTCAACTACAGCAGTCTCCTGCTTTAAAACTTCAAGACCTAAAACAACAGAGGGAGAAAGAATTTAAAATTTTACAACAAGCCATATGCAATTTTAACATCTCTCACCCCCACACAAACCCCCAGCACTTTACAAGCTATAAATAATAAATATTCAAGAAATGAATTAATCTGGCTCTTAATTTGATATTAGATTAATGAAAAAATTTCTAAAGATATTTGGCAACAGAATAATAAAACTCCAAGGACCTACTTTTCTAACACCACCATGAGTTTTTTATTTGCTTTAGTGCAGTTGCAGAATCAAGACTCAAGCCTTTAGCTGGCTTTAATACTCTGCATCGAAAAATCCTAAAATTTCACCTACAATTTCCCTAGCATCCCAAGTTTTAAAATAGCAGATAAGTAAGGTTTTCTATACAAGTTTTTTCCCCCATTGGAAAGAATGAATTTTTTAAAAGAGTTTAAAATGACTTTATTCAATTAATTTATTCTAAGGGTGTTTAAACACTGACAATTACAACACATTCTGCTTAACATCCACATGTATGACTACCATGTTTAAATATTATTAGAAGCTGGATAACGTTAATGTAATTAGAAGCAAGAATACAGTAGTCTCAAAGACAGACATTCCCTCTCTTTGTAAAAAGAGCAACAAAATGATAAATAAAAAGGAAAAATTCCAAGATCCATAAAGAAACAAAAACATCATAATATGAACACCACTCCTTTTTTTGATAAAATGCTTCTCTACTTCTGAGATTATGTGAAGAACTGAAACAAACTCTAAAAGCCCAATGACTTCAAATTCCTCCAGTTAATACATTATCTTCAGACTAGACTAGAGAAACATACAGCAATATATCTTTCTTTTGAAGGTGAACTGAAAGGGGCTCAGAAAAGTAAGACGACTTAATGGACTGACTGACAAACTTCAGTCATCTCTGAATGATGCTGTCATCATAAAAATCCCCAGATTTCCTGAGTAATAAATATCTTTGAAAATGACTACACAAATCACCTTTTTCATCACTGTGGGAGAATTTTAATGGAAAGTTGTATGCCTCTTCTACATCCTAATAATCACCAACAAAATAAACTCAAAGTCCTAACTTCACCTGAAGAAAACAAAGACGTCAGTCACAACACACACACACACACACACACACCAGCCACAACACACACACCCACAAATTAAAACATTCAAGCCATGATTCCTGGCCAATGACAGTGACCGGGGGAGGGAGTGCCTGCAGGGAGTGCTTTCCCACTGTCCACACACACACACCAGACAGAGACTGCCAGTTGGATGCGGCTGGCCTTGATCAGACGGTGACGCTCAGGACTTTCTCTCCCCCTTCGCCCCCAGCAGCTGGGAGCCAGTGCTGGCGCTCCAGCCACAGCACCCCCCAATGTGGCTGGAGTACCAGTGCTTGGGGGTGGGGTACAAGCCCCAAGTGTAGTGGGCTAGAACAAGGTAAGCCATGGGTTGGATTTAGCCCGCAGGCTGTAAGTTGCTCACCCCTGTCCTAGGTGCTCACAAAGGGTACTTCTAGACTACAGGTTTTTTTCGACAGAAGCTCTGTCGACAGATACAGCCTTTGTCGAAAAAGAGCGTCCTGACTGCCGGACGCTCTGTTGACAAAAGAAGGCACCCGGAAGTGCTTCTGGAAGGTCACAGGGGCAGCCTTAAATTGCAGGCGCTGCTGCATGCTCTCTGGACAGCTGTTACTCTGCCCCTGCTTCTGGCTTGCCTACCTCCTCGAGCGAAACCAAAGCTGCTGCAGTTCTTGGTTTGGTTGCCCTGCTTCCTCGGACACCACAGAAGTTTATTTCCAGGTTTGTTTTTGTGCTTTGCCCTGTGTTTTTGGCCATGGAGCCTGAGCTGCCCCTGGGCAGGTGATGGCACCACACTGTGATGCTGGAAGTTCTGCTGCATCTTCATGAGAGCATCATGACGTTTGTGGCAGAGCTGGATTCAGAGCCCAGCTTTAAGCCCCTCACTCAGGCTGCAGCCCTACTGCCCTTGCCCCCGAACTTATTCCTGGAGAGGCAAGTTTGGAGACTCGACACCAGTTCTGACTGGTGGGCCGGCTTGTTATGCAGCACTGGGACGACGACCAGTGGCTCCGAAGCTTCTGGATGCGGAAGTCCAACTTCCAGGAGCTCTGTGCCTGGCTTGCCCCTGCCCTGCAATGCCAAGACACCCACTTGCAGCCCGCCATCCCCCGCGAGAAGCGTGTTGCTATTGCTCTGTGGAAGCTGGCCACCCCCGACAGCTACCGCTCCGTGGGACATCAGTTTGGCGTGGGGAGGTCTGTTGTCAGGGCCGTCTTGATGGAGGTAAGTCACTCTCGGGGGACAGTCTATGGGGGCGGGGGCGGGCGGATAAGGGGGACGGTCAGGACCGGGCACAGGGAATGGGGGATGGGGTGGGAGTGGTAGAAGCCTGCCTGGCCTCACCCTGCGGTGGTGCGGGCGGTACGAGAGGGGGTTGTCTGGGGGAGGGGGGGGGGCTCTTGGGGTCTGGGAGGGGAGGGATGGGGCAGGACCTCTCAGCAGCTCACACAACTCCTCTAATGTCCTGTTATGTGTGTTTGTATTTGTCCCTTTCTGCAGGTGGAGACGGCCATCAACTCAGACCTGCTTCACAGGACCGTCCGCCTCAGAGACCTGGAGACCATCTTGGCCGGATTTGCGGGGCTGGGTTTTCTGAACTGCGGTGGAGCACTCGACGGGACTCACATCCCGATCCACACACCACCCCATCGAGCAGCACAGTATATTAATAGAAAGGGCTACTTTTCGATGGTGCTGTAGGCCCTGGTTGACCACCAGGGACAATTCACAGACATCTGTGTCGGGTGGTCAGGCTGGACACACGATGCCCGCATATTCCGGAACTCACACCTGTACCGCAGGCTGGGGCATTCTTTCTGGAGAGAAACTATGCAGTCGGGGATGTGCAGATGCCTACGTGCATCATGGCCGATGCGCCCTTGAAGCCCTGGCTCATGAAGCCATTCACGGGACACCTGGATGCGAGCAGGGAACTCTTTAACTCCGGCCTGAATTGGGCTCGCTTCCAGGTGGAGAGCGCCTTTGGCCATCTGAAGGGCAGATTTAGATGCCTGCTCACTCGGCTGGACATGGGGGAACACAACATCCCCGATGTGGTTGCTGCATGCTGTGTGCTGCACAACCTAGTGGAGAGGAAAGGGGAGGCCTTTCTCCCTGCGTGGGGGACATGGGCTGATGTGGAGGGAAGGCACTTTGAGTAGCTCCGGACAGCTGCCATCCGGCAAGCCCACCAGCAGGGACTGCGCATTCGAGAAGCTCTGAGAGAGCAATTCTCCCAAGGAGGCCGATGATTTTCCCCAGTGCCTTCCAGTTGTGGGTTTGTCCCATGCCCCCAGCGCCTTCCTCCCCAAAACCCCTCCCGGCCCCACATTCACACAGGTACGCATTCATCACACACTGACAACAGAGACAGGTGTTGTTGAAAAAAGGTTTACAGTTTATTTCACTGTTGGTTTTTTGAAAAACTAAAATACTCTTTTGTTCAGAAAAATAAAGTGTTTGTAAACAAAGTAAAGTGCTTCCCTCAGTGACTCTCACAGGTGGGAAGGGGGAATGTCAACCTGGAAGAGGGGAGGGAGGCTCAGGGCTGAGGGTGCTGCCTTGATGAAGAGCCCCTGGCACTTTGGCTGCGGAGGCCTTCTTGCAGACGGCAGCGCATGTGGGCTGGGACGGAGGGGGGGCTGTGCCTGGGTTTGGGATGGCAGGGGCTGAGGGGGAGCAGGGGCTGAGCAGGACCAAGCACAGAACCGGGGAAGGCCATGGCCTCCCAGATAGCAGCACAAATCTCAGTGCGCTGCTGGACAGACTCGTCCAGCAAGCACCTGCGCCACTCTGCCTCCATCCTCTGGTTCTTTGCGTCCTGCATCCCTTGCAGGACCGAGATGTGCTGGAGCACCAGGTCCAAATATGTGCGCCAGTGCCGACAGGTTCCCTGCAGTCGTCTGGGTGGTGGGGCAGGTGTGGCACTCCCCTCCTGGTCAGCTGGTCTGGCTGTGGAGGACAAGAGGGAAAAGTCGTCAGTCATGCATGCTCACGCTTTCCCTGAGAGGGCATGCCCTCCTTCTCAGCAGTCAGTGCCTGTCCTAGGGTCAGAGGATGCTCATGTGCGTCTCAGTAAGGCATGATGTGGCCTGGCCAGCAGCCACGGCCTCCCTGGAGCCCAGAAGGTGTGCAGGCCACCATCCTGCCCTCCTCACACACACCCCATGGCCAAGCAGCAGAGACAAGTGTCAGGCCACAGTTGGGGTTCCCACAGGTTGCTGAGAGGCCTGAAGCTGTGTGGCAATCCCAGCATCCCCAACTCATGCCTGCACCTGGCATCACTGCCTGCAGGAACAGGTGGTGCCTTGCAGTCATGCGGATTGCAGGGGTAGGATGGCCCTCCCTGAGGTCGGCCATTTGTGTGCCACCCCTCTGCCCCCGGCTGTGATCAGCATGACATGTCACAGCACTGCACCATCCACTTTGCTCCCGCCTGCCCTGCCCTGTGTGTGTTGGACCCTCACAGCACTCACCTGATGTTCCTTCCGCGGTGTCCGAAGGTGGCTGGGAGGCCTCCTGAGTCTGGGCATCTGGCTCCTGGGTCAGGGTCGCTGTGCTCCTGGTGGTGTCTTCCTCCTCCTCTTGGAGCTGCTGGTCCTCTGTTGGGGTCTCACCCTGGAGTTGCGGCCGCTGCTGCAAAGGGGGTCTCCAACCCAGACTCCACAACCTTCTCGGGAGGCAGGGGTTCCCCTGCCCCAAGATCCGGTCCAGGTCCTCGTAATAGGCACAATAGCGTGCCGTTTCCCAAGAGCGGGAGCTGCGCTCACAGGCCCTAACATACCCCTGCCGCAGCTCCTTCACCTTGGCTCTGACCTGGTCTAAGGTGCGGGGGTGGTGGCCTTTCCTTGCAAGGCCATCAGCCATTCTGGCATAAATGTCAGCGTTCCTCCGCCTGGACTGTGGGGCCTGAAGAGACTCCTCCTCGGACCAGAGCTCCAAGAGGGCTTTTATATTGGGCCCAGACTAGGAGGGTGCCTGGCGTTTGGTGCCCCTGGCTTCCTGCAGGGATGTGTCCCTGTAAGGGCCAGAGGGGTCTTGGGGGGCTTGTCCCTGGGACATGGCTCCGAGTGGCCCTATCAGGAAGAGCTGCGCGGCCAGGGTCCTGGCTGGAGCTGGCTTGCTGCCAGAATGCTAATCCTGGGTGCCTGTGCCTTTTAAAGATGGCTGCAGGCAGGAAGAATAGAGTCGAAAGCTGTGGCAGGAGTGTCCACCAGGCCTTCTTCCTGAAGGCCTTTATTTTTTACATAAATTCTTCCCTGCGTCCACACTTACCTTTTGTCGACAGAATTCTGTCAACAAACGCATTATTCCTTGTAAAACGAGGTTTACTGCCGTCGACAAACCTGCCGCGTTCTGTCAACTTACTGTCAACAGAACACAGCGGTAGCGTAGACACAGGTATAGTTTTGTCGACAAAAGTCCACTTTTGTCGACAAAATCCTGTACTCTAGACATACCCAAACTGACTCTCTTTCCAAATATTGAAATTAAGTTGTCTGGTCTATAATTCCCTAGCCCAGGGGTGGGAAAAAGCCTCTCAGTGGGCTGGATCCGGCCTGCTTAGGGCTTTGATCTGGCCTGCAAGGCAGTTCCAAGTCCCGCCCTCCAGTGCAGGGGTCAGCAACTTATGGCATTTGTGCCAATTTTCAGCAGCACAAGGGAGAGAGTTCAATCCTGCCCCTCCTTCCCCAGGCAGCTGTTGGAGAGCACTCCCTCCTCCTGCTGCAGGTTAGGCTGCGGTGGGAGGAGGCAGTGCTGGAGCTGAGGCTCCTTAGCAGGGACTGAAGGTGCTGCGGCTACATGGTCCGGGGCCAGCCCTGGAGGTGCCACTGCTACGGCCATGCAGTTTGGGGCTGGCCCTGGAGGTGCCACTGCCACAGCCCATGTGGCTGCGGTGCCAGCCCTGGACTGCATGCTCGTGACAGCGGTGCCTCCAGGGCTGGTTCCATGTGGCCATGGTGCCTCCAGCCTCAGATCTCGTGGCTGCAGCCGTTTCTGCAAGGGGGAAGAAGCTAGGTAAGGTCCCTCCTCATGCCCAGACTCCCCCACCTCCTTCCCCCCACCAAGACCCAGCACCCCCAGCTTGCTCCGACACTCTCCCTTGCTCCTGAACCCTCTCTCTGGCCGGACACCTCACCCTGCTCCTTCATCCATGTTGCTCCTGAACCCTCTCTCTCCTGGCCACACACTGCACCCTCCCTTGTTCCTGCTCCCTCCATCTGGCCAGACACCCTACTCCCAGCCTGCTTCTGCACCCCACCTTCCTCCCAGATCCTGCATCCCATCCCTATCCTTCTTGCTGGCAGCCCTGTCTTGTGCACTGTAACCCTCATTTTTGTCCCTACCCCAGAGCCTATGGAGGTCCATAAAATCCACTAACTCCAGAACCCCAGAAAAATAAATCTGGTCTATGGGAAGCCCTGAACCTCAGTCTCCCGCTTCCCTTCTCATCACCCCATGAGGCTGGGGCACCAAAGGAATGAGGTGTCTCAGTTGGGGCCACATCAGTGAGCGTTGGGGGTTTTTAGAGGAGTTTTTTTGCTTCTCACTTGTGTGGTCCCCAACTGATTTTTCTGTGACCCCTGACCCAAAAAGGGTTCCTCGCCCCTGCCATAAATAAAACATTGAAACCCTTTGTGTTGGACATAATATTTTACTTTATGTAAAATGAAGTTTGATAAACTAATATGAAAAAGTTAAAATGCTTTATCTGTTTCATAATTTAAATTAAACCGTTTTCACTAGCTGCAGCTGGTTCAGAAAATAAGGTCACCATACCCAGCCTGCCCTTGTCTCCCCTCCTTCCCCCAGCACACAGATCCATGAATAAGTCAAATCTTAGTACACCACTTCTGAAAGGTTGCTGACCCTTGCACTAAAAAGTAAGATCTGCATCTTAATTTATTAATGAAGCTGCTGTAAGTGGGACTATGATTGCCTTTAAAAGCATCACAGGCACTCGGACCCGTACGTAGAGTAGAGTAAGTCAAATCTAAGCACCACCTCTGAAAGACTGCTGACCCCTGCCCTAGCCCGTTGCCTGGGAGCCAGAGAAGTGCGAGCCCTTTCAACTGCTTCTATTTAAAGGGCTCGTGCTTGCTGGGTGGCTGTGTTGTCTGGCAGCCACCCAGCAGGCGCAAGCCCTTTAAACAGAAGCAATTGAAAGAGCTCTCAGCTCTCAGTCCCACTGGCCAGTTGCCTGGGAACTGCCCAGGAGGCTGGAGCCCTTTCAACTGCTTCTATTCAAAGGGCTTGTGCCTGCTGGGCAGTTGCCAGGCAACAGGTTAGCAGAGGGGCCAGGAGCTATCAGTCATGTTATGGGAATTCTAAGCGTCCTCCCCAGACAACTCTGGGAGGAGGCTTGCCCCCAGCACCCTCCCCTCTGCTCCAGGTCCCTTCCATTGGCCAGAAGTCAGGGGGCAGGGACCCCCGGTCAAGCAAAGCCCCGGCCCTTCCACTTGAGGCTCCGCCCCTTCCATTTAAGGCCCACGGCCACTTCCAAAATTTGGAAGTGGCCCCCCTTCCAAAATTATTGCCCACCCCTGCCTTAGCTCTTAATTCCTGCTTTTAAAGATAGGTAATATGTTTTTCCTTCTTCAGTCCTTAGAATCTCATTTTTCATGAGTTCTCAAAGAAAACTGCTAATAACAAAATCTGATACTTTTTCAAAACAGCTATAGATGTAAAACAAATGCATCACCTGCTTATGGCTTTGTGATAGATAGGAGGAGTGCTGCCCAGCACCCAGTGATTAAGGAGTTAAACTCAGGAAGATAGCAAAGGTGTTGGCAAGGGGACAGAAGAACCAATAGGGATAACAGTGCTGAAATTTGAATTGGATATAGCTACTTGGTTTGCTCTTTTCTTTGTGTTATTCTAAGTAAGGGCTGGAGAGAACAGATGCAGGGACCAGAATTATCATGCCTACACAAAATATTGGACATGCAAGTAAACTGGATCTGGAAATACGCATCAACATGGATCATGAGTAGAGGGAAAAGTGTATCTAGTCATGATCAGGGTATTTTTTCTTTATTTTTGGTTGTTTGGTTTGAACGTCTCTGTGTGAATCTATGCCTTCCCTCCCCCGCTCACTATGTAAGAGTTGTTCCCAGAGATTTTCTCTGTGTTTTAATTTGTTTTACTTAGTTGCTCAGTAACACCTAGCAATCAAATATGCTTTATTAAGTATCTCTCATTTTGTTAATAAAATCACTTTAAGGTGATGATTTGATTCTTGTGTCCTGAAAAGTAACAGGGTATGTGTGTTTGCCTGCCTAGACTGAACTGTTAGCCACCAGAGATGGTAGTTTGTTTTTCTCTTTTTTTTTTCAAGCTCTTTTGGGGCAAAAGAGGTTAGGGTACCCCATGTGAGGAATTCAAGTATTCCCCCATGTTTTCTTTTTAGAGTAAATCACTTGGTGGCAGCAGCTCCCCCCCCCCCCCCCCGAGCCAGTGCATCTGTGACTGGGGAGTTTTTGTAAGCAGAGCCTATGGGGCAAGGTATTCAAAGTTTCTTGCGGGCCCCCATCTTCTGTACTCGCAGTGTCAGAGAGGGGATCAGCCCTGACAAGCTTGGAAAAGAAAAGCCTACAATGGAGATATAGCAAATCTGACAGTATCAAGTGTGACTTTGAAGACATTTAGACTTCAGCTATCACTAACTGAAGTGTACAAGCAACAGTATGAACTAAAACAGCACAAAACCATGCACAGAAAGGACACTGATAATTACCCAGATGCGCACACAATTTCTGCTGCATCTGTAACTATATATACAGATACGTAGTGAGAGCAGTTGTTACAATAAATATTTGTGTATATTTGCTCCATATACCATGTTGTATCAAAAGCATGCCAGAACCTGGTTACAACAATACTGCATGAATTGCTTCTGTAAGAATGCTGTACCAAAATAAACAAAATATCTACTGATTTGCTATGTATATTTTTGGTAACTTTTGCATTTAATTATCAAGGTTTATCCATGTATCTATCTAGAAACCATTAATAAAAAAATAAAAAATAAGGAAATGCAGCTGGATACCTTGGTCCTTAAAAGTGTGTGAAATTACAATGCCATCTTCTGGAAACTTAGCAATACTGCATCCTGATGCATAGTTCACTGAGGGGGGGGGGAAAAAAAAAGACATGAAGTTATAATGCACAGGCTAAAAATGCTCTTTTCTCTCCTCTTATTATTCAGTTAGCTGAGACATCAATAAAGAAATGAATCAATCATGCTTATATGAGCTGTCATGCTCTTACATTCACCATAAAATCACAGTCAATGGGATTTTTTTCAATTAACTATTAAAGCATTTCGAAGCAAAGCTTTCACATATTTAGCTTCATATATTTCACTTAAATGTTTTTCTGTTTTAAAAGTTAAGATATTATAATCTTTTTCAAACCCAGAAGAGAAGCTTAATTATTTTATCCCTTTACAAGCCACTGTTACCACTACAAATTAACACTAATTAAAATATTTTAATATCTCATATGAAGGATAATTATTATTTGTATTCCAGCTGCCAACATCAACCATCAGGCATTGTACAAACTGTTCCTGACCTGAAGAGCTTACATTCTAAATAGACAGGATAGACCAGACCTGGGCAAAATACGGCCCGCGGGCCAGATCTGGCCCTCCCAAGCCACCGGATCCGGCCCGCGGAGGCAGCGGGGAGCCCCAGGCAGGCTCCCCCACAGCCCTGCACGCTTGGCAGAAATGCAGCTGCAGGGCTCCATTTCTGTTTTGAAATTGGAGGGAGGGGGGGAGTTTTAGGAGCCGCCTTGCCCCCAGCACATTCCCATTGGCTGGTTTCTGGCAGAAACCAGCCAATGGGAGCTGCTTGTTGGAGTAACAGGCAGCTAAGAAGAATCATGCCCCCTCTCCTGGGCTCAGTTATTCATGAAGCACATGGCCCGGCAAGCAGGCTGGCTGGAACATTTTAAGCTCTGCAGGCAGGCAGGCTAGTTTGGCAGCTGGCAAGTAAGTCTCTTGGCCACAGCCTGCTTCTGGGATGGTCCTGTATAGGTGGGTGGAATACAGATACGGCTGCAAGGTGGACCTTGACAGAGCTGAGGGATAGACCGGAGTTGAGAAGGTGTAGTAGGTAGGTGAGTATAAGTGGGATTGCCATCTGCATGGGAGTGCAGCATTGAGACGAGCATCAGCTAGTGAACCGTTGCCATTTTTGAGGGTTTTTTTCCCCTCAATGCAGGTCTATGACTGTTTGTGAGGATCATCTGAACTTCTGGAGGACACTGGATCTCTGTCATGGTTAACCAGCAAGAAGCCATGCATGCAGGTTAAGATATTCGATGGCAAGGTGCCAAATCTTCCCGTTCATTCTGTTGCGTGAGCAGTGACGGAACAGGAGGGAAGCGATGAGGGGAACTCTAGCCACGTGTAGAAGAGTCGGATACCAAGTCTGTCTGGGCCACCGTGGCGCTAGCAGTATTACTTTGGCTCTATCCTGTTTTATTTTGAGTATCACACTCTGGATGAGAGGGATTGGTGGAAATGCGTATGCTAGAGGAGCATCCCATCTGATGCTGAACATGTCCCCCAGAGACCAGGGCCCAATCCCGC
Organism: Pelochelys cantorii; assembly: GCA_032595735.1. Taxonomy (NCBI): domain Eukaryota; kingdom Metazoa; phylum Chordata; order Testudines; family Trionychidae; genus Pelochelys; species Pelochelys cantorii. The sequence continues at coordinate 7,692,516 of CM064339.1, read as the reverse complement.
TCTGGAGCAATACTGAGGGCACGGTGAATTCCTGTGTGTGGCAAAGAGGTCCAACCATCTGCGGAATAGATGGTTGATGGCCATTTTGTTGATCTCCCACTCGTGACTGAGAGAGAAGTTTCTGCTGAGGTTGTCTGCTAACACATTATCCCTGCCTGGGATATATGTGGCTATAAGGTGGATGTGACGAGGGATGCACCATTCCCATAACTGTACTGCCTCCCAACAGAGGTGGTAAGAACGGACACCACCCTGCTTGTTGGTGTAGTGCATTGTTGTAGTGTTGTCCTTCAGTATGTGGACAGTATTGTTGCATATTATCTGGGAGAAGTGCATGCATGCATAGTGGACCACTCTAAACTCGAGCAAATTGATGTGTTTGTGTTGCTCGTCTGGAGTCCACATTCTTGAACAACCTGGTTCTGTAAACGAGCCCCCCAACTTGTTAAAGAGGCATCTGTAATAATTGTAAGGGTTGGGGGGGTGCGTTGAAAGATACATTGTCAATTTGTGTCCACTAGTTAAGAGAGAGACTTTTATCCTGTCTGGCATGTTAAGAGACTTGTTCAGTGGGTGAACGTGCGTCCTGTACACTGTCCTAAAACATGTCTGCAACGGTCTCATGCGCAGGCGTGCATAAGTTACCACAAAGGTGGTGGCTGCCATGTGACCGAGGAAGCTCAGGCACTGCCTGGCAGTTATACAGGGACTGAGCTGTGCCAGGTGCACCAAGCCTTGAATTGCTGCGAATCTATGCTGTGGGAGCGAGGCTATCACAGTTACGCAGTCCAGGTGTGCCCCTATGAGTTCTGGGGACGATTTCAAGACCTTTCAAGAACTTGTAAGCGATGGGGGCATGATTGTGTCTGCTGTCGAGGATGGAGAAGAGTGCGTAGGTATGGGGGAGCATGAGGGTTGCTCCACCCCCCAGTAGCCATATTGTCTTCCCCTTCTGAAAATTCGGACCTGTCCGACGAGTGTAGGCTGGGAAGACAAGGTCAGGCGGACGACCTTGAACAGAGCTCATGGGTCCCAATAAGGCCAATTTGGCGGCATGAATGGCAGTATTCATTGCTGTTGCCACTGATGGGTCTGTATGGGTTTAGGTGAAGAGGTCTTGGCTACTCAAGGTTGGGGCAGATCTTCCTCCTCAGAGTCACTAAACTGTGCTGACAGTCGCACGAGTACCCGAGAGTGAAATTTTTGATCTGTCAGGGGTGCCATTGGTGCTGAAGAGCAGAGTTCCTGGCATCAAACCTACTGAGAGCTCAGCTGTTGTGGTGAACTGCAGCATGAAGGGAGGTAGAGCTATCAGCAGCACATCGCTGTAAGGGGCCAGTGCCGGTAACGGAAAAGGCACCGTGAGTGTGGCTAGCCCTTTTGATCGCTTAGCCGGTACTGGCTGTTTTGTGGGCTGCATATATGCCGCTGACGGTGCCGGCACTGAACGCGGTGCTGACGGTGGCCGCTTTTTTCCTGCTGGTGTTGGCTTGAGGTTCTGGAGCGAAGGCTTGATCAGTGAGCCTTGCTGTGTAGCTCTCTGAGGAGGTGCGTGCCCTCTGCTTATTCTCCCGGCTTTTATGGGAACTAGGAGCAGAGCTTTTAACTGCCCCTCCTGGTAGCGTGGAGGTGGCAGTATTCGACTTTTTGCTCGACCATTTAGTGGTCGGGGATGTAGACCCTGAGGAATTGTGAGCCCTCTTCCTCGCTGAGGGAGATCTTCCCTGGGTGACGGGGCTTGTAGGAATAGCCCTTTCCCCAACATCCATCCCCTGTGGACTCTGCCCGATGGGTGAGTTTGAAGTAGAGCTTGCGGAGAGTTTCAGTGCTCTCTCCATTTGTAATATGTGGAGCTGAAGCTGTCTAGCTCTCCTTGTGCACTTAGTCAGTTTCCAGCAGTGCTCACGGCACTCTATATCGTGGTCTTCACCCAGGCAGTGGACACACAGAGTGTGTCCATCTGCTACAGATATGGACAGACCGCAGTCCAAACACTTTTTAAACCCAGAGGAGCCTGGCATGTCCTGGGTAATGTGCCACAACAAGGGCTGCCACTATACAAGCGGAAAATGCCACCTGACAGGAAACACTTTTTGTTTTAAAAAAGAAAATAAAGAAATAAATGAATAAATTGAATAATAGGAAAAGAATAACTGAATGAGAGTAGAAATTTTTGCTAGTGAAGATGAGAGAGCTGAATGTGCGAGGGCAGCTGCTGAACAGCGACCAGAAACAGCAGCTGTCACAGAAAAAGTGAAGAGCCGGCTGGGGAGGGGGGCACTGCTACCAAGAATCTCCGACTGGTGGGTGCAGCGCCGCTGGCGCACCTAAAAATGGAGCACCCACAGGGACACTCCTCGAAGAAGAATGGGAGATTAAGTGTCCAAGGTCAACCAAAAAGCCTGTGGCAGTCATAAACTGACTTTAGATTTCCTTTGCCTGAGTACAGTGTCTTTCACAAGGCCATATGTCATAGAAACAATAATCTCAAACAATGAAACATATCAATCTATATGGGTAAACATATGTATATAATCAATTATGGGTAGAGTATTCAAAGAACATGAGAACAAGATGTGCTAAAGAACACCTAAAAATTACATAACCTGTCAAAGGTGAAATGTTTTGAAGAGTGACTCCACAGACGAAATTTTTTTTTTAAGAGAAAGAACTTCAAAAATCAAATTAAAATAAGTTAAAATAGGACAAACCTGAACCTTGATATCTGTGCATTTAACTAGTAAATAATTAGTTTTTAAAGTAAAAAAAATACATAAAACACTACGAACCACATCTGCAATGCTAATACAAAGACCACCAAAGAGTCTATTATACAGATATCAATCTAAAATCTTCTAAGAGACCTTTTCACATAATTTCATTGGGATGTTCGAGTTGCAGTACCCTGCCCTGAAAGCTACACATGCCATATATAAAGCCACACATGGCATAAAAAGCCACACGTGCCAAGTATAACAAACTAAATTATAACAAACTATTTCCCCAACGCATATATTATTTTCGGAGTAGTCAAGTACTGGATTGCATGACTTACTTTCATGGTTTGCCATGGTGAAATCCCCTTCGTAAAGGCCATCACTAAAGGCCATGTTCCAGACAGAAAGAAGATCATTGAGAGCTGGAATATTAGCACCTCCAGTATCCGGCATCCACCACTGCCTAAAAAAATTAGAACATGGCATGGGTTATTAGTATAGAAGATCTAAAATTTTGTTTCATAACAGAAGTTCATCTCCCTGGATGATATTCAGAATGCACCAAAACTACCAGTACCAAGGACTTAAATGTTAATATTTATTTGATAGTGACAATTTTAACATTAAACGTGACATTATCTAATTGAAATATTAGGCATCTGATTAAAACATAGCACATGGCCAGAAAGGGTGTTAACCAGCTCATAGGCTGAATGACCCAGGGTCAACCTTTAATGACTTGTTAGGAAAATGTGTAAATTATAGTAGGGCTATTACATTAGGGTAGAACAGAACTTTGAAATGCAAACTTGCATTGTTAGGGCATTGGAATGGTAAGGTGTTTGCTCAGGTCTTGTAATGTGAACAAACAATACTTGCCTGCTCCTACAAATCTGATTAAAGATCAGAAGGGAACAGGGATGTGAAAAGGTTAATCAGTAAGCATCACCTTAACAGGCTCTGGTTAATCGCTGGGGGCTGAAGCAGCTCCCCATCTGCCACGGGCAGAGGACTGCTCCAGCCCTACAGGCCCACTGCAGACAGGTGAGCACCAGAAAGCTTTCATGCTAGCTGCTACCCATTGGGTCATAAGAACATAAGAATGGCCATACTGGGTCAGACCAAAGGTCCATCTAGCCCAGTACCCTGTCTGCCGACAGTGGCCAATGCCAGGTGTCCCAGAGGGAGAGAATCGAACAGGTAATGATCAAGTGATCTCTCTCCTGCCATCCATCTCCACCCTCTAACAAACAGAGGCTTGCGACACCATTCCTTACCCATACTGGACAATAGCCATTTATGGACTTAACCTCCATGAATTTATCTAGTTCTCTTTTACACCCAGTTACAGTCATACCATTCTTAACCTCCTCAGGCAAGGAGTTCCACAGATTGACTATGTGCTGTGTGAAGAAGAACTTCCTTTTATTTGTTTTAAACATACTGCCCATTAGTTTCATTTGGAGGCCCCTAGTTCTTATATTATGGGAACAAGTAAATAACGTTTCCTTATTCATAGAATCATAGAACCATAGAGCTCAAAGTGACGTTAGAAGGCCATCAAGTCCAGCCCCCTGCCCAAGGCAGGACCAATCCCAATTAAATCAACCCAGTCAGGGCTTTGTGAAGCTAAGACTTAAAAACCTCTAGAGATGGAGATTCCACTACTTCCCTAGGTAACCCATTCCAGTGCTTCACCACCCTCCTAGTGAAATAGTTTTCCCTAATATCTAACCTGGACCTCTCCCACCGCAACTTGTTCTGCCATCCATCACTACTGTGAACAGACTTTCTCCAGCCTCTTTGGAACCTCCTTTCAGGAAGTTGAAGGCTGCTATCAAATCCCCCCTCACTCTTCTCTTCTGCAGACTAAATAGACCCAACTCCCTCAGCCTCTCCTCACAGGTCATATGCTCCAGCCCCCTAATCGTTTTGGTCACCCTTCCCTGGACCCTCTCCAATGCATCCACATCCTTCCTGTAATTGGGGGCCCAGAACTGGACACAATACTCCAGATGTGGCCTCACCAGAGCAGAGTAAAGAGGAATAATCACATCTCTGGATCGACTGCCAATGCTCCTCTTAATGCAACCTAATATGCCATTAGCATTCTTGGCTACAAGGGCACACTGTTGACTCATGTCCAGCTTCTCATCCACTGTAATCCCCAGGTCCTTTTCTACAGAACTGCTACTTAGCCAGTTGGTCCCCCACCTGTAACAATGCTTGGGATTCTTCTGTCCCAAGTGCAGGACTCTGCACTTGTCCTTGTTGAACCTCATCAGATTTCTTATGGCCCAATCCTCCAATTTGTCTAAATCACTCTGGACTCTATCCCTGCCCTCCAGCGTATCTACCTCTCCCCCTAGCTTAGTGTCATCTGCCAACTTGCTGAGGGTGCAATCCATCCCCTCATCCAGATCATTAATAAAGATGTTGAACAAAACTGGTCCCATAACCGAACCTTGGGGCACTCCGCTAGAAACCAACTGCCATCCTGACATTGAGCCATTGATCACTGCCCGCTGGGCCCGACCTTCCAGCCAGCTTTCTATCCATCTTACCGTCCATTTATCCAATCCACATTCCCTTAACTTGCTGGCAAGAATATTGTGGAAGATTGTATCAAAAGCCTTGCTAAAGTCAAGGTATATTACATCCACTGACTTCCCCATATACACAGAGCTAGTTACCACATCACAGAAGCTAATCAGATTGGTCAGGCACGACTTGCCCTTCATGAATCCATGCTGACTATTCTTGATCACCTTTCCCTCTTCCAAGTGCTTCAAAATGGATTCCTTGAGGTTTCCCTCCACGATTTTTCCAGGGACTGAGGTAAGACTGACTGGCCTATAGTTCCCTGGATCGTCCTTCTTCCCTTTCTTAAAGATGGGCACTACATTTGCCTTTTTCCAATCATCCGGGATTCTCTCCCAATCTCCACGACTTTTCAAAGATAATGGCCAAAGGCTCCTCAATGACATTTGCCAACTCCCTCAGTATCCTCGGCTGTATTAAGTCCGGACCCATGGATTTATGTTAATTTTAGCTTTTCTAAACAGTTCCTAACCTGTTCTTTCCCCACCAAGGGCTGTCCACCTTCGTCCCATATTGCGTCACTTAGCGCATTAGTCTGGGAGCTGACCTTGTCCATGAAGACAGAGGCAAAGAAAGCATTAAGTACTTCAGCTTTCCCCACATCATCTGTCACTAGGTTACTGTGCTCATCCAGTAGGGGCCCCACACCCTCTCTGATCACCTTCTTTTTGCTAACATGCCTGTAGAAACCTTTCTTGTTATCCTTCACATCCCTTGCAAGTTGCAATTCCAATTGCGCTTTCGCCTTCCTGATAACTCCCCGGCATTCTCGAGCTATACATTTATACCCCTCCCTAGTCATCTGTACAAGTTTCCACTTTTTGTAAGCTCCCTTTTTGTGCTTAAATTCACCAAGGATTTCCCCGGTAAGCCAATCCGGTCTCCTACCATATTTGCTTCTCTTGCTACACACTGGAATGGTTTCTTTCTGTGCCTTCAATAAGGCTTCTTTAAAATACTGCCAGCTCTTCTGGGCTCCTTTCCCCTTCATGTTAGCATCCCAGGCGATTCTGCCCATCAGGTCTCTGAAGGAGTCAAAGTCTGCTCTTCTGAAGTTCAAGGTGTGTATTTCACTACTCTCTTTTCTTCCTTTGGTCAGGATCCTGAAATCTACCATCTCATGATCACTGCTTCCCAGGTTGTCACCCACCTCTACAGCAGAACTATCACCATCCATACCTATTGTCCTGGAAAAGTCCCTCTCTAAACTCCCTGTTTGCAATCACCTGTTCACTTTCTTCACACGACTCATGATTTTATAGACCTCTATCATATCCCCTGTCTCCTCTTTTCCAAGCTGAAAAGTCCTAGTCTCTTTAATCTCTCCTCATATGGGACCCGTTCCAAACCTCTAATCATTTTAGTTGCCCTTCCCCTGGAGTGATGCCAGTGCAACACTCTATTTATGACCCTACCACTGCTTAATTCCTTCTTGTCAGCTATTTCGACAGAGGGGAAGAATGTGTGGGCATGGAATAGATATGAGCAACACATCTCAAAGAAAAGGGAGTTAGTTACTCGCTTTATGCTGTAACGACTGTTTTTCGAGATGTGTCCCCCCGTGGGTGCTCCACTATTTGTGACGGGTCACCCAGATCCGCAAATCAGAGCCTTGCAAACCAGCTTCCCCCATTGGGCAACACATGCACAGGAAGCATCTCCCAGTGCTCCCCACCCCCAAGCGTCTGACACATGCAGCCCAATTCCTCCTTTTCAGTTCCTCGTCTACATCCGAGTAACTAAGACTCCAAGCAGAGGGAAGAAAAGGTGGGTCATGGAGCATCCATAGGGACACACATCTCAAAGAACAATTGTTACTGCATGAAGCGAGTAACTCTCTTTTCTTCTTTGAGTGATGTCCCCGTGGGTGCTCCACTGTTGGTGACTATAAAGCAGTATTCGGCTTGGATGTAGGGAATCGGAATCATTGTTTGGCGGTGGTGGACAAAACTGCAATGGCCACCGCTGAATCAGGTACGAGTTGTGGTAGTATCACATAATGTTTGGCGGAAGTGTGGTCTGATGACCACATGGCAGCTTGATAAATGTCTCTTATGGGGACACTGTTCAAGAAGGCCGTGGAGGTCACTGTAGCACGAGTAGAATGTGCTCATGGTGGGTGTTGTAAGAGCCTATTGGCCAGAGTACAACATCTGACTATGCAGGTTGATATCCACTTTGAGATCCGCTGGGGTGAAATAGGTGCACACCTCTCGAGCATTCAGCAATAGAAAAAAAAAGTCGTTGAGATTTACAAAAGGCTCGTGTTCTAAGAAGAAGGCCAATGTTCGTTGGATATCCAGAGTATGCAGCATCCCATCCCTTGATGATCCGTGGGGCTTTGGGAAAAAGGTAAGTATTTCACATGGGCTCATGCATGTGAAATACAGGAAGACTTTTGGCAGGAAGGCTAGGTGAGGTCTTAGTGTGACTCTGTCTTTTAGAAAGATAGTGCAGGGGGGCTCCGCCATAAGGGCCCCAAGCTCACCAACTATCCTCACTGAGGTAATGGCTAGTCAGAAGCAGACTTTCATAAAGAGGAAGAGAAGTGCAACAGTGGCCAAAGGTTCGAAGGGGGGCCTGGTCAAGCAATCCAAAACAAGGTTTAAGTCCTATGAGGAGGGTATATATTCTGGAGACACCTAAGGAACCTTTTCGTGACAGGATAAGCAAACATGGAGAGTCCATCCACAGGAGTGAGGAAAGCTGTTATTGCCAAAAGATGGACTCTTAAAGAAGAAAGTGACAGTCCAAATGTCTTGAGCTGTAGTATGTAGTCCAGAATGATGTTCAGTGGAGACGTGCAAGGGTCTGTCAGTGACCTCTGGCACCATTAAGAGAAACGTGTCCATTTTTGTAGCTAAGTCTTTCATGTGGAAGGTGTCTTGCCATGGAGGAGAACATCGGGTCTCTAATTCCCTGAACCAGATAGGAGACACACTTGAAGATGAAGAGGATGCAGCTGGGGATGCAGCATTGTCCCGCGATTCTGGGAGAGAAGGTTGTGTTGGTGTGGCAATGAATGTTGAACCAATAATCTGTGCAGGTATGGAAATCAGGTTTGGTACAATGAAGATGGAGCTTTTAGAATGACATGAGCCTCATCTGTGCAGATCTTGTGTAGGACTCTGGGAATAAGTGGTATGTTGGGGGGGGAGGGGGAGAGAAGGAGGTGGTGTATTGCAGAGGGACCCTCCATTGGATTAGGAACACATCCCCGAGGGAGCCTTTGCCGAGTGCTGCTTGGGAGCAGAATTGGGGGGCAAAGAGGTCTATGGGTGGCGGAAGAAAATTGAGTTCGTGACTTCCCGATGCAGCTCCCATTCGTGCTCTGCAGAAAAGCTGCAGCTCAAAGAGACTGCAGTGGTGTTGCTGGCCCCAGGTAGGTACGATGCTATGAGTATAGCCTTATTGTGGACACACCAATTCCACAAGCAGATGGCCTCTGCACATAGGGAGCGAGCGCGGGTGCTGCCTTGCTGGTTTATGTAAAACATTGTGGAGGTACTGTCCGTCAGGATCTGAACTGTGTGACTGGGTGCAAAATGTGCACAGACATTTCTTACTGCTCTGAACTCCAGCAGATTGATGTGCAATGATGTCTCATGCAGAGACCATTTGCCTTGAACCACACAGTCATGCAGATGGGCACCCCAATTCAGGAGGGATGTTTCTGTTGTAATTTGCACTGTGGGCTGCGATGATGGAAGGGGACCCCTGCCAGAAGATTGCCCACTGACGTCCCCCAGCACAGAGATAGAAGAACGTCTGGTGGTATGGTAACTCCCTTGTGTAGAGAATGGCAGGAGTATAGACAGATGCTATCCAGAGTTGAAAGCTCAGAAATGCAAATGGACATGACGGACCACATAAGTAGTTGTAGCCATATGGCCCATCAAACGGAGGCAGGTAAGTATTGTGGTGGAAGGGCTTGTGGATATCATACTTATGAGATCTTAGGATGAGCTAGATAATGCTTGGCCCTGCCATGAGGGCAGGAGACTGGACTTGATGATCTCTCAAGGTCCCTTCCAGTTCTAATATTCTATGAATTATGAACCATTGTCAAGGTAAGTATGTGCAGGCTGAGACTGAGTCAAGGCAGTCGTCAATGAACTCTATGTTTTGAACTGGCTGCAACGTCAATTTTTGTTCATTGATAAGAAGGCCGAGATGACCGAGGAGGGCTTTGGTCTTGTTTATCATGGAGGTGGTTTCCTCACGGGACCTTCCTTTTATCAAACAGTTGTAGAGGTATGGAAAAATGATCACGTGTTGTTGCTGGAGATATGCAGTGGCTACAGCTAACATTTTCGAAAATACTCGAGGAGCCAATGAGAGGCCGAAAGATAGGACACTATACTGATAGTGATCTGCCCCCCGCTGTGAAGAGGAGGTAGTGCCTGTGTGCCGGATGAATGGCCATGTGAAAGTAGGCATCCTGTAGGTCGAGGGCTGCGAATCAGTTCCCTTGATCCAATGCTGGAATGACTGTGATTAGCATTGTTCAGTTTGCAGAGGTTGAGGATTGGTCTCCAACCCTGTTTTTTTCCCTCGGTCAGGAAGTTGGAGTAGAACCTTCTTCCGTAGAATTCCTTGGGTACCCTCTCAATTGTTCCAAACATCACTAGGCTCTTGTGAGAAGGGTCCCTGAAAAGGGATGAGGTAGGGCATAGGGCCCCACCCCGGGAGCCACTGGACTGCCAACACAGAGCATAAGGGATGACCTGAAGGTAGGGAGGTGAGGTGAGGTGAGGTGAGGTGGGTTCTCGCGTGGCTTAGGGGCTAGGGCATTTGCCTGGGGAGAGGAGGGTGGAAGGTTCCACACCGCCTCTGCCCACCCTGGGAGCAACCGGATCACCAAACTGTATAAGGGACATCCTGAAGGTAGGGAGGTGGGGTGGGTTCCCACGTGGCTTAGGAGATAATGGGGGTAGAGGTAAAGGGGATAATATATCCCATACGGATTATCTCCATCCATCCATCCAAAGTTATGGACTCCCAGTGTGTTAGGAAGGGACACATACAGTGGGTAAAAGATGGCACTGCTGTGTTGGCATTGAATCGTGAGGGAGGTCATACAGACCCTAAAACCTGCTGCTCTGAGGTGGCAGAGGGGCGACCTTGGATGAAGCACCTCCTCTGTGTATGCTGTCTTGGTCAGGCATCTTCATATGGTCTCTATGGTGGCCCATATCTATTACGGTTATATAGGGTCTACCACCTGCGCCAATAAAGCAGAGTATACATGCATGGTTCTTGAACCTTTGCTACTATGCAGTACATCTGTCTAACTGCAAATAATTTTTGTCAAATGGGAGGTCCTCCACTTTAGTCTGAGGTTCACAGGGAACACACACGAAGCCTGTAACCAGGATGCCTTTCGCTTGACCACCTCTGTGGCTGTAGCTCTAACTGCAGTATCGGCAATGTCCAATGCCGTCTGTAGGGTGGTACGGGCAATCATATGGCCCTCATGGACTACTGCCTTCAGGATAGGTCTCTTTGATTCAGGGAGGTGTTCCCCCAGTTTTGAATAAGTGACAAGGAGTCCTGTAACACCTTACAGACTAACAGATGTATTGGAGCATAAGCTTTCGTGGGCAAAGACCCACTTCGTCAGATGCATGTAGTGGAAATTTCCAGAAGCAGTTATAAATATGCAGGCAAGAATCAGGCTAGAGATAACGAGGTTAATTCAGTCAGGGAGGGTGAGGCCCACTTCTAGCAGCTGATCTGGAGGTATGAACACCAAGAGAGGAGAAACTGCTTTTGTAATTGGCTAGCCATTCACAGTCTTTGTTTAATCCTGAGCTGATGGTGTCAAATTTGCAGATGAACTTCAGCTCAGCAGTTTCTCTCAGAAGTCTGGTCCTGAAGTTTTTTTTGCTGCAGGATGGCTACCTTTAAATCTGCATGTCCCCACAATATGCCAACATTTTTATGGCTGACCTGGAACTACGCTTCCTCAGCTTTTGTCCACTCACGCCCCTTCTCTACCTACGCTACACTGATGACATCTTCATCATCTAGACCCATGAGAAGGAAACTCTGGAAGAATTCCATCACGATTTCAACAGCTTCCACCTCACCATCAACCTCAGGCTGGACCAGTCTACGCTGCTGAGCTGCAGTTCATCTGCAAATTTGACACCATCAGCTCAGGATTAAACAAAGACTGTGAATGGCTAGCCAATTACAAAAGCAGGAAACAAAGGTAGCACCTGTGCTGGAGCACAATGGCAATGTGGAAGTAGGCGTCCTTCAGATGGAGGGTGGATCCAGTAAGGGAATGGAGCTCAAGGAGACCATGCGGAATTTGTGGTTGACCACAAATTTGTTGAGGTCCCATAAGTCGAAGATAGGCCAAAGCCCCCCTTTCGCCTTGGGGACAAGGAAATAACTGGAGTAAAAACTAAGGATGTTAAGTAGCAGTTAATAAGCTAATCAAGTAGTCGATGGAATTTCCACTGACAACTCGATTAGTCAATAAAGGGGTTAGCTCCTGGGGGCAGTACAAGCCGGGACTAAGCAGTCCCAGCTCACGCCAGATCCAGGACTGTTACTGCTCTGCTTTTTAAATGTAGGAAGAGCTAGGTAGCTCTTCCTACATTCAAAAAGCAGAGCCACGGTGGTCTGGAACACTGCGCGAGCTGGGACTGCTCAATCCCAGCTTGCACCAGGTCCCCTGATGCACCTTTGCCTTCCCTGCCCCACCCCACCGCAGAGATGGTGCTGGCAGGAACTGGCTTTTAAGAGCCAGTGTGGGGTGGAGGGAGAGTAGTCGAGTAGTGACTCAACTAGTCACTTACATCCCTAGTAAAAACCCCTGCCCCTGAATTCCTGAGAAACCTCCTCCACCACTGCCAATTTGAGGAGTGGCTGAACCTCCTCCACGAGGAGCTGCTTGTGAGCAGGGTCCCTGAAGAGGGATGGGGGGGGAGCGGGGGGAGAGAGAAGGGTGAGGAGAGGAAGGGTTGAGTAGCCTCTCTCCACTGTCTGCAGGTCCCAGCAGTCCAAGTTTATTCTAGACCAGGCACAGTGAAATGGGATTGTCTGTCTCGGAAGGGGTAAGGATCTGGTTGCATCGGCACTCAGTTCTTGGGTGCACCCTCAAAAGGCCTGCTTGGACACTAAAGGAGGCTTGGGCTGGCCCTGGTTGTTATCCAACCACGGCCCAGATGATTTGCAGCGGGAGTAGCAAGGCCCCTAACAAAAGAAATCAGTGTAGGACATAGGTTGGAAGGGCCTCTGCTGAGGCTATGGCTTGAAAGTCTTTCTTGGGTGGCATGGGTATGTACGCTCAAAGACTCGATTGCATTACGAGAGTCTTTGAGGCTGCAGACACAACAGTTAGTCTGTTCAGGGAAAAGGCCCACCCTGTCAAAGAGAAGGTCCTGAATAGTTTGCTGAATCCCCAGGGGAAGGCCAGAAGGCTGCAGCCACACAATGCACTTCATGGTGATACCAGAGGCCAAGACCTGTGCAGCCGGGACCCCCAGCATCCAGGGAGGCCTGGATACAGGTCCAGGAGAAAACCTTCCCGTCTTGGACAAGAGCAGCAAACTCATTACAGGATTCATGGGGGAACAGGTCCTGGAATTTCAGGAGGGCACCAGGCATTAAAATTGTACCAGCTCAGAACAACCTGCTGATTAGCAATAAGGAACAGCAGGTCTCCTGTAGAATAGACCTTTTGGCCAAAAAGGTGGGTGAGTAAAGAGGTATTTAAAACCCTTAACTGGCACAAAGTACTTGCACTCCATTCCCTTTACTGTAGGAGGGATGGAGGCAGGTGTTTGCCATATAGTGTTAGCAGAAGCCATAATGGTTTTAATTATAGGGAGGGCCACCCTATATGGACTCTCTGTAGTCAGGATGTCAACAATGGGGTCGTCCTGCTCAGTCACGACCTCCACGTAGAGATTTAGACTCATGGCAACTTTATGAAGCAGGTCCTAGAGGGCCAACAGTTCATAGAAGGGAGGCCTGCAACAGAGGTGCCGGCCACCACGTCATCCAATGAGGACAGGGAAGTCACCAGGAGTGCCACATCCTGCTCCTCTGCTGGCTGGTCCTGCATGGGCCCCAAGGGGCTAGGAGAAGCCTCAGAGAGCGTCCCAGGCAGCATGGGATCAGGAGCTGGGGAATAGCTAATTGTTGCCTCCAGAAACTTGGGTTTGGAAGGGATCAATAGGAGGACCAGCTGGGAAGGAGACCTGGGCTTGTTGGTATGCACACGGAGTCCAAAACTGCCACTGGGGTGGCCACTGTGGGACCGGCTGCTCCTGGTGAGTGGACCTGCAGTTCGAGACCACTGAGAGTTACCTTCGGGATGACATCAGCATGCTGGAATGAGATGATCAAGTGGCACTGATCCTGTAGTGAAGGAAGGAGAGCTCAGTGCTGTGGTGCTGAGACTGGGAGCAACAACTGGAACAGAATCGATGGCAGGAGTGAGATCAGGACCAGGTCTGGGGGTGATATGACAACAACGGGTATCAAGACGACTGAACACACTCCAAAGAGAAGTGCTGGGAATGCTCCAAAGCATGATGTGGGCTAGATGAGGCATAGTCCAAAGAGTAATGCCAGGGCATTACACGGTGCCGTGAAGAGTTCTGGACGAGATGGCTGCATTGAGATGAGGTGGAGCAGGAACAGTGCCAGTGCCGGTAATGGCATGGAGTTCCATGGTGCTGGTCACTTGGGGACCAGTTGGAGGGTCGAGACTACTGCAAATCAGACTGGAAACAGCTCAGCATGGACGCTCTTGAGTCGTGGCTCCAAGAGGACCGGCAAGCAGGATGTGGCATGGGCAAGAGGATCAAGCATGGCAAGCATTCCCTGAGAGGTCTGGCACAGAGCTGGGGGTCTGTCTTGAGCAGGAGGAGATCTGGTAATCTTCATGAGGCCCAGAAAGGTGTCTGGCATGGAGAGTCCACGGACAATAGGGGTCATAGCATGGTTTGAGCCCTATGCTTCGGCACCACGGGAATGAGTCTTCAACACTCATGGACGTCGATGGAGTAAGTCTCAGGGTTGGCAGTGGTGTTGGAGTGGACATCGCTGCCTTAAAGGACCATGCCGGTGAACGAGAATGGCACTAAGCCAAGGCCTTTAGAGACTTCTTGTAACAGGAGTCATTCTGCGGTGCCAACTGGTGCAGAGGATTGAGCACTGCAGACTGAGGTGCTCGGTACTGGATCTGGGTGATGAGGGTGCAAGGGCAGCCTCCATAAGGAGCTGCTTCAAACAAAAGTCCCGATCCCTTCTGGTGCAAAGCTTAAAAGCTGCACAGGTTTGCACTTATCTGATAGATGAGATTCCCCCCAGGTACCCCAGGAGTCGTGGGGATAACTTATTGGCATGTGTTTCAGGCAATTGCTACACTGCTTAAATCCCTGGGGCTGTGGCATGCGGGGAAGGCCTCTTTGTTCCAGCTGCTAAGTATTTAGCTGGTTATCTATTCACTACTATTAAACAAACAAACTAGCTAGGGACGAATGGCGCTTGCAAAGCAAGGGAGCTGAAAGTTCCAACAGTCACCATTGGTGGCAAGAAGGAACTAAGGAGGGGCTGGGTCAGCAGGGTCATTTATGAGGCATTGCACTAGCACTATTCCAGGGGGCTGCATAGCCAACCTGCCAGGTAGCAGCTAGGGTAAAAACTTTCCGGCAGTCATGTACATGGTGTGTGCACACCTAACTGGAATACATATGAGCAAGCACTTGAAGAACCTAAGCTGCAATGACTGAGGTCCCAGTCATTGGCTGGAACCGCCCTGGATATGGATTTTCACCTAAAACCAAAAATTCTAAATTCTAAAAGAATCTTTTGCCACTACAAGATCACCTTCTCTGTTATGCAACTGAACCTCAAGAATTGAACTCATCACTGTATGTATTCTGATCTGATTATCTATACGCTTTTTTTTTTTTAAATAAGTCTTAGTCCAGTTAATAAGAAATGGCTGTTAAGTGTGTGTTTGGAATAGGTCTGAAATATTCATTGACTTGAAAAGTAACATGATCCTTTAGGATTCGTAGAACTGTATTTGGCTGGGGTGTCTGGGAAGTGGCCTGAGGCTGGGTACTTTAAGGGAACTGTTTGGATTGGACTTCTGGATTGACCGGTAAGGAAATACAGAAGCTGTTTTGTACTGGTTTGGTGAATATAAATATTAGAATAACCACCAGCTTTGGGGATTGGCCATCCCATTTCTTGCAGTAAACCCTAACTGATTCACCTCAGCTAGCTCCCCGGAACACACACTAAGGCTGGGATTTTCAAAGAGGTCTGAAGTGAACTGTGCATCCAAATCCCATTGCATTTCTATGGGATATAGGCACCTAACACCCTGCAGACTCCTTTGAAAACCCCAGACTAAGTTAATTAACATTACAAAGATGAAATTTTCAATGTGTTCCAGCTTTACAGTGACACAAAGTATGCTTTACCAGAACAGGACAAACAAATACCTAGAAATGAAATATTTTTACATATGTCTACTTGGTTTGGCAAAAAAGTCAATGCGCCAAATCATTTAAAAGCTAAGAGAATGAAGAACTTCTGATGTCTCCGAGAAGAGAAAATAACTTTTGTTAACAATTGGTTGGATATTTGCTAAGATAAAATTAACCCAAAGATGACTGAGGAGTCTTCTGATTGTTATTTATTTTGAGCTCCCAAATATTCAATTTCTCAGTATTAGTGATGCTAACATATTTCCCCCTTAATAAAATATATAGGAATTATTTCATCTGCTTGAATATTGGGTCACTCAGCTAATTGCTACCATTCATAATCTCTGTTATACTTTCCATTCACCTCCTAAAAGTGACAGAGAACTCTTTTAGTCATTGTTTTTTCTAGTCTGTCTATATTTGTGACATACGTTGCCTTCCTTGTACATACCGTGGAAAACATTGCAAATACTGAAACATGGTTTCATTATTTAAGAAAACTGACATTATTTTTCTGATGACCTACTTATAAAGAACAATTCTGATAAGTTGTGAGAGGCAGGTGTGTGGAAACCACAACCTGGTACCTTGTGTTTTCATCGTAGAACTTGACTTTTCTCATCACTGAAGTGTTGTACCAATCACTGAACACTATTAGCGAGAGTCCATTATCAACATCCCTCCTTAGCTTTGTGATTTCTTCAGGAAAATACTCTTCCTCACTGTCCACCATCAGTAAAGTCCCTACATAAACAAAGTAAACAGATTTCATAATCTCTGAAGGTCTAAACAATGTAATGTTACCTCTATCCACAGAACTCATGTAGAAGGCAGTGTCTATGCAAGTGTCCCAAAGCTGTCCTAACAATATGCTCTAAACTCACTTGCTCTAAAGCCACTTCTAAAGATATTGTGGTACTTCAATCTCAATGTCCTTTCAGCCCCTAGTTCAGATGTGGGCAGTAATTTTTTATGGGAGGCCACTCCAAAATTTTGGTAAGTGGCCAAGGGCCGCACTTTTCTATGGAGGTGGTGTGGGGTCTGAGACAGAGTTTGGGTGAAGGAGGGGCTTGTGACCTGGGGCAGGGGACTGAGGTGCAGGGTCCAGAAGGGGGTATGGGGAGGAGAGGATTCTGGCCTGGAGGATGGATGTAGGAGGGGGTGCAGGGTATGGGAGGAATTATGACCTGCAGAGGGGGGTGCAGAGGGTTTGTATGGTGACTTGGGAGCAGGGAGTTGGACAGTGCAAGGGGCTGGGGTGCCAGAGGCAGGCTCTGGCTGGGATCGCTTACCTGCCAGTAGCCCAGTGGTACACCAAGGCAGGCTCTTTGCCTGCTGCAGTCCCAGGCTGCTCCAAACAGCTGGCTGCTCCCTCCATGTGCCTCTTTGCTCCATGCAGTGGGGCGGGAGGGGGAGTATGACTTCATGTGCTACCCCACCCCGAGCCCAATTATTGCAGCTCCCATTGGCCAATTGCCAACCAATGAGAGTTGTAATGACTGGACTGGGAGGCAGGGGCAGCACGTGAAGTCCCCCTCTTTCCACCCCACAAGGGGAATGTAGCACCTAGAGGGAGCAAACAGCTGTTTTGAGCAAACCTGAGGAAGAAGCAGGCAGAGAGCCTGCCTCAGGGTCTTGCCAAGGTGGGCCGCGGTCTAGATCAAAACGCTTGGCGAGCTGGATCCAGCCCGGGGGCCATATCTTCCCACGGCCCTAGTTTCTCAGTGAAGGATGCAAATAATAAGTGTCAATTGTAATGATGGCTTTTAGAATGTGGGAAATGGATTAACACCGACAACTCCTTTAACATGTTACTGAGGAAGATACAATAAAGAATAATGGATACACTAATTACATTTCAGTCAGGATTTTCCCTTGAAAAGAAAGACCTTAAAATCTCTGTTAAGCAAAACTGGTGGCTTGCCAGCCTGAGTAAGAATATAAGGCCGTTAAAATAGAAAGGTTTCAATAATATTTATAAAAGAAAATACTAACATGAAAACAACTTAAAAGTGATATTACAAGGATCAGCATTTGTTTTGAAACTATGCACATGTAGGGGAAGAGGAATTCTAGAACATCTCTAAGGTAAATAAACACACGATTAAGCCTTTCTTTACATGAGACAGACTGGATGTCCTTTAACGTGTAAAGCTTTTTACCTTGGTGACAAGTTTAATTTTTGTGCTTGATAATACAAGAACAAAGAAAGAATTCTGGCCAAGGAAACAGTAAAGATTTGAATGGTAATTGCTTTCTTTAATACAGAAGGCTGTAAGCTTAGAGCTCTAGCTTTATGTTTTCATTCTTTTATTACTCTAGCTGATGTGAAGGCATAATAGCCAGATTTTTAAAAAAATATCGAGACTTCTTGTTGTCTTTTTGATGAAGAAAATTAAAACACAGTCCTGGTTATGTCTTTAGATATGCCCTTTAGTATAATCTCACAAAACTGTTATTAAAAAACAAACAAACCCCACAATCAAAATCAGGCCTGGTCTACTCTGGGAGTTTAGGTCGAACTTAGCCACATTAGGCAGATTTTCTAAATAATGAGTCCACACTACTAATTCTGTTGACTTTATCTGTTAAAATCGATTTCTGTACTCCTGCTTTCATGAGGAGTAACTGCTAAATTCGATCTTCCATATTTGACTTTACAGTAGTGAAGACACATTACGGGGAAAGTTGACGTTCTTGTCCTTTAGGAGGTGTCCCACAGTGCCCCGCAATGACCACTCTGGCTAAGATTTTTAACTCTCCTGCTCTCCAGATGAACAGGAAAAGCCCCGGGAAAATTTGAATTTCATTCTCTGTGTGGGGTCAGCACAGCAAGCAGACCTTAGAGCAGACAGCACACCTGAGCAGCACACCTGACCATGAGTTCCCAGGGCCACAAATGAGCACCAGTATGAAGCATGCAGTAGATCCTGGACCTTGTTGCTGTGTGGGGAGAGGAATCTGTTCTTGCAGAACTATGGACCAGGAAAAGACACTATCTATAGGGTTACGAACAACTAGTCGACTATCCAATAGTCACTTCCTCCCCCCCTTGCTGCCTCTATCAGAAAGAGGCAGCAGGGGGTAGGGAGCGGAGGGGTTGCCTCAAAGCAGCAGCGCCGTGGAGTCTGGGGCCAGACCCTGGGCTTCATGCAGTGCTGCCACATTGAAACACTGTGTGCAGCCTGGGGCCAGCTGGGGTGTCCACAGGCTGCACGCGGCATTTCAAACCAGCAGCACTGCGTGGAGCCTGGGATCAGCTGGGGACTCTCCTGCTGACACTGGGCTCCCCTCAGCCTTTCAAAGTGACAGCACCGCATGGAGCCCAGGGTCAGCAGGGGAGTCCACAACTGACTCCAGGCTCCATGCGGCACTGCCGCTTTGAAATGCTGTGTGCAGTCTAATGTCAGGCTCCCCACAACGATTCAAAGCAGCAGCACTGCGCAGAGCCTGCCTGACCCCAGGCTCCATGCGGTGCTGCCACTTTGAAATTGCAAATTGCGTCGACTATTCGATTAGTCAATTAATCAAAATTTAACATCCCTAGCTATCTATGCCAAGATCACAAAGGGCATGGAAGAGAAAGGCTACATCAGGGACACAAAGCAATGCTGAGTGAAAATAAAGGAGCTGAGGCAGTTGTACCAAAAGACAAAGGAGGCAAACGGACTAACACTAACCCTGTCTTGAGCTTCCTCAAACATGCCACTTCTACAAGCACGCCATCTTTGAGAGGGGAACCCAACCAGCTTCCCTAGCCAGTCTGTAGATTCCTCCCAAGACACTCAGGCCACCTCAGGAAGCAGCGTGGAGGACATCATGGTGGTGGAGGAGGAGGAGGAGAAGAATGGTCAGCAGGCGAGCGAGGCAACCTATGTCACTGAGAGCCAAGAACTTTTTATAAACTTGGAGACAATCCCCTCCTCCCAGGATGTCTCATAGTCGGGCACTGATTCCAGGGAGGGCATTTCTGGTGAGTTCACAGTATTTATCTTGTAGAAAGTGGGTTAAGACAATCACATGAGATTTGTGGCAACTACTGTGTCCACACATCAGTGGGTCCCCACAACATCTTGCTAACGTATCTGGATATGAGTGGGAATCCTCCCTGCACATCTCTATAAAACTCTTACAAAGGATCCTTCTCACAAGGTTTCTGAGGAGGCCTGTCTTATTCTGTCATCCACAGTAGAACACCTTTCCATGCCAAGCCAGCGGTAAATGGTCTGGCGTCATTGCAGCACAAATCACTGTAGCATAAGGTCCAAGTTTCTGGCCACATTCAGTCAGCATAAGTGCCCCATCACTCTGTGTGATTTGGAGAAGACTGTTATTGCACATGCCAACCTGGATGAAGCAGGGGAAGCTGTTATCTGAGGCCCCTGGAGTAAACCTCTGTTTGCTCATCCCCAATGAAACCCCTGCCCTGCTGCCATGCCTGGAACCTCTCCCCCTGCCCTCTGCCCCACTCCCTCCTGTGGTAAGGCAAAGTTGCACTTTCCCAGCAAATGGGGGGTGCCAAACATGTAGGCACCACATGACCTGCCACCACACCCGGACCCCCTACCTTCTTTATGCTCCTGTGGGAAGGGAAAGTTGAGTCTAAACTAGAAAAAGTCCAAAGAAAAGCAATAAAAAGTCCAGAGAAAATCAGCAAAAATATTAAAGGTCTAGAAAACATGACCAGAGGGAAGACTGAAAGAATTGGGTTTGTTTAGTCTGGAAAAGAGAAGACTGAAATGGAACATGATAACAGCTAGCAAGTAGCTAAAAGGTATTACAAGAAGGAGGGAGAAAAATTATTCTCCTTAACCTCTGAGGATAGGAAAAGCAGCAATGGGTTTAAATTGTAGCAAGGAAGATTTAGGTTGGACATTAGAAAAAACTTCCTGTCAAGGTGGTTAAGCACTCAAACTGTCTAGGGAGGTTATGGAATCTCCATCACTGGAGATTTTTAAAAGTAAGTTAGACCAACATCTGTCTGTCATGAGTGCAGGGGACTGGATTTGATGAACTCTTGAGATTCCTTCCAATACATTCTTTCTATGAATGTCCACTATGTTAAGGCTGCAGTTCATTCACCCCTCACCTCAGCTGTGCAGACACTTCAACAGATTCCTCTTTCAATAGGACTTGGTGTGTTAAAACTGTACCATACATCTGTCTGGGGTGGTCTAAGTATATATATATATATATATATATATATATATATATATATATATATAATCTTGCCTCAGTGTGGCTAGGTGGACTACATGACCTCTTTAGGTCTTTTCAAGTCCTAAATTTGTATATTTAAATATACCATGCATATAGAGGCTAGGGAGATAAAAAGATTGTGGCAAAATGAATGATGAGTATTCCTCCTTTTCAGTCTATTAAACATTTTTGAATACAACCAAAGCAAATTAACTAGTTTTACTGACAGAAAATGGAATACTACAGAGAAGCTTCCTTTGTAAAATTAAAGATGCATTTATAATGCATGAAGTTATTTGTCTATTAGCATGTATTCTGCTATGTTTTAAAAAAAAATTTTCAATCTCTTACAAAGATAAGAGAGTTTCTAAAAGAAATTAACTGAACAAAAACAATGCAAGTTCATGATTGCTTACCATACTGATTAGCATCAAAACATGTAAATGGTGATCCAAGAACTTCGACAAAATATCCCATGCTTCTTAGATGCTGGTACATATCCCTGAAGTTTGTGTGAATATGATCACCATTCCTAATAAAAATAAACGTAAACAAAAATAATGGTTAAGAAATGTAAACATCACATGCATAGATCTAAATTACCTTATCCTGTAACGTTCAAAACGTTTCTTATCTTGTAAAAGGGTCAATTTTTATTTTCCTTTCTAAAAAAATACATTTTCAAAAGATGGCTTCTAATTTTCCATGCATAATTAATTCTATGTACAATTCCATGAAATATGTATCATTTGAGAGTGCAGATAACAGAATGCAATGAATTACACAAGTAATACTAAAAGTTGGGTTAAGGCCTCTTATGAAACACCTCTTATTTGTTACACATTACAAAAAGAAAAATTAACACCATATTAAAACCAGCAGCTTTTACCTGCTTCATCTCTTGCCAGCTGGTGTTGCTTTCACCAGCTCTTCTATGGGAAGGCAAGTCAATAAGGGTGCATCCACACAGCAGGGCTTAACTCGAAATAAGCTACACAAATTGAGCTATGTCAATCGCGTAGCTTATTTCAAAATTGAACACTCTTACTCCAACTTCCCTTACTCCTTGTACAATGAGATTTATAGGAGTCAAAGTAAGAAGTCCTCCAGCTTGAAAGTATTTCATCATTATTTTGAAATAACTGCCTGCTGTGTAGACACAGACTAAGTTATTTCGAAATAACACTAGTTTTTTCAAAATAATGTGTAAACTCATCCTAAGCGAGAATGACTTTGGAGAACTGTTGAAACCAGTGGAAGCAGGTCCTGGCCATTTGCCAAGAGCCACACTAGGGAGAAAAGAGTATTCTTGTTCCCTGCTATTCAGATGATGAATCCAACACCCACTAAACTGGCTTCCATTGCTTTATTACTGTATGCTCCCTCCCACACAGCGCCTACAGTCCTTGTTTCCATCCAAGTCCGATTCTGGAATAGGTTAACCCTTTTGGCACTAACATTAACTCCTTCAGGAGTGGGACTAATACGTAGACATTTCTCAAAAAGCAGGGAACCTATTCTGGTATATCTCAGGTTGCTTTGATGTGAGCCAACACAAGTTAATAATGTGTTCTGTAGTTCCCTACAACAAAGTGTACGGAGGAGCAGAGAAAATGCTATATTCAATCTGTAAACAAAACTAAACTATTGAGTTTTTTTAAAACGAATCTTCAGCTGTAGTTTTCTATAATGAATCTAGCTAAATTTGTAAAGGTGTTTTTTTTTTTTAATGAGAGAAAAACGCTTTAAAAAGATTAAGCCTTTCAATGCATTTCACTCTTTGCAGCTGTTCAACTTTTGTTCAGAAGTCAAGGAAACAATTTCAGCAAGTTCTTAATAAATCACAAATATATCTCAAGAATTCCATCCAGAAACTACATTGCTTTTAGGGACGTTAAAATGCGTGTAATTAAATAACTGTGTAACCACTGAAAAATTCAACTGTTTCAGGTTTACACGTAGGGTGGCAATCAGCTCCCCGGGAAACAGTGCATGCCAGGAGCCGGCTTTTAGATGGCTCCCCACGAGTACCAGGAGCCTATGTACACCATGAACATTAACCTTTGTTAATGGCTCCATAGGAGCCATTAACTGTTTACACTGTTACATTTTCATAACCCTAATTGCTTTCCATTAAATAATTAGAAAATTCCCCATGTAATATTGGAAGTGGGATTGTCCTCTCTAGACAATAACGGTTATAATGAACCTTTGGGATCCACATCATTTGGTCATTATAGCCAGGGGAGTGTTATGGGGAAAGAGCCCTGCTCTCTGTGTGTGGTGGAGGATAGGGGGAATAAGGATCAGTGGGGAACCACCGGACACTTCAAATCCTGCAGCAGAGCAGAGTGCTCCTCTGGCTCTGGGTCTCGGCCAGAGTGTTCCTCGGGTGGCTGGGGCAACAGCAGACGGGCAGATCCGGAGCTGTCTGCTTCCCGTATCTTTGTGGTCAGAAGAGTTATCAGCTCCCTGCCCCAGTGGGTGGGGCTGGTGAGATCTGGGGGCAGATTCATTATAGCCCAACGTTCACTATTACGAAGAGTGTTTCAGCAAGGTTGTACTGTATTGCATGTCATTTACATACACTGAAAAAATAGACCCGAAGAATTACTTAGCATTTCTCAAATAAGACTGAAGAAACACACCAGTCTAAAGGATCGTTCTTCATCCTCAAATTATCCCTGGGGAAGTATCCTGGTGGATAACGAAGATTGTGATATTGATCCCAAAGGATTCGCTTACTACGAGGAGGGGTAGGAATAATCTTTACTTTTATTGGGAGCTTCACAATAGAAGTCTGTTCTGCACCACTTTTATACTGGAAGAGAAAACAAAACAAAAATAATGAAAGTCTTCTCTCAAAAGCGTATTTGCAATTTCACTTAGGATTACATCAAGCTCTACAAATACTGTGGAATTATGTTTGATTTTTATTTGCCATGTTTACCCACTAATCTAGGAACAGTTTCCCAGCACCAGCAATGAATGTTCAGAGATGAAAGCATAACTCAATAAGTACCCAAGTATTGTAACTAGGGATATTAAAAAGCATGTTTTTTGTAAACAGGTTAACTACTAACATTTTTCACTGGTTATACATTTACACATGGCTGGGGGCAGCTCCATGGGAGCAGATGCGCATGTACCATCTCCTGTGGAGCGGCCTGCCTCACTCCTGCACTGCTGTCTCTGGAATTTCACTTAGATAGTCCAGGGTGATGGGGGGCAGGTTGGTCTGTGGGAGCCTGTACTTGCGGGAAGCTGGCTCCCAGCTACCCCACCCCGCACACTGCTGCCTCTGTATCAGCATGTTGGGGGGGGGGAGGGGAGCATTGCGTATAACTGTGAAAGTTAACCAATGAGCCTAAACCGTATAAATGTGTATACCAACAACCCCAACTACACAAAACATTTGTATAGTTAGCAGTTTACATTTATGTTCAGAATTTAAAATCTCTCTCTAGATATAAAAGTTTTTCTTGCAGAATGACAGAGTGACGTCCTTCAGGCTCTACCCTCCCATAGCCTCCTTGCCCGACACTGTTTGAGGATGGCAAAGCCACCTGGCAGCCCAACCTGGGCAGATTCCACCTCCTGAAAGGCTGCAGCCAGAGTTGAATGGGCAGGACCCTTGGGAGGCAGAATGTGCCTACGCCAATTGCCACGTGGCTTTGCCAGTCCCTGAACAATGTCCAGGGCAGGGTGCGACTCAATCCAGGACCTGAGCACCGCTCCGGATCAGCCTTCCGCAGGGACTGGGGCTGTGCCACCACAGCTCAGAGGGGAGACCCCAGGTAGAGGCTTGGGGTGGCTGGACCTGGGGATACTGGGAGCCTGACGACTGAGAGGAGGCACTGGCTGCACACCACGCCTGCTCTGGCGGCCCCCTGCTCGGGAGAAGCAACCACTGTGCCATGTCGCCCCCTCTGGCAGCTACCCATGGTACACAACCGCGTGTGTGAGGCAGGCTGAACTTTGGCTCACTGGACAGAGGCTGCAAGGCAGTGCTCCTTCCAAACAGGGGCTCTCTGCCCCCCCAACCCAGGGGGCTGCTTCAGCTAATGCGAGGCCTGGGGTGCAGCCCACTCGTGCTGGAACTGGAGGCAGGCTCCGCGTCCCTGGCTGCCCACTGCCTCATCCTCCGCCGTGCCCCGAGTGTCTGTACCAGTGCCGAGCCACCCTTGGTGGAAACTGCTGCTGCAGTACAGCAGCCCCTGAGGCGTGTCAGAGAGGAGGCCAGCAGTGTTCAGAGCAGCTGGCAACACAGTCAAGTGTGGGCAGGCTAGCTGGGGTGGGGGCAGGCTGCCTCTGCATGGTGGTGCCCAGAGACCCCCGCTCACTGCATGGCTTCCCGGCCTTCTTTCCATTCTCCATGTGTGTCCTCAGCCCCTCTCCTGTCCCCTCACAGACTCCCATCCCCCTTCTCAACCTGGTATCCAAAGGAACCAGCACTCTCTGATCCTCCCTCCAGCCTCTTTCTCTGCCTCCTTTCCATTTCCTCTGCCCACAGACATCCCCCTTTCCCGCTTCATAGCGCCCAGCAATGGCACTTTTGCTGCCCCTTCTCTCCAGGTAGCTGCTCAGATCCTGTTGTCACAGCACCCGGAGCTGCCCCCCCCGCCCCCAAGAAATTCCTGCATACAGGCCTGGTGCCATTTCTTTGCTGGTTTGGTTGCCTGCTCATTGGGGGGAGGGGCGGGGGGGACCAGGGTGTGTGTAGGGAGGGAGGAAAGGGAATAAGGATGTATATGGGGATGGGTGGTGCGGTAAGGGGGGGGGAATGGTGGGGGTAGGGAATATAGGAATGGAGGCAGGGGGATGGGCAGTGTGGGGATGTGGAAGAATGGATGGGTATAGGAATGGCGGTGAGGGTAGAGATGGAAGGAGAGGGATGGGGAGGGGGTTAGGGAGGATGGTGAGAGAAGGAATGGAGGCAGGGAAAAGGGGGTGTAGGAATGGAGGATGGAAGCGGGGCTAGGGATGGGCGGTGGGCCATGGATGACTTAACTGACAGGTGGGGCAGGAGTGGGAAGGGTGTGGGCAGGGGGACGGGCTGGCGATTGAAGGGCACGAGCGGGTGGGATGGGTCAAGAGCATTCAAGTAGAGGGGTCTGTCCAGGAGTGTGGTGGGTGGGAGTGGAGAAGGATACAAGTGACTTGGGGCCATGGAGAGTGCAGTGCAAGATTAACAGGTTCTCTGGCTGTGAAGTGGCCAGCGAGTGGGGGGTTGGCGAGCATAGCAAGCAGGGAGCGCAGCCCCCTAGTATATTTAAAAAGCTTGAATGCTTGAAGCAGATGTAGCATTGAAGATGTTAGAAGAAAAAAAACTTAAAAAACAACAAATAGTCTAGTAGCACTTTAAAGACTAACAAAACATGTAGATGATGTCATGAGCTTTCGTGGGCACAACCCACTTCTTCAGGTTGTGCCACGAAAGCTCATAACACCATCTACATGTTTTGTTAGTCTTTAAGGTGCTACTAGACTATTTGTTGTTTTTTAAGTTTTTCCTGTTACAGACTAACTTGGCTACCCCTCTCAAGTTTTTAAGACTTTAGAAGGATCTTCAAAACAATGAGAGTTCATTTGGAGAGAAAAATAATTCTAATTCATTATCAGTCCATGAGAATATCCTACATTTCATGAGTTTACATTACCCTCATCTCTCTATGAACTTGGCCATGTGAATGGGTTTTGGTTTGTTTCTTTGAGTGCATTAATTTCATTTTATATCATGCCCTCAACTTTTAGATTTCCTGCTGCGACTACTAAACCCTGTTCCCAAATTCAACTACGCCCAAGATTATAAACCTAAACTAGGGGTGGGGAACCTTTTTTGGGCTGGGGGCTGGTGGACCCCCCCCCCAAAAAAAATCAGTCGGGGGCCACACACAAGTGAGAACCCAATAAAAAAAAAACCTTGCTGACGTGGCCCCCGACTGAGAAGGAGAAAGACACTCCCCACATTTCCCTTGCACACCAGAGCCTAGTGGGGCCCAGGCTTGTAGAGTTTGTGCGCTCCAGTTCCGTAGTAGGGGCAGGCTTCCCAATGGCGGGGGAGAAACCCTGAGCCTCAGGGCTGGATCAAGGTAAGCCGGGGACTGCATCTGGCCCTGGGCCTGAGGTTCCCCACCCCTGAAACCAACCATGTAGAGGAATAGTAATTTATCATTACATGATAAAACACTGAAATGACAGAAACTTACTTCATTTTCTGCAGGGGACAATACTGTGATCATGACATGACCTTGAGCAATTCCTTCCCAAGATGCTGCTTTCTTTGCTACAGAGATAGAAATTGCTAAGTATCCTGACCAAGGCCATAACACCGGGGAATAGGAGAAAGCCACTTCAATATTATCTCCATTCTGTGGTAAATAGGGCTGCCAGTCAGGCTACAGAGTAGAAAATAAAAAGTATTGGTAATTTTTTAAAAATGTTGATGAAGGAATATTTGTTGTCCCAAATAATCTACTGAATTTTATATACCCTGCTTAAAAAGAAAAAACATTTTGGAGATCATGTTGTACTCAGCTACAAAACAGAAACTCTAAGGGTTTCTTGCATCAGTTATTTAGACAGTGAGCTTTGAGGTAGGCACTATCTTTAACTGGTATTTGTATAAATCATCAGAACAAACAGGTCCTAATTTTTATCGGGCACCTGGGTATTTCTGTACTAAAAATAATAATGGAATCAGTTTTCCTCCCAACAACAAAAAGGGATGACTAAAGAGTGTCCACTGTCCACACAATTATATATACTTGGACTAAGTGTTAGTGCCAGCTCAGGATGTTGGAAAAGGACTACAATATGCATCAATGCTCTTTAAGATTTAATTTGGAACAGTGCATTACTGATCGGTCCAAGGACTAATCATTGTCATTCATAATGACAATAAAAACAGTGACTAGGCCAGGAAAAGAGTTATGGTTGATTACCACCTGGTAATTAGGTCATTCACTTAGTATGTGGGAAACCCAAGCTCAAGTCCCAGTCCTGTGGAAAAGTGGAACAGCTTCAGCAGCAGAGGTTCAGCTCAGTGGTTCAGATGCTCTCCTGCAATGTGGGTAGACTCAAGTTCAAATAGTTTTTCCCCAGAAGATGGGAGCAAGCAAATGGGGACTGAACGCAGGATTCCGACATCCTAGGTGAAAGCCCTAAGCACTGGGTTAAAGCTGATAAGGAACCGACCACTTCGTCCTCTGGCCATTTTGCAACTCCAGTTCTCCCCTTTGCTTTTGTCAAAATTACCCAAATTGAAACAAAATCTTTTGAATAGGCTTGAAAAATGTTTTAACCCAACTCAATGTTTTTTGAATTGCTGGGAAAAAATTGTTTTAAATTTGAACCAAAACAAAACATGTTTTGAGTTTTTAGAACTACCAACAATTCAAAAATCCATTATTTATATAGCTCTAAGTGTACAGTGTTTATTGTGCCAAATTAAAAGAGTAGGCACAAAGTATTACCCTTTCTCAAGTGAAAAAAATTTGTATCACTGAAATAAGGGTTAATAAGGGTTAGCAGTTGCTCTTCAATGTGACACACTATTATTCCAAGTCATGGCTATTTATGTCCTACCTTGTCTACAATTCTCCCAGTGACACCCATGCCATTAAGGATGGTAATATTAACAATAGTTGGCATTCCTCCATAGTAAATAGGTTGGGAGCAATAGGGCCACATGTAGGGGCATTCTGTCAAGTCAATGTAGCTCGGACTCAAACTGAAAAAAAAATTACACACACAGTAAATGAAAGAAGTATCCACAACACACTCATGTTAAAAAGTCAGAGGTAAAATTAGCAAGCTATAGTCACTCTCACAGCTCTGATCTTTCTTCCCAGTGAGACCGAGACTTAAAAACCACAATTAGATTAAAAATATAACATGATAAAGTTTTATGTCAGGGATGGTCTGGTAATACTTAAACCTGTCACATCATGGGGATGCTACTGATAATCTTTGAAGTCCCTTCCAGTCCTATATTTCTACGTGAAAGAAAGTAATTCTTATTTTTAGAATGAAAACACTTCGGCTAACTGAAATTAGACTGCTTCTTATTTAATTGCTGTATTCACAATACCTTGTTAACATAGTGCTAAATTTTCCACTGGACATGGAGGGGATTAAACTAAAAGAAAATGTAGAAGCCTTCATAATGAAGAGGTAACAGATTCATACCCCTATTCTTTTCTAATTTTAAGCAACATGATAGCTTCTGACAAGCACCTTTTCTCTTCCATTTGAATTATGCAACCTATATGCAAGTTCTCTTTACCAAGTAAGCATGTAGACTGCTCAGCTGAGCAAACTGTGTGACTCTCTTTTGAAAGAAATATTCAGAATGGAATTAACATAGATATGGGAAAGTCAGTGGATGTGATATACCTTGACTTTAGCAAAACTTTTGATATGGTCTCCCACAATATTCTTGCCAGCAAGTTAAGGGAGTATGGATTGGATAAATGGACTGTAAGATGGACAGAAAGCTGGCTAGAATGTCAGGCCCAACGGGTAATAATCAATGGCTCAATGACAGGTTGGTGGTCGGTTTCTAGCGGAGTGCCCCAAGGATCGGTTCTAGGACAGGTTTTGTTCAACATCTTTATTAATGACCTGGATGAGGGGATGGATTACACCCTCAGCAAGTTTGCAGATGACACAAGTTAGGGGGAGAGGCAGATATAGGGTCCAGAGGGGGAGAGGGCAGGGATAGGGTCCAGAGTGACCTAGACAGATTAGAGGATTGGGCCAAAAGAAATCTGATGAGGTTCAATAAGGACAAGTGCAGAGTCCTGCACTTGGGACCGAAGAATCCCAAGCATTGTTATAGGCTGGGGGCCGACTGGCTAAGTAGCAGTTCTGCAGAAAAGGACCTGGGGAGGGACTGAGGGATTTGGGTTTGTTTAGTCTGCAGAAGCGAAGAGTGAGGGGGGATTTGATAGCAGCCTTCAACTTCCTGAAGGGAGGTTCCAAGGAGGATGGAGAAAGGCTGTTCTCAGTAGTGAAGGATAGCAGAACAAGGAGCAATGGTCTCAAGTTACAGTGGGGGAGGTCTAGGTTGGATATTAGGAAAAACTATTTCGCTAGGAGGGTGGTGAAGTACTGGAATGGGTTACTTAGGGAGGTGGTGGAATCTCCATCCCTAGAGGTTTTTAAGTCTCGGCTTGACAAAGCCCTGACTGGGTTGATTTACTTGGGATTGGTCCTGCCTTTGGCAGGGGGCTGGACTTGATGACCTCCTGAGGTCTCTTCCAGCTCTATGATTCTATGGATAAACAAAAGATTATTAATTAACACTCACCTGGCCTGTGGCTTATAGCTATTGAGGATCTGGTAGGCTCTAAGAAGATCCAATTTCCCATGTCCTTGCTCAAACATGTTAACTCCAGGAAGCCTACGTGCTGATGCAATCAATGCCTGCTTCATACTAGCTGGATTCACCATTTCACGCTTCTGAACTGTGCTAAAAATAACAAATGTTTATAAGATTATATTTAGTAAGCATTGTTCTTGTCTCAGGTTAGGTACAGAATGAGAAATAAGACTAAACTCCAAAGTCAACTCAGCTATATTGCTCAGGTATGTGAAAAATTCACACTGCTAAGCAAAATAGTTAAGCCAACCTAACTCCCAGTGTAGATAGCACTAAGTTGACAGAAGAATTCTTCTGTGGACCTAACAACCACTTCTCAGAATTTACTATACAAACAGGAAAACCCCTCCTGTCAGCAGCGAGTGTCTATAACTGTGCTACTATAGGATTCCAAATGTATACAAGGCCTAAACCTATTCTAACCCATTCAATTTAAGCAAAATATAATTGATATGAATATGTTATATGCATATGGTTAAAACGACAGAGTATCTCTTAAATGACTTTTCAGTTAAAATGCTTAAAATGAAAACGGTAAATTTTTCCATATACTGTTCCTGAAAATATATTATTTTTCCATCTCTATAACACAATATGCCTAATTGTCAACAATATTTTCAACCCCAGATATATTATATTCCATGTCAGAAGTATACTTGAAACTGAAAATATCTAGCCCCATTTTCTGGAAATCTAAATCTTTATATATATTTCTCCTTAACACATACCTATTTCTTTTTAAGGAAAACAGGAACAAAAACATACAATTGCATTTATATTCAAGAAATATACAGACTACTTGTACATGTGAAGAGTTAAGTTTGGGGCATGAGAATTTTTAAGTATTCTGGGACATTCTTAAACTATTGCAAGGTACTCTGGAACTACTGTAATATTACTGCAAATTAAATGTATGGAATGAAAAATCCTCTTTTCAAAACAACTCTTTAGCGCTTAGCAGAACACTTCAGAAGTTGTATAAAGATACAATCAACATGCCCACCCCAACCACACATATATAAAATGTATGGTATTTAGGCACCTGCTGTATGCAAAAAATGCAAACATCTCCCGGTCCTACCAGAACAAAAGGAAGAGTAAAGTTTGGTGACTGACACAAGCTATTAAAAAGTATGGCAAAAATGGATAAACATAAAATATTTATTTAAATCTTGTATCTCTAAATATTAGGCCCAATATCCTTCAAGCTTTTACCCATGCCTCTAAACTATTATAAATTAATATCTGAAAAACTGTGTTCCTTGTTCTTCAAAGAGTTTTCATAAGCGTAGAAACAAATTTTTAATTGGTAGGTTGTTTTAAAGTCAACGTATAGATCTTGTTAATCAAATGCATTTGAGATATATGTTGATTTAATTATTACCTTACTAGCAAAGTGACAGCACCTGCCACTACAGGAGAGGCAACACTTGTCCCAGAGAGGGAGCGGCATCCACCCTTCACACCAGAACCTCGCACTCCAGAGCCGTAAGTAACAATGTCAGGCTTCACTCTACCATAACCGCCTGGCAGTTCCTATGAATTAATTTTTAAGAAGGTTTATGTTCATATCAACATATCATTTACTGGTGCTAGCTTATTTCAGAGACAAGATACAAAAGAGCAGGTCTTATCTGGTCTGGCAAGTCCTATGTAATTAAAACTATTCGGTATAAGTTAATTCATATAGATTTTTCACTTTTTTTTAAAGTAGAAAAAAAAATTAAATTGACAAAATTTTAGACTTTTTCAGAAAGGTTTAAATCATAAGTCTTAAATCAGTAATATGCAAGTTACAGGAGGTAATTAATCCACTTTACTCAATCCTAGTGAGGCTTCAGCCAGGGTATTGTCTGGGAGTCACTCTTTAGGAAAGAGATGGACAAACCAAAGATTCCAGAGAAAAGCAACAAAAATGATAAAAAGTTTAGAAAGCATGATGTATGAGGAAAGTCTTAAAAAAAACTAGGCCTATTTAGGCCTGGTCTACACTAGGGCTATGTCTAGACTGCAGGCTTCTTTCGGAAGAAGCTTTTCCAGAAGAGATCCGAAAAATCTTCTTCCAAAAGAGAGCGTCCACACTGCCAAAGTGCATCGAAAAAGCAATCTGCATTCGACAGATAGCATCCAGACTGTAAGAACGCTATCTCGCATGTACGTTGTGATTACTATGGGTGGAGTGGCCACCAGGGCATCTGTGTTTTTTCCTCTTTCCTCTTCTATCGAAAGAACTCCCTCCTTCCCTGTCCACACATGCCTTTTTCCGAAGGAGCTCTTTCAGAAAAGGCGTTCTTCCTCATAGAAAGAGGTGTACCGGTGTCAGAAAAAACCCTCTGTTCTTTCGATTTTTTTTCAAAAGAATGCTACTGCAGTGTGGACATGAGGTTTTTTCAGAAAAACGGCCATTTTTCCGAAAAAAACTCTGTAGTGTAGACATACATCAAATTTAGTCACATAAGGTTGATTTTCTAAACAATGCACCCAGACTACCAAGCCTGTTCCATTGACATTAAGGACTGCTAAAGTCAATGTTGGTTACTCCTGATTTCATGAGAAGTAAAGCTATTCCCCACTTTGCATGGTTGAAGTTTACGGTAGTGTAGACACAGTGTTGGCGAAAGATGAGGCTATTAGCCTCTAGTAGACATGCTACATTGCCCTGCTCTGACCAGAACTTGTGCCTCTACTGCTCTCCAGGGGAGCAGGAAAAGCCTGGGGAAAATTTGAATTTCATTTCCCGTGTGGCCAGCGCTGCAAGCATATCTCAAAAACACATTCAACCACCATTCTACCCTTGCTCACCCTGTAGTTCAGAGGTCACCAACTAGTAGATCGGGATCTACCAGTAGATCTTGGAGCTTCTGACAGGTGATCCTGACTGGTTTGACCGGGAAGCTATGAAGTGCTGGTGGTTCAGTTGCCCCTTCACCCACTGTCATGCTGCTCCTGCCCTCTGCCTTGGAGCTGCCTCCCTGGGAGCCTCTTGCTTGCTGTGCACGGTGTGGGAGGAAGAAGAGGAGGGGCGCTGATGTCAGGATGTCCCTCCTCCCCCCACTCCTGTACCCTGTCTCCACACAGAGAGAAGGGGATGGAGGGAGCTTGACAATGCAAATCTCTGTCACTCACACACACTGTGTGTCTCTGTCATTCTTACAAACACACACTATCCTTCCCTTTGATCTCCTGACCCAACACATAAATGGGGGGTTACTACTTTTACTGCTTGCATAGTGGGTTAGTTTTGGGTTTTGACTGGTCTGTGCATTTCATAACTTTCATTTCTCTCTTACGCTTAAATTTAATTCTTTGAGTAGTGAGTTCTAAAATGCCTAACCTGGCATGTCTGGAGCAATTATCCCTATTGTGATTTTGCTCCTGGAAATGACTGGCATGTCCCTAAGAATGCAGCCCCTGAGAAAATCACAGCAAGGGGTCTCTACATGCTGTTCTTGCCTGCAGACACCACTCCTACAGCTCCCATTCATCAATAATGAAGAACTGTGGCCAGTAGAAGCTGCAGGGTCAGTGCCTATAGATGGGGGAAAAAAGTTCCAGCATGCATCTTTTTGAAGAGGGAGGAGTTCTTAAAGATTCTTAAAGATGTGTGCATCATGCATCGTTCCTGACCATCCCATGTTGGAGTTGGTGACATGGTCCTTGTGATTCACCAGCGCCTGCAGCACCATGCAGAAGTACCCCCTGTAGTTTATGTACTCCTTGGCACAGTGGTCGGGAGCCAAGATAGACAGAGCGTGCATCCCTATTACTCCACCGCATTTAGGGAACCCCATTGGGGCAAAGCCATCCACTACTAGGGATGTTAGATGTCGGTTAACTGAATAAAACAACAAATGGTCTGGTAGCACTTTACAGACTAACGAAACATGTAGATGGTATCATGAGCTTTCGTGGGCACAGCCCACTTCTTCAGATGACCGGAGTTATGGGTTGGGGATATGAAAACCCGAAATAAATAGGAGAGGGGAAGGGGAGGGGGGAGAGAAAGAAAAAGGAAGGGGGTGGGAGACAAAGCATCATTAAGTATGGGTACTTAAACCTAAGCAGATAATCGAAGTCAATAGATAAATTCCTAAAACAGGAAGGATACCACTCAAGGAGCACCTTCAGTGTTTATTAAGTAGGTAGAGTCCCCACCAGCCCATATCACGACTGAGTCCATTAGCATGTGAATTGAATTTGTGGATGAACTGGGATTCCAGGGCTTCTCTATGTATTTGGCTTGTAGACCTGGTTTGTGACAAGACAGCTACTTGCAGGTCTGTTAGACTGTGGTTAGGCAAGCTGAAATGTTCACCAACAGGCTTCTGTATATTCCCTTTACGTATTTCCAATTTGTGTCCATTGATTCTTGCCTGCAGAGACCGTCCAGTTTGTCCAATATATATATAGCAGTGGGGCACTGCTGGCATTTGGTGGCATAGATCAAATAACTGGATGTACAGTAAAATGACCCTTTGATTTTGTGGCTTATGTTGTTTGCTCCAGTGATGAATTCGCCAGTGTAGATATGTGGGCAGAGTTGGCATCTTTTCTGGTTGCAGGGCTGGGTTCCTGGAGGTTTATGATGTGGTTGTGTGGCATGGTTATCAGAAAGAATACATTTCAGGTTAGGGGGTTGTCTGTAAGCAAGAATAGGTTTTTCTCCTAAGGCCTCTGAGAGTGAGGGATTATTTTCCAAGATGGGTTGTAGATTGTGTATAATGTGTTGGAGGGGTCTGAGTTGTGGACTGTAGGTAACAAGAGGAGTTCTATTATTTTCACTTTTAGGTCTGTCATGAAGTAGTTCACGTCTGGGTATTCAACCTCATGAATTCTTATTGGTTACTCAACTATTCTATAGTCCCCGGGGGCAGGGCCGGCAGCCAGTGAGCTCCATCCCCACTCTGGAGGAGCCCCCTGCTACTCCGCACTCTACCTCTGTATCAGAGACAGCACCATGGGGTGTCAAGCAGGAGCTGGTCCATGAGGGGAGCCAGTTTAAAAACCAGCTCCCCTCGCGGACCAGCTGCTTGTTGCCCTGTGCTGCTGCCTCTGTCGGGGGGGAGGGGGTGTCTGAGCTCCTGGACCTGGCACGAGCTGGAACTGAGCCAGGCTGCCTGCCCGCCTGGCTCCTAATACACGTTAAATGCACAGCCACAGCAGAGGCAGGTCCCAGACCCAGTGAAAGCCAGGACTGAGCCCGGCTGCTGGCCAGCCTGCTAAAAATTTACTGGTGGGGAGAGGAGGAAATGCATATACTCTATTGCATTAACAGATAAGCTTTCGCTAATCGGTTAATCAACTATACTATTACATCCCTATCCACTATGACATCCATGTTTCACAGAGTCACAATCCTCCACTGCAGAATGCTATTGATCACCTTCGTTACTTGTATAACAGCAGGCCCCCCTCCAAAATGATTCCCAACTAAACGGTAGCTGTCTGGTGTTGCAAGCTTCCAGAGGCTTATTGCCACATTCTTCTCCACAGTCAGAGCGGGTCTTGTTCAGGTATTCTGGCACTTCAGGGCAGGGTCAAGCCATTCACAAATTTCCAAGAATGTGGCCTCGTGCATTCGGAAGTTTTGCAGCCACTGCTGTACATCCCATGTCTGCATCACAATGCGGTCTCACAAGTTTGTGCTTGTCTCATGGCACCAGAACCAGCATGCCACTGTGTCCAGAGGGTTGACTGGTGGCTATGCTTGCATCAGCACCAGGGCTTGCATGAACAGTGACTCCATGCCAACCCGAGACTTGTTTTTGTCTTTCTGGCACATGTACACTCTTGAAGTACTGCACCATTGGATGCACCAAGGAAGACATTAGCATCACAATCGTTTGCTACAAAAATGGAATCCATGTTTGTACTGTTATGGCTTCTGCACAGGCAACCACAGCAAAAAAGGGCTTGAAAATACAGCTTCCTGTTGATCACAAGCAAGGTGGAAGGGACTACACGAGTGCATTATGGGATGCTGACGACATGTGCCCATAACCACGCGCTGCACGGTTTTGGTCCCACTGTGCACCAGAAGCATAACCCAGAATACAAAGCTGTGCAGGCACTGTGGAATAGCTACCAACGGTGCATCGCTCTCCGAGTTGATGGAAGGCTCCCTAATGGGGATGCACTACTTTGGACTATGTTCAATACTTCCCCACAATGAGTACACAGCCCTTCAAATTTGCACAATCAAGTGACCAGAAATTGATCATAAAAGGGTTGACCTTACTTTGTAGTGTCGACATGGCCTTACTCTTGAGAAAAGAAAAATAAGAGTGATCTGATAGCAACATTCAAATATGTTAATGCTGCTATAAAGAGGACTGATCAATTGCTCTCTACTGTCCAAAGACCAAACAAGAAGTAACAGGCTTAATCTGCAGCAAGGGAGATTTGGGTTATAAAATATTTCTAATATTGTATTATTATGATAGCAAAGGGTTTGCACAGTTTCTAGTGAAAAGCACGAAGCCCATATGTGCTCCTCAAATTAACAGACTGCTTAAAGATATTGCTGATGTTGGAGCTAGGGTCCCACAAAGGGAATAAGGTGGAATGAAGCAGAATCAAAGCATTCTCTACAGTGGCTAACATAGTTGGTTGAGTTGAGAGCAAAGGCATAATGCACCCTATCAA
This sequence comes from Pelochelys cantorii, assembly GCA_032595735.1. Lineage (NCBI taxonomy): Eukaryota > Metazoa > Chordata > Testudines > Trionychidae > Pelochelys > Pelochelys cantorii. Next base: position 7,655,503 of record CM064339.1, on the reverse strand, counting down.
AAGGTATAAAAAGCGTCCCTCTGGCTCACTTTCATATAGCACTGAAAACCTAAAAGCCCACTAAAAATAAAAGTTATGTCCTAAGGATGAAATGGCTATTGTAAGAGCTCTCTTTTATCACCACAGACTTCAATTATATGAAGTTCTTTCTAGGAGTAGAGGACTGTGTTTTGTCAATTTGTATGTACCTACCGAAGCTTAATACTGTGCATATTTTACCTTTTCACCCACATTAACTAATTTAATCACAGATGATTGGACCTACTCAGATTTTAAAAAGCTAACAAAGCAGAGCGCATATCTCTGTTAGAATGTGTAAGTTCATGTTAAATGTTTTGTAGCCACGCATATTTTATATTTGAGCTTACCCAAGTGGTCATTCCTCTTGATGAGAAACGAGCTATATTATCTTCAAAGTCAATTCCTCCTACTCCAATCACATCCATCTGGTCAGCAGGGTTATTGAGAGTGCTAAAAAGAGTGAGCAGAGGGAGTGTGAGGGAAGAGGGGACAATAAAATAATGAGTACATCACTACCAGATTCTCTGTGTCTGTCTAGGTTCTTCACATTTGAAAACTGGGATCTTTGAACAGTTGGGTGAACTATTTCTGACTTCATTTACAGCAAAGATTCAAGCAATCCCTTAAACTATCAAAACAGATACAAAAAGAGTGGCACTTATTTTATTATTATTACATGAAAAGCCAAAAGCAATCAGTATGTTCCTTAGATTTTTGCATTACCTGAAACTTGGGATTTGCTTGCACAAAAATTAGGGATGTTAGATAGCATGTAATTGAATAGTCGTGTAGGCACATGAAATTTTAGCAGTTACACGACTATTCGATAGTCCCTGGGGGGTGGGGCTGGCAGCCAGTGCATTCCGGCCCCATTCCCAGGGAGCGCCCTGCTGCCCCATGCTGCTGCCTCTGTATCAGAGGTAGCAGCATGGGGTGGGAGCAGCCCCAGTCCACAGGGGACAGGGGAGCTCAGACCCCCATGGACAGTGGCTGCTGCTGCAGCACTGGACCTCTGATAGAGGCACCAGCACAATTGGGGATGGGGTGGGGAGGAAAAGGGGCAGACAGAACTGGTGCTGGGGGGAACCGGCTTTTAAGCTGGCTTCCCCCCCACATCACTGGCTCCTGCCTAACCCTCCCACTGCCTCCATAGGAGGCAGGTGGGTCTGTGAAGACAGGAAGCGCAGGGATCCTGCTTGAAAGCTGTCTCCCGCCTTTCCCTCCCTCACCCTGCTGCCTCTATCAGAGGCAGCAGCGCGGGGATGCGGGGGGTGGGGGGAAGGCGGAGTGCTGCAGGCAGATCTGGAAGCCAGCTCCTCACGGACAACAGCTCCCGCTCCTCCCCACTTGCTGCCTCTGCTACAGAGGCTAGGGGAGTGCATGCAGTTGACAAGATTAACCAATCAGCCTGGGCTTATTGGTAATCGTGTAGTCATCTACATGTTGACATACCTAACAAAAATGTGTTGAGATCAACATGCAGATGTCAGTTTTAAGGATTAACTGACTTCTTTCAGCATCATCAAAACTGCTGAATTAAATAACTGTTACTAATCTAATTAAAGATTGTGCTTCTGAGGTAAAAGAAAAATCTACAGTGAAAAAAACAGCCTGACTCATTCTTAAAAAAACCAGAATAATCTGTGGTATTTTTTCCTCAAGAGATGGTAGAGGATTACATCTCAGCCACTGTAGGAATTTTTAAAAATTTTTAACCAAATGTTTCTAAAGAAACTTACCCATATAAAGGACCATCATTGCCTATAGCGGAAACCATGATCACATTGTTAGCTGTCAGTTCCCATACCTGCAAAGTCAACACATTATATAAAGTAATGCACTGGAGAGAGAAAAATAAAGAAATACATTATTTACATATGTACTGCAGTGGTATGACTGCAGCAATTTCCTTAAATCCACACCTTTTATTATGATGGTACTTGTTTCACATACACCACTGACATGTTCACTAAATTCTCAGTCTCAAAGAGTAAGAACAAACAGCTGTAAATGCAGGTTAGAATTTTCAAAAGAGGCAAATGACTTGTTTGTCTGCAGCTCATGCACTTAAGTTAAATTAAAATATTTTTAATATTAAGTTCTATGTTCAATAATCCTCCAGTAATTACATCCTTGCATAACACCACATATATATACTAGACACTTAAATCAAATACTGTTGAGCTCTTTCAAACTAAATTTTCCAAGGATAGTAGTAAACTTTTGATTATCAAATTGAACTGAATTGAGATAATTAGACTGTGTTTGGAAAAGTAAAAATTATGTTCATGTGCCAAGCTACCTACTTAGTTTTTGGTTTTTGTTTCTTTTAAATTATGGTAATGAAGAAGTCTCTGTGCATCCCCACGCCGACTGGAGATTTTTGGTGAGTAGTGCCCCTTGTGCCGTGCCTGCGCACCCAGCGTCTTGCGCCCCTGCCATTTGTTGAGTGCGCGTGCGGTGTGAGCCCCGTCTGCTCCTTTTCTACCTGAAGTCCCCTAAAGACTCCAAGCAGAGGGAGGACAGGAGGGGGAGGTGGAGGTAGTGGAGCACCCACAGGGACACACATCTTAAAGAACCACCGTTACTGCACCGGGTGAGTATCTTCTTCATCAGCGACTGGTGTCCCTGTGGGCACACCACTCAGGTGACTCAGTAGCAGTACCCGCCAGATGATGGTGGGCATTGGAGTCATTTATGTAAAGGAAGGAAGGACCACATCTGCCAGAGATGTGGAGGGTACTGGCCCCTTCTGTAGGGCGTAATGTTGTGCAAAAATGTGATGGGAGGACCATGTGGCTGCTCTACAAATGTCCTCCAATGGTATGTTATTTAGGAAGGCTGTTGTTATAGCCATCGCATGCGTGGAGTGAGCCCTGATAATCTGTGGGGCTGCTTGCCACAAAGTTCATAAGCTGCATATATGCAGCTGGTAATCCATTTGGATAGATGCTGTGCCGAGATGGCTGTTCCTGTATGTGGCCCATACCAACCTACAAAGATTCTATCCAATTTTCTGGTTCCCCTAGTTCTATCCAGGTAGAATGCAATCGCTTGTCTTGCATCTAATGTGTGCAAGATGGCCTCCTTGGAGGACGTCTGAGGTTTAGGAAAATAAGCAGGTAAGTAAATGGATTCATTTGAGTAAAAGCTGGATATGACCTTCGGGAGGAACTTCAGGTGAGGCCTGAGTATACCTTTATTCTTGGTAAAGGTAGTGAAAGGTGGGTCGGCTCAGCTATTAGGGCTGCAATTTCACCTACCCATCTTGCTGATTTTATTGCCATTATGTAGGCCACCTTCATAGACAGGTATTGTGGTGATGTAGTGACTAGTGGCTCAAAGAGTGGTTTGGTGAGCATGTTGAGAACCAAGTTCAAGTCCCACGGTGGCCCCGGGGGGTGCAGGTTTGGGCACGTATTCTGCAGGCCTGTGAGGAATCGCTTTACCATTGGATGCGCAAAGAGAGAGAAGTCGTCGACAGGTTTGTGGAACGCCGTGACTGCCGCCAAATGGACATGGGCAGAGCTGATAGAGAGACCCATGTTGCTGAGGTCCATGAGATACTCCAGCACAGTAGGTATGGGGTAGTTTTGAGACGTAAGTTGCATGTCGTGCATCATTGTTGAAAACATGTCCATCTGTTCTGGTAGTTGCTTCTCCTGGAGGGCCATCAACTGTTCAATAGGATGTGTTTGAACCTGTCCGAACAGATAAATTCTTCATTCTAGAACCATGGAGAAGCCATGCCATGAGTTTCAGACTTTTGATATTCAGATGGCATTTCCTGCTGTGGTGCTGCCTTAAGAGGTTCAGCACCACGGGGAGAGGAATGGGTTGATCTATTGAGAGGTAGAGTAGGTAAGGAAACCAGAGTTGTCTCGACCAGGCGGGGTCTATTAGAATTACTGTGGCCTAGTCGGAGTGGATCTTGTTGATCACTCTGGCAAGTAGAGGGATTGGTGGAAAGGTTTAGAGTAGGGGAGCTGTACTGCGGATGGTGAAGGCATCCCCCTCCGATCTCTTGCCCAATCCTGCTCGGGAGCAAAACTTGTGGATTTGCGGTTGAGTGCTTGTTGCAAAAATGTCTATAGCTGGGAAACCCCACTTGCGAAAAACAGAGAGGAGAATATTGGCATTGATCTCCCACTTGTGTTGGTCTGAGAAGTGTCTGCTCAGTTTGTCGGCCCTCATATTCTGCTGTCCTGGTATATACATGGCAGTTGGAGTTATGTGGTTCCTGATACACCAGTTCCAGCATCTGATTGCTTCTGCACATACTGAGAGTGACCGGGCACCCCCCTGTCGGTTGACATAGAACATAGAGGGTGTGTTGTCCATGAGGACACAAATGATTCTGCCCTTTATCAGGGGAAGGAAATAGGCGCATGCATTGCAAATTGCCCTGAGCTCCAGGATGTTGATATGGAGGTGTCTCTCCATTGGGACCACGTGCCCTATATTGACCTTGCACCAGAATGGGCACTCCAGCCCATAAGTGATGCGTCCATCGTTAGAGTTACTGATGGATCTGCGCAGTAGAAGGGTATTCCGGCAAGTAGGTTGGTTGGAGAAGTCCACCAGTCGAAAGACTGTAGTACTGGCGGAAGAAGTGTGAGATGCATCGCGAGGCTGTGTTGGAATGTAGGTGGTTGCAAGTCAATGCTGTTAGGCAGCACATGTGTAGCCTCGCAAATAGGACAATGAAGGTTGTGGCTGCCATGTGCCCCAGTAATTGGAGGCACATCCAGACATGGAAATGGGAGTATGTTTGACGCCCCTCCCCCCCCAAACGAGGTCAGAGTGCCTTGAATCTTTGTGGTGGTAGATAGGCTCTTGCTCTCACTGAATCTAGGAGTGCCACGATAAAATCTTGTGTGTGGACTGTATGGTGGGCTTGTGTATATTGATAAGCAGGCCAAGTTGGGAAAAACATTCCCCGGTAGCACTTGTCATCACTATAGTTTATTGACAAGTGGAGCCCTTGATAAGGCAATCGTTGAGGTAGGGGAAGATGATGATGTTCTATCTTCTGAGGAAGGCTGTGACGATGGCTAGCGTCTTCAGAACACTTGAGGGGCTGCAGAAAGACCAAGAGGGAGGACCCTGTATTGGTAATGGTCTTAACCTATGAGAAATCTGAGAAATCTCCTGTGGGCCAGGTGGATGGTTACATTAAAATATGTGTCTTGAAGGTGGAGGGTTGAGAACCAGTCTCCTTTGTCCAGTGCGGGTATGACAGTTGCAAGGATCACCATCTTGAATTTTGTGTTGAGGATGAACTTGTTGAGTTTCCTGAGATCCAAGATTGGTCTCCATCCCCGTTTTTTTGTCTGTTAGGAAATAGTTGGAATAGAATCCTCTTCCTTGATATTATGTGGGAACTAAAGATGTTAAAATGCAGTTAACTGACTAGTCAATAGGCCTTCTGTATTCCTCCTTTGAAATGTACAAGAGCTCCTGCTGGGAATGCAGAAGTCCACCTACAGCCCAGCGGAAAGTCCCACTGACTCCAGGCTGAACGTGGTGTGCCTGCTTTGAAATGCACAACAGCCCCCAGCAGGGGCTGTTGTGCATTTCAAAGCCATGGAGCCGGAGTCAGCAGGGGATTCACACTCCCCCGCTGACCCCAGGATTCATGCTACGCTGCATGCGGCTAGGAGCCTGAGGTCAGCTGGGGAGTCCCCAGCTGACCCTGTATTCCGTGCGGCACTTCCCCAGAACCCAGAGTCAGCTGTGGAGTCCCTAGCTGATCCCAGGTTCTGGGGAAATGCTGTGGGGAGCCCGGGGTCAGCTGGGAGTCCCCAACTGACCCCGGACTCCACGGCAGCTGCCCCTTTGAAATGTACGGAGGCGGTGTTTTAAAGGGGAAGCCCGCTGCACACCTGATCAGCTGTGCAGCAGCCGTCTTGGGGTGCTGCCACTTTGAAGTACCCCTTTTCCTCCCCCTTTGCTGCCTCTATCTCAGAGGGGGGGGGGGAGGATATCAACTAGTCAAAAGACTATCGGATAAGCAAATGTTTATCAGATAGTCGACTAATTTCCAAGATCCATTTGTCTGCAGTGATTTGGGCCCACTGTTGGTAGAAGGGTCTCAGGCAGTGATGGAAGGTGACATTGGAATGCAGTGGATCTGTGGGGTAGTTGCTCACACCCCCGACCAAGACTTTAAATGTGATGTTTGCATGAAGTTGACTGAGTGGTGGAGGACTGGTTTTGCTGCATCCTCCTCCTGTTAGGGCGTTGCTTGAGCCTGTTGTCATATGGTCTCTGCTATTGTCTGTAATAGTTATAACTATAGTCCATTGGCCTTTGGTAGGGGATATACTTGCGTTTCTTATTAGGTGGGGTGTACATCCCCAGAGTGCAAAGTGTGGTACGAGAGTCCTTCATTGAGTATAGGACTTCATCTGTCTTAGTGACAAATAGCTATTTTCTCTCAAAGGGGACGTCCTCCACCTTTGATTGCAAATCTTTTGGGACCCCTGATGACTGCAGCCACAAGGCCCTATGCATAATGATTGTTGTAGTGGTGGCCTTAGCCACCATGTCAGCAACACCCATTGCAGCCTGGAGGGCGTTTTTGCTATAGATAAACCCTCCTTAATTACAAACTGGAGGTGCGGTCTCTTAACATCAGGAAGGTCCTGCAGTAGGTCCTGTAGTTTAGCATAGTTGCCATGATTGTAGTTAGCCAGGACGGCTGTATTTGATATCCTGAATTGGAGGGTCGCAGAAGAGTATACCTTGCAGCCAAAGGTGTCCAGCCACTTGTGCTTTTTGTTGCGGAATGCAGACTTAAATTGTGGGTTCTTAGCCTTGTGATTAACCAAGTCTATGACCAATGAGTTCGGCTGGGGTGTGCAAAGAGGAAGTCCATATCTTTTGCAGGGACAAAATATTTTCTATCCGCCCTGCGGTTTGTTGGGGGGATAGAGGCTGGATTTTGCCAAAGCACATCTGATGGCTCCAAGATAGCTTCGTTAATGGGTAGAGCTATCTTTGAACATGCCGTGGGTTGTAGTATTGTCAGTAATTTGTATTGCTTGTCTCGTACCTCTTGGACTGTAATGTCCTGTGATTGAGCTACCCATTTAAATAATTCTTGAAATTGTTTTAGATCATCTGCCGGTGGAGAGGGCGATATCTGCTGGAAAACTGCCTCATCTGGTCTAGTGGATCAGGGGTTGTGTGAGGAATTCTCTGAATCCGAATGAGGTAAGTTATCATTGGAGCCTGCTTGTGTTATTACTGAGGGCAGGTGAGACGGTGAAGAATGCACAGAGATGGCTGGGGAGCGCATAGATGTGTGCTGTTGTAATGTAGGAGCTGTATCTCTTGAGTGGTAAGCATGGGAGGAACATGGCCAGTACTCCTGCCATGGTTCCCAGGGGGACCACTGAGGCTGAAACTGCTATGGAGTATACATCCACGGCTGGTTGGGCCACAGAGGATGTTGTCATAAGGAATGATCATGATACGAATGCCAGGAAGCCATTGAACCCAACGGAGATGAATGGCATGATGAAAAACTGCTCCTATGTCCGCTGCCATAGTCAGTTCTTGGTGAGAGCAGAATAGGAGAGTAGGAGCCCTTTCTGGCATATGAGTGTGCCCCGGGTATAAGACACCACTGAGAAGCGCGGTGAGTGAGCTCCTGATCTAAGCGTTGTGCCTGGCTGAGGAGATTTTTGTAAGTGCCACGTCTTGCGCAGCGCTATCTTATGCTGCAGTGCTGGAGCACGGTCAAGTTCGGTCTGACCAGGGATGGTCTGTTCAGGCACTGCAGAGGTGCCTTTGGGAGCAGGTGGTGGTGGCATATGTGGCTTTGTAGGTGCCACTGCCTCAGCAGCACCAACCAGTGTGGCGTGCTTGGGTTCTGACTCAGCTCTCCCGGCTGGTGAAGACTTGCATTTCTCTGCGGTGCCAGAGACTGACAACATTGGGGAACGAGAGGCTCTGGGCAGCGCTGGTAACGAGCGTGCCAGGGAAGCCCGCAAAGCTTGTGAGCCTTTGCGGGGTAGTGAAGCCACCCTGTCAACGGGCTTCTGCTCTCCCTATGTCTCCTCAGGTTCGTCCCATGGTGGCTGAAGGGACTTCTCCCAGAGGAGGTTTTTGAGCTGCATTTCGCGGTCTTTTCTCGATCTGGTTGTCATGTTCTGACAGTGCAGGCTCTTATGTGCTGCATGAGTCTCTCCCAGGAATTTAACGCAGGAGGCACGGCCATCAGAAATAGGCATTGAGTCTCAACATGAGTCACGTCTTTTAAAGCTGGGAGAACCCAGCATGTTGAAGAAAAAGCCACGGCAGTGGTGTTTCTCTCTCTCTTTTTGCTTTAAGCGAACATTGAAAACTGTCGTTAACTGACAAAACTATGAGGAAAACTCTAAACTAACTATAGTAATTTTTGTTTTTACTGTCAGGAAGAAGAGCACTGCTCTGACTCCTCTTCAGCCAAGGACGGTAGAAAAGGAACTGACAGGGCTCGCATGGCGCAAGGGGCACTGCTTCACCAAAAATCTCCAATCAGTGGCGTGAGAATACACCGAAACCTGAGTGGAGCACCCATAGGGACACCACTCAATGAAGAATTTAATATTTTTGAAAGATAGACTGACAGGCTAGGAACCAAAGTCATATTTCTCCACAATTTAGGTACAGGTTTGTAGTTATTACTACAGATGAATGTGGACGTAACAATTTTTAAAGATAAAATGTAACTGCTAATTTTAAAAAAAAAGGAGAGTTATTTTTCATTACTGACTTACTTTGAAAAAGACTTGTAGACACATATTCAAACCTATTAACTCTATTTCTGATTAAATAAAGTTTTTGCATATAAAACATTACTCTTCAATCTGGATGGATGGGTTTTTCAATAGAAGCCATTCAGATAAAAGCAGTGGTCAATAAAGTACTGATCCTGTAAGCTGGTCTACAAAGACAAACCCCTGAATCTGTGCAGAGCTTCACTGATGCAAAAGGAACACTGCACAGACATAAGGGTCTGCCCACACAGAACAGATTTCAGAAATGGAACTTATGAGCTGACAATTCTAAATAAATATGTTCATAGATTTTGCACTTACTTTGTCAACAAAAGGATGATCCATGAAGTCTGGACCACCAATACTAAGGTTTAATACATCTATTTTCTTTAGGATGGCATAGTTAAAGGCATCCAGAAACCAAGATGTATAAGAGACCTGTTTATTAAAGAACAAAAGCCATCATTTAAAAATTAAATGAGAATATAACAAAATAAAGTTAGGTATTAACAGAAATGAAAATTTAAGGGTAGGAAAGAGTCAAAAGTAGAGTGCTGAAACAAAAAAATAGATTTGGGGTTTTTTTTGGTATTTAATATAAAAATTCATTTGTTTTTTTTAAATCCTTAATTAAAATAACATTAAAAGAAAAAAGTAGGGCCCTATGTGAAGTTGATTTTCATTCCAAATTCTTATTTGAAAATCAACTCCAGAAGGCAATTTTATAACCTGGGTAAATGTATATTATTACAAAAATTAAAAACTCTCTTCTCTTTACAAAATTATTTTAAAGTTCATGGGAATTAACAGTATTTTCAATTTAAGTATGTCATTACAGAAAAGTCTGAATTAAAACAGAACATTTAAAGTATCTTACCTGATTATTTGTGAAGACCCTAAAAATGTGCAGCTCTGCATTTGGAGCAAATCCTTGGCATTCCCGCATGCTGGCTATTACACCTGCCACAAAAGTCCCATGGCCCAGACCTGTTTCAAATTAGTAGTAGTATAAAGTTAAAATAAAATAAAATGTTGGAGGTCAAACCATTAAAGTTTTTTGAAAAATCCAGACATTTTGTGTGCATAGCCAATTGTTCTTCTCTTTCATCTTTAGGAACATTTAAGTTTATTTTAAAAAGCAACAGAAATGTTTGTCCAAGTTGAGAACTGGTTTCACCTCGATCTAAAATACTTTGCAACAGATGCTAAGAGATTCCAACCAATAAGGATTTCTACAACTGAAACTGCATACATGGGGTGAAATCCTGGTCTCACTGAAGCCACATTTCCCCTGCTGACTTGAGTGGGGAAAGAATCTCGCCCATTAAATATACTAGGGGGCTGCACCCCCTGCTCGCTAACCTCCCTCTCTCTGGGGGTAGACAACTCTGGCTGCTGGGGAGAGCTGGGGCCGCAACTACACCAGCTTTGGTCTCTTCCCCCACTCCGGCTGTCACTGGGGAGGGCCGAGGCCGAGGCCGAGGCCGAGGCCACACTGGCCCCGCTCTTTTGCCCCCCACCCCGGCCACAGGAAAGGGCTGGAGCCGAGGCTGTGGCAGCTACAGCTCTCTCCCCCTCCCCCCAGCTGCTGAGGAGGGGAAGGCCAGGCCAGACCACAGAATGGCAGTCCCAGTGCTCCACGAGAGCCCTAGGGAGGGCCAGACTGGAAGTGGGTGTGGCTTGGCTCCTGTGTACACAAAGTGAGGTGACGATGTCACTCTGTTATCCCGCAGGAAACTTTTTTTTAATATATATATATATATATATATATATATATATAGAGAGAGAGAGAGAGAGGGGGGTAATGCTCATACTTAGAGAAAAAAGGATATCCTATTTCGACAGGTTAGTTATAAGTTGACCAAAATATCTGACAAGTAAACTTGAGGGATAGGAAATATTTCCTTCCCCTCCCCACTCCCCACGTGTTTTCATCTGTCTGTTACAGGCATTTTTCAACCTGTATGCATATGTATGGTTTTGCTTTTATCTATTTTAAAATTGGCTGAATTTGAAACAAAATATCATTTTGAATAAAAATGATGCATAAAGTTAAGTATTAGCATAATGGCAGAACTGGTATATAAGATGGGGCAAACACAAGACAATCATACAAAAACAGATTAAAAGGAATATGGAACGTTAGCATAGATCTGAGGAACTTATGTTGGTACCACAGTTTTACTTTCCACTGAGAAACTATGTAGATTACTAATATTTAAAAGAGCTGCCAAAACTGTGACAATTCACTAGGTTACCTGAAAATGAATCAAAATATTATCTCTGATAAATGGAAAATATTAATTCACTAATATTAAAATACTTTCAAAAAATTAGTGGTGAAAAAAAAATGCCTACGACTTGACTCACCACCTATGTATTTCTACATTGTAGTTCTGCTTGGATGACATTTTCTCCCCTAACACTTTCTTAACATCCATGAAGAAATATGGCACATGATTAGAGACTTAAAATAAGATCCAGGGACATGTACAGCCATTCAGTAAACTTAGCGAGAGGTCAGAGCTAGGGAAGTTAGCGAGTGGTCGACTACTTGACTACCCAATAAGCTTAAGCTTATTGGGTAGTCCAGTGGAGTACCTGACTAATCGCTCCCCCCCATCCCCAATGCCTCTGTATGACAGGCAGCAAGGGGGCAGAGGGCGAGAACAGGAGCTGGTTCCTCCCAGTACCGTCTCCACGGTGCCACCTCCTCCTCCTTCCCCTCTGCCCCCCCGCTGCTAGGTACTCTCTGCTGGGTCCCCCCACAGACAAAGGGCTGCTGCCGCCAAACAGCCCCTGTTCACAGCAGCTAGGGCTGGCTGCAGCCAGAGGCTGCTGCCAGAGCAGCCCCTTGATGTGGCCAGCCCTGGCCACCACAAACAGGGGCTGCTGGACTCGACGCAATCTGGGACTGAGCATCCTGGACCAGCAGAAACCGGGACAGCTACGCCTTTGCATTTTAAATGTAGTGAGAGCCCAGCAGCTCTTACTGCATTTAAAATGCAGAGCTGCACCATGGGTGGCTCCTACAGCCAGTGTGAGCCAGGATTGCTCAGTCCCAGCTCCAGCTGGATCCAGGAGCTACCTCCACTGCAGCTCTGCAGAGCAGGCCTTATTGACTAATTGTGTAGTCGATACAAACTGTGTTAACTACACGATTAGCCAGATAACCACAATTTAACATCCTTAGAGCACTCAACACATTACAGAATTAGGTCCATTAGCTGAGAAGACATCCAATTCTAATCTCAAATAATTTTATTTGGCAATCCAGGATGTAATACATGATGTAAAATATATAATCTATAGTTTTTAAACCTACCATCATCCAAAGTTCTTTCATTAGTCCAGTTTGTTCGTTCTTTTACATTTTTGAAATGTGGATGTTTCTCACTCAATCCAGTGTCAAAGACAGCAACTCTTACGCCAGCACCTATACAAACATATTTCCTTGATTTCGCATTTGTATCAGTTTATTCTGGTATATAAATAGAGGTTCTGGTGTGCATAATCCACCGGATGATCAACACAAAGCAATTCATGTCCTCCAAAACCAAAAGTCCTAGTTCACTCTAGAAATTCACCTAATGAGCATTAGTTCCATTCAGTTTCATAAAGGCAGAGACTAACTGCACAGAGTCTGGGGGAAAAAATGCCAAGCTAATTAAGATGCAATAGGGGATTTGGATCAAATTAAGTAGATTAACAATTCATCTCCTTTTTATTTCTAACTACAGACAAATAAAAGTGAAAATTATACATGTATCATGGGTTTTTCAATAAAAATGATTTAATATATTTTTCTAAAGAACTGTTTTAAAAAAATATTAAGTTTACAAAGTAAAACACTTGAAAAGTCAAAAAATATAAAACCTTGCAACCTTGTCTTTTCCCCCATGCACATATGTTCTATGAGAAAGTACATCTGCAAGAAGGTTGGAACCTTAAACTTCCAGCAAAGAACCAGACACAATGTCCATACAAAATACCTCTGCATTACAGCCACATCACCTACAAAAATCCTCTATATGACACCCAAAACCCAGCCTTTGATATCTACAGCAACAGCTACATCATCATATATTTATACAGATGTACAGTAAAATCTTTGTAATTTTACATGAAAAATAAAGAGATTATGATTAGGAATGTATGTTTTCAGTGCAATGTGGAGAAATTTAATGTCTGAATTATGGCTGACTAGATGATGGAAATGCAAGGCAGTCTGGTGTACAGATTTACCATGAGAAAATTTGAGCAGTGAGAAGTTTGGGTACTTAAGGTAACATTTACATGCTTTAACTTCCTTGATATTTTTAGTGATTGCACTATTTCTTCCACTGATGAACTCCTTTTCCACATTCCCCAGTTCACAGCCAATTATCCCTAACACAGAGGCATGCTCTCTACCATACATGCAACAACTTGTTCCTCACCATCTCTCCCTACCACGTTAAGGTTTTAAAAGTTGATATGTATCAACGTAGTAGGGAAACCAGGTAGGAAGGAGGAAGCATGTTGACAAGTGAGGCTGTAGGGGGACAGAAAAAAGAAGGTGACATGGATGGAATGAAGAATTTGGAGATATGAGAAAAATCTGAACTATATGTTCTCTTGCTAAATTAACCATTTAAAATACTTGATTTCATTTTTCAGCTCAAGAAAAGCTGCACCTAGATTGGTCTGCAAACATTCAAATGGTATATAGCACTTTTCTTCAAGTCAACAATGTTCAATAAATGTATCATAACACTAAGTACTTTTCAGGCCAGGTCTGCACTACAAGCATAACCAACAGTGATTAAGGTTGGGAAGAGGTGTGAACAAAGACTATCATGGCTCTGCTGGCAAAAGCCCCTAATACAGTTATACCAGTCAAACTGCACATTTCCTGGCATAACTTATTTTGCTCAGGGAGGCTGGAATAAACTGTGTCAGCCGAAGTACACGTGTTCCAAATATAGACCTGGGTGTCAGTCTCTAGAGAATTTAGATGCTTGTCATGGATTAATAAATACAAAAAGGGAATTGACTGTGTATCCTTATTACTACAGGAGTTTACTTCTCACTTGTTGCAAAGACACTCCATTTTTTTATTTTCTGGCCAGACAATTATCCCCAACCAACAGAAAAAAGCATACCTGTATAACCCATTTGCCAGAGCACATCTGCCTGCAGAGTTTGAGCAACTTGCCGTGGTATAGCTCTCAGTAAACGCCTGCTTGAATGTCTCCCTGTTGCATGCCAAAAACCAGAGCCTAACGACAGACTTGCTCTTCTTAGAGGACGAGATGACTGCCATTTTTGAGTCCATCTGGTTTCATTGCATGGCAATGTAGGATCAGCTAGATATAATTTGTATTGAAGAAAAAATAGTAGTAAAACACAAAACATAGCATAGAAAATACAAATGAAATTATAAGCATAAAATTAGTACACTTTAGTGCTACTTTGAATTAGGGATGTTAAATATTGACTAATTGACAAATCCAATACTCAGTGCATTTTGCATCGACTATTCGATTAATCGATAGGGTGCCTCCACCTCTGAAGTGTAGCAACAACCCTAGGGTGACTCCATGTGGCGCTGCCACTTTGAAATGCCAGAGAGCCCGGCATCAGGCTAGAGATGTCCCCAGGTTGCACACGGAGTTTCAAAGTGGCAGCACCGCATGGAGCCCGGGACTGGCCCCAGGCTCCAAGCGGCACCGCTTCTTTGAAGTGGCACCGCTTCTTTGAAGTACCCCCTCCTCCCCACCCCCTCCCCAGCTGCCTCTTTCTAATAGAGGCAGGAAGTGGGGGGGCGGGGGGGGAAGTGACTAGTCAACTAGTCCTTCACATCCCTACTTTGAACAAAAATTTTAGACAAGCTTTCACTTTTCAGACATTACAAATTTTATTTAAATTCTTAATACATCCTCTAAATACAACAGCTCAATTTTAAAAGCTAATTAATACAGCTTAAATATGTGATCTGATGAACCGAAGACCGTAGGGTTACATCTACACTATGTGCTTCTTTCACAAGTAGCCTTTTCCGCAAAAGTTTCTGCACAAAAGCTTCTTGCACAAGAGCATGTCCACACCTCAAAGCACATTGCAAAAGCGATGTGCTTTTCCACAAGACAATGTTCACATTGCATGGATGCTCTTGCGCAAGAAAGCTGTGATTGCCATCACAGAATTGCCATCAGAGCACCTGTGCTTTTTCCCATAGGGGTTTCATGCACAAGAAACCCCTCTGTAGTGTCCACAATTGTCTTCTTGCGCAATAGCTGTAGTGTTAAAAGCAGTCAGAAAAGGAGGTTTACCTACGGCAGAAAAAGCCCTCTGCTCTGTTCTGCCGTTTAACTGCCCATTTAGTTGCGCAAGAGCTCATTTGAGGTGTGGATGCTCCGCAGGTTTTTGTGCAAAACCAGCTGTTTTTGCACAAAAACCTTGTAGTGTAGACATAGCCTAGGTGACCCCTGCTGCAAACAGTGGGAATTCTGCCTATCAAATCACTAGTAGACTGAATCTATAAAAAACTGTGTTACTAGCTACAACAAAAAAATACATCTGTTAAACCAACTTGAATCCTTGATCATACCTCAGAATAGGTATTCTAAAATATTGATCATTTCATAGTTAATGGGATGAGCCTTTATCCAAAATAAATCATAATGTCCACAATCTGTAACTTCCTAGTTTTGTGGAACTAGAATAAAACCTACAGATTTTTAAAATGAATTTAGTGACATCAGAAATTAGGAACAGTTCTTTTGAAGGATGAATACATACTTACACTCTGAATACTTGAGAGAGCGAAACACTTTCCGCTGGGGGGTTACTCTTTTGATGTTTGGATGGTCTTCCAGTGTCAGTACTCCATCCTTTTGTTTCTCTTTAATCTGGATTACCTCAAAATCACTAGGATAATCACTGGCTGGGTTGTTACGAGGTACAATCCTCCAGTTCTCTATGTCACTGTTCTTCAGTGCACTTGAAATAAATTTACTCCTAGCTTTAGCTGTAAAGTATCCATTGAAAGCCACAATATATTCTGCAAGCAGAACACATAAGAACATTAGAACATAACAATGGCCATACTGGGTCAGACCAAAGGTCCATCTAGTCCAGTATCCTGTCTGCTGACAGTGGTCAATACCAGATGCCCCAGAAGGAGGGATCACAATAGGTAATCCTCACTTGATCCCTCCCATCTCCCACTTCCAGAGAAACAGAGGCTAGGAACACCATTCCTACCCATCCTGGCTAATAGCCATTGATGGACCTAACCTCCCTGAATCTATCTAGCTCTTTTTTTTAACCTGTTTAGGTTCTAGCCTTCACCGCATCCTCTGGCAAGGAGTTCCACAGGTTGACACGGCACTGAGTAAAGAAAAACTTCCTTTTGTTTGTTTTAAACCTGCTGCCTATTAATTTCATTTGGTGACCCCTAGTTCTTATACTGTGAGAATAAGTAAAACTTTTTCCATACCACTCATGATTTTATAGACCTATCATATCCCACCTTAATTTCCTCTTTTCCAATCTGAAAAGTCCACTTTTTTTAAATCTCTCTTCATATGGAACCCATTCTAAACCCCTCACCATTTTTGTTGCCCTTTTCTGAACCTTTTCCAGTGCTGATATATATTTTTTTAGATGAGACAACCACATCTGAACCCAGTATTTAAGATATGGGCATACCATGGTTTTATACAGACGCAATAAGATATTTTCTGTCTTATTCGCTATCCCTTTTTTAATGACTCCTAACATTGTATTTGCTTTTTTCACTGCCACTGCACAGTGAGTGGATGTTTTCAGAGAACTCTCCACGATGACTCCAAGTTCTCTCTCTCGAATACTTGTAGCCAAATTAGTCCCCATCATATTGTATATATAGTTGGGATTATGTTTTCCAGTGTGCATTACTTTACATTTATCAACATTGAGTTTCATTTGCCATTTTGTTGCCCAATCACTTAGTTTTGTGAGATCTTTTTGAAGCTCTTCACAGTCTGCTTTGATCTTAACTATCTTGAGCACTTTGGTATCATCTGCAAATTTTGCCACCTCACTGGTTTACCCCTTTGTCCAGATTATTTATAAATAAGTTGAATAGGGTGGGTCCCAAGACAGACCCTTGGGGGACACCACTAGTTACCTCTCTCCACTCAGAAAAATTCCCATTTATTCCTACCCTTGATTTCCTGTCTTTTAACCAGTTTTCAATCCATGAAAGGACCTTCCCTCTTATCCCATAACTTACTTTACTTAAGAGCCTTTGGTGAGGGACCTTGTCAAAGGCTTTCTGGAAATCTAAGTCTACTACATCCACTGGATCCCCCTTGTCCACGTTTGTTGACACCCTCAAAGAACTCTAGCAGATTAGTAAGGCATAATGTCCCTTTACAGAAACCATGTTGACTTTGCCCCAATAAATTATATTTATCCATGTGTCTGACAACTTTATTCGTTACTATAGTTTCAACTAATTTCCCCACTACTGATGTTAGACTTAACAGCCTGTAATTACCAAGACCACCTCTAGAGCCCTTTTTAAATATTGGTATCACGTTAGCTATCTTCCAGTCATTAGGTACGGAAGCTGATTTAAAGGATAGGTTACAAACCACAGTTAATAGTTCTGCAATTTTCCATTTGAGTTCTTTCAGAACTCTTGGGTGAATGCCATCTGGTCCTGGTGACTTGTTACTCTTAAGTTTTTCAATTTGTTCCATAACCTCCTCTAATGATACCTCAGTCAGGGACAGTTCCTCAAATTTGTCACCTTAAAAAGAATGGCTCAGGTTTGGGAATCTCCACAATATCCTCAGCTGTGAAGACTGAAGCAAAGAATACATTTAGCTTCTCCGCTATTACTTTATCATCTTTGAGGGCTCCTTTAGCATCTCAATCACTCAAGGGCCCCACTGGTTGTTTAGCCAGCTTCCTGATTCTGATGTACCGGTATTTAAAAAACATTTTGTTATTATCTTTTCAGTTTTGGGCTAGCTGTTCTTCAAACTCCTTTTTGGCTTTTCTTATTATATTTTACATTTAATTTGACAAAGTGAATGGTCTTTTCTATTTTCCTCACTAGGCTTTGACTTTCACTTTTTAAAAAATATCTTTTTATCTGTCACTGCTTCTTTTACCTGGTTGTTAAGTCACGGTGGCACTTCTTTGGTTCTCTTATTATGTTTTTTTAATTTGGGGTATACATTTAAGTTGGGCCTCTATTATAGTGTCTCTGAAAAGTTTCCATGCATCTTACAGAGATTTTACTTTTCTCAGTGTACCTTTTAACTTCTGTTTAACTAACTTCCTCATTTTTGTGTAGTTCCCCTTTCTGAAATTAAATGTCACAGTGTTGGGCTGTTTTTCCCACCACAGGGATGTTTTTCCCACCACAGGGATGTTAAATTTTATTTCATTATGGTCACTATTTCCAAGCGGTCCAGTTATATTTACCTCTTGAACCAGATCCTGCGCACCACTTAGGACTAAGAATAGCCTCTCCCCTTGTAGGTTCCAGAACCAGCTGCTCCAAGAAGCAGTCATTTAACATATCAAGAAATTTTATCTCTGCATCCCATCCTGAGGTGACATGTGCCCAGTCAATATGGGAATAGTTGAAATCCCCCACTATTATCGAGTTTTTTAATTTGATAGTCTCTCTAATCTCCTTTAGCATTTCATAGTCACTATCACTGTCCTAATTGAGTGGTCGATAATATCTCTCTACAGCTATAGTGTTATTATTGGAACATGGAATTACTATCCATAGAGATTCTATGGAACATTTTGGCTCATTTAAGATTTTTACTTCATTTGATTCTACATTTTCTTTCACGTATAGTGCCACTCCCCACACCATACATTAATACAAAGAACACACAAATCATCATCATCATCATGTATCTAAGATTCAAACATATTTTTAAAAAATGTATTACCATGTTCTACTACTGTTGAAGAGAATTCCACCTTCAAAGTAAGACGAGAACATCCAGGACATAGGTGGGTCTCATGAGAAGAATTTCTTAGTCTTGTACCCAGATGTTTTTTGCCACAGAGTAAAATTAAAATCAGCATCAACCAGATGTTTGCAAACTTCATGGTCATAAGAGAATATGATTTTATTCCAAGAATTCCATATATTCAAATGACACGTTTTGTCTTTATAAGTTAGTTCAATTAAATGTTGCCTTTGCTGTGCTGTTCAACTGGATAGTCCTAAAGTTTTGTCCAAGTTAAGCAAAAATCTAGATTTCATGGTTTTTTTACATTAAGCCTAGTAAACAGGCTCATTTCTTTCTACGTTTTTTCTCCATTTTGGATTAAAAGATTCTCTCACTCAGAATGTAATATCTGAGTCCTGTACTCCATTTTTGATAGAAAAGGTAAGCACAAGATAGAATTAAGCAATTTTTTTGCAATACAACCTGCAAAATAAACACACACACACACACACAAACAAAATTAGATGTGCCATACAAAAACTTGTATTACAATAACAACTGACATTCCTCAATTATTACCACATAGAAACCATTTTAATATAAAAGTCTCAGAGGGGTACCATGTTAGTGTGTAACTTAAAAATACAGAACAAATCAAAACAAAAAACCCTTAAAAAACAACAATGGTCCTGTAGCACCTCAGAGACTAACAAAAATATATAAATAGTATCATAAGCTTTCATAAGCACAACTTAGATACTACCGATATATTTTTGTTAGTCTCTAAGATGATACAGAACCATTTTATTTTAGATATGCTTCTCTTATTTTATTTTATTTTTGTCGTTTTCAAACCTGCTGACATTGTCATTATAGAATATGTTTGTTATTAACAATTGTCTCATCATTCATTTTTGCATAACATTAAACACAACGGGACCCAAACCTGGCTAAGATTTAAGGGCACTATGGTCAAATATTATTATGTGTATTACCATAACAACTAATAATGATAATGTAACAATGAATATTAAAATTGAGAAGTATTATGGAAAGAGTCATACGAGGACATGAAAATAAGATGTTTTTGTTTTATCAACAAGTTTTTCCACATATTTACTTAGTTGAAAGTACAGACAAATTTCACATCTGACATTATGTTTCATAGAGATTGAAGACAAAGGAATGTAGCGAGGATGAATCCACCCTCATTTTGTCTACTCTCATGCACGAGCAGACCTTAGTTTATACTTATGACAGACAAGCGCCATAAAAATTCCACTCAAGATTCCCCATAAAGGATTTATTATTTAGAGACTTGTTTTTTTTGAATGAAGATTTTATATAATTAGATAATATCACTGGGAGGATTACAGTGTAACAAGGGCTCTGTGAAAATGCTTTTCCTCTGAATCTAGGCCAGCTAGGCACTATCATACACAATGCATTAGTATGCACTTGTTATTCAGAAAACTGACTTTAAAAACAGATAAAATCCTAAATGCTACATTGATATTTTAAAACCTTTACTTGGATTTCAGGATGAAGCAATAGGAAATCTTGGATGGACAGCTCTGCTATCTGAACCAGAGGATACCCAACAGCCAACATTTTTGATCCAAGTTGAGTTAAAATACAGCCTCGTAAGTGACAAGCTATAACAAATACACGATGGCAATGTGATTTATCCTGCTCCATTCAAGAGAGTCAGATAAGGATAAATCTTCATAACTAAATAAATAACTCAAGTATAACAGGAATCCACTGAGGTTTCTAATAAAAAAATGAAGTCTAAAAACACCTGCTGAACTCAGAGAAGAGAGCAGCTGAAGACAAAGCAAGAGGACATGGGGATATAGAGACTCACCCCATCCTTACTGCAAACCAGCCATTCAGCGGTCATAAGAACCAAGAGGCTGAAGACAGTTCATTGATTCCCAATTCCTTATTTATCATACCATCATTTTATTTGTGGTTTACCATTTCCTCTGTGAAAGGTACCAGCAAAGGAGGGCAAGGGGAGGCGGCTTGGCGGCAGCCGATATACATGGGGAGCCAGCTTGAAAGCCAGCTTCCCCATGTGGGCTGGCTCCCACCTCACCCTCCATGTTGCTGCCTCTCCATCAGAGGCAGCAGCGCAGGGGTTAGGTGGCTCCACGAAGCTGGCACATGCAGAAAATTGGCTTAAAAGCCAGCTAAACATGGGCACCGCCTCCCGCCTCCCTCCCCCTTGGCAGCAAAGGGGCAGGTGCATATAGTTATTTTATGATTAACCGATAAGACCAGGTGTGGCGGCGCATCGGGGTTCTCCGCCTCCTGCACCCCCGTAGTGGCACGAACAGACTCCACCAGCCACTAGAATAGAGGGGTTTATTGCTTCTCCAGGATACAGCACAGCATAGATGTAATCTGGTTACAGGGTGGCCTAGGATGACTCAGCCCCCCTTGAGATGGGGGAGACTGGGCCCCTAATTCCAGCCCCTTCCCTAGGCTGTCTCCTCCATGATCCCAGACAGAAACCAAACTAACTAACTTCCAGCCCTGCCCCCCAGCCAGGGCTCCACTCTGCCTTCTTCCCATTGTTCCACTCCCTGGGAGGTAACTGGTCAGACAGGTTCGGAGCCCCCTTGCATAATGACTCATCCCCTGCCCTGCTGGGCCGTGCTACAGACAGCAGCCAGCGGAGGTCACCCACAGCCCACCGCCCAGCATAGCAACCAGCAAGGTACCCACACTACGTCACACCAGGCTTATCGGTTATTCGTGTGTACAACTACATTCTAACATCCTTAATACAACCCTGTTAGTATTTATGCATGTGGACAGGTTTTGGATTCTTTAAAATGCACACAGATGTGCTAGATTTTTTTTGGTGTGTGTTGATACAATTTTTTTTAGCAAGGGCCAGATGGCAAGTTTTTATTAATGTGGTTAATATTATAAATACTGTAGCATTTCTTCATTTTTATTTGTTATATTATTAACTAGAAGACTTTAGGGTTGCCCGGGTCCTTCAGAGCAGGGGGATACTGGTGTGAGGAGTGCAGGGGTCAGGGCAGGGCCTTGGGGACATGGCGAGCTCAAGGATGTGAGAAGGTGCAAGAGTAAGGTTGGGGTGTGAGGAGGGGCTCCAGGGCAAAGGGCAGGGGTGGCTGCTGGCTTCTCGTCAGGGGCAACCCGGACATCAGGGACAGCGCATCCTCCCTGCTGGCTTATCCCCAAGGGCCAACAGGGGCTCTGTCCCTCCCCCACTGGCCCAACCCCTCCTGAGAACATTCATCTATCAGTATCCTAAATGAAAGCTTAAAAAATGAGTGGTCCTGTAGCACCTTAGGGTATGTCTACACTAGCCCCCTAGTTCAAACTAGGGTGGTTAATGTAGGCATTTGAACTTGCAAACGAAGCCCGGGATTTAAATATCCCAGGCTTCATTTGCATGTTCCCGGGCGGGCGCCATTTTTAAATACCCTTAGTTCGAACTGACTGCCCGTGGCTACACGCGGCAGTCAGAAGTTAATCTGATCTAAGTCTTTAGTTCGGATTAACTGTTACTCCTCCTGCAATGAAGTGTAACAGTTAATCCGAACTAAGGACTTACTTCGGATTAACTTCTGACTGCCGTGTGTAGCCAGTTCAAACTAAGGGGATTTAAAAATGGCACCCGCCCGGGAACATGCAAATGAAGCCCGGGATATTTAAATCCCGGGCTTCATTTGCAAGTCTGAATGCCTACATTAGCCACCCTAGTTCGAACTAGGGGGCTAGTGTAGACATACCCTTAGAGACTAACAAAAAAATGCAGATAGAATCAATTGGGTTGTGCCCGCAAATGCTCATGATACCATCTACATGTTTTGTTAGTCTTTAAGGTGCTACTAGACTATTCGTTGGTTTTTAGGTTTAATTTAAATTATTAAACAGATTACGTGTTTTAACTTTCTCATCTTAATTTATCGAACATCATTTTAAATCAAGCAAAATATCATAAGAACATAAGAATGGCCATACTGGGTCAGACCAAAGGTCCATCGAGCCCAGCATCCCATCTGCCGACGGTGGCCAATGCCAGGTGCCCCAGAGAAGGAGAACAGAAGACAATGATCAAGTGATTTATCTCCTGCCATCCATCTCCTGCCCTTGTTATGAAGGCTAGGGCACCATACTTTATCCCTGGCTAATAGCCATTTATGGACCTAACCTGCAAAAATTTATCAAGCTCTTTTTTAAACCCTAATAGAGTCCTGGCCTTCACAGCCTCCTCGGGCAAGGAGTTCCACAGGTTGACTGTGCGCTGTGTGAAGAAAAATTTCCTTTTATTAGTTTTGAACCTACTACCCATCAATCTCATTTGGTGTCCCCTAGTTCTTGTATTATGGGAAAAGGTAAATAATTTTTCTATAATCACTTTCTCCACACCATTCATGATTTTATATACCTCTATCATATCGCCCCTCAATCGCCTTTTTTCCAAACTGAAAAGTCCCAGTCTCTCTAGCCTCTCCCCATATGGGACCCTTTCCAAGCCCCTAATCATCTTAGTCGCCCTTTTCTGAACCTTTTCTAATGCCAATATATCTTGTCCAACACAAAAGATTTCAATATTTTCTTTATTTATGGCAGGGGTATGAAACCCTTTTTGCGTCGGGGTCACTGACCCACAGAAAAATCAGTTGGGGACCACACAAATGAGAAGCAAAAAACCTTCCTCCCAAACCCTCACTCATATGGCCCCCAACTAAGACACTTCACTCTTCTGGCACTCCTGTCCCACCGGGTGAGGGAAAGGGACAAGAAGGACCGAGGTTCAGGGCTTCCCATAGGCCAAATTTAGGTTCCTGGGGTTCCAGAATTAGTGGATTTTGTGGACTCCCTTATGCTCTGGGATAGGAACAAAAATGAGAGGTTCAGTGTGTGGAACAGAGCTGCCAGTGAGTGGGACAGGGATGCAGGATCTGAGCAGGAGGTGGGGTGCAGGACAGGGTAAAGAGGGTAAGGTCTGGAAGGGAGTTTGGCAGCAGGAGAGGGTGTGAGGTGGGGGTATGAGAAGGATTTGGGGGCTGGAGAGGGTTGGGGGAGTAACACAGAATAGATGAGAGGGTGAGAATGCAGCTAGTTGGGGAGGGAGGCAAAGAAGTGGAAAGTAAAGGAAAGTGCAGCTTCTGGAAAGAAAAATGTTACCCCCCCCCCACATCTTCCCTCTTCTCCAGTCTTGCTCCCCTCAGCCCCATAATCCCTCCCCCACAGCCTGATCCTCTGCATTGCCCCTTGCCCCTCAATGCAACCCCGTTCCCATATCCTCCTTCACCCCAGCACAGTCACCTGCAGGACAGCAGCACTTGGATTCGCAGTCCCTTGGGAGTAATGCTGGGGGGCAGAGTCTCTTCCTCACTTGGCCCAGCCCTCTGTCTGCAGCTCCGGGGCTGCCCAGGGCTGGCTCTAGCCTGGACAGGTGCAGCAGAAAGCTGGGAAAGGGGCTCCCCACCCTTGCACACAGCTCCTGGGGAGCAGCATGGTGCAGCCCAGGCCCTGGCACACCACATGTGCCAGCTGCCCAGTCCCAGCTCTGCAAAGCAGGCCCAGCCCTGCTCCCTCCTAAAGCAGGAGGCAGCCCCAGGAATGCATGCATGCACCTCTCCGCCCCCTGCAGGAAGCCAGAGCTGGTGCTCCAGCCTGCAGCTGCATGGCTGAGGCTGGAGCCACAGGACCGGCTCCCCGCTGCGCAGAGAGAAAAGAGGGTCTGAGCTCCCGCCCCACATGCCAGTAAAAATCGGCTTGCATGCTGTTTGTGGCACACATGCCAGGGGTTGCTGACCCCTGTTCTAGATAATATTAATAGCAGAATTGGCAATATTATATTCCTAGACACAGCATTCACTATAAGGCTGTAACTGGTTACAAGAGAGCAAGACCAGGCAAAACACACTCCAGCAGCACATGCTACTCAAGCTCACTGTTAAAATGGTCTTTCACATCTTTGAGATGTATAGCTCTATTTTGAATTTTTCTTATAGAATACGTATCGGGCTGTTCAAATTCACCAGACAGCAGCTCCACCACAGAAACTTTTCCGATTTAATATCTCTCACATATTATGTAGGGCACAGCAGGGTGTTATAACCATTGGGATTTCTCCCCCCGTCCCCCCCCCCCCACACACACACACTGAGCTCCAATCTCATAGGCAGTTTCATGTGTCATGGAAGCAAAAGTTAAGCAAGGACACCTAGGATCACTACCGGTATTTAAACATTCCCAATGGTAATCCATTGATCAGGGAAGAAAGTCTCTATTTGCAGCTTTAACAGTCCTACGTTCTTAAATATGCACCTTCCCTGACCATCCCACACGTCATTTCCCCAGTGATCCACCAGCACTTGCAATACCATAGAAAATAGCCCCTTTTCTGTTCATGTAATGTGCAGCAAAGTGGTCTGGGGCTAAAATACAGATACATTTATTACCCCACCACAGTTTGGGAAGCCCATGGACCAAAACCATCCACTATTGCTCAAAATCCTGCATAGTAAGGATGTAAAAGGTTAACCAGCACCTGGCCCCGCTGGAGCAGGCCCCCGCCCATGGCGTGGCACAACGTGGTGGGCCCTGGCCAGCTGGAGCAGGCCCTAGCATGCATGTCACACAACGCAGTGGGCCCTGGCCGGCGGGAGCAGGCCCTAGCATGCATGTCACACAATGCAGTGGGCCCTGGCCGGCGGGAGCAGGCCCTAGCATGCATGTCACACAACGCAGTGGGCCCTGGCCGGCCGAAGCAAGCCCCTGCCCACAGGATGGCACGGTGGGCCCTAGCCAGAGCACCCGCGGCACAGGCAAGCCCCACAGCACAGTGGGCTGGAAAACTGGTGTGACAAGGTCAGGCCAGAGGGCTGCTACAGAATGGGGAAAAGGCAGCCCAAAAAGGCTGAAAGGCCTGCTAATTAGAGGTGGAGGGCTGCAGGGCAATTAGAAGCAGCTGGCAGGAAGCTGGCCCAGGAAGACTGTAGCCAGCTGATTCTACTTCAGGCCTGCTGGAGGCCTTTAAAAGCCTCCCCAGTTAGAAGGTGGAAGAGAGAGTGAGAGGATGGAAGAAGAGGTAGAGGAAAGAAGAAAAGAAATGTGTTTTTAGCAAAGTCTGGTAGAACTACTGAGGTTTATCACAACATCTTCACAGATCCTGGAGTGAAGGTGAATGTTAAGCCCTACCGAGTCAAAGAGAGGGGAAGTACTGGCTGAAGTTAAGAAAATGCTAAAACTAGGAGTTATTGAAGAATCCCTTTGCCAGTGGTCCAGCCCAACTGTCATGGTAACAAAGCCTGATGGAAGCCTATGATTATCATTCCGAAAGCTGAAGGAGATGTCCAAGTTTGACGACTACCCCATGCCATGGGTAGACAAGCTCATCGACCAACTGGGAAAGGCCTGGTTTCTGGCCACCCTTGACTTGATCAAGGGCCCCCTGGCCGAGGAGTTAAAGAAAAGACGGCCTTTTCAACTCCAAAGGGTTTCTTCCAGTATACTGTCCTCTCTTTCAGCTGTTACATGGGTCCCCTGTAACATTCCACGGGCTCACGGACAAGCTACTACACCGCACACCAAGTATGCAGCTGCGTATCTTGATGATGTTGTTATCCACAGCCCAGACTGGAACACACACCTAGAGAAAGTGGAGGCTGGGTTAGATACCCTGAGGAGAACAGGACTTACGGTAAACCCTGCTAAGTGTGTGATTGGGCTAGCCGAAGCTAAATACCTCGGATATGTTGTAGGAAGGGGTGTGATAAGGCCCCAACTCAACAAGGTAGAAGCAATATAAACCTAGCCCCAGCCAGCAAAGCAGAAGTAGGTCAGGGCATTTCTAGGACTGGTTGGATATTACCGCAGATTCATTCCCCACTTTGCTTCTAGGGTGTATCCCCTGACTGGCCTGACAAGTGCTTATAGCCCCAGACTTTCAGAATGAGTTAATCTTGTAGACTGATGCCTTGTAAGTGGGGTTAGGGTGGCAGTGTTCCCTCTTAAGATTTTCCATCCATGGGTAGGTTGAACTTTCTTTTGGGTAGGTTGAAATTTCTTATCTGTACTACCAATATTGAGGTAGTGTGTGGATGTGCACCCACAAGTATAAACAAAAACCATAGATATAAACATATTTTAAATAGTCCATAGATATGGAAGAAAACATATTAAAGAAACAGATAATTAACAAGGAGCAGTGCTTATGATTATTTAATATGAAAAAATCAAAGAAAATTAACACTACCCTTGGCAGAAGAAGTGTGCTGTGCCCAAGAAAGCTCATGATACCATTTATATATTTTTTAGTCTAAGGTGCTACAGGACATTGGTTTCAGTTTAAGTTTTTTTTAGTTACAGACTAACACGGCTACCCTTCTGAGACCTTGGAGTACATGTATCATCATCCTTTCTAACAAACAGGTGCATGATTCAAAAATCTTGCAAATAATGTTTCACCCTACAAAACAGCTAGCTTCTCATAAGAGAAGTCTACCAGATGGTAAACTGTATTACAATAAGGCCAGATCTTTGCTATGTATTAATTGGTAACACAGGATTTTAAAAAATCATTAAGATCAGAGTTTTAGATATCTGCAACACTCAAAAAATTCTGTTTATAAGAATCTTTTTCTTTCTTATCTTAAGCCACTAACACAGGAGTGGGCAATAATTTTTGATGGAGGGGCCACTTCAAGAATTTGGTAAGTGGTGGAGGGGCCACATTCTTCCATGATATTAATGGAGGATGTGCAGGGGTCTAGGACAGAGGTTGGGTACAGAAAGGAGGTTGGGGTAAGAGACTGGGGTGCGGAATCTAGGTAGGTTTTTGGGTGAAGGAGTCTCCTCTACTTTTAATTCACTTTTCCTTGGCACTGACCATTCACTGAGCACTCCGGCATCATACCATTTACTCTCTCCAGCACAATTTTTGAGTGAGGAAGACAAGGATGATGTGGAGGTAGTTTCCCCCACCTCCCCACCCCCAGAATTCTCCTCCCACTGACAATTCTATTTACTCTGCCAGAACTTGCCCGAGATGCATTGAACATAGGGACCTGTTTCTGTGATATGGACACCCATGGATGCCTCCTCCAATGCCATATACCAGGAGTAGGCAATACGTTTTGATGGAGGACCACTCCAAGAATTTGTTAAGTGCTGGAGGGCCACTCTTTTCCATTATATTAATGGAGGATATGCAGGGGTCTAGGATGGAGGTTGGGTGCAGAAGGGAGCTTGGGGTGTGGAATCTAGGAAGGAGTTTGGGTGAAGTAGGGGACTGTGACCCGGGGCAACGGTCTGGGATGAGGAGGGGGTACAGGACATGGGAAGGGGTTGTGACCTAGGGCAGGAGGAGGTGCAGGGATTTGGGCTGCAACCTGGGGTAGCGGATTGGGGTGGAAGGTCTAAGAGTGAATTGTGACCTGAGGATGGGTGTAGGAGGGGATGCAGTGTCTGGGAAGGTGTATGGGGGCTAGAGCAGGGGTGCAGAAGCTTTGCATTACATAGGGTAGAAGGGGTGAAGAGATGGAGAAGCTAGGAGACCTTACCTATATAAGGATGTTACATTTAGATTAATCAACTAATCGAATAGTTTATGGAATTTGCATCGACTATTCAATTAGGGCACCTCTGCCTTTGAAATGTAGCAAGAGCCAGCAGGGTTCTTGTTACATTTCAAAGGCGGAAGCACCTGCAGGAGCAGGGAACCAGCAGGGGACTCAAGCAGTCCCCCACTGGCCTCATGCGCCCTGCTTCTGAAATGTACAAGAGACCTCAGGCTCTTGTACATTTCAAAAGCAGGGAACACAGGGCCAGCAGGGGATTTTGCCCCTCCCCTCCCCGAGGGAAGCCAGCTTTTGAGCCAGTTCCCCCTAGCACCAGCTCCTGCTCCCTCCTCCTCCCCCACTGCCTCTCTGATAGAGGCGGGGGGGGGGGGGAGAAGGGGGAGCAACAAGTAGACTATCCAATAAGCATAGTAGACTAGTTGATTATATCCCTACTTACCTGGCTCCAAGCCAGCAGCCCAGTAAGCTCCTTAGCCAGGGTCCCTGCAGGAGCCATGTCTGCTCTAAACTGAATGCTGTGAGTCCGGAGGGGAGGTGGGGGGGAGGGGAGATGAGGGCGGGGCACTTCACATGCTGCCTGTCCTGCAAACAAGTAGCAGCTATTGGACGAAACGGGCCAATGGGAGCTACTGGGGGCAGGAGCATCATGAGAAGCCTGTCTCCCCTAGCCTGTCTCCCCTTCCTCCGGGCTCTCAGCATTCAGAAACACACACATGGCCCTGCACCTGGCTTTCTGGAATGCCAGGCAGGGCAGCCAGGGAGTCAGATGGGGCGCTCGTGGCCAGATCAAGCCTGCAGATCATCTTTTGTCCAGTCCTGGAGTAGAGGCTGGAGCCAGCTTATCCATTTATAGCAGGCAGCAGCAGCCTGCTCCTCCTAGAGGCCTTGTGCCCCGCCTCCTTTTCCCCAGCTGATAGGCTGAGCTCCCTGTTTGCACAGGGCATGCTGACCCTCTGTGTGAAGGTCAAAAAAGGGCTGTGTGCCCATGCTGGGTGCAGCTTACAGGGAACTTTGTAGGGCAGTATTGTCGCAAATGGCCGGGGAAGAAGAACATCTGGTCCTGTATCTCAATAGAAAACTCCTGCCAAGGGAACAAAACTACACCATAGTAGAGTGAATGTCTTGCATTAAAATGGGCTCTGGAAAGCCTGCACTATCTACCTACTCAGGTTGAAGTTGACCCTTGTCACCGATCACGCACCCCTGTAGTGGATACATCAGAACAAGGACAGGAATGCAAGGATAGCCAGATGTTTCCTGTCCCAGCAAACCTTCCACTTCTGCATGCAACACAGGTCAGGAGTCCAGCATGGATACACAGATGGCTTGTCAAGGGTACACTGTTTTATGACCCAAGTACCCCAACCCCATAGTGTTGAGCAGGGGAGGGGGATGTGTGACAAGGTCAGGCCAGAGGGCTGCTACAGAATGGGGAAAAGGCAGCCCAAAAAGGCTGAAAGGCCTGCTAATTAGAAGTGGAGGGCTGCAGGGCAATTAGAAGCAGCTGGTAGGGAGCTGGCCCAGATTGGGGTAGAGGAGAGAAGGAGAGAGAGAAAAAGAGAGCAAGGGGTTTGAGACAAAGTACTAGCAGTTACAGAAACAGCAGGGGAAGGTATCCTAGAAGGAGTGGCTGGGCTCCCTATCCCAGAAACCAGCTGCAAGCCCCAATCCCAGACAAAGGGGGCTGGCTGCCAGCCCAAATGCTGGCCAGGGAAGGAGAAACCCTTGATCAAACGTATAGTTTTCAACTGGTTAAAATTTTAAATGGGATTTTACATGGCATTGCAGGATGAGCTTAATGGCCCTGCACACTTGCATCACAACAACACTCACAGAGGATTTCCCAACTTCAAACTGACTCTAGACTGGCCAATCGCAAGCTGAACCTGCCAGTTTTCACAGTGCATTCACCACTTGCATCTCAACTGTCAGCATGGAATGTGGCCCTGTGAAATCTGCAAGTTCTGCAGCCACTGCTGGTTATCCCAACCCTTCATGACAATGTAATCCCATTCACCAATGCTTGTCTCTTGGCCCAGAACTGCCAGTCCACCATCTGCAGCTGCTCTGTGAATGTTAGAAACAATTCAGGGTTGTTGTTATGTCCCACAGCAATCTAGCCTCCAAAGAACGATCATGTTTCCCACAGCTCAGTTTGAAGCTCTGCAAATACTCAGGACCAGACACCCCCTACTAGAAACACTCAACAATAGTGCAAAGGTGTGCCAGATCCATGGTTCTGTCACAGATTGACAGCAAGAAGGGATGTGCAGGCTTGTGGGGATCTTGGGGAAAAAAAAAAAAAAAGACATGAAATATTGGATGCTCGGGATGTTAAAATGGTTAACCAGTCAAACAAGAAGACTTAGCCTGTTAACCATTTTAATCCAGGTCCTGTTGCTGACCCTGCTGCAGCTGGCTGCTGGTGGAGTAAACTGGCAATGGGTAGTTAACTGGTAATCATCCCTAATTGGTGCAAAGGAAATTATGGAATGGTGCACATGATATTATGGAAAGTTGAACTCTTAACTCCCACTCACCGGTGCACAATTTGTTTCGGTTTCACTAGGCATTGCAAAAACTACTCAAGACACCTAGTCCTGGATGGCAGTGATTTGCACTGTAGAATTACACTTTGCATAAATGCAAGAGCTCCTTGGGAGGACATGCACCACTGACATGAGCAGCGTGACATGGCTATATACAAGTGATGTAATAACAGTGACAGCTGTATGCCAACATAATTTAGGTCAACATAATTTTGTGGTATACACATTAGGAATGTAAATGTATAACCGTTTAAACTGATAATCGATAAGCCTGGGCTTACTGGTTACCATTAATGGTTATGTGCAGGCTCCCATCCCCTTCCTGGGGAGTCACCTTCCACCCATGCCGCTGCTTCCCTAGGAGTGGGGCTGAGAGTGCACTGGCTGCTGGCCCCACTCCCAGAGGGCAGCATTTTAATAATCGTATAACCACTAATGATTGTTGCAGCTACACAATAACTAAAAGGGGGGGGGGGTGTAGTCGTTAGCATCAGCCAATAAGCCTGGACTCCTTAGTTAATCCTATTTTTTAATCATGTAAATGACTACATACCAATAATGACTAATAAAAGCATGGCTTTGCAAGTTGGTACAATTTGCTAGCATGCTCATAATTTTTTTTACATTGTCTTTGAGTATATCCACACTAAGAAAAGGTGTGTTGTCACCTAAAATGTCACAGTGAAAGTCTAGCAAAAACAAGGTATTTGTAGTTTTGCCACCTATTAGAAGAAAGATGTGAAGAACAGGCTCTGTACCTTCAGGAGGAGGAAAGGTGGCCTTAGTGCTTTTACCTGACAGAAAAATGGATAAGAAGAAATAAAGTGACGCCAAGGTCAACGTAAAAGTTAGGTGCTCCAGTTAACAACAAAGGCAATTAACCATTGGAACACTCTGAAGGGAAATGAAATATGCACCATCTCTTGTTATATCCAAATCAAGATTAAGTGTCATTCTGAATTATATGTTTTGATCAAAAATCTATCAATCCCTTTTACCAGCTCCCCACCACTCCCTTCCATCCCACCCCACCTCTTTGCCAAAGCTTCTCCCTACACTTGGTTATTAGGTTGGTTGTGCCAGCATTACAGACCATAAAAGCTACCTTATAAAGAAACAGATGGCATCAAATGAAACAAAAATTCTATTCAAGAATTTATGCAGAAGCTTCCTTACTGTGCAAAACAGACTTACAAAAAGTGTTATAGATCGTCAGCACTGAGAGCAATTCTTCACGTTATTTATATAGCTTGGGCCTTTCCAATAAGGAGCTGGGAAAATGGAAGGATCGCTGAGAACAAACTGTATAGCCCGTCCCACAACCCCACACTAAGCAGCTTCTTCTTCCCGCAGAGCTGCGCCACAGGACTCTCGCCTCTTTGCTATGTGACCCCTGGCTCCCATACATGCCACCGATGGGCCCCCTATCCCTTGTGGCGCCGTTGGAGCTAAGGCTGCGGTCACCCCTTCACACCACTGTTGACCCTCCCGCCTGGCCGCCTCATACACAGCTCTGTGCACCGGTGAGGCGCCGCCCCTCAAGCCAGCCTTAGGCTCCCGCCTCCGCTACAACACCCTCCCTCCCCGCCTCTAACCGTCTCTCCTCCGAAGCACCGTGCCCAGGGCCGCCAGACGCCATTTTGAGCGGTGTTTACTAACTACGTCTCGCGAGAAGACGGCAGCCAACAAAGTGGAACTATGACCTGGCGCAAGGGAGGGAGGAGCGAGAGGGGAAATAGCAGAAGCGCATGCGTGAGATTTTGCTGGCCCAATCACAAGGCTATGCTGCGAGATACAAGAAGAGCGGGATCAATGACGTAAACGGGGGTACTTTGGTGGCGCAGGCGGGATGGGTGGCCGGCCAGCCTAGAGCAAGCCGGGCTCGGCGGCGCGGCTCCAGCGGTGTCTGCCGGGAGCTCGCGTGTTCTCCAGGCTCGCTCACCCTTCCGAGGGTGGCACTTGGGGGGCGGGGGAGAGCAGTGTAAGCCGCTCAACAAGTCCATGCTACACAGCTATGGTGACCGTCTTTTCTTAGGGACTTACTAGCCACACCCCCTGACCCCTGCTAGCCACGCCCCTGACCCCTGCTAGCCACGCCTCACCCCAAGTAGTACTCGGGGGTCAAGACAGACACAGATGTCCTGTAACCCCTCGAAGAATTCCTCCCACCGTCCTCCTCCCAATAGGGATGAGTTTAGCCCCCACACGACACCCCCTTCCCCCGCATGCAACTATCCTGCAATTGCATTAACCCAATTTTCACTGCATTAACTCAGGAGCAGAAGCTGAGGGCAGTGTTCCCTCTAAGATTTTCCTCCCAAGAGCAGAGTGAATTTTGTCTTGTGCACCAGTATTGGAGTCACATGAACTTGTTCAGATGTGTTCCACTATGGCACCCAACTTATTAATAAATATAAACCTTTCATTTTTCCCTCTGCTGCCATGTCTCCTACCCTCCCCTTGAATCATCTGCTCTCCTGGTGACCCCCACCCTCTTCTGCTGTCTTGGCTTCTGCTCTTCTCACTCACCTCAGCTCTCGTGAGACCTGCCCGTCTCTTCCCCCTATGTCCACTCATACTCTAGTCCCATTCTGATCATGTGTAGCTACCCCTCTCCTAACACCTCCCTCTACCTACCTGCCCTGCCTCTCTCCTATGGTGCCCATCCCTCCCCTTCTGCTTCACCCCCAGAATCCCCTGGCACCTGCACCTTCCTGATGCCTCCCCCTTCCCTGACTGCCCCTGCCCTCCTTCTCCCTTGTGCCCACCTTCTCACCACCATTTGCCCCAGTTCTCGCATGCTTCTGTGCCCTCACACATGACTTGCTCCATCCCCTGCCTTCCTTATGCCCACCCCTCCTTTCAAGCTCTCTTCTCCCAGCACCCACTCCTCCTTTCTCCTCTTGCCCCCATTGTCCCTCCCAGCATCACCCTGTCCCCTCTCCTCCCCGCTCCTGCCCTTTTCCTCATTGTCTCCTCTTGGCCCTCTAGCATTTCTCTCACCCTGCCCCTTTCTTCTCCTGCCCTGCCCTCTCTCCCCTCAGCACAAGCCCCTTCCTCTCCTCACACCCCCTCCCCCTTAGTTCTCCCTCTGCCCCTTCCCTCACCTTCTGCCTTCCAGTTTGCAGGGCTGGAGCCTGCGGTCTGGCCCAGGAGTCCCCGCAGCCCCGGCCCCAGCTGCTTCTGGGATGGGACTAGGGATGTTAAAGACTGTCCGACAAGCAAATGCTTATCTGACAGTCAGTCGACTAGTCAATTCCGCCCCCCCCCCGCCCTTTGCTGCCTCTATTTGATAGAGGCAGCAAAGGTGGGGAAGGGAGGGACAAAGGGTACTTGGCAGTGCCGCACAGCTGTGCAGGGCTGCCACTTTGAAACCCCAAGGTGGTATTTCAAAGGGGCAGCATCTGCAAAGCAGATCTGCGGCTCAGCTGTGCAGCAGCTGCCCCTTTAAAATACTGCCTCTGGCATTTCAAAGGGGCAGCTGCCAAGGAGCCCAGGGTGAGCTGGGGACTCCCCAGCTGACCCTGGGTTCCAAGAGGCATTTCCGGGGAAATGCCACATAGAACCCGGTGTCAGCTGGGGAGTCTCCAGCTGACACTGGACTCCACGGCGCTGCCCCTTTAAAACACTGAGGCTGCATTTCAAAGGGGCAGTAGCTGCCCCTTTGAAATGCCACCTCTGATGCTTCAAAGGCAACTTACAAGGAGCCCGGGGTCACCTGGGGAGTCCCTAGCTGACCCCGGGCCCCTTGCAGCATGCAGCGCAACATTGAGCCCAAGGTCAGTGGGGGACTCGAGTCCCCTACTGACCCCGGGCTCCATGGCTTTGAAATGCACAAGAGCCTCCGCTGGGGACTCTTGTACATTTCAAAGCAGGCACTGCTGACCAAAGCCCAAGGTGAGCAGGACTTCCCGCTGGTCCTGGGCTGTATGCGGAGTTCCGCATTCCTCCTTTGAAATATACAAAAGCCTCAGCGGGGGCTCTTGTACGTTTCAAAGGAGGAATGAGGAAGTGGCTACGACTAGTCGAGTAGTCAATTAACCGCAATTTAACATCCTTTGGTGGGACCGCTTGCCAGGACTGGAACAGGGACCACCCGCGGTGCTATTTTTGGTGCCGCTGTCCAGTCCCTGCAAGCACCCCCAGCTCCAGCTAGAGTCAAGCAGCAGCTGCACAAGGCCCCTTCCAGTAAGACTGGAATGCACCTCGCGCGGCTGCCACTTGACTCCAGCTGGAGTCAGGGCTGCTTTTGGGGACCCACACTGCAGCACTAAAAATAGCACCGTGGGTGGCCCCCAGCTTCAGCTGGATTCAAGCAGCAGCCGTGCGAGGCGTGTTCCAACTGGGGCAGCCTCACCAGAATGCACCTCGCATGGCTGCCATTTGACTCCACCTGGAGCTGGGGCTTCCCACGGGGATCCGGACTGCAGTACTAAAAATTGCTCCACAGGCAGCCCTGGCTCTTGTCCCAGCACCTGCTGAGCAATGCATGCCTCACCCCACAGCACCCCAGCTGGCTCCGCGTGGCTCCTGCAAGGCTCCAAGGCAGCCCAGAGGAGGAGGAGACAGGGCCACTGGATTAGGACCCTGTGCAGCAAAGGCAGTCCCGTGGGGGGGAGGGAGGAGGAGGATGAGAGAGGAAGGGGCTACTTACCACCGGAAGCTGGCCCGGCTGCCCAATGCACCCTGCTGGGGGGAGGGGGAGGAGGCTGCTGCGCTACGCTGGTGTCCCATCAAGTAGTGAAATGTCCGGAGGGGCTTACCAGGACATTTCACTACTTGATAGGGCACTGGGAGAGAGCATTTAAATTTGGAACAGTCCTGGAAAAAACAGGGCATATAGTCAGCCTATATAGAGGGCCAGGGGTGGATAGAGAAGGGCTTCTACTATGCGATTTGCGAGTTGAAACACCTGAGGGGTGGGACACGTCAGGTCCCCTAGAGCGCGGGTGGGGCATCTGGACTGGGGGTAGGACAATCCATTACCGGTCACTGTGCCTCCAAGGAAACAGTTCATGTGGGCACACCCAGAGAACATATGTAAGAAAAGAATGAGTTCCTAAGTGAACAAGGGTTCATATGCTACATACAGTGCCATGAGGCAATTCCTTAACTTTCAGGAAGGAGGCCCACCAGAGTGGTTTAATTGAAGTTGGAATAGGTTAGCAACTACTGATGCAGTCTTTAAGGAAAAGCAGCAGTATTAAGTTGTCTAACTTACCTTTAAAAGGCAGAGTCTATTAGGCCAGGCAAAATAGGACTTGTTTTGTTATCTTCTGACTACTAGAAAGTGAAGAGGACTGTTGATGTATACGATAAAACCATGGCAAGCATCTCCACTGACACTATACTTTAAACCTGAGCTGGAATAACTGCTTTTTTGCAGGGGTGCAAAACCTCAGGCCTGGCTTGCCTGGATCCAGCCCCCAAGCATTGGGGAGCCCAGCTGGCGCTCCAGCCCCCTCACTGCCCCACCATGAGTCTGGAGCACACAATCTACTAGGCCAGTGGTCTCCAACATTTTTACACTCAAGATCACTTTTTTAAATGACAGAACAAGCCAAGATCTACTGCCCCGCCCTTTCCTTGAAGCCCCCTTCCTTGAAGCCCCGCCCTCTCTATTCTCCTCCTCTCCATCACTTGCTATCCCCAACCCTTATACTGCTGCTTTTTTTTTTTTTTTTTTTTCCCCCAATTCTTCTGTAGGAAGAGGTTTTTCCAACATTTGGCTTGTCTACACTGGACCAAATGTCAGAAAACCCCCTTCTTTTGGAAGCTCCCTTATTCCTCATGGAAAGCGGAAAATAGGGGTGACCGAAAGAGCATGTTTGCTCTTCCACTAAAAAAAGTGGAAGAACAAATGCATCCCTGGATGCAGAAGAGTTTTTCTGGGATATCTCCGGAATCCTGAAAAACTCCTGCAGTCTAGATGTACCCTCGATGGGTTGAGACAGGATGTGTAGGCTCTGGGGTGGGAATGAGGGATTTGGGTGTGGGAAGGGGTGAGAGGTGCAAGTTCTGGGAGGAAATCTGGATGCAGGAGGAGGTGGAGAAGGGGTCACTGGTTCAGGGAGGGGGCTCCAGGCCGGGCAGTGTTGGGGTCAGATGTAGGGTTGGAGTACTAAGCAAGCCACAGGCTTGTGGATGTGAGGGTTCAGGAATTTGGGTTGGGTTATGTGAGGGGCTCAGGGCAGGGGGTTCCAGTGTATGATAGGCTCAGATCTAGGATGTGGGGGAAGGGGGAGTGCAGGAGCATTATGATCCTGTGGCCAGATGGGGGCTTGGCCCCATTTGGGGGTTTGTTGACCAGGCTTCATTTTTAAATAAAATACTATGTCAAACACAAAAAGTTTCAGCATTGTCTTTATTTCTGAGAAGGGCAGGAAACCTGTTTTGAGTCAGGGGTCACTGACCCGAAGGAAAGTCAGTTGAGGCCACACAAGTGAGATGCAAAAAAAACCCTCCTCCAAAACCCCCCAAGCCTCATTAATGTGGCCCCAACTATGCTGGTGGGAGCAGGGGACATGGTACTGAGGGTGCTAGTGGGTGCTGGGGCAAGGCATAGGGTGCCAGTGGGGGCAGGGTTCTGCAGCTGGGGGCAGGGGAGAGGGAACAGGGTGCCGGGAGGTCAGGGGACAGGTTTCTGCAGCAGGGGACAGGGTGCCAGTGGGGACAGGTTTCTGCAGCAGGGGGCAGGGTGCCAGGGGGGCAGAGTTCTGTGGCTGAGGGCAGGGGAGAAGGAACATGGTGCCGGGAGGGCAGGGGACAGGGTTCTATGGCAGGGGGCAGGGTGCCAGCGGGGGCAGAGAGTCCCCTGCACCCGCCTTCTCCCAGGTTTCCACCCCCCCGCCAGAGGAGGGAGCCTTGTCGCACGCCTCCTCCGGGCCCAACTCCCCCTTCCCGCGGAGCAGGGAAGTCCACGAACGCACCCCCTCGGGGCTGACCCCCCCTCTCGCGGAGCAGGGAAGCATGCACACGTGCCCCCTCGGGGCCAACCCCCCCTCTCGCGGAGCAGGGAAGACCACGCACGCACGCACCCCCTTGGGGCCGACCCCTCCTCTCGTGGAGGAGGGAAGCCCCGTCGCGCGCCTCCGCCAACTGAATTTCATTTTCAGCAGTTACTCAGAGTCAGCCTTTCACTAATTAGCATTGCAAATATACTCAATATTAAAACACTGTGTCTAATTTGTATAGAATGAGAACTGTGGCAGGTTTCAAAGTATGAATTGTATGTATACTGAATTTTAAAGAGATCTGACCAAAGTTTCCTCTTAATTTCTTCCATTCATATGTGGAATAAATGTTGTTGTGTGCACCAAGGCATGTGGGATGTGCACCAGTAGAAACAAATGCTGCCCGACGTGGGTGGTTGTGGGTGCTCTGTTACTCAGCTGGTACCTGAATCTTTCCTGGGTGGCTGTCCAGGCTCTCAGCTTACACAGAACAATGGATCTGAACCAAAAATATCACAAGATACTTTTTAGACTTAGCCTTCTAGTAACAGGTTTATACTTAGTCACATCAGCATCCATCCTTTATGTTCAATTGGGGCTGAACTGTAATCCCTTGTACAAAGTAACTATGCAGGCTTTGTACAGAGCACCAAGGTAAGTGGGAGCTGGGTAGTGAGGGAGAATCCTGCTTTTCCAACCCACAGCTAGCATAAAGGAGTCAGGAGTGTTTTTTGCAGCCACTACTGCATCATTTGGGCTTTACTAAAGGCTATAATCTTATACCCTCTACCTTGAGGTTTGGGGCAATGGATTGATGTCGTTGGTGGATCCATGTACTGTCCATCCTTTTGTGCAAGAAGTGAAGAGTACTCTTGCATGGTTTGCCTTCCACCCCGGTGGAGCTAAACATTGTTTTTGCTGCTTTTTAGGCCTTGTATCCCTCAGAAGAGATCAGGATGGAATATAGGGCAAATTATGTCCTCATGGGTCGCAGTTCTATTGGCAGAAATTAGAAGATACCCCAAAATGTGTTTATATCGTTCTACTAGCTACTACATTACTACTACATAATTATTCTATATTTTTAATAATCTCACTATAATAGGTAAGGGAGTGACAATATAGAATCTTAATGATATTACACAGAAACCTGAATGATAAACCAGGTGTTCATAATTCAGATTCCACTTAACATGGGTTTTATATGTAGGCAACAGCACTAAAGCCCAATGTTTGAGACTCAGAATATTTATAGTTTTTGCAACGAGTATTAACACCATAATATATAGTAACAGCTGGAGAGAAAGTATTTAAAGATGCAACAGGTTTAATCTCTAAAATCCAGGATTCTCTGGTCCGGCAATATCCGGACCATGGATATTACTCAACCAGAGAGCCCCAGCTGGTCAGGTTCAGAGGTTTGGCTGGTGGTGAGGAGCGCAGGCCCAGCAGCAGCAAGATTGGTGTGGTGGGGAGCACAGCCCTGGCTGGGACTGGAGGCAGCAGGGCTGGCTCCAAGAAGCACAGACTGGGCTGGTGGGGATTGGCACAGTGGGGAGTGTGGCCCGGGCCAATGGCCAGGAGCATAGCTGGGGACTGGTACAGCAGGAATACCACTGAAGGACTCATTTGGCCAGGAGAGCAGCCCAGAGCGCAGTCCCAGCCCCAGCAGGACTGGGGAAAGCAGGGAACAGGGCCAATAACTAGGAGGGAGCCTTGACAACCCCTGCTCCAGCAAACTCTCTGGTTTGGAACCTCTCAGATCCCCAGGGT
This sequence comes from Pelochelys cantorii, assembly GCA_032595735.1. Classification (NCBI taxonomy): domain Eukaryota; kingdom Metazoa; phylum Chordata; order Testudines; family Trionychidae; genus Pelochelys; species Pelochelys cantorii. The sequence goes on along the minus strand of CM064339.1, from coordinate 7,615,902 downwards.
CCCAGACCAGGAGGTTCCACCTGTACTAGCTACATAAAAGCAAATGTTACAACATTAGGTAAGGTTTTCACCTACTGAAGAAAGAAAAACTAAATATATTTTAAAAACTGAGAAGATTCCACCTTAAATCATGGAGTTTTTTAATTGCTTAAATATTAACTTCTTCAGACATATGACAGATTATTAATGGAGTATCCACTTGAAAATGATCCAAATCTTTCACACTTAATATCGGAAAGCTACCAAACATCTTTTTCTGAACTTCATTGCTGCTCTATCATTCTGGCAATACAGAACACTCACACAAACAAGGGTTTATTAAGAATAAGGCTTAAATGTTTTCTCTACAGTTTTCCAAATTTGAAAAGTAACCTTATGCATTTTTCAAAGACAACATAACATCTCATTAAACATAACACTACAATAAGATTGGAAAACCAATACAAGACAATCCACTCTAAAGAGATTTAGTTGATTTAAAATCTGAGATTGTCTTTATAACACAACATGATTTGGTATCCCTTTCAACTCCTCCAGTGCCCAATCTTGCAAAACACTGAGCTATTGAAATTTCCATTCATATTATTAGAATTTGAGGACACTAAGCAGGAGCCCATCAATCCCATGAAGAATCAACACACTGTCCATCCTCACTAAATTACATGAGAAACTCAAGAGATTTAATTATCTGAACTAATTTTTTTTTTAAGTTTTTATGTCCTGCTCAGCTTTGCTCTAGGCTCAGCAGTACAAGGAGAGCGGCAGGATCCAGTCTTTTCTAGTAACTATGATACGTACATTGTTTGTTTAACAGGAAATGAAAGCATACTAGAAAATCTTTTAAGTTCTTCCAATGCTCAAGTTAAGTTACTGCAGTAGGTTAGCACATCGCTATTTCCTAGATGATATTCTTAATGTATTCTGTGGGATAAGGCGTCCCGACGTAGAGAATTGTTGAGAATCTGCATTCCCCAAACCCAGAACCATTCTGGCATGTACTGTACAAGGAGAAACTACAAAAGAGGGGGAGGAAAAAAGGTTAAAGGATTTGTTCGTTTTACTTGCAGTTTTTGGAACTATCATCGAAGTATAACTCTTTCTGAACATCGACAACATCAATAAAGCAAACAACAATATATGACAAAATTAAAAAACAAATGCTGTATTTTATGCATTTAAAATGGGGTGGGGAACCTAAGGCCCAGGGGCCAGGTGCAGCCCCCAGCTTGTCTGGATCTGGCCCCCGAGGCTTGGGGCTCCCCTCACTATTGGGGAGCCCATGCAGGTGAGGAGTGGGTTTTTTTGTTTCTCACTTGTGGGCAGTCCCTGACTGATTTTTCTGTGGGTCAGTGGCCTCTGATTCTAAAAAGGTGTCCCACCCCGATTTAGAATTTACAAATACAGATGTAAAATCAGGTTCCACAAATCTTAGTTAATACAAAAACTTCCATGCTCACCCCTTAATTATTTCCTAATCTCTTACATCCTCCTGTCCCATTTTTTAAAAATATTCAAATTAGCCACTAGGTGTTCACACTAATCATGTAGCTGCTAACATTTTTGTCAACTACATGATTACCGTGTTTTAGCGTAGATAACCCGCGGGTTATGCAAAGTTTTACAACCCACCTCCACCCCCCCACAGGCTATACTCGTCCGTGTGTAATACAGGGTTTTTTTTACTTCGGTGACGGCTGAGATGCCGAATCAGAATCGCTGTCGTAACCTGAGCAGCTGTCACAGGGAGGGACCAAGCAGGCAGAGCAGAGGGGGATGAGAATTCAGGGAAGAGGTAATCAGCTGTGGGGAGGGAAAGGAGATTCCCCTGCTGTGGGAACCCAGCGACCTTTCTTCCCTCTGTTGCATCTGTCCGAAAGAACGTGGCTGGCTCTCCGTGGGGGGGTGTGTTCTGTTTAAGGACACAGCTCCTTTGCTCAGCTCCTGGCTCAGCTCCTGGCCAGACAGCTCACCCCGGGGGAGTGCACAACACGGGCAGAAGGCACTGGGGAGGGTTGGAGACGGTGCGAGGGGTAAGCCCAGTCACCTTCCCTTCCCATGCAGCCTGGGGCAGACAGCTCACATACTGTACAATTCAAAAAAGTCTACCCTAAATAGGGGGACACTTTTTCAGGTAGTTGAGACTAAAGATGTGGATTTTGTGACAATTTTTTTTAACAAAAATATTTTCAGGAAATGAGAAATGCTAGGTGTTTGTTTTTAATACAATTTTTAAAAAATTTGAGATGCAAATTAAAAGTAGTAATCAGATGCTGGCTCTCCTCCTAAAGCAATATATGTTGCCCACTCATAATTTTATTAAACATGGAAGCAGTCAAGAAATATGGAGTAGTGCCTTTGGTTTAGATTGATTGATTTGTGCTGAAGATTAAAAATAAATGTCCAATACATTGCACTAGTTTTAGCTTCTCGATTTCCATGAAAATCAATGGAAGCCACAAGGTTAAATTTCCCCTTAGATGAAAGAGGTCATGAGAGATTTACTAATGTGAACTAGTTATGTGAACTATTTGGATTAATTATGTTACCTGAATAGAATGGAGCCAATATCCTGTAGTCCTTCTGGATATCCCCAGAGTAGAAACAGCATGATGAGCATATACTTTTGCTGAAGGCACACAAAAAAGCTTGCTTGATAGAATGTGATCACCCAATTGTGTCATGTTTGTGGAGATGAAGAACGGGATTAAACTCTGAATAAAGATTCCTTTTGAAGCATATTCATAATGTAGTGCTCTACTAAAGTGGTCCAAGTAGGCCTAGTAAGATTAAAACATTATATTAGGGTTCCTCAGTTTTTCATTGAGGAATAAAGCACTAGTGGAAAGTACTGTTAAAACTAATATCTTGGATAACTGTACTACTGTTTTGACAAAATAAAAAAAGAAACCCTGGGTTTTGACATAATTACTAGAAAAAATCCAAAATACATCTTTATAGCAAAGCTATAATTTCAGATTTCAGCATTTGTTTATTTTTTTCATTCAACAGTAGGAGACCCAGTTAATTAGTTTAAAAGTATGTCAATTTTAAAGACACTTGCTTCTGGCTGAATTTTTTGTTGTATTTAAACCTACTATTGTTGCAACACGACCTGAATTTACAACTGAAATATATTTTTTCTTTAATACCTGTTTTCTTTCAGTTTACTCAATGCATTAGATATCATTCTGTGTCGTCACTTAGGTTCTGGTCATGCAAACATTATGTATGCGCTTAACTTTTCATATGCATGTGTCTCATTGAAATTAACAGAATTACTTGTGTATAAAATTACACACATGCATGTTTACAGAATTAGGCCCTAAATTTGTGTGTACGGTCCAAACACTTCCTCAGCTCATTTACTCCCCAATGTAAAAAATTAACCTTTAGCATCAAAAACCTAACGGTGGGAACTACAGAGATCAGGCACATCAAATAAATTAGTTTGGCATGCTCTTATGATGGTATTAACATTCCTGCAATGTTGCATGCTGTTACCATGGTATATGGCCAGACATCTGAATGCAACATCAGTCTGGTATCAGACTGGTGACTAAGTGGTAACCTGGTATGACCCTTGATTCTCATATGCCCACAATACTTCCAGCGCTGCTTTGCTTCTGAGTGATAACTCATGGGATTTTTTTTTTTTTCAGAATTCCTCATTGGCTGTAGGAGGAAGGAGCAAGTCATCTTCCTTTCCCAACCTCACTATACTTGTGGAGAGGAAATAAACTGAACATTAAAAACAAAACCCCAACACTTTAAAAATAAAAAATTTCTTTAAGCAGACACTGAACCTAAAATGTCATTATCTCACTAGTGCTTCTCTAACCCCCAAGCATCCTTGACCCTGATCCTGCAAATACTTAGCCTGTTAGTAATTCAACTGAAGTGAATGGGGTGACTCACATGCTTAAAATTAATCAAATGTTTACAGGATTAAGACCTTAATCAGTAATCCTACCACTCCAGGAGTTTGTGGAGGAAGCAGGAAGCCTGATACTAGTTCTACTGCTATCACCAGAATTTTAGTCACTACTAAAACTTCTAGGCAACTCAGTAGTATTAATACTTGGAACTCCACATATAGGTAAGTGAAACATCAAAACACATCCTTTTCTGTAAGTTTTGCAAAAAATAGCCATTTAATGTTCTAAACCTGACATTTAATACAGTATGAACTGAAGAGCAAAATGAACCACCAGCAAGTAGCTATGCTAATCTACTTTTAGAGGTTTACTATAATTCACAGCAAATGACTGGGAATGCTTTGCCATACACTTGAAAAAATAGCTTTATATGACAAAAATGTGAAAAGCTCTAATATTTTAGTTAGCAAGCATATATATTAAAACATCTGAAATATCCCAGGACGTGCCCTGTGTGGGTGCCCAGAGGGGAACAGAATGAGGTCCAGAGCGATCCCTCTCCCTTGCATCCCTGTATAAAGAAAAGGCACAGTTCTTGAGCTTCAAAAAGGCCCGGGCTAGCATTATTTGTGACACCAGCCAACAGGGCAAAGCCCATTTTCGTACAGCATTTACCAAATAGTGCTTTGATCCACGACTGGAATTCCTGAGCACTACCACAATACAAATAAATAGCCTCACACTCCTCTGCACAAGCCAGTGAGCTCAACAGGCAAGGTAACAGAACTGCCACTTTGGGTTGTGCCTTTCCCAGAACTCCAACAAGGAGCTAGGACTTTTACTGGAGTTATTGCTGCATAACCCCTATGATATAGGCCTCAGTTTAAAGCCATATTCTGGCCCTGAAAAATTCTAACTATACACTGTACATGTAGTATTTACCCATAAGATTTGAATGCCTCCTTTAAGAAATTTAACTTATTTTTGTTCCCCTGGATGATTGTGTAACAATATAACATTAAACATGACCCTGACTTACCTTGGAGGCTGAATACGCTGCCATCTGTGGAGTGGGTTTGCAGCAGGATCCAGAAGAAACATTCACAATCGCACCTCTTTTCCTCTCTACCATCCCTGGCAGCACTATATGCACCATCATGTTAGCAGCAGCAATATTTACATTGACAATTTCCCATAGTTTATCCTCAGATAACCTGGTAAAATATTCTGGGTAGGCATAAAACACTCCCACATTGTTCACCAAGATCCCAATGTCTTTGTCTCTGAGGGCTTCCTTAATGGAAGAGTAAACCTCACGACCTTTGCTGAAATCTGCTACTATAATAGCAGTTTCAACGTTATATGTTTCAGCTATTTCTTTAGCTACAGTCTCCAGTTTTTCTTTGCTCCGACTGATTAAAATAATGTTGATACCATGGCTTGCCAGTTCTTCAGCATAGGCTTGTCCAATGCCAGCTGTGCTACCTACAGTAGAAAGATAGTAAAGTGGAGATATGGCAGCTAGTATGGTGACCCCAGTTTTCTGTTTCCACTTCTTATTTCATTATGATATTGTTCCCCCTTAAGGCGATAAGAAATAAGTGATCAGCCCCGGTCTCAATAAACCATACCAGAGATAGACTTGTCAGTTACAGTCAGTTAAAACCTCAATTCTAACAAAGTAGTAAATGGATCTATAAGAGTGGTGTATTGTTTAGAATACAGAATTAGAAGACTGAGGAAAGTCTGGTGAAGAGAAGATGTCAGAAGTGCAAATTTTACCCGGAGCCAAATCTGAGTACTTTGTGTAAGTCATTACACAAGAGTGTCAACAAGATGCTGGATACATATCTGCCTGCCATTCTGCTCCTTCAAGTCATTTTTCAACTAGAAGTCTGTGCTCATCATCTTAAATGTCAACTGCTTCTGAGTCTAATTAGACATGCAGAACCAGAAGAGTGGCTAAGTAAAGGGGGAAAAAATGACAGACTCCAGTAATATTTAAATGAAAGAGGTTGTGTCAGATTGTAAGAGCACAACAGAAGTCAGTAGGACTCTCTAAGAGCTGAAAGACTGGATCATCTGCTTAAAAGGGATGAAAAATATTGACGGAGGATTTAACGGACAATGCTGTTATTTCAGAGTCAATATTTACAGTGAAAGGCTCTAATTCAGCTAAAAAATATAATACATATATAATAAAATATAGTACATATATCATAGATAGGTAAATAATTACTAAGCTCAAACAGGGGAAAAGCATCTTTCAAATCAAAGACACGTACCACTGTCTTCCAGACAAAAATACACTGTTGCTTTCTCTTACCAGTGACTATAGCCCATCTTCCATACTGCTTGACAAAATCAGCCCTGCTGACCAGCTTGGGGATGAAATGCAACCTGATCAAACTGTAAGAATTACACACAAGGGTGAAGCATTTTCTGGCCATATACCATGCTCCAACTAAAGCCAGCGCTTCCATGTAACAATTGCAGGAACGACCAATCTCCCTGTACAAGAGGTTGAAACTGTCAACGGCAGCCATGGCAATCAGAAAGCTAAAAAAAAAAAAAAAAACCTCATGGGTGATATATAGACAATTATTGGAACCTCTCTGTTTAGCAAAATACAAATATTACACTGCACAGCTTTAGAACAAAGAATAATCTGATCGAAATGAAGTGGAATTTTACTCTTTTTGTACTGATATTCAGTAAAATTTCAAGGAAGGAAGGAAGCCAGGATACCAACACAAAACTATGCAACCATGTCTAACATTGGGAAAGTATACTGTTAAGCTCAGCAATCTGACTTTCCTTTTCCAAAAATGTAAGCCTGTTTATCATCACCTGTCCACTAGGGATGTAAGAAGTAACCGTTTACACCGTTAACCAATAAACCTGGTCTTATTGGTTACCGTGAACGGTTACATGCACACTCCCACTCTGCTCCTGGGGAGCTGGCTCCCAGAGCACACCATCTCCCAGGCTGCTACCCTGCACTGCAGATGAATGTAACAGTATAACCATTGAAAATTTCAGCAGTTACATGGTCAGCCAATTATCTGCTTTGTAACATCCCTACTGTCCACAAAAAATTGTTTGAATTCTACCCTACTTGAAATCCTAATCCATACTTATCTTTTCTTGGCTTCTTTATTGCAATTCTTCCCCAGTAAGCAACAACAATGAAAAAGGTTTAGAAAACCTGACACATTAGAAAAGGTAAAATATCTGCATGTTTAGTCTTGCACTAAGATGAACGATGGGAGACCTGATAACTGTCTTCAAATATGTTATAAAGAAGATGTTGATCCATGCCCAGTGAAAGTGCGGCAAGAGGGGGTTTCACCTGAAGCAAGAAAGATTTTGGTTAGATATTTGGAAAATCTTTCTAACAATAAGTGTAGTTAAGCACAGGAGTAGCCTTCCAAGGAATGTTGTAGAATCCCTGTCACTGGAGGTTTTTAAGAACAGGATGGACAAATTCTTATCAAGGATGGTCTACATTTACTTGGTCCTGCATCAGAACAGAGGACTGTATTTCATCCCATCCAGCCCTACGTTTCTATGATGCTTTGTGCTCCAAATCCTATATCCAGACTGTCACTTGAAGAATGATTTCGCCCATCCTAAGGCATGTTTCCACACATGGATGATACCTTACAACACCACTAATTCCCTAAGGGTATGTCTACACAGCAAAGTTATTTCAAAATAACAGCCGTTATTTTGAAATAACTTTCCTAGCGTCTATACAGCCAAACCGCTATTTCGAAATTAAATCGAAATAGCAGAAGGCTTATTTCAAATTTGGTAAACCTCATTCCACGAGGAATAACGCCAAATTCGAAATAGCTATTTCGAAATAAGTGCTGTGTAGACACTTATTTTGAAATAGGGGGCCTTCCCAGGGTGCCCTGGTGGCCACTCCAGCCTCAACCAAGAACACTCCTCTCCCTCTCCCTTCCCCGGAGCCCTTAAAGGGGTTGACTCTGGCCACAGTGCCCGTGCCAGCTCCAAGCCTGCCAGCCCAGAGCCAGCAGTCACTGCCCCAGACCCAGTGGCCCCAAAACATGAGCCAGCAAGCCACTGGCAGCCAGCCCTCCACCACTCCCCAGGAGCAGTCTGCCAGCTCCCAGGAGCCTGCCAAGGCCCGGAGAAGGCGGGCGCCTTCCTGGTCCAGGGTGGAGATCATGGACCTTATTCAGGTTTGGGAGGGATGCCCCCAACGTCCAGGATCTCCGCACTAGACGGAGGAACGTGGCCGTCTATGGCAGGATAGCTGCCAGCCTGGCAACCAAAGGCCACATGCGAACCCAGGAGCAGGTTTGCATGAAAATCAAGTTGGTCCGGCGAGACCCCCAACCCTGAGCTTCCCCTCCCCCTTCTTCCCCTTGCTTCCCCTTTCTAGCTCCTTCCTCCCAGGTTTCCCTCTCCCCTCTCCTTTCCCCAGTCTCACCAGAGTTTAATTCCGCCCCCCCAGTTTTGTTAAATAAAGAGAGTTTGTGTTCATGAAAACACGTTTATTTAATCTGACATCAGGAAGGGGGGTTAGGGAGGGGTAAGTGGAAGGACGTGAGGGAGGGATGGGACACAAGCCCCCAGTGGGGCAGACCAGAGAGGCTCTTAGTGCTCCTCAGGGTGGAAGCTCTCCTGCAGGGCCTCCTGGATACTGACAGTCCCCCCGATGGACCTCCGGGATGGCAGCCTGCAGAAAATGCAGCCATGCTTGCAGCAATGTGTCCACGAGAAGCACCAGAGTGCCCAGGGGCAGCTCTGGTTCCATGTTGCAGAGTGCTGTGGTATCCCAATTGAGGGTAACGAGAGCACGCAGAGACAAAATGCTTTGCTGTCCCTCATCGAGGTAGGCAAGCAAGCAGAGAAACCTGAGAACCGGCTGTCCAGGGGGGCTCCCTTCAAGCACAGTCCTCAGATAGCCTCAGGCAGCAGCCACACAAAGTAACTCCTGACCTGATGCCCTGCTGGACCTGGTTCCGGCTGGTCTTAAATGCGATTCAGCATCCACTCAGTGTGGACGCACTATTTCAAAATAGCAAAATGCTATTTCGAAACGCATTTCGTGTCTAGATGCGTTATTTCAAAATCACTTATTTCGAATTAACTATTTTGAAATAAGATATTTCGAAATAACGCTGTAGTGTAGACATACCATAATACAAGATCAAAGCAAGGACTGCAGTTTTGAAGGCATTCCCTGACTTTAAGTCAACCTCCCTCTAATTCTTTCGTGCCTTCTTCTGCTTATTCTGCATTTGCCTTGCCTTTCTGTCTCAGCCCCCTGTTCTTCCTCTACCCTCAATTTCACCGCTATTTGTGCAAGATCCTTCTACTTTGCTGCTCCAACAGCCTAAAATTGTTTCCCTTTACTTATCACCTCCCTACCACTGATTTGGTTTTCCATTTCTTTTCAAATCTCAGGTGAAAAGATCTCTTTCCCCTCTCCTATGTAATATTTCATTTCCTCTCTGCTATCACTCTGAGTGGCTCGCCCCTGCTCTGCAGCGACACGACACACACGAGGCCCACCATTCCCCTCCAGTAGCGTGTGGCCATCGCCCTCTGGAATCTCTCCACGGTGGATAGCTACCGATCCATGCAGAACCAGTTCAGTGTGGGGAGATCCACCGTCGGAGCGGTGCTCGTGCAGGTATGGCAATCTCTGGCCACTGTGCCAGGAGGGAGGGTGCAAAGAGAGGATGGGCTGCCCTAGGGAAAAGGGGGTGGGAGGTGGTGCAAGTCCCCCTCCCCGGGAGGATTTGTTCTGTCCCACCCGCTTTACGGACTGCCCGCGGTGGCCAGGATTGCAGGGGGGGGGTTGCTCCTAGGGAGTGGGGGCACGGGACAGTGGCGGGGAAGAAGCACTCTCAGCCACCCTGGCACCCCTGTGACTCTCAGTTTTGCGTGTCCCTCTGCAGGTGGTCAATGCCCTCAATAGAGTGCTGCTCCGCAGAGTCATCCGCCTCACTGATGTGGACGCAGTGATTCAGGGGTTTGGCGCCCTGGGCTTCCCCAACTGTGGGGGGGGCAATTGACGGGATGTACATCCCCATCCGTGCCCCGGAACACCAGGCCTCCCTGTACATAAACCGAAAGGGATACTTCATCATCCTGCAGGCTGTGTCTGACCACTGGGGCCACTTCGTGGACATTAATGTGGGCTGGTCTGGCAAAGCACACGACGCACGGGTTTACCGCAACTCCTCCGTGTGCCAAAGGCTGCACGCCAGGACTTTCTTCCCCGAAGGCCACATCAGGGTCGGGGATGTGGACATGCCTGTGTGCCTGGTGGGGGATGCGGCCTATCCCCTACAACCCTGGCTGATGAAGCCCTACACGGGACACCTCCCAACAGGCCTTTAATGCCAAGCTCGGCAGGGCCTGCATCATGGTGGAAGGGGCATTCGAATGGTTGAAGGCCCGTTTTAGATGCCTCCTCACTCACCCAGACCTCTCCGAGCGGAATGTTCCGCACGTGGTGGCAGCGTGTTGTGTGCTGCATAATTTGTGCGAGAGGAAGGGGGAGGCTTTCCTGCCAGGCTGGATAGCAGAGGCCAACCACTTGGCTGGCCTGTACACGCAACCCCACACAGCTGCCAGCCAGGAGGCCCATCGAGGGGCTATCCGTAGCCAGGTGGCCCTGAGGGAGAGCTTCCACCCAGAGGAAGACTAAAGTCTCCCTGGTGTGCCCCGCTGGGGGCGTGTGCCTCATTTCACCCTCACATCCTTTCACTGACCCCTCCCTAACCCCCCTTCCTCATGTAAATAAAGACACGTGTTGACAAAAACAAACTCTCTTTATTGAACAAAACTGGGAGGGGGGGGGGAAATGAGGGGAGGCGAGAGGGTGGAAGAGGGGAGGGGGAAACCTGGGAAGAGGGAGCTGGAAGGGGGAGGAGAAGCTCAGGGTTGGGGGTCTTGCTGGCCCACCTGTCTCCTAGCACTGCAGGTGGGGGGGGGGCCTCAGCGTCCCCGGGGGGGGGGGGAGCGGGTATGGAGGGTGGGGAGTGGGGGGAAGGAAGAAGCAGGAGGGGGAGCAGGAGTGGGAGGAGGAGAGGTAGCTGGCGCGGCAGCAGGGGCTTGAGCGGCAGGAGGCAGCAACCTCTGTACTAGGGTCTGCAGGTTGTCAGAGATTGCACGGTCCTAGTCAAGCAGCTCCCGCCACCAATCCCACCACAGCTGCAGGTCATCATGCACCCAGTAGTCCAGGGTGCGGTGCTGGCCTCGCAGGATCCCCAGGTGCTGCTGCTGGTACTCCTCCTGGTTACGGGTCAGCCTGCTGGCCCGGGTGCGGGAGGATGTCCGAGGTAGGGTGGTGCGCCCTGCACTCGCAGCTGCTGCGGCTGTGGAGAAACAAGAGAAGTGGTCAGTTATCCCTGGGGACACAGTGGGTGAAGCCCAGCCCCCCTCTGCAAGGTGAGGATGGCAGGTCTCCACACCCTCAGAGCCGATGTGCTTGCACACAGGCCATGTTCGGCATGTCCTGCTATCCCCGGGAGTGGAAGCTGGCCCGGGACTGCACCCATGCCCCTCTGCTATATATAGTGCTGGTGGGGGGAGGGGGGGGTGGAAGATGTCCCCTACCTCTGTGTAGAGGGGGCTTGTGGAGGGAGGGCATCGTGCAGTGTCCCACCCCAGGGTCAGGAGCATGTCATGTGCCTTCATACATACACGCTTCTGGATAACAGGCCAAGACCCCTGTGTGGCAACCAGCTGGGGTCACATGCCCAGGGGTGACACGGCACATGCACAGGTTGCTGCGTGATCCATGGTCTCCCTCTCCTCCCCTCCCACCCACCCCCGACCCCCTCCCAGCCGCATAAGGGGACAGTGATGGCACTCACATGTCGTTGCCTCCCCGGTCTTGGATGACACCGGTGACAGGCTCGCTGGGATGGCTCAGGCGTCCTGGGTGCACGGCACACTCCCTCCAGACTCCTGCAGCTCCTGGCCATCCTCTTCCTCCTCCTCCGTGGACTCATGGCCACCTGGGGGGCACGGACCATCCGGCCCCCCAGGACACAGTACAGGGCATCAAAATAGGGGCAGGGGGTCTGGGTCTGCCCCTGGTTGGGAGCTGCCCCCTGTGGCCCTGGGATAGGCCTGCTGCAGCTCCTTTATCTTCATGCGCACCTGCTCCTGGCTTCGCATGTGGCCCTTGGTGGCCAGGCTGGCAGCCATCTGCCTGTAGATGGCCACGTTCCTCCGTCTAGTGCAGAGATCATGGACGTTGGAGGATTTCCCCCAAACCTCAATCAGGTTCATGATCTCCACACCGGACCAGGAAGGCGCCCACCTTTTCCGGCCCATGGAAGCTTGCAGACTGGTCCTGGGGAGCGGTGGAGGGCTGGCTGGCACTGGCTGCCTCGCTCATTGAGGCAACTGGGTCAGGGGCAGCGACTGCTGGCTCTGGGCTGGCAGGCCTGGAGCTGGCACAGGCACTGTGGCCAAACAGACTTTATCCCTTTAAGGGCTCCAGGGAGGGTGGAGAGGAGAGGAGTTTTCCTGGTTGTGGCCAGAGTGGCCACCAGGGCACCCTGGGAAGGGCTGGAGGCCCCCTATTTCAAAATAAGTGTCTATACAGCACGTATTTCGAAATAGCAATTTTGAAATTGGTGTTATTCCTCGTGGAATGAGGTTTACCAATTTCGAAATAAGCCCTCCACTATTTTGATTTAATTTTGAAATAGCGGTTCGCCTGTGTAGACACTAGTGAAGTTATTTCAAAATAACGGTTGTTATTTCGAAATAACTTTGCTGTGTAGACATACCCATACAGAGGCAGCATTGCAGAGTGGCAGTAGCCCCTGTCCTGTAAAATACAAACTTGACAAGGAAAAATACCCAAAACAAACAACAAAACAAAAAAAACCCACCACATTTTCTGCTAACCTCTTTCAGTTAATCATTCCTTGTAACAGTAGTGGGTAACAAACAGAAGGACATTTTTAACCTGAAATTATTCCTTTAACTCTCTCACAGATTTAATGGTTCTGTCAGATAATCCCTGCAGGTTCCTTACTTCTAGAATGCCCTCTCAAGTCTGGTCCACCAAACTACCATGCACTCTCCATTCAAATACTGCCTTAAATCTTACCTCTATTAGAACAGCCACAGATTCAATTATATTTTAAAACCGTTTAGTTTTACCACCCATTTGAACCTATACTTAAATTGGGTTACCATACAATCTTCTACTGTTTACATGTATGATGGTGCTCACTGCTTTAGTACTCAACTACCTTCTGACTATCTGAAAACAAAAATAATCTCTCTCTCTCTCTCTCTCGCTCCTCTCATCCTGAAGGAGAAATAATGTGACCAGTTTGCATGTTAAACCTTGTGCTGAGAGATGGTATAATAATTAGGTGGAGATGGACATCACACTATAAATCTGTAAATTCTTTAGAACAGTGACCAAGACAAATGGGAGGATTGGGCCAAAAGACATCTGATGAGGTTCAATGAGGACAAGTGTCGAGTCCTGCACTTGGAATGGAAGAATCCCAAGCACTGTTACAGGCTGGGGACTGACTGGATAGGCAGCAGTTTGGCAGAAAAAGACCTGGGGATTACAGTGGATGAGAAGCTGGATATGAGTCAACAGTATGCACTTGTAGCCAAGAAGGCTAATGGCATATTAGGGTGTATTAGGAGGAGCATTGCCAGCAGATCTAGAGAAGTGATTATTCCCCTTTATTCGGCACTGGTGAGGCCACATCTGGAGCACTGCATACAATTCTGGGTCCCCATTACATAAAGGATGTGGATAAATTATTAGGGGGCTGGAACACATGACTTACGAGGAGAAGATGAGGGATTTGGGCTTATTCAGTCTGCAGAAGAAAAGAGTGAGGGGGGATTTGATAGCAGCCTTTAACTACCTGAAGGGGGGGGTTCCAAAGAGGATGGAGAGAGGCTGGTCTCAGTGGTGAGAGATGACAGAAGGAGGAGCAATGGTCTCAAGTTGCAGTGGGGGAGGCTGAATATTAGGAAAAACTATTTTACTAGGAAGGTAGTGAAGCACTGGAATGGATTTTCCAGGGAGATGGTGGAATCTCTATCCTTAGAGGTTTTTAAGTCCTGGCTTGACAAAGCCCTGGCTGGGATGATTTAGTTGGGGTTGGACCTGCTTTGGGTAGGGGGTTTGACTTGGTGACCTTCTTAGATCTCTTTCAACCCTATGATTCTTATCTTTCCATTTGTTCTCAAAATCATCCACTGCACTTTTGGACATTATGAACCAAATAAATAACTCTTTCAAAGCATACAAATCTCAACTGTCCATGAGATCCTGAATTTAGAAAACATTCAGAAAAGATGTTCCAAGGGAAGAAAACTAATATTTTTTCCGAAGTTCAATGCATTTTGTATTCATGTAAATCTGAAAACTGAAACTAGCTTCATATTTTTTAAGGAGGAGGAAAGCAAAATCATTTTAATTTCATTTCTATAAAGACATTGGCAAAACTAATAAGATAAACTTCATATTTCAGTGACCAATTTGTGATAGCACTTTCAAGAAAATGTTAAAATGACTTCAGTGGGAATGATAGAAGGATCGTCACCTTTTTAATAGGATTAAACAGTGTAATCTGCATGAAGAACACGAATGTTATAATGGCAGTGCACATCAAACACATAGAAAAAAAATCTGACTACCACTTAGGGATGTGAATGGTTAACCAGTTAACTAGCAAGCATCACCTACCACCAATCAGGGTTGCCACACCTATCCAGGTTTTCCCAGGATCATCCCTTTTTTGAGGTAGTTGACCCAAGAAACCTTTAAGAGGGCTTAGTACACATTGGCACCTGTCCAGTTTTATGGACTCGGGATCATCCAAGCTATCCCTTCTTTTATACCTCAGAGGTAGCAAAAACTTTTCAGTGCAAATGGAAAGAACTAAGAGACTGGGGAAAACAATGTATAGCTTACTTAACCCAGGAAATGCTGGTTTTAAAACAATCTGATCCTTAACAGATCTAAAAATGCCCCATTTAATCTAATGTGTGAGAGATAATGAAAATGAGGAGGAGGAGGAAACAAAAGGAGAAATTAGAGAGGATATGGAGGACAAGAGAAGTGAAGTTATGATGAAATGACATTGGAGATGTATTAAAAAAAAAAAACAATAAGCACTTACAAATCCTTAATTCTCTTTTTAAAAGTGGGTGGTTCTCTCTCTCTCTCGGCAGTTTGCTATATTTTAACAATTACCTCCTAAGTAAATATATTTAGGATAAACTGGTTCTATTTTATCTTCATCATTGTAAATTGTAACAGTTGTCATCAGTCCTTATCTATATACAAGACACTATTGCTTACAATTAGGTTTCATGATATTACTCTATAGAAAAGAGAAAGAGTCTCACCGGCTCAAAGAACTCACAAATTATACAAACATAAAATAATAAATCAGATAGAAAATATGAAAGACCGGGGCATGGACTCAGCACAGTGCAGGATTTATGTAAATAATATAAAAGTACAGAAACAGATTTTACGTCTAGAAATACGACAGCTAGATACTCACACATCCATAGCTTAAAGCAATATCACAGAAGTACTGGGATTCTCATCACTTCCTGGAATTTCATTAGTTCAATATTTTATGGCTGCCTGAATTTGCTTAAATGCAACTATAATACTACTGTGGCTTTGAAAGGGGGTGTGGAGGCATTTTTAATCCTTGAGATAAAAAGCAACATGTCTTACTTAGCATTACAGACTGAATTTACTACTTGGGATGCTCTACAGCTGTATTAGCTATTAAATGTAATGCTCTTTAGTCGGCAAACAGGAGTGTCATAACCCATGTTCTCTCTAATTTTTTCCATCCATGAGCAGAATGAATGTTATGTGCACTGAGGCATATGGGGATGTGTACCACCAACAGAAATACATTCTGCTGCCTGTGGGTGCTCTGTTCATCAGAAAGGCAGCATCTGAATCTCTCCTGGGTGGCCATCCAAACACTCAGGTTATAGGGAACACTGGCCATAACTAATATAAATAACGCAATTTACTTCCAGACTGATGCATACAAGATTTATTCCCTGAATGCACACATTCTTCTGCCCTACGAATTCAGTAAAGTACCATCATATTTTGAGAAACAGAAAGCTTCTTGGAAAATAGCCTAGGGCAGTCAATGTTACACTCTTTGTAGATCAGATAATCTTGTTTCAAATTGGCTATTTTCCTCCTCTCCCACCACTCCAGTTGCTACTTGTACCCCCATGTTTTTTGCCTGCACAGCCTTCAATCCCCACAATTCTTTATTTTATCTTCCAGCGCATCTGAAGCCTTGGGTGCATATATTACATCCCAAAATTATGCTTGTTTCCTTTGCTATGTTAAGATATTGTACAGACATTTAATGTACCATTGACAAACACCTCCCAGTATTTCTCTTGGCTTCTCTGTTTTATTCTTCCTTATAGGCTATTCACTAATTCCGCTCAAGGCCTTTGCTGGCATCAGTAGATGGAGATCTCTGGCTATGGGACTGCAGGTGGGTAGCATTAGTTGAAGAGGATGTGGGACAAGAGCAACTGGGAGATGTGTTGATTCAGTGCATCCCACAACAGCAGACTTCCTGACATAAGTCATAGAATCATAGAACTGGAAGGAACCTTGAGAGGTCATCAAGTCCAGTCTCCTGCACTCTTGGCAACACCAAGCACCATCTAGATCGGGATGGGGAACCTCAGGCCGAAGGGGCTGGATGTGGCCCCCAGCTTACCTGGATCCAGCCCCCTAGACTCATGGCCCCTGGCCCCCCCAGGATTGGGGAGTCCGCACTGGTGCTCTAGCCCTCCCCTACACACACACTGCTGGGCTGGAGCACACAAAATCTACTAGGCTGGGCCCTCTAGGCTCTGGTGTGTGAGGGGAATGTGGGGAGTGTCTTTCTCCTTCTTAGTTGGAGGCTATGCTAGTGTGGGGTGTGTTTTTGTTTTTTGGCTTCTCACTTGGGTGAGGCCCCTGACTGATTTTTCTGTCCGTCAGCAGCCCCCAACCCAAAAAAGTTTCCCCAAACCTGATCTAGATCATCTCTGACAGATGTTTGTCTAGCCTGTTCTTAAAAATCTCTATTAATGGAGATTCCACAATCTCGCTAGGCAATTTATTCCAGGGCTGCCTTCTTCCAGTGTTAACTGTGCAGTCCTGTTCTCTGTTTGAATCACCCCTTCCTCTCTCCCTCCTCCCTTCCTCTCCCTGTGTTAATCACAGCAGGAATGAATCTGACCATATGCCTCTCATCAATCACTCAATTTACACTGAAATAAACTAATATTCCTGACAAATTGTGTGTTAATCTGCTTTTACATATTTACTTGTGTAAGTCAAGACCATTTACATACAAGGAAACCAAAGTGAGAGTGTCGGTTACCCACAAAGTATCTCCCTTTTCACCCTGAATGATTTCCCTTTACTGACTCTGTTCTTTCTCTTGGCTTTTTCTCATATCAATACTTTTCTAGTCTAAGCATTCTGACCCTGTTAATTTCCTACCTTATAGAATTTGTACCTATAAATTATTTTTAAAACAAACAACCCCTAAGCTTCCTATCAATAATTTATTCCAAAAAGCAAGAGGCTGATGGTAAGTAGCATAAGCATATTTGTTTTACTTTAATAGAGTTTTTTTTTCTTACCCAGGAAGTCCAGACCTTACAACAGAATACATATCAAGAAATCCATGAATTTTACGTACCCTGTGAAAAACTGGTCCAAGGTTTCTGGTTATACTTTTGAAGGTATTTTCTATTAAATAATAAATCAAGAAGCAAATCCTCTCCTTGCTCCTATTTATTGCTTTAAGAGCTTCAGCCCCTGCAGCTTCAAGTTCAGAGTAAAACCTGGATAGTGGATTCACACATTGCTTGGCCAATGTATCAAGAACATCACTGGCAAACTACAGGTCATAAAGATGCAAAATCCAAGTTTGTGGATGCTCAGCTTTTAAAGAGGAGCAGCAGATCTGACATTTCTAGGTCCTGCACATGCTATAAAAAAAAGTTAAGTTACAAAATTATGTTTGCAGTGTAACCAATGTACAATACACTGGCATTACTTGAAGTTTCTAAGGCCAGACATAGTTCAATAAGGATTCCCCCTACCCTGGTTTCTTTTGGGGGAAAATAGTATTTATATTATCATTCATGTAGATACCTTAAAAGGACATGGATATAAAAATGATTAGTCTGTGAGAGAATGAGTCAGTTGCATGGTAACACTGGAGCATATCCATCCCTACTGAAAGCAAGAGTAATTTCAGAGACTTGAGTTGACTTGACTTGATTTAAACTTTCAGCCAATCTAAATTTGGTCCATTTTATTCTTTCCCCCAAGAGGAAACAAAATGCTGGGTTTGGTTTGGTTTTTCTAACAAGGGAGATGAAGTTTGTGAGTGTTACAACACTAGGGACAAACTGGGAAAATAATGTTCACTCTTTTAATAGAGGAAAAAAGAGAATTAAAGAAAAAAGAAAGCCTACTCAAGTGAACTATAGATTACTAATATCAAGAGCATGTGTATAAAACAATTTTGATAAAGTTCCTAAACATTTTGAATAGTTAATACACAATGATTATGAATGTTAAGAACATTATCAACATTAAACAGGCCATCATTATTCATATTCATAATACTAACAACTGAACTTCATCCATAGGTATGGAAGTCATGAAGTGTAGTGAGTATCTCAATCCTTATTTGGCAGAGGAGAAAAATGAAGTAGAAACTGATCTTCCAAGCTTCCAATCCACTGCCTTTACCACAGGACACTAAGGCTCCAATTCAGTAAAGCACTTATGGATGTGCTTAACTGTATTAAATAAAGGTGTGCAAGTCCATCTTTGCTCATCAAAACACTAAGTCATGCTTAGTGCAGCACACAATATCTAAAGTATATAAATACTTCATGCAAAGCCCAAACACTCAAAGCCTCCTGGATTTAGGCCCACACCTGCAGCAAATGTTCTTAGTCCTAAGGAGGCAGGCCTCTTATCCGGGCAATGGTTAATAATAAAGAGAGCAGGTCACTGAAATAGAGCAATCAGGAGTAAGGATGTTAAAATGGGGTTAATTGACTAGCTGACAGAATTTCCATCGACTAGTCTATAGGCATTTCCCCATTCCTCCTTTGAAATGTACAAGAGCCCCTGCTGGGAACTCCACGTACAGGAAGTCCCGCTGACTCTGGGCTGCACATTGGTGCCTGATTTGAAATGCACAAGAGTCCCCAGTAGCATTTCAAAGCCATGGAGTCTGGGCTCCATGCTACACTGCATGCCACTAGGAGCCCGGGGTAAGATGGATCAGCTGTGCGGCAGGCTGCCCCTTTCTCTGTGGCAATTCAAAAGGGCAGCCCTGGAACCCGGAGTCAGCTGGGGACCCCCTGGCTGACCCTGGGCTCCACATGGCATTTCCCTGGAACCCGGGATCAGCTGGGGAGTCCCCAGCTGATCACGGGTTCCACGCGGTACTTCCCTGGAACCCGGGGTCAGCTATGCGGCGGCTTCCCCTTTGAAACTGCGACCTCAGCCTGTTTTAAAGGGGCAGTGGAGTCCGGGGTCAGCTGGGGAATCCCCAGCTGATCCCGGGCTCCACGGCTGCCCCTTTGAAAGGCACACAGGCGGCATTTTAAAGGGGCAGCCGCCGCACATCTGGTCCATGGCGCTGCCACTTTGAAGTACTCCTTACCTCCCCGCCCCTTGTTGCCTCTATTTTATATCAACTAGTCAAAATACTATCCGATAAGCAAATGCTTATTGGATAGTCGACTAGTCTTTTACATCCTTAATCAGGATTGCTTGGTAAACTTAGCAAAAGTAAACAGCATGCATTTAAATGCGGCCAAATGTAAAGTCATGAATCTAGGAACAAAGAAGAACACTCTCCTAGGAGTGAGAGACTCAAGGCATGTAATCCATTTTGTTTAGGAAGATTAAGGGTTGACTTGATCACAAGATATATTTATGGCCCTATCAAATTCATAGCCATGAAAACCATGTCACAGACCATGGAATCTGGTCTTTTGCATGCTTTTGTCCTACATTATACAGATTTCATGGGGGATCCCAGGATTGCACAAATGGGGGGCTCTGACCCAAAAGGGAGTTGCTGGGAGGTCACAGTACTGCCACCCTTACTTCTGTGCTGCCTTCAAGATGGGTGGCTGGAAGCAGTGGCTGTTGGCCAGGTGCCCAGCTCTGAAGGCAGCATCCTCACAGCAGCAGCAAGGGTGGCAATACCACAGCAAATCCTCCTCCCTAAGAGCGGAGCTGGCAACTCTTGCCCACCCAGCTCCTGGGGAAGGATGCTTTGCTGCCCTGCCACAGCACAGCTTCTTCTCTGGGAGCTGGCTGAGTCTAACCAAGACCATTAACCGATAAGCACCAGCTTATTGGCTAAAAGGTTAATCCATTAAACGCTAACATCCCTAGGACCAATGCCTCCAGACTCAAGACCAGTGTAAGCAGAGCTCTTGGGTGGCTGCCCACAAATAATTCAAATGCCAACCAACTGATTAGCAGAATGCCCACAGCTGGCAAGATGTGCTTCTATTGGCAGTGCACATCTGCACATTACTTTGTGCACGTAACAACATTTATTCTGCACATGGATGGAAAAAATTGAGGGAACATTGTTCAAGACTCTCCAAAATAGAACACAACCAGTTTCCCTTTCATTTTTTATGTCCATGTGCAGAATGAATTTTGTTATGCGCACAAATTCAAGAGCCAATAACCAGAACCTGAAACTACCCAAGTTAAATCTGAAGACAAGGCGTACATTTTAATAGTCATTACCCATCTAAACAATTTACCAAGGATCATGGTGAATTCTCCAACACTGGCAACTTTTTAAACCACGGTTGGATGTTTTTCTGAATATACACTCTCATTCCCGCAGGAATTAGTTCAGGGAAATCCATGGTCTGCGTTACGAAGAGGTCAGACAACAAGGCCACAGCGAAGTCCCTTCCGGTTTTATTAGTCTATGAAACCCACCTCCTCCAGGCCTGCCACTGCCTAGATAGACCCCGCATCCCCCCTCCTTCTCCTTCTCCTTCTTCTTCCCCTCCTCCTCCTCCTCTCCTCCCCCAAACCCAAGCCCTCTCCCCCAACCCATTTCCCGAGACCCGCACTCCCCATGCATCTCAGACCTTCCTTCGCGGCTATGCCTTCTTCCGTACACCTCCCCCCGCCTTGCTCCGGCGGTACCTGGTCGCGCGGCGAGACTGGCCTACTTCCAGTTCCCCTCCAGCGAAGGCCCCGCCCATTCCCAGATCACCTGACTCCTCGGTGGTAAGGTCGGAGGCGGGGACGGTCCAGACGCGGTTGCTAGAGCGTTCAACTGGTAGTCGCGCGGGGGCTTCTGGTCCCGCAGTTGAGTCGCCATGGTTACGGGAGAAGCGGTTAGAAGCGGTTGAAGCGGAGGGAAGCTGGTGAGTCTCTGCTCCGGGAGGTGGAAACGGGCGCACGACCCCGAAATGGGCGGGGAGGGGGGGGAATCCCGGGCATGGAAGGTGGTTAGTGCAACTCCCCTGTGATCAGTCCCTCACAGTGTGTGTGCGTCCCCCCCCCCCCAGTCACGGAAACGGCGGGAGTGTGACCCCGCCGCCTCTGGGACAAGCGCTTCGTGAGGGCAGGGTTCTGCATCCCCCACTCTGAGGGAGTTGCACCAAGGTCAGTAACAGAAGTGTGGTGGTCGCGAGAAGTTCTCTGAGGAAATCCGCTAGTAACCTCCCTGGAGCTTGACAGTTCGCCTTGTACTCTGCCTGTTGCAGTCTCCCACTTTCAGTTTTCATGTTAATCTCCATAGTCTCCTTTTAATAATTTCTCATGTGGAACTGCATCAAATGCCTTATTGACATCCAGATATATTCGATCTACTGCATGTATTTTGTCTGAAAAATCAGTTGTCTCTTCAAAGAAAGACATTAATAACTGTTACTATCTCATGAAGTAAGTTGTCTTGGGAGAAGAGGGAAGGAATTATCTCATGAATTGAGAAAGAAAGAAAGAAAGAAAACATAGGATAGGAATAAATGGTCGGTTTTCAGAGTGGAGAGAAGTAACTAGTGGTATCCCCCAAAGGTCCGTACTGGGACCAATCCTATTCAACATATTTATAAATGATCTGGAGAAAGGAATAAAGAGTGAGGTGGCAAAATTTGCAGATGATACCAAACTGCTCAAGATAGTTAAGAACAAAGCAAATTGTGAAAAGTGTCACAAGGATCTCACAAAACTAGGTGATTTGGCAATAAAATAGATTAATTTTAATGTTGATAAATGCAAAGTAATCCACATTGGAAAACATAATCCCAACTATACATACAAAATGATGGGGATTAATTTAGCTATAACAACTCAATAGAGAGATCTTGGACTCATTGTGGTTAGTTGTCTGAAAACATCCACTCAATGTGCAGCAGCAGTCAAAAAAGCAAACAGAATGTTAGGAATCATTTAGAGAGGAATAGAGAATAAGACAAAGAATATCTTATTGCCTCTATATAAATCCATGGTATGCTCACATCTTGAATACTGTGTACAGACGTGGTCACCTCATCTGAAAAAAGTTCAGTTGGAAATGGAAAAAGTTCCATTGGCAATGGAAAAAGTTCAGAAAAGGGCAACAAAAATGTTTAGGGGGTTTGGAACACATGCTATCTGAAGCGAGATTAAAAAGACTGGGACTTTTCATCTCAGAAAAGAGGAGACTAAGGGGAGATATGATAGAGATCTATAAAATCATGACAGGTATACAGAAAGTGAGTAAGGAAAAGTGATTTACTTGTTCCCATAACATAAGAACTAGGGGTCACCAAATTAAATTACTAGGTAGCAGGTTTAAAACTAACAAAATGAAGTTTTTCTTCATGCAGCATACAGTCAACTTGTGGAAATCCTTGCCAGAGGATGTTGTGAAGACCAGGACTTTAACAGGGTTAAAAAAAGGACTAGATAAATTCATGGAGGTTAGGTCTATCAAGGGCTACTAACCAGGATGGGTAGGAATGGTGTGCCTAGCCTCTGTTTGCCAGAGGCTAGAAATGGATGAAGAGGGATCATTTGATGACTACCTGTTCTGTTCACTCCCTCTGGGGCATCTAACATTGGTCACTGTTGGAAGACAGGATACTAGGTTAGATGGACGTTTGGTCTGACCCAGTATGGGGGTTTTATGTTGAATACAACAATAGAAACAGTTGTAGAAAATAAGGATGTAATAGGATAACCATTTACAAAGTTAACCAATAAGTCTGTGTCAATTACTTGCTTTTTAAGATCCATGGTAGAAAAATCTACAATTACTTCCCATTTAGACTAGTTACCTTTTGCAGTTCACCAAGCTTGTGTTAATCCCCTATTAATCACTCTGTTTATAAACAAAATTTTGTTTCCCTGCCTCAGGGATGCAAGCTGGGAGCAATCTCCTGTCTCAGCAGAATTTATTATATTGTACACTCAGGCTGCCTGCCTACCTGAGGCTTGCGGGGGGAGGAACAATACCCTCACATGCCCCACCCAAAATCCATCCAGGGTGATATCCCCCATGTGTGGGGGAAAGCTGTTCATGTGATATGGGAAACAGAAGGGTTTGGTACTCCTACCCACAAGGAATTTGTAGGACATATGAGAAGTAGAGGGTTAGATGATGCACCCTACAAGGAAGGAGATGGCTGAAACCTCCACAGAGTAGAGGATCTGTGGGGGACACCCGCACAAGGCAGGGGCATGTAGTAGGTTAGAGTGGGTAAGATTAATATGACACGCCCAGCTGCTATCAGAAATAAATAAGAATATTAATTTCTGATGCAAAAAGATCCAACAGCCTCAACACAGGACTTGTACCCATAGTAGTT
This sequence comes from Pelochelys cantorii, assembly GCA_032595735.1. Lineage (NCBI taxonomy): Eukaryota > Metazoa > Chordata > Testudines > Trionychidae > Pelochelys > Pelochelys cantorii. The sequence continues at coordinate 7,592,116 of CM064339.1, read as the reverse complement.
CGTATCTTCTGATACTGGATGAATGTTTTAAGATCAGAGCTGTGTATGCTTTCCATGACTCATATCACCCTTGTTTGTTTTATACAGCATTTGTCACCCTATCTGAACATTATAATTCAGCCCAATTTGTTCAAGAAGTCAAAATGAACCTGGCCTGACATTCGTTATTTAATATTTCTAGGCTACGTCTACACTGCGGGCTTCTTGCGCAAGAACTGTTTTGCGCAAGAGTTCTTGCACAAAAGGTCTTGCGCAAGAGCACGTCCACACTTCCATGTGCTTTTGCACAAGAAATGTGCTTTTGCGCAAGAGCATCCATGGCAGTGTGGACACTCTCTTGTGCAAGAAAGCTCTGATTGCCATTTTAGCTATAGGTGTTTCTTGCGCAAGAAACCCCTGTTGCCCGTCCACACTGCCTTCTTGCGCAAGAGCTCTTGCGCAAGAGGACTTATTCCTCTTGGGGAGAGGAATAACTCTTGAACAAGAAGCCCTCTGTTCGGACGCTTTACTGTAAATTTACTTGCTCAAGAACGCATGTGCAGTGTAGACGCTCTGCAAGTTTTTGCCATTCTTGCGCAAAAAGCCTGCAGTGGAGACATAGCCCTACAGTGGTAATGCCGACTGACACCATTTTGCTGTGCATTTTACAGATATAGAAGATATTAATCTGCACTAAAAAGTTTACAATCTAAAATAATACAGAATAAAAGATAAAGGAAGAGTGGGGAAAAGGATCCACCTACAAGCAATGGGCTAAATTGTTCCAAGCACTTACTCATATACACAAAGGAGTAAGATTCTTTCCCTTACTCTCCTGCGTGACTGAGTTCCCTTGCTTTGGCCCTGGGAATGTGGTGAGGGAAGAACAGAGGTTGTTCTTAATTTCCAACAAGCAAGTGAGCAGGGCAAGTTTGACTGGGGAAACAACCAAAGGCTCCTCCTGCTTCACTATCCCTCACTGGAGTAGCCACTCAAGTACATAAGGGACAATAAATCATATCCTGAAAAGGGTTGAAGAAACTTACATTTTCTTATGGCAGAAGAGTTATCTCTCTTTCGGATATCAAGTTTTGTTGAGGAAACTAATGTCGACATGCAGAAATTCACAACTGCGAAGTCACCAGCATGTGTTCACACTTGCCCCCTTTGTCGACAAATTGTGTTCACATTGAGAGTTCCCTCATTGACAGTAGGGATGTAAAATCCCAATTAATCAGTGAACCAGCTAAACATTAGGTAATTAACAAAGTGGGATCCCACCCTGTTTCCAGGGCTGCTGCTGCCGGCACCAACAACAGAATACTCCTAGCCCTGGTTCCAGGGCTGGGGCCATTGCCAACACCTGCAGCAGAATACTCCTGGTCCCCAGGCTGCTACCATCAGTGGTGATAGAGACTCCTGGTCCCAGAGCTGGAGCTGCTGCCACCACCCCATGGCAGGAGACTCCCAGCCCTGGTCCCAGGATTGGGGCTGTTAACAGCTCCCAGTCCCACTGGAGCAGCTGACTGCCTATGGTAAAGGCGATACTTTTTGGGTAACCAATTACCCGTTCACATCCCTAATTGACAGCAGGAGCAGTGCACTGTGGGTATGAATCCCACAGTTCCAGGTGACACCATCTGTTGCTAGGTGTTGTAGGACCATGGTACATAGCGCGGGGCATCTTGGGACCATGTAAAATATTTCATCAGGCACTACTTTGTTCCATGGCTTCCAACTACCTTTTGTGCCTTTTTTCCATCTGCCATTCTTTGCTATGCCCTCCAGCATCTGCAGCAAGAAAAAATGTATCCCATTCTTCTCTCACATGCTCTGTTAACTGTTGTGAGAACATTGGTCATGGCAGCAGACATAATTTTGAATTTACTGACAGAGGAAGAACACTGGCAGGAGCCTGACAGTGTGTGTGATATGGACAATGGCAACTGTCATTGCATTTGGCACTCATAGAGCAGCTAGACAGGATAGAGTCAGAGGCATAGTGAAGGGGGCCCGGGGGGAGCAGTTGCCCCTGGGCGCCACGCTGGGGGGGCCCCGGGCTGGGGTCGGAGCAAAGCGCACGCTGCTCTGGCTCATGTGACACTTTTGAACAGAGACCCGGGAGTTAGCTAAATGCTCCCGGCTCTCTACACACTGCGAGCTGAGGCAGCAGGGCCGGATGGCAGCAGCAGCCACTTTAAAGGTTAGATTTCCTTACCCAGCTGTTCCGTTCCTCCGGTGCCTGGCTCTGAGGGGGTGGAGAGGATTTGATAGGGGGGTGCTCCCAGCGCTGGAGGGGGCCCGGTTCAGGGTGAGGGGTGAGTGCATTGGGATGGGAAGCTCCGGGGGTGGGGGCCTGGCTCTGGGGAAGGGCTGAGTGCATTGGGATGGGAGGCAGTGGGGGGGCCTGGCTCGGGGGAGGGGTGAGTGCATTGGGATGGGGGATGCTGGGGGGGGGGCTGGCTCAGGAGGAGGGGTGAGTGCATTGGGATGGGGGGGCCTGGCTCTGGGGGAGGGATGAGTGCATTGGGATTGGGGGACGCGGGGGGGGCCTGGCTCAGGAGGAGGGGTGAGTGCATTGGGATGGGGGGGGCTGGCTCTGGGGGAGGGGTGAGTGCATTGGGATGGGGGATGCTGGGGAGGGGCTGGCTCTGTGGGAGAGGTGGGTGCATTGGGGTTACTTATAATTTTTTTTTAATAAAAGATACTTTATAACAAAAGGAAAAACTTTAAAAAATAATAGATTACATTTTAAAGACTAACAAACATATAGATCAGGCATGTCAAACTTGAAGCCCACTGACGGCCACAGAAATGAAAACTGATAGCTTTCAGGGACACCAAAGAAAATGTACTTCTACTGGAAATTTGTAATTATTTATTATTATAGATAATGTTTTAGGTATACTTTATAATACTTTTTCAGGTCTTGTTTTAATATAATACAACAATTTGAGGTGTAAAATTGTTATTTACTCATAAAATAATTTTTAATTTAAATATAAATTTAAGGTACTTTTAAATTTTGTATATGATACATAACTTGTTTTGCTGAAATAAAAACAAGTATAGACCATGGTCAATCAAATAGCACAGGCTTCTGTGAAAATTTCAGATACTTTGTAAGTTTGAGATTTTGCATAAACATATAATTTATTCATACAATTGCAAAAACTTGACATATATTTGATATAAAATTAATATACATTTTGTGATTTTATTTGGAAATAAATAAATAAAAACCAAAACATTAACATAATATCGCCCTCCACTCCCCCAGAGCCAGGCACTCCCATATCCCCATGCTAACCGAATTCCCCTCCGCTCCCCGAGAGCACCCGCCCCGCTCTAACCCAATGCCTCCTCCCACCCCCAAACCCAGGCACTCCCAGGCCCTCCCCTGCCATACCTAATGCCTGGGTCCCAGAGCCAGTGTCGCTGCCGCCACACATTTCTTCCTCAAGCGCTGGGGAGGTGTTAGCACAGCAGCCAGCTGTGAGCAGGCACTTGATACCTGTGCAGAGCAGCCCGGCCAGCCATGATCTGCACTTGGCCAGTGCTCCGAGCGGCTAGCGGGCTGTGCTTTATTCTTTTATAAAATGTAGTGGCAGGCCACAAAAAATTTAGGTTGGGCTATATGCAGCCCACCAGAAGCCTGTTTGACATGCCTGGTGTAGAGGGTATCATGAGCTTTTGTGGGCACAAACCATTTCCACCCACGAAAGCTCATGATACCATCTACATAAGGGGTGGGCAATAATTTTTGCCCAGGCGCCACTTCAGGGGCCTAAACAGGAAGGGGTGGGGCTACCCAGACCATGATTGGTCTGAGGTGGGGCAGCCTCTTTGCTCCCTCCTTCCCACTAGGCACCCATGTCTCTGGTAGGGCAGGAGGAGGCTTCAGGAGCTCCCCCACCCCCAGGCCAATCAGGGCTTGCGGGCGGGGGAGCGTGGGAAGCCTCCTCCTGCCTTGCGAGGAGTATGTGGCGCTTGGAAGCGCCGCGTGCTGCTTGCAGGGTTTGGGCAGAGCAAAGAAACCTTCACGTGCTCCCCCGCCCCCAAGCCCTAATTGGCCTGGTGGCGGGGGAGCAGCAGGGCCTCCATGGACCGGATCCGACCCACGGAGGCCCTTTTGCCTATCTCTGATCTACATGTTTTGTTAGTCTTTAAAGTACTATTAGACTATTTTGTTGTTTTTTAAGTTTTTCCTGTTACAGACTAACTCAGCTACTCCTCTGAAGCTTATAAAAAAGGTTCTATACTATACCATTCCTTTTGGCCGCCCTGTTTCCTTTCTCCTTTGGCGAGTTGGGCAGGCAGGAGTTTTGATAAAAATGTATCAGACGTGCACACGGTGCCCACTCTACCTCAGCTGGTGCTGGATAATCAGAGCCTCAATTCTAAAGGAGTTGGCATTACTGAAGTGATAGATCACCCTACGTTTTGTTGCAGATTTTCCATCTCCCAGTCATGGCAGAGACTTGGGATTAACGTGGCTTTCTCAACTAAAAGTCTTATACATGTTTGGATGTTGTGATTGTGAACACCTGGAGAGGCAGTCTGCTCAAGGCAAAGTTGGCCTTGAATCTTGATATCCATGGCTTCAGTTGAATGGCTTGTGTGAAATTTGGAAGAGCAGCTCAGAGAGACCTCTCTCCTTTACTTAAGGATAGAATCTCATGGCAGCCTGAAGGAAAAAGCCCTCATGGCAGACAGAAAGCCACGCTTGCAGGGTATTCTCAGCCTTAGGATACTTTCTGCTTCAAGTGCCTTCAAGAAAGTGAGGGTGATTCTTGAGTTGTGTGTTAGTTTTATTTAAAAGTTTTTCCAAGTATTATTTTAACAGATAAGTTAATCTCTTACATTCATAACTCTCCTGTAGTTTTTCGCTGTGCGATAATGTGAAAAACAATTAGGTTAACTAGGTAAGTAAATGGGAAGTTAGGAAGCATTACAGATTGTTTACAATAAATTTATTAGGTATCATGTTAGTCTTTAAAGTGCTACAAAACTTTTTTCTTTTTGTTTTACCAAGATCAGACTAACACGGCTATCTCTCTATTACAATAAATTTGATATGCTCAAAATCTTTTTTACTTTTTATTCATTAAAGCAATGTGTTACTCATTTGCTATAACAGTGGTTTTAAATGCTTGAATGAAATATAGTGATGAAATTCATATTTAGGTTGTATAACATTAATTTCTCTCATGTTTTATAAAACTTACATATTTAAGAATTTGACATTTTTTATGTAAAAGACATGAACCTAATGAGCAGGGCTCGACAAATCGCTGTTTCTACTCGCCCGAGGCGAGTAGATTTCAGCCGGTCGCCCCGTTCACCAGCGGCACGCGCCTGCGCAATGCGGGTCATGAGCAGTGCAGGGCTGGCAAGTAGATTTCGCCGCCGTTTGTCAAGTCCTGCTAATGAGAATGGGATATGAACAAATTAAAGAGAAAAAAATATTAAACAGAATGTAAACCACAAAACTTTATAATATATATGTGTGTAGTTAGTAAAATAAATAATTCATTAAACAATAAATATCCTAAGAGGTGGATTATTTACAGTGGTATAGTGAGGAGGGTGTGGGGGGAGAGGGGAAGTGGCCCCTGGGTGCCACACTAGTGAGGTGCCAATATAGTCCTCCTAAATTCCCCCTGTCATCCCTCTGCTCACCTGTTCCTCCTCTGCCCACCACCACCGGCTGGCGCTACCTCCTCCCCTCCTCTCTGCCCCCAGCCCGACGCCCTCCACCTCTGCCAGAGGGTTAGTGCGTGCAGGACCCAGCCCCAAACTGGAGGGGGTCGGGTAAGACATGGTACAAGCTCCCCCCACTCCTCCCAGGGTCGGGCTCAGCTGTGCGCCAGGTTCGGGGCCCCACCATTTGGCGGCGAAGGTCTACAATTTTGCCTTTGCCCCCGGGCGCATAGCACCCGAGCTACGCCACTGGATAGAGCGGTGCTTTTAGACTAGGGAAACCAGCACTGATTGGTGGGAGCACATCAACATGTAAGTGTGGGATGAAGAGCAGTGACTCCAGAACTTTAGGATGTGTGACCATCCCAGAGCTGTGTGTTGAGCTGGCCCCTGACCTGCACCGCAAGAAGACTAGAATGAGAGCTGCCCACTTGGTAGAAAAGCGTGTGGCAATTACTGTATGAAAGTTGTTGACTCCTGACTACTACCGATCACAATCAGTCACAAATCAGTTTGGAGTGGGGACGCCTACTTTTGGGGCTGTATTGCTGCAAGTATGCAGGGCAATAAATGGCATTCGGCTACAGAGGATCATGACTCTGGGACAGTGGTCTCCAACCTTTTTACACCCAAGATCGTTTTTTAAAGGTCAGGACAAGCCAAGATCTACCCCATCCCTTCCTCAAGACCCCACCCCTTTCTTGAGGCCCCACCCTCTCCGTTCCCCTCCTCTCCATTATTTGCTGTCCCCAGACCTTTCTCACTCTCACTGAACAGGAGGTTCGGGCTCTGGGGTGGGAATGAGGGATTTGGGTGTGTGAAGGAGTGAAAGGTGCAAGCTCTGGGAGGGAATTTGGGTGAACGTAAGAATGGCCATAGTGGGTCAGACCACAGGTCCATCCAGCCCAGTATCTTGTCTGCCAAAAGTGGCCAATGCCAGGTGTCCAAGAGGGAGTGAACTGAACAGGTAATGATCAAGCGATCTCTCTCCTGCCATCCATCTCCACCCTCTGACAAACAGAAGCAAGGGACACCATTCCTTACCCATACTAGCTAATAGCCATTTATGGACTTAACCTCCATGAATTTATCTAGTTCTCTTTTAAACCTGTTATAGTCCTAGCCTTCATGACCTCCTCAGACAAGGAGTTCCACAGATTGACTATGCGCTGTGTGAAGAAGAACTTCCTTTTATTTGTTTTAAACCTGCTGCCCATTAATTTCATTTGGGTGCCCCTCGTTCTTATATTATGGGAAAAAGTAAATAACTTTTCCTTATTCACTTTCTTCACACCACTCATGATTTTATATACCTCTATCATATCCCCCCTTAGTCTCCTCTTTTCCAAGCTGAAAAGTCCTAGTCTCTTTAATCTCTCCTCATATGGAACCCTTTCCAAACCCCTAATCATTTTAGTTGCCCTTCTCTGAACCTTTTCTAATACCAGTATATCTTTTTTGAGATGAGGAGGCCACATCTGTACACAGTATTCAAAATGTGGGCATACCATGGATTTATATACAATATAAATAAGATAATCTCCATCTTATTCTCTATCCCTTTTTTAATGATTCCTAACATCCTGTTTGCTTTTTTGACTGCCGCTGCACACTGCATGGATGTTTTCAGAGAACTATCCACGATAACTACAAGATCTCTTTCCTGATTAGTTGTAGCTAAATTAGCCCCCATCATATTGTATGTATAGTTGGGGTTATTTTTTCCAATATGCACTACTTTACATTTATCCACATTAAATTTCATTTGCCATTTTGTTGCCCAATCACTTAGTTTTGTGAGATCTTTTTGAAGTTCTTCACAGTCTGCTTTGGTCTTAACTACCTTAAGCAGTTTAGTATCGTCTGCAAACTATGCCACCTCACTGTTTACCCCTTTCTCCAGATCATTTATGAATAAGTTGAATAGGATTGGTCCTAGGACTGACCCTTGCGGAACACCACTAGTTACCCCTCTCCATTCTGAAAATTTACCATTTATTCCTACCCTTTGTTTCCTCTCTTTTAACCAGTTCTCAATCCATGTAAGGATCTTCCCTCTTATCCCATCACAACTTACTTTACGTAAGAGCCTGTGGGGAGGGACCTTGTCTAAGGCTTTCTGGAAATCTAAGTATACTATATCTTCTGGATCCCCCTTGTCCACATGTTTGTTGACCCCTTCAAAGAACTCTAATAGATTAGTAAGACATGATTTCCCTTTACAGAAACCATGTTGACTTTTGCCCAACAAATCATGTTCTTCTATGTGTCTGACAATTTTATTCTTTACGATTATTTCAACTAATTTGCCCAGTACTGACGTTAGACTTACCAGTCTGTAATTGCCGGGATCGCCTCTAGAGCCCTTTTTAAATATTAGCATTACATTAGCTATCTTCCAGTCATTGGGTACAGAAGCTGATTTAAAGGATGGGTTACAAACCATAGTTAATAGTTCTTCAATTTCACATTTGAGTTCTTTCAGAACTCTTGGGTGAATGCCACCTGGTCCTGGTGACTTGTTACTGTTTATGTTTGTCAATTAATTCCAAAACCTCATCTAATGACACTTCAATCTGTGACAAGTCCTCAGATTTGTCACTTACAAAGGACGGGTCAGGTTTGGGAATCTCCCTAACATCTTCAGCTGTGAAGACTGAAGCAAAGAATTCATTTAGTTTCTCCGCAATGACTTTATCATCTTTAAGTGCTCATTTTGTATCTTGATCGTCCAGGGGCACCACTGGTTGTTTAGCAGGCTTCCTGCTTCTGATGTCCTTAAAAAACATTTTGTTATTACCTTTTGAGTTTTTGGCTAGCTGTTCTTCAAACTCCTTTTTGGCTTTTCTTATTACATTTTTACACTTTATTAGGCAGTGTTTATGCTCCTTTCTATTTACCTCACTAGAATTTGACTTCCACTTTTTAAAAGATGCCTTTTTATCTCTCACTGCTTCTTTGACATGGTTGTTAAGCCACAGTGGCTCTTTTTTAGTTCTTTCATTTTGTTTTTTAATTTGGGGTACACATTTAAGTTGGGCCTCTATTATGGTGTCTTTGAAAAGTGTCCATGCAGCTTGCAGGGCTTTCACTTTAGTCACTGTACCTTTTAATTTCTGTTTAACTAATCTCCTCATTTTTGGATAGTTCCCCTTTCTGAAATTAAATGCAACGGTGTTGGGCTACTGTGGTGTTCTTCCCACCACAGGAATGTTAAATGTTATTATATTATGGTCACTATTTCCAAGTGGTCCAGTTATATTTACCTCTTGGACCAGATCCTGCGTGCCACTCAGGACTAAATCGAGAATTGCCTCTCCACTTGTGGGTTCTAGAACCAGCTGCTCCAAGAAGCAGTCATTTAACATATCAAGAAATTTTATCTCTGCATCCCATCCTGAGGTGACATGTGCCCAATCAATATGGAGATAGTTGAAATCCCCCACTATTATCGAGTTTTTTAATTTGATAGCCTCTCTAATCTCCTTTAGCATTTCATAGTCACTATCACTGTCCTAATCAAGTGGTCGATAATATATCTCTACAACTATAGTCTTATTATTGGAGCATGGAATTACTATCCATAGAGATTCTATGGAACATTTTGGCTCATTTAAGATTTTTACTTCATTTGATTCTACATTTTCTTTCACGTATAGTGCCACTCCCCACACCACAAATTTATACAAATTACACACAAATCATCATCATCATGTATCTAAAATTCAAACATATTTTTTAAAAATGTATTATCATGTTCTAGTACTGTTGAAGAGAATTCCACCTTCAAAGTGAGACTGGAGCATCCAGGACATAGGTGGGTCTCATGAGAAGAATTTCTTAGTCTTGGACCCAGATGTTTTTTGCCACAGAGTGAAATTAAAATCAGCATCAACCAGATGTTTGCAAACTTCATGGTCATAAGAGAATATGATTTTATTCCAAGAATTCCATATATTCAAATGACAGGTTTCATCTTTATAAGTTAGTTCAATTTTGTATCAATAAACGTTGCCTTTGCTGTGCTGTTCAACTGGATAGTCCTAAAGCTTTGTCCAAGTTAAGCAAAAATCTAGATTTCATGGGTTTTTGACATTAAGCCTAGTAAACAGGCTCATTTCTTTTTATGTTTTTTCTCCATTTTGGATTAAAAGATTCTCTCACTCAGAATGTAATATCTGAGTCCTGTACTCCATTTTTGATAGAAAAGGAAAGCACAAGATAGAATTAAGCAATTTTTTGCATTACAACCTCCAAAATAAACACACACACACAAACAAAATTAGATGTGCCATACAAAAACAATAACTGACATTCCTCAATTATTACCAGATAGAAACCATTTTAATTTAAAAGTCTCAGAGGGGTACCATGTTAGTCTGTAACTTAAAAAAAACAGAACTAAACAAAACAAAAAACCCTTAAAAAACAACAGTGGTCCTGTTTCTGTCCTTCTCTGTGCTTCTGATATATTTTGTACCCCGGAATGATTGTGTCCGATTGATTGTCCTCACTCCAGCAGGTTTCTGTGATGCCTATTATATCAGTATCCTCCTTTAACATGAGGTACTCTAGTTCACCCGTCTTATTATTTAGACTTCTAGCATTTGTGTACAAGCACTTTAAAAACTTGTCACTGTTCATTTGTCTGCCCTTTTCTGATGTGTCAGATTCTTTTTTATGTGAATGTTTTTCGTTTGATCTGGCCCATACTTTATCCTCTTCCATTCTCTCCTCCTGACTAAAACCTAGAGAATCTCTATCAATAGTCTCTCCTCTAAGAGACGTCTCTGTCCGATCCATGTACTCCTCTGCACCAATCTGCTTTCCCCAATCTCTTAATTTAAAAACTGCTCTGTGACCTTTTTAATGTTAAATGCCAGCAGTCTGAATCCACTTTGGTTTAGGTGCAGCCCATCCTTCCTGTATAGGCTCCCCCTATCCTAAAAGTTTCCCAGTTCCTTATGAAGCTAAACCCCTCCTCCCTACACCATCGTTGTGGCAGAAAACTGGGGATGTGAGAGGCTCAGGACAGGGGGCTCTCTAGTATGATAGACTCAGGGTTGGGGTGTGTGTGGGGATGCAGGGATGTTATGATGCTGCGGCCAGATGGCGGCTTGGCCCCAATTGGGGGCTTGTTGGCCAGGCTTCATTTTTAAATAAAATATTATATCTAACACAAACGTTTCAGCTTTGTCTTTATTTATGGGAGGGATGGCGAACCTGTTTTGGGTCAGGAGTCACTGACCCACAGAAAAATCAGTCAGGGACCACACAAGTGAGATGCAAAAAAACAATCCCTCTAAGCCCCCCCCCCCAAGACTTACTGATGTGGCCCCAACTGAGACACCTCCCTCCCCTGGCACCCCAGACCATGGGGGGAGGTTAGGTAGGACTGAGGTTCAAGGCCTCAGGCCAGATTAACTCTTCTAGGATTCCAGGGTTAGTGGAATTTGTGGGCCCCTCTACACTCTGAGGTGGGGCCAAAAATGAGGGATCCAGTGTGTGGGACAAGGCTGCCAGTGAGTGGGATAGGGATGGGGTACAGAATCTGGGTGGAACATAGGGTACAGGAGCAAGCTGGGGGTAGGTGTCTGAGGGGCAGGAGCAGGGTGCTGGTGGGTGTCTGGCTAGGAGACAGGGGCAGAGTGCTGGTGGGTATCTGGCCACGAGGCAGAGGCAGGGTGCTGGTCATGTCTGGGTAGGGTGCTGCATGGGGTCTGGCCAAGGATCAGGGTGCTGGTGTGGCTATGGGCAGGATGTTGGTGGGGCCGTGGGCAGGAGGCAGGAAGAGGGTGCTGGTGGGACCCTGGCCGGGGGCAGGGGCTGGTGGGACCCTGGCCAAGGGGTAGGTTGCTGGTGGGGGCCTGAGCAGGGTACAGGTCGGAGTCTGGCCAGGGGGCAGGGTGCTGATGGGGGCTGGGACAGGGAGCAGGTGGGGTCCTGGGCAGGAGCAGGGTACTGTACATGTCTGGCCAGAGGGCAGGGTGCTGGTGGGGGGTTGGGCAGGAGACAGGGTGCTGTTGGGGGCCAGAACAGGGTGCAGGTGGGGGCTGGGGCAGGGGGCAGGATGCTGGTGGGGCCTGGGACGGGGGGTAGGGGGCAGATTACTCGTGGGGGTCTGGATGGGGAGGCAGAGTACTCGTGGAGGTCTAGGCAGGAAGGGCGCAGGGGCAGGGTACTCATGGGGGTCTGGGTGGGGGGAGGGGACAGGGACAGCTTGGCCAGTATCTGGGCGTCCTGCAACTGCGCACCAGGCCCGGGTCTCAGGAAGCACGTACACTGCTCCCCCACTCCCCAAACAGCCGGCGTATTTCCTGAAATGCCGGGTCTGTCGCGCTGCCAGGAACTTCCTTCCCCCTGCTGCCTTCCTGCATGGTGGGGGGGGGGGAGAAGTGCCCTGCTCCTCCGCTCCCCACAACAGCACATGCTTCCTGAGCAGTTGGAGCTGGCGCACAGTCCCGGGACTCCTACTCCCCCATCCCCCACGCAGGAAGGCAGCAAGGGAAAGGAAGTCCCTGGCGGCGTGACAGACCCGGCTTTTCAGGAAACGCGCCAGCTGTTTGGGGAGGGTGGAAGCAGTGCACATGCTTCCTGAGACCCAGACCTGGTGCTCAACTGTGGGACTTCCCCCTCCCCCCCCCATGCCACAGGAAGTCAGCGCTGCCTCCATTTTCACAGGTATGGGCTCCTTCTTGGAGTTGGGGGGAATGATGGAGGGAGGGGGGCTAGGTTGCCTTGCGATTGACTGGTCGTGCCCCTCCCAATCAACCGGTCAATCACGATGGATGGGTTGGTGACCATGGCTCTGGGAAATGTGGATGACATAGTGGCTGACTTTGCAGACATAGGATTTCCCAACTTTGGAAGGCAATAGATCATGGGTTCCCAAACTGGGGGGTGTGCCCCCGTGGGGGGGTGTGAAGAAATTCCAGGGGGTGCACGAGGCATCCCAGCCGCCCCCCCCATCAAGTTTTGCTGCCCCGCTCATTTCCTTTTTTTTTTTTTCAAACAAGGTTTTTTTGGGGTGGTGAGGGTTTTTCAAAAATCAGAAAGGGGGGCGTGATGCTGAAAAGTTTAGGAACCACTGCAATAGATGGCAAATATATTCCAATTTTAGCACCAGCCCATCTTGTCACCAAGTACATCAACAGGAAGATATACTTCTCAGTGGTGCTGTAGATGCTTGTGGATCTCCATGGACATTTCACAGACATCAGCACAGGATGGTCTGGAAAGGTGAATGGTATATGCATCTTCAGGAACACTGGCCTGTACAGAAAGCTGCAGGTGGGGACTTTCTATCCAGCCCACAAGATTACAATGGAGGACATGGAAATGACCAAGTGATCCTGGGAGACCCAGTTTACTCTTGTAATCCTGGCTCATGAAACCATACATGGATCACCTAGACAGTAAGGAGCAATTTAACAAAAGATGGAGCAGGTGCCACATGGTGGTCGAATGCAGCTTTATGCGATTGAAAGTAAAATGGAGGTGTCTCTATAGCGGGCTATACCTCACTGAAGACAATATTCCCATGGTTATCATTGCTTGTTGCATTTTGCATAATTTATGTGAAAATAAGAGTGAATTGTTTGCTCAGCGGCAGTGCACTGAGGCATAGTGCTTGGCTGCAGAGTTGAGCAGCCAGATACTAGGGCCATTAGAGGAGCCCAGAGGGCTGCTATTAATATCAGGGAAGCTTTAATGAAGCACGTTGACAATGAGGGACACTGAAATAAATGTCCGTTACAGTTGCTTCCAGGCTGCACCCAACACCCATCCCACATAGCACATAGACAGGAATATGCCTTTAAAGTAGGGATCTGTAACTTATGGCTCTAGAGCCAAATTTGGCTCAGTACGGAACCAAATACAGCTCTTTTGTCACACAACTTTTTAAATTAACATGTAAAGTTAATTCAAAATTTGAAAATCACATAATTACACTTGTCTTTTTTTTTGTCTATTTCACCTTTAACTGTCCATTTTAACAACCATTCATCCTCTCCACTCCTTGAGGGTCGTGCATATTCTCTTTTTATTTGATTAGTCAAGAAATCTTTCCATCATCATATGTGATGGTGAACTCTGTGGTCCCTTAATAGCAAAAATGGTGAAGAGAAAGAGAGATGACGAGTACTGACATTTTCAAAAGGAGTGGTCAGACTTGTATGCGTTTGTGGCTAGGTCTGGATCTCTACACTGTCTCATTTGCAGTACGAGACTGTCTTCAAACAAAAAAAATCAAATTTAGAATGGCATTTCATGACAAAACATGCAGCATTTACTACAAAATATCCCGAGAGTGGTGCACAAAAAAAAAGGCTGCGAAGCACTACAGTGAAAAATGAACATTGGGCAAAATAGCCTGAGGCATGGTCAAAAAAAGGGAGCTTAAACTCCACAAGTTTTGCAGGCTCGTATCGCATTATTTGAGAGGGGAAGCCTTTCACTGATGGGGATTATGTGAAGAGATGCATGCTAAAAATTAGTCATAAACTATTTGACAAGTTTCACAACAAGGACAAAATCTTTCAAAAAATTCAAGACATGCTATTATCAGCAAAAACAGTTCATGATAGAGTTGTGAAAATGGCCCATCAAATTGACAAGGAACAAATGCAAAATTTGAGTATAGCTACTTATTTTTTTTTTCTTTGGACGAGACAACTGACATATGTGACGCTAATCAGTTGTGTATACTGGGACAATATATTTGTGGAAATGCTGTGCACGAAGAAATTATGAAAAATCAAACAAGGGGTGAAGACATTCTTAAAATTGTGACTTTGTAAATGAGAAAGAAATACAGGATAATCTTGTGTCTGTATGTACGGATGCTGCACCTTGCATGGTCGACATATACAGGAGATTCCTTATTCTTTTGTCAAAACAGCTAACCTACCCGCTTTTGAATTTTCATTTCATTGTGCATCAGGAGGCACTTTGTGCACAATCTTGTAGAACCAAACTCAGAAATATAATGGGACTGGTTGTTCGCATTGTCAATTGGATTCTTGCCCAAGCCCTTAATCACCATCAATTTCAGTCACTGCTCGAGGAAGTAGATTTCAAATATCCCAATCTAATAATGCACAGCAATGTTTGCTGGTTATCTCACAGCAAAGATTTGTCTTGTTTTGCTGCCTGAATTATTGAGATTAAGTCATTTTTGGATGTAAAGGGTGTCAAACACCCCAAGCTTTCAGACTGTGACTGGTTGCTCAATTTTTACTATCTCGTCTACATTACTGGTCATTTGAATGAGTTGAACCTTAAGCTACAAGGGCAAGGAAATACAGTCCTGACTCTGCAGCAGGCAGTGTATGGATCTGAGTCAAAATTGACTATCTTCATCAAAGATATTGAGATGGGCAGACAGGCACATTTTGAAAGATTATGAATGTTTTGTGATTCGTGTCAGAGAGAGAATCCAAGTAACAGCCTTGATTTGCAGCAGCTTGCCGAGTTTGTTTCTGAGCTCCTGATGGCATTCAAGTCTTGTTTTGTTGACTTTTGCAAACATAGTGCTCTGTTTAAGTTTTATGATTCATTCACATAAAGCATCTGTTGAACTGGATTTGAAAAGTCATTCCAGGCATGTCAGTCAGCAATTTGGAAATGGAAATAGTAGATTTCAACGAATCAGATATCTGGGTAGAAAAATTCATCAAACTGAATTCTGATTTAGAATGCCTTTCTCAACAACATGCAGAAATGGCAAAACTGCACAAATGGGCTGACATGAAGAAATTGGAGCACTACGATAATCTGATTCTGCAAACTTGGAAAGAACTTTCTGTCACATACAAAACCATGCAGACTGTCAGCTTGGCCTTACTTTCAGTGCTTGGCTCCGCCTATATGTGTGAGCAGGCTTTCTCTCGTTTGAATCACATCAAAGGTAATTTGCATCCAAGACTGACAGAAAACAGCCTGAATGTGTGCATGAAACTGAATTTGACAGTTATGATGTAAACTTCAAAGAAATATATGAAAAGATGCAGCAGCAGAAGTCCCATTAAATAAAGTTGTCGAGTACAGTGTTTCATTTATGTTATTATTAATCATCATATCAATTATCAATAATATTATGTTATATATTTTCAGTCATGCAGATGCACATTCTTATATTGGCTCTTTGTTGACCACTTGTTAGTTGTTCTGAATTTTGATGTAGTTTAGCTCTTTGGTTTGAAAAGGTTGACAACCCCTGCTTTAAAGCCTAAACCTGGGATCACAGTGATTGATATGTGAGATTGCTGAACAGTAAATAAAAGTTTTGTACCATTATAGAAGTGTGCCTTTTTCATCAGAAAACATTGCAACAAAATGCAATAAAGCACTTATAGTATCTGCTAAGGGAGGTGCTTGCAAATGCGTGTATGTCCAGGTATCATAATCAAAGTTACAAGAGGGGGTGCATTGCATGGAAAAATGAGGACTCCCAGGGAGTACAAAAGAATGTGAGGGCATAAAGGGAGGGTTGCTGGAAACAGAATTCTGAATCTGCTGCGAAGGGTGGAGAATATGTGTGGCCTCACTCAGCTGCTTGACTAAACACTTGAGGATCTCAGTCTGTTCCTCCATCATCCTGACCGTGCATTCTGTGGATTGCCTGGTGAAGGCCTGATGGTCCGTGCAGAGTGGGTATAAGTATTCTATATCCCAGTCTATTAGCTTCATTTAGCATGGACACTCTAACTGACAACCTTTTTTATATCAATTTTTTCCCCTTTTCTTTCCCTCCCCATCCCCTCTCTTTCTCTGCTATTTATTTGCATCCTGGACCCTTTTACTCCATTCATCTGAAGAAGTGGGTTGTGCCCACGAAAGCTCATGATACCATCTACATTTTTTGTTAGTCTCTAATGTGCTGCAGGACTATTCTCTGTTTTTTAAGTTTTCCCAGCGAAAGTCATGTTGCAGTGTGAACACTCATGCAGTTTTGTCATCAAAAGGCACTTTTCCACATCAAAATTTGCCACTGTAGCCAAAGCCTTCGAGGCACAAGTCTTTCCTATGATCCTTTTGGGGAAGGACAATTTATGTTCTGCCCTTTTCTCTATCCTGCACCTAAAGGCTCATTCTAGCATGAAGTGACCAGGATGCTGGTACAGGCACACAATTTGATAGTTATATACTGTGTTTCGGTTAACAGGCTTGAGGATTTTGTTTTTAAATATAACCTTGACATACTCTGATGTAGCTACCATGTTTGTTTGTTTGTTTAATGTTTTGTTTGGTTTAATCATTGTTTGTTTATTCTGTTTTAGTGCTTACTCTTTTTCATCCTCTCAAACAACACATCAGGATGGTTTTCGAGAAAGATTTTGAAAATGCTGCATTTTTTCACAATCTGTTTTTTCAGTCTTGTTTTAGTTCTTAATTCTGTAATCAGGTCCCTGTAATTGTACCTTCCTGCCTACACTGTCAGAGGCTCAAATGACTATCCACACCAATCCAGTTGCAGGACTGAAGTTTTGCTCTTTACTCAGGCAATATTCCCATTGAAACAATTGGATATTTTGCCTGAGTAAAATAGGATTAGCTAACTAGATTGTCATCCATCTAAATGACAGAGCATAAAATGCAACCACCATATGAAGAGACTGATCTAGAGAAGGGACTCAAGAAAGAAGTTAATGAGCAAGAGATGTCAGAAGAGTCTCCAAGTGATTGCAGAAATGGAGATATCCAGGCAAACAATGAAAATAGTCTTGTAAAAACAGGTAAATGAAAGGAAAAGCTACACTAACACTTGACTATAGTGTTTTCTGCTAGCATTAATTTAAGGTTCATGTGGGTACTTAATTTTTCTTAAGTAGGTTACATTTTGCCAATTGAACTCTCAGGGCTTGTCTACACTATGGAGAAGATCAACCTCCATAGCATTTGATTTAGCAGGTCTAGTATATTCTCCCAAATTGAACGCTGAGGGCAGTCCCCGCTGGCATTCTGTACTCCTCATTCTGTGAGGAATAAGAAAACCCAACGGGAGTGTGTACTTCTGTTGGCCTCCCACAATGTAGACACTGTGGTGGTTCAGCTTAAGATAAGATGAATTCAGGCATACCTTAAGATGACCTGCCTGGTCTACTGTAGACCAGGCCTTAATGTCCAGTGCTGCCTTTACTCAGATAGCTACACATTGCATTGGGTTAAATCCTGTTCTGCTATGCTGGTGTAAGTGGGATCAAAATATGATCCAATATGAGCTTCTTCCTGCTCCCACTGAACTCGGTTTTGCCCTAACAGGAAACTCAATAGCCTTCAAGTTTGTATTGTGAACTTAATTCTGCTCTTAGTTATAAACAGCTTCCATAAACTCCCAACTGGTGTAACTGAAAGCATAATTTAGCTCTGTACATTTATATATTTGCTTAGCCCATCTTGTTTATCACTCTCTCTCTAAATGGCAGAACTTCAGTCCCAAGCACAAAGTGTAGAGCCAGAGCCTGAGGAGGGAATCAAAGGTGATGTGAATTTACAAAGCCGGTCAAAAGAGATTTTGTATGATTACAGCACTGGAGATACCACGATTGCTATAAAGAAAGGTAATTGTATGGAAAAGCTACACTAACAACTACAGTATGCTGTAATAACATGGATGTACTATTATTTTAATTTCTTTACATGTAAGATTGGCAGACCTATCACCTGTAATTGAGAAGATAGCTTTGATATGCACCAGTAATATATCATTGCACTGAGAAATTATTAGAGCTCTGATATTAATGCTCCATTGTTACCATTCATTGTAATAGGTGGTTTGGTTTTGTTTTGTTTTGTTTGGTTTTGTTTTGTTTTTTGGAGTCATAGATACTAACATATCAAAGCCCACTTCAAGTTTATATAGTAGTAAGCAATAAACAAAAATTTGAATGGTCTTATTTTGTAGTTAATAGCTACAGCTTCTAAAAAGGCAGCAATTTTCTTTCATTAAAAAAGTTAACAAAACATTTACTGGGATAGACTGCTTTTATTTGAACATTGTTGTGGAAATGTACTTTTAAAAAATTGTATTTTTCTTTTAAAAGTAAATGTAAATGTTATATTAATACTATTATATGGCAATATTTTTTCTTACATAAAACAAGAAGATACTAAATCTGAAGAGAAAATAGTGTGCACTGTGCCCAAAACATATCAACATAATGAGCAGCAGTCAGGTGGTGATCATAAATCAGTGACCAATTCATCCAGTCAAAAGTTAGAAGAAAACAAAGATTGCCATCGGTAATTTATTTTCATGATATTAATAAGTGAAATTGTGGGGCCGTTGAAGTCAATGGGAGTTTGCCATTGACTTAAGTAGAGCAAGGATCTCTCTGTATGGGTTTGTCTTTAATGATGCAGCAAAACAGTATATAAGATGAACAGTATATAAGAATCCAATTAAGAATTGTTCCTGATAGTTTACAAAATTCATACTACTTTTTGATGCCAGGATAGCAAATTACATTTTGAATACACCATGAAGGGCTATTTAATAGTTTCAGAGACAATTGTGCAAATGTAATGGACACTTTGTCTGCAGGATTAGACCCTTTCTCAGTATCACTTCAAACAATACATTGTTTAACAACCTGAGTATGAATATTTCAAATAATACTATTTCAGAGAAAATTTTGAACAAAGGAAACATGTACTTAGTGGCTCAATCAGATGGGATGTAAATCTTGTCTTTTATCCCTATGTCAGGGCTGTTCCCCACTCTGGCACTCTGAGGGTATGTCTAGACTGCAAGCTTCTTTTGAAAGAAGATTTTTTGGAAGATCTCTTTCGAAAAAAATCTTCTTTCGAAAGAGAGCATCCACACTTCAAATGCGGATTGAAAAAGCTATCTGCTTTTTCGAAAGAGAGCATCCACACTCATTGGATGCTCTCTCGCATAAAAGGCCACCCAGAACCACTTCAGCCAGGGTATTAGGTCAGCAGTTACTTCCCTGTGCTATTGCCTAAGGCTATCTGAGACACATGCTTAAAGGGATGCCCCCACACACAGCCGTTTCTCAGCTTCTGCTGCTTGCTTGTCTACCTCTCTGAGGGACAGCAAAGCTTTTGCAGTGCGTGCTTTGGTTCCCAGCTTTCTTGGACGCCACAGCATTTTTTTCTCTTTTTGCCATGGAGCTGGAGCTGGAGCTGCCCATGGGTCGGTGATGGTCCCACACTGCCATGCTGCAGCTTCTGCAGCACTTTCAGCAGACCGTCATGACAGTCCTGCCCCAGCTCGACTCAGAGCTCAGCATTGATAATCTCTGCCTGGATGTGGGAGCAATGCCCTTGCCCCTGTACCCCATGATTAAGAGGCGATTTTGGAGGCTGGACACCAGTTCCGACTGCTGGGACCGCCTCATCATGGAGCAGTGGGACGACCAGCAGTGGCTCCAAAACTTCTGCATGTGGAAGGCCACCTTCCTGGAGCTGTGTGCCTGGCTCAGCCCTGCCATCCAATGACAGGACACCCACCTGCAGCCCGCTATCCCCCTGGAGAAGAGGGTCGCAATTGCCATGTGGAAGCTCGCCACCCCCAACAGCTACCACTAGGTGGGACACTAGTTCAGTATGGTGTTCACCTTGTGGGGTTGTCTTTATGGAGGTAAGGCACTCTCGGGGTACAGTCCCTGTGGGCGGGGGGGGGGCTGGAAAAGGGGAACCCTCGGGAAAGGGGAGGAGGAGTGGAGGGTGGGGACAAGGCCCGACCCGGGGGTGGGGGAGGAGTTGTACCGTCCCGCCCTCACACAGCCTGCTGCTGGGGGGGCAGCCTCATGGGGTGTGGCTCTTGAGGTCTTTGGAGGGGAAGAGAGGGGTGCAGGCACCTCTCAAGGGCTCAGGCACCCCCTCTCATTCTCTGTTTTGTGTGTTTCTATATCTCCTTCTGCAGGTGGTGAGCGCCATCACCTCCATCCTGCTGTGCAGGATCATCCATCTCGGAGACCTGGACCCCATCGTGTCTGGATTTGCTGCCCTTGGATTCCCAAACTGTGGAGGAGCAATCGATGGGGGACACATCCTGATCCGTGCACCACACCATTAACAGGAAGGGCTACTTCTCCATGGTGTTGCAGACCCTGGTCAACGACCAGGGACAGTTTTCAGACATTTTTGTAGGGTGGTCAGGCCGGGCACATGATGCCTGCATATTTAGGAACTCTAGGCTTTACCGCAGGCTGGAACATTCTTCCCACACAGGGACTTTGCGGTTGAGGACATGCAGATGCCGACTTGCATCGTGGGCAGCGCGGCCTACCCACTGATGCCATGGCTCATGAAGCCCTACACTGGCCACCTGAACCCGAGCAGGGACCAATTTAACGCGCATCTGAACTGGGCTCGCATGCAGGTGGAATGCGCCTGCGGGTGCCTCAAGGCCCGGTTCAGGTACCTGCTGACACTCCTTGACGTTGGGGAGCACAACAACCCGAGCTGGCACATCTAGCCACCCTCCTCCCCCTCCAGGTTATGAGCTCCCCTCCTGCTCCAGGTTATGAGCCCCCCTCCCCCTGCCCACCTTTTTTGAATGTAAGATAAATACAGACTTCATTTTCTTGAAAACCAAATAGGTGTCTTTATTGAGAGGTCAGGGAAGAGGCAAAGGGGGAGGGGGGGTTGTGGTGGGGAAGGGATAGGGCTGCAAGCCAGAGGCCCCTGGGGTGAGTTATTGGGGTGTGATGGCTAGTCTGCAACCCACTGTGGAGAGGCATTCCTGGAAGCTCAACACCAGTTCGGACTGGTGGGACAGGCTGGTCATGGAGCAGTGGGATGACCAGCAGGGTTTCCAAAACTTCCGCATGCAGAAGGCCACCTTTTTGGAGCTATGTGCCTGGCTCGCCCCCACCCTCTGGAGACAAGACACCCACCTGCAGCCCGCCATCCCCCTGGAGAAGCAGGTTGCAATTGCCATCTGAAAGCTCGCCACCCCAGACAACCACCAGTTGGTGGGCAACCAGTTTGGCGTGGGAAAGTCCACCATTGGGGCCCTCCTCATGCAGGTAAAGCACTCTGGGGACTGCAGTCCCTGCGGGAGGGGGAGTCCTGGAAAAGGGAGACCCTCAGGAAAGGGGGGCTTGGAAGGTGTGGAGGGTGGAGTAGGGGTGGGGAAAGCCCCGTCCCCAGGGAGTTGTGCCTTCCCACTCTCACACAGCCCTGCTACTGGGGGAGTGGCCTCATAGGGGGTGGTTCCTGGGGTGTTTGGAGGAGGGGAGGGGAAAAGAGGGGGACGGGCACCTCCCCAGGGTTCAGGCACTCCCTCTCTCATTCTCTGTTTTGTGTGTTTGTTTGTCTCCTTCTGCAGGTGGTGAGGGCCATCAACTTAGACGCCGTCTGCGAGGGGCGAGCCTTCCAGCAGCCAAGGACAGCTGCCATCTGCCAGGCCCATCAGGCCGGGGTGCACACCTGGGAGGCCCTGAGGGGGAGGTTCTCTCAAGCACCCCAATAACTCTCCTCAGGGCCACCCCCCAAGGGCCTCTGGCTTGCAGCCCTATCCCTTCCCCACCACAACCCCTCCCTTTGCCTCTTCCCTGACTTCTCAATAAAGACACCTATTTGGTTTTCAAGAAAATGAAGTCTGTATTTATCTTACATTCAAAAAAGGTGGGCAGGGGGAGGAGGACTCATAACCTGGAGCAGGAGGGGAGCTCATAACCTGGAGGGGGAGGAAGGTGGCTAGATGTGCCAGCTCGGGTGCAGGGACCTCATCAGAGTTGGGGTTGGGTGGGTCCAGGGACAACAGGGGGGAAGGACAGGAGGGGGGCCTGGAGCGAGGTCAGGAGTGGCAGGGGGGCAAGGGGAGGGGAGATGGGCATCACCTTGGGAGGGAACAGAGGCATATCATGGGGGGCAGGCGGAGGGGGAATGGGCATAGCAGGGAGGACAGGAGAGTGGAAGCCAGGAGCAGCAACAGCAGCTGGGTGTGCATGACATGATGGCACACATGCTATCACATTGCTGCATGAGCTGGTCCCATGCGCAGTTCCGCCATTCTGAGTCCTCACAGACCTTCTGTGCCAGGGTCTGCTGCATGTCGCGCAGGACACTGACATGCTGGCACATGAGGTTTTCCTGTACTCTGGCACGCTTTCAGGTCCCCCAGGCTCTGGCTGCTGGCTCTAGTGGTGTGGCTTGCCTTTCAGTCCCGGCTAGTCCGGCTGTGGAGAACACAAAGGGAGAGGCAGTCAGTCATCCATGCAGACACTGTCCCTGAGGCCATGCCCTCCTCTGTGAGCAGCGACCAACAGTCCTCGGGGCAGAGGAGGGGGATGTCCCAGGAGCTAGGCCATGTGTGGCCTGCACAGCGGGCCCTGCCTCACAGGGGCCCTGAGCTGCCCAGGGGACCATGCTGCCCACTTCCCACCCACCCCCGGCCCACGGAAAAGCAGGCAAGGGAAGTGGGATTCCCTCATGGGCATCAGAGGATCCGGGAGTAGCCTGGCCCTCCCTGGTATCCGCACACACACCTGCAGCTCGCAGCGCTGCCCGCGGGAGCAGGTGGTGCCTCGCACATGCAGGCATGCCCGTGTGCTGTGCGCGGCAGTCCTCAGTGTGTCTGGTGTCATGCCTGTGCCCTTGTGGCTACCCTGCTTCCAGCTGTGGCAGGTGCTGGGAGCCCCTCCCCCTACCCTCCACCCCGTGGCAGGACGTGTGTGGCCTCCTCTGAGCTTGGCAGCAGGATCCCACCCATGCTCAGGGGCTGCCTGCTGTGTCCATGTGCCGCACACTAATGCTGCATGTGGTTCCATGTGCACGGACCGCAGCACGATGTCTAGCCCAAGCAGCCCAAGTGACACTCGCACCCCATTCCCTGTGCGCCAGCCTCCTCTGCCCTGTGTGTGTGACAAACAAAGACCACTCACCTGAAGATCCCTCCCTGGATCCAACAAGGACTAGGGGTATGTCTACACTACAAAGTTAATTCAAAATAACAGCCGTTATTTTGAATTAACTTTAATAGCGTCTACACATACAAACCGCTATTTCGAAATAAATTCGAAATAGTGGAGCCCTTATTTCGAATTTGGTAAACCTCATTCTACGAGGAATAACACCAAATTCGAAATAGCTAATTCGAAATAAGTGCTGTGTAGACACTTATTTTGAAATAGGGGGCCTCCAGTCCTTCCCAGTTTCCCCTGGTGGCCACTCTGGGCACAACCTGGAAAACTCTTCTCCTCTCCCCCAGCCCCAGGGCCCTTAAAGGGGTAGCGTCTGGCCACTGGGCACGTGCAAGAGCCAGGCCTGCCAGCAGTCGCAGACCCTCAGCCAGTGGCCGCACAATGTCAGCCAGTGGCAGCCAGCCGTCCCCCGCCCAGTCCCCCAGTACCCAGGGGCCAGCCAGGGGCCGTACATGGCGCACGCCCTCATGGACTAGTGCGGAGATCATGGACCTCATTGAGGTTTGGGGGGAGGCCCCTAACTTCCATGATCTCTGCACTAGGTGGAGGAACGCGGCCGTCTACGGCCGCATAGCGGCCACCATGGCCAGAAAGGGCCACAGGCGCACTCAGAAGCAGGTGCTCCTGAAAGTCAAGGAGCTGTGGCAGACATATGCCAGGGCCACCGCCGCAGCAGAGGCTGACACCTGCCCCTACTTCCCCACCCTCGACCGACTCCTGGGGGGCAAGACGGTCCGTACCAACCCGGGAGGCAGCGAGCCGGGACCGGAGGGCCCTGACCCGGGCACACCAGAGGGGCCACCACCAGCTGTCCCAGCACTGGAGTCGGCAGGGTCGTCCAGGGAGGCCATACCAGGTAAGTGCCAGCACTGTCCCCTACCCGGGGGAGGAGGCAGAGAGGGAGACCAGGGACTGCGCGCGTGGGCTATGCCTCCCACAGATCACGCAGCAACCTGCGAGCAGGTGCCATGCCACCCTTGGGCAGGTGGCTCCAGCTGCGTGACACCCAGGGGCCATGGCCCAATAGGCACATACATGTGTGAAGAGACCTGACACGCTCCCAACCCTGGGGCGGGACCCAGCAGGACGGGTCTCCCTTCACACACACCCTCTACACAGAGGCAGGGGACATCTCCCCCCCCTCCCCAGCTGCACTATACACGGCACAGGGGCATGGGTGCAGTCTTGGGGCAGCTCCCACTCCTGGGGAGAGCCAGACATCCTGACCATGGCCTCTGTGCAAGCACATCAGCTCTGATGGTGCAGGGCATGGTCGCCCTCACGTCGCAGGGTGGGGCTGGGCATCATCCACTGTGTCCCCAGGGAAAACTGACCACTTCTCTTCTTTCTCTACAGCTGCACCAGCTGCTCGTGCAGGGCCCACCACCCCGCCCGGGACATGCTCCCGCACCCGCGGCCTCAGCAGGACCACCACCACGCGGCAGGGGTACCGGGACCAGCACCTGGGGCCATAGAATCATAGAACCATAGAGCTGGAAGAGACCTCAGAAGGTCATCAAGTCCAGGCCCCTGCTCTAGGCAGGACCAATCCCAACTAAATCAACCCAGCCAGGGCTTGGTCAAGCCGAGACTTAAACACCTCTAGGAATAGAGACTCCACTACTTCCGTAGGTAACCCATTCCAGTGCTTCACTACCCTCCTAGTGAAATAGTTTTTCCTAATATCCAACCTGGACCTCTCCCACCACAACTTGAGACCATTGCTCCTTGTTCTGCCATCTGTCACTACTGAGAACAGCCTCTCTCCATCCGCTTTGGAACCTCCCTTCAGGACGTTGAAGGCTGCTATCAAATCCCCCCTCACTCTTCACTTCTGCAGACTAAACAGACCCAACTCCCTCAGCCTCTCCTCATAAGTCATATGCTCCAGACCCTTGCAGCCCCCCCTCCTGGCCCAGTGGCCGGTGAGTGCCGTACCTGCATGAGCATCGCTCCGACGGTGGATCTCCCCACGCCGAACTGGAGAGCTTCTAGAGAGCTTCCAGAGGGCAATGGCCACACGTTTGTGGAGGGGAATGGCGGGCCTCATGCGTGTGTCCCGTCGCTGCAGAGCAGGAGCAAGCCACTCACAGAGCTCCAGGAAGGTGTCCGTCTTCATCCTGAAGTTCTGGGTCCACTGTTGGTCTCCCCAGCGCTCCAGGACGATGTGGTTCCACCAGTCGCTGCTGGTGTCCCGACGCCAGATGCAGCGGGGCACGCTGGCGTCCGGGCACTGCTCCTCCAGGGCCCCCATGGGGGGCAGGAGGAGGGCCAGGGGGCTGGCCTGCAGCAGAAGGTGCCAGGCAGCCTCCTGCAATTGCTGCCAGGCTTGCAGCAAGACGTTTAACATGCGCACCAGAGTGCCCAGGGGCGGCTCTGGCTCCATGGTGCCGAGTGCTGCGGTGTCCCAAACAAGAGCGACCGAAGCAGGTGGAGAGGAAAACGCTTTGCTGTCCCTCGGTGAGGTAGGCAAGCAAGTGGAAAAGCTGAGAACCGGCTGTCCAGGGGGGGTCCCTTTAAGCACGAGCCTCAGACAGCAGCCATACAAAGCAACTACTGACCTGATGCCCTGCTGGAATCGGTTTCAGCTGCCCTTAAATGCGATCCAGCGTCCAATCAGTGTGGACGCGCTATTTCAAAATAGCATAATGCTATTTCGAATTAGATTTTGTGTCTAGATGCGTTATTTCGAATTAGCTTATTTCGAATTAACTAATTCAAAATAAGTTAATTCGAAATAGCGCTGTAGTGTAGACATACTCTGGGAGATGTTCACAGGCACCAACTCCAGGGACAGGGTCACGGTCTCCATCTCCTCCTCCTCTAGCTGGCCCTGGTCCTCCTGCTCTTCCTCCACCGTGACCTCCAGCCGGGCAATGACGGAGGTCTGAAGGCCAGAGTCCACCACGATGGGTGGGGAAGATGTTTCCCCACCCCCCAGGATCTGGTGCAGCTCGTTGAGGTTGGGGCAAGTGTGGGGTCCTGCCCCTGAGCACAAGCTGCACTCTCTAGCGCAGACATATCCCTGACAGAGCCCTTTGACCTTACTCCAGACATGTTCCAAGGTCCGGGGTGGGTGTCCGCACTCCTCCAGGGACTTGGCCATGCTCTCTTAGATCTCCTTGTTCTGGTGCTTGGAGTGGAGATCCTGCAAGGTGTCCTCCGTCTCCCTCAGCTCGAGGAAGGACAGGATCTCCGCTACGGACCAGGAGGGTGCCCACCTCTTGGTCCTCCTGGGTGGGTCCTGGGACCCTTCGGGCTGCTCCTTGTGAGGGCCAAGAGGGTCGCGGAGGGCTTGAGGCTGGGCCATGAGTGGCAAGGCCTATGGCAGGGAGAGCTGCGGTGAGGTGCTACTCTCAGGCTTCCTGCCACAAGGCTTGTCCAGGGTGCCTGTGGCTTTAAGAGGGGCCAGGAGACAGGAACTATAAAGTCCTGATTAATTTGGACGGAGTGTCCACCAGAGCACCTGTGTTATTTCCTGGAGGCCTCTTCTTTCAAAAAAAAATCCTCCTCCCCAACCACACATGCCTTTTTCCTCAGGAGCACTTTTGGAAAAAGGCTTCTTACTCGTAGAAAGAGGATTACCTATGCTGGAAAAAACTCTCTGTTCTTTCTATTTACTTTAGAAAGAATGCGATCTGCAGTGTGGACATAACTCAGGTTTTTTCAGAAAAATGGCCGTTTTTCTGACAAAACTCTGTAGTATAGACATACCTGAGGCTATGTCTAGACTGCAGGCTTCTCGTGCAAGAAGCTTTTATCAGAAGAGATCTTCCGCAAAAACTTCTTGCGCAAGAGCACGTCCACACTACAAAATCTCATAGAAAAAACGATGGGCTTTTGTGAAAGAGAGCGTCCAGACTGCATGGACGCTCACTTGAAAATAAGCACTGATTGGTATGCACAGAATGGCCATCAGGGCACCTGTGCTTTTTCCTCTTTCCTTGTTTTGCACAAAAAAAAAAACCCTCTTCCCTGTCCACACACGCTCTTTCGCAAAAAGGCTTCTTCCTCGTAGAAAGAGGAATATCAATTGGGCAAAAACCCCTTTGTTCTTTTGATTCTCTTGCACAAAAACGTGCTTGAGGTGTGGACGCTCCACGAGTGTTTGTTGAAAAACGGCCATTTTTCCACAAAAACTCTGTAGTGTAGACATAGCCCAAGTTATGTGTCATTGAAGAAGCAGATTGTTCAGCTATTTAAAGTCTGGCAGATAAAGCTTTCAGAATGTGTTATAATTAAAGATTTTAAAGTTGTTCATGCTTCCTGTTAATATTTTAGAATGACAAAAAAGCTACTGCGAGACATCTGCAAACAGCAAAAATTATACGTGACCCCATGTTTGAATGACACACTATATTTACATTATAAAGGTAAGACAAAAATTACATTTCAGAATTATCGTTCTATCTAGCAATATAGCAGGGGATGTGAGTAAGGTTCTTTGAGAGACAGTATCTGAAAACCGTTGTATTAGAACTATAATTTAATTTGATGGGAATATTTAATTAGGGTGGAGCTGATTCAATAGCTATACGAAAGTGCTTCAGCATCAGTGTTAAGCACTGATCCTGGAAGATTTTCCAACTTTTCCATTAAATTCACAAAGAGCTGAGGATATTCAGCGTAGTACAAGAAAACACCCTAATGATGAAGTCTAGCACATTCAATGACAACTTTGACTTAATTTTGTGGTACTTGTGTCTTTGCCAATTATGTGTTCTTCATTTAAAGACAACAAATTTAAAACTGATATAAGAAAATACTCTTTTTTTACACACAGTTTAGTCAGCTATGATATTCATTATCAGCTGAAATCAATTAGGTTTATGGCTTTTGCAAAATTTTAAGAGAGTATGTATGTATATGAAAACAAAAATCCAGCATATAGAATCATAGAGCTGGAAGAGACCTCAGGAGGTCATCAAGTTCAGCCCCCTGCCCAAGGCAGGACCAATCCCAAGTAAATCAACCCAGCCAGGGCTTTGTCAAGCCGGGACTTAAAAACCTCTAGGGATGGAGATTTCACCACCTCCCTAGGTAACCCACTCCAGTACTTCACCATCCTTCTAGTGAAATAGTTTTTCCTAATTTCCAACCTAGACCTCCCCCACTGTAACTTGAGACCATTGCTCCTTGTTCTGCCATCCGTCACTACTGTGAACAGCCTTTCTCCATCCTCTTTGGAACCTCCCTTCAGGAAGTTGAAGGCTGCTATCAAATCCCCCCCTCATTCTTCTCTTCTGCAGACTAAACAAACCCAAATCCCTCAGTCTCTCCTCATAGGACATGGGCTCCAGCTGCTTGAGATGGGAAACCTACATTTTTTTGCTTATGGTTAAGATTATATGTATTTTGGGTTGGGGGGCTAGAAAGCCATTTTTTCTGTTATGATAACATATTTTGCTGTTGTCCAGGTGTCTTTTTGGAGTGTTTTCAATGTCTTTTGAAACATGCCTGTATTGGAGGCAGAATACTGGAATTAAGAGAGCAGTGGTACTGGTTTTGATAGTTTTGGTGTTATGAGACAGACAATCAGTTAATCTAGCTTTGAATCTTACTTATTTAAATGTACTTTTAACCTCTAAACTATAACCAGCAATATTCATGAAAAATAAATTAGTATATAGCAAGACAGGATGGCACATTGAATCATAACACTAGCTTCCCACTCTTAAAATATTGGTCCTGAATATCTCCCAAGCAAAAATGTCTTATTTCTTCTTACATGTTTTTTTCTGGGGAGTGAGAGGGTGGAGGGATAGAAAAAGCCTTTTTTCAGCTACAGGAATCCATGTACTGATGAATAAAGAATGGCCAGAAAAAAAGCATAAACACATTGCATTCACATATCATCAGTTTTGTTATTTGTGAACAATACCCAAATGTGGACACTTCACTTTCTGCATTCTAGTTTTAATAAAGGAAAATAGTTGCTAGAGCTAACATGAATGCAGCCCTTTGTTATCTTTAAGGACTTTTTATGTGGCATAGCTAGCTTTTCCAATAAGAGCTTAAAATTGATTATATACATGACATGCTAAGGCCATGTCTACACTATGAGATTAGGTCAAATTGATTAAGGTCACTTTTTAGCACCCAATTTTGTAAAGTCAAAGGTGGATGTCCTCACTGTGCACAGGATTTCAATGTAGTGCCTCCCCAGTGGGGTGGCTATTGTCACCTTTGACAGCGATGCACTGTGGCTAGCTAGCCCACAGTTCCTGCTATCCCTTTGTAGTCTGAATTAGGATTGATGGGACAAAGACAGTGCAGTGGGTGGTTCTACGTACATGTCGCCATTGTCCCATAATGCACTCATCTCCTTTTTCCCTCTACGCCCCCTATTTGAAAGCGATGGCAAACAGTCTTTTCACATCCTTTTTTCCCTGGTTATCCATGCAGATACTATAGCAGAGCAAGCATGGACCCAGTTCAACTGCAAAGTACTATGGTAATCATTGCTAACACCTCGTGCCTTATGCTGCGATATGTCCAGAGCCTAGTCAGGAGCTTCCGGAGTGAGGAAGAATGTAAAGAGGCCACAAACACAGACATGAATGAAACACTAGAGTGGAGCAATGGGCAGATGCTGGTGACAGTCAATCCTTTTCACATAGTGGAATGCCAGTTCTGGTGCTGTGAGAGAAGCATAGACTGGTGAGACTGCAAATTGATGCAGCTATGGGATGATAGCAGTAGCTGAAAAACTTTTGCATGCATAAGGTCACTTTCATGGAACTTTGCAAATTGTGTTCCCTCGCCCGAAAGTGCAGCAAAACCAAAATGAGAACCACTCTGACAGCTGAGAAGCACATGGCAATACCCCGTGAAAGCTTGCAACACCAGACAGCTACTGGTCAGCTGGGAATCAATTCAGAGTAGGGAAATCTACAGTGGGGGCTGCTGTGATCCAAGTAGCCAAGGCATACAGTACCCTTCTGCTACAAAGGATAGTGACTCTGGGAAACATGCAGGACATAGTGGAGGGCTTTGCTGCAATGGGATTCCCTAACTATGGTTGGGCGATAGATGGGATGCACATTCCTATCTTGGCACCTGACTGCGTCGCCAGAAAGTTCATAAACTTCAAGGGATACTTCTCACTGGTATTGCAGGCACTGGTGGATCACAAGGGCTATTTCACCAACATCAGTCTGGAATGGTCGGGAAAGATGCATGATGCACGCGTCTTTCGGAATTCAGCTTTTTGAAGAGGCAGCCAAGTTGGAACCCTCTTTCCAGACTTGAAAATTACAAGAGCTTCAGAGGGGTAGCTGAGTTAGTCTGTAACAGGAAAAACTTGAAAAACAACAAATAGTCTGGTAGCACTTTAAAGACTAACAAAACATGTAGATGGTATCGTGAGCTTTTGTGGGCACAGCCCACTTCTTCAGATGACCAGAGTGTTGGATGTCCAGAACCAAGTGCAACTTTCCTTTCCCACAGGAGCCTGTAGGGGAAAGAGGGGGGGGCAGGTGTGATGGCAGGCCAGGGTCTGATGCAAACACCGAGGAAGGGGAAGCCAGGCATAGTGGCAGGACAGTGGCTCACATGGTCACCGAGGAACCTGTGCGAGGGAGGAGGGGTGGTCATGGCAGCAGGGCAGGGACTCAAACCATGCTTTGTTGGGGATGAGCAAATGTTGGTATACTGCCTTAGCAGTATCAGTTACATAGCTTCCCCTGCTTCATACAGGTTTCCATGTGTGATATCAGACTTCTCAGATCACACAGAATGATAAGGAGCTGACTGAATGTGGCCAGAACCCTGGATCTTATGCTGCAATACATGTTTTGCTGCAATGATGCCAGAACACTTACTGCTGGCTAGGTGTGAAAGGTGTTCAATCGTGCCGGACGGAATAAGGCAGCCCTCTAGAGAAATCTTGTGAGAAGTATGAAGGAATACCTCTATGAGGGCATGTCTACACTACAAAATTAATTCGAAATAACAGTAGTTATTTCAAATTAACTTTAATAGCATCTACACAGACAAACCGCTATTTCGAAATAAATTCGAAATAGTGGAGCTCTTATTTCGAATTTGGTAAACCTCATTCTATGAGGAGTAACACCAAATTCGAAATAGCTATTTTGAATTAAGTGCTGTGTAGACACTTAATTCGAAATAGGGGGCCTCCAGCCCTTCCCAGGTAGCCCTGGTGGCCACTCTGGGCACAACCAGGAAAACTTACTCTCCTCTCCCCCAGCCCCGGAGCCATTAAAAGGGTAGACTCGGGCCACAGTGCCTGTGCCAGCTCCAAGCCTGCCAGCCCAGAGCCAGCAGTAGCCACCGGGACCCCTGACCCAGTAGCCCCAAAACATGAGCCAGCAAACCACTAGCAGCCAGCCCTCCACCACTCCCCAGGAGCAGTCTGCCAGCTCCCAGGAGCCTGACAGGGGCTGGAGAAGGCGGGCGCCTTCCTGGCCCAGGGTGGAGATCACGGACCTTATTCAGGTTTGGGGGGGATGGATGCCTCCAACGTCCATGATCTCCGCTCTAGACAGAGGAATGCGTCCGTCTATGGCAGGATAGCTGCCAGCCTGGCCACCAAAGGCCACATGCGAACCCAGGAGCAGGTTAGCATGAAAATCAAGTTGGTCTGGCGAGACCCCCAAACCTGAGCCCTGAGCTTCCCCTCCCCCTTCTTCCCCTTGCTTCCCCCTTCCAGCTCCCTCCTCCCAGGTTTCCCCCTCCCCTCTCCCACCCTCTCTCTTCCCCTCTTCCACCTCCTTTTCCCAGTCTCCCCAGAGGTTCATCCCCCCCCAGTTTTGTTCAATAAACCCAGTTTCTATTTTTGAACATAGAATCATAGAACCATAGAGCTGAAAGAGACCTCAGGAGGTCATCAAGTCCAGCCCCCTGCTCTAGGCAGGACCAATCCCAACTAAATCAACCCAGTCAGGGCTTTGTCAAGTCGAGACTTAAATACCTCTAGGGATGGAGACTCCACTACTTCCCTAGGTAACCCATTCCAGTGTTTCACCACTCTCCTAGTGAAATAGTTTTTCCTAATATCCAACCTGGACCTCTCCCACCACAACTTAAGACCATTGCTCCTTGTTCTGCCATCCGTCACTGCTGAGAACAGCCTTCCTCCATCCTCTTTGGAACCTCCCTTCAGGAAGTTGAAGGCTGCTATCAAATCCCCCCTCACTCTTCGCATCTGGAGACTAAACAGACCCAATTCCCTCAGCCTCTCCTCATAGGTCGTATGCTCCAGCCCCCTAATCATTTTGGTTGCCCTCCGCTGGACCCTCTCCAATGCGTCCACATCCTTTTTCTAGTGGGGGGCCCAGAACTGGACACAATACTCCAGATGTGGCCTCACCAGAGCCGAATAAAGGGGAATAATGACATCTCTGGATCTGCTGGCAATGCTCCTCTTAATGCAACCTAATATGCCATTAACCTTCTTGGCTACAAGGGCACACTGTTGACTCATATCCAGCTTCTCATCCACTGTAACCCCCAGGTCCTTTTCTGCAGAACTACTACTCAGCTGGTTGGTCCCCAGCCTGTAACAATGCTTGGGATTCTTCTGTCCCAAGTGCAGGACTCTGCACTTCTCTTTGTTGAACCTCATCAGATTTCTTGTGGCCCAATCCTCCAATTTGTCTGAGTCACTCTGGACTCTATCCCTGCCCTCCAGCGTATCTACCTCTCCCTCTAGCTTAGTGTCATCTGCAAACTTGCTGAGGGTGCAATCCATCCCCTCATCCAGGTCATTAATAAAGATATTGAACAAAACCGGTCCCAGAACCGAACCTTGGGGCACTCCGCTAGAAACTGACTGCCATCCTGACATCGAGCCTAATTTGAACTACCTACTCCGTGCCGCGTGTAGCCGCGGGCACGGAGTTCCACGCGCAGGGCCAGATAGACAGGCAGAACTTCAGAGTCTCAATGCGTGGATGAGACGATGGTGCAGGGAAGAGGGGTTTAGATTTATTAGGAACTGGGGACACTTTTGGGGTAGGGGGAGCCTATACAGGAATGATGGGCTCCACCTAAATCAAGGTGGATCCAGACTGCTGGCATTAAACATTAAAAAGGTCGTAGAGCAGTTTTTAAACTAAAAGGTGGGGGAAAGCCGATTGGTGCGGGGGAGCACCTGGATCGGACGGAGTCTTCTCTTACACGAGGCTCCATAAGTAGGGATTCCCTAGAAGTTAGTCAGATAGGGAACGTGGGAAATAATATATGGGCAAGATCAGATGTGAAACAATCGTGCATAAAAAAATCCAATGTGTCTGTGAAAGGTGGACATATAAATAGTGGTAGTTTTCTAACATGCTTTTTCACTAATGCTAGGAGTCTGTCTAATAAGATGGGTGAACTGGAGTACCTCATATCAAAGGAGGAAGTTGACATAATAGGCATCTCAGAAACATGGTGGAATGAGGACAATCAGTGGGACACTATCATACCGGGATATAAATTATATCGGAAAGACAGAACAGGTCGTGCGGGTGGCGGAGTGGTACTATATGTGAAGGATAATATAGAATCAAATGAAGTAAAAATCCTAAAGGAATCAAAATGTTCCATAGAATCATTATGGATAACAATTCATTCCTCTAATATGAATATGGCATTAGGAATATATTACCGACCACCTAACCAGGACAGTGATAGTGATGCTGAAATGATAAGGGAGATTAGAGAGGCTACCAAAATAAAAAACACAGTAATAATAGGAGATTTCAATTATCCCCATATTGATTGGGTGCATGTCACCTCAGGACGGGATTCAGAGATTAAATTTCTTGATGCCTTAAATGACTGCTTCTTGGAGCAGCTAGTACAGGAACCCACAAGGGGAGAGTCGATTCTCGACCTAGTCTTGACTGGAACGCAGGATCTGGTCCAAGAGGTAACTGTTACTGGACCGCTTGGAAATAGTGACCACAATATAATAACTTTTAATATTCCTGTGTTGGGATGAACACCGCAGCGGTCAAACACTCTGGCATTTAATTTTAAAAAGGGGAATTACACTAAAATGAGGAAGCTAGTTAAACAGAAACTAAAAGGGAGAATAATTAAACTAAAATCCCTGAAAGCTGCATGGGAACTGTTTAAAGACACCATACTAGAGGCCCAACTTAAATGTATACCCCAAATAAAAAAACACAGTAAGAGACCTAACAAAGAACCACCATGGCTAAACAGCCATGTTAAAAAGGCAGTGAGAGAGAAAAGGGCAGCTTTTAAAAAGTGGAAGTCAAATCCTAGTGAGGAAAATAGAAAGGAACATAAACACTCCCAAATTAAGTGTCATAATGTAGTAAGAAAAGCCAAAAAAGAGTTTGAGGAACAGCTAGCCAAAAATTCAAAAAATGATAGTAAAATGTTTTTTAAATACATTAGAAGCAGGAAGCCCGCTAAAAAAGCAGTGGGGCCCTTGGATGATAAAGATATAAAAGGAGCGATCAAGGAAGACAGTGCCATTGCGGAGCGATTAAATGATTTCTTTGCTTCAGTCTTCACGGCTGAGGATGTTACAGAGGTTCCTAAATCTGAGCCAGCCTTTTTAGGTGACAAATCTGAAGAACTCACTCAGATTGAAGTGACATTAGAGGAGGTTATGGAATTAATTGATAAGCTGAATAGTAACAAGTCTCCGGGACCAGATGGCATTCACCCAAGGGTTCTGAAAGAACTCAAATGTGAAATTGCGGAGTTATTAACAGTGGTTTGTAACCTATCCTTTAAATCCACTTTGGTACCAAATGACTGGAAGATGGCCAATATAACACCAATATTTAAAAAAGGCTCTAGAGGAGATCCTGGCAATTATAGACCGATAAGTTTAACATCAGTACCAGGCAAATTAGTAGAAACACTAGTAAAGAGTAAAATTGCAAGGCACATAGAAGAGCACGAATTGTTGGGCAAAAGTCAGCATGGTTTCTGCAGAGGGAAGTCGTGTCTAACTAATCTGTTAGAATTCTTTGAAGGGGTTAATAAACATGCGGACAAGGGGCACCCAGTGGATATAATATACCTAGATTTCCAGAAAGCCTTTGACACGGTCCCACACCAAAGGCTTTTACGTAAATTAGGTGGTCATGGGATAGGAGGAAAGGTCCTTTCGTGGATCAAGAATTGGTTAAAAGACAGAAAACAAAGGGTGGGAATAAATGGTAAATTTTCACAATGGAGGAGGGTAACTAGTGGTGTTCCCCAGGGGTCAGTACTGGGACCAATCCTGTTCAACTTGTTCATCAATGATCTAGAAAATGAGGTAAGCAGTGAGGTGGCCAAGTTTGCAGATGACACAAAGTTGTTCAGGACAGTCAAAAGCAAAAGGGATTGTGAAGAACTACAAAAAGATCTCAGCAAACTGAGTGATTGGGCAGCAAAATGGCAAATGAAATTTAATGTGGGTAAGTGTAAGGTAATGCATGTTGGAAAAAATAACCCAAATTACATGTACTACATGATGGGGTCAAATTTAGCTACGACAGATCAGGAAAGGGATCTTGGAGTTATAGTGGATAGTTCTATGAAGACATCCACGCAGTGTGCAGCGGCAGTTAGTAAGGCAAATAGGATGTTAGGAATTATTAAAAAAGGGATAGATAATAAGACAAAAGATATCATACTTCCCCTATATAAAACTATGGTACGCCCACATCTCGAGTACTGCGTGCAGATGTGGTCTCCTCACCTCAAAAAAGATATATTGGCATTAGAAAAGGTTCAGAAAAGGGCGACTAAGATGATTAGGGGCTTGGAAAGGGTCCCATATGGGGAGAGGCTAGAGAGACTGGGACTTTTCAGTTTGGAAAAAAGGCGATTGAGGGGCGATATGATAGAGGTATATAAAATCATGAATGGTGTGGAGAAAGTGATTATAGAAAAATTATTTACCTTTTCCCATAATACAAGAACTAGGGGACACCAAATGAAATTGATGGGTAGTAGGTTCAAAACTAATAAAAGGAAATTTTTCTTCACACAGCGCACAGTCAACCTGCGGAACTCCTTGCCCGAGGAGGCTGTGAAGGCCAGGACTCTATTAGGGTTTAAAAAAGAGCTTGATAAATTTTTGCAGGTTAGGTCCATAAATGGCTATTAGCCAGGGATAAAGTATGGTGCCCTAGCCTTCATAACAAGGGCAGGAGATGGATGGCAGGAGATAAATCACTTGATCATTGTCTTCTGTTCTCCTTCTCTGGGGCACCTGGCATTGGCCACCGTCGGCAGATGGGATGCTGGGCTCGATGGACCTTTGGTCTGACCCAGTATGGCCATTCTTATGTTCTTATGTTCTTATGTTCTAAGGGGATTTAAAAATGGTGCCCGCCCGGCAAGATGCAAATGAAGCCCGGGATATTTAAATCCCGGGCTTCATTTGCAACTTTGAATGCCTACATTAGCCACCCTAGTTCGAACTAGGGTGGTAGTGTAGACATACCCTAAGGGCTGTCGATCTTCATCCCATCTTGCATCACTTAGTGCATTAGTCCGGGAGCCCACCTTGTTCGTGAATACAGAGGCAAAGAAAGCATTGAGTACTTCAGCTTTCCCCACATCATCTGTCACTAGGTTACCTCCTTCATCCAGTAGGGGCCGCACACCCTCTCTGATCACCTTCTTCTTGTTAACATGCCTGTAGAAACCTTTCTTGTTATCCTTCACATCCTTTGCCAGTCGCAATTCCATTTGCGCTTTCGCCTTCCTGATAACCCCCCCGGCATTCTCGAGCTATACATTTAAACCCCTCCCTGATCATTTGTCCAAGTTTCCACTTTTTGTAAGCTTCTTTTTTGTGCTTAAGTTCACCAAGGATTTCCCCCGTAAGCCAATCCGGTCTCCTACCATTTTTGCCTCTCTTGCTACGCGTGAGGATGGTTTCTTTCTGTGCCTTCAATAAGTCTTCTTTAAAATACTGCCAACTCTCCTGGACTCCTTTCCCCTTCATGTTAGCATCCCAGGGGATTCTGCCCATCAGGTCTCTGAGGGAGTCAAAATCTGCTTTTCTGAAGTCCAAGGTGTGTATTTTACTACTCTCTTTTCTTCCTTTGGTCAGGATCCTGAAATCTACCATCTCATGATCACTGCTTCCCAGGTTGTCACCCACCTCTACTTCCCCTATTAGTTCCTCCCTGTTTGTGAGCGGAAGGTCAAGCTGCGCACGGCCCCTGGTCGGATCCTTCAGCACTTGTACCAAGAAGTTATCCCCAACATTCTCCAAAAACTTCCTGGATTGCCTGTGTACTGCCCTCCTAACAGATGTCAGGGTGATTAAAGTCCCCTACGAGAACCAGGGCCTGCGATCTGGAAGCTTCTCTCAGTTGTCCGAAGAAAGCCTCATCTACCTCATCCACCTGATTCGGTGGCCTATAGTAGACACCAACCACAACATCACTGCTGTTGTTTGCACCTCTAAACTTAACCCATAGACTCTCAACAGGTTTTTCTCCCTCTATATACTGGAGTTCAGAGCAATCATAGTGCTCTCTAACATATAGTGCAACTCCTCCTCCTTTTCTCCCCTGCCTGTTTTTCCTGAACAGTCTACACCCTTCCATGACAGCGCTCCAGTCATGCGAGTCATCCCACCAAGTCTGTTATCCCAATTAAATCATATTTCTTGGACTGGGCCAGGGCCTCCAGTTCTTCCTGTCTGTTGCCCAGGCTTCTCGCATTAGTGTACAAACACCTCAGATAACCAGTTGATCACCCCATCTTCTCCATTAGAATCAGGGATCCTCCTTTCTTGCTCGTTCCTCTTTGCATTCCTTCCCGGTATCCAACTTTCCCACTCCCCTCAGGGTGTGGTCACCGTCCCCCAACGAACCTAGTTTAAAGCCCTCCTCACTAGGTTTGCAAGCCTACCCGCGAAGATGCTCCTTCCTCTCTTCGTTAGGTGGATCCCATCTCTTCCTAACAATCCTTGTGCCTGGAACAGAGTCCCATGGTCGAAGAAACCAAAGCCCTCTCTGCGACACCACCTGCGCAACCACACATTTACATCCTCAATTCGACGATCCCTGCCCAGTCCTTTCCCTTCAACAGGGAGGATGGACGAGAACACCACTTGCGTTCCGAATTCTTGGGTCCTTCTTCCCAGCGCTACATAATCCGCAGTAACCCGCTCAAGGTCATTCTTGGCCATATCGTTAGTTCCCACGTGGAGAAGCAGGAAGGGGTAGCGATCCGAAGGTTTGATCAGCTTGGTAAGCCTCTCAGTCACATCCTAAATTCGAGCTCCCGGTAAGCAGGACTCCTCTCGAGATTCCAGGTCCGGACGGCAGATGGATGGCTCAGTCCCTCTTAGGAGGGAGTCCCCGACCACCACCACCCGTCGTCTTCTTTTGGGGGTGGTGGTCATGGAACCCCCATCCCTAGGACTACGCATCCCATGCCTTCCAGTAGATGGTGTTCCCTTGCGGTTTCTTCCTTGTGAGGTCCCTTCCAAAGCATTCAACACCGCAGAGCCTGTGGAGAGAGCCTGAAAGCGATTACTTACCTCTGTAGCATTGGGGGATTCCCGTGCTGGCCTTTTTCCCCTTCTAGAAGTTACATGCTACCAGTTCTCTTCCTGCTCCCGTACTGCCCTCTCTGGCTCTTCCGCCTGCCGTGCTTGTAGGATTAACCGCTGCTATCTATCAAGGAAGTCTTCATCCTCTCTGATCGAGCGTAGGGTCGACACTTGGGCCTCCAGTCCTCTAATTTTTTCTTCCAAAATGGCGACCAGCTTGCACCTCGTGCAGATGAAATCCGTTCTT
This sequence comes from Pelochelys cantorii, assembly GCA_032595735.1. Classification (NCBI taxonomy): domain Eukaryota; kingdom Metazoa; phylum Chordata; order Testudines; family Trionychidae; genus Pelochelys; species Pelochelys cantorii. The sequence continues at coordinate 7,552,788 of CM064339.1, read as the reverse complement.
TCTTCCGGGAGGAAGACAAACATGGCACACGCTGTGCAGGTAACAACAGCAGACCTATCACCATCCATCCCTGCTGTCCTGGAAAAAGGATTTAACAAAAAAAAAAAAAAAAAGGCAAGAGAACCTCGCGCCCTTCCCTCTCCCCTTCCAAATTCCCTCTCTAAACTCCCTGTTAGCACTCACCTGTTCGCAAGCTCCTTGGTCGCTTGCCCACTGCCTTATAAAGACCTGGACTGCCTGAAAGTCCCTCCTCCTACCAAGGCTCAGCCAATCAGCAGAGGCTTCTAGAATTCAAACTTAATTAGAAGCCAACAGTTTCCACCTGCCACTCACAGCACACACTCCACGAAGGACAGGGGAAGTGGAAAAAAAAAAAAAAGCCTCACTCCCAAACACAGGGGAAAAACAAACAAACAAACAATCAAACAAAAACCACACCAACCCTCACTCACAACAACAAGCTCATCACACAGCAAAAGACATATGTGTCTTTTATTTGACATCAGGAAGGGGGGCTAGGGAGGGGTAAGTGGAAGGACATGAGGGAGGAACGGGGCACGAGCCCCTGGTGGGGAGGACCGGGGAGGCTCTGAGGGCTCCTCGGGGTGGACGCTCTCCCTCAGGGCCTCCTGGATCCTGACAGCCCCCCGATGGACCCCCCCGGATGGCAGCCTGCAGCAAGTGCAGCCGTGCTGATGGCAATAACCCACCCCACGAGATGCACCAGCGTGCCCAGGGGCAGCTCTGGCTCCATGTGGCCGAGTGCTGTGGTGTCCCGAGTGCGGGCTCTCAGGGCACTCCAAGACAGGACTGCTTTGCTGTCCCTCATCGAGGTAGACAAGCAAGCAGGGAACCCTGAGAACTGTCTGTCCGGGGTGGGGGTAAGGTCCCTTTAAGCATGGAGCTCAATTAGCCTCAGGCAGCAGCCCCACACACTAAGTCCTAACCTGATGCCCTGCCGGCACTGGTTCCGGCCAGCCTTAACTTCGGTTCAGGGTCCATTCAGTGTGGACGTGCTATTTCGAAATAGCAAAATGCTATTTCGAAATAGGTTTTGTGTATAGATGCGTTATTTCAAATTAGCTTAATTCGAATTAACTATTTCGAATTAAGTTAATTCGAAATAGCACTGTAGTGTAGACATACCCTGAGAGCTTTATGGAGATGTAAAGGGAGGATTCCCACTACAGCTCCAAACATGTTAATAAGATGTTCCAAGGAACCCCCGCAGTATGGCAGAGTGACTGTCACAGATCACACTCAGTTGCGTTAAGCCATTTGTAGCATGACTGAAAATGTGAACTCATCAGAAGTGCTCTCCCCTCCACCATGGCCCGGCAGCAATATGTCCTGGAAGGAGGAGGGGATTATCTCCAAAGTTATAAAAAGTTCCTGGCTGTCGGTGAGATTGGATGCTCCACTTGCCTGCTGACCATTCTCCTACTCCTCCTCTTCCTCATCCAGAAAGTTCTCCGTGCTATTGCCCAAGGCTGCCTGAAGAATCTCTTGGGAGAAATCCACAGACAGTTTTGTGACACTGTTTGGGTCCCCACCTAGAATCCTATGTAGCTGCTTATAGAAGCAGCATGTTTGCGGTACTGACCCATTTGCCTCCTTTGTCTTATGATATGCCTGCCTGATCTCCTTTATTTTCATGTGACACTGGTGGGCGTTACTGGCATATCCTTTTTCCACCATGCCTTGTGCAATCTTGGAATAGAGATTGTTTGTTTTGCTGCTTCATAGTTCTGCCTGCACAGATTCCTCTCCCCACACAGCAACCAGGTCCAGGATCTACTGCACACTCCATGCTAGAGCTTGTTTATGACCCTGCAAAAGTGACAAGGAGTCCTGTAGCACCTTATAGACTAACAGATGTATTGGAGCATAAGCATAATACATCTGTTAGTCTCTAAGGTGCTACAGGACTCCTTGTCGCTTTTGCAGATCCAGACTAACATGGCTACCCCTCTGAATTATGACCCGGGGCATTCACGGTCAGGTGTGCTGCTGAGGTGTGTTGCCTGCTCTGAGGTCTGCTCGCTACACTGGACAAAGAAGAAATGAAGTTCAAACTTCCCAAGCCTTTTCCTGTGCACCTGGAGAGCAGCAGAGTTGAAAGTGGTGGCCAGAGCGGTCACATTGGGACACCTCCTGGAGGCCAAGAACGTTGACTTTCACAGTGCTGTGTCTAAAATTGACCATGTAAGGTCAAATTTACTGTTACTCCTCATGGAAAGCAGGAGTACTGAAATTAACTTTAACAGCCCTGAAAGTCAGCAGAAAAGGTTTGGTGATGTGGTTTCATTGTTTAGAAAATTGACCTAATGCAGCTAAGTTTGATCTAATGTAGACCAGGCAGTCTCCAGAGAGCCTACCTCTCATTTAGTGGTACTATTTGTGCCATTATGCCAGCATATTTTCTTCGATATTTAAAATAGTTACCTTTGTGAATCTTTAAATATCCTTCTTGATGGCCCTGATTCTTTACCACTAAAGTCACTGAGAGTTTTGCTATTGACTTCATTGGGAGCATTCATAGATTTCAATGCCAGAAAAGATTAATCTAATCTGACCTCCTGTGTAACAAAGGCCATTCATCAACCTGAATTAATTACTGTTTGTTTGATTCCAATCTTGATTATAAAATTGCCAATAACAAGAATCCACTATAGACTGTAAACATTTTTTTCTAGTGGCTAATTTAAAAAACCTAACTGCTACAAGTATAATTATTTAATCGAGGGTGGGGTTTTTTGCTAAGTATAATTAATTAGTGTGCAATTGTTAGGTATAAGTAGGATAGGGATGTAGGAGTATAAGACTCACAAGCATTTATGAGTGATAAATGTGTATTAGATATGTATGCACAATGTAAAACCATAATGCTAGGTTTATATGCTAAGCTGAAATTGTACAGGCCTCAGTCATGCTGAGCTTTAGGCCTAAGGAGAGTTGACATAAGTAGGTGACTCAGGAATAGCCCTTAACCAAAAAAGATACAAGATTTCTGTAAAGAATGTGCCAATGGCTAATGTTTGAGAAAACAACCACAATAAATCTTCTAATAAATTATTGAATACACTAACTGGCCACAAACCTCCCTCTTTGATGGGGGTGAATATTATTGAAAAATAGGAACCCCATCACACACAAATTATATATCCATACATAGCAAATGCTATAGTTCGATACAAATATAACATAAAACACACACACACTCATATAATTAAGGGCTGGTAATTTTTTCATATGGAAGTTCAGGGAGTTGATATATTGTTTCAGTGGGGTACAGAAATGTATGGAGGTTCTGGTACTTGATATGCTTTTATACTATACATACCGTGTTTGTATGTGTGCAGAACACAGTGTTCAATATTGCATGTGTTTGTGATTATAACATTGAATATCTGCTTAGTGAAGTTTATAATATGGACAAAATTCCTCACTTGTGACTATGTTTGTGTTCACTGAATTCATTCTTCATGTGTTTCTAGAGAGTCTCCAGACCTAAAAATAAAATAAAATAAAATAAAATAAAAAATCCTCAGGGGTCCCTAAAAATAATCCTTCAGAAAATGCCTCTCTCCCTGCTGATTTTGAAACTGTAGCAAAAGATACATTTTCATGCATCATAGTCTATATCAGCATCATTGCTTAATTTTTTTCTATACTCATTTGCAGCCAAACTAAACTGTTTTCTGCAGGATTTGACCGCCTTGAGAATCTTGAAGAGTATACAGGACTAAAGTGTCTATGGCTTGAATGCAATGGTTTAACAAAAATTGAAAACCTGGAGGCTCAGACAGAGTTGCGCTGCCTGTATTTGCAACTCAATTTAATTAATAAAATTGAAAACTTGGAACCCCTGGAAAAGTTGGATTCTCTCAACCTCAGTAACAATTATATTAGGACCATTGAAAATCTCTGTAAGTATTGATAGTATAGTATGTTTCATTTATGTATTATTCATTTTCCATGCATCAACTAACTAAGTAATAGTGATCATATTTTTCAGGCTCTTTTTTAATCAAGTTAAAATATTGCAAAAAGTGCATAATCAATTTAAGCGAGTCTTTTAGATGGAAAGTAAAACTTGTGTCATTAAAAATTTAAATTTTGGGGAGGAGGGCGAATTGATCAAAATAACAAAAGTTCACAGTTACTTACAGTGATGACTTAAACAATTTATGTTAAGTTATTCCTTATATGGGAATACCCACTGAATCCTTTATTTTCATTCCTCTTCATAACTTTTTCATTTGTTGTACTTTTATGTAGTATTTTTCATTTTTTAAAGTCAAATGTGCTGTACTAGCCACATCTTTTCTGACTACAGAGGGATTTATACCATGTTGAGATACTTGACATGATAAAGAGAGATTCCTCTGCACTACCACCTGTTTGTTGAAGGTGTAACTTGACTCATGCTTTTGTGTAATTGACAGTTTAAAAGATAAATATGCATTTAAAATAAACTTAGGCATTCTAAGCTTTGTGATAAAGAAACAGAAATGGTGGGGGGAAAAGCTTTGAAAAATACATTTATTGTGCACAGTGTATATAAAAAAATGAAAAATAGTCATGATACTTAAAGCTGCAGTATTCTACTCTGTTGAGAAAATTCTCCTTGCACAGAAGTCTGTGAATTAATTTTCTTTTCATTTTATTGTTATTGTCCAACAGCTTGTCTAAGAGTTCTGCACACTCTGCAGATTGCTCACAATAAATTACAAACTATGGAAGACATACAGCACTTGCAGGAATGCCCAACCATCTGTGTCCTTGACCTTTCCCACAACAAGTTAGATGATCCAAATATTCTAAATGTCCTGGAGACCATGCCTGATCTGGTGAGCAAAACATAAGCAAACATTTTGTATATGTTCACCTCCGTAAGTTTGAAACAACAGCCTCATTGATTTGTCTTATATGGGAGAGCCCAATGCACAATAATAATATAACTTCATCTGCATTAGAAGAAGGTGCTTTATTTCTAAAGCATATGATTAGGAATGCTGGGCAAATAATGGAATTTTTGGTTCACTGAAAAAGTAAAATATTGTTTTGGGTTGAACAAAATGTTTTTCTCCAACATACCATTTAGACATCAGGTTTAATTTGGTTTTATTTTTAAAGTTAAACCTACAAAAAATTCAAAACTTTTTTGCAATATTTTTCCCCTCTGATACTGCACACTGGATTCATCCTGAATTCATAAACAGTCAGGCTTTGTCTACACTGCTGGGTGTTTGTGCAAGAAACCTTTTACGGAAGAGTTCTTGTGCAAAAACTTCTTGCGCAAAAGTGCATCCACACCTCAAAAGCTCATCCCTTTTGCAATGTGCTTTTGTACAAGAGAGCGTCCACACTATTGGACACTCTCCTGCATATGAAGTCCCTCGGAACCGGTTCTAGCTGGAATCGAGGTCATCAGTTGCTCTCGAGTGCTGTTGCCAGAGCCCTCCAGAGACGCATGCTTAAAGGGATCCCCCTGGACAGCTGCTTCTCTGTTTCTGCTGCCTGCTTGCTAGCCTCTTCGGCAAAGCAAAGCTTCAGGAATGCCTGCTGTGTGTGCCCTTTGCTTTTTTGGGGACGACACAGCTTTTTCCTCCTCTGCCCTGTGTGATATGGAACCAGAGCTGCCCCTGGGCATGCAATGGATCCCCAGGGCCATGCTGCACTCCCTGCAGCACCTGCTTCAAGCAACATTCCTGTAATCAGCCTCTGTCTGTCTGCGGGTGCTCCACTCTGGCTGCCGCAGCCCACCATACCCTGAAGATTGGAGACTGGAGACCAGCTCGGACTGGTGGAACCGGCTTGTCCTGGAGCGGTGGGATGACCAGCAATGGATCCAGAATTTCTGGATGTGGAAGGCCACCTTCCAGGAGCTCTGTGCCTGGCTTTCTCCCCTGCCCTCCAATGACACGACATCCGCCTGTGGCCTGCCATCCCACTCCAGAAGCAGGTCGCCATCGCGCTATGAAAGCTGGCCACCCCAGACAGCTACTGCTCAGTGGCTAAGCAGTTTGGCGTGGGGAAGTCAACCGTCAGGGCAATCCTGATGCAGGTAAGGAGATCATGGGCTGCAGCGTCTGCACGGGGTCGGGGGGGGGGGAGAGTGTTGCATAAGGGGGACCCTCAGGACAGGGGGGTTGGGGACTGTACGGGGTGCACTGGGAGTTCGGGGAAAGGCCTGGTCCCAGGGGCTTGTGCCTTCTTGCCCTCACAAAAGGCCTGGTCCGGGGGGGAGGGGGCACAGGATCATGGGGGGAGGAGGGTGCTGCGGGCTGGGGGGGGCTCTAAGAAGGGGGGCAGCCACATCCCACTGGGAGCACACAACCCCTCTCTCATTCTGTTTTGTGTGCTTCTTTCTCTCCTTCTGCAGGTCATCTGGGACATCAACTCCCTGCTGCTGCGCAAAGTCATCCGGCTCCACAACCTGGATGCAACCATGGCTTTGCTGTCCTGGGGTTCCCCAACTGCGCGGGAGCAATCAACGGCACGCACATCCCCGGAACATTGAGTGGCCCAGTTTGTGAACCGCAAGGGCTACTTCTCTGTTGTCCTGTAGGCCCTGGTGGACCACCAGGGCCACTTCACAAACATTAACGTTGGTTGGTCAGACAGGGCTCATGATGCCCGAGTTTTTCGGAACTCCAGCCTGTGTGCCCAGCTTGAGATGGGCACCCTTTTTTCCCCACCGGGAGTTTCCGGTGGGCAACCAGACTATGCCAGTGTGCATAGTGGGGGACGCGGCATACCCACTCATGCCCTGGCTAATGCACCCTTGCACCAGCCAGCTGGATCGCACCAAGGACATTTTCAATGCCCGCCTGAACAGACCCTGTTGCAGGTGGAGTGCGCCTTCGGGCATCTGAAAGGATGCTTCCGCTGCCTCCTCACCCACCTGGACGTCGGGGAGCAGAATATCCCCGAGATGGTGGCTTGCTGTGTGCTCTACAACCTGGTGGGTGGGTGGCAGAGGCCGCCTGCGGGGGCCATGGCTTTGTGCAGCCCCGGACAGCTGCAACCCACCAGGCCCATCAGGCCAGGGTGCGCATACAGGAAGCACTGAGGGAGAGGTTCTCTCAGGAACCACAGTAACTCTCCCCAGGGCCTCCACAAACGGGGCTTTGGCCTTTCTTCTCTCTCCCTTCCACCTCTCACCCCCTCTCCTTGTCCCTACCCTGACCTCCCAATAAACACACCTGCTTGGTTTTAAAACAAAACGACTCTTTTTTTTAATTAAACATAAACAAGGGTGGGCAGGGGGAGGGGGATATCTGAACCGGGAGGAGGGATCAGAACTGGGAAGGGAGATCAGGACTGGGCGGGGGATCAGGACTGGAAGGAGTCGTGGGGCAGCTTGCTGAGCCCCCTCGGGTGCGGGGACCTTGTTGGGGTTGGGCATGTCTGGGGACCCAATAGACGTGGACAGGAGGGGCAGCTGGAGCAGGGTCAGGGTCGGCAGGGGGGGCAGGAGGAGGGGCCATAGGCATGACTGGGGGAGGAGCATGGCCATGGGGAAGGAAGGGAGCAGAGGCATGCATGAGGAGGGAGGAGAGGCATGGCAGGGTGAGCAGACAGGTGAGCCATGAGTATAGGAGGGTGGGCAGAGGGTGGAAGGGAGGAGCAGCGGCAGCAGGTGGCTGTTCCCCCATGCGGGACAGGATGCCGCACATGGTGTCACAGCGCACCATGAGGTCACTCCAGGCCTGCTGCCGCCACTCAAGGTCAGCATTCAGCCTGCGTGACAGGGTGGCGTGGATGTCGTGCATGACACCGATGTGCTGGCACGAGGTCCTCGCCAGGCCTGGCTCGTCTGCAGGTCTCCCAGACTGTGACAGGTGTCTGCAGTGGCGTGGCATGGCCCTCTGTCCCAGTTGGTCCCGCTGTGGAGAAGACACAAGAAGGAGGGGCGGTCAGTCCTCCCTGCACACACATTCCCTGTGGCTGTGCCCTCCTGTGTGAGCAGCGACTGCACCAGTCCACGGCCCACAGGAGGGGGATGTCCCGGCTGCAAGGCCGTGTGTGGCTTGCACAACACGCCCTGTGTCACAGGGGCCTCAAGATGGCCACAGGACCATGCTGCCCACCTCCCCTCCCTCCCCGCCCACCCGCACACACACCGTGGCCAGGCAGGTAAGGGAAGTGTGTGGCCAGACTGGGATGCCCTGATGGGCAGCACAGGAGCCATGTGTAGCCTGCCCCTCCCTGGGGGGGTGCACACACAGCTGCAGCTTGTTGTGCTGTGTGTGTGAGCGACTGCTTCCTCACACGTGCAGGCTTGCCTGTGTGCTGTGTGCAGCACTCCAGGGCATATGTGGAGTCATGCCTGCGCCCTTGCAGCCACACTGCTTGCAGCTGGGTGCGCCCCCCCTTCCCCCCTGAAGGCAGGACTTGTGTGACCATGCATGAGACTGGCAGCAGGCTCCCGGGCATGTTGAGGGGCTGGCTTCTGTGGCCACGTGCCGCACCGTCCCGCTGCACATTGTTGCACGTGCACAGACTGCAGCAGCATGTGCTGGCCAACCAGCCCGTGCGACACTGTGCCCCCTGTCCCCTGTGCACCCACCTCCCTCACCCTGTGTGTATGTGCGCCAATGTACCTAAAGATCCCTCACAGGCCTCTGAGGAGGCCTGGGAGATGTCCAGGCTGGCAGGGACTTGCTCCAGGGACAGAGTGATGGTCTCACTGTCCTGGTCCTCCTCCTCCATCGGGGACTGGACCTGCCCCTCCATCTCCTCTGCCTCGGGGACAGGCTCCAGGTGCTGGAGTACGGACTGCTCCAGCCCGGAGTCCACAACAATGGAGGGGGAAGAGGGTTCCCCCCCCACAAGATATGGTGGAGCTCCCTATCGTAGGGGCAGGTGTGGGGTTCTGCCCCTGAGCACCCCCTCCGCCCTGTCGCCCTGACATATCCCTGACAGAGCTCCTTCACCTTGGCCCGAACCTGTTACATGGCCCGGGCAGGGTGCCCTCGCTCCATCAGGGACATGGCCATGTGGGAGTAGATCTCCGCGTTACGCCTCTTTGCCCGGGGTTCCTGGAGCGACTCCTCCTCCCCCCACAATTCAAGGAGGGTCATGATTTCTGTGTGCACGGCACTTGCTGCCCCTGGGGGGGTCCTGGGAGCCCTGTGGCTGCTCCCTGGCAGAGCCAGGGGGGTCTCAGGCACCTGGTTGCTCTGCCATTCTCTGGCAAACAGAGCCGTGCGACCAAGGCACCTGTTGTGGGCAAGCTTCCTGCCACAATGACTGTGCAGGGTTCCTGCAGCTTTAAGAGGGGCCAGCAGACAGGAACTAGAAAGTTGTGATTGCCTGCTACAGAACGTCCAAGAGGCCACTTGTGTTTTTTTCCTGGAGGCCAGTTCTTGCGTCCTCATTTGCCTTTTTGCACAAGAGCTGTAGTGCAAAAAAGGAGTTATTCCTTGTGGGGAGAAATAAGTCTACCGACAAAAGCCCTCTTTCCTGTTGATTTACTGTATTTTTTTTTTGTGTGCAAAAACGTGCTTTAGGTGTGGACGCTCTGGCGGTTTTTGCGCAAAAACTGGTGTTTTGATGCAAAAACCTTATAGTGTAGACATAGCCTCACAGTGAACTGGAAGCTGCATTTTTGGCAAATAAAATATGTCCCCCAAAAATCACCCAGTTCCTTTGATAGTCTCTAAATATTTTCTCTGATTCTTTTCCCTGAACTTTTAAAAGGTATACTATAGATTATCTGAATTTTAGGAAAATTACTCAATATTGTACAGGTAGATAAGTATTGTCCAGATAGAAAAGCTCCAAATTGTTGCCAAAGATCCTCAATGTAACCTTAATACTACCTATTCTATTTTCATGGACATTTTTTTCCTCTCTTTTGTACCTGTAAGTTCTTCTTCGAGTGGTCCCCGTGGGTGTTCCATTCTAGGTGTCGGGCTCGTCCCAGCACCGCTGGTCGGAGGATTTTACAGTCGTAGTTGGCCGGACCATGCATGCGCGTTTAGCGCCACGCGCCGTTCACACCCTTTCTAACGTTGCGCGGTCCGGCCCCCCGCCAGTTCCTCTCAACCATCCTCGGTTGCTGGCGGAGCTCCCTTCTTCTCCGCGGAGAAAGCGCTGTGGGAAAAAAGTTATATTTTAGCGTTCTATAGTTCATAGTTAGTCAGTTTATAGTTAGTTAGGGTATGTCTACACTAGTCCTCTAGTTCGAACTAGGGAGGCTAATGTAGGCATTCGAAGTTGCAAATCAAGCCCGGGATTTAAATATCCCGGGCTTGATTTGCATCTTCCCGGCCGGTCGCCATTTTTGAAATTTACAAGTCCAGACTAACTGCCCGCGTCTACACGCGGCAGGGACCCGGTAGTTCAAAATAAAGCCCTAGTTCGAACTACCTGTTATTCCTCCTGGAATGAGGTTTAACAGGTAGTTCGAACTAGGGCTTTATTTTGAACTACCGGGTCCCTGGCGTGTGTAGACGCAGGCAATTAGTCTGGACTTGTAAATTTCAAAAATGGCGACTGGCCGGGAAGATGCAAATCAAGCACGGGATATTTAAATCCCGGACTTGACTTGCAATTTCGAATGCCTACATAAGCCTCCCTAGTTCGAACTAGAGGGCTAGTGTAGACATACCCTTAGAGTTCCTGTTACTTGTTCTTCAAAAAAAATGTTTTTCTTTCATCTATATATATAAAGTTTAATTAGTTTAATTAGTTATTAGGCATTGCTTATAGTTAGTTGATCGAGTAATTCAGTGGGATCCCTTTCTACTCCGGACCCACCATGCCTGATTCGCCAGGATTTAAAAAGTGCTCCCTCTGCAGGGACGCAATGCCAGCCTCAGACGGCCATGCTGCCTGTATCCATCCATGCCTGGGAGAGTCACATATTCCCCAGAAGTGTGTCCACTACTCTAAACTGACCGCAAGAGCACGTAAGGACAGGGAAATGCGCCTTAAGTTAATTCTCTTTGACAAGGCGCTTCAGCCTTCGGATGCCGCACGCTTGGACTCTGCCGCAGCTCAAAAGAGAAGAGCGTCATCCGCTGAGGCACTGGCCTCAAAGAAGAAGCGAGCTTCTCCTGCTCGCTCTTTACCCGTGTCTAGAGTCAGCCACGGAGATGAGCCAGGGACTTCGGGGATCGGACCGCGACCTCCTAAACTAGCCGGTATCACCCAGTCCCAGGGCACTTGTGCCGCTGGCACGTGCTGCGTCGGCACCGGCGCCATCACCCGCACCAGCAGCCGAGCATGGACGGAGTGCGGCATCAGTGGACCAGCATTACCCGGCACCGGACACAGCGCCGAGGAAGCCCCGCGAGTCGCCACCGAGCACGACGCCACAGCACCCGCACCAAGCGACACTGCAGTTAGCACCATGCGAACCACAGGACACGGCACCAGGATCAGCACCGCGGGGATCGCCTGTAACGGCACCGAAAGCGGCACCTCAGAGACCACGCCAAGCGGCGCTGAGCATGGCACCGCGGAGGCAGCACGAGGTGGTACCTGCAACGGCACCGGCAGCACCATCAGAGGTGACTTCAGCATCGTCGTCTACTTCTCAATTGCCAGTACTGATAATTGAAGAACAGACCCAACTTCCAGCGGAGGGTGATGTCTTGGATGAGGGTGCCATTACAGTTCCCACAAAGGCGGCCAGAAAGTCAGTACCACGACTTCCATCACTTTCGCCATCCCCGGTTTTCTCACCGGCACCGTCCCCTTCACCTCCGCTTGGGCGTTCTCCACACAGACGATCTCACACTGAGTGGGAGTCTTACCATAGACGCGGGCCGCGGTCTCCACGACGTCGATCCACCTCCCGTTATGACTCCCATGAGTGCAGTCCCTCTTCCCCTCATCGTGCATTCTCACCTCATGGGTCTCATTCACCAAGCCACTCCCCCTCTATAGCTTATCACAGCAGACATGGGAGCTATTACTCATCGAGGAGATCGTCTCCAGCATATTCTGACCGCTACTATGGGCATCACTACATGCCTCATAGGCGTATGAGGTCTCGCTCGCATGCTCACTCCTGCTGCTGTCGTTCTTCATCCTATCGCTGACATTCATCACTACTGCAGGTCCAGCAGCAGACCTAACCATTACCACCACCTTCCAACGTCCCTTCTGTTCCAACACATCTCTCCGAGCCGGAAGAAGGGCAGATATCAGACACTGACGACCAGCCTGAAAAGGCTTCTCCAACGGACCTCTCCTCATCCTCCCCCAATGAAGCAGTGTTCATGGGAGATACCTCTCCTCCCAATGATGCACGGGAGTTTCAAGACCTTTTTAAGAGGGTGGCAGAATCTCAGAAGGTGCAATTGGCAGAGGTTCAATCAAAACAAGCTGCTAAAAAATTTGCACCCTAGGCAACAAATTAAGATAGCGCTTCCGATAGACGAAACCATCCTGGAGTCAGCAGCGGAGATTTGGGATACCCCGGCATCTACCACACCGATGTCTAAGCACGCTGACAAGAAATATTTTGTGCCATCAAAGGGGTTGGAATTTCTTTTTACGCATCCCCAACCTAACTCCCTCGTTATGGATGTGGCCCTACAAAGAACAAAAAATCCTCAAATAAAGAATACAGGGGCTGATAAGGAGGCAAAGAAATTGGACATATTCGGCCAAAAGGTATATTCATCGTCCACACTTCTCCTCCATATCTCTAACTACGCAGCACTGTTATCAAATCATAGCTTTGATAACATAGCCAAACTGGGCAACATTGCACAGTGCATGCCAGATGCCAATAAGACGCTCCTACGGGCCGTAGTACAAGAGGGATATGCGTGTTCCAGGGCAAGCCTCTAAATGGCCATGGACGTGGCTGACACGGCAGCGCAGTCTGTAGCGACCGAAATAGCCATGAGGAGAGCCTCCTGGCTGACGACAGCAGGTGTTCCAAAGGACCTACAGTCGAAGGTCGAAGATCTGCCCTTCGACAAGATCAAATTATTCGCAGAAAAGACTGACGAGGTCCTTCACACGGGCAAGGATTCTCGCACTACCTTGCGCACGCTTGGAATGTACGCTCCTCCCTTCCAACGTAGACGGTAATTTCCTTTTCAAAGAAGGTATGACTATCAGCCACGCAGACAACAACAACAACTGCCATTTGACCAGACGCGTCTGAAGCAACGACCCCAACGCAGACGCCCTCAAACATCCCATCCGACCAACCCATCATCCTCCAAACAGCAAATTTGACTCCTTGGTTGGGGGCTTGCATGCACCAATCGCTGTCACGAACATCTCTGGCATCTTACCTCTCTTTCGCCATCGTCTCCGCCCCTTCTATCAACAATGGGCTGAGATAACGACTGATAGATGGGTTCTAGAGGTCATAAGATCAGGCCTCACGATTCCCTTCACTTCCATTCCTCCCACCCACCCGCCTACCCTGTCCCTCTTCAGGGACCCATCTCACGAACTCCTCCTGAAACAGGAAGCTTACCGCCTTCTTACTATCGGGGCAATAGAGAAGGTCCTAGACCAGTTCAGAGGAAGAGGGTTTTATTCGCGTTACTTCCTAACGCAGAAAAAGATAGGAGGTTGGAGACCCATCCTTGATCTTCGCCGGTTGAACCATCATCTTCAGAAACAGCATTTCAAGATGGTAACTCTCACTACAATAATTCCCTCTCTTGACAACAACGATTGGTTTGCAGACCTCGACCTGCAAGATGCGTATTTCCATATCACCACGAACCGCGCGCACAGGTGATTTCTTTGATTTGTAATTGCAGGCGAACACTTCCAATATCGTGTTTTACCCTTCGGTCTCGCATCAGCACCCAGGGTATTCTCAAAAACGCTTGCTGTAGTGGTGGCACATCTCTGCTGTCTAAATGTGATAATATTTCCATACCTCGACGATTGTCTGATCAAGGCCACAATGCATCAAGAGGCCTTGGACATGGTGGCACTGGTCAAATATACGTTCGACTCCTTCGGTCTCATACTGAACGAGCAAAAATCAACAATAATTCCAACACAAAGCATAACATTTATAGGAGCAATCCTCGATTCTCTTGCAGCGAGAGCATACTTACCTTTGGACAGATTTCAGACAATTCAGGACCTGGTCCATGTGCTCGTTGAAGCTCCAACGATTCCGGTTCACACCTGCCTCCGTTTACTGGAGCACATGGCGGCTACTACCTTTGTCGTTCCCCATGCACGACTTCACCTGTGGAACTTGCAGCACTGGCTAGCAACGGTGTACATACCTGCAAAGCACAGTATTCATAAGATAGTAACTCTGCCGTCTCACGTTCGCATGTCTCTTCGATGGTGGACAGAAGCGCAAAATCTCATGACGGGAGTCCCTTTTCAGCGTCCACAACCGTCCGTTGAAATTACAACCAACGCTTCCCTTATCGGGTGGGGCGCTCACATGAACAACAGGCGCATACAAGGCAAGTGGTCTCTCACCAAGAGGTCTCTGCACATAAATCTTCTAGAGCTGAGAGCTGTCTTCCATGCATGCAGGCACTTCCTACCACACATAAGGGGCACCTCCGTCAGAGTTCTCACAGACAACGTAGCCGCAATGTACTATATAAACAAACAAGGAGGAGCAAGATCACGCTCCCTGTGTGCCGAAGTGGTGCGGTTCTGGAACTGGTGCATATGGAACAACATCACTGTAACAGTGTCTTATTTACCTGGCACCAGCAATGTCATTGTGGACTCTCTCAGCAGGCGCTTTCCCCAAGATCATGAATGGGAAATAAGAACGGATGTACTCCAACGGCTCTTTTGTAGATGGGGAACTCCGACAGTGGACCTCTTCGCCACTCCCGACAACGTGAAGTGTCCCCTCTTCTGCTCCAGAGCAGGTATAGGCAGGGCTTCTCTCGGTGATGCCCTCCTAATCACCTGGGAAAGGATGCTCCTATACGCGTTTCCTCCAGCGATCCTCATCCCCAGAGCATTGCAGAAAATCAAGACAGAGACAACAACTGTCATCATGATAACACTGGCCTGGCCGAGGCAAACGTGGTATCCGCTCTTACACAGGCTGTCGCTTGCACCACCCTGGCCCCTCCCTCTCTATCTGGACCTTCTCTTGCAAGAGAGAGGCACTCTGCTGCACCCCAGACTGGACTCACTACATCTGACAGCATGGCTGCTAACTGGCTCAGGGAGGGAGAGACCCTTTGCTCGGACCGGGTTAAGATGATACTGGTACACAGTAGGAAGTCGTCCATGCAGAATACTTACCTCGCAAAGTGGCGTAGATACTCCCAATGGTGTCTTCGCAACAGTATCGAACCACAGACATCTCCTTTGCACCGAATCCTTGATTACATCGTTTACTTGCAGAGTTCAGGGCTTTCCCTCTCGTCCCTGAAAGTACATTTAGCAGCTATTAGTGCCTTTCACGGACCCGTGGAGGGTTATTCAGTGTTCACCCACCACACCACAAAAAGATTTTTAAAAGGTCTAATGAACCTCCACCCACCTCGAAGACCACCACCTCCCTGCTGGAATCTGGACCTGGTGCTTGATACTATTATGCACCCCCCATTTGAACCACTAGCAACTGTTTCGCTCCAAATGTTAACAATGAAGTTAGTTTTTCTACTTGCTATCACATCGGCTCATAGAGTTAGTGAACTGGCGGCTCTAATGGCATCACCGCCTTTCACCTTTTTCCAAGGACTCGGTTATGCTACGTTTTCACCCGGCCTTTACCTCCAAGGTCTGCTCCTCTTTTCACATAAATGAGCCCATCGTTCTTGCATCCTTCTATCCCAAACCTCATTCCTCACGGAAGGACGCTTTGCTACATACGCTTGACGTTCACCGAGCACTCTCTTACTATATAGAAAGAACATGGCAATGGCGGCGGACGGGCAGACTTTTTGTTTCCATTGCACAGCGCTCCAAAGGCAATGCACTTTCTAGCCATCGTATTGCCAGACTCATTGGCCTTTGTATTACCACCTGCCACGATATTTGGAACAGGCCCCTTATCACACAACCCACTGCGCACTCTACAAGGGTGGTAGCGACCTCCACGGCTTTCACCTGCGGAGTTCCCCTCAGTGACATTTGCCGTGCAGGCACTTGGTCTTCCAGTACTTCCTTCATGCGACATTACGCAATAGGACGACATTGGACCACAGACTCGGCAGTAGCTTCTGCAGTGCTATCAGTTGCAGAAATGCATTGACCCAGAGTGCACACAGCGGCTACTGCTTTACAGTCACCTAGAGTGGAGCACCCACGGGGACCACTCGAAGAAGAAGAAGAAGTTACTCACCTTGGTGCAGTAACGATGGTTCTTCGAGATGTGTCCCCGTGGGTGCTCTACGTTCCACCCTCCTCCCCGCTCCGGGCTCTCTCTCTATATTTCTTGTTGCAGATACCAAGCGGTGAGAGAAACTGGCGGGGGCCGGACCGCGCAACGTTAGAAAGGGCGCGAACGGCACGTGGCGCTAAACGCGCATGCGCGGTCCGGCCGACTATGGCTGTAAAATCCTCCGACCAGCGGTGCCGGGACGAGCCCAACACCTAGAGTGGAGCACCCACGGGGACACATCTCGAAGAATCATCATTACTGCACCAAGGTGAGTAACTTCTTCTTTGTTTTAATTGTAAAAATAAAGAGAGCCCTGATGAGATGGAAAACATTTTAATACTGTAATTTAAACTAGACCTTAATACTGAAAACTGCTTGGAGACAGTCAGATTGAATAGGAAATATACCTGTTATCATCACATACCTGTTATTGTCACAAACCAGTTCTACTAGTCAAATACACAGGGAGGCATTGGAATTACAATGCATCTACAAATTCAGTTCTCACTCTGGTCATCATCTCCTCAATCGGGACAATGGATGGCTGGGACATTACCAACCTAACATTCAATGAAGGTGCCAACAAGAATCTATGTGGATTCTTGTGTTAATTCCCTTTGATCCTAATCTGCTTCCTTTTCACTATCCAATTTTTAGGTGCTTATGGCACCAGCTCTGCCTACTTGTTTTTCCCTTTGATATTTTTATTCCCTTTGCTCCTTGTTTCCCACCCCCTTCTCTTCCCCCCCCCCCTCTTCCCTATTTATTTTGGGTCTGCACATCCTAAAGTCATAACTCTGGTCATCTGAAGAAGTGGGCTGTGCCCACAAAAGCTCATGATACCATCTACATGTTTTGTTAGTCTATAAAGTGCTATCAGACGTTTTGTTGTTTTTAAGTTTATCAGCAAATACTACTGTAGTAATTTAAAAAAATCAAATATCTTTAGTATTGCAACTTTGTCCATGATCGGAGGTTTTCCCCATGTTGTTTACATGCCAGTGTCTCTCTCTCTCTCTCTCTCTCCCTCTCTCTCTCTTTTTTTTTGAAGCCTATCTAGAGTTAATTTTTACCACTTTCTAAAAAAAACTATGTACCTTGCTTTTATAGCGTGTACTGAATTTGATGGGAAATGAAGTGATTAAGAAAATTCCTAATTATAGAAGGATGCTTACTATTCGACTAAAGCAATTAACATACCTGGATGATAGGCCAGTTTTTCCAAAGGACAGGTGAGAAATAGTGAAGTCTTCTTTTCATAGTAATGTATATTAAATACTAATTATCAGACATTTCATTTTAATCAATATTTTTGCCATGCACGGAGAAGAAGAATCTGGCCAAAGTAGCAAGTCACGGGATAAGAAGTAAGGTCCTTTCTTGGATCAGTAACTGCTTAAAAGGCAGAAAACAAAAGGTAGGAATAAATGGTCAGTTTTTAGACTGGAGAGAGGTAAATAATGATGTCCCATAGCAGTCTGTATAGGGACCATGCAGAGGTAGAGGTAGATACGCTGGAGGGCAGGGATAGAGTCCAGAGTGACTTAGACAAATTGGAGGATTGGGCCACAAGAAATCTGATGAGGTTCAAAAAGGACAAGTGCAGAGTCCTGCACTTAGGACGGAAGAATCCCAAGCATTATTACAGGCTGGGGACCAACCAGCTAAGTAGTAGCTCTGCAGAAAAGGACCTGGGGATTACAGTGGATGAGAAGCTGGATATGAGTCAACAGTGGGCCCTTGTAGCCAACAAGGCTAATGGCATATTAGGTTGCATTAAGAGAAGCATTGCCAGCAGATCCAGAGATGTCATTATTCCCCTTTATTCGGCTCTGGTGAGGCCACATCTGGAGTATTGTGTCCAGTTCTGGGCCCCCCACTAGAAAAAGGATGTGGACGCATTGGAGAGGGTCCAGCGGAGGGCAACCAAAATGATTAGGGGGCTGGAGCATATGACCTTTGAGGAGAGGCTGAGGGAGTTGGGTCTGTTTAGTCTGCAGAAGTGAAGAGTGAGGCGGGATTTGATAGCAGCCTTCAACTTCCTGAAGGGAGGTTCCAAAGAGGATGGAGAAAGGCTGTTCTCAGTAGTGACAGATGGCAGAACAAGGAGCAATGGTCTTAAGTTGTGGTGGGAGAGGACCAGGTTGGATATTAGGAAAAACTATTTCACTAGGAGAGTGGTGAAACACTGGAATGGGTTACCTAGGGAAGTAGTGGAGTCTCCATCCCTAGAGGTATTTAAGTCTTGGCTTGACAAAGCCCTGACTGGGTTGATCTAGTTGGGATTGGTCCTGCCTAGAGCAGGGGGCTGGACTTGATGACCTCCTGAGGTCTCTTTCAGCTCTATGGTTCTATGATTCTATGACCAGTGCTGTTCAATATATTCATAAATGATGTGAAAAAAAGGGTAAACAGTGAGGTGGCAACATTTGCAAACTGTAAAAAATTATTCAAGATAGTTAAGTCCAAAGCAGAGAGTGAAAAGGTCTCAAAAAACAGAGTGACTGGGCAACAAAATGTCCAGTGAAATTCAGTGTTGATAAATGCAAAATAATGCACATAGGAAAACATAAGCCCAACTACACATACAAAATAATGAGTCTAAATTAGCTGTTATCCATCAAGAAAAAGATTTTGGATTCCTTATGGATAGTTCTGAAAGCATCTGTTCAGTATCCAGCAGCAGTCTAAAAAGCAAATACAATCTTAGAAACTATTAGGAATGGATAAAAAATAAGGTAAAAATTATCATAATGCCACTATATAAATTCATGGTATGCCCATACCTTGAATACTGTGTGCAGTTCTTTTTGCCCCATCTCAAAAAAAATGTTGGAATTGGAAAAGATGAAGAAAAGGGCTACAAAAATGCTTAGGGATATGGAACAACTTTCATATGAAGAAAGATTAAAAGACTGGACTCTTCAGCTTGAAAAAAGACGATTAAGGAGATATGACAAAGGGTTATCTGAGTGGTGTGGAGGAAGTGAATAGGAAAATGCTATTTACTCTTTCACATCTCTCTATAGATATATAAAAAAATTTCCTGCAGGATGACAGACTGATGTCATCATGCCCTCTGCCCTCAGCTGCTCTGCCTCCTCCTCCTCTCCCTCTCCCCCCAGGCTGTGGGGTAGCAGCCATGTGCACTCCCCTCTCCCCACTCCCAGGGGGCCAGAAGCCACAAACCTTCCCTCCTTCCACCCTCCTGGGGAGGGGCTGGGAGCCACGCACTCTCCCCCCTTCCTCCCTCCCAGGGAGGCTAGGAGCCACGTACCCCTGTCCCCCTCCTGGGGGGGAGCCATGCGCCCTCCCCCAGTGCTCCGGCAGGACGAGAGCTGTGAGCCGTACATCCTCCTCTCTCCCTGCACTACCAGCCCCATCATGTATCCTTAGCCCCATCTTACACCCCCTTGGCCAAGACCATGTACCCCCAGCTCATTCATACTCCCCCAGTCTGAGAACCCATACCCGCAACCCCCTCACCCACCACCCTGCCAAGACCTCGCACACCCAGCCCCCTCACTCACCTCTTCCACCGAGACTCCACACCTCCAGCCTGCTCCTGCCCTCTACCCCCTGGTAAGACACCTACTCCCAGCCTGCTCCTCCACCCTCCCCTGCTCTTGCACCATCCCCCCTGGCCAGACACTTATCCCCAAAGAGAGGGGGGTTGGCAAGCTTAGTGAGCAGGGGGTGCAGCCCCCTAATAATACTCCATGTAGGAACAAATGATAACGGCCAAGAATGACCTTGAGCAGGTCACAGCAGATTATGTAGCGCTAGGAAGAAGGATCAAGGAATTTGAAGCGCAAGTGGTATTCTCATCCACCCTTCCGGTTGAAGGACAAGGTCCAAGTAGGGATCGTCGAATTGAGGAAGTAAATGTGTGGTTGCGCAGGTGGTGTCGGAGAGAGGGCTTTGGTTTCTCTGATTATGGGACTCTGTTCCGGGCACAAGGACTGTTAGGAAGAGATGGGATCCACCTAACCAAGAGAGGAAAGATCATCTTCGTGGGCAGGCTTGAAAACCTAGTGAGGAGGGCTTTAAACTAGGTTTGTTGGGGGACGGTGACCAAAGCCCTGAGGTAAGTGAGGAAGTCAGGAAGGAACACAAGGAGAAACAAGCAACAAAGGAGGACCCCTGACTCAAACGGAGAAAGTAGGGCGATCAACTGGCTATCTAAGGTGTTTGTACACAAATGCAAGAAGCCTGGGAAACAAACAGGAAGAATTAGAAGCCCTGGTCCAGTCAAAGAACTATGATTTGATTGGAATAACGGAGACTTGGTGGGATGATTCGCATGACTGGAATAACAGAGACTTGGTGGGATGACTCGCATGACTGTCATGGAAGGGTATAAGCTGTTCAGGAAGAACAGGAGGGGGAGAAAAGGAGGAGGAGTTCCATTGTATGTAAGAGAGCAGTATGATTGCTCGGTGCTCCAGTATTTAGAGGGAGAAAAGACTGTTGAGAGTCTATGGGTTAAGTTTAGAGGTGGAAGCAACAGAGGGGATGTTGACGCTGGTGTCTGCTATAGACCGCCAGATCAGGTGGATGTGGCAAAAGCTGAAGTATTCAATGCTTTCTTTGCCTCTGTCTTCACGGACAAGGTCAGCTCCCAGACAAATGCACTAGACAATGCAGTATGGGATGGAGGTGGACAGCCATTGGTGGGGAAAGAACAAGTTAGGAACTATTTAGAAAAGCTATACATACACAAATCTAAGGGCCCAGATTTAATGCATCCAAGGGTACTGAGGGAGTTAGCAAATGTCATTGCGGAGCCTTTGGCCATTATCTTTGAAAACTCCTGGAGATCAGGAGAGATCCTGGATGATTGGAAAAAGGCAAATGAAGTGCCCATCTTTAAAAAAGGGAAGAAGGACGATCCAGGGAACTACAGACCAGTCAGCCTTACCTCAGTCCCCGGAAAAATCATGGAGGGGATCCTCAAGGAATCCATTTTGAAGCACTTGGAAGAGGGGAAAGTGATCAGAAATAGTCAACATGGATTCATGAAGGGCAAGTCGTGCCTGACCAATCTGATTAGCTTCTATGATGAGGTAACTGGCTGTGTGGATATGGGAAAGTCAGTGGATGTGATATACCTTGACTTTAGCAGAGCTTTTTATCCGGTCTCCCACAGTATTCCTGCCAGCAAGTTACGGGAATATGGATTGGAAAAGTGGACTGTAAGATGGATAGAAAGCTGGCTAGATTGTCGGGTCCAATGGGTAGTGATCAATGGCTCGATGTCAGGTTGGCGGTCGGTTTCTAGCAGAGTGCCCCAAGGATCTGTTCTAGGAATGGTTTTGTTCAACATCTTTATTAATGACCTGGATGAGGGGATGGATTGCACTCTCAGCAAGTTCACAGATGACACTAAGTTAGGGGGAGAGGTAGATATGCTGGAGGGCAGGGATAGGGTCCAGAGCGACCTAGACAAATTAGAGGATTAGTCCAAAAGAAATCTGATGAGGTTCAACAAGGACAGGTGCAGAGTCTTGCACTTAGGACACAAGAATCCCAAGCATTGTTACAGGCTGGGGACCGACTGGCTAAGTAGCCGTTCTGCAGAAAAGGACCTGGGAATTACAGTGGATGAGAAGCTGGATATGAGTCAACAGTGTGCCCTTGTAGCCAAGAAGGCTAATGGCATATTAGGATGCATTAGGAGGAGCATTGCCAGCAGATCCATGAGAAGTGATTATTCCCCTTTATTTGGCACTGGTGAGGCCACATCTGGAGTATTGTGTCCAGTTCTGGGCCCCCCACTACAGAAAGGATGTGGACACATTGGAGAAGGTCCAGCGGAGGGGGACCAAAATGATTAGGGGGCTGGAGCACATGACCTATGAGGAGAGACTGAGGGATTTGGGTCTGTTTAGTCTGCAGAAGCGAAGAGTGAGGGGGGATTTGATAGCAGCCTTCAACTTCCTGAAAGGAGGTTCCAAAGAGGACAGAGAAAGGCTGTTCACAGTCATGACGGATGGCAATGGTCACAAGGAGCAGTGGTCTCAAGTTACAGTGGGGGAGGTCTTGGTTGAATATTAGGAAAAACTATTTCCGTAGGAGGGTGGTGAAGCACTAGAATGGGTTACCTAGGGAGGCAGTGGAATCTCCATCCCTAGAGGTTTTTAAGTCTTGGCTTGACAAAGCCCTGGCTGGGTTGATTTAGTTGGGATTGGTCCTGCCTTGGGCAGGGGACTGGACTTGATGACCGCCTGAGGTCTCTTCCAGCTCTGTGATTTTATGATTCTAAGAACAATGAAGTACTTCTTACAGTGCAGTAAAACCTGGGGAACTCATTGCCAAGGGATGTTATGAAGGTCAAAACTATAACAGTAGAAAAAAGAACTAGAAAAGTTCATGGAGGATATGCCCATCAATGGCTATTAGCCAAAATTGTCAGATATGCAACCTCATGCTCTGAGCATTCCTTGTATTTGTTTGCCTAAAACTGGGAGTAGAAGACAGTGGATAGATCACTCTTTGGTTGCCTGTTTTGTTCATTCTGTCTGAAGCACCTGGCATTGGCCACTATTGGAAGACAGGATACTGAGCTAGATGGACCATTAGTCTGACCAGTGTGGCCATTCTTATGTTTTTATGACCAGCAATCAGGGGGATAGGTGGCCTTGTGTACAACTAGTATCTTACAGATAAGAGCTCTGCTTTCTTAATTCTTAATATAAGAAAACACGATATCTTCCCCCAGAATGTGGTGTATTGCTATACACAGTGCTTTTTTTGTAAGAAAAAAGGTACTGGTACTCCAGGCTCAAAACTGTTGAAAAAAAATAATAATTGAAAAGTTGTTGAGCAAAAAAAAAAAAAAAAAATTGCACCGGGGTCGAAATGTGGTCGCAGCCCCTTTAAGAGCCATGCCTCGTGTCCCAAGCGTGCTTCCGTTGAGAGCCAAGCCGCCCAGGAAATAGGTGCCGGTACGCCAGAGGGGAATCCCTTTCAATTCAAGTATGATGGGAAAATAGGTGACAGTACGCTGTCCTGGGACGTACCGTCATAAAAAAAGCACTGCCTTTCTCCATAATTAGTAGTCTGAACTCTTCTCATAATGGCAGAGTGGTAACACAAATGTCATGGAAATCAGAATCTGGGACTTTTTAAAAAATTACTAACAAAAGATGCAAATGCTGTTTTTTAACAATGTTGTGTTCCTTATCTGTTCCCCCTACATAATCTCTGAATCTTATATAACAGTTCTTTTTCCTCAGGGGAACATTTTTTCTGAGGCTAATCTGCTCAGTAACTTTTCTTCCGTTGCAAGTAGACACTGAAGTCTCCCTTGCATCATGAACACACTAAGCCACTAGTATTTAGTGAAAACTGTGGTCTTTCCTATTGCCACTAGAGCCTGTGCAGAAGCCTGGGCCATGGGCGGGCATGAAGCAGAGAAGAGTGAAAGGGAAAAATGGGAGACCAGAGAGA
This sequence comes from Pelochelys cantorii, assembly GCA_032595735.1. Lineage (NCBI taxonomy): Eukaryota > Metazoa > Chordata > Testudines > Trionychidae > Pelochelys > Pelochelys cantorii. Next base: position 7,529,018 of record CM064339.1, on the reverse strand, counting down.
GAAGGAAGATCCAAGACAGCATTGATGCACTAGCAGCAATTAGGCGAAAAGCTGAAGAGAAGAAAAGACAAAGGGAAAAGGAAGAAAGAGATAAAAATAGAGGCTCAACAGAGGCCCACGAAGGTTTGTGATTAAGCTTTTGGATAAAGCTCCTGTTTCTCTCTGTTTGAAGTTTAATCAAAGTTCTAACTACCTAATATTACCTTACTTTCGTGTTACTTTTTATCAAGCAATGATCAGTGAACAAAATTCTGTTAATATTTTCAGGACTGTACATAGTGAGTAACTCCACCAACTTCAGTGGAATTACAACAATGTAAATCTAGAAAACAAGAACTGAATTTGACTAGTTGACTATATCTTAAGATTTCATGCAGCCCTGATGCTGTGGTAATAAAGATTATATCTTATACTGATGTAAAAAGAGAAGGTGGGTGAGGTAATATCTTTTATTGTACCAGCTCCTATTGATGAGTGACACAAGCTTTTGAGCTACTCAGAGCTCTTCCACAGGCTTAGGAAAGGTACTCAGAGAGTACCAACAGTTGCTGGTCCAGTAAAAGATATTACCTCACCAATCTTTTGTTTCTAATATCCTAGGACTAACACAACTACAACAAACATTGCATACAACTGATCTAGAAACTGATTTTAGTAGGAATCAAATGATAATTTCCCCCCATTTAAAATAAATCAATATTCCAAAACATCCAGATGCAAATTGATGCCATTTTCGGGATACATAAGAGAATGATTTCTCAAAGTTATGTATTATATTAATCTTGATAAGTTATACATTAAGGTAAAAAGGATCTTTAAAAAACAGTTTTCTGTCCCATTTTCAGCTATCATTCACTACTATATTAATTGACAGACTGGACTGGCGCTAATAACTCCTTCTTTGAGAGATGTCCATGTAGGTGCTCCACAGTAGGTGTTGGTGCAGTGTTCCTCAATCAACTTGGTTTCTTCGCTATTTTTGCTAGATAGATAATAATACTGTATTTTTCTTTTAGATAGTTTAGTTACATGTTTTCTCTCTTTTCTCCCTCCACTCCCCCCCCCCAAAAAATATTTTTTTTCTTTTTCCTTCCCTAGTTAGATAGATAGGATAGGTTCACCAGGATTTAAACACTGCACTTCTTTCAAAGATGCAATCCCAGTCTCGGATGGGCACTTTCAATGCATCTGTTGCCTCGGGGAATCCCATGTCTCCCAAAAGTGTCCCTGCTGCTCAAAACTTAAAACACGAGCTTGCTGAGGTAGAGACCTTTGTCTCAAGCTCATGTTATTTGAAAAAATCACTATGTCCTCCTTCGCACCCAAGGCTGGAATTGGAAACCTCTCAGACCACCGGGGACAAAAAAGCTACAGCACCAAATCTGCTGCACCAACAGTGCAGGCACTGCCTCCAGCACCCACTATTTTTGCCGTGCTTTTTACTGGCAGCATGCAAGCACTATCAACCTTCCCAGCACAATTGGCATCAATGCAATCAATGGTGCCACAGATTTCTTTGGTACAGTCTACCATTTCACTGTTGACCCTTGCACCACAACTTCATAAAAAACCTTCTACTCTCCTCAACTTTTAATTCACCTTTCCTCAGCACCGAACATTCACCAGGCACCCTAGCACCACACCATCTGCTTTCTCCAGCACAATTTTTGAGTGAGGAACATGACGATGATGTGGAGGTAGTTTCCCCTCTCCCCCCCCGAATTCTCCTCCCATTGACCATTCTATTTACTCTGCCAGAACTCGCCCAAGTTGCACTGAACATAGAGATCTGCCTCTGTGGTATGGACACCCATGGATGCCACCTCCAATGCCATACACCAGGGGTGGGCAATAATTACCAATATAAGGTGCTACCGTTTGACTTATCTACTGTTCCAAGAGTATTCTAAAAAATCCTGTCAGTCGTCACAACCTACCTCAGAAAACAAGATGTCATGATATTTCCTTACCTGGATGACTGTCTGCTAAAGGCACACTCCAGACTCAACTCCTGATGTAGCACTTCCATCACAGTTCGTGTTTTCAAGCACCTTGATCTGCAAATAAATAAAGCAAAGTCTACTTTATTCCCAACACAAACCATACAATTTAAACTCTGTAGCAGCCACTGCCTCTCCTCCCACAGACAGATTCCACCAGATAAGGGACCTCGTCTACAAGTTACAATCCAGCTCTCAGGCCACTGCCCACAACTGTCTCCAATTATTGGGGCATATGGCCGCATGCAACTTTGTGATATTGAATGCACACCTTTACATGCACTGTTACCTACAGGGCTGGCTCAGAAGAGCGTACAGACCAAATGTACATCCACTTTCCAAGCCCCTCTCTGTCCCTGCAGCAGTGAAACAATCTCTCCATTGGTGGACAGTAGCCTTTGCCCGGGGATTCCCTTCCTCACTGAAGAACCCACCATCACTATAATTACAGATGCTTCCCTCACTGGGTAAGGAATACATCTAGCATAACATACTGCCCAAGGCCTTTGGTCCAATACAGAAAAGGCTTTACACATAAACATTCTCATGTTCCGAGCAGTAAGGTAAGCAAATAATTCCTTCCATTCATTGCTAACACATGTCAGGATATACATGGATAATGTAGCCACTATGTTTTATATTAACCAACAAGGTGGTGCCTGTTTACATGTGCTATGTGCAGAATCTATGACTCTGTGGAACTGGTGCCTCAATCACAGAGTAACAATAACTGCCCTTCATCTCCCGGGTGCTCTCAATACCACATCCAGTGCTCTAAACAGAACACTTTACGCAGAGCACAAATGGCAAATCAACAATGTCATCGTTACTTTAATTTTCGATCAATGGGGCCATTCTATGATAGACCTTTCTGCTACCCAAACCAACAAAAAATGTCAACTCTTTTGCTTCAGAGTGGGAATAGGCAAGGGATCCCTAGGAGACACCCTTCTAAACAAATGGACCTTGTACCTCCTATGTGTAGTCCCACCCATTCCTCACCTAAACAAGGTGGTACAGAAAATACAGAGTGACAGAACTCTTGTTATATTGATAGCTCCATCATGGCCTCTGGTATCCATTCCTAACCACAATGTTAGTTGTTCCACCGATTTCCCTACCATTGACCCAGGCCTGCTTGTACACACCGGGAAGGCACATGCAGCACTCTAAGTTATACATGTTGCATCTCAAAGCATGGTACCTCACTGGTTCTTTGCTTAAGAATTAGAATGCCCAGAATCTGTCCAGAGTGTTTTACTTCATAGCAGAGCTCATAACACCCTTAAAATATGTATTAAAAAAATGGAAGAGATTCTCACTCTGGTTCTCTGATTGACAAGTCCTCCCTACATACAGCTTCATAAGCAATCCTTTTGAAATCAATTGCTTAAATTCAAATATTTAAAGTTAAGCATTTGCTTAAATGCGTTTCCTGATTCAGGTTCTTTGGGCACTGATAAATGGGCAAACCTACTGGCACAATATGTCTGGCACAATATATCTGGCACAATATGAGGGATATTGATCCCAGAATGACAGGCAGAATAGGACAGCTTTTTGGTATGTATTTGAGAGCTAAGGCAGAAGACCATATGTTACAACATGAATACTCTTAACTTGCAAAAACTTGCTCTACAACTTTACTTTTATTGACTTTCCTACTATTTAGGAGACATCACACCCACAAGTTACAGTGGAATGACTAACAGTACTTCAGAGATTTCAAATGCTTCTGAAGAGACAGAAATGCAAAAGAAGATCAAGAAATTTGTAAATGAAAGCATTGAGGCCCATGATGAAATTTTAGCTGAAACATCAAGTAAAGAAGATCTGGGTAGTCTGTATACTAACCTTACCAATAACATTCAGAAGGAAGTACAAGAAGCTAATTCTCACAAATGCCCAAATTTCAGTACTAATCAAGAAGGTAATGTACACTATAAAGAGCCAAACAGAAGTGAAAAGAGGAACGGAGATAATGAGCCAAACTATATACATCCCTAGTGACCTGATTGAATTCACTGGGATTGTCTTGGATGTAAGAATGAGGAACTTGGCTTAGCATCTTTTCACAATACACAACTGAGGAAATTACGCAATATGTAATTTTGGGTAACATGGCATTAAACACCAATAAAGGGTTTTTTTAAGAAAAGGCCTGATGTTTTGGTGCCTTTATAAGTGAAACAGATACATTGACACGTGGGTCAATTTCTTTGTTTCATAATGCAAAAATTTATACAATTAAAAGTTGTTCACTGGTATGATGTAAAGAGAGGAAAAAGAGATCCAGATGGATTGGGTACAAAGCTTCAAAGCTCTGGAAATAAAGAATAAAAAGATTCATCATGTTGGGTCCGATAACACTTTCTTAATCTTAAAAATTTCTCATGTACTTTGAACCTAATTCTGCAAGTTAGACATACCCTTAGATTTTCTAGCATGTGGAGTTTCATAAATGCAGAAAAAAACAAATTACTTTAATGTAGACATGGCCTCTGACTGAAGATAAGATTAATTTAGATTAATGATAGCTTTGAATATCAGAAGGGAAACATACCTAAACGAGGGACATAACAGACAACTAACTAATTAAATATTTTTCCTTATTCCTTAGACATACTAGTTGGGACTATGACTACCCAAGATGCTATGTTTACTGAACTAGATGAGTCTGCAGAAACAGAACAAGTTAAACTGCAGATACCAGAGAAGCTTTTCATTGATGTATGTATATGGGCTGAGAATGCAATTATTTATATTGTATTTTGAGCGATTCATGTTTAGGTTACATTGGTTGCCCACAAAGTCACTTCTCTTATATTCTAGCTAAACAATTCTGTGTGGCCCAAGTTTGTAGGAACTTTCCACAGCTCACAAAAATTCCCTGAAAAAAAGTATAAAGGACAACATCTCCTATCTGGGGGCTACATGGCATCTGGAGAGTTTTACTGAAGTTCCCTGCACCAAGAAATTTACCAGTCTTCCACATCTTGTCTGCTTTGTTGCACACAGTAGTTCTAAGTCAAACTCTTTAGAACACTGAAATCTTCTTTAATTTTGTTTAAAAAATTACTAGTGGTTTTTATTTTAAAATAAAAATCTTAGTTACAATATAATTATTCTCATTGGGAAAAAATGTATCCAAGAGCTAGCCAAAACCTAAATCTAATGTACAATGAAAAATATGAACTACAGAACAAAAAATCATCTTGCAGTGCCTTGCTATGCTGTGCATCCACAGTGGCTACCTCATGCCATTATGTCCGTTGGCCACACATGCGGCACAGCACCCGCAGTTCCTTTTTTACCATTGTCATGGCTCAATTCCCCAACTTGACACTCCGAGTACAGAGATGGGGAACCGGCCAGTAGAATAAACTCTGTAAAACTTGTCTCTGTGACTCCCAGAGACTAACTTGTCTGGTCTCAGTCTCCCTGAGATCCAAAAAGGCAAAGACTGATTTGCTCGCTGCCACCGCCCAAGTGTGTAAAAGAAAATATAAAATAAACCCTTTTCTAGGGAAGAGATCATTTGGGAATCCCCTCCCTAAGGCAAAGCTCTTTCCCCTCCCCCAACCTCCATTTCGCTTGGAAAACAAACCAAGGGAATCAGCAGAGAACAATGGGCTCTGCTCCTCCTGGACAATTAAGGCACATAGGCTTTAAGGATACAACAATCAACCAATACCAGTTAATCAAAACAAAAAGGAAAACACTTTTATTATCAAAACAAAACTGCTGTTGCAAGCATAGTAAATGACTGGGTGTTAAAAAGCCATGGAACGAAATAGACTCAGGGGAAATCCCTGGGTTGTAATCCTTAGTTACAAAGAGAAAAACAATTAACTAGCTCAGACATGATTTCCAAACCCCCAAACAAGGAAAACAATAAAACCTGACGGACTATCTAAACTTTTCCCTTCATTTCAAGAAGTCCATTCCTGGGAAAGCCCGTCTCCCTGTATACCTGGAGAAACTGCTCTGATCTAAAACAAAAAAGAGGGAGTAAAAAAACCCCCTTTCTCTTGGTTTGAAATTACCAGGGCTTGACAAACAATACAATCGACTCGCCCATGGCGAGTAGATTTCAGCCACGCTCCCCATTCATTCACGGTGCGCGCATGCGCAATGCGGCTCTTGCGCACGCGCAGTACGGGGCTGGCGAGCGGTTTTCGCCACCGTTCGTCAAGCCCTGGAAATTACTATCTGCATTTTATTGGCTGAATGCCCAAGCCCCCTCCCTCAGATGCATCTCCAGTTACTTAACCCTTACCTCACTCTTCAGGAAAGTCAGAATCTCCTTAGCAGCACCTATTTATGACAACCGTCCTCAGAAGAAGATGGAGCTCCTTAACAGTGCAATTCTTCTCTCTACAAAAGACATTCTTTTACTTAATTTTACCTTCTTCTTTTGCTGCCTTCTTCATTTTGGTTCCCTTTTCATCTCAAACTTTTTTAAAAAAATCCTTCCCACTGTTTTTCTCCTCAACTTCCCCCCCCCCCTCCTTTTTTTCACCATGTTGGGCTTACCCAGTTTTAAAAAAATTTGACTCCTGTACAGCCCTATTCCTGTCTCTGATGGGCATTCTTCCTGTGTGTGATGTCTTGGTGAGGGCCACATCTCTCAGAAATGTCAGCATTGTCTGACTATGATAGCTAGAGCTGGATGGAATAGAGAGATGAGACTTAAGAACATCTTGTGAGAAAAGTCTCTCCAGTCAGGGACAAAACCCAGTTAAGAGCCTCAAAAGCTTGCGCTCACAAAACCTTCAGCTCGAAGGAAGAGAGCCTTCTCATCTCCGCTCCAGGACTCCTGTAAGTCCAGGGCGTCTTTGGCTCGGTTGCTGCCTGAGGTGCTGACATCAGCAAGAACCGCTTATTCACTGGCACCATCCACCTCCGGCACCTCCGACAAGCACAAAATGGCACTGCCAAAGCATGTGGACTCAGAGCCGAAACATAAATTGGCCTCCTCAGCAGCATCCGCACCGACCACCCATCCGGCACTGAAAGCAAAGCATCAGGACATGCCACCTCCCCTGGCACCAACTGATAACTCCACACCAACGTACACTCCTGTATCAGCACACACCCTGGCACAGACACCTAACCATCAGTTTGCACCAGCTTGAGTGGACAAGACTGCACACAAGAAAGTTGACCCTCGGCACTGGTTGGTGCTGACACAAGCCTCAACTATCTCGGAAACCTGGAACAACTCATTACCACACTCCCCTGTCCTCGGTGCCAACAGTCCACTCTGGCATAATGCAGAACATCATTTGCTTTCACCCACACAGTCCTCCCTATGCACTGAACTAGGCACTGAACAGGGGAACAAATTTCCATTGCAACCCTCCCCTGCGTATTCTGCACCCTCCTGGAAGTCAGTGAAACTGAAAACTACTCAGCAGATGCCTCAATACCCATGGACCTACCCACCTCCATCCTATCCTCCACAATGCCTTCCATGGGCTCAATATCAACAGCAATATGCGGCACCCTCCACACAGCCCCATTCGGCAATTCAATCACCACCAACCTGCGCAGCTGATATGGTTTCAGTTATGGCAGAAGAATGGAGGAGTATGATGATTTACCTCAGTCTGACACGGATAAACCCTCTTGGGCCATAAACTCTTCCTCTTCACCCGAAAAGGCTGTCGTCCCATCTTCTTCACCTCCAGCAGATGACCTAAAGCAATTTCAAGAACTTTTTTAAAAGGTTGCAAATTCTCAGGACATTGCTTTACAAAGAGAGCAGGAGAAACAACACAAATTGCTTCAAATACTGCAACCTTCCTCCTCCACAAAGATTGCTCTTCCCATCAATGAAGCCATAATGAAACCATCAGAAACTATTTGGCAAACTCCAGTTTCGGCTGCCCCCACCAACTGAAGGGCAGACAGGAAGTATTTTGTATCTGCCACAGGCATGGACTAATTTTTCCCCCACCCCCAACTCAACTCATTAGTGATTGACACGGTACACCATCATTCAAAACAGTTGCAATATAGAATAACGACCACAAATGACTGGACCTTTTTAGATAAAAGGCTTATTCATCTGCAACTTTACAATTCCACATTTCCAACTATGCTGCATTATTCACCAATTATGATTATTCCAACTACAATAATTCCTCATTTAACATAGATATGTTTCTGAAAATGTTCGTGCTAAGCGAAAATGTACTATGCGGGGACAGTTTTCCCATTAAAAATAACGGAAGGGGGAGGTTGCATTTCAGGTGGTAGTAGTGAAGTCAATTTTTTGTTGGTGCTGGGTCATCAACATCAACATTAAATATCTAGCAACACAAGATATCTAGCAACACAAATCGCTGCAGTTTGTTAAAACACAAAGATAAACACATGAGTGAGCGGAGGAGCGCTGTGCCCACGTGTGTTCATCCGTTCATGTATATTACCACTGTTTTCACCAACTTATACCACCGCGTGAAGTAATCCACCGCTTGATTATTTTTGTGTTATTTCAAGGACGGTCGTGTTATTCGAAAAATGTTCTCTAAAAAAACCTGTGATATTGTGAAAATGTGTTAAGCGGGCACGTGTTAAACGAGTAATTACTGTACTGAAAACTACAGGAACTCCTTAATGATCTTCCAGAACAAAAATGCCCTCAATTGCAAGCTAGCATCCAGCAGGGTCAATCAGTTGCCCATTCTGACTTGCGGGCTGCCATGGATGTTGTGGATATGGTAGCCAGAGCAACCGCCACTGCCGTAGTGATGTGTTGCACTTCCTGTCTTCAAGCTTTGGGGATCCCAAAAGAACTCCAGACCAGAGTGGAGAATCTTCCCTTTGATAGGATCCATCTATTTGCTGCAAAAACGGATGAGATGCTCCATTCGATGAAGGATTCCCACACTACTCTCCATACTTCGGGTATGTATACCCCTCCCCTTTCCAATGACATTACCAGTGGCCCTTTGATCACATGTCCAGACAGCGCTCTGGAAGGAGACGTGCTTAACATACACAATCCACTGCATCACAACCACCTCCGGAAATAACCAGAAACACCTCCATCCAGTTGCCTGTTTGGCCATTGCTTGTGCCCTTTCTACTACCAGTGGGCCCCTATTACATTGGACCAGTGGGTCCTAGAGATAATCAGATCTGGATACATTATCCCTTTTCACTCTATACCCCCTACCCTCCCCTCTTCCACATCCCTCTTCAGGGACCCTTCCTACAAGCATCTATTATAACTGCAGATTACAGAATATCCTCCCCTATGATGGCTAGAGCTGGATGGGATAGGGAGATGAGACTTAAGAACATCTTGTGAGAAAAGTCTCTCCAGTCAGGGACAAAACCAGTTCCTCAAGCATACCACGGAAAAGGGTTCTACTACAAATATTTTCTCTCACAGAAGAAAACTGGAGGGTGGAGGTCCATTCTGGACCTCTGAATGCTAAACAGGTTTATCCAGAATCACAAATTCAAGATGGTCACACTAGGAACTATAATAACAGCACTGGATGAGGGAGACTGATTCTCAGCCCTCGATCTTCAGGAAGCCTATTTTCATATAACAATTCATCCTTCACAGAGACTATTCCTCAGGTTCATGATTGGGATCAACCATTACCAATATCAGGTATTACCTTTTGGCCTCTCCACCACATCTCTTGTCTTCTCCAAGACACAGTCATCAATGCCTATCTCAGACGACGGGGTATGATAATTTTTCTGTACTTGGACAACTGCCTAATCAAGCATACTTCCTGGCAACAGACTTGTACCATGCTCACTGCTACACGAGACCTCTTCATACATCTCAGACTATTAATAAACCTCTAAAAATCCACGTTGGGGCCATGAAATCCAGAGAATTCGTAGGAGCCCTATCATTTCATCACCTTCTCCGATCTCATCAATTCAGTTCTCTACGGCCCATTTATGACCGTGCACACAGGTCTGCAAATCTTAGGGTACATGGCAGCTACCACTTTATGTGGTGCAATTCATGAGGCTACACATGGATGCCTCCAAAGCTAGCTGGCAACAGTGTATACAACTGCCTGGCACAGTTTAAACTCCTCTAGTCCTCACCTCCCTTTGATGGTGGACTCAGCCTCACAACCTCCTAGATGGTGTCCCCTTTCAACAACAAACCCCATCTTGTGCGATCACCATCAACAGGTTGGAGCGCTCACTTCTGACATCATACAGTTCAGGGCAAATGGTCTCCCAGACAAATTTGACTTCATATCAACATACTCAAGCTGCGAGTGGTGTGCAACGCTTGTCACCACTTTCTTCCAATGATTTGCAGCAAAACCATCCACATTCTCACATACAATACACCATGAATGTTTTATATCAATTGGCAGGACGGAGCACGCTTATGCTCACTGTGTGCAGATAGCGAACAATATAATCCCCACATCTACTTACTTACTGTACAACCAGAACATCATGGTGAAACATCACGCTTGCAAACAGGTGAGTGCTAACAGGGAGTTTAGAAAGGGAGTTCTCCAGGTAAAGGAGAAGCAGATACAGGACTCTTGAGGGAAGTGGCTGTCTGCAGTATGTGTTGTGTTTGGGGCTTTCTTGCTGTGTACTGAGTTGTGTTTGTGAGTGAGGTTTTCTGTTGTTGTTTTTTGTTTTTTCCTGTGTTTGTGGGTGAGGGTTTTTTTTCCCCTCCCTTCCCCTTCTCCCTCCCCCTCCCCTTCATGGCGTGTGTGCTGTGACTGGCAGGTGGAAGCTGTTGGCTTCTAATTAAAGTTTAAATTGTAGAAGCCTTTGTTGATTGGCTGAGCCTTGGTAGTGGGAGGGACTTTCAGGCAGTCCAGGGCTTTATAAAGCAGTGAGCAAGCGACCAAAGAGCTTGTGAACAAGTGAGTGCTAACAGGGAGCTAAGAGAGGGAGTTTGGAAGGGGAGAGGGAAGGGCATGAGGTTCTTTTGCCTTTCTTTTAAATACTTTCTCCAGGACAGCAAGTATGGATGGTGATAGGTCTGCTGTTGTTACCTGCACAGCGTGTGCCATGTTTGTCTTCCTCCTGGAAGAAAGAACGGATTTCATCTGCACAAAGTGCAAGCTGGTCACCATTTTGGAAGAAAATATTAGAGGACTGGAGGCCCAAGTGTCGACCCTATGCTCAATCAGAGAGGATGAAGACTTCCTCGATAGAAGGCAGCGTTTAATCCTGCAAGCATGGCAGGCGGAAGAGCCAGAGAGGGCAGTACGAGACCAGAAAGAGAACTGGCAGCATGTAACTTCTAGAAGGGGAAAAAGGCCAGCACAGGAATCCCCCAGTGCTATAGAGGTAAGTAATCACTTTCAGGCTCTCTCCACAGGCTCTGCGGTGGTGAATACTTTGGAAGGGACCTCACAAGGAGGAAACTGGAAGGGAACACCATCTACTGGAAGGCATGGGATGCATAGTCCTAGGGATGGGGGTTCCATGACCACCACCCCCAAAAGAAGACAACGGGTGGTGGTGGTCGGGGACTCCCTCCTAAGAGGGACTGAGCCATCCATCTGCCATCCGGACCTGGAATCTCGAGAGGTGTGCTGCTTACCTGGAGCTCGAATTCAGAATGTGTCTGAGAGGCTTACAAAACTGATCAAACCTTTGGATCGCTACCCCTTCCTGCTTCTCCACGTGGGAACTAATGATATGGCCAAGAATGACCTTGAGCGGATTACTGCGGATTATGTAGCGCTGGGAAGAAGGATCCAAGAATTCGGAGCGCAAGTGGTGTTCTCATCCATCCTCCCTGTTGAAGGGAAAGGACTGGGCAGGGATCGCCGAATTGAGGAAGTAAATGCGTGGTTGTGCAGGTAGTGTCGCAGAGAGGGCTTTGGTTTCTTTGACCATGGGACTCAGTTCCGGGCACAAGGATTGTTAGAAGAGATGGGATCCACCTAACCAAAAGAGGAAGAAGCATCTTTGCGGGCAGGCTTGCAAACCTAGTGAGGAGGGCTTTAAACTAGATTTGTTGGGGGACGGTGACCAAAACCCTGAGGGGAGTGGGAAAGTTGGATACCGGGAAGAAATGCAAAGAGGAACGAGCAAGAAACGAGAACTTCTGATTCGAATGGAGAAGATAGGGCAATCAACTGGTTATCCGAGGTGTTTGTACACTAATGCGAGAAGCCTGGGCAACAAACAGGAAGAACTGGAGGCCCTTGCCCAGTCCAAGAAATATGATTTAATTTGGATAACAGAGACTTGGTGGGATGACTCACATGACTGGAGCGCTGTCATGGAAGGGTATAGACTGTTCAGGAAGAACAGGCAGGGGAGAAAAGGAGGAGGAGTTGCACTATATGTTAGAGAGCACTATGATTGCTCAGAACTCCAGTATATAGAGGGAGAATAACCTGTTGAGAGTCTATGGGTTAAGTATAGAGGTGCAAACAATAGCAGTGATGTTGTGGTTGGTGTCTACTACAGGCCACCAAATCAGGTGGATGAGGTAGATGAGGCTTTCTTCAGACAACTGAGAGAAGTTTCCAGATCGCAGGCCCTGATTCTCGTGGGGGACTTTAATCACCCTGATATCTGTTGGGAGACCAATACGGCAGTACACAGGCAATCCAGGAAGTTTTTGGAGAATGTTGGGGATAACTTCTTGGTACAAGTGCTGAAGGATCCAACCAGGGGCCGTGCGCAGCTTGACCTTCTGCTCACAAACAGAGAGGAACTAATAGGGGAAGTAGTGGTGGGTGACAACCTGGGAAGCAGTGATCATGAGATGGTAGATTTCAGGATCCTGACCAAAGGAAGAAAAGAGAGTAGTAAAATACACACCTTGGACTTCAGAAAAGCAGATTTTGACTCCCTCAGAGACCTGATGGGCAGAATCCCCTGGGATGCTAACATGAAGGGGAAAGGAGTCCAGGAGAGTTGGCAGTATTTTAAAGAAGACTTATTGAAGGCACAGAAAGAAACCATCCCGATGCATAGCAAGAGAGGCAAACATGGCAGGAGACCGGATTGGCTTACAGGGGAAATCCTTGGTGAACTTAAGCACAAAAAGGAAGCTTACCAAAAGTGGAAACTTGGACAAATGACCAGGGAGGGGTATAAATGTATAGCTCAAGAATGCCGGGGGGGTTATCAGGAAGGCGAAAGTGCAATTGAAATTGCGACTGGCAAAGGATGTGAAGGATAACAAGAAAGGTTTCTACAGGCATGTTAACAAGAAGAAGGTGATCAGAGAGGGTGTGGGGCCCCTACTAGTTGAGGGAGGTAACCTAGTGACAGATGATGTGGCAAAAGCTGAAGTACTCAATGCTTTCTTTCCCTCTGTCTTCACGGACAAGGTAGGCTCCCGGACTAATGCGCTAAGTGACACAAGATGGGATGAAGATGGACTGCTCTTGGTGGGTAAAGAACAGGTTAGGAACTATTTAGAAAAGCTAAATGTACACAAATCCGGACTTAATGCATCCAAGGGTACTGAGGGAGTTAGCAAATGTCATTCAGGAGCCTTTGGCCATTATCTTTGAAAAGTCATGGAGATCGGGAGAGATCCCGGATGATTGGAAAAAGGCAAATGTAGTGCCGATCTTCAAAAAGGGGGAGAAGGACGATCCAAGGAACTATAGGCCAGTCAGTCTTACCTCGGTTCCTGGAAAAATCATGGAAGGGATCCTTAAGGAATCCATTTTGAGGCACTTGGAGGAGAGGAAAGTGATTAGGAATAGTCAGCATGGATTCACAAAAGGCAAGTCATGCCTGACCAATCTGATTAGCTTCTATGATGAGGTAACTAGCTCTGTGGACACGGGAAAGTCAGTGGAGGTGATATACCTTGACTTTAGCAAGGCTTTTGATACGGTCTCCCACAGTATTCTTGCCAGCATGTTAAGGGAATGTGGAGTGCATAAATGGACGGTAAGATGGATAGAAAGATGGCTAGAAGGCCGGGCCCAGCGGGTAGTGATCAACGGCTCAATGTCAGGATGGTGGTCGGTTTCTAGCGGAATGCCCCAAGGTTCGGTTCTAGGACCGGTTTTGTTCAACATCTTTATTAATGACCTGGATGAGGGGATGGATTGCACCCTCAGCAAGTTTGCAGATGACACTAAGCTAGGGGGAGAGGTAGATACGCTTGAGGGCACAGATAGGGTCCAGAGTGACTTTGACAAATTGGAGAATTGGGCCACAAGAAATCTGATGAGGTTCAACAAGGACAAGTGCAGAATCCTGCACTTAGGACGGAAGAATCCCAAGCATTGTTACAGGTTGGGGACCAACCAGCTTAGTAGTAGTTCTGCAGAAAAGGACCTGGGGGTTACAATGGATGAGAAGCTGGATATGAGTCAACAGTGTGCCCTTGTAGCCAAGAAGGTTAATGGCATATTAGGTTGCATTAAGAGGAGCGTTGCCAGCAGATCCAGAGATGTGATTATTCCCCTTTATTTGGTTCTGGTGAGGCCACATCTGGAGTATTGTGTCCAGTTCTGGGCCCCCCACTACAAAAAGGATGTGGACGCATTGGAGAGGGTCCAGCGGAGGGGGACCAAAATGATTAGGGGGCTGGAGCATATGACCTATGAGGAGAGGCTGAGGGAGTTGGATCTGTTTAGTCTGCAGAAGCAAAGAGTGAGGGGGGATTTGATAGCAGCCTTCAACTTCCTGAAGGGAGGTTCCAAAGAGGATGGAGAAAGGCTGTTCTCAGTCGTGACAGATGGCAGAACAAGGAGCAATGGTCTCAAGTTGTGGTGGGAGCGGTCCAGGTTCGCTATTAGGAAAAACTATTTCACTAGGAGAGTGGTGAAGCACTGGAATGGGTTACCTAGGGAAGTAGTGGAGTCTCCATTCCTAGAGGTGTTTAAGTCTCGGTTTGACAAAACCCTGGCTGGGTTGATTTAGTTGGGATTGGTCCTGCCTAGTGCAGGGGGCTGGGCTTGATGACCTTCTGAGGTCTCTTCCAGCTCTGTGGTTCTATGATTCTATGATACCTTGAGCTCTCACTTTTCCGAACAGCACGAATGGGAGCTCAATCCCGAAATTCTTCACTGGATATTCTCCAAATAAGGATACCCACTAATAGTTCTTTTTGCAAACAGAACCAATCGCAAATGCCCCTACTTCTGCTCCAGAGTGGGGTAAGAGAACGAATCACTGGGGGATGCTTTCCTTCTTCCATGGACAGTGCCACTCCATTATGCCTTTCTGCCCATTCCTCTGGTTTCCACAGTAATCCACAAGATACGTGCAGATCGAGCAACAGTGATTCTAATCACCCCGTCAGGACCCAGGCACTGATGGTACTCTTACATTCAATATCTCTTTCTATGAGATCCTATTATGCTCCCAATTCTTCCTGCATTTCTCTTCCAACACCAAGGCCAAATACTCCCCCCCACCCAACCCACAGGCTCTCCTACTCAAGGCATGGCTTCTTCATTGTTCCAACATGATGAACATATCTGTTCTGACAAAGTAAAACAGGTCTTATTAAACAGTCATCACTCTTCGACACAATATACTTACCAGCATAAATTATGCCGATTTCAGGCCTGGTATCATCAGAGGCAGCTATAACCTACCAAGACCTCTTACCCACTATCCTCAATTACTTACTGGCCCTGAAAGAAGCTAGACTTTCCTCAGTTCCTTAAAGGTTCATTTGTCAGCTATTGCTGTCTTTCACAAGCTCATTGATGGTGCTTCAGTCTTCGCTCACCCCATCACCAAGCATTTCCTTTCTGGTTTTCACAAGTTACACTCCAAGATATGTGCATCCACGCCACCATGGAATCTAGTCTACATTCTCAACACCCTGGCAAGACCTCCATTTGAACCCCTGGCCTCATGTTCCCTTTATTACATGTCAATGAAGAAAGCATTTGAATTTCATTTACCTGTGTGGCCAGCATGGTGAGCAGACCTCAGAGCAGGCAGCATACCTCAGCAGCACACTTGACCATGAATTCCCAGGTTCACAGATGAGCATAAGCATGGAGTGTATAGGAGATCCTGGACCTCATTTTTGTGTGGGGAGAGGAATCTGTTCTCACTGAACTACGAACCAGCAAAATACAGATATTTATGCCAAGACCACAAAAGGCATGAAGGAAAAAGGATACACCAGGGACACACAGCAGTGCCCTATGAAAATAAAGGAGCAGAGACAGTCATACCAGAAAATAAAGGAGGCAAACAGATGGTCTGGATCATCACCACAAACTTGTCGCTTTATGAGCAACTTCATGTGATCTTAATAGGGGATCTGACTACTTACCCAAATCAATCCATGGATTCTTCCCAAGACACTCCTCTGGTAGCCTCAGGCAGCAGCATGGAAGACAGTGTGGATGAGGGAGAAGAGGAGGAGGAGAGTGGTCAGCAGGTGAGTGGGGCAACTGATGTTACAACAGCCAGAACCTCTTTATAACTTTGGAGAGTATCCCCTCCTTCCAGGATGTCTCACATTCGAACATTGACCCTGGGGAGGGCACTTCTGGTGAGTTCATAGTTTTTATCATGCTGCAAGCAGATTAAGGCAATTAGGTGTGATCTGTGATGGCTCCAGTGCCTAAACTGCAGGGGCTCCCCAAAATAGCTTAAAATGTCTGGAGACGGAATTGGAATCATCCCTACACATCTCCGTAAAGCTCTCATAAAGGAACTCTTTCATCCTTCTCACAAGGTTTATTGGGAGGCCTGCTGTATTCTGTCCTCCGAAGTAGGACACCTTTCCACACCAAGCCAGCAGTGTGTGGTCTGGTGTCATTGCAACACAAAGCATTGCGGCATAAGGCCAGGTTTCTGGCCACATTCAGTCAGCATCTGCTCCTTATCACACTGTGTGATTCAGAGAAGACTGATATCATGCATGGCAAACTGGATGAATCAAGGGAAGCTATTAGCTGATGCCTCTGCAGTAAACCTCTATTTGCTCATCCCCAATGAAGCAGCTAATGAGCCCTTACCCTCTACCTCTGCCGCTGCACGCATCCTCCTGCGGGAAGGGAAAATTGCACTCTCCCAGCAAATGGTGGGTGCTGAATGCACAGACACTGCATGAGCTCCTGCCACCACACCTGGATCCCTTCCTCATTCCATCCCACATGCTCCTGTGGGACTGGAAAATTGCACTCTCACAGCAAACTGGGGGTGCCAAACACATGGGCACAGCGTGAGCCCCTGCCCTGCCTTGTCTTGCCACCATGTCTGACCCCCCTCCCTCCTTCTGCCCGCATGCTTCTATGAAACGGTAAAGTTGCACTCTCCTGGAAAACACGTGGTGCTGAACACACAGGCACCATGTGAGCCCCCGCCCTACTTTACCTTGCTGCCACTCCTGAACCTCCTCCCTCCACCCTCCTCCTTCCTCCCACCCACATGCTCTTGATGGAAGGGGAAGTTGCATTCTCCCAGCAAATGAGGTGCTGAACACACAGGCACCACATGGGCATGTCTGGTCCCTTCTTCCCCCTGCAGGCTTGAGCCCCAGCCTGTCTCTTGCCATACCTGCTACCTTAATAAATTCGACCTTATTTCATAGTGTAGACATGGCTTTAGTTTATTTCCTTCAACAAAAGAAGGGCTGGATGATAAATCGTTTGAGAGCACTTGCATTACTATTACTTTTTCAGGTCGATGAGTCATGGATATACATATTAAAGACCTTTACATTAATGCCTGTTTTCTGAATTTAGCTGCACAAGGTGTAGAGCAGCATCAGGAGAGGGGATTGAGACAAAAATGAGTATTGTATATTTTATGCAACAGCAGAAAAGAAAAATGCTCTGACATTATACAAATAAATTCCTGTTTATATAGTACTGCAATAAAAGAACAAATGACATTCACAAATGAGTATGAAATAACTAATCAATATTAGTTAATGGGCAGCTAATGAGTAACCCACATCCTTAGGGAGCACAGTGTTATTTATCTCTCTCCATTGACTATTTTAAAAAAATGAGAGTTGAAAATATTTATAATATTCCAAAAATGATCCCATATAATGAGTTAGACTGTTTTCAATAAATATGGCTACATCTACACTGCCAGTTTTTGCGGCAGAAAATATGCTAATGAGGGACTCATTAGCATAAGTTGCAATCTCATTAGCATATTTTCTGCCATTTCTTTTTGCACAAGGAGTTTTTGTGCAAAAAGAAGCAGCGTGGACAGGGGTTTTTTTGCGCAAAACCTGCGTTTTGCGCAAGATTCTTATGCCTCTCCAGGATAGGCATAAAGATCTTGCGCAAAACGGGGGTTTTGTGGAAAAAAAAGTCCACACTGCTTCTTTTTGCGCAAAAACCTCTTACACAAAAAGAAATGGCAGAAAATATGCTAATGAGATCGCAACATATGCTAATGAGTCCCTCATTAGCATATTTTCTGCTGTAAAAATTGGCAGTGTAAACATAGCCTATAAGATCATTATATGGTTCTATATAATATAACCCTAAGTTTGTGTGCAAAAATATATGCCAATCATTCATATAAGCAAGAAGCTACACTTCCCTCACTCCCATCTCCCATCCCTTCCTCACAGAACTTATCTGGAAGCCATGCTGCTATTACATTTCCCTGCTATAGTTGTAGATGACCACCTTGGGGAGGAATAGATGCCACAAAATGAAAGTAGGAAGCATCATTAACATTTCCATCTAGAAATCTCTTGGGTTTGTGTATCACATATGCAGTGCAGATGCTCCCTGTACACCCTCAAATCAGCCTATGCCTCCAGAAATCCCCCACCTAACAGTAAACATGCAGATGGGATTCTGACATCCAGGAGTGAATACTGCTTCTTTATACTCTTCTCAGAGCTGTCCTTTTTGCCTTCATTTGTTCACCTCTGCACTGCTGGTAACAGAGAGGATTTGATGCTCTAAAACTATTGCTATCCTGATTTTGGAGGCAGAAATTCTTTTCCATATGCAGAAGACGAGGCTACCATTTTGGAGTGGGGGCAACATAATTGTGGAGACTTCTAATTACAGTTTCAATTTTAGAAGTTTGCTTTAGAGCTCAGGTTTAAAATGATGTTTTGATTTTTAGGAGGTTAGAAACTAACTGTAACATTGATAAGCTATTTTATGAACTTCTTCAGGAACTGCCTGACTTAGAAGACATAGATGTTAGTGAATTCTCACCAGGAGAGGAAAACTCAATCAGAAAGGTGAGCTTTTTATTAATTATTCTTATATGTTGGTGCTCTTTTATTCCTGTTTACCAATGCATAAAAATATGTTATGATAGGTTAAACCAGATGGCTACCAGAGAGTACTCAAAGAGAGGTATGTTAGCCCTAGATTAAGTAGGTCTCTGTTCCCCGGGTAAACTGGAATGGGCTGGCCTAGAACCAGCGGGAACTTTTCAGAATCAGTCTGGACAATCTGGCCAGATAGAACACCTGGAGCCAATTAGAAGCCTTCCAGAACCAGTGGAGTCAAGTTAATCAGAATGCAGATGACACAAAGTTGGGAGGTATTGCCAATTCAGAAAAGGATCGGGATATCATACAGGAAGATCTGGATGATCTTGTAAATTGGAATAATAGCAATAGGATGAAATTTAATAGTGAGAAGTGTAAGGTTATGCATTTAGGGATTAATAACAAGAATTTTAGTTATAAGCTGGGGACTTATCAGTTGGAAGTGATGGAAGAGAAGAAGGACCTCAGAGTCCTGGTTGATCACAAGATGACTATGAGCCACTAATGTGACATGGCTATGAAAAAGGCTAATACGGTCTTGGGATGCATTAGGCGAGGTATTTCCGGTAGAGATAAGGAGGTGTTAGTGCCGTTATACAAGGCATTGGTGAGACCTCATTTGGAATACTGTGTGCAGTTCTGGTCTCCCATGTTTAAGAAGGATGAATTCAAACTGGAACAGGTACAAAGAAGGGCCACTAGGATGATTCGAGGAATGGAAAACCTGTCTTATGAAAGGAGACTCAAGGAGCTTGGCTTGTTTACCTTAATCAAAAGAAGACTGAGGGGAGACATGATTGCTCTCTTTAAGTATATTAGAGGGATAAATACCAGGGAGGGAGAGGAATTATTTAAGCTCAATATCAGTGTGGACACAAGAACAAATGGATATAAACTGGCTATCAGGAAGTTTAGACTCGAAATTAGAAGAAGGTTTCTAACCATTAGAGGAGTGAAGTTCTGGACAGCCTTCCAAGAGAAGTAGTGGGGGCAAAAGACCTATCTGGCTTCAAGATTAAGCTAGATGGGTTTATGAAGGGGATGGTTTGATAGGATAACATGATCTTGGCAACTAAGTGACCTTTCACTATTAGTGGTAAATAGGCCAATGGTGGGATGATAGGAGTTACTATAGAGAACTTTTTCCTGGGTGTCTGGCTGGTGAGTCTTGCCCACATACTCAGGGTTCAGCTGATTGCCATATTTGGGGTCGGGAAGGAATTTTCCTCCAGGGTAGATTGGCTGAGGCCCTGGAGGTTTTTTGCCTTCCTCTGTAGCATGGGGCATGGATCACTGCTGGAGGATTCTCTGCATCTTGGGGTCTTTAAACCATCATTTGAGGACTTCAATATCTGAGATATAGGTGAGAGGATTTTTCCAGGAGTGGGTAGGTGAGATTCTGTGGCCTGCATTGTGCAGGGGGTCAGACTGGATGATCATAATGGTCCTTTCTGACCTAAATGTCTATGAGAACACCTGGGGTCAATCAAGAATCAGTTGAAACTGGTTTAAAAGGGCTCCTTTTCTTTTAGTTCAGGGGTGCGTGAGGTGGAGGGAAGGAGCTAAAGATTTGAGAGTGAGAAGTGTCTGAGTGAGAGCTGGGAACTGCAAGTAAGGTAGAGTTCCGTGGATAGGCTGCTCAAGTACCAGGAAAGGTACTGGGAGGGATCGTTTGAGTAAGAGGCTCAGGGAAGTAGTTGCCAAACTAGGAGTGGAACAAACTTGTCTGTTATCACTGTCCCCGGGTCCCTGGGCCAGAGCTTGGAGTAGTGGGTGGGCCCGGTTCCCCCAACCCCCCCATCCCACTTCCCATGCCATGACGGAGTCTGTCTCTGGATAGGGAGACCAGGACTTTAAAGAAGTTTCACTCCATGCTTTGGACTAGCATATGATGAGTATGG
This sequence comes from Pelochelys cantorii, assembly GCA_032595735.1. NCBI lineage: Eukaryota > Metazoa > Chordata > Testudines > Trionychidae > Pelochelys > Pelochelys cantorii. Next base: position 7,507,938 of record CM064339.1, on the reverse strand, counting down.
CTCAGTAGACTGTGACCCTTGCCTCTAAAAAAAAAGAAGAGGCTGTGTGGAGGGTCACAGCAAGCCTCTGAGGCTGAACACTGTCCACCAGAAGCACAGGACCCACAGGTACAGCCAGAACTCTGCCACAGTATTCAATAAACTACACATTATGCATTACTGGTTGAGAGATGGAATCGTTTTTTAATTTATAAAAGTATAGTGGGCAGAATTTACTGGCACATTCTCTATATGTTAAAATAATGAGTTGCATGTTATCTTTCATTTTGAATTGCCACATAATCACACTGTACCCCCAAAAAAGTAATGTGAAATCTAAATCAAATGGACCTCTTAAGAGTATATTTTACTTTTAAAAAAAGAAAGATAAAATACCGATATAAATTTATTGTAATGAATTGAAATGATTAACAAACTTCCCTCTACTAAATAAAATAAGAATTGCTTAATTGGGTTTCATAGGTCCAATGCTGCTAACAGCCCTAAGATGTAGTCTTATTCTGCTCTGTTGGTAGGAGCCTGCAGTTAGTTTTAAACCTGTTGTTGCCAATGAGATTCAAAATAAGCAAATGTGCAGCACAGTGGTGACTATGAATGTTGATTGTTACAGAATTACATGTAAATGATACAAAGTGGTATTTTTCTGTAGTGGTGTTATACAGAAACTGTTAATATTAGCCTAATTGGATAAATTGTATAATCCAACTGGATACATTAAAATTGGAAAGCTACCTAAGAAAATATTTCTCATCACTAGTCACCTCCCAGCATATGTGTACCCAGCATATGGCAAAAATAGAAGCACCTTCAGAAATTTTTCCAGAACTTTTAGTCACCCTTTACATCAGGCAGGAGTCTTCTTTATATGCAATCTTAAAAGGACCTTTGATTTACCTGCAACAGAAAAAGCCATGTGATTATTCTTCCCCTCTGGACATGAATCTAGAAAAGTAGAAATAATTTATTTGTCAATGCTTTAGTGCTCAATTAACAATTTTTTCTGATATACTGTATGCAAATACTTGACCAGATCTACTATTTGGTCAGCTTGCACTGCACTTTAATCTGTTAGAATAGTGCCATCTTGTGGAAATATTCAGAAAGACTCAGACACATTTGTACAGGTAGTCCTGGGGAATAAGACACAATTATTTACACTGTACTTACTGGGTCTAACAGCTTACAAAAAAAATAAAATAAAAGGGGTGGGGGAACTACCATGAAATCAGCCCATTATGTAACTAGACACGTGTCATTTACCATCCTGGTATCATCTCCTCCTGTAAACAGAATTGTAGGATTAGGCCCACTCCCCAATTTTCTCTCCTGCGAAGAATAAAGGGCTGGCCAGTTTGTATTCAGCCTAAAAGCTCTCCATTCATATAAATCAAAATGGCAGTTCTCAGCCCAAACTTATCCCCATTCCTGTAGGTGAGATTAGAATAGGCAAATGGTTCCTTAACAACATAAGAACAGCCATACTGGGTTAGACCAAAGGTCCATCTGGCTCAGTATTCTGTCTTCCAATGGTGGCCAATGCCAGGTGCCCCAGAGGGAGTGAACAGAACAGGTTATCATCAAGTGATCCCTCTCCTGACATCTATTTCCAGCCTCTGACAAACAGAGGCTAGGGCAGGCCTGGGCAAAATGAGGCCTGCAGGCCAGATCCAGCCCGCCAAGCCACTGGATCTGGCCCGGGAAGGCAGCGGAGAGCAGCTGCTGGGTTTCCTTTCTGTTTCAAAACTGGAGGGGAGGGGAGAAGTTTCAGGAACCACCCCACCCCCAGCGCAATCCCATTGGCTTGTTTCTAGCCAGAAACTGGCCAACGGGAAGCTGCTTGTTTGAATAACAGGCAGCCAAGCAGAACCACCCCCTCTCTCCTCTGCTCAGTTATTCACTGAAGCACATGGTCAGGCAAACAGGCAGGCTGGCTGGCTGGGAAACGTTTTAAGCTCTGCAAGCTAAGGCTCTGCAGGCAGGCAGGCTGGTTTGGCTGCTGGCTGGTAAGTCTGGCCACAGTCTGCTTTTGGCACCCCAGCCCGTCCCTGCCCCAGTCCTCTTTCCCCCACTCAACATACCCAAACCCTCTGTCCCCCTCTTGCAGCCATACCCCCTCCCAGATCTGGTACCCCAATCTCCTGCCCCAGATCACAATCCCCTTCTACTTTGTCACATTCCAAAAGCCTGCACTCCAGTCCCCTGCCCTACGTCACAACTGCCTCCTTCACCCAAACTCCCTCCCAGACTCCAGTCTCCCTCCTGCACCCCAGTCCCTTACCACAAGCTCCCCTCTGCACCCAGCCACCATCCCAGACCCTGGATCTCTTCCATTAATATCATGAAAGAGTGTGGCCCTCGACTACTTTCCAAATTCTTGGAGTGGCCCCCCGTCAAAAATTATTGCCCACCCTTGCTCTAGTCCGTATAGACAAAGTGCAGAATTTTTTTCTTACTCCCCAACACCATTATCACCACAAACTGAACATGGCAGCGGGCATTAGAGTAGATTTTTGTCACAGCACTCATCTCCAATGGGATCAGTGGCTTCATAGTACTCCACTCAGCACCATCCCTTTCAACAATCCCCACAATTTCCATAGTTTAACCACCCATGGCCATATCCACCGCAACAGTTTCAACCTCAGTGGCCTCTCTTGTAGCCATGGCACCATATCACCCCCGCTCCTCCCATTGCCACTGTTTATGAAATACACAAGCCTCTACACCAGTGCATACAGCTACACAATCTCCGGCTACCACGGCACATTCGTCACCTTCTCATCCCCCTCCTTCAGTAATAACCCAGGCAGAGCCAGCACATGATGATGAGAACTTACCTCAATCTGATTCAGAGAGCTCTTCACAGGCCCTGCAGTCTTCAGCTTCTCCAGACGAGGCAGTTTCTCGAGAATCATTTTTTCCACTAGCAGATGACCTGAAACAATTCCAATAATTATTCAAATGAGTGGCTCAGTCTCAGGACATTGCACTCCAGGAAGTGCAAGACAAACAATACAAACTACTCAAAATACTCCAATTGGCTATATCCTCCAAGATAGCATTACCCATCAATGAGGCTATCATGGAGCCATCATATGTATTCTGGCAGATACCATCCTCTATCCCTCCCACCAACCAGAGAGCTGGGGCAATTTATCTAATCTCCCTCACTTGTCCCTGGGACTGGGAAAGCCAACCAGCATGCTGGCTCCACTTGAGCAGAAGCCAAGTGCAAGATGAGACTGCCATTCAGGCACACAAGCCCCAGATGAAGAGCCACTTCCATCAGAGTGCACAGCATTATCATGGGGTTGCCGCAGTATTCTAGCTCTGGTCAAAAGTCCCCAATGGAAATCCTATGCTCCTGCTGCAGGGGTAACCCCGACTATACCCTGGTCTTTTTCCATGTCATCTCTGCCCCAACATCATGTGACTGCTGATCGTTGGTGCAAAAGACCTGACTTAGAGCAGGCTGATTCGCTGGGGTGCTGGTGGAGGGATGCAGAAGCCAGTGCTAGAGGGAGCTGGCTTAAAAGCTCGGGGGGGGGGGGAAGAGAGGCAGAGGCATAGCGGGGTAGGTCTGGACTCAGCAGCCCCGACTTGCTACTGCTTTGGGACCTACCCCCACTGCAGTTTAAATGTAGTAGGAGCCAGGATGCCTACACCCAGCAGAACCCCTTATTGACTAGTCACATACTCAATACAATTGTGTACTCAATACAACCCTTTAAACTGCAGAGCCGCAGCAGAACTCCTTATCAACTAATCATGTACTCAATACAAATTGTATCGAGTACACTATTAGTCAGTTACCCGCTTCTTAACATCCTCAATTCATACTTCATTTGGTGACTGACTCCAGGCACACACTAGGAATTTATATTTTTGAAAAACCCAAATCCAAATCCCACTCTTAAAATTTAGTAGTACTTTCTAGATGCCACTCACTAAAATGATCAGAAAGTTTTATAGGCTGCAGATCCACCAACAATGAACACTGCTTAATCAAATTTGCCTTAATTTAATTATTAGTTTATTTAATATTATCATTAGTTTATACTATGCCCATTTAAGACTGATATCTGATTAGGTGAAAATTCAGCTCTTTTCCATCAGAAAACCTGGATATTTCTGCTTTCCTTAATCTCTGTGTGAAGCAGAAGTGAAAGTAAGTGGGCGTGCCCTGGTGCACATCTCCGGCAACAGCTGTCTGAGCTAAAGCAAAGGCCATCAGGGAGCTATTTAAAGAGCTGGCAGGGACCTGGGTTGCAATAGGACAGTGCCTGTAAGAAATTTTAAGTTACTTTCACTGCTACTCTGAAGTGCATGTTCTATATATGGTGGGGAAGTAGGCTTTCAAAACTGAGAATCATCACATGGATAGGAGAGCAGAAGTTTGCCTTTGGATTGTAATTGTCCATCCTTTCGTTTTCTGTAATAATTGATTATTTTCAGTTATCTTGTCTACCTTTATAGCAAGCATGTCATCCAAAGATTGAAATAATTTCTGAAGTGAGTGATGACAAGAACTCTGCATCAAAGGAAAACAAGGTCTCATCTTGGAATTCAATAACAGAAGAGATCCCAATAGCCATATTTTCAAATATATGTAAGGTACCTGAAGATTGTCAAACGGAAACCACAAGACACCTTGTAGAAGGCTTAGCAGAGCATTGGAGTCCAGAGAAAGACTTAGAGGCCAAAGTTAAACGAGTCAAGCCTCTGAAACCATTGATACAAGAGATTATTGCTGAACCAATAGATGATATACTGACACCAGCAGCCTATAGTAATGTGGATGATCTAACCCCAAAGGAAGTGGACAGCCAAGATGGTCACATTATACCCTCCAGTCCTGGTAAGATTATTCTAATAGAATTTAAAAGAAAAAAACCAGATTAACAAGGGGGAAATGGGAGAGAGATGTGGCTGTTGTTTGAAAAAAGAAGATTCTCCCATTATCGCTGATCCCAAGATAGTTAGGACTGGGAGGAAGAAGGAACTGAGGAAATCTCCTAGTGCTCTCTTCTTCCCATTTTGTGCCTCACTGAGACCCTAATAGGATTAATGCAGAGCTGGATGCAGAGACTTTACAGGCTGCAGCTCAGAGCCCTGAGACAAGGGAGACCCTGCAAAAAGATCTCGCAGCCACTATAAGTCCAGTGGTACAGCACAGGGCTCAGGCAAGCTGCCAGCATGCTGTGGCCCCACACCACTCCCAGAAGTCTGCTGCTGGCATGTCTCTGTGGCCCTGATAGGTGGGAGGGAGAGACGGCTCCTCATGCTGACATTCCTTTGAACGTTGACTCATGGCAATCAAGGAAGCTCCATGTACTGGCCTCACCTGCAGGCACTGCCTCTGCAGCTCCCATTAGTTGAGGATCACGGCCAGTGGGAGCAGCCCAGATCCAGCCCATGGATACCCTGCGCAAAATCTCCTCCCCGACCAGCAGTGCATGGAGCTTAGAGTCAATTGCCAGGGTTGACTCTAAGCACCGCGCACCCCTTGCAGGGTGGGGGCAGGGAGTGACAGACTTTGCATGCTCCCCTGATCCCCAGGCCAATCAGGTGTTCAGAACAGCTGGCAGTTCTCTCAGGAGGGGCAGGGCAAAGATTTCATTCACTTCCCCCACCCTCAGGCCTATCAGGGTCTATGGGCAGGGAAGCGCAGAAGTGTCCTGGCCCCCCCTTTCCACCCAAGGCCTTGCCCCTTCAGGGGCAGTCCAGGACCGTTTCAAAAATGGCCCCTCAGCTAAAATTATTGCCCACCCTTGCTGTAAGCTGTGCATTTGTGCAGCAGCCCAGGACAAATCAAATGCCACCCAACTGATTAGCAGAGAGCCCACATCTAGATTTTGTGTTTCTGTTGGTGGTACACATAAACATTTATTCAACACATGGATGGAAAAGATTAGCTGGAACATTGCCCCACACCTCCACCTCCTGCCCTGAGCCCCCTCCAGCAGCCTAAGCCCCTCTCCCTAGCTCCACCCCAGAGCCCAAACCTTTAGTCAGAGTCCTCACCTCCTCCTACACCCCAACCCTCTGCCCAGCCCAGAGCCTCCTTCTGCATGCTGAACCCTTCATTTTTGGCCTCAACCCAGAGCCTAGGGGAAGCCCCAAGCCTCCACCTCCCACTATGTGATCATAGGAAAGAGTCTTTTATACAGGGACCCCACAAAATCTAATAGCCCCAGGCACACTGGAGAGTTAATCCAGCCCTGCTAACAGGTTGAGACATAAAGAATTATTCTGTGATTATTTCCATACAAATGTTCTTAGTCAGTTTTAATAGTTGGGATTTGTTTCTTTTTCCAGTACTGAAGATGATTAATCACAATTTCTCTTACCTTAATACTTTAACAGAGAATAGCACTGAGGATAAAAAGGCACAGAACCTGGCAGAGAATGGAGGATCCTCTCATGAACCACAAGACGACAACAAAGACATTGAATATATGGATTAGATTAAGTGATGAATAAAAATGAACTAAATGTGGAATACACCATCTTATTCACTATTTGTGATTACTCCCAAAATACCCAGAATAGCTATGTAAAACACCTGAAATTACACTTCTTGAGATGTCATTCATAAAATGACTGCTTTAATATAAGAACTATGTGGTCTATCATGAAGCCAGCCAATCATGGCTAACATAACAGTGTAGCTCTCAGAAACACTATATTAAAGTGCAACGTTTCTGTGAGTGATGCCACACAAAACTGTGCCATATTGCTATTCAGAAGAGAGGGTCTAATTCCCAGCTAACCCATAGGTACCAAATGCTTTTTGATGTGATTTTTCAAAGGTGCTGAGCACCTACAGCTCCCATTGCAGTTAATGACTTGTGAGCACTCAGCAAATTTGAAAAAGCAGGTAAGATTTAAAGCAGAGGTGGGCAATAATTTTTTCAGGGAGGCCACTTCACGAATTGTGAGTGGTGGTTGTGAGCCAGTTCCACCCCCAGAAATGGCGGGGCCTCAGGTGGAAGGGGTGGTTCCCTCTAGGTGCCACGTGCCCCTGGCAGGGGAAGGAGACTTTGTGCGCTCCCCAGTCCAATCAAAGCCTAAAGTGGGGGAGCACATGAAGTCTCTCGCCCCCCCGCACCTCTGCCCTGCCAAGGGAGTGTGATGCCTAGAGGGAACCACCAGCAGTTTTGAAAAGCTGGTGGTTCCCTCTAGGCACCATGCACGCCTGAGATGGGAGGAGATTTTGTGCACTCTCCTGCCCTGAGGCTAATCGAGACCCAGGAGCAGGGAAGTGTGCAAAACCATTCACTGTTTAAAATAGCTGGTGACTACCTCTGGGCGCCGTGTACCCCTGGCAGGAAGGGAGCCACCAGTTGCTTTGAACAGCAAATGCCTTCACACACTCCCCCACCCCTGGGTCTCAATTGACCTGGGGATGGGAGTGTGGCAGGGCAGCAGCAGGCAGATCAAATGGTTTGGCGGGTCAGATCCGGCATTCGGGCCATATCTTGCCCACTCCTGGTTTAAAAGTTTACTTGAGATTTCACATCTTTCTAAAAATAAGAAAGTTAAATGTTTATAACTCAGTACTTCATTTATTTTTGTAGCTTTAACCTAATGTGTTATACTTATTTTTATTTGGTCTAAAAAATCCTGTTATTAAGGTGATGCATTGTAAAGTTGTACAATTTCCATGTATGTATATTCCAGCAAATACTTTACCAAACATACTCACTGAAAATAAAGTTGGTTCACTTCTCATGAAGGTATGTTAAGACTGTGAGCTCGTATATTCATAATGATATGCAAAAAGTGTGTAAAAATTCTATGTTCATGCATGCAAATTATGGGTGTACATTTCTGCACACAGAGGTAGGGCCATTTGTACTTAACTTAACCAAGAACTGTGATGAAGATGCATCCCCTACCCCTCACACTTTTATACATGGAACAGGTCTCAGTCCCGAAAGTTAAGACTTTCAGTTTAATTTAAAAATATTAAAACATTAAAATATTTCTTCTTCGGGTGATGTCCCCGTGGGTTCTCCACTGTAGGTGACAGGTCTTCCCCGGAGCAACAGATCGGAGACTTTTTCATAGCAGTTAGGAGTCGGGCCACGCATGCGCAGTGAGCCTCTATTTCTGATGGCAATTTGAGCGGGGCCGGACTGTCTCCCCTCAGTTCCTCTTCTACCATCCTCCCTTGCAGACAGAGTTCTCCTGCCGCCTCAGGCACTTCTCTCCTCACAGTAATATCTTACTCTCTTGAGAACTTTTTGACCTCAGTCAATTACAGATCATTGTGTTATTTTATTACCACTTCAAAGGGAGAGGCTAAACAGCTGGGGAACATGGTGTTCCCTCCACAGCTAGCCACTTCAGCCACAGTGGCTTCTCTCTGCCCCAGCTGCTTTCCCGTAAAAAAACCTGAAAAGATCTCAAAACTGCCACCCTCTACCTATGAGCGTGCTGACAGTTGAACTAAGAGCCCCCCCCCAACTCCAACCACCAACGGCTCTAATATTCAGGGGTTTAAGAAATGTAGGAGCTGCAGTGAACTCATTCCAGCTTTGGATGGGCATAGCTTCTGTATCAGATGTCTGGGGGAGTCACACACCCCACAAAAATGCAAGCACTGCAAAAACCTGTCTGCCAGAGCAAGGAGGGACCGGGAGCTTAGGCTCCACATGTCCCTCATGGAGAAGGCACTACAGCCTCCCGTAGAAAGTGCACAGGAGCAATGTGTACAAAACCCCAAGCGCAGATTTGCATCGCCTCAAGAATATCAGAGTACCAGGGTCTCTCCAGCCAGTTCCTTGCCACCTGATCCATCCCCCAGAATAACCAGGGGAGACGTGCTGGCCGCCTCCAGCTCTGCGATGCTGAGATCTGCCTTGGAATCACCCACCCGGGCACCGAGCAGTGATTTTGGGATCACTCTCTGCACCGGGGAAAGCGCACAGACAAACGCCAGCGCCAAAGCCGGCGCCTCCACGTGCGGCACCGGCTAAGGAAGCAGAACTGCCAGTAAAGCAGTTCTGCAAAGGCTCGGTGACGCCACTCAGCACAACGGCTTCTCCAGCACCTTCCCTGCTACAGGCTCTCAACCTGCAGACAAGCGAGACGGGCTTTTAAAGGAACTCAGACTGCAGAGCACTCGGGGACGAATAGTGCTCAGAGACGTCCCTTCCCACTCCTGTCAAGGGAGCAGTCTCCGGCACCGTACTCTCCCTATTCACCACCACAGTATGGGTGCTCAAGCAAGATAGATTACGATCAGAGGAGTGCATTCTCCTCTCAGCATTCGTCTCCTACCCCATCTCAACAGGGGCACTGCTATACAGTTCGCCCGAACCACGTACAGTGGCACCTGAGCTGGTACTATCCACCATCTGCATTGGGCACTCTGGGACTATTGGGCACCGCCTAAATACCATTCTGCTGCCCCATCCTCACAAAAAAGGCTACCACAAACTTCACCATCCCATGCTATGGGATCCATGCCAGATTCAGAGGAGGAGGATGGCTGATTACTGGATGATCACAACAATTCTCAGCTGGCGCAGTCGCAAGACAATCTCCTTTCTCCTCTGGAGGAGGCGATAGCCCCTGAGGATGAACATACTACAGAGGACCTGAAACAGTCCCAAGACCTTTTTAAGAGGGAAATAAAATTACAGGAAGTTAAGGAGAAACAACACCATTTCCTAAAGAATATCCACCCATCATCCCAGGGCAGAATTGCATTGCCCATAGACGAGGCAATTATAGAAGTGTCCAAAGACATCTGGCAAACACCACCATCAGCTCAGCTGACTTGCAAAAAGGTGGACAAGAAATATTTTGTCCTACCTAAAGACTTAGACTTTCTCTTCTCCCATCCTCGGCCAAACTCACTGGTCATCGATGCAGCAAGCCAACAGGCAAAGGCCCCTCACCTTAAACCAAATAATGGTGACAAGGAGCACAAGAGACTAGACCAATTCAGGAAGAAGGTATACTCATCTGCCACTCTGCAGCTCAGGATAGCCAATTACTCAGCACACCTAGCAAATCACAACTTTGACAATTACTCCAAACTAGAGGACCTGATGGAGTATTTGTTTGACACCAAAAAGCCTATCCTTAGGGCAATCATATGGGAGGGCCACACAATTGTCCGCACAGCACTGCTTTCTGTTGCTGACATAGCAGCGAGAACAATGGCTACAGATGTTGTGATGAGAAGAACATCATGGCTTCAGGCCTCGGGAGTACCAAAAGAACTGCAATCTAAGGTAGAAGATCTTCCCTTCGACAAGCACAAGCTTTTTGCTAACAACACTGATGAGAACAGAAAAAACAAAACACGACAGTAAAAACACGCGCACCACCTTGAATACCCTGGGAATGTACACGCCACCGTACAAACGTAGGCGCTACACCCCCTACAATAAAAACAGGGACTCATACTATAACCGTACTCAATATAGACCATCCAAGTACAATCACTCCAGACAGTGCACCCAGAGGAACCGCAAACAGCAACCACGCTCCTCTGGTGGCCAGGCCCCGAAGCAGCAAATCTGAAACATGGGTCAAGGGCATGTCCGACAGCACAACAAAGCCAGAACCATCTATTCAACCACAGATCACACCCATTCCTTCATCACTGGGCTGCCATAACATCCGACCAATGGGTCATAGAAATCATCCATACGGGATACTCGATTCCATTCACCTCCCTCCTCGTGCCCTTTCCCCTACCCCGTCCCTCTTCAAGGACCCCTCTCACGAAATACCCTTCAAACAAGAAATCAACCGGCTTCTTTATCTAGGGGCTATAGAGGTGGTACCCAAACTATACTGGGAAAGTGGGTTCTTCTCCATCTATTTCCTAACCTAGAAACATACAGGGGGCTGGAGACCGATCCTAGATCTTCACAAACGAAACAAATTCCTATGGAAGCAGCGATTCAAGATGGTCACACTGGCTACAATCATACCAGTGCTGGACAGGGGGGACTGGTTTGCAGCCCTCGACCTATAAGATACATATTTTCACATTGCGATACATCCTGCCCACAGACTCTACCTGAGATTTGCAATTGGAAACACGCATTTCCAATACAAAGTCCTATCTTTCGGCCTATCCTTGGCACCACGGGTCTTCTCAAAGGTCCTAGCAGTGGTTGCAGAACACTTTTGGCACCAGGGTGTCATCATCTTTCCATACCGGAACGACTGTCTAATAAAGGGCCGTTCCAAATTAGAAACCAATGTATGATACTAAAGACCAAATATCTTTTCAACTGCTTAGGTCTACTAATAAACGAGCAGAAGTCGATGCTCAATCCAGTTTAAGACTTGAAATTCATAGGGGCGCAACTCGACTCAATATCAGTCAGGGCATATCTGCCGCGGCAAAGATTCAAGATGCTACATGACCTCATCACCACCCTACTCGTCAGCCCTAATATGACGGTACATACCTGCCTTCAGCTCATGGGCCACATGGTGGCCACCACCTATGTGGTCCAATATGCGTGTCTACACTTCCAAGCCCTGCAGCACTGGCTGGCATCAGTCTATACGCCATCAATACATTCTCTACAGAAGGCCGTCATTATACAAGACATGTCCTGGAATCTCTCAAGTGGTGGATATCCCCCCAGCAATCCTCTCGAGGGGGTGCCCTTCTTTCAGCCAGAACCATCAGTCCAAATCACAACCGACGCCTCACTCATGGGGTGGGGAGCACATCTGCAGCAAAAAACAGTGCAAGGCAAATGGTTACCACACGAAGCAGTACTCCATATCAACCTACTTGAGAATGCATGCAAGCAGTTTTCATCATCCATCACCAACAGAACTGTCTGTATCCTTGTGGGAAACATGACCTCCATGTTCTATATAAAAAGACAGGGAGGAGCACATTCCCGAGCTCTCTGTGCGGAGGTGGTCTGCCTCTGGAACTGGTGCATCCAACATGGGGTCACACTAAAGGCAGCATACTTACCAGGGGTGAGCAACACAATGGGAGATGCTCTGAGCTGCAACTTCACCGTCAATCATGAGTGGGAACTTCACCCACAAGTGTTAGATTCCATTTTTCACAGATGGGGCTATCCAACAACAGACCTTTTCTCAACTATGAGGAACGCGAAATGCCCTTGGTTTTGCTCCCGCACAGGGCTAGGGAAGGGATCCAAGGGAGATGCATTCCTAATCCCATGGGACGAACCGATTTACTATGCCTTCCCACTATTACCACTGATCCCCAGAATCTTGCGCAAGATCCGTCTGGACGCAGCCCAGGTCATCCTAGTAGTCCCATCCTGGTCCAGACAGACCTGGTACCCATATCTACAACACACGTCCATCGAACCACCCCACCTGCTCCCTCCACGGCTCAATCTCCTCTTTCAGAACATGGGTGAGCAACTGCACCCAAATCCATTCACCCTTCATCTCCATGCCTGGCTCCTGTCTGGTTTCAGGGCACGGAAGTAGCCTGCTCGGAACAAGTCAAAAATGTCCTCATGCATAGCAGGATATGCACCACTAGAGCAACTTACCAGCAAAAACAGAAATGCTTCGCATCTTGGTGCCATCAAAGAGAGCTCAGTCCAGACAAATTGCCAATCCACATGATACTTGACTACTTATACCCTTTAAAGAGTGGAGGCCTATCAATGTCTTCCATAAAAGTACTCTTGTCAGCCATTACGGCCTTTCACGACCACATAGAAGAGTCATCGGTGTTTGTGTATCCCATGACAAAAAGATTCCTAAGGGCCTTCAGAACCTCTACCCACCTCATAGAGCACCAACACCCCCTTGGGATCTGAATTTGGTCCTGGAGACCCTTATGAGGCCCCCCCTTTGAACCCATGGCCACATGCCTTCTATTGCTCCTCACAATGAAGGTGCTTTTTCTGGTGGTGATCACATCGGCAAGGAGGGTGGGCAAATTAGCAGCCCTAATGGTGGGCCCCCCATACACGGTCTTTGCTAAAGATAAAGTGACTTTGAGACCACATCCAGCCTTTATATCAAAAGTCAACACCTGCTTTCATATTAATGAACCCATTTTACCTGCATTCTTTCCAAAGCCACATACATCAGCTACACATGCCATGCTTCACCCCCTCGATGTCAGAAGGGCCCTGGCTTTTTACATCGACAGAACACAAACGTTTCGCAAGTCCCCACGGCTTTTTGTCTCTGTTGCGAACTACTCCAGGGGCAACCCACTCTTCACACAATGCATTTTCAAATTAATAAAGAGCTGCATCCTCCAGTGCCACTCCCTTGGTAACAAACCGCTAAAGACGGCCCCAAAGGCACACTCTATCAGTGCTACAGCAACATCCACGGCATTCCTTAAGGGGGTGCCCCTTAAAGACATTTATCGGGCAGCCACATTCTCAAAACATTATGCCATCATGCCTCAACTGGCGGCTGACACATCAATGGCTAAGGCAGTTTTATCTGTTGTTCACTGGTCTACAATTTTTTAGAAGTTGTCTGCTTCAGAGATAAAATGTGCTATTTATTATGTATTTTGATGTGCTGAATTCAAATATGACAATTAAAACAACTGATTGGCTACTGTTTCCAAGATATTTAAGTTTTTACATTTTACGTCTATGTATATTGTGTAGATAGTAGAGTTTTAATCATAAATTGTAAACTTAGGTCTTTTCATGTGTTTATGGTTGCTTTACATGATAATATTTCACCTGTCCTGTTTATGTAACACTTTACAAATCAGCAAAAGGGTTATATAAATAAAATTTATTATGAAACAAAAGGCAAAAAACTATTATGTACATAGTTTAGTCCTATTCAGTGTCTACTCGGCACTTCTTGGCTTGTCTCTTGTATTCATTAAACGGAGCATCTCTTGTCACTGTCCAGCAATAGTCTGCAAGCATTGATGGGCTCCATTTGCCCTGACAGCGTTTCTCCATTGTTGCAATGTCCTGGTGAAATCGCTCGCCGTGCTCGTCGCTCACTGCTCCGCAGTTCGGTGGAAAAAAATCTAGATGGGAGTGCAAAAAATGTATCTTTAGTGACATGTTGCAACCAAGGCTTTTGTATGCCTCGAGGAGGTTTTCCACCAACAACCTGTAGTTGTCTGCCTTGTTGTTTCCGAGAAAATTTATTGCCACTAACTGGAAGGCTTTCCATGCCGTCTTTTCCTTGCCACGCAGTGCATGGTCAAATGCATCATCTTGAAGAAGTTCACGAATCTGAGGACCAACAAAGACACCTTCCTTTATCTTAGCTTCACTTAACCTTGGAAATTTTCCACGGAGGTACTTGAAAGCTGCTTGTGTTTTGTCCATGGCCTTGACAAAGTTCTTCATCAGACCCAGCTTGATGTGTAAGGGTGGTAAAAAAATCTTCCTTGATTCAACAAGTGGTGGATGCTGAACACTTTTCCTCCCAGGCTCCAATGACTGTCGGAGTGGCCAATCTATCTTGATGTAGTGGGAATCTCTTGCATGACTATCCCATTCACAGAGAAAACAGCAGTACTTTGTGTATCCAGTCTGCAGACCAAGCAAGAGAGCAACAACCTTCAAATCGCCACAAAGCTGCCACTGATGTTGGTCTCAGTTTATGCACCTCAAAAGTTGTTTCATGTTGTCATAGGTTTCCTTCATATGGACTGCATGACCAATTGGAATTGATGGCAAAACATTGCCATTATGCAGCAAAACAGCTTTAAGACTGTCTTCGATGAATCAATGAACAGTCTCCACTCATCTGGATCGTGAACGATGTTGAGGGCTGCCATCACACCATCGATGTTGTTGCAGGCTACAAGATCACCTTCCATGAAGAAGAATGGGACAAGATCCTTTTGACGGTCACGGAACATGGAAACTCTAACATCACCTGCCAGGAGATTCCACTGCTGCAGTCTGGAGCCCAACAGCTTTGCCCTACTCTTGGATAGTTCCAAATCCCTGACAAGGTCATTCAGTTCACCTTGTGTTATGAGGTATGGTTCAGACGAGGAGGATGAGAGAAAATGTGGGTCCTGTGACATTGATGGTTCAGGACCAGAAGTTTCATCCTCTTCCTCTTCCTCGTCTGACTCAAGTGAGAATGATTCTGGTGCATCAGGAACTGGCAGTCCTTCTCCGTGGGGTACTGGGCGTATAGCTGATGGAATGTTTGGATAATGCACAGTCCACTTTGTCTTCTTTGACACACCTTTCCCAACTGGAGGCACCATGCAGAAGTAAAAATTGCTGGTATGATCTGTTGGCTCTCTCCAAATCATTGGCACTGCAAAAGGCATAGATTTCCTTTTCCTGTTCAACCACTGGTGAAGATTTGTTGCACAAGTGTTGCAGCATATGTGTGGGGCCCACCTCTTGTCCTGATCTCCAATTTTGCAGCCAAAATAAAGGTGATAGGCTTTCTTAACCATAGTGGTTATACTGCGCTTTTGTGATGCAAAAGTCACTTCACCACAAACATAGCAGAAGTTATCTGCACTGTTCACACAAGTACGAGGCATCTCTGCTCACTTTGGCTAAACAGAAATGTGTCCCTTTGCAAAATCAAACACTGACAAATAAGAGAGCACGACACTGTATGATTTCTAGAGCTGATATAGAGCAATTTGTTCAGCAGAGTGATGTAAGCTTCATTATGATTGCATCATCCATGACTTCTAGGAATAACATGATGCAATTCATATCATGTATGACGCAATACCAGCTTCAGATTGCATCATTCATTGTTTTGCCTAAAAAGCAAGTATTGTCCAAACCCAGTCATAGATTTATTCATAGATCCAGTCAAAGATGTATTTTAGTCATTTCTGGTTTAAATTGAGATCCCTTCCCTTTATAACTCACTTATCCTCCGCCATTCCCAAGTCAAGGGTCGTATATACTGACCCAATAAATATCTTGAAAACTAGAGCCAATCAACAATTTTAAGTATCATTTTCATTCTCAGTGACCCAGAATTAGTGAAGTTTGACTACATTTATTTCAGAAGCATTTTGGCTGTAGAGCAGTGTTATTAAGCAGTGACTCCGAGTCCCACCAGCCACAGCGAGTACTGCTTTGTAGTCACCTAGGGTGTGTCTAGACTACAGGGTTTTGTCGACAAAAGTGGACTTTTGTCGACAAAGCTATACCTGCGTCTACACTACCGCCGAGTTCTGTCGACATAACGTCGACAGAACTCGACAGTTTTGTCGACGGCGGTAAACCTCATTCTATGAGGAATAACGCCTTTTGTCGACAGAGTTCTGTTGACAGAAGGCGTTATTGCATCTACACTGTCCTTTGCGTCTACACTCTCATGTCGACAAAGCGGCTTGCTTTGTTGACAGAACTGGATGTAGTCTAGACGCTCTTTGTCGACAGAAGGTTTGTCGACAGTATCTGTTGACAAAGCCTCTGTCGACAAAAGCCTGTAGTCTAGACATACCCCTACAGTGGAGCACCCACAGGGACAAAGAAGAAAAGGAAGTTACTCACCTCATGCAGTAACAACTGTTCTTCAAGGTGTGTGTCTCCGGGCGTGCTCCATGACCCTCCTTTCCTCCCCACTACTCAGAGTTCTGCAGTAGACGAGGAACTGGATCTTGCGCAAAAGGGGTTTATTGCATAAAATGGCCCCGTCTACACTGCTTGTTTTTGCACAAAAACCTCTTCTGCAAAAAGCATTGGCAGAGAATATGCAAATGACAGCACGACAAATGCTAATGAGCTCTTCATTTGCATTGTCTCTGCCGACAAAAGGCTGCAGTGTAGACATAGCCTCAGTTCACCCAAAATGGATAGTTTTTCCTCATAGTGATAGCCACTGAAGCACCCATGATTTCCCTACTTGTGCTGCTAACTGAGGGTATGTCTACACTACAAAGTTAATTCGAACTAACAGCTGTTAGTTCGAATTAACTTTCATAGCATCTATACATACAAACCGCTAGTTCGAACTTAATTCGAACTAGCGGAGCGCTGAATTCGAACTAGGTAAACCTCATTCTACGAGGACTAACGCCTAGTTCGAATTAAGTAGTTCGAATTAAGGGCTGTGTAGTCACTTAATTCGAACTAGTTGGAGGCTAGCCCTTCCCAGCTTGCCCTGGTGGCCACTCTGGGCCAAACCAGGGAAACTTTTCTGCCCCCCTCCCGGCCCCGGAGCCCTTAAAGGGGCATGGTCTGGCTACAGTGCTCGTGCCAGTTGCAAGCCTGCCAGCACCGAGCCAGCAGACCCTGTACCTGCCATGGCATGAGCCAGCCACCCACTGCCACCCAGCTCTCCGCCTCTTCCCAGGACCAGGCTGGCAGCTCCCAGGAGCCTGCCCAGGGCCGCAAGAGGCGGGCGCCCGCCTGGTCTAGTGTGGAGATTGTGGACCTCATCGAGGTTTGGGGGGAGGCCTCCAATGTCCATGACCTCCGCACTAGGCACAGGAATGCGGCTGTCTAGGGCAGCATAGCTGCCAGCCTGGCCACCAAAGGCCACATGCGAACCCAGGAGCAGGTTTGCATGAAAATCAAGTTGGTCCAGTGAGACCCCCCGACCCTGAGCCCTGAGCTTAGACAATAAGAACATAAGAACGGCCGTACTGGGTCAGACCAAAGGTCCATCTAGCCCAGTAGCCTGTCTGCCGACAGCGGCCAACACCAGGTACCCCGGAGGGGATGGACTGAAGACAATGGCCAAGCGATTTGTCTCGTGCCATCCATCTCCAGCCTTCCACAAACAGAGGCCAGGGACACCGTTCCTACCCCCTGGCTAATAGCACTCCATGGACCCAACCTCCATGAATTTATCTAACTTCTCTTTAAACTCTGTTATAGTTCTAGCCTTCACAGCCTCCTGTGGCAAGGAGTTCCACAGGTTGACTGTGTGCTGTGTGAAGAAGAACTTTTGCTTATTAGTTTTAAACCTGCTGTCCATTCATTTCATTTGGTGTCCTCTAGTCCTTCTATTATGGGAACTAATGAAGAACTTTTCTTTATTCACCCTCTCCACACCACTCATGCTTTTATAGACCTCTAACACATCCCCCCTCAGTCTCCTCTTTTCTAAGCTGAAAAGTCCCAGTCTCTTTAGCCTCTCTTCATATGGGACCTGTTCCAAACCCCTAATCATTGTAGTTGCCCTTTTCTGAACCCTTTCCAAGGCCAAAATATTTTTTTTGAGGTCAGGAGACCACATCTGTACACAGTACTGAAGATATGGCATACCATAGTTTTAGACTTCCCCTCCTCCTTCTTCCCCTGGCTTCCCCCTTCCAGCTCCCTCTTCCCAGGTTTCCCCCTCCCCTCTCCCACCCTCTCTCTTCCCCTCTCCCACCTCCTTTTTCCAATCTCCCCAGAGGTTAATCCCCTCCCCCAGTTTTGTTAAATAAAGAGAGTTTCTATTTTTGAACACGTGTCCTTTATTTTTTACATCAGGAAGGGGGGCTAGGGAAGGGTAAGTGGAAGGAGGTGAGGGAGGAATGGGGCACGAGCCCCCGATGGGGAGGACTGGGGTGGCTCTGCGGGCTCCTTGGAGTGGAAGCTCTCCTGCAAGGCCTCCTGGATCCTGACAGCCCCCCGATTGACACCCCCAGATGGCAGCCTGTGGCAAGTGCAGCCGGGCTGATGGCCGAGTGCTGTGATGTGCTGAGTGTGGGCACTCAGGGCACTCCAAGACAGGACTGCTTTGCTGTCCCTCATCGAGGTAGACAAGCAAGCGGGGAAGCCTGAGAACTGTCTGTCCGGGGTGGGGGGTCGGGTCCCTTTAAGCACAGCCCTCGGCTAGCCTGAGGCAGCAGCTCCACGCTCTAAGTCCTAAGCTGATGCCCTGCCGGCACTGGTTCCGGCCAGCCTTATCTTCGGTTCAGGGTTCACTCAATGTGGACATGCTAGTTCAAATTAGCAAAACGCTAATTCGAATTAGTTTTTAGGTCTAGATGCACTAATTCGAATTAGCTTAGTTTGAATTAACTAATTCGAACTAAGTTAGTTCGAATTAGTGCTGTAGTATAGACATATCCTGATGGTATAAAACGGAGGAGCCTCCTGGTCTTCTCTCAGTTCCTTCTCACCACCAGTGTTCAGGAGTCGGCCTGTGTGTGCCTGCTCACGCACATTCCTGTTTCACGTATCTGCAAGTGATATTTGCAAGGCTACAACTTGTTCATTGGTACATATTTGCACAAGTCATTATGCTATTTCTCAAGCATAAAGTTCTGATGCTACATTTGGACAAATTGTGTTGCAGTTCCCATTCAGTCTCCAAAACTTTCCTTCTTACCGTACTACTTGTGAGTTGCCTGGACATGTGCAATGACTCAAAGTCTATAAAACTATCTTCCCGTGGAACCTTCTCCTCCCTGTGGGGTTAGCCTCACCTCTGGATGGTTCTTTGTCTCTCTCTATTGTGTTATGATTTCTGTAAGCTCTGTGGGTGTTGTCTATGGGCTCATAAGTGTCTCCTGTTCCTTTGGGTCATTTATCCCTCTTGTATAATTCTGTTGTATGATCGGGGCGCCACTGCAATCCTCACTCCTACTTTTGCCCACTCCTTCTGGTGTGTCTAGCGGCTGGATCCTTCTCAGGGCCAGTATCACATTGGCTGAACTTCCATTATCTAGGAACTCTATGTGAAACCCTTCATAGGCCTGGATTTTTCAGACACTAATTTGAAAGCCATAGCCCAGTCATGTGCCTCGTGGAAGAAGGCATTTGAGGCATGTACAGACCTAACCCTTCAGGAACATGACATTATGGGTAAAGTAAAACTGCTATTTTACCTTATGGTGAAAAAGCCAGAGAGTTCTGTACCATCCTAAAGCTCACCACTGCCTCAAATCTTACAGCAATTCTAGATGCCCTGGAAACCTCGTGCTGCCCAAAGCAGAATGAAACTGGCATGATACAGGTTTTTCTCTAACTACCAATCTGAAGCGGAGGGGATAGACCCCCCTAATGTTACTGCCTGTTGCACACTGGCTGGTAGATACAGTAGCTGGGGACTTGGCGGATGCTCTAATTTGAGATAGGATCATTTGCAGAACTTGGGATCACAACACACAGGAGTTGCTGCTCCAGAAAGCAATATCAATTTATATAGATGTTTAGACAATGGGGCATGCAGTGAAAGCCTCAAGCAGGATGCTGAAAATTCTAGGAAGCACAACTCGCGTAGGTAGGAGAAAGAAAGAGCCTGAAGCATGGGCCTGGTGCTTGAACCAAAGTAAGCAAGAGTTATATTATGAGTAATAGACAGGCTGTGTCAAAAGCAGACGTTTGCCTGCAAGGCCATGTCGCTTGGCACTGGAACCGCTAGTGTAACTGCCACCAGATAGATTTGAACCTGGGATCTACATGGCTCCTTTTTGTGCAAAAGCCTCTTGCGCAAAAACAGAGCCTCGTTAATTATGCAAATGAGGCACAGCGATATGCCATGCTTTGCCTCATTTGCATATGTTTTTGCGCAAGAGGCTATAGTGTAGACATAGCCTAGGTGTGTGGGTTACACTAGCATTGATAAAAGCTCATGAAGTATGTAAATACATTCCATCAGGACAGTACAGGGACACCCACTGCGTACATGATAAAATAGTTTGAAATAACAAGAGTGAACGCATAACAATGGGTAGTGAATGCTTTGGAGAAAACTACAAAGTCAGGTACCAAATCATAGAATCATAGAGCTGGAAGAGACCTCAGGAGGTCATCAAGTCCAGCCCCCTGCCCAAAGCAGGACCAATCCCAAGTAAATCAAGCCAGCCAGGGCTTTGTCAAGCCGAGACTTAAAAACCTCTAGGTAACCCATACCAGTGCTTCACCACCCTCCTAGTGAAATAGTTTTTCCTAATATCCAACCTAGACCTCTCCCACTGTAACTTGAGACCATTGTTCCTTGTTCTGCCATCCGTCACTACTGTGAACAGCCTTTCTCTGTCCTCTTTGGAACCTCCCTTCAGGAAGTTGAAGGCTGCTATCAAATCCCCCCTCACTCTTCTCTTCTGCAGACTAAACAAACCCAAATCCCTCAGCCTCTCCTCATAGGTCATGTGCTCCAGCCCCCTAATCATTTTGGTCGCCCTCTGCTGGACCCTCTCCAATGCATCCACATCCTTTCTATAGTGGGGGGGCTGTTGTGGGCTGTAGTGGGGCCTATTTGAAACCCCTCCTCCAGCCTTACGGGAGGGACGACTGGACCTGGGGCTCAACTGAATTCTTGGGACAAATAATGTACAACACAGTCAGGGGGTGCGGGTCACAGGGTCAAAACAAGGGAACCGGATGGGGACACCGAGCAGAGAACCCCGGACAGTGCCCACCACTCCTCAAAGCTGTTGATGGAGCCAGTGGATGCCTCCCAGAGGCACTCTGCCCGGATGTGTGATACTAGCGATGAATGGAAGTAGGCCCCACAGTCACAGAGAACCCCCTCATCCAGCATCCTCCTCCTGGTGTTGCAGATGGCAGCTTTCGCTAGTGCCAGGAAGAGGTTGACGAGGTGGTCTTGCGACTTTGTGTGGCTATGGATGGGGTGTGCGTAAATGAAAAGGTGAGGGGATAAGTGCAGCCAGAACCTCAATAAGAGGTTCTGGAGGAGCCGGAATAGGGGCTGCAACCTGGCGCATTCCAAATATGCATGCACCAGGTTTTCCCTCATGCCGCAAAAGGGGCAGGTATCCAGGACAGGAGTGAACCGTGCCAAGTACACGCCCGTGCTCACGGCTCCATGCAGGAGCCGGAGGGAACACGGCAGCCCCTAACAGATTGGGAACCGGGGATATGAATACCACCCCCTGAGGGCCACCTATAGCTAGCGGGCATGAGACGGCCCTCGCGGGGGGTGGCAATGACAGTGGTGTGGGAGGACGGTAAGGGTAGGACTGGCAGCATGGTAGGAGTGGGAGGGGGAGTGGGCTCACAGCTGGATGATGGGTCGGGGCGGAAAGGGGGGGAACGGTAGTGGTAAGAGAGGGGTCAGGGACGGGGGAGGACTCTGGGCTGGATATGGGCTCAGAGGGGGGATCAGGGCCAAGGACACGAACAGGGGTGAAAGGAAAATCGGGATGGGGAGGGGACCAGAATTTGGGGTGGGGTCTGGGGGAAGATCCCCCAGGTGTGTGCCACCGGGCTGCGGTGCCTCCCGAATGGGAACTGGGGAGGCAGGGGCAGGGAGGGGGCCCACGCCGATGCCGGGCTCAGATGGAGAGGCAAGGGTTGCTACCATGGTATCGGCCAGACCGGTATCCTCTGCTGAGCCCCTAGTGGAAGGGGAAGATGACCGCCCCCGCTCATTTGCAGGAGAGGGGGCGCCCTCAGGCTTGGGACCCGGCCGCTTGGCACCAGCCGTCACCCGTGAGGGCGTGGCGGCTTCAGCTCCAGCGCTCGAGTCGACCGGGCCAGTAGGTAACACCAGGGGCGCCCTGAGTGTGAGGACGGGGTCAGCCACCTGGGACATAGGGTTAGGGAGAGGAGGGGGCGGCGCCACAGAGTCGCCATCCAGACCAAAGCCCACTGGCGGAGAGGTGAGGGGCACACCCCTCACTGCCAGGCCCCTCTCCACTGCCTCCTGGACGGCGGCCTCCGAAGCAAGGAAGAACACGACCTTCCCGTACATTTTGGAGGCTGCCACCACAGCCAAGGCCCCCACCACCCTCGCCAATGCCCACACGTAGGTTTTGACATGGGGCGAGGCGGCGACCAGGAGGCAACGGACGCCATGCCTCCTGGTCATGGTGGGAAAGGGGTCCCAACCACCAGGGATGGAGCTGGAGGTGGCAGTTGGGGCAGATGACACGGCACGTGGGGGGGCGGCAGCGGCCACCTGGGCGTACGGTCTGGGGGCCGTGGGTGGATAACCCCCAGAGCCGGTGGGGGGAACAGTAGGGGAAGGAGAGGCTGCAGTGGATGTCAGGGCCGCGTTGGGCAGGGTGGCCTCAGCCGCGGGAGGTTTAGCTTTCTGGACCAGGCTTTTTCCCCTTTTCTTCCCCCCCTGCCCTTTTTCCTGGCCGAGGTGGAGGCTGCTCCCGATTTTGAGGGAGCATCGGCTGTGGCAGCGGCGGAGCTCGGGCCGGGAGTCGGGAGGTTAGCCGCAGCATTCTTTAGGCCTAGTGGCAACGGGGGGACCGTGGGACCAACAGGGGCAGGGGTTTCCTCCATCGTGAGGAGAAGGAGGAAGGAGGCATGGATGGTGGGGAGGGGGAAGCAGGGGTTAACTGCTCCTCCCCACCAGACAGCAAGCAGGGGAGGAGGGCGTCAGTGAAGGCGGGGGGAGGGAGAAAGGAGGGGTACAGGTTTCATGGAGGGGCAACTGAGGAGGGGAGGGGGTTAGCAGCCTCTCCTCCCTGCTCAGGCTGTGGCAGAGGAGGAGGGGCTATTACGGGGGGGAGGGACGCGAGGGAAGGGGGTATGCAATTGGGGAGGGAGGGAAGAAGAAGAAAGCAACCACTCCCTCCTGGTGACTAATTGCAGGGAGGGAGGGCACTAGGAAGGGCAGGTTGGAAGTGGGGAACCGAGGGGCCAGCAACCACTCCTCCCTGCTAAAGCTGTGGTAGAGGAGGAGGGCACTATTACGGGGGGGAGGGATGTGAGGGAAGGGGGTGTACAGGAGGGAAAGGGGGGAAAAGCAACCACTCCCTCCCACTAACTAATTGCGGGGAGGGAGGGTGCTAGTGAGGGCGGGAGAAAAATGGGGACCCGAGGGGCCAGCAACCACTCCTCCCTGCAAGGCTGGAGACAGAGGAGGAGGGCGCTGGCAGGGCAGGCAGGGGGCAAGGTAACAGGTGCAGGGCGGGGGCCGGCTCCTCCGGCTGCACTGGGATACTGGGGGGACTATGGGGTCAGTGGGGGGGGGTGAAGTGTACTGGGGGCTAACTAAAAAGGGGGGGCACAAGCACTCAGAGGGAGGCTGGGGGACGATAGAAATCCTAAGGGAGCTAGGGGCAGGAAGAGACAAGGCTACAGCTGGGAGGGGTGGGGCACACTGCAGGCTTGCTTAACAAGGGTGTGGCAGGTAAGAAGCTTTGGGGCTGGTGTGGTGGGTAGGCAACCTTAGGAAGGGAGGGAAGAACAAACTGGGCTAGTAAGGCGGGGCAGGCAGTGGGGAAGGAGGCAAGCTGCTAAGGCAGGGTGGGTAATCAGGGGTGAGGGGGGCCCCCCAGCCAAACGTAGTTGAGGGAGGGGAGCCAAGTCCAAGGGGGTGGGGAGGGAGCACGCCCACGAGCGCTGTGAAGGCTCGACCTCGCCCATCGCTGCAGCAAATAGTCCCAGGTGGAAGGCGGGGCAGCAAACCCCGCCAAGGGGAGAAGAGACGGTCCAGGTGGTAAGGGGCGGTGGAGGGGGCGTTGGGGGTGGTGGCAGCAGGGAAGGGGGGGGCAGATGGACTTGGGGGAAGGGCTCTGAGCCCCTCCCCCAGCCCCCATTTTAACAGCTCAGTTCACCACCATCCCGAGAGCAGGTGAAAAGACTCAGTCTGATAAACAAACCCCCTCCACAGTTCCAGGTGACAATCTTCTCTTCTCCTCCTCGGCAGGGTGCAGCAGCAGCAGCAGCAGGTGGGTAGCAGCCAATGGGGGAGGCCTCTGGGTAGTGGGTGCTGGTGGGGTCCTCTTCCTCCGGAGTGAGGAGGGGAGAAGGGGGGCAGCCAGCAGGACCCCCCCTCTCCCCTCAGGCAGCTGGAGCAGCTGGTGGTGGTAGGCAGCAGCAGCAGCGGTGTTGTCATCCAGGGGGGAGCAGCCCAGCACCACTGGGGTCTCAGCAGGCAGGTGGCTCGTAGCTGGGTGGGCAGGGAGAGCTCCGGCCGGTGCAGGGAGCAGGAGCAGCGGGGAGAGGAGGAAGAGCAGCAGCACCTGCACCTGCACCCTGCTGCCTCTCCTCCTTCTCTGGAGTGGGCTGGAGTGGCCGCCCACTGACCCAGAGGAGGAGGAACCCCTCTGGGAAGCCAGACCGGCTACAGGGGCCCAGAACTGGACACAATACTCCAGATGTGGCCTCACCAGAGCCCAATAAAGGGGAATAATGACATCTCTGGATCTACTGGCAATGTTCCTCCTAATGCACCCTAATAAGCCATTAGCCTTCTTGGCTACAAGGGCACATTGTTGACTCATATCCAGCTCTCATCCACTGTAATTCCCAGGTCCTTTTCTGCAGAACTGCTACTTAGCCATTCGGTCCCCAGCCTGTAACGATGCTTGGGATTCTTCCGACCCAAGTGCAGGACTCGATACTTGTCCTTGTTGAACCTCATCAGATTTCTTTTGGCCCAATCCTCTAATCTGTCTAGGTCACTCTGGACCCTATCCCTGCCCTCCAGCATATCTACCTCTCCCCGTAGCTTAGGGTGTGTCTAGACTACATGGCTCTGTTGACAGAGCCATGTAAACTAGTTTACCCAACATAGTCAATGAAGCGGGGATTTAAATAATCCCAGCTTCATTAAAATAAAAATGGCCACCATGCTGTGCCGACAATCAGCTGATCCGGCACAGCGTGGGAGTCTAGACGCGGATCGGTCGACAGGGGAAGCCTTTGTCGACCGCTCCCTTATGCCTCATGAAACGAGGTTTACAGGAGCGGTCGACAAAGGCTTCCCTTGTCGACCGATCCGCATCTAGACTGCCGCACTGTGCCGGATCAGCTGAGTGTCAGCACAGCGCAGCGGCCATTTTTATTTTAATGAAGCAGGATTATTTAAATCCCTGCTTTATTGACTATGTCGGGTAAACTAGTTTACATGGCTCCGTCGACAGAGCCATGGGCTGCATCTAGACTGGCAAGTTTTTCTGCAAAAGCGGCTGCTTTTGCGGAAAAACTTGCCAGCTGTCTAGACTGGCCGCTTGAATTTGCGCAAGAACACTGATGATATAATGTATGATCATCAGTGTTCTTGTGCAAATACAATGACTCTCCCATTCGGGAAAAAGCCCTCTTGCGCAAATGCTTTTGCACAAGAGGGCCAGTGTAGACAGCTGAGAACCCTTTTACGCAAAAAAGCCCCGATGGCGAAAATGGCGATCGGGGCTTTCTTGCGCAAAACTGCGTCTAGAGTGGCACGGACGCTTTTCCGCAAAAAGTGCTTTTGCGCAAAAGCGTCCGTGCCAATCTCGACGCTCTTTTCCGCAAATGCTTTTAACGGAAAAACTTTTCCATTAAAAGCATTTGTGGAAAATCATGCCAATCTAGACGCAGCCATGTAGTCTAGACACACCCTTAGTGTCATCTGCGATCTTGTTGAGGGTGCAATCCATCCCCTCTCCAGGTCATTAATAAAGATGTTGAACAAAACCAGTCCTAGAACAGATTCTTGGGGGACTCCACTAGAAACCGACCGCCAATCTGACATCGAGCTGTTGATCACTACCTGTTGGACCTGACAGTCTAGCCAGCTTTCTATCCATCTTACAGTCCATTTATCCAATCCATAGTCCCTTAACTTGCTGGCAAGAATATTGTGGGAGACCGTATCAAAAGCTTTGCTAAAGTCAAGGTATATCACATCCACTGACTTTCCCATATCCACAGAGCCCGTTACCTCATCATAGAAGCTAATCAGATTGGTCAGGCACGACTTGCCCTTCGTGAATCCATGTTGACTATTTCTGATCACTTTCCCCTCTTCCAAGTACCTCAGAATGGATTCCTTGAGGATCCCCTCCATGATTTTTCCAGGGACTGTGGTAAGGTTGACTGGTCTGTAGTAAGGGCCCCACACCCTCTCTGATCACCCTCTTATTGCTCACATGCCTGTAGAAACGTTTTTTGTTATTCTTCACATCCCTTGCTATCTACAATTCCAATTGTGCTTTCGCCTTCCTGATAACTCCCCTGCATTCTCGAGCAATATATTTATACTCCTCCCTCGTCATCTGTCCAAGTTTCCACTTCTTATAAGCTTCCTTTTTTGTGTTTAAGCTCACCAAGGATGTCCCCAGTAAGCCAATCTGGTCGCCTATCATATTTGCTTTTCTTTCTGTGCATCAGGATGGTTTCTTCCTGTGCCTTTAATAAGGTTTCTTTAAAATACTGCTAGCTCTCCTGGACTCCTTTCCCCTTCATGTTAGCATCCCAAGGAATCTTGCTCATATGTTTTCTGAGAGAGCCAAAGTCCACTTTTCTGAAGTCCAGGGTGTGTATTTTGCTACTCTCCTTTCTTGCTTTGGTCAGGAACCTGAAATCTACCATCTTATGATCACTGCTTCCCAGGTTGTCACCCACCTCTACTTCCCCTACTAGTTCCTCCCTGTTTGTGAGCAGCAGGTCAAGCTGCGCATGATCCCTGGTCGGTTCCCTCAGAACTTGTACCAAGAAGTTATCCCCAACATTCTCCAAAAACTTCCTGGATTGTCTGTGTACTGCTGCATTGGTCTCCCACAGATGTCAGGGTGATTAAAGTTGTCCATGAGAACCAGGGCCTGTGATCTGGAAGCTCCTCTCAGTTGTCCAAAGAAAGCTTCGTCTACCTCATCCACCTGATCCGGTGGTTTATAGCAGACACCAACCACAACATCACCCCTGTTGCTTCCACATCTAAACTTAATCTATAGACTCTCAACAGTCTTTTCTCCCTCTAAATACTGAAGCTCCGAGCAATCATACTGCTCTCTTCCATACAATGCAACTCCTCCTCCTCCCCCCCCCCCATTCTTCCTGAACAGTTTATACCCTTCCACGACAGTGCTCCAGTCATGCGAGTTATCCCACCAAGTCTCTGTTATTCCAATCAAATCATATTTCTTTGCCTGGGCCAGGGCTTCTAATTCTTCCTGTTTGTTTCCCAGGCTTCTTGCATTTGTGTACAAATACCTTAGATAGCCAGTTGATCGCCCTACCTTCTCCATCTGAGTCAGGGGTCCTCTTTTGTTGCTTGTTCCTCCTTGTGTTTCTTTCCGGTATCCGACTTCCTCCCTTACCTCAGGGCTTTGGTCACCATTCCCCAACGAACCTAGTTTAAAGCCCTCCTCACTAGGTTCGCAAGCCTGTCCGCAAAGATGCTCTTTCCTCTCTTGGTTAGGTGGATCCCATCTTTTCCTAACAATCCTTGTGCCCAGAACAGAGTCTCATTGTTGAAGAAACCAAAGCCCTCTCTCCAACACCACCTGCATAACCATGCATTTACTTCCTCAATTTGATGATCCCTACCCAGACCTTTTCCTTCAACAGGAAGGATGGACGAGAACATCACTTGAGCTTCAAATTCCTTGATCCTTCTTCCCAGCGCTACATAATCTGCTGTGACCCGCTCAAGGTCATTCTTGGCTGTACTGTTAGTTCCAACATGGAGAAGCAGGAAGGGGTAGCAATCTGAAGGTTTAATCTCTTTTGAAAGACTCTCGGTCACATCCTGAATGCGAGCTCCCAGTAAGCAGCACACTTCTCGAGATTGTAGGTCTGGACAGCAGATGGATGACTCAGTCCCTCTTAGGAGGGAGTCCCCGACCACCCCCACCCCCAAAAGAAGATGGGTGGTGGTGGTTGGGGACCCCCCATCCCTAGGACTACGCATCCCATGCCTTCTGGTAGATGTTGTTCCCTTCTGATTGCTTCCCTGAGAGGTTCCTGTGAAAGCATTCTCCACCTCAGTGCCTGTGGAGAGAGCCTGATAGTGGTTATTTACCTCTACAGGGATGGGGGATACCTGAGTTGGACTTCTTCTTCTTCTAGTGGTTACATGCTGCCAGTTCTCTTCCTTGTCCTGTACTTCTCTGACTGGCTCTTCAGCCTGCTGTGCCTGCTGGATTAAATGCTGCCTTCTATTGAGGAAGTCTTCATCCTCTCTGATGGAACGTAGGGTCAACATTTGGGCCTCAAGTCCTCTAATTTTTTCTTCCAAAATGGCGATCAGCTTGCACTTAGTGAAGATGAAATCCCTTCTTTCTTCTGGGAGGAAGATAAACAAGGCACATGCTATGCAGGTAACAACAGCAGACCTATCAATATCCATAACTGCGTTCTGAGAGATTCCTCAGTTATTAAATGCCTCCTTGAAGGGCAGGAGTGCAGTGTAAGATTTTAAAGAATGGTGAATGTATCTCACCCCCTTCCCACCTCCCTCTCCAAACTCCCTGTTAGCAGTCTCTGTTTGCAAGCTCCCTGGTCGCTGACTCACTCCTTTATAAAGCCCTGGACTGCCTGATAGCCCCTCCCCCTGATTAAGGTTCAACCAATGAGCAGAGGCTTTTAGATTTCAAACCCTGATTTGAAGCTCACAGCTTCTACCTGCCAGCCACAGCACACACGCCGTGGGGCAGAGGGGAAGAGGAAGGGAAAAAAACCAGACCCCAGACGGACAAACACAAGCTCAGTACACAGCCAGAAACCCCCAAACACAAACACAAACACACACTACAGATAGCCACTTCCCTCAAGGGTAATGTATTAGCTCCTTCTCCACCTGGAGAACTGTTAGCAGTCCCTGTTCACAAGCTCCCTGGTCACTGACTCACTCCTTTATAAAGCCCTGGACTGCTTTATGGTTAATTACGCTCACTATTTAAAAATGTGTCAATGTGTAAGATAACACGTACAGTGTGTATCATAGCTTGTTCATTTCTGTCTATAAATGTCGGGGTACCTCCCTTAACTCTTTGTCTGGCCCAAGGGGCAATAGTGAAAGCCATACTATTGATTTAGCTGGGTCTATTGTTATGAGTACAAACTCAAAGGGCTTCGGATGCCATCTGGCTACCGATGACTATTAATGTACTTCATTCAGCAATAAACATGACTTGGGTACCTTTGTATCTTATCTGCGTCCGTGGTCTTTGGGGGCTCTCATGAAGTCTATTATGCTAGCTACTTGTACAGAGCTGGAATGATATACTGAAGGGGCGTACTAAAATGCACACAGCCGAATGTTGATCATCACTGATGGAGCAGGAGACTGTCAGGATGCCACACCAGTGAATCCTGAATTTACTGTATCGTTGTCCTTAACCACTACACTGTACATTCAGGTAAACAACAGCAAAGGAAAAAAGTGGCCAGGTTTCCATAAATTCATAGATTCCAAGGCCAGAAGGGACAATGATCATTTAGTATGGCCTCCTATATAGCACAGACCATAGAACTTCTCAAAAATAATTTATAGACTTTCTGGAAAACATCCAATCTTGAGTTAAAAATTGTCAGTGATGGAGAATCCAACATGACACTTGGTAAATTGTTCCAATGGTTAATTACTCTCACTATTTAAAATTTACACTTTATTTCCAGTCTGAACTTGCCTAGCTTCAACTTCCAGCCACTGGATCATGTTTACCTTTCGCTGCTAGACTGAAGAGTCCATTATTAAATTTTTTGGGAAAGGAAGAGAACGAGAGCCACTAGGCAGCTCTTCGAGTGTGTGCTGTACCTGCCCCCACCCCTCATCTCTCCATTAAACTGTACCAGAGAGCAGCTGTTGGCGTTCTGCTCCTTTCTTTCCTGAAGTTCCCTGGAAGAGCCTTGTAATTCAGGGCTCTCCCAGGAACCACAGCAAAGGAGCAGAACTCCCAGCTCTGCTCTTCCTTGGAAATGTGTCTCCAGCAGTTGGAGGAGCTGCCAGTGTGCTCATTTTCCTGCTGCCCTTCCCAGCCATGCGCCATCCTTCTAGAGAACTGTGTGTCTCCATCTGTACAGCAAAACAGGGTTGCGGGTGTAGAACAGGGGATTCTGCTCCTTTCTCTGCTGCAGGGGCAGCAAGGAAAGGAGCACACTGGTAGCTCTTCCAGAGGCTGTACTGTCCCCAGCTTCATGCCCGAGCCCCATCCTGCTGTAGAAAGAGATGCAGTTCTGTGTAAGGACAGGGAGTGGAGTTGGGGGCTGTACAGCCACACCAGAAAGGAAGTGTGGGGCAGCTGGCTCCTATGTAGGCCGTGCCCACCTGAGGGAAACAGCGTGAGCAGGTAAAGGAGATGTTCCCTCCATTAGGACAGAATTACAAGGAATGTGACAGATTAAATCATTTTAGCCATGCGTGCAAGAGCAGTGGAAGGTATCAGAAAGATTCAGTCAGGCATACTCGAGAGCTGGGTTCCTGTTGCCAAGAGGCAATGGTTCTTTCCTTAAAGGATTTGGAGGCAATAAGCACACAAATTGGGTGAAGGCTTAAAGACTTTATTAAGCAAATCTCAAAATAAAATACAATGCTTACGTTCCTTCTGCTGCCGGGAACTCCCTGAAGAAGGACAGTGGACGGACCCCAATGGCTGGTACGTAGCACCTTCCGCAACTTCAGTCTACTCCAAGGTTCCGATGTTAGGAATATTTCCGGCCTTTATATACTATTGGATCTGCAGTAATCACACCTATTGTTTTGAGAACCTAACAAGCTTGTTGATACATTTCATATTTTCCCAGGTCAAATAATCAGCTTGGCCGGTGGCAAACCTTCAACATAGATAATTATGTGATAATCCCAAACACTCCTGTACCAGGTGGATAGCCTTGGTACCCGTCCCAGAACTTGTTAAAAGTAAACAGTGCATTCCTAAACTGTACCATCTTAGCAAGCAGCTAACTCTTTGAGAATAATAAGAAAATAATCAGAAACAAAAAGCACAAATGGCTGCCTAGGGCATCCAGGCCTGAAAGGAGATGCAGGCATAAAAGGAACAATTGCTGTACACCACCTAATCTCCTTGATATCACAATCGTCTTCTGCATTTCCACTGCAGTTCCACATCAGATATTGGTGATGACATCGTGACTCCCCTTGAGTTTAAGAGCATATCAAGTTGAAGCTGCACAGGAAAACAAGAGATAGTACCAACCTCAATGCATGCAGCAATGTTAATAGGGAAAATGCCATGTGCAATTTCAGCAGGTTAGCAATGCAATGAGCACTTGATGCAGGCCATAAGAAAATGTAACTTCATAGTAACTAACCCAAAAAATAACACTAGGGAGCATGGCCACTCCGACTAATTCCACAGATCAAGATATAATGTCCATTTCACTTCAGGTGAGTGTACCCCAGGTGAGATGGCAACAGACTGTAAGAGAAAGGAATAGTTTTAGCCTGTAGGGTTCTGTCTTGAAGCTATAATCCCTACACGCTAATGTTAGTTATGCCTGGTCACTATTTGGTTCAGGGGACTTTCAGGGAAAACCCAGTAGCCGCAGAAAATGGATTTGGTGATTTAGCACATGGCCTTTTTCCTTGTGAACCAGTAGGGGAGCAGCCTAGTGTCGGGGGAGGTGCTATCCTTTGGCTCAGATGTCAGTCATAGTCAAAGGCTATGTCTATACTGGGAAGGTTTTATGATAAAAGTGCAGTCGACATGCAAAAGTTGCCAAAAGTAAGAAATGGTCAAACTTTCTGCCTCCCATTGTTGACATTTCATGGCCACATTGCTAGCACCCTGACAATAGATCGAACAAAGCACGAAGTGCAGTGTTGTGGGAAGGCAGAGCTGATCCCTGCACTTCTTGGGATTCCCTCGTAGCTCTGTGAGCTCTCTGTGCTGAAACATGTCAAAGCAGCACAACAGTCTCTCCAGTCCTTCTCCTTCAGCAGCAGAACAGGAGTACTCCAATGATTTGCTCTTCGTTTATTCCCCTAAAGGAGCAGCTCACTCTCCTGTCAGATACACCCCAGAGCTTTGAAATGGGAGGGGCATATGCCTATAGAGCAGCAGTGATCATAAAATACTGAGCACAGTCATCAGGGCGGGCATTGTGGGTTACTGGCAGAAGCCAGTTCTCTATACAAAACAGAGCCCACAGTGGCTCTTTGTTGGCAAACAAGGGAGAGGAAAAGACAAAACTCTCTCCGAGGGCTGAAAGTCTTTTGTCACCAAAACTGGTTGTTTTTCCTGACAAAATTCACATTGCAGTGTAAATACTCTCACTGTTTTGTTGCCAAAAGGCAGTTTTTGGCAAAAAGAAGTGTCAGCGTAGATAAGCCCATAGAGAGCAAATCATGGCAATTAAATGTCCCATAGAACTGTTCTTTATACCCAGGATTGCTAATCCCAATGTTCTTGCTCCAGTCCCCATTGGTTGAGAATTATATTACACCTCCTTAAATTGGCAAATAACCCATGGGACTTGCTGACCTGCACTCTCTCAGAGTCCAGGAGACATGATGCTTGCTGGATTCTTCTCCACACCCTTGCATACTACAGGGAGGGTTGAGTCCTCACTATATAAAGTATATAGGGTCAAGTTGGGGACAA
Organism: Pelochelys cantorii; assembly: GCA_032595735.1. NCBI lineage: Eukaryota > Metazoa > Chordata > Testudines > Trionychidae > Pelochelys > Pelochelys cantorii. The sequence continues at coordinate 7,474,826 of CM064339.1, read as the reverse complement.
AGTCCGCCCTTAGGGCTGGGAACAGGTTGAGCAACTCTGCTTGTATTGTCCTGGGTCTTTCCTGTATGCTGGGGACTTAATAGAAACTTGCCACTCCCTTTAAGGAGACAGGTCTCAGATAGACAACAAAGAAAACTCCAGTTTTAGAACAGTACAGGATCTGATCAGGCACTTAGTGCCTACAGTCTGTGACAACTATGATAAGATGGCTTATATTTCTACTGGTCAATTACAAGGCAATAGGTAAGTCTTGGACTTAAACCTTCCTTTTGAAATTGAGCACAAAGCCTTAAAAACTGGAATGAATGAAGCCCTGTCTCTTTTCATGCTCCCATTATCATACATTTATGAAAACAGAAGGAAATGCATATTTTTTTTACATAGCTGGGGCAGCCCTTCTCCAGAAGGGTATCGTGTCAGTGATGTCAGTCCAGTTCAGAACAAACCTGGGATCATTTTTCTTGGCTCCAGTTTGCATGTGTGTGTTCCTGATGAGTTTGCTTAAATGAGTCTGTGAAATAAAACTTACCTTGAAGTTGACAAATTTTGTTATGTTCTCCACTTGTGAAACAGTTTATTTTGGATCAGTCTCAGAAGTAGAATAGCAACCATTGTCATGAGTGTTTTTTATGGGCTGATGTTTGGTAGGGAGCCTTGACTTTCATCATATGACCTGTTCTACTAAACATGTCTCAAACTGAAATCACATGCACAAAGGACAGCCCCAAAAGTTTGTAGATACCCAAGGAGAGCAAAGCATTTCAATCCCATTTCAAAGAACAGATGAAAATTTCATATTAACTATTTTTGATTTGTGACTACAGATAAAACACAAACCGAAGAGGGATTAAGAGGGACTTCGGGGGTTAGACTGTTCTGTTATTTACGGTGTATTTTCTGTCAAGTTCTGATTACAGCCTGTGATGAAGGACAATTACTCACACGAGTGCAACTTATTAGCTGGATGCAAACTTGCACGCTTCTGTGCTCCCAGTGCCCTCTGCCAGCTGCTGCCCTTGCTGGGTGGGACTTCAGTGGCTCAGCCTTCAAGCTAAGTCACCTGGTTAATAGGTAAATGGATGAACCCCTTTTGGGGTAACAAAGTTCAACATATGGCTGGCCCTCTACAGGGTCTTTGGCCCCATCTCTGGGCCTGTTTAAATTCTTAAGCTTTCAGTAGGGAGTCTTGTTCCTTTTTGTGGATTTAGGTCTCTTTCTCTGTGGCCAATAGGGGCACTCAGCCCATCCACTACTCTGGGTCACCACCTAGAGACCCTATGGCTATGTCTACACTGCAATGCTATTTCAGGATATTGGAGTATCCCGAAATAGCTATCCCATGTCTTAACAGCAAACCTGTTATTTTGGGCTTGCTATTCCAACGTCCCTGTAAACCTCATTCCACGAAGAGGAAGGGATGTTTTGTAATAGCGGGTTATTTTGAAATTTGGTGCTGTATAGACAGCACCAAATTACGAAATAAGCTATTTTGAAATAAGATCAAGCTATTTTGAGCTACGGTGCAGTGTAGATACACCCTAAAACAGCAGCCATGTACTACTTCCCTTAATAGTTGTTGCTGCCTGTCTAGACTGGGCCAAATGTCAGAAAAATCCCTTCTTTCAGAAGCCCCCCTTATTCCTCGTGGAACGAGGAATGCAGGGGTTGCTGAAAGAGCATGTTTGCTCTTCCACTAAAAAAAGTGGAAGAACAAACGTGTCCCTGGATGTGGAAGAGTTTTTCCAGGATACCCTTGGTATCCTGGAAAATCTCCTGTAGTCTAGCTGTACCTTCACTGGGTTGAGACAGGATGTGTGGGCTCTGGGGTGGGAATGAGGGATTTGGGTGTGGGAAGGGGTGAGAGGTGCAAGCTCTGGGAGGGAATTTGGATGCAGGAGGAGGTGGAGAAGGGGATGCTGGCTCGGGGAGGGGGCTCCAGGCTGGGGAGTATTGGGCTCAGGTGGAGGGTTGGGGTGCTGAGCAAGCCATAGGCTTGTGGATGTGAGGGTGCAGGAGTTTGGGTTGGGGGATGGGAGGGGCTCAGGGCAGGGAGGTTAGGAGTATGATGGGCTCAGGACACAGATTTGTGGTGTGTGGATGGTGCAGAAGTGTTGTGGCAGAAGACTGAGGATGTGGGGGTGCAGAAGTTTGGGGATGTGAGGCACTCTGGACAAGGGGTTCCAGTGTATGATAGGCTCAGATTTGGGGTCAGGGGTGGTACAAGAGTGTTATGATGCTGCGGCTAGATGGGGGCATTTGGAGGTTTGTTGGCCAGGCTTCATTTTCAAATAAAATATGTCAAATACAAAAAGTTTCGGCGTTGTCTTTGTTTATGAGAAGGGCAGGGAACCTGTTTTGAGTCAGGGGTCACTAACCCACAGAAAAGTCAGCTGGGACCACACAAGTGAGATGCAAAAAAAAAAAAACAACCCTTCTCCAAAACCCCTCAAGCCTCACCAATGTGGCCCCAACTGTGCTGGTGAGAGCAAGGGACATGGTACTGCGGAAGGGTGCTAGTGAGTGTTGGGGCGGGGACAGGGTGCTAATGGGGGTAGGGGACAGGGTGCCAGTGGGTGCTGCGGCAGGGGACAGGGTGCTGTGGCAGGGGACAGGGTGTTGGTGGGGGCAGGAGACATGGTGCCAGTGGGGGCAGGGGACAGGGTGCTAGTGGTGCTGAATCAGGGGACAGGGTGCCAGTGAGTGCTGGGACAGGGAACAGGGTGCTGGGGCAGGGCACAGGGTGTTGGTGGGGGTAGGGGACAGGGTGATGGGGCAGGTGGTAGGCTGATGGGGCAGGTAGCAGGCTGCCGGTGGGTGCTGGGGCAGGGCACAGGGTGTTGGTGGGGGCAGGGAATAGGGAGTCCCCAGCACTTGCCTCCTCCCGGGACTCCTACCCCCTCCGCAGGGGAAGGACATCCTGGCACGCGCCTCCTCCAGGGACACCATCACTCCCGCAGAGGAGGGAAGTCCGTGTGCGCCTCCTCTCCCCCCCGCGGAGGATGAAGTCTGCGCGTGCCTCCTCCAGGGACTCCTACTCCCTCCCTCCCCCGCAGGGGAAGGACGTCCCCAGCATGCCACAGACCTGGCCTTTCAGGTACTGCACCAGCTGTTTGGGGGACAGGGAGCAGGCAGCACACTTCCTGAAACCCTGAAAGTGGCGTGCAGCTGCGGGACTTCTGTCCACCCTGAGAGAATCCAGCGCTACCTCCATTGTCCCTGGAGGTAGGTAGTGGGGCTTCTTCGGGGTGGGGGGAAATTGAAGGGGGGCCCCGAACGCCTCGCGATCAACTGGTCAGGCCCTCCCAATCGATCAGTCGGTCACGATTGATGGGTTGGTGACCGCGGATCTAGACCATCCCCGATAGATGTCTATCCAAACTGCTCTTAAATATCTCCAGTGATGAAGATTCCACAACCCCCTCCCCGGGGCAATTTATTCCAGGCTATGTCTATGCTGCAAAATAGCTTATTTTGAAATAGCATCTCTGCACTGCAGGGAAGGTCCAAATTAGTCCGAGGCAGGATTCCTAATGTAGACATGCTATCTTGATTTCAGACCCCAGAAGGAATAACTTAGAATGGCCCTGGTGAGGGGCTACTTTGAAACAGCAGAAGTGGAATGTCTACACGTCGTATTTTGAAATAGCTATTTCAGAATAGGTGTTATTCTTCATAGAATGAGATTTATAGAAGTCGGCATAAGCCATCCATTATTTTGAAATTATTTCAAAATAACGGAATTGCTGTGAATACACTCTCATAGTTATTTTGGAATAATGGCCATTATAACTTTGCTGTATAGTCACACCCCCGACGTTTAACCACCCTGACAGTTGGGAAGTTTCTTCTAATGTCCAAACTAAACCTCCCTTGCTGGAAATTTAAGCCCATTGCATCTTGTCCTATCATCAGAGGCCAAGGAGAATAATTTTTCTCCTTCCGCCTTGAAACACTCTTTTAGGGTATGTCTACACTAGCCCCCTAGTTCGAACTAGGGTGGCTAATGTAGGCATTCGAACTTGGAAATGGAGCCCGGGATTTAAATATCCTGGGCTTCATTTGCATGTTCCTGGGCAGGCGCCATTTTTAAATGCCCCGTAGTTCGAACTGACTGCCCACGGCTACATGCGGCAGTCAGAAGTTAATCTGAACTAAGTCCTTAGTTCAGATTAACTGTTACACCTCATTGCAGGAGGAGTAACAGTTAATCCAAACTAAGGACGTAGTTTGGATTAACTTCTGACTGCCGCATGTAGCCGCGGGCAGTTAGTTCAGACTAGTGGGATTTAAAAATGGTGACCGGACGGGAACATGCAAATAAAGCCCGGGATATTTAAATCCCGGGCTTCATTTGCAAGTTCGAATGCCTACATTAGCCACCCTAGTTTGAACTAGGGGGGCTAGTGTAGACATACCCTTTGATACTTGAAAACAGCTATCATGTCCCCTCTCAGGCTATGTCTACATTACAGAGTTTTTGCAGAAAAATGGCCGTTTTTCCGCAAAAATTCATGGAGCATCCACACCTCAAGCGTATTTTTGCACAAGAGAATCGAAAAACCAGAGGATTTTTTGCGCAATTTGGTATTCCTCTTTCTACGAGGAAGAACACCTTTTTGTGAGTTCTTTTGCAAAAAGGTGTGTGTGTGTGTGTGTGTGGATGGGGAACGGGGTTTTGTGCAAGAATTGGCCTCCAGGAAAAAAAACAGGTGCCCTGGTGGCCACTCCATCCAAGGTAATCAGAACTCTATAGTTCCTGTCTGCTGGCCCCTCTTAAAACTTCAGGCACCCTGGACAAGCCTTGTGCCAGGAAGCTGTGCGGAGAGCAGTATCCTCACAGCGCAGCTGTCTCTTCCACTGCCATTGCCACCCATGACAGAGCCACAAGCCCCCTGAGACCCACCTGGCCCTTCCAGGGAGCAGCCCCAGGGGTCCCAGGACCACCCCCAGAGGGACCAAAAGGCACACCTCGACCTAGTCAGGACTGGAGATTTATGCCCTCCTTATTGTGGGGTGAGGAGGAGTCCCTGCAAGAGCCCCAGGCCAAAAGGTGGAACACCGAGATCTACTCTTGGATGGCTGCATCCCTGGCGGAGAGAGGACACCATGCCCAGACTATGGAGCAGGTCCGGAGCACGGTGAAGGAACTCTGTCTGGGGTATGACAGGGCCACTGAGCACAGCACAAACTCAGGGGCAGGACCCCACACCTGCCCTTACTATGCTGAGCTCCACCACATCCTGGGGCATGGGGAAATGTCTTCTCCACCCATCCTGGTGGACTCCAGAGTCGAGACTCCCATCATAATCTGGCTGGAGGTCATCCCACAGGAGGAGCAGGAGGGCCAGGGCCAGCCCCAGCCAGAGGAGGAGGAGCAGGAGACAGGGACTATGACCCTGTCCCTCAAGCTGGTCAATGCCAGCCAGAACGTCTCCCAGGCCTCCTCGGAGGCCTAGGAGGGATCTTCAGGTGAGTTGTTACACACATAGGGCAGGGAAGGTGGGCACACAGGGAGCAGGGGGGCGTCACTTGGGCTGCTTGGGCTGCACATCATGCTGCAGTCCGTGCATGTGCGACCATGTGCAGCGTGAGTGTGAGGCATGCGTACACAGCAGGCAGCCCCTGAACATGCTTGGGATCTTGCTGCCAGGCTCGGAGGAGGCCACACACATCCTGCCCCCGGGGGTGGGGGGGTACGCGGGTGCACCTAACTGGAAGCAGGCTAGCCACAAGGGCACAGGCACGATCCCCCACAGACCAAGGAGTGCCGCACACAGCACACAGGCATGCCTGCACATGCAAGGCAGCAGCCACTCCCACAGACAGCACAGTGAGCGCAGCTGTGTGTGCAGACCCCAGGGAGGGCCAGGCTGCTCCCAGCTCCTCTGCTACCCATGAGGGGATCCCACTGTGGCAGGACACTTCCCTTGCCTGCCTGTCCGTGGTGTGTGTGGGGGGAGGGGGAGAAGCAGGCAGCACAGCCCTTTGGGCACATTAGGGCCCCAGTGAGGCAGGCCCTGCTGTGCATGCTACACATAGGCTGGCACCCGGGACATCCCTCTCCTCTGGGCCATGAACTGCTGTGGTTGCTGCTCACAGAGGAGGGCACGGCCTCAGGGACAGTGTCTACATGGATGACTGACCACCTCTCCCTCTTTGTGTTCTCCATAGCCGGGACTGAGGGCTGAGCCACACCACTGCAGCCACGTGCTAGCGTCCGCGGGACTTGCTGACGAGCCAGGGTGCAAGAGGACCTGATACGCCAGCATGTCAGTGTCCTCTGCAACATCCAGCAGATCCTGGTGTGCAGGGTCCATGCAGACTTGGCGTGGCAGGAGTGTGCCTGGGACCAAATGATGTCACGTTGTAACACCATGTGTGGCATCATGTCCTGCATGGTGGAACACCTGCCTGACGCCGCTGCTCTGGTCTTCCACTCTCCTGGCCCCCCTTCTAAGGCCATTGATGTAGCCTCCGTCTTCTCTTTTTGAAACTAAACAAGCCCAATTCTTTCAGTCTTACCTTATAGGTCATATTTTCTAGACCTTTAATCATTTGTGTTGCTCTTCTCTGGACCTTCTCAAATTTCTCCACATTTTTCTTGAAATGTGGTGCCCAGAACTGGACACAATACTCCACCTGAGGCCTAAGTGCAGAGTAGAGCAGAAAAATGACTTTCTTTTGTCTTTCTCACAACTCTCCTGTTAATGTATCCCAGAATCATGTTTGCTTTTTTCGCAACAGTGTCACACTGTTGACTCATATTTAGCCTGTGGGCCACTGTGACCCCTAGATCTCTTTCTGCAGTTCTCCTTCCTAGACAGTCACTTCCCATTCTGTATGTATGAAACTGGTTCTTCCTAATTGGAGTACTTTGCATTTATCCTTATTAAACTTCATCCTATTTACCTTGGACCATTTCTCCAGTTTGTCCAGATCAGTTTGAATTATGATCCTATCCTCTGAAGCAGTTGCAACCCCTCCTAGCTTGGTATCATCTGAAAACTTAATGGCTGTGTCTACATTGGCAAGATTTCGCGCAAAATCTTGCCGCCTGTCTACACTGGCTGCGAGTATTTGCGCAAGAACACTGAAGTTCTAATGTACGAAATCAGTGCTTCTTGCGCAAATACTCTCACTCAGGGATAAGCCCTCTTGCGCAAGAGGCCAGTGTAGACAGCAACGTTAATTTCTTGCGCAAGAAAGCCCAATGGCTAAAATGGCCATCGGAGCTTTCTTGCGCAAGAGACCGTCTACACTGGCACGGATGCTTTTGCGCAAAAGCAAATCTTTTGCACAAAGGCACATGCCAGTGTAGACGCTCTCTTGCGCAAATACTTTCAACGGAAAAACTTTTCCGTTAAAAGTATTTGCGCAAAATCATGCCAGTTTAGAAGCAGACAATAAGTGTACTCTCTATGCCAATATCTAAATCATTGATGAAGATATTGAACAGAACCGGTTCTAAAACAGACCCCTGTGGGACCCCACTTGTTATGCCCTTCCAGAAAGACTGAACCATTAATAACTACCGTAAAGTTGCGAGTATAGTGCACACTTTTTTTCCCGTTTTTTTAATGTCAAAGTCGGGGTGCGCATTATCCATAGGAGGTTTTTTTCAAAGTTTTCATTTGGCGGTTCTGTGGCACTTAATTAATCACTGGACACCAGAGGTTAAGTTGATTTTTATTAGCATCGACAAGCAACTATATACACAGTTTCAAAATGGTAAGTTAAACAAATGAAATCAACACTGCAGCACAAACAAGCAAATACTTTATGTTAATTGATCTTCTACTCATCTTCGAAGCCCTCGAATTCGTGTTTGTTAGAATCTTCCTCGAACAGACTAGCAATATCTTCCGGGGTATAGCCCTCGACATCTTCATCTAGGTAATACAAATCATTGTCATCTTCGCATACCGGTAATTCGCCCTCAGACAATTCATCGTCGCTCGGATCCATCCATAGGGCATCATCCTCGCTGCCATCCATAGCATTAGAGATGCTGCATTTCAGAAACCCCTTCCTTATGATAGCGGGATCAAGTTCAACCCAGACATCCGCTATCCACTGGGTAACATCTTGCAGCGTTGGTGTTCACATACGTCCACCTACAGTAAATGTATGTTCACCTTCCAAGAACCAGGTGTTCCATTTCCTGCGTAGTGCATCTTTCATTGGCTTGTTAACTGTCATGTCAAGCGGCTGCAACATTTTGGTCATTCCACCAGGAATAATTGCCAAGTCTGTTTTATCCTGCTGAAGCCTTTTCTTGACAGATGGCATACGATGACACCAAAATGCATCCCAAACTATTAGAGACCGCTTTCTCATAAGTCCACCCGGCCGCTTCGCCCAAACCGTCTGTAGCCAATCAAGCATTAAAGCTTCGTAAATACAGCCTTTAGGGTGAACACACACATGAACAGTGTTCGGGAATATAACATTCTTTGGCATTGTCTTGCACTTGAACACAATATAAGGAGGAAGCTTCATTCCATCGGCCATGCAAGCAAGCATTACGGTAAACCTAGACTTTTCATGGCCTGTGGTAGCAATGGAGACGGTCTTGGCATCTTTCACTTCAAGTGTTCTGTTGTAGGGATTATCGAAATTTAATGGTGTCTGATCTGCATTACCAATTAATGAAAGGTCGTAGCAGTGCTGCTTGTGTAGTTTTATGATAAACTTTTGGAACTGTAGTAGCTTGGTGTCTTTAGTCCATGGGTAGCTTCTGTGCGATTGTTGTTCGGCGTCGGACCGATAGGCTATGGCGATTCATGAACCGATTGCCCCAGCCATGCGAAGCTTTAAACCCGGCTGTGTTAGCGCACATTTTGGCAATGGTCAAAGCCTTCATTCTAACCTCCACAATGCTAACACCACCTCCTTGCTGTCTACGCTCAGCAATCCATTCAAGCAGCTTGGCCTCCAAATCAGGATATGCAGCGCTTTTACCTCGCTCAGCCATCTTCATCCGAGGCAGCGCTTGCAGGCGCTCTTTCTGCCGTCTCCAAAGCCGAATGTTAGACTCTGCTATGCCATCAAATTCACAGCTGGCAGCTCTGTTGCCATGAGCCTCAGCATAGCTAACAAATTTTTCAGCAGTCGTGTAAGATCGCTGACAACTCATGGCATCCCAAAGAGAGCATGGAAACGCTGCGCACTGTATACTCGTGTGCTCACGCATGATTACCCGGCAATACGAAAAGGCAAGACAAGACAAGGCAAGACAAAACAAAATACGGCAAGACAAAATATGGCAAAGTGGGGGTGCGCATTATAGATAGGAGCTCAGTTTATGCTGGAATTCTCATGTTTAAAAGGTAGGTGAGCATTATGCATAGGTGCGCATTATAGTCGGGATTTTACAGTACTTTCTGAGAATGGTTATCCAGCCAGTTATGCACCAACCTTACAGTAGCCCCATCTAGGTTGTATTTCCCTAGTTTATTTATAAGAATATTGTGAGAGACAGTATCAAGTGCTTTACTAAAGTCTAGGTATACCATGTCCACTGCTTCTCCCCTATCCACAAAACTTGTTATCTTATCAAAGAAAGCTATCAGATTGGTTTGACATGATTTGTTCTTTACAAATCCATGCTAGCTGTTACCTATCACCTTATTTTCTTCCAGATGTTTACAGATGAATTCCTTAATTACTTGCTTCATTATCTTCCCTGGCACAGTAGTTAAACTGACTGGTCTGTTGTTTCCTGGGTTGTTCTTATTTCCCTTTTTATAATACTATACTATACTATATATACTATATATACTATACTTGCCCTTTTTTAGTCTCCTGGAATCTCTCCCAATTTCCATGACTTTTCAAAGATAATAGCTAAAGGCTCAGATATCTCCTCTATCAACTCCTTGAGTATTCTAGGATGCATTTCATTAGGCCCTGGTGACTTGCAGACATCTAACTTTTCTAAGTAAAAAGAGTAAGAGAATATCTAGCCTTAGAACTTGATGCATGCAGTCCATTTGAGAGTTCCAGGATGGGAGCCCAGCTACTCTTACCAGTAGCACTGAAAGACCCCTCTCTGTTTCTCTGGGAACAGGTCTGACTGGCAGCCAGGAGACCTGCAGTTATTGGGATGTAATGAACAACCTGAGTATTGCAGACACTAATCCTCACCTGATGAGCGTGCGCCCAGTGATTGACTGGAGAGAGCCCTCCATCATCAGAATTGATGTCACCTTGCACGCCATACTGGACTTGGTGAGGGACTCGACCAATGCAGGGGTGAAAATTCCTGTCTCATCTTAACTCAGCCACACCGCTGATTCAGCCATGCCGCTTGGTGTTCACTGATGCTGTGCCTATGCTATTCCTAAGTGCATAAGCAGCCTTAATTCCTCTGTGCAACAGATCCCTCTCTTCTTTTCACCAGCCTGTAATAGGGTGTGAACTTTTTCTTTAACACCACTCTGCCACTCCCATTAACTGCTTATATTAACCACGTCCTTCCAGGTCTCACTAACCTTATCTAGCAGTCATTACTCATTTTTATTAGAGACACAATAGGTATGAACTCAGTTTTTTCTCTTCTTCTAGGATGAGAAGTTACAAATCCTTACATCTCTAGTGAGATTCCAAATGGTGAGGATCATATTCTTAATTTGCCATGTCACTGGATCACACTCAGTAAATGTGACTCTTCCTCTAACAAGCCATTTCTTTTTTCAGACCTGGAAAAACCAGTTCCTCACTTGGGATCCCCAAAGCTTCTGTGGAATCTCCAAGATCTCCATCCCTGTGGATTCAGTATGGAAGCCTGACTTCTTTGTCTCTGAAATGTAAAGTCTCAGTATTATATTGAGGAGTGGGTGCCCCTTTCTTTCAGTATCAAAATTGGGGATGAAGTGGTGAATAACATGTCTGAGTAACATGCAGTAAATTATCAGGATTCTCATTTGCTTTGTTATGAATGAAACTACATAAAAATAAACTTCATGGCATTGCTCTTCTCAACCAGCATTGCATACTGCAACTTACTGCAGAGCATTATCTAAGAGAAAACAACTATTTCATCCTTTTCTCTTGTCCCAATATTGCTAGTTGCCATAATTTTAGGCAGCAAAAATGATTATTGGATATGAGTCAAGGAAGTGTGTCTAAACACCTATTGTTATTACATAAGCATTGACTGTCCAATGATCTATTCCTTCCCACTTCTCTGTTCCTATTGACAGTGCATTTGCAAAGACCCCTGCATTCTTCAAGAAGCCAGTCTTGATATGTCTAATACATTTTTTCCTTCTTTAGGACTGAAGATCCTCAATCCCCCACAGTTCCTTTCATGTCCCTCTCTAGTGATGGCATCATCAACCAATGGAAACCAATCAGGATAGTGAGCACTTGCAGCTTGGATATCTACAAATTTCCATTTGACACCCAGAAGTGCAATCTGACCTTTCATCCCTATGTGCATACAGGTAGGTGGGCTGGTGCAGGATGCTGGGGGTTCCATTTAGCATCAATAACATGGGAACGTCTGGTGAACAAAGTTTTCACCGTTGGAGACCATTCAGCAGAAATCTGACCATCCCATAGGGTATGTATAGACAGCTCCCTGGAGAAGCTGTAGACAGTTTCCAAAAGAAGTAGGGACTTTAATTTCCTCCCAGCTCAGCCAAAGGATGCTTTCTGGAAGAAACAAAAGTACTATGCCCTAACTGGAAATTAATGAAAAAACGTAAAAACAACAAATAGTCTAGTAGCATCTTAAAGACTAACAAAACATGTAGATGGTATCATGAGCTTTCACGGGCACAGCCCACTTCTTCAGATGACCCACTGCTGAAGAAAGCTCACAAAAGCTCATGATACTATCTACATGTTTTGTTAGTCTTTAAGGTGCTACTAGACTATTTGGTGTGTTTTAAGTTTTTCCTGTTACAGACTAACTTGGCCACCGCTCTGAAGGTTTGGGAATTAATGATGAGCCAGCTCATCAGGTGTGGGGCTTCCATTGAGATACAATGGAAAATGTTCTGCATGAGTCAGCTGTCAGTCTCACTCAGCTCCTTGGCTGCCACCTTCCCATTCTTCTGCTAATGGCCTAGGTCTGGGTGGTGTCCAACCTTTGAATGAGTGTGGAGGGTGGGGAGGGTGCACTGTGCTCCTGTGAGAGTGCCAGGCACAACTGCAGACCACACTGAGGAAAGCAAAGGGATTGCTCCTTCCTGGCACCCTCAAGGAGTGAAGGGCTCTCAGAAATGGAGGAGAGGAGTCATTTCCCTCCCTACTAACAGGCAGACACTGGTACCATCCTACTGTCCTGTTCTAAGTGTTTTGACATCACTTTTGTCATAGTTTTAACACAGCTTTAGAGCTGGAGAACTCTGGATCCTAATTAGACCTCCCCCTGATAGTGCCGCTCCTTCACTCTCCGGCATGGCCCTGTGATTCTGGCCCTATCTGCCCTTTAACCTCACAATGCTATACTGCCTGTGGGTACGGCTACACTAGCTCGTTAGTTTGAGCTAGGTCGGGTAATGAGGGCAAGTGGAGTTGCAAATGAAGCCCGGGATTTAAATATCCCGGGCTTCATTTGCATGTTCCCAGGTGCCGCCATTTTTAAATCGCCCTTAGTCCGAACTCCGTGCCTGCGGCTACACGTGGCACGGACTAGGTAGTTCGAATTAAAGATCCTAATTCGTGGAATGAGGAGTAACGGTAGTTTGAATTAGGATCTTTAATTCGAACTACCTAGTCCGTGCCGCATGTAGCCGCGGGCATGGAGTTCGGACTAAGGGGGATTTAAAAATGGCGGCATCCGGGAAGATGCAAATGAAGCCCGGGATATTTAAATCCCGGGCTTCATTTGCAATTCCGCTTGCCCTCATTACCCTACCTAGCTTGAACTAACGAGCTAGCGTAGCCGTACCCTGTGAGACAACAGGAGCGTGTCAATGCGCTACGGTTATTTTCAAAGTGACTGCTGGGTGATCAAACCTCTCCACTCATTGACTGAATCAGGCACTTGCCCATCATTATCCCTGTGGAATACCCCTGAAGGAACGTGCGATGAACACCCGTAGGTGATTGATGAACTCATGTTTGATTACATGGATGTTTTCCCATTGGAAGAAGCCCTTCCAAATGCATCAAAGAAGAAAGAAGTCAGCCTCCCTGGGAATGGGTTAACCGGTATCCTCTTTCTAACCCACAACAGTTCAGGACATAGTTGTGGTGCCCAAGTCCAACTCCTCTGCAGTTACACAATCTTCCCAGGAGAGTTATGCTAAAAGTGAATGGCTCCTTAGCAAAGTGGAAGTTCTGAGCTATAATATCTCTTCTGAGGAGGAAGAATGGAGTCAAGTCACGTATCAGGTGAGATTGGACACAATACACGTTGCCCATATTGCCTGTAACTGTGGTTAGGAATTGGATCCCAAATTATACATATTTAATAATCCAATTAGCAGAACTGCTGTCTATCCAGCCTCCTCAAAAATGCACCCTACTCCTAATCTAGTTTTTACACAGCTCTATATTCCAAAGTGATTGTGATACAGATTGCCCCTACCTCCCTCTTTAAGAAAGTCAAGTGGAAAGGAAATTACAGATTTCCTCCTATCATATAATGTTTCCTTTCTTGATGGAGTGATGTTAGAAAACATCTTATTGCGATAGATTTTTTTCTAATTTGCTGGCTTGGACAGTTTGGCTTTAAAGCCCCACCAAGGCGATACACACAATTTTACAAACACAGTTTTTTCTAGATTGTCACCTACAAAATATTTTTGCCAAATCCCTTGTCCAGCCTCAATCATCCTTCACTTTGACTGTTCCGAGCACCTAATCTCTGGCCTAACCATCTCCTGTCTCTGCCTGAAGTTGTCAGTTTCTTTCACTGCTCCAGTCACAGCAGTGATCCTTGGCTGCCTGGCTTTCTCTCCATCATATTTGAACTACTTCCCCTTTCCTTCAGGGTCTCGTATTATTGCTCACTCTCTCACACATACGTCTCTGCTTTCACTGCTGTGTATTCTTCCTCCCTTTTCCCTGTTTCTGCTCTCAGCTTTGTGTCTGCTCTGTTGCTGTCCCTCAGTGTAGAAATAATATTGAGCCTCCTTTTTCCCTCCTTTCTCTTCTCCTTCATAGAATCATAGAACCATAGAGCTGGAAGAGACTTCAGAAGGTCATCAAGTCCAGCCCCCTGCTCTAGGCAGGACCAATCCCAACTAAATCAACCCAGCCAGGGCTTTGTCAAACCGAGACTTAAACACCTCTAGGGATGGAGACTCCACTACTTCCCTAGGTAACCCATTCCAGTGCTTCACCACTCTCCTAGGGAAATAGTTTTCCTAATAGCCAACCCGGACCTCTCCCACCACAACTTGAGACTATTGCCCCTTGTTCTGCCATCTGTCACTACTGAGAACAGCCTTTCTCCATCCTCTTTGGAACCTCCCTTCAGGAAGTTGAAGGCTGCTATCAAATCCCCCCTCACTCTTCGCTTCTGCAGACTAAACAGACCCAACTCCCTCAGCCTCTTCTCATAGGTCATATGCTCCAGCCCCCTAATAATTTTGGTTGCCCTCCGCTGGACCCTCTCCAGTGTGTCCACATCCTTTTTGTAGTGGGGGGCCCAGAACTGGACACAATACTCCAGATGTGGCCTCACCAGAGCCGAATGAAGGGGAATAATGACATCTCTGGATCTGCTGGCAATGCTCCTCTTAATGCAACCTAATATGCCATTAGCCTTCTTGGCTACAAGGGCACACTGTTGACTCATATCCAGCTTCTCATCCACTGTAACCCCCAGGTCCTTTTCTGCAGAATAACTACTTAGCTGGTTGGTCCCCAGCCTGTAACAAAGCCTGGGATTATTCCATCCCAAGTGCAGGACTCTGCACTTGTCCTTGTTGAACCTCACCAGATTTCTTGTGGCCCAATCCTCTAATCTGTCTAGGTCACTCTGGACCTTATCCCTGCCCTCCAGCTTATCTACCTCTCCCCCTATCTTAGTGTCATCTGCAAACTTGCTGAGGGTGCAATCCATCCCCTCATCCAGGTCATTAATAAAGATACTGAACAAAACCAGTCCTAGAACCGAAACTTGGGGCACTCCGCTAGAAACTGACCGCCATCCTGACACCGAGCCGTTGATCACTACCCGCTGGGTCCGACCTTCTAGCTAGCTTTCTATCCATCTTACCATCCATTTATCCAATCCACATTCCCTTAACTTGCTGGCAAGAATATTGTGAGAGACCGTATCAAAAGCCTTGCTAAAGTCAAGGTATATCACATCCACTGACTTTCCCATGTCCACAGAGCCAGTTACCTCATCATAGAAGCTAATCAGATTGGTCAGGTACGACTTGCCCTTTGTGAATCCATGCTGACTATTCCTGATCACTTTCCTCTCTTCCAAGTGCCTCAAAATGGATTCCTTAAGGATCCCTTCCATGATTTTTCCAGGAACCGAGGTAAGACTGACCGGCCTATAGTTCCCTGGATCGTCCTTCTCCCCTTTTTTGAAGATGGGCACTACATTTGCCTTTTTCCAATCATCCGGGATCTCTCCCGATCTCCACGACTTTTCAAAGATAATGGCCAAAGGCTCCTCAATGACATTTGCCAACTCCCTCAGTACCCTCGGATGCATTAAGTCCGGACCCATGGATTTGTGTACGTTTAGCTTTTCTAAATAGTTCCTAACCTGTTCTTTACCCACCAAACAAGCCTTTATACTCTTTTTGCCTGGGTGTCCTTCCTAAACTGATATCTTTGATATCTAAACTGATATCTTTCCATTGCTTCTTGGGCTGAAATGGTCCTTTGTAGTTTGTTTTTATCTGTTAGATAATACATTCTCCAGGGCAGGAAGCCTGCCTTCTTCTTTGGCTTGTATAGCACAAGAACAAATATACATTTTTAAATAACAGCAACAAAAAGAGACCCACACAAAGGCCCTTTCAGGCAGAACATGTCCATCTTTCTGTTAGCATGGTGAGGTGGAACATTTTAGTGCACTGCTCACAAGTGTTGCTCTTTAACAGATAACCATACGGAGGGTGCCAATCCTATACGTCATCAATCTCATAGTCCCTGCCGGTTTCCTGGTGCTTGTGGATGTTGCCAGCATGTTCATACCGATGGAAGGAGGCGAGCGGCTGGGGTTTAAAATAACAGTTGTTCTGGGATTCTCGGTGCTCTTGCTGATACTTAATGATTTGCTTCCCAATTCAGAAGTCACACCTATCCTGGGTAAGAGCTACACCGTCTGTCATTGCCATTACTTACGCTGAAGTAGCACCTACCAGCTCCATTGGAGCTCAGGCCCCTGTGAGACTACGTAACTGTACAAGCACACAAGAGTTTACAATATTAATAGAGAAGCCCAGCAAACAGGGGACAGAGGCACAGAGCAGGGACATGATTTTCCCAAGGTCACTCATGCCAAAGATGGGATTTGCCTTTGGGTTTCTGAAATCCAGTCCCATGTCCTGTGAACTGGCCCTATACAAAAGACTTTGTGCAGTGCCCTAGGGATCTTGCAGTGCAGGTCTAGTTTACCATTCAGCGCCTTTGGTGTCCACCGTACAAAACTCTAAGCTACACAGATACGTTGGGTGGGATCCAAGATGGGACTTACATGTCGCAATGCTGAGCATTGTAGGGCCGAAATTTTAGGTGTCTAAAACACTACTTCTGAAACAACACTATGGCAAACACTGCTGAGGCTCCCTGTGCAGTGAACGGAGAGAGATCGGCAACTAGGAATGCCATTGGAAAGCCAGCACACTAGATGCAGAGCTGCCTAAGCCTGCCAATGGGAGATGGTGCTGACAGGAATATGTGCCAAGACTAGGGATGTAAAATCCCATTTAGCCAGTTAACCAATTAAATGTTATGTTTAACCAGTTAACAGCTTAAACGGGGGTGGGTATGGGGCTGCTCTGGCCCAGGCAGGCAGTTGGTTAACAGTAACTGGTAAGCAACACCCAGAAACAGGCAGCCCAGTTTTTGGTGTCTTGCTCTGCTTAGCCACCCATGACCAGGAAGCAGCTTCCTAGAACCAGACAACTTTGGTGCATAAGGAGTTTCCTGCAGGAATGAGTTAGGCACCTAGCTTGCTCCACACAAAGTGGTCAGAGATGGAGGCAACAAGGCTGCTAAGCACTGCAACTTTTAGCCCAGTGGTTAGTGTGCTCATGTGGGATGTGGCAGACCCAGGTTCAAGCCTTCTCTTTGCCAGAGGTAGAGAGGGGATTTGAACAGGGATCTCTGCTCTCAAGGGTATGCTCTAACCTCTAGATTATGGGTTCTTCTGATGCAGGTGTTCTTCTGTGGCTAAATAAGGAAGGCATGATTGGAGCAGGGGACTAGAGTCATCCCCCCACACATGCACTTGCTCTCTGCCTGGCTCACTGGGCATACACTCTTTCCCTGGGCCAGGAAGAGAGCGAGAGTAAGTGACTACTGATTTAGTCAGGGCTGGTCCTGCTTTGGGCAGGGGCTTGGACTTAATGACCTCCTGAGGTCTCCTCCAGCCCTGGGATTCTATGACTCCATAGCTCAGTGATTAGAGTGCTCTACGAGGCAGGATGCCACATGGTTAAGAGCTTTTCTCCTCTTTTGGAGGGTAGGAGACTTAACCTGGGTCTTCAGCATCCCAGGTTAGTGCTTTAACCTCTAAGATTAAAATTATAAAATAGGCTGCACCTCTTCTCCCCCATCCACTTTGGATTTTATATAGGTCCTCACCCAGTACACACTCTGTGAACACATCAACTGGCTCAGACCCCACAGGCATGTTGGCCAGAGCAGCACGTGTCTTCAGTTTGTTCATGAATTGCCGTGGAGCTCAGGTGAGAGACAGGCATCCTGATGCCTAGAGGGAGGCAGCAATGCACAAGCTCAGAGGCAGAAACATAGGTGCTGAGGGAACGAAGTGCCTACGTACTGAGTGAATTTAGAAGCCTCTGCAGGTTTTGATGGGAGTTTTGTGAATCACAATGGAGCCAATACTGAGACTTTGTGGACCTTGGCCATTGTGGCCTAGGTGACATTCATGATGAAGAAAATATGTTTATATTATTTCCAGGTGTTTTCTGTGCTGTGTGCCTGGTGATCATGATAATTAGCATCATCGACTCCATCTTTATCTCCTACATGCTGCATCTTTCAGCAGTGCGGCCAGATGTGCCCCAATGGCTGAAGATCTGGGTACTGAAACATTTGGCCTTTATACTTCGCATTGACACAGCAGGAGTTACTGAAAGCAATGCTGCAGGAGACAAGGACACATACAAAGGTACCTGCTGGTGCTAATGCAACAGAAGGACAAGCAGGACACCTAACTCCCGTAGGCTGCTTTGTGCATCCCAGCCACTGCCCAGGAACCTCCCCTTCCCAGGCTGACTCTGGACTGCAGCTACTTGTAGATAATGTTTCTTGAATGAGGGAAATGTGTGTCCAGGCACTAATCATTACCTCCTCTCATTACTAGGAACAATTCTCACAACCCCTAGATGGCAACAGAGTCCAGCACATGAAGCTACCAATGTTGGTTGTAGCAATCATGCACTGTTTTCACAAAGGACATGCCCAGATATCAGACCTGGGGAGCTCTGGCTGATTTGGTATAGAAAAGAAATAGTGAGAGCCTAGTAAGAAGTGGCTCGCAGGCCCTGAAACAGAAGGCAGATTTCATTCATCAGTAACCCGCTGCAGAAACCCAGTGTATGAACTGATTAGCTGATTTGGTTCATCAATAACATCTGCTGGCTGCACAGATAATGGTTAGCGCATAGGCCTGAGAGGGAGAGGTGGTGTCCGTTCCTTACTCTGCCACTGTCCTGCTGAGGGCAAGTCACTTGAACCACCGTCTCATTTGGAAGATAACCAACATTTCCCAAGCCATCTCTAATATACTAGAAATAATTGGCTCCCTCTTCTCTCCCCCCCCCCTCCCGCCCCCGCCCCCAACACCATCAACTCCTTAACACAATTTTTTTTTCTGGTTGTGGTTGTAGCTACTTCTGTGGTGGGAAAAGAAGCAGACATACAAAACAGGAGGTGCTTGCAAAAGGAACATGACAGTGCAGAAATTAAACTGCTGAAGAAGGTGCTCCTGGAGCTCTTAATGATCCGTCGACACATGATCATGAGCAAGAGAGAAGAGGAGGCCAAATCAGAATGGCATATGGTGGCCTTTGTCCTTGACAGATTCATTCTGATTTGCTACCTTTTAACCGTGTCCATTATTTTAATTACAGTTGTGATAGTTTGGGCTTTCTAAGCTGTTTAACAAGCCACACTTGTAATTTGGGAAAGGTGTTCCTTTTGCTGTGATGATAGGTATATAAATCCAAACTAAATACATCTGAGATGAACTTGTAAACAGAAGGGTGATTGCTCAATAGCTCTGATTACTGCTCAGAGCTACCTATAGGTCTCACAGGTTTCCATTCTGTTTTCAACAGGGCCTTCCTGTAACCAGCCACAACAAACTGCTCTTGTCTGCTCTACACCTGTGAAAACACAGCTTCTGTTCTAGTTTAGATTCCGTTAGTACCCAAGACAAGTATATTACCTGGCAGAGGATATGCCAACATTGACACAGAGATCAAAGCCAACTTCAACTCTTGGAATGCCTAGCCCAGCCTGGCTCGCTGCATGAATGGTGACCTCTCTCTGTTAGTCTGCACACTGGGACAACTATCCCAGCAAAGATCCAGGAATCCTCTGGTAGGAAGGGACAAGCCCTAGGGAACCCTTGAAGCTGGTGGATATCCTCAGCTTATGGCCACTGCAGGCACTTTTTCCTGGGTCAGTGGAAATCTATTCCTCATTTACATGTCCCAGAAACAGTTTTCCTTTAGAGCAGCTTGCAGCTGCATTTAGGTTTGTTCCTGGAAGCTGCTCTAGTATGTTATTCACCAATTCCAGTGCTGCACTGTTCATATCAACATGGTGTCCAAGTGCATTACACTTGAAAAGTGGTGGGTTTCCCAAGACCTGCTCTGTTAACAGCTCAAATGTAGCAGGTGCATTATGTCATTCAAATAACATGATATTGAACTGCCACAAGCCCTATCCCTTGATAAGGGGGGTCTTCACATGGACTGACTTTCCCCTCACTTTGCCAACACCTGCTCTGTTGGTCCAGTGAAGAGAACCATTTGGATTCTTCTCATGTCTCCAACATATTATCCATGTGGGGCATTGGATCTGAGTCCTTGAGAGTCACCTCATTCAGACGTGGGTAATCACCACAGAACTGTGCTGTGCTGTCTTTCGTGCCCACCAGTGCCATAAGAGATTGTAACAGAGTTGATACACCCATCGCTTTCAGGGTGGGGGCTCAGTACTCTATGGCCCCATGGTTAGGCTCAACACCGTGTGACTCAACAGTTTAGAGTCCTACCACAGTCTCAGCTACCAAGGGAACATAGCTTGGCAGCTAGAGTCAATAGCAAAGCCCCTCTTTCTCAGGACAGCATGGCCAGAGTCAATAGCAAAGGGTATGGGGCCATCACCTTGGGGATAGGTGGTGGTCACAGTAGGGAGACCCAGTCCTGCTCTCTCCACTTGGTCCCAACCCAGGGCCCTGTTGGTGGTGGGGTTGCCTACTACCATCTTGGCGGGGCACCCACCAAAACATGCCGGACCCTGTTTCTGTATTGCTACCATTCCCTGAAAAACTCCCGTGGGTCACTTCCTACCTGACTCTCAGTGTCTCTCTGTCTCTGGGTTCTCCAACTCTTTCCCTCCCTACAGCATCTAGGGCCAGTATGTCTTCAGTGATCTGAACAGCTTTATACCTGGCCTCCAGCTGGAGCATGCCCAGAAATGCTGAGGGGGCTGGGCCACCTCAGCTACATGAGCAGGGTTAACTCTTCCTGCACAAGCAGAGGGTTGATACACCCCCATTACAGGGATAGTTAGTCAAGAACTTCTGGATGATTCAGCAGTTCCTTAACTGTCATCTCATGCATCTTCCATTCAGCTTCGTTTTGGTGGACCAGAGGCAAATGATGTGGAGCTTTCTTAATAGGCCACACATTTCCTGAGTTAACCTCGTGCTTAACTAGGCTGGTTTGACCCAAATTTTCTGGCCCCTGGGAACCCCCCCCCCCTATAATTTCACACCAACTGCCATAAAATCACCCTCTGACTTTGTGTCATTTGGACTTCTGCACCCTGATGCATCTTCTCTATCACATCTTTTAGAACCCCCAGGGCTTCTGTTCTTAGACAGGAACCTACCCTCCTTCCCAAATGTATTACACCCACATACTCAACTAGACCTGCAGAGAGACTGTTAAAGTTTCAAAGAGTCCAAACCCAGGATCAGAATTGGTGACCCATCTTTCTCGGAACATCTTCCTTGCCCCAATTCTAATGTTCAGCAAAGCCTGGCCAAGTACTGGGGCCTCTTCCCCAACTGCATTCTTCCATACCAGTCCTGCACTTTCCTTAGCTTTCAGCAGTTTATGTACCTCCCATAAAAATGAGCAGCAATTGTCTGAAATTTAAGGGACTTCTGGACAAAGAAACAGAACCAATACCAAGTCAATGAGAAACATATTGACTTACTATGTACTATAACTGTCAGATGATTTTTGGGTGAAGAAAGGCTGCTGGAAAGGAAAGCTGCATATACTCTAGGTATGCCCCCCAAATGAAATGAATACTTTGATTTCATTTTCAGTAAGGATAAGATGGAGCAAGGGCATGAAAGTAGGTTGGCTGATGGAAATTAATGTACAGTAATGGAAATGATTGCATATTAGGTGGAATTACACACAAAGAGTTTAATGTGCTCAAATTGGGGGAACTGGATAATTTCCATTTTAGAACACTGAAAGAACTGGCACATGAGATTGCTAATCCAGTAGCAAGGATTCTATGTATTTGGGTATAGTACCATATGATCGGAGCATGGCCAACATCATACCTATATTTAAGAAAATGGAAAAAAAAGATCTCATCATCTATAGACCTGTTAGTCTAACTTCAGTAGTATTCAAGAGTTTGGAACACATTATGAAGAAAAGAATAATTAAATTCATGGAGGTAAAAGGGAATGTAATGCAACACAGGTTTATCAAATAGATTGGGCCAGACTAACTGGATTTCCTCTTTGAGAAAATAACTGAATTTTTAGATAAGGGAGATGTGGTAGATCTGATATACTTGGGCCTTGGGCAGTAAAGCATTTGTCACAGTACCATATGGGAAATCATTAGTTAAATTAGAGAAGATGGGGCTTAAGACAAAATTTATAAGGTGAATAAGGAGCTGCAAAAGGGGATACGGCAACAGATTGTGCTGAAAGGTGAATTATCGGACTGGAGATAGATTACTAGTGGAATTCTTGGGATCAATCTTATTCAGTAGTTTTATTAATGCTATTGTCACAAAATGTAGGCATGTGATAATGAAATTTACATGTGATATGAAACCGGGAGGCATTATCAATTCAGAGGAGGATCTGAATATTACAAAGGAAGATCTAGATGGCCTTGAAAATGGAAGTAACAGAAATTGAATGAAATTTAGCAGTAAAAAGTGTAAGGATTTTAGGAGTCCAATAATAAGAATTTCTACTACAAGCTAGTGGCTCATCAGTTGTACATGACAAGAGGAGAAAGAACTTAGTATATTGATCCATCATAAGATGATAAGGAGGCTTTAACTATCAACATGGTGAGACTACAAAAAAAGGCAAATGCAAATGGAGAATGTATCAGATGAGCCATTTCCACTAGGGAGAGAAGAAGTATTAAATGCCATTGTACAAGACACTATAGTAAGACCGGATCTGGAACAGTTTGTACAATTCTGATCAACCACATTCAAGAAACATGAATTCAAACTGGACTACATATAGAGAAGAGCTGCTAGGATCATCAGAAAAACAGAGTACCTACCTTCTGACAGCAGACAAGAAGAGCTTGGCTTGTTTAGATTAGCAAAGAGAAGGCTGAGGCAGGGGTTGGGTTGGGGTGGGAGAGAGTAAACACCAGGAACAGTGAAGGATGTTGGGTTGTTGGGTTTAGGGTGTGAGTGCTGAGTGGTGTTGGTGGCCCATGATATATGAGAGATTACAGTGAATGATCCTTTCTGATCTTAAAATTTATGACTAGCCAAAGCAACAGCCTAAAATAGTGTGCCATTTATTGGTCAAGCCTCAGAATTACAATGTTTTACTATTACAAACAGGTAGTAAGCTTTTTTTTCCAATGGGATATCCCTTGGGAAATATGAAGACCACAAGACCACACTAAAAGACATTGACTCTAAGTATCAAATAGAAGACATAATGGAAAGATGAGAAAAAAATAGTTTAAAAAATCCTACTGGCATGGAGTTGATTAAAAACTAGAAAAATTATTCATGTGAATTTCATCAAAATTCATCATGTTGTAGAATAGTCCATTTTTTAATTTTGCATAAAACTGTTTAATCATAGAATCATAGAACCATAGAGCTGGAAAAGACTTCAGAAGGTCACTGGAAATTATTTTTGAAATTAGAATTTTTTGAAAAAAATGGTTGCAAAAATCCAACGTTACTAAATTGACTAATCAAAATTATCAATGCAAAAACCAAAACACTCCCAAAAACAATAACAAAAAAAATCAACTCAAGATAAATGAATATCACCCCCTACCACATGACAAAGAGTTTAAAAGTTTTTATCATTTTTTTGGTAAAGTGGAGAATATTGAAGCAACTGGAATATTTCCATGAAATTAAAGTTTTCCAGACTTGTGTTAATATTATTTTCTTATGTTTTTATTTATTACTTAAAGATTTGTGGAGCCAACTGTCTGTAAAATAACTGGATATTGCATTATAAAGCCAGATTTCCCTGCATTTAACACCTCACTTATATCAAAAGCTAAGTATGGAACACTTCCAGCCTTCTCAATTAGCTTTATTAGCACAGGTACTACAATTAACAGGTACATTTTCCCCCTTCTTTTTCCGTTATAAATTCTGGGTTCCTGTTTTTTCCACTCCAGCTCATCTGAAGAAGTGGGTTTTGCCCACAAAAGCTCATTATACTACATATATTTTTGTTACTCTCTAAGGTGCCAAAGGACTACTCATTGTTAATTAGATTTCAGTGCAGTTGGTCCTATACCACACGTATATCCCTTGTAAAAGGAAGCCATTACCACATATAAATGAAGAGGAAAACAGGAAAGGAGAGATGCCAAAGCAGGACTAAATGGGAAAAAGAAAATGTATTTAATTAGTGTTCCCTTTAAAACTTTACAAATGTACAGCATAGTGCAAAAATGCAGTCTCAGCGCATCAACTTCAAGTAAATTTAACAAAGTGTAAAAAGCCAGGAAATAGTCACACTTCCTTGCAGGGGAAATTCCACAAAAAGGATTCTTTTCTACAATGTATTTCCAATCTAATGCCTATAATTGAGCACAAGGGCTAAAGAAAAAATAGACTCTTCCCAGAGTAGCAGCTGGCAGTGGATGTAATATAATATTTGGCAGTATGAAGTCTACAATATGTTTATATAAGGGCTTGTTTGGAATTGCTTATTTTTTTGGATTGTGTTTAGTATCTCTTCCTAGTTTCAAACAGCAATCCTAATACAGTTCATTTTCCTATCACAAATGGATCCCAATTCAGAAAAGTATTTAAGCACATGACTAACTTTAGGCATGTGAAAGTCCCATCAGTTTCATTGGGATTACTCAAGAAGCTTAAATCAAGCATGTCTTAATTACCTCTCTGAATAAAGGCTTCCAACTGCAACACTAAAGCCATATAAAAATCCAGCAGGTTTAATAGTTTGTGAATGAGGAAACTATAAGTTAGCAGGTGGAATAAGCCTCCAGCCAATTTAAGTTTTCTACTAAAAGAAAATAAGTAAATGAAATAAAAATTAACTCAGTAAATTTCAGCTCAATTCACTGCTGAAAATGACACACAGATAATCCAAGAGCCATCTTTACTTCTCAGTATAGATGCATCATATAAGAATGCCTGGTCCAAATGAGTATATTTTCTAAATACCATACCAGGGGGAACTGCTGTGGGCTTCCCTTACTTACCATCACAGAAATATTGGATGGAATTTATGGAAAAGCTGCTACATCATCATTTCTTAAAGGAATGTACCTTGTGGGATGGTGAGAGGTACTCAGTGAAATTCACTATGCAAAGTGAGATGGCCAAAATTCATTAACAAGCACAATGTTTCTGAACTCCTATAGCTCTTTAGTTATTGATAAGCTGATGGAAGAAATGGCTCCGAGGGGAAGTCCACTTAAAATGCGAGGTGTTTTTTTCGTATTAAGGAGAATTTGACTGCAATTAGATGTTCTCTCAAATATTTTGGGATGGATGCCACTTGGCCATTCAAATTGCTCAGATACATGGCTCAGATTCTTCATGGCAGTAAAAGTAGTCAGTAGAAGTGCTTCTTTCATTTGACACTGGCGAGGCTTATGCCTTTCCTTCCTGTTTCAGCTTGAAGGCCTAAATGAGGTCTGAATTGCTAGATATTTGGGTCAGTAATTTCTCTAGGGAAATGCTGAAATAACTGATACACAGTAAATCTCTGATTCTCCATATTAAATCCTGTGTATAACACTAGAACTACAGTATAAAAAACAAAGCTCTGCTTTGTTGAGAAACTTACTTTTCAGAAATCACACAAAAGAAGAGGTTGATTCAAGGTTTGGAGGGCTGGTGTAGGTTGCACAAAGAAGAAAAGTAAGTAGACAGAGTACACTGTACTTGTCAGCCCTCTCCACTCCCAAAGCAGGTATTTGCACTGAAAATGTCACTCACTCAGGATCCCATTCAAGACATCTGGATCCTGCTCTCATTTGTGTATATGACTAAAGCAACAGGATAGCAAAATCTTATTTGGGGGGGACTCAAAATAACTTTCAGGTCAATGCCAACACACAGCACATTAGACTGGATAAGCATATAAAAGTTATTGAAACACCACTGAAAAACAGAATTATATCCAGCCCTTTGTCCTATTTTATCTGCTACTCTATATAGGTTATTATACTGACCTCCTCTCAATAGTATCTGAGCACCTTTCAGAAGTGCATTAAAAGATGCAAATAACATCTGTCATATGTGGTTCATCCTCTTCCCAGGGAGGGGGTTGGTGGGGGGCAGAATTCTGTGTGCAGTGGAGTGTTGTGGTTTGATAGGTTTTTAAAAAGTAAGTATCCATGCTCCATGTTGCTGATGGAGAAGGTAGGTCAAGTATCTTGTACTTGGTGAAAGGTGAAATGGTGTATAATGACTGTTAGTTTCTATGGGAGTTTCTTTCAGTCTAGGTTGGATAAGCCTTGAAAGAAAGTTCTGTCTCCTGCACAGACTGATGTCATTTGAGGGATGTGCAAATTCAGGATGTCCTGCTGAAACTGGGAAGGAAATGGGTAAAACAAAAAATCACTTTTAGGAGATGGACCGGTTGCAGAGCTGTTTCCTGTAAGTAGGCATTCACAAGGCCCCATGCTACATTCTTTGCTGCTCCACTGGATCCACGCATCTGCCTTTATAGGACATTAGCCAGTGCTGATTTATTTTCCAATGCCCATGATAGAAGCTTTTCTTAGAGAGATTAAAAATTTAAGAAAATCCACTCCTTTTGTGAGTAAAGGAAACAACAAAACCCTGCTCCCCACAGGACTGAGCAATGATAGCAGTTAGTTTCTTGGAAGAAAACTGACTATTGTAAATTTTGACCAGGGTAAATATCAGAAATCAGGTACAGTTTTGGCAGTGTAAACAGTTATGGAGGCCGAGTTTTCCATCAATCAAAACAACACCCCCTTCCTCCCCCATACAAAAAACAAGCTACAGCCACTCTTTCATGGGTTTCTGAGTCGTTGTTTGTTTACCTTTAAAACTGTAGGGCTACGTCTACACTGGCGCGTTCTCACGCAAAAACTCCTTTGCGGAAGAGTTCTTCTGCAAAAACTCTTCCAGAAGAGAGCGTCTACACTGGCATGTGCTTTTGTGCAAGAGATGTGCGTTTGCGCAAGAGCATCCATGCCAGTGTAGACGCTCTCTTGCGCAAGAAAGCTCTGATGGCCATTTTAACCATAGGGCTTTCTTGCACAAGAAATTCATGTTGCCTGTCTACACTGGCCTCTTCTGGAAGAGCTCTTGCACAAGAGGGCTTATTCCTGAGCGGGAGCGTCAGAGTTCTGGCGCAAGAAGCCCTGATTTTATACAGCAGAACGTCATTTTACTTGCGCAAGAACACGCGGCCAGTGTAGACAGGCAGCAAGTTTTTGCGCAAGAGCGGCCGCTTTTGCACGAGATTGCGCCAGTGTAGATACAGCCTAGAGGTTTTGCAGGGGAGAAAAAGGCACACCTGCCTGGCAAAGCTAAATAGATCACTTGTTATTTTCAGTTGGGGACCTCAGGTTTAATGGGATATCTCCTTGGAGACCCACAGAGGACAGATAGGAAGGCATATTTTCAGATGGAATATAAAGAGCTGAACTTTCAGGGAGGTTTACAATGTTGCGCCCGAAACCTGCGTCAGTGAGAAACCGCTGGGTGTCTTCAAGAATGACATCTTTCCCTAGAAATGCAGATAGAAAATGGAAAAGATGGTTACTGACAGGCAAACTACTGGTCTAAGTGCTGGATCCTAGGAAGTGCTAAGCCCAGTTGGAATCAAGGGAGTTCAAGACTTTACAGAGAATGTTTGGAACCTTTCGTAATGGGAGCTGGACCATTCAAAAGCCCTTTAAAATCAGTGAGAGTCTTTCCATTGTCTTCACTGGGCTTTGGGCCATACTTCAATCGCTGGGATGTATAGGAATAAGAGGCAAATGGGCTAGTCTTGTCCCAGCGCAGAACTAGGTAAGAGTAGTTGGTCTTCCCCACTTATACAGGTGCTTTTAGCTTTTTTTCACCTCTGCCACTGGAGGCACCCATCAGTTCCAATTTCTCCCTTATGTCACTCCTACTATCCTCACATGGACATGTGTTCAACAGGGATTTGGCAAAAAAGCTACTAGAATCACCAGGCCTCGCCAGGGCAGACATGCATGTTTAATGCAACATCACCCTACAGTGCCAAGGAATTCTGCCTTCTGTTTTTTAATGAAAAGTTCCTGGGCTGAGACTAAAGTCCTTGAACTATACAAAACAGCTCTGATACATGGTAGGGTCACTACTAGAAAACCAGAAGGCTCTGTTTACAACAGGTAAACAGACTGTTATAAAATATGCTAGCTAATGGATTTCAATTAACATATTTCATACACAATTGGGCACTTAGCACGGAGTCATGGCTGATCAGCTAATCCATTTTTGTCTACAGTAGGTTTTAAAGTGGTGTTTAAACATGTTTTTAAACCTCCCTTTCTAATTTAGACAGGGCACTGGCCTTATTTTCATGGGGAAGATTTTTCTATATAAGGTAAGATGTGAATTTAAACCAATATAACTATGCTGGTTTAGTTGTCTTATGTGGACAATTATTCTGTTTGGAGAGTGCCTTTATTGTGGTTTAACTTATGATATTAGGGAAGGAATTTAAACTAAATTGATAAAAGCCACTCTAATTCCAGACTATGAGGGTCCATGTGATGGAGTTATATTGGTATAATTATATCAATATACTTTCCCAAGTAGACAAGTCCTATAATAGAAAAAAATGGTACTGCGCAGACAGCAGCAGTGCAAACATTGTGACAACGCTGAACCATTATGATTCAATCATAGTCTGCAAAAACCAGATCCAGGGAAAACAGAACTTACTTTCTAGATCCATTCAGGTGTTGGCCTCTCAGAGACGCCTAAGAAAGGTTTAACTGAGTGGGTTATTTTTTAAAATAGGGCATGGGTGAGGTAGTATCTTTTATTGGATCAAATTCGGTTGACAAGAGAGACAAGCTTTCGAGTGTATAGCAAGCTCTTCTCCAGTTGGTCTAATAAAAGATATTATCTCACCCACCTTGTTTCACAATAGATGTTAACAGGCGTGGATAGAGCTGTGGTGTCCAACCAGTTCTGAAGCAGTAGCTACCATAGTGGCTACTGCTATCGCCAAATAGCCACATGTGGCTAGCGTGTTGGACACCATGGGGACAGAAGTTAGTCATATTAAAATCTTGGCACACCTCCAGCCCAGCCTGCTGCATATAGTAATTAACTGTACTCTTGAAACATCATTGAGTAATAATCACTAAACTGAAACACAAAAGTTGCATTACTATAATAAGCCTCTGGTCTGCTAAAGGATCCATCTTGGACATTTCATCTAGCCAGTAGAAATACTTAAACATTAGCTTCATTAGTGAATTCCCATTCTGTGTTTTCATAAACACCTATTGCTGGTACCTGGGGTGGGGGTGTTAAAGTGAGGATTTAACACCTTGGGAGACAGCTCATTTACATTCTTCTCCAGATCCACTGTGAGACGCTGCATCTTGATGCAAAAACACAAACTACAATGTACAATTATACAAAGACAGGGAGATGGTTAGAACTAGGCTGTTGTAAAGATCAGTGCCTCATTAATATAGCAAATGATAACAGAGAATTTACACAAGCAATACAATTTATTATCACTGTCTTGCTGGTCCATCCCGCTGGCATCTGTTCTAATAAGCAAAATTACGTACACAAGAGGAATCACTAGCAAATTGTCATGCTCCAGGCTACCTAAACCCAGGGTGGGAAACCTCTGGCCTGAGTGCCAGATCCAGCCTGTGCTTAATCTAATCTGGGCTTCAGCAAGTCTCTGAGCCATGAGCCGGAAGCCCTGAGCCTCAGTGCCCTGCACAGAGCTAAAGTGCAAGTGCCAGCACCCCAAGCCCATTCCCACTACAAGTAGGGCTATTTTAAGAAAGGGGCTTCAGGGGCTGCAGCCCAGAGCCCCAAACTAAGGGGGGCCCCATGCAAAAAGATCTTTGGGTTGCCAAAAATGCAGATTGTTTTGTGAGGCCGCCTTAGCCTGGGGCTGCAGCCCCTAAAGCTCCTGTGTTATCCAGCCCTGTTTGGCGGGGGGGAGGTGGCAGCTCCATGAGCTGCCGTTCCCCTGGCTGGGTTGGAACAGCCTTACTGCAAGCACTGGGGGGAAGTCCCTGTGCGGCCCTCGCCTGAAGGCTGTTCCCGCAGCTCCCATTGGCTGGGAATCCCCCAAGTCAGTGAGAGCTGCCGGAGGGGCACTGCCTGCAGGCGAGTGCAGGGCATCATGGGCTGTGCTGAGACACCTGCTTACCCCCCACCAAAGGGGAGCTGTCCCAGATAAGCACCCCACATCCCAACCCTCTGCCTGAGCCCTGAGCCACCTCTCACACCCTAACTCCCTTCCCACCGGTGCCTCCACCCTGAGCCTCCTCCCACACTCTAAGTCCCTTCCAGACACCACACCCCCATCCCCGAACTGCCTCCCACACCTTAACTCCCACACCTTAACTCGAGGAAGACCCCAAACCCCAACCCAGCCCTGAGCCTGCACGCTAATTTCTGCCCAGACCCTGCCCCCCAGCCTCCTGTCCTGAGCCCCATCCCATTCTCCAAATTAGGTGCTCCTGTGTTGCCCCTGACTGAAGTGGCTGTGCCCACAAAACCTCATGATACCATCTACATGTTTTGTTAGTCTATAAAGTGCTACCAGACCATTTGTTGTTTTTTGAGTTTATCCTGTACAGACTAACTCGGCTACCACCTGAAGCAGCTGAAGAAAAAAGGTCCCCTACCCCTGAATGATAAACCTTGGGTTGTCTAGATTTGTTTTCCATACTTGGCAGACCCATCCAGCAACAAACATGAGATGTCCTTGAGGAAGCTTTTTAATCAATCAATCAATCAATCAATCAATAATTTGCATGTGGTTCCTTTCTCTCTCCTCTGTCTCTCTAGTCCATGTGGAACATGGGACCAATAGTGATTGCCAATGATAGCCAATTGGGGTGGGAAGGAGTGATTATCCTGCCTACTCCCACTTGTTTCTGACGAACTTTGGAAGGAGAAAAATAGTACCTCAAAGATGGGGAGTGATTTTATTTTAAGAGAATCCTAATGATGGTTAAAATCATTAGCTGGGTTAATAGAGCTAGCTGCTAAGATAACAGGAATCTTTCTCTCTCTCTCAATCCGATTATACCATCTAACTAAGGATCCTTATCTAAAGCCAAATACAATATATATCAAACAAAGGTTTTTCTATTTTCTAGCTTTTTTTTCACAATTCCAAGAGTCCTCTCATGTTTTCTAACGTGTAACATTGGACGGTGCCAGGAAACAAGTTAAAGTTGTTGGAGGAATAACTCTTAAGAACATAAGAACATAAGAATGACCATACTGGGTCAGACCAAAGGTCCATCCAGCCCAGTACCCTGTCTGCCGACAGTGGCCAATGCCAGGTGTCCCAGAGGGAGTGAATCAAACAGGTAATGATCAAGCAATCTCTCTCCTGCCATCCATATCCACCCTCTGACAAACAGAGGCTAGAGACACCATTCCTTACCCATACTAGCTAATAGCCATTTATGGACTTAACCTCCATGCATTCATCTAGTTCTTTTTTAAACCCTGTTATAGTCCTAGCCTTCACAACCTCCTCAGGCAAGGAGTTCCACAGATTGACTATGCGCTGTGTAAAGAAGAACTTCCTTTTATTTGTTTTAAACCTGCTGCCCATTAGTTTCATTTGGTGGCCCCTAGTTCTTATATTATGGGAACAAGTAAATAACTTTTCCTTATTCACTTTCTCCACACCACTCATGATTTT
Source organism: Pelochelys cantorii (assembly GCA_032595735.1). NCBI lineage: Eukaryota > Metazoa > Chordata > Testudines > Trionychidae > Pelochelys > Pelochelys cantorii. The sequence goes on along the minus strand of CM064339.1, from coordinate 7,443,085 downwards.
ATAGACCTCTATCATATCCCCCCTTAGTCTCCTCTTTTCCAAGCTGAAAAGTCCCAGTCTCTTTAATCTCTCTTCATATGGAACCCATTCCAAACCCCTAATCATTTTAGTTGCCCTTCTCTGAACCTTTTCTAATACCAGTATATCTTTTTGAAGATGAGGAGACCACATCTGTACACAGTATTCAAGATGTGGGTGTACCATGGATTTATATAAGGGCAATAAGATATTCTCCGTCTTATTCTTTATCCCTTTTTTCATGATTTCTAACATCCTGTTTGCTTTTCTGACTGCCGCTGCACACTGAGTGGATGTTTTCAGAGAACTATCCATGATGACTCCAAGATCTCTTTCCTGATTAGCTGTAGCTAAATTAGCCCCCATCATATTGTATGTATAGTTGGGGTTATTTTTTCCAATGTACATTACTTTACATTTATCCACATTAAATCCACATTAAATTTCATTTTTTTACTTCCTTCTCTTTTGGAGATGGGAGGTAAAGAATGCCCTCTCAACTCCTACTGACTTTACTACTCAGCAGAAGAGTAGATTGGAGGGAGGGATTGATTTATCCCATTCTATATGTTGATTGTGCTATAGCAAGATTTTTTACTTTTACTTGCATGCACTGTTGCTTTGGCCATAAAGTTGGTCATACTTTTTTGTGTAATCAGGGCATCACCTAGGAAAATTCTGTTTACCTGAAGGATTGCATTACTAAATACACAGCTTTCTTCTGTTTGGCTGAATAGGGAGTATCTGTTGGCCTTTGTTCTTATGTAGAGTTCTCCATTTTGAAAGCAAACGCCCACTCCTGTTGAACCTTTGCATTATCAACTGGGCTTGCAGAGGCTCTATTTTCTTCTTGACAGTCAGCACAAAAACTGACCTCAGAAAATGGCCATTTATGAAAGAAAAAACAAAAGCCATGACATCAACATTCTTGTCTGATGACGGAATGTTGCTGCTTAGCAGCATAGGAACGAATATCTGTCTTCTGTCTTTCTGAGGAGGCAAAACTACCTGACATGCAATTCTTCAATAAAACTTGTCTGGATGGTGATGTTGTAGCTCTCAAATGCTGCTCCTGGTTTCAAGTAGGAGAAGAAATCGCAGTAGCAAAACCTAACACACTGTCTGACAGTTACATTTCCATCTGTGTGTAATATTACTTTAGTGATATTAGCCCCAGTATAAAATTCCAGTTACACCTTCCCTAATCACATTCCCTCCTCCCCACTTGCACTGTGTATCTATATTCTACACCAGTGGTTCCCAAACTTTTTGGAATTACGCCCCCTTTTTGATTTTTGAAAAATCCTCACCCCCCTCCCCCATAGCAAAACTTGTTGAGCAAAAAAAAAAGGAACTGACTGGGGCAGCAAATCTTGATGGGGGGGCTGGGTCGCCTCGCACCCCCCCTGGAATTTCTTCATGCCCCCCACGGGGGCACACCTCCCAGTTTGGGAACCCATGTTCTACATGTTAATTGTTGTGTTGCATGGCTGTGTGTTTTTGCTTTTGAGCAATGACATATAAAGACTTTCAAATAAATGGCACTATTTGCATTTGAGATACTCTTTTTCTTCCTTTTAAAAGATGTTGTAATCAAATCAATTTTCTAAATTAAAAGCTAATTAACAGTGGGTGAAATTCAGCACAAAGACTGGTGCTTTGGCAGCCGGTTTCAACTGAAGACCACATAAAAGAGAACTCAGATTCCAGCACACTGCATTTTCCTTATGCAAACTAGTCCACCAAATGAGCTTAGATTTATTTATAGTGGGAATCTAGTTAGAGGTTCAAATCTAGTTTGGGTCACATGTAAAGAGTATTGGTGCTCTAAGGTTCAGCCCTGGGTAGATGCTTAACCACTGTAAAATTCTCCTCCCATTTCAAATAAAACAACGATTTATTCTCAACAGAGCTGGTACTTTAGTGAATAAGAAATGCTGTTTCACGTCTACAGTATTGTTTTCACACAGAAATAAATAAGCATCCCTTACCGGTGAAAAATTGGTTTCCATGTCAGTCAGATTCCATTCACTCACTGAAAGATTTGGATTAAAGACCTGTTGGAAATGAGACATTTATTTTCCCGATAGAAATTAAAAGGCTTCTACAGTGACTTTATGATTTATATTCTTTTCTGAAGGACTGTCCTAAAACATTGTCGCTGAGGGCAAGATTTTCAGAAGACACCAGTATCCAGTTACTCCTGATATAACACTCAATTTAGGGTGCTATGTTCTTTAGAAAATCAGGCCATTGATTCTCTCTGATTTATTCAGAAAGAGAAGACAAAAGTTGCATTGTTAGCAGAAAAACTCCTACTAAGGAACAATAAGAACAAACAAGGATAACTTAACCTTTCCATTAAAATCAAAAGAAGGCACAGGTTCAAGCACCTAAGAGAATAAAAGTAATCTCCCATTCTTAGTTATTATAAGGACAAATACAAATCATCTACCTAAGAGATCAGTTCTCTTCTGGAAAATGTATTCTTTCCCTGCATATAGAGCTATCTGATCACTGTAATAAAACATAAAATACACAGAGTATGGATGAAACAGAGAAGGACCTGGGGATTACAGTGGATGAGAAGCTGGATATGAGTCAACAGTGTGCCCTTGTAGCCAAGAAGGCGAATGGTATATTAGGTTGCATCAGGAGGAGCATTGCCAGCAGATCTAGAGAAGTACCCTTTATTCAGCTCTGGTGAGGCCACTTCTGGAATACTGCATCCAATTCTGGGCCCCCCACTACACAAAGGATGTGGACACACTGGAGAGGGTCCAGCGGAGGGCACCAAAATACTTAGGGGGCTGGAGCACGTGACCTACGAGGAGAGACTGAGGGATTTGGGCTTATTTAGTCTGCGGAAGAAAAGAGTGAGAGGGGATTTGATAGCAGCCTTCAACTACCTGAAGGGAGGTTCCAAAGAGGCTGGAAAGAGGCTATTCTTAGTAGTGATGGATAGCAGAACAAGGGCCAATGGTCTCAAGTTTAAAGAGAACAGAGTATAAAGAGAAGCTAGATAATTTCATGGAGGTTAGGTCCATAAAAGGCTATTAGCCAGGGGATAGAAATGGTGTCCCTGGCCTCTGTTTGTCAGAGGCTGGAGAAGGATGGCAGGAGACAAATCGCTTGATCATTGTCTTCGGTCCACCCCCTCTGGGGCACCTGGTGTTGGCCACTGTCGGCAGACAGGCTACTGGGCTAGATGGACCTTTGGTCTGACCCAGTACGGCCATTCCTATGTTCTTAAGTTACAGTGGGAGAGGTCTAGGTTGGATATTAGGAAAAACTACAGTAGACTTCTGATAATCCAGCACCTTTGGGAGCTAGGTGGTGCTGGATTATCGGATATGTCAGAGCACCAGGAGGTACTATAAGGGGGCATACTCCCAACCTATTCCCCTTTCCCCCACACACGCACCTTATGCTTGGGTCCCGGAGCTGCTGGTATAGCCACACGTCTCCCTCCAGGCGCTGGGGCACGTGCGCTGAGCGGCCAGCTTTTCAATGAGCTGGCCGGGACGCCGTGCGCAACCCAATCCCCCTCCCCTCGCCTTCTCTTCCGCAGCGCCAAACACCTCCCCTCCCTGCTGTCACACAATCCCCCTTATCCCTGAAACTTATGTCCGGGTCCTGAAGCAGCTGCCTGTGCTCAGCGGCCGGTTGCTAGCACGTGCAAGCTGGACACTGTGTGCACTGAGGACCATGAGCGGAACGGCACGGGCCATGAGCGTGCATGCGGCTCACAGAGGCCCAGACGTGAGAGTGGCTGACCTGAGCACTTCCGGGTTCCAGTTGATGCCGGACTATCAGGAGTGCTGGACAACTGAATGCTAGACTATTGGAGTTTTACTGTATTTCACTGGGAGGATGGTGAAGCACTGGAATGGGTTACCTAGGGAGGTGGTGGAATCTCCATCCCTAGAGGTTTTTAAGTCTCGGCTTGACAAAGCCCTGGCTGGGTTGATTTAGTTGGGATTGGTCCTGCCTTGGGCAGGAAGCTGGACTGGATGTCCTCCTGAGGTCTCTTCCAGACCTACGATTCTATGAAAACCCATTGCCAATTTTCAATTTAAAATGTTCCAGGAGTCCCAGAGGTCAAGACCTTGATAGGGTTAATCTGGCCTCAGCAATATTTCTAAGAAATGGAGGCAAAGGCAAAAGTGTAATACGTACAGACATAATCTAATTGGCTGAGGCAGGACAACAGAGATGCAGAATACTATGAAAAATATTAACCAGATTGCTGAAGAATAGTATTAAAACTATCTTTATGTAAGAGTGAGAGTGTTAAAACTATTTTAGATCTTATGATCTTGTCTTAGCCAAATGGATTGTGTTGTGCGAATCTAGGGTGTAAGACCTAAACAGATTTGACCTTGCTAGAAATGAAAATGCATGGCAAAGTATGAAGCTGCTCAAACTCCCTGTTACAAATGCACACTACAGAGCTGTATGTAGACCATTACTAGATAAGATGCCAGTATACGGTGCACAAGAATATGCCTAGAAAAATATGACAAGTCCAAGTGATTGTCTCACAAAAAAGTGTGCTGTTAACACTCACATCCAAAACGCTGGCAGGTTCCAGGTTATACTGATGGCTCCTCAGTAGCAGCTGCAGACCTTCTAAACTCAAATCAGTGTCATCCAAAGGGCCAGAAATTTCTGTTCTGAGAAAAGAGAACAGGGAAATTTGCCACAGATATGGAATATACACATTTATATAGAAAATTAAACTTTGTAACTTCCCAAGGTAAAGCATATGCCCAAATTTCACCGTGGAACTCTACGGGCCTTACTCAGCCCTAGGTTATGCCAATTTGTAGGGATTAACCCCAGGAGCATGACCCACCAGAATAGGGAGAAGATTATTGTGACACTAAGCAGTGGAGACAGCGGTGGGCCTTCTAAGGGGCCCATGTGTCTTGGAATATATAGATTGGTCTGTAGCACTGAAAGACTGGACTTCTGTGGAATCTCTGGCAAAATTAAAGCTACCCTTCCTGGAGGAAATTCTGAGGGAGGAGTAGGTGATTATACCCTTCCTGCCACACCTCTGGGATAGATTCTCTCTGGATCTGAAGCTGATACAATGCACACTTTTCTATATCAGGCTCAATTAATCTGATCCAAGAAGCTGTACTCTGGTGACTAAATGGCATTTATGGAAAGAAGCCCATTATAGAAAAAGTTTTACAACCCAGCAGAGTGACATTAGACTCCAAGCCTGCCCCTCCCACCTTCCCGCTGCCTGGCCCATCCTCTTCAACCCTTTTTCTTGTCTTTCCCATTTAGCTGATCCCTCTCCTAATAACCTTTTGCCTCCAAAAACATGGCACTAGCAAGACATTGGCTACCATCACATTGTTCTCTTTGCTGGTGTCTTCTACTTCTTCCTCCACAGTTTGTGTCTATCCTGTCTATTTAGATTGTGCCCTCCTCAGGGCAGAGCCCCATTCTTGGTCATCCCATAGGCACCACTAAATATGATTTGCAAGAATAATAAGATAAGTGATGAATGATTATTTACCCTTACACAAAAGTCTCATAGAATACAATAGAGTTGAAATCAACTGAGTTTTAGAGAAACCAGTATACAAACCCTCAAGATTTAAAAGAAAATAAGATTTTTTGTATTAAAAAAATTTTTTAACTACCCTCTAGAATTCTATATCAGGGATTTGATTTTCTATTCATTCTAAAAAATTGAGCTCTCCTCCACTGTTTTCTGTTCAATTTTATCAGAACTTTCTATACAAAACCACACAGAAAGGGCCAGGTTTGCAGCCATTCTTGCCCTGTCTGCAGGCACCATAAAGAACCAGGTTTCTTTAAACATGGAAACCAGGTTTCCATGGGTTTTCCATAAATAAATGTTTGAACCTTTGAAAAAAAAGGCCTGAATTATTAGTTTGTGACAGTTTGCCTTTCTGTATACCATATAAAAGACAAGACAAATAGGCTGTAATACATTCTAATTAGGGGAAAATGAACCAAACAGATTACAAGGATGAACAAAATTACAATAGTGGAGTTGAAATAAGGGGACATTCTATATTGCAAGAAAGCACATAGGCCAAATGGTATAATTAGGTTACGTACATTCTTTGTGGCAGACAAAAATACTGAGAGCAATGACAGGATAGTTCTGTCTCTAAAATATCTTCATTGTACATTTTTTCTACATTGTAGAGTAGACTTATACGTCATCAGGGTTTCAGGAGTAGGATTATACTACAATCTTTGCCAATATTTAAGAGAGTAAATGCCTTCACTAAAAACATTCTGGAGTTGCCCAAGTCTTCTCAGATTCACTCAAAACCCCTGCTTCTCTCTCTTTCTTTCTTTCTGCTCTGTCTGATCAGATGTGCCAGCCAGGGCAATTCTCTCTCTGATGGTTGAACATGCTGTGTATTTACCCACATGATATCCCTGCAGCTGATATCAAACCCGAGACCCTTATAGACCATATATAGCAGCTTTTTCAAGGGAGCTTTGCAAGATCCCCCTCTGGCAGATCCAGAAAGAGATGTGCAAATGCCCTCTCAGCAGGGTGCCCGTCTCTGTGGATCCTACAGGTCCTAGTATATTAATCTGCAATGGCTCCAAGTTTCTCAGTGATCCTTTAGGGTTCAGGAAAAGAACTGCATTCCTCTATTCCTGGACCTCTTGGGTTCATTAAACACACAGCTCTTTGTTCTCCATCATCATTAACAACAGGACTTGTCACTTTTTTGTTTCAAAATGTGTTTATGAATCCAGTGATTTATCATTTAAACCCTGCTTTTGAGTAGCAGTGCCTACACTTTAATTCTCTCTTCCAAATAAAAGATAAAAGACCAATGAGTAACAGTTTCTGATTTTGGTCCCTTGAAGGAAAGCCTTGAACTTTAGTCAAAGATGGTCAGGAATTCAAACACTCAGCCTGCTTGTGAACTTGTGCTAACCCACAAACATATTTCCAGGCAATCAGAGTCAGCGGATGACGTTATTTTCCCAAAAACATATAAGTGGAGTACACAGTATCCAAAGGGCTAATCTGACTAATGATCTTGGGCTGACTTGTGAGAATTGACTTGTGTGCCGAAGTATGGAGAGATGTTCCTGAATATTAGAAATGTGATAGATGAGGAAATGAAAGGAGTTCAAAGTGAAGGGGGAAGAACCCACATGAGTTCACAGAACTGAAGAAGGGAGGAAAAATGGAAGTTCTTTGCTAATTAAACTTTCTTCCCATGATCTAAACCTATGTCTGATGGAGGCTTCTATTCATCTCTTATCAGACATATTCTCCAGTATGACCCAAGAGGACACTATGGTACAGCATGGTAGACCCTATTCCATGTTCCACTGGGTTTAGCAGTGTGCGCCAGCCCTTATGCCCTTTACAGCATGTAGCTTGCATAACTACACATGTTATTAGCTGACATGATGCTATTCAGCCACAAGCCAAGCTGTGTAATTGGATTGCCACCTTTGAGGTACAAAACAAAGGGACATTGGGATAATCCTGAGCCCATCAAACTGGACAGCTGGCAGTGAATACTGAGCTGTTTGAGTTCTCCCATGGTGTGCAATGCAGTTGAGTGTGCACAGCTGCTGTCCTCCCCTCACCTGTCTAGAAGTGCCCTTCTGCCTCTTCTTTCGGGTTGCTGTGAACTTGCAGACTGTGGCGCCCCGCAGCTCCCTTTGCCTTCTAAAACAGACTGAACCATTGCAACTGGTAACACAGGGGGTTCAGCACAGGCACTACAGCCAGGCAGTGGGACATCTGGCTCAGATGTGGCTTTCACTCCAGGACTAACTGGTTCTTCCTTGATCAGCATGTGGCATTTTTCCCTGAACCAAAGAAAAATTTCAGCACCACACTCACACGTATGAGCACCAAGGGTGTTGCTATTCGCATGAATGGGAAGGGTAGTTTCTGTTTTGGATCCAGCTCCCATACAGTGTTTATGTCACCCCCACCCTCCACTGTGTCCAGCTGTAATGTAGATGGACACATGAACTCTGTCTATATCCAAGTTTATATTTTAATTTTGGGCCTATTGAAGTCAATAGGAAGACTCCCATTGACTTCAGTGGGTTTTGGAATAAGGACCAGCTTTTCTCAGAGATTCTTCCTCCTTGTGTATGCACATGGTCTCTTCTTATTTCTTCTGCCAGGAGAAAATGGGGGTGCCCTCTTTTAATCAGCAAGAGCTGTCAAAGGCTCAACCATATGCAACACGTGCTGTGGCAGAAGGAAAACACCAACTGGGGAGTCTTAGATTTCAATTGTCAGATCAAGGAAAAGACACTAGTATTTCATTTAACCTCACACACATATGGGGAAGACTATTGGGTATCCACTTTGGTGGTCCTAACCAAGGCTGCCATCCTGGCCATGCAACTCTGTGAGACTGCATGCTTTACATTTCACTTCTGTCTCAGGGTGTGTCTAGACTACAGTGTTTTTTTGAAAAAAATGGCCTTTTTTCGAAAAACCGTCCCCTGTGTCTAGACTGCTGCCGCGTTCTTTTGAAAGCAAATGGAAAGAACGTGGCAGTTTTTTCGACTGTGGAAAACCTCGTTTTACGAGGAAGAACGCCTTTTTTTCAAAAGTGCTCTTTCAAAAAAAGGCACTATGTAACGCAAACTGTGCTTTTTTCGAAAAAGAGCATCCAGATTGCCTGGGTGCTCTCTTTCGAAAAAGCGGCTTGCTTTTTCGAAAGTACTGGTTGTAGTCTAGATGCTCTCTTTCGAAAGAGGCTTTCAGTCTAGACATAGCCTCAGATACTGAGACCACACCGCTAACAGGATTAAAGGATGATTCTGGAGTCTGCTGCTTTACTATTACTGTATTAACCTCCCATCTGAAATGCTCTTGAAATTGCGTGTTACCTACAAGCAAGTGAGATCAAGGTGCAGTACATTTCCTGGAGATGTAGAATAATTCAATAATCCAGCTAGAAGGAATTATTGGTTCATGTTACAAGAGAAGGTCATTAACACCAACTCCAGGGAGTGTCCTGGGAGTCTTCTGGGAGTGACCTGCATTAAGGTTATTGTTATTATTATTATTATTGTTGTTGTTATTATTACTATTATTATTATTAATAGTAATAACAACAACAACAACAACAATAATAATAATAATAATAGTAATAGGTATATTGGACCAGATTTTCTGATGGCATAATTCCATTCACTTCAACAATATATCCCATCAGATATCTTACACATGTGAAAAAGGTGAATCCATATGATACATCTATTTTACATGCTCCTTGGACCACCTCACCTGCGCTCTGACCACTATTCCACACCTCAGCACTCAATGTAACACTCCAGTCTGCTGGGGAACTTCAAGCTGCAGCCCTGCTTCTTTAAATTAATCTGCCAGAGAAATATTTCCCTCTTTTTCCTACTGTATAGCTTCCTCCTATCTAACCTGTTTGAGGCCCAGGATATGGGCAAGATTTGGACACAGCCCAGAGACAGGATTTCTACAAGTAAAATTGTTACACTGGCTTTGTTTATTATCTTGCAGCCGTGTAGGATTAGAAACAGAAGCTTAGGTTTTCAGAACTGACTAAAGGATTGAGACACCCATTCTCATTAAAATTCCCATAAGAACGTCCAAATCTTATAGCTGATTTGAAAGTCTCAGACTGAAGTATTATCCCATTGGAAAGAGAAGATTTATCCTTTTCCAATGGAACCAGGCTTCAATTCTAGCCATAAAAAGATCTAAGCCATTAGACTTTAAAATAAAATAGTGACATCTTTATGTGTAAAAAACTACTATGTGTTTTTACAAGTTTTGCATTATCCCCAGAGCAGCTGGACTCAAAGTAACTAAGGCAATTAACTCTATAGGCAGAGCGATACAAAAACAATCACAGATAAAAAGCGATCAGACTTCACAACTTGTTGCTGTAACACATGTAGTATATACAACATATGTGATGGGGTATGATGTTACAAAGACTTCCTCAGCACATATCTGGGATCACCACAACTCATGAATGGCAAGCACTTATCAAAAGCTCATGCTGATAAAATCTTTATCATGCACCACAACATCATTCATTCATCATATCTGTCTTGTTATGAGACTTCTCTCCAGTGAGCAGGTTTTATATATGTAAATAGCTCATTAACAAAGTGTCAGTAGATGGCGCTCAAGAATAAGCAGCATTGTTATCGCTGAAAATTATTTTTAGAGAGTAGATCTTACCTGTAGAACTAACCATGTCTCTAACTAATTTTATGGATGGTGAAATTTCAATCAGCATCTACAGGTCTTTTCCAGAGAGTAGCTGCCTTGTCTGTTAGCTAGAGAGACTGACTGCATACCTTTCACCAGTCCATGCACACTGCATGGCCATAATTATAGCTTATAACGTTATCACTAACCCTAAAGCCTCTGAGTATCTACAATGGCAAATAGGAAAAGATAAGCTATCTATTCTAACTCTGAAATAGTTCTGTGTATTTGGTTACTGTAGCTTTCTGGAATCTTTGCACATTGACCTAAAAGTTCAAGAGCACTTACGGCAGTCTTCTCTATTCCTGGTTATAAGGAAGATGTTCCGTTTGATTTTAGTGCTTCCTAACCAAAACCAAAAGGAAGACCTTGCTTTCTTTTTCTCTCTCTCAGAATAAAACCACAAATCCAGACATCTTAAGCCTAGACATCTTATTTTGCTGTAGTTATTTATGACCTTGAACAGATCTCAGAGGGTATGTCTAGACTACATGGCTCCGTCAACGGAGCCATGTAGATGAGTTTACTAGACATAGGAAAACGAAGCCATTTACATCAAAATGGCTACTGCGCTGTGCCGATCAGCAGTTTGTCGACCGCTCCGTTATGCCTCGTGAACCATGTAGTCTAACATACCCTAAGGGTGCATCTACACTGCAGGGCTTAACTTGAAATAAGCTACAGAAATTGAGCTACGTCAATTGTATAGCTATTTCGAAGTAACTTATTTCAAAATTGGGAGCATCTACACAGCTCTTATTTCGAAATAGAGCACTCTTCCTCCAACTTCCCTTACTCCTTGTACAATGAGGGTTACAGGAGTCAGAGTAAGAAGTCCTTCAGCTTGACAGTATTTTGACATTATGTCAAAATAACTGCTTGCTGTGTAGACACGGACTAAGTTATTTCAAAATAATGTTGCCGTGTAGATGTACCCTAAGAGTCTCCGCATTCTGAGCTGGGGTTTGTAATTGTCAGATGAAGGCAACATACCCACGCCAGCTCTCATGGAACTAGTGTCCTAAAAAAAAAGAGCAGCAACAGCGGTGAGAGTAGCAAGAGGGGCTAGCTATCAGAGTATGTCAGGCATCTTGGATGGGTATATACTGGCGTAGCTTCCCCATCCTACAACTAATGCTGCCATGGCTAGCACCCTTGCAAGTATAGGTATGTCTCCCTGAGCTTGGAATTACACCCATAGTGCAATGTACAAACTAGGGATGTGAACATGTACCCATTTACATGATTAACTGATGAGCCTGGGTTCCTCGGTTAATCCTAACGGTTACATGCAGCTCCCCTTCCCCACACTGCCTCTGTATCGGGGGGGGGGGGAGGAGGTGGGAGCCAATGCATGTGGGGACTGCTGCCTCTGTATCATGGGGGAGGTGGCACGGGTGGGGGAGCAGGCAAGAGCCTGTACATGTGGGGAGCCAGCTGCAGAGCCACCTGCTCCCTCCCCCCGCTGCCTCCCACAGAGGCAGCAGCAGGGGGGCAGGGAGGAGGCAAGCAAGAGTCAGTGCTCATAGGGAGCCAGTTTAAAAGCCAGTTCCCCACAAGCACCAGCTCCCACCTGCCCCCTCTCCCACCGTGTGTAAACGTGTAACCACTGCACATTTCAGCGGTTACAGGTTTACAAAAATAAATGCATTTCATATCCCTCGTACAGACACACTCTTAGTTAACAATCACAATAACGTTCTTTACCTGTCACCCTCCGGAGGAGTCTGAAGCGACACTACATTAGGTGGTGATGCTTCAGTCACATCTGATATGACTGGCCCTCCAGCAAGAGCAGGACTGGTTAAGCATGAGGTAGGTTCTGTAGCTGGCTGGAAAAGAAAATACAAAATGATCAGTTTTGCGATGCACCAGGAAGAATTAAGAAGTTTATTATGTTAGTTCCACATTGGCTCATCAAGGGACAAAGATGGCTTACTTGCTTGCAATGACAATTTTGGCTCATCCCCACCCAATGTCTGGAACTTTCACAATTGCCTTGGGGAACCCAGCAGCTCAGGACAGAATGGGGCATTTTGATCTCCCAGAGCATCCCCCTGAGGCGGGACAGCTATACCACTCCTCCTACAGGGGGCTGTTGCTATCCTAGTCCTTATTACCCTGCATAGTCCCATTGCACGCAATGTTTGGTACTGAGCACTATCTCTGGTAGTAACAGTTTGCAGGATTGGGCTCTCTGGGCAAATCCTGCTTCTGTCACTCATGAGAGCAATTCTCTGGCAGTCAAAGAGGTAATTGGTGGAACTACTCACATGAGAAAAGTGCACAAGGCATAGTAATCACCTCAAACCCCTCTCCCACCCCCTCTCCCACCCACCCACAATGCATCTATAAAATAGCAATCCAATTGGAATGACAGCTCCAGCAGGATTTTAATGTAGACAGAATGTGATTACCCACATTTATATTTTCCTAAGGCCTTCCTCATGGTTGAAGGATCTATGAGACCTTTAAATCACTGCAAGCAGGCAGGACCTTATTTTTATGTCTCAGATGAAAGACCAACAACTCAGCATAAGCCTCTTTCTCTGTAGTTATGTATAGCCTCTGCTTACTGTGCCCATTGCCTGGAAATTCATCTTGTCTAAACAAATATCATCTATGGCAGCCATGCTGGACACGGTAACCAAAGCAATCACTGGTTACATAGTTATGATGCTATGGATCCTGAAGATCTGTTGTCTTCTTATCTGGACAGGAAGCCTCAGTTTCTAGTTGCTCTATGAACTGCTCCTGCCCTGGGGCTTCAGTGTCCTGATCTAGAAAGCTAGGAAGAGGCTACTGGCTCCATATTAATATGGAGGGTTGTTTTAGGTGGGATTTTTATATTAGAGCTCAGGAATGGGATATTGGGACTTGTGCTCCTTAGAAATCTGGGGTGGCACCTCCCCTCTACTCCAGGCCAGAGCCCCTTCACACTCTCATCCAGTCACGGAACAGCAGGGAAGGGCAGCCAGAGAGTGAGATGGGCACTCTTTCACTGCAGAGTAGTAAAGAGTCAGATAAATAAAATGTAACTTTGCAAATCTCTCCACTAATGGCACATTGGCAAAACTTGTATTCTCACTGAAGAGTTACCTAGGCAAACAGTCCATGCACAGAAATGTCACATTTTCCACAATGGATAAGGACAAACCATGACAAAAAGAAAGACTGAAACAAAGGTCCATGTTTAGAAACAAACCTACCGACTGAATGAAGTAGGAATCATGAAGGGGGTCCACAGACAAATGTCGGCTGAACTTCGATACTTGTGGAGCCGAGCTTCCATCATCTAGCATCAGAGGTCTGTGGTGAGAAGGAGAAATAATATTTTATCTCAGCCTAGTATTAACTATCTGCCACCTAAGTACAAATGCCAGAAACATTTGACTCAATGGTTGGCAGCAGTTGGAAGCTTCTCCATGTTCATGTCTTATTCTCTTCTGCTGTCAGGTGCTTCCCTGTCTTGTGTCATGGACAGTGAAGTGAAAAGATAATGTCATGTAATGTACTTTTGGATAGATCACCAAGCACAGGGGACCTTTCATATCCATGCAGAGGGGACAGAACCTTGGTTTTCCAGGTCGAATCTGAATGATCACATAGGGTAGATAATACAGAACTTTATTTATATTTCCCAGAAGACAGAAAATCTGAAACAATCCTGCCATTTCCAGGGAGCTCTAGGTACATCATACCTGAGGCTTGGACCACCAAACCATCCATCCCATTTATTTTACTTTGCACAGGCTGCAATATCTATGATTTTAATAATTTGAATTAGGAAACCTATTACCTCAGCAACATTGTTAAAGGGAAGTTCATTCTTAGTGAAGGCCCTGGCAAGCTACCAGGTTCCAGTGAGAGCCAAGCATCCGATCAAACCTTCAAGAGCACTTTTGCCTTCTTACCAGAAGTTTGAAAAGAAAATCTTTTCTCCTTTTAAGCTTTGTGTGAATTTCTGTTATTTGCCCATTAGATCTAGTTATCTTGTCTACATTCTGAGCTCAGTTTTGGAATCTCACCCTGATTCTGTCCAGACATACAACATAACCCAAGTATTTCAATAAACCAAATTTCAGTTCAGTTAGACTGAAGTCTAAATTCCACTGCGCTCCATACATATTTCACATAGAAATAAGATATTTATTAATTAATGGAATAGAGAAAATGAATAGAATCTATGGGAATGCTTCTTTCCAGATAAACTACAATGTTTTCTGAGCATGCTGCATTGTATATTTTAAGAAGGAATTTTCATAAAGCACTGTACCATATCCAGGAAAATAATTTCATGGTGCCTCTTCAATGGTAGAATTTCAGCTTGCCAGGTTATACTGTATATTGCCTGTTAAAGATATTACCAAAAGGGAACATTTTGAACTGCCCTGGCTTCTTGGGGATGACTGCGGTATTTTGGAGAGCCTCATCGTCAGTGAATCTTCCATTGTATATGCTGCACAGTCACTAGGCCCCTTACTACAGATGGCCCTCGTGAACTATTTCAAAAGTGACAAGTGGTGATGGATATCTCTGTTTGCAAGGGGAGGGGGAAATGAAATACCTTAAAGGAGCTTGATTAGTACAAAGTGCTGAGCATCCATCAAAGTGCTGAGCCCCCATGTGAAAATCAATTCCCTTTATGGGGTCTCAAGCTGGGACCTTAAAAACTGAGGCAACCAAAGCCTTTTGAAAATTTTGGCCATAACTGATCTTTCTTGGTGTTTCAAGGTTTAGTCCTTCCTTAGGCATAAATATCGCTAGAAATGCCATGCTTTGCTCCTGGCTTAGCTCATATCTGCAGCTCTTGCTCTGGCTCACACAAAGACTTCAGCAGGAGGGTCCTGCTTCAATTCAAACATTCACGCTTTCTTTTCAGTGGCTTTCCTGACATCCTGCCAACACTTCCTGGAGACTCTTACAGACCTATTATCTCTGGGTTTAACCCTTACAGGCAATTTAGTTAACTGAATAGCTGGGATGTTCAGCAAAGGGTAGTACCTCTCCCATTTGTCACACTTGGGCACTAAGATAATTGCCTTCATCACCATAGTATTTGAGCACCCCACAATGATTTAGCCTCACATTATGCCTGTGAAATGGGGAACCATCATCCTCATTTTGCAGCTGGGGAACTAAGACATAGAGAAATTATGTAACTTGCTTACGGCAGAGCAAGGAACCTACTAGCCTAACCCCAAGGCCACCACCCTTCCTCCCCTAAAAGCCTCTGTACTTCTCTTTAGATCAGTGATCACCAACCAGTAGATTGGGATCTACTGGTAGATCTTGGAGCCTCTGACAGGTGATCCTGACTGGTTTGGCCAAGAGACTGTTATCAAGTGCAGGCACTTCAGCTGCCCCTCCCCACACTGCTGCGCTTCCCCTGCCCTTTGCTTTGGAGCTGCCCCCTCAGGAGCCTCCTGCTTGCTGTTTAGTGGAGGGAGAGGGGGGTGCTGATGTCAAGGTGCCCCCTCCCACTTTGTACCCTTTCTCCACAGAGCATAGAGGGGGCACAACAGGGCTTAGGATGGAGTTTGCTGGCTGCTTTTGGGAGTGGTGCAGGGCCAGGGCAGGGATGTGCCTGCCTTAGCCCTACTGCACCACCACCCAGGAGCCACCTGAGGTAAGCAGAGCCCAGCTGGAGCCCACATCCCAAATCCTACCCCAGTCATGAACCCTCCTCCTGCACCCCAAGCCCCTGCCCTAGCCCCAAGCACCCCTGCAGCCAAACACCACCGCCTGCACCTAGAACCCCCTCTGGCATCCCAACGGTCTGCCCCAAGCTCAGCTCAGAGCCCCTCTCACACTCCAAATCCCTTAATCCAAGACCAGAGCCTGCTCCCCAACCCTCTGTTTCAGTTTGGTGATAGTGAGGGGGGATGGGGGAGGGAGGGAGGATGGAGTGAGCATGGGGCAAGGCCTTAGAAAAGGCACACAAAGGAGGCAGGGCAAGAGCATTTGAGTGTGAGGTAGATCTCGGATTGCACTTACATTCAAAAAGTGATCTTGTGCTTAAAAAGGTTGAAGACCCCTGCTTTAGATTGTAAGTGCCATAGGGCAGCAAATATCTTTTTTCTGTCTGAAACAAAAGACAGGACTATGCAGCACTTTAAAGACTAACAAGATGGTTTATTAGGTGATGATCAAATCTGATCTGAGGAAATGGGTCTGGCCCACAAAAGCTCATCACCTAATAAACCATCTTGTTAGTCTTTAAAGTGCTGCACAGTCCAGCCTTTTGTTTCAGCAAGACCAGACTAACACGGCTACATCTGTATTACTTTTCTTCTGTCTGGTATGCAGTTGGCCACACTGCCAGTGCTTGATAATAGTAACAAATAACACACAAGGAAAAGGACAGTGGGCAACTGGAAGTCTGAGTGGAAAGACTTCTCAGGCGGATTCCGGTTGTTTTACTTTGGGAAAAAAACAATGGGGGATGTTTTGAATAGGCATACGGGAAAGTGACTATTTCAGGAAACCATAGCACATTATTTTAAATAAAGCAGCCAAGCACATTAATCTCCTTGAAAAACAGAACCTGTTGTTGAATGGCAGACAGCTGAGCTTGCAAGGGGTCACTAATCCTCCTAACAATAAACTGGCCTATAGGTCTCACTTTATAGGTTAGCCCATTCTTTCTGCATCCTCTTGTTATGACATTTCTCCACCATTGCTAATATTTAAAACAAACAGAACAAAAACAAACAGAACCCAACACTTGCCTGGCTTCTCTCTCTTGCTTTACAGAGAAATTGGCTCTAGTTCTCCCAGTTCAGCAGATTGGTTAGTTGGGTAGAGTTCAGGAACACAGGAAGCCTATAGGGTTACACCCATTACATCTAGCAATAACAAGTGTGTTTTTATCTTTGTCTATTTCCATTCACCATCTAAACTTTGTAAGTTTTGTAAATAAAAGTATTTTCAAGCCAGAGAGACTACCATCTTCTAGAGCAGGGCTACTCATCACGCAGACCGTTTGGGTTTACGTGGGGCTCAACACACAGCCCGTGGGTGGGATTCTTTGAACACGCTCCACAACAGCGAGGCATCTCCCAGGCGGGGTGAGCACTGAAAGACGCAAGTGGACAGACTGGCTGGAACAGATGGGTACAGGGCTTTGGCGTTTCTAGCCCCCCAGGGAGGAGGTGCCAGGAGTGCCAGGACATTGTGGGAAGTGCTTTGTATTCATGCCTGTCAGTGTGAAAGAAGCTATTTGCATATATATTTGCAACCACACTTAAGTTGCAGTCCTCGGTATGTGCTCTGAGTATCATTGTGGCCCCCAGGGCTTCCAAAGTTGAGTAGCCCTGTTCTAGAGGTTATGGTCAGTGCCTGTCTCTAACAACGTGACAGCATCTGTGCTTCACCTAGGCTTGGTGCAGAATATGCCATTAGCTTGCAGAGCTGAAGAAGAGCTCTGTGCAAGTTGGAAAGCAGGTCTCTTCCAACAAGAGAAGTTGGTCCAATAAAAGACATTACCTCACTTGCTTTGTTTCTCTGGGGCCAACATGCCCACAACCACACTGCACACAACACGGAAATAGGAAGACAGTGCTTATCTCAGGGCTCAATATTTTATTGATTCTAAGGCAGATTCCATGACACTACTACAGCTAACTGCAGCTTGAACCCTGAATCAGCTAGATCGCCTGAGTACCTGAGTCACACTGGCAGGACTGTGCAGCAATAGCAGTAGCTGTCCAATGCTTACACCTACATTGACAGCCATTCCTGTGCCTGCCTTGTTCCTAGACTTGCCCCACCACTGTTCCTACTGTGTTCTCAGTCCTGCAACTGTCTTGCTCCTGCTCAGTAACAGCCGGCTTGGTTCTCGACTCCTGGTTCCTGACCCTTGGCTCTGGCTCTGACCACAAAGCCTGACTGCCCATGCTCTGATCCAGGACACATTCAACAGCAATGTCCTTTCATACAAGATGCTTTCATCTGAGAACCACAGCAAGCCACAAAGGGTGGAGCTTCTTCTCTTCTGCTCAGGATTCTCCTTGCCATGAGCTAGAAAAGATCATTCCTAGTTCCTTTAATTCATCCTAAATCACAGAAGTGCTTCCTCTTGTGTCCAAATGCTATCACTGCAGCTACCATATATCAAAGATCTACTCTTCTAATAGAGATGAGTTTAAACTGGAAGACAGGATCCACCTGCGCATGACCCTGGAGAAGTTTGTATTTGAATCTGGCTCCAAACTTGACAACTCAGGCCCATTTCTAATTGTACACAGACAGCATGGCACAGGATGAACTAGGCTCACATAGAGCCAGGGAGCATAGACAGGCAAGTTACGTTTCTCAGCTAACACTCATAGTTAAGAATCAGTGCATCAAATTCTCCTCTCACTTACTCCCCTACTACTGTTGTGTACCTTGACTGACTTCAGTGGAGCTACTCCAGATCTGCACTGGTTCAAGTTAGAGTGAAGTTTGGCCAAGTCTATCACATCAGTCCATCACTGTAGTGTCTGAGCACTTTGAACAAAATTCACCTCTGTGCAGAGGGCCAGCAGACGGTCCATTTCAGACCTCAAGATAAAGCCTGAATTTCACCTCTGTATAGGGGTGAATTTAACCTAACAACACATGCTTATTCCCAAGTGTTACGTTACAGTAATTTACCCTTAAGATTATAGTTGTAAAAGCAGTACCTGTAACTTAAATGCAACCTGAAATATTTTATATGCATGCAAGTTCAGTGGCCTTATTTTAATTAACTGACTATTTTAGTTAGATGGAGGCCAATCCTGCTCCACTGATGTCAATAGGAAAATGTCCATTGGTTTCAAAGGCAGCCAGATCAGGCCCTCCGTTAGTTAGGCTGTCCCTCTTTCAAATAAAAGTCAGAGCAAGCTGACATGGTGATTCTCTAAAGGCCACTGAATGAGGAGTGTCAGCAGGTCTGACTCAGCAGTTCTGCCCCATTCATTTGTTATCATCATGGTGCCTGAGTCAGGTGACTTCCCACCCCACTCTGAGCTGAGCTGGTGTTTTTAATGAAGTGTGAGCATTATCTCGTTGTGTGCCTATGTGCATGCCACACAAGGGTACATACAGTTTTCTCTTTATCCCAGCGCCGTTGGGGTTTGATTGGAGCTGGCCAAACAGAAAATGAATCAGCTGTTAGGGGAGATCAAAATCAGGTGTTAATCAGCAGTGGTTCAGCAGTCCATACTCCAGAGCACTTTCATATTATGTACATCCCCCCACCCCATTTTACCATGGGATTTTCCTGGCAGACTATAGAATCATAGAAATGGTGGGCTGGAAGAGTCCTGTGTGAAGTAGGACCAAGCAGACCAGCCCTGACAGGTGTTTGTCAAACTCTTTCTCTATAATCTCCAGTGATGGACACTCCACAGCTTCCTTGAAAGCCTATTCCAGAACTGAAACTACCCCTAGAATTACAAAGATTTTCCTAGAATGGGGTAGAGTATTCAAATCAGATTGTATCAAGTGACTCAGACTGAAAAGGTTCAGGAACAACTTGCATACTTAAAACTCATGAATATTTCTCTGCATGGAACTGTGCACCTTCTTTCCACCCATACGGGCTAGCTTACCACATGCATACGTAGTCCCCATTTACATGCCGCCACACAATAGGGGCTTTGTGGAGCTGCCCCTTCCCCAGAGAAGCTCCATGAGGAATTCATACATTTTTAAGGCCAAAAGGGACCACTGTGATTATCCCATCTGATCTCCTCAGAAACACAGAGCCTTGAATTTCACCCAGTATTACCCTCAACCAGCCCAATAACTCTGGAGGCTGAATGGCTCTGTAAGCAGCCACTCATACACCTCTCCATGCAATGGGCCAGTTTTGTTGTCCAGCATGTCAGAAGGGCAACTGATCAGTGCCTCAGAAATCACACAGAAGGACCTCAACTGTGCCTGCATGCACAAAGGATGGGGAGGCTCTTTGCACCTTTTCACAGCCTTTCCACTGAGGCCCCTACAAATAGGGCTTAATCTGAGCCTGAATGCTTTGAAATCTAAAGGAAAACGTGACCTTCCCTGTCTCAGTGTGCAGACAACCTCATGTGAGCCACTCCACAGAAAGGCTGCGACAGTTAACTAAAAAGTCTGAGAAGGACAAGCACAGTGTTGCAGTGTGGTGCCTACTAGTAAAAACGAGAAAGTTCTGCCTGCCCAAGGAGATAACATTGCTGCAGAATTTGTAATGTTCCCTGTTCTTATTAGTGACTTAAGCAGGGACAGACTCCAGGATCTTATTCTTCAGGCTTTGCTCCCCTTGGTGAGTCCTGCCTCACTCACTAGCTTCCGCAGCACAGCTTGTGTGTGAAGATTCACCAATGGGAGGCAGGGTTGGACAACCTAGAGCAGGGCTACTCAACTCTGGAAGCCATGGGGCCGCATGCAGAGGGCCGCAACTTAAGTGTGGTTGCATATACATGCAAATATATATGCAAATATATGCAAATAGCTTCTTTCACACTGACGGGCATAAATACAGAGCACTTCCCATAATGCCCCAGTGCTCCCAGCACCTGCTCCCTGGGGGCTAAAAATGCCAAAACCCTGTACCCGTCTGTTCCAGCCAGCCCGCCTGCTTGCGTCTTTCAATGCTCACCCCACCTGGGAGACGCCTTGCCGCTGTGGAGCGTGTTCCCAGCGGAGGCCATGTTCAAAGGCCTCCCACCCACAAGCCATGTGTTGAACCCCACATAAACCCAAACCGCACTGTGGGCTGCAGACAAACGGGCTGTGTGCTGCAGGCTGTGTGTTGAGTAGCCCTGACCTAGAGAATGTACAGGCTTTGTGACAATTTTACTGCAAATGCACACAGAGCTAGGGAGAAAACTGGACAAGCCCGAAAGTATGTAGTCAACACCCATAGCCCAAGATATTACTGATGAGGACTATCCATACAAAATGGAAAACGCATGAAATGCTCCATTTTCTTCTCATTGAAACCAATGAGAGCTTTGCACTGATTTCAACGTAAGCAGGATCAGGCTCAAAATGCCCATCCCTCACCTACACACATTGTGTCCTAAGTCACGGGGATCAATAAGGAGAAATACAAATTGATCTGCTTTAGGATTTTACCTTTCTTTATACATGGGCACAGAGCTAGATGCTGAGTTTAAACTTCCCCCATACTTTCCTGGGGCTGCCCCGCTGTAAAAGCAGATAAAAGAAAGGCAATACAATTCTCCACCTGTCATGCAGAGCTCCTATTTGCACCCAAAAGAACCATGCACAATGCAATTAGGAAAGAGGGAAAATACATACACAGTAATGACAGTATGTGTGCAATGACAGTAATTTTTTATATTAAAAAAATATAATGTAGGATCTAGACTGGAACAGGAGATTGAACTACATTTATCTGATAGTCTGTGTAACACAGTTCAATACTTTACAGGGGTCTGAGCTGAGCTGGTCTGATCGCTACCTTGTGGATCACTTTCTGTTGCTGAGAATGATTCTGCCTGAGAGATACCATTTCCCGCCACAGGACTTCATTCTGCCTGAAAGGGAAACAGAAACATCCCCTGAACACACAGACATCCCCACCCACAGGACTTGCATTCACTGCCTTGGCACAAGGGTTGCCAACTGTGATCTTATATTGCAATATTTGGTATTTTTCTAACAACCCCAGATGCTGGAGTCATGATTATCTGAGAGTCTCAACCTTCATACTATATATATTTAAAATTAGTAGTTGGCCTTCATGGTTTCAGAGAAAACTTGAATATATAACCCTTCAAGGTTCAACAAACATAAGGCAATAAAAGGAATCCAAAATAATCTGTGATTTCTGACTGGTTTGGGTTGGCAATACTACACTTCTTTCCACTTCAGCTGAAATGGCACTCCTATAAATTCAGTCCCTTACAACCCCAATGAGATATTATCAAAGGGTCAAATTTCAAAGGCGTCTCTCAAATTGTGTCTGCAAATCAAATTGTCCATCTACACATATCCTGAATACAAGATATACCGGTTTTATGTGAGCAGTTTTATAGGCTTTCTTGAATATTTGGCTTCAACGGTCTTCTTTTTAATGCTAAGAATTAGTGAATACAGCATGGAGGCTCCATCCTTAGTGGATGCTTCTATGCCTTCATTCTCAGTGCCTTAGAACTTGGCACAAGGCAAGTTATAGACAGAGCTAATTGAGTAAGTCATTGGGAAAAAATATCCAGTGAATACAGCCCTTTTATTTGCTCACAACTCATTTGTGAATGTACCTCATATCATTATTTGTAGGTATTTGTGGAATAGTTTAAAGGTACATTTTTCAGCCTGTGGGCTGTTTGCAATCTGTTTGTGTTGACTCCTCATTATTTGTGGTGTGTGATTTTAATTCATTCAATGCAATTTTAAAGGTCCTCTTTTATATAAAAATACAAATTAAAAATGGAAAGGAAGCTCAAAACCTAATACTTCATTGAGCATAAAACAAATGTTTACAGCACAGAAAGGATTCATTTTAAAGATCATGCTGGATTTTCATTATATAATCCCCAGAGGTCCAAATGTCTTACAAATATTCCCCAAGGTTTGCAACTATGTCATGAAGTACACATGGAGGAGCAATGGGACTGAGATCAACTTACTGCTTCATGTCCTGCATTTGACACTCCATGTTCTCCTGCTGACTTCTCAGAATCTGGACTTCATAGAGCAACCTGCTAAGATCCTCCTGCCGCATCTTCGTTTCCTCGCTTTTAACAACAGATACCTGACAAGAGCATATGGGACAGAATTTACCACCGCAAGATATTATGCACAGGGTTGAGAGCTTTGCGATGGTTTCTAAACAGTTGTATCAGCTACAGACTGGGCTAATAAGTGATGATATATTAAAATAGGAGAGACAGTTTTAAGAGTCTGGGGTGACCCCATGGGGTTGTATCGAAGGCACTAGAAAGTAAACAGAGGCTGATGAGCATGAAAAATTCCTTAGTACGAGATGTATTAGACTAGGGACTAGCATCCAAGTAGTCTCATCACTGGAGTTATTTAGAACTGAACTAAACAAAAAAGGTACTTTAAGGATCGATTCAGCACTAGTACCAAGGAGATGAACATCCCTAATTATCAGCATTTCTGGGAAGTGAGGTTAGCTAATTTTGCAAGCTTTCTAGCAGCCTTCCATCTCCCCGCCCATTCCTCTAATGATACCAGTAGACCCAATGCACATCACTCCTGCATAAGAAGTCACTCAATTCCCACCTTCCTTTTGATGTGTTCCAAAAGGTGTTCATGGCCTTGTAGGAAATAAAGATGCTGGAACTCCGTGTCATCACGTTCAGGCTTGACAAGGCCACCCTGTTCTATATTTACCACTTTCCTGAAGCCATCTAAAGATAAATAGAACTGGTGAGAACCCTGTAGATCATATAGATTAGGAAGAACAAAGAATGCCAATGTTTGAATTAGACTCCCTCCTCCCCTTACCCACCAAGCGTAGTTTCCTTTTTCCTGCTTATAATTTCTGCCTGAGTAGATTTGGTATATATGCTGCAAGAAGCAAACCATTCATTTGTTAGCTCACATAGTCCTTAACATGCCAATGGCAGAGATGGGCCTGAGACGCTAATGTGTCTAGACAAATATCTCTCAAAACCCAAAACTGGAGGCATCAGATGCTGAGATGGTAGTACAATCTCCACAGCCAATTCAACCCGGCGCCTCTCTGCTACTAATTAGTATCAGCTGTAATAATGACGACCCTTTTTTGTTACCAACTTGCCCATTCACTCTCATTCCACGTGGGCTACTGAACAGATCTCAGATAGAAAAATGTTTGAAGTAGGCTGCATTTAAAATGCTGGTCTACAGCTGAAAAGGCCATTTCTAATCCTCACATGGACAGCCACAGACCACCTTTACTTTGCAAAGCTTTTATGAAAAATAAAAATGTAATTAAGGCTTGTGAGGTGGCACAAGGACAAGGCACCTCATACATTCTAGTTAAGCCCTCAAAAGAGGACATACACAGGCCTACTGTTGTGCTGGCCCCTGCACAGAGGTAAATTTTACCCTTTAAATGCAGCATCTACTACTGGGCTATTTTGTTACAAAGAAACACTCCAGTGACACAAATCACATGTTCTGTAGTTGCTTGAGGATTTTTAGAAATGGGACACATGAAATGTTGTTGAACTTCAACCAGTACTTCAAAATATTAATACCTTTCA
The DNA here is from genome assembly GCA_032595735.1 of Pelochelys cantorii. Classification (NCBI taxonomy): domain Eukaryota; kingdom Metazoa; phylum Chordata; order Testudines; family Trionychidae; genus Pelochelys; species Pelochelys cantorii. The sequence goes on along the minus strand of CM064339.1, from coordinate 7,418,611 downwards.
AATGTTTTAAAAACAAAGACGGCACCTACTTTTGGTATGCCTGGAAGTAACAAAATACTAGGCCAGTTCTTACAAAATCTCCACTCTGATTTTTTTTGACCAGAGATTTAGAAGGAGATTTTCAAAGGTAAAAATCAATTAGGTGCCATTGACTTTCAGCAAGAGTCAGGCATCTAGCTGCCCCTTTGTGCCTCTGAAAACCTTTCCCTTGTCTGCACTGATGATTTTCCAGAACATGCCAAGGACTCTTTGATATTGGCTCAATCTATGAGCTATGCCATGATATGCTACATAACACAGGGAAAATTGTAGCAAGTGACCAGTTAAGGAGCAAATAAAAACTGGTTTTCTAACAGAAAAGATCCCCTGCTAATGATGGAGGAGAACTGTCCTCAGTACAACCAAACTCTGGGCATGCGTGAAGATTGTGCTTTAAAGTTCTGCTACAGGGAAAGAACGTCTAGTAGGGTTTCTGAAAATTCTGACATAACATGTTACCTAGAGCAAATGACAAATTATGTGTCAGCAGACTGATTGAATAGAAACCGAAAACTTTTGAAATAGAAACTTGATTCATTTACAACATACAATGTAAAGTAATCTGCGTGCTCTAATATAAGAACACCAGAAGGAAATCTGACCTCTGGGTTCTGGCGACAAGCCTCTCGGGATCTATGATATCTTTAATCAATCGGCAGCCTTTTAATAGCAATTCTTTATCCAAATTACTCAGCATTCTGTCTTTATGAGGGAAGGCCTTCATTTAAATACATAATCCAGTGCCAACTGTGTGTGGCCTATCTCATTTATATATACATAAATTGCTGCACAAATGTTAAATCTTAATATGATTTCATCTGACGAAGTGAATTGTGCCCACAAAAGCTCATGATTCGATCTATATTTTTTGGTTAGTTTCTAAGGTGCTACAGGACCATTTTAAAGGTTTTTGTAGTTACAGATGAACACGGCTACCCCTCTGAGACTTAATATGCTGGTTAAGGCACAAATTATTTAAGAAAAAGAATTTAAGAAATGATTCACATCATTTATCATTTTTCTTCTGTCCTCCATGCTGAGCCTGTGTGGAACACTGAGTCTCATATCTGGATTTCGTATTTTACACTTAAATGTATCTGTTATTCTTATGCTTAGTTAATTCTTTTCTTTCCCAGATGATGCCTCCATTGTAGTGCATGCCAGGCACTGGAGTTTTACTTACACATGTTCAGCTGCCGGACAAAGCTGGCCATGTTGTTGTGTTTGAAATACTTAGGCAGCACCTCCTTGGCAAACTGCCCTTGATCAAAGACGTGGAAGCTAGTGCCATTCTGCAGAAAAGATAGAAAGAAAAGGAAAAAATTCACAGAGTAATTCTGGACTCCCAGAGGCACATGCAAGCCAATAACAAGGGAGGTAGGCAGATGGAGTTACCTACTTAGAGCCATTATTCTCAAGATGGAATAAGGTAATCAAACACAGCGGGGCTGAAATACAATGGTGGCAAGGACTGGGTAGCAGTGTAATCCAGTAGGTAAGACACTGAATTTAGGAAACCTGGGCTCTATTCTGGGCTCTGCCTCTTGCTTGCGGGGTGACCTTGGACAATTTACTTCCCTGCTCCGTGCCTTAGTTTCCCAGCTGCAAAAGGGAGGTAAAGATATGAACTTCCTTCATGAAGAGCTTTTATATCTAATAATAATATCTAATAGTTACACTGAGACAGATTACTTCCATGGGACTTTGATTTTAAGGCAAAGGTCTCATGGGAAATCATCCTGACTTCCTTTCTGTGAAGACATGAATATGGCAAAGACACGTATGTTGGGATGCAAAGTTAAGTGTATGTGCCAGCATGTGAGCAGGTGGAGGCAGTAATGAGGTGACAACCACTTTACACTTGATTCTGGCTCTCAGTCACAGAGGAACTGGTTGCAAATCAGAAGGTTTCAAGACAGCTCAGATGAAAGTGATCATGAAATGATATGGTTAAACTTGGCTTAACAGAGAGATCTTTGGTACGCTTAGGGTGCCTCTACGCTGCACTCTTATTTCGAGATAACAATGTGAGCATCTACACAACCATTCCATATTTCAAAATAATTTCAAAATAACGGATGGTTTATTCTGAAATCTGTGAACCTCATTCTACGAGGAATAACACCTGTTCCAAAATAGCTATTTCAGAATAAGGCATGTGTAGACGCTCCACTGCTGCTATTTCAAAATAGCCCCTTACCAGGGCCATTCTAAATTATTCCTCCTCAGTGCCTCCTGGGGCTCTAAATCGAGATAGCACATCTACATTAGGAAAGCTTGCCTCGGACTAATTTTGAGGCTTCCCTGCAATGTAGTCATGCTATTTCAAAATAAGCTATTTTGGAATAACTATTCTAGAAAAGCTTATAGCTGTGCAGTGTAGACATACCCTTAAACACAAAAGAAGCTTACAAGAAGTGGAAACCAACAGATGACTAGGAAAAATATAAAAACATTGCTGGAACATGCAGAGGGGTTATCAGAAAGAGCAAAGCACCAAGTTGCAGCTAGAAAGGGATGTGAAGGATAACAAGGAGGGTTTCTACAGGTATGTTTGCCACAAGAAGGTCGTCCAGGAAAGTGAGGGACCCTTACTGAATGGGGCAGGCAACTTAGTAACAGATGATATGGGAAAAGCTGAAGTACTCAAAGCTTTTTTTGCTTCGATCTTCACAGACAAAGTCAGTTCCCAGACTGCTTCATTTTAGGCAGCACGGTATGGTAAGGAGATCAGCAGCCCACAGTGGTAAAAGAACAGGTTAAGAACTACAGATTAAACCTTCATAATTCAGCCCCCTGGGGACCGAATCAGTGCCAGACCAAAGAATTTGCCAGACCACGGGTGGTCAATATTGTATAGCTGCATTACCAACACTTCCACTGCTTACTGGGCTCTTACCTCATTTCAGGGTAAATTAGTGCTAAATAACAGCACAGAACACAGAGAGCCAGGACTGGTGGCTGCAAGCAAACTTAATGGGACCATGGGAAATTTGGCCACACTCATGATAAGTGGATATCTGGACATGCTGGACCATGGATGTTGTCGGACCAGAGAGTGCCGGATTGTTTCAACCTGTATTTAGAAAAGCTGAACATGTACAAGTCCATGGGGCCAGATCTAATGCACCCAAATGTGCTGGGAGAGTTGGCTGATGCGTTTACAGAGCTACTGGCCATTATCTTTGAAAACTCTCCATCTTTTAAGGGAACTATAGGCCAGTCAGCCTCACCACAGTCCCTCAAACAATCATGGAGCAGGTCCTTAAGGAATCCATAGTGAAACACTTGGAGGAGAGAAGAGTGATCAGGAATAGTCAACATGGGTGTGTCTAAACTACATGGCTCCATTGACGGAGCCATGTAGATTAGGCAGGACGGCAAAGGGAAATGAAGCGGCGATTTAAATAATCGCCGCTTCATTTAAATCAAAATGGCCACTGTGCTGTGCCGATCAGCTGATTGTTGGCACAGTGCGGCAGTCTAGATGGGGATCTGCCGACCCCAGAACCCTTCGTCGGCAGATCCTGCAAGCCTCATTTCACGAGGCATAAAGGATCTGCCGACGAAGGGTTCTGGGGTCAGCAGATCCCCGTCTAGACTGCCACGCTGTGCCGACAATCAGCTGATCGGCACGGCACAGTGGCCATTTTGATTTAAATGAAGCGGCGATTATTTAAATCACTGCTTCATTTCCCTTTTTCGAGTAAACTAATCTACATGGCTCTGTCGACGGAGCCATGTAATTTAGACGTACCCCATGGGATTCACCAGGAGCAGGTCAGGCCTGACCAACCTAATTGCCTTCTATGACAAGATAATTGGCTCTGTAGATATAGAGAAAGTGGTGGGTGTGATATACCTGTCTGTTAGCAAAGCTTTTGATACAGTCTCCTACAGTATTCTTGCTAGCAAGTTAAAGAAGTATGGCTTGGATAAATGGACTGTAAGGTGGATAGAAAGATAGTTAGATTGCTGGGCTCAACAGGTAGTGATCAATGGCTCGATGTCTAGCTGGTATCAAGTGGCGTGCCCCCAGGGTTGGACGTTGAGCCAGTTTTGTTCAACATGTTCATTAGTTATCTGGATGATGGGATCAGGGTTCCCTCTAAGCTGTGCGGTAGCATGGCCCCGCAGCTGCCTAATGATCCCCACCCAGCCAGGGGCTCAGAGCTCTGTGCACGGAGTTGCCTGGTTGGGGGAGGGGCACTTCTCCCTCAACTACAGCAGCAGCTCCCTGCTGAGGACAGCGCAGTGAGTCTCTCCCAGATGGTAGGGATACATCCCCTCCTTACTGGCTGGGAGAGACTTGCTCCTGCTGCTGTAGCTGAGGGAGAAGTGCCCCTCCCCCAGCCAGGCAGCTCCACTGCAGCAGCCAGGAGGCCCAGGCTGAGCAGGGATCATTAAACAGCTGGGCGGCCGTGCTGCCACATAGCTTAGAGGGAACATTGGATGGGATGGTTTGCACGCTCAGCAAGTTTGCAGATGGCAGTAAGCTGGGGGAGAGGTAGATATGCTAGAGCTGGGCTGGGCGAGATGCGGCCCAAAGGCTGGATTTAGTCACAGACTGTATCTGGCCACTTTTTGTTAATATCCTGCATCTGTGCCACCGAATCTCCAGGTGGTGGCTCAGGCAGCAGGATCCTATTTAAATTTCTCACAGCTCACGGTCACGGCTCTACCCTGGCAGGGGCTGGAGCCGCAAGTCCTTTAAATAGCAGCAATTTAAAGGGCTCATGGCCCCGCCCCTACCATGTTGCCTGGCAGCACAGCTCATTGCTCTGGCCCCTGCTGGGATAGCACTGCCACCAGGAGTCCTTCAAATAGCCACAGCAACACCAGCTGGCTGCCAGGCAACATGGTAGCAGCGGGGCCGGGAGCCCTTCGTGGTGTTTTTAATTCAAAGCCTCCAGTCCCTGACAACTCTGGAGAAAGACTAGTTTTCAGCCCCTCCACGTCTGTCCCAGGCCCTGCCCCCTTGGGGGGGTGGAGCCAGCCTGTGGCCACATACCAAAATTACTTTAGTGGCCCCCGTGCAAAAATTATTGTCCATCCCTGCGCTGGAGGGCAGAGATAGGTTCCAGAGTGACCTAGACAAACTGGAGGATTGGGCCAAATGAAATCTGATGAGATTCAACAAGGACAAGCACAGAGTCCTGTACTTAGGACAGAAGACTCTCATGCACGGCTAAAGTCTGGGGACCTAAGTTTCCCCTAAGCTGCACAGCTTCCCAATAAGCCCTAGACAGGAGCTCAGGGCTGCAGAAGGGAGAGATATCTTTTCCCAATGCCTGAAACTGCTGGTGCAGAGGAGCCCATCAATGCCAGCCCTAGCACAGAGCTGCTGTGGCTGGGGGAGGAGGCCTCCCCTTTGCCATCACCAGCAGGAAGATGCCCAGGTAAGCCCAAGCACCAACCCCTCCTCACCCGTGTTCCTTCTAAGATTTTCCATCCATGTGCAGGTTGAATTTCCTTTTGGGCAGGTTGAAATGTCTTATGTACAACACCAATATTGAGGTGGCGTGTGGATGTGTACCCACCAGTACAAACGAAAACCGCAGATAGTCCATACGTGTGGCGGAAAATAGATTAAAACAAGGGATGATTAACCAGGAGCAATGCTTGTGATTATTTAATATGAAATCAAATGAAAAGAAAATTAACACTACCCTTGGCAGAAGAAGTGGGTTGTGCCCAAGAAAGCTCACGATACCACAGATATGTTTGATAGTCTAAGGTGCTACAGGACCATTGTTGTTGTTTAATTTCTTTTAGTTACAGACAAACACGGCTACCCCTCTGAGACCTTGGAGTACATGCATCATCATCCTTGCTAACAGACAGATGCATGATTCAAAGATCTTGCAAATAAGGTTTCATTCTACAAAACAATTAACATCCCACCTAGTACTTGCTGCTTCTGACTTGTAAGAGCCAGAACTCTATCAGATAGCAAAGATCTGGCCTTAATGCAATACAGTTTGCCATGCATTAATTAGTAACACAGGATTTTTAAAAAATCATTAAGATCAGAGTTTTAGGTATCAGCAACATTCAAAAAAATTCTGTTAAAATAATCTTTTTCTTTCTTACCATAAGCTATTAACACTTATGTGAACTTTGTCTGAAATGTAATCATGCAAATGTGGCATACACACATACACAGCAGGAAAGTGTAACACCAGGGATCCCTGCCTGGCCAATTCTCCAACAGGAAAACTAGGGGAGAAGCAGGAAGGGGGGGAACTGCTGCTCTGTTAGCAGTTCAAAGGGAAGGGGAGGATTTGGGAAAGAGGCAGAGAAGTTGATCCTATCTGGCAGCGTCTGTAACTTACCCAACTTTTTCCATGTGGCTGGTGGCGGGCACTGAAGCACAGATCCCTCCTCCCCTTCAGCTGGCAGCTTCAGCACCATCTGGGTTACATGATCCCCCAAGTACTTCCTGCCTCCCTGACTGAAGAACTTGCTCACCCCAGCGAGTACAAATGCTGCGGGGGGGAAAGGGGAGCGGGGAGGACCAGAGCAGAGGCTGGAGCCAGTACAGCAGGCAGCTGTTGCTGCTTCTGCTCTTCCACCACAAGGGAACAAGTGTCTAGCCCCTCCTTCCCCAGCCAATCCCCTGAGCTCCCTGCCGGCACAGGGAGCTCTGAACCTCTGTGCAGGGCTCAGAAAAGGGCTGCGCAGCCATGCAGGTACGCAGCTTACAGGGAACCCTGCTGCTCACCCAACTCTCCAGCCCTGAGCACCCTCCTGTACTAGGGATGTTAAATATTGGTTAATTGAATAGTCGAGTAAGGTTAGTTGACTATTCTATAGTCCCTGGGGGATGGGTCCAGCAACCAGTGTGCTCCAGCCTCACTCCCGAGAAGACCCTTACCACTCCGCACTGCTGCCACTGTATCAGAGACAGCAGCACAGAGTGCCAAGCGGGAGCTGGTCTGCGAGGGGAGCCAGTTTAAAGCCCAGCTCCCCTTGTGGACCTGTGCTGTTGCCCTGTGCTGCCTCTGATAAAGAGGCAGAGGCACAGGGTGACAGCAGGCCCTGTGTAGGGGGTGGTCTGAGCTCCTGGACCCGGAGCAAGCTGGAACTGAGCTGGGGTGCTGGCCAGCCTGCTAAAAAATGTACTGGCAAGTGAGGGGCGAGGGACAGCATTAACCTATAAGCCTTTGCTTATCGGTTAATCGACTACACTTTTACATCCCTATCCTGTACCCCAAAGCCCTCATCCCTGCCCCCACCCCAAAGCCCACACTCCCCAGAACCTGTACTCCCACTTGCACACCAAGCCCCAGCCCAGAGCCCCTCCCCAAAGTTGGAGTGTCCCCCTCCCCCGTACATCAAACCCTTCATCCCAGCCACACTTTAGAACCTGCACCTCCAGCCAGAGCCCTTGCCCTGTCCCAGCCCTGAGCCCCTCAACCTCAGCCCCACCCTAGAGCCCTCACTCCTAGCCAGAGCCCTCACATTCAGAACCCCTTGGCCCCACCCCACCACATGAATTTTGTTATGTGCATCAGTATGAAGGTGATATGTCACACATCAGCTGCACATAAGAAAATTCATTCTGCTCAGGAGTGGGAAAAATTAGAAGGAACACTGGCTAAGTGAAGGACCGACTGGCTAAGCAGCAGTTCTGCAGAAAAAGAACTGGGGATTACAGTGGATGAGAAGCTGATATGAGCCAGTGTGCCCTTGTAGCCAAGCAGGCTAATGGAGGATCAGGGTGCATTAGGAGGAGCACTGCCAACAGATCTAGAGAGGTGATTATTTCCCTTTATTCAGCACTGGTGAGGCCACATCTGGAATAGTGTGTCCAGTTCTGGGCCCTAATTACAGAAAGGATGTGGACACATTGGAGAGAGTCCAGCGAAGGGAAACAAAAATGATAAGAGGGCCAAGGAACATGACTTATGACGGGTCAGGAGCCACTGACACATAGAAAAATCAGTCGGAGGCTGCACACAAATGAGAAGTGAAAAAAACCCCAAAACCAAAACACCCCCTCACAGACGTGGCCCGACTGAGAAAGACACTTCCCACATTCCCCTTGCACACAAGAGCTAAGGGGGTCCAGGATAGTAGATTTTGTGTTCCAGCCCCACAGGGGCAGCCGGAGGGGGGGGGGCTGTAGGGTCAGCATGGGCACCCCAATCTGGGGGGAGCCCTGAACCTTGGGGACCGGATCCAGGCAAGCCAAGGGCCGCTTGCAGCTCCCAGGCCTTAGGTTCCCCACCTCTGATTTATGAGAAGAGGCTCAGAAAACTGGGCATATTTAGTCTACAGAAGAGAAGAGTGAGGGCGAATTTTAACTACCTGAAGGCGGGTTCCAAAGAGGATGGAGAGAGGCTGTTCTCAGTGGTGACAGAATGAGGAATAATGGTCTCAAGCTGCAGTGGAAGAGATCTAGAATAGTAGGAAAAACTATTTCACTAGGAGGGTGGTGAAGTACTGGACTAGGTTACCTGGGGAGGTGGTGGAATCTCCATCCCTAGAGGTTTTTAAGTCCTGGCTTGACAAAGCCCTGGCTGAAATGATTTAGTTGGGGTGAATCTTGCTCTTAGCATAGGGTTGGACTAGGTGACCTCCTGAGGTCTCTTCCAACACTAGCACTTCCTAGCACTTGCTCCACTAGGAGACGGGTGGCTCATGAGGGCAGGTCTGGGCAGGACTAGCACTAGGGCTGTAGACCAGGGCAGCAGGGCACGATGGCTGCAGGAGAGGAACATGTCTGGACTGACAGATTCTGAGCTGGGGTCAGGTGGGACGAATGGAGCTTGAACCCTTCTGGGGCCCCACTGTGCCCCATGGGCATGCCCCAGAGCCTATGTGCCCTAGGTGTTGCTGAAGAATAAAGGGGGCTAGAGACGCCCATCTCTCCTGTACCCTTCCCCAGGACACCAGATCCCTCCTGCCCTAGTCCCTTTTCCAACCCCCCCTCCTCAGCCCCTCCCACCCCTCTTGCTCCCTCTCCCCACCCCTGTCATTGCCTGCCTACCCACCTGAAAGCTGGGGCCACCCACTTTTCCTGTCCTTGCTACCTCACTGATAGGACAACAGATTTACAAAGAGCAGACTCAAACAAACTTGGAGAACGGGTAGGTAAGATCCCATGGGAAGAAAATCTAAGGGGAAAAAGGAAATTTTCAAGGAGTCAGTATTAAAGGCTTAATAGTAAATTATTTCATGCAAAGGAAGGCAGCAAGAATACAAGTCCCTGAGTTACACACATCCAACTTACGAACATCTACACCAGTGTTCCCTCTAAGATTTTCCATCCGTGAGCGGAGTGAGTTTTGTCTAGAGCACCAATATTGAGGTAGTGTGTACTTGCTCAGATGTGTGCCACCGCAGAACCCAAGTTATTAATAAATATCTTAAATATATTTTTAAATGCTATGGAAGAAAAATACTAAAACAAGGGATAATTAATAGGGTGCATGACTTTAAATGCTCATTTAATATGAAGTCAAATAAAAAGAAAATTAACACTGCAAAATTTTCAGTAGCTAAATTCCTGTTTAGAGCCCTTGTGGGCGGGGGGGTGGGGGGGAAGGTCCCAGACTGGGCTAGGGCCAGTTGGAGATGTCACAGATGTGGGGGACCTCCCACGGTGGGAGGCAGCTCTGGACTGAGAACCCACACTGTGGTTCTGGGTGTGAGCCCCTCCCAACCCCAGCCCTAGAACTAGAGGTGTGGGGCAGATCCATGGATAGAGGCATCCCGCCTTAGCCCTCCTCTCCCCACAAGCAGGAATCCCTCAGCCAGGAGTTGTGGGGGGCACCCAGCATGATGGCCAGGCCTGAAGTAGATTTACTGTTGCATCCCAAGCCCAGAAGCCACAAGTGTGGAAGGAGGGCCTCTAATCTGGCTGGGGGGGCTTATGAAGTCACAACAAGTGTTGTAAGTATGTTGGCAAGTCGGTTCCCCACCACGCAGTAACCCCTGCTCAAGGGGGTGTTCATACTCTGGGGGCAGGTCCAGCTTGGCCTCTATCCATGGCACTTTTTGCAGTGTAGGCTTGGCTAATGGCAGGGCTGAAACCTACCAAACTCATTTCATGTGGGCACCTTGCATGCAACATTGGGGCTTCACTGAGCCGGAGCCAAGAGTCCCCTCCTCCCCAGCATGACCCTGCCCCATCCTGCTCCCCAGTGAGTATAGGTCTGAAGCTGGGGCCAGAGCTGCATGGTGTCTTCCCGGCTGCTCCTGCCATGCAGCTCCAGCCCAGCCCTGACCCCAGCCACGTGTCTCTGGCCCGGCACCAGGCACTGAAGCAGACACCTGCTGCCTGCCACACTGCTGCATAGCTCTGCTTAGGAGGTGGGCAGGGTAGAAATTTCCTCTGCACATGCGCACAAGCACACACCTTAGAGGGAACTATAATCCACACATACAAACAAACGCTCACCTGCAGCCTCAGGGGCACAGGCAAGAGGCACAGATGAGGTAGGGCTAGTGCTGGCTGGGGGATTTTGGAGGAGCAGGGGGCAGTTGCGCAGCCAATGGATGTAGAGAAGTGGCACTTGGAAGGGGAAACTGTTGCTTATCTCCAGCCGCTGGCTGCACAACCATCCCCCTGCTCCTCCAATGTGCTTCGGCCCACGCTCGCGCAGCTTGCTGCCTCCTGATGAGCAGGGGCTGGCTGCATCCCACGGGGGGAGAGTTGGCCAGGAGATAGGTTGCCAGTGCAGTGCCTGTGGAGGGGGGTGCTGGTGGTGGCTGGGGGATACCCCGAAGTCCCCTTCAGAATCTCCACCTACCTCTCATGCTCCTCTAATTAAACCTGCCTTAGGTTTAAAAAGCACCAGCATTCAAGGTTTAAAAAAACCTATTTCTACTATTTTTCATTGCAAATAGACACTATTTCAGCTACATTATGAGCTAAATAGATTTTTGAGGGCTAGTCTGGGAACCTAACCACCATTTATAACATTGTTTCTTTGTTAAAATGTTTTCCAAGTTCCAAACAACCGACTTACAAACGAATTTTTGGAACACAACCCGTTTGGAAGCGGGGGACTTCCTGAGGCCAAAACGGCTTCGTCAGATTAAAAAATATGTAGGTAAACTGAATACACACAAATCAGCCGGGTGGCCTGATGAAATTCATCCACGGGTATTGAAGGCACTAGCAACCTCAGAACTGTTTGAGATTATCGTCAAGAAGTCAGGGAGGATTGGTGAGGTGTCAGAGGAGTGGAGAAAGACATAGTGCCTATTTTTAAATGGGAAACAAAGATGACGCAGGGAATTGTAGACCAGTCAACCTAACTTCAATGCCTGGAAAGATACTGAAGCAAATGATTAAACAACAAATTGTGACGACCTGGAGGATAACAACAATGAATGGCCAGAATGGATTTGTCAAGAAGAAAATCATGCAAAACCCACCTAATTTCCGTTTTCAGACATGGGTACTGGCCTAGTGAATGCAGGGAAGTGGTAGACAGGATATAGATTTCAGTAGGGCATTTGACACAGTCCCACATGACATTCTCATATGCAAATATGGTATAGATGAAATGACTATGAGGTGATTACATAACTGGTTTAATCACCTTATCAAAGTATAAAAACAGCAAGCAAATGGTCTGGTACTTTGATAACTATCAAAGTATAGTTATCAATGCTTCGCTACCAAAATAGGCAGACTTTTCTAACTGGCTCCTACAAGGGTCTTTTGTAGGTCCAGTACACTTCGATAATGACTTGGATAATGGAGTGGAGAGTCTGCCTCTAAATTTATGGATGATAAGCTGGGAGGCAAGCACTTAGGAAGGCAGGGTTAGAATTCAAAATGACCTTTACAAATTGGAAAATTGGTTTGAAATGAGCAAGAGAAATGCAAAATACTACACTTTGGAAGAAAAAAATCAAATGCACAGCTACAAAATGGGAACTAACTGGCTGGGTAGTAAGGCTACATCTCCACTGCACATTTATTTCAAAATAAGCAATTTCGGAAGATATCTTCTGAAATAGCTTATTTCGAAATAGTGCATCTACACACCAACGGCGTCTCGAAATAGCACTTAGCTATTTCAAAATAGAGCATCCACACTGACTGGATACTAACTCACATTTAAGGCCCCACAGAACCACTTCAGGCAGGGCATCAGGTCAGCAATTAGTCTCAAGCAGCAGCCGCATGAAGTATCTGAGGCTTGTGCTTAAAGGGACCCCCCTGTACAGCAGTGTCTCAGGCTTTTTGTCTTTGCCTACCTCCTCAAGGTCAGCAATGCCTTTTCTTCTGCCTACTGTGGTTGCCCTTTTAGACACCTCAGCTTGCAAGATATGGAGCCAGAGCTATCTCTGGGCAGACTATGGTTATTGCAGCTTGCGCTGCAAGTTGTGAAGCAGTTTCTGCAGGCTGCAGCCCAGGCCCTGCAGGAACCCAACCCCCAGCTCCTCTGGGAGACACTCCTTGGATCTCTGCAGGTGCAGCTCATGCAACTGGATCCCGCCCATCCTCCCCTGGACACTGTGTCCCACCATCTCTGGCGTCTGAACACCAGTGCAGACTGGTGGGACCGCATCATCATGGAGTGGTGGCGAGACCAGCAATGGTTCCAGAATTTCCAGATGAGGAAAGACACCTTTCTAGAGCTCTGTGACTGGCTCGCCCCTGCCCTGAGGTGATGAGACACTCACATGAGACCCACCATCCCCCTGTAGAAGCGTGTTGCCATCACCCTCTGGAAGCTCGCCACACTGGACAGCTACTGATCTGTTGGGAACCAATTCAGCATGGGGAGATCAACCATTGAGGCCATGATCATGCAGGTATGGCATTCTCGGGCTATTGTTCCAAGTGGGGGTGGACTGCTATAATGGGGAACCCTAGGGAAAGGGGAAGTGGGGGATGTTGGTGTAAGCCCTCTCCCCAGGACGTTTTTTCAGTCCTGCTCTCACAAAGCCCTGTTGGGGGAAGGGGTGAGTGGGGAGTTGCTGCTGGTGTGTGGGGGAGGGGAATGGGGGTGGGCTGGGGGACCTCCCAAGGACCCTGGCACCCCTGTGAATCTCTCTTTCTTTGTTTCCTTCTGCAGGTGGTCCTGCTGTGCAAGGTCATACTCCTGGGTGATGTGGATGACATCATCGCTGGCTTTGTCAACATGGGCTTCCCCAGCTGCAGGGGGGCTATTGACGGCACCCAGATCCCCATCCAGGCCCCCGACTACTGGGTCTCTCTCTTCATCAACCAGAAGGAATACTTTTCAATGATCCTGCAGGCCGTCACGAACCACTCGGGCCAGTTCATCGACATCTATGTCGGGTGGTCGGGGAAGGTGCACGATACACGTGTCTTCAGGAACTCTAGCGTGTTCCAGAAGCTGCACACTGGAACTTTTTTCTCCCATCGGCAACCGCACCATCAGGGTCAGGACAGTGGACATGCCTATCTGAACGGTCAAGGAAGCGGCCTACCCTCTCTTGCCTGGGCTCATGAAGCCATACACCGATCACCTCGACCTCTCTCGGGAATTGTACAATGCCAGGCTCAGCAGGACTCTCGTGTTCGTGGAGGGTGCCTTTGGCCATTTGAAGGTGCGGTTCAGATGCCTCCTCACCTGGCTGGACCTCGAGGACCACAACATCCGTGGTGGCTGCGTGTTGTGTGCTCCACAATATTTGCAAAAGGAAAAGGGAAGCATTCCTGCCAGGGTGCGGGGTGGAGGCTGACCACATCAGCAGGGCCTTTGAACAGACACATACAGCTGCCATCTGGCAGGCCCATAAGGGCCGTGCGCATCCGTGTGGCCCTGAAAGAGAGTTTCTCCCCAGGGGCCCAGTAGTACTCTCTCCTGGGATGCCCCACCAGGGGCCTGTGCGTCGCCCCTCACTGCCTTTCCTCTCACATGCCTCCCTTCCCCCCCTTCCCTACTGAGACAATAAAAAATATTTTGTTTTGGAAAAAATAAAATCTGTTTTTTTTATTTGGGGTTAAAGAAACTGGGGAGAGATGGGGGAGAAACCTGGGGGGGGGGAGGGGGATTTGAACCTTGGAGGGGGGAGGAGGGAGCTGGAAGGGGAGGAGAGGCTGGGGCTGGCACCTGGCTCTGCTGATCCCACCGCCACCGGTGAGGGGCCACAAGGCGGGAGGGTGCAGGGGGAGAAGCGGAAGGGGGAGCAGGAACAGGAGCAGGAGGAGGAGCTACAATGAGAATAGCAGGAATGGAAACAGGAGTGGGAGCAGGAGCAGGCATCATGCTGTCAATGAGGGAGTGCACAGCCGCACACATGGAGCGGCCCTGCTACAGCAGCTCCCGCCAGGTGTCTCACCGCAGCTGGATGTCCTCCTGGAGCCTGTGGTTGATGGTCTGCTCCAGGGATCAGAGTGCCATGAGGTGCTCCCTCTGGAACTCACGAATAGGTCTCCAGTGCCTGTGGGTCCCTCGGGTTCGGGAGGCTGACCCAGGCGGTGTCAACCTCTTCTCTCTCGTAGCTGGCCCGGCTGTGGAGAAAAAAAGAGAGATGGCCAGACATCCCAGGAGACACTGTGCCTGAAGCCTACCTCTCACCTCTGAGCCGAGAGTGACAGTTCTCAGCTCAGTCAAAGGCGACATGCTTGAAGCAGGACCATGTGTGCTCTGGCCAGTTGGCCCATTCCTACAGCAGCCCAGATGTTCCCGTGAGTGGGTGCTGCCCCAAGAGTGTGAGTATGCCCATGTGCAGGACTGCTGAGAGTGTGTCTGTATGTGCTGATGTCCCCAGCCTCCTTCTAGAGGTGGCTTGTGGTGGGAGGTCACGAGCATGGCAGGCCTCTCCAGACAACCTGTGTCCAATAGCACAAGGGTCCTCCTTGGGCTGTGTGGCCAGGAGCAGTGCGACACATGATCCCACATGCACAGGCTGCTGTGTGATTCCTGGGCCACAAGGGCCAAGTGAGGAGCACCCAGCTACCCCTTGCCACTCACCACCTCCACCCTCTATGTGAAGGGAACGTGATGGCACTCACATGATGTTCCTTCCCTGGCCTCGGATGACGCCTCGGATACGTCCATAGGGAGAGGAACCGGCTCCAGGGTCAGGAGGGTGCTGGTGCTGGCCTTATCTGGCTCCTCCTCCTCCTCATCTCTCCCCCCTGTGAGAATGACGACGGGCATCTCGAGCCTGGAGTCCACAACTGGAGTGTATGTGTGTGAAGGGACTGTCCCACCCCCCAGGATGCGGTCCAGGTCTTCACAGTAGGGGCAGGTATGGGGCTTTGCCCCAGAGCAGGAGTTGCCCTCCTCGGCCCTGGCATATGCCTGGCGGAGATCTTTTACCTTCATCCACACCTGCTTCTGGATGCAGATATGTCCTTTACTGGACAGGCTCTCAGCCACGCAGCCATAGATGTCTGCATTCCTGCATCTGGTGCGGAGATCCTGGAGGTTTGCCTCCTCGCCCCAGACCTCAGTGAGGTCCAGGATCTCCGCACAAGACCAGGAAGGCGCATGCCTCTTTCAGCCCCTAGCAGGCTCCTGGGAACTGTCCGACTGCCCCCTGGGAGCAGTGAAGCTCTGGGTGGGAACAACAGACTGGCTCATTTTTTGAAAAAGCAAGGCAGTGGCAGCTGCAGGTGGCTGAGGGCTGTCAAGGCCTCCTGCTTGCCACGAGCCCTTTCGGCTGAGGCTGAAACTTTAAGGGCTCCAGGGGAAGGGGGGGAATATATAATTTGGCTGAGTGTGGACAGAGCGGCCAGCAGGGCACCTTGGGAAGGGCTGGAAGCCCCTTATTTAGAAATAACTGCAGCAGCCCTGTCTACACAGCCCCTATCTTGAAATAGCTATTTCAGAAGACGCATCATTCCTCGTAGAACAAGGTTTACAGATTTCGGAATAAGCCGCCCGGTATTTCGAAATAACGCTATTGCTGCGTAGACACTTCCATAGTTATTTTGGAATAATGGCCATTATTCCAAAATAACTTTGCTGTGTAGACGTACCCTAGTAGTGCTAGAAAGGATCCAATGGTTACAGTGGATCACACATTAAAGATGAATCAACAACATGATGCAGCTGCAAAAAAGGCGAATTCATTCTGGGGTGTATTATCAGGAGTGTCACATGTAGGACACAGGAGATCATTTCCCACTCTGCTCAGCACTGGTAAGGCTGGATTACTGTGCTCAGTTAGAAACAATATGGACAAATTGCACAGAGCCCAGAGGAGAGCCACAAAAATGAGAAAAGGTTTAGAAAAAACCTATGAGGAAAGGTTAAAAAAAAAGCATCTATGTTTAGTCTTGAGAAGACTGGGGGTGTGGGCAGCGCAAAGCAGGGACTTGATAGCTATGTTCACGGCTGCTTGAAAGAGGACAGGGATCAATTGCTCATGATCTCCATTGAAGGTGGGACAAGAAGCAATAGGCTTAATGCGCAACAAGGGAGATTTAGGTTAGATATGAAGAGAAGTTTCTAACTAGAAGTGTTATTAAGTTCTGGAACAGGCTTCCGGGGAGGTTATAGAATCCCCATCCTGGGAGGTTTTTAAGAACAGGTTGGGAAAACACCAGTCAGGAACGGACAGGAGTTACTTGGTGCTATCTCAGTGCAGCAGCTGGGTAAAACAAACATTCTCATAAACAAGTCTACATTACTCTTGTCCTCACTGCTACACTGGAACCACACACAAATGCTAATTAAACACAATTTCAGAGGTGGGCCAGAAGCAAAGCACTATATCAGAGATGGGGAAATGATTCACTCTTCAAACAGGTTTACTTGGTCCTGTCTCTCCACAGGGGGTGGACTAGGTGAGCTTCCAGACATACATTTCTATGATACTACATGCCTGCCCCCCATGTAAAATGTGGAGCTGTTGCACATTTACCATAATAATCATATTTTAACATCCCTCATCACAACCCAAACCCCTTCCTCTCTTCCCAGATGCTGCACTGCAGCCCCTCACCCAACCTCCATCGTAGACCCCGCACCTCCTCCACTACTATCATGGAAAAGTGCAGCCTTTGACCACTTTCCAAAATCTTGGAGTGGCCCCTCCAACAAAAATTACTACCCACCCCTGGACTCGAGTGACTGCCATTGCACACTGAGTGGATGTTTTCAGAGAACTAGCCACATTGTCCACAAGATCTCTCTCAAATGCTAATAGCTAATTTAGTTATCTGTATAGCTGGGATTATGTTTTCCAATATGCATTACTTTACATTTATTAACATTGAATTTCATCTGCCGTTTTGTTGCCCAGTTACCTAGTTTTGTGAGATGCTTTTGAGACTCTTCACAGTTTGCTACGGACTTCACTATCTTGAGCAGTCTGCAAATTTTGCCACCTCATTGTTTACCCCTTTCTCCAGAACATTTATCAATATATTGAATAGGATTGGTCCCAGTATGGACCCCTGGGGGACACCACCTCTCTCTATTCTGAAATCTGACCATTTATTTCTACTCTTTGTTTCCTATCTTTTAACCGGTTATCAGTTCATTAGAGGACCTTCCCTCTTACCCCGTGACAGCTTACTTTCCTTAAAAGCCTTTGGTGAGGTACCTTGTCAAAGGTTTTCTGGAACTCTAAGTACACTACGTTCACTAGTTCCCCCTTGTCCACATGCTTGTTGACCCCCTCAAAAACTCTAGTAGATTGGTGGGACATGATTTCCCTTTACAAAAACCAAGTTCACTCTTCCCCAACAAATTATGTTCATCCATGTGTCTGACAGTTCTGTCCTTTACCATAGTTTCCAAAAATTTGTCCTGCACTGAAGTTAGTCTTACCAGCCTGTAATTACCAGGCTCCCCTCTAGAGCTCTTTTTAAAAATTAGCATCACGTTAGCTATCTTCCAGTCAGTAGGTAGAGAAGCTGATTTAAAGGATAGATACAAACCACAGCTAGTCTTTCTGCAATTTCACACTTGAGGTCTTTCAGAATTCTTGGGTGAACGCCATCTGGTCCTGGTGACTTATAACTGTTGAGTTTATCAATTTGTTCCAAAACTTCCTCTAATGACACCTCAACCTGGGACAGTTCCTCAGATCTGTCAGCTAAAAAGAATGGCTCAGGTTTGGGAACCTCCCTAACATCCTCAGTCCTGAAGACCAATGCAAAGAATTCTTTTAAATTCTTCACAAATACTCCTTGAGTGCTCCTTTAGCACCTCGGTCATCCAGTGGCCCAGCTGTTGCTCAGCAGGCTTCCTGCTTTTGATGTATTTAAAAAAATGTTGCTATTACTTTTTGAGTATTTGCCTATCTGTTCTTTAAATTCCTTTTTAGCCTTCCTTCCTTTTTACACTTCATTTGACAGACTTTATGCTCCTTTCTATTTTTCTCACTAGGATTTAATTTCCACTTTTTAAACAATGCCTTTTTATCTCTCACTGCTTTTTTCACTTGGTTATTAAGCCAGGGTGGCATTGTCTTGGTTCTCTTACTGTTTTTTTTTTTAATTTGGGGTAAACATTTAAGTTGAGCCTCTATTATACTGTCTTTGAAAAGTTTCCTTGCAGCTTGCAGGGATTTCACTCTGTAGCTTTTAATATCTGTTTAACTAACCTCATTTTTAGTAGCTCCCCTTTCTGAAATTGAATTCCATGGTCTTGAGCTGCTGTGGTGTTTTCCACCCCCACAGGGATGTTAAATTTAATGATATTATGATCACTATTTCCATGTGGTCCAGCTATATTCACCTCTTGGACCAGATCCTTAGTTCCAATTAGGACTAAATCAAGAATTGCCCCTTCTTTATAGAATAGCAACATTCAGAAATCACATGGGCACAACTGTGTCCAAAACAGCCATTTTTACTTATATGCAAGGCTGTCAACACACACACTGCGGACTGGACTGGTTTTTGGCAGTTTCTAAAAACACAGACCACAGTGAGCGCCACTAGAGGGCTCACAAATAATTTAAAGAGATGTTACCTTATTTTCTTGAGTATTACATATTGTCACTCAAGGATGGTATACGGCCAAAGCCTACTGTGCTAGTCATTTTCATTATGATTTCTTTGCTGCTGTGGCAGATCTTGGTGTCTGATAGGGTTTCTTGGCCCAGCCTCTTCCATTTGCTATTGCAGCTAAGTTATAAATTAAGTTGATTCAAGATTGAAAAAAAAAAAGCATGTTCAGAAACATGCAATCAAAACTGTCTGTTCACCTCAGCCACATTTGAACCCCTTATTACTCTCTATTATATACTTTATTTTGTTCAGAAATATTTGGGAAAGAGCTTGCCTTTATTCAAATATAATGGTATTCAATATAGAGAAGTATATTCACTGTTCATTTATTCCCTCTGCTAGCCAATTAAGGAGAAACAATGACATGGGATGTCAGTAAGACATCAGAAACCATGAATAATTTGCTAATTATCCATAAACTGAAAATTAGTTATAATAACTTCTCTGTTGACACTTAGTTTACTAATAGGTCAGCAGACGCCAGAATTTAACATATTGCAAAGGTGAAAATTTTATTTTCATTCATTCACACACTTAAATGAACACACTCTATTTAAAATCTTTTTGATGCTCTCACAGGCTATAATCACTCACATAATCAGCACACTGATGTCACAGTAAAATAAAGTAATGGGCTAAAATGAAGCAAGATCAAAAATAATAATTCACCATATGCCAGGGCATCTGGAAAATTACAAAAAAAGTGACTATTTAAAAATTAAAATATTCTTTCCATTATGAAAGGCTTTCTTTGAAGTGAATTATATATAAACTCAATGATAAAATGCATACAGGCCTACAATACAGGCTTCATGTAGTGATTAATTAATTAAATATAGATTTCTGTTTAGAGACAGAAATGCAACTTACATCCCATCCCATGTATTCTGAACGAGAGCTGTGCTGAACAATATTCCAGTGGCTAAAAACATTACAAAGAGACTAGCATAAAAATATTTTTAAGTCTGCTTTAATTATAGCTCCTTCTGTGGAAAGCAAGTTTCCAAACACAATATACTGGATAATTACCCACTGAAAAATAAATCATGTCTGTTTATAATGACTGTTAACAAAATCAGGTGCACAATATAATTTCAAATTGCTATAGAGTCAAACATTAGTCCTTTAATTGCACTCAGCATTTAGAAGCCCCATATGATACAATAAAAAGGTCAAAAATAAAACAAAAAAACTATTAAAAATAAGACCAGCCAAATTGTCAATAGGTATGCAGGTCACCTTGTCCACCACAGATACTCGTTCAAGTGCTTAGTAAAAGTAACTAATGGTCTGGGGCCAAACTTGAGAACCCTTGAAGGAACTTGATATTCAGAGAGTGGCATTTATTTTCAGAAAATCAGGCCCATTTAAGGTGTCCAGCTGGACACCCAAAATCAAGACACACCCTCCACAATAGTCACTTTGTGTTAGAGACACCAAGATTTTCCAAACCAGCATAATATTCTGTGTGTCTGTAAAAGTTTCTCTAAAGCACATTGTCTTTTTCAGTCACCAGCTAATGCTGGCAACATACTTTGAAAATGTAAAATATTAGATAAAGGCTATGAAATAGCATCATTTAAGTGCTTTGGACTTGCTTTTGTCCTGCTGTCCTGTGCAGTTTAAGTAACCTCTGGCATTAGCTGTACTTACAGTGCTCCAGCAAATTAGATGGTTTGTTTCAGGATCTTCCACCAGTGTCCACAGTTTAGTCAGGAATGCTGGCACATTACTGGAGTATCCATCCATTGCCAGGGAACTGGGTGAATCTTGCATAGTTTTTTAATGTTTCTGTTACACTAACTCCATCTTTTTCAATATGCCTGTCTCACTGTGTTTGTGGGTCACAAGAAAACTGAACGATTTAGTTTCATTCAGGTTCAGCCGAGAGCAGGTCCCCCACTGAGTCACATCAACAGTGCTGTTTGCACTCTTAAAAACTCAGCACAATGCAACTGCATCACCAGCCCCAGGGAACAATGCGTGCAGCTGATTGCACAATGCTGTGAATAAACATGCAGTGCCATGCAAAGAGAACACGTGCTTACACCTTGGGCTGAGAGGTTAACAGATCAGTAGAATGAATTAAACCACATCTGGGTGGTATGTTTTCAGGCTGCCAGGAAGAAGCGACACTGGCTTGTGAAGATACTGAGGACATGTCTACACTGGTGAATGTCACATGCTGGCAGTTACAGCTCTGCTCATGGAGCGCAGCAGCAAAAACATGATTGGGTGTTCACACTGTCAGCCCCCAGAGCATTAGTGTGACCACACTTGCGGCACTTGCAGTGCCTTTGGAAGCAGTGCATTCTGGGCAGCTATCCCATAGAGCACCTCTTCCTCTTCTGCCATAGAGGTTTGTGGGGAGGCACAGGGCATCCTGGGTCTTGTCCCAATGCCCTATGGGACATCACTTCGCATCCCAGCAACCCCTGTGCTTCCATCTGCATTTGGAGCCATCTTTCAATAGCTTCTGTGCTGCACGCTCTGCATCCTTGGTCTGCAGGAATGGATCCCCAGCTGTTGATGAAAATGCTGATGGGTCTCAATAGCATCTCATGAATGGCAGTCAGAGTTATTCCTGAAGCTGCAAAGTGATGAGGAGGAGTCCGAGCAGCATTCGTATGACACGAGGTTTCTTGTATCATTCACGGAAGTGCTGAGTACAGTGGAATGCTGCTTTTGAGCTTGGGAAACAAGCACTGAGTGGTGGGATCACATTGTCATGCAAGCCTGGGATGATGAGGAGTGGCTGCAGAACTTTTGGATGAGGAACGTCATTTTCATGAGACTGTGTGCTGAGCTCACTCCCACCCCTGCGGCACAAGGATACACGAATGAGAGCTGCCCTGCCGGTGGAGATGCACATAGCGACTGCACTGTGGAAACTGGCTACTGCAGACAGCTCTATGCAGAGCACACAAGCTCTGTACTTCTTGTAGCCAGTATGGACACCAGGAAAGTTAGAGGTGGGGGCTGATTTACCGCATAATAACTTGCCAGTGTAGACTTGGCCTGAGTTTAAACATTAGTTAGGAGGCTCCTTGTTTTGAATGTTGGCAGGCACAGATGGGCAAAATCAAGACTGGTTTTAAATGTGCCAAATCTTAATCCGGCTGTGTAAAATCAAAGCTGAGTCCCACATTACCTGTATCCCACAGTTAAGCAAGCTTTGGATGAGCAGCTCTAGTTTGGGTGAAAATAGATAGGTCCCAAATGCTACAGTCTGCTATTATTATTATTATTCCGGGTGTTTTACCTTCTGCTAGTTCTGAGCAGCTGGATTTATTTCGTTCACACTCTGGAGCCCTTACTCATGTGAGTATTCTCATTAGCTTCCATTGGACAATTTCTTGCTCACCAGGATAAAAGCACCACAATCTTGCCCTTTATTTCCTGCCTTAACACAGTGTACAAGTAGTTGTTTTCTGGGGACTTGATGACAATGTAATCAGAGCCCAGGACCATTTCAAACCAAACAAGCTTTAAAAATCTCTCACCAGGAATCTTTGACACATTTGACTGATAAACACACACAGCAGCTCACATGTAAGTGAGAAGTAACTATCATTCCCTTGTGAATAAAGTGACAAAATGAGTGTCATTAGCAATAGTTTCAGGGGGTAGCCGAGTTAGTCTGTACAGGATAAACTTAAAAAACAACAAATGGTCTCGTAGCACTTTATAGACCAGTGGTCTCCAACCTTTTTAAGCACAAGACCACTTTTTGAATTTAAGTGCAATCCAAGATCTACCTCAAACCCAAATAGTCTTTCCCCTGCCTCCTTTGTGCCCCTTCTCCAAGGCCCTGCCCCTGCTCACTCCATCCTCCCTCTCTCCCACATCCTCCCTCACTTTCACCAGGCTGGGGCAGAGGGTTGGGGTGCAAGCTTTGGTCTTGGATTAAGGAAATTAGAGTGTGAGAGGGGCTCTGAGCTGAGCGTGGGGCAAGCAATTGGAGTGCTGGAGGGGGTTCTAGGTGCAGGCTCTGGGAGGGCGTTTGGATGCAGGGGTGGCTTTGGGCTAGGACAGGGGATTGGGGTACAGGAGGGGGTACATGACTGGGGTAGGAGTTTGGGATGTGGGAACCAGCTGGGCACTGCTTACCTCAAGTAGCTCCTGGGTGGTGGTGCAGTGGGGCTAAGGCAGGCTCACCCCTGTCCTGGCCCTGCACCACTCCCAAAAGCAGCCAGCAAACTCCATCCCAAGTCCTGCTGTGTCCCCTCTCTGCTCTATGGAGATAGGATACAGGGTGGGAGGGGGGGCACTCTGACATCAGTGCCCCCTTCTTTGCCTCTCCTGCCCTGCACAGAAAGCAGAGGCTCCTGAGGGGACAGCTCCAACGCAAAGGGCAGGAGATGCAGAGCAGTCTATGCGGGGGCAGCTGAAGTGGTAACCTCTTGGCCATACCCGTTAGGATCCCCCACCAGAGGCTCCAAGATCTACCAGCAGATCCCGATCTACTGGTTGGTGACCACTGTTATAGACTAACAAAACATATAGATCAGTGTTTCTCAAACTTTTTAAGACCGAGGAACACCAAACAATTTTTTTTTATGGAGGAACACCAAGGATTTTTTGTTGAGCACAAAAAAAAAAAAAAAAAAGGTCAGGGGCGGAGAGGAAAAAGGGAAAGTTATTGAGGAAAAAAAGGATTGGGGGAAAGTTATTGAGCAAAAAAAAAAGGTCGCCTTTAAGGGCGGCCATTTTTAATTCTGTTGTTCTCCGTGGCACACCTCCGGCTGTGTGCCGCGGTACGTAGTTTAAGAAACACTGATATAGATGGTATCATGAGCTTTCATGGCTGAAGAAGTGGGCTGTGCATGTGACTACATGTTTTGTTAGTCTATAAAGTGCTACCAGACCATTTGTTGTTTTTTAAGATTAGCAATAGCGCTTTTCCAAAGGGATGCCAGTGGGGTAATGAAGGCACAGGTAGCCTGAAAATGGTTCTCCTCTTATAGACTCATAGACTTTAAGGTCAGAAGGGACCATTATGATCATCTAGTCCGAGCCCCTGCACAATGCAGGCCACAGAATCTCACCCACCCCCTCCTAGAATAATCCTCTTACCTATATCTCAGATATTGAAGCCCTCAAAAACTTTGAAGACCCCAAGATGCAGAGAATCCTCCAGCTGTGATCTGTACCCCATGCTACAGAGGAAGGCGAAAAACCTCCAGGGCCTCTGCCAATCTACCCTGGAGGAAAATTCCTTCCCGACCCCAAATATGGCGATCAGCTAAACCCTGAGCATGTGGGCAAGACTCATCAGCCAGACACCCAGAAAGTTCTCTATTGTAACTCCTATCATCCCTCCATTGACCTATTTACCACTGATAATGAATGGTCAATTAGTTACCAAGATCATGTTATCTCATCAAACCATCCCCTTCATAAACCCATCTAGTTTAATCTTGAAGCCAGATAGATCTTTTGCCCCCACTACTTCCCTTGGAAGGCCGTTCCAGAACCTCACTCCTCCAATGGTTAGAAACCTTGGTCTAATCTCTTTGAGGTCTTTGCATGAGATACTTCATATCATCATCTGGAAATTGCATTTCTGTGAAAGGAAAAGGCAGCTCAGCGAGGAAAATTAATTAGATAATTCATTACTAATTTAAGGAATTTTTCCCTGCCTTTATTTTACATTAGAAATTCAGGTCTGGGCTAGGGCTGGTAAGTATCGGTTAACTGACTCGTCAAGTAACCTCAAGAATTCTTATGGGTTAGTCCACTAGTCTATAGTCCCTGGGAGCAGGGCCGGCAGCCAGTGTGCTCCAGCTTACTCCTGAGGAGCCCCTGCCACTCCACAGCAGTGCAGGGTGCCAGGCGGAACCTGGTCTGATAGAGAAGCCAGTTTAAAAAGCAGCTCCCCTTGTGGACCAGCTGCCCGTCACCCTGTGCTGCTACCTCTGATAAAGAGGCAGTAGCGCAGGATGGCAGCAGTTCCTGTCCAGTGGGAGGTCTGAGCTCCAGGACCCGGTGCAAGCTGGAACGGAGCAGGGCTGCCTGCCCACCCAGCTCCTAATACACTTTAAATGCAGAGCCGCAGCAGGGGTAGGTCCCAGACCCATTTCAAGCCAGGACTGAGCCGGACTGCTGGCCAGCCTGCTAAAAAATTTACTGGCAAGCGTGGGGGGAGGGGGGAGCGGGAAATGCGTGTAGTCTATACTATTAACCTATAGGTTTTTGCTTATCGGTTAATCGGTTAGCCAGCTACACTATTACATCCCTAGTCTGGGCTAGGATGGAAGGCTTGCTGAATGGAGGACTAGTGAAGTCTCAGCATAAAAGCCAAGACAGGAAATAATTAGATGAGAACTGGGTCGTTGGTTATACTGTTTAAAACTCTTTGGATTTTGTACATATTTGCTAGAACCTATTTAACTTAACCGACTCATTAACATTTTGGATAAATAAAGCCTCTGGTAAAGATTCAACATCTTCACCCCTTCACTTGAGACATTGTACAGCACCTAATACTACATGGCTCCAACCTGGTTGTTCTGTGGGTGCTCATCATATCCGTGAGGTCCTCCAAGAAAACCCAGAAAGAGCAAATGTGACATTCCTGGTGTTTCTGAGTTAAATAAATAATTTAAAAAAAAGCAGGGGGAAACCTATACATATCATGCTTTCTTTATATGTTATAAACAAAAAAGCACTAGTCTGCGACTTTTAAAACTCTGCAGGTTGTCTCAGTGTAACGGTGTGTCTAGACTACAGGGTTTTTTTGAAAAAAGTAGCCTTTTTTTGAAAAAACTGCCCGTGTCTAGACTGCTGCCACGTTCTTTCGAAAGTAAATTGAAAGAACACGGCAGTTCTTTCGACCGCGGAACACTTTGTTTTATGAGGAAGAACACGTTTTTTTGAAAGTGCTCTTTCGAAAAAAAGCGCTATGTAATGCAAACTGTGCTTTTTCAAAAGAGAGCATCCAGACTGCCTGGGTGCTTTCTTTCGAAAAAGCAGCTTGCTTTTTCGAAAGTACTGGTTGTAGTCTAGACGCTCTTTTTCGAAAGAGGCTTGCAGTCTAGACGTAGCCTAAATGCACAGTTTCTTGAGCAAAACAAGAGAAATTGTGCTTTCTACAGCAGCTGGGTTGAGGTGGAAGACAGAAGATTCCTGTGTGTGTCTGAATGCGAGGGTGTAAGTAATATGGAGGCAACTTAAAGGGCATGCTTTTTCCATCCTGCTTGGAAATATATGTCTGTAATGTGAAATTTTCAGCAGTTACATGTTTATACACGGGGGATGGGAGGGGGCAGAAGCAGCTCTGCAGGAGCTGGTAGGTGTGGAGAACTGGCTTTTAAACTGGCTCCCTGTGCATACCCTTACACCCCCCTCCGGCCTCCCCAATGCTGCCTCTGTATCAGAGGCAGCAGAGCGGGGGCAGGAGGCGCAGGTGGGAGCCGGTGCTCATGGGATTTTAAACTTTTCAGCTGGATCCTCATGAGCACCGGCTCCCATGGAACTGCCTCTGCCTTTCCCCCTGCTCTGCTGCCTCTCTATCACAGGCAACAGCGTGGAGGAAGAGGGGCAGGCGGCTCCCCAGGAGCCACTGTTCACAGGGAGCCTGCTTAAAAGCTGGCTCTGGCTCTCGCCTCCCACCCCCCCACCCAGCAGTGCCAGGGGTGGGGGTGGGGTCTGTGTGTACCTATGAAGGTTAACCGATGAGCCCAGATTCATTGGTTAACCGTTTACACATTTATGCTATCACATCCCTAGTAAGGGATGTTGGCTTTGGTGCATTACCCTAAAATCCCCAAAACTCCATTCACTTGGAATCTGTGTATCCACATTTTTTTTCTAAACTGGCTTCAAATCAGAGCAGATGCATCACTGAATTACTATCGGTTTCCAGGGGTAAGGTTCTTTGATGAGCTTGAGAGTATATTGTTTCAGTCTGGTACAGCGTATAAGGAAAGTATCTACCACCTCCTGACTAACTACACAGAAACAATGAATCTCTGTTAGATTGACACACTTCCTTGCCAGGTCTATTAGCGAGGAGTTCAAATCATCTGAGGGGGTGGTCTTGAGCACCAGCCTGTTTAAGGTCCTGCTGTAACTGCTGGTGACAAACCTAATCTGGTTCACCATGTACGTAAAAGTGTTCAGCTGTAAAGTATCCACAGGTATACTGGGTTTTAGGATTCTTGGTATCTTCCAGGCAGGGACTGTGTGATCGAACTCTAGTTCTACACGGAGTTGAGGATGCTTCTGGCTCACAGCAGCCCACAGCTCTTCAGAGATGACTGGAATATATTTGTCTAAGCGCTCACAGAAAATATTTAAGTGTGTGAAAGTCCCTCTCTCGGGCTTGATCAGTTCTGCAAACACATCATTAGACAGGCTGGCATAGTAGACTCCCAAGGTAGACAATTCAGGACATACTTTCAGAACCTCTCTGATGGTTTCTGGCTTCACATTGCAAACCAAAGTGTGGTTGTTGATGAACAAGCTGCGCAGGTTTGGGCTGCTGTTGGCTATGAGTCCAACAAGCCCATCATCAAGGGTGAATGGCATTCTCCGGAAATCAATATGCTGAAGATCTATCTGATTTTCTCTCTGGCAAATATTTCGTATGCTCTGCAGGATGTCCTGGCCAGAATAGAAATAAGGGTTCTCCCCTTTGCACACGATGCATAGCTTCTGCAGCTTGTGGTTCTGCCTGGCCAACATGTCTAGAACATGGGTGACATTCTTCCGATTTATTTCCTTGGATTGATCAAACACAATCGTCAGGTGTTTTATCTGGCTCAGAAATTGGTGTAAACTCTGTAGCATACCCTCCTCATTCTCCAAAACACAACTGGAAAAGCATTATGAACACAGTTAGTTGTTTTGCTGGAGCTGCAGTAAGTGAACATGTCTGTATTTTACTTAGAATCACTGTCTATTATTATTTATCTTTTCTGCTGCCTTAGAGGTTGGTTGTCACTTAATGATTACGGGGTAGTGTGATTTAGAACAGGGATTTTCAAACTCTGGGTCGCAGCTGGCAGGGGCAAGCTGCTAGCCGACTGCAAGATACTGTCGCCCGTATCTGTAGAGACATGGTTAAACAAAGCATCTTGCAGCCGGCTAGCAGCTTGCCTTTACAAGCCACTGATTTAGAGGGGACCTGGGTTTAACTCCCAAGCCAGCCACTGACTTGCTATGTGATGCTGGACAATGATTCTCATGATTTGGGCCTCTTTTTCCCCACCCAATTCTGATCTGTCTTGTCTATTTACATTATAATTCCTTGAGAACGGGACTCTCTGTAGGTTTTTATATGGCACAATGAAGCCCCAAGTTCTGGCTGGTCCGGTAAGTGCTACTATAATACAAATAACAGACAACAT
Source organism: Pelochelys cantorii (assembly GCA_032595735.1). NCBI lineage: Eukaryota > Metazoa > Chordata > Testudines > Trionychidae > Pelochelys > Pelochelys cantorii. The sequence goes on along the minus strand of CM064339.1, from coordinate 7,390,306 downwards.
CAACAATACAGTTAGCTATTGGGATCTGTCACTATGTACAAACTGAGGAGATAGGTTCTGGTCCCATGGAGCTTACATTCAAACTCCCTTTTCCCTCTGCCTCATGCACTAGAGCTCAGACCATTAGCTTAAGAAGTGCCAAATAATCATTCCAGCAACCTTGGCTGAAGCTTTCTTTTTGCTCCTGAATGTGGCCTAGTGGTTAGAGCACAGGACTGGAATTCAGGAGACCTGCAGGATATTCCTAACTCTGCCTGCTGGGTGGCCCAGGGCAAGTCTCTTCCCCACTCTATAAAATGTGGGTAAAGAAACTGTCTGTCTTTGTAAATGCCACGAGATCCATGGACAAAAAGTGCTATAATATAAAAGCTAGATATTATGATCTAGTCCTTTCCTTGACTTATGATTCTGAATGCTTTCTTTTACAAAAACAACAAGTTTAACCCTATTTTCTCTACTACATACACAGCCATTATTTGTATGAGGTACTGTTACTTGTATAGTTTCAGAGAAAATAAAGCCAGAGGGGACCATTGTGACCACATAGTCCAGTGGCTCTCAAACTTTCCAGACTACTGTATCCCTTTCTAGAGTCTGACTTATCTTATGAACCCCCAAGTTACACCTCACTTCAAATATTACTTATTTACAAAAATCAGACAAAAATACACAATATCACAGCACACCAGTACTCAAAAATGGATGACTCATTTTTACCATATAATTATAATCAACTAGAATATAATAATTATATATAATAATTACATATATATATTGTACTTATATCTCAATCTGCAGTATATAGAGCATTATAAACAAGCAGGGGTGCTGAAAGTTTTTATAGTGGAGGGGCTGAGAGCCATTAAACTGGGGCAGGCAAGATATGGCCTGCAGGCCACATCCAGCCCACCAAACCTTTTAATCTAGCCCATGACCTTTAAGTGGCGCTGCTCCCTGTGACAGGGAGCAGCGCCACTCAAAGCAGCTGGTTGCTCCCTGTGGCCCTCTGCACAGCATCACATGCTGCCCTGCCCCCAGCAAAATCTCTCAACCAGCCAACAGGAGCTATGAGATTTTGCTGGGGGAGGGGGGCGAATAGTGGCAGCGCGCGAAGCCTCCCACTACAGTGCAGAGAGCCACATAGAAAGAGTGGTCAGGGGCTGCTGGCAGACTGGGAAGCCTGCTTGAGAGTGCTGCTTAGGTAATGGCTCCCGGCCAGAGCCTCCCTCTGGCACCCTACCCCAATTCCCTACCAGACCCTCAACTCCCTCCTACTCCCCTTCCCCAAGCCAGAATCGTCTCTTGCACCCTTGTCCCTTCCCCAAATTTGCACTCCAATGCCCTACTCCAGGTCATAACCCCCTCCTTCACCCAAACCCCCTCCTTCTCCTGCACCCCAGTTCCTTACCCCAAGCTCCCTTCTGCACCCAACCTACAGCCCAGACCCTGCACTCCCTACATAGGAAAGTGCAGCCCTTGACCACTTACCAAAATTTTGGAGTGCCCCCCCATCAAAATTATTGCCCACTCCTGTAAAACTAAATCTGAATACAACTGAAACTACTTCAATGCCCTACTTTCAGCACTTACGTAAAACAAGTCATCCTTTGTCTGAAATTCGTACTGACTTGCTAATGCTTTTTACTTAGCCTGTTGTAAAATTAGGCAAATACCTAGATGAACTGATATATCCTGCATGCCCTCAGTGGTATACATACCCCTGGTTAAGAACCACTGATGTAATCTGAGCTGTATAACAGGCCACAGGATTTCTCTGAATTAATTCCTGATTGAACTAGGGTTGCCAGATGGTTTCAACAAAAATACCGGACACACTTGACATTACATCACAATCTATATTACATTTAGAAAATACCAGACATTTATATTTTCTCAATTTGTTTCCTGAACAGAAAGCTCAAATACTGGACTATCCGGTTCAAAACCGGACACCTGGCAACCCTAGATTGAACTAGAGTAGATCTTTTAGAAAAACATCTAATCTTGATTTTAAAATTGCTAGTGCTGAAGAATCCACCACCCCGCTTGGTAAGTTGTTTGAATAGTTTATAAGTATTCACATTTATAGGCAATAATCAGCAATGATATTTTTGAATGAAGTACGGTGCTTTAAGATAATTAAGTTATACTCCAAGATGTATACAAGATGCTCTGTGCTTGACTGTACCGACACCTTCAAACAGTAGAAACTCTCTCCTCTCACCTGATCTCTGTGAAATGCCACACAGAACTAGTGGAAACAGCCGAGGCCCAATGTTTGCACACTTGAAAGACTGTGTATCTATCTCGGAGAGACAGGTAGTAGAATATATGGACGAGGATTTCTTCTGGGATGTAGGTCCAAAATTCTGATGTTGGAGCATTCATCTTTCTTATCCAGCAAGCTTCAGCAACAAGAACCACCTTCCAGACTGCAAATAATTCTCTAGACTCCCTGTTGCAGAAAAAGGAAACGCATCAACCCATCTCTAGTTTGATATCAGGGTCAGAATTCTTTCTTAAATTTTGAAAATTTCACCAAAATTTTAACATTTGTAAAATGAAACAAAATAAATATCCAGCTGGCAAAGTTTGTAGATACAAAATTACTCAAGATATTTAAGTCCAAAGCAGACAGTGAAAAGTTATAAAGAGATTTCAGAAAACTGGGTGACTAGGGAACAAAATGGCAGATGAAATTCAGTGTTGACAAATAGAAAGTAATGCACACTGGAAAACAATCACAACTATACATACAAAATGATGGATTCTGAATTAGTTGCTACTTCTCAAGAAAGAGCTCATAGGAGACTGTGGATAGTTCTCTGAGAACTTCCACTCAATGGGCAGTGGCAGTGGGAAAAAAATCTAACAATATTAAGAACCACTAGGAAAGGGACGGACAGACAGATAAGGCAACAGAAAATATCATAATGCCACTATATAAATCCATGGTATACCCACATCTTGAATACTGCATGCAGTTTTGGTCACCGCATCTCAAAAAAGACGAACTTGAAAAGGTATGGAGAAAAGCAATGAAAATGATTAGAGGGAGAGATTAAAAAGACAGGACTGCTCAGCTTACAAAAGAGATAACTGAAGGGGGACATGACAGAGGTCTACAAAATCATGAAGGATGTGGATAAAAAAATGTTATGTACCCCTTCATAACAGACCACCCAGGGATCACCCAATTAAAAGGCAGCAGCTTTAAAACACACAAAAGGAAGTACTTTCTTCAAACAAAACATAGCATGGGAATGCTGTAAAGTTAAAAAACAATTAGATGAATTCATGGAGGATAGGCCCATCAATGATCAGCATGATCAAGAATGCAAACCCATGATGTGGATGTCCCTAAATCTCTGACTTCCAGAAGCTGGCTCTGGATGACAGAGGATGGATCACTCCACAGGGAATGGCCAGAACTGGGCAATTTATGAAGCTTCTAGCACTGATCACTGTTGCAAAACAGGATGCTGGCCTAGATAGATCATTGCTCTGACCCAGTATGGCCATTCTTATGTTCTTAAGCACACAGAAAAGGGAAGTTTAGACAAACTTGGCCTATTTCCTTCTTCACCACTCCATTTTTAGATCAAACATAGAAACTGGTTGAATATTTTTGTGAATTCCAAATTTCAAAATACTGGAAAAAAGTGAAGCATTTTAAAATATGATTTTTTTCTTCATTGCCATTTTTAGCCCTAAAAGTTCAAAAACCAGAGGCCAGAGAAATGTCCTAATACCTATATTTTTAAAAAATCTTGTCATATTTAAGCCACTCATGAGGCCAAACTCATGATTTTTCAATGTTTGAGCATGGCAATACCATAGCAGCCATGCTATCTTGTTAGATGTGTCATCTGCTGATTCCCTGCCTCTCACCCCATTTCTGACTGCTCAGCTATGAATTTTTCAGGTATTTAAAAGGATGTCACAAACAGGAGGGAGAAAAATTGTTCTCCTTGGCCTCTGAGGATAGGACAAGAAGCAATGGGCTTAAACTACTGCAAGGAAGGTTTAAGCTAGACATTAGGAAAAACTTCCTAATTGTCAGGGTGGTTGAACACTGGAATAAGTTGCCTAGGGAGGTTGGGGAATCTCCATCTCTGGAGATATTTAAGAGCAGGTTAAATAAACATCTATCAGGGATGGTTTAAACCAATGTTTCCCAAATGGTGTTCTGCAGAACCCTGGGGTTTCACAAAATGAAAATAAGGGTTCCACGAGAAAATTCCATTGCAATAACATTTTATTATTTTTTTTAAATAATAATTAATATTTAAGTATTTATGAATTTTATTGAAAACAATTTTCATTTGTGTTTGCCACGATAAGTGTCCCTGTGTAATGCCAGCTTAGCCAGAGAGTGGGGATGATGATGTCACTAATCAGCGTTGTGCACGGTCAGTCAGTCAGTGGTGCGATCGCCTGTTATATACCACTGTAAATCCCGGTACTCACTCTCAGGGAGCGTGGATCACGTGGGTGACTGAATACGAATATACTAGCGCCGTGTCGGGCAAAGTCGAAGCTTCAGCTGTCAAACCAGTTGCTTGTATGGGAATTACGCAGCAACAAAAACAAAATACAGAAAGTGACTGAATGCCACGCCAGATACGCGAATCCATCTTTCTAGTATTAAACCAAATATAAAAAGAATTTGCCAAGAAAAGAAGAAAAAACATTCTTTGCATTGAAAACTGCCAATATAATGCATATTAGTTTTTGAGCTTTATTTTTTGTACACATTAAATGTGATTTTTGTTTTTAAATATGTGCAATTAAACTGAATGTTGATCTCATGACCTTGTTTAGTATTTGTTTATTATTAACCTTACTTATTTGTGGTCTACTTTTTCAGCTCCACATATAAAACTTATTAGGAGTTCCGCAAAATTCTTTTAAGTTTAAAAGGGTTCCGCAGCCAAATAAAATTGGGAAACACTGGTCTAGACGGTACTGGGTTCTGCCGTGAGGGCAGAGAACTGGACTCCATGACCTCTTGAGATCCCTTCCAGTTCTAGTGTTCTATGATTCCTTCATCCTGCCAACCTAGGAGATGCCTTTTTGCTTTGTTTCCTGCACATTCTGGCTGTGCCTACACTGGCGCGATCTCGCGCAAAAGCAGATGCTCTTGCGCAAAAACATGCTGCCTGTCTACACTGGCTGCATGTTCTTGCGCAAGTAAACTGATGCTCTAATGTATAAAATCAGAGCTTCTTGCGTGAGAACTCTGATGCTCCCGCTCAGGAAGAAGCCCTTTTGCGCAAGAGCTCTTCCAGAAGAGGCCAGTGTAGACAGGCAACATGAATTTCTTGCGCAAGAAAGTCCTATGGTTAAAATGTCTATCAGAGCTTTCTTGCGTAAGAGAGCGTCTACACTGGCATGGATGCTCTTGTGCAAAAGCACATGCCAGTGTAGTAGATGCTCTCTTCTGGAAGAGTTTTTGCAGAACTCTTTCGCAAAAGAGTTTTTGCGTGAGAACGCGCCAGTATAGACGGAGCCTCTTTGTTTATTCCCTCTCACAATGCCTGGCATAGCGCCCCCTCAGCTCTCCTATTTTTATCCCACATTTAATCATTTTATTTATGGGATCTCCATCCCCAGAGGTTTTTAAGTCCCAGCTTGACAAAGCCCTGGCTGGGATGCTTTAGTTGGGGTGGATCTTGCCTTGGGCAGCGGGCTGGCCTCCATGACTCCTGAGGGCTCTTCCAGTCCTAGGCCTTTACGATTATTTCAGCACTTGCCTAAGTACCAGACTAAGCACCATGATGCCTCCTCCCCCATCACAGCTATTGTGATTTTACCGTGAGTGGCGGTTTTCTTAAAGCCCCAAGTTCCAGGATTGCCCATAAAAGCTTGAAAGTCAGCTCTAGGTGCACCGAAGCACTCAGAGAGCAACAAAACAACGTCAGGATTGTGAGAGGGAGGGACGGGGGCTGACTCGCGACCTCGGGATTGGCAATACCGGCGCTTGCTTACTTCCCGTTAATTGCTCGGCGGCAGGCTCGGCCTGGCGAATTTGCATTTGTTCCTCCCCCAAGGACGAGCTCACCCCGCTTGCCTAGGAGAGGAGCCGGCGCCTGTTCTTCAGCGCTCGCCGCTGCGGGCTGCCCCACCAGGCAGAGCCGCGAACAGCCCGGCCGGCCAGTCGGAGGGGCTGGCCTGCTTGCCTGCCGGAGAAGCGGGGCTCGGCTGAGCGACCGCGTCACGCAGCCGCTTTCCCCCAGCACCAGCGCGCCCTGCAGGGAGACGGCGCCGCTGCCACAGCGCCCCGCGCGCCTTGGTTCCAGCGCTCCGCCAGCAGCGACGGGGCGCTGAGCCGCCAGACTTCCCCGCTCCCAGGCGACGTGGCCAGCTCCTCCGCTCGCAGCACGGCGCCCTGCCTGCCCGTCTCACGCCGCGCTGCCCAGGGCCCGCCTGCTCCGCAGCGTGGTGTCAGCTGGCTGCGTTTCCGAGGGTGGAGCGGAGGGAAGGAAATCTCGTTTCCCTTGTCCCGCGAAGTCAGAGCCAGGCGGCGTCCGGGCTGCGAAAGCCTTCGTAGTCCCACCCGCAGCTCGCCAGAGCCGGGTTCTCCCCACGCCTCGGAATAAGCCTGCGGCCGGGAGCAAGAGCGGGGACTTCCCCCTGGAGAAGGAAAGAGTTGCCAGGATCAACCTGACCCCTCAGCCGTCCTGTGATGAAGAGCTCGGTGGAGCTGGGGAAGCTGGTCCAACCAAAGCTTCTTAAGTTGTTACCTCATCCACTTGGGCCCGGCACGTAGTCTGGAACGTGGCTTTAAAAAAGTGTGCCTCGGTTTCCCCTTCTGAAAGGCAGTAGTTATTCAGTACATCCCTGTCACCTAAAGCGCTGCTAGCTGAGCTCCCTTTTCCCAGGAGCTGCCTAACCCCTAGCTCAGGGGTTCCCAACCTGGGGTACATGTACCCCCCAGGGGGTACAAGAAGCTTGTCAAGGGTGTACGGGGAATATTTGGTAAATAACTAGATTATCCTAATTGAAATATTCCAAAAGTAGTAGTGTAGCGTTAGTGAAAAAAGTTGTGGATTCTAGAGTCTAGAATTTATTTCTTTTCATATTGAATAGGGGGTACGGGAAGGTTTACTAAAAGCCAAGGGGGTACTGGGACCAAAAAAGGTTGGGAACACCTGCCCTAGCTGAACTTATAGGATGTTGCACAGGCAGTTTTTAGACCTGAGGTCCTGCTGCGTTGCTACCTTCGCAAGGTTAAGGGTGTTGATACAAAACAAATGGCACTACAAAAAAGGCAAATCATAACTAGAGTTGAGAAAAGGAAGTGGCAAGCTATGCTATGGGTTATCAGGGGAGGGAGGCAAGATAGGGGCCATAGTCAGAATCCGGCCACTCTGCCACTCACCACCCCCGGCCAGTTGAGACCTGGAGATGGAAGCATGCAAAGTCGCCCCCCACTGCCAGAGGCATACAGTGCCTAGAGGGAGCTGCCAGCTGTTTAAAGCAGCTGGTGGTGCCACTTGCCCCTGGCAGGGCATGTGTGGGGGGCAAAGACTTTGCACACTCCCCCACCCCCCAGGCTCTGATTGGCCTGAGGGCAGGGGAGCATGCCAAGTCTCCTCCCCTGCCAGGGGCAGGCTGTACCTAAAGGGAACAGCCTCCTTCCACCCAAGGGCCCACCCCTTCAAGGGAGGTCCATGACCACTTCCAAAATTCATGAAGTGGCTCCCCTGCAAAAATTATTGCCCACCCCTTGGGTTAACTAATTGAAGACTCATGCATTAATCATTTCCCTTTATTTTGTCTTTTCACACAGAATTTTACCTACTCAGATTATTTTGAAGGGAAAGTCAATACCTCTGTTGAAAATTCACCTTTAGTTACCAGGCAAAAATAATCTAGTTAAGTCTGTACTGAGTCATGAACCCAACTGTCTTGCTTTCTTAAGCATAAAGTACAGGACTCCTAGGTTCTCTATTCAGCTGTGACACTCACTCACTGTTTGGGGACCTTTAAATCATTTTGACCCATATTTACAGAAATGTCCTATAAGGTTGGGTGTCCAGCTTCAATGCGTAGGGAACCTGATTTTCAGATATTCTAAGCACCCACAATTCCAGATGAAGTCAACATGTGTATAGGATGCTCAGCACTTAAAAAATCAGGTTCAAGATCTCTAAACTGGGGCACCTAAACTTAAGACACATTTGAAAGCAAGGGCCTTGCCTAGATTGTGCCTTCCTTCACCGATCTGTGAACTAGGGATACTAATACTTACCCCCAACCCGCACATAAAACTCAAGCCCAAATCCTAAAATTGGGTCTTCATTTGGCATATTTCAGTGCCCATATGTAGCTTGTAGGATCAGGGCTTTACATTGTAAAGTACTTTGAGCAACTTAGATGGCAGCTGTTGTAGAACTGCAAAGGTTCTACTGTCACCAAATTATCAACTTGTGTGCCAAGCTAGAGTGTACTTTCTGGGACAGTGTTTCTCTGTGTGAAGCAGGTCTCAAGGAACACAATTAGGAATCACCTCACTCTGTATAAATACAACATTCTATATTGTGGGCTTCATCCTTTCAAAAACGAGGTGGTTTTTGTACTTTGTCTTAATCTCCAGATCAAGGCTACTGCTGCCAAGCCTTATGGGCAAAAGTTCTGAGACAAGAACCACCTTTCTATGTCCTGAATTAAATAACATAATTGCCTCATACCCTTCATGCACAGTTTGGTTTGTAAAAGATAGACATATGAACAAAAGATCAGACCAAAATGTTCCATCATAGCCAGGGGCATACTGGCCCAACGGGATACCAGGAATTTCCTGGTGGGCTGCCGTCCGAATGGACCGTAATATCCACTGTAAAGCTGCTAATACCGTGGTCACCAACCCGTTGATCGCGATCTACTGGTCGATCGCGAGGGCTCGACCAGTCGATCGCGAGGCATTCGGAGCCCCCCACCTCCCAATTTCCCCTCACCCCCAAGAAGCCCCACTACCTACCTCCAGCAACAATGGAGGTAGTGGCAGCTTCATGCCAAAATGTTCCATCATAGCCAGTGGCAGCTTCCTGTGGCATAACGGCTTTGCGCAAGAGGGTTTTTCTTGCGCAAGAAGGGGCAGTGTAGACAGCTCCGTCTTGCGCAAGAGCCTCTTCCGCAAAAATGGCGGCTCATTAGTTATGCAAATGAGGCTCGGCGATATTCCACACTGAGCCTTGTTTACATAGCTCTGGCACAAGATCGCGCCAGTCTAGACACAGCCTTTGTGTTTGACATAATATTTTATTTAAAAATGAAGCCTGGCCAACAAACCTGCAATTGGGGCCAAGCCCCCATCTGGCCGCAGCATCATAACACTCCTGCACACACACACACCCCGACCCTAGATCTGAGCCTATCGTACACTGGAACCCCCTGCCCTGAGCGCCTGACATACTCCAACTCAAATTCCTGCACCCTCACATCCACAAACCTGTGGCTTACTTCATACCACAACCCTCCATCTGACCCCAACACTCCCCAATCAGTCCCCTCCCTGAGCCAGCTTCCCGTTCTCCATTTCCTCCTGCATCCAGATTTCCTCCCAGAGCTTGCACCTCTCATCCCTTCCCACACCCAAATCCCTCATTCCCACCCCAGAGCCCACATATCCTGTCTCAAGCCAGTGAGGGTACGGCTAGACTGCAGGAGTTTTTCCAGGATTCCAGAGATATAGTGGAAAAACTCTTCCGCTTCCATAGATGTGTTTGTTCTTCCACTTTTTTTAGTGGAAGAGCAAACATGCTCTTTTGGCAAGTCATGTATTCCTCATTCCACGAGGAATAAGGGGGCTTCCAAAAGAAGGGGTTTTTCTGACATTTAGTCCCGTCCAGACAGGCCAAATGTTGGAAAAACCTCTTCCTGTACAAGAATCGAAAAAAAAGAAGCAGTGTAGAATATGTAGCAGTGGGGATAGCAAGTGATGGAGAGGAGGAGAATAGAGAGGACGGGGCTTCAAGGAAGGGGTGAGGTCTTGGGGGAAGGATGGGGCAGTAGATCTTGGCTTGTTCTGACATTTAAAAAGTGATCTTGGGTGTAAAAAGGTTGGAGACCACTGGATTCTAATACCAAAAAATCTATAATACCAAAATTCAAAATGTTTCCGAATAAATCCGAGGTGGCTGAGGCTGCGTGTGTATGTGTGTGTGATTAGGCATGGGCCACTGCACTGGCTCGGCCTTGGTTTCTTTGGTGCCAAAGTGAATGACGTTGCATTACAGTTGAAATCAACGGAACGGATGAACGATGCGCAATGCGCGATGGTGCATGATAGCAATGCGTAGGCCTGCTTTGTGCAATGGTGGAATCAGTGATGGAGTCACTCAAGTCTTGACCAGCGAATAGGGAGGATGCTGTGGTTGGATGAGTTCTGTTATCACCTGTCGTTGTGGGTGTGTGGTTTTCCGTAACTGACAATAAATAACAGTGCGAGTACGGTGTAAACAAACAAAGATAGTGTGTGTGAAAAAGTCAGCCATTCTCAACCCATTTCCCAGGCCTATTTTGATTGCCAGTACGCCCCTGATCATAGCAGCAGCAGAGATGCCATTCATGAGCCAGTATTTGGGCTCACTTTTACAAGGTTTCCTCATGGCTTAATTAGGGTAAAGTAACAGGTCTTAGTTCACATGTGGGGTGTTTGGATTCTGCCTGCAGTCACTTTAGGAGCTCTGGAAATTTTGCCTTGCAGAGTTTTTGTCTTGCAGGCTATCCCTAAACAGGCTCCTTTTCCTTAGCAGAGAAATCTGGTACTTTGTTTGTTTTAAAGTATATTTTATTTGATATGGTTATTGACAGGTTATATGGAAAATGTCACTGCTGCACAGGTTGGTTACAAACAGCACATAAATTAATCCAACAGATAATGGTGCTTTGATCTTGCAATGAGCTCTGTGTAGGACAAGTGCTGGCAATAGTTTTTGATTGGGGACCACTTCAGAAATTTTTTAAGTGGCCCCGGGCTGCCCTGGAAGGGGCAGGGCCTCAGGCAGAAGGGAGGGGCCAGGACACCTCCATGCTTCCCCACCCACAGACCCTGATTGTATGGGGATGGAGGAGTGTTCAAAGTCTTTGCCCCTCCCCAGGGAGAACCACCAGCTGTTCAGAACAGCTGGCAGTTCCCTCTAGGTACCCATGCTCCTGGCAGTGGGAGGAGACTTCTCGTGCCTCCAGGTCAATCAGGGCCTGGGGAAGGGGAGCACTGAAGTCTCTCACTCCCCACCCCCACCCTGTAAGGGAGCGCTGAGCAGCAGCTGCCAGTTGACTTTGGTGCTGAGCCCCTTGCAGGGCGAGAGAGACTTCATGTGCTCTCCCCGCCCCCAAGCCCCTGATTGGCCTGGGGTGGGCAGAGCGTGCTCCACCCTGCCCTAAGCCAGTCAGGGCTTGGGGGCAGAGGGAATGCATGAAGTCTCCTCCTGCCCTGCCAGGAGCGTGCAGTACTTCTAAGCACCGCACACTCCTTGCAGTGTGGGGGCAGGGCAGGAGGCAACTATGCGCGTTTCCCCCTGCCCCCAGGCCCTGATTGGCTTGTGTAGGGAGGAGCGGCAAGGCCTCTGTGGGCCAGATCAACTTGCTTGGCAAGCTGGATTCAGCCCGTGAAGGCCCTTTCGCCTACCTCTGGTGCAAGAGGTCTGTGGCTGAGCAAGGAACACTGGTTCCTTGCATTGCCACAAAGCTTCTATGTGATGTTAAGTGAATCATTTAGGTATGTTTACATTTCAATTTAAGGTGTGACTCTAGCACAGACATACTCCCTCTAGTTTAATCTAGCTAACATGGCAGAAATAGCAGAGAAGATATGGAAGCATGGACTTTGGCGCAAGCTACCTGCCCAACTATAAGACCGCTGAAGTAATTGTTCTGGGTATTGTGACAAAGTCCTTTGGTAGCTCCCTGGGGGTTCTGCACTTCTTGGTGGTTACTTGAGCACCTCAGAGACTCACAGAGCCCCCTTTGTTGCCCTGGAATTTCCCTAGAGTCATTCTTATCAATGACCAGGCTTGGCTTGGCTTGGCTTGGCTTGGCTTGGCTTGGCTTGGCTTGGCTTGGCTTGGCTTGGCTTGGCTTGGCTTGGGCCCACCTTCCAAAAACTCTTACCCCACACTGCTGCCTGGGAGGAATTCTTTTATAGGAACCCTGAAGGCCTTAATTGGCAGCAGGTGCTTAATTAACCCCACCTGCAAGCTGCCTCCTAATTAGGCCTCTATTTTCTACCCTGGCTGCTGGGCTGTGTTCAGGTGAGGCTAATTTGGAAACAAGAAAGCATTAACCCACCTCCCAATATAGCTGCCTTCTGTAAGAGTTTTGCAGTTTGCAGGCTATGGTCTGTCACAGTGGCTGCGTCTAGACTGGCATGATTTTCCGCAAATGCTTTTAACAGAAAAGTTTTTCCGTTAAAAGCATTTGCGGAAAAGAGCGTCGAGATTGGCACGGACGCTTTTGCGCAAAAGCACTTTTTGCGGAAAAGCGTCCGTGCCACTCTAGACGAGGTTTTGCGCAAGAAAGCCCCAATCGCCATTTTCGCCATCGGGGCTTTTTTGTGCAAAACAGTCCTCCTCTGTCTACACTGGCCCTCTTGCGCAAATACATTTGCGCAAGAGGGCTTTTTCCCGAACGGAGCATCATAGTATTTGCGCAAGAACACTGACGATCATACATTGGATCATCAGTGTTCTTGCGCAAATTCAAGCAGCCAGTCTAGACAGCTGGCAAGTTTTTCTGCAAAAGTGACTGCTTTTGCGGAAAAACTTGCCAGTCTAGACACAGCCAGTATGTACTGGGTTTCCTGGCCTTTGTCAGGCCTTCAGTGCTATTATTAGCTATGCTCACTAGATTAAAGTATGCCTCCCTGTGCTACAGTTATATCTCAATCTGCAAAGCAGCCATATCCTTATGGTATGCCTAGTCTAGGGATGTTAAAAAATGGGCAATTGGGTAACCATGTAACTACTGAAAAATCTCAACAGTTACATGGCTATATGCTGCAGGCTCTGCAATATAAAGCTTATACTGCAGAGCCTACAGCACAGCCAACTCCCTGGGAGCAGAGTTGGCTGGCCTCATTCCTCAGGCGCCACTGCACTGTATAAGCTTTATACGGCAGAGCCTGCAGCATGGGGTGGCAGCCGGCTCCTCAGGAGCCAGTGCTTGTCAGAAGCCAGCTTTTAAGCCAGCTCCCAGCATGCACTGGCGCCCGCCTGCCACCCCTCTCCTGGGGAGCCAGCTGCCACCCCGTACCCTGCTGCCTCTGATACAGAGGCAACAGTGCAGGGGCAGCAGCCAGGTCCCCGGGAGCCAATGAGCACTGGAAGATGGCTTTTAAGCTAGTGTCCATTCAAGGCAAGATAAGTTTTGCCTGCTTTCCTCAGCTTGACTTACTTCTCTGAGCCATTCCTGCCTTACTTCTCTGGTTGAAGGGTGGCGGAACGGGACTGCAGCCTGCCAATAGTGGAGAAGAAGATAGGCAACGAGACCATGGTGGCAAGAAGTTTCAACTGGCTCCTGGCATGCACCGGTTCCTGCCTGCCACCCAGCTACTGCGGAACTGGCTGCCATCCTGCACGGCTGCCTCTGTATCTGCATTGCAGGCTCTGCAGTATAAGATGATAGATCTATACATGCACTTTTTTCCTTGTCAGTTTTACACACAAATTTAAATGGCTGTTAGTTTATTCATCCTTTATCCTTCAAAAAGAGTCCAAGCAGGACATTCTAATGGCGCCATGGGCTTTGCATTATTTCCAGTCACTCAGGGAGCTGTATTATGTTCCCTTGTCCTTTGCTCCTCTCCACTGGCAATTATTTTTATAAACAGATTTTTGAGTCTCAATTTTTTTCCTGTGGCTCTGTCACTGGACTGGGCTGGGCTGGCCTGGGCTAGGCTGGGCTGGGCGGATCTGCCAAGCTACCCTCTTCTTTCAGAAAGAAAAGGAGAGATCCCTGAATGTCACCAGATTCATTTCTCTGATTTGCTGAATTAAGGGAATTCGTGTCTTCATCTCCCTTAGCGGATGTTTTAGAGATACTAAATCCTGCTAAACCCCTCTCTTGAGTGGTCATCATATATATAGTAGCCCAATGTCTGTGACTCTGTAACGCTGAAATGCTGGCTGTTCCTTCTGGGTGGTGCTGTTGCCTCCCTGGCTGTTCCCTCTGGGCAGTGCTGTTGCCTGAGTCACATCCTTCTCCTCCCGCCGTGGCGCTTGGCTGACTTCTGCGCCGCTCAGCCAGGCTGCCACAGGGGAGCCCAAATGGCTGCTTGCGCCGCTTGCTCCCCTGCAGCGGCCCGGCTGAGCGGCGCAGAAGTCAGCCGAGCGCCACGGCGGGAGGCGAAGGGGGGGCGGGACAGTGATGTACACGGCCAGGGGGCGGGGAGGAGAAGAGAAAGAGAGAGGCAGAGAGAGAGGCAGGAGTGGAGGAGAGCTGAGGGGGGGGAGGCAGAAGGAGGAGGAGAGAGAGACATGGAGCGAGAGACCGGAGGCTCAGGAGAGAAGACCGACATGGAGGAGAGACCTGAAAATCCTGTCTTATGACGGGCTAATTGGCTAGTTATTTAACTAATATGTAGGGCAAGGAAAGGTATTGAAATAGAACTTCCTGTTTCAATCACTATGTGATTAGTATCATACCTGTCATGTTCCCTTGTGTCTTTTCAGTCTGTACTAGCAGTCTTAGGCTACGGCTACACTGTAGCCTTCTTCCGGAAAAACTTATGCAAATGAAGCACAGCATGGAATATCACTTTTTATTAATCATTTGCATTATTAATTAGCAGCCACTTTTGCGCAAGAGACTTTTGCACAGAAAGGAGCTGTGTAGATGGTTCCTTTTTGCGCAAAAAACCCCTCTTGTGCAAGAACCGTTCTTCCTGAAAAAACGGGTTTTTTGCACAAAAAGGAGCCATCTACACAGCTTCTTTTTGCATAAAAGCCTCTTGCGCAAAAGCGGCTGCTAATTAATTATGCAAATGAAGCGCAGCAATATTCCACGCCATGCTTCATTTGCATAAGCTTTTCCAGAAGACGGCTACAGTGTAGCCATAGCCTTATTCTTACAGAGCAAGTTCTCTGCAAAAGCGAATCTACTGGCTAGAAACTGCTGCCTTTATCACACAAGTACCCCAAAAGCAGCTAGATTGCTTGGGGGCCTGGTCCTGCAAGGTACTGAACCCCTCTGCTCATGAAAGTCAATGGTGACTAAAGGCACGAGATAATGAGAGCTGTAGGCACTTAGCAAGAGGTGTTCCATGCCTTATAGTTCACAGAATCTCACCCTAATCTCACCTAGATCCCTAATCTCTGGTTTAGTTACTGACAACCTCAGTTCATGATTTAAAGACTTCAGGTTATGGAGAATCCACCATTTACACTAGTCCAAACCAGCAAGTGGCCAGTGGCCCATACTGCAGAGGAAGGAAAAAACCCATATGGCCTTTGCCAATCTGACCACGGTGAACATTCTTTCCTGACTCCAAATATGGCAGCTGGACCCTGAGGGTGTGGCAAGATCCAGCAACTAGACACCTGGGAAAGAAAACTCTATAGTAACTCAGAGCCCTCTCCTCTAGTGTCCCATCACCAGCCATTGAAGATATTTCCTCCTGGCAGTTGCTAATGGGCTGCGTACCATTGCAGGCAGTCTCATCATACCAGCCCCTCCATAAACTTCTCAACCTCAGCCTTGAAGCCAGTTGGGTTCTTTGCTTCCTCTACTCCCCTTGGAACTCTGTTCCAGCATTTCACTCTTCTAATGTTAGAAACCTTTGTCTTCAACCCTAAACTTGGCGGTCAGTTTACCATCGGGTCTCCTGTCAGCATTGGTGCTTCATGAGCATATCAGTACAGCCAGATGAAAGTTTTCCATCATAAGATTTTTTTGGATGACGAAAAATTCTCACCCCATTATCTTGCATTATTCTCCAATTAAAAAAGAGGGAGGAAAGAAGAGAGGCTTTAACTTAAGCTTTATAACATTTTCTAAAGATTGACTGTGATCTAACTACCAACTTAAAATCCTAGCCAAGATTAGGCCAACTTCCCATTGACTTCCATGGCAGTGACATAGCTAGGACAGGCAAACTGGGTGAGGCCTCTAACTTGTATGTGTGGGCAATTATAGGGGGTGAGGGAAGAAGAGGCTGCCTCCCTCCATCCAGCCCTTATTGCTTAACAGTCACAGGAACATAAGTACGGCCATACTGGGTCAGACCAAAGGTCCATCTAGCCCACTATTCTGTCTACTGACAGTGGTCAATACCAGATACCCCAGGGGGAGGGACCATAATAGGTAGTCCTCATGTGATCCCTCTCCCGTCACCCATTTACAGACAAAAAGCAGCTAGGGACACCATTCCTACCCATCCTGGCTAATAGCCATTGATGGACCTAATCTCCATGAATCTATCTAGCTCTTTTCTGAACCCTGTTAAAGTCCTAGGCTACATCTAGACTGCAGGCTTCTTTTGGAAGAAGCTTTTTTCAGAAGATCTCTTCCAAAAAAACTTCTGAAAGAGAGTATCCACACACAAAAGCGCATCAAAAAAGCGATCTGCTTTTTCGAAAGAGAGCGTGCAGACTGACTGGACGCTCTCTCGCATAAAAGGCCACCCAGAACTACTTCAGCCAGGGCTTTAGGTCACCCGTTGCTTCCGAGTGCTGGTGCCAGAGCCTTACACGCGCTTAAAGGGACCCCCCTGCACAAACATTTCTCTGCTTCTGCTGCATGCTTGCCTACCTCTTCGAGGGACAGCAAAGTTCTCACAGTGCCTGCTGTGGTTGCCCTGCTTTTCCCTTGGTGCTATGGAGCCGGAGCTGCCCCTGGGTATGCGATGGCCCCATATGGCCAGGCTGCAGTTTTTGCAGAACTTTGTGCCAGCTGCCTTGCTGATCCTGACCAAGCTCGACCCTGAGATCATTCTTGGAACCCTCTCCCTGGGAGCAGGAGAGGCGTTTCTGGAGGCTCAACACCAGTTCGGACTGGTGGAATTGGCTGGTCCCATGGAGCAGTGGAACGACCAGCAGTGGCTCCAAAACTTCTGCATGTGGAAGACCACCTTCTTGGAGCTGTGTACCTGGCTCGCCCCCACCCTCTGGAGACATGACATCCACCTGTAGCCCGTCATCCCCCTGGACAAGTGGGTTGCAATCCCCTTCTGGAAGCTCACCACCTCCGACAGCTAACGGTCAGTGGGCAACCAGTCTGGCGTGGGGAAATCCACCATTGGGGCCCTCCTCATGGAGGTAAGGCACTCTCGGGCTGCAGTCCCTGCATGTGGGGGGGAGGAGTCCTGGAAAAGGGGGTGCAGAGCCTGCCCAAGGTACGGGCCAACCGGGCTACTGCCCAGGGCACCCCATTGTAGGGGGCGCCGTACGGGGCTGCCGGGCTGGGCGGGGGCAGCACTGCGCATGCTCTGTGTGCCCGGGGCGGTGCCACACATGCGCTGGGCGCCCAGAGGCAGGGCTGCGCATGCGCTGGGCACCTGGGGGCGGAGCTGCGCATACGTCGCACTCCAGGGGGCGGCACCACGCTCCCGGGGCCCAGGGCGCACGAATGGCTCGTGCCAGCCCTGAGGGGGTATGATGGACCAGGCCAGGTCTGGGCACAGCTGAGGGCATCCACTCAGGGCGCATTGCTTAAACTCGGGGCTCCTTACAGCCCCAGTCTGGAGACCTTCCCAAACAGGCCACAAACCAGTCACACTGAGTGCTCCAGCTATCTATCTGGCCGACCTGAAGCCTCACGAGCAAAACCCCTCTGACACCCCAGCTCCCTCTGTGCCGTAATCAGCCCCGGGCCTAACACACAGGTGAGGGGTTATAGAACCCAATCCCACCTACCCCGAACGGGTTCTTCCAGTCCCAAGAAACCAGCCACAGTTCCCAGTCAATTTACACGCTGGGTCCAATACTTTAGAATCTAAAATCTAAAGGTTTATTAATAAAAGAAAGAAAAGGTGGAGAGTAAGGTTGTTAAAGAAAATACATTACATGCATCGAATCACCAAGTCCTCAATGCAGGCTCTTAGCAGAGATGTTACAAACTGCTATCTTAAAAGTCTCTGGTGTACATCCTATGTCAGGATGGGTCCACAGTACAGTTCTTTCCAGCTTGCTGTTCCTCACAAGGCTGCATCTGGAATCAGTAGCTGAACTGAAGACAAGATGGAGCTTGCCACATGGCACTTTTATACCTCTCCTGGCATCTTCCTGGCCAGAGCAGGTCACATGCTTGAGTGACCTATCTGTTTCACATGCTGGCAGCCATTATGCCCTGGCTGGTTTGCAGGTATACAGATGCATTCCTCAGGTGTGTATTGGCACCTAGAGATTCATTGTCCCTGGAGCCTTGCTAATTAGCATAGACACTGAACAAATATCCCTGGCACATTGCTCTGCCTCAGACAGAGAATTTTCCAGCATCAACATAGAGTACATATTTATAACTCCACATACAGATATTATACAAGTACATTAATAGCATATACAGAATCAGTAAAACACAAGCTTTTATTTGACACCTCACATGGCCCCCTTTGTACCGACTTTTGGGGCAAACACTCCCCCCCCCAAGGGTGCAGCAGTGATCTTTAAAATCCAGTAATGTGACAGGGGGACCCTTGGGAAATGCTGTTCCTTGGGTTGGGAGGTGTGGGGAGTGGAGTGGGGGTGGGGAGGAAGCCCCGTCCCTGTGGGGTTCTGCAGTCCCATTCCCACACAGCCCTGCTGCTGGGGGGGTGGCCTCATAGGGAGTGGCTCCTGGGGATTTTGAAGGGAGGAGCAGATGGGAGGGCATCGGGCACCATCCAAGGGCTCAGGCACTCCCTCTCTCTTTCTCTGTTTTGTGTGTTTGTCTCCTTCTGCAGGTAGTGAGGGCCACCAATTCCATCCTGCTGTGCAGGATCATCCGCCTGGGAGACCTGGACCCCATCGTGGCTGGATTTGCTGCCCTGGGGTTCCCGAACCGTGGTGGAACCCATTTTCCAAGCTGCGTACTGGAGCATCGAGCGGCCCAATACATAAATTGCAAGGGCTACTTTTCTATGGTGCTGCAGACCCTGGTCGACCACCGTGGACAGTTCACGGACCTTTTTTTTTTGGGTGGTCGAGCAGGGCACACTATGCCGATGTGTTTCGGAACTATAGCCTGTATGGAAAGTTGGAGGTGAACACATTCTTCCTCTGCCGTGAATTTGCCGTTGGGGACGTGCAGATGCCATTGTGCATCATGGGGGACCCCATTTACCCCCCGATGCCAGGGTTATGAAGCCTTATACCAGACACCTGGACCCTAGCAGGGATCAATTTAATAGCCAGCTGAACCGGGCCAGGATCCAGATTGAGTGCACATTCGGCCGCCTCAAGGCGCAGTTCACGTGCCTGCTGACCCGCCTTGACATGGGGGAGCACAACAACCCCAAGGTGGTCGCGGCATGTTGTGTCCTCCACAACATTGTAGAGAGGAAGGGGGAGGCCTTCCTCCCAGGGTGGGGGGCAGACGCCGGCCATGAGGGGCAAGCCTTCCAGCATCCGCGGACAGCTGCCAGCCACCAGGCCGAGGTGCGCATCTGAGAGGCCCTGAGGGAGAGGTTCTCTCAAGCACCCCAGTAACTCTCCCCAGGGCCTCCCCACCAGGGGCCTCTGGCTTGCGCCCTATCCCTCCCTTTACCTCTTTCCTGACCTCTCAGTAAAGACACGTGTTCGGTGTCCAACAAAATGAAGTCTGTATTTATCTTACATTAAGCAATGGCGGGGAGGAGGGCTTATAATCTGGAGGGGAAGGGGGACTTAGAGTGGCATGTGGGGCAGCTAGATGTGCCACCTTGGGTGCAGGGACCTCATCGGAGTTGGGGTTGGGTGGGTCCGGGGATCACAGCGGGGTGGGTAGGAGGGGGGGCTAGAGCAGGGTCAGGGATGGCAGGGAGAGGGGGCATAGGCACCACGTGGGGAAGTGGCATGGGCATTGCTTGAGGAAGGAGCAGAGGCATTGCAGGTGGGCAGGGGCAATGGGCATAGCAGGGGGGGCAAGAGGGTATTAGGCAGGAGGAGTGACAGCGGGCGGGTGTGCCATCATTTCTCTCATGACGGCACTCATGCTATCGCACCGCTGCATGAACTGGTTCCAGGCTCAGTTCCGCCACTCAGTGTCCTCACGTATCTTCTGCGCCAGGGTCTACTGCAGTGGTCTCCAACCTTTTTACACCCAAGATCACTTTTTAAATGACAGAACAAGACAAGATCTACCGCTCCACCCCTTCCTTGAAGCCCTGCCCTCTCTATTCTCCTCCTCTCCATCACTTGCTATCCCCAACCCTTATACTGCTGCTTTTTTTCCCCCAATTCTTCTGCAGGAAGAGGTTTTTCCAACATTTGGCCTAGTTAGACGGACCAAATTCAGAAAAACCCCTTCTTTTGGAAGCCCCCTTATTCCTCGTGGAAAGGGGTGACCGCAAGATCATGTTTGCTCTTCCACTAAAAGAAGTGGAAGAACAAATGCATCCCTGGATGCAGAAGTGTTTTTCTGGGCTATCTCCACAATCGTGAAAAACTCCTGCAGTCTAGCCATAACCTTGCTGAGTTGAGAAAGGATGTGTAGGCTCTGGGGTGGGAATGAGGGATTTGGGTGTGGGAAGGGGTGAGAGATGCAAGCTCTGGGAGGAAATCTGGATGCAGGAGAAGGTGGATAAGGGGACGCTGGCTCGGGCAGGGGGTGCCAGGCCGGGAAGTGTTGGGGTCAAATGTAGGGTTAGGGTACTAAGCAAGCCACAGACTTCTGGATGTGAGGGTTCAGGAATCTGGGTTGGGGTATGTGAGGGGCTCAGGGCAGGGGGTTCCAGTGTATGATAGGCTCAGATGTAGGGTCTGGAGGAAAGGGGAGTGCAGGAGTGTTATGATGCTGTGGCCAGATGGGGGCTTGGCCCCAATTTGGGGTTTGCTGGCCAGGCTTCATTTTTAAATAAAATACTATGTCAAACAAAAAGTTTCAGCATTGTCTTTTATTTCTGAGAAGGGCAGGGAACCTGTTTTGAGTCAGGGGTCACTGACCCAAGAAAAGTCAGTTGGGGCCACACAAGTGAGATGCAAAAAAACCCTCCTTCAACTTCCCGCCAAGCTTCACTAATGTGACCCCAACTGTGTTGGTGGGAACAGGAGACATAGTACGGGGGAAGGGTGCTAGTGGGTGCTTTGGCAGGGGACAGGGTGCCCGGGGGGACAGAGTTCTGCAGCTGCAGGCAGGGGAGAGGGAACAGGGTGCTGGGAGGGCAGAGGACAGGGTTCTGCAGCAGGGTACTGAGTGCCAGTGGGGACAGGTTTCTGTAGCTGGGGACAGGGTGCCAGTGGGGACAGCGTTCTGTGGTTCAGGACAGGGGAACGGGAACAGAATTCTAGGAGTGGGGACGGAAATGGGGACAGAGTTCTGTAGCTGGGGACGGAAATGGGGACCGAGTTCTGTAGCTGGGGAGAGGGAACTGGGGAGAGGGAACTGGGGAGGGTGTCAGTGGAGGCGGAGAGTCCCCTGCATGTGCCTCCTCCCAGGATTCCACCCCCCCCCCCAGAGGGAAGCCGGCACATGCCTCCTCTGGGCCCGACTCCCCCCCCCGTGGCACAGGGAAACCCCACGCACGCCTGCCCCGGGGCCAAAACCCCCGTGCGCGGCTGACCCCACCCCCCGCAGCGCACGAAAACCCCACATGCGCCTGCCCCAGGGCCAAAACCACCACGCACGCCTGCCCCCCCCGGGGCGCAGGGAAACCCTGCATGTGCCTGCCCCAGGGCGGAAACACACCCCCCTCGCGGCACAGGGAAACCCCGTGCACGCCTGCCCCGGGGACAAAACACACACACACACACACACACACCCCCACCCCCCATGGCACAGGAAAACCCCACGCATGCCTGTCCTGGGGCCAACTCACCCCTCCTGCGCTGGTGCAGGGAAGTCGCCATGCTCCTCCTCCAGGGCCGACGCCCCCTCCCGCAGCGCGCCCAGCAGAGCAGCCAGCACACTTCCAGAATCCCTGGAAGTGGCGCCAAGCTGCGGGACTTCCGTCCACCCACGGGAAGCCGGCACTACCTCCATTTTCGCTGGAGATTGATAGTGGGGCTTCTCGGGGGTGGGGGAGTATGGGGGGGGGGCCCAGACGCCTCGCGATCGACTGGTCGAGGCCTCGCGATTGACCTGTTGGTGACCACAGGTCTACTGCATGTCATGCAGGATGCTGACATGCTGGCACCTCAGGTGTTCCTGGATCCTGGCGCGCCTTCGGGTCCCCCAGGCTGTGGCAACTGGTGATGAGGCTCGCCCCTCAGTCCCAACTGGTCTGGCTGTGGAGAACACACAGAGGGAGAGGCGGTCAGTCATCCCTGCACACACTGTCCCTGAGGCCGTGCCCTCCTGTGTGAGCAGTGACCAGCAGTCTTCTGGGCAGAAGAGGGGAATGTCCCAGGAGCAAGGCCATGTGTGGCCTGCACAGCAGGCCCTGGCTCTCAGGGACCCCGAGGTGCCCAGGAGACCATGCTGCTCACTTCTCCCCACCCCCAGCCCACAGGCAAGCAGGCTAGGGAAGTGTCCAGCCATAGTGGGATCCCATGGGCAGCAGAGGAGCCGGGAGCAGCCTGGCCCTCCCTAGGTTCTGCACACACACCTGTGGCTTGCAGTGCTTCCCAAGGGAGTGTGTGGTGCCTCGCATGCTGTGTGTGGCACTCCTCAGGGTGTCTGGGGTTGTGCCTGCACCCTTGTGGCTAGCCTGCTTCCAGCCATGGCAGGTGCTGGGAGGGCCACCCCCTGCCCTCCGGAGCCAGATGTGTATGTGGCCTCCCAAGAGCTTGGTAGCAGGATCCTGGGCATGCTGAGGGGCTACCTGCTGAGTCCGCGTGGCACACACTAATCCTGCATGTGGTTCCATCCTGAGTAGCCCCAGCAACGTTCGCCCCCCCCCACCCTCTCTGCACCCACCTCCCCCGCCCTGTGTGTGTGACAAACTGAGAGCACTTACCTGAAGATCCCTCCCCGGCATCAGACA
Source organism: Pelochelys cantorii (assembly GCA_032595735.1). Taxonomy (NCBI): domain Eukaryota; kingdom Metazoa; phylum Chordata; order Testudines; family Trionychidae; genus Pelochelys; species Pelochelys cantorii. The sequence continues at coordinate 7,367,265 of CM064339.1, read as the reverse complement.
AGGCCTGGGAGACATCCTAACTAACAGGCACCAGCTCCAGGGACAGGGTGTCTCCTCCTCCACCGTGACCTCCATCCGGGTGACAATGGGGGTCTCAAGGCTGCAGTCCACCATGCCAGGTGGGGAAACGGATTCCCCACCCCCCAGGATCTGGTGGAGCTCCTGGTAATAGGGGCAGGTGTGGGGTCCTGCCCCTGAGCGCAAGCTGCACTCTCTGGCCCTGACGTATCCCTGGCAGAGTTCCTTTACCTTACTCCGGACCTATTCCAAGGTCCGGGGTGGGTGTCCGCACTCCACCAGGGACTCAGCCATGCACTCAAATATATCAGCGTTCTGCTGCTTAGAGCAGAGATCCTGCAATGTCTCCTCCTCACCCCACAGCTGGAGGAGGGACAGGATCTCCGCTCCAGACCAGGAGGGTGCCCGCCTTTTGGTCCCTCTGGGTGGGTTGTGGGACTCCTGGGGCTGCTCCTGCGAGGGCCAGGGAGGTTTCAGGGGGCTTGAAGCTGGGCCATGGGTGGCAAGGCCTGTGGCAGGGACAGCCACACGGTTGGGGTGCTGCTCTCAGGCTGGCTTCCTTCCACAAGGCTTGTCCAGCGTGCCTGCAGCTTTAACAGCTGGCAGGAGATAGGAACTATAGAGTTGTGATTACTATGGACAGAGTGTCTACAAGGGCACCTGTGTTATTGCCTGGAGGCCTCTTCTTCTGAAAGAAAACCCTCCTCCCCATCCACACATAGGGTTGCCAGGTGTCCGGTTTTGAACCAGACAGTCCAGTATTTGAGCTTTCTGTCCAGGAAACAAATTGAGAAAATACCGGACATATAAATGTCCAGTATTTTCTAATTAGGTAAGTTTTATTATTATAAATATCAGTACACAACTACGCAGTGGGGGTGGAGTGGAATCCCCAGGGCCAGACTTGCTCGTGCTTCACCGGGACCGTGCGCGGGATGGGCAGCGCCCCAGGATCTGCGTGCACCCTGGTCAGCCCCGCTCCCTGTTGGCCAATTCTCTCCCCCTGCTCCCTCCCCCGGCCAGCCCCGCTCCCCTGACCCCCTCCCGACCAGCCCTGCTTCCCGCCGGCTGGTTCCCCTCCCCTGCCCCAACCTCCTCCCAGCCAACCCCGCTCCCCTCCCGGCTGGTTCCCCGCCCCGCCTCCCCTCCCCCCCCCCCCCCCGGATCTGAGATCAAGTGTATCTGGGTTTTTTTTTTCTGTTTTTTTTTTAAGCCCTCTGGTAACCTTATCCATGCATGCCTTTTTCCAAAAGAGCTGTAATCTTCACCACACGCCCCTAGTCTTCACCACATCTTCTGACAAGGAGTTCCACAGGTTGACTGTGCGCTGAGTGAAGAAAAACTTCCTTTTGTTTATTTTAAACCTGCTGCCTATTAATTTCATTTGGTGACCCCTAGTTCTTATATTGTGGGAATAAGTAAATAACTTTTCCTTATTCACTTTTTCCACACCAATCATGATTTTATAGACCTCTATCCTATCCCCCCTTAGTCTCCTCTTTTCTAAGCTGAAAAGTCCAAGTCTTTTAAATCTCTTTTCATATGGGACCTGTTCCAAACCCCTAATTATTTTTGTTGCCCTTTTCTGAACTTTTTCCAATGCCAATATATCTTTTTTGAGAAGAGGCAACCACATCTGTATGCAGTATTCAAGATGTGAGCGTCCCATGGTTTTATATAGAGGCAATACGATATTCTCTGTCTTATTCTCTATCCCTTTTTTAATGATTCTGTCATTTAAATATACAAGGTATTCAAGGCACACAGGCTGTGGGGTGTGCTATGGGGTGGGAGACCTTGCCAGGGCTTGAGCTCTGCCCATCTCTCCCAGCTCAGTGGCTAGCTGGCCATGGTCTTCTCCTGCCAACCTCAGTGTGAGCCCTGCCTAGACAACACCCCTTCCCATTGAGGATGACTCACCCACTCCCAGCCTGTGGATTCAGGAGTGCTTAATTTTTACAAGGGCTGAGGCCCAGAACCTCTAGGCTTGGCAGTTCATAGCCCCCAGCACCACTAGGTTTGTCACACTGGTTATGAAATTTAAAAAAAAAAAAAATTGAGCTCTGGCACCTTTTTTGTTATAAATCAAGCCCTGCCAACTCGTGATTTTATCCTGTGTCTTGAGGTATTTCCTGCTATTCTGAAAGCAAAGACCCTGCTGCTGAGGTCATACAATGACATGAGTATCTCAGCATTCCTTCTAAAAGAAAAGGAAGCTACTAGGCATCATGATTTTAGGGAAAAGCCCTACAACAAGCAAGTGAATAACACAACATGCAATGTAAACACATCTAAGGATTTTTAAGTCACTCATGATTTTTTGGGCCTGACTCACAATTTTTGAATCATGGTATTGGCACTATAGCAACACTACAGCCTTTCCATCTAATGGAGAAGCCAATTAAGCTACTCTACTGTGACAGTCAGAACAATGCATCGGATGCTTAGCACCCATTTTCTACTGCCTGGTTCCTTAGGGTGTGTCTAGACTACAGGGTTTTGTCGACAAAAGTGGGCAGTAAGTCGACAGAACGCGGCAGTTTTGTCGACAGCGGCAAGCCTCATTCTACGAGGAATAAGAGTTATGTCGAAAAAAGGCGCTATTGCATCCACACTGTGCTTTTTCAAAAGAGAGCGTTTAGACTCTCTGTTGAAAAAGCGGCTTGCTTTGTCGACAGAACTGGCTGTAATCTAGATGCTTTTGTCGACAAAGCCTCTGTCGACAAAAACCTGTAGTCTAGACATACCCTTACTGCTCCAGGAGAAGAAGAAAGAGAGGACTATTTAAACCAACTCTATGCAAGGAGATTACAGGGTTTATGCCTGAATTCCATGTGCACTCATATTCCACCCAAATAAAGCAAGTCCTTTTTGTTTGTTTGTTTCAAATGACTTTTTAGTGAAAAATTTAATTAAAAACAGGTGTGTGCCTTTTTCAATATTTTCACCGAAAACATCATAACGTGTCTTCAGTTTAACAAAAGACATGTTTTGAGCAAATGAAAAAATTGCACTAACCAGTTTAATTTTTAAAAAGGAGGATTTAAAAAAACCCTCATGAATAATTAAAAATAAGAGGAGGTCAGCGTCAAACCCTTTGAAATGAAAACAAAATTTCACAGTATGGAATTTCTTTCCCCCAAACAGGCTTGCATGTCTCAGAATCCTAGTAATTTTTGTGGTCCCCCACAAAAAAAAGACATGATTGGGCCCAAAAGCAGGAATAGGGTGGCCTGTGCCCACGAAAGCTCATGATACCATCTGCATGTTTTGTTAGTCTGTTACAGAAAAAAACAACAACAAATGGTCTGGTAGCACTTTATAGACTAACTCGGCTACCACCTGAAGCTTCACTTTTGGACAGTTACTTGTGTGATTTGTGTGTTACCTAATGGGTTACTGTATTTGAATTTTCAAAAAAAAAAAAAAAAAAAAAAAAAAAAAAGAGGACACTCCTGAGAGGGAGCATATCTGTATCAGTATCTACCAACTCATGTTTATTAATATGCTATATATATATACACACACACACACACACACACACACACACACACACCAATATAATATATATTTTTAAATCAGAAACATAATAAATGATAATATATTGGTGCACAGTTCTGTACTCTCAGCTATTTCACACAGAACTGCTCTTTAGAGCAAAGAGAAAATTGACAACCCTAAACCCACTTGATTGGTCTATCCAGTCATCTGATAGCAGCAGACAAATCCTTCTTTAGCACTCAGTTACGGGCCTCCTATTGCTACCCCAGGCACATAGGACTGACAAGTGCTCTGGCCAATAATATTGATTCCTAAACCTGAAGGGGAAGTACAATCCCCGTATGCAGGAAAATATACTTTCTGAGACATACAGCTTTGATCTGAGCCTTAGTAACATACTGTCATGCAAGATTTAACCTGTCTCTGTCCTAAATTCTTAAAATCCTTGCTACTCCTGGTTAGGATTACAGCACAGCTAAACTGGGGGTCTGGTTTCTTGCCTTCAGCTGCCTTTCAGGATACCTCTGTCATTACAGCCACATGACCAGGAGGAGTTTTTAGTGACTCTCCCTCCTGCTATGCACAGAAGCGGAAGTGAAAGGCATCTGAAAGCGTGAGAAGGGGGTGTCTGGACAAGGTAAATTAATAAGAGTTATAAGAGGGTGGTTTTTGGTGGGCATGACATTTAATGTGGTTCTGCTCTGATCAATCAGCTGTGCTTGCTGCCAAGAAAGTTCTTGCTTCAGGGAAGCTTTCCGTTTTGCCCCACAAATTCCATCATCCACAAGCTTGTCACATGAGACCCAAAGCAAATGAGGGATTTGTTTTTACAAACATATTTAAATCTAAACTAGTCCAATCCCCTTCATAAGTTACCAAATCAAAGCAAGCTTTTTTCCAGGGTTACTCACCCTAAGGCTAACTTTTTGGTCGGGGGGGGGGGGGGAGGGAGGGGGCCTGGGGAAAGAGATTTTCATCTTCGGGAACAAATATTTTGTGTTCTGTCAGTCTGACACAGGGGCTTAGGTTTTTCTATTGTTTTTAAAATATAGGGCCAAAATAGCTGCTGGTGTAAGTGGGTGAAATGTTGAATTGAGTGGGACTTATTTGCACCCATAGGGAGTTTGGCCCACAGATTTTTAAGTGCAACAGGTGGGTATTGCACATCTGTGATATTGACCTAACTGACTTTTATGATCATGGAAAATTAGTGCTGGTGAAAATGGGCCAAATTAACAGTCCCACATCTGCCATTCTACTAAACTGGCACTGAAAGAGGAAATCCAATGCAAACTTCTCCAAGCAGCCCCAGAACCTGTTTAATGTGTATCCACCAGCTGTATGTAGCAAGAGATGAAGCTCAGGCTTCATGATCAATCTTTTGCTTCCTGCTGACAGACCAGCAACACTAGTTCTGTGGGTGGCTTCCTCAGATGGATTTGTTTACTAGGAACTAAGCTGAAACTCCTAAAACTCATTTCACATGGGCCACTGAATCCATAGAGATTTTTAAATTCAACATGTGTGATCTCTGCCTTATTTTCAAACTGTATTTTTCACACATTAGTAACCCAAACCTCGCTGATTTTAATAAGCCTTTCTGTACTGCATTGCTGATCCTAACAGGTTTGCTGGACCTATTATAATGGCTACCTTTCCTTTCACGAACTGTGTATTAACAACAGCACATGATTCAAAATATTGTAATTGGAGGAACTCCTAACACGTGAAATACCACTTACAGTTCATACCAGCTTTTGGAATCATGCCATGTGCTGGGATCATGAAGAGTTAGGTGTATTACATTGTGCAAAAGTTATTGCCAGAGCATCCTGATACAGGGAATATTATGCTGCATAGAGGGAAAATTACCCACAAGTGAATGACCTCCCTATCAGAGCAAAGGTGAGGAAATGAATCTGTTTACATTTTAATCAGGGGCCATCTTTTTGTTCTGTGTTGTACAGTACCTAGCACAATGGGGCCTGGTCCATAACTAGGGCTCCTAGATGCTCCTAGAGTATAGCTAATAAAATAAAAATAATTAATAGTAATAATAATAAATATAGTTTGATACATAATTTACTATTGTGAAACAGTGTAACAAAGTTCAGGTCAAAATTTTGTGTTATAGTACTGGGAGGGATTGCTATTGAAACTGACTAAAGCAAAGTACTTGAATCTCTGTCTCTTTTGTTCTCCCTCTGAGATACTGGGACACAGACATGCACCTGAACTAACACCCTCCGAACATTTGGGAGCATCCAGAAGCAGCTCTAAACTTTGCAGCTTGGACCCATCACCTCCTTTTGCTCCCCTATGAGTTAGAGAAGTAATAACATAGTTAATCGATTAACTGATAAGCAAAAGCTTATAGGTTAATACTATAGACTTCACACATTCCCCTTCTCCCCCCCACTCTCCCACCAGGCAATTTTTTAGCAGGCTGGCCAGCAGCCTGGCTTAGTCCTGGCTCATGCTGGGTCTGGGAGCTCAGACCCCCGCACCTTCCCCCCGACAGGGGCTACTGCCACCCCATGCTGCTGCCTTTTGCATCAGAGGCAGCGCCGTAGGGCAACAGACAGCCAGGCTGCAAGGGGAGCTGGTTTTTAAACTGGCTCCCTCATGGACAAGCTCCTGCCTGGCACCCCGCACTGCTGCCTATGATACAGAGGCAGCATTGCAAGAGTGGCAGGGGGCTCCTCGGGAGTAGGATCAGAGTGCACTGGCTGCCAGCCCCGCCCCTGGGGACTATAGAATAGTTGTGTAACCAACAAGAATTCATGAGATTAATAGACTATTCAATTAACTGATAGTAGCGATGTTAAATATAGGTGGCATTTTTTACAGCACTTAAGTGATGTAGGAACATGAGCAATTGGGATTTGTGCTCTTTAATTTCTCAGGCAGTTCTGACGTTTCCATCCTGGACATACACACATATGCACCTCTAGACCAATCAGATGATGTTTCAGCCAAAATCTCTGCACTGTCCCACAGCCCTGCAGCTTACAGGGAGCTTAGGTCTTAACAAGATCCACTAAATCAACATCCAGTCAATTGATCTCAGAGCATCAATCCGAACTATAGTGTAAATGTAGCCTGAAACTGTCATTATAAAGGAGCAGGGGATTCAGAGACTGGAAAGCAGCAAATTTCTAACATCCTCCAATTCCAGTAGCTCAGGGAAGCTGAAACAGAACTTAGTTCAGTTTCATCCTTTGGCAAAGACTCCAAACTGACTAGGCTCTCCAAATTGGCTGACTTGGTGGATTAGCCAAGCCTGACAATGTTTGTGTTCAGGGCCCAGTATACAGTGTTCACTGAGCCTGGTTCCATCAGCATGAGCTCAACATACTCTCTACCATAGATGAAGGTTTCTTGTGGTGATGAGAGGTCAAAGAATCATATCCATCCTCCTCTTTGAGTTATCTAAAGCCTTGAAGTGAAATCCTGGTTCTGAGGAGTGATCATTCTGCCCAGTGGAGAATGGAGCCAGAATTTTTACACTTGGAAATTTTTGTTGTGCAGAAAGGAGCTGAACGTAACCACCTCTTGTGCTATTTAGATTTGATCATTAGAAGCCTGGTTGGTAAATTCTTAGCAAGTTCTCACCTTTGATCTCAGGATTTCTCTGAACTAGAAATCTATCCATCAGTGGGACTTCAGAGTTGGATTTTGAACAACTTTTTTGTTGGTTCACAAAGTTCTCTATCTGCCTTTGCTTTAAGAAATAATAATTATAAATCCTTTAAAGGTTACATTTGCTTTGTCATTAACAATCTCATCATTGTTAGTGTTTTGTCTCATATATCAAGTTTTCAAACAGAACAACAAAACCACCTCAAACTCTGACATGCTTGTTGCAAAGTTTGCTGTGCTTTCTGTGTGTTATGGCTGCCTTGAAAACAGACTGTGCTCACATACCCGGCATTTTAGGTGCTGAAGATGGCAGACAGCTCTGAGCGCTGGATTGGAAGCGCTTATCTATTTCTTCAGTCGACATCTGAGAAGATTGTCCTTCCCTCTCTTTATGGAAGCTCCCAGCAGAAATCTAGCATCTTCAAGGCACTCAAGCTGGCTTTTGCAGGTATTTGTCATACTCCTCGGGGAATATGGTGCCATTCCACAATGCAGAATTTGTGAAGAAATTGATATTGTGTGTATAGAATTTCCTTTTTCTCCCCTTTTTCTGCCCAGGTCACAAATAGAAGATCCTGCTGGGGGGATAAGGGAGGTTAGCAAAGGATTTTTGACAGCTGCAGTTCCCTATGTGCCCTGAAGGAAGGAGACGGCATGTAGGAAATTCCATACAAGTTCAGGACCCAGCATCAGGCTGTTTCCCCTCTGGATCCCTGGTTTTTTGGGGATAGGTGTGCAGATGTCTCGGTTGGGGGTCTATCCATGAGTGGGCTCTGGTGCAGGTGTCTGGGCTTAGGTGACACTCCATGACTGAGCTCTGGAGGGTAGAAGGGGCAGAGAAAAGGGTTGTTGTAGGGGTTTCTTTTACTCTCTACTCCTGGGAGAATTTTTATGCGTGCATATATTGTTACAGACGTACTTATTGACAGGTATTTTGAAATAAAATTACCAAAATAATTCTCCCCAGAGTAATGTCATTGCACTGAATACAAATGGAAATGTTGCTATGTCATTCCTTTACTCACTATATTAATTTCTAAGGAATGTGGTGCTTGTGGAAAGGTGACAAATTCACTCAATAGGGAAATTTTTAGGAAGCAGACTTCAATTAACTGCAATTTCATGAGTCTCATCCCATCCTTTTCTATTGATTTCATTAAAGATTTTAGACTTCTCAAGCTTTTACAGAGATTTGAACTGGAACTCAAGCATTGAGGTAATATCCTTTCACCTGCTGGATGACTTACTGTGTGCTAGTAAAGTGAATCCTTCTCTCTGTCTCTTCGTTGCATCACCACATAAAACTGATGTCAGGCTACTTAAATCAGAGCTCTGCACTGCTAGCACCTGATGCTGCATTATATTTATTCATATCTTACATAAATTGGGATATCAGAAGATTTATTTTTTGAATCTTGGGATAGCCCTAAGGTAATTAGTACAAAGGTTTCTATCTTCACATAAAGAACCGCCTTTAATCCACAATTAGGATCCTGTGCAATCTGTTTGGTTGTGAGAAGAGGAGATTTTTTTAAAAAAAAAGAGGGAGGGAGAAGTTTGATTTTTAATAGTAAAACAGAAATTCAACATCCCAATTTGAGAGTCAGGATTAGAATTTAGAAATTCCTGGCTCTTAAACATATGCGCATACCATGCTTCTTTCTTGGGCGCTCAGAACAGACTTTAAAACCTGAATCTAGACACAAGTCACATATTCAGGCAATCACAGTGTGGTATCCTCTGTTAGTGGATACAGGGGGCCATGGCTTTAATTATTTAATCACTTAGCCTCATTTATGTTAGGGATGTAAAATCCTGTTTAATTAGCTAACAAGTTAAATGTGAAGTTTAACTGGTTAACTGATTAAATGGGAGAGGGCAGGGGGCCGCTCCACCCACCATGGCTAGGCTGGAGCAGCACCTATGCTGTAGGCAGAGGCTGCTCCAGCCCAGGTGCTGCCAGCTTCATGCTGGGCTGCTGACTCTCAGCCCGAGGGTGGCTTCCAGCTCCCAATCAGTGCAGGCTGGGAGTCAGCAGCCTTGCATGGGGCCACAAGTGGCAGCCCTGGGATTTGGGGGGATGCTGGCTCCCAACCCACATGGGTGGGGCTGCTAATGGGTAACCAATTAACCAGTTACCCATTCAGATCCCTAATTTATGTCATGGGTATGTGGTTCTAATTTGGATAGAAATTATTTTAATTGCATTCAGCACACTAGGGAACATATCTTCTGTTTAGATAAGTACATTCTTAAAATAGCTGGTATTTCATAGACCTAGATATGTGCACACTGAGTACATTATTAATAAATTAGCAGATCTACCTGGCGTTTGCTCAGGAATTTAAGTGTAGTAATGGGTTTCTGAGTTTGTGTAGAAAATAAAAGGAAAGTGTACGTGCTCTAGTTAATTATTGTTGTCAGGGCTGTTCCCCACTCTGGCACTCAAAATACAGGTGGTGGGGGGTTCACAAGAGACCTTAAAAATACCTTGCCTCTATAGGCTCAGCTTACAAAACTCCCCAGAGTCACAGATTCACTGGCCCTGGGAGATGGGCTGCTACCGTCAAGTGAATTAAAACCTTGAAAACCAGGAAGAAACACTTGAACTTCTTCCCGTGGGGTAGCCATAAGAACCACAAGAGAGCTTGAAAAAAAAAAAATAAAATAACCCACAGGAAACAAACTGCAATCTCAATAGCTAACCTGTCAGTCTAGGCAGGCGCACACACAGACCTCCAGTTACTTTTTAGGACACAAGAATCAAATCATCACCTTAAAAAAGGTGATTTTATAACAAAACAAGAAGATGTAATTGACAAAACATACTTGGTTGCTAGGTGTTACAGACCAACTGAGAAAAGAACAGATTAAAACACAAAGAAACACTGTCGCTTTGGGATACAGCTTAAATATGGTGAATGGGGGAGGGAAGGCACATGGAATTCACACAGATAAGTTTAACCAAACAACAAAACAAAGAAAAATACCCTGATTGTGATTAAATATACATTTCTTTATCCACTTATGATCCATACTCCAAGGCCCAGTCCATTCCCATGCCAATATTCCTTGTAGCCATGATAATACTGACTACTTCATCTTGTTTCCTCCAGCTCCTAACTTAGAACTCAAAGAGAAGAGGCAGGTATATTACCTCAATTCAAATTTCAGCACTGTATCCCATTGGTTCTCCTGGCTCCCTGCATTCCCCTTAGCTCCCTGAGTTTTACCCTTTAGTCACTGAGTATTGGCAAGCACCTCTTCTATCCATCACAACTGTATTTTTCAAAAGTGAAGGAAAAGAGAAGTTTGTATTAATAAAAGAAGGAAAGTGATTCAAACAATACGTAGAGCTTGTGGGTAAACAGTGTATCTGTCTTTTGCTAGAATAAAAAATTGGTGTGAGGGCGGAGGGTTGCAGGGCTCAGGGCAAGGGGTGTAGGGTGCTAGAGTGAGGGCAGGGGTTAGGACACTGAGGGCACTTACCTGCTCAGTTGCAGAGCTCTGTCTCCAGCTAGTCAGTCTCTTAGGGTAAATCTAGACTGGCATGTTTTTCCAGGATACCAGAGGTATTTGAGAACAACCCAGGAAACTACAGACCAGTTAGTTTAACTTCTGTGCCAGGGAAGATAATGGAGCAAGTAATTAAGGCAATCATCTGTAAACACTTAGAAGGTGGCAAGGTGATAGGAAACAGCCAGCATGGATTTGTAAAGAACAAATCATGTCAAACCAATCTGATAGCTTTCTTTGATAGGATAACGAGTCTTGTGGATAAGGGAGAAGCGGTGAATATGGTATACCTAGACTTTAGTAAGGCATTTGATACGGTCTCGCATGATATTCTTATCAATAAACTAGGCAAATACAACTTAGATGGGGCTACTATAAGGTGGGTGCATAACTGGCTGGATAACCGTACTCAGAGTAGTTAATGGTTCACAATCCTGCTGGAAAGGTATAACAAGTGGGGTTCCGCAGGGGTCTGTTTTGGGACCGGCTCTGTTCAATATCTTCATCAACAATTTAGATATTGGCATAGAAAGTACGCTTATTAAGTTTGCAGATGATACCAAGCTGGGAGGGGTTGTGACTGCTCTGGAGGATAGGGTCATAATTCATAATGATTTGGACAAACTGGAGAAATGGTCTGAGGTAAACGGGACAAAGTTTAATAAAGACAAATGCAAAGTGCTCCACTTAGGAAGGAACAATCAGTTTCACACACACAGAATGGGAAGCGACTGTCTAGGAAGGAGTACAGCAGAAAGGGATGTAGGGGTTACAGTGGACCACAAGCTGAATATGAGTCAGCAGTGTGATGCTGTTGCAAAAAAAAGCAAACATGATTCTGGGATGCATTAACAGGTGTGTTGTGAGCAAGACACGAGAAGTCATTCTTCCGCTCTACTCTGCGCTAGTTAGGCCTCAGTTGGAGTATTGTGTCCAGTTCTGGACACCGCATTTCAAGAAGGATGTGGAGAAATTGGAGAGGGTCCAGAGAAGAGCAACAAGAATGATTAAAGGTCTAGAGAACATGACCTATGAAGGAAGGCTGAAAGAATTGGGTTTGTTTAGTTTAGAAAAGAGAAGATTGAGGGGGGAACATGATAGCAGTTTTCAGGTATCTAAAAGGGTGTCATAAGGAGGAGGGAGAAAACTTGTTCATCTTGGCCTCAGAGGATAGAACAAGAAGCAATGGGCTTAAACTGCAGCAAGGGAGGTTTAGGTTGGACATTAGGAAAAAGTTCCTAACTGTCAGGGTGATCAAACACTGGAATAAATTGCCCAGGGAGGTTGTAGAATCTCCATCTGTGGAGATATTTAAGAGTAGGTTAGATAAATGTCTATCAGGGATGGTCTAGACAGTATTTGGTCCTGCCATGAGGGCAGGGGACTGGACTTGATGACTTCGAGGTCCCTTCTAGTCCTAGTAGTCTATGTATCCTGGAAAAACTCCACTGCGTCCACAGAACACATTTGTTCTTCTGCTTTTTTTTGGCGGAGGAGCAAACACACTCTTTTGGGGAGCCCTGTATACCTTGTTCTATGAGGAATAAGGGCTCCTCTGAAAGAGGAGGCTTTCCCACCATTTGTCCCCAACTAGACAGGCCAAATGGCGGAAAAGCCTCTTCCGGAAAAGTGATTGGAAAAAGCGACACAAATTGCAGGGCACAATTGGCGTAGCTTTTTCCAACAAAGGACTGTAATCTAGACCTAGCCTTACTGGTGCAGCTGCACCCAGTGGTCCCTCTGCAATGTAGTTTTCCCCTGCCCTCACTGGCCCGGTGGACACTGAGTATTGTGCTCCATGTTCTGGAAAACAGTCCAGTTCCCCGTACTTCCCCTTTTCCTGGCACAACCAAACCCTGACCTTGCTTTAAGTGGAGTTGTTTTTACTTTAAATTAACTAACTTAGATTAGCCATCACCACCAGAAATCCCAGTGGAGACCAGGCACAGATTTTTTTTATCTCAATATAGCAGATTGAAATCAATGCTACACTGTGGGGTGAGGGAGGGAGGGCATTGACTTTGGTTAACTACACTGAGGTAAAAAATCTGTGCCTTGTCCCCAGTAGGGTTTTACATGGAGTTACATAACAGATGCACCTGTCTGAAGTAAAGACAGAGTCTCAGACAGAGGGGGTTAGATACAGAATTTATTTACACTGGCTGAGTTTCAGAGCAACCTCAGGGATCGGGACACAGTTCCAAAATCGCAGCCGCTCTGTGTGAAGCAAGGGAACAGACAGATAATTCCACAGAGCGTGCATAACGCCAACCTAACTAAGACGTAGGGGTGCACTAGAAACATTTGCCAATATAGCAGTCTCACTTTGGTGGGTGATTTATTCTGACATTTCTGTCCTGACAGTAGCCCTAGCATAACAATTATTCTGACAAAGTCTTTTTGCTGGTACAGCTTATTTTGTTCAGGGAACTGGTATATACTATATTGGTGATGCCCCTATACAATACTGGCAAACCCTTTCTAGTGTAGGCCAGGTTGAAGAAGGACTGTGGATATAAGCAGGAAGCTGACAGGTAGCATACTGTGTGTGAGCTCACCTATCCCTTTCTTGCTACATCATTCTGGCCATGTGGGGGAGAAACACTCTCTCTGTAATCTCCTCTGAGATGTTTAGCTGCCTCTTAGTGAGATCTTGGAGCAGGGGTGGGAAACCTAAGCCCTGGGAGCTGGATGCTACCCCTAGTTTGCTTGGATCCAGCCCTGGAGGCTCAGGGATTCCCCCCCCCCCCTCAAATTGGCAAACCCATCGTGGTGCTCCAGCCCCCCCCCCCCCCGCTGCCTCCCTACAGAGCTGGAGCACATAAAAACTACTATCCTGATGCCTCTCCTTGGACTTGTGTCACCAGCAAAATAACTTGTTGGTGACACCTGGTGCAGCTGTACGCGGATGGTTTAACTGCAAGTAGCCAAACAGAACATGCATTATGATACATGATTTCCTGGCTGACTGCAGCTCCTCTGTTTTCAGCAGATTTATTTGTCCCACTACTGAACCCTGCTATTACTGGGTAATTGTGCTAATGCAGACAGAGTAGCAGAGTGGACCCTGCATGTTGCAGGGAGTCAAATATTTCCTCCCCATGTCTTTGAACTGCAGTAGTAATGGATCTCTAATAGATTCAGCCCTGGGATAATTTGCATTGAATAAGTTGGTTCAGCTTGACTGCATGCATAGCATACAGTTAAAACTTACCACTTTCCACCCACTTTCAGATACAAGCTTCCCAACCCAAAATAGCTTACAATACAGTTTAAAAAAAATAGAGAAAGTATCTGGGCACAAAAGTTTGAGGAGACACAGAGCAAGTCACCACCCACACAGAGCCCATGTTCATAATCTGTTTGATAGCAAGAGCTTGACTCTCTGCGTGCTGTTCTGTGCCAGATTCCACAGGCAGCCTGGACGGTGTCAACATGCTCAAAGTGCACTGCAGTGAGCCACACTTGATTATCCAGCTTAAATTCTGCATGCAAGAAAACTGCCGCAAATTTCTTCAGAGCTACCGGGCCGGGTTGTTCCGCGAGTCTCTCCAGAACCATCTCCAAGTCACCCTGTCACTGACAGCTGTATCTGTTGAAGTGGCGCTGAAAACTGGCAGTGAGCAGCTGGATCACATGCTGAATGAGGAGGAGCGCTGTTTGGACTATATCTACAAAGAAAAGGTATATTAGAAGAAAGGATGCTCTAGTAGCTAGGGTCCTAGTTTCAGACATAGAAAATCTGGGTTCAAGTCCCTGTTTTACTATGTACTTTGTGGCAGGGTTAGTCCCACTCCTGGGCCCCCAACCCCTGCTCAGCCCACTGTCCCATAATCTAAGAGTCACAGTACATGGCAAACTTGCCTTGGTTTGGGGCCTGTTGCCTCCTTGTAGTCTTTGCTGCTCTTTTGGTTCCCCTGGTCTCCTTCTCAGGTGCCTGTCTTTCTCCAAACTCCTCCTTAGTTCTCCACACTCCTTCTCAGCTCTCTCACCCACAGGGAAGGTTCTTAAATAGGCCTCCAGGCAGCCCTAATTAGTTTCACCTGGGCCTTAATTGATTTTGCAGCCGCCCTGTCCCAACTGCCCCTAATTAGCCAGGATTGCTGACTCTCTCTGCAAGAGCTGCCTCTTTTCCCCTTCCACCAAGCTTCTTAACCTACTGTATCAGCCCTGCTCTGTCTTGTGACCCGGTGGTGGAGAGAGGAACCACTTTTCCATGGAGCACAGCAGGCTGCTGGTCTGGGCTTGTTGTGCTTTTTTTCCCCCCTGCACCCCTCCCCTCCCCTTTTTTTTGGGAGGGGTGTGTGGGGGGCTACTGGGGTTGAGGCAGGCAGGCCGGCCGGCCCTGGTTACATTCTGGGTCAGGTCCCCTTTTTTCCTCTGCCTGCTCTGTTTGCAGGCAGCCTCTTTCTCCCCCCCTCACCCTGGTGGGGGGAGTGGGACCTCCATTTTCCATCTTTTTGGGGTCTGCCTGGCCCCTTTCTTCACTGCTGCAGGCCTGGACTTCACTGTTCCTGCAGCTGCTACTCCCTCTGGAGTGGAGGAGGTAAGGGGGCTGCTTTACAGCAACTCCTGGGGTTCTTCCTTCCCCTCCACAAGTTTGTGGGGGGGGGGGTGAGTGTTTGTGAGGGGCCTCCTGCCATCTGGGCCCCTAGGTGGCAGCTGGCACAGCTTTTGTGGGGTGCTGGGGGGTGGTTCCCTCTGTTCCCTGCTGTCTCCCCTGCATTTCTGCTGCTGCTGTTGCTGCTCCCTCCCCCTCCCCCAACCCCAGGTGCTGCAGGGGCCATCTCCATCCTTGGCCCCACTGCTTGCCTCCCCACCCCTCCCTTGCTCTGGTGGGTCCTGCAGCCGGTGCAGTGAGCCTGCCACTCAGGTGCCCGTGGGCACACTAGCTTCCTCCCCACCCCGCAGTGTCTTGCTGCCCCCTGCTTTCTTGAGCAGGCCGCTCCTCACAGCCTGCATTC
The DNA here is from genome assembly GCA_032595735.1 of Pelochelys cantorii. Lineage (NCBI taxonomy): Eukaryota > Metazoa > Chordata > Testudines > Trionychidae > Pelochelys > Pelochelys cantorii. Next base: position 7,351,624 of record CM064339.1, on the reverse strand, counting down.
CCCTCTCCTCTACTCATGTGCCCATGCCCCCCTCTGTCATCTCGTTTGGTGCCTGAGCCTTCCACTCTTCTTTAGTTACCCTCCCCCCACACATCGCTTCACTTCCCACATGTCTTTCAAGTAATTGACCCTCTCACATTCCCAGTGCAGCCGGAGGAGCTGCTCTTTCCATCCTGTGCTAGGAGCTGTATTCCTTACTCCTTTTCCCTTTCCCCTTTCTGAATTGTCACCCTCCACCCCACCCCACTTACAGCCTAGTGGGGGGGAGCGGTGAACCTCTTTCCTCCCCTCCCTCTCCCTCCTTGTTCCCTCCCCTGGTGTATTTTTTTTTTTTTTTTTGGGTTCTCCCCTAATCGTTTGTTTTGGGTTTTTTTTGTGTCTTTCCTTCCCACCTATGACCACAATGGAGGGGTTGTCCAGCGACACCCCTGCCAAACCTTCCCCACCCCACCCTAAAAACAACAACCCTTCTGAGGCTGCTGGGCCCCCCGTCACTACGGCAAAGGGGGTGGACATGGACGAGGACACCTGGGCCTTGACTGCCTCTGCCGCGGCATCTCCCGTCACCTCCGAAGAACTTCCCCTGAAGGGTAGGAAGGGCCGGGGGACCAAGAAGGGCAAGAGCCCCGCCCGGAAGGCAAAACCTCCTGAGGCGAGAGCTTAGTCCCCGGCCGTGACCTATCTGCTGGCCGCAGCCCCCCCTCCCTCCCACTCCCCTGTTCCTTCCACCAGCTCTGGGGACAACGGTGTCCTGGGCCCCAGGGCGTACGCCCAGGTAGCTGCCGCCTCCCAAGCTGCCTCCCGGAATACCATCCCCGGCGGCCGCGGCCCCTTTCCCACCCTGACCAGGAGGCACGGGATCCGTTGTCTCCTGGTGGCGGCCTCGCCCCACGTGGAGACCTACGTGCGGGCGTTGGCACGCGTGGTGGGGCCCGCGGCCATGGTGGCAGCCTCTAAGATGTTCGGGAAGGTGGTATTCTTCCTGGCGTCTGAGGCCACCACCCAGGAAGCGGTGGAGAAGGGTTTGGTGGTGGGGGGAGTCCATGTCCCACTCGAGCCTTTGGAGGACCTGGGTGTACGGGTGGTTTTTTTTCTTCCGTTCCTCCCCAATGCTGCCCTATTGCCTTTTCGCTCCACCCTGGGGAGGCCCTTGTCAGTCCTTAGTCCCCTTCCTTTGGGCTGCAAGGACCCTACCCTCCGCCACATTCTTTCCTTCTGCCGGCAGGTGCAAATCCAACTCCTGCTGGCGGGGTGTGGTGGAGAAAACCTAGAAGGGTCATTTCTGGTGCCCTATCAAGGGGCCCAGTACTGGGTATATTACACCTTGGGGGAGGCCCGGTGTTTTCTCTGTCGGGTGACGGGGCACATCCGAAGGGATTGCCCTCTGGCCCGGCTCAGAGATGCACTCGGGACCCCCGACACCCAGGAGGGCACCGGCCCTACCATCACCGGTGGCCCTCACGGTCTAGATCCTGGGGTCGCCCCTCCTCCAACCATGACCATCATCAGTCCCGCTCGGGCTCTGCAGGGCCCAGACAAGCGTGCGAGCACCACTGCCGCCACCAAAAGCAGCAAGGCCAGGCCTGTGGAGGAGAGGGTGGCGGGGTTGGAGACGGGACTCGGACAGGGCCTACCTCGGGGAGGTTTCCCCTTCCCCAGCTGCCCAGCCCCCGTCTTCCCTCGCCCTCCCACCGCTGCCCTTGCCCCCTGGCTCTTCCCGTAATCGGGCCCAACTCTCCTCCTCTAAGGGCTGGGAGGTTGCCATGGGGAGGCACCGCAAACGAGCCCAACGTTCCACCCCACCTAGTGAAGGGGAGGCTACCCTCCTCGTGCCTCTTGACGTGGACATTGGAGCCATGCCTCCCTCTGAGCCCCTGAACGCTTCACAGCGCCGTGAGGCAGCTGAGATGGCCGCGGCAGTTGTGGAAGGTGTAAATGCCTCCCTCCCGGAGTCCCTGCAAGAAGGAGTGTCCATGGGGGATGCTCCCACCGTCCCCACCTCTGCTGTGAGGGCAACCACTGACCCTGCCGCCAACAAGGGCGACCACGTGGCAGTGGGCTCGTCTTCCTCTCCCAAGAGGTGGAGGCCTTAGTGTTAACCCCGGCTTCCTCAGTTGGCCTCTCCTTCCCTTTCTAGCCCGCAGCTCTCCCTTTTCCCTGCCTCCGGGGTGCCCCAGGGTGTAACCAACTGCCCAGCCATCAGCAGCATTTCGGCCACTGAACCCCTGGGGGATCGTAGCGGGCGGGAGTTCCCGTCATTCCCCATTATCCCTGGCGCTGGAGGCTCCGGGGCTGCACTCTCAGAGGTGCCGGAGCCTGGCACTAGGGAGATACTAACTTCCCCCACCACTGCCACTGATCCCCCACCCTGTTAGGAGACACCGCATCCCGGTGCCTCTTCTGCTGAGGCTTCTGACTCTACTCCTGCTCCTAACCCCTGCCCCACTCCTGCTCCCTATTCAGCCTCTCTCCCAGCCGAATTTCCCACTCCTCTTCCTTCTCCCCCTCCTCCTTGTCTTTTTCCTAATCCCCCACCCCTTCCTCCTCTTCCTCCTTTCTCTGATCCCTTCCCTGACCTCTTTTCCTCTCCTTACACTGTTACTGCTGCCCGCAGGGCTGCCACGTTCAGCTCAGACGTTGGCCCCCGGGAGACGGTTTTTGTTCTCCCGCTCCCAGCACATCCGGGGCTGTTCTCCCTCTGCCACTACCCCTGTTGTCATCCCAGCAGGGACTTCAAAGTCCCTGCTTTCCCGCATCAATCAGTCGCGGGGCATGCGGAGGGGTCTGGCCTGAGGCCCCAACACCTGATGCCCTGAGGGGTGAGATGCGCAACTTCTTGGAGGACATTCGTGGCTCCAAGAGCAAAGTGGCTCTCACCCTTCAGCTCTGGGGGGATTTCCATCTTATCCTCCAGACCATAAGGGCCATTTTGGGGGAGGGTAAAGGGACTGGGCGGTGGAAGGTTGCGGCCTATCAGCGGGCCCGCAGCTTCCGTGATGCCCTGCTTACATTTGGGTTTGCTGCGGGGCTCAATGGGGACTGCCAGCACTCCTGCCGGTGAGGATCTTCCCTAGCCCTCTCGATGCCGCCGTTCATCATTGCCACTCTGAACACCCGGGGCTGCAGGCTGGGTCTCTGCAGGTGTCGGGTACTCTCCTTCCTTCCGGAAGGGGGGTACTCTGTCATCTTCCTGCAGGAGTCCCATACCACGTCGGCCGCTGAAGCTAGCTGGCGGCTGGAGTGGGGAGACAGGGTGTACTTCAGCCACCTGTCGGCCAATCAAGCCGGGGTGGTGACCCTGTTCTCCCCGAACCTATAGCCTGAGATGCTGGGGACTGCCAAGGTTGTGCAAGGCTGCCTGCTGCACCTCTGGGTCCAGGTAGAGGGGCTAACATTAAATCTTATTAACATCTATGCCCCGACATCCAGCCTGGAGAGGCTTCGCTTCTACCAGCGGGCGGCCGCCTTCCTTGGCTCTTTGGATCCTCCCAAGTGCCTGGTCCTGGGCAGGGATTTCAACTGCACCCTCGAGGAATGGGACCGCACGGGGACCGAGTGGTGCCTGGCCGCCACGGACGTCCTCAGGGGGATAATAGACCAACACTCCCTGGTGGACGTCTGGCATGACCTCCACCCGGGCGAGGATGTAGCGTTTACCTTTGTCCGGGTGGAGGGACAACTGTCGTTTCACTCCTGGTTGGACCGCATTTATCTCTCACGTCATCATCTCTTTCGAGCCCACTCCTCCAGCATTTGGCCGGCCCCATTCTCGGACCACCACTTCGTGGCTATGACGGCCTCTCTCTCCTTGGAGAGGCCGGGGCCGGCCTACTGGCATTTCAACAACAGTCTGCTGGAGGACATGGGCTTTGTAGCGTCCTTCCGGGAGTTCTGGCTGGCCTGGTGTGGGTGGCAGTGCACCTTTCCCTTGGCGTGGCAGTGGTGGGATATGGGGAAGGTGCTCACGCGGCTCTTCTGCTGCGACTACACCCGGTGGGCCAGCTGGCGGAGGGATGCAGCGATAGAGCAGTTGGAACGGGAGGTTTTAGAGCTAGAGAGGCGGCTGGCCACCGGCCCCGCGGATCCGCCCCTCTGCAGAACGTACCGGGAGAAGCGGGAGGACCTTCGGGCCCGGCGTGCCTTTGTTCCCGCATCCACCTCCTTAGGAAGATGGATCGCGGCTCCCTCTTCTTCTACGCCCTGGAGAAAAAGAGGGGGGCGAAAAAGCACATCATCATCTGCCTTCTGGCGGAGGATGGCGCCCCCCTCTCAGATCCGGTGGAGATGGGCGAGAGGGCTCGCGCCTTCTACGCCTCCCTTTTCTCACCAGATCTGACCGACGCCGACGCCTGCAGAGTTCTCTAGAACGAACTCCCGACGGTCAGCGTGGGTGACCGGGACCGGCTAGAGCTGCCTCTCTTCCTGGCCAAGTTCTTGGAAGCCCTCCGTCTCATGCCCACCAATAAATCCATGGGCATGGATGGGCTGACCGTGGAGTTCTACCGCGTGTTCTGGGACGTCCTCGGCCCGGACCTTGCCAGAGTCTGGGCCGAGTCCTTGGAGAGGAGGGTCCTCCCTCTATCGTGCAGGGGACCTCCGTGATCTGAGGAACTGGCGTCCCGTCTCGCTCCTCAACACAGACTATAAAATCGTCACCAAAGCCATCTCCCTGAGACTCAAGTCTGTGCTGGCAGACGTGGTCCATCCAGACCAGACCTACACTGTCCCGGACCGTACCATCTTTGACAATCTTTATTTGGTCCGGGATCTCTTAGAGCTAGGGTGTAGGGATGGTCTGTCATTCGCCCTCCTGTCCTTGGATCAGGAGAAGGCGTTCGACCGGATGGACCACAGGTATCTCCTGGGCACTCTGCGGGCTTTTGGCTTCAGGCCCCGCTTTGTGGGCTTTCTCCAGGTGCTGTACGCTTCTGCAGAGTGTTTGGTCGAGCTCAACTGGACCCTGACCACACCGGTCAGCTTCGGGCGGGGAGTACATCAAGGCTACCTGCTGTCAGGCCAGCTGTATACTCAGGCCATCAAGCTCTTCCTCTGTCTTCTTCACAAGAGGTTGACGGGGTTGGTGCTCCATGAGCCGGAGATGCGGCTGGTCCTGTCGGCATGCGCCGACAACGTGCTCCTCGCAGTCCAGGACCCGGGAGACCTGGCACAGGTGGAGGCCTGCCAAGCAGTCTACTCAGCGGCCTCCTCCGCCCAGGTCAACTGGGTCAAGAGCTCTGGCCTGGTGGTAGGGGCCGGGTGGCAGGTGTGCTCCCTCCCACCCGCACTTCAGGCCATCAGGTGGAGCGCGGGTCCACTGCTCTATCTCGGCATTTTTCTCTCTGCCACGCATCCCTCTCCGCCGGAGAACTGGCAAGGCTTAGAGTCCAGGGTGGCTGGGCGGTTGCGGAGATGGACGGGACTGCTCCGGTGCCTCTCGCTGTGTGGGAGGGTACTGGTGCTTAACCAACTCGTCCTGTCCATGCTCTGGCACCGTCTCAGCACCCTGGTCCCGCCCCCGGGTTTCCTGGATCAGATCCAGCAGCGGCTGCTGCGGTTCTTCTGGCCAGGACTGCATTGGGTCTCTGCAGGGGTTCTCCATCTTCCCCTGGAGGAGGGAGGGCAGGGCCTGACGTGTTTGCGCATGCGGGTTCGTGTCCTCCGCCTGCAGACCCTGCAGAGGCTCCTATTTTATGCCGGTAGTCCGGCGTGGAGCATGCTTGCACATGCTTTCCTTTGCTGCTTCCGAGGGCTCCAATATGAGTGGCAGCTCCTTTACTTGAGAGGTCTTCTGCGAGACCACTCCGAGCTGCCGGCCTTCTACCAGGACGTCCTCCAGGCCTGGAAGCTGCTAGAGGCGACCAGGTCTTTGGGAGCCACCGTGGGGGCAGACCTCCTCGCGGAGCCCCTGCTACACAATCCCCATCTACATGTGCAGGCGGCGGAGTCCCCCTCAGTGCACCAGAGGTTGGTCCTGGCAGAAGTCACAAGAATCGGAGACCTCCTGGACTACAACCGGAGATCCTCGGGTGCTCGCCCAGCGCATGGGGCTCTCCATCCTATGTACTCCCCGGCGTGTACTTCAGGAGGTGAAGGATGCTTTGCCACCCACCGCTCGGGTTTATCTTGACAAGGTCCTGTGAGAGAGTGCACCCTGCCCGCCCCTCACCCCTGGCCCGCCTGACCTATCCATCGGCCCTAAACCCCGCATACCTCCCCGACTGCCTCCCACTCGTTACCTGACACGTTGCAGCTGGTCCCCTTCTGAACCGCGCCAAAGAGTCACCTGTACACATTCGTGCTTCACACACTCCACTTCCCCACCCTTGTGTCCCGCCCAGACACGAAGGGGCGGGACCTCCTACCACCAACAGAAGGTGGGGAGCCCCGGTGGGTCAGTCTCTATTCCACCTTGGTTCCACGGCCCACCGGGGACATCAGCTGGAGAATCCTCCACGGAGCTGTGAGCACGGGTGTGTATTTGGCGTGGTTCACCCCCATTCCCGACACTTGCCCCTTCTGTGATGAGAGGGAGAACCTGGTGCACGTCTACCTCGAGTGCACCAGGTTACAGCCCCTCTTTCAGCTCCTCCAGAATCTTTTTTTGAGGTTCTGGCTGCACTTCTCCCCTCTCCTGTTAATTTACGCACACCCCATCCGAGGCCCCACAAAGTCGCGGGACCTCCTGGTCAACCTCCTCCTGGCTATCACCAAGATGGTAATTTATAAGACCAGGGAGCAGAGGTTGGCCGAGGGAGGGGCCTGCGACTGTGGGGCCTATTTCTGTTCCTGCATCTGCTCCCGTATCCGGGCAGAGTTCCACTGGGCGGCGTCTGCTGGCTCTCTCAGGACCTTCGAGGGGCAGTGGGCGCTGTCCAGGGTTCTCTGCTCGGTGTCTCCATCCGGTTCCCTTGTTTTAGCCCTTTGACCCTCACACCCGTCCCTGTTTTCTTTTTATTTGTCCCAAGTAATTACTTGGTTTCCTGGGCTCAGTAGACTCTCCCCATAGGCTGGGGGGCAGTCCCTTAGATGTAGGACCCACCTCCCAGACTCCAATAGGCACAACTTCTTGTGTGATCTCGGGCCAATCACTTATACCCAAACACATATAGATACTGGCAGACTTACCCAGCATTGCCCGTGTCCTTCAGGGCAGGGCCTTGGGGAGGTTCAGGGGGCTATTTTTCCTAACTGGTCCCCCCCCAGCTGCCATGGGCCTTTTTTCTCCCCGTTCACCCCAGTGCTGCAGCCAAGGGCCAGGAGGGAGGGAAAGGGTTTGGGGCAGGAGGCTACTTATCTGGTCTGATAGCAGTTAATATGGCAGAGCCCCAGCCATGCTGGCCACTCTCTTGGTGGTGTGGCTGCCCCCACTGGACACTCTGTAGGATAGCTCTCCTCTGTAGGCTCCCTGCCCTCAGTGGCCACTCTCATATCGTGTCCCTCCAAACAACAGCCTCTCCCTTACCTTTAAAAGTAAGGTGCTTTTGAAAATGCCACTAGGCACTTGAATACCTTTAAAAATCTAGCTGTTAGCCTCTCTTGTGCCTCAGTTTCCCATCTGTACAATGGGGATAATAGCATTGCCCAACCACACAAAACATGAGACAACGTGGTTTGGGTCCTGAAGAAAATGAAAGAACAGAAGAAGAGTGCTGCAGAACACAAAAGCTTGTCTCACCAACAGAATTTGGTCTAATAAAAGATACTACCTCACCCTCCTGGTGCAAATCAACATAGCTTCATTGACTTCAGTGGAGCCTAGGTGCTCCTAGAATACAAGTAACGATCAGTAATAAGTTTCCCTACACTGTGATATCATTTTTTGAACCTGTGTGTGTGGGGGGGGGGGAAACAGTATAGGGAAAATTTGGGGAAAAGAGCCTTTTAAAAAAATGAAGATTACTTAGTACAAATGCATAGATTGTAAGCCCATAATGGAGCATTAGATCACCTAGTCTGTTCTCCAGTATATCGGAGATATAAATTTCACCTGGCTACAACTGTATTGAGCCCAGGAACTTGTATGGCAAGGCATACCTTTCAGAAAAGCATCCAACCTTGCTTTGACAGCTTCATGAGAAGGAGAATCCACCCCCAAATGACTGGCACTATTTGCCTTACAGCCTGACCGCCTGAGGGATGAGGAAATTGCAGAGCTGGAGGAATCTTTCAGGAGCTTGACTTGTCAACAGGAGAGCAACAACATGAATGAGTACAACTCTTTAAACTCCTCATCTCTGCATTATTGTTCTGGGGGGAGCACTGTGCCAGCAGGAGCCACCTTCATCTTTCAGGAACAACAATTTGGTGAGTGGTCACAACTGAGCCATCAGACACTTAAAGCCCTGGGTCTTCCACTCTTTAAACTCCACAAAGGAGAAAGGACTTGTTCTTTCAAGTCCTTGAATCAAAAACAGAATTTCTCAAATTATAAGCATAGGAACATAGGAGTTGCTATATGGCAGCACCCGGTCTCTGACTGTGGCCAGCACTAGGGAATATCCACGTTGTAGTCAGGAGGCATGATTGCAGCATGCATAGCCACACCCAGCTAGCTTTGATTGAGCTAACTTTATAAAAACAGCAGTATGGTCACAGTACCATAGGCAACAGCATGGGCTAGCCAAGTGAGGACAGGCCAACTCAGGACATATGGGGCAGCTGGCTTGTGCCACCACATCCCCGTTGCTCTTGTTTTTTCAGCTCACTCACGCAGCAGTCACACCTCCTGATTGCTGGGTAGATATATGCTTAGAGGTAGGTGCAAGGAACCCTACTGTAGGCAGTTATGGTATGTAACTTACCCTGAGGGAAAGTTCTTCCCATCCCATTAATGAGATGCAGGCTTGTAGTCAGAGAGTTTAAGGCCAGAAGAGACATTAGGTCATCTGCTCTGACCTCCTGTGTCCCACATGCCAATGCCCAGCACCTGCACACTACAGCCAATTACTGCAATGAGACCAAAGTATCACAGCCCACAGAAGACTAGACTATTACCTGCTACAGGCTGAGAATAGGTGGAAAACAGGTGCACCAGAGCCCAAGGCCTCCACAGTAAGAGGGAAATGATTAAGGGAAAATCCTGGTAAATGACCTGCGCACACACACAAAGGTCATGGCCCATCTAACTCAGGGAAAATTCCTTCCCAGTCCCTCACAGAGTGAGCAGTTGGATGCACAGGAACCAGCCAGCCAAGCACTTGAGAGAGAGAGAGCGCTCAGTGATGTGTTGGAGCACTGGTGCCCGCTAAGGATGTGAAATATCAGCTAATTGACTAATCAAATAGTCGATGTATTTTGCATCAACTATTCGATTAGTCGATAGGGTGCCTCTGCCTTTGAAGTGTAACAACAGCCCTAGGCTGTTAGACAAACCTATGTCTGAAGTTAGGAGCCCTGAAAATGAAGGGCTAATGGCACTGATTGAGCAGATAGCTACCTGAGTTTCCCCTCACATCCCTGCCAGTGTATCTCAACTGTAAGTTGCTGCACCCCAGCTGCCTCTTGTGAGCAGACAGATTTTTAAATGGTCATAAACTCCAAAATGGGTTTGTGGGGTGCACAGTAGAGTCCACCTGGGTCATTGCTGAGTATGATTTAGGCCCATCTAAGGATTTTACATGTAAAAAGCAGGGTAGGATCTGCCCTCATTGTTTCAGGGTTAACAGAAAAAGCTGAGAGTACTTAAAAATGGAACAGAGAAAAAGCTCAGAAAGAAGAATCTGGGGCTTTTAAAAGGGTGAGGACAGGCTGTGTTAGGTAAGGGGGGACAGCCAAGAGAAAAGCAAAGTCCATCAAACAAACGAATAGTTATGTCCCTGTTTGACAACTTAGCAAAATGTGCAGCCCCAACTGGCCTCAAAGGGCATTCTAAACATATGGCTAGTTCATCCACCAAGCTGGACAGGTCTTTATTAAGTATGAACACACTTCGATACATGGGTCACTATACTCTAATCTTGATAGCAGGTGCTAGCTGCTCAAAACCAGAAAATAGCACATTTTAACAGTCACAAATAAGTTTCTGCTAATTGCCACTTAGCAAAGATAGCTCTGCCCTTGGAATGAATGGATACTGAATGTTTGTTAGTATAAATTGTGGACTCAAACCCTTCCCTCCTCAGCAGGTTTTATAAAACATGCATCACACAGTCACTACCTCTACATCTAGGTTACCTAGGATACGATCTCTCATAGTCACAGACTGGATGAGCGGTGAAGAGATTCTCGGTGGTAATGACTCCCCTACTGGTAGTGAAACACCATTTAAAATTCACATTCAAGGATGAAAAAGAAGCACATACAAACTATGAGGTCTGCTGACACAGTAAAAACTCTGTTATCCAGCATTCGATTAACCAGAAAGTTCAATTAACTGGCACTTCCCAATACAAATCTTCAATTTAGTAACCAGGCCTAGTATACTACTCAGCACCAAGGTTATGTCTATGGCCATTTTTCCAGAAAAACTACACTTATATCAACACTGCAATTACATTCTTTTGAGAGAGAGTCAAAAGAATGCAGCGGTTATTCCAACACTGGTAAACCTCTTTCTATGAGGAAGAAACCTTTTTCCAAGCTCTTTCAGAAAAAAGCGTGTGTGAACAGAGAAGAGGGGTTTTTCTTTTCTTCAAAAGAAGAGGCCTCCAGGAAAAAACACAGGTGCCCTAGTGGCCACTCCGTCCATAGTAATCACAACTTACATGCAAGATAGCGTCCATGCGGTGTGGATTGCTTTTTCAATGTGCTTTTGCTGTGTGGACGCTCTCTTTTGAAAGAAGTTTTTTTGGAAGATCTTTTCTGGAAAAGCTTCCAAAAGAAGCCTGCAGTCTAGATGTAGCCTAAGCTGTGCGGTGGTGTGTACCACCAGATGCTTAATCAGTTCTGCCCAGCCAGGGGCTCAGGGCTCTACATATGGAACTGCCTGGCTGGGCAGGGCTGATTAAGCAGCTGCAGGGCCATGTTGCTGCACAGCTTAGAGGGAACTTTGCTCAGCAAGTTATGCAATTGCCTATTCTGTACTCTACTTTTATGCAGAAGAGGCAGAAGACAAATAAGCAAACTGAAATCAGGGATTTATTCCAAAAAGCAGCTTTCAGGGGGTGTCATCGGGTCATTACAGATTCAGCCCAATCTCCTACACCTTCTGTATCTACTGCATGAAGTTAGGGCCCCTGAAAATGAAGGACTAATGGCATTGATTGGGCAGATAACCACCCAAGTTTCCCCTCGCATGTCTGCCAGTGGACCTCAACTGAGAGCTGCTGCTGTTAATAATTAATATTGAGAATGGTGACCCTGACACACTGAAAGATCTTAAAGTGCCTTCTGAGTCACCAGAGAAAGATTCAATAGTGTTCAGTGTGTCTTCAGTGATCTGGGTGTGCACCCGCGCTGTCCAGAGTGATATGTAGTGTCACATGATAACCTACTGTATAGAAAACTTTGCCTGTGAACACCTAAAAGAGCCACTCTGCAGTGCAGCACTACTACTGGATTGGGAAGTTCCTGTGCACTGTGTTATATTTTACTCATTTAATTGTATTCCAATTATTTGAAAACTGGCATTCAATTGGTAAAGTATAACTTTTGGTTAACCAGAATGTTGGATTAACAAGCATCTCCCTTACCTCCAACATGCCGGATAACAGAGCTTTTACAATAATGCCACAAACAACAGCATCCCTTTATATTTTCTATTACCACAAAGCATACACATGAAAGGCTGCTAAGAAATGCTCAGAGCAATTACACATTGTACTTAAAGAAATCCCCACAATCACAGATTGGTTGATTAGTACGAATATAAGACTCTTATAAACAAATTTCTATTGCACTGATTTCAAAATCTGAAATTTATAACTGGAACTAGCTGGCATTTTATCCTGGAGGAGCTGATGAAGTTGGTCACAGTGTCAGCATGCAGATCAGTTCAGTTATCCCGGCTTCCCTTTCTCTGTATATGCTGATCTGGATGCAGTTTCTCTTTCCTAATGCCCTTATCATGCAAAATGTATCTCTTTAAATTCAACCCTGGCACAAGCCCCCCAAGTGCTCACTGAGGAGTGAGTTAATGAAAACTGCAGCTAACAAGCAGTGGGTACAACTCCATGATAGAGTTTAATACACTACACACATCAAGGTTTTTTCCTTGGGGATCTTTAGCATACTTATGCCTCTGTACAACAAAATGTTATGTACACCTTAACATGGCCTTGTTGCTTCAGTGCAGTGATGAACCGGGACTCCAATGTGTTAAGCACTTTGTACTATCTTTAAGTCAACAGAACACTCACACCAGACGACCATCAAAAATTTGCCAAGCTTGTGTCGAAGAAATGGAAGCAGGTGGGGAGGTCTTTGCAGAAGAGCTGCCGTGCCCTTCGTGATCCTGTTATTGACAACTTGGCCCACGAATATGACCGAGAGGGATTGTATGAGCAAGCATACCAGCTCCTTCTCAGGTTTATCCAGTCAGAGGGCAAGAGAGCCACATTACAGAGGCTGATTGCAGCCTTGGAAGAAAACAGTCTCATATCCACGGCAGAAGATCTCTTGGGCCTCCACCATAGTGAGAACAACACATCATAGACAAGGAAGGGAGAAGCCAGGAATTTGCTTGTTTCAGACAGTTTCCAAGACTGTTGTCAGTGTCCCAGGAATGTAAAGCTCAGTCAACCACCATGATATCTACTAGTGGAGAATGCTAAGGAAAAGCCACGGTGCTGTTACCAAGTCAGCATGTGTACTGAATTACTACAGGGTTGACACACGTCATTGCACACCATTGCCAGGAGACAATCAATGCTGTTATGGGCTGGGGAGAATGGCTTCCCATTGACTCCCAGTAAGTATCCTTCTGGGGAGACACGTTGCAGTGCTACGTCCCAAGCCTATAGATTATGCCAACATGGTGTATGTCAAAGAGCAACTGTGGGCCTAGAGAGTCTTTTGGAAAGCATTCTACCATTGCTTAGAAATAATTTTGCTAATTGAATATAGTACAAACTTGGAGGGGTCCCCCCTTCATTCTTCACAAATAAGGACATTTCATGACAACAATAACTCCCCACCCAACCCACTGAAAGCTTCTCTGCTCTTTCCTTTCTCACCCTACCAGAAGCCATCCTCCTTACTCTGATAAAGTTGCCAAGCAAGCCATGAAGTCCATTTATCACATCACTGGCTCTCTTTAAAACCTGTCCTTGGTTTGGCCAGAGATGTCCAATAACGCTGCCCTCTGAGACATCACAAACCAGGAGAGTCAGGCGTTGCGTCGAGTCTTTCTTTGGCACGCTGTGATTCTGTGACAGCCAAGAATCAGCTGTGCCTGGGGTGCCAGGTTCACATGCTCTGGATTTCAAGAGGAAAGTTTGTGAAAGTACACAAAAATAGATAGGGTCAGCTTCTCCTCTCAGATTCCAAGATCACACTGGTTTCAGTAGGTACAGTAACTCCTCCCTGAAGGTTGTTTCATTGTTGTTTATCCATTAGAGTACATGCATGTTTAAAGTTGTGCACTGCTCCTTTATAATGTTTTTTTTTTTTTGAGAAAAGCAGCTTGTCTTTTGGGGACTTGGAACCAGGGTGGGCCAGAATCCCCCCCCTTTACCTGTCCCTTAAGTTCCCTGTAAAGTACTGTTCAGCTGCCCTCCTTTTGTCTTGATGCTGCTCTGGGGAGGCCCCTGCTTGCTGTGGGGGGTGAAAAGGGAGATAGATGCTAATGTAAGGGTGTCCCGCTGCCCTGATTGCACACACCCCCTCTCCCCCATGTCATACCCCATCTCCACAAAGCAGGTTGCAAACAGCTACAGATTCCCAAGTCTAAACCCTAATCTACAGTACTTAAAAGGGCAGTGTTCTTAAAGGATGTGTTATTTTGAGACAATTAGCATTGTTTTGAAATAGCAATGCGAGTGTCTACACAGCCATTCCGTTATTTTAAAATAATTTTGAAATAACAGATGGCTTATTCTGAAATCTGTAAACCTCATTCTATGAGGAATAACACCTGTTCTGAAATAGTTATTTTGAAATAAAGCATGTGTAGACGCTCCACTGCTGCTATTTCAAAATAGCCCCTCATCAGGGCCATTCTAAGTTATTCCTCCCCAGTGTCTTCTGGGGCTCTACATCAACATTAGGGAAGCCTGCCTCAGACTAATTTTGAGGTTTCCCTGCAGTGTAGACGTGCTATTTTGAAATAAGCTATTTTGGAATAACTATTTCAGAATAGCATATTTCGAAATAAGCATGCAGTGTAGATATACCCAAAGAGTCAGTGTGTGTCTGTCTGCCCCCTCCCCCTCACACACAGACAGTGTGTGCATCTGCCTATCTCTCTCACACAATGTGTCTCTGTGACACACACACACACACACACACCCTTGGAACTGTGCAGCTGTGTATGCTCCAGAGGGATTGTGTGGCTTCATCATCATGTTCAGTTTCTGCAAGGAAGTCTTTACAGCCACTGCCCTGTGTGTATTGTGTTTCCTCCCTCCTGTCTCAGTCCATGCTGCCGCTAGAGAGCGAGGCTACATTAACGCAACACATTAACCCTCAGGGGCTCAGCCTCGTTCTAGTTCATCATTTAGTAGCTAGACATCCCCTAGGAAATAGTCTACCATCTGGTTCTACCACCTCAACCACGCTTCACAATCAGCATTGCTGGGAACAGTGATAAATTGTTTGTTTAAAATGTATACTGTATATGTACACTAGAATACTTGTCTGGCATTGCCCAGATGCTTCAGGGCAGGGAGCTGGCAGTGTGGGGGGTGCAGGAGTCAGGGCGGGGCCTTGGAGATACGGGGGGCAGTGCAGGAGGATGGGAGTGTGGTGTGTGTGTGTGTGTGTGAGTGAGAGTTAGGGGGTGAGGTGAAGCTCAAAGTGTGGGGGGTCCCATCCCATCTTTTCTCTTTCCCCAGCCCCTCCCCTGATCACCAGGGGCCTTTTCTCTCAGCCAATCTTCTCCCCCAGCTGGCAGAAGCCTTTTCTCTCCCCCTGCTCCCCTCCAGCAGCCAGAGTCCTTTTCTCTCCCTCCCAGTCTTGCCCAGGCACCACGGACCTTTTCTCTCCCCAACCAGACCACCAGAGGCCTTTTTTCTGTCCCCAGACTGCCCCCCTGGCTGCCAGGGGCCTTTTATCAACCCCCCCCCCCAGCACTGTGGCCAAAGGCCCGGGAAGGGGGGAAAAGGTTTGAGGCAGGGGTGTTACTTACCCAGTGTGCTGGCAGGCAAGATGATGGAGCCCCAGCTCTGGTGGCCACTCCCTTGGTGGTATGGCTGCCCCCAGTGGCCACTCTGCAGGATAGCTCTCCCCTGTGGGCTCTCTGCCCCCAATAGCCACTCTCAGTATCATGTCCCTCTGAACAGCTCTTCCCTTTGCGTGTTATGGAAAACAGTCCCTTTCCCAGTACTTCCATTTGTGCTGGCACAACCAAACCCTGACCTTGCTTTCAGTTCGAATCAGAGGAAGCTGCATACCAAATTTGGTGACTCTAGTTCTTACTGTTTAGGAGTTCTTGAACAAATGGACTTGCAGTCAGTCAGACAGACAAACGCAGAAATCTCTAAAATGTATATATAGATACTATCTTTGGTCTGCTGATTTTTTTTTCCTGGAACCTAGCTCTCCCTATTTGCTTTAATTCCTATGGGGAAACTGAATTCACTTAATGTTGTTTGGCTTAAAGTAGCCTTTTTTTCAGGAGCATCATTACAGTGTTCAGTGAGGATTTACTGCATGCCCAGGCTGTAACAAGAGCTGAATTTGTGCCTTAGCCTATAAGAAAATATACACCATATAAGTGAGTGTAAACAGTCACATATCATATGATAGCTTGCTTTCCCATGGCATCCTGGCAGATTTTTACTTATCTTTAGACCTTTTATTAACTCCATCTAGCCTTGCCCTCTGTAAATGATCACAGAATGCCAGACAATCCAGGGGGGACATTTCAGATTTGGTGGTGAAGGGTGGATCTGCCAGTGTGTGTACTCATATAAAAGTCACTCACACTACCTCTCAAGGGCAGTGGCTCTCCAATGGGCAAGCACTAATGTCCTTTTAAACCATTCAATGTTTTAACTTATTCCTGTAAGCACTTATGCCACCTTTGGCAGAGACAAATAAATTCCCTGATAAGGAAGAGCACAGACCTGGGATTCAGATGTAGGTTCAATTCAGAGTTCACAGGAATACCACACCCTGCCTGCTAGAATGACACTGTGTTTGTCACAGTGGAGTCTGACCATTCTATTGCAAGTGGAGACAGTTTGCTTTGGATCCCCAAAGTCAGGAGTATTCACACACAGGGTTTATTAATATCAAAGAGGATATGGCAAGTATAAAGGGTGTCAAAGGGTATGTCTACACTGCAAAGCTATTTCTGGATACCACAGCAAGCCCATTATTTCAAGCTCGCTATTCTGACATCTCTGTACACCTCATTCTACGAGGAGGAAGGGACGTTTCGAAATAGTGATTTATTTTGAAATTTGGTGCTGTGTAGACAATGCCAAATGACAAAATAAGCTATTTCAAAATAGCATCAAAATAGGATACACAATTTGCATAGCTCAAATTGTGTATCTTATTTTGAGTTACAGTGCAGTGTAGACGCACCCAAAGGGAGCAGAACTGGAACCTCATTTTGGACCCATCTCCAATAAGACACAACATTCCTGCTGGCCCCCGACAGAACTGACTTTACAGCAAGCCATTTGATGAAGTGCATTTTAATTAGCACAAACTGAAAACATCTTTTTTTAAATCTGTTTTGTTATTGCTTTTTACAGTAATGGGTCTTAGAATACAAGATGATATGCCTGCTGTCCTGTCAATTGTTAACTAACATTTCTAAACTATCACTTTGTAGTCTTCCTTAACTGGATGCACAATCTTCTTCTACTCAGATTAGTAGAAGGGGAAACACGGCCAATATTCCACCATCAAAAATGTACTGTTCTATACCTCAAGAGTCTACCTTTCGTCAGATTTTTTAAATTGCTGTTGCCATTTTTACATCTGTGGATGAAGCATGAATTACTTTACCAACCCTGTGATTTTTATGCCTTTGCTAGTCATGTGTGTTCCCTCTTACTCACAAAATTCCTTTCAAAAGAGTTAGAGCTCTTGGCAGAGCATATAGAATAACATCACTTTTACTAGCATTCACAGGTGTCTTCTTTCAGAGAGATGAAGTAAGAGGGTTTTCCAGTGGCATTACATAATGATGCTCTCAAGCGAATGCATAGTGGGTTAGGATCACTGGGAATGGCTACATTTCCTAGCATCTTTTCATTGATAATTTATTCTAGAATTGGCAGCTCTCCTCTAGCGATGGTGAATTCTGTCTTCAAACCAACATCCACTTAAGCTCCTATCCCACAGTAGTTCGTTCTGACCAGATGACTTTTAGCACCATATGGCACTTTGAGCCAAATTCAGATCTAGTGCCAGCAGATGCAACTCTCATGGAAGTCTCTGGGACAAACTCAGCATTTAATGTAAATGGTACAGAGTAAGCTGCATTGATTTGGCATTCAGCAGCAATCCAGTTCTGATCTCACCTCTATTTTATCCCTGTGTGACTTCTCTGAAGTCTGTGGAATTAGTCCTGATTTACTCTAACGTACAGAAAGAGCGTGTCTTACACAATAAAGGGGAAGAAGGTGACCTGTCAGAAAGAAAATAAATGAACAGCAATGCATAGAATATATGAATGGGACTGGTTTACCTTGCTGTACAGTATGAATGAAACCAGAGGAAGAGGGTCAAGTTTCAAGAGGGACCTAGCTTGGTGAGGCACCAGGAACTCAGCAATATAAACTAGGGTCAGGTTGCTACTACACTAGATCTTTAGCAAGAAGAGTAAAGTTCTGATACCTGTAACTCTACCAGTCTCCCATGTCACTTATTGCTAATGAAACACACATCTTCCAGCAAATTGTTTTTCCTGGTGAACTTCCTTCTCCTTTGCTGTGTTAGCTACATGCATTTTTTTTACACACTTGAGTACCACACAGGTGCAAGTAGGATGTTCATTCACCACTTAATACCAGTAATCTAATCCCCCCTCTGTGGTGCACATCAGTGGTTTTCAAAATACAGGTCACAACCCAGGACTGGATCATGGAATGTCAGGTCTTGTTACTGCAAGACGGGCAGGTGACCAGTGGGGGTGCTAACACAGGCTGCCTGCCTCTCTTGGCACTGCAGACTGTTCTGTGCCCCAAAGTGGCCAGTAGCAGGCCTGGATGGGGGAGCAGGGCAGAGTGCACAGAGCTCTATGTTCTGCCCCTGCCCCAAACACTAACTCTGCACTCCCATTGGTTGGGAACCTACTGCTGGCTGCTTCTGGGGCACAGCATGGTGTGTGGTGCTAGGAAAGGCTGCCCCTCTGACCAGGAGCCACTCAAGGTAAGCCCCTCCTGCCTCAGCCCTGACCTTCCCATTAAACCAGAGTGCCCTCTTACACCCCAAAGCTCTCATCCTCAGCCCCACTCCAGAGCCCACACACTAGTCAAATGATGTTGGGTCATGGGCATCAACAATTTTCTTCACTGGGAGAAAAAAAGTGTGAAAACTGCTGGTATAGACTGTGGTTTGCATCACTGTTGAATTTTGATCTAAACCTTGACACTGGTTCTATATCTTAATGGGAAACTGAAGCTGTGCCTATGGTTTTCTCCAAGGCCAAACATGCTATTATTTTGAATGCCACAGAATATTAAACACAAATGAAGGCATTAATAAGCCTAAAACAAAATTAACAGATTAAATATTAAGCAAATACAGAGATGAGGCCAAAGTAAATTCCCAGGAAAGACTCCAATAGGGTTTTTTTGTGATACAGATTGTTTCTGTAGTATTATTAGTCTCTCAAATTGTAATGTGTATTTTTCAGTCTGGCAGAGAGAAAAAGAGATTGATCCAAACCATCCTTTAATGGCTTCTTTTGGCATAGCTGAGCTAAAGAGTTTACACAACTAAAAAGATGAAGTTTAAAATGGCCACTTTGACATAAAAACTTAACTAGATTTATATGCACCATAGCTGTAACCATGTTGGTTCCAGGATATTAGACAGACGAGAATGGTGAGGTAATCTGATATTGCCTCACCCCCTTGTGTAACTAGATTTATGATGTAAGTAAGTCCAACTGTGTTTAAAAGTGCACTGAAAGAGAATTATCAAACTGGAGCGACAAAGTGGAGGAGATATTCCTTGTTGGACCAACTGCTTCTGGTGAAAGAGAAAAGCTTTCAAAACTAGAGATCTGAAGAAGAGCTCTGTGTAAGCTCAGAAGATATCTCTGATATCTCTAATATCTCGGGTCCAACACAGCTACAACACTGCAAATATCATATTGAACAGTAAAAGTGTGATTTTCAGAAATCAGTAGGGGTATGTCTACACAGCAAAGTTATTTCAGAATAACGGCCATTATTTTGAACTAACAATGCGAGCGTCTACACAGCCATTCCGTTATTTTGCCTCTGGTGGCTTATGTGGTTAGCTCCAGTAATGAATTCACTTATATAGATATGTGGGCAGAGTTGGCACCGCGGCTGATTGCAGGGCTGCGTTCCTGGATGTTTATGATCTACATGTTTTGTTAGTCTTTAAAGTGCTACCAGACTATTTGTTGTTTTTTTAAGTTTATTCCAGAATAGTTAATTTCAAAATTGATGTGCAGTATACATGTAGCCTAAGAGTTAGGCATTTAGCACTGCTGAAAAATCACCCCCTAGATTAATTCTTCCACTTGAAGAACAGATGCAATGGTAGGTGCTTTAGAAACAATGGGATATGCCAGAAAGATACTCCATTTCAGCCTCAGTCCTAACCTCTGCTGCATACTCATGATGCACCAATTTATAATCCAAGAACTGCAAACAATTCTAAGAATAATGAATGCTTTTCTGTACTGCCAGTCCCAAGCATTCAGAAAGCATGACTCAGGACCCAAAAATCATGAGATTGCATTACAAATAATGAGTTTTTTTAAATAATAAATTTTTTAGTTCTTTTTATTTGACATCTGGCATGTGCATTTTTAGGATTTTACATTTTTAATCTTGTCTCTGCAATCATGAGAGCTAGAAACTTAAGGTTTGAGTTGTTGCCTCTCTTAAATGAATGCTAAAATTCTGGTTTAGTTACATGAATCCGGTGCCTGAGACTTTAAGAAAAACACCAAATATGAGACTTGTGAAAAAATTGAGAGAGTTGGCAAGACTGGGTTTTATAACCAAGGAGTCATAATAATGCAGACCTCAGAGGAAAACATGGTTGACAACCAGGACATACTTTGTATCCTTACTAAGAGGGCAGTTTAGAGTTCAGGGCTTACTGAAGCAATCAAAATCAGGTTGCTTAGATTTTTAACCTCCCAAGTAGAGGGTCTCTTAGAAATATGTAAAAGGAGTATCTTTATCTCTTATCAACAGAGGGTGGCAGTGTAAACATGATTTGGCAACCTGTGAATGTCAACAGTATTTTGTTTCCAAATCTTTCCAGTGTACATATAGCCTTACACCAGGGGTCGGCAATAATTTTTGTCTGGAGACCACTTCAAAAATTTGTGAAGTAGCCCCGGACTGCCCCAGAAGGGGTGGGGTCTAAACAGGAAGGAGTAGAGCTACCCACCCTTACGATTGGTCTGGGGTGGGGGAGCCCCTTTGCCCCCCTTTCCCACTAGGTACCCATGCCCTGGAAGAGGCTTGACACTCTCCCCCACCACCAGGTCAATCAGGGTCCGGGGGCAGGGAAGCACGCGAAGCCTCCTCCCGCCCTGCGAGAAGCATGTGGCACTTCGGGCTCCTTGTAGGGCCGGGGCAGGGCGAAGGAAGCGTCACGCAGCTCCCCCGTCCCCAGGCTCTGATTGGCCTGGGGGCAGGGGAGCACACAAAGCCTCTTCCGCTCTTCCCCCTCCCCCTGCCCAGCGAAGAGTGCGCGGTGCTTCAAAGTGCCATGTGCTCCTGGCAGGGCGGGAAGAGGCTTTGCACGCTCCCCTGCCCCCAGACCCTAATTGGCCTGGGGGCGGGGGAGCAGCAAGGCCTCCGCAAGCCGGATCTACCTGCTTGGCAGGCCGGATCTGGCCCCCGGAGGCCCTTTTGCCCACTCCTGCCTTAGACATTACCTGTGCCACTTACCTCAGAGCTGCTTCCCCCATCAGCATTTAAGCAACAGTATTGGAAGGGTCACTTTGAGATTCCATGGGCCTACTTGCTAGGATTGTCTAGTCGCTCTCCATCTTCAAAAGGGCCCAAAATCATTTGAGACTCAATCCTCCACATGCACCCCCTCCCCCCACCCACATACCACTTAAAATTTGAAAGCAAAAAATAGGTATCATGAACAATGAAAAATGTTTCAATTCTCTCAAACTGCTTGTTTAGATTGATTGGTAATTCTCTTATAAAAAGATGTCTTTGAAGGGATTTTAATGTTCTGTGCCTGACCCACTGAAACATTAGAAAGATACTGGAAAGGGAATGAGCAGGGTTTCTTTACCGTGAGCCAGGACCTCAGAGGTTATGACATCAGTGAAACTACTGCTTTATACCAGCTAAGGATCTGGCTTTGAGTCTTTTTTTAAAAAATGGGCCAAAATTTTGGGAAAGTTCAGATGTGGATCCAAACTTTGTAGGTTTTCCCTACTTCTGCTGAGGGTAAATCAGCTCTGAATTCCCTGGAAGTTCAGCTCCAGACTGAGATTAACAGTTTGCAGCTCCAGTCCAGTTTTGCTCAGGAATTTCAGTGCAGCACCATGTGCACCCAACTTCCAGCATTTAACCTCAATAGTATTTTGTTCTATTTTTTCTGACTTCTTCGCTAAATAAACATGTATTTTTGGTAAATATTGATTGCCTATATCAGTTAATATTTTTACAATGGTTTTAGAAAGAGAGAAATTAATGTGGCTTTCTTTGGCTCAGCTTTCATTTCTTACTTAATAAAACTTATTAAAAAGAGGAATATAATCAAATATGGATGTCACAATGGTAAAAAGAAATGAGTGCTCTTCGGGAAGCTCTGAATGTATTTACTATCTTCATAATCTCTGACACCATATCCACCTGAAAGATCCTGAGATACTTAGATTGTAAGCTCTTTGGGCCCGATACTTTTTGTTCTTTGTTTGCACAGCCCATCGCACAATTGGGTCCTGGTTTGTGACTGAGGCTCCTAGGCCCTTTGGGGTAATACAAATAATAATATTAAGGAGAATCCTGCTATTCAGAAACAGGAATGGGCAAAGTCCATGTGGTTTGGATTCTAGCAACAGCTGTGATATTTGGTTTGCAAGGTTCCCCCCCCCCCCGCACTCAGTTAAATGCTCTGGTTTGATATCACAACCAGGCTTCTCTGCTAAGTTCCAAAGAGGTTTCACCAATAACTCTGATGGGACTGTCAGCAAATATGTCAGAGATAGAGGCTTGTTACAAAACTTGAAGACAAGCAAAGTTCCCCTAGTTTCAGTGCCATTGCTCATCAACTACAGCATCCTGCCATCCTGCCATGAGGGCAGGGAACTGGACTCCATGACCTCTCGAGCTCCCTTCCAGTTCTAGTGTTCTATGATCTGAGCATTTTACAGACATCATTGAACTTATCCTCATAACATGCCTGAGAGGTAGAGAATGATTACCTCAGTTTTACAGAAGAGAAACTGAGGCATGAGGGTATTAATTTGGCAGAACCAGGAATTGAACTTAGGAGTGAAATTCTGTCCCAACTCAAGTCAATGGGAATTTTACCATTGACTTACTTAAGTGGAATCAGGATTTTACCACAGGTCTACTAAGTCTCAGTCCAGTATCTTAGTGACCGGATCATCTTTCTTTCACTTATCACACCGGTCTAATTCTAACTCCATGGAGCAATGTATTGGGCTAGGGTCTCGCCATGAAGGGCTCACTGCCCTAGTGATGGACAAGGGTGATTTCTGACACAAAAGCCAAATCTGATCATGAGCAGTTCTGGTTCTCCTTTGACAGGGTAGGATTTTGCTTGTTTAAAAGCTTCGCGTGCCAGAATGAACAATCTGCTCAACCTTGTCGAGTGACTCTTAAAGGACAAGATGCCATATAGTAGGTTGCAGAACCAGAGCCAGCTCAAAGAATGCCCTTTAAAGCATGGTGATGGGGAACAGCAAATCATACATATGCTCACATTACAAAAATATGACACTCTCTACCTCAGAGACAGTGAAAGAGACAGCAGGAGAACATAGACACATGGGAGAGGAAAACAAGGCACAAGGGAACAATGACCAGGTAGCATTGTTAGCAGAGAGGGGTCCACTGTTCCTCTCTTACTGTCCAGGCCCTCCCCTCCCCCCACTGGGGCTACATCTACACTGCAAGGTTTTTGCGCAAAAACGGCCATTTTTGTGCAAAAACCTGCAGCGTGTCCACATTTCAAATGTGCTTTTGCTCAAGTAAATCAGCAGTTAAAATGGCAGAACGGGGGCTTTTTCCGGTGTAGATAAACCTCCTTTTATGAGGCATAACTCCTTTTTGCACTACAGCTCTTGTGCTAAAAGGCAAGCGTGACTGCTCCAGAAGTGTTTTTGCACAAGAATTGGCCTCCAGGAGAAAAAAATGGTGGCCACTGGGCCACCTCGGCCAACTCAATCAGAACTCTATAGTTCCTGTCTGCTGGCCGCCTTGTGGCTAGAAGTTTGCCCAGAGCAGATGCCTTCACCACAGAGCTCTGCTTCAGCCACAAATGGCCTCCTGGCAAGCTCCCCGAGACCCCCCTTAACCTTTCCAGGGACCAGCCACAGGGGTCACAGGACCCCCCCTCGAGGGGAACCAAGAGGCGTGCTCCCACCTAGAGCAGGCCAGAAATTGCCACCCTTCTGGAGTTGTGGGGCAAGGAGGAGTCCCTGCAGGACCCTAGGGCCAAACGCCACAATGTGGAGATCTACTCCCGCATGGCTGTATCCCTGGCAGAGTGAGGTCACCCTGCCCGGACCATGAAGCAAGTCCAGGCTAAGGTGAAGGAGCTCTGTCAGGAGTACGTTAAGGCCAGGGAGTGGAGGGGCGCTTGGGGCAGGGCCCCAAACCTGCCCCTACTACAAAGAGCTTCACTACATCCTTGGGAGGGGGGGACCGTCTTCCCCTCCATTGTGGTGGACTCCGGGCTGAAGCAGCCAGTAGTCCAGCACCCAGAGCCTATCCCTGAGCCAGAAGATATGGAGGGGCAGGTCCAGCCCCCAACGGAGGAGGAGGAGGAGGAGAAGGAGGAGGAGTAGGACCAGGACAGCGGGACCATCACCCTGTCCCTAGAGCCAGTCCCTGCCAGTATGGACATCTCCCAGGCCTCCAAGGAGACTTGGGAGGGATCTTCAGGTACGTTGGCACACACAAACACACACACACACATATACAGAGGGCTGAGGAGGTGGCCTCACAGTGTCGCGTGGGCTGCTAGGCCAGCACATGCTGCTGCAGGCTGGGCACATGCGACCACATGCAGTGAGCGGGTGCAGCATGTGGCCACAGCAGCCAGCCCCTCAATGTGCCCGGGAGCCTGCTGTCAGCCTCATGCGTGGCCACACGAGTCCTGCTTCCGGGGGGAGAGGAGGTGCAGCCAGCTGCAAGGGCATAGGCACGACCCCGCACCCCCCCCCCGCACACACACACATACACACACACGTGCCAGAGTGCTGCACACAGCACATGGGCATGCCTGCATGTGAGCGGCAGCAGCCTCTCCCAATGATAGTCCAGTGAACCACAGCTCTGTGTGCAGACCGCAGGGAGGGATAGGCTGCTCACGGCTCCTCTGCTGCCTATGCGGGGATCCACTGTGGCCATATACTTCCCTTGCCTGCCAGGCCGTGGTGTGTATGTCCCGGGGGGGAGGGAGAGGGCAGCATGGTCCTCTGGCCACCTCAGGGCCCCTGTGACACAGGGCATGCTCTGCAGGTCACACATGGCCTTGCACCTGGGACATCCCCCTCCTGTGGGCCGTGGACTGGTGTGGTCGCCGCTCACACAGGAGAGCATGGCCTCAGGGAACATGTGTGCAGGGAGGACTGACGGGCCTCTCCCTTTTCTGTGTTCTCCACAGCTGGGACAGAGGGCCCAGCCACACCACAGCTGCAGCCACCTGCCAGAGTCCGGGGGAGCTGCAGATGGGCCAGGCCTGGAGAAGAGCTCATGCAACAACACATCAGCATAATGAGCGACACCCATGACACCCTGTCGTGCAGGCTCAATGCAGACCTTGAATGGCGGGAGCCAGGGCTGGACCGAGCCATTCCGGTGCCCCAGGGAGACAGGTTAATTGCGCCCTGGGTTGGGGGAGGGCGTATGCGCAGCCCCGCCCCCCCCCCCCCACTGGTGTGTGTGTGTGGGGGGGGGGGGCGCATGCACGGCCCTGCCCCCCCCGCCAGCGTGTGTGTGGGGGGGGCACATGCATAGCCCCACCCACGCCCGGCACATGGGGGAGGGCACGCAGAGCTGGTGGTCGCAGGACACACGTGCCTGGCCCGGCCCAGCCTGGCTACCACTGCTGGCGTGCAGCCCAGGGCCGCCCAGGGTAGGCTGAGCCTGGCCATGCAGGGCCCCACGGCTGCGGGGGTTAACGTGGCCTCTGCCCCAGGCGGCCGCTGGGAGCTGCTGCAGCCTGCGATCCGGGAGCCAGGCACACAGCGCCTGATGGCAGCTATAAGGGGCACTGCGCGCCCCTTACAGCTGCCATCAGGTGCCCCCCCATAGGTTGGCACCCCGGGCAGCTGCCTGGCTAGCCCATGCCTTAATCCAGCCCTGGCGGGAGCATGTGTGGACAGAGATGATGTTGCGCTGCAACACCTTTAGCAACATCCTGTCCTGCATGGGGGAACACCTGCCTGATGCCACTGTCCCCTCCTATGGCCCTTGCCCATCCATCTGCCCGCCCTGCTATGCCTCTGCTCCCTACCTTCCCCATGGCCATCCCCCCTTCCCAAGTGATACCTATGGCCCCTCCTTCTGCCCCCCCCCCGCCAAACCTGACCCACCTGTAGCTATCCCCCCTGCCAACCCTAACCCAGCTGTAGCTGCCCCTCCTGCCCAACCCTTTCAGGTCCCCAGACCCACCCAATTCCGAACACGTCCCCACACCCGAGGTGGCAGAGCAGGCTGCCACACTAACCCTCCCAATTGTGAACCCCCATCCCAGTTCAGACAACCATCCTCCCCCTGCCCCCCGTCTGTTTATGTTGAATAAAAACAGACTCATTTTGTTTTCAAACCAAAGGTGTGTTTATTAGGAGGTCAGGGAAGGGGCAAGGGGAGGGGATGAGAGGAGGAAGGGAGAGAGAGAAAAGGCAGAAGCCCCTGTTGGGAAGGCCCTGGGGACAATTACTGGGGGGCCTCAGAGAACCTCTCCCTCAGGGACTCCCGGATGTGCACCCCCAACTGATGGGCCTGGCAGGTGGCAGCAGTCTGGGGCTGCTGAAACGCTCGGCCCTTGTGGCCAGCCTCTGCCACCCACCCTGGGAGTAAGGCCTCCCCCTTGCGCTCCACAATATTGTGGAGCACACAGCACGTTGCCACCATCTCGGGGATATTGCACTCCCCAACATCCAGGTGGGTGAGGAGGCAGCGGAACCATCCCTTGAGATGCCCGAAGGTGTACTCCACCTGCATACGGGCTCAGTTGAGGTGGGCATTGAACAGGTCCTTGCTGGGATCGAGGTGGCCGGCGTAGGGCTTCATTAGCCAGGGCATGAGTGGGTATGCCACATCCCCCATTATTCATACTGACATATTGTGCTCACCCACTGCAAAGTCCCGGCGGGGGGAAAAGGTGCCCACTTCCAGCTTGGTGCACAGGCTGGAATTCTGGAAAACTCAGGCATCATGCACCCTGCCCGACCACCCAACCTAAATGTCAGTAAAGTGGCCCCGGTGGTCCACCAGGGCCTGCATGACTACTGAGAAGTAGCCCTTGTGGTTGATGAACTGGGCCAGTTATTGTTCCGGGGCACAGATGGGGATGTGTGTGCCATCAATGGCTCCCCCACAGTTGGGGAACCCCAGGGCAGCAAATCTGCCCAAGGTTGCATCCAGGTCTTGGAGCTGAATGACTCTGCGCAGCAGCAGGGAGTTGATGGCCCTGATGACCTGCAGAAGGAAACAAAGGAAGAGACAGACCAGAGAATGAGAGAGGGGTTGCATGAGCCCTTGGGAGGTGCCCATCGCCCTCCCCTTCTCTGCCCCCCCAACCTCCCAGGAGCCACCCACTATGAGCCCATGCCCCCTCCCTAATTGCAAGGCTGTGTGAGGGTGGGACTGCACAAGCCCCCAGGGCCAGGCCTTTCCCCCCACCCCCCATCCACCCCTAAAGTCCCCAGTCCCCCCCTTTCCCGAGACTTCCCCTTAACCAGCACCCTCCCTCCCCCAGGGCAGGGACTGCAGCCCACGAGCTCCTTATCTGCATGAGGATGGCCCCAACGGTCGACTCCCCCACCCCAAACTGGTTGGCCACCAAGCGGTAGCTCTCCGGGGTGGCCAGCTTCCAGAGGGTGATTGTGACATGCTTCTGGACGGGGATGGCGGGCCACAGATGGGTGTCATGTCGCTGGAGGGCCGGGAGCGAGCCAAGCACAGAACTCAAGGAAGGTGGCCTTGCACATTCTAAAGTTGTGCAGCCACTGCTGGTCGTCCCTCCGCTCCATGACCAGCTGGTTCCACCACTACGAACTGGTCTCCAGCCTCCAGAACCTCCTGGGTCTGGTGGTGTGCGGCAGCCAGACCGGAGCAGCCACAGCCATGCAGAGGGACACGAGGAGGAGTTCAGTGTCCATGTCCAGCTGCAACAAGTAGGCTGCTGGGATCAAGTGCTGCAGAAACTGCAACATGGCCGTGTGAGGCTGTCGTGTGCCCAGGGGCAGCTCAGGCTCCATGGCAAACAGCAAAAGGCAAAAAACTGTGTTGTCCCCAAAAAAGCAAAGGGCAAACACAGCAGGAACTGATGAAGCTTTGCTTTGCCAAAGAGGCTAGCAAGCAGGCAGCAGAAACAGAGAAGTGTCTGTCCAGGGGGGTCCCTTTAAGTGTGCATCTCTGGAGGGCTCCAGCAACAGCACTCAAGAGCAAATGATGACCTCTAGCCCGGCTAGAACTGGTTCCAGGTGGCTTTTATATGTGGAAGAGCATCCAATAGTTTCTCTTGTGCAAAAGTGCATCGCAAAAGCGATGTGCTTTGAGGTGTGGACATGCTCTTGTGCAAGAAATTTTTGCACAAAAAGCTTCTTGTGCAAGAAGTCTGCAGTGTAGATGTAGCCTGAAACAGCAGCAGCTACCCACTGCAGAGAGGTAATGCTTAGGAGGCTCCCTGTTCATCTTCATCCTGTGGAAGGATGCAAAGAGACAGGAAAATCCCCAAACTCTCAGGGGGGGCATGCTCCTGCATCCACTCTGGGTTGCTAAGGCTGAGAGGGAGCATTGTAAAGGTGGGGGCAGGCTGGGGAGCTGCTGCTCCACAAGGAGTGCTCCTTTTCCACAGATAGCTGGCTTCAGGCTAGCAGTGCAGTACAGTATCCAGCCAGGTATCTGACTCCACTGCAGACTCCCAGCTCCACCTCCCCTGGGGCAAAATGAAAAGTAGGCACTTCCCCTCTCTGACTTTTAGTGGCTTGGTCCTGCTCCCACTGAGAGCAGTGGGAAGTTTGCCATTGATTTCCATGGGAAAAGAATAAGGCCACTAATACTAAAGGCCAGGACGTGGGGGGCTTGCATTGGGTGCACTATTTGTTAATAAGCCCTTATGTTCCAAGGAACTGCACGGTAGCTGAAGTTGCTCAGCTGTACCTCGCCATTACATTCGATAGTGTCCACACCTTCGTGAAGGAATGTTTTAGTTGAAGTTATTATTACTATTTTTTAACAAATTGCTTTTTGGACAATATGAAAATTTTTGAAAAAAATCCCCCTATTATTCAAAATTTCCCATTTTGCCAAAAATGAAAAAATAATATTACTAATAAATGCTTATCAGATGCCTTAACTCTTCCATAGCACTTTTCAGCAGTAAAACTCAAAGCATTCCACCCAGGGAGTCAGTATTCTTATTGCCATTTTTTAGATGGGGGAAACCAAGACACAATGAGGCAACGGATGAATATTTTTGTTTTAATCCCATTTGATTGAAATAAAAAGTAAAATGATTTTTCATGTTTTTGGTCCCTTGTATTTAGTTCCCCCACATTTTTCCCACTGGAGAAACAAAAACCAAACCTCTTTTTTTTCTTTTTCATTGGAATCCAGTTGAATCTAAATGAAAATTTTAACTTAGAATTTCTATACAAAAATATTTGGAGAAAAAACTAAGAGACTGTGAGGATGTTGAACAACATGAACATGGCTTTATCTTCTTCAAACATTTAATAGAATATACTTCCTATTTTTTTTACCAGACCCAGTAAAGTATCATCTTGCTTCACTTGAGCACAGAGGGAACAATTTACTGGGAATAAGAACTCACTGTTCTGGAACCATATTTTAATCCCCAGCAATTTACATTTTCTGCCGCTTTTATAGGAGGTGTTATCTTTACTGTTCTAAGAAACTTACGTTGAATGCCTTCCAGATCTGACATGGTTGTGGGATCTATCATTGTACAGACAGTCAAGCAGCCAACCCCTATTCAGTACTAGCAAACATCTGCACTAAGAGTTCTTTATAATTTCCCAAAGCCTGAGTGCTGAGACATCTGCCTATATCACATGACAAGCATTGGGAGAAACTAAGCTACTTACCCTAATGCAGCTGCCCCTTTCACCACTGCAGTGCTTGGAAAGAAGAAACGTACTGTGTTTTCACAAGCCACATTAGCACACGCACGCGCATGGAGTAACTTCGGTGTCTTCCATAACAAAAATGCTCCCAAATACAGGAGGCTCTGCATTGCTATGCTCAGCAAGGATTTCCTTGGTTTCAGTTAGAGGCTGAGGAATGTTTCCACTAACTGTTTCCAGATGTGCCTACTTGGCAACCCACTGATGAAGCATTACCGAGGGGACATAGGATCTCCACTATCAAACTGGATGTAAGTATATAGCCTTTATGTTTGATTGGGGGGGATGTGTTATGACCTGGAGACTCTCTTATAGTCATGCTTTTGTTTTCGTCAGTCCACAGATTTTTGTCCCGCAGTAGTTTATAAAAGAAGCTATGCAGAACATTTGATCGTGATTTAATGTGCAGCAGAGCTAGTTAAAATGAACTGTTTTTGGCCAACTTTGCATTGACTAGTGTTTTACTTCATAGTAACATCTTTTTTGCATGTTTTTAGATTTTGTTTTTTATGCAAGACATCAGGGCTTCTTTATGGGGAGTAAAAGCTGCAAGAAAAGCTGTTACATTTCAGATGTAATCATATACAAATATGGGCATGTTATGCTTACAAGACCTTCTTTTTTGGGTTGCACTCATAATTTTTATGCAGTCCTCTTTACCAGAGTTTCAGTGGTGTAATCTTTGGAGTTAAAGCCACGTGTACATAATTTTGCAAACTGTTACAAAATTTTACATATATTTCATTAGAATTTAACAGAGTGTCACATATGACCAACGTAACAGTTTTTTTTTGTCAGACTGTGATACAATGTAAGTAGTAGTATCTCATTTCATAAATATCCCATTCAAATTGATGGGTATATTTCCAGAATAAAGTTCTATTAAATATATATTTAGGGACTTAGTAATATTTGCATCACAAATGGTAATAGCATTGTAAATCATTATGGAAGACACTAACTTTAAATTAATTTTAGTTGCTGTCCTTCAATGGCACATCACGAAAAGACGCCAGATTTACCATTTCATGGGGGACTGGGGAAAGAGAGAGAAGGAAAGACAGGGAGTGACACAGTTGTTGGGGAAGAAGCTGAGGGTCGGCAGATGTTGGCTCTTACTTTGAGTACCAGGAAAAAACACACACTTACCTTTACTATACTGTAAAGACTGTAGTGTTTTTCTGGGGCTTGGAGGGAATGTAGGTCAAAGTTTCTAAAACCCGGAAGACAGGCTTCTGTTCCATATTAAACTGCTATAACATCCCCAAAGTGCAGAGCATGAAGCACCTCTGGGCTTCAGTGGGAGCTGCTGAGTGCTAAGCAGGTCTGACTGTCAGAAGCCTAAGTACAGATTTACACACACTCACCTCTAACACTAACATTTTTTTCAAAATCTTGGCCCTATGCTGCAAACCATCTGGCCTTCTCTTACCTTTCAGGTTAGCAAAACAAGCCACCAAAACCTATAACAGAACAGTCACTTTTAACAAAAGCTGAATCTGATGGTTATTCTCATATTATACACCAACAGCCGACTTGGGACTGCTCCCAATGGGGTGATTCACTGCTCAACGTACATTCTTTTCTTATGTTCAGCTAAACAAAGCTTACAGAACATTTTCAAAGTTTGTTGGTGGATTTTAAAACTTCTAGGCATCTTAATGAGGGTGATTATATAATGAGTTAATATACTGGTTGTTGTTAGTATATAGCTACCTGCCTGTCATAATTTCACAACTGCAGTCTTCGTACTTGGAACTTCTCTGTTAGCATGCCCCTTCCCCAGGGCACACGATGCCCCAAAAGAGGTAGTGGGAAGGTAGGGTCATGGCCTTTGTCTGCACCAACCCATGTACTGGACTATAACTTGTTGCCATGAGCCTACTCCCTCATTCTGCCATCAAGGACACTGGGCACCTCAAAGGTTGCAGAGACAGGTGAGAAGAGTCAATCTCCCACCCCCACATCTGGCACTAATGTACAAAGTGGCCACACTATGGGCAGAAAGATTGTGCAATCCCAGACCACTTGGGGGAGATGGAGTCCCAGAGATAATCTCTCCTGAACCTTCCCATGTGGTATGGCAGCCTCTCAGTGCCTTCTGCTCAGTACATGATTAAATACTGAAATAGCCACAACAAACCAAAGCTTGTGAACCGTGTATGTCAGGGACACATAGTGTAACCCTCACTCTTAAAAGGCCTATCCATGTGTGCCCAATCCCTTGCCTTAGTATGCACCCCTGAATCTTGGTGACTTCAAGTAGAGTCCCATGCATGTAGCAAATGCAGGGCTCTAGTATTGGGCCCAACAGTGGCAACTGAATTTTGTTTTGTTGCCCATTTAATTTTGGGTTTATCTCTCTCTATGGCTGCATCTAGACTGGCATGATTTTCCGCAAATGCTTTTAACGGAAAAGTTTTTCCGTTAAAAGCATGTGCGGAAAAGAGCATTTAGATTGGCACGGACGCTTTTGCGCAAAATCATTTTTTGCGGAAAAGCGTCCATGCCACTCTAGACGCGGTTTTGCGCAAGAAAGCCCTGACTGCCATTTTCGCCATCGGGGCTTTTTTGCGCAAAACGGTTCTCAGCTGTCTACACTGTCTCCCGAACGGGAGAGTCATTGTATTTGCGCAAGAACACTGACGATCATACATTAGATTGTCAGTGTTCTTGCGCAAATTCAAGCGGCCAGTCTAGACAGCTGGCAAGTTTTTCCACAAAAGCAGCCGCTTTTGCGGAAAAACTTGCCAGTCTAGATGCAGCCTAGATGTTAGAGCTTTGTGTGATTGTCTGTGAGTCTGTTTGTTCAAGAACTCCTCCTTGAACTAGAACTACCAAATTTGGTAGGCAGCTTCCTCTTATCATAACTTAAAGCCAGATCAGGGTTTGGTTGTGCCAGGAAAACAGGATGTGCCTGGAGTTTGATTGTTTTCAATAACATGGAAAGGGAGGGGGCAGAGAGAGGAGGGACACAATATTCATAGTCAACACTGGGGGGTAGGGAGCACAGGGGACAGCTATCGTGCAGAGTGACCACAGAGGGCAGTCGCACCACCATGGGAGTGGCCAGCTGGGGATGGGGCTCACCATGTTGCCTACCATCAGCCCAGGGAGGTGGCCTCCTAGCCCAAACCCTCTCCCTCCCCTGGCCCTCAGCCCCAGACCAGCCAGCCCCACTGCTGTGCCCCACACCCCAGAGCATCACTGGACCATCCACTGTGGCCATATGTCTGGGCAACCTGAGCAGCCTCCTCTTCCAGGCCAGGCTTGGGGAATTCTGGCAGGAGGCCTACACGACCCTCCCTGCTTTCAGGTTGGGCATATTTTCAAAGTTTGTTTGTGGATTTATAAATGTATAAGGATGATTATTTAATAAGTTAGGTTACTGGTTGTTTTTGTTACTTCCTTTCCCAGGGCTTTATACGACATTATACTATATTTGCATGACTTCCCAAAAGACTAGAGTACAAAGCTTCGCTCAGCCAAGATCAATCCACAAAACTTTGTAACCTTATAACCTTTGTAACCTTATAACTTCATATTAGACCTCCTCTCAAGATAACTCTTTTTCATGCATATGTAACCCTTCTGCCAGGCCGAGTTAATAGCAGCAAGGGCCGGGTTCAGTATCTAGGGGTCTCCTCCCAACAAGGTAATACAACACCGGCTCGAGCCCCCACCCAGTGACCTGGGAAATCTTACATACACCTCTGGGCACCTCAAAGAGGCAATTCTTCCCCTCTCGCAAGCACAGAGCCTCAGTATAGCAGCAAACCTTTAATAACATGAGGTAACCGACATCAGCATTAAATTGGGAAAACATCACAACTCGGATTCATAGACCAAACATGAGCAAAGACCCACCCCCCAGCCACGAATCACCCAAAGTCCCAAAAGTCCAACACCCCAAGAGTCTCTTGAGTCCAGCAACCCAAAAATCACCCAAAGTCCCAAAGTCCAACACCCCAAAAGTCTCTGCCCCGGGTCAGTGGTGCCCCAGGGTTCACAAGTTCACCCAGCAGGGTTTTACCCTCCCAACCTGGAGGGGGCGGGGATTGATACACCTTACGTGGTCCGCCGATGGCTCCGCCTCTCCGTAGGGTTCTGCTGCCACCGTCAACGTGAGTCACTCCGCCACACTCCATGGCTGCGTCTAGACTGGCAAGTTTTTTTGCAAAAGCAGCCGCTTTTGCGCAAAAACTTGACAGCTGTCTACACTGGCCACTTGATTTTGCACAAAAGCACTGATGTTCCGTTAAAAGCATTTGCAGAAAATCATGCCAGTCTAGACGCAGCCCTTGGCTGTGTCTTGACTGGCAAGTTTTTGCGCAAAAGCGGCCGCTTTTGCGCAAAAACTTGCCAGCTGTCTACACTGGCCGCTTGAATTTGCGCAAGAACACTGACGATCTAATGTATGATCGTCAGTGTTCTTGAGCAAATACAATGACGCTCCCACTTGGGAAAAAGCCCTCTTGCGCAAATGCTTTTGCGCAAGAGGGCCAGTGTAAACAGGTAAAAACTGTTTTGTGCAAAAAAGCCCCGATGGCGAAAATGGCGATCAGGGCTTTCTTGTGCAAACCCGCGTCTAGATTGGCACTGATGCTTTTCCGCAAAAAGTGCTTTTGCGCAAAAGCATCCATGCCAATCTAGATGCTCTTTTTTAACGGAAATACTTTTCCATTAAAAGCATTTGCAGAAAATCATGCCAGTCTAGACGCAGCCATAGAGAAATCCTCATGGCACCACACCACCACCATTTGTATTATAACTTTTGATGACATTTGTGACTTTGCCTGAAGAAACTCAGTCAAGATTGGGAGTTGGCATGTGAAAGTCAAGCCAAGAAATGCAACAGATTTTCTTTTTAAAAAGTGTGCTGCATTTTTCAAATGCACTCCATACACCAGGGGGCCAAAAGAATTGCCAGGCTCCTGGGCAAAGTATGCAGGGGAAAGGTGGGGGGCAGCTGTGCTTCTAGGAGGGGTATGTGGAAGGGGTGATCTCAGAGCTGCCCAGAGCACACTGTACCCCACCCGCCTCCACCAGCCCTCAGAGCTGCCCAGAGCACGGCATTCCACTGGCAACGTAAAGGACTTGGGGCTGCAGTTGCTGCCACTGCTGCATTACTAGTGGCCAAGAGCCCGAGGCCCTTTTGAATGGCTGGATCCCAGGACAACTGTTCCCTTTGTCCCAACCCTGTCGGCAAGCCTGCCAGATGCGTTACAATGATTTTAATCAGGGAGCAGCAGTTTAGTTTGCAGAAAATACCATTTTGCCATTTAAAATTTGCTCCTGCCAAAGAAACTTCAAATACGCATTTCAAAATTAATTGTCCTGACACCTGACCTCAGAGCTGCTCTGATGGGCCAAACATGGATGTCATCTGAAATATGGAAAGGCCTCATCCACATGACAAAACTGCATTAATGAAACTATGAAACAATGTGTAATTTTAAAACAATTGTGACAGGCTTAGGCTGGAGGGCTACCAGAGAGTGAGATAAGGGAAATATGTTAGCCCTAGATTAAATAGGTCCCTGTTCCCAGGGTAGACTAACAAGATCTGATCCAGAACCACAGGAACCTGCTAGAAACAATCAATCAGAGCACGCAGGCTAATTAAAACACCTGGAACCAATTAGGAGGCTTCCAGAGTCAGACTAATCAGGTCATCTGGAAGCCAATTAAAAAACCAGTTGGGACGAGTTTAAAAAGGCTTCCCTTTTGTTAGCTCAGTGTGAGGAAGGAGCTGATGAGAGAAAGTACATGCAGGTACTACCAGGAGGAAGAACCTGTGGTAGGGAAGGTGCTTGGGAAGGCTGTGAGGAAGTGGCCCAGGGATTTGTAGCTGTCATGCAGCTCATACCAGAGACATTACAGACAGCTGTTAGCACAGGGTCCCTGAGCTGAAACCTGGAGTAGAGGGCAGGCCTGGGTTTCCCCTGCCCCCCTACTACCTTCTTGCTGTCTGGGGCTTCTCACCACCCTGTTCTACTGGGACAGATGTTCTGGTCTCCCCCAGACAAGGCATAGAGCTGAGACTACCCCCAAGAGCAATGCAAACACTGAATCACTTTAGCTCTGAGGAGAATGGAGTTTTGGGCACACCATTGAGGAAACCAGCCCCCAAATGGGATTAAAACTCCAAATAAATCCATCTTTCACTGTTAGAATTTCACACAATGAAAGCCCATTCAGGCAAGCCCCCTTTAACACTGAAAGGAGGATGTGCACACTGCTCCCCCGGTAACAACTATTTACACTGGGCTTGATAGTAAATAAAAGTGATTGTATTAAGTACAAGCAGTAGGATTCACGTGGTTGCAAGTGAAAATGAACAGAGCAAAGTAAATTACAAATTTAAAATAAAAGAAAAAGCATAGCTAGTTCTAATATACTAATATACTAAAACTTATTGCAAACTTACCCTAAAGCTGTTCTTATTTTGGCTAAATCTTCAAGCCAGGGAAGATCTTTTTCTCCCTGGGATCTCTGTCTATTACCTTGGGGCTACATCTACACTGCAGGCTTCTTGCGCAAGAACTGTTCTGTGAAAGAGTTCTTGTGCAAAAGTTCTTGCACAAGAGCATATTCACACTGGTCAAAGTGCATCACAAAAGCAATGTGCTTTTGTGCAAGAGAGCGTCCATACTGGCGGGATGCTCTTGCGCAAATACCTCCCCCTGGAACCACTTCAGACAGGGCAAAAGGGCACCAGGACCTTCTGAAGGCAGGGGCAGGAGCTCCTCTGATACATGTGCTTAACGAGATTTCCCTGGGTGAGGATGCAGGGTACATGATGCCCGCATCCTCAGAAACTCCAACCTCTATCACAGGATGGAGGCGGGCACTTTCTTCCCACAACGGGAATTGACAGTTAGGGATGTCCGCATGCCTCTGTGCATCGTGGGGGACGTGGCCTACCCCTCATGCCCTGGCTGATGCGGCCGTACAATGGATGCATGGACCCCAGCTGGGAAACATTCAACCAGCACTTGAACCGGTCCCGCAACCAGGTGGAGTGCACCTTTGGATGGCTGAAGGCCAGATTCCGTTGTCTGCTCACCCATCTCGACATGGGCAAGCAGAACATCATGGAGGTTGTGGCAGCAGGTTGTGTGCTGCACAACATAGTGGAGCAGAAGGGGGAGGCCTTCCTCCCGGGGTGGATGGCAGGCAAGGGCCGGGCGTTCAAGCAGCCCTGCACAACCGCCATCTGGCAGGCACACCACAATAGGGTGCACATCCGGGAGGCCCTGAAGGAGATGTTCTCCCAGGCCCCACACTAGGGTTGCTTCAGTCTGGCATCCACATCTCCCTCCCATCCCCTACCCTTCCCTCCCCCACTTCCGTCACCTCCCAATAAACACAAAACAGTTTTTTGTTTAACCAAGAATAAACTGTATTTTTATTTACCATAGGGAAGAAGGGTGGGCAGTGGGAGGGGGCTCTGAACTGGGAGGGAAAGGGGGAGGAGGAAGGGGCTCTGAAGTGGGAGGGGGAGTTATTGCTGGGAGGGGCCACTCCTGCCAGTGCCTCCGCGGGTGCGGAGGCTTCGGTGCCTTTCAGCCCGGGTTGGGGCAGGCAGCATGGGGAAGTTGGGCAGGATGGGGTGCAGCAGGAGGGGGCATGGCAATGGCAGCAGGAAGGGTGGCAGGAGGGAGCATGGGCACGGCAGGGAGGACAGCAGGGTAGGGCAAGGCCGTGCCATAGTGCATGGTATGGCCAATGTGCGACGTGAGGGTGGAGATGGTGTTGCACATGCAGTTGCACTGCTGGAGGAACTGGCCCCATGCTGGCTGCCACTCCATGGCCTGGACATGATGCTGGAGGAGCTGGTTACGCTGCCTGGCCCACCAGACTGGTGCCTGGGTCATCGGTGCCGCCACCGCAGAGCTGGAGGGTCCCTCACTCCCGGCTGGTCCTGCTGCAGATAACACAGAAAACAGTGAGGCGGTCAGTCAGCCCTGGCCACAGTGCCCCTGAGCCCCGTGCCCACCTCCATGAGCCTCACATTACAGCACACCACAACTGTGGCTTGGGCCCAATCAGTCCCCTCTGTGTGTGTTCATGTAAGGACTAGCTCAAAATCCTGGGGGAGTGAAGTGATCCTCCATGGATTGTAACCCTGGGGAGACATCACTGTAAATGGAGAACTTTAGTCCGTGTCCTAGCCACTCGGCATGCTGTGTCCGTCTGCCTGCACTGTGTACACTCCCTCCCCAAGGTAGAGCACATGGCTTCTACTCTTGTCACGGTTTGTGACCATTCGCCATGGTGCTGTAGTCATGTTTGAGTACACATCCCCACATTGCATGGGAGCAAGTGTGGCAGACGAGGTCTGGGTTCTCTGACTACTGTGAGGGTACATCTACACTAGCCCCCTAGATTGATCTAGGGAGGCTAATGAGGGCGACTGAAATTGCAAATCAAGCCCGGAATTTAAATATCCCGCGCTTGATTTGCATGTTCCCAGCTGGTCGCCATTTTAGAAATTGACTAGCCCAAAGTAACTGCCCGTGTCTACACGCGGCAGTGAAACGGGATTCCGATTTAAAGCCCTAACTCGAATTAGCTGGTATTCCTCCTGCAATGAGGTTTACCAGCTAATTCGATTTAGGGGCTTTAAATCGGAATCCTGTTTCACTGCTAGTGTAGACGTACCCTCATTGATTTCCTCGGAGACGCAATCAGGGCTACTGGGGAGTGTACTGTCCCTTCAGCAAGAGTCAGTGGCCCAGAGGCCCAGGCTGCCCGCTTCCCTGCTCCCCCTCCCCCCAGCCCTCAGACAAGTAGTCCCCCGGCAGTGGGGGACTTCCCTCGGGGGCAGCAGAGGGGCCGGGAGCAACCAAGGGGCTCCGTGGGGGCTGCTCACAGGGCTGGCTTGCTGCGCTTTTCACAGGAGCAGCTGCTGTGTCACAAGGGCAGGCATGGCTGCATGCTGTCTCTGTGCGGCACCCTTTGGGATGCGTGGGGTGTGGCCTTGGCCCTTGGGGCTTGGCTGTTTCCAGCCGGCATCCCCCCCTTCTTCCCCTGGGCAGGACGTGTGTGAGCAGCAGGGTCTCAGGCATGCCCTGGAGCTGCCTGCCGCATCCACGTGCCACACAGTCAGGCTGCACGAGGTTGCACGTGCTGCGTACTGCTGCAGCTCGAAATGCCTGACTGACTCCCCCCTCTCCCCCTCCAGGCACCCGCCTCCCCCACCCTTGCAAGTGAGAACTGCAACACTCACTGGAGGATCCATTGCCGGACTCGGACGAGGCCCGGGAGACATCCCCGCTGCTGGGCACTGGCTCGAGGTGGAGGGTGATGGTGCGGTCCTCTCTGTCATCCTCAGAGCTGGTGGTCAGGTTGCCCTCCTCCTCCAGGTCAGGCAGCCTGACCACCAGGATGTGCAGTCCAGTGTTGACCACCAGTGACGGCCCTTGGATTGCCATCTCCCCCAGGATGGCGTGCAGTCGGTCGTAGTGGGGGCAGGTGTCAGCTCCTGTCCTCTCGCCCTCAGTGGCCCTGATATAGCCCAACCACAGCTCCTTAACCTTGGCCCAGACCTGTTCCAGGGTCCAAGCTGGATGTCCCTGGTCGGACAGCACCCGGGCCATGTGGCCGAAGATGTCCGCGTTGCGGTGATGGGACCAGGGGTTGTGGAGGGCTTCCTCTTCTGCCCACAGGTCCAGAAGGGCCTCGACCTCAGCCCTGGGCCAGCATGGGGCACGCCGCTTGGTGCCCCTCCCTGGCTGCTGGGAGCCCTGGGGTGGCTCCTGGGATGGGGGTGCAGACATGCTCGCAGAGCTGCAATGCAGAGACGTGTGGTAGAGCTGCCCTCTGTTGTTGCTGCTGCTGTGCGGCATCTGCAGGCTGCGTGTGTCTTTAAGGGGGGGGTCTGGCAGCTAGGAAGTAGTGAGCTGTGATTGCAGGTACAGAGCGTCAAAGCAGCCACCTGTGTTTTTCTTCCTGGGAGGCCAGTTCTTGCGCAAAAACTCTTACCTTCCTGTCCACACTGCCCTCTGGCACAAGAACGCTTGAGCAAGATGGCTTCTTCTTCATACGGCGCATCAGAGCTCTTGTGCAAGAAGCCCTCTGTACAGTAAATTTACTTGCGCAAGAATGCGTGTGCAGTGTAGATGCTCCGCAAGTTTTTGCACAAGAACAGTTGTTCTTGCGCAAGAAGCCTGGAGTGTAGACAAAGCCTGGGGCTACGTCTACACTGGCAGCTTCTTGCGCATGGACTTGTTTGCGGAAGAGTTCTTCTGCAAAAAATCTTCCAGAAGAGAGCGTCTACACTGGCATGTGCTTTTGCGCAAGAGCATCTATGCCAGTGTAGACACTCTCTTGCGCAAGAAAGCTCTGATGGCCATTTTAACCATAGGGCTTTCTTGAGCAAGAAATTCATGTTGCCTGTCTACACTGGCCTCTTGCGCAAGAACAGTTGCACAAAAGGGCTTATTCTTATAGACTCATAGACTTTAAGGTCAGAAAGGACCATTATGATCATCTAGTCTGACCCCCTGCACAATGCAGGCCACAGAATCTCACCCACCCACTCCTAGAAAAATCCTCTCACCTATATCTCAGATATTGAAGTCCTTGAAACAATGGTTCAAAGACCCCAAGATGCAGAGAATCCTCCAGCTGTGATCTGTACCCCATGCTACAGAGGAAGGCGAAAAACCTCCAGGGCCTCTGCCAATCTACCCTGGAGGAAAATTCCTTCCTGACCCCAAATATGGCGATCAGCTAAACCCTGAGCATGTGGGCAAGACTCACCAGCCAGACACCCAGAAAGTTCTCTATAGTAACTCCTATCATCCCTCCATTGACCTATTTACCACTGATAATGAATGGTCAACTAGTTACCAAGATCATGTTATCTCATCAAACCATCCCCTTCATAAACCCATCTAGTTTAATCTTGAAGCCAGATAGATCTTTTGCCCCCACTACTTCCCTTAGAAGGCTGTTCCAGAACCTCACTCCTCTAATGGTTAGAAACCTTCGTCTAATCTCAAGTCTAAACTTCCTACTAGCCAGCTTATATCCATTTGTTCTTGTGTCCACATTGGTATTAAGCTTAAATAATTCCTCTCCCTCCCTGGTATTTATCCCTCTAATATATTTAAAGAATGCAATCATGTCCCCCCTCAGCCTTCTTTTGGTTAAGGTAAACAAGCCAAGCTCCTTGAGTCTCCTTTCATAAGACAGGTTTTCCATTCCTCGGATCATCCTAGTGGCCCTTCTTTGTACCTGTTCTAGTTTGAATTCATCCTTCTTAAACATGGGAGACCAGAACTGCACACAGTATTCCAAATGGGGTCTCACCAATGCCTTGTATAATGGCACTAACACCTCCTTATCCCTACCGGAAATACCTCGCCTAATACATCCCAAGACCGTATTAGCCTTTTTCACGGCCATGTCACAATGGCGGCTCATAGTCATCCTATAATCAACCAGGACTCCGAGGTCCTTCTCCTCCTCCGTTACTTCCAACTGATGTGTCCCCAGCTTATAACTAAAATTCTTGTTATTAATCCCTAAATGCATAACCTTACACTTCTCACTATTAAATTTCATCTTATTGCTATCACTCCAATTTACAAGGTCGTCCAGATCTTCCTGTATGATATCCCGATCCTTTTCTGAATTGGCAATACCTCCCAACTTTGTGTCATCCGCAAATTTTATCAGAACACTTCCACTTTTGGTGCCAAGGTCAGCAATAAAAAGATTAAATAAAATTGGCCCCAAAACTGATCCCTGAGGAACTCTGCTAGTAACCTTCCTCCAACCTGACAGTTCACCTTTCAATATGACCCGGTGTAGTCTCCCCTTTAACCAGTTGCTTATCCACCTCTCAACTTTCATATTAATCCCTATTTTTTCCAATTTAACCAATAATTCCCCATGTGGTACTGTATCAAATGCCTTACTAAAATTGAGGTAGATTAGATCCACTGCATTTCCTTTATCTAAAAAATTTGTTACTTTCTCAAAAAAGGAGATCAGGTTGGTTTGGCACGATCTACCTTTTGTAAAACCATGTTGTAATTTGTCCCAATTGTCATTAGCCTCAATGTCTCTAACTACTTTCTCTTTCAAAATTTTCCCAAGATCTTGCATACTACAGATGTCAAACTAACAGGCCTATAGTTACCCGCGTCACTTTTTTTTCCTTTCTTAAAAATAGGAACTATATTAGCAATTCTCCAGTTAAATGGTACAACCCCTGAGTTTAGAGATTTATTAAAAATTTTTGCTAATGGACTTGCAATTTCATGTGCCAGTTCCTTTAATATTCTTGGATGAAGATTATCTGGGCCCCCTGATTTACTCCCATTAAGCTGTTCAAGTTTGGCTTTTACCTCGGTTATGGTAATATCTACCTCCATAGCCTTAGTCCCATTTGTTATGTTACCATTATCCCTAAGCTCTTCATTAGCCTCATTAAAGACTGAAGCAAAGTATTTGTTTAGATATTGGGCCATTCCTAAATTATCCTTAACCTCCACTCCGTCCTTAGTAATTAGCAGTCCTACTTCTTCTTTTTTTGTTTTTTTTCCTATTTTTATGGCTATAAAACCTTTTACTATTGGTTTTAATTCCCTTTGCAAGGTCCAACTCTACCTGACTTTTGGCCTCTCTCACTTTGTCCCTACATGCTCTAATCTCAATAAGGTAGCTTTCTTTACTGATCCCTTCCATCTTCCACTCCTTATATGCTTTCTGCTTTTTCTTAATCACCTCTCTGAGATGCTTGCTCATCCAGCTTGGTCTAACACACCTGCCTATAATTTTTTTCCCTTTTCTTGGGATACAGGCTTCTAACAGCTTCTGCAACTTTAACTTAAAATAATCCCAGGCCTCCTCCACCTCAAGATCCATAATTTCTTTAGTCCAATCAACTTCCCTAACTAATTTCCTTAATTTATTAAAGTTAGCCCTTTTGAAATCAAAAACCCTAGTCTCAGATTTATTTTTATTTATCCTTCCATTTAATTTGAACTGTATTAGCTCATGATCACTCGAGCCAAGATTGTCCCCTACAACCATTTCATCTATGAGATCCTCACTACTCACCAAAACCAAATCTAAAATAGCATCCCT
Organism: Pelochelys cantorii; assembly: GCA_032595735.1. Taxonomy (NCBI): domain Eukaryota; kingdom Metazoa; phylum Chordata; order Testudines; family Trionychidae; genus Pelochelys; species Pelochelys cantorii. The sequence goes on along the minus strand of CM064339.1, from coordinate 7,308,711 downwards.
CCATGTTGGTTCAGCAACTACTTGATGAAGGAATTCAGCAGCTATCACATCTAGGAAAATCTGAGCCCTATTATTATTACTAGCACTTGTTCTCCAATCTATATCTGGAAAGTTGAAATCTCCCATGATTACGCAGTTTCCATGAGTATTTACTTCATTAAAAACATTAAAGAGGTCTCTATCCATATCCAAATTGGATCCTGGTGGTCTATAATACACCCCAAGCACTATCCCAGGGGAGGATCTGATAGTTTTCTTCCCCAATGTGATTTTTGCCCAAACAGACTCTGTCTTCTCCATTCCATCACTTTTTATTTCTTTACAATCTACCTCATCTTTGATATACAATGCGACTCCACCACCTTTACCCTTATTTCTGTCTTTCCTAAACAGCACATACCCTTTAATACCTGTACTCCAATCATGCCTAGTATTCCACCATGTTTCTGTTATTCCTATAATATCTGGTTTCACTTCCTGGACCAATAGCTCTAGTTCCTCCATTTTGTTACCTAGGCTCCTCGCATTGGTGTACAAACATCTTAATTTTTGCTATTTGGCCTCACTCACATTCTTTACCCAATTTGGCACGGACGTTGTACCTCCAATATGACCTATTAGACTAGTATCCACCCTACCCTTCCTCATGTACATTCTCCTGCCCCCAGCTATATCCTTTCTTACTTCTTGAGCGGAAGCGTCAGAGTTCTTGTGCAAGAAGCCCTGATTTCATACATTAGAACGTCAGTTTACTTGCACAAGAACAAGTGGGCAGTGTAGACAGGCAGCAAGTTTTTGCACAAGAGCGGCTGCTTTTGCGCAAGATTGCACCAGTGTAGACACAGCCTGGGTGTGTCCAGACAGCCAAAGACCAAGAGACTATTAGTTTTCCAGTTTAAATAGATTTCCTTTTGGGTGGGAATTTTTTGCTTCTACTCCTCCCCCCCGCCCCCCAGTCCGGAAAAGTACCTGGCTAAACTAGTATACCAATATAACAGGGGTGGCCAACCTAAACCTGAGGAGCCAGAATTTACCAATGCATATGGCCAAAGAGCAACAGTTCTCTGTCACCAGCCCTGATCATCTCCCTATCACCACTCTCAGCACATCCCGCCCACTGGCAGCCCCACCGGTCAGTGCCACCTCCTCCTTTTTCTCCTGCCCACTGTGATCCGCTCTTTCTCCGTGGGAGACGCTGGAAGGGGAAGCATGGGCGTGACAGGCTCAGTGGAGAGGGTAGGAAGTGGCCGGATCCTAGGGGGAAAAGATGAAGGGGGAGAGCACCTAGAGCGGAGCTGGGGGTTGAACAGTGAGCACCGTCCAGTCCAATGGAAAGTTGGCACCTGTAGCTCCAGCCCTGGATTTGGTACCTATGTAAGGAGCCACATATTAACTTCTGAAGAGCCACATGTGGCTCTGAAGCCACAGATTGGCCACCTCTGCAACATAAGTTGGTTTGGTCACGTGTCTTTCCAGAACAAACTAATGCTCAAACATAAGAGACAAAACCAGGATGTTTATAGCTCATTAAGCTGATCACCTAGACATTGAGGTGTCCGAGCAGTAGAAACACCCTTGATGGCTGGCTTTCATTTGCACATTTAAAACCATAATGCATTTCCTACCCCATATTTCCAACTTTGCATATAGACCCAGAAGATAGATTACATGATGTATTTTGTCCAAAGCATCCTTGAGTTATGCATATTTGTATCCATAAGACAATTTCATGAAGCATGGGGGGGATCCATCACAAGGTGTCTACTGGGTGACAACAAATTTAAGTTAAACCAGTGCAACATTAATCTGTGTAGACAAAGCCTAAGTCTAATCAGAGAGTCAGATCAAGGTACAGGACATAGTTATATTGATCCACTCCTCAGAAGACTGATAAATAGTCAAGGAAGAAGTGTTTGAGGAAATGGTTTACCCCACATTCTCCTGTCTCACCCAGTATCAACTCCCTATGGTTGTCTCCTCAGGCTGTTCCCTCAACAAAGCCATAGTACTTTCCTCAGAATGGAAATGCAAAGAAAGGGGAAAGGATGACTATGTTCATCCATGGGGATTGTGGGAGGTCTGGTTACAAGGGAAAACTCTCCTGGCTTCTTAACTGTCCTAAGAAGCCCAAAGCTTTTCCCTAAAGGGGTGTTTGGGTGTGGCGTTATAGATATATAAAGGCTTGTGAAGTGACTGTGGATGGCATCTATGTTATAATGGCCTGAGTTATTGTAATCCTTCTGCAAAATGGAGCCAGCAGCAACTAGGAGGGTTCAATATCTGGAGGTTCCTTTCCACTGACCCCCACCCAATCACCTGGGAAATTCACACGGCACCACTGGGAGGCAATGCTTCCCCACTCGCAAGCACAAAGTGTAGCAAGGAAACTTTTAATGAAAGAGAGGGAAGTAACTTGCCATTGATTTGTGGTGTTTTGCCAAACAGAGTTCATAAACATAAACCACAAGGAACAGTCCCACCCCAAATTTGTTGGACAGTGTCCTGTTCCTCTCAGATTCGTAAGTCCAGCAATGTAAATATTCCCTTCACATGCCCAACCCTTCTCTGCACCCCACTCTCAGTTGCTGCCCTTGCTCAAGGCAGACGCAGAGTTCACCCCCCTTCTTCAGTGCAGGGAGGAGGTAACGAGGCATCTTATTCACCCTGCTGGTCACTCACCATCCACCTGCTTGCTGCTCTCTAGTCTCTGCTGCTGCCTTGCTGACCACATGTTACGCCTCTCTGCTGCTACATGGCTATCTGTGTGTCAATATCCTCTGCCATCTATCTTTTGGCTGTGACATTCTGTCCGTCAGGCTCAAGTGATTTCACCTCCCAATTATTTCAGCTCTTAGCAGGCAGGATAGAAGAAACACAGCTCTACCACAACTGATGTTGGAAAAGCTGGGAAATCTGTCAGTGTACAACAGTGGGTCTCAAACGACAGTCTGCAGACCACTAGTGGTCCGCTGCTGCCTTCCACGTAGTCCATGGCTCAAGGTCAGCCCCCACAGTGGGGAGCCCACACTGGCGCTCCAGCCTTGTCCTCCCTCACCCCAATGAGATTGGAGTGCCAGCGTCAGCTTCCTGCTGGGGGGCAGGGAGAGAAAGCCCCCAAGCCTTGCTGCATGATCCGGCTCATGGGGGAGAACTACTCCCCCTCTCCTGGTTGGGGGAACAGCTGTGTGAGGCCATGCCTGGGAGTGGCATGGGGCGCAAAGGCAAGTAAGTGCCCCCCACCCTCTAGTGCCCACACCCCCAGTCCCTCATGCATCTGCCCCCCCAGCAGAGACCCCACATCCTCAGCCTGCTCCTGCCACCTTCCGCCTGGTCAGACACCTACTCCCAGCCCACCCTTGCATCTTTCCTTTGCTCTTGCACCCTCCCTCCTGCCAGACACCTACTCCCAGCCCGCTCCTGCACCCTTTCTCCTGACCACACATTGCACCTTCTCTTCCTCTTTCCCTCTCCCCCAGGTGAGACATCCTACTCTCAGCCTGCTCCTGCACCTACCTCCATCCAGACCTCCTACACCCCACCTCCCCCCCAAATCCTGCATCCCCATTCCTCTCGCTAGAAGCCTTGTCCTGCACACTGAACCCTCCATTTTTGTCCCAACTCCAGAGCCTAGAGGGGTCCACAAAATCTAATGATCCTGGAACTCCAGAAGAGTAAATCTTGCCTATGGAAAGCCCAGAACCTCAGTGCAGCTGACGTGATTTGATTGGAGTAACGGAGACTTGTTGGGATAGCTCACATGACTGGAGCATTGTCATGGAAGGGTATAAACTGTTCAAGAAGAACAGGTGGGGGAGAAAAGGAGGAGGAGTTGCACTGTATGTAAGAGAGCAGTACGATTGCTCAGAGCTCCAGTATATACAGGGAGAAAAGTCTGTTTGAGAGTTTTTGGATTAAGGTTAGAGGTGGAAGCAACAGCAGTGATATCATGATGAGTGTCAGCTATAGTCCTCCGGATCAGGTAGATGAGGCTTTCTTCAGACAACTGCGAAAAGCTTCCAGATCACAGGCCCCGGTTCTCATGGGGGACTTTAATCACCCTGACATCTGCTGGGAGACCAATGCAGCAGTACACAGACAATCCAGGAAGTTTTTGGAGAATGTTGGGGATAACTTCCTGGTACAATTGCTGAAGGAACCAACCAGGGACCATGCTCAGCTTGACCTGCTGCTCACAAACAGGGAGGAACTAGTAGGGGAAGTAGAGGTGGGTGGTAACATGGGCATCAGTGATCATGAGATGGTCGAGTTCAGGATCTGACCAAAGGAAGAAAGGAGAGCAGCAAAATAGAGACCCCGCACTTCAGAAAAGCATACAAAACAAAAACTGGTCTGGTAGTACTTTATAGACGAGCAAAACATATAGATGGTATCATTATTAAGAGTCATCTGAAGAAGTGGGCTGTGCCCACGAAAGCTCATGATACCGTCTATATGTTTTGCGAGTCTATAAAGTGCTACCAGAGCAGTTTTTGTTTTTTATGCTTTTCTGAAGTGCAGGGTCTCTATTTTGCTGCTCTCATTTCTTCCTTTGGTCAGATCCTGAACTCGACCATCTCATGATCACTGCTGCCCATTTTACCACCCACATCTACTTCCCCTACTAGTTCCTTCCTGTTTGTGAGCAGCAGGTCAAGCTGAGTCATCTGAAGAAGTGGGCTGTGCCCACAAAAGCTCATAAAAATCAATATGTTTTGTTAGTCAATAAAGTGCTACCAGTCCAGTTTTTGTTTTTTTAAGTTTATCCTGTACAGACTAACTCGGCTACCACCAAAGTTTCAGAAAAGCAGACTTTGACTCCCTCAGGGAACTGATGGGCAGGATTCCCTGGGACACTAACATAAAGGGGAAAAGAATGCAGAAGAGCTAGCTGTATTTTAAAGAAGCATTACTGAAGGTGCAGGAACAAACCATCCTGATGCACAGCAAGAAAAGCAAACATGGCAGGTGACCAGCTTGGCTTAGCAGAAAATCCTTGACAATTTAAAACACAAAAAGGAAGCTTACAAGAATTGAAATGTGGACAGATGACTAGGGAGGAGTATAAATATATTGCTCGAGTATGCAGGGGTATAATCAAGAAGGCCAAAGCGCAACTGGAATTGCAACTAGCAAGGGATGTGAAGGGTAACAAGAAAGGTTTCTACAGGCATGTTAACAATAAGGTTACATCTACACTGGCGCGTTCTCACGCAAAAACTCTTTTGCGGAAGAGTTCTTCTGCAAAAACTCTTCCAGAAGAAAGTGTCTACACTGGCATGTGCTTTTGCGCAAGAGCATCCATGCCAGTGTAGACGCTCTCTTGCGCAAGAAAGCTCTGATGGCCATTTTAACCATACGGCTTTCTTGCACAAGAAATTCATGTTGCCTGTCTACACTGGCCTCTTGCGCAAGAACAGTTGCGCAAAAGGGCTTATTCCTGAGCGGGAGCGTCAGAGTTCTGGCGCAAGAAGCACTGATTTCATACATTAGAACGTCAGTTTACTTGCGCAAGAACACGCGGCCAGTGTAGACAGGCAGCAAGATTTTGTGCAAGAGCGGCCGCTTTTGCGCAAGATCGCGCCAGTGTAGACACAGCCTAAGAGAGTGATCAGGGAGGGTGTGGGACCTTTACTGGATGAGGGAGGTAACCTAGTAACAGATGATGTGGGAAAAGCTGAAGTAGTCAATGCTTTTTTGCCCCTGTCTTCACAGACAAGGTCAGCTCCCAGACTAATGCACTAGGCAATGCAGCATGGGAAGGAGATTGTCAGCCCTCAGTAGAGAAAGAAGAGGTTAAGAAATATTTAGCAAAGTTGGACATACACAAATCCACAGACCAGATCTAATGCATCTGAGGGGGCAGAGGGAATGGGCTGATGTGATTGCAGAGCCATTGGCCATTATCTTTGAAAACTCGTGGAGATCGGGGGAGGTCCCAGACAATGGGAAAGGCAAATGCAGTGCCCATCTTTAAAAAAGGGAAGAAAGAGAATCCAGGGAAGTACAGACCAGTCTGCTTCACCTCAGTCGATGGAAAAGTCATGGAGGGAATCCTCAAGGAATCCACTTTGGAGCACTGGGAAGAGAGGAAAGTGATCAGAAATAGTCAACATGGGTTCACCGAGGGCAAGTCATGCCTGACCAACCTGATTGCCTTCTATCATGAGATAACTGGCTCTGTGGACATGGGGAAGGTGGTAGATGTGATATACCTAGACTTTAGCAACATTTTTATATGGTCTCCCATGTATTCTTACCAGCAATTAAGGAAGTATGGATTGAGTAAATGGACTGTAAGGTGGATAGAAAGTTGGCTAGATTGTCAGCCTCAATGGGTATTGATTGCCAATGTCTGGTTGGTGTGATGGCTAGTTGGTGATCGGTAACAAGCGGAGTGCCGCAGGGGTAAGTTTTGGGGCCAGTTTTGATCAACATCTTTATTAATAACCTGGATTAGGGGAGAGATTTACCTGCAGCAAGTTCGCAGATGACATAAGCTAGGGGAAGAGGTAGAGACGTTAGAGGGTAGGGATAGGGTCCAGAGTGACCTAGACAGATTAGAGGATTGGGCCAAAAGAAATCTGATGAGGCTCAACAAGGACAAGTGTAGAGCCCTGCACCTGGGACAGAAGAATCCCAAGCATTGTTACAGGCTGGGGACCGACTGGCTAAGCAACTGTTCTGCAGAAAAGGAGCTGGGGATTACAGTGGATGAGAAGCTGGATATGAGTCAACAGTGTGCCCTTGTAGCCAAGAAGGCTAATGGCATATTAGGTTGCATTAGAAAGAGCATTGCCATCAGATCTAGAGAAGTGATTATTCCCCTTTATTCGGCTCTGGTGAGGCCACATCTGGAGTATTGAGTCCAGTTCTGGGTCCCCAGTACAGAAAGGATGTGGACACTTTGGAGAGGGTCCAGCAGAAGGCAACAAAAATGATTAAGGGGCTCAGGTGCATGACTTGTGGGGAGAGACTGAGGGATTTGGGCTTATTTAGTCTACAGAAGAGAAGAGTGAGGTGGGATTTGATAGCAGCCTTCAACTACGTGAAGGGAGGTTCCAAAGAGGATGGAGAGAGGCTGTTCTGAGTGGTGACAGATGAGAGGACAAGCAATGATCTCAAGTTGCAGTGGGGGAGGTCTAGGTTGGATATTAGGAAAAACTGGTTGCAAACAGGTCTACCCGGGAAAACTCCCATTATAGGAAGATTGGCTGGATGACATCTGATCTGATAGACCACTTGTGAGTAAGGAACGTTCTACTGAGGGTGTCTGCCAGGCCATTCTGCAGGCCTGGGAGGTAGCAGGCCTTGAGGTGAATGGAATAGGCTAAGGAGAAGTCCCAAAGATGCAGGGCTTCCTGGCAGAGGGGGAATGACCTCGCTCCTACCTGTTTATGTAGAACATGGTGGTAGTGTTGACTGTCATCACCGTGATGCACTGTCCCTGCATTTGGGGGCAGAAGGTTTGGCAGGCTAGTCTCAAAGCTGTGAGTTCTTCGACACTGATATTGAGATTGGAATCTGTTTGATCCCACAGGCCTTGAATTCTGAGGTTTCCCTACTCAAGGTTTGATGCTTCCGTCACTAGCATCATAGTAGGTGATGGGGGTGGTGGTGGTGGTGGGAGGTTTGAAAGGGACTCTTTTGCACACTACACAAGGGTCCAGCCACCAGTTCAGAGTGTTCAGGACATTGTTGGCAATAGTCAACATCAGATCCAGTTTGTCCTGCTTGGGATGCTAGGTCAAAGCAAGTTAGGTTTGTAGTGCCCTGAGTCGTAGCCTTTCATGTCTGATCACATAAGAGCATGATGCCATGTGTCCCAATAGGAAGAGACATACTCTTGCTATTGTGGTTGGGTACTGGATAAGAGATTTGATATTGAGAAGAAGACTTAGTGACCGGAATATATCTAGAGACAATTGAATGTGGCCTGTAGTTACTCCCTGGAGTGGCCCCTCAGCAGCCAGTCATCTAGGTACAGATAGACCTGGACTCCTCTTTTGCATAAGAAGGCTTTTACCATTGACATGCAGTTGGTGAAAACTTGTGGGGCTGTCAACTGTCTAAAAGAGAGGACTATAACCTGATAATGGTTGAGGTTCATTACAAACCTGAGGAAATGTCTGTGTGCTGGTAGAATGGCAATATGAAACTTTCATGTTGAGGGCAGCATACCAGTCACCCAGTTCCAATGAGGTAGCCAGGGATACCATGCAAAATCTCAATCTTCTCATCTAGTGGTTGTGGCTCTGCAGGCAGAGTATGGTAGAGTATGGACTTTAAGCCTCATTTCAACCATGGGACTCTGTTCCGGGCACAAGGATTGTTAGGAAGAGATGGGATCCACCTAACCAAGAGAGGAAAGAACATCGTCGCAGGCAAGATTGCACAACTAGTGAGGAACGCTTTAAACTAGGTTCATTGGGGGACGTGACCCTGTGGTAAGTGAGGAAGTCAGATACTGGGAAGAAACACAAAAAGGAACGAGCAACAAGGGAGGACCCCTGATTCGGATGGAGAAGGTAGGGAGATCAACTGGTTATCTAAGGTGTTTGTACACAAATGCGAGAAACCTGGGAAACAAACAGAAAGAATTAGAAGCCCTGGTCCAGTCAAAGAACTATGATTTGATTGCAATAATGGAGACGTGGTGGGATGACCCACATGACTGGAGCACTGTCATGGAAGGGTATAATCTGTTCAGGAAGAACAGGCAGAGGAGAAAATGAGGAGGAGTTGCACTATATGTAAGAGAGCAGTATGATTGCTCAGAGCTCCAGTAGTTAGAGGGAGAAAAGACTGTTGAGAGTCTATAGGTTACGTTTAGAGGTGGAAGCAACAGGGGTGATGTTGTCATTGGTGTCTGCTATAGACCTCCAGAGCAGGTGGATGAGGTAGACAGGGATTTCTTCAGACAACTGAGAAAAGCTTCCAGATCACAGGCCCTGGTTCTCATGGGGGATTTTAATCACCCTGACATCTGTTGGGAGACCAATACAGCAGTACACAGACAATCCAGGAAGCTTTTGGAGAATGTTGGGGATAACTTCATGGTACAAGTGCTGAAGGAACCGACCAGGGGCCATGCACAGCTTGACCTGCTGCTCACAAACAGAGAGGAACTAGCAGGGGAAGTGGAGGTGGGTGCCAACCTGGGAAGCAGTGATCATCAGATGGTAGATTTCAGGATCCTGACCAAAGGAAGAAAGGAGAGTAGCAAAATACCCACCCTGGACTTCAGAAAAGCAGACTTTGACTCTCTCAGAGAACTGATGGGCAGGATTCCCTGGGATGCTTACATGAAGGGGAAAGGAGTCCAGGAGAGCTGGCAGTATTTTAAAGAAGCCTTATTAAAGGCGCAGGAAGAAGCCATCCCGATGTGCAGCAAGAAAAGCAAATATGGTAGGCGACCAGATTGGCTTACTGTGGACATCCTTAGTGAGCTTAAACACAAAACGGAAGCTTACAAGAAGTGGAAACTTGGACAGATGATGAGGGAGGAGTATAAATATATTGCTCGAGAATGCAGGGGAGTTATCAGGAAGGGGAAAGTGCAACAGGAATTGCAGCTAGCAAGGGATGTGAAGGGTAACAAGAAAGGTTTCTACAGGCATGTTAGCAATAAGAGGGTGATCAGAGAGGGTGTGGGCCCCTTACTGGATGAGGGAGGTAACCTAGTGACAGATGATTTGGGAAAAACTGAAGTATTCAATGCTTTCTTTGCCACTGTCTTCACTGACAAGGTGAGCTCCCAGACAAATACACAAGCCAACGCAGTATGGGAAGGAGGTGGACGGCCCTTGGTGGGGAAAGAACAAGTTAGGAACTATTTAGAAAAACTAAACAAACAAAAATCCATGGGCCCAGATTTATGGCATCCAAGGATACTGAGGGAGTTGGCAAATGTCACTGCGGAGTCTTTGGCCATTATCTTTGAAAACTCGTGGAGCTCGGGAGAGATCCTGGATGATTGGAAAAAGGCAAATGTTGTGCCCATCTTTAAAAAAGGGAAAAAGGACAATCCAGTGAACTACAGACCCGTCAGCCTTACCTCAATATCCAGAAAAATCATGGAGGGGATCCTCAAGGAATCCATTTTGAAGCACTTGGAAAGGGGAAAGTGATCAGGAATAGTCAACATGGATTCACGATGGGCAACTCATGCATGACCAATCAGATTAGCTCTGTGGATATGGGAAAGTCAGTGGATGTGATATACCTTGACTTGAGCAAGGCTTTTGATACGGTCTCCCGCAATATTCTTGCAAACAAGTTAAGGGAATATGGATTGGATAAATGGACTGTAAGATGGATAGAAAGTTGGCTAGACTGTCAGGCCCAACGGGTAGTGATCAACGGCTCGATGTCAGGTTGGCAGTCGGTTTCTAGCGGAGTGCCCAAGGATCTGTTCTAGGACCGGTTTTGTTCAACATCTTTATTAATGACCTGGATGAGGGGATGGATTGCACCCTCAGCAAGTTCGCAGATGACACTGAGCTAGGGAGAGAGGAAAATACGCTGGAGGGCAGGGATAGGGTCCAGAGTGACCTAGACAGATTAGAGGATTGGGCCAAAAGAAATCTGATGAGGTTCAACAAGGACAAGTGTAGAGCCCTGCACTTGGGACAGAAGAATCCCAAGCATTGTTACAGGCTGGGGACCGACTGGCTAAGCAACAGTTCTGCAGAAAAGGACCTGGGGATTACAGTGGATGAGAAGCTGGATATGAGTCAACAGTGTGCCCTTGTAGCCAAGAGGGCTAATGGCATATTTGGGTGCATTAGGAGGAGCACTGACAGCAGATCCAGAGAAGTGATTATTCCCCTTTATTCAGCTCTGGTGAGGCCACATCTGGAGTACTGTGTCCAGTTCTGGGCCCCCCACTATAGAAAGGATGTGGATGCATTGGAGAGGGTCCAGCGAAGGGCAACCAAAATGATTAGGGGGCTGGAACACATGACCTATGAGGAGAGACTGAGGGATTTGGGTTTGTTTGGTCTGCAGAAGAGAAGAGTGAGGGGGAATTTGATAGCAGCCTTCAACTTCCTGAAGGGAGATTTCCAAGAGGATGGAGAAAGGCTGTTCACAGTAGTGATGGATGGCAGAACAAGGAGCAATGGTCTCAAGTTACAGTGGGAGAGGTGTAGACAGCGTAACTGAGGAAATGGTGGTGGGAGTGGGCCCCACTCTTGGCCATTATCCTTGGCCGAGACTGGCCGGGCCTCACTGCAGATGGGAAGGAAGAAGCAGAAGAAATGGAAGGACCCGAGGGTCCGAGCCAACCTGAGGGCCCCTCTGGGGAGGACTTGGGGCCTACTTGCCTGGTGGACTTTCCCCAAGACCAGCGACAGAACCCATTGTTACGGTTTGCCTACAACTGTGTTGCCCACGTCAACGGGGCTGTCACCGATTCCCAGGCAGCTGAGCTAGACTCCTGGGAGATGGCCTTTACCACCCCATCCGGACTGTTCCACTTTGTCCGGATACCCTTCGATCTCCATGGAGCTCCTGCGACGTTACAATGTATGATGCTGAGACCCCATATTGAGTACGCTGCCCCACCCTGAACCGAGGCTGGGCTTGCTGAACTATTGACTTTGCTGCCCCGCCCTGAACTAAGGCTGTACCCCAGACTGTTTACTTTGTCGCCCCACACTGAGCTAGGGCCAGGCTTAGTACTGTTTATTTTGCCACCCCGCCCTGTGTTAAGGGTGTAGGACTCTGCACTGCTTGGTTGACCATCCCACCGGAGCCGAGGCCCGGGCTTTGGACTATTTGTTGCCGCCTGTGCTGCACAAAGGCGTGGCTGGAGACCAGAACCACTGCTAATTCCCCCCAGAGACTAAACCGGGTGTAGTGGGTCAGAGTAGCCACTCACTGACCCCAAAGGGGAGGTGCCCCAGAGCCACCAGCCTACACAGGGGTTGAACTATGACCTCCTAAGGTCCCTTCTAACTCTATGGCTCTATGTGTAGATAACATCAAGCTGGTAGAGGTTGCAGGTGTAACCCACACAGCTAGTGTGGTTCACTGACCAGTGCAGTTGCACCTAGACCACAGCAACAGGTTAAGAACAAGAGACCTTTACAGCATGGGCTGGAAGCTAGCTGGCTTTTAGCTCAGAGGGTAGCAGCTCCTATACTGAGCTCTAGAGATCCTAGGTTCAAATCCAACCAGTGGTTACACAGGCACTTTGGGGAACTGGATTAGAATTCAAAACTGTTCAGTTGTAGAATTGATTGGATTTAAACAGGATGAAATTAAATAAAGATAAATGCAAAGTACTTCCCCTAGGAAAAACAAATCAAATGCCTAACTGCAAAATGGAGAATAACTGGCTCGGAGGAAGTATTGTTGACAAGAATCTGGATCAGTAACTGAATACGAGTCAGCAATATGATGGAGTTGAAAAACCAGCTAACATCACAGTAGGGTGCAATAAGTGTTGTCTATAAGTCTTGGGAGGTAATTGTCTGCTCTGGTGAGGCTTCAGCTGGAGTACTGAGTCCATTTCTGGGTGATGCCATACTTTGGAAAAGATGCCACACTTTGGACATTTTGGAGAATCAAGTGAACACCAGCAGAGATGAGAAAAAGGTTTAAAAAAACCTGACTGATGAGGAAAGGAATGACTTAGAGAGGACTTGATAAGTGGGGCCCTACCAAATTCATAGTCCATTTTGGACAATTTCACAGGATTTTTAAAATGGTAAATATCATTATTTCAGCTATTTAAATCTGAAATGTCACAATGTTGTAATCATAGAATCTTGACCCGATAAGGAGTTGTGTGAGGGTTACAGAGGTTGCAGTATTGTTACCTTTAACTCTGCACAGTTTCTGTAAGAACAGCAGCTACTGGTCAGGAATCAAACTCTAAAGGCATAGCTCCTGCCTAAAGACTAGATTTCATGGGAGGAATCAGATTTTACTGTCTGTGACGCGTTTTGCATGGCTGTGATTTTGGTAGGGCCCTATCGATAGGTCTTCAGGTATATTAGGGATTGTTAGAAAAAGGACTGATCAGTTGTTCTCCATGACCAATAAAAGTAGGATAAGAAGTAACGGGTTTAAATCTGTAACAAGGGACATTTAGGGTAAATATTAGAAGAAACTTTCTTATGATTGTAGATAAGCTCTAGAATAGGCTTCCAAAGGAGGCTGTGGAATTCCCATTATTTGAGGTTTTAAGGATCTATTCGACACCTGTCAGAGGTGGTCTAGTTTTATATGGTCCTACCTCAGCCCAGAAGTTGAACTTGACTTCTCAAGGTCCCTTTCAGCCCTACCTTTCTATGATTCTATCATTTCAATTTCTTATATCTTCATCATTCTTTGTGCACTTCTCTCTCTGTTCTCAGCTCGTTAAAATACCCCTGGTACAAACACTCTGATTCCCCTCCTCTCCCCGCCCCGTTTCACTGGGGTTGATTATTTGTGTCCTATAGTAATCTCCAACTACACTAAACCTTGTGTTATCTGGCATGCTCGGAGATTAGGGTGTTACGGTTACCTAAAAATTCCGGTTATCTGAGGGTCCCATCAACCTAGGAAAAACCAATGGACAATAATAGTAAAACTCAAGTTTTTAATTTTGGTAGTTTTGTAATGTGAGGCAGTTGGTCTCATTACTATTTTGAGTTAAAGATAATTAGTACTTCTTAAATAAAAAATTGTTAAGACAATCATGGTAAACCAAGCCAGGCTTGTGCGCCTGAAGATGTGACAGTATTGTGGCTGGGGGCAATGTCGGTTAACAAAGTTTTCTGATTAGCAGAGTGCTGGATAACACAGGTTTCACTGTACCATGCATGAATCCTTGTCTCTCTAGCAAGCTTTGCTAGCCCCATGTACTGAAGACTGATTTCACAACTGTTCTTGGGGACACCATAGATCCTCCAGCCCTCTTGCATCTGAGGGGAAGACCAATGCTCTGTCACCTTTCCTGCTGGTGGCTCACCTCTGCAATGCTGTGGCTTCTTGCATCATTTAGAATCATAGAGCTGGAAGAGACCTCAGGAGGTCATCAAGTCCAGCCCCCTGCCCAAGGCAGGACCAATCCCAAGTAAATCAACCCAGCCAGGGCTTTGTCAAGCCGAGACTTAAAAACCTCTAGGGATGGAGATTCTACCACCCTAGGTAACCCATTCCAATGCTTCACCACCCTCCTAGAGAAATAGTTTTTCCTAATATCCTATCTAGACCTCTCCCATTGTAACTTGAGACCACTGATCCTTGCTCTGCCATCCGTCACTACTGTGAACAGCCTTTCTCCGTTCTCTTTGGCACCTCCCTTCAGGAAGTTGAAGGCTGCTATCAAATCCCCCCTCACTCTTCTCTTCTGCAGACTAAACAACCCCAAATCCCTCAGTCTCTCCTCATAGGTCATGCGCTCCAGCCCCCTAATCATTTTGGTCGCCCTCCGCTGGACCCTCTCCAATGCATCCACATCCTTTCTATAGTGGGGGGGCCCAGAACTGGACACAATACTCCAGGTGTGGCCTCACCAGAGCCGAATAAAGGGGAATAATCACTTCTCTGGATCTGCTGGCAATGCTCCTCCTAATGCACCCTAATGTGCCATTAACCTTCTTGGCTACAAGGGCACACTGTTGACTCATAGCCAGCTTCTCATCCACTGTAATCCTGAGGTCCTTTTCTACAGAACTGCTACTTAGCCATTTGGTCCCCAGCCTGTAACAATGCTTGGGATTCTTCTGTCCCAAGTACAGGACTCTACACTTGTCCTTGTTGAACCTCATCAGATTTCTTTTGGCCCAATCCTCTAATCTGTCTAGGTCACTCTGGACCCTATCCTGCCCTCCAGCGTATCTACCTCTCTCCCTAGCTTAGTGTCAGCTGCAAACTTGCTTAGTATGCAATCCACCCCCTCATCCAGGTCATTAATAAAGATGTTGAACAAAACCAGTCCTAGAACAGATCCTTGGGCACTCTGCTAGAAACCGACCGCCAACCTGACATCAAGCCGTTGATCACTACTCATTGGGCCCGACAGTCATAAGAACATAAGAACATAGAACATAAGAATGGCCGTACTGGGTCAGACCAAAGGTCCATCTAGCCCAGTAGCCTGTCTGTCGACAGTGGCCAGCACCAAGTGCCCCAGAGAGGGTGGACCAAAGACAATGATCAAGCGATTTGTCTCCTGCCATCCCTCTCCAGCCTCTGACAAACAGAGGCCAAGGACACCATTTTATCCCCTGGCTAATAGCCTTTTATGGACCTAACCTCCATGAAACCATCTAGCTTCTCTTTAAACTCTATTATAGTCCTAGCCTTCACAGCCTCCTCTGGCAAGGAGTTCCACAGGCTGACTACACGCTGTGTGAAGAAGAACTTCCTTTTATTAGTTTTAAACCTGCTACCCATTAATTTCATTTGGTGTCCTCTAGTTCTTCTATTTAGGGAACTAGTAAATAACTTCTCTTTATCGGCCCTCTCCACACCACTCATGATTTTATATACCTCTATCATATCCCCCCTCAGTCTCCTCTTTTCTAAACTGAAAAGTCCCAGTCGCTTTAGCCTCTCCTCATATGGGACCCGTTCCAAACCCCTAATCATTTTAGTTGCCCTTTTCTGAACCCTTTCCAAGGCCAAAATATCTTTTTTGAGGTGAGGAGACCACATCTGTACACAGTATTCAAGATGTGGTTGTACCATAGTTTTATACAGGGGCAGTAAGATATTCTGGGTCTTATTTTCTATCCCTTTCTTAATAATTCCTAGCATCCTATTTGCCTTTTTGACCGCCGCTGCACATTGCGTGGAAGTTTTCAGAGAACTGTCCACGATAACTCCAAGATCTCTTTCCTGATTTGTCGTAGCCAAATTAGCCCCCATCATACTGTACGTATAGTTGGGGTTATTTTTCCCGATGTGCATTACTTTACACTTATCCACATGAAATTTCATTTGCCATTTTGTTGCCCAATCACTCAGTTTGGTGAGATCTTCTTGGAGTCCCTCACAGTCTGCTTCTGTCTTGACTATCCTAAACAGTTTGGTATCATCTGCAAACTTTACCGCCTCACTACTTACCCCTTTCTCCAGATCATTTATGAATAAGTTGAACAGGATTGGTCCTAGGACTGACCCTTGGGGGACACCACTAGTTACCCCTCTCCATTCTGAAAATTTACCATTTATTCCTACCCTTTGTTTCCTGTCTTTTAATCAGTTCTCAATCCAAGAAAGGACCTTCCCTCTTATCCCATGGCAATGTAATTTACACAAGAGCCTTTGGTGAGGGACCTTGTCAAAGGCTTTCTGAAAATCTAAGTATACTATATCTACTGGATCCCCCTTGTCCGCATGTTTGTTAACCCCTTCAAAGAACTCTAATAGATTAGTAAGACAGGATTTCCCTTTACAGAAACCATGCTGACTTTTGTCCAACAAATTATGTTCTTCTACATGCTTCACAATTTTATTCTTTACTATTGTTTCGACTAATTTGCCCGGTACTGAAGTTAGACTTACCGGTCTGTAATTGCCCGGATCGCCTCTGGAGCCCTTTTTAAATATTGGTGTCACGTTAGCTACCTTCCAGTCATTAGGTACGGAAGGCGATTTAAGGGATAGGTTACAAACCACAGATAATAGTTCAGCAATTTCCCATTTGAGTTCTTTTAGAACCCTTGGATGAATGCCATCCGGTCCCGGAGATTTGTTAACGTTAAGTTTTTCTATTTGTTCCAAAACCTCCTCTAATGACACTTCAATCCAGGACAGTTCCTCAGATTCATCACCCACAAAGGATGGTGCAGATTTGGGAATCTCACCAACGTCCTCAGCTGTGAAGACTGAAGCAAAGAAATCATTTAGTTTCTCCGCAATGGCTTTATCGTCCTTGATTGCGCCTTTTATAGTTCGATCGTCTAGGGGACCCACAGGTTTTTTAGCAGGCTTCCTGCTTCTAATGTACTTAAAAAACATTTTGTTATTTCTTTTTGAGTTTTTGGCTAGCTGTTCCTCAAAATCTTTTTTTGCTTTTCTTATTACATTTTTACACTTGATTTGACAGTGTTTATGTTCCTTTCTATTTATCTCACTAGGATTGGACTTCCACTTCTTAAAAGATGCCTTTTTGTCCCTCACTGCTTCTTTTACATGGTGGTTAAGCCACGGTGACACTTTTTTAGGTCTCTTGCTATGTTTTTTAATTTGGGGTATACATTTAAGTTGGGCCTCTATTATGGTGTCTTTAAAAAGTTTCCATGCAGCTTGCAGGGATTTGGCTCTAGTCACTGTGCCTTTTAATTTCTGTTTAACTAGCCTCCTCATTTTTGTGTAATTCCCCTTTTTGAAATTAAATGCCAGTGTGCTGGACTGCTGAGGTGTTCTACCCACCACAGGAATGTTGAATGTTATTATAGTCTAGCCAGCCTTCTATCCATCTTACAGTCCATTTATCCAATCCATATTCCCTTAACTTGCTGGCAAGAATATTGTGGGAGACCATATCAAAAGCTTTGCCAAAGTCAAGGTATATCATGTCCATTGCCTTCCCCATATCCACAGAGCCAGTTACCTCATCAGAGAAGCTAATCAGATTGGTCAGGCACAACTTGCCCTTCGTGAATCCATGTTGACTATTCCTGATCACTTTCCCCTCTTCCAAGTGCTTCAAAATGGATTCCTTGAGGATCCCCTCCATGATTTTTCCAGGGACTGAGGTAAGGTTGACTGGTCTGTAGTTCCCTGGATTGTCCTTCTTCCCTTTTTTAAAGATGGGCACTACATTTGCCTTTTTGCAATCATCCGGCATCTCTCCCGATCTCCATGCGTTTTCAAAGATAATGGCCAAAGGCTCTGCAATGACATTTGCCAACTCCCTCAGTACCCTCAGATGCATGAAATTCAGGCCCATGGATTTGTGTATGTTTAGCTTTTTTAAATAGTTCCTAACCTGTTCTTTCCCCACCGAGGGCTGTCCACCTCCATTCCATACTGCGTTGCTTAGTGCATTTATCTGGGAGCTGACCTTGTCCGTGAAGACCGAGGCAAAGCAAGCATTGAGTACTTCAGCTTTTCCCACATCATCTGTCATTAGGTTACCTCCCTCATCCAGTAAGGGGCCGACACCCTCTCTGATCACCCTCTGATTGCTTACATGCCTGTAGAAACCTTTCTTGTTATCCTTCACATCCCTTGCTAGCTGCAATTCCAATTGCGCTTTTGCCTTCCTGATAACTCCCCTGCATTCTCGAGCAATATATTTATCCTCCTCCCTCGTCATTTGTCCAAGCTTTCACTTCTTGTAAGCTTCCTTTTTGTGTTTAAGCTCACCAAGGATATCCCCAGTAAGCCAATCTGGTTGCCTACCATATTTGCTTTTCTTGCTGCGCATCGGGATGGTTTAATAAGGCTTCTTTAAAATACTGCCAGCTCTTGTGGACTCCTTTCCCCTTCATGTGAGCATCCCAGGGCATCCTGCCTATCAGTTCTTTTTGACCTCAGAAATGGCAGAACTTCTGAAATCACCTGTACAGTCTCTCCACTGCCACCTATACAATCTCACCCTCAGCTCTTATTGCCATCTATGCCTTTTGTCAACAAGCTGCTGGCCTTCTTGCTGTTCCTGGTGAGAAACCAATTTCCCAAGCTGTCATTGTGAAACCTTCCAGACCCAGGGTCCTGCCTTGAGTTTGGACTTCCAGGGGGAAATCTGGGTCCCCAGTGAGAGCTTTGTCATTAATTTCAGGGTAGCTAAGATTTCACCCTTGCTTTTCACGTCCCTGCTTGCGAATCCTGATACACCATCAAGAAATTCTACATCAGATTCACTAATTCTTTTCCAATGCCAAGCAAGGGGCAACGAGGAGATATCCTTTGCCCTGCTTTTCCCCCAGCAGTGGTAGGTCCAACAGCCTGTCGAATGGGACCCCCAACCATTTATTTCAAGATTTCACATTTGAGGTGGGGAGGTACAGGAAATCTGATTAGGTGGACCTTGGCAATGAACCCTGAGGCCTCTCGTTAGCTTTTTCACCTAGCATAGAGGGCTGGAAGGGTCTGTTTTTGCTGGCCACCCCTTCCACTTGTAAAGCAACTTGAATGATACAAAACAATCCCTATCCCACGGCTTGAACCTACCAGCTTCAGCCAGGAGTGAGAAGCTGAACTCAGACATGAAAACCTGCTCTTCCCATATGACAGTATGTTGTAGTATTCACTGAGTTATCTCATGGCCATACTTTTGCTGCAGGTCTGTGCACCAAGGGGTAGAACTTTGCTACTTGCTTTGATAATGCTGCTGTTTTTCCTAATTCTGATTGGTTGCAAATACTCAAACATAAAGGGGTCTGCAGGACTCATCCTCAATTTGTTGGCCAAGTTCAGTAACAGAACCTAGAGAGCTTTTCCCACACTGCCAAATTCAAAAGAGAACTGACTCCTGGCTAATAGCCAAGACCAGGGTAAGTACTGCAAAACTATATTTGAAATAGGATCATGGTTAGCAATTCCTTTTAAATGAAAAGTTTATACTTGGTATTAAACTATTTTATTTGAGCATTATATTGCTGTATTTCAGGGTCCTGTCCTTCACTAAATGAAAACAAAGACGAAGAATTGGGCCATCAAACTGTGCATGAAACAATCCAGGATTTTTTTTCTGGCTCCTTCACAAGGATTCTGTTGCCAGATTCGACCACGTTGGCAGGATAATTCCTGTAAGTCATGGAAATTGCAAGCTTCATGACACACACACATTTGATTCCAAGTCCTAGTCAATATATTTAAATGCAGTAAAGAACCAGGTTTTTATCCAAGCCTTTTATTAGCATCTGGAATCTGAAAGCTGATGTCAGATCAGACATTACACAAAAGTTCTCTCAAATGGGGAAGGAGACAGGATTTTATGAAAAAAAAACCTGATGGCTTTTATCTTGATCTGAGACATGTAATCACTTGCCAACATATCTTGCGTTTTCTCATATAGGGACCAATCCAGGAAAGCACCATACAGCCGTAACTTAATATAAAGTTAGTAGCTTTAGAGCTTAACCCCCATTGGCAGTTTTTAAATGGGTAGCAATGCCTACATACCTTCAAAAATCTGGGCCTTCAAGCCTTGTGAGTCAGCACCAGCACCTTAAACAGACCCTGGAAATCCAGAGGCAACCTGTGAAGACTCCAAAACACTAGAGCAGTGGTCACCAACCAGTAGATCTGGATCTACTGGTAGATCCTGGAGTCTCTGACTGGTGATTCTGTTTGTACTGGCCAGGAGGCTATCAAGTGTTGGCACATCTACTACCCCTCTCTCTGGCTTCTCCTGTCCTCTGCCTTGGATCTGACCTGGGAGCCTCCTGCTTCCTCTGCAGGGTGCGGGGAGACAGAAAAGGGGGCACTGATGTCAGGATGTCCCCCTCCCTCCACCCATGTACCCCATCTCCACAGAGAGGGGAGACATGACAGGGCTCGGGATGAAGGGAGTTTGCTGGCAGGTGTTCCTATGTCTGAACATGCTCAGCATACTTAAAGGGGCAATGCGAATCTCTGTCACATGCACACACGGCCTGTGTCTCTGTCATGCACACACTAACCTCCCAACCCAACACACACTTGAGTTGCTGTTGTTACTTCTTTTACTTCTTTCCTAGTGTGGTATTTCAGGTTTTTGACTGGTCTGTGCAGTTCGCAATTTTTATTTCCCACTTAGGCTTAAATTTAATTCTTTGAGTAGTGAGTTCTAAAATGCCAAACCTGTCATGCAGGAGTAATTAATCCCTACAGTTATTTTTAAAAATATATAGCGAGGTGTTTGGTTTCTACTCGTGATACACTTCTGCACAGTACTTCCATATTGGTGCACATAACAAAATTCATTCCCTCTAATTTTTTCCATCTCTGGGTGCATCTACACTGCACCATTATTCCAGAAAAACAATACTAGCATCCACACAGCAACTGCGTTATTTTGAAAGAAAATCAAAATAGTGGAGGGCTTTTTCCGACATTGGTAAACCTGCCTGCTCTTACATCCTCTCTTGCTCCTGCACCCTCCCTCCTGGCCAGACACCCTGCTCCCATCCTGCTTCTGCACCCTTCTCACCCAGACCTTACACCCTCACCCCCTTCTGCACTCTCTCAGATCCTACACCCCATCCCTATCTCACTCACTGGCAGCCCTGTCCTGAACCCCTCATTTCCCCCCATCCCAGAGCCTAAAACCCACTAACTCCAGAACCCCAGAAGAGTAAATCTGGCCTGTAGGAAGCCCTGAATCTCAGTCTTCCCTGTCTTTTCCCTTCGCTCCCTGGGGCTGGAGACTGGATTGAGGTGTCTCAGTTGGGGGCCACATCAGTGAGGGTTGCGGGTTTTTTGGAGAAGTTTTTTTTGCTTCTCACTTGTGTGATACCCAACTGATTTTTCTGTGGGTCAGTGGCCCCTGACACAAAAAAGGTTCCCCATCCCTGCCATAAATAAAGAAAACATTGAAACCTTTTGTTGGACATAATTTAATATTTTATTTAAAATTAAGTTTGATAAACTAACATGAGAAAGTTAAAGCACTTACTCTGTTTAAAAATTTAAATTAAACCTGTCTTCCTAGCTGCAGCACTAGCAAAATGGCTTGGGAGTAATTAGCAACTGGTGGTCCACGAAAAGATTGAAATTGAATCAGGCGGTCCATAGGCCAAAAAATTTGAGAACCACTGTGCTAGAGGGATCCCGCAGGCATATAATTCTTAAGCAGAAAGTCAGACTACAAAGATGACAATTCATAATGGTACCTTTTGGCCCTAAATGTATATATATGTATATAAATTATTGTAAATATAGGGTTTGTAATCAGATATAATTGTGTGTGTATATACATATCAACCATAATGATCTTTTAAAAAATCCCATTGGTGCTGATAGTTTTCAGGTTCTGATCACCACCTCCCTTTGTTAATGTAGGGCTTAAATAAACAGATACACCACTCCCTGGCTGCTTCTAAGAATATTTGGAACAACTCTTGCTGTCAGTTTACTTCTGTTCCACCTATCTAGCTACTGTGGGATACAATGTGGCTACGTGTACTTTGGAGAAAAAGAATCTGGGTCTGTTCCAGTTATAGACACACAACCCATTATTTCTCTGTGCTATATTTAGGCTCTCCATCCTTGTGACTCTTATTTTTCTTTTTGCAGTTTAGCTACGAATCTAACTGAATAAAAGATCTCTGGGAGACGCGTAAATTAGCAATCACATCTTATTGTAGGAGAAAAGCTGATCTTGCTTGTGAAATAAAACGTTCTTCTCTAGCCCCTGTCTTTGTACAACACTGCATGATTAGCAATGGATATAAATAGGGACTCTTTTCTCTACCTCTGATGCTCCAGATATTGATCATTTGTCTAATCCATATTGGCAAATTTCCCTTCTCTAAAATGATGTTGTACCAATCAAACGTTATTATATTGTCAGAAATAACTATTTTAAAATCTCAGACATGTTTAACAGTATATAAGTACTAATGGAAACAAAGGGACAAATGTGCATGTTCAGAAGTGCACCTACTGCACCCCATTTTGATGAGCAATTATGGCTGTGTGCATGCAGATGTCAAGGTCTGTACACTCATGTATGTGCATGCACACAGCCCCACCCTGCAGTGGGATATTTCTGTTCTTGTTGGGCATCTTCAGAAATTTCACTCTACTTTTGTGTGCAGCAATTTGAAAGTCTGGCCTTAACCTGCCAGATTTGTATTTGTTTTTGAATGACATGGAGAGGACTGAAGAACTAAGGAAGCCCCACAATATTATCAAGGGTTTTTTTTTTTCTTTTTAAATACGAGATAAGGTTTTGCTTATAGTGTTACACTATATTCTTCTAGGACACAATGGTGGGATATTTTATATTTTTGCAGAGGAGGTGGAACAACAACTATATTGTGGAGAGGTTTTACGAACAGTTGGATTTCCTACTGGTAATATGAACAGCAACATGGTCTAAAAGTCAGAGCAGATGACTATAATCCAGGCCCTCCTGAGTTCAACTCCTTGCTTAGCTATTGGTTTGCAGTCTAGTTCTTAGTAAAGTACTTCATGAGTCTCAGCATTGCCATAAGTAAAACAAGAAAGTTAATATCTTCCTTCTGTGTGTCTGATAGGTGTTAATTTTTACCAGAGTGCTTTGAAGACATTAAGTACTCTGCACTGACGTATGGTATGTTTATTTGCAGATTGCCATGTGTTTTGAGCAGCTCACCAAACTCAGCTTTTAACATTCCTTGCAAGAAGTGCAGAGACAATGAGAGTTCGGCTCAAAAGGGATGTTATCTGCACCCTTTTTCTGGTGGTTGTGCTTTGCTCTTTATTCTATTCCCAGTTGGAGCATACACCCCTAACAGGAAGCAGGAAACAAACACACAAGAAACCTGCACCAACACCGAGGATCTTCCCAGGCCATGAAGCCCCTAAGTGGCACCCTCAAGCAGAGGTGACGTTTGACCATTCCCAAATCACTTCTATTGCTAAAGATGTGGAGGTGACAAGTAAACAGGCCCAAACAACCCCTTTGCCACCATTGACTCATTCTGTCTTTGATTTCAAACGCTACCTTCTAAATAAGGATAATCGGAATTTCAATCTTCTTATTAATCAGCCCAAGAAATGCAGGAAAACACCTGAAGGTCCCTTCTTGCTTATAGCCATCAAATCAGTAGTTGAGGACTTTGACAGACGCGAGATTGTCCGTAAGACTTGGGGTAGGGAGGGTTTGGTGAATGGGGTGCAGGTTCAAAGAGTTTTCCTCCTGGGAATACCAAAGAATAAGACAGCACTGGCAACATGGGAGATCCTTGTCCATCAGGAGAGTGTGATGTATCAGGACGTTTTACTCTGGGACTTTCTGGACACCTTCTTCAATCTGACCCTGAAAGAGATCCACTTCCTAAACTGGGCTGATGAATTTTGTTCCCGTGTGAAATTCATTTTTAAAGGGGATGCTGATGTTTTTGTCAATGTGGAGAACATCATTGACTTTCTCGAGATATATGACCCTGCAGAAGACCTCTTTGTTGGGGACATTATCTACAATGCTCATCCAATCCGTGTGCAAAAGAGTAAATACTACATCCCAGAAACAATGTATGGGCTAGGCACGTACCCAGTCTATGCAGGGGGAGGAGGCTTCTTACTGTCCAACAGCACCATGAGAAAGCTCTTTCAGGCTTGTCAAGAGGTAGAGCTCTTCCCAATTGATGATGTCTTTCTGGGCATGTGCTTGCAGAGAATCAATCTCAAACCTGTTATGCATGAAGGATTCAAGACATTTGGCATTGTGAAACCCTCAGCTGCCCCACACCTGCAGACGTTTGACCCCTGCTTTTACAAAGATCTCATGGTAGTCCACAGTCTAAAAGTAGCTGAAATCTGGCTAATGTGGAACCTCCTTCATAACCCAGAGCTCTCCTGTACCCAAAAGAAAAAGGTGAAGAAGCCTTTCCAATGGAAGAGGAAAAGCAATGTCAGACAGCAGCCTAAAGCAAGCTAAGCACGGCAGAAGCAGATGATGAACCAAGCTTGGAGGAACCCACCATGTTGCTTTAGCACATCTTGTTTAAACCATTTGGAGACAAGGTCATACTATTGGAGACATTTGCCAGAATTCCACATCTGCACACGCTATTTGCAGTAGGACTTTTTCCTTAATCTGATTCCAAGCAATTCACAAAAGTAGATTTAATTTATTATTATTTATTAGTATTTCAGTAATGCTCAAAGACCCCCACCTAGGACTATTGTGCTGTACAAACACATAGTAAAATACAGCCCCAAAAATCTTATCATCATTTGGGATTTAATGTAAGTGAATGTGACATAAAAGGAGCAGGGTAGGGTGGGAGATGAGGGCAAGAGTCATGAAGATAAAAATAATTTGCTATATAGGTCTGGGATTTCTGAGAGCCATCAAGAATTGGGCAATAGCTAAAATAAAGAAAATCGGCTCTCCCCAGCTGATGCACAAACCAAACCACTGTTGCTGGCTGCTTGGAGGTATCAGTAGAGGTAGGTTTTGATGAAGAAGAGGGCAGTAATAGTATGGGGGCTACATGCAGAATGGGAGCGCGGAGACAAAATTGGAAGCTGAAGATGTCATTGTCGGCAGACCAGAGGATGGATAGGGAAAAGGCAATTACAGATAAATAGGAAATGTTAGGGCTGTGAAGGGTACTGAAGGGGAGGAGTGCCCGCATGTACTTTCCCTCCCTTGTGACGCGCATCAAGGGTATCTAAAACTGCACGGGTGAAAACCTCTCACTTCTTTACTGCCGAGCCCTATACAGAATACTGAAGTAGAGGGGAGGAAGACAGGTTGTGGAGCACCTATAGGGACACACATCTCAAAGAACTATTGTTACTAGCAATGTTAAATATTGGTTAATTGAATAGTCGATTAATCTTATGAATTCTTATCAGTTACTCGACTATTCTATACTCCCCAGGCATGGAGCTGGCAGCCAGTGTGCTCCGGCCCCACTCCTGAGGAGCCCCTTGCCTTTGTATCAGAGGCAGCAGCGTGGGGTGCCAGGTAGGAGCTGATCTGCAAGGGGAGCCAGTTTAAAAAACAGGTCCCCTTGTGGATTGTCTGCCTGTTGCCCAGTGCTGCTGCCTCTGATACAGGGTGTGTATGTGAGCTCCTGGACCCAGGACTGAGCCAGGCTGTCTGTCTGCCTGCCTGGCTCCTAATACACTTTAAATGCAGAGGTGCAGCAGGAGTAGGTCCTGGACCCAGCGCAAGCCAAGATTGAGCCGGGTTGCTGGCCAGCCTCCTAAAAAATGTACTGGCGGGGGGGAGGATGTATGTATTCTATAGCATTAATCTATAAACTTTTGCTTATCAGTTAATCGACTACAGTATTACATCTCTAATTGTTACTGCACAAGGTGAGTAACTTCCTCCTCTTCTTTGAGTAATGTTCCTATGGGTGCTCCACTGTAGGGGATCCAAGTAGTACTCACCTCTGGAAGCTGGGGCTTCGGAGTGGAGTCTTTTACTACATAGAGTACTATGGGGTGAAAGATGGCATGGAGACTGAATCTTTGGTGATCACAACGTTCTGCGAGCATGTGGGCAGAGGCCCACGTTGCTGCTCTACAGATTACTGAAATAGGAATATCTGTAAGGAATGTGACCAATGTAGAAATTGACTTTGTGGAGTGCATATGGACTTTGGATGGAAGCATATTGTGCCCTTGATAACAATGGTTAATGCAACCAGAGATCCATTTGGATTGTCTTTGAGCCAGTATCGCAGAGCTTTGCAATCTTTCTGTGGCTACAAGGAAGACTGCAAATTATTTTATATATAACTACACTGCATCCTAAGAGGATGCACTGTAATGAATGTCAGAAAATAAGCTCTATTAAGATACTGTCAATAAATATTTCTCTGTAGTACTGGTAAAATTATCCTGCATATATATAAGTACATGTTATGAAATAAAGCAAGAGCATGCACCACTTTATCACAAAAACACCCAGCACCTGTATGTAACACAAAACAATAACAGAGAGTCACATTTTATTTGTCTTTCAATGTACATGCTCATTATGTGTTCCGTTTAATTTACAGCCGGGCTATGTAAAGCAACATGAAAATTAGAGAGGAAATAAAGAAATAGATTGAGGTGTAGAATTTTTTCAGCAAGCATGATCACAGGAAACAAACACAGATTGAACAGGAATATAACAGGAGTAACACCTAAGAATAATGAAGGTATACAGTAAATTTTTCCTTAGATTCTCAATGGGGCTTTTTTTGTTTTGTTTTGTAAAACACTCTAGAATGTCACAGTATACACGGAAACTAAATGGCAAAGAATATCATACGCACATACTCACACAAAACACCATGTCACATTTATCCCTGCTACTGGCCCAGGATCCAAAACACTAGTTAACACACTATTTCCTATCTCCCATTCATTGATAAACTATACAGGATTACACTGTACATGCTGTTAAAATTACAAAAATGCCATATTTACAAAATCTGTACACACATTGTAAAACTCACAAAATCATTGTCTATGTATCACAAGTTGCTACACCAAAATATTAAAAATGGGACAAAATTATACATTTCTCTTTTCCATTTTTAAAAAGGGTTAATATTTCAAAGCACACACACCATTTTCCCAATAAGATTGTAAGAGACCTAGAAACCAAAAGCATCCACTTCAGATAAAATGCAGTGAGGAGCACTTCCTGATTAGAGAAAAGCCTGTTTCCTGGAGGTGGGTTGGGGTGTGCAGTTAGATTACATGTACAGAAATGGTGAAACTAGATTGGGTATATCTTTGGCTAAAACTTTGGCATTAAATAAAAGTTATACTTCAGAAGTCATGGGGAAAGGTTTCTTGGTGCTGGAGGAGTTGAAGAATTTTTTTTCTACATATTCACTAAAAGTTCTCTTTCCTTTTCTATGGGAAACAGGGAAGAGGTAGGGGTTTGGAACCAACATATTACAATACATTTGCAGATGAGGCAACTGAATTTTCCTTTATGGGATGTATTTTTTTCATTTTTTAAGTATGAAGAAAAATGTTATCAAAGAAAAGCATCTTTCAGTTATACAAATCATCTCTTCAAGACTTTTTTTTTTTTTAAACTGCGTACAGTTATTAAACCAGGCCTGGCAGAAAAAACAATTGCTTCAGCATGTCAAGTAAATATTAGTGCAGGAAGGTGAACTATTCACCACATAAATAAGCTTAATGCACAGCTTACATTAAATAACCATTACACCCCGTACACAGATGCTCTTCAGTGAAGATAATGTTTATCAAGTAATTAAAGTGTATGTAGTGCAAATGTTACACAATCAAGTATTATGCACATGCTATTTGCTTGTTCTGAAGTTACACAAAGATGTGGTGCCTGAAATCATGTACATATATACACCCTTATCACACTTGGTACAATGTCCTAAACCACAGAAATATCAATGTGTTTAGATTTGTGCGTGTGTGTGTGTGTGTGTGTGTGTGTGTAAATAAAAGGTATGTATATATATAGTTGGTGTCTTAAAATATGACTACCACATCAATTCAGTATGACCAACACAAAAACAAACTACTATCAATACCTGCTTCCAGATACTCCAAGGCTCAAAAAGTTTGTGCTTCGTTCTTGCAGTCATTAATGCATCTTCTGCCAGTTCAGGAAGGAAAGAGTCTCTTCAGGTCTGCACTGCACAGATGGCCAACTGAGAGGAGTAAAATGACGACACAGATACCTAGCTGTTTTCCTCCATCACTATCTCCATGCCTCATGATGAAGGGTTGTGAGAGTTTCTCCTCTGTGCCATGCATGGATGGGAGGAATTGTATTTTGAAAAAATCATACCATGCTTTCCATATAAGTGGCAGCAAATCAAGGCACACTGTATGAGTTTTGTAGCATTTAGATTAGCTGATTTTGAAGGAGATGCTTCACTGTGGAAGATCCGATGTTCTCAACTGGTTGCAGGGCCTTGCTGGGCCATACAATGTAACAGATGCTATGTGATTATTCTGCATCACCTGCAAAAAGAGAGCAAGCAAAAAAATAAAAACACCACAGGCAAAAGGGAACTTGGGAAGTTGTCAGATACAGTTGCAGTATTTCTGTGCCTGAATGAAGAGATAATATACACTTGAACCTCCTTAATCCAGTCATCTGCGATCTGAGAACACCTGTGGTTTGGACCCCTGCATAGCTGGAGCACCAGCGCGGGGGAGGAGGAAATGGCTCTGCACATTACCATTCCCGCTGCTCTTCCCATCTGGCCAGGGGAATGCCTTGTCAGGAGGCTTTTACTCCACTGCTCCCATTGGCTGCAAATTGCAGAAAATGGGGGGGGGAGAGAGGGTGCAGCCATGTGTCCTACTGGGAATGGGGCACCACGTAAGAACCCACCACCATCCTCCTCATGCACCCTCCCCTTCCTCCCAGACTCTGCACCCCCATCCCATTAACAGTTTAAATACAGTACATTCAGGATTTATCTTATGACACACTATACATATACAGTATTTTATAATGGTTTGTACATACAAAAGCCCTTCATTATGGTGAATATTCATGGTCCAGAAAATTCCATACTCTGCAAAGCCTATTTCCCAAAACTGCCAGATTGAAGAAGTTCAAGTGTATATTAAAAATTAAGCAACTGATAAAACGGAATTAAAACACTGAAAGATCTTTGCCAGCTCTGAAAAATTACTGCTTAATTTCCAGGCTTCATTTAGAGTCACATTTGCTGTTTAATATGGGCACTCACCACCACCTGAAAATATTTAGTGAGAACTAAACACATATCCCAATAGCATCTGTTATGGGTGAAAAGACAGATAACACCAGCCTTAAACACTAGAGATGGATTAAACCTGGGGAAAGATGGTAAATGTCCCATTTGTATTCCCAATATCAACAGTTGCTCTTGAATGCTGGCTCTCACAGGTATACAGGAAAGACAAAAAGCTGCATTAAAATCCAGAAGCCAGCTCCACACCATCTTCTCGAATCCAAACAAATTTGAAACTTTTTTCCTAACCTCAAAGATCATTCGCTGCAGCCCAAAACAAAACGTTGATCCAAATGGGTTAGTATTGTTCGGAGAGGAAGACCTTAAAAAAAAAAAAAGAAAAAAATATTATGGGTGTATAAGAGGTTAGAATTTCTCAATGTGAAACAATAGCCATCCATGATTATGTGGTAAGTTTGCCACATTTCTCTTGGGTCAAGATTATTTATATTGGGAGGCATTATATTCATCTGTATTATGCTGCTTTTGGATTTCAAATGGGTCATTCCTGGAGTGGAACAGAAATATTGGGGGGAGGAGGAAAGAAGGATATATTGGGACAAAATAAGTGGTTATTAGTGACTACAGAGGACTGCTTTCATTCACCCAAAGCTGGAAAGGAAAAACTGAATATAAATCATAGAATCATAGGGTTGGAAGAGACCATGGGCAGTTTGTGCAGATGAGGATGGGGGAGACAGGTCCTCATCTCCACCCCGTAATAACGCCCTGTCCCCACCATCGTGCCTAGTGCGCGCCCCCACCATAAGGAGGGGAAGAGATGGGAGGGCATGCGCATGCACCTCAGCCTGCCCGGTCCCCGGAGCACCAGGGAGGGAGACGTGCGGATCCAGTCTGCCTAGATCCTGGAGGACTAGGGAGGGAGGGGGTTGCATGGCTCGAGCCTTACTGGGCCTCCCACCTCCCTGGTCACTGGAGCACCAGGAAAAGAGGGGTCCACGTGGTTGCAGCCTCCCTGGCCTCTGGAGCGCCATGGAGGAAGGAGGCTGTACGGCCCAAGCCTGCCCAGGCCCCAGAGCACTGGGGAGGGTGGGCACTAAGGGACAGCAACACTCCACCCCCAGAACGCCTACAGCAGGCATTCTAGGGGCAGAATTTGGGTGGGGCCATGCCTGGTAGCTTGCCTCCACCCCCAGGCTACACCCATTGAAGAGACCTCAGGAGGTCATCGAGTGCACCCCCTGTCCAAAACATTACCAACACCAAGTAAATCATCCCTGATGGGGCTTTATCAATCCAGGACTTAAAAACCTCTAGGGATGGAGATTCTACTCCCTCCCTAAGGGAACCCATTCCAGTGCTTCACCATCCTCCTAGTGAAATAGTTCTTCCTAATAGCCAACCTTGACCTTCCCCACTGCAACTTGAGACCATTGCTCCTTGTTCTGCCTTCTGTCACTTCTGAGAACAGCCTCTCTCTATCCTCTTCGGAACCTCCCATCAGGTAGTTAAAAGCTGCTATCAAATCCCCTCTCACTCTTTTCTTCTGAAGACTAAACAAGCCCAAATCCCTCAGTCTCTTCTTGTAAGTCATGTGATCCAGCCCCCAATTATTTTGGTTGCCCTTCGCTGGACCCTTTCTATAGTGGGGAGCCCAGAACTGGACGCAATACTCCAGATGTGGCCTCACCAGCGCCGAATAAAGGGGAATAATCACCTCTCTAGAGCTGCTGGCAATGCTCCTCCTAATGCAACCTAATATGCCATTAGTCTTCTTGGCTACAAGGACACACTGTTGACTCATATCCAGCTTCTCATCCACTGTAATCCCCAGATCCTTTTCTGCTGAACTGCTGCATAGCAGGTCGGTCCCCAGCCTGTAACAGTGCTTGGGATTCTTCTGTCCCAAGTGCAGGACTCCTTGTTGAACCTCATCAGATTTCTTTTGGCCCAATCCTCTAATCTGTCTAGGTTACTCTGGACCCTATCCCTGACCTCCAGCGTATCTACCTCTCCCCCTAGCTTAGTGTCATCTGCGAAATTGCTGAGGGTGCAATCCATCCCATCATCCAGGTCATTAATAAAGATGTTGAACAAAACTGGCCCTAAAACCGACCCTTGGGCCACTCCACGTGATACCGGCCAACAACCAGACACTGAGTCGCTGATCACTACCTGTTGAGCCCGACAATCTAGCCAGCTTTCTATCCACCTTACAGTCCATTTATCCAATCCATACTTCCTTAACTTGCTGGCAAGAATAGTGTGGGAATACAATTGTCAAGAATACTACTG
The DNA here is from genome assembly GCA_032595735.1 of Pelochelys cantorii. NCBI lineage: Eukaryota > Metazoa > Chordata > Testudines > Trionychidae > Pelochelys > Pelochelys cantorii. The sequence goes on along the minus strand of CM064339.1, from coordinate 7,277,137 downwards.
TCTAGGTGTGCAGTGGAGAGTGTGTCCTACACAAGCTCAACAATGTTCGTATGAAAGGCCAATTAACATAGTTCTCTGAAAGGAGACCCAGATTTAACTGAGGAGGAATCCCAGGTGGGGGAGGGTCTAGTAGAGGTCTGTAAACAGAGGAAGCTGGCCACTGAAAATTTTGCAATATTATTTTTTTTATTTGACTTCATATTAAATAAACATTTAAAGTCATGCACCTTGTTAATTATCTCTTGTTTAAGTATTCTTTCTTCCATAGCATTTTAAAAAATATATAAAAGATATTTTTAATGACTTGGGTGGCACACATCTGAACAAGCGCACACGACCTCAATATTGTTGCAGAAGACAACAATTACTCCACTCACGGATGGAAAATCTTAGCGGGAACACTGGTTAGTACTGTTTTCTGGGTTGGTTTTCTGTCAGATATAGTCTATTAGTAAGTTTTGACTTCTTCTGCAATGGTGAATGTCCTTAACTGAATGTGACATAGCTGATGTACAGTAATTCCTCATTTAACACAATAAATGCGTTTCTGAAAATATTTGTGCTAAGCGAAAACGTACTATGCAGGGTCAATTTTGCCATTAAAAATAATGGAAAAGGTGGGGGTTGCGTTTCAGGTGGTGGTGAAGTCAATTTTTTGTTGGTGCTGGGTCATCAACATCAACATTAGATATCTAGCAACACAAGTTGCCGCAGTTTGTTAAAAAACAAAGATAAACACGTACGTAAGCGGAGGAGAGCTGTGACCACGTGTATTCATCCGCTCATGCATATTACCACTGTTTTCACCAACTTATACCACCGCGCGAAGTAGTCTGCCACTTAATTATTTTTGTGTTATTTTGGGGACAGTTGTATTATTCAAAAAAGGCTCCCTAAAAAAAATTGTGCTATTGCAAAAATGTGTTAAGCGGGCACGTGTTAAATGAGTAATTACTGTACCTTCAAAATCAAGTATGGTTGAACCATTGTAAACAATCCACATACAAATGAAAGAGCTTGATTCAATAGAGCATTACTATAGTTTTAATTTTGGTGTGGCTCTAGTGATTTTACATAAATAAATTGGAATAATGCAGTGAAGAATCAGGCCAACAATATTTTAATAGTAACTAATGTAAGATGGGTGAAAACAGGGCCAAAGTTAAGCATTTCTGAAATTTATGAAAGATTTTCATCATGTCCATCCATGACTATCAGACTCATACTGCTCTCACTCTTGTACTTGACAAAATTACTCACATTTTGTAAATGATTTCAGGGCTGGAAATCATAGCCTCATAGCCATGCTGACTCGTGGCCTGTTTTTACCCACAGAAGTGGCACAATGCAAGCAGAAGCAGTGCAGATTTCACATACTGCTCCAAATTTGCCTGGAGGAGCTACCTCCAGAAAGGGTGAGAAAGGAAGCTTTGACTTCATGTCTACTCAGTCCTTTGATAACAGCATGCTAACAAGGGTTTTAATTATGTGATAATTTGCATTGCTGACACTTGCCCATTGGAACTGGACTCAGATCACTCATGTATCACATAGGCCATCACATCACCATCAGATAGCAATGTATCCTACATTGATCTGAACCAGTGACCTGTGATGAAAGGTTCCATATTCCATTATTAATTCTCAGGTCTGCCCAATCTCCCAACTACTCATTTTACACTGGAAAGACAGGACTGTAACTGAATTAACTAAATGCAATGGGGAAAGTGCCTACAAAGAGAGTAGGTTCCTTAATTTAAAAAGACAACCCCAAATATTTCAATAAATATGTGAAGTCTTTCTGCCTATTACTGAAATGCTTATACACTTGAACCTCTTTAATCCAGCAATCCTAGGGAGCTGGGTATTCCTGATTAAAGATTTTGCCAGGCCAGGGTGGGTGCTGCAGGATCTGGGCATGAGGGGATGGGGTGCTTACCTGGTGCCACACTCCTGGAGGCACAAATAGCTCCAAGACCCTGCTGCTCATAGGCACCACAACCCCGCTGATCCCACAGCGGTGGGAAAAGCCGCAGGGAAAGTGCGTTGCTGTGCTGCCATTTCCCCAGCTGGCTCTGACAGAAAAAAGGCTCCCCACCTCAATGTGAATTTACAACTGAAGGCATGCATGCGTGTTAAATTTCAAGCTCTTTTGTGCAGGGACTGCATCATAGTTTATACTATGCCTTGCAGAATAGGTTGCTGCTCTTAACGTTATTTGGGCACACCCACAACACAAACCCATAATTACACACCCCGCTTAGGTTCTATAGATACATTCTCCTTTGTGCAATGGAGGATGGATTTTGGCAGATAAAAGAATTGCTGGAATTCCATTGTTGCATATCCCCAAATGACAACAAGCTTCCCTACCCAGAGGAAGCAGAACTGATGCTTCAGCAGCCAAGAGATGGCATAAACCCTGATAATTATGACCAGACCTATCCTTGTGGTAATCATCTTGTAGGAGAAAGAAAGAGCCTAAAGCATAGGCCTGTAAGGTCTGAGGCCTGAATCAAAGTAAGCAAGAGTTATACTATGAGTAACATGAACTTGGCACTAGAGCTTCTAGCACTGCTAAAAGCACATGAAATATGTAAATACATCCCACCAGGATAGTACAAGGACACTCCAACTTAGCACATGGTAAAAATAGTTTAAATAGTGATATTATGTCTGAAACAACAGGAGTGAAAGCATAACAACGAGTGATGAATAGGAATGCTTTGGAGGAAAGTACTAGGAGAGGTACCAAAGCTGTCATTAATGCGTACGATGATACATAACTTGTGTGCCATAGAATTATTCTTTATTTTGGTCTATAAATGTAGGGGTACCTCGACTTAACTTTGTCCGGCCTAGGGGGGAATAATGAACCCATACCACTGTCATAGGTACAAATGCATAGAGGCTTGGGGGCTGTTCTGGCGACCGACAATTATTAATGTACTGTGGCAGGGAGCAGGGAGCTGCCAAGACCTCATGGAGGGTAGATATGCAGGGACTATTTGGTGTCTGGGAGGTGGGCGGGCGTTAGCCTGCCCACATCTAAAGGACCTCCCCCCAGCCTGCGCGGAGGACCCACAGAACCCAGAAGAACCAACTAACTACTGGGGACAAATAATGAGAAAACAGGTACGGGTGTGAGGGTCAAAGGGCTAAAACGAGGGAGCCGGATAGGGATACTGAGCAGAGAACCCCGGACAGCGCCCACTGCTCCCCGAAGGTCTTGAGAGAGCCAGCGGACGCTGCCCACTGGAACTCTGCCCGGATACATGAGCGGATACAGCAACGGAAATAGGCCCCACAGTCGCAGGCTCCTCCCCCGGCCAACCTCTTTTCCCTGGTTTAATAGATTGCCAATTTGGCCATTGCCAGGAGGAGGTTGACTAGGAGGTCCCGCGACTTTGTGGGGCCACGGATGGGGTGTGCGTAAATTAATAAGTGGGGGGAAAAGTGCAGCCAGAACCTCAACAGGAGGTTCTGGAGGAGCCGAAAGAGGGGCTGTAACCTGGCGCACTCGAGGTAGATGTGCGCCACGGTCTCCCTCATGCCACAGAAGAGGCACGTTTCGGGGGTGGGGGTGAACCGCGCCAAGTACACGCCCGTGCTCACCGCACCGTGCAGGACTCTCCAACAGATGTCCCCGGTGGGTCGCAGAACCAAAGTTGAATAGAGGCTGGCCCACTGGGGCTCCCTACCCTCTATTGATGGTAGGAGGTCCCGCCACTTGGTGTCTGGGCGGGACACGAGGGTGGGGAAGTGGAGCGTGTGAAGCACAAGCGTGTACAGGTGACTCTTTGGCGCGGTTTGGAAGGGGACTGGCTGCAGCGAGTGCAGGCGGCTCAGGTGACGAGGGGGAGGCGGTCGGGAAATTACGCGGGGCTGGGGGCCGATGGAGATATCGGGAGGGCCGGGGTGCACCCTCTCGCAGGACTTTGTTTAGATACATCCGAGCAGTGGGCAGCAAAGCGTCCTTCACCTCCTGAAGTACGCGCCGGGGAGTACGTAGGGTGGAGAGCCCCATGCACTGGGCGAGCGCCAAGGATCCACCCAGTCTCCCCGGTCGTAGTCCAGGAGGTCTCCGACTCTAGTGACTTCTGCCAGGACCAACCTCTGGCGCACCAAGGGGGACTCCGCTGCCTGCACACGTAGATGGGGATTGTGTAGCAGTGGCTCCGTGAGGAGGTCTGCCCCCACGGTGGCTCCCAAGAACCTGGTCGCTGCTAGCAGCTTCCAGGTCCGGAGGAGGTCCTGGTACAAGGCTGGTAGCCCGGAGAGGTCTTGCGGAAGACCTCTCAGATAAAGGAGCTGCCAGTCATATCGGAGCCCTCGGAGGCAGCGAAGGAAAGCGTGCGCAAGCGTGCTCCACGCCGGACTACCTGCATCAAATAGGAGTCTCTGCAGGGCCTGGAGGCGGAGGACGTGAACCCGCGTGCGCAAACACGTCAGGCCCTGCCCTCCCTCCTCCGGGGGAGATGGAAAACCCCTGCAGAGACCCAATGCAGTCCTGGCCATATAAACCGCAGCATGAGCTGCTGGATATGGACCAGGAAACCCGGGGGTGGGACCATGGTGTTGAGGCGGTGCCAGAGCATGGTCAGGACTAATTGGTTGAGTACCAGTGCCCTCCCACGCAGGGAGAGGCACCGGAGCAGTCCTGTCCACCTCTGCAACCGCTCAACCACCCCGGCCTCTAAACCTTGCCAGTTCTCCGGCGGGGAGGGATGCGTGGCAGAAAAAAAAACGCCAAGATAGAGCAGCGGACCCGCACTCCACCTGATGGCCTGAAGCGCGGGTGGGAGGGAGCCCGCCTGCCACCCGACCCCTACCACCAGGCCAGAGCTCTTGACCCAGTTGACCCAGGCGGAGGAGGCCGCCGAGTAGACGGCTTGGCAAGCCTCCACCCGCGCCAGGTCTCCCGGGTCCTGGACCACGTCGTCGGCATACGCCGACAGGACCAGCCTCGTCTCCGACTCACGGAGCACCAACCCCGTCAACCTCTTGCGAAGGAGACGGAGGAAGGGCTCTATGGCCAGAGCGTGCAGCTGGCCTGACAGCGGACAGCCTTGACGTACTCCCCGCCCGAAGCTGACCGGTGCGGTCAGGGTCCAGTTGAGCTTGACCAAGCACTCTGCGGAGGCGTACAGCACCTGGAGAAACCCCACAAAATGCGGCCCGAAGCCGAAGGCCCGCAGGGTGCCCAGGAGGTACCCGTGGTCCATCCGATCGAACGCCTTCTGCTGATCCAAGGACAGGAGGGCGAACGACAGACCGTCCCTACACCCGAGCTCTAAGAGATCCCGGACCAGAAAAAGGTTGTTGAAGAGGGTTCGGCCCGGGACGGTGTAGGTCTGGTCTGGATGGACCACGTCCGCCAGCACGGACTTCAACCTTAGGGAGATGGCTTTGGCGACGATTTTATAGTTCGTGCTGAGGAGCGAGACGGGACGCCAATTCCTCAGATCGCGGAGGTTCCCCTTCTTGGGCAGGAAGGTGATCACGGCTCGCCTGCACAATAAAGGGAGGACCCCGCTCTCCAAGGACTCGGCCCAGACGCTAGAAAGGTCCGGGCCGAGGACGTCCCAGGACACGCGGTAGAACTCCACAGTCAGCCCGTCCATGCCCAGGGATTTGTTGGTGGGCATGAGACGGAGGGCTTCCGAGAACTTGGCTGGAGAGAGAGGCAGCTCTAGCCGGTCCCGGTCGCCCGCGCTGACCGTCAGGAGTTCGTTCCAGAGAACCCTGCTGGTGTCAGCGTCGGTCGGATCCGGGGAGAAGAGAGAGGCGTAGAAGGCGCGAGCCCTCTCGCGCATCTCCACCGGATCCGTGAGGGGGGTGTCGTCCTCTGCCAGAAGGCAGACGATGTGCTTTTTAGCCTCCCTCTTTTTCTCCAGGGCATAGAAGAAGCGGGAGCCTCGATCCATCTCCCGAAGGAGATGGATGCGAGAACGAACAAAGGCAACCTGTGCTCGAAGGTCCTCGAGGGCCAAGAGTTCCTCCCGCTTCTCCGGGTATGCTCCACAGAGGGGCGGATCCTCGGGGCCGGTGGCCAGCCGCCTCTCTAGCTCTAAAACCTCCCGTTCCAACTGCTCTATCGCCGCATCCCTCCGCCGGCTGGCCCCCCCGGGCGTAGTCACGGCAGAAGAGCCGCGTGCGCACCTTCCCCCACATCCCACCACCGCTACGCCGAGGGAAAGGCGCACCGCCACCCGCGCCAGGCCAGCCAGAACTCCTGGAAGGACGCTACGAAGACCACGTCCTCCAGCAGACTGTTATTGAAATGCCAATAGGCCGGCCCCGGCCTCTCTGAGGAAAGAGAGGCCCGTATGGCCACCAAGTGGTGGTCCGAGAAAGGGGCTGGCCGAATGCCGGAGGAATGGGCCCGCAAGAGATGATGATGAGACAGATAAACGCGGTCCAACCGGGAGTGGAAAGACCGACGACCCACCACCTGGACGTAGGTAAACACCGTTTCCTCACCCAGGTGGAGGTCTCGCCAGACGTCCACCAGGGAGTGATGGTCTATTATCTCCCGGAGGATGTCCGCAGCGGCCGGGCACTGCTCAAGCCCCGTATGGTCCCGCTCCTCGAGGGTGCAGTTGAAGTCTCCGCCCAGGACCAGGAACTTGCGAGGATCCAAAGTGCCGAGGAAGGCAGACGCTCGCTGATAGAAGCGGAGCCTCTCCAGGACGGACGTCAGGGCGTAGATGTTGACGAGATTTAATATCAGCCCTTCCGTCCGAACCCGGAGATGCAGCAGGTGACCCTGCATGACCTCGGCGGTCCCCAGCACCTTGGGCTGCAGGTTCGGGGAGAACAGGGTAGCCACCCCGGCTTGACGGGCCGACAGGTGGCTAAAATAAACCCTGTCCCCCCACTCCAGCCGCCAGCTAGCCTCGGCAGCTGGAGCTGTGTGGGTCTCTTGTAGGAATATGACAGAGTACCCGCCCTTCCAGAAGAAGGAGAGTACCTGACACCTACGGAGACCCGATCCGCAGCCCCCGGTGTTCAGAGTGGCAAAGATGAGCGGTGACATCGAGAGGGCTGGGGAAGATCCTCATTAGCAGGAATGCCAGCGGCTCCCATTGGGCACCGCAGCAAACCGTGACCGTACCCAAAAGTGAGCAGGGCGTCACGGAAGCTGCGGACCCGCTGGTAAGCCGTGGCCTCCCGCCACCCGGTCCCTTTACCCTCCCCCAAGAGGGCCCTTACTGTTTGTAAGACTAGATGAAAATCTCCCCAGTGCTGAAGGGCGAGAGCGACTTTGTTCTTGGAGCCACGGATGTCTTCCAAGAAAGCACGCATCTCGTCCTTCAGCACATCTGGCGTCGGGGCCTCGGGCCCTCGAACGCCTTGGGGCCAGACCCCTCCGTGAGCCCCGCGACCCATCGACACGGGGATGCAGGGTGTCTGAGGTCCCTGCTGGGAGGACAGTGGCGGAGGGAGATCAGCCCCAGATGTGCTGGGAGCAGGAGAAACGAAAACCACCTCCCGGGGGCCAACGTCTGGACTAAACGTGGCAGCCCCAAGGCCGGCAGTAACAGAGTAAGGGGAGGAAAAGAGTTCAGGGAGGGGATCAGGAAAAGGAGGGAGACGAGGAAGGGAAGTAGGGGGAGGAAGAGGTGAGGGATTAGGGAAAAGACAAGGACGGGGGGGAGGAGGAAGAGGGGTAGGAGACTCAATTGGGAGGGTGTTTGAATCGGGAGCAGGAACAAAGAACATAAGAATGGCCGTACTGGGTCAGACCAAAGGTCCATATAGCCCAGTATCCTGTCTGCCGACAGTGGCCAGCACCAGGTGCCCCAGAGAGGGTGGACCGAAGACAATGATCAAGCGATTTGTCTCCTGCCATCCCTCTCCAGCCTCTGACAGCCTGGCTAATAGCCTTTTATGGACCTAACCTCCATGAAATTATCTAGCTTCTCTTTAAACTCTATTATAGTCCTAGCCTTCACAGCCTCCTCTGGCAAGGAGTTCCACAGGCTGACTACACGCTGTGTGAAGAAGAACTTCCTTTTATTAGTTTTAAACCTGCTACCCATTAATTTCATTTGGTGTCCTCTAGTTCTTCTATTTAGGGAACTAATAAATAACTTCTCTTTATCGGCCCTCTCCACACCACTCATGATTTTATATACCTCTATCATATCCCCCCCTCAGTCTCCTCTTTTCTAAATTGAAAAGTCCCAGTCGCTTTAACCTCTCCTCATATGGGACCCGTTCCAAACCCTAATCATTTTAGTTGCTCTTTTCTGAACCCTTTCCAAGGCCAAAATATCTTTTTTTGAGGTGAGGAGACCACATCTGTACACAGTATTCAAGTTTTATCATAGTTTTATACAGGGGCAGGAGAAGGAACAGGGCGAGATGCCTCAGCAGAGGAGGCCCTGGGATGCGGTGCCTCCTCGCAGGGCAGAGAATCGGTGGCAGCGGTAGGGGTAGTAATAGTCTCCCCAGCGCTGGGCTCCAGTGCCACAGAGAGTGCAGCACCGGAGGCCTCAGCGCCAGGGGTGACAGATATTAATGGGAGCTCCCGCCCGCTGAGAGCCTCAAGGGTTTCTGCGGCCGAGGTGCTGTCGATGGCCGGGCAGATGGTCGCACCCTGGGGCAACTCAGAGGCAGGGAGAAGGGATAGCAGCGGGTCGGAAGGAGAAGGAGAGGTCGGTGGTTGTCCCTCCAGGACCTGATGATCCCTCTCTGAGGCAGCCGGGGTCAGCCCCAAAGTCTCCACCTCCTGAGAGAGGAAGGTGAGCCTGCTGCCCGCCACCAGGTGGTGATTTTTGTCAGTGGCAAGGTCAGCGGCTGCCCCCTCAGTGGAGGTGGGAACAGTGGGAGCGTCCTCCATGGACACCCCCTCTTGCAGGGACCCCGGCAGGGAGGTTTTCACCTCTCCCGCGACCGTCGCAGTCACCTCAACCGCCTCATGGTGCTGTGAATCGTTCGCGGGCTCAGGGGGTGGAATGGCTCCAGCATCCACCCCCATAGGTTCAGGGAGGTTGTCCTCCCCCTCAGTGGGCGGGGTCGAATGCCGAGAACGCTTTCGGCGCCTCCCCATTGCAAGCTCCCATCCCTCGGAGGAAGAGGGCTGGGCCTGAATGGAGGAAGAGCCAGGGGACAAGGGCAGCGTTGGGGGGGCAAGCGTAGATGGGGGCTGGGCAGCAGGGGAAAGGGATACCTCCCCCTGAGGTAGGTCCTGCCCGAGTCCCGTCACTGACCCTGCCGCCCTCTCCTCCGCGGGCCCAGCCTTGCCGCTTTTGGCGGTGGCAGCATCAGCACCCGCACGCTCGTCTGGGCCTTGCGGAACCCGAGTGGGATTAACGACGGTCACGGTTGGAGGAGGGGCGACCCCAGGGTCCAGACTGTCAGGGCCACCAGCGATGGTAGGGCCGGTGCCCTCCCGGGCATCGGGGGTCCCGAGTGCCTCTCCAAACCGGGCCAGGGGGCAGTCCCTTTGGACGTGCCCCGTCGCCCGACAGAGAAAACACCGGGCCTCCCCCATGGTGTAATACACCCGGTACCGGGCCCCTTGATGGGGCACCAGAAATGACCCTTCGAGGGCTTCTCCACCATGTCCCGCCGGCAGTAGTTGGATTTGTACCTGCCCGTGAAAGGAAAGGACGTGGCAGAGGGTAGGATCTTTACAGCCCAGAGGAAGGGGACTCAGGACTGACAGAGGCCTCCCCAGGGTGGAGAGGAAAGGCAGTAGGGCGGCATTGGGGAGGAAGGGAGGAACAGAGGACAAAACCACCTGTACACCCAGGTCCTCCAAAGGCTCGAGGGGAACGTAGACTCTCTCCACCGCCAAACCCCTTTCCACCGCATTCTGGGCGGCGGCCTCGGACGCTAAGAAGAACACCACCTTCCCGAACATCTTAGAGGCCGCCACCACGGGCTCGGGCCCCACCACGCGTGCCAACGCCCACACGTAGGTCTCCACGTGGGGCGAGGCCGCCACCCCGTGCCTCCTGGTCAGGGTGGGAAAGGGGCCGCGGCTGCCGGGGATGGTATTCTGGGAGGTGGCTTGGGAGGCGGCAGGTGGGGGGGTGGCGGCCACCCGGACGTACGCCGTGGGGCCCAGGACACCGTTGCCCCCAGAGCTGGTGGAAGGAACAGGGGAACGGGAAGGAGGGGGAGCTGCGGCCAGCATGTGGGTCACGGCCGGGGAGTGAGCCCTTGCCTCAGGAGGTTTTGCCTTCCGGGCGGGGCTCTTGCCCTTTTTAGTCCCCAGGCCCTTCCTACCCTTCAGGGGGGCATTCTTGATGGTGACTGGAGGTGCCGCGGCAGAAGCGGTCGAGGCCCCGGGGTCCTCGTCCATGTCCGCCCCCTCTACCGTAGTGACGGGGAGCCCGGCATCCTCAGAGGAGCTGTTGTTTCTAGGGAGGGGTGGGGAAGGTTCTGCAGGGGTGTCATCGGACAACCCTTTCATTGTGGTCATGCGTAGGGAGGAAAAGACAAAACAAACAATTAGGGGAGAACCAAAAAAAAAAAAAAAACACCAGGGGAGGGAACAGGGAGGGAAAGAGAGGGGAGGAAGGAGATTTACCACTCCCCCCCACTAGACTGGAAGTGGGGTGGGAGGGTGATAATTCAGAAAAGGGAAGGGGAAAAGGTGTAAGGAATACAGCTCCCAGCACAGAATGGAAAGAGTGGCTCCTCCGGCTGCACTGGGGAGATGAGGGGTAAATGATCATTTAAAGGACATGGGGACAAGTGAAGCTGTGTGTGTCGGAAGAGTAACTAAAAGGAGGGGGAAGCTCAAGCGCCTAACAAAAGAAAGGGGGGGGGCATTGGCACCCAAAGGGGTGGATGGGACAAGCAGTGGAGTGGGAAGGCAGGCAGTGAAAAGATGACTGTTCAAGGGCGGGAAGAGGGAGGAGACACTGCTGAGGGAAAGGGAAACAGTGTACCCACAGGCATCTGAGCAGCAGGCCCACAGTACCTGCTGCAAGGCCCAGAAGAGCAGAGAAGGGCAAGGAGACAAGCAGTGGGGCCGAGAATGGAAAGGCCCCTACAGCAACTGGGGCTTGGAGAGGGAGCAGCAGGAGAAGTGTGAGGGCCAATGAACCATGGGGAGGTAAACCGCCCCCTGCCCTCAGCACCCCAAAGGAGCTGCACCAGCCCCCACCCAGGAGCCCTGATAGAAAGGGCCCCTAATCTCCCCTCCCCAGCACCAAGCAGGCTGTGGGGAAAAGGAAACCCCAGGGGCTGCTTTAAAAGCAGCCCCCTTACCGTCTCTTCTTTGGGGACAGCAGCAGCAGCAGGAAAGGTGAAGGTCAGGCCTGCCGAGGTGGAGAAAAAGGGGGGTCAAAATAGACCCCCAAGAAAATGGGAGGGGGGGCTCCCCCACCCCACCCAAAGGTAGGGCAGCAGAGACCCCCTCACCTCCCTGCACCCAGCACCCTCAGCAAATAGCTGAGGTGAAGGGGGGAAAACCTGCCGGCAAAAAGGCAGGTGGGAAAAGGGGCCTGGCCCAGAATGTAGGGGTAGCCAAGGCCCAGTTGCCACAACAGCAACAGCCCCCCTCCACAGACACCCCCTTCCAAAAAGGAAGAAGGGTGCAGGAGAAAGTGCAGCACCCTGAAAACAGGGTGCTGCAGATACGCGGGAACTATTTGGTGTCCGGGAGGTGGGCGGGCGTTAGCCCGCCCACATCAAAAGGACCTCCCCCCAGCCTGCGGGGAGGACCACAGAACCCAGGAGAACCAACTAATTACTGGGGACAAATAATGAAAAAACAGGGACGGGTGTGAGGGTCAAAGGGCTAAAACGAGGGAGCCGGATGGGGATACCGAACAGAGAACCCCGGACAGCGCCCACTGCTCCCCGAAGGTCTTGAGAGAGCCAGCGGACGCTGCCCATTGGAACTCTGCCCGGATACGTGAGCGGATACAGCAACGGAAATAGGCCCCACAGTCGCAGGCCCCTCCCCCAACCAACCTCTTTTCCCTGGTTTTATAGATTGCCGATTTGGCAATTGCCAGGAGGAGGTTGACCAGGAGGTCCCGCGACTTTGTGGGGCCACGGATGGGGTGTGCATAAATTAACAAGTGGGGGGAAAAATGCAGCCAGAACCTCAACAGGAGCTTCTGGAGGAGCCGAAAGAGGGGCTGTAACCTGGCGCACTCGAGGTAGATGTGCGCCAGGGTCTCCCTCAAGACACAGAAGAGGCATGTTTCGGGGGTGGGGGTGAACCGCGTCAAGTACACGCCCGTGCTCACCGCACCGTGCAGGACTCTCCAACAGATGTCCCCGGTGGGTCGTGGAACCAAAGTCGAATAGAGGCTGGCCCACTGGGGCTCCCCACCCTCTATTGATGGCAGGAGGTCCCGCCACTTGGTGTCTGGGCGGGACACGAGGGTGGGGAAGTGGAGCGTGTGAAGCACGAGCGTGTACAGGTGACTCTTTGGCGCGGTTCGGAAGGGGACTGGCTGCAGCGAGTGCAGCCGGCTCAGGTGACGAAGGGGAGGAGGTTGGGAAGGTACGCGGGGCTGGGGGCCGATGGAGAGATCGGGAGGGCCGGGGGTAACGGGTGGGCGGGGTGCACCCTCTCGCAGGACTTTGTTTAGGTACACCCGAGCAGTGGGCGGCAAAGCGTCCTTCACCTCCTGAAGTACGCGCCGGGGAGTACGTAGGGTGGAGAGCCCCATGCGCTGGGCGAGCGCCCAAGGATCCACCCAGTCTCCCCGGTCGTAGTCCAGGAGGTCTCCGACTCTGGTGACTTCTGCCAGGACCAACCTCTGGTGCACCAAGGGGGACTCCGCCGCCTGCACACGTAGATGGGGATTGTGTAGCAGGGGCTCCGCGAGGAGGTCTGCCCCCACGGTGGCTCCCAAGGACCTGGTCGCTGCAAGCAGCTTCCAGGTCCGGAGGAGGTCCTGGTAGAAGGCCGGCAGCCCGGAGAGGTCTCGCGGAAGACCTCTCAGATAAAGGAGCTGCCGGTCGTATCGGAGCCCTCGGAGGCGGCGAAGGAAAGCGTGCGCAAGCGTGCGCCATGCCGGACTACCTGCATCAAATAGGAGTCTCTGCAGGGGCCGGAGGCGGAGGACGTGAACCCGCATGCGCAAACACGTCAGGCCCTGCCCTCCCTCCTCCGGGGGGAGATGGAGAACCCCTGCAGAGACCCAATGCAGTCCTGGCCAGATGAACCGCAGCATGAGCTGCTGGATACGGACCATGAGGCCCGGGGGCGGGACCAGGGTGTTGAGGCGGTGCCAGAGCATGGACAGGACCAATTGGTTGAGTACCAGTACCCTCCCACGCAGGGAGAGGCACCGGAGCAGTCCCGTCCATCTCTGCAACCGCTCGACCACCCTGGCCTCTAAACCTTGCCAGTTCTCCGGCGGGGAGGGATGCGTGGCAGAAAGAAAAACGCCGAGATAGAGCAGCGGACCCGCGCTCCACCTGATGGCCTGAAGCGCGGGTGGGAGGGAGACCGCCTGCCACCCGGCCCCTACCACCAGGCCAGAGCTCTTGACCCAGTTGACCCGGGCGGAGGAGGCCGCCGAGTAGACGGCTTGGCAAGCCTCCACCCGCGCCAGGTCTCCCGGGTCCTGGACCACGTCATCGGCATACGCCGACAGGACCAGCCTCGTCTCCGACTCACGGAGCACCAACCCCGTCAACCTCTTGCGAAGGAGACGGAGGAAGGGCTCTATGGCCAGAGCGTACAGCTGGCCCGACAGCGGACAGCCTTGACGTACTCCCCGCCCGAAGCTGACCGGTGCGGTCAGGGTCCAGTTGAGCTTGACCAAGCACTCTGCGGAGGCGTACAGCACCTGGAGAAACCCCACAAAATGCGGCCCGAAGCCGAAGGCCCGCAGGGTGCCCAGGAGGTACCCGTGGTCCATCCGATCGAACGCCTTCTGCTGATCCAAGGACAGGAGGGCGAACGACAGACCGTCCCTACACCCGAGCTCTAAGAGATCCCGGACCAAAAAGAGGTTGTCGAAGATGGTTCGGCCCGGGACAGTGTAGGTCTGGTCTGGATGGACCACGTCCGCCAGCACGGACTTCAACCTTAGGGAGATGGCTTTGGCGACAATTTTATACTTTGTGCTGAGGAGCGAGACGGGACGCCAATTCCTCAGATCGCGGAGGTCCCCCTTCTTGGGCAGCAAGGCGATCACGGCTCGCCTGCACGATACAGGGAGGACCCCGCTCTCCAAGGACTCGGCCCCGACGCTAGCAAGGTCCGGGCCGAGGACGTCCCAGAACACGCGGTAGAACTCCACGGTTAGCCCGTCCATGCCGGGGATTTATTGGTGGGCATGAGACGGAGGGCTTCCGAGAACTCGGCCGGAGAGAGAGGCAGCTCTAGCCGGTCCCGGTCGCCCGCGCTGACCGTCGGGAGTTCGTTCCAGAGAACCCTGCGGGCGTCGGCGTCGGTCGGTTCCGGGGAGAAGAGAGAGGCGTAGAAGGCACGAGCCCTCTCGCGCATCTCTACCGGATCCGTGAGGGGGGTGCCGTCCTCTGCCAGAAGGCAGAGGACGTGCTTTTTAGCCCCCCTCTTTTTCTCCAGGGCGTAGAAGAAGCGGGAGCCTCGATCCATCTCCCGAAGGAGATGGATGCGAGACCGAACAAAGGCACCCCGGGCTCGAAGGTCCTCGAGGGCCCGGAGCTCCTCCCGCTTCTCCCGGTACGCTCCGCAGAGGGGCGGATCCTCGGGGCCGGTGGCCAGCCGCTTCTCTAGCTCTAACACCTCCCGTTCCAACTGCTCTATCGCCGCATCCCTCCGCCGGCTGGCCCCCCGGGCGTAGTCACGGCAGAAGAGCCGCGTGCGCACCTTCCCCACATCCCACCACCGCCGTGCCGAGGGAAAGGCGCACCGCCGCCCGCGCCAGGCCAGCCAGAACTCCCGGAAGGACGCTACGAAGCCCACGTCCTCCAGCAGGCTGTTATTGAAATGCCAATAGGCCGGCCCCGGCCTCTCCGAGGAAAGAGAAGCCCGTACGGCCACCAAGTGGTGGTCCGAGAAAGGGGCCGGCCGAATGCCGGAGGAGTGGGCCCAGAAAAGATGATGACGAGACAGTAAATGCGGTCCAACCGGGAGTGGAAAGACCGACGACCCACTACCTGGACGTAGGTAAACACTGTTTCCTCGCCCAGGTGGAGGTCTCGCCAGACGTCCACCAGGGAGTGATGGTCTATTATCTCCCTGAGAACGTCCGCGGCGGCTGGGCACCGCTCGAGCCCCGTACGGTCCCGCTCCTCGAGGGTGCAGTTGAAGTCTCCGCCCAGGACCAGGCACTCGCGAGGATCCAAAGTGCCGAGGAAGGCCGACGCCCGCCGAAAGAAGCGGAGCCTCTCCGGGACGGACGTTGGGGCGTAGATGTTGACGAGATTTAGTGTCAGCCCTTCCGTCCGAACCCGGAGATGCAGCAGGCGACCCTGCACGACCTCGGCGGTCCCCAGCACCTCGGGCTGCAGGTTCGGGGAGAACAGGGTAGCCACCCCGGCTTGACGGGCCGACAAGTGGCTAAAATAAACCCTTTCCCCCCACTCCAGCCGCCAGCTAGCCTCAGCGGCCGGAGCTGTGTGGGTCTCCTGGAGGAATATGACGGAGTACCTGCCCCTCCGGAGGAAGGAGAGGACCTGACACCTACGGAGGCCCGACCCGCAGCCCCGGGTGTTCAGAGTGGCAAAGATGAGCGGCGGCATCGAGAGGGCTGGGGAAGATCCTTATTGGCAGGAGTGCCGACGGCCCCCGTCGGGCCCCGCAGCAAACCGCGACCATTCCCAAAAGTGAGCAGGGCGTCACGGAAGCTGCGGACCCGCTGGTAAACCGCGGCCCCCCGCCGCCCGGTCCCTTTACCCTCCCGCAAGAGGGCTCTGACTATTTGCAAGATGAGATGAAAATCTCCCCAGCGCTGAAGGGCGAGAGCGACCTTGTTCTTGGAGCCACGGACGTCTTCCAAGAAAACACGCATCTCGCCCTTCAGCGCGTCTGGCATCGGGGCCTCGGGCCCTCCAACGCCTTGGGGCCAGACCCCTCCGTGAGCCCCGCGACCCATCGACACGGGGACGCAGGGCGTTTGAGGTCCCTGCTGGGAGGACAGTGGCAGAGGGAGATCAGCCCCAGATGTGCTGGGAGCAGAAGAAACGAAAACCGCCTCCCGGGGGCCAACGTCCGGACTAAACGTGGCAACCCCAGGGGCGGCAGTAACAGAGTAAGGGGAGGAAAAGAGTTCAGGGAGGGGATCGGGAAAAGGAGGGAGACGAGGAAGGAGAGTAGGGGGAGGAAGAGGTGAGGGATTAGGGAAAAGACAAGAATGGCGGGGAGGAGGAAGAGGGGTGGGAAACTCGATTGAGAGGGCGTTTGAATAGGGAGCAGGAGAAGGAGCAGGGCGAGATGCCTCAGCAGAGGAGGCACCGGGGTGCGGTGCCTCCTCGCAGGGCAGAGAATCGATGGCAGCGGTAGGGATAGTAATAGTCTCCCCAGCGCTGGGCTCCAGTGCCACAGAGAGTGCAGCACCGGAGGCCTCAGCGCGACGGGTGACAGATATTAACGGGAGCTCCCGCCCGCTGAGAGCCTCAAGGCTTTCTGCGGCCGCGGCCAAAGTGTTGTAGATGGCCGGGCAGACGGTCGCACCCTGGGGCAACTCAGAGGCAGAGAGAGGGGATAGCAGCGGGTCGGAAGGGGAAGGAGAGGTCGGTTGTTGTCCCTCCAGGACCTGATGATCCCCCTCTGAGGCAGCCGGGGTCAGCCCCAAAGCCTCCACCTCCTGAGAGAGGAAGGCGAGCCCACCGACCGCCACCAGGTGCTGATCTCTGTCGGTGGCAAGGTCAGCGGCCGCCCCCTCAGTGGAGGTGGGAACAGTGGGAGCATCCTCCATGGACACCCCCTCTTGCAGGGACCCCGGAAGGGAAGTGTTCACCTCTCCCGCGACCGCCGCAGTCACCTCGACCGCTTCGTGGTTCTGTGAATCGTTTGCGGGCTCAGAGGGTGGAATGGCTCCAGCGTCCACCCCCGAAGGTACAGGGAGGTTGTCCTCCCCCTCAGAGGGTGGGGTGGAACGCCGGGCACGCTTTCGGCGCTTCCCCATTGCAAGCTCCCATCCCTCGGAGGAAGAGGGCTGGGCCCGAATGGAGGAAGAGCCAGGGGACAAGGGCAGCGTTGGGGGGGCAAGCGTAGATGGGGGCTGGGCAGCAGGGGAAAGGGATACCTCCCCCTGAGGTAGGTCCTGCCCGAGTCCCGTCACTGACCCTGCCGCCCTCTCCTCCGCGGGCCCGGCCTTGCCGCTTTTGGCGGTGGCAGCATCAGCACCCGCACGCTCGTCTGGGCCCTGTGGAACCCGAGTGGGATTGACGACGGTCACGGTTGGAGGAGGGGCGACCCCAGGGTCCGGACCGTCAGGGCCGCCGGCGATGGTTGGGCCGGTGCCCTCCCGGGCATCGGGGGTCCTGGGTGCCTCTCCAAACCGGGCCAGGGGGCAGTCCCTTCGGACGTGCCCCGTCGCCCGACAGAGAAAACACCGGGCCTCCCCCATGGTGTAGTACACCCGGTACCGGGCCCCTTGATGGGGCACCAGAAATGACCCTTCCAGGGCTTCTCCGCCACGTCCCGCCGGCAGTAGTAGGATTTGTACCTGCCGGCGAAAGGAAAGGACGTGGCGGAGGGTCGGGTCTTTACAGCCCAGAGGAAGGGGACTCAGGACTGACAGAGGCCTCCCCAGGGTGGAGAGGAAAGGCAGTAGGGCGGCATTGGGGAGGAAGGGAGGAACAGAGGACAAAACCACCTGTACGCCCAGGTCCTCCAAAGGCTCGAGGGGAACGTGGACTCCCCCCACTGCCAAACCCCTTTCCACCGCCTTCTGGGCGGCGGCCTCGGACGCCAGGAAGAAGACCACCTTCCCGAACATCTTAGAGGCCGCCACCACGGCCGCGGGCCCCACCACGCGAGCCAACGCCCGCACGTAGGTCTCCACGTGGGGCGAGGCCGCCACCAGGAGACAACGGACCCCGTTCCTCCTGCTCAGGGTGGGAAAGGGGCCGCGGCCGCCGGGGGTGGTATTCCGGGAGGCGGCTTGGGAGGCGACAGGCGGGGGGGTGGCGGCCACCTGGGCGTACGCCCTGGGGCCCGGGACACCGTTGCCCCCAGAGCTGGTGGAAGGAACAGGGGAGCGGGAAGGAGGGGGAGCCGTGGCCAGCATGTGGGTCGCGGCCGGGGAGTGAGCCCTCGCCTCAGGAGGTTTTGCCTTCCGGGCGGGGCTCTTGCCCTTTTTGGTCCCCAGGCCCTTCCTACCCTTCAGAGGGGCATTCTTGATGGTGGCTGGAGGTGCCGCGGCAGAAGCGGTCGAGGCCCCGGGGTCCTCGTCCATGTCCGCCCCCTCTACCGTAGTGACGGGGGGCCCGGCAGCCTCAGAGGAGTTGTTGTTTTTAGGGAGGGGTGGGGAAAGTTCTGCAGGGGTGTCATCGGACAACCCCTTCATTGTGGTCATGGGTAGGGAGGAAAGGACAAAACAAACGATTAGGGGAGAACCAAAAAAAAAAAACCACCAGGGGAGGGAACAGGGAGGGAAAGAGAGGGGAGGAAGGAGATTTACCACTCCCCCCCACTAGGCTGGAAGTGGGGTGGGAGGGTGATAATTCAGAAAAAAGGGAAGGGGAAAAGGTGTAAGGAATACAGCTCCCAGCACAGAATGGAAAGAGTGGCTCCTCCGGCTGCACTGGGGAGATGAGGGGTAAATACTCATTTAAAGGACATGGGGACAAGTGAAGCTGTGTGTGTGGGAAGAGTAACTAAAAGGAGGGGGAAGCTCAAGCGCCTAACAAAAGAAAAGGGGGGGGGGGACACTGGCACCCAAAGGGGTGGATGGGACAAGCAGTGGAGTGGGAAGGCAGGCAGTGAAAAGATGCCTGTTCAAGGGCGGGAAGGGGGAGGAGACACTGCTGAGGGAAAGGAAAACAGTGTACCCACAGGCACCTGAGCAGCAGGCCCACAGTACCTGCTGCAAGGCCCAAAAGAGCAGAGAAGGGCAAGGAGACAAGCAATGGGGCCGAGAATGGAAAGGCCCCTACAGCAACCGGGGCTTGGAGAGGGAGCAGCAGGAGAAGTGTGAGGGCCGATGGACTATGGGGAGGTAAACTGCCCCCTGTCCTCAGCACCCAAAAGGAGCTGCACCAGCCCCCCCACCCAGGAGCCCTGATGGAAAGGGCCCCTAATCTCCCCTCCCCAGCACCAGGCAGGCTGTGGGGAGAGGGAAACCCCAGGGGCTGCTTTAAAGCAGCCCCCTTACCGTCTCTTCTTTGGGGAGAGCAGCAGCAGCAGCAGCAGCAGGAAAGGTGAAGGTCAGGCCTGCCGAGGTGGAGAGAAGGGGGGGTCAAAATAGACCCCCAAGAAAATGGGAGGGGGGGCTCCCCCACCCCACCCAGAGGTAGGGCAGCAGAGACCCCCCCCCTGCCCCTCTGCACCCAGCACCTTCAGCAAATAGCTGAGGTGAAGGAGAGAAAAGCTGCCTGCAAAAAGGCAGGTGGAAAAAGGGGCCTGGCCCAGAATGTAGGGGTAGCCAGTGCCCAGTTGCCACAACAGCAGCAGCCCCCCTCCACAGAAACCCCCTTCCTAAAGGAAGAAGGGTGCAGGAGAAAGTGCAGCACCCGGAAAACAGGGTGCTGCAGATACGCGGGAGCTGGGTATGTGGTTTTATGTTCCCGGAGTAGGCTGTTAAAGACTGTGGCCCAGCCAGCCACACCTGAAGCCTATCTGTAATCAGCCTGAAGAGAAAGGCTAATTGGAACACCCGCAGCCACTTAAGATGGATGCGCGCACTATAAAAACACTCCCACAGGCAAGGCTAAGGGGGAAGGAGAAAAGGGATGGACTAGAGGAGAAGTGAAGGAGAAGAGAGCAGCCCAGCGCAAGGGAACACACCTGAAACAGCTGACATCAAGATTTGCTACACGGCATCAGGGAGGAGGTACTGCAGGAAGGGTTGGGGAAGTGGCCCAGGGAGGGGCTGCTGCTCAGGGGGCAAGGGACAAGATACATGGCCTGCTCAGGGCTGCCCCCACCCATAGGGCCCTGGGCCGGAACCCGGAGCAAGTGGGTGGGACCAGGTTCTCCCCAACCCTCCCCTCTGGCTGGAAGGGCCAGTAGGGAGTGGAAATAAGAGGACACTGGACTGGACAATGATGAAAAAGGCTCTGGTAGCGGGGTACCCTTGCCTTTGTGGCAGCATTAGGGACTCCGTGAGCCTCTGTGGCACACAAAGACACGCCAGGAAGCACAGGACCCACAGGGCTTAGCCCAGACTTTGCCACAGTACTTAATGTAAGTATCAATGTAATGTTCGACAATAAACCTAACTCAGGTGCCTTCGTATCTTATCTGAGTCTGTGGTCTTTGGGGGCTCTCTTGAGCTATTATGCTAGCTATCTGCGCAGAAATGGCATGATATACTAAGGGAGAATACAAAAATGCACACAATCAAACATTTATCATTAGTGACGGAGAAGATGACCTGTCAGGAAGCCATACCAGTGAATCCTGAATTTACTATTCTGTCCTGACCCACTACACATCTGTTATCAGCTCATTTCCTACCAGGAATAAAAAGACAGACAGAATCTTTACCTGTGAAGTACCACTGGCTTTTCCACAGGATGTCCCAGAAGATCCTGAATACTGTCCCACTGTAATTAATCACATTAAAAGGGTGTTAGAATAAGAAAGTCACATGAAAGGTTCTCTTTATACACAGGAGGTTCATGTGCATTTTGGTTGTAGTGCTGGTGCAAACCACAAGGCAGCACAGAATGCCATGAACTATGAAGATTATGTTTAGAGAGTGTTTTGTGACTGAAGCCAGCTTTACTCAGAATAACCTGCAACTAGGAGACTGCTTCAAATTTAAAACTAGTTTCCATTTTAGATGGCAAGTTGAATTTAATTGAAGAAAATAACAAAATACTATTTTGATCACTATGGGTTTCATGGCAGAAATACAAAGTGCTGTGTCCAATATTTTAAGGAATTCTTTCAAAGAATAAGGCATCTGAAATTTCCCACAGGAAGGCGCTCTCTTGAAACTTTGCTGAGATCAAGTTAGCATCACTGTCTTTCCTTACTCACACAACCTTTGGTTGGCTCAGCATGCAAGGTTTGACTGCACTATATTTCTGTCTGTGTTAAGAATAAAAAGCTTGAATGACAATTTCACTGAAAAAAATCCAAATCATTAAAAATTGAAATTAAATTTTGATGGGAGGAAGAGTAATTTGAATTCTCTTATTTTAAAAGCCATCTTTCTCTACTGTTATTAATTCTGTGCGCGCTCTCCAAGCTGTCATCAAAGAACAATATGGCAACTGGACTAGATGGAATCCCCACCAAAGTCTTCAAAGGCGGCGGGCCAATGTTCCACAAAAAACTCCATCATTCTAAAGATCTGGAATAGGGAGCAAATACCATGAGAGTTCAGACACACACTGATCGTCAATCTCTTCAAGAAGGGCGACAAATTGGACTGTGGAAACTATCGCGGCATCTCCCTCTTAGCAACAGCAGGGAAAAATCTTAGTTTGAATCCTTGCAAATCGACTCCTGCCACACTCAGAAGAAATTCTTCCAGAATCTCAGTATGGCCTTTGACCATTCCGAGGAACAGTGGACATGATCTTCACCATTTGGCAATTGCAAGAAAAACGTTGCAAACAAAACCAAGCCTTATACATGAGTTTCGTCAACCTGACCAAGGCGTTCAATTCAATCAATCGTGGTGCCCTCTGGACCATCCTCTCAAAGATCGGTTCCCTAAATAATCTGTCAGCATCCTGAGGCTCTTCATGACAATATGACTGCCACAGTGCTGAGCAACAATGGATCCCGAAGTGACCCCTTTGAGGTCAAAATGGGAGTCAGACAAGGCTGAGTCATTGCCCCAGAGCTGTTCTGCATCTTCATCGCCACGACCCTCCATCTCATTGACAGCAAGCTTCTAGATGGCGTAAAGATTGTCTACAAAATTAATGGGAAGCTTTTAAATCTCAGGAGACTGAATGCCAAAAGCAAGATCTCCATGACTTTGATCATGGTTGCTGCTCTTTCCCCCATAGCTCTTCAGACTATCTTAAATGCCTTCACTGAAACGTACGGGAATCTTGTTACACTGATCATCAAAAAGACCAAGATGCTCCATCAACTCTCATGTACCAGCTACTGAAGTCAACGGAGAATTGCTGGAAAATGTGGAGCATTTCCCATACCTTGGAAATTCTCTCTCAGCCTAAGTCAACATTGACATAGAAATCCAGCATCACCTGAGCTACGCAAGCTTTGCTTCTGCCCAACTGCGATGAAGGGTTTTTGAGAACTGGGACATCAGTGCGAAAACAAAGCTTCTTGTGTATCATGCAGTGGTTGTTCCAACACTGCTGTATGCATGTGAAACTTGGACAACATATAAGCGTCACCTGAAGGCACTTGAACAATATCATCAATGCTGCCTCAGGAGAATATTAAATATCCCTTGGGAGGACAGGCGCACGAACACTAGCGTCCTGGAAAAGTCAAACATGACCAGCATTGAAGATATCATCATCTACCAACAATTTCGCTGGACTGGTTACATGGTCCAGATGCCTGATCAGCACCTTCCAAAACAGATTCTGGGAGGAGTGTTGGGGGCCAGAGGAAGCAATTTAAGGACATGTTGAAGGCAAACATGAAAAAGTGTGGCATCAGCATTGACATTTGGGAGAACATTGCCCAGGACCGTCCCCAGTGGAGAATGGTAATCCATGAGGGGATGGTGCAATCTGAAAGGTCCCACCGCAGTGCAGAGGAGAAGGAAAAAAGAGTAGCAAAAACCCGCTCCCCTCCAATAGCCACCAACATGTGCCCCTTCTGCGATAAGACCTGCGGCTCCAGAATCAGGCTGGTCAGCCATCAACGGATCCACAAATAGGAGGGTGACAGGAAGACGTCCTACTCGTTATCGAGTGACCGCCAAGAGAAAGACATTAATTCTGTGACACATGGTAAGAGTTCCACACACTCAGCAGCCAAGCTATTTATTCTGGCAACTGTCCTTGTTGGTTTTATGAAGACTCACCTTGCTGTATGTTGTGCATGTTTCAGTTAGTGAATCCGCACTATCTGTGGAAGGTAAACAGAAAAGGCTCTTAAAACAACACAATACAAAAAATAAAAAAAACAAAAAAAGCCCACTGACTAAACATAAATCCACCAGATTAAACAATAGCACTGGAGATGCAGATTTGCCTATTCACTATTTTAAAAAGTAAGTCTTAAAGCTTAAATGGCTTCTAAGAGAAAGGAAATATAGGTGTGAGAAAAACAAGACATTACTTATTTCTCTGAACCTTGGATTGACTGTACAGCATCAGGTAACATGCATAGCAGTAGCAACTCATCAACTCTTGTGGATAAGCTACTTTGCAAAGACTAAGCCAGGCGTGGCTGTAAAAAAGTAATGGCCGCCACAACGGTTACCCATGTCTCCACAGATATCAGGAGATTGCAGCTCTTGTTGGCTACCGATCTCCATTCGTGGCCGGTGGGAAGCAGCGTGGACTGGGATACTGCTCCCCGCTGCGCCCATTGGCCGTGAACGGCAATCCACAGGCAGTTGCGATCACCCAATATTTGCCACCAGGGTGTGCGGGTCTCAAACCCTAAACCTCCTGAGGCAACTTCCCTACCTTCAGAGGCCCTCTTATCCTTCCTACCTTCCAATGGTGCAGATAAACACAGAGGTGAGGATTAATCCTGGTGAACCAGACCTGGCCTGCAGGCCGGTATTTACCCACCCCTCAATTAAGCACTGTGTACATTTAAGAAGCCAAGTTTGACAAACCCTCAGATTTGACCCAATTAGTCCCAAATCAATATGGTTTTAAGTTCTCCCTCTTTCCCTTGCTTTTATCCCAACTCGTATTCTTGCTGCTGTGACTTCCATCAAAGCACCATGTGTTATTCAGGTGAGTGCTCTTCATGTTGCCAAAAGGTACAATGACAAAGGGATCTCTGGCAGCAATTTAGCAAGCATCCTACATCTTTTCTAGGATATTAAAGCCTCGGTTCAAAAAAGTACATATACACATCCCTAACTGTTACGCAGGAGGTAGACAAGACTATCATAAAGGAAATTTTGGCCTTAAAACTTATGTATCTTTAAACATGCAAGTATCCCCACACTTTAAAGAGATTAATCACATGCTTGAAAGTTAGGCACACATTTAAAGACCTTGCTGAATCAGGGCCTATAGGCAACAAGAAACTTAGGGTGCAAAGTCCTAAAATCTCTCCTGAGCCCTGAGATTTCAGATGATACTTATATCAAGACATATGCCACATATTGTAGGGTCATAGTTATTCTTATAACTAACTCAAATTAAATAAAATATAAACAAACAGGCCTTATGAGTTGTGACAGGAAAGGAGTTTTATGAGTGACTGTCAAGATAACACTTAAATTCAACAACGGGGGTAGATTGGAATGACCAGATCAGATTCACATTGCCTTACAACTTTTGGACCTTAACGGATAACATCATTTATGTTAACAAAAGTATGCAGCAGCAATCCTCCAGGAAAGTAGCAATGCTGTGTATTAGTCACACCCCTGAAGGCCTGCTCAGGATCAAAAAGTTAGCTTAAAATGAAGCTGGAGTGGCTAGAGAACTTAAATCTTTAAATACTTTCCTTACTACACATATTATAGAACTGTTCAAAGATCTCTCTTCCCTACTACTGTCAGCACTTCTATTATCTTCTGTTGTTCAAGGCTTTCTTTTACAAACCCATGGAGCAGGACAATGGATTACTGACCTCGCTTAATGGCTAATGGAATCTTGAAATCACAACGATGGTATCTAGAACATTGAAATTTGAAAACTGTTACAAAACACAGGAAACAACAGAAACTAAGTAGCACAAATTGACCAAGAAATGCTTTAGTGAGCAGTTTACTTTGACTACCAGCACACCGACACCATCCCATAGTTAAGACATGGTGTGCAAACAGTAGTACACAAAACATTACTGCACTGTAACAGTCCCATGTGGATGAGGTAGGCATGCACTTAAAAAGTCCAAAGTTTGCACTGCAGTAGTCAAGATAACTACAAAAATTAGAAGTCTGGGAAATAAACCCACACCACTAACTGAACCAGCTATCTCAGCAAAAGCCTAGCCACAGCTGAAATTGCAAAAAATTCCTTTTGCTACTACAGCTTATTTCATTCAGCTAGCTGGTATGAGCTATACTGGCAAAATAATTCTGTTGATATGAACTGTGTGTTCTCAGGAGGGCTAGACAAAGCTTATGAAATCATAGACTGATATGGAAAATATGAAGTCAGAGGCTTATATCAGATGGGGAAAATAAACAGTCGGAAGTTTTAAGAAACAGTATGCAAATCATTCTCTTTTGTCATGCACAGGGAGGAAATGAAAAATTCTAGTAAAAAACTGCAAAACAAAACATCCATTTCTAAATGTTCGCTAGTAGGCATCACCAGTTCTTCAAAGTAGGAAAAAATGGGAATACTTATGGGAGAATACCATGTTTCTGGTTAGATTATGTGACCTTAGAGTTCTCAGTCCTTACGTGAACAGACACTAAAATATCTACAGGTTCTTTATAGACTGTTGCAACATACACTACGCTCCAGTATATTTGCTTTTATAGTTAACAGCTAGAACTTCCCAAATGCTGTTTCGTTTCTACTTGTCAAATATACAAATTCCACCTTGTACAAGCACTGCTTATAATGAGTGAACTAATAACTAACTATTTGGAATTAAGTTTAGAAATGTGCTAATGTTCACGATTATCCGTAGAATTATGCACTCTCTATCTGTGCAGTGATGATTTATTTTAAACATTATGTGGAATGTGATTTAGAAGTAGTGCTTGCTGTCCGCTGATAAGTCTCTTTCTAATGTACACTTATTAATGCACAAGATTGCATTAATTAAGACAGCTTAAAAGTTTCCTACAAGTTGCCACTAGAAGAATCAAACCTGCTCAACAGAAACTACAGGAACTACAGAAGGTTGACAAAGGATTTACTATGGGCAGATTTTGCATTTTCACAAACTACTATACTCACATGTTAAAGTTGTAATGACCAGGATAATTTGTATGCAGGACAAATTTCTTCACCTTGTGAGTATTTGCATCAAAAAGAATATCCTGTTGAAAACAAAGGAGACAGACATGAGCAAAACAGTTTGATGAGAGAATGTCGTTTTTTTCTCAATATGCAGTAAGGAGTGTTTAGCTATATATTAACAGTAAAAACAAACAAAATAAAAAAGCCTTTATAACATAAGAGTAACATTTTATATAAAAATTTGAATTCATACTTCTTCTAGCAAGTGCACATTCAACTATAATTATATCGCTAGAGTGATGCTGTAAATTGCTAATGCTAGCAGCTTGTCTGAACAAGTCTATTTTATCTGCCTATTCTTGTTCACTTTACACTGAAG
The DNA here is from genome assembly GCA_032595735.1 of Pelochelys cantorii. Lineage (NCBI taxonomy): Eukaryota > Metazoa > Chordata > Testudines > Trionychidae > Pelochelys > Pelochelys cantorii. The sequence continues at coordinate 7,250,679 of CM064339.1, read as the reverse complement.
CAAGATGGAAAGCCAACACTGCTATGACACAAATTACATGAGGTACTAAACTGCACATGAACATAAGAGGAAAAAATTGTTGCCATCTCCTCAGAAATACAACAAAAACAACAACAAAAAGTGAGGCATGGGAATGGAAAAATAGTATCTGGTCGGCGTAGGAAAGGTTAGATTTCAGAAACAAGGGCCTCAGTTCCTACATGGGGGTAGGCAATAATTTTTGATGGGGGGGCCACCACTCCTAGAATTTGTAAAGTGATTGAGGGCCGCACTCTTCCATGCTATTAATGGAGGAGGTGTAGGGATAGAATAGCAAATAACCCATTGATATGTAGGTAAGATTCCGAACCATGATCTCTGGTTAAGCTTTTCCACATAGGCCCACATTGCCCAGCCTGGGCAGAGGCAAAAGGTCTAGCCAACAGACAATGGGGCCCTAGGAAAAATACAGAAAAACAGCCTCGCCTGTGTATCACAAATGGAAGGAGCCGAAGCAGCATAACATTAGGTGGGAAGCCATAACTGAATACCCTTATCATGAGTTTCACACACACAAAGAAGGCCAAAGCCCTGAAAGGGGGCCTCATAGTCTGCCATCCTGCATGGGAAAGAAACAACAGTTGCTTTCCAAAGGCAACCATAGATTCAGGGAAAGGCCTAGCATGTCACTATGAGACGATGCCCTCCCTCCCTAACAACTGAGGAGCCTTTGGCCATTATCTTTGAAAAGTCGTGGAGATCGGGAGAGATCCCGGATGATTGGAAAAAGGCAAATGTAGTGCCCATCTTCAAAAAAGGCAAGGAGGACGATCCAGGGAACTATAGGCCGGTCAGTCTTACCTCGGTTCCTGGAAAAATCATGGAAGGGATCCTTAAGGAATCCATTTTGAGGCACTTGGAGGAGAGGAAAGTGATTAGGAATAGTCAGCATGGATTCACAAAGGGCAAGTCGTGCCTGACCAATCTGATTAGCTTCTATGATGAGGTAACTGGCTCTGTGGACATGGGAAAGTCAGTGGATGTGATATACCTTGACTTTAGCAAGGCTTTTGATACGGTCTCCCACAATATTCTTGCCAGCAAGTTAAGGGAATGTGGATTGGATAAATGGACGGTAAGATGGATAGAAAGATGGCTAGAAGGCCGGGCCCAGCGGGTAGTGATCAACGGCTCAATGACAGGATGGCGGTTGGTTTCTAGCGGAGTGCCCCAAGATTCGGTTCTAGGACTGGTTTTGTTCAATATCTTTATTAATGACCTGGATGAGGGGATGGATTGCACCCTCATCAAGTTTGCAGATGACACTAAGCTAGGGGGAGAGGTAGATACGCTTGAGGGCAGAGAGAGAGTCCAGAGTGACTTAGACAAATTGGAGGATTGGGCCACAAGAAATCTGATGAGGTTAAACAAGGACACGTGTAGAGTCCTGCACTTGGGACGGAAGAATCCCAAGCATTGTTACAGGCTGGGGACCAACCAGCTAAGTAGTAGTTCTGCAGAAAAGGACCTGGAGGTTACAGTGGATGAGAAGCTGGATATGAGTCAACAGTGTGCCCTTGTAGCCAAGAAGGCGAATGGCATATTAGGTTGCATTAAGAGGAGCATTGCCAGCAGATCCAGAGATGTCATTATTCCCCTTTATTCGGCTCTGGTGAGGCCACATCTGGAGTACTGTGTCCAGTTCTGGGCCCCCCACTATAAAAAGGATGTGAACGCACTGGAGAGGGTCCAGCGGAGGGCAACCAAAATGATTAGGGGGCTGGAGCATATGACCTATGAGGAGAGGCTGAGGGAGTTGGGTCTGTTTAGTCTGCAGAAGCCAAGAGTGAGGGGGGATTTGATAGCAGCCTTCAACTACCTGAAGGGAGGTTCCAAAGAGGATGGAGAAAGGCTGTTCTCAGTAGTGACAGATGGCAGAACAAGGAGCAATGGTCTTAAGTTGTGGTGGGAGAGGTCCAGGTTGGATATTAGGAAAAACTATTTCACTAGGAGAGTGGTGAAACACTGGAATGGGTTACCTAGGGAAGTAGTGGAGTCTCCATCCCTAGAGGTATTTAAGTCTCGGCTTGACAAAGCCCTGACTGGGTTGATCTAGTTGGGATTGGTCCTGCCTAGAGCAGGGGGCTGGACTTGATGACCTCCTGAGGTCTCTTTCAGCTCTATGGTTCTATGATTCTATGAATCCAGGCTCGCAGATACACCAGAATGATGCTATAACAACTGCTTTGCTGTATACCTGGTACTGTCTTTTTGCTTTATATCCCTAGATAACACCTATGAACCATACCCCGCACCTGTCGGGAAAGCACCGTCACCACTCCTATGGATTCCAACTGGAATGTAGCATATGAATTGCAAGACAATTCTCGGGGAGGGGGGAGGGGAGGAATACTTGTGTTTGAGCAAATGTGTAAACCTGAGCTATGGGCGGAGCTACTATGTAATCTCTTAGACTATTGACTTACCATGCTCATATGTCTTGCTTCCAGAACCTATCCAGGGGCTCGGGAACTCCCACCCTGTCGCTTCTCTCCGTCCATTGGCTCCCTATATAATCTATTGTAATCAATTGCTTAGCAGCGTTCGCTAAGCCCACGTGGTAAGGTGACACTCCGCCAGCTCTGTGTGTAATAAACCCTCCTGCTTGAATCTATACGGTGTCTACATTTTTCGTTTCCAACAGGAGTTGCGGGGTATAGGATGGAAGTTGGGTGCAGAAGGGAGCTTAGGGTAAGAGAGGAAGTTTGGGCGAAGGAGGTAGTTGTGACCTGGGGCACTGGATTGAGGTGCAGGGGGTTGAATTGTGATCTAGGACAGGGAATTGGGGTGCAGGGGGTTGGGTTGTGAGCTAGGGCAGGAGGGTACTATGATTTGGGGCAAGGGATTGTGGTGCAGGGGTATGTGGGCAGGAGTGGGGAGCAGAGGTTTGGGAAAGGGGGTGGGGGACTGGGATGCCAGATGCAGGCTTTGGCCAGGAGACTTACCAGCCAGCAGCCCATTCCTGAATCAGCCTCCCTGCCTGCCCCACCCCTGCACAGGCTGCAGCCATGTGCTCTGTGAATAACTATGAGCCCTTTGTGCTTCGTGGCTACCAGTTATTGAAACAGGAAGCACCCATTGGCTGGTTTCTGGACAGAATCCAGCCAATGGGGTTGTGCTGGGGGCAGGAGCAGCTCTTAAAGCTTTCCCCCTCCCCTCTGGGTTAATTTTTTAAAGTCAAACTGCCCCGCAGCCATGTTTCTGAGCAGTGTGCAGGAGAGGCGAGGCAAGCGGGGAGCTCCCTGCAGTGTCCACAGGCCGGATCCGGCGGCTTGGCGGGCTGGATCCGGACTGCAAGCCGTATTTTGCCCAGGCTTGTCCTACACATTAGGGGTAGCACCTGATCAGAGTGTTGGGAGGGATGCCAAAGCAAAACATTAAAAAACTGCTCCATGGATTGTGGGAAAATGGTAAAATATTGTTGTTCAAGTCTGACTTAACTTGAGCATTTACAATCCCATTTTCATATTCAAAGATTCTTGAGGAAGCTACTGAGAATTCTGCACAATGTTAGTACTCGTATCAAATGCTAGCTTGAGATACTTAGTCATTCTGAAGGATACACTGGATGGCCAATTCAAATTGAAAATAGATTATTTATGGAAGTCTCCAACTTACCACTCCAAGCGTGAAATAATTAAAAAAGTAGTCATTGCACTTTGATGGAACCTGCTTATGTGGGGAGGGTGAATGAATTTTCATCTGCAAAGAAATTCACATATAGATTTATCAGTGCTTACCATAACTAAATTATTATCAATATTTTAATTTTCTTTAAAAACAGGTTTCACACTAGCGTCCATACATTTTTCTTATGATTCAAATTCTAAATTATCTTTGTACAAATTATCGTATGTTTTAATACTGTGAGAGGTCTATACAATCTAGACTAGGTACTACCCAAACTACTGAGGGATTCCATTTCATTTAGGAGATATGAGAATTTTAAGAGAATATTTATGTATTAGTCAGCTCCCCACATCTTCAACAGGAGGAGCTGGAATTTTCTAGCACTGAAATAAGATTATACTAGAGGCATTATACAGATAGCAAATAAAAAAGATTACTCAAAACTGAAGGAATCCACTTTTAAAAACTCTGTTCTCATAATGTTAACACACCATATATCCCTGCACCCAGAAGTCAGACCTGGGCAAAAATCACAAAAAATGCCTTCTCTTAGCAGTAAAATGACGAGAGTAGACATCAAAGTCCTCCAGGTATTTGTGGAAAACTCATTCTATTGCCTAATACAGAAAAAGGTACGTATGCCTCCACCTACACATTTAGTGAAATAAAGAATGAGGCAGGAGTAATTCACAGAGTTTAATAGTGAAAATTATTGTGTTAAATAAATATAAATTATAACCAGTTTTTAAAATGTAAAGTCTCATGATTACTGCAGGACTCCCAGCTGTGGATCTGTATATACATAGTGTGCATGTGTTTTCATATTGAAATATGTAAAAAACATGCCCACAAGTTATCTTATATGAATATTAAAAAAAACCCTTTAGTTTTCATTACAAAGAAAAAATAAACTAGATGCCCATATAGTTGGTAGGACTTGTCCATATTCAAAATTGCACCCGTTTAAATTGGTTTTAATTTAAAAGTTAATGTAGTGCAAGACAATGTAGACACCTGTAGTTCAGGTTTATATATCAGTTTAAATTGACTCTTTACCAAATTGAACTAACCCCATGTAAACTAGATTAAATCTGATTAAAAGAGGGTCCACGTTGTGTTTTTCACTTGTTTAAAATCAGTTCAAAATACCCACGGGAACATTTAAACTGTAGGAACTCTGAATATTGACATGGCCCTAAAATTAGGAAAGCCTTTTCCTACCTTGTCTTCTGACTTGTAGAAGACTTTGTGTGGAGACCCCAAAGTGCTCAGAACATCTTGGCACGAATCACCAAAGTACACATAGCGCTCAAATACCCGCATCTTGGCATCAGCTAATACACCTGGGCCACAGCCTAAAGAATGGGGAACAACAGCCTAATGTTCATAACTTCTAGATCCCAGTACTACCCAATGAATGAATAATCACAAATCCCAGCACTTAGCTACTGAAGAGACAGAATGTAAAGAAATGCCTGTAAGACAATGCTGTTGTACTGAATTCAGCTCTTAGTTCGGATGGCAGTATACACACAAAAAGGTCACATCTACGTAATGTGATTATTAACTGTTATAGACCCATATCTCAATGGCTTAATTCAGCAGTGCTATTCCTGGGGAAGCAGATTAACATGAACTCTTCCCCTATCGCTTCATTTTACAAAATGCAGTTTACTTATTTGCACTGTCAATCTCAAATTTAATGAATTGGCATCAAGTACAAATGCCAGCAGTTAGTTATGTCCATAAGAGGCAGCTTGGAGTGGTAGCAGCCCCTGTCCGTGGAGGGTCCTAGTTCCCCGTAGACAGAGGCTGTGCCAGTCAGGGACAGAGGCTGCGCCAGTCAGGGACAGAGGCTGCTCCATGGCAGTATGCCCTGCCTGTTGCTGCCTCTCAGAGAGGCAGCAGCGCCAGGGAGGGGGAGGAGGCAAGCAGCTCTGTGGAACCGGCATGCGAGGATAGCTTATTTAACAGCCGGCTCCCCATGTGTATCAGCTCCCACCTGTCAGCACGGGGAGGAGGGGAAAGCAGTTCATATGAGCAGGTATGCGTGAGAAGCTGGCTTGAAAGCTAGCTTCATGCATCAGCTCCTGCCTGCTCCCCTCCAAGCTGCTGCTGTCTCTCGCGGGGGCCAGAGAAGGAGGGAGGCAAGCGGCTCCATGGATCTGGTGCTTAAAAGCTGGCTTCCCACGGCACCAGCTCGTGTTCCCCCCTTGCTGCAGAGACAGCAAGGGTAGGAGGGGAATGCGTGTAGTTGATCAGATTAACCGATAAGCCCAGGCTTATCAATCATGTACTTGACAACATGTTGACATCCCTAGTTGAAATGTATGAACATGTCACTGTATATATATACTGTCCCACGGCTCTACTTTGCTGCATAGGTATTACAATTCAGGGTATATTTTTCAACCACAGTAGCTTTAACCCTAAACAACCTCCCTCAAACAAAAATCAGATTAACAAATCAGGAAATGAAAATTTATTTATATATTAGATGACACTGAAGTGCAATATATCAGAATTAGTTTTAACTCAAATGGTTGCTGGAAAAGTATGGGTAATTCACAAGATAAGGTTAATTGTACCACACTGCCAGTATCTCCAGCCTGAATCCCAGTTCTAGTCTTTCACTGCCAAAGACTGCTTAACTAAGACAATCATGGTGTGAAAGGTTGCTGAACCAACACAGAGACCATACACATAATATTTGCCTATCTGACTAGGTCTTCACAGGTCTCATGGGGAACTTAAACTAGACTGTGGTCAGCTAATATGGCTTCAGAAGTGTGAGGATGCAACCAGAGTTTTTCACACACACACACACACACACACACACACACACACACACACACACACACACACACACACACACACACACACACACACACACACACACACACACACACACACACACACACACACACACACACACACTTTTTGCCCATTTTGACATACCCTCTATGTCTAGTTAGTGGTTGGGCAGTGATATAAGCAGCAGTTCTCAAACTTTTGTAATGGTGACTCCTTTCACATAGCAAGCCTCTGAGTGCAACTCTCCCCTAATTTATAGACACTTTTTTTATACATTTAACACCATTCTAAATGCTAAAGGCAAAACAGGTTTTGGGGAGGAGGCTGTCAACTCATAACCCCTCATGTAATAAGTTTGTGACCCTCTGAGGGATCGCGACCACCAGTTTGAGAATCCCTGGATATAAGTCAAGGATAAACATGCCTTGTCTCTTAGAGAAAAATCTTAAATGTAATGCTGAGAGGGTAATTAATATTTTTATTTATGATTTTCAGAAGTGGGTTTTCAATTGATGGAGAATTCTATTTCTCTTACCATAATTGAGAAATGTTTTCTGAGAAACAACAGAAGGTCAGCTGATGTTGCTTCCTGGTCTATGATAGCTCATAAGTATTACAAAGTGATGGACATGCAATCAAGCCAAGCTTGATTTCTTCAGGAAGAGTTACTGTACATTAACTCAATCACAGAGAAACTCTAATTCTAGAAGGATGGGGAATGAATTCACTGAAGGAACTGAGTTCCGCTAGGAAAGAATGATACATGGCAAGTTTGGCCTTTAGCAAGTTCTAGAAATCTGACGGCTAATATAACATTTTCATAAAGAATGTATTTGTTGCTAACATATTTCCTTTAAATTTCAGGTATGCATGTTATCTAGACACGACACTCTACCTTAAAAAGTATCCAATTTTTCAAAACCATTTATATTATCTGGATAATATAGCTAACTCCTTCCCTACTACACCAGGATATATGATCCCTGTCCTAGGCAGCTCTCCATTATCTTCCTCTGTAAAGACAGAAGCAAAGTAACTTTAACAAATTGGCTACATTTTTATTCATTGTTTCTTACTCCTCATTTGTAAAGTTTTCCCTCCCCTCTCCACTTTTTATCTTGTGTGTACTAGTAATATATGAGAATCTTCTCAACAAAATCACATCTGAAAAAATAACCCCGAGAAAAAAATATTTGCCACTCAAAAGAAAAATGTGAAAAACACTCAAAAGATTTTTGACAATATTTTAAAGTTCTATATAGCACATTTCTTAGCTGGCAATAAACCTTTCCTCTTATTCTGTAAGTCCAGACATCAAAAGAACACAGGATAAATACCTAATCAACTCACGTCACCTGGAATGCTGCCTCCAAAGAAAGAGTAAGTTAACGATTATTTGAATGTAGAGTGACAGTGGCGTAAAACGTTGCTTAGCATTACAAAGTACAGGTCACACACCTACCTGACATTTCTTTGTTTCTGAAAGGGTTTTCTTATAACAGACAGCAACTGTTCATTTTTCTGGGCATACACACAGAAAAAACCCAAATTCCACTGCCACAAGAAACTCCACGAATTTGGAACTGAAAGATGCTTCCACAGCCACCTGTGATTTCTCCAGGAGTGTGGATATGCAGCAATAGCAGGATATTATTTCAGAGAGTTTGCAGAGTTTAAGATGTGCACAACATTTTGAAACCCACCAATGAAAATACAATAGGTTAGCTAACACATATTTCATTCAAATTTGTCCTTCCTTTCTTGACTAAAAGTGAGGACAACACGTCATCCATTCTCATTAATACCTGCAGTGAGTAAGCGGAGCCGTAAACCTGAGGGTCCAGTTCCATCTCTCAGAACATCAATGTTCTCTGCATACACGTTACCAAGGAAACAGCTGAGGGGCATGAGGGGAGCCCTGAAACAGTTAGATCAGATATAACAAAAGCAAACACAGGAAATGCTTAATCTTAGAATTTTCCACTAGCTCTCCAATGACAGAAGCACTGCTAGTACAATACATTAAAAGTAAAGCATATTAGTGTTGACATGGAAGAGCCTAACTTGACTAGAACGAAAGGCCTGAAGTAACTTTTGAGACAGTCAACTTTCATATTATACCAGAACATGCTGTTTCAGACAATTTTTGGTTACAAATGTATTTCTTGTGAAAATAAGGGCTATATCGTGCTTATACATGCTTAATTCACAGCTGCCACTACAAGCAGACAAACAGGTGTGTGTAATGTGGAGGCTTCTATACATAATACTGCCAGCATCTCTCACTCTCCAGCATGAGTATTCCTACTGTTCCAGTCTTGGACCATTCTTGAATACAGATGGCCAAGTCTACTGACTTCTGCAGTGGTTTGTTGATGAGTTAGCATTTAAAGTCTTTTTTAAGATCACAAAATGTGTGTCTCAATCCCTTAAATTTAATTTTCCTGTTGTCATTTGTTACCACTTCTAAATGGCCAAGTATCTAAATTATTTTAAAGGGGGGGATCATCAGTCTCAATGCTAGACAATTAAAAAAATGTTGAATAAGATTAAGCTGCGCCATCTGTTCCTCAGTTCACTGGCCAATTTTCCTTTTAAAATCTCTTTCACTTATAATCACCTAATTAATTGCAACAGTAGCAGGAGAGGAATTTATGGAAGGGCAATGTATGTTTAAGAGAGTATATGTTGTTCCCTTAAAGTTAATTTTCCCCAATAATGTGATATTTTTCTGTGCCTGAGAGAATACATGACCTTCCAGTGAGCTGAGGCTTTTAAGCATACACACATATATTAAAACCCATGATGCCACAGTTGGGTATTGGAAATTTTTTCCAAAGCACTTGATTCTAATTAGACTACAATGTCCATATAAAAATGGTCCATTATAATTTATCACCTAATCTTGCTCATTAATCAATCAATGCATTAATATTCTCCTACCATAAACAAAAATACTTTCTTTAACAAAACAGACACATTTTATTAAGCGAATGTTTTGAAAGCAAGTTTGAATTACAAGTTTAACAGTTATGGAGTGAATAGGGAATCTGGGGACAAGTTTGGGTTGGGGGAAGGGTGGGTACATAATGAGCAAAGCCAGTAATGTGCTGCCCGAGCCCAGTGTGCTTATTCAATGCCCTGTTGTCATGTTGCATCATGTACTCGGTGGGAGTGACCCACACATATATGCTGTTATCAGTGTTGCACATCAGTACATAAGGGAACAATTTACAGAAATCCCTTTGTTTTCCATCTTGTCTAAGAAGAAGGTGGTCCTGGGCGACTGGAAAAAAGCAAATGTAGTGCTCATCTTTGAAAAAGGGAAGAAGGAGAATCCAGGGAACTACAGACCTCACCTCAATCCCTGGAAAAATCATGGAGGGGATCCTCAAGGAATCCATTTTTAAGCACTTGGAAGAGAGGAAAGTGGTCAGGAACAGTCAACATGGATTCACGAAGGGCAAGTCATGCCTGACCAACCTGACTGCCTTCTATGAGGAGATAACTGGCTCTGAGGATATGGGGAAGGCAATGGACATGATATACCTTGACTTCGGCAAAGCTTTTGATACAGTCTCCCATAGTATTCTTGCCAGCAAGTTAAAGAAGCATGGATTAGATAAATGGACTGTAAGGTGGATAGAAAGCTGGCTAGATTGTTGGGCTCAATGGCTCAATGTTTGGTTGGCAGTCGGCAACAAGTGGAGTACCCCAAGGTTCTGTTCAGGGGCCAGTTTTATTCAACATCTTTATTAATGATCTGGATGACGGGAGAGATTGCTCCCTCAGCAAGTTTTCCAATGACATTAAGCTAGGGGAAGAGGTAGATATGCTGGAGGATAGGGATAGGGTCCAGAATAACCAGGACAAATAAGGAGGATTGGGCCAAAAGAAATCTGATGAGGTTCAAGAAGGAGAAGTGCAGAATCCTGAACTTGGGACGGAAGACTCCCAAGCACTGCTGCAGGCTAGGAACCAACTGGTTAAGTATCAGTTTGGCAAAAAAGGATCCAGGGATTACAAGTAGATGAGAAGCTGGATATGAGTCAACAATGTGCCCTTGTATCCAAGAAGGCTAATGGCATACTGGAATGCATTAGCAGGAGCATTGCCAACAGATCCAGGGAAATTATTATTTCCATTTATTTGGCACTGGTGAGGCCACATCTGGGGTACCGCATCCAATTCTAGAGCCCCCATTACAGAAAGGATGTGGACGCATTGGAGAGAGTCCTGCGGAGGGCAACTATAATTATTAGGGGGCTGGAGCACATGACTTATGAGAGAGGCTGAGTGATTTGGGTTTGTTTAGTTGTGTAAGCCAGCTGCTTGGGTCCTGGGTCCCTGATCTGTGCTCAGGCCTGGAATTAAATGTCCAGCGGCTCCCTTTAAACCCTGGGGCCATGAGTACAGGGTGGGCAGCAACACAAGTGCAGTCTCACAGTTAGTAAGGCCCAGACCTTGGGTCAGGGCAGGGCAGGGCAGGGCAGGGCAGCAAAGCAAACACAGTCCCACAGGTAGTAAGGCCCTGGTTCAGGGTAGGGCAGCAAAACTAGGGTTGCAGGTGTCCAGTTTTGAACCGGACAGTCCAGTATTTGAGCTTTCTGTTCGGGAAACAAACTGAGAAAATATAAATAGAAAATATAAATGTCCGGTATTTTCTAAATAAGATGTAATGTAGATTGTGATATAATGTCAAGTGTGTCCGTTATTTTTGTTGAAACCATCTGGCAACCCTAAGCAAAACATACACAGTCCCACAGTTTGTAAGGCCCAGGCCCTGGTTCAGGGCGGGGCAGTAACACAAACGCAGTCCCACAGGCAAGAGAGGGGAGGGGGAGACTGCTACCTGTTATGTGGGATGGTAGGGGGGATGCGGACCCTCCCTACTCCACCGAGTCCCAGCGCAGGGCCTTAGCAGTGGAAGCCCTGGCTGCCACTGGGGTCAGTGAGGAGCTGGCCTGCAACACTCTGACACTTTCTAAAGTGTTATAAGATCAGCCTGACAGTCATCAGTGTCCCCTGGGCCACTTCCTGACTCCCCCTCAGTATCTACCTGGCCCCACACAAGCTGCTGGTTCTCAGGGTTATCGTAGTCTGCACCCTCGGGCAGGGTAAAGAAGGTCTCCTCTTCGGAGTGGGGGCCCAGCAGCCCGGGCTAGTCCTCAGCCTCTGCAAGGTCCTCAGGGCCCTTCTGGCTTGGGAGCTCAGGGCAGGCTTCTGCTTCCTCCAGTGGCTGGGGCCTTACTGAACTCCTAGGCTGGACTTTTATCCTACCTGCCCCGCCCCTGGGCTCCCGGGGAGTTAAAGGGGCAGGACTGGGCTTGGCCCACCCAGGCTTAGAGGAGGGTTCTTCTCCCTCAGGGCTGTGAGCGGCCACCCCTGCTCACTACAAGTCTTCAGAAAAGAAGAGTGAGGGGAGATTTGATAGCAGCCTTTAACTATCTGAAGAGGGGTTCCAAAGAGGATGGAGAGAAGCTGTTCTCAGTGGTGACAGATAACAAAACAAGGAGGAATGGTCTCAAGTTCCAGTGGGGGAGGTCTAGATTGGATATTAGGAAAAAATATTTCACTAGGAGGGTAGTAAAAGACTGGAATAGATTACCTAGGAAAGTGGTGGAATCTCCATCCCTAGATGTTTTTATGTCCTGGCTTGAGCAGGCTCTGGCTGGATTTAGTTGGGATTGGTTCTGCTTTTAGCAGGGGGATGGACTCTATGACCTCCTGAGGTTTCTTCCAACTCTATGACTGAATGATTCTAAACCCCCAGGGGAAAAAATACCTTTAAAGTTCTGAACCTTGAACTAATGGTAAAAGTACAATATTGCTTAATATAGGGCAATAAAATGCTATGTCAAAATTAAACGCAACATTTCTTTTAGAGAGGGAAAAAGACATGAGGATTCATTGTCCTAGTCATAAAGGATTTATGCAAGTAACTCCCATTCATACGTAGGGGAATTAGACACCCAAATCCCCTGAGAATCAATGAGATGAAAATAAACCATATATAACAAATTATTCATATGCTAAATAAGCACGGAGATTGCTATTTTATTATTTGTATAGCAGTAGAGTTTAAGAGCTCTAATCAGAAATTAAGGCCCCATTATGATAGACTCTATACAGACACATAGCAAAAATATAGTTCCTTGTGTACACACAAACTGTGTAAGAATAATGGCTTTTTGAAATATAGCTTATCTCCTCACTCTTGGGATGTGTATTCTCACTGTTGGAGAAAATTTTTCTTCAATTTCCCTTGCTTCTTCCATACTATCCCATCTATCTTCTGAACTTAATTTTGATCTCACTTGACTTAAGGGTTCTTTACACTTCAGGGGTGTGAACTGTAGCTGACTTGCTGCACTCTGATCTACCACCTATGGATGCTGCTGGCATGAACTAAAAAAGTAGCCAATTCATGTTAACATACTCCTATTTTAAAGAAGAATAACATCAACTAGGAACCTTTTAGTCCATGCCATAGTGTACACATAGCCTTACCTTAGTGCAGTGGTTCTCAAACTTTTGGGTGCGTGGCCCATCCTGCTCAACACAGACCATCAGCCAATCACCCATGATGACAAAATGGGTGCAGGGCCTGGAGGGGGGTAGGGTGCAAGAGTGGGCTGAGGGTGGGGAGTCTGGGTGGGAGGTGCAAGAATAGGGTGGGGCTGCAGAATCTGAGCAGGAGGGAGGGTGCAGGAGCTGAGTGGGAGGGTTTGGGTTGCAGGGAGGGTGCAGGAGAGGGGTGGGGGTGTAGGGTCTCAGTGGGAGAGGGTACATGAGGACAATGGGGATGCAGGGTCTGGACATGAGAAGGGATGGGGGGTGTGCTTACCTTGCTCTGTGCCTCCTGCTGTTCCCACACACTGCCCTGTTATTCCCATTGGTCATGATTCCAGCCAATGGGAGCAGCGGGGAAAACTTCCAAGAGAGCAGTCTCCTGTGGTGCCATTTCACCCAGCTGGGGAGAGGGGGACCAGCACCACATGGAGCTGCTTCCTGCCTCCGCAAGCCAAATCCAACCTCCAAGGCTCCCCTCCCCTGCAGCGAGCGCCCCCTGGCACTCCAACCTCGGAGGGGAGGAGGCTGCGGGGCTGGAGTACCAAAGCAGGCTCCCTCCTGAAGGGAGGGGGCGTGGCAAGCCCTGAGCCCACAGCTCTACAGACCACACTTTGAGAACCACTGTCTTAGTGCAACTAATCTAAATGGATTTTACACTAGGGATGGCAACGTGTGGATGACTACACGATTAATGGATAAGCCCAGGCTTATTGGTTAATCTTGTCGACAACATGCACTCTTCCCCTTGCTGTCTCTGCATCAGAGGCAGCAAGGGGAAGGGAGTGGGAGCCAGTGCCCATGAGGAGCTGGCTTAAAAGCTGACTCCCCATGAGCTTAGGATCTGCTTGCCTCTCATCCCTACACATGCTGGCTTTGTGGACCCATATGCCTCCCCCCACCTTGCTGTCTCCTACAGAGGTGAGGGGTGAGGCAGGCAGGAGCTGGTGCTGGGGGGATCTGCGGTGCCAACTGCCCCCTCCGGCACTGCTGCCTGTTTCAGAGGCAGCAGTGTGGGTGCGGGTAGGGGAGGATGCTGTGAACAGACACTGCTCCACAGCAGCAGCCCCTGTCCATGGGGGGCCCAAGCACTCCGCAGACAGGCTGCTCTAGCATCCCACAGAGACGGCTCTGTCCGCAGCAAACCTGGGCCCACCCTGGACAGAGGCTGCTCTGCGGCAGCACCCCTGTTGGCGGGCGGTCCACCCTATCAGCTGCTGCCACCCTGTGCTGCTGCCTCTGTATTAGAGGCAGCAGCAAGGGGTGGCAGGCGGAGCCAGTCTGTACTGGAAGCCAGGTTTTAAACTGACTCCTCTCATGGATCAACTCCCGCCTGCCACCCTGCGCTGCTGCCTCTGACAGAGGGGCAGAAGCATGAGGTGACAGGGGGCTCTCTGGGAGTAGAATCAGGAACAGACTGGCTTCCAGCTCCGCCTCTGGGGGCTATCGAATAGTTGTGTAACTGCTAAAATTTCATGTGGTAATGATTATTCAATTACACACTATCTAACATCCCTATTTTACACCAGATTCATACCACTGTAAATCAGATCAGAATTTAATCTTGTTTCGTCCAAAAGTACATGCTCAATATCTAGACATATCTGAACACAAAATCCAAAGAAAGGAACAAATGGAACTAGACACTGAATTTCTTATGCATTTAGCATATTCACTTAAGCATTCACTTAGGTCTAAACAAATAAATACATGCGAAGGAGAAAAAAATTAGATATTGGTTAACTACCCTTGACAATTCAGCTACACATACTTGGTATCCTGCAGGCTGTTTCCATTGTAGATGTACATACGTTTCACAGTTGCACCATGGGGAATTTGCAGAGAAGCTAAGCCATGAGCAAAGTTAGGCTGTGGATATACGAAAATTTTTTGACTATTGTATATTGTACAACTACCACATAAATTACTCTAAAAATGCACATCTCTATTAAAAATAGTGTACTAGACAATTGTGTGAGTAAACACTCACTGTATTTCTCTAGTTACAATTAATCTTAATGTTTGTACACCACAAGTATAGGGAAAAAACACTAGAAAATATTAATTTGCACTATGCTGCTCATTGATTCCCATGGTGGGATGGAAAAGCTCAATTCTTTTATCAACCCATAATAAGATGGCTGTAGTTTTTCAGTTTCCTAACATTAGGCACACATATACCCAAGACACTCTAGTCTAGTCCAATGTGAAAGTATTTGTTCTGGCCTGCTACAGCATTTATGGTCCTGGAAAATTGTAGAATATGAAGCCTTTAACATATGGCTTAAACATACTGGTTTTTTTAACATATTGTTTAAAAAACAATCTTTAAGTGTACTATTCATGCTTGCTTTCTAAAACCTCTTCATAGCTCCCAAAAAATTAAAAATTAATGTTAGTACTTTTGTTAGTACTAGTCACGCCCCCTTTTTGACTTTTGAGACCCTCCCCCCCCAATAGCAGCAAAACTTGTTGAGCAAAAAAAAAAAGGAACTGACCGGGGCCTAAAAACAAAAATAGAAGCGAACTTGGGGGGGAGACTGCCGGGGGGGGGGAGGCTGGGTCGCCTCACGCCCCCCCCTGGAATTTCTTCACGCCCCCCCAGTTTGGGAACCCATGTGTTAGTCTATAAGGTGCCACAGGTCTTCTCGTTGTTTAGATGTGTTAAAATTATCCTTAATTGTGTTTTCCAGTTAGTCAAAGTTGGTACTGAAATAAGATGCATGAGTCTGCAACAGTTAACATCTTTCCTAGGAGCTCTTTAAAAAATAGGCACAACATTGGCTATTCTCCAGTCTCTTGTATAATACTTGATTTTTTTAAATCTTGCATTAAGCAGTTCAGGCAACCAATTTTTACAATCCTTCAGAACTCTTGGGTGAATACCATCTGATCCTGCTGATATATTGCAATTTAGTGTATCAATTTGTTTCAATTTTTTTGACACCTTATTTACTTAATTATCTAGAAAGGATACCTTTTGCCTGTGTATCACCCTATTGTATTCTCCTATTTATTGAAGACTCATACGAAAGTCATTAAGCTTCTTTGCAATGCCCATAACCTCTAAATGCTCTCTCTACACATAGCTAGTCTAGTGATTTAGAAATAAGCTGATATGATGAGAACATACGCCACTATATTGGCTAAACTATTTTTGTAATGAAAACCAGATAAAGGGTTTGCTTTAATTGCAAGCAAGGTAGACTATTGGTGATATTTTGAAAAGGTTACAAAGACTAACAAGCAGAGTATTATTAACTAAGAATGATTTCTAACCTCATATTTTGGAGTTTCAGCCCATGAATCCAATTGAAAAGAAAAAGACAATCCTCTGAAATTGAGGTGAAAGAGTTGTTCAGCTGAGTTGTAAACTGGAAAAAGAAAATGAAATTATAGGAACAGTATTTTTTCTCCTTCAGCTCTAGCAGCACATTGTATCACTTCCATCTGATGTTTCTGCATGTGCCTGACTCAACAAAATATCTGAGAAGAATAAAATACCATGACATAATATGGAATTTTAAGGCCACACATAACAGCAATATGACCTGTAAACTGCATGCACCCACAACAACCTTGAATATACCGTATGTCACAAATCTTGCTGCTAACTCCAGGTCAGCAGCTGACAAGTACCCAGGCACACGCCTTACAGAAAACATGATGGCAGGAGGGTCAGCTCTGGAGCCTGTGAATGGGCATGGTAAGCAACAGGCTCCCTGTGTGATTTTTGCTCTCTGTCACAAGAGGACGAAGGTTCCTGTGGTTACAGGGCACATGCCAGTGAGAGGCAACATGTCTCTTGCTTCTTCCCCTGGCCCTGCAAATAATTTAGGCTAGTTCTCCACAACCCCCAGCACAGAAACAGAAGCTACTCACCTTGTGAAGTAACGGTAGTTCTTTGAGTTGTGTCCCCCTATGGGTGCTCCACTGTAGGTGTCAAGTCATCCTAGCACTGCAGGTCAGAGATTTTTGAGCAATAGTCAGCAGGGCTGCACACGCACCCATTGGTGCCTCAAGGTTTTTGCACCTTAACGGCCTGCATGCACGGATGTGCCACTTTCTGTTCCTTCTCTATTGCAGAGCAAAGTGAGTTCTCCGAAGCAGAAAGGAGGAGGGGTGGGTAGTGGAGCACCCACAGAGAGACACATCTCAAAGTACCATCGTTACTGCATGTAGGAGAAAGAAAGAGCCTGAAACATGGGCCTGGTACTTGAAACAAAGTAAGCAAGAGTTATATTATGAGTAATAGACAGATCATGTCAAAAGCAGATGTTTGCCTGAAAGTCAGTGTCTCTTGGCATTAGAACTGCTAGCACTGATAAAAGCATATGAAGTACGTGAATACATGCCACCAGAACTGTACAAGGACTCCCAGCTGAGTACCTGAGAGAAGAGTTTCAAACAACAAGAGTGAAAGCATAACAACAGGCAATGAATGCTTTGGAGGAAAGTACAAAGGGAGGTACCAAATGTGTCATTAATGCATACGATGATACGTAAGGTGTGTATCATAGATTGTTCATCTCTGTCAATAAATGTTGGGGTACCTCGACATAACTCTTTGTCCAGCCTAGGGGGCAATAATGAAATCCATACTATGAATTAAGCTGTATCCACTGTCATGGGTACAAAGGCATAGGGGCTCAGAGGCCATCTGGCCACCAACGACTATTAATGTATTTTGTTCGACAAGAAACCTGACTCCCATGAAGTCTATTATGCTAGCTACCTGCGCAGAGCTGGCATGATATACTGAGGAAGCATATGAAAACACACACAGCCGAACATTTATCATCACTGATGGAGTAGGAGACTGTCAGGATGCCACACCAGTAAATCCTGAATTTACTGTATTGCTGTCCTGAACTACTACACTGCACATGGTAATTTCTCTTTCTTCTTCGAGTGTTGTCCCTGTGGGTGCTCCACTGTAGGTGACTATGTAGCAGTGTCCATTCCAGAGGGTGGGATTCGGAGTGGCTGAGTGGTAGCAGAGGTTAGGACTGTGGAGGGAACTGTGGTGTGCACATTAGGGCCTGAGACAAAGGCATAATGTCTTGCAAAGGTATGTTGTGAGGACCACGTGGTCGCTCGACAGATGTCCTGTAGGGGCACACTGTGTAAGAAAGCAGTGGAGGCAGCTACCGCCCATGTAGTGAGAGCTCTTCAACCACCAGGAAGTGGTATCTGACAGATGTAGCATGTCTGTATACAGTTGGATATCCATTTGGATAAGTGCTGCATTGAGCCTGACATGCCTTTTGGGCATTGTGTTATGGAAATAAAAAGTTGTGGGGATTTGTGGAAGAGTTTGGTTCTATCTATGTAGAATGCCAAAGCACACCTAACTTCTAGAATATGGAATATCTCTTGTTGATCATTATGAAGATTAGGGTAAAATACTGGCAACATAATAGGTCCGTTAATGTGGAATGCTGTAGCTACTTTAGGGAGAAAGACGGAATGTAGTTGTATGGTCATTTTATTTTTGGTCAATATAATATAGAGGTTATCTGCCATAAGGGCACCAATCTTGTGAATGTGATGGCCACGAGGAATGCAACCTTCATCAACAGGTGCAGGAGCGAGCATGTGGGTAGAGGTTTGAATGGTAGGCCAGTTTGAACAGTAGGGTCTTGAGAACAAGATTAAGGCTCCAGAATGGGTTGAGTGGTCTGGTAGGGAGGAATATGTTTTGGATGCCTTTGAGGAACCTTTGAGTGACTGGATGGGTGAAAAGGGAAACTCCATCAATTTGTACGTGGAGCTTCAAGATGGCAGCTAGATCAACTCTCAGCGTACTAATGGATAAGTTGGAGTTCTTCAGCTCCAGGAGGTAGTCTAGAATGAGTGGAAGAGATGCCTCAAATGGATTAGATTGTCTCTGGGTGCACAAAGTGGAGAAGCATCTCTATTTCTGCAGGCAAGTATTACATGCATTGGGAGGGCTGCTGTTGGGGAGAATGTGTTTCATGGGGTTGGAGCTCAGGATGTTAAAATGCGGTTAATTTACTAGTCGACAGGCATTTCCACATTCCTCCTTTGAAATGTACAACAGCCCCTATTGGGGTCTTGTACATTTCAAAGGAGGAATGTGGAATTCCACATAGAGCCGGGGTCAGCCTCTGGGCTGCACGCAGCATGTCTGCTTTGAAATGCACAAGAGTTCGCAATGGGGGATCTTGTGCATTTCAAAGCTATGGAGCCTGGGGTATGTGTGTGTGGCGGGGGGGGGGGGAAAGAGTCCTCTGCTGACCCTGGGCTCCATGCTACGCTGAATGCTGCTTGCAGCCCGGGGAAGTGCCGTGCGGAACCCGGGATCAGCTGGGGACTCCCCAGCTGATCCCAAGTTCTGAGGAAATGCCGCAAGGAGCCCGGAGGAAGCTTGGAGTCCCCAGCTGACCCTGGGCTCCACAGCAGCTGCCCCTTTGAAATGCGCATAGGCGGCGTTTTAAAGGGGCAGCCCACCTCACAGCTGATCCTCACAGCTGAGCAGCGGCCACCCTGGGGTTTCAAAGTCTGCCACTTTGAAGTACCCCTTCCCCCGCCCCCCATTTGCTGCCTCTATCTCAGGCTACATCTAGACTGCAAGCCTCTTTCAAAAGAGGCTTTTTCAAAAGATACTTTCAAAAAAGCCTCTTTCGAAAAAGAACGTCTAGACTAGAATCAGTACTTTCGAAAAAGGAAGCAGCTTTTTCAAAAGAGAGCACCCAGGCAGTCTGGATGCTCTCTTTCGAAAAAGCCCTGTTTGCCTTCAATAATGCCTTTTTTCGAAAGAGCACTTTTGAAAAAAGGCGTTCTTCCTCATAAAATGAGGTTTACCATGGTTGAAAAAACCGCCACATTCTTTTGATTTAATTTTGAAACAACACGGCGGCAGTCTAGATGCAGGGGAAGTTTTTTCAAAAAAAGGGCACTTTTTTCGAAAAAACCCTGTAGTCTAGACACACCCTCATAGAGGCAGCAAGGCCGGGGGTATTGACTAGTCAACTAGTCAAAAGACTATCCAATAAGCAAATGTTTATCAGATAGTCGACTAGTCTTTAACATCCCTAATGGGAGCATGAGGCCTCGACATCATGGAACTATCGAGGATCCATGCCTGAAGGCAAAACTTGTCTGGGTCGGTGTGGAGGATCGAACCTCTGTTCTGGGACAGGAGATCTGGATGAGATGGGAAAGGGAGTTCAGGGCACTGTAGCAAATCAAGAAAAAGGGGAACTACGCCTGTCTGGGCCACGTGGGGGCTACGAGGGTGAGTCAAGCCCGGTCCAGGAGGAGCATTGCCAGCAGATCCAGAGAAGTGATTATTCCCCTTTATTCGGCTCTGGTGAGGCCACATCTGTAATACTGTGTACAGTTCTGGGCTCCCCACTATAGAAAGGATGTGGACGCATTGGAGAGGGTCCAGCGGAAGGCGTCCAAAATGATTAGAGGGCTGGAGCACATGACCTATGAGGCGAGACTGAGGGATTTTGGTTTGTTTAGTCTGCAGAAGAGAAGAGTGAGGGGGGATTTGATAGCAGCCTTCAACTTCCTGAAGGGAGGTTCCAAATAGGATAAAGAAAGGCTGTTCACAGTAGTGACGGATGGCAGAACAAGGAGCAATGGTCTCAAATTACAGTGGGAGAGGTCTAGGTTGGATATTAGGGAAAATTATTTCACTAGGAGGCTTTAACACAAGACTTCAAAGAGAAGCCTCTGAACTGTCATTCATGCTTAAATTTGACACTTTACGAATGGGCCTTAACAAAGATGCTAATTATCTCACCCATTACAAAGATAGCTTCCCCAAATATCATCTCTAATACCATTACCTCATAGACATTAACCTCCCCACCTCATCTCCCCCTCTGTTCTAAAATCTGATTTGTGTATTTTATATGTGTTCACTTTTTTTTTATTGTATCCCTTTGGTATATATGGTCATGCCAATTTTCTTCCATAATTTGATCTGAGGAAGTGGGTCTGGCCCACGAAAGCTCATCACCTAATAAACCATCTTGTTAGTCTTTAAAGTGCTGCATAGTCCTGTCTTTTGTTTCAGCAAGATCAGACTAACACGGCTACATCTCTATTACTATTCTACATCTTGGGAGGAATAGAAATTTGTTTGTGTAGGGAAAGTGTAATAGGGGTACAGACTAAAGTAAGCCATCTTTGAAGGCAGCACCCATGCAATCTGGCAGGCCTGAACATGTAAGTGGTTTGCCACATGTAGTGAGTCAGCGTGACCTCCCGCTGACCTGGAAGGGGAACCTCTCCCTAAAACCCCTTGGTGGGCGGAGCCAGAGTAGCCCAGCCCCACCGACAGGAAACAGAAGGGCAGGCCTGGGACTATAAAAGCCAAGACAGAGAGCTCAGTTAGAGTCTAGCGGGCGAGCAAGCCAGACACTCTCTCCGGGCTCCCCAGGAGGAAGGCACAGCTGCCCCGCCCTAGGAGGGATGACTGGGTTGGACCTCTGGGACTGCTGCCTGACCTTGGAGATGGGTCAAGGTCACCCCAATCACCGCCAGTCTCCAAAGACGGGCTGAGACAGCAAGAGCCTATACCAGGCCCCAGAGACTGGGCTGCGTTGCTGAGACCATTGAGTGACCCAAACCCAGAGCCCATAGACACCCTGCCAGCACCATTGTCCCCAGCTGACTCTGAGGAGAAGCGGCTGAGCCAGGTAGGCTCCCAGGGGAACTGGGAAGCAGCCCAGGGAAAGCAGACCCCAGGCTGGCTGACAAAATGAAGATTGGTTGGGCAGCATGTTGCGGCCTGGATCCCATCTGACCCACAGACCTGGTTGGCATGTCATGGTCAGTATCCTGCTGACCCAGCGGCAGCCCGTGCTGCCACTGCTAGAGCCCTGGGCTGGGACGTAGCGGAGCGGGTGGGCCTGCATCCCCGTTGCCACCTCTCACCTCGGGTGGGAGGTTCCCCCTGTGGGGACAAGCCCACCTGCACTTGTCGGATCTCCACCAGCAAGGAGACCCGACCCCTAACTGGCTAGTAAATAGACTGAAGCTTTAAACTGGTTACCTGTTCGTACTGTTTGGTGCTCTGCCCTGACCAAGGGCTGGGCCTACAGACTATCGATACCGTCTGCTGAGAGCCTGGAGCCTTTACCTGTATGGACTATTATCAGTCTGCTGCCCCACTCTGACCAAGGGCTGGGCCTTATAAAGTACTGGCCCCATAGGCATTCAGAGCTAGGCCCATGCCTGTTTGCCTGCTGCCCCACCCTGACTGAGGGCTGGGCTTCATAAACTGCATCTCAGCCTGCAGAGAGGCTTGAGTCCCTGAACTACTGAAACTGTTTGATTGCCTAAACTGATAAATTGTTGCACCGCCCTGACCTTTGTGAACTGCTGCTCAGCCTGTAGTCAGGGCCTAGCCTTCCCTGTTAAACTGTTCTTAGATTGCTTGGTGACTCAGCCCTGGGCAAGGGTAACTTCATGGACTGCCAGTAGCCTGAGTCTTTGAACTGTTTGGACTTCCCCCCGGGCTAGGGCCAAGACGCCAAAATTACTATTTAGCCGGGCCAATGTTGTAAGTCAGCGTGGCCTCTTGCTGACCCAGACCATTACACCACCATATATCCTAGTATACAGAGACAGGTATCTGAGGACTGATGGTGACTGCAGTAATGAGGTCTCTTAGTGTGATGAAACAATGTTTTGGCAAGAAGGCACGGGCCTTGGCGGAGTCTATAAAAGCTCCGATAAATTCCGACCTCTAAGTGGTTCAAGGACAGACTTTGGCTCATTGATAAGAAGTCTAGCCTTTGAAAAGAGTCCTAGTCTTGTGAATCACGGAGGATATTTCTGCTTATGTGACAGTCATCTAGGCAAGGAAATATTATAACCCCTTGTCAATTTAGGTATCCTGTGATAACTGCTAGGGTTTTGGAGAATACCCTGGGGACGGTAGAAAGACTGAAGGGGACCACTCTGTATTGATAATGGTTGTCAGCTACAGTGAAATGTAGGAAGTGTCTGTGAACAGGGTGTATGGTTAAGTAGAAGTAAGCATTTTGTAGGTCAAGGGTTGCGAACCAGTCCTCCTGATCTAGCGTTGGGATAATAATTACTAGGGTTACCATTCTGAATCTTTGTTTTTGAACAAAATTGTTCAGTTGGTATAAATCTAGCATAGGTCTCCAACCCCCACTCTTCTGCTCTGTGAGGAAGTAATTGGAGTAAAAGCCTCTGCCTTGGAAAGGAATGGGAACAAGCTCTATTGCTCCTATGTGTAACAGGTATTTGACTTCCTGCTGCATAAGAGCGTGAGGGGGTCCCTGAAGAGGGACGGGAAGATGGCAGGGTGGGGGGAATGGAAAGGAATGGGATGGTATATCCTACTGGAATGGTTTATAGAATCCATCAATCTGTTCTTATTGCTGCCCGTTGATTGTAATAAGGATGCAATCGATGCAGGAGAATATTTGGTGACTGGGTAAGCACTTTGTGTTGGAAGAGGTCATTCAGACTTTCGACAAAAGCCCCAAAATTGCTGTTTAAGTGCATGGATGGTCAGAGGTTGGCTCCGTAGTGTTCTTCAGTGTGACTGTTTGGGCTTAGATCTGTTTGCATCAAATTGTCTGAACTGAGATCTACTGAAGCCCGTGTCTTTGGGCCTTTGATAAGGTGTGCATTTCCTCCTCTTAGCTGGTGGCGTCTACATTCCGAGAGTGCATATGGTGGTTCATGTGTCCTTCATAGAATGTACACCTTGTCCGTCTTGTTCTTATCAAATGGGAGATCCTTGACCTTCATCAGGATCTCCTTTGGAATACCCAAAGACTGAAGCCATGATGCTCACTGCATGACTATGGCTGTAGCAGTGACCTGAGTAGCTGAGTCTGCGAGATCAAGTGCTGACTGCACAGTGGTACAAGCAATTGTGTGGCCCTCCTGTATAACAGATTGGAAGACAGGATATTTCTGTTCTGGGAGATTCTCCAGGAGTTCCTCCAGCCTGGAGAAATTGGTAAAGTCATAGTTTGCCAACAGGGAGGAGTAGTCAGCTACCCTGAGCAGAAATGTGGCAGAGGAATATATTTTCTACCAAATAAGTCAAACCTTTTGTTGTCTTTGTCATGTGGCACAGACTGAAATTATGGTTACTTGTTACAATGATTGTACAGTGTTGATCACCAAGGAATTAGGCTGTGGATGAGAGAACAGAAAGTCCATATCTTTAGTGAGGATAAAGTATTTTCTGTCATCCCGCTTGTTAGTTGGGAGTCACAGAGACCGTGTCTGCCAGATATCATCAGAAGATTCCATAATAGCCTCGACTCATAGACTTTAAGGTCAGAAGGGACCATTATGATCATCTAGTCTGACCCCCCGCACAATGCAGGCCGCAGAATTTCACCCACCCACTCCTAGAATAATCCTCACCCCTATCTCTCAGATATTGAAGCCTTCAAATAGTTTGAAGACCCCAAGATGCAGAGAATCCTCCAGCTGTGATCTGTACCCCATGCTACAGAGGAAGGCGAAAAACCTCCAGGGCCTCTGCCAATCTACCCTGGAGGAAAATTCCTTCCCGACCCCAAATATGGCGATCAGCTAAACCCTGAGCATGTGGGCAAGACTCCCCAGCCAGACACCCAGAAAGTTCTCTATAGTAACCCCTATCATCCCTCCATTGACCTATTTACCACTGATAATGACTAGTCAATTAGTTACCAAGACCATGTTATCTTGTCAAACCATCCCCTTCATAAACCCATCTAGTTTAATTTTGAAGCCAGGTAGATCTTTTGCCCCCACTACTTCCCTTGGAAGGCCATTCCAGAACCTCACTCCTCTAATGGTTAGAAACCTTCGTCTAATCTCAAGTCTAAACTTCCTACTAGCCAGCTTATATCCATTTGTTCTTGTGTCCACATTGGTATTAAGCTTAAATAATTCCTCTCCCTCCCTAGTATTTATCCCTCTAATATATTTAAAAAGTGCAATCAAATCCCCCCTCAGCCTTCTTTTGGTTAAGGTAAACAAGCCAAGCTCCCTGAGTCTCCTTTCATAAGACAGGTTCTCCATTCCTCGAATCATCCTAGTGGCCCTTCTTTGTACCTGTTCTAATTTGAATTCATCCTTCTTAAACATGGGAGACCAGAACTGCACACAGTATTCCAAATGAGGTCTCACCAATGCCTTGTATAATGGCACTAACACCTCCTTATCCCTACTGGAAATACCTCGCCTAATACATCCCAAGACCATATTAGCCTTTTTCACAGCCATGTCACAGTGGCGGCTCATAGTCATCCTATAATCAACCAGGACTCCGAGGTCCTTCTCCTCCTCCGTTACTTCCAACTGATGTGTCCCCAGCTTATAACTAAAATTCTTGTTATTAATCCCTAAATGCATAACCTTACACTTCTCACTGTTAAATTTCATCCTGTTGCTATCACTCCAATTTGAACTGTATTAGCTCATGATCACTCGAGCCAAGATTATCCCCTACAACCATCTATAGGCAACGCTATTTTAGATGGCACTGTATGTTGGAGAATCTGGAGGAACTTGTGTTGCTCCTCCTGAATCTCCTGAAGGGGTATCTCTTGACTCCCAGCGACCCTTTTAAATAGCCCTTGGAATTGTTTCAAGTCATCTGAGGGCAAAGGTGTGAGCGGGATGACTGCCTCATCCGGAGATGAAGAATACAGATTGGAGAGGTTTCAAATTGTTCCTCCTCTGAATCATCCTCCTCATTAGGGACTTCATCCTCCTGGATTTAAGGAGGGATGCTAGATGTGGATGGTAGAGCTGTCTGACGATATCTGGCTGGAGTAGAGGGGCCCAAGAATTGGCTCCCATATTATGGCCACAGAACCCAAGGAGGCCACTGAATGTGGAGGAGGGTACAGCCAAGGCTGGCCACAACCACTGCTGGCATTGTTGCAGCCTAGTGGTCTGCAGTTGCCATGGGGACTGCATATGTGTTGGGGAGGAATGTTGCAAGGAGAATCAACTTGGCTGCTCCTCAATCTCATGGCTGCTATTGCTGGAGAGAGGTGGTAACCTGCGGTTTTCAGGCAGCGATGGTACAAGGTCGGTGCTGAACAGCGGTGAAGGCAGTGCCGAGGGTGTACACAGTTTGGGTGGTACTGCCTTGCTCTGTTGTATGGCAGTGCTGTGATCGTGTCTTTTCAGCACTGTAGTGGAACCAGTGCCACGCTTGGAGGTGTTATGCTGGTGTTATGGCACCAGGAGAGGAGGCATTGGTGCCGAAGGTCCTTTTGGTGCCGAATCCTGTGTTGAAGAGGCTGGTGCCGGGATAGAAGCAGCCAGTCTGCAGTGCTGATTGGTACCTTATACGGCCCATGCCAACGCAGGTTCGTCTCCCTTGCTATGGTGGGAAGTCAGTACTGCCAGGAGCAACTTGGCCACAGAGACTCGTTTCTTCTGAGAGTCTTGAACAGGGGGAGTACTGGACTGCTTCTTGGAGGTCTTAGAGGGTTTAGGCTTTTCCTTGGGAGCCTCAAGGTCTTCGTTCAGAGATGGCTAGAGAGACCTGTAGAGGAATATCTTCTGAAGCCTAAATTCCTAGTCTTGTCTGGCTCCCGGGGTGAGGCTAGAGCAGTGCTGGCACTTGGCGGGAACATGGGTGTCCCTGAAGCACCATATACATGAGGAATGTCTGTCGGAGACCGGGAATGCATTGCGACGCCGCGTTGTACTTTTTAAAACCTAAGGATCCCAGCAAAATGGTGGTAAAATATCAGCTCTAGTCTCTTAAAGAACTTTAACAGAGAGGGATTAGCTAACTTGGAGAAAAAATACTGGGGAATCAATAAGGTTTTTGGTTTTGGTGGTGGTGGTTTTTGTTTTTTTTTGACAAAAACTCCAACCAACCAATTACTGAAGAAACTAACTACTAACTAGAGGAATTAATCACTATTTGTTTTCTCAAACCAGGCGAGAGACTTGCAGGCAGGGACGGCAGAGAACGAACAGAGGGTGGCACAACCCGTATGCGAGTTGTTAAGGCACAAACACCTCCAGGTACCTATAGCGCATGTGCGGCCCTGCCGACTATATCTCAAAAATCGCCAACCTGTGGTGCAAGGACGACTCTCAACACCTACAGTGGAGCACCCACAGGGATAGCAACCAAAGAAGAATTCATGCCTTTTGGGATCTGCTGCCCTCGGGAGCTCCACAGATCTCAGGAGCAGGGGTTATATTACATTGTACACAAATGCGAGAAGCCTGGGAAACAGGAAGAATTAGAAGCCCTGGACCAGTCAAAGAACTATGATTTGATTGGAATAACGGAGACATGGTGGGATGACTCGCATGACTGGAGCACTGTCATGGAAGGGTATAAACTGTTCAGGAAGAACAGGGGGGGGACAAAAGGAGGAAGAGTTGCACTGTATGTAAGAGAGCAGTATGATCACTCAGAGCTCCAGTATATAGAAGGAGAAAAGCCTGTTGAGAGTCTATGAGTTAAGTTTAGAGGTGGAAGCAACAGGGGTGATGTTGTGGTTGGTGTGTGCTATATACCACCAGATCAGGTGGATGAGGTAGACGAGGCTTTCTTCAGACAACTGAAAGAAGCTTCCAGATAACAGGCCATGGTTCTCGTGGGGGACTTTAATCACCCTGACATCTGTTGGGAGACCAATACAGCAGTACATAGACAATCCAGGAAGTTTTGGGAGAATGTTGGGCATAACTTCTTGGTACAAGTGCTGAAGGAACCGACCAGGGGCCATGCACAGCTTGACCTGCTGCTCACAAACAGGGAGGAACTAGTAGGGGAATTAGAGGTGGGTGACAACCTGGGAAGCAGTGATCATCAGATGGTAGATTTCAGGATCCTGACAAAAGGAAGAAAGGAGAGCAGCAAAATACACACCCTGGACTTCAGAAAAGCAGACTTTAACTCCCTCATAGAACAGATGGGCAGGATTCCCTGGGATGCTAACATGAAGGGGGAAAGGAGTCTAGGAGAGCCGGCAGTATTTTAAAGAAGCCTTATTAAAGGCACAGGAAGAAACTATCCTGATGCGCAATAAGAAAAGCAAATATGGTAGGCGACAGGATTGACTTATTCGGGAAATGCCTGGTGAGCTTAAACACAAAAAGGAAGCTTACAAGAAGTGAAAACTTGGACAGATGACTAGGGAGGAGTATAAATTAAATATATTGCTCGAGAATGCAGGGGAGTTATCAGGAAGGCGAAAGCGCAACTGGAACTGCAGCTAGCAAGGGATGTGAAAGGTAACAAGAAAGGTTTCTACAGGCATGTTTGCAGTAAGAGGGTGATCAGAGAGGGTGTGGGGTGGGGTGATCAGAGAGGGTGTGAGGGAGGTAACCTCGTGACAGATGATGTGGGAAAAGCTGACATACTCAATGTTTTCTTTGCCTCTGTCTTCACAGACAAGGTTAGCTCCCAGACTACTGCACTAGGCAACACAGTACGGGAAGGAGGTGGGCAGCCCTTGGTGGCAAAAAAACAGGTTAAGAACTATTTGGAAAAGCTAGACATACACAGATCCATGGGTCTGGATTTAATGCATCCGAGGGTACCGAGGGAGTTGGCAAATGTCATTGCAGAACCTTTGGACATTATCTTTGAAAACTCGTGGAGATCGGGAGAGATCCTTGATGACTGGAAAAATGTGGAGAAGTAGTATTTATAGCCCACTCTGCCAAAGACAATTTAGAGGAAACATTGAATCACAGTAGATAAATTATACATGAAGTGTCTCAAAATGGAAATGCTTTCACAGGGCACTGAACTAAGAAGTGATATATAAAGAAAAATAACGGCTATCCAAGATGCTGGGCATCTTAACACACAGTTAACAATGCAATTAAATCTCAAATGCTATTATTTTAATAACAGGAACTCAGCCCATCAGCACCCCCCCCCCCAAAAAAAACCCTCCTTTCCATCTCTTCTTCATTACTGGAAACACAACTATAGCTCTCTACAAATAACACTGTGCAAAGATGGCTATTAAATACACAATATTGAACCAGGGATATGTGTACACAAATTCTAGAGTCTCAGGGCCTTCACAATGAAGGCCCTGCCACTGCTTCCTCTCAAGAGTTCCAGTTCAAGCACCCCTTCCTCCCACCTCTGTAAAGTGCTTTGAGATCTACTAATAAAAAGCACTACATATGAGGTAGTTGTTATTATAGACCACAGCTGTGGCTGTATGGCACATGGAGAGAGGTAATCCATCAACTGTGGCCTAGTCTATACTAAAAATTTAGGTCAAACTTATTTGCATTAGGACAACTTTATAAACAATGAGTCCACACCACCAAGCCCATTCACTGACTTGAAGGGCTGTTGAAGTCAATTTCAGTATTCCTGCTTGTTGAGAGGATTAATGGTAAATTTAACTTTGCATGGTTGACTTTAGGTAGTGCAGATGCAGTGCTGTTAAAGTCAACCTTCTGGGACCCAGGGAGGTGTCCCATAGTGCCCCACTGTGACTGCTCTGGCCAGCACTTTCAACTCTGTTGCTCTCCAAGTGCATAGGAAAAGGCCTGGGAAAATCTGAATTTAATTTCTTGTTTGGCCAGCATGGCAAGCAGAAAAGGCAGCACCCCTCAGCACACCATGAATACGCAGGATCACAATTGAGTTCCAGTATGGAGCATGCAGGAGATCCTGGACCTGATTGCTGTGTGACGAGGAATTTGTTCAGGCAGAGCTACGAAGCAGCAAAAGAAATCCTGGTATCTATGCCAAGATTGCACAGGGCATACCGGAAAAACAATACAACAGGGACACCCAGCAGTGCCACATGAAAATAAAGGAGCTTAGGCAGGCGTACCAGAAGACAGAGGCGGCACACGGACAGCTTGGGTCAGCGTCACAAACATGCCACTTCTATAAGTGACTGCATGAGATTATGGGGGGGCACCAGACCAGTGTTCCACAGAAGTCAGTGGATAACTTCCAAGAGACTCTTTAGGCAGCATTGGGTAACAACAGGGAGGAAATTGTTGATGAAGAGGAGGAGGAAGAGAATGGTCAGCAGGTGAGCGGAGCGTCCAATCTCACCGACAACCAGGACCTTTTTATAACTTTGGAGCCAATCCCCTCCTCACAGGATGTCTTGCAGCTGGGCCCTAACAGTAGGGAGGGCGCTTCCGGTGAGTTTACTTTTTTAATCATGCTACAAGTGGGTTAATGTAATCAGGTGTGATCTGAGGCAGCCATTCTGCCACACAGAAGGGGCTTCCCCAAAACAGTTTGTTAATGAGTCTGGAGACACAGCAGGAATCTTCCCTGCATATCTCCATAAAGCTGTCATAGAGGAACTCTTTCATCCTTCTCACAAGGTTTCTTCCTTATTCCATCCTCCATGATTAGACATCTTTCCATGCCAAGCCAGCAGTAAGTGATCTAGCATCATTACAGCACAAGCATTACAGGTTCCTGGCCACACTCGGTCAGCATCGACCACCGCACTGATAAATTCTATCCTTTGGCTCAGCATTAACGTGGACTTTTCTGTGTTTACCAACAGGCCATGGCAGTGACATAGCTGAAGAAGGTCCACATTCCTGCGGACCTTGAAGCTAACGTTGCCCTTTATGAGCCAATCATTCAGGGAAGGGTAGATCTGTACCCCGATGCTGTTGATAGGCTGCTGCCACCACCACCAAAAATGTGATGAACACGCAAGGAGCCGTAGCAAGGCTGAACGGGAGAACAGCTAATTGGTAGTGGATGGCATTTGCCACAAATCACAGAAAACATCTGTACCTCTCGAATACTGCACTATGGAAATACCCGTCCTTGAGATTAAGGGCAGCATACCAATCTCCCAGATCCAGGGAGGGGATAATGGAGGCTAGTTGTGGAGGTCCAGGATGATCGGAGCCTGCCACCCTTGGCTTTAGGGATAAAAAAATAGCAAGAATAAATCCCCTGGCTCCTGTAGCAGTGCAGAACCTCCTCCACTACCCCCATCTGCAGCAAACCTTCGACTTCCTGCATGAGCAGTTTTTCATGAGAACGGTCCTTTAGGAGGGAGAGGAGGTGGAGGGGGAGAGGTGAGTTGGTGTGTATCGCTCTGCCACAATGTACCCAGGACCCAATGGTCCATAGTTATAGATCACTAAACAGGGAGGTAGGGGCACAAGCAGTGGGAGAACATGGGGGAATAATCTGGTAGTCTGAAAGGTATGCTGTCCTCAGTGGGATGTGGCCTTAAGACAGGTGGAGCCTGACTGGGAGGAAGATTAAGGCTGCTTGGTCTGTTTCCTCCTGAACCCCTTATATTTGTTCTACCCCGTGTCCTGTCAGGATCAGAAAGGAGCAAAAGATGCATGAAGCTTAAATTTCTTGCATGCACGTCCCAGGATATATAACCCCAGTGTGCAGAGGGTGGCGCGGGAATCTTTTAACCTATACAACTTACTGTCTGTCTGCTCCACAAACAGGAGCTGCGCCATTGAAGGGAAGGATCCTGCTTGGACTGTTGTACCTCAGCGGAGAGACCTGACAAGAGCAACCAGGATGCCTCCCACATGGATATTCCCAATGCTATCATGTGAGATGCAGCATCTGCTGTCTCTGAACCAGCTAGCAGCACCACCCTAGCTGCTATGGCACCCTCTTCCGCAAAAGCCCAAAACTCATTCATCAAGTCCTCTGGGAAAGAAGGCCTGAACTTTGTTATAGTCTGCCACATGTTGACATAGCAGGCTCTGAGGGCCTGGTGATTTGCTGCCCAGAGCTGGAGGATGGAGGATGAATCAATTTTATGACCAAATAAATCAAGTCACTTTGAGTCTTTATTTTTCGGGGTTGCCTCCGGCTGACCTTGCCATTCATGGTGATTGACTTCCTCCACCAGGGAATTTGGGGCAGGGTGGGAGTAAAGTTACTCAGACCCTTTGGCAGGGACAAAGTACTTTGGTTCAGCACGCTTCAAGATGGGGGGGAAGAGAAGAAGGGGTCTGCCACAGGGCATTAGTGATCTTAGCTACCCTGTTGTGGGGAGATAGAGCCACCCTGGCTGGGGCCACCTGTCCCAATATCCCAAAAAGGATCTCTTCATGTTCTTCCAGCTCCTCCGCCTAAAGCTTCAGGTTGGTGGCTACCAATGCTCCTTCCAAGTTGCACGGCAGCACAGCTTCGCAGGTGTTTAACCAGCCCCACCTAGTCAGAGGCTCAGGGCTCCATGCAGGAGCTGACTGACTGGGCAGGGCTGATTAATCACCAATGAAGCTGGGCTGCCACACAGCTTAGAGGGAACACTGGTGGCAACCTTCTTAAGAAACTCCTGAAAAGCTGTGACAGGGTATCTGCCCTGCACTGGCCCTTTAAGGGCAAAACCCAGCCCTGAGCAAGGGCTGAGAATGAAGCCCCAGATGAGGCTGTTTATTGCTAATTAAGGCCCAGCTGGGAGCTATATAAAGAAGGGCTCCCCATGGTAGAAAGGACTTATTCTTGCTCTGTCTAGAGAGCAGGAGGGACCTGGCTGCCTGGGAAGCAAGAGGCTACCTGGAGGTAGAGCAGTGCTAGGGAAGGAAGGCAGAGCTGGGAAGCTCTGGCCTGATCTCCCTCCCAGGCTGCAGGGCCTGAGGCAAGGCCTGAGAGTATTAGGGCTGCAGGGGGGCAGCCAGGATATAAAAGGGCAGCAGGTCCACACACCCTTGCCAATGATGAGTGGCCATTACAGACTGCAGTTTGCCCCTGAGGCAGGGGCTAGCTGAAGACTGGCAGTGGGTCACTGAGGCAAGGAGGGTACAGGAGAACGGAGTGATCCCTGGAAGGGGAACTGGGTGTTCCCTGGGAGGGGAGGATCCCAGAGTACAGAGACTGATAAACACGCCCCCGGGAGGGGGCAGAGAGTCACTGGAGTGGGAACTGCCGGAGGGCAGTGTCCTAAAGAGGATGCCATGGGTCCGGATTTGACACGGGGAGACACCAGTCAGAAAGAGGTGTTCAGTGAGCAGATATGAGCTAATTCCCAGTGCTACTGGCAGCAGGCGCCATGACAGTGAGTCCTCCCCATGACATAAGCCCATACATCATCCTGGGTAACAACCAGAGGGGGCTCCACGATTGCTTCATCAGGTCAGAAGGAAAAGGAGAAAGCCACACCGGGGGAGGGAGGGGCCTCTTCAGGGAGTGGAGAGGTGGAAGGCTGGGCCTCTATCTCTTGTTCCACCTGCGGGGCGGCAGCCCTCAAAACATCCAGTGCTCGAAAGCATTTGGCAGAGGAGGCAGATGATGCCATCAATGCACTGGCTACAGAGTGCAGTACCTGAGATGACACAGGAAACCTCCACTTTACCATTGGGATGGCATGCCTGCAGCTACTGAGCCACCTGGGAACCCATCTGTGATATCAAGGGTGTCAGGAAGGTGCCTGAGCTGGTGGCACTGATCCAAGGCCAAGCAGATGGAGTGCACGGTGCTGGAAGACCAGGAGTGAGGAACTGGTTTTGGGAAGGATGCCAAAGCCCAAGACAGGGATGAGCGGCACGAATGGCCCCCTGGAGAACATCAACTGCTGGGTAACCTGCGGTGCAGATGTTGGTGGCTGGCAGATTCATAGGGAGAGTGGTTGTGGGGAGCAGTGTCAATTGCCCAAATAGTGGGGCTGTGATATACAGTGGGACCACCAACCCCTGCATTCCTCACAGACAAGCTGCAAGAATTCTGGTTCTTGGGAGTAGTACTGGCATGGGGAACAGTTCCAGGATGCCACCAACTTGTCCTGCGAATGGCACTGAAACCTTGATTGAGTATTGGTCCTGGGTATACCGTGCCAGGGGCTGTGTATCTCTGGAGATCTGGGCCTAACTCCCAGAGAGACTTCTCTCATGTCCTTGGAAGCCCTGGAAACTTCAAGGGACTGTATCCGGCTGTAGGCTCTGCATCCGTCCTTGTGTAGAGGTGAGGCCTTAGGCACCTCTCTCTCACTCTCTTGAGGGAGCAGTGTCTCTGTGGAGATGCAGGCAGTGCCACGGTAGGCTTCCCTTTATGGCACGGTCCCACAATTACAGGTATGGATAGCACTGGCATCAACATGTCATCCTGGGTTGCTTGCAAGGCCTCTGGCATTGACAGCACATGGGGTTGTTTGACACTGCTATGAGAGGGAGTGGGGAGCAAGAAGAAGAGCATCGTTCTGAAGGGGCCTTACAAGTAAGCTGGGTCACAAAAGGAG
Organism: Pelochelys cantorii; assembly: GCA_032595735.1. Lineage (NCBI taxonomy): Eukaryota > Metazoa > Chordata > Testudines > Trionychidae > Pelochelys > Pelochelys cantorii. The sequence continues at coordinate 7,216,453 of CM064339.1, read as the reverse complement.
AGTTCAGCAGTGGCTAGCATCTTGGTCTTATCCTTCCTGGGCCACAGAGATCTGTCCATGCCCTGCCTTGGTTTGTGTGATGCTGGAGAACGGTGGCAGGTGGCTGAGGGTACCAGCAGATCGCCAAACATCGACACACTGGTACTCAGTGCAGAGTCCAACTGGTTATGCGCCAGCGCTCAGGCTGATTCCATTAGGAGAGTTTCTAGATGAATGTCCTTTTTGGTGTGAGACTTAAATTATTTGCAAATGTGGCACTTATCACGAATGCGTACCTCTCCTAAGCACTGATTGGCCTGGGGGCAGGGGAGGTCTCCTCCCAGCCAGTGGCATGGGCATCTAGGGAGAAGGGGGGGGGGGACAAAGGCACTCCCCCATCCCCAGACCAATCATAGTCTGGGGGTGGGGAACCCGGAAGTATCCTAGCCCCGCCCCTTCTGGTATGGCCCAGGGCCACTTCAGAAATTTTTGAAGTGGCCCCTGGCAAAAAATTATTGCCCACCCATGGTGTACAGTATGCTACAGCTCTACATCTTAACTTGTTGTGCAATTTGTGTAGACACGGCCTGAGAAAATTCTCTCTCCATCTAAACTAGACAAGACTAAAGGAAAGACCTCAATTTCCTTGTTATTGTGGGTTTAAGTGAGCCTATTAATGTTACCTGAACGTACTATTATCGGGCCACACAATATTTCGCATTATTTCAAGTTAACTAAGCCAGCCACCATTCAAATTTAAATATAATATTTTGTAAAATATGAGACTACCCTCTGAAAAAACAGAACTCATTTCATTTAAGATCAGTCTGCTTCTAATATAAAAACACAGGGGATATTGTTTAGAACAGTGTGTCATTCTTAACGTCAACCAGAAGATTAATTTCATTTGACTGAAGCCAGTAGTGAAGTCTACTTGTGATGATCTCAGAAATACTGTAGCCTACCTCCTGGATGTGTTGCTCCGAATGATTGATCAATCTGTTCTATTGTTGGAGCAATTGCCTGAGAGTTAAAATGGACACCGCTGAAAAAAGAAAATGAAAGCCACTGAATCATTATTAAGGAGCGGGCTATTGGTTGGAGTTCACTAGTTAAAATCATTGAGATACAAAACTAAGAATGCACAGACAACTCATTTTTCAAAGGAAAATTATATTTATCTCACATAGCAATCCAATATCAGAGAAAACACCTTATGTTTTTATGAGGTAAGGAGAATTAAATATACTGTGGAGTCATTCTGTTGCTTCGGTCATCCAAGCTCACTGCATATGCCAGAGGCTCCTTACAAAAGATTCTCGAGCCACCCTTCCATTTCCTTCTATTTTAGAAGGCTCCCTGCAACCCCATACCCTCTCCCTCATGTCAGATGATGTAAATGCCTTCCCTTTTCCACATCCCAGTTTTACTTTGAACCCTTTCCCCTCTCACCATTTCTATTCTTTTCTTTTCTTTCTTTCTCAGGGTGTCAACATTTGTAAACTGCATGGGAAGATGGGCAGAGCTAAGATGAGGGATTCTATTAAAGATTTGCTGTAATTTTGGGATTGATTGGATGCGATATTCAAAAAACTTAAACAACCTGTAGCACTTTAGAGACTAAAAAAACCTTTTTTGTTAATCTCTAAGGGCACATCTACATAGCAGAGCTAAAGCAAAATTAGCTACACAACTTGAGCTATGTCAATTACATTCCTTAAATCGAAATAGCTTATTTTGGCTTTTGGCGCTGTCTACACAGCAGGAAGTCTGAGAAGGAAGACTCTTCCCTTACTCCTCATAAAATGAGGATTACAGAAGTTGGAGTAAGAAGTCCTCCAGCTCAAAATTATTTTGACATTATGTTGAAGTAACTGCTTGTAGTGTAGACGCAGATTATGTTATTTCGGAATAACATCAGTTATTCCAAAATAACACTGTTGTGTAGACATAACCTCAGGTGCTACAGGACCACTCATTTTTTAAGTTTTTTTAAGTTACAGAACAACACGGCTACCCCTCTGAGACTATGTTCAAAAATTAGTGGTACATCTAAATAGAAATGTCATCAAGTTGAGTTTTTGGCCTCACAAGCATAATCAAAAACTACGTAACTTTTTTGGGGGGCGGGGGAGGGGTGGAGGAAGGTAAAGGAAGGGAAATAATACAAAAAGCCAAATTCTGCTGTTAGTTACTTCTTCCTAACTCTACTAACATCAGTGGAGTTACTCTGGGTTTTTCCCATGAAAGCTCATGATACTATATATATTTTTCATAGAATAATAGGGTTGGTTGAGATTGTTACAAGAAATAATAAAGAATGGCATTACTGAAAGTTTATATAACAGAGGTTTGAAGGAATAGTCATGTGAGAGAGTGAGCATTGATCTCTTTTCCAAAAAAAAGGATCTTTCCATTAAATTAGACTATTGCAAACATCTGTGAGTAATTCTACAACCATTCTGTGTACTGTTTCCCAACCTTCAGCTCCTATTACAAAAAAGTCTTGATAAGTTCTGTTTCAGCCCTGGAGCTCAAGAGGGACTCAGGAAAAATACGGACTCTGATATTCCTATACTCATAAGATGGGCTTTTGAGTCTAAAAAAAAGATGCACTCTTGATTTTATCAAAGAACTTCTGCTTTCAACTTGCATAAACCATTCCAATACTTTCACAAGGATCAATTTTTCATAACAACTCACCCTTGATAATTACGGGTTATAGGCTCTGTTGTATGTAGTGGTAACATGCTGTTCAGTTTATTTTACCTAATTAACATTCCCTACAATCACATTTACACTTGCAAAACAATCAGTGAATAGAACAGACAAGATCAAAAAATTATGGCAATTGGAAAAAAGCCAGATTCCAGAAAAATGGGAGTCTTTGAAAGTCATTAACACAAGCATTGTATACCATCCAGATTTCCATCCACTTAGTACATATCTAAATGACCCATATAACTTAAGCCTTTGTGAAACATGAAACCTCAATTGTACTACATAAGCCTTCCTCTCTCTCCCTGACCTGATGTTATTATCTATTCCTAGATTTTAAGGGTTCTGGAGGGACAGACTGCAAGTTAATTCTATTTGTAAAGGTCCATGCTTACATTTGGCACTACATATACATGTTTAATGATACCATACGTTTAGAGCAGAAACAAGGGATTGGTAATCTACACATGAAATATGCATAGGAATTTTTTTTCACTTTTAGAATATCATGCATGCATCATGCCTAGTAACCTTAAATGTTCAGGAGCTTCAGGGGGTAGCCGAGTTAGTCTGTTACAGAAAAAAACAGCAAGCAAACGGTCTGGTAGCACTTTATAGACTAACAAAACATATAGATGGTATCGTGAGCTTTCGTGGGCACAGCCCACTTCTTCAGATGTGGTCCGGTCATCTGTTTTTTTCTTAAACATTTAGACTCTCATTCGAAATATACCCAGAATTCATTTCTATTGAGGACATGTTCTTTAACTTTATATACTATGAGAATATTGTTTATAATTTTATTTCAAATAATTAACTTCTGATGAAAAATTATTCAATTATTTTTCTGAAGAAAAGTTAATGAGATAAAAAAAATTCAGTGAAGTCCAATAATTACGATTGGAGTGAAAAAGAGGTGTTAACTAATAAGTTGTGTGTGATCCTATGGTATGTAGCAATCTTCAAATCACTTACCAATATTTTAACTTCACTTTAGTCAAGTCATAAACTTCAATCACCTGAAAGACAGCAAATAGGAAAAAAGATTGTAGTTTCACAGGAGTTTGAAGTAGGGATGTTAGAAATCGTTTATTTTAATAATTGTGTAACTGCACAAATTCTTAGTGGTTACTCAGTACTTCCCCTTGGGGCGGGGCCAGCAGCTAGTACGCTCCTGGCACCTGGCCCCACTGCCAGCCTGCACTGCTGCTTCTCTATCAGAAAGGTTTTAAAAAGTGGCTCCCTGCACAGACTGGCTTCTGCCTGTCGTCCCGTGCTGCTGCCTCTGATAGAGAGGCAGCAGCGCGGAGTGGCAGGCAGCTCCCCTAAGTGCTCTTCATTTAAAATTCAGATGGGCAGGCTGGGACTGAACCAGCCAGATGGTCCGAGTTTGAAATGCAGAGCACTCAGGGTGGAGGAGGGATGTTGCAGCTAATCAAGTAACTGTTAACACCCCTAGTTTGAAATAGGATATTTATGGCAGACTACTGACCAAAGTTATTACTACCAAGTTCTCCTGTTGAAATGGAAACCTGTTTGGTTTTAATAGCACCAAGAGAGATTAGAGAGAAAGGCAAGAGAGGTGATATATACATTTTTTTTTGGACCAATATCTTTGTTCGTGAAAGAGGCAAGCTTTTGAGCTACACAGAGCTCTTCTTTAGGTCCTGAAGTTGGTCCAATAAAAGATACCTCACCTGCCTCATCTCTCTAATATTTTGGGCAAAAAATAGTTATAACACTGCAAACAAATCAAGACAGATCAGTGAGTTCTAAAACAAGCACCAAATAAAACCTCATCCTGAAACTGACTCTGGAAGGGTGGATTTTGCATTTGCACAGAACCTGTTGACTTCAATGGGGTCTATATGAATGGATCATTTTGGCAGATTGGGGGGGCTAAACAAGTACCTACAGAGAAGCTTCTATTAAGTGGTCTCTGAAGGAGATGACACTAAATGGTTACCAAATAGAGGTGGTCTCCTAATTGAAGTTCAACAGATAAGTCTTCAGTACATATGAAGAATCTTTGAGTTGGACTCTTCGGACTGCCTAAAAATGGTAATTCCTTGTACAGCTTTCACTGTATTCAAACTTCTTTCATTTTTTCATTCAGTTATTTGTGGCAGACATAAAAGTTTTAATATTCAATGTAAATTCGCAAAATTCCTATCCAAAAGTTCTAGGTGCAATAACAGATTTTTAAAATAGCAATCCTTAAAAAGAATAACAGGGTCATAAAGGATAAAGAGGAATCCTCAGGAAATCTCCCATCATATCTAGCACTGAGTATTTTGGAGAGAGTATTTTAAAAACTCTAATATACTGCATATTAACTGAACACACATGGATCTGAATGCTATCAATCAAGAAGGAAGTCTTGTTTTAATAATTTGTTTAATATTTAATAATAATATTATAAAGTACATTTAAAAGTACATGCAACAACCTATATAAGTACTTAAGGTTTATTAGTATACTGTTGACTCATAAGAAAATTAAAGTTTCCCCAAGCAAAAGTGAACAAAAAAAATACACTTTAGATAGTAAGAAGTTGAGTATGAAACCAATTTCTATTTAGCAAACAAATGAACAAAACCCAATGAACAATATTTTTCTCTTGTCCATTAAAGCAAATTTCTATATAGATATAGTTGTTCTAGTTCTGCTTTTTAAACTCCTGGATACTTTGTATCATTAGAATTTGTTTAACTCTTCCAGATTTTCTCTAATATATGCCTCACTAAGAATGAAGATCATTAAACAGGGTTATTGTGAGTCAGTACTAGGGATGGCAAAGTGTAACTGTGCACACAGTTACATGCAGGCTCCTGGTATGCACGGGGAGCCAGCTTAAAAAGTGGTACCCCGTGTGCACCGGCTCCCAAGAAGACACATACCCCCCACCCCATGGGCTGCTGCCTCTGATACAGAGGCAACAGTGTAGGGGAGCAGACAGAAGCCAGTATGCATGGGGAACTGGCTTAAAGTAAGGCTTTTAAGTCAGGTCCCCGCGCATACCGGCTCCTACCTTCCCCCACCCCGCACTGCTGCCTATAGAGCATAGGTCAGGCGGGAGCCAGTATGTGTGGAAAGCCGGCTTAGAAGTTGGTTTCCCCCGCACACTGGCTCCCAAGGAGCCTCCTGCCCCTCATGCTGATGCCTCTGACAGAAGCAACAACATGGGGGGCAAGCAGGAGCCTATACGCGTGGGGAGTCCTTTTTAGAACTAGCTTCCCTCATGCACAAGGTCGCAGGGAGTCGACTGCTGCCCTGCTTGTAATTGTGTGACCGCTGAAAATTTCAGTAATTAAATGGTTACTTAAATGCATTTTAACATCGCTAGGCAGTACTAATCCTATATCTGTTTTTCAAATTCCATTTTCTCAAATTCTTCACTTTTATTTTCCCCCTCACTTCCAGAAACCTCCGTATGCAAAATATCTAGCTTAGCCCCAAGAATGGAGAAAACATAGATGCTTCTAAAGAGTGCTGGAATCAAAGGCTTCTACCTGCCTAAAACAATTAATGAAGAATATAAAAAAGGATGACTCAAAGAACACAGACACAGAATAGTCAACCAAGAGAACAGTAAATGAGATTCAGTTCAGCAAGTGGCATTGGCAGCAATAAAAAAAAAAACCAACATAAAAAGTACCAGCCTATCATAAGTAGGCTTGACAAAATTCAATTTTTGTATTATTTCAATGGATGACACTGATGTTTGTTTTAATCACTTATGATTTTTATAAAGTTCAATTTTCAAAGTTGAGCAAAATTATGGGTTTTAAGGTTTTTCTACTACTAGGGGGGCTGCGCCACCTGCTCGCTATGCTCTCCAACTCCCCTCTCTCTGGGGTAGGTGTCTGGATGGGGGGAGGGTGCAGGAGTGGGATGGGGGCAGGGTGTCTGGCCAGGGGAGGATGCAGGAGCAGGCTGGGGTTAGGTGTCTGGCCAGTGGGAAGGGGCTGGAGCAGGCTGCGGGTGCGGGGTATTGGTGGAAGGGGGTGTGTGAATAAGGCTGGGGTTGTGGGGAGGCCACATAGCTCATGGCTCCTGCCTCCCGGGAGCCCTATGAGTGAGGGGCTGGAGGTGTCAAGGGAATGTGAGAGGGGCTGAGGGTGCTGGAGGTGTGAGGAGGGAGGTGGCTGGCGGCTCAGGGGCTCCGAGACACAGAGTGATGTGATGATGCCACTTTGTCATCCTGCAGAAAAAAAAAATTTTATATAGAGAGTTTTATTGATGTAAGTTTTCACAAATTATGGGAAGAGTCAATTATTTAATGACAGAAACTGACTCGACAAGTTAAAGCTCTGTACATTAAAACACAAATTACTATAATCACATCAAAATATACTAAGTAAATATTCTTACAAATCATAAAAAACAGCGAATAGTCCTGAAGCACCCCAGAGACTAACAAAAAATGTAGATGGTATCATTAGCTTTCATGGGCACAACCCACTTCTTCAAATGAAGGGGTCCAGGTTGCAAAAAAATATCAGAGGGTGTGTCTATACTACATCCCTTTTCTCGAAAAAGGGATGTAAATTAGACACTTTGAAATTGCAAATGAAGCCGGGATTTAAATTTCCCCTGCTTCATTTGCATAATGGCAGCCACGGTTTTTTCCAACACAGGGCTTTTCAATAGAAAAACGGCAGTTTAGATGGGCATCTTTCGAAAATAAAACCTTTTTTCGAAAGATCCTGTACTCAAAAAATGAGGTTTACAGGATGTTTCGAAAAAAGGTTTTATTTTTGAAAGCTCAGTTTCTTTATGAAATTACACTACTGAAAAGAGTTTCTACAGTTAGGCAATAGCCCACGTTGGGAAACCCAGCCCATTCTGTTGGAGGAGAAATATCTGATCACATCCCATTTCAGTTTCATTGAATCTTAATTGAAAATTAGTCTAAAACTTAATTTTAAATATTTAAGGTACAGCTCTAACCATCATGAATACATAATAGCACTGAACTACAAAGGGATCTTAAATTTACTTAAAATTATAATTCAACTTAATTGCAACTCACAAATATTTAGTCCACTAGGATATCTTATATTTCAGTTGATTAACTTTATCCCTTCAGCCCTCTGTAGTGGCTTTAAAGTGATTTTTGTGCTCATAGAAAGTCTAAATTGAAAGGTTGCAGTTCTCTACAGACAGAACAGATACAGCCATGAGTAGAAAAAGCAAGGTTCCAGGTATCACCTTTCATGTCAGAGCCAACAATGTAGCTTACTAATCATGTTCATACAGTACTTCTCTTTTATATAGGTGATACCAGGTAGCATGCCAATCTGTTGCCAAACAGATAATGGCTTTCTATTACAGTGGTTCCCAACCTTTTTTATGCTGCGGACTGGCAAACCCACTCGCAAACGTTTGGTAGACCGGCAACATTTTATGTGCATATTCATTATGCAAATAATGAATATGCAAATAAAAGTTCCCAGCTGCCTAGCCCCAACCCAGCCCCTTGCTCCCAAATGCCTAACACTGTTTGACTCCCACTCCTATGCCCCATACCCTGTGACCCTTTAACCTCTGACTCCTACAGTCCATGCCAACACCCTCTTGCCCATAACCCCACCACGCCCTCACCCAACACCCATTTGCACCACCTCACCCCCGCACTCACCAGAGCAAGGCTGCCCCCTCTAGGGAGTGTGGTCGATACTGCCATGCGGACAGGGAGAGCAGCCTTCCTCCTTCGTGCCCTCCCCCTCCCCAAGCACATCTTGTGCCCCCATGGATAGAGAAGGGGAGCATGGAGCCCCAATCAGCCACCATTACGGAGGGGAGGCGCCTCCTGCTCTGCCTCATCCTGCCACCGCCGGCAAAAGCGGCTGCACAGGCAGGGGAGAAGGGGAAGTGTAGTCCTGGGGAGGCTCCTCCTGCCGCCGCTGGCAAAAGTGGCCACGCGGGCAGGGGGACTGACCATTGGCGGCATGCGCACCTTCCTCCTTCTTCGCACCCCCTCCCTCCCCAAGTGCAGCATGGGGAGGAGGGAGAAAGGCGCCTCCTGCTGCCGCCACCTGGGCCACCATCGCTGCTGGAGGTGAGCTGCCAGGAACAGCCCGCTTGAGCTCCGACAGCCGCCGCAGCCTGGCAGCCAGTCGTTTGCAGCCCGGCGGTTGAGAACCATTGTTTTATTATACCAAAAAGTGCTACAAAAACAGCATGTAGAGGGGTGTCACTAAGATGCTTTGACAGACTACTGAACAGCTAAAACTGACTGTTGATCAGAGTTTGGCCCAGAACTTAATTGGTGACTCAGTAGTCAAAGACTCGGTATCCCACAACTAGCAGACAAGTGATCCAGTTACCTAGAAAGAGCGCAGGTGTTGTAAATGATAAAGCTTTTTTATTTTATAGTAACCTAATCAAATCTCTGTGGAGTTCCACACCGGTACTTTTCCTCTTGCTTGGCAGACTATGTCACCTCAATACCAGCATTGTCTCGGCTTCTGATGAAAATGCAAAGTATTCAGATGCACCTCACTGAGTACAGTGTCACTTAATGGATAGTGCAGGGAACACTGTTGAGCTGATGATCAGTCTTTGGTACAAATGACAATTCAATGTAAGCTGAACTCCATACAGAAGTACCTATTTATTTGCATTTGGCCTTCTCGGAGGCCACATGAGTACAGGTGCAGTGAGTACAGTACTAATGTAGGGGCTACATTAGTATACCATGAACTTAATTCAACTGAAAACAAGAATGGGGGGGGGAGGGGTTAAAATGTTTATATGGATAAAACAGAAGCAAAGAACAAAAGGGCACATTGGGGGGGAAAAAAACCCCACTACCACACATCTACCAATACTTCGATAACGCAGGAGGATCTGATCTCAGCCATTTGTAGTATATGACCCAATTTGGTATAGCATGGGCAAGAAAGGTCACATTTGGACCACTGGCAGTCTTGAAAATGTTCAGTGTGTTTCAAAATAGTCTACATTTATAAATTGTCTGACCACTGAAACACAGAGCTAGTCTTCTACTGTAAGATTTTGCTAAAATGACATATAAACACTATGTAAAAGTAACAGGATTTCTTAATTTAAGGGTAAGAATAGGCTAAAATCTATTTTAGTTACCCCTCCCCCCCTTTGTTTTTTTACCTTAAGTCTCTGATTGAAAGCATCAAACAGCAGTTTGATTCCGTCCTGAGTCAAGTTAAGGATGAGGTCATGGCTAAGAGGAGACTGTAAAACAAAAACAGAAGATGGCTTAATGAAGAATCCTTTAGATGAAAAGCTGAGTGTCGCCACATATATAAAAAGCAAAGAAAAATATTTTCCCCAAATGGCTGGATCAACTGGCACCAGGCAAGCCAATGTTTTGTTCTATGTATCTGCCTAAACCAAAGTGTATTTGACAAACCCCTTTCAGTTTCTCTATTTAATGAAACAGAAGTGTCTTTGTTAAGTTCACACCTTACATGAACTCACAACCAAGTAATAATATAGTTTTCTTGAGCTTTTAAAGATGGAAAAAGGACAACTGGAACTGACATTTCAGTTTTAGAGTGAAAAATACATCATATAGAGACATTTCAGAGGGGTAGTCATGTTAATCTGTAACTGAAAAAAATTAAAAACAACAAATAGTCCTGCAGCACCTTAGAGACTAACAAAAAATGTAGATGGTATCATGAGCTTTCCTGGGAACAATCTACTTCTTCAGATGACTCAAGCGAAGAAGTGGGTTGTGCCTACCAAAGCTTTGTTAGTCTCTAAGGTGCTGCAGGACCATCAATTGTTTATCATATAGGAGTGTTTGTTGCACTCAGCACTGTTGGGCCAGTCTTATGAAGAGAAAACTAAAGAGCCTCTCCTGGATAATGATCACATATTATAAAGTGGTATGTGTTTCAAATATCTGGATATTTCAGATCCTTATGCGGTAAATTCAGGTTTCCTTAGTTACTGTGAGTCACAACAACTAGAGGCCTAAACAAAAGCCCACTGAATGAACAGACATTTGACTGGGTTAAATTAAGTTTTGGCTCAGACTCTCCATCTGTTTCTATTTTCAGTGGCATATTGTGGTAGCACAGGGGTCTAGCAACCTACGGCTCAGTATGGAACCATACATGGCTCTTTTGTCATTCCCCAAATACACACAACTTCTTAAATTAAAATGAAAAATTAATTAAAAATTTTAAAAACTCATAATTACTCATGGAAAGATTTTTTATGTTGTTTATTTCACTTTTAACTGTTCATTTTAACAACCATCCATCATTTCTACTCAATGGGGGAATATTCTCTTTATTTGATTGGTCAAGAAATCTTTCCATCATCATACGTGATGGTGAACTCTGTAATCCCCAACATTAAAAATGGCAAAGAGAAAGAGAGATGATTAGTACCAACATTTTCAAAAGGAGTGGGCAGATTTGTATGCATTTGTGGATAGGTCTGGATATCCACATTGCCTCATTTGTAGTGAGAGACTGCTCTCAAAAAATTGCAAAGAACAAAACCAAGAAAACCCAATAAATTTCTTGACAAAACATGCAGCACTTGCTACAAATACCCAGAGGGTGATGCACAAAAAAAAAAGCCTGTGAGGAGCTGCGGGAAAAAGGGAACATTGAACTACAGGCAGTCCCCGACTTATGAACAGGTTACGTTCCAAACACCTGGTCATAACTCAATTTGGTTGTAAGTCGGAAATACCCTTAAGCCCACTGTTCGAAAAACTTGACGTACATGGTTCTCAACTCAAAAATATTATAATGGCGTTAATGGGAGGTTGGTCTTAAGTATGGATGGTTGTAAGTCGGTGTGTTCATAAGTCGGGGAGTGGCTGTAAATAGCCTGGGGCATGGTCAAAAAAAGGTGGGAGCTTAAACTCCACAAGTTTTGCAGGCTCGCACAGCATTATTCGAGAGGGGAAGCCTTTCACTGATGGGGATTACGTGAAGAGATGTGTGCTAAAAATTGGTCATGAACTATTTGATGAGTTTCACAAGGACAGAATCTTACAGAAAATTCAAGACATGCCATTGTCAACAAAAACAATTCATGACAGAACTGTGAAAATAGCTCATCAAATTGACAAGGAACAAATGCAAAATTTGAGTATAGCTACTTATTTTTGTTTTCTTTGGACGAGACAACTGACATGTGATGGGTATGTAAGCGACTAGTCGACTATCCGATAAGCAAGTGCTTATTGACTAGTGACTTGACTAGTCAACTCACCCTGCTTTACTGCCTCTATCAGATGGTGTGTGTGTGTGAGAGTGAGAGAGAGAGACACACCTGGCAGGGGACCAGAGTCTTTGTGCGCCAGCTCCCCTCTGTCCCTTTAAGAGCACAGAGCAGCAGCGGGCAGAGTGATCAAGTTGTCAATAGTGCGACCTGATAAGTTCCTGCTTATCAGGTAGTCGACTGCTCAACTACTCATTCACATCCCTAACCAACACTAGAATTCACAACCTAGCCTAGGATAATGCCCAGCACCACAAGAAGTCTTGGGAACGCTGCCCCTTTGGATGAGTTCAAGAGGATGGACACCAGTATTCTCTCTAAGCTGCATAGCAGCCCAGCTTCACAGGTGACTGAGTAAAGAACAAATCATGTCAAACCAATCTGATAGCTTTCTTTGATAGGATGAGTCTTGTGGATAAGGGAGAAGCAGTGGATGGGGTATACCTAGACTTTATTAAGGCATTTGATATGGTCTTGCATGATCTTATCAATAAATTAGGCAAATACAACTTAGATGGGGCTACTATGTGGTGGGTGCATAACTGGCTGGATAACCGTTCTCACAGAGTAGTTATTAACAGTTCACAATCCCGCTACAAGGGCATAACAAGTGGGGTTCTGCAGGGAGTTTTGAGAGGGAGTTCTCCAGGTAAAGGAGGAGCAAATACAGGAATCTTGAGGTAAGTGGCTGTCTGTAGTGTGTGTCTGGGGGTTTCTTGCTGTGTGCTGAGCTTGTGTTTGTCTTTTTGTTTTGTTTGTTTGTTTGTTTGAAGGAGTGTGCGCTGTGGCCAGCAGTTGGAAGCTGTGAGCTTCTAAAAGTTTGAAATCTAGAAGCCTCTGTTGATTGGCTGAGCCTTAGTCAGGGGGCGGGGCTATCAGGCAGGCCAGGGCTTTAGAAAGCAGTGGATCAGTGACCAGGGAGCTTTGCGAACAGGAGCAGCAAACAGGGAGTTTTGAGAGGGAGTTTGGAAGGGGAGTGGGAAGGAGCCAGGGTACACTTGCCAGTCTTTATAACTATATAACTATAATACTTTTCCTCGACTCAGCCATCTAATTTCTGCAGTCTTTATAGTTTAGTTAAAAGATTTTAATCAAAACTTCCTGATTTAACTAGAAATCCTATCAATAACCTAGGTAGTTGGAGGAGAGAATGCAGGCAGAAGTCCAGCAGCAGAGTGGGGGCTATCCTGTTTATTGCACTCAGTGTAGCATGCATGATTACCTGCCCTATGGGCGGGTGACACATGTGTGCATTCAGTGGAAGGAGCTCCTGGCCTTCAGAGACCGCATACGGGTTTGGAGGCCAGGGTGCCTGAACTGGAGGAGCTGAGGGAGGCAGAGAGGTGCATAGATGAGGCTTTCCAGGACACTGTAGAATTGTCCCACCTCCGGTCAGACAGCCCCTGGGCTGGTAAGGAGCATGAAAGGCTCAGGGAAGGAGAGCAGTCAACGGGAGCAGAGGGAAACCTTTCCATAGTTGGGACCCTCCTTCCAGATGTTGGGGTATCTTCTTGCACTGAGGTTACCTCTCCAGGGGAGGGAACTCCAGTCAGTAGGAAAGGGCAGTTGTTAGTAATGGGAGATTCAATCATTAGAAATGTAGATAGCTGGGTTTGCGATGACCGGGAGAACCGTATGGTGACTTGCCTGCCTGGTGCAAAAGTTGCAGATCTCTCGAGTCATCTAGATAGACTTATGTGTAGTACTGAGGAGGAACCAGTGGTCGTGGTACATGTAGGTACCAATGGCATAGAGAAGGGTAGCAGAGACGTCCTGGAGGCCAAATTTAGGCTGCTAGGAAAGAGACTGAAATCCAGGACCCCTATGGTGGCACTCTCAGAAATGCTTCCAGTTCTACACGCAGGGCCAGGTAGGCAGGCAGAGCTTCAGAGTCTCAATGTGTGGATGAGACGATGGTATAGGGAGGAGGGGTTTAGCTTGATAAGGAACTGGGGAAACTTTTGGGATGGGGGGAGCCTATACAGGAAGGATGGGCTTCACTTAAACCAAAGTGGATCCAGACTGCTGGCACTTAACATTAAAAAGGTCGCAGAGCAGTTTTTAAACTAAGAGATGGGGGAAAGCTGATTGGTGCAGAGGAGCACATAGATCAGACAGACACATCTCTTAGAGGAGAGTCTATTGATAGAGATTCTCTAGGTTTTAGTCAGGAGGAGAGGATGGAAGAGGATAAAGTATGGACCAGATCAGATGAAAAACATTCACATAAAAAAGAATCTGACACATCAGAAAAGGGCAGACAAATAAACAGTGACAAGTTTTTAAAGTGCTTGTACACAAATGCTAGACGTCTAAAAAATAAGATGGGTGAACTAGAGTGCCTCGTGTAAAGGAGGATACTGATATAATAGGCATCACAGAAACCTGGTGGAGTGAGGACAATCAATGGGACACAATCATTCCGGGGTACAAAATATATCGGAAGAACAGAACAGGTTGTGTGGGTGGCGGAGTGGCACTATATTGAAAGAAAATTTAGAATCAAATGAAGTAAAAATCTTAAATGAATCCCCATGTTCCATAGAATCGCTATGGATAGTAATTCCCTGCTCTAATAAGAATATAACAGTAGGGATCTATTATCAACCACCTGACCAGGACAGTAATAGTGACTATGAAATGCTAAGGGAGATTAGAGAGACTATCAAAATAAAGAACTAAATAATAGTGGGGGATTTCAACAATCCCCATATTGACTGGGTACATGTCACCTCAGGACTAGATGCAGAGACAAAATTTTTTGATACCTTAAACGACTGCTTCTTGGAGCAGCTGGTACAGGAACCCACAAGGGGAGAGGCAATTTTCGATTTAGTCCTGAGTAGCATGCAGGATCTGGTCCAAGTGGTAACTATACCAGGACCGCTTGGAAATAGTGACCATAATATAATAACATTTAACATTCCTGTGGTGGGAAGAACACCTCAGCAGCCCAACACTGTGGCATTATATTTCAAAAACGAGGAGGTTAGTTAAACAGAAATTAAAAGGTACAGTGACTAAAGTAAAAGCCCTGCAAGCTGCATGGACACTTTTCAAAGACACCATAATAGAGGCCCAACTTAAATGTATACCCCAAATTAAAAAACATAATAGAAGAACTAAAGAGCCACCGTGGCTTAACAACATGTAAAAGAAGCTAAAAGAAGAGATAAAAAGACATCTTTTAAAAAGTGGAAGTCAAATCCTAGTGAGGTAAATAGAAAGGAGCATAAACACTGCCAAATTAAGTGTAAAAATGTAGTAAGAAAAGCCAGAAAGGAGTTTGAAGAACAGCTAGCCAAAAACTCAAAAGGTAATAACAAAATGTTTTTTAAGGACATCAGAAGCAGGAAGCCTGCTAAACAACCAGTGGGGCCCCTGGACGATCGAGATACAAAAGGAGCACTTAAAGACGATAAAGTCATTGAGGAAAACCTAAATGAATTCTTTGCTTCAGTCTTCATGATTGAGGATGTTAGGGAGATTCCCAAACCTGACCAGTCCTTTGTAGGTGACAAATCTGAGGACTTGTCACAGATTGAAGTGTCATTAGAGGAGGGTTTGGAATTAATTGATAAACTTAACAGTAACAAGTCACCAGGACCAGATGGCATTCACCCAAGAGTTCTGAAAGAACTCAAATGTGAAATTGCGGAACTATTTACTATGGTTTGTAACCTATCCTTTAAATCAGCTTCTGTATCCAATGACTGGAAGATAGCTAATGTAACGCCAATATTTAAAAAGGGCTCTAGAGGCAATCCCGGCAATTATAGACCAGTAAGTCTAACATCAGTGGCGGGCAAATGAGCTGAAACAATAGTAAAGAATAAAACTGTCAGACACATAGAAAAACATAATTTGTTGGGCAAAAGTCAACATGGTTTCTGTAAAGGGAAATCATGTCTTGCTAATCTATGAGAGTTCTTTGAAGGGGTCAACAAACATGTGGACAAGGGGGATCCAGTAGATATAGTGTACTCAGATTTCCAGAAAGCCTTTGAGAAGGTTCCTCACCAAAGTAAATTAAGTTGTCATGAGATAAGACGGAAGATCCTTTCATGGACTGAGAACTGGTTAAAAGAAACAAAGGGTAGGAATAAATGGTAAATTTTCAGAATGGAGAGGGGTAACTAGCGGTGTTCCCCAAAGGTCAGTCCTAGGACCAATCCTATTTAACATATTCATAAATGATCTGGAGAAAGGGGTAAACAGTGAGGTGGAAAAGTTTGCAGATGATAACTAAACTGCTCAAGGTAGTTAAGACCAAAGCAGACTGTGAAGAACTTAAAAAAGATCTCACCAAACTAAGTGACTGGGCAACAAAATGGCAAATGAAATTTAATGTGGATAAATGTAAAGTAATACACACTGGAAAAAATAACTCCAACTATACATATAATATAATGGGGGCCAATTTAACTACAACTAATCAGGAAAGAGATCTTGGAGTCATCGTGGATAGTTCTCTGAAGACGTCCACGCAGTGTGCAGCGGCAGTCAAAAAAGCAAACAGGATGTTAGGAATTATTTAAAAAGGGATAGAGAATAAGACAGAGAATATCTTATTGCCCTTATATAAATCCATGGTACGCCCACATCTGGAATACTGCGCACAGATGTGGTCTCCTCATCTCAAAAAAGATATACTAGCATTAGAAATGGTTCAGAGAAGGGCAACTAAACTGATTAGGGGTTTGGAACGGGTCCCATATGAAGAGAGATTAAAGAGACTGCAACTTTTCAGCTTGGAAAAGAGGAGACTAAGGGGGGATATGATAGATGTCTATAAAATCATGAGTGGTGTGGAGAAAGTGAATAAGGAAAAGTTATTTATTTGTTCCCATAATATAAGAACTAGGGGCCACCAAATGAAACTAATGGGTAGCAGGTTTAAAACAAATAAAAGGAAGTTCTTCTCCACACAGCTCATAGTCAATCTGTGGAACTCCTTGCCTGAGGAGTCCTAGTCCTTCAGAAAATGCCATCAGTGCAGAATAAACATCCTCTCCCCTATTTTGACCCGTCAAAGGTAGCAGAGTCAGCATTTCTTCAACATACTTTTTGCCATTGAAAAAACGCACCCAGATTATGAGCTGAGATATGTCTGAATGATCAGTAGATTTGTCCACTGCCAGACTGAAATACTCAGTGCTTTCAATGTCTTTTAACCATTTAGAAAACAGATCACCTGAAAAAGCTTTCAATTCGTCTTACTACAGTTGAATCAGACACTTGCAGTTTTGATATTTGTTTAACTATATCCTCTTCGTTTTTCAATTCTGCAAAAAGTGATTCGCTGAAGTCAAAGAAGCACTGCTTTATCAATTCACCTTCGGTAAAAGGTCTTTTTGATTTAGCTATGTGCCAAGCCATTTTGAAGGAGGTTTCTGTAACGGCATCACTGTCTTTAACTTGCGAATGGAACATATCTTGTTGAGTATGGAAACCTTCTAGTAAGGAACGTATCTTAGTTTTTCTTAAATTGCTGTCAGGTGTATACAAGTCTTTGAACTCAGAGTGACAAGTTTCATGGTGCCGTTGCAGGTTTGTTTTCTTTAACGCAGCGACAGTCTTTTGACAAAGACGATACATTGGTTTTTCATTTATCTCTGCAAAAGCGAATTCCAGCTCCCATACAGGATTGAAAACTCTGTTCATCCAACAAGCGTCTCTTCTTTGTTGCCATTTTTAATGCTTCCTATTAAAAAGAAAATTTTATACCAGTATTTTGGGTGTTTAGCTTGAAGCTTCAGATTAACATAAGAACAGCCATACTGGGTCAGACCAAAGGTCCATCTAGCTCAGTATCCTGTCTGTCGACAGTGGCCAATACCAGATGCCCCAGAGGGAGGAAAACACAACAGATAATCACCTAATCCCTCTCCTGTCACGCATCTGAAGACAAACAGAGGCTAGGGACACCATTCCTACCCATTCTGGATAACAGCCATTGATGGACTAAGCCTCCATTAATCTATCTAGCTCTTTTTTGAACCTTGTTAAAGTCCAAGTCTTCACCACATCCTCTGGCAAGGAGTTCCACAGGTTGACTGTACACTGTAGGTTCAGCTGCGAAAGGTGAGTGAGAAGTTCTGGAGGCGGCACAAGAACCAGGACTAATAAATGCCGGGGGGGGGGAAGAGTTGTGAGAGAGAAAGAGGGTTTTTAATTCAAACCAACCAGCAGCTGGATAGAATTCAAGGGTTGGGTTGGGGCACCCCAGGACACAGGAGAAGTGGGGGGAGCAGAAATCCATGACCTGAACTTGGGGTGTCAGAAATGAGTCCTCATCAGTGCACAAAACATGGAGGGAGGGGCTGTCCCTCCTTCTAACCCTTTTGGGGGGTACTTAAGGCCTTTTGTGCATTTCTTGGAGTGATTTTACTCAGAAAAAGTTTCCAAGCCAGAGTGCTCTAACCTACGGACACAAGAGTTCAGGGTGGCTGCCTCAACTGATTTTTGGAAGGGATCCACAGAGTCCAGGGCAGCCCGAGAGATTACCAGGGGACATGGCTCCACTCCGTAGTAACAGTGAAGCAGAGCCCAGCAGCCTGGGAGAGGGCAGGGGGGCACTACAGAGCAGGCTCCTGCCACCGCATAGTTCTCCCCTGGTTATCCATGGCTCTCCTGGAATAAAATAGATACTGGGTCCTCGGCCCAGCCCTGCCTGGCCTGACACCACGCTCCCCTCCCGCTGTTAACACTGGGCAGGGAGGGACCCAGCCCAAATGGACCGCAGGATCTCAACCCAGCCCAAGCCTAGGGTTACCATATTTGAACTTTCACACAAGAGGACACCTGATGCCTACTGGTGCCACTGCAGTGGCAGCTGTTCCACTTGCACAGGAGGCAGGTCTCGGGAGCCAGCAAACTCGTTCCTGCACGAGCCAAACTCGGGGGCCGGGGGGGGCTGCTGCTGCCCCCACTGGCTCTCATGATACGAGGGGACGCTGCACGCCAGGCTCCCGCTTCCCCGCTGCACCGCCCTGAGACATGCGGCAGCACGGGCTCCAGCGGCGCTGCCAACCAGCTGGCAGCCCGGGCTACTGCGGGGCGAGGAGGAGAGAGTGGGGGGCCAGGGAGGCTGCTGGCTGGGGCCCATCCTGGGGTATGAAGTAGTAAGAAGTAAGACGTTTTAACGCCCAGTTCAGTGCTCTAATCCAGGGCCCCTGCCCTCCCCCAAAACCAGACACCCCCCAGCCCTCCTGCTCCAACCCAATGCCCCTCTCCTCCCCTAAAGCCAGGTACCCCCCGAATCCCTCTGCTCTAACCCAATGCACCCACCCCCGCCCCCAGAGCCAGGCACCCTCCAGCCCTCCCGCTCCAACCCAATGCCCCTCTCTTCCCCCAGAACCAGGCAACCCCAGCCTCCCTGCTCTAACTCAATGCCCTTTCCCTCCTGCAGAGCCAGGGACATAAATCTAGCAGGGCATACATAGGGTATCGCCCTGGGTCTCATTGGAGCCATGAGCTTTTTCCTCCAGGTGCTGGGGCCAGCATGTAGAGCGGCCGTGAATCGTCTGGGTGCAGCTCCGAACGTTCCGTTGAAGGCACGTGCTGCCGCCCCCTCCCAAACATTTTTTGCCTTTTAAAAAACCTGGCTGGCCAGCGATTTAACATGTGAAAACAAGGTCATGTCTGGGAAAAACTGGACATATGGTAACCCTACCCAAGTCCCAGTGAAGACCTTTCTCACCACAGCCTCATTGCCTGGCTCTGCTGTCGCCTCGCTCTCTCGCTGCCCAGCTCTGCCACTGCCTTGCCACATGCCTCGCTACCCAGCTCCCCCACTGCCTCTTGCCACTCCCGGCAGCTCCTGCGCACGTGCCGACGTGGCTTGGCTCGGGGAGACACTGCCACTGTGAAAGACATGGCAGGCGTGCTCTACCACCGCCTCTTGCTGCCCCCCTGCTGGTCGGCAGCTCCTGCGCACGCAGTCTGGTTCAAAGCCACGTGGCTCAGCGCTGTCATTGGAGCCTCAGGGATGAGGCAGGCAGCCCAGGAAGTGGCTCAAGGCACGGCGGGCCGCAGGCAAACGGGCTGCGTGTTGAGTGGCCCTGGTCTAGAGGGTACTGGGTCCTGCCATGAAGGCAGGGGACCGGACTCAATGACCTTTTGAGGTGCCTTCCAGTGCTAGTGTTCTATGATTCTATGATCACCCGCGCCCAGTCAATTAGCTCCGTGCATGAAGCCCTTGAGCCTCTGACTAGGCAGGGCTGATTAATCACCTGTGAAGCTGTGCACAGCTTAGAGGGAGCACTAGTGGACAGTACTAGGAAAAAAGTACCGGTAGACCTAACATGAATAGACTGTTATGGCAAAATGTATAAGTATATCCAAAGCAAATCTATGATTTTAATTCAGATTCAATAATTCAAGTAAGCCGACTATATATGCCTCCAAATGAGAGGAATTATTACTATTTTTGTCTACTATATATTTGAGAGAATTTGTCTGTCCATCTCTTTGTTCAAGAACTCCTCCTAAATGGCAAGAGCTAGGTCCACCAAATTTGGTATTCAGCTACCTGTGAATGGGTAACTGGCACCTGGGAGCAACCTTCCAACCCCACCAGGCCCATGTTGGGCCAGCTAAGCAGGTGGCAGCCCTATGTGGGGCTGCTGGGGCTGGAGTAGGCGGCAACTGGGATCAGGGGAAGTAGTGGCAGCCACACACAGGGGCAGATCGGGGGTGGGGGGAAGGGTGCTAGGGGGTGGCATGAGCCACACAGGCTGGGGGCTGCTCCAGCTGGACTGAAGCAGTCCCCCCAACGTCCCTAGTAACAAGTTAGTTGTGTCAGGAAAATTAGATGTCCCTGAAATAGAGAGGTGTTCTCACCTGTTCTCATGCTGAAGGGAGAGAGGGCAGGAATAGTCAGTCCTCTTTCCCCAGGGCAGCCTGCATACTGAACCCCTCATTCCAGCCTCACACTAGTGCAATGATTTAAATGAGGAATGTTCATTTTGTTTTCCAAAAAAAAAATATTAATTGAGTTAAACAAAATCAAATGTGGAAAATAAATGCAGTTTATTCCATGACTATTTGGTAGTTAAGATCAAATGTGGTTTGGAATATTACATGTACTATATAATTTTCCCTATGATCTGTTTTAACTGCTACTATAACAATGTACAAAAATACTCTATTCAGAAATGCCACCTAGGATTTGTTTTCCTTTACAGAGGGTACATTTTGGGGTCTGTAATCAATTGGCAATGCCCCTTTTAACTACGAGAAGGGAAATAAATAATTTATCGTGAGAGGGAGAGATACAAACTAGGGAATGCCATTAGAAACTCAAACAACAGTCATTCTTACTCTCCATTTCGTTACATCCACTCTTACAGAAAACCAAGTTAAGCTCTATCCAAACAATAAGGTAGCTGAAAGAAAGTAAATGTGCAAACATGCAATGCTGTCTAAAATTAGAAGGTACTATATGTCATATATCAAGGGAAAGGCCCTAATGCTGGCACTGATGGTTCCTTTGATTCCTTAGAAAATTAATTTAGAGAATTTACACACATAGTTAAGAACATCTATTGCAGGGGTGGGCAATAATTTTTGATGGGGGGCCACTCCAGGATTTTGGAAAGTGGTCAAGGGCTGGACTCTTTCATGATATTAATGGAGGAGGTGCAGGGGGCTGGGATGGAGGTTGGGTACAGAAGGGAGTTTGGGATACAGGACTGGGGTGCAGGAGGGAGTCTGAGTGAAGGAGGCAGTTATGATCTAGGGCAAAGGAAGAGGGTGCAGGAGTTTGGGTTGTGACTTAGGGCAGAAAGGAACTGTAACTTGGACAGGGGATTGGAGTATGGGGGGGGGTATGGGTTCAGGAGGGGGGCAGAGGGTTTGGATTATGTGGGTTAGAGGGCAGTAGTGAGGGAGGGGGAAAGGGCGAAAAGGTTGCGGTGCCAGAGTCAGGCTCTGACCAGGTGAATTACCTGGATGATTCCCAGCCAGTAGCCCAGCACATTTCTCAGGCAGTCTCCCTGCCTGCCCCACCTGTAGTCATGCGTGTCTGCAAATTAGAGCCTGAGGCGCAGGAGCAGTAGGGACATAAGTGACTAGTTGAGTAGTCGACTACCCAATAAGCCTAGGCCATGTCACTACTACACTCCCCCCTGGGGGAGCAGGAGCCAGTGCTGAAAATATGTGATAGGCTCTGTATTTTACTAACTCATATCCAGGAAATGAAATAAATTGAGTTCTGAGATTCTAGGCTGGATGTTTATAAATTTAATTCAGCATTAATGTGAAAGTTGAAAACATTATTAAGGAGAGAAAACCAACATCTGAAAGAAAGCTTGATAATTATCACAGCCTGCAGCTCCTAGTCCCTTCTGGAAGATTTTGTGGCCAGGAGAAAGAGATTTGGGGGACACAAATTAAATTAATGTATTTTTTAGTACTTAAAGTGAAATTTCAAGTATGACAGAAAATCCCAGGAGGTGGTTGAGATTAACCCTTCCCAAGCAGAGGGGATTACTACACAATACCACTCCAAATAAGTCTATGTGAAATGGAAGACATTACTACACTC
This sequence comes from Pelochelys cantorii, assembly GCA_032595735.1. Lineage (NCBI taxonomy): Eukaryota > Metazoa > Chordata > Testudines > Trionychidae > Pelochelys > Pelochelys cantorii. The sequence goes on along the minus strand of CM064339.1, from coordinate 7,193,973 downwards.
TGACCGTATAGGATGGAAGGGGTAGTTCTATAAACTCATGGCTTCCAGCTCCCATTGACAGTTTAGAAATAAAGATATCAAATATCCACAGATCAAAATTCACCAGCAATAAAATCCCAAAAATAAGCCTTGTCCTCAATTCACACTTATAGAGACAGGTTTATAAAGCTTTCCTGCTGCATTTCAGGCTTCCCAAACATGTTAAAATCAAAGCCTTAACATGAGCTGGATGAATTTGAGAAGTCTTTTTATATAAGTTTTTAAAGAAATAACACACTCTTGGGCCATGTCTACATTAGAAAAATATTTTGAAATTACTAGATTTGACAACTTCCAATTTAACAAATTCGAACTAGTGTGTCAATACTACAGGGAAGCCTCAAAATTAGTCCGAGGCAAACCCCATTAATGTGGACACACTACCTTGGATTTAAAGAGCCCCTAGAAGCACTGGGGAGTAAACAGTTCGAATTACTCTGGGGAGTAATTATTTCAAAATAGTAGCACCGGAGCATCCACACTACCATTATTTCAAAATAATTATTTCAAAATTAGTGTTCCTCCTGATGAAAAGTAGGAGTACAGATTTCTAATTCCACAGACTATTATTTCAAAATAATGGGCTTGGTAGTGTGCAAGTTCTGCTTATAAATTCGACATTCGGAGGGTTATTTTGAAATAAAGTCCTAGTGTGTAGACCAGGGCTTGGAATGTCAGCATAGTAGTCTAGATTCTCAAATATATTTTAAGATATTATATTATATTGTTTAAATGTATGTTTTGGAAACATACATCCTGGGAAAATGAGTTACTTTCAATGTTTAAATTTAGGTATATGAACATAACTCTTTTTGACCAGACAACATAAGAGACACTTCATTAAGGCCCTGAAACCAAGTAACTGCTCCAGCAGATCCCTGAACCCAGTAAGCTCCAATGAAATTAATGAGGATCTGCCCCAGGACAAGGTTGGACCCACATGCAATCCGCTGCAGAACTGGAGCTTAATTTATATAAATGCTTAGTACTGAGTGATTATAACCTAAACACAAATGTGTTTAGCATCACTTCCAATGCTCCCTAAGAAGCAGGACACTAAAGACATTTCTACAATTATGATCATTTGAGGAGTGAAGATAAGCAAAAGGTCTTTGAAGAAAGATCCCTGGTCAGTCTCAGTATAATCTTTCCAAAAGCATACAGCTCACCCCACAGTATGCTATATTTTCTAGCACTGGGCATTAATCCTTCTATTATACCACATCATACAGTGAAACAAGAATTACATTATTCTTTTAAATAAACCCTGAAGATATTTTGCAGTGCACTATGCTGATAGAGGTTGAGAAAATGTGCAATTTTGTTTTTTTATCCTTATGTCAAAGGATCTCTTGCTCTATTTAGACTGTTGATACAAACTCAATTTGTAAAAGATTTAATTAAGGACAATGTGAAAAAGTCTTCTAATCTACTACTTCCTAAAAACAACAGGACAAATTAGAAGCTTACTGTAGCTCAGTACAGGCAGCTCATATATATTTTCAGGATATTCATTATCTCCATCTCCCTTTCCCATGCTCCCCCAAAAACTAGAGAAGTTTAAAAACGTATTTTATTGCACCTAGTTAACAGGTGTTGCCTGCAGCACACTAATGCAGTGGTTCCCAATTGCTGGTCCGCGGACAGGAGCCAAGCCATGGCACACTGCCAGGCTGTGCCCTGGCCGGCTGGGGGTATACCCCAGGCACGTGGCTGGCGGCTGCCGAGCTGAAGCTGGCTGTTCACGGCGGCTGTGGGGGCCAGGACTGGGGTATATATTTTGGCGGACTGGTAACATTTTATTTTCATATTTATTATTTGCATAACAAATATGCAAATATACAAATAAAATGTTACCGGTCCGCCAAAAGTTTGTGAATGAGTTTGCCGGTCCACAGTATAAAAAAGGTTGGGAACCACTGCACTAACGCATGCAAAGAAGGAGGGATATCAAAAGCATACGAACACTGCATAATGTTTAAATCATGCTAAAGCATGATTAAGACATCTAGGTGGTTTAAATTATTGCATCTGCTCTTGCAACCAGAACTGCAGATTCACAGAAGGACAGAAACAGCATTTCAAAGGGGCTCTTCCTCCCTCCATCAGTTCAGACATGAATGGAGAAAATGAGACGCAACTTGCCATTATAAAATATTACAACACTTGACAAAAACAATGCAAAAAGACTGCAAGATCACTGCCCACTTAAAGAGCAGAGCTGCACAAGTCCTTTCCTATATTATAAAAACTAAATCCAGTTTCAAAACAGAAGGGCTGCGTCTAGACTGGCAAGATTTTGCGCAAAAGCGTTGCTCAAACACTTGCCAGCTCTCTACACTGGCCGCTTGATTTTGCGCAAAAGCACTGACGTTCTAATGTAAGAAATCAGTGCTTCTTGCGCAAATACTCTGATGCTCCCGTTCGGGCAAAAGTCCTTTTGTGCAAAAGCTTTTGCGCAAAAGGGCCAGTGTAGACAGCTCAGATTTGTTTTGCGCAAAAAAGCCCCGATGACTAAAATGGCGATCGGGGCTTTCTTGCGCAAAACTGCGTCTAGATTGGCACGGACGCTTTTCTGCAAAAAGTGCTTTTGCGGAAAAGCGTCCGTGCCAATCTAGACACTCTTTTCCGCAAATGCTTTTAACGGAAAAACTCTTCTGTTAAACGCATTTGCGGAAAATCATGCCAGTCTAGACGTAGCCAAGCTGTTTGTTTAAACCCTTTTATATCCAGAGTCATAACTACTCAGTATAGCAACCTCAGCAATAACTCTCCATTCTCAACACATTTCCCACCCTACTAAAACATATCAACATAAAAAAAAAAGAATGATGGTGCCTGAAAATTCCAAACTATAGCAACATCATGCCTTAAAACCTTAATAATAGGAGCTGACAAAATATTTTGATTTCCCTCCTCAAAGAGTTAGTTGAAAACCACACATACTATTTAATTCGCCACTTTTAAAATCTATGCACTTCAGGGTGAGTGACATTACACAACAGCCACAACATGCAACTGAACAATACACAGCATGTAGCATTACTCAATATTGACACACATCTTACTGCTTAGTTATCACAAAAATATTACTTTAATAGCTTGGCGTGGTCATTCTCTACTCACCTGCTCACTGTAGAGAACCTGGACATTTTTGATAATACGACAGTGTTTCTGAAGAATCGCTACCGCTTGAGCCAATGGCATTCCTGTAAATAAATACATAACATAATTCTTTCATATGTCCACTCAGACAATAAACTCTGCCAACAAGTTAAAGGTGAGGTAAAACTGGCTCATCACCTAAAATAGTTGCAACATTAGGCTTTTGTTGTTGTTTGCAAATGAAGTGACATCAGAACTATCCCTGGAACAGAAAGGTCTGTGCTTATCCCTCAAGCACTACACTATGTACACACACACTTTTCTTACATGTACTCAGTAGTTTTCTAATTTAGTCACCTACATCGGTGGATTTAATTCTCCAATAATGTGTCGAAGGGCCAATCCAAAGCCCATTATATACCATTTCTAGCAGATGTACCAGCATTGCTCGGGTCTTTAATTTAAGTTTTTTTGTTTTGTTTTGTTTAAATAAATGAAAAATGTACATGCTTTATTTCAATGGTTGTATTTTTCAAAAATGAAGGGAAATGAAGGCTGGAGAGTTCGGGGTGAGAAGGATCAGGGAGTGGGTGGTGTGGGGCAGAGGGTTGGGAAGTGTGGGGGAGCTCAGGGCAGAGGGAAGGATACAGAAGTCAAGACACCCCCACCTCTCCACCGCAGGCTCCCATTTTCGGTTAGGGCCCACATGGTTAGAACACTGTGAACATTCAGAGGTAAACATCTGAAATTATTAAACTGACCAATTTGAAAAATCTCTGGCCGTGAAATTGCCCAGAATGTATGGTGAATTTGGTAGGGCCCTACTATTTATACATCACACACTCAAGTGACAGAGTTCTGTTTACATCAGGAATTATTACTACAAATTTTCTGTGGGGTGTGTGTGTACATAATCTCAATGTTAGGGTGGCGTTAGAAGATTTGTTTACATTTTTTGATGGGAAGGTTAAAGAGAATTTTATTTCTCTGTGTTTGTTTTTGTAAAGGAAATAAAAACAATGAATGTTCATACACAAATAAATCTGTGCAGTGTGATATCTATTTTGAAGTATTTTATTGAACTTTAGATAATACACACACAAACACAAAAGCTGTACAGGGCTGGACCAGCAGGGAGCTAGCTATAGCAATATATTATTAGTATAGCAAGAGCACTGATATCTGAAAAGGGGAGCTCCATCAAGGGGAGTCTTAAGTCAGAATACTTAGCACATAAGTAATTGGAAGGCGACAGCCATGTATTTACTGTGGCATGATTCAAATCATTGCACACTGAAATATATACAAAAGTTTATTTCTGTATTCTTATGTATACAATACATGAACCACCCTGAACTGTGTGCAAATGCATAAATACTCCTACATTTATTTCAGTGATTATATGGATACATAAATATTGGGTTAATCATATCAGTCATACAATTAGCTTACTGAATAAACTGCTAATTTTCAGATGTAGAAATTTGAGCCTTACAAACTGAAAGCTAACTTTATGTCCAATCTTTGAGTTTTTCATGAAATATTCTTACATATACATTAATATTCTCAGCATTAAATAAAAGTTTACATTACTTCACCTTTTTAAAATAACCACCACAAACAAGAGACCTAAAATGTCTTGAGAAATCTCATCATTAGTCATTTTAGAAGCATTACGGAAACCTCTGGCCATTATTACTCTTTAGAAACAAAGCACAGAAAAATGTGATGGCAAGGTAAATGTGAAACACTTACCCAAGTTGAATTCCCATTGTTCATTCCCAAGAGATCGCTCGGGAACCACTTCCAGATCTAGCATTGGCGTATTGGACCAGTAGTCACACAGTGGAACACAATGTTACTGCAGCTGGACCTGTGCTGGAGCAAGACAAAACCTAATGTACAATCCTCATCAGACTCTCATCTGAACACAAAGCAACATGCAATTATCCCATTCCCGCCTCCAAATTCTGATGGAGAAATAATGGCTCATGACTGGTTTTGTGTCTCCGATGTGATTTTTTTTATTCCCTCCCTTGTTATCACCAGACCCCCAAGCAAGCCTAGCTAGGACCTGGTCTAGGGATGTTAACTATTGGTTATTTCACTAGTCAATAGGCACTTCCGCATTCCTCCTTTGAAATGTATAAGAGCCCCCACTCGGGCTCTTGTACATTTCAAAGGAGGAATGTGGAACTCCATGGGCAGCCTGGGGCCAGCGGGAAGTGACTTCGGGCTACCCGCAGCGTGCCAGCTTTGAAATGTATGAGAGTCCCCAGCAAGGGCTCTTGCGCATTTCAATGCAGAAGCGTAGCATGGAGCCTGGGATCAGCGGGGGACTCCCCAGCTGTTTCCAGACTCTGCCAGAATTTCAGTGGAACCCGGGATCAGCTGGGGACTTCCCAGCTGTTCCTAGGCTCTGCCGGCATTTCAGCAGAACCCGGGATCGGCTGGGGACTCCCCAGCCAACCCCGGGCTCCGCGTGACACTATCCTTTGAATGCCGCCTCAGCGTTGCTGCCCCTTTGAACCGGGGATCAGCTGTTCCGCACTGCTCTTTGAATGCTGCCTCTGCATTTCAAAGTGGCAGCGCCACACAGCTGATCCTGGGATCAGCTGTGTGGCACTGCCGCTTTGGAGTACCTTCTTTTCTCCCCCCTTTGATGCTTCTATCTGATAGAGGCAGCAAGGGGGTGGGGGAATCAACTAGTCGACTAACTATCCAATAAACATTGGCTTATCGGATAGTCAACTAGTCCTTAACATCCTTAATCTGGTCCACACTTCAGGGCTGTGAAAAAAATTATGCCTTTGCGATGCAGTTAGGTCAACCCACCTCCCATGCAGATGCAGCTAGGTTGGAAGAAATATTCTGTCTACCTAGTTACCGCCTCTCAGGACAAGTCTACATTACAAAATTAAGTCACCCTAAATTATAGCAATTTACAGCCACTGCAGTAATTGAATCAGTTTTACACATCCACACTATGCTTGTCAGTGGTACACGTCTTTGCCAGAGACGCCTGCACCAATTTAACTGCCAGCATGTGGTATCATGAGGTGGTTTCTGAAAGGAAGCAATACCCTCTGTAAGCAACAGTTTCTACACTGACCTAACTACATGAACTTAAGCACTACACTTCTCGTAGGGCTGGAGTTATTAAGTCAGTGCAGTATGTGAGTTATATTGGAAGGAGATACATTTTAGTATAGAGAATTAGTTCAAACAAATCTGCCTTACACTGACCTAGCTCTGTAGTATAGAACGTGTCTCCTAGAGACAGATTACCTGTATCCACTGAAAAACTCCTTCCATTGACAGGAAGCATCTGCACTGCAGCTATGTGGTGAACACAACGGCACTGTAGGGTACACATACTAGGAATGTAAAGGGATAACTGGTAAGCATGACCCTTACTGGATGATGCTTACCAGGTAAGCTGTTAACCAGCAGTCTGAGTAGGCGGTATTCCAGCCTGGCCAGGCCCACGGCACTATGAGCCTGGCCGGGCTGGAGCAGCCCCCTGTCTGCAGCGCGTTGTGGCCAGGCCCAGCCAGAGCAGCCCCTGCCTACAGCGTGGCAGGCTCGACCCAGCCTGGCCAAAGCAGTCCTCAGTGCAGTGGACTTGGCTGCACGGGAGCAACGCTCCACAGCGCAGCATGGCAGGCCAGGGTGGAGCAGCCTTCCTGTGACCAGTCGGGCCTCTTGCCCATAGGATCCCAGTTAACTGGTTAAGCTTAATGTTTAACCAGTTAACTTTTAAAACAGATTTTACATTCCTAACATATACCCAGGGACTGAAAACTTTTGGGGATAGGGCTGTTGGACAGTATTTTTATTTCACTGGAATGCTCTGCGTAGCTATTAAATAACAGATAAAAGATAAAAGCTGCTGGAAGACAGATGGGGAAAAGCTGGGCTGTCTCATTCCGTTTGGTTTTGCTGTAAGAACTAAAAGAAATCCAGGTTGGTGGCTGGATCACTGCATTGTCATCAAACCACAGGGCGACCAGAGGGCCAGACTCCAGATTTTTCCCAGTTTTAAGGTTACTCTGCTAATTCTTCTGTGTGCCCCAACCCAACCTGCTTCCTGACACCCCGACACTGCTGACGACATTGGACAACAGCCTCCCTCAAATCTTCACGAGCCATCCCCTTCTACCCTGGAAACTCTTGGGGACGAGGGACTGTTTGACTGCGCCTGTGTGATGGCAGCGCCAGGGGCCCAGCCGGCGTCCGGCCTTTGGCCATAGAAACGCGGGCCGGACAGCCCTCCCCCTCAAAGAGACCCACTCCACGCCAGCCCCCGCCCTCACGGGCCTCGCCCGCTACAGCAGCTCCCGGGGGGCCCTCAGATCGGACCAAGAGGCTCCTCCCTTGGGGGGGGCGACTCAGGTGCCCCTTCCTGCGCCTCGCCCGCAGCTCCCGGCAGCCGCGCTCACCCCGCCCCGGGAAAGGGGGGCCAGGTGTGTACGGGGGGTGGAGGGCACCCCGCCTTCCCGCCGTGGTATTTACCCCTCCTCCTCCCCCCGCTTCGAAGAGCCGCGACTCACCTGACTTGCGGCTGCTGGAAAAGTGTTTTGCAACGGCCGTCAGGCAAGACCGCCCCAGATGGGCGGGGCGGGGGTACTGAGGACAGCCGTGGGCGGAGCGGCCTGTGTGTGCGCTGGGCTGAGGAAGCGAGCGTTGGAGTTCCGAATCTGTCACAAAGGCCCTGTGCAGCCGTGGTCACTCCCTTAACCGAGGCACCCACTAGGGGCCTTGCGCCAAAGCCAAGGGACCCGGTGGACGAGGGTTGGGATAAGCGGGGGGAGGTGGGGCAAAAAGAGGCATGGCTAAGGGGCAGCAACAGAAAGGGGGCTAAATACCAGCAGGTGGGAGGGGGACCCACATCCCCTCCTCCTAGGGGGTGGCTGGACCAAGGAGGGGACTAAGGACAGCACCTCATTTTAGCATTGTTAGCTTCCTCCACATTTGGGCTCAGCCTCCCAAAATCCTGAGGTGGGTTTAAAAATGAGGTGATTTCTGGTTTAAAAATGTCTGGTTCCTGGGATTTTGGGATGCACTTCCATCACAACTGAAACATAAGTAGTTTTAAGATGAAAAGCTGAGATTTGTGTGCTAAAAATAGTTGTGTAGAGTTCAGAACCCAAATTGTGCTCGTTATTTTGTGCTAGCTAATCTGAGGTAAGAACGCACCTTTTTTCTTAGTGTGGATAAATGCTAAATTGGTTTAAGATTACATGGTTAGCTTAGAGAAACCTGTGCCACTTAGTGAAAAAAGTGGGGTTGTATGATGCTAGCCAACTGGTGATAGGATTTTACAATTTCAGTTAACATAGGGGCTGTGTCTACACTGGCGTGATCTTGCGCAAAAACTTGCTGCCTGTCTACACTGGCCGCGTGTTCTTGCGCAAGTAAACTGACGTTCTAATATATGAAATCAGGGCTTCTTGCGCAAGAACTCTGACACTCCCGCTCAGGAATAAGCCCTTTTGCGCAACTGTTCTTGCGCAAGAGGCCAGTGTAGACAGGCAACATGAATTTCTTGCGCAAGAAAGCCCTATGGTTAAAATGGCCATCAGAGCTTTCTTGCACAAGAGAGCATCTACACTGGCATAGATGCTCTTGCGCAAAAGCACATCTCTTGCGCAAAAGCACATGCCAGTGTAGACGCTCTCTTCTGGAAGAGTATTTGCGCAAGATCATACCAGTGTAGCCATAGCCAGGGAAAGGTGAATTGTACCTTGCTAGAGCTGGGTAAGAAGAGATGGGTGTGTTCTGAGCACTCCTATCAGCTCATTTTAACATGCACAAATAAACCTTAGTAATAAAGAAGTTTTGCAGGCTGTGTGCTGGTAGAAGTCCCATGAAAAGAAGAATATCATGGTATGCCAGCAGATCAATCTCCAGCCTTCACAAGCTCTTTCTGAAACAGCAGAATCTAGAATGAACAAATAAACAAGGTTTCATTCTGTCTTCTCAGAATCAGTGCAAGGTGAAAACAGAACAGTTCACAGCCTTGCGTATTTCTGTAGCTGCACTATAAAATGTGTTAATAAAAATCAAGTGGACTTCATAAGCATATATTTAAATAAATAATAGAAAAAATGCAGTGAAGGGACTAATCCTGCATTAATGGGAAGACAGATTAATTAACCTAATGTTTTAGGTCTTTTCTATCTCTTAATTTTCATGATTTCATGACATCACAAACCATTCCACAAAGTAACATGCACCATTCCAAACTTCATTTTATATAGCTTCTCAGGACAAAATACCCTGGATGTTGTCCTTGCTGACCTTATGTTGACCAGAATTTCAGATGCCCTTAACCAAGACTTTTAAAATGCTCTTTGACATGCATATAGGAAAGACATGTTTTAATCCTCCCAGCAGTACTTAAAGTGAAAGGAGCTAAGAAGCAGTTTTGAGTTTAAAAAACTAACCATTTGACTTGAAATAAATTGTAGATATTGTATGAATTAAATCTCTGAACAGTTCTGAGAATTTACCTTTCAGAGTTTTAGCCTAAAAATCAAAACTTTTCTAAAAAGTGTTAAAAGCAGCTGACACCTTGTCCTCCTCATTCCTAACTCGTGCCTGTTTCCCTTCTTTGCCACAAACCCTGGACATGCGCTCTGGGTTCCTTCTCCCTGGCTGTGTCTAAACTGGCAAGTTTTTCCGCAAAAGCAGTCGCTTTTGCGGAAAAACTTGCCAGCTGTCTACACTGGCCGCTTGAATTTGTGCAAGAACACTGACGATCTAATGTATGATCATCAGTGTTCTTGCGCAAATACTATGATGCTCCCGTTCGGGAAAAAGCCCTCTTGCGCAAATGTATTTGCGCAAGAGGGCCAGTGTAGACAGGGAGGACTGTTTTGCGCAAAAAAGCCCCGATGGCGAAAATGGCGATCGGGGCTTTCTTGTGCAAAACCGTGTCTCGAGTGGCACGGACTCTTTTCCGCAAAAAGTGTTTTTGTGCAAAAGCGTCCGTGCCAATCTAGACGCTCTTTTCCGCAAATGCTTTTAACGGAAAAACTTTTCCGTTAAAAGCATTTGCGGAAAATCATGCCAGTCTAGACGCAGCCCCCCTGTATATTCTCCCACTAGTAGCTCCTCCCTGTGGATTACTCTGTCCCTGGCAGTCTCCTGTTTCCCCTCCCCTCCCTCTTCCTGTGTTGTTAACCCCTAGATTCACCCAATTCTAACTAATTTTCTCTCACAGTGATGTACCCAAATAGATGTAGAATTGCTAGAAACAAGGAAAAGTCAGTATCAGTCAGCATAGTGATAACCCCAGTGTCTTAGCCAAGAGTTTCTTGATAAAACATACTAATGCCCAAATGCTAGAAGTTATTAATATTGAACCTATACCAGTTCTTCCATTTGATTCCACAGTTCTACACTACCACCAAAACGTCATTACTTTGTAAAGTACTCTGAGAAGCTTTTGTATGAAAGGGGTTTTAGAAAACAAATGCTCTATATTTTATTCCTTTAAAGAATAGTAGGAACAATGAAATTCCTCTTTTTTCTACTGGCGTATCAAAGTTACTCCTAAAAGAGAGTCTGCTGATGAAATCATAGTCTAGACCAGGGGTTTTCAAACTCTGGGTTGTGGCTTCTAAGCTGCTAGCTGGCTGTGAGACATTTTGTTTACCTACACCTCCCATTGGCCGCAGATCGCTGTTCCCACAACAATTCATTAGATTAAATGTAATAGTTTGACACTTTTTTACCAACGGCCACACAAGCTTCAAAACATTTGTAAGTGACCCACTGAGCCAACCAGATAAGGAATATACATTGCCTATAAAATAATAATGCCATAATTCTTAAGCAAAGATTGAGTGGAAAAGATTAGATGATGACCAATTGTGGAATAGAAAATTGAAATAACTTTGCCCAAATGTTATATAAAGACTTCTAACTGAGCGTGTAGACTTGGCTATAGCAAACATCATTTATAGTCAAGAACTAGCATGAATTACAAGGCCTCTCTTGCTCTCTTCTTCATGCTGTCATCTGCACTGCACCTGCCTCTTTGGTTCCAGCTAGTCTGCTGAGCTCTTCAGATATACACAAATTCCCAGGACTTTTTTTCTTTAGATAGGAATTGCTGCAAGCCATATTGTGTGTGAATCTATACACATACACCAATTCTTGACATAGGCAAGATTTCATAAAATCATAGAACTGGAAGAGATCTCAGGAGATCGAGTCCAGCCTCTTGCCCAAAGCAGGACCAACCCTAACTAAATCATCCCAGCCAGAGATTTGTCAACCTGGGACTTAAAAACCTGTAGGGATGGAGATTCTACCACCTCCCTAGGTAACGCATTCCAGTGCTTCACCACCCTCCCTAGTGAAATAGTTTTTCCTAACATCCAACCTAGACCTCCTCCATTGCAACTTGAGATAATTGCTCCTCGTTCGGCCATCTGTCACTACTGAGAACAGCCTGTCTCCATCCTCTTTGGAACCCCTGTCAGGTAATTAAAAGCTGCTATCAAATCCCGCCCTCACTCTTCTCTTCTATAGACATTATATCAAAGAACAATGCAAATGACCGAGATTTCTTATTATATTGACTTATGATCAACAATTCTCCATTGTTTAGAATCTAACATATGTATCACACCCCCCAAGGGTACACATATCTTTTTAAAGCATTTTATAGATTGTGGTTTCTTCTCTTTGATTAGACTCGTAGCCATTTTAGTTTTTATATTTAGGGAAAGTAACAATAAACCTTGGCTGATTTGTGGGTCTTTAGACACTATATCTCACATGATATGAACTATTTTCTTTTTGTCTTTATAGGTGGAACCTATTCTGAAATAAACAGAGGTGGATAATTTTTCTAATTTTTTTGAGGGAGGGAATGAATCATTAGTTATTAAATGTTTCAAGGCATAGCTATTCCATATATCCCTTACACTGTGTCATAATGCATACACAAAGTCTTTCTACTTTTGCATAGTGCTAATTAAATACCTTGTTAATGAGTAGAAATCACATTCTAACATCCACTTCCACATGACACTTCCAAACTAGAGTTGTCAAAGCAATAGTGATTACTATTCTGTGATTTTTTTTCCCTGTGACCAACGCTTAATATAGTGGTCCCAGAATCATGTGAATATAAAATTATTCCAGCTTACGTTTAAAAAGTGTCTAGCTAAGCTTGAAAAGATGATCCAAGTGCATCATAAAGGCACAGAAAAAAAGATCACAATTTTATTTTTTAACAACCTTGTGATTTTTAAGCTGTGATTTTCTAAGGCCTGACTTCTTCTTTTTGAACACATAGGCTGGCAATACTACTGAATACTACATGCTGAAAACAGACCCCAGAATGGTACCCAGTGCAGCACAATGCAACACTAAGAAGGGGCAGTGTCTCTGGAGTATAAAGAGTGCTCATTGTACAGTAGTGATTCTTGTCCAACCCCCTGTAGCCTCCACTTCACAGTGACTTAGTAACGCTGGCAAATGGGGTGTTGTAAATCAGTGTAGACAAAGTGTATCTTTTCTATTTCTGCAAAGCTGGAAGCCTGCCTCATTATATAGAAAACATATAGATGGTATCATGAGCTTTCGTGGGCACAGCCCACTTCTTCAGATGAATGGAGTTATTAAAGGTCCAATTTCTAAATAAATAGTGGATGGGGGGCTGGGATAAGGAAAAAGAAAAGAAGAAAAAAGGGGAAAGAAATAGTTATTTCGTGTCCATGCTACATGAAGCTGATAGAGAAGGTACTAATTGTTCTTAAGTACCCATTGTTTTGTTTTGTGTGTCATGGAATGTAGCGGGCCATCCTGCCAATGTCTTTATTCATACCTCTGGGACAGGAATCAAACTTGTAAATGAAGTTAAGTTCTAAGGCTTCCCTGTGGAGTTGGCTTGTGAAATTGGCCTGAAACAATACAGTGACTTTGAGATCCATTAATGAGTGCGTGGGCAAGTTAAAATGTTTCCCAACAGATTTCTGTCTGTTGCCTTTTCAGATATCTGATTTGTGACCATTAATCCTGTCTCCTAGGGACTGTCTAGTTTGGCCAATATACATGGCAGAGGGGCATTGCTGGCACTTGATGTCATAGATCACATTAGTACATGTGCAGTTGTATAAGCCTCTGATGGGTGGTTTATGTGGTTAGGTCCTGTGGTGATGTCGCTTGTAAAGATGTGTGGACAGAGTTGGCACTGGGGCTGATTGCAGGGGTCGGATCCTGGATGAGTATGAAGGAGATGTGCTGCATGGTTACTGGAAAGAATTTGTTTGAGGTTAGGGGGTTGTCTGTAGGTGAGGATTGGCCTGTCCCCCAAGACCTGTTAGAGTGAGGGTCATTTTCCAGGATAGGTTGTAGATTGTTGATAATGCGTTGGAGGGATTTAAGTTGTGGGCTGTAGGGCTATGTCTACACTCGCGGCTTCTTGCACGACAAATATGCAAATGAGGCTAAGCGTGGAATATCGCCGAGCCTCATTTGCATACCTAATGAGCCACCATTTTTGCAGAAGAGGCTCTTGTGCCAGAAGGCGCTGTCTACACTGCCCTTTTTTGTGCAAGAAAAACCCTCTTGCGCAATGCCACTACACTGATTATTTTTCAGGAATAACGGCATTGCGCAAGAGGGTTTTTCTTGCGCAAGAAGGGGCAGTGTAGACAGCTCTTTCTGGCGCAAGAGTCTCTTCTGCAAAAATGGCGGCTCATTAGGCATGCAAATGAGGCTCGGCGATATTCCACGCTTAGCCTCATTTGCATATTTCTTGCGCAAAAAGCCGCGAGTGTAGACATAGCCTGTGTGATGACAAGTGGTGGACAAGTGGACTTAGATTTTCTAAAGCTCCTGAGTTTCTCTCCCATGCAGTGGAGTTGGCGCATATAAACAAGGTACTGAGCAGCCACTGTGCTTTATGCAGCCAATTCATTTGCTAACAGTTAAAGGAAAAATACGTGGATCAGTGAACCTTCCTTGGTTCTTTTGGCATTTTTAAGGGGCCGCTCTTGCGCAAAAACTTGCTGCCTGTCTACACTGGCCGTGTGTTCTTGCGCAAGTAAACTGATGTTCTGCTGTATAAAATCAGGGCTTCTTGCACAAGAACTGTGATGCTCCTGCTCAGGAATAAGCCCTTTTGCGCAACTGTTCTTGCACAAGAGGCCAGTGTAGACAGGCAACATGAATTTCTTGCGCAAGAATGCCCTATGGTTAAAATGGCCATCAGAGCTTTCTTGCGCAAGAGAGCATCTACACTGGCATGGATGCTCTTGCACAAAAGCACATGCCAGTGTAGACACTTTCTTCTGGAAGAGTTTTAGCACAAGTGTTGTACCAATAAAAGCAAGCAGGATCTTATGAGGGGGATAAGGCAAAAAGCCACATTTATTGTAAAGATAATAATAAAGAATAAAGAAAAGATAGAAGCAAACAACGTTGTTTAACTACTTATTCCTATCACTACTTAACCCTTATACACTTTATATATATATATATATATATATATAAACATTCATTCAATCATTCATCCATTCATTCAGGTTCTGTGTAGTTGTTATAGTTACCAGCCTGGAAGTTGCTTGTGACAGAGTACTGGCCAGGTATTCTGTACACAAGTGATGGTAGTGGAGAGCAAAGTCCTGATCAGATGCGCATCTGAAGCTCCTGGTAGGCTGGCAGCAGAACCTTGGACTCTGACTCCATAGTCTTTTGGTCCAGTCTTTATAGGAATTTCTTCCTATGCCAGTCTATGGGAATTGCTGTGTCATGCTGATGTCTACAGGGTGGCTGCCAGGTGCTCGTCAGTGATCTCATAGGGTGGACCTCCAGTCTCCAGTTTTTCTCCACTTGACACCTTTTGGTTGCACTGGCACCTGACGCCTTCTTCAGCCCTTTGATACTGTATTCTCAGGCTGGCACCTCTCAAACCATTCATTCATTGTCCAAGCACTCTCTCTCTCTCTCTTACATACATTCCCTAATTAATGTTTCACATACAGTATTTTGTATAATAATAATTTTACATATACAAGAGTTGTAGTTACAAAAAGTTACAAAAGTTTCTGGGTGGCGTTTCTTAAAACATTCTCTCTGAGTGCTGAGTTAGTTACTGTTATAGTTACAATGTTTCACTTTGCGATTAGGGTTAATTTGGCTCACAATGCTTTGAAGAGAATGGGCGTCAATTGTGTAACAATGCCCTTAATCAATTATAGGGCTTGGCTCCCAGAGCAGAGTTAGTGGCTTGACAAGCAGCCACTTGCAAAAGTTTGAGTGTGCCCTGGGACACAGAGAGGGGAGCTGTTTCTGGCTACATAGTATTATATTCTTAACAAATTATATTCTAGAGGGGCAATAATTATAAATCTAAACATTTAACAATCTTAACAAATAATAATAATAATAATAAATCTAAACACTTAGCAAGCTTGATAACACTAAATCTAAACACTTATATGCTTCTTCTACTTGGGGAATCATTTTTAATACTTTAATATGTTATCCCTACACAAGAACTCTTCCGCAAAAGAGTTCTTGCGCAAGAAGCTGCCAGTGTAGACGTAGACTGGGAGTGGAGGTGTCCCAGATGGCTTTCTGGACCATTGCCTGGGACCAGGCTTCTTATCCCCTTGTGGTTGATGGGGGCTGGGGGGGAGGGTCCCAGGCCTGCCTACTCCTCTGGGTCCCAGCCCAGGGACCCTGTAAGTAGCAGTTGCCTGCTAACTGTCTCTGCTGTCTGCTGCCAACTTGCTCCACTTCCCCGCTCTCTTACATACAGTCGCTCCATCCAGCCTTCTCTCTCAGACTATGTGTACACTGGCGGCTTCTTGCGCAAGGGTTCTTGTGCAAGAAGTCTTGCACAAGAAAATGTCCACACTGCCATGTGTGCGCTGTGCTTTTGCGCAAGAGCTCCCATGGCAGTTTGGACGCTCTCTTGCGCAAGAAAGCTCTGATGGCCATTTTAGCCATAGGGCTCTCTTGTGCAAGAAATCCCTGCCGAGCATCCACATTGCACTCTTGCACAAGAGCTCCTGCACAAGAGGGCTTACACCTGATAAAAAAGAGCGTAACTCTTGCTCAAGGAGCCCTCTCTTACCACGCCGTACTGTAAGTTTCCTTGCGCAAGAGCAGGCGGGCAGTGTGGACACACTGCAGATTCTTGCGCAAGAACGGCCATACTTACGCAAGAAGCCGCAAGTGTAGACATAGCCTCAGGGCTTTGAGGTCAGGTTCTCAGCGCCCCTGTCCCAGGTTCTGTAAAGTGTTGTATTCTATTATGGCTAGTCTTCAGCTGCTGGACCTGGGTCTCAACCAGATCCAAAGACCAGCTCACACTCAGAGCTGTCTAACGTACTGTTGTCCTCCTAGTCAGTCCCTAAATCTGGCTGTGTTGAGCTCCCATGAGGAACCGCCAGGCCCTGGCCCAGCAGCTTCTTTTATATCAGCCTGCTGGGCCCTGACTGGCTGCCACAGAAGCCACCCCTCTAGCCTGCTTGAAAGACCTCTTTTCTACTCTTCTTGGGGCAGGGTGCGGCAAGGCTTCCAGCCTCTAGGAGGAGACGTCAGGCCTAATCCACTCTGTCACAGGGTCATATTTTGAAATATTCAACATCCAGAATACCCCCACCTCTGCAGCATGCTGAGCTCTTTTTGGAACTCTACAGGTGAATCAAACACCTGGGTTTGAGGGTCAATAACAACATCTGGACTCAAAACATTAAAACTTGTTGTAAAGTCTGAGGTTGATCAGCCTGTTGATCAGCTGTTTGACTCCCAGTTGTGACTCACCTTGCACAGCTGGACAGATGTTCCAGTTCTTATTTTGCCACTGGCTTCCTTAAGGAACTCCAGACATATTACATGTAGCCAGATTCAAAGGAAACTGACTTACTGCAATGATGGTGGGTTATAGGGAGACAGACATGTGAATTTGGTGTGTCTTTCACCTAGTCCTGATGCTGCTTCCAGATCTCAGCTGGTTTCTGTTTGAACTATCTTGAAGTCTGTACTACATATGCTACTGCTAAATTGTGGACAAGGAGGTGATCCTCAGTTCAGTTGTCCCCTACAAAGGGAACTGTTGGGTGACAAGGAGAGTCTGACAAGCCTTGAGGGGTAAACAGGTGTCTGTTTCTCTTAGATTTCAACAGCAACTCCCCCCTCTCCCCCACTAGCATGGGGGCAGCCTATCCCTGTTCTTCTTATGGTGGCAGTCAAAGGAACTGATAATATCTCTCATGGACAGGCACCAGCTGCAGCCCACTGGCTATCTTACATCATGTCCTGCAGCTGAAACTATGAAGCTTGGGGCACAAGGCACTCCCCTGCAGGCACTCCTCAGAGTGAACCTTGACATGGCAGAGAACTTCTAAACTCCCTGGCAAGATGAGCCCCCATCAGGAGGGCACAGATTCAAAGAGGAGTAGGGGAGTATGGAGAGAGGGGCAGCATGCCTCTCCCACATAATTTGCACCAGCTAAGGCACAGCTGGGGGCGATTGGAAAATTAGCTACTGAAGGAAAAAAACTTTGCTGATAACCACTCCCTCTGCATCTGTTGCCTGACTCACCAGGTTCTCCCTCACTCCAGCCAGGCCAATAAATGAAGTCCTGGTTCCACTCTGGTTTAGCTCCAGATGTCAAATCCAAGGCTGTCGTATTTGTGTTTGGCTTCCTCTGCCTGTCACCAGCAAAACCTGCCTAATAACAAAACAGTATCTTTTCAAGCTCATGATTTAAGCAAGCCCACAGCTGGCTGCGAACAGGGGCTGCTGCCAGAGCAGTCTCTGTTCATTGTGGCTAGGGCTGGGAGTAAACAGAGGCTGCTTCACAGCAGCCCCTGTCTGTGGGCGTCCCAGCTCTCCACTGAGACCCCCCTGCAGACAGGGGCTACTGGACCCAGTGTGAGCCGGGACTTAGAAAGCCTGGCTCAGTCCCAGCTTGCACCAGGTCCAGGAGCTACTCCCGCTCTGGCTCTGCAGTTTATATGCAGTAGGAGCTGGGCTGCAGTAGTAAGAGCGGGGGTAGCTCCTTCTGAGTGCCTCCCCTTATCAACTAATCTTGTAGCTGATACAAATTGTACTGACTACAC
Organism: Pelochelys cantorii; assembly: GCA_032595735.1. Taxonomy (NCBI): domain Eukaryota; kingdom Metazoa; phylum Chordata; order Testudines; family Trionychidae; genus Pelochelys; species Pelochelys cantorii. Next base: position 7,175,730 of record CM064339.1, on the reverse strand, counting down.
AATTACCCACCTCTTAACATCCTTAGTTTGGAGTCCATGCATGTGGAGCATTATATCATCCTTCACTGCACCATCAATCTTGAGAGCAAGTTGTCCAGGGTGGGAAAGCAACCAAGTTTACTTTTTCTACACTGGAGCATGAAAATTCAAGTTTTCTTTTTGTGGCTGCAATTTTGTCGTGAGCAGAGAAAACAGTAGTCTCTTTGCCTTGAAGGTTCAGGTTCAACTCATTCATTTTAGTAAATATATCTGCAAACTATGCAAGATGTTGTAGCCAGATAACATCATGCAGTCAATAAGACAAATTACATGTGGATTTAAAAAAAAAAAAAAAACCCTGTTGTTTCAGCTCTTAACTCAAACACTCTGATGAATACTTTGCCCAACCAGCATACAGCTGTGTGCAACAGTACTGAAGTATGGAGGCTTCCCATAGCTTCACCAATTATAGAAAAAGGTCTAGCTTAAAGAGGCCTAGCTTTTATAAAATTTACTATGCTAACAACTTCATCCAGCACATCAGTCAGTCTTTGAGGCATTATCTTCCTTGTAAGTTGCTGGCTGCGAGTAACACAGTATGAGCTAGTACACTGGATTTTTTTGCTTTATCCGGACTATGAAGCCCTTCACCAAACCAGTCATGCTTTTGGCCCTGTCCATGCACACATCTGTACATTTCTGCCATGAGATTTCATTTTTCTTGAAAAATTATCCAAAATGTTAAAAATGTCCTCACCAGTTGTAAAGGTAGGCACCGGCTTACATACCACCAAATAAATGTGTACACCTGGCTGGCCCTGTACATACATAATGGTGTGCCTTGGGAGCCTCCAGTAATAATCTGGATCTAATGCCAAAACAACAATTATAAATAATATACATCTAATTGATTACGTTAGAATTAACACAGTTTTACTTTTGAAAGAAAAAATTAGAGGACGTGAGGCCCAAGTATCAATCCTGCATTCCATCAGAGAGGATGAAGACTTCCTCGATAGAAGGCAGCATTTAATCCTGCAGGCACAGCCGGCTGAAGAGCCAGTGAGGGCAGTACAGGACAAGGAAGAAAACTGGCAGCATGTAACCTCTAGGAGAAGAAGGCCAACTCAGGTATCCCCCATTCCTGTAGACGTAAGTAACCACTTTCAGGCTCTCTGCACAGGCATTATGGAGGAGAATGCATTGGCAGGGACCTCTCAGGGAAGAAATCAGAAGGATACACCATCTACCAGAAGACATGCGATGCAGAGTCCTAGGGATGGGGGTTCCACGACCACCATCCCCAAAAGAGGAAGATGGGTGGTGGTGATCGGGGACTCCCTCCTAAGAGGGACTGAGTCATCCATCTGCCGTCCAGACCTGCAATCTCGAGAAGTGTGCTTCTTACCAGGAGCTCAAATTCAGGATGTGACTGAGAGTCTTCCAAAAGTGATCACATCTTCAGATCGCTACCCCTTCCTCCTCCTCCATGTGGGAACTAATAATACGGCCAAGAATGACCTTGAGCAGGTCACTGCAGATTATGTAGTGCTGGGAAGAAGGATCAAGGAATTTGAAGTGCAAGTGGTGTTCTCGTCCATCCTCCCTATTGAAGGAAAAGGTCTGGGTAGGGATTCTCAAATAGAGGAAGTAAATGCGTGGTTATGCAGGTGGTGTCGGAGAGAAGGCTTTGGTTTCTTTGACCATGGGACTCAGTTCAGGGCACAAGGATTGTTAGGAAGAGATGGGATCCATATTACCAAGAGAGGAAAGAGCATCTTCACAGGCAGGTTTGCAAACCTAGTAAGGAAGGCTTTAAACTAGGTTCATTGGGGGATGGTGACCAAAGCCTGAGGTAAGTGGGGAAGTCGGATACCAGGAAGAAACACAATGAGGAAGGCGCAACAAAGGAGGACCCCTGATTCAAATGAAGAAGGTAGGACAATCAACTGGTTATCTAAGGCTTTTGTACATGAATGCAAGAAACCTGGGAAACAAACAGGAAGAATTAGAAGCCCTGGACCAGTCAAAGAACTATGATTTGATTGGAATAACGGAGACTTGGTGGGATGACTCACATGACTGGAGCACTGTCATGGAAGGGTATAAACTGTTCAGGAAGAACAGGTGGGGGAGATAAGGAGGAGGAGTTGCACTATATGTAAGAGTGCAGTATGATTGCTCAAAGCCCCAGTATATAGAGGGAGAAAAGACTGCTGAGAGTCTATGGTTTAAGTTTACAGGTGGAAGCAACAGGGGTGATGTTCTTGTTGGTGTCTACAATAGACCACCAGATCAGGTGGATGAGGTAGACGAGGCTTTCTTCAGACAACTGAGAGAAGCTTCCAGATAAAAGGCCCTGGTTCTCATGGGGGACTTTAATCACCCTGACATCTGTTGGGAGACCAATACAGCAGTACACAGACAATCCAGGAAGCTTTTGGAGAATGTTGGGGATAACTTCATGGTACAAGTGCTGAAGGAACCGACCAGGGGGCATGCACAGCTTGACCTGCAGCTCCCAAAAAGGGAGGAACTAGTAGGGGAAGTAGAGGTGGGTGACAACCTAGGAAGCAGTGATCATGAGATGGTAGATTTCTGGATCCTGACAAAAGGAAGACAGGAAAGCAGCAAAATACACACCCTGAACTTCAGAAAAGCAGACTTTGACTCCCTTAGATAACTGATGGGCAGGATTCCCTGGGATGCGAACATGAAGGGGAAAGGAGTCCAGGAGAGCTGACAGTATTTTAAAGAAGCCTTATTAAGGCACAGGAAGAAACCATCCCGATGTGCAATAAGAAAAGCAAATACGGTAGGTGACCAGATTGGCTTATTCAGGAAATTCTTGGTGACCTTAAACACAAAAAGGAAGCTTACAAGAAGTGGAAACTTGGACAGATGACTAGGGAGGAGTATAAATATATTGCTCGAGAATGCAGGGGAGTTATCAGGGAGGTGAAAGCGCAACTGGAATTGTAGCTAGCAAGGAATGTGAAGGGTAACAAGAAAGGTTTCGACAGGCATGTTAGCAATGAGAGGTGATCAGAGAGGGTGTGGGGCCCTTACTGGATGAGGGAGGTAACCTAGTGACAGATGATTTGGGAAAAGCTGAAATACTCAATGCTTTCTTTGCCTCTGTCTTCACAGACAAGGTCAGCTCCAGACTATTGCACTAGGCAGTGCAGTATTGGAAGGAGGTGGGCAGCCCTTGGTGGCAAAAGAACAGGTTAAGAACTATTTGGAAAAGCTAGACATACACAAATCCATGGGTCCGGATTTAATGCATCTGAGGGCACTGAGGGAGTTGGCAAATGTCATTGCAGAGCCTTTGGCCATTATCTTTGAAAACTCTTGGAGCTCGGGAGAGATCCTTGATGATTGGAAAAATGCAAATGTAGTGCCCATCTTTAAAAAAGGGAAGAAGGACAATCAAGGGAACTACAAACCAGTCAGCCTTAGCTCAGTCCCCGGAAAAATCATGGAGGGGATCCTCAAGGAATCCATTTTGAAGCACTTGGAAGAGGGGAAAGTGATCAGGAATAGTCAGCATGGATTCACCAAGGGCAAGTCGTGCCTGACCAATCTGATTAGCTTCTCTGATGAGGTAACTGGCTCTGTGGATATGGGAAAGTCAGTGGATGTGATATACCTTGACTTTAGCAAAGCTTTTGATATGGCCTCCCATAATATTCTTGCCAGCAAGTTAAGGAAGTATGAATTGGATAAATGGACTGTAAGATGGATAGAAAGCTGGCTAGACTGTCAGGCCCAACGGGTAGTGATTAATGGCTTGATGTCAGGTTGGCGGTAGGTTTCTAGCGGAGTGCCCCAAGGATCAGTTCTAGGGCTAGTTTTTTTCAACATCTTTATTAATGGCCTGGATGAGGGGATATATTCCACCCTCAGCAAGTTCGCAGATGACACTAAGCTAGGGGAAGAGGTAGATAAGCTGGAGGGCAGGGATAGGGTCCAGAGTGACCTAGACAGATTAGAAGATTGGGCCAAAAGAGATCTGATGAGGTTCAACAAGGACAAGTGTAGAGTCCTGCACTTGGGACAGAAGAATCCCAAGCATTGTTACAGGCTGGGGACCGACTGGCTAAGTAGCAGTTCTGCAGAAAAGGACCTGAGGATCACAGTGGATGAGAAGCTGGCTATGAGTCAACAGTGTGCCCTTGTAGCCAAGAAGGCAAATGGCATATTAGGGTGCATTAGGAGGAGCATTGCCAGCAGATCCAGAGAAGTGATTATTCCCCTTTATTTGGTTCTGGTGAGGCCACATCTGGAGTATTGTGTCCAGTTCTGGTCCCCTCACTATAGAAAGGATGTGGACACATTGGAGCAGGTCCAGCAGAGGGCAACCAAAATGATTAGGGTGCTAGAGCACATGATCTATGAGGAGAGGCTGAGGGATTTGGGTTTGTTTAGTCTGCAGAAGCGAAGAGTGAGGGGGGATTTGATAGCAGCCTTCAACTTCCTGAAGGGAGGTTCCAAAGAGGATGGAGAGAGGCTGTTTTCAGTAATATCAGATGGCAGAACATGGAGCAATGGTCTCAAGTTACAGTGGGGGAGGTCTAGGTTGAATATTAGGAAAAACTATTTCCCTAGGAGGGTGGTGAAGCCCTGGAATGGGTTACCTAGGGTGGTGGTGGAATCTCCATACCTAGAGGTTTTTAAGTCTCAGCTTGACAAAGCCCTGGCTGGGTTGATTTAGTTGGGATTGGTTCTGCTTTGGGCAGGTGGCTGGACTTGATGACCTCCTGAGGTCTCTTCCAGCTCTATGATTCTATACTTAAGCTCTTTTAAAAAAAGGGTTTAACAGGCTAACATTGAATAAAATCAATTAACAAAGTACACAGAAATAAATGAAACTTGTCTCACTTGCTTTTGCATAAACACCATGTATCCCACCCCAGAGTGTGCACTGCTCTTGGTCTGAGAGTTCCAGACGCATGTGTGGGCGCGCTTGAAGATCTGCAGCTGTGGGAGGGGCTGGTGGCTGCTGTGCCCCAGTGGCCCAGCCCCACCCCCGGCCTCACTCCCGGGAGGGGAATCACCCCCAGCCTTTCCCTTGCCAGCCAGAGCACAGGGGAGGGAAGCTGGAGCAATGCGCCATCCCAGTGGTAACTTGGGGTGAGGGGTGCCTTCGCACCCTTTACACACACACCCCAGCATACAGGCCTGGAGTGGGAGGTTAGGTTTGTGTTTGGCTATGCAGGGGTGGAAGTGGTTGCATGGAATACGTGTGGTTGGCTGTGCTGGGTGCCTCTATGGATGTGTGTATGTGCATGTATAGAGGTGCTAGCATGCATGTGGGAAAGATTTAGTTTAAATTATGTAATGAAGAACAAAGATCCCTCCTTTGATGAATATTTCCTGTTCTCTGTGATCTCACTCTCTGCCATCAGAAATTTTAATAGCACCTTCCCCACATCTGCATTAGTTTTTCCAAAGAGAAAAACCATGTAGACTCTGCAGGGTCATGTGGCCAACAGTGAGCAGAAAGACAACGGAGCAGGTGAGACTTACAATGGAAAGCTCTGCAGCTTGGGAGATGTGAAGAGAAAACTATTATGGACCCAAGGGCTACATCTGGGCAATCATTCTACAGCCCATCTGTTGACCTTCTCCTTAGGGATAAGGAAGAAGAATCCTCTTCAAGCCAAGCCAGGCCTTAAATTGGATTAGAGCCCATTTCTACTGATTGTAAGCCCAGTACGCCATATACTAACTCACTGTGCCTTCTGAGCTTTCTGTTGTAGCTCTGTATTTCCTTTTGCCTCCTGCCCCCATCCACTCTCAATCAAGTGCTGTCCCACTGGTGGTTATTCACATTGGGCCTGCTGATTCTTAAAGATCAGATTCCATAAAATATCTGCTATACATTTGAGAGAGTTTGTGCATCTGTCTGTCTGCGAGTCTGTTCAGGAACTCCTCCTAAACGGTAAGAACTAGAACCACCAAATGTGGTGTGCAACGTCATCTTATCATAACTTAAATTGAGGTCAGGGTTTGGTTGTGCCTGAAATTCAGTTGTTTCTCATAAAATGGAAAGCAAAAGGGTCTGATAGGAGGGGCAGTTATACTGTAGAATGACCTCAAGGGGCCAGAGATGGGGACTGGGGCAGGGGTGAAGAAAAGGACAGCTATCTACTATATATTTCAGAGAGTTTGTCAATTTGTGTGTCTGTTTGTTTGTCTCCTAGCAGGGGAACATGCATCCCTCCCCTGGCTGTACCCACTGCAGCTGTAATGGCCATGGAGAGGCACTTCTCACCTGGCCGCAAGCTGCTGCAGTGAGTGAGGGCTGGGATTATCCTCGCTCCCGGGGCAGGTTGCATGCTGAACCCCTCATCCCCACCCCCACCACAGAACAATGATTTAAATAAATAAAAACAATCTAGTAACGAATACTGAAGAGCTAGCTACCCCACCCTCTTACTCATCCATGGTTTCTTCTCCTGGCATGTGTGTCATTTTGGATTTGTTTTACCCACTGTCACATCTCTAAGCTATGGCTAAACATTATTGTAATGAGTCAGCTTGGCCTCCCGCTGACCCAGAAGAGAAACAGTCCCTAAGACCCCCAGTGGGCCGTGCCAGAGCACCCCAGCCCCACTCACAGGCAGCAGAAAGGTGGGGTGGGAAGTATAAGAATAGGGGCTGAGAGCTCAGTTGGAGCCCAGCGGCAGAGCAAGCCAGACTCTCTGCCCAAGCTCCCAAGGAGGAAGGCACAGCTGCCCTGCCCTAGGAGGGAAGACTGGGTTGGGCCCCCAGGACTGCGAAGACTGGCCAGGGCTGCCATGATCATTACCAGGCCCCAAAGACTGGCCTGGATGGCCTGGGCCTATGAGATTGGGCTGCACCACCTGGACTGCTGCTTGACCCGAATGCAATGGACACTCTGCCAGCACCAAGCTGGCAGACCCTGAGGAGCAGAGGCTGAGCCAGGTGGGCCCACGGAAGTAACTGGTATTATCGAAACAAGGCATCCAAGGTAAGTCTCCCTGCTTAGGACAATTTGACATTTTTTGGACTTAACTGTTAGCCCAGCCTCCCTTATGCAGTGGAAGACAGACTGGAGGTGTTCTAGGTGTTCTGCCCATGAATCAGAGAATACAGCCACCTCGTCCACATAGGCTACTGCAAATTCCCTAAATAAGGCTAGTAGGTTATCCACAAGCCCTTGGAAGGTTACATGTGCATTGCACAGCCTGAAAGGGAGAACATTAAACTCATACAGCCCTGCATGTGTGACGAAGGCTGACTTTTCCTTGGCTGCTTCCTCCAGAGGTATTGTCGCAGGACAGCTTCTCTTTCCCCTCTTCTGGATCCCCACATGCTCCACCCCGGGTTGTAGCCTGGCCTCTACCTAAGGGGCTGACCAGCTGCTCAACCAGAACAAGTCATATAGAAATGCTTGCTGGCCCTTTAAACCCAGGCCTAGTGGCCCACAAGCCCGAGTCCCTGTACAAAGTCAATAATCGGCCCTTTAAGGCAGGGTCCAGTGGCCAGAGGCACTAAGCAGAGTCAATAACTGGCCCTTTAAGGCAGGGTCCGCTGGCCTGTGACGGCAAGTCATGGGTAGGGGCTACACCCCTGATAGGGGGACCCGGGCTCACCCTACTCCACCAGGTCCCGACCCAGGGCCCCATGAGTGTCAGGAGGACTCACCACTCCTTCAGTGGGGGATCCATCTGAAACATGAAAAGGATCCCAGGGCGGGAGAGGTGGCTCCTGCCCCCTCCCTGGGCCACTTCCTACCTGATCTGGCGGGATAGCGTCCCACGTTCTCACAGGGTCCACTACTTCCCTGGGGGCTGCTTCTCCCTTGTAGATTGCAGGGGAGACGTTCCAACTGGCGCTCGGTTCTCTGCTGTCTTCCCTCTGATCGGCTGGCTGGTACTGGTCAGGAGATCCTCTCTGAGAGTCTTCCCCTCTGGCAGTCAGCCCAGACTGAGCCTCCCTCCAGGCTTTTATACCTGGGCTACAGTCTGAGCATGCGCAGCAGGGTTGTGGGGGCAGCTCTTCTTCAGCCAGGTGGGCCTGATTAGGCTCAGCCTTCACAGTGTGGAGCTGGTACACCCCGTCACAGATATCTGCCAGTACCCTTTAAGTCTAGGGTGGAGATGAACTGGACATGCCCCAGTTTCTCCAATAGCTCATCTGTGCATGGCATTGGATCATTGTCTGGGCGAGTTACGGCATTCAGCTAAAGGTAATCCACGCAAAAGCAGATTTCACCATCCATTTAGGGAACCAGGACCACTGGAGAAGCCCATGCACTCTCTGAAGGGTGAATTACACCCATCTCTAGCCCGTCTTTGATCTCCATTTCTATAACCGCCTTGGCTGAAGGACCCATTTGGTAGGGTTGAGTCCTTTTCCATTGTAGTAGGTTGGGTTGTGGGCCTGGGCTTAATTACCTCATATCATTTCCTAATTCTGACCTTAAGCCAAATGTATATCACGTTAACTCTGTGAAGCCCTTATATTCCCAAGAATTCAAGGTTCTTCAGTTTACTGCCCAGGAGAAGAAGAATGCGGAGTGGCCTGAGGGAGCCTACTATGATGGGAAAGGCAAGGGTGGAGTAGAAGAGGTAAGCCTTTCCATGAGCCTCGGCCATGAGCAGTGATGGCAGATCATGGAACTGTGCACCAGGTTCACTCCAGTGTTCTCAGCCACCCCAGAATGGACTGAACGGGCATTTCACTTCATTGACACAGGTGATGCTCGCCCAGTCAGGACATGCTTTGCAAATTGGGCATTGCAAAGCAGTTTCCCCCACTGTCGAGCCACACATGCACAAGAGGCGTCTCGTGCTGCTGCCTCCTGAGTGCCTGGCCCTGGGGCCTTCACCTTCAGTTCCTCTTCTACATCTGAGTAACTAAGGGTATGTCTACATTGCATTCCTCCTTTGAGAGAGGAATGCAAATGCAGACAAACGAAATTGCAAATGAAGCACAGATTTGAATTTCCCACGCTTCATTTGCATAATAGCAAATGAAATAGCTTTTCTGAAATAGCATATTTCGAGAACAAAAATGGGGTTATTTTGAAAAGAAACCCTTCCTCCAAAATAACCCTTACCCCTAAAAAAATGAGGGTTAAGAATTATTTTGAAGGAAGGGTTTCTTTTTGAAATAACCCCTTTTATTTCTCCTCAAAATATGCTATTTCGGAAAAGTGACCAGCCGCCATTCTGCAAATGAAGCACGGGAAATTCAAATCCGCGCTTCATTTGCAATTTCATTTGTCTGCATTTGCATTCCTCTCTTGAAGGAGGAATGCAATGTAGACATACCCTATGACTCCAAGTAGAGGGGAGAAAGGGAGGGTCGTGGAGGACACACATCTCAAAGAACAGTTGTTACTACATGAAGTGAGTAACTCCCCTTTCTTCTTTGAGTGATGTCCCCATGGATGCTTCACTATTGGTGACTATAGAGCAGTATTCAAGTTGGATGGAGGGAGTCTAAGTTGTTATTTGGCGATGGTGGACAAGACTGCAGAGGCCACCGCTGAGTCAGATGCTAGTTGTGGTAGGATTGCATAGTGTTGCGCAAAAGTGTGGTCTGAGGACCATGTTGCAGCTCTATAAATGTCACTTAGAGAGACATTATTCAAGAAGGCTGTGAAGGCAGTTGTAACTTGAGTGGCATGTGCCCGTAGTGGATGCTGTAAGGGCCTGTTAGCCATGGAATGGCATCTGAATATGCATATCAATATCCACTTTGAGATTCGCTGAGATGAGATAGGTGTGCCTCACAATTACTCGGCAATGGAAATAAAAAGTCTCTGAGATTTATGAAAGGGCCTGGTTCTATCTAAAAAGAAGGCCAATGCCCATTGAATATCAGGGTGCGCATCATGGCATCCCTTCGTAAAGCATGTGGCTTTGGAAAGAAGGTAGGTAATATGATGGGTTCATTGCCATGGAATGCCGTACATACTTTTGAGATGAATGCTGGATGAGACTTAACGTAACCCTGTCTTTTGCAAAAATAGTATGGAGGGAACCACCATAAGGGCCCCTAGCTCCCCAACCCTCCTCACTGAGGTTATGTCTACACTACAGCGCTATTTCAAATTAACTTATTTCGAATTAGTTAATTCGAAATAAGCTAATTCGAAATAACGCATCTAGACACAAAAATCTAATTCGAAATAGCGTTTTGCTATTTCGAAATAGCGCATCCACACTGATTGGACGCTGGATCACATTTAAGGGCAGCTGAAACCGGTTCCAGCAGGGCATCAGGTCAGTAGTTGCTTTGTGTGGCTGCTGTCTGAGGCTATCTGAGGCTCGTGCTTAAAGGGACCCCCTGGACAGCCGGTTCTCAGCTTTCCCGCTTGCTTGCCTACCTCGCCGAGGGACAGCAAAGCGTTTTCCTCTCTGCCTGCTTTGGTCGCTCTCATTTGGGACACCACAGCACTCGGTACCATGGAGCCAGAGCCGCCCCTGGGCACTCTGGTGCTCATTTTGAACGTCTTGCTGCAAGCCTGGCAGCAATTGCTGGAGGCTGCCTGGCACCTTCTGCTGCAGGCCAGCCCCCTGGTCCTGCCCCTGCTCCTGCCCCCCCGGGGGCCCTGGAGGAGCGGCGCCCAGATGCCAGCGTGCCCCGCCGCATCTAGCGTCTGGACACCAGCAGCGACTGGTGGGACCACATCGTCCTGGAGTGCTGGGGAGACCACCAGTGGACCGAGAACTTCAGGATGAAGGAGGACACTTTCCTCGAGCTCTGTGAGTGGCTCACCCCTGCTCTGCAGCAATGGGACACACGCATGAGGCCTGCCATTCCCCTCCACAAGTGGGTGGCCATCGCCCTCTGGAAACTCTCCACGCTGGATAGCTACCGATCCATGGGGAACCAGTTCGGTGTGGGGAGATCCACCGTCGGAGCAGTGCTCATGCAGGTATGGCACTCACTGGCCACTGGGCCAGGAGGGGGGGCTGCAAGGAGGACATGGGCTGCCCCAGGGAAAACGGGGGGGACGTGGTGTAAGTGCCCTCCCTGGGAGGGTTCGGTCCGTCCCAGCCACGCTACAGACCGCCCGCGGTGGCCAGGATTGCAGTGGGGTTTGCTCCTGGGAGTGGGGCACGGGGCAGTGGTGGGGAACGAACACTCCCAGCCACCTGGGTGCCCCAGTGACCCTTGGTTTTGTGTGTCTCTCTGCAGGTGGTCAAGGTGTCTCTCTGCAGGTGGTCAACCATCTCTGCAGGCGGTCATCCAGGGGTTCGGCTCCCTGGGCTTCCCCAACTGCGGGGGGGCAATCGACGGGATGCACATCCCCATCCATGCCCTGGACCACCAGGCCTCCCTCTTCATCAACAGGAAGGGGTACTTCTCCGTGATCCTGCAGGCCCTGTCTGACCACTGGGGCCAGTTCACGGACATCAATGTGGGCTGGTCCAGCAAGGGACATGACGCATGGATGTACCGCAACTCCTCCGTGTGCCAGAGGCTGCACGCCGGGACTTTCTTCCCCGACCGCCACATCAGGTTCGGGGACGTGGACATGCCAGTGTGCCTGCTGGGGGATGCGCCCTATCCCCTACAGCCCTGGCTGATGAAGCCCTACACGGGACACCTCAACCCCTCCCGGCAGGCCTTCAATGCCAGGCTCAGCAGGGCCCGCATTGTGGTCAAGGGGGCCTTCGGCTGACTGAAAGCCCGATTTAGATACCTCCTCACCTGCCTTGACCTCTCCCAGCACAATATTCCGCACATGGTGGCAGCGTGCTGTGTGCTGCACAATTTATGTGAGAGGAAGGGGAAGGCTTTCCTGCCAGCCAGGATGGCAGAGGCTGCCCGCCTGGCTGGCCAGTACGCACAGCCCCGCACAGCTGCCAGCCGGGAGGCCCTTCGGGGGGCTGTCCGCATCTGGGAAGCCCTGCGGGAGAGCTTCCAGGAGGACGAGGACTGAAGTCCCCCTGGCATGCCCCACTGGGGCCTTGTGCCTTACATTCCACCCCCACCTCCTTCCCCTTTCCCCTCTCTAACCCTCCTTCCTGATATACAATAAAAACACCTGTGTTGCCACAAAAAAAATCTCTTTATTCAACAAAACTGGGGTGGGGGGAGGGGGGACTTGAGCGCGGGAGAGGGGGGAAACCTGGGAGGAGGGAGCTGGAAGGGGGAGGCAAGGGGAGGGGAAGCTCAGGGTTGGGGGTCTTGCTGGCCCTCCTGTCTCACAGCACTGGAGGTGCAGGGGCCTCGGTGTTCCCGGGGGGGAGTGAGTATGGAGGGTGGGGCAGGAGGGGTAGGGGGGGCAGAAGAAGTGGGAGGGGGAGCAGGGGTGGGAGGAGGAATGATAGCTGGGGCGGCCGCAGGGGCTGGAGCATCAGGAGGCAGCAATCGTTCTGCCAGGGCCTGCAAGTGCTCGTGGAGGGCACGGCCCTGCTCCTGCAGCTCCCGCAGGCTCTCCTGTCGCAGCTGCAGGTCCTCTTGCACCCACTACTCCTGGCTGTGGACCTGCCCTCCCTGTAACCGCAGCTGCTGCCTCTGGAACTGCTCCTGGTTGCGGGTGCGCCTGCTGGCCCGGGTGCGGGTGGATGGTCCAGGCGGTGTGGTGCGTCCTGCACTCACAGGTGCTGTGGCTGCGGTCAGTTCTCCCTGGGGACACAGTGGGTGAAACCCAGCCCCCCTCTGCAAGGCGAGCACAGCAAGTCTCTGCACCATCACATCCTGCTATCCCCAGCCCCTGTGCTGCCTATAGTGTCCATGACCACCACCCCAAAAAGAAAACGATGGGTGGTGGTGGTCGGGGACTCCCTCCTAAGAGGGACTGAGCCATCCATCTGCCGTCTGGACCTGGAATCCCGAGAGGTGTGCTGCTTACCGGGAGCTCGAATTCAGGATGTGACTGAGAGGCTTACCAAACTGATCAAACCTTCAGATTGCTACCCCTTCCTGCTCCTCCACGTGGGAACTAACAATACAGCCAAGAATGTCCTTGAGTGGGTTACTACAGATTATGTAGCGCTGGGAAGAAGGATCCAAGAATTCAGAGTGCAAGTGGTGTTCTCGTCCATCCTCCTTGTTGAAGGGAAAGGACTGGGCAGGGATCGTCAAATTGAGGAAGTAAATGCGTGGTTGCGCAGGTGGTGTCGCAGAGAGGGCTTTGGTTTCTTCGACCATGGGACTCTGTTCCGGGCACAAGGATTGTTAGGAAGAGATGGGATCCACCTAACCAAGAGAGGAAGGAGCATCTTTGCGGGCAGGCTTGCAAACCTAGTGAGGAGGGCTTTAAACTAGATTTGTTGGGGGACGGTGACCAAAACCCTGAGGGGAGTGGGAAAGTTGGATACCGGGAAGAAATGCAAAGAGGAACGAGCAAGAAAGGAGAACCCCTGATTCTAATGGAGACGATAGGGCGATGAACTGGTTATCTGAGGTGTTTGTACACTAATGCGAGAAGCCTGGGCAACAAACAGGAAGAATTGGAGGCCCTGGCCCAGTCCAAGAAATATGATTTAATTGGGATAACAGAGACTTGGTGGGATGACTCGCATGACTGGAGCGCTGTCATGGAAGGGTATAGATTGTTCAGGAAGAACAGGCAGGGGAGAAAAGGAGGAGGAGTTGCACTATACGTAAGAGAGCACTATGATAGCTCTGAACTCCAGTATATAGAGGGAGAAAAACCTGTTGAGAGTCGATGGGTTAAGTTTAAAGGAGCAAACAACAGCAGTGATGTTGTGGTTAGTGTCTACTACAGGCCACTGAATCAGGTGGATGAGGTAGATGAGGCTTTCTTCGGACAACTGAGAGAAGTTTCCAGATCGCAGGCCCTGGTTCTCGTGGGGGACTTTAATCACCCTGCAATTTGTTGGGAAACCAATACGGCAGTACACAGGCAATTCAGGAAGTTTTTGGAGAATGTTGGGGATAACTTCTTGGTACAAGTGCTGAAGGATCTGACCAGAGGCCGTGCATAGCTTGACCTTCTGCTCACAAACAGGGAGGAACTAATAGGGGAAGTAGAGGTGGGTGACAACCTGGGAAGCAGTGATCATAAGATGGTAGATTTCAGGATCCTGACCAAAGGAAGAAAAGAGAGTAGTAAAATACACACCTTGGACTTCAGAAAAGCAGATTTGGACTCCCTCAGACACCTGATGGACAGAATCCCCTGGGATGCTAACATGAAGGGGAAAGGAGTCCAGGAAAGCTGGCAGTATTTTAAAAAAGCCTTATTGAAGGCACAGAAAGAAACCATCCCGATGCGTAGCAAGAGAGGCAAACATGGTAGGAGGCCGGATTGGCTTACAGGGGAAATCCTTGGTGAATTTAAGCACAAAAAGGAAGCTTACAAAAAGTGGACACTTGGACAAATGACCAGGGAGGGGTTTAAATATATAGCTCGAGAATGCCGGGGGGTTATCAGGAAGGCGAAAGCGCAATTGGAATTGCAACTGGCAAAGGATGTTAAGGATAACAAGAAAGGTTTCTACAGGCATGTTAACAAGAAGAAGGTGATCAGAGAGGGTGTGGAGCCCCTACTGGATGAAGGAGGTAACCTAGTGACTGATGATGTGGAGAAAGCTGAAGTACTCAATGCTTTCTTTGCCTCTGTATTCACAGACAAGGTCGGTTCCCGGACTAATGCGCTAAGTGACGCAAGATGGGATGAAGATGGACAGCCCTTGGTGGGTAGAGGACAGGTTAGGAACTATTTAGAAAAGCTAAACATACAAAAATCCATGGGTCCGGACTTAATGCATCCAAGGGTACTGAGGGAGTTGGCAAATGTCATTGAGGAGCCTTTGGCCATTATCTTTGAAAAGTCGTGGAGACCAGGAGAAATCCCGGATGATTGGAAAAAGGCAAACATAGTGCCCATCTTCAAAAAAAGGAAGAAGGACGATCCAGGGAACTAAGGCCGGTCAGTCTTACCTCGGTTCCTGGAAAAATCATGGAAGGGATCCTTAAGGAATCCATTTTGAGGCACTTGGAAGAGAGGAAAGTGATTAGGAATAGTCAGCATGGATTCACAAAGAGCAAGTCGTGCCTGACCAATCTGATTAGCTTCTGTGATGAGGTAACTGGCTCTGTGGATATGGGAAAGTCAGTGGATGTGATATACCTTGACTTTAGCAAGGCTTTTGATACAGTCTCCCACAATATTCTTGCCAGCAAGTTAAGGGAATGTGGATTGGATAAATGGATGGTAAGATAGATAGAAAGCTGGCTAGAAGGCCGAGCCCAGCAGGTAGTGATCAACTGCTCAATGTCAGGATGGCGGTCGGTTTCTAGCGGAGTGCCTCAAGATTCGGTTCTAGGACCGGTTTTGTTCAATATCTTTATTAATGATCTGGATAAGAGGGTGGATTGCACCCTCATCAAGTTTGCAGATGATACTAAGCTAGGGGGAGAGGCAGATACGCTTGAGGGCAGAGATAGAGTCCAGAGTGACTTAGACAAATTGGAGGATTGGGCCACAAGAAATCTGATGAGGTTCAACAAGGACAAGTGTAGAGTCCTGCACTTGGGATGGAAGAATCCCATGCAGTGTTACAGGCTGGGGAACAACCAGCTAAGTAGTAGTTCTGCAGAAAAGGACCTGGGGGTTACAGTGGATGAGAAGCTGGCTATGAGTCAACAGTGTGCCCTTGTAGACAAGAAGACTAATGGCATATTAGGTTGCATTAAGAGGAGCATTGCCAGCAGATCCAGAGATATGATTATTCCCCTTTATTCGGCTCTGGTGAGGCCACATCTGGAGTAGTGTGTCCAGTTCTGGGCCCCCCACTACAAAAAGGATGTGGACGCATTGGAGAGGGTCCAGCGGAGGGCAACCAAAATGATTAGGGGGCTGGAGCATATGACCTATGAGGAGAGGCTGAGGGAGTTGGATCTGTTTAGTCTGCAGAAGCGAAGAGTGAGGGGGGATTTGATAGCAGCCTTCAACTTCCTGAAGAGAGGTTCCAAAGAGGATGGAGAAAGGCTGTTCTCAGTTGTGACGGATGGCAGAACAAGGAGCAATGGTCTCAAGTTGTGGTGGGAGAAGTCCAGGTTGGATATTAGGAAAAACTATTTCACTAGGAGAGTGGTGAAGCACTGGAATGGATTGCCTAGGGAGGTAGTGGAGTCTCCATCCCTAGCGGTGTTTAAGTCTCGGCTTGACAAAGCCCTGGCTGGGTTGATTTAGTTGGGATTGGTCCTGCCTCGGGCGGGGGGCTGGACTTGATGACCTTCTGAGGTCTTTTCCAGCTTTATGGTTCTATGATTCTATAGTGTAGTGTGGGGCGGGGGTGAGGGGGAGATGCACCCTGCCTCTGTGTAGAGGGGGCGTCTGGAGGGAGGGCAGTGTGCAGTGTCTCTCCCTGGGGTCAGGAGCCTGTCATGTGCCTTCACGCGTAGACGCATGTGGGGAACAGGCCAGGGCCCCTGGATGACACCCAGCTGGGGCCACAAGTCTTGGCTGGCATGGCAGATGCATAGGTTGCTGCCTGCTCCGTGGTCAGCAAGGCCCACGCGAACGGTCCCTGGGTTCCCCCCCTCCCCTCAGCCGCCCCACATAAGGGGACCGTGATGGCACTCACTTGTGGAGGCCTCCCCGGCCTCGCATGAGGCTGCTGATGGGCTCTTCGGTATGGCTCGGGGGTCCTGGGTGCAGGGCACGCTCCCTGCAGTCTCCTGGCTGCTGTCCTCCTCCTCTTCCCCTGTGTCAGGAACAGGGCCCTCTGCCCCAGGGTCGATGACGATCAGAGGGGCACGGACCATCTGACCTCAGGATGTGGTCCAGGGTCTCGAGCTGCGGGCAGGCCTCTGGGTTAGCCCCTGGTTGCCAGGCTCTGGCATAGGCCTGCCGCAGCTCTTTGATCTTGCTCCGCACCTGCTCCTGGCTGTGCATATGGCCTCTGGTGGCCAGGCTGGCAGCCATGCGGCTGTAGACGGCCGCATTCCTGTGCCTAGTGCGGAGATCGTGGGCATTGGAGGCCTCCCCCCAAACCTCAATGAGGTCCACGATCTCTGCACTAGACCAGGAAGATGCCCACCTTTTGCGGCCCCTGGCAGACTCCTGGGAGCCGCCAGCCTGGTCCTGGGGAGTGGTGGAGGGCTGGGCGGCATCGGGTTGCTGGCTCATGCTGTGCCAGGTGCACAGTCTGCTGGCTGTGTGCTGGCTGGCTGGCAACTGGCACAGGCACTGTGGCCAGAGTCTGCCCCTTTAAGGGCTCTGGGTCTGGGGGGGGAGCAGACAAGTTTTCCTGGTTGTGCCCAGAGTGGCCACCAGGGATTCCTGGGAAGGGCTGGAGGCCCCCTAATTCGAAATAAGTGTCTACACAGCACTTATTTCAAATTAGCTATTTCGAATTTGGTGTTATTCCTCATAGAATGAGGTTTACCAAATTCGAAATAAGGGCTCCACTATTTCAAATTTATTTCAAAATAGCGGTTTGGCTGTGTAGATGCTATTAAAGTTAATTCGAAATAACTGCTGTTATTTCGAATTAACTTTGTAGTGTAGACATACCCTCAGGTAATGGCCAATAGAAAGAAGACCTTTATGTATAGGAAGGGAAGCGCAACTGTGGCCAGGGGCTCCAACGGAGCCCCAGTCAAACAGTCCAAAACAAGGTTCAAGTCCCACATTGGGGGGTGGAGGTCTGCAGGGTGGGTATATGTTCTGGAGACCCTAAAGGAATCTTTTTGTGACTGGGTGAGCAAAACTGGAGAAGCCATCCACCGGGGTGTGTTGAGGATGACATTCAGTGGGGATATACAAGGGTCCCTCATCGCTCTTTGACGCCAGTGAGAAATGAGTCCATTTTTGCAGGTAAGTTTTTCAAGTGGAGGGTCTCCTACTGGGCAGGAGAACATCCTTCACCTGTTGAGAGTATCAGGTCTCTAGTTCCCCAAACCAGATAGGAACCATGCATGGAGGTG
This sequence comes from Pelochelys cantorii, assembly GCA_032595735.1. Classification (NCBI taxonomy): domain Eukaryota; kingdom Metazoa; phylum Chordata; order Testudines; family Trionychidae; genus Pelochelys; species Pelochelys cantorii. The sequence goes on along the minus strand of CM064339.1, from coordinate 7,157,853 downwards.
AAGGGCATGTAGCTGAGGATGCAGCATCATCCCACGATTGTGGGAGAGAAGGGTACATGGACGTGGTAATGGGTATGGAGATTGAGTCAACAGCCTGTGCAGGAATGGAAACCAGGTTTGGTGTGACCAGGATGGAGCTATCAGAATGACTTGAGCCCCTTCTGCACGGATCTTGTGGAGTACTCTGGGAATGAGTGGTATGGGGGGGGGGGAAAGCATAGTGTAGAGGGGCCCTCCATTGGATCAGGAATGCATCCCTGAGTGAGGCCTTGCTGAGTCCCACTCTGGAGAAGAATCAGGGACATTTGTTGTTATGGGGAGAGGTAAAAAGGTCTACTGGTCAACCCCATCAAGAGAAGATCAGGTTCATGACCTCAGGATGCAGCTCTCATTCATGGTCTTCAGAAAAATTGCAGCTCAGAGAGTCCACAGTGCTGTCGGTGACTCCAGATAGGTCTGATGCTAGGAATGTAACCTGGTTGCAGACACAACAGTTCCATAGCGGATAGCCTCTGTGAGCAGGGAATGGGAGCAAGCGTAGCAAAAATGCATATTTTGATATTGATGATAGGATTATAAGTATGATACATAATGATTTGATGTAATGACTTGCTTATAAGTTCTATAGCTTCTATCTCTCTGGGTATGTCAACACAGCAAAGTTATTTTGAAATAACAGCCGTTATTCTGAAATAACTTTACTAGTGTCTACACAGCCAAACCGCTATTTCAAAATTAATTCGAAATAGCAGAGCACTTATCTCAAATTTGGTAAACCTCATTCCACGAGGAATAACTCCAAATTCGAAATAGCTATTTCAAAATAAGTGCTGTGTAGACACTCATATCAAAATAGAGGGCCTCCAGGCTTCCCAGGATGCCCTGGTGGCCACTCCAGCCTCAACCAAGAACACTCCTCTCCCTCCCTGCTTCCCAGAGCCCTTAAAGGGGTTGACTCTGGCCACAGTGTCTGTGCCAGCTCCAAGCCTGCCAGCCCACAGCCAGCAGTCACTGCCCCTGACCCAGTGGCCCCAAAACATGAGCCAGTAAGCCACTGGCAGCCAGCCCTCCACCACTCCCCAGAAGCAGTCTGCCAGCTCCCAGGAGCCTGCCAGGGTGGAGATCATAGACCTTATTCAGGTTTGGGGGGGGATGCCCTCAACGTCCATGATCTCCACACTAGACGGAGGAACGTGGCCATCTATGGCAGGATAGCTGCCAGCCTAGCCACCAAAGGCCACATGCGAACCCAGGAGGAGGTCTGCATGAAGATCAAGTTGGTCCAGCAAGACTCCCCAACCCTGAGCTTCCCCTCCCCCTTCCATCTCCCTCCTCCCAGGTTTCCTCCTCCCCTCTCCCACCCTCTCTTCTCCCCTCTCCCGCCTCCTTTCCCCAATCTCACCAGAGTTTCATTCCCCCCCACCCCCAGTTTTGATAAATAAAGAGAGTTTGTGTTCATGAAAATACATGTATTTTATTTGACGTCAGGAAGGGGGGCTAGGGAGGGGTAAGTGGAAGGACGTGAAGGAGGAATGAGGCACAAGCCTCCAGTGGGGCAGACCAGGGAGGCTCTTAGTGCTCCTCAGGGTGGACTTAGTGCTCCTCTCCCGCAGGGCTTCCTGGATACTGACAGCCCCCCGATGGACCTCCCAGATGGCAGCCTGCAGAAAGTGCAGCCAGGCTCACAGCAATGCATCCACAAGAAGCACCAGAGTGCCCAGGGGCAGTTCTGGCTCCATGTTGCAGAGGGCTGTGGTGTCCCGAGTGAGGGCAATCAGAGCATGCAGAGGCAAAATGCTTTGCTGTCCCTCATCGAGGTAGGCAAGAAAACAGGGACACCTGAGAACCGGCTGTCTGGGGGGGTCCCTTTAAGCACAGGCCTCAGATAGCCTCAGGCAGCAGCCACACAAAGTAACTCCGCACCTGATGCCCTGCCGGACCTGGTTCCGGCCGGCCTTAAATGCAATTCAGCATCCACTCAGTGTGGACGCGCTATTTTGAAATAGCAAAACGCTATTTCGAAATGCATTTTGTGTGTAGATGCATTATTTCAAAATAACTTATTTCAAATTATTTCAAAATAAGATATTTCGAAATAACTCTATAGTGTAGACATATCCTCTGTCTGTATCTCTTATGATTAGATAATGTTCACAGCAAGGCCTTACTCCCTGTTAAGTATTGCAAATTAAGTTGTAACCCTTGTAACTATTGATCTTGTTTGAAACTCTATACGATTGTTTGGTGTGAATGGAGGGTGTATGTGAGTGAAAGCCATCACAGATGACTAGGTGATCAAGAAGAAGTGGAAACTTTGAAACATCCATTGTGTCTTGAGGCTGAATTAAATTGGCAGCATTGATGAACCCTGGAGACAGGTGAAGACCCCACCAAGTGTGAAAAACAATCACCATCAAAGGAATACAAATTAACACCTCTTAAGGGTTGATTATTGCAGCATGACACCGCAAAACCCATAGACTCCAATGGGAACTGACATGGATAAGAAGGGAAGCTCTTGCCATGGGACTCTGGTGTTAGTCCTGCAATCCAAGCCTCAGAGGAGCCTCGAATTGTGATTGAAAGACCCCAACTCTTCACTCAGTCAACCTTGCCTGGCCAGTAAGACTGACTTGAACCACGATGGATTGGTAACTATGCCACATCTGTAGAACTGCGTGTGTGTATGTGTTTGTCTTTATAAAGCATATGCTAACTGCTTCTCTGCTGTCTTCTTAATAAACACAGTGTATAGCCTTCTCCCCTGAAAAAGATCCCGTGTGCTTCTTATAAGCATAACACAAGCACTGCCTTATCTGTTTATGTAAAACATTGTGGAGATATTTTCCATGAGGACTCAAACTGTACAATTGGCAATTTAGGGTGCAAAGTGTGTGCAGGCATTTCTCACTGCCCTGAGTTCTAACAGATTGATGTGCAGGGATATCTCGTATGAAGACCACTTGCCCTGGACTACCTGGTCTTGAAGATGGGTTTCCCAACCCAGCAGGGATGCGTCTGTTGTGATTTGCACTGTAGGCTGGGGCTGGTGGAAGGGGACGTCTGCCAAGAGATTGTCCACTGATGTCCACCAGTGTAGGGATGTAAGGACATCTGTTGGTACAGTAACCCTCTTGTGCAATGAGGGATTGTAGATGGATGCTCTCCATAATTGAAAGCATCAGAAACACAAGCGTTTATAATGGATAATGTATGTAGTTGCAGCCATATGGCCCATCAAATGAAGGCAGGTAAGTATTATGGTGGAAGGGACAATGGATATGACCGAGATGAGATCTTGGATGTCTGCGAATCGCTGTTGAGGTAAATAAGTGCAGGCCAAGACTGAGTCAAGTCGAGCACTGATGAGCTCTGTCTTGGGTTGGCTCTAGCTTTGATTTTTGTGCATTTATTAGAAGACCAAGATGAGTGAGGAGGGTTTTGGTCTTGTTAACCATGGAGGTTGTCTCGTCTCTTGACCTCCATTTTATCAAGCAGTTGTCTAGGTATAGGAAGATGACTATGTGTAGCTGTCATAGGTATGCAGTGGCTATGGCTAGGACCTTTGAAAACACTCGGGGAACCGAGGAGAGGCCGAAAGGCAGAACCTTATATTGATAGTGGTTTGCTCCCAGTGCAAAATGAAGGTAACAGCGATGAGCCAGGTGAATGGTAATGTGAAAGTATGCGTCCTGTAGGTCGAGGGCTGCAAACCAGTCCCTCTGATCCAATGCCAGAATAATTGTGGTTAGCATGACCATCTTGAAGCGCTGCTTCCTGAGAAATTTGTTCAGTTTGTGGAGATCGAGAATCGCTCTCCAACCCCCTGTTCTTTTCTATGTAAGGAAATACTTGGAGTAGAACCCCCTTCCATGGAGTTTGTTGGGTACCCTTTCTATGGCTCCGAGCAGCAGGAAACAATCGACCTCCTGTCTTAACAGGCTCTCGTGAGAGGGGTCCCTGAAGCAGGATGGGGTAGGAAGTAGGGTAGGGGGGTAGAAGTAAAGGGGATAGCGTATCCCCTACAGATTATCTCCAGTACCCAGTGGTCCGATGTTATGGACTCCCAGTGTGGTAGGAAGGGGCAAAAACTGGGGGTAAAAAGATTGCACTGCTGTGTTGGCATTGGATCATGGGGGAGGTTGTGTAGACTCTCAACCACACCCTCAAACCTGCTGTTTTGAGGCCTGAGTGTGCACAGCGTGGTTCTTGAGACTTTGCTACTATGAAGGACCTCATCCTTGTTGGATGCAAATAACTTTTGCTTGTCAAATGGGAGGTCCTCCACCTTAAACTCAAGCTCGCGAGGAACACCTGAAACTTGTAACAAGGATGCCCTTTGCATCACAACTGCTGTGTCAGTATTGGCCACCTCTAGGGCCATGTCTAGGGTTGTCTAGGGCCACGTGCAATAGTGTGGCCCTCATGGACCCTCATGATAGGCCTCTTTGATTTGGGGAGCTGTTCCATGAGCTCTCCCAGTTTCGAATAATTATCAAAATCCTGATTTCCCAAGAGGGCAGTGTAATTTGCTATTCTAAGCTGAAGTGTGGAGGAAAAGTAGACTTTTCTATTGAAAAGATCTAAATTCTTGTGGTCCCTGTCTAGGTTAGCCGTTTTATATTGGGGCAGTTTAGATCTGTGCTAAGCCAACTCAACATGGCGGGTGTGTGAATAAAAATTCAGTGCCTTTGAGGGAGAACAAAGTATTCTCTGTCCGCCTTTTTGTAGGTAGGTTGAATAGATGCGGGGGTTTGCCACAGCTCATCAGATGTCTCCATAATTGTCTCATCTACGGGCAATGCATTTTCCCCCTGCAACGTGGGGTGCAGATTCTTCAACAAACGGTGCTGCTTTTCCTGCACTTCTTGAAGTGGAACCTGCTGACTTGTTGCCATTCTTGAATAACGCCTGGAATTGTTTAAGATCATCGGTTGGGCATGTGTCAGATGGTATGAACTCATCATCTGGCAGTGATGACGAGTTATCTGTGGGAGAAGTATCTCGTGTATGAGGGTCTGGATCCCCATCACCTATCTGTCCCTCCTCCTCCTCCTCTGAATGTTCAGGTGGGGGAAGGGATCGGGATGGAGGCAAGCATCTTTTTGCTGGTATGGATTGGGTTTATGAGCACTGCCTATATAGATCCCAATGATCCCAAGTGCCAAGACGCAATGATACGATTTGCAGTTCTGGGCAACCCGTCACCAACAGTGGAGCATCCACAGGGACATCACCCAAAGAAGAACAATGGAGCTCTGTTCCTCCCAATGGGGTAACTTAGGCATGTAGGTTTAAGGACACAAAAATCAACCAATACCAGTTAATCAAAACAAAAAGAAACTTTTTTCATCAAAACAAGGCTATTGTTGCCAGCATAGTAAATGACTGGGTGTTAAAAGTCATGGCATGAAATAGACTCAGGGAGGATCCCTGTAACCCTTAGTTACAAAAGAGAAAAACAATTAATCAGCTCAGACATGATTTCCAAACCCGCAAATAAGAAAAACAATAAAACCTGATGGACTATCTAAACTTTTCCCTACTTACACATTTCAAGGAGTTCGTTCCTGGGAGAGCCCGTCTCTCGTGCTACCTGGGGAAAAACTGCTATGGTCTAAAAACAAAGGAAGAGAGAAAAAACCCCTCTCTCGGTTTGAAATTCCTATCTGCATTTCATTGGCTGAATGCCCAAAAGCCCCTCCCTCAGGTGCATCTCCAGATTTGCTTAACCCTTTCCTCACTCTCCAGGTGTCAGACTCTGCTTAGCAGCTCCTATTCATGACACCTGCTTTGAGCCAGGGCTGAGCCTGTGGACTGCAGTGTGGCCAGCACATTGATCTGAGAGCCTGGACATTCAATAGCCTCACCCTGAGTTGGAGGCCTGGAGGCTAGGACTACGGTTGACCTGGGCTATGGGCCACAGCTCCTATACTGTGACAGGGCTCTATAGGCCTCATAACTGGTCATCAGACAGTGTAGTATGGTAGTGTGGCCTCCCTCCAGGCAGAGACCAGTACAGTTATATTCAGACACATCCTGTAATTAACATTGCTTCATTTCAGAGGGGTAGCTGTTAGTCTGTAACAGGAAAAACTTAAAAAACAACAAGTAGTCCTGTAGCACCTTAGAGACTAACAAAAAACATAGATGGTATCATGAGCTTTTGTGGACATGACCCAGTTAGTGGGTTGTGCCCATGAAAGCTTTTGCTTTGGAATCAAGTCCGATTCAGGACAAATTCTTGCTTGTAAATTCCATGTCATTTCTAGTTTGCAACAATCTGATCTAGTGTCCCAGATTTGGGCCCTAGAACTGTAAAAAAACCCAAACTTGCTAGTCTGCAGCCATCCTAGCTTTGTGTCAAAAGCACTGTTATCAATGTTCCCTCTATTTTTTGCCATTAACGTGCAGAATAAATTTTGTTATGTGCACCTAGGCTCATAGTACTCCATATATGAGCCTGAGATTCCCGCAAATGGCATGCCTGAGAAAACCACCTGGATGGCCCAATCTTGAGAGGTAGAGAGCATGCACAGGTCTCACTGACTTCAACTAGTGTTGAAGGCACTCTGCGTTTTGCATGATTAGGCTCTTGATACTGAAAATTCAGCCACTGAGTTGAGTAGTCATTTGGATTACTTCAAGCACAGGTGAAAAAGATCTTGAGTTAAATTCTAGTTTCAGGCTTTAACTTAAAGTACCAAATTCTATGCTTAAGCATGAGTGAAGGAAAGCACAAACTTTGTTTCTTTATTGAATATGAACTGATGAGCATGCGCTCAAACACTTTGCTGAATTGGGTTTTGGAGGCAATAGTGTAAATCCACAATGCCATTATTAACATGACTGGATTAAGACTAGTTTAACTGAGAGTGGCATCTAATCAGCTAAGTACAGGCCTCCCTTATCTGGAGCTGAACACAAGTTCTGATGTAAGTGGGACAAGTGGGAGACTAGCCTGTATTGTGCCAGGAAGACTGGGAGAGAAGCCAGTAGAGGAAGAGAGGAATTACAGCACTGTAACCCCAAAGCTAAGGAACAGAATCCAGAGTGAGGGTAAGTTTGAGTTCCAGTAAACTGCATCAGGAACTCTTCAAGACAGGATGCAGGACTTCTTTTCTACAGGAGGCACCCAACTTGCAACCTCCCAAGTTCCGACCCCCCGCACTTACAAAAATGGTTGTAAGTGCGGAAGGGGCCAAAACCCCCCGACTTACATCCTTGGCCCACATTTACGATGGTGCACAGCACCTATCATAAATGAGGGTTTGAGTTATGATGCCCCCAACTTGCGACGCTTCCCCCAGAACCAATCGCGTTGCAAGTCGGGGGCCTCCTGTACCAGGAAAGTGACCTTTCTATTCTGGGACCACCAGGAATTAAATAAATTCAGACAGAAAGTCTAAAGTGTTCAGAGTACCAGTTTAGCCAGATTATGGGCCTTTTAAAACTCCCCAGGGCTAGATCCTGCATTTACATACATTGGAGAAAATCTAGAAGCCAGTGGAGTTGCTTCTGGATATCACTCACATCAGAATCTGGCCCCAGGGGATTTAAGAAATAAAGCTAAGGCATGTGCATCCAAAGATTCCCAAGGGAGCTTCTTATGTGTTTAAATAAGGAACTTGCTTGATAGCTGAGTTTCCTCTGCTCTCCCATCTCCTCACAAGAAAGCCTTTTGTACTGGTCAGGTTTAGAAGAGCTTTCAAAGCAAATGTGCAGCTGCATTCCATGGAATTGAAATTGACATGAAAAAGACTGCAGACGTTCCCACAGGCCGATGGCTCCAGCAATATCAAAACATCTGGGAGCAAATGTAAATCAGCAACATGCATGTCAGTAATGCTGTGTTTTCTACACGTAACATTCCCAAAGCTCACTACAGGGCCAAAGCCTTTAATCATCTGCAGCAGGGCACATGCATTGTAGGAGAGAACAGCAGCGGAAAATGAAGAGAAATAAGAGGAAACCTGTTGGCTGGAGACAGTGTTGGCCATCAATGAAATGATTTAATTGCAAATATTCCCTCGCTGAAAATTTTCCCAAATATGTTCTGAATTTAACCAATCTTTGCCAGGGCAGAACACGGAGGCAATGCCCTAGATGTCCATTTCTTTACAGAGCTAAGCAAAGCTCTGTAAAGCTATCCATCCTGATAAGTTTTATACCATGCTTACTGCCATACAATTCAAATCCTATCATTCATTTTCTAAAAACACCCGGTTCAGACCAGCCCCCAGTATGCTAGGTACTCTCCAGATGCACGGTAAGAAAAACAGATGCTCCAAGACATGCAAAGGGATAGTTCTTATCCTGATTTTGCCCAGCTATTTGTGCAGGGTCACCCCATTTAGAACAATCTCAATCTCATGAGCCCAAGCCCAGTGCTACAGCACAAGACCAACCTAGAGCTTTAAGTATAAAGCCACAGGACACTTAACATCTATCAGGAGGGCAGAGAAGAGGCATCTGGGTCTCATTCAAAGATATTTTTATGTCTTTTGCCCTTACGAACAAAAATGTGTGATTGTGTTAAAGGACTAAATCAAGCGCCAAACAGGAATCAAACAGGCTGCAGAGGAACAGTAGCGGTTCTGTCAACTGCCCTCTCAATCTGTTTCTGATTAAATGGAATCCATCCTCACACCCATCAACAGGCTCAGGAAAACAGAATCTGACTGCTCCAGGAGCAGTAGCATCAACATCTGCTTATAAAATTCTTTAGATCCACCATCCCACCCTGAGCGCGAGCTTGGACTTTGTGGCTTGGGGCCAAACACAAGGACTGGATTTGAAGAAGAAAAATTTCTAAGTAGTAAATAATAAAGCAATAAAATAGCTCTGGGTGTGGCTTTAACCACAAAATAGCAGTTCCTCCAAAATGCTTACTACTATGCTTATTTCCTCTGTAATGCTTCTCCATTCATGGCCATTACAATTATAGGAATTTCACAGAACTTGGACCCTCTAGATATATTTAAAGCTATGAGTCATGCAGAGTTAAATCTAAATGTGTATGTTTCATTAGATACAGACATACAAGTTTCTCTTTATTTGAAAAAAAATTTACTTTAGACATAATACATATTCCATGTGGGTTTAGATACAACCTGCTCTGTGGACATTGAATAGGATGTGTGGGTACAAAGTTAGATAGCTAGAAACAGAGACAGAAAAGATGCATAAGGTCTCCTCTTAATAGCCAGGAAATAAAATATGCTGGAACTTGGCATGGCTCACACTCAGAGATAAGATATGCCACGAAAAGAATGCAATTCTTTCCGGATTTCTCCACACAAACCCACTTAGGGTACGTCTACACTTGCTCCCTAGTTCGAGCTAGGGATGCAAATATAGGTGACCGAAAATGCTAATGAAGCAGGGATTTAAATATCCCGCGCTTCATTAGCATGATCTCGCCGGCACAAGATCATTTTTTGAGGAGTAACGTTAGTTCGAACCAAGGGGTTTGATTCGAACTAATGCGTCCCGGTGTGCACTTCCTGGTTCGAATCAGCTGTTGAGGGGAGTAACGCGCCGGCAAGATCATGCTAATGAAGCGTGGGATATTTAAATCCCAGCTTCATTAGCAATTTCAGTCGCCTACATTTGCATCCCTAGTTCGAACTAGGGAGCAAGTGTAGACGTACCCTTAGAGTTTTGTTACTGTTATAGTGAGATGTTCCTTCCAGCACAGCGGTTCCCAAACTTTTTGGCATCACGCCCCCTTTCTGATTTTTGAGAAACCCTCACGCCCCCCCCTCCCAAAAAAAATAGCAGCAAAACTTGGGGTGGGATTGACGGGGGTGTATGTGGCTGGATCTCCTCGCACCCCCCCTGGAATTTCTTCACGCCCCCCCAGTTTGGGAACCCATGTTCTAGCAAATGAGCGTACAGCTCTTTACTCTCCTCTATAGCTACTATGGTGGTTTCCACTAGCAGAAGGTCAATGCACAAATTTGCTCCAGTGCAGAGTGTCAGAGTGCAAGGCATATGCACTGGTTACTTCAACTCCTACTCATTCTCCTTATTTTGAAAGCTTAACTGAGACTCAAGAGGTGTAGAGACTTTATGCTGGCCCTCTGCACAAGGGTGAGTTTCTTGCAGAGACATTCCAGCATAAAAATGGCGGAACATGATGGGAGAACTCCAAATCTAGCATGTTCATTGTTAACTCTATGACATTCCTAGTGTGAAATCCTGACCAGTGAAGGCACTGCATCACCTCTGCCCTGCAACCTGAGGTGCCTCACAATGCTGTACAGCTGTAGCTTCCACCTGTGCATCTCACAAATGGCTTGCCCTTATGCAGGTCACACCCCGTCTGCTTTATAGCCACAGCTCTGACTCTAACAGCCTCTCAGCAAACACCAGCCACACTCTAGCTTCCAGCAGACTTGGTTACTATTTGAAGAGTGATCATAACACACTCCCAAGTCCCCAATTTTCTGCCCAGAATTGTGTGTTCTACCTTCTTTTGGACAGTTCAGATATTTTAGGTCTGGTGTCCCTTTAGATAGTTACCACAGAGCTCAATTGAACTACAACACTGGGTTAGTTTTGATTAAAGAATAAATCAAGTTTATAAGTTTAGCTGTTAAGTAAATGAAAGTTAAAAATGGTTATAAGTGCAATAAAGATCAAATGGTTTCTGAGACTAAAACTAGGCTTGGTTCAAGGTATAGGCTCCGACCAATCAGAAAGACATGATCCTTCCCAAAGTCAAAGAGCTGATTTTTTTTTGGTCTTATTTGGTGTAAGAGAGATGGACAGAGAGAGATGCTTGTGGGTTTTTTGCCCTTCTCTTTTATAGTTCATTCACCCTCTGAAAAATATTTTCCTGAGATACCTAGTTAAACCTCTTTCCAGCTGAGAGCAAGGAAACAGGGTAGGAGGAGGATACCTCATGTTATTTCTTTTCATCTGTTCATGATTAAATGCAACTTTTCTTTGGCTTCTTTTTTTCCTCTTCTTGCTGTCAGAGGACTCTTTTTACAGCTTGTATGCAAATAGAGATAAACACCCAACCCTTTAAGATAGGCCTGCTTCACCTAATTACGGCTACATGCATTTGAACATATGCCTTTATCATTGGATTGCATAATTTGACCATAAGGTTGGTAAACACATTTCACTATGATATTATTGATTAGTGAGTTATTAATTTTTCACATACTTCACAAGGAATATTTTGCACAAAGATTATTATAATAGAGCGTAGGGTGTGTAATGCTGTCTGGAACAGCTTACAAATGTGAGTGCCTACATCAGGGCAGACACCTCAAATTGGTGATATCTATTATTATGCATGGCATTGGAAAAGGTTCAGAAATGGGCAACAAAAATGATTAGGGGTTTAGAACGGGTCCCATGTGAAGAGAGATTAAAAGACTGGGACTTTTCAACTAAAAAAAGAGGAGACTAAGGGGGGATTTGATAGAGGTCTATACAATCATGACTTGTGTGGAAAAAGTGAATAAAGAAAAATTATTTACTTGTTCCCATAACATAAGAACTAGGGGTCACAAATGAAATTAAGAGGTAGCAGGTTTAAAACAAACAGAAGGAAGTTTTTCTTTGTGAAGTGCACAGTCAACCTGTGGAACTCCTTGCCAGAGGATGTTGTGAAGACCAGAACTTTAACAAGATTCAAAAAAGAACTAGGCAAATTCAGGGAGATTAGGTCCATCAATGGCTATTAGCCAGGATGGGTAGGAATGGTATCCCTAGTCTCTGTTTGTCAGAGGTTGGAAATGAATGACAGGAGAGGGATCATGTGATGATTACCTGTTCACTACCTCTGGGGCATCTGGCATTGGCCACTGTCAGAAGACAGAATACTGAGCTAGATGGTCTGACCAGTATGGCCATTCTTATGTTCTATATATTTGAAAGAGTTTGTGCGTGCGTGCGTGCGTGCGTGTGTGTGTGTGTCTATCTGTAACTAAGTCTGTTTGTTCAAGAACTCCTCCTAAATGGTAAAAGCCAGGACTACCAAATTTGGTATGCAGCTTCCTCTTATCCTAACTTAAAACAAAGTAAGGGTTTGATTGTGCAGGGGTGGGGGCTGAAGCCTTCCCCCCTCTGGTTCATATGAGGATGCATAAAACCATACAAAAAAGAGACAATCACTAGGCAGGTGAAAGGCACACTCCCGCCCCGCCCCCCCCCCCCATCCAGGACTGTCCCAGCTCCAAACCTCCCACTCTCCCCCCCGCCCCCCCATTCATAAGGGAACATTGCTGACTGTTCCCATTCATCCAGGAGTGAGGGAAAGTGCACCGTTTGCTGCATTCCTCACTCTTGCTGAGGAGTTCCAGGGCAGATGAACCTGAACCTGCCCTAGCTGGGAGACATGCACCCTTCCTTCGCCTGTGCCTGCTGGAGCTGCAGCAGCCACGGAAAAGTGCTTCTTACTTGGCCCCAGGCAGCTGCAATGAGAGAGGGCTGGAGCAGTCCTCTCTCCCTGGGGAAGTCTCCATACTGAGCCCCTCATCCCCAGCCCCACCCCAGAGCAACAATTTAAATGAAGCACAAAAATTAAGGGTCCGAGCAATGCCAGGTAAATCTTCTAGAGCTATATAATCAGATTTTACCAAGCCCATAACAAATGTGTCCTTGTCCTGGACACACAGACTCTCCCCTTAAACTCTCCAGCCTCTCTTACCACCAGACAAACTGGACTTTGTGATAAATTGTCACCAACACCGAAATCATACCACATTCCAATTGCTTCCAGTACCAAGAGACCAGGCACTTATCCCCACTCAGCTGGTACCCCAGATTGCATAACCCAAAGACAACACCTGTAGCCAATCCTGTAATAAAATATCTAAAGGTTTATTGAATAGTAAAGAGGAATGAAAGAGTTATTCACAGGTTAGAGCAAGCAAACGTGGACAAATGAGTTACAGTCTAAATCCAAAGTGGAACAGAGATGTAGTGATCTTTCAGGGTGCCCCAGGCCACTGTCCATATGAATCTCTGGCTTCAGTTTGGTGTCTCTGGCCCAGAGTTCATACAGTGCAGAAATGGAAATTCAACTCTATTTCCTGCTTCCAGCAATCAAAGCCTTGCGATGAGGCCTTCTGCATGTACTTTCATGGAACTTTGTGAATGGCTATCCTCCCTGGAAGCACAGGGACACCCAAACGAGACCCGGTTGTAGAAGCAGCATGTTTGCAGCGATGCACCAGACCATCTGTTGGCTTCCTTGTTTTGTGAAAGGACTGTCTCAGCTCCTTTATTTTAACATGGCATTGTTGGGAGTCCCTGGAGTATTCTCTTTCCACCAGGCACTTGGCTATCTTCGTATACGTAGCAGCATTTCTTTTGCTGTTTTGGAGCTCTGAGAGAATAGATTCCTCTCCCCACACCTTGATGAGGTCCAAGTTCTCCTGCAGACTCCATGCTGGCACTCTTTTGTGCCCCTGGGAACTAGAGCTCATAGGACTTGAACTCATGGCCACGTGTGCGGCTCAGGTGTGCTACCTGCTCTGAGATGTGCTCCTAAGGCTGGCCACATGGGAAAGGAAATTCAAACTTTCCTGGGTCTTTTCCTGTTGGAAAGCAGTACAGGTGCAAGTTCTGGCCAGAGCAGTGACAGCAGGCTACTATAGGATGCCTCCCAGAGGCAAAGAGCATTGACTTTCTCAATGCTGGGACTACACTATCATAAATTCTGCCATGCAAGGTTGAAATTTGTGTTACTCCTTGTAAAAAGCAGGAGTACCTGAAACTGACATCAGCTACTCTTAAAGTTGACGGAATGGCCTTGGTAGCATGGACTCATTGTTTAGAAAAATCAATTTTATGTGCCTAAATTTGACCTGAACTCCTACTGTAGACCAGGCCTCAAGTTGCATGGGGTGCTCAGAAAGAGAACCTACCCTAAAAGAGATGAGGTCACAGGATCAAGAACTGCAGGTGCAAGGAGGACTGTGCAGGCTTGGGCCCCATGGGACAGACAGTAATTAAAGATTCTTTTAGATTTAATAAAGTAGAACCCCAACAGGTTTTTTCATCTTACATCCGGGTGGATTATGTGGAGTTCTCAAGAGTCCTGAGAGTAGGGAAACTGAGGTATTGAGTGCCTGTAGTGCCACAGGTCAGCAGGGTGCTTTACAGATCAGGAATGTTGTAGGACCCTGTTTCCACATGTGCTGGAACAATGTGTAAAGTGGGGATATTACCCAAACTGCATTTGCTCAACAAAACTTTTATCATTCCCGGGTGCTAACCTCCTCCACCCCCCATGATCGGCAAAGTTCTGCTGCAGCAGGAAAGGGCTGCTGCCCACAAAGCAAAATCCGTTTGTTGGGGGTAGAAGTATTATGTCAGCAAAAATGACAAAGCCTTACCGCTAAAAGCTGCGTAGTGTGGACATACCCTTACAGTCATCTGGATGTGTCATCACAACCAATGAGCTAATCTAGCAACGAATTGCCTGAGACACTCAAACTCAACCATTTATAGCTCAACAAAAGGGTCCAAGAGTGGGAGCAGGCGCTCCAGCCAAGAAAGCAAACACAGCTGCACCGGTTGTGGCTTCTCAAGCCACTAGTGCTGAAGGAGTGCTGCTCGCGTTTTGCTGCTAGAGACAACAGGCAGGCAAGAATGTCGCTATGTGAGTACATGTAGGAGTAGCCACCAGTAGGCCCTGAAACAGAGCTTATCACCCCCTTCCCTGAACCGCTAGTCCTGGAAGAGGGGTGGCAGGATCCCACCACCACAGGTGACCCTGATAGCCTCCCCTTGTATTCAGGGAGTGCAAGTAGGGGGAAGGGGATTCTATTGACTCACTGTGCAACAGCACCGGTGGGGAGAAGGGTCAGTGTGCCTTTCCCTTCTCCCACATCCACCCAAGAGAACTAGGATCTGATCATTGACTTCCAATACTGCAGACTCACAAATCACTTATGTGGCTAGATCTGCTTGGAGACCCTGGGGGGAGGGGGGGGGTTGAATCTCCATGGCTTTATCCCTTGTGTAGACATTTATTCCTCTGCCATTCTGATTTACTTCCATGTTGCAGGTGAGATTGATACAAGAGGAATAAAGCCCTTTTTTTCCCTTGGTGGCTCTTTCACAGGGGGTGCCAAAATATGGCTCACAGGCCAGATTCAGCCTGCCTAACTGCTGGATCCAGCTCACCACTGTCCCATGGCCCAGCAGGAGCTTTGGGCAGGCTCTCCCTACCTGCTGTGCTCCCTGCATACTACTCAATGTGCAGCAGCAGCAGCAGCAGTCAAAAAAGCAAACAAAACATTAGGAATCATTAAAAAAGGGATAGAGGAAAAGGCAGAGAATATCTTATCACCTCTCTAAATCCAGGGTATGCCCACATCCTGAACACTGTGTACAGATGTGATCACCTCATCTAAAAAAAACAAAAAAACACTGGCATTGGAAAAGATTCAGGAAAGGGCAACAAAAATGATTATAAGTTTGGAATGGTTCTCGGAGAGAGATCAAAAAGAGTAGGACTTTTCATTTTAGAAAAGAGATTAAGGGGGGATATGATAGAGGACTATACAGTCATGACAGGTGTGGAGAAAGTGAATAAGGAAAAGCTATTTACTTGTTCCCATAACATAAGAAGAAAGAGTTACTCACCTATATAGTAACATCTGTCCTTTGAGATGTGTGTCCCTGTGGGTGCTCCACTGAAAGGTGTCGGGCTCATCCCGGCGCCGCAGTCCGGAGATTTTTCTGTAGCAGTAGCCCCTGGAGGACCGTGCATGCGCAGAAGCCGTGCCATTCGCGCCCTTTCTGTGACACGTGGTCCGTTTCGCCAGTTCCTCCTAGCCAGAACATCTGAAAAAATACAGAAGGACAATAGTTCCGAAGCAGGGAGGAGGGCGGGTCGTGGAGCACCCACGGGGACACACATCTCGAAGAACAGATGTTACTACACAGGTGAGTAACTTTTTCTTCTTCTTCTTCTTCGAGTGGTGTCCCCGTGGGTGCTCCACTGAAAGGTGAGTGAAGCAGTGACCCAGAATTCATCTTGTGCTTCAGCGTCAAGGTCTTTGCACCATGGAGAGCACTGCGTGCGCCACTGCCACATCTGTAGCCAGGACACACCGAAGGACGTAGTGCCTGGTGAAGGTTGATGCAGAGGACCACGTAGCGGCCCGGCATATGTCACAAAGTGGCACACCCTTAAGAAATGCCGTAGAGGTAGCCACGCTTCTGTCCGAGTGAGCTTTTGGTCTGCCAGGCAAGGGTTTGTTTCTCAGAGAGTAACAACGGGTGATACAGGTTATGATGTGAGAGGAGATGCATTGGGAGGAGAGCTGTTCGCCCTTGGAGCGGTCCGCTACCGACAACAGGAGACGTTGTGACTTTTGAAAGGGACGTGTCCTATCCAGGTAAAAGGCAAGTGCTCGTCTAAGGTCCAGTGTGTGTAGGCGTGCCTCCTCTGCTATAGCATGTGGCTTTGGGTAGAAGGTATGTAGAGTGACAGGTTCATTGAAATGAAAAGGCGAATTGACTTTTGGCAGAAAGGCGGGGTGACTACGTAAAGTTACTCCCTGCTCTGTGAATAATGTATAGGGAGGGTTAGCAGACAACGCCACCAGCTTGCTCATGCGACGAGTGGATGTAATAGCCAGCAGGAAACACACTTTCATGGTAAGAATTTTCAAAGCACAAGTTGCCAGTGGCTCAAAGGGTGGTTGAGTAAGGGTATCCAGTACAAGGCCCAGATCCCAAGGTTCTGGGAGCGGTTTGCGTGGCGGGTAAAGATTCGCGATGCCTTTCAGGAACCTTTTGGTGAGTGGGTGGGCGAAGACTGAGTAGCCATCGATAGGTAGGTGGAAGGCGGAAATTGCTGCCAAGTGTACTCTAAGTGTAGATAATGCTAGGCCTCCCAACTTCAAGTGAAGGATGTATTCCAGAATTCGCTGAATCAGGACTGAGGAAGGGACAAAGTTATTTGTTTGGCACCAAGATTGAAAACAACGCCACTTATAAAGGTAAGATTTCTGTGTGGTTTGCCGCCTGCTATGTATCAGGATGTCCTTGACAGCCTGGGAACACGCTAACTCCAAGCCTTGGAGCCAGTCACAAGCCACGCCGCCAAGTGTAGTCAATCGATGTGGGGGTGAAGGAGCGATCTGTGCTCTTGTGACAGTAAGTTGTGTAACTGTGGTAATTGTCGTGGTTGGGATGCCGACATTTGCATCAGCTGGGTTATCCATGTTTGACGGGGCCAGAAGGGTGCTATTAATATCACGGTAGCTCGATCTGTGGCTATCTTTTCTAGCACCTTCGGAATAAGTGGGATCGGAAGGAAGGCATACAAGAGGCTGTGCGTTCCCCAGTCCATAAGGAAGGCATCCCCCTGAGAATTGGTTCTGACGCCTGCTCTCGAGCAGTAGAGACGGCACTTCTTGTTGCGCTGAGTAGCAAACAGGTCTATAGTGGGGTATCCCCAGGCTTCGAAGAGAATGAGGGCCACCTGGCTGAGCAGTTCCCACTCATGCTGTAGATGAAAGGACCTGCTCAAAGCATCGGCAATGGTATTGCTTTTGCCTGGGAGATATGCCACAGTGAGAGTAATCCCGTGGTGAATGGCCCAATTCCACAAGCAAATGGACTCTGCACAAAGGGATCTGGCTCCGCCCTGGCGGTTGATGTAGTAGACCATACAGATATTGTCAGTGAGGATTTGCACTATGGCTCTGCGGATCCATTGCATGAAATGTCTGCAGGCATTGAAGACAGCCCGCAGCTCTAGAAAGTTTATATGCAGGAGTGACTTGTGCTGCAACCATAGACCTTGAACTTGGTGATGACCCATGTGCACACCCCACCCAACTAGGGATGTGTCCATGGTGATTTGAATGGATGGTTTCTGGGCATGAAAAGGTACGCCAACTAGCGTATTACTTGGATCGAGCCACCATACCAGGGAATCTCTCATGTGACCAGGAAGAACCACCAGTTTGTGAGTACCGTGAATGCCTGGCTTGTAAACTGTGAGAACCCAATGTTGGAGGCATCTCAGATGAAGGCGTGCATGGGGGACGACATAAGTGGTGGCCGCCATGTGACCCAGGAACCTCAAGCAGGTAAGTATGGTGGACTTCGGAGCAGTAAGCAGGACGTTTGCTAGATCTCGAATGGTCTGTGATCTGTCGAGAGGTAGGTATGCGGCAGCGGTTTTGGAATCCAGTCTCGTTCCAATGAACTCGAGCGACTGGGAGGGAGTTAGAGAAGACTTTGGTATGTTTATAAGGAGGCCTAACACCTCGAATATGTCCTTGGTGGTATTGACTGCCATTCGTGCCTCTTCCACAGTAGGGGCCTTTAAGAGGCAGTCGTCCAGGTAAGGAAAAATTGTGATGCCTGTGCGGCGGAGGTAAGTGGCTACAATGGCCAGGGTCTTGGAAAACACCCTCAGTGCCGCAGAAAGACTGAACGGTAACACCGTGTACTGGTAGTGGTCGTCTCCCAGGGTGAAACGGAGAAACCTCCTGTGGGCTGGATGTACCGTTACGTGAAAATACGCATCTTGGAGTTTTGAGAGACGCGAACCAATCCCCTTCGTTCAGTGCCGGAATGATAGAGGCTAGTATAACCATCTTGAACTTTTGTTTCCGCAGATGCCGGTTCAGTCCGCATAGATCTAGGATAGGTCTCCATCCCCTGGACTTCTTTTGCATGAGGAAGTACCGAGAATAGAAGCCTTTGCCTCTGAACTCATATGGGACCCTCTCCACTGCTCTGATGGTAAGTAGACGAGAAACCTCTTGTCGCAACAGAGGTTCGTGAGATGGGTCCCTGAAAAGGGTCAGGAGGGGAAGGGTGGGAGGGGGTCAAGTTGAAAAAGGAATGGCGAGACCGGAGGCGATGATCTCTCTGACCCACCGATCTGTAGTTATGGCACACCAGCGGATGTAGTAGGGTCTTAGGCGATGGCGAAAGAGCTTGGTATGCTCGTGAGAAGCCTCTGGAAGGGGAATAGTGCGCAGTCTCTCGACGGACACGTCAAACTTGCTGCCTCGATTGTTGTTGGTTCGACGTCTTGTTAGTTTGTTGACGTCGCCGCTGTGGTTGTTGTCTGTGCCTAGTCTGGTCATAGGGCCGGAATCTGGGAGCGGCATATGAGAAAGGCCTTTGCCTGTTGTATGGACCAAACTTCTTACGCCAGAAGGGGGGAGTGTACATCCCGAGTGACCTCAGGGTGGTGTGTGAGTACTTCCCGGAATGAAACACTTGATCTGTGTTTTGGGCAAAGAAAGCATGCCGATCAAAGGGTAGGTCCTCAACCTTAGGCTGGAGGTCCCTGGGCACAGAGGCAAGGTGAAGCCACGACACCCAGCACATAACCACAGACGTCGCCGTTGTTTGCGAGGCCATATCGGCGATGTCAAGGGCAATTTGGAGGGCGGTGCGCGCTGATGTGTAACCCTCCTGTACCACCACCTTGAGGATCTGTTTCTTGGGCTCAGGCAAATATTCCAACAGTGGTACCAACTTGGAATAATTGTCAAAGTCGTGGTTGGCCAACTGGGCTGAATAATTGGCCATTCTGAGGGTTGCTGTGGCCGAAGAATAAACCTTCCTGCCCAAGAGATCGAGGCATTTTGCTTCTCTGTCCTGCACTGTGTTTCTTGTCTGCGCTATCTTGGACTTTTGCTGTGCCGCGTCCATAACAATGGAGTTGGGTGGAAGATGAGTGAACAGGAATTCCGCATCCTTGGCATCAACAAAGTACTTTTTATCGGCACATTTGTTTGTAGGGGGCACAGATGCCGGGGTCTGCCAGATGTCATTGGAAATTTCTAATATGGCCTCATCAAAAGGTAGGGCCAATTTTGGTTTGGTTGACTGTCGCAAATTCCTCAGGAGAGCATGTTGTTTCTGTGGCACATCTGAGGTGCACAAGTTCTGAGAGTGAGCGACTCTCTTGAACAAGTCTTGAAATTGCTTGTAGTCATCTACCGGAGAAGAGTCTCCAGGGAAGACTGTGTCATCCGGCGATGAAGACGACTGGTCTGTAGGAGAGTTCATGTGTTGCTCCTCGCAAACAGGGGAGCGATTATCATCCCTCTCATGCTGCGTGGAAGTTGAGGGGGCGTCCCCCGTGGGTGGTGGTGGAGCCTGCCCCAGAGGGATAATTTCTTGGGTAGGAAGATGCGGCAATCGAGAACGAGGACACTCTGGAGAAATTGATGGTGAGTGAGCTGCACTACAGGAATGCGTATGGTGTCGGTAGTAGTGAGTGTAGTGACTACTGTGGTGATGCGGAGAGCGCCGAGGAGAATAGGAAGTGACGCTCCCGTATCGGGAGTAGTGTGATCGAGATGGAGACCCCGAACGGATTGTATAATGAGACAGAGATCTGGACCGGTATGAAAAGTAATACCTGGGAGGTGTACGTGATCTCCATGGGGATCTCCAGTAATGGCGAGATGGTGACCTGTACCGACTGTGATCATGCCTGTCTGTACCTGTACCGACTGTGATCATGCCCCACGTTGTTAAACATGGGGACGGTGACTGCTCAGGCGAGAACACCGGACTGTCAGGAGTGGGAGAAGGAGTACGTATATACCGAGCCTTCCTTTGCGTCTTGGTTGGCAAGATGGACCTCTGTGCTGGAGGAGGGGGTGGACTGGCTGGCACAGACAAGACTGATCCGACCTCCGATACACTCTGGTCTATGGAAGGTGATCTAGGCACTGGGGATGTCGGTGACGGGTGTACAAGTGAAGCCCCCGGTGCCGTGATGTTGCCCGGTGCCGAAGAGCCAGATGCATCGCATGGGCTGGTTGGCGCTGCTGTGTCCTTCAGTGCCGTATCCCTTCTCGGCATCGTCTCGTGTCTCGGCGCCGGCTGGTGTCTCGGCGCTGTCTCGTGCCTTTGTGCAAGCTTGTGTCTTGACACCGTCTCATGCCTCGGCGCAGGCTTGTGTCTCGGTGCTGCTTCTGGCCTTGGTGCCAGCTCAGGCCCCGTCACCGAGTTGTCCCGCACCACCAATCTCGGTGCCATACGGCCCTTTGGTGCCGACTCGGCTACCAGTGCCATTGACGGTGCCGACTCGGGTCTTTGCACTGTTTTTGGCGCTTAGTCTCGCGTCACTGTGACTGGTGCTGATTCCGGGCAGCGCGGCTCGTGCGATGCCGACCCCAATGTAGGAGAGATTGTGGGGCTATGCGCCGGAGTGCTACAGGACTTAGAAGACTTAGCCGTGGCATGTCTCGACGGCAAGCCTGAGGTACCTGGTGCATCTCCCGCACTCGCGCTTCTAGGCTGAGCGGGACCCTTCCCCTCGTGGGACTTACGGGGTTGAATATCTTTTTGCTGTTCAGGAGGCAGCGGTTGAAGCGCTTTGTTAAACAGCCGCATCTTGAGCCGCATCTCCCTATCTCACCTGGAGCAGGCCGCTAGCTTGGAACAATGGCTGCATTTTTGGGGGATATGGCCTGCCCCGAGGCACCTTATGCATCTGGAGTGTCCATCCAATGTAGGCATGGCGTCTCCACAAGACGTGCATTTTTTGAAACCCGGGGAGCCGGGCATTTTCAAGGCGTCTGTCAGACTAAAAACTAAAAGAGTCTGTGGAGTAATGTTGAACTATGTACAGTACTAAAAAGTCTTTTTTTTTAAAAACTAACTAATTAGAACTGTAAGACACTAACTAACTATAAGGTAGGGGCTGAACTGGGATGAAAAGAAGAGGTAAAATGACTAATTCTGCTTTCTCCTCAGGCGGAGGCAGGAGCTCGTCCAAACTCTGTCTGCGACCGTGGATGGTTAGGAGGAACTGGCGGGATGGACCACGTGTCGCAGAAAGTGCGCGAACGGCGCAACACGGCTTCTATGCATGCGCGGTCCTCCAGGGGCTACTGCTACAGAAAATCTCCGGATTGCGGTGCCGGGACGAGCCCGACACCTTTCAGTGGAGCACCCATGGGGACACTACTCGAAGAAGAACTAGGGGTCACCAAATGAAATTAATAGGTAGCAGGTTTAAAACAAACAAAAAGGAAGTTTTTCTTCACTCAGCACGCAGTGAACCTGTGGAACTCCTTGACAGAGGATGTTATGAAGACAAGGACTTTACCAGGCTTCTAAAAAGAACTACTGTAGATAAATTTATGGAGGTTAGATCCGTCCATACTTATTAGCCAGGATGGGTAGGAATGATATCCCTAGCCTCTGTTCATCAGAGGCTGGATATGGATGACAAGAGAGGGATCACTTGATGATTGATTGTTTTATTTACTCCTGTTGGGGTACCTGGCATTGGCCACTGTCAGAAGACAGGACACTGGGCTAGATGGACCTTTGGTTTGACCCAGTATGGCTGTTCTTGTTATGTTCTCTGTGTGCCATTTGCCCTTGGGGGAAGGGCTTCATACACTGTCCCACCCCCAGCACAATCTTGCAGTTCTGAGACCTGGGCCTTGCTTGTGGTCCAGGTAGTGCATAACCCTCCCCCTCCCTCCACACCAGGTGTGTAGTGCACAGAGAGTGCATGGACCCTGCAAGCCAGCTGCTTCAGGTAAGCACCTCCCAACTAGAACCTGCACCTGGTACTCCACCCCTACCTTCCCCCAACCCTCTGTTTCCCCCCACCTCCCGCCCCTGCACTGCTTCCCCAGGTCACAACCCAAATCCTCTGCACCCTCACTCCTGCACCCCTACTCTCTCCCAGACCCTATACCCAAATCCCCTGTCCTCTTCTGCTCTAGCTTACAACCCAATCCCCGGCTGCAGGTCACAACCCCTTCCAGACCCTGCAACCCCTCCTCCAAGTCAGACTCCTCTCATGCATCCACCCTCTCCCAGACCATGCACCCCCTCCTGCACTCTGATCTCCTGCCCCAGTCACAACCCCCTCTTCTTCCTGGGGAGTCAAGGGTAAAATACTGTGTTCTGAAACACATTAATGAGAAGAGACTAAGCTTTTAGCCAATGGGCAAATACTGAAGAGCCAGCAGAAATATTCTCCCCTCCATTAATACTATCTATAGGTGTGCAGCTATAAATGCCCCAGCAGGAAGGCAAGCATGGTGGGTAAGTTTTTTGAAGGATGGGCTAAAAAAAATTGGAATGTGATAAAACTGATGCTGAGGTTTTAATTCAAAAGCCTGACCCCCCTCCACAGCATCAATACAGGTGTCCCCAGGAGGCAGAAGGACTAAAATCTACCACTGACATTTTGTAAGAACAGGGTGTTATTGTGCAAATGCTAGTATTAATAATGCCCCACTTTGGCCTGTACTGAAGGGGGATGGGGAAACCTGGTGAAGGACAGTGAATTTTAGAGCATTAAATGCAGTAACCCCAGCCACTACTGGAACAGTGGCCAAGTAGAATCCTAGGGCTGGAAGAAACCTCAGGAGATCGAGTCCAGCCCCTGCCCAAAGCAGGACCAACCCCAACTAAATCCCCTACTTCAAGTACCAAGTAGTAGTTGCTGCAGTAGCAGCAGGTGCACAGTAGTTCTCAGTAATAGATGTAGCAAATGCCACTTTTGCCATTCCCTTGCACCTTGAGTCTTGGTACAAATTTGGGTTCACTAACAAGGGACAATAGTTCTGTTTCACAAGAGTCCCCCAGGTTTTCATATCACCCCTGCAATTTGTCACTCTCATGGGTTTAAGATATGGGAAAAATTGACATCTGAAGTCGAGAGAGTAATATCCTATGTGATGATATATTGGCGCATGCAGACAAAGAGGAGAAAGTTGACAGGATAACAGAATGTTACAGATCATCCAAGATATCTTATTCAAGGTTCAAAGTAGCAAGACCCAATGGTACAGCAAGGGATAAAAGTGTTTAGGGGTCATATTGGGAAAAGAGGGATCAACCACAGATGCACAATGGATGGAACTGATTGGAAAACTTCCTGCCCCCTACTGATATGGCATTCCTAAGAGCTGTTTTGGGAACTCTGAACTTCTGGAGAGATTGTATTGAAATGTTTGCTGGCAAAAGTTGCCCACTGTATGGGAAAAGGCAGCAATGGGAGTGGAGGCCTGAGCAATCAAAACCTTGCTTTGGAAAAGGATTTGGGCCAGGCCCCCGCCCTAGCATATCCAGAGGTGGAAGAGCCATTCTTCCTGCAATTGGCTAGCAGGGATGTAGCACTGGGAGAAGCACTGGTACAGAAGCAAAGCACAGGGAAATTACAAATCGTGGCCTATGTGTCCAAAACACTGAATTAGACTGAGCAAAATGTCACCCCATGTGAGACACAGTACTTGGCCTTGGTTTGGCCCTAGCAGTTTTGGGAGTATATAAATGGAGGATCCAAAGTCATAGTAGAAGAACTACTCACCTGCAAGACACAGCCTAAGATAAGATCTGCCAAGAATTTTTGCATGGCCTGATGTGCAGCAACCATAATCCAGACAAGAGTGTGTTATACTTGAAAGAATTACACGGGATCTTTTTCAGGGTGATAAGGCAAAACACCACATTTATTGATAATGTAGCATGCATCTTTACCAACAGCCTAAAAGACCATTCCTCTCTGCAAACCAAGAAGGGTGGCCGGCAGTTATAGTTACTTAACATTTATTCTTAAATTAACCATTACACTACACCTATTTATTCTATCATTAAGCTACATTACACAAGACATTATTACATTATAAAAGTCTGATGTCTACAAGTGACTGTGTCTGCCCGACAGGAAAGTTTGCCTACCTGATCAGGATTGATGAGCGGAGTATTGCATGCTTAGCATGTGTATTTGGCAATTGTTAACAGAGAAGAAGGATATTACTGTGTAAGGCTCTTTCATTGGTAAAAGGTCCTGCAAATCTGCAGGAATTTATCTCCCACGCCATAGGAATAGGGTAAGAGTGGTTGCCTCTCGAACAGTGGTGGGCAACCTGCAGCCTATAGGCTGCATGCAGCCCACTGGAGTTCCAGCTGTGGCCTGTGTACCCCCTTCCCTCACACTTCCTGTGCACTTTCAGAGCACCCTGAATCCGCTGATTTGTGATCTGTCCCTACTCCCCCCCTTCCTTCACGGAGATTAAAATGCCACAAATCAGCTGTTCAAGATCTGGGAGGGCGGGAAGAAGCACAGTTAAAATATATAAATCAGCAGAGGAGTAGGAAGTGTGGGGCTCCAGTGCCCCAGTGGCGTGGGGGAAGAGGGCAGACAGGGTGTGTGGGCCACAGTTGGAACCCCAGTGGGCCAAAGGCCACAAGTTGCCCAGCACTGGTAATCATGTGGCCCACTGAGTCAAAGGAGGGCCACTCATGTGGCATACTCACTAGTCTTGGACCAGAACAGCCTCTGTCTGTGGTTGGGCCCCCACAGGACTGGAGCAGCCCCCTGTCCACTCTAGCCCCCTTCAGTTAACGGTTAAAAGCCAGCTCCCCATGCACACTGCTTCCTGGGGATCAGCCTCCCCCCACTTCACACAACTGCCTCTGTCAGTCAGGCCGCCTGAGGGTCCCTGGGTTGAGACACAGAGTAGTGGGTGGGCCTGGGTCCCCTCCTTCACCTTTGCACTGTACCTTGACACAATAGAGCATGGCTGATAAAGACTGTGGTTTGCCCCAGAGGTTTGCCTAGACTTTGGATGAGGTGAAAAGAAAAACAGCTCTACCAAGTGTTATCAAGTTAACCACCCTGGGCTGGATTCCAGGCTCCATTGCTAATCATAAGGCAACATTTGCAGTATTGATGAATTTTCTGAGTCCTCTGTGAAAAAAGCATCACTGTAAATTGAAACTGCTTAAGGAAGTGAGTCAAATGTTTCACAATCCAACTGATAGTGCATCCTTGTGGTCATAGAAGACATGCTTTTGTAAAACATAACCAAAAGCAGAACTAAAAAGACAATATCTCTTCTGTGTGGGAATATGCTGTCAAATAGTTCAGTTAAGGAGGCTTATACCAATAATGGCATATTTAGGAATGCAAAGTAGAATCTTAGGAAACTGTCAACGAAAACAAATCATGTCTGACCTGAGGTAGAAAAATCAGAGCTTGGAGGAAATTTCATGCAGAAAGGTTGAAGAACCCAAAAGAAAGAGTTAGTATGAAAATGTTTCCTTGGTTTCTGCCATTGCACTAGCAAGATACTCTGCATGTATCACAGGTGCATAAATTCTAAGGCCAGAAGGGACAATTGTGTTCATGTAGTCTGACACGCCATATAATGCACAGTAGAGCATTTTCCCATAATTCCTAGAATAGATCTCTTAGAAAAAAATATCCAGTCTTGATTTCAAAATTGTGATGGAGCATTCATTATGATTCTTGCTAAATTGTTCCAGGGGTTAATTTATCTCACTGTTAAAAATGTACACCTTATTTCTTGCCTGAATTTGTCTAATTTTATTTTCCAGGCATTGGATCTTGTTACACCTTTGCTAAACTGAGGAGCCCTCTATTAGCAAATCTTTATTTCTAAGGTAGGTGCTTATAAACTGTGATGAAGTTATCCATCACCTTGGGTATGTCTACACTAGCTCATTAGTTCGAGCTAGTTAGGCAAATGAGGGCAACCGGAGTTGCAAATGAAGCCCGGGATTTAAATATCCCAGGCTTCATTTGCATGTTCCCAGGTGCCGCCATTTTTAAATCCCCCTTAGTCCGAACTAACTGCCCGCAGCTAGATGCGGCAGTTAAATGTTAATTCGAACTAACTCCTTAGTTCGAATTAAGTGTTACTCCTCGTGGAATGAGGAGTAACAGTTAATTCGAACTAAGGAGTTAGTTCGAATTACCATTTAACTGCCGCGTCTAGCTGCGGGCAGTTAGTTCGGACTAAGGGGGATTTAAAAATGGCGGCGCCCGGGAACATGCAAATGAAGTCCGGGGTATTTAAATCCTGGGCTTCATTTGCAACTCCAGTTGCCCTCATTAGTTCGAGCTAGGTAGGCAAATGAGGGCAACTAATCAGGGAGCCATCCCCGGGAGCTAAACCTGCTGTGGCTCTGCCTTTTAAATGTATTAAGAGCCGACAGGCTCTTAATACATTTAAAAAACAGAGGCGCAGTGTCTGAGACTGGGCACGAGCCAGGAATCAGCTGATTCCTGGCCCGCACCTGGTCCCTGCTACCTCTCTGCCTCCCCATCTCCCACAGAGAGGGTGTTGGGGGAACCGGCTTTTAACCAGTTCCTGCTCCCCACCCCTTGCTGCTTCTGACAGAGGTAGCAAAAGCGGCGGGGCGGGGGGGAGAGAAGCGACTAATTGAGGGACCAGTTGACTATCTGATAAGCTTATGCTTATCGGATAGTTGACTAGTTGCTTACATCCCTAGGTGGCATAGAGGAGAAGAGTTATATTTTGATGCAAATCATTTTATTTTTAGTGGGAAGAGAGGGGGGATTTTTGCTCCGTTTCTGGAAAAACAGCATTTTGTTCTATGAACTGAAATGTGCAACTTCCCCCATAGGTCTGGGCTACAAAGGTTAGTTATTTCTGGCTGCACAATCCCAGCCTAAAGAGGTTACAGTCTGAGCAGACAGACAAATGTGGGAGGGCAACTGAGGCATAAAGGGATACAAATTGGTCCAGGTCATCAGGTCAGTTGCAGAGCCATAAAATAATCCCATGTATCCTGACTTTCAGGGCAGTACCTGGAAGATTACTGCCTCTTCGCATCAGCCCCCAACTCTTGAGAGCTAGGCACATTATACTCATGTGACCCTAGCCCCCCCTCACCTGAATTCACACACTACACACTTCAGCAATAATATTTGTACAAAAATATGACTTGTGAAGCTAGTACCCTACTAGTTATTCATATAATTGCATGATGTCACTAGAACATGTTTAAGACCAGACAGCCTAGCTAGGTAAAGGTGATACGCAGGCCTGTCCTAGACAAAGGAATGTGGGTTTACTTCAACTGACATATTAGCAGTAAAAAAAATCACTGAGATCAACCCATGGGGTTATCCTGAGGCTGAAACAATCAAGCATCCCATAGAGAAACCGAAGACAAAATCTCCAGCAGGTCTTCCTGATACGTAAAACAAAGACATTCCTTTGAGGAATAGAAGAAACACAGAGAGACAGAGAGAGAGACTCCATCTTTACCCTTCATCTTAGAAGACAAAGAAACTAAGCAATTTGATCTCTATGATGGATCCTGGCCTCAGTGCCTGGAAAGAAGACTGGGGGCGACCGCAACCTTTTATTGTCTTCTTACCATGTCTACCTTTCTGTCTCACTCAGCATCACATCATCCAAGCTCTTCTGTTTGTTCCCTTTGTAAATCATCAGTGCCATGTGTGTCTAGAAAGCAGACAGCTTATAGCATTTGTAAAGGCAATCACTGAACAGTTTCTATTTTTCAGCCACCTTTGCTTTTAATTAGCATTTAGGTTTGCTGGAAGAGAGGATAATCCAGACCTGTCACCAAAATAGCCTCCCTCCACAAAGTATGGCACAGCCATGGAGTAACTGTGAGCCAAGGTTTTCAAAGACTGGCTATATTTAGGCATCAAAACAAATGGCCTGAATTTCAAGAGTGGGAAATACTCATTAACTTTAATGGGAGAGGCCAGGTGCTCACCACTGTGGAAAATCAAGCCAGGGAACCTAAACATGAAGCTAATTTAAGCTTTCCTTTCCTTTTCTTTGAATCTTGGCCCAATGAGCAAGTTGATGCAGTGGTTATGGTGCAAGCCTGGAACGAGGTAGACCTTGGCTCAAATTCTCTGCTTGTCAGAGGATTCCCCTATGGCCTGAGAATAAACACAAAGCACTCAGATACTATGGTAGTAGGGACTAGGTAAGTAGATAATTGTGGAGGTTAATATTGTCTGACCTTAAATGTTGCCTTTCAGCAACACAAGCCATTAATCACAATACTTCACAATTCTAAGAAGCTTTTTGTCAGGAGATCTTCAAGCACTTACACCTACTAACAAATAAAACTTTACCATAATCCTGTGAAAGATACATGGTAGAGAACTCACTCATCCACTACCTAGGGGCCTATTTCTGTGATGAAAGAAAACAACCGTTAGAAACAGGGAGTGGTAGAAAAATTAGTTCAAACAGTGAAGATCTTCATCTCCAACTGATGATATAGGAAGTATTTAGTCAGAAAAGATGACTTACCTAAGACGTGGGGGAAAAGGAGGCTTGAAGTTTACATCCTTCCTTACATGGAAAAACTAACCAGCTTCTATATACGTATGTATGGACAGAGTCATCGATTGAAGAATCTCATCTTCTATGACGCCATAGGTGAGCAACTAAACCAATCCTCAATCAGCAAATCTGATTAGAGATTTCACATAAAAATCTGCCATCTGTGGGTGTTGTACACATTTTCAGATCCTACACTTTTCTTGTAACATCTGGATACATTAACTCTCAAAGCATTTGAGAGCCCGTACAATAGTTTGCTGCCTGAACAACCTGTTCTGAGCTGTGATTTCCAGGTCACTGGGAGATATGCCACGTGACTTCACATTGGCCTTTAAAATATCTTTATAAGTAATGCTTATACTGACCACTAATAAAGTGCTTTCTGTGAACAAGGTGGGTGTAGAAGATCAGCTTTGGTATCCATGTATCATCTTTCCTCATAATATGACCAATGCAGCAAAACTGTTCGTAAAGATTGTTTCCATGTCCATGAAACCACACAGTTCAAGGACCTCCATGTTGGGAATTTTTTTCCACCAATTCACATGGGCAAATTTCCTGAAGCAGCACATATGGAACTGAGATTCAAAATATGGCAATGATATATGACTCTGAGCCATACAGCAGGATATTCAGGACAACTGCCTGATAAACTGTTGCCTTCGCATGAAGTTTAACATGATGGTCATTCCATAAGCACTTGGTCAATCTACCAAAGACTACACTGGCTGTGGTTAGGCAAGCAGATACATCGTCATCAGCATTTGTGCTGGAGGAGAGTATGCTTCCTAGGTAGCGAAACTTATCAACAGCCCTAAGAACAGTATCAGTAGCAGTGATCACTGGAGCACTGAGCTCTTTCCACACAGACTGAGACATAACTTCTGCCTTCTGTATACAAAATATATAGGAATAACAGATGGTCATGCTGATTGGGAGCATGGCACTATATGTGAAAGAAAGTAGAGTTAAAAAAAGTAAAAATCTTAAATGAATCAAACAAATCTCTGTGGATAGAAATTCCATGATTTAGTAGGAGTATAGCAAAAGGAATGTATTACTAACCACCTAATCAGGATGTTATTGGTGACTGAAATACTCGGGTTGATTAGAAAGGCTACCATGACAGAAAACACAATAATAAACTATCCTTATACATCTAAAGAGAGTACCATTCTAGACACCATCAAGGACTGCTTCCTGGAGCAACTAGTTTTGCAACTGATGGGGGAAAGGCAATTTCTGATTTAGTGCTAAGTGGAGCACAGGATCTCATCAAAGAGATGAATATAACTGAGCCACTTAGTAATAGCAACCATAATATGACTAAATTATGGTGGGGAGAAATTTCAAAGAAACCCATCACAGTAGAATTTAACTCCAAAAAGGGGAACTTCATAAAAATGAAGTTTTTCATAAATGGAAATAAAAAGGAACAATCATGAAAGTGAAATGCTTGCAAACTGCATAGGGACTATTAAATTCTGGTATGTCACGCATACAAATATAAGGCAGGCCAAGGAAGAAATTGAAAAGTAACTAGATGAAGAATAAAAAACCTCAAAACCCTATAGCATTTTTTAAAGATCAGAAGCAGGAAGCCTGCTAATCACTAAGTCCTACAGACAGACAATCAAGGTGTTAATAGGAGAACTCAAGGACAACAAGGCCATTGCAGAGAAGCTAAATGAAGTTTTTGCATCAGTGTTCACTGTAGAAGTTGGGGGAGATTCCAACACCTGATCCATTCAGTATGGGAAGGAGGTAGGCAGCCCTCAGTGGAAAAAGAAAAAGTTAATACTATTTAGAAAAGCTGGACATACACAAATCCATGGGGCCGAAGCTAATGTATCCAAGGGTGCTGAGGGAGTGGGCTGATGTGATTGCAAAGCCATTGGCCATTATCTTTGAAAACTCATCCTGATCAGGGGTGGTCCCGGATGATTGGAAAAAGGCAAAAGTAATGTGCATCTTTAAAAAAGGGAAGAAGAGAACTACAGGTCGGTCAGATCACCTTAGTCCCAGGAAAAATCATGGAGGGGATCCTCAAGGAATCCATTTTGAAGCACTTGGAAAAGAGGAAAGCGATCAGGAATAGTCAACATGGATTCACCAAGGGAAAGTCAGGTCTGACTAACCTGATTGCCTTCTATGACAAAGTAATTGACTCTGTGGATATGGAGAAGATGGTGGGCATGATATACCTTGACTTTAGCAAAGCTTTTGATGCGGTCTCCCACAATATTCTTGCCAGCAAGTTAAGGGAATATGGATTGGATAAATGGACTGTAAGATGGA
Organism: Pelochelys cantorii; assembly: GCA_032595735.1. NCBI lineage: Eukaryota > Metazoa > Chordata > Testudines > Trionychidae > Pelochelys > Pelochelys cantorii. The sequence continues at coordinate 7,126,453 of CM064339.1, read as the reverse complement.
TAGAAAGTCGGCTAGACTGTTGGGCCCAACGGGTAGTGATCAACGGCTCGATGTCAGGTTGGCAGTCGGTTTCTAGTGGAGTGTCCAATGATCTGTTCTAGGACTGGTTTTGTTCAACATCTTTATTAATGACCTGGACGAGGGGATGGATTGCACCCTCAGCAAGTCTGCAGATGACACTTAACTAGGGGGAGAGGTAGATACACTGAAGGGCAGGGATAGGGTCCAGAGCAACCTAGACAGATTAGAGGATTGGGCCAAAAGAAATCTGATGAGGTTCCACAAGGACAAGTGAAGAGTCCTCCACTTGGAAGAATCCCAAGCATTGTTACAGGCTGGGGACCGACTTGTAAAAGGACCTGGGGATTACAGTGGATGAGAAGCTGGATATGAGTCAACAGTGTACCCTTGTCACCAAGAGGGCTAATTAGGGTGCATTAGGAGAAGCATTGCCAGTAGATCCAAAGAAGTGATTTTTCCCCTTTATTTGGCTCTGGTGAGGCCACATCTGGAGTATTGTGTCCAGTTCTGGGCCCCCCACTATAGAAAGGATGTGAATGCATTGGAGATGCTCCAGTGGAGGGCGACCAAAATGATAAGGGGGCTGGAGCGCATGACCTATGAGGAGAGGCAGAGGGATTTGGGTTTGTTTAGTCTGCAGAAGAGAAGAGTAAGGGGGGATTTGATAGCAGCCTTCAACTTCCTGAAGGGAGGTTCCAAAGAGGATGGTGAAAGGTTGTTCACAGTAGTGACGGATGGCAGAACAAGGAGCAATGGTCTCAAGTTATAGTGGGAGAGGTCTCGGTTGGATATTAGGAAAAACTATTTCACTAGGAGGATGGTGAAGCACCGGAATGGGTTACCTAGGGTGGTGGAATCTCCATCCCTAGAGGTTTTTAAGTCTCGGCTTGACAAAGCTCTGGCTGGGTTGATTTACTTGGGATTGGTCCTGCCTTGGGGCAGGGGGCTGGACTTGATGACCTCCTGAGGTCTCTTCCAGCTCTATGGTTCTATGATTCTTTTTTTCTTGAGTCTGGAGTGAGGAGTTGGCATTAATTACCAATTGACTGGTGACACAATTACAAGATCTGAAATATGCCAGGAAAAATATGATGGCGGGGTGAGGGTGTGAAAGACTAATGTAGCACCCTACTTTCCACTGTTAGACTTCTAACAGCAAATCCTCTGCAGCTCTAGATCTAAGTATTTTTCACCTAGTATCAGGAGGGAATGATAAAGAGCTTGATTTTGGCCAAGATGAGTTTAAGTGGTAGCCTTCTGCCCAGAGATGCTAGAAAACCTGGGCTAAAATGTAGGTTGGAGGGAGACAGATCCTGAGCATAAAAGTAAGGGGGTTAGAGGGAATGCATTAGCAAATCATAATGCAGGATCTGACTTCATTTGTTTTGGTGTTTTTGTATTGTAAAGCATTTAGGCTGCTTTTGTAGATAAGGATTCAGGCTTTAGTGAATGAAGACTGGAGCAAAAGGCCTAGCTCATGCCATTTGCATGATTACATTTCAAACCATGTTTGTTACCTTCTAAGGGCCACAAGACTACTTGTTTTTAAAGTTAGAGACTAACATTTTTTTTTAAAGTTACATATTAACACTGCTATGCCTCTGAAAGTTTACATAGATGTTAATGGCTTAAGGTAAGAAAGAAATGGATTCTTTCACCACCTTTTTTTTTTTTTTTTTTTAGTTTTGTAGATATCTGGTGCATGGTTTTTATGCTTTTACTTAATGGCCATGCCTTTGATTTATTTATATAACGGTTTTCAGTATGCCCCATGTTGGTGTGTTCACTAGCTTACATTGTTAGAAAGGATGATCATGCATATACTCCAAGGTTAGTGTTAATTTTCTTTTTATTTGATTGCTCCTTGCTAATGATCCCTTGTTTAAATATTTTCTTCTTCTTCCATATATATATAAACTGGTTAAAATATATATTTATATCTAGGTTTTTTTATTGTACTGGTGGTGCATGTCCACACACAACCTCAATATTGGTGTTGTATATAAGAAATTTCAATCACCCAAAGAAAGTTCAACCCACCCAAGGATGTAAAATATCCAAGGGAACACTGGCTAGGACTGTCCAGTTTAGAACAGAGATGAGTAAAGGGGGATGGGTTTGATAGATATCTATAATGTGGCATGGAGAAAGTGAATAAGGAAGTATTATTTACTAGGGCTGTCAAGCAATTAAAAAAATTAATCTTGATTAATCATGCTGTTAAACAATAAGAATACTATCTATTTAAATATTTTTGGATGTTTTCTACATCTTCAAATATATTGATTTCAATTACAACACAGAATACAAAGTGTATAGTGCTCACTTTATTTTTTATTACAAAATATTTACACTGTAAAAAAGAAAACCCTTCAGTTCACCTCACTGAAGTATTGTAGTGCAAATCAGCTGCCACCAAGCTCCACATTGCTCTGATAGCGTTTCAAAGGGGACAGCACTGCACGGAGACAGGGATCAGCTGAGGACTCCAGCAGACCCTAGACTCCACGTTGCACTGCCCCTTTGAAACACTGCAGTTGTGTTTCAAAGGGGCTGCACTGTGCAGCTGATCCTGGGCTCAATGCAAAACACCTGTGATTAACCTATCTTTCTCATAGAGCTGGAAGGGACCTTGAAAAGTCATCAAGTCCAGTCCCCTGCCCTCAGAGCAAGACCAAGTACCATCCCCGAGAGATTTGCCCCCAAATCCTTAAATGGCCTGCTTAAGGATTGAACTCACAACACTGGGTTTAGGTAGCCAATGCTCAAGCCACTGAGCTATCCCTCCCACAAAATTAAAAGGGGGGGGGGGGGGGGGGGGGGTTTGGTTTTTTTTGCTTCTGGGCTTGTGTCTCCATTGCAGTTACCTTGATTTCTCCACGCATTAATTTTTTAACTCATTAATTCTACCCTGCGTTAATCGCAGGTGTTAACGCGCATTAATTGACAGCCCTATTATTTACTCTTGCACCTAACACATGAACCAGCAATCATCTAATGAAATTAATAGGAACCAGTTTAAAACAAACATAAGGAACTACTTCTTTACACCGTGCACAGACATCCTGTGGCACTCCTTGCCAGGGGATTTTGTGAAGGCTAAAAGTATAACTGTATATTAGATAAAGTAATGGAGGCTAGGTCCATCAATTGCTATTGGTCAAGTTTGCCAGAGATGCAGCCCCACACTACGGTTGCCAAAAACACTAACTGCTAAAAGCTGCAATGGGATAATAAGGAAATGGATCATTCAAAATTGCTTTGTTCTGTCCATTCTCTGAGGCAACTACACTAGCCAGCATCAGAGATAGAATATTGGGCTAGATTCGAATGATGGGACTAGTGGTTGACCCAGTATGGTCAGTATGTTCTGTTCACTATCCACCATTCCACCCCTAAAACAAATTGTTGGTATTACACAAATACAGTAGACTATTTTTTATTATCTCAAATGTAACTAACGACAGTTTGTATCACCAACAGAATTGCATATAACTGCATTTTTCAATAGCTTGAGTATCTTTCTCTTTGACCAGTTGAGACATATTGACGGAATCCTATGAGTCTGGACAAACCTTACTGAGTTTAATATTTTTGGAGTCCATTGCATTAGAACACAATGTTCTGTGTGTTATTCAGGAGCTGTGTGTATTTCCACTGGAAGAGTAAATAAAGGAACAGCAGGGAGTGATTAGGCAAATTCACACAATTTGTAACATCTAGAGAAACACCACCACCTGGAAAGGTCTGACTATACAAGTTCAAACTCCATTCTCCAGGGATCAAGAGACAAACGAACAGCTGGGTTTTAAACCAACCTAGTAAACAGTCAGGACTTATGGTCTAAGGGGGTTTACACCTCAGAGAAAGTTGGAAGGACAAATCATCATCCACAGCCCTTCTCAATGTGACCAATGATCTTTGGTAAGCATGTGTTTAGGTTCTTTTACTATTCGTAATATATTTTCTATGCCATGCTTTCTACTTAAGAATAGACCATTTTGCTTAGATAGTTATGTGGCCGTGTACAGCTATGGCAATCATACTATGTACCATCTCTGAGGAAAGAAGTGAAGCAGGCCTATTTTGAGAAGTCTATTTTTTGCTGGGAAAAATCACAGTGCAGCCAGGGAACTATCCCAGGCAGTAAGGGAAAAGATGATTGACTCTACCTAGGAGAGACACTATCTAGAGAGGCCACAAGCCTGAGAGTGGGTTCCATTGCTTACCTATCAAGGGAGAATACTAGTGAAATTACCCTGAACTATGGGGAGTTAGAATAAAGATAAAACACCTGTAATTGCCTTGCTTTCAACAGCTCCCCTACAGAATACAGGACCAGCAAGGTGTCAGTGTAAGGCTGGCTGGGAAGGAGGACAAGGAATCAATGTGGAGAAAGCCAAAGTTTCACTGTCTGCTCTTGCAGAATCTATTGAAATCACTTCCAGCCTGATGGCTGTGATGACTGCACACAGGATATTGGTTGAACTGCAATAATTTCCTCACAAATACAAAGGGGAAGAAATATTAGATAAGAAGCAACTCCCGCATTTCTTTTCTTTGAAAGTCATCACTTGACACATGCTGGGATTTTTATCTGTAGATACCACATGGACAGTCTCATTTCCTGTAATAAATAAGTCTGCAAGAAAGCTTTTCCCTGCACCTATATGTTTAAGCAGATGGGCAGAATGCCCTTTAAGTCCATTTCACCTCTCTCCAGCTAATTGCCATATACAAACCATTAGTTCACTATTTTCATCTGAGATCTCCCTGAGCACAGAATGAAAAAGCAGCATTTGGTTTCCACTGGCAGCAAAAGAGACTAAGCACATTATTAAAATATGAAGACAGTTACTAAAAATATCAGTATCAGCCGCATGCCACAAGTGTGTACTGAAGCAGGAAATTAGAAGCCAAATGCCTCCAACAACCAAGACATTATCTCATGCTACTCAGCTCACTACAGTGTTATTCTCCTGGGGTACGTCTACACTGCAGCGTTTTTCTGGAATAAGGGCAAAATAATACTTGTGTCCACACTGCAACTGTGTTTTCGATAAAAAGTCGAAAGAACAGAGGGTTTTTTCCGACAGTGGTAAACCTCTTTCTACAGGGAATAATGCCTTTTCTGAAAAAGCTTTTTCTGAAAAAGGCACGTGTGGACGCGGAAGAGGGAGTTCTGTTGAAAAAAAGGCCTCCAAGAAATAACACGGGTGCCCTGATGGCCACTCCATCCACACTCAACCCAACTGTATAGGTCCTGTCTCCTGGCTCTTAAAACTGCAGGCACCCAGGACAAGGCTTGTGGTAGGAAGCCGGCCCCGGGAGCTGCACCTCACCACATGGGTCACACTGCCACACTCCTCACCATCAATGGCCAAGTCTCAAGCTCCCGGATAGCCCGCTGGCCCTCCCAGGGAGCATGCCCAGGGTTCCCAGGAGCCTGCCAGGGGCACAAAAAGATAAGCATAGTCCTGGTCTGGGGTGGAGATCCTGGACCTCCTGGAGGTCTGCGGCGAAGAGGAGACCCTCCAGGGTCTCCACTCCAGATGAAGGAACACTGACATCTACGGCCAGATAGCCGAGGCTCTGGCTACGAGAGGCCACTGCCCAAGGAAACTTGAGCAGGTGCAGAGCAAGGTGAAGGAGCTCTGGCAAGGCTACGCCAGGGCCAGGGAGCACAGCTCTTGCTCCAGGGCAGAATGCCACTCCTGCCCCTACTTCAATAAGCTCCACTGCATCCTGGGGGCCGAGGCAACCCCTTCCACACCCTTGGTTGTGACTCGGGGCTGGAAACGCCTGTTGTTGCCTGCCCGGGGGTCCCAGACTACAAGGAGGAGAACGACGACCAGCTGGGGGAGGAGGAGGACGAGACAGCCAGCACTGTCACCCTTAGTCTGGAGCCGGTACCCAAGGGCTTGGATGTCTGCCAGGCACCTTCCGAGGCCGGGGAGGGATCATCTGGGGAATGTTCTTAGTTTTTCACACACACAGGGCGGGGAAGGCAGGGGCTGAGGGTCTCGGGTGTGATCGTCACTTGGCCTGGCCCTCGTGCTGCAGTCTGTGCATGTGGATGCATGTGCAGTGCCAGTCTGTGCCACACAGCCCCAAGAGGCAGCCCTGGAACACCCCCGGGCTCCTGTTCACAGGCTCTGTGGAGGCCACACACACATCTGACCCCCAGAGGGGGGGATGCCCTCCCATCACCAGCCACCGCTGAAAGGAGGCTGGGGACAAGAGCACACGAACGCACACACACAGACTGAGGAGTGCCGCATATGGCACATGGGCATGCCTGCCCGCTGGAGGCACCACCTGTTCCCAGGGACAGGACTGCCAGACGCAGGTGTGCGTGCAGCCCCAATGGAAGGCCAGGCTGCTCCAGACTCCTCTCCCGCCCATGGGATACCAGTGTAGCTGGACACTTTTCTTGCCTGCTTGTCTATGGGATGGGAGGGCGGGGGCGGGGGCAGAAACCATAGTCCTCTCAGCACCTCAGGGGCCCTTTGAAGCAGGGCTTGCTGTCCAGGTCATACATGGCCTTGCTCCTAGGACATCACGGTCCTCTGGCAAGACCTTAGGGACAGTGTCTGTATGGATGACTGACCATGCCTGCCCCCCACTCCAACCCCTCCCCCGCCTATCCCCCTGTTGTCCCTGCCTCCACCCCCCAAGGTCTCCGTGATCCTGACACATGGTGGAATTTCCAGCTGCACCACACGCCACTCTTAGCCCCAGCTCTGAGCCCCCCTCCTGCTTCCCCCTATCCAGGTTCTCAGCCCCTCTTCTCCCCAGTTTCTTTCATAAAAAAATACAATGAATTTGTTTTTGAACACACAACTGTTGTTTTATTGACTGTACAGGGAAGGGGGGAAAGGAGGGGTTCTTGTGGGAAAGGCAGAGAGGGGCAAGGCACAGGCCCCTAGTGGGGAGAGTTATTGGGGTCCTTCAGAGAAACTCTCCCTCGAGGTCTCCCGGATGCGCACCCCCACTTGATGGGCCTGGAAGATTACAGCTGTGCGTGGCTGCTCCAAGGCCCATCCCTCCCAGCCAGCCTCTGCCCCCCATCCCAGAAGAAGACCTCCCCACTGTTCTCCACAATATTGTGGAGAACACAACAGGCCAAGACCACCTGGGGGATGTTATGCTCCCCCACATCCAGATGGATCAGGAGGCACCTGAACCTTGCATTCAAGAGCCCGAAGGCGCATTCAGCCAGGATGTGGGCCCTGCCCAGGCGGGCATTTAAATGGTCCCTGCTCGGGTCCAGATGGCTGGTATAGAGCTTCATAAGCCATGGCATGAGGGGGTAGGCCACATCTCCCACAATGCACAGTGGCATCTGCACATCCCTGACCTTGAAGTCATGCTGAGAGATTCTCCAGCTTCTGGTATAGGCTGAAGTTTCTGAAAATGCAGGCATCGTGCACCCTTCCCTGACCACCTGACAAAAATGTCTATAAACTGTCAGCAGTGGTCGACCAGGGCCTACAGGACCATCGAAAAACAGCCCTTCCTATTGATGTACTTGATGGCTTACTGTTCTGGGGCCCGGAGGGAATGTGGGTTCCATCTATGGCTCCCCCACAGTTGTGGAAACCCAGGGCAGCAAATCCAGCCACCATGGGGTCCAGGTCTCCCAGACAGATGACCCTGTGCAGCAGGACGGAGTTGATAGCCCTCACCACCTGCAGGAGACAAAGTAACACACAAAACAGAGAATGAAAGAGGGCACCTGAGCCCTTGGGTGGTCCCTGCCCTCCTTTCTCCCCCCACAAACACCATAGGAGCCATTCCCTATGAGGCCACCCCCCTGCAGGGCTGTGTGAGGGAGGGACTGCAGAACCCCCCCCCCCCCCAGGAATGGGGCTTCCCTTCCCACCCCCAGGTCACCGCCCCAACCCCCAACCTCCCCTTTCCCTAGGGTCTCCCTTTCCAGTATTCCCCCCATCCCTTCAGTGATACAGCCCGAGAGTGCCTTACCTCCAGGAGGAGGGCCCCGATGGTGGACTTTCCCACGCCAAACTGGTTACCCACAGACTGGTAGCTGTCTGGGGTGGCGAAAGTTCAGACAGCGATGGCGACCCGCTTTTCCAAGGGGATGGCAGGTCGCATCTGGATGTCACATCATTTGGAGGGCAGGAGTGAGCCAGGCACACAGCTCCATGAAGATGGCCTTCCTCATGCGGAAGTTATGGAGCCCTACTGGCTGTCCCACCATTCCATAACCAGCCAGTTCCAACAGTCAGAACTGGTGTCCAGCCTCCAGAGCCTTCTCTCCACCGTGGGGTGCAGTAGCAAGGGCCTTGCTCCCGCACACAAGCAGAGGGTCTCGATGATGAGTTTGGAGTTGAGCTCTTGCAGGACCGTGAAAGCAGCCTGCACAAACTGCTGCAGGAACTGCAGCACGGCAGTGTGGGGCCATCGCATGCCCAAAGGCAGCTCCAGCTCCAGTGTCCCGAAGCAGGGCAACCAGAGCATGCACTGCAAATGCTTTTCTGTCCCTTGGAGAGATAGGCAAGCACGCAGCAGAAGCTGTGAAATGGTCCCTTTAAGCACGCATCTAAGCCTTAGGCAGCGGCACCGGGAAGCAACTGCTGACCTAATGCGCTGCCTGAAGTGGTTCCGGGTGGCCTTAAATGCGAGATAGAGCATCCATGCTGATTGGATGCTATTTCATTGAGCTTTTTGTGTGTGGACGTTCTCTTTCGAAATAAGCTTTTCTGGAAGATCTCTTCCGGAAAAGCTTATTCCAAAAGAAGCTTGCAGTCTATATGTAGCCCTGGACTCATACCCAGAACTCAGACAGGACCTGATCAAAAGACTGACATTGACTTTAGTGGTCTTTGGATCAGGTCCCAACAAGAATATTCTCACCTTTGTCATTGAAATTCCCTCTCCCCATTTCTAATATGCAAATGTTTGGATTTGTCATTTTGCTGCTGATCTGGAAAGGGATTTAAAAGCATGTCTATCTGCTCCAAGATTTCTATTGAAGGTTATGTGTTAGCTGACAGTTAACTTTTCTGACTTGGAAATGTGTGAGGGGGAGGTTATGGAAATCTGTTATATTAGTTTCAAAAATGTTTTTAAAAGGTTAGCCCAAGTAGTTTCAAGCTGTGCAGTGGCTTATTTATACCTCACTATGTACATCTCAAATAGTCATTGGTCAAATGTAGAACCAATATAAAGGACTAAGATCCACAATAAGGGATGAGATTAACAACTGTGGAAAAGTTAGTGATGCTTCATTAATTACAATTACATGACATTTCCCAACACTCATTTTTCTTGATTTTACATTTAGGCTGCAAATAATTTACAGTAATAAAAGCAGTAAAACTCATGAGTTTAATTAAATAAATTGCCTGCACATAAAAATAGGATAGACCAGCGTTTCCCAAACTATAGGCTCCCAGCAGAGGCTTAGCGAGGGGGGAGCAGGGGGAGGGCTGGGGCGCTGGGCTGGGTTGCGGGGGGGGGGGAGGGGAGGCACTCAGCTCACCTGGGCTGCAGGACGAGGGGGGTGCTGGGAACCTGGCACTGGACTCAAGGGGAGGGAGGGAGGGGCATGGAATCAGCACTGGGCTCAGCATGTCTGCGCAGTTTGGGGGGGAGGTGCAGGGAAACAGAGCTCAGCTGGGCTGCAAGAGTGAAGAGGTGTGGGGTGCTGGGCTGAGCTGGGCTGCAGGAGTGGGGAGATGCAGGGTGCTGGGCTGGGCTGTGGGGGGGGGGGGGGGAGGTGCAGAGCTCAGAGCTCATTTTGGCTGCAGGAGGAGGGAGGTGCTGGGAACCAGGGCTACACTCAAGGGGAGGGGCAGGAAATCAGAACTGGGCTCAGCAGTTCTGGGGGGGTTTGGGGGGAGGTGTAGGGAAACAGTGCTCAGCTGTGCTGTGGAGGAGGCATGCAGGGAACCAGTGCGGGGCTCACCTGGGCTGAGATGGATGAGGGAAGGCATAGGGAACAGAAGGGCAGTTCAGCTGGGCTGCGAGGGGCTGCAGGGAACTGGTGCTGCACTCCCTTGGATTGTGGGGGATGGTTTTGGGGGAGGTGCAGGGAACCAGTGGGGGTGGGCAGCTCAGCTGCGTTGCAGGGGAGGGAGGTGCAAAGAAGCCTAGTGGAGAGGGGGGGAACCAGGAGCCCTGAAATGACCTCCCCTGGTCCAAAAAAATCCCTCTTCTGGGACCAGTCAGGTCCAGAGTGCCAGACCAGGGAGGTTCAACTCCTACCCAAGTCCCCTCCTTGCACCCTCCCTCCTAGCCAGATACCCTACCCCCAATCTGCTCCTGCTCCCGCCTCTTGGAGTGCCCATGCAGCGCTAGGTCCCTCAAGCCCTGGCCCGGGCTGCGTGGAGGATGCAGCCGTGTGAAACAGTGAAAATTTATTCATTTTTCATAATATGTGTTTATATTTTTGGGCTGCAAAAAACAGTACTGAAAAAAAACGGGTTCCAACTGAAGTAAAAAGTTTGGGAAACCCTGGTCTAGCCAGCTTTCTATCCATCTTACAGTCCATTTATCCAATCCACATTCCCTTAACTTGCTGGCAAGAATATGGTGGGTGACCATATCAAAAGCTTTGCTAAAGCTGGCACTGGGGGCTTTGGGAGGACCAGAAACAACTTATTTGTATATTCATCATTTTCTTAATGAATATGCAAATGAACATTACCAGTCCTCCAAAAGCCCGTGAATGGATTTAGTGGTCCCCATGTCAAAAAGTTTGGGAACCCTTGGGATAGACTCTGAAATGCACACGATAGTATCCCAAATGTATGTAGCAAGAAAAACCTGGAGCATAAAATATGCTACAGACCATTTAACATGATCTCAGAATTTGTTTTGCATTGGATTAGCCAAGTGTGCTTGGACTCCTTCCAACAGTAGTTCCATCCATTTACTTCTGAGTCCTTCATTAGAGAAAATTCAAGATTGACATAATGTAAAGGATGCTTTAAATTCACAGAAGGAAAAGTGAATTGTTTACATTCACAAAGAGCAATTTTTCTAATAGCCTAATTAAAAGGTGGTTAGGTAAAGTAAGATTGTCTAGGAAGGAGAACTGCTGAAAGGGATTTAGGGGTCATAATGGACACAAGCTAAACATGAGTCAGTGTGACACTTGCAAAAAAAAGCAAACATGGTTCTGGAATGCATTAACAGGAGTGCTGTGAGCAAGACATGAGAAGTCATTCTTCCACTCTACTTTGCACTGATTAGGCCTCCATTGCAATGTTGTGTCCAGTTCTGGGCATCACATTTCAAGAAAGATGTGGAGAAATTGGAGAAGGTCCAGAGAAGAGCAACAAAAATGAGTAAAGGTCTAGAAAACATGACCTATGAGGGCAGACTGAAAGAATTGGGCTTGTTTAGTTTGGAAAGGAAAAGACTGAGAGGAAACATGATAGCTGTTTTCAAGTATCTACAAGGGTGTTACAAGGAGGAGGGAGAAAAATTGTTCCCTTTGGCCTCTGAGGATAGGCCAGGAAACAATGGACTTAAATTGCAGCAAGGGAGGTTTAGGTTGGACATTAAGAAAAACTATGTCAGGGTGGTTAAACACTGGAATAAATTGCCTAGGGGGGTTGTGGAATCTCCATAACTAAAGGTATTTAAGAGCAGGCTAGACAAACACCTGTCAGCGATGATCTAGACAGTGCTTGGTCCTGCCGTGAGGGCAGGGGACTGGACTCGATGACCTGTTGGGGTCCTTTTCAGTTCTAGGATTCTATGATTACACAGAGCCAAGTGTTTCAGCTGCCATCCCCTTCAAAAGGAAAATATGGCACTATGCATTTACAAACTATAAACAAGTAAACAAATCAATCTTGGGTCTCGGGGCAGGAAGATGTAGTAAGTGCCAGGTAAGAGCTCTATCACAAAAGTTAAAAATTATCTGATTAACCAGTAAACTTCTCCTTTTTAGATGGACGATTTGTTCAAGATTCTCAAACCCAATATTCTTCCTCCTGCTGCCCCCAATAGTAACATCGCTAGCCCTATATTCTGCTTTTGGGGACAACTGGTCTTTCTTTCTCTACACGTCAGACTTGTACTAGAACAGTTTTTGGCATCATCCTGCAGATAACTTGCCAGTGGGTCATCTATGTACAGTACAACATCCAAACTGTAGGCTAAATGTACCAAAGTGTACTTCATAGTTGAGGATGCACTGAGATTATCACAAAGCAGGAATTTAACAGCTTTACATATGAACAACACTGTGTATCCTTGTTAAAATTGAGCAAATAATGTTTTTTTGGGTTCACTGGCAGTTAAAAAAAGTTGCGTGGTTCTGGTTGAATGGGTTGTGAAAGTTCTGAAAAAAAATGTTCAAGCCAAAACATTGTTTTTAAAGGGGTAGATTCACAAAATAGCCAGCATGAGGAGGATGTCCCACTATAAGCTTTCACCCAGTGGTTAGAAAATTCACCTGTAATGTGGGAGGACACAGGCTCAATTCCCCCCTCTACCTGATGTGGGGAGGGGATTTGAAGCCGGGTCTCCTGCATCCCAAGCAACTGACCTGACCACCAAGTGATGGGATATTCTTATGGACGCTCTCAGAGTCTCCCACTAAAGCTGTTCTACAGTGTTGCCAGCTCTCATAAATTTGTCAGAAGTCTCATGATACTGGTTTTCCTTAAAGCCCCAGATCTTAGAGTCAAGTGGATATGCAGTGTTTTCAGCCTTCATTCTTAAAGAAAAAGTAAGTTTCTAGCCCTCATGACTGTAGACAAAGCTTCAAAATGTGACCCTCAATGTATCCTAAAGGCTCAAAGAGAAGGCAAATAAAAACAAACACCAAATCTTATATTTGCATATAGTCTCATGATTTTTGAACATTTGGGGATAGCAAATCACTGGAGCTGGAACAGGAACTTAGATCTTCCATCTCGCAGCTGAATGGTCAATGCACCAGGCTGTAAAATCTCTCTCTGCCTGGCCTTTCAACTTCCAGATTCTCCTACAGCATTGTACTACTTTTTAGAACAGATTGTTTTGCAAGGTATTTTTTAAAAGCCATTGAAATTAGCAGTATAGGTTTATGACCCATACAAAAATATGCATGCAAACGATCTGTGTGAGCAGAGCTTTTGCCAGGACAGTAAAAGTAATGTTTTTTAGAAAATGTATTTGCCATTATCTGAAGGTGTATATATGGTTAGAATTAATCTTGCTGTCAAACAACATGCAGAAATACCCTTTCAAGAAAGTAAGTACAATTTTTCAATCTACCAATCTTGACAGCATCCCCTTACTATTATTGTATTTTGGCAAACTTTAATATTTTTGGAATATCAATACTAAAAGGGGAATTTTAGGAATAATTTCAATGACCACTGGATGTCACTGTTTCTTTTAAAATGTGACAGTAAATTTGGAAATAAAAAATGATAGCTGTTTGGAAACAAAACCTGCTCACGTTGATCACTAAAAGGTCAGAAATAAAGCTTACAGCCATTTGTTTTTACTACACAGAAGTTTATTATGAAAGATAAACATACAACACAAAAGGTAGCAAAAGCAATCCTTACCTTAAGGCAACTCTTAAAGGAGACTGGTTCAAGAAAGGATGATGCAACTTGTGTTTAAATAGAAATTATGAAAAATATCAAATTGCATCAATAACTTAAAACGTACTTTAAAAAGTCTGCACTAAGCAGCAGAGGGTAAGGGTTTCTGATCTTAATGCCAGCATTAAGATATAGAAAGCAGCACAATGCTAAATGATAGGGAAAGTTCAGTATTTACACAAAGAGAGTAATTTATATTTGATAGCATAATTTCCCATGTACATCTGGTTTGGAACCATGATCTGAAACCATTAGGAAAACTATGTAAAATAAATCTTCATACCATTCCATCAAAAATACAGGGGATGCAGAGAGGATACAGGACTAGAATGATGGGTATCTTAAATATCACATTACAGAAGGCTTTTTTTTTTTTTTTTTTTTTTTTTTTTTTTTTTAAGAAAAGAAGTTTTTTCAAGGAGGAGGGAGAAAAAAACCAAAACACAAAAACCCACACAAGTCACAAAATATGAAACCTTATCTTTCAGACTAGCCAGATTTAAGTGTATCAATATCAAAGTATTTCTATGTGATGATGATGTCCCAGCAGTCACAGACAACTGTATTAGTGAACTGTTAAATATTCATGGTATTAACATACAAGGAGTCCCATTCCCATTTCCATTATTTGTTTATAGTTTGCAAGACCTCATATAATTTAAATTCAAATGTTTTGCCATCAGAAGGGGTATCATATAATAATAAATATTTAATTATCCTAATTATACACAATTTCAGTTTTTCAAAATTTAACATGAAGCCATAACTTTTCCTTAGCAGAAATGATCTAGCTTTAGCATTTTAATATTAAATATTATTTCAAATGACAACATTTAATTGAGCCATACAGAAAGCATCAGCTTCAAACAATGTCAAATGACACTACTGTTTCCAGTTGTTTGTTTAAAGTAGTGGCTGTTGATGGAAAATTGAGAATAAGCCTGTTTACAAAAATTGTTCATACAAATTTATCCCTGCTGGAAAATGTCATGTATACTGTAAATTAGTTTTGTATGTAGAAGTTTAATAAAAGAAAGTATCATATGGACAGCATGAGAGATTCTGCACACAACTCCAAATCTCTCCTTTCATCATTCAGCATAAATTTACAAAAAGCATAAGATATAAAATATACTTAAAGCAGAGATCTCAAACTGGGGACAAAGGTGATCAGCTGCAATGGTGATAATGTATTAAAAATCATGTTTAACATGCTGTCAAATCCAATTATGAAGTTGCATTATCCTTTTTCAGAACAATTTTTAAAAAAAATCCCTGAATAAAATAGAAGCCAGCCTGCAACTTCCTAGGAGTCTCAATAGGTACTATATTTACTACACAACAGAACCTAGATTTGATCCTGGGGCAGGATGCACTGACACAAAAAATACTTTTAAAACATTTTTTAAAAATGGAACCAATGAATTGCTAGAAGTTAAAAGGATATTGCAACTTTAACAATGAAACATTCATGCTAGAAAATTGATTGACAACTCTGTTACAACTCTGGGGTCAGCTTGTAAATAATGCAAAAAAGTTAATCTAAAAAATGTCTTGCAAATTTAGAAAATAAAGAAAATTGCAAAAGACAAAAATGCATATCTAAAATAGAGCAGGAGCACAATGACGACAACCAAAACTTCCAAAAGCCCATATAAAAAAATGAATCTTGGAAAGCCTTGGCTTCCAGCAATTTACCAAAGACAAAAAAAATTGTAATTTGCAAAGTCTCAACCTATTTTTAAGTGACAGTTTTTTTATTACAGTTGAAAAAAATGGTTTATAGCTGCTTAAGTTTCCATTTCACTAAAAATAGTGCCAACAAAAATAAGCTTGCATAGAAAAAACAATCTCAAATTGCCACTGGCTACATGCTTACAATAAGAAATGCAGATATTGTAACATAAACATAGTGCAAACCATGGCAGTTCATGCTGGTTGTGACTGCCGCAGGTCAGGAAATAGACCATGGTAACCCAGTTATCACAGTTTCTGGTCTTCTATTTAATCTTTTGCAAAGTATAAGCAATGCATATGTGCAGACTCATGGCATGTCTGCTGCTGCTGTTGATTAGCGCAGTTTGAGGTCATCACCGCTTCCTAGGTTAGATCCAGGACTAGGGTCTTGCTGTCTTCTTGCCTGCATTAATAAATGTGTGTTCAAGTCAAAGGTATGGTTTGCAAATATCAGTTGATTTTTTTAAATAAATGTATTAATTATAAGTTTATGACCACAAATAATTCCATGATACTAAATTTACACTTCAAACTGTTAAATACAAACATATCACCCAAACCCCCTACTTAATGACCCACCATTATGCAAAAACCTGAGTAAAAGCAAGAATTCACACAATTCTTTGAAGATGTGACTCTGGTTTTGATGGACCAGCAGAGGAAGAGTGTTTTGGAATAGACGACCCTACACTGAAAATGCTGTGTCACAAATTCCTGCTATTCAAATCTAAAGACTGTTAATAATTTATTAGAACAGATGGCAAAGATCAGAGGTAGCAGAGGCTACTAAATACAGTACAGACTCCAACCATCCAAGGCTTCAGAGATCAAACACAACACTGCATTGTTCTTAAAAGGCAACTAGAACACAGGGAAGTCTACAGACTACAAGGTACAGTAGACTTGCATCAAGTAGACAAATGGTAGCATTCTGTCAAAAAATGAAATATCTAGATATCTTCAAATGCAGCCCTACAGACAGTATGTTGCAAAACACAATGTGGAGGTAACAAAGGCATGACTAAGGTTGTGTCCGAGGACAGAACTTTATGCAGTCTCTCTGTGCCCAAAATATTGGGCATCTCATTTAAAATGACAAACATTATTTTAGTTGGCGGTGCAGATATCAATCCTGCTGTTTTCTGTAAATATTCATCCCCTATTCTCCAGCATTACCTCCTTCCTGTCTGACTCAAGCTTCTGCTGATCTTTTTCATCCATGCCTCAATGAAGCCAACTGTTCAGAAAACCGGTGATGGCATTGTCTTGGTCAGACAATAAAGCAGAACTGAATGTCAGACACACAATGGTGACAATGAAGCCCATCCTACCTCACAATCTCCTCTCCCACTCAAAAATTAGTACAAAAATTGAACTGAAGAGATAACAGAAGTCTGCAAAAATGCTTGCTGGTGGTAATGAGAAATTGCTCATCAGCAGCCTCTGGAATCTGACAGGAAGGAGTAAGAGTCACTGAAACACAGTCCATCCATCCACTCCTGATAAATACTGGGAGAAGGGGGGAAGGAATCACCATAACTTCAGGGTCAGTACTAATGTCAAAGGCTAATCATAGCTCCAGGAGACTCATCGTGTATACAAGACCTCCAACTATACTAGGGATGTGAAGGTTTAACCAGTTAACAGATGGGGCTAGAGCAGATTCTCACCTGCAGCAGGCAGGGGTTTGATTCAGCCCTGCAGGAGGCCCACTGCTCCAGCACAACCCCTGCCTGTGGTAGGCCCAGGCACCCCCCCTCAAAAATTGAGCTGCTCCGGCATCTCAGCTGGAGCAGTCTCTGTCCATGGTAAGCCAGGGTGCCTGCAGGAAAGGGCTGCTTTGACCAGGATGCAGCTCCCCAAGCACAGGTGGAGGCAGCAGCCAGCACTCCCAAGCATGCGGGGTGGAGGGGCAGGCAATCAGAAGGGCCCTTCCCACTGTGCTTGGGGCTGCTGGTTCCTGCTGCCAGCCCCTCTGCATGGGATCCTGGTTAACCAGTTAAACCTAATTGATTAACTGGGATTTTATATCTCTAGTATCATAGAATCATAGAGCTGGAAGAGACCTCAGAAGGTCATCAAGTCCAGCCCCCTGCTCTAGGCAGGACCAATCCCAACTAAGTCAACCCAGCCAGGGCTTTGTCAAGCCGAGACTTAAAAACCTCTAGGGATGGAGACACCACTACTTCCCTAGGTAACCCATTCCAGTGTTTCACCACTCTCCTAGTGAAATAGCTTTTCCTAATAGCCAACCTGGACTTCGCCCACCACAACTTGAGACCATTGTTCCTTGTTCTGTCATCTGTCACAACTGAGAACAGCCTTTCTCCATCCTCTTTGGAACCTCCCTTCAGGAAGTTGAAGGCTGCTATCAAATCCCCCCCTCACTCTTCGATTCTGCAGACTAAACAGACCCAACTTCCTCAGCCTCTCCTCATAGGTCATATGCTCCAGCCCCCTAATCATTTTGGTTGCCCTCTGCTGGACCCTGTCCAATGCGTCCACATCCTGAACCCTCTTCAATGTGTCCACAATGCGTAGTGGGGGGCCCAGAGCTGGACACAATACTTCAGATGTGGCCTCACCAGAGTCAGTAGAGAATGTACTATGATCAAGTCATACAAAAGAGAATTTAAAACAGAAATAATTGTTACTGTTCTCAGAGATCAATGAAAACAAGGGTGTTTAGAGTTAATTGTGCTACTACGCTTCTTTGTGCATTGGCTTTGGCCAGCTACGTCAGAACTTTACTCCACCATATATATAGGCCAATGGATAGGCCAGCTAGGTAGTAAGCTAGTACAGAATTTTTTTTTGTCATTTGTTACTTAAAAATAAATAAATTACAGATGACTCAAAACCATACTCTTTAGATTGTAAGTAGGGACCAGGTTTTTGTTTGTAGAATGTCTAATACAATAGGGCCCTAGTCTGTACCTTGCACTCCTAGATGCTAGCACAATATAAATAACTAGAAGACTCACTTGGCATTACTTGGGTCCTTCAGGGGAGAGGGTTGGGGGTCTGGAGCGGTGCAGGAGTCAGGGATGGGGTTGTGGATATGGGGGGCTCAGGGCAGGAGGCTGGAGAAGTGGAGAGGGGCAGGAATCAGATTGCAGAGGTGAGGAGGGGCAGAAGTCAGGAGGGCAGGGGCACCTCCAGTTCCCCTCCAGGGCCGGCCTCAGGAGGAGGGGGGCCACGCAGCTTGTCCACGGGCTTCTCCATCCAGCGGGCCAAAGAGAGACAGGGGCGGCTGCACAGCCTACCTTGTCTGCTTCGCTATGGAAGCAGGGAGGACAGGCTTCTCCAACAAGGCTGGAGAGGGGATGCATAGACCACCCGTTATCTGACTCCGGGGACATGGGGACAGAGGGGGGCCATGTATCATAGAATACTAGCACTGGAAGGGATCTCGTGAGATCACCAAGTCCAGTCCCTTGCCTTCCAGCAGGACCAAGCACCATCTAGATCATCCCAGACGGATATTTGTCTAACCTGTCCTTAAATATCTCCAGTGATGGAGATTCCACAACCTTCCTAGACCCCCAACCCAAAAAAGGTTCCCCACCCCTGCCATAAAGACAATGTTGAAACCTTTTGTGTTGGACATAATATTTTACTTCATTTAAAAATGAAGCCTGACCAATAAGCCTCCAATATGGGTTCAGCCCCCATCTTGCTGCAGCATCATAACACTCCTGTAACCCCTGCACCAACCCTGGGCCCATCATACACCTGAACCCCCTGCCCTAAAGCCACTCATACCCCTAGCCCCAGTCCACTGCCATAACTCCTGCACTACCCACACACCCAAACCTTGTGCCCTGAGTTCAACATACACCCCAATCTCCTGCCCTGAGCCCCTCATACACCTCAACCCAGATTCCTACACCCCCACATCACCAGCCCCCTGCCATAAGATTGACAGAAAACAGCCTGAATGTGTGCATGAAGCTGGATTTGACGAGTTATGATGTAAACTTCAAAGAAATGTGTGAAAAGAATCAGCAGCAGAAGTCCCATTAAATAAAGTCTGTGAGTACAATGTTTCATTTATACTATTAAGCAGCATTATGTCAATTAATAATATTATAGTACATTTTCAGTCATGTAAATGGGCATTCTATACGGCTCTTTGTTGACCACTTGTTGTGAATTTTGATGTAGTTTGGCTCTTTGGTTTGAAAAGGTTGCCGACCTCTATCCTAGAGTGGCATGCAGATGTCTTCTGCGTAGGCTCACTCTCAGTCTGCAGCTTCTCTAATAGCCGCTCTTGGCCTGGCTGCTGCTCCATGGTCCAGCCGTGCTTCCTCCTCTGGAGCTCCCTCAGCACCCCCTTCCCCTTCAGTATTCAGCTGCTCTAGAGGCTTTTATAGTCAGTCTTCAGTGGGAGCATGCCCAGCAGGGCTTTGGGGGTCTCAGCCATCTGGGCCGAAGTAACTGTCAGATACAGTGTAGGGTTGGTACACTCCATCACACACCCTCCCCCTTAAATGGATATCTGGTACAGGCTCTGGTGAGGGGTCTTCGCTGCTTGCCTGGGAGAAAAATTCCACATTAGCGTGTGCCCTACCTGGCCGATGAGCCACACTAAAGTTGTAGGGTTGCAGTGAAATACCACCTCATGATCCTCGAGTTGGTCTCTTTCATGCTATGCAGCCATCGCAATGGAGCATGGTCAGTGACCAAGTGAAACGGGTTGCCTAGCAGGTGGTACCTTAATGCACTGGTTGTCCATTTTACAGCTAGGGCCTCCTTTTCCACCACGGAGTACTTCTGCTATTGTGAAAACAACTTCCTACTCATATAGAGGACAAGATGTTCTTCCCCTTCCACCTCCAGGGACAGCATGGCCCACAGCCCCACCTCGGATGCATCAGGTAAAATAAAAAGGTCTTGAAAAATCCAGGTGAAACAGGACTGGTGCCTTAGTTAAATGGTCTTTGAGGGATTGAAAGGTTCTCTCACTCTGTTGACCACTGCACCTTTCTGGGTTGTGAGTACTTAGTCAGGTTGGATAAGGGAGCTGCAAGCATCGCAAAATCTGGCACAACGCGGTGGCAGTAATCCACCAAGCCCAAAAATTGATGGTACTTGTTTCTTAGTCATAGGGGTGGTGGTCTCATAAGGCTTGCTCCTTGTCTATCAACTGGCATAGGGTCCCTTGTCTGACACTGTAGGCAAGATATGTCACTTTGTCATCCCAGATGGCATTTGCCATGGTTAGCTGTGAATCCTGCTTCCCCCAAAGTCCTCAGCACAGCCTCTACATGTTGAATAATTTCCGACCATGTCTGGCTACATATTACTATGACATCTATATAGTGGGGCATTGATGGTGGGGTTGTAGTAGCCAGTCCGTAAGTTGCTGAAAGATCACAGCTGCTTTATGTAGACTGAAGAGCATGGTGACAAACTGATACAGTCCAATGGGGCAGGGAAGGCCGTCTTCTCCTTAGACGCTGGAGTCAAGGGAATTTGCCAGCACCCCTTAGTCAAATCAAGGGTACCGACATACTTAGCACTGCCCAGTCACTCGAGTAGTTTGTCAACCCTAGGCAAAGGACAGGCATCAAACCGCAATATGGCATCTACTTTACAGAAGTCTATGCAAAACCTTATGGTCCCATCTGCTTTTAGAACCAATACAATGGGACGACTGCACTCACTTTGTGACACTTCCACTACTCCCATCTCTAGCGTGGTCTGGAGTTCCTTCTGGACTACCTCCCACATCATCTTGGGGGGTGGGAGGTGACGGTCACGTACCTTTTGGCCCAGTTATATGGTGGGCTGACCAATTTGGTCTGTTCAGGGAGGGTGGATAATACGGAGGGGAAGGCCTGGACTAACTGGCGTAGCTCCTCTGGTTGCTTAGGGTCCAGCTCTTCTCCTATTGTGAGAGTGGTCAAGGTTATGGGGTCCATTGTCAACAGACCCAACTTTGGTTCCAGTGGATACGGGGTAATCAGAAAACCTTCCTGTGTTTTCCACTCCTTTAAAAGATTCACATGGTAGACTCAGACCCCCCTCTTTCTCCCTGTTAGCCGCATTTCATAATCCACCGGCCCCACACACGGAACCATTTCAAAAGGACCCTGCCATGTTGCCAGTAGGTTGGACTCCTTAGATGGTAGTAGGAGGCGGCCACGGTCTCCTGGCTGGAAAGTGCGAAGCCTTGCCCTGTTATTAAAATACTGGCTTGAGTCTGCTGAGCTTGTAAAAGGTTCATCTGTTCAAATTCTCCTAACTTCTAGAACCACTCATAGAGCTGGAGTATGTATGGGATAGATCCCATGACACGGGATCCCTGCTCTTCCCAGGTTTCCTTCAAATCGAGTATCCCCCGTGGTTGCCTCCCATAAAGGAGGTCAAAAGGAGAGAAGCCCATGGAAGTCTGGGGGACTTCTCGCCCCGCAAACAGCAAAACCAGGAGTAGCTTTTCCCAGTGCTGGGGGTGGTCTTCTACAAACTTCCATAACAGCGATTTCAACATTTGATTAAACTGTTCCACTAACCCATGGGTTCCCAAACTGGGGGCCGTGAAGAGATTCCGGGGGGGGGAGGGGGCGGGGCAGGTGACCCAGCTTCCCCCCCTTCAAATTCCCTACAAGAAAGAGCCCGGTCTATCTGTCCGCTATCTGGGGCAGACTTCAAAATGGCCACCTTAAAAGAGCAATGCCTGTTCTGCTCTTTTGTTTTTTGGCCCTGGTCAGTCTTTTTTTTTTTTGCTCAACAAGTCTTGCTGATATTGTGTGTGTGAGGGTTTCTCAAAAATCAAAAAGGGGGCGTGATGCCGAAAAGTTTGGGAACCACTGCATTAACCCATCTGTCTGTGGGTGATAAACCGTGGTCCTTAGAGCTTTAATATTTAACAATCGGCACAATTCTGCCATCAATTGTGACGAGATATCAGTCCCTTGGTCAATCAAGATCTCGCTGGGTATCCCCACCCTGGAGAAAACGTTTAACAACTTGGACACTTTTGTGGGGGCCGTGGCATTCCTCGAGGGGACAGCCTTGGGATACCTCATTGCATAGTCCACCATAAGGATATACTGGCACCCTGAACTAGCCTTCTCTAAGGGCTCTACCACATCAAGGCCAATCTGTTCAAACAGAATCCCCACCACCAGCAGTGCTATCAAGGGGGCCTTTGGCACTCCCTTTGGGCTGGTTCATTGACATTCTGGACAGGACTTGCAAAAATCCCAAACCTCGCGGTATATACCTCTGAGCCACCCAGTGTAAGGTCTTCTCTCGACCTAGGTGTCCAGACCAAGGGGTTACATGGGCTAAGCACAATACATCCGGTCTATATTTTGTTAGGACCAGCAGTTGCCACATTCTTTCCAAGAGTCTGGGGGGGGGGGCGGTCTTTTATCACTCAGTACAGATGATCATCGCATACCTCAAAACGCGGCCCATGGGGCATCAGCTGTTCAGTGACCCCATCTGTCTCTGGCTCCACTATTTGTTTCCCAGGCCCGACTCAGCATTGGATCTTCTTGCTGGTCTCAGAGGAAGTCACCACTGGTATCTAGCCAATTGATCTCAGTATTCCTTATTGGCCTGCTGGAGGGAAGTTCCAGGGGCTGATGTGGGACCTTCCTTCAGGGTCCCATTGCTACCCTGGGCCATCAACCCCCACCTTCTTGGGTGCTCCCTGACCTCTTTCTGGCTCAAGTCATTCACAAACTGGCAGAACCCGCACCAGTCCTGGCCTAAAAATCACAAGGTAGGCCAACCGGGGGGCAAGACCAACCTGACAAGACCCCCTTCTTCATGTTTGTCTGACAGTCACACCCACAGAGTCAGGTATGATTGCACATCCCTGTGGACAGGTGCTCCAGCAGGCTCAGAGGACTCCACCAGGTCAGCTCACACTAGCGTCTGGCTGCACCCCGAGTCAACAAGGGTGATTACTGGGGTCCACTTTGCCTTACTAAGAGCTTGGTGGGTCCTCAACCCCGGGTCCTATGAACAGCTGTCAGCACTTTTCCATAAGGATGGCCTGTACATGGATTTGTAGCTATGGACATGTCCCTCTTGCCCACAAACAGCATTTGCTTCACTTTGTCACTTCTGGTTCTATCAGCATCCCCTCCTCAGGTTCTACTGGCCTTGTATTCTTCCCCCAGTCCATTGGTAGGCTTACTAGTTCCTGTCTAATTTGTCTTCTCCCATGCTCCTGGGGGTTGACAGGGTGCCTCAAACTCCTGGGCTTCCATTGACAGGCACCTCACCTTACCTGGGGTTCCAGGTCAAGACTGAGTTTAGCTCTCTGTCCTGGCATCTCAGGTCCCTCTGATGCTAGGTAGTCTTCCATAAGGGAGACCACCCTCCATGACTGAGTTTGGGTGATGGTGTTTCACCCACCTTTGGCCCCCAACAGGGAGGATTTTAAAAAATTGCTCCAAAACCATCATCTCCGTGTAGCCTATCAAGTTGCTTGCCTATCATGCTAATAATACAATTGTGCTGATTCAGATTAATTCATTAATATATTAATGGATAGATTTAGTATAGAGGTAATAGTTAAGGCTGTAATGCAAGAAATCTGCTAAACACTGTAACAGGCCCTTTGCAAGATCAGCGGAAGCAAAGGTTAGCAAATTTCTGTGGTTGAGACATGGGTCTCACCCAGACATGGTCATAGCTTATTTATAGCTTCCCTGGATTGAAAAGGGGAACTTATATCTTGGACCTTTCACCCAAATAGGATGGTGGTAGGAAAAATACCCTCAGACTCAGCAGATGCATCATTATATAAAAAAAAAAAAATCCTGAAATCACCGGTTCAGGCCGAGCTGAGTAATCAGGTTGGACATAGCATGTGATAGATGACCACAAAAGGCCCATGATAATGAATTGATTTATATGATAATAAGTAGAGATCAACGATACATTGACCTATAGAAAAAGGACACTTCAATATTAGAAACATCCCCTTCTGAATGTGCATCAAACATACCAATGTCAGCTTAACATTATAAAAGTGGCATCCCAGCCTAGGGGAGGGTAGGAGAAGATGATGTAGACATTGAAAGGGCCAGAATGATGGCCTCTGGTGATGATGGGGAAGGCGAAGGTGATAAGAAAAAATGATGGGCTAACACCTAACATTGTTCTCTAGAAGGAATGATGTAAGTATATGATATGAAAATATGGATGTACACTCCCTACCTATCTTATGAAATTGGGGTGTTTGTGACTGTGCTGACTATTAATAAACTATATTTGTAAATATACAAGGAGTTTCTATCGTGTGAGTGTTGCAACTATGCACATCAGGGTTCCCAACCATAGAATAATTAAATACTGGGCCTGATCCTCGGATAAAGAACCTTTCAACCCTAAAGGTGGTAATTAGAAATTGACACTATTAGATCAGGCACTCTTTGATCTGGTACCTGGGCACCTGTCCGCCTCTCAGGTTCAATCCACCACCAGCAGTAGTCTCGCACCATTTATGCTACGGCCCATGGCCTGGCCCTCAGAGGATATCATCCCTGGCAAGATTGGTTTCAGTATGCTTCCAGGTTAATGGCCATCTGATCTAAAATTGCACACTTGATGTTGTGATAGTCAAAGGCATCTTGGGGGGAGGAGGGGTCTAAATTATGGTAGGCCACCTGCGCTGGTCCCATCAAATACGGAGCCAATATAGTGGCCTAATGATCCTCCAGCCATCTGGCCGCCATTGCAATCCCCTCAAAAGTAACCAGGAAGGCCTCAAGGATATCACTGGGTCCCATCTTGCTGAGGCAGATAGACAGCTGCTGTAAGCTCCCCATAGCCCCATCTCCTTGAGAGCTATCGACCAGGGCCTGAGCCGAACTCCACAGCGTTGCTAGTTGCTGGAGCCACTGGTCTTGTTGGGTCTGCTACTAGGTAGCAAGTTCTCACAGCAGTTGTTGCTGACCTGTTACTAGGTTGCTTGCAGTTGCTGTTGGGTGACCAGCTGCTGCAGCAGTTGATTTTGGTGTTGCTAAAGCTGGGTAGCCTGCTGCTACTGGTTCTCCAGCAGTCACTCAAACAGTTTCCCTGCATCCATAGCTTTAGTTCCACAAGCTTCCTTTCCTGGGTTCTCTACAGTGCCCTGTTCTCAAGGGAGGGATCGGACAACTTGCCCACATTCTCCACCACATTGTCGAGGGGCAACATCATCTTTGGAGGCCCCTCAGCTTTATTCTCTAGGTTGAAAAACCTTACCTCCCCCCCCCCGCCCCAGAGTCTATTTACAGCATGGCCCAATAGCCTCAGTCAATATAAATGCCCCTGTGTGCAGGGTAATACAGCCTAATGGCCTCCATTATTATACATGCCCCTGTATTCAAGGTTCATATGGCCCAGCAGCCTCAGTCAATTTACATGCCCCTATATTCAGGATAACACGGCCCAGTGGCCTCAGTTCACATACACAAGTCCCCTCTCTTCCGGGTAAGTTCCTTGCTTCTCACCCAATGGCAGAGTTACTGAAAAATTGTCAGACACAACTAATTAGGTATTTCCCTGCTGCAGAAGAAACCCTGAGTGGGATAAAGCTAGAACAACCTGCCCATGTCCACTCTACTTTTCACCACCTGAGGGCATGTCAGGGCTGTAAAGCACCACCCCTTTGGCTCTCAGAAAAGACCCTTGGGAGCCATGACAGCCAGCTATGAGTCTGCTCCAAATTCCACTAGAGGCTAAACCAGTCCATAGTCTTAGAATAGGCCTTTAAGGTAAAACAGAACTATAGTGTTATGGATCTGACTTTTGGCTGACATATTGTCTGCTTTGTCTATTTATACAATAAGTTCCTCAATTAATAAACCAGTTTGTTTGACAGTACCCAGAACTAGGGGGCGGAGGTCCTGAAACTCACTGAGCTTTTGGGTGCTGCTCATAACAATATTAAATCATCATCTTCATCATCATGGGTATGTATTTAGGGCAATGTTTCCAACGTAGAAGCCTAAAGTTAGGCTCCTAAGCCCATACGTCTTTGAAAAATCAAGCTACCTAATGTTTCCAAGTGCTGAATGCCCACTGACTTCCATAGGCCCTAGTAGGTTTAACATTTTCTAAACTTTTGTAGGCCTTACCTTTAGGTTCCTATTTTGGAAAATCATGGACTTAGGTATCAATACTTTACTTGCTGACAAGAACATACACAGTAATCATTTAAAATAATTCCAGAGGGGTAGCCAAGTCAGTCTGTAACAGGAAAAACTTACACAAATAGTCTAGTAGAACCTTAAAGACTAACAAAACATGTAAATGATATCATGAGTTTAATCATGAGTTTTCATGGGCACAACCCATTTCTTCAGATGACAGGAGTGTTGGAAGTCCAGATCCAAGAATAAATAAGGGAAGGAGGGGAGGGAGGAGGTAAAAAAGCGGAGGGAAGGAAGAAAAAAGAGACAGCGAGTAGATAAGCAGCAGAGGGATACCCGAGTTAGTCTGTAACAGGAAAAACTTAAAAAACAACAAATAGTCTAGTAGCACCTTAAAGACTAAATAGTTCCAAGAGGCTGATAAGAACCATGAGTTTGCACTTGGAAAGGAAGATGACCAACACCAGATTCTACACAGACATCAAGAACCATTAGCACCTTCATTGTTTGGTTGGTTGGTTAAGTCATTAAGATGTAGAAGATAATGTGTGAGCCATCCGATATCCCAGTTCATACCATTTGCATAAGAATTAAATTTGTGAATGAAGTTAAGTTCCAACCCTTCTCTGTATATCTGGCTTGTGGAATTGGTCTGAAACAAAATGGCGACTTGGAGATCCATTAATGAGTGTCCAGGAAGATTAAAGTGTTCTCCAACAAGTTTTTGTGTGTTGCCTTTTTGGGTATCTGATTTGTGTCCTCTGATTTGTGTCCATTAATTCTCTCCCGTAGAGACTCTCCAGTTTGGCAAATATACATTGCAGTGGGGCATTGCTGGCATAGATCACATTAGCGGATGTGTAGTTAAATGAGCCTCTTTCTGATTTGGCAGCTGATGTGGTTGGGTCCGGTGATAAAATCGCTTGTGTAGATGTGTGGGCAGAGCTGGCACTGGGGCTGATTGCAGGGGTGGGTTCCTGAATGATTACGATGGAGGTGTGTTGCGTGGTTACTGGAAAGAATTTGTTTGAGATTAGGGAATTGTCTGTAAGCGAGAATTGGCCTCTCTCCCCAGGCCTGAGAGTGAGGGGTCATTTTCCAGGATAGGTTGTAGATTGTTGATAATGCGTTGGAGAGGTTTACGTTGTGGACTGTAGGTGATGACAAGTGGAATTTTGTTGTTTTCTCTTTTGGGCCTGTCTTGAAGTAGTTCATGTCTGAGTACTTTTTTGTCTCTGTCAATCTGTTTTTTCACTTCTCCAGGTGAATATTTCAGTTTTAAGAGCGGGCTCTATCTAGATCCTGTAGATGTTTGTCTCCGTCTGTGGGTTTGGAGCAAACTGGTTGTATCTTAGGGCTTGGCTGTATTGAGAAATGTGTCTGGGATGGAAGCTGGAGGTATGAACGTAAGTGTAACGGTCGGTAAGTTTCCGGTATAGGGTGGTGGAAATTTGTCCATCATTTAATTATACTGTAGTGTCAAGGAAGTGGACTTCTCGTGTGACTGATCCAGGCTGAGGTTGATGGTGGGGTGGAAGTTGTTGAAATCCTTGTAAAATTCTTCAAGGGTCTCTTTCCCGTGGGTCCATATGATGAAGACGTCATTGATGTAACGTAAGTAGAGTAAGGGTATTAGTGGGCGAGAGCTGAGGAAATTTTCAAGGTCAGCCATAATGATGTAGGCATATTGTAGTGCCATGCAGGTGCCCATGGCTGTGCCGCTGACTTGAAGATACAAATTGTCTCAGAATTGAAAGTAGTTGTGGGTGAGGACAAAGTCACAGAGCTCTTTAATCAGGTGTGCAGTGCTGTCATTGGGGATGGTGCTCCTGATAGCCTGTGATCCGTCTTCATGTGGAAAGTTGGTGAAAAAGGGCTTCTATGTCCATGGTGGACAGGATGGTATTTTCAGATAGATTATTGATGTTTTGTAATTTCCTCAGGAAAACAGTGGTGTCGCTAGGAGTGCTGGTAGCACAGGGTCTGAGGAGAGAGTCAATATAGCCAGATAATCCTGTTGTTAAGTGTGCCAATGCTTGAGATGATGGGTCGTCCGGGATTTCCAGGTTTGTGTATCTTGGGTAGCAGATAGAAAACTCCTCGTCAGGGATTGGGGAGGTGTTAGTGTAAATTTGGTCCTGAGCAGCATCAGGAAGCTTCATGGGCAGTTGTTTCAGGTTTTTTTGGTATTCTTTAGTGGGATCACAGGAGAATCTGGTATTGGTGAGTTGTCTGGTTGCCTCCTGTTTATAATCTGTTCTGTTCAGGACTGCAGTGCCCCCTTGATTATGATGTTAGAATTGTTTTTGAGGCTGTATATAGCATTGCGTTCTCCATGACTGAGGTTATATGTTATTGTTTGCTGACAATGTCAGCTCAAGCACATTTGCGGAAGCAGTCAATGTAGAAATCAAGACTCTCATTACCAAACGGCGGCGAAAACTGCTCGCCAGCGCCGTACTGCGCATGCGCAAGAGCCGCATTGCGCATGCACACGCCGCGAACGAACGGGGTGCGCGGCTGAAATCTACTCGCCATGGGCGAGTAGATTGTATAGTTTGTCGAGCCCTGCTCATTACAACTGTTATTAGGGGGTCCATATAGAAGCCTTCCTCTTGTGGGATCGGCGGGGGGGAGCAGCAAGGTCAGTGTGTTGTACATCAGTGTGTTGGAAATATTCGCACAGGCAGCGAAAATAGGCTTCCAGATCTCCACAGAACTGAATCATATTCATAGGGGTGGTGGGGCAGAAGGAGAGTCCATGAGACAGATTCCTCTGCTGGGCTTAGAGTGGTAGGATAGGTTGACAGCGTTGCTAGGTGAGTTGAAAGTATCTGGAATGAGAGATCCTGAGGCATATAGGAGTTTGGATAGTTTATTGTCCTTTTTCTTCTGAAGGGAGATAAAGTGATCCTTGTAGGTGGTTTGCTGAATTTTAGTAAAGTCTGGAAAAGATGAAGTATGTGTGGAAACTTGGTTTTTTATAACAGTTTCTAATGTTGAGAACTCCTCCTTGATTTTCTACTGTTTATTGTACAGAATGCTGATAAGGTGGTTCCTGAGTTTCTTTGCAAGAGTGTGGCATAATCTCTGGCTGTAGTCTGTGGGATACGTAGATTGCAGTGGTTTTTCACCCTCAGTCCCTTAAGTATGATGTTTATCTGTTTGCACTTGGAAAGGAAGATGATGTTTGTTTGGATCTGTGCGAGTTTCTTTGTGTAGTTAATGGATTTCCACTCCATGTGGCTGAATTCAGTGCCTTGCATGTTCAAAAGCTTCAGAACTGCAGCCAAATTAGACTAACAGGAAAAACTTAAAAAACAACAAATAGTCTAGTAGCACCTTAAAGACTAACAAAATACGTAGACGGTATCATGAGCTTTCATGGGTACAACCCACTTCTTCAGATGACAAGAGTGTTGGAAGTCCAGATCCAAGAATAAATAATGGAATTAAAATAACGTACACGTTTTTTATTTGTTACATTCATTAGATCATATAATATCCCTCAACTGTCTCCATATTTAAAGCACATTTAAAGAGATGAGGAGAGGAGAGACCAGAAAAGCTAAAATCAGAGGATGACTCAAGAAAGGGTCACAAAAGGCCCATGGAAGGAAAACTGTAATGTGATCAATTGTATTTTGGCAGCAACAGACTACTGGGATAAACAGATTAAATAGGCTCTATTCTTTGACATCAAGTCAAATGCTAAATAATAAATGAAAAATGAAGCTGCACTACCAACAACAAAAACCTGAACAATGAATGGAAGTTAGGTAGCTCTTCCAGAGAAACTGTTTACGGTAAGATTTTGCATGCAAAACGTTTCTTACTGGATTAGAATTAGCTGATATGTTTTGTTTATTTTAATGTAGTAACTTTGATCTGTCTGTTTTTACTTGCAATCACTGAAATCCTACTTTTTATACTTAAAAAAACCCCAAAAAACTTTGTTTATTATCAAGCCCAGTATAAATAATTGTTGCCTGAGAGAGCACAACACTATGTATCTCTTTCTCTCTTTCAGTGATAATGGGGCTCATCTTATGAGATTTCTCTGTGTAAAACTTTTATACAGGATAAGACGGATTTATTTGGGGCTTTGGTCCTCTCTGGGATCTGTGTTGCTCTGCTGGTGGGTGGTAACCACAACTCTGTGCCTTGTCTGGGGCAGACCAGCATTCTGGCTCAGCAGGACAGAGTGGTGGGGAGCTGCACAGGGCAGGAAGGTGGGCATCAGTGGCTCGATCAGCACACCAGGGGACAACCTCCAGGGGATTTCTGTGATCCAATCAGTCACAATGAGCATGACAAAATGATTACTGAAATGTTTAACTATGTTCCACAAGAGGTTCAAACAGCTAATATTTGCCTGCATGTGCTACAAAGTACATGCATTAAAAATCCCCAACAACTTATGTTCTGAACACAATCAATGCTGTATGTAGTAGAGAGAAAATCAATTTTGCAAATCAGGAAATACTGTAATATAAGCATCTTCTTTCAGTCAATGAAGGTTAGAAGGGGGCTGAGGAACAGAGAAATACTGACCGAAGGAGATCAATACTAATTATATATTTATAACATCTATACTAGTCTTTAAACACAACAAAATAAAATGTTTCAGACTATATCCTAAAACGCTTTCACATCAATATAAAATTTTAACTATTTTATATTTAAAAACTTTTCTTTAAAGTTACATTACTCCCCAAACTGATATTTCATTACAGAAAATACAGTATTGGTTCAGCTCAATTTTCAGAATAAGATGCCAAAAAGCTGCAGTTCTGTGCTACCTTTTAAACAAACAGCTATCATGGTTGTTCTAGGCAATAGTACAGATCAGGAATTCACACAATCCAAATCACAAATGAAAACTAATAGCTCTTTGCCTGATGATGATCTAGAGCTCTTTGGGGGACAGCATGTGACCTCTCCGTGGGCGGCCTGAATACACCCCTGGAACCTTTATGGATGGGATCCAGAGCCAAGATCTTATTTTGCAGATGTAGAAAGATTTCCTTCAAAATTTCTGGGATTTTTTTCAGGGTGAGGGAAGAATTAGCAAAATGTCAAGTAGTGAGTTTTCCTAAATGGGGAACTTGGAACTATAAAGATCATTTATTTGGGAATTACAACATAAGTAAAATGGAGAAAAATTTTGTGAGAATGAGCAGTTAGAGAAAAATGTTGTGGGGACATCAACACAGGGGTATTTTGGAAACTAATTTATTACTGGCTGTGTGTATCCTAGATTTTAAAATGTGCATATATTCAATATAGAGCAGTGAACAGACCAACTGCTAGGCCAGGCTATTTCAGGGAGGAGCAAACCACTTTGCTTCTTTACTTGCAGTGTTTTTACAGAGAGAGAACTGCAATAACATGCAACATGAACACAAACAAGAAATTTAAATCACAGAATTAATAATAATAATATTTGGAGATATACCCCTCTCACAGAACTGGAAGGGACCTTGAGAAGTCATTAAGTCCAGTCCCTGCCCTCATGGCAGGACCAAGTACCATCCCTGACAGATTTGCCCCAGATTCCCTAAATGGCCCCCTCAAGGATTGAACTCACAACCCTGGGTTTAGCAGGCCAATGCTCAAACCACTGAGCTATCCCTTCCCCCCTCATTTTTGCATGAAGTGTAATCAGAAAGCTATGGACAACTCAATCTCAAGAAAATGTAATATTTGAGCTTTCGTCACAGAATGTGTACAACCCAAACTTTTAAAAAAACTGTCCCCACTATAAACTGAAATTTCTATTGAAATAAACTGCATTACGTCCACACAGCAAGAAAAGCTACTCTGGAACTATACCCGAATTTCATCAGGAGCCAGAGCCCTTTAACCCATCAATTCTCTGATGCAGAGGTAGACTCCACAGGGAGAGGGACAGCAGGAGCAGCACTAAAACTTTGCTGCTGAGAGCCCCGTACCAGCTCCAAGACACCAGCAAAGATTACATTCAATTAACTGCTTCTTTGTCCAACCACAATTGTCTGCTCTCTAATATCTGAAATAAATATCACCCACAAATTTTGGCACCTTCCTATTCACCTTGCTTCCAGCTCTTACCAGTCCTAGCCCTGATCCCTAGGTCATCCATATTAAAAACATACCATGACAGGAAAACATTGGAAGATGTTACAAACAATATTTGAGATTATTTGTATGTATTCTCTGAAAACCTTTTATGTCATCCGTGTGTAAAAATATTTTTTTTTAAAGTGCTGTTCTTCTAACTATTGCTATTTTCTACTATTTGATTATTCTACCAAAAGTTTCATTATGGTGCAGCCAGTGCAAACTCTGTAGTTTGTTCTGCCATCTTTTACTACTGAGAACAGCTTCTCTCCATCCTCTTTGGAAGCTCCCTTTAGGAAGCTGAACGCTGCTATCAAATCCCCCATCATTCATCTTGTGCAGACTAAATAAGCCCAAATCCCTCAGCTTCTCCTCACAGGTCATGTGCTCCAGCCCCCTAATCATTTTGGTTTCTCTCTGCTGGACCCTCTCCAATGCGTCCACATCCTTTCTATAGTGGGGGGTTCAGAACTGGACGCAATACTCCAGATGTGACCTCACCAGAGCCAAATAAAGAGGAATAATCGCTTCTCTAGATCTCCTGGCAATGCTCCTCCTAATGCAACCTAATAGTCCATTCACCTTCTTGGCTACAAGGGCAAATTGTTGACTCATATCCAGCTTCTCATCCACTGTAATCCCCAGGTCCTTTTCTGCAGAACTGTTACTTAGCCAGTTGGTCCCCAGCCTGTAACAAAGTTTGGGATTCTTCCATCCCAAGTGCAGGACTCTACACTTGTCCTTGTTGAACCTCATCAGATTTCTTTTGGCCCAATCCTCTAATCTGTCTAGGTCACTCTGGACCCTATCCCTACCCTCCAGCATATCTACCTCTCCCCCTAGCTTAGCGTCATTTGCAAACTTGCTGAGGGTGCAATCCATCCCCTCATCCAGGGCATTAATAAAAATGTTGAACAAAAACGGCCCTAGAACCGATCCTTGGGGCACTCCACTTGAAACTGACTGCCAACCTGACATCGAGCCATTGATCACCCAAAAATCTAACCAGCTTTCTATCCACCTCACAGTCCATTTATCCAATCCATACTTCCTTACCTTGCTGGCAAGAATATTGTGGGAAACTGCTCTCCATGAGTTTTCAAAGATAGTGGCCAAAGGCTCTTCAATGACATTTGCCAACTCCCTCAGTACTCTCAGATGCATTAAAATGCATCCTTCCTCAGTACCCTCGGATGCAATGATCTACCCGTCTGTTACATTTCAAAAATAACCTTCATAGAGAGTTTAAGAATTAGGAGACTGCTAGCTAAGAAAGAAAGCAATATAAATAAAGAACAAAATTGGTGATCATTTTCATATGTTGCCAAGCTCTGGATGAATATTTCCAAATAACTGGCGCCTCTCTTTTGGGTAGGGATGGATGAAGTATTACAAGACTTGAATCTGGTCTCTATTAAAGCTATTTCAATTACAGTACTGCAGTCTGAAATAATTTTATACAGACGTTGTTACAATCCACAGGAGAACTAACTGATGAGATGTTAAAAGTTGAGTGGTTCCAAGATTTGCTGATTTTGCCATGCTAAACAGAAAAGTTAAATATTAAAAACTTGGAAATCTTTAATCAAAAGAATAGGTTACTTTCAAAAGAGACCAATACTGCTATTGGTGGGGGCTCATTTTTATTCTAATTCAACAACTAGATTAAATGTGTTCAGTTTACAAGATGTAATTTCTAAGATGTGTCTTTTCCCAGCTCTGTAAAAACTCAAGGAATAAGAGGTTTTATAGGCCAAATTATACTTAGTTACACCTGTAAACTCAGACTTCACAAGTGCTGTACAAACTTAACAGTAGAATCTCAGTTTTCACTAAAAACAGTAATTTCCTAGACCCTTATGGTTTCAGAGAAAAAGTTGAAATTGTGGCCCCTGAAGACTCCGGCATCTGAAGGCAAACAAAAAGTTTCCAACATTTATTTGATTTTAAATCTCATTACTTCAGCCTGTATTATTTTTGAGGGGAAGGAGAGGGCTGATTGTTGATTTTTAAACATTTAGAGTTGGCAACATTGTGGCAGTGCTAGAAGTTCCTAGCAGTAAAGGAAGCAAAGGCACTCTTTCCCAATTAACCAAGTACATTGCCTTGAGGCCTTTCTAACCAGCCTTTCTTTAAAGACCAGCCCAGTACAGCTCTGCTTCCATGTACTTTCCTCTCTGAGCTTTACTGATTTCACCAGTCTCCTAAGGCCTGTTCCCTATCTTGACTTACTTTTTGAGCAAGCCACTCTTCTTGAGTTCACCTCCCAGATTTTCCCTTTAAACTTAGCAATGAAACAGAGCTCTGCATGATTATGAACTCAGGAGGAGATGAGATGGCATTAAGTGATACCAGGAAAGAAATCCACTGAAGCTAGAGAGGCCTAGCCAAGATGCCAATTACACGGAGCTGAATGGACAGTTACAGATAAATGTACGATGTAAAAATCTTTCATGGTAAAGCAATTCAAATAAATTGTCTCCACATAGTTCCTTTCTTATTCCTTTCCTTGTCTGAATCAACTTTTTCTAAATCCCCTACATTTCCCTTATTCCCATCAGCAGTCCTCTCTCTGAGCCAGGTCAGTGCGGGGAGGGGGAGAGAGGGGTGTTATCAGGGTCTGAATCAGTTCATTGGTGTTGCCACCAATGGGACTGCTGGCAACAGGAATAGCCACCAGAGGTCTCCAGACCTCTTCAGTGTCTGTGGAAAAGGCAGAAGGTGGCAGACCCTCATTACAACTGCTAAAAAGCCCTCTTCAGAGCTTCCAGCATTTTTTTTTTCCTCATGAAATGTCAACCTCTGTCAGTGTTTCTTAAACTTTTTGAGACCACGGAACACCAAACAATTTTTTTTATGTGGAACACCTATGAAAATTTTCTTCAAAAAAAAAAAAAAAAGTCAGACAAAAAAAGACAAAAACAAAGAAGAGATTGCGGCACACCTGCGAGTTGTTCATGGAACACCAGTGTTCTGCGGAATATAGTTTAAGAAACACTGCTCTATGTCATGAGTCTGCAATCAGAAATTGGGGCCACCTACAGACAAAAGGGTAACAACTTATTTTACGCAAATAATGTGTCTTTTAAACTTTTAATAACCTAAATAGGAGATAAAAGCATGCTTTAATTTTTCTATTTAGAAAATAGTAAGACAAGCATCATTGTACATACAGACAAGTTATAGGAAACAATCTAGATTTTTGGTAAAGTACTAACCAGTTACTGACAGCAGCTGTGAAACCCTCACCTCCATTTCCTCCCGATGAGACCTATCTCTGTCCTCAAATTCACGAGTTCTTCTCCGCGCTTCTTCAAAGGCTTGCTGTGCCAATGCATCCTCCTGCTATCAAACCAGAAGATATACAAATGATTGTTTAAGGAAAATAAGGTTGACCAAAAGGAGAAGGGGAGAAAATCTGAACTCTAGAATCTATTACTAACAATGACACAGAAGCCAAAAAGGATAAAGTTTGACTTTAAGATTAAAGAATGAATGCACAGGTATAGCAATTAGACAAGATACCCATTCGCACGTAAACTGAGCAAATGGGATATGAAATCATCCAGACAAACCTGGAGCTATGCAATGTCACTTTTAAAAGTCTCTTTCCAGAGTAGAACTGCTTTATAAAGAATTAAAAATACTGTTTCAAGATGGAATTTAAATGTCTTAAACCAAAAAGTTAAAGGAAGCTTATATTAGAAGCAATATTTTTCACACTTGATCATGAAAAAACAAATTAATAATTACATAGGAGATAATTAGGTTCTTTACATTCAAATATATGCTCTAAAGCAAACATAACTTAAAAGGATAAACTTAAAAAACAACAAATAGTCTGGCAGCACTTAAAGACTATCAAAACATGCAGACGGTATCAGGAGCTTTCGTGGGCACAGCCCACCTCTTTAGATGACTTGGGCAGATGATACAGACTAACTCGGCTACCCCCTGAAGCTTTATAATTTAAAAGGTTAACAGAAATTCGTCATCACTTTGCATTTATAGCAATACCTGACAAAATAAATATTCACATCCCTTAGTTTATCATTTGAGGTACAAAATTGTATAAGAAAGTGTAAAGTGCTAGAAAAACATTCACTCCCCAATTTCTTGTGTACTCAAATATCTACCCAATTGGTATCAGTGAACTTCTATGTTTTGAAAGAAAAATTAAAAAGCCCCACCAGATTTCAGTCCATCCTAAAACAAAAAATGATCATTGTTTTTACAAAAGCTATTTAATGTTTCCATTAAAAATGATAACATTTTGAATTTAGGTTTATGTTGTCTAAGCCAATAGTGCCACAATAATAAATCTGCACATATACTTTACTCAAAGCTATATGTTTAGCATCAATTCTTCTAAACTGACTAATCAAAAATAAAAAGGGGATTTCCTGTTTTTTGCACTGATAATTCTAAGGATCATCAAGAAATGAGTTGACCATACAGGTGAACAAAGAAACATATTTTTTTCCCCCACCATTAACTTTGTTCAGTCACATGTGTTATTTTAAGTGGATCTCTCCTTAAAAAACAGAAATGTTAACTTTGATTTATAGATGACATAAATGTTCCGCTCCCAAAAACTTAACTCAGCTATTATATACCAAGGGATTAAGTGCATTAACTTAACATGTCTCTAGTCTAAGAGAATGTCAATTTGCTTTTCTTGCCTGAGGCATTATCCTATACCATAAAGCTACTTTGTGAAATGATGCAAAAACAAGTGTCTCCTGTGGCCTAACACAGTTTAATACAAACATCTGTCAATTAAAGTATCTTCATAGGTCAGTTCCCAAAAAGATATACCTAAGGGCAATGATTACTGCTGCCATGCACAAAGATATTTTGCCAGTAACTTCTATTCTTAAATGACAAATTTGTCTCCTCACAATTATTATGTTATAATATCAATTATGGTGGGTAGGGATGTTCGATTAGTTAATCTAATTTTAACAGTTGATGGGATTTCCATCAACTATTCGATTAGTCTATAAGGCTGCTTCTTTTTGAAACGTACAAGAGCCCCATTAGGGAGCCTGTACATTTCAAAGACTGAGGTGCACTAACTCCCTATGCTCCCTGCCTCGGGGCTCTTGTATATTTCAAAAGCAGACAGGGGTGCGTGTCCAGCAGGGGACTCCAGCGGGGCTCTTGTACATTTCAAAAGCAGAAGCCCTGCATGGAACATAGGGCCAAGTGGGACTCCCGCTGGGATTCATGCTTTTGAAATGTACAATAGCCCAGCTGGGGCTCTTGTATATTTCAAAAGCAGAATCGCAGCAGAAGTGGTGCAAATGGCTTCACCAGAGCCCAATAAAGGGGAATAATCACTTCTCTAGATCCGCTGGCAATGCTCCTCCTAATGCAACCTAATATGCCATTAGCCTTCTTGGCTACAAAGCACACTGTCAACTCATATCCAGCTTCTCATCCACTGTAATCCCCAGGTCCTTTTCTGCAGGTTCAAGGTTTCAGGCCAGGTTAACTCATCTGGGGTTCCAGGGTTAGTGGATTTTGTGTCTCACCCCCAGGCTCTAGGGTGGGGCCAAAAATGAGGGTTCCGATGTGCAGGACAGAGCTGCCAGTGAGTGGGATAAGAATGAGGGTGCAGAATCTGGGTGGGAGGTAGGGTGGAGGAGCAAACTGGGAGTAGTTGTCTGGCCAGGGGTTTGGACTGTGACCCAGGGATTGTGGTACAGTGTCTGGGAGGGATATGGGCTTAGGAGGGGGACAGAGAGTTTGAGATATGTGGGGGAAGGGGTTGGAGTGGGGAGCTGCGGTGCCCGAGGCAGGCTGTGGCTGGGACAATTGCAAGTCAAACTTACAGCTCAGCACATTTCTCTGACAGGAGCCTGTCCTGCCCCCACAGGTTGCCTGGCCATGAGCTTGGTGACTAAAAGCCTGAGGAGACTGGTGATTGGTGGTTCCCACACTGCCTGTTCTTGAAACAGGCAGCTGCCATTGGCCAAAACCAGCCAATGGCTGGGATTGTGCTGGGGGTGGGAGCAGCCATGAGGCACTGCTCCCTCGCTCCTCCCTGCTCACAGCATGTGAAAAATAAATGGCTCCATAGCAGCTTTTCTGTGTGGAGTGCGGGGGCAGGGCAAGCAGGGAAGACTGCTTGGAGGATCACAGCCACCTCCACAGGCCTGATCCGGCCAGCAGAGGGTGTTTTGCCCCGGCCCACTGAAGCACCAGGGGCTGCATCACAAACCAACCAAACAAAAAAAACCACACGCCGTGCTGGGGGGAAAATAGGTGCTGGTACATCCATCCCAGGGCATGGCTTGAGTGTGGTGTGGTTTTTTTTTGGGGGGGGGGGGGGGGGGCTCAACAACTTTGTCCCGACTAGAATCATAGAACGGGAAAAGACCTCACAAGGTCATCAAGTCCAGCCCCCCACCCAAGGCGGGACCAATCCCAACTAAATCAACCCAGCCAGGGCTTTGTCAAGCCGAGACTTAAACGCCGCTAGGGATGGAGATTCCACTACTTCCCTAGGCAACCCATTCCAGTGCTTCACCACTCTCCTAGTGAAATAGCTTTTCTTAATAGCCAACCTGGACTTCTCCCACCACAATTTGAGACCATTGCTCCTTGTTCTGCCATCGGTCACTACTGAGAACAGCCTTTCTCCATCCTCTTTGGAACCTCCCTTCAGGAAGTTTAAGGCTGCTATCAAATCCCCCCTCACTCTTTGCTTCTGCAGACTAAACAGACCCAACTCCCTCAGCCTCTCCTCATACGTCATATGCTCCAGCACCCTAATCAATTTGGTTGCCCTCCGCTGGACCCTCTCCAATGTGTCCACATCCTTTTTGTAGTGGGGGGCCCAGAACTGGACACAATACTCCAGATGTGGCCTCACCAGAGCCTAATAAAGGGGAATAATGACATCTCTGGATCTGCTGGCTCCTCTTAATGCAACCTAACATGCCATTAGCCTTCTTGGCTACAAGGGCACACTGTTGACTCATATCCAGCTTCTCATCCACTGTAACCTCCAGGTCCTTTTCTGCAGAATAACTACTTAGCTGGTTGGTCCCCAGCCTGTAACAAAGCCTGGGATTATTCCATCCCAAGTGCAGGACTCTGCACTTGTCCTTGTTGAACCTCACCAGATTTCTTGTGGCCCAATCCTCCAATTTGTCTAAGTCACTCTGGACTCTATCTCTGCCCTCAAGCGTATCTACCTCTCCCCCCAGCTTAGTGTCATCTGCGAATCTGATGAGGGTGCAATCCATCCCCTCATCCAGGTCATTAATAAAGATATTGAACAAAACTGGTCCTAGAACCGAACCTTGGGGCACTCCGCTAGAAACAACCGCCATCCTGACATTGAGCCGTTGATCACTACCTGCTGGGCCAGCTTTCTGTCTATCTTCCCGTCCATTTATCCAATCCACATTCCCTTAACTTGCTGGCAAGAATATTGTGGGAGACTGTATCAAAAGCCTTGCTAAAATCAAGGTATATCACATCCACTGACTTTCCCATGTCCACAGAGCCAGTTACCTCATCATAGAAGCTAATCAGATTGGTCAGGCACGACTTGCCCTTTGCGAATCCATGCTGACTATTCCTAATCACTTTCCTCTCTTCCAAGTGCCTCAAAATAGATTCCTTAAGGATCCCTTCCATGATTTTTCCAGGAACCAAGGTAAGACTGACCGGCCGGTCTATAGTTCCCTGGATCGTCTTTCTTCCCTTTTTTGAAGATGGGCACTACATTTGCCTTTTTCCAATCATCTGGGATCTCTCCCGATCGCCACGACTTTTCAAAGACAATGGCCAAAGGCTCCTCAATGACATTTGCTGACTCCCTCAGTACCCTTGGATGCATTAAGTCTGGACCCATGGATTTGTGAATGTTTAGCTTTTCTAAATAGTTCCTAACCTGTCCTCTACCCACCAAGGGCTGTCCATCTTCATCCCATCTTGCATCACTTAGTGCATTAGTCCAGGAGCCGACCTTGTCCGTGAATACAGAGGCAAAGAAAGCATTGAGTACTTCAGCTTTCCCCACATCATCAGTCACTAGGTTACCTCCTTCATCCAGTAGGGGCCCCACACCCTCTCTGGTCACCTTCTTCTTGTTAACATGCCTGTAGAAACCTTTCTTGTTATCCTTCACGTCCTTTGCCAGTTGCAATTCCAATTGAGCTTTCGCCTTCCTGATAACCCCCCGGCATTCTCGAGCTATACATTCAAACCCCTCCCTGGTCATTTGTCCAAGTTTCCACTTTTTGTAAGCTTCCTTTTTGTGTTTAAGTTCATGAAGGATTTCCCCTGTAAGACTCTTCACACTGTCTCCACTGCTATTGTGGCTCACAAAAAAAGCACTAAGGGGGGTGAGAGGTGCAAGCTCTGGGAGGGAATCTGGGTGCACGAGGAAGTAGAGAAGACGATGCTGGCTCAGGGAGGGGGCTCCAGGCCGGGAAGTGTTGGGGTCAGGTGGAGGCTTGGGGTGCTGAGCAAGCCGCAGGCTTGTGGCTGTGAGGGTGCAGGAATTTGGGCTGGGGTACATGAGGGGCTCAGGGCAGGGAGGCTAGGAGTATGATGGGCTCAGGACACAGATTTGTAGTGTGTGGATGGTGCAGGAGTACTGTGGCAGAAGACTGGGGATGTGGTGGTGCATGAGTTTGGGGATGTGAGAGGCTCAGGATAGGGTGTTCCAATTGGGGGCTTGTTGGCCAGGCTTCATTTTTAAATAAAATATTATGTCAAACACAAAATGTTTCAGCCTTGTCTTTATTTATGAGAGGGGCGGGGTACCTGTTTTGAGTCAGGGTCACTGACCCACAGAAAAGTCAATCGGAGCCACACAAGTGAGATGCAAAAAAACAACCGCTCCAAAACCCCCCAAGCCTCACTAATGTGGCCCCAACTGTGCTGGTGGAGGCAGGGGACAGGGTGCTGGGACAGGGTACTCGTGGGAGGGTCTGGCCAGGAGAAGGGGACAGAGACAGCTGGGGCCAGTACCTGGGGATCCCGGGTCTCAGAAAGCATGCTGGCTGCTCTTTCCCGCCCCCCCCCCAGACACCCCCCCCCCCAACTCTAACCCAATCCCCCTCCCCTTCCCCAGAGCCAGGCACACCCCCCCTTAACCCAATCCCCCCCTCGAGCCAGACACCGGCCCCCCTCTATACCAACCCTGCTCCCGCCCCCCGCTCTAACCTAATTCTTGGGTCCCAGAGGCGAAGCCTCCACTACAGCCACACGCATCTTCCTCCAGACACTGGGGCACGTGCGCTGAGCGGCCGGCACCCCATGCGCAGCCCCTCAACCCCCCTCCCTTCCCTTTCCCCGGAGCCAGACACCTCCCCTCCCCGCTCTAACCCAATCCTCCTCCCCCACTAGCCTTATGCCCAGGTCCTGGAGCCGCTGCTGGCACCGCCGCCACACCCAGAGCCACTGCCGCTGCCTGTGCTCAGCAGCCGGCTGCTAGCACGTGCAGGCTGGGATGTTGTGTGTGACCCGGCCTGCGTGTGCAGGATATGATGTAGTGCGCTGGGGGCTGTGAGCAGAACGGCGTGGGCCGTGAGCACACATGCGGCTCACAGCAGCCTGGCCATGAGAGTAGCTGACTTGAGCGGTTCTGGGTTCCGTCAGGAGCCGCAATTTTTTTCTTGCAGCTTGCGAGCCGTGGGTTGGCCACCCCTGATCTAGTGGTATGTCCCAGAGCCTCTGATAGGTGATCCTGACTGTTTTGTCCAGAAGGCTATCAACTTCAGCTGCCTCCCTTCCCCCACTGCTGTGCTACCCTTCACCTCTGCTTTTCAGCTATCCCCCCAGGAGCTCCTGTTTGATGTGCTGGGTAGGGGAGGCAGAAGAGGGGCAGCTAATGTCAGGGTGTCCCACTATCTCCACTCCTGTAACCTATCTCCACAGAGAGGGGGGACATGACAGGGCTTGGGGTGGAGGAAGCTTGGAGACCACTGATTTAGTGTAGTGCTAACTATCAACATACAAACACTGAAGCACAGACAGATGTGAGACAGAAACAACAAAATTTTATGGATTGAAATAGTGGTCTCCAACCTTTAAACACAAGATCACTTTTTGAATTTAAGTGCAATTCAGGATCTACCTCAAACCCAAACACCCTTGCCCCGTCTCCTTCTCCATGCCTTTTCCGTGGCCCGATCCTTCTCGCTCCACTCCCCCCCACCCTGTATCCTCACTCACTTTCACCAGGTTAGGACAGTAGGATGGAGTGTAGTTTGGAGTGTGGAATATTATCTAGGCAGAGCAGTAGGGATGTAAAAAAAATGTATAAAAACAGCAATCACATGACTGATAAAAATTCTATTGGCTACATGGTTAATCATGGTTAACTTAACAGAAGTTAGCTAACTGGCTAAACTCCGACATCCTTATTGAGCATAGGACAAGGGGGTTGGTATGCAAAAGGGGATTCAGGATGTGGGCTCTTGCTGGGCACTGCTTATTTTAGATGGCTCCTGGGCAGTGGCACAGCAGAGATAAGGCAGGGTCCCCCCCACCCTGGGCTGGTGCCATTGCCAAAAGCAGATGGCACTCCCAGCACCAGTTCCTGGTGGAAAGGGACAGGTGGTTCCACATGCTGCTTTCCCATATACTCCTGTCCACAGGTACCATCTTCACACCTCCTGTAGACTGTGGTTGCCTGTTCCCAGCCAATGGGAGCTGCGGAGGTGGTGCCTACAGGCAAGGGCACAGTGTGGGCCCGCCTCTCCCAGGGGCCACAGGGACATGCCAGCTGCTTCCAGGAGCAGCTCAGGGCCAGGGAAGCGGGGAGGGGGAGGGGGGGGAAAGAGGCAGCCTTATTCCTGCTGCACTGTTAGTAACCAATCTCCTGATTTGGCCACAGGAGCCTACTAGCCAGTGTTCTTTGTATGGTGGATGGAAGAATTAGAGGGAATGAATTTTGTTATCTGCACTAATATCTAGGTAATGTGCAGATATGCCTAGATATAGCAATTTTTTAAAAATATACTTTATAAGGATTAATTACTCCTGCCATGACAGACTAGGCATTTTAGAATGCACTACTCAATTAAATTTAAGCATAAGAGAGAAATAAAAATTATGAACTACAGAGACCAGTCCAATACCAAAAATAACATATTTTGAAATAAATAAAAGTACATAACATAAGAATGGACATACTGGGTCAGACCAAAGGTCCATTCAGCCCAGTATCCTGTCTGCCGACAGTGACCAATACCAGATGCCCCAGAGGGAGAGAACTCAACAAATAATCCTTACATGATCACTCTCCTCTCATCCAT
Organism: Pelochelys cantorii; assembly: GCA_032595735.1. NCBI lineage: Eukaryota > Metazoa > Chordata > Testudines > Trionychidae > Pelochelys > Pelochelys cantorii. Next base: position 7,082,623 of record CM064339.1, on the reverse strand, counting down.
TTCCAGACAAATAGAAGGAGGGACACCATTCCTACCCATCCTGGCTAATAGCCTAACCTCCATGAACCTATCTAGCTCTTTTTTGAACCCTGTTAAAGTCCTAGTCTTTACAACATCATCTGGCAAGGAGTTCCAGAGGTTGATTGTGCACTGAGTGAAGAAAAACTTCATTTTGTCTGTTTTAAACCTGCTACCCATTAAATTCATTTGGTGACCTCTAGTTCTTATATTGTGGGAATAAGTAAATAACTTTTCCTTATTCACTTTTTTCACGCTAGTCATGATTTTATAGACCTCTATCCTATCCCCCCTTAGCCTCCTCTTTTCTAAGCTGAAAAGTCCAAGTCTTTTTAATCTCTCTACATATGGGACCCGTTCCAAACCTCTCATCATTTTTGTTGCCCTTTTCTGAACCTTTTCCAATGCCAATATATCTTTTTTGAGTTGAAGCAACCACATCTGTATGCAGTATTCAAGATGTGAGCGTACCATGGTTTTATATAGAGGCAATAAGATATTCTCTGTCTTATTCTCTATTCCTTTTTAATGTTTCCAAACATTCTATTTGCTTTTTTGACTGCCACTGCACACTGAGTGGATGTTTTCAGAGAACTATCCACAATGACTCCAAGATCTTTCTCTTGAGTAGTTATAGCTAAATTAGTCCCCATCATACTGTATGTATAGCTGGGATTATTTTTACCAATGTTCATTACTTTACACTTATTAACATTAAACTTAATTTGCCATTTTGTTGCCCAATCACTTAGTTTGGTGAGATCTTTTTGAAGCTCTTCACAGTCTGATTTGGTCTTATCTTGAACAGTTTGGTATCATCTGCAAATTTTGCCACCTCACTGTTTACCCCTCTCTCTAGATCATTTATTAATAAGTGGAATACGATTCGTTCCAGGACAGACTCTTGGGGAACACCACTAGTTACCTCTCTCCACTCTGAAAACTTACCAGTTATTCCTACCCTTGGTTTCCTGTCTCTTAACCAGTTATCAATCCATGAAAGGACCTTCCCTCTTATCCTATGACAACTTACTTTTCTTATGAGCCTTTGGTGAGGGACCTTGTCAAAGTTCTTTCTGGAAATCTAAGTATACTATATCCACTGGATCCCCCTTGTCCACATGTTTGTTGACCCCCTCAAAGAATTCTAATAGATTAGTAAGGCATGATTTCCCTTTATAGAAACCATGTTGACTTTCCCCCAACAAATTATGTTCATCTATGTGTCTCAAAATTTTATTCTTTACTATAGTTTCAACTAATTTGCCTGGTACTGATGTTAGACTTACCGGTCTGTAACTGCAGGATCGCCTCTAGAGACCTTTTTAAATATTGGCGTCACATTAGCTATCTGCCATTCATTAGGTACAGAAGTTGACTTAAAGGATAGTTTACAAACCACAGTTAATAGTTCCACAATTTACCATTTGAGTTCTTTCAGAACTCTTGGGTGAACGCCATCTGGTCCCAGTGACTTGTTACTGTTATCAATTTGTTTCAAAATCTCCTCTAATGACACCTCAATCTGGGACAATTCCTCAAATTTGTCACCTAAAAAGAATGGCTCACATTTTGGAATCTCCCTAATATCCTCAGCCGTGAAGACTTAAAGAATTCATTCAGCTTCTCCGCAGTAACTTTATCAGCTCTGAGTGCACCTTTAGCATCTTGCTCATCCAAGGGTCCCACTAGTTGTTTAGCAGGTTTTACTATTTTTTTGAATTTTTACTATTACTTTTTGAATTTTTGGCTAACTGTTCTTCAAATTCCTTTTTGGCCTTTCATATTATATTTTTACACTTAGTTTGACAAAGTTTATGCTCCTGTCTATTTTCCTCACTAGGATTTGACTTCCACTCTTTGTCTCTCACTGTTTCTTTTATATGGTTGTTAAGCCATGGCGGCACTTTTTTGGTTCTTTTACTGTGTTTTTTAATTTGGAGTGTACATTTAAAGTTGGGCCTCTATTATGGTGTCTTTGAAATGTTTCCACGCAGCTTCCAAAGATTTTACTTTTGTCACTGTACCTTTTAATTTCTTTTTAACTAACCTCCTCATTTTTGTGTTGTTCCCCTTTCTAAAATTAAATGCCACAGTTTGGGCTGCTGAGGTGTTTTTCCCACCACAGGGATGTTAAATTTTATTACATTATGGTCACTATTTCCAAGCAGTCCGGTTATATTTACAACTACTACCACCAGTTATAGTAACAATAAGTATGTGCTGTGTCTGGAAGAGAATGTGAAAGACAGAATGTGCTTGTGGTAATAACAGAAACACAGAGAGTGTGTGAGTGAGACAGATTTGCATTGCCCCTTTAAGTATGTTGAGCACATTCACACACAGGATCTGCTGCCAGCAAGCTCCCTCCATCCCAAGCCCTGCCTGTATTTCCCCGCTCTGTTGAGATAGGATATAGAAGTGGGGATGGGGCGCACACGAATATCAGTGCCCTCTCTTCTGACTCCCCTACCCTGCACAGCAAACAGGAGGCTCCTGTGGGGCAGCTGAAAGGCAAACATCAGGAGCAGCATAGCAGGGGGAGGTACAGCTCAAGTGCCTGCACTTGATAGGCTCCTGGCCAAGCCAGTCAGGATCACCTGTCAGAGGTTCCAGGATCTACCAATAGATCCTGGTCTACTTGTTGGTGATCACTAGATTAAAAGATTGGCATTTTGGCCCCAATTCATCAAAGTACTCAGGCAAGAACTTTAAGTACATGAACAGGGCAAATGAATTCAATATGTGTGTTAAAATTTACACATGTGCCTGAACACATTGCTGACCCCTTAAATAAGGGTAGACTGCTACAGGCTGCTTAATAGTAAAATGAAAAGATTGTATATCACATATAAAACAGCAAAGAAAACCCTTCATTATAATAGTATTTTCAAAATTAATTACCATGATAAGTTTGGGGAACACATATGAAATTCATAGTAAAAAAGACTGATTTGGTAGAGGATATTTCTTAGGGCATGTCTTCTCTACACAGAAAGATCACCACTACTGCGATCAAAGTCAGAGGGTACCTCTGCCAGCGTCTGGTACGCCTCCTTTTGCAAGTAGTAAGGAAAGCTGACCGGAGCATTTGTTCCCATTGGCCTACCACTGGGGGGATGTCGCCAAGCTCAGCTTAAGGTAAACAACTCCCACTGTGTATTCTACATAAAAGGAAGTTACTCACCTTCTGCAGTAAGGATGGTTCTTTGAAATGTGTGTCCTTGTGGGTGTTCCGCTCTCAGTGTCAGCTTTCCTCAGCACTGCAGATAGGAGCTTTACCTAGCAGTAGGGTCATGCATGCGCACATGGCGTCTCGCGCCGTTCGCACCCGTTGCTTCGCGCATGTGGCCCAACAATCTAAATAAGAGAAATGAGGGAAAAAAAACCTATGTCCAAAGATGGAGGGGAGAGGATGGGTAGTGGAGCACCCATCGGGACACACATCTCGAAGAACCATTGTTACTGCACAGTGAGAGTAACTTCCTTTTCTTCTTCGAGTAGTGTCCCCATGGGTGCTCCACTAAGGGGTAGCAGTTCTCACATGTAGATAGGATGGTGGGCTTCAGAGTCACCTATTGGACACGGTGGATAAGACTGCTGTAGCTACTGCAACATCATTTGAAAGGTTTTTCAGAACAGCATAGTGCTACATAAAGATATGGTCTGAGTACCACGTGGCAGCTCAGCAAATATCTCGTAACGGTACACCTCGGAGGAATGCTGTGGTGGTAGAAACTGCTCTTGTAGAGTAAGCTGTGTGGAATGGGCAGAGATTTTTCTCTGTACGTTGTAGCATTATGTATTGCACGAAACAATGGTGTTGGATATGCATTGCGAAGAGAGTGGTCTGCCCTGGCATCGGCTCAACTCTGAGATACAAAAGTCTCATCCACTGAATGTAGTATGCAAGGGCCCTCCAAACATCAAGAGTATGAAGTATCACCTCCCATGTGGATGAATGTGGTTTGGGGTAGAACGTGTGAAGGACGATCAGTTAATTAACATGAAAGTCAGATGACACTTTAGGTAAAAAGGATGGGTGAGTTTGTAGGGTAACAGTGTCCTTAGTAAAAAGCGTGTACAGTAGGGCCACCGTTAGAGCAACAAGATCACTGACCCTACAAGCGGATGTTATTGCAAAAAGAAAGATCACTTTCATGGACATAATGCGCAGAGGACATGTAGCTAGAGGTTCAAATGGCGGTCTCATAAACGTGTCGAGCATCAGCTCTAAGTTCCATTAGGGGGGGCCGAGGTCTGCGTGGAGGGGAAATGTTCTGAAGACCTTTTAAAAAGGTGTTTAGTAATGGGATGAGCAAAGACAAAGTGACCACGTACAGGTACGTGAAATGCATTGATTGCCGCTAAGTTAACCCGAAGCGATGAGACAGACAAATTACTGTGTTTCAATTCCATTATATAGTCCAGTAACTCAAAGTGGAGCAGTATATGGGTCTAGGTCTGCTTGTTTGCACCATTTGGAGAATCTCGTCCATTTATGGAGATAGGTGGTATGGGTAGTAGCATGTCTCCTATGAAGAAGGACTTTCTTCACTCAGAACAGAGTGTCATTTCTCTTGATTGGACTACCGACCCTGAGTTACAAGGCCTTGGAAATGTGCTCCCTATCTTATCATGGAAGCGTCAGTTAGGATTTGTGCTGATGGCTGGCTGCGTTGGAAGGGTAGCCCTGCCAACAGATTGGTTGGGCTGGACCACCATCTGAGGGAAACTATGATGTCGGGAGTGGGAGAAACATTTTTGGGTGCGATATCTTGACGGGGTGTAAACCAAGGCCAGCTAATGTTGAAGACATCATAGGTGGAGGTCAGTGTTCTGAACAATGTTTGTATAGGCCACCAAAAGGGCCATGAGCTATAGGCATTTGAGGACCATTATAGACAGGCTGTTGGTAATTATGGTGATGAGATCCTGTATTATGTGGAATCTTTGCCTCGGGAGGTAGGCACATGCCCAAGTGGAGTCGAGATGGGTGCCTATGAACTCCAGCAACTGAATAGGGTGAAAGGTGGACTTCGATATTGGAAGTGATTGACTCCAATGGTAAAGTGAAGGAATCGTCTGAGAGATGGGTAGATTGTGAAAATAAGCATCCTGCAGTTCTAGGGCTGCAAACTAATCTCCCTTGTCCAGAGCTGGAATAAGGGACGCTAGGGTGACCATCTTGAATTGCTGTTTTCTGAGATATTTGTTGAGTATTCGTAAATCTAGGCTGGGACTCCAGCCTCCAGTACGCTTCTCTGTAAGGAAGAAGTTGGAGTAGAATCCCCTGCCCCTGAACTGGTTGGGCACTCTCTTGACAGCTCCAATGTCGAGGAGACGACATACCTCTTGTCTCAGAAGATCTTCATGAGAGTGGTCCCTGAAGAGGGACAGGATGGGTGGGGTGGGTGGAGGAAGCGAAATGAATGGGATGGAGTAACCGAAGGTGATTATTTCTAAAACCCATTGATCTGTTGTGATGGCAGCCCAGCGATGGTTGAACAGGTATAAATGATGGTGAAAGATAGTTGAGCGATTCTGATGGCGGTTGTCGGTGCCGTGGGTGTTTGGCGGCGAGACTTCCGTTCCGACATCTTAGCGGGACAATTATGCCCGGTGCCAGAGGTTCCCAGTTTATCGCATGACCTAACCTGGGTTGAAGTAGATGCCAGCAAGGATCTGGTGGGTGATACCCTCTTTTTTGACGTTGGCTTGGGCACTGGTGAACTGGCCTGCCGTTTCTCAGGCCTGGGAGGGTCTGAGCGAGCGGCCAAGTCGCGTGCATCAGAAGGCTGAAGCAGCTTATTGAAAAGAAGCATGTGGAGCTGCATCTCCCTGTACCGATAAGCCTAGGCAGTCAATTTACTGCAATGGGCGCATTTTTGTGGAATGTGTACCTCACCGAGAGAGTGGATACAGGATAAATGCCCATCAGAAACCGGCATAACCTCACAGCATGTGTCGCATTTTTTAAAACTGGGAGAGTCCAGCATTTTCATTATAAGTGTACTGCCTCAAGTCTAGGAGAGAAAATTAGGGGGTCTTTGGTCCCCTTCTTTTCCTTTTCTTTTTTGGGGGGGGGGAATTAAAAAAAATGCAACCCCTTTAAATGGAAAATGCAATACAACATAACCAAAATATTAAGATACGAAAGACAATAAAAAACCCCTGAAAAAGTCAAGTTACTCACCTGTAACTTTGCTTTTGCACAGGCATATCTACACTTTTGGTATAATGCTTCAACCCCAAGCTCAGAAACTTCAAGAAAGCACTGACATTTGAGACTGCATGTACATTCCCTCATGGATTTAAGTGTTCAGTGCAGTGATATATTCTAAAACAAAAGCATTTGTTAAAGTGGGGTTAAGGCTGAAAGTATCAGTAGCTTAAGGGTGAAAATGAAGTGGTATAAACGCAGGAAATTCAGAGTTAAGGTGAGGCTGAAAAGAAATCCAAATTTGTTAGGCTTTGGAAACAGACAACTAAATTACCTGAACAGCCTTAACTCTGGCTGTAGCAATGATATGCAATAACCACGATAGTGGTTCTAGATTAGATTAACCTGATTTTTAAGAGACACAACTTATTCATATTTTTCCTTCCATGGCATCACTAGAGGCCAAGGATATATTTACTTGGGCACCTTAATTGTGCTAATCCCTCCCCACAAATGAAAGCTTAGCCTTTATACAACTTGATGGCATCAGTCTTCCCTTCATTCACCCTGGAATTCACCACAACTATTTCCAGTTGAGACAATTTATATCCTCAAGTCAGCAGCACAGCCATAGACAGCCAAATGGCCCCCCAGTACGCCAACATCTTTATGGCTGACCTTGAACAATGTTTCCTCAGCTCTCATCCCCCTACCACCTTTACTCTACGTATGCTACATCTTCATCATATGGACCCACGGGAAGGAGACCCTGAAAGAATTTCACAGCGATTTCAACAACTTCCACCCCACCATCAACCTCAGCCTGGATCAGTCCACACGAGAGATCCACTTCCTTGATGCTACAGTACAATTACATGACTGACATATTTCCACCTCCTTATCTCGGAAACTTACTGACCGTTACACTTACCTACATGCCTCTAGCTTCCATCTTAGGCACATTTGTCAATCTACTGCTTGCAGCTAAGCCCTAAGATACAACCGGATTTGCTCCAATCCCACAGACAGAGACAAATACCTACAGGATCTATATAGAGCATTCTTAAAACTGAAATACTCACCAGGAGAAGTGAAAAAAAACCAGATTGACAGAGCCAAATAACTACCCAGACATCAGCTACTTCAGGATAGGTCCAGAAAAGAAAACAACAGAAAACCACTTGTCATCACCTACAGCCCCCAGCTTAAACCCCTCCAATGCATTATTAACAATCTATACCCTACCCTGGAAAATGACCCCTCACTGTCACAGGCCTTGGGGGACAGGCCAATCCTCGCCTACAGACAATCCCCGAACTTCAAACAAATTCTTTCCAGTAACCACACACAGCACATCATCACATTCATCCAGGACCACGCCCCTGCAATAAACCCCGGTGCCAACTCTGCCCACACATCTATAACATCGATACAAGCACAGAACCTAACCACGTAAACCATCACATCAGAGGCTCATATAACTGTACATCCACTAATGTGATCTATGCCATCAAATGTCAGCAATGCCACTCTGCCACGTATATTGGCCAAAGTGAACAGTCTCTACGAGAAAGAATTAATGGACACAAATCAGGTATCTGAAAAGGCAACACACAGAAATCTGTTAGGGAACATTTTAACTTGCCTGGGCATTCATTAATGGATCTCAAAGTCACCATATTGTTTCAGACCAATTTCACAAGCCAACTCTACAGGGAGGCCTCAGAAAAGACCGTTACTTACCTCATAACTGTTGTTCTGCGAGATGTGTCACCTATGTCCATTCCATTTAGATGCGTGCGCCACGTGTACGAATCCCAGAACTTTTTTACCCTTGGCAGTACCCATTGGGCCAGCCAGGGAGCCCCCTAGAGTGGCACTGGTATGGCTGTCATATATGCCCCTGCTGGCCCCAACCCCCCTCAGCTCCTTCTTGCCAGACATTCCGACGAAGGGGAGGTGGGCGGGATTGGAATGGACATAAGCAACACATCTCAAAGAACAACAGTTACGAGGTAAGTAACCGTCTTTTCTTCTTCGAGTGCTTGCGTATGTCCATTCCACTTAGGTGATTCCCAAGCTACTCCACGGAGGCAGCGTCGGAAGCCTAAAGAGAAACAGACTGCAGCATTGCTGCACTCACAGCTGCAATCCTGCCTAGCCTGTTGCGTGATTGCATAGTGGGTAGTGAACGTGTGGACCGATGACCACGTGGCTGCCCTGCAAATGTCTAGAATCTGCACTTGTGCCAAGAACGCCGTGGATGATGCCAAGGCCCTGGTGGAATGTGCCATGAGAGGAGGCACTGCTTTCCCCTTCAGGTCGTAGGATGCCCTGATGCAGGCAGTAATCCAAGAGAACAGACATTGAGCTGACACAGGGCAACCTTGCTCTAGAGACACAAAGAGCTGAGTAGATTTGCAGAATTGTCTCATCCTTTCCAAATAAAAGGCGAGTGGCCTCTTAACGTCTAGCATGTGTAATGCTTGTTCCTTCCCATCCGCATGCGGTTTGGGGTAAAACACTGGCAGGAAAATTTCCAGGGACATGTGGAACAGGGACACCACCTTGGGCAGAAAGGCTGGGTGTGGATGTAGGGTCACGTTGTCCTTTGAAAACACCGCATATGGCAGCTCCAAAGAGAGGGCACGTAGTTCCGAAACCCTTCTAGCCAAGGTGATGGCCACCAGGAATGCCACCTTTCAGGATAGATGAGAGAGAGAACAGGTAGCTAACGGCTCAAATGGGGCTCCCATGAGGCCCCAGAGCACCAGGTTCAGGTCCCATTGGGGGATGGGTTGCTTAACCTGGGGGTAAAGTCTGTCCAGCCTCTTCAGGAATCTCGTGACCATAGAGTGGGCAAATACCAAACACCCACCCTCCCCTTGGTGAAAGGCTGCGATGGCTGCCAGGTGCACTCTGACCAATGAGGAAGATAACCCCTGTTGTCTAAGGTTAAGGAGATAGTCCAGAATCATCTGGATGGGAGCTGATACCGGGTCCCCTCCTTCCTTAGTGACCCAATTTGAAAACCTCCTCCATTTGGCCCAATAGGTCACCCCAGTGGAAGGTTTCCTTCTCTCCATCAGCACTCTCTTCACTGGATACGAGCAAAGGAGCTCCCCTCCTCGTAGCCATGGATCTTCCAGGCCATGAGGTGGAGGGACTGCAGGTTTGGATAACACAGGAGACCCTGACCGATGTCCTGTGTCAGCAAGTCTGGGACTGAGGGGAGGGGAATAGGGTCTTTCACCAAGAGGTTCTGCAGGGTGGTGAACCAGTGTTGCCTGGGCCATGCTGGGGCAATGAGGATCAGTGTTGCTCTATATCTTCTGACCCTTAAGAGTACCTCGCGAATCAATGGGGGGGGGGGAAGCGCAGAGGAGGTCCTTTGGCCATCCAATTGCTAAGGCATCCCCCACTGACCCCAGCTCCCGCCCGCAGTACAAGCAAAACCTGGGGCACTTCCTGTTGCATCTCAAAGTGAAGAGGTCTAGGAGGGGAGTTCCCCACCTGCAAAAAAAGGGTGCTGACCACCTCCCCTTTGAGAAACCACTCGTGAGCAGAGAACGCTCTGCTGAGCCAATCCACCAGGGTATTGCAGGCCCCAGGAAGGTAGGTTGTCTGCAAGTGTATCCTGTGTGCAATGCATAGCTCCCAGAGGGGCTATCACCTCCTGCCAGAGGGAAGAGGAGCAAGCACCACCCTGTTTGTTGATATAGTACATTGCTGCTGTGTTGTCCGTCTGTACGGAAACACAGTTGCCCCTCAAACGGGGGAGGAACATTTGGTAAGCAAGCCAAACCGCCCTCAGCTCCCTGACATGGATATGCAGCTCTCTCGCCGCCTCAGACCACACACCTTGTGTCCACAGTTTCTCCAGGTGGGCTCCCCAGCAGGCATCTGAGGCATCCATCCCCAGCTGTAGCGTGGGGAGGGGCTGGATGAACGGGGCTCCATTGCACACATCTCTCTCCCTTGTCCACCAGTCCAGTGTTGATAGGACTTTGGGGGCAGATGGTGACCACCATGTCTATGCGGTCGCGGGCTGGCCTGTAGACCTTCGCCAACCAGGACTGCAGAGGTTGGAAGCATAACCTGGCATATTGTACCACATATGTGCATGCTGCCATGTGGCCCAGCAGTCTCAGGCTCTGCCTCACCGTGGTCATAGGGGCAGCCCGAAGGTGTCGAATAATTTCCTTTAGGGAATTGAACCTGGGGCCTGGGAGGTATGCTCTCCTTGTTGTGGCATCTAGTCTTGCACCTACGAATTCTATTACCTGGGTAGGTATGAGGGTTGACTTTGACTTGTTCAGCAAGAGGCCTAACTGCACAAAGGTCTGTCTGGCTAGCACTATAAACTGTTGTACCTGTTCCCGGGAATGGCATCTGATGAGCCAATTGTCGAGGTAAGGGTAAATGTGAAGCCCCCTCTTCCTCAGAAAGGCCGCTACCACCACCATGCACTTGGTGAACACCCTGGGTACGGTGGACAGTCCAAACGGTAGCACTGCAAACTGATAATGGTCTCTCCCCACCACAAATCGCAGGAATCTTCTGTGGTGAGGGGTGATGGAAATGTGGAAGTATGCGTCCTTTAGGTCGAGGGCGGCATACCAGTCCCCTAGATCGAGTGATGGGATAATGGAGGCCAATGTTACCATTCTGAACCTTGATTTTCTTATATAAGCATTTAGCCCTCTCAGGTCCAGGATGGGGCACACACACCCTTTGGACTTCGGGATAAGGACGTAGTGGGAATAAAACCCCTTCCCTGAGGCCAGATGGGACCTCTTCCACAGCCCCCATAGACAGGAGCAAAGAGACCTCCTGATGAAGGAGGTGCTCTTGAGAGGGGTCCCTGAAGAGGGATTGGAAGAAGGGAGAGACAGGAATGGGATCGAACATCCCCTTGCCACAACGACTAGGGCCCAGCAGTCCAAAGTGATGGCTCTCCAGGCATAGTGGAAAGGGGATAGCCTGTCCAAGAAGGGGCGATCTAGTACTGGGGCTGGTGCGTTGTCCTTGGGCGTACATTCAAATTCCCGACCTTGGGCCCTGGGGCTTATTTGGGGGTCCCTGATTCTGGTCTGAGCCCAAGCGGGAGCGTCTCCTGGGATTCCTAGTGTTATTACCCTAATTCCTACACCTATTGTCGAATCTGGCCCCCCTGATTGTATCCCCTCTGTCCCTGTGGGTTCAGTGGGAGACGCTGTAGGACCAGGATATGAATCCCTAAAGATTTCAATGTTGCCCTAGAATATTTTAGGCTATGTAGCCTATTATCTGTCTGCTCCAAGAAGAGGCCCAACCCTTCAAAGGGTTGGAGTGTCATCTGCACTTCCGAGGGAATACCGGAAACCTGGAGCCAAGAGCTTCGGCCATAGCTCACGCTGCAGGGTCCACCACGTCTAGAGTGGTTTGAAGGGCTGACCTGGAGACCACTCTTCCTTCGTCCGTGAGAGCTGCGAACTCCTGCTGGGAGTCCTGCAGTAGTCGGGCTTTGAACTTGTCGACGGCCACTCAGGAGTTGTAGGCATACCTGAAGAGCATAACGTGCTGGTTGGCTATCCTCAGCTGGAGCCCAGCCGTTGTGCGTGCTTTTCTGCCAAGCCCAGGGGTGGGTGGGTAAACAGGTGTTCATGATCTGCCTGAGGGACGTAGTTCCGTGTCTCAACCCCCTTCTGGGTAGGTGGTATGGATGCTGGGGTCTGACAGAGGGTTTTGGTGATTTTTGCCTCTTTTATTCAAGGGCAGGGCAGTTTTGGTGGGGCCATCTGCAGTGATGATGTCCACCACTGGATCTGCCTCCTCTTTAACTTCCTCGGCCTGTACCCCTAGATTCTGGGCCAGCCTTTTAAGGATATCCTGGTGTGCCCGCATGTCCATAGATGGCAGAGCTGGGGATAGATCTGCTAGGGCTTCATCGGGTCCCTAAGCATCGGCTGTCCTTGTGGGGGCATATCTCCTGCAGTTTGGGAGGGATGTGTTATGGTCTGGTCTCATGCGATCAGTTGTTGGTGGTGGTGAATTGAAGTTCCAACCGACCCGGGGGGGCTGGCTCTGCCCTCTGACCCTGGGTCCCTGACGAGCAGAGTAGCAGAGGGGGCCGTTCTGCGACCCGAGCATGATGATGCGACGACTGACCTCGACCTCATCGAGTTCTGGCCCTGGGCCTGGTCATACACCCATGGGGTACAGAAGGGCTACTGAGGAGGTGGTTGCCAAGACTGCACCACCAATGAGCTATGTGCTCTTGACTGGTGCCAGGAGCTCAATCGCTGCCAAGATCTGGATTGGTACCGAGGCTTCGACCTATGCGACCTGCCAGAGTGTCTTGAGGGGGCTCTGGAAGATAGAGACTCTGCTTCCGATTCAGTAATCGGAAGTAATCCGATAATGACCATGGTGGTGCCATCAGTGGCTCTTGGCCCCTCTGCTGGGTGTGGTGGGCCATGGCAGATGGTTTGCTTCGGTGCCTAGGTGGTGCCAGCGGGGGCATGGTTTCACTCTCCGGTGCCAGCGGACATGGTGCCGGGACCACATGTGGTCTGACACGCACCGGGTCCTGTACTGCCAGAGTCGGTGCTGATCACGTGGTCGGTGCCGGGTCAGTTATTCCTCCCGGTGCCAGAGTATGCGGTGCCGGAGTAGGTGGTGCCAGAGGCAGGGTGCCCTGTCTCTCTCGGTTTAATTGGACCTGTGCACCATGTGGTGCCGGTCTGGCAACGCCATGAGCTCAATGAGTTCCTGTGCTTCCAGGAACGTCTCTGGCGTCAGTGGCTGCCGGACTTCCTCCACAGACAGGTCCGGGGTTTTGGGATCTCTCTCTCTCAGAGCTCGGTCTGTGTCGGTGCCCCTCCTGGGTTGGGGTGCCCTTCCTTCTGTCGCGCCGCTCTTCCCCTTCTGGAGGGCAATCTGCCTCTACGCACTGCCTTAAGTGCGTGTGGCACCGGGGACTGGGATCGATGCCGCGGTGCCGACCAGTGCTCCCGTGCTGTGGAATATCTATCTGGGTGCCTGGCTTCCCGCACCAACCTGGGTGCGCTCCGTACCGACGGCAGCTCCAGTGCCTGGGAGTTGTAGCGCTGACTCCATCAGGAGACGCTTAAGTCTAGAGGCGCGTTCTCTCTTCGTTTGTGGCTTGAACAACTTGCAAATTTTACAGGAGTCCATAAGGTGCCCCTCTCCCAAGCACTTGAAGCACTCTTTATGCGGGTCCCCATGGGGCATAGGCTTGGAACAACGCTGGCACAGTTTGAAGCCTTGAGGCCGCAGCATTCCTGGGGGTGGAGGGGAAATACGACTCCTAACTATCTACAACAAAGAACTAACCATAACTGAGAATTACCAACTATTTACACTAGATAAGCTAACTGAAGTACTAAAGGCAGTCTTGCAAGGCAAGACAAGCGTTCCGGTCGACCGTCATGGGCGGTAAGAAGGAACTGAGCGGGGATGGAGCCAGCAGGGGCATATATGCGTGGCCCTACTGGTGCCACTCTAGGGGGCTCCCTGGCTGGCCCAATGGGAACTGCTAAGGGTAAAAAAGTTCTGGGATTTGTGCACGCGGCGCGCACGCACACGCCTAAGTGGAATGGACATAAGCAAGCACTCAAAGAAGAACTCAACTTCGTTTATAAGTTTGATTCCTTCAACAGAGATATGAACAAAGACATTGGATGGATGGCTTGCTACATTCCACATCCTAATAGGGATGCTAAATTTAGATTAATTAATTAATCAGATAGTCAATGGGATTTCCATCAACTATTCAATTAGTCTATAAAGGCGCCTCCACCTTTTAACTGTAACAAGAGCCCTGCCGAGGCTCTTTTAAGCTGGCTTTCCCCAGCACCAGCTCCTGCTCCCCACCTTTGCTGCCTCTCTGATAGAGGCAGCAAGCGGGGGAGCAACAAGTCAAATCACTAGTCGCTTACACCCCTTCATCCTAATGACAAAAAACCCAAACAATGGGTACTTAAGAGCACTTAGCACCTTCTCTATCAGCTTCGTGTAGCATGGACACTCTAATTCAGTGTTTCTCAACCTTTTTTGATAAAGTACAGTAATTACTCGTTTAACACGTGCCTGCTTAACACGTTTTCGCGATAGCATGATTTTTTGGGGGGAACATTTTCTGAACACCATGACCGTCCCTGAAATAACATGGTTTCCTCAGCCAGCCAGTTGCCGGTGGCTTCCCCCCCCCACCTCCCTGCAAAGCAGCAGAGGGTTTGCCACGCCGTTCCCCGGCAACCCCCTCTCGCCGGACACCTTGCTCCCTCTCCTCTGCCCCCGCTTGCAGGCCAGCAGCTGGGTTTCCCCAGCTGGCTGGTCACCGGCGGTTGCGCGGGGCTTCCCCTGCATACCTTCAAAGCGGTGGAGGGTTCGCTGCTCCCCGGAGATCCCCTCTCGCCGGACGCCTTGCTCCCTCTCCTCCAACCCAGCGGTTGGGTTTCCCCATTCCCCACCGCTTGAAAAGCAACCCCCACCTTTTCCATTATTTTCAATGGGAAAATTGACCCCGCATAACACCTTTTCACTTAACACGATCATTTTCTGAAACATATCTACCGTGTTAAATGAGGAATTACTGTACCCCTTTTTTAAAAAAAAATTATAAGTACCCCCTTTAAAAAAATTATAAGTACACCCAGTATCTACAGTTTTCAGACACACACTTTTTTTTCCTATCATTGCAACACATTTGTTTAAACAACTTAATCATAGCCGGGTGGGTGATTAAATTTTTGGGTGTAAAAAGAACAAAAATAATAAAGTGCTGTAAAACTTAAAACAAAAATTCAGTTTTCTCCAAATTTCAGTTGTGTTGACATACCCCCAGACTTCACTTGAGTACCCCTAAAGGTACTCGTACCACTGGTTGAGAAACACTGCTCTAATTGACTATTCTTTTCCCCTTTTTTCCCCCGTTCTTTTTCCTTCTCTCCCCCCACATCCGCTACTTATTTGAAACTGGACTGCATTCATCTGAACAAGTGGGTTGTGCTCACACCACCATCTACACGCTTTGTTAGTCTCTAAGGTGTCACTAAACTATTCGTTGTTTTTTAAGTTTTTCCAGTTACAGACTAACACAGCTACCCCTCTGAAGCTTTTCACCACAGGCAGCATTAGTTACATTAACTGAACAAAATAAACTGATAAAGGGTTAAAGAATGCTTCCCATATCAACACTAGCAGCAGAGGGTAAAGAATCATGGACCTAACATCCAGAGCTCAGAGTCATGTGCTCAGATGTTCACAATCCCAAAAGTTAATTGTTTTCTAACAGTGTCTGGTCATGGTGCCAAGGGAATGTAAAATACCAAGAATTTGGTGATTTTCAATGGAAATTCTCCCCGGAATACCATCAAACTTATTCAACATGGAATTAAGACGAAGAACAGAAAGCAAAATGAAATAACTATGAAGTGAAACAAATACATGGTTCTGAACAGAAAAATACTTACATCTCTGTTTCTAAGTTTTTGTTTATTAAGATTTAAAGGGTGATGATGCCAATACTGATGCTCCTAATTGTAGATTCTGTGCCTATCACCACTTCCAGTATTTGGGGGAAGATTGGAACACCTTACATAACCGTCTAGGGCAGTGTCCATAACTTAGACTAATCAGGCACACTAACAGTTTTTCAAGGAGAGTGTCAACACTTGTTCTTTTTAAAAGCATGTTCAATCAATTCTGAAGAGGTCTCATGCAATTTCACCTTAAAAGTAGTACTGTCAGTGAATGCAATAAGTAATACTAAATGAGCAATATGGTAATAATAATTTAAAACCTGCGCTGGAGTTATTTTGTTCAGGAGAATCCATCCTCAATGTACAGGATTCTGAAGACTATCCACCTTCAAGACCAACATCATTTTCTATAGTTTCAGTTATCTACCAATGATAGGCTTTCAGTCACATCATGCATGTCACATAGCCACAGTATGTAGCCAAAAAAAAAAAAGAAAAACCCAAACATACAAACAAAAAACACAACCCTGCATCATGCAGAAAGAAAAGAACTAGCAGATTACAAAAACAGATGAAAAAATTGCCCTATTTGTTTATGCAACAAACTCTTTTCCGTATGATTGAAAACGCACACTTCATTAAAACGGCTCAGTCATTAACATCAGGATATAGTCCATTCAGCAGAGCAGATGTCACAGGCATATTGCTGAATAAAGTGTATGAAAGAGAAATTGAGCAGTGTGCAAAAAGTCTAGAGGGTAAAACTGTTAATCTGAGTCTTGATGTGGTAAGCAACATCCATAATGACCCTGTTGTATGTGCTTGGGTTAGAACAGAACAGAACATCTTTCATACCGAAACAAATGATACATCAGGAAATGCACACAGAGCAGAATATTTTTAACTAGTAGTAAAAGCTATAGAAAATTGGAAAAAATTCAAATGTCAAGTATGCAACTTTATCACAAACAATTCTGCAAATGTATCCAAGATGAGAAGAAATTTAGAAGAGCCTCCCAAGCTACCATATGGTTGCAGTGCTCATTTGCAGTGTTCATTTGATGCACCTCCTAGTCAAAGACTTCAGTGTTCCAAAAATAAAAGCTAATATTGTTGAAATGGCAAAATACTCCCAAAACAACCACTTTGCAGCAGCTGCTCTGAAAAAAAAGTGGGAGGAACCAAGCGAATGCTCCCATAACACATGTGATGGAGCTCAGTAGTGCACTGTTTTGAGCACCATACCAAGAACTGGCCTAATCTGATGACAGTTTGTGAATAAAATAGTGAAAAAATAGATGGCACTATCACAGCGAAAGTTCTCAACACTGGGCGTAAGACACATGTTGAACAGAGTATGTGTACAGCCTGTTTTTGTAGCCTTGAACAAAATGCAGGGAAATAGCTGTTTTATTGCTGATGCTGTTGAAATTTGGAAAGGACTGCGTGAGATCTTAAAAAAAGAGAAATATGCAATGACAGAGTTAAATTACAAGCATTAAAAAAAACAAATGTGAGAAGCACTATCTCCAGCTCATTTTCTTGCAAATATTCTTAATACTTGGTACCAGGATCAAACCTTAGCTGCCAAAGAAGAGGAGATGGCTATAACATGGGCATTCAGCAATCATCCCTCCACAATGCCAACTATAACAAACGTAAGCACTAAGGGTGAATCATTCAAGAAATATATGTTTGCTGATGATGTTTTGAAGGCACACCAACAAGCTGGTAGCAATCACTTAAGCACTTGGATTCAGAGACCACTGAAGTGATAATCTAACTTTTAATAGCAATGGCAGCTTCTGCTGGTGTAGAAAGAATATTTTCTTCCTTTGGACTAATTCATTCCAAACTGAGAAATCATTTGGGACCTGAAAAAGCAGGAAAGCTTGTTTTTCTTTTCCAGATTATGAACACACAGGAAAATGAAGGTAAAGACAACCGAGTTAGCAGCAGAAGCCAATATTTATTTTAAGTTTCTCATGTTGACCTGGCTGACCGACAATTTAACTTTTGGGGGTTTCTTTTAAATATTTCATTTCACTATTTTAATTTAAAAAACAATTTTAACAAAAACAAACTTTATTTTAAAAAATTAAATAGTTAACATTCAAAAATTCATATGCATTGTTAAAATATCATATATTTGCTGTTCAAGAAAAAAAAACAGAATACAGAATGTTGTTGTTTTAGTTAAATAAAACAATTTAAATGTTTGTCTGGTGATATTCTCCTCCTAATACAGTATGGCAAGAAAATCCTCCAAATATTAACTAATTCAATTAACTTGTTGAATTGGAGACAGTTCACCTCCCAATGTCTTCAAAAATATCTGCTTCAATTATTTTTTGTAAATGAAATAACCAAACAATCATTCATTTTCTGATAAAGCTGTAAAACTAATCTGAAAAGTTTCCAGAATAAATTAATGTGAAGAATATGTATTAAGGTTATAAGCAAACATTCTTTTATGTAGAAAACCATGATTAAATCAAGTCTTCGTGACTTGTGATTTAAATCATGATTTAAATCAAATCCACCCTGATTTTGACACTACAAAAATAAATACTGAATAGTTCTAAAAAATGCAGGTTGATAGTAAATGATCTTTACAGATATTATTTATCATTGTATAGCTTTGATTTTTTTTCTTTTGAAGTAAAAGCAGACTTGGTCCGCTGTAGCCATCATGGCAGCATTCACAAGACTGCTGTGACAAACTGCTACATCAGCTTTCTGAATCCATGCTTTTCAGGCATGTGGTTCTGTCCTTGGATGTCTTTAATCAGTAATCTTGCAGTAATGCAAACACATTTTTATGTACAATTTATGGAACCAAACATTTAAATGCTTGCTGCACTCTTGTGTGCTTAATTATTCATGTTGCACTAGTAACACTGCCAAATTTCTCAGATGATGTCATGTATACACAAAACAGAGTTAGCCACTATAAAGATTTTTTTCAAGGGAACAAAAGGAAATCTTAGACCATAATCAATTGAAATGGGCGCTTTTTTGTTTATGTTTGGTGTAAGGCATTAGGAATTGAAAACTTTCAGAAGTTCTAAACAGAATTTGGGGTCACTACTAGTTACCAATCCTTTCGAGCAGAGTGGAGATTTTTTATTTTTACAGTACTCAAACTTGTGCTGTGTGCCTCTGAGCACATATAAGTGATCCAAGATCCATGCCCCAAATACCTTTCAATCTCATTTAACAATTAATTTAATTGCACCTACAGATTTTTAAGTCAATAAATTCGCACAGAGTGAAATTTTTACACACAGCTGAAAGCAGAAGAGAGTCGCAATGAGTGTGTGTGATTATTTTGATTGATTAAATCTGAAGCCCCCTAACTGCATGTATTCTCTCTCCTGGAAGAAAATGCATTTAGTTAAAAAGTAGTTACACTTATTACAGATTAAGTAAATGGGTAGCCTACAAGGGGTCAAGACTGCTTTACCTGTGCTCTCTCTTCATCAAATTCCAGGCAGCCCATACCATCCAGTCTCTGCAGATCTATCCAGCCTTTCCAAATAACACAGACACCATTCAGAATCATGGGTGCCTTTAAGTACACCTGAAATATAGTCAGACAAATACATCTGAGTTCAAAAGTGTTCATATATTCAAACAGTTACTGCATTTATTTTTAAACACCTTTCTACAACTACTATTCTGATACAAATCAATGCTGTATTACACAAAACATTTCTGACGTAATTGACATGCGTCTGAACTGTTTTTTCCGCACTATGTTTTAATCAAAAGTCTGTAAAATACTATACTTAATAATCTGGATATTGTATTTTTCATATAATACATACTGGAATTAATTTATTTCTTCAACTTATAAACCAGTATGCACCAGTGTTTGGTGAGCATTATGTTACTTTTATACTTAAAATCACTTGTGTTTCTTATCAGATCACCTCTTATTTGTTTTATACGTTATTTGTTTTTAGAGTCAATAAATATAGATAAGATAGACAGACCAGATAGATCTAGACAGATTGAGCATACTGTCACCAATATAAGATACACACATTTGTTTTAAAGTGTTAGACGAAACACTTTTATTTTGCTATTGCTATAAATTTATTTTTCTTCATACAAAAAGAAAAAACACTAATTTCTCTTCCTTCTCAAGCCTAAGATAAAGAAATGAAGTCAGAGCGTAATGTAATACATTAACTACTGTGGCAGAGCATTACCCTGCACTGGACCTTTAAGGGGCTAGGACCGTGGTCACCAACCCATTGATCGCGATCGACTGGTCGATTGGGAGGGCTCGACCAGTCGATCGCGAGGCGTTCGGGGCCCTCCCAATTCCCCCCACCCCCAAGAAGCCCCACTACCTACCTCCGAAAATGGAGGTCGTGTCGGCTTCCCACGGGGTGGAGGGAAGTCCAGCAGCTGCGCACCACTTCCGGGGTTTCCGGAAGTGCGCTGCCTGCTCCCCTCCTCCAGGTCTGTGGTGCGCCGGGAGGAGGTAGGAGTCCCGGGGGAAGGCGCATGCTGGGGCTTCGGGGCAGGGGGAAGCGCGCACCGGGGCTCCCCTCCTCTGCGGGGGAGGAGGGAGGAGTCCCAGGAGGGAAGCGCGCACTAGGGCTTCCGTCCTGGGGTGGGGAGGCACGACCGGGCCTCCCCTCCTCTGCGGGGAAGGAGGTAGGAGTCCAGAGGGGAAGCGCGCGCCGGGGAGGGGGGAGGAGTCCTGAGGGGAAGCGCACAGTAGGGTTTCCCTCCGGGGGGGAGGAGGGGGAGGGAGAGAGGGAAAGGGAGGCGCGCACCAGAGCTCTCCTCCTCTGTGGGGGAAGGTAGGAGTCCCAGGGGGAAGCACGCACCGGGGAGGGGAGAGGAGTCCTGTGGGGAAACGGGCGCCGGGGCTTACCTCCTTTGCAGGGGAGGGGGGAGGACTCCCGGGAGGAGGCTCTTGCCGGAGCTTCCCTCCTGGGAGGTGGGGGGGGGGGGGGGGCGCATGCCGAGGATTCCCGGCCCCAGCCAATACCCTGCCCCCTGTTCCCACTGGCATCCTGGCCCCTGCCCCTGCCGGCACCCTGTCCCCACCCCAGCACCCTGTCCCTTGCCTCCACTGACACCCTGTCCTCTGCCCCAGGCCCTTGCCCTGGAACCCACTGGCCCTCTGTCCCTTGTCCCAGCACCCATTGGCACCCTGCCCCAGCACCCTGTCCCCTACCCTGGCACCCAGTCTCCTGCCCAGCACCTACAAGCACCCTGTCCCCTGCCCCAGCACCCACTGGCACCCTACCCAGCACCCTGTCCCGGTACCCCTGGCACCCTTTCCCAATACCATGTCCCCTGCTCCCACCAGCACAGTTGGGGCCACATTAGTGAGGCTTGGGAGGGTTTTGGAAGACTTTTTATATTGCATCTCACTTGTGTGGCCCCAACTGACTTTTCTGTGGGTCAGTGACCCCTGACTCAAAACAGGTTCCCTGCCCTTCTCATAAATAAAGACAATGCAGAAACTTTGTTTGACATAGTATTTTATTTAAAAATGAAGCCTGGCCAACAAACCCCCAATTGGGGCCAAGCTCCCATCTGCCCACAGCATCATAACACTCATGCACTCCCCCTTCCCCCAGACCCTCAATCTGAACCTATCATACACTGGAACACCCTGCCCTGAGCCCCTCACATACCCCAACCCAAATTCCTGCACCCTCATATCCACAAGCCTGTGGCTTGCTTAGTACCCCAACTGTACATCTGACCCCCAACACTGCCCGGCCTGAAGCCCCCTCCCCAACCCAGCGTCCCCTTCTCCACCTCCTCCTGCATCCAGATTTCCTCCCAGAGCTTGCATCTCTCACCCCTTCCCACACCCAAATCCCTCATTCCCACCCCAGAGCCTACACATCCTGCCTCAACCCAGCGAGGGTACAGCTAGACTGCAGGAGTTTTTCAGGATTCCGGAGATATCCCAGAAAAACTCTTCTGCATCCAGGGATGTGTTTGTTCTTCTGCTTTTTTTAGTGGAAGAGTAAACGTGCTCTTTCAGTCACCCTTATATTCCTCTTTCCATGAGAAATAGGGGGGCTTCCAAAAGAAGAGGTTTTTCTGACATTTGGTCCAGTCTAGACAGGCCAAATGTTGGAAAAACCTCTTCCTACAGAAGAATTGGGAAAAAAAAGAAGCAGTATAAGGGTTGGGGATAGCAAGTGATGGAGAGGAGGAGAATAGAGAGGAAGGGGCGGGGTGGTAGATCTTGGCTTGTTCTGTCATTTAAAAAGTGATCTTCGGTATAAAAAGGTCGGAGACCACTGGGTTAGGAGTTGGAGGGAGAGGGAAGCCCAGCTGAGGCAGATAAGGAGGGCCCAGCTGAGGGCTATAAGAGCAGCTCCTGGGAGGAAGAGAGAGATCAGCCTGTTGGCCTGCAATGAGAGAGGCTTCAACCTAACAAACCCAGGCTACCCGGCCTGAGGGCCAGGACTCACACAGAGGCAGCCCAAAAAGGCCAGGCTGCAAGGAGGCAGCCGCGGGCGTGCATGGAGGCAGCTGCGGTAGGCTGGGGGAGTTCGAGCCAGGGAAGCCCCAGACCATACGACTGCAAGGCAGGGTTGCAGGAGGCAACAGAGCAGCAGAGGCATGCCCGTGGCCAGGGAGGAGGGGCCTGGAGAAACTGCAGTCTGCTCGGAGGGGCTAGAGAGGGACTGGCAGTGGACCACTGAGGCCAGGAGGGTGCAGCGGAACTGTGGGTTCCAGGACGGAGCTGGGTGTTCCCAGGAAGAACTAGGGGTCCCAGGGAGTAGGGAGGACCCTGGAGGATGACACCCCCCCTGGAAGGGGGCGCAGACCAAGAATGGAGTGGTCACTGCTGGAGGGCAGTGACCTGAAGAGAACACCTCATCAAAAGGGGGCGCGTCGGTGTCGGAGCAGCCGGTGACTTCCCCACACGCCACCCTGAGGGAGTCAGCCGTGCCTAAAAGTGAGTGAACCTGCTACACTATCCAAACCACAAAGAGTATGTGTGGCATGAAATAATATCTTAATTTACAGAATACTGAAGAAGCCTCTGTTATTTTTCTAATATTTGTTAAAGGTAAATAGAAAAATGATAGGGTATAAAATATTTTTACTGAATCACCTGGTACCTTCAGTCATAAGACAAACTGAAACTGCCACTAAGAACCTACAGTCTACATGAGCAGTGCTGCCCCTTTGAAACGCCGCCACTGTGGTATTTCCGTGGAACTAGGATCTGCTGGGGAGTCCCCAGCTGACCCTGGATTCTGGGGAAATACCTTGTGGAACCCGGGGTCAGCTGGGGACTCCCCGGTGATCCCAGGCTTCGCATGGCATTTCAAAGCGGCAGTGCAGCAGGGAGCCCAGGGTCAACAAGGGACTCTTGTACATTTCAAAGCTGGCACGCCCGCATGCAGCCCGGAGTCAGCAAGACTTCCTGCTGGCCCAGGCTGCACACAGAGTTCCCCAATTCCTCCTTTGAAATGTACAAGAGCCCCAGTGGGGGCTCTTGTACATTTCAAAGGAGGAATAAGGAAGTGCCTATCGACTACTCGATTAGTAAATTAATCGTTAAGATCCTTAGAGACAACTACTAAGCACCACAGCCAGAGGCCAAGCCAGAATCAAGGTCAAAGTCAGAGGTCAAAGTTTGTGCGAGGACTGATCACTGATGACTGGAGGCAAAGTGCAAGGGCAGGAACTCAGAGGAGCAAGAATCAAGCACACATCAGAAGCAATGTAAGAACAGCAGCAAAGGCAGGCTCTGGCAGTAAAGGTCTGAGACCAAACAGCAAAAACAGGAGAATGACCTTTTCCTAGGAACTTAAGACACTGCAGGAGGTCATTAGATACCAGGAAGACAGCTAAGTAAAACACACTTCTGAAACCAGATCTCCTTCTCTTTCCTTAACTCCACCATAACATGAAGCAGAAAAAGAATCACTGACTAACCAACTACTACATGTATACTAACAGCTAACACTAATTACCTCAAAAGAAAATACCCTGGCTGATGAGACTAAAAGTCCATATCTATGCAGGCACGTGGTTAGAAGGAACGACCCTACATAACCTTGTCCTTAGTAGAGTGATGCAGAGGGGAGGAGTGGCATAGGATAGCTGTAGCCAACATTGCTTGAGAAAGGTTTTACTGTAAGCTACCTCAAGGTGACATGGTACTCACAGGTGAAAATACGCAAAGCTACTTGAAAGAAAATGAATATTCCAGAACAGTTTATTCTGCAAAACCTTATTCTAAGGCTATGTCTATATATCTACAAGTTTTGGTGACAAAAGTACTGTCAACATGCAAGAGTCACCAAAACTGAGAACTCGCCAAACTTTTTTCTGGCACCCACCGTCGACAACTTATGGCCACATCTGTAGCTCCCTTGTCAACAGAAAGAGTAAAGATTGTGAGTAGGCATCCCACAGTGTCTTTAATCACCTTCGCTCACTAAGCCCTGTGAGAATGTGTAACGTAGCTGCAGGCATGTTGGGAACATGAAAAACTTCTCATCAGCCACCTCCTTTCTGGCCAGACATCCCTCAGCTTCTGACTTACTTTTTCACCAATTTGAGCATCCACGGCAACAAAACATGGATCCCAGACTTCTGGCCTTTGTCGTGAGCAGTGTGCAGAAAAAAAAAAAAATCACACACTTCAGCATACCTACTTATGGACCTACTAGCAGAGGAGAATGACTCCTCAGATTTGGAAATGCCGCGCAGAGCCAGAGTCATCTGGGGAATCCCCAGCTGACTCTGGGTTCCGCAGAAATGTCACACAGAGCCCAGGCTCAGCTAGGGACTCCCCAGCTGACCCTGGACTCCACATGGTGCTGCCACTTTGAAGTACCCCGTCTTCCCCCCACTTTGCTGCCTCTATCTAATAGAGGCGGTGGGGGAGGAGAAGCGACTAGTCCTTAACATCCTTAGTATTAAAGTCCAGCTGTCAGCTGCTTTCACAAGGACTGAAGATCCACACGGAAGCATTGGAATTAGAGCTCATCTGCAAATTCAATTCACATGCTAATGGACTCAATTGTGATGAAAGTTGGTTGGGACACTACCAATTTAACAGCCATTGAAGGTGCAAACAGCTCTTTGTGTAGTATCCTTCCTGACATGGGAGTCTATCTATTGACTTTGATTCTTATCTGCTTCGGTTTAACCACCCAATCTTCAGATACCTACTGATTCCCTCTGCTCTCTGTCTCCCACCCCCATCCTTTTTCTTCCCTCCCCCCTCCCCTTTCCCTCTCCTATTTATTTTGGGTGTACATATCCTAAACCTCATAACTCCGGTCATCTGAAGAAATGGGCTGTGCCCACGAAAGCTCATGATACCATCTACAAGTTTTGTTAGTCTATAAAGTGCTACCAGACCATTTGTTGTTTTTTTTCCTGTAACAGACTAACTCGGCTATCCCCTAAAGCAGATTGTGAGTGTGGGGGTGCAAAGGAAGCGTTGCTGGATAAAGAATTGTACCTTCGCAGCCACGAGTGGTGATGTGGGTAGGAGGTAAGAGATGGTTGCTAGAAAAAGTTCTGGATGTGGTACATGGGAAGCCTTTGGTTCTTGTCACAATTATTAATTTGGATTATATGCCTCAAGATATAATAATTCTGGCCCTTCATGAGCTGTAGCATGCACTCAGTGGTCTCATTGATGGCTTGCCTGTCTGTAGCTCATTTCTGCTCTCCCTCCTCCCTGGCCTTAGCTCATCTCTGCTCTCTTTGTTGCTCTTTTTTCTTGGACTGACTTGAGTGACAATTCCTACACCATATCCTCACACGTTCTTGTCCTCCCCCCACCTCATCAGTTGATGCAGTCCATCTGCTGGTGGACATGGCTGATTACACAAGTCCTAGTCTGCAAAAATAACCGTTAACAATAGAATGACTTTACTTATGATAAAAAAATGTTAAATTTCACTAACATGCATACCCCCCACCCTTTTTTTTTTTTGGATTATCCTGGCAGCAAACACAGATCTCTGCAGACACAGTGAACATGCTGAGTTTTAGAAGTGGGGGCAACAAGGGTTAGCTATGACTCCCCATGAAAGTACAGACCCAGGTTGTGTAGCAGTTGTAAAAGGAAATAATTTTTGATAATCTTATACTTGCCCATAGGCTGCAATCACTCTTGCTGACATATCCCTGCTGAAGATTAACAAGCAAACTCAGGCTCAGCTTTTGGAGGCAAGTGGGGGACTGCCCAGTCCTTATGCAACCAAACCGTGTGCTGCCTTGATTCCGGAAGCACACACTGAGGACTGTTTTAGGAAAGTGTCGTACCACAGGGGATGGAAAACGGCAGCACTGCCATGGAATCTGCATGACAAAATTCATAAGTACATCACCATCATTTCCCAGGAAGATTCTATTGCTATCCACGTGTGTATCGATGCAGTGTCTGGGCATAATGCAAACCCAGGGAGTGCTAGCCACCTCACAGAAATGCGGCCTCTGGTCACAGTGTGCTGACCGCCCCTTCCTCCCCAGCAACTTACTATCCAGCATGGCTGCTGCCCACTCAATCCCCAACCACAGATACCCAGACAGCAATTATTCATTGCATCACCCTCTTCCCGACTGCACAGAGCAACTTACTGCCCCCCAACCCCGGTCACCTGCACAGCAGCAACTCACTGCAGCACCCTCTCCCCAAATGCATAAAGCAACTTCCCACTCACAGCATGGCCGCCACCCACTCAGCTCCCAACCCTAGGCACCTGCATAGCAACTACTCAACACGGCACAACTTTCATACCACCCTCCATAGCTGCCTTCCGCTCAGTGCACAACCCCGCCTGCTTGCACAGCAACATACCCACATCCCTTCTGTTACTTCAACAGCCTGCATCTCTTCCATGTAAAGTTATGAGCATCCTCACAAACATCGGGTCTTGAGAACAATTCCTCACTGTCTAGTGCACAGGTTGTCACCACACTGACCTTCTTCAGTCTCTTCATCAACTTGTGTCTGATAGGTCCATCTTGTGTCCCCCCCGGGTCAGTGCAGCAGGAGGAGCCGCATCACGCTGAGCATGTCTCAGCTGCCTCCAGGGGCACTGATCCCCAAACCCAAATCCCTCAGAGCAGCTGCATCCCTCCCCCACCCCCATCCCTCCCCACACTTGCCTCCCCTCCCCGGACCTGGGGCTTGGGTGTCATCTGCAGGTACCTGCTACCTGTCCAGGGTTGCAGTGCCACTGGGCTGAGGGGGTCCAGGCCGTGTAGCCATAATGGGCTAGTGTGGGGCCAGGAGCTGTGAGCTCTTTCAATTGCTTCTATTTAAAGGGCTTGCATCTGCCCAGTGGCTGCCAGGCAATACAGCTGCCTGGGAGGCGCGAGCCCTTTAAACAGAAACTGTTAAAAGGGCTTGTGCATGTTGAACCTGAGACCTCTGGAGCTTAGTGTAGGAGCCTCTACCACTAAGATAAAAGCCAACTGGCTCTCAGCCCAGGCTGTAGAGGTCTCTTGTTTTTATCTGTTGCTGTAAGTGGTCTAAGTGCCACTACATGGGACAGTGAACCACACCTATGTGTGCGGGTTACATGTGGCTCCCAAGGAACGTGCTAGCAGCTGGGCCGAAACTGTGAACCCTTTTTACTGCTTCCAAAATAGAAACAGTTAAAAGGGCTCACAGCTCTGGTGCTGCTAGAGTGTTGCCTGTGGTCCAGAGATGCACAAGATCTTTCAACTGCTTCTATTTACAGGGCTCGTGCCTTCCCCTAGGGGGCGGGGCCAATAACAGCCGCATGGACCAGATCAAAGCCCTAGGCGAGCCCAGGACCGGACCGAGCCATTCTGGCGCCCCGAGCAGACAGTTTAATTGCGCCCCGGGTTGGGGGAGGGAGGAGGGCCCCGCCCACCTGGTGCGTGGGGGAGGGCGTGCGGAGCTGGCGGAGGCAGGACACACGTGCCCGGCCCAGCTCAGCCCGGCTACTGCCACTGGCGCGCAGCCCGGGGCCACCCAGGGCTGGCCGAGCCTGGCCGTGCAGGGCCCCGCAGCTGCGGGGGGGAAGGGCACTGTTGGCCAGCGCTGCGGGGGTTAATGCGGCCCCCGTCCTGGGCGGCCGCTGCAGGGTGGCCACTGGGAGCTGCTGCAGCCCGCGATCTGGGAGCCGGGCGCGCAGTGCCCGATGGCAGCTATAAGGGGCGCTGCGTGCCCCTTACAGCTGCCATCAGGTGCCCCTGATAGGTTGGCGTCCCAGGCAACTGCCCGGCTAGCCCATGCCTTAATCCGGCCCTGGGCGAGCCAAATCCAGCCCACTAGAGTGGCATGTATCCATCCCCTTTCTAAACTCCTGGAAGCGGAGTGAGTTTGGCAAACAAACAAAAAGAGCAAATCATTGGAATGCTCCAATTCTGCCCTGCTAGAAACACAGCAACAGACAGACTGCTGCTGCAAGGTTTGGGCTGGAGAGACTGCTGTGTTGCTTTGACATTCCTCAACACAGAGAGCTAACAGAGCTACTCATGTTGATGCTCCCAGCAGCTGAGAATCCTGTGGGAGAACTCAGAGAATCCAAAGCAGTGCAAGGATCAGCTTTGCTTTCCCACAACACTGCACTGTGGAATGCTTATCCACACTGCTTTGCTCTATCTGTCAACAGGGGAGCTAGTTATATGGCCATGAAATGTTGACAATGGGAGGCAGAAAAACCAGTTTGACCATTTTTCACTTTTGCATGTTGACAGCACTTTTGTCGCCAAACCTTACCAGTGTAGACAGAGTGGGTTGACACCACATTGTCAGTGAGAGCACTTTTTAGACAGAACGAACACCTCTCGTTGGAGGTGGTAGTTTGTTGGCAATAGCTGACAAATAGAAGCTACGCTTTTCTTTCTACCCTCCATCTGGAAGAAGGAAAACCGCTTGCCATAGTAGCCTAAACCGTTAAACCACATGTTTCCTTCTTTTTAGATAAAACTCTGCAGGCTTCCTTTCAATTTCCAAACCTTAAGAAGTTTGTTAATAGGTTACTATCACAGAGCAATTAGCACCAAAATCCAAAAGCATGCCATCTTTTAAAATCTGATATTATCACTCTAAAGTCATTTATTCAGAAGTTGCTGGTTCACAGTAAGACTACAGCAATTCTCTGGACTGGGCAATAATTTCTAGTGGGGGGTCTACTCCAAGATTTCAGTAAGTGGTCATGGGCCACACTTCTATGGAGGGGGATGAGGTCTGGGACCACAGCTGGAGTGCAGAAGGGAGCTTGGGACAGAAGATGGGAGTGTGGGGTCTGAGAGGAAGTTTGGGTCAAGGAAGGGGTTATCAACTAGAGCAGGGGCTTGAGGGTGCAGGGTCTAGGAAGGGGTATGGGTGCAGGAGAGGATTCTGGCCTGGGGGAGGAGGGTAGGAGGGATGCAGGGTCTGGGAGGGAGTTGTGACCTGGAGGAGATGGGGAGAAGGGAGACAGAGGGTTTGGGTGGTGACCTCGGGCAGATAGTTGGGGGGGGAAAAAGGAGAGGTGAGGTGTGCCAGAGGCAGGCCGTGGTTGGGAGAATCTTACCCAGAAAGCGCCCAGCCAGCAACCCAGCAGGAACCTGAGTCTGCTCGGTGGGCTACTCCACGTAGCTGATCCAGCACTGAGGAGGGAGGGAGGAAGGAGGCTTTGTTCTGCCCCTGCCTCCAGCAAAATTTCTCAGCTCCTATAGGCCAATGGGAGCTGAGGGATTTTGTTGGGGGTGGGGACAGTACATGATTTTTCCTGTCCCTCCCCAGCATGCCGTGCAATTAGCAGCCAGCTGTTTAAAACAGCATGAGCTTCTGTGTAATGAGGGTGCTGCAAGATGGATCCAGCAACTTAGCGGGTCAGATCCAGCCCACTAGCAGCCTCTTGCCCACCCCTGGTCATTCTAGTAAGACCCCAAGAGTCGTCTTTCCTATTACAAAATGATTTTTACTGCTTATAAATAAAATTAAGCTGAGAAATGTAGCTGTTAGCAAGCAACATAAAATCAAAACTTAAATGAGAGTCTATTTTCAAGCTAAAACAACTTTCCAAAATTTTGCCATTTTTTCTCCTGATGCTGCTTATGAGATCTGAAATTTATTCTGGTTTGTGGAGTTCTGATATTATCAGAATAAGCACAAAAAAGACCAAAAGGCAACACATTCTATACTCCGTTCAGTGTCTGGATGGTAGTGTTGTTCTTCAAGATGTGTTGCTCAGGGCCATTCCAATTAGGTGTGCGCACGCTGCCCGCACGGATTCCGGAGCCTTTTTCCCTTAGCAGTACCCGTTGGGCCAGCCAGGGAGCCCCCTGGAGTGGCACCGGCATATCGGTGCATATATACCCCTGCTGGCCCCTCACCCCCTTAGTTCCTTCTTGCTGGAACTCTCTGAAGAAGGGGAGGTGGGTGGGATTTGGAATGGCGATATGCTTGCGTCTGGCTGGCACCGTTGTGTCCCTGCGCGCCTTTGTGACCGAGTGCCCTTCCTTTTGGCACACTTTAAGGCCTCGCCTATCTGGGGATCTGCCTCTGGCGTCTTTCTGTCTCCTGGATGCCGGAGATTGAGACCGGTGCCGCGTGGTCTTAGACAGCCCCGCATGGTGTTTCAGGGGTGCTGCCGGAGCTTCCCGCACTGATGACGGAGCATTCCGCACCAATGAGGCGGACTCCATTAGCAGGAGTTTAAGCCTAGAGTCTCTTTCCCTCTTGGTTCTTGGCTTAAATCCCTTGCAAATTGCGCAGCTTTCTGTTTGGTGCAACTCACCCAGACACTTAGGGCAACAGGTGCAGATCACCACAGGGCATAGGTTTCAAACAGGCCACATGAGGCTTAAAGTCTTGTGGGCCAGGCATCCCCTCCCCAGTGGGGGGGAAGAGGTCTGCGGGTGATAATCACCCCTCTTATCTAGACTATTTACAGGTACTATCTAATTACTAAAGATTAACACTTAACAACTACTAACTATAAAACTAAGGGAAGGAGGATCAGCTACCATCACAGGCGGTAAGAAGGAACTGAGGGGTATATATGCACCAATATGCTGGCGCCACTCCAGGGGAGGTCCCTGGCTGGCCCAACAAGTACTGTTAAGAGAAAAAGGCTCCGGAATCCGTGCACACAGCGCACGCACACCTAATTGGAATGGACATGAGCAAGCACTCGAAGAACCATCCTTGGGACCTTACAATGCAAGATGAGATTAAGACAACATATTAAAACAGTTTATTCAATTTTGTAACTTAAGTATCGAAATTACATCTCATACTTTTAAACAAAATGCAAAACTCAATTTCTGTCATATGCACCTGTGACAACCCTGTTCCCATGCACCTGCAGCAGATTTTGAACCTCAAGCATTCAGCACTGCAGCACAGTCTTCTACCATGTCTTCTAAAAAATAAGGCAGATTAGCAAACAGCAAAAAAAGGCTAATATCCCTTATGGACCACTTATTAGAGGATGCCGACTAATAATCTGAAACAGAGATTTACATCGAGACAACTGGTGAGGGAGGATCCAGGGGGCCCACCAGCCACATGACACCCCCCAGCCTGCGGAAGGGCCAACATAACCCTCCTCTGTCCCAGGCCCTGACTTTC
Organism: Pelochelys cantorii; assembly: GCA_032595735.1. NCBI lineage: Eukaryota > Metazoa > Chordata > Testudines > Trionychidae > Pelochelys > Pelochelys cantorii. The sequence goes on along the minus strand of CM064339.1, from coordinate 7,051,386 downwards.
TCTCACCCCGGCTCCATCCTCTCCTGACTCTCCCAGCCCCTACCCCACCCCTTCCCCCAACGTAGGCAGCTTGGGGCTCTACCAGGGCTGGGGAGAACAGCACCAGCAACAGGGGTCTGGCCCTCCTGCACTCACCAGCAGTGATGAAGTTGAGTAAGGCAGCCCCCCATCAGCTTTCTTTGCTCCCTCAGCCATACTGTTCCACTTCTTGGCTGCGAGTGTGGGATGTTCCCAATCCATCCCCTGGAGTAGGTCATGCCAGGAGAGCACTCTCCTGACGACAAGGTAAATGCTGCTTGGGGGTGAAAGTATTTTGTCAGCAAAAGAGCTAACAAACAGCAGCTGCAGTGCCCAATTTTTAGCAGCATGAATGTGTTGCCACCAATCCCGGTAGCTAGTGCCCTGCCAGGCCCAGCAATGGGGGTGGGAGAGAAGGGGGGCACAAAGAGGACAGTGTCCCCGAGACTCAGTGATTCTAAAGAACCTGGGGCTCTGGCTGCTGCTGCTGCTGCCACAGTGTGTGTCTAGACTACACCTCTCTGTTGACAGAGAGATGTAGATTAGGCACATCGAAATTGCTAATGAAGCAGGGATTTAAATATCCCGCGCTGCTTAGCATAAACATAGCCATCGCTTTTTTCCCCAAAACGGAGCTCTCTCGAAAAACGGCAGTCTAGACGCGGATCTGTCGAAAATAAACCCTTTTTCGACAGATCCTGTATTCCTCAAAAAATGAGGTTTACAGGATCTGTCAAAAAAGGGTTTATTTTCGACGGATCCGCGTCTAGACTGTACACATCCAAGCACGTGCACATGACCTCGATATTGGTACACAAGACAAAACTCACCCTGCTCATGGATGGAAAATCTTAGAGGGAACACTGGTTCCCACCCTGGGGAAAGATTATTTAAGCAATGGGAAGTTAGCAGCCCTTTGTCTTCCTCTGGCATGAACTTCAGAACTTTCTTTCATGCTCAATCTTGACACTTTACGAATGGGCCTTAACAAAGATGCTAATTACCTTAACCATTACAAAGATAGCTTCCCACTTACCACCCTTGATTAGCCATTCATTGACTCAAATAGCTATTCCCTCTCTCCCTCCCCCCCATCCCACCTTCTGTACTAAATCTGATTTGTCAGATTAAAAACGTGTTCACTTTTTTCATTGTATTCCTTTGGTATATATGGTCATGCCAATTCTCTTCCAGAATATGATCTGAGGAAGTGGGTCTGGCCCACAAAAGCTCATCACCTATTAAACCATCTTGTTAGTTTGTAAAGTGCTACATAGTTTTTCCTTTTGTTTTAGCAAGATCAGACTAACACGGCTACCTCTCTAGTACTATTACAGCTTGCAAACAGGTGAGTGCTAACAGGGAGTTTAGAGTAGGAGTTCTCCAGGTAAAGGAGAAGCAGATACAGGACTCTTGAGGGAAGCATGTGTTATGTTTGGGGCTTTCTTGCTGTGTGCTGAGCTTGTGTTTGTGAGTGAGGCTTTTTTCCCCCCCCCCGTTTGTGAGTGAGGCAATTCTTTTTTTTTTTCCCTCACTTCCCCTTTCCCCTCCCCCTCTCCTTCATGGAGTGTGTGCTATGACTGGCAGGTGGAAACTGTTGGCTTCTAATTAAAGTTTGAATTCTAGAAGCCTCTGCTGATTGGCTGAGCCTTGGTAGGAGGAGGGACTTTCAGGCAGTCCAGGGCTTCATAAAGCAGTGAGCAAGTGACCAAGGAGCTTGAGAACAGGTGACTGCTAACAGGGAGTTTAGAGTGGGAGTTTGGGAGGGAAGGGGGTGAGGTTCTCTTGCCTTTCTTTTTAAATCCTTTCTCCAGGACAGCAGGGATGGATGGTGATACATCTGCTGTTGTTGCCTGCACAGCGTGTGCCATGTTTGTCTTCTTCCCGGAAGAAAGAACGGATTTCATCCGCACTAAGTGCAAGCTGGTCGCCATTTTGGAAGAGAAAATTAGAGGACTGCAGGCCCAAGTGTCGACCCTACGCTCGATCAGAGAGGATGAAGACTTCTTCGATAGAAGGCAGCTTTTAATCCTGCAAGCATGGCAGGTGGAAGAGCCAGAGAGGGCAGTACGGGACCAGGAAGAGAACTGGCAGCATGTAATGTCTAGAAGGGGAAAAAGGACAGCACGGGAATCCCCCAATGCTATAGAGGTAAGTAATCGCTTTCAGGCTCTCTCCACAGGCTCTGCAGTCGTGAATGCTTTGGAAGGGACCTCACAAGGAAGAAACCACAAGAGAACACCATCTACTGGAAGGCATGGAATGCGTAGTCCTAGGGATGGGTGTCCCATGACCACCACCCCCAAAAGAAAACGATGGGTGGTGGTGGTCGGGGACTCCCTCCAAAGAGGGACTGAGTCATCCACCTGCCATCTGGACCTAGAATCTCGAGAGGTGTGCTGCTTACCGGGAGCTCGAATTCAGGATGTGACTGAAAGGCTTACCAAACTGATCAAACCTTCGGATCGCTACCCCTTCCTGCTTCTCCATGTGGGAACTAACAATACGGTGAACAATGACCTTGAGCGGGTTATTGCAGAATATGTAGCGCTGGGAAGAAGGATCCAAGAATTTGGAGCACAAGTGGTGTTCTCGTCCATCCTCCCTGTTGAAGGGAAAGGACTGGGTAGGGATCGTCGAATTGAGGAAGTAAATGCGTGGTTGCACAGGTGGTGTTGCAGAGAGGGCTTTGGTTTCTTCGACCATGGAACTCTGTTCTGGGCACAAAGACTGTTAGGAAGAGATGGGATTCACCTAACCAAGAGAGGAAGGAGCATCTTCGCGGGCAGGCTTGCAAACCTAGTGAGGAGGGCTTTAAACTAGGTTCGTTGGGGGACGGTGACCAAAACCCTGAGGGGAGTGGGAAAGTTGGATACCGGGAAGAAATGCAAAGAGGAACGAGCAAGAAACAAGAACTCCTGATTTGAATGGAGAAGATAGGGCGATCAACTGGTTATCTGAGGTGTTTGTACACTAATGCGAGAAGCCTGGGCAACAAACAGGAAGAACTGGAAGCCCTGGCCCAGTCCAAGAAATATGATTTAATTGGGATAACAGAGACTTGGTGGGATGACTCGCATGACTGGAGCGCTGTCCTGGAAGGGTATAGACTGTTCAGGAAGAACAAGCAGTGGAGAAAAGGAGGAGTTGCACTATACGTAAGAGAGCACTATGATTGCTCTGAACTCCAGTATATAGAGGGAGAAAAACCTGTTGGGAGTCTATGGGTTAAGTTTAGAGGTGCAAATAACAGCAGTGATGTTGTGGTTGGTGTCTACTACAGGCCCCCGAATCAGGTGGATGAGATAGATAAGGCTTTCTTCAGACAACTAAGAGAAGTTTCCAGATTGCAGGCCCTGGTTCTCGTGGGGAATTTTAATCACCCTGCAATTTGTTGGGAAACCAATACGGCAGTACACAGGCAATCCAGGAAGTTTTTGGAGAACGTTGGGGATAACTTCTTGGTACAAGTGCTGAAGGATCCGACCAGGGGCCGTGTGCAGCTTGACCTTCTGCTCACAAACAGGGAGGAACTAATAGGGGAAGTAGAGGTGGATGACAACCTGGGAAGCAGTGATCATGAGATGGTAGATTTCAGGATCCTGACCAAAGGAAGAAAAGAGTAGTAAAATACACACCTTGGACTTCAGAAAAGCAGATTTGGACTCCCTCAGACACCTGATGGACAGAATCCCCTGGGATGCTAACATGAAGGCAAAAGGAGTCCAGGAAAGCTGGCAGTATTTTAACGAAGCCTTATTGAAGGCACAGAAAGAAACCATATCAATGCGTAGCAAGAGAGGCAAACATGGTAGGAGGCTGGAATGGCTTACAGGGGAAATCCTTGGTGAACTTAAGCTCAAAAAGGAAGCTTACAAGAAGTGGAAACTTGGACAAATGACCAGGGAGGGGTATAAATGTATAGCTCGAGAATGCCAGGGGGGTTATCAGGAAGGCAAAAGCGCAATTGGAATTGCGACTGGCAAAGGATGTGAAGGATAACAAGAAAGATTTCTACAGGCATGTTAACAAGAAGAAGGTGATCAGAGAGGGTGTGGAGCCCCTACTGGATGAAGGAGGTAACCTAGTGACTGATGATGTGGGGAAAGCTGAAGTACTCAATGCTTTCTTTGCCTCTGTATTCACGGACAAGGTCGGCTCCCGGACTAATGCGCTAAGTGACTCAAGATGGGATGAAGATGGACAGCCCTTGGTGGGTAGAGGACAGGTTAGGAACTATTTAGAAAAGCTAAACGTACACAAATCCATGGGTCCGGACTTAATGCATCCAAGGGAACTGAGGGAGTTGGCAAATGTCATTGAGGAGCCTTTGGCCATTATCTTTGAAAAGTCGTGGAGACCAGGAGAGATCCCGGATGATTGGAAAAAGGCAAATGTAGTGCCCATCTTCAAAAAAGGGAAGAAAGACGATCCAGGGAACTATAGGCCGGCTGCTCAGTCTTACCTTGGTTCCTGGAAAAATCATGGAAGGGATCCTTAAGGAATCCATTTTGAGGCACTTGGAAGAGAGGAAAGTGATTAGGAATAGTCAGTATGGATTCGCAAAGGGCAAGTCGTGCCTGACCAATCTGATTAGCTTCTATGATGAGGTAACTGGCCCTGTGGTATGGGGATGTGAGTGGATGTGATATACCTTGACTTTAGCAAGGCTTTTGATACAGTCTCCCACAATATTCTTGCCAGCAAGTTAAGGAAATGTGGATTGGATAATGTGGATTGGATAAATGGACGGGAAGATAGACAGAAAGCTGGCTAGAAGGCCGGGCCCAGCAGGTAGTGATCAACGGCTCAATGTCAGGATGGCAGTTGGTTTCTAGCGGAGTGTCCCAAGGTTCGGTTCTAGGACCGGTTTTGTTCAATATCTTTATTAATGACCTGGATGAGGGGATAGATTGCACCCTCATCAAGTTTGCAGATGACACTAAGCTAGGGGGAGAGGTAGATATGCTTGAGGGCAGAGACAGAGTCCAGAGTGACTTAGACAAATTGGAGGATTGGGCCACAAGAAATCTGATGAGGTTCAACAAGGACAAGTGCAGAGCCCTGCACTTGGGATGGAAGAATCCCAAGCATTGTTACAGGCTGGGGACCAACCAGCTAAGTAGTAGTTCTGCAGAAAAGGATCTGGGGGCTACAGTGGATGAGAAGCTGTATATTAGTCAACAGTGTGCCCTTCTATCCAAGAAGACTAATGGCATATTAGGTTGCATTAGGAGGAGTATTGCCTGCAGATCCAGAGATGTCATTATTCCCCTTTATTCGGCTCTGGTGAGGCCACATCTGGAGTATTGTGTCCAGCTCTGGGCCCCCCACTACAAAAAGGATGTGGAAAAACTATTTCACTAGGAGAGTGGTGAAGCACTGGAATGGGTTGCCTAAGGAGGTAGTGGAGTCTCCATCCCTAGAGGTGTTTAAGTCTCGGCTTGACAAAGCCCTGGGGTCTTTTCCAGCTCTAAGGTTCTAGGATTCTATTTAAACAGTAGTCGCTCCAATGATTTAATTTACTGAACACTGTCAACTCTGTGTGTGTTGTGCATCTGTCCATTTGTCTACCAGTCCAGTTGTCCAAGAACTAAGATTTGGTATGCGGTTTCCTCTTATCCTAACATAAAGCAAGGTCAGGGTTTGGTTATGCCAGGAAAATGGGATATGCCTGGAATTAAATTGTTTTCCATAATATGGAAAAGGAGAAGTGATAGTAGGGACAGTTATACTCTGCAATGGGTACAGGGGACAGTTATACTACAGAGTGACCACAGGGGGTGGCCATACCAGGAAGTGGGGGGGGGGGGCAGCTGGGCCTACAGCTCTCCATATTGACGGACAGTGGCAAGGTACACTGGTGCCAGTTAGTTTTCACCAATAAGGAAATGGTATATTAAGGTTCTGTTAACAATAACGAAAAACATGCAGACTTTTATACCGTTACTACTGTTTTACTTGTACACTGTTTTTTATGGTTACAATACACTAAGATCAAGTTCTGAATGGCTCGCTACAAATGGATGATATAAATCTCCATCAAATTTGTAAACAGTGTGAATCAGTAAGATGCAGAGCATTTTTTAATCTTAGAGCTAAGTATAGTTTATTACTTTTATAAAATAGTTTTAATTAAACAGGTAATTTTAATTAAGATTTGTAGTCAAACTTTAAATTATCATTTGGAAAGGGTAATTCTGGCTATCAATTTTACAGATCATGGTGATAAAAAAAACCAAAAGTACAGAAATTAGATGGCACATTGGACTAGCACACAAATATCCAAATGCCGATTTAAGTCAAGTGTGACTATGTAATTAACTATTCACTTACACGGCACACTCTCTCCAGTCAGTGCCATTAATTCTTCATGATCATTCTAGCAAGTGAACTCTTCCACTTTTCCCTTTGCATTATGTCACCTATACCTTATATCCAAAACACAGTATTAATTTTGTAAATCACATTGAACAATTTTTGGAAATATTGAGTTCAAATTCAAAAAATCAAAGCTAATACTTATTGTATGCCATTAACTTTGGGAAACTGAGGAAATCGTGAAGAAACTTATGGAATTAACGTTACAGCACGTTAGCTCTTAGCAGTTACATTCTTGACTGTCTAGTAGAAATTATTCTAGCATTTTCTATAAATTATGTACTGTTTTTAAAAATATCATCATCATCCATGGGCTCAACGCCCATTGGTGTCCGATACCTCCCTCACTATTTCCTTCCATCTTTCCCTGTCCAGTGCGGCATGGCTTTGGTGCTGAGCTAGTCTACAGAAACTATCTACCCATTCTCCGTGGGGTCTGCCTCTCCTATTCGGACAGTCCATTATGCCAAATACCAGGTCTTAACTTTTCGCTTATCATTTATTCTGCAAATATGCCCAAATAGCTGTAACTTCCATTGTAGAACCTTCTGCAGTAGGTTCTTTTTTGGCTGCATCTTCCTATATAATTCTTCGTTGGTGACCTTCTGCATCCATCCTATTCTCAGGATCTTTCTATAACAACTCCTCTCGAACGCCAATATCCTTCTCTTTGAATCTTTCGTAATCACCAATGTCTCACATCCATACAACATGCTGCTAAATACACACATTTTCAAGACGCTCAGCTTCGTTCCTAAGCTAATCACTTTATTTTTCCAGATCTTATCCATCGCCTTCAAACTTGCTCTTGCTTTCGCTATTCTAGTCACTATTTCCTTCTTACAGTCTAGATCATACATCATGTTGCTCCCCAAATACGTGAACTTCTCTACGGTCTCTAGTTAGAGCCCATCTACACTGATCTTCCTTCCTATTTCCTTATTTCCAAATACCATTGACTTCGTTTTATCAATATTCATAATCAGTCCATACCGCTTCCCTTCCTCATTTAGCACCTAAACCATTCTTGCTAGCTTCTCTCTTCATCCTCCTCGATGATAGCCAGGGCTCGACAAATACATTCGCCCACTCACCCATGGTGAGATTTTACCAGCTGGCGAGTGCAGGGGTGGACTGGCCTGGTGGGCCGTTGTGATGGGCTGGCAGAAGCCCGCACTACGGGCAGCGTGGCCCCATTCAATCCGCTGGCCGGTGGAGGAGCAGAGCGCCACCGAGAAGGGGGAAGTGCGGCGATTCTCAGTGCCAGGCTGCCTGCGTGCAGCTCTGGTGCGAGGAGGCAGGGTGCAAGCCAGAGGACGGGATGCCGGCAGACGCCAGGACGCTGGCATGACGTGGCTTCCTGACATCATGGCCGGCAACCGCCGGATTAAAAAAGGCTCCGGCAACCCCGCAAAGTGGAAGGCAGGGGCAGGGGAAAAATATGGGGAAGGGGCTTGTGCTGAGGGGAGGGGAGGGGAGGGGAAAAATATGGGGAAGGGGCTTGTGCTGAGGGGAGGGAAGGAGGTCAGGAGAAGAAGAAGAAGAAGAAGAAAGGGGAAGGCACCAAGGGACAGGGGTGCAGGAGAGACAAATGTTAGGGGGCCAAGTGCAGACAATGAGGAAAAGGGCAGGAGGGGAGGTGTCAGTGGGCGGGGGGACAGGGTGATGCTGGGAGAGGAGAGCATTCGGGGCTAGAGGGGGGAGGGGGAGGTGCTGGGAGAAGGCTTGAAAGAAGGGGTGGGCATGAGGAAGGCGGGGATGGAGCAAGTCATGTGTGAGGGCACAGGAGCATGAGGGGAACGGGGGCAAAGAGCGGTGAGGGGGTGGGTATCAGGGAAAAAGAGGGCAAAGGGGGTAGGAGCAGTGAGGGAAGGGGGAAGTACCAGGAGGGTGCAGGTGCCAGGGGATTCTGGGGGTGAAGCAGAAGGGCAGACAGCTGCAGGGGAGGGACCAGCACCAGAGGAGAGGGCAGGGCAGGGCAGGTGTGTAGAGGGAGGTGTTAGGAGAGGGGATGAGGAGGGGTAGCTCACATGATCAGAGTGGGGCTACTGGAGGAGTGGGCACAGGGGGGAGAGAAGGGCTGGTGGAGGGGGGCAAGTCTCAGGAAGGCCGAGGGCAGTGAGAAGGGCAGGAGTCAGGACAGCAGAGGAGAGTGAGGGGTTGGGGGGCAGCAGGCACAAGGGGAGCTGATGGAGCAAGGGGAGGAGACATGGCAGCAGAGGGAAAAGATAGAGGTTTATAAGATATTTATTAATAACTTGGGTGGTATTTATTACTTATTAGTAATTACTGTTCTTATTCTTATTAGGAATTTATGCCATTAAAAAAACCCCGGGGGGGGGGGGGGGGGTGACGAGTCCCTTTTTTGTCTGGCGAGTAGGGTTTTCCATAATTTGTCGAGCCCTGATAACAGCTATATCATCCACGAACCTCAAGTTGTTAATTCTCATCCCATGCACTGATATCCCTTCTACCTCTTCCTTGATCTTGTCCATCGCTCTCTCTAGGTGCGTGACGAAGATACTCGGCGATATCGGATCTGCTTGTCTCATACCTCTGCTCGTTCTAAACCAACTTCCCAACTCTCTGCACGTTCTCACCGCTGCCTCCGCATTAGCATGGATATCCTTCAACAACCGTATCAGTCTGCTATCCACTCCGTATGACTCCAACACCGCCCAAGTCACTTTCTGATCTATACTCTCAAATGCCTTCTGAAAATCAACGAAGCAATTGTAGATGATGTTGTTCTTTTGCCGAGCTTTCTCTGTTATCAATCTTAGTGCCAATTTCTGCTGTATGGTACTTCTATCTTTCCTGAATCCCGCTTGCTCATCGGCTAGATGTTCTTCTACCTGCAATCTCAATCTCTCCGTCAGGATCATCATCAGCACCTTGCCTAGATGACTCGTTAAGGCAATCGTTCTGTACTTCTTGCACTCCAACGCACTTTCTTTCTTGTATATTGTCATTAGCACAGATCTTGCCCATTCCTTACATGCCTTCTTTCCACTCTATATTACATAATCTGTGTATTTCCTGAATCATATTTTCTCCGCCATATTTGATCATCTCTCCTGCAATCTTATCATTTCCAGGGCTCTTATTGTTCTTTAGGCATTTCACTGCTCTTTCTACTTCTTTCTTCAAAATATCAGTCTTGCTCTCAATGCTTGGGTAAAAATAGCCGTTCATAATTCAATATTTCAGTTAGAAAAAAATCAGACATTCATTTGAGTTTTCCTCAACTAGTAAGGGAGAAAATACCATATAAACAACTGAATTGCAAACTTTCAAAAAAAAAAGTTATCAATTGCTAATAAATTAGTGCAGTTTTGCTAAAATTTTGGAATGCAAATTATTAAAAATATATGAGCTTACTATTAAATACTTGATCTGTTAATTATTTAGACTGCTCTCTATATCTAAGCAACTCAAAATATTAGTTCCCTGTGAGTTTTCCCCATCCCACTATACAGTAGAACAGTGGTCCCCAACCTTTTGGGGCTGCCGGGCACCTGGGAGCGGGGCTACTCATGCGCCAGGCACCCGGGGGCGGGGCCACACACGCGCCCGGGGGCGGGGTCACGCACATGCCTGGGGGCGGGGCCACCTATACCGCACGCGCCCGGTGCTAGCGCCACCCATGCGCCGCGCTCCCGGGGCCGGCGCCGGCACCGCGCACCCAGGAGTGGGGCTGCCCATACGCCGTGCACCGGGGCCGGAAAAGCCCACGCGCCGCGCGCCCGGGGGCGGAGCCGCCCTTACACCATGTGGCCAGAGGGCCGGCACCGCCCATGTGCCGTGCGCCCGGGGGCGGGGCCAGCCCCATTCACTCGGTGGGTGCACAGAAATGGCCCGGTGGGCGCCATGGCGCCCGCAGGCACTGCGTTGGGGACCACTGCAGTAGAACATTCTTTTCTCATTCTGGAATGATCTTGTTCTTTGCTCATTCCATGGAACTTTTTGCACTTAAATTAAGAAACAAATTGTTTCCAGGAAAGATATACAGTGAATCACCTGCATCCTCTACATTCTCAGGGGAGAAAAAAAAGTCTCAGAGGGGTACCCATATTAGTCTGTAGGTTTAAAAACTAGTTGTCCTGTGTCATCTTAGGGTATGTCTACACTAGCCCCCTACTTCGAACTAGGGTGGCTAATGTAGGCATTCGAACTTGCAAATGAAGCCCGGGATTTAAATATCCCGGGCTTCATTTGCATGTTCCCGGGCGGGTGCCATTTTTAAATGCCCCGTAGTTCGAACTGACTGCCCGCGGCTACATGTCGCAGTCAGAAGTTAATCCGAACTAAGGATTTAGTTCGGATTAACTGTTACACCTCATTGCAGGAGGAGTAACAGTTAATCCGAACTAAGGATTTAGTTCGGATTAACTTCTGACTGCCGCGTGTAGTCGCGGGCAGTCAGTTCGAACTACGGGGCATTTAAAAATGGCACCTGCCCGGGAACATGCAAATGAAGCCCGGGATATTTAAATCCCAGGCTTCATTTGCAAGTTTGAATGCCTACATTACACTAGCCCCCTAGTTCAAATTAGGGGGCTAGTGTAGACATACCCTTCGAGACTAACAAAAGAGAGAGAGAGAGAGAGAGAGAGAGAGAATCTTGAGTTTTCATGGGTAAAATCCATCTGATGAAGGGGTGCATGACACAGACACACATATGGCCCCAGAAACCAGCAGTTTTGAGCAGCGTATGGGGGGTACTATAGGCAGGGAGCCTGCCTGAGGGTCCTGGTAGGCTGCTGGCTGGGAACCGCCTAGGGTAAGTGCCTCCCAACCACAGCCTTACACCTGGCACCCCACCCCAACTCCCTGCCCCAGGTCACAACCCAAACCCTCTGCAAACCCTCCTTCACCCTCTAACCCAGATCACATCCCCTCCCAGACCCTGCACCCCCTCCTCCACATCAGATTCCTCTCCTACACCCATACCCGCTCCCAAGCCCTGTACCACCCCCATATCCCAATCCCCTGTTCCAGGTCACAACCCCTCCTTCTTCATTCAAACTCCCTCTCACATACCACATCGCCTCTGGCACCCCAATCCTTTACCCTTCTGCACCCAACCTCCACCCCAGACCTCGCATCGCCTCCGTTTATATACAAGAGTGTAGCCCTTGACCACTTACAAAATTCTTGTAGTGATCCCCCCATCAAAAATTGTTGCCCACCCCAGAACTACACTAAAGTGAAAACCCCTCCCTGTCGCAGTACTCAATGCCTATATACCAATGTCTATATACAAGTGCTACAGCACTATAGCTACCAGCATAGATGAAGCCTTAGAGTGCTTTCTTTTAAAACCATATCTTCTCATCACATATAATCCTATTACTTTCCACATCAACAGCAGCCTCTTGCTAACAGTCAATAGTTTTTACCATCAAAGAAAATAAAAAGGAACATTTTTCAAACAGCTGAACAGCTAGCTACCCGGTTTCTACTGACAGTCACTGGGAATTAGGTGCCTACATCTCTAAGGCACCTTTAAAAATCCCAACCAAAATAAATGAACATGTACAAATTAAAGACTACCTGGTAAAGGTAAATCAGTCCATTTTAAGGCCCAAACTATAAATTATCAACGCTAGTGGTGTATTCCAAAACTCAGTCTGGATAATAAAGTCACTCAAGATACATTCCAATAATTTACAGAAAAATAATTTTAAGTTACCAAGATTTTTAGTAGCAAGTGGATTTGCACAATCCTTTTAAAAAGGCGGGGTTATTCTTTAAACAGAAGAAAGAGCTAGACTAAATCATAGAATAGTAGAATACTAGAACTGGAAGAGACCAAGAGATCATCAAGTCTAGTCTCCTGCCCTCACAACAGGACCCAGCACCATTAGCTCATCCCTGATAGATGTCTACCCAACCTGTTCTTAAATATCTCCATTGATGGAGATTCCACAGTCTCCTTAGGCAATTTATTTCAGTGTTAAAACACCCTGACAGGAAGTTTTTCCTAATGTCCAACCTAAACATCCCTTGCTGCAATATAAGCCCATTGCTTCTTGTCCTATCATTAAAGGCCAAGGAGAACAATTTTTCTCCCTTCTCCTTGTAAAACCCCATTAGATACGTGAAAAAAAAGCTATCATGTCCCCTCTCAGTCTTCTCTTTTCTAAGCTAAACACGTCCAATTATTTCAGTCTTCCGTCACAGGTCACGTTTTCTAGACACTTAATCATTTTTGTTGCTCTTCTCTTCTCTGGACCTTCTCCAATTCCTCCATGTCTTTCTTGAAATGTGGTGCCCAGAATGGGACACAATACTGCAACTGAGGCCTAATCAGTGCAGAGTAGAACAGAAGAATGACTTATGTCTTGCTCACAATGCTCCTGTTAATGCATTCCAGAATCGTGTTTGCTTTTTTTGCAACAGTGACTCATATTTAGCTTGTGGTCCACTATGACCCCTAGATTCCTTGTTGCAGTCACTTCCCATTCTGTATGTGTGAAACAGATTGTTCCTTCCTACGTGGAGTACTTTGCATTTGTCCTTGTTAAACTTCATCCTATTTACCTCAGACCATTTCTCTAATTTGTCCATATAATTTTGAATTATGACCCTATCCTCCAAAGTACTTGCAACCCCTCCCATCATGGTATCATCTGCAAACTTAGTAAGCGTACTCTCTATGCCATCATCTAAATCGTTGATGAAGATACTGAACAGAACCGGTCCCAAAACAGACCCCTGTGGAATCCCACTTATTATGCCCTTCCTACATGACTGTGAACCATTAATAACTACTCTCTGAGAATGGTTATCCAGCCAGTTACGCACCCACCTTACAGTAGCCCCATCTAGGTTGTATTTGCCTACTTTATTGATAAGGTGGTCATATGAGACTATCAAATGCTTTACTAAAGTCTAGGTGCACCACATCCACCATGTCTACCCTAACCACAAGACTTAGCTTTCTTTGATAGGATGACATCAAATTAGTTTGATGTGATTTGTTCTTTACAAATCTATGATGGCTGTTACCTATCACCGTATTGTCTTCCAGATGTTTGCAGATGAATTCATCCGATTACCTACTCCATTATCTTCCCTGGCACAGAAGTTAAACTGACTGGTCTGTAGTTTCCTGGATTGTTCTCATTTCCCTTTTTATAAATGGGCACTATAGTTGCCCTTTTCCAGTCCTCTGGAATCTCTCCCTACTTCCGTTACTTTTCAAAGATAATAGCTAAAGGCTCAGATACCTCCTCTATCAGCTCCTTGAGTTTTCTAGGATGCATTTCATCAGGGCCTGGTGACTTGAAGACAAACTTTTCTAAGTAATCTTTAACCTATTCTTTTTTTATTTTAACTTCTAAAGCCATTTCCACTAGCATTCACTATGTTAGGCATCCCTCCACGATCAAACTTCTTGGTGAAAAACAAAACAAAGAAGTCGTTAAGCACCTCTGCCATTTCATAGAATCCTAGGGCTGGAAGAGACCTCAGGAAGTCACCAAGTCCAGTCCCCTGAACAAAGCAGGACCAGCCCCAAGTTTCCTGTTATTGTTTCTCCCTCTTCACTGAGCAATGGGCCTACCCTCTCCCTGGTCTTCCTCTTGCTTCTAATATATTGTAGAATGTCTTCTTGTTATCTTTTATGCCTCTAGCTAGACTGAGCTCTTTTTGTGCCTTTCTAATCTTTCCCTTGCAAACTTGTGTTATCTGCTTATATTCATCCTTCGTAATTTGACCTAGTTTCCACTTTTTATACGACTCCTTTTTGATTTTTAAATCATGTAAGATTGCCTGGTTAAGCCAAGGTGGTCTCTTGCCATACTTTCCATCTTTCCTATGCAGTGGAATAATTTGCTTCTGGGCCCTTAATAATGTCCCTTTGAAAAAACTACCCACTTTCTTCAGTTGTTTTTCCTCTTAGTCCTGGCTTCCCATGGGTCCTTTCTTACCAGCCCTCTGAGTTTACTAAAATCTGCCTTCCTGAAATCCATTGGCTCTATTTTGCTGTTCTCCCTTCTACCATTCCTTAGAATCATGAACTCTGATTTCATGATCATTTTCTCCCAAGCTGCCTTCCACTTTCAATTTTTCAATCAGTTCCTCCCTATTAAAAAATCACATCTAGAACAGCTTCCCCCCAATAGCTATCTCAACCTTCTGAAATAAAAAATTGTCTCCAATGCAGTCCAAGAACTTACTGGACAATCTGTGCCCTGCTATGTTAGTTTCCCAACATATGTCTGGATAGTTGACGTCTCCCATCACCATCAAATCCTGTGTGGATGATTTTGTTAGTTTAAAAAAAGCCTCATCCACCTCTTTTTCCTGGGTAGGTGGTCTGAAGTAGACCCCTAGCATGACATCACCCTTGTTTTTTATCCCTTTTAACCCTACACAGAGACTCTCAACAACTGTTTCCTATGTCCATCTCAACCTCAGTCCAAGTTTATACATTTTTAATATAAGGCAACACAACCTCCCTTTTTTTCCTGATTATCCTTCCTGAGCAAGCTGTACTCTTCTATACCAATATTCCAATCATGTGTATTATCCCACCAAGTCTCTGTGGTACCAATTGTGTCATAGCTGTGTTTATTTATTAACACTTTAAGTTCTTCCTGCTTATTTCCCATATTGCTTGCATTTGTAAGATGCTGATTTGATTTTGCCCCCCAGTTCTGCCTTGTCCCTCTTTTATCCCTGCTATTACAGCCCATGCTCCCTCCCATTTCTGACCCATCTCTCAGGTCTCCAATACTTTTCACTTGCCTCTGGGCTTTGGTCACCTGCCCCCATCAAACCTAGTTTAAAGCCCTCCTCACTAGGTTAGCCAGACAGTATCCAAATTCTCTCTTTCCCTTCCTTGAAAGGTGAACCCCATCCCTGCTTAGCACTCCTTCTTGGAACAGCATCTGGTGGTCAAGGAAGCCAAAGCCCTTCTGGTGATACCATCTTTGCAGCCAGGCGTTCACCTCCAAGATGCACCTGTCTCTGCCTGGGCCCCTACCTTTGACAGGAAAGGCTGAAGAAAATACCACCTGTATGCCAAACTCCTTCACCCGGACTCCCAGAGCCCTGTAGTCATTCTTCTTCTGCCCAAGGTCACACCTTACAGTATCATTTGTGCCTACATGGATGAATAGCATGGGGTATTCAGAGGAACGAAACATCATGTCAGAAACCGGAGACTTCATTCCCACTATGGAACAAATGCAAGAAGTTGATGCCATGCCAAGCAAGCAGGAACTGATAATAGAATCATAGAGCTGGAAAAGACCTTAAAAGGCCATCAAGTCCAGCCCCCTGCCCAAGGCAGGACCAATCCCAATTAAATCAACCCAGCCAGGGCTTTGTCAAGCCGAGACTTAAACACCTCTAGGGATGGAGACTCTACTACTTTCCTAGGTAACTCATTCCAGTGCTTCACCACCCTCCTAGTGAAATAGTTTTTCCTAATATCCAACCTGGACCTCTCCCACCGCAACTTGTTCCTTGTTCCTTGTCCCACTGTTCCTTGTTCTGCCATCCATCACTACTGCGAACAGCCTTTCTCCAGCTTCTTTGGAACCTCCCTTCAGGAAGCTGAAGGCTGCTATCAAATCCCCCCTCACTCTTCTCTTCTGCAGACTAAATAGACCCAACTCCCTCAGCCTCTCCTCGTAGGTCACATGCTCTAGCCCCCTAATCATTTTCGTTGCCCTCCACTGGACCCTCTCCAATGCATCCACATCCTTCCTGTAATTGGGGGCCCAGAACTGGACACAATACTCCAGATGTGGCCTCACCAGAGCAGAGTAAAGAGGAATAATCACATCTCTGGATCGCCTGGCAATGCTCCTTTTAATGCAACCTAATATGCCATTAGCTTTCTTGGCTACAAGGGCACACTGTTGACTCCTGTCCAGCTTCTCATCCATTGTAATCCCCAGATCCTTTTCTACAGAACTGCTACTTAGCCAGTTGGTCCCTAGCCTGTAACAATGCTTGGGATTCTTCCGTCCCAAGTGCAGGACTCTACACTTGTCCTTGTTGAACCTCATCAAATTTCTTGTGGCCCAATCCTCCAATTTGTCTAAATCACTCTGGACTCTATCCCTGCCCTCCAGCCTACCTACCTCCCCCCCTTGCTTAGTGTCATCTGCAAACTTACTGAGGGTACAATCCATCCCCTCATCCAGGTCATTAATAAAGATGTTGAACAAAACCGGTCCCAGAACCGAACCTTGGGGCACTCTGCTAGAAACCGACCGCTATCCTGACATCGAGCTGTTGATCACTACCCGCTGGGCCTGACCTTCCAGCCAGCTTTCTATACATCTTAACGTCCATTTATCCAATCCACATTCCCTTAGCTTGCTGGCAAGAATACTGTGGGAGACCATATCAAAAGCCTTGCTAAAGTCAAGGTATATCAAATCCACTCACTTCCCCATACCACAGAGCCAGTTACCTCATCACAGAAGCTAATCAGATTGGTCAGGAACGACTTGCCCTTCATGAATCCATGCTGACTATTCTAGATCACCTTCCCCTCTTCCAAGTACTTCAAAATGGATTCCTTGAGGATCCCCTTCATGATTTTTCCAGGGACTGAGGTAAGACTGACCAGCCTATAGTTCCCCGGGTCATCCTTCCCTTTCTTAAAGATGGGCACTACATTTGCCTTTTTCCAATCATCCGGGATCTCTCCTGATCTCCATGACTTTTCAAAGATAATGGCCAAAGGCTCCTCAATGACATTTGCCAACTCCCTCAGCACCCTCGGATGCATTAAGTCTGGACCCATGGACTTATGTACGTTTAGCTTTTCTAAATAGTTCTCTGACCTGTTCTTTCCCCACCAAGAGCTGTCCACCTTCGTCCCATATTGCATCACTTAGCACATTAGTCTGGGAGCTGACCTTGTCCATGAAGATAGAGGCAAAGAAAACATTAAGTACTTCAGCTTTTCCCACATCATCTGTCACTAGGTTACCGCCCTCATCCAGTAGGGGCCCCACATCCTCTCTGATCACCTTCTTCTTGCTAACATGCCTGTAGAAACCTTTCTTGTTATCCTTCACATCCCTTGCGAGTTGCAATTCCAATTGCACTGTTGCCTTCCTGATAACTCCCCTGCCTTCTTGAGCTATACATTTATACCCCTCCCTTGTCATCTGTCCAAGTTTCCACTTTTTGTAAGCTCCCTTTTTGTGCTTAAGTTCACCAAGGATTTCCCCAGTAAGCCAATCCAGTCTCCTACCATATTTGCTTCTCTTGCTACGCATTGATATGATTTCTTTCTGTGCCTTCAATAAGGCTTCTTTAAAATACTGCCAGCTGTCCTGGACTCCTTTCCCCTTCATGATAGCATCCCAGGAGATTCTGCCCATCAGGTCCCTGAGGGAGTCGAAGTCTACTTTTCTGAAGTTCAAGGTGTGTATTTTACACACCTAAGCTATTCTTCCTTTGGTCAGGATCCTGAAATCTACCATCTCATGATCACTGCTTCCCAGGTTGTCACCCACCTCTACTTCCCCTATTAGCTCCTCCCTGTTTGTGAGCAGCAGGTCAAGCTGCACACAGCCTCTGGTCAGATCCTGCAGCACTTGTACCAAGAAGTTATCCCCAACATTATCCAAAAACTTCCTGGATTGTCTGTATACTGCCGTATTGGTCTCCCAACAGATGTCAAAGTGATTAAAGTCCCCTATGAGAACCAGGGCCTGCGATCTGGAAAGTTCTCAGTTGTCTGAAGAAAGCCTCATCTACCTCATCGGCCTGATTCAGCGGCCTATAGCAGACACCAACCACAACATCACTGCTGTTGCTTACACCTCTAAACTTGACCCATAGACTCTCAACAGGCTTTTCTCCCTCTATATACTGGAGTTCAAAGCAATCATAGTGCTCTCTTACATACAGTGCAACTCCTCCTCCTTTTCTCCCCTTCCTGTTCTTCCGAATAGTTTATACCCTTTCATGACACCGCTCCAGTCATGCAAGTCATCCCACCAAGTCTCTGTTATCCCAATTAAATCATATTTCTTGGACTGGGCCAGGGCTTCCAGTTCTTCCTGTTTGTTGCCCAGGCTTCTCGCATTAGTGTACAAACACCTCAGATAACCAGTTGATCGCCCTATCTTCTCCATTCGAATCAGGAGTTCTTGTTTCTTGCTCGTTCCTCTTTGCATTTCTTCCCGGTATCCAACTTTCCCACTCCCCTCAGGGTTTTGGTCACCGTCCCCCAACGAACCTAGTTTAAAGCCCTCCTCACTAGGTTTGCAAGCCTGCAAAGCCTGATAGATGCTATAGACGTACTGTCAAGCGGAAAAGCGCCAGGCACAGATTGCATTCCCGCTGAGTACTCAAGCACAACAAAGACTGTCTCATTCCCTGTCCTTATGATCCCCTTCTGAAGTGCTGGACAAAAGGGGAAATACCACAAGATATGAAAGATGCAAATACTGTCACCTTGTAGAAGAACAAAGGAGACAAGGGAGACTGTACAACTATCGTGGCATATCTCTCCTTAGCACTGCAGGTAAAGCTTTTGCACAAGTCACCTTAAGACGCCTCCAACTGTTGGCTCATCACATATATCCAGAGTCAGTGTGGTTTTCGTACAGGAAGATTGACCATCGACATGATCTTCTCCCTTCACCAACTAAAGGAGAAGTGCCGTGAGCAAAATATGCCACTTTATATCTCTTTTGTGGACCTCACAAAGGCGTTTAACACTATTAGTCGACAAGGACTTTACCTTCTACTTGAGAAAATAGGCTGCCCACCAAAACTATTGCAGCTGATCATAGCTTTTCATGAGGGTATGAGAGCTACTATCCAGTTTGATGGATATACATCAGATAGCTTTCAGATGAACACAGGAGTAAAGCAGGGCTGTGTTCTTGCCCCAACCCTATTTGGAATATTCTTCTCAGTCCTCCTAAGCTGTGCATGCAAGAACTCACATGGAGGCATCTACCTCCATACAAGATCTGACGGATCACTTTTCAATCTAGCTAGACTGTGGGTGAAAAGCAAGATAAAGAAAGTGCTTATCAGAGAACTGTTCTTCCCTGATGACGCTGCTATTGTAGCTCATAATGAAACAACTCCAGGATCTTATGGCCCAACTATCAAGAACCTGTCAGCAATTTGCTCTTACCATCAGTGTTAAGAAAACTGTGGTCCTTGCACAAGGTAACACAACTCCACCATGTATTATGCTAAACAACAGCCCTCTGGAAGTAGTTGTGAAGTTCTGCTACTTAGGTTCAACCATAACTAGCAACTTGTCATTAGATGCAAAAACTAACATTCGTATTGGAAAGGCGGCTACTACTTTCAGCAGACTAACAAAACGTGCATAGGCAAACTCAAAGCTCACAATTAGAACAAAGATACTTATCTACCAGGCATGTGTGCTGAGCGTTCTTCTCTATGGATCAGAAACGTGGACCACCTATGCAAGCCAAGAAAAACAACTTAGCTCTTTCCATCTCTGTTGCTTATGCAAAATTTTGAGCATCAAATGGCAAGATAAAGTCCCGAATGCGAAAGTATTAGAAAGAGCTGGAATGTCAAGCATGGGAGCCATTCTGCATAACAGAAAGCTATGGTGGCTGGGTCACGTGAAGAGAATGGACTATAACCGCATCCCAAATAATATTTTGTATGGAGAAGTGGCAGAGGGAACAGGACCAAAAGGATGCCCTAAACTCCGTTTCAAGGACTACTGCAAAGCTACTTTGGTAAAGTTTCAGACAGACATTGACAGTTGGGAAAACCTAGCAATGGAAAGAAATACCTGGCGTCAACACCTCCGCCAAGGACAAAAGCACTACGACAAGACTTTGGCAGAAAACCAGAACAAGAAAAGAATGAAGAGAAAAGAACGGATTATAACAACACTACTACAGCATGGAGCTGTACCTACTGCAGCCGAACAAACCTCTCTCGCATTTGTCTATTGAGCCACACAAAACATTGCAAAAAGCGACCAGTTTAATGCTGCATCCCACCATCTTTCAAGACATATGGAGGCCATGATGAGTAGTCAGAGGGCCAGATACAGGCCTCTGGCAAGCAGCCTACCTCCCGAGATGACATTTCAGGTGCCTCCAAACCCCTCAGAAGAGAGTCTCCAGTCACCACTACCCTACGTTTCCTCCTCCCAGTGGTGGCTGCAGACCTCCCAGCCTTGGGGGTACAAGGTTTCTCTTCTGCTTTAGGGGGTGCTTCCTTATCTCCCATATTCAGAACAGTGTAATGGTTCTCCAAAACTATGGTGGGAGGGTTGGGAGCAGGGGTGGAGCACTGCCTGTTGTCAGAAGTAACCAGCTGCCAGTGTCCCCCTGCCACAGCCATCTCCTCCTCCACCAGTGGTGTGTCAGTAGTCTTTTGTAATGGGATAGCTTCCTCAGCTTCAGCGGTCTCCACATGAATATTTTCAAGGATTTCCTCATGGACTCTGATGCTCCTCAACCTAGACACCTCCACCTATAGTTCTCTGACCTACTTCCTGAGAGATTTCAACAGGAAGCACCTTTCATATTGGATGGTCCTTCCAGCCTGGATTTCTGTAAGTGGGAATTGCAAGGCAGAGTCCCTGCAAAACCACACCAGGATCTGGGTAGAGGCATCCAATGGTCTGTCTAGCTACAGGCAGAGGCGGAAGCAACAGAAGCAGAGCTGACACAGGCATTGCAGGTCTTCCTAACCAGATTAGGACTCCCTCCTACAAACTCCCACTCAAACTCCCCTGATGGCTTCGCCTCTGGCTTTTAAAGTAGGTCAGGCCCTGTAGGTGTGGCTCCCCTCATTAGCCTCACAGGGGGAGGCTGATTACAAGGCTGAGTGAGGCTGATAAAAAATAATCAATCTTTAATGAGATGAAGCTTTTACATCACTCTTGTATTTAAAAAATGTAAAACTGCACAACTGTAACAATTCTCCCTAATAAACAGAGGCAAAAAAGTGAAGAAAAGAGAATCACAAGAGTTTGGATTTTTACCAAAACGTATGCTGCAAGGACTTCAGGAAGTATAGTAATTCATGCAACACTCAAACTGTATAGCTGGCTCCCCACTATAAAAGTTAACCTAGCAATTATTCTATTTTCATTCTCACTTTGACAAGTTTTAGGAGGCTAGAGGTCAGAATTAGGAAATTTGAAGTCTTACCTTAGATAATGGATTAGTTTAACTGTTGAATTTGAAGCTCACTGGAAAATTATCTTTGATTTAGTAAATCTCCATAAAACTGACCTAAAAAGTTTCAACTGGTAAAAATGAAATTTTACCATGGCCATTTAGCTTTGGGATGGGATGAAAATGTACATTATACATGAACATGATACTGAGGGGCTATAAAAAGAAACTGCTGTCCCATCACTACTTCAGCTGTCTAACAACAATCCTATTCACCAACAATTGCATCACAAAAAGAGGGGGAACTGACTATCGAAGGATAGCTAAGCTGAACCACAGATAACCAAAACAGCCCAATATGGGGAAAAAGAAGCAACAAAACCAAGAGTAAGCCAATTACTACTCCCCGATTGTTTTCCACAACCTTGATACAGGTTAAAATATCTTGGAGAACAGAGTGGCAGTCTGAGTAAGAAAAAATGAACAAAATTAGTGCCAATTAACTGTGGGCCTTTGATTTTCTGAAATAATATCTTGGGCTCTCATGCTAGAGATTAGGTATCATTGAACTAAATGGACATGACCAAATTTCACACAGGAAGTCTACAGGGCTGACAATTCAACCTCAATTTCCTGAATTCTAGGTCAGTGGATCAATAAGATCATCCTGTCAGAGAAATTTTTCATGAACAGGATTGCGCCCGAAGCACAGAAACACCAGATTTAAAACAATATGGACATACAGATCTGAATTACAGGAATTTGAAAGCCCATTCCTAAGCGCAGTTCCTCCCTAGACTTCCAGCTAAGTAGGGCATATTAGATATTCTGTGCGTTATTCAAAAGCAGGGACAACGTTATGGCCATTTTAGACCTAAAGATCTCTTGTGATGAGACACACGATGGTCCTCAGTGAATCCTACTGGCTTTATCATCTCTGTTCTTTCCCAGGGCACCTAGAACTGTAAACCACTATGTTACCTCGCTCTGCTTCTACAAGGGAAAGCCGGGTTGGTGTTTAGACTATGCATTAGTTCCCTGTCACACAAATCTGCCTACCTTACTAAAAACTCAACGACTCTGATATTCTTTTACTTACATTTTAGAGAACATTCACTGAACCCCAGATCCAGAGTTTCCCAGAGATGCCTCTCTGTATCATCCAGTGACTCTCACTGGATACTCACAGAATTACCATGTCTGCTGCCTCCAGAGACAGTGCACACACCAGCTGTAGGTTTGCTATTGCACTAAGATGGTTTTGTAATAAAACAGGAATAGTTTATTTAAAAAGAGAATTAAGTAATACTAAGAAAAAATTATAAAGGGGAAAGATTACAAGAACAACACTCTTTCTATTGCCTGAAACTTAATTCCAGCTAACCATGTCTTTGCCCAAAGTAGTTTCTCACCTTAAGTTTCCAGCATCTCCAAGCAAGAGGATCCAATATTCAGAGAACCAAAGTGTGCCATCCCCTTTGTGCCCTAAATGATGAATAATTAAAATGTCTTTTTGCTTCCCTTATATTTCCAAGTCCACTGTCTTTGCCTCAACAGCCAGGAAGACCTCAGGAATATCTAACTCTGGTCCATTCCCTAGCACGCTTACCATCCTATTTCTCCCATCATTTGTTAGGGTAAACAGAGAAGTCAAACTATTTGTGAATGTACTTTCACTGTCCATCCATGGCTTACAAAACTTAACCCAAATCCACATTCCTTTGTCTAGAGCAGGCTTGTTTGTCAAGTCTGCCCCCAAAACATATTTCCAGCACACACACCACTATTTATGCACCATGGGTATATACACTATGCAACAGCCAATTTTAACATAAGTTACAGTAATATTGTACACCATCAGCTGATTCAATTACCCTTATACCAGCTGTTAAAAAGACACAATAGGACAATGCCCAGAGGAGGAAGTGATTAGCTCTTCCAAGAGCCAAAGCACATAAATAGGAGGCTATTCTACTTAGTTGTTTTACTACTGTTAATTTTTGAATTAAGAAATAGTGATCACAATTTAATTAGGTTCAACATACCAGGAAAGCTGGGGAAAAAAAAAAAAAGATACTATGATACCAAGCTTTAAACAAACGATTTCAATAAAATGCGTCTAGTAAAAAAGACCCTGAGATAAAAAATAAACAAAGTAAAACCCTTAGAGGTACGGAAGTTACTTAAGGAAACATTAAGAGTACCTCAGAAGGCACTTAACAAAAAAGAGAACTAGGAAGACAAGCAGTAAATCAACATCACTAACTAACAATGCTTGAAAGGTTATTCAAACAAAAATGCCCAAATTTTGAAAGAACTGTAATCCTAGAGAAGTCAACAAACGTAAGTTACAGCAGGCAATGTATAAGAGGGAAATTAAAAGAAAAAAATTGATTTTAGAGCAAATAGCTAAAAGATATAAAAACAAACAAGAAAATATTTAAATATAAATTATTTAAATATGCAGAAGCTTAAAAAATAATTGGACTACCAAATGTTACATAGCAGTTAAGGAACATAAGGACATATCTGAGAAGCTAACTCATTTGTTGAATCAGTTTACCACAAAGGATGTTGGGGAAATACCTACCACAGATCTAACCTTTTTAGGCAATAAAGATGAGGTATTATAAGAGACTGAGGTGTCAGAAGAAGAGATGCTGAAACACACTGATCACGTACAGAAATAAGTTGCCAGGTCCAGATGATATACCTTCAAGACTTTTGAAGAAGCTCAAGCACGAAGCAGCTAAACTGCTAGCAAAAATATAAAGCCTCATTAAAAAGGCCACTATGCCAAAGAATTGAAGGATAGAAATATATTTTAAACCTATTTTTATATGGCTCGAGGAGTGATCTGGGAAATTAGAGACCAGTAAACTTTACATCAGTAAATTGGTTGAAAGGATAATTAAAAAATGAACATCAGGACATGACTGAGTCAAACCAGAATGGTTTCAGCAAAGAAAAGTCTATCTTGCTCATATATAAGAATGAGTAATGTGCCAATAAAGTAGTAGAAAAGGAGAACTGGTTAACATGTATTAATACTTGCAGCAGAACCTTGAGAAAGTCCCTCACAAGAAGCTGAAGAAACTAAACAGTCATGCTCTGAGAGGCACTGTCATTCATGAAAAACTGAATAAGACAGAAAACAAAATAGGAATAAATGGTCAATTTACATTTTGGCTGAAAGTTTACAGCAGAATGCCTCAATGCTCCATACTCTGTCCACTGTTTAATATAGTTATTAATTATCTCAAGCGAGGCATTATTTGCAGAAGAGTGACAAAGGTCAGAGGAACTTAAACTAGGTGAATGACAGTGACAATATTAATAGAAAAAGGAAAAGGAGATTTAAGATACTCAAACACTTTAAATGGATCTAAATTTACTATATGAACTCAAGAAAAGACCGTTATCTAGGAGGACAGCTTGTTGAGGACCTCTCATCAGTGTGCAACTGTCATTAAAAAAAAAAGATGTTAAGCTTTATAAGGAATGAAATGGAGAAAAAATATCAAGTTTTTATACAAATCAATGATCTGAAATATCATGTGCATTATTTGGTTGCCAGTATATCAAATAACGTTGCAAATTTAGAAAAGGCTCAGCAAAGTGTCACAAAAATAAGGGACACAGAAAAGCCTCATATGAAGAGAGAATGAAAAAGATATGTTGAAATTTAAATTTAAGATTACAGCATGTAAAATAACGGTCTGAAGAAAATACATCAGGCGCTTCTGTTCTCTTTCTCTCATAATAAAAAACAAAAGGGACACTCAAAATTAAAAAGTAACAAATTCAAAATTAAAAGGAAAATACTCTCACAATCCAGACAACACTGCTATAACATGTTGCTGCTGCAGTTCTCAAAAACAATGCAACAGTCAGAGACAGCTTCAACTTAACCTAAAAATATCCAGAGTTACAATAGTTAATGTTAGCAAAGGGAATCTTAAAGGAAATAAAACCTCATGTTTAAACCAATCACTAATTTATAGAGGTGAAACTGAGATGTTCATGTATGTATGTGGATCTACTATAGGGTTGGCAGATGGTTTAACCAAGAATACCGAACAACCCCCCCCCACCAAAACCACTGGGGAAAAAATTCTGTTGAGCAAAGGGGGGGGGGGGGAGGGGGAGAGACAAAAAAAAAAGGGATCCCGAGAGTTAAGCAAAAAAACAAAAAAAACAAAACAAAAAAGCATGGCCCCTTTAAGGCTTTTTGCCAGCAGCCATCTTGTTTTCCTGATCAGAGCCAGAAGACAGCTCCCCTGCGGAGCCAGGTAAGCAGGGAATCCATGGGGCCGGGCCCGGTTGCTAAGTGTGTGTAGGGTTGCTAGGTGTCCGGTATTTTCACCTCCTGGCAGGGGAAAAAAAGAATCAGAAAATACTGGACATTTTAGGTGTCCAGTATTTTCTGAAATTTTTTTACCGGACAGGAGGCGAAAATACCGGACTGTCCGAGTCTATACCGGACACCTGGCAACCCTAATCTACTACACTCATGTAGGCCACAGCTGCCTACTGTTGGGTTTCTTGAACCTTCCTGTGAAGAATCTTGTAATAGCCACTGTCAGACAGGACTAGGTAGGCCACAAGTCTAATCCACTATGCAACTTCTACACTTCTTTAGACCTTTTTATTTTTAGAAGATTGTTGAGGGATTTTGTTTTATGAGCTTTAGGATAAAGTGGCAAATTTTCAAGAATGTATAGCTCCTTGTAGGTAAAAAATAACTATAATTGCACTTATTGGTCTGCAAGATCTGCCCCCGAGTCCCAGTAACTATTAAGGAATTTTTTATCCTCACAAGGCTTCATATATCAGTCTCTTATTCTATGGACAAAGAATAGAAAGCTAACTCATTGTCCTAGACAACAAACTGGACTCTATGGAATTTCTTTTTAAAGCTTCCTTAGAAAACTGTTCATCTGGAGAATAAATTTACATGATTAAGCACAAAAACAGTTTATAAATGTCAGGAATGCACTTACAAAGTATTTCTAGGACACTAGTTAACCAAATACACTAAAACAGTAAAGAATTTTAGAATAAAAAGAGTCCAGTATTTGGAAGTTTATCTACATTCAGGATTTCAGAGTTATGCCTAGAATAATAATTAATGACATCTTCCCTCAATAGTCTATTTTTTATTCATGTAATTAAAAACATGCCTCACTGGCACAACTCCAGTGATGAACAAACACACATTATGCCACTGCCTCAAGAGTTAAAGCTTATAAAAAAAGAGAAATCACATGTCTTTGATTTTAGAGACAGTTGAAAACGTGGTAGGGATGTAAAATCCCATTTAAATAGTTAACCGGTTAAACATTACATTTAACCGGTTAACTGGGATCTTGTGGCAGAGCTGGCAGGACCGCAGCAACCCACACACACACACACACACACACACACACACACGGTATGCCCAACTGGAGGCCTCCCCCACCCTCTGTGCATCCCTAATATGTGTATAAAAATCTTAATAAAACCATGTTACAAAGTTATAGACAGAATAAGTGACCGACAACTGAAGTGCAAAACTATAATGCTATTAGGTGCTTTCTGTTGATACCGTAACGCACAGCTTTTTATCCTGGTTGCTTCTTTTCTTAACATACTCTGGGAGCTGCTTCACTTTAAAGAAAATTCCGTATATTACAAGCTTGATGTCACACGTGATTGACAATAATGTTAAATCACATCCATGAATTCATCCAATAAAAAAAATGAATAGTAGTATGTCATACTTTGTATAAATCATGATCATCTACTTCTAAAATGACCTTAAATTGAAAAATATGGAAGGAGACTTACATTTAACCAAATATTCTTGAGAGAGTTTAAATATAAACTAAAATGTAAAAAGTACAAAGTAACATACGGTGACAGAATTAATTCTATTTAGCTTTGCAGTAGTATATGCTAAGTTCCTGCAAATCTGTGGGGTTAAGTTTGCAGACAGTAAAAACGTATTCAAGATGAAGTTAACTCCAAAGCTGACTGTGAAGGATTACAAAGGGATCTCGCTAAACTGGGTGACTGGGAAACAAAATAGCAAATGAAATTCAGTGTTGATAAATGCAAAGTTCTGGGAAATCATAATCTCAAGAATACACACAAAATAATGGGATCTAAATTAATTGTTCCCATTCATGAAAGCTCTTCGAGATACTGTGGATAGTATTCTGAAAATATCTATTCAATATGCAGCAGCAGTCAAAAAAAAGTTCAAGTCTGGAACCATCAGGAAAGGAATAAGACGACAATAAATGCCACTATCTATATCCATAATACATCTACAGGTGGCCCCTGGCTTGCAACGCGATCGGTTCCCGGGGAAGTGTCGCAAGTTGGGGGCATCGTAACACGAACCCTCATTTACGATAAGCGTCTTGTGCCGTCATAAATGCGAGCCGAGGACGTTAAGTCGGGGGTTTTAGGCCCTTTCTGCACTTACAAAAATGGTATAGCCAAAATAGTGCGCACAGTTCTGATAGTCCTATCTCAAAAACAGATTTTTTTAGAAATGGAAAAAGAGAGCGAGAAAAGCAACAAACGTGATTAAAGATATGGATCAGCTTTCCTATGAGAACAGATTAAAAAAAGACTGGGATTGTTCTTTGAAAAAGATGACTGAGGGGATGGATATGACAGATCTACAATATTACAAATGGCATGGAAAAAGTGAATAAAGAATTATTATTTATCTCTACAAATAACAAGAACCAGGGATAACCCACTGAAATTAATAGGATGCAGGTTTAGTACAAAAAAGTATTTAATGTGATGTACAGTCAACCTGTGGAACTCACTGTTGGGGATGAAGGCCAAAAATATAACGAGTTAAAGAACTTATATAAGATCATGACTCTCCACCATCTTTGGCAGAACAAAACCAGGCAGCGGCGCCACCCCTGGACATGCTGGAGAGGTGGTGCTGCAGCTGCTGCTGGGGACTGGGCCCCCATGCCCTTTGCTCCCACCCCAAAATCTCCATGCAGGGTCCCACTGGGGAGCCGGGAAGCGCCGCTAGCACCAAGCCCACCTACTCTACAACGGGCTGCTAGGAGAGGTGCATGCCCTAAGCTGAAAGGGTGCAGGGTTGTTGAGAAGCAAGGAACTGGAGGGAAGAGCAGGGATTCAGAGGGGAATGAACTGGGGCTTTAGGAGAAATGGGAAAGGAAAGAAGGGACAAAGAGGCGCAAAGTGGAGGCCACATGGCTGAGGGAGGAGGAGGGCGGTGTGATGCAGAGCAATGTCATGATGTCACTCTGTCATATCGCAGATTATATATATATATATATATATATATATATATATATATATATATATATATATATATAGATAGATAGATAGATAGATAGATAGATAGATAGAGATAAAATATAGAAAAGTTACCCAGCCCAGGGGGGAGAACAGAAGCAGTACAAGAGTATACATTGTCTCACCAAAAGCCCAGAGTCAACAGAAAAGTCCCATTAACTATAATGGCTTTGGATCAAGCCCATATAACTACATAGTACAGAGAAACATATCCATTAAGCAGTGTTTATAAGTGGGTTTTTTTTCCACACTGTTAACCATACATTTAAAAGCAAATTCAGTAAGTTTAATCACAGTGACCTCTCAAGCAAATTTTCTAAGATAAAATATATAAATGAAACACTAATAAAGTACCACTGTGCCATTAAGGAATTTTAATCTATGGATCAACCATTTCAGATCAGCAAAACAGACAAATTCAGCAATTCATTTAAAGTAATATTTATTCTTTATAGTTTGCTGTGGTGAAAGTCAGGCACAAAGTATCTAGTTGAAGAGTAAAAGCAATAACTCCTATATTTCATATGAATTGCCAAATTGAGCTCTGCCAACGGAACGTACTCCAAGAAATTTTCATTAGTCTCAAAGATAACTTACTCGCTAATGTTTGTAATTTTAATGCAACCCCAAAGGAGTGTCTACTGTATATTAGAAACTACGACAAAGAGGGCTCCCGCAATCCAAAATAAAAGTTAATAGAAGGAATGAACCAAGTATTATCCCATATACCTTTGCCCAAGGAATATTAAAAAGTGTCTTAACATAAATTACAATTAAGATGATTTTCAACAATCCTTAGGATTTAGCAGACTTCATCTTAATTTTCATTAGTATTTTCATAACTGAACTGTGGAACATTAAGAATATCATACTACTAACAGTTTATATCAAAAGTCCACTGATGCGGCACATAATCTTTGCATTGCAACAATTTCCATCTTACCTTGCCTGCCTCTCTTTCAAAGTCGACATATTCACGGGTCGGTGTCTGTCGCTGCTCCCCCTGCCAACTGGCCGGAAAAAACTGGAGAGACAGATTGGTTCCTGTGGCCACAAAAGCCTTTTAGAAAAATCAATACAAACAGGATCAGGGAGAAAGACATTACATAAATTATGCAGGCAGTCATTTATTTTTACATCAGTTTATGTCTTAAGCCAGGCAGCATAGAGAATACTTAAGAGTCAAAAACATGCACTCATCATTTTTCTTCAGTATTAAGTTACAAACATCTGATTCCATTTTGACAACATTTGCCATTGGCTGCTTCAGATATAAAATGCAACATGGAATCAATACTTTCTTTCAAATCAGTTTTTGCTGACATTAGAATCTATTATTTCAGAATTCTGTCAGGAAATCTCATACCACCAACTCACTACCAAAACCTACTAAAAAGTGCTCGCATGTTGTAAAAAGAATCAATTTTTCCCTAGTTGTAAGAATTTTAAGAAGTGAGCTGCAGAGACTTGTTTCTGGGAGCACTGATTTTGAACAAAAAACTCCAATTTCCACTGAAAATAAGTTTCATTTTCATAAGAAATTTAGACTCACACATATCACAGCAATTAGAGGGAAAACACAGTAGGTATTTAGAAGTAGAATTCTGATTCACTATTTCAGTTATGATACGGTACAGTGTGTAGAAATACATACATGATTACGCACGTACACCAAAACATAATTTTAGTATCAGATAAGGTAACTTGCAGTCAAATTTCTGGACTGACTGCCATTATTCTATTAAATATAAAAAAGACTACTAATCCAGAAAACACTTTATTCATAAAAAGTACATAAAATAAAGCTCAAAATAATTTGACTTTATAGAGATGATTTTCTGAGAGAGTATAAAATAGATTTTGCCTCTAAGCAACTCCAAATTCAGCAAGTTAGTGATAATAAACTATCACTCAAGATACTGTTCACTCTGTGTCATTTTGTGTAAGTCACTGTAAAACAGAGTCAAAAGATCAACATCTCTCACTTTGAAAATGAAGTCTCAGAGGGGTAGCCATGTTAGTAGGTATCTGTAAAAACAAGGAGTCCTATGGCACCTTAAAGACTAATAGATATATTTGGGCATAAGCATGTATCTGACAAAGTGGTTTTGACCCACAAAAGTTTATACCCAAATATATCTGTTAGTCTTTAAGGTGCCACAGGACTCCTTGTTTTTGAAAATGAAATCTGCTTTGCTCTGACATTTTTGTGGCAGAAGAGACTAATATCCTGTGATTAGGTTTCACCTAATGACTTTCTCTTAGAGGCAGTTTTTGAGCATTCCCATTAAGCCAAAACAGACAGTCATTAAAATTGATCACAGCAATTATTAGTATAAAAGTGATACTGCAGCAGTGTATTCTCTGTTTAGAATATGCAACAAAGAAAAACATTTTGAATAGTATAAATGTGTCATGAAATGCTAGACAGAAGTGTTACTTAAGGATGTACTCCATCAATAGGTCAAGTTAGGGATGTAAAACCCCATTTAATTGGTTAACTGGTTAAACATAGGTGGAGAGCTGCTCCATACACCACCGGTTAACTTGAACTAGCAAGCTCAAGCTTACTAGTTAATCGGTTAAACTTTCACATCCCTAGTGGTAACATGTAAACCATAAGAATAGAACTAGAGCCATCATCATCAGAACTCTGAGGTTTCTTTACAATACATTATTTTCCAAATGTATAGTTGGCTCATATATAAAACACAGTATTTTGAAAAACAGTTTCCTAGATTTAAACACTGTTCTGAATCAACAATGCACTAACATCAAATATGGTCAAGCAGCTTTACTACCAACCTCTCAGCATTTTCAGCCTTTAAAGACCAATGCTTTTATTAAAAACATGCACACACTAATACAAAACACTGAAAGAACTAACTCATCTGAATTTTGCAACTTTCCAGGTTACACAAGTTTCTGAAGACCCCTGGATGCTCAGCTCTATAGTAGTATAGTGTATATGAGGGAAAAATCTAGTCTGAGGCACCAAGAGAAGGCATCCTTACACAGGAAAAGCTTGAAGGGGTGGGGGGGTGGAATAGAAAAGACAAGAGAAAATATGAATTCACGCCAACTGCCAAAGGCCACTGGAACGGTGCAAGCTTAGCTTGGCCCACAGACCATCTAAAAATACTGATACATTTATCATGTGAATTTATAGAAGCATTATATTTTTCCCCAAACCAAGTATAATAGAGCAATAGTTCATGTGCAAAATTCAATAGCCCATCTAATGTATCATGTAAACATGGCTCTTTTCGCCAACCTCCCCTCTCTCTCACACACACACCCCAACTCTAGTGTGTGTAAACTGGGGATGCCCCTCCTACTCTCATAATCACCAGAAAACCATGTCTGGCTAGTATTGATATGTACATAATAAATCAGTGATGTATTGACCATCCATAATCAATAGTGTTTTGTAGGGAGCTAGCAAGAAGACTACAGTCCCATAAACCAGCAGTTCCCAAT
Organism: Pelochelys cantorii; assembly: GCA_032595735.1. Lineage (NCBI taxonomy): Eukaryota > Metazoa > Chordata > Testudines > Trionychidae > Pelochelys > Pelochelys cantorii. The sequence goes on along the minus strand of CM064339.1, from coordinate 7,019,050 downwards.
TGGTGCCAGGTTGCAAACCATTGGCTGCCAGGCCATGGGGGCCGCAGCTCGGGTACACGGTCTAGCGCCTCTCCTCCTACCACAGCTTTGGGAGAGGCGTGTCCTGCCCTGCCTTTCAGCCAACCAGTGCTAGGCAGGAGCAGGGTCTTCTACCAGAGATGGAAGAACCGTTTGCTGCACGACAGCCTTAGAGCAGCTGTGATCCAAGCAGCAGTGCTCAGCTGGTGGCTGGGAGGCAGTGCAGGGTAGGCATGGAGGGCAGGGCAGGCACTGGGGGCAGGGCTAGTGCTGGAGGTCTCTGGGCATGAGAGGCTGGCACTGGGAGGCTCTGGAGGCGGGGCTAATATTGGAGACTGGGGGCTGGCAGTGGGGAGGCTCAGGGAGGTTGGGTGCAGTGTGGTTCTGAAAACAGAAGGCTGGCACTGGGGGGGGGTCTCGTGGTGGGGAGCTGGCACTGAGGCGTTTGGGATGGGGGGTTTGCACTGGGGGGCTCTGAGGGTAGGAGGCTGGCACTGGGGGAGTTGGGTCCAGGGGACTCTGGGGTCAGTGGCTGATGCTGGGGTTAGGGCTGGGCATTGGGGGGCTCTGGAGGCCAGGGCCCCCAGAACCACCGTGAACAGATAGCTTTAGCTGCGGCAGCTGCCCACCACATAGCAACTGTTCATGGTGGCTCTGGGGGCCGGGGCTTTTGGCAAATATGATGAATATGCAAATGTACAAATAAAATGTTACTGGTCTGCCAAAAGTTTGTGAATAGGTTTGCCGGTCCACGGTATAAAAAAGGTTGAGAATCACTGCCATAAACCCTATTTCTGGCTGAGCTCTAGAAAGGAGAGAAAGGTGTCAATCCAGGGCTTTTCAAATTATTCCTACACTGATCAAATGTCAGCCACAGAAGTAATTTCTGTCTTCCATTCTTGGCAGGATGTCATTCCCATGAATCTGACTGCCACAAATGACACAGCGAGTGGAAGTTCGATGACCATTTAACATCTAAACCAATATTATGCACACAAACGAAGAGAATCAGGCCACAAGATCAGCATTTTTATGCCAAAGTTACAGACTGATTTTCTTTAGGTCAGGCAGCCAGCAGTTGTAGGTTGGGTATGGCCCTGGCCCTTTAAGCTCTTGGCTTTTGTCACAGTGTTCCACTTTAAACAAAATTTCCATTTGAAGTTAAAAGATTGACCATAAAAGATTTATGGGTAATTATAAAATATGTATAAGCAAGAGACCAAGACTATTTAAATCTACTCAGAAAATATGCTTAATACAGAGTTTTCGAGGTTTTAAGGTTCAAAAGTAGTTTTATGGATCAACAGACTGTAAAGATTACATTTATTTTTCTTTTCCAAAGGGCTTTTCATTACCTAATAGACTAGAATAACTTGTTCAGAACCATTCATGCTAACTGTGTATTTATGTACATTAAGAAGAAGGGGAGTTATTTGGAAGATTGTGGCAATAGGCATTCTCTTGCCTCAAAATGCCAAAACCAATATATCACTGATAATTTAACACTACATCTCAGCCAATGACTTGTTTAATTTTAAAAAATTTTTCATAACATGATCATTTTGGTCTGAAGTTAAAGAATTGTGACTTTTGCATGATGCATTTATGTCCCAACCACATTTTTATATTACTTCTGGACACTGTCCTCATAAGATACAAACCTCCTTGAGTAGAAATGAGAATAAATCCTTTATCTATAGCAAAACATCTGCATACCTTTTTTTTTTCCTGAATTAATTGGTTGGTTTTTAAAACTTTGATCATACTATACCCTCTCTTTCTAAATGGACATGTAACAAGCAATCAGCCTTACTGGAGCAAACCAGATGTTTTGGGTCAAGAAAATATGAAGCCATTTCCTATTATTAGAGTAGATAGAAAAACTATGTGCAACAGGCATTACCGGATATTTTAAGGGGCAGAGTTCTGGCAGGGAGAGAAGGCAGTCATAAAAATGACATGGTAAAGTGACAGTAATTTCCCATTTTACAAAAGAATTGTTCACAAACTGCATTATAGTTGTAACTAATTATAAACCTAGATCTGAAGTTTTCAGTTAAGTATTCAGTTACAGACATATCCTGTGCATTGCTACTGATCCAGGAACCTTAAAAGCTAGTAAAAATTTATGTTTTTCTCCATCGATAATTGTCTTCAACCGCACTTTTTTTAAAAATAAAGAAAATCATGTTCAGTGACATGATAATTTAAACAAACCCAGATTTGCCATGCAGGGATTTGAAAAATATCTACTTTTTTCCCTATAAATACTATTAGAATACTTCCCTCTCCTATTCACAAATTAAAATACAGTAAAATTGATGTAAAGTTATATTCCACTACGTACTCTGTGCATTAAAAAAATTGCTAGTTTTACTGTGTAGTAATGTAGGTATATGGTAAGTATACGAAACAATTTTATTAAGCCAAATATATGCCCTAACAAATGAAAGAATTCTTATGAAAATTTAAAAAATTGGTAAACCCTCTTCTCACTTGAAATAAACCCTTAATGAAAAGGAAAACTATGCCACCATTTTCATTGTTTTAAAAAAAGAACTGGTGACTTTTCAATATGCATGTTTTAAGGAACTGTGCGAATAACAAGGAATCCTGTGGCACCCTATTAACTAACATATTTATTTGAGCATAAGCTTTTGTGGGTAAAAACCACTTTGTCAGATTCATTTAAAAAAAAAAAAAACACCCACACACCTTTGTCAGAAGTGTGTGACTCAATGCATCTGACAAAGTGGTTTCCACCTAGGAAAGCTTATGCCCAAATAATGTTAGTTTATAAGGTGCCACAGGACTCCTTGTTATTTAGTTCATTGTTTTTGCAAAACAGACTAACACATCTGTCCTTCTGGCGCTTCTGTAAATAGCCACATCACTAACAAATATGCTACAACATACATATTCTTTTGAGAAACATCAAGCAGAAATCAATCAGAAAATAAATTTTAGTCACTTTTTGACTACATGGATCCATATTAGTCTTCTGTTTTACTTCACAGATCAGAGTGGTCTAATAGTGTTGCTAAGAAAAAAATCTAATATTTCAATTTTTAACATTTAGTTTGAAATGTGCATAATTCGGATCAGAACTTGAAAAGGCTTTTTCCCCATATTAAATTTCATTGTAACAAGGTGACTTAGTAAATACATTTAGTAAATTATAAGTTCCAGTTATAAATAAGACTAAAATGAAATTTTTCTGAACTATATAAATCACAACTTTCTAGACAAGGGAATTTAAAGTTGAAATAAGTAGCATATAATTTCAGTATATGCAGTGGTTATGAAAGTACCACCAACGTACACTCAAAGATAATTTTTTAGGCTATAAAAGTACTTTTTCACATAACACTTTTAAAATCCTAATGTGCAAAATACATTTTTATTAGTCTAGTAACAGCAATATTAGCTATTACTATACAAAAAAAGTTTTCTAAAATGATTTTTATGTTTGTAAAAATTGTCATACGGAGACTATTAATTTTAATGAAAAATTATCCTCCCCTTGTTTTCTAGAGTATATATAACTAAAGCTTTCCACAACTGAGCACTACACTTTAGAAGCACGGCCATTGTACATTCCAATGCAAGGCCCTCTCCCAAAGCGGGGGAGGGAAGACTAAATGAATAATGGTTTGAGTCATCATTAGATGTATTTACGTTATATTATGCACTGATTTTTAAATAAAGGAATACTTTGTGAACAAGTCACAGAATATGTATAATGAACCCTACATGCTGAAACTAATAGTATTTCTACAAAACATTTCTGAAACACCATCCACTCTGAACCCTCCTCCCACCCAGCCATGAGAGTTTTAAATCAATGACTTTATTCCCCTTTCTTAAAGCATTTTGAAAAGATTACTACATAGGTTAGTTAAGCTGCTAGACAGAAGGACACATTCATTTCTTTAAAGAAGTGGATGGATGGTTTAACTTAGGCTGCTTGGTTTTGAGTTTCCCCTTTTTTATTCCCCACAAAGTGAAAACATGGTTGTCTGAACACTTCTGCTGGTAACAAAGCAACAGTTATTTACACAGTGGGCTTCTGTCCAGCTTCTAGATGTGCGGGAGTGTGGGGTTTGATAAGTTTTGTAATCAAGTGCTTAGTAGCTACAAAAGTAGGCAATTCACATCAAGAGCTGCTGAATCTAGCCAGCTCGCTCCCTCTGCGCGTTGGAACGGGGCAGACAATCAGGAAGTCACTCCCGCTGAAATGTTTAGCACCAGAAGCTTTTGTTTCACAAGCAGTAGGCGCCCTGGGTGTCTGGGTTGTGCACAGTTCCGGGTTGTTCACGCGTGTGACGGACGCTCTGTGGCGCGCAGCGGGCTAAGAGCGCAGGGGGCCAAGCGAGCGGGGGGTGGGGGATGTGGAAAGGCAGCACTTACGATCTCGGACCGGCCGTCCCTGCAGGCGTTCTGGAAGCGGGCCTGCCGCTCCTCGTGGGGTCTGTCTCGGAAGCCGGTGTATTTAATCTGCCAGGAACAAGAGGCAAATCAGAGGTCGAATCCTGCCCGGGAGGGGCCGCCGCAGAGATAAGGGGAGCCGGCGGGCGCAGATAGCGCCACAGGCAGCCGGGTGGGCGCTGCCCTCCGGGCCCGGGACAGGGCTCAGGCGCCGCCGCTAGAGTGGGGGGGGGGGGGCGGTTAGCCAGCTCCAGAAGAGGCTCCCAACTCCACGAGGGCGGCGGGGTCGGCAGCTCCCCGCGCGAGGGTCCCTCACCTCACACTCGCGGCTCAGCTTCCTGAAGAACTCCTCGTTCTCGAACTTGCTCCTCTGGTCGGGGACAACCCGCGGCATCGTGTGGCCGCCGCGCTGCCTCCCCCGGAGTCGCAAACCCCCGCCGCTGCTAGTCCCGCTGCCCTTTGTTCGCCCCCTGCTCCGCGACGTCTCCCAGCACCCCCCTCCTCCGGCCGCGCCGCCGCCTCGCGCCCAGTGCAACAGCAGCCAGAGCTGCGCTGCTGCCGCCGCGCGTCTTGAACCACCTCCCCCCCGACTTCCTCCCGGGCTCGTAAACTCTGGCCAAACAGCCGCACCATTCACAACTCCGGGCTGATGCTGCCGCGCATGCGCGACACGCTAGCTCCTCGGGGGTTCGGGCTGCGCCCCTCCCTAGCAGTAGGCGCGAGTCATCGCCCTCCCGCGTGCAGTTGGGCGGCAGCCCCTTGTTCAGCCTGTCTCGCCTGCTTCCGGCTCAGTCACCCCCTCCCCCCAGCAAAACGGGCGACCTCCCGCTTCCCCCTCCGAGCCCCGACACGCGGCGCTGCCCTGGAGCGAGCAAAAGCCGGACCCGGCGCCCGCACCCCATCAACGGTGCCGAGCCCGGCGGGGATCGCTCAAGCTCCGCTATCCCACAAGAGTGGGGCAGGGAGCGGGCGCCCGCCCCTCGCCCTCAACGCCTTGGGGCTGGGCAGCGCTCTCGGCGGGGAGTTGGCTGCCGATGCTCAGCCCTCGTTCGCTTGGCAGAGTCCAACGTAGGCTCAGGTATCGCACCTGCCTCAGAGTCCCTCTGCAGTGCAGGGGGGAGGGGTGTCAATAACCTCCCCCCCTCCCCAGTTCTCTGGGCACTGGTGTGTTGGGGGGAAACACGGTACAGGCAAGGGAAGCAAATCCGCAGGAGAAACACTGCTGGCAGATCTATTCCTGCTCCTGGGGTTGAAGAAACTTTTGTGACTTGTAGCAACAGATTAAAACATAAAAAAGAGTGGTTGTTACATTGACTGTGACCTTAAAAGTGATCTGTTTGGAAACAAACATACTTCCCTGGGCTCCGAAGCAAATAAACTACTTGTGCTATCACCTTAATTTCAAGATCAAAAAAATGAAAACAGCTTTTGAGCTACACTAGTCAGCAACTGCTACTTAGCTGAGGTTATACTAGCAAAGCAGGATTTAGCCAAAACTTTGAAAAGAGGGGTCACTCATTTTGAATGGCCAATGACAGACATGATAGGCCCAATTTGCAGAAGTGCCAAACACCAACAGCTTCAGTTAAAGTCAATGGACACTGCAAATGCTCAGCATCTTTGAAAATCAAGTCCAAGCCTCTTGCAAGCCAAGGCATCTGATCTTAAAGAAATTTTTGAAAGGACTATTAATGTCTGTGCTTTGAACAATAACTTATTCAATGTGGACAAGGACATACCATCAACTCAATACTTAGCCTGAGCCCTGGCTTTTACCTACATATATTTGCAGTCAGAGCCTGATGTAATCAAAGGGTGCCTGAGAATGTGTCAGAGCTTCACCTTCTCCACTAGTGAAATATTTTGAATGAGCACTATGGTATTTCTGTCCATAAAACTCTTGCCTAATCGTAGGGTACCTAAACACATAGTCAAAGTTCCTTCCCCTGTGCAGGTGCACTGTCGTCTAATTCTAGGCATCTGGAGACTAAACTGCAAACTAAACCCCAGAGCAATTAACAAATCAGAGATATAACCATTTGGCCACCTAAGGCACATGCAGGGTCCAATCTCCTAGGCAGCCTCTGAACATACCTACTGGATCAGGTCCCATTCAGAATCCAGACAGAGGAAGTATCACTGTCCATTTTATAACTTTATCCCCATTGTTAGAGCGGTCTACTGGGTTGGGTTAGTTCCCCACTTGGGCCTAATGTCAGTCCCATTACAAATACTTAAAGGGTGCGTCTAGACTGGCAAGATTTTGTGACCGCTTTTGCGCAAAAACGTGCCGCCTGTCTACACTGGCCGCGAGAATTTGCACAAGAACACTGACTTTGTAATGTACAAAATCAGTGCTTCTTGCGTAAATACTTTGATGCTCCCGCTCAGGCATAAGCCCTCTTGCGCAAGAAAACTTGCACAAGAGGGCCAGTGTAGACAGGAACGTTAATTTCTTGCGCGAGAAAGCCCAATGGCTAAAATGGCCATCGGAGCTTTCTTGCGCAAGAGAGCATCTATACTGGGCACGGATGCTTTTGCGCAAAAGCAAATCTTTTGCGCAAAGGCACATGCCAGTACAGACGCTCTCTTGTGCAAATACTTTTAACGGAAAAACTTTTCCGTTAAAAGTATTTGCGCGAAATCATGCCAGTCTAGATGCAGCCAAATAGTTATTAGGCCACAGTTTTACCAGCAGAGATACAAGGGAGCCCTACATCAGAACATTTTACAGAGTATTCTGCTAGCATTTGAACAGGGGGTCTCATACTTTTCTTCCCCTTGGCAGAGAAGGGGAGATTGAATCTGGGTCTCCCACATCCTAGGAAAGTGTTTTAACCATGGACTAAATGTTAGAAGATGGGCAATGGCCCCCTCACTTCATTTTGTGGGGGTGCTGAATTCAGTTTTACAAGAAATCACTAATTGGAGTCTGCTTACCTTAAGCTGAGCTTGGTGCTGTCTTCCGAAAGGGAAGCTGACAGGAGATAACACTTCTGTTGGCTTCCCTTATTCCTTGCTTCTACAAGAAGTACTAGCACTGACAGGAGCCACCCTCAGCATTTGATTTAGCGGGTCTCAAATTGAATCCCAGAAGATCGATCTCTGGTGCTACAAGTGGAGATGTGGCCTGACTGGTACATTTACAAAGTGATATTTGACCATTCCCTTTTGAGCAGGTTTTATATTAAAATGATACTTTTTTATGATTTTGATGAACAATATCAATGTTTTAGCACTTTTTCGAGTTGTGGGGAGGAAGAGGATGTCAGAGCATAATTATTCAATAACAACGGTGATATCTGTAAAGTTAAAAATGTATAACCATTGCAATACCAATTGTCAACTTGATGTCAAAATATATAAAGTAAGTATCCTTAAATCAAACTCCAATAAGTTCCTAAGCAACATTTTTCTTAATTTGCTTATTCATAAATTTCAATTATTATCAATAAAACTATTCGGCAGTTTGCATGTATATGGTGAATTTAACATTGATAAACATTTACCAATAAAAATCTAATCCTTCCAAGCCAAGTTATAACATATCAAATATATAGATTCCATTGGTAAGGAAATGAGGTTTTAGTCTCCTAGTAACATATTCTTAACTTTACATATACTCATGCAAATTAAAAAAGAGCAAAGTTAGGGCTGGATGAGAGTCATGATTTGCATGCATAAATTAAGGAGGTGACATGAATAAAGTGGCCATATCCCTTAGTTGTTTCTTTCTAGACTTTCATACTCTAGGGCTTTGTTTGTTTTGTTTTTGTGGTAGAATTATTCTACAGAAAGTTTAATGCATTTTCCACTTCTATACACTTACAACTTTACTAATAATTAATCTCTTCATTAATATCTTATTTTAGTTTGAATATAACTTTTGCAGTAACAGGATTTTACATCTATATTATGTAAATGTTATATGACAAAAAAAATAATTGGCCCAACTTCTGTTGGAAGAGGGGACAAGATTTCTAGCCTCACAGAGCTCTTCCTCATGTCTGGAGAAGGTAATCAGAGGGTCCAAGCTACATGCAAAGTATATCCCTGCAAATATCTTTTAGCTTGGATCCTCTGGTTACCTTCTCCAGATCTGAAGAAGAGCATTGGTCCAATAAAAGAGACCACCTCACCCATGTTTATATCTTGGGACCAATACAGCTATCACAGCACAGCAGACAACAAAATAATTGACAAATATTTGGTATCTTCTTGTAGTTATAGTGAAAGTGAAGAAAAACTGTATTTTGACTGAAGTAATATTAAAATAGTGACAACAAATAGTTATGCTCCAATTAGTACTTAAAGCAGGCAAAACAGTTCTAAAGGACCAAAGGGAAAGGATCAGCAGAATCACAGCAGGATCAACAAAACCTGCTAACAGGGTGGACCACAAGATTACTGCCTTTTTTATAGTAGCAATTCAGCTGCTTCCTGATATTCACTAATCCTTCACTACTTACTTTTACCTCCCCCAAACTTAACATTGCCTCTGAGTGAAGTTTCCAATAATACGTACCAGCTCAAAGCACGTTTTATTACTGGATGTGAAACCCTTAAAAAGAAATGGGAATGTATAATCACCTAACAATTTGTTATTTTCATCTTGATATATATTTTTCCAACTTTTATTTGGAGGCAAAGTTAAGTTTGACTAATTTCTTCCACACCACCCTTTATGTGTCACTTGTCTTCTTTAAGTATAGAAACAGGGAAGGAATGTCCCCAGACAACTACTGGTTGGGAAACACTGGCACAAATAATGTGCTATTCCATGCATTTTTCCTCTTTCTTTAAGCTGAGCTGATATTTTAAAATGAATTTTTACTCTGAAAAATGATACTATGTTACTCAACAGGTATGTAGCATGTATGATTACCTGCCCTATGGGCAGTTGGCGTATGTGTGCATTTGGTGCAAGGAACTCCTGGCCCTCAGAGACCACGTACGGGCTTTGGAGGACAGGGTGGCTGAACTGGAGGAGCTAAGGGAGGCTGAGAGGTATGTAGATTAGGCTTTCTGCGACACTGTAGAACTGTCCCACCTCCAGTCAGACAGCCCCTGTGCTGTTAAAGAGGATGAAAGGCTCAGGGAAGGAGAACAGTCAACTGGAGCAAAGGGAAACCTTCCCATAGTTTGGACCCTCCTTCCACAGGATGTTATGGTCTCCACTCGCAGTGAGGATACATCTCCGGGGGAGGGAGCTCCAGTCCATAGGGAAAGGCAGGTGTTAGTGTAATGGGGGATTCATTAGAAACGTAGATAGCTGGGTTTGTAATGACCGGGAGAACTGTATGGTGACTTGCCTACCTGGTGCAAAGGTTGCAGATCTCTCAAGACATCTAGATAGTCTTATGTGTAGTGCTGGGGAGGAACCAGTGGTCATGGTACAAATAGATACCAATGACATAGGCAGGGCTCACCAAGCGGCGGTGAGCCCTGCTCGCCAGCCGCGCAGTTCTGCGGTCTGCACATGCACCGCCGGCTTTGCGGCTTGTAATCTACTCGCCACGGGCCAGTAGATTACATAATTTGTCAAGCCCTCGACATAGGGAAGGAGAGGAGAGAGGTTCTGGAGGCCAAATTTAGGCTGGTAGGAAATAGATTGAAATCCAGGACCTCTATGGTAGCGTTCTCTGAAATGCTTCCAGTTCCACGTGCAGGGCCAGATAGGCAGACAGAGCTTCAGAATCTCAATGCGTGGATGAGACGATGGTGTAGAGTCAAGGGGTTTAGATGTATTAGGAACTGGGGCAACTTTTGGGATAGGGGGAGCCTGTACAGGAGGGATGGGCTCCACCTCAACCAAAATGGAACCAGACTGTTGGCACTTAACATTAAAAAGGTTGTAGAGCAGTTTTTAAACTAAGGGCTGGGAGAAAGCCGACAGGTGCGGAGAAGCACATGGATCAGACAGAGACATCTATTAGGGGAGGTTATATTAATAGGGATGCTCTATCTAGTCAGGAGGAGAGGATGGAAGTATAGATCGGATCAGATAAGATACAATCAAATGAAAAAGAGTCTAACACATCAAGAAATGGCAGACATAAATAGTGACAAATTATTAAAGTGCTTATACACAAATGCTAGAAGTCTAAATAGTAAAATGGGTGAACTAGAGTGCCTAGTTTTAAAGGGGGTATTGATATAATAGGCATCACGGAAACTTGGTGGAATGAGGTCAATCAATGGGACACAGTCATACCAAGGTACAAAATATATCGGAAGGACAGAACATGTCATGCTGGTGTGGGAGTGGCACTATACGTGAAAGAAAATGTAGAATCAAAAGAAGTAAAAATCCTAAATGAGCCAAATTGTTACATAGAATCTCTAAGAATAGTAATTCCATGCTCCAATAGTAAGAATATAGCAGTAGAGATATATTATCGACCATCTGATCAGGACAGTGATAGTGACTATGAAATGCTAAGTGAGATTAGAAAGGCTATCAAATTTAAAAACTTGATAATAGTGGGGGATTTCAACTATCCCCATATTGACTGGGTGCACGGCACCTCAGAACAGGATGCAGAGATAAAATTTCTTGATACCTTAAATGACTGCTTCTTGGAGCAACTGGTTCTGGAATCTACAAGGGGAGAGGCTATTCTTGATTTAGTCCTAAGTGGAGCACAGGATCTGGTTCAAGACCAGGACCACTTGGAAATAGTGACCATAATATAATAAAATGTGACATCCCAGTGGTGGGAAAAACACCTCAGCAGCCCAACAATGTAACATTTAATTTCAGAAAAGGGAACTACAAAAAAATGAAGAAGTGATTTAAACAGAAATTAAAAGGTACAGTGACAAAAGTAAAATCTCTGCAAGCTACATGGAAACTTTTCAAAGACGCCATAATAAAGGCCCAGCTTGAATTTATACCCCATATTAAAAAACACAGTAAGAGAAGCAAAAAAGGGCCACTGTGGCTTTACAACCAGGTAAAAGAAGCAGTGACAGATTGTCAAGGCTGTTTCCTCGCTCTGGCATGATGAATGCAGAAGTGGGGGCCCTCAAAAGTATCCCAAAACCTAACCTTTCCAGGCTTTGGTATAAAACTTCCCCCCAAAATCCTAAAAACCTAGATTTTGGGGATAAAAATCTGCTGCCACCATCAAGTGCTTCTGAACCCCCAAAACAGGGGTGGACACTTGAAACCAACCCCAGGGGCACCCCAAGCTCTTTTCTCCAAAGAGCTTGAAAAAGAAAGAGAAAATATAAACTGCAGTTTGTGGCTGCTATCCCCTAGTCAGAGGCATGCAGATTCCAAAGACAGATTTTCCAGGACACAGAAATGAACAGGGCTCGACAAATTGCCCCATTCACTGGCGCTGCGCGCATGCGCAGCACTGGTCTGGAACATGCGCGGTGCAGGGCTGGCGAGTAGATCTCACCACGGTTCGTCAAGCCCTGGAAATGAACCAATACCAGGTTAATAAAAAAAAAAAGAAAGAACCTTTTATTATCAAAACAATACTCCTGTTACAAGCATAGTTGGATTGGCTAGATGGTAAGAGCCACCAATTAGTAAATTCATGGGGAATTTTTCCATGGGCTCAAAACTTAGTTACAAAAGAGAGAAAAGCCCATTTCTAACAGCACAGACATCAGGTACACAGTCCCACAACAGAAAACATTAAAACCTAATGGATTTATCCAAAATTTACCCTACTTACACATTTTGAAGAGTCTTTTTCTTGGAGACATGTCTTCCATCTCCCTCAGTATCTAGAGCACAAAACTGGCCCAGAGACAAAGGAGAGAAAACCCAAAAATTCCTTTGTCTTAGTTTGAAATCCCTATCCGCATTTCTATTGGTTGACTGCTACCTGGCTAGGTACAGTTAACCCTTTTGTCTCCGGGCTGCTGCCCATCCCTCATGGTTATGACACAGATAAAAAGATATCTTTTAAAAATTGGAAGTCTAATTCTAGTGAGGAAAATAGAAAGGACCATAAACTTTGTCAAAGTGTAAAAATATAATAAGAAAAGCCAAAAAGGAGTTTGAAGAACAACTAGCCAAAAACTCAAAAAGTAATAGTAAAATGTTTTTAAGTACATCAGAAACAGGAAGTACTTGGGCTTTCCTCTCTTTTGTAACTAAACAACCAGTGGGGCCTTTGGACGATCAAGATCCTAAAGGAGCACTCAAAGATGATAAAGTCATAGCAGAGAAGCTAAATGAATTCTTTTCTTCAGTCTTCACGGCTGAGGATATCAAGGAGATTCCCAAACCTGAGCCATTCTTTTTAGGTGACAAATCTGAGGAAATGTCCCAGATTGAGGAGTCATTAGAAGCGGTTTTGGAACAAATTGATAAACTTAACAGTAACAAGTCACCGGGACCAGATGGCATTCACCCAAGAGTTCTGAAAGAACTCAAATGGGAAATTGCAAAACTATTAACTGTGATTTGTAACCTATCCTTTAAATCAATTTCTGTACCTAATGACTGTAAAATAGCTAACGTGACACCAATATTTAAAAAGAGCTCTAGAGGTGATCCTGGCAATTAAAGACTGGTAAGTCTAACATCAGTACCAAGCAAATTAGTTGAAACTATAATAAAGAATAAAATTGTCAGACACATGGATGAATATAATCTGTTGGGGGAAAGTCGACATGGTTTCTGTGAAGGGAAATTATGCCTTACTAATCTGCTAGAGTTTTCTGAGGGGGTCAGCAAACATGTGGACAAGGGGAATCCTGTGGATATAGTATACTTAGATTTCCAGAAAGCCTTTGACAAGGTCCCTCACCAAAAGCTCTTAAGTAAGTTGTCATGGGATAAGAGAGAAGGCCCTTTTGTGGATTGATAACTGGTTAAAAGACAGGAAACAAAGGGTAGGAATAAATGGTAAGTTTTCAGAGTGGAGAGAGGTAATAACTAGTGAGGTCCTCCAGGGGTCTGTCCTCAGACCAATCCTATCCAATTTATTTTTAAATGATCTAGAGAAAGAGGTAAACAGTGAGCTGGTAAAATTTGCAGATGATATCAAACTGCTCAAGATAGTTAAGACCAAATCAGACTGTGAAGAGCTTCAAAAAGATCTCACCAAACTAAGTGATTGGGCAACAAAATGGCAAATGAAATTTAATGCTGATAAATGTAAAGTAATGCACATTGGAAAAAATAATACCTGCCTGATAGCTCTGTAGTGGAGTGTACATTCAGAAAGTAGACATAAATATCAATAAACATGTTGCTTTTACAGACACTTTTCACAGTAAAACTGCTTTTCAAAGTAACTTTTATAAATTTGTAAGGCTTCTGAATAACTTGAATTCTGACGGCCCTTTAATATTTACAGAGGGTTATTTTTAGCAAGGGAATTTTATTCAAATGAGAGGTTGTGTATATGCTGTGGTTACTAAGCTCTTCTCCACAGAGAACACCTTTATTCCTTAAGTTCAGGTACTGATGAGCATTATTTGAAGTGCATGGGACAGATGGGCCTCTTTTTTATCGAGGCTTTGTGTACTGTGCAAATTAACCAGCAAGATGACTTGTGTACATTGAACCATTGGTATGTTGGATTTGGAGAATAAATACATTATTGTATGTATCTACAAGCCAAACACAGTCCAATGAATATAAAAGACTATTTGAAAGGTATAACCATGAGCAATAAGGGTAAAATTCAGTCCATTCACAGAAAGCTCTAGTTTTCAGATTCTGTCCTATACCCCAAGCTAGGCTGAATTTCTACACCCAGACAACTGAGGCTCCACCAAAAGCATCTCTAGCCCCTTCATGCCAGTTGCATAGGGGATTTTAAAGGCAGTGCACCCAGAAAAAATATGGATCCAAAGCCTATCCCTGTGACTTCACCCAAACCAATCCACTCCACTTCCAAAATTATCTTTTCTGCCAGCCCTGCATCAGCTAAATCCATCTTGCGGTCAAAAGACCCCTACATAGCTCTGAGCGGGCTTTTAACTGTTCTAGCCCTTTGCACCACAGTGAATTTCAGTCTGCCTGAATATACCTATCTATTGAGTCAAAGTGACTGCTTTGTAAAGAAAAAATATTTTTATTTAAAAATACATGTACACCATATCTCTAATTGAATCAGAGCCTGCATAGTCTGTTATAACTATACAGGAGATAGTGTTTCATAGCAGCCAAAGGACTGGAATAGGATGCAGGAGACCTGGATTCAAATTTGCCACTGGCCTGCTGTATGACTGTAGGCAAGTTATTTATCTCGCTGCGCCTCAGTTTTATTTCTGTAAAATGGCTCTAATAATACTGGCCTCCTTTGTAGAACATTCTGACATCTCACGATGAAAAATGTTATATAAGAGTGAGGTAGTGGTATTTTAATAAATGTTTCTGACTTGCTTCTATCAGTAATTATATGATTAAAAAGAGATAAGGACATGTAGCAGCATAAAAACCTACAATCGTTGCAAAATTCCATAAAGAAGGGCCTTGATTAGTGAAATAGGCAATACCATAGGCAAATAACCCATCATCTTAAGTTAGAAGTCTGTTTAGATTCTTTCAATTAGCAGAGGACTGCAGATATTTTTCTAGAAACCATCATGGAATGCAGACTTCAGAACCAATTATTCATCTGATGATGCAATGTGGGCTGAATTATACAATTAAAGAACTAAACAGATTTTCCCAGAGGGCTACTTGACTTTTTCATAGCTATTCATTATTAGAAACATGGATGAGTAAACCAATACCCATTTGCATGATTCTACACCATTTATGTATGATTAGACAATGGAACCATGTGATCTGCTTATTGAAAAAGCTTTTCCTTTTAAAGATTGTGGCATAAATCGAGAAAAGGAAGAACATCCAGACTCTTGTTTCTAAACTCATGGAAATATCATTTTACCTGAGCAAAAGGCATAATTCACACATGCCTGCATATATAAAAAAAATCAGTGTTTAGAAACACTGTAATAATCTTCAGAAGCTTCAGGGGGTAACCAAGTTAGTCTGTACAGGATAAACTTAAAAAACAACAAATAGTCTGGTAGCACTTTATAGACTAACAAAGCATCCATTCAGTGTGAACGCTATCTTTCGAAAAAGCAGATCGCTTTTTTGATGCGCTTTGGCAGTGTGGACGTGCTCTTTTGGAAGAAGTTTTTTCAGAAGATCTCTTCCGGAAAAGCTTCTTCCAAAAGAAACCTGCAGTCTAGACATAGCCATAAACATAGTGGGTGGTGGTGGTCAGGGACTCCCTCCTAAGAGGAACTGAGTCATCCATCTGCCGTCCAGACTTCCAATCTCAAGAAGCGTGCTTCTTACTCAATCTCAAGAAGTGTGCATTGAGGATCTGACCGAGAGTCTTCCGAAAGTGATTAAACCTTCAGATCGCTACCCCTTCCTGTTTCTCCATGTAGGAACTAACGATATGGCCAAGAATGACCTTGAGCGGGTCACAGCAGATTATGTAGCTCTGGGAAGAAGGATCAAGGAATTTGATCCCCTCTTCCAAGTGCTTCAAAATGGATTCCTTGAGGATCCCCTCCATGATTTTTCCAGGGACTGAGGTAAGGCTGACCGGTCTGTAGTTCGCTGGATTGTCCTTCTTCCCTTTTTTAAAGATGGCCACTACATTTGCCTTTTTCCAATCATCCAGGATCTCTCCAGATCTCCACGAGCTTTTAAAGATAATGGCCAAAAGCTCCGCAATGACATTTTCCAACTCCCTCAGTAGCTCGGATGCATTAAATCTGGGCCCATGGATTTGTATATTTTAGGAACTATTTAGAAAAGCTAAACATACACAAAGAGGGGAAAGTGATCAGGAATAGTCAACATGTATTCACGAAGGGCAAGTTGTGCCTGACCAATCTGATTGGCTTCTATGATGAGGTAACTGGCTATCTGGATATGGGAAAGTCGGTGGATGTGATACACCTTGACTTTAGCAAAGCTTTTGATATGGTCTCCCACAGTATTCTTGCCAGAAAGTTAAGGAAATATGAATTGGATAAATGGACTGTAAGATGGATAGAAAGCTGTCTACACTCTTAGGCCCAACAGGTAGCGATTAATGGCTTGATGTCAGGTTGGCGGTAGGTTTCTGGAAGAGTGTCCCAAGGACCGGTTCTAGAGCTGGATTTGTTCAACATCTTTATTAATGACCTGGATGAGGGGATGGATTGCACCCTCAGCAAGTTTGCAGATGACACTAAGCTGGGGGGGAGGTAGATATGCTGGAGGGCAAGGACAGGGTCCAGAGTGACCTGGGCAGGTTAGAGGATTGGGCCACAAGAAATCTGATGAGGTTCAACAAGGACAAGTGTAGAGTCCTGCACTTGGGATGGAAGAATCCCAAGCATTGTTACAGGCTGGGGACTGAATGGCTAAGTAGCAGTTCAGCAGAAAAGGACCTGGGGATTACAGTGGATGAGAGCTGGATATGAGTCAACAGTGTGCCCTTGTTGCCAAGAAGGCTAATGGCTACAGGCTATTAGGTTTCATTAGGAGGAGCATTGCCAGCAGATCCAGAGAAGTGATTATTCCCCTTTATTTGGCTCTGGTGAGGCCACATCTGGAATATTGTGTCCAGTTCTGGCCCCCCCCCCTCCCCGCTTTAGACAGGATGTGGACACATTGGACAGGGTCCTGCAGAGGGCGACCAAAGTGATTAGGGGGCTAGAACGCATGACCTATGAGGAGAGGCTGAGGGATTTGGGCTCATTTAGTCTGCAGAAGAGGAGTGGTGGGGGACTTGATAGCAGACTTCAACTTCCTGAAGGGAGGTTCCAAAGAGGATGGAGAAAGGCTGTTCACAGTAGTGATGGATGGCAAAACAAGGAACAATGGTCTCAAGTTACAGTGGGGGAGGTCTAGGTTGGATATTAGGAAAAACTATTTCACTAGGAGGGTGGTGAAGCATTGGAATGGGTTACCTAGTGGAATCTCCATCCCTACAGGTTTTTAAGTCTCGGCTTGAGAAAGCCCTGGCTGGGTTGATTTAGTTGGGATTGGTCCTGCCTTGGGCAGGGGGCTGGACTTGATGACCTCCTCTCTTCCAGCTCTATGATTCAATGATTCTATGATAAAGACAATCACCAAGAATCTATTTATGTATTCAGGAAAAGATAAATATTAACTGATTAACATTAATGTTCATATTATGTCTAACATCCAAAGCAGAAAAGAGCCATAGAAATTGGAGTCTGTGTTCCACAAAGCTGACAGTTTAAACTACATCAGGACTTTTTAAAATAAAGATTTTGAAGCAGTGAGAAAAATGAATCAGATCCTCAATCCCAGTATAGCCCCATTAGTATGTCTTGACAGTGCAGAGGGGCTGTAAAGCTGTCCTAACCTGGCACTCATCCAGCATGGATCAATCTGTGTGTGGCATAAAGCTGGCATAATTAGAAGGACAGCCCTGAATGTGGTCAGAGTATTTCTGGGCTCTGGCAATCCCCAACTGATATAACAATCCTTTGGAGTTTATTACTAGCAGAATCAGTTAGAAATGGGAACAGAATTGAAACAATTCCTGGGCGGTCTCAGAATACAGATGTGAGTCCTACATCAAGCTATTTGGCTGGACCTGAGGATCATTCCATTCCCTGAAAAAACAATGGGATCTCTGACACACCTGTATAAAACATGTCCATTACTTGACTTACAATGGCATCAAACTAGAAACTCAAGACCAATGTATGTAATCAAATATCCTATCATTGCAGTCCTTTTGAGAAAAAATTCTGTTTTGAGGTATTTCAAAAGTCATCAGTGAGGGGGAGAAACCATAGATCCTATCTTGCCAGGAAAAGGGTGGTCAGTAGGCTGCAATAAATTTAGAAAACTGGACAGGTTCCAGAACAGCAGAAGATCCACATTTCATCAGAGCTGGGTAGTCTGCCAGCTACATTCGCCCTGCAGCAGACTTTGCCTGCTCTCTCTAAATATGCTTGAGAGAAGCTAAATATAGTTTCTGCAATTTCAGTTTCAGCCTTTAGATTCCTATATTAGCTAGACTTACTTATAACAACACTTCCATTTAGTTGTTTTATATTTGTGTTGATCTTATGTGTCTTTCTCAAGGTTATTAATATCAGCGTATCATTAATATAATTCTAAAATATTCAGTGTTTTGACTTTGTTGATACAATTTAAACTTGTGGCTAACATCTGAGAGAGAGGAAAGAGAAAGAGGTTATGTGTATAAATCACAAGTGTAACCCTTCTGCCGGGTAGGCCTGGCAGTAACCAGGGCTGGGTTCAATATCTTGGGGTCCATCTCACACAGAACTGGCTCGAGCCCCCACCCAGTAAACTGGGAAATTCATACACCCCTGGGTGCCTCTGAGAGGCAATGTTTCCCCACTCGCAAGCACTGAGTCTGAGTGTGGGAAAGAAACATTTAATGAAACAGAGAGAGAAGTCATACGGCATTAACTTGGGGAAAACAGCACAAACAGAGTTCATAACCCAAACATGAGCTAAGCAATTGTAGTGGGCACACCTACCCCTCCTTTTAGCTGGATGATAGCAAGCAGCAGTTCAGCCCCTGCCTACATCCTCCCCCCAGTCAAAAATTTGCTGTCCCGGCAAAATATGTTCCTGATTATACCAGCAACGTGAGTTCTCTTCAAAGGGTCTAAGGAACCCCACTATGACCTCTACAAGCCTGTGTGCCAGGTGTATCACATCCTCACTAACCACTCCCTGGTGCATTGTAAGTTAGCCTGTTCACTGGTTTTATAACCCTATCACACCTATCGAGCACAGGCACAGCAGGAACTGTGGGGACCTCTTCTGCGGGTAGGGCTGACAAGGGGTTATGTGTAGGTACCCTCTCTACAGACACAGGCCATTGCACCTCTTGCTGAGATGCTGGGATGTCCAGGGCACTGGGGTCACCTTCCCCTGGAACGTACTCTCTGTCCACTGACACAGGTGTGTCATCACAAGCCTGTTCCTCTCCCAGAAGATCTGGAGATGTAGATGGGACAAGTTCATCCTCTGAGGTTTGTCTAGGTGAGTACGCCGGATCTCCTTCCACAGGCCTAAATGCCTCAGCCATAGGATTCAGAGCCAAAGAAGTGGAGTTTTCTCCATGTCTCACTGATGGAGTCCGGAATCTGGTCTGCATCCCAGTATACTCCATGGGATCATGTTCCTCTTCACATTCACTCTCAAAGGTACTGGGTAGAGGCAAATTAGCTTCACGGGGCCCACCACACATGTTGGGTGTTTGATTTGGCCGGACACCCCTTTTTCACTGAGGCCCCATTTCATGGTCCATTTCGTTAGGGGCACCTACCAATTCTCCCACAGGCAGCAGAAGGTTCCGATGCACTGTTTTTACTTGCCCTGGCCCAGTTTCTGGTTTAATCTTGTAGACCGGTAGATCTCTATGTTTTTCCACCACCTGGTAAGGCATTGCCTTCCATCTGTCGGCAATCTTGTGTTTGCCAGCAACACCCATATTTCATAGCAGAACTCTGTCCCCAGGTTGGAGCTCTTGCAGGCGCACTCGCGCATCATATCGGTGTTTATTACGGTCTGCATTTTTCTGGGCAGCTGCAGTAGCCAAGCGATGGGCATTCTGAAGTTCTTCTCGTAATCGGGAGACATACTGCAAGTGTGTCTCATAACTCTCGCCATCCCCTGATACTCCAAAGCATATGTCTATAGGCAGTATCGGCTCTCGTCCAAACATCATGAAGAATGGGGTGATCCCTATAGCATCATTTCTTGTAGCATTGTAGGCATACACCAAAAATGCGACATGCTGTCTCCAGGATGCTTTCTGGTCTGGACGTAAAGTCCCCAGCATATTTAGTAGAGTCTGATTGAACCGCTCGGGCTGAGGGTCACCTTGTGGGTGGTAAGGTGTTGTTCTGGACTTCTTAACTCCGGACAATCGTAGCACCTCCTTCAAGAGGTGACTCTCAAAGTCCCTCCCCTGGTCAGAGTGTATCCGAGTTGGGATACACTGAAAAATATCTTTCCCACAAAACTCGTGCCACAGTAGTGGCCCGCTGGTCATGTGTGGGATATGCCTGTGCATATCGGTATAATGGTCAGTCACTACTAAAATGTTCCCCATATTTTTCCTGTCCACTTCTAAAGACAAGAAATCGATACACACCAGCTCCAAAGGCCTGCTGGTGGTGATAGTCTCCAGATAGGCAGCTCTGGTAGGCAGAGTATTCCTATGAACACATTGGGTGCAGGCCTCACATTTTTTCCGTACATCTTCAGCCATTCGGGGCCAGTAGAACCTACTACGGATAAGTTCCAGGGTTTTCTCCATTCCCAAATGCCCCAAATCATCATGCAGGGCTCTCATGGCCAAGGCTCTGTACTCTTTTGGTAGCACTAGTTGCGTTCGTCGATTTTGCAAAGGATCTACAGTGATCCGGTGCAGCACCCCCTGTATTAGTTCCAGTTTGCACCACTCCCGCAACAGTAGCTTACCTTCAGGGGTGGATGTGGCAACTGCACTAGGGCTTTTCCCTTCTCTTTTTGCAAGTAGTGTGTCACGGATGTCGACATCTTGCAGCTGTGCTCTTTGCCAGTCAGAAGCATTGAGCCTGGGCAAGGGGGACTGGTCCAACATAATGTAGTTCACGGAGACAGAGGGTACACTCTCAGGGGGTAGGCCCAGTGTTTCTGCAACACACCCATGAGGACTCTCGTGTGCCTTGGACTTCTGATAACTACTGTTGCAGATAGCTCTCACTTCGTCTACAGGAATCTCACCAATTTCTGTTGGCTGCGGACGCCGAGACAACGCATCTGCATCTACATTGTTTCTCCCTGATCGGTACTGTATGCTGAACTCATAGCTGGCCAGGGCGGCCACCCATCGTTGTCCAGTAGCATCCAGCTTGGCACTTGTCAGTACATAAGTCAGTGGGTTGTTGTCTGTCCATACCTGAAACTTAGCAACGTACAAATAGTCCCGAAATTTCTCAGTGATGGCCCACTTCAAGGCCAGGAACTCCAACTTGTGGATGGGGTAACGAGTTTCACTATCAGACAGCCCTCGGCTGGCAAAGGCCACAGGTTTACGGTTGCCGTTCACATCTTGGTACAAGACTGCTCCCAAACCATCCAAACTGGCGTCTGTATGTAGGAGGAATGGCTTGTCTGGGTCAGCAAAAACTAAGACTGGAGCATGAGTTAGACAGCTAATGATCTCTCGGAAAGCCCTTTCACATCCCTCATCCCATCGTGGTCCAAAGGGCTCTAGGGGGCCATATTGTCTTGGATCGGGAGGTCGTGGGGGCCTCCCCTTATTCTTGGTCTTAGTCTTCCTCTTGGTGGCCGGGTATCCCCTGGTAAGATCATTCAGAGGCTTTACAATGGTGGCATAATTCTTCACAAACCTCCGATAGTAGCCACTAAATCCAAGGAAAGTCTTAAGCTCTCTGTAGTTTCTGGGGCACAGCCAGGTAGTGAGTGCTTATCCGGATCGGTACTCACACCTTCTTGGGACACAATATGACCAACATACTTCACTGATGTTCTGCAGAATTGACACTTATCAATGGAAAGTTTCAGCCCATGGGCCTCCAACCTGTCAAGTACTTTAAGAAGTCTGTCTTCATGCTCCTCCAAGGTCCTTCCAAATACAATCAGATCATCCAAATAGACCAAGACTTGCAGTAAGTTCATATCCCCTACAACTTTCTCCATGAGGCGCTGGAATGTGGCGGGGGCCCCAGAGATCCCTTGAGGCATGCGTTCAAACTGATAAAACCCCAATGGGCAGATGAAGGCAGTCTTCTCCTTGTCCTCTGCTCCCAGGGGGATCTGGTAGTATCCACTTTGAAGATCCAATACTGAGAACCACTGGCTTCCCAATAAACAATCTAATGCATCTTCTACTCGGGGCATCGTGTACTGGTCAACCACAGTATGGCGGTTCAGGGTGCAGTAGTCAATACACATCCGAATTTTCCCATTCTTTTTGCGGACTACCACAATGGGTGAGGCATAGGGGCTGTGGGACTCGGTAACGATGCCATTTGCAGCCAGCTCCTGAAGGTGATGTCGAACATTATCCATCTCTGAGAGTGCAATTTTTCTAGATCTCTCCCTGAAGGGTCGGGGATCATGTAGCCTGATGTTGTGCTCAACCCCTTTGGCACACCCCACATCCCACTCATGCAGTGAGAATACCTTGGGTCTTTCAGAGAGCTTCTTCCTCAGGCAATCCTTCCACTTTTCGGACAAGGGTGAATCTCCAAAGTCAAACCTTGCTGGATCTATAGTCGGAATGTGTGGTTCACACTGGGGACTCACAATCGATTCAGGCTCGAAAAGTTCTGCTATCTTTTGCCCTTGATTCACAATAATATCACGACTTGTTTCATTAGCAATCAGTACCGTGACCGTGTCCTGGGCTGCTGCTGGTAAGGTTATAACTCCACAGGGGACCAGGACCCCATCAGGAAGCCCTCCCTCAGTTGGTTGTTCTACCATGGCAAACACTTGTTTATTGCCTTTCAGCCAGGTACTCATGACGAGCACTTCCTGCTCCATCCTTGCAGGCGCTACTAAAGGGTTCATGCCTGCATACCTCAGAGTCCCCATCGGTAGCTCAGACATCTCCTGTTTAGCATCTTCAATTTTCCTATAGGCTTCAGCACAAAGGGCATGGATCTTCAGGGTGTCCAGATATTGGTCCCCAGCCCGTCGTCTGCAGTATTCTGCGAGCACCTTGAAGAGACTGGAGTTGGTCCCTATCAGCACCGACACATCAGGGACCCCTTTAGGGTCGGGGCATATCAAGGCTACTGTGTCCACCTCTTCTCTTACCCCTGCCACCTCCTCAGGGAATTCCAGGTGCACTATGACATAACCTTCGTAGGGATATTCATTCATGCTGAGACCACACAGGCTGGATAGTCAATGGCTGGATAGGCAGGTGCCTGAGCATCTGTTGGTAGAATGACTGGAATATAATTGTCACCTGCAATCCGGTATCAAGCACCGCTCTGCACTCTGCCCCTTCGATCCTTACGGTGACCTCCGCTCGAGGCCCTATCAGTCCTGGAGGGATCCTAGCTGAGTAGTCTTTTCTGGGGAATCCATCAAATCCTGGGGGCCTGGGTGGCCCCTGTCCCCCGACCGTCTCGTGACTGATTCTCAGCTTTCCATAAACTAAACTGGGGTTTTCCTCATTTTGGCAACGTGCAGCCCTGTGCCCATCTTGACCACACCGGTAGCAGAAGAACGGTCCTCTCCTCTTTCGGCTGGGTGGGATGGCAGCTCCAGGGGCTGACTTCTCCATCACCACAGCCTGAGGTTCCTCATCCCTGCAAATCCTTGCTTGGTCAATGGCTCTCTGCAACTCAGCAATCCGTTCTGTCAGGACCTGAACTTGTTGGGCAAGGTCTTCTCTGGTGTTCACCATCAGCACGCCGGCTGTTTGTCGGGGTCAGTGCTGGTTGGCTTAGGCATCTGGGCCTCCCAAAGCCCACTGGCAGCCTGCCTTTCTTCCTCTTCTCTGACCTCCTTTATCAGCTGGGAGTACGTAGGGGGGTGTTCCTGTCGTTCTCTTAGCCGGAGGTGAAGTAGAATCAGGCTGTAATATGGAGTTCCTCTTACAATTTGAGCCAATCTGGTCTGGTCCATCTGCTCAGCAGTCACTGCTCCCCTAATGACAGCTCTCTGTAGCAGCCTCTCCAACCTCTGTACATAGGCTGAGACCTTCTCTCCCCGGTGCTGCTTAGCATTGAGAAAGTTACAGAAACTGTCTTCAGGACCCTCCATGCTCCCAAAGGTGTGAGTGAGGGCCTCTAGGCAGTCCTTTACGCTGACCTCAGGGTTTGTGAGCTTCAAGGTGCGAATCACATCTAAAGCTGGGCCCCGGAGACTGTCTACTAAACATCTTCATTTTTCTCTGTCTGGCACAGCCCACTGCTCTAGCATTTCAGTGGTGTGTTCTAGCCAGGGTTCAAACTCCTCTTCCCCAGAGAATAATCTTAACTTACAATAGGAGCTTGCCATAGCATGGGATAGCACACATTTCTCCAGGATTTGCCCCAGGGCTTTTGCCTAGTCATCTGCTGAGGTTGCTGCCTCTGAGCTAGAGGCTTCTGAGCCAGGGTCCAACAAACCTGACAGACTAGCCATGATACAAACAGTAATTTCCTCAAATACAAATCACAATTATTTCCCACAATAGCAACTCACTCAACATGTGCTTGTGAGGGGTACTAACCCAGTGCATCCCAGACGAACCCCCAAAATGTAACCCTTCTGCCGGGTAGGCCTGGCAGTAACCAGGGCTGGGTTCAATATCTTGGGGTCCATCTCATACAGAACCGGCTCGAGCCCCCACCCAGTAAACTGGGAAATTCACACACCCCTGGGTGCCTCTGAGAGGCAATGCTTCCCCACTCACAAGCACTGAGTCTGAGTGTAGGAAAGAAACATTTAATGAAACAGAGAGAGAAGTCATACGGCATTAACTTGGGGAAAACAGCACAAACAGAGTTCATAACCCAAACATGAGCTAAGCAATTGTAGTGGGCACACCCACCCCTCCTTTTAGCTGGCTGATAGCAAGCAGCAGTTCAGCCCCTGCTTACACAAGTATCAAGTCATAAAATCTCTTATTTCTGCTCCTGCATGGCCAGAAGAAAGCATTTTCAAGTCCAAGATATGTGAGTCAAACATTTGGAGGAGTCAGCTACTATCAAAGTGCTAAATCAAGATGGCAGGAAAGAGTGAAAATTACAATGGAAATTGACAAATAGGGCCTGATTCTTATCTCTTATAGTTAAACTCACAAAATGGGACTGGTCCATACTAATGGTGGGACTACGTTTACTTTGCTGCCCCACCATGAACCAGGGCCTGGGCCTTATTGACTGTTGGACTGCGTTGGTGTTGGTGCCCACCCTGTAACTTTGAGCTCCCATGCAGTACGTGCCGCTGTCCGGCAAGCCCCTACCCCCACCGCGTGACCCTTCCCTCCCACTGCGGACTGCCTCCACCGTGTGTCGCCAGCCCGGCCTCCTCCATCCACAAGCAGCTGCCACTGCTGCCAGAGGGGGAAGGGCACTGGTTGTAGCTGGTGAGCCACTCTTGGAAGCTGCCACTGGAGCTCGGCTGTAGCGCTGCAGAGTGGGGTATGTTTGGGCTCTGCCGGTGCGCTCAGTGCATGGCCCTTTTCCCTCCCACCCCTTCCCATTCTGCTGGGGGAGTGGCAGTGCACGGACCCGCTCGCTCTGCTGCGCTCTGCAAGCTGGGTCTGGCGGGGTGGGGGCTTTCTCCCCCCCACCCCATGCTCCTCCTAATGGGAGCCAAAGCTGGTGCGGGGACTGGAATGCAGCACTAATATTAGCACCATGGGCAGCCTAGCTCCAGGCCTGGCAAGCGTTCCTGCCTTGGAAGCAGCTGGAGCTAGGGCTGCAGGGACTTCTGGGGCCCGACCACAGACACCATCCCCACAAACTGGAAGGCAAAAGATGGGAGAGGGGCTCGGAGAGAACTAGGGGGAAAGAGGGTGGTAGAAGAAGGGGCTTGTGCTGAGGGGAGGGGGGCAGGGCAGGAGAAGAAAGGGGAAGGCACCAAGGGACAGGGTGGAGGAGAGACAACTGCAGGGAGCCAAGTAGAAACAATGAGGAAAAGGGCAGGAGCCAGGAGGGGAGGTATCAGTGGGGGTGGGAGGGTGGAGGAGACAGGGTGATGCTGGGAAAGGAGAAGGGAAGGGCATTGGCAGCAAGAGGAAACAAGGGGAGGGGGAGGTGCTGGGAGAAGATTTGAAAGGAGGGGTGGGCATGAGGAAGGTGGGGATGGAGCAAGTCATGTGTGAAGGCACACAGGGGCATGAGAGGAACTGGGGCAGAGGGTGGTGAGGGGATGGGCATCAGGGAGAAAGAGGACAAGGGGGCAGGGGTAGTGAGGGATGGAGGAAGCACCACCAGGGTGCAGGGGTAAGGGAGGGTACAGGTGCCAGGGGATTCTGGGGGTGAAGCAGAAGGGCAGACACCTTCAGGGGAGAGACCAGCACCAGAGGAGAGAGGGTTCGGTGGGGGACAAACTCATCCCCTATGGGTAGGAAGATGGTGGGAAAAGTTCTTAGCGTAGGTCTACACATCAAAGTTAATTTGAAATAACAGCCGTTATTTCGAATTAACTTTACTAGCATCTACACAGCCAAACAGCTATTTCAAAATAAATTTGAAATAGTGGAGCACTTATTTCGAATTTGGTAAACCTCATTCTACGAGGAATAACGCCAAATTTGAAATAGATAATTCTAAATAAGTGCTGTGTAGACACTTATTTCGAAATAAGGGGCCTCCAGCCTTCCCAGGGTGCCCTGGTGGCCACTCGTCTCCCTCCCCTCCCTTAAAGGGGTTGACTCTGGCCACAGTGCCTGTGCCAGCTCCAAGCCTGCCAGCCCAGAGCCAGCAGTCACTGCCCCTGACCCAGTGGCCCCAAAACATGAGCCAGCAAGCCACGGGCAGCCAGCCCTCCGCCGCTCCCCAGGAGCAGTCTGCCAGCTCCAAGGAGCCTGCCAGGGCCTGGAGAAGGCGGGTGCCTTCCTGGTCCAGGGTGGATCTTACTTAGGTTTGGGGGAGATGCCCCCAGTGTCCATGATCTCCACACTAGATGGAGGAACGCGGCCATCTATGGCAGGATAGCTGCCAGCCTGGCCACCAAAGGCCACATGCGAACCCAGGAGCAGGTTCACATGAAAATCAAGTTGGTCTGGCAAGACCCCCAACCCTGAGCTTCCCCTCCCCCTTCTTCCCCTTGCTTCCCCCTTCCACCTCCCTCCTCCCAGGTTTCCCTCTCCCACCCTCTTTCCTCTCCTCTCCCACCTCCTTTCTCCAGTCTCACCAGAGTTTCATTCCCCCCCCCCAGTTTTGTTAAATAAAGAGAGTTTGTGTTCATGAAAATACATGTATTGTATTTGACATTAAGAAGGTGGCCTGGGAGGGTAAGTGGAATGATGTGGGGGAGGAATGAAGCACAAGCCCCCAGTGGGGCAGACCAGGGAGGCTCTTAGTGCTCCTCAGGGTGGAAGCTCTTCTGCAGGGCCTCCTGGATACTGACAGCCCCCCAATGGACCTCCCGGATGGCAGCCTGCAGAAAGTGCAGCCAGGCTTGCATCAACACGTTCACGAGAAGCACCAGAGTGCCCAGGGGCAGCTCCGGTTCCATGTTGAAGAGTGCTGTGGTGTCCCGAGTGAGGGCAACCAGAGCACGCAGAGACACAAATGCTTTGCTGTCCCTCATCAAGGTAGGAAAGCAAGCAGGGAAAGCTGAGAACCGGCAGCCCAGGGTGGGGGTCCCTTTAAGTCCCTCAGATAGCCTCAGGCAGCAGTCACACAAATAAACTCCTGACCTGATGCCCTGCTGGACCTGATTCCGGCTGGCCTTCAATGCAATTCAGTGTCCACTCAGTGTGGACACGCTATTTCAAAATATCAAAACACTATTTCGAAATGCATTTTGTGTGTAGAAGTGTTATTTCGAAATAAGCTATTTCGAATTAACTATTTCAAAATAAGATATTTCAAAACAACACTGTAGTGTAGACATCCCTTAGAGGGGGTTACTTTTACTTCCGGTCATGTGCCCATCTTGACCCCGAGAGTCAGGGGCATAGTAAACAGAGGAGAGAACAAATGGCCGTCTTCCTTTTTTTTTTTTTTTTTGCTCAACAAAAATCCTTGGTGTTCCTCGGTCTTAAAAAGTTTAAGAAACACTGCTGTACTCAGTGCCCGTGGTCTGAAGGGAGCCACTGGACATTGATTTCCAAGCCTGAACACAGGTCACGGACCCAGGACTCAAGTGGCCAACTTACAATCCTCCATCAGCAACTTCACTGGACTGGTCACATTGTTCGAATGCCAGACCATCACCTCTCTGTTTTCTCATCTGAAAGAAGGATACCGTAACGTGGGAGGACCAAGGAAGTACTGTAAGGACTTGCTAAAGGATAACTTAAAGAAGTGCAACATTGACATTGACACTTGTGAGCCACTTGCCCAGCATCACTCAAAATGGAGACAAGTCTTACACAATGACTCCCTGCACTTTGAATTGCCCACTGACAAGCTGAGGAGAAGAGATGCAAGAGGAAGGGGAGACTGGTTTCTAGTCATGGTCAATAGCTTCCTGCTGTAACTGGAAACATCTGTCCTCATTGTAATAGAAGTTGTGGTTCAAGGATCAGCCTTATCAGCCACTTGAGGGTCCACAACTTCCATGGAAGATGATCATACTTGGCAATGAGCGATTGCCCACCAGGGATCCAACAGTGAACAGCTATTTTATTTAAGGACCTTTGGTAGCTGCACCATCATTAGAGTTGAAGATAATTTCCCATTATGTTGTGAATTTTTAAACTTTTGTGATGCTCAGCATTCTCCCCAACCCAACCTGATACTTCCTAAACTGGCATATGCTGCATCTCAGCCTAAGGTGCTTCTCTGAGAAGTTTGGGGGAAAAAATATAAAGGAGTATTAAAAGATGGGGGGGGTGGTTAAAATTGTGTACCTTTTAAAAAATACAGTGTGAGAGGCTGAGATTTCTAAAGCAAAGTAGAGGATTTAGAAACAACTTCCGGTAACATCAATTGAAGTTGTGTGTCTAAGTCTGAGTTGGCCTTGGAGAGTTCATCCTGAACATGTGGAGGAGAATGTTTTCCAACTGCCATATTCAAATGTTTTCCAACTGCTATTCAAACTCCACAGGCTAAATGTGATTAATGGGAATCAACACTGGATCTGGATTCATCAGAGAGTCTAGCTCCTGAACAAAGAACCTCAGTTGCTGAGAAAAAGCATATGCAAGTTCTGGGAAGAAAGAGTCATGTGGCTCAGATGCTAAATGAGACTCCCCTCATTAATAACTCAACAAAAGGTTCTCTACATAGCAATACTGAGTTTTTATAGAAGAGTATAAAATCTACTTTGGCAGAGCTCCAACTTTGCCTCAGGCATGCTGCACTTGTGGGTGATTGCAGGAGATAAGAGGTCACAGTCCACTGAGTCACCTTTATCATAGGCCAATCAATGGATTTGGGGTGAAACCCCTCCTTAGTCCCAACCTCCCTTCTCAGGGGTAGCCTCTGTGCTGGTGTGAGCCCAGGCCCACCCTTGACACCAGGCTCCAGCCCAGGGACCCTAATGGCAGTGGCAACTGGTAGTATTTCCTCCACCAAATTTCTAAATAAAGCACTATTCTGAAATGTCCCTTAACCCTTGTGGAACAAAGGTTATGCCAGAATAGCACACCCGTTATTTTGAAATCTATTTTGAAAAAATGAGTGCATTTTAAAGACACAGACTAGCTATTTCTAGATACTTCCAGTGTCCCAAAATAGTACCACTATCTAGATGTAGTTTCAGGGAACAGAAAACTATTCATCCAGTGGCCAATATATTTACCTTCTATCAAGCTATTGTAGCCAACTGGTCTGGGTCTGTCACACTACAAACTCCTAATGCCATACAACATAAATACTATACCTCAATGCTAGTAGAAACACTCCTGAATCTGTCCCAAGAAAAGTAACTCAATGTTCCTTGTTATCAAAAATTCATGCACTGGAGAAAAAAAAAGAACAGTTCTATCATTTCCCTCATAAAAATATCCAAGCCCTTTTGTCAAAATAACCCTCCTTATTTCAAAATAATAAGTGGAGTGTCCACACTACCCAGCCTGTTATTTTGAAATAACAGGCTGGTTATTTCAAGATCTGTACTGCTGCTTTCTTCTGGGAATATGCTTATTTCAGACAAGTTATTTTGGAAGTTATTATTTCAAATTTGTTATTGTGAAATAATTTCCTAGTGTAGACATGCCCCAAGATACATGCATATTGTGGCAAGTTCTTTGTCCAGGCCCCTTCTTCACCCACAAATCACCAGGAGACCCTCTCTTGTGCAATCACTTGTGTCTTTTTATTGCTTGTGCCAACTTCCCACCACCTTCTATTTACCAAGCTTAGGTTTTTCCAGCAGCAAACTCAGCTGCCTTCTTCTGACTGGAGCACGTGCATACTCAGACACTATTTGACTCCTCCTTCTCCACTTCCCCTCTAGTTGCCTTCTCTAGCCCTCTGGCTAATGAGGTTCACAGCTGCTTCCATTTAGCCCTTCAGCCAGCTTGCTCAGCTGGCTGTAATTGGCCTTTTCAGCCAGGTTGTAGTGGCAGAGCTCTGGCTTAGCCAGCAGTCTGTCACAATATGTACCTACATACATGCATACACAGGTAATGTATGGTTCACTGTCCCATGTAGTGGCACTTAGACCACTTACAGCAAGAGATAAGAACAAGTGAACCTAAGCAGGCTTTATAGCTCAAGCTAGAGGCTCCTATATTAAGCTCCACATGTCCTAGGTTCACATCCTCCTGGTGGCAGCTACATATAGATCAGAAATGTTAGCAAGGGAAAGCATTGCCTTTTCAAAACTGCCCACAGTTCCTAGCCACCTGGAAAGGTTGGGGCCACAGTGCAGCAGCCCCAGCTCTCCAGGTGGCCAGGGAGGATTGGGCTTCAGGACTAGGTTTGGGAAGGGTTTGGCACTATAGGGGGCGGATACTGAAGGGATGCATTGGGGCTTGCCTTCTCAGCTGGGCCTTCACTTGCTGCCCATGATCCAGAGGCTTGCAGCATCTGCTTTGTTGCTCTCAGGAGACTGATATCACATGGGGCCGCCTAGTGGAAATGGGATTTTTTTCAATGTAAGCACTTGAACAGCAAACAATAGAATAAGTAATCTTTTGGTGAGATCTGCTTTCCATGGCTGTGGGTGAAAAGGATCATTGTGTAATACAAGAACCGTTGAAAAAACCTTAAGGTGCCGCCTATGTGTCTTCCTCTCTCTTCCCCCCTCCCCCCGCTCCATTTGAGGAGCTTTATGCTAGTGCTTGTCCTCAATCACTATTCATGTTGCTAGGGAGAAAGGGGAATTTCTCAGTCGCCCAACTGCAGTTCAGGTAATGCCATTACAAAATTAGCAGCACAAGATCTGCAGCCCAGGTCTTGTGGCCATACTCACCATGGGTGGGAGCAGCAAGACAACTCCTGCAATATCTGGGGATGCTGCAGCTTGCAGAAAAGTATATTAAGGGTTTTTGTTTTGTTTTGTTTTTTAATCAACCTCACACCAGAAAAAAATGTATGTACTGTCAGTGGCTCCCTTGCATACCTTGCAGTGGAAACCTTGTCCTTCTACGCAGCCTCCACACTGGTTCAGAGACTTTTCCAGATTAGATGGTAGAAAAAGTAGCCTTAGGAGTTCACTGAGCTAATTCATGCCTCCAGGACAGCTGAGAGAGAGGTCACATCATGGAGGATTTCACTCTCCAAGAAACTGGATATGGGGAAGTCATATCACTGCTCTGCTCTTCAGTTTCCCATCTGGAAAATGGTAGGTGAGAATTGAAGTAAGATCCTTGAATGAAACCTATAACCAAGCATTCATGCTGGTTCTGTTTATTATTAGAAGGGGGAACAAGCTGAATTTTGAAGTTCACTCTCATCTGTAAAAATGCTATCAAAAGCTCTGTTTTATTTGTGCTGTCTGTACATACCTAACTAGGTACTGAGTTGATAAAGGATAAAAATGACATATTCATATGTACCACGTTGTGTAGCTCGGAAATGGATGCATAGTCATATAAGCAGCCATGTGCAATATTTAGATTCTGTTTGCCAGTGTTATAAGCTTCTAATTTCTTGTGCTGATGCTAGGACTTGGACTTTAATATGTAATTTATTGCAAACATTGTACAGTGATTGGAAATCCAAACCCCCAAATTTAAGTCTCAATCTGTCTATAATTCAGCCTAAGGCATATTATGATTTGGGGTGTTTTGATTCTGGTCTATGGAAAATGCTATTGTTACAGGTAACAAGTAACAAAAAAACCCAGCGTGAACCCTGAACTATTAAACATTTGGACTATGTCTACACTGCAGGCTTCTTGCACAAGAACTGTCTTTGCGCGTCCACACTGCTGAACACTGGCGGGACACTCTTGCACAAAGACCTCCCCCCGGAACCACTTAGGACAGGGCAAAAGGGCACCAGACACGTGCTTAAAGGAATCTCCCTGGACAGCCGTTTCTCTGCTGCTGCGTGCTTTGGGACATCTCGTAGGGACTGAAAGCGGTAGCAGTGCCTGTTGTGGTTGCCCTCTGCCTCATTGGACACCACAGCTTGTGCCCTAGTGCCATTGGGGACTTTTGCCTTCTGCTTGCTGTGCCATGAAGGCAGGGATGGCCCTGTGCCTGCTCTGGCCCCACACAGTTATTTTGGAGTGCCTGCAGCTGCTGCTCCATGCTGCCTCGCTACTCCTGCACGAGCTCGACACCGAGCTCAATCTGGAGTCCCTCTCCCTGGATACGGCGGCTTCGCTGTATCTTGACACCAGTTCCGACTGGTGGGACTGGCTGGTCCTGGAGCACTGGGACGACCAGCAGTAGCTCCAGAACTTTAAGATGAGGAAGCAGACATTCCTGGAGCTGTGTGCCTGGCTCACCCCTGTGCTCCAGAAACGCAACACCCAGCTGTGGCCCTGCCATCCCAGTCAACAAGAGGGCCATCATCGCCCTGTGGAAGCTGGCCACCCTGGACAGCTATTGCTCGGTGGCCCACCAGTTTGGGGTGGGCAGATCCACAGTGGGTGCCGTCTTGATGCAGGTAAGGCCCTTGGGGGGGGGCTGCAGTCCCTGCCCAGGGGAAGGGAAGAGTCCAGGCTGGGGGGGGGGCGGGGCAGGAGGGATGGAGGAAGCCCTGTCACCCAGTGACTTGTGCCGTCCCTCCCTCACATAGCCCTGCTGGTGGGGGGTGGACTCTGGGATGAGGGGGCTCTGGCATGTTTGAGGGGAGAGGGCATCAGAGGGGGTCGGGCACCCCCAAGGGCTCATGCACCCACCAGGTCTCATTCTGTGCGTTCCCTGTGTTTCTGTGTGTCCTTCTGCAGGTTGTCAGAGCCATCAACAACATCCTGCTCAAGAGGGTCATCTGCCTGCGGGACGTGGACGCAACCGGGGCTGGCTTCGCTGCCCTGGGGTTCCTCAACTGCAGGGGAGCCAGGGATGGGACCCGCATCCCCATCCAGGCACCGGAGCATAGAGCGGCTCACTTTATCAACCACAAGGGATACTTTTCAATGGTGCTCTAGGCCCTCGTGGACCATCGAGGCTGCTTCACAGACATATATGTGGGGTGGTTGGGCAGGGCACATGATGCCCCCATCCTCTGAAACTCCAGCCTGTTTCATAGGCTGGAGGCGGGCACTTTCTTCCCCCAGAGGGAATTGATGGTTGGGGATGTCCGCATGCCTCTGTGCATTGTGAGGGACATGGCCTACCCCCTCATGCCATGGCTGATGCGGCCGTACACTAGGCACATGGACCCCAGCTGGGAAAGATTCAGCCTGCACCTGAGCTGGGCCCACAACCAGGTGGAGTGTGCCTTCGGTTGGCTGAAGGGGAGATTCCGTTGTCTGCTCAGCCGTCTCGACATGGGCGAGCAGAACATCGCGGAGGTTGTCGCAGCATGTTGTGTGCTGCACGACATAGTGGAGTGGAAGGGGGAGGCCTTCCTCCCAGGGTGAATGGCAGGCGAGGGCTGGGCATTCAAACAGCCCTGGACAACTGCCATTCGGCAGGTGCACCACGATGGGGTGAGCATCTGAGAGGCCCTCAAGGAGATGTTCTCCCAGGCCCCACAGTAGGTCACTTCTGTCTCGCATCTACATTTCCCTCCCATCCCCAACCCTTTCCTCCCCCACTTCCCTCACCTCCCAATAAACACCAACTGTTTTTGTTAACCAAACAATAAAACTGTATTATTTACATAGGGATGAAGGGTGAGCAGAGGGCGGGGGCTCTGAACTGGGAGGGGGAGTTATTGCTGGGAGGGGCGGCTCCTCCCAGGACCTCCGTGGATGTGGAAGCCTCGGCGCCCTTCAGCCTGAGTTGGGGCAGGCAGCACAGGGAGATGGGCAGGACGGGGTGCAGCGGGGGTGGGGGAAGGGCACATCAGGAGGGGTGGCAGGAGGGGGCATGGGCAAGGCAGGGAGGGCAGCAGGGTAGGGCAAGGCCATGCCATACTGGATGGCATGGCCAATGTGCGACATGAGGGTGGAGATGCTGTTGCACATGCGGTCACAGCGCTGGAGGAACTGGCCCCACGCCTGCTGCCGCCACTCCTGGTCAGCCCAGCGCTTGCTGCTGACCGTGTCCTCCATATGCTCCATGGCCTGCATATGCCACCAGACAAGCTGGTCTCGCTGCCTGGCCCACCAGACTGATGCTTGGGTCGTCGGTGCCACCGGTGCGGGGCTGGATGGTCCCTCGCTCCCAGCTGGTCCCGCTGCAGAGAACACAGAAAGTGGCAAAGCAGTCAGTCAGCCCTGTCCACAGTGCCCCTAAGCCCCGTGCCCTCCTCCATGAGCCTCATGTTCCACCACAATGGGGGGATTCCCTCAGGGGCAGCAGAGGGGCCAGGAGCAGCCGAGGGGCTTCGTGGGGGCCACACTCACAGGGCTGGCTTGTTGCACTTTTACCAGGTGCAACTGCTGTGTCACATGGGCAGGCATGGCTGCGTGCTGTCTGTATGCAGCACACTTCGGGATGTGTGGGGTGTGGTCTGCACCCTTGGGGTTTGGCTGCTTCCAGCCGGCATCCCTTCTCCTTCCCCTGGGCAGGAAGTGTCTGAGCAGCAGGGTCCCAGGCGTGCCCTGGAGCTGCCTGCCGCATCCATATGCCACACAGTCAGGCTGCACAAGGTTGCACATGCTGTCGAATTGCCTGAGTGACATTCCCCCCCTTTCCCTGGGCACCTACCTCCCCCGCCCTTGCAAGTGAGAACTGCAACACTCACTGGAGGATCCGTCGTCGGCCTCGGATAAGGCCCGGGAGACGTTCCGGCTGCTGGGCACTGGCTCCAGGTGGAGGGTGATGGTGCGGTCCTCTCTGTCATCCTCAGAGCCGGTGGTCAGGTTGCCCTCCTCCTCCGGGTCAGGCGGACTGACCACCGGGCTGCTCAGTCCAGTGTCGACCATCGGCGAGGGCCCTTGGACTGCCGTCTCCCCCAGGATGGTGTGCAGGCCCTCACAGTGTGTGCAGGTATCAGCTGCTGCCCCCCCCCCCAGTGGCCCTCAGATAGCCCAGGCACAGCTCCTTGACCTTGGCCCAGACTTGTTCAAGGGTCTAGGCTAGATGTCCGTGGATGGCCAGTGCCCAGGCCATGCAGCCAAAGATGTCTGCATTGCAGCAACAGGATGAGGGGTCGTGGAGGGCTTCCTCCTGCGTCCACAGGTCCAGGAGGGCCTCCACCTCAGCCCTGGACTAGCATGGGGCTTGGCACTTTGTGCCCCTCCGGGCTTGCTGGGAGCCCTGGGGTGGCTGCTGGTATGGGGGTGCAGGCTCATGGGGTGGCTCTGGGGCAGACATCTGTGGGTCTCCTGGGTGCAGCAGGCAGAGCCATGTGGTGGAGCTGCTAGCTGTGGTGCTGCTGCCGTGCAGTGTCTGCAGTGTGTGTGTGCCTGTAAGGGGGGGTCCGGCAAGCAGGAAGTAGCGAGCTGTGACCATCTGCGTTTTTTCCTGGGAGGCCAGTTCTTGCACAAAAACTCACTGCTGCCCAACCACACTGCCCTCTTGCACGAGAGCACTTGCACAAGAAGGCTTATTCCTTGTACGAACTGTCAGAGCTCTTACACAAGAAACCCTCTCTTCTGACGCTTTACTGTAAATTTACTTGTGCAAGAATGCATGTGCAGTGTAGACGCTCCACAAGTTTTTGCGCAAGAAAGGCCATTCATGCGCAAGAAGCCTATAGAGTAGACATAGCCTAGATGCATAATTTGAAGCATAGTCAAGTCAAGAAGTGTATGGTATCTTTTGGATAGAAATATCTGGGTCTCCAAAACACCATTCCTTTGAACTGCCTTTGAACTTGAGAAGTACTGCTGAGAAAGTAGGATACAAAGCTGATTATGCTTTTTCTCTGTAACAAAATATATATAGCCAGGGAACATATGAGTCTGCAGTGTTAGTTTAAAGGAGACCCAAATTCAGCATTTCACTAGCACTTCCAGAAAAGCAGCCCAGATTTGTTTTTTCCAGTAATACTATACTCTTTGCATTTTCAGAGCACTTGTTCAAGAATTTCAAAATATTTTACAGCCATCAATGAAACCTCACAACATCCTATAAAGTCAACATTGTCTGAGTTTTACGGTTGAGCAGAATGAGGTACAGAGAGGTTGCACATTGCTCAGGTCACAAAATGGGTCAGTAGAAACACTAGAACCCAGAATTTTTTGATTCCCAGGCCTCTGTTATAACAATGAAACCACTCTTCCCTATCTTTGCCCACAGATAGGATACTCTAGCCTACTGCATCATGGCAGATCCTACTCTCTCTTGTTCAGTTCTCTTTTTCTTCAAGTTAAGTATCCTTTCAGAAACTCACAAAGGGCATGTGTACACTACCAGAGAAGGCCAAATCCACTATGGGTGCTTTCTGGGCACCCAATGTGGAGAAGGCGCAGGTCTGGGTCTTCAATTTGGGCATGAATCAAATGTTCTCTGAGGTAGCGTGTCCACATTTACAGAGCCTACTGGTGACTCAGAGAGCGAGAAGGCACCATGGGGAGCTTGGCAGTCCAGCCTATGATTCCGGTGTCCACTGAGTCCAAAACTCAGCACCAGGGGCTTACAGGGGCTTATGTCAGCAGCGTCCCAGAAGGCAAACCTCTATTCCCTCTCCCCGCCACCACCTCACATGCGTGCCCCTTTCTGTGCTCTGGTTGCTCACGCAGACACCACAGCAGTACGAGCATGGAGCCCAAAGTGGAAAGCATTGCCATGGTGCACCTCATGGTGCTGTACTTTGAGAGCACCCATATGTTGCTTCACCAGGAAGAGGAGGAGGAAGAGAAGCAAGAGTAGGAGGACAAACCTCGGCATGGCACAGAGGCCCTGGTCAGGTAAGCCCTGGTGTTCATACTACTGTAGCTGCCACTTAATCCCCTAGACACAGTAGGAGGGAGCTGGAGCATATGACCTATGAGGAGAGGCTGAGGGATTTGGCCTTATTTAGTCTGAAGAAGAGAAGAGTGAGGGGGGAGTTCCAGAGAGGATGGAGAGAGGCTGTTCTCAGTAGTGATGGATGGCAGAACAAGGAGCAATGGTCTCAGGTTACAGTGGGAGAGGTCTAGGTTGGATATTAGAAAAAACTATTTCACTAGGAGGGTGGTGAAGCACTGGAATGGGTTACCTGGGAGGTAGTGGAATCTCCATCCCGAGAGGTTTTTAAGTCCTGGCTTGACAAAGCCCTGGCTGGGATGATTTAGTTGGTCCTGCTTTGGGCAGGAGGCTGGAATCGATGACCTCCTAAGGTCTCTTCCAGCCCTATGGTTTTATGATTCTATGTAGGATGCTGGTTCTGGAGTCAGGAGACGAGCTCAGACTGGTGGGACTGCATTGTCATGCAGAGATGGGATGATCAGCAGTGACTGCAGAACTTCTGCACGTACAAGGCCACATTTTTGGAACTCTGCAAATGGTTTGCCTCTGCCCTGAGGTGACAGGATACCCACATGAGACCTGCTCTGACTGTGCAGAAGTGTGTGACAATTGTCCTATGGAAGCTCACCACGCCAGACAGCTACCACTCAGCTGGGAACCAGTTTGGGGTGGGAAATTGACAGTCAGAGCTGTTGTCATACAAATAGCCAAGGCCATCAACAACATCCTGCTCTGGAGGGTTGTGACTCTGGGGAACGTGGACAACATCATGAAGGGCTTTGCTGCCATGGGCTCCCCTAAGTGCAGGGACACCTTAGATAGAATACACATCCCCATCCTGGCCCCCAACCATTGCACCTCGGAGTACATCAGTTTGAAGGAGCATTCTCCATGTGGCTGCAGGCACTCATGGATAACAAGGGCAACTTCACCAACATCAGTGTGGGATGGTTGGGAAAGGCACATGACATCTGCATCTTTCAAAACTCCTGCCTCATCCGAAAGATGCATGCCAGAACTTTTTTCCCAGACCAGACAATCAGAATCACAGAGGTGGATATGCCCATAGTGATCCTGGGTCACCCAGCCTATCCCTTGTTCCTTACATGGGCATCCTGGAACCCAGGGTATGTCTACACTACAGCACTAATTCGAATTAGTGTTTTGCTAATTCAAACTAGCATGTCCACATTGAGTGGACCCTGAACCGAAGTTAAGGTTGGCCGGAACCAGTGCCGGCAGGGCATCAGGTTAGGCCTTAGAGTGTGGAACTGCTGCTACAGGCAAGCCGAGGGCTGTGCTTAAAGGGACCCGACCCCCACCCCGGACAGACAGTTCTCAGGGTTCCCTGTTTGCTTGTCTAACTCTATGAGGGACAGCAAAGCAGTCCTGTCTTGGAGTGCCCTGAGTGCCCACACTCGGCACATCACAGCACTCGGCCATCAGCCCGGCTGCACTTGACACAGGCTGCCATCCGGGGGGGTCAGTCGGGGGGCTGTCAGGATCCAGGAGGCCCTGCAGGAGAGCTTCCACCCTGAGGAGCCCGCAGAGCCACTCCAATCCTCCCCATCGGGGGCTCGTGCCCCATTCCTCCCTCACCTCCTTCCACTTACCCCTCCCCAGCCCCCCTTCCTGATGTAAAAAATAAAGGACACGTGTTCAAAAATAGAAACTCTCTTTATTTAACAAAACTGGGGGTGGGGGTAATAACCTCTGGGGAGACTGGGAAAAGGAGGTGGGAGAGGGGAAGAGAGAGGGTGGGAGAGGGGAGGTGGAAACCTGGGAGGAGGGAGCTGGAAGGGGGAAGCCAGGGGAAGAAGGAGGAGGGGAAGTCTAAAACTATGGTACGCCATATCTTCAGTAATGTGTACAGATGTGGTCTCCTCAGCTCAAAAAAGATATTTTGGCCTTGGAAAGGGTTCAGAAAAGGGCAACTACAATGATTAAGGGTTTGGAACAGGTCCCATATGAAGAGAGGCTAAAGAGACTGGGACTTTTCAGCTTAGAAAAGAGGAGACTGAGGGGGGATATGATAGAGGTCTATAAAAGCATGAGTGGTGGGGAGAGGGTGAATAAAGAAAAGTTCTTCATTACTTCCCATAATAGAAGGACTAGAGGACACCAAATGAAATTAATGGACAGCAGGTTTAAAACTAATAAGCAAAAGTTCTTCTTCACACAGCACATAGTCAACCTGTGGAACTCCTTGCCACAGGAGGCTGTGAAGGCTAGAACTATAACAGAGTTTAAAGAGAAGTTAGATAAATTCATGGCGGGTTGGGTCCATGGAGTGCTATTAGCCAGGGGGTAGGAACGGTGTCCCTGGCCTCTGTTTGTGGAAGACTGGAGATGGATGGCACGAGACAAATCGCTTGGTCATTGTCTTCGGTCCATCCCCTCCGGGGTACCTGGTGTTGGCCGCTGTCAGCAGACAGGCTACTGGGCTAGATGGACCTTTGGTCTGACCCAGTACGGCCGTTCTTATGTTCTCAGCTCAGGGCTCAGGGTCAGGGGTCTCACTGGACCAACTTGATTTTCATGCAAACCTGCTCCTGGGTTTGCACGTGGCCTTTGGTGGCCAGGCTGGCAGCTATCCTGCCCTAGACGGCCGCATTCCTGTGCCTAGTGCGGCAGTCGTGGACGTTGGAGGCCTCCCCCCAAACCTCGATGAGGTTCACGGTCTCTGCACTAGACCAGGCGGGCACCCACCTCTTGCGGCCCCGGGCAGGCTCCTGGGAGCCGCCAGCCTGGTCCTGGGAAGAGGCAGAGGGCTGGGTGGCAGCGGGTGGCTGGCTCATGCCGTGCCAGGTGCAGGGTCTGCTGGCTGGGTGCTGGCAGGCTTGCAACTGGCACGAGCACTGTAGCCAGACCGTGCCCCTTCAAGGGCTCTGGGGCTGGGAGGGGGGCAGAAAAGTTTCCCTGGTTTGGCCCAGAGTGGCCACCAGGGCAAGCTGGGAAGGGCTAGCCTCCAGCTAGTTCAAATTAAGTGGCTACACAGCCCTTAATTCGAACTACTTAATTCAAACTAGGCGTTAGTCCTCGTAGAATGAGGTTTACCTAGTTTGAATTAAGCTCTCCGCTAGTTCGACTTAAGTTCGAACTAGCGGTTTGTATGTATAGACGCTATGAAAGTTAATTCGAACTAACGGCTGTTAGTTCAAATTAACTTTGTAGTGTAGACATACCCCCAGTGAGGGGCAGTTCAACAACAGGCGGAGGAGGTGCAGAATGGCAGTGGAATGTGAATTTGGACATTTAAAGGGGAGGTTCAGGAGTCTCTGGATCTGCTTGGACCTCAGCAAATGCAACATCCCCTTCCATGGTGTCAGTCAGTTGTGTACTCCATAACCTGTGTGAGAACAAGGGGGAAACATTTTTGGCATGGTGGGGGGGCTGAGGCAGAGCCCCTAGTCCAAGACTTTGAGCAGTCAGACACCAATATGATAAGGAGAGCACAGCAAGGGACAGTGCTAATCAAAGACGCCTTGGACAGTTTTATGCAAGGCTAGTGTTGAGACTCTCTCCCGTGGCTCCCCACAAGGTGTCCCTGCATTCCCTATGTTTGCCTTTTATCCTCTTCCTCTCCCCACCCCTGCCCTGTCCTTCCCACCCCACCTCACCCCTGCAGTTCAACCAATAAAGAGTCCCTTGTGCAAATAACTGGAGTTTTTATTTTGGGAACAAATACAGGGAATGAATTGAATTGAGAACTGGAAGGGGAGAGGAGGGCTCAGGAACAGGAGTGGGATTGCCTTCTGTCTCCAGATATCCTCAGGCTGCCCCTGCGGTCTCCCCCCTCACTGTGTCTGGGATCCCAGCAGCCTCTGGGGACCCTGGCGGTGGGAGCCACGTGGAGGGTGGGGTTCTGGCTGGTGGCCTGTTCCAGGCAGGTCACCACATGCTCCATCAGATTGCACAGGGTGGAGAACATCATCTCATGCTGGTGCACGAGTTGCTCCCTGGAGGCCTTCCTCTCCTGCCACTTGCCCCTCCTCTCCTCCCAGTCAGCAGCTCTATCCTGCCACTCAGCCTGGATCTCCACAACGAGGGAGTGCAGGCAATCCATTTGCTGCCTGAACATGTTTTTGCCTGCAGATGTGAGCCAGACAAGCAGATGCAGTGGGAGTTGGGAGATGCACACAGCTAGCAGGTGGCCCAGCTGTAATGAAAAGTTACCAGGGCAGACATCACAGGAGATGTATAAAGCCTTCCCCTAATCTCTTAGGCTGCGTCTAGACTGGCATGATTTTCCTCAAATGCTTTTAACAGAAAAGTTTTCCGTTAAAAGCATTTGCGGAAAAGAGCATCTAGATTGGCACGGATGCTTTTCCGCAAAAGCACTTTTTGCGGGAAAGCGTCCGTGCCAATCTAGACGCGCTTTTGCGCAAAAAAGCCCCGATCGCCATTTTCGCAATTAGGGCTTTTTTGCGCAAAACAAATCTGAGCTGTCTACACTGGTCCTTTTGCGCAAAAGCTTTGCGCAAAAAGGACTTTTGCCCAAATGGGAGCAGCATAGTATTTCCGCAAGAACACTGACAATCTTACATGAGATCGTCAGTGTTCTTGAGGAAATTCAAGCGGCCAGTGTAGACAGCTGGCAAGTTTTTCCGGAAAAGCGGCTGATTTTCCGGAAAAACTGGCCAGTCTAGA
Source organism: Pelochelys cantorii (assembly GCA_032595735.1). Lineage (NCBI taxonomy): Eukaryota > Metazoa > Chordata > Testudines > Trionychidae > Pelochelys > Pelochelys cantorii. The sequence goes on along the minus strand of CM064339.1, from coordinate 6,976,964 downwards.
CACAGCCTTAGTGTACACCGAAAGTCTTAGTTCAAACAATGGCAATGTGCTTCATGGAAGGCCACATTTTTGCTTTAAAAGGGGTACTTTACAACAGGTGCACAGGCATCTCAAAAGAGCAACAGGATACACTCACTCTGGTGGCAGGCAGGCATGGTACGGGGCTAGCCAGGCCACAGGCATGTGGGCAGGAGGGAGCTGGTGGCAGAAAGTGCTGGGCCAAGCTCTCATGGACTCCCAGAGAAAGCGCTTCTTTCCATGCCTGCAGAAGGGGGAGGGATGTGTGAGCAGTGCTCATGGCTTGCCAGAGAGAGTTCTAATAGGTTCCCCTCCTCCTTTTCCCTCCAGGTTGCCAAGTGAGATATCAGTCTTCTCCGAATCACCGTGATTGATTGGAAGCAAATGCTGACTGAATATGGCCATGAACCCGGGCCTTATGCTGCACTGTGGTGTGGTTCCGTGACACTAAACTACATGTTGGTGGCTTGGTGTGGGAGGGTGTCCCATCATGGAGGATGGCAAAAGGCTGGCCTGCCCAAAAATCTTGTGAGAAGGATAAAGGGGTTCCTTGTGATAGCTTCATGCAGCTGAATAGTCAAGACTGGTGCTCCATCTGCAAACACATGAATGAGCTTTTCTGCATCCCCCACACTATATAAGCAGAGAGAGTGAGCCGCCCCTCATAGCCCATTGCCTGACCCCATTTGTGGTTAGACAAAGTTAGAGAACTCACTGGAAGTACCCTCCCATGGGTTGTCGATGACCTGGGAGATGTCCCGAGTGGGGGGTTGACTGGCTCCATTGTAAAGACCAGCTCTTGGCTCTTGGGTATCATCATGTGGCTAGCCTCTTCTTTCTCCATCTTTTCCTCCTCTTACTTCTCATGGCCCTCTGCTAACCCACCATTCTCCTGAAGGCTGATGCCAGGTGTGTCTTGTCCTGACTCGATGACCACGATGGGGGAGCTGGCAATACCCTCCCCTGAGAATGGCATCCAGCTGGTTGTAGAAAAAGTAGGTGTGAGGTGCTACCCCAGAGTGTCCATTCTGCTCCTTGGACTGACACAGGTCCTTGATTTTCATCCTTGCACTGCTGGACAGTCCTGGAAGGCCTTTCACTCCAAGGCAGGTTGTGATCCTGCCATCAATCTTGGTGTTCCATTTTTCAGTCCTAAAGCCATTGAGTATGGCTTCATCCCCCACCCTCCCCCCACACACACCTCAATGAAGTCCAGGATCTCCTGGGCACTCCAGGCTGGAGCTCTTCTGCACCCCAGTGGAGATCATGAGAGCAGAAGTGGAGGTCGTGAGAGCAGAAGAACTCTCTGTCATTGCAGTGTCGAACAGATTGCTGTCCATGTGTCCTGAGGTGTGCTGCTCACTTGCAAAGGGCTCATGAAGCAGGCCAGATGAGACAGACCATTCTACAGTTCCTGGGGCTTTTTGAGCTCAGCAGGAGAACAGTAGAGATGCGTGTCATGGCCAGAAGAGTCATAGCAGACAGCTGTAGGGTTGGATTTCCAGCAAAGCAGCATCTACGCAAGCGTAACTTCGGCTATGCATGGTTGGGAATAGCGTTACTCCTTGTGAAAAGCAGGACTACAGGATTCAACTTCGGTGCTCTGGTGCAACAGGCTTGGTAGTGTGGACGAATCACTTAGATAATTGATCGTGGGCAGCTATTTTCCGTGTAAAGTCATATATAGACAAGGCCAAACTGTCGTAGTCAAATTTCCCTCTCTTTAGTTCCTGTATTTTGCCTTTATGGGTATGTCTACACTAGCCCCCTAGTTCGAACTAGGGTGGCTAATGTAGGCATTCGAACTTGCAAATGAAGCCCGGGATTTAAATATCCCGGGCTTCATTTGTATGTTCCCGGGCGGGCGCCATTTTTAAATGCCCCGTAGTTCGAACTGACTGCCTGTGGCTACACGTGGCAGTCAGAAGTTAATCCGAACTAAGTCCTGAGTTCGGATTAACTGTTACACCTCATTGCAGGAGGAGTAATAGTTAATCCGAACTAAGGACTTACTTCGGATTAACTTCTGACTGCCGTGTGTAGCCGCGGGCAGTCAGTTCGAACTAAGGGGATTTAAAAATGGCTCCCGCCCGGGAACATGCAGATGAAACCCGGGATATTTAAATCCCGGGCTTCATTTGCAAGTTCAAATGCCTACATTAGCCACCCTAGTTCGAAGTAGGGGGCTAATGTAGACATACCCTATCAGTCTCTCATCAGTTTCTTATTGAGCTTTTGCTATAACATATTCTTTTGCTGCATTTCTGCTGTCACTGTGATTATACTTAGACTCCCAAACCAGAACATTTTCTTACGGTGTCTTTTTTAATCTAATTTACACAGCTAAGCTACATAAGTACCTTGGAACTACTGAAAAAGTAAAGTGTTGGATTCACTGTTCACAAAAGCCCCAGCCTTATTCTCTTCAGTTCATTTACATTCATAGGTACCGACCAGCCTTCCCTCAGAATGTGGTCCCCAATTGTTCCCATGCTACATCTAATTCCAGGTCCTCCTACCTCCCCACTCCCCGGTACCCTGCTTCCTAAAAGTTTGGGGAGACCTACCTTTGGACTAGGCCTCTAGGCTGGAGTAACTCTGAGAGAAAGAACTGTGTTTGGGACTAGGCCTGCAGGGCCATATTTACCCTGGTCAGAGGGAATTGTATTTTGGGACTAGGCCCATAGGGCCGTATCTGCCCTGAGAAAAAGGGACATTGACCCTGACTTTGGAGTGTCCCGACCATCGAGGGGTCCAGCCCCTCGACAAAGTGGTGGAGAACATAGTCACCTTGAGGACCTGTTAATAGGTCCTGGTAGTGAAAAGGTGGGGCAAAGGAACCCCCTTTTTCTCCTTAGTCTGTCTCCCTGTGTATAAGTGCGCAGAGATGGATATGGATAAATTCTTGCAGTGGATGGCAGAAAACCAGCAGCAGCAAGCAACCCAGAGCCACCACCAACAGTTTCAGCTCATACAGCAGCTCACCCACAATCACCAACTACAGCCGCTGCAGCAGCAGGAACAACAGCAACAGCTGCTCCGTGAGTTGACAACGCAACACTAAGCCCAGCAAGAGTGGCTGTTTCAACAGGTCATTGCTCTGCTGCAACTCAGAGGGTCTGTAAGCCCAGCCACTCCGGGGAGAGGGCCCAATGATTCCGGACTTGAGCTGCCCATCTGCTTGACTAAGATGGGACCCGGAGATGATCTGGAGGCTTTTTAAGTTACTTTTAAAAGAGTAGCAACAGCCGCTCACTGGCCCCAGGAGCACTGGGCCACCATCTTAGCACCAGGACCAGCGCAAACTGCCTACCGCAATTTAGACGCCCTGAGATGCACTGGAGCATCATCGGTTGAAGGCAGCCATTTTAGATAGTACTGGCATCAACCCGGAGACGTACCAACAGAAACTGTGGAAAGCAGGCTCCCAGCTGCAGGCGGTTGCCCAAAGGCTCAGGGATCACTGTTGGAAGTGGCTGAATCCCAAGAGCTTATCCGGACCCCAAGTTGCAGAGATGATAGCCTTGGAGCAGTTCATACAGATATTCCCATCAGGTGCCAAAGAGTGGGTGCAACGGCATTGGCCGGCCACACTGACAGCAGTGGTAAACCTAATGGAGGATTACCTGATGGCGGAAGAAATCAGAGGTCACCCTTGATGGGCAAGCAGTCCACAGGATCATCAGGGTCCAAAGAGAGGGGAATTCCAGAAGATGGAACCGGGGGATCTCCGCCACGCATGCTATCCAGGGCTGACTGAGAGGTCTGTAACTGAACTCCAAAGAGCAGTTCCATGAAGTGCCAGAGGGAAAGAGTCCCCTACAAGGGAGAGAAGCTCCCCCAAGGCAGATCCCAGGCCTTTGGGCCCCCAGGACTGTTGTTGGGAGTGTGGTCAAAGAGGACACTTCCGGAAAACTGCCCCAACATGGAGTGCGATTATGGACAGGCCTGGATTGCTGGACACCGAACAAGGGGACTGCAACCTGGAAAATTGGTGATCCCCATGGTGGTGGAAGGCGTGGAGGCCATGGCTCTCGTGGATTCAGGATGTAGCCAGACAATTATATGGGAGGACCTCATACCCGGCCTCCAGCTAGCTGAGACTATGGTCCACCTCCAATGCATACATGGTGATGTACAACCCTACCCGACAGCCTGCATAAACTTAGAGGTCTGAGACCGCAAGGAACCACTCCTGGTGGGTATAGCATCCCAGCTAGCATACCCGGTGGTGCTGGGGCAGGACTGGCCTGTGTTTAAAGAGGTCGTAAGAGACTGTGAGTACTGCCCTCCTAAAAAGTGGCGGCCCAGAGTTCTAGGAGGAAAAATGCTGGGGCTTCCCGCAGAGGCCAACCCCCAGGAGGGACTCTCCAGCAGCCCAAACCTGATAGGAAATGCAGATCCCACCGAGGGCCCAACAGAGAGGGACCTACAGGCAGAACTGGAGAGGGAAATAGACTTCCTGCAAGAGCAAAGGGAAGATCAAACTCTGAGTCGGGCCTGGGAGCAGGCCCAAGCCCAAGAGACTGAGGACTCAGAGGGGGCGAGATGCCTTCAAGGACCATGATTTGAAAACTGGAAAGACCGGTTATACCAGATGGTAAGGGACCCCCAGACATGAGAGGAGATCCACCAATTGCTGGTCCCCCGGCGGTTGTGATGAAGCCTTCTACATTTGGCTCGTGGTACCCCACTTGGGTAGAGAAAAGACTTTGCACACTGCTTCTTTTGGGTGGGCCTACATCATGACATCTGGGAATACTGTGTGTCATGCCCAGAATGTCAACAAGTGGGACCCAAGGGGATAGCTAAGGCCCCCCTAATACCTCTGCCAGTCATAGGCATACCCTTTGAAAGGATCGGTCTGGATTTGGTCAGGCCATTGGAGAAGAGTATGACGGGGAACTGGTTCATCTTGGTGATCTTAGATTACGCAACTCAATACACGGAAGCGGTCCCACTCCGAGTAGTGACTCAAAGCATATAGGTGATGAGTTAGTGAAAGTGGTCACCAGGGTGGGAATACCCAAAGAAAACCTGACTGACCAAGTCACTAACGTCTTATCTAAGCTGATTGGAGAACTGTGCTGACTCATGAACATTCAAACTCTCTGGACATCAGTGTACCACCCTCAGACTGATGGACTTGTGGAACGATTCAGCGGTACACTCAAGTCGATGTTACTCAAGTTTGTGGAAGATGACCCGCAATATTGGGACATGCTCTTACCAGTCCTCCTCTTTGCCATAAAAGAAGTCCCCCAAGCCTCAGTGAGTTTTTCTCCCTTTGAACTCCTTTATGGAAGACAGCCTCAGGGCATACTCGATTTGTTGAGAGAAGATTGGGAGGCACAGGAGACTCGGGCACTTGGCACTATTCAGTATGTGTTATGCCTCAGAAAGCGGCTCCAGATAATGGGTGCCTTTGCACAAAAAAACCTTAGATAAGCACAACAAGCCCAAGAAAGGCAGTATAATAAGGGAACAAAGGTACATATCTTTGAACCCGGTGAATGGTTGCTATTATTATTACTCTCATCAGAGTCAAAATTACTGGCCAAGTGGCAGGGCCCCTTTGAAGTGGTACGCTGTGTGGGCCCTGTGGATTATGAGGTCAGACTGTCAGCCCACAGGAAGGAGGAACGCACCTGTCAAGGCTTTTCCCCCACTCTGGTACAATAAATGCAGAAGTGGGGGCCCGCAAAAGTACCCCAAAACTTTCCAGACTTTGGTATAAAACTTCCCCCCAAAATCTTAAAAACCTAGATTTTGGGATAAAAATCTGCTGCCACAACCCAAGCAATGATAAGAAACCAGGGAAGAGATCACTTGGGAAATCTTAGCCCTAAAGTAAAACCCAGGATAAAAAAAACGTAACCAATACCAGGTTAATAAAAAAGAAAGAGAAAGAATTTTTATTATCATCACAATACTCCTGTTACAAGCATAATGACTAGATGGAAAAGTCACCAATTAATATATTCATGGGGGGACCCTCCACGTGCCAAAAGCTTAGTTACAAAGGAGAGGAAAACCCATTTTTAAATTCCCATTCCCAAACCATAAAACAATAAAACCTAACGGATTTATCTAAACTTTACCCTACTTACAGATAGTGAAGAGTCTTTTCTTGGAGTGAGACATTTTGTCTGTTCCCCTCAGTAGCTGGAGAGAAACTGCCCAGGGACAAAGGAGGGAAAAACCAAAAATTCCTTTGTCTCAGTTTGAAATTCCTAGCTACATTTCTATTGGCTGCCCTCTACCTGGTTAGGTTAGGGACATAGTTAACCCCTTAGCCCCAGGCTGCTGGCTAACCCTCATGGTCATGACAGCACCTATCATGTAAACCTGCTAAAAGCTTGGAAGAAGAGAAAGGCCATGATGATTGCCCCAGTACTGACTGAATTGGAGTTGGGTCCTTTAGCAGGCGAACCCTTTGAACCAAAGCTTGTGGAATTGGGGGAAGAACTTAGACCATTTCAGCGAGACGAGGTGCAACAGCTTCTGGGAGACTTCCAAGATGTACTGTCTGCCCGACCCAGACAAACCCACCTGATTTGTCATCATGTTGTGATGGAGCCAGGTCAGAAAGTAAGGGATGCCCATAGGCCCCTACCAAGGAAGATGTGGGATGCCGTAAGGCAAGAGCCCAAGACAATGCTTGAGATGGGCATGATCAAAGAATCCTGGAGCAAGTGGAGGAGCCCTATTGTCCTTGTGCTGAAATCGGATGGAACCATCAGGTTCTGCATTGACTTTCGGAAAGTCAATGTGATATCCTGCTTTGATGCTTACCCAATGCCCTGGGTCGATGAATTGTTGGAATGGCTAGGGGGGGCCAAGTACCTATCCACCATCGACTTAACTGAAGGGTACTGGCAAATACCTCTCACGCCTAATTCAACGGCAAAGATGGCCTTCCTTATACCCTTTGGGCTTTACCAGTTCATTACTATGCCATTTGGACTACATGGAGCAGCTGCCACCTTCCAGAGGCTGATGGATAAACTGCTACAGCCACACGACCAATACGCAGTTGCCTATATAAACAACGTTGTCATCTACAGCAATGGCTGGGAAGAACACCTACACCACCTCAGAGCAATCCTGCAGGCTCTCCAAGAAGCCAGCCTCACGGCAAACCTAGCGAAATGCCACTTCGGGGAGAAGGCGGTGACATACCTCATATACATAGTGGGAGGTGGGAAGAAACATCCAATGATTAATAAAGTCCAGGTATTGTCAGACACACCAACCCCATGAACAAAAAGACAAGTGTGCCAGTTCTTAGGCCTGGTCAGTTGTTACCAACGGTTCATCCCAGACTTTTCAACAATCATGATGTCACTCACAGACCTAACAAAGAATTCTCAGCCCCGTCAAGTAAAATGGATACCGCAGTGTGAGAAGGCCTTCCAGAACCCAAAAAGATGGTTGACCCAGGAACCAATCCTAGTACACTTCCTGATTTTTGGGAAAGAGTTTATACTCCAGACAGATGCTTCTGGAGTAGGGCTCAGAGCCGTCTTATCCCAGAAGATAGATGGGGAAGAACACCCGGTCCTATTCCTGAGTCAGAAATTGTTCCCTAGAGAGACAAAATATTCTACGATTGAAAAAGAGGCATTAGCGGTAAAATGGGCTATCGATGCCTTGAGATATTATCTGCTAGGAACAACTTTCCAGTTGGTGAAAGACCATGCACCCCTCAGATGACTCAACAACATGAAAGACACCAATCCCCGGATCATGCATTTGTACCTCTCCCTGCAACCCTATGACTTCTGCACGTCCCAACGACTGGGGTAGAACCACACTAATGCAGATTTCTTCTCTAGGCAGGGGGAAGAAGAAAGGGAGGGAAAACGCCAGCCGGGTGCCCTGTTATAGGGGAGGGTGTGTGACGGGGAGAGTGTGCCCCACACTGAAGTGGGGGGGGCTAAGACTCTGTGGACGGAGGAAGTCCCACCCCTTTTCCCAGACTGGGCATGCTCCAAGTGCTGGAGCAGCTTGGTTGGAGGGGAGGGGGGGAACCACGAGAGGGGAAGGAGCTCAGGCTGGAGCTCCTGAGCTGCCCTACAGCTGGCCCAGGAGCAACGACCCCAGTAGCAGCTGCCGCAGCCACAACCACCCCAGGAGCAGCGACCCTGGCAGCAGCCACCTCAGCTCCAGCCCCAGTGACAGCCCCAACCAGGGAGTCCATCCACGAGGCTCTGACACGCTGAGCGATGCCCTGAGAGCTGAGCGATGCGCTGAGGACAGTAGGAAGTGGCTCAGGGTGGAGGATTGTCCTCCGGGAGCTCAGCACTCTTTGACCGACATCCCCGCTGAGCAGGCAGTGAAATCCCCACAGCCAACAGGGCCCTGGGCTGGGACCCGGTGGAGTGGGAGGGCCCGGGTCCTCCTACCTCCCCATGCCCCAGTACCCTGCTCCCTAACAGTTTGGGGAGACCTACCTATGTACTAGACTTCTAGGCCAGAGTAACTTTGAGAGCGAGAACTGTGCTTGGTACTAGGCCTGCAGGGCCATATTTACCCTGGTTAGAGGGAACTGTACTTTGGAACTAGGCCCAGAGGGCCATATTTGCCTTGTGAAAAAGGGACATTGACCCCCGACTTTGGGGCATCCCAACTGTCGAGGGGTCCAGCCCTCAACAGGCCGTATTTGCCCTGTGAAAAGGGGACACTGACCCTGACTTTGGGGCGTCCTGACTGTTGAGGGGTTTGGCCTCTCGATGCAGGTCATTAATAAAGATGTTGAACAAAACTGGCCCTAGAACCGATCCTTGGGGCACTCCATTTGAAACCAACCGCCAACCAGACATCGAGCCGACCCAACCTGTAAGGACAGAAATAGTAGTTCAAAACCAGTGGTTTTTAAATTGTCAGTATTACATTCTAAAGGACTTACCTGGAATGTCCACTGTGTCTTGAGTTTATGTATAGCACTGGATAGATAGATTTATACAGAGAGGTAACTAATGTCCGTATTGAGACCAATCCCATTCAACATATTCATAAAAAATCTGGAGAGAGGGGTTAAACAGTGAGATGGCAAAATTTGCATAGGATAAAAAATTGTTAAAGGTAGTAAAGTCCACATCAGACTGTGAAGAGCGTCAAAAGAATCTCACAAAACTGGTAGAGATGCAGCCGTGTTAGTCTGGTCTAGCTGAAACAAAAGACAGAACTATGTAGCACTTTAGGGTATGTCTACACTAGCTCGTTAATTCGAGCTAGGTAGGCAAATCAGGCAACCGGAGTTGCAACTGAAGCCCGGAATTTAAATATCCCAGGCTTTATTTGCATGTTCCCGTCCGGCCGCCATTTTTAAATCCCCCTTAGTTTGAACAAACTGCCCGCGGCTACACGCGGCAGTTTAAAGTTAATCCGAACTAAGTTCTTAGTTCGGATTAACTGTTACTCCTCATTTCACTAAGGACTTAGTTCGGATTAACTTTAAACTGCCGTGTGTAGCCGCGGGCAGTTCGTTCGAACTATGGGGATTTAAAAATGGCGGCCAGACGGGAACATGCAAATAAAGCCCAGGATATTTAAATCCCGGGCTTCATTTGCAACTCCGGTTGCCTGATTTGCCTACCTAGCTCGAATTAACGAGCTAGTAGACATACCCTTAAAGACTAACAAGATGGTTTGTTAGGTGATGAGCTTTCGTGGTCCAGACCCACTTCCTCAGATCAATATGTGGAAGAAAATTGGCACAACCATATATACCAACGTGATACAATCAAAAAAAAGTAAACACATATAAAAATGACGAATCGGGTTTAAGAACAGAGGAAGGGGTGAGGGGGGGAAGGTTAGTGTCTGTGGGGTAATGACATTGGGGTGATAATTGGGGAAGCTATCTTTGTAATGGGTGAGATAATTAGCATCTTTGTTGAGACCTATACATAAAGTGTCAATGACCTTAAAACATGCATATTGCTTCAGAGCGATTTTAACTCCAGACTTCAAAGAGAAGCTTCAGAATTGTCATTCATGCTTAAATTTGACACTTTATATATGGGTCTCAACAAAGATGCTAATTATCTCACCCTTTACAAAGATAGCTTCCCCAATTATCACCCCTAATGTCATTACCTCACAGACACTAGCCTTCCCCCCCTCACCCCTCCTCTGTTCTTAACCCTGATTCGTCATTTTTATATGTGTTCACTTTTTTTTTATTGTATCACGTTGGTATATATGGTTGTGCCAATTTTCTTCCACATATTGATGTGAGGAAGTGGGTCTGGGCCACGAAAGCTCATCACCTAATAAACCATCTTGTTAGTCTTTAAAGTGCTACATAGTTCTGTCTTTTGTTTCACAAAACTGGGTGAGGCTATGTCTAGACTGCAGAGTTTTTCTGGGATACCAAAGGTATCCCAGCAAAACTCTGCCACGTTCAGGGAACGTGACGGCTTTTTCGGAACAGTTTCCGAAAAGGTGTGCATGTTCTTTCAGCATTCCTGTATTCCTCATTTTATGAGGAATAAGGGATGTTCCGAAAGAGGAGGTTTTCCAATATTTGGCCCCATGTAGACAGGCCAAATGTTGGAAAAGCCTCTTCCAAAAAAACAAGTGGACAAAGATATGCAATCTGCGTATTTTTTTCTGAAAAAAAACTTGGCAGTGTAGACATAGCCTGACTGGGCAACAAAATGGCAGATTAATTTTGATATTGATAAATGCAAAGTAATGCACATTGGAAAACATAATCCCAACTATACATACAAAATGATGGGGACTAAGTAAGCTGTTACGACTCAAGAGAGAGATCTTGGAGTCACTGTGGATAGTTCTCTGAAAACATCCACTCAGTGTGCAGCGGCAGTCAAAAAAGCAAAGAGAATGTTGGGAATCATTAAACAAGGGATAGAGAATAAGACAGAGAATATCTTACTGCCTCTATATAAATCAGTGGTGCGCCTACATCTTGAATACTGCATGCAGATGAGGCACTTCATCTCAAAAAAGATATCTTGGCACTTGAAATATCCCAGAAAAGGTCAACAAAAATTATTAGGGGTTAGGAAAGGGAGCCATATGAAAAAAGATTTTAAAAACTGGGACTTTTCAGCTTAGAAAAGAGGAGGATAAGGGGGGATATGATAGAGGTCTATAAATCATGACAGGTATGCAAGGGTGGTGTTTCGGGAACGGGGGGGGGGGCGGGGAGCAGCAGCCATACTGAGCTTCCTTCACCAGCCAGGTGAGAGAGGCATGCACAGAATGCAAGTACTTTCCCCTCATTCCCTGATAGTCCAGGGAACAGGATGAAAAGCTAGCCATGTCCCGGAGTGCGTGGCTTCTGTCTCCCCTACCTTCCCAAAACTATACCCTTGCAGGTATGGAGAAAGTGAATAAGGAAAAGTTATTTACTTGTTTCTATAACACAAGAACTAGGGGTTACCAAATGAAATCAATAAGTAGTAGGTTTAAAACAAACAAAAGGAAGTATTTCTTCACACAATGCAAAGTGAACCTGTGGAACTCCTTGACAGAGAATGTTGTGAAAACCAGGACTTTAACAGGGTTCAAAAAAGAACTAGATAAATTCATAGCAGATTGATCCATCATTGGCTATTATTAGTATGGCTGTTCTTATGATCTTAAAGCCTCAATTCAGGAAAGCTTCTGTATTTAGGAAGGGCCCTTAAGCAGGTATTTAAGTCCTAGGGTATGTCTACACTGCCACCCTAGTTCGAACTAGGGTGGCTAATGTAGGCATTCCAAGTTGCAAATGAAACCCGGGATTTAAATATCCCGGGCTTCATTTGCATCTTGCCGGGCGGGTGCCATTTTTAAATCCCCTTAGGTCGAACTCCGTGCCCGCGGCTACATGCGGCATGGAGTAGGTAGTTCGAATTAGGATCTCTAATTCGAACTACCGGTACACCTAACGAGGTGTACACCTAATGAGGAGTACCGGTAGTTCGAATTAGAGATCCTAATTCGAACTACCTACTCCGTGCCGCGTGTCGCCGCGGGCACGGAGTTCGACCTAAGGGGATTTAAAAATGGCGCCCGCCCGGCAAGATGCAAATGAAGCCCGGGATATTTAAATCCTGGGCTTCATTTGCAACTTCGAATGCCTACATTAGCCACCCTAGTTCGAACTAGGGTGGTAGTGTAGACATACCCCTATTGGCTTCACTGGGGTTTAAGCACATGCTTTAGTGCTGTCTTGAATCTGGGCCTGTAAGACTGTTTTAAAAAGACCAAGAGAATAAAATCCAGAATTGCTACAACGTATTAGATCATTGCTTAACCCACTGAAGGAGTGCATCAGCTAACAGATTTTGTAGAGGTGATGTCTTGTAATAACTGGGGTACACATTGGTCTTTGAATATACATGGCATTTTTTCATAACATGAGTTATTATTCAGAAAATGGATTATAGTGTGTAAAGCTTTCCAGTTCTCCATCGGCTTTAGAAAATATTCACGGAAGCATGTGGTATTTGATGAACTCTTTGAAATGTTTTCTTTGGATTGGGTATCTTGTTGAATTTTGATTCCAGAAATATACATTAGTAGCAGTTAAGTAATGATGGATTAGCAATTTCCTATCATTTTGTTAGACTTATCATTATTTTAAGTTTGTGCCAGTTAAATAATTCTACAGGGGCATTGATTTATTTGGAAATTAAAAGCATTTGAAAGCAAATTTTGAAATGAAGATAGTTTTAAACAGAAAAAGTAAGTTCATTCTTTTCAAAAAATACCATTTCCAAGCTGTGGCAACTTCAAAAGTCTTCTCACTCTGTCAACACAGCTTGGGTTGAAGTGAGCGGTTTCTAAAATCTGATGCAGAGCTCTTTGCTTCTGCAGTGCAGTTATTAGAAGTGTCACTATACTACCAAGCTAGTTTGGGCTTCCTAATTCTGTATTCATCTATGGCTGAGCTGTCCTGATTAAGACTGTCAGGAATGATCCCTTTATGACTTTTGATGAAATACTTAAATCTTCATTGAAGCAGGCACTGGAACCTGGGTCTACCCAGGTGAGTGTCTTAATCACGGGGCTATAGAGTCATCTGCATTCTCTCTCCTCCCACCCCTCTCATGAACATTTAAGTATTTTATACAAAATGGAACAGTATCTACAGGAAAGACAGAGGCTATGGTTGTGTCTACACTACAAAGAAAAGTCGGAAAAAGATACGCAAATTGCAAAACGCAATTTTCGTATCTTTTTCCACTTTTCTTCCGAAAGAGGCTTTTCTGACATTTGGCCCGTCTACATCCCTTCTTTCAGAACATCCCTTCTTTCTCATAGAATGAGGTTTACTGGGGTGCCGAAAAAACGTGACTGCTTTTCCGAATTTTTTTTCAGAAAAGCAGACACATTCCTTGGATGCGGCAGAGCTTTTCCAGGATACCGGAGGTATCCCGGAAGAGTTCTGTAGTCTAGACGTACCCTACGTCTAGATTGCAAGCTTCTTTCTGAATAAGCTTTTCCGGAAGAGATCTTCCGGAAAAGCTTATTTTGAAATAGTGAATCCACACAGTAAAAGCGTAACGAAAAAGCAATGTACTTTTTGAAAAGATAGCACCCACTAATTGGATGCTATCTCACATTTAAGGCCACCTGGAACCTGTTCAGGCAGGGCACTAGGTCAGTAGTTGCTTCCGGGCGCTGTTGCCTAAGGCATGGGTGGCAGGTTTGTATAATTTTTGGTGGTGCCCCATTAGCCACTCCCACTGGCCCCCGTTAGCCCCCCTCCTGGCACCCGTTAGCCATGCCCGCTGCCCCCCCTGTTAGCCATGCCTCTGGAGGTAACACGCTTGGGGCAAGACAGACACATGACCAGAAGTAAAAGGTGTCATATCACCCCTCTAGAAGGGCTTTTCCCACCATCCTCCTGCCAACAGGGATTAGTTTGGCCCCTATCAAACCCCCCTCATTCAACTATCCTGCAGTTGCATTAACCCAATGTGTGTGACATTAACTCGGGGGCAGAGAGGCTGGGGGAAGTGTTCCCTCTAAGGCTATGTCTACACTCGTGGCTTCTTGCGCAAGTACAGCCATTCTTGTGCAAGAACCCACAGAGCATCCACACTGCCCGCCTGCTCTTGCGCAAGGAAATTTACAGCACGGTGTGGTAAGAGAGGGCGTCTTGCGCAAGAGCTATGCTCTTTTCTAACAGGTGTAAGCTCTCTTGCGCAAGAGGGCAGTGTGGATGCTCGGCAGGGATTTCTTGCGCAAGAAACCCCTATGGCTAAAATGGCCATCGGAGCTTTCTTGGGCAAGAGAGCGTCCACACTGCCATGGATGCTCTTGCGCAAAAGCACAGCTCGCACATGGCAGTGTGGACGTGTTCTTGCGCAAGACTTCTTGCACAAGAACCCTTGTGCAAGATGTTCTTGTGCAAGAAACTGCCAGTGTAGACATAGCGTAAGAGTTTCCTCCCGTGAGCAGAATGAATTTTGTGTTGTGTACCAGTACTGAGTTCATGGGGCTTGTTTGGATGTGCCACTGTGGCACCCAAGTTATTAATAAATATTTTTAAACCTTTACCTTTTCTCTCTGCTGCCGTGTCTCCTCCCCTTGTTCCATCAGCTCCCCTGGTGCCTGCTGCCCCCCAACCCCTAACCCTCCTCTGCTGTCCTGACTCCTGCCCTTCTCACTGCCCTCAGCCCTCCTGCAACCTCCACCAGCCCTTCTCTCTCCCTTGTGCCCACTCCTCCAGTAGCCCCACTCTGATCATGTGAGCTACCCTTCCTCATCCCCTCTTCTAACACCTTCCTCATCCCCTCTTCTAACACCTCCCTCTACACACCTGCCCTGCCTCTCTCCTCTGGTGCTGGTCTCTCCCCTGCAGGTGTCTGCCCTTCTGCTTCACCCCCAGAATCTCCTGGCACCTGTATCTTCCCTTACCCCTGCACCTTCCTGGTGCCTCCCCCTTCCCTCACTGCCCCTGCCCCCTTTGCCCTCTTTTCCCCTGATGCCCACCCCCTCACCACCCTCTGCCCCCATTCCCCTCATGCTCCTCTGTGCCCTCACACATGACTTGCTCCATCCCTGCCTTCCGCATGCCCACCCCTTCTTTTAAGCCTTCTCCCAGCACCTCCCCCTCCAGCCCCCAATGCCCTTACCCTCTCCCCTCCCAGCATCACCCTGTCCCCCTCCCACTGACACCTCCCTTCCTGCCCTTTTCTTCATTGTCTGCACTTGGCCCCCTGGCATTTGTCTCTCCTCTACCCTGTCCCTTTGGTGCCTTCCCCTTTCTTCCCCCTCTACCCCCCCCCTCCGCACAAGCCCCTTCCTCTTCCACCCCTTCCCCTTTCTTCCCACTCCACCCTCCCCCTCTGCACAAGCCCCTTCCTCTCCCAGCCCTTCCCCTAGTTTTCTCCCTCCTCCTCCCCTACCTTCTGCCTTCCACTTTGCGGGGCCGGAGTCTGCGCTCCGCCCCAGAAGTCCCCGAACTCCGAACCCACAATTCAGCTGTGCGGCGCAACGCACCGCCGAGCAGTTTTAAAGTCATGGGCCGTGATGTCACGTCACGTTGTGCCTGGCGTCTCCCCGGCCACCTGTTTGAGCACGCCGCGCATGGCAGCAGCAGCCGTCAAGGGGAGCTGAGTGAAAGTTGCGCATGGCAGGGACGGTCCGGGGTCGGGGTCGGGGCCGGGGCCAGGGGAGAGACGCGCTAGGGCCGGGGTGGGAGGACACGCGGGGGGGCTAGGGCCCGCTCCAAGCAGGGCCAGAGAGACCCAGCTCCAAATATTGCTGGAGCAGGGCCCCCAGCTCTGGATATTGCTGCAGCATGGGCACCATGAGCCCATATAACTCGCCGCCCATGGCCTAAGGCTATCTGAGACGTGTACATAAAGGGACCCCCCCCCCACTCCCGGACAGCTGTTTCTCAGGTTCTTCTGCTTACTTGCCTACCTCTCTGAGGGACAGCAAAGCATTTGCAGTGAGTGCTCTGGTTGCCCAGCTTTTGGACACACAGCATATTCCTTCTCATGGAGCCGGAGCTGTCTCTGGGCATGCGATGGCCCCACACTGCCATGCTGCAATTTCTGCAGCAGTTTGTGTAGGCTGCCTTCATGGTCCTCCAGGAGCTCAACACTGAGTTCATCATTGAAACCTTCTCCCTGTGTGCAGGAACAAGGCCCTTGCAACTGCACTCCGCAGTAGAAAGAAGGTTCTAGAGGCTGGACACCTGTTCCAATTGGTGGGACTGGCTGGTCATGGAACTATGGGACGACCAGCAGTAGCTCCAAAACTTCTGCAGGAGGAAGGCCACCTTCACAGAGCTGTGTACTTGGCTCGCCCCTGCCCTCCGACGATGGGACACCCAGATGCGACCCGCCAACCCCCTGAAAAAGTGGGTCGCTATTGCTGTCTGGAAGCTTGCCACCACAAACATCTACTGGTCTGTGAGCAACCATTTTGGCATGGGAAAGTCCACCATTGGGGCCCTCCTCATGGAGGTAAAGCATTCTCGGGCTGCACTCCCTGTGGCGGGGGGGGGGTACTGAAAAGGGAGACCGTAGGGAAAGAGAGGTGTGGGGGATGGGCTGGGGGTGGAGGGTAGCCCCATCCCCAGGGGGTTCTGTCGTCCCGCCCTCACACAGCCCTGTGGGGGAAACAGCCTCATAGGGGGTGGCTCCTGGGGTGTTGGGGAGGAGGGAGATGGGGTCTCGGGCACCTCCCAAGGGCTTAGGCACCCCCCTCTGATTCTCTGTTTTGTGTGTTTATTTGTCTCCTTCTGCAGGTGGTGAGGGCCATCAACTCCGTCCTGCTGCACAGGGTCATCTGGCTGGGAGACATGGACCCCATCATGGCTGGATTTGCTGCCCTGGGCTTCCCAAACTGCAGAGGGGCCATAGAAGGCACCCATATTCCCATCCAAGCACCACAACATCGAGCTGCCCAATACATCAACCAAAAGGGCTATTTTTCCATGGTGCTGCAGGCCCTGGTCAACTATCGTGGACAGTTCACGGACACTTTTGTCAAGTGGTCGGGCAGGGTGCACGACGTCCACATTTTCAGAAATTCCAGCCTCTATGAGAAGATGAAGGCTGGCACATTCTTCCCCCAGCGTGACTTTCAGGTTGGGGACGTGCAGATGCCACTGTGCATCATGGGGGACGCAGCCTGCCCCCTCATGCCGTGGCTGATGAAGCCATACACCAGCCACCTGGACCTCAACAGGGACTGATTCAATGCTTGCCTAGGCAGGGCCCTCATGCAGGTGGAATGCGCCTTTGGGTGTTTAATGGCATGGTTTAGGTGCCTCCTGACCCGCCTCCATGTGGGGGAGCATAACATCCCCGAAGTGGTCTCTGCGTGTTGTGTTCTCCACAACATTGTGGAGAGCAAGGAGGCCTTCCTACCGGTGTGGGGGGGCAGAGGCCAGCCAGGAGGGAAGGGTCTTCGAGCAGCCATGCATAGCTGCCATCTACCAGGCCCATCAATTGGGGGTGTGCATTCGGGAGGCCCTGAGGGAGAGTTTCCCCTCTCCCCACGGCCTCTCCACTAGGGGCCTTTCCCGCAACAACCTCTCCCTTCCCTGTACAGTCAATAAAAACAATGGCTTTCTTTTCAAAACATTAATTTATATTTTGTTTTTAAGTAAAAGTAACTGGGGGGGGGGAGGGGCTCAGAACCTGGATAGGGAGAGGGAAGAGGACGGGGCTCAGGGCTGGGAGTGGTGTGTGGTGTCTCTGAAAGTTCCGCCTTGGGTCCAGGGACCTCAGTGACCTTGAGGGTGGGTGGGGCCTGGGGCAACAGGGGGGGTAAACAGGAGAAAGGGCTGGAGTGGAGCCAGGCATGGGAGGGGGAGGGGGCATAGGTGGGGCAGGAGCAGGGGGGCTGGGGTCAGGATCAGGAGCAGGAGCAGAGGAGCCTGGGGGGGGCAGGAGCAGGGGCAGGAGCAGGGACATTGAGCGTCCTCCCGGACCTTCTGGGTCAGGGTATGTTGCATGTCCCAGAGGATGGCCACGTGCTCTCTCATGAGGTCCTCTTGGACTGTCTGGTGTTTGTGGCTCCCCTGGGTTCAGGCGGCTGCCTCAGCTGGCAGTGATTGCCCCTCAGCAATGGCTGGTCTGGCTGTGGAGAATAAATAGGGAGAGGTGGTCAGTCATCCATGCAGACACTATCCCTGAATCTGTGCCTTCCTCTGTGAGCTGCGAGCAACAGTCCTTGGGCCACAAGATGGTGATGTACCAGGAGCAAGGCCATGTGTGGCCTGAACAGCAGGCCCTGCCTCACAGGGGCCCCGAGGTGCCCAGGGGACCATGCTTCCTGCCCACCCGTCTCATGGACAAGCAGGCAAAGGAAGTGTCCATCCACACTAGGATCCCATGGGAGGGAGAGGGGCCTGGCAGCGCTGTCCACAGGAGTGGGTGGTGCCTCGAGCATGCAGGCATGCTCAAGTGACATGTGCAGCACTTCTCAGTCTGTGTGTGTGTGTGTGCGTGTGCCCTTGTCCCCAGCCTGTTTCCAGTGTGGCTGGTGGTGGGAGGGCATCCCCCCTGGGGATCAGATGTGTGTGTGGCCTCCCCAGTGCTTGTGAGCAGGAGCCGGGGGGGTACTCTGGGGCTACCTCGTGGGCTCACACGGAAGAGACTGCTGCTGCACTTGCTTCCACATGCACGGACTGTAACACAATGTCCAGACCAAGAAGGCCGAGCAACAATCGCACCCCATCCCCCTCAGCACCTGCTGCCCCCACCCTGTGTGTGTGAAAATCTAAGAGCACTCACCTGCTGATCCCTCCCTGGCCTTGGAGGATGCCTAACCAAGAGAGGAAAGAGCATCTTCATGGGCAGGCTTGCAAACCTACTGAGGAGGGCTTTAAACTAGGTTCTTTGGGGGATGGTGACCCTGAGGTAAGTGAGGAAGTTGGACACCAGGAAGAATCACAAGGAGGAACGAGCAACAATGGAGGGACCCCTGATTCGGATGGAGAAGGCAGGGTGATCAACTGGTTATCTAAGGTGTTTGTACACAAATGGGAGAAGCCAGGGAAACAACCAGGAAGAATTAGAAGCCCTGCCCCAGGTGAAGAACTATGATTTGATTGGAATAACGGAGACATGGTGGGATGACTTGCATGACTGGAGCACTGTCATGGAAGGGTATAAACTGTTCAGGAAGAACAGGCGGGGGAGAAAAGGAGGAGGAGTTCCATTGTATATAAGGGTATGTCTACATTAGCCCCCTAGTTCGAACTAGGGAGGCTAATGTAGGCATTCGAAGTTGCAAATGAAGCCCAGGATTTAAATATCCTGGGCTTTATTTGCATCTTTCCATCCGGGCACCATTTTTAAATCCCCCTAGTCCGAACTAACTGCCTTGTGGAATGAAGTGTAACAGTTAACTCGAACTAAGGACTTACTTCGAGTTAATGTTTGACTGCTGCATGTAGCCTTGGGCAGTTAGTTCGGACTAGGGGGATTTAAAAATGGCGCCTGGACGGGAAGATGCAAATAAAGCCTGGGATATTTAAATCCCAGACTTCATTTGCAACTTTGAATGCCTACATTAGCCTCCCTAGTTCAAACTAGGGGGCTAGTGTAGACATACCCTAAGAGAGCAGTATGATTGCTCGGAGCTCAAGTAATTAGAGGGAGAAAAGACTGTTGAGAGTCTATGGGTTAAATTTAGAGGTGCATGCAACAGGGGTGATGTTGTGGTTGGTGTCTGCTATAGACTGCCGGATCAGGTGGATGAGGTAAATGAAGCTTTCTTTGGACAACTGAGAGAAGCTTCCAGATCGCAGGCCCTGGTTCTCTTGGGAGACTTTAATCACCCTGACATCTGTTGGGAGACCAAGACAGTAGTACACAGACAATCCAGGAAGTTTTTGGAGAATGTTGGGATAACTTCTTGGTACAAGTGCTGAAGGAACTGACCAAGGGCCATGTGCAGCTTGACCTGCTGCTCGAAAACAGGGAGGAACTAGTAGGGGAAGTAGAGGTGGGTGACAACCTGGGAAGCAGTGATCATGAGATGATAGATTTCAGGATCCTGACCAAAGAAAGAAAGGAGAGTAGCAAAATACACACCCAGGACCTCAGAAAAGCAGACTTTGACTCCCTCAGAGAACTGATGGGCAGGATCCCCTGGGATGCTTACATGAAGGGGAAAGGAGTCCAGGAGAACTGGCAGTATTTCAAAGAAGCCTCATTAAAGGCACAGGAAGAAACCATCCCGATGCGCAGCAAGAAAAGCAAATATGTTAGGCGACCAGATTGGCTTACTGGGGACATCCTTGGTGAGCTTAAACACAAAAAGAAAGCTTACAAGAAGTGGAAACTTGGACAGATGACTAGAGAGGAGTATAAATATATTGCTCGAGAATGAAGGGGAGTTATCAGGAAGGCAAAAGCACAATTGTAATTGCAGCCAGCAAGGGATGTGAAGGGGAACAAGAAAGGTTTCTGCAAGCATGTTAGCAATAAGAGGGTGATCAGAGAGGGTGTGAGACCCTTACTGGATGAGGGAGGTAACCTAGTGACAGATGATGTGGGAAAAGCTGATGTACTCAATGCTTTTTTTGCCTCTCTCTTCACAGACAAGGTCAGCTCCCAGACAAATGCACTAGGCAACGCAGTATGGGAAGGAGGTGGACAGCCCTTGGTGAGGAAAGAACAAATTAGGAACGATTTAGAAAAGCTAAATATACACAAATCCATGGGCCCGGATTTAATGCCTCCGAGGGTTCTGAGGGAGTTGGCAAATGTCATTGTGGAGGCTTTGGCCATTATCTTTGAAAACTCGTGGAGATTGGGAGAGATCCCGGATGATTGGAAAAAGGCAAATGTTGTGCCCATCTTTAAAAAAGGGAAGAAGGACAATCTAGGGAACTACAGACCAGTCAGCCTCACCTCAATCCCCAAAAAATCATGGAGGGAATCCTCAAAAAATCCATTTTGAAGCACTTGGAAGAGGGGAAAGTGATCAGGAATAGTCAACATGGATTCACCAAGGGAAAGTCGGGCTTGACCAATCTGATTAGCGTCTGTGATGAGGTAACTGGCTTGGCGGATATGGGAAAGTCAGTGGATGTGATACACCTTGACTTTAGCAAAGCTTTTGATGAGGTCTCCCACAATATTCTTGCCAGCAAGTTAAGGGAGTATGGATTGGATACATGGACTATAAGATGGATAGAAAGCTGGCTAGACTGTCGAGCCCAACGGGTAGTTATCAACTGTCAGGTTGGCAGTTAGTTTCTAGCAGAGTGCCCCAAGGATCAGTTCTTGGACTGGTTTTGTTCAACATCTTTATTAATGACCGAGATGAGGGGATGGATTGCACCCTCAGCAAGTTTGCAGATGACACTAAGCTAGGGGGAGAGGTAGATATGCTGGAGGGCAGGGATAGGGTCCAGAGTGACCTGGACAGATTAAAGGATTGGGCCAAAAGAAATCTGATGAGGTTCAACAAGGACAAGTGTAGAGTCCTGCACTTGGGATGGAAGAATCCCAAGCATTGTTACAGGCTGGGGACTGACTGGCTAAGTAGCAGTTCAGCAGAAAAGGACCTGGGTATTACAGTGGATGAGACGCTGGATATGAGTCAACAGTGTGGTCTTGTCGCCAAGAAGACTAATGGCATATTAGGGTGCATTAGGAGGAGCATTGCCAGCAGATCCAGAGAAGTGATTATTCCCCTTTATTCGGCTCTGGTGAGGCCACATCTGGAATATTGTGTCCAGTTCTGGGCGTCCCAGTATAGAAAGGATGTGGACGCATTGGAGAGGGTTCAGTGGAGGGCGACCAAAATGATTAGGGGGCTGGAGCACATGACCTATGAGGAGAGACTGAGGGATTTGGGTTTGTTTAGTCTGCGGAAGAGAAGAGTGAGGGGGGATTTGATAGCAGCCTTCAACTTCCTGAAGAGAGGTTCCAAAGAGGATGGAGAAAGGCTGTTCACAGTAGTGACGAATGGCAGGATCAATGGTCTCAAGTTACAGTGGGAGAGGTCGAGGTTGGATATTAGGAAAAACTATTTCACTAGGAGAGTGGTGAGGCACTGGAATGGGTTACCTACGGAGGTGGTAGAATCTCCATCCCTAGAGATTTTTAAGTCTCGGCTTTACAAAGCCCTGGCTGGGTTGATTTAATTGAGATTGGTCCTGCCTTGGGCAGGGGGCTGGACTTGATGACCTCCTGAGGTCTCTTCCAGCTCTATGATTCTATGACGCCTGCGAGACATCCAGGCCCTTGCGTACTGGCTCCAGACTGAGGGTGACCATGCTGGCCATCTCCAGTTCGTTGTCCTTCTCTTCCTCCTCCTGGCCAGGGATCCCCAGGTGGGTGGTAACTCCAGCAGCAAGTCCACCAGTAGGGGTGGGGAAAGGTGAATCACCCCACAGGATGCAGTGCAGCTCTGTGTAGTAGGGGCAGGAGTGGTGTCCTGGCCCTGAGTGAGAGCTGCACTCCCTGGCCCTTGCATAGCCCTCCAGAGCTCTTTAACTTTTCTCCAAACCTGCTTGAGGCTCCTGGGGCGGTGGCTCATCGCGGCCGGAGCCTCAGCCATCTGGCTGTAGATGTCCATGTTACGCCTTTGGGAGCAGAGATCCTGGAGGGTCTTCTCCTCACCCCATACCTCCAGGAGGACCAGGATCTCCACCCCAGACCATGACAGCACATGCCTCTTCTGGCCCCGGCAGGCTCCCTGTGAGGGCCAGGAGGGTTGCGGAGGGCTTGTGGCTGGGCCATGGGTCCCAATGTTTGTGGCAGGGTGAGCCACACAATGAGGTGCAGCTCCCAGGGCCGGCTTTCTGCCACAAGGCTTGTCCTGGGTGCCTGCGGCTTTAAGAGCTGGCAGGAGACAGGAACTATAGAGTTGTGATGACTTTGGATGGAGTGGCCAGCAGGGCACCTGTGTCATTTCCTTGAAGCCTCTTTTTTTCGAAAGAACTCTCTCTTCCACATCCACACACTCCTTTCTCAGGGTGGCTGTGTCTAGACTGGCCAGTTTTTGCGCAAAAGCGGCTACTTTTGCGCAAAAACTTGCCAGCTGTCTACACTGGCCGCTTGAATTTGCGCAAGAGCACAGATGTTCTAATGTAAGAAATCAGTGCTTCTTGTGCAAATACTCTGACGCTCCCGTTCGGGCAAAAGTCCTTTTGCGCAAAAACTTTTGCGCAAAAGGGCCAGTGTAGACAGCTCAGATTTGTTTTGCGCAAAAAAGCCCCGATGGCTAAAATGGCGATTGGGGCTTTCTTGTGCAAAAGTGCGTCTAGATTGGCCACGGACGCTTTTGCACAAAAAGTGCTTTTGCGCAAAAGCGTCCATGCCAATCTAGACGCTCTCTTGTGCAAATACTTTTAACGGAAAAATTTTCCGTTAAAAGCATTTGCGCAAATCCATGCCAGTCTAGACATAGCCGGTGTGTCGAGACTACAGGGTTTTTTTAAAAAAAAGTAGCGTTTTTTCAAAAAAACTTCCCCTGCATCTAGACTGCTGCCGCGTTCTTTCAAAAGTACACCAAAAGAATGCGGCAGTTTTTTCTACCGCGGCAAACCTCGTTTTATGAGGAAGAGTACCTTTTTTCGAAAGTGCTTTTTTTGAAAAAAGGTGCTATGTAATGCAAACTGTGCTTTTTTGAAAGAGAGCATCCAGACTGCCTGGGTGCTCTCTTTCGAAAAAGCAGCTTGCTTTTTCTAAAGTACTGGTTGTAATCTAGATGCTCTTTTTCAAAAGAGGCTTTTTCGAAAGTATCTTTTGAAAAAGCCTCTTTTGAAAGAGGCTTGCAGTCTAGACAGCCTCAGAAAAAGCTTTTTTGGAAAAAAGCTTCTTCCTCATAGAAAGAGGTTTGCTGCTATCGGAAAAAACCCTCCCTTCTTTCAACTTTTTGTTGAAAGAACGCAATTGCTGTGTGGACACAAATATTGTTTTTCTGGAATAACGGTTGTTATTCCGGAAAAATGCTGCAGTGTAGACATACCCAGAGATGCACCCCAGAATAACCTGTAGGCCAGGGCTTAGAACACTCACCTAGGGAGGAGGGAGACTTGGGTTCACCCTGCATATCCCAGGTGAGCTTTCTAATCACTAAGGGCATGTCTATGCAGCACGGCAAAAGTCTAATTAAGATACACAACTTCAGCTATGTCAATTGCATGGCTGAAGCTGAAATAGCTTAACTTGGCTTCTGGCACTGTCTGTACAGCAGGAAGTTGAAGGAAGAACACTCTTCCTTCAACGTCCCTCACTCCTCGTAAAATGAGAGTTACAGGAGTTTGTGTAAGAACTCCCCCAGCTTGCAATTATTTCGAAATAATGGCTTGCAGTGTAGACACGCACTTTGTTATTTCAAAATAATGTCAGTTATTCCAAATTAACGCTGCTATGAAGACGTACCCTGAATGTAAAGAGGGCATTGCCCCATCCTCCTGTAGCTGTGTTTTATGTGGGGCCCAATCGAGCAGCTATGGTCTTGGGCAGCTTCTGAGGGTATGTCTACACTACAGAGTTTTGTCAACAAACAGCTGTTTTTCCAACAAAACTTGAGTTACGTCCACACTGCAACTGCATTCTTTCGAAAGTACATTCAAAGAACAGAGGGGTTTTTCTGACAGTGGTACTCCTCTTTCTACGAGGAAGAAGCCTTTTTCCGAAAGAGCTCTTTCAGAAAAAAGGTGTGTGTGGATGGGGAGGAGGGTTTTCTTTCGGAAGAAGAGGCCTCCAGGAAATAACATAGGTGCCCTGGTGAACACTCTGTCCATACTAATCACAACTCTATAATTCCTGTCTCCTTCCATCTCTTAAAGCTGCAGGCACACTGGACAAGCCTTGTAGCAGGAAGCTGGCCTGACAGCAGCACCCTGACCACATGGCTGTCCCTGCCACAGGCCTTGCCACCCATGGTGGAGCCATAAGCCCCCTGCGACCCTCCTGGCCCTCGCAGGGAGCAGCCCCAGGGGTTCCAGGACCCACCCAGGGGGATCAAGGGCACCCTCCTGGTCTGGAGCAGAGATCCTCTCCCTCCTCGAGCTGTGGGGCAAGGAGGAGACATTGCAGGATCTCCTTTCCAAGTGCCGCAATGCTGAGATCTTAGAGCGCACAGTTGAGTCCCTGGTAGACACTCACCCCGGACCTTGGAACAGGTCCGGAGTAAGGTGAAAGAGCTCCATCAGGGATATCTGAGGGCCAGAGAGCACAGCTCATGCTCAGGGGCAGGACCCCACACCTGCTCCTATTTCCAGGAGCTGCACCGACTCCTAAGGGATGGAGAAACATCTTCCCCACCTGTCATTGAGGACTCCGGACTCGAGACCCCCATCATCACCTGGTTGGAGGTCATGGCAGAGGAGGAGGAGGACCAGGGCCAGCAGGAGGAGGAGGAGGAGATGGACACTGTTGCCCTGTCCCTGGAGCTGGTGCCTGTCAGCCAGGTTGTCTCCCAGGCCTTGTCTGATGCCAGGGAGGGATCTTCAGGTGAGTGCTCTCAGTTTGTCACACACACAGGGCGGGGAAGGTGGGCTCACAGGGGGTGGACTGCTCAGGCTGGACATTGTTTGGGCTGCTTAGGCTGGACATCATGCTGCAGTCTGTGCATGTGGAAACATGTGCAGCGTTAGTGTGCAGTACGTGGACTCAGCAAGCAGCCCCTGAGCATGGGTGGGATCCTGCTGCCAGGCTCAGGGGAGGCCACACACACATCTGGCCCCGGGGGGCCCTCCCAGCTGCTGCCATGGCTAGAAGCAGGCTAGCCACAAGGGTGCAGGCATGACCCTGGAAACCCTGAGCAGTGCCGCACACAGCACCCGGGCATGCCTGCACATGCGAGATACCACCCACTTCCGCAGGCAGCGCTGAGAGCCGTAGGTGTGTGTGCAGACCCCAGGGAGAGCCAGGCTGTGCAGGCCACACATGGCCTTGCTCCCGGGACATCCCCCTCCTCTGGCCCCAAGACTGCTGGTCGCTGCTCACAGAGGAGGGCACGGCCTCAGGGACAGTGTCTGCAGGGATGACTGACCGCCTCTCCCTCTTTGTGGTCTCCACAGCTGGACCAGTTGGAAAGTGCACCAGGGTCCAGGAAGATCTCAAGAGCCAGCATGTCAATGTCCTGCTCGACATGCAGCAGACCCTGGTGGAGAAGATCCACAAGGATGCTGCGTGATGCAACTGTGCCTGGGGCCAGCTCATGCAGCAGTGTGATAGCATGAGTGCCGTCATGACAGAAATGATGGCACACCCGCCCACTGTTGCTCCTCCTGCCTAATACCCTCCTGCCCCCCGCTATGCCCATTCCCCCTACTCCTATGCAATGCCTCTGATCCTTCCCTCGGTGATGCCCATGCCCCCTCCCCTTGCCCCCCGCCATCCCTGACCCTGCTCCAGCCCCCCCTCCTGCCCATCACCCAACCCCAACTCTGATGATGTCCCCGCACCCGAGGTGGCACATCTAGCTGCCCCCCCATGCCACTCCAAGCCCCACTCTCTCTCCAGGTTATGAGCCTCCTTTCCCCTGCCCACCATTTTTTAATGAAAGATAAATACAGACTTCATTTTGTTGGAAACCAAACAGGTGTTTTTATTGAGACGTCAGGGAAGGGGTAAAGGGAGGGGTTGTATTGGGAAAGGGATGGGGCAGCATGCCAGAGACCCATATTGAGGAGGCCCAGAGGACACTTACTGGGGTCCTTGAGAGAACCTCTCCCTCAGGGCCTCCTGGATGCACACTCCAGCCTGATGGCCTGGCAGATGGCAGCTGTCTGGGGCTGCTTGAAGGGTCTGCCCCCACCCTGGGAGGAAGGCCTCCCTCTTCCTCTCCACAATGTTGTGGAGGACACAACATGCCGTGACCACCTCATCCAGGCAGGTGAGCAGGCACCTGAACTGCACCTTGAGGCGGCTGAAGGTGCACTCGATCTGGATCCTGGCCCGGTTCAGGTGGGCATTAAATTGGTCCCTGCTCAGGTCCAGGTGTCTGGTATAAAGCTTCATAAGCCACGGCATCAGGAGGTAAGCCACGCCCCCCACAATGCATCTGCACGTCCCCAACTGCTACTTCATGGTAGGGGGAGAATGTGCCCACCTCCAGCTTCCCATACAGGCTAGAGTTCCAAAACACACAGGCATCGTGTGCCCTGCCTGACCACCTGACAAAAATGTCCCAGGGGACCATGCTGCCAGGGTAGTCGACCAGGGCTTGCAGCAGCATGGTGAAGTAGCCCTTCCACTTAATATACTGGGCCGCTCAATGCTCTGGTGCATGGATCGGTATGTGGGTCCCATCTATGGCTCCAGCGCAGTTCAGGAACCCCAGGGTAGAAAATATGGCCACGGGTCCAGGTCTCCCAGATGGATGGCCCTCCGCAGCAGGATCAAGTTGATGGCCCTCACCACCTGCAGAAGGAGACAAAGAAACACACAAAACAGAGAATGAGAGAGGGGGGTGCCTGAGCCCTTCAGAGGTGCCCGCCCTGTTCCCCTCCCCTGCTCCCCAAAAGCCCCAGGAACCACCTCCTATGAGGCCACCCCCGAGCAGCAGGGCTGTGAGGGGGTGAGATGGCACAAGCCCCCAGGGACAGGGCTTCCCCCCTCATTCCCACTCCACCCCCCACAGCCCTCAGCCCCCCTTTCCCGAGGGGACCCCTTATGCAACACTCTCCCCATCCCCTGCAGGGACTGTAGCCTGAGAGCTCCTTACCTCCATGAGGAGAGCCCCGACGGTGGACTTCCCCACGCCGAACTGGTTGCCCATCGACCGGTAGCTGTCGGTGGTGGCAAGCTTCCAGATGGCGACGGTGACCCATTTCTCCAACAGGATGGTGGGCCACAGGTGGGTGTCACGTCTCCGGAGGGCAGGGGTGAGCCAGGCACACAGCTCCAAAAAGGTGGCCTTCCACAAGCGGAAGTTTTGGAGCCACTGCTGGTCGCCCCACTGCTCCATGACCAGCTGATCCAACCAGTCCAAACTGGTGTTGAGCCCCCAGAAACGCCTCTCAACAGTGGACTTGTGGTTGCCAGAATATAGCTCCCGCACCCAGGGAGAGGGTCCCAAGAATGAGCTTGGGGTTGAGCTCGGTCAGGACCAGGAAGGCAGCTTGCGCAAAGTGCTGCAAAAACTGCAGCATGGCCGTGTGGGGCCATCACATGCCCAGGGGCAGCTCCAGCTCCATGGCACCAAGGCTACATCTAGACTGCAAGCCTCTTTCGAAAAAAAGCATCTAGACTACAACCAGTACTTTCGAAAAAGCAAGCCGCTTTTTCGAAAGAGAGCACCCAGGCAGTCTGGATGCTCTCTTTCGAAAAAGCACAATTTGCATTACATAGCGCCTTTTTTCGAAAGAGCACTTTCGAAAAAAGGCATTCTTCCTTGTAAAACAAGGTTTTCCGTGGCCGAGAAAACTGCCGCGTTCTTTTGATGTACTCTCGAAAGAATGCGGCGGCAGTCTAGACGCAGGGGAAGTTTTTTTGAAAAAAGGCCACTTTTTTTTGAAAAAACCCTGTAGTCTAGATACACAAGAGAAAAGCTGTGGCATCCAAAAAAGCAGGGTAACCACAGCAGGCACTGTGAGAGCTTTGCTGTTCCTCAAAGAGATAGGCAAACACGCAGCAGAAGCAGAGAAACAGCTGTCCGGGGAGGGGGGGGATCTCTTTAAGCGCGTGTCTCTGCAAGGCTCCAGCACTAGCACTCGGAAGCAACGGGTGACCTAAAGCCCTGGCTGAAGTGGTTCTGGGTGGCCTTTTATGCGAGAGAGCATCCAATCAGTCCGGATGCTCTCTTTCGAAAAAGCAGATTGCTTTTTTGATGTGCTTTTGTGTGTGGATCCCTCTTTAAGGGGGAGGGATAGCTCAGTGGTTTGAGCATTGGCCTGTTACACCCAGCGTTGTGAGCGCAATCCTTGAGGGGGCCATCTGGGGCAAATCTGTCAGGGATGGTACTTGGTCCTGCCCTGAGGGCAGGGGACTGGACTCAATGACCTCTCAAGGTTCCTTCCAGTTCAATGAGATAGGTATATCTCCATATATCATATTATTAAGCTTGCAGTCTAGACATAGCCTGAGTGGAGAACACTTACTGGATTGTGCACCAGAGCCGAGGAAAGCGAGGGCACATCTAGTTTGAGGATCCTTCCGGGACTCTTGTTCTGATGCTGCTATTCAGTGGCATCAGAATTTAGGTGGCACCCATTGGCAGAAATTTAGGGTCCTCATGGTGGAAACTTAAGCATCTAGAGAATTTAGCTGCCTATGGGGCTGAGTGGCAGTTGAGCAGCCATTGCTTTGAGGATCTACATTTTTTCACGTAGGCACACAAAGTGGCAGTTAAGTACTTATATCCCTCTGTGGAGCTATCTCCCACGCACTTTTGAAAGTTTCACCCACATTGTGTATATGAAGTAGAGAAGAGACTGCACTAGATATTGCTTATATGAAATTTTGCCATAATCATTAATAAGTACAACTGTCAACTTTTTAAACTTCTCATCTACCCTTTCTAAAACCTGCCGAGATAGTCTATTCATCTTAAGCTAATTGCAAACTTAGAGTAATGACATATTTTCTTGTTTCTTATACAACTGCTACTGGAAAACAACATAGTTATTCACACAGCTGTGAATTTCAGAGAGACAGGATTGTTGATCTCATAGATTTAAAGAGAGAATTGAGTAATGTGAAGTAATTATAGCCTCTATGGAAAGCAAATGTTATAGTTAAGATTGCTTTCCATTGATTAATATGCCTGCATCCTTTTTTACCTTAAACATCTGCACCTTAAAAATAAACATTCAATATACACTGTCCAATAAATACTGCCTCCATGTTTCATATTTAGTACCTTCAATAAATAAAGCCATAATTGCATTTACTAGCTTATTATTAATGGTTGTAAATAATAAACAACCAGGGACAACTATTCAAACTGGTATTAAAATAGCATTTCAAATAAATAAAAATAACTAGCAGAGGGCCCAATAGACTCTATTGGCATAAAAGATGCTTTCACTTGTGGGTCAGTGGTTCAAATTTGATGAAGATGAGTAACAACTTAGGTCGCTTCTATATATGAGATAAGGTCGAATTTATTAAGGTCAGTTTCTTACCACCCAATTTTGTAAAGTTGAAGGTCCATGTCCCCATTGTTCTATCCCACAGTGACTGTGCCATTTTGCATTCTGGGTTATGCTCCCAGTCCATGTTGGGACCAATACTGTGCAGTAGGTGTGTTGAGGGTGTCTTGCCAGTCCTCCTAAAAGGCAGTGTTGGGCCCTCTGTAGCCTCTCTAACTGTACTTGACCCCTTACTTTCAGGGTACCATGGCTTAACAGCCAGAGTCCAGTTCTACTAGAGATGTTAGATAGCGTGTAATTGAATAGTCATGTAACCACATCAAATTTTAGCAGTTACATGACTATTCAATAATCCCTGGAGGTGGGGACAGCAGCCAGTGTGCTCCCAGCCCCACTCCCTGGGAGGCCCCTGCCACCCTACAATGCTGCCTCTCTATCAGAGGCAGCAGCACGAGGGGGCAGGTGGGAACCGGTCTGCGAGGGGAGCCAGTTTGAAAACCAGCTTCCCATGTAAACTGGCTCCCGTCTATCACCCCATACTGCTGTCTCTGTCAGAGGAAGCAAAGTGGGGTGGCAGCAGCCCCTGTCCATGGGGGATCCAAGCAGACAGAGGCTGTCTCACGGCAGCTTCCCCTGCTCCCTTTCCCCCAGTGCCTAGGAAGGGGCAGGCAGCACCACGGAGCTGGTGCTGGGGGAACCGGCTTTTAAGCAAGATAGCACCAGCTCCTGCCTGCCCCCCCACTGCCTCTGTAAGAGTCTGCAGAGCTGGCACTTACAGAGAGTCAGCTTAAAAGTCGGCTCCTCACTGGCGTCCCCTTTCAGCTGTACACCTGCACAGCCACGCACAAAAAATTCACCCACCTCCTTCACACAGCCATGCAGCAGCCCTCACCTTCCTGCTGGATTTGTAAGGTGAGTAGCATGGCTGCTGCCATGGCTGGGGCCGTGTGGTGGGCTGGGCCAAGGCTGGGGGGCCACTACTCTGGTGGCTGGGGCTGTGCTGGGGGCCAGCTGTTCTGGCTGCCATCAGGGCTTGGGGCTGTGGGCAAGCAGGTGTCTGCTGCTGGGTTTGGGGCTGTGCGTGGGCAGATGGGGTGCTGCCACCAGGGCTTGCAGCCATGTGGCGGGTGGGTGGCTGCTGTCAGGGTGTGCGGCTGTGGGTGGGTGGCTGCCACCAGGGTGTGTGGCTGCGGGGCTGCGGGTGGGTGAGCAGATGTCTGCCACCAGGGTTTGGGGGTGTGAGAAGATGGGTGTCGGTTGCCAGGTTTGTGGCTGTGGGCAGGTGGCTGCCACCAGGGTTTGGGGCTGCAGGTGGGTGAGGGGGGGGGGTTTACTGCCTAGGTTTTGGGACATGGGTGGGCAGCGGGTGGCTGCCTCTGGGGTTTGGTGCTGCCATCTGCCACCAGGGTTTGGGGCTGCGGGCGGGAGAGCAGGGTTCTGCCACCAGGGTTTGCAGCCATGTAGTGGGCAGATTGCTGCTGCTGGGGTTCGGGGCAGTGGGTGAGCGGGATGCTGCTGCTGGGTGTTGAGGCATGAGCCGAATGGTGGGTGGGCGGCTGCTACAGGGAAGGGCTGTGTGGCTCAAAAATGGGGGAGGAGGGTAGAAAAGACAGAATCAGACAAAGTGAGAGCAAAATCAGTATTTCTTTTGTCTTGAGTGGGGCTGATTCTGCTCTCACACAGCTATAAACCAGCAAAAGTGAGAAAACAGGTATGCGAATAAATGTTTACACTTCTAAAAAAGAACAGTTGCACACAAAATAACATTTTGGGAGCTGTTTTAATACAGCTCTAGTTCTGGAACTTAATCTGTTTGTAAATTTATATTCTGATGCCTTAGAAATGGAATCACTCTGTTTTGAACTGTCCTTGAAGACTAAAATGTAGGGGTTTTACAGCTATTGGTGGTGTGCCTAATGTACTTGATATTAGACTTCATTCTTCCATACTTGTACTGAAATAAAAGAATCTTTAAAAATGGAAGGAAAAAGAGATTTGCTGTAGTAATCATAAGCAGTGGAATATGGAAAATCTAAGCATTCTTCAATTTTTACAAAGGAAAGCCATTCTCCATCTAAAATATGCACATCTGTAATACTCTTAGCTTTAAAAAAGAGTGCTGGGGTGAGGGGAAAGGTTGTCTGATTTTGAACCAGAAACAAGAAGCTGCTGGTTGTGCTTCTAATAGTAATAATAACAGCACAGGTAGGGGGAATGCTGTACTACTCTTCATTTGTATTCATCCCTGAAACATTAATTAATCTGAAATTATTACTTGCCTGGTGCTCTCTGTGAAACTACTGACAGTGAAATTTTTACTGCTAAATGCAACTAAAACTATTGTCAAAGGCATTCTTCATCTTCCAGTACTACCAGGTTACCAGAAGCTTCTTGTGCTTTTACCATAAATTACGTGTCATGAATAATACCCATTTCTAGTTACTCTTCACAATATAGTCCAGAAGACATATTCCACTTTCCTCTATAGTTATACTTAGTAAAAGAAGTCCTATATTACATTAGTGTAATTTTGGGTCTGCATGTTCTTTGGGAAGACCCAATGAATTAGCTGTAGATGAACACTGAAAATAAATAGTTCTCCTCAGCTGGTGATTTATCGGTTAAGGATACTGTAGTAGTGTCTTTAACTATACACTGAAGACATTTGTCTAAATATAGAGCATGAATTGGTCCAATGATGGCTCAGGTACATATGATTCTGTTATTGTCGGCATTTATGCACAGGGTTCTGAAAAGCTGCAGTTTTCATGCTGCTGCAGCTCAGTTGTCTGTCAGCAGATTTGACTATGTCTACACTGGCTAATGAATGACAAAGCTTAAGTCCTTCAGAGGTGTTACCCCTCACCTCCCAAGCTAAAAGTTTTGAGGAGGCAGTACCAGTGTGATCAGTGTGTGATGGGCAGGAGCACTCTCCTGACGACAATGTGAATGCCGCTTGTTGGGGGTGGAAGTATTTTGTCAGCAAAAGAGCTAATAAACAGCAGCTGCAGTGCCTGATTTTTAGCAGCCCAGGCTTATCAGTTAATCATGTAGTCATCTACACGCTGACATCCCTACATTCTACACCCCCGCTCTCTTGGGGTAGTGTGGCCTTATAGCCAGAGTCCCAGGTTACATCCCTCTCTCTTGGGGCAATGAAGCCTAATGGCCACAAAGTGAATGCAAGTCCCCCTGTCATCAGGGTAGCATGGCCTAGTGGCCAAGGAGTCAATATAATTCCCACTATGGGCAGGGTAGTATACCCTAGCGACCAAAGAGTCAATACACTTCTCTCTGTGATCAGGGTAGTACAGCCTGGAAGCTAGTGGCAGACCAATAGGCATAGATCTCTGTATGGGGTTGCGGAGGAGTGGGTAGTGGGACCTGGGCCCTCCCTCTCTACCAGGTCCCAGCCCAGGGCCCTGTCAGCAGTGGAGCAGTCCACTGCTAGCTCAGTAGGGAATCCCATCGCAACATGCCGAGCTCCCAGGGAACAATTCCCTGCCCTGGGCTACTTTCTACCAGTTTCTTGTGGTTAGTCCTCTCTGTCTCTTCACTCCAGTCTGGGTGCTTCCCCTGTAGTCCCTCTTAGCCTGGCCACTGTGGTTTGATCCATCAATTCTTCCTCCCCTGGAGCTCCTGCGGCACCTCCTTCCCCTGTGGCAGACAGCCCTGACTGAGCACAGCTACATGGGCCTTTATAGCCAGCCTCCAGCTGGAGCATGCCCAGCAGGGCTGTGGGGAGGGACCTTTTCAGTCAGGTGAGCCAAGTTCACCCCTTTGGGCCCAGTGCAGGGTTGTTACATCCCATCACAGTGTGGTTCTGGGTGGAAATGTGATAGTGTACATGTGTAAAAGCCTGGGCTCATCAGTTAACCTTCACAGTTACATGCAAGCTCTGCCCCCCCGACCACCACAAACAAACACTTCTGCTTATGTATCACAGGCAGCAGCCAAGGGGGAGAACAGGTAGGAGCTGGTGCTTATGGGAAGCTGGCTTTTAACACACGTAAATGTGTAAATGCATTTTAACATCCCTAATTCTGGGTTCATGTCATCAGCGTCCCATAATGCACTTGTCTACTCCCTCCCCCTTGCTTGAGATCAATGGAAAGCAGTCTTTTTGCACCCTTTTTGGCTCTGGTTATCAGCGCAGATGCCATAGCAACGTGAGCATGGACCCCCTCATGGCTCCCATTGTGCGTCAAAGAATTGTGATGATGATGTTTATCTTGATGTGCCTAATGATGAAGTATGTCAAGAGTGTATGCATGGCACTCCAGGAAGAGGAAGAGGATGAGGACGAATCTCAGAGCGACATGGACATGCTGTTCATGCAAGCCCTTGAAATGAGTGCATTGGAAGCACTGCTTGCGCTTGATACTCTGGACAGAGTGGAATGCCAGTTCTGGTGCAGTCAGACAAGCACAGACTGAAGAGACTGTACAGGACTGCAGGTATGGGATGATCAGCTGTGGCTGCAAAATTGTATGTACAAGGCCACTTTCATGGAACTTTCTGAGTGGTTTTCCCCTGCCCTGAAATGCAAGATCACCCGAATGAGACCTGCTCAGGCTGTGGAGAGGTGTGTGAATCCTAGAATCCTAGGGCTGGAAGAGACCTCAGGAGGTCATCAAGTTCAGCCCCCTGCCCAAAGCAGGACCAACCCCAACTAAATAATCTCAGCCACAGCTTTCTCAAGCCGGGACTTAAAAACCTCTAGGGATGGAGAGTCCACCACCTCCCTAGGGAACCCATTCCAGTGCTTCACTACCCTCCTAGGGAAATAGATTTTCCTAATATCCAACCTAGACCTCCCCCAGAGGTGGAAAGTAACTAAGTAGAAATAATTTGTTACACTACTCAAGTACATTTTTTCAGTATTTGTACTTCACTCAAGTAATTTATTTTTGTGATACTTTGACTTTTAGTCAAGTATATTTTTTTAGAAAATATTGTATTTTTTACTCCACTACCATTTCCAGAAGCTCTTAGTTACTCACTACTGTCATCACCCCACTGACAGTTGCGTGAGCCAGCATTCTGATTTGCTAGAGCACAGCTGCATGTGCAAAGCATCTAATTGTCATGCAGCAACGATATTTAAGAAGAAACAAAACCAATCAACAAGCACAGTGACCCTGCCAATGAAGAAGCCTTTTAATAGCCACATTAACACCTTTTCATTCAAAAATAGTATCTATGCGGGGGTGGGGAGCCCTGAGACTTGTGGGCCGGATCCGGCATGTAGGGGAGATGAACCACGGCACCGCTCACCACCACCCCCCCTCAACTGGGGGAATGTGGTACTGGAAACTACTCGTGGGAGTGTTTCCCCACTGCTCCCATTGGCCAGATTTCCCATGTCCCCCCCCTCCTGCCCAGCTCTCCCAGGCCCAGTCCACTCCTGCATCCTCACACCCTTCCAGACACCCCAATCTCAGCCTGCTCCTGCACCTCCCTCTTGGCCACACCTCCACTCCCAGCCTTCTCCAGCACTCTACCTCCCACCCAGACCCCCACCATCACCTCCATCCCTATCCCACTCCATGGAAGCCCTCTCCCCACACTGAACCCCTCATTTTGGCCTCACCCCAGAGGCTGGGGACCTCACAAAATCTACTAATCCTGGGGCCCCAAAAGATTTAACCTGGCCTGTGGGAAGCCCTGAAGCTTGGTCTTCCTTGCCTCCTCTACCCTTCCTCTCCCGCTGTGGGGCTGGAGCACCAGGGGAGTGAGGTATCTCAGTTGGGGGTCCCATCAGTGAGGGTTGTTTTTGTATGTGTGTGTGTGTTTACATATATACACATGGTATATATACACACACACACACACACACACACACAGACAGGTTGTACCTCCAAAAACTGGTACTCTGGTCTGGCAACATCCATCATCTGGCAGGACCACAGATGCTCCTCATCAGAGAGTCCAGGAGCCTAAGGGCAGGAGGGCAGCAGCCCAACTGGGGGCAGCATGAGACCAGAGCCCCATGGCAGCCTCCAGCAGCCCGCAGCAGCACAGGATTGTGCAGGAGTTCCCTGGCAGCACAAATCAGTGCTGGACTGGAAGCCTGCAGCAGCCCCGGAGTCCCGTGGCAGCCCCCAGGAGCTCAGGACTAAGCTTGGAGCCCTGCGGTAGATTGGGACCAGAGTCCTCTGGCAGCTTCTTGGAGCATGGGGCTGGGGCTGGAGCCCTGCAATAGTTCCTTGAGCGCAGAGCTGGGGCACCATGGCAGCCCCCGGAAGCATGAGACCAGATCCCCGCAGCAGCCCCCTGGAGCACAGAGCCAGGACTGGAGCCCCACAGCAGCCCCCTGGATCATGGGGTCAGGGCTGGAGTCCCGTGGCTGCCCCAGATGCACGGGGCTGGAGCCCCACAGTAGGAGTCAGAATCTCTGCTGCCCAGGGGAGTCAGCAGCAGCTGGACAAGCAGCCCAGCCATGTTAGGTGGATGGGGGAGGTGAGGCAAGTTGTCTGTTGAGACAGCCTTGTGGCAGGAAACCTTCTCTGATCCGGAAAATTCTCTCATTTGGGACCGGTCAGATCCTGAAGGTGCCAGACCAAGAAGGTCCAACCTGTATATGTGAAAAATAATGGTGCCCTATGACAATTCGTGTGATTAACCACAGATTTCCACAGGACAGCTACTTTTTACTTCTGGATACCTGAGTACAATTAAGATGCAGTACTTTTGTACTTTTACTTAAGTAGTTTTCCAGAAGGATACTTTGACTTTTACTTAATTACATTTTTTCGAAGTGTTGCACTTCCTCAGACCTGCTGAAGAACAAACCTGGATAAAGGGTGAGCTGGAGCATTATTGCTTTTGGGGTTGTTTATTGGTACAGATTCTTAAGAGTAAAGTGATACTCATGCTCACATAAAAGACAGGACTATGTAGCACTTTAAAGACTAACAAGATGGTTTATTAGGTGATGAGCTTTCGTGGGCCAGACTCACTTCCTCAGATCAAATTGTGGAAGAAAATCGGGACAACCATATATACCAACGTGATACAATCAAAAAAATGACAACATGTGAAACTGACAAATCAAATTTTAGAACAGAGTGGGGGTGAGGGAGGAAGGTTAGTTTCTGTGAGGTAATGACATAGGGGTGACAATAGGGGAAGTTTCTGTGAGGTAATGACATAGGGGTGACAATAGGAGAAGTTTCTGTGAGGTAATGACATAGGGGTGATAATAGGGGAAGTTTCTGTGAGGTAATGACATTAGGGGTGATAATTGGGGAAGCTATCTTTGTAATGGGTGAGATAATTAGAGTCTTTGTTTAAACCCATACATAAAGTGTCAAATTTAAGCATGAATGACAATTCTGAAGCTTCTTGTTGAAGTCTGGAGTTAAAGTCTCTTTGAAGCAGTATGCATGTTTTAAGGTCATTGAGGGAGTGACCAGTCTGGCTGAAATGGCAAGCAACAGCTTTCTCTCTGTGAGAGACACTTATGTCTGTTTTGTGGGCATTGATTCTTTGGCGAAGTGTCTGAGACGTTTGTCCAATGTACATAGCAGACGGACACTTTAGGCACATAATGGCATAAATTATATTTCTGGATGAACAGGAATATGTGTTCTTGATCTTGTAACTGGCATGGTTAGGTCCAACAATGGTATCAGCATAGTAAATATGTGGACAAAGCTGGCACCGGGGTTTGTTGCAAGGGAAAGTTCCAGGGTTGGTATTAGTGTGATATGTCCTGTGGTTGTTGGTAAGAACACGCTCACGTGGCATTCATGCTATCAGTTTGGAGGCAGGCTGCAAGTATGGTATAGATTACTTTTGATTTCACTGGTGGCTGGAGTGCTGGCCTGGAGTCAGCTTCCTGGAGACTCAACCATTATGTTCCTTGGGAGATCCCTTCAGATCTGCAAGAGGCTTTACTTTCTCTGGGCTGATCCCAGGGTTCTGCCGTGATGTTACATTTTGTCTGAGAGACAAAATGGCTGCTTCTCAGTTAATTTAACTGCTTGCAGAGTCTTTGTTTGCCTTAAAAGGTCACAGAACCTAAACTGCCTTTTTGGTTGGGCATTTCTCATTCACACCTCACACGCATTGCACAGATTACATACATATTCATAAACAATATGGTTTCTAGGTAAGTAACCAGAAACCTGTCATAAATTGGATTATTTGACATACTGAAAGGACCTATGTAAATAATATGGGTTAACATACCAAATGCATGATAAGGACTTAACATAAATTTGAGGGAATCCTCAAGGAATCCATTCTGAAGCACTTGGAAGAGAGGAACGTGATTAGGAATAGTCAACATGGATTCACCAAGGACAAGTCATTCCTGACCAACCTGATTGCCTTCTATGATGAGGTAACTGGCTCTGTGGATATGGGGAAGAAGATGGACATGATATACCCTAATTTTAGCAAAGAATACAGTCTCCCACAGTATTCTTGCCAACAAGTTAAAGATGTATAGATTGGATAAATTGACTGTAAAATGGATGACTCAACGAGTAGTGATCAATGGCTTGATCTCTGGTTGGTGGCTGGTATCAAGCAGAGTGCCCCAAGGGCTGGTTTTGTTCAACACCATTAATAATGACCTAGATGAGGGGATGGATTGCACTCTCAGCAAGTTCGCAGATGACACTAAACTAGAGGGAAAGACAGATATGTTGGGGTATGTCTACACAGCAAAGTTATTTCAAAATAACAGCTGTTATTTTGAAATAACTTTCCTAGCGTCTACACAGCCAAACAGCTATTTTGAAATAAATTCAAAATAGCAGAGCGCTTATTTCGAATTTGGTAACCCTCATTCTACAAGGAATAATGCCAAATTCGAAATAGCTATTTCGAATAAGTGCTGTGTAGACACTTATTTCGAAATAGGGGGCCTCCAGCCTTCCCAGGGTGCCCTGGTGGCCACTCCAGCCTCAACCAAGAACACTTCTCTCCCTCCCGCATCCCCGGAGCCCTTAAAGGGGTAGACTCTGGCCACAGTGCCTGTGCCAGCTCCAAGCCTGCCAGCCCAGAGCCAGCAGTCACTGCCTCTGACCCAGTGGCCCCAAAACATGAGCCAGCAAGCCACTGGCAGCCAGCCCTCCACTGCTCCCTAGGAGCAGTCTGCCAGCTCTCAGGAGCCTGCCAGGGCCTGGAGAAGGCAGGCGTCTTCCTGGTCCAGGGTGGAGATCATGGACCTTATTCAGATTTAGGGGGGATGCCTCCAACGTCCATGATCTCCGCACTAGATGGAGGAACATGGCCATCTATGGCAGGATAGCTGCCAGCCTAGCCACCAAAGGCCACATGCAAACCCAGGAGCAGGTTTCCATGAAAATCAAGTTGGTCCGGCAAGACCCCCAACCCTGAGCCCTGAGCTTCCCCTCCCCCTTCTTCTCCTTGCTTCCCCCTTCCAGCTCCCTCCTCCCAGGTTCCCCCTCCCCTCTCCCACCCTCTCTTCTCCCCTCTCCTGCCTCCTTTCCCCAGTCTCACCAGAGTTTCATTCCCTCCCCCCCAGTTTTGTTAAATAAAGAGAGTTTGTGTTCATGAAAATACATGTATTTTATTTGACATCAGGAAGGGGAGTTAGGGAGGGGCAAGTGGAAGGACGTGAGGGAGGAATAAGGCACAAGCCCCCAGTGGGGCAGACCAGGGAGGCTCTTAGTGCTCTTCAGGGTGGAAGCTCTCCCGCAGGATCTCCTGGATACTGACAGCCCCCCGATGGACCTCCCGGATGGCAGCCTACAGAAAGTGCAGCCAGGCTCGCAGCAACGCGTCCAAGAGAAGCACCAGAGTGCCTAGGGGCAGCTCCAGCTCCATGTTGCAGAGTGCTGTGGTGTCCCGAGTGAAGGCAACCAGAGCACGCAGAGACAAAATGCTTTGCTATCCCTCATTGAGTTAGACAGGCAAGCAGGGAAACCTGAGAACTGGCTGTCCGGGGGGAGGGGGGGTCCCTTTAAGCACAGACCTCAGATAGCCTCAGGCAGCATCCCCACACAGTAAGTCCTGACCTGATGCCCTGCTGGAACTGGTTCCAGCCAGCCTTAAATGTGATTCAGAGTCCACTCAGTGTGGACGCGCTATTTTGAAATAACAAAATGCTCTTTTGAAATGCATTTTGTGTGTAGATGAGTTATTTTGAAATAAGCTATTTCAAAATAACACTGTAGTGTAGACATACCCTTGGAGTGTAGAGATAGGGTCCAGAGTGACCTAGACAAATTGGAGGATTGGGTCAAAAGAAATGTGATGAGGTTCAACAAGGACAGAAGAATCCCAAGCACTGCTACAGGCTGGGGACTGACTAAACAGCAGTTCAGCAGAAAAGGACCTGGGGATTACAGTGGATGAGAAGCTGGATATGAGTCAATAGTGTGCCCTTGTAGCCAAGAAAGCTAACAGCATATTGGGGTACATTAGTAGGAGCATTGCCAGCAGATCTAGGGAAGTGATTATTCCTCTTTATTTAGCACTGGTGAAGTCACATCTGGAGTATGCATCCAGTTCTGGGCCCTTGTGTTGGATGGGAGGGTATTGTCCTTGTACCAAGGCCACCCCCGAAGTCGTGGTAGGTGGTCGCTTTTTATTGCATCAAACTTTACAGTACAGCTTACTTCCTTCACCTAGAGTGACCGTCACGCGCTGACTGGGAGGCCGTGTCAACAGGTGTTACACCCGCTATCGGTGGGATAGGGGGGCTTGGGCCCGCCCACCCTCCCGAGCCCCAGCGCAGGGCCCTAAGGCAGGGGGAAATAACCTCCCACCTGCGTGCGGATGGGGTGTAAACCCCTAAACTCACCCGCACTCAGGGTCCTCAGCCCAGCCCCGGGCCACTTCCTACTCTGCCTGGGGTCCACTCCGATCGGCCGGCACGGGGTTGCACCTCACCCCAGCCGGTTACCGAAATACTCCATCCTCCCACTCCTCGCCTGCCTCGCCTGCCTTCTCCGTGGCTGGCCCAAGGCTCACCCCCTTGTCAGCGGCCTCCTGGCTGCTTTTGAATGCCCCACCAGCCCAGCGGGTGACGTCATCGGCCGGCGCCGGTGTTGCCATGCCGGCTGGTGCCGAGGTGACATTATCAGTCGGCGCTGGTCCTCGGGCACATTGCGCACCTTTGGCGTTGTGCCTGGCAGTGTCTGCTGGGCCACCGTTAACTTGGCCCGGCGGCGTGCGGGGCCACTCCGCCCCATCACAGACCTTTTCTAAACATACCAGCGTTCAGTAGCTAATGGGTTAAACTTAGAACTGTGGGTAACCAGGAGGTGTTGGCAGGGAGTCAGGAGAACCAATAGGAAGGAAGTGTTCATATTTGAATGGAAAGGGAATCTGCCTGCTACAGTTCTTTTGTGTGAGTTCTTCAAGCCAGGAGTTGGGAGAAAAAGATGAATTGAACCAGACAGGGATACCCATGCCTAGAAAAGGACTGAACATGGGAACAACAGACATGTAAGTAGATAGGGAATGTTTTTAGTTAAAAGAGATGAGGTTATTTTCTTTGTTTTGTTGCTTGGTTAAATTCCTCTGTGCTGAGTCCATGTGCCTCCCTTCAAACATGTAACTGAAGCTGAATCTCAGGGAAGCAATTCTCTGTGTTTTAATCTGTTTTCTCAGTTGCTATGTGACACCTGGCAACTAAATATGCTTTACCAAGTATGTCTTTTTTGCTATTGTTAAAAAAAATCACCTTTTTAAGGCTATGATCTGATTTCTGTGTCATACAAAACAGGAAGGTCTGTATGCACATGCTTGAGACTGAGGGTGAGCTATTAGAAATTATACTTTGTTTTCAAGCTCTCTCATGAGGGAGAGTAAAAGAGCTTGGTGAATCTTCCTGGGTTCAAAACAAAAGAGGGAAATTGTGACCCTTGGGAGTTTTTAAGCAGAAGCTCATAGAGGCAGGGTATTTTTAAAGTCTCTTGCAGGCCCCCACCTTCTGCAATTGAAGTGCCAGAGTGGGGAACAGCCTTGACAGCCCCCAATTGCAGAAAGGATGAGGACTAATTGGAGAGAGTCCAGCAGAGGGCAACAACAATGATTAGAGGGCTGGAGACATGACTTATGAGGAGAGGCTGAGGGATTTCGGCTTAGTCTGTAGAAGAGAAGAGTGAGGGGGGATTTGATAACAGCCTTCAACTACCTGAAAGGGGATTCCAAAGAGTTTGGAGAGAGGCTGTTCTCAGTGGTGACAGATGACAGAATGAGGACCGATGGACTCAATTTGCAGTGGGGAAGGTCTTGATTAGATATTAGGAAAAGCTATTTCACTAGGAAGGTGGTGAAGCACTGGAATGAGTTAACTAGGAAGATATTGGAATTTGTAACTCATAGGCTATGTCTAGACTGTCCCCCCTTGGGCAAAAAAATATGCAAATGAGGCGAAGTGTGGAATATCGCCGCACCTCATTTACATAATTAATGAGTTTTTGCTCAAGAGGCTTTTGCGCAAGAGCCGTTTCTTCCTCTTTTTTCAGGAAGAATGGCTCTTGCACAAGAGGAAGGTTTTGAACAAAAACGGAGCCGTGTAGATGGCTCTTTTTTGCGCAAAAGCCTCTTGCGCAAAAATGGAGCCTCATTAATTATGCAATTTTTTTTGTGCAAGAAGGGGCAGTTTAGATATAGCCTAAAGGTTTTTAAGTCCTGGCTTGACAAAGCCCTGGCTGGGATGATTTAGTTGGGATTAATCTTGCTTTTAGCAAGGGGTTGGGTTGGGGTCTCTTACAACCCCATGATTCTATTATATGATTGTGTAACACCAAAAACCACTTGATAGTGATTCAACTGAAATCTAAGGCCCTGATCATGCAACTGTGCACAATCAGAAGTCAGTGGGCCTCTGAGGTAGGGTTGGGATCTACATGCACAGACACAGCTGCAGCACAGAGGCAGGGAAGGCATGTTCTTGTTAGTTATGAGAATAAGGAGAAATGAAGCCTGGGAGATCCCTTGAGAACAATTCAGGGAGTCTGTATGTTGTATAGATGATAATCATTTTCAGAATCCGCCCTGAAAGCACTCTTCTTCCTAGCAATTTGTACACTGTTGTATTCAGGGAGTCGGCATGTTGTATTGGACACTGTTGTATAATGACTCATGCTATGAGCCATTTAGTATTTCTAAGTGCTTTGGGTTTATTTGCTTTATCCAGGCTATGTCTACACTGCAGTTATTTTTCTGCAATTTGCGTACCTTTTTCTGATTCTTTTTTTGGAAGAGGCTTTTCCGACATTTGGCCCATCTACACGGGGCCAAATGTGGAAA
The DNA here is from genome assembly GCA_032595735.1 of Pelochelys cantorii. NCBI lineage: Eukaryota > Metazoa > Chordata > Testudines > Trionychidae > Pelochelys > Pelochelys cantorii. The sequence continues at coordinate 6,933,700 of CM064339.1, read as the reverse complement.
AATCCTCCTCTTTTGGAAGAGCCCTTATTCCTCAGAAAATGAGGACTACAGGGCTTTCAAAAGAACGTGCCCATTTTTTGGAAACTAAGCCAAAAAAGCAGACGCGTTCCCTGGAGGCCGCAGAGTTTTTCAGGATGTCTCCAGTATCCCAGAAACACTGTAGTGTAGACATAGCCCCAGTGTTAAACCCTATGAATAGATACCTTAAGTGGCAAGACTGTGTGTGTGATTTACATATAGATATCAGTGTAGTTAGCTATTTTATTTCTAAGCAAAAGTGCCCTGCTAATATGCTTCTCTGGCTATTCCCAGCCTCCTTGCACATCTTCTTGGGTTCCAGAAGTCCTTGGGTTCCTGCCCCCTTGCCAGACATGAAAGCCTCCAACTTGATCCACTATCAAAACAAAAATCCATGGCACACTCCAAACTGAAAATGGTATAAAGTACTTTGAAGTGAATATGAAAATATTCAAGGACAGCTGATCCAATTCAGCTTAAAAATAATATATATTCCCCTGATCTAAACAGTTTCCCCTTATCAGAATATTAATCATGGCCACATGGTTTCCCACTTCCCTACTACACATAGTTAACAAAGAAAAAACAAACATACATTTGTAATGAGTCAAATGTCAATCCCTAATTCTCTCAATGGACCATCTATCTATATATATTGGAAATGTGTGCCTTCCTGTCTGCCCGTTTGTGAGTCTGTTTGTTCAAGAACTCCTCCTAAACGGTAAGAGCTAGGACCACCAAATTTGGTATGCATCGTCCTCTTCTCCTAACTTAAAGCAAGGTCTGGGTTTCCTGGCTGTGCCAGGAAAATGGGAAGTACCTGGAATGGGATTGTTTTCTATGACATGAAGAGGGAAGGGGCTGTTCAGAGAGATGCTATAATGCAGAGTGAGGGCAGAGTGCTATACTGTACAGTGACCACTGGGGCCAGCCGCACCACCAAGAGAGTGGACAGCTGGGGCTAGGGCTCGCCATCTTGCCCAGCCATCATGGAAATGGCTACCCTTCCCAAACACCTCCCTCCATCCCTTGACCACAGTGCCAGCATGGGAAGGGGAGAGAGAAAGCCTCACTGGATGAGGGGAAGAAGGCCCCCACTGGATAGCAGGAGAAAAAAGGCCCCTCTGGACAGGGGGAAAGAAGGCACCTGATGGGTGAGAGTGAGGAAAAGCCTGTGATAACTGGGGGGGGAGGGGGAGAGAGGAGGAAGGACCCTGCTGGACTTGGAGAAGAGCAGAAAAAGCCCTGCTGGATGGGTGGCAATAGAAGGAATATGGTGGTTTAATGCACTTGTGAGGGTACTATCGGGAACCCACTACATGCTAGAGGCTTATGGGTCTACTAACTGAAGTGCTCTGAAGTTAGAACACACAGAACACACTAGAAAACATGCAGAGAAGAGTTGAATAGGACATCAGCAGAGCTGGTCAGGAATTTTTTAACAAATAATTTTCATCCAAAAATATCAATTTTCTTGAAACTGACACCTTTGTGAAAAAAGAGTAAGAAAGAAAAGGGTCACAGATGTTTATATGTTTTATGTTATACTAGCAGATTTATCTGGTTGGGTCCATAACCTTTTTTTTTTTTTTTTAAATAAAAGGAAAATGTACATGCTTTATTTAAATTATTGTATTTTTCAAAAATTGTATTATTTTATTAAGTTAATTTTTATTTCATATTTCTTGAAAAAAAAAGATGGTTACAATTTTTCCATTTAATTATTTTAGTACATTTTTTTAAAATGGGAATTCTATCAAGTGTATTTTTCCTTCATCTCTATAAAGTCACCATTTTCTGTGTTTTAACAAAAAAGGGCTATAGTCAATCTGATTTCCAATAACATTTTCTTCTCATTTTCAAACCTTAAAGAGAGCACTACTCCAGATTTCTTTATTTTATCTCTTTTCTGTAAGGTTTATTGAGAAGAAATCCTATTCCAGGTTCAGCCTATTTATCTAGCTCATCTTGGTTCAGTCTCTTTCAACATTCACTCAGTTATATCAGTTTTGAGGACTGTACTTACTTTGGTGATTCTGTGTTTTTTCTGTTTGGCTTTATGAAAAAGCAATCCCATTCCAGGCATATCCCATTTTCCTGGCACAATCAAACCCTTACATTGCGATAAGAGGAAGCTGAATACCAAATTTGGTGGTCCTAGTTCTTACTGTTTAGGAGGAGTTTTTGATCAAACAGACAAACTCTTTAAAATATATAGTAGATTTCTGGGACAAAAAATCTGCTTTTCCTGTTCAACATGATTTTCGGTTTTGAAAAGTAAGTTAATTAAACCAGCAGTTCCCATGCAGTGTCAGCTCAGTCACGCTGCAGCCAGGAGTGGTGTGCGGGGACGTGAGGTTGACGGGTCACGTTGGTGGCAGGGCAGAGCATGGCCTATAGGTGGAGCACAGCATGTGGGTGGCCTGAGGCCCATGTGCCAGGGGAGCTGCTGCAGGACGAACCACTAGTGCCGAGGAGGCCAGCCATGCACAGAGTACGGATCCTGGCCCTGCCAGGCTGCACCATGAAGGGGTGACTTCAGCTCACGTCTGGTGTAGCCCGTCTTGCCATGGCACAGTCTTGATGTGACAGGGGTCTCCCTGTCCGCTGGCCACCCTGCCGGTGCTCTGCCCTGGCCAGCGGGAGCTGCTGGGTCTAACCCAGGCCCAGAGTCTGTGCAGGCTGGCAGGAGTGGCCTGGGACTGGTGATGCGATTCTCTCACATGGTGCTGCCCCCAGGGACCACAGCTGCGCAAAAGCTGAGCTGTTAACCCTTGTGCAACCACCCCCATGCACTGGGACCTGCCACTTTTCGCCTAAGTCCCCACATGGGTCATTCCAAGTAGCCTCTTTCCCCTCTCCCAGCTCTCTGTGCCTGGCCTCTGCTGAATTGTGGGTTGTCTTATGGATGCCTGGTGTGTGCAACAAACTCGAGAAAACAAAGCTATTCATTTTTATTAGGGGTGCAGTGTTACATTGTGTGTCCGGGAAACACTGACACTTACCTGCAGGAAGCTCGGCACATTGCTCTTCAAGGAACCCCACCTGCATGCCAAAAACAAATCTCCTAAGCGCTAAGCCTTAAGAGGTGGGGGGTGGGGCAGCTGGAGGAGCTGGAGCCAGCTGTTCATGCAAGCTCTGGGGGCTAGGCCTTTCGGTGGACCGGCAACATTGTACTCTCATATTTGCATATTCATTATTTGCATAATGACCATGCAAATATGCAAATGCAATGTTGCCAGTCCACCAAAAGTGTATGAATGGGGTTACTGGTCTATGGTATAAAAAAGGCTGGGAATCACTACATTAGACTGACCAAAAGGCATTTATAAAAAGAAATTGAGATTGAAATTAACCATTTTGATTGACTCAAGATGGAAAAGCAGCTTGGGCTTTTTAGTTTGTAAGTATTTTTGAGATTTGAACTCTTCATTCAATTGGAGATGGGGAAAAATTTCACTCTCACAAATATTTGTGGGATGGGAAAACTGCTTCTTATTGAGTTCAATGCAGCACTCCAGAGACTCAGACTCCCAAAGGACTCATGATTGTAGTAGTTGAATAATTATGCCTGTGTTTCAGACAGGGAAATGAAGCACAGAGTGCTAAAGAGCCAAATTCTGTGAGGAGCCAAGTAATTTCCAAAAGATATTTAATCCCTGAACTCCCACTGATGCAGCACAAGTTGAGTGCACTCAGAACCTCACAAGAGGCACTTAAAAGGCTCAGACTGTATGTCTACACCACAGCTAAAAGGCAGCATGTGTCCATGGACTCATGCTGGTGGGGCTTGTGCTAGCATGCTAAAAATAGGTGTGTAGGCAACTAGACACTTTTTCGATGCAATGGTTCAGGTTCCAGGAGGGATGGGGACTGTTTCTTAACGGAAACAATCCTGCACAAAGCCCTGAATATTAGCAAACTAGTTGGTTCAAAGCTGTGGGTGGTATTAAACAGACATTTAAGAGTACAACTTCCAAGAGCTTATATGTAAACAGAGGAGACAAGTGATAAGGGAAATCATCATAGAAACACGCAAATTGGGCGAGTTGCTTTTGGCCCAAATCCTCTTAGTTCAAAGAATGTTTTGTTGGTGAAATAATTCTGTGTTTATCCTCCAGTTAAAATGATTAAATAAGGCATGAGAAAAGGTAGCTGTTATTGGCAAACATCTTCAATTAAGGAGGGAGTTTTCAGAGAAGAGTGGGGTTGCTAGACATCCCAGAAAAAGAGAGGCTATGCCAAGCATTGGGTATGGCCTGAAAAAAGGTGCACAATTAGGGTGCGTCTACACTGCACCATTATTTCAAGATAACTAGCGTTATTTTGAGATACCAATGTGAGCGTCTACACAGCCATTCCATTATTTCGAAATAATTTTGAAATAACGGACAGCTTATTCCAAAATCTGTAAATCTCATTCTGTGAGGAATAACACCTATTCGGAAATAGCTATTTTGAAATAAGGCGTGTGTAGATGCTCCACTGCTGCTATTTCGAAATAGCCCTTCACCAGGGCCATTCTAAGTTATTCCTCCCTAATGCCTCCTGGGGCTTTAAATCGAGATAGTACATCTACATTAGGGAATCCTGCCTCAGACTAATTTTGAGGCTTTCCTGCAGTGTAAAAGTGCTATTTCTAAATAATCTATTTTGGAATAACTATTCCGGAATAGTTTATTTTGAAATAGCCATGTAGTGTAGATGTATCCTTAGAGAATGAAATGAAGAGCATGGCAGACATAAATAGTTGGGGAAGTTCATATCTCTCTTTCGCTACGTCTACACTATGAGCCTCTTCCAGAGGAGGAAATGCAAATGGAGCGCTCATTTGCATATGGCACGCTCTCATTTGCATTTCCTTCTCAGATCCCTTTTGCGCTAGAGGTTTTGGCGCAAAAAAGCACTGTGTAGATGACTCCTTTTTGCGCAAAACCCCTCTTCCGCGCAAGAGCTGTTCTTCCTCAAAAAATGAAGTGCTCTACTCTGTGCTTTTTTGGGCAAAAACCTCTTGCGCAAAAAGGATCAGAGGAGGAAATGCAAATGAGAGCGCACCATATGCATTTGCATTTCCTCCTGTGGAAGAGGTTTGTAGTGTAGATGTAGCGATAGAGATATTATTTCAGGTTATCTGGATACTCTACATGGCAGCACTGCACTAGTTTACATTTTAAAGGTTTTCTTTGAAATAACAAAATCTAGAAATATTCTTTTTAGTTTTTAAAAAATGAAAGCTTAGATTTTGGAACACAGTTCTTCAGCAAGATATCTGATCTATGGTTAATTCCCCAGACTGGAATCGCAGAATACATGCACTGTCGCTGCTCATGCAAGAACTTACCCCACTGACACAGACTTACTGGGCAGGGGACAGGCATAAATTGACCTCTGAGTTCCATTCTGCTGTAAGTCTATTTTTAACTGAGAGGTGATAGTTTCATAAAAACCCAATAAAATGTCTGAATTCCAAAGAAAACCCATATTTGCTGTATTCATTTAACAGTTTTCGTGACCATGTATATGTGTTTGTGTGTATGTGTTATCATTTGCAAACAAGTTATTTTATTCAGACAGACAAAAATAAGTTGGAAAACATCGCAGGCAGGAATGATCCGTGTAGCTCTTGTAAGTTTGCCTTTCCCCCCAGTGTCCTTGTCAGGGTCAAATAAAACAGATCACATTGCAGTACAATCTGATTGTAACAAAGCAGTGGAACATATAAACTGCAACAGTTAGGCAGCAAATATTCTGTGAAAAACACAGATCTAAATTTCGAGCTCTCTTTTTAGCCTAAATAGAAAAAAAAATCATGACACATCAGACTGCCTGGGCCTAATTGTTATAGAATAACACTGCTCTGCCCTTTGATCCAATATTCTTCTACTAGAATGGCTTCATTTCCCACAGTGCTGGCTATCCAACTGTCTAATAATTGTTTGTTGAATCCCTGAGAGCATTTTTTATGTTTTTCTCTGGTAGGTTACCTGTGCCCCCAAATTTGCCTAGTCAGAACAACATTATAACTGCCATGATTTCATCTGGCATGACTGAATTTATTGTTACTACCAGTTCCACCTCTCTCGGCATGTATTACTCAAAGAGATGGGACTCAACGTGCCTTGAAAAAGCAGGAGCTTCAAAATATGATTTGTGAGCATTAATTCTCAAAGGAAAAAAGCTTCAGTACTTCAAAAGCTTCTGAACATTTTATACCCATAATCTAATAGAAAATTATATGAATTACCTCAAGTAATAGGTAGATCTTGGCACTGATAGTGCTTTGAACCCTAAGCTTTGTAATAGTAGGCCAAAGCCACAGAAGCACTCTTACTCTTAATGGATTATCACTTATAAAGAAACCAAACATAATTTCTCTATAGATTTCAATGTAATCAGCTTCAGAGCACATTCTTGGAGAGAATCTCCATGTAACCAAAGGTGTGAATCTTTTAGTAGGGGAGCATTGTGAGGAGGTAGGAGGTCACAGTGTTTGAAGAGTCCAGCTCTTATTATGGTAAGGCTTAAACATGCATTTTTACATCTGAGAGACTCTGTGACTAGTTGTGCCTACTGGATGTCAAGTGCTGGTTGCTGAGTTTTATGACTTTGTCCTCACCCACAATCATTTCAGATTTGGGAATGATTTATACCTTCAAGTGAGTGGTACTGCTATGGGTAACCGCATGGCCCAACAGAATGTCAACATTTTTATGGCTGACTTAGAACAAGTTTCCTCAGCTCCAATCCCCTGGCATCTCTCCTCTACTTGGGCTACATTGATGACATCTTCAGCATAAGGGCCCACAGGAAGGAGACCCTTGAAGAGTTCCACAGGGATTTCAACAATTTCTACTCCACTCTCAGTCTCAGCCTGGAACACTCTACACAAGAGATCCACTTCCTGGACACTACATTGCAAATAAGGGTGCATCTACACAGCAATTATTTTGAAATAATGGCCATTATTTCAAAATAACAATGCAAGTGTCTACACAGCAATTCTGTTATTTTCATATAATTTCGAAATAACAGATGGCTCATTTCAAAATCTGTAAACCTCATTCCATGAGGAATAACGCCCATTTTGAAATAGTGATTTCGAATTAGGGCGTGTCTAGACAGGGCAGCTGGAGTTATTTTGAAATAAGGGGCCTCCAGGAAATCCCACAGGTGCCCTGCTGGACACTCCATCCACGCTCATCAGGACTCTATAGTTCCTCTTCCCCTGCAGCTCTTAAAGCTGCAGCCACAGGGGAAAGGGCTTGTGGCAGGAAGCTGGCCCTCACAGCCTTCAAGCCACACTACTAATGCCACGATCTCTCCTAGGGCCATCATGAGCGACCCACAAGCTCCCCAAGAGCCAGCCCTCCACCACTCCCAGAAAATACTCTGATGGCTCCCTGGAGCCTGCCAGGTGCCGCAAGAGGCATGCACTGTCCTGGTCTGGGGCAGAGATCCTGGCCCACACTGAGGTGTGGGTGAGGAGGAAAACCTCCAGGATCTCCACACCAGACGCCGCAACACCGACATCTATGACTGCATGGCCAACAGCCGGGCCACAAAGGGCCACATCCGGACCCAGGAGCAGGTCCAGATGAAAGCCAAAGAGCTCTGACAGGCCTATTCCAGGGCAAAGGAGTGCAGCTCCCACCATGGGGCAGAACCCTACTCCTGCCCCTATTACCTGGACCTGTGCCACATCCTGGGGGGCAGTGCAGCCCCTTCCCCACCCCTGGTGGTTGACTTAGGGCTGGAGATAAGAACATAAGAATGACCATACTGGGTCAGACCAATGGTCCATCCAACCCAGTACCCTGTCTGCTGACAGTGGCCAATACCAGATGCCCCAGAGGGAGGGAATACAACAGGTAATCTTCACGTGATACCTCCCCTATCACCCACCTCCAGAGAAACAGAAGCTAGGGACACCACTCCTATCCGTCCTGGCTAATAGCCATTGATGGACCTAACCTCCATGAATCTGAACCTTGTTAAAATCCTAGCCTTCACCACATCCTCTGGCAAGAAGTTCCAGAGGTTGACTGTGCGCTGCGTGAAGAAAAACTTCCTTCTGTTTGTTTTAAACCTGCTGACTATTAATTTCATTTTGTTGTTGGTTCAACGAGTCACCAAACTCCGTCAGCTGTTTTGTGACCCCTAGTTCTTATATTGTGGGATTAAGTAAATAACTTTTCCTTATTCACTTTTTCCACACTAGTCATGATTTTATAGACCTCTATCATATCCCCCCTCAGTCTCCTCTTTTCTAAACTGAAAAGTCCAAGTCTTCTTAATCTCTCTTCATATGGGACCTGTTCCAAACCCCTCATCATTTTTGTTGCCCTTTTCTGAACCTTTTCCAATGCCAATATATTTCTTTTGAGATGAGGCGACCACATCTGAGGGTGTATCAGGGTTTTATGTAGAGGCATTAGGATCTTTTCTGTCTTATTCTCTATCCCTTTTTTTAATGATTCCGAACATTCAGTTTGCTTTTTTGACTGCCACTGCACACTGGGTGGATGTTTTCAGAGAACTATCCACAATGACTCCAAGATCTCTCTCTCTTGAGCAGTTGTAGCTAAATTAGTCCCCACCATATTGTACATATGGTTGGGATTATTTTTTTCAATGTGCATTACTTTACATTTGTCAACATTAAAATTCATTTGCCATTTTGTTGCCCAATCACTTAGTTTGGTGAGATCTTTTTGAAGCTCTTCACAGTCTGATTTGGTCTTAACTATCTTGAGCAGTTTGGTATCATCTGCAAATTTTGCCACCTCACTGTTTACCCCTTTCTCTAGATCATTTATAAATAAGTTGAATAGGATTGGTTCCAGAACAGACCCTGGGGGGACCCCACTAGTTACTTCTCTCCATTCGGAAAATTTACCATTTATTCCCACCTTTCGTTTCCTGTCTTTTAACCAGTTATCAATCCACGAAAAGACCTTCCCTCTTATCCCTCTTATCTCTTAAGAGCTTTTTGGTGAGGGACTTTGTCAAAGGCTTTCTGGAAATCTAAGTACACTATATCCACAGGATCCCCCTTGTCCACATGTTTGCTGACCCCCTCAAAGAACTCTAGCAGATTAGTAAGGCATGATTTCCCTTTACAGAAACCATGCTGACTTTCCCCCAATAAATTATGTTTATCTATGTGTCTTACAATTTTATTCTTTACTATAGTTTCAGCTAATTTGCCCGGTACTGACATTAGACTTACCAGTCTGTAATTCCCAGGATCACCTCTAGAGCCCTTTTTAAATGTTGGCGTCATGTTAGCTATCTTCCAGTCATTAGGTATAGATGCTGATTTAAAGGATAGGTTACAAACCACAGTCACCAGTTCCACAATTTACCATTTGAGTTCTTTCAGAACTCTTGGGTGAATGCCATCTGGTCCCAGTGCCTTATTACTGTTAAGTTTATCAGAATGTTCCAAAACCTACTCTAAGGACACCTCAAAAGGGCCTCCATGAGCCATGGGCTGATCCAGTGAGCGGAGGCCCTACCGCTCCTCCGCCCTCAGGCAAAATGGGGACTTGAGGGCAAGGGAGTGCATAAAACTTCCTCCCACCCTGCGAGGAGCACACTGCACTTCAGAGTGCTACGTGCTCCTCACAGGGCAGGAGACGACACGTGCTCCCCCGCCCCCAAGCCCTGATTGGCCTGGGGGCGGGAGGAGCACGCAACGTTTCCTCCACCCTCTCCCCACTGCCCTGTGAGGACTGTACAGCACTTCAAAGTGCCGTACACTCACTCAGGGTGGGGACAGAGGGTGAAGGAAGCTTCAGTCAGCTCCCCTGCCCCCAGGCGCTGATTGACCTGGGGGCAGGTGAGTGCGCGAAGCCTCCTCGAGCCCTGTGAGGAGCGTGTAGCACTTTGAAGTGCTGCGTGCTCCTCGCAGGGCAAGGATAGGGTGGGAGGAGGCTTTAGGTGCTCCCCCCTCACCCAGGCCAGTCAGGGTCTGGGGGTGGGGGAGCTGTGCGAAACTTCCTTCGCCCTGCCCCAGCCCTGTGAGGAGCGTGCGGCACTTCAGAGTGCCACGTGCTCCTCGCAGGGTGGGGTGGAGGCTTCAAGCACTCCCCCGCCCCCAGGCCTTGATTGGCCTGGGGGCGGGGGAGCACCCAAAGCCTCCTCCCACCCTCTCCCTGCCCTGCGAGGAGCATGCAGCAGGGCGCAGCACAAGGAAGCTGCATGGGCACCTAGTGGGAAGGGGGGGCAAAGGGGCTCCCCCACCCGCAGACCAATCATGATCTGTGGGTGGGGTAGCCCAGAAGCATGCTGGCCTCGCCTCTTCCAGTTTAGGCCCCACCCCTTCCAGGCAGCCCAGGGGCACTTCAAAATTTTTTGAAATGGCCCCCAGCCAAAAATTATTGCCCACCCCTGCCCGATCCATGTGCTCCTCCACACCTGTTGGCATTCCCTCAGCCCTTCGTTTAAAAACTGCTCTACAACCTTTTTAATGTTAAGTGCCAGCAGTCTGGTTCCATTTTGGTTTAGGTGGAGCACATTCTTCCTGTATAGGTTCCCCTTATCCCAAAAGTTTTTCCAGTTCCTAATAAATTGAAACCACTCCTCTCTACACCATCGTCTCATCCACGTATTGGGACTCTGAAGCTCTGCCTGCCTACCTGGCCCTGCTCATAGAACTGGAAGCCTTTCAGAGAACGCCACCATAGAGGTCCTGGATTTCAAGCTCTTTCTTGGCAGCCTAAATTTGGCCTCCAGAACCTCTCTCCTACCTTCCTTATGTCATTGGTACCTACATGTACCACGACTATCATCTCCTCCCCAGCACTTTACATAAGTCTATCTAGATGTCTTGAGAGATCTGCAACCTTCGCACCAGGCAGGCAAGTCACCATACAGTTCTCCCAGTCATCACAAACCCAGCTATCTATGTTTCTAATGATCGAATCCCCCATTACTAACACCTGATTTTTCCTAAGGACTGGAGTTTCCTCCCCCGGAGATGTATCCTCAGTGCGAGAGGAAACTATAACATCCTCTGGAAGGAAGGTCCCAACTATGGGATCATTTTCCTCTGCTCCAGTTGACTGTTCTCCTTCCTTGAACCTTTCATCCTCTTTAACAGCACAGGGGCTGTCTGACTGGGGGGGTGGGACAGTACTACAGTGTCCCAGAATGCCTCATCTATGTACCTCTTAGTCTCCCTTAGCTCCTCCAGTTCAGCCACCCTGGCCTCCAAAGCCTGAACACGGTCTCTGAGGGCCAGTTGCTTCTTGCACCGAATGCACACATACGCCACCTGCCCACAGGGCAGGTATTCATACATGCTACAATGGGTGCAATAAACAGGATAGCCCCCACTCTGCTGCTGGACTTCTGCCTGCATTCTCTCCTACAGCTAATTAGGTTATTGATAGGGTTTTTATTTAAATCAGAAAGTTTTGGTTTTAGTTTAGTTTTAGTAAAAGTTTTAAAGAATGGCAGGTGTACCTCGTACCCTTCAAATTCCCCTTCTAAACTCCCTCACGAAACTCCCTGTTAGCTGTCCCTGTTCACAGAGCTCCCTGGTTGCTTACCCCCAGCCTTTATAAAGCCCTGGCCTTCCTGATAGCCCCTCCCCCTAGCTAAGGCTTGACCAATGAACAGAGGGTTCTAGATTTCGAATCCTCATTCAGAAGCTCACAGCTTCCAATTGCCAGCCACAGCACACCGTCCTTCAAACAAGCAGTTCAGCACTTGAATCTACAAGCAAACAAACAGACAAACACAAACTGAGCATACAGTTTCTTTCAGGCAACCAGCAATTAACCCCCGAACACAAACACACACACGACAGACAGCCACTTACCTCAAGGGTCCTGTAATCGTTCCTCCTTCACCTGGAGAACTCCCTCATGAAATTCCCTGGCTACGTCTAGACTGAAGGTTTCTTGCACAAAAAGCTTTTTTCAGAAGAGAGCTTCCGAAAAAACTTCTTGCGAAAGAGAGCATCCACACACAAAAGCGTACTGAAAAAGCGCTGCGCTTTTGCGAGAGTCCAGACTGACTCGACGCTCTCTCGCATAAAAAGCCACCCAGAACCACTTCAGGCAGGGTTTTAGGTCACCAGTTGCTTCTGAGTGCTGGTGCTGGAACCTTGCAGAGACACGCGCTTACAGGGACCCCCCCCTGGACAGCCGTTTCTCTGATTCTGCTCATGCTTGCCTACCTCTTCAAGGGACAGCAAAGCTCTCACAGTGCCTGCTGTGGTTGCCCTGTCTTCTGGATGCCACAACTTTGTTGTTTGTGCCATGGAGCCATATGGCTATACTGCAGTTTTTGCAGCACATTCTGCCAGCTGCCTTCCTGGTCCTACATGATCTGGACTCTGAGCTTATTCTGAGGACCCTCTCCGTGCCTGTGGCTCCTCCACTCTGTCAACCACACCCCATTGTGGAAAGGCATTTTTGGAGGCTCGACACCAGTTCAGACTGGTGGCACACATGTTGTCACACTGTCGCATCAACTGGTCCCAGGTGCGGTCCCACCCCTCCAAGTCTGCATGGATCTTGTGCGCCAGGGTCTGGTGGATGTTGTGAAGGACACTGATATGCTGGCGCATCAGGTCTTTGTGGATCCTGGCATGCCTTTGGGTCCCCCAGGCTCTGGCGGGTGGCTGTGGTGGTGTGGCTCACCCCTCAGTTCTGGCTGGTCCGGCTGTGGAGAACACAAAGAGGGAGAGGTGTTCAGTCATCCCTGCAGACACTGTCCCTGAGGCCGTGCCCTCCTGTATGAGCAGTGACCAACAGTCTGCATCCCAGAGAAGGGGGATGTCCGGGGTACAACACAATGTCTGGCCTGCACAGTGGGCCATGCCTCACAGGGGCCCCAACGTGCCCAGAGGACCCGTGCTGCCCACTTTCCACCCCCACACCCAGCCCATGGACAAGCAGCCAAGGGAAGTGTCTGGCCACAGTGGGATCTCCTCATGGGCAGCAGAGGAGCGGTGAGTAGTCTGGGCCTCCCGGGGGTCCACACACACAGGTTCGGCTCACTGTCCTGTCTGTGGGAGTGGCTGCTGCCTCACATATGCAGGAATGCCTGTGTGCTGTGTGTGGCACTCTTCGGTCTGTGTGGGGTCATGCCTGAGCCCTTGTGGCTAGCCTGCTTCAACCCGGGCCACCCAGACATGTGTGGCCTCCCCTGAGCCTGGCAGCAGGATCCCACCCAGGCTCAGGGGCTGCTGTGGCCACGTGCTGCACAGTAATGCAGCATATGGTTGCACATGTATGGATTGCAGCACGATGTCCAGCCCGAGTAGCCTGAGTGACACTCATCTCCTGCCCCCTGTGCGCCCGCCTCCCCCACCCTGTGTGTGTGACAAAGTGAGACCACTCACCTGAAGATTCCTCCCAGGCATCCGAGAAGGCCTGAGAGACGTCCTGTGTCACTGGCACCAGCTCAAGGAAGAGGGTCACAGTGCCCGTCTTCTCCTCCTCCTCCTTCTCCTCCTCTTCCTCTTCCTCTTCCGCTGCGGGTGGCTGGCCCTGGCTCTACTGTTCTTCCTCCATGGAGACCTCCAGCTGGGTGATCACTGGGGTCCTGAGGCTGGAGTCCACGAGGATGGAAGACGTTCCTCCCCTCCCCCCAGGATCTCGTGGAGCTCCTTGTAGTAGGGGTAGGTGTGGGGTCCTGACCTGGGTGCAACCTGTGCTCTCTGGCCTGGACATAGTCCTGGCAGAGCTCCTTTACCTTACTGCAGACCTGCTGCAACATCTGGGGTGGGTGTCCACACTCTGCCAGGGACTCGGCTATCCAGCCATAAATGTCCGTGGTGCGGTGCTTGGCCCGAAAGAAACTGTAATGTCTCCTCCTCTCCCCACAGTTTGACGGCCAGACCAAGATGGGGCACGCCTCTTTGTCCCCCTGAGTGGGTCCTGGGACCCCTGGAGCTGCTCCCTGGAAGGGCCAGAAGGGTCACGGAGGCTGTGAGGCTCGGCCATCAGTGAGCAGGCCTGTGGCAGGGAGAGCCGTGTGGTCAGGGTGCTGCTCTCTGGCCAGCTTCCTGCCACAAGGCTTGTCCAGAGTGCCTGCAGCTTTAAGAGGGGCCAGGAGACAGGAACTATAGAGTTGTGATTACTTTGTATGGAGTGGCCACCAGGGCACCTGTGCTTTTTCCTGGAGGCCTTTTCTTTCAAAGCCCCTCTCCCTCCTCCCCATCCACACACGCCTTTTTGCGAAAGAGCTTTTTCACAAAAAGGCTTCTTCCTCATAGCAGTCAGTAGGTTTCCAGTGCAGTGTGGTGTTTATATGGCCATCACTTAGGATATGTCTACACTGCACACTACACACCTCCAGCTTTCATCCAGAAAACATCACATGATCTTGATCTACAACCAAGCCCTAAGATACAATCTCATTTGCTCCAATCTCTCAGATGGAGACAAAGCCTACAGGATCTCTATCAAGCATTCTTAAAACTACAATACCCACCTGGGGGAAGTAAAGAAACAGAGAGAGTCAGGCAGGTACCCAGAAGCAGTGTTCCCTCTAATTTTTTTCCATCCATGGGTGGAATAAATTGTATTATATTCACAAAGGCATGTACGGATGTGCACCACCAGTGGAAATACATGCTGTTGGCTGTAGGTGGGTGCACTGCTAATCAGCTGGGCAGCAGCTGAATCTCTCCTGAGCACTTAAGCACTCAGTTTATAGGGAACACTGCCCAGAAGCCACTGAGGGTATGTCTAGACTACAGGCTTTTGTCGACAGAGGCTTTGTTGACAGATACTGTCAACAAAGCTTCTGTCGACAAAGAGCGTCTAGACTACAGCCAGGTCTGTCGACAAAGCAAGCCGCTTTGTCGACATGAGAGTGTAGACGCAAAGGACAGTGTAGATACAATAACGCCTTCTGTTGACAGAACTCTGTTGACAAAAGGTGTTATTCTTCGTAGAATGAGGTTTATCGCCGTCGACAAAACTGCCGAGTTCTGTCGACATTATGTCGACAGAACTCAGTGGTAGTGTAGACGCAGGTATAGTTTTGTCGACAAAAGACCACTTTTGTCGACAAAACCCTGTAGTCTAGACACACCCCTACTATATAGGATAGACCTAACAAGGAAAGCAACAGAACACCACTGGTCATTACCTAGAGCTTCCAGCTAAAACCTCTCTACACATCATCAAGAATCTACCTCCTATCCTAAAGGATGACTCCTTGCTCTCACAGACAGCCCTCCAACCTGAAACACATACCACCAGCAACACCCTCCCCCTCCCCCAACAACAGAAATACTAGCCCAGGAGCCAATCCCTTCCACAATCCCTATTGCCAACTCTTGTGGACCTAGCCACATCACCACATCATCAGGGGCTCATCCATTATGTGCCAGCAATGGTGTATTGGCCAAACTGGACAGTCTCTGCTCCAAAGAATAAATGGACACAAATCAGACATCAAGAATGGTAAGCAATGAGAACATTTTAACCTTCCTGGACACACAACTACTGACTTGAAAGTGATTTCTCATGATCAGTATTTAGGGGAGCTGGATGATAAGAAAAAATACATTTGCAAATGCAGCTGCATTTGGAGAGTTTTCACTTGCAAAATGTATATGGAGGAATTCCTCTGACCCTGGGGAGCCATAGAGTGAGTCATTATTGTACTGCCACTAAAAGCTATCAGCTCTCCTTTGAAGTGAGCAGCAGAGAGGCCATTTCTTTATGAGGAAAGCTAGACTACAGCAACTGTGCAGGCCGAAATGAGAGAAGATTAGAAACCACTCATAAAAAAAATCACCGCAGCAGATGGAAACATTATTGACAAGCTAGGCAATTCAATACCCTAAGTCATCTACTTTGCCAGTGACAAAAAGCACAGTCCCCAGTCCTGCCAGACCTTGGACAAATAGAAATTACGTGGAAAACATTCCAAAATTCATACACAAATGTCTCCTTTCTAATGTCTAAACGTCTAAATTGGAATCTAGAGAAGAGACCACCTTTAGTAAACAACTGCTTGTTTGAAGAGACTGCTGTAAAGTATCCTTAAATGTACCAAGCATTTATTATTATTTATACTAGCATTACCCGTCCTGTTGTGAAGGTAGACATACACGTAGCCTCCTCCCTTCCCACTGTTACCAGGGCCAGGGAAACTTGGGAGGGCTCAGGCTGTGGGGCCTTCTCCCTCCCCGTTGCTCCCGGGGGTGGGGAAGGAGCTTGCGTCCTCTTCCCTTCCCCACTGCTCCAGGATGCTGGGATGCTCGTGTGCCCTTCCCCTCCCTGTGGTGGGGGGCGCACGGGCACTCAGCATGCTGCTTTTTCTCCTCTCCTCCCTGAGGTGGGGGCGGGGCCTCAGCAGAGGGGGTGGGGCTGTTGGTGGGACTGGGGTCCTGTCTCCCCCTAGAAACTTCCCAAGTCCTCTCAAATGTTCTCTATGGCAGATGGTGTGATGGACACCTCTCCTTTTATAATAGTATAGATTCTAGTATCACTCAGAGGCTTCAGTTGAATGTGGGGGCCTGTTGTGCTAGGTGCTGTACAAAGACATAGTGAGACAGCCATGGTCCCAAAGAATTTCCAGAAAAACTTCACAAGATGGAGAAAGGGTGAGAAGGAAAACAGACACAGAAGTGACAGCTGGCTTGTGGGGGAGGCATTGTGGCCCAGTGCAGGAGACCTGGATTCTGTTCCTGACTCTGCCCCTAGCTTGCTGGGCGACCTAGGGCAAAAAGAAAACATCCATACTGCTTGTTTTTGTGCAAAAACCCCAGCACAAAAATGGATCGGCAGAAAATATACAAATGAGATCACAACTCATGCAAATGTGTCCCTCATTTGCATATTTTTTGCCGAGAAAACTCGTAGTGTAGATGTAGTCTTTGAGATTTACTGATGAAAAGTACTATACGAGAGTGAGTTACTGTTTTTAGTGCAGAGCAAGGAAGAGAACCCACTTCACCTGACTCCCCCTCTAGCACCCTCTTCTCTAGACCATATTATACCTTAGTTTCGCCTTTCCTTTGTTTTCAGTTCATTAAGACACCAGTGTTTGCAGGGCCCTTTATTGTTCCCTGGAGAAAGCCTTCACCATCTGTCTGTGTTTTGATTTTTGGTCTAGGTTCTTAGATCACCTTGCTAAGCATGTGTAATGGATAGTGGGCATCACTGGCACCATGCTTTCCAGTTACTCCAGAACTTAGCTCTGACCAAGTCCAGTCAGTCTTACCTCAGTCACCGGAAAAATCATGGAGGGATCCTCAAGGAATCCATTTTGAGGCACTTGGAAGAGGGGAAAGTGCTCAGGAATAGTCAACATAGACTCACGAAGGGCAAGTCGTGCCTGACCAATCTTATTAGCTTCTATGATGAGGTAACTGGCTCTGTGGATATGGGAAAGTCAGTGGATGTGATATACCTTGACTTTAGCAAAGCTTTTGATACGGTCTCCCACAATATTCCTGCCAGCAAGTTAAAGGAATATGGATTGGATAAATGGACTGTAAGATGGATAGAAAGCTGGCTAGAAGGTAGTGATCAACGGCTCGATGTCAGGTTGGTGATCGGTTTCCAGCGGAGTGCCCCAAGGATTGGTTCTAGGACTGGTTTGTTCAACATCTTTATTAATGACCTGAATGAGGAGATGGATTGCACCCTCAGCAAGTTTGCAGATTGATACTAAGCTGGGGGAGAGGTAGATACACTGGAGGGCAGAGATACGGTCCAGAGTGACCTAGACAAATTGGAGGATTGGGCCACAAGAAATCTGATGAGGTTCAACAAGGACAAGTGTAGAGTCCTGCACTTGGGATGGAAGAATCCCAAGCATTGTTACAGGCTAGGGACTGACTGGCTAAGTAGCAGTTCTGCACAAAAGGACCTGGGTATTACAATGGACAAGAAGCTGGATATGAGTCAACAGTGTGCCCTTGTCACCAAGAAGGCTAATGGCATATTAGGGTGCATTAGGAGGAGCATTGCCAGCAGATCCAGAGAAGTGATTATTCCCCTTTATTCAGCTCTGGTGAGGCCACATCTGGAGTATTGTGTCCAGTTCTGGGCCCCCAACTACAGGAAGGATGTGGACGCATTGCAGAGGTCCAGCGGAGGGCAACCAAAATGATTAGGGGGCTGGAGCACATGACATATGAGGAGAGACTGAGGGATTTGGGTTTGTTTAGTCTGCAGAAGCGAAGAGTGAGGGGGGATTTGATAGCAGCCTTCAACTTCCTGAAGGGAGGTTCCAAAAAGTCTGGAGAAAGGCTGTTCACAGTAGTGACGGATGGCAGAACAAGGAACAATGGTCTCAAGTTACAGTGGGAGAGATCTAGGTTGAATATTAGGAAAAACTATTTCACTAGGAGGGTGGTGAAGCACTGGAATGGGTTACCTAGGGAAGTGGTGGAATCTCCATCCCTAGAGGGATTTAAGTCTTGGTTTGACAAAGCCCTGGCTGGTTTGATTTAGTTGGGATTGGTCCTGCCTTGGGCAGGGGGCTGGACTTGATGACCTCCTGAGGTGTCTTCCAGCCCTACGATTCTATGATTCTATGACTCTCAACAGAATGTCGTATTCTGGTCGATGCTAAGGGAAGGCAGAGCAGGCTAAGGGAAGGCAAGGAGAAGCTCCAGCCTGTTACCTCCAGCCTGTTACCTGTTACCTGTTACCTTCAAGCCTTGGTACAAGGGCCAAGAAGGTGCAAGGGTCACAGAGAAGTGGCCCAAGGAGCAAGAGGCCCCTCGGAAGAGAAAGAGGGGATGATTTAATTAACAACACCTTGTTTTCACAAACATCAAGATAGAGTTGCTTGAACTTTGAATATTTTTTATTTTTATTTGAAATAGGGAACATGGAATTAATCTGCATCTGTAATCCAGGCTCACTCATCGTGATGCTCTGTCTCCCTCTAGTGGCTGGGTCACACAGAGCACTTGATGAACCTGGTTCTTGGTTAAGGGACCTAGTTCTTAATTCGGGCACATGATTCTAGAACCAGACATCCCAAGTTTTTGCCTGCCATAGAGGCAGGCGAGGTTCAATAAGCCTTGGGTCATCCACCAACCCAGAGATATACTCCAGGAAGCTAAAATTTAACATTCCTACTTCCCCTTCCAAGGTGGTTTTTTCCCCACTTGCAAACACATATGTGAACTACCACAATGCCGTACCCAGGTAAACACACACACAGCAGATGCTTACCTAAAATAAAGTAAACAAATTCTGCATAGTGCATGCAGGAGAGACCTCATACCCTCCTCCATTAGCTCCAGGAAGAAGAACTCCATCTCACCATCCAAACCTCACTCAGATCCAGTGAAGGTAATCAGATGGTTGGAAGAGGGTTTCCCCATCTTTTTGCTTCCAGCCAGTGAGGTTTATGAATCACATGCTGATCCACTCTGCTGTCATGGCTCCAATTCCACTGCAACACAGTGTAGGCAGAGTGGGACACTTGGATGGGCCTAATTTAGGCTGGGTGGGCAGTGACAGGAGAGTAGGGGCAGGAGCTATGGAGACCATCTTTCTCCCTCTCCAACTTTGGTGGGAGATGCTTGGCCAGAGACCATGGAAAAATGGGGGCTGAAGAAAAATGTACCCCAACCTGCACTGCCCTCACTCCAGCCAGGGAGCAGGGTCACAGCATTGGGGCTTGCCCGGCTCCAGGTCAGGGGCTTGCAAGTCTCCATGCCCCAATCTCACTTACTGCGAAGAGCACTGGGCGTGAGGAGCAGGGCAAGTCCCCAACCTGGCTCTGTGGCTGGAGCACCAGACAGGCAGAGCATAGCAAGCCCCGTGCTCTGATCCTGGGGACATCATCAAAAATGCCGAGCAGGTGGAGCAGGGCAAGCCCCTGCGGCCTGACCCTCTCCCCCAGCTAGAGTTTGGCAAACCCCCACTCCCAGCAAGCTTTGCTGAGGGGGAGCTTGGATGATAACTGGGTGGGTCATGGCCCACAAGTGGCTACGACCCTGCTGCAAGACCACTGGGCCAGGCCCACAGGGTTAAATCTACTCTGCCAGCCTCACAGAGTCAAGTCGACTGTCTCCAGTTGAGTGCTGGGAGGTCTCATCAGATGATGCACTGTTGCTCTGACATGCTCTGACATGACAATGGCATTATCTAAGGGTACGTCTACACTGCAGCATTTTTTTGGAATAACAGCCTTTATTCTGGAAAAACAATGATAGCTGCCACACTGCAATTGTGTTATTTCACAAAAAAGTTGAAATAAAGGAGGACTTTTGACGATGGTGGTAAACCTCATTCTACAGAAAAGGCATGTGTGGTTGCAGACGAGGGAGTTAGTTCGAAAAAAGAGGCCTCCAGGAAATAACACAGGTGCCCTGCTGGCCACTCTGTCCACACGCGTCACAACTCTGAAAGCTGCAGACACTGGGGATAGGGCTTGTAGCAGGAAGCAGGCTCTGGGAGCTTCCACACACCATGTGGCAGCCCACTGGCCGTCCCAGGGAGCATGCACAGGGCTCCCAGGAGCCTGTCAGGGGATGCAAAAGGCATGTGCCGTCCTGGTCTGGGGCAGAGATCCTGACTCTCCTGGAGGTATGGGACGAAGAGGAGACTCTTCAGGATCTCCTCTACAGATGGCATAACACTGACTTATACAGCCAAATGGCCGAGAGCCTGGCCACGAGGCGCCACCACAGGACTCTGGAGCAGGTCCAGAGCAAAGTAAAAGAGCTCCATCAGGGCTATGCCAGGGTGAGGGAGCACGTCTCTCGCTCCGGGGAAGATCCCCACTCCTGCCCCTATTATGAAGAACTGCACCACATCCTGGGGGGCAGTGCAGCCCCTCCCCACCCCTGGTGGTGGACTCCAGGCTGGAAATGCCCATTGTTGCCTGCCAGGGAGTCCTGGCCCTGGAGGAGGAAGAAACAGCGAGCACAGTGACCACTATCACCTTGGAGCCAGTACCTCAGGGTCTGGATGTCTCAGGCATCTTCCAAGGCTGGGGAGGAATCATCAGGTGAGTGCTCTTAGTTTTTCAGACACACAGGGTGCTGAGGGGCAGTGGTGCAATCGTTGTTCAGCCTTCTCAGCCTGGTCATCGCACCGCAGTCTGTGCATGTAGATGTATGTGCAGCACCAGTCTGTGCCATGCAGTCCCAGGAGGTAGCTGCTCAGAACCCCCAGGCTCCTGCTCACAAGCTCTGGGGAGGCCAGACACACTTCTGACCCATGGGGAGGGATGCCGTCCCGCCACTAGCCACTACGGGAAGGAGGCTGGGGACAAGGGCACATGCATGCCTGCACACAGACTCTGGAGTACCCCACACAGCACATGCGCATGCCTGCAAGCGGGAGGCAGCACCCTCTCCTGGGGACAGCACTGCCAGGCACCGGTGTGTGTGCAGCATCAACGGAAGCCCAGGCAGCTCAAGGCTCCTCTTCCAGCCATTGGATCACAGTGTGGCTAGACAATTCCCTGGCCTGCTTGTCCGTGGGACGAGGGGTGGGTGGCGGGAATCATGGTCCCCTGGGCACCTGTGAGGCAGGGCCTGCTGTCCATGACACACATGGTCTTGCTCCCGGGAGATCACCGTCCTCTGTCCCAAGGACTGTGACTCTCAGCTTGCTGATGAGGGCAAGGCCTCAGGGACAGTATCTCCAGGGATGACTGACCAACTGTCTTTATTCGGACCAGTTGTGACTGTGAAGCTATCACCAGCAGCCGAGCCGGCTGCCCAACCCAGGGGAGCCGCAGCGTCAGAGGGTCCAGGAGGACCTCATGAGGGAGCACTTGTCCATCCTCAGGAACATGCAGCAGATGCTGGGCCAGAAGGTCTGGGATGATGCACAATGGTGGGCCCAGATGTGGACTGAGCTGCTGCAGCAGGATCGCAACATCTGTGCCACCGTTTGGAAGATGATGGCATACCCAGCACCAGTTCCAGTCCCTGCTCCAGCTGCTGATCCAGTACCCGCCTCCTCTACCATGCCAGCCCCTGCCCCACCACCATGCCTGACCCCATTCCAGCCTATCCCCCTGTTCTCCCAGGACTCCCCCACCCCCAAGGTCACCAAGGTCCCCAGACATGAACCACATGCCAGTCTCAGCCCCAGCTCTGAGCCTCTCCTCCCCCCTTCAAGGTTCTCACCCCTAATCCCCATATCCACGTTCTCAGCCCCCCTCCCCCCAGTTACTTTTATCCCAAATAAAAAACCCAAAAAGTTATTTTCAAAACTAAACAGTTGTTTTAATTTTGTCTTCAGGGAAGGAGGGAGAAAGGGGGGGTTGTTGTGGGAAAGGCAGAGAAGGGCAAGGCACAGGCCCCTAGTGGGGCAGCCCTGGGGAGAGTTACTGGGGTCCTTCAGAGAAACTCTCCCTCAGGGCGTCCCGGATGTGCACCCCCCACCTGATGGGCCTGGTGGATGGCAGCTGTGCACTGCTGCTTGAAGGCCCATCCCTGCCAGCTGGCCTCTGCCCCCGACCCCAGAAGAAAGACGTCCCCCTTCCTCTCCACAATGTTGTGGAGCACACAACAGACTGGCACCACCTGGGGGATGTTGTGCTCCTCCACACTGAGGCGGGTTAGGAGGCACCTGAACTGTGCCTTCAAGTGCCCGAAGGCACATTTGGCCTGGATGCATGCCCTTCCCAGGCAGGCAATGAAACGATCCCTCTTGGCCCAAGTGGCCAATGTATGGCTTCATCAGCCACAGCATGAGGGGGTAGGCCGCACAATGCACAGTGGAATTTCTGGACCCTGAAGAATGTGCCCTCTGAGCCCTTCCTCTTCTCCCTTCCCCCTACAAACACCCCAGGAGCCACATCCTATGAGGCCCAGGCCCCCCACCCCCCACCCCACTGCAGGGCTGTGTTAGGGTGGGACTGCAGAATCCCCTGGGGATGGGGGTTCCCTTTCCAGTATTCCTCCCCCTGCCCCGCAGGGACTGCAGCCCGAGAGTGCCTTTGAGGAGGGCCTTTACTATGCCAAACTGGTTGCTCATGGATCAATAACTGTCAGGTGTTGCAAGCTTGCAGACGGCGATGGCGACCCACTTCTCCAGGGGGATGGCTGGCCTCATCTGGGTGTCCCATCGTTGGAGGGCAGGGGTGAGCCAGGCACACAGCTCCATGAATGTCTCCTTTCTCATACGGAAGTTGTGGAGCCACTGATGGTCATCCCAACGTTCCATCGCCAGCCGGTACCACCAGTCAGAACTGGTGTCCAGCCTCCAGAAGCATCTCTCCACTGTGGGGTGTGGTTGCAAGGGCCTTGCTTCTGCACACAAGCAGAGATTCTCAGTGATGCGCTCTGAGTCAATCTCATGCAGGACCTGAAGGCAGTCTGCACAAACTACTGCAAAAACTGCAGTGTGGGGACATCGCATGCCCAGAGGCAGCTCCAGCACCATGGCAAGGAGTGTACTGTGGTGTCCTGAAGAAAGGCAACTAGGGCATGCACTGCAAATGCTTTGCTGTCCCTCAGGGTATGTCTACACTACAGTGCTATTTCGAATTAACTTAATTTGAAATAGTTAATTCGAATTAAGCTAATTCGAAATAACTCATCTATACACAAAGGCTGTGTCTAGACTGGTGCGATCTTGCGCCAGAGCGATGCAAATGAGGCTCAGCGTGGAATATCGCCGAGCCTCATTTGCAAAACTAATGAGCCGCCATTTTTGCGGAAGAGGCTCTTGCGCAAGACGGAGCTGTCTACACTGCCCCTTCTTGCGCAAGAAAAACCCTCTTGCGCAAAGCCATTATGCCTGAAAATAATCAGCATAACGGCTTTGCTCAAGAGGGTTTTTCTTGCGCAAGAAGGGGCAGTGTAGACAGCTCCGTCTTGCGCAAGAGCCTCTTCCGCAAAAATGGCGGCTCATTAGTTATGCAAATGAGGCTCGGCGATATTCCACGCTGAGCCTCATTTGCATAGCTCTGGCGCAAGATCACGCCAGTCTAGACACAGCCAAAAACTATTTCAAAATAGCGTTTTGCTATTTTGAAATAGCACGACCACACTGAGTGGACCCTGAACCAAAGTTAAGGCTGGCCGGAACCAGTGCCGGCAGGGCATCAGGTCCTAACTTAGTGTGTGGGGCTGCTGCCTGAAGCTAACTGAGCTCCGTGTTTAAAGGGATCCTACCCCCACCCCAGACAGACAGTTCTCAGGGTTCCCCGCTTGCTTGTCTACCTTGATGAGGGACAGCAAAGCAGTCCTGTCTTGGAGCGCCCTGAGTGCCCGCACTCGGGACACCACAGCACTCGGTCACATGGTGCCAGAGCTGCCCCTGGGCATGCCGGTGCGTCTCGTGGGGTCGTTGCCATCAGCCCGGCTGCACTTGCTGCAGGCTACCATCCGGGGGGTCCATCAGGGGGCTGTCAGGATCCAGGAGGCCCTGAGGGAGAGCACCCACTCTGAGGAGCCCTCAGAACCTCCCCAGTCCTTCCCACCGGGGGCTCATGCCCATTCCTCCCTCATGTCCTTCATAGAATCAGAGAATCATGGAACCATAGAGCTGGAAGAGACCTCAGAAGGTCATCAAGCCCAGCCCCCTGCTCTAGGCACTTACCCCTCCCTAGCCCCCTTCCTGATGTCAAATAAAAGACACGTATGTTCAAAAATAGAAACTGGGTTTATTGAACAAAACTGGGGGGGGGGGGATGAACCTCTGGGGAGACTGGGAAAAGGAGGTGGGAGAGGGGAAGAGAAAGGGTGGGAGAGGGGAGGGGGAAACCTGGGAGGAGGGAGCTGGAAGGGGGAAGCAAGGGGAAGAAGGGGGAGGGGAAGCTCAGGACTCAGGGTTGGGGATCTCGCTGGACCAACTTGACTTTCATGCAAACCTGCTCCTGGGTTCACATGTGGCCTTTGGTGGCCAGGCTGGCAGCTATCCTGCCATAGACAGCCGCGTTCCTCCATCTAGTGCGGAGATCATGGAAGTTGGGGGCATCCCCCCCCAAACCTGAATAAGGTCCATGATCTCCACCCTGGACCAGGAAGGCGCCCACTTCTCCAGTCCCTGTCAGGCTCCTGGGAATGGGCAGACTGCTCCTGGGGAACAGTGGAGGGCTGGCTGACAGTGGCTTGCTGGCTCATGTTTTGGGGCCACTGGATTAGGGGCCCCGGTGGCCACTGCTGGCTCTGGGCTGGCAGGTTTGGAGCTGGCACAGGCACTGTGGCCACGGTCTACCCCTTTAATGGCTCCGGGGCTGGGGGAGAGGAGAGTAAGTTTTCCTGGTTGTGCCCAGAGTGGCCACCAAGGCTCCCTGGGAAGGGCTGGAGGCCCCCTATTTTGAATTAAGTGTCTACATAGCACTTAATTCGAAATAGCTATTTCGAATTTGGTGTTACTCCTCGTAGAATGAGGTTTACCAAATTTGAATTAAGGGCTCCACTATTTCGAATTAAATTTGAAATAGCGGTTTGCATGTATAGACGCTATTAAAGTTAATTCAAAATAACAGCTATGTCTACTCTTGCGGCTTCTTGCGCAAGTAAGGCCGTTCTTGTGCAAGAATCCGCAGAGCATCCACACTGCCCGTCTGCTCTTGCGCAAGGAAATTTACAGTACGGCGTGGTAGGAGAGGGTATGTCTACACTATAAAGTTAATTCGAACTAACAGCCGTTAGTTCGAATTAACTTTCATAGGCGCTACACATACAAACCACTAGTTCGAACTTAATTCGAACTAGTGGAGCGCTTAATTCGAACTAGGTAAACCTCATTCTATGAGGACTAACGCCTAGTTCGAATTAAGTAGTTCGAATTAAGGGCTGTGTAGCCACTTAATTTGAACTAGTTGGAGCCTAGCCCTTGCCCTGGTGGCCACTCTGGGCCGAACCAGGGAAACTCTTCTGCCCCCCTCCCGGCCCCGGAGCCCTTAAAGGGGCACGGTCTGGCTACACTGCTCGTGCCAGCTGCAAGCCTGCCAGCACCCAGCCAGCAGACCCTGTACCTGGCACGGCATGAGCCAGCCACCCGCTGCCACCCAGCCCTCCGCCTCTTCCCAGGACCAGGCTGGCGGCTCCCAGGAGCCTGCCCGGGGCCGCAAGAGGCGGGCGCCCGCCTGGTCTAGTGCGGAGATCGTGGACCTCATCGAGGTTTGGGGGGAGGCCTCCAACGTCCACAATCTCCACACTAGCCACAGGAACGCGGCCGTCTACAGCCGCATGGCTGACAGCCTGGCCACCAGAGGCCACATGCAGACCCGGGAGCAGGTCCGCTGCAAAATCAAGGACCTGAAGCAGGCCTACTCCAGGGCCTCCCAGCCAGGGGCCGACCCAGAGGCATGCCCTCATTATGGGGCCCTGGACCGCATCCTGGAGGCTCACGCAGTCCATGCCCCCTGGGTGGTGATTGACCCCGGGGCAGAGGGACCCGTCCCTGACACCGAGGAGGAGGAGGAGGACGCCGAGAGCCAGGAGCCTGCAGGGAGCCTGCCCAAGACCCAGGACCCCCGAGGCATCCCACAGAGTACATCGGCTGTGTCGTCCAAGGCTGAGAAGGGCTCCACATGTGAGTGCCATCATGCTCCCCTTATGTGTACGGGGGGGTGGGGGGCAAAACAGTTCTTGCGCAAGAAGCCTGCAGTGTAGACGTAGCTGAAAGCTACCAGAGGAGTTTTTTGTAAATGTTTCCAAGTCAGTCCTAAGCTTTACAAAAGCTTTGTTATTGCTGGCTGTGAAATACAGGAGGCTCACATTCTTTAAAGTGGTAGGAAAGAAATAAAAGACAATAACTTTCAAGATTTCTTTTGGCTCAAGAGGCCAGCCTAAAAAGTGTCTGGACAGAGTCTCTTCAGCATTCTGACGGTATGTCTGTACAACCCAGTTTTGTCAAGTAAACTAATGTAGACTTGCAGAAATCAACAACAACAAAGTCTTCATCCATTCAATCCAGAACCAGCTTGAGTCCCCACCCAGTAACCTGGGAAATTCACACACCATCTCTGGGTGCTTCTAAAAGGCAATATTTCCCCTCTTGCAAGCACAGAGTCTGAGTGTAGAAAAGAAACTTTCCATAAAAGGGAGGGAAGTAACTTGGCATTGATTTGGGAAAACACCACAAACAAAAACCATGAGTAAAAGTGCCACCCCAAGTAGGCTGAGCAATGTCTTTTTCCACTGAGCTTCTTAAGTCCAGTAACCTAAATGTTCCCTTCACATGCCCAACCCTTCTCTGCACCCTACTCCCAGTTGTTGCTCTTGGTAAGTGCAGATACAGCCTTCACGGGAGGTGCATTCTCAGAGTTCACCTCCCATCCTGAAGGGAGGAAGGTAAAGATGCATCTTACTCCACTGGTCACTTGCCATCCACCTGCTCACTGCTCTCTGCCACTGTCCTGCTGGCCATTTGTCTCACCTCTCTGCCACTGTCCTCTGGCAGCTCATCTCACCCCTCTGCTTGCTGTCAGTCACTATCCTGTTGGCTGTGACTTTTGCCCATCGGTCTCAAATGATTTCAACCCTCAGCAAGCAGGGTAGAAGAAATACAGCTCCACCACAATTAATATGAGAAAGAGTATCCTAAGGATGCCTGGCAGGGGAGGACATATAGCTTCCTAACAAGAATAACCTTCCCTCATCCCTCTTCCCTCCTTCCTCATAGAGCTATGAAAGTCAGCCCCCAACTTACCAAGTTTCTTTATGCTAAATGTGAGCTCTTTTTTTTAAACAGATATAGCTCAGTCCTGCTTTTCTGTATTCCCACAAAATTGCAAACCTTGGTAACTTTATTTCAGCTCTCCCTGTGTAACGCTTCCGCCAGGTAGTGCCAGCAGCAGCCAGGGCCTGGTTCAATATCTAGGGGTCCCTTTTCATCCATCTCACACAGAACCAGCTCCAGCCCCAACCCAGTAACCTGGGAAATTCACACACCACTGGGCGCCTCTGAGAAGCAATGCTTCCCCACTCGCAAGCACAGAGTCTGAGGCTGTGTCTACACTGGCATGATCTTGCGCAAAAACTCGTTTGCGGAAGAGTTCTTCTGCAAAAACTCTTCCAGAAGAGAGCGTCACCGGCATGTGCTTTTGTGCAAGAGATGTGCTTTTGTGCAAGAGCATCCATGCCAGTGTAGACACTCTCTTGCGCAAGAAAGCTCTGATGGACATTTTAACCATAGGGCTTTCTTGCACAAGAAATTCATGTTGCCTGTCTACACTGGCCTCTTGCGCAAGAACAGTTGCGCAAAAGGGCTTATTCCTGAGTGGGAGCATCAGAGTTCTGGCGCAAGAAGCCCTGATTTCGTACATTAGAACATCAGTTTACTTGCGCAAGAACACTCAGCCAGTGTAGACAGGCAGCAAGTTTTTGCGCAAGAGCGGCTGCTTTTGCGCAAGATCGCGCCAGTGTAGACACAGCTTGAGTGTAGAAAAGAAACCTTTAATGAAAGAGGGAGAGAAGTTACATGGCATTAGCTCGGAAAAATACCACAAACATAGTTCCTAACCCCACATGAGTAACCGTCCCAGCTCAAATGGATTGAGCAATGTCCTTTGCCCCTCAGGATCACTAGTCCAATAATGTAAGGGTTCCATTCATTTACCCAAACTTTCTCCATACCCCACTTCAAACACCCCACTTACAGCTCTGTCCAGTCAGTGCAGACCCTGACACATCACCCTGATGACTCCACTCATTGAGCCTGAGGCTATGCCACCTTTGTGCTGCTCCTGGGGTCTGCCGGCACCGGCTGCCATCGTTCCTACCGGCCGCCTACCAGTCGCTCCCGCCAGCACTCTTGCTGGCTGCAATAGGTCTGGCTTCAGGCCAAACCAGTGATTTCAACTTTTCAGCCACCACCTAGGCTGGCAAAAGATTCCAGCTTCCACTGGACTAGCAAAAGGACTCCTGATAGAATTTGCTTTAGGGCTATCCTCACTACAAGGCGGCGGCGGCGGCAAGGCAGGGTGAACCACTTTTACAGCTCACACCTGGCAGGCATGAAGCAGGCTAGCTCAAACCCTTTCCCCCAACTCAGTTCACTCAATTCTGGAAGGGGGAGGCTTGTTCATCTGAGATCTCTTTCAGTGATGGTGTCTCTCCTGCAAGTACTGGTGTCATATTTTACAGATCCCACATTTAGGGGTAGCATGATTTGTGACCCCCACAACAGCCCAAATTAGTTACAATACATCATATTCCATTCTAACAACCGATCCTCCATCAGCCCTGGCTGAATTGGATTTACATAACCATACTTCGGATTCGTTCTCCATTCTTCTCCATGAGCTGTATTTACATATCAACAGTTAACAATTATCTTGCAGAGCTAACCAATTTGAGTGAGAATACCCACCCCCAGGGCAGCTCTCTCCTTTTAGCTGGCTGATAGCAAGCAGTAGTTCAGCCCCTGCTTACACCTGTATTTAATACAAACACAGCTGGTGTTTGGTCACAAATTAAGTTGACTACAATTAGCAAAAATACCACTCCATCTGCTGAAGATGAAACAAATCCAAGGAAAGCAGGAACAAACTATTTACATAGACACAGGCAGGGTCTCTCCCTCCTTCTATTAGTTGCAAGGGAAGTGTTAGTATAGATCCTGCTTACAGGAGCAATGTATTGTGGGTATATATCCCATAGTGCCTGATAACACCATCTATGTGTGGAACCAGGCACAGTGATATATGGGCCATGCAAACATCTCAACAGACTCTGCTTTGTTCAGGGGCTTCCAGCATCCTTTCACACCCTTTTCCCAACTGCCATTCATTGCTGTACACTTGGGCATCTGCAGTGAGAAAGACTGGATCCCACACTTCTCTCACATGCTCCGTTAACTATCATGAGGAGAGTTATGGCATCAGAGATCATCATGAAGTTACTGGCAGAGAAAGAAGACTCAGAGGAGCCTGACAATGTGTGTGATATGGGCAGTGGCAACCTTAGATTGCATTTGGCACTCACCGAGCAACTGTACAGGGTAGATTGGCACTTTTGGTGGGATTGCATCATCATGCTGGTGTGGGAGCAGTGGCTATAGAAATTTAGGACGAAGAAAGCAACCTTCTTGGGGCTGTGTGCTGAGCTGACCCCCAAACTGCAGTGCAAAGACACGAGAGTGAGAGCTGTCCTCTTGGGGTATGTCCAGACTTGACTGCATCCCTCTGTCGGCAGAGGGATGCAGATTAGGCAGGTTGACATTACAAATGACGCAGGGATTTAAATATCCCGCGCTTATTTTGCATAAAAATGGCCACCGTGTTTTGCCAACTCATCACTTTGTTGGCAAAAAGCAGCAGTTTAGAGGGGGATCTGTCAAGAAAGAAAGCCTTTTTCGACAGATCCTGTAAACCTCCTTGCAGTCTAGACATACCCTTGGTTGAGAAGCGTGTGGCAATTGCTGTGGGAAGGCTGGTGACTCGCAATTGCTATGGGTCAGTTGCAAACCAGATTGGAGTGAGGAAGTCTACCATTTGGGCTGAAGTGCTGTGGGCAATAAATCACATTCGGCTACTGAGGACCATGACTTGGGGAAATGGGCATGACATAGTGGCTGGCTTTGCAGAAATGGGATTTCCCAACTGGGGGAGGCAGTAGATGGCACACACATTCCAATTTTAGCACCAGACCACCTTGCCACCAAGTACCTCAGCAGGAAGGGACACTTCTCAGTGGTGCTGCAGGCACTAGTAAATCACCCTGGGTATTTCTCAAATATCAGCATAAGGTGGTCTGAAAAGGTGCGTGATGTATGCATCTTCAGGAACACTTGCCCGTACAGAAACCTTCAGTTGGGGACTCTTTCCACACAATTGTGCCCTTGGTCAGCGTAGATCCAGTGTTCAGGGGAGGTACATTCTCAGAGTTTACCTCCTATTCAGAGTGGGAAGAGGTAAAGATGCATCTTGCTCACTCTACTGGTCACTGGCCATCTGCCCTCAGAATCTTGTGGTGCCTCTTGTCTCACCTCTCTGGCTGCTTGTCATTCTGCCACGGCTCAGCTAGTCATACCTCTGCTAGTCATATGCTTGTCATACCTCTTTGTTGCTGCCCTGCTGTCTCTTAGTCAACATCCGCAGCTATCAACTTCTTGGTTGTGACTTCTGCCCATCAGTCTCAAGTGATTTCAGCTCCCAGTGATTTCCACCCTTAGCAAGCAGGGAGAAGAAACACAACTCCAAGATAATTACCATAAGAAAAAGGTGCCTAATGATGCCTATTTAGCTCTGTTCTTTGAGCAGTGTGTGGGGAAGGCGGGAGGGAGAGATCAATCCAGTCCAGACAGGGGAGGACATATAGCCTCCTGACCAGAATAACCTTACCTCATATCTTCTCCCTTAGGGTATGTCTATACTACAGAGGAAAGATTGAAGCTGCCGCTGAGATTTTCCAGGGTTTGAATTAGAGGTCTAGTTAAGATAGCTAATTCAAAGTGAGCGGGGCACTCTGGTCAATGCCGGTAACCCTACAAGTGACTCATGGGTAGTGGCAATTTGACTTTGTTGAGAATGTCTTTGTGGAAGAAAGGACTCAAGCATATGAATGTTTCCTGCGCAAGAAACAGTATTGTTGGGGGGATTTAATGGCAGGGGGATGTACTGTGTACTGGGGTATGTCTACATTTCAGAGTTTTTCTGGAAAAGAGGCCATTTTTCTGGAAAAACTACACTTACGTCCAGACTGCTATTGCATTCTTTCAACAGAATGTCAAAAGAATGGAGGGGTTTTTCCAACAGTGGTAAACCTCTTTCTACGAGGAAGAAGTCTTTTTCCGAAAAAGCTTTTTCAGAAAAAGGTGCGTGTGGACACAGAAGAGAGTGTTTTTTTGAAAGAAGAAGCCTCCAGGAAAAAGCACAGGTGCCCTGATGGCCAATCCGTCCACAGTAATCACAACTGAAATGCAAGATAGCGTCCAATCAATGTGGATGCTAACTTTTGAAAAAGCACATCACTTTTTCATTGCGCTTTTGCTGTGTAGACACTCTTTTGAAAAAAGTTTTTCTGGGAGATCTCTTCTGGAAAAGCTTCTTCTGAAAGAAGCTTGCAGTCTAGGGCTGCGTCTAGACTGGCATGATTTTCCGCAAATACTTTCAACGGAAAAGTTTTTCCGTTAAAAGCATTTGCGGAAAAGAGCATCTAGATTGGCATGGACGCTTTTGCGCAAAAGCACTTTTTGCGGAAAAGCGTCCGTGCCACTCTAGATGCGGTTTTGCGCAAGAAAGCCCCGATAGCCATTTTCGCCATCAGGGCTTTTTTGCACAAAACGGTTCTCAGCTGTCTACACTGGCCCTCTTGCACAAAAGCATTTGCGCAAGAGGACTTTTTCCCGAACGGGAGAGTCATTGTATTTGCGCAAGAACACTGACAATCATACATTAGATCGTCAGTGTTCTTGCACAAATTCAAGCGGCCAGTATAGACAGCTGGCAAGTTTTTCCGCAAAAGCGGCTGCTTTTGCGGAAAAACTTACCAGTCTAGACGCAGCCTAGATGTAGCCAAGAGAAGTAAGGGAAGTCGAAGGAAGGTGAGCTCCTGCTTAGCAAGGTTTTCTATGCTGTGAGCCCTTCCTTTTGGAACTGATTTAGCACAATCCTACTTTTCTGTATTTCCACAAAATTACAAACATTGGTAACTGTATTTCAGCTATTCCTGCATTTAATGCAAACATAGCTGGTGCTGGGTCTCAAATTAAGCTGATTATAATGAGCAAAATACCACACCATCTGCTGAATATCTAATTCTATGCATTTTTTCATATCCTGTTTACATCGGGATAAGTCAGTCACAACCCCATTACACAAAAGGAGTTTTGGAATAGATACCTGATGGAGAATGTTACAATTTGTGAGTCATGGGTAGTGGCAATTTGACTTTGTTGAG
Source organism: Pelochelys cantorii (assembly GCA_032595735.1). Classification (NCBI taxonomy): domain Eukaryota; kingdom Metazoa; phylum Chordata; order Testudines; family Trionychidae; genus Pelochelys; species Pelochelys cantorii. Next base: position 6,900,918 of record CM064339.1, on the reverse strand, counting down.
AATGTCTTTGTGGAAGAAAGGACTCAAGCATATGAATGTTTCCTGCACAAGAAACAGTATTGTTGGGGGGATTTAACGGCAGGGGGAGGTACTGTGTACTGCAGTCTGCAGGTCCCTGCTCCAGAGGTCTGGGGTGGGAGTCTGGGGAAGTTCTCTGTCTAGGGGTGGCAGGAATTAATTGCACTAGGAAAGAAGAGCACTGCTGGTTCCTAATTAGGTAGATGGGGAAGTCTGCAAGTTAATGGGGGTGAATCAGAGTCCCCTTGCCTGTATAAAAAATGTTAAGGGAGACCCCATACATGATTTGCCAGAATCCACAACTTGCCTAGGGACACCCCTGCTTTGGCCAACCAGAGAGCATATTATAATCCCCCAGAGTTATTTTCTCCTGAGCAGTAATGGGTGTTATAACGAGGGAAGCCAAGAATGACAGATTATTGGCGAACAAAAATGGGCCATTGTCATTTGGAAGCTAAATGGATGGATTTTACGAACTGCCTCCATTAATAAACCTGTACAACCTTGTGCTGTATGCAAGTGCTTCTTTTTTTCTTATTCCTCATATTGTGCTGTTTTAGCAAAAGATTTGAGTAATGGGATGAGTTCTGAAATGGCCTCTCAAATGTTTATTTCACTTCTGCACAGAGAAAGAACTAGTTACAAGAACCCTGCTGTCCCATGCAAAATTCCTGTAACATCTACAACTCCTGAAAAATCCATTAATATTCTGCACTATTAATATTAATGACTGTAGTGTCAAGTTGCACTCAAAAGCTTTTTGCACTTCCTTTGTTGCTAAGCAACATTAAGCTGTGCATCAAAAATAACAGCAAGCTATAATGTCAGCAGTACACGGCACTTTCCTTAGAAATTAGAAATGAGTGTTGATGACCATCATGTAAATGTGCTTTCCTCAAGTCATTCATCATTCCAGCTGGGCAACAGTGTAAATACTAATTTGGTTTCTTCACTCTCACCCTTTTAAATAATTCTGTTGATTTGGCAGTCTGGAGTAACATGCATACGTTGTGTGTATCTTGGTTCTATTCCTGGTCATAAAAAAGGAAACGTGATGTGTTCCTGTTATACCTGTGGAGGAGATAGAGGAAAATTTGTTTTCTAAAAGGTTGCAGCCTAGCATGCTACTTTTACTCTTAGAATCCAGAAGGATAAACACACAGCAATCAAATGTGGGGAGAAGGGGAAGGTTGAATTCTATGGACTGTGTTATGTACACAAGGGGGTCAGACCAGCTGATCACAGTTGGCCCTTTTGGCCTTGAATCAGTTTCTCTGGAACACTATGAAGTATGCACTGTGGCAAAGCTTCAGCTATTCCCTGGGGTCTTGTGCTACTGGCGGATAGTGTTAGCCTCAGAGGCTCGTTGTTGGCCCTCCACATGGCCTCTTTCTCTTTGCTAGAGGGAGGAGCCACAGCCTACTGAGCCATAGTTATCACAAGCTAGTTCATAAGTTCGGGGTAATATCCCCTCTGGAGTCCTGATCTCCCTTCTCAAGGCAGAGGTTCAGATGGTAGTGAGGAGGTTGGGGGGAACCCTGGGCCTGCATACTACTCTTGGTTCTGACCCAGGCACCCTGAGGCAGTGGCAACAGGCAAGGTTACTGCCAGCCGCAATCTGGCAACTTTTCCCTGGACCACTTCCCCAAACAATCCCTCCCAGTATCTTTCCTTTGGTACCTGCTCATCAGTCCTCCATGCACACCCACACAGTTCCTGCACACAGCGCTACCTCCTTCCCATCCTTCACTCTTTTCCTCCCCCTTCCTTGCCTGGGGAAGACCTTTTAAAGCGGCACCACAGGCCTTAATTGGCTATAGATGATATAATTAGCCTGTGGCTTCTAACAAGTTCCAATTGACCCCAGGTGCCTGCCTGCTTATGCTGGACTTAGGCTTTGGCCTTTTTTACTCAGGACAGAGAAAACTGTTTACCCAAGCTCCAGCATGTCTTCCCTCCACCAGTGAGTGACAAACAGCTGGTCTGGGTTTGTCACACTTCCTCCTACCACCCCGCTCAACACCCAGGGGTTGGGGAACTTGGGACATTAAGCAGTGCATCAGCATTGCCATTATGGCTCCCTGCCCTGTGTTGCACACGGAACTGGAATGGTTGGAGGGACACAAACCACCGGGTCACTCTTGTGTTCTTTTCCTTGTTCCACCACATCCACTGGAGCGGAGCATGGTCCCTCATGAGGACAAATCTCCGCCCAAGCATGGGCCATCCATGGCCCATTTTACAGCGAGGCACGCTCTCTCAACCACTGCATATTTACGTTTCCTCAGGAGGAGTTTTCTGCTGAGGTAGAATATGGGATGCTACTCTTTCCCCAACCATTTGTGATAGAATTGCCCCAAACCCAAACTCAGATGCATCTGTCTGCACTGCAGGATGAACTCTTTGGAGAAATCTGGGGCTAGTAACACTGGGTTGCTGCAGAGGGCACTTCATAGGTCCATGAATGCCTTCTCTACTGCATTGACCCACTTAACTGAGTCTGGACCATGAGCCTTCACCAAGTCTGTGAGGGGACTTGCTTGTGTGGCAAAGTGGGGGATAAACCATCGACAGTACCTCACGACCCCTAGGAATGCTCAAACTTGCTTCTTGTAGTTTAGATGGGGCCATTGTTGGATGTCCTCTAATTTATTTAATTGCGGTTTCACCAGCCCTCCCCCCAATACATAACCAAGATACTTGGCCTCTGTGAGCCCCACAGCACACTTGGCAGGGTTTGCCATAAGGCCAGCTCATCTAAAATTAGCCAGGACTGCCTCTACCTTCTTCAGGTGGGTTTCCCAGTTGGAGGTATGGATGACCATGTCATCTAGGTAGGTGGCTATGTACTTGGCATAAGGGAGTAGTAGCTTATCCATTAGTCATTGAAAAGTAGCTAGGGCCCCATGAAGACCAAATGGTAGGATCTTACATTGAAATAGCCCTTCTGCTATCGAGAATGCTATCTTCTCCTTGGCATCTTCAACTAGGGGAATTTGCCAGTATCCTTCTTCAGGTCTAGAGTTCTTAGGTATCAGGCATCACGCAGATGGTCCACTAGTTTGTCTATGTGAGGGATGGGATATGTGTCAAACCAGGATATCTCATTTTGCTGCCAAAAGTCATTGCAGAATCTTGTGATGCCATCAGGTTAGGGCACTAGCACTATGGGGCTGGACCACTGACTGTGGGACTCCTCAGTGATCCCCATCTTCAGCATCTTTTCCACTTCTGCTTTTATTTCTTCCCTTTTGGCAGCTGACACCCGGTAGGGTCTCATTGTCACTCTGGCTCTGGGGTCAGTAATTATGTGGTGGAATGCCTCTGTCATTCAAAATGGATTTGCCGAGAACACATCCTGGTTCCAGCAGATCATCTCAATGACCTCCTTCTTCTGGCCTACTGTTAAATCCAGAGCTATCTTTACTTGTACCATGGGTTTGTTTGTTGGGGCTGAGTCCCCCTGGATAGCAATAGAAGCCTCCCTCTCTTGTTAGGGCTTTAAAAGATTGACATAGTATATCTGTTCTTGCTTTCGGCATCCAGACTGCCATACTTTATAATTTACTTTCCCTGCGGCTTTCGATTACCGTACCTCTTAGGGACCATACCTCTGCAGGCACTGGGCCAACAGTTTACTCTCTGCTGTGGGCACCAGCACTATTACTTGGAATTGCCAAACCTTTGCCTATTGATTGTAGAACGCTTGCTGGACTTCTTCAGCCTCCTCCATATGTTTTCTTATGATGGAGATAACTTGGGCTATTCGGTCCTTCATTTGCAATACATGTTCCACTATATTCCTTCCCTCATTTGATTCTTCTTCCCAGATCTCTGTTGCTATGTCTAAGATGCCCTGAGGGTTGCGTCCATACAATAATTCTGAGAGAATTCTGGTGGAAACTTGAGGGATCTCATGAATGGCTAACATGAGGTAGGGTATTAGTGCATCCCAATCCTTCACATCTTTGTCTACCACCTTTCTGATCATGGCCTTAAGAGTTCTGTTGAATCTTTCGACCAGACCATCAGTCTGTGGGTGGTAAACAGAGATCTGTAAGGTCTGTACATGAAGCAGGGAACACATGTCCTTCATTAACTTAGACATAAATGGGATCCCCTGATCAGTGAGGATTTCTTTAGGTCACCCTACTTGGGCAAAGATTACCACCCATTTTTTGCCAGTAGTCTTAGATGCTGTATTTAGATGCTGTAGGGGGAGTGGCTTCTGGGTATCTGGTGGCACAGTCCAGCACCACAAGTATGTATTGGTTTCCTTGGGCCATTTTCCCTAATGGTCCCACCAAGTCCATTGCTGTCCGTTCAAACAGGATGTCAATGATCAGCAGGGGAACCAATGGGGCTTGTAGATGGGGCCAAGGACTGTGTAATTGACATTCAGGGCAGGAGGCACTATACCTCTGGACATCTTTGTGTGCCCCTGGCCAGAAAAATCGGCTCAGGAGCCTTGCCTGGGTTTTCTCTACACCCAGGTGTCCTCTATACAAGTGACTGTGGACGAGGTTTAGAATTGCCCTTTGGTATTTTCGGGGCACAAAATGCTGGTGTATTTCCTCCTCATGTAGGTGTACAACCCTGTTTAGTAGGTCCTCTTTTATTATGAAGTATGGACCCGGCCCCCGGGTTTTTCCTGCGACAGGTACCCCATCTCTCTCAGCCACCTCTTTCCTGGCATTCTCATATCTGGGGTTTTCCACCTGGTCCTATCTAAAAGTTGCCCTTCCAGGACTTATAAGCCTGAACTCCAAGGGCTCTATCTCTATTCTTTCTGTTGGTCCTGTAGGATTGGGTTGAGAGCTATCTTCAGGACCCTCTGGCATTTCAGGGTTTTCTCTTTCCAGTGACTCAGGGTTTTCTCCTTCCCATGTCTCAGGGTCCTCCCCTATAGCAGACCATGTCCATCTGCCTACGCAGGTGGTCCTTTGGACCTGCATCAAGATTTGGGTGCCTAAGGCTCTGACTGTCCTTCTTTGCTTTTTAGTCTTCCTACCCTTCCCAGGGGTGGGAAACAGTTCCTGGGATATCTCTGCAAAAGTAGGAGGAGAACACTTTCCGGGATGAGACTGCTGTAGTTTGGGGGAAGCAGACTAATAAACCCGGGAAAGTCCTTCCCAATAAGTATACAACATGGAAGTTGGGAAACCACTCCTGGGGATCTTTCCCTGCACTTCTATTTTTATAGCTATGTTGGGGTAGTAGCCAACAGTCCCATGGACACAGGTGACTCCCCTGTGTTTGGATTGCTTTAGCTGGCTGGGCTTCACTAATTTCCCCAAAATCAGAGTGATAGCACTCCCAGAATCTATAAGTGCCATCATTTCTACCCCATCTACCTTCACTGGCCTTGTATACTTATTTGGGGTAACTGTGACCCCCTACTAGGTTGAGTAGGGTGCATGGGTCACCCAAGTCCCCAAGATTGCATTGCATAGGCTCCTTGAGGTTGGGGCACTGAGCTGCTAGGTGGTCTAATTCCCTATGACCATAGCACTTGTGGCTGCCCCCTGGCTTCATAGAGCAAGGGGTTTCACTTCAGGGCTAGCCTCTCGAAAATTATTCCCAACCCCCCTTGTTCTCCATTGGCCTTCAGCCCCCCTTTTTCCCTTGTCTAGTTTCCTGGGCACTTGGTTGTATGAGCATCCTGGGTCATCACTGGAGACCTGCCTCACCTGATGCCTTCTCTTGGTAAGCGAGTCAACTTCCTGGCTGTCACTCATCTTTCCACCAATGTGATTGTCTTATCATGGGTGTGTAACCCTTCTGCCAGGTAATGCTGGCAGCAGCCAGGGCTGGGTTCAATATCTAGGGGTTCCTTTTCATCCATCCCACACAGAACTGGCTTAAGCCCTCACTCAGGAGCCTGGGAAATTCACACACATCCCTGAGGAAGCAATGCTTCCCCACTTGCAAACACAGAGTCTGAGCGTAGAAAAGAAACTTTGAATGAAAAAGGGGGAGAAGTAATGTGGCATTAACTTGGGAAAACACCAGACAGAGTTCATAACCCAATTGAGTAAATGTCCTAGCTCAAGTGGATTTAGCAATGTCCTTTGCCACTCAGGCTCACAAGTCCAGCAATGTAAGTGTCCCATTCGCATGCCCACCCTTTCTCTGTATCCCACTCACAGTTGCTACCCTTGGTCAGGGCAGACCAGAGCTCAGAGGTGATTTTCAGAGCTCACCTCCCACCCTTGCAGGGTGAGGATAGGAGGCATCTCACCCACTCCGTTAGCCACTCATCGCTGCTCCTGCCAGCTGCCCTGCTGGCTGCCTGCTGCCAATGAGTTTGGATCTGGGCCAAACCTAGTGATTTCAGCTCTCTGTGATTCCAATTTCTCAGTTATTTCAGCACAGGCCAGCAGAAAATAAAGAGAATGCTTATGGAGTCTGTTTTAGTCTATCATTAGAATGGGGGGGGGGGGGAGAGAAATAGGTTGAACCAGTCTTATAGCTCATACCTGGAGGGCATATAGCCTGCTGGTTCAGAGCTCTGCTCTACCCCCACCCAATCCAATCCACTTGAGTCTGGAAGGGAAAGTCTTGTCCATCTGAGATTCTTTACAATGACAATGTCTCTCCTGCAAGCACTGGTGGTCATATTTTACAATTGCTACATTTAGGGTTAACAGGGTTTGTGACCCCACAACAGCCAAATTAGTTACAACAGGCAAAATACCATTCTAACAATTGACCATCCATCAGGCCTATAGCACTGGCTGAACTGGATTTACATAAGCACACCCAGGATTTCTTTCCCATTCCAGCATGAACTGTACTTACATAACAATACCTTACCTTAGCTAAATACTTTAGGGTATGTCTACACAGTAGCGTTATTTGGGTATGTCTACACTGCATTCCTCTTTCGAGAGAGGAATGCAAATTCAGACAAATGAAATTGCAGATGAAGCGTGGATTTGAATTTCCCGCACTTCAGTTGCATAATCGTGGCTGGCCACTTTTTCGAAATACCCTGTTTCAAACTAAAAAACACTGTTTAGATGCGGTTATTTCAGAAAAAACCCTTCTTTTGAAATAACCCTTAAACCTCATTTTATAGGGAGTAAAGGTTATTTTGAAAGAAGGGGGTTTTTTTCAAATAATCGCGTCTAAAAAGTGGTTTTTATCTCGAAATAGGGTATTTCGAAAAAGCGGCCAGCCACAATTATGGAAATGAAGGGCGGGAAATTCAAATCCATGCTTCATTTGCAATTTCGTTTGTCTGCATTTCCATTTCTCTCTCGAAACAGAAATGCAATGTAGACATACCCTTTCAGAATTAGCTATTTCGGAAGAGATTTTCTGGAATAGCTTATTTCAAAATAGCACATCTACGCACAAAATGCATTTTGAAATAGTGCTTAGCAATTTTGAAATAGAGCAGCCACACTGATTGGACCCTGAATCAGATTTAAGGCCACCCGGAACCAGTTCAGGCAGGGCATCAAGTCAGTAGTTACTTCGTGTGGCTGCTGCTTGACGCTATCTGAGGCTCGTGCTTAAAGGGACCCCCCCGGACAGCTGTTTCTCAGGTTTCCCTGCTTGCTTGCCTACCTCTGTGAGGGACAGCAAAGCATTTTCTCTTCTTACTCTGGTTGCCTTGATTCAGGGCACCATACCACACTCCGCTATGGAGCAGAAGATGGCTTCAGGAACTCTTCAGCTCTTGGAGCTTTTGCTTTTGGAGTCAGGCAGTATTTTCTGCAGGCTGCCTCCCAGACTCTGCAGGAACCCAACCCCCAGTCTTTGCGCGGGAGCAGCTCCAGCAGCTGGAGGCTGCCTGCTCTGGCCTGAATGCAGTGCCCCGCTGCATCTGGCGTGTGGACACCAGTGCAGACTGGTGGGACCACAGCGTTCTGCAGTGCTGGGGAGACAAACAATGGCTCTAGAACTTTCAAATGAAGAAGGGCACCTTCCTCAAGCTGTGTGAGTGGCTCGCCCCTGTCCTGAGGTGATGGAACATGCACATGAAGCCCGCCATCCCCCTCCAGAAGCGTGTCACCATCACCCTGTGGAAATTCTCCATGCCAGACAGCTACCAATCCGAGGGGAACCAGTTCGGCATGGGGAGATCAACCGTTGGGGAGGGTGTGGAGGGAGAAGTGGGAGGGGGAGAGGGAGTGGGAGAAGAAGTAATAGCTGGAGAGGGAGCAGAGGCTGGAGCAGGAGGAGGCAGCATGCTCTGCACCAGCTTGTGCACATCATTGCACAGGGAGCAGCCATGCGCAAGCAGCTCCCACCAGCTCTCTCACCATAGCTGCAGGTCCTCCTCCACCTAGCGGTCGATGGTACTGTGCAGGCCTTGCAGTGCCGCCAGGTGTTGTCGCTGGTACTTGTCCATTGGATGTGTGCACTTGCGGAAGCCTCGGGTGTGGGAGTATGTCCTGGGTGGTGTGGACCACCCGCCACTCACAGCTGGTCCAGCTGTGGAGAACAAAGAAATATGATCAGTCATCCCAGGGGACACAGCGCCTGAAGCTCAGCCCCCCTCTCTGCAAGCCAAAGAGCGATAGTTCTCGGCACCATCACAGCCGATGTGACTGGAGCCAAGCCATGTGTGCTATGGCCAGTGGCCCTTGATGTCCCTGGGAGTGGGGACTGCCCTGAGACTGTGGCCATGCCTGTGTGCTGTGTGCAGGTGTGATGAGTGTGTGTTTGTGGGAGGAGGGGATGTCCCCTGCCTCCTTCTTGAGGTGGCTTGTGGACAGAAGGTGTCCCACCCCAGGGTCAGGAGCCTTGCAGGTCTCTCCAGGCACCCTATGGCCAAGAGCCCAAGACTCTTGTGTTGCAGCCTGCTGGGGCCATGTGTCCAGGAGCGGCACAGCACATGATCCCACGTGCACAGGTTGCTGTGTGATCTGCAGCCGGCAAAGGCCAAGCATGGGGTGCCCAGCTCCCACCACCACCCCCTGAATAATAGGAAAGTGATGGCACTCACCCTGCTTACATCTGGTTGAGTCATGCTGGCCTACACGAGCATAAAGGTCTGGTGGCAACTTCTGCATGAATTGATTGATGACGAATGTCTCCAGAACCTCTTCCGAGCGGCTCGCTTCAGGTCACAGCCATTTTTGTGCAAGATGAATCAGGTCAAACACCTGGGACCTCCGTGGTTTATCCTCTTGGTCTTTCCATTCATGAAATTTCTGGGTCCATACTGCTACTGTCATCCCTACTGTCAACTCTTCTTTTAGCTGGGGATAATTAGCTGCGTCCTTGGCCGGCAAATGATAATAGGCCTTCTGGGCCTCACCACAGAGAAATGGGGAGAGTATGCTGGCCCATTGTTCCTGGGGCCAGACCTCCTGCTGAGCAATTCTCTTGAATGTGAGGAGATATGCCTCTACATCATCCTCTGACATCAGTCTTTGATAGACAGCTGATGGTCCTCAAGGTTTGGGTCCCTGGAGTCTGAGTAAGGGTCTTTACCTGGTTTATGATGTCTTGGATTTGGGCCCTGTCAGTGGCCACTTGATTTATTAATAGCTGGTTGGCCTGCTGTAGGAGTGTTGCCTTTTGTAGTGCCAACCCCTGTATCCATATGGCCTCTTGTTGAGCTGCAATGGTTTGCACCAGTGCTTTCACTAAGCCCTCCATTGTGGTGAGAGTCTCTAACCCAATTAAACAGAATAATAAAAACCCAGCACCCTGGTGTACTTTTTTGGGGGGGGGATTGGGTTTTTTTTTCCTTCACACTCTTTCTTCCACCACACTGTGAACAATCCCACTCTGACACCAATAGTGACAAAGCTCCAGCTCCTTCCAATGCATCTCGTGCTACTGGCAGATAGTGTTAGCCTCAGAGGCTCATTATGGCCTTCCATGGCCTCTTTCTCTTACTACAGGCATGATCCACAGCCTACTGAGCCATACTCATCACAGGCGAGTTCATAAGTTTGGGGTAAAATCTCCTCTGGACTCCCAATCTCCCTTCTCGAGGCAGAGGTTGAGATGCTGTGGGGAGGTTGGGGGAACCCAGACCTGCCCAGTACTCTGAGTTCTAGCCCAGGGACCCTAAGGCAACAGCAACAGGCAGGGTTACTGCCACTCACAATCTGGCAGCTTTTCCCTGAACCACTTCCCCAAACAATCCCTCCCAATCCCTTTCCTTTGGTACCTGCTCGTCAGTCCTCCACCCACACCCACACCCACACCCACACCCACACCCACACCCACACCCACACCCACACCCACACCCACCTCCTTCCTGTCCTTCACTCTTTTCCTTCCCCCCTTTCCTTGCCTGGGGGAGACCTTTTAAAGCACACCATGGGCCTTAATTGGCTGCAGATGTTTAATTAGCCTGTGGCTTCTAGCAAGTTCCAATTGACCCCAGGTGTATGACTAATTATGCTGGACTTAGGCTTTGGTCTTTTTTTTTTTTTAACAGAGAAAGCTGTTTACTCAAGCTCCAGCATGTATTCCCTCCACCAGTGAGAGGCAGATGGCTGGTCTAGGTCTGTCACGGTATAAAGTGGTGTTTCTCACAGGCCTAGTCTAGTTCTTTAACCATTCAGTTTTAATTTACGAACACTATCCTTGTTAGGCTTGTATTTCCTTTCTGTATAGCAGGATAGCTATGAATCTCTTTAAAAACATGTAATCCCTGAATGAACTTCCTCCAAAAGCTTCCACATTGTTTTGCCTTCCTGTTGTTAATTAACAAAAAGATACAATACATGTTTCAATAAAAGCAAAATGTAATTTATCCGTAGTTCAAAGCAGAATTTGGATTTAATTCTAAAAAATCCACAGATTGACAATCAAGCACTTTAGAAGGTTTATATAAAGATATTTTATGTGCGTGTTAGTTCACATCTGCTAACTTTCTTCATGACCCAAATTACTATAGGCTCCAGATGTGCTTAGAGTAATCTGCATTGTGCTTAATGTTGTATATGATATGGACTCCCTGCCGACTGTATGTAATACACATACACTCATCTTAAAAAAAAATCAGACCTGGATACTATAGAACTGTACAGTATGTAGCACACAGACCCTGATTCAACTAAACAGTAAAACATGTGCTTAATTTTCAGCACATAGAATCATAGAACATGCTTAAGTCCCATTGACTTCAAAGGGATGTAAGTGCCCTTTTAACTTTAAACTGTTTTGTTGAACAGAGGTGACCTTAAACACATGGTTTAAGTTAAGCACATGCTTAAGTGCTTTGGTGACTCAGGGCTACATTAAATACTACTAGGCTACGTCTACATTGCGCATGAAGATATGCCTGAAAATAAGCGGCAGAACGGCTCTTGCACAAGAGGGGGGTTTTGTGCAAGAAGGAGCAGTGCCACGCCTCATTTACATATCTTCTTATGCAAGAATGCGCAATGTAGATGTAGCCCTATAGTGTTGAGCTGGCTACTTATGGGTGTGTGACAGGGAATCCTCTAGGACAGGATGGGGAATAATTTTTGATGGGGGAGCTACTCCAAGATTTTGGAAAGGGCTGCACGTCTCTATGGAGGGGGTGTGGGAGGGAAGTTGGGTGCAGAAGGGAGCTTGGGGTAGGGAGTCAGGAGCAGGAGAGGGTGTGGGGTCTGAGGAAGTTTGAGTGAAGTAGGGGGTTATGCCCTGAGGCAGAGGATTGGGGTGCAGAGTCTGGGAGGGAGTAGGGGGTGCAGGAGTGAATTTTGACCTTGGGGAGGTGTGTAGCAGGGGGTGCAGGGTCTGGGAGGGAATTGTAACCTAGGGCGGGATATGTCTGCAGAGGATTTGGGTGGTGACCCGGGGCAGGAGGGGGTGGTGACCTGGGGCAGGGAGTTGGGAAGTGGGAATGGCTGGGATGCAAGAGGCAGCAGCTGGAATACAGGAGGCATGCTCTGGTTGGGAGTCACTTACCTTATATGGCTCCCAGCCAGCAGCCCAACAGGGTACCCATGACAGGTTCTGCCCTATAGCAGTCTCATGCTGCTAAAGGAGGTTTCCTCCACGTGCCACATCCCTGGGGGGAGAGAGACTTCATACACTCCCCCGCCCCCAGGCCAATCATTGCAGCTGGGAGTGGGGTTAAGGGAGTGCGCAAACTCTCTCGCCCCCCCCCCCCCAGGGTTGCATGACACCTAGAGGGAACTGCCAGCTGTTTTGAACATCTGGCAGCTCCCTTTATGTGCCCGTGTGGGGGGGGGGAAGCTATACTGGTAGAGGGTCCCACCACTAGAAAAGCGAAGATTGGAAGGACAGGGTCAGAGCACAGGCTGCTGGACTGGCACTGGTGGATGGGATCCTGAGGAGCACTAGGACCCTGTGGTGACCTGCTACAAGACTGAGCAACCTGAGCCTGGGAAGGCTGCAGACAAGAGAAAGAAGTAAATGAGCAGCCCAGAGGGGCCTGGAGAGCATGAAGTCTCTAGCTGCCTGCTCCTCCTGCCAGGGGTGTGCCTCACTGTTCCAAACATCTGGCAACTCCCTTTAGACACTGCATGCCCCTGGCAGAGGGGAACTGCCAGCTGTTTTCAACTGCCTTGTGGTCTCCTTAACTGGTGTAAATTGATGTAATTCCACTGAAGTCAATGGAACTTCATCAAAATACACCAACTGAGAAACTGGCCTATAAAAGTCAAGAGATGGAAAAATCACATTCAGTGAAGGTCATTAAAATGGAACCTTTACTACCTATATGTATAAAAGTCTCAGAGGGGTAACTGTGTTAGTCTATAAGGGTACGTCTACACTGCAGTGTTATTCTGGAATTACTGACGTTATTCTGAAATAACATAGTGTGTGTCTACACTGCCAGCCTTTATTTACAAATAATGTCAAGCTGGAGGACTTCTTACTCTGACTCCTATAATTCTCATTTTATGAGGAGTAAGGGGAGTCGAAGAGAGAGTGCTCTTCCTTCAACTTCCTGCCATGCAGACAGCACCAGAAGCCAAATTAAGCTATTTCAACTTAAGCTGTGCAGTTAACGTAGCTCAGGTTACATAGTTTAATTCGACTTTAGCCCTGCTGCGTAGACATACCCTAACTGAAAAAACTTAAAAAACAACAAATAGTCCTGCAGCACCTTAGAGACTAATAAAAATGTGTATGATATCATAAGCTTTTGTGGGCACAACCCACTTCTTCAGATGAATGGGGCAAGGGGTCCAGAGGTACAAATAAATAGCAGAAAAACAGGAGCGATGGAGAGGGAAAGAGAAGAAAATAATTTTGTCAATTACACTGTCCGTGCTAAATGAGGCTAATACACAGCCCACTCTATTAGCCTCTATTAGCTGTGCAGCTGAGGGTAGAGGCAGGCGGTGGGACACAGAGCGATGTGATAACGTCACTCTGTCATCCTACAGGAATTTTTATATAGATATATATAGAGAGATTTATATATTTTATATTTAGTGCAATTTACTCTTCTGTTCCTGCTTATTTTCCTTTTCCTAATCTATACTTTTGTACTTCATAGCTCTCATCACTTTGTACAAGAAGAGAAGCCTACCTCATGTCAATTTAAAATTAAAAGTAAGACAGGCATTTCATGAGCTTCTGGCATAAACGATGAAGGAGGCGTTTCCCTCCAAAAAAGGTGCTGTTTTGGCATCCCTGTGAATGAAATGGAGATAGACACCTTTATTCAAAAGCAACATCTGATTTTAGCACAGACCCAAGAATTGGTGGGGTACTTGAAAGTATAATGATACTTTTTAATGAGGGCAGAAATATTCCTGAGGTTGTCAATGGGTTAAGTTAAAAGAAATTCAGTCCATGCATTTGACAAAGTGGTTTTTATGCCCAAATAAATCTTTTATGCCCAAATAGTTTTTAAAGAAATCCAGTAGTACTGAAAAAGAACTTGAGGATGGAGCTCCACTGGATTAATCCAAACAAAACATAGGCAATGAATTATAAATAAAAGTGCTCTTACATTTTTTCCTGATGTTATATTCAACAAAAGTGCTGTTATGCATAAAATGAGGGGGGTGGGGGGGGGTGGAGGGAGCATTAGAAACTAGGTGTTGTGAAGCAAAGCAGTTTTAGATGGACCATCAGACATTTCCCTTGGGTTGTTTGAATATAAATGTAGTTTGTCAAACTATATATTAAACCTAGGGCTGTCAAGCAATTAAAAAATGAATCACGATTAATCATGCTGTAAACCAATAGTAGGATGGGATTTATTTATGTATTTAGGATGTTTTCTACATTTTTAAATATAATTATTTCAATTACAACACAGAATACAAAATGTAGAGTGCTCACTTTATATTTATTTTAATTACAAATATTTGCACTGTAAAAACAAAATAAATATATTTTTTCAATTCATCTAATAAAAGTACTATAGTGCAATCACTTTATCATGTCAGATGAACTTACAAATGTAGAATTATGTACAAAAATATCTGTATTCAAAAATAAGTAATGTAACACTTTAGAGTCCACTCAGTTCTATTTCTTGTTCATCTCATCACTCAAACATTTGCACAGGACAATACTTGCCACATCCTGGGTGTGTCTAGACTACACCTCTCTGCCGACAGAGAGATGTAGATTAGGCATGTTGAAATTGCTAATGAAGCCAGGATTTAAATATCCCGTGCCTCATTAGCATGGCCACAGCTTTTTTTTTTAAATGGAGTTTTTTCGAAAAAAACCAGCAGTCTAGATGCGGATCTGTCGAAAATAAAGCCTTTTTCAACAGATTCTGTAAACCTCATTTTTTGAGGACTACAGGATCTGTCGAAAAAAGCTTTATTTTCGACAGATCCATGTCTAGACTGCCATTTTTTTTTTTTTTTTCGAAAAAACCATTTCGGAAAAAAGTGGTGGCCATGTTTATGCTAATGAGGTGCGGGATATTTAAATCCCATCTTCATTAGAAATTTCGATGTGCTTGATTTGCATCCCTCTGTTGACAGAGGGATGCAGTCTAGACGTAGCCCTTGTTTACAATTTAACTTGAAAGTGAGAACAGGCATTCACATGACACTTTTGTAGCCAGCACTGCAAGATATTTATGTGTGAGATATGAAACATTTGTATGCCCCTTCATGTTTTGGCCACCATTCCAGAGGATTTGTTTCCATGCTAGTGACAATTGTTAAAAAATATTATATTAATTAAATTTGTGACATCTCCTTGGGGGGAAAATGGAATGCCTCCTGCTCTATTTTACCCACATTCTGCCACTTATTTCATGTTATAGCAGTCTAGGATGATGACCTAACACATGCTGTGTGGTTTAAGAAGACTTTCACTGGAGACTTGACAAAACACAAAGATGGCACCATTGTGAAATTTCTAAAAATAGCTACAGCTTAAGAATCTGCCCAAGATTTAAGAATCTGAAGTCCCTTCCAAAATCTGAGAGGGTTGAGGTATGGAGCATATTTTCAGAACACTTAGAAGAGCAAAACACTAATGCAAAAGCTACAGAACCCAAACCACCAAAAAAGAAAATCAGCCTTGGGCTAGTAGCATCTGACTCCCATGATGAAAGTGAACATGCATTGGTCTATATAGCTGTGGATCATTATCAAGCAGAACCCATCATCAGTATGGATACATGTCCTCTGGAACGGGAGCTGAAGCATGAAGGAACATATGAATCCTGAGTGTACCTGGCATGTAAATATCTTGTGACACCAGCTACAAGAGTGCCATGTGACTGCACGTTCTCACTTTCATGCAACATTGTAAATAAGAAATGGGCAGCATTATGTCCTGTTAATGTAAACAAACTTGTTTGTCTGAGTGATTGGCTGTACAAGAAGTAGGACTGAGTGGACTTTCTAGGCTCTAAAGTTTTGCATAGTTTTGTTTTTGCGTGAAATTAGGTAATAAAAATAATCTATATCTGTAAGTTGCATTTTCACAATAAAGAGATTGCACTACTTGTATGACATAAATTGCAAAATAATATTTCTTATGCTTATCATTTTTACAGTGCAAATATTTGTAATAAAGCTAATAACACTGCTCTACAGCCAAAATGCTTCTGAAATAAATGTAGTCAAACTTTACTAATTCTGGGTCACTGAGAATGAAAATGATGCTTAAAATTGTTGATTGGCTCTAGTTTTCAAGATATGCTATTGGGTCAGTATATACGACCCTTGACTTGGGAATGGCGGAGGATAAGTGAGTTATAAAGGGAAGGGATCTCAATTTAAACCAGAAATGATTAAAATACATCTTTGACTGGATCTATGAATAAATCTATGACTGGGTTTGGACAGTACTTGCTTTTTAGGCAAAACAATGAATGATGCAATCTGAAGCTGGTATTGCGTCATACATGATATGAATTGCATCATGTTATTCCTAGAAGTCATGGATGATGCAATCATAACGAAGATTACATCACTCTGCTGAACAAATTGCCCTATATCAGCTCTAGAAATCATACAGTGTCGTGCTCTCTTATTTGTCAGTGTTTGATTTTGCAAAGGGACACGTTTCTGTTTAGCCAAAGTGAACAGAGATGCCTCATACTTGTGTGAACAGTGCAGATAACTTCTGCTATGTTTGTGGTGAAGTGACTTTTGCATCACAAAAGTGCAGTATAACCACTATGGTTCAGAAAGCCTATCACCTTTATTTTGGCTGCAAAATTGGAGATCAGGACAAGAGGTGGGCCCCACACATATGCTGCAATGCTTGTGCAACAAATCTTCGCCAGTGGTTGAACAGGAAAAGGAAATCTATGCCTTTTGCAGTGCCAGTGATTTGGAGAGAGCCAACAGATCATACCAGCAATTGTTATTTCTGCATGGTGCCTCCAGTTGGGAAAGGTGTGTCAAAGAAGAAAAAGTGGACTGTGCATTATCCAAACATTCCATCAACTATACGCCCAGTAGCCCACGGAGAAGGACTGCCGGTTCCTGATGCACCAGAATCATTCTCACTTGAGTCAGACGAGGAAGAGGAAGAGGATGAAACTTCTGGTCCTGAACCATCAATGTCACAGGACCCACATTTTCTCCCATCCTCCTCCTCTGAACCACACCTCATAACACAAGGTGAACTGAATGACTAAACTATGTACATAATAGTTTTTTGCCTTTTGTTTCATAATAAATTTTATTTATATAACCCTTTTGCTGATTTTTAAAGTGTTACATAAACAGGACAGGTGAAATATTATCATTTAAAGCAACGATAAACACATGAAAAGACCTAGGTTTACAATTTATGATTAAAACTCTACTATCTACACAATATACATAGACGTAAAATGTAAAAACTTAAATATCTTGGAAACAGTAGCCAATCAGTTGTTTTAATTGTCATATTTGAATTCAGCACATCAAAATACATAATAAATAGCACATTTTATCTCTGAAGCAGACGACTTCTAAAAAATTGTAGACCAGTGTAATATAAAGTGAGCACTGTACACTTTGTATTCTGTATTGAGATTGAAATCAATCAATATATCTGAAAACATAAAAAAATCCACAAATATTTAATATATTTCAATCAATAGTCTATTGTTTAAAAGTATGATTAAAACTGTGATTAATCATGCTACATTTTTTAAAATCACAATTAATTTTTGAGCTAGTCATGTGAGCTAGCTGCGATTAATCAACAGCCCTAATTAAAACTCTCCTTTGTATTCCCATGGTCCTTTCATTCACTTTTTCCTTAGTGTGGAATGTGAAAGAGTGAATAGGAAATGCTATCATTTTGAAATCACTTCCCATTCCTGGAAAAGTCAACATATCAAATAAAAAATTCCAGAGTTTTTAATTGTGAACACAAATGGCAAATTGAAATAAAATGATTAGACTTGCCAAAATGAAATTGTCGTTTCTTAGTGATATTTAGAAATGATCTTTTTTGCTTGAAACAAGATATTCCATTTCAGTTTTCCAGATCCCAAAGTGAAAAAGTTTGTCCAAAAATAACCGTTTTGTAAGGAAACATTTATTTCAGTAAAACCACATTTTTGAAAATGGCTGAAATGTCAGCTGGCTTTACTTATGAGGCTATGATATTGGCAAATCTCAGCCCCCACAATCACAGTCCACATCTCTTCTACATCATCACCATTTATCAACTTCCTCTACAGCTGCTCTATACACTTACATCCTCTAAGCCTACAACTCATATAATCTACATGCCTTTTCAAGTCTGGTTAAAACAAGGTTGCAAACCCTACAGTTGAAAGAAGCCGCAGATCACAGAAGCTAATGTCATGTTTATTATTCATGCTGGAAGCAGTGGAGAGTAAGCTGATTTGTACAGAGAGAGCTCTGGGAAGATAGGAACTTGAACCATGGAGGGCAATCAGGATGACTTGGTCTTTATTGTAGCCCTAGCTGGACCACATCACATTCCCTTTCCTCTTGTTTAACAGGAAATTTTGACCCAGAATGCCCTCCACAAACACATTTGGCAGTTGTGGACTCATTGGGCCTGATTCTCCACTGCCTTGTAGCTTGAGTGTACTCCCTTTAAGTGTGAGTCTCTGCAGGACTCCAGCACCAGCCCTCAGAAGGAACTGGCGACCTTCTGCCCTGCCTGCCAGAAAATCTCTTCCTCAAAAAGTTCTTGCACAAGAAGGCTGCAGTGTAGACGTAGCCTATGTGTTCACTGAGGATCAGTATGATTGTCTTCTATTCACTTGCTGTCACAGGCCTCGTTGCAAGCTCTTGCTTCCAATAGCAACTGGTTATAATTGAATACCTGTAGATTATTCAAAATGTAGGCTTGACCATGAGATAATAAAAAGGGGGAAGTCATGACCATGAGATAATAAAAAGGGGGAAGTCATATAGACCTGTTAAGAATTCTGTGATGAACAGCTGTTGTGTCACATTCAATAGCCTCCCTATTAAGTCTGTGTTAAGCTAATAGTTAAGTACATTTAGAGTACTTCGTGAGGTTTGCAACATAATTCATTAATAATGAATGCCAACAAAGTACAGATTTCAAGTCACGGATTTATAGCAATTTTGTAAGTGACTGACCTTTATAGGCTATTCTGTGTGAGGCAGGACATCTATTATGTAAGCACGGCACAATAATCCATTAGTCTGGTTGATGTCCTACTTCCCCAACCTTGCCTACAAAATCATGCCCTTTAATCCTTTCAGGATCTGATACATCTCTCCTACTGATGTCAGCTGAAGCTGTGGGTGCTCATCACTTCTGTAAATCTGTACTTTGGGCCAGGGATGAGTAAATGCATAAAGACATGCTCAATTTCAAGCATGTGAATGAATCTCTGGGTTTCAATGGGACCATTCATGTGCTTAAAGATCAGCATGTGCTTAAGTACCCTGCTGAAGTGAGGCCCTGGGCCCATATTTTTAAAAGGGATTAAGGCACATACTAGGATTTTCCAAAGCATTTCCCCACAGGCATTGAAATCAATCCCACTAGGTTAAGTTAGGCAGGTTTAAAAATTTGCTGCTTAGTGTTTTTCTAGTTTTTGCCTATGCAGGACTAATGCCAAGATACTCATTAGAGTGGCCAAATGGGATTGTAGCAGCTGGTAGATAAAACATTAGAAATCACATCTTCAGATCATGCTGTACTCTGTTGATTACTGCCTAAAGAACCAGCTACTATATATGTAGCAGAACACACAGACAGTGTCACTGTGTATGTCTGGCCAGTCCACTGATTTCAAATGGAGTGTAAGTTGAAGGCAGCTGCACAATCATTGGAAATGAATCAGCAGCAAAGGGTTTAAGGGGAGAATGAGGCTATGTCTACTTGGACTTCAGTAAAACTTTTTGTCATTCACGACTATGAAAAAAAACCCAAAACAACAGAAGATCTGCCAATGAAAAGTGCCAGTGTGAACAGAGCTTTATCAGTGGGAGAGCTTTCCTGTTGACAAAGCTACCGCTGCTTGTTGGAAATGGAAATTTTGTCAGCAGGAGAACTCTTTCATGCCAACAAAGAGCAGCTACACTGCACATCTGTGTCACTTGGGGTACGTCTAGACTACAGGCTTTTGTCGACAGAGGCTTTGTTGACAGATACAGACTACATCCAGTTCTGTCGACAAAGCAAGCCGCTTTGTTGATATGAGAGTGTAGATGCAAAGGACAGTGTAGATGCAATAACACCTTCTGTCAACAGAACTCTGTCGACAAAAGACGTCGACAAGGATGTAGAATGAGGTTTACCACCGTCGACAAAACTGCCGAGTTCTGTCAACGTTATGTTGACAGAACTCGGCAGTAGTGTAGATGCAGGTATAGTTTTGTCGACAAAAGGCCACTTTTGTCGACAAAACCCTGTAGTCTAGACACATCCTAGAAGTGCATAGTGTAGACATAGCCTCAGAATCAAGGTCTATGCAGGAGCTTCTTGGCGCTTAATCTTTGTTGTGGCATCCATATTACTTTGCTTTTCTAATACTAAGAGGACTCTTCTTCTGAGGGCATGTTATGCTAAATCTCCTGTGTTTCTTGTACCTGTCTCTGAAGCAGATAGTACTGGCTATTGTCAGAAACATTGGTCTGATCCAGTCTGGCAGTTAGTTTCCAGTACATAGTAGTAATATTAATTATTCTCCACTTGCAATATGGATCCACTTTACATGACACCCTTACAAACTCTTGTAATAATACTTAATAAATGATAATTATGAGCTTGCAGACCTGATATAAAAAAAGTGTGCAGTTCTATGCACACTTATAGTAATTGTCAATGTAAATGAAGTTCCTGTGCCTGCATGATTGCAGTGATGATGTGTGCAAATCAAGGACATATGCTTGAAAATTAGGTCTTTCATGTTGGTTAAGGGAAAATGACACCAAAGATGCCAACAAAAATTTAGAGCCACCGATACCAGCCTTCAGTAAAAGTGATTTATCTGAGAAGTTTTCTTAACCCTTACTGTTTACATACTTTGTGTGGATTTCATGCTCTTGAAAAGTGAAAGAATGAGGCTCTGGGACAAAAGGCATAGACTTATTCACACATCAGGTACAGTATGGGTGGAGTGCGGCTCTGCACATTTCCTAACACTGACCTACCATATGCCTCTAGTGTGACCTAGAGAGGGGTAACTTCTCTGCTTCAGAGGGCAATCGAATCAGCCCATTCTTCTGAGACAGCAGATGGCAGCTATCTTAACAATGGTGTATGAAGCTTTTCCACTGAACTGAGACCACCATTAGAATGAGACCACCAAACTCATTCACAAAGGCCCATGTAATGCGTCTGGGACAGCAACATGGCCTCCCTCTGACCCCGAAGAGGAAGGGCCCTCTAAGACCCCTTGGTGGGTGGCTCCAGTTTCACCTAGCCTCGCCCACAGGAAGCCGGAAGGCAGGACTAGGAGAGTATAAGAGCTGAGAGCTCAGCCAGAGCCTGGCAGCTGAACAGGCCAGACACTTGGCCCTAGCTCCCGCAGCGAAGGGTTCAGCCGTGCCACTCCCAACGGGAGGACTGGGTTGGGCCTCCAGGACCTCCGCTGGCCCCTGATGCCTGTCCCGGGCTGCTGAGACCGCTGCCATGGCCTGTAGGCATTCCAAGACCTCTGGACCCCTGCCAGGCCCCGATGACTGGACTGGCTCACCTGGGCCCCTGCCTGAGCCGCAACCCATAGATATCCTGCCAGCACCTCTGTCCCCACTTGACCCCGAGGAGCAGTGCCTGAGCCTGGTAGGCCCCCAGAGGGAACTGGGAAGTGGCCCAGGGACAGCCGACCCCGAGGCAGCTGAGGAGATGGAGGTCGCATTGCAGCTTGGATCACCGCTGACCCACAGACCTAGTAGGCGTGTTGTGGCCCGGATCCCTGCCGACCCAGTGGGTGCCACGCTGCCACTGTCAAGATCCTGTGCTGGGACGCAGTGGAGTGGGTGGGCCTGCGTTCCCACTGCCACCCTTTCCCTTGGGTGTCAGGTTCCCCCTGTGGGGCAAAACCCCTGCGCTTGTTGGCTCTCCACCAGTGAGGAGACCCGACCCCTGCCAGGTTGGGACCCGGCCAGAGCTTTAAACTGTTGAACTGCATGTGGCAGACATTTGTCTGTCCGCCCTGCCTTGACCCAGGGCTGGGCCTTATAAACTGTATACTACTGAACTGTTTGTGTTAAACATTTGTCTGTCTGCCCCACCCTGACCCAGGGCTGGGCCTTATAAACTGTTAGGCCAGGCTTCACCCCAGGCTGGGCCTTATACACTGTCGCTCGGCCTATGGCTAGGTCAAAGTGTGCTTAGCAAACTTTTGGCAGCTGTGGAACTGCAATTACCTTCTTGCAGGGCACTCTAGGGAGTCAGCATGGTCTCCCACTGATGTTGGACCCTTTACAGCCCGTCACACTAATATTGGCTCACAACCAGCCTGGACTAGATTCATAGCTCCATTGTCCCATTTCTTTTCTCCTGTCACCCGTTTCCCCTCAACCAGAATTCATACAGAAAAGGCCTGGTTCTTGGTCTCCTGTGCTGGTGTAACTCAGGACCAGCCCTACTGGATTCAATAGTAACATTGGTGCAAGTATGAGGAAAACCAAACTTCGTAGGGTCTATCTACACTAGAGTCTGAGAAGTGATTGCTACACATGTACACATACCTCAGCCAGCTTAAAACTAGCTTGTGCAAGTACCAATAGCAAGGACGTTGCAGCAGAATTCAGGCTTCCCTGCAGGTTGTACAAGATCATGTGGGACTCTGGGTACTTACTGAAGGGCTAGACTGCACTGAAATCCATGATGCCACAGCATCTCTGTTACTTCACTCACACACTGATGAAACTGAAGCTAGCTCCTCAGGTATGACTACATGTACTGCAAATAAACCCCTGATTGCAGCATATTTCCCCACGTAACTGGTGTTTGCTGTTGCCTATAATTCAGCTCTTCTAAGGAACAAAGGAGAATTGAAATAATTGGTCACGTAACATAGAATGCATAGGTCCAAAATTAATCTGCTTAGAGTCAAAGAACTGAGACAAACCTGAATCAGACACTGCCCAGGGAATGTAATAATGTTGGTCAAAATGATGTCAAGCAGTTTTCATTCTGTTTGCAATTGATCATAACAGGAGTGTCTGGAACATGCCGCTCTTGGGGTTTAAAAGCTTCTGAGTGCAGTATTTCTGTGGGCTTATTTTGCCCTTGTACTTTATGGACACAATTCCAGCACTTTCAGCGCTCTTGTTTTATTTAAATAGCAATCATCTTACATAATGTTACTGGTATGTTCAAGTTAGCTGGGACATGGGTTTAGGGGTAGAGGTCTGCTATAGGTCCATTTTGTGCTAAAAAGAGCAAATCTGTTTGATATTGATTGGTGCTTTTCTTAATGTACTCTCACAAGTGCTTATTAAATCTTCGTTTGATTATCCCAGGCCTTGTCATATTTTCTTGTGCTTTTCAGGAACAGCTCAAAATACAGTTATTTAATCAGAGAAAGGTGATGCTTAATACAGGAAGAATGGATACAAGTATTAATATGGTTACCATTATATGATATACTGATCCCAATATCTGAACAAACAGAAGCTTGTATAGCGCTATTAACATTTGGTATTTCAAAGCACTAAATACCAAGAAGGGGGGTGGGATTAACTAGGATACTCCTCAAAATGTAAGGGAAGGAACACTTATAAAATGAAAATGAGACTTATACCTGTGACGGACCGGGCCGGGTCTGAGAACAGCTGAGGGCATCCACTCAGGGCGAATTCCTCAAATTCGGAGCTCCTTACAACCCCTGACTGGAGGCCCTTCCCAAAGAGGCCACAAACAAGTCCCACAGAGCACATCAGCTGCCTATCTGCCAGCCAGAAGCCTCACGAGCAAAACCCCGCTGACACCCCAGCTCTCTCCATGCCCCAAACAGCCCTGGGCCTAACACACAGGTGAGGGGTTATAGGACCTAATCTGACCTACCCCAAATGGGTTCTCCGGTCTCAAAAAACCAGCCACAGTTCCCAGGTCAATTTATACTCTGGATCTTACCCACAAGATCACACTGAGCCAGTCCTTTAGAATCTAAAATCTAAAGGTTTATTATTAAAAGAAAGAAAAGCATGAGAGTAAGGTTGTTCAAGGATAATACATTACATGCATCGAATCTCCCAGTTCTCGATACAGTCTCACAGCAGAGATGTTATAACTGCTGACTTAAAAGTCTTTGGTGTACATCCTATGTCAGTTCTTTCCGGCTCGTGGTTCCCTGCAAGGCTGCCTCTGGGATCGAGAGCTGAGCTGAAGACCAACATGGAGGGTGCCACATGGTACTTATATCCCTTTCCTGGCATCTTCTTGGTTGCAGCAGGTCACCTGGTCCATGGCCTATCCCTGTGTTCCGTGCTGGTAGCCATGCTGGTAGCCCTTAAGTATCAGTCACATTCCTGAGATGTGTATTGGCACCTAGAGATTCACTGTCTCCTTGCTAATTAGCATAGCCATTGGCTGAGCATTCCTTGCAGAGTACATGTTTATAACTCCACATACAGATATTATACAACTACATGAATAGCATACACAGAATCAGTAGAACACAAACTTTCATGTGACACCTCACATGGCCCTCTTGGTATACACTTTTGGGGCAAACACTCCCCTCCCCACCCCCTGGTGCAGCAGTTATCTGGCTTCTCCCCTTAAAATCCAGTAAAGTGACAATACCCATAAGAATAAATAGTTAACATTTGGCATTTCTATAGTGTCTGTCGTCTAGGCAGAGGGCTGCACTGAGGCATTGGGATGTGAAATGACTCTACAGTGGTAGAGATGGGAATGGAACACCCCCCCCCCCAAGTCTTTTTTCCCCATTCCACTGTCTATAAACTCTGCCTTCTCCAAAGAGTTGATGGTATGTTCTTGTCCACACAATATAGTTGTACTGCTGCTGAATGTGGCCCTGTAAGAAGTCTGCTAACAAAAGTTCAAATTCTCACCCATGCAACAAATATAAGGAGCAGCAATATTCTGCAGTGCCTGGTGATGAAGAATCATCCCTTCTACTCTGTGTAGATAGGGCTGGCTGAGCTTCTCTAGCCTCTGCTACAGCCATGAGAATGCATCTGCTCCCAATACTCTTGCTTCCTTGTGCAGTGTCTTATCCTACTCCTCCCTGACCTATGTTTACTACAGCTATAACTGTGTGCTTGTAATCCATTTGTGATATTCAGCTGTCCCTGCTGTAACAAGCCCAGATAAGTTTTGACCACACTGCTGCTTTTTTTTCACAGCATGAACGTGTCAACTGCGCTTGTGTTTCTATGACTACATCAATGCCTTGTTGTGTGTGTATTGGTGTATCCTGGAAAAATCCACTCACATATCCCACAATGCCTCAGACAGACAGTGCCCAAAGCATTCACACACAGAACAACACAAGGGGCAATGAACTTTGGGATGTCGTACCAACCAGAAAGCTGAGAGGAAGGAGTATAAGTTAAACTGGCTACAGACAGAGTGGCACGTCCTGTCCATGGTGCAGAGAACAAAATGCCAAAATGAATACAGGAAGAAATCACATGTCAGGTTCTGGTTTGTAACTCAGTAGCCTGTGATCTCAGTGCATTTCCTTTAACTGGGACCTAATTTGATTAAAAGATGGAGGATAGCAAGAGCCTTAGAAATAGCGTGCTACAAACGGGGTGGGGCGTTAATACTGTTTTTCTGGCCATCTCCCCTTTTCTAATAAGGTGAACTTTCTACTATCCAAGACTAAGTATGACAGCTGCAAAATGCTAATAGCTGCTATTGCGGTCAATATGGTATCTCACGGATTATGGTATAGTGCTCTGGTATGCAATTTATGCAAGGGTTGCTTTCTGTCTTGGTCTCTGAATAGAGTTCATTCTTGAAGCAGAATTGCTTCCTTGAAACCAGAAGTTGGTGTTGGCCTGAGATTCTTTTAAGAAGGAATGCTTGACCACCTCCATTCCTGAATGAGTATATATATGAGTAACTAGCTCCATTTAGAATGGATGCCCCCGATATCTCCTCTGATAAGAAGACGATCTGCAACGCCTAAGATATCTGCCACTGCTCAGCAGAGCAGCAGCTATATATGCCTTTTTATATGAATGGATTAACATGCAGCAACAGTCTACAAATGCATTGCAGGCTTCAGCTGTAAGGAGAGAGCTCCGGGTGTAATCTTTTTAGCATGTCTGAGTGGTTACATGAAAAGTTCAGAATGGCAGTGCGTATGCCATAGTTTATCTGGATTTTAAGACAGTCTTTGATAATGAACCCACAAGGGCTGACCCTAAAAGGATCAAGGTAGTGAATAAAGTACTGACTTGAAATCAGAAAGACATTGAGCAAAACAGCTACCATGCAGGCTGAACTGCTGCCCACTGGTTTATATATGTGAAGTCTCTTGGTAATGGGGCAAAAACTGAGCAGCAGTTTATCTCTGAACAATTTAGAAACAAATCAAGCCTTTGGAAATCCATATGTCTCACTTTCTGCTAGTTAATTTTTTTTTTGCTCACTGATATATCGGAGGCTCCAAGATCTACCAGGACATCCCAATCTATTGGTTGGTGACCACCGCTCTAAATATATATATATATATATATATATATATAGTTTAGAACAGTGGTTACCAACCAGTAGATCTACCGGTACATCTTGGAGCCTCTGACGGGTGATCCTGACTAGTTTGGCCAAGAAGCTATCAAGTGCTGGCACTTCAGTTGCCCTTTCTCCCACTGTCATGCTACTCCTGCCCTCTGAGTTGGAGCTGCCCCCTGGGAGCCTTGATGTGCAGGGTGTGGAAGGGAGAAAAGTGGGGGCGCTGATGTCAGGGTGTCCCTCTCCCTCCCCACTCCTGTACCCTATCTCCACACAGCAGCTATGTCTAGACTACAGAGTTTTGTCGGAAAAATGGCTGTTTTTCCAACAAAACTTGAGGAACGTCTACACTTCAAGCACGTTCTTTCGACAGTAAATCGAAAGAACAGAGGGGTTTTTGTGCAATTGGTATTCCTCTTTCTATGAGGAAGAAGTCTTTTTGTGAAAGAGCTCTTTTGCAAAAAGGCATGTGTGGACGGGAAAGACGGGTTTTTGCGCAAGACAAGGCCTCCAGGAAAAAGCACAGGTGCCCTGGTGGCCACTCCATACCAAGCAATCCCAACTCTATAGTTCCTGTCTGCTGCCACCTCTTAAAGCTGCAGGCACCCCGGATAAGCCTTGTGGCAAGAAGCTGTCCAGAGAGCAGCACTGCACCGCGTGGCTTTCCCTGCCACAGGCCAGGACAACCATGGTCAAGCCTCAAGCCCCCCATGACTCCCCTGGCCCTGAAAGGGAGCAACAGGAGGTGTCCCAGGCCCCCCAGGAGGACAAAGAGGTGCGCCCCAATGTGGTCTCACCTGGAGATAGAGTCCCTTCTCGAACTGTGAGGTGAGGAGGAGACTCTGCAAGATCCCCAGGCCCAACGGGGGAACACGGACATTTATGCCCGGATGGCTGCCTCCCTGGCAAAGTGGGGACACCCAGCCCAGCCCATGCAACAGGTCCAGAGCAAAGTCAAGGAGCTATGGGGATATGTCTGCGCAACAGAGCGCAGCTCGCACTCAGGACCCCACACTTGCTCCTACTACTATGAGCTGCATCACATCCTGGAGGGTGGAGAAACGTCTTCCTCACCCATCCTGGTGGACTCTGGGGTTGAGACCCCCATAGTTGTCTGGCCGGAGGTTGCCCTGGAGGAGAAGCAGGAGTGCCAGAGCCAGCCAGAGGTGGAGGAGAAGCAGGAGACAGGCACCATGGCCCTCTCACTGGAGCTGATGACAGTCAGCCAAGATGTCTCCCAGGCCAGAGGCCTGGGAGGGATCTTCAAGTGAGTTGTCACACACACAGGGCGGGGGAGATGGACGCACAGGGAGATGGGGGCGAGCGTCGCTCAGACTGCTTGAGCTGCGCATTGGGCTATGGTCCATGCACATGCAACTATGTGCAGCATGAGTGTGCGGCATGCGGCTACAGCAGGCAGCCCCATAACATACCCGGGATCTTGCTGCCAGGCTCAGGGGAGGCCATACATGTCCTGCCCCCGGCCATGCCTGCACGTGCGAAGCAGCAGCCACTCCCACAGACAGCACTGCGAACCACAGGTGTGTGTGCGGACCCAGGGAGGGCCAGGCTGCTCATGGCTCTTCTGCCACCCATAAGGGGATCCCACTGTGGCCAGACACTTCCCTTGCCTGCCTGTCCATGGTGTGGTGGGAGGGGAGAAGTGGCAGCACGGTCCTCTGGGCATATCAGGGCCCCTGTGAGACAGGGCCTGCTATGCAGGTCACACCTATCCTTGCACCTGGGACATCCCCCTCCTCTGGGCCACAGAGTGTTGGTCACTGCTCACAGAGGAGGGTATGTGTCTACAGGGATGACTGACCGTCTCTCCCTCTTGTGTATTCTCCACTGCTGGACGAGCCAAGATTGAGGGACAAGCCACACCACCGCATCAACCTGCTAGAGCCCGGGGTACCCGCAGATGTGCCAGGGTGCACAAGACCCTGACGCTCCAGCATGTCAGGGTCCTCTGCGACATCCCCCACTCTACTCCCACCTCCTGACCATCCATTTGTGGTCCCCAGACCTCGTGGAATGAGGTGTAACAGTTAATCCGAACTAAGGATTTAGTTCGGATTAACTTTAAATTGCCGCATGTAGCTGCGGGCAGTTCATTCGAACCAAGGGGGATTTAAAAATGGCGGCCAGACGGGAACATGCAAATAAAGCCCGGGATATTTAAATCCCAGGCTTCATTTGCAACTCTGGTTGCCTGATTTGCCTACCTAGCTCGAATTAACGAGCTAGTGTAGACATACCCATAGAGAATACAGCATGCAGTGTGTGCCTCACTACTACCAAGCAAAGCACAGCATTCATTGCATTAATACTGCAAGCCTGATGATGATTCACACCCTAAAACAGACCACAACAACTTATTGTAAACATTTTACTAGGTTTAGCCTGAGCAGCAGTCAGAACTGAAGGGTGCATGGGTACTATATATAAGGCAAACTATATTCTAGAATGGAGCCCTAGCAATACTCCATTCCATAGCTTTACACTGACCTTGTATTCCATTTTGGTTCAAAGTTAGAACAATATAAGCATGTGACACACAAACACGCACCCCACAACCTCAAAATGATCAAAATGTTATAGTAGAAGCCAAAACTGAAAAGCATTATGTTTTGTTCTTTTTCATCCCCTCCTCATCCGATGGTATGTACACTACTCAAACATTATGTTCATCTTCAGTGCTTGTGTTTTACCCCGTGCGTAGTTTAAACTATGGGATGTAGGATTCAACTAATCAAATATTGCAGGTTAAGAGGCTTTAAATGCCTCCATTATTATATTGCATTAATATAGTACAGTTCAAGTAAGAACTTACATTCCAGCCTTTAATCTAGGTGGTGGGAGCAGGGTTGGCATATGGATTTAGTATTTTCATTTAAGTCAGTTTAGAAACTAGAGTGGATTCTAGTTAAAAAGCCAATGATAACCTTAGGATAACTTCAGACTATAAGATGTTATTAAACATTAATTTTGCAGTCAATTCCAGTGTGTCTTGCCAAATTCTTATTCATGCCATGAGATACAGAATTATTAGAGTCAATATAAATTTCATTTATTTTCAGATTCCTCCATTCAGGGTACTGCTGCAGTTTTTCCTCAAGATTTACCTGTGGCTTTACCAGGCTAGAAAGCCCCCATAGCAAACCAAAGACTCAATCCTATAAGGTAATGAGTGTCTCCTACGAAATCAGTGCTCTCAAAACATCTTGGGGCTTGATCTCATATCTACATTAGTCTGCGGCAGTCTAGTCATTGGCTCAGTAGAATGTGAGAAGCAATTAACTCGTTGGTCCAGATTGAGTTTCTGTGCTGGACCCCCTAGCCTGCTTTACTGAGGCAAGTTAAAGTTATCAGAGACTCACATGCCTGGTGGAATATTGCAGATCTCCACTCTCTCAGACCTATGCACTAAATACTTAATCTCATTTCCTCTTCCCTCCATCCCCCAAGGCAGCATGACTTCTGCAGAACACAGCTTCTTTGTTTCTTGGGTGCTTCAGGGAGAATTCAGAGACTGCAGCTCACAAGTGATTCCTGGGCAGGAGATGCGTGACTATTCCAAGAGTTCAGACATTTCCTCCCTACTCCGTAAGTCAAGATACCAAAGAGCTGAGAAATTAATTTGCCATGTTTCAGAAATTACCATTAGTTGTTGACCTTTATTTATGGTCCCACAATGCAGGAGATGGACTAGACTGATTACAACCTCTCCTCCAGGATCTCTTTCCTATCTCAGGTTTCTTATATATATTTTTTTGCCCAAGGCTTAGATTGATTCAGTTTCCCAGAGTATCTTTCAACACCCATCCTACATCCTCAGAGAAAAGTCAGTTAAATGACTCACCACTGTTAGCTGGGAGGGCTGAGGATGTGGGTGGCTGGGGAAAAGAACGGAAAGACTCCTGTGTGCCATCATGCTTGGTGTTTATGCCCCAAGAGAAAAAAAGATGAGAAGGCGCCATTTACAGAAACTTGTTTCTTGCTTGAGTGCAGTAGAATGGGCAAAAAATGATAAAAGAAAAAGATCCTAAAGCAAATGAATGAGAGAAAATGATAGTGGAGACAGGTATTGAGGCTGGAAGATTTGGTACCAATTCTATAGGGGGATATTGATATGAAGAAGGTGGAGGCCACTGGGGCAAGTCAAGTATTATCTTTTAGCTACATCAAAAGCCAGGTATTGGGAAGTATTGCTCAGGTATCCATGAAAAAACATTCCACTGAAGTATTCTTCAGGTGTGTCATGATAAATAGAGATGGTTGCAATTGTAATAATAAATCAATCTTAATCAGAGCAGCTATCTGGTATTTATATGGTCCCTGTCATAACAGTATCTGAGCACCTCACAGCCTTTCATGTGTTTGTACTCACAATAGCCCTGTGAGACAGGGCAGCGCTATTATCCAGATTAGGAATGGAGGCACAGGGAGTATGTTAACCCTGAATCTGGGAGCAAACCAGGCAGTCAGATTTTCACTAATGGGGCTTGAACTAGGGTACTTAAAAACAGCTGAGCGGCTGTCAAACACAGGGCTGAGGGTGGGCGGGGGTTGGATATCACAATAGCTTGAGCTTTTCAAGTGCCAGTCTGTCTACCAAGCTGGGAGTCTTGGTCCCAGCTACAGTGTAGGCATGCCACAAAGCCTAAGCAACTTGACCAGGGACCCACAGGATGTTTGTGGCAAAATGGCAATTGAATGCTGGTTTCCCAGGGCTCAGTCTAGTACTCTAATCAGCAGGCCATGCTTTTTCTCACAATGATTTCATTTCCCCCCAGCAATTGGGTTGTTGAAATCAAACAGCTAGATGACAGCCAAATTCTTTGTGCTTTAGACATTTGTTCATAGCTGGGAATTATGGGTCTGGTTATTTCCTTTTTCTTTGGGGTTTGGTTTCTTCTTGGAAATCAGAGCACAGAGCAGAAATAAGGATGAACACACATGCTCAGAAGTGATCCCTCTAAACTGCATGGCAGCACAGCTTCACAGGGGATTACTCAGATCCGCAGAGTCAGTCAGCTCCAGGCAGGGAGCCCTCATCTTCTGACTGGGTGGGGCTGTTTAATCCTTTTACTGGGCAGGGCTGCTTAATCACCTGTGAAGCTGTGCTGCCCCGCAGCTTAGAGGGAACACGGGTGTTCAGTGTTGACCTAACTCTGCTCCCACAGAGGTCAATGGGTTTGACAAGAATAGAGCTAGACTAACAAAGAACTCTTTTGAAAGCATTGCTGTAAACTGGCTGATCCACCTGCCATGGAAGCAATGCAAACAGCCTCACTTCTCCTCAGAGCTTAGCCTTAGCTCTTGTGCTTCACAGATTCCACAATCTTCCTTTAAGAGGTTCATTCTCTCCACAACATAGCAGAGGTTTCCTGTCAGCCAGTCCTGTTCACAACAGCTGTCTCCTCTCAGCCTAGCCATCTGGCAGATGCAGAAAGCCCATCCTCGCAGTCTTCCTCAATTTCTGGGTCTCTCCCTTTGTTTCCCAGTCTAAGGATATGTCTCTGCTGGAACTAGAGGGCTGTGTCTAGACTGGCAAGTTTTTCCGCAAAAGCGACTGCTTTTGCGCAAAAACTTGACAGCTGTCTACACTGGCCGCTTGATTTTGTGCAAAAGCACTGACGTTCTAATGTAAGAAATCAGTGCTTCTTGTGCAAATACTTTGATGCTCCCGTTCGGGCAAAAGGGCCAGTGTAGACAGCTCAGATTTTTTTTGCGCAAAAAAGCCCCGATGGCTTGTGACGGCACGTCGGGATCCCCCGACTCCTGCACCCTTTTAGTGGCACGAACAGACTCCACCAGCCAGTAGAATAGAGGGAGTTTATTGCTTCTCCAGGATACAGCACAGCACAGATGTAATCTGGTTACAGGGCCAGGCCTAGGATGCCTCAGCTCCTCTTGGGATGGGGGAGACTGGGCCCCTAAATCCCAGCCCCCCTTTGCTCAGGCTGTTTCCTCCATGATTCCAGACAGAAACTGCCCCTCTCTTCCAGCCCTGCCCCCCTTGCCAGGCCTGGCCTCACCTCCTTCGTTTATTTCTCTCCCTAGGAAGTAACTGGTTGGACAGGTTGAGAGACCCTTGCATAATGACTCATCCCCTGTCCTGCTGGGCCATGCTACAAACAGCCGCCAGCGAGGGTCACTCACAGCCCACCGCCCAGCATAGCAACCAGCAAGGTACCAGCACTACATCACATGGCTAAAATGGCGATCGGGGCTTTCTTGCGCAAAACCACGTCTAGATTGGCACGGACACTTTTCCGCAAAAAGTGCTTTTGCGGAAAAGTGTCCATGCCAATCTAGACGCTCTTTTCCTCAAATGCTTTTAACGGAAAAACTTTTCTGTTAAAAGCATTTGCGGAAAATCATGCCAGTCTAGACGTAGCCGAGGTGTATCCAATTTGGGTAGACACTCCCTTGCTATGCTCAAGCTATCAGAGCAAAAATAAGTGGACTCGTTCAAAAACCAGAACCACTCACTGAAACATATCTTTTTCCTGCAAAGTGAAGTGAAGCTGTTAGTCTTGGAAGGTATAGGAGCGAGGGAAGTTTACTTTTATTTTTACGAATAATTAAGATAAGAAATATTTGGGAAAGTACTTACAAACTTTAAATAATGCGCTTTATGAGTCTGATCCAACTAACATTGAATTCAATGCATAATGAATCACTGGCTTCCATAACACAGACTCTGAAGTCATTGACAGTGTAAATAACCCCCCTAATACTGCTCAAGGAATGATTTATTTACTCTAATAATTCAATGGCTTTTAGGGTGGGGGTAAACCAGATTTTGTCTGATTTTGTGCTCCACATACAGAGTAATGGAGCTATCCGGAGATTAAGAGATTTTGACCAAACTTTTCACACCCAGATGACTATAGTTATGTTCCCAAATCCAAATTTATAGGCACTTATATACATTTTCCAGGGTGCCATTGACTTTAGTAGGATTTGTGGGCATGTTATCCCATTCAAAAATATTAGGGCACTTAGATGCCTCAATATGGATTTAGGAGATTAGCTATAGACACCTGGGATTGAAAACCTTGGTCTTTAAGGGTTTTTTTTTAACTGGACCCCGCCAATGAACCTATTGCACAATCCCTTGATTAGAAACTGATGATCAGTCTTTTAGACTTCTGCTGTTATTGTGTTCTTTAGCATGAGCAGTTCAGCTGCTCTTGCTGCTGGTTAGAGAAAGACTAGTTCTCCCACACTGGACAGATGGCTCAAAAAACCCGGGAAGTCTTAACCATGGTGGGGGAGGATGGGAGGTGGTAATTATCAGTCTTAAGAATGACTCACATGAGCAATTGTTGGATATGTGGCTCTTTTTATTGCTTATGTGTATGCCTAAAGAACTAGGGTAAGAAACCACCACACTTAGACTTTGTCTATTACCATGTACTTTGTGTGATGTATTTACTTTTTAGATGGTTTTCTTTTAACCCCCAGTATGTACTGTCGAATAGTTTTTGCAGCTTCAGCAAACCCCTGTACTTAGGCACAAGTATATGTTTAAGTTCCATGGAGTCCCAAAGTTAAATTCATGATTATGTCTTAGAACCATAGAATCATAGAACACTAGAACTGGAAGGGACATCAAGAGGTCATCAGGTCCAGTCCCCTGCCATCATGGCAGGACCAAGCACTGTCTAGATCATAGGTTCCCAAACTGGGGGGGAGAGGCGTTCCCCTGGGGGGGGTGTGAAGAAAGTCCAGGTGGGGCGCAAGTTGACCCAATCCCCCCGCCCTCCGTCAATCTCCCCCCTTCCAAGAAAGAGCCTAGTCCATCCTGTAAAAAAATTCAGAAAATACTGAACATGTGTTTTCCTGGCTCGGGCATCTGCTTTTTTTCTTTTTTTGCTCAACAAGTTTTGCTGCTATTTTTTGGGGGGGAGGGGGCATGAGGGTTTCTCAAAAATCAGAAAGGGGCGTGATGCCAAAAAGTTTGGGAACCACTGGTCTAGATCATCCCTGATAGATGTCTATCCAACCTGCTCTTAAATATCTCCAGTGATGGAGATTCCACAACTCCCCTAGGCAATTTATCCCAGTGTTTAATCACCCTGACAGTTAAGAAGTTTTTCCTAATGCCCAATCTAAACCTCCCTTGCTGCAGTTTAAGCCCATTGCTTCTTGTCTGATCATGAGAGGCCATGGAAAACAATTTTTCTCCCTCCTCCTTGTAACATCCTTTAGGGTAAGGCTACACTAGCTCGTTAGTTTGAGCTAGGTAGTCTAATGAGGGCAACCGGAGTTGCAAATGAAGCCTGGGATTTAAATATCCTGGGCTTCATTTGCATCTTCCCGGGCGCTGCCATTTTTAAATCCCCCTTAGTCCGAACTCTGTGCCTGCGGCTACAAGCGGCACAGACTAGGTAGTTCGAATTAAAGATCCTAATTTGAACTACTGTTATCCCTCCTGCAATGAGGGGTAACGATAGTTCGAATTAGGATCTTTAATTCGAACTACCCAGTCCGTGCTGCATGTAGCTGCGGGCACGGAGTTCGGACTAAGGGGGATTTAAAAATGGCAGCGCCTGGGAAGATGCAAATGAAGCCCAGGATATTTAAATCCCAGGCTTCATTTGCAACTCCGGTTGCCCTCATTAGACTACCTAGCTCGAACTAACAAGCTAGTGTAGCCTTACTCTAAGATACTTGAAAACTGCTATCATGTCCCCTCTCAGTATTCTCTTTTCCAAACTAAACAAGCCCTATTCTTTCAGTCTTCCCTCATAGGTCTTGTTTTCTAGACCTTTAATCATTGTATTGCTCTTTTCTGGACCGTCTCCAATTTCTCCACATCTTTCTTGAAATGTGGTACCCAGAACTGGACACAATACTCCAACTGAGGCCTAATCAGCGCAGAATAGAGCAAAAGAATGACTTATTGTGTCTTGCTCACAACATTCCTTTTAATGCATCCCAGATGTTTGCTTTTTTTGCCACAGTGTCACACTGTTGACTCATATTTAGTTTGCGGTACACTAAAACCCCTAGATCTCTTTCTGAAGTACTCCTTCCTAGACAGTCACTTCCCAGTCTGTATGGGTATGTCTAGACTACATGGCCCCGTCGATGGAGCCATGTAAACTAGTTTACCCGGCCTAGTCAAAGAAGCGGGGATTTAAATAATCGCCGCTTCATTAAAATAAACATGGCCGCCGCACTGTGCCGACGATCAGCTGATCCGGCACAGCGCGGCAGTCTAGATGCAGATCGATCGGCTGGGGAAGCCTTTGCCGACCGATCCCTTATGCCTCGTGAAATGAGGTTTACAGGATCGGTCGGCAAAGGCTTTCCCAGCCGACCGATCTGCGTCTAGACTGCCGCGCTGTGCCGGATCAGCTGATCGTCGGCAGCGCGGCGGCCATGTTTATTTTAATGAAGCGGCGATTATTTAAATCCCCGCTTCTTTGACTATGCCGGGTAAACTAGTTTACATGGCTCCATCAATGGAGCCATGTAGTCTAGACATATCCTATGTGTGAAACAGATTGTTCCTTCCTAAGTGGAGTAACTTTGCATTTGTCCTTATTAAACTTCATCCTATTTACCTCAGACCATTTCTCCAGTTTGTGCAGATCATTTTGATTTATGATCCTATCCTCTAAAGCACTTGCAACCCCTCCCAGCTTGGTGTCCTAAAACAGACCTCTGCAGAGCCCCACTTGTTATGCCCTTCTAGCATGATTGTGAAACATTAATAACTACTCTCTGAGAACAGTTATCTAGCCAGTTATGCACCTACCTTACAGTATCCCCAACTAGGTTGTATTTCCCTAGTTTATTGAAAAGAAGATCATGCAAGACCATGTCAAATGCCTTACTGAAGTCTGGGTATACCACATCCACTGCTTCTCCCTTATCCACAAGACTCCATTATCCTATCAAAGAAAGCTATCAGATTGGTTTGACATGATTTGTTCTTTACAAATCCATGCTGGCTGTTACCTATTACCTTATTATCTTCCAGGTGTTTGGATGAATTCCTTAATTACTTGCTCCATTATCTTCCCTGGCAGAGAAGTTAAGCTGACTGGTCAGTAGTTTCCTGGGTTTCTTATTTCTCTTTTTATAGATGAGCATTATATTTGCCTTTTTACAGTCTTCTGGTATCTCTCTGGATTTCCATGATTTTTCAAAGATGATAGCTAAAGGCTCAGCTACCTCCACTATCAGTTCCTTGAGTATTCTAAGATGCATTTCATCAGGCACTGGTGACTTGAAGACATCTAACTTTTCTAAGTAAATTTTAACTTGTTCCTTTTATATTTTAACTTCTAAACCTACCCCATTTCCACTAGCATTCACTATGTTAGGCATCCCTTCACCATCAAACTTCTTGGAGAAAAGGGTTGGACTTAAGCATCTGCATAAAAGTTAAGCGCTGGTTTATGTGTTTTGTTGAATCAGGAGCTATATGCCATTTTATTTTTTTACCTGCTTGTCTTGCTACCCTATAAATGCTGGAGTCAATGTGCCACAATATTATATATTCACATTTGTAATAGGGACTATAAAAAAAGAGTATATTGAGAAAAAAGAGGTACTGTAAAGGAAGTGAGTAAAAAAAACCAACAATTTTTTCAAAGTTATACTGTCATCTTGACGCTTAGTGGATTACAAAAAAAAAAGTTAAAAATTAAATTTAATGTTCTACATCTCCTTACTGAGTCTCCCTGTCAATGTATGTGATTTTACACTCATGATTCCTCAAATCTTACAAAAATCCACCCAAACAACAAGGGAAACTCACAGACTGTACAAATGTGAAAAATGGTGAAACTGACCACATCTTTCAATGTTGCCAAATGTACAAATTAAAACAAACTGGAAAATTATTATTTATAATCTCTTTCAGTTAAGCTCATCTTAAGGGTTACTTGTAACAGCAGGATGCACAAAAATGTTTAGATAGAAATGTGATTTTGTAAAAAGGGACAGTATCTCTCTAGAACAATATTATTGTTATTTATCATTATATGTATTACAATAATAGACCTTAAAGGCCCCAACCATATTATAGCTTCACTGTACAAGGCACTGTGCAAATACAAAATAGTGTATTGTTTAAATAAGACAAAGGAAGTTGTAGCAGAGAGAGAGGCTGGTATAAGATCTAAGCCCTGAACCAGAGGCTGTGAATCAAATTCAGGGTCTGTTTTAAAGCAGCTGCTTCCAAGTTCACTGTCAAGGATGTGGCACTAGATATTCCAGTTAGTACAGATACATACCAATCTAGTACAAGATAAGATAGTTTGATATCATGACAAGTAGGAGTGTTTTGTCTAAGATATCAGGAACAAAAGGAGGTAACAAATAAATGTCATGAAAAACATAAGGTGGTGTGTAAGCTGTGTATGTTGGTAATTTGTTTTAGCCTATAAATATTGGTGTACTTTGCCTTAATTCTTTGTTAGGATGAAGTAGCAGTGGAAAATCCTGCCACTGACTGAGTTGATCCTTGTTGGAGGCCACTTGTATTAGCATACTTGTAATCCTAAAGACAGGGTGCTAGGACCGTATCTAGATGGCAATAAACATGGCCTAGTGCCTTTGTCACTGAACCGTGTCTGTTCAACGCTGAGCCATTCTCTTTAGGTGAAATATCTGAGGAATTGTCCCAGATTGAGGTATCATTAGAGGAGATTATGGAACAAATTGATAACAGTAACAAGTCACCAGGACCAGATGGCATTCACCCAAGAGTTCTGAAAGAACTCAAATGGGAAACTGTGGAACTGTGGTTTGTAACCTATCCTTTAAATCAACTTCCGTACCTAATGACTGGAAGATAACCAATGTGATGCCAATATTCAAAAAGGGCTCTAGAGGTGATCCTGGGAATTACAGACTGGTAAATCTAACGTCAGTACCAGGCAATGTAGTTGAAACTATAGTAAA
The DNA here is from genome assembly GCA_032595735.1 of Pelochelys cantorii. Taxonomy (NCBI): domain Eukaryota; kingdom Metazoa; phylum Chordata; order Testudines; family Trionychidae; genus Pelochelys; species Pelochelys cantorii. Next base: position 6,862,482 of record CM064339.1, on the reverse strand, counting down.
GAATAAAATTGTCAGACACATAGATGAACATAATTTGTTGGGGGAAAGTTAAACATGGTTTCTGTAAAGGGAAATCATGCCTTACTAATCTACTAGAGTTCTTTGAAGAGGTCAACAAACATGTGGACAAGGAGATATATATATCCAGGAAATATAGTATACTTAGATTTCCAGAAAGCCTTTGACAAGGTCCCTCACCAAAGGCTCTTAAGTAAAGAAAGGTATCATGAGATAAGAGGGTAGGAATAAATGGTAAGTTTTCAGAATGGAGAGAGGTAACTAGTGGGGTCCCCCAAAGGTCTGTCCTGGGACCAATCAACTTATTTATAAATGATCTAAGAAAGTGGTGAACAGTGAGGTGGCAAAATTTGCAAATGATAGCAAACTGCTCAAGATAGTTAAGACCAAAGCAGCCTGTGAAGAACTTGAAAAAGATCTCACCAAACTAAGTGATTGGGCAATACAATGGCAAATGAAATTTAATGTTGACAAATGTAAACTAATGCACATTGGAAAAAATAATCCCAACTATATGTACAATATGATGGGGACTAATTTAGCTACAACTACTCAAGAGGGAGATCTTGGAGTCATTGTGAATAGTTCTCTGAAAACATCCACTCAGTGTGCAGTGGCAGTTAAAAAAGCAAGCAGAATGTTAGGAATAATTAAAAAAGGGATAGAGAATAAGACAGAAAATATCTTTTTGCCTCTATATAAAATCATGGTATGCCCACATCTTGAATACTGCGTACAGAAGTGGTCGCCTCATCTCAAAAAAGATATATTGGTATTGGAAAAGGTTCAGAAAAGGGCAACAAAAATGATTAGGGGTTAGGAAAGAGGGCCATATGACAAGAGATTTAAAAGACTTGGATTTTTCAGCTTAGAAAAGAGGAGACTAAGGGGGGATATGATAGAGGTCTATAAAAACATGAATGGTGTGGAAAAAGTGAATAAGGAAAAGTTATTTACTTATTCCCACAATATAAGAACTAGGATCACCAAATGAAATTAATAGGCAGCAGGTTTAAAACAAACAAAAGGAAGTTTTTCTTCACTCAGTGCACAGTCAACCTCTGGAACTCCTTGCCAGAAGATGTGGTGAAGGCTAGGACTTTAATAAGGTTCAACAATGAGCTAGATAAATTCATGGAGATTTAGGTCCATCAATGGCTAGTAGCCAGGATGGATAGGAATGGTGTCTCTAGCCTCTGTTTCTCTGGAGATGGGTGACAGGGGAGGGATCATGTGAGGATTACCTGTTGTGTTCCCTCCCTCTGGGGCATCTGGTATTGGCCACGGTTGGCAGACAGGATACTGGGCTGGATGGACCATTGGTCTGACCCAGTATAGCTGCTCTTATGTTCTTATGGTCTTTCTTTATGGATAACATTGCAGTCTGATGAACTAATATGCTGCATTATCTACTAGTCATTAAAACTGCAATGACAGAAGCATTAAACATCCTAAACAACGTGACTGAAGCAACAATATCCCAGCCTCCAGCACTTAACCATCCTGTGTAATACTACCAAGGTCTGCCAAAACAGCTATCTGCAGAGCTGGGGGCCATCACATGGAAAGAACACACACATAAATGCAAGCCAGCTGACAACAGAAGTATTGTCCTCTTTTTACAAATGGATAAATGACATACTAAGTGATTTGTTTCAAGTGACACTGGAAATATGTAGCAGCACCAATAACTGAACATAGATTGCCCAAATCCAAATTCAGTGCCTCAACAACAAGACTACCTCTCCTTTCAATATGGACCACTGTTTCTCACACCGTACTCCATGGACCACAAATGGTATATATACAGAGTGGCAAATGGCTAGAAGGAAGACATGGGAAGAGAGGTGGACTCTTTTTTTCGTAGCCCTTTCATTAAGTTGTTCTCATAATCTTAATAACGATAAAGTTGAAGAGCCACTGGTTTACTTGCTATTGGATTGTGTATCATGTTTTATCATGTTACATTTCATCTGAATCTGTTAGGTGCTTCACAAACATGAATTACACCCTAAGATACCATGATACCAATTTTAGTGGCATGGAATCAAAAACAGAAAGCTACTGCAGCAGGGCCAGTACTAGAACTCAGAACACATAGTCTTCTAGCTCTAAGTACTGGCCAACACACTTCCTCAAAGAATGGAAATGTTCATGATTGTCACACCATCTCTGTGTAAGCAGGGTCTGAGTCAATGCTTCCATTACAGCCAGTTGGAATTGGAAAGGAATCCTGGGTGTGGTTATGTTCACTCAGTTCACTCAGGCCTGCTAGATATTCAATTGTTAGAATGGTATTTTGGCTATTGTAACCAATTTTGGTAGTTGTGGGGTCACAAACTGTTAACCCTAAATGTAGCAATTGTAAGCTATAGCCTCCAATGCTTGCAGTTATTGGGAATGCAGAAAAGTCAGACTGTGTTTAACTCAGTTCAAAGGAGAGAAACTGTCAGTGTAAAGAATCTTGGATGGATAAGGCTTCCTCTGCCAAACTCTGTGAAGTCAACTGGAGGGAAGGGCAGAGCTCTGAACCAGCAGGCTGCATGCCCTCCAGGTGTGAGCTGTAAGACTAGTTCAACCTGTTTCTCCTTCCCCCGTCCCCAGCTTCTAATGATAGAAGTAACACAGACTCCATAAGGAGTCTCTTTATTATTTTATAATTTTATTCCAGTAGATGCAGGAATCTTTTGGCTGGACTGCACTGTGGTCCAAGAGCTAAAATCACTGACAAGCTGAAATCACAGAGAGCTGAAATCACTAGGTTTGGCCCAGAGCCAAATCCATCACAAGGCCAGCAGGGCAAGTGGCTGGTGGGAGCAGCCACCAAGTGGCCAGCAGGGCGGCCAGTGGGAACAGCAGTGGGTGGTCAGCAGGCAGCCGGCGGGAGTGCTGGCAGGCATCTGGCAGCGTGGTCAGGAGGGCAGCCAGAAGAAGCGGCTGGCAGGCAACTGGCAGGAAAAGTGGCAGGCTTCCAGCAGGGCAGCCAGCAGGAGCAGCATGTAGGTGGCATTGCCACAAGCTCAACAAGGAGAGATGTCATGATGATGTACCTATGAACTCTGGGCCTGCACTGACTGGACAGAGCTGTGAGTAGAGTGTTTGAAGTGAGGGGAAAGCATGCTATATGAGTTGAGGGTTGGACTAAAGATCTTTAAGCAAAAGACTCGGCCATGTGGACTGCAGAGATGGTACTTTGCTTACGGTTTTTCTTTGTTTATATTACGGGTTTTCTTTATTTATGTGTGTTTCCGTAAGTTGATGCTAAATTACTGTTATTAAACAGACTGTTTCTATCTCTGACTCAGTGCTTGTGAGAGGGGAAGAATTGCCTATAAAGGCACCCAGTTGGTAGGTTGGAATTTTCCCAGTTTACTCGAGCTGGTTTGGTTACATTGTTGAAAGAACCACCCCTAGATACTGAACACGGCCCTTCTGGCTGCCAACTGCTACTGGCAGAAGGGTTATATCTGCATAGGGTTCACCATGCTAATCATCTTTGTAATGGTCATGATTACAGGCTAACTTCATCTCTGTCCCTCTCCTGGTCTTGCAAGGCATCCATCACAAGTTTTAGGCTTACCTTTTGGCCACACCCTGGATTATATTACCCTGTATATCAGCTATCCTTACTCAACAGATCCAAATGAATTTGGGCACTTGCAGTTCTTTCAGGAAGTTGTGGCTGGTGGTGAAAACAGAGATTGGACAGCCTCTGTTACAAACCTCGCCCGCATATGCTTACCAGTCCAAAGTATTAAGACACAGATTGCAGCACTCTCTCAGTTTGCCCCTGACAATTCTTAGCCAAAGTTGGCCCTTCAGGCCTCAACTGCTCCCAAGACAAGAGAGTCCCTTAGTTCAAATCCAAAGACAATATCCAAACAATAATCTTTGTCCCTCCTGGGCTTAGCATTCAGCCACCTTCCTAACAAGACTGGCTCCCAGCAGGAACAGACTGTGGGCCCCTGGCAGGCCTTAGCTCTCACCAACAGCTAACTCCAAGATAGCTTCTTGCTTCACATTACAGCAGCTGGCCCACTCTCCTCCCCAGCCATCTTTTCCTTAAGCCTGTGGTTCTCAACTTTTTTGGTGGTCCACAGGAACATTGTCCAAAGTCACATGGCATGAGCAGGCGCTGCCGTTAGGCTGTTTTACGCTGTGTTCACAAGCACATGGCATGTCATCCATAGCGTCACCTAGGACACAACCACATTGTGTTGCCAGTAACTTCCGTCTGAGGCTCTGAGCGTCAGTGTAGCTGCCGCCGTTGTGCTGAGTGGTTGCTGTGTCATTCGTCCTGTGCTACATGTGCTGTTTTACAGGTGTGGTGTAGTTTGTTTATAATGGCAACGACAGGAAGAAATGTCAAGCGCAAGCATTCAGAGGACTACATCAAATTCGGCTTCACTTGTCAAGAAAAAGAAAGCGTGGATTAGCCACAATGTGTTATTTGTTTCAAAGTCTTGGGGAATGACTCAATGAAGCTGGCTAAGCTGAAACTCCATCTCGAAAAGTGTCACCCCAACTTGTTGCAAAAGGATGAAGATTACTTTGAGTGGCGGTTATAAGGTCTGAAACGGCAGCGCGTCGACTCAACAAGCGCATTCTACAGTAAGACAAGCAATGCAGTGCACGCTTCCTACATTGTTGCATACAAAGTTGCCCAGGTCAAGAAGCCTCATACCATTGTAGAGCAACTTGTGCTCCCCTGGGCAAAAGAGATGGTGCGGCTTGTTCTTGGCGAGGAAGCAGCAAGGAAGCTGAATGATATATCTGTCTCTAACGACACAGTATCGAGACGGATAAATGAGATATCACAGAACATCAGTGAACAAGTTGTGGATGAAATAAAAAAGTCTCCATTGTTTGCCATGGAGAGCACCGACATCGCATTGTGTTCTCAGCTACTGGTGTTCGCATGATACATGGTTGAGGGAGACTTCAAAGACGAGTTTCTTTTTTGTAAGACTCTTGATACCACCACAAAGGCTCAGGATATGATGGAAATTGTTAACAATTTCTTTGAAGTACGTGGTCTGGATTGGGTAAATCTTGTGGGTGTCACCACTGATGGTGCACCTGTCATGCTGGGCTCAAGATCGGGCTTCCAAACGCTGGTGAAACAGCATGCTCCAATGGTAACCGGAGTTCATTGCTTCATTCATAGGGAAGCTTTGGCGTCAAAAACATTGCCTGATCAACTGAACGCTGTTTTCAAAGGGTTGGTGAAAGTGGTGAATCATATCAAATCATCGGCTCTGAACACCAGGCTGTTCAAAAGATTTTGCTTGGACATGGGTTCTGACTTTGATGTGTTGCTGTTCTACACTTTACGATGGTTGTCAGCAGGGAACATACTCAACAGAGTTTTTCAATTAAGAGAGGAGTTGGATTTATTTCTCCAGGCTCAAGGGAAAGAGGAATTCCGAAATGTGCTGATGCTGTCAAATTTAGAACTTGCGTATCTTGTCGATATTTTTGGAATCTTGAACAAACTGAATCTTCAGCTGCAAGGGAAAGGTACAAATCTGTTCTCTCACCAAAGCATCATCAAGGCTTTTCTTGACAAATTGGAACTCTGGATCGTAAGAGTCGAAGGCAATAATTTGGTTCAATTTCCATATGTGGATGCATGCTCGGGGAAAAGGAAACCATTCGGATGCAAATTCTCGATCATTTACGGAAGCTACGAGACGAATTCCAACTATACTTTCCGGAGGTGGACAGGACAAGGGATGGATTATCTTTCATCAGGAATCCATTTACAACAGATGTTAATAGTGTTCCAGAGGATCTGCAGGAGGAATTCTTGAATCTGAAAAATGATTTTGTGGCTCAAGACGTGTACCAGCAGTCTACCATAGAGAAATTTTGGGCCAGCATGACCGGGAGTTACCCAAATCTGTCAGCACACGCAGTCAGATTTCTTTTGCCATTTGCATCAACTTATATGTGTGAGACTGGATTTTCATGTTTGTTGCACGTTAAGTCCAAACAGAGGAATCGGCTTGCAGTGGAAAGCGATATTCGTTGTGCATTATCAAGTACCACTCCAAATATTGAAAAGCTTGTCAGTGAGAAAAGAATCCAAAAATCTGTTAGTAAGAAATAAATTTCAAACCAAAATGTTCGTTGTCTGCTCTTTTTTATCATGTCTCAAAAAGGAGGTGGTCCATGAAAATTTTTTGATTGGCCTGGTGGTCCGTGGACTGAAACGAGTTGAGAACCACTGCCTTAAGCGCTCACCACCCCACTCCCTCCTTCTCTTTTTCAGGCTCACATTCTGCAGAGATGTAGCAGAGCAGGGCTAATTGATCCAGGCTGACTGGCCCCAGCCCCACAAGAACAAAGCAAGACTGATATAAGGATTTTAAGACAACAGCCTACACACACCTCTCTCCTACCTGGTGGTAACATAGGCAGGCCTAACTGCTCCAAACCCACAAATGCTCTCTCCGAGCAACCTTTGAGAGTTTTGACCTTCAAGAGTTCCTTTTTCACTCCTGAGCTCTCAGGCCTTTTCAGGTATTGGCAGTGTCTCCAAGTATTTGCTGAGAAGAGGCTTATCTGGGGCCATTCTTTCTGCCCATGCCTCCTCTGCAGCCCTCTAATAAATTAAACTAATATATATAGAGAAAGTAAACATCCCAGTCCCGTGATCAGCCTACCATATTCCTAAGTTATTACTGAGCAACTCTGCATCCATCCCAGCAATCAATCACTTTTTTTCCATACTGACTATATGCTGGCTCAAGTCTCTGGATCCCCTGGGAAGTTATAAAAGCTTTGCTGAATCAGTTGTAAACCAGAGTTTTAAATTCCTTTGGCATGATTCAGGTTGGGGATTTTAAACCACATATAACTTTTTCATTAAAAGGCTGCTATTTCTGTACACGTTTTATTTTGTCTTCTTTGCTGAGTGGTATTTTTGTAAGAGAACCGTGCAAGAGACACAGATGTAGCCACAAGTTTAGGGGCACTTCACGACCCCAAGAGTCATGTGACTACTGTGTCAAAAGTGTTCACTTCCCAGTCGGTAAGACACTAACAGAACTCAGTTGATACTTGCACTCTCTTTGGCAAAAGCTATTGAATTTCCTCCTGGAAAAAGATGTTTTGTGTTGGGAGTCCCCAATGTTCTTGTTTCTTCATGTAAATTGGGGCTGAGGAACCCCTCAAATGTTTCCTGCTGCCTATTCCAGAGATGAGTTCAGAAATTATTTATGGAACCTCTCCTTTTATGGAATTAATGCGCAGTTCCACCCATTGCCCTGTGAAGCTGTTAACCCTATAAAGATGTCAGCTCCAGTGGAAATAGCTATACACACCTACTTGGGTTTATTTTAAGGAGTAGTTTTGTCACTTACTAAGTTGGTTTTCCTAAGTGTTTGTTATCAAAAATCAATTGAATTGTGTTATGTTGTACTCCCTAATCTTATTAGTGAGGAGGACTGATTTCTTGCCATTTTAATCTACTATATATTTGGACGAGTTTATGTGTCTGTCTGTCTGTCTGTGTGGCCATCTATCTGTGAGTCTGTTCAAGAACTCCTCCTATACGATAAGAGCTAGGACCACCAAGTTTTGTATGCAGTTTCCTCTTATTTTAACTTAAAACAAGGTCAGGGTTTGGTTGTACCAAGACAATGGGGCTGTGTCTAGACTGGCCAGTTTTTCTGGAAAATCAGCTGCTTTTCTGGAAAAACTTGCCAGCTGTCTACACTGGCCGCTTGAATTTGCGCAAGAACACTGACGATCTAATGTATGATCGTCAGTGTTCTTGCGCAAATACTATAACGCTCCCATTCGGGCAAAAGTCCTTTTTGCGAAAAACTGTTGCGCAAAAGGGCCAGTGTAGACAGCTAGCTAAGACTTTTGCGCAAAAGCAGGCTAAATGGAAAAAAGCTGTTTGGACGCTGGGAGACCCCGTAGCTGCCCCGGACGTCCTGGTAACCCGGGCTCTTAAAGTACACGCAGGCTGCTGAGCGCACGTGGCAGGAGCGTGCCTCAGACCTCTGGCCTGAGGTCTGCCACGTTGCCCCTGCTGTGCCCAGCAGCCACCTTGCAGCCCAGCATGGCAGCTCCAGGTGCTCAGCCACCCGCACCCCCAGCGCAGGAGGCCCCCAGGGGCCGCAAAAGGAGAGCCCCCTCCTGGACCTCAGGGGAGCTGGAGACCCTCCTGGACCTGTGGGAGGAGGAAGAGGGCCTCCATGAGACCCGGTCCCGGCGCCGCAACGCCGACATCTTTGGCCGCATGGCCCAGGCGCTAGCCCAGCAGGGACATCCAGCCCGGAACCTGGAACAGGTCCGGGCTAAGGTGAAGGAGCTGCGCCTGCGCTATGTGTGGGCCAGTGAGGGCCGGGGGGCAGGACCAGACACCTGCCCCCACTATGACCGGCTCCACCGCATCCTGGGACAGCCAGCTCCAGAAGCCCCGGAGGTCCCCGTCGACAGCAGCGTGTGCCCCGCCGTCACCAGGACCACCACGACGGGGGAGGCAGACAGCAGAAGCAGTGCATCAGAGGACGAGGCCAGCAGTACCACCCAGCAGGCCCCCTCCGGCAGCCCCGACATCTCCCGCGCGTCCTCGGAGGCCAGGGAAGGATCCACCGGTAAGTGTTGCACTTTGCACTCACAAGAGTGGGCGGGAGGGGAGCCTGGCACCCAGAGGGGGAAGGGGGAGAGCATGTCACTCAGGCCACATGAGCTGCACGCTGTGTAGCATTAGGCAGCAAGCAGCACGTGCAACCACGTGCAGCCTGGTGACCGAGCGGCACGTGGCTGCGGCAGGCAGCTCCAGGGCACGCCTGGGACTGTGCTGCTCACACACATCCAGCAGGACTGGGGGAGGAAGGGTGGATGCCGGCTGGAACCAGCCAGGACCCCAGGGACTCAGGCCAGAGCCCGCACCTCTGTAAGGGTGTAGCAGGCAAAACGGCACACTGTCCCCATGCCTGGCTGTGAGGCACAGCCAGCTGCTCCTGGGAAAACCGCAGCATCACAGCCCTGTGAGCGTGGCCCCCCCTGAACCCCTCGCCTGCTCCCGGTGCCTTGGCTGGCTCCCCGAAGGAAGTCCCCACACATGTCCCTGGGCTACCGTGTGTGAGGGATAGTGGGAGGGAGAAGGGGGGGAAGCGCTGCAAGGATGGGACACTCCCCAGTCACTCTCCTGGTTCCGTCCAGGAGATATCCCACGCGATGGGGATCTGAGAGCCCAGACCATGTCTGCCAGATGTGCTCCCAGGCACTGTGTGGGGATTCATCTCGCTCCCTTTCAAACACCATTGATTACCCCAAAGCCTCACAGCCTCCACCAGCAGGGAGTTCCACAGGTTAACGCAACACACGCGCCCTCCCACCCTCCACAGGGCCAGGACACAGACCGGGGGTTCCAATACATGGAGAAAGACCCTACTCCAGGGGCGGTCCTCTATGCAAACATACAACACGGGTGGGGCGGGGGGGAACCGAGGGGGCCCAAGCCACACTACCCCTGTGGTGTCACCTGGGCTCAGGGGTGGGGTGGAAGGCATGAGGTGTGGAGACAGTGGCCGGGCTGCCTGACTGACCCATCCTTTCTTCTGTTCCCTGCAGCGGGACCAACCAGGAGCGGGGGACCCTCCAGTCCGGCAGCAGCAGCACCCCCAGCTGCCCAACCATGGAGCAGCGCGTTCGACACCGGGACCAGCTCCTGCGGCGCCACGTGTAGGCCGTAGAGCGAATAGAGGCTGCCATCCAGAGACGCAGAGGCGGACCTGCAGTGGCGCCAGGAGGCCTGGGCCACCTTCCAGGGACACTGTGCGCTGATGGCGAACTCCATTGCCAGCCTCTCTGCACACATTGCCCATGCCATACATTATGGCATGGCCTCGCCCCCGCCATCCCTCCCCTAGCACTGCCGCCGCCCCCTCCTGCCCCTCCTCCTGCCCCTCCTGCAATGGCCCCTCCTGCTCCTCCTCCTGCCCCTCCTGCTCCTGCTGCCCACCTCCCCGTTCAGCCTGCCCCAATGCAGCCTGCCCCCATGTCCAGGTCCGCCCGCCGCAGAAGCGGTCGCAGGGGCCACCCCTCCCAGGAGTAGCTCCCCTCCCCCTCCCAGTTCAAGGTCTCCTCTCCCTCCAAGTTGAAGGTCTCCTCCCCCTCCCAGTTCTAGGTCTCCTCCCCCTCTCCCCCCTTTGTAAATAAAAACTGACAAGTTTTTTTGGTGAAACCAAACTGTGTTGTTGTGTATTGGGAGGTAAGGGGAGGAGAGGGGAGGGGAGGGGAGGGGGAAGGGGAGGAGAGGGAGTTGTCCAGGGAAACCGAGGCGACCCTACTCCGGGGCCTGTGAGAACATGTCTGTGAGGGTCTCCTGGATGCGCACCCCATCATGGTGCACCTGTCCCCGCCCCCTCCTGCAATGGCCCCTCCTGCTCCTGCTCCTCCTGCTCCCCGTTCAGCCTGCCCCCCATGTTCAGGTCCGCTCCCGCAGGAGTGGTTGCAGGAGTAGCTCCCCTCCCAGGAGTAGCTCCCCTCCCCCTCCCAGTTCAAGGTCTCCTCCCTGTTACGCGAGGCAACGTGAATAATTAATTTAGAATGTCGATCAACCTAATAAAATCATGAAGATGACAAATGCGGACTCCAAATTCCATATCTATCACAGGTTTTCTAAAAAAAAGGGAAATAATTTTAAAGGGTTATGAGTTTGTGATGCATAAATGAATACCAACTCTGAAGATAAAATTTAACCACAGGACTATATTTGACATGCAGAAAATCACAATCAAGCAAGGGATAGATTACAAAATCCTGGTTGAGGCGGTCATTGAACCGGGCCCGGTTCTGGTCCGGCCGCCCCGTGTAGGGCCGCATTAACCAGGGCAGCAGGGGGTAGGCTGCATCCCCGATGATGCAGATGGGCACATCCCCGACAATCAACTCCCGCCGGGGGAAGTAGGTGCCCGCCTTCAGCCTGCGAAACAGTCCAGAATTGCGGAGGATGCGGGCGTCATGTGCCCTGCTGGACCAGCCCACATAAACGTCCAGAAAGCGGCACCGGTGGTCCACGCGGGCCTGCAGAACAATGGAGCAGTACCCCTTTCTGTTCATGAAATGGGCCGCTCGATGCTCTGGGGCCCCGACGGGGATGTGGGTTGCATCCAGGGCTCCTCCGCAGTTGGGGAACCTGAGGGCAGCGAAGCCGGCGACGGTAGCGTCCACGTCCCACAGGCGGATCACTCTGGGGAGTAGGATGTTGATGGCGCGGACGACCTGCAGAAGGGTGCAGAGAAACACAGGGGAACACATCACATAAGGCAGGGGTGGGTGTGCGCTCCCTTTGCCCCCTCCCCGTGATTCCCTCTGTCCTCACGCACACACACACGCACGCACACACACACCACAGCCCCCTCACCCTACACCCCCCCCCAGCAGACCTGTGCAAGGGAGGGACGGCCCGAACCCCTGGGTGACCCAGCGTGGAGTCTTGGCTGCCCCGGGCATGGAGTGCAGCACCCTCCCCCCACCCCACTCCCCACTCCCCCTGGGACTTACCTCCATCACGACCGCGCCGACGGTGGATCTGCCCACCCCGAATTGGTGTGCCACCGATCGGTAGCTGTCCGGGGTGGCCAGCTTCCAGACTGCGATGGCGACCCTCTTCTTGACGGGGGTGGGTGCCCGCAGCCGGGTGGTGGCTCTCTGGAGCGCAGGGGTGAGCCAGGCACAGAGCTCCATGAATGTCCGCTTTCGCATGCGGAAGTTCCGGAGCCATTGCTGGTTGTCCCATTGCCCTAGGACCAGCCGGTCCTACCAGTCGGTACTGGTGTCCAGTCTCCACAGTCACCTCTGCACCCTGGGGTGGGGGTGCCACAGGGACACCATGGCCTCACTGGTGAGGGAGTCCAAAACAACGTGCCCCTCCTGGTCCTGGAAGAGGAGGGCACCAACCTGGAGCAGCAGCTGCTGGCACTCGAAAATGTCCGACAGGGGCCAGAGCAGGCCACCCCTGGTTCCATGGCACAAGAAACAAGGCAAGGAAAAAAAACCCTGGCAAAAGCAGTAGGTGGCCAAAGGCAGCGATGTCCAAAAGTCAGAGGACAACTACCAAACCTGCTTATGGCTGTCAGTCCCTGCAAGAGGCCCTATAGCAAGGAGCGGAGAGAAACAGCTGTCCGGGGAGATCCCTTTAAGCACGTGTCTGAAATGAGCTCCAGCCCCTGCCCCCGGAAAGGGATGGTGCCCTTGTGCCCTCCGCAAAATGGTTCCGGGCTTCTGCTTTTGTGGAAAAGCACGCCGCCAATCTAGACGCTCTTTTCCGCAAATGCTTTTAACGGAAAACTTTTCCGTTAAAAGCATTTGTGGAAAATCATGCCAGTCTAGACGTAGCTTGGGATGTGTGTGGAATGTGATTGTTTCTGATAAAATGGAAAGAGAGAGCTGATAGCAAGGATAGTGATACTGATGAATGACCACGGGGTGACAGCAAGCACCCCATCCCCAGGGAGTAGCTGCTGGTCAGGCAGCATGGCCTCTGGCACCTCAGCCTAGCCCCTGGGAGCAGCCTCCAGCCAGGTTGCATGGCCTCCTGCTGTCCTGGGCCAGTGCCAGGGAGTAGCCGGTGGCCAGGCTGTGCAATCTCTGCAGCCCATGGCTGTCCTGGGGAGCAGCTGGCAGGTGGGCAGTGCTGTCCCTGCCACCTCTAGCTAGCCTTGGGGCACAGGGTAGGGTGCTTAGCAGCAGATTCTGGCCCTGATCCAACAAAGCCTCACTTATCCTCTTGTGTGCCTCTCTTGTCACTATGGGTATGTCTACACTACCACCCTAGTTCGAACTAGGCTGGCTAATGTAGGCATTCGAAGTTGCAAATGAAGCCCGGGATTTAAATATCCCGGGCTTCATTTGCATTTTGCCGGGCGGGCGCCATTTTTAAATCCCCTTAGGTCGAACTCCGTGCCCGCGGCTACACGCGGCACGGAGTAGGTAGTTTGAATTAGAGGTGTACCGGTAGTTCGAATTAGAGATCCTAATTCGAACTACCTACTCCGTGCTGCGTGTAGCCGCGGGCACAGAGTTCGACCTAAGGGGATTTAAAAATGGCGCCCACCCGGCAAGATGCAAATGAAGCCCGGGATATTTAAATCCCGGGCTTCATTTGCAACTTCGAATGCCTACATTAGCCACCCTAGTTCGAACTAGGGTGGTAGTGTAGACATACCCTAACACTCCCTACTCTGTGTGGGAGGGGCAGGGGGGAAGGAGTCTTCAGTAGCAACAGAGCTAGTTCCTCTGATTCCTCCCTCCCTGCCCCCCGAACTTGGAGCTGTCAAGGGGGTATGTCCAGAGCACATTGCTTGTCAGCAGTGCTCACCTAGCACATAGTCCCTGAAGTCTCAGGCTTCTCTAATCTCAACTCACGAAAGAATATGATGGAGCTATAAATGGCTTTCTGACACCCCTCTGCGGTTCTCATCCGGACCCACATTTCTGTGGGTATGTCTACAGAATTAGTTAATTCGAAATAAGCTAATTCGAAATAATGCATCTAGACACAAAAACTAATTCGAAATAGCGTTTTTCTAATTCGAAATAGCACGTCCACATTGAGTGGACCCTGAATCGAAGGTAAGGCTGGCCGGAACCAGTGCCAGCAGGGCATCAGGGTCGGACTTAGTGTGTGGGGCTCCTGCCTCAGGCTAGCCGAGGTCTGTGCTTAAAGGGACCCGACCGCCCATCCCGGACAGACAGTTCTCAGGTTTCTCTGCTTGCTGGTCTACCTCGCTGAGGGACAGCAAAGCATTTGTGTCTCGGAGTGCTCTGCTTGCCCTCACTCGGGACACCACGGCACTCTGCAACATGGAACCAGACCTGCCCCTGGGGACTCTGCTGCAGCTCATGGACACATTGCCAGCAGCCTGGCTGCACTGTCTGCAGGCTGCCATCCGGGAGGGGCTGTCAGGATCCAGGGGGCCCTGAGGGAGAGCTTCCACCCTGAGGAGCGCTAACAGTCTCCCCGGTCTGCCCCACTGGGGGCTTGTGCCCCATTCCTCCCTCTCATTCTTCCACTTACCCTTCCCTAGCCCCCCCTTCCTGATGTCAAATAAAATACGCGTATTTTCAAAAATAGAAACGCTCTTTATTTAACACAACTGGGGAGGGGGAATGAAACTCTGGGGAGACTGGGGAAAGGAGGCAGGAGAGGGGAGGGGGAAACCTGGGAGGAGGGAGCTGGAAGGGGGAAGCAAGGGGAAGAAGGGGGAGGGGAAGCTCAGGGCTCAGGGGTGGGGGTCTCATTGGGCCACATGTCTCCCAGCATGGCGGGTGCGGGGGCCTTCGTGTCCCCAGGGGGATGGGGAGGAGGGTGCGGAGGTTGAGGTGGGGGGTGTGGAGATTGAGGAGGAGGGTGTGGAGGTTGAGGAGGAAGAGGTGGGAGGGGGGGCAGGAGTAGGAGGAGGAACAGTAGCTGGGGGGGCAGCAGGTGCAGGACCGGCATGGGACAGCATGCTCTGCAGCAGGGCCTGCAGGATTGAGCACATGGAACGGTCCTGAGCAAGCTGCTCCCAGCGGAGCTGAAGGTCCTCCTGCATCCAGGCCCGGATGGTGCGGTGCAGGGCTCGCAGGGCCCTCAGGTGCTGGTCCCGGTACCCCTGCCGCATGGTGGTGGTCCTGCTGAGGCTGCGAGTCCGGGAGCATGTCCCGGGCGGGGTGGTGCGCCCTGCAGCTGGTGCAGCTGTAGACAAAGAAGAGAAGGGTCAGTTCTCCCTGGGGACACAGTGGATGATGCCCAGCCCCCCCTGCGATGTGAGGGCGACCGTGCCCTGCACCGTCAAAGCTGATGTGCTTGCACAGAGGCCATGGTCAGGATGTCTGGCTCTCCCCAGGACTGGGAGCTGCCCCAAGACCGCACCCATGCCCCCATGCCGTGTATAGTGTGGCCGGGGCGGGGGGAGATGTCCCCTGCTGCTGGGTAGAGGGGGCGTGTGAAGGGAGAGCATCCTGCTGGGTCCCACCTGCCCAAGGGTGGCATGGCACGTGCTTGCACGTGCACAGGTGGCTGTGTGATCCGTGGGAGGCATGGCCCATGCGCACAGTCCCTGGTCTCCCTCTCCGCCTCCCCCCCGGTAGGGGACAGTGCTAGCACTTACCTGGTATGGCCTCCCTGGACGACCCTGCCGACTCCGGTGCCGGGACAGCTGGTGCTGGCCCCTCTGGTGCGCCCGGGTCAGGGCCCTCAGCTCCTGGCTCGCTGCCTCCTGGGCTGGCGCGGACCGCCCCGCCCCCCAGGAGTCGGTCAAGGGCGGGGAAGTAGGGGCAGGTGGCAGCCCCTGCTGCTGCGCCACCCCTGGTGGCCCTGGCGTACACCTGCCACAGCTCCTTGACTTTCAGGCGAACCTGCTCCTGGGTGCACCTGTGGCCCTTTCTGGCTATGGTGGCTACTATGCGGCCGTAGATGGCCACGTTCCTCCGCCTAGTGCAGAGATCATGGATGTTGGGGGCCTCCCCCCAAACCTCAATGAGGTCCATGATCTCCTCACTAGTCCATGAGGGCGTGTGCCGTCTACGGACCCTGGCTGGCCCCTGGGTGCTGGGGGACTGAGCGGGGCACAGCTGGCTGCCACTGGCTGCCATTGTGTGGCCACTGGCTGAGAGTCTGCGGCTGCTGGCAGGCCTGGCTCTTGCACATGCCCAGTGATCAGAGTCTACCCCTTTAAGGGCCCCAGGGCTGGGGGAGAGGAAAGGAGTTTTCCTGGTTTGGCCCAGAGTGGCCACCAGGATAAACTGGGAAGGGCTGGAGGCCCCCTAATTCGAAATAAGTGTCTACACAGCACTTATTTTGAATTAGTTATTTCAAATTTGGTGTTATTCCTCGTAGAATGAGGTTTACCAAATTCGAAATAAGGGCTCCACTATTTCGAATTTATTTCTAAATAGTGGTTTGTATGTGTAGACACTATTAAAGTTAATTGAAAATAACGGCTGTTATTTCGAATTAACTTTGTAGTGTAGACATACCCTGTGAGACAATGAATGGATGTGGATGAAATTGTTTAAGATACTTGAATGGATAGCTCCACAGGCAGAAGTTGTTGCCATTTGGGCAGTCATTTTCAGAGTGGGCTGGTTAGCTATTTCCTGTCCTACATAGATAGTTATATTATTAAGATATCATTTCAGTTCACTCTCTGCAATGCACATGGGACAGCACAGTGGCTGGGGGGAAATAATAATGCCACACTAAATGTAGACTGGCTGGATGTAAGTATGCAGTGAGAGCTAAGCAGACACATAAGATGAGCCAGAGAGCACACAAGAGCTGGAGCATGGGGAGAGATTGGAGTATCCATGCAATGGGCATCTCTGCTGATTTATCAAAACATGTGACAGCCTGATGCCCTAAATCAAATATGCCTATCAACTGAGCCTTGGGATGCAAGGACCACAGCTGTCAGGTGAGTATGAGAAATGGGAAAACCTGCACTTTGCAGAGAAGCCCAGCATATGCAGTGTCTGTCAGGGTATGTCTACACTTGCAGCCTAATTCGAACTAAGGCTGCAAATGTAGGCATTTGGAATTGCAAATCAAGCCCGGGATTTAAATATCCCGCGCTTGATTTGCATGTTCCCGGCCGGTCGCCATTTTTGAAACTTACAAGCCCGAACTAACTGCCCGCGTCTACATGTGGCAGGGAAACGGGCGTTTGAAATAAAGCCTTATTCCGAACTACCTGTTAAACCTCATTGCAGGAGGAATAACAGGTAGTTCGAATTAGGGCTTTATTTCGAACACCCGTTTCCCTGCCACGTGTAGACATGGGCAGTTAGTTCGGGCTTGTAAGTTTCAAAAAATGGCGACCGGCCGGGAACATGCAAATCAAGCGTGGGATATTTAAATCCCGGGCTTGATTTGCAATTCTGAATGCCTACATTTACAGCCTTAGTTCGAATTAGGCTGCAGTGTAGACATACCCTCAGGTAGGAGGGAGAATGCTTGGCCTGCCGGTGTCTGACCTGGAGGAGTACAGACCACAAACTGCGAGACGTAATCAAGGTTCCTGCCCTCAGCCCCTCCCCACAAGTCCAACACAGGTATGGAGCCTAGTGTATCTGCCCCAAGACTTTGTCATCAAAGCAAAGGGGAGTGAAGTATTTGCTACCAAAGTCACAACACAGCCTTCAATCAGCCCAGCATAGGCTGGGATTTTCAAAGGCCCAAATGGTGGGGGTGTAGCAGAGTTGACAACTCACGGGATCACTCCCCCGTGGGTAGGCATAGCAGCTCTTTCCTCCCCAGAGTCTCCTGGGGTCACTTTGTTCCTGAACTGGGACTCAGCCTGTCAGCCAGGTCAGGTGTCAGTCAATACCATCCCTTTCCTGGTAACAGGAAGTCCAGTGGATAATAGTTCTAAACCAGGGGTGGGCGATAATTTTTGGCTGGGGGGCCACTTCAAAAATAAGTGGCCCCGGGCTGCCCCAGAAGGGGTGGGGCCTAAACCGAAAAGGGTGGGGCCAGGATGCTTCTGGACTTCCCCATCCTCAGATCATGATTGGTCTGGGGGTGGAGGAGCCTCTTTGACCCCCCCTTTTTCCCTCTAGGCACCCATGCCCATGGCAGGGTGGGAAGAGGCTTTGCATGCTCCCCCACCTCCAGACCAATCAGGGCTTGGGGGCAGGGGAGCACGCAAAGCCTCCTCCCGCCCTACCCCCCCCCCCCACCAGGAGCACACGGCACTTCATAGTGCCATGTGCTCCTCACAGGGCTGGAGGAGGCTTCACACGCTTCCCTGCCCCCAGGCCAATCAGTGAGTGTAAAGCACTTTGAAGTGCCATGCGCTCCTCACAGGGCAGGGGGAGGGCGGAGGAAACTTCGCGCAGCTTCCCCACCCCCAGGCCAATCACGATTTGGGGTCAGGGGAGCACATGACGTCTCCTCCGACCCCACGAGCAGCACATGGTGCTTCAAAGCACCGCTGTATACTCCTGGCAGGGTAGGAGGAAGCTTCATGTGCTTCCCCACCCCAGACACTAATTGACCTGGGGGCAGGGGAGTGGCGGGGCCTCCGTGGGCCAGGTCAACCCACTTGGTGGGCTGGATCCAGCCCGCGGAGGCTCTTTTGCCCACCCCTGTTCTAAACCATAGATCTGGTCTTTCCCCTCTCTAGGGATTTCAAACCATCCTCAGGCCCTTACATCAGGGGGTTTCATAGTGGCTGGTAGGGGAACCCTCTATACTGGGTTCTAGGCTAGGGACACTAGGACAACCAGCCAATGCGTGCTCCATCAGACACCTGACTTCTGCCTCCCTTGGTGTCTTCCTACCACTAGCCTTTCTCCACAGCCCCATCCTGTGATTCTTACATTTGGGTCAGGTTCAGCCACAGGAACTTTCTCTAATTTCTCCACCCCTTCCAGGCTTCCTTATTACCCCACAGAACCCTTTCTTTTTCTCTTCCCCTCTAGTCTCTCTGTCGCCAAGAGAGTGACTATTAAGCTTCTGCCTACAGGGTTCATGCCTTTAGAACAGGGCTACTTGACATGTGGCCCATTTGTTTGTGACCTGTGGCGCAGTCTGGGTTTACACAGGACTTAACACATGGCTTATAGGTGGGATCCTTTGAATATGGCCTCAACTGGGAAACATGCTCCACAATGGTGAGTCAGCATAATGGTCTTCTGTTGATGTGCGTTTTAGTTGTTAAATTCCTAGCTCATTAAAAGTACTGTCATATGGGTGGAAATTGGGTAAATATTGCATTTTATTATTATCAGCAGCACTGACTAAAATGGGGCCTGTGTGTTGTGTAGTCTTGCCTTAATCTTTGTATTCATGCCTATCAGTGTGAAAGAAGCTATTTGCATATATTTGAATATATACTTGCATGTTTATGCAGCCACAATTAAGTTGCAGCCCTCAGCATATGCTGTATCATTGTGGCCCCTGAGGTTTCCAAAGTTGAGTAGCCCTGCCTTAGAATATCACTCAGCTCCTCCCCAGCTGGCTTCCTCTGTGGTCTAGCCCACTCTCCAGGTGAAACCACATGCATT
Source organism: Pelochelys cantorii (assembly GCA_032595735.1). Classification (NCBI taxonomy): domain Eukaryota; kingdom Metazoa; phylum Chordata; order Testudines; family Trionychidae; genus Pelochelys; species Pelochelys cantorii. Next base: position 6,843,447 of record CM064339.1, on the reverse strand, counting down.
AATTGGCCTTTCACCTGCTGCATACCCCAAAATAGATGGTCACGGAGACATTTCCAAAAGCACCGCAGAGATAAGAGCACAATTTCCATGGACTATCAGTGAAACTTGTGGTCCTAAGTCTTTTAGGAGCTTTTGTAGATCCCATCTTTAGACACCTGGCTCTCATGTAACTCCCTTCAGCCCCTTCAAAACTCTTAGCCTCAAAGCCCATGTTTCCAATGGAAAGTGGCTTTTCTGAGGTACACACAATATGTGTACTGATTTACAGGGACAGCCTGCATGATCAGCATGGAGGGGAGAACCCAGGGTATCATCCATCACCTTTTTTCTGCTTGTGAATTTACATTTAAGACTAGATTGTACTGCTGGGCAGCCTGGGAGGCATTGTGCCTCAGAGACGCCCTTCTGAGGTGCAGTGCCTACCTTGCTTCCCCCTTGTTTCTGTTCTGTACCAAAGCAAATTCTGAAACTCCCCAGTGGTGAGCTGGCTGTCACACTCTGAATTTCAGTCATTTACTGAGCACTGAAAACTGGACAAAGCCATTACTTGTGGAATATAGTGATGCAATAGAAATGTAGCTTTTTCTGCAACTTCTCTATATATTAAACTAGTGGAATGGACCAACCTTGAGGGATACCATGGGGCATATTCTCCTTTAATGTACGCTTCTATCACTGCATTGACTTCAGCCGGGGTATGTCTAGACTACATCCCTCTGTCGCAAGAGGGATGTAAATTAGACAAACCGAAATTGCTAATGAAGCGGGGATTTAAATATCCCGCACTTCATTAGAATAAAAATGGCTGGCGCTTTTTGCAGACGCGGCACTTTGCCGGCAAAAAGCAGCAGTCTAGAAGGGGAACAGTCAACAAGGAAAGCCTTTTCCGACCGATCCTGTAAACCTTTCCCCTTTCTGAATTGTCGCTCTCCCACCCCACTTCCAGCCTAGTGGGGGGGGAGTGGTGAACCTCCTTCTTCCCCTCCCTCTCCCTCCTTGTTCCCTCCCCTGGTGTTTTTGGTTCTCCCCTAATTGTTTGTTTTTGTCTTTCCCTCCCCACGTATGACCACAATGGAGGGGTTGTCCAGCGACACCCCTGCTGACCCTTCCCCACCCCTCCCTAAAAACAACAACTTCTCTGAGGCTGCCGGGGCCCCCATCACTACGGTAAAGGGGGCGGATATGAACGAGGACCCCGGGGCCTCGACTGCTCCTGCTGCGGCGCCTCCAGTCACCAGTAAAGAGCCTTCCTTGAAGGGTAGGAAGGGCCTGGGGACCAAGAAGGGCAAGAGCCCCGCCCGGAAGGCAAAACCTCCTGAGGCGAGGGCTCACTCCCTGGCCATGACCCACATGCTGGCCACGGCCCCCCTTCCTTCCCGCTCCCCTGTTCCTTCCACCAGCTCTGGGGGCAATGGTGTCCCGGGCCCCAGGGCATACGCCCAGGTAGCCGCTAGCCCCCCGCCTGCCGCCCCTCAAGCCGCCTCCCAGAATTCCATCCCCGGCAGCCGCGGCCCCTTTCCCAACCTGACCAGGAGGCACAGGGTCCATTGTCTCCTGATGGCGGCCTCGCCCCACGTGGAGACCTACGTGCGGGCGTTGGCACACGTGGTGGGGCCCGCGGCTGTGGTGGCGGTCTCTAAGATGTTTGGGAAGGTGGTATTCTTCCTGGTGTCTGAGGCTGCCACCCAGGAGGCGGTGGAAAGGGGTTTGGTGGTGGGGGGAGTCCACGTTCCCCTCGAGCCTTTGGAGGACCTGGGCGTACAGGTGGTTTTGTCCTCCGTTCCTCCCTTCCTCCCCAATGCCGCCCTACTGCCTTTCCTCTCCACCCTGGGGAGGCCTCTGTCAGTCCTGAGTCCCCTTCCTCTGGGCTGTAAAGATCCTACCCTCCTCCACATCCTTTCCTTTCGCCGGGAGGTACAAATCCAACTACTGCCAGCGGGACGTGGCGGAGAAGCCCGAGAAGGGTCATTTCTGGTGCCCTCAAGGGGCCCGGTACCGGGTGTACTACACCGTGGGGGAGGCCCCATATTTTCTCTGTCGGGCGACAGGGCACGTCCGAAGGGACTGCCCCCTGGCCCGGTTTGGAGAGGCACCCGGGACCCCCGAGGCCCGGAAGGGCACCAGCCGTACCATCACCGGTGGCCCTGATGGTCCGGACCCTGGGGTCGCCCCTCCTCCAACCGTGACCATCGTCAATCCTGCTCGGGTTCTGCAGGGCCCAAACAAGCATGCGGGTGCTGTTGCTGCCACCGCCAAAAGTGGCAAGGCTGGGCCCGTGGAGGAGAGGGCAGCGGGGTGAGTGACGGGACTCGGGCAGGACCTACCTCAGGGGGAGGTGTCCCTTTCCCCTGCTACCCAGCCCCCATCTTCCCTTGCCCTCCCACCGCTGCCCTTGTCCCCTGGCTCTTCCTCCATTCAGGCCCAGCCCTCTTCCTCCAAGGGATGGGAGCTTGCTATGGGGAGGCACCGAAAGCGTGCCCGGCGTTCCACCCCACCCACTGAGGGGGAAGACAACCTCCCTGCACCTATGGGGGTGGACGCTGGAACCGTCCCACCCTCTGAGTCCTCGAACACTTCACAGCATCATGAAGCGGTTGAGATGACCACGGCGGTTGCAGGAGAGGTGAACACCTCCCTCCCGGGGTCCCTGCAAGAGGGGATGTCCATGGAGGATGCTCCCACTGTTCCTACCTCCATTGAAGGGGCAGCCGCTGACCTTGCCACCGACAAAGATCACCACCTGGTGGCGGGCAGTGGGCTCGCCTTCCTCTCTCAGGAGGTGGAGGCTTTGAGGCTGACCCTGGCTGCCTCAGAGGGGGATCATCAGGTCCTGGAGGGACAACAACCGACCTCTCCTTCCCCTTCTGACCCACTGCTATCCCTTCTCCCTGCCTCTGAGTTGCCCTGGGGTGCGACCTTCTGCCTGGCCATCGACAGCACCTCGGCCGCGGCCGCCAAAACCCTTGAGGCTCTCAGCGGGTGGGAGCTCCCAATAATGTCCATCACCCCCAGCACTGAGGCCTCTGGTGCTGCACTCTCTGTAGCACTGGAGCCCAGCACTGGGGAGACTATTACTACCCCTACCACAGCCACCGATTCTCTACCCGGCGAGGAGGCACCACCTCCTGGTGCCTCCTCCGCTGAGGCTTCTCGCCCTGCTCCTTCTCCTAGCCTCTGCCCCACTCCTACTCCCTGTTCAAACCCCTTCCCAATTGAATCCCTCTTCCTCCTCTCCCCTGTCCTTGTCTTTCCCCTAATCCCTCACCTCTTCCTCCCCCTACTCCCCTTCCTCGTCTCCCTCCTTTTCCTGATCCCCTCCCTGAACTCCTTTCATCCCCTTACTCTATTACTGCTGCCCCTGGGGTTGCCACGTTTAGTCCAGATGTTGGCCCCTGGGAGGCGGTTTTCATTTCTCCTGCTCCTAGCACATCTGGGGCTGTTCTCCCTCCGCCACTGTCCTCCCAGCAGGCACCTCAGACGCCCTGCATCCCCGTGTCGATGGGTCACGGGGCTCACGGAGGGGTCTGGCCCCAAGGCGTTCAAGGGCCCGAGGCCCCGAGGCCAGATGCGCTGAAGGGCAAGATGCGTGCTTTCTTGGAAGACATCTGTGGCTCCAAGAACAAGGTCACTCTCGCCCTTCAGCGCTGGGGAGATTTCCATCTAGTCTTACAAACGGTAAGGGCCCTTCTGGGGGAGGGTAAAGGGACCGGGCGGCGGGAGGTTATGGCCTACCAGCGGGTCTGCAGCTTCCATGACGCCCTGCTCACTTTCGGGTATGGTCACGATTTGCTGCGGGGCCCAATGGGCACTCCTGCTGGTGAGGATCTTTCCCAGCCCTCTCGATGCCATCGCTCATCTTTACCACGCTAAACACCCGGGGCTGTGGGTCGGGTCTCCGTAGGTGTCAGGTACTCTCCTTCCTCCGGAAAGGGGGTACTCTGTCATATTCCTCCAGGAGACCCACACAGCTCCAGCCGCTGAGGCTAGCTGGCGGCTGGAGTGGGGGGACAGGGTTTATTTCAGCCACCTGTCAGCCCGTCAAGCTGGGGTGGCTACCCTGTTCTCCCCGAACCTGCAGCCGAAGGTGCTGGGGACCGCCGAGGTCGTGCAGGGTCGCCTGCTGCACCTCCGGGTTCGGATGGAGGGGCTGACGCTAAATCTTGTCAACATCTACGCCCTGACGTCCATCCTGGAGAGGCTCCGTTTCCATCAGCAGGCATCTGCCTTCCTTGGCTCCTTGGATCCACGCGAGTGCCTGGTCCTGGGCGGGGACTTCCACTGCACCCTCGAGGAGTGGGACCATACGGAGCTCGAGCAGTGCCCAGTCGCCGCAGACGTCCTCAGGGAGATAACAGACCATCACTCCCTGGTGGACGTCTGGCGAGACCTCCACCTGGGCAAGGAAACAGTGTTTACCTACGTCCAGGTGGTGGGTCATTTGTCTTTCCACTCTCGGTTGGACCGCGTTTATCTGTCTCGTCATCATCTCTTCCGGGCCCACTCCTCCAGCATTTGGCTGGCCCCTTTCTCGGACCACCACTTGGTGGCCGTGACGGCCTCTCTCTCCTCGGAGAGGCCGGGGCCGGCCTACTGGCATTTCAATAACAGCCTGCTGGAGGACGTGGGCTTCATAGTTTCCTTCCGGGAGTTCTGGCTGGCCTGGCGCGGGCGGCGGTGCACCTTTCCCTCAGTCGCGGCTCTTCTGCCGTGACTACACCTAGGGGTCCAGCCGGCAGAGGGATGCAGCGATAGAGCAGTTGGAACGGGAGGTTTTAGAGCTACAGAGGCGGCTGGCCACTGGCCCTGAGGATCCGCCCCTCTGCGGAGCATATCGGGAGAAGCGGGAGGAACTCCGGGCCCTCGAGGACCTTCGAAGCTGGGGTGCCTTGGTTCGTTCTCACATCCATCTCCTTCGGGAGATGGATCGAGGCTCTCGTTTCTTCTATGCCCTGGAGAAAAAGAGGGGGGGCTAAAAAGCACATCGTCTGCCTTCTGACAGAGGATGGCACCCCCCTCACGAATCCGGTGGAGATGCGTGAGAGGGCTCGTGCCTTCTACGCCTCTCTCTTCTCCCCGGATCCGACCGACGCTGACACCCGCAGGGTTCTCTGGAATGAACTCCCGACGGTCAGCGCGGGTGAGCGGGACCGGCTAGAGCTGCCTCTCTCTCTGGCCGAGTTCTCGGAGGCCCTCTGTCTCATGCCCATCAATAAATCCCCGGGCATGGACGGGCTGACCACGGAGTTCTACCGTGTGTTCTGGGACGTCCTTGGCCTAGACCTTGCTAGCGTCTGGGTCGAGTCCTTGGAGAGCGGGGTCCTTCCTTTATCGTGCAGGCGAGCTGTGCTCGCCTTGCTGCCCAAGAAGGGGGACCTCCACGATCTGAGGAATTGGCGTCCCGTCTCGCTTCTCAGCACGGACTATAAAATCGTCGGCAAAGCCATCTCCCTAAGGCTGAAGTCTGTGCTGGCGGACGTGGTCCATCCAGACCAGACCTACGCTGTCCCGGGCTGAACCATCTTCGACAACATTTTTCTGGTCCGGGATCTCTTAGAGCTCGGGTGTAGGGACAGTCTATCGTTCGCCCTCCTGTCCTTAGATCAGGAGAAGGCGTTCGACTGGATGGACCATGGGTACCTCCTGGGCACCCTGTGGGCCTTCGGCTTCAGCCCCATTTTGTGGGGTTTCTCCAGGTGCTGTATGCCTCCGCAGAGTCCTTGGTCAAGCTCAACTGGTCCCTGACCGCACCGGTCAGCTTCGGGCGGGGAGTATGTCAAGGCTGTCCGCTGTCAGGCCAGCTGTATGCTCTGGCCATGGAGCCCTTCCTCCGTCTCCTTCGCACGGGGTTGACGGGGTTGGTGCTCCGTGAGCCAGAGACGAAGCTGGTCCTGTCAGCGTATGCCGACGATGTGCTTCTCGTGGTCCAGGACCCAGGAGACCTGGCGAGGGTGGAGGCTTGCCAAGCCGTCTACTCGGCGGCCTTCTCTGCCCGGGTCAACTGGGTCAAGAGCTCTGGCCTGGTGGTAGGGGCTGGGTGGCAGGCAGGCTCCCTCCCACCCGCGCTTCAGGCCATCAGGTGGAGCACGGGTCTACTGCTCTATCTCGGCATTTTTCATTCTGCCACACATCCCTCTCCGCCAGAGAACTGGCAAGGTTTAGAGCCCAGGGTGGTTGAGCGGTTGCAGAGGTGGACAGGACTGCTCCGATGCCTCTCCCTGTGCGGGAGAGCACTGGTACTTAACCAACTGGTCCTGTCCATGCTCTGGCACCATCTCAACACCCCGGTCCTGCCCCCGGGTTTCCTGGCCCGTATCCAGCAGCTAATGCTGCGGTTCTTCTGGCCAGGACTGCATTGGGTCTCTGCAGGGGTTCTCCATCTCCCCCTGGAGGAGGGAGGGCAGGGCCTGACGTGTTTGCGCACACAGGTTCACGTCCGCCACCTCCAGGCCCTGCAGAGACTCCTATTTGATGCAGGTAGTCCGGCGTGGAGCACGCTTGCGCACGCTTTCCTTCGCCGCTTCCGAGGGCTCCGATTTGACTGGCAGCTCCTTTATCTGAGAGGTCTTCTGCAAGACCTCTCCGGGATGCCGGCCTTCTACCAGGACCTCCTCCAGACCTGGAAGCTGCTTGCGGCGACCAGGTCCTTGGGAGCCACCCTGGGGGCAGACCACCTCGCGGAGCCCCTGCTACACAACCCCCATCTACGTGTGCAGGCAGCGGAGTCTCCCTTGGTGCACCAGAGGTTGGTCCTGGCAGAAGTCACCACAGTCAGAGACCTTCTGGACTACCACCAGGGAGACTGGGTGGATCCTCGGGCGCTCGCCCAGCGCATGGGGCTCTCCATCCTACGTACTCCCCGGTGCATACTTCAGGAGGTGAAGGACACTTTGCCGCCCACTGCTCGGGTTTATCTCAACAAGGTCCTGTGAGAGGGTGCACCCTGCCCACCCCTCACCCCCAGCCCTCCCAATCTCTCCATCGGCCCCCAGCCCCGCATATCTTCCTGACCGCCTCCCCTTTGTCACCCTAGCTGGCTACATGCAGTGCAGCCGGTCCCCTTCCGAACTGCGCCAAAGAGTCACCTGTACACGCTCGTGCTTCACACGCTCCATTTCCCCACCCTCGTGTCCCGCCCAGACACCAAGTGGCGGGACCTCCTACCAGCAATAGAGGGTGGGGAGCCCCAGTGGGCCAGCCTTTATTCGACCTTGGTTCCACGGCCCACCGGGGTCATCTGCTGGAGAATCCTACACGGCGCGGTGAGCATGGGCGTGTACTTGGCACGGTTCACTCCCCACCCCCAAAACATGCTTCTTCTGTGTCGTGAGGGAGACCCTGGTGCACATCTACCTCGAATGCACCAGGCTACAGCCCCTCTTTTAGCTCCTCCAGAACCTCCTGTTGAGGTTCTGGCTGCACTTTTTCCCCCACTTGTTAATATATGCACATCCCATCCGTGGCCCCACAAAGTCGCGGGACCTCCTGGTCAACCTCCTTGTGGCTATGGCCAAATTGGCAATCTATAAAACCAGGGAGAAGAGGTTGGCCGGGGGAGGGGCCTGTGACTGTGGGGCCTATTTCCGTTGCTGTATCCGCTCACGTATCCGGGCAGAGTTCCAATGGGCAGCGTCTGCTGGCTCTCTCGAGACCTTCAGGGGGCAGTGGGTGCTGTCCGGGGTTCTCTGCTTGGTATCCCCATCCAGTTCCCTCGTTTTAGCCCTTTCACCCTCACACCCGTCCCTATTTTCTCATTATTTGTCCCCAGTAATTAGTTGGTTCCTCTGGATTCTGTGGACCCTCCCTGCAGGCTGGGGGGAGGTCCTTTAGTTGTGGGTGTGCTAATGCCCGCCCACCTCCCGGACACCAAATAGTCCCCGCATGTCTGCCCTCCACAAGGCTTTGGCAGCTCCCTGTTCTCTGGCTGCCACAATAGGTAAAGGAGATACCATTGTTTGTGCCTAACTCAGTGGTCTCCAACCTTTTTACACCCAAGATCACTTTTTAAATGACAGAACAAGCCAAGATCTACTGCCCCGCCCCTTCCTTGAAGCCCCACCCTCCCTATTCTCCTCCTCTCCATCACTTGCTATCCCCAACCCTTATACTGCTGCTTTTTTTTCCCAATTCTTCTGTAGAAAGAGGTTTTTCCAACATTTGGCCTGGTTAGACTGAACCAAATGTCAGAAAAACCCCTTCTTTTGGAAGCCCCCTTATTCCTCATGGAAAGAGGAATATAGGGGTTACCGAAAGAGCATGTATGCTCTTCCGCTAAAAAAAAGTGGAAGAACAAATGCATCCCTGGATGCGGAAGAGTTTTTCTGGGACACCTCTGGAATCCCGGAAAAACTCCTGCAGTCTGGCTGTACCCTCACTGGGTTGAGACAGGACGTGTGGTCTCCGAGGTGGGAATGAGAGGTGCAAGATCTGGGAGAGAATTTGGATGCAGGAGGAGGGAATGCTGGCTCAGGGAGAGGGCTCCAGGCTGGGGAGTGTTGGGGTCAGGTGGAGGGTTGGGGTACTCAGCAAGCCACAGGCTTGTGGATGTGAGGGTGCAGGAGTTTGGGTTGGGGGATGGGAGGGGCTCAGGGCAGGGAGGGGTAGGAGTATAATGGGCTCAGGTGTGGCGGCGCGTTGGGGTTCTCCGCCTCCTGCACCCCTGTAGTGGCACGAACAGACTCCACCAGCCAGTAGAATAGAGGGAGTTTATTGCTTCTCCAGGATACAGCACAGCATCTGGTTACAGGAACCGGGCCTAGGATGCCTCAGCCCCCCTTGAGATGGGGGATGCTGGGCCCCTAAATTCCAGCCCCTTTCCCTAGGCTGTCTCCTCCATGATCCCAGACAAACTAACTCACTCACTTCCAGCCCTGCCCTCAGCCAGGGCTCCACCCCCCTCCTTCCCATTGTTCCGCTCCATGGGAGATACCTGTCTGATGAGTTTCGAAGCCCCCTTGCATAATGACTCATCCCCAGCCCCGCTGGGCCGTGCTGCAGACAGCAGCCAGTGGAGGTCACTGACAACCCACTGCCCAGCATAGCAACCAGCAAGGTACCCCCACTACATCACAGTTCTCCCCCCTCCGAGGGCGAACTGAGCAGGGTCACTCTGCTCGTGACCTAGGGAAGTTCAGGTCCTCTGTGTGGGAACCCGCCCTGGGGCATGGGTGCTCCCCTTGACTCAGGCCGGCCACGGCGATGCCCTGCAGGGGCCAGCTTTCCCCTGTCCCGTTGCTGCACAGCTCCGGGGGGCCGGCACGAGCCTGTCTTCGGTGGCTGTACCAGCCCTTCCACTGCCCTTGATCTCTGGCCCGGGTCTCTCTGGCTGGGCCCATGAGCCCAGCGAGCTTTTCCCGGAAAGCCAGGACGTCTTCCACCCCCAACGCTCCATCCAGGGAGGTCTTCCCCTCCCATAACTCTCTCAGCAAGCCCAGGGGGTCCTCTATACGGGGTAGGGGCCCCCGAGCAGCTTTCCTCCCGTCTTCGGCCTTCCCGCCCCTCTGGCAGGAGTTGCAGGACCGGCAGTACCGCTGCACGGCCGCAAATATCCCCGGCCAGTAGAAGTGTTGGAGCAGCCTCAGCCGTGTGCTCCGGATCCCCCGGTGCCCCGCAAAGGGGACGTCGTGGGCCAGATACAGCAGCTTGAGGCGATACCTTTGGGGGACGACCAGCTGCCGCTGGACCCCCCATGCCCTCACCTTCCTGGGGGGAAGCCATTCCCGGAACAGGAATCCCCACTCCCACAGGAATCTCTCCTGGCCACCTCTCCCCAGGGGCTGAGCTACACGGAGGCCAGCCTGGTCCCTCGGCCTCTGCAAGGAGGGGTCTGCCTGCCCCGCAGCCTGGAATTCAGCCGCTGGGGCAGGGATCGGGACCTGCTCCCCGCCCTTGCCTAGGTCCGGAGTCCCAGCTTGGCTGGACCCCGTGTCCACTGGGATGGGACCCTGAGGACCCTGCCGGGAGTCTTTCCCTGGATCCAGGTTGCCAGCCCCTCGCTGGCTCTGGCTACGGCTACGGGCGGTGACTAGAGCCCACTGGGATTCATGGGGCCACTCCTCTAGGTCATTCCCCATCAGCACTTCCGTGGGCAAGTGTGGGTGGACCCCCACTTCCTTGAGACCTTCCTTGGCCCCCCATTTCAGATGCACCCTGGCTACAGGCACTTTAAATGGGGACCCGTCTATGCCCTTCAGGGTCAGCTGAGCGTGGGGTAAAACCCGGTCTGGGGCCACTATGTCGGATCGGGCCAGCGTCACCTCCGCCCCCGTGTCCCAGAAACCCGTCACCTTCCTACCATCCACCTCCAGGAGTAGGAGGCACTCGCTCCGCAGGGGCCGCCCTGCCCCCACCCGGTACACGGAGAAATCCACCTCCCGAGGGTCAGACCTCCCAGGGGAGGTGCACTGAGCATCCTTCCCCCCACTCTGAGCTGAGGTTTGCCTGCCAGCCCCTGCCTCTGGGGCAGCCTGCCCTTCCTCCAGCTCCAGCCAGTTAACACTGGAAAGTCCCAGGTCATGGGACCTGGTGCACTGAGCCCTCTTGTGGCCTTTTTGCCCACAGCGATGGCAAGTTAGGCCCTGCAGGCCCCTTTGGGCTGTCTCTGTCCAGGCCCTGGCTGGTTCTCTGGGGCGCAGACGACTTGTCTCTTGGGCTCGCCTCATAGGTGACTCTCTCCGTCGCTCAGACGAGATCCAGTCTCTGCGCGATTCCCTTTCTCTCCGGGACTCCCGTTCACACCCGGACCGGCTCTCCGTGAACTCATCTGCCAGCCTCCCAGCTTCCTGGGGGTTCTCCGGACTTCGGTCCTTGAGCCACAGCCTCAGGCTGGGTGTGCATGCTTCATAGAACTGCTCCATCATGACCAGCGTGAGCAGGTCCTCTGCGGTCTGGGCTCCGACTCCAGACACCCACTTGCGGCAGTATTGCACCAGGCGGGAGGCCATATCCACATAGGTCTCCCGTGGCCCCTTCTGCACCCCCCGGAACTTCTTCCTGTACATCTCGGGGGTCAGCCCGAACTTGTGCAGCAGGGCCTCCTTGACTCGGTTGTATTCCCCTGGCTGTAGGTCCTCCAGCTGATTGAGCACCCCAGCAGCCTCCTGGTTCAGTGCGGGGATGAGCTCCTGTAGCCAGTCAGCTGGGGGGACCTGTTGCAGTCCACAGGCCCTCTCAAAGGAGCTGAGGAACCCGTCTATGTCACCCACATCCTTCAACTGGGCCACCACGAGCTTCTCCAAGCGTCTGGCCGCCCTGGGCCCTTGGGGCCCGTCTGCACTCGGCGCAGCCGGGGCCCTAACGCTTCTTCGCTCTGCCATGGCCAGCTCATGCTGTTGCTGCTCTCTACGGTCCTGGACTTCCAATTCCTTCATCTGCAGCTGGATCTCCAGCCTCCGCAGCTCCGCTGGGTTGGACCCTCCCCTGGGCGGACTACGGCTTGCAGGGTTCCCCTGGGAGGCTGTCCCCTCTCTCCGGTGGGTTCCAGTGCTCCGCCCACCCTCAGAGCCTGACATGCTCCCGGGGGGGTCTGGCTGCTCTCCACTGGGACAGGATCCCAGCCCTGTGGCTGGTCATTCTCTTCCAGCCGGGCAATCAGCTGGGCCTTGGTTGCGCTCCGCACAGGCAAGCCCCCCTCTCTGCACAGCTTCACCAGCTCTGCCTTCAGGAGTCGGGCGTAGGCCATCTCCCCACTGGTCCCCTCGGTGCAGACTCACCAGTTTAGTGCTGCTGAGCCCCACGATTCTCAGGAACCGCTTCGCTCTGTCTCCAGCACGCCTGGCTCTACGGCCCTTGCTTCTACTGTGCCTTGTCACTTGCTGCTGGGAGCGCCAACCGCGGGGTGCAATGCATCCCACTTCTGACACCATTGTGGCGGCGCGTCGGGGTTCTCCGCCTCCTGCACCCCTGTAGTGGCACAAACAGACTCCACCAGCCAGTAGAATAGAGGGAGTTTATTGCTTCTCCGGGATACAGCACAGCATCTGGTTACAGGAACCGGGCCTAGGATGCCTCAGCCCCCCTTGAGATGGGGGATGCTGGGCCCCTAAATTCCAGCCCCTTTCCCTAGGCTGTCTCCTCCATGATCCCAGACAGAAACTAACTCACTCACTTCCAGCCCTGCCCTCAGCCAGGGCTCCACCCCCCTCCTTCCCATTGTTCCGCTCCATGGGAGATACCTGTCTGACGAGTTTCGAAGCCCCCTTGCATAATGACTCATCCCCAGCCCCGCTGGGCCGTGCTGCAGACAGCAGCCAGTGGAGGTCACTGACAACCCACTGCCCAGCATAGCAACCAGCAAGGTACCCCCACTACGTCACATCAGGACACAGATTTGTGGTGTGTGGATGGTGCAGGAGTGTTGTGGCAAAAGACTGAGGATGTGGGGGTGCAGGAGTTTGGCAATGTGAGAGGCTCAGGACAGGGAGTTCCAGTGTATGATAGGCTCAAATCTAGGGTCGGGGGGTGGTGGTGCAGGAGTGTTATGATGCTGCGGACAGATGGGGGTTTGTTGGCCAGGCTTCATTTTTAAATAAAATATGTCAAACAAAAAGTTTCAGCGTTGTTTTTATTTATGAGAACCTGTTTTGATTCAGGGGTCACTGAAAAGGCAGCTGGGACCACACAAGTGAGATGCAAAAAAAAAACAAAACTCCTCCAAGGCCTCACTAATGTGATCCCAACTGTGCTGGTGGGAGCAGGGGACATGGGACTGGGGAAGGGTGCTAGTGGGTGCTGGGGCAGAGTACAGGGTGTCAGTGGAGGCAAGGGACAGGGTGCTGGGGTGGGGACAGGGTGCCGGCGGGGGCAGGGGCCAGGATGCTAGTGAGAGCAGAGTGCCAGTGGGAACAGGGGGCAGGGTGTTGGCTGGGGCAGGGAGTCCTCGGCACACACCTTCCCCGCCCCCCTCCCCTCCGAGGAGGTAAGCTCCGGCAAGAGCCTCCTCCCGGGACTCCTCCCCCCTCCCCCGCAAAGGAGGAAAGCCCCAGTGCACGTTTCCCCCTGGGACTCCTCCCCCTCCCTGGCACGCGCTTCCCACCAGGACTCCTATCTCCTCCCCCACAGAGTAGGGGAGCCCCGGTGCACGCCTCCCTTCCCCTCTCCTCCCCCCGAAGGAGGAAAGCTCCAGTGCACACTTCCCCCCGGGACTCCTCCCCTCTCCCCCGCAGCAGAGGGGAGCCCTGGTGTGTGCTTCCCCCCGGGACTCCTACCTTCTCCCTGGCATGCACTTCCCCCTGGAACTCCTCACCCCCTCTCCGGCGCGCGCTTCCCCTCCGGACTCCTACCTCCTCCCCCGCAGAGGAGGGGAGCCCTGATGCATGCCTCCCCTTCCCTCTCTTCCCCCCCACCCTCGCCACTGGAAGCCCCAGCACGTGCCTTCCTCCAGGACTCCTGCTTCCTCCCGGCGCGCCACAGACCTGGAGGAGGGGAGCAGGCAGCGCACTTCCGGAAACCCCAGAAGGCGCGCGCAGCTGCCAGACTTCCCTCCACCCCGCAGGAAGCCGGCACTACTTCCATTTTTGGAGGTAGGTAATGGGGCTTCTTAGGGGTGGGGGAATTTAGGGGGGCCCCAAACACCTCGCGATTGACTGGTCGAGCCTTCCCGATCGACCAGTCAATCGCGATCGACGGGTTGGTGACCATGGGCTTAAGTACTGCCATAAAACAAATACAACAATAAAACCATGCAAAACCCAGTCTCTAGAATATTAATATAAGGTGATATTAATTATCACAGGAATGGAAGAATACCCTGCATGAGGGGATCTAATGCATTGTAGTGGATGAACACATACATGGTTCCACTCTCATACACATATAAGATACAATTAATACCTGATGGGAATTTAAATTAATTTCTTACCACTGAATTATCTAGCCCCCACATGCTGACCTCTGGAATTAATTTTTCTGATTAGTACTTGTCATGTCACAAGCATGCCTTGTCCTGAGGCAATGCGGCCCATTGCCACAATCTATAACACAGTCCTAGGATTCAGGACAGCACAGCCTAATGGCTAGTAAGGGTCAACAACACAGTAAGTGTCAACAACACAGCCCTGGGGTATAGGGCAACACAATCTAATGGCTAGATTTGGTAGGGATAGCCCTCGGTTCAGGGCAACACAGCCCAAGAGCTAGGGCCAGTGTTTGGGGCAGCAGCCCCAGTGAGGGGGGGGACACACACCCACCCTACTCCACCAGGCCCCAACTCAGGGCCCAATAAGTGGCAGAGTGCTCCACCGCTCGCTCAGCAGGAAATCCAACCATCCAACCGCAACACACTGAGCCCACTTGGGTGGGAGATATCACTCATGCATCCTCCCTGGGTCACTTCCTATCAGATCTAGAGTTGGGGTGCTCCAAGTAGTCTCCAGGTCCTCTGGTTCCAAAGCGTCATTCTCCTCCTGCAGTTCCACTGGGTCTGGAGGCTCAAAACAGTCTCCTGGGTCTCTGGCTCCCACCATCTGTGTTTCTGGCTGGTCCTCCTCTGGAGCTCCTCTAGAAGGTCCTTCCTCTCCAGCATCCAGCCAAGACTGAACTGAGCTACTCCCTTTTATAGTGCTTGAGCCGTTGGAGCATGCTCAGTGCAGCTGGGGGGGGGGGCAGGACTTCCTCTGCCCAGAGGGCATTAAGCCCTCCTGGCCAAGTGCAGGGTATACATACCCCGTCACAGTCCTGTTGTAAATAGCTGACTTACCTTTCCTTCAATAGCAGTTTAATGGAAAATTAATGGAAAAATAAATAAGACTGTTTGGCCATGCCTCCTCACAGATGACAAAGTTCCTCCATATCCAAACTCATGGCAATGATTGATAGTGGGGCTCTAGAAAAATGAAGGCTGGTAGAATGTGTAAAGGAGGCAGTAGATTTAGTTCATAATGCCATGATGGTTTTAATCCGCCAAAGAGAAGTTCCTTATACTGAGAAGTTTGTGTTGGGTCACTCAGGCTACGTCTAGACTACACCTCTCTGTCCACAGAGAGATATAGATTAGGCACATTTAAATTGCTAATGAAGCAGGGGTTTTTTTGTATTCATCAAAAAATGAGGTTTACAGGATCTTTCAAAAAAGGGTTTATTTTTCGACAGATCCCCGTCTAGACTGCCGTTTTTTTCCGAAAAAGCTCAGTTTCGAAAAAAGCGGTGGCCAAGTTTATGCTAATGAAACACAAGATATTTAAATCCCTGCTTCATTAGCAATTTCGATGTGCCTAAGCTACATCTCTCTGTCGACAGAGAGGTATAGTCTAGACACAGCCTCAGTGTATCTCCTCACTGAGCAGAGGAAGTAAGAAAAGGCAACAACAAAATAATGAACCACTGAAGCTAAACTAAGGAGTTAAATTCTCCATAGCTTCTGCATCATGAAAACTTATACAAGGCCTGGAAAATCTGTCTGGGGACTGGAACTGATCTTCTCACCTAGCAACTGGAGAGAGATTTTCTTGAATCCAGCCTTAGATTACCCATGGTGTGATGGGTTCAGTCCCCAGACTGTGCAGAGATCGCCTTGCATCTGTCACTTGATGTGCTGACATACCACTGAGTCCATCTATCTGCTCTTTGTGATGCCGCACCATCCAGTCCTGCTGAGGCTGAGCCTGACCCTCTGGTCTTCCCCAGCATTGGCACAGAGTTAAGGTCACAGCCCACAACAGATTAACAAGACACTGAGATCAGCTCAGCACTGGCAAGGCTCAGTCAGAGGGACACACCACAGCACCCCGGTGAGCAGCCTTGATGGGACCAGAACACCAAATAAATCCGTCTTCCTCTGAATAAAGTTTTAATCAGAGCAAGCTCCATTAAATGTTCACACTCACACACCTTTATCAGTGAAAGAGAGTTATGCGCAGCTGTTTTCCTCTCCAACAATTATTTATACTGTGTTTATTAATAAACAAAAGTGATTGTATTAAGTATAAAAAGTAGGATTTAAGTTGTTATAAGAGATAGCAGATAAAACAATGTAGGTTACTAATCAAAATAAAACAAAACACACCAGTTAAACTTTTAAACTTAATACACCAAGGCCTGAGTTCAAATCCCATGAGCTCCAGTTCCCAGGGGTGCAGAAGAGCACTACCATGATATGTGCAGATCCTGGACCTCATCAAGGCATGGGGAGAGGAATCCATTTTCTCGGAGCTCTGAACCAGCAAATGAAATGCAGATATCTAGATGAAAAATGCAAAGTCGATGGTGAAGAAAGGATATACCAGGGATACCCAGCAGTGCCATATTAAAATAAAGGAGCTGAGGCAGTCCTACCACAAGATGAAGGAGGCAATTGGATGGTCTGGTACATGCCGCTTCTACAGTCAGCTGCATGCGATCCTCGGGGGGACCCAACCAACTTCCCAAGCCAGACCGTGGATAAGGATGTGAACGACTAGTCGACTATCCGATAAACGAATGCTTATTGAATAGTCAACACACTAGTCAACTAGTTGCTTCCCCACCCTTGCTGCCTCTATAATAAAGAGGCAGCAAAGCGGGGGGGGAGGGGGGAGGGGAGGAGGAGTGGGTGCTTCAAAGCAGCAGTACTGCATGGCAGGGTCCGGGGCCTGACCCTGAGCTCCACGCAGCACTGCTGCTTTGAAACGCTGTGTGTATTTCAGCCTGGGCTGCATACGGTGTTTCAAAGCGGCAGCACTGCATGGAGCCCAGGGTCAGCTGGGAACTGACTTAGCATGTCTAGATTATTAAAATAGGTTTATACTTCATATTTCTAACTTCAAATACAGACATGATACATGAATACAAATAGAATATATATATTCAGCAGATTATAACTTTTCAATGATACCTTACAAAATTATTTTTCACAAATCATTTTCCAGTTATGCATGTTCATATTCATAAGCATATTTTCATAAAGCAAGCGAGGGCCCCATCAGCACAGTTCCCTCTACGCACAGCTTCACAGGTGATTAATCAGCCCTGCCCAGTCAGAGGCTCATGGAGCTAACTGACAGGAATCACAGAATCATAGAATCCTAGGGCTGGAAGAGATCTCAGGAGGTCATCAAGTCCAGCCCCCTGCCCAAAGCAGGACCAAAACCAACTAAATCATCCCAGCCAGGGCTTTGTCAAGCTGGGACGTAAAAACCTCTAGGGATGGAGATTCCACCACCTCCCTAGGTAACCCATTCCAGTGCTTCACCACCCGCCTAGGGAAATAGTTTTTCCTGATATCCAACCTAGACCTCCCCCACTGTAATTTGAGACCATTGCTCCTTGTTCCGCCATCCGTCACTACTGAGAACAGCCTCTGTCCATCTCTTGGAACCTCCCTTCAGGAAGTTGAAGGCTGCTATCAAATCCTCCCTGACTCTTCTCTTCTGCAGACTAAATAAGCCAAAATCCCTCAGCCTCTCCTCACAGGTCATGTGCTCCAGCCCCCTAATCATTTTGATTGCCCTCAGCTGGACCATCTCCAATGCGTCCACATCTTTTCTGTAGTGGGGGGGCCAGAACTGGATGCAATACACAAGATGTGGTCTCACTAATGCCAGATAAAGGGGAATAATAACTTCTCTGGATCTGCTGGCAATGCTCCTCCTAATGCACCCTAATATGCCATTAGCCTTCTTGGCTACAAGGGCACACTGTTGACTCATATCCAGCTTCTTATCCACTGTAATCCCCAGGTCTTTTTCTGCTGAACTGCTACTTAGTCATTCGGTCCCCAGCCTGTAACAATGCTTGGGATTCTTCCGTCCCCTCTGCACTTCTCCTCGTTGAACTTCATCAGATTTCTTTTGGCTCAATCCTCCAATTTGTCTAGGTCACTCTGGACCATATCCCTACCCTCCAATGTATCTACCTTTCCCCCTAGCTTAGTGTCACCTGCAAACGTGCTGAGGGTGCAATCCATCTCCTTATCCAGGTCATTAATAAATATGTTGAACAAAACTGACCCTAGAACCGATCCTTGAGGCATTCCACTTGAAACTGACCGCCAACCAGACATTGAGCCGTTCATCTATATCCATTGGGCCAGACAATCTCTCCAGCTTTCTATCCACCTTACAGTCCATTTATCCAATCCCTACTTCCTTAATTTGTTGGCAAGAATATTGTGGGAGACCGTATCAAAAGCTTTGCTAAAGTCAAGGTATCTCACAGCTGGGCGGGGCACACCTGTGACGCTGTGCTGCTGTGCAGCTTAGAGGGAACACTGCCCATCACACCTGTGTGTACAGCTCTATTTAAATTGTATGCAACAGGGACCTGCAGTCACCCCACTCCAGGGGAGATAAGGATTAAGCCCAGCCTTGAGAGAGAGATGGGACTGTGGAGCAATCAGTAGGGCCCAACTGCCGGCCAACCGAGGCCACTTCACTGACATTAACATCAGGTGGTTGGGGAAGGCACACGCCATCCGTGTCTTCAGGAACTCCAGCCTCTTCCAGAGGATGCATGCCAGCACATTTTTTCCTGTCCACACTTTCAGGGTTGGGGATGTGGACATGCCCATGTGCATCATGGGCCACACAGCCTACCCCTTGCTCCCCTGGTTAATGAAGCCCTACACAGGACACCTAGACCCCACCAAGGAATGCTTCAGCACCAGGCTCAGCAGGTGCCACATCATTGTGGAGGGTGCCTTCAGCCATTTGAAGGGGTGGTTCAAATGTCTCCTCACCGACCTGGAGCTCAGCAAACAGAATAGCCCCCAGGTGGTGGCAGCCTGCTGTGTCCTGCACAGCCCATGCAAGAATAAGGGGAAGATGTTCCTGCCAGGGTGGGGGGCTAAGCCAAGTGGTTGGCCAGGGCAATGCTCCAGTTCTGCTAGGACAGCTCCTTCCAGATGGTGCAGCGCAGCTCCCGGTCACCATGGTGCTCCTCCATGTCTGAATCCCTTCTCTACTCCTGCTGCACGAGACACTGCTGAAGGGCATGCAGGCAGGTGATGTGTTCCCGTTCTAGGTCCTAGTAGGGTCATCTGCACCAGCAGCTCTCACAGGTTGGGAGGATGGTGCATGAGGTGGTATATGCACCATGCTTGCAGCTGGTCCAACTGTGAAGAACAGAGAGAAGGGCAGTCGTCCCAAGAGAAAGTGTGCCTGAGGCCTAGCCCTCATGTGTGAGCCAACACCGAAAGGTCTCGGTTCACATGATGGTGATGTGCTTCTAGCAAGGCCATCTGTGGCCTAGGCAGCAGGCACTGTTCTGCAGAAGCACAGACATGCCAGGGGAGCCTTGCTACCCCCACTCCCCAGGGACAGAGTCCGGAGTAAGACAGGAGAAGAAGTGGAAAGTTCTTGTGTGGGAGCGTCATGCAGCTGTTTGCTCTGAACTGGTGCTCCATGTGCACGGGCTTCTGTGTGAGCCCCAGGCTGAGAAGGCCAAGTGAGGATCGTGCAGCCCCTCTCTGCCCACCACCTCCCTCCACCTGTGTCTAGGCCTTCCCAGGACTCATCCAAGCTCTGGGTGGCATTCTGAGAGAGGAGTACTGGCTCCAAGAAAATGATGATCTCTTGGCTTTACACATTGGTATTCCTGCACCTGGTGCAGAGATGCCGGAGGTTAGCCTCCTCTCCCCAGACCTCAATGAGATCCAGAATCTCTGCACCAGACCAGTTAGGGGCCCTTTTCCACCCTTGGGCAGGGCTTGGGATCTAGCTGCCAACTCGCTAGCAGCCCTGGGGGAGTTGGTGGGAGCACTGGGGTCAGCCATTGCTGCAGAAATGTGTCCTGCAGTGTGGCACAGGGCTGTCAGGGCCTGTGTTGTGCCACAAGCTGTTTCCCCTGTGGCTGCAGCTTTAAACCCCACATGGGGAAGGGAAACTAGAGAGTTTTGAGGGGTGTGGACAGCGTGGCCACCAGGACAGCTGTGAGAAACACTGGAGGCCAACTATTATGAAATAAGCACAGCTGCGCCATCCACACACACCCTATTCAAAATAGCTATTTCAAAATAGGCTTTATTCCTTGTGAAATGAGAGTTTATTATTCCAGAATAATAAGCCTGCTATTTCAAAATAATTTTGAAATAACGGGCTTGTTCTGTGGATGCTCACCTTGTAATTTCGAAATAATGAGAGTTATTTCAAAATAACACTGCAGTGTAGACATGTCCTTAGGCAGACCTGCTGGAGACTATGTTGCATTCTTATGTTTGCCTCTGAGAAGCTGGCCAAGGGATTCCATTGATTGGCTCTACTCTGAGCACCTTCTTTCAATGGCATGGCATGCTACTAAAACCATGTTTAAATCCTAGTAATGCAGGAAGGCAAGACTTTTGGAAACCAGAAAAAGCTATCTTTCATTTTAACAGCAAGTGGGGGGGAGGGGAGAGAAATGTTTCATTTGCTATGCCAAGACAAGATTTCCTTGTCGAGTGAGGAATTTGACATTGAAAATATGGCAGTTGAAGTAAAAACAGCATGTGTTATTCAGATAGGGATAAAAAGGAATTTAACAACACACAGGCTATTTCAATCTTTCAAATAGCTTACTAAATAGAGACTAAGAGACAGATCCTGGGAAGCGCTGAGCACCCAGAACTCCCACTGAGGACCAAGAGAGTTG
Organism: Pelochelys cantorii; assembly: GCA_032595735.1. Taxonomy (NCBI): domain Eukaryota; kingdom Metazoa; phylum Chordata; order Testudines; family Trionychidae; genus Pelochelys; species Pelochelys cantorii. Next base: position 6,822,912 of record CM064339.1, on the reverse strand, counting down.
AAGATACTCAGCATTTACCAAAAGGTGCTCAGCTCCTTACAGACCACTAAGACCTTGGAAGCCTAAAACACATAACACAAAATGCTTTCACCATTTTTTACAGGGACTCTCCTTTCAGGAAGCTTTTTGTCTTAACAAATAAACACTATCAAAACCTCAACTGGCTCAACAAAATCTCTATCTAAGTATTTCTGTGCCCCATGACAATAAGTGTGTGTGCATGCACTTGGTTCATTGTTTTAACATGTTCCATCTCCCTCAGTGCATCCATTGATCAAGTATCTTACAACAGACTTATACTATCTTCTCATGTGCATGAAATAGTATAATAAAAAGTATTTATCATCTTCTGAGCAATGTAGAGTAAATACCAGCTTATACATACAGCCAGCATGCAGCCAGTTTCAATGATAATGGTGGGAGAGATTTCAGATTGAATAACTTTGATGTTGCTGTGAGAGCAGTTATTTCAGCACTATTGGTGGCTCATTGTGCAAGCAGTGGGAATAGAATGTGGCACAAGGCACCTTACACTACAGAAACACCTTCAGGTTATGTTGTGTGTTCAATAAATATAGTCAAAGCGATATGTATTTAACACTAAAGTGCAGTTTCCTTCCTCAGTTTCACTGTAATTGAAATGACTATTGAATATTCATTGGCTTGTTCAGTGAAAAGAACCTTGGCCAGTCCAGCCTTCTTGTTTTTGGAACGAAAGAAGATACTGCTATTAGCTGGAGCTGTACTTGGATTTACAGTCACTCTATAAGGCAGGTCAAAGAATGACCAAAAGTCATTCCCACCTGGTGATGCTTCATTGGCCCATGTGATACGAGTTAGGGACCTCAGGCTAATTTCTAGCGGACAGATGTCCCTATCATAAAATAACAACTGGGACTTTTATCAAAACATGCACAGATACCAATCTATCTTCCTATCTCAACAAATGTAGAGGCCTCCAAGCAAAGGGTGAGGCACACAAGTGAAGTATCCAGGGAACCTTGCACCATCTTGCCTGAATAGAATCTATCCTTTGGATAGGCCTTCAAATCTGAGTTTTCCCAATACAGCCTCTTTCACAGACACTGTGATTCACATAGAAAACAATGGTCTGTCATTGATCAAATGGATTATCATGGCATTGGGAAGCTGCTCCTTGCTCTTATTCACTTCCACGGCATTTTCTTTTAGTTTGACTTCAATTCAGGGGCCTCATGGGAACTTACTCTAAGTTCAAAGTGTTATCACTAATATATCACTATCAGTCATTATTCTGTGCCTTGATGCAAAGAGGGGCCTCTCTTTCATCCTGTTCATACTGCACTTGCACCTGTCTCCATAGCCGAGAGTTAAGTGCTCTCTGTGTAAACCGGTATCATGAGTTCAGATTTCACTGGAGCCTTGAGCTGTATATTCTGGGTACTCAGATACCTGTGTCAAGGCCGTTCTCCACTCTGGTACTCTGAGTGCAGAGGATGGAGGCCCACAAGAGACTTAAAAATACCCAGCAAATAAAAGTTTGTGTTTAAAAACTCCCCAAGGTCACAGATTCCCTGGCCTTGGCTTGGTATTGCTGCCATCACCACTCCAGTCTAGAGTACCCTCAAGCTCTTTAATCCTCCCACTGTAGAGAGCTTGAAAAAACTGTAATTTCTTAATAGTTGGCCTTGCAGTCTTAGCCACGTGCACTCAGAACCTCCAATCCTCTAGGACACAGGAATAAGATCATGGCCTTAAAAAGGTGATTTTTATTAACAAAACAAAGAAAACACACTTGGTGAAACTGTGCTTGGTTGTTAGGTGTTGTAGAGCAACTGAAAAAAGAAAAAAGAAAACACAAAGAATTGCTTCCCTGGGATTCAGTTTGGACAGTTACAATGTAAGAGGGCTAGTTACATGTTACAGAGAAGTCCAACAAACCCCAAAATAAAGAAAAGAACCAGATTGTGTCTGACTAAACATTCCCTGTTCTACTCACATATCTGTTGTTCCAAGATTTAGTCCTTCCCTAGGCATAGATGTCTCTGGATAGACCATGCCCTGCTCCTGGCTCAATACATGTCTCCCAGCTATCCCCTGGTCACACAAAGACTGGAAGAGGAAGGTCACTGCTTCCAGTTCAAAAGCTCACATTCTGTTTCCATTGGCTCTCCTGGCTTCCTGCAAACTCATTTCCTCCTTCCCTAGCATTTCTGGGGACTCTCTAGGACCCACTGTCTATGGTTTTAATCCTCACAGGCAAGACAATAAGGGTTAGATTTCAAGAGTTAACCACTATGAAAAGACTTTAGTTAACTGAATGTCCAGAAAAGAGTATTACCCCTCCCATTAAACACATGCTGGTATTGGGTGGCCCTGTGAATAACTGCAATAGATTGGTCAATCCTTAGCTATTTGAAGGAGGGCAAAGAAAGCAGTATTCACCAGAGCACAGAATTTTCTTATTCATGAAGGTTTAAGTAAGATGTTTAATGTTCCTTGAAGGCTAGGTGAGATTTTGCGGGTGTATGGTTTAATATTATTTTTGGATCATGTTACATTAGAGTCGGTGCCAAACCACTTGGCACTAATTCAGGTATCTCTGTCCTTAGGAATACCTTCATAACTTTGGATTCCAGGGTGACACTTTCCCTTCCCACCCAAACTGCTACTGGTATTTTCCTATAAGAAGGCATTAGTCAGCGGCAGCGGGTATAATAGGCAGGGGAAGCCATTGCCTTCCCAAATTGCCAGCCTGGCCTCACCCATTCTCTGCTCCCAGAATACCTACTGTAGGTGTACAGGGGGTGGAGTGTTGCTGCCCCCCGTGCCTGCCCTCCCCATGCTCCAGAACCAGGGAAGCTGGGGCCGCCTGCCACCTAATCTTCCCATGCTCTGGGCCTGGGGAGGCTGGGGCCACATGCCACCTGCCCTCTCCATTTTGCTGGGGGAGGGGCTGGGGCCACATGCTGCCCCCCCTCCTTTGTGGTGCGGGGGGGGGGGGACAGTTTGATTCCCATGGCATGAGGCTTGGGCAGAAGAGGCAGGGCTGGGGAGGGAGGGGAGGTTTGTCTCCCCCAGTGCTACCTTCACCCACTACCCATGGCAGTAGTGTTCATGCTGGTCTCCTTAGCTGCTCATAGCTGGCCTGATTTCTTGGAGATGGGGTGTCTTCATTTGCCAGTCACAATATGAGTAAAAAATAAAGGAGCTAGAAGAGTTTTTCCCTAGATTCAGTCTGGGAACTGCTTGATAGTTCCCTGCTGATAAAGTAGCAGAACTACTCCAAGGCTGTGTCTAGACTGGCAAGTTTTTCCGCAAAAGCAGCCGCTTTTGCGCAAAAACTTGATAGCTGTCTACACTGGCCGCTTGATTTTGCGCAAAAGCACTGATGTTCTAATGTAAGAAATCAGTGCTTCTTGCGCAAATACTTTGACGCTCCCGTTCGGGCAAAAGTCCTTTTGCGCAAAAGCTTTTGCGCAAAAGGGCCAGTGTAGACAGCTCAGATTTGTTTTGCACAAAAAAGCCCCGATGGCTAAAATGGCAATTGAGGCTTTCTTGCGCAAAACCGCATCTAGATTGGCACAGACGCTTTTCCGCAAAAAGTGCTTTTGCGGAAAAGCGTCCATGCCAATCTAGACGCTCTTTTCCGCAAATGCTTTTAACGGAAAAACTTTTCCGTTAAAAGCATTTGCGGAAAATCATGCCAGTCTAGACGTAGCCCAAGAGTGCAATTTTATATCCTGCGTTGTTATTGTTGTGTGGACAAGAGTCAGAGATGGCATGTTGAGAGCTATGGACTGGTTCCATTTGTCCCAGGCATTTCAGACAGAATAATGTACCACTGGAGTGAACGTCATCCAATCAATGGTTTTCTTGAACCACAGATTTCTAGGATCATGACTCACTTCTCACATCAGTTTTATACCAGTGGATTCATTTGGATCACACAAGATTTACATGGGCATCAAGGAAAGGACAATCAAGTATTTGTCTGTTAGAGCACCATTAAGCCTACTTCATAGCAAAGGTTGCTCACCCTCATCCCACCTATTACCTGTCTTGAAATAAAACCCAGTTCACTTGCACTTGGAACTAGTTTCTATTTAGTCAACCCAGCACTTCCTCTATTCTTCCCCTGAGTTTGTCCTAACTACACCACACACCCTGCAAAATGTGAGATGACAAACAGGGCCAAATGCGGATTATAGAAAGTGGGTGCAACAGCTGCAGGTTCAGTGGTGAACTAAATGATGGTTGCACACTTGGCCTAAATTGGTCAGAAATAGTGTAATTTCCACCAATTTGACACTCAGTAGTTGTGCACATAAATTGTAGCCAGGAATGCATTACCAGGAAGCTGCGTGTTAAAGCCCAGGCCGCCGACCCCTTAACTTACATGCCAACACATCCAGCACTTCCATGGTGGCTCAGGCTGAACTATCATTGATTTCAGTTGGAGTAGTACCCACTTACACCAGAAACTGAACTTGATCCCAGTGTAGCCCAAGGTCCAGAGTGTTTCAAGCAGCAGCCCTGGGAACTACAAGTTGTGGACTACAAACTGCAGCATGTTGGGAGAACTTCCTGGTTCCTGCCAGGATGTGCCCTCTACCCCCAGCAGGGTCTCAGCAAGGACTGTGCTAGAAGCAGCACACAGGCTGCATGCTGAGAGGAGGGGCTGCTGAATTGTTTTCCTGTTCTGTGTTTTTTACAGAATAAAGCCCGTTCCTGGTGATTTGACTGAGTGGGTCTGGTCTGAGGTGCACTCACACATACACAACGCAGAGCACACCAGCAGCCTCAGGCCTTGCCTCCCACAGTGGTGTAAGACGTCACAAGGCTTCCCCTATGCTGAACAACCTCACACTGGGCTAGCCAACAGAAGGGGTTACACCAGCTAAAGCCCAGCACTGTTTAAGCTGCACAGCTACATCTCTATTACTATTCTACATGACAGCCACGCTGAATTTGATCCATGATATGCAATACCACAGCCTGACCCCTCCAGGGCAAGGAACATCTTGGTTCTATCTCCACTTATGACTGGAAACACTGACTTGCTAGAATCACAAGGCCATTCCTGAAAAGCTGCAAGCATTTGGGGGGCAGATGTCAAATCCTGATTGAGACACTAAGGAACAGGGATATTTGTAGTCTTCCTGGCCTTGGCACAAGCACTTGCTACAGTTTTGACCAAGGGGGTAATGTGAGAGCCTTTATCTGTCATGCAGCACTCCTGGGGACTGGAGTGGTCTCTGAATCTGCCTGAAACAGGCAGCTACATAGGCAGTTAGAGAACAAGGAGGTGAAAAGAGACTGCACTGGGCTCGAAAGGGGATTTGCTGAGGAAGGAAGCTGGGCAGGGAGGAAGCTGAACTTTGAAGGACAGCATGCAAGAAATCTGGCTGTAAGGTGCGTAGAACCAGGGCCGGATTAAGGTTATGAGGGGCCTAAGAGACGGAAGAGCCTACGTGGGAGTTATATGGAAGAAAAATTATGAAGACATCAAACATTTATCTATATACATATTTACATATTATTTGTGTAAAATTAACAAGTTTATTCCACTCTCACTACACTCAGTTCTTTAAACAAATAATTTCCCTCCTAGCTTTAGCTGTGGCAAAGACATGAATGAGATGATACACTGTTCTCCTCTTAGGCAGCAGAGTGCTCATTTGTGAGAATGAATGCTCCAACGTTCCCTGTCCATGCCCACCTTTCAACCTTGTGCTGCTACCCTCAGCTCTCCACATGGCCCATATTGCAAAGCAAAGGCCTGCTGCAGGTGTTTTCCCAAAGCTATGGACTCTACACCACATACCCTATGGCTGTGTTTACATTGGCAAGATTTTGCGCAAAAGCAGCTGCTTTTGCGCAAAATCTTGCCGCCTGTCTACACTGGCCGCGAGTATTTGCACAAGAACACTGACGTTGTAATGTACAAAATCAGTGCTTCTTGTGCAAATACTCTGGCGCTCCCGCTCAGGGATAAGCCCTCTTGCGCAAGTGTTCTTGCGCAAGAGGCCAGTGTAGACAGCAACATTAATTTCTTGCGCAAGAAAGCCCAATGGTTAAAATGGCCATCAGAGCTTTCTTGCGCAAGAGAGCGTCTACACTGGCACGGATGCTTTTGCGCAAAAGCAAATCTTTTGCGCAAAGGCACATGCCAGTGTAGATGCTCTCTTGCGCAAATACTTTTAACGGAAAAACTTTTCTATTAAAAGTATTTGCGCAAAATCATGCCAGTCTAGACGCAGCCCATCTGACCCTGATAGCAGGAAAATGGTTCGGGTATAAAAATCCACAGAAGTAGCTGAGGAAGTAATAGTAGGAAAATAAAATTGGGTTATATGAAAGATGACTTCCTGTGTTGCACTGGCTGAGGACAATGAATTATTGTTTTCACATTGAACCCAAGTATTATTTGTGGGGTGATACCTAGTTTGGGTAGTTAATCTCCACTGACTCATCACATTGGGCTATTCTGTCACCAAACATTTCCAGAATTAGAATCATAGATTAGAATCATAGGACTGAAAGGGATCTTGAGAGGTGTTCTAGTCCATTCTCCTGCATTTATAACAGAACTATCTATTCTAGACTGTGATCAGCTGCTTTGACATAACACCAGATTTAAGCATGAGTTCTGTATTCAGTGCACCAGATATGGTTTGCATTTGTTTGTTTTAAGCTTTTTGTAAGAACAAGTCTCAGAGGTGTAGCGCCCCCTCTCCACCCGGTTACCTTCTTTAATGCCAATCTGTTTACAGGTTTTGATGGACAGGTCTGGGTTCTTCTGGATCCCGCCATCCACTCAGCAGGGTGTATCCTCTTTATTTTTCCCTATGAATTTATCTGGCAGTGCCTCCACCTCCCTCACTCCTTCCTGGCAGGGTCACCAGGGCAGCTTGGGATGAAAATTCTAACCACAGGGTAATCCCCACTTACTTGCCAGATAATTGGAGACTTCCAAGAAATAACACAAACACATACAATGTATTCAACACAATAATTATATTAAACAGGAGACAAATATAACATAACTGGGTAAAACACAATTTTTAGGTTCACCGGTGCTCATGCTGCTAATACATGTGACTTGCCCCAGTCACGTGACTTGATGTAGCAAATGTAAGATTAGTGTCCCATTGGTATGCGTACTTTGTTGATGACCTATGACCACAAAATTCTTGTCTGCAGTGGTTTAGCAGTGTGGCTGACTGGGTTCAGTACAGCCCAAAGGACTCACAAGCGGGAGAAGGTGGTAAATCCCTCCACAGGATTAATATGCAGCAGGTTATAAAATCCCAAAACCCTTACTCCCTGGCTCGAGGACACAAAACAAATTCCCTCAAAACAAATTCCCTGACTGACTAACTAAAAGATGGTGCACTCACAAACTCCATGAATGATCCTCAGGTTCAGAGATGACTCTGGATTCCTCAGTCACTGCAGAGGGCTGATCTCTGCTGGCAGGGATCCTCTTCAGTCAGGAATCAGGCTGCTTCGGTCCCAGGATTTCCCCTCACCATAAAGGGGTGCAGGGCTCAAGGTGCAGATTACACAACTGTACTAAAATCCAAACTGTAGTCTCCTAGCCCAGTGTCCCAGCACACACACACAGCAGGCAACAGCCCTGAACTAGCAGATAGAGCAGAGCTGACCATGTGGTGACTGGTCTCATTTAGGGAGCTGGAGGGCTAATTCAGCCTGGCTGGGGAAATTTCCCAGCAAACTCTACAAACTGGGAATCAGGAGTGGAGGAAGGAAAAGCCCACCTGAGGGATCTTGCTTTCAGGTCCCTAGAAGCCAGTTTTCAGGGGGAACTCTGCATGCAGGCCTGGAGCTTACCAGCTTCCCACACAGCCAGCCCTGCCCTTGTCTTGGCTGGCTCCAGACTCACACACACACAAAAAAATGGCTTCTCCCCTCTCCTGAACTCCCTGGGAGGGGCATCTCACTCTCTATTGATTGCCTGGCAGACTCTGAGTAGGCCTTGGCTCCCACTCCGTACCAGGGACAGCATGCCTCTCCCTAAACTGCCTGCAGACAGAGCCCCAGGAATTTAGGTAATCTCCTTGGGGATTACAGAGGGGTAGCTGTGTTAGTCTGCAATTTAAAAAAGAGTAATCCTGTAGCACCTTAGAGACTAACTATGATATGATACGATACATGACATACTTCCTCAGATAGTGTGTTTTGCCCTTGAAAGCTCATGATATTATATGTATCCACTTGGGAAAGAAGTTAGTTTGAGCTGCAGCAGAAAAATGAGGACAAACTTCAGGTTTATTTAGCATTTAAGTTTTTTGAATGAAACTCAAAAGAAACCAAATGTGAGGTACTTTCATGATGGATTGAACTGCTAGAAACTCAGCAAATGGACAGAACTCTGTCTGAGCCTATTCAGTCAGTCTTTTTAATCACAGCCTGCTAAGAAGTGAATTTAAGATCCTTAAGGGAGAGACTGGGAAGGGAGAAAGTGACAACATTGTGTGTTGAGCTGCCCCAGTGCTTTTGCAGCCCCTTAAAAGTAAAAAGACGTGTTGGCCTGTGGAATATAGGGAGCATAAGGGAAGACCTGATTACATCGCAGTACAGAAAAATACAAAGAAAAACACTGGATTTCAGTATGGTATTGAACACAGTGCATCATACAGCTGAAGCTCCATGGTAGCAGGTTCTCTAAAAGTTACAGTGCTGGTATCCAAAATAGGATGTTTTATTTTTCCTAATGTGTGAGAATTCATTCTTTATATATGAGAGGGGATGGGGCAAAAGTTCTGGCTGGAGCAGGATAGAGAGCGTGCAGATTCTTCACAAGCTTCCCATCCTACCAATCTGGTAGTGCCTCTTCCCTCTGTTACACAGTTGCCCTACCTCCTCCCCCTCTCTGCCCACCAGCACTCACCAATTGCCCAGAAATGGATACAGCAGCACAAAAGTTGATGGTGACTAGGGCACTGGAGACACTGTCCTGGAGCTACCTGCTTGCCAGCCTCAGCGGAGAGGGCCAGGGCAAAACAAGGGAGCCTTGTCCTTCCCTGACAGCTAAGCAGCACTCCAGAGAAATCGGGGGGGGGGGACACAATGATTGCTCCAACTACACCTACACTTAGTATGGGCTCCCGAAGTCACTGGATTTTTATATCCAATCACCACTGTTAACCGGATGTCTGGCAGCATGTTCCTGTATCATCGTGGGGAGACACAGACAGGCAGCAATGGAAGCAACAGGCTGCTACTGGAGCTTGGGGGGCGGGTACGGGGTGAGCCACAGTCCTGGTGGCACTGAGGACTGGCTGCGCTTGGCCCTGCTGCTTTCATTTGAGGTCACGCCACTTCTGGGAGCATGTAGCCAGGCTCCCCACCTTGCTCCGGAGGTAAATCACTGTCAACTCCCCAGGGAGGGCGTAAGGCTAGTGTTAGCCTGAGGGTAACCCAGCCCGGCAGAGAATGCATGAGCGGTGTGATGGCCCCTGGACACCAACAGAGGGAATGTAGTTTGAGTGTCTGCAGAACAGCTGTGCCTTCCAGTTTAGTCCCTACTGGTGCGTTTGTTAGAAAGAGGTGCAGGCATGGAAGCAAAGGAGCGTGGCAAGCTAGAGTGAGGTGAAATGCAGGACAGCCAGGGTGAAATTGGACTGGGCAGCCTGGGAGTGCAGAAGTTGATTCCCTCTTGGGGTGACAGAGCATGTTATGGCAAAACTTCTTTTGTTGTGACTGTAATTTACAGTTTATTATTTCCCAAAGCAAGTATTTGCTGTTACTTCACATTCTATTATTGTTCTAGTATGCATATTCTATTTCTGTTCCTGCCAAATTTCTGGATTTTCTCCTGGGTGACAGTGTCTGGCTCCCCAGAATGAACCATTTTCTTTTGGTGACATAAGAAATAAGTCTTTGAAATAAAGAAAATGCTTTCAAAGTGCTTTTTTTGGCCCTCTAATTGGCTGTTGATAATTATTTCCCACTGTCCTTTCCAGACATATATCATGTTGGCAGCTGAGGGCCAAAGAACATACCCCTCCAGTGGGCATGTCTACAAAGTGTAGATCTCCATCTAAAATATTTAACATCCAGAATGTGACCCCTTGCTGGTAGCAAATTCTTTTTAACAGCTTCCTTACAATTTGTGGTGTACAATCTTTGTTTGGCTTCGAGGATTTATATTTTTGTTTCCCCATTTTCGAGTCAGGGTTTTGAGCTAATTCATGTTCTGTTTTGTGTGGTCTGGACACCCCGAGTACTCACTGCTGTTGCTGCTTCCCAAGGAATGGCGTGTATTTAAGGTATGTGCTGCTAATGATCTTGCTCAGTGAAATCATCCAGAGGGATGGGAGAATCCTAAAAAGGTCTGACTCTGATTAATCAGGATTCAGCAGAACATGAAACAGTTTGGATTTAATCAAAACCTTCTATATAACCAGGCTCTACACTTCTCCATTGCCTTTCATCGGAGGATCTCAAAGTTCTTTACAAACACCATTGCTACCAAAATAAGACTTACATTTCCTGTCCTTTACAATGGCTAGTGCTTCTAGCTGCTTTTTCTTCCTCCTTCACAGAAATGCACTTTTAAATATGAGGGGATTTTTCATTTTTACATCACACTCCCAGTGCCAGATCCATTCAAGATGGCACAGAGAAGTGAAAATGATGCTTTGCAGGGCTCAATCTTTGCAGCCAATGGTTGTCATTGTCTTTCCTTGGAGCTAAACCCAGGACTTTGCAGAGGCAACAGAATCAGGTGTGCCCTCTCCAGTCAGCGTAACCAACTTTTTAAGATATCTTGCCTCCCCTCTTCTCTTCACTGTTGTTGCTTTTCACTGGTGGTCTTCACTGTTGCTGCTTTTCACTGCTATCTCTATGGAGATTTTGTCTTTACTGGGGTCTCTTCCTAGGGTCAGTGGAAGATAGAACAGACCCCCACCCTGGTAGAGTCTTCAATAGTGATAGGCCACTGGAGTTTATGCTAAAATTTTATTTTACATGAAGCAAGTGCCATGGCTCCTGTTTGCCAGTTGGTGTTTTTGAGGGTATAGCTGTATCCATTTAAGAGTATGTCTACACAGAAGGGCTAAAGTCGGAATAAGCTATGCAACTTCAGTTACGTCAACCGCGTAGCTGACGTTGAAATAGCATAATTCGGCTTTACGCGCTGTCTATACAGCAGGAAGTCGAAGGAAGAACACTCTTGCTTCGACTTCCCTTACTCCTCCTTGAAATGAGGGTTACAGGAGTCCGAGTAAGAAGTCCTCCAGCTCACCATTATTTCAAAATAAAGGCTTGTAGTGTAGACACACACTGTTATTTCAGAATAACGTTAGTTATTCTGAAATAATGCTGCTGTGTAGACATAGCCTAAGAGGGCTTCAGAGTAGGCCTTGCCTCCTCCATAGCAGACAATATAAAAAGCTTTATGTGCTAGAGGTTACCTGGCCACAAATGCAGAATCCACTTTCTAGAGTTGGAAATGGGTGCAAATTAACAGTCAGGCATGAGAGCTGAAGAATCTGACTGTGATCGTCTGGCGCAACACTTCACTTAGCTCTGATACTGACAAACTGATGTGTGCTGTTCCTGAATAAGGAAAGTCAGCTCCCTCTCCCCCAGAAGAATGACATCTGTCTTCTGTGATGTGTACTTGCTGACTGTTTTTCAGTGAGTGTATTTCAGAGTCTCAATCGTTAATATTTATATCCATGAATGACACTAGGCTTGTCCACCTCAGCAGTTATCTGCTACCCTGTGTCTTGATGCAGGAATGGAAGGGGGAAGATCTGAAACAGCCAGGCATCCCATTCAGGCAGAAAAAGATGATAGGCTTAGCCAGCTGTAGCAAAGAGCCCACAACTGTGGCATGCTCTTCTTTGCTCTCCATGCCTATGTACATCTGAGACTCCAGACAAGACTTTCTTGTTTCCTGTTAAATTTGATGTGGTTTGTGGGTATATAATGGAAGGTGGATTCTTGAGGATTTTGTGTTCGTGCCAACCTGAATAATTTATAGAGCCAGGCTGCATTCTTAAAAAAGCTGTTTCTTTCCCTTTTATTAAAAGGTTTAATGGAAAAGTTTCAGGGCTATCAGGACTGCAGTCATAATGGTTAAATGTTAAAGGAGCACAGACCCAGAGCAGTCAGGGCAGGATAACATGGGCCAGTCCAGAACGCCCAAGTTTAAATCTCAACAGTTCAACTTAAAATGCTGGCATATGAATTACATTCCACATGTGAAGAGCATGGCTACGAGCAAAGCTCTTTGATAGCATGCTCCATCAAAGCACATTAACGTTCCACTCCACAGCAACTAAAAACTGTCTGCTTTGGAAATCAGCCAATAGCTTACCTATTATTGTTGTAACACTTTAAAGACTAACAAGGTAGTTTATTAGGTGATGAACTTTCATGGGCCAGACCCACTTCTTCAGTGGGAATGGTCATGCCAATTCTCTTTGGGTATGTCTACACTACCACCCTAGTTCCAACTAGGGTGGCTAATGTAGGCATTCGAAGTTGCAAATGAAGCCTGGGATTTAAATATCCCAGGCTTCATTTGCATCTTCCCGTGCGCCGCCATTTTTAAAAGTCCCCTAGTCCGAACTCCGTGCCCGTGGCTACAAGTGGCACGGAGTAGGTCGTTCGAATTACCTGGCCGTGGAACGAGGTGTACCGGTAGTTCGAATTAGAGAACCTAATTCGAACGACCTACTCCGTGCCACGTGTAGCCGCGGGCACGGAGTTCGGACTAGGGGACTTTTAAAAATGGCGGCACCCGGGAAGATGCAAATGAAGCCCGGGATATTTAAATCCCAGGCTTCATTTGCAACTTCGAATGCCTACATTAGCCACCCTAGTTCGAACTAGGGTGGTAGTGTAGACATACCCTTTCAGAGTATGATCTGAAGAAGTGGGTCTGGCCCACGAAAGCTCATCACCTAATAAACTATCTTGTTAGTCTTTAAAGTGCTACATAGTTTTTCCTTTTGTTTTAGCAAGATCAGACTAACATGGCTACCTCTCTATTACTATTATTGTTGTGTTATGGCACCAGCATAAATCTGAACTAATTCCACTACCGCCAATGGCAATATAATGGGGTGAAACCAGTGTGTGGAGGTTCAGGCTCCTGCAGCGGGAAGAACAAGAGGCTAATTGTCTACTCTTCTCTAACATGTTTGTGCTGGAATTGCTCCATGGGTTGTAGCCTCAGGGGACAAATCCAGCCTTTGGAATAAGCAGGGTTGGGGTTGTGCCTGCTTGCACTATACACAAATTTCACCTCCTCCATCTGTGAGGCCATCTCCTCTGTCGTTTTTCATTGCAGGGTGATTTTTCCATGGCAAATAACATTTGGACAGAGCTGCGACACGGGCTATGTCTACACAGCAGTGTTGTTTTGGAATAAGGGATTTTCCAGAATAGCTTATTTCGAAGTGCGTCTACATACAAAATGCATATTGAAATAATGCTTAGCTATTTTGAAATACAGCATCCACGCTGATTGGATGCTGAATCGCATTTAAGGCTGCCCGGAACCAGTTCAGGCAGGGCATCAGGTTAGTAGTTACTTCGTGTGGCTGCTGCTTGAGGCTATCTGAGGCTTGTGCTTAAAAGGACCTCCTTGGGCAGCCATTTCTCAGGTTTCCCTGCTTGCTTGCCTACCTCTCTGAGGGACAGCAAAGCGTTTTCTCATCTTGCTCTGGTTGCCCTGATTCAGGAAACCACAGCCCTCTCGAGGATACACATTCACTATGGAGCAGGAGCTGCCTCCAGGCAGTCTTCAGCTCTTGCAGTTTTTGCTCCAAGTCATGCAGCACTTTCTGCATGCTGCCTCCCAGGCTCTGCAGGAACCTAACTCCCAGCTCTTGTGGCAGACCCTCCTCGGGTATGTGGGGGAGCAGCTCCAGCAGCTGGAGGCCACACACCGTGGCCTGGATGCCGTGCCCCGCCACATCTGGACACCAGTGCAGACTGGTGGGACCACATCATTCTGGAGCACTGGGGAGACCAACAATGGTTCCAGAACTTCAGAATGAAGAAGGACACCTTCCTCGAACTCTGAGTGGCTGGCCCCTGCCCTGAGGCAATGGGACACGCACATGAGGCCCGCCAACCCCCTCCAGAAGCGTGTCACCATCGCCCTGTGGAAGCTCTCCATGCTGGATAGCTACCGATATGTGGGGAACCAGTTGGGCATGGGGAGATCGACAGTCAGGGCCCTGCTCATGCAGGTATGGCATTCTCGGGCTATTGTCCTAGGAGGGGGGTGGAAGGATGGAATGGGCTTCCCTAGGGAAAGGGGGGTGGGGAGGGTGGTGCAAGCCCCCTCCCGGGAGGGTTTGTTCAGTCCCACCCTCACAAAGCCCTGCCTGGGGTTGGGGTAATTGGAGAGGGTTGTTCCTGGTGAGTGGGGGAGAAGGGGGACTTAGAGGGGTGGCACCCCTGTGATTGTCAGTTTGTTTGTCTCCTTCAAGGTCATCCGCCCTTGCAGATGTGGATGCCATCATCACCAGATTTGGCGCCCTGGGCTTCCCCAACTGTGGGGGGGTGAGGGGGGCTATCAACAGGATACACATCCCTATCCGTATCCCAGACCACCGGGTCTCAATGTATATTAACCACAAGGGATACTTTTTGGTGGTCCTGCAGGCCATGACTGACCACTGGGGCCAGTTCACGGACATATATGTCATATGGTCGGGGAAGGCACACAACACACATGTGTTTCAGAACTCGAGTGTGTTCCAGAAGCTGCAAGCCAGATCTTTCTTCCCCGACCACAAGGGTCAGGGATGTGGACATGCCCGTTTGCCTGGTGGGGCATGCAGCCTATACCCTGCAGCAGTGGCTCATGAGGCCCTACACCGGCCACCTCATCCCCTCCTGAGAGGTATTTAATGCCAGGCTGAGCAGGGCCCACATGATTGTTGAGAGTGCCTTTGGCTGCTTGAAGGCACGGTTTAGATGCCTCCTCACCCACCTGGACCTCGGGAAGCACAACATCCCACATGCAGTGGCAGTGTGCTGTGTTCTGCACAACGTGTGTGAACGGAATGGGGAGGCCTTCCTGCCAGGGTGTGGGGCAGAGGCTAACCACATAGGCAGGGCCTACGAGCAGCTGCACACGTCTGCCATCTGGCAGGCCCATCAGGGGGCTGTGTGCATCCAGGAGGCCCTGAGGGAGAGCTTCTCCCCGAAGGACCAGTGACACTCTTCCCTGGGCCATCCCACTGGGGGCTTCTGCTTCATCCCTCACTGCCGTCCCTCCACTTACCCCTCCCTTCCCCTCTTGCCCCCTTCCCTGAAGAAAAAATAAAGACAATTTTTTCTGAAAAACTAAACGCTCTGTATTTTAACTGTGGGGGTCAAAGAAACTGGGGCGGGGGAGCAAACCTGGGAGAGGGGAGGAGAGAGGGTGGAAGAAGGGTGGGTGTTGAGAACCTTGCAGGAGGGAAGAGGGAGCTGGAAGGGGGAGGAAGGGAGCGGAGAGGCTCAGGGCTGGGGCTGAGAGTGGCTCCAGGCTCTGTGGATCCTGACACAGCTGTAGGTCCTCCTGGATCCAGCCTGAAATAACTATGCTGTGTAGGCACACCCATAGAATGTAATTCTATACTGCAACCACTTCTCCCAGCAGTGCCTCTCAAAGCACTGGTCTACAGGTCTGAGCTAATGGGACTAGCATGATGTTGTGAAAAATAGCCATATATACATTCCAGATTGGAGCGAAGCTTGGGCTGTGTAACCCAGCAAGAGATGGAAGTCTCAGGGTGTGTCTAGACTACATGGCTCCGTCGACATGAAATGAGGCTTACAGGATCTGACGACAAAGGGTTCTGGGGTCGGCTGATCCCCGTCTAGACTACCGCGCTGTGCCGACAATCAGCTGATCGGCACAGCGCGGCGGCCATTTTGATGTAAATGAAGCGGCGATTATTTAAATCGCTGCTTCATTTTGCTATGTCTAGTAAACTCATCTACATGGCTCCGTTGACGGAGCCATGTAGTCTAGACACACCCTCAGAGTCCAAGATCCAGCCCAAGCAGGAATGTCCACATGTCCATCTTTAGCTCCATGTAGTGCAAATTCAAGTCTTTAGACCGAGGCTCTGAGATGTGTTACCATGGGTTTTAGGGGTTTGGTTTTGAAATGTTAGATGTACCCAAACACACAGACAGAACCAAGAACTGAATCCAAGTCTTCCAAGTCCTATCTCAATGCCTTAGTCACAAGATCATACTTCTTGCTTTTTAAAGCATGTTTTGTTAGGAGGTTGGATGCCTTCAAACAGGGATGTTTTATTAGTAAAAAGACATTATTACCATTTTTATTACAGCAATAAATGTGTTGGAGTACAGACACACAGTGGGTTTCCAAGTAAGAAAATCAAGGAAAGAAATATTAATATACAAGCATGTATGAGAGTGTTGACAAGCTACATCCTGACATGCAGTAAGCTCTGGAGGACTGTACTTTCCAAGGTAACTTCAGAATAATTAGCTAGTGAGACAAAGAGGTAGTAAGCTGCAGAGTTCCTTATCACTTCTCATTTGAAGCTGTTCTTAAGTAATTACTATCTGAAAAGTTAAAGGGTGATTTTAAAGGACACATGCTGGTATTTATAGTTAATGTCCAGAGAAACAACATGTTCACAGAAAGAAGTATAAGTAACTATTTGGAATTAAACAACAAATGGTCTGGTAGCACTTTATAGACTAACAAAACGTGCTACCAGACCATTTGTTGTTTTTTTCTGTACAGACTAACTTGGCTACCCCCCGACGCTATTTGGAATTAGTTTATCAGATTCCATAGAAGCCCAATAAACTAAATATTATTCCATTCGCAATAAGATAATGGCCTGCAGATATGCCATATTTCATAATGATCCCATCAACTATGCCAAGTTAGTCTTAGGACCGGGACATGAGCAGTTTGACCGAGTGGTCACAGTCAGAAACCAAGCCAGGGTCAGAGCCCAGATCTGAAACCAAGGATCAACAAGAGTCAGGTCTGGAACAGCAACCAGTCAGGAAGTCTCTCAGATGCTAGGACACTTTTTGTACCTCCTTCTGGCTTAAATAGTTTGGCCCAGATAATCAATATGTCTGGTTATCATCACCCAATCTAGATCCTCTTGAGTAATACCTCTGGTAGGGGTCAAAATTCCACTAGCCCCTCACTTATAGGCATTCTTGGTAATCTGTCCAGTGGTTGCCAGGGCATGAGGGCTGTTTGGGAACCTGTGTGTCTGGACTCAACAGCAGAGAGCCCTTAAAAATCAAATCAAATTAGTGCTTGGATGGGAGACTTCCAAAGACACCTGAAAATATTGTTCAGTATTCTTGAGTTCTGAATCAGTACTGAATGTCTGCTCCAGCATGATACTAGAGGTCTCTGTTGGGCTAGAGATGCTGAATGAAATGTATTACCAAAGTTCTGGTTCTTTAAGATTTCATGGCAGTATTTATAAGTATTGGGGTGTTAACCCAGAGTCATGGTCACATTGCAACTCTGATAATCATTAGTACCATTTATATTAGCATTATAATAGAGTTGTCCATAAAGAATCAGGCCCTATTGTGCTAGGTTTTGCACACAAATAACAAAAATATCCCTGATGCCAAGAGCTTACAGGATACAACAGACAGACAGGTGGCGCACAAGGTAATTATGAACAAGTTATGAATCATGTATTTTGCATGACTAAAATTCTCTCTGCAGCTTTAATTAGATATGTTGTTTAGCCAATTAATCAAAATTTTACATCCCTAATCGAATAGTTGATGCAATTTGCATTGACTATTCCATTCGTCGATAAGGGCTGTTGTTACACTTCAAAGGCAAAAGTGCTGCAGGGAGTGCAGGTCCAGCAGGGGACTCAAGCAGTCCCCCACTGGCCCTGTGCATCCCACAGTGTTTCAAAGCAGCAGCATTTCAAAGTGGCAGATACTGGACTCCCATCTGGCCCCGGGCTGCATGCAGAGTTACAAAGTGACAGTGCCGTGTGGAGCCCGAAGTCTGGCCCTAGGTGCCACATGGTGCTGCCACTCTGAAGCACCCCCACCTCTCCCCCTCTGGCTACCTCTTTCTGATAGAGGCAGCAGGGGGGAGGGGAGAAAGCGACTAGTCGATTAGCTTGTTGACTATCTGTTAAGCATTTGCTTATTGATAGTTGACTAGTCGTTCACATCCCTAATATTGTTATTGATATTTATTTGGTGCAATGACTATGTGCAGGACATACACAAGACACGATATATACATTGTTACATTTTTCCATTCTAAGGATGGATACATTTTGCTAGCATGATTTTAGGTTTAATTAGTCAGCACTGAATCCTGAGATTCCTGCTCACATACTACAATGGCCCAATTCCCATTTACCTCTCTGAAAGTTTTGTTGGTGTAAAGATGTAAGGAAAACTGAGTAACAACTTCAGGATTAAGCCCTTATTTTTGTAAATAATATTCTGGGATATAGGGAGGCAAAGAAGAGTGAAGTATGTCCTGAAGAATATACATGTGTGTATAGAGATGTGTTTTAAATTAGAGAAATAACAAATGCCAGTTATTTTGCAACTACAGAGTTTTGTCAAATGTAACGATTAATTGAATAGCTCATGTCTGCCTAAATTAATCTGGGCAAACAAGGTCGATGAGGCAATATCTGTTGTTGAATCAGTTCAAAAGCTTGTCTGTTTGCCAAGAGAAGTTGACCTGATAAAAAACATTAGCTCACACACCCTTATCTCTCTATATCCTGGGACCAGCACAGCTACAACTACACTAAATTGGATCTCATGTTAATGGCAGCATATGACAACCTGTTTCAGACAGTATGGTGTCTATGTCTCGGTTATACAAGACAGCTATCAATAATGCAGCATTTTGAACGGTGGGGTTTATCTTTAAAATATATGCTCTGTATTCCTGCCTATAGGCAGCAGCTAGGTCTGGGTCAGCTGTAGTGGGCTTTTGTGTATGACAGTAGAACAGCTATGACAGAGACAGCACTGCTGCAGTGTAGCATACTGGTCTCCTCAAACCATAAAAGAAGACATGGGAGCAGAGAGACCATCAGGAGCATTCTGTAGGACTGACCTCCATGTAGGAGTAGAAACCTAGCTGGGATAATGAGCTATGTGTGGTTTGAAGCTGGGTAAAGCTAATTAAGCTGGAAGAGCTTTCTCACCTTTTCTTTAGTGGATATATACTCTGACCCCCAGAGGACTGAACTCTTATGAGTTTCACCAATTATACACATATACACATTAAAACTGCAGAGGTTATATACTTTAGTAAGTGAGCAGAGAACTGGAGAAAAGTGAAATGTTGCTTTTATTAGAAAAGATTCATGTGGGAAAGAAAACCATTGGCTATTTCCAAACACTAGAATATCGGCAAAGGCACCAATATAATGCTCTCAGGGATTATTGAAGCGGAGATTTTATGGCCTGTGTTATACAGGCCAGATTAGATAATCACAATGATTCTTTCTGACCTTGCAATCTGTGGATTATTTAGCAAACAAACCCCAAAGACCAGCAGTTTCAGCCCTAGTAAGCTTTCTTAAGGCATGCTGCCTTTCACCCTAAAGTAAATATTAAAATAAAACACTTAAGAAAATCCTGGTTTTCCCCTTCCCCAAGCATATGTACTTTTATAACAACAATGGCAAGTTTTGTCATCAAAACCTCCTAAAGTCACTGCTCTTCATCCCACACCTGCATGACAATGCGATCCCACCACTCAGTGCTGGTTTCAATAGCCCAAACGTGATGGGAAAGCCCAGGGCACCAAATCCAGCAATGATGGCATCCACATCTGCAAGGCAGATGACCTTGCGCAGCAGAATGCTGTTGATCGCCCTGACCACCTGCAGAAGGAGACAAACAAACCGAGAATCACAGGAATGCCAGGGTGCCTGCGACTTCACCCCTCCCCCTCCCCCCCACTCACCAGGAGCAACCCCCTCCAATTACCCCAACCCCTGGCAGGGCTTTGTGAGGGTGGGACTGAACAAACCCTCTCAGGAGGGGGCTTGCACCCTTTTCCGAGGGAACCCCCTTTCCTTGCACCCCCCTTCTGGGACAAGCAAGCAGGGAAATCTGTCCAGGGAGGTCTTTTTAAGCACGAGCCTCAGATAGCCTCAAGCAGTAGCCACATGAAGTAACTACTGACCTGATGCCCTGCCTGAACTGGTTCCGGGTGGCCTTAAAAGCGATTCTTCATCCAATCAGTGTGGATGCTCTATTTCGAAATAAGTAAGCGCTATTTTGATATGCATTTTGTGTGTATATGCGCTATTTCGAGGTGTACCGGTAGTTCGAATTAGAGATCCTAATTTGAACTGCCTACTCCGTGCCGCGTGTAGCCGTGGGCATGGAGTTCGACCTCAGGGGATTTAAAAATGGCGCCCGCCCGGCAAGATGCAAATGAAGCCCGGGATATTTAAATCCCGGGCTTCATTTGCAACTTCGAATGCCTACATTAACCACCCTAGTTCGAACTAGGGTGGTAGTGTAGACATACCCTATATCTGGAAAATACAGAACTTCCATTAAATCACATCTGGTTGTTCAACCTTTTCATGGCACATGAGCTGTGAAATTATAGCGACTTTTGTTTAAAGCGGCAGGCAGCAGAAGAATATGGCATCTTTGCTCCTACTAAGTGGAATCATTAATGTTCCCTATTTAAGAACATAAGAACGTAAGAATAGCCGTACTGGGTCTGACCAAAGGTCTATCCAGGCCTGTATCCTTTCTGCTGACAGTGGCCAATGCCAGATGCCCCAGAGGGAGTGAACCAAACAGCAATCTCTCTCCTGCTATCCATCTCCACCCTCTGACAAACAGAGGCTAGGGACACCATTCCTTACCAATCCTGGCTAATAGCCATTAATGGACTTAACCTCCATGAATTTATCTAGTTCTCTTTTAAATCTTGTAATAGTGCTAGCCTTCACAACCTCCTCTGGCAAGGAGTTCCACAGATTGACCGTGTGCTGTGTGAAGAAGAACTTCCTTTTATTTGTTTTAAACCTGCTACCCATTAATTTAATTTGGTGGCCCCTAATTCTTATATTATCAGAACAAGTAAATAATCTTTCCTTATTCACTTTCTCCACACCACTCATGATTTTATATACCTCTATCATATCCCCTCCCCCCTTGGTCTCCTCTTTTCCAAGATGAAAAGTCCTCGTCTCTTTAATCTCTCCTCATATGGGACCCATTCCCTAATCATTTTAGTTGCCCTTCTCTGAACCTTTTCTAATGCCAGTATATCTTTTTTGAAATGAGGAGACCACATTTGTACGCAGTATTCAAGATGTGGGTGTACCATGGATTTATATAAGGGCAATAAGATATTCTCCGTCTTATTCTCTATGCCTTTTTTAATGATTCCTAACATCCTGTTTGCTTTTTTGACTGCTGCTGCACACTGCAGAGAACTACCCATGGTGACTCCAAGATCTCTTTCCTGATTAGTTGTAGCTAAATTAGTCCCCATCATATTGTATGTATAGCTGGGGTTATTTTTTCCGATGTGCATTATTTTACATTTATCCACATTAAATTTCATTTGCCATTTTTCTGCCCAATCACTTAGCTTGGTGAGATCTTTTTGAAGTTCTTCACAGTCTGCTTTAGTCTTAACTACCTTGAGCAGTTTAGTATCGTCTGCAAAGTTTGCCATCTCACTGTTTACCCCTTTCTCCAGATCATTTATGAATATGTTGAATAGGATTGGTTGTAGGACTGACCCTTGGGGAACACCACTAATTTCCCCTCTCCATTCTGAAAATTTACCATTTATTCCTACCCTTTGTTTCCTGTCTTTTAACCAGTTCTCAGTCCATGAAAGGATCTTTTCTCTTTTCCCATGACAACTTAATTTACGTAAGAGCCTTTGGTGAGGGACCTTGTCAAAGGCTTTCTGGAAATCTAAGTATACTATATCTTCTGGATCCCCCTTGTCCACATGTTTGTTGATCCCTTCAAAGAACTCTAATAGATTAGTAAAATATGATTTCCTTTTATAGAAACCATGTTGACCTTTGCCCAACAAACTATGTTCTTCTATGAGTCTGACGATTTTATTCTTTACTATTGTTTCAACTAATTTGCCCAGTACTGACATTAGACTTACTGGTCTGTAATTGCCAGGATCGCCTCTAGAGCCCCTTTTAAATATTGGTGTTACATTAGCTATCTTCCAGTCATTAGGTACAGAAGTTGATTTAAAGGATAGGTTACAAACCATAGTTAATAGTTCCGCAATTTCACATTTGAGTTCTTTCAGAGCTCTTGGGTGAATGCCATCTGGTCCCGGTGACTTGTTACTGTTAAGTTTATCAATTAATTCCAAAACCTCCTCTAATGACACTTCAATCTGTGACAAGTCCTCAGATTTGTCACCTACAAAGGACTGGTCAGGTTTGGGAAACTCCCTAACATCCTCAGCCATGAAGACTGAAGCAAAGAATTCATTTAGGTTCTCCTCAATGACTTTATCATCCTTAAGTGCGCCTTTTGTATCTCGATCATCCAGGGGCCCCACTGGTTGTTTAGCAGGCTTCCTGCTTCTGATGTACTTAAAAAACATTTTATTACCTTTTGAGTTTTTGGCTAGCTGTTCTTCAAACTCCTTTTTGGCTTTTCTTATTACATTTTTACACTTAATTTGGCAGTGTTTATGCTTCTTTCTATTTTCCTCACTAGGCTTTGACTTCCACTTTTTAAAAGATGCCTTTTTATCTCTCACTGCTTCTTTTACATGGTTGTTAAGCCACTGTGGCTCTTTTTTAGTTCTTTTACTGTGTTTTTTAATTTGGGGTATACATTTGAGCCATATCATGTGTCTCCAGGTATCATAGGGTACGTCTACACTAGCCCCCTAGTTCAAACTAGGGAGGCTAATGAGGGCGACCGAAATTGCAAATGAAGCGCGGGATTTAAATATCCCGCACTTCATTAGCATGTTCCCAGGCGGTCGCCATTTTGGCAACTGACTAGCCCAGAATAACTGCCCACATCTAAACGCGACAGTGAAACAGGAGTTTGAAGTAAACCCCTTAACTCGAATTAGCTGTTAAACCTCATTCCACGAGGAGTAACAGCTAATTTGAGTTAGGGGTTTACTTCGAACTCCCGTTTCACTGCCGCGTGTAGACGCGGGCAGTTATTCCGGGCTAGTCAGTTTCCAAAATGGCAACTGCCCGGGCACATGCTAATGAAGCGTGGGATATTTAAATCCCGTGCTTCATTTGCAATTTCGGTCGCCCTCATTAGCCTCCCTAGTTTGAACTAGGGGACTAGTGTAGACATACGCATAGTGATGGCTAAGAGAGGAAATGCAGTCCAGTGCATGGGGCTCTTGGATTCTGAGACCAGGGTGGAGGAGAGGGTCTATTCTCAGCTCTATCACTAATGTCCTGCGTGACATTAGGTAAGTCACTTGACCATCTGTGACTTGATTACTCCATCTATACAACAGAGATATTTATGCTTTGAGGTCTATGATGGAAAGGGCTATTGATATGCTAAAGTACTGTTGCATTTCAGGGCAACTGTACCTGTATATCTCCTCAGTGCTGGAGCACCTGCTTTCGGGATTCCAGCTCCCTTTCTTGTGTGAAAGCCTCCATCTCCCTCCTGTCTAGGCCATTTCCAGGCTGAACAATTCCCTGGCTTCAATCTGATATCCCTGGAAGAGATGGGCTGCCCATGCACACCTGTTTGCTTCCTTTTCAGAGACTAATAATAGAGGGTAAACAGTGGTAAGTACCAAACAGTTCTTATGCACAACTATCTTAAGATAAAACATTACAGACAAAAGATATTAAAAACAATAAAGAAACATATAGGCAATCTAATTAGCTTACCAAAGGGGGAACCCCCCCTCCACCTGCAATACTAACATGGGCTCTTAGGCGCAGTCCTTCAATTCCCCATTCATAGGTTCACAAGTTCATCAGAGTTTCAGCTCAGAACAAGCTTATGGGGCTTCAGTAAGCCCAGTCCTTCCAACTCTTCCCTAAGGACTGGGGCCTTTCATATGGTTTTGAACAGACTTCTGGATCAGGAAGAAGGCCCTGAGTCTGTTTAAAACCAGCTTATTTATCCAAATATCCTATCTTTGTTGGACCCAGGAGAATCCAATTTGACCTAGTACAGAGGTTCTCAAACTGTGGGTCAGGAGCCCTTAATTCCATAGGGTTTGTCCAGGATATTTTAGAGTACTGTCAGTGTGTTGCAAGTATAAATAGCTTTGATGGGTATAATCTGGAGCAAATTGGTAACAAAGTATGCATGTAAACTATATAAAACTCAGAAATGAGCTATAACTATAACTTGGAACTTAAGGGATTCATTGATAAGAATAAAAGAATTATGTATCTTTATATTGGCCCAGTAGGAAACTTTGCCTATACGCTTTTGGCACTTGGGAGATGGATGTTTTGGATAGTCCAAAGGGCTTTCACTAAGAAAAATTGAATGACATAAAGAAAATTTAGGCTGAACTTCAGGACAATAAAAATCGTCCTCAGAGTGTAAGAGAAGGTTTAATGGCTTTCCCTAAGGACGTGGTCTTTAATATTGGATTTGTCAGGCACTGGAGACTATAATGTACATTGTCTGGCCTCAGTTATGGGTGCTGAACACTTGAAATATCTGGCTCCAAGAGTTCTGGCACTATTAACATGCAAATGTTAACACTACACCATGCAAATACCCTCACTTACGTATACTAAAATTATTGGCGTGTGCCTTCAAATCATCACACAGTTCTACAAAGCAGAGAGAGGGAGTGTACATTTTTAAAACATCTTCAGTGAGGTTTTCTATTTTGGCAGGCCTTGGCAGAGGCCTAAGGGTCACTGAAATACTAATCAACATGTTTGTGTCTTAATTATTTCTCAGTAGAGATGTTGCTTGGAAGCAGGATTTAGCTGACTGGAGTTGATTTTGGAAGTTTCAGTAACTGGCAGGATATTCAGAGCCTGTGGTTGGGGCCTTTTGATCATTTAATGTAAAAATAAAATAATGTCATGGCTACTGACTTACCACCTTTATTAGTGGAGCTCTACTTACAAAAGTTCATATGAGAGAGAGAGCTCTCGTAGTTTTTCATGTCATTAAAGTGTTAATAAGCTGAACTAAAAATGGTGTAAGAGATGTACTCTCTTGAGGTGGACCTAGCTGCTTAATTGATGACTAGCACAGTAATCCTTTTCTGTTTGAGCATTCTGTGATTAGTCCTGTAGGTGATCTGTAGTGAACAACACTTGTCAATTATAGTCTTTCTTCCTTGCTTGTTTTTTTGCTTTCTTTCCATAAGAACGGCCATACTAGGTCAGACCAAAGGTCCATCTAGCCCAGTATCCTGTCCTTCGACAGTGGCCAATGCCGGATGCCCCAAAAGGAATGAACAGAACGGGTAATCATGTGATACTCCCCTATCACCTATTCCTGCTTCTGACAAACAGAGGCTAGGGACACCGTTCCTACCCTAATAGCTATTGATGGGCCTATTCTCCAGGACTTTATCTAGTTCTTTTTTGAACCCTGCTAAAGTCCCACTCTTCACAACATTCTCTAGCAAGGAGTTTCACAGGTTGACTGTGATTGCATGAAGAAATACTTCCTTTTGTTGGTTTTAAACCTGCTACTTAATTTCATTTGGTGACCCCTAATTCTTGTATTATGCGAACAAGTAAATAATGTTTCCTTATTCACTTGCTTCACACAAGTCATTATTTTATAGACCTCTATCATATACCTCCTTAGTCTCCTCTTTTCTAAGATGGTAAGTCCTAGTCTTATTAATCGCTTCTCATGTGGCAGCCATTCCAAACCCCTAATCATTTTTGTTATCCTTTTAACTATATTGAGCTGTTTAGTATCATCTGCAAATTTTGCCACCTTTTTCCAGATCATTTATGAATATGTTGAATAGGACTGGTCCCAGTATAGATCCCTGTGGGACACAACTAGTTACCTCTCTCCATTCCTACCCTTTGTTTCCGCTCTTTAAATCCATGAGAGGACCTTCCCTCTTACCTCATGACAACTTACCTAAGAGCCTTTGGTGAGGGACCTTGTCAAAGGCTTTCTGGAAATCTAAGTATACTATATCTACTGGATCCCCCCTCATCCACATGCTTATTGACTCCCTCAAAGAACTCCAGTGGATTAGTAAGGCATAAGAACAACATAAGAACGGCCATACTGGGTCAGACCAAAGATCCATTGAGCCCAGTATCCTGTCTACTGACAGTAGCCAATACCAGACACCCCAGAGGGAGGGAACACAACAGGTAATCCTCACATGATCCCCCTCCTGTCATCCATTTCCAGACACGAATAATTTCCGTTTACAGAAAACACATTGGCTTTTCCCCAACAAATTATGTTTATCTGTGTCTGACAATTCTGTTCTTTACTATAGTTTCAATCAATTTGCCCAGTATGGATATTAGACTTACTGGTCTGTAATTGCCAGGATTTCCTCTAGTGCCATTTTTAAAGATTTGCATCACGTTAGCCATCTTCCAGTCCCTTGGTACAGAAACTGATTTAAAGGATAGGTTACAAACCACAATTAATAGTTGCACAGTTTCATATTTTAGTTTTTTCAGAATTCTTGGATGAATGCCATCTTGCCCTGGTAACGTGTTACTGTTAGTTTATCAATTTGTTCCAAACCCTCCTCTTATGAGACCTCAGTCCGTGACAGTTTCTCAGATTTGTCACCTAAAAAAAAGTGGCTCAGGTTTGGGAATCTCTCATGTCTTCCTCCGTGAAGACCAAAGCAGAGAATTCATTTAAATTCTCTACAATTAATTTATTGTCCTTGAGTGCTCCTTTAGCATCTCAATCGTCCAATGGCTCCACTGGTTGTTTAGCAGGCTTCATGCTTCTGATATACGTAAAAAAATTGCTATTACTTTTTGAGTCTTGGGTTAGCTGTTTTTCAAATTCCTTTTTGGCCTTCCTAACTATATTTTTGTACTTCATTTGGCAGAGTTTATGTTCCTTTCTATTTTCCTCACTAGGATTTAACTTCCACTTTACAAAATGATACCTTTTTAGCTCTCACTGCTTCTTTTACTTGGTTGCAAATCTATGGTGGCACTTGTTTAGTTCTCTTTCTGTGCTTTTAAATTGGGGATATACATTTAAATTGAGCCTTTATTATGGTGTCTTTGAAAAGTTTCCATGCAGCTTGCAGTATTTTACCTTTGGGGTTGTACCTTTTAATTTCTGTTTAACTAACTTAATTTTTGTGTAGTTGTGCTTTCTGAAATTAAATGTCATTGTTGGGTTGCTATGCTATTTTTCCCACCAAAGAGATGTGTGACAAAGCTCATTCTTAACCTTAGTGGGTCATGTGCTTTTAGGTGGATTATTTGCCTCAGAGGAACACAGCAGCCCTCAATTTAGTCAGCAGCTTGCTGTTTGTTGAGCTATTCATCATTGGCCAGCATAGGGCAAAGAGGGGGAACCAAACTTCATAGTCTCTGTGGCCCCTCCAAATGGTACAGGGTAGAACAAACCCTTGTACCAAAGCCTGTCTCTTCTTAGTACTTAAATGGGGAGCCGCAGGGGTCAGGTAACCCAGGCCCACCCTCTACTCCACGTTCCAGCCTAGGGACCCTGTAATAGCAGCTGTCTGTATTGTTTCTAATAATAGCTGTGTGACAGCTGCAAGTCCCCGGAAGGGAACACTTCCCCATAGCATTCCCCAGCACCCCCCCTTACCAGATGTTCTTCCTCCTGGTATCTGCTTGTACTTTCTTCTCCCACAACTGTCCACCACACTTTTTCTCAACAGCTCCTTCCTCACACACTTAGCAAACAGCAGGGAAGCTTTTTTAAACCAGTCTCAACTGGTTCTTAATTGGCCTCTGGGAGCTCCTTGAGTCTGAAACCCTTCCAACTGGTTCCAGGTGTATTAACTGTCCTGATTGCTCTGATTGATTCTAGCAGATTCCTTCTGGTTCTTCTTTGAGTGCTTGCTCATGTGCATTCGAATGAGGGGTGCGCACGCCGCATGTACGGTTCCCAGAGCGTTTTTTCCCCAGAGGTATCCGTCGGGCCGGCAGGTCGCCCTCTGGAGTGGCGCTGAGATAATAGTGCATAAGTACCCTTGCTAGCCCTCCTCCTCCTCAGTTCCTTCTTACCGCCTGTGACAGTGGTCGTTGGAGCTTATCTTGTTCTCTTTCTGAAACCCAGCGATTAGTGTTCTTTGATCTGTAAATAGTTTTCCCTTGTTATTTAGAGTAGAGTAGTTGTTATTAGTACCTAGTTAGTTTTTATTGTTCTCTCCCCTCCGGGGGAGGGTGATGCCAGGCCTGCACGGATTCAAACCTTGTGCATCCTGTGCGAAACCAATGCCCCGCAGGGACCCCCATGACTCTTATTTAAAGTATCTGGGGGAGACCCATTTAACTGACTCCTGCAAAATTTGCAAAAGTTTTAAGCCTAGAACCAAGCGGGAGAGAGATTCCCACTTAAACTGCTGCTTATGGAGTCAGTGCTTCAGCCGGTACTGGAGAGAGCTGTTATGGTGTGCAGCACACCAGCTTCCATGTGCGAGGCCCAACCGGGCCCTTCCTGTACCACGGCACCGAAGTCGTCGGCACCGAGGCACTGCTCGCAGTCCCTGGCACCGAAGAAGAGGAAAGACGCGAGAGGCAGATGACGGGGCAGAAAAGCTCGTGGGAGCCGGCACCGACCCCGCTCTCCTCTTCCAGACTCTCCAAGGCATCATTGAGAAGATGGCACCCAGAGGTGACGTGAAGACTCGGCATGGGACCATAGCCCAGGGCCGATTCAACTGCAAAGGCCATCCATGCCGGAAACCTTTGAGGCAGCACAGGAGCTTGATAGAGCTCATGGAATTGCCTCTTCAGTCTCCTCTCTACCAAGAACATTCGCCTGCAGCACCGGGGGCCTCGGCGGCACTGGTAGTGGTGACTGCACCGGGAGCCTGGTCGGCACCAGGAAAGGCGGCACCGCCAACTATGCTGCATCCGTTGGGAAGCCAAGCAGCACCGAGCATGGGGACACCCCTGCATGGAGCCCTGTACCAAACAGCACCGCAGAATGATGGTACTGATGACCACAGGGACACTGGTGGCACCAGTGGCCATGATTGTCCCACCTTGCACGGTGCAGCCTTCATCCAGCACCAGACCACCAGCACCAACAGCCATCGGGCCCCCTAGACAGGTCCATATGGGGAAACCAGAGGCTATGGAAAGGTATAGGCACCGTAACCTCTCCAAGGCACTGTCCGTGGCACCGCCCTGGTCCGCCTCTGATTACTCATTGAAGTCAGAGGCTGAATCGGTGCTTTCCAGGATGTCATCAAGAGCTTCGTCCTGGTATCAATCTCATTCTCTGCATCAGTCCAGGCAGGGGGACTATCAACAGACTTGGCCTCTCCAAACCCAGCCACCTTGGCCCTTTTGGACACCATGGGCCATCAGTGGCAAGGACCCATGCCGCCATTGAGGGGATCTAGTGTCCCCAGGACTAGAAGTACCCCATCCATCTCGATGTCAAGGCCTCCTGAGGCGGACCATAGGGAAAGCCCACCAAGGCAGGAGCCCAGACAGGAGAAGGCAGGAGAGGCGACCACTGTTCCAGTTCACACAGAGCCCCCACCGGACACCCGACCTGCTGAGGCGATAGAAGACCAGACTCACATAAGGGAGACCCCCTCGTCCTCCCCAGATGAGGCCCTTGCAGACCTGGCACCATCAATGCCATCTATGGATGCACGTGCCCACCAGGAGCTTCTGTGCAGACTGGCTGCAAATCTGGGAGTCCAAGCAGAGCCAGTGGTAGAGGACACTGATCCCATGGTGGACATTCTAACTGCCGATGCCCCAGCAAAGCTAGCACTACCACTTAACAAAACAGTAGCCAAAATCACGAACACCCTGTAGCAGACTCTTGTGTCAATTGCGCCAACTCAAAAGGGTGTTGAAAAAAGGTATTTCGTCCCACAGTTGGGCCACAAACACTTGTATTCCCATCCCACCCCGGGTTCTCTGGTAGTTCAAGTGGCTGCCCAAAAGGAGAGACAGGGACAAACAGGGCCTACACCAAAAACCAAGGAGCCCAAGCATCTAGACCTTATGGGACGTAAGGTCTACCCCACAGGGGGTGTCCAGCTACACATCGCGAACCAGCAGGTGATGCTCAGCCAATATGCATACAACACATAGCAAGTGATGAACAAGTTCCGTGACCTCTTGCCCCCGGAGTCTAGACAGGAGTACACAGCCATGGCCAACGAAGGGAGAACCATAGCTGGCACAGCCCTGCAGGTGGTTCTAGATGCTGTGGACTCTGCACCATGGCCTCGGGGGTAGTCATGCACAGGAGTGCATGACTGCAAGTATCAGGAATACCTCCAGATGTCCAGAATACCATCCAGGACTTACTCTTCGAGGGCAAGGCCCTCTTTTCACAGCACACAGATTCAAGGCTCCACAGCCTCAAGGACACCCTTAGGTCCCTAGGTATTCACACACCGGCCCCACAAAGAAGGTCCCTTAACACTAGGCCACCAGGGAGGTCACAGTACCAGCCCTATAGGCAAGATCAGTGGAGGTGTAGACCTCGCAATACGGGCACAGGCAGTAACAACACCACTGGGGCAGCCAATAATCGTATAAGCGGAGGCGACCATGATGGGACACAGACGGAAGTGCAGGCCCACCCCGCAATCAGCAACCCAATCCTTTATTTTGAAGGTGCATCTGAGGACCATGTAACAGCCCCCACCATGACCCCTCCCCCCCCTTTGGGGACAGATTGTCACATTATTCCAGTCTTGGGCCTGAATCACTTCGGACAAGTGGGTACTAGACCTCGTAGAAATAGGTTACTCTATCTCTTTCCTCAGTTTACCTTCTACCCACCCCCCTTCCCCATCCCTCTTCAGGGACCCATCTCACAGGAGGCTCTTAAAATAAGAGGTACTCACGCTTCTCAGCAAGGGAGCAGTGGAAAGGGTCCCGGTAAGTTTAGAGGGCAGGGGATTTTAATCCCACTATTTCCTTATCCCCAAAGCCAAAGGGGGCCTGAGACCCAACCTGGACCTCAAGGACCTCAACGGGTTTATAAAAAAGACGAGGTTCAGAATGGTCACACTCGCCTCCATCATTCCTGCCCTACAAATAGGGGACTGGTATGCGGCCCTCAATTTAAAGGACGCTTATTTTCATGTAGCCATCAGACCAAAACACAGGAGGTTCCTTCAGTTTGTGGTAGGACAGGAACATTTTCAATTTGCGGTCCTACCGTTTGGACTCTCCACCGCCCCCAGAGTTTTCATCAAGTGCATGGCAGTGGTGGTGGCTTTCCTCAGGAGGCACAGGATTCAGGTATTTCCATACCTGGACTACTGGCTCATCAGGGGTCGGTCGAAAGATCAAGTACTAGTCCATAAAGACTTCATAGGGTCTCTGTTTGGAGAGCTAGGCCTCCTAATAAACGAGGAAAAGTCTATGTTGACGCCTTCACAGGACATAGAGGTCGTGGAAGCCTACCTGGATGCCAGAAGGGGAAGAGCATCTCTCCCCAGGACCAGATTCAAGACTATAACAGGCATTATACAGGGGTTCAGACTGTCCTCAATTACAACAGCGAGGAACTGCATGAGGCTGTTGGGCCACATGGCTTTATGCACTCATGTGGTTCGACACGCCAGATTGAGACTCAGACCACTGCAAGCCTGGTTAGCCCACTCATTCAACCAGGCACGGGCACAGTGGGACTCCATTCTGTTGGTTTCACAGGAGGTAGTTCGGTCGTTACAGTGGTGGACTCAGGAGGAAGAGGTGTGCGGGGGAGTCCCCTTCCTGAGTGAAGTACCCACTGTCAGACTAGTCACTGACGCCTCGGACATGGGTTGGAGTGCACATGTAGCACGCCACAGAACACAAGATCTATGGACTCCTCAGGAGAGGGACTTTCACATAAATGTCAGGGAGTTGAGGGCAGTCAGGAAGGCATGTGAAGTATTTCTCGCCTAACTTTTGGGCAAGATGGTGTCAGTGTTTTTAGACAACACAGCGGCGATGTATTATATATACAAACAGGGTAGAGCTGGTTCCTCTACCCTCTGTCAAGCAGCCCTACTCCTATGAGACTTCTGTATAGCCCACGACATTCACCTCCAGGCAATGTACCTGCCAGGAACCAAGAATGCGTTAGCAGACACACTAAGTCACTCCTTCAGAACACATGAATGGTCCATAAAGGGGTGAGCTCCTGCAAATACTATTCCAAAGGTGGGATTGTCCCCAAGTGGACCTATTTGCCACAGAGGTGAACAAGAAGTGTCCGGTTTATTTTTCATTCCTGGGCCAAGGAACAGGGTCCAGAGGGGATGCACTGGTCAGCGATTGGCCCACGGGTCTTCTCTATGCATTCCCCCCATTTCCCCTGATTCCCAAAGTTCTCGCTATGGTCAAGCGGTTCAAGGCTCAAGTCATCCTAATAGCCCCGGACTGGCCCAGGCAGTACTGGTACCCCATCCTCCTGGACATAAGCCAGGATGAGCCACAACCTCTACCCATCAGTCCGGACATAATTACTCAGGTCTGGGGGGAGGGTCTTCTGTATCACCTGAACATCAGGTCTCTCTACCTAACAGTGTGGCTTATCCATGACTGGGACAGAACTAGCTTGTTCCGAGGACATGAAATCGGCCCTGCTGGGAATCAGAAAACCTGCTACCAGAGCAGCCTACTCAGCTAACTAGAAGAGATTCTCACTATGGGCTGCAGATAGAATGCTGGACCCTCGTACCACACCCATCCCGCTGATCCTAGATTATCTCCTGGAATTGAGGCAAGCAGGGCTCTCCACTTTATCAGTTAGGGTATATGTGGTGGCCATGTCAGCTTTTCACCTAAGGGACAATGGTAGATCCCGCTTCACGAATCATATGGTCAAGAGGTTCCTTAAAGGGCTGGATAGACTGTTCCCATACGTGAGAGTGCCTGTACCTCAGTGGGACCTTAATCTAGTGCTTACCAAGCTCATGTCCCTCCTCCCCCTCCCCCCCCCCGTTCGAGCTGCTAGTCACATGCTTGTTTAAACATCTCTCCTTTGAAGTAGCCTTTATTGTAGTAATCACCTTGGCGAGGAGAGTGTCTGAGCTCAGGGCATTGAAGGTAGAATCCCCTTAGTTGGTCTTCTCAGCGGACAGGGTAAGCTTGCAACCACACCCGGCTTTCCTCCCAAAGGTAGTCTCCACTTTCCACATGTCTCAGGACATATAACTTACCTGTGTTCTTTCCGAAGCCTCATCGATCCCCCACTCACTTGATGCAAAGAGGGCGTTAGCTTTTTACATAGACAGAACAAGACACTTTCGTAAGTCGTCTCAGCTCTTTGCAGAAAGGATGAAGGGGTTACTGGTATCAGCCCAAAGTCTGTCTTCCTGGATCTCATCATGTATCAGGGCGTGTTAAGGAACCGCCCCACGTTACGACCCACTCCACTCGAGCGCAAGCATCCTCAGCGGCGTTCGTGGCACAGGTCCCAATAATTGACATCTGCAGGGCGGCCACCTGGTTGTCAGTCCATGCGTTTACATCTCACTATGCCATTATGCAGCAAGCCAGGAGCGATGCAGCCTTGGGTTCTGTGGTTCTAAATTCGGTCTTGTAAAAAGAGAAAAGAAAGAAAGAAAGAATATATATATATATAAATTATTAAAGTAAGAATATGGAATTACTTAATGCTCAAACCTCCGACCCCACCTCCTTGTGTTTGGGCTAGGGAATCACCTCATTTGAATGCACATGAGCAAGCACTTGAAGAAGAAAAACTGGTTACTTACCTGTAACTGTTGTTCTTCGAGATGTGTTGCTCATGTCCATTTGATACCCCCCCTACCTCCCCAACGTCGGAGTCTCCAGCAAGAAGGAACTGAGGAGGGGGAGGGCCGGCAGGGGTACTTATGTGCTATTATCTCGGCGCCACTCCAGGGGGCGACTTGCCGGCCCGATAGATACCGCTGGGGAAAAAATGCTCTGGGAACCGTGCACGCGGCGCGCACGCACCTCATTCAAATGGACGTGAGCAACACATCTTGAAGAACGACAGTTACAGGTAAGTAACCATTTTTTTCTGGGTTAGCTCTTGCTAGTTTCTGAGTAATCCAGCTATTGTCACCTCTTTGGCCAGATCCTGCGCTCCACTTAGCACTCAGTCAAGAATTGCCTCTTCTCTTGTGGGCTCCAGAACCAGCTGCTCCAAGAAGCAGTCATGTAAGGTGACGTGTACCTAGTTAATAGGGGGATAGCTGAAATCCCCCCCACTATTACTGAGGTTTTTATTTTATAGCTTCTCTAATCTCCCTTAGGGTATGTCTACACTGCCACCCTAGTTCGAACTAAGGTGGCTAATGTAGGCATTCGGAGTTGCAAATGAAGCCCGGGATTTAAATATCCCGGGCTTTATTTGCATGTTCCCGGGCGCCGCCATTTTTAAATGCCCCGTAGTTCGAACTCCCTGCCCGCGGCTACACGCGGCACGGACTAGGTAGTTCGAATTAAAGCTCCTAATTCGAACTACCGTTACTCCTCATTGCAGGAGGATATTTAAATCCCGGGCTTCATTTGCAACTCCGAATGCCTACATTAGCCACCCTAGTTCGAACTAGGGTGGCAGTGTAGACATACCCTTAGAGATTACAGTCACTACCACTATCCTGCTTAAGTGGTCGGTAATATATCCCTACTGCTATATTCTTCTTATTAGAGCATGGAATTATTATCCATGAAGATTCTATGGAACAGTTTAGTTCATTTACTATTTTTACATCATTTAATGCTTGCTTGCTTTCTTTCTTCCCCAACTCTCCTCTTCCATTTGAATAGCTCATTAAATACCTTTAGCTTTATACAATGGGTAATCACAGCATTAGAAGCTATCTTTACAGCTAGCATGTTGCCCCTGATGTGTGGGTTGTTTACATTTACCCTTCTTGGATTATTAATGGGATGACAATTTAAATCCACTCTAATTGGCCCTTCTTCCACAGTATCTCTCAATAGCTGGGATAATTGTGGCAGTAGGAGAGTAGAGGTCACCAGGCAGAGTGTACTGATCCTTCTCTAATGCATTCTGTTTGGACATAAGATGAATATAGAGCTTTACGCTGCTTGAATTGCTCTTTCCCAAGGAAATTAAAGAAATCTGACTAGTGTGCTGTTTGGGGATTTTATCCTTTAAAGGATCTTAGGGTACTTGAAGAGCAGTGAGCTGAAAAATATGCATCTCCCTCTGACCAGTAAATACTTGCTGAGCTGTCTTTTGCATCAAGTTATTGCTTGGCATTATGCTGAACAAACTGCCAGAGAAGTAGCGTACCTGTTTATCCAATTCCAAATTGAGACCAGAAGTATTCTGAGAAGAAAAAAAAGCTATATCAGCAGTCTCTTCATTCCCCAAGTAGACAGATATGCTGATTTTCATTTACACTATGGCCTCTTTACACCACTCCATTTTGTGGTCACCGGCTTTAATGCTACTTTAGATTGCCAGAGCATTCTAATTAGCCTTAGCATTTTTTTGATTGGACCAAACTGGTATATCATGATGGTGGATTATAAGACAGGGAAAATGAGAGGAACTGCAAATGTGATGACATTCTACTCATGTCAGTTTAAGCAACCTGTATACGTGTAATCCAGGCTTCTGACATGTTGGACTTTTGCATAATTTTCTGAAGAATTTTCTCTAAAACTATTAATCAAGTCATGGCCATGGGAAATCTCATGTGATGAGCTCAGCCCAGTTTCCAGTATATACTTGTTCAAATCACACTGATGGTAACGGCATTAGCTGGCTCCTTTCTTGGCGGTCTGTGACGAACCTAAATGCAGATAATGTGTCCTACCCTTTCTCTGCCTGGTTGGTCATTCCACGTAGAGATGGAGATTCTGTGGTGCTTGGGTGTAGTATGATCTATTGGATAAAGCCTGAGATTCAGGAGATCTGGGCTGTATTCTTGACTCTGCTTCTTGGTCTCCTTGCACAAGGTAGTTCTCTTCTCTGTGTCCCAGTCCCCCATCTGTGAAATAGAGATTATAATAATGACTTCCTTTTGGGATGTATTTTGAGGTCTAGTAATGATAAGAGGATGTGCTTGTACTATGGTAAATAAAGAATT
Source organism: Pelochelys cantorii (assembly GCA_032595735.1). NCBI lineage: Eukaryota > Metazoa > Chordata > Testudines > Trionychidae > Pelochelys > Pelochelys cantorii. The sequence goes on along the minus strand of CM064339.1, from coordinate 6,786,707 downwards.
TCAGGTTACCAACAGCCTATTACCCTTCTCTTCATGCTATGTTTTTAAACGAACATATGAGCTTGCAAGGATCAGAGAAAATGCACCATCACAATTATACAAATAGAATCAAAAGAAAACTGATTTGTACTGCATTAATGTTCTGAGAAGGGCAATTCATTAACTGTTCTCTATGATTTAAAATCAGACTGGAGGAGATTGTCATCCAGCCACAGTTTTAATAACTCATATTACAATATTGCATATTTAGATTGTACTGGAAAGACCACAACAAATGCGGACCACTCACCAAAAATCACCAAAAAAATCACATCAGCAGAAAGCAAACATGAATTCTGATCATGCCACATCAAAAAGGTTACCTTCGTGGAACATATAACAGCAGACCTAATCCCTTAATATCTTTCAGATATTTGACTGATCCATTTACATGCAAATCATGCCACAAACACTCCTACGTATCATAAATGGGAAAAAGAATTCTGAGGGTTTGTAGATTTGGGTTCAGATAAACCCCGAATCAGTGTGTCTGGAAACACCTACATATGGCTTATGACTTGTCTTTACTACATGGTGGATCAACCTTGCAGTGATTGATCCACTCACTGGTGGTAGATTGTTCTCCCATTGACTCTGATACTCCACTAGGCGGAGAAAAGTCGGTGGAGTTGACGGGAGAGCAGCCCCTGACAACTTATCACATAAAAGATACTGTGGATTTCAATGCCATTTATGTAGCTGAAGTTGCATATCTTAGCTCAATTGGGGGAGGGGCATAGTTTAGACTAGGCTTTAATCAGTAAGAATGCAATGAGTTTGAATCTTCCACTGAAGCAGGGGTGCCAAGAATTTGCAGCAATGATATATGTGACACATGTTACCAAAGGCCTAAGGGCAACATTTGAGAATTTACATACCTAGCAACTAAAAACACCCATGTTTGCTGGTACTTTTATCCTCCATAAGAGATGAGGAGAGGATTGTAAACTCTGTAGAGCAAGGGCTGTCTTTTATTGTGTGCATTTATAAATACAGTGAGATCTCAGCTGGGACATTTTGGTGCTACCATAATATAAAAAAAGAATGAATAATAACTCATAATAAAGTTCCTGGTTGGTTTGAATTCACCAACCGTAGAACTCTACTGGCATCTGCTTCTCCTCAGCCAGTGTTATAAGGCCTCTGTGTACTGTTACTTCCCCCTCAGTGGACCTTTTATGCTGCTCCAGAACAAAGTGACCATAACAGAGGGGAAATATCTGGGAAATATCCCCTGGGTAAGTGGTCTTTGTCAGCCCTACAGTATCTCCCTCACAGACCCTGGTGCAGAGAGCTGGGAAGAAGGAAGGCATCATAAGGGACGTGGCCAGAATGTTCCATGTAACTCATTTTTATGCAGTGGTAGAGTAGCATATAGGCAGATGTGGGATGGTGGAGTAGGGATATAGGCAGATGCTGTAACTTAGAGCAACCTGTGGTGGAGCTCTGGTGATACCCCTTGGGTCCTGTGCTTCCTGGCAGATTTTAAGATGCCTCAGAGGCTTGCAGTGACCCTCCCACTGCCCCGGCATTTCTCTCAGAGGCAAGGGTTCCCCACTTAATGAGCCATTTTCATCATAGGCCAGTCACTAGCTTGGAGGGAAAAACCCTTGTGCAGTACAAAAGTCCCCTTTTCCCTAGTGGTGGCCCACCAGGCATGGGGAGGAACCCAGACCCACCCACTTACTCTGGGTTCTGGCCCAGGGCCCTAGGTAGAGGCTACTAGTGAGGCTCTTGCCCTTATCCCCACCATATAGCAGCCTCTCCCTGAACCAATTCCCTCAACCACTCCCACAGTACCTTCTCCCTGGTGTCTTGGGAAAAACTTCTCCTGCTTGCCACTTGCAGCTTGCTTCACTCTATGCTTCCTCCTCCATTCCAGTCTGTTGCTCTTTTCCTTCCTCCCTCTTTGCCTGAGGGGAATCTTTTATAATGGACCAGCAGGCCCTCGTGCAGGTGTCCCACTAGCCTGCTGCTGCAGGGCAACTCTTAATAAGTCCCAGGTGCCTACCTGACTTAATTGCTGGGCAGCAGTCTCTGGCAGCCTATTCAGGGAACAGGAACCTGCTCTCCCAACTGCTCATACACCTGCCCTCCATCCAACTACTGCAACCTGCTGTCTTTGATCTGCCACAAACCTTGTGTGTAGCGAGCCAGATGCAGAATGGAAGTGATACAAAGGAAGCCATTTTTACCCCCTTGCCCTCACCGATCAGGAATAGCTGTTCTGATAATTTAGAGTGAACTTTGAGGTGTTTTGTCATGAATTCTAGCATCCAGGAAATGGTCCACAATTCCCAACCAGCCCCTCTGCTGCCCTGAAACCAGGTCACCGGATAACCGCCGCACACCCTTGCAAGCCATGCAACATTTAAATACCATTTCCTGCTGCCTGAACATCCTGGACCCCACTCCCCACATCCTGATTTAGTGTGCAGTGGCCATTGCACCTCCCTTACTTGGACCACCATGGAGCTGTTGGATCTGATCAGCGTATTGAGAAAGAAATCTGTTCCATCCCAGCTGAGAGTGACCCATAGGAACTGGGACAAGTATGGGCACATTTCTTGCTCCTTGTTTGAGAAGGATACACAGCAATCCAGAGCAAAGATTAAAGAACTGAGATCATAAGACCTGTGAAGTAAGCCAACGTTGCAGTCCTTCACTAGAGACCTGCCGTTTCTATAGGGAGTTGGACACTAACCTTGGCAGTGACCCCACCTCCATTACCATGTGCCTTCTGGATACTTTGGGTAGCATGAAGACAGTATATGGAGGACTTAACCCAGAGAATGAAACTGTAGAAGGAGAGGTTAAGATAGATGAGGACCAGTGGCTCCCCTGGGGTCACTGAGTGTGTCTGGCAGCCAGGAACTGTTCTCCACTCCTGAGGGGTAGAGTCAGTCTGAGCAACCACCTTCCTGGGGCCAAGAAGCAGGGGATGAGATGCAAGGTAAGTGGCTATGGCTTGTGGAATGCAGGGGTGAAGATATGGAAATGATGGAGGCTGACTGTGTTTCTGTGAGCTGCACATATCTCTGTAGCTAATTTATATGGCCGAGCAGGATGTTGATACTCGCCATGATCTCAATGAAAGCCTATAGAGAGAGGCTATTGAATTTTTTTCTGAGGTATTTGTTCATTGTCTGCCTTAGATTCCATGGCAGTGTGGCTTTATCCCTTCCCCCATTACAGGACACTAGGGGTGTGTCTAGACTACAGGGTTTTGTCGACAAAAGTGGCCTTTTGTCGACAAAACTATACCTGCGTCTACACTACCACCGAGTTCTGTCAACATAACGTCGACAGAACTCGGCAGTTTTGTCGATGGCGGTAAACCTCATTCTACGAGGAATAACACCTTTTGTCAACAGAGTTCTGTCGACAGAAGGCATTATTGCATCTACACTGTCCTTTGCGTCTACATTCTCATGTCGACAAAGCAGCTTGCTTTGTCGACAGAACTGGATGTAGTCTAGATGCTCTTTGTTGACAGAAGCTTTGTCAACAGTATCTGTCGACAAAGCCTCTGTCGACAAAAGCCTGTAGTCTAGACATACCCTAGTTGTGGGTGAAATGTTTGCCATTTAGATGCCTAAGTACCAGGCTGCACCCATTACAGGACCATTCATCAATCACTTGTACAGGAATCAAAGCGGAATTTAGGTGGGCTGCACATGGAGCGGGGTAAAAGACATAAGCCATTAGAGGTTTTGTCCTAGTTTTCTTGTTTACCCTGAGCAAGATGTCTTCCAGACTGTTATCTGCCTATGGAGAAGTGTGGCATAATTAGAACTATGTATCTGCACAGGGAACTTTTTAGCCCCATCTGGAATTTCTTTTGATCATATAGAATAAACTTAAAAAATAACAAGTAGTCCTGCGGCACCTTAGGGTATGTCTACACTGCAACACTATTTCAATATAACTTGTGCTATTCTGAAATAACTTAGTCCACGTCTACAGAGCAAGCAGTTATTTTGAAATATTGTCAAAATACTGTCAAGCTGGAGGACTTCTTACTCCAACTCCTGTAACCCTCATTGTATGAGGAACAAGGGAAGTCGGAGGAAGAATGCTCTATTTAGAAATAAGTGCTGTGTAGATGTAGTGTAAGCTATTTTGAAATAAGATACGCAATTGACATAGCTCAATTTAGTCTTTTAAGATGCCACAAGACTCTTCATTGTTTTTGAAGATAGCAAAAGAGTACCACAGCTACCCCTTTGATACTTTACACAAAAAGGGATCCAATCCCTGAGAATTAGCCACTGAAGATAAAATATCTCCCACTAATCAGTCAAAGACAAACTATCTTTATTCCACAGAATTTGAACTGTTTGTGTGCATGAGCCAGCATGTTCTTGATGAATGGGCGTGGAATCTGCACTGATAATTGGTTGTGGGTCAAATGTTTGCCATTTAGATGCCTAAGTACCAGACTGCACCCACAAATAAGGTACTTTAACATCTGAATGATATCGGTTCTGCCCTCAAATAGTGGCAGGAGCAAAAAACTAAAGGCCAGCTAAAGAAAAACATAAAAATTGGCTCATGATAAATAAGTTTTGGGATGTAATTATTAGGTTGCTAGTAGGTCCTGAATTTTGATTGAGTTCTTCCTTTCCTGCTCTTTTGGAATCATTTGGCTTGTAATAGTTAAATATATCTAGGCTGGTAGTGCCATATGGCCCCACTCAAGCTTGGGGCACCTCTTCAGTAACTGCTGTACAAACACCAAGAACAGAGAGTCCCTGCCCTGAATGTATTGTAGTCTAAAGACACAAAGAGCAGGGGATGTGGAATACAATGCACCAGCCAATGAATATGATCATTGTCAGCTACATCTACGTCGGATTTTTATTAGGGGGCATAGGTAGGAAATAAAGTTGCAGGAAAAAAAGGGGGATGATAAGGAACAGTCACAGTTCATCTCCTACATTGGCTTGATTTTCATCAGGGCTAAAACTTGTTCAGTTACCACTATGGAACCTGAAGTCTCCCAAGAAAACCAAACAGACTAAAACTATAATTATGAAAGGCCCTGTCCTCCTCTCACTGGACTTCCTGACTCCAGCGAGTACAGGATCCAGCCTGGGTTACTTATTGAACCATTTGTTTTCTTCAATGGTTCCAGATGTCCCTAAATGGTGTAGCTATTTAGAAGTGTTGACTGCTGGCATAAGTAAAGTGGTGTATGTGCCATGAAGTATGGCACAGTGTGGAAAAAAGAAAGATCTACTTTAGTGAATCTCAGAGCCTGGGTCAACTCTCTCTGCCTTGTGGGGCTTGCGTCTATGGGGCCAAAAGTAGCAGTGTAGCTGTTTGGCCTTGGACTCTGAAACCAGTGAGTGAAGTGGGTCTCAGAGACTGGGCTGTAACTCAAGCCTGAATGTCTACACTGCTGGTTTTAGCCACATACCATGAGCCCTGAAACCTAGGGTTTTTTTCTTAACCATGGCTACATCTATATTGCAAGAACTCTAGTGCAAGAGCACGTCCACACTGGTCAAAGCACATTGCAAAAGCCATGCACTTTTGCACAAGAGACCGTCCACACGGTTGGGACGCTCTTGCGCAAAGACTTCCCCCTGGAACTACTTTGGACAGGGCAAAAGGGCACCAGGACTTTTCGGGAGACACATGCTTAAAGAGATCTCCCTGGACAGCCATTTCTCTCCTGCTGCGTGCTTTGGGACCTCTTGTAGGGACTGAAAGCTGTAGCAGTGCTAGTTGTGGTTGTCCTCTGCCTCATTGGACACCACAGCTTGTGCCCTAGTGCCTTTGGGGACTTTTGCCTTCTTGTTGTGCCATGAAGCCAGGGGTGGCCCTGTGCCTGCTCCGGCCCCACATGGCCATTTTGGAGTGCCTGCAGCTGCTGCTCCATGCTGCCTCGCTACTCCTGCATGAGCCTGATGCCAATTTCACTCTGGAGTCCCACTCCCCGGATTCGGTGGCATCGCTGTGGCATCCCTACCCAACGGTGGAGAGGCAATACTGAAGACTCGATACCAGTTCTGACTGGTAGGACTGGCTGGTCCTGGAGCAATGGGACGACCAGCAGTAGCTCCAGAACTTCAGGATGCGGAAGCAGACGTTCCTAGAGCTGTGTGCCTGGCTCGCCCCTGTGCTCCTCAGACATGACACCCAGGTGCGGCCCACCATCCCTGTGAACAAGAGGGTCGCTATCACCCTGTGGAAGCTGGCCACCCCAGACAGCTACTGCTCGGTGACACACCAGTTCAGGGTGGGCAGGTCCACAGTGAGTGCTGTCTTGATGCAGGTAAGCCTGGGGAGGGGGGAGGGGGCTGCACTCCCTGCCCAGGGGAAGGGAAGACTCCAGGCTGGGGGGGAACAGGGAGGAGTGGGGGAAGCCCCGTCACCCAGGAGATTGTGCCATCCCTCCCTCACACAGGATGGCTGGTATGCGGGGGGCTCTGGGACAAGGGGGCCCTGGTATGTTTTGGGGCACAGGGCATCAGAGGGCATCACAGGGGGCAGGCACCGCCCAAGGGCTCATGCACCTGCCCTGCCTCATTCGGTGCTTTCCCTGTGTTTCTGTGTGCCCTTCTGCAGGTTGTCCGCGCCATCAACAATATCCAGCTCAAGAGGGTCATCCGCCTGAGGGACATGGACGCAACTGTGGCTGGCTTCGCTGCCCTGGGGTTCCCCAGCTGCGGGGGAGCTGTGGATGGGACCCACATCCCCATCTGTGCCCCGGATCATTGAGCGGCCCATTTCATCAATCGGAAGGGGTACTTTTCGATGGTGCTCCAGGCCCTTGTGGACCACCAAGGCCGCTTCACAGACATCTATGTGGGGTTGTCCGGCAGGGCATATGATGCCCGCATCCTGAAAAACTCCAGACTGTATCGCAGGCTGCAGGCGGGCACTTTCTTCCTCCAGCAGGAATTTACGGTTGGGGACATCTGCATGCCACTCTACCTTGTGGGGGATGCGGCCTACCCCCTCATGCCCTGGCTGATGTGGCCGTACACCAGGCACATGGACCCTGGGTGGGAACGTTTCAGCCAGAACCTGAACTGGGCCTGCAACCAGGCTGAGTGTGCCTTCAGACGGCTGAACGCCAGATTCCGTTGTCTGCTCACCCGTCTTGAAATGGGTGAGCAGAACATTGCTGAGGTTGTGGCAGCATGTTGTATGCTACACAACATAGTGGAGCAGAAGGGGGAGGCCTTCCTCCCGGGGTGGATGGCAGGCGAGGGCCAGGCGTTTGAGCAGACCCGCACAGCTGCCATCTGGCAGGCGCACCCATCTGGGAGGCCCTGAAGGAGATGTTCTCCCAGGCCCAACAGTAGGGTCGCTTCTGTCTCTTGTCTACATCTCCCACCCATCCCCAACCCTTCTCTCCCCCACTTCCCTCACCTCCCAATAAACAAAACAATTTTTTGTTTAAACAAGAAGAAACTGTATTCTTATTTACAATAGGGAAGAAGGATGGGCAGTGGGAGGGGGCTCTCAACTGGGAGGGGGAGGAGGAAAGGGCTCTGAATTGGGAGGGGGAGCTATTGCTGGGAGGGGCGGCTCCTGCCAGTGCTTCCGCAGGTGTGGAGGCCTCGGCGTCCTTCAGGCCGGGTTGGGGCAGGCAGCATAGGGATGTGGGCAGGACAGGGTGCAGCAGGAGGGGGCATGGCTACAGCAGTAGGAGGGGCCTTAGGAGGGGTAGCTGGAGGGGCGGCAGGAGGGGCGGCTGGAGGGGTGGCAGGAGGGGCAGCTGGAGAGGGCATGGGCATGGCAGAGAGGGCAGGAGGATGCGGCAAGGCCATGCCGTAGTGCACAGCATGGCCAATGTGCGACATCAGGGTGGTGAGTGTAGACACTCGGCAAGTTTTTGCGCAAGAACAATTGTTCTTGCGCAAAAAGCCTGCAGTGTAGATGTAGCCCAAGTGTTTTATTTTCTTTTATAAATTGTTGCAGTATCTAAGCAGAGCTTCAATATCCTATAAACTATATACACATCTTTTTAGCTTTGATTTTGATTCTGCCTATGGTTTGGACAGCATTTTAATACTGAGAAACTAAGATTAAGCTCCTGATTTTGGAAAACTTGATTCTGCTGATCCATTAACCCTAACAAACTTTAATGCCTGAGGTAACAAGAACAGGAAAAGAAAGAATTTACCTTATCAAATGGAGGACCAGTACTAACTAGACAAATTCAGAAGCTTCAGGGGGTAGCTGAATTAGTCTGTACAGGATAAACTTAAAAAACAACAAATAGTCTAGTAGCACTTTATAGACTAACAAAACATGTAGATAGTATGAGGATGGATGTGGTCCACTCCCAACCATTAATGAGAAGATGTGAATACCAACAGGGGGAAAATTGCTTCTGTAATAAGATGATAGCCACTCCCAGTCCCAATTCAATCCCAGAATAACAGTGTCAAGTTTGCAAATAAATTGTAGCTCTGCAGTTTCTCTTTGAAGTTTGTTTTTGAAGTTTTTTTGTTGAAGGATGGCCACTTTTACATTTCTTACTGAGCGTCCAAGGAAACCAAAATGTTCTCCTATTGGTTCTGTATGTTACCATTCTTGATGCCTGATTTGTGTCTATTTATTCTTCGCACAGAGACCATTCGGTTTGGCCGATGTACATAGAAGAGGGGCACATGATGGTATATATCACATTAGTAGATGTGCAGGTGAATGAACCCCCGATGGTGTAGCTAATGTGATTAGGTCCTATGATGATGGTGTTTGAGTCAAAAATTCAGGAAGTTTTTCAGGCATAACGGCTTTGCTCAAGAGGGTTTTTCTTGCGCAAGAAGGGGCAGTGTAGACAGCTCTGTCTTGCGCAAGAGCCTCTTCCGCAAAAATGGCGGCTCATTAGTTATGCAAATGAGGCTCGGCAATATTCCACGCTGAGCCTCATTTGCATAGCTCTGAGCAAGATCGCGCCAGTATAGACACAGCCTTAAAGTATTATCTGTTAACCCCCTATCTCTTTCCTGAGTGAGTGCAGAAGAATGTCTGAGGTGAACACAAGGAGCAGGAAAACTCTGAGGTAAACAGCAGGAGAAAACAACAGTGCACACAGCCCCCTGCAGGGAGTGTACTCTGCCTGGAGAAGCCCAGGGATCCAGAAGCTGCACGTGGCCAATCCTTAAAGGAGAGAGGGACACAGCCACAGGTCATCAAGTGAAGCCTCCCGGAGAGCGCCCTCTGCTCAGATCGCCTGGCCAATGGACCAGCTCAGGAGTCAACACAGGAAGATCAGATAACATGAACTGCCTTCTGCTTGCCTTATCATCCTGCCTGGGACTGTAAGCGTGGTTGAGTGTATAAGTGAGATCCCCCTCCCTTCCCAGTTTTAACTTAATAAACAAACCCTTCATACTTCTATGAGGTAGTCCCCTCTCCCTAGTGTTCAAAGCAGTTGCGATCTACATCCCCTTGCAACAGTCTCCTTCCTTCAAAGATGCTAGGAGGCAAGAGCTGAGCAAGCGTTTTTCTAAGTTAGCCATAAAAATGTTGGCATCCTGTGACAAACAGATTGACAGAACCAGATCGGTACCTTTTGCCTACGAACACTTATGCCCAAATAAATCTGATAGTCTTTTTAGGTGCCACAGGACTCCTTTTTGTGTAAATTAGGATCGCCAGATTCCCTTATTTTATTGAAGGTATCACAGACGTTTTTTTTTCTTAAAGCACCATGTGTCAGACAGTTATGTGAGAATCTAAGCCTTCATTTAAACAAAAATGTTTCTAGCCCTCTTGGTAGCAGAAAAAAGATTTAAAATGAAACACCGCACCCCCACTGACGAATTATAAACCAGGAGGCAAATAAATATAATAAAAGCAATATCATGATTTTTAAATTAGTTACTTGACTTGGGAGGCTGACTCCAGTTTTTAATACTTGAGGTTGGTAGTGCTGTCCCAATTACATCTGAACACCTGTAATTCTTTTTGTCATTGCATTTTAAAAGTTGTGTCAAGTGTCCTCGTTTAGCTGAAGGCTCTGCTTTGGAGCTGCTTTCTTTGGGAGTAGGAAGACACCTAGTGGTGTATTTCAGAAAGATTTAAACTGGGATTTTCAGTGGAAAGTAGAAAGGAATGTGCACCCAAATTCCATTGAGCTTCAGTGGTGTTTGGATGCCTAGTTCCTTTAGTCTCCTTTGAAAAGCCCAGCCTTAATATTATGAGGGGGGCAAGGGAAAATGTGTTCTATTCTGATAAAAAATGGTGTGATTGTTGTTGGATATATATTAGAAGATATTTCACTGGATCCACTAATGACATTCAGAAACTCAGCATCCACAAGTGATAGCAAGAGACCTAAAAAAGTGTCACCGTGGCTTAACCACCATGTAAAAGAAGCAGTGAGGGACAAAAAGGCATCTTTTAAGAAGTGGAAGTCCAATCCTAGTGAGATAAATAGAAAGGAACATAAACACTGTCAAATCAAGTGTAAAAATGTAATAAGAAAAGCAAAAAAAGATTTTGAGGAACAGCTAGCCAAAAACTCAAAAAGAAATAACAAAATGTTTTTTAAGTACATTAGAAGCAGGAAGCCTGCTAAAAAACCTGTGGGTCCCCTAGACGATCGAACTATAAAAGGCGCAATCAAGGACGATAAAGCTATTGCAGAGAAACTAAATGATTTCTTTGCTTCAGTCTTCACGGCTGAGGACATTGGGGAGATTCCCAAATCTGCACCGTCCTTTGTGGGTGATGAATCTGAGGAACTGTCCCGGATTGAAGTGTCATTAGAGGAGGTTTTGGAACAAATAGAAAAACTTAATGTTAACAAATCTCCGGGACCGGATGGCATTCATCCAAGGGTTCTAAAAGAACTCAAATGGGAAATTGCTGAACTATTATCTGTGGTTTGTAACCTATCCCTTAAATCGGCTTCCGTACCTAATGACTGGAAGGTAGCCAACGTGACACCAATATTTAAAAAGGGCTCTAGAGGTGATCCGGGCAATTACAGACCGGTAAGTTTAACTTCAGTACCGGGCAAATTAGTCGAAACAATAGTAAAGAATAAAATTGTGAAGCATGTAGAAGAACATAATTTGTTGGACAAAAGTCAACATGGTTTCTGTAAAGGGAAATCCTGTCTTACTAATCTATTAGAGTTCTTTGAAGGGGTTAACAAACATGCGGACAAGGGGGATCCAGTAGATATAGTATACTTAGATTTTCAGAAAGCCTTTGACAAGGTCCCTCACCAAAGGCTCTTGTGTAAATTACATGGCCATGGGATAAGAGGGAAGGTCCTTTCTTGGATTGAGAACTGGTTAAAAGACAGGAAACAAAGGGTAGGAATAAATGGTAAATTTTCAGAATGGAGTAACTAGTGGTGTCCCCCAAGGGTCAGTCCTAGGACCAATCCTGTTCAACTTATTCATAAATGATCTGGAGAAAGGGGTAAGCAGTGAGGCGGTAAAGTTTGCAGATGATACCAAACTGTTTAGGATAGTCAAGACAGAAGCAGACTGTGAGGGACTCCAAGAAGATCTCACCAAACTGAGTGACTGGGCAACAAAATGGCAAATGAAATTTAATGTGGATAAGTGTAAAGTAATGCACATTGGGAAAAATAACCCCAACTATACGTACAGTATGATGGGGGCTAATTTGGCTACGACAAATCAGGAAAGAGATCTTGGAGTTATTGTGGACAGTTCTCTTCCACGCAGTGTGCAGCGGCGGTCAAAAAGGCAAATAGGATGCTAGGAATTATTAAGAAAGGGATAGAAAATAAGGCCCAGAATATCTTACTGCCCCTGTATAAAACTATGCTACGCCCACATCTTGAATACTGTGTACAGATGTGGTCTCCTCACCTCAAAAAGATATTTTGGCCTTGGAAAGGGTTCAGAAAAGGGCAACTAAAATGATTAGGGGTTTGGAACAGGTCCCATATGAGGAGAGGTTAAAGCGACTGGGACTTTTCAGTTTAGAAAAGAGGAGACTGAGGGGGGATATGATAGAGGTATATAAAATCATGAGTGGTGTGGAGAGGGCCGATAAAGAGAAGTTATTTATTAGTTCCCTAAATAGAAGAACTAGAGGACACCAAATGAAATTAATGGGTAGCAGGTTTAAAACTAATAAAAGAAAGTTCTTCTTCACACATCGTGTATTCAGCCTGTGGAACTCCTTGCCAGAGGAGGCTGTGAAGGCTAGGACTATAATAGAGTTTAAAGAGAAGCTAGATAATTTCATGGAGGTTAGGTCCATAAAAGGCTATTAGCCAGGGGATAAAATGGTGTCCTTGGCCTCTGTTTGTCAGAGGCTGGAGAGGGATGGCAGGAGACAAATCGCTTGATCATTGTCTTCGGTCCACCCTCTCTGGGGCACCTGGTGCTGGCCACTGTCGGCAGACAGGATACTGGGCTAGATGGACCTTTGGTCTGACCCAGTACGGCCATTCTTATGTTCTTATGTTCTAAATAAACTTTTGGAGGCCAAAAACAGCCCCCCGGGCTGCGATGCCCGAAATCAACCTCCGCCGGCTGAAAACACCCCCCACCCTCTCCTGGATGCAGAAGCTGAAATCGACCCCTGGGCTGCGATGGCTGAAATTGACCTCCACAGCCGAAAACACCCCCTGTGGAATGCAGAGGCCGAAAATGACTTTTGGAGGCCGAAAACGCCCCCCCCCCGGACTGAGATGGCCAAAATCGACCTCCGCAGGCCGAAAACGCCCCCCCCCCTCGGACTGAGATGGCCAAAATCGACCTCCGCAGGCCGAAAACGCCCCCCCCCCCCCCCGGGCTGGAACAGCTGAAATTGACTTTCACAGGCTGAAAACGCTCCTCCCCGGGCTGCGATGGCCGAAATCAACCTCTGCAGGTCGAAAAAGCCCTCCCGGGATGCTGAGGGTGAAATCGACTTTTGGAGGCTGAAAACACACCCTCTGGGCTGCAAAGGCCAAAATCGACCTCCGCAGGCCGAATACGCTCCCCCGGGCTGCGATGGCCGAACTCGAAGTTCACAGGCCGAAAACGCCCCCCTGGGATGAAGAGGCTGAAATCGACCTCCGCAGGCCGAAAATGCCCCCCCGGGCTGCGATGGACAAAATAGACCTCCCCAGCCCGAAAACGCTCCTCCGGGCTGCGATGGCCGAAATCAACATTCGCAGGGCAATGTTACATACCAGCCCTGTGCTTTTCAGGAGCCAGGGAGTGACATTAATGGAAAACCATCCTCCCCCCCTTCCCCTAAGCCTTTTCTAGAATCAGACAAAGCTACGAAAAGGCCAGGGAAGACACACCTAAACTAATTTTAGGAAACGCCCCAGCCTCATCTGCATTGAAGATAGAACTCATTAGCATACAGAATGGAGACCAGCTCTTCCAAGGCAGGAACCGCAGTGAACTATGGGATACCGATAGCAGAGAAGCACTGCCTGATGGGAAATCTCTACTCCAGATGCAAATGAACCCAGGCCTGCTCACACCCAATTGGTCATTATCAGACCAATTCTAGAAACAATCCTATTCAGTATTCTAAAATACTGAAACTGCCTAGCTGCATTGTGAGCTGGTTCAAGGAACATCACCCATAACCAGGGGTGATCAGTCTCTATTGTCTCGCCTCTTTCTCTTTGAACTATTGTTCTATCCCTATAAAAACTCCTATCCTTGCCCCAAGAAAAACTGTTCTGACACCTAGATGAAGTCTCACTTCCGTTGAGATTGAGACTTCATCATCTCCTGTCTCATCATGCTGGGTGCTCTGCTCTGCTTGTCTCCTGTCCTCTGGACCCCCAGCTCCCATCATCATCTGGGAATCCTGATCAGTGCAAGCTCCATGGAGTGGTGAGATCTCTCTCTCTCTCTCTATCTCTCTCCTCTCCCCAACCCCCCCACAACTACCTATCTCTAAGCCTAGCCTCCTGGCTCTGCCCTATGTAAACTGTTATATGGTTAGCTAGCCCTAAGATTTGGAATCAGTTCCAATTTAGATTTAGTACTGTAACTGTTAGATTTAATATTGTAACTGTTTTGTGTGTTTGGCTCCCTATATATATATATATATATATATATAAACCTTCATTGTTAAGCTGGTTGCTTCTCTCTCTTTCTTTCTCTTACTCACTCTTACTCAAGGGCTACGTCTAGACTGGCATGATTTTCCGCAAATGCTTTTAATGGAAAAGTTTTTCCGTTAAAAGTATTTGCGCAAAAGCGCGTCTAGATTGGCACGGAGTTATCGTTATAACGATGCACTTTTGCGCAAAAGCAGAAGCCCGGAACCATTTTGCAGAAGGCAAAAGGGCACCAGCCCTTTCTGGGGGCGGGGGCTGGAGCTCCTTTGAGACATGTGCTTAAAGGGATCTCCCTGGACAGCCGTTTCTCTCCTGCTCCGTGCTTTAGTACCTCTTGTAGGGACTGACAGCCGTAGCAGTTTTGGTGGTTGCCCTCTGCCTTTTGGACACCACTGCCTTTTGCCACCTGGTGCTTTTGCCTGGTTTTTTTTTCTTTTGCCTTGTTTTGTCTGCCATGGAGCCAGGGGTGGCTGTGTGCCTGCTCTGGCCCCTGCCAGCCATTTTGGAGTGCCTGCAGCTGGTGCTCCAGGCTGGTGCCCTCCTGTTCCAGGACCAGGAGGCGCAGACCACTTTGGACTCCCTCACCAGGGAGGCCATGGTGTCCCTGTGGCATCCCCACCCCACCGTGGAGAGGCCACTGTGGAGACTGGACACCAGTACGGACTGGTGGGACTGGCTGGTCCTGGGGCAATGGGATGACCAGCAATGGCTCCGGAACTTCTGCATGCGAAAGCGGATGTTCCTGGAGCTGTGTGCCTGGCTTGTCCCTGCGCTCCAGAGAGCCGCCACCCAGCTGCGGGCACCCATCCCCGTCAACAAGAGGGTCGCCATCGCACTTTGGAAGCTGGCCACCCCGGACAGCTACCGATTGGTGGCACACCAGTTCGGGGTGGGCAGATCCACCGTCGGTGTCATCGTCATGGCGGTAAGTCCCAGCGGGAGTGGGGTGGGGGGATGGGTGCTGCACTCCATGTCCAGGGGCAGCCAAGACTCCAGGCTGGGCCACCCAGGGGTTTGGGCCGTCCCTCCCTTGCACAGGCCTGCTGGGGGGGAGGGCCGTGGGGCAAGGGGGCCCTTGTGTGTGTGTGTGTGTGTGTGTGTGTGTGTGTGTGTGAGTGCGTGAGGACAGAGGGAATCACGGGGGGAGAGGCCAAGGGAGCACACACTCACCCCTGCCTTATGTGATGTGTTCCCCTGTGTTTCTCTGCACCCTTCTGCAGGTCATCCACGCCATCAACGATGTCCTGCTCCCAAGAGTGATCCGCCTGCGTGACGTGGACGCTACACTGGCCGGCTTCACTGTCCTCGGGTTCCCCAACTGCGGAGGAGCCCTGGATGCAACCCACATCCCCGTCCGGGCCCCGGAGCATTGAGCAGCCCATTTCATGAACAGGAAGGGGTACTGCTCGATTGTTCTTCAGGCCCTCGTGGACCACCGTGGCTGCTTCCTGGATGTCTATGCGGGCTGGTCCGGCAGGGCACACGACGCCCGCATCCTCCGCAACTCCGGACTGTTTCATAGGCTGGAGGCGGGCACCTACTTCCCCTGGTGGGAGTTTACTATCGGGGATGTACCTATGCCCATCTGTATCATTGGGGATGCGGCCTACCCCCTGCTGCCCTGGCTAATGTGGCCCTACACAGGGCGGCCGGACCAGAACCAGGCCCAGTTCAACGACCATCTCAACCGGGCCCGGAATCAAGTGGAGTGCACCTTCGGCCGCTTAAAAGCCCACTTCCGTTGTTTGCTCACCCTGCGTGCTCCACAACGTTGTGGAGCAGAGTGGGGAGGCCTTCCTCCCTGCATGGATGGCAGCCAAGGGCCAGACTTATGAACAGCCCCACACAGCTGCCATCCGCCAGGCGCACCAGGATGGGGTACGCATCCGAGAGGCCCTGATGGACATGTTCGCACAGGCCCCATAGTAGGGTCGCCTCGGTCTTCCCATACAACTCCTTCCCATCCCCTACCCTTCCCCCTCCCTGCCCCTTACCTCCCAATAAACACCAAACACAGTTTTGTTTTCAACAGAAAAACTTGTATGTTTTTATTTACAAGGGGGAGAGGGGGAGGAGACCTTGAACTGGGAGGGGGAGGAGCTACTCCTGGGAGGGGTGGCCCCTGCGACCGCTCCTGCGGGGGCGGACCTGCACATGGGGGGCAGGCCGCGTGGGGGCAGGCTGCATGGGGAGGTGGGCAGGAAGGGCAGGAGCAGGAGCAGGAGCAGGAGGGGCAGGGGCAGGGACAGGAGGAGGAGGGGCAGGGACAGGAGCAGGAGGGGCAGGAGGGACAGGGACAGGAGCAGGAGGGGCCATTGCAGGAGGGGCGAGGGGCACTGCTAGGGGAGGGATGGCGGGGGCACGGGGCAAGGCCATGCCATAGTGGACGGCATGGCCTATGTGGGTGGTCAGGGTGGCGATGGAATCCGCCATGCGGACGCACTGGGCCTGGAAGGCGCCCCAGGCCTCCTGGTGCCACTGCAGGTCCACCTCCACATGCCGAGTGATGGCTGCCTCGACGCGCTCGACGGCCTACACGTGGTGCCGAAGGAGCTGGTCCCGGTGGCGGAGCTGCTGCCTCGGTGGTTGGGAGGCTGGGGGTGCTTGCTGTTGCCGCTGCTGCTGGACTGGAGGGTCCCCGGCTTGTGCCTGGTCCCGCTGCAGGGAACAGAAGAAAGGAAGGGTCAGTCAGGCAGCCCGGCCACTGTCCCTACATCTCATGCCCTCCACCCCACCCCTGAGCCCAGATGACATCACAGTGGTGTGGCTTGGGTCCACTCGGTTACCTCCCCTCCCCCCGGTGTTGTATGTTTGCATAGAGGACCGCCCCTGGAGTAGGGTCCTCCTGAATGTATTGAAACCACCGGTCTGTGTCCTGGCCCCGTGGAGGGTGGGAGGGCGCTTGTGTTGCGTTAACCTGTGAAACTCCCTGCTGGTGGAGGCTGTGAGGCTTTGGGCTAATCAATTGTGTTTGACAGGGAGCGAGATGAATCCCCACACAGTACCTGGGAGCACATCTGGCAGACGTGGTCTGGGCTCTCAGATCCCCATCATGTGGGATGTCTCCTGGATGGAACCAGGAGAGAGTGACTGGGGAGTGTCCCATCCTTGCAGCAAAACTCAGGCGGCCCTAGGGCCAGCCCGAGCGCTTCTCCCCTCCCCCTCCCGCTAGCCCTCACACACGTACCCAGGCACATGTGTGGCTGCAGTGGGGACTTCCCTCGGGGGGCCAGCCAAGGCACCGGGAGCAGGCGAGGGGCTAAGTGGGGGCCATGCTCACGGCCTGTGCTGCTGCGGTTTTCCCAGAAGCAGCTGGTTGTGCCTCACAGCCAGCCATGGGACAGTGTGCCGTTCTGTGTGCTGCACCCTTGCGGAGGTGTGGGCTCTGGCCTGAGCCCCTGGGGCCCTGGCTGGTTCCAGCCGGCATCCACCCTTCCCCCAGTCCCGCCGGATGTGTGTGAGCAGCACGGTCCCAGGCGTGCCCTGAAGCTGCTTGCCGCGGCCACATGCTGCTCGGTCACCAGGCTGCACGTGGTTGCATGTGCTGCTTACTGCCTAATGCTACACAGCCCGTGCAGCTCACGTAGCCTCAGTAACGTGCTCTCCCCCTCCCCCCTCCCTCGCCCTTGTGATTGCAAAGTGCAACACTCACCGGTGGATCCTTCCCCGGCCTCTGAGGATGCGTGGGAGACATCAGGACTGCCAGAGGGGGCCTGCAGGGTGGCAGTGCTGGCTTCGTCCTCCGACGCACTGCTGGGGATGTCTCCTTCCCCCATCTTGGTGGTCCTGGTGACGGGGGGGCAGGGGGCTTGCTGCTGTCCACCGGGACGTCCGGGGCTTGCGGGGCTGGCTGGCCCAGGATGGCTTGGAGCCGCCAGTAGTGGGGGCAGGTGTCGGCTCCTGCCCCCTGGCCCAGATGTAGCCCAGGTGCAGTTCTTTGACTTTTGCCCGGACTTGTTCCAGGCTCCGGGCTGGATGGCCCTGGTGAGCGAGCACCTGGGCCATGCAGGCAAAGATCTCTGCGTTCTGGCGCCGGGAGTGGGTGTCATGGAGGGCCTCCTCCTCCTGCCGCAGATCCAGCAGGGCCTCCAGCTCCCCCGAGGACCAGGATGGGGCCCTTCTTTTTCTGGCCCTGGGGGCCTCCTGCGCTGGGGCTGCGGATGGCTGATCCTCCCCCCCCCCCCCGGAGCTGCTATTGTGCTTGGGGGGTGTCTGCTGGACAGCAGGGGCCATGTGGCAGAGCTCTGGCCAGAGGTCTGAGGAAGGCTCCTGCCGCATGAGCTCAGCAGCCTGCGTCTGCTTTAAGGGGGCTCAGGTTACCAAGAAGTCCAGGGAGATGACTGTGGCTACGGAGTCTCCAAGCGTCCATAGGGCTTTTTTCCGTTTAGCCTGCTTTTGCGCAAAACGTTTTAGCTGCCTGTCTACACTGGCCCTTTTGCGCAAAAACATTTGCGCAAGAGGGCTTTTTCCCGAGCGGGAGCGTCATTGTATTTGCGCAAGAACACTGACGATCATACATTAGAGCATCAGTGTTCTTGCGCAAATTCAGGCAGCCAGTCTAGACACACCCAAGGGGTGTTGTTTTGGCTTCCCCATTCACTCAGCAACAACGCTTCTTGTACCCAAGCTAAAGATCCCTGCATTACCCAAAATCCTGTGGGGTTTGCTCATCGTGTGGTTTACCAGTGAATGACTGTGGTGTGAAAGTGGGGATAGGGGGTGCTGAACCTGGGGGCATATGAGGATGGCAGCTTAAAGTCCTGTTTAATCCAACCCACTGAGTCAAAAGGGCACATGAGGGTGCAGTGTGGCATTGCTGTTAACCCAGCCTGCTGAATCCAGGGACATATGACGGGTCAACTTGTGAGTGCTGATTACCCAGTCCTTTCAGGTGTGCTCTGTTAGTGGGTTTGCGTGTCTGTGTGTGTTGCTAAGGTGGGAAGAACCCCATCCTGAGGAACCTAGTTCCTGCAGGAGAGCTCCTGTGGGAGGGGGAATTGACAGCAGGGCGAGAATTCAGCTCTATCTCAGAGCACAAATAAGCACAAGCAGCACACTGATAGAATTGAGAACCTTCCCCAGTCCCATAAGTGTTACAGCAAAGACTCCTGCCCTGCGGGCTGAGATGGCCGAAATTGAAATTTGCAGGCCAAAAACGCCCCCCGGAATGTGGAGGCTGAAATCGACCTGAGCAGGCTGAAAATGCCCTCTTGGTCTGCGATTGTCATAATCAACCTCTGGAGTCCGAAAATACACCCCCGGGTATCGGAATCCAAACTCCAATTTCGCAGCCCGAAAACGCCCCACTGGCACGCAGGGCCTGAAATCGACCTCCGCAGACCGAAAACACGCCCCCGGGATGCCGAGCCTGAAATCGACTTTTGGAGGCCGAAAACACGCCCCCTGGGCTATGATGGACAAAATTGACCGCCACAGGCCGAAAACGCTCCTATGGTCTGCGATGGCCACAATCAACGATCGCAGGGTGAAAACACCTGCCCCCGGGCTGCGATGGCTGAAATAGATCTTTGCAGGCCAAAAATGCTACCCCTGGGCTGCAATGGCCAAAATTGACCTCAGCAGTCTGAAAACAACGCCCCCCCCTTCCCCCCCGCATTGTGGAGGCCGAAATCGACCTCTGGAGACAGAAAATGCCCCCCCCCCGGGCTGCGACGGCCGAAATCGACCTCCGGAGCCCAAAAACGGCCCCCCTGGGCTGCGACGGCCAAAATCGATCTCCAAGGCAGAAAATGGCCCCTGGACTGTGATGGCTGAAATTGACCTCTGGAGTCTAAAAAAGCCCCTCCAGGCTGAGATTGCCGAAATTGACCTGAGAAGTTAATTTCGGCCATCGCAGCCCGGGGGGGCATTTTCGGGCTCCTGGGGTCGATTTCGGCCTTTGCAGCACGGGGTGGAGGGGGGGGGCGTTCTTGGGTTCCGGGGGTCAATCTCAGACGTCACAAACCAGACGGGCATTTTCGGACTCCGGAGGTCGATTTCGACCTTTGCAGGCCAGGGGGGCTTTTTCGGTCTCCGGGGATCGATTTTGGCCATTCCAACCCGGGGGGGGGGTGTTTTCGGGTTCCGGAGGTCGATTTTGAACGTCGCAGCCTGGGGGGGGGCATTTTTGGGTTCTGGAGGTCTATTTCGGCATTCACAGCCCGGGGGCGTTTTCAGGCTCTGGAAGCCTATTTCAGCCTTCGCAGCCCGGGGGGGGGGGGGGGCTTTTTCAGGCTCCGGAGGTCAATTTCAGCCATTCCAGCCCGGAGGGGTGTTTTTGGGCTCTGGAGGTCTATTTCGGCCTTCTCAGCCCGTGGGGGCTTTTTCGGACTCCGGAGGTCGATATTGGCCGTTCCAGCATGGGGGGGGGACATTTTAGGCCTCTGGAGGTCGATTTTGGCTATCGCAGCCCGGAGCGGCATTTTCGGGCTCCGGAGGTCGATTTTGGCCTCTGCAGTCCAGGGAGGCGGTTTTGGGCTCTGGAGGTGGATTTGGGTCTTCGCAGCCCGGAGGGGTGTTTTCAGGCTCTGGAGGTCTATTTTGGCCTTCGCAGTCCGTGCGGGCTTTTTCGGGCTCCGGGGGTCGATTTCGGCTGTCGCAGCCCGGGGGGGCGTTTTTGCGCTCCGCAGGTTGATTTTGGCCTTTGAAGCATGGAGGGCATTTTGGCCTTCGGGGGTCGATTTCGGCCAGCGCAGCCCCGGGGGGGGGGCGGTTTTGTGCTCTGGAGGTTGAGTTCGGCCTTCGCAGCCTGGGGGGGGGCGCTTTCCAGCTCCGGAGCTTAATTGCAGCCGTCGGAGCCTGGGGAGCGTATTCGGCCTCCGGAGTTCGAATTTGGCCGTCGCAGCCCGGGGGAGCGTTTTTAGGTTCCAGAGGTCGATTTCAGCAGTTGCCGTTCAGAGGGGCTCTTTTGGCCTCCGGGGGTCAATTTCGGCCATTCCAGCCCAGGGGAGCGTTTTCGGCCTCAGAGGTCGATTTCAGCCTTGGCAATCCAGGCGGGCGTTTTCAGGTTCTGGGGGTTGATTTCGGCCGTCGCAGCCCGATGGGACGTCTTCCTGCTCCGGGGTCGATTTCGGCCTTCACAGCCCGAGGGGGCGTCCAGAGGTCGATTTCAGCCTTCGCAGCCCGGGGAGAGCATTTTCGTCCTCTGGAGGTCAATTTCGGCTGTCACAGCCCGGGGCGGGGGTGTTTTCAGACTCTGGAGGTCAATATTGGCCTTCGCAGTCTGGGGGGGAGGGATTTTCAGACTCCAGAGGTCGATTTTGGCCATCGCAGCCAGGGGGTAGTTTTCGGGTTGCGGAAGTCGATTTCAGTCTTCGCAGCCCGGAGGGGGCGTTTTTGGCCTCCAGAGGTCGATTTCAGCCTTTGCAGCCTGCGGGGCCATTTTCACCCTCCAGAGGTCGATTGTGGCGGTCACAGGCTGAGGTAGCATTTTTGGGCTCCAGAGGTCGATTTCGGCGTTCGCAGCCCGAGGGTGTGCTTTTGGCTTCCGGTCATCAATTTCCACCCTCGCAGCCCGTGGGAGCATTTTCGGGGTCCGGAGGTGGATTTTGGGAGTCACAGCCTGGGGGGCAGGGGGAGGGGCATCTTCTGACTCCAGGGGGAAATTTTAGCTGCCGCAGCCCAGAACTGAATTTTTCGACTCCTGAGGTCGATTTGACTACCTCACCCATGGCAGGAGGGTGTTTTCGGCCCTTGATGCCGGGGGGGCGTTCTCGACCTGCGGAGGTCATTTTCTCCCCTGCAAGCCGGGAGGCGTTTTCTGCCTCCGTATGTCAATTTCGTCTCCGGCAGCCTGGGAGAGCATTTCTGGACTCCAGCATTCTATTTTGACAACCTCAGCCAGGATAGGAGCAGTGTTTTCGGACTGCAGCGTGCAATTTTGGCCCTCGAAGGCGGGGGGGGGGGACGTTCTAGGCCACTTTCTGCCCTCCAAAGCCGGGGTCATTTTCTGCTTCGTAGTGGGACACTCGAACGTATAACAAAGCGTGACCCTTCGTCCAGTACATCGCAGAACAAAAATACTCACAAACTCTATACACTTAATCATGCCGTCTCTTACTGGAAGTTTAGTTGGAGACCGTTTTCCACGCAGTCGAGGGGCGCTCAGCATATGTGCTTTGGCTTGGAGTACCGGAATGTACACCACTGCCGCAGTTTCCAAAATATGGCATTTGCTTGCGAGCCAGCTTTACAATCAACTGCTGCCTCCGAGTTCATGAAACGCCTGTCCCATCACGTAGCGAATTCCGCAACGGGCCTCATGATGGAGAGCGCCTCGAGACATGCTTGCCTGAAGAAAGCCTACTCGTTCCCAACATTTCAGGACGACAGTGCCACATGCTCAATACCTTGAATTGAGCCCCCCGCTCCTGGAGGAATTTTTTTGGAGAGCGTTGTCAACTCATCCAAGGGTTTCCGAGAACTGTGCTTTTTTGCCCTTGCCTGAATATAACGAACTAACTTGTCAGTCCTATAATCGGTTACCCGGAGAGAAACTTCTTAAAGCAAATGCGTACATGGCCTCAGAAATGCATAGCTGGAAAGACGACCCCGAATGATACACCCCCCTAAGGCTTTATCTTGTTTCCCCCCAAATGATTTATCCTAGGCTTCTAGGTTTTTCGCTTTATTTCTTCTGCACATGCCTGGCCTGTCATTTTGGCGAGCGGGTGAGCCACTTGGAGGCGTAGGCATCCGGGCATGTGACGCCACCTCAAATAAAATATTCACACAGTCGAAATGCTCATGACATCACAAATACAATTTTCACAAAATCGATATATGAGAGCACTTGCTCTCCTAAAGGAAGATTATTTGCGGGCATTTTTGACCTGACTTTAGTGCGGTTCAAACAATGTGCTTTCGAGAGCGTTGCCTGAGAGGCCTTACATGATGTTTCCTTGGGTGACGTTTGTGCGTCACTCACACAAACACGCAGAGTGTACTACACGGCATGAATATCCAGTCACACGACCTAGGGACGTCTGCAAATCTCTTCACTTCAGAGCTCGGCGTGGGACATCCTAAAGGGCATAAAGCGTCATCCTTCGTCCAGTGAAGCTCAGAAGAAAACTACTCACAAGCTCTATACGCTTAGTCCTGCCGCCTCTTACTGGACGTTTAATTGGAGACGGTTGGCCACGCAGTCGAGTGGCACTCAGCATATGTGCTTTGGCTTGGAGTGCCGCAATGTACACTGCTGCCGCAGTTTCCAAAGAATGGCATTTGCTTGCGCGCCAGTATTACAATCAACTGCTTCCTCCGGAATGCATGAAGCGCCTGTCCCTTCACCTAGCGAACTCCGCAACTCTCCTCATGATGGAAAGCGCCTCGAGACATGCTTACCTGAAGAAAGCCTAGTCTTTCCCAACATTTCAGGACTACAGTGCCACATGCTCAATATGTTGACTGGAGTCCCCTCCTGGAGGAATTATTTTGGCGAGAGTTGTCAACTCATCCGGGGGGGGGTTCCGAGAACTGTGCTGTTTTGGCGTTGCCTGAATCTACCGCACTAAGTCGGCAGTCCTCTATTAGGTTCCCCCGAGAGACACTTCTACCTACTTAGTGCGGTCCCAGGGAACAGGCCGACCAGGGGATCCTCCCCCTGCTCCTCCCAGGGCTTACACACGGCCAGCACCAAGTTCTCCCTGTCCCAGTACGGCTTCATCATGTTAACATGATACACCTGCTGGCCACGCATCCGGCCTGTTAGCTCCACCACATAGTTCACCTCGTTCAGCTGCTTAACAACCTTGAAAGGGCCGTCCCAGCGGCTTGCAGCTTATTCTTCCGCACGGGAATTAGGACCATCACCTGGTCCCCGGTAGTGTAGGCACGGGCCCGTGCATTGCGGTCGTACCAGACCTTCTGCTTCCTCTGGGCCCTGCTCAGGTTCTCTCTGGCCAGGCCCATGAGCTCGGCAAGTAGTTCCCGGAATGTCAGGACGTATTCCACGACCGGCTTCCCCTCCGGGGAGACCTTCCCCTCCCACTCATCTCTCAATAAGTCCAGGGGGCCCCTCACTCGCCTCCCATATAACAACTCGAACGGTGAGAACCCCGTGGACTCCTGGGGCACCTCCCTGTATGCAACCAGCAGGTGGGGTAGGTACTTGTCCCAGTCCTGAGGGTGTTTGTGCATAAAGGTCCTTAGCATCTGCTTCAGAGTCCCATTGAACCTCTCCACCAACCCGTTGGTCTGGGGGTGATACGCCGAGGCCCAGGTGTGCTGGACCCCACACTTCTCCCACAAGCACCGGAGCAGGGCCGACATGAAGTTAGATCCCTGGTCCGTGAGAACCTCCTGGGAGAACCCCACCCTGCTGAAAATGGTCAGCAGTGCGTCTGCCACAATAGAGGGTAGGGCCACGGCCTCGGGGTAGCGGGTGGCAAAGTCCACCACCACAAGGATGTATTTCTTCCCCGTTCGGGTTGCTCTGTTGAAGGGCCCCACAATATCCATCGCCACCTTCTGGAAAGGCTCCTCTATGATGGGCAGAGGTCTCAATGCAGCTTTCTTCCTATCTTGGGCCTTCCCCACCCGCTGGCAGGAGTTGCAGGACCGGCAGTACCGCTGCACGGCCGCAAATATCCCCGGCCAGTAGAAGTTTTGGAGCAGCCTCAGCCGCGTGCGCCAGATCCCCTGGTGTCCCGAGAACAGGATGTCATGGGCCAGGTATAGCAGCTTGTGGCGATACCTTTGGGGGACCACCAGCTGCCGCTCGAGCCCTCACTCCCCTACCTTCCCGGGGGGAAGCCATTCCCGGTACAGAAATCCCCTCTCCCACCGGAACTTCTCCTGGCAATCTCCCCCCAGAGGTTGAGCTGCGCCCAGGTCGGCCCGGTCCCTCAGGGCCTGCAAGGAGGGATCTGCCCGCACCTCCGCCTGGAATTCAGCAGCTGGTGCTGGGACAGGGGCATGTTCCCCCCCACTGCCTCAGTCCGACTCCATGTCTGCTGGGATGAGGCCCTGGGCCCCCTGTTGGGGAACCTCCTCGAGTTCCGGGGTGCCAGCCCCTCGCTGGCTCTGGCTACGGGTGGTGACCAGAGTCCTGTGGGGTCCGTCTGGCCACTCCTGTAGATCACCCCCCATCAGCACCTCCGTGGGCAAGTGCGGGTACACCCCCACTTCCTTGGGGCCCTCCTTGGACTCCCATTTCAGATGCACCCTGGCTAGGGGTACCTTAAATGGGGTCCTGTCTATGCCCCTCAGGGTCAGCTGAGTGTTGGGTAGCATACGGTCTGGGGCCACTATGTCGGGTTGGGCCAGTGTCACCTCCGCCCCCATGTCCCAGAAACCCGTCACCTTCATACCATCCACCTCCAGGGGTACGAGGCACTCGCTCTGCAGGGGCCGCCCTGCCCCCACCCGGTACACAGAGAAATCCACCTCCCGAGTGTTAGATCGCCCATGGGAGGTGCACTGAGCATCCTTCCCCCCACTCTGAGCTGAGGTTTCCCTGACAGCCCCTGCCTCTGGGGCAGCCTGCCCTTCCTCCAGCCCCAGCCAGTTAACCCTGGAAAGTCCCAGGTCATGGGACCTGTTCTTGTGCCTGGTGCAATGAGCTCTCTTGTGGCCTCATTGCCCACAGCGATGGCAGGTTAGGTTCTGTGGGCCCTTTTGGGTCGGCTCTGCCCGGGCCCTGGCTGGTTTTCTGGGGCACCGTTGACTGGTCCTGGTCCCTGGGGCTCGCCTTGGAGGTGCCTCTCTCCGTCGCTCAGCCGAGAACCGGTCTCTGCGCGATTCCCTTTCTCTCCGGGACTCCCGTTCACACCCGGACCGGCTCTCCGTGAACTCATCCACCAGCCTCCTAGCTTCCTGGGGGTTCTCTGGACTTCGGTCCTTGAGCCACAGCCTCAGGCTGGGTGTGCATGCTTCATAGAACTGCTCCATCATGACCATGAGCTTGAGCAGGTCCTCTGCGGTCTGGGCTCTGACTCCAGACACCCACTTGCGGCAGTATTGCACCAGGCGGGAGGCCATATCCACATAGGTCTCCCGTGGCCCCTTCTGCACCCCCCCCGGAACTTCTTCCTGTACATCTCGGGGGTGAGCCCAAACTTGTGCAGCAGGGCCTCCTTGACTCGGTTATAATCCCCTGGCTGTAGGTCCTCCAGCTGATTGAGCACCCCTGCAGCCTCCTGCTTCAGTGCGGGGATGAGCTCCTGTAGCCAGTCAGCTGGGGGGAACCCGTTGCAGTCCACAGGCCCTCTCAAAGGAGCTGAGGAACCTGTCTATGTCACCCACGTCCTTCAGTTGGGCCACCACGAGCTTCTCCAAGCGTCTGGCCGCTCGGGGCCCGTCCACACTCGGCGCAGCCGGGGCCCTAACGCTTCTCCGCTCTGCCATGGCTAGCTCATGCTGTCGCTGCTCTCTGCGGTCCTGGACTTCCAATTCCTTCATCTGCAGCTGGATCTCCAGCCTCCGCAGCTCCGCTGGGTTGGACCCTCCTCTGGGTGGACTACGGTTTGCAGGGTTCCCCTGGGAGGCTGTCCCGTCTCTCCGGTGGGTTCCAGTGCTCTGCCCACCCTCAGAGCCTGACACGCTCCCAGGGGGGGTCTGGCTGCTCCCCACTGGGACAGGATCCCAGCCCTGTGGCTGGTCATTCTCTTCCAGCCGGGCAATCAGCTGGGCCTTGGTAGCGTTCCGCACAGGCAAGCCCCTCTCTCTGCACAGCTTCACCAGCTCTGCCTTCAGGAGTTGGGTGTAGGCCATCTCCCCGCTGGTCCCCTCGGTGCAGACTCACCAGTCTAGTGCTGCTGTGCCCCACGATTCTCAGGAACCGCTTCTGTCTGTCTCCAGCACGCCTGGCACTAAGGCCCTTGCTTCTACTGCGCCTTGTCATTTGCTGCTGAGAGCTCCATCCGCAGGGTGCAGTGCATCCCGCTCCTGACACCACTGTGGCGGCGCGTCGGGGTCCCCGACTCCTGCACCCCCGTAATGGCACGGACAGACTCCACCAGCCAGTAGAATAGAGGGAGTTTATTGCTTCTCCAGGATACAGCACAGCATAGATGTCATCTGGTTACAGGAACCGGGCCTAGGATGCCTCAGCCCCCCTTGAGATGGGGGATGCTGGGCCCCTAAATTCCAGCCCCTCTGGGCCTAGGCTGTCTCCTCCATGATCCCAGACAGAAAACTAACTCACTCACTTCCAGCCCTGCCCCCAGCCAGGGCTGGCCTTGCCCCCTTCCTTTCCATTGTTCCGCTCCATGGGAGATACCTGTCTGACGAGTTTCGAAGCCCCCTTGCATAATGACTCATCCCCTGCCCTGCTGGGCCGTGCTGCAGACAGCAGACAGTGGAGGTCACTGACAACCCACTGCCCAGCATAGCAACCAGCAAGGTACCCACACTACGTCACAGGGGGAAACAAGATAAAGCCTTAGGGGGTATATCGTTCGGGGTCGTCTTTCCAGCTATGCATTTCTGAGGCCATGTAAGCATTTGCTTTAAGAAGTTTCTCTCCGGATAACCGATTAGAGGACTGCCGAGTTAGTGCGGTAGATTCAGGCAAGGGCAAAAAAGCACAGTTCTCGGAAACCCTTGGATGAGTTGACAACGCTCTCCAACAAAATTCCTCCAGGAGGGGGGGGGGGTCTCAGTTCAACGTATTGAGCATGTGGCACTGTCATCCTGAAATGTTGGGAATGAGTAGGCTTTCTTCGGGCAAGCATGTCTCGAGGCGCTCTCCATCATGAGGCCCGTTGCGGAATTCACTGTGATGGTACAGGCGTTCCATGAACTCGGAGGCAGCAGTTGATTGTAAAGCTGGCTCGCAAGCAAATGCCATTCTTTGGAAACTGCGGCAGTGGTGTATATTGCGGCACTCCAAGCCAAAGCACATATGCTGAGTGCCCCTCGACTGAGTGGCCAACGGCCTCCAGTTAAACATCCAGTAAGCGAGGGCATGATTAAATGTATAGTGCTTGTGAGTATTTTTCTCCTGAGCTGTACTGGACGCTTTATACCCGTTAGATGTCCCACGCCAAGCTCGGAAGTGACGAGATTTGCAGCCGTCCATCTGTCATGTGACTGGATATTCATGCCGTGAGGGCGACTCTGTGTGTGAGTGTGTGTTTGTGTGTGAGTGAGACAAAAAGGTTCACCCAAGGAAACGTCATGTAAAGCCTTTCAGGCAACGCTCTCGAAAGCACATCGGTTGAAACGCACTAGAGTCAGGTCAATAATGCCTGCAAATAATCTTCCTTTAGGAGAGCAAGTGCTCCCATAGATCGATTTTGTGAAAGCGTTATGTAAGCGCTATTAGGTTCCCCCGAGAGACACTTCTTAAAGCGAATGCTTACACGGGCTCAGAAATGCATAGCTGGAAAGACGACCCCGAACGATAAACCCCCAAAGGCTTTATCTTGTTCCCCCCCCCATGACTTATCCTAGGCTTCTAGGTTTTTCGCTCACTTTCTTCTGCACATAGCTATCCTCTATGTTGGCGAGCGGGTGAGCCACTTTGAGGAGTAGGCATCCGGGCATGTGACGCCACCTCGAATAAAATATTCACACAGTCGAAATGCTCATGACATCACAAATACAATTTTTACAAAATAGATATATGAGAGCACTTGCTCTCCTAAGGGAAGATTATTTGCGGGCATTTTTGACCTGACTCTAGTGCGTTTCAACCTATGTGCTTTCGAGAGCGTTGCCTGAAAGGCCTTACATGACGTTTCCTTGGGTGAAGTTGTTTTCCTCTCTCTCTCTCTCTCTCTCACACACACACACACACACACACACACAGTCTCTCTCTCTCTCTCTCTCTCTCTCTCTCCCTGTCTCTCTCTCTCTCTCTCTCTCTCTCTCTCCACTACACCGCATGAATAGCTCGTCAATTTATTAGGTAGTTAGTGTTTCTTTGTTTTTTCCTTCTCCCCCTTTGGGGGGTGAGGAATGCCAGGGCCGCAAGGCTTTAAGGCATGCGCTGTCTGTGCAAAGTTCATGCCCAAAGGAGACCCTCATGACAGTTGTCTGAAGTTTCTGGGTGAGGGCCATCTTACCAACGCTTGTAAGATCTGCAAGTCGTTTAAACCCCGCACTAAGAGGGAGAGAGTCTAGCCTAAAACTTCTCATCATGGAGGCGGCTTTACAGCCGGCACCGGCTGGGCACTCTGCAGTGCGCAGTGCACTGGTGTCCACGTGAGATGCCCTATCTCGGGACCAGCCCTCGGAGTCGAGGGCCTGGCACCGGTCTCACGCTCCGGCACTGAAAAGGTCAAGAATGTCTCGCGGCAGGTCTCCAAGCCGAAAGTCCAAGTCGAGCCTACACCATGGTACTGAATCTCCGGTGCGCACGTCCTCATCCACCACGGTGCGGCATAAGCGAGTGGGATGTCCATCTAGTCCAGGGCAGCTACACTTGCACCGCCCCTCCACGCCATACATCTTTGAGGCGTCCCATGACCTTATTAGCCTCACTACCTCCCCTCCGTCGTCGGCTGAGGCGGAAGGGTCAAGATCACCTACGCCGGAGGCCGTGTTGGCACTGGCTTCACCACCGCACCGGCATGACCGAACGGCACCAGTCACGTATGCAGAGGGAGTGTCCCCGGTGGGACCAGAACCACTTGCCTCCGTATCGGTGCCAGCATCGACGCAGGTCTCTGGGCTTCACTCGGCGCTCGACTGGGCTCAACCTCCCTCGGTGCTGGGACCCCTTCCAGACTCTGTTTTGGCTGCACTGGTGCCGTATCACCCTGGCCTCGTGATGACGTCTTCGGCACCATCTTCGGACCCTTCAGCATCAGCTTCTTCAGCACCGATGCACGTTTCAGCACCGTCACAGGCACCGGCATCGACCCTGTGGGTCACGCTGGTACCGCCATCGCCCGTGATGTCGGCTTCTTCGGGGTTCGTATCACAACCGATACCGATACCGACTACGGCACCACAGACATGTTCCGTGTCAGCACCACAACTGGCACCGGGGTCGGTTCTCCTGGCACCAACTCCACTCCAGGCACCGGCTCCACTCACGGCACCAGGACTGTTCTCCCGGTACTGCACCAGGAACCGCAACAGGCACAGACGCAGGCACCGGCACCGGGACCAGTTTTCCCGGTGCTGACACATCTGCATCGAGCGCACGTGGGGAAACCCGAGTCCATGGCCAGGTTTGCTCCCCCATCGGTGGCAGCACATTCGTCATCTGCGCCTCCCTGGCCTGAGTCTAATTACTCGTCTGATTCTGATGCGGCATCGTTCAGGTCAGGGTCCTCGGCAGCTTCCTCAACTCATAGATCTCGTTCCCGGCACCGGTGTGATCGTTCGTGGGTGCAGTAGACTTGGCCGCCTCAGCTGCAATGGCCCTTTTGGACACCGTGGGCTTACCACCAGTGGCAGGGGCCTGTGCCCTCCTCTGTGGTGTCTGGTGCCTCAGGGCACCGAGCGCAACCATCGTTGTCGCTGTCAAGACCTTCTCCCTCCCCACAGAGGTCGGTTGCTATGGACGTCGCTGCTGAGCCACAGGCCTCAGTACTGGAGCCGCTTCCGCAAGCGGTGCCACCTGTCCAGCTGGAGCCTCAACCAGTTCCTGCGCTGGGCCTGGCACCGGTCCAGGAGTCATCGTCATCATCGTCACTGGACGAAGCTTTGGCGGATCCTGCACTGGCGTTGTCTACTATGGATGCCCGTGCGCATCAGGAGCTGTTTAGGTGTCTGGCCTGCAATCTGGGTGTCCCAGTGGAGCCAGTAGTGGAGGACACGGACCCCATGATTGACATCTTCTCGGACGATGCACCCGCCCGCTTGGCTTTGCCACTTAATAAAACTGTGGCCAAGATTACCAATGCCCTGTGGCAGACCCTGGCAACCTTGACCCCTATCTTAAAGGAAGACGAGAGGCGCTACTACGTCCCCCAGTTGGGACCTGAACACCTGTACTCCCAGCCCGTTCCTGGGTCCTTCGTCGTCCAGGCTGTGGCCCAAAAAGAGAGGGTCCCCCAGCCGGGGCCATCCCCGAAAGCTAGGGAGCCCAAGCGCCTTGACCTGATGTGCCGTAGGGTGTATGCCACTGTTGGGGTGCAACTCTGCATTGCTAATCAGCAAGTGATGCTGAGCCGCTATGCTTTTAATACCTGGCAGGCCGTGGATAAGTTCAAGGACAAGCTGCCTGCTGAGGCCCATCAGGAGTTTGCGGCCATGACCTCTGAGAGCAGAACCATTGCCCGCACGGCCCTCCAGGCTTCCCTGGACGCTGTCGACTCTGCAGCCCGCACCATGCTGTCAGGTGTGGTTATGCGCCGTGGTGGCTGGCTGCAGGTGTCCGGAATACCTCTGGACGTCCAAACCATGATCCAGGACTTGCCGTTTGATGGGAAAGCCTTGTTTTCGGCGCACACGGACTCCAGGCTCCATATGTTCAAGGACACGAGGTCTACCCTATGGTCCTTGGGGATTCACACACCGGCCCCCCAGTGTCGTCAGCTGCCCTACAGACAGCAGGGGACAATGCAGTCCCAGGTCCCCCGTGGGGATTACTGGAGACGCTGTCCTCGTACTCCCAGTGGGGGTGCGGGGGCGGCTGCGGGCCCGTCTTCCACAAGGGGTTGTCGACGCCGCCCAAGAGGGAACAACCCTCGTGGGGCTGGTCAAGGTCCCTCCCAGCAGTCCAAGCACCCGTTTTGACGGGGTGCTAGAGGGTCGCGCACCTCCCTCCCTCCCTGGCCCCCCCGTTTGGGGCCAGGTTATCCCGGTTTGCCCACGCCTGGGCAGGAATCACGACCAACGCCTGGGTCCTAAAGATAGTCAGGTGTGGCTATACCATCCCCTTTCTGGGCTCGCCCCCTTCCAACCTGCCTGCCCTGTCCCCTTTCAAGGACACCTCTCACGAAGGCACGCTCCGCCAAGAGGTGCTGGCGCTTCTCGAAAAGGGAGCTGTGGAGAGGGTCCCCCCACATCTGGAGGGCAAGGGGTTTTATTCCCGATATTTAGTTGTCCCGAAACCCAAGGGCGGGGTTCGTCCCATCTTAGATCTCAGGGACCTCAACAAGGCGGGCGTGAAGGCCAGGTTAAGCATGGTAACCCTAGCTTCTGTTATCCCGGTTTTACAGTTAGGAGACGGGTACGCAACCCTCGATCTCAAGGACGCTTACTTCCATGTGGCAATAAGACCCAGCCACAGGAGGTCTCTCCATTTTATTGTTTCCCGATGCCACTTCCAATTTACAGTGCTCCCATTTGGCCTTTCAACAGCACCCAGGGTCTTTACAAAATGCATGGCAGTTGTAACGGTGTTCCTCCGCAAAAAAGGGGTACACGTTTTTCTGTACCTAGACGACTGGCTGATCCATGGCCGCTCCTACGAGCAAGTAGAGGCCCATGTTTCCCTCACAAGGGCTCTCTTCGTAAGGCTGGGACTCATGCTAAATGAAGAAAAGTCATCATTGACTCCTTCTCGACACCTCGAATTTGTAGGAGCCCTCCTGGACTCCAGGGTGGCAAGAGCACTCCTTCCCAGGGCCAGGTTTCTATCCATAGTGGAGCTGGTCTCTGAGTTAACCTGGTTCCCCATCACGACAGCCCGGGTCTGCTTGAGGCTGCTGGGACACATGGCGGCGTGTACGTATATGGTACGCCATGCTCGAATGAGGCTCAGGCCTCTGCAGGCCTGGTTGGCAAGGGCATTCAACCAGACCAGGGATCTCTGGGACATGGTTCTCATGGTGCCGCCGGAGGTGATAGCCTCCCTACAATGGTGGATCCAGGAGGCGGTGGTGTGCAGCGGGGTTCTGTTCTCTGTACCTCCCCCCTCACTTACACTGGTCACAGATGCTTCCGACCTGGGTTGGGGAGCACACCTGGGGTGTCACAGGACCCAGGGCTTATGGTCCCTAGCAGAGCGGGCTCTGCACATAAATGTCCGGGAGCTCAGGGCTGTCAGGAGAGCCTGCGAGGCCTTCCTGTCGAAGCTGTCTCGCTGCTCTGTCCTGGTGCGCCTGGACAACATGGCGGCTGTGTTTTACCTCAACAGGCGAGGGGAGCCCGGTCGCCTCCCCTTTGCTGTGAGGCCCTGTGCCTCTGGGACCTGTGTGTAGAGCACAACATAGTTTTGCAGGCAGAGTACCTGCCGGGGTGCAAAAACTTGCTGGCCGATGCTCTGAGCAGGTCCTTCAGAGCCCACGAATGGTCTCTCAAGGATTTGGCCCTTCGTCAGGTCTTCCACGGTGGGGTTGTCCCCTAGTAGACCTGTTTGCCTCGGCATGCAACACCAAGTGCCGGAGTTACTGCTCCCTGTTGGGGCTGGGGGCACACTCCAGGGGGGATGCCATGACCATGCTATTGCCGGCGGGCATCCTCTATGCTTTCCCTCCGTTTCCTCTAATTCCCAGGGTTCTGACCAGGGTCAAGACCTTCAGGTCCACGGTCATCCTGATAGCCCCTCGCTGGCCCAGGCAATTCTGGTTCCCTATCCTGGTGGACATGCTCAGCAAGGAGCCTATAATGCTCCCGCCGGTTCGGGATCTCCTGACCCAACCATGGGACGGGGGGGGACCATGGTTCACCCGAATCTCAGCTCTCTCCACCTAATGGCCTGGTTTAGCCATGGCTGACCCAACCGGAAAGGGAATGTTCCCAGGAGGTACAGATGGTGCTCCTAAGTAGCAGGAAACTGTCTACCAGGCGGTCGTACGCAGCCAAGTGGCGGCGGTTCTCGTCTTGGGCGTCCAGAAGGGGAGTGCACCCGTCCTGTGCACCTGTCCCGTCCATTCTGGACTAACTCTTTGAACTTAGGTCCAGTGGCCTCTCTACCTCCTCCATCAAAGTCCACGTGGCATCCCTCTCCATGTTGGTTCGTCAGGAGTCTCTCTCTGTTTTCTGACCCTGTAGTAAAAAGGTTCCTTAAGGTTTTGGATAAGTTGTATCCCTCAGTTAGACCCCCTCTCCCCGCTTGGGATCTTAACCTTGTGTTGTCTGGACTTGTGTCGCCCCCCTTTGAGCTGCTGGCCACGTGCTCGTTGAAGCACCTCTCTATGAAGGTTGCATTCATTGTGGCCATCACCTCGGCTCGCAGGGTCTCCGAGCTGAGGGCGTTAACTGTGAACCTGCCCTACCTAGTGTTTTCTGACAATAATGTGAGGCTCTGCCCTCACCCGGCTTTCCTCCCCAAGGTGGTGTCACTGTTTCATTTCTCCCAAGAAATTTACCTCCCGGTTTTCTTTCCAAAGCCCCACGCCTCCCCTAAGGAGCAAGTACTCCATTCCCTGGATGCTAGACGTGCGCTAGCCTTTTATATTGATAGGACCAAGCCCTTTCATAAATCCACACAATTGTTTATTGCTGTCGCTGACAGAATGAAAGGGCTTCCCATATCGACCCAAAGGTTGTCCATTTAGGTCACAGGGTATATTAGGGAGTGTTATGCCTTGGCCGGGAAGGTCCTGCCCCGGGTTACAGCACATTCCACCAGGGCGCAGGCGTCCTCTGTAGCTTTTGGGGCGCAGGTTCCAATCACCGAAATCTGCAGGGTGGCCACGTGGTTGTCGCTCCATACCTTTACGGCACACTACATGCTGGCACAGCAGGCTAGGGAGGACGCAGGGGTGGGATCTGCGGTCCTCAGCTCTGTATTGTAAATATGTTGGTTTATTTGTACACATTGCACTTTTTCTACAGCTTTTTCTGTGTTCAGTTAGTTGAATAAATATGTTTGAATTGTTCAACTGTCGTGGACTTCTATTTCTGAGTGCTCCGACCCCTCCTCCTTGATGTGGGTTGGCTTGGAAGTCACCTGATTCAAATGGACATGAGCAACCACTAGAAGAAGAAAAGAATGGTTACTTACCTGGAACTGTTGTTCTTCAAGATGTGTTGCTCATGTCCATTCGATTTCCCCCCCTACCTCCCCTTCATCAGAGTGTCCGGCAAGAAGGAACTGAGGTGGGGGAGCGCTGGCAGGGGTACTTATGCCCCGCCATGGCAGCACCACTCCAGGGGGCGCCCTGTTGGCGCTACGGGTACCGCTAGGGAAAACGCTCCAGAAGACGCGGTGCATGCGGTGCGCACACCTGATTCGAATGAACATGAGCAACACATCTTGAAGAACAACAGTTACAGGTAAGTAACTGTTCTTTTCACACAGTCGAAATGCTCATAACATCACAAATACAATTTTCACAAAATTGATATATGACAGCACTTTCTCTCCTAAAGGAAGTTTATTTGAGGGTATTTTTGAACTCCCTCTAGGGCATTTCAACTGATGTGCTTTAGAGTGCGTTGCCTGAAAGGCCCTACATGACGTTTCCTTGGGTGAAGCTTTTTCACTCACACACACACACAAAGAGTCTACTACATGGCATGAATATCCAGTCACACTACCTAGAGACGGCTGCAAATCTCGTCACTTCAGAGCTCAGCGTGGGACATCCTAATGGGTATAAAGCGTGATCCTTCGTCCAGTACAGCTCAGAAGAAAAATACTCACAATCGCTAATGCACTTAATCATGCTGTCTCTTACTGGAAGTTTAATTGGAAACCGTTTTCTGCGCAGTCGAGGGGCACTCAGCATATGTGCTTTGGCTTGGAGTGCCGCAATGTACACCACTGCCACAGTTTCCAAAGTATGGCATTTGCTTGCAAGCCAGTTTTTCAATCAAATGCTTCCTCTGAGTGCATGAAACGCCTGTCCCATCATCGAGCGAACTCCGCAACTCTCCTCATGATGGAGAGCGCCTCGAGACGTGCTTACCTGAAGAAAGCCTATTCGTTCCCAACATTTCAGGACGACAGTGTCACATGCTCAATATGTTGAATGGAGTCCCCCCCACACACACACACACTCCCTACTACACGGCACGAATATCCGGTCACACGACCTAGAGACGGCTTCAAATCTGGTCACTTCAGAGCTCGGCATGGGACGTCCTAACGGGCATAAAGCGTAATCCTTTGTCCAGTACAGCTCAGAAGAAAAATACTCACAAGCTCTAAGGCCCTATGTGACATTTCCTTGGGTGAAGCTTTTTCACTCACACACACAGAGACACACACAGTCTACTACATGGCATGGCTATCGTGTCACATGATCTAGTTAACTCGGCAAATATCCAGACTCATGACCTCCGAGACCGAAAATGCCCCTCGGGCTGCAATGGACGAAATCAACCTCTGGAGCCCAAAAACACCCCCCGCCGGCCTTTGATGGCCAAAATCGCCCTACGGAGCCTGAAAACGCCGCCCCGGGCTCTGACGGCTGAAATTGTCCTCCGAGGCTGAAAATGCCCCTCGGGCTGTGATGGACGAAATCAACCTCCAGAGGCTGAAAACGGCCCCCAGGGTGCGACTGCAAAAATCGACCTCTGGAGCCTGAAAACACCCCTCCAGCTGCTGCGGCCGAAATCGACGTCTGGAGGCTGAAAATGCCTCTCCGGGCTGCGAAGGCCGAAATTGATCTCCGAGGCCAAAAACACTCCCCCAGGCTGCGATGGCCAAAATCAACCTCCAGAGGCCAAAAAAGCCCCCCCCCGCCCCCCGGGCTGCTACGGCCGAAATCCACCTCCGGAGCCCAAAAACTCTCCCCCGGGCTGCTATGGGCGAAATCTACCTCTGGAGCCCGAAAACGCCCCCCCCCCCCCCGGGCTACGATGGCTGAAATCCACCTCTGGAGCCTGAAAACGCCCCCCCCCCCCCCGAGCTCTGACAGCTGAAATTGACCTCCGAGGCCGAAAATGCCCACCTGGACTGCGATGGCCAAAATCGAACTCCGGAACCCAAAAACACCCTTCCTGGCTGCTCTGGCCGAAATCGACCTCCAGAGGCCAAAAACGCCCCCCCAGGTTGCGACCGCCAAAATCAACCTCTTGATGCCGAAAACGCCCCCAACGAGCTGCAAATTCTGAAATCGACCTCGGAGGCCGAAAACGCCTCCCCGGCCTGCGACGGCGGAAATCGACCTCTGGAGCCCAAAAGTGCACCCCCGGGCTGCTACAGCCGAAATCGAGCTCTGGAGCTCGAAAACGGCCCCTGGGCTGCAACGGCCAAAATTGACCTGTGGAGGCCAAAAACGCCCACCCGATCTGCGATGGCTGAAATCGACTTCCGGAGTTTGAAAACGCTGCTCCGGGCTGCAAAGGCCGAAATCGATCTCCGTGACCGAAAACGCCCAGCTGGGCTGCGATGGCCGAAATCCAGAGGCTGAAAAAGCCCCCCCTGCCCTGCTACGTCTGAAATCAACCTCCGGAGCCTGAAAACACCCCTCCAGGCTTCTGCGGCCGAAATCGACCTCCGGAGTCTGAAAACTCTCCCTCTGGCTGCAATGGCCGAAATCTACCTCTGGAGCCCGAAAACGCTCCCCTGGGCTACGACGTCCAAAATCCACCTCCGGAGCCCAAAATGCCCCCCCGGGCTGTGAAGGCCGAAATCGACTTCCGGAGCCCGAAAATGCCCCCCGAGCTCCAACAGCCAAAATCGACCTCCAAGGCCGAAAATGCCCCCCTGAGCTCCGACAGCTGA
This sequence comes from Pelochelys cantorii, assembly GCA_032595735.1. NCBI lineage: Eukaryota > Metazoa > Chordata > Testudines > Trionychidae > Pelochelys > Pelochelys cantorii. Next base: position 6,749,172 of record CM064339.1, on the reverse strand, counting down.
AATCGACCTCCAAGGCTGAAAATGCCCACCCGGGCTGCGATGGCCAAAATCGACCTCCGGACCCCAAAAAAACTCTTCCTGGCTGCTGCGGCCGAAATTGACCTCTGGAGCCCAAAAGCGTGCCCCCAGGCTGCGACAGCTGAAATCGAGCTCCGAGGCCTAAAGCGCCCCCCCCCCCCCCCCGCAGGCTGCAACAGCCAAAATCCAGCTCCGAAGCCTGAAAACGCCCCCACAGTCTGCGACGGTGGAAATCGACCTGCGGAACCCGAAAACGCCCCCCCAGGCTGCGACAGCCGAAATCGACCTCCGGAGGCCCAAAACACCACCCTGTGCTGCGATGGCCGAAATCGGCATCCGAGTCTGAAAACGCCCCCCGGGCTGGGATGGTTGAAATAACCCTCTGGAGACTGAAAATGCCCCCCAGGCTGTGACGGCCAAAATCAACCTTGCAGATTGAAAAGGCCCACCCAGGCTGTGATCCCCGAAATCGATGTCCAGAGCCCGAAAACGCCGCCCCAGGATGCGATGGCCGAAATCAACCTCCCGAGGGCAAAAATGCCCTTCCGGATTGTGGATCGCGAAATCGACTTTCACTGGCTGAAAACACTACCCCGGGATGCAGAGGAGGAAATTGAACTCTGGATGCTGAAAAGGCCCCCCTGGGCTGCAACGGCTGAAATCGACCTCCAGAGCCTGAAAACACCCCCTGGGGCTGAGATGGCTGAAATCCACCTCGGGAGCCTGAAAACTCTCCCCTGGGCTGCGATGGGCGAAATCTACCTCTAGAGCCCGAAAATGCCCTCCTGGGCTACGACGGCCGAAATCCACCTTCGGAGCCCGAAATGCCCCTTCTGCAGGTTGTCCACGCCATCAACGATGTCCTGCTCCCAAGAGTGATCCGCCTGCGCGACATGGACGCTACACTGGCTGGCTTCGCTGCCCTCGGGTTCCCCAACTGCAGAGGAGCCCTGGATGCAACCCACATCCCCATCCGGGCCCCGGAGCATCGAGCAGCCCATTTCATGAACAGGAAGGGGTACTGCTCGATTGTTCTTCATGCCCTCGTGGACCACCATGGCCGCTTCCTGGACGTCTATGCGGGCTGGTCTGGCAGGGCACATGACGCCCGTATCCTCCGCAACTCTGGACTGTTTTGCAGGCTGGAGGCGGGCACCTACTTCCCCCGGCGGGAGTTTACTGTCGGGGATGTGCCTATGCCCATCTGTATCATCGGGGATGCGGCCTACCCTCTGCTGCCCTGGCTAATGCGGCCCTACACAGGGCAGCTGGACCAGAACCGGGCCCGGTTCAACGACCACCTCAACTGGGCCCGGAATCAAGTGGAGTGCGCCTTCGGCTGTTTAAAAGCCCACTTCCGTTCTTTGCTCACCCGTCTCGAGATGGGTGAGCGGAATGCAACGGAGGTAGTGGCCGTGTGTTGCGTGCTCCACAACGCTGTGGAGCACAGTGGGGAGGTCTTCTTCCCTGCATGGATGGCAGCCGAAGGCTAGACTTATGAACAGCCCCACACAGCTGCCATCCGCCAGGCGCACCAGGATGGAGTGCGCATCCGAGAGGCCCTGACAGACATGTTCGCACAGGCCCCATAGTAAGGTTGCCTCGGTCTCCCCATACAACTCCCTCCCATCTCCTACCCTTCCCCCTCCCCTCCCCTTACCTCCCAATAAACACCAAACACAGTTTTGTTTTCAACAGAAAAACTTGTATGTTTTTATTTACAAGGGGGAGAGGGGGAGGAGACCTTGAACTGGGAGGGGGAGGGGGAGGAGACCTTGAACTGGGAGGGGGAGGGGGAGGAGACCTTGAACTGGGAGGCAGAGGAGCTACTCCTGGGAGGGGTGGCCCCTGCGACCGCTCCTGCGGGGGCGGACCTGCACATGGGGGGCAGGCCGCGTTGGGGCAGGCTGCACGGGGAGATGGGCAGGAGGGGCAGGGACAGGGGCAGGAGGGACAGGGACAGGAGCAGGGGGGGCAGGAGGGACAGGGACAGGAGCAGGGGGGGCAGGGACAGGAGCAGGAGGGGAGGAGGGGCCATTGCAGGAGGGGCGAGGGGCACTGCTAGGGGAGGGATGGCGGGGGCACGGGGCAAGGCCATGCCATAGTGGACGGCATGGCCTATGTGGGTGGTCAGGGTGGCGATGGAATCCGCCATGCGGACGCACTGGGCCTGGAAGGCGCCCCAGGTCTCCTGGTTCCACTGCAGGTCCGCCTCCACGCGCCGAGTGATGGCTGCCTCGATGCGCTCGACGGCCTGCACGGGGCGCTGAAGGAGCTGGTCCCGGTGGTGGAGCTGCTGCCTCGGTGGTTGGGAGGCTGGGGGTGCTGCTGCTGCCACTGCTGCTGGACTGGAGGGTCCCCGGCTTGTGCCTGGTCCCACTGCAGGGAACAGAAGAAAGGATGGGTCAGTCAGGCAGCCCCGGCCACTGTCCCTACACCTCATGCCCTCCACCCCACCCCTGAGCCCAGATGACACCACAGTGGTGTGGCTTGGGTCCACTTGGTTACCTCCCCTCCCCCCCGTGTTGTATGTTTGCACAGAGGACCGCCCCTGGAGTAGGGTCCTCCTCCATGTATTGTAACCACTGGTCTGTGTCCTGGCCCCGTGGAGGGTGGGGGGGCACTTGTGTTGCATTAACCTGTGGAACTCCCTGCCAGTGGAGGCTGTGAGGCTTTGGGCTAATCAATGGTGTTTGACAGGGAGCGAGATGAATCCCCACACAGTACCTGGGAGCACATCTGGCAGACGTGGTCTGGGCTCTCAGATCCCCATCATGTCGGATGTCTCCTGGACAGAACCAGGAGAGAGTGACTGGGGAGTGTATCATCCTTGCAGCAAAACTCAGGCGGCCCTAGGGCCAGCCCGAGCGCTTCCTCTCCTCCCCCTCCAGCTAGCCCTCACACACATAGCCCAGGGACATGTGTGGCTGCAGTGGGGACTTCCCTCGGGGGGCCAGTCAAGGCACCGGGAGCAGGCGAGGGGCTCAGTGGGGGCCATGCTCACGGCCTGTGCTGCTGCGGTTTTCCCAGAAGCAGATGGTTGTGCCTCACAGCCAGCCATGGGACAGTGTGCCGTTCTGTGTGCTGCACCCTTGTGGAGGTGTGGGCTCTGGCCTGAGCCCCTGGGGCCCTGGCTGGTTCCAGCCGGCATCCACCCTTCCCCCCGGTCCCGCCGGATGTGTGTGAGCAGCACGGTCCCAGGCATGCCCTGCAGCTGCCTGCTGCTGCCACTTGCTGCTCAGTCACCAGGCTGCATGTGGTTGCATGTGCTGCTTACTGCCTAATGCTACACAGCCCGTGACCTGAGTGACGTGCTCTCTCCCTCCCCCCTCCTGGCGCCTGGCTCCCCGCCCCCCCGCCCTTGTGAGTGCAAAGTGCAACACTCACCGGTGGATCCTTCCTCGGCCTCCGAGGATGCGTGGGAGACATCGGGACTGCCGGAGGGGGCCTGCAGGGTGGCAGTGCTGGCCTCGTCCTCCGACGCACTGCTGGGGATGTCTCCTTCCCCCATCTTGGTGGTCCTGGTGACGGGGGGGCACTTGCTGCTGTCCACCAGGACGTCCAGGGCTTGCGGGGCTGGCTGGCCCAGGATGGCTTGGAGCCGCCAGTAGTGGGGGCAGGTGTCAGCTCCTGCCCCCTGGCCCTCACTGGCCCGGACGTAGCCCAGGCGCAGTTCTTTGACTTTTGCCCGGACTTGTTCCAGGGTCCGGGCTGGATGGCCCTAGTGGGCGAGCGCCTGGGCCATGCGGGCAAAGAACTCTACGTTCTGGCGCCGGGAGCGGGTGTCATGGAGGGCCTCCTCCTCCTGCCACAGATCCAGCAGGGCCTCCAGCTCCCCCGAGGACCAGGATGGGGCCCTTCTTTTTCTGGCCCTGGGGGCCTCCTGCGCTGGGGCTGTGGGTGGCTGATCCTTCCCTGGAGCTGCCATTGTGCTTGGGGGTGTCTGCTGGACAGCAGGGGCCATGAGGAAGGCTCCTGCCGCGTGAGCTCAGCAGCCTGCGTCTGCTTTAAGGGGGCTCAGGTTACCAGGAAGTCCAGGGAGCTGACTGTGGCTACGGAGTCTCCAAGCGTCCATAGGGCTTTTTTCCGTTTAGCCTGCTTTTGCGCAAAACGTCTTAGCTGCCTGTCTACACTGGCCCTTTGCGCAAGAGGGCTTTTTCCCGAGCGGGAGCATCATTGTATTTGCGCAAGAACACTGACGATCATACATTAGATCGTCAGTGTTCTTGCACAAATTCAAGCGGCCAGTGTAGACAGCTGGCAAGTTTTTGCACAAAAGCAACTGCTTTTGCGCAAAAACTTGCCAGTCTAGACGTACCCGAGCAGATTAATCCCAGATAAAAACACAGATGATTATCCATAGTACTTCAGTGCCTAGATTTCATATGGGACCAAGGTTCCATTGTGCAGGCACTGTCCACTGTTGTCATTTTGCAGTGGAATTAAGTGATTTGCCAAAGGACACCCAGAAAATCTGAGGCAACCTGACACTTGTGCTATTAACCTTTCTTGATAAAGCTATCCTCTCTACTTGAACTCTATCGGAGAGGATAATGGTGACATTTATATTCCCTCTGCCTTCTGTAATCATAGAGAGGCTCAGTGTGGTTTGTTTAGCAGAAACTGACCAGAGAAAGGTTTCTGGATTGTTCACTGCTAGCTTTTCACACCAGCTTTAAAGTGAGGGCTGGAAGTGTCACAGTAGCAGCTGCTAGGAGCCAGTCTCTTCTGAAAGTCTTTTTTATGTTCCTAAGTGGGAGCTGGGCTGTTCTGAAAATCCAGCCTGAATGGAGGGACTGAGCTTTTGAAAATCTGTCTGGATATGGCTAATCAATAGCCAGTAACCAGCAAAACTGTATATTTTTTGCAATTCTGCTTTAAAGCCACCTGGGCTCAGATTCCAATAAGGTTTTAAACTCTTGGAAATCATCAACAACTTCCTGAGAAACCAGTGATTTAACTTGGCTGCTTACTCAAGTGAAAGGTATTAAAAATCCATCCAGTGAACCAGAAACAAAGAAACCCAGAATCATCTCCAGCATATGACCTATTGTTAAAAATCTCAGGCTTTGTCTACACTTAATAGTTTAAAGCTCAGCCGCACTTTTAACCTGAAAATATGTCCATGACACAAGCACTGGGGGCTACGTCTACACTGACAGCTTCTTGCGCAAGAACTCTTTTGCGGAAGAGTTCCTGTGCACAAACTCTTCCAGAAGAGAGCGTCTACACTGGCATGTGCTTTTGCGCAAGAGATGTGCTTTTGCGCAAGAGCATCCATGCCAGTGTAGATGTTCTCTTGCGCAAGAAAGCTCTGATGGCCATTTTAACCATAGGGCTTTCTTGTGCAAGAAATTCATGTTGCCTGTCTACACTGGCCTCTTGCGCAAGAACAGTTGCGCAAAAAGGCTTATTCCTGAGCAGGAGCGTCAGAGTTCTGGTGCAAGAAGCCCTGATTTCATACATTAGAATGTCAGTTTACTTGTGCAAGAACACGCGGCCAGTGTAGACAGGCAGCAAGTTTTTGCGCAAGAGTGGCTGCTTTTGCGCAAGATCGCGCCAGTGTAGACACAGCCCAGGAGAGAGCTCTCCCAGCACTTTATTTAAACCACCTCTGTGAGGGGAGTAGCCTGGTTCACACTGGTGCTTTACAGCACTGTAACTTCTTGCCCTCGGGAGGAGGGGGTTTTTTCAAACCCCTGAGCCAGAAAGTTGGGTTAGAGCGGAGGATGCCTGGCTGCCTCTCTGCAGCCCTAGTAGCCTCAGGCCTTGTTTCAGGCCCTGCAGCCTGGGAGTTTGCCTGGCCAAAGTTTCCCCAGCTTTGCCTGCCTTTCCCCAGCCTTGCTTTAAGTCAGGAAGCCTCTAGTTAGGTCCCTCCTGCTCTTCAGCTAGAGCAAGAGTCTGCATCTCCTCCCCTCCAGAAGCTTTTATTTATACTCCCATCAGTTGGGCCCTAATTAGCTAGTACCTGCCTCAGCTATGGGGCTTTGCTCTCTCAGCCCTCTCCCAGGGTTGGATTTTATCCTTAAAGGGCAAGTGCGGGGCAAATGCCCCATCACAGTCTATCTAGCCCCCTTATCCTTGTCTTCCAGAAGTGGCCAGTGCCAGGTGTCCCAGAGGAAATGAACAGAACAGGTAATTATCAAGTGATCCCTTTCCCATCACCAATTCCCAGCCTCTGACAGAGGCTAGAGACACCACTCCCACCCATCCTGGCTAATAAGCACTGATGGATCTATCCTCCATGAATGTATCTAGCTCTTTTTGGAACCCTGTTAAAGTCCTCATCTTCCCAACATCTTCTGGCAAGGAGTTCCACAAATTGACTGTGTGATGCATGAAGAAACACGTCCTTTTGTTTGTTTTAAACCTATTATCTATTAATTTCACTTGGTGACCCTTAGTTCTTATGTTATGGGAACAAGTACCTAGCTTTTTCTTATTCGATTTCTCCATACCAGTCATGATTTTATAGACCTCTATCATATCCCCCTTTAGTCTCCTCTTTTCTAAGCTGAAAAGTCCCAGTCTTTTTAACCTCTTTTCATATGGGTCCTGTTCCAAGCCCCAAATCATTTTTTTGCCCTTTTCTGAATTTTCCAATGCCAATATATCTTTTTTTCAGATGACCACATCTGTACGCAGTATTCAAGATGTGGGTGTGCCATGATTTTATATAGAGGCAATAAGATCTTCTCTGTCTTATTCTCTATCCCTTTTTAAATAATTCCTAAAATTCTGTTTGAGATTGCTGCTGTTGCACATTGAGTGGATATTTTCAGAGAACTATCCACACTGACACCAGAATCTCTCTCTTGAGTAGATATAGCTAATTTAGTCCCCATATTTTAAATGTATAGTTGGGATTATGTTTTCCAATATGCATTTACTTTGCATTTATCAACATTAAAATTCATTGGCTATTTTGTTGCCCAATGATCTAGTTTTGTGAGATTCTTTTGAAGCTCTTCACAATCTACATTAGTCTTATCTATCTTATGCACTTAGTATCATCTGCAAATGTTGCCACCTCAGTGTTTACCCCCTTTTCCAGATTATTAATGAATGTGATAAATAGGATTGGTCCTAGTACATATCCCTGTGGGACACCACTAGCTACTGCTCTCCACTCGGAAAACTTACCATTTATTCCTACCCTTTGTTTCCTATGTTTTAACCAGTTATCAATCCATGAGAACACCTTCCCTCTTATCCCATGACAATTTACTTTACTTAAGAGCCTTTAGTGAGGTACCTTGTCAAAGGCTTTCTGGAAATCTAAGTTCACTATATCCACTGGATCTCCATTGTCCACATGCTCAAAGAACTCTAGTAGATTAGTAAATCATGATTTCTCTTTATAGAAACCATATTGACTTTTCCCCAACAAATTATGTTCATGTATGAGTCTGACAATTCTGTTCTTTTCTTTAGTTCTGTTCTTTAGTTTCAACTAATTTGTCCAGTACTGATGTTAGACTTAGCCTGTAATTGCCAGGATTTCCTCTAGTGCCATTTTTAAAGATTGGCATCATATTAGCCATCTTCCAGTCACTTGGTACAGAAACTGATTTAAAGGTTTATTTAAAGGTAGATTTAAAGGTTACAAACCACAGTTAGTAGTTCTGCAATTTCACATTTGAGTTCTTTCAGAACTCTTGGGTGAAAGCCATCTGGTCCTTGTGACTTCTTATTATTTAGTTTATCAATTTGTTCCAAAACTTCCTCTGACACCTCAATCTGGAACAGTTCCTCAGATTTATCACCTAAAAAGAATGGCCCAGGATGGGAATCTCCCTAACATCCTCAGCCTTGAAGACCAATGCATAGAATTCATTTAGTTTCTCCACAATGACCTTACAGTCTTTGAGTGCTCCTTTAGCATCTTGATTGTCCAATGGTCCCATTGGTTGTTTAGAAGACTTCCGGCTTCTAATGTACTTTAAAAAAGTTTTGCCAAACGTTGAGGTTTTCGCTAGCTGTTCTTCAAATTCCTTTTTTGGCCTTCCTAATTATATTTATATGCTTCATTTGACAGAGTTTATGTTCCTTTCTATTTTCCTCACTAGGATTATCTTCCACTTTTTAAACAATGCCTTTTTATCTCTCGCTGCTTCATTTACTTGGGTGTTAAGCCAGGCTGGCACTTTTTTGGTTCTCTTTCTGTGTTTTTAAATTTGGGGTATACATTTAAGTTGAGCCTCTATTATGGTGTCTGAAAAGTTTCCATGAAGCTCCCCCTTTCCCAAAAGTTTCCCCAGTTCCTAATAAATCTAAACCCCTCCTTCCTACGCTGTTGTCTCATCCACATATTGAGACCCTGCAGTTCTGCCTGCTTACCTGGCCCTGCACGTGGAACTGGAAGCATTTCAGAGAACGCTAGCATTGGAATCCTGGATTTCAATCTCTTTCTAGCAGCCTTCACACATTCCACTCCGTGATCTTGACCAATACAGTAATTCCAGAATTACATTAAAAATTCTACTGTCCTGTGCATGCTACAGGAAGTAAGAAATCCCTCAATGGTTGCTAATTTCTCCCCCACATATCTACCCCTCGGAAGATAGTTACCCCAGTGCTATCTAGCAAATCAGCAGTAAAAGCAGGATTAAAATGCAGGTTGCCTAATTCAAAGACCTCTGTCTCATCCACCATACCACGGTTTTCTCAGGCAAGAAGACACATAAAAGCTTTGAACACACTTGCCAGCTGCCATGGCCACCTAACTGTGACTCATGAGTTTCCAATGCAACCAGTTAATGGGCAGTTGAAAAAGCTGAAGACATTCTTCCTAACATTGATGAGAATAAAATCCCCTATGTTCAGCAAGGAAAATAGACACTCATACAATCTAGTAGGCAGGGCCGACTTTAGGCTGATTCGGCCGATTCCCTGGAATTGGGCCCTGCGCCCAAGAGGGGCCTACATTAGTTCGAACTAGGGTGGTAGTGTAGACATGCCCTCTCTCTCTCTCGCTCTTTGCTTTGTAAAACCAGTAATGACAGTCTGAAATGCATGGAAAACAAAGAGTATGTTCTCAATGAGTGACATTATCTTGCTGGCACAGAGGCCTCTACGCAACATGCAATTTAGAATTGGCACAATATGGCTCTATCATATTTTGAAGCACTTATGCTCCATCCTGGCTAGGTTAATATTCAGTCAGGTAGCTCAAAGACTTTAGAATGCTTGCCAAAACAGCAACAGAAGGTATTCCCCCCACTCCTAAAATCTACATCTAGTTAAACTTTCAAACTGATACAGATACACAGAACCCTGATCTCTCCCAGAACTGCAAATGGCTGTGGATGCTCAAAGAAGGTAGAATGGAAATAAAATATGGGTGCTCAAAGAGGTATATTGTGTTTAGTGCCTCTCCAGACCTCTAGCTGGGGCAATGGAGAGAGCTACAAAAGCCTCAGAGGAGGTCTGTGCCCCAAGGGAAAATCACAGCTGGTGGCACTACGTCTTATTGGGAAGGTTGCAGATTCTGCAATTTTTAAACATGAAGCTTGCATAATTGTCATCAGACTGCTGTTGCTGCTGCCATTGAAGAGGCGGGGCCACAGAAGTAGTACCAAAGAAACAGAAATAGCAGCAGCTCTCGTACTCCCCTTCCTGCAGCAGGGCCAACAGCCACAAGGGGCCCCTGGGCAAGCTGGGGGGGTGGGCAAACTCCCCCGGCCCTCAGAGCTGGGCAGGGTGCTACGCTCCAGCAGCAATTCATACTGCTACAGTAGCAGCAGTGCCAGCTGGGAGCCTTCCTGTAATGCTGTCAATGTAGAAAGAATTGGCAGCCATTGGCACAGCAACTTCAAATGCTTCACAAGCTATAAACTAGGGTGCTCAAACTCAATTTACCATAGGGCCAATGCCAGTTCTTAAATCCTTCTAGTGAGCCAGTGGGCACCCACCTTTGGCAGCCCTCTGAGGGGAAAGGGTCTTCACATAGTCCCCCAGCCCCACCTGGCACCATGGGCACTGCAGGGGATGCCCCAACAGTCCTATGGATGGGATGGTTCCCTGGGGCTTTGGGCAGGCTGGGGCCAGCAGAAGGGGTTGGGCATTGTCACACTCACTGCAGTAACGGGAACCATTGGGAAGTGGAGATACACAGCACCTTGTGCTGCTCTGCTGCCATCTCCAAGCCAGCTCATGCTGAGGCTTGGGCACTCAGCTTCCTGCCATGGAGGTGAAGCCATGGAGGCTGGTCTGAGAGATGGTAGCGGAGCAGAACACAGGCAGCTCCCATCGCTGCAGTGAGTGCGGGGAGACCCAACCCCTGTTAATCCCTGAGGCTGTGTCTTTCGAGGGAGAGGGCTTGAAGGAAGCGGTACGATGACCAAAATGACCTTCGAAGGCTGAAGATAATTAAGAAGCAAAGAGACATGCCCTCTGTCAGGAGGAATGATACAATGTGTGTCTTGCTGGTAGCTTTCTCCTGCTATCCTGGCTACTTTACCATGGTTTTGGATAAGGTGAAATCTCAGTAAGTTAGCTCTACATTGCAAACCACTCTCCCATGGCTTGCTTATCTTCACCAGTTGGGTCAGATGGAGACCTAGATCTGCATATTGTGAGCACCACAGCTGTACCACTGGAATTGGAATTTTGTAACTAAGAAGTCAGTTGTAATAAATGTATGTTATAGCAAAAGGTTTGGATTAAACTTAAATACACGATGTAGGCCTCTGACAGGCCAGGCAGCTTTGTTAACTTAGATCCAGCTCTGTTTGATGTTAGCATGTTAAAGTGATGTGTAACCCCATGGGGGAGGGGTGTCCCATCCTACCCTTCCCCTGTCCCCAGAATCAGCCCGCTGGGGCTTAACAACATCAGTTCCGCGTCCGCACAACCCCGCCTCGAGGTCCTGCACAAGGTTAGTAGGGTGGGATGCAAGGGAAGGTAGGGGGGCTTGGGCCGCCCTCTCTCCGAGCCCCGATCCAGGGCCCTAAGGACCTAAGAAACCTAAGGGGTTTCATCCCCTGGTCCAGTTGGTGGGGTTGTTACCCGTAGCACACCAACCCACGGGCTAATCTGTAAACTGTGCCCTGGGCCGCTTACTCCCTTCCTCCCGCGCCCTCCAGCTGCTCTGTCTGGATGGGCCAGCCTCCCTTCTCATGCCGGTGGTGCTCCTTTTGAACGACCTGCTGGCGCCGCGTCTGACATAGGGAAGGCCATGGCTTCACGCTTGGCCCCTCTCCTTCCCCTCGCTTGGGGTCGGAAGGGCTGTCCAGCATTGCCAGCAGCTGCCGATCATGTGCAGCAAATCCGGGGCCGAGCTTGTGGCGCCACCTCGCTCCAAAGCGCCGGGGATGGCGCGCTTAGCGTGTGGGGTGCCAGGGCATCCCCGTCACACCGTCCTGCTCCTAGTTTCGTCCCTATACCATTATCCTTGTCATCTTTGGTCCGTGAAAAAAAAATCAGCATTCCCATGCACCTTACCCGGCCAGTGGGTGACCTCAAAGGTGATAGGGCTGTAGCGAGAGATACCACCTCATCACCCTCAGATTGGAATTCTTCATCGCGTGCATCCACCGTAGCAACACATGATCCATTATCAACTTGAATGGGTTTCCAGGTGATGTGGCAATGTGAGGTCTGTCCCAGCCGAGAGGATAACTGTAGGGTACTTCTGGAGCAGGGTGCGGAGCTTGGTCTGCTGCTCAGGGCTCAGTTCCCTTCCTAGCTGCACCGAAGTTGGTAAGTCCAGGTCGCCTGTCCAGGGTCCCAGTTCCGGTTCGGGTGGTATTGGCATCAGGAGGAGTTGCTCCCTGGCATTCCCAGGGGAATAATGACATCTCTGGATCTGCTGGCAATGCTCCTCTTAATGCAACCTAATATGCCATTAGACTTCTTGGCTACAAGGGCACACTGTTGACTCATGTCCAGCTTCTCATCCACTGTAATCCCCAGGTCCTTTTCTGCAGAACTACTACTTAGCTGGTTGGTCCCCAGCCTGTAACAATGCTTGGGATTCTTCCGTCCCAAGTGCAGGACTATGCACTTGTCCTTGTTGAACCTCATCAGATTTCTTGTGGCCCAATCCTCCAATTTGTCTAAGTCACTCTGGACTCTATCCCTGCCCTCCAGCGTATCTACCTCTCCCCCTAGCTTAGTGTCATCTGCAAACTTCATGAGGGTGCAATCTATCCTCTCATCTAGGTCATTAATAAAGATATTGAACAAAACCGGTCCCAGAACCGAACCTTGGGGCACTCCGCTAGAAACCAACCGCCATCCTGACATCGAGCCGTTGATCACTACCCGCTGGACCCGGCCTTCTAGCCAGCTTTCTATCCATCTTACCGTCCATTTATCCAATCCACATTCCCTTAACTTGCTGGCAAGAATATTGTGGGAGACCGTATCAAAAGCCTTGCTAAAGTCAAGGTATATCACATCCACTGACTTTCCCATGTCCACAGAGCCAGTTACCTCATCATAGAAGCTAATCAGATTGGTCAGGCACGACTTGCCCTTTGTGAATCCATGCTGACTATTCCTAATCACTTTCCTCTCCTCCAAGTGCCTCAAAATGGATTCCTTAAGGATTCCTTCCATGATTTTTCCAGGAACTGAGGTAAGACTGACCAGCCTATAGTTCCCTGGGTCATCCTTCTTCCCTTTCTTAAAGATGGGCACTACATTTGCCTTTTTCCAATCATCCGGGATCTCTCTCGATCTCCACGACTTTTCAAAGATAATGGCCAAAGGCTCCTCAATGACATTTGCCAACTCCCTCAGTACCCTCGGATGCATTAAGTCCAGACCCATGGATTTGTGTACATTTAGCTTTTCTAAATAGTTCCTAACCTGTTCTTTACCCACTAAGGGCTGTCGATCTTCATCCCATCTTGCGTCACTTAGCGCATTAGTCCGGGAGCCCACCTTGTCCGTGAATACAGAGGCAAAGAAAGCATTGAGTACTTCAGTTTTCCCCACATCATCTGTCACTAGGTTACCTCCTTCATCCAGTAGGGGCCACACACCCTCTCTGATCACCTTCTTCTTGTTAACATGCCTGTAGAAACCTTTCTTGTTATCCTTCACATCCTTTGCCAGTCGCAATTCCATTTGCGCTTTCGCCTTCCTGATAGCCCCCCGGCATTCTCGAGCTATACATTTAAACCCCTCCCTGCTCATTTGTCCAAGTTTCCACTTTTTGTAAGCTTCCTTTTTGTGCTTAAGTTCACCAAGGATTTCCCCTGTAAGCCAATCCGGTCTTCTACCATGTTTGCCTCTCTTGCTACGCATCGGGATGGTTTCTTTCTGTGCCTTCAATAGGGCTTCTTTAAAATACTGCCAGCTCTCCTGGACTCCTTTCCCCTTCATGTTAGCATCCCAGGGGATTCTGCTCATCAGGTGTCTGAGGGAGTCAAAATCTGCTTTTCTGAAGTCCAAGGTGTGTATTTTACTACTCTCTTTTCTTCCTTTGGTCAGGATCCTGAAATCTACCATCTCATGATCACTGCTTCCCATGTTGTCACCCACCTCTACTTCCCCTATTAGTTCCTCCCTGTTTGTGAGCAGGTCAAGCTGCGCACGGCCTCTGGTCGGATCCTTCAGCACTTGTACCAAGAAGTTATCCCCAACATTCTCCAGAAACTTCCTGGATTGCCTGTATACTGCCGTATTGGTTTCCCAACAGATGTCAGGGTGATTAAAGTCCCCTACGAGAACCAGGGCCTGCGATCTGGAAGCTTCTCTCAGGGTATGTCTACACTACCACCCTAGTTCAAACTAGGGTGGTTAATGTAGGCATTCGAAGTTGCAAATGAAGTCCTCCTCGTGGAACGAGGTGTAACAGTAGTTCGAATTAGAGATCCTAATTCAAACTACCTACTCCGTGCCGCGTGTAGCCGCGGACATGGAGTTTGAACTAAGGGCATTTAAAAATGGCGCCCGCCCGGCAAGATGCAAATGAAGCCCAGGATATTTAAATCCCGGGCTTCATTTGCAACTTCGAATGCCTACATTAACCACCCTAGTTCGAACTAGGGTGGTAGTATAGACATACCTTCAGTTGTCTGAAGAAAGCCTCATCTACCTCATCCACCTGATTCGGTGGCCTGTAGTAGACACCAACCACAACATCACTGCTGTTGTTTGCACCTCTAAACTTAACCCATAGACTCTCAACAGGTTTTTCTCCCTCTATATACTGGAGTTCAGAGCAATCATAGTGCTCTCATACGTATAGTGCAACTCCTCCTCCTTTTCTCCCCTGCCTGTTCTTCCTGAACAGTCTATACCCTTCCATGACAGCGCTCCAGTCATCCCACCAAGTCTCTGTTATCCCAATTAAATCATATCTCTTGGACTGGGCCAGGGCCTCCAATTCTTCCTGTTTGTTGCCCAGGCTTCTCGCATTAGTGTACAAACACCTCAGATAACCAGTTGATCGCCCCATCTTCTCCATTCGAATCAGGGGTCCTCCTTTCTTGCTCATTCCTCTTTGCATTCCTTCCCGGTATCCGACTTTCCCACTCCCCTCAGGGTGTTGGTCACCGTCCCCCAGCGAACCTAGTTTAAAGCCCTCCTCACTAGGTTTGCAAGCCTGCCCACGAAGATGCTCCTTCCTCTCTTCGTTAGGTGGATCCCATCTCTTCCTAACAATCCTTGTGCCCGGAACAGAGTCCCATGGTCGAAGAAACCAAAGCCCTCTCTGCGACACCACCTGCGCAACCACGCATTTACATCCTCAATTCGACGATCCCTGCCCAGTCCTTTCCCTTCAACAGGGAGGATGGACGAGAACACCACTTGCGCTCCGAATTCTTGGGTCCTTCTTCTCAGCGCTACATAATCCGCAGTAACCTGCTCAAGGTCATTCTTGGCCATATCGTTAGTTCCCCCATGGAGAAGCAGGAAGGGGTAGCAATCTGAAGGTTTGATCAGCTTGGTAAGCCTTTCAGTCACATCCTGAATTCGAGCTCCCGGTAAGCAGCACACCTCTCGAGATTCCAGGTCCGGATGGCAGATGGATGGCTCAGTCCCTCTTAGGAGGGAATCCCCGACCACCACCACCCGTCGTCTTCTTTTGGGGGTGGTGGTCATGGAACCCCCATCCCTAGGACTACGCATCCCATGCCTTCCAGTAGATGGTGTTCCCTTGCGGTTTCTTCCTTGTGAGGTCCCTTCCAAAGCATTCACCACCGCAGAGCCTGTGGAGAGAGCCTGAAAGCGATTACTTACCTCTATAGCATTCGGGGATTCCCGTGCTGGCCTTTTTCCCCTTCTAGAAGTTACATGCTGCCAGTTCTCTTCCTGGTTCCGTACTGCCCTCTCTGGCTCTTCCGACTGCCGTGCTTGTAGGATTAAACGCTGCCTTCTATCGAGGAAGTCTTCATCCTCTCTGATGGAGCATAGGGTTGACACATGGGCCTCCAGTCCTCTAATTTTTTCTTCCAAAATGGCGACCAGCTTGCACCTCGTGCAGATGAAATCCATTCTTTCTTCCGGGAGGAAGACAAACATGGCACATGCTGTGCAGGTAACAACAGCAGACCTATCACCATCCATCCCTGCTGTCCTGGAAAAAGGATTTAAAAAACAAAACAAAACAAAACAAAAAAAACCCAACACAACACCAGACAAACCACCACATACCAACCCTCGCTCACAAACACAAGCTCAGCACACAGTAAGAAAGCCCCAACAACAACACACACTTCCCTCAAGAGTCCTGTATCTGCTTTTCCTTTACCTGGAGAACTCCCTCTCTAAACTCCCTGTTAGCACTCACCTGTTCGCAAGCTCCTTGGTCGCTTGCCCACTGCCTTATAAAGCCTTGGACTGCCTGAAAGTCCCTCCCCCTACAAGGCTCAGCCAATCATCAGAGGCTTCTAGAATTCAAACTTTAATTAGAAGCCAACTGTTTCCACCTGCCACTCACAGCACACCCTCCATGAAGGAGAGGGGGAAGGGAAAGGGGAAGTGAAAAAAAAAAAAAGCCTCACTCCCAAACAGGGGAAGAAACAAACAAACAATCAAACAAAAAACACACCAACCCTCACTCACAACACAAGCTCATCACACAGCAAGAAAGCCCCAAACACAACACTCACTTCCCTCAAGAGTCCTGTATCTCCTTCTCCTCTACCTGGAGAACTCCCTCTCTAAAGCCTCACTCACAAACACCAAAAAAACCCCCAAAAACCCAACACAACACCAAACAAACCACCACACACCAACCCTCACTCACAAACACAAGCTCAGCACACAGTAAGAAAGCCCCAACAACAACACACACTTCCCTCAAGAGTCCTGTATCTGCTTCTCCTTTACCTGGAGAACTCCCTCTCTAAACTCGCTGTTAGCACTCACCTGTTCGCCGTTATAACCTGTTATAACTGGGTAAGTGAGTTTTGGGGCTAAGGCCACTCTGCAAATTGTTTCCTCCTCCCCTTTGGCCAGACGGACCCATGCGGTCAGGTAAGCCTGCACTTTCCCATGCACTTCCCCATGCACGCATTGCATACGCAGCAGGGGCCCTGCCGACTGAAAGTGCCTCACCAGGTCTGCCCTCACGATGGTTTGGCTACTGCCTGTGTCCACAAGGGCCTTCATTGGCGTGCCCTCCACCTGGACCCTTACCATTATTCTCCCTCCTCGTCCAGGCTGTTCCCCTGGGCTTACTGTCAGTGCTTGCCTGAAGGAGCAGTCCATGAACAGGCAGTCCCGTCTAAAGTGGCCCTCTTGGCTGCACTCAAAACACACATTCTTGGGTCCTGCCTTTCTGGGTAGAGTAGGATTACCCTCTTCGGAGCCGGCTTGCACTCCTGTAAGGTCCTCTCTTGAAGGGCTGGGCCACACAGGGACCAATCGTCGTTCCCCTCCTCTTCCCCCCGGCCTCAGGGCCACTTTCTCTTGACTCTCTCCACCCTTTCGGAACCCGGCCATCCCCCTCTGTGGGGTTGGCATCTCTCTCCTCAATTTGCCCTTCTCCTCTATTCCCTCTGCAGCCAGGTAGTCTTCCATGAGGCCCACAGCTTCTTTGAGCGAGGTGGGGCAGTGACACTGGACCCATCACTGCCCCTTCAGTGGGTAGGATCAGTATAAACTGTTCTAGGAAGACCATTTCTGCCACCTGCAACCCGTTTTTCTGATCGGGCTCCAACCAACGTCGGCCGGATTCCCGGAGCTTCTGAGCCACGGCCCTCGGGCGGGCTCCAGGGGTAGCACTCCTGGTGGAACCTCTGTTGATAGGTCTCCGGCGTAACCCCTAACTGATCTAGGATTGCCTCCTTGACCTTGTGGTAGTGGAGGGCCTCCCATGCCAAGAGGCTGCGGTAGGCCAACTGCGCTGGCCCTGACAGATAGGGGGCCAGGAGGGTAGCCCACTGATCTTCTGGCCACTGGGCCGCGGTTGCCACTCTCTCAAAGTTCACCAGATATGCCTCGGGATCATCTGTTGGTCCCATCTTCATTAAACATATCGGTAACTGGGAGTCGCTGCCAGGGCCGGCCTCCATTGGCCCTGCTGGTCCAGAAGCCAAGGGCCTCACGGCTGGGTGCTGCTGCAGCCACCTCTCCTGCTGGATCTGTTGTTGCTCAGATAACTCCCATAAAAGTTGCCTTTGCTGTTCTTGATTCTGGGAAATCAGCTGTTGAATCAGCTGCGTCTGTTGTTGGTGGTGCTGTCTCTGATTTTCCGCCATCCATTCTAGCAGCTTGGGGGTCTCCATTGTAGACCCTAAGTTCTTTCTGAAAAGCCTCCCTAAATAAAGTAACAAGTCTCTCTCTCGGGGCTGCCAAGCCCTTCACCCGCACCACACCCTCACTCTATTATCATATATACATCTATCTACACCTACTTTTTTTTTAAACCCCTCACCTCAGGGATGGGACGATACCCACATTCTCCACCATGTGTAACCCCGCGGGGGAGGGGTGTCCCAACCTACCCTTCCCCTATCCCAGAATCAGCCCGCTGGGGCTTAACAACGTCAGTTCCGCAACCGCACAACCCGCACTCGAGGTCCTGCACAAGGTTAGTAGGGTGGGCCGCAAGGGAAGGTAGGGGGGCTTGGGTCCACCCTCTCTCCGAGCCCCAACCCAGGGCCCTAAGGACTGGGGGTTTCATCCCCTGGTCCGGTTGGTGGGATTGTTACCCTCAGCACACCAACCCACGGGCTAATCTGTAAGCCGTGCCCTGGGCCACTTCCTATCTTCCTCCCGTGCCCTCCAGCTGCTCTGTCCAGATGGGCCAGCCTCCCTTCTCACACCGGTGGCGCTCCTTTTGAACGGCCCGCTGGCACCGCATCTGACGTAGTGAGGGCCGTGGCTTCATGCTCAGCTCCTCCTCTTCTCACCCCCGGGGTCGGAAGGGCTGTCCAACATCGCCAGCAGCTGCCGAGCATGTGCAACAAAGCTGGAGCCGAGGGACACTCTGGGTGCAGCCCTCGCACCAAGGTTAACAATCCCCAGTGACACTTCCACAGATTGGCCATCAGCAAAGTGTTATGTTGCGGCACTTGCTTCCCCCCTTGTCCTTTTTGCCCGACTCCACACAGCCACTTCTTGGTCAGCAGACACTTGCAATTTAAATGGCAGACCCTTCACGAAGGGACTTAATGGCATTGCAGCTGCTACAGCAGCCTTGCATCTGTCACTGCTGTCTGCTATAGATTGGCCACAGGATTTGGGCAAGGTGCAGTATATGTTGCCTCCAGAAGCCCATTAAGCCTACAATCGTAGAATCATAGAATCATAGAGCTGGAAGAGACCTTAGAAGGCCATCAAGTCCAGCCCCCTGCCCAAGGCAGGACCAATCTCAATTAAATCAACCCAGCCGGGGCTTTGTCAAGCCAAGACTTAAACACCTCTAGGGATGGAGACTCCACTACTTCCCTAGGTAACCCATTCCAGTGCTTCACCACCCTCCTAGTGAAATAGTTTTTCCTAATATCCAACCTGGACCTCTCCCACCGCAACTTGAGACCATTGTCCCTTGTTCTGCCATCCATCACTACTGTGAACAGCCTTTCTCCAACCTCTTTGGAACCTCCCCTCAGGAAGTTGAAGGCTGCTCACTCTTCTCTTCTGCAGACTAAATAGACCCAACTCCCTCAGCCTCTCCTAATCATTTTGGTCATATGCTCCAGCCCCCTAATCATTTTGGTTACCCTCCGCTGAACCCTCTCCAATGCATCTACATCCTTTCTGTAATTGGGGGCCCAGAACTGGACACAGTACTCCAGATGTGGCCTCACCAGAGCCAAGCAAAGAGGAACAATCACATCTCTGGATCAACTGGCAATGCTCCTCTTAATGCAACCTAATATGCCATTCGCCTTCTTGACTACAAGGGCACACTGTTGACTCCTGTCCAGCTTCTCATCCACTGTAATCCCCAGGTCCTTTTCTACAGAACTGCTACTTAGCCAGTTGGTCCCCAGCCTGTAGCAATGCTTGGGATTCTTCCGTCCCAAGTGCAGGACTCTACTCTTGTCCTTGATGAACCTCATCAGATTTCTTGTGGCCCAATCCTCCAATTTGTCTAAGTCACTCTGGACTCTATCTCTGCCCTCCAGCATATCTACCTCTCCCCCTGGTTTAGTGTCATCCTCAAACTTACTGAATGTGCAATCCATCCCCTCATCCAGGTAATTAATAAAGATGTTGAACCGGTCCCAGAACCAAGCCTTGGGGCACTTCACTAGAAACCGACCGCCATCCTGACATCGAGCCGTTGATCACTACCCGCTGGGCCAGGCCTTCTAGCCAGCTTTCTATCCATCTTACCGTCCATTTATCCAATCCACATTCCCTTAACTTGCTGGCAAGAATATTGTGGGAGACCGTATCAAAAGCCTTGCTAAAGTCAAGGTATCCACTGACTTCCCCATATCCACAGAGTCAGTTACCTCATCATAGAAGCTAATCAGATTGGTCAGGCATGACTTGCCCTTCATGAATCCATGCTGACTATTCTTGATCACCTTCCCCTCTTCCAAGTGCTTCAAAATGGATTCCTTGAGGATCCCCTCCATGATTTTTCCGGGGACTGAGGTAAGACTGACTGGCCTATAGTTCCCTGGATCGTCCTTCTTCCCTTTCTTGAAGATGGGCACTACATTTGCCTTTTTCCAATCATCCGGGATCTCTCCTGATCTCCACGAGGCTTTCATAAAAAACTTGGTGCTATAGGGTATGTCTACACTACAGCACTAATTCGAACTAACTTAATTCGAATTAGTTAATTCGAACTAAGCTAATTCAAACTAGTGCATCTAGACCTAAAAACTAATTCGAATTAGCGTTTTGCTAATTCGAACTTGCATGTCCACATTGAGTGGACCCTGAACCGAAGTTAAGGTTGGCCGGAACCAGTGCCAGCAGGGCATCAGGTTAGGGCTTAGAGCGTGGAACTGCTGCCTCAGGCTAGCCGAGGGCTGTGCTTAAAGGGACCCGACCCCCACCCTGGACAGACAGTTCTCAGGGTTCCCCGCTTGCTTGTCTACCTCGATGAGGGACAGCAAAGCAGTCCTGACTTGGAGTGCCCTGAGTGCCCACGTTTGGCACATCACAGCACTTGGCCATCAGCCCAGCTGCACTTGCCGCAGGCTGCCATCCAGGGGGAGGTCATTCGGGGGGCTGTCAGGATCCAGGAGGCCCTGCAGGAGGGCTTCCACCCCGAAGAGCCTGCAGAGCCACCCCAGTCCTCCCCATCGGGGACTCGTGCCCCATTCCTCCCTCACCTCCTTCCACTTACCCTTCCCTAGCTCTCCTTCCTGATGTAAAAAATAAAGGACACGTGTTCAAAAATAGAAACTCTCTTTATTTAACAAAACTGGGGGTGGGGGGATTAACCTCTGGGGAGACTGGAAAAAGGAGGTGGGAGAGGTGAAGAGAGAGGGTGGGAGAGGGGAGGTGGAAACCTGGGAGGAGGGAGCTGGAAGGGGGAAGCCAGGAAAAGAAGGAGGAGGGGAAGTATAAAACTATGGTACGCCATATCTTCAGTATTGTGTAGAGATGTGGTCTCCTCACCTCAAAAAAGATATTTTGGACTTGGAAAGGGTTCAGAAAAGGATAACTAAAATGATTAGGGGTTTGGAACAGGTCCCATATGAAGAGAGGCTAAAGAGACTGGGACTTTTCAGCTTAGAAAAGAGGAGACTGAGGGGGGATATGATAGAGGTCTATAAAATCATGAGTGGTGTGGAGAGGGTGCATAAAGAAAAGTTCTTCATTAGTTCCCATAATAGAAGGACTAGAGGACACCAAATGAAATGAATGGGTAGCAGGCTTCAAACTAATAAAAGAAAGTTCTTCTTCACAAAGCAAATAGTCAACCTGCGGAACTCCTTGCCACAGGAGGCTGTGCAGCCTAGAACTAGAACAGAGTTTAAAGAGAAGTTAGATAAAGTCATGGAGGTTGGGTCCATGGAGTGCTATTAGCCAGGGGGTAGGAACGGTGTCCCTGGCCTCTGTTTGTGGAAGGCTGGAGATGGATGGCACGAGACAAATGGCTTGGTCATTGTCTTCGGTCCATCCCCTCTGGGGTACCTGGTGTTGGCCGCTGTCGGCAGACAGGCTACTGGGCTAGATGGACCTTTGGTCTGACCCAGTACGGCCATTCTTATGTTCTTATGTTCTAAGCTCAGGGTCAGGGGTCTCACTGGACCAACTTGATTTTCATGCAAACCTGCTCCTGGGTTCGCATGTGGCCTTTGGTGGCCAGGCTGGCAGCTATCCTGCCCTAGACGGCCGCATTCCTGTGCCTAGTGCGGCGGTCGTGGACGTTGGAGGCCTCCCCCCAAACCTCGATGAGGTCCACGGTCTCTGCACTAGACCAGGCGGGCGCCCGCCTCTTGCGGCCCCGGGCAGGCTCCTGGGAGCCGCCAGCCTGGTCCTGGAAAGAGGGGGAGGGCTGGGTGGCAGCGGGTGGCTGGCTCATGCCATGCCAGGTGCAGGGTCTGCTGGCTGGGTGCTGGCAGGCTTGCACCTGGCACGGGTACCGTAGCCAGACCGTGGCCCTTTAAGGGCTCCGGGGCTGGGAGGGGGGCAGAAGAGTTTCCCTGGCTTGGCCCAGAGTGGCCACCAGGGCAAGCTGGGAAGGGCTAGCCTCCAACTAGTTCGAATTAAGTGGCTCGAATTAATTCGAACTACTTAATTCGAACGAGGCATTAGTCCTCGTAGAATGAGGTTTACCTAGTTCGAATTAAGTGCTCCGCTAGTTCGAATTAAGTTCGAACTAGCAGTTTGCGTGTGTAGCGCCTATGAAAGTTAATTCGAACTAACGGCTGTTAGTTCAAATTAACTTTGTAGTGTAGACATACCCATATTCTGTTGTAATAGCTTGGTTTATGTATTATGTCAAAATGGACTTGCATTGTCTTTGTCTGAAGCCCAGGCTGGTCAGAGAATCAACTACCCATTCCTTCATCTCAGGCAGACTGAGTCCCAACTCCCCCTGACTTGACTGTTTTAAAGAAGGGAAGAATTTGGCGGAGGCAGCAGGAAGGAAGACTCTTCACAAGGCTGGAAGGCCTGTGCACCTCTATAAATAATTCCCTTAATAAATGAGCCAGTTTAGTTTTAGAAACATGGAGTCTTCTTATGTTATTATCAAACACATCTTCGTCCTGAGAATGTATTAGATGAATGACGCAGTTCACACCTTCTCAAAACCATCATTTCAACCTCTCTAAAGACTCAGCAATAGGTCATGTCTCTGTTACACTCAGGTCATATTTCTTTTCATGACCATGAATGCTCCAAACAGACATTTCAACATTCTGATGTAATGACATAACTCCAGGAGCCAGGGCCCTAGGTGTGTTCTGTAAGGCCTATGCCTTAATCCAGTCCTGCTGAAGGGGCAATTTTTCCCACAGTGTCAGAAACATATAGCAGCAGTTATACCCATGCAAATATGAATTGGATCTACCCAGCTCTCATTGCTTCCCATTGCTAAGGAGTGAGGAAAAGAAAAGCACATTTGGCAAATAAGTACATTTTGAAGGTATTCCCATTTAATTGAGACTTTCAGTGTACATATTATAGGGTTGCTTGTCATCCCATATTTATTTTAGGAGGGATGATTCATTCCAAGGGTTGTTCTGTGGTTCACCATTATTGTCAAAGTATCTAATTATATAGTGTGCTGTGTTTTGCAGAGGGGTTTTCAGGTTTTAGTGTGTCAGCCTGTAACAGCAGCTGGCCCTTGTAGAGCTTAGCATTGCATATAATAAATGTGCTATTTTTTCAGTTAATAATTGACTCATAGCAGGTGACAGACAATTTCACTTTCTAGCACCCAAACCTGCAGTTGACTTCTAACAATTTAGCCTGATGTGAACTTGCATTCTCAGGATAGAAACAAACCAGGAGAGGGAGGGGAGAGAAACTGGGTGGTTGTGAATAGGACAGTCAACATTTCACCTTAAGAACGCAGTTTCAAATAAGGCCTATGTGATGTGTACTCATTGAAGCCTTATAAATTCCATCTGGTATGTAGGGAGGGTTATTCAGTGGGATTCATTCTGGGAGCAAGAAAGTTTCTACTGTGTGAAAGGAATTTCGAAGAGTAAAGTGAAATAAGATTTTAGAAGAGGGTATATTGGACAGGTTACTGGATTGGAGGCCAGGAGTTCTTAGTTCTATTAAAGCTGCTAATGTGCTGTATGATTTTAGTAGTTCACTTCACCTCTGTGTTGCCTTCTAATTACACTGTAAAGTCTGGATTTATGGAAGTATATAGGTGTTGCTGAGTTCAGTATTGCAATGCCTAACTGGTTTAACTTTTTTTTCCAGGAGGTCACTGTCATATAAGGGCCAAAATCCCTTTGAAAAGATCCTTAGGTGTTGCTATACTGTTTACCTTTTAAAAATCTGGCCCTAAGCTCTTTTATCTTCTGTCTCTTGCTAGGTCTATGTACAAAATGTGATCCTGATCTTTACTGGGATTTATGCAACTAATAATAATAATAGGATCATAAGGCTGGAAAATAAACAAGAGTTTCCATTTGTCTATGTAAAAAGGAATCCATGCACTCTTTGTTAGCACTAAGCACACCACTTATTTTTCAGTTCGGGGGCCAAAATGTATGGTTCCCCCTCCCCAATATACTGAAAAACACTCAGGCTGCGTCTAGACTGGCATAATTTTCCGCAAATGCTTTTAACGGAAAAGTTTTTCTGTTAAAAGCATTTGCGGAAAAGAGCCCCTAGATTGGCATGGATGCTTTTGCGCAAAAGCACTTTTTGCGGAAAAGCGTCCGTGCCACTCTAGATGCGGTTTTGCGCAAGAAAGCCCCGATCGCCATTTTCGCCATCGGGGCTTTTTTGCGCAAAACAGTCCGCCCCTGTCTACACTGGCCCTCTTGCGCAAATACATTTGCGCAAGAGGGCTTTTTCCCAAACGGGAGCATCATAGTATTTGCACAAGAACACTGACGAGCATACATTAGATCGTCAGTGTTCTTGCGCAAATTCAAGCGGCCAGTCTAGACAGCTGGCAAGTTTTTCCGCAAAAGCGGCTGCTTTTGCGGAAAAACTTGCCAATCTAGACACAGCCTCAAAGTAAAATTAAAAGAATGAAATGGGGAGAATGTTTTGTTTAGTTTCTGAGGTATGTTCCAGTACAAATGCTATTTTTGGATTTTTTTGGTTTTGTTTATTTTTCACCCATTTTTTAAAAAATAACTATAGGTAAATTTTCCAAGCAAATTATAATTTTCTAGCAAATCATAATTTTGAAATGAAGAGTCAAAACACTTCATTTTTAAATGGCCAAAACAACACATTTCTGCTTTTTCAAAAACGTTTTCTATGTTTTATTAACCAAAGCCATCTACCAAATTGCATCTGAATTCATGGAAAGTTTTGGTGTCCCAGAAATGAACTTTTAAATGTCTTCAGCAAATTTGCCCAGCTGTACCCATTATTTAGTTCAGGACTGTTTATTTTGTGTATAGGTTGTCCTCCTGCAAATTTCAGTTAATGTGAAAAATGTCACTTGATCTTTAACTCAAAGGTGTTTCCCTAACTTTCTCCTGTCTTCTAGGGTATGTCTACACTACAAAGTTAATTTGAAATAACAGCCCTTATTTTGAATTAACTTTAACGACGTCTATACATGCAAAATTTAATTTGAAAGAGTGGAGCGCTTATTTCAAATTTGGTAAACCTCATTCTATGAGGAGTAACGCCAAAATCAAAATAGCTAATTCGAAATAAGTGCTGTGTAGACACTTAATTTGAATTAGCTGGCCTCCAGCCCTTCCCAGTTTCCCCTGGTGGCCACTCTGGGCCAAACCAGGAAAACTCTTCTCCTCTCCCCAGGCCCAGAGCCCTTAAAGGGGTAGACTCTGGCCACACACCATGTGCCAGAGCCAGGCCTGCCAGCAGCCGCAGCCCCTCACCCAGTGGCCGCACAATGGCAGCCAGTGGCAGCCAGCCATCCCCTGCCCAGTCCCCCAGCACCCAGGGGCCAGCCAGGGGCTGTAGACGGCGTGCACCCTCGTGGATTAATGCGGAGATCATGGACCTCCTTGAGGTTTGGGGGGAGGCCCCCAATGTCCATGATCTCTGCACTAGGCAGAGGAATGCGGCTGTCTATGGCCGCATAGCGGCCACCATGGCCAGAAAGGGCCACAGGCGCACACAGGAGCAGGTGCGCCTCAAAGTCAAGGAGCTGCGGCAGGCGTGCGCCAGGGCCACCAGGGGTGGTGCCTCAACAGGGGCTGACACCTGCCCCTATTTCCCCGCCCTCGACCACATCCTGGGGGGGCGGGATGGTCAGCGCCACCCCGGGGGGCAGTGAGCCGGGACTGGAGGGCCCTGACCTGGGCGCGGCAGAGGGGCCATCGCAGCGGGTGCCATGCCGGCAGGACCCCCAAGCTGTCCCAGCACCGGAGTCAGCAGGGTCGTCCGGGGAGGCCACACAAGGTAAGTGCCATCACCGTCCCCTACCCGGGCGGGGGGGTAGGGAGGGAGACCAGGGACCGCACGTGTGGCCCTTGCCTACCACACATCACGCAGCAACCTGTGCATGTGCGATCACGTGCCATGCCACCCTTGGGCAGGTGGCTCCAGCTGCGTGACACCCAGAGGCCGTGACCTGATAGGCACACAGGTGTGTGAAGAGACCTGACACGCTTCTGACCCCAGGGCGGGACACAGCAGGATGCCTTCCCTTCACACACCCCCTCTACACAGAGGCAGGGGACATCTCCCCCCACCTCAGCCACACTATACACGGCACAGGGGCATGGGTGCAGTCTCGGGGCACCTCCCACTCCCAGGGATAGCTGGACATTCCAAACATGGCCTCTGGGCAAGCACAGTGGCTCTGATGGTGCACGGCACGGTCATCCTCACCTCGCACGGGGGGCTGGGCTTCACCCACTGTGTCCCCAGAGAGAACTGACTACTTCTCTTCTTTCTCCACAGCCGCACCAGTTGCACGTGCAGGGCGCACCACCCCGCCCGGGACATACTCCCGCACCCGAGGGCTCCGCAGGACCACCGCAACACTGCAGGGGTACCATGAGCAGCACCTAGCGGCCCTGCGAGACCAGACCCGCATCATGGAGCAGCAGGCGCAGGAAGAATGGGAGTTCCGGTGGGAGCTGCTTGCCCAGGGTCGTGCCATCTGTGCCCATCTGCAGACCCTGGTGCGGAGCGTGCTGCCTCGTGCTGCTACCACACCTGCTGCCTCCCCAGCTCCCGCTCCTCCTCCCACTGCTTCTCCCTCTCCCGCCTCTCCCTCCTCACCCTTCTCCTCAATCTCCACACCCTCCTCCCCATCCCCCCAGGGACGCCAAGGCCCCCACACCCGCTGTGCTGGGAGACATGTGGCCCGGCGAGACCCCCACCCCTGATCCTTGAGCTTCCCCTCCCCCTTCTTCCCCTTGCTTCCCCCTTCCAGCTCCCTCCTCCCAGTTTTTCCCCTCCCCTCTCACACCCTCACACCCCCTCTCCTGCCCTCTCCTGCCTCCTTTCCCCAGTCTCCCCAGAGGTTCATCCCCCCCCCGTTGTGTTAAATAAACAGAGTTTATATTTTTGAAAATACATGTATTTTATTTGACATTAGGAAGAGGGGCGAGGGAGGGGTAAGTGGAAGGATGTGAGGGAGGAATGAGGCACAAGCTCCCAGTGGGGCAGACCACGGAGACTGTTAGTGCTCCTCGGGGTGGAAGCTCTCCCACAGGGCCCCCTGGATACTGACAGCCCCCCGATGGACCTCCCGGATGGCAGCCTGCAGAAAGCTCAGCCAGGCTGCTGGCAACGCATCCACAAGACGCACCAGAGTGCCCAGGGGCAGCTCTGGTTCCATGTTGCAGAGTGGTAGGGTGTCCCGAGTGAGGGCAACCAGAGCACGCAGAGACATAAATGCTTTGCTGTCCCTCATCGAGGTAAACAAGCAAGCAGAGACACCTGAGAACTGGCTGTCCGGGGTGGGAGGTAAGGTCCCATTAAGCACTGACCTCAGATAGCTGCAGGCAGCAGCCCCACACAGGAGGTCCCGACCTGGTGCCCTGCTGGCACTGGTTCCAGCCAGCCTTAACTCCAATACAGAGTCCACTCAGTGTGGACGCGCTATTTCAAAATAGCAAAATGCTAGTTCAAAATGCATTTTCTGTGTAGATGCGTTAATTCGGATTAGCTTAATTCAAATTAACTATTTTGAATTAAGTTAACTCGAATTAACGCTATAGTGTAGACATACCCCATGTTATCTACAAGTGAACATCCACTTATGCTCATTTAGCACAAATGAACACAACACTTTCACATCACGGCTACGTCTACACTGCAGGCTTTTTGCGCAAGAACTATTTTGTGCAAGAGTTCTTGCACAAAAGTTCTTGTGCAAGACCACGTCCACACTGCTCAAAGCATGTACACTGGCGGGACACTCTTGTGCAAAGACCTCCCCCACCACCGGAACCACTTCAGACAGGGCAAAAGGGCACCAGTACCTTTTGGAGGCGGGGGCTGGAGCTCCTCTGAGACACGTGCTTAAAGGGATCTCTCTGGACAGCCGTTTCTCTGCTGCTGTGTGCTTTGGGACCTCTGGTAGGGACTGAAAGCCGTAGCAGTGCCTGTTGTGGTTGCCATGAGCCTCTTTGGACACCACATCTTGTGCCCTACTGCCTTTGGGGACTTTTGCCTTCTCCTTGTTGTGCCATGGAGCCAGGGATGGCCCTGTGCCTGCTCTGGCCCCACACGGACATTTTGGAGTGCGTGCAGCTGCTGCTTTATGCTGCCTCACTACTCCTGCACGAGCTCGACACCGAGCTCAATTTGGACTCCCTCTGCTCAATTTGGATGCAGAGGCTTCACTATGGCATCCCTACCCGCCCGTGGAGAGGTGATACTGGAGACTTGACACCAGTTCCGACTGGTGGGACCGGCTGGTCCTGGAGCAATGGGACGACCAGCAGTGGCTCCAGAACTTCAGGATGCGGAAGCAGATGTTCCTGGAGCTGTGTGCCTGGCTCGCCCCTGCGCTCCTCAGACATGACACCCAGCTGCAGCCCGCCATACCCATGAACAAGAGGGTCACCATCGCCCTGTGGAAGCTGGCCACCCCGGACAGCTACTGCTCGGTGGCACACCAGATCGGGGTGGGCAGGTCCACAGTGGGTGCCATCTTCATGCAGGTAAGGCCCTCGGGGGGGGGAGGGAGGGGGGCTGAAGTCCCTGCCCGGGAGAAGGGAAGACTCCAGGCTGGGGAGGGACAAGGGGAGTGGGAGAAGCCCTGTTACCCAGGGGCTGGTGCCATCCCTCCCTCACATAGGCCTGCTGGGGGGGGGGGGGGACCTCCAGGGCAAGGGGGCCCTTGCGTGTTTGAGGGGAGAGGGCATCAGAGGGGGGCAGGCACCCACCAAGGGCTCATGCACCCACCCTGCCTCATTCTGTGTGTTCCTTGTGTTTCTGTATGCCCTTCTGCAGGTTGTCAGAGCCTCCTGTTCAAGAGGGTCATCCGCCTGTGGGACATTCACACAACCGTGGCTTGCTTCGCTGCCCTGGGGTTCCCCAACTGCGGGGGAACTGTGGATGGGATCCACATCCCCACAGGGGCACCGGAGCATCGAGTGGCCCACTTCATGAACCGGAAGGGGTACTTCTCAATGGTGCTGCAGGCCCTCGTGGACCACCAAGGCCGCTTCATGCCATATATGTGGGGTGGTCAAGCAGGGCACATGATGCCCGCATCCTCCGAAACTCCAGGCTGTTTCGCAGGCTGCAGGCGGGCACTTTCTTCCCCCAACAGGAATTGACAGTTGGGGACGTCCACACGCCACTGTGCATCATGGGGGACGCAGCCTACCCCCTCATGCCGTAGCTGATGTGGCCATACACCGGACACATGGACCCCAGCTGGGAAACATTCAACCAGCACCTGAACCAGGCCTGCAACCAGGTGGAGTGTGCCTTCAGATGGCTGAAGGCCAGATTCCATTGTCTGCTCACCCATCTTGACATGGGCAAGCAGAACATCATGGAGGTTGTCACAGCATGTAGTGTGCTGCACAACATAGCGGAGCGGAAGGGGGAGGCCTTCCTGCCGGGGTGGATGGCAGGTGAGGGCCAGGCATCTGAGCAGCCCCGGACAGCCACCATCTGGTAGGTGCACCATGATGGGATGCACATCTGGGAGGCCCTCAAGGAGATGTTCTCCCAGGCCCCACACTAGGTCGCTTCAGTCTGGCATCCACATCTCTCTCCCATCCCCAACCCTTCCCCCCCGCTTTCCCTCACCTCCCATAACCAGCAATAAACTGTATTTTATTTACATAGGGATGAAGGGTGGGCAGTGGGAGGGGGCTCTGAACTGGGAGGAGGAGGAGGAGGAAGGGGCTCTGAACTAGGAGGGGGA
The DNA here is from genome assembly GCA_032595735.1 of Pelochelys cantorii. NCBI lineage: Eukaryota > Metazoa > Chordata > Testudines > Trionychidae > Pelochelys > Pelochelys cantorii. The sequence continues at coordinate 6,719,315 of CM064339.1, read as the reverse complement.
GTTATTGCTGGGAGGGGGCGCTCCTCCCAGTGCATCCGCAGGTGTGGAGGCATCAGCACCCTTCAGCCTGGATTGGGGCAGGCAGCACAGGGAGGTGGGCAGGATGGGGTTCAGCAGGGGGTGGGGCATGGGCATGGCAGGAGGGGTGGCAGGAGGGGGCATGGGCACGGCAGGGAGGGCAGGAGGGTGGGGCAAGGCCATGCGATAGTGCACGGTATGGCCAATGTGCAATGTGAGGGTGGAGATGGTGTCGCACATGTGGTCGCAGCGCTGGAGGAACTGGCCCCATGCCTGCTGCCACAACGCCATGTCAGCCCGCAGCTTGCTGCTGACCTCCTCCTCCATCCACTCCGCGGCCTGGACGTGATGCCAGAGGAGATGGGCGCACTGCCTGGCCTGCCAGACTGGTGCTTGGGTTGTCGGTGCTGCTGCTGCAGGGCTGGAGGGTCCCTCGCTCTTGGCTGGTCTCACTGCAAAGAACACAGAAAATGGCAAGACGGTCAGTCAGCCCTGCCCACGGTGTCCCTGAGCCCCGTGCCCTCCTCCATGAGCCTCATGTTACACCACACAACTCTGGCTTGGGCCCAATCAGTCCCCTGTGTGTGTGTGAAGTGATCCAAATCCTGGGAGTGAAGTGATCCTCCATGGATTGTAACCCTTGGGAGACATCACTGTGAATGAAGACCTTGTCTGTGTCCTAGCCACTTGGTATTCTGTGTCCATCTGCCTGAACTGTGTACACTCCCTCCCCAAGGTAGAGCACATGGCTTCTACTCTTGTCACTGTCTGTGAGCATACACCGTTGATGCTGTAGTCATGTTTGAGTACACAGCTCCACATTGCTTTGGAGCAAGTGTGGCAGACGAGGTCTGGGTTCTCAGACTACTGTCGATTTCCTCGGAGATGCAGCTAAGGCTCTTGGGGAGTGAACTGTCCCTGCAGCAAGACTCAGTGGGCCAGAGGCCCGGGCTGCCTGCTTCCCTGCTCCCCGTCCACCCAGCCCTTGAACAAGTAGCCGAGGGAAGTGTGGGAGGCTTCCGTTGGAGGCATCAGAGGGGCCGGGAGCAGCCAAGGGGCTCTCTGGGGGGCTGCGCTCACAGGGGTGTCTCACTGCGCTTTTCACAGGTGCAGCTGCTGTGTCACAAGGGCAGGCATGGCTGTGTGCTGTCTCTGTGCGGCACCCTTCGGGATGTGTGGGGTGTGGCCTTCGCCCTTGGGGCTTGGCTGCTTTCAGCGAGCATCCTCCCTCCCTCCCCTGAGCAGGATGTGTGAGAGCAGCAGGGTCCCAGGCGTGCCCTGGATCTGCCTGTTGCGACCACATGCCACATAGTCAGGCTGCATGAGGTTGCACGTGCTGCATACTGCTTCACAGTGTGCAGCTTGAACTGCCTGACTGATTCCCCCTCCTCGCTCCCCAGGCACCCACCTCACTCGCCCTTGCGAGTGAGAACTGCAACACTCACTGGAGGATCCGTCGCCGGCCTCGGACGAGGCCCTGGAAATGTCCCGGCTGCTGGGCACTGGCTCAAGGTGGAGGGTGATGGGGCAGTCCTCTCCATCATCCTCGGAGCCGGTGGTCAGGTCGCCCTCCTCCTCCAGGTCAGGTGGCCTGACCACCGGGGTGCGCAGCCCAGTGTCCACCGCTGGTGAGGGCCCTTGGACCTCCCTCTCCCCCAGGATGCCATGCAGCCGCTCGTAGTGGAGGCAGGTGTCAGCTCCTGCCCCCTCGCCCTCAGTGGCCCGCATGTAGCCCAGGCACAACTCCTTAACCTTGGCCCAGACTTGTTCAAGGGTTCAGGCTGGATGTCCATGCTCAGCCAGCGCCTGGGCCATGAGGCCGAAGATGTCAGCGTTGCGGTGACGGGACCGGGGGTTGTGGAGGGCTTCCTCCTGCCCCCATAGGTCCAGGAGGGCCTTGACCTCTGCCCCTGACCAGCATGGGGTGCACCGCTTGCTGCCCCCCCATGGCTGCTGGGAGCCTTGGGGTGGCTGCTGGGATGGGGGTGGAAGCTCACGGGGTGGGTCCAGGGCTGACATCCTGGGCTCCTGGAGGTACAGCAGGCAGAGCCATGTAGTAGAGCTGCTCGCTGTGCTGCTGCTGCCATGCAGGGTGTGTGTGCCTTTAAGGGGGGGGGTCCGGCAAGCAGGAAGTAGCGAGCTGTGAGTGCAGGTATGGAGCGTCCAGGTGCCCATCTGCATTTTTTTTTGTGCAAAAAACTCTTGCTGCCCATCCACACTGCCTTCTTGCGCAAGAGCTTCTTCCTCGTACAGAGCGTCAGAACTCTTGCACAAGAAGCCCTCAGTTCCAACAGCCTAGGAAACATTTTTACCTGTGCTGCAGATAGAATCAGGATGTAAATCTTTTTTTAAAGGTAAGTCTAATATATCTTCTGGTAAGATAATAGATATGCCATCTGCTGTCAGTCCCACATTAGATAGGGAGATAATGGCAGAGAAAGACTGTGCAAGTCACTCAAAAGGCAATTAACAGTATGTTAAAGGAAATATCATTAAACAGAATAAGTATCAAAAGGCTTAATTTTTTTTCCTGCCAGAAGACATCTGAAATCAGACACTCGGAAATACCAGTAGGCTCAGTACATTTGATTCATTGTCTTTTTCTTTCTTTTCCTCCAATCCCTTTTGCTCTTTTTAGACATGATTCTGCTTTCATTTTAAACAATATATATCCTAGGAGCTCCACTAAAATGAAAGGGGTTTGTCTGAATTATACTGGTATGAGTGAGTTCAGCATCTCTGATTTCTAGCTCCTGTCTACTTCCTGTTGCAGAGTTTCTATCCCTCTAGGGCCACATTCTAGCCCAGGGATACACAGGAACATGGGCCATTGAAGTCAAGGAGGAGTTTGGCTCGTGTAGTTGAGAGCAAAATTCAGCCCTTAGTTTTTAAATGTTTTTTTCTGCAAAATCAAAATTCCTGTTTGATTCTTGTTGGCTCTTTGAAAGAGTTCTGAGATAACTCTAAGAAATTTAAATACCTGGTACTAATCTAGCCTGACCTGGTTTAAACAAAGGTTTCACACAGTCCTGGTGCTAACCTGAGTGCACGTTAAAAGTGTCTTTAGTTTAGACTCTCCTCAGCCAAGGTGTGCACACAGGGGCAGAGTATCCAGATAGCTCCAAATGACAGAAAATTCCAGACTGTCCTTTTGTCATGTTACTGGATTTTAATGAGAGTAGGCAGATCATTGCTGTCTGTATTTGCCCCAAATTCTGTGCAGAGTGGGCCCTGTGAGGTGTCTAATGAAAGCTTATGCTATGCTGATTCTGTCTATGCTGCTCATATACTTGTATGATTTTTGTATATAAAGTTACAAGTATGGCCCCCTGCCTGAGAAGAACATACCTGGATACTCCATGGCTCCTTGCCTAAAAAGGGCATAGACTGGTTTGGTGATCAAGTGATCAGCCCCATTTGGAAGGCACAATCACCCAGGAGAACGATGGATTTCCCTCCGCATGGGCAAGGTTATAAAAGTATGATGAGGATGCCTCCATCTTGGTCTTCACTCTTGCTCTCCACTCCAGAAGCACCTTTGCTAGGACAGGGAGCCAGGAAGGAGCGGCAACACATCCTAACATAGGATGTACTCCAGAGACTTGTAAGCTAGTAGTTTATTTCATCTGCCGAGAGCCTTCATCAAGAACAGGGTGATTGATGTATGTAATGTGCTTTCTTTAACAATTCTACTCGCAACCTTTTCTTTCTTTTATTTAACCTTTAGGCTGTGTCTACACTGGCGCGATCTTGCGCAAAAGTGGCCACTTGCTGCCTGTCTACACTGGCCGCGTGTTCTTGCGCAAGTAAACTGACGTTCTAATGTATGAAATCAGGGCTTCTTGCACCAGAACTCTGACGCTCCAGCTCAGGAATAAGCCCTTTTGCACAACTGTTCTTGCACAAGAGGCCAGTGTAGACAGGCAACATGAATTTCTTGCTCAAGAAAGCCCTATGCTTAAAATGGCCATCAGAGCTTTCTTGCGCAAGAGAGCGTCTACACTGGCATGGATGCTCTTGTGCAAAAGGACATCTCTTGCGCAAAACCACATGCCAGTGTAGATGCTCTCTTCCACAACTACTTTAACGCAAGAACTCTTGTGCTAAAGAGTTTTTGCGCAAGATCACGCCAGTGTAGACGTAGCCTTAGATTTTAAAGGATTGGCACAGCATGCTCTTTTGGGCAAGATCTGAGGTATAAATTGACCTGGGACTGTGGCTGGTCCTTTGGGACTGGGAGAACCTGCTTGGAGCTTGTGAGACTGGGTTTTATAACCTCTCACCTGTGTATGGAGTGGTGGTGGTTGTGGCACAGGTGAAGCTGGGGTGTCTAAGAGGACTGCCTCTGTAACTTTTTGCTGGCCAGATTGGCAGCTGCAGTGTTCTTTGTGACTGGTTTGGTGTCTTATAGGCTACGTCTACACTGGCAGCTTCTTGCGCAATAACTCTTTTGCAGAAGAATTCTTGTACAAAAACTCTTCCACAAGAGAGCGTCTACACTGCCATGTGCTTTTGCGCAAGAGCATCCATAGCAGTGTAGACGCTCTCTTCCGCAAGAAAGCTCTGGTGGCCATTTTAACCATAGGGGCTTCTTGCGCAAGAAATTCATGTTGCCTGTCTACACTGCCCTCTTCTGGAAGAGCTCTTGCGCAAGAGGGCTTATTCCTTGTGGGGAGAGGAATAACTCTTCCGGAAGAAGCCCTGTTTTACAGTGCTATACTGTAAATTTACTTCTCGAAGAACGCTCGTGCAGTGTAGACAGCCGCAAGTTTTTGCGGAAGAACAGCTGTTCTTCCGCAAGAAGCTGCCAGTGTAGATGTAGCCACAGAGGGGGACTCCAGCCTTGGGCTGTAAGTAGCCCTCGTTATAAGCAGTTGGCCATGATTTGACCCTCTCAGGCTATGTCTGTACTACGAGTTTTCTTGGCAACAAATATGCTAATAAGGGACTCATTTGTATGAGTCGTGATCTCATTTGCATATTTGCTGCCAATCCATTTTTGCACTGGGGTTTTTGCGCAAAAACAAGCAGTGTGGATGTTTTCTTTTTGCGCAAAAACCCCTTTTTCTGCAAGATCATTACCTCCTTTCCCTTGCTCTGTGTCTGTCATTAAACCAGGACTCCTGAGAATAGTATTTTCAATTTTAATTAAATAGATCATGGGGCCATAAGAATCAGCTGTCAGAATTTCCAGCAATTAGCTGACCTTTTCTGTGTGGTGTTACCAGCAATATTTAAGAAAGCAAAGGGGGCTAGATCATAATCTCTCTATCATGATTAGAAGCTGCACAATTCAACAGGCACAGAAAGTATATTTATAAATAAACAATACTGGGTTTTTTTTTTCTGTTTGCTTTTATCCCTGAGCCTCCAGTCACAAACATAGAGCATGAAGATTAGTTTATGTGCATGCTTCTGGATTCCGGATGCAACATATTGTTCAGGAAAAGAACTGCTAATAACACACATCCACAGTGTTCTCTCTAAGTCGTCCTTTATCCCCGCCCCCCTCCCCCAACTTCACAGGTGATTAATCAGCTCCAGGCAGTCAGCCAGCTTCATGCACAGAGCCCTGAGCCTCTGACTAGGCTGATTAATCACCTGTGAAACTGTGCTGCCATTGCAGGTTAGAAGGAACACTGCCCATCACTGCATAATACATAGGGCAACATGATCCCTAGCAAAAGGCAGAAACCTCTGTTCTTGTTAATGAACCTAATGCCACCACTTGGGTTGCCATAAAGTTGCTGTCATGTCTGGGATGAAAGAAAATACAAAGATTCCCTTAACATCAATCTGGACTCAGTTCCTGACTACCAATCTAATTCATTTCACTCAGTTCTAGGGCAGGAGGACAATTGCCCAAGGAATGGTCTATACCAGTGGTCACCAACCAGTAGATTGGGATCTACCAATAGTTCTTGGAGCCGCTGACAAGTGATCCTGACTGGAAGCTATCAAGTGCTGGCACTTCAGTTGCTCTTCCATCCACTGTCATGCTGCTCCTGTTTTCTGCCTTGGAAACCTTCTGCTCGCTGTGCAGGGTGTGGGATAGGAGAAGAGGGGAGGTGCTGATGTCAGGGTGTCCTTCCTCCCTCCACTCCTGTACCCTGTCTCCACACAGAGAGAAGGGCATGGAGGGAGTTTGGCAATGCAAATCTTTGTCACACTCACACACTCTGGGTATGTCTAGATTACATGGCTCCGTCGACGGAGCCATGTAAACTAGTTTACCCGGCATAGGCAAAGAAATAAACATTAAAATAAACATGGCTGCCGCGCTGTGCTGACGATCAGCTGATCCGGCACAGCGCGGCAGTCTAGACGTGGATCTGTCAGCTGGGGAAGCCTTTGCCGACTGATCCCTTATGCCTCATGAAACGAGGTTTACGAGCTATCCAAACGGAAAAAAGCCCTAGTGGCTGCTTGGACGCTCCGTACGCGCAGGCACCACTCCGGACTTCCTGGTAACCTGAGCCCCCCTTAAAGGCACACGCAGCCTGCAGAGGCCACGTGGCAGAAGCCCCTCTGCCAACGAGCTCTGCTGCACGGCTCTGCTCTCAGCCACCAGACCACCCAGAATGGCCGCTCCGGGGGGGGAGCAGCAACCCTCACCCCCAGCGCAGGAGGCCCCAAGGGCACAAAGCAGCGCACCCCTTCATGGTCCCCGGGGGAGATCGAGGCCCTCCTGGACCTCTGGGCTGAGGAAGAGGCCCTCCACGACCGACGGTCCCGTCGGAGGAATGTGGACATCTTCCGCCGAATGGCCCAGGCGCTCTCTGACCATGGCCATCCAGCCCGGACCCTCGAACAGGTCTGGGCTAAGGTCAAGGAGCTGCGCCTGGGCTATGTCCGGGCCAGCGAGGGCCAGGAGCCGACAGCTGCCCCCATTACCAGCGGCTCCACGCCATCCTTGGAGAGGCAGCACCCCAGGGACCGTCGGTGCCTGTTGACACCAGCAGGCGCCCCCCTGTCACCAGGCCCAGCGAGGCGGGGGATGAGGCAGAGCTGCCCACTGGATCGGAGGATGACGAGGAGGACCGGGGGAGCAGTGTCACCCTGTACATGGAAGTCCTGTCAGGCAACCTGGACGTCTCCCATGCATCATCAGAGGCTGGGGAAGGATCCACTGGTGAGTGTTGCAGTTTGCACTCACAAGGGCGGCGGGGAGCCAGGCACCCGGGGGGGGGGAGGGGAAGGGAGCGTCACTCAAGGCAGCGTGAGCTGCATGCTGTGTACCATACCCGTATGCAGCACGTGCAACCACATGCAGCCCGGTGACCGAGCGGCATGTGGCTGCGGCAGGCAGCTCCAGGGCATGCCTGGGACCGTGCTGCTCGCACACATCCCGGACCAGGGGACAAGGGTGGATGCCAGCTGGAACCAGCCAGGACCCCAGGGGTTCAGGCCAGAGCCCACACCTCCCGAAGGGTGCAGCACACAGAACAGCACACTGTTCCATGCCTGGCTGTACGGCACAGCCAGCTGGTCCTGGGAAAACCGCAGTGACACAGTCCTGTGAGCATGGCCCCCACTGAGCCCCTCGCCTGCTTCCGGTGCCTTGGCTGCCCCCCTGAGGGAAGTCCTCCCTGCGGCCACACATGTCCCTGGGCTACATGTGTGAGGGCTAGCGGGAGGGGGAGGAGGGAAGTGCTCGGGCCGGCCCTAGGGCCACCTGAGTTTTGCTGCAAGGATGGTACACTCCCCAGTCACCCCTGGTTCCATTCAGGAGACATCCACGTGATGGGGATCTGAGAGCCCAGACCACATTTGCCATATGTGCTCCCAGGCACTGTGTGGGGATTCATCTTGCTCCCTGTCAAACACCACTGATTAGCCCAAAGCCTCACAGCCTCCCCCAGCAAGGAGTTCCACAGGTTAACACAACACGCGTGCGCGTGTGTGTGTGTGCGCGCGCATGCACTCCCCCCGCCCCCCAAGGGGCCAGGACACAGACTAGTGGTTACAATACATGGAGGAGCACCCTACTCCGGGGGCGGTCCTGTATGCAAACATACAACACGGGGGGAACGAGTGGGCCCAAGCCACGGTACTGTGGTGTCACCTGGGCTCAGGGGCGGAGGGCATAGGGTGTGGGGATGGTGGCTGGGCTGCCTGACTGACCCATCCTTTCCTCTGTTCCCTGCAGTGGGACCAAGCAAGAGCGGGGGGCCCTCCAGTCCTGCGGCAGCAGTAGCACCCTCAACCGCCCAGGCACCAAGCCGGCGGGTCCGGCAGTTGGACCAACTCCTCCGGCAGCACGTCCAGGCCATCGAGAGGATTGAGGTGGCCATCACACGCCGGGTGGATGCGGACCTAGAGTGGCGCCAGCAGGCCTGGGGCCGCTTCCAGGCTCAGTGCGAGCGCATTGGTGATGCCATCACCGCCCTCACTGAACACATTGGGCACGCTGTGCATTATGGCATGGCATTGCACCATGCACCTGCCATCCCTCCCATGCCAATACCCGTGCCCCCTCCTCCTGCTGCCCCTCCTGCTCCCACCATGCCCCCTCCTCCTGCCCCTCGTGCTTCCGCCGTGCCCCCTCCTGATGCACCCCGTCCTGCCCACCTCCCCGTGCTGCCTGCCCCGATGCGGCCTGAACCGCATGTAGTGGTCCACCCCTGCAGAAGCGCTCGCGGGGGCCACCCCTCCCAGCAGTAGCTCCCTCCTCCCCCTCCCAGTTCAGAGCCTCCTCCCTCCTCCCACCCTACGACCCCATTGTAAATAAAAAGTTCAAGACATTGTTTTAAAAAAAAACCTGTGTTGTTTATTGGGAGGTAAGGGGAGGAGAGGAGGGGAAGGCTGGGGATGGGAGGGAGATGTAAAGGGAGACAGAGGTGACCCTACTGTGGGGCCTGAGAGAACATCTCCGTCAGGGCCTCCCATATGCGCACCTGTCAGCCAGTGGTCAGGGCAGTGCATGTGTGTATGTTACACCCAAGTCTTCAACTGCTGAGACACAAGGCCCCGTCGCAGTGGACAGTCTAGGTGAGACTGACGGGTGCCCCGAGGAGTTTAACGTCCGTGTCTTTACCGCTAGGATCGGGATCCTTTCGCGGCGGGCAGCCAACAGGCCGACAGACGCCCCAGAGTTTACAGGGAGAGCTTATTACACCTCAGATTTTGACTGCTAGGATACACGATCCCTTCGCAGCGGGCAGCCTGGGGAGGCTGAGAGATGCCCCAACGGATCTGTCCCCTGGAAGCAACATGATCCAACGCTCAAGCTCTCCCTATATCTGTCCCTTATGACCGGCTGGAGTTCTTTTAAAATTGTGCTTGGTTCTGTTACAGCAACTGAAGGAGTCAGGTCACAGCTTAAACAGTTACTATTTTATTGTTACAGGGTAAACTTAGCTGTTAAATGCTACTACTGTGTTACAGATAACACAGCCACTACAAAGGACAGGACAGAAATTACACTAATAAGTCACTTACAGGTACCATGAAACCCTTTTGGTTCTCTGAGCTCTTATTAAATGCATGCAAAATAGACACCTAGCAGGTATATATTCTCACCCCTGCGTTCCAGACTTGGCGTGGCCAGCGTCTTTCTCTCAATCCCTCAGGAAGAAGTAGGGCGAGGCTGGGCGTCCCACAGACCTCGGGAGGCAACCAATACCTGCCAGCAGGTATAGATGATTGGAGCTCAAATGGGGTGGGCTACTAAACCCCTCTTTATACCCCTTGGGTCACGTAGGCTTCTTCCTGGTCTCAAGTGGCCAATTAGGGAAAATGGCTTTGAATGCCAAGTTTCCCACGAAGGGTGCAAAGCATAATTCACACCTGGGAAAATGCAGACAATGGACACTTCTAGTATGTGATGGGCGAAGATTCCTCTCCTGGGACAGTGTAGGCGTGTCAATTACTGGTGCTAGCCATCAGGGCAGCAGGAGGTCCCCTGGTTGTCAGCTAGCCCATTTACTGTCTGGTTTCTGTTTATTAGAGTCAGGGACAAGCAGCACCCCTGCGTTCCCAGGGCATCAAAGGCTGACTGCCTTTCTCTTGCTCTCTGGGGGGTTCAGACTGTATGGTTATCAGATTGCTGTGTTCAGGCTTGGGTTTTGGGAGCTTTCCCCCTCACAGGGTCTCAGTCTGGGCTGCACCCAACTCCAAGTGTGTGCCGTGAAAGATCCCTCATGGACATGAATATACATAACTCAAAGGTGCTTTGAGCAATTATTTCATGTGACCTATCAACCTTCATGTCATGATCTGCTAGTTCTGTTTATCTTATTTTGATGTGTGTATCATTCTTGTGTGTAAAATTAGACATATGGGCTGTGTCTAGACTGGCCAGTTTTTCCGGAAAATCAGCCGCTTTTGCGGAAAAACTTGCCAGCTGTCTACACTGGCCACTTGAATTTGCTCAAGAACACTGACGATCTAATGTATGATCGTCAGTGTTCTTGCGCAAATACTATGACGCTCCCGTTCGGGCAAAAGCCCTCTTGCGCAAATGCTTTTGCGCAAGAGGGCCAGTGTAGACAACCCAGAATTGTTTTGCGCAAAAAAGGACCGATGGCTAAAATGGCGATCGGGGCTTTCTTGCGCAAAAGTGCCTCTAGATTGGCACAGACGCTTTTCCGCAAAAAGTACTTTTGCGGAAAAGCGTCTGTGCCAATCTAGACGCTCTTTTCCGCAGATGCTTTTAACGGAAAAACTTTTCCGTTAAAAGCATTTGTGGAAAATCATGCCAGTCTAGACGTAGCCATGGAGTAGGGAATAATTTATGATTTTTAAATGTGTGAAAGAAAGTCATCAAGGGAGGCCCCAGTATGTGGGCAAGCATATGCAAATAGCCTTCCATCCTTAGGGCTTAGCAGTGGTTGGTAGGGCATAACCAGGTGACTCTCCATGAAATAAATGAATTCTTTAAAAAGAATAGGAAGGTAGGAATTTTTTGGTCTTTTGCCTGGGCTGCACCTGAGGGAAGGAGCTGAAGACCCCAGGGTGGGGAGACAGTCCTGGTTTGGAGAGGCAGCTGGAAAAGAGGTTTTAGGGTGAGTTTGAAAAGTTTGTATTGAAGTTTCAGTGTAGCGTTAGCCAAGCATTTTTGTTTCTTTTGATTTGTAACAGGCCTGCACAACATACAGCCCGCGGGCAACATGCGGCCTGCAGGGGCTCACTGTGCGGCCCGTGACCAGGGCTGGATTAAGGGGCGGGCTAGCCGGGCAGCTGTCCAACCTATGGGGGGGGCACTAAAACACCCCAGCACCCAGAGTCATTCCACCATGCGGCGTGTGCCTGCTGCGCTGCCGCGTGGATGGGACTCCCCGACCCCGGGTCTCCCCTCCCCGCCGCGGGGGGCAGAGAGTCTGGGAGCACACTGGGGCTGGGCTCGCACCGTGCCACACACCTGCCCAGCCGGGCTTGCCTCTGCTCAGCGTTAGATTGCTCTGGTCTGCCCAGATCCCGTGCCCAAGGTGTGCTCAGCCGAGTGCCGAGGCACCGCTTCCAGGCGCCTGCTGCTGCACAAGGCCCAGATCCTGGCGCTGGCAGGTGAGGCCGGGCGGGGGGCGGGGCCTGCCATGCTCTGTGAAAGGGGGGCCGGGGTGGAAGGCCGGACCAGTTAAAAAGAAAATGCTCCTATGGGGGGTGGGGGAGGAGGCGGGAGGGAGCAGAAGCAGCGCACCCCCCTCCCCACCTCTGCTCCTCAGCGCGGAGGGGGGCCCACAGTGGGGAGAGGGGGGCCGGCTGGCCGCTCCCTGCCACCTGGAGCTGAGATGGAGGGAGTGGGGAGGGGGCGCCCCCTTTTCCCAATGCTGCCCCTTGATCCTCTCACGTTTCTCCCGGCAGCGAGGCCACAGGCAAGGGGAGGGGATGGGTGCTCTGTATTCATAAATAAAAATTAAAATAATTAAAAAATTATTTGTGTGATTTAATTGAAAAATTCTTAATAAAGTTAAAATAATTAAATAAAATAATTTAAAAAATTATTTGTTTGAGTTAATTGAAAAATACTTAATAAAGTATCACCCTCCCCCCAAACCTACCCTTGCGGCCCGCAGCTGTTTTCTTTGGAGTAATATGGCCGTCACCGCTTTCCGAGTTGTGCAGGCCTGATTTGTAGCCTACTTTGCTCTGTATGTTCTCACTTATTACCACTTAAATCCTATTGCATGTACTTAGAAAATAAAACTAATATCAAACGCAGGGTAAACAATTATTACCTGGGGAAGCAATCAGTGTGTACATTCCCCCTTTCATTGTTAAAGGGTGGCTTACCTAATTCTTTGGGGTTTGATCCCATTAAGGGAGTGGTATCCCAGGAAGCTGGGCCCTAAACAGCACTCTTCTGAGACCTGAAGAGGTTAAATGTCAGTACTGCTTCTTGGGGGAGGGGGAGGGGCAGGGATCTCAGCCCGGGGTCTTGGCTGGGGGAGACCAGTAGAGCTGGCCCAGCAGGACCGGGTGGTGAGACGTCCCAGAGAGCAGGAAGTCAAGTGGCAATGAACATGTCAGCACTCCGGAGGCACCCCCAAGGAGTCACCTGTGACCTCACCCTGTCACATGTGTACTGCAATTTTATACTGACATGAGCCCAAGTCAGCCAACCCGGAACATTTGCAGGTGTTTTATTGCAGTGTGGACATACCCTAAGACCATTAAATCAAGGGAAGCCTTTCCATTCCTTTCAATGAATTTTGGATTAGGCTCCAAGTTGGACAGATTCTGGCTTTCAGTGAGCTAAGCTGTGAATGTGAGCTAACTTGCTGTCATTGAGCAGGCTATTCAGCAAAGCTTGTATTTATGGTGACTGGTTTCCTGTCTGATAGCCTTATAATTTGTGTACTAGGAACAGACATGATTGCACTGAGTGCTTTGTTGGCTGATTGCCAGCCTCTGAACATATACTGGTAAACATAAATAAATTTAAGCCAGCAGACAACTCAACCACTGCCAAAAATCCCACTTACTGTAGGTTACCATTTTTGGATTGATCACTTAATCAAGTGACATTGCTCAGAATCAAGATTTGGAGACCTTCTTTCTCCAGGACTCTAATGTACAGGGGAATCTAGGAGAATCTGAGAACAATAGAAATTAGAAATGGAAAAGACTGAGATTGTGAAGTCATCTTGCCTTACCTTGCCCATCTCCCTTGCTGGTTTTTTCTATAATATTTTCTGAAGTGGAACTGGGTGATAGTTTTCAACCAGAGCTGCTTTTTTTTTTTTTTTTTGGTAGGGGGGAAAAGAGTGGAAACACAGATTCAAATAAATAGAAACATTTTGTGAATTCCTGTTGATTTTAGAAAATGGTTTATCAGAAAAAAGATCTTTAAAAAAATCCTCCAAAATTGAAATAATAGATTCATAGGACTAGAAGAGACTTCAGGAAGACAGAGTCCAACCCTCTGCCCAAAGCAGGACCAACCCTAACTAAATCATCTCAGCCAGGGCTTTGTCAAGCTGGGACTTAAAAACCCCTAGAGATGGAGATTCTATCCTAGGTAACCCATTTCAGTGCTTCACCACCCTCCTAGTTTTTCCTAATATCCAACCTAGACCTCCCCCACTGCAACTTGAGATCATTGCTCCTTATTCTGCCTTCTGTCACTACTAAGAACAGCCTCTCTCCATCCTCTTTGGAAACTCCCTTCAGGTAGGTAAAGGCTGCTATCAAATCCCCCCTCACTGTTCTCTTCTGCAGACTAAACACACCCAAATCCCTCTGTGATGGGGTGCCATCACAGACGACCCCTTAGGGGTGCCTCCCGGCGTGCTGACATGGCTACTGCCACTCGCCTTCCTGCTCTCTGGGGCTCCTCACTACCCAGTCCTGCTGGGCCAGCTCTGCTGGTCTCCCCCAGCCAAGGCCCCGAGCTGAGGTCCCTGCCCCCACCGAGAAGCAGTACAGCCACTGAACCACTTCTGGTCCAAGGAGAGTGCAGTTTAGGGCCCAGCCTCCTGAGAGAGCACTCCCTGGATGGGATCAAACCCCAAAGAATTAGGTAAGCCACCTTTAACAATGAAAGGGGGAATGTGCACACTGGTTGCCCCCCCAGGTAACAATCGCTTACACTGGGTTTGATAGAAAATGAAAATGGTTTTATTAAGTTGAAGCAGTAGGATTTAAGTAGCAATAAGTGAAAATAGGCAGAGCAAAGTAGGTTACATAGCAAAAGAAACAAAAATGCTTGGCTAATTCTACACTGAAACCTCAGTACAAACTTAATCAAATTCACCCTAAAAGCTCTTTTCCACCTGCCACCCTAAACCCGGGCTGTCTTCCCTCCCTGGGGTCTCAGGCTCCCTCCTCCAGGTGCAGCCCAGCCCAAAGACCTCGATCTCTCCTCTCCTATTCTTTTTGTTAAAGGCTTGAGGCCACTCCCTACCAACCCCTGCTCAGGCTGAAGGACAAAAGAGATAATTTAATAGTTGAGGGTAACACCCTCCATGTCTCTCGTTCATACATTTGAAACTCACAAATCATTCCCCACTCCCTGTGTCTAATTTTACACACACAAATTTTACATTTTTAAATCCCCCTTAGTCCGAACTCCGTGCCCGCAGCTACACGCGGCACGGACTAGGTAGTTTGAATTAAAGATCTAATTTGAACTACCGTTACCCCTCCTGCAATTTAAAGGGGGATTTGAAAATGGCGGCACCCAGGAAGATGCAAATGAAGCCCGGGATATTTAAATCCCGGGCTTCATTTGCAACTCCGGTTGCCCTCATTAGACTACCAAGCTCGAACTAACGAGCTAGTGTAGCCTTACCCATAAAGAGAACCAGTGGATTGTGACATGAAGATTGATAGGTGACACAAAATGATTCGCTCCAAACACTTTTGAGATATGTATATTCATGTCCATAAGTCCATTTCCAAGAGCATGGGGGGGGGGTGTCCGTCACACCCTCAGCCTGTCCTCATAAGTTATGTGCTCCAGCCCCTAATCATTTTCATTGCCCTCCCCTGGGCCCTCTCCACATCCTTTCTGTAATGGGGGGGCTCAGAATTGGATGCAATGCTCCAGATGTGGCCTCACCAGTGCTGAATAAAGGGGAATATAATCACGTCTCTAGATCTGCTGGCAATGTGCCTTCTAATGCACCCTGACAGGCCATTAGCCATCTTCACTACAAGGACACACTGACTCTCATCCAGCTTCTCATCCACTCTATTTCCCAGGTCCTTTCCTGCCAAACTGCTGCTTAGCCATTGTAACAATGCTTGGGATTCTTCTGTCCCAAGTGCAGGACTCTGCACTTATCTTTGTTAAACCTCATCAGATTTCTTTTGACCCAATTCTACAATTTGTCTAGAACACTCTAGATCCTATCTCAGCTCTCCAACATATCTACCTCACCCCTTAGCTCAATGTCATCTATAAACTTGCTGAGGGTGTGATCCAATCCCTCACCCAGGTGATTAATAAAAATGTTGAACAAAACGGGCCCTAGAACTGACCTTTGGAGCACTCCTTTTGATACCAACTGCCAACCAGATGGTAAAAAGGTTTTATTTTAACATTTTATAAATTAAATGTTATTTTTTCAATTCAAAATTACATTGTCTCTTAAATTAAAAAAAAGTAATTTTAAGAAAGTTTAAAATAAAAACAAGGCACTTTTTGTCCACGGTGAATTTTTTAGACTTTAACTCACCAAAACAGTTTGCCATTCAACCTGAAACTATTTTTTGTTTTTCAGAATTGCCAGCATTGACACAGTTCTGTTTGAGTATTTTGTACAAAGCATCTTTAAATGATGAAGCATAAGAAGCGTGACCGAATTGGGAATCAAAGTTTCTATTCCTGGCTCTGCCAGTGATTCACTCTGTGGCCTTGGTCAAGGAACTAAACAGCTCTTATGCCTCAGTTTCCTTTCTCAGTTATCTGGAATAATGATAAACCTTACTACACACAGGTATTATATAACAATTAATATTTCTAAGGCACACTCAGGTCTTCAGATAGAAAAGTATTATACACAAACATATATATATATGTATGTTACAAGTCTCAGAGTAGTGGCTGTGTTAGTCTGTGTCTGTAAAAAAACCAGGAAGTCTTGTTTTTTTTACCTTAAGTCAAAAAACCTTGAAGATGAACAGATTTATTTGGGCATGAGCTTTTGTGGGTCAAAACTACTTTGTCAGATGTATGGAGTGGAAATCATAGAGGTAGGGAGATAGATACATATTAGAGTACATCTGTCTGCAAGTCAGTTTGTGCAAGAACTCCTCCTAAACGGTAAGAATAGGGACACCAAATTTGGTATGCAGCTTTCTCTTCTCCTAACTTAAAGCAGTGTCAGGGTTTGTTTAGGCCAGGACCACCACAAGCCCTGGGAAAAGGAGTTTTCCATAACATGCAAAGGGAGAGGCTGCTGTTCGAAGGGACACAATATAAGAGCGGCCACTGAGCCTGCAGGGGAGAGCTATACTACAGAATGTTCACTGGGAGCAGCCGTACCACCAAGGGAATGGCCAGTAGGGCTATGGAGACATTATCTTGCCTGGCAGCACACTGATAAGTAGCCCCCTACCCCAAACCGACCCTGGGCCATAGCTCCTCTTCTCCGTACACACAAGCTAGCCCAGGAGCCTCAGGCCATGGTGGGCCAGATTGGCTGGAGGCCCACACTGAGAACTTCACACCCCCACACAGGCTGCAGGCCATGGGGGGCTGCTGGAGACTAAGGCCAGTCCTTGGAGCCTTGCCCCACCACACACAGGTTGCAGGCTATGGGAGGGGGGGCACTGGAAGGTAGGGCCAGCCCCGGGACCCTTGCCCTCCCCCACAAACAGCCTGCAGGAGTCTATGGAGGCCCGGATCGACCCTGGAGCCTGCCCCCACAGACAGCCTGCAGACTGCACAGAGGGTGTTGCCAGGGAGCGGGGGGGGGGGGGAATGCGGGGGGAGACACTAGAGGCTGGAGTGGGCCCTTGGAGCCTCACTCCTCCCCCCCCCACAACAGGCTGTAGGAAATGGCAGTGGGGGGAACTCACCCTTTCCCAGCTGACAGCCTGCAGGCCATGGAGGTTCCCTGAAGGCCTGGTCCAAGTCCCCAAACCTGCCCTCCCTCCCCAGACAGCCTTCAGGCCGGAGGTGGGCTGCTTCAGGCTGGGAGCAGCCTCCAAAGCCTACCCTCCCCCGACAAGCCTAATAGCTTCAGGCCTCAAGAGCAAGGCCTCAGCCTCCACGTTTACCTGGCCAGAGTTCCCCAGCAGTTCTCTGGTAGCCAGGTTCCCTCCTCTTTTTCTCCTCTCCTGGGCTATGTCTACACTGGTGGATTCTTGCGCAAGAATGGGCGTTCTTCCGCAGAGCGTCCACACTGCCCACCCGCTCTTGCGCAAGAAGATTTACAGTAAAGCATGGGAAGAGAGGGCTTCTTGCGCAAGAGCTACGCTCTTTTCTAACAAGTGGAAGCTCTCTTGTACAAGAGCTCTTGTACAAGAGGGCAGTGTGGATGCGCAACAGGGGTTTCTTGCGCAAGAAGGGGCCATCAGAGCTTTCTTGCGCAAGAGAACGTCCACACTGCCATGGATGTTCTTGCGCAAAAGCACGTGGCAGTGTGGACGTGTTCTTGCGCAAGTGTTCTTGCACATAACCCTTGTGCAAGATGTTCTTGCGCAAGAACCCGCCAGTGTAAACATAGCCCAGGATTCCCTATTTATACAGCCCCAGCTGGGCTCTAATTGGCTGCTATATGCCACCCCTGCTTGCTCCATAGCCCCAGACCTCTCTCAAGGCTGGGTTTAATCCTTGTTAGGGCCACTGCGGGGCAGACACCCCATCACAAGACTTCACCTGGGTCAACTGGGTCAAGAGCTCTGGCCCAGAGGCATAGTGAGAGTGTTATGCGCCCGGGGGCAAAGGAAAAATTTGTGCCCCCCCACAGTCACTGCCATGTGGCAGGGCCCCGAACCTGGTGTACAGCTGAGCTTGACCCTGGGGGCGGAGAGGAGAACTTGTACTGCATCTTCCCCCACCCCCTCCAGTTTGAGGCCAGGCTCCCGCATGCACTAACCCGCTGGTGGAGATGGAGGAGGGTTGGGCTAGGAGCAGAGAGTCGGGTAGGAGGCTCCAGCTGCCGGCGGCAGGCAGAGTAGGAGTAGGCGAGCCGAGGGATGACAGGGGGAGCAGAATTGGATTAAACTGGTACCTCCCTAGCATGGTGCCCAGGGGCAACTGACCCCTCCAGCCCCCACGCTACGCCACTGCTCTCCCCTCCTGCAGATCTATCATCCTTACGCATGTGCAAGATCTGTGAGAGCCATCCCATGCATCTGCAGTTAGTGTCTGTGGCACCTGCTTCTGTGGGATGTCTCAATGCTGCCACATTCACCTCCAAAGAGGGGGCTTCCCAAAGCAGGTCCTTGCTGCTGACCTCCAAGGCATCCACAGGTCCAGTCTCCTTTCAATGGGCCCACTTCCCTGGGCTCATTGGTCTTGGATCTGGCTTCCATCCCCTCTCCAACCCTTGCAACTGCCCAGAGGTGCTCGCCTTCCGCCTTACCCATTCCTACCTCATTCACCCCACAGGGACAGTCTCTACCTCACTTCTTTTAGGGACTATTCTACCAAGACATAATACAAAGTTTCCACGTAAAAGGACTCAATACAAAGCTAAAAACTTCAATAAGAGAATGATTAATACAGAGACGTGTCCACATCTGCTGCAGGGAGACACCCCTGGCTGCCTCCACCCCTCTCCCCTAGAGTCTACAGCCCCATTGCAAAGTGGGTGAGGGGAAGGAAAGGGGCTGAGGCCCATCCAATGGGACTGAAGCAGTCATGAGCAAGTCATGCCCGGGAGCTATTCCCCTGTTCATTTCTGGTGCTGTGTTGCTTCGGGCACGCTGAAATGCAGTCACCTCTGGGGTGGGCTGGACAGCTGTTTAACACCTGCACAAGGGGTTTCAGGCAGGGGGCAGTGTGACTTGCCTTCCTGCAGAGCTCCCATCAGAACCGCTGTGCCCTCCTGGCTAGGAAAAGAATAAACAGGAGGATTGGAAATTAACCCACCCAGTCTCAATTCCCCTAGGCAGGGAATGAGCCATCCACATTAGGCCCCAGCTGGAGTATTGTGTCCAGTTCTAGGCCCCACATTTCAGGAAAGATGTGGAGAAACTGGAGACAGTCCAGAGAAGAATAGCACAAATGATGAAAGGTCTAGAGAACATGAGCTACGAGGCAAGGCTGAAGGAATTGGCCCTGTTTAGCTTGGAAAAGAGAAGACTGAAAAGGGACATGAGAGCAGCTTTCAAGTATCTAAAGAGTGTCATGAGGAGGAGGAAGAAAAATGGTTCTCCTTGGCCTCTGCGGATAGGCTGAGAAGCAATGGGTTTAAATTGCAGCAAGGGAGGTTTAGGTTGGACTTTAGGAAAGTTTCAATAGTGCTGACAACTTTTGTGACAAAGCGCTTACTGAAAAAAAAAGGGCACAGTGGGAGCACCTTTTAATGCCCTGGTTGCTCTGGTTGCCTTAGCACTATGCCCATGAAGTCCAAGGTGCTGCAAAGCATTACCATTCTCATGGCTCTTGTGCTGCACCTCATGGCACAGTACTTTGAGAGTGCCTGCATGTTGCTCCACCAGGAACAGGATGAGAAACAGGAGAATGAGGCGGAGGATAAGGATGAACCTCGGCGTGTCTTGCAGGTCCTGCTCCAGCAAGTCCCGGCCTTCATGTTACTGTGCCCACCACTCAATCCCCTGGACACAGTGGAACACTGCTTCTGGCATCGGGAGACTAACTCAGACTGGTGAGACTGCACTGTCATGCAGGGATGGGACAATGAGCAGTGGCTGCAGAACTTCCTCATGCTCAAGGCCATGTTCCTGAACTTTGCGAATGGCTCGCCCCTGCCCCAGGGTGACAGGATCCCTGTATGAAACTTGCTCTCACCATGCAGAAGAGTGTGGCCATTGCCCTCTGGCAGCTTGCCACCCCAGATAGCTACTGCTCACTCAGGAACAAGTTCAGGGTGGGGAAATCCACAGTTGGGGCTTGGTTACAAGTAACCCTGGCCATCAGTAACATCCTGCGATGGAGGGTCATGACTCTGAGGAATGTGGACCACATCATGGAGGGCATCCCTAACTGCGGGAGTGCCCTAGACAGAACACACATTCCTATCCTGATCTCTGACCACCATGCCTCGGAGTACCTGAACCACAAGGAGTACTTCTCCATGGTGCTGCAGGCATTCAAGGATCAAAAGGGACACTTCACCGACATCAAGGTGGGTGACCCAGACTACCCTTTGTTCCCCTGGCTTATGAAGCATCCTAGACACCAGCAAGGAGGATTCAACAACAGGCTGAGAAGGCGCAGAATGGTGGTGGAATGTGCCTTTTGACATTTTAAGGGGAGGTTCAGGAGTCTCTGACTCAGCAAATGCAACATCCCCTTTATGGGGGCAGCCTGTTGTGTGTTCCACAATTTCTGTGAAAATAAGGGGGAAACCTTTCTGCCAAGGTGGGGGCTGAGTCAGAGTGCCTGGCCAAGGAGTTTGAGCAGCCAGACACCCAGCACCATAAGGAGAACACAGCAAGGACCAGTGCTAATCAGAGAGGTCTTGAATGACAGTTTTATGCAAGGCCTCTTTTGAGACCCTCCCCCCCATGACTCCCCACAAGGAGTCCCTGTGTTTGCCTTTCATCTCCCGCCCCTCTGCTCCCCTCTCCTGTCCTCCCTGCCTCACCCCTGCAGTTCAAGCTGTAAGACTGTTATTCAACAAACAGGAGTGTTTATTTGGGGAAAAACAACAGGGAAAGGAATTAATTGGGAACCTGAAGGGAAGCTCAGGAATGGGAGTGGGACTGCCGCCTGCCTTCTGAGGGTCTGGAAGCTCTGGCTGCTCTTGAGTTCCACCCCCTCCATGTCCTGTGGCCCAGTGGCCCCTGAGGACCCTGGCGGTGGAAGGCACAGGGTGGATGGGGTTCTGGCTGGTGGCCCATTCCAGACAGGTCACCATGTGCACCATTGCCAAGGTCAGGGTGGAGAACATCATCTGTTGGTGGTGCGTGAGCTGCACCCTGACGGCCCTTCTCTCCTCTTACTCGGCCTTCCTCTCTTCTTGCTTGGTGACCCGGTCCTGCTGCTCAGCCTCAATCTCCTGCATGAGGGAGTGCAAGTAATCTGTTTGCTCTCCAAGAGTTTATCCCTGGTGCATTTCTACCTGCAGATCCCAGCCATGTGGGCAGATGCAGTGGGAGCTGGGGACACACCCAGCTAGCAGCTGTACTGTCAAAAAAAGTTACAAGGGCAGACATCACAGGAGATACTCTGTATGAAGTCTACCCCTAACCTCTTAGGCTATGTCTACACTGCACTCTAAACTTGAAATAAGAGTTTATTATTTCATACTTATTTCGAGTTTATTTCGAAATAGGCTATTTCGAAATTTTGTGCTGTCTACACCACACAAAATTTAGAAGTAAAGTTCTATTTCAAGACATCCCTTAACCCTTGTGGAATGCCACAATAGTTCACCTGTTATTTTGAAAAATATTTCGAAATAATGGGTGGCTTGTGAAGATACCTCTGGTATCCCGAAATAACCTTGATGTGTAGACATACCCTGAATGTACACCAACGGTCTCAGTTCAAACAATGGTGACGAGTTTCATACATGGCCACATTTTTGCTTTACAAGGGGCACTTTACAGCAGATGCCCAGACATCTCATGTGAGCACTGGGACATACTCGGTCCAGAGGCAGGCATGGTAAAAGGCTATCCAGGCCACGAGCATGCGGGCAGGGGGAGGGGACTGGTGGCAGAAAGTGACTTCCCACAGTGTCTGGCACATGTGGCTTCTTGGGACAGTGCAATTTTCCTGGCCAGGCCAGCAGCCTGCAGGCGGGAGAGGGGGGAGGGAAGGGGCAACTTCCCACTACGTCCGGCACATGCCAGGTCCACTTGTGGCCTCCTGGAGATAGTACTACTTTCCCTGCCTGCAGGAGTGGCACACGTGGCTTGCTGGAGAGAGTGCTAATAGGTTCCCCTTTTCTTCCTCCTGTCAGGTTCCCATGCGAGATATCAATCTTCTCCGCACCACTGCGCTTGATCGGGAGTGAATGCTGTCTAATATGGCCATGAATCTGGGACTTATGCTGCACTGTTCTGTGGTTCCATGACATCAAACTACTTTACTGGTGGCTTAGTATAGGAAGGTGTCCTACTGCAGAGGATGGAATAAGGCTGGCCTCCCCAGGAACCTTGTGAGAAGGATTGAGGGATTCCTGTGTGAGAGCTTCATGGAGCTAAGTACACAAGACTGACACTCCATTTGGATACATGTGAACAAGCTGTTCTGCACTCCCCATGCTGAGTAGGCCAAGAGAAAGCACACTGCTCCTCACAGCCCGTTGCCTGACACCGCTTGTAGTTAGACAAAGTTAGAGAACTCACCAGAAGTGCCCTCCCTGGAGTCATCAATGGCCTAGGAGACATCCTGAGAAGGAGGGACTGGCTCCAACATCAGGGGCAGCTCCTGGCTCTCAGACACCATTGGCTGGCTGGTCTCCTCCTCCTTCTCATGGCCCTCTGCCACCCCATCCTCCTGCAGGCTGACACCAAGTGCATCTTGAGCGGACTCAGTGACCAGGGTGGAGGAGCTGGCTGCTCCCCCTAATGGCATCCAGCTGATTGTAGTAGCAGCAGGTGTGAGGTGCCACCCCAGAGCATCCATGCTGCTCCTTGGCCTTCTGGTAGGACTGCTGCAGCTCCTTGATTTTCAGCCTTCACTGCTTAAGGGTCCTGGTATGGCCTTTCCCCGCAAGGCTGGTGGCGATTCTGCCATAGACGTTGCCATTCTATTTCTTGGTCCGGAGGTCATGGAGGATGGACTCCTCCCCCCACACCTCAGTGAGGTTCAGGATCTCCCATGCACTCCAGACTGAAGCTCTTCTGTGGCCCTGGGCAGTGGAGGTCATGGGAGCAGACGAACTTGCAGATGTCAAAGTGTCTGAGGGAATGTTGGAGACACTCATGTCATAGTGTGCTACTCACTCATACAAGGCTCATGAAGCTGGCCGCGTGGGACAGGCCCTTCTCCAGTTCTCAGGGCTTCTTGAGCTCAGCAGGAGGAGAGCAGTCAAGATGCAAGGTGTGACCAGAGTGGTCACAGCAGACAGCTGCAGGAAGCTTCCCGGAGGCCAGTGGGGTTGGATTTTCCTTAATGCAGCATCTATGCTAGCATAATTTCATCCATGCATGGTCAGGAACAGTGCTACTCCTCATGAAAAGCAGGACTACGGGATTCAACTTCCGTGGCTCCTAAGGGTGGAGCAGTAGGCTTGGTAGTGTGGACGAATCACTTAGATAAGTGACCATGGGGGGCTAAATTCAGGGTAAAGTCCTAGTGTAGTCCAAGCCTGGTCTGATACCCAGTTCTATTCCACTTGGGCTTTGTATTAAGCTCATCTGCATGGTATTTGAATGGCCACAATTCTGTGCTGGGGGAAGTGATTCTTGAATATAGTTTGTCGAATACTGCAGGATCCTTTGGGATGAAAGGTGTTCTGTTGGAAGGCATTGTGGTCTAATGGCATCTGTTGGATGATGGGAGGTCTGGATTCAGTATCCAGCCCAGTCACTGCCTTGACTTTAGACCATCACTTAGACCCTTTGTGCCTATTTCTCCTCCTACCCAATGTCGGCCTTGGGCATTTATATCTTTGGTGCAGTGACTGTCCCTGCTTGTGTGTTGGACACTGTGTACCACATGGGGCCCTGATTTTGGTCTGTTCCTGTATGTGCTACTGTAATAAAAATAATAATTGACTAAGCCCTGGCTGGGATTATTTTAGATGAGGTTGGTGCTGCTTTGCGCAAGGTGTTGAACTGCAAGGGACCTCAGGAGGCCATCCAGTCTTAATCCTCTATGATTCTATGATAATTCTGATTCCAGCTGTAAGGCTATTGGCATCTTGCTTTCGGAAGCAATGTTATTTTGGCATGCATTGTTCTTTTTCCTACAAATACATTAAAATGTATACACAGATTATTTTTCCATAAAGTAATTTATAAGCCTATAATTAATAAAATAATGTATAAATGTGCAACTGAAAAAATTCATGTTGCCACAGCCCCGATGAATCACAGCCCCATCTTTTGTAGGTGGAGGCCATTGATAGAATTTTTTTACTCTGTCTGGCCTATATGTATTGTATCAGAATATTCTGATTAACATTTCTTTTAAGAATACAGGGATATGCTAGGTTGCACAGTAGGCTAGTATCAGCATTAATTTCTAGGGACCCGGCTTAAATCTGAACCTGAGTCAAAAGTAAAACAGTAAGTTTGGGGTTTTCTGTTACTCATTCAAGGCCCCATCTACACAAAAATCATATATGCTGTTTGTCATGGCTGGCAATCAGAGATCAAGAGAGGGATGGGACTGTAGTGCAGTGGTGTGTGGGACCATTAATTCTAGTGTCAAACTTTATGAAAATCATGCCTGGCTCACTCTTGCAGTGGTGTATCAATATTCATTCTTGTCACAATTGTCACACTAATACGTTGATCACTAAACCATAGCCTGCAAGCTATATGAGAGATGTTTTGGGGGTTCACATGGCATTTCAGGTGTTTTTAAAGACAGACAAAGTGTCATAGGATGTTTCTTCTTGGTGGCTGGAATTTGCCCCCATGGGAGCTTGGATTGTAAGCATCTTCCTTTTCCTTATTCTAAATTTTCAAGGCACCCTAACAGCCAATCTGGCTAGTGATGACCAAATACTCACTGAATGCCAGGAATGCTGGAACAAGCCACAAAGGCAACTTTGCTGTAATTCAGAGGTTTCAGGAGCTTCCTCTCAAATTTGCCACAGTCACTGGGTAAAGTGGGGCACAAATTATAGCAGTCTTCAACCTGCTCGATTTCAGCTGGAGATGCCACTTCCAGGTGACATTACTTTGAATAGCTCCATTATGCAATTATATTTGTATCTCTGGATAAGATTTTTTTCAATTGACTTGGGCACTTAACTGCCTTAAGCTTCATTGAAAATTCCTGTCGATCTACTAATTTCTGAGAGGTGCTTACTTAGTGGTGTGATGATACAGATGCTTGTTAATTTATTTGTTACTTCCTGCAAATTCCCTCAGTGATCAATTCATGTGTGCCACCATGAAAATACCCTTGTAAGATTGCAGGCCACCATAGGGATGCAAGTGACAAAGAGTGCTGAGAACTCCACCTGCTAAAGCTCCACATAGCTGTGTCCCTGAGGTAGCAAGTGATCACTGTGTGCTTGCAAGCTCTCCTTTATTCAGTGTGCAGTGCCCAGTGCCCATGTCTAACAAAAGCTTCACAGAGTCCTGTCCCGACTCTGTCTAGGAAACTTCATAGGTGCTGGAAGGAGGGGTGCTACCGCACCCTCTGACTGGAAGTAGTTTCCATCCTTAGGGTTTACAGTTTGGTTCAATGGCTCTCAGTACCCCTACTAGAAAAATTGTTCCAGGCAAAATCTGCAATGAGTTTCCCAGCTGACTGCTGCAGATTCACTGAACCCAGTGCAGAATACTGGAAAGTGACTCTATAGCTTTGGTAGCTGAAGTAGGTGAGAGCTAATGTAGCAGTGTTTTAAGGAGGTTCAGCGCTCTATGTTAGTAATTAGTATAATACCATAGCTTTTAAGGGATAAAGCACTGGTGGGTGGGTAGAGGGCCAGTTCTCCTGCTGAGAGTGGAATGACTGCTTGCCAGTCAGCATTCATCACAAAAGATTAATGGATAAGTAGGTTGCAGGCTGGGAGCCAGCATTATAAGCCCATGTCTTTATTTCAGATACAAATGGAAATGTAGTTCCCTAGGTACAGAGAAAGAAGTTGGAATACAACACTGAATTTGCCCACATAAGCCACCTCGTACCCATGGCCTGGGGTATATTTAAAGCTAGAGGGTGGTGTAACTTGGTGTTGACTCTACTCAGGTCATGCTGATTGAGAGCTGCTGAAGGTCTGGACTGTAGTGTTATTGCCTCACAGAGTGAATGACCCTCCCTTCCAGCTGAATGCTGAGCTATGCCATGCAGGAACATGTAAGGCCTGTGCAGGCCCCTCTCCCACAGCCTATGAGTACTTTGCATCCATGCTCACCCCAGCACTGCAGTGGGAGAGGAAGAGCTTTTTCATTTCAGATACAAGATCCAGCTACAGGAAGCCTCAAAGTGGAGTGGATAGATCACGCACTTCTTGATAGACCATGTGTGGTCCTGCCCTCTACCAGGACAGGGACTGCAGCAACCTCCATGGAGGAAAATTCAGGGGAAAAGGGTGTCACAGAGGGGCCTGCTAATGTGGGGGGTAACTCATATTCTCTCCAAAAAAAATGAAGCTGGTTAGTGGGGACTTAGGTGCCAGAGGAGAGTGCACTTGTCCCTTGACTCCCAATTGCTGCTGAAGTGTGTAAGGAGAAGTGGGGGTTGTTAACAGACAGGCTTCCATTGCTCCTGGATGGCTGCTAGGCTTTTCAGCTGTCAGTAGTTCCAGTGTTCCTGTGAGAAGGAAAGACACCAGCCCCCTCAATGTTTCCTTGCTTACCAAGGAGACCCTATCGGGAAATCATAAAATCTCACAGAATAACACTCCCCACAGTGCAGCAAGACAAAGGGCAGACACATTGATTTCAGGGGAAAGGTAGGAAACCACTGCCCTAGCTATTGCTGAGTGAGACCTCCCAGCCCAGAATTGCAGAACAAAGGCTGCCCAAAAGTGCCATGTAGATGTCTGGAGCTGTGACAGCAAGATTAAGACTACCTGTGTCTGCCAGATGATCATTGAAAAGGCTCTCTGGTTTCAGAAAATAAAAAATACTGAGTATTACCATGCACTGAACATTAATTTGCAGATTCTTGACAATGAACATGACAAATTCTGAGAAATGTTGGGCTGGGCTTGAATTTTGTAACTGGAAACTGTGTGTATATATTAATCACTAAGTGCACTAAGTGCATGCAATGCAAATATACTCCTGGTAATTGCACAATTTGCTCCATTATTTTCTTTTCTTTGATCATAGTTCTAAACTAAACCACTTGGCCAAAATTCATCCACGTCAATGGAGTGAGGGATTTTACCCATTGTCTTTCCATCAGAAATACCTCTCACCTGACAGTAATTGAAATATGATAGAAAAAATTATCCATTCCATTTTTCAGTGCTGAATAATATCCTTCTCTCTAAAACCTTCATAAAAGCCAGGCCACTCTTTTGTTTTCCTCTTCATTCAAGTGTGTATCAATTTCTTTAATGATAGTTTATAAACATGATATATTTGTATCAATTAGTAATGTTAATAGTGCAGAATAGGGTTAGAGTTATATTTCCAGTACTTGTTTTATTCTTCTGAACTCAAAAAGTACAGGTCTTGTTTAACAAATAGGGCACTATCTTCTTTTCATAGGGTATGTCTACACAGCAAAGTTATTTCAAAATAACAGCCCTTATTTCGAAATAACTTTCCT
Source organism: Pelochelys cantorii (assembly GCA_032595735.1). Lineage (NCBI taxonomy): Eukaryota > Metazoa > Chordata > Testudines > Trionychidae > Pelochelys > Pelochelys cantorii. Next base: position 6,691,861 of record CM064339.1, on the reverse strand, counting down.
AGTGTCTATACAGCCAAACCGCTATTTCAAAATAAATTAGAAATGGCGGCACGCTTATTTCTAATTTGGTAAACCTCATTCTACAAGGAATAATGCCAAATTTGAAACAGCTAATTCAAAATAAGTGCTGTGTAGACACTTATTTCAAAATAGGGGGCCTCCAGCCTTCCCAGGGTGCCCTGGTGGCCACTCCAGCCTCAACCAAGAACACTCCTCTCCCTCCCCTCATCCCTGGAGCCCTTAAAAGGGTAGACTCTGGCCTCAGTGCCTGTGCCAGCTCCAAGCCTGCCAGCCCAGAGCCAGCAGTCACTGCCCCTGACCCAGTGGCCCCAAAACATGAGCCAGCAAGCCAGTACCAGCCAGCCCTCCACCGCTCCCCAGGAGCAGTCTGCCAGCTCCCGGGAGCCTGCCAGGGCCTGGAGAAAGCAGGCACCTTCCTGGTCCAGGGCAGAGATCATGGACCTTATTCAGATTTGGGGGGATGCCCCCAACGTCCATGATCTCCACACTAGACAGAGGAACGTGGCCGTCTATGGCAGGATAGCTGCCAGCCTGGCCACCAAAGGCCACATGCGACCCAGGAGCAAGTTCACATGAAAATCAAGTTGGTCTGGCGAGACCCCCACCCCTAAGCCCTGAGCTTCCTCTCCCCCTTCTTCCCTTTGCTTCCCCCTTCCAGCTCCCTCCTCCCAGGTTTCCCCCTCCCACCTTCTCTCCTCCCCTCTCCCACCTCCTTTTCCCAGTCTCACCAGAGTTTCATTTCCTCTCCCCCCAGTTTTGTTAAATAAAGACAGTTTGTGTTTATGAAAAAACGTCTATTTTATTTGACATCAGGAAGGGGGGCTGGGAGGGCAAGTGGAAGGATGAGAGGGAGGAATGAGGCACAAGCCCCCAGTGGGGCAGACCAGGGAGACTGTTAGTGCTCCTCAGGGTGGAAGCTCTCCCACAGGGCCTCCTGGATACTGACAGCCCCCCACTGGACCTCCCAGATGGCAGCCTATAGAAAGTGCAGCCAGGCTCGCAGCAACACGTCCAAGAGAAGCACCAGAGTGCCCAGGGGCAGCTCAGGCTCCATGTTGCAGAGTGCTGTGGTGTCCTGAGTGAGGGCAACCAGAGCACGCAGAGACAAAATGCTTTGCTGTCCCTCAGCGAGGTAGGCAAGCAAGCAGGGAAACCTGAGAACCAGCTGTCCAGGGGGGTCCCTTTAAGCACAGGCCTCAGATAGCCGCAGGCAGCAGCCACACAAAGAAAATCCTGGCCTGATGCCCTGCCGGACCTGGTTCTGGCCAGCCTTAAATGTGATTCAGCATCCACTCAGTGTGGACACACTATTTCGAAATGCATTTTGTGTGTAGACGCGTTATTTCGAAATAAGCTATTTTGAATTAACTATTTCAAAATAGCTTATTTCAAAATAATGCTGTGCTGTAGACATACCCATAGATAATAACAATTAGACTTGAACTTTTATGATCATTAGATGGTAGGGATAGTAAGGATTCAAATGAACTATCAGGTCACACCAGTGGTCAAGCCATAAAGCACATCTTTTTACAGAGAAAATAGCTCTTTGTATTGAAGGGGATAACATAAAATGAACCGTTATATAGATACAACAATGTGCTTCATGCTCAAAATGGTGACAGTGGTGAAAAAATGCATTTGCGTTTTCCATCTTCTGAGGCAACAGGCCAGTGTTAAGTGAGGGCTTAGGTGCAGTGAGAACTTTTGAATAGGAAAATTGATTTATTAATAGACCTAAAGGAGAGAATGCTACTTACTAGTCCCTAAACAGTCTATATACTCTGCAGAATGAAATTCAGCACTGTCTGTGATTGATCTCTGGCAAAGGAATAAGACAGAACATCATGCATGAGAAAAAGAATGGACTTGGGAAACTAGTTCAGGCAACTTTATGGGAATTGTCCAAGGGCTGTAACTCATAAGCCAGCAATCTAGGCACTGATTCAGGTAAGCACATAAGAACATTTTTATGTCCACCACTGTTCAGGACAGCAATTAAGCATGCACTTAATATGTAAGTACATGTCCAAGCTCCACACCTTCAGTGGGACATAAGCATGTGCTTAAGTTTCTTGACTAGAGATTCTTCCTTGAAGCAGAGCATTGTATGAGAGAGACACAGACTGTGAATTAACTAGTGGAGCAAACCTCAGTCATGTTCACTGAGCAGACAAACAATTATTACTGTTGCACCATATGCTGCATAAAGAACATATTTCTGCTAATTGCCCAGCTTTTGCACAGCTTTGGATCTGACTCACAAGCCCCTATTGAAATCCACTACACTCAGGTGAAATTTTATACCTTGTTTAAACATTTATCTGAAAACACATTCCTTATTCCTAAGAAAAGAAAAGAAAATCCAAGGGTAGTCCCATGAGTGAACTGAGCTGGCCTTTATAAGAGGATTACCTTGCTATTAGTGGGATTGGGACCTTGTGAAGATTTTTTTTCCAGAAGTGTCCTGTCAGATCCTTTTGAAAATGACCTGTGACCTAGGCTTTCTGTGGAAAGAACAGGAATATTTGAAGAGCAGGACATGTCTAATGAGCAGCAATCTGGATGAGGTATTGCTTTGAGCTATTCTGGAAAGTAGCTCACTGAGATTTTGGTATGTTTGGCTGAGCTCTGGCCATGCTCTGAGGGTCCTGTGCTTCTAGGTGGATACTGTATGCCTCAGATTCACTGTGACCCTCCACACAGCCTCTTGCCCTTTACTGGAATCAAGGGTCATAGCTTACTGAGCCATCCTCATCATAGGCAAGTGCAAGAATTGGGGTGAAGCCCCTCTGTAGTCCTAGTCTCCCTCCTCTGGAGACTCTGTAGTGCCATGGGAAGGGGTGGGAGGAACCTGGGACCACCTGCTACTCCAGGTTTCAGCCCAGTGACCCATAGGCAGTGGCAACTGGTAGCATTCCAGTCTTACAGCCTTTCCGTGGCCACTTCCCCAAACGCTCCCCCCAGTTCCTTCTCCCTTGTACCTGAACAAGTCTTTCCTACTCCTGCACAGCACACTTCTCTCAGCTCCCCAGCAGTACACCTCTTACTCTCAGCCTTTAGCCTTTCTCCTCCCCTCTACCTTTCCTGAGGAGAAGTCTTTTAAACCAGCCCCAGCAGGCCTTATTGGGCTGCAGGTGAACTGATTAGACTGCTGCTTCAAGCAAGCTCTTAATTGGCCTCAGGTGCCTACCTGCCTTGATTATGTGGCCAGTTCATTCAGGAAACAGAAAACTATTTACCCAGTTCCCTATATATTTGCCCTCCACCAAACTATTGTAGCCAGCTGCCCAGGGTCTGTCACACATCCTCCCCTCCCCTCCCCACCACTCAAGACCAAGGGGTTGGGCAACTTGGACTGTCAAACAGTGCATCCCTGATAAACTATCAGCATTACAATGGCAACTCCCCACTCTGTGTTGCATCTGGAATTGGAACAGCTGGAGGGACGGAAACCACCTTGTGCTCTTCTCCTTGTTCTGTGGCATTTGTTGAAGAGGGGCATGGGCCATCATGAGGACAAATCTGCACCCAAGCAGGTAGTTCCGCAGTGTTTCCATGGCCCATTTGATGTCAAGGCATTCTCCTTCAACTATGGCATATTTTTGCTCCCTTGGGAGGAGTTTCCTAATAAGATACAAGATTGGATGCTCTTCCTCCCCAACCACTTGTGATAAAACAGCACCTAACCTAAGCCCATGTCAGAGACATCAGTTTGTAGGCTGTACTCCTTGGTGAAGTCCAGAGCTATTAAGACGGGGTTACTGCAGAGGACCATAAGAAGGTCCAAAAACACCTTTTCTGCTGCATCAGACCATTTTACTGGATCAGACCCATGAGTCTTTACTAAGTCTGTTAGGGGACTCGCCTGTGTGGCAAAAATGGGACTAAACCTCTGGTAGTACCCCACGACTCCTAGGAATGCCCAAACCTGTTTCTTTCAACTTGGTCAGGACCAATGTTGGATGGCCTCCAACTAATTCAGCTGGGATTTTATCAGGCCTCTCCCCAACCAAAATATTTGGCTTCTGTGAACCCCATAGCACACTTGACAGGGTTTGCTGTCAGGTCAGCTCATTGAAAGGTATCAAGAACTACCTCTACCTTCTTCAGGTGCATTTCCCAGTCCAGGGTATGGATGACCACATCATGGAAATAGGCGGCAGCATAATCAGCATGGGAATTTAGTAGCTTGCCCATGAGGCACTGAAAGGTAGCAAGGACCCCATATAAGCCAAAAGGGAAGACTGTGTATTGAAACAGATACTTGGCAGTAGAGAATACAGTCTTCCCCTTCGTGTCCTCTGACAGGGGGATCTGTCTTTACCCCTTTATTAAGTCCAGGGTCATCAAGTATCAGGCACTTCCCAAACAGTCTACCAGTTTGTCTATGCGGGGGATCAGGTATGCATCTGTCGAAGCAAAAGACTTCTCTGTGTTTAGGCGGCTAACAAACAGCTTTATTGATCAATAAGGCACAAAGTGAGCCAAACGTGAACCCAGCAGAGCCGGGCCCAGTAAGGCTGCCCAATACAAATCAGTCCTAGTATTTTATACCCTTAACCAAACAAGTCTAACGTCAGGGCATCCAATTACAGAAATCATCAATTAAACTCAAAAGAGAAGACTGTTATCAGCAAGCAGAAACAGGTGTTAGGGAATGAGAGCTTCAACTCAAACCAGCTCAATTAACGCATTCCAATAGCTCATCCTTCTGGCCTTTCTCACATTGGTGAAGGAGAGTTCAATCTCTAGTGTACGTGCAGAAGCAAGAAACTTAAATGGCTTCTGTTATATGAAGTGGCTTCTAGCTAAATATGAAATGGCTTCCACACATCAAACTGGGATATTTCATTTAACCAATGGAAGTCATTGCAGAACTGCACTGTGCCATCCGATTTTGGCACTACCACTATTGGGCTGAACCACTGACTGTGGGATTCCTCAGTTATCCCCATCTCCAGAATTTTCTTTATTTCTGCTTTTATTTTCTCCCTTTTGCCTGCTGGTGCCCAGTAGGGCCTCATTGTTACTCTGGCCCCAAGGTTCATGATAATCTGGTGATATGTTGCAGTCATATGCCTTGGTTTTGTTGAAAACACATCCTGGTTGCAGAGGATCATTTTAGATACCTCTCTCTTCTAGTTGATCATTAGGTTGGGAGATACATGCCAGGGTTTTTGGTGTTGGGGGACAGGTTTCTATGGACTGCTGTACTGGCCTTCAGTGCTTGCCAGGGTTTCAGGAGGTTAATGTGATATATTTGTTCTTGCTTCTGGCATCCTGGTTGTCACACCTTGTAATTCACCTCCCCCACAGGTTCAATTATCTCATAGGGTCCCTGCCACTGGGCTGACAGCTTACTTTCTGCCATAAGCACCATTACCCAGTCTCTGTGTTGTAACCACTAAACATTTGTTTGCCAGTTGTTGCACACTCATTGGGCCTCTTGGGCCTCCTCCATATGTTTCCACACAATGGGAGTAACCTGTGCTATTTGGTCCCTCATTTGCAATACATGCTTGTGACAGGGCAGGTCGACCCTGCACTCCCGCCGGCTGGTGTCTCGAGCCAGCGATGCGGAACTCACCGAGCAGCGGGTATGCAGGGGCATGCGCGCTGCGGGCACGGTCCCACTGGGCAGCCCTGAAAGGGAAAGGAGTGGGGCCGGATGTCAGGAGACGTCGACCCAGACACCTATGTGGGGCGGAACAGCCAGCACAGACAATATAAAAGGGCGAGGAGCTCAGCAGGAGGAAAGGGGGCCCCAGGGTGGCAGAGAATTCTGCGGACCCTGCAACCGGGAGGTAGGACCCGCAGACCCAGGGAGGTCTGGGGGAAGGAGGCTCAACTGGAGTTCCAGGGACACCCGTGCCCCGTAACAGAGGGAGGAAGTGGCCCAGGGCGGGGCCAGCGAAAGGCTCGCAGGCTGATGAGTTTCGGCGGAGGCCCCATCAGCCAGGATGGAGAAACGTGTATTCCATCCTTAGGTCCCTTGGGCTGAGACTCGGAGAGTGGGAGGGCCCGAGTCTCCCTACCCCCTAGCATCTGGGGAGCGTGAAGTAGGAAGGGAAGGGCGCAGCAAAGAAGTGCCGCTCTTGAGACTTTATAAAAAGAGGCGTGGACTCAATACGCGGACATAGTGGTGGGTTAAGACTTGGAGGGGACCCCATATTGTAACACATGGTGGAGAATGTGGGCATCATGATCCACCCCTGGTGTAAGGGGAGGAGAGATAGTGTGGGTTTAGGGAGGACTAAGAGTCAGACTTATTCCCTGGCGAGGAAGAATTGCGGATAAGTGGAGGCAAAGATGGCTGTGGCCAAGATACTGGAATGGCTAACCGAGAGCCAGCTTCAGCAGCAGCAGCAACAGATGCAATTGGTGCAGCAGTTGTTGTCACAGTACCAAGAGCAGCAGAGGCAACTCTTGAGGGAGCTGGTCGACCAGCATCAGAAACAGCAGGACCCGTGGTGGCAACAAGCGACAGCCTTGGGCAGAGCCAGACACAGCCTGGCGATGGGAGGTGAGGAGAGCCTGGGGCCCAGTCAGCAGCTACCCATACATTTCACAAAGATGGGATGACCCCGACCATTTCTAGTGATGTTTGAAAGAGTAGCCAGTGCGGCAAAATGGCCAGAAGAACACTGGGGCACCCTCCTTGCGCCTTATTTATCTGGGCAGGCCCAGCTGGCACATTGTAGCTTGTCCACACGGGATGCCCTGTGCTACTACAAGGTCAAGGAGGCCATATTGGACCAGTTGGGGTACCGACAACGTTTCCTACCCACCTGAGACCTACCGACAATGTTTCCGGCAGGAATGCTATGGCCAGGGCGAAAGGTCCAGCGGGTAGCCCAGAGGTTGAGGGAGGCCGGGTGGCGGTAGTTTGAGCCGGAGCAGAAGATGGGGGTGCAAGTGGCTAAGATGGTTGTGCTGAGCAATTTTCACAGATTTTGCCTGTCAGGGGGCAGAAATGGGTCCGTCGCCACTGCCCAGCAACCCTGACTGAGGTAGTTACGTTTATGGAAGACTATCTGGCAGCAGAAGGAATGGAGGAAAAGAAAAAGATGCCTCCCAGTGCCCTGGTGGTGAAGCCCCCCGCGGACAAGCCACGAGGAGTGCGGGAGGCCCTTGAGAAAGCTTCGATCATAAGAACATAAGAACATAAGAATGGCCGTACTGGGTCAGACCAAAGGTCCATCTAGCCCAGTATCCTGTCTGCCGACAGTGGCCAGCACCAGGTGCCCCAGAGAGGGTGGACCAAAGACAGTGATCAAGCGATTTGTCTCCTACCATCCCTCTCCAGCCTCTGACAAACAGAAGCCAAGGACACCATTTTATCCCCTGGCTAAGGGCCTTTTATGGACCTAACCTCCATGAAATTATCTAGCTTCTCTTTAAACTCTATTATAGTCCTAGCCTTCACAGCCTCCTCTGGCAAGGAGTTCCACAGGCTGACTACACACTGTGTGAAGAAGAACTTTCTTTTATTAGTTTTAAACCTGCTACCCATTAATTTCATTTGGTGTCCTCTAGTTCTTCTATTTAGGGAACTAATAAATAACTTCTCTTTATCGGCCCTCTCCACACCACTCATGATTTTATATACCTCTATCATATCCCCCCTCAGTCTCCTCTTTTCTAAACTGAAAAGTCCCAGTCTCTTTAGCCTCTCCTCATATGGGACCCGTTCCAAACCCCTAATCATTTTAGTTGCCCTTTTCTGAACCCTTTCCAAGGCCAAAATATCTTTTTTGAGGTGAGGAGACCACATCTGTACACAGTATTCAAGATGTGGGCGTACCATAGTTTTATACAGGGGCAGGAAGATATTCTGGGTCTTATTTTCTATCCCTTTCTTAATAATTCCTAGCATCCTATTTGCCTTTTTGACCGCTGCTGCACACTGTGTGGAAGTTTTCAGAGAACTGTCCACGATAACTCCAAGATCTCTTTCCTGATTTGTCATAGCCAAATTAGCCCCCATCATACTGTACGTATAGTTGGGGTTATTTTTCCCGATGTGCATTACTTTACACTTATCCACATTAAATTTCATTTGCCATTTTGTTGCCCAATCACTCAGTTTGGTGAGATCTTCTTGGAGTCCCTCACAGTCTGCTTCCGTCTTGACTATCCTAAACAGTTTGGTATCATCTGCAAACTTTACCACCTCACTGCTTACCCCTTTCTCCAGATCATTTATGAATAAGTTGAACAGGATTGGTCCTAGGACCAACCCTTGGGGGACACCACTAGTTACCCCTCTCCATTCTGAAAATTTACCATTATTCCTACCCTTTGTTTCCTGTCTTTTAACCAGTTCTCAATCCAAGAAAGGACCTTCCCTCTTATCCCATGGCCATGTAATTTACACAAGAGCCTTTGGTGAGGGACCTTGTCAAAGGTCATTCTGAGAGACGGAGGCTGGCACCTGTGTGGCAGGGACAAGCACCCGTGATCACCAGATGAGGACAGGGGCTGTGTAGTTGACATTCAAGACAGGAGGTGCACTACCTGCGGACATCCTCATGTACCCCAGCTAGAAGAATCTGTGCAGGATTCCTGCCTGGGTTTTCTTAGGCCCTAGATATCCTCCAAAGAGGTGGCTATGGGCAAGTTTTAAGACTGCCTTCTAATGCTTTCAGGGTACTAAGACCTGGTGTACCTCTTGTTCTTGCATACACATGATTCTGTACAGGAGGTCCCTCTTGATTATGAGGTAGGGTTCCAGCCCTCGGGCCTTTCCTGAAATGGATACCCTGTCTATCTTGACCACCTCTTTTCTAGCAGTCTCATACTGGTCCCATCCAAAAGCCACCATCCCATGAGTTATCAGCCCAAACTCAGGGGATTCTACCCCTGTCTCTTTGGTCAGCCCTATGGGGTTGAGGTCAGTATCAGTTCCTGATTATCCTGGTATCTCAGGAGCCTCCCGTTCTGCCTCCAGAGTCCATCTGCCCACACAGGCACACAGGCAGGATCCAGCTACCCAAGGCCTTGGCCACCCTTCTTTCCCTCTTGTTCTTTATGCCCTTCTGGGTGCAGGTCAGCCAATGCAGTCAGAGAACATTTTTTATTGTGTGCCTCACTTGGCTCAGGGGGCCCTTCTCATTCCTGCCCTTCGGGGGGAAGCAAACTGCCAAACATAGGAAAATCCCATCTGATGAGCACAAGGTATGGAAGATGGAGAATTACCCTTGCTTCACCAAGGTGATGTTCTCCTGAATCTCTATTATCACTGCTATGCTGAGGTAAAAACTGACAGTCCCAGGGACACAGGTGACCCCTGTGCACTTAGCTAAGATTAGCTGTCTGGGCTTTACCAGCTTCCTCAAAATCAGGTTGACAGCACTCCCAGAATCCACAAACACTATGGTTTTCACGCCATTCACTTTCACTGGCTTTGTATACTTGTGTGAGGTAACAGCAACACCCATCAGGTTGAGTAAGGGGTATGGGTCAACCCAGTCTCTGAAGTTTCACTGCATGGACTCTTCACTGTTGAGGCATTGAGCAGCTATGTGTCCGATAGTTTATACTTCAGTATCTGCAGCCCCTAACTGAGCTCAATGCCCCTATACAAACACAGAGTACAAACACAGCACGCAGTATAAGCAAACAAGATAGACAAAATGTGGTACTAAGGCACAGAGAGACTGACACAGAAGTCTGAGGCTGGTCTATAACTTGAATAAGTTCCTGAGTTCCAGTCCAGCACCTTAATCACAGGAAATTGTTGAGCAGGACTGTAATACCAGGTATAAAAAAATATTTGGGGTAGAGGAGAAAACTCATATGAAAAAATTCACCACTGACAGCTCTTTTAAAGGACATCTTGAAGAAGTGTACAGCCTGTCTTTCACTTCCTATCTGGAAACTCCAGCCTCAGATCCACCACATTCTAGTCTGCCAAGTGCTAATTAACATGTTTAAATTAACACAATAATAAATGCTAATGTAGCCAAACAACCATTTGTTAGGAGCTCAGAAATGATTAAACTCAACTGGATTGTAATATTATTTCACTTGAAGTTAGTAGTAATGAGTAAGCTATATTTGCTTCAACTATCTCAACATCTCAAAAGCTGGATCAGCAAGCAGTATCTTTAGCTCATTTGCCATTGCACATGCCTAATGAACCAGGCAAAACAAAGCAACTAGTTTCTTGAGGCCATCAGGAACAGTATCCCTGATGACACTACTGCACACCTTGTTACAGAGCTCTGCAACTTTGTCCTCACCCACAACTATTTCCAATTTGGGGACAATTTATATCTTCAAGTCAGCAGCACAGCTATGGGCATCCATATGGCCCCACAGTATGCCAACATCTTTGTGGCTGACCTCAAACAATTTTTCTTCAGCTCTCTCGCACCCTAGCACCTTTACTCTACTTATACTATGTTGATGACATTGTCATCATAGGGACCAACGGGAAGGAGACCCTTGAAGAATTTCACAGGGATTTCAACAACTTCCACCCCACCATCAACCTCAGCCTGGAGCAATCCACACAAGACAGTCACTTCCTTGACACTACAGTACAATTACACAACAGCCACATTTCCACCACCTTATACCAGAAACCTACTTATCTTCATGTCTTCAGCTTCCATCCAAGACACATTTCCCAATCAATTGTTTATAGCCGGGCCTTAAAATACAACCGGGATTTGCTCCAATCCCACAGACAGAGACAAATATCTACAGGAATACTAAAAAGCATTCTTAAAATTGAAATACCCACCTGGAGAAGTGAAAAAACAGTTTGACAAAGCCAGATGAATACCCAGGCTTCAGCTACTTCAAGATAGGCCCAAAAAAGAAAACAACAGAGCACCACTTGTCATCACCTACAGCCCCCAACTTAAACCTCTCCCATGCATTATTAACAATCTACAGCCTATCCTGGAAAATGACCCCTCACTCTCCCAGGCCTTGGGGGACAGGCCAATCTTCTCCTACAGACAACCTCAAACAAAGTCTTTCCAGCACACCTCCATCATACTCATCCAGGAACCCACCCCTGTAATTAACTCTGGTGCCAACTCTGTCTACACATCTATACAAGCAACATCATCACAGGACCTAACCACATAAGCCACCACATCAGAAGCTCATATAACTGCACATCCACCAAGGTGATCTATGCTATCAAGTGCCAGAAATTCCCCCCTGCCATGTATATTGGCAAAACCGGACAGTCTCTACGACAACAAATTAATCAGATATTAATCAGAAACTGGTTGGGAACATTTTAACTTGCCCAGGCATGCACTAATGGATCTAAAAGTGACAATATTATTACAAGGAAATTTCAAAAACCAGCTGGAGAAAGAAGCTGCAGAATTTGATTTCATTTACTAGTTTGACACCTCCTACAATAGCAGTTTAAACAAAGACCTTAATTGGATGGCACACCCTAATGACATAAAAAGCCAAGTACTGGGTACTTAGAGTACTTAGAACCCACTCTATCAGCCTCATTTACCATGTTGAATAGTAATAGAGAGGTAGCCATGTTAGTGTGATCTTGCTAAAACAAAAGGAAAAACTATGTAGCACTTTAAAGACTAACAAGATGGTTTAATAGGTGATGAGCTTTCGTGGGCCAGATCTACTTCCTCAGATCATATTCTGTCATGCCAATTCTCTTCCAGAATATGATCTGAGGAAGTGGGTCTGGCCCACGAAAGCTCATCACCTATTAAACCATCTTGTTAGTCTTTAAAGTGCTACATAGTTTTTCCTTTCATTTACCATGGACGCTCTAACTGACAATATATTTTTCCTTCTCTCCTCCTCCCCCCCAATCCCTGCTATTTTTTTGTTCCCTGGACCCTTTAACTCCATTATCTGAAGAAGTAGGTTGTGTCCACGAAAGCTATCATCTACATTTTTTGTACCAAGGGAGGTGTCAGGGGTGAGGCCTCCGCATCCCATCACCCCTGTTTTTAAGTTCATTTATTGGATAATTCATGTAAATCAAGGATTTCTGGTGAGTTACACCACTGGTGAGAGAACATTTATTTATAAAGACAGGTATTCCCTGACTTGGTTTATACAAAAATGCTCTACTCCTAGGTTTCATGGATTTCAGATAGCTATATTTACTTAATCTGAAATTGTATGAAGGTGGAAGGAAGTAGTATTGACAAAGAAATGCTTAGTATGTGTGCACTTTGCAAACATTCAGTGTGAAATGTTTGCAAGTGATTTTGCCAGTGATTTTAGGGAGGTAACCATTGCCGTACCAAGAGAGAGAACTCGGAGCATGGGCGGCGAGTTATATGGGCTCGTGGTGCCCATGCTCCAGCAATATTCAGAGCTGGGGCCCTGCTCCACCAATATTTGAGCTGGGTCTCTCTCCCCCGGCCCTGCCTGGAGTGGGCCCTGGCCCCCACCTGCCCCAGAGCGTCCCTGGAGGAGAAGAGGGATTGTAACGGGGTGCCCGCAGTCCCCGCCCTGACCCCCGTGCCCTTCCGGTGCCTGCGCACACTGCGCACCAGACAGGGGTGATGAGATGTGGAGGCCTCGCCCCTGGGTGGATGCTGCAGTGAGTGGGCGCAGTGTGCCAGCCCCGCCCCCGCCCCTGCCCCCGCACCATTGTGGCTCATGCTCACGCCACACGCCGGGTATATTAAATGCCGGCAGTGCAGCAGACAAGGGGGAAGGAGTCTACCCAGGCTGGGGCCAGGGCTGGGCTGGGATGGTGAGCTCAGGGAAGCACCCACCATCCTGCAGCAGCCGGGACCCGGCAGGCAACCCCGCGGGGTGGACGCCCAGACTCTGCAGCCCCAGAAGGAACGGGCAGCAGATGCCGGAGTGGCCTATATCCCCTCGATGGACAGAGGGGTGGCAGGGCCTGATCGCAGACTCCAGCCCCGCTGCCCCGCAAACTGGAAGGCAGAAGGGGGAAAAATAGGGGCAAGCGGTGGGAGAGGAAGGGGCTTGTGCTGAGGGGAGGTGGTCAGGTCAGGAGAAGAAAGGGGAAGGCACCAAGGGACAGGGTTCAGGAGAGACAAATGCCAGGGGGCCAAGTGGAGACAATGAGGAAAAGGGCAGGAGGGGAGGTGTCAGTAGGAGCTGGGACAGGGTGATGTTGGGAGAGGAGAGGGTAAGGGCATTGAGGGCTAGAGGGGGGAGGGGAAGGTGCTGTAAGAAGGCTTGAAAGAAGGGGTGGGCATGAGGAAGGCAGGGATGGAGCAAGGCATCTGTGAGGGCACAGGGGCATGAGGGGAATGGGGGCAGAGGGTGCTGAGGGGGTGGGCATCAGTGAAAAAGAAGGCAAAGGGGGCAGGGGCAGTGAGGGAAGGGGGAGGCACCAGGAGGGTTCAGGGGTAAGGGAAGGTGCAGGTGCCAGGGGATTGTGGGGGTGAAGCAGAAGGGCAGACACCTGCAGGGGAGGGACCAGCACCAGAGGAGAGAGGCAGGGCAGGTGTGTAGAGGGAGGTGTTAGGAGAGGGGATGAGGACGGGTAGCTCACATGATCGGAGTGGGGCTACTGGAGGAGTGGGCACAGGGGGGAGAGAAGGGCTGGTGGAGGGGGACAGGTCACAGGAGGGCTGAGGGCAGTGAGAAGGGCAGGAGTCAGGACAGCAAAGGTGGGTGAGGGGTGGGGGGGGAGGGCAGCAGGCACCAGGGGAGCTGATGGAGCAAGGGGAGGAGACAGGGCAACAGAGGGAAAAGGTAGAGGTTTATAAGATATTTATTAATAACTTGGGTGCCACAGTGGCACATCCAAACAAGCCACAAACTCAGTACTGGTGCACAACACAAAATATATTCTGCTCATGGGAGGAAACTCTTAGGCTATGTCTACACTGGTGGCTTCTTGCGCAAGAACATATCCACACTGCCATGTGAGAGATGTGCTTTTGCGCATCCGTGGCAGTGTGGATGCTCTCTTGTGCAAGAAAGTTCTGATGGCCATTTTAGCCATTGGGGTTTCTTGCGCAAGAAATCCCTGCCGAGCGTCCACACTGCCCTGTTGCGCACGAGAGCTTACACCTGTTAGAAAAGAGCATAGCTCTTGTGCAAGACGCCCTCTCTTACCACGCCGTACTGTAAATTTCCTTGCGCAAGAGCAGGTGGGCAGTATGGATGCTCTGCGGGTTCTCGCACAAGAAGCCTCAAGTGCAGACATAGCCTTAGAGGGAACACTTCCCCCAGCCTCTCCGCCCCCGACTTAATGTCACACACTTTGGGTTAATGAAATTGCAGGATAGTTGCATGAGGGGGGTTTGGTGGAGGCCAGACTAATTCCTGTTGGTAAGAGGATGGTGGGAAAAATCCTTACAGAGGGGTCACATGATACCTTTTACTTCTGGTCATGTGTCCATCTTGCCCCGAGCATGTTCCCTCCAGAGGCCTGGCTAAGGGGGGTCAGGGGTGTGTGGCTAACAGGGGTTAGGGGGCATGGCTAACTGGGGTCAGGGAGTGTGGCTAACAGGACACCACCAAAAATTGTACAAACCTGCCACCCCTGACTCGGAGGTAACTTACTAAGACAGAGCACCAAAAAGACAAAAGACAAAAACACCCTATCACCTCTCTTGTGTGTGTAACCCTTCTGCCAGATAGCGCTGTCAGCAATCAGGGCCAGGTTCAATATCTAGGGGTTCCTTTTCATCCATCACACACAGAAATGGATCGAGCCCCACCCAGTAGCCTAGGAAATCCACACACACCCCTGGGCGCCTCCGAGAGGCAATGCTTCCCCACTCGCAAGCACAGAGTCTGAGTGTAGAAAAGAAACTTTGAATGAAAGAGGGAGAGAAGTAACATGGCATTAACTTGGGAAAACACCACAGAGTTGATAACCAACCCACGAGTGAACGTCCCAGCTCAAGCAGATTGAGCAATGTCCTTTGCCTCTCAGGCTCACAAGTCCAGCAATGTAAGGGTGCGTCTAGACTATATGGCTCTGTCGACAGAGCCATGTAGATTAGGGTGGTAGGCAAAGGGAAATGAAGCGGCGATTTAAATAATCACCGCTTCATGTAAATTAAAATGGCTGCCGCGCTGTGCCGATCAGCTGTTTGTCGGCACAGCGCTGTAGTCTGGACGCTCCGCGGTAGACATCAAAGGCATTTGTCGACCTCCTGGGTATGCCTCGTGGGATGAGGTTTACCGGGGAGGTCGACAAATGCCTTTGATGTGGACCGCGGGGTGTCCAGACTACAGCGCTGTGCCGACAAACAGCTGATCGGTACAGCGTGGCAGCCATTTTAATTTAAATGAAGCAGCAATTATTTAAATCGCCGCTTCATTTCCCTTTGCTGAGTAAACAAATCTACATGGCTCCATCGACAGAGCCATGTAGTCTAGACGTGCCCTAAGTGTCCCATTCACATACCCAACCTTTCTCTGTATCCCACTCACAGTTGCTGCCCTTGGTCAGGGCAGACCAGAGCTCCAAGGTGATTTTTCAGAGCTCACCTCCCACCTTTGGGGGTATGGGGGTAGGAGGCATCTCACCCACTCCATTGGCCACTTGCTACTGCTCCTACTGGCTGCCCGCTGGCTGCTCCCACCAGCCGCCCCACTGGACAGCCATTCCCTCCAGCCATCCCGCTGGCCACTTGCCACTGCTCCTACCGTCTGCTGGCCGGCCACTCCCACCAACTGCCTGATGGCCACTCCCGCCAGCCGCCTGATGGCCGCTTGCTCCTGCCAGCCATCCCCACTGGCTACCTGCTGCTGCTCCTGCCATCTGCCCCGCTGCCCACCTGCTGCTGTTTCCGTGATGGGTCTGACTCTGGGCCAAACCTAGTGATTTCAGCTCTTTGTCAATTTCTCTGTGATTTTAGCTCTTGGCCCACCACCTAGGCAGGCCAAAAGATTCCTACTCCCATTGGAATAATATTTCAAAATAATAAAGAGACCCCTTATTGAGTCTGTTTAAGTCTATCCTTAGAACGGGGGGAGGTGGGGCAGGAAACAGGTTGAACCAGTCTTACAGCTCATGCCTGAAGGGCATGTAGCTGGCTGATTCAAGCTCCTTCCCCCCCACCCCCATCCAGTCCACTTGAGTATGGAAGGGGGAGGCTTGTTCACCCGAAACTCTTTACAACGACAGTGTCTTTCCTGCAAGCACTGGTGATCATATTTTACAATTCCTACATTTAGGGTTAACATTGTTTGTGACCCCATAACAGCCAAATTAGTTACAATACACCACATTCCATTCTAACAATTGACCATCCATCAGGCCTATAGCACTGACTGACTTGGATTTATATAACTATACCCCAGATTCCTTTCCCAGTCCAGCACGAGCTGTATTTACATATCAACAGGGCTGCACTGGAAGCAGTGGTTCAGACCCTGCTTACATGTGTAAACACTTATCACAAAGCAATCACTGCATATCTATCCCATCAGTCCTCATCCTCAAAGGAAACCTGCACAATACTTTTAAAAGATGAGTCTGGATGCTTAAAACCATCATTCTTCTAAAAAATTATGGACTGAGTAGAGACATTGGATTTGTCTTATTATACCAATCTGCAACCCACTAGCCCCTTCTTTTTGTCCTATGACTGCATCAGTGTTAAGAGGCCACTCTAATTTGAATGGTCCCTTACAATATGTGCTAACTATTTCAGTCACAGAATCCGTTCCACCTCGTATTTTGCAGTGACCTTTCCCAGACCTGAAGAAGAGTGGTTCAAAAACTTGTCTCTCTCACCAATTTGAAATTGTCCCAGTAAAAGACATTACCTCCCCACCTGGCCTTTCTGAGGACAGACATGTCTTCAGAAACAAAGCTTGAAGGAACAGCCTCAGAAGGAAGGAGCATTTTATCCCTTTGCATGCAGCCTAGAAATCCCACCTTAATGCAAAGTTGACTGCAAATGTTTTGAGTGAGCTGGGGGGAGTGGAAGGTTGAATTTTAGGTGTGAAGGGAGGGAGACGTTGTGTACCAGCATACAAACCAATGATGGCTTTTTTTAAAGGAACTGGAGTGCAAATCCCTGGGGCATGTCTATTTAGGAATGAGACTAATATGTAATAACATATAAGCTTATTGATGTGAACATTTAGCAGCCATTGGTGTTGATTGGTTTTGCCTGGCCGAAGGGAACCAGTCATAAAGGTACGTCTCCCAACCCGCTTCTGTCATCGGGAGTTTGTCCCAGGCCCAGGAATAAAGGGATGGCTGAGGTTGTTTTATTTAACAGTTCAACAAAGAGGAAATAACTATAAACAGAACCCCCAAATAAGGAATAAATAACAGGAACAGATGCTAGACTGTGACTTAGATGGACTCAAGGGAGACCCCAGGTAAGCTGATAATCTCTACCATTTCCTGCAGCTTGAGGGACTATCACAGTGGTAGGGCGGCTCCAGATTTCGCATCCAGGTGTTACAGCAGACAGGAGCAATCAGGCTGGAACTGGCAATAGTCAGCCTACTAATATCCCCTTCCCTGCACCATCGTGGGTGCAAGTATGCATCCTAATTAGTGAGGGATGGCAGATGGCTACACATCCCTTGAGTGCAGGGAGGTCACCCTCCCACAACCCAAGTGTGGTGCTGGCGTACCCTCCTGAATGACTTCTGCACTCTGCCGCTCAGCTAGGCAGCCCCTTGCTGTGCCAGAGGCAGCCCTTAAATAGAGTCGGGTTGCAGGTCAGACTTGGATTGCATAACTGCCAAGTTTCCCACCAAAACATGGGCTACGTCTACATTGCGCTCTCTTGAGCAAGAACATATGCAAATAAGGTGTGGCGATGAATATCGCCGTGCCTCATTTGCATATTTAATGAGCCACCATTTTGTGCAAGTGGCTTTTGCACAAGAAGGAGTAGCCAAGATGGAGTCCCTGTTGTTGTTTGGGGCTTCCAAAATGGCGCCTCCAGATTTTTCTCTGAACTGGTACCACAGGTCATTGGCATACACTGAACATTAGCCACAAGGACAAACTCCTCTACTGCAATGTGTTGGGTGTTTATCCTGTACGAGTCCTATGAAAAAGTAGCCTGTTCTTAATAGTGGTGGGTGAGCCTCAGAGGATAAATCTATGCTGCAACAAATATGGCAGATATGCTCATGGGGCTTGGGAGGCAGGGCTAAAAATTGCAGCTTAGTCATTTGTCTTGGGCTGGAGCCTGGGATCTTGGTGCGGCTCAGAGCTTAGCCTCCATCTCTAGCCTAAATGGTTATACTGCTTATATTCCCATCGCTTAAGCCCCATAAGCCTGAGTCTGCTGACCCAGGCCAACCGTGGCCATGCCACAGATCTTTTATTGTAGAGTAGATGTACCCCCAAGTGATCAAAAGATCTATTCCCATAGGGACAATAAAGTTTGGATCCTTGACAGACATCCTGGGCGCACAAAACTGGTCCAGCAATCTCTTGGTAGCTGGCTGACTTATGAAATTCCAATACTTCCTGCTTCAGGATGTACTGTAAATACTGGAAAAATAGCCTTTTGGTCCTTTTCATCTGGCTGGAAGTAGAAAATGTAGCAGCACATTAGAAGGAGTAAGGAAACTAGATGGAGGGCCTCTATATTGTGTTGGGAGTTAATTTTGTTAGACATGAACATGCCAGGATGATGAGCAAGATGTAAATGTTTTGATAGACATGTGAGCAATCAATGGATGAGTTTAAATTAGTATCTGTTCAATACAGAAACAACATAACGAGACTGCACTCATCTATGTATCATTTGTCAGCATGGGTTGGTTATGAGCTAGAATGTTATGAGTAAAATCCCCCTCTTCCCCCCCCCCAAGTTTTGGGTCCTAACTCATGTTAGTGATGCTCTATTAGAGATACCATGATTTGGATGTCAGCTAATGTCTCCAGGGGACCACATGGAAATGAAAAATCTTCTTGCATCCAGGACAATAGTACCTCTACCATTAAAGCTAAATGTCCAAGACTGTGTGTCCAAGACTCACCCTCACAACTTAGTGTGGTGGTGCAGCCACTGTATCTTTGCTTCCCTACTCGAGCCATAGATATGGAATGACCCCTTCAAAAAGACCACCTTCTTACTGGGCAACAGAGTCCTTTACATGAAATCCAACAAAAGCACAAAACAAAGGAATCTCCAAGCCTAGCCAGGCTCAGCATCCAGCTTCCACTTCTTCCAGATAGGCCCCAGTTGCAACGATCTGTCTCACCACACCCCAGCAGATACTTGCAGGAAGAGGCAGCTTGTTCTGTGGGATGTAAATGTGGTGATTTGTTATGGTTGATTTGGCATGTTACTCTTTCCCAAAGTTCATTCTTAGCCAATTCTTATTTTCTCTCTTCTCCCTGCCACCAGTTGTACTGCTTTATGGCAAGCAGATGAAGTGAAATGGATAGGAACAAATCCAACACTAGTTTATTGGCAGAATTCCATCAGCCTTCTCCACACTGCTCTAAAAGCTTGTGCACCGACTGTACATATCAGCAGTGCTGCTGTTCTCAGCTCATAGCTGCCTAATGGCCTTAAAACATAAATGCTATTTTTTTCACACTTTGAACTCAAGCATTTTGAAGTGGGGATATTAAATTGTGATTAATCAGTTAATCAAGTAGTTGATGGAATTTTCATCGATTACTCGATTAGTCAATAAGAAGAGGGCGCTCGCTACCCCCACTGCAGCTTTACAAGTTAAATGTAGTAGGAGGTGGGCATTTAAACTGCAGAACCACAGCGGGGTTAGCTCCCGGGGGCAGTATGAGCTGGGACTAAATAGTCCTGGCTTGCCTTGGCCCTGCAAGCTAACCCCGTTGTGCCTCTGCCTCCCCTGCCCTCCCTTCTGTTCAAAAATTGAATTTTTTTTTACCAAAAATGAAAAATCATTTCCATTTTTTCTAAAGAAACCACAAACCAAAAAACACTTCCATTTTTTCTTCTTTTCTTCAAGTGGAAAGCATTAAAAAGTAAAATAATGTGGTGAGAACCTAAAAATTCAAGGAATATTATTTAGTAATGTATGCTCCTTTAATTATTGGAGCCTCTGACTTTTACTGGGAGGATCCTTTGTGCTGCAATCTAGCCCTAGAGACTACAAGTCCCATGATGCCTTGGGGAAAAGGAGGGAAACTGTTGCTGTCTCCAGGTAGTGCAGGGAGAGAGTGGGGGGCTCCAGTTTGGAGAGAGGAGCCAGATTGCAAGCATGAAGCCTTTTCTAATCCAGGGGATGCTGCTGGAAACTAGACCCTGCTGCTGAGAGCCTGCTCGGGTTTGAATCTAGCAGGTTGCTTCAGGAGCTGTTGGTGATTGTCCTTGAAGGGGACAGACTCTGGCTGTGGCTGAGAAGGGCCTGCATAGACAGTACTGTGACTAAGGGTACGTCTACACAGCAGCGTTCTTCCGGAATAGCAGCCATTGTTCCGGAAAAACAATACTAGCATTCACACTGCCGTGCTCTTATTTCAACAGAAAGTTGAAATAATGGAGGGCTTTTTCTGACAGCGGTAAACCTCATTCTACAAGGAATAAGCCTTTTTCCAAAAAAGCTTTTTCGGAAAAAGGTGTGTGTTGATGCAGAACAGGGAGTTATTTCGAAAACAGAGGCCTCCAGGAAATCACACAGGTGCCTGCTGGCCACTCCATCCACACTCATCACAACTAGTTCCTGTCTCCTGGCAGCTCTTAAAGCTGCAGGCACAGGGGACAGGGCTTGTGGCAGGAAGTAGGCCTTGGGAGTTTCCAGACACCCATGCAGTTGCCAGTGCCTGAAATCTGGGCACCAATGTCTCAGCCACAAGCCCCCCAAGAGCCCACTGGCCCTCCCAGGGAGCATGCACAGGGCTCCCAGGAGCCTTCCAGGGTCTGGAAAAGGTGTGCACTGTCCTGGTCTCAGGAAGAGATCCTGGCCCTCCTGGAGGTTTGGGGTGATGAGGAGAACCTCCAGGATCTCCGCTCCAGATGCAGGAATGTGGATAGCCTGGCCACGAGGGGCCACAACAGGTGCCTTGAGCAAGTCTGGAGCAAGGTCAAAGAACCCCGGCAGGCCTACGCCAGAGTGATGGAGCGCAGCTCATGCTCCAGGGCAGGACCCCACTCCTGCCCCTACTACAAGGAACTCCACCATATCCTGGGGGAAGTGCAGCCCCTTCCCCACCCCTGGTGATTGACTCAGGGCTGGAGATGCCTGTCATCACCTGCCCGGGGGTCACAGCCCATGATGAGAAGGAGGAGGAGCTGGAGGAGGAGGAGGAGGAGGAAACAGCCAGCATGATCACCACCATCATCCTGGAGCCAGTACCCCAGGGCCTGGATGTTTCCCAGGCATCCTCTGAGGCTGGGAAGGGATAATCATGTAAGTGTTCTTAGATTTTCACACACAAGGCAGGGGTGGTGGGCACTGAGGGGATGTGCGATCGTCGCTTGGCCATCTCAGCCTGGCCTTCGCACTGCAGTCCATGCACATGGATGCACGTGCAGCACCAGTCTGTGCCACACAGCCCCAGGAGGAGCACCGGAGCACCCCTGGGCTCCTGCTCATAGGCTCTGGGGAGGGCAGATACACTTCTGACCCCTGGTGGGGGATGCCCTCCCACCACCAGCCACCACTGAAAGGAGGCTGGGGACAAGAGCACACAGACTGAGGATTGCCACACACGGCACATGGGCATGCCTGCAGGCTCAAGGCACCACCCGTCCCGTGGACAGCACTGCCATGCACAGGTGTGTGTGCAGCACTGATGGAAGGTCAGGCAGCTCGAGGCTCCTCTCCCAGCCAGGGTGGCCTGACACTTCCCTTGCTTGCTTGTCCATAGGATGAGAGGGTGGCGGGAAGTATGGGCCCCTTGGGACCTCTGGACCCCTGTGAGGCATGACCCTCTGTACAGACCACACATGGCCTTGCTCCTGGGACATCACCGTCCTCTGCCCTGAGAACTGTTGCTCTCAGCTCACAGATGAGGGGAAGGCCTCAGGGACCATGTCTCCAGGGATGAATGACCACCTCTCTATTCTCCCATCTGGACCAGCCATGACTGTGGGGCAATCAACACCCCCTGAGCCAGCTGCCCGACCCCAGAGGGTTCAGGAGGACCTCATGAGGGAACATATGCCCGTCCTCTGGGACATGCAGCAGACGCTGGCCCAGAAGGTCCTGGACGACACACAGTGGTAGACTCAGATGTGGACCGAACTGCTACAACAGGGCCACAACATGTGTGCGACCATCCAGGAGCTGATGGTGTACCTTACACCAGTTCCAGTCCCTGCTGCAGTCCCTGCCCCCCCTCCTATGCCTCACCCTACTCAGCCCTCCCCCCCCCACCTACCCTCTGTTCTCCCAGGACCCTCCACCTAGTTACCTCCAGGGTCACTAGACATGAGGTGGAACAAGCACCTGAACTATGCACCAGTCTCAGCCCCAACTCTGAGCCTCTCCTCCCCGCTCCAGGGTTCTCACCCCCTCCCCATATCCAGGTTCTCAGCCCTCCCTCCTCCCCAGTTACTTTTATCCCAAATAAAAAAACAAAGAGTTATTTTTCTGAAAACCAAACAGTTGTTTTTATTAGGTCTGCAGTGAAGAGGGGAAGGGAGGGGTTGTTGTGGGAAAGGCAGAGAGGGGCAAGGCACAGGCCCTTAGTGTGGAGGCCCTGGGGTGAGTTACTGGGATCCTTCAGAGAACCTCTCCCTCAGGGCCTCCTGGATGTGCATCCCCACCTGATGGGCCTGGCAGATGGTAGACTGTGCACGGCTGCTTGAAGGCCTGTCCCTCCCGGCCATCCTCTGCTCCCCATCCCAGAAGGAAGGCCTTCTTCTTACTCTCCACGATGTTGTGGAGAATACAACATGTGGAGATCACCTGGGGGATTTTGTGCTTCCCCACATCGAGGTGGGACAGGAGGCACTTGAACCGCGCCTTCAAGAACCTGAAGGCGCATTCAGCCTGGATGCGGGCCCTGCCCAGGCAGCCATTCAAGGGGTTCCTGCTCGGGTCCAGGTGACCGGTGTAGGGCTTCATCAGCCCTGGCATTACAAGGTAGGCCACGTTCCCCACAATGCACAGTGACATTTCAACATCCCCAACCATGATGTTGCACTTGGGGAGAATGTGCCAGTGTAGTGGAGCACTATTTGAAAACCCCAGGAGTGGGCGGGCATCAGCCTGTCCACTTCTAAAAGCCCCTCCCCCAGCCAAGGGACAATTAATGAAAAACGGGGCGAAGGGGTGTGAGTCAAAGGTTTAAAATGAGGGAATTGGGTGGGGACACCAAGCAGAGAACCTCAGATAGTGCCCACTGCTCCTTGAAACTGTCCAGGGATCCAGAGGAACTCTGCCCAGATATGTGGAAGTAGGGAGGAACAGAAGGAGGCCCCACAGTCGCAGAGCATCCCCTCATCTAGCATCCTCCCCTCATCTAGTATATTGTGGCTTTCGCCAGGGCCAGGAGGAGGTTGACTAGGAGGTCTCATGATTTTGTGGGGCCATGGTTGGGGTGTGCATAAATAAAAAGATGAGGGGAAAAATGCAACCAAAACCTCAATAAGAGGTTCTCGAGGAGCCGGAATAGGGGCTGTAACCTGGCGCATTCTAGATATGCATGCGCCAGGTTTTCCCTCACACCGCAGAAAGGGCAGGCATCTGGGATAGGGGACGAACCGTGCCAGATACACGCCCATGCTCATGGCTCCACAGAGGAGCCGCCAACTGATAACCCCGATGGGCCTCGTTCCACGAGGAGTAACGGTAGTTCGAATGAGAGATCCTAATTCAAACTACCTACTCCGTGCCGCGTGTAGCCGCGGGCACGGAGTTCGGACTAGGGGACATTTAAAAATGGCGGCGCCCGGGAACATGCAAATGAAGCCCGGGATATTTAAATCCCGGGCTTCATTTGCAAGTTCAAATGCCTACATTAGCCTCCCTAGTTCGAACTAGGGGGCTAGTGTAGACATACCCTGGGTGCGGTTCAGAAGCAAACCGGCTGCAAATCCTGCAGCCAGCTGAGGATCTAGGGATGGGGAAGCCGGGGGGCCCGAGGAACAGAGGCCCTAATAAAAGGGCCAGAGGGCTTACAGTGAGGGGATGTGGGGGCGTGCCTTCTCGCAGGGCTCGCTGCAGGAAATTGAAAGCGACTGTGGCAAAGCTGCCTTCACCTCCTGACGTACATGCAGGGGAGTTCAGGAGGTAGAGAGCTCCATGCACTGAGCGAGCATTCAGGGATCCACCCACTCCCCCCTGTTGTAGTCCAGGAGGTCTCTGACCTTGGTGGTTTCTGCCAGGATCAGCCTCCGGCGCACCAAGGGAGACTCCTCCACCTGCACGCACAAGGCTGGATTGTAGAGCAGAGGCTCTGCGAGGAGGTCTGCTCCCTCAGTGGCCACAATGGACCTGGTCACTGAGGACAGCTTCCAGGTCTGGAGGAGGTCCTGGTAGAGCTCTGGCAGCTCTGAGAGGTCTTGCGGAAGACTCCTCAGGTGAATAAAAAAGAGCTGCTGGTTGTATAGGAGCCCTCAGAGGCAGAGGAGGAAGGCGTGTGCCAAAGCGCTCCATGCCAGACTACCTGCACTATACAGGAGTCTCTTCAGGGCCTGGAGGCGGAAGGTTCTGACCTCACTATGCACGCAGACCAGGCCCTGCCCCCCTTCCTCCAGGGGGAGACACAAGCCCCCTGCAGAGACCCAGTGCATTCCTGGACAGAAGAACTCCAGGGCTATCCTCTGGAGTCTGGCCAGGAACTCTGGGGCCGGGCTCAGGTTGTTGAGCCGGTGCCAGAGCATGGACAGGACTAAATGATTCAGCACCAGCACCCTCCCCTTCAGGGAGAGACACTGGAGCAATCCTGTCCATCTCTGCAGCCGCTCATCCACCCTGACCTCCAACAGCTGCCAGTTTTCCAGCAGCGAAGGATGCGTGGCAGATAGAAAGACGCCAAGATAGAGCAAAGGACCTGTGCTCCACCTGATGGCCTGAAGTGTGGGTGGGAGCGAGCCTGCCTGCTACCTGTCCCCAACCATCAGGCCAGTGCTCCTGACCCAGTTGACCTGGATGGAGGAGGCCACCGAGTAGATGGCTTGGCAGGCTTTCACCTGCACCAGGTCGCCCAGGTCCTGGACCACGAGGAGCATGTCATTGGTGTACGCCGACAGGACCAGCCACAGCTCTGATTCTCGGAGCACCGTGAACCTCTGGCAGAGGAGACAGAGAAAGGGCTCAATCACCAGAGCATACAGCTGGCCCTACAGCATACACCCCTGATATACTCCCCACCTGAAGATGACCTGTTCAGTCTGGGGCCAGTTGAGCCTGACCAAGTACTCCATGAAGGCTTACAGCACCCAGAGAAAAACCCACAAAATGGGGCCCGAAGCCAAAGGCCTGCAAAGTGCCCAGGAGATACCCATGGTCCACCCTGTCTAATGCCTTCTCCTGGTCCAAGGACAGGAGGGCGAACGACAGACCGTCCCTACACCTGAGCTCCAAGAGATCCTGGACAGATACAGATTATAAAAAATGCTGCGGCCCGGGACAGTGTAGGTCTCATGGGGGTGGACCATATTTGTCAGCACAGATGGCAGTCACAGCGAGTTGGCTTTTGCTACAACTTTGTAGTCTGTGCTGAGGAGCGAGATGGGACGCCAGTTCCGAAATTCACGGAGGTTCCCCTTCTTCAGTAGCAAGGTGAACACTGCTCACCTGCACAACAGAGGGAGGACACCACTCTTGAAGAACTCATCCCAGACAGTGATGAAGTCTGGGCTGAGGACGTCACAGAACACACAGTAGAACTCCACAGTCAACCCGTCCATGCCTGGGGTTTTGTTGGTGGGCATGAGATGGAGGGCTTCCGAGAACTTGGCCAGAGTGAGAGGAAGCTCGAGCTGATCCCGCCCACTCTTTGGTCCAGAACACCCTAGAGGCATCGGTATTGGTCAGATCCAGGGAGAATAATCTGGCATAGAAAGTCCTGGTCCTTCCATGAATTTCCTCTGGATCTGTGAGGGGGGGTGCCGTCCTCTGCCAGGAGGCAGGTGACATGCTTTTTGGCTCCCCTCTTTTTCTCCAGGGTGTAGAAGAAGTGGGAGCCACAATCCATCTCCCAGAGGAGATGGATGCGAGATCGAATGAAGGTGCCCCAGGCTTGGTGGCCCTCGAGGGTCCAGAGCTCCTCCTGGTATGCTTCATAGAGGGGTGGATTCTTGGAGTTGGATTCCAGGCATCTCTCAAGCTTCAAAACCTCCCATTCCAGCTGCTCTATCACCACATCCCTCTGCCAGCTGGTGCCCCTGGAGTAGTCACAGCAAAAGAGCCAGGTGCACATCTTCCCCTGTACTGAGGGAAAGGCAGGCTGCTGCCCCCGCCAGGCCAGCCAAAACTCCCAGAAGGATGCCACGAAGCCCATGTCCTCCAGGAGGCTATTGTTAAAGTGCCAGTAGGCTGGCCCCAGCATCTCCACACTCAGAGATGCCTTCACGGCCACCGAATGGTGGTCCATGAACAGGGCTGGCCAGACACTGGAGGAGTGGGCCCATGCAACGTGGGAACAACACACAAACCTATACAAGTTCCCCTCCCCCAGTGCTACAGACCCTTAGATTGGGTTGCGCGGATTATTTCCCCTAGTTTTTGTTTATTTACCATTTTATTTTTATTTCCTTTGCGTTTTAAAAATAGCCCTTTTCGTTCTTGTCCAGTTTTCAGCTTGTGCCCTGTTTATTGTGCCCCTGAGATAGTCTCTCTCCCTGTAGGCTTCCAGCAGCATGCCTGCCTTCTGGGTCTAGTCATTGAAAAGAGGCTCCAACATTTGGGAGGGAGGGTGTGTGTGTGGGGGGGGGAGTTTGTGTTGAAGGGTGGCGGTCAGGGCAGTGGACCTGGTGGTGTGCAGGGGGTGGCAGTGGAACGGAGGGGTAAGGGTGGGGGGGGGGTCAGGCTACTCACTCCTCCCCACTGAGATGGAAGCAGGGGAGGAGGGTGCCAAATGTGGGGGGCACCAAGCAGGATTAGCAACTGCTCCTCCCCACTAGATTGGAGGCTGAGGAGGAGGGTACCAAATTAGAGTGGGGGCTGAGGGAAGGGGCAGCAACCACTCCTTCCTGCTTAGCTGTAGGCAGAGGAGGAGGGTGCTAGAGAAAGGGGCAAGGATGCGTGGAGGGAGGGAGGGGATATGACCACTCCTCCCTGCAGGGCTGAAGGCAGTGGAGGAGGGCACTAGAGAGAGAGGAGGGGGGCCGTGATTGGGGGGAGGGTGGAGAGGGGATGGGGAAAGCAACCATTCCCTCCCACTGGCTTGTTTGTAGGGAAGGAGGGCGCTGGCAGGGGAAGGGTGTGAAAGAGGGAAGGTGGGAAAAGCAAGCACTCCTCCCTAAAGAGGAGGAGGGCGCAGGTGGGACAGGACAAGGGAGAGGCTACAGGTGCGAGGGGTGTGTGTGCCGGCTCCTCCTACTGCACTGGAAAAGGGGAGGTCTATGGCAGGGGGTGCAGTGACGGGGGGGTACTAACTAAACGGGGAGGGAGGGGGCACAAGCACTCGGGGAGGGGGCCAGGGTGCACTGGGCAGTAGGCAGGAGGCTGGGGGAGGGATCAAACAGGAGCAGTGGGATGCTGGAGCTGGTGGAGCACTGAGGAGGGTAGTGGATTGAAGGGCAGGGCAAACAGCACAGCAAACTGACTAGTGGGTGGGGCAGTGGACCAAGAAACTGGGTGGAGATTGGGCAAACAAACTTTCAGGGGCTGGGTGGGGAAGGCAACAAACTAAGTTCCAGGGAAGGCTGTAGCAAGGAAGGAAGGAAAAACAAACTGGGCTGTTAGGGTGGGGCAGGCAGCAGGGAGGCCAGCTACTGTGGTGGGAAAGCAGGGGGGCAAGGCAAGAGATGGGGAAGGCCCTCTCCCAGCCAAATGTAGCTGAGAGAGGAGGCCCAAGACCACGAGGGTGGGGGGAGTGTGCCCACAAGCACTTGTGGGGCTCAGTCTCTTGCCTGCTGCTGCACAAACAGTCCCAGGATAGAAAAGGGGGCAAGCAGCTAGCCCCACCAAGGGTCAGAGAGCAGGTCCTGGTGGTACAAGGTGGTGGTGGGGGTGATGGCAGTAGAAAAGGGGGGCAGCTGGACTGGGGGGCGGGCTCTGAGCCTCTCTCCCAACCCCCCTCGCAGCAACTCAAGTTACCACCACCCCAGGAGCACAGGTATTAAAGGCTCAGTCTTACAAACAAACCCCCTCCACAGTCCAAATGGTGGTCCTCCTCCTCAGTGGGGCACAGGTGGTACAGCAGCAGTAGCGGGTGGGCGGCAGCCAACTGGGGAAAGGCCTCTAGATGGTGGGTGTTGGTGGTGGTGGGTCCTTTTCTCCTCTCCATCCTGGGCGGGGGGCAGGCAGGCAGGCAGGTTTCCCCTCCCCACCCTCCTCCTCCAGATAGCAGCAAGGTTGTAGGTGGTAGCAGTAGCAGCAGTCCTGGGAGGAGGAGGCCCAGCAACAGGCAGGCAAGCAGGTAGACAGAAGCAGGGGAGAGTTGGCCAGGGAGGTGTTCTCCACAGTAGTGGCAGCAGGAGCAGCAACCAGGTGGGAAGGGGAGAGAGGGAGAAAGGGAAGGGTGCTCCGGAGCAGAGGGAGCAGCTACCACATCTTCTTCCTCCTTCTCCTGGAGCCAGGCGCTGAGGGAGCAGAACCCCTTCATGACCCCTTTTGGCCAGAGCCTGGCTCCACCACCTCACCTGACCGGAAGTCAGAAGGCAGGGCCAAGACTATAAAAGGCCTGCCCAGAAGGTCAGTAGGGGTCTAGATAGCAAAGGAGACAGCGGTCTGGCAGGTGCTCCTGTACCAGCCAGAGGCTGTGGACTGGCCTGGACCCCCACACCTACTAGAGGCTGTGGACTGGCCTGGACTCCCACACCTACTAGAGGCTGTGGACTGGCCTGGACCCCCACACCTACTAGAGGCTGTGGACTGGCCTGGACTCCCACGCCTACTAGAGGCTGTGGACTGGCCTGGACCTCCATCCCTGCCAGGAACTGGCCTGGGACCCTCGCGCCTGCCAGGAACGGAAGAGTGGCTGGGATCAGTGGACCTGCCAGTGCTGACAGCCCCAACCACCCAGTGGACCTGTTGGAGCCCCAGATGCCCATGGAGGGGGAGATGGAAGTGGCCCAGGGAGAGCTGGCCCTGGTATAGCAGGGCCACATCAATGGTCAGCATGTAGCGGTGCAGATCTCCACTGACCCAACAGCAGATTGGTCTGCTGCTGTTAGGGCCCTGGGCTGGGCCTGCGTCCCCCTTGCCACCCACCTACCGTGGGCAGTCTCCCCCTCTCTGCCACCATAGGGCAAGTTGCCTGAACCCCTCCTGAACAAGGAGACAAACTATTTGCTAGGGCTCATCTGTTGATGATTGTTTTGTTTGCGGCCCCTCTCTGACCTAGGGCCAGGGCTCCCTGAACTGTGTTTGCTTGCTGCCCCGCCCTGACCCAGGTCCCAGGCTCTCTACTGATTATATAGTTTGCTGCCCACCTGAAATAAGGCCTGGGCTAATGAACTGTTTGTTTGTTTGTTTCCTGCTCTGCCCTGCACTAGGGCTGGGCTGTAAGATTGTATTTGTTTGCCGCCTGCCCTGAACGAGATCTTGGGCCATGATACTGAACTGGACAGACTATTGGCCTGAGACCCAGGACTAAAGGGGGCTCTAGGGACATCATCGGAGCGGCCACCCACTGACTCGGAGGGAGAGGAACCCCTCTGCAAGCCCCCCAACGGGCTACAGCCATCCTCCAGCTTCTGGCTGAGGCTGGAGTTGAAGAAGACACAGGCGTCGTGTGCCTTCCCTGACCAGCCAATAAAAATGTCCGTGAACTGTCCATGATGGTCGACCAGGACCTGCAGGACCATAGAAAAGTATCCCTTGCGGTTTATATACTTTGCAGCCCAGTGGTCAGGGGCATGGATGGGGATGTGGGTTGCATCTATAGGCTTCCCTCCCCCCCTCCGGCAGTTGGGGAAGCCCAGGGCAGCAAATCCAGCCACAGCAGGGTCCAGGTCTCCCAGGCGGATGACCCTATGCAGCAGGATGGTGGTAATAGCCCTCACCACCTGCAGAAGGAGACAAACAACAACACAAAACAGAGACGCAAAGGAGGTGCCTAAGCCCTTAGGAGGTCCCCAAACCCTCCCCTCCACTCCCCCTCAAAAACCCCAGCAGACAGCCCCAATTAAGCCCACCCCAGCCCCAAGCCATGCCCCCCCCAAGGCCCCCAACCCCCTTTCCCCTAGGGTCTCCCTTTCCCGTACTCCTCCTGCCCCATTCCAGGGACTACAGCAGGACTGCAGCCTGAGAGTGCCTTACCTTCATGAGGAGGGCCCTGACGGTCAACTCCCACGCCAAACTGGCTGCCCACAGACCAGTAACTGTCAGGCGTGGTGAACTTCCAGATGGCGATGGCAACCCACTTCTCCAGGGGGATGGCAGGTTGCATCTGGGTGTCCCGTTGCAGAGGGCAGGGGCGAGCCACACACACAGCTCCATGAATGTCTCCTTCCTCATATGCAAGTTGTTTAGCCACTGCTGGTCATCTCACCACTCCATCACCAGCTGGTCCCACCAGTCAGAACTGGTGTCCAGCCTCGACAGTGGTGTTCGGTTGCAAGAGCATTGCTCCCACACACCGGCAGAGGTTCTTAAACATGCACTCGGAGTCGAACTTGTGCAGGACCATGAAGGCAGCCTGCAGAAACTGCTGCAGAAACTGCAGCATGGCAGAGTGGGACCAATGCATTGCTCAGAGGCAGCTCTGGCTCCATGGCAAGGAGTGCTATGGTGTCCTGAAGCAGGCAACCAGAGCATGCAGTGCAAATGCTCCCTCACAGCGGTAAGCAAGCAGGCAGAAGAAGCTGAGAAACAGCCGTCATCGGCGGGGGGGCCTTTTAGCACACATCTCAGATAACCTTAGGCAGCGGCACCTGGAAGCAACTGCTGACATAATGCCCTACCTAAACTGGTTCTGGGTGGCCTTAAATGAGAGAGAGTGTCCACACTGATTGGACGCTATCTTTCAAAATAGCACATTGCTCTTTCATTGCGCTTTTTGTGTGTGGATGCTCTATTTCGAAATAATCTTTATCGGAAGATCGCATCCAGAAAAGCTTATTCCAAAAGAAGCTTGCAGTCTAGAAGTACCCTAACTTGGACTCCCGAACTGTGGCTGTTCGGGAAAGTGCTGTCTGGGACAGAGCAGAAAAGACAGACTGATTCTGGGTCCAAAGAGAGGTAGAGTGATCTGCTCAGTGAGCCAGAGCTCCTGTACTGTCTTGCGTGGCCTGGCTGCCTAGCTTGGACTGACACACACATAACCTGCCCAGGATAGGCTTGCGCACGGGGTGTGCTGGGTGTGCACAGGCACACCCTAATGTTTCAAAGGGCTGTTGTGCAGGGGCACAAGCCCCCGCACTAGAAGGAGCGCCGCTTCGGCACTCTGGGGAACGGGAGCTGCACCGGGTTTGCCGTGCATGCACGGCTGCGCAGTCAAAACCGGTGGGGCTTAGGACCCTGCGGAAAGAAGTGGTAGGGACGCAGCAACATCACCCTGCTGCCCCATCAAGCGCGGTGAAGTTTAAAACCCGGGCGGGAAGGCGGCGGGGGGGGGAGGAAAGAGTAGGAGAGGTGGGGGGTGCCCCGGGCAGGGATTGGGTGCAGCACGGCCATCCCGGGGAGGGCGGGGGGGTCGGGTCAGGAGCAGCGTGGCTGGCCCGGGGGGGGGGCAGCTGGCCCAGGGAGGGGGGGGGTCGGGTTAGGAGCAGCGCGGCTGGCCGGGGGGCGGTCGGGGGCAGTGCGGCTGGCCCCCGCCCCCCCAGATCTGCTTCCCATCCCCCCTTTCTCCTGGCCAGCCCTGCATTCCTTGACCTCCCCCCAGCTCTGCTTCCTGCCCCTCCTTCCTCCCAGCCCCCCCCCTTCCTCCTGGCCAGCCCCACCCCCCGGCCAGTCCCTCCCCCCCCGCCCACGTAATAGTGTGTCCGTTTTTTTGGGGGGGGGGGGTCTACCTGGTAACCCTACTGGCTGCGGCTCCACAACACGCTCAGGAGCAGGGACAGGGCTTCTCCTCCTCCCCAAGGTGTCAGACTCAACTAGAGGCTCCTAGCGCTGATCGCGCCCCGCCTCCCAGCCACTTCCCCTGCTGCCGCCAGGCTTCAGTCCGGCGCCCAGCTGGAAAACCAGGAAATACTGGACATTTTACGTGTTGGGTATTTTCTGGATTTTTTTACCAGACAGAGGGCCCCAAAACCAGACTGTCCGGTAGAAAACCGGATACCTGGCAACCCTATGAGTCGGACCCGGCGCAGGCACCAAGTGATGGGGACTGCCGGAACTTTGGGAACCAGAGACTGCGGGGTGGGGGTTTGTGGCCCAAAAGAGGGCTGAGAAACCTAAGAAAGACAGAGTGGGGGAGCACCAGAAGGGTGACAGTCAGGGCTAGTGGGGAGAAGGAGAGGTGCTGGGAGAAGGCTTGAAAGAAGGGGTGGGCATGAGGAAGGCGGGGATGGAGCAAGGCATCTGTGAGGGCACAGGGGCATGAGGGAAATGGGGGCAGAGGGTGGTGAGGGGGTGGGGCATCAGTGAAAAAGAGGGCAAAGGGGGCAGGGGTAGTGAGGGAAGGGGGAAGCACCAGGAGGGTGCAGGGG
The DNA here is from genome assembly GCA_032595735.1 of Pelochelys cantorii. Taxonomy (NCBI): domain Eukaryota; kingdom Metazoa; phylum Chordata; order Testudines; family Trionychidae; genus Pelochelys; species Pelochelys cantorii. Next base: position 6,659,258 of record CM064339.1, on the reverse strand, counting down.
TAAGGGAAGGTGCAGGTGCCAGGGGATTGTGGGGGTGAAGCAGAAGGGCAGACACCTGCAGGGGAGGGACCAGCACCAGAGGAGAGAGGCAGGGCAGGTGTGTAGAGGGAGGTGTTAGGAGAGGGGATGAGGAGGGGTAGCTCACATGATCAGAGTGGGGCTACTGGAGGAGTGGGCACAGGGGGGAGAGAAGGGCTGGTGGAGGGGGGCAGGTCACAGGAGGGCTGAGGGCAGGAGTCAGGACAGCAAAGGTGGGTGAGGGGTGGGGGGGGAGGGCAGCAGGCACCAGGGGAGCTGATTGAGCAAGGGGAGCAGACAGGGCAGCAGAGGGAAAAGGTAAAGGTTTATAAGATATTTATTAATAACTTGGGTGCCACAGTGGCACATCCAAACAAGCCACAAACTCAGTACTGGTGCACAACACAAAATGTATTCTGCTCATGGGAGGAAACTCTTAGAGGGAACACTTCCCCCAGCCTTTCCGCCCCCGAGTTAATGTCACACACATTGGGTTACTGCAATTGCAGGATAGTTGCATGAGGGGGGTTTGGTGGGGGCCAAACTAATCCCTATTGGTGGGAGGATGGAGGGAAAAGTCCTTGGGGGGGGTCACATGACACCTTTTACTTCTGGTCATGTGTCCATATTGCCCCGAGAGTGTTACCTCCAGAGGTGTGGCTAATGGGAGTCAGGGGGTGTAGCTAATGTGGGTCAGGGGTGTGGCTAATGGGGGTCAAAGAGTACATTTTAAAAAAATTCTTTGGGTGCACACCCTAATGAAATGTGTTGCGCACGCCTATGCTGCCCAGTGCTGTCTCCACTCTAGCTGCAGATTCTTCAAGCATGCCCACGCAATCATCTGGCCCGCTGAGATCCAGAGCAGTGCACACTCTGGGATGTGATAAATGGTGGCCATGAAAATGCCAGTTAGATGTTTCATTTATTTCTGCGCACTTTGTTAAATGATTTTATTCAATTTTAGTCTGTTAAACCTTGTTTCTTTAAATTGTTAAATACAGGTGTGTGATAATTCTGAATTAATCAATATATCAGAGGGGGTAGCCATGTTAGTCTAATCTGCAAAAGCAACGAGGAGTCCTGTGGCACCTTATAGACTCACAGATTTATGAATGCATCTGACAAAGTGGATCTTTGCCCACGTCATTTTTGTATATTATTTGTAATTGTTTTGGAATTAGATCCAGCGTATTACTGGAATAAGTTTAATCTTGAATGCTCCCAAAGCACACCATTCAGTATATACAAAGCCATCCAGGTGGAGTCACCGCCATTATGCCTTTAGAAGCAAGGAACTGCAGAAAAGGGATGGCTAGGGAATCCCCAACTAGCCAATATCACTACTGGGCTACTCAGGAGCTGCTTTAATGTTAAAAAAATCAGGCATCCAGGTGAGCATGGCCGTCTCCTGTAAACGAAGGAGGAACAAGAGGGTTACAGTAAAATAAAATCTGTAAGTGACACTTTTAACAGATGCCTCCCAGCTGATTAGCAAAACTGTTAGGTTTTGGGGAGGGGGGTTGCTCCTACTGGTGTTTTTTTTCTTCTAGGCTGTTTTTCCTTTGGAAATGTTCATGAATAGAAAAACAAAATGTAGACCAATTCAAGCATTAATTGTGAAATTTTTTGCAGTTCAATAGGATAATGAAGTACTCAATAGACTCCAGTTTAACATGACAGGAACCAGAACACTGGTGGCAGACCCAATAAGCAAAGCAATAGCTGCGCAATTTGTCAGGAAATTTTATATATATATATTTTTACAATACACTGTAACTAAATACAATCCCTATTATTTATGATGCATACAGCAAATCAAAGCTGAATTCGTTCTCTGTGCTTTTCATATGTATTTGTTCCTTTTTTAATAGATCAAATTCTGTCCCTTACTGCTTAGTTGCTTCTCAGATATAGTGGGTCATTTAGGGATATTTCAACATCTGTTCCAAGTATTTAACTAATCACAGTTGCTAAAAAGTGAGGATTTATGGCTTAATTTATGAAAGCTCAGTGTAGTTCAGTTGTCATGCAGATACTACCATATTATTAATTGCTGCTAAATGGTGTTTGTGTATCTGATTCACATTGATGTTTACTGGCATTTGGTTTTTCGAGCCCATTTAACAGAGGTATCAAATTTGGGGAGATAGGATTCTGAGGAGTCTGGATTTGCTGTTTCAAACTGTGTGAGCTCATGTACTTACTTCCTTTGTGCACAGCGAGATAGATACTTACTTAAATAATCTTCATTTCAGTACTATATGAGCACCTTACTGCAATTAATATATATTTTACTCTAAAGCACCTCGTGGAGGTGGGGAAAAATTCTGCTCATTTCATACCTGAGGAACTAAAACAAAGTGTAGATTAAGAGACTTGCCCAAGGTTATGCAGAATGGTCCTCATCCTAAAAGGTATGTAAGCTATTTTCCACTGAAATGAATGGTAGTTAGAAGTCTAAATACCTTTGAGGCTTTGGGTCAAAGCAATAGCTGATAGTGGAATTAATTCAGATCTCCTTAGTGCCAATCTGATATCCTGTCCATTTGATATACTTTTGTATTCGATTACACATGAACAGAAAAAAAAAATCCACACTTGGCTGGAAAAGATTACAGGGAACATTACCTGGGAGTTTATTTTCCTAAATATGACACGTAGTCATATTTAGGATTGAATTAATTTCTAGTCACTTTTACCAATTCAGTATAATCAAAAGAACTTTTTACTTTATGGTCCATCATCTAGGGATGTTAAACGTACATTAATTGGGAAAGCGAATACTTGATGCACTTTGCATAACTATTCAATTAGAAAGGGCACTTCCGACTTTGAAGTATAGCACCAGCCCCAGGGCTGTTACTACACTTCAAAGGTGAAAGTGCTGCAGTGAGCATGGGGGGGGGGCGGAGCTCAAACAGTCCCTCCGCAGCCCTGTGCTCCCCGTGGCATTTCAAAGTGGAAGAGCTGCTCGGAGCCCAGGGACAGCAGGGGCATCTCTAGCTGACCCTGGGCTACATGTGCTGCTGTTGTTTTGAAATGGTGCATGAAGCTGACCCTGGGCTGCAGGTGGTGTTTCAAACCAGCAGCCGGCTGGACTCCACATGGTACTGCCGTTTGAAATACCGCATGCAAATTTCAGCTGGGACTGTGCTACATACGGTGTTTAAACGTGACAGTGCCGTGTGGAGCCCGGGGTCTGACACAACCCCCCCCCCCACACACACACACACACACACACACGCGCGCGCGCACGCTTCTTCCCCTTTGTTAGCTTTTTCTTTCATTTATTTTGTCGCATCAGAGTAATGTGGTGCTTTTGGGGAGGATTGACTGCACTCTACTGTCTCAGTTGGACTAGCATTATGCTCATTTTAGTCACCTCATCATCATAATTAAAAAGGAGAGGATTACTGTCTTTCCAATCCTATTTCTATTAAAAGAGGATTGCTGGTCACTTTTTTCCCTACTCTGCTGGTTGTTCATGTGATTGAAATATTTATGATGCTGCATACTGGAGAGCTGTATATTATAAAGAGCTGACAAAACCCCCAGGCAGATAAATATTCCCTGAGAACTTCATGTGTGCATCAGAGCAGCAACAAATCAGTGGCCAGAAGCATCTTGCTGGTGTCAATAAAATTTCTTTGACTTATGGAGAGATTTAACCTTTATTTGTCACTTCCTTTGAGATGCTGCGCTTTTTGGCTCTCATCCAGCAAAGCACTTAAGTGTGTGCCTAATTTTAAGCATGAATGATTCCACCGAATTCAAGTTAGGCAAGTGTGTAAGTCTGCCAGACTTAAGTGAAATTTGTTCTATATTAAAAATGAACCTTGTGATTTTTCAAGACTCCCCATTTTAATGATTGCATTACTCAGATATTTGGTTTCCTAAATACCAGTCCAATTACCACTGTGAACTCTATGTCAGCAGCTTTAGACTTCCAAAAGGTGATTGTACTTAATATAAGGATTGATGCTTCCACACTAGTAATTCCTTTATCTATGGACTAACAACACAACACTAAAGAATCCCATACAGATAGCAAGAGTTTCACGAGCATAGCAGGGTTTCAGGTATTCACTGTGATTATCAGGGAAATTAGATCTTCATAACAAGATGTTCAGTTAGTCTCCCCCTGAATGCACTGGACGTTTTGTCTTCAGTTTCAGTGTGGGTAGAGTGATTCATTAATAGTCCTATAACAGACAATTCTATTTTTGCAAATTAAGAGGGGCTGTCTGTATGACAGGGTGTTTTTTGGGGGGGGCTTCCTGAAGTTCTGACGAAGCCTCTATGTTCTCTGGGGCATCTCAGCACCCTGCCCTATTGAGCCTGGTCCCCCAACCAAGGCACAGAATGGAGATAACGGCCCCCAGTGAATCTACTCCCCAAATAGGATCAGAGCCCCAAATAAATCCTTTATGTAAGCCCCCCTCCCTGTTTAAAATGAAAGGAGGATGTATGTGAGTGCGTCCCCAGGTAACAATTATTTACATTGGGTTTGATAGTAAATGAACGTGATTTTTATTAAGTGAAAACAATAGCGCCTCAGTGGTTGCAAGTAGATTACAAATTACAGGCAAAGCTACATTACACATTTTAAAATAAAAGAAAACTCATAGCTAAAAGTTCTGGACTTAGACTCAAAGAACACACACGAGATTCATCATACTTGCTCTCTTCACCCCATGTTAGTCTGCTGCAGCCATCCCCACCTACATCAACATGAGACCCACCCATACATTAACTGAAAGTTTACCTCTGCTGCTTTCCTCCACCCCCTGACAACTGCAGATACTTCTTATGCCATTAATGAATGGATTTCTTGCAGTTTCACATATTGGCTTATCAGCTGTTTGGTTATGCATCTCTGGATCCATGTACCCAATAAAGATTTCCCTGCTGCCCTGCCATTATATTTACAGTACAGCCTGAGTGCTCAAATAGGGTGCTTGGAAACATTCAGTCCACAAGCTCATGTCCCACAAACCTGGGTTCAGTGTAGACAGTGCAGGTCCCCTTTGTGCTAGGTGCTGTACAATCATAGAACAAAGACAGTCCCTGTCTCAACAAGGACTTATACCAACAGTGGGCAAGATATGGCCTGCAGGTTGTATGCAGCCTGTTCAGCTGCTGGATCCAGCCCCTGGGCCACCACCCTGCCTTAAGAGGCTGGCTGCTCCCTGTGGCTCTTTGCTCCTGGTGCCAGGGGGAGGCTTCACAGAAATTAACCAGTGGTAGCTGAGAGATGTTGCTGGGGGCAACAAATGAAGCCTCCCCGAGCACCTGGAGCAGAAAACCACAGGGAACAACCAGCCATTTAGAGCAGCCTGGGTGTGATGAGGGCTGAGAGCAAAGGCTGCAGTTGAGGCAGGTACTGCCAATTAGGGCCCAGCTGGGGCCAGTATACAGGGATCCCAGTGGGAAGAAGGGAGACACACTTGCTCTAGCTGGGGAGCAGGTGGGACCTGGCTGCTAAGGAAGCTTGGAGGCTTTCCAAGACAGAGCAGTGCTGGGGAAAAGCAGTCCGGGCTGGGGAGCTCTGGTCTGACTTCTCTTCCAGGCTGCAAGGCCTAAGAGTACTAGGGCTACAGGGGACAGCCAGGATAGGAAAAGGTTCACACCCCCCTTGCTGATGATGTGTGGCCATTTCAGACTGCAGTTTGCCCTGAGGAAAGGGCCTAAATGAAGACTGGCAATGGGTCATTGAGGCAAGGCAGGTATAAGGGAATTGGGGGTTCCCTGGGAGGGGAGGACACCAGAGTGCAGAGATTAACACCCACCCCACTCCCAGTGGAAGGGGACAGAGAGAGACACTGGAGTGGGCACTTCCAGAGCGCAGTGTCCTGAAGGGAATGCTGTGATCTGGGGGAGTGGCGTAGCTTGAACTAGAACGTGGCATGAAGACAAGGAGACACCAGACAGAGGGAGGCGCCCTGGTGATGAGAACTATTGCCCGTGCTACTGGCAGGAGGTGCTGTGGTGGTGAGTGTCCACCCTCTGACACTGGGGCTACAGCAGGCAGGGAACCTGCCTTGGGGTCCTGCAGGGCTGCTGTCTGGGAGCTGCCTAGGTAAGCACTTCCTGGCCACAGCCTGCCTCTGGCACCCCAGCCCTTCCCTTCCCCAACTCCCTGCCCCACTTGCTCTAGCTGGGGAGCAGGCGGGACCTGGCTGCTAAGTAAGGAAGCTTGGAGGCTTCCCAAGACAGAGTAGTGCTGGGGAGCCCTCCTTCCTCAAGTCACCATCCAAATCCTCTGCATCTTTCTTCCCCTCCTCCTCCGCCCCCCCTCTTCCAGGTCATAGGTCTTTCCAGGCCAGAATCCTCTTCTGCACCCATATCCCCTCCTGTACCCTGCACCTCAGGCCCCTGTCCCAGACCATAACCTCCTTCTTCACCCAAACTCCCTCAGCCCCCACATACTCTCCTGCTCCCTAGTCCTCTACCCTAAGCTCTTTTCAGTACCCAACCTCCATCCCAGATCCAGCACTGCCTCAATAGAAATGTGTGGCCCTTGAGTAATTACCAAAATCTTGGAGTGCCCCCTTAAAAATTATTGCCCATCCCTGACTTAAAGTATAAGACAAGAGACAACAGGTGAATATAGACAGGTGGGAGCACAGGGATGCATTGATACTGTATTGGTCAAGGTGATAGTAGTCTTAGAGCAATAGAGTTAAATATGTCTCTTCTCTAACTGGATGAGCCTAACAGTTTAGCATCAGGTTATTGGTACTCATGATTGTGAATTCCAATGTGTTTCTGTAAACATTCTCTAATACTAGCTTAATTTGCTGATTCTGAACAGTAAATTCTTTTGCTAGAATAGCAAAGGAAAATGATTGCAGAAGGAGTGTGTCAAAGCAAATTCATGCTCAGTGAACAAACACCTGCCAAACTCTTTCTGTGTGTGTGTGTGTGTGTGTGTGCGCACGCGTGGGTGGTGAGTTGCAATAGTCACTCAGCTCAAATACACATTTGGTAAAGGGAGAGGTTTCTAATTCTGTATAAGACTTTCATTCCTTTTTGGCCGTGAGCGCTACTGAATGATGGAAGCTGGTCCTAACTCTGTGCTGTGCATTGAAAATATGTCCATCCACGCTGCACTCTTGGAAATGAAGTCATTTGCACTGCATAGCAATTTTCAGGAGATAAATATAAGGTGCTAGGCTTGTGGGGACAAGAGCACTATGCTCTTTCTGAACAGAAAGAGAAGACATCAATTAAATAACCTTTGGGGAAAAAAATCAGACCTTTCGGGTACATCTAGAGTGTAGAACTATTTCGGGAAACCGGAAATAGCTATTCCGTGTCTTTTGAACTGGCCTGTTATTTCAAAATAACGGAGTCACTATTTCCATGAGGGTTAAGGGATGTTTCGGAATAGCAGTTTATTTCAAAACTTGGCACCCTGTAGACAGCTCAAATTGCATATCTTATTTTGACCTATGGGTGCAATGTAGATACACTTTAATGTTATAGGCCCAGAACTGCCTTTTTACAAAAATGTGCAATTGCTCACAGAGCTTACACATGGAATTATCATACTTGCTCCCCTCATCCAGGAAAGCAAGGGCTTAAGCACACGTGTAATGTGCATTTCACTAGTTCTGTTAAGGTCAGTGGTTCTAATCATGTGCTTAAAGAAAAGAACTTGCTGAGGCTTCATCAACACTATGCAGCTTATTGCAATATAGTTGTGTCAACACAGCCATGTCACTAAAAGTCCAGCAGCGTCACCACTGTTTGTCAGATCGCTTACTGACAAAATACTTCCCCCCTGCCCACCCACTGAGCGGCATTTACATTGTCAGCAACCAACAATGCGCTGTTTACACTGGCACTTGCTGTGGCAAAACTTTTGCCTTTCATCGGGGGTGGGGGTCTCTCTTGCAGCCTTCGTGCCTCTATCAGCCAAATTATTCCCTTTGCTTAAGGGTCCTGCTTTCTTGTGTGCCTTTATCTTCACCACACTGATTCTTGTAGAGCGGTGACAAAGCTCCTTCACCCATTTCCAACATTCAGCATGTTTGACTGTGGAGCTGTCTGTTGCCCTGAATTTCTACCTGTTCTACTATTTGTGGGACTTGGTCCCACCCACCCTGCAACTGGAGTCACTATTCCTGCCTCCTACAGGGCTCCTGGGTAGCCTCTCTCGTGGTTGTAATAGTGGATCACCAAGTTAAAACATCCACAGGCAGTGGTGGGTATAGTGTATTCTCAAGGGGGTGTGTGTGTGTGTGTGTGTGTGTGTGTGTGTGTGTGCGATGTTTCCTTCAGTTCCATTGACGGGGTGACTAGTTTACGTTCCCCAAGTCAATTACGCCCATGTTTACATTGATATAATTCATCCTGTAAAAGTACTACTCTCCCCAGCAGTTCATCCCTCTCTCGACTGATTGCCTCACAAGACTCCTCTGTCTGTGCAGCATCCCGTGCCTTCAAATCTGCTACCTCTACTTACTAGTGCAGATTTTTCTATTAAAATGCATTGCTGGGACACGATCCCCTCCAATCCTTAATGTTTTGGAGAAGATCAGCTTCCCGTTTTACCCAATATGCCATCACAGCACACAAACCTTGTAACACCTCTTTTCCTAAGCTCCTTTCTCTTGAGATCTCCTGAAACCTCCCCATCTTCTCAGTCTCATCCCAGATTGACCTCTGCACCTGGTATGGACAACTGATTCTTTCTTATCCATTTATTTAAAAAAATCTGTTACCTCAGCTTGCCAGAATTCGCAACTGCCATCACGAGAGTCTGCAATAATAATCGAGTCACAGCACCAAGATGTTAAAGGGCTTATCCCTTCACACTCTCACTTCCCTGGTCCTTCTCACGTGAACAGAAAACAGCAATGCCCAAAGTCCAGAAATGCAAACAAGTCAATGTTTATTGGGATTGGCTTTCAGCAAGCATAAGTCCAGTTTCCTTTCCTTTTTTTCCCTTTGGTTACCTTCTCCCCTTCTTGTTTGTCCCCAGAGTGTACAGTAATATTTTCAGGTATATCTTAACTAATCATTCTACTAAACTTAAACTAACCAATCCTAGCGTATTGTAAAACGATCATCTAACCAATTATATCCCACCACCTTCACTGGTTTGCACCTGGCAAAATTAATTCTACAGGAGATAATCAGATAAATACTAGAGAGATGGGAAGTGGGTTCTTGCCAGGCAGAAAACTAGCAACCTTAGTTTTAGCAACTGGTTTGTAATGTTCCTTCCTAGCTTAAGGACAAGGCCACAGACTCTGAGATTGCTCCTTCGTTTTTATACCCCTGTAACTAGTCATATGGTAAGAACACACATAAATTAAAGTATAGGCTTTTGCAGGCAGGCCTGAATATCTATCTATGTAACAGAGGGACAGAGAGGAGGGACCCGATCCTCACACTCGCCACTGGGGTTAGCGAGCAGGACGAGATACTGCAAAGTGAGCACTGGGGACAGCCACACCATCAGGCGACTGACCAGCTGACCAGCATTTTGCCAGCCAGGCCCCAGGGTGCTACCGGTGAGTATTATGGGGGCATTACCCCTCCCCCTGAAATTTGAACCCCCTGGATTTCATCCTTGAGGTATCCTTAAAACTGCATGCCCTGGCTCCAGAGGCAGGTCTCAAATACAGCAGATTGAGCTTCTTGCAGCTTTCCTTTGTAGCAGGTTCGGTCAAGTAATTGAAGGATCATTAGATTATCATGAAAACATTGTGGGGGATGGGGGGCGGGCGGAGGAATTCCACTTAAAAGAAAAGAGAGAAAAAGAGTAGCAATGAGTGTTGTGTTGCTGGGATTTGCATTTGAACCAGCACTGTTAAACTTATAAATGTTCTTGAAAAGGCATAAATAGTGAGGTGGCAAAACTTGCAGTTATTATAAAATTACTCAAAATAGTTAAGTCCAAAGCTGACTGCAAAGAGTCACAATGGGATCTCACAAAACTGGGTGATTGGGCAACACGAGGGTAGATGGAATTCAGTGTTGATAAATGCAAAGTAATCCACATGGAAAAATATAATCCTAACTATACATACAAAAATGATGGGGTCTAAAATAGCTGTTCCCACTCAAGAAAGAGATCTCGGAATCACTGTGGATAGTTCCCTGAAAACATCTGCTCAATGTGCAGTGGCAGTCTAAAAACTAAAGCTAGCAGAATATTGGGAATCATTAGGAAAGGAATAGATAATCATAGAATCATAGAATACTAGGACTGGAAGGGACCTCAAAAGGTCAAGTCCAGTCCCCTACCTTCATGGCAGGACCCAGTACTACTAGACCATCCCTGATAGACATTTATCTAACCTACTCTTAAATATCTCCAGAGATGGAGATTCCACAACCTCCCTGGGCAATTTATTCCAGTGTGTAACCAGCCTGACAGTTAGGAACTTTTTCCTAATGTCCAACCTAAACCTCCCTTGCTGCAGTTTAAGCCCATTGCTTCTTGTTCTACCCTCCTAGGCCAGGAAGAACAAGTTTTCTTCCTCCTCCTTGTGACACCCTTTTAGATACCTGAAAACCACTATCATGTCCCCTCTCAGGCTTCTCTTTTCCAAACTAAACAAGCCCAACTCTTTCAGTTTTCCTTCATTGGTCATGTTCTCTAGACCTTTAATCATTCTTGTTGCTCTTCTCTGAACCCTCTCCAATTTCTCCACATCTTTCTTGAAATGCGGTGCCCAGAACTGGACACAATTCTCCAACCGAGGCCTAATCAGTGCAGAGTAGAGCGGAAGACTGACTTCTCGTGTCTTGCTCACAACACACCTGTTAATGGATCCTAGAATCATGTTGGCTTTTTTTGCAACAGCGTCACACTGTTGACTCATATTTAGCTTGTAGTCCACTATAACCCCTAGATCCTTTTCTGCCGTACCCCTTCCTAGACAGTTTCTTCCCATTCTGTATGTGTGAAACTGATTGTTCCTTCCTAAGTGGAGCGCTTTGCATTTGTCCTTATTAAACTTCATCCTGTTTATCTCAGACCATTTCTCCAATTTGTCCAGATCATTTTGAATTATGACCCTATCCTCCAAAGAAGTTGCAACCCTCCTAGCTTGGTATCATCTGCAAACTTAATAAGCGTACTCTCTATGCCAATATCTAAATCGTTGATGAAGATATTGAACAGAACCGGTCCCAAAACAAGTGCAGAACCCCACTTGTTATACCTTTCCAGCAGGATTGTGAACCATTAATAACTACTCTCTGAGAATGGTTATCCAGCCAGTTATGTAGCCCCATCTAAGTTGTATTTGCCTAGTTCAGCATTTCCCAATTTTATTTGGCCACGGAACTGTTTTAAACTCGAAAGAATTTTGCGGAACCCCTAATAACAGTCTTATATGTGGAGCTGAAAAAGTAGACCACAAATAAGTAAGGATAATAATAAACAAATGTTAAACAAGGTCATGAGATCAACATTTAGTTTAACTGCACATATTTAAAAACAAAAATCACATTTAATGTGTACACATTTTTTTAAATCATAAAATGTTATAGTTATGGAATTTTCTCACGGAACCCTTATTTTCACTTCGTGGAACCCCGGGTTTCCGCAGAACGCCATTTGGGAAACACTGGCCTAATTTATCATGCAAGACAGTATCAAATGCCTTACTAAAGTCTAGGTATACCACATCCACTGCTTCTCCCTTATCCACAAGACTCATTATCCTATCAAAGAAAGCTATCAGATTGGTGTGACATGATTTGTTTTTTACAAATCCATGCTGGCTGTTACCTATCATCTGATTTTCTTCCAGGTGTTCGCAGATGATTTCCTAAATTACTTGCTCCATTATCTTTCCTGGCACAGAAATTAAACTGACTGGTCTATAGTTTCCTGGGTTGTTCTTATTTGCCTTTTTATAGATGGGCACTATATTTGCCCTTTTCCAGTTTTCTGGAATCTCTCCTGTCTTCCATGATTTTCCAAAGATGATAGCTAAAGGCTCAGATACCTCCTCTATCAGTTCATTGAGTATTCTAGGATGCATTTCATCAGGCCCTGGTGACTTGCAGACATCTAACTTTTCTAAGTGATTTTTAACTTGTTCTTTTTTTATTTTATTTTCTAAACCTACCCCAGGCAGAAAATATCACAGTGCCCCTATATTAAGTCATCATATGCCCAGATCTTGAATACTGTATGCAGATCTGGTCATCCCATCTAAAAAAGATATATTGTATTTGGAAAAGGTACAGAAAGGGCAACAGAAAATGATTAGGAATAAGGAACAGCTTCTGTATGAACAGAGATTAACAAGACTGGGACTTTTCAGCTTGGAAAAGGGTGGTGGGATATGTTAGAGGTCTCGAAAATTATGAGTAGTGTAGAAAAATAGAATAAGGAAATGTTTGTTCCTTTACTAGCATAACGCAAGAAGCTGACCCAGTTAATTTTTATAGGCAGCAGCTTTAAAACAACGAAAACAAATTATTTCTTCACAATAAACCTGTGCAACTCTTTGCCAGGAGACTATGGAAAGGCCTAAACTAACTCACTGTTGGCCCATAAAAAACAAAATAAGTCCAAGGAGGTTCAATGGCTTTTAGCCAGAATGGGCAAGGATGGTGTTCCTAGCTTCTGTTTGCCATAAGCTGGGAATGGGCATCAGGAGATGGATCATTAGTTGAATGCATCTTCTGTTCATGCCTTCTGAAGCACCTGGCATTGGCCACTGTCGGAAGACAGGATACCGGACTAGGGCTTCATCTATACTGCACCCTTTTTCCACAAAAGCTTATGCAAATGAAGCGCGGAATAGAATATTGCCACGTTTCATTTGCATAATTAATTAGGGGACGTTTTTGCACAAGAGGCTTTTGCGCAAAAAGGAGCTGTGTAGATGGCTCCTTTTTGCACAAAACCCCCCTCTTGCGCAAGAGCCGTTCTTCCTCATTTTTTCAGGAAGAATGGCTCTTGTGCAAGAAGGGGTTTTTTGCACAAAAAGGAGCCGCCTACACAGCTCCTTTTTGCACAAAAGCCGCCCCTAATTAATTATGCAAATGAAGCACAGTAATATTCTACTCTGTGCTTCATTTGCATTAGCTTTTGTGGAAAAAGGGTGCAGTATAGACATAGCCAAGATGTCCCATTGGTCTGACATTTGGGCTCTATAGAAGATCAGAATGGTATCTGCCCCCTGCTGTAACCCTCTAGACCACATGCCACTTCCAAAGCTGAGAGAGAGCCCAAGACTCCTGACTCTGTGTGTGTGTGTGTGTGTGTGTGTGTGTGTGTGTGTGTGTGTGTGTGTCCCCATGAAGTTAGTAAATAAGAATATATATTATAATGTTAAGTCTAAGCAGTGTCCCTTAAGTGACTTTCTACAAGATGTTAGAACATATTAATGTTAGCACTGAGTGGGTCTAATTATTTCATTTTCTTTCTTTTATATAGGAATTAGATACAGTGCTCTTGTCAGCTAACTGCTAAGTTGTCTGCCAGAAAACTAGAGTTTTCCAGTGCCTTAGTAGCCCCCGAATGAAGTGATGTGTTGCGGGGGGGGGGGGGGGAGAATGAGATTGGTTTCCCCAGATTTGCTGCTTGGCTTGTACTGAGCATGCTCAGTAACTCAATTGCAGCTGCTTTCTCAGTCTGCCCTTCCCATTCTCTTACTCTCTTCCCCCCCCCCCAAAAAATCTGAAATGGTGCCCCTTGCCAGGCCCCCTTGTATGGGTAAGGATTCCCACTCCTCCACCCCCACTATAAGGCCTGGGCATTACCCCCACACATACCCTGCCATCTGCTTTGGGGCTTGGGGATTCCTTCCCCCACCCCCCCACTATGGGAGCCTGCACACTCCCCCACCCACAACCCCACATGGGTGCATAGAGATTTTCTCTCTCCCCCCAACTATGAGGCTCCTATGGGGGTCTAGAAATTTCCCTATCCTTCACCCTCCCCCTCTGCTCTGTTCCTTTCAAGGCCAGAGGATTTCCTTCTTCCTCCCCCGCCCCCCCCCCCCCCCCCATGCCTCTCCTCCTTTATTTCCCAACAAAACCCAACCAACATCTGTATTGGCCACTGTCGATAAGACAGGATTCTGGGCTGGCTGGACCATTGGTCTGACCCAGTATGGCCGTTCTTATGTTCACAAATATGTTTGGCCCACAAAATCTTAATCCAGCTCTGCAACCCTATATTGTCCCTAACTACATTTCTGGTATAATCTGTAGATTTGTTGCATCTTTTCAGAGAACTTAGCAGTTCTCAGAGTGCAAGCAGTGATGGATCTGTCACTTGCCTGTCAAAGCAGAAAAACATCTAACACGCTGTATCCCATAGAGAACTGGCTTCCATCCTCTTCTGCCCAGCTCTTGGAGACTGATTTCATAATGCAGCAGCAGTGAGCAACTGCATCCAGAAGAAAGACACTGAGATGAAGGGCAACTAATGAAACATTAGTGTCATGTTCTCTGGATGCTAGTTGTGCCAATTTTGCCCTGTGTAATTGCTGCAAGGTTAGCTGTGGACCCTGTTCAGATACGGGCAGCAGGTTTGCGGAAGTTTTGGTGGTGCCCAGAATGCCCAAAGCCTGTACCCTTCCCCCACTCAACTCTCCCCCGCCCCCACTTAAGGCCCTGGGAGGGAGTTTGCATGCACGAGGGTTGAGGATGGATCTCAGAGTGGGCAGTGCAGGTGGGGGTCTAGGATGCAAGCTCTGGGATGGAATCTGGGTGCTGGCTCTGGCCTAGGGAAGGGGGTGGGGGTCCTGGATTAAGGGTCTGGGAGGTTGTCTGGGGGCAGAACAGGGTGCTGGGGGCAGTGGGTGCAGGCTCTAGATGGATAGGGGGCACAAGGGAATATGGCGGAGAAGGTGTGGGGTGCCATGCTAACCTGGGGCACCCCCTCTGGCAGTGGTTCCTAGGGGGATGGGAGTCTCTAGATGCTATTGCCTGCCTGCTGTCCTTGCATGCTCTCCCTGTATGTCCCCTGGCCCCACCTGTTGCCCTTGAATGACTTAAAACACCCCAGGGACTCCACTTCCACCACTGGCAGCACAGTGGCTTGCTGCTGCTTGCTCCCCATGGCTACTGGTATGTGCAATGCCAGCAGCCATGGAGAGGGAGAAGTAGGAAGCCAGTTAGCCTTGCTCTGCTGCCAGTGGTGGCGGGTGGGAGCCCCCCTGGAGCATTTTAAGTCACTCAGAGGTGGCAGCGGGTGGAGCCCAGCCCTGGGCCAGGAATATTACTGGTGCCAAGGCACCATGCACCCATATAACTCTCCGCCTATATGTTCAGAGGTTCTCATATGTGCAGGACAGGGTCAGCTAAACACAGTAGCTGGCATGATTTTCCAGGGCCAGCGGTAATATTAGCAAATAGCCAGTATCATAAAGACACTTTAAATGCTGGCAGGAGGATGACACTGGTACAGATACCAAAAATATAGTTCAGCAACCCAGCTGTTAGCACTGACTGTGGCTAAGAACTATCGTGGTTACAAGTCATGGTGTAGGGGATTTGTTTACAAGTTTGATTCACTTGATGAAAAGTGAAAGGAAAATTAGTAAAATCAGTACAAGGAAATGAGATAATTGTTTTGTGATTGGGGCATTGGACTATCAATCGGGTTCTGCAATAAACTCTCTGTGATTTTTGGGCAAGTCATGTAAGTGCTTTGTGCCTCAGTTTTCCATCTATAAACTAGAGATTAAAAATCCCTCTTTCTCCCAACTTGTGCCTGTCTAGGTTACAACTTCTTGGAGCAGGAGCTGGCTTGCACTAAAGGTATGTCTGGATTTCAAGTTGGAAAGGTAAATGCCAAAAGATGGAAGATAATCCATTTTGCTCCCTAGCTTTTCCTCCTCCAGGAATTGCCATGTTCACTGACATCTCCGACATCCTCAACTATGCAGAGAACATGAAGTGCAGGTTAGGATTTGCAGTTTAATCCCTTGAAGCCTGTGTATTTGGAAGCCCACCAATGAAAGGAGACCTAGAACAAAGAATTGGTGGGGATGTTAAAGGCTTTGTTTGAAAAACATCGTGTATGTTGCAGTGGGGGAGAGGCAGCAATGTAAATGCACAAGTCCTATGCCAAGGGATACATTAAGAAAAATAACACAATATTGAAGGAAGGCCATGTTCCCCAGTAGTGTCAGCTACAAAGTGTGAGGAATTATTTGATTGAATTTATTTAGATTTCCTGTCAGGCTTTTGCCTGCCTGCCACTGGCTATCTAGGAAATGCTGCCAGCATTGTAAGAGTTAATAGCCATGTGTGAGCAGTGTGACACGCAGATGAAGTTATTTTTAGAAAGTTACCAAGAGAGCCACTGTGACTTTTTTTTCCAGGGATGGTGGTGGGAGTGTGGTACACATCACTGTTGCCTACCGTCCCCCTTCAGAGTAGGCACACAAATGCAGATAAAAAAAATTCAGTGCAGAGCCTCCTCCTGAAGGGTGGGAAATAATACAGAGTTTAGCTACAACATGTGCACTCTCTGGTTGCCATAGAAACCAAGCAAAGATAATTTTATAAAAGGGTAGAGAATAAACAAGCGCAGACCGTGTTATTATTTTTAACAATTTTGTTTTGATTGAACATAGGATTGCAGGATACAGCCTCAGCACAATGCAGTCAAGGCTGTAGTGGTACATATTATATGTAAATACGGGTTTTTCTTTATTAACCTGCCTAATAATTACGTATGGCATTGCTACTACAGTATTTGTTTAGTATTGTGATTGCCTCTGTCATGTTGTTCCCTTCTTAAGCTTGTGTTCCCTTCCACCACAAGTTTGCACATAAATTGCTGGATTTGTTTACCGCTCATAAACATCCCATATTGCGAACAGCAGACTAGGGTCTGATCTAAAGCCTATCACAGACAATGGAAAAATGCCATTGACTCCACTGAGCTTTGGCAACTGACTCAAGTGCATTTCAGCTCCTCTAGCAAAGAGTTTGCTTATCAGGGCTCTCTCAGCACTGAGCATACACAGTGGCTGTTGCCTGGTGGATGCTGCTATGTACAGTATGCTTAGAGCCAACATCATGAGATAAAAGGGGCTGGAATACAGCAAGGCAGATTGATAACATAGTTTGTGGAGCTGGCAACAAGCACTCCATGGGAAGTGGGAATGTGAACCACCTGTCTCCAAGATCCTGTTCTGGAAGTAGCTCATGTTTTTAAGTTGTCTGCAAATCCACCTCGTGAGTCTCTATTTTTAGAGCCACGTGTTAGAGGAGACACATGAAGGGGTAACAAAGTGAATGCCATCAAGGATCTGACTTAAAACCAACCCTTCTGCTGCCGGCTTCCTTTTTGTGTGATGACTTTGAGACAGAGAGAGATTAATTAATATTATCTGTTACCCCAGAAGTGGTCAGAATGTGTTTGCGTGTGTGCGTACGTGAGTCCCTTAGGAGTTCAGCAAGGGCCTGCAGCGGTGGCACCATAGGAGAGCTCTAAAAAAAATTCCAGGGCTCAGGAGCAAACCAGCTGGACCACTTCCCCTCCCCCTCCCCTCTCCCACCCTGTCTCTTCCCCTCTCCCACCTCCTTTCCCCAGTCTCACCAGAGTTTCATTCCCCCCCCCCCCCCAATTTTGTTAAATAAAGAGAGTTTGTGTTCATGAAAATACATGTATTGTATTCTACATCAGGAAGGGGGGCTAGGGAGCGGTAAGTGGAAGAACGTGAGGGAGGAATGAGGCACCAGGGAGGCTCTTAGTGCTCCTCAGGGTTGAAGCTCTCCCACAGGGCCTCCTCGATACTGACAGTCCCCCAATGGACCTCCCAGATGGCAGCCTGCAGAAAGTGCAGCCAAGCTTCCAGAAACGTGTCCAAGAGAAGCACCAGAGTGCCCAGGAGCAGTTCCGGCTCCATGGTGCAGAGTGCTGTGGTGTCCCGAGTGAGGGCAACCAGAGCACGCAGAGACAAAATGCTTTGCTGTCCCTCATTGAGGTAGACAAGCAAGCAGGGGAAGCTGAGAACCAGCTGTCCGGGGCAGGAGGGGATGTCCCTTTAAGCACAAGCCTCAGATAGCCTCAGGGAGCAGCCATACAAAGTAACTCCTGACCTGATGCCTTGCTGGACCTGGTTCCGGCTGGCCAGCCTTAAATGCGATTCAGTGTCCACTCAGTGTGTATGCACTATTTCGAAATAACTATTTTGAAATTAGATATTTTGAAATAACGTTGTAGTGTAGACATACCCTTTGATAATATAAACATAAAATGTAGGTGAACCACTTTAATAAATCATTTGACTATTTTGTTACCCCAGAAGTGGTCAGAATGTGTTTGCGTGTGTGCGTATGTGAGTCCCTTAGGAGTTCAGCAAGGGCCTGCAGCGGTGGCACCATAGGAGAGCTCTAAAAAGAATTCCAGGGCTCAGGAGCAAACCATCTGGACCACTTCCCCTCCCCTCCCCTCTCCCACCCTCCCCCTCCCGCCTCCTTTCCCCAGTCTCACCAGAGTTTCATTCCCCCCCTCCCCCAATTTTGTTAAATAAAGAGAGTTTGTGTTCCTGATAACAAGTGGACAACAGAAGCAGCAACAGGTTGCGAAATAGAAAGGGTGGTTTCTCCAATTGCAGCAACTTTCTGTTTACTCCCACCACCCCCATGCAACTCAGATTTAATATTTAATTCACTGAAGATAGCCAGCTCTACTACCTGGAAAGAAGAAGCAGCAGCTTCAGACAGGTCAGCAGAGACTTTATGGTACGGAGTCTTGTAACTCCCTTAAATTCAGCCCCAGAATCCTCTTCCCTCCCCCTCCCATTCTGTTGTAACCCTTCCTGGGCTGGGCTATAATGAGCCCCAAGGTGAAGGTTTGAATGGTAGATCCACAAATTATTAGGGTATGCAACTCTGGCTGGCTACTCTTACATCTGCAGGTAGTTTGTTCTGATCAATCATCATTGCACATGTAAGAAATACAATGGTGTGATTGGACTGAAGACAAATCCTAGGAATAAGTATGCACCTGAAATGCCCATTAGAGTCAATAGGGGGATGCATGTGCTTAGGAGCTGGATGTGCAGTGATTACCAGGGTGCATTTACATTGGGAGATGTGGTTCCCAGAACGTGCAGACACTCACACTATCTCTGCTCAAGCTAGTGCCTAAAAATAACAGCATGGCCACTGTGGCACAAGCAGTGAGCTTGAACTAGTGCCTGAATACATACTAGGGGATGGAGTGGTAGGATTGTACTTCAGCTGGCTAGTCTGAGCAGCTGCCCATGCCATCACAGCCACACTATTATTACAGAGCTAGTGTGGGTCCAGACTGGAAATCCCACCTCCAAATTCAAATATAGAAATACCCTCCAAGGCCCCAGATCAGAGACCCAACAGATAGCGTGAGAGACAGCCCCAGCACCCCCAAAAGTTTGCAGTCTAAATTGACAAGAGTAGTAATATCCCAGTCTGAGATGCTGAGCTGGGACCTAAGCCCCAGTTCAGTATCTTCAGTCTGGTCTACATTTATCATTTAGATGGACATAGCAATGTTGCTTGGGGTGTGAAACAGTCTCTCCCCTGAGCAGCGTGGCTATACCAGCCTAACCCCATAGCTAACTCAGTGGAAGAATAGTTCTGTTGATCTAGTTGCCTCCTCTCAGAGAAGTAGATTATAGCTGTGAAAAAAACCTTCTGCCACTAGAGGAAATATCTACATTATGGCATGGCTACACCACCATAGTTGTGGCACTGTAGAACCTTATTGTGGACATGGCCTTAAACAGAATACCATCCTAGTCTCTCAGTGGAGTCCATGGGAGCTCTACTCTGACTTCAGTAGGAGCAGGACTGGGGCTCAGCACCTCTCAGGATTTTGCATTAATGTAAGTTACAGGATATCTTGCATCATTTCATAGCCACTTTCATTCTGAAGTATCCAAAGAACTTTGCAAACTATGGGCCTGGTTGTAGACGTTGTTATCTGAAAGACCCTGAATGCCTTCAATTTGCATTGACTTCATTGAGAGTTGAGGATGCTCAGCATCCGACAAACACATAATATGCAAAATTACCAGGGCACTCATGATTCACACAACTTCTGAATACCTTTAACTGCTTTGGGGAACTGAAAAATCCGCTTAAAATAATGTTTCTCCTCAAACTTAATGCAATTAGTGACTAAGGCATTAACAGAAAGTAAAGATCTTGCTTTTCCCAGAGATTTCACTCTTCGCCATCAAAAGCATTGTTTTCCTGATATAAAATCTACTATATATTGAAGAGTCTGTTCAAGAGTTCTTCCTAAATGGTAATAACTAGACCCACCAAATTTGGTTTATGGCCTCTTACCATAATTTAAAACAAGTTTGTGCCATGAATGTGGGACATTCCTGGAATGGGATTGCTTTTCATTAAACCATACAGAAAAGAGACACAATCATGAGGCAAGTGAAAGGGCACTCCCACCTGTCCAAGACTGCCCCAGCTCTGAGTTTCTCATCCCCCAAGCACCCTTTAGGGAGGAGTGACACTCCCCCGCCCCAGTTCATACAGGAACATTGCTGGCTGTTCCCCTTCATCAGGAAACAAGGGGGAAGTGCACAGTTTGCTGCATTCCTCACCATAGGCGTGCGCACGGGATGTGCTGGGTGTGCACAGGCACACCTTAATGTTTTAAAGGGCCATGGTGCAGGGGCACGAGCCCCCGCACTAGAAGGAGCACCGCTTCAGCGCTCTGGGGACGGGAGCTGTGCCGGGTTTGCTGCGCATGCGCGGCTGCGCGGTCAAAACCGGCGGGGCTTAGGATCCTACAGAAAGAGGCGGCAGGGACGCAGCAACGTCACCCCGCCACCCCGTCAAGCGTGGTGAGTTTAAAACCCGGGCGGGAAGGCGAGGGGCGGGGGGGGGGGGAGGAAAGAGTAGGAGAGGCGGGGGCGGGCCAGGGATCAGATGCAGTGCAGCCGTCCTGGAGAGAGGGAGGGGTCGGGTCGGGAGCAGCGCGGCTGGCCTGGGGGGGGTCAGCTCGGGAGCAGCGCGGCTGGCCTGGGGGGGGGGGCGGTCGGCTCGGGAGTAGCGCAGCTGGCCCAGGGAACGGGGGGGGGGTCAGCTCGGGAGCAGCGCGGCTGGCCCCCACCCCCCCAGATCTGCTTCCCATCCCCCCTTTCTCCCTGCCAGCCCCGCATTCTTTGACCCCTCCCAGCTCTGCTTCCTGCCCCTCCTTCCTCCCAGCCCCCCCCGCTCCTCCCAGCCAGCCCCGCCCCCCCCGACAGTCCCTCCCCCCCGCCCACAATCAAGTGTGTCCAGTTTTTTTGGGGGGGGGGGTCTACCTGGTAACCCTACCGGCTGCGGCTCCACAACACGCTCAGGAGCAGGGACAGGGCTTCTCCTCCTCCCCAAGGCGTCATACTCAACTAGAGGCTCCCAGCGCCGATCGCTCCCCGTCTCCCAGCCACTCCCCCTGTCGCTGCCAGGCTTCAGTCCAGCGCCCAATTGGAATACCAGGAAATACTGGACATTTTACGTGTCGGGTATTTTCTGGATTTTTTTACCAGACAGAGGGCCCCAAAACCAGACTGTCCAGTAGAAAACCGGACACCTGGCAACCCTCCGAGTCGGACCCAGTGCAGGCACCAAGTGATGGGGACTGCCGGAACTTTGGGAACCAGAGACTGTGGGGTGGGGGTTTGTGGCCCAAAAGAGGGCTGAGAAACCTAAGAAAGACAGAGTAGGGAGAGCACCAGAAGGGTGAAAGTCAGGGCGACCCTAGAACTCTGTTACAGACCTGCTGGCGGCTGCTGGAAGAGGAGGGAAAAATAGGGGGAAAGGGTCAGAGAGGAAGGGGCATGTGCTGAGGGGAGGGGGGCAGATCAGGAGAAGAAAGGGGAAGGCACCAAGGGACAGGGTGGAGGAGAGACAAATGCCAGGGGGCCAAGTGGAGACAATGAGGAAAAGGGCAGGAGGGGAAGTGTCAGTGAGAGGGGGGACAGGATGATTCTGGGAGAGGAGAGGGGAAGGGTTTGGGGGGCTAGAGGGGAGAAGGGGAGGTGCTGGGAGAAGGCTTGAAAGAAGGGGTGGGCATGAGGAAGGCGGGGATGGAGCAAGGCATCTGTGAGGGCACAGGGGCATGAGGGGAACGGGGGCAGAGGGTGGTGAGGGGGTGGGCATCAGGGAAAAAGAGGACAAAGGGGGCAGTGAGGGAAGGGGGAGGCACCAGGAGGGTTCAGGGGTAAGGGAAGGTGCAGGTGCCAGGGGATTGTGGGGGTGAAGCAGAAGGGCAGACACCTGCAGGGGAGGGACCAGCACCAGAGGAGAGAGGCAGGGCAGGTGTGTAGAGGGAGGTGTTAGGAGAGGGGATGAGGAGGGGTAGCTCACATGATCAGAGTGGGGCTACTGGAGGAGTGGGCACAGGGGGGAGAGAAGGGCTGGTGGAGGGGGGCAGGTCACAGGAGGGCTGAGGGCAGTGAGAAGGGCAGGAGTCAGGACAGCAAAGGTGGGTGAGGGGTGGGGGGGGAGGGCAGCAGGCACCAGGGGAGCTGATGGAGCAAGGGGAGGAGACAGGGCAGCAGAGGGAAAAGGTAAAGGTTTATAAGATATTTATTAATAACTTGGGTGCCACAGTGGCACATCCAAACAAGCCACAAACTCAGTACTGGTGCACAACACAAAATGTATTTTGCTCATGGGAGGAAACTCTTAGAGGGAACACTTCCCCCAGCCTCTCCGCCCCCTGAGTTAATGTCACACACATTGGGTTACTGCAATTGCAGGATAGTTGCATGAGGGGGGTTTGGTGGGGGCCAAACTAATCCCTATAGGTCATGTGTCCATATTGCCCCGAGAGTATTACCTCCAGAGGCATGGCTAATGGGAGTCAGGGGGTGTGGCTAAGGTGGGTCAGGGGTGTGGCTAATGGGGGTCAAAGAGTACATTTAAAAAAAATTCTTTGGGTGCACACCCTAATGAAATGTGCTGCGCACGCCTGTGTTCCTCACTCTGGTTGAAGAGCACAGGGTGCAGATGAACCTGAACCTGCCCCACCCAGAAGACATGCACCCCTCTCCAGCAGCTGCAGTGGGCATGGCGAGGTGCTTCTCACCTGGCCTCAAGCTGTTGTGGTGAGAGAGGGCTGCTGTAGTCCCCTGTCCCTGGGGCACCCTGCATATTGAACCCCTCATCCCCAGCACTACCCAGGACAAAAATGTAAATGAAGCATGCACATTTTCATTTTATTTTCCAAAAAACAAAAATTAATTGAGTTAAGGACCTGAGTAATGCCAGATAAATGTTCTAGTTTTATATAAATTAGTAACTAGATAATATATCAAATAAGTGTCAGATTGTTACTCAGTACAGTAAATATGATGAAGTTTGTTTCCTAGAAATCATAATCCAGCCTTTTGCCCAAAATTCTTAATCAAACCTTTTTCTCAGGTTTGAAGAATCTACTTAACATCTTTAAAATGATTTAGGAGACTAGGTTAGAGCAGCTCATTGGAAGTTAGACCTGGAACACTAAGTGCCTTTGAGCAGCCACTTCTCTTGAAACTCAATTCTGCTGTCTTTACAATTGGGATAATACTACTTGCCTACTTTATAAAGTGATTTGAGAGCTACTGATGAAAGCCAATGTGTAAGTGCAACATTGTCACAGCTCAATTCTCCAACTTGACACTCTGAGTGCAGAGATGGGGAACTGGCTAGTAGAATAAACTCTGCAAAACCTGTCTCTGTGACTCTCAGAGACAAACTTATTCGATCTCAGTCCCCCTGAGATCCAAAAAGACAAAGACTGATTTCTTGCTGCCACCACCCACATGACTAAAAGAAAATATAAAATAAACCCTTTTCCAAGGAAGAGATCACTTGGGAATCTCCTCCCTAAAACAAGCCTCTCTCCCCCTCCCCAACCTCCGTTTTGTGTGGAGTTGGGAAAACAAACAGGGAATCCGCAGAGAACAATGGACTCTGCCCGGGTAACTAGGCACGTAAACTTAAGGACATAACAATCAACCAATACTGGTTAATCAACACAAAAAGGAAAACACTTTTATTATCAAAACAAACTACTGTTGCAAGCATAGGTGTTAAATGGCCATGAAGTGGCATAAACTCAGGCTTTGGATCTGCTCCTGAATGAAAGGAATTGCTGGTGCTCAGCCAGCATCTCACAGATGCCCTCTTAGCATTCCAGTTCTCTCTCTATTCTTATTTACTAACTTCAGAAGGACCATCCCTTCCCTGAAATGACCTTTTATTTCTTCCACAACAAACTGTAGCAGGCTTTTACTACCACTGCAACCTGTGCTGTTATATGAACTTTGAGTTGGCAGGTGACAGATGTACAGATTAACACATCAGATGTGCATATGGTCTTGAGCAGTGCACTGATATCTGAGGGTATGTCTACACTACAAAGTTAATTCGAACTAACAGCCGTTAGTTCGAATTAACTTTCATAGGCGCTACACATGCAAACCGCTAGTTCGAACTTAATTCGAACTAGCGGAGCGCTTAATTCGAACTAGGGAAACCTCATTCTACGAGGACTAACGCCTAGTTCGAATTCAGTAGTTCGAATTAAGGGCTGTGTAGCCACTTAATTCGAACTAGTTGGAGGCTAGCCCTTCCCAGCTTGCCCTGGTGGCCACTCTGGGCCAAGCCAGGGAAACTCTTCTGCCTCCCTCCCGGCCCCGGAGCCCTTAAAGGGGCACGGTCTGGCTACACTGCTCGTGCCAGCTGCAAGCCTGCCAGCCCCCAGCCAGCAGACCCTGTACCTGGCACGGCATGAGCCAGCCACCCGCTGCCACCCAGCCCTCCGCCTCTTCCCAGGACCAGGCTGGCGGCTCCCAGGAGCCTGCCTGGGGCCGCAAGAGGCGGGCACCCTCCTGGTCTAGTGCGGAGATCGTGGACCTCATCGAGGTTTGGGGGGAAGCCTCCAACGTCCACAATCTCCACACTAGCCACAGGAATGTGGCCGTCTACAGCCGCATGGCTGCCAGCCTGGCCACCAGAGGCCACATGTGGACCCGGGAGCAGGTCTGCTGCAAAATTAAGGACCTGTGGCAGTCCTACTCCAGGGCCTCCCAGCCAGGGGCCGACCTGGAGGCATGCCCTCATTATGAGGCCCTGGACCACATCCTGGGGGCTCACACAGTCCATGCCCCCCGGGTGGTGATAGACCCTGGGGCAGAGGGACCCGTCCCTGACACCGAGGAGGAGGATGCCGAGAGCCAGGAGCCTGCAGGGAGCCTGCCCAAGACCCAGGACCCCCGAGGCATCCCACAGAGCACATCGTCTGTGTCGTCCGAGGCCGAGGGGGGCTCCACATGTGAGTGCCATCATGCTCCCCTTATGTGTACGGGGAGGTGGGGGGAGAGGGAGCCCAGGGACCGTGCACCTGGGCCTTGCCCACCATGGAGCAGCAGCTGGGTGTCATGCAGGGGCCCTGGCCCGTTCCCCACACACCGACCTCGCCTTGCAGAGGGGGGCTGGGGGGCTGTGTCCCCAGGGAGAACTGACCACTGCTCTTGTTTCACCACAGCCGCAGCACCTGAGACTGCAGGGCGCACCACCCCGCCTGCAACAGCCACCCGCACCCGGGTGAGCAGGTGCATCAGGAACCTGGAGGACTACCACCGGCGGCACCTGCGGCTACTGGAGCACCAGCTCCGCACCCAGGACCACTGGGTCCGGGAGGACCCGCGGCTGCGGCAGCGGAGCTTGGAGGCACTGGAGGAGTAGGGCCGTGCCCTCAGAGGCCACCTCCAGACCCTGGTGAACAGGTTCCTGCCTCCTGCTGCTCCGGCCCCTGCAGCCGCCCCAGCTCTCACTCCTCCTCCCACCCCTGCTCCCCTTCCCACTTCCTCCACAACCCCCGTCCCTCCTGCCCCACCCTCCACACCCACTCCCCCCCGACGCCCCCGCACCCGCAGTGCTGCGAGACGGGAGAGCCAGCAGGACCCCCAACCCTGAGCTTTCCCTTCCCTTCCTCCCCTTCCTCCCCCTTCCAGCTCCCTCCTCCCAGGTTTCTCCCTCCCCTCTCCCACCCTCATTCTCCCCTCCCCCGCACCCCAGTTATGTACAATAAAAAGAGATTGTTGTTTTCAAAACAGGTGTCTTTATTTAACATTAGGAAGGGGGGTTAGGGAGGGGAAAGGGGAAGGAGGGGAGGGTGGAAGAAGGCCCCAATGGGGCATGCAGGGAGAGTTCAGTCCTCCTCCTCCACCAGGAAGCTCTCCCGCAGGGCTTCCCGGATCTGGACGGCCCCCCGCTGGGCCTCCCGGATGGCAGCGGTGCAGAGCTGAGCGTAGTGGCCAGCCATGCGCTCAGCCTCAGCCATCCAGGCTGGCAGGAAAGCCTCCCCCTTCCGCTCGCACAAATTGTGCAGCATGAAACATGCTGCCACCATGGGAGGGATATTGTGCTCGGCGAGGTCGAGGCGGGTGAGGAGGCACCTAAATCTGGCTTTCAGTCGTCCGAAGGCCCCCTCGACCACAATGCAGGCCCTGGTGAGCCTGGCATTGAAGGCCTGGCGGGAGGGGTTGAGGTGCCCCGTGTACGGCTTCATCAGCCAGGGCTGTAGGGGGTAGGCCGCATCCCCCACCAGGCAGACGGGCATGTCCACGTCCCCGACCCTGATGTGGCGGTCGGGGAAGAAGGTCCTGGCGTGCAGCCTCTGGAGTGCAGCCTCAGGAGTTGCGGAACACCCTGGTGTCGTGTGCCTTGCCAGACCAGCCCACATTAATGTCCGTGAACTGGCCCCGCTGGTCAGACACGGCCTGCAAGAGGATGGAGAAGTACACCTTGCAGTTGATGTACTGGGAGGCCTGGTGTTCCGGGGCACGGATGGGGATGTGCGTCCCGTCGGTGGCCCCCCCGCAGTTGGGGAAGCTGAGGGCGCCGAACCCCTGGATGATGGCGTCCGGATCAGCGAGGCGGACCACCCTGCGGAGCAGCACCCGGTTGATGGCCTTGACCACCTACAGAGAGACACAGCAAACTGCGAATCACTGGGGCGCCCGGTTGGCTGGGAGTGTTCATTCCCTGGCACTGCCCCACGCCCCACTCCCAGAAGCAACCCCTGCTGCGATCCTGGCCACCGGCGGCGGCCTGTAGTATGGTCAGGACCGAACCCTCCCATGCGAGGCACTGTTGCCTCGTCCCCCGCCCCCATTTTCCCTGGGGTGGCCCATTCCTTCCTTGCAGCCCCCTTCCTCCCCGGGCCGGTGAGTGCCATACCTGCATGAGTACTGTGCCGACGGTGGATCTCCCCATGCCGAACTGGTTCCCGATGGATCGGTAGCTGTCCGGCGTGGAGAGCTTCCACAGGGAGATGGCCACACGCTTCTGGAGGGGGATGGCGGGCCTCATGCGAGTGTCCCATCGCCGCAGAGCAGGGGCGAGCCACTCGCAGAGCTCCAGGAAGGTGTCCCTCTTCATCCTGAAGTTCTGGGTCCACTGTCTGTCTCCGCAGCGCTCCAGGATGATGTGGTCCCACCAGTTGCTGCTGGTGTCCAGACGCCAGATGCGGCGGGGCACGTTGGCATCCGGGCACTGCTGCAGCTCCTCCGTGGCCTCCAGAGAGGCCAGGTGGAGAGGCAGGGGGCTGACGTGCACCAGGTGGTACCAGGCAGCCTCCAGCCATTGCTGGCAGGCTTGCAGCACAAGTCCAAAAACGAGCAGAATGTCCAGGGCGAGCTCTGGCTCCATGGTGCCAACTGCGGCAGCGTCCCCAATGGGAACCACCGACACAGGCAGGCGCAGAGGAAAACGCTTTGCTGTCCCTCGGCGAGGTAGGCAAGCAAGCGGAGAAGCTGAGAACCGGCTGTCCAGGGCGGGTCTCTTTAAGCACGAGCCTCAGATAGCCTCAGACAGCAGCCACACAAAGCAACTACTGACCTGATGCCCTGCCAGAACCGGTTTCAGCTGCCCTTAAATGCGACCCAGCGTCCAATCAGTGTGGACGCGCTAGTTCGAATTAGCAAAATGCTAATTCGAATTAGTTTTTGGGTCTAGATGCATTAGTTCGAATTAGCTTAGTTCGAATTAACTAATTTGAACTAAGTTAGTTCGAATTAACTTTGTAGTGCAGACATACCCTAAGAGAAGAGATCTGCTGCTCTTCTTGGTATGGTTAATTTTAGTGGAGGTGGGAGGGGAGAAATGATCAAAGAGCTCCATAGCTGTTGTCTCTCTTAACCCCCATTCCATCTTTTGTCTGAAATCCGTTTAACATAAACAGAGGAATAAAGGGGAGGTACCACAAGAACACACAACACCTTTCCAGTTCTCTTTTTGCTACAAATAAAATTGCATATTGATACTAATGACTAAAGTAATAATAAAAAAGTAACAATGTTTGCCTCATTTGTATGGGGAAGAGTCTGGTCATTTCTATGTCCCATGTAAACCAGCATCCAATATTAGTTGAAAGCTAACAGGAACACACTGCCACAGAGTCTGTAAAGTCCATTTGCTAAATGCCTAAACATCTGGGCTATGTCTACACTCGCAGCTTCTTGCATGAGAAATATGCAAATTAGGCTAAGCATGGAATATCGCCGAGCCGCTTTTGAATACCTAATGAGCCGCCATTTTTGCAGAAGACTCTCTTCTACACGGCCCCTTCTTGCGCAACAAAAACCCTCTTGCGCAATGCCGTTATTCCTGAATAACGTTATTATTTGCATCATGTGTGCAAGAGGGAACTTTTGCAAGGGGTGGTTGGTTTTCAGGCAATCAAAGCAGTTATCAAGAAAGAGAAAAACACCATGTATAGCTCTCCGATGAGGAGCAATGTGTGTACTCGTCAGTGCGTGATTAAAGGCACAATTAACTTTCAGAAATAACTCAATCTGATCTGAGAATGCTCCTTGAATGGGGGACGAGTCCCAAATATACTTTCCAACCAGCCTTTTATCATGTGGGTAGATTCGATTGAAGCATGTCCTATTACACGAATCAGCCTGTGACCTGATGTGACACAGCACAGCAGAGAACAGCACCTAACTGGATCAGAGAAGTCTTCTTGCTTCCCTAGTTCCCACACCCCATATCTGAGTGCAAGGGAGTTTGTTTTTTAAGCTATTTCCTATTTGATGTCATTTAGAGGAACGGTCACCTGGCTCAAGCTTCTTGATGTAGGTAGAGTTTGTGTTGAATGCTCCTGAGCTGGATTTCTCTTTCATGGGGTCTCAACTGATGCAAGGCACACTATTATTATGAGTTTTATTTGTGTTACAGGGTCACCCACTGGGACTGGGGGCTAGCTGAAGGCCACAAAATGAATCAATGACACTCAGTGTGGATTACATCCTCAATGGTCTTTGCTGTCAGATCCATGCTTTCCGAGTTGATGATTCTAAGGAAGGGTAGAAGGGAGAACAGCAAATTAGAGACAGTGGATTTCAGGAAGGCAGATTTTGGTAAGCTCAGAGAGCTGGCAGATAAGGTCCCATGGGAAGCAAGACTGAGGGGAAAAATAACTGAAGAGAGTTGGCAGTTTTTCAAAGGGACATTGTTAAGGGCTCAAAAGCAAGCTATTCCACTGCGTAGGAAAGAGAAAATATGTCAGAAGACCGCCTTGGATCAACCAGGAGATCTTGTATGATCTAAAAATAAAAAAGGAGTCTCATAAAAAAATGGAAAGTAGGACAAATTATAAAAGATGAATATAGGCAAACAACACAGGAATGTAGGGGCAAGATTAGAAAGGCAAAGGCACAAAACGAGCTCAAACTAGCTACAGACATAAAGGGAAACAAGAAGACATCTATAAATATATTAGAAGCAAGAGGAAGACCAATGACAGGGTAGGCCTATTGCTCAGTGAGGAGAGGGAAACAGTAACAGGAAACTTGGAAATGGCAGAGATGCTTAATGACTTCTTTGTTTCGGTCTTCACCGAGAAGTCTGATGAAGGAATGCCTGACATAGTGAATGCTAGTGGGAAGGGGGGGTAGGTTTAGAAGATAAAATAAAAAAAGAACAAGTTAAAAATCACTTAGGGTATGTCCACACTACAGCGCTATTTCGAATTAACTTATTTCGAATTAGTTAATTCAAAATAAGCTAACTCAAAATAATGCAGCTATACACAAAAACTAATTTGAAATAGCATTTTTCTAATTCAAAATAGCACGTCCACATTGAGTGGACCCTGAATCAAAGGTAAGGCTGGCCGGAACCAGTGCCGGCAGGGCATCAGGGTCGGACTTAGTGTGTGGGGCTGCTGCCTCAGGCTATCTGAGGTCTGTGTTTAAAAGGGCCCTACCCCCCGCATCCTGGACAGACAGTTCTCAGGTTTCTCTGCTCGCTGGGCTACCTTGCTGAGGGACAGCAAAGCATTTGTGTCTCAGAGTGCTCTGCTTGCCCTCACTCGGGACACCACGGCACTCTGCAACATGGAACCAGACCTGCCCCTGGGGACTCTGCTGCATCTTGTGGACACGTTGCCAGCAGCCTGGCTGCACCGTCTGCAGGCTGCCATCCGGGAGGCCCATCGAGGGGCTGTCAGGATCCAGGGGGCCCTGCAGGAGAGCTTCCACCCTGAGGAGCGCTAACAGTCTCCCTGGTCTGCCTCACTGGGGGCTTGTGCCCCATTCCTCCCTCTCGTCCTTCCACTTACCCTTCCCTCGCCCCCCCTTCCTGATGTCAAATAAAATGCACTTTTGTCTCAAAAATACAAACTCTGTTTATTTAACAAAACTGGAGGGGGGGGGATGAAACTCTGGGGAGACTGGGAATGGCGGCGGGAGAGGGGAGGGGGAAAATTTGGAGGGGGGAGCTGGAAGGGGGAAGCAAGGGGAAGAAGGGGGAGGGGAAGCTCAGCGCTCAGGGGTGGGGGGTCTCGCCGGGCCAACTGCCCCCCAGCACCACGGGGGAGAGGTCCTCAGCATCCCCGGGGGGATGGGGAGGAGGGTGCGGAGGTTGAGGTCGGGGGTATGGAGATTGAGGTGGAGGGTGTGGACGTTGAGGAGGGAGGGGGGGCAGGAGTGGGAGGAGGAACAGTAGCTGGGGGGCCATCAGGCATGGGACCGGCACAGGGCAGCCCGCTCTGCACCAGGGCCTGCAGATGGTGACAGATGGCACGACCCTGGGTAAGCAGCTCCTGCTGGAACTCCCATTCTTCCTACACTTGCTGCTCCATGATCTGGGTCTGGGCTCACAGGGCCTGCAGGTGCTGCTCTCGGTACCCCTGCCACATGGTGGTGGTCCTGCTGAGGCCGGGGGTGCGGGAGCATGTCCCGGGTGGGGTGGTGCACCCTGCACAAGCAGCTGGTGCGGCCATAGAGAAAGAAGAGAAGTGGTCAGTTCTCCCTGGGGACACAGTGGATGATGCCCAGCCCCCCCTGCGAGGTGAGGCGGTGCTTGCACAGAGGCCATGGTCAGCATGTCCGGCTCTGCCCAGGAGTGGGAGCTGCCTCGAGACCACACCCATGCCCCTGTGCTGTGTATAGTGCGGCCGGGGCGGGGGGGGGGGGGAGAGATGTTCCCTGCCCCTGTGTAGAGGGGGCGTGTGAAGGGAGGGCATCCTGGTGTGTCTTCACACACATGTGGCTATTGGGCCACGGCCCCTGTGTGGCACACAGCTGGAGCCACCTGCCCAAGGGTGGCACAGCATGTGCCCGCACGTGCACAGGTGGCTGCGTGATCCATGGGAGGCATGGCCCATGTGTGTGGTCCCTGGTCTCCCTCCCCGCCTCCCCCCCCCCCCCAGGTAGGGGACAGTGCTGGCACTTACCTGGTGTGGCCTCCCCGGACGACCCTGCCGACTCTGGTGCCGGAACTGCTGGTGGTGGCCTCTCTGCTGTACCCAGGTCAGGCCTACCCAGTGGTGGCTTGGGGAAGAGGTGCCATTGCCACAGTGTCTACGAAGCACTTAATTCGAATTAGCTATTTTGAATTTGGCATTACTCCTTGTAGAATGAGGTTTACCAAATTTGAAGTAAGCGCTCTGCTATTTTGAATTAAATTCAAAATAGAGGTTTGCATGTGTAGATGCTATTGAAGTTAATTTGAAATAACAGCTGTTCTTTTGAATTAACTTTGTAGTGTAGACATACCCTTAGAAAAGTTAGATGTCTGCAAGTCACCAGGGCCTGATGAAATGCATCCTAGAATACTCAAGGAGCTGATAGAGCAGGTATCTGAGCCTTTAGCTATCATCTTTGGAAAATCATGGAAGACAGGAGAGATTCCAGAAGATTGGAAAAGGAGAAATATAGTGCCCATCTATAAAAAGGGAAATAAAAACAACCCAGGAAGCTACAGACCAGTCAGTTTAACTTCTGTGTCAGGAAAGATAATGGAGCAAGTAATTAAGGAAATCATCTGCAAACACTTGGAAGATAATAAGGTGATAGGGAACAGCCAGCATGGATTTGTAAAGAACAAATCATGTCAAACCAATCTGATGGCTTTCTTTGATAAGATAATGAGTCTTGTTGGTAAGGGAAAAGCGGTGGACGTGGTATACCTAGACTTTAGTAAGGCATTTGATACAGTCTCGCATGATATTCTTATCAATAAACTAGGCAACTACAACTTAGATGGGGCTACTATAGGATGGGTGCATAACTGGCTGGATAAAGGTTTCCAGAGAGTAGTTATTAATGGTTCACAATCCTGCTGGACAGGTGTAACAAGTGGGGTTCCACAGGGGTCTGTTTTTGTGACCGCTTCTGTTCAATATCTTCATCAACGATTTATATATCGGCATAGAGAGTACGTTTATTAAGTTTGCAGATGATACCAAGCTGGGAGGGGTTGCAATTGCTCTGGAGGATAGGGTCATAATTCAAAACGATCTGGACAAACTGGAGAAATGGTCTGAGGTAAACAGGGTGAAGTTTAATAAGGACAAATGCAAAGTGCTCCACTTAGGAAGGAACAATCAGTTTCACACATATGGAATGGGAAGCGACTGTCTAGGAAGGATTACGGCAGAAAGGGATCTAGGGGTTATAGTGGACTACAAGTGAAATATGAGTCAACAGTGTGACGCTGTTGCAAAAAAAGCCAACATGATTCTAGGATGCATTAACAGGTGTGTTGTGAGCAAGTCACGAGAAGTCAGTCTTCCGCTCTACTCTGCACTGATTAGGCCTCGGTTGGAGTATTGTGTCCAGTTCTGGGCACCGCATTTCAAGAAAGATGTGGAGAAACTGGAGAAGGTTCAGAGAAGAGCAACAAGAATGATTAAAGGTCTAGAGAACATGACCTATGAAAGAAGACTGAAAGAACTGGGCTTGTTTAGTTTGATAAAGAGAAGACTGAGAGGGGACATGATATCAGTTTTCAGGTATCTAAAAGGGTGTCACGCGGAGGGAGAAAATTTGTTCTTCCTGGCCTCGGAGGGAGAACAAGAAGCAATGGGCTTAAACTGAAGCAAGGAAGGTTTAGGCTGGACATTAGGAAAAAGTTCCTAACTGTCAGGGTGGTTAAACACTGGAATAAATTGCCTAGGGTGGTTGTGGAATCTCCATCTCTGGAGATATTTAAGAGTAGGTTAGATAAATGTCTATCAGGGATTGTCTAGACAGTACTGGGTCCTGCCATGAGGTCAGGGGACTGGACTGGATGACCTCTCGAGGTCCCTTCCAGTCCTAGTATTCTATGCTCAACTCAGTTCACATGACAGCATTTTGCTGGCCTATTTAATTGAATGAGATATTTGTCCTGTCATGTCTTAAATATGGTGTGGTATAGTACATGCAAAAAATGGCTGCCATGTTCAGCCCCTGAGATGGCTCCATTTCAGTGATGGGAGAAGTATTTACATGTTTACATATAGCTTGTAAAGCCCTTTGGGTTCTTTAGGGACCAAAAGAGCTACACTATATATGCCTAAGACATTGCAGTAATAAAAATACAAATTATGAGGGAGGAGAGGATATGGAAATGTAAATAGCCATTACCCAGGCTTTGAATGCCAACATGTTTGAGCCATCTGGATTTTTAGAATTCCTTCCATCTGAGTTTCAGGAGTCCTCTCTTAGTGGATGGATATCAATCCCTTACCAGGGGTTTAGAACTGAAAGTTCATATTTCCACCTGAGGATGCCTTTACAGCGACCTCTCTGTCCACACACCTCTTCCCATCTCCTCTGAGATTTGCTGAGTTCCTGGCATTCTCTCCTCTCACAAATGAAGACGTCATCTTCAGTGATAAATATGGGGCCAACATAAGGAGGCAATTGTACAGCACAATTTTTTGTTTTGCGGAGCATGCTTCTCCATACTGCAGCTCATTCTGGTGTCCATGTCATATGTGTCAATGTTTCAGGATTGATGCTGATGGTATGCTTTGTTCACTGCCTTTTGGTTCCTCTCTAAATGCTCAGTGGGAACTGTCTGGAGATATGTGCTCTCTTCCCAGTTAAATGTGGAGCAGAATTCAATGCCAGCGCCTTTATCACTTTTCTTCTCCCAGCTATAACCCTTCTTCTCTCTTCTGAAAACCTGGATTCCAAGCCTGGCTCAGATCACATAGGAAGAGTAATTTGTTGGTCTCATCCTCACCCTTAGCTCTCCATATCTTAAACACAGCAAGCTAAGTGCTCCGTAGACTCTGCTCTCCCTTAGGAACTAGTGGCTGCAAACACCACTTAAGAAGAAACTATCACAGCCTATGGGGGAAGGAGCAACTAGACAATTCATAACATAGTTCTGGTGGGCTGGGAGAGACTCACATCTGGCTCCTCTAGCTGGTTGCACTGACCTGGGCTTTGTGCTTGTAGATATATAAAACTCTGCTGAAACTTTCCTGGTAGTGTTTTTCTGAGAGGCTCAGGAATCACCTGGGCATGTTGGAGACCAGGATTCAGGAGCTGTCATGTTACAAATACCATCCCGCACCTCATTAGCATAAACATGGCCACCACGTTTTTTCAAAAAAAAAAAAAAAATGGCAGTCTAGATGCGGATCTGTTGAAAAGAAACCCTTTTTCGACAGCTCCTGTAAACCTCATTTTTTGAGGAATACAGGTTCTGTCGAAAAAGGCTTTCTTTTTGACAGATCCGCATCTAGACTGTTGTGGTTTTTTTAAACTCCATTCAAAAAAAAAGCGGCGGCCCTGTGTATGCTAATGAGGCATGGGATATTTAAATCCCTGCTTCATTAGCAATTTTGATGTGCCTAATCTACATCTCTCTGTTGACAGAGAGGTAAAGTCTAGACACACCCTGAGTCTACTTAGTCTATGTCCCAAGGATCTGTCTTTGTGCCCTGTGTTTGTACAGCACTTAGCACAATGAGGCATTGGGTCAGGACTGAGGTCCCTAGACACCAACCTAATACAAATAATAACAACCCATGCAGTCAATAGCACACAACTGCAGATGTCCTGCTGTGCAGGATGGAGCTTGGACTGTAAACTTTTCAGGGCAGGGATTGTCTGCATGGTGGTGTGAAACACAGTGAGGCCTCTACGTGCTATTGTAATATAAATAATAATACCCCCAGCGTTGCCCATTACTTTCATGTATCCAGGCACAGCCAAGAGCTTCTCAGTCACAAACCAAGAAGAAGGTTAGAAACTGATAATTTAATAATTAAACACATTTGCAAGGTTTGGTAAGCTCTGTTTCACTCTGTGCTAATTGTCTTTTTCACTGGCATTAATTAGCTGGAATGATGATTAATTGAACGTAGGAGGGGACTTTCTGAGATTGCTGTTAATGTTCTTTGCCCTGCAGTAGCACCTAGAGGCTGCAGCTGAGATCTGGACCCCATTGTGCTGTACAGTGAGCATGGATCACATTTCAAAGAATTATAATCTCAATAGACAACTCAGAGGCACAGAAGCAACTGACATTTAGCATGAATGACAAAGCCTGGAGTAAAACCCAGGTGTCCTGACACCCAACGCATTTCCCTAGACATTGGGCTACACTGCCTTCCACTGATGCTGGTAGTAATAGCAAGTGATTTGCAAGACCTAAAAGTAATGTGCTGAAAGTGTTTTGATCTGAAGCAGTGCCTTGCCTTCTCATTGTTCCTCACATCTCTGCTGGGCTTTATTTCATTCTCCCCCTACATGTTTGCTTTGCTGTTCTCAACCCCCATGTTAATCAGAGTCTTTCTCTCTGAAAGGAACAATTTCTCCACTGACATGCCCAAGAAAGCCATTCCCTCTTGCTTTATTGCTGGGAGATGAGTGCATGATGTATGTGTAACTCTGTATGTTTTCTCAAGGTCACAATAAACAGCAGATCCATGGCTGATATTAAGTTACATGTCACTGCAGAGACAGCACATTCAGCTTTGGAAGGATATACGTGCCTCATGTTGCATAACCACAATATCCTTTTGACAATTAAGAAGATATACTAGCTGGCTCCAAAGAGTTCCATTAGACCCCACTGGGACTGTGAATCCAGACTTGCAGGAGGAGAGAGGAAATGCTTGAAGGAAACAAGAAAGAAGTGGTCCCTAGGTATGTGGAGGAGCTGTCCAGCTTCTGTGCTTCTAAGGTGGCTACCCTATACTGGCAAAGTGCATAGAGAAGGGAAAAGGGTGTACTAATCTATAGTTCCCACTCTGGGACTACTTTCCACTACTGGAAGTTCCAGCTTCTCTAAATAGTTCTTAACCCATTTTTTCTCCACCGAGGGCTGTCCACCACCTTCCTATACTGTGCTGCCCAGTGCAGTTGTCTGGGAACTGACCTTGTCTGTGAAGACAGAGGCAAAAAGAGCATTGAGTACGTCAGCTTTCCCCACATCATCTGTCACTAGTTCCAACCCCCACCCCCCCATTCAGTAAGGTTCCCACATCTTCCCTGATCACCCTGTAATTGATAACATCCCCGTAGAAACCCTTCTTGTTGCCTTTCACATCCTTGATAGCCACAATTCCAGTTGAGCTTTGGCCTTCCTAATTACACCCTTGCATATTCAGGCAATATATCTATACTCCTCCCTGGTCATCTGTCCAAGTTTCCACTTCTTGTAAGCTTCCTTTTTTGTTTAAACATGCCAAAGATTTCACTAAGCCAAGTAGGTCACCTGCCATGTCTGCATTTATTACTATACATCAGATGGTTGGTTCAATAAAGCTTCTTTCAAATATAGCCAGCTCTCCTCAAGTCCTTTCCCCTTCATGTTAGCATCCCAAGGGATCCTGCCCATCACTTCCCTGAGAGAGTCAAAGTCTACTTTTCTGAAGTCCAGGGTCTGTATTTTGCTGCTCTCCTTTCTTCCTTTGATCAGATCCTGAAATCAACCATCTCATGATCACTGCTGCCCATGTTACAACCCACATTCTACTTCCCCTACCAATTCCTCCCTGTTTGTGAGCTGAGCATGGCCCCTGGTTGATTCCTTCAGCATTTGTATCAGGAAGTTGTCCCCACCATTCTCCAAAAACTTCCTGGGTTGTCTGTGTCCTGTAGTATTGGTCTCCCAACAGATGTCAGGGTGATTAAAGTCCCACATGAGAACCAGGGCCTGTGAACTGGAGGCTTCTGTAAGTTATCTGAAGAAAGCCTCATCTACCTCATCCACCTGATTCAGTGGCTTATAGCAGACACCCACCACAACATTATCCTTGTTGCTTCCACCTCCGGACTTAACCCAAAGACTCTCAACAGGCTTTTTTCCCATTTTATATGGGAGATCTGAACAATCATACTGTTCTCTTACTTACAGTGAAACTACAACCTTTTCTCCCCTGCCTGTTCTTCCTGAACAGTTTACAGTGCTCCAAACATGTGAGTCATCCCATCGAGTCTCCATTATTCCAACCACATCATAGTTCTTTGTCTGTGCCAGGATTTCCAATTCTTCCTGCTTGTTTCCCAGGCATCTTGCATTTGTGTACAGATGCCTTAGATCACTAGCTGATTGTCATACTTTCACAGTTTGACAGTCCCTATCGGGGCCTTTTCCTTCAACAGGGATGGACGAGAATACCACTTGTGCTTCAAACACCTTGATCCTTCTTCCCAGTGCCACATTGAGCATTGACACACTCGAGGTCATTCTTGGCAGTATTGTTGGCTCCTACGTGGAGAACTAGGAAGTGGTATTGAGCTTGATCAGTCTCAGAAGACTCTCGGTCACACCCTGAATTCTAGCTCCACGCAAGCAGCACATTTTCTCGTGTTTACCTGTCTAGACAGTAGATGGATGGCTCTGTCCACCTGAGGAGGGAGTGCCCAACCACCACCACCTGTCTCCTTTTCTTAGGATAATTTACCTCAGAGGTCTCTTCTAAAGCTTTCTCCACCTTAGAACCTGTGCAGAGAGCCTGAAAACGGTTACTTACTTCTATTGGGATTCCTCAGTTGTCGCTCTTCTCCTAGAGGCCACATGCTGCCAATTTACTTTTTTTTTCCCCTTTAGCTAAAGGGAATATTTTGTTGTGCTTTAGTGAAAGAACCATCTCTACAACTGAGGCTCCAGTTTACAGATGGAACCTTCATCCAAAAGTTAGGCTGCCCTAAATGGGTTTATATTTTTGTTAATCTCTAAGGGCATGTCTACACTAGGAAATTATTTCAAAATAACTTATTTCGAAATAATAATTCCCAAAATAACTATTTTGAAATAGCATGTGCACACTACAGGGAAGCCTTGAAATTAGTTGTAGGCAGGCTCCCTTAATGTTTACTTGCTACCTTGACTTAGAGCCTCAGAAAGCACTGGGGAGCAAATACTTTGAGGCTACATCTACACTACAAGCTTCTTGCACAAAATAGCGTCCACATTATTGGATGCTCTCCCGCATATAAAAGCCACCTGGAACCAGTTCTAGCCAGGCTAGAGGTCACCAGTCACTCCTGAGTGCTGTTGCCAGGGCTGGATTAAGGGGGGGGGGGAGGCTAGCCGGGCAGCTGCCCGGGGCACCAACCGTAGAGCTGCCATCAGGCGCTGTGCGCCCGATCACTGCTGTAAGGTGCGCAGCACGCTGGGGGGGCGGGGCCGCGCATGCATCATGCACCCACTGCCCGGGGCGCAGGAATGACTCGAGCCAGCCCTGGCTGTTGCCGGAGCCCTCCAGAGATGCACGCTTAAAGGGACCCCCCCTGGACAGACGCTTCTCTGTTTCTGCTGCCTGCTTGCTAGCCTCTTTGGCAAAGCTAAGCCCTTTGCTTTTTTGGGGGACAACACAGCTTTGTGCCTTTTGGTTTGCCATGGAGCCTGAGCTGCCCCTACGCAAGCGACAGCCCCAAACGGTCATGCTGCAGTTCCTGCAGCACTTGCTTCCAGCAGCCTACTTGTAGCAGCTGGATGTGGACTCAACTCCTCCTCATGTCCCTCTATGTGGCTGCGGCTGCTCCGGACTGGCTGCCGCACCCCACCATACCCAGGAGGGTCTGGAGGCTGGAGACCAGTTTGGAGTGGTGGAGCTGGCTGGTCCTGGAGTGGTGGGACGACCAGCAGTGGCTGCACAACTTTCAGCTGCACAAGACCACCTTCCTCGAGCTCTGTTGCTGGCTCGCCCCTGCCCTCCAGAGACGTGATACCCACCTGCGGCCTGCCATTCCCCTGCGGAAGCGGGTTGCCATTGCCCTCTGGAAGCTCGCTGCACCAGACAGCTACTGGTGGGGAAGTCCACTGTTGGGGCCATCCTGATGCAGGTAAGGAGCTCCCAGGCTGCAGTCCCAGGCTGGGGGAGGGGGTGCTGGAAAAGGGGGACCCTCGGGACAGGGGGGTTGTGGACTGTAGAGGCTGGACTGGGGGTGGGCAGAAAGGGCTGGCCCTGGGGGCTTGTGCAGTCTCACCCTCACACAGCCTCCTGCCGGGCGGGGGGGTGGGGGGCAGACCTTTGGTTTGAAAACAAAATGAGTCTTTTTTTATTCAACATCAAGAGAAGGTGGGCAGGGGAGGGAGGGCGATGTCTGAACGGGGAGGGGGGATCAGGACTGGGAGGGTTAGTGGGGCAGGCTGCTCTGCCACCTCAGGTGTGGGCACATATTGGGGGTTGGGTGGATCTGGGGACCTGAATGGGTTGGGCAGGAGAGGCATCTACAGCTGGGCCAGGGTTGGCATAGGGGGCAGGAGGAGGGGCCATTGGCATCATTTGGGGCGGGGGGATGGGCATTGGGAAGGGTGGGAGCAGAGGCATAACAGGGTGGGCAATGGCCATAGGAGGGGGAGGCAGGAGGGTGGAAGGCAGGAGCAGCAGCATCGGGCCGATGTTCCCCCGTGTGGGATAGGATGTTACAGATGTTGCCGCAACGCAACATCGTCCCAGTCCACTCTCACTCCCGCCATTCTAGGTCGGCACTGAGCCTGCGCGACAGGGTGTCATGAATGTCGTGCATGATGCAGACGTGTTGCTGCATGAGCTCCTCCACCACTTTGGCCCATCTGCAGCTCCCCTGGACTCTGGCAGGTGGCTGCAGCGGTGGTGTGGCTGGGTCCACTGGTCTGGCTGTGGAGAACACAGAAAAGGGAGAGGCCGTCAGTCCTCCCTGCACACACATTCTTTGTGGCCATGCCCTCCTGTGTGAGCTGCGACCACACCGGTCCACAGCCCGCAGGAAGGGGATGTCCCGGGTGCAAGGCCATATGTGGTCTGCACAGCGCGCCCTGTGTTATGGCCCCTGATGGGACCTGAGGCCCGTGCTGCCCTCTCCCACCCCCCTGGGACACACAAACCACAGCCAGTCAGGCAAGGGAAGTGTATGGCCACAGTGGATCCCCTCATGGGCATCAGAGGACCCATGAGCAACCTTCCACTCCATGGGGTCTGCACACACAGCTGCGGCTTGGTGGGCTATCAAGTGGCTGCTGCCTCACACTTGCTGGCATGCCTGTGTGCAGCACTCTGGGGGGGGTGGGGGAGTTCGTGCCTGCGCCCTTGCAGCAAGCCTGCTTGCAGCTGCTGCGCCTCCTCCCACTGGGGGCAGGACTCGTGTGGCCATGCATGAGGCTGGCAGAAGGCTCCCGGGCATGTTGAGGGACTGGCTGTTGTAGCTATGTGCCGCACCCTCCCGCTGCATGTGGTTGCACGTGCCCAGACTGCAGCACCATGTGCTGGCCTAGCAGCCTGCGTGACACTGTGCCCCCCCCACCCCTGTGCGGCCACTTCCCCCGCTCTCTGTATGTGCGCCAAAGTATCTGAAGACCCCTCCGAAGCCTCCTTGGAGACCTGGGAGACATCCAGGCTGACAGGGACTGGCTCCAGGAACAGGGTGACGGTGACGGTCCCACTGTCCTGATCATCCTCATCCTCCTCTGTCTGGGGCTGGACCTGCCCCTTTGTCTCCTCCGAGTCGGGGACAGGCTCTGGGTGCTGGACTAATAGCTGCACCAGGCTGGAGTCCACCACAATGGAGGGGGGGAAGAGGGTTCTCCCCCTCCCCCCCCCAAGGATGTGGTGGAGCTCCCTATAGTAGGAGTAGGTGTGGGGTCCTGCCTCTGAGCTCGCCCTGTGCCCCCTGGCCTTGACGTACCCTTGATGGAGCTCCTTCGCCTTAGCCTGGACTTGCTCCAGACAGGGTGACCTCGCTCTGCCAGGGATATGGCCATGCAGGAGTAGATCTCCACATTGCAGTACTTGGCCTGCAGTGATGACTCCTCACCCCACAACTCCAGGAGGGTGGAGATTTCAGGGCCACTCCAGATGGAAGTGCCAAGGGTGTCCCGGAGAGCTTGGCGGCAGGCCATTTGTGGCTGAAGCAGAGCTGTGTGGTGAAGGCACCTGCTCTGGGCAAACTTCTAGCCACAAAGCGGCCAGCAGACGGGAACTATAGAGTTCTGATTGACTTGGCTGGAGTAGCCCAGAGGCCACCATTTTTTTCTGTGGAGGCCAATTCTTGTGCAAAAACCCCTCCAGAGAGTCCACACTTGCCTTTTTGCACAGGAGCTGTAGCGCAAAAAGGAGTTATGCCTCGCAGAAGGAGGTTTACCTACACCGCAAAAAGCCCGCTGTTCTGCCGTTTTACTGTCAATTTCCTTGTGCAAAAACGCTCTTTGAGGTGTGGACACTCTCCAGGTTTTTGCTCAAAAACGTACTGTAGATGTAGCCTAAATGACTCTGAGAAGACGTTATTTCAAAATAGCAGAAGGGGAGCATCCACACTACCTCTATTTCATAATAACTATTTCAAAATAAGTGTTATTCCGTGTGGAAAGCAGGAATTATTATTTTGAAATAGCCAGCCCATTATTTTGAAATAACGGGCATGGTAGTGTGGACGCTCTGCTTGTTAACGTCCCGTATTTTGCGATATTTTGAAATAACTCCCAGGTGTAGACCTGGGCTAAGGTGCCACAAGACTCCTCATTGTTTTTAAATGGGGGGGGGTTACCTTTGGCTGAATGCACATGGAAACTTGCAGGAAATCAAGCTTGAAGTTGCATTCATGCGTATTTGCAGCAATTGAATTTTTACATTTGCGCACAGTATTTGTGCCAGAAATTCTTCTGCGCTCATCTAATAAAGGAGCAGAAATAATACCATGTGACTTAAATGACATATTCCAAGTAAACAACAGACCTTAATTTTGACTACAGATTACAGGATGACATAATTTAGGATGAATGAAGTATTCATGAACAATCCACAAATGGGAGAACTCAACAACAAAAAGTGTACTATGAATAAATTCAAGGAAATCATGGCCTGCTTACAAATATCCATGATAAGAGGTTAAATTTATAGTCAAATGATCATTCTGAATCATTTGCTTCAGTTTTA
The DNA here is from genome assembly GCA_032595735.1 of Pelochelys cantorii. Classification (NCBI taxonomy): domain Eukaryota; kingdom Metazoa; phylum Chordata; order Testudines; family Trionychidae; genus Pelochelys; species Pelochelys cantorii. The sequence goes on along the minus strand of CM064339.1, from coordinate 6,616,654 downwards.
GCCTACACTTTGCTTTTTAGGAAAAGTAAACAAAACTGACTGCGTCTAGACTGGCATGATTTTGCGGAAATACTTTTAACGGAAAAGTTTTTCCGTTAAAAGTATTTCCGCAAAAGAGCGTCTAGATTGGCACAGATGCTTTTGAGCAAAAAGTGCTTTTGCGCAAAAGCATCCGTGGCCAGTATAGACGTGATTTTGCGCAAGAAAACTCCGGCGCCCATTTTCGCCATCAGGGGCTTTCTTACGCAAAAAATTCCTTCCCTGTCTACACTGGCCCTCTTGTGCAAGAACGCTTGCAAAAGAGAGCTTTTTCCCGAGCGGGAGCGTCAGAGTTCTTGTGCAAGAACACTGACAATCTTACATTAGATCGTCAGTGTTCTTGAACAAATTCAAGCAGCCAGTATAGACAGCTGGCAAGTTTTTGCGCAAAATCTTTCCAGTCTAGATGCAGCCTCCATGTTTCCTGGAGACATTTAGCAAAATCTTGTTAAATGCAACAGTGACCACATTAAAGCTTTAGTTGGAATGCTAATTGATTTAAACTATAGCCAGGTGTATCTAATGCCAAAGACATGCTCAATAGTCATCAAAACACTATTACAAGATTTTGTTTCCAATAGGAAATAGCTAGCATTGACTAGTGAATCAGTGTTGCCTTAGTCTACATGATATGGGCTTAATCTGATGCTCAGGTACCCTATAGCTTTGGAATTCTTTATTTTTCTTTACTGTATCCTTGATCAACTGGGATAAATATGCCCCAAAGCCTTTAGTGAGGAATCCATTGCAGAAGAGGATGAAATCTGCCAGGCATGTAATAAGCCTCAGGAGGGAGGAAGCTCTTATGGTTAAAATACCAAACTTAGGCTACGTCTACACTACAGGGTTTTTGCGCAAAAACTTGCAGAGCGTCCACACCCCAAGTGTGTTTTTGCACGAGAAAATTTAGTCAATCGACAGAACAGAGGGCTTTTTGCAGTGTAGGTATTCCTCTTTCTACGAGGAATAACTCCTTTTTGCACAAGAGCTCTTGTGCAAAAAGGTGTGTGTGGACACTTAGCAGGGGTTTTTGTGAAAGAATTGGCCTCTCGGAAAAAAAACAGGTAGCCTATTGGCCACTCTGGCTAAGTCAAACACAACTCTATAGTTCCTGTCTGCTGGCCCCCCCCTTAAAGCTGCAGGCACCCTGGACAAGCCTTATGGCAGGAAGTTTGCAGGGACCAAGTGCCTTCACCACGCAGCTCTGCTTCTGCTATAAATAGCATCCCAGCAAGCTCCCCGAGACACCCCCTCCCGGCTCTTCCAGGTAGCAGACTGAGGGGTCCCAGGACCCCCCCCCCCAAGGGGACGAAAAGGCGCACCCCTAATTGGTCCAGACCTGAGATTGCGGCCCTCCTCGAATTGTGGGGCAAGGAGGAGTTGCTCCAGGATCCCTGGGCCAAGAGGAGGAATGCTGAGCTCTTCTCCCACATGGCCATATCCCTGGCCGAGTGAGGTCACCCTGCCTGGACCATGGAGCAAGTCCAGGCAAAGGTGAAGGAGCTCCATCAGGCTTACGTCAGGGCCACCAAGCGCAGGGCGCACTCAGGGGTAGAACCCCACACCTGCCCCTACTACACTGAGCTTCACCACATCTTGGAGGGTGGGGAAACCTCTCCCCCCCCCCCACCCCCATTGTGGTGGACTCAAGGCTGGTAACCCCGGTGGTCGTCTGCCCAGAGGTCACCTCCACGGATAAGCCAGAGGGCCAGGGCCAGCCCCATCCGGAGGAGGAGGAGAAGGAGGAGCAGGAGCCAGGGACCGTCACCATGTCCCTCAAGCTGATCCCCACCAGCCAGGACATCTCCCAGGACTCCTCAGATGCTTGGGAGGGATCTTCAGGTGAGCTGGCACACACGTGCGCGCACACACACACACACACACACACACACACACAGAGGGCGGGAGAGTCGAGCACACAGAGAGCAGGGTGCACAGTGTAGCCTGGGCTGCTCGGCCAGCACATGGTGCTACAGTCTGTGCACGTGCAGCGGGAGGGTGAGGCATGCAGGCACAGCAGGTAGCCCCTGAACATGGCCGGGATCCTGCTGCCAGCCTCATACATGGGAACACATGTCCTGCCCCCAGTGGGGAAGGGAGCACACCCAGCTGCAAGCAGGCTAGCAGCAAGGACACAGGCACGACCTCCCACATGCCCCAGCGTGCTGCACACAGCATGCAGGCATGCCTGTATGTGCGAGGCAGCAGCCACTCCCACAGACAGCACAGCGAGCCACAGCTGTGTGTGCGGACCCCAGGGAGTGCCAGGCTGCTCATGGTTCCTCTGCTGCCCATGAGGGGATCCCACTGTGGCCGGACACTTCTCTTGCTTGCCTGGCTGTGGTGTGGGGAGCGAAAAGGGACACCAAAGTCCTCTGGCCACATCAGGGCCCCTGTGACACAGGGCGTGCCGTGCAAGCCACACATGGCCTTGCACCCAGGAATCCCCCTCCCGTGGGCTGAGGACTGGTGTGGTCACTACTCACATTCCCTGAGGCTGTGCCCTCCTCTGTATGTGCATGGAGAACTGACAGCCTCTCCCTCTTGTGTGTTCTCCACAGCCAGACCAACCAGGATGAAGGCCCCAGCCACACCACCGCTGCAGCCATCTGCCAGAGTCCAGGGGACCTGCAGATGAGCCAGGGTGCCAAAGGATCTCATGCAGCAACACGTCAGCATCATGCGCGACATACATGATACCCTGTCACACAGGCTCAATGCTGACCTGGAATGGCGTTTGGTGCAATACCATGTGCAACTTCCTGTCCCGCATGGGGGAACACCCACCTGATGCCACTGCTTCTGCCTTCCACCCTCCTGCCCCCGGTCCTATGGCCATTGCCCATCGATCTGGCCACCCTGCTATGCCATAACTCTCCTTCCTCCCCATGCCATAACTCTGCTCCCTCCCTTCCCAATGTCCATGCCCCCTCCCCAAGTGATGCCTATGGTCCCTCCTGCCCCCCCCCTGCCAAATCTGACCCCTCTCTAGCCGCCCTTCCTGCCCACCCCTTTCTAGTCCCCAGACACACCCAACCCCTGTTGAGGTCCCCCCACCCAAGGTAGCACTGTAAGCCACCCCACTACTCCTCCCAGTCCTGATCCCTCCTCCCAGTTTGGACACCCTCCCTCCCCCTGCCCACCTTCTCCTCATGTTCAATAAAGAAGCACTCCTTTTTTTGTTCAAACCGAACAGGTGTGTTCATTGGGAGGTCAGGGAAGGGGCAAGGGGAGAGCGTGAGAGGGGGAAGGGAGAGAGTGGAAAGGCAGAAGCCCCTGTTGGGGAGACCCTGGGGACAATTAATGGGGGGCCTGAGAGAACCTCTCCCTCAGGGCCTCTCAGATACGCACCGTGGCCTGATGGGCCTGGCGGGTCACAGCAGTCCTGGGCTGCTGAAATGCACGGCCCTCGTGGCCAGCTTCTGCTGCCCACCCTGGGAGTAAGGCCTCCCCCTTGTGCTCCACAATATTGTGGAGCACACAGCACACTGCCACCACCTTGGGGATATTGCACTCCCCAGCATCCAGGCAGGTGAGGAGGCAGCAGAAGCGTCCTTTGAGGTTCCCAAAGGTTCATTCCACCTGCATCCAGGCTCGGCTGAGGTGGGCATTGAAAAGGTCCTTCCTGGGATCCAGGTGGCCAGTGTATGGCTTCATCAGCCAGGGCATGAGTGGGTATGTCGCATCCCCCCACTGTAAACCCTGGCATATTGTGCTCACCCACCACAAAGTCCCAGCGGGGGAAAAAGGTGCCCACCTTCAGCTTGGCACACAGGCTGGAATTTCTAAAAACTTGGGCATCATGTGCCCTGCCCGGCCACCCCACATAAATGTTTGTAAAGTGGCCCCAGTGGTCCACCAGGGCCTGCAGGACTACTGAAAAGTAGCCCTTTCTATTGATAAACTGGGCTGCTTGATGGCCCAGGGCCCGGATCGGGATGTGTGTGCCATCAATGGCTCCCCCGCAGTTGGGGAACCCAGGGCAGCAAATACGGCCATGGCTGTGTCCATGTCCTGGAGACAGATCACTCTGTGCAGCAGCAGGGCATTGATGGCCCTGACAACCTGCAGAAGGAGACAAAGAAACACACCCAACAGAGAATGAGAGAGTGATTGCATGAGCCCTTGGGAGGTACCCTCCCCCCCTCCCTCCTCTGCCCCCCCCCAACCCACCAGGAGCCACCCCCTACGAGCCCGTGTACCTACCCCTCCAGCAGCAGGGCTGTGTGAGGGTGGGATGGCACAAGCCCCCAGCGTCAGGGCTTTCCCCCCACTTCCTCCAGTCCACCCCCCTACAGTCCCCAGGCCCCCCCCCCTCGAGGGTCCCCCTTATCCAGCACCCTCCTCCCTCCACCCCCCCCCGGGCAGGGACTGCAGCCCGCAAGCTCCTTATTTGCATAAGCAGTAGGGTGGACTTCCCCACCCCAAACTGGCGACAGAGTGGTAACTATCTGGGGTGGCCAGCTTCCAGAGGGTGATGGCAATCCGCTTCTGCAGGGGGATGGCGGGCCACGGGTGGGTGTCGCGTCTCTGGAGGGCGAGTGCGAGCCAGGCACAGAGCTCGAGGAAGGTGGCCTTGCTCATTCTAAACTTGTGCAGCCACTGCTGGTCGTCCCACTGCTCAGAACTGGTGTCCAGTCTCCAGAACCTTCTGTGTATGGTGGGGTGCAGCAGCCAGAGTGGAGCAGCCACAGCCACACAGAGGGTAACGAGGAGGAGTTCTGAGTCCACGTCCAGCAGGAACATGTACTCTGCTGGAAGCAAGTGCTGCAGGAACTGCAGCATGGCCACGTGGGGTTGTCACCTGCCCAGGGGCAGCTCTGGCTCCATGGCACACACCAAGGCAAAAAGCTGTGGTGTCCCCCAAAAGAACAGGGCAACCACAGTAGGCACTGCTGAAGCTTTGCTGTCCCTCAAGAGAGGTCTGCAAGCAGGCAGCAGAAACAGAGAAGCGGCTGTCCAGAGGGGTCCCTATCGCCTGTCTCTGCAGGGCTCCGGCAAGAGCACTTGAGAGCAACTGGTGACCTAAAGTCCAGCTAGATCCAGTTCCAGGGTGGCTTTATATGCGAGAGGGCATCCAATAGTGTGGACACTCACTTTTGCGATGTGCTTTTGAGGTGTGAACACGCTTTTGCACAAGAACTTTTTACAGAAGATCTTTGCCACAAAAAGCCTCTTGCACAAAAAGCCTGCAGTGTAGAAATAGCTTCAGACTCAAGCAATGACTTTCCATCTCTGCCACACACACTAACTAAGTGGCCTTGGTCAAGTCACTTAAACACTCTGGTTATGTCTGCACAGCACCATTATTTTGAAATAACTATCATTTCAAAATAATTTAGTCTGCATCTACACAGCAGGCAGTTATTTTGAAATAATGTCAAAATTATGTCAAACTAGGGGTAAGGCTACACTAGCTCATTAGTTCGAGCTAGGTAGTCTAATGAGGGCAACCGGAGTTGCAAATGAAGCCCGAGCTGTAAATATCCCGGGCTTCATTTGCATCTTCCTGGGTGCCGCCATTTTTAAATCCCCCTTAGTCCGAACTCCGTGCCCGTGGCTACACGCGGCACGGACGAGGTAGTTCGAATTAAAGATCCTAATTCAAACTACCGTTATCCCTCCTGCAATGAGCTAGTGTAGCCTTACCCTAGAGGACTTCTTATTCCAACTCCGGTAACCCTCATTGAACGAGGAATAAGAGAAGTCAGAGGAACAGTGCTCTTTTTCAAAATAAGTGCTGTGTAGACATGCCCAAATTAGAAATAAGCTATTTTGACTTATGCTACACAATTACCATAGCTCAAATTGCATAGCGTATTTTGAGTTTAGCCCTGCTGTGTAGATGTGCCCTCTGTGATTCAGTTCCTGATCTCTATAATGGGGTTAGTAATACTCCCTTTCTTTTGTCTGTCTTGTTTATTATTTGGTTCTGTGACTGTCTCTCACTATGTGTCTGCACAGTTTTTAGCACAATAAGGCACTGATAAAGCCCAGGGCCTCAAAGCACTACCAACAATAATAATAATAGACTTGTTTTGGATGCATCATAAATACCTGTAAACAAATAACCTTGTGGCAACTCACTGTTGTTCTTTCAACAAGCTTGTTATCTTAAATTAAATATTATCCATCGATCTGAGCTGCGCTATCCAGTTTCATAATTTCTCTGCTATGAATTTTAGTCATGTGGTCTCTCTCTCTCTCTCTCTCTAAGTCCACCCCTTCAGGTCTTGTCCCTCTCACATCAGCAGCAGAAGCCTCACATCATGATGCTTCTTTCTGCCTGCTAAAGAGAGCTGGAAATATCTGCTTCGATGGGCAATCTTGATCCACTCAAGGCATCTGCCTTGGAGGACTGATAGAGGGTTTACTTCCCCATAGGAGATGAATGTGCTGACATTACCTGACTGCAGCCCATCAGACTTGGAAGAAAAGCACTCAAAAAAACAAACTCAAGTACCTCACACATTGCTATCACTCAAAGACTCCAGTCATGTATCACTATGTTATCTGCTCTCTCTCTCTCCCCTCTGTCTGACCCTCTTCTTCCACTTCAGAGTTTTTACCTCAATTGAATCTAGTATAGTAGGTCTGAAAGCACCATTGGCCTCCTGACAGGTCTCTTGCTGTCACTGATGATAAATGTTTGTCTGCATGTGTTTTTGTATGCTCCCTCTGTATATCATACCAGTTCTGCACATATAGCTAGCATAATAGACTTCAAGAGAGCCCCCAAAGACTACTGATATGAAGGCACCCAAGTCAGGTTTATTGTCAAAGTACAGTACTAGTTGTCAGTACACAGACTTGCCACTGAACCACTACACATATGCACGCCCTGACAATGGACACAGCTCAGATAATAGTATGGATTTCACTATTGCCCCTTAAGACGGCCAAAGAGTTAAGTCAAGGTATCCCAACATGGGGGCTACATCTACACTGCACCTCTCTTCCGCAAAAGCTTATGCAACTGAAGCACAGATTAGCATATTGATGTGCTTCATTTGCAGGGCTCAACAAACTATAGAATCTACTCGCCCGTGGTGAGTAGATTTCAGCCGCATACCCCATTTACCAGCGGCGTGCGCATGCGCAGTACAGGGCTGGCGAGTGTCTTTTGCCGCCGTTTGTCAAGCCCTGTTCATGTGTGTTGGAAATAAAGTTTGAACACGCTGGGTGTGGAACAAGCAAGCAAGAGGATTTACTACACACAACATTGGTGGAATGTCACCTAGCTGGTTAGGCTGGTGAACACTGCTTAAGCAAAACATTACAACTAAATAGGGAGTTGCTGGGCGAAGGGAAAACAATTGGATAGGTTCTAGGAGCAAGACGAAATGAGCACGTAAGTCAATAAATTAAGAAAGGTTACATAGCATCTCTGCCCACCGTTAGTAAAACACCTTATCTCTAGTACAAATGGTTTTCCTTAACAAGCTAAATAAGCCAACATTAACAAAATGGACAATTTAATGGCCGCTTGTGTCTAATTGAGTTATGATGCATCTATGGAGAAGGTGGTGGCGCCTCGCACTGGTGTGATCCATGGGTTCATGGGCCCATTATCTAGGATTAAAGCAAAACAGTGAGATTGTATCACACTTACACAATTAGCAAAGTTGGTTTGTACCAGGCTGTGTTTTATCTGAGTTGGTGCGGCCCCTTGGAATGTAGTTGCCAGGGTGACCTTGCCTTCTCAGGGTCATGCTAACTCATGCTAACTGCCTTTTTGTTAGGTTTTATAGGCCTATTCCAGTCTTTAGAATGGGAATTGGGGGCTTTGCGAAATACCATGGACTGCTTCAGACAAGCTCAGCCTACAATTTTCATAATTAATTAGGGGCCGTTTTTGCACAAAAGCCTCTTGCTTTTGAATAGCTCAGTGGTTTGAGCATTGGCCTGCTAAACCCAGGATTGTGCGTTCAATCCTTGAGGGGGGGTCACTTAGGGATCTGAGGCAAATCTGTCAGGGATGGTACTGCTGTGAGGGCAGGGGATTAGACTTGATGCCCTCTCAAGGTCCCTTCCAGTTTTATAAGATAGGTATATCGCCATATATTTTATATAGTCTGAGCCAATCTTGATACATGCCTTATGCATCATCTTACATGTTAATGATACATCTGCTGCTGCCTCTTTTACTTTCCTCCAAAGAATTCCTATTCACCACCAGTTATTGTGCTTTCACTTCTGGGCTGCATCTAGACTGGCATGATTTTGCACAAATACTTTTAACGGAAAAGTTTTTCCATTAGAAGTATTTGCGCAAGAGAGCATCTATACTGCGCAAAAGCATCCGTGCCCAGTATAGATGCTCTCTTGCACAAGAAAGCTCCGATGGCCATTTTAGCCATCGGGCTTTCTTGCGCAAGAAATTAACGTTCCTGTCTACACTGGCCCTCTTGCGCAAGTATTCTTGTGCAAGAGGGCTTATGCCTGAGGGGGGGGCATCAAAGTATTTGCTGAAGAAGCACTGATTTTGTACATTACAAAGTCAGTGGTCTTGCGCAAATTCTCGCAGCCAGTGTAGACAGGTGGCAAGTTTTTGTGCAAAAGCTTGCCAGTCTAGATGCACCCCTGATGTTTCAGATAAAATATCACTATTCACCACTTTTGTCAAACAATTTTATTGCATGCCAGGTTGGGGGTGTCCTTGTACTGTGCTGATGGAATGTATCTACATGGTCCATGTGTTTTACCAGTACCAATGGTGACTTCATGTCCCAGACACTGAGTTGCAAGCAAACATCTGCTTTGATTTACTCTTGATTACTTTGCTTCAGGCCACAGGCCTTACACCAGGCCCAGGCTTCAGGCTCTTTCTTTCTCTTACATTGCCCCACTTTTAGTTTTTTTATGGGGAGGATGTTTACCCATCATCCCAGAAAAGCGTAATGCATGGATTTGAAGATGATCCAATGAGCTGTTAGTTGAGCACCTTGCTTTGCTGTCCACACATTCATGCATCTGCACATTATTTTCCAACTTTGTTTAGTCCCTTATGGTGGGCCTGAGACTGTTAGGTCTGGGACCTTAGTTGAGGAATGTAGGTTTATGATTGAACCTTGGAACACTCCCAGATAACGTGGATATATAGGTAGGTGTGTATACAACTCTATACCCAAGCATGAGTATGTTTTTCCAATATAATGTGGTAGCCTGGCCCTATTAACTAAGTGCCACAGGTAGGAACATACTCCTGTTAGGGCTATTATACTTATCATTATTGGTTATAGGTTGAGTGTTTTGCAATACTGCGATAAGCATTGTTACAGTGTGTCCCACAAGCCTGTGTATGAGCCATAAAACAGAAATATGGTGTCATGACATTATAAATACAATAAATAATTGTATTTTAACTGGTTACTGCAGAGTACAGTCCATCCATGATATAGGTCAGTGTTTCTCAACCAGTGGGATGAGCACCCATATGGATACTCGAGAGAAATCTAGGGGGGTATGTCAACACAACTGGATTTGTAGAAAACTGAATTTCTGTTTTAAGTTTTACAGCACTTCATTATTTTTGTACTTTTTACACCCAAAAATGTCATTGCCCACCCGGCTACGATTAATTTGTTTAAAGAAATGTGTTGCAATAGTAGAAAAAAAAATTGACTGTCTGAAAACTGTAGGTACTGGGGGGGGTCCTTTTTTTTAAGGGGGGGGTACTTATATATATATATATATATATATATATATATATATATATATATTTTTTTTTTTTTTTTTTAAAGGGGTACTTTATAAAAAAAAGTTGAGAAACACTGATACAAGTTATTCGTATTACTGGGTTGTTAACATCTGATATAAGATTTGCTGGGCAGGAAAGAGAAGTGGCTAGTTTCTCTGTTCCACTAGTAACACTGCTCTGTGATACACTCCTAGTTGACATAGCTCTGGTTGTTTCTTATGGATGCTGCCTTCCAGATAACCTACTGAACGGACAGTCACCGATTTATCAAATATTGCTCTGTCAGGAGTTAGTATTGGTACCAAGAAACTGAACAAGGTTGTTTTGAATAGCATGGGCCTCAGTTAGGATACAGTGTCACTGACCCAAATTGTGACTCATACTAACAGTGAATTTGTTTACCCAATATGTAATTACTATGCAACCTTTTATTTACCACTTTGGTTTTTTTTCCTTGCCTTCATATTGTTTGCTGTCATTTGTTGGGGGTTTTTTTAACCTCTGTAATGGCTAAACAGATTAGCAAGGGTATGCACATTATAAATGACGTATAGCAATAAAAATAATACAACAATATAGCAATAATACAGTCAACAACAATAATGCAGTTGGTTTTACACAATAGCCAAGTTTAAGTTAACTGACAGTGAGTTCTAGCTGAATGACAATTTAAATGTCCATATATGGTAGCCTGAGGTGCATTTGACCAGTCTCTTATTTATAAAGCACTTCATTTTTTTCTTTTCTTCGTACAGTTTGGACCTCCCTGGTCTGGCACCCTTGGGACCTGAGCCATCCCGGACAAGGGACTTTGCCAGACCAGGGAAGGTTAAGTCTCTCTTTCTGGCTGCCCTTCTGTTGGCTCCTGTCTCTGCGGCTCCCAAGGCTGGGGCTCCCTGCCCTGTCACTGCTCCATTAATGCTGGCTCAGCCAAGGCTCCCCACTCTGCTGCCCACTGGCTGCGCCAGAGGTTCCCCAGACAGGGTCCCCAGCCCCGCTACCACTGGCAGTTCCTCGGGGTTTCCCAGCCCCAGGCCACCTGGCTGCCGCTGGCCCTGCTGCTGCAGCCCAGCCTCACTGCCGCCAAAGGTTTCCCAGGGTTCCCCAGCCACAGCTGGTGCTGGTGCCAAAGGCTCTCCAGCTGCCTGACCCAACTGACGCTGGGGAATCCCCTGGTCGGGATGGAAGTTCCCTGATGCCACCTGGCCCCACTGATGCTGGGGCTCCCCTGCTGGGGCTGGGACTCCTCGGCTGCTGCTTGGCGCCACTGATGGGGTTCCCCGACTGGAGCTCCTGAGCTGCTGCCTGGCCCCCACTGGAGCACAGCTCCGCTGCTGCTGGGGGATTCCTCAGCTGTCACTGACCCCCCCCAACTGCCAGGGGTTCTCCAGCCTCCTGACCCCACTGATGCTGGGATTCTCTGGTGGGGGGGGAGGGGAGGGCTCTCCGATGCTGCCTGGCCCCCACTGACCTTGGGGTTCCCTGCCTAGAGCTGCTGTTGGCCCAGCTGGGACTCCACAATCTCTTGGCTGGCTCCTGCTCTTGGGGCTCTTCGGTCCAGCAACATCTGTACCAGACCATGGATGTTGCCGGATCAGAGAGTCCCGGATTTAGGAGGTTCAGCCTGTACTTCGGCATTTCTTCAGTATATACTGTTTGTGATGGTGTGCGGTCACAGATGACCCCTTGGGGGTGCCTCCCAGGGTGCTGACACAGCCACTGCCACTCACCTTCCTGCTCTCCGGGGCGCCTCACCATCTGGTCCTGTTGGGCCACTTCCCCCAGCCAAGGCCCTGAGTTGAGATCCTGCCCCCACCTAGAAGCAGTACAGACACTGAACCTCTTTAGGTCCAAAGAGAGTTCAGTTTAGGGCCAAGTCTCCTGAGAGCACACTCCCCAGACGGGATCAAACCCCCAAAGAATTAGGTAAGCCCCCTTTAACAATTAAAGGGGAATGTGCACACTGGTTGCCCCCCCAGGTAACAATTATTTACACTGGGTTTGATAGCAAAAAAAAATGATTTTATTAAATTGAAGCAGTAGGATTTAAGTAATAATAAGTGAGAACAGGTGGTTACACATCAAAAGAAACGAAAATGCTTGGCTAATCCTACACTAAAACCTCAGTACAAATTCTTCAAACTCACCCTAAAAAAATCTCTTTTCCAGCTGCCACTCTAAACCAGGGCTCTCCTCCCCACCCTGGGGTCTTCAGCTCCTTCCTTCAGGTGCAGCCCAGCCAAAAGACCAAGGCCTCTCCTTGCCTGTTCTTTTTGTTACGGCGTTGAGGCCACTCCCCACCAACCACTGCTCAGACTTAAGGACAAAAGATTGTTCAACAGTATCTCATCAAGAAGTTGCGGGTAACACCCTCCATGTCTCCCATTCACACATTTGAAACTCACAAATTATTCCCCACTCCATGTATCTAATTTTACACACACAAATGATACATACAACAGAGTAAGATAAACAGAACCAGAGGATCATGACATGGTTGTGCAGGTGGTGTCGCAGAGAGGGCTTTGGTTTCTTCAACCATGGGACTTGTTCCGGGCACAAGGATTGTTAGGAAGAGATGGGATCCGCCTAACGAAGAGAGGAAGGAGGAGCTTCGCGGGCAGGCTTGCAAACCTAGCGAGGAGGGCTTTAAACTAGGTTCGTTGGGGGACGGTGACCAACATCCCGAGGGGAGTGGGAAAGTCGGATACCGGGAAGAAATGCAAAGAGGAATGAGCAAGAAAGGAGGACCCCCTGATTCGAATGGAGAAGATGGGGTGATCAGCTGGTTATCTGAGGTGTTTGTACACTAATGCGAGAAGCCTCGGCAACAAACAAGAAGAACTGGAGGTCCTGGCCCAGTCCAAGAGAGATGATTTAATTGGGATAACAGAGACTTGGTGGGATGACTCGCATGACTGGAGCGCTGTCATGGAAGGGTATAGACTATTCAGGAAGAACAGGCAGGGGAGAAAAGGAGGAGGAGTTGCACTATACGTAAGAGAGCACTATGATTGCTCTGAACTCCAGTATAAAGAGGGAGAAAAACCTGTTGAGAGTCTATGGGTTAAGTTTCGAGGTGCAAACAACAGCAGTGCTGTTGTAGTTGGTCTCTACTACAGGCCACCGAATCAGGTGGATGAGGTAGATGAGGCTTTCTTCGGACAACTGAGAGAAGCCTCCAGATCGTAGGCCCTGGTTCTCGTAGGGGACTTTAATCACCCTGACATCTGTTGGGAGACCAATACAGCAGTACACCGGCAATCCAGGAAGTTTTTGGAGAATGCTGGGGATAACTTCTTGGTACAAGTGCTGAAGGATCCGACCAGGGTCTGTGTGCAGCTTGACCTTCTGCTCACAAACAGGGAGGAACTAATAGGGGAAGTAGAGGTGGATGACAACCTCGGAAGCAGTGATCATGAGATGGTAGATTTCAGGATCCTGACCAAAGGAAGAAAAGCGAGTAGTAAAATACACACTTTGGACTTCAGAAAAGCAGATTTTGACTCCCTCAGAGACCTGATGGTCAGAAACCCCTGCGATGCTAACATGAAAGGGAAAGGAGTCCAGGACAGCTGGCAGTATTTTAAAGAAGCCTTACTGAAGGCACAGAAAGAAACCATCCCAATGCGTAGCAAGAGAGGCAAACGTCGTAGGAGACCAGATTGGCTTACTGGGGAAATCCTTGGTGAACTTAAGCACAAAAAGGAAGCTTACAAAAAGTGGAAACTTGGACAAATGACCAGGGAGGGGTTTAAATGTATAGCTCGAGAATGCCGGGGGGGGGGGGGGGATCAGGAAGGCAAAAGCGCAAATGGAATTGCGATTGGCAAAGGATGTGAAGGATAACAAGAAAGGTTTCTACAGCCATGTTAACAAGAAGAAGGTGATCAGAGAGGGTGTGTGGTCCCTACTGGATGAAGGAGGTAACCTAGTGACAGATAATGTGGGGAAGCTGAAGTACTCAATGCTTTCTTTGCCTCTGTATTCACGGACAAGGTGAGCGCCCAGACTAATGCGCTAAGTGATGCAAGATGGGATGAAGATCGACAGCCCTTAGTCAGTAAAGAATAGGTTAGGAACTATTTAGAAAAGCTAAACATACACAAATCCATGGGTCCGGACTTAATGCATCCGAGGGTACTGAGGGGGTTGGCAAATATCATTGAGGAGCCTTTGGCCATTATCTTTGAAAAGTCGTGGAGCTCGGGAGACATCCCCGATGATTGGAAAAAGGCAAATGTAGTGTCCATCTTCAAAAAAGGCAAGAAGGACGATCCAGGGAACAATAGGCCTGTCAGTCTTACCTCGGTTCCTGGTAAAATCATGGAAGGGATCCTTAAGGAATCCATTTTGAGGCACTTGGAGGAGAGGAAAGTGATTAGGAATAGGCAGCATGGATTCACAAAGGGCAAGTCATGCCTGACCAATCTGATTAGCTTCTATGATGAGGTAACTGGTTCTGTGGACATGGGAAAGTCAGTGGATTTGATATACCTTGACTTTAGCAGAGCTTTTGATATGGTCTCCCACAATATTCTTGCCAGCAAGTTAAGGGAATCTGGATTGGATAAATGGACGGTAAGCTGGATAGAAAGCTGGCTAGAAGGCCGGGCCCAGCGGGTAGTGATCAATGGCTCGATGTCAGGATGGTGGTTGGTTTCCAGCGGAGTGCCCCAAGGTTCGGTTTTGGGACCGGTTTTGTTCAATATCTTTATTAATGACCTGGATGAGGGGCTGGATTGCACCCTCAGCAAGTTTGCAGATGACACTAAGCTAGAGGGAGCGGTAGATACGTTGGAGGGCAGGGATAGAGTCCAGAGTGACTTAGACAAATTGGAGGATTGGGCCACAAGAAATCTGATGACGTTCAAGAAGGACAAGTGCAGCGTCCTGCACTTGGGACGGAAGAATCCCAAGCATTGTTACAGGCTGGGGACCAACCAGCTAAGTAGTAGTTCTGCAGAAAAGGACCTGGGGGGGTTACAGTGGATGAGAAGCTGGATATGAGTCAACAGTGTGCCCTTGTAGCCAAGAAGGCTAATGGCATAGTAGGTTGCAGTAAGAGGAGCATTGCTAGCAGATCCATAGAAGTGATTATTCCCCTTTATTCGGCTCTGGTGAGGCCACATCTGGACTATTGTGTTCAGTTCTGTGCCCCCCCCCCCCCCAACTACAAAAAGGATGTGGATGCATTGGAGAGGGTCCAGTGGAGGGCAACTAAAATGATTAGGGGGCTGCAGCATATGACCTATGAGGAGAGGCTGAGGGAATTGGGTCTGTTTAGTCTGCAGAAGCGAAGAGTGAGTGGGATTTGATAGCAGCCTTCAAGACAGAAGCAGACTGTGAGGGACTCCAAGAAGATCTCACCAAACTGAGTGATTGGGCAACAAAATGGCAAATGAAATTTAATGTGGATAAGTGTAAAGTAATGCACATCGGGAAAAATAACCCCAACTATACGTACAGTATGATGGGGGCTAATTTGGCTACGACAAATCAGGAAAGACATCTTGGAGTTTGTCTTGGACAGTTCTCTGAAAACTTCCACGCAGTGTGCAGCGGCGGTCAAAAAGGCAAATAGGATGCTTGGAATTATTAAGAAAGGGATAGAAAATAAGACCCAGAATATCTTACTGCCCCTGTATAAAACTATGGTACGCCCACATCTTGACTACTGTGTACAGATGTGGTCTCCGCACCTCAAAAAAGATATTTTGGCCTTGGAAAGGGTTCAGAAAAGAGCAACTAAAATGATTAGGGGTTTGGAATGGGCCCCATATGAGGAGAGGTTAAAACGACTGGGACTTTTAAGTTTAGAAAAGTCTGAGGGGGGGTATAATAGAGGTATATAAAAATCATGAGTGGTGTGGAGAGGGCCGATAAAGAGAAGTTATTTATTAGTTCCCTCAATAGAAGAACTAGAGGACACCAAATGAAATTAATGGGTAGTAGGTTTAAAACTAATAAAAGAAAGTTCTTCACACAGCGTGTAGTCAGCCTGTGGAACTCCTTGCCAGAGGAGGCTGTGAAGGCTAGGACTATAATAGAGTTTAAAGAGAAGCTAGATAATTTCATGGAGGTTAGGTCCATAAAAGGCTATTAGCCAGGGGATAAAATGGTGTCCTTGGCCTCTGTTTGTCAGAGGCTGGAGAGGGATGGCAGGAGACAAATCGCTTGATCAGTGTCTTCGGTCCACCCTCTCTGGGGCAGCTGATGCTGGCCACTGTCGGCAGACAGGATACTGGGCTTGATGGACCTTTGGTCTGACCCAGTATGGCCATACTTATGTTTTTATGTAACTTCCTGAAGGGAGGTTCCAAAGAGGATCGAGCGAGGCGGTTCTCAGTAGTGACGGCTGGCAGAACAAGGAGCAATGGTCTTAAGTTGTGGTGGGAGAGGTCTAGGTTGGATATTAGGAAAAACTATTTCACTAGGAGAGTGGTGAAACACTGGACTGGGCTACCTTGGGAAGTAGTGGAGTCTCCATCCCTAGAGGTATTTAAGTCTCGGCTTGACAAAGCCCTGACTGGGTTGATCTAATTGGGATTGGTCCTGCCTAGAGCAGGGGGCTGGACTTGATGACCTCTTTCAGCTCTATGGTTCTATGAGTCTATGATTCTAAGATAATTACCTCAAAGCACCTTTGAATTATGTACATTCATGTCCATGGGAGCGAGGGAGGGTCCGTCATTATCTTCTGGTGGCTTTAGTCTGTAGGATGCAGCCTTAAACAGCTTAAATTAGTTAACAGAATAAACATTTTTGTTTGTCTATTTTACATTTCTCTTGTGTTTAGAAAGCCAAAATGTAATGCACAGATTCATTTAATTTAGTTTGGTTACAGTGTGATGGGACTGGGTCTTTTACAACACCAGATATAACTGCAATAGACATTCATTTTCACTTGATATACATTACTAATATTTTATACTGAATATAAAACAGTCTTACAGTCTTCTTTAAGATGGAATATTGTTTTCCCATATGAGCACTCTTTTAACAAAAGAGCCAGTAACATTTTTTTCCCAAGGTTTTTTCGGGTTAATTTGCTTGTGATACCAATTCCACCTTTGTTAACTATTTAGAAACACAAATATTAGAAAACACGAATTCCCTTTGCCCTGACCTACATTAGGGCTTCATTTTGAAACAAGGGGCAGCTTATTTCAAAATCTGTACTCCTGCTTTTCTCAGGGAATAATGCTGATTTCAAAATAGTTATTTCAAAATAGCGGTAGTGTGGACACTCCAGAGCTACTATTTCGAAATAACTATTCCCCAGGGTACTTTGAACTAATTACTCTCCAGTGCTTCTTGGAGTTCAAACACAAGGTAGCACATCCACATTAATGGAGCCTGACTCGGACTAATTTTGAGGTCTCCCTATAGTGGGGACATTCTATTTCGATTTTGTAAAATTGGGAGTTAAGTCGAATTTAGTTATTTCAAAATAGTTTCCTCTTGTAGACATGGCCTGATTGGATGGTATCTCGCGCATAAGGCCACCTGGAACCAGTTCAGGCAGGGCATTTGGTAACTAGTTGCTTCTGAGTGCTGTTGCCTAAGCCGTGCTGAGAGAAGCGCTTAAAAGGGACCACCCCCCCCCCCACGCCCCCCCCCCCTCCACCCCCCGGACAGCCATTTCTCTTCTTCTGCTGCATGCTTGCCTACCTCTCTGAGGAACAGCAAAGCTTTAGCAGTGCATGATCTGGTTGCCCAGCTTTTTTGGATGCCACAGCACTTTTCTTTTTGCCATAAAGCTAGAGCTGCCCCTGAACATGCGATGGCCCCCCACATGGCCATGCTGCTGCAGCAGTTTGTGCAGGCTGCCTTCATGGCCCTCCAAAAGCTTGACACCGAGCTCATTCTTGAGACCCTCTCCCTGTGTGTGGGAGAAAGACACATGCAACCATACTCCAGAGTGGAGAGAGAGTTCTGGAGGCTGGACACCAGTTCTGACTGGTGGGACCAGCTGGTCATGGAGCTGTGGGATGACCAGCAGTGGCTCCAAACCTTCCGCATGTGGAAGGCTACCTTTTTGGAGATGTTTGCCTGGTTCACCCCTGCCCTCCGACGATGCAACACCCACCTGCAGCTTGCCATCCTCCTGGAGAAGCAGGTCGCCATCACCTTCTAGAAGCTCGCCAACCCAGACAGCTACCAGTTGGTGGACAGATAGTTTGGCATGGCGAAGTCCACCATGAGGGCCTTCCTCATGGAAGTAAGGCACTCTGCGGCTGCAGTCCCTGCTAGGGTAGGAGTCCTAGAAAAGGGGGACCCTAGGGAAAGCGGGGTGGGAGGATTAGGGTTATGGGTTGTTAGAGCCTGTTGCACAAGGTCATCCTCCTGGGAGACCTGGCTCCAGTCGTCACAGGATTTTCCACCCTGGGGTTCCTGAACTGCAGGGGAGCAATCGATGGAACCCACATTCCAATCCGCGCACCACAGCATTGAGCAGCCTAGTATATGAACCACAAGGGCTACTTTTCAATGATGCTGCAGGCCCTGGTCAACCACCATGGGCTGTTTACTGACATTTTCATCGGGTGGTCAGGGCAGGGTGCATGACGCCCAGGTATTTAGAAACTCAAGCCTCTACAGGAAGCTGGAGGCTGGCACATTCTTCCCCTGCTGTGACTTTACAGTTGGGGAGGTGTAGATGCCGCTCTGCATCATGGGGGACACAGCCTACCCTCTGATGCTGTGGCTGATGAAGTTGTACACCAGCCACCTGGACTCCCAGCAGGGAACAATTTAACTTCAGCTGGGTGGGGATGCAAATAGAGTGCACCTTCAGATGCCTCAAGGCATGGTTCAGGTGCTTCCTGATCCGCCTCGATGTGGGGGAGCACAACATCCCCGAGGTCGTCTCAGGGAGTTGTGTCCTCCACAACATTGTGGGAGGAAGGGGGGGTGGGAGACAGAGGCCAGCTGTGAAGAGAGACCCTTTGAGCAGCCATGGAAAACTGCCATCCGCCAGGCCCATTATTTGGGGCTGTGCAACCGGGAGGCTCTGAGGGATCTAATTCTCCCTAGGGCCGGGAGGGAGAGGGGGGGCAGGACATAGCGGGGGGGGGGGGCTGGAGAGGCTGGGGGCATGGGGATCTCTTGGGGAGGGAGCAGAGGCATCACTTGGGCGACAGGGGGAGGGGGAATGGACATAGCCGGGGGGTGGGGGGGGGGGAGGACGGTGGTAGGCAGGAGCAAGGACAACAGCCAGGTGTGCCATCATTTTGCGCTTGATGGCATGCATGCTATTCCCCTGCCGCAGGAGCTGGTCTCACATGCAAGTCCACTACTGCGTCCTCCTGGGCCTGCTGCGCCAAAGTCTGCTGCATGTCACACACACCGCCCACATGCTGTCCCATGAGGTCTTCCTGGACCCTGGAGCACTTTCAGGTCCCCCGGGGTTGGGCGGCTGGCTCGGCTGCCACACAGTCATGCCTGTGTGCTGTGTGCGGCATTCCTCCGTATGTCTGGGGTCGTGCCTGCACCCTTATGGCTAGCCTGCTTCCAGCCATGGCAGGTGGTGGGAGGGCCCGCCTCCCCCCCCCCCCCCCCCGGGCCATACATGTGTGTGGCCTCACCTGAGCCTGAGAGTAGCATCCTGGGTGTGCTCAGGGGCTGCCTGCTGAGTCCGCGTGGCGCACCATACACTACACCTGGTTCCATGTGCACGGACTGCAGCACGATGTCCAGGCTGAGCGATGATCGCACCCCATCCTCTGCGCCCACTTCTCTGCCTCTGTGTGTGTGGAAAACGGAGAGCACTCACCTGAAGAGCCCTCTCCGGCATTAGACGATGCCTGTGACAGGTCCAGGCTTATTGGGTACTGGCTCCAGGGACTGTGTGACTGTGGTAGCCGTGTCATCCTCCTCCTGCTGTCCCTCCTCCTCCTCCTCCACAACAATAGGACAATAGGCATCTTGAGGCCGGAGTTGATGACCACGGGTGGCAAAAGGGCTGCCCCAGCCCCCAGGATTTGGTGCAGCTCATTGAAGTGCACTCTCTGGCCCTCGCATAGCCCTGGCAGAGCTCTTTCACCTTACTCCAGACATTTTCTAAGGTTTGGGGTGAGTGTCCCTTCTCTGCCAGGGCCTCGGCCAGGTGCCCATAAGTGTCAGCATTCCAGCCTGTGAAGTGGCGATCCTGTAGGGTCTCCTTTTCCGCCCCCCCCCCCCAACAGCTCGAGGTGGGACAGGATCTCTGCTCCAGACCAAGAGGGCACGTGGTGTTTGTTGCCCCTGGGTGGGTCCTGGAAGCCCTGATGCTGCTCCCTGTGAGGGCCAGGGATGTCTCTGGGGCCTTGTGGCTTGGACATAGTTCCAAATGCTTGTGGCAGGGAAAGCTGCTCTGTCAGGGTGCTGCTACAGGGCCAGTTTCCTGCCACAAGACTTGTCCAGGGTGCCTGCAGTTTTAAGTGGTGCCAGGAGACAGGAACTTTTGGGTCCTGATTACTTTGGCTGGAGTGGCCACCAAGGCACCTGTGTTATATCCTGGCAGCCTCTTTTTTTTTTCAAAAGAAAACCCTTTTCTCCATCCACACACACACCTTTTTCTGAAAGAGCTCTTTGAGAAAAGGCATTCGTCCTTATAGAAAGAGGTTTACCACTGTCTGAAAAACACCTCTGTTCTTTCTACTTTTTGTTGAACGAACGCGATTGCAGTGTGGACGCAACTGAAGTTTTTCGGAAGGGATCCCTATCAGGCTTTATTTATACTACAGGGTTTTTGTGGAAGAAGCCTTTTGCACAAGAGTTTTTGCACAAAAAACATCTTGCACAAAAACATGTCCACACCTCAAAGCACATGGTTTTTTTGCAATACGCTTTTGTGCAAGAGCGTGTCCACACTATTATAAGCAGCCCACATATAAAGCCACCCAGAACCGGTTCTAGCCAGGCTAGAGGTCATCAGTTGCTCTTGACTGCTGCTGCCAGAGCGCTCCAGAGACGTGCCCTTAAAGGGACCCTCCCCTGGACAGCTGCATCTCTGTTTCTGCACCCTGCTTGCTAGTCTCTTTGGCACAGCAAAACTTCTGCCTGCTTTTCTGGGAACGACACAGCTTTTGACTACTCTGCTGTGTGCTCTGGAGCCGGAGCTGCAGTGCCTGCTTCAAGAAGGCCTTCTCTTCCACCAGGAGCTGGACCCCCGAGAGCTTCTAGATGAGCCTCTGTCTGGCTGCAGGTACTCCTCTCTGGCTGCCCCAGCCCACCATACGCAGAAGATTCTGGCGCCTGGAGACTAGCTTGGACTGGAGGTACCAGCTGGTCCTGGAGCAGTGGGATGACCAGCAATGGGTGCAGAACTTCCGCATGTGGAAGGACACCTTCCGGGAGCACTGTGCCTGGCTTTGCCCTCACACTCCAATGACACGACACCCACCTGTGGCCCACCATCCCACTCCAGAAGCGGGTCCCCATTGTGCTGTGGAACCTGGGCACCCCAGACAGCTACCGCTCGGTGGCACGCCAGTTTGGGATGGGGAGGTCCACTGTTGGGGCCATCCTGATGCAGGTAAGGAGCTCACGGGATGCAGCCCCTGCACAGAGGGGGAGGGGGAGGGTATTGCCTAAGGGGGAACCTTCAGGACGGGGGGGGGGGGGGGGGCCGCGGGGGGGGGGGGGGGGGGGGGGGCTGGGGAAGGGACATGGTGGACTGGGGGTGGGGGAGAAAGCCCTGGCCTGGGGGCTGATGCCTTCTCACCCTCACACGGGCCTAGTCGGGGGTGGCGAGGTTGGGCATGGACTCACAGCCGGGGGGGGGGGGGGGGGGGGGGGGGCTCCTTCAGGGTGGGAGGGCCAGGAGGGCCATCAACTCCCTGCTACTGCGCAGAGTCATCCGTCTCCAGGACTTGGAGACCACTATGGAAGCTTTGCTGCCCTGGCATTCCCCAACTGTGCTGGAGCAATTGACAAGATGCACATCTCCATCCAGTCTCCAGAACATCGAGCTTGTCAGTTTGTCAATCGCAAGGGCTACTTCTCCATACTCTTGCAGGCACTGGTGGACCACCTGGGCCATTTTACAAACATTTATGTGGGTTGGCCGGGCAGGGCTCACAATGCCCGAGTTTTTCGAACTCAAGCCTCTGTGTGTGTGTGTGTGTGTGTGTGTGTGTGTGTGTGTGTGTGTGTGTGTGTGTGTGTGTGTGTGTGTGTGTGTGTGTGTGTGTGTGTGTGTGTGTGTGTGTGTGTGTGTGTGTGTGTGTGTGTGTGTGTGTGTGGCCTGCATTGTGCAGGGGGTCGGACTAGATGCTCATAATGGTCCCTTCTGACCGTAAAGGCTATGAGTCTATGAGGACAAACTCAGAGGAGAAACGGCATAACTGGATACCAGAAGCTCATTTAATGGAGGGCAATAGCATAGTAAAGCCTGACTCAATACATGTCCCGACTCATCAGTCCGTTGATTTCAATGATCTTTGGCTTTAGCCTTTAGTAAACAAGAATGTTCTTGTTCCCTCCTCCAAGGATATTCTCTGCCTACATGCCAATTAAGAGGGATTATAAAGGATCAGGGCGCTGCATGGTCTGGATAGTGAGTGTGAGTGATGGTGATGGGCAGAAAGGATGGGGAGAGTCTGTTAGAAAGAATAGGGCAGCACTGTAGTTGGAAGGGTGTCCCGGTACAAGAGCAGGAGAGAGCTATACGGAAGAGCTGGGTCATGAGGAGTGACACCACTGCTGCTTCACATACTGTTTGGACTCAGCTGAGGGAATTCCGGAAATTTTGTTATGCATTAGTCCCCACTAGGACTATAGTTATGCTTGGGGAAGATGCTTTGAATGATTTATGGGGAGTCTGTAGAAGGGAACCTGAGCAAGTGTTCCTGTTGTACTACAGGATTGGGGGGGGGGGGGGGGGGGCGGCGGTTCCCCCAAGAAAGAGAAAGTACTCTGATACAAGCATTGACAGTACCTGTCCCTGCTTAACTGGTTACATATGACAATAGCACATCATAACATAATATGCTGCAGGCCTGCTCTTCATGCTGGACCTACAAGTCTCACACAGAGGGGACTTGCTTCTTCCCTTTGGCACATGCAGCTTTACTTACTACCCCACTCTTTGAATATTCTTTGCTGGCCAATAACACTTGCCACTCCTCTCCTACAGGCTGGTGTCTGTGCTGCTGGGAGCATATGGGGATATTGTCCTTCTTATTGATAAACAGATGAAAGCCACAGACTTACAGGGACCCCATTGGGCCACACATGCTTTCTGAGAATGCCAATTAGTGACTTGGTACTGCACAGAAGTAGTGCCCTAGAATATTGACTTTCTGCCAAACTCTTGCTACTGTTGGCTCCTTTGATATGAGCACTAGGCATTTACATTCTGCCTGTCTTGATACTTGTTTGTGTCAGGGTGTGTTCAAGAGCTTCCTGGATCCAGTTCAGTGAAGATTAGAAACTGGCAAACAGAATCCAAAATATCTTTGGGTATGGTGATGGTGTTTACAGGTGAATTCTATAGCCTGAGCTAAGCTAAAAAGTTGCTCAACCGCCCCCCCGGTGAGTGACATAATGAAGCGAACCTAAGCCCTGGTGTAGGCAGCTCTAGGTTGTCAAAAGGATTCGCCCATTGAATTACGTACTGCCTCTTCAGGAGGTGGACATGGAAACCACAGGCAGAACCCCTGCTGTGATCACGAAGACTGTTAACTGACTAATCAAGTAGTTGATTCAATTAATTGATAGGGTGCCTCTGCCTTTGAAGTGAAGCAATGGCACTGTTGCTACACTTCAAAGGTGAAAACGCTGTGTGGAGCCTGGGGTGAGCTGGGGCCTGATCCCAGGCTCTACATGGCTCTTCTGCTTTGAAACACCATGTGCAGCCTGGAGACATCCAGGCTGATGCGTGGAGCCCAGGGTCTGGCCCCAGGCTTCAATTGCTGCTGATGCTTTGAAGTACCGCCCCCCCTTGTTCCCCCCCCCCCCCCCCCGGCTGCCTGTATCTGATAGAGACAGCAAGTTGGGGGTGGGGTTGCAACTAGTCGACTACTTTGTCAACTAGCCAATAAGCATTTGCTGATCAGCTAGTCGACTAATCCTTGATATGCCTAGTCAGCACAGAAACTGTCTATAGTGGCGCAGTGGTAGTATTTCAGGTTCATAGAATCCCTCAGCCTAACAGATGGAGCAGCAAGGGGCTAAGAAGGTTTCCCCCCCCCCAACAGCTGCAGACCCTACGCTAAACAGAGGGACTGAAACAGACTCTGACACTTAAGTTATGTCGACACTGGCGGGTTCTTGCACAAGAATCCGCAGAGCGTCCGCAGTGCCCACTCTTGCGGAAGAAGATTTACAATACAGCGTGGTAAGCGTGGACTCTCTCTCTCTCTCTCTCTCTCTCTCTCTCTCTCTCTCTCTTTTGCGCAAGAGCTACACTTTTTTTTAACAGGTGTAAGCCCTCTTGCACAGGGGCTCTTGCGCAGGAGGGCAATGTGGATGCTTTGCAGGGGTTTCTTGCGCAAGAAAGCCCTATGGCAAAAATGAGCAAAAGCACATGGCAGTGTGGACGTTTTCTTGCGCAAGACTTCTTGCAGAAGAACCCTTGCGCAAGCTGTTCTTGCACAAGAAGCCACCAGTGTAGACATAGCCTTAGGCACGAGGCACGGGAAGGAAGCCATCCTGTCTGTAGGATGGAAGCCAGTTTATAGCTCCTAGGACAGAAAGAGCCACAAAGGCAGGGTCCTAACAGCGGGTAAGACCCTTCCTTTGCCGTCCTCCTGACAAGGGGCAATAACTGGCTGGTGAGTTGGGAAGTCCCAACTGTCTCAATTTTTTTTTTTTAGCTTGTTTGAGCTGCTCTCTACAGAGAGCAGCCAGACCCTAAATGGAAGAACGAACAGGGGATGGCCCATTCCAAGGGCCATCAACAAGAAGGTACTGAGATACTCCTTGCCCCTTTCCCCAGGCCACACCCTGGTGGAGAGGGAAGGCTGATCTCCAGGGCCGGATTAAGCCCTTTAGAGGCCCTAAGCAATGAAAAGATTATGCTGCCCCCCCCATATGTAATTAAAAATAAAAACAATACTATACCTTAAAAAAAAAAAAAAAAAAAAATCTCTTTTTTTTTTTTGATGCCCCTGCTTTGCTGGTGCCCTAAGCACCTGCTTTGTCTGCCTTTTGGGTAATCCAGCCCAGCTGACCTCTCCCTCGCCCCCGCCCCCGCGCCCGCCCCCCCCCCCCCCCGCCCTTCTTTTGTCTGGCTGGGGGACACCAAAGGGTGACGCACTCTAAGGCTGAGTCTAGGCTGGCATGATTTTCCACAAATGCTTTTAATGGAAAAGTTTTTCCGTTAAAAGCAGTTGCGGAAAAGAGCATCTAGATTGGCATGGACACTTTTGCGCAAAAGCACGTTTTTGCGGAAAAGCGGCCATGACACTCTAGACGCGGTTTTTGCCCACGAAAGCCCCAATTGCCATTTTTGCCATCGGGGCTTATTTGTGGAAAACGGTTCTCAGCTGTCTACACTGCCCTCTTGTGCACAAGAGGGCTTGTTCCTGAACAGGAGCGTCATTGTATTTCGCAAGAACACTGATGATCATACATTACATCATCAGTGGTCTTGCGCAAATTCAAGTGGCCAGTGTAGACAGCTGGCAAGTTTTTCTGCAAAAGCAGCCGCTTTTGTGAAAAAACTTGCCAGTCTAGACACAGCCTAAGGTTATGTCTAAACTAGCTTGTTAGTTCGAGCTAGGTAGGCAAATGAGGGCAACCGGAGTTGCAAATGAAGCCCGGGCTTTAAATATCCCGTGCTTCATTTGCATGCTCCCAGGCGCCGCCATTTTTAAATCCCCCTTAGTCCAAACTCCATGCCCGCGGCTACACGCGGCACAGACTAGGTAGTTCGAACTAAAGATCCTAATTAGAACGACTGTTACCCCTCATTCCATGGACTAAGGGGGATTTAAAAATGGTGGCGCCCGGGAACATGCAAATGAAGCACGGGATATTTAAATCCCGGGCTTCATTTGCAACTCTGGTTGCCCTCATTTGCGTACCTAGCTCGAACTAACGAGCTAGTGTAGACATACCCTAACTATGCCACCAGAATTGCCAATTGCCTCTCAAAGCCAGCCAAGGATTTTGGGAACTCTTGAGCCAGAGCCAGCCCAAGAAGTAGGTGAAACTCACTACAGGTCCCAGGTGAAACTCACTACAGTGGATCGATGATCAAACTGTAACCACGAAAACCCTCTCTTCAGCTCTGTTTGCCGCTAGGTCTCATCCTACCTTTACTTTGCTGAAATACATCATTATTTCCATCTCACGCCTGTTCCTCTGTCTCTGTTCACTCAAGGCCACAACAAGCAGAAGAAGGTGACCGCAGACTGAGCTAGCTTGGCGTGGCTGCTGCACACAGAGATTGCATGTCAGAACATTCTGAATCTAGGATCAGTTTCTTTACTGCATAGCACTAAATATACCTCTCCCCACCCCCTTTTTTACCACACTTAGCCCTGCACCCAATTTCAGCTCCACCTAATTATTCCCGTTTTAAACATCTTGCATATTTCTTGCAATACTCATTTATTATTCATGATGGCTGTTTTACAGGTTCCCTTACCTTTGTCACAATAAGTTAGCTGTGGGAAATCAAGGGACATTCACCCACCTCCACCAAAAAAAGTCTTGCTTTTAAAAAAAAATAAACTTTGCATGTGAAATTTAAAAAAAAAAAAAAACAAGTTCTATTGCCTAACCCAGATTCTCTCTTGTTCATCGATCGCACCATGCTCAGCAAAGTACTGAGCACTCAGTGGAGAACTCTATCTTATCTCACTTTTATGACTTTTAAGATTTGCCCCCAACTTTGGGCTTAGGCCAAGGTCTGTAAAAGTCAATGAGACCTATGCATTATCTCGATGAGCACTGATTCAGGCCTGTTATTTGGGGAGGGGGGGTTGCTTCTAGCCCATTGTCCTCCACTGTCTCTGGCTTATGTATAGGACTTATGATGATCAGTGGCAGTAGAATTCCCCTAGCCAAACTTATTAGGTAAGCACCTGGGCTTCCTGTCTGGAATAGAAAGCACTTAGTCTCTTTTCAGTGCGCGCGCGCGCGCGCGCGCGCGCGCGCGCGCGCCACACACACACACACACACACACACACACACACACACACACACACACACACACACACTCTCTCTCTCTCTCTCTCTCTCTCTCTCTCTCTCTCTCTCTCTCTCTCTCTCGCTCTCTCTCTCTCTGGCATACGAGCTGCAGCAGTATTTCCCTTGAAATACGCTGCATGTGCCACTTCACATAATACATATATTGCGGTCCAATAGTTCATTAAAAATAGCCCCCCCCCCCCCCAGCAAATGGTGCCATTAAGCACATATAATTCTAATGGCATATTTGAGAAAAACTTGAATTTCTTGTTAAAAAAAAAAAAAAGATTTGTTGCATCGCTGCAGAAACCAGCCAAAAGTAAGTAACTAAAGTTAGGGTGGTATTTCCCATGAATATGTTTGACTAAAAAACAATTTGTTCTTATCAGTAGTTTGCGGGCGTGATCCTATCAGTTAGGAATGTAAGATAATACAAATGCAAAGCGTCAGGATAGTTATACATTCTAGTATATTGTGAGTGCTCTGCCACTGAGAGGTATCACGGTGGGGGGCACACTTACTCACTTTCTGCAAAGTTTATCGGACTGTGACCTCTGATCAGCTTTGAGTTCTGGTGTGGGAGTTCAGCTTGTAGGTGAAAATTCTTTTAATCTGGTACCTGCTGGACCAGACTAGTGCTGAACTAGAGAATAGGCCAAATCATGGGAGGTCATTCTTGTCTAGCAGTATTAGCAACACTTAGGCTATGTCTACACTGGCACGATATTGCGCAAAAACTTGCTGGCTGTATACACTGGCCGCATGTTGTTGTGCAAGTAAACTGATGTTCTAATGTATGAAATCAGGGTTTTTTGCGCAAGAACTATGATGCTCCCACTCAGGAATAAGCCCTTTTGCACAACTGTTCTTGAGCAAGAGGCCAGTGGAGCCAGGCAACATGAATTTATTGCTCAAGAAAGCCCTATGGTTAAAATGGCCATCAGCGTTTTCTTGCGCAAGAGCATGTCTACACTGGCATGGATGCTCTTGTGCAAAAGCACATCTTTTGTGCAAACGCACATGCCAGTGTAGATGCTCTCTTCTGGAAGACTTTGTGCACAAGAACGCTTCCACAAAAGAGTTCTTGTGCAAGAACATGCCAATGTAGATGTAGCGAGTTAAATAACAGCACAGAACACTGAAAGCCAGGATTAGTGGCTCTAAACAAACTTATGGGCCCGCAGGCAAGTTGGCCACACCCATGTTAAGTGGACATCCTGCTAATTAAAATCATGCCAGAGTGCCCGATTAGGGAGATTCATCCAGTAGGCCAGCCCAAATTTGAATATGTTTATTAAATGAGCCATGATGATTTTGTTCCATGTAATATACATCAATTTTCCCCTCTAACTTTTTACATTCGTTTGTTGTAGCTTATAATGATGTGCACCATCAGCAGAAACACATGCTGCCTGCTGCGCTGCTGCTCTGCTAATCAGCTGCGCAGTGTCTGGATCACTCCTGGGTGGATGCCCAAGCACTCAGCTTACATGGAACACTGATGTGCAGAGTTTTTTTGGAAGTTACACAAACATGTTGCTGCGAGAATGGGCACACAGCTATGACAAAAGCGTAGAGCAGAAGCATAATGAGCCTCTAGTTTAGCTCAGTGGCACCCCACATTTCCTGACTACTGTGCCCCTTTCAAGAGTTTCATTAGACTTTTGTACTCAAATTTCACCACGCATAAAACTATTTGCTTACAAAATCAGACGTAAAAATGCAAATGTCACAATGTACTGCTACTGGAAAATTGCTCACTTTCTCCTTTTACTATGTAATATGAGTAAATTGGAATATAAATCTTGTACTTCTCTTTCAGTGCACAAGCAACTCTTCTTTGTGAAATTTTAGTTCGTACTGAGTTCGGCAGTGCTTTTTAGGTAAGCTATTGTAAAATCAGGCAAATATTAAGATGAGTGGATGTGACCGGGCTGACGCCTTCAGGGCTCCGTGCTGCCCGGTACCCCCCACTCGCTCCCCTGACTGGGAGCTGCCAATCACAGAGCATCCAACCACAGAGACAAACTTTTGCCACCCCTCGCCCCCACTCCCTTTCCTGGAGGTACCCAGGAAAGTCCTGCAACTGCTTGCAACAGAGTCGTCCCCCCCCCCCCCCCCCAGCTCACACCGAGAGGGGATGCTCTGGCCAGGCAGAAGAGAGTCCCAGTATGGAATCATCCCTGTCTATGGGGATACCCTCGTCAGAGTGAGGGAAAGAGAAACTCTGCTCCATTGAGAGAAGCCCCACCCCGTCCCCATATCCTGTAACGTGTTCGGGGGGGGGGGGGGGGGGGCATGTCTCCCATTCAAGGGGCAGGAACAGGGGGAAGGGATCCCTGGGGGGGGGTCTCACACACAGGGCAAACTTACACCAGCTTACTGAAACATGGAGTTGACGCAATTGTCTTCGACCTTATTGAAAAGGGTCTCAAGTCACAGAAAATCGTACAATAACCTCCAAAACAGAAACATTTACTTTAAATACAAGTCTTTTGCTCTTGTAGATGTCAGGAATACTGACATAGAAAGGCACGCTGGGGGGGGGGGGGGGGGGGGGGGGGGGGGGGGGGTCTTAGACTGTTTGTACTAACAGATGCTGGGGGCGTCTATTCAAAGTTTTATGGTAGTGTATAATGACATCAAAAGTTTGGCAGACGACATTGGAATAGATGCCAATTGAAATTTTTCTTAAATCTAGAGGTGTTGTGGAATATAGCCAGTGACCCCACAACTGTCACCCCAAAACTGAGTCTGACAAGAGCAGTGGTTCTCACCTTGTTGCAGTCCACAGGCCACCAGGCCAATCAAGAAATGTTCGTGGACTTTGGACACTGTTCCTGTGGACCACCGAAAAAGTCACCATGGACCACCAGCTGAGAACCACAGGACTAGAGCATTCACCGTCCAGGCCCTGTTGTCAGCGTGCCACCTTGGGCCTCACAAATTCTGGCCGGGCCTGCATGCAACTGCCTATTTAGTGCTGCAAAGGTGCCCCACAAAGCTGTTGCAGTGCAGGGTGCTCCAAGCTGCTGTGGGTTGTGGTGTGTGTGTGGGGGGGGGGGGGGGGGGGGGGGGGCAGCTCTCACTCCAATCCTGCCACAGCCTCTTCCACACTGAGGGAATCCTGGCCCTGATCCTGCCATGGGTGGGCAATCTGGCCACCAACACAGCCCCTGCTGCACCCATGCCCAGCCCTCACGTCCATCCTGCTGTGTTGAGGGCAGACTAGCTCTGGAACTGACACGGCAGGGAGAAGTGTTACTCCCCCCCCCCCCCGGGGCCTCCCATTTCCAGTTACTGATGCACGGAGAGAGCTGGGGCAATCCTCTTTCAGCTATATCTCTAGCTGCCACCCTTGCACCTCAACCTTCGGCTCCAGTGCAGCATTCCCTGGCCCCCCCCCCCCCCCCCCAAACTTGCACCCCAACAACCCTCTGTCCCAATCCTAAACTGGTCATCCCCAGCCACACCCCAGCCCGGTGCGCACAGCCTTACAGCCCAACCTTCTGCCGCATGCTTTAGTCCCCTTCCACACTCAGAATCCCTTGCCCCCCCCCCACCCCACCACATGACTCTCACCAATATGTTAAGTTTTTTAATCACCACAGCTCCGTATTGGTGCACATAACAAAAGTCATGTGGCGGGTGTGGGTGGCAGGACAAAGGGTTTGTATTGTGGGAGGGGCTCAGACGTGGGAAAAAGTAATGGAGCATGTGAATACCATGGAATAGGTGGTGCTCATCTCCCACGTAATTTCAACTGAATCCTACACGTAAGTTACATAAATTCCTTTGAAAAAAAAACCCCAGGTTAAATGCTTCAAACAGCATCTCCATGCTGACCAGCATGTCATTTTTTTTTTGTGAATTTTAGCTTAGTCCTAACCACAAAGCAGACAATGATTTGTGGAGCGTTTTCTTTATTAGTTAATATAAATACTTTATTTTAAAAAGATCATCTGCTGTTTAATTTGTTAGATCTATGGGCCAATATGCCCATAGTTAGTTAACACTGGGTAAAGTGATGGCATTCTACAGGGAGTCAGATCTTACAGAGGCACAGCATATTTGCTATATGACGTCTTGAAAAATGTAGCTGAACAGTGTATGGTTTTTATCTTTAAAGTACATCCTTTTCCTATCAGCAGAGGTGAAAGTAAGAGGGTGCAAGAACTGGCTGACAAGAGCTGGCTGAGCTGAGCTGGAGCAAAAGCGAGAAGGGAGCTATTCAAAGAGCTGACCGTTACAATACGAATGTACCTGTAAAAAGTTACTTTCACTACTTCCTATAACTGTTTGTACAGGGCCAATCTTAGGGAAAATGATGTCCTGGGCAAACTTGTGTTTTGGTGTCTCTGACCGCTGTGGTCACATAGTAAGCATCATCCATTAACCGTGACATTCATGAGCTCCCAGCACCTGCCTGTATCCCCATCTGCATCTTCCTTTACCACCCCCCTCCCCAAGTGTGGCTCTTTTGCCCCAACCTCTGCACAGTGCTCCCTTCATCCCAAACCCTGCATTTTGCTGTCACCTGCTAGCTCTGATAGCCAGCCTGGAACATGAGTGCTTATGAAGTAACTAGATGTGCAGCCAGCATAAGCCACAAAAAACAGCACTGAGCTACTTGCATCCCAGTGTCATACTGTGGCCTTTTAGTCTGCCTCTCCTGGCCAGACCAGAGCTTTACAAGACTGCTGCCTTCCACCTGATAGTGCTGGGTGTTTTGTTTAAACACTACAGACCTGTGCTTTAAGACGCTGCTTTCCATATACTTATTTGGTGCATTTAAAAATTCCCTATTTAACATTTTATTGAAAAAGCGAGATTGTTTGCTCCCTATAATTCACATACACCTTTTAGTGTTATTGGCCTTGAATATATAATGTATCAGGGAGCACGGAAGGTTTGAATAGATGGGACTACTATAGTTCATCCCTTTGCAAGCTTTTAGCTGTCAACATGAGGGTTCACGGTGCTTGTAAAACACTGAGCCAGCATTCAACTGTATTCAATGGGAAAACTGGTTTCAGGCACTCATAGGGGATACTGGAGTCCTAGAACATAGGAAAATCTAAAGGTCTTTCTACGTAAAACTGCAAGACAAATTAAAAACACAAGTACTTTTTCTACCTCACGAAACTCCCTATTCGCAAACCCGGAGTGTGGCTCATTGCTGCAAACATGCTGTTTCTCTGCGCAGTTGTATGCGAGCCTGGGAGTTGGGGAAACACGAACGTGACCATATTATCTCGCTACTCCATGGAGTCATTCCAAGACACTCCTCTGGAAGCTTGTGGATGACGATTAGGCAGACAAGGCGAGAGGTCATCAGGCGAGTAGGCTACCAATTGGTTACCAATGTCACCGACAGCCAGCAATCTTTTATAACGTTTCACAGCCAGGCACTGATCCTGGGGCCGGTACTTCTGGAGCGTTCACATTTTTTCATCATAGTAAGGCGTGATCTCTGATGGCCGCTCTGCCTACACCACGGGGGGGCGGGGGGGATCCCCAGAGCAACTTGTTAATGTTGTGGTAGATGCAGTGGGAATCCTCACAGTTAATGTTGTGGTAGAATCAGTGGGAATCCTCACTGTTAATGTTGTGGTAGATGCAGTGGGAATCCTCACTGTTCAACTGCATAAAGCTCTCATAGAAGTACTGGTTCCTCCTACTCATAAGCTTCCTGCACATGCCTCCTTTATTCAGTCCTCCACTGTAGGACACTTTTCCATGCCAAGCCAGCAATAAGTGACGGAGAAAGCTTTCTGGTCACACTCAGTCACCATGCATACCCTCTAACGCTGTGTGATTCAGAGAAGACCCATAACTCATATGGCAACCTGGAGTGGGGGGCGTTATTAGTTGATGGCTCTGCTGTACCACGCTCCTGTTTCACATCCATGCTCCTGCAGAAGGGAAAAGTTGCACTTTCCCAGCAAAAGGGGCTCAGCACACACAGGGGGCCACTTGAACACCTGGGCAGCCCTTCCATGCCATGATACCTAGACTACCGTTGTCTTTCTGCCTGCCATGCTCCCATAAGAAGGGAAAGTTGCACTCGCCGAGAAAAGGGGGGGGGGCTAGATATATGATCAGCCCCCCCCCCAATAACTTCTTTTCTCTGCCTGCTTGTGGTTCTCTAAATTTAAAAAAAAAAAGCGTGATTTCCTTTACTTCCTTGCGTTGACGGTTTATGGACAAGAACACTGAATCTAGGTGAACCTTGTTAAGAGTAACATGCTTGACTCGCACCTAGCTGGCCATTCATAAAACTGTTTTTCAAAGAACTTTGCAGTTCACCTGGCTGTGGGTGTGTCTAGACTACATGGCTCCGTTGACAGAGCCATGTAGCTTAGTTTACGCGGCAAAGGGCAATGAAGCGGCGATTTAAATAATCACCGCTTCATTTACTCAAAATGGCCACCACGCTGTGCCGATCAGCTGTTTGTTGGGACAGAGTGGCAGGCTAGACAGGGATCTGTCGACCCCAGAACGCTTTGTCAGCAAATCCTGTAAGCCTTGCTGTGCTTCCCCTGATCACGCAAAATTTTGCAGCCTCTGCTGATTGTCCCATAGCTGCATCACTGTGTGGTCCCGCCTCTCTCGTCTTGTCTCATGGCACCAGTGCCAGCATTTCAAAGCACCCAGAGGCTTGAATGCTTATGGTATTTGTTAGTTCAAGTGTTTCGTAAAAGAGGATGGATGTTCAAGCCTGCCAAGATACTTCCTTTCTGGTGGCACCTGGATAGGCTTGAAAATACTCCAGCATAGGCTTAATATGAAAAACAACATAGTGCCTCGTGCATCACTATCATTCTAGCTATCTGTAGATACACATATACACCATGTTTTGTTTCTTTGTACACCGATGTTTGGTGTAGGATATAAATGAATCCAGGTAAATGAAACATATCTGGCAGATATTTATCTTCTCAGAGGTCACTTAAAAAATGACTGATGGAACCTATTTTATTGAGCGAGAACTAGCTCAAGTTTGCATGCTAATAATCCAATAATCCAATGATGGAGAATTTTTCAGGTATATTGGCTTTCATGGCGTCCTTCGCTTCTTTGTGCGTCAAGCGAGAGATTAGTGGTGCGGGCGGGGGCTTACAAGGGTATAGACTACAGACAACACTTTGTAAATGCAGAGTAACTGCAGAGAGGGAGTAGATACACAAAGAAGAGAGGCCATACAGCATAGTAACAAACCAGTAGATGGGAGGCGAGGCGTGAAGGTAAATTTCCAGAATATATGCGTGCGTCTGAGAGCGAGAGAGCGCTAGAAAAGGTTGAGTGGGACGAATTTAGCTACAACTGCTCAAGCGACAGATCTTGGCATCATTGTGGATAGGTCTCTGAAAACAGCCACTCAGCGTACAGCGACAGTCACAAAAGTAAATAGCATCGTAGGCGGCATTAAAAAAGGGATATTGAACAAGAGAGAAAATGGCTTGCGATCGCTATACTAAAACCAACATACACCCACAAAAAAAGAGGAGATTAAGTGGAATATATCGCATTTTTCGCCCTAGGAATATTACTCTAGGAAATAATGATAAATAGCATTAGACAACGCTCTGGTGGGGCAACCAATTGCATACACTCAAAAAATGTGCGACAAAAAGATGAAGCTAGTCAAAAAAAGTTAGTTTGTCATCTTATTTTAAAAATCTTGAGGTATTGAAGCAAGTACATTTGTTACAAAACATGGGTGGGGAAACTTCTTGAGCTCTGATCACTGGCCGAATTGGGGGGGGGGGGGGGGGGGGCGGTTACTGCAACTGCAAAAGTCAAATAACTGGCCTCTGGGATGTAAGTACAAAATATTGTTAATTTTTTTAAAGTATGTGAAGCCATACTGCATTATGGTGAAACATTCTTTTTTTGGCAATCATAGAATATTTCTTTGTACATAAACCGAAAAACATGGACAATTTGGGGGGAGAAAAAAAGAGTGTGAGCTTAAAGGACAAATACAATTTAAAAGTCTTATTGAGGCCTATTTAATGAAGATGGTACCAGAGAAAGGTTGATTGAAACTGGTTGATTTTTTTTTTCAAAAACCAGCAAGGTAAATTCTCTGGGGGGAAAAACCATGCATTGACAGGCATGCTAATTGGAGAAACATTGCAAGAGATTATTGCTGATCTTGCAACTTCCAAAGCACATATTAATTCTATGTGTACATTTGTTCACAATGTAAAATATCTGAAAGAATTGCTTCTGCGGTATCAGCGCAGTTTCAAGAGTGTTGTTATTGGAGGATAAGTGAAATTGCTGTCTTCTTGTCATCTGAGTCCTTAGATCCAATTGAAGGATCTCAAGTACTATTCCGTAATAGTCGATTCAACAGATGATATGAAGTTATGTGCCTAGCCGTGGTGACGTTGTAGAGCAAATGTTTTGTTTTGTCCCATAAAATGCCACACTTCTGAATGTCTAGAGACAATAATTTTGGAAATCACGGTTTGGTCATCAAAAATTGTTGTTGGCAGAATTTTTGGTGACACAGCTAATAAAGCAGGAACCTATTTAGGGTCTAGTTGCACTGCTGTAGCTGGTGATGGACCTACCCTTTTTTTTTTTTTTAACACCATTCAAAACACGTATGGGTTTGGCTGTCAAGTTGGCTGGGTCTCTTCAGTGGGGTGCAAAATGAGCATTACCCCTCGTGACCCATGGAAAGCTTGTGTTCCTGTAGCAACAGCCTGTATCTAGAATTAATACCATTAGCAAAAATGTATAATAGTAATAGAGATATAGCCGTGTTAGTCTGATCTTCTTCAACCAAAAGAAAGAACTATGTAGCACTTTAAAAACTAACAAGATGGTTTATTAGGTGATGAGCTTTCGTGGGCCATCCCCACTTACTCAGATCTAATTCTGGAAGAGAATTGGCATGCCCATATATACCAAAGGAATACAATGAAAAAAAATGAAAAAAAGTGAACACATTATAAAACTGACAAATCAGATTTAGAACAGAAGGGGAGGGGGGAGGAGGAGGGCTAGCACCTATGAGATAATGATACTAGGGGTGATAATTGGGGAAGCCAGATGATTTCGTGGGTGTGCTTGAAGAGTCTGCAGCTAGAGTGGAGACGGCACTGGGCAAGACATTTGAGTTGTACTTAAATCCGGCCTGTGATTGCTATACAAGGTGCTATAATGAACTACGCAGTAGATATGAAGTTGAATTTGACACTCCTATTCAATAGTTCCTGTGGTGCAGCTTCGAAAACCTCTACTGGCAATTCATCTCAGTCATGTCAATGAAGCGTTTGGTTTCCCTAAAGTCTAATCTAAAATGCCAGTACTGAAATATTAGCCTAGTTCCTTCGCTATAGCCTAAAGAACTGTCACACCTCTTCTTTTCTGAAAAGCGTTTCTAATACTTTTCATATTCCCGCAAGTATGCCTATTCATTTAATCATTTATTTACTTGGTCATTGACACTGAAGAGTGGGATCAAGTGGTTACAAAATAGCGCACTTGACTACTAATCCTGGATAACAAGAAAGGAAAAACTGATACATGAGGTTAAACAATTTCGTATATGGCCACTCAAAATTGTGATAAGGATATTAGCGAGGACACTCTCCAATGGCTGTGATTGTGCGAACGGACAATTTGAGCATCAATGGGAAATCACTGGCGATGTAATTCCTACCAGATATGGAAATTTTAGGTTTGAAAAGGAAACTATCCGAGTGCTCAACTGGCAATATGAAGATGATTTGAGACCGAGCGTGCAACTTGTTTTAGGGTGAATATGTTTTAGGGTGAATACTCAAGTCTGCAAAGTGGCAAATGTTTACCTTGCACAGTGTAGGATGAAACTTTCTGCGGAAGGCTATGATATTCTGTTAAGAACTCAATCTAAATTCAGACTATGGGATTGGCACATAAACACAGTACATGGTTATTCCCCTTCCCCACAAGTCTAGCCCATCAAAGGAAAGCCATCATCCAGGATGGGAGGCAGGACAAGACACTTTCAATGGTGCTAATGTCTCTTCGTTAAGCCCCAGAGGGCCCAAATCCTGCAGAGATACCGTCTTGAAGCTGAGAAGACATATCAACACTTAACTGATAATTGATGTCTGCTTTGTTTAACTACTTGTTTTACTGGAAACATTATGTAACTTTATATTGCGCTTATCTTGCCTTACTATTAGCATCGATCCAGGGGCTCTGGGATTCCCCCCCCCCCCCCCCAAATCATTTTGATCTGCCCATTGAGCATCCTATATAACTAGTTGTAACCTATTGTTTGGCAGTGTTCACTGAGCTTAGCAAGTGACACGGCACCCAGAGCTGTGTGTGTAATAAACTCTCCTGCTTCCTTCACATACAGTGTCCATAGTCTATTCCTTCACACAGTAACTTTGAAAAATAGTTCAGGGTGCTTAAATGTGAACCAGTTTAAAAACGTGTAGTCTAATTTTTTTTCCAGTTCTTTTCAGCCAGGAGTGGTACGCAAATGGAATACTTCGTGTGCTGGAAGCGTATCTTTGGGAGGTATTCTGGAAGAGGTTTCATTGAGGATATTTCAAGAGAGCAAGCGACTTCAAGAGGAAGCGTTTTGCTCAATAAACTGGAAATAGTAGAAACTCAGAGTTTATACCGCGAGATAACACGTGAGAAAAGTATTACAGATACCACAGAGGGTATTTCTACACTAGCGCGTTAGTTCGAGCTAAGTAGGCAAATGAAGGCAACAGAGTTGCAAATGAAGCCCGGGATTTAAATATCCCGGGATTCACGTGCATCTGCCCGGGCGCCGGCATTTTTAAATCCCGCTTAGTCTGAACTCCATGCCCGCTGAATGAGGAGTAATGGTAGGATCTTTAATTCGAACTACCTAGTCCGTACCGCGTGTAGCCACGGGCATTTTTCGACTCTCGGGTGTGGCTCTGCAAAACAAAACACGAGAAATGAAGAAATTCATGTATAGCAATCTTAACTAGAGTAAATATTTATGTAAATTAACTGATAAGCCTACATCAAGAGAATCGTTTGTTATATTCTTGTATCAGGTGATTAAGTCTGGCAGACTAGTCCAGTCTTCACTGGTTTTCCTTTTGTAAGCTCATGAGTTGTTTATATAAGTGCTATTGATTATTATTACTAGGGCACGCAACTTTAGGGAGATCTCAAGTATAAAATCCAAGGGGTTCAAATTTCAGGAGGAGGGGGTAATGCCCCCATCATACTCAACGGTGGTACCCTGGGATATCTCGTCCTGCTCGCTAACCCCAGTGGCGAGTGTGAGGATCGGGTCCCTCCTCTCTGTCCCTCTGTTACATACATTTTGCCTGCCTGCAAAAGCCTATACTTTAATTTATGTGTGTTCTCACCATATGACTAGTTACAGGGGGTATAAAAACGAAGGAGCAATCTCAGAGTCTGTGGCCTTGTTCTTAAGCTAGGAAGGAACAATACAAACCAGTTGCTAAAACTAAGGTTGCTAGTTTTCTGCCTGGCAAGAACCCACTTCCCAGCTCTCTAGTATTTATCTGATTATCTCCTGTAGAATTAATTTTGCCAGGTGCAAACCAGTGAAGGTGGTGGGATATAATTGGTTAGATGATCGTTTTACAATACGCTAGGATTGGTTAGTTTAAGTTTAGTAGAATGATTAGTTAAGATATACCTGAAAATATTACTATACACTCTGGGGACAAACAAGAAGGGGAGAAGGTAACCAAAGGGGAAAAAAAAAGGAAAGGAAACTGGACTTATGCTCGCTGAAAGCCAATCCTAATAAACATTGACTTGTTTGCATTTCTGGACTTTGGGCATTGCTGTTTTCTGTTCACGTGAGAAGGACCACGGAAGTGAGAGTGTGAAGGGATAAGCCCTTTAACATCTTGGTGCTGTGACTCGATTATTATTGCAGACTCTCGTGATGGCAGTTGCGAATTCTGGCAAGCTGAGGTAACAGATTTTTTTAAATAAATGGATAAGAAAGAATCAGTTGTCCATACCAGGTGCAGAGGTCAATCTGGGATGAGACTGAGAAGATGGGGAGGTTTCAGGAGATCTCAAGAGAAAGGAGCTTAGGAAAAGAGGTGTTACAAGGTTTGTGTGCTGTGATGGCATATTGGGTAAAACGGGAAGCTGATCTTCTCCAAAACATTAAGGATTGGAGGGGATCGTGTCCCAGCAATGCATTTTAATAGAAAAATCTGCACTAGTAAGTAGAGGTAGCAGATTTGAAGGCACGGGATGCTGCACAGACAGAGGAGTCTTGTGAGGCAATCAGTCGAGAGAGGGATGAACTGCTGGGGAGAGTAGTACTTTTACAGGATGAAGTATATCAATGTAAACATGGGCGTAATTGACTTGGGGAACGTAAACTAGTCACCCCGTCAATGGAACTGAAGGAAACATCGCACACACACACACACACACACACACACACACACACACACACACACACACACACACACACACGCGCACACACACACACACACACACACACACACACACACACACACACCTTGAGAATACACTATACCCACCACTGCCTGTGGATGTTTTAACTTGGTGATCCACTATTACAACCACGAGAGAGGCTACCCAGGAGCCCTGTAGGAGGCAGGAATAGTGACTCCAGTTGCAGGGTGGGTGGGACCAAGTCCCACAAATAGTAGAACAGGTAGAAATTCAGGGCAACAGACAGCTCCACAGTCAAACATGCTGAATGTTGGAAATGGGTGAAGGAGCTTTGTCAGCGCTCTACAAGAATCAGTGTGGTGAAGATAAAGGCACACAAGAAAGCAGGACCCTTAAGCAAAGGGAATAATCTGGCTGCTAGAGGCACGAAGGCTGCAAGAGAGACCCCACCCCCCCATGGCCTTGGAACAAAAGGAGAGTGTGCCTGTAGTAGTGGTAAAAAGAAGTGGAGGGGATATAGATCGGGGAGGATGATTTAGGAGTTGCAAGAATGTGACCCAGGGCTGGACAACATCATGAAAGTTGGGGACAGACATGGAACTGAGGGAAGGTATTTGGTGTGGCCTAACCACTGAGAGACCACTAATGCTATGCCCTCAGGGAAGCTGGATGGCTTTCTTAAGCTAGGTGCAGGGGAACACGCTGGCTTTGAAGCAGTACTGGGAGCTTTAAAAAGGCTGTGCTGGTAGCCAGGAATGGCAGCCGATTTTTAAAAAGTCACACCTGGAACATTGTTTGGACTGTGTCAGGCATAATCCACCTCACAAGGTGCTAAGGGGAGAATTAATGAGGCAAGCCCCAAGCTGATCTTGGGAAAAATACAAATTGACTATACGGGACCCCTACCATTGGATCAGGGGGACAAAAAAGAAAGATTCATGTTGGTGGTGGTAGTAGATACTTTCAGCAGGTGGGTGGAAGTGTTCCCTACAAGGTATCAGACTACTCGAGTAACCAAAGGAATACTGGTAAATGAGGCATTCACTCATTGGGGTGGGGGGGGGGGGGGGGTCCTAAAGGTGATTGACTCAGACCAAGGAGCTACTTTGCAATCAGACCTGTTGGGAGAGCTCTCAGTCCTCACCGGAATGACAGAATTGTTCCATATTGCATATCACTCACAGGCAATGGGCAGGTGGAGCACATGAACCTTACCATCAAGTGTGAGCTAAACAAGGGAGTGGAAATGGGAGGAAAAAAACTGGTCACAGTGACCGTCCTTTGTCTTAATGAGACGAAGGGGCCGAGAATCAAAGGGCACAGGATTGTCTCCATTTGAAGAAGGGGAAGGCCCATGTACCGATGGGAAAAATCTACTTACCCCAGAACCTGGGAAACTCATCACACACGGCCTAAAACAAGAATGGATTTTAACCCTAATCCATCATGTAAAACAGGTACAGCACGCGGCTCCAGGAGAGATGAGCAAGGTGTGGCCAAGATCAAAGGCATGGTATGACCTGCTACGGGAGTGGGATCTACCGACTGGGGCCCAGCCTGCTGCCATGAGGTGCTGAGAATGGAAGATGGAAGTGCATCCACTGCACACAAAAAGTCACAAACAGGGGACATGTAAGTTTTGTTGTGTATTTCAGGTTAATTCAAAAAGGAGAAAGGATGAAAACTCCCTTGCCCTGGTTGAAATTATTATTAGTGACAATTGTGATTAGCACATTTACAAATTCTATTCAGATCCCATGAGGTGAAATGTCAAAAGGAGGAAATACATGGATGGCAACACCTGTGACTGGTGGTAATAAAGCTAATGATCAGTATGAGAATTTCCCCATAGAAAGATGTATCGCCAATCCTCCAACAGGAATTTGGCAGTGCAGGTTTATGATTTATGGATGGGCTGGGAGAACCCCAATCCAGTGGAGAATATCAAATGTATCAAGAAATATTGTGTGCTACTCCTCGGGTGTGCTGCCTTGATTAGTGACAGCGGGAGGCGCAGTTATCCAGATATGTGCTTCGTCACAGAGGGTTCAAAAGGATATAACCCTCTGGTTTCCTGGAGTGTATGAACCCTCTCGGGAAAAATGGGAGGCCACGATTAGGGTGTGATGTTGCCATTTGTAACCACAACGGTACCTCCCTGGAGGATAACCCCCAGAGGTGTGATTGTTAAGTACGTATTACGCTGGGCATAAAATCCCCTTTGGGACACTGGTACAATGAATTTACCATTTTGCAGAATGTAACCCTAGGAGATATAGATGCCAAGCTGGAAGAATCCAAAATGAAATTGGCCATGGCCAGCAGTGCAGAATATTCCCTGATGAGCAAGTGTGTGGGAGAGGGTGCAGCTAGCACTTTTTAATGTGCCCTTTCCCTCCATTTCATGGGAGGTACGCCCCAAGGAATGGTGGGTGGACCAAAGCCATCCTAACTGTAGTGTATGCATAAAAGGACAGACAACAATTTCATTTGTGGTTGAGGGGACATACCTGGAATCGTTGTTGAAAGAGGGAATTGTAGGGCAGCAAGAAACACTGCATTGGGTACATGAAATCTGGGGATGGGTATCCAAACAGTTGATAAGCCAAATATGAAATTGCAACAAATCCATGAATTAATGGCACAGCAAGTATCTGCAGTTATCACGGGGTGGAGGACAGCAGCAGAGGTAAACTTTCAGTTAATGCAGTGGTAGGAGACCTGGTGACTAACCTGGGGAGAAGTGTGTGTGTGTGTGTGTGTGTGTAGGTATACAAAATGCTCAGCTAATAATGCTAATGAATATTATGAGAGATGCTTGGTCTGAACAACGGCCTTCAGTGTTAAAACCAAGAGGCTAGCCCGTATTTATCCACAGTTGCGAAAGCAAACCCATCCACCTGATTTTTTTTACTGATTTTAATGGGACTTTAGCACATGCCCATGTGCTTTCCTGAACAGTCCCTAACAGAGCTGGTTAAACCATGATAATAACAGAGTCAAGCGTATTCACAAACAGATTGACTTCACTTCGTTGCCCTTTGAGGCGTTATTTTCTTCCTGACCAGTGGAAACTGTTCACAGATCCTAGGTGTCTCACCCATTAACCCACATGGCTGTATGGTTGCAGATTGGTACCCTGGCTAGATGTTGATCTGCCTATTTCTGGTCTTTACCAATAATACCAACCTCATTACCCTGTTATCTGGTTCTTCCACAGCCTGCTCTAGGTGCTGCCTCAGAACCTGGAATGCCTCTCCAGAGTCCCTCTTCAAGCCTTTCCCTGCAAGCCGTTCCACTGCGCCAACTGTTCACTCTGAATTACAGAAATAAACTTTCTATCCATCTTGGCGTGCACTAGCCCTCAGTGAGTAGCCAAAGAATCGCCCTGTCAGACAATTGTCGCTCTCTGGCCTTACTGTCTTGTTACCCAGTCATTAATAGGACTCCATGAAAGATTTTGGAGACCTTCTCCTCCCCACCCCCTGCCAAAAACAGACCCTTTTCTCCCTTACAAGAAAAAATGCTATGGCAAATGTTCATCAGTCCAACTTTTCTACATTAATATAAAACAAAACTCCCAAAAGGCACATTCTTGCTTGCTTTCTCTTTCCTGAAGTGAAAAACTTATTAATGTTGTTTTTCAATTTTTAAAAAGAGTAACATTTCTGAATAAGATTTTTTTTTTTAAACAAATTTTAATATATACAGTGTGACAGATCCACGGCAGCTGGCTACCATAGCCTGGTGGAGGGCAAATATACAGGAAACTGGGTGAATAGGTTTCTGTTCCTGGCCAGTTGACTCAGGGCATTGCTATCATGTAATCAAGACAGACAGGTACCTGGGGCCAACTAAGAATTTGCCTGAAGCAATTGGCTGCAGATGCCCTGATTAGGCTTCCTTTCAGGAACAGCAGGAGAGGGCCAAGGACTGAATGAAGAGGCATATTGAGAGAATTCAAGACTGGGAGTGTGGAAGAGGGCTTTGGAGGAGCAGGAAGGATTGCTTTGGTACTCGGGACAACGTGCTGGAGGGATCATGTGGGGAAGAGCTGCCAGATTGAGGCTGTGTCTACATTGGCGCGATCTTGCACAAAAGCAGCCGGTATTGCTCAAAAACTTGCTGCCTGTCTATACTGGCCGTGTGTTCTTATGCAAGTAAACTGACGTTCTAATGTATGAAATCAGGGCTTCTTGTGCAAGAACTCTGACGCTCCCACTAAGGACTAAACCCTCTTGTGTAACTGTTCTTGCTCAAGAGGCCAATGTAGACAGGCAATATGAATTTCTTGTGCAAGAAAGCCCTATGGTTAAAATGGCCATCAGAGCTGTCTTGTGAAAGAGAACGTCTACACTGGCGTGGATGCTCTTGTGCAGAAGCACATGCCACTGTAGACGCTCTCTTCTGGAAGTGTAGACGTACGGGAGTGGGGGAAAAATTGCCACTGTATTATGGTCCCTGGGGGGGGAGGCTGGAGTAGTGGGTGGGCCTGGGTTCCCGCAACCAAAGTTCCTTTTAAGCTGAACAGCCCTGCAGCTGCTTAATGAGCCCTGCCCTGCCAGGGGCTCAGAACTCATGCACGGAGCTGTCTGGCTTGAGGCGGGGCACTTCTCCCTTAGCAACAGCAGCAGTTCCTTGCTGAGGACAGCACAGTGCATCTTCTGAGTCAGTAGGGAGGGGCTGTGTCCCTACAGTCTGAAAGAGGCTCACTGCTCTGTCCTCAGCAAGGAGCTGTTGCTGTTGCTGAGGGGAAAGTGCCGCCCCACACATGGGTTGTGGGTGAAGTCCCAGCTGGGGAAGACAAGCCCTAGCCTTACCTCTTCTGCCAGAGGCACTGCCCCTAAAAACCAAGCCCCACATAACCCAGCCCAATCCCTCCTGGCCACCACAGCCCCAGCCGTCCCAGGTGGCCAGGGGAGCTGGGCTGCCTCACTGTGGCCGTAGCCTTCCCGGGCAGCTGGGGCATGTAGGATATTTTGGGAAGGCTGTACCTTCTCTTGCCCATGTTACTTGCCATCCATGGCACCTCTCCCTGCCAAGCAACGCCATACATGAGTCCGGAGCCCATGGCTAGGTGAGGCTTATTAAACATTGTGGGACTGTGCTGCCATGCAGCTTAGAGGGAACCTTGCCCCCCAAGCTCTACAGAGTCTGCCGCTGAGAGGAGAGACCAGGACTATAGAGGGGTTTTCATCCCGAACTATGGACTAGCCTATGATATGGCTCAGTAGGCTGTGACCTTTGCCGCTAGTAAAGGGCCAGAAGCTGGGCGGACCGTCATAGTGAGCCTGAGGCAAACACTAACCACGAGGAAGCACAGGACCCTTGGGG
Organism: Pelochelys cantorii; assembly: GCA_032595735.1. Taxonomy (NCBI): domain Eukaryota; kingdom Metazoa; phylum Chordata; order Testudines; family Trionychidae; genus Pelochelys; species Pelochelys cantorii. The sequence continues at coordinate 6,572,039 of CM064339.1, read as the reverse complement.
CACACCCAGGGCTTTCCCACAATACAAACATGAGTTCAATTCTTAAGGTTTGGTTACATAATAGAAATGGTGACCGTAGTTTCAAAAAGTTATTTTAAAATTATTTTGCCAGACAAAGGCAAAGCCTGCAGCTAATTTACAAAAGCCTGGGAATCCAACAGAGAAGTTTGGAAGAAGAGGGCAGCACCAGTTCTGCCCTGCAGCCATGTTGGAAGACTTCCTAGCCCTCCTCCAGGGTTGCAAGACAGCAACAATCCCCTTCTTTACTCCCATGAGGCTGGGGGATACTAACAGCTGCTTCTCTCCATTCTTCTCCTTTATCTTCTCCTTGCACTAGCTGTGGGAAGGGGAAGTTGAAATGGCTCTTGGTGGACCAACATGCAGGCTATTGGTAGGAGGGTGCGTCCTCTTTCTTTTTTGATCATGAGTAGAGGTTCCTTCTGCCAGCATAGGTAGGTAAAATTACTGGTAAGGGAGCAAAGAGGATGGTCCTTTGTCCTCATTCCAAACATGACCCATAGCTATGCTGCCTGATAACTGTATGGCCTGATAACTGTATGGCCTGACAGTCAGGTGATGTCAGCAAATCCAGCTTTAGGGTGGCATGTTAAGAATGCAGGTGATCCGGAAAAGGATGAGCTGTGCCTGCTCAGCTTCTTATACCATTGCTATGGTATTGGAGTGCTATGTGCAGGATACAGATGGTATCATTCCCTGTTCTGCCTCTCGCCTGCCATTGAGAGAAAGTGGTTGACAATCTTTTTCCGCTTTTCTTTCGAAAGAGGCTTTTCTGAAATTTGGCACGTCTACCTGCTCTTTTGAGCTATCCCTTCTGCCTGGTAAAATGAGGTTTACAGGATGGTGAAAGAATGTGTCCACTTTTTGGGAAATTTTTCTGAAAAAGCGGACGTGTTCTTTGAATGCAGCATCCCTTTGACACCTCTTTGGTATCCTGGAAAAACGCTGCAGTCTAGACCTAGCCTAAAATCCAGCATGAAAAGAGGAAGAATTGGAAAATAATATAGTTAAAGAGATTGGCTATATGCTGCTCCTGACTTTCCCTAGTTACAGAACTATAGTGGTCGCACCACATGCAGATCCATAGTTAAGGATGGGCTGCGTTTTACACCAGAAACAGTAGCTGTTTCATTCCTCAATCCTCATAAGATGCATGCTGTGTTTAAACTGAAATGCCAAAGTGTGGGGCTATGATCATCATATGTAATCACTTTGTTAATTTATTAATTAAATTTAAAAAAAATCAGTCCTGTGAGAAAATGTAATATATTCTGTTAAACCATTTCTTTTCCCCAAATGATCTCCATAGAGGAGTAAAATAGACACTTCAAAGTTACCAGAGACTTATAAAGTGGCAAAATTGACGATTAAGCTTAAGAAATTCTTCTGTGGTAGACAAAACATCAGATCTCAATGAGTTTTTAACTAAGTTTCGCCTTTAGCAGACATCATTCCACGAAAGAAAATGCCAGAAAAAATTGGCATCTTTCAAATGGCCACCTGATCCCAGTCTTCAATCAGAATGAAGCCACACTGCCCTTAGAGAACATGGTGGATGCTGACAGCATAGTAATGCTTCACTGGGGCATTCGTTAGTGTATATTGCTGTCAAATCTTGCAAACTTATTGTGAGTCTCAGTATATTTAGTATTTTTTTTCTTAAAGTCTTGACTGCTAGAATTAGAGTCCTTGAGACTCTTTTTTTAAAAAAAAAACTTAAAAATAAGTTTTTAGCCATGATAGTTGTGAGAGTCTTGAAAATGTGAAGCAAGTGCTCCCTAGTGGTTCTGTAACAGGGTTGGCACCCACCTCTCCAGAGTACTCCACTCTGGTTGGGCATGCCTGCATTCTTTACTTCTCGTAATGCATTTTGGGCGTTCTCAAGTGGACTTTTTCCAGCAATACAGCACTCCACCTGGGTCTCGCTCTCGTCATGTTAACTAGAACAATCTCCTTCTGGAGTATACAGTCCATCAGGCCCTATATCTGCTTGAGGTGGTCTCAGACGTGGCATTGAGGACCCTGAGGCTTTTGGTCTTGGGGAACTTTAATATTCACCCTGAAGCTGTAATATGTGGTCCAGCCTGAGACTTTATGGCCACCATGATGACCTTAGGACTAGCGCAAGAAATAACTGTACCACACATGTGGCAGGTCATATGCTCAATCTAGTCTTTTGGAGTAAGGGTGATAGAGATCTCAGGATAAGGGATGTGGTTACATTCTCTTTGTCATGGACCAATCCTGGTCAAGTTTAGATTATTTGCTGACCGTCCCCTCCTCAGAAGCAGGGGACCGATTAAGATGGTCCACCCCCCCCCCCCCCCCCCCCCAGAGGCTGATGATCCAGAAGGTTTCCTGAGCTCTCTGAAGGATTGTTCAGCCTTTATGGTTAGTGGTCCTGTTGATGCCCTGGTCAATATATGGAACTTCAAGATAGCAAGGGAGATGGACATGATAGTCCCTAAGTGCCCTTTTTGGGCTAATCAAAGTAAGCTTGCCCCCTGGTTTCTGGGGAGTTGCAGGCGGTGAAACAGTCTGTGTGATGGCTAGAGCACCACTGGAGGAGAAGTCGAGCTGAGTTCAATGGCTGCAGGTTAGAGCTGAATTTCAAGCCTATTCTGTGTTAGCGCTGACAGCAAAGGCGAGTCCCTTCCCCAGTTGCATTGCATCTGCAGTGTGGTCGGGCAGACTTGTTTCGAGTGGTGTCTCTTATAATCTAGCCTCTTCCTCCTCCTCCTCCTCTGCGTGCAGCTCTCCTGCCTGGTCTTCCTCCCTCAGGAGGGGTCAGTCCATGATGTGGTGGAGTAACCCGGACTCCACCACATGCAGTGGCGTCTGGGCTTCCCCACCACCCAGGAGCTGCTCCAATTCCTGGTAGTAAGGGCAGGTCTCGGGGGCTGCCCCAGAGCGGGGGCTCTGGTCCCGGGGCCTGGCATATCACTGCCGCAGTTCCTTTACCTTGGCCCTGACTTGTTCCATGCTGTGGGGGGGTGATGCCCTTTGGTGGCTAGTCCTGGGCCATGCTCTTGTAAATGTCCGCATTCCTGTGGTGTGGCTGCAGGGCTTCTTCCTGGGACCAGAGCATCAGCAGGTTTTTGATTTCTGGCACCGAGCAGGCTGGTGTCCACCTTTTGGTGCCCTTGGATGGGGCCTCATCTCTTTCCCGAGAAGGGCCAGGAGGGCCTTGAGGCTGGGACATGGCTGGCATGGGTGCTGGACAGCAAGGGTGCCGCCTGTGCCTTTAAGAGGCGGCGGCCAGGAACCACAGCGGTGCTGTACCTGTAAAGGCTATACTGTCCACCAGGACTTCTTCCTGGAGGCCTTTTTTGTTGCCAGAACTGGCTCCCTGTGTCCATATACACCTTTTGTCAAAAGAGCTCTGTCGACAAAGGTCTTCCTCATAAAAAGAGATTTACTGCTTTCGACAAAACCGCCACTTTCTGTAAACTTACTGTCGACAAAACGCGGCAGTAGTGTAGACGCAGGTATAGTTTTGTCCACAGAAGGCCACTTTTGTCGACAAAAACCCTGTAGTCTAGACACACCCTTTAATGCTCCCTTCCACATCTTGGCGTGATCACAGGGGCCATTCTGTCTGGGTCAGGCAATGAACTCTGTTCTCTGTGTAGCTATAACAATGAGAGAGCAAATGTGTCAAGGCAAAATTTAGCCTAATGGGATTTTTTTTGGTCTTTGGCCACTCTATTTTGGTCTTCATAGTAAGTCACTTTCTTTGTACTAGGGTGTAGCGGTTGTCATTGTTTACTTGACCACACTGACTCAGCCATTGAAACAGCTCAATACAAACGAAAGGATCGATCAACTCTCCCGAGATTTAATAGAGCTAGAAAAACAACTCAGATCTACTACAGAACTCTATTTTGCCCATGGGCAAGTCACTTTGCCTCTGCATTAGTCCTAACGCTATCTTAGCTAATTTTGACTTTGAGTTTTCTGGGGCAGGGACTGAGATGCTAATACCTATGCTGGACAATTAGCTGCACTTAGTTACGTCTAGAAATCCAAATAGCTCCTTTGAAGCAGCTGCAATCAGCCACAGTCAGAGAGAGGAGTCTGGGCTACATGGACCACAGGTTTGAGCCAAGTGGGGCAATTCCTTGTTCTTATACTATATTTAGGCCTGTTTCATAGCTGTTTATTGTAGTGACACAACATTTAAAAAAAAAAAGCTACATAAAATTCACACTCTCAATGGCAAGCTGAACACTACCCAATTACTAGCCACAGAAAAGTGCAGAGCCCAATGCACACTTTGTGCACTGCTCCATTGCTGTTCAGTGACATTACACAACAGAGTCAGAGGCGAGCTCATTTATTTTCTCCCATCAGACTAATGTGGTGATTTTGGGGAGGCTTGACTGCAATCTACGAGCTCAGTTGGACTAGGATTACGTTCGTTTTAGTGACATCATCATAATAATAAAAAGGAGTTATGTTTACCAACTCATCACTCATGCTCATTTAGAGGATTAATGTATTTCCAATCCTATTTCAAGTAAAAGAGGATTGCTGGTCACTTTTTCCCCCACTCTGCTGGTTGTTCATGTGCTTGAAGTATTTATGAAGCTGCAAACTAGAGAGCTGTGCTTCCCCTCCATATTCTGAAGAGCTGACTAACCCAAGGGAAATAATTATTCCCCTGAGAACATGTGCGCAGCAGAGCAGCAGCAAATCAGTGGCCAGAAGCATCTTGCTGGTGTCAATAAATTTGTTTGCCTTATGGAGAGATTTAACCTTTCTTTTGTCACTTCCTTTGACATCCTGCGATTTTTTGGCTTTGATCCAGCAAAGCACTTAAGCATGTGCCTAATTTTAAGCATGAATGATTCCACCAAATTCAAGTTAGGCACGTGTGTAGGCCTGCCAGACTTATGTGAAATTTGTTCTATATAAACTAAACCTTGTGATTTTCATGCCTGCCCATTTTAGTGATTGCATTAGTCAGAAATCTGGTCTCTTATGTTACAACCCAACTACCACTGTGAGCTCTGTTGTCACCAGCTTTAGACTTCCAAAAGGTGATTGTGTTTTAATATTAAGGGTTGACTCTTCCACACTAGTAATTCCTTTAGCTATGGACAAACAATGCAACACTGAAGAATCCCATAAAGACAGCAAGAGTTTCACAAGCATAGTAGGGGTTCAGGTTTTCACTGTGATCCTGAGGGAAATTAGATCTTTATAACAAGGTGTTCAGTTATTCTCCCACTGAATGCAATGGAAGTTTTGGCTTCAGTTTCAGTGTGGATAGTGTCAGAGCTAATTAATACTCATATTACAGACTATTCTATTTTTGCAAAGTAAAGAGACGCTGTCTGTATGACATGGTGTTTTGGGGGTGCTTCCTGAAGTGACACTGGGAGAGGGCAGAGCACAAAGGCTGCAGTTGAGGCAGGTACTGCCAATTAGGGCCCAGCTGGGGCCAGTATACAGGGATCCCAGTGGGAAGAAGGGAAGAAGAAGACACTTGCTCTAGCTGGGGAGCAGGTGGGACCTGGCTGCTAAGGAAGCTTGGAGGCTTTCCAAGACAGAGCAGTGCTGGGGAAAAGCAGTCCGGGCTGGGGAGCTCTGGTCTGACTTCTCTTCCAGGCTGCAAGGCCTAAGAGTACTAGGGCTACAGGGGCAGCCAGGATAGGAAAAGGTTCACCCCCCCCCCCCCCCCCCCTTGCTGATGATGTGTGGCCATTTCAGACTGCAGTTTGCCCTGAGGAAAGGGCCTAAATGAAGACTGGCAATGGGTCATTGAGGCAAGGCAGGTATAAGGGAATTGGGGGTTCCCTGGGAGGGGAGGACACCAGAGTGCAGAGATTAACACCCACCCCACTCCCAGTGGAAGGGGACAGAGAGAGACACTGGAGTGGGCACTTCCAGAGCGCAGTGTCCTGAAGGGAATGCTGTCATCTCGGGGAGTGGCATAGCTTGAACTAGAACGTGGCATGAAGACAAGGAGACACCAGACAGAGGGAGGCGCCCTGGTGATGAGAACTATTGCCCGTGCTACTGGCAGGAGGTGCTGTGGTGGTGCGACACTGGGGCTCTGACCCTCTGACACTGGGGCTACAGCAGGCAGGGAACCTGCCTTGGGGTCCTGCAGGGCTGCTGTCTGGGAGCTGCCTAGGTAAGCACTTCCTGGCCACAGCCTGCCTCTGGCACCCCAGCCCTTCCCTTCCCCAACTCCCTGCCCCACTTGCTCTAGCTGGGGAGCAGGCGGGACCTGGCTGCTAAGTAAGGAAGCTTGGAGGCTTCCCAAGACAGAGCAGTGCTGGGGAGCCCTCCTTCCTCAAGTCACCATCCAAATCCTCTGCATCTTTCTTCCCCTCCTCCTCCGCCCCCCCTCTTCCAGGTCATAGGTCTTTCCAGGCCAGAATCCTCTTCTGCACCCATATCCCCTCCTGTACCCTGCACCTCAGGCCCCTGCCCCAGACCATAACCGCCTTCTTCACCCAAACTCCCTCAGCCCCCACATACTCGCCTGCTCCCTAGTCCTCTACCCTAAGCTCTTTTCAGTGCCCAACTTCCATCCCAGATCCCGCACTGCCTCAATAGAAATGTGTGGCCCTTGAGTAATTACCAAAATCTTGGAGTGCCCCCTTAAAAATTATTGCCCATCCCTGACTTAAAGTATAAGACAAGAGACAACAGGTGAATATAGACAGGTGGGAGCACAGGGATGCATTGATACTGTATTAGTCAAGGTGCTAGTAGTCTTAGAGCAATAGAGTTAAATATGTCTCTTCTCTAACTGGATGAGCCTAACAGTTTAGCATCAGGTTATTGGTACTCATGATTGTGAATTCCAATGTGTTTCTGTAAACATTCTGAAATCTTCACTGACCTGGAAGGTAACATGTTTATTTGGCTTCATTTAGAACTGTATTTGGTTGGCATACCCGGCTGGTGGCCTAAGACTGCGTACTTTAAGAGAACTGCATGAATTCAACTTTTGACCTGTAAAGGCAATACAGAAGCTGTTTTGTGCTGCCTTGGTGAAAATAAATAGTGGAATAACCACCAGCTCTGGGGATTGGCCATCCCATTTCTTACAGTGCACCCTAATTGAGTGACCTTAGTTGGCTCCCCAGAACTCCATGTATCACATTATAAACAACAAATTTTCACTTGCATTATGTCTCAAAGAATAAGAGAGAGCTTTTCCAATTAGTTTTCAAGTGTCTATCAGGCATGTTGGTCAATCATTCAGTTGTGTCTTGTAAACTACTAGTCTATAGGACAGGTAGACACAACTAGGGGTACATGTACCCTTAGGTATATGCATTTTGCAGGGGGTATATCCACTCATCCAGATATTGGCCTAGTTTTACATCAGACTACATAAAAAGCACTATCAAAGTCAATACAAACTAAAATTTCAAACAGACTGGATTCGTTTATACTATACAGTGAAATGTAAGTACAATATTTATATTCCAGTTGATTTTTTTTATAATTATATGGTTAAAAATGAGAAAGTGAGCAACTTTTCTGTGACACTTGTGGTTTTATGTCTTGTTTTGTAAGCAAATGAGGGAGGGATGCACGACAAATCAGATTGCTCAAACACATACACTACTCTGGAATGGTTAAAAGCCATTCTTCTAAAACTGTCCTGCAACACCACCACATTTCACACTGGACTCATCCCACACACTGCATAACCACTTTCAGATATTAATTGACTGGGACAACTACAGTTTCAGGAAAAAGTACAGTTTCCAAAATGATAATTGTGTTGCAAAGAGTGAAGATAAGGAAAAAAGAGAAAGATAGGCTAAAAACCACAGCCCTGAACCTCTGGATCTGAACTCACTCCTATTGCAATAAAATGTACCTACCGTATCTGACAGGTATGGATATGAATGGGTTATCTGGTAAGCATCACCCGTGAGTGATATTTACTAGTACCTATTAGCCAGTGCCCATGGCCTGATATGTGCAGAGGGCAGCCTCAATGGGGCCAGGAACCTCTTGTCACTGGCAGCAGCTCCACCCCTGGGCCAGGGCCAGGTGTCTCCTGCCACTGCTGATGGCAGCAGACCCAGCCCTGGGAGTCTCCTGCCAGGGAGCCAGGGTGAGGAGTCTCTGGCCACCAGGAGTGGTGGCAGCTCTGGGGCCAGGGCCAGGCGCTTCCTGCCCCAGCCCTGGGGCCAGAGATCCTGGTTAGTCGGTTAACTGGTTAAACCAGTTAATTGATTAATTGGCATTTTATATTTTTACTGAGAAGTAAATTTTATTTTTATTATTTCCCCCCCGCCCAATTAAAGTGTTTAATTAGCTGTAGGTAGGGTCACTTTGTTCCCTGACTACCACAGAAATATGCTGAGCGTTGCACGATAAAATGCTATAAAGCTTATGCAGTGTTATTAACTGAATTGGTCACTTCCAATCTACAGTCTCCAGCATCACTCCAAGGAGTCTCTTCAGTTTGTTCCAGAATTTAAATTTTTCACTATAGGCTTACCGGGCGGTATTCACTAAGTGGCATTCGTCTGTCAGTTCTGCCATAATACCCTATGTGGAATTAAGTGACACAGCACCACCTTGTTTTTGGTGAATATTTGGCTGTAATGAATCTTTGACACTTCTCACAAGAATGCTGTTCAAGTCAAATTCCAATCAGGACCACTCCATTCCCTGGGACAACTTTGTCACTGCAGCACAAAGCGCTCTTCCCAAAGTAGGGTCAAGCTTCTGTGCTGTTAAACACATCGGCTGTGTCTACCTTGGCACGATCTTGCACAAACGAGGCCTCTTTTGGACCAAAATTTGCTGCATTCCACGAGGAGTAACAGTTAATCCGAACTAAGGACTTAATTCGGATTAACTTTAAACTGCCACATATAGCCATGGGCAGTTTGTTCGAACTAAGGAGGATTTAAAAATGGCGGCCGGATGGGACCATGGAAATAAAGCCCGGGATATTTAAATCCCAGGCCTCATTTGCAACTCCGGTTGCCTGATTTGCCTACCTAGCTCGAGTTAACAAGCTAGTGTAGCCATACCCTACGGTGCTACTTGACTATTTGTTGTGTTTTAAGTTTTTCTACTTACAAACTAACTCGGCTACCCCTCTGAAGCTTTATTTACACTGGGTTTATTATAAAATTGCTTTTGTCTGATAAGTGTAAAAAAGTAAGATTTAAGTTGTTGCAAGTGATAACAGAGGAAAATAAGTTACTAAGCTAAACACAACACACCAGCTAAGCTTAATACTCAGTGAACCGTGTTACATACAGATTACTTCTCTAACAGTACTTTTAATTATGTTGTCTACAAACTAGCCAGCCTCCTAGCTTTGACTCATTCCTTCCCCCTGTTCTGTTTCGGATGTTTGCAGCAGTCTTCTTGATGGTAAGCCAGCGGGTGTCTTCCAGCTGCCAACTCTTCTGTTGTTTGGTTTCCTGTCTATAAATAGATTTTAGTGGGAATCCTTTGTGTTTAGCTTCAACCCTTTCACACCTGCATGGAAAAGTACTACATTCAAAATGTGTTCCAGCATCAGGTGACCTGGCCACGTGGCTTGACAGGACCAACCATAGTACAGGCTTAGGGTATGTCTACATTACAGAGTTTTGTAGGAAAAATGGCAGTTTTTCTAACAAAACTTGAGGAATGTCCATACTGCACTCGCATTCTTTCGCAATAAAAAGGAAAGAACAGAGGGGTTTCCCCGACAGCGGTAATCATCATTCTACGAGGAAGAAGCCTTTCTGTGAAAGAGCTGTTTCTCAAAAAGGCGTGTGTGGACGGGGAGGAGGGTTTTTTTTCCTCTGGAAGAAGAGGCCTCCAGGAAAAAGCACAGGTGCCCTGGTGGCCACTCCATACAAAGTAATCTCAGCTCTATAGTTCCTGTCTGCTGGCCCCTCTTAAAGCTGCAGGCACCCCGGATAAACCTTGTGGCAGGAAGCAGGCCAGAGAGCAACACGGCCTCACTGCCACAGGCCCTGCAAGCCATGTCCAAGCCTCAAGCCCTCCACGACCCTTCTGGCCCTCACAGGATCCACCCAGGGGGGCAAAGAGGCATGCCCCATCCTGGTTTGGCCCGGAGAGCCAGTCCCTCCTTGAACTGTGGGGCGAGGAGGATACATTACATCAGGCATGTCAAACTCGAAACCTACTGAGGCCCGTACAAATGCAAACTGATAGCTTTCAGGGACACCGAAGAAAATGTACTTAATCAGAAAGTCATAATTACTTATTATTATAGAGTATGTTTTAGGTCTATTTTATAATATTTTTTTCAGGTCTTGTTTTAATATACTACAATAATTTGATGTGTAAAATTGTTATTTGCTCATATACAATTTTTAATTTAAATATAAATGTAAGGTACTTTTACATTTTTATATGCTACATAACTTGTTTTGTTGAAATAAAAGCAAGTATAGACTATGGTTACTCAAACAGACCATGCTTCTGTGAAAATTTCAGATGCTTTGTAAGTTTTTAGATTTTTGCATAAACATATAATTCATGCAATTGCAAAAAATTGACATATTTATTGATAAAAGCAAAATATTAACAAAAAAAAACCCTCTCCCACAGACCTAGGCCCTCCCAACCTAATGTCTCCTCCCTGACCCAGAGCCAGGGAGCGCCCCCCCCCCCCCCAACCTAATGCCTCCCTCTCCCCCAAAAGCCAGGCACTCCCAGCCCCCCCCGCCCAACCTAACCCGTACTCCTCCCCCACAGCCAGGCCCCCCCCCAACCCAGTGCCTCCTCCCTCCCCCCACAGCCAGCCCCCCCCCCCCCCCAAACCTAATGCCTCCCCCTTCCTGCACAGTCCAAGTTCGTCTCCAGCCTCCAGAACCTTCTGGGTATGGTGGGCTGGGGCAGCCAGAGTGGAGCACCTGCAGCCAGACAGAGGCTGATCAAGACGATCTCGGCTCCAGCTGGAAGATAACCCCTGCTTGAAGCAGGCACTGCAGGGAGTGCAGCATGGCTCTGGGGCGGGGGGGTGGGGGGGGGGGGTGTCCGATGCATGTCCAGGGCAGCTCCAACTCTATAGCACCCGGCAGAATAGTCAAAAGCTGTGTCATTCCCCAAAAAAAGCAAAGGGCAGACACAGCAGGCAGTGCTGAAGCTTAACTTTGCCAAAGAGGCTAGCAAGCAGACAGCAGCAACAGAAAAGTGGCTGTCCAGGGAGATTCCTTTAAGCATGCATCTCTGGAGGGCTGCGGCAACAGCACTCAAGAGCAACAGATGACCTCTAGCCTGGCTAGAACCACTTCCAGGTGGCTTTATATGTGGGAGAGTGGCCAATAATGTGGCCGCTCTCTTTCACAAAAGTGTATCACAAAAGCGATGCGCTTTGAGGTGTGGACATGTTTTTTGCGCAAGTAGTTTTTGCGCAAAGCCTCTTGTGCCAAAGGCTTCTGCCGCAAAAACCTTGTCGTGTAGACTAAGCCTCAGTGACTCAGTTCAGTCCATCACCCTGAGTCAGCATTGCCTAATGGCCCAAGTCAGTAGTAAAGCCCTTGGGTTGCAGGGCAGAACAGCCTAATGGCCAGAATCAAAGGGATTGAAACAGCAGCCCCCATAGGAGGGCCTAGGCCCACCCTACCCCACTGGGCCCTAGTCCAGCGCCCTGTCAGTGGTGGAAGTGATCCTCCACTCACTCAGCAGGAAATCCACTACAACACACTGAACTTACAGAGGGTATGTTTACACTACAAAGTTTTGTTGGAAAAACGGACATTTTTCTGACAAAACTTGCGGAACGTCCAGACTGCAATGGCGTTCTTTTGATAGTAAGCGTGTTGCTTGGGCTGGACATCAGGCTGCAGTCCGTGCACATGCAACCACGTGCTCCGTTAGTGTGCGGCACGCAGACGCAGCCCCTGAGCATGCCTGAGAGCCTGCTGCCAGGGTGAGGTGAGCCCACACACATCCTGCCATGGGGGAGGTCGGCACCATGGCTGGAAGCAGGCTAGTCATAAGGGCACAGGCACAACCCCACACAGATTAAGGAGTGTCGCACGCTGCACATGGGCATGCCTGCATATGCGAGACAACAGCCACTCCTGTAGACAGTGCTGCAAGCTGCAGCTGCGTGTGTGCGGACCCCAGGGAGGGCCAGGCTGCTCCCACCTCCTCTGCTGCCCATGAGGGGATCCCACTATGGCCAAACACTTCGCTTGCCTGCTTGTCTGTGGGTGGGGGATGGGAAGTAGGCAGCACGGTCCTCTGGGCATGTCAGGGCCCCTGTGAGGTATGGCCCGCTATGCAGCCTACACATGGCTTTGCTCCTAGAACATCCCCCTCCTCTGGCCTGAGGCCTGTTCGTCACTGCTCACAGAGGAGGGCATGGCTTCAGGGACAGTGTCTGCATGGATGACTGACTGCCTCTCCCTCTTTGTGTTCTTCGCAGCCGGACCAGCCGAGACTGAGGACCGAGCCACACCACTGCAGCCACTAATCAAAGTCTGGGGGACCCGAAGGCACACCAGGGTACATGAAGACCAGATGTACCAGCACATCAGTGTCCTGAGCAACATGCAACATACCCTGGTGCACAAGGTCTGCGAGGACTTGGCGTGGTGGACCCACACATGGGACCAGCTGATGCAGTGGTGTGACAACATACACTGCAACAGATGACCTCTAGCCTGGCTAGAACCACTTCCAGGTGGCTTTATATGTGGGAGAGTGGCCAATAATGTGGCCGCTCTCTTTCACAAAAGTGTATCACAAAAGCGATGCGCTTTGAGGTGTGGACATGTTTTTTGCGCAAGTAGTTTTTGCGCAAAGCCTCTTGTGCCAAAGGCTTCTGCCGCAAAAACCTTGTCGTGTAGACTAAGCCTCAGTGACTCAGTTCAGTCCATCACCCTGAGTCAGCATTGCCTAATGGCCCAAGTCAGTAGTAAAGCCCTTGGGTTGCAGGGCAGAACAGCCTAATGGCCAGAATCAAAGGGATTGAAACAGCAGCCCCCATAGGAGGGCCTAGGCCCACCCTACCCCACTGGGCCCTAGTCCAGCGCCCTGTCAGTGGTGGAAGTGATCCTCCACTCACTCAGCAGGAAATCCACTACAACACACTGAACTTACAGAGGGTATGTTTACACTACAAAGTTTTGTTGGAAAAACGGACATTTTTCTGACAAAACTTGCGGAACGTCCAGACTGCAATGGCGTTCTTTTGATAGTAAGCGTGTTGCTTGGGCTGGACATCAGGCTGCAGTCCGTGCACATGCAACCACGTGCTCCGTTAGTGTGCGGCACGCAGACGCAGCCCCTGAGCATGCCTGAGAGCCTGCTGCCAGGGTGAGGTGAGCCCACACACATCCTGCCATGGGGGAGGTCGGCACCATGGCTGGAAGCAGGCTAGTCATAAGGGCACAGGCACAACCCCACACAGATTAAGGAGTGTCGCACGCTGCACATGGGCATGCCTGCATATGCGAGACAACAGCCACTCCTGTAGACAGTGCTGCAAGCTGCAGCTGCGTGTGTGCGGACCCCAGGGAGGGCCAGGCTGCTCCCACCTCCTCTGCTGCCCATGAGGGGATCCCACTATGGCCAAACACTTCGCTTGCCTGCTTGTCTGTGGGTGGGGGATGGGAAGTAGGCAGCACGGTCCTCTGGGCATGTCAGGGCCCCTGTGAGGTATGGCCCGCTATGCAGCCTACACATGGCTTTGCTCCTAGAACATCCCCCTCCTCTGGCCTGAGGCCTGTTCGTCACTGCTCACAGAGGAGGGCATGGCTTCAGGGACAGTGTCTGCATGGATGACTGACTGCCTCTCCCTCTTTGTGTTCTTCGCAGCCGGACCAGCCGAGACTGAGGACCGAGCCACACCACTGCAGCCACTAATCAAAGTCTGGGGGACCCGAAGGCACACCAGGGTACATGAAGACCAGATGTACCAGCACATCAGTGTCCTGAGCAACATGCAACATACCCTGGTGCACAAGGTCTGCGAGGACTTGGCGTGGTGGACCCACACATGGGACCAGCTGATGCAGTGGTGTGACAACATATATGCCATCATGTCCTGCCCGACGGCACACCCACCTGACGCCACTGCTCCTAGCTTCCACCCTCCTGCCCCCCCCCCCCCCGCTATGCTCATTCCCCCTCTGCTGGCCCCCCCCCCCATGATATGTCTCTGCTTCCTCCCCAGGTGATGGCCATGCCCCCCCCCCAGCAATGCCCATTCTCCCACCCCAAGTGATGCCTATGCCTCCTCCCCTTGCCCTTCCTGCCATCCCTGGACCCGCTCCAGCCCTCCCTCCTTTCTCCTCCCACCCCTGTGCTCCCTGAACCCAGCTGAGCACAACTTCAACGAGGTCCCAGCACCGCTGGTGGCACATCAAGTCATCCCCCCTCACCCCTCCCAGTTATGAGCCCCACTCTCCTGCCCACCTTCTATGAATGTTTCATAAATACAGACGTCATTTTGTTGACAATCAAACAGGTGTGATTATTGAGAGGTCAGGGAAATGGCTAAGGGAGGGGTTGTGGTGGGGAAGAGATAGGGCAGGAAGCCAGAGGCCCCTATGGAGGAGGCCCTGGGGAGAGTAACAGGGGTCCTTGAGAGAACATCTCCGTCAGGGCCTCCCGGATGTGCACCCTGGCCTGATGGGCTGTTGAATAGCAGCTGTCCTTGGCTGCTCAAATGCTCACCCCCTCATGTCCAGCATCTGCCCCCCACCCCAGGAGGAACGCCTCCCCCTTCCTCTCCACAGTGTTGTGGAGGATACAACATGCTGCCACCACCTTGGGGGTCAGGAGGCACCTGAAATGCGCTTTGAGGAAGCCAAAGGCGCACTCCACCTGAATCCTGGCCCACTTCAGGTGGGCATTAAAATGGTCCATGCTGGTGGCCGGTGTACGGCTTCATCAGCCACAGTATGAGGTGGGTAGGCTGTATCCCGCACCATGCACCAGGGCCTGCAGCACCATTGGAAAGTAGCCCTTCTGCTTAACATACTGGGCCGGTTGATGGTCCAGTGTGCCAGTCGGAATGTGTGTTCCATTGATTGCTCTCCTTCAGTTTGGGAACTCCGGGGCAGCAAATTCAGCCATGGTCACATCCAGGTCTCCCAGATGGATGACCCTCTGCAGCAGGATCAATTTGATGGCCCTCACAACCTGCAGAAGGAGACAAACAAACAGACAACACAGAGCATCAGAGAGGGAGTGTCTGAGTCCTTGAGAGGTGCCTTGCTCCCCTCTTCTCTCCTCCCCCAAATACCCAAGCAGCCACCCCCCCCCCCCCCCATGAGGCCGCCCCCTCCCGAGCAGCAGGACTTTGTGAGGGCAGGACGGAACAACCCCACAGGGCATGGCAATCACTGTGTTACCTTAAGAAATTTTCTAAAGTAATTCTTATGTCAGAGTAAAGTGAAGACTGAGTATGGGGCACCTGTATCACTGTTATTCCTTTCTTTCTAAAATGACTTAAATATAACTCATCTCTAAAGCTGCTTGAATTAAGTGGCCTATGTTGTGGGTACTCACAAGTCACAGAAGGAGGGGCGGGGGGGGGGTGCTTCTCCAGAAATGGTTGACTTTTCTCTGAAAAAAAAAAAAAATCTAAAAACCACAACATTGCTGCAGGTTGAACCTCTCAAGTCCAGCACTCTCTGGTCTGGCAATATTCGTGATCTGGCATGGTTTTAGTTCGCTGGATGTCCTCTTATCATAGGTGTGGCCAAGTTTCCCATGGTCTCATAAAGTTTGTTTCTAGCCACTGGTCCTGGCTCTCAGGATATGTCTACATTGCATTCCTCTTCCGAGAGAGGAATGCAAATGCAGACAAGCGAAATTGCAAATGAGGCGCGGAGTTGAATTTCCCATGCTTCATTTGCATAATCATGGACCGCCGCTTCCCCGAAATAGCATCTTTCGAGAAAACAAATGCCATCCCCATGGGGTTATTTCAAGAAAAACCCTTCCTTCTATTTGAGGAGTAAGGATTATTTTGAAGGCAGTGTTTTTTTTTCTCTAAATAACCCCACGGGGACTGCATTTGTTTTTCTCGAAAGACGCTATTTCAGAAAAGTGGCGGTCCACGGTTATGCAAATGAAGTGTGGGAAATTCAAATCCATGCTTCATTTGCAACTTCGCTTGTCTGCATTTGCATTCCTCTCTCGGAAGAGGAATGAAATGTAGACATACCCTCAGTGTTTTGTGCAGTTATTTAGCTCTAATTTACCCATAACTGTCTTCGAAGGGCTCAGTAAGCAGTGGAAGTATTGGTAATGCTGCTAGACAATATTGACCTCCCATGGTTTGTCAAAGTCTCTGGTTCTGCACCAGTTAGGTCCCAAGGGCACCAGACTAGAGAGGTTCAACCTGTATTTGGAAATGTCACCAAGGTGCCTCATGTGAGTTGTACTTTAAGTGCTTCATTTTTCCATTCTCCTCTACTGGGAGGGCTGCAGGATGACTTTTTTTTCTTTCAGAGAAACTTTTTTTGCCTGCCTTCAGGGATTTTTTTTTTTTTTTAAATCTAACTTTCAGAGAAAAGACCCTTTCATTATTGTACAATTCATTTGTGTTTCAGTGGAACATTGTCAACCAGCCCTAGTTGCCATGGAGACATCAGCCACTGGAGCAACTGTTAAGGCGCTTTACTGGCAAACTAGCCATATTTTCAAAATCAAACCTTGGGACACTTTGGCGGCAACAGCTTTCAGTGCCCTGAAATATGCTGACAGGACTTTTCATTTTTGGATCCAACTTAGGAACACTCTTTGAGAGTTTACATCCTAAGTGCAACACACGAGATGACAGGTAGAGACAGACATCTGGGGAAAAGCAAGGACCTGTATGACATGAGCGTTTAAAACAGGAAATAGAGCTGAATCCCCTACTCTGGTAAAACTGCAAGGCTTATTTATGAAGGCAGAATGTTGGAGTTTGGCCAGGGAACCAAGATTTATCACTGCAATCTTGCAAGAGAACAATGGGATCTCCAAAAATAATTTAATCTTTAGTAGTTTAATAAGTAGTCAAGAACTTAGTTCTACATCTTTAATAGACGAAACTCCCAATTCAATATCCTTCTGGTCTTTCCCCACTCCAGTCCCCATATAATGCTGTAACAACAAAAAGCAAGCATATTCCAAAGGATGCTTTCCCTATCTTCTCGCCAGCTCTGAAGCAGGAGGCAGAAATCCCAGACAAGTGCCCAACCTCTGATAGAGGCTAAATAAATAGAGGAGAACAGGGGTTGCCGCCTCTGTGTACCCAGACATGACCCTACCTTCATAAGAGTCTATGCACTAATCACAGGATCTTCCATGGTTAAGCGGGCCTTAAAAGGTCTACGATATGGCAAACCTGCATGGTTGAATGACTAAGGAACTAAATAGTTCTGTATGGCTTACACATTAATGGTGTATGCACATGGGGGCAGACTCCTTTTCCACATATTTGGGAATAGGCATATGTGACTGGTTGGCTCTCAGCAGCCCCTTTGAGACTGTTACCCAAAATGCTAATCATACATACCATTGAGCCCACCTACCTGTCCTCTGGGGTCTCCTACCACTCTGTCCTGCTGGGCCAGAAGCTCTGCAAAGGCACAGAGTTGGGTAAAAGCCCCTCAGCAAAGTAACAGACACTGATAACAGCTCAGCTCTGGGAGGACTCTATAGGAACTTGACAGCATTCATGTGCACCCAAACAGGAACCCAAGAAATCCATATCTCTCTGTATATTAAAAAAAAGGTTTTTTTTTCCCTGCAGGGTGACAGAGTGATGTCAGCACGTCACTGTGTCCCGCCTGCCGCCTCCCTCTCTCCCCACTGTTCCAGCTTGTGTGTGAGTGGTGTTTAGGACAGCAGCCTGAGGACAGGTGCTAAGAGTGGGGCTCCCAGCCAGGCTTATGCACCATCAGCGGGCTCTTGGGGGCCTCCCCCACAACCAGGCTTTTGGGGAGTTGGAGCGCAGTGCCCAGCTGCCTAGAGTCTCACTCTTGAGCTGCCTGGGAGAGCTGCCTCACCGACCTGTCTGCTCCTTCTCTTCTGCTCCCAACAGGCGGATGGGTGGCCCCGGGCTCTGTGGACAGGGCTGGGGCAGTGAGCAGCACAGGCAGGCCCACATGGGAGAGGTTGGGACAGCACCCCCCCCCCCCCCCATGCTGCTGCTTTTCCCACCTCAGCTGGTTGCAGTACCCTGCAGCACCGCATGCACACGACACCACCTGTGCCTCACTGCACCCCACGCAGGGCAGGCAAGCACCCTTGCGTCAACCTGGCCACCTGGGTTAGAGCCAGGCCTGGCACACGCCATGGGTTAGGGTTTGGGGTGGCAGAGAAAGGTTCTGGGCTGGGGGGAGAAGGGGCCGGGGTTCCCTACGTGCTGTGAGAGGGGGTTGGCAAGCATGGCAAGCAGGGGGCACAGTCGCCTAGTTCCTCTGTATAAAAGTTTTACAAAGAGAAAGCTTTTAATGTTTGCTCTCTATCAATGAAAGAAATATGCACAGTTGTTGTCCCTCTCCTACACTTCCCCCCTAGGTATCAATGATGTACACTGGGTTTGCTAATAAACAAGAACAATTTTATTAAATATAAAATGAAAATGAAAGCTCATGATACCATCTACATGTTTTGTTAGTCTTTAAGCTGCTATTACTAGTCTATTTGTTGTTTTATAAGCTTTTCCTGTTACAGACTAAGTTGGCTACCCCCTGAAGCTCTTGATTATATTATATTCTATATAATTTTTAAAATCCTCAGGTTTGTGTTCCTGGTTCTAAAATCCCACCACTGCCAGGTCAAGGCTGGAACCTCCCCTGGCACTTTTAGTGCAGAAGGTGAGGGCCCATGAGAAACTTTAAACTACTCTGCCACTAAAGGCTTATGTTTAAAATCTCCCTAAGGTCGCAGATTCCCTGGCCTTCAGTTGGTATTGCTGCCACCATCCAAATTTAAAAAAAAACCCTTTGAGCACCTAGGCAGATGCACTTGGAAATACCCTCCTGTGGGTTACCCTCAAGCGCCTCCCTGCAGGGCTTGAAAAACTAATTTCTCCTAGTAGTACAGTTGTCAGTCCTAGTCTTAGTCATGTGCACACAGAAACACCTGTCTTCCAGGACACAGGTACCAAACCATCTCGCGCTCGCTCTCGCTCTCATTATCTCTCTCTCTGTCTCATTATCTCTCTCTCTCGATATATATATATATATATATATATATATATATATATATATAAATTTCCTGTGGGATGATAGGGTGATGTAATCATCCCCCCCCCCCAGCAAGCCTCTGCAGACTCAGAAGCAGTGGCCTCCCCACTTGGCCGGCACCTGAGCTCTCTGCTGGCCCCCAGCTCTCCTGCAGGAGAGCTGGGGGCCAGCAGTGGCAGCTGCATCCAACTGAGCTTCTGCTACTGCGTCTGGGGCCTGAACACTCTATGACACAAGCAGGGAACTGCCACCACTGCCTGCCTCAGGTTGCCGCCTGCCTGGTGCTCCAGCCTCATGCCCTCCCACTGCCCACTAATACAGCACCAGCACCAACTTCCTACAGGGGAAATGGGAGAAAGGAGAAAGCTCTGAGGCTCCACGCTGTATATGGCTTATGGGGAGCCTCCCCCCCCCCCCAAGAGTAGAGTGCTGTCTTCCTGCAGTGGTGTGTGAGAAAGCGTGGATCTGGCATGGAGCCTCAGAGCTTTCTCCACCCCTGTAGGAAGCCGGCACTGGTAATCTAGCAAGCGGGCGGGGGCATGAGGCTGGAGTGCCAGGTAGGCAGCAGTCAGAGGGAGGCATTGGTGGTGGTTCCCTGCTGGGTTGTGGAGTGTTGGGGCCCCAGACCTGGAAGTAGAAGCAGGGCCAGAGGCAGGGCCAGAGGTGTCTTCCCCATTGGAGCAGTGGGGAAAGCCTCTGGTGCCTGGGAGCAGCACATGGCATGAAAAAAAGTAAGTGTCCCACAGCCCCTCATGTCCAAACTCTGCATCCCCAATGCTTCACGCACACCCAGCCCACTCCTGTCCCCTCCCGCCCAGACAGACACCCTGCCCAATTGGGGCCCAGCCCCCATCAGGTCACAGGAAGGGGGTACCCCCCCCTCCTGCTGTGGCACAGGTAGGAGGGGAGGCCACAATCTGGTTGTGGCATATTTGGAGGGGGGGGGCGGGGTTGGCAAGTCTAGTGAAGAGGGGGCACAACCTCCCTGGTGATACTAATAAAAAAATCACCTTTTTACTAACAGAAAGAGAAGAAAAACACATTTGGGGAAACATTACTTGATTGCAAGATGTTACAAAGAAACTGAGCGAAAAAAAGATTAACACAGAGAATTGCTTCCCTGGGATTCAGTTTGGAAAGTGACAGTGTGAAGGGGATCATTACATGTATTTAGCACAGAGCAGTCCAACAAACCCAAAAATAAAGAAAATAATCTGACTAAATATTCCTTGTTCTTACATATCTGTACTTTCAAGATGTAGTACTTTTCTAGGCATGGATGTCACTGAATCCTCCATGCCTGGCTCCTTGTCTTAATTCATGTCTGTCCAGCTCTGCTTTGGTCTCACAAGAGCAAGAACAGGTGGTCACTACTTTCAATTCAAAAGCTCACATTGTTTAGATGGACTCTCCTAGTCTCCTGCCAACTCATTTCCTTCTTCCCTACCATTCCCTGCAGTCTCTAGGACCTACTATCTATGGTTTTAACCCTTACCAGTATGACAGCTTTTTGGCCTCAAGAGTTAACCACTGTTAAAAGATTTTAGTTAACTGAATGGCTAGAATATCCAGAAAAGGTTATTACCCCTCTTATTCATAACAGCCCCTCTCTTCCTAGGTTATCATCAATAATACTTTCTCAACATCCATACATCAGATGTGTATGTGCCACAGCATCATATGTGACTCCTCTCTTTCTTCCCCTATGATCAAGACCATGCTAATATTGCTATTAGTGTCCATACAACATCTGTTATTCTCCCCTTTCTATCACTTCACCTGTCAAGAGCTCAGCCCATATTCTTGTACTCTTTTATGTTGATTATTGGAACCTTACTTTCTTTGGATCAGTCCATTCTCCTCTCTGTCCAACTGATCCCAAACACAATTACTGAGATAAATATTCTGAGCTCATTATTTACACTACAGCTTCTCCCCATTGATCTATTTGTGATGCTGCATACCCATATTTTATGGAAATGTATTTTGGAATATAAATTTGCATGAAGTATATTTGAGTTATGCATAAGGGGCATGTGACCTATCCTTGGAAAGCTTGTGTATATTCTACTTATGTGTGTGTATCAGTCTTGTATATGAAGTCAGAATTATGAAGGATAAATCAATGTAAATATCTAGATGTGCTAATGAAGGCTAGTAGCAGTATTCAGGGAACTTAATGACCTGGTGCACAAGACGATCTGTAAATAGTCTTGTTTTTTGCTTTAAGTCTGAAATGTGATTGGCCTTAAAAAAAACATGTGACCATGTCACCTGGGTGCTGGAATCCATCATTAATGGTGTATTTTTTCACAGGGGTGGGTGGAGTTGTACCAATGATTGCCTTCGGCTGGCTTCACACACTGTTCCCTAGCCCAAGACAATATGTGAAAGGATCTGGAAACAAAAGCACTCTAAGGATGGATAAACTGTGGACTCCAGGTCAGAAAACAGATTCTTTGGCCTGAGAAGGACTTTACCTGAAATAAGCACTAGGGTGAGAAATTATGATTTGTAACAACTTTTGAGTTTAGCTGATGTGTTTTGTTGATTTTAGCTTAGTAACTTATTTGATCTGTAGGTTATCACTTGCAACCACTTCAATCCTACTTTTTATACTTAATAAAATTATTTTATACAGAGTAAGATATTTATCTGGGGGTTTGGTCCCATTGGGGCTATGCACCTTGGTGCTATGTCAAGTTACTGTAACTGAGCCTTCCCTGAGCTGTTCTCAGTGTCTATGTAACTCTGCTATAACCCCAATGCTGTGTCTTTGCTGGGGCTACCAGAGCTTCTGGCCAGCAAAACCATAGGGCAAGTATATGGCTCTGTTTGCCCCTGAAAAAGATACATTGCATGTTAATTAAGTGGATGAATGCATGACTGGCTGGAGGGGCTATTTAGCCTATTTTAAATAGGTTCAAACTACTTTCTTAAATCTGACGCTTTGGAGTAAAATAATTAGATAAGAGTTTTGTTCTAAGTATACACAGATCAGGCAGAGCAGGATTTCATTAGGA
This sequence comes from Pelochelys cantorii, assembly GCA_032595735.1. Lineage (NCBI taxonomy): Eukaryota > Metazoa > Chordata > Testudines > Trionychidae > Pelochelys > Pelochelys cantorii. The sequence continues at coordinate 6,549,838 of CM064339.1, read as the reverse complement.
CGCACTGGCTACGTCTAGACTACATCCCTTTTACAAAAAAGGGATGTAGTCTAGACGTAGCCAGTGTGTGCATCTCCCCTATAACAGGCTGCAGAAACTTAGAGCAAAAAGACTGATTTCTATGCACACAGCCACTTTTTTTTAAATTTACAGGTGCAATAGAAAGAAAACAAAGACATCACAGTGCCATTGTTATATTCAACATGCCATCCAAACTTCCTGATCCTGAAAGATTTGGCTTGAAATTTGTTCAGAACTAAACCTAGCCTGACTGCTGAACCTTTAAACGGTTAGTAAAAAACTAAATTTTTAATACACACAAGTAAAACATTTGAGCTGAGAAAAGCCAAGTGCAGAGCATGTCAAATACTTATTGTTCATATGCTGAGTAAATTTCAGTGCTCCCCATTCAAAATAAGCTTCAGAAGAATTTTAAATAGATAGGAAAAACAAATTAGGATAAGAAGAAATGAAAGCAACATAAATAACCTCCAGCCAGGCCGGCCGAGAGCAGGGAGTAAAAGGGGCAAATGCACAGGGACCCAGGGCTGTTGCACAGTGGTGGCAGCACTGACCTGGACCTTTTAAATAGCATTGCTGTAGCAGCATGGCGGGAGAAGCAGGTTAGGAAAAGACAAGGAGCTCAGCTGCCCAGGAAAAAGCTCAATTCAATTAGCTGCATCATTACAAGTTTGACTAAAGCAAAGTTCTTTGGTAATTGGTAACTGTGCACAGAGGGATGCAAATCATGCACATTGAAATTGCTAATGAAGCAGGGATTTAAATATCCTGTGCCTCATTAGCATAAACATGGCCGCCACTTTTTTCCTAAGTGGAGCTTTTTCGAAAAAAAACCCTGCAGTCTAGACACGGATCTGTCAAAAATAAACCTTTTTTCAACAGATCCTGTATTCCTCAAAAAATGAGGTTTACAGGATCTGTCGGAAAAGGGTTTATTTTTGACAGATCCACGTCTAGACTGCTGGGTTTTTTTTGAAAAAGCTCCATTTTGAAAAAAAGCTGTGGCCATGTTTATGCTAATGAGGCAGGGGATATTTAAATCCCTGCTTCATTAGCAATTTCAATGTGCCTAATCTACATCTCTCTGTCGACAGAGAGGTGTAGTCTAGACACACCTTGTGAGATCCTTCATTTTCAGACTCATCAACAGACTTCCTGATTTCATTGTTCAACTGGGCTTCCTTCCTGCCCTCTCCATTTTGATCTTCCACCAACTAACTGCAAAGGCACCTGAAAGGAGACCTGCAAACAGCTGCATCAGATTTGAGATGTGACAGCTCAGGCAATAGTTGTATGTTCCAGTGAACGGAAACTCTAAAGAGGAGACTCAGAAAGTGAGCAGTTGATTCTTTGGCTCTTGCCCTATTGCCGTTCTTGCCATATGACATTTCCTGTTCTTTTTGTGTCTTAGATCTTTAGTTAAATGATGAATTAAAACAGACCCTTCTTGTTCCACTTGTTCTGCTTGTTCGCTCCCTGCAGTCTTGTGCCTGGCTGTACCCCTGGAGCTCAGCTCCCTCCCTCTTTTCCCAGTCTGGCTCTCCCCTCCTCACTCACTCTGCCCTGCTGCTCTGTGCAGCTGGACAGGGGTTCACAGCGGCAGGGAGCTCCTGCACCTGTGGTGCACTCCTGCCACGCCTTTCCCTAAGCTGGCTTGTGTTCCTTTTCCACTGGTTTAATATTCATTATGTTATGCACCCAGTCACAATTTTTTTTAGAGAAGCCTGAAGTAAAATACAGTTTAACACCTCAGACTTTTTGGTGTCACCTGTTAATAGCTATCCGACGCCCCTAAACAGTAAGCCTACATTGTCTGTGCAGGGGTCAGAAATGGCATCCTCAGTGCCAACAAGCAGCACATGCTACACAGCTGTTTGATGGCTCCTTCTGTAAGGCATGGGCAGGACAGCATCCATGGGTCACCACTTTCTCTGTCAATGCGTTTCTGAGTTAAATCATGGACCCATTGGCCATACATCAACAGATTGCCCACACCTCCTTCTAGTCCCACACAGTAGAGCCACCACAGAATTTTGTGCTGTGCACTGCAATAGGCATTTTCCTCAGCATACAAACATTTCCAACCCCCTGTGCAGAAGAATTTAGTGTTTCAGTTCTATTTAGGCTGTTCCGTGGTTACACTGGTGAGGGGGAAAAACCTAAAGGATGTAACTAATAATAATAGTACCTGGCTCTTTCCCATAGATCTCAAAATGCTTTACAAAGTAAAGTTTAGTCAATATCATTATCCCTGTTTTACAAAGAGGGAAATTGAGGCACTGAGGTGGGAAATAATTTGCTCAATGTCACCCAACAGTAGCAGAGCTGTAGGTCTCCTGAGTCCATCTAACACTACCCCCTGGCAATGCTAAATCCAGGCAATCATGCTAAATTTTCTGCTGGTCTGTGCCAATTTACATAAATAGAAGATTTGGTCCACAACATCCAAAGGGCATATCATTGAAACAAGCTGTTCTAGTCAAAGAAGCAGTTCAGAAAGTTTACCCAGATGTGCATTTCATAGGCTGTTGGAACATCTGCACCAAGACCTACAACTGACTTTGGCCCTGAGAGATTACGCTTCAGAAAATCCAGAGCTCAGCCTTGGATCCCTATAAAACCTAGTGCCGATTTCTTGCTGAGAAAAGGAAAAAGTTCAATGAGAACAAGTCTGTTTGAGGTTAGTCCTGATCTAAGAGCAGCTCTGCACTACACTAGCATAGCTATAGCACCGAAGTATAGACACCTTCTACACCAACAGAAGGGGTTTCCAGCAAGGTAGTGAATCCACTTGGTCCACGGAGGCATTGACCTAGCCATGTGTAGGCCTGGGATTAGATCAACCTGGCTACACTGCACAGGATACAAAAATCTGTCACCATCAAGGCAATAGAGCTAGGCCCATCTAATTTTTAGGTGTAGCCCATGCCTCAGGGAGAGAGTCTCTCCCTTTTGTTATTTGACATTGCTCTGAATCCAGTTGTTAAGCCATCTGTTGATCCTCGGCTTGGTTTAAAATCTTAGCCTGTCCTGGGAAATAAACTGATAAGTATTATAATTTGTATTGACTTCCTAAAACATTGTTATTCCATTATGGCCAACTAGTCAGCCTTATTTGCAGCCTATATTGATCCCTAGGTCAGCCTGCATGTTTGAGAGTGGTGTGATTTCTCAGTGGTGTTGGGTGCAGAGTCCTGTGAATGGAGGAAATTAAATACACAACCACATCTCTCCTTGCTGTGAGGAAGAAGGCAGTGAGCTGGGGGGGAGGGTGTCTGTGGGATGCTGGGGGAGGAAGGGGAGGGAGGGATGGCTGGATCAGATCAGAGTTTGCTGCTTCTGCTTCAGCTGGCTGTTTGTTGTGCCTGGGCTGCAGCTGTGGCAGTGCTTAAGTACATGCCCTGAAACAGATTTTAAAAAACCAAAACCAGCCAAACTCATTCTGCTGCCAGCCAACATCATGTCTCTTGTCTTTAAGGCAGCTTACAAAGCCATTTGCTATATTAATGCTGACAACGTGGTACACCCCTCCCTCCTCCACACACAGGCACAAGTTGTTTTTAGGAGATTAATTCTGCATATGGAAATCCAAGCTCCAGCTCTATTCCTATTATCACAGCATTAGTGAGGGAATTCAGTTCATCTGCCATTTGAGTAGTACCAGGGCACATCTATTTCAGGAGACTGCAATTCACATGAACTGCACTGCAGTTCAATAGGCTGAGAAGGCACCGATTCCGCAAAGTGCTGAATGCCCTCAGTTAAAGATGATCAGTGCTGTAAAGAACTGGACTGTACAAAATGATGAAGTGGTGAAATCCGGAAACACTGTCCTCTATACCATCTCAAAGTGTCACTGAATTAATCAGATTAGTTTCCTATTGTACTTTCCCTGTAGTGGGTGGTAAAGAATTTCTTCCAAATGAATAATTCTTCCAGCGGCACAGCCATGGGTACCCACGTGGCCCCCACAGTATGCTAACATCTTTATGGCTGACTTAGAACAATGTTTCCTCAAATCCCTTCCCCTATTATCCCTCTTTTACTTATGCCACATCGATGACATCTTTATGATCTGGATCCATGGGCAAGAAACACTGGATGCATTCCACAGAGATTTTAAAAACCTACACCCTACTATCAATCTCAGCCTGGACCATTCGACATGAGAGATCCACTTCCTGGACACCACAGTACAAATCACTGATGGCAAAATCAATACCACTCCTTACAGAAAACCCACTGGCTGCTACACTGCTGCTCCTCCCTTCCACCCTCCTGCCCCTCTCCTATACCCATGGCCCACCCGTCTACCCACCCTGCCATGCGTCTCCTCCCTCTCCATACCATAACTCTGCTCCCTCCCTTACCCATGGCCATGCCGCCTCCCCCAGACATGCCTACAGCCCCTCCTATGGCCCCCCACCGATCCCCCCTGCCAACTCTGGCCCTGCTCCAGCTGCCCTCCCTACCCACACCTATGGGGTCCCCAGACACGCCCAACCCCAATGATGTCTCCACACCCAAGGGGGCTCAGCAAGCTGCCCCACCACTCCTCCCAGTCATGATCTACCCTCCCATTTCACACAGCTCCCTTCCCCCTGCCCACCCTCATTTCTGTTTAATAAAGAAAGACTCATTTGGCTGGAAAACCAAGCAGGTGTGTTTATTCATAGGTCGGGGTAGGGGCAAGAGAAAGGGGGGGAGAGGGAAAGGAGAGAGAAGAAAGGCCGAAGCCCCTGTTGTGGAGGCTCTGGGGAGAGTTACTGTGGTTCCTGAGGGCATGTCTAGACTGCACCCCTCTGCCGGCAGAGGGATGCAGATTAGGCAGGTTAAAATTGCTAATGAAGTGGGGATTTAAATATCCCGCGCTTCATTAGCATAAAAATGGCCACTGCTTTTTTTTGGCACGGAGCTTTGTCAGAGAGAAGTGGCAGTCTAGAAGCTGATCTTCTGCTAAAGAAAGCCTTTTCCGATAGATCCCTTATGCCTCATAAAACGAGGTATACAGGATCTATTGGAAAAGGCTTTCTTTAGCAAAAGATCAGCCTCTAGACTGCCGCTTTTCTCTGACAAAGCTCCGTGCCAAAAAAAAAGCGGTGGCCATTTTTATGCTAATGAAGCGCGGGATATTTAAATCCCCGCTTCATTAGCAATTTCGACATGCCTAATCTACATCTCTCTGTCGCCAGAGGGGTGTAGTCTAGACACAGCCAGGGAGAACCTCTCCCTCAGGGCCTCCCATATGCACACCCCCGGCCTGATGGGTTGCACTGTCTGGGGCGGCTCAAAGCCACAGCCCTCGTGGGCGGCCTCTGCCACCCACCCTGGGAATAAGGCCGCCCCCTTGCGCTCCACCAGGTTGTGGAGCACACAGCAGACCGACACCACCTTGGGGATATTCTGCTCCCCAACGTCCAGGTGCGTGAGGAGGCAGCGGAACCATCCCTTCAGATGCCCGAAGGCGCGCTCCACCTGGTGGCGAGCTCTCTTCAGGTGGGCATTAAACATGTCCTTGCTGCAATCCAGCTGGCCAGTGTAGGGGCACATTAGCCAGGGCATTAGTGGATATGCTGCATCCCCCACTATACACACTGGCATAGTTGGTTGCCCACCGAAAACTCTCGGCAGGGGAAAAAGGTGCCTGCCTCCAGCTGGGCACACAGGCTTGAATTCCAAAAAACTTGGGCATCATGAGCCCTTCCTGACCAACCCACATAAATGTTTGTGAAGTGGCCCAGGTGGTCCACCAGCGCCTGCAGGGCTACCGAGAAGTAGCCCTTGCGGTTCACAAACTGAGCCGCTCAATGTTCTGGGGCTCGGATTGGGATGTGTGTTCCGTCGATTGTTCCCGCACAGTTCGGGAACCCCCAGGACAGCAAAGCCACCCATGGTGGTGTCCAGGTTGTAGAGCTGGACAACTCTACACAGCAGCAGGGAGTTGATGGCCTGGACGACCTGTAAAAGGAGAGACAGAAACACACAAAACAGAGATTGAGAGAGGGGCTGTGTGCTTCCAGTGGGATGTGGCTGCCCCCCCGGACCCTCCCCCCCCCACTCCACAGGAGCCCGCCCCCCCCATGAGCCTGTGCATGCCCCCCCCCCCAGCCCAGCCACTGTGAGGGCAAGAAGGCACCAGCATCTGGGACCAGGGCTTTCCCCCCACCCCCAGTCCACTGCATACAGTCCCCAGCCCCCCCCCGTCCTGAGGGTCCCCCTTATGCAACACCCTCCTCCTCCCCCCGTGCTGGGGCTGCAGCCCGAGATCTCCTTACCTGCATCAGGAAGACCCCGACAGTGGAGCTCCCCACCCCAAACTGGTTAGCCACCGAGCGGTAGCTGTCTGGGGTGGCCAGGTTCCACAGCGCGATGGCGACCTGCTTCTGGAGTGGGATGGCAGGCCGCAGGTGGGTGTCACATCATTGGAGGGCGGGAGCGACCCAGGCACAGAGCTCCCGGAAGATGGTCTTCTGCATGTGGAAGGTCTGCACCCATTGCTGGTTGTCCCACCGCTCCAGGATCAGTCGGTCCCACCAGTCCAATCTCGTCTCCAGCCTTCAAAATCTTCTGGGTATGGTGGGCTGGGGCAGCCAGAGTGGAGCACCCGCAGCCAGCGGCTGATCAAGAAGATCTCGGGGTCCAGCTCCTGCTGGAACAGACCGCTGCTTAAAGCAGACACTGCAGGGAGTGCAGCATGGCCCTGAGGGTCCATTGCATGCCCAGGGGCAGCTCTGGCTCCATAGCACACAGGGCAGAGTAGTCAAAAGCTGTGTCGTCCCCAGAAAAAGCACAAGGCACACACAGCAGGCAGTGCTGAAGCTTAGTTTTGCCAAAGAGGCTAGCAAGCAGGCAGCAAAAACAGAGAAGCACGCATCTCTGAAGGCCTCCAGCAACAGCACTCGAGAGCAACTGGTGACCTCTAGCCCAGCTAGATCCAGTTCCGGGGGGCTTTATATGTGGGAGAGCATCCAACAGCGTGGACGCTATCTTGCACAAAAGCGCATCGCAAAAGTGATGCGCTTTGAGGTCTGGACGCGCTTTTGAGCAAGAAGTTTTTGCGCAAGAACCCTGCAGTGCAGACAAAGACTTAGGGTCAGACTTTCAAACATGCTCAGCACCCACAATCAAAGCCAGATGGTCAAAGGAGCTACTTTTAAAAACTCGGCCCTAAGTGTCAAAGAATGAGTGCGAAAAAAAATCTGGCCTTTATTTAAGGTGCCTAATTGTGAACTGATTTTTGTTGTAATGCCGAAATCCAAATGTGGGTACTGAGTACTCAAAGATCTGCCTCACAGGCTATGTCTAGACTGCACACCTTTTTCGACAGAGGCTTTGTCGACAGTATCTGTCAACAAAGCCTCTGTTGAAAAAGAGGGTCTAGATTACATTATGCGGATCAAAAAATTGATCTGCTTTTTTGAAAAAAAGCATCCAGACTGCCGGATGCTCTATTGACAAAAGAAGGCACCCAGAAGTGCTTCTGGCAGAGCATGGGGGCAGCCTTTATTTCCAGGTGCTGCTGCCTGCCCTTTGCAGAGACGCGTACTTAAAGGAATCCCCCTGGACAGCCGTTGCTCTGCTCCTGCTTCTGGCTTGCCTACCTCCTAGAGGGAAAGCAAAGCTGCTGCAGTGCTTGCTCTGGTTGCCCTGCTTCCTTGGACACCACAGCAGTTTATTTGCAGGGGTTTTTTTTCCCGCTTTTCACCTTTCATTTGGCCATGGAGCCTGAGCTGCCCCTGGGCATGGGATGGTCCCACGCTGCCATACTGCAGCTTTTGCTGCATCTGCATGACTCTGTCATGAATCTCCTGTCCCGTATGGACCTGGACCGCACCGAGGAGACCCTCCTCTGGGATGCAGGAGCTCTGCCCTTGCCCCCAAACTTTATTGGGGACAGGCAGTGTTGAAGGCACGAGACGAGTTCGGACTGGTGGGACCGGCTCGTCATGCAGCTCTGGGATGACGACCACTGGCTCCGCAACTTCCGGATGCAGAAGGCCACATTCCTGAAGCTGTGTGCCCGGCTTGCCCCTGCTCTGGAACACCAGGACACCCACCTGTGGCCCGCCATCCCCCTGCAGAAGCGGGTGGCACTCGCCCTGTGGAAGCTGGCCACCCCCGACAGCTACCGCTCCATGGGACACAAGTTTGGCATGGGGAGGTCTACCGTCTGGGCCGTCTTGATGGAGGTAAGTCACTGTCGGGGGACAGGCCCTGCTGAGTGGGGCGATTAAGAAAGGGGGACTGCCAGGCAAGGGCAAGAGGGAGTGAGGAATGGAGTGGCACTCGGAGGCCGCTCCTCGGCCACCCCTACACTGATGCGGGGGAGGGAGGCATCCTGACAAGGGGAGGGGTGGGTTGGGCGGGGCAGGGTTCTCCTCTCAAGCACTTAGGTAACCTGCCTAACTCCCTGGTTTCTGTCTGTCTATTTGTCTCGTGCTGCAGGTGGTGAGGGCCATCAATGCGGAGCTGCTGAAGAGGCTCGTCCGTCTCAGGGACCTGGACAACATTATTGCCGGGTTTGCCGCCCTTGGATTCCTGAACTGCAGAGAAGCCCTTGATGGGTCACACATCGCAATCCGTGCACCGCCCCATCGAGCAGCCCAGTTTATAAACAGGAAGGGCTACTATTCCATGGTGCTGCAGGCCCTGGTCGACCACTGGGGACACTTTATGGACATTTGTGTAGGGCAGTCGGGGCAGGCACATGATGCCCGCATATTCCGGAACTCCTACCTGTACCGCAGGTTGCAGGCAGGAACATTTTTTCCCCCAGCGGCACCTCATGCTCGGGGACGTGCAGATGCCGGTGTGCATAGTGGCCGACGCGACCTACCCCCTGATGCCATGGCTCATGAAGCCCTACACCGGCCACCTGGATGTGAGCAAGGAGCTTTTCAACATGCATCTTAGCCAGGCTCGCATCCAAGTGGAATGCACCTTCGGCCATTTGAAAGGGAGGTTCCGTTGCCTCCTCACATGGCTGGGGATGGGCGAACGCAACATCCCAGAGGTGGTAGCCGCATGTTGCGCCCTCCATAACCTGGTGGAGAGGAAAGGAGAGTCCTTCCTGCCGGGTTGGGGGACAGGTGCTGATGGTGAGGAGAGGCCATTTCAGCAGCCCTGGATGGCTGCTATCCACCAGGCTCACCAGGCTGGTGTCCAAATCCAAGAGGCCCTGAGGAAGAGATTCTCAGAAGGAGCCCACTGACTCTCCCCAGGGCCTCCCCCATGGCGGGTTTGGCCTGGCCCACCCCTACCTGTCCCTCCACTACCCTCACCCTCTTCCCATAAAGAATACATACACACCCGGTTTTCTTTGTACACAGACATTAGTTTTTTATTAGAAACACTATCAGTAAAGAAAATGTGCTAACTGTTTAAAAGAAAATTCTTTGTGTACTGTTCAACTGTTTATAGACAAGGTAAATCTTTCACTCAAAAATAAAGATTTTGTTATATAACTGAAATGACCTTTAACTGGGGTAGTAGGGGATTGAAAACCTGGAGGGGGGAGAGGGGCTCAAGAGGGCCGCTGCTTCCCAGATCGCAGGTTCCTGCCATCTTCCTCTGTCCTGGCATCACCATGGCCTTGGGATTGGGTGGAGCAAAACCTGGTCCTGGCCTGGGTAGGAGGGGGGACAGCTGTTGGGCCTGTGAGGGCTTGGGAGCAGGAGGGTCTGGGGGGAAGGGAGGACTGGGGGGCGAAAGGGGGGACTGGAGGAGCAGGGGGACCAGGGGCCTGGCGTGCAGGAGGACCGGTCTCGGGGGGCTGCCCCGGAGTGGGAGCTCTGGGCCCTGGCATATCCCTGCCGCAGCTCCTTTACCTTGGCCCTGACTTGTGCCAGGCTATGGGGGTGATGCCCTTTGGTGGCCAGTCCCTGGGCCAGGCTCTCTTAAATGTCCGCATTCCTGCGGCATGTATGCAGGGCCTGCAGGGCTTCTTCCTGGGACCAGAGCTCCAGCAGGTTTTTGATTTCTGGCTTTGATTAGGCTGGTGCCCACCTTTTGGTGCCCTTGGGTGGGTCCTCGTCTCTGTCCCGAGAAGGTTCAGGGGGGCCTTGAGCCTGGGACATGGCTGGCATGGGTGCTCTGGCTAGCTGCTGGACAGCCAGGCCTGTCTGGGTGCCTGTGCCTTTAAGAGGCTGTGGCCAGGAACCACAGAGGTGCTGTACCTGTAAAGGCTAGACTGTCCACCAGGGCTTCTTCCTAGAGGCCTTTTTTGTCGACAGAACTGGCTCCCTGCATCCACACACACCTTTTGTCGACAGATCTCTGTTGACAAAGGCATTCTTCCTCGTAAAAAGAGATTTACCGCTGTCGACAAAACTGCCGCATTCTGTCGACTTAAGAACGTGGCAGTAGTGTAGACACAGGTATAGTTTTGTTGACAAAAGGCCACTTTTGTTGACAAAACCCTGTAGTCTAGACACACCCATAGAGCTGTAGCCATAGTTCTGCATTTAGTTACAGTGTCGCTGAATTCCTTTGCATTTATATCTGTGTAACTCATCAGTGTGTAACTCAATGTTCTGAATCCAGCCCTTAATCTCTGTGCACCTCAATTTGGGGATTTCTAAAAACTGTATAATAGGTGCCATCTTGCTCACACGGGTGTTATGTGATTTAATTGTTTGTGAAGCACCTGGAGATCCTTTGATGAAAGGTACAATAAAAGGGAAGAATATTATATTAAATATTAATCTCCATCGTTTTAGGACAATGCCGACAGGGGTCTGAGCTTTCTGCATTGAACCATCTCTTTGACTAAATTTGTTGTACATCGTGTTTTCTGCCCCAGACTAAAACCTACCATCTGGAGCCAGTGAAATATGTTTATTTCAGAACAAGTACTAGTGCATAATTCGCTGCATCAAAATGAAACCAGCCTCTGCTTTGAGAACTAGATCCCAATGACTTCATTTAGGCTTTCTTCAAACCCTTCTCTGAAAAAAGCTACTTCTTTGTCATATTGAAAAGCACCATGTTCCCAGAACACAAACTAAAAATGCCTGAGGAATCCAGTCCTGTTTCTAGCTCTGAAGGCAAGGTAATTCAATCAATTTAAACACTGGTCTTTCCTATTCAGGACAAATCCCAATTCACCATTATTGTAGCTGCTGTGAGCCATGCTTGCATGTAACAACATTTTGGGGGAGGGTGTGGAATTATTTGAGATCCCTGAAAAAACTAAGTCCACAGAACAAAGCCTCTGTATAATTTATGCAAGTTCTATCTTAGGGTTTTCCAGCCCTTAAAGAGGCACCACACTTGACTGAGCACAGAAATTGTAGGCTGCTTCTATTCACATACTGCTTGAGGGCTAGTCAATAGGAAACAGCCTGGTGTTTTCCACTTGCACTTTAAACTAGCAGCATGTCTCTGGTTCTTCAGTTAGGAGGGTTATTGGGGGTCATGGGGATTCAGATATTTTTAGAAAAGATGGGTGTGACCAAGGCTTTGGTTGGTAAATCAGGCTACGACTATACTACGATCCTCTTCTGCAAGAGGAAATGCAAATGGAGTGCTCATTTGCATATGTTGCACTCTCATTTGCATTTCCTCCTCGGATCCCTTTTGTGCAAGAGGTTTTTGCGCAAAAAAGCGCTGTGTAGACGGCTCCTTTTTGAGCAAAAACCCCCTTTTATGCAAGAGCCATTCTTCTTGTGCAAAAGGGGGTTTTTGCTAAAAAAGGAGCCATCTACACAGTGCTTTCTTGCACAAAAGGGATCCGAGGAGGAAATGCAAATGAGAGCATGACATATGCAAATGAGCACTTTGTTTGCATTTCCTCTTGTGGAAGAGGATCGTTGTATAGACGTAGTCTCAGTGTGCTAATGTCACATGGGAGAGTGGCTCTGTGTTCATGAATAGGCATGATGGGGTGTACCAGCCCTGCATTGGGGCTTAAGGGTTAACCCTTGTTACCTGGCTGAGGAGGCCCCATCCCTACAGCTCTGCTGGGCATGCTCCAACTGGAGGATAGCTATGAAGGCTGGGCTGAGGTGTTCGCAGAGCTCCTGAGATAGAGCTGCAGATGGACCAAGCGATGGAGGCCAGTCAGAGGGGAATGGCCAGAGAAGCTCCTAGTCTGGAGGAAAGTGGTGAAGAAGACTGCAACAGTGAGTCTGGTAGGACATAGCCCAGAGTGGGGAGTTACCCCCTCCCCCCCACTCTCCCTCCGAGAGCTTGGTGTGTTTTGGAGGGATTCCCCACTGAGCTAGTGGTGGTCCACTCCACTGCTGACAGGGCCCCTGGGTGGGGACCCAGTGGAGAGGGCGGGTCTGGGTCCCCCTACCTCATCCCCAATAACCCCATGTGGGGCACTACAACCATTGCCATTGACTGGCTGCTAGGCCATGCTGCCCTGAGTTAAGGGGAGTTGCTATTGACTCTGTGACTGAGCTGCCAGGCCCCACGGCACTGAAGGTATGGAGTGTTGTTACTGACTCTGGCTGCTAGGTCCCACTGCCCTGGGGGAAAGGAGTGTTGATACTGACTGTGGTTGCTAGTCCTGACTGCGTCACAGAGAAGGGGCATCGTTATTGGCTCTGGGCCATTGAACCTGATACACATGCAGGGCTGAGCACCCTTTGAGACGCCTCAGAGGCTTAGCACCTTACCCCTGAAAGGGACGAGCATGCCCACCCTGTGACAGTAGCCCTCATGTTTTTCTGGGTCCCACAAGGGCTGAGTTCCTGTAGTTCAGAATGGATCCCCAGGGACTCTCAGTGGCAGATCAGATTAAATGAAAGTAGACACCCACCCACCCTGTCTGCTGTCTGATTAGCCATACTGTTATAGGAGGTATTATGTGGCCCTCAAGCTAGCAAAGCCTTTGAAGAGGGATGTACTTGGGCAAGGCATTGTTCACATCCCTCGTGGCTGGTTGCACTCCATGAGGTGGTTTTGGACTATCTCACATTTCAGGAATGTGAAGTCCTCCTTTTCCTTTACCATTTAAAATATATTGTAGTGGGAGGGTAAAGGAACAAACCTACAACTTAGCTCCTCAGGTAGTATAAATCAGGGTAGGGCTAGACTGTGGGGGGTTTTCAGGATATCCCACAAAAACTCTGCCACATCCAGGGAATGCATTTGCTCTTCCGCTTTTTTTTGCGTTCTATGAGGAAGGAGGGGGCTTTCAAAAGAGGTTTTTTTTCCAACATTTGGCCCAGTCTAGATGGGCCAAACGTCAGAAAAGCCTCTTCTGACAAAAGAATTGGGAAAAGGTACGCATTTTGCATACCTTTTTCTGACAAAAACTTGTAGTCTAGCTGTATCAGTGTAGTTCCATTGACTTCAGTGACACTGCCAATTGACACCATCTAGCCCAATAGCTTTATAAGGCAGAAAAGCTGGTTAGCTGCACCTATATTTTTTTTTAATTTTAATGGCCATGATCAAATATTGGTGAACATTAATGCACAAAATTGATCAACCAGGTCAATTTCACTAATGGAATTATTTTTTCATCTCTAATTTGCTGTGATTCTATGGCAGCCAGGCCAGAATTTCAGAAAATAAAGGAGCCATCTGTAAAGTTTTATTTAATTGAAACATAAACATCCCTCCTGGCATTCCCCTAAATATGCATATAGATGTATGCCATGAGATAGGAGGTTTGCAGAGAAACCAGCAGTTCTGAAGTGTAATCCTGAACAGATGGCAGCTCTATGCATGAAGCCTCTCAGAAGGGTACTATTACAAGTAAATAGCAACACACGGTTTGGTGCATAAAGCATGGAAAACTACATCTCACAGAAAGCATTTTCCAGCAGCAGAAAACTGCTTGTGATAAATTACACTGCAAAAATTAAAAGCATAAACCAAAACTGGTTTTAAAACCAACAAAATAATTCACTGAAATTTTTACATCTGCACTTTCAGAGTTTTGAATATCAGACATGTAGATTTTCTATTCTTTCCCCCAGCCACAGATTAGGGGACTGATAAAATAAAAATGAGAGATCCATTTTATACATGGAAGATGCATACAAACATTCTGGAAGAAAGTGGCCCAATGCAGCTGTATGGAGCTTCTGTGGCCTGTCAGATAAACATATGGTAACAGTTATTGTGTTGACTGTGCTGAAGGGTGTGGCTTTTCCCGAACGGAAAGACCCCTATCTCAAGAAATTAGACAAGAAGGTGAGGGGTATGTGTCCTGCCTTAGAAAGAAACCAAAACTGTTATTATCAGCTATACAGTCATGTTGCATGGTTTTACTGGATCTCGCAGCCACCACAAGAACGCTGCCCAATATTTCGTATACTTCATGAACTCACCAACCTTGCTGGAAGACATCCAAGGAAATCCAAGGTGCATCTTAGAGAATTGTGCTAGCTATTGAAGCTACATTATTACTCTGTGTATAACTACTGAAGCAGTTAGAAGCTGCTGTACTACAGGAGATCCTGTCTTTCAGGAGAGAGCTCAGACCAAATTGATGTCCAATGAGGATCATTAAGAATCCCACAGGACATTTTATAAGTATAAGGGTCTCTCTGTCCTGAACAAAGTACAAGTCAAAGTTCCCACTGGAATTTCAGATGTTAAAGATAATCTTCACTCTCTGCTCTCATGCTGGGCCCTGCTATATAGTTGCTGCATTTCATCTCAGAAGTATCTATACATCAGTGGTCAGCAAAGTCATCCGTGTGTATATATACAATTTGTAAAGCATTGTAAGTCATTATCGTTACATATAAGGGCACCATTTATGGGGGATTAGGGGCCCCTCCCAAGTTTGAATCCCTGGATTTCATACTTGAGGTCTGCTTAAAGCCCATGCCCTAACTCCAGAGGCAGGTCTTAAATGCAACAGAGTTTGAGCTGCTTGCAGCTTTGCCTTTGGAGAGGGAGTTTGTTATAAAAAGAGGGAGGCAGGGTGATTAAGAATAACAAAAGGCTGGGCATTCAGGCAATTGAAGTAATCCTTGGATCATCATGAAAACACTGTTGGGTACTCCACTTAAAAGATAAGGGGGAAAAAAGAGTAGGAATGAGTGGTGTGCTGCAGGGAACTGCATTTGGATCACTGCTGTTAAACTTCTTATAAATGTTCTTGAAAAGTGGGTAAACAGGAACTAATCCAAAGCTGACTGCAAAGAGTTATAAAGGGATCTCACAAAAGTGGGTGATTGCATTTCACACTGAATTCCATCTGCCCTTGTGTTGCCCAAAGTAATGCGCATGGGAAAATATAATCCTAACTGTCAGGGCTGTTCCCTTGCAGGCCCCCACCTTCTCCGAGTGCAGAAGGTGGGGGCCTGCAAGAGACCTTATATACGTTGCGACTATAGACTGCTGCCTAAAACAAGGTCTCCAAGGTCACAGATTCCCTGGCCTTGGCAGGTAGCTGCCACCATCAAGGCTACGTCTAGACTGCAAGCCTCTTTCAAAAGAGGCTTTTTCAAAAGATACTTCCAAAAAAGCCTCTTCTGAAAAAGAGCATCTAGACTACAATCAGTACTTTTGAAAAAGCAAGCCGCTTTTTCGAAAGAGAGCACCGAGGCAGTCTGGATGCTCTCTTTCAAAAAAGCACAGTTTGCATTACATAGCGCCTTTTTTCAAAAGAGTACTTTCAAAAAAAAGCGTTCTTCCTCGTAAAACGAGGTTTTCCGCGGTCAAAAAAACTGCCACATTCTTTTGATTTACTATCGAAAGAACGCAGCACCAGTCTAGATGCAGGGGAAGTTTTTTTGAAAAAAGGCCACTTTTTTCTAAAAAAACCCCCTGTAGTCTAGACACACCCCAAGTGTAGAAAATAACCCCCTTCTTCTTAAACCCAGGAAGAGCGCTTGAATTTTTTCCAGGGGGTACCCCAAGCTCTTTTGCTACAAGAGAGCTGGCGGGGGGGGGGGAGATTAAAAAATCTCCCTGCATTCTCTGATAACTGACCTCACAATCTAGGCAGGCGCACACACAGACCTCCTGTTACCCAAGAATCAAAATCAAATCATTGCCTTAAAAAAGGTGATTTTATTAAAAAAACAAAAAGATGTATTTGATAAAGCATAATTGGTCACTAGGGGTGCGTCTCAACTACATGGCTCCGTCGACGGAGCCATGTAAAGTAGTTTACCCGACATAGTCAATGAAGCGGGGATTTAAATAATCCCCACTTCATTAAAATAAAAATGGCATGTCGACAGAGCCATGTAGTCTCGACACACCCTAGGTGTTACAGAGCAACTGAGAAAAAAAGAAATTAAAATGCAGAGAAACATAGTATATCTGGGTGCAGCTTAGATATAGTGAATGGGGAGGTGCACATTGATTTAGTATAGAGACGTTTAACCAAACAAGACAAAGAAAAATGACCTGATTGTGACTAAACATACATTTCTTTGTCTACTCATGACCTGTACTGATCCATACTTCAAGGCCCAGTCCATTCCTATGCCCAGTACTCCTTGTAGGCATGTAGTTCTGTTTGATATACTTCATCTTGCTTCCCCCAGCTCCTAGCTCAACTCACACAAAGGAAACAGCAGGTAGGTATATCTCCTCAATTCACATTTCAACAGTTTTTGCCATTGGCTCTCCTGGTTCCCTGTCAACAACCCCTAGCTACCTGAGTTTAACCCTTTAGTCACTGTGTGCTGGCCAGCATCCCTCCTATCCATCACACTAAATATAGATACAAAAATGAGGGGGTCTAAAATAGCTGTTACAACTAAAGGAAGAGATCTTGGAATCCATATGGTTAGTTCCATGAAAACATCTGTTGAATGTGCAGTGGCAGTTTAAAACTAGAAAGCTAACAGAATATTGGGAATCCATTAGGAAAAGAATAGATAATAAGACAAAGTACCATATTGCCTCTATATAAAGTTATTGCATGCCCACATCTTGAATACTGCATGCAGATCTGGTCACCCCATCTAAAAAAGATATATTGAATTTGGAAAAGGTACAGAAGGGGCAACAGAAGTGACTGGAGGTAAGCTTCCATATGAGGAGAGATTAACAAGACTGGGACTTTTCAGCTTGGAAAATAAATGACTAAAGAATGAGAGGCTATGTTAGAGATGTAGAAAATCATGAATGGTGTGGAAAAATAGAATAAGAAAATGTTATTCATTTCTTCGCTAACATAACACAAGAAGCTGACCTAATTAAATTTATAGGCAGCAGATTTAAAACAAACAAAATAGGTGGCGGGATGCATCTTGATGATTGCCTCTTCTGTTTATTCCTTCTGAAGCACCTGGCATTGGCCACTGTTACAGATACAGGGTTAGAAGGACCACAGGCTACAGGGCTAGAAGGACCCTTCGTCTGACCCAGTATGGCCATTCTATCTGATATTCTTATATAGAGATGAACTGTATCTGCCCCCTGCTATAACCTACTAGATCTCACTCCTCTTCCAGAGCTGAGGTAGAGAGACCTTATCAGGACTCCTTGACTCTCTCTCCACAGGGTTAGTAACAAAGTAAGAACATACAATAAAATTTTAAGGCTAACCAGTGTCCCTTAAGTGACTTGCCACAAGATGTCAGAATTTGCTAGTGTTAAATATTAGACCTGTTCAGCTCTATTTATTTTTTTCTTTTATATAGGAATGAGCAGTTAGATATAGTACTCCTGTCAGCTAAGTTGTCTGCCAAAAAAGTAGAGTTTTCCAGTGCCTTAGTAGCCCCTGGATAGAGATGATGTGTGTGTCGGAGAAGAATGGGGTTGGTTTTCCCCCCTCCCCATTTGGTGGTTTGCTTGTACTGAGCATGCTCAGTAACACTGCTGAAGCTTCTATTTTCAGTCTGTTCCCCTCATGCTCTCACTCTCTTCCCTCCCCCCATCATGGCATGCACAGGTTGCCCCCTCCCACAAAATCTGAAATGGCGCCCCTGATTACATAGGAAAACTTTCAGCTTAACAGGCCAAATAGGACACACAGACTATTGCTTCATCTGTAATTATTCGGTCAGTGTTGGAGGTTTTTACTCTGCGGATCTGACACTGAGGGCACATCTACACTATGAGATAAGGTCAAATCTAACAGGATCAGTATCTGGACACCTGATGCTGAAAAGGCAAAGGGCTGTGTTCTCACTATGGACAAGAATTGAATGTTCCCCAAAGTAGTACATCCACATTACAGAGCCTGCCGTCAACTCAGAGAACGAGGAGGCACCATGGGTAGGTTGGCAGTCTGGCCTATGCTTCTGGTGTCATCTGGGTACAAAAAACCAGCAGCGGGTGGTTAGAGGGGCTCATGTCAGCTGTGTTCCATTAGGCACTCCTCTAGTCCCTCCTCCCTCATATGAGATAAAGGATACACGGTGTGCTTGTGCCTTTTTGTGCCCTCATTGCCCACATGGATGCCAGAGCATTGCAGCCATGTAGCCAGGTGTGTTGGATGGCATTGGCATGCTCATGTCTCTCATGTGCCTAATGGCACTATACTTCGAGAGTGCCTGCATGTTGCTCCACCAGGAAGAGGAGGAGGATGATCCACTGTGTGGCACAAAGGCTCCACTGAACATCACTGGTCAATCCCCTGGACAAAGCCAGTCCTGGTATCAGAAGACAAGCTCAGACTGGTGGGACCACATTGTCATGCAGAGATGGGAAGACCAGCAGTGGCTGCAGAACTTCTGCAAGTTGAAGGCCACATTCCTGGAACTCTGTGAATGGCTCACCCCTGCCTTGAGGTGCCAGGATATTCTGCATGATCATGCAGAAGTGCATGGAAGTTGCCCTCTGGAAACTTGCCATGCCAGACAGCTACTGCTCAGTCAGGAACCAGTTTGGAGTCGGGAAATTGACAGTCAAGGCTGTTGTCATACAATTTGCCAAGGCCATCAACAACATCCTGTTACCAAGGGACATGGCTCTGGGGAATGTGGACAACATTGTGGAGGGCTTTGTCACTATGGGCTTCCCTAACTGTGGTTGAGAGATGTACTCTGAGGCATAGTGTTTGGGGGCCAAGATGGGGATGTGTGTTTCATCTATCAGCAGCAAGGAGTACTTCTTCATGGTGCTGCAGGTGCTTATGGCTCACAAGGGCCATTTCACCAACATTAACATGGCATGGTCGGGAAACATTCACGATGTGTACATTTTTTGGAACTTCTGCCTCTTCTGAAAGATGCATGACGGAACTTTTTCCCCCAAATGGAACATCAGTGTCAGAAAGATGGATATGTCCATCATGATCCTGAGTGACCCAGCCTACCCCTTGCCTATCCAGGCAGATCACCGCACACTCCATGACAGCAGTCATGGTGGAGAACATCAGCTCATGCTGGCACTCGAGCTGCTCCCAGGCGGTGCTCTGTAGCCTGTTCCTACCGCTCTGCCTGGATCTCTGCCACAAGGGTGTGCAGGCAGTCCATTTTCTCCCTGAACATCTCCTCCCTTGTGCGTTTGCGCCTGCATATCTGAGCCATGAGGGCAGATGCTGTGGGAGGTATAGGATGAACCAAGCTGGCAGCTGGCCCAGCTGCAAAGAAAAGTTACAAGGACAGACTTTACAGCAGATACATTGTGTGAAGCCTAATCCTAATCAATTAGTACACCGAAGATCTCTGGCAGAAAGGGATCTAGGGGTTATAGTGGACCACACACTAAATATAAGTCAACAGTGTGATGCTGTTGCAAAAAAAGCAATAGAGAAGTGTTCTGTGCAAGGCCAAATGTTTGCTTTAAAGTGGACACTTTGCAGCAGGCGCCCAGACATCTCAGGGAAGCATTGGGACACACTCAGTCCAGACCAGGCAGGCAGTCATGGTAAGGAGCCTGCTAGGCCAGAAGCCTGCAGGCAGGAGGAGGGTGATGGCAGAAGGCTGCTTCCTGCTGTGTCCAGCACACGCTGCTTCCCAGGCAGTGCTACTTTCCCAGACAGGCTCTGAGCCTACAGGTGGGAGGTGGGAAGGGAGGGTCGGCTTGCCACTGTGTCACCTGCACACACAAGGTTCATTACATGCAGCTTGCCAGAAAGAGTGCATCTTTTTCTGCCCGTGGGAAGGGGGGGATATGTATGCAGCTCACACAGCACATTCTCCTGGGGAGAGTGCTAACAGGTTCCCCCCTCCTCTTTCCTCCAAGTTTCCAGGAGAGATATCAGTCTTTTCCAAATCACCACAAGTGATCGGGAGTGAATTCTGACTAAATATGGCCATAAACCTGGCCTTTATGCTGCATTGCTTTTTGGTTCCATGCTGCCAGACCACTTACTGGTGGCTTGGTGTGGCAGAGGACAGCATAAGGCTGGCCAGCCCAAGAACTTTATGAAAAGGATTGAGGGGTTTCTTGTGAGAGCTTCAAGGAGCTGTACAGACAAGATGCCTGCTCATCTCCAGATACGTGAACAAGCTGTTCTGGGCCCCCTACAAAGTGTAGGCAGAGAAAAAGCGCACTGCAACTCATACCCCTTTGCCTGAATCCAGCTGTAGTTAGAGAAAATTTGTGAACTCATGAGACATATGAGTGCCTAATATAGTGAATGCTAGTGGGAAGGGGGTAGGTTTAGAAGATAAAATAAAAAAAGAACAAGTTAAAAAACACTTAGAAAAGTTAGATGTCTGCAAGTCACCAGGGCCTGATGAAATGCTTCCTAGAATACTCAAGGAGCTGATAGAGGAGGTATCTGAGCCTTTAGCGATCATCTTTGGAAAATCATGGAAGACAGGACAGATTCCAGAAGATTGGAAAAGGGGAAATATAGTGCCCATCTATAAAAAGGCAAATAAAAACAACTACAGACCAGTCAGTTTAACTTCTATGCCAGGAAAAATAATAGAGCAAGTAATTAAGGAAATCATCTGCAAACACTTGGAAGTTAATAAGGTGATAGGGAACAGCCAGCATGGACTTGTAAAGAACAAATCATGTCAAACCAATCTGATAGCTTTCTTTGATAGGATAACGAGTCTTGTGGCTAAGGGAGAAGTGGTGGATGTGGTATGCCTAGATGTTAGTAAGGCATTTGATACGGTCTTGCATGATATTCTTATCAATAAACTAGGCAAATACAACTTAGATGGGGCTACTATAAGGTGGGTGCATAACTGGCTGGATAAAGGTTCCCAGAGAGTAGTTATTAATGGTTCACAATCCTACTGGAAAGGTATAACAAGTGGGGTTCCACAGGGGTCTGTTTTAGGACTGGTTCTGTTCAATATCTTCATCAACAATTTAGATATCGGCATAGAGAGTATGCTTATTAAGTTTGCAGATGATACCAAGCTGGGAGGGGTTGCAACTAATCTGGAGGCTAGGGTCATAATTCAAAATGATCTGGACAAATTGGAGAAATGGTCTGAGGTAAACAGGATGAAATTTAATAAGGACAAATGCAAAGTGCTCCACTGAGGAAGGAACAATCAGTTTCACACATACAGAATGGGAAGCGACTGTCTAGGAAGGAGTACAGCAGAAAGGGATCTAGGGGTTGTAGTGGACCACACGCTAAATATAAGTCAACAGTGTGATGCTGTTGCAAAAAAAGCAAACATGATTCTGGGATGCATTAACAGGTGTGTTGTGAGCAAGACACAAGAAGTCATTCTTCCGCTCTACTCTGCGCTCATTAGGCCTCAGTTGGAGTATTGTGTCCAGTTCTGGGCACCACATTTCAAGAAAGACGTGGAGAAATTGGAGAAGGTTCAGAGAAGAGCAACAAGAATGATTAAAGGTCTAGAGAACATAACCTATGAAGGAAGATTGAAAGAATTGGGCTTGTTTAGTTTGGAAAAGAGATGATTGAGAGGGGACGTGATAGCAGTTTTCAGGTATCTAAAAGGAAGTCACAAGGAGGAGGGAGAAAACTTGTTCTTCCTGGCCTCTGAGGATAGAATAAGGAGCAATTGGCTTAAACTGCAGCAAGGGAGGTTTAGGTTGGACATTAGGAAAAAGTTCCTAACTGTCAGGGTAGTCAAACACTGGAATAAATTGCCTAGGGAGGTTGTGGAATCTCTGTCTCTGGAGATATTTAAGAATAGGTTAGATAAATGTCTATCAGGGATGGTCTACACAGTACTGGGTCCTGCCATGAGGGCAGGGGACTGGACTCAATGACCTCTCGAGGTCCCTTCCAGTCCTAGTATTCTATGTTTCTATGATTCTATGACATGCCCTCTCTGGGCTTGTCTACGGCCTGGGAGATGTTCTGGGAGGACAGGACTGTCTACAGAGTCAAGACCAGCTCATGGCTCTCAGGCATGGTTGGCTGGCTATGAACCTCCTCCTCCTCCTCATGCCCCTCTGCTACCCAGTTCTCCCGCAGACTGATATCTTGTTTGGACTGGATGACCACAATGGGAGAGCTGGCTAGGGTCCCCTGCCCCCCCCAACATGAACTGCATCCAGCTGGTCAAAGAGGTGGCAGGTGTGAGGTGCCACCCCAGAGCACCTGCTCTCCTCTTGGCCTTATGATAAGACTGACTCAGCTCCTTGATTTTTCACCTGGCACTGTTGGGCGTTCCAGGAATATTGTTTCGCTCGTACTGCTGGGCATCCCTGGAATATCCTTTCACTGTGAGGCATTTTGCAATCCTTCCACAGATCTTGGCTTTCCTTTTGCTGGTTTGGAGTTCATGCAAGATGGTGTCATCCCCCCACACACTGATGAAATCCAGGATCTCCTTGACAATCCAGGCTGGTGCCTTTCTGTGCCCCTGGGACATAGAAGCTGTGGGAGCAGAAGTACTTGCTGTTATTGCAGTGTCTGATGGATAGTTGGAGGAACGCATGTCCTCATGTCCTGTGGTGTGCTGCTTGCTCGCAATGGGCTCACAATGCTGGCCATGTGGGACAGGGCATTCAACTGTTCCTGGGGCTTTTTGAACTCAACAGGAGAGCAGTAGAAGTGGAAGTGCTGGCCAGCGTAGTCATAGCGGACAGCTGTGGGCCTTCCAGAAGCCAATTGTGCTGAAATTCGGGCAATGCTATGTCTACACTACTGTTATTTCAACCTGGGAATAGTGTTACTCCTGGTGAAAAGCTGGAGTACAGACACTGACCTCCACGGCCCCTAAGGGTGGCTCAACTGGGTAGTGTGGATGTATCACTTAGGAAATCCACCATGGGCAGCTAAATTCCATATGAAGTCCTAGTGTAGACCAGGCCTGAAGGAGATTACCAGCACCAGGGCAGAACTCAGCCTCAGGATTGGGTTTCCTACCCTGACGTTTTTTAAAGAGCAGGAGACATTTGATAAAGGCAATTAGATAAGAGTGTGTGAAGCAGGCAGTTTGAAGTAGCAGTTAGAAATGATAAACTGGGATGGGCAGTTTGAATTGGGTGATGCTAAAAACTTAAGTGTGGTGAGGACAGGAGAGACAGAGGACACAGACAAGAAATGTCTATATGAAGAAGCACAGAAGGGCCAAAGCCAAAGAAAAAGCCAGAAGAACCAGGGCACAGAAAAAAACACAGACCAAGAAACCATTTACAAAGGTGAGTGTGCCTCTTGCTAACCTCCCTCACTGCACAGAGAGTATGAAGAGGTTTCAGAAGCTGATAAAAATCATTATGAAAGATGTATGTTTTCATGAGAGCTTTGCAATTTCCTAAGTCAGAGAAAGAAAAGAGCTACCAGGCCATCTACTCCATCCCAATGGATGAGCACCAATCCTGTCAATGCAGGATTGGTGCTCATAGCTGATTTTCTGGCACTTTGTCCAGTCTAGTTTTAATGACTGGCATTATTACCTGCATTAGATCCTAGAGTTCTAGCCAGAGATCAGGGTCCACTGTGTTAGTTGCTGTACAAACACAGAGTGAGAGGCAATCCTTGCCCAGAATAATGGTGCTCCAACTGTCATGCCAAATAGACCAAATATTTGTCCGTAATGTGATGGATAACGCCTCTCCTTTTTTCCTTTCATAGTCCAGAAAAACTTTGAAAAGCAGGCAAAGTTCCTCTCCCCTGCTGCTTGTTCTTTGAATTGCAGGTGCCAAGTCTCTTCTTCATCCTTTGGTCAATTTGCTTCTTTGACGGGCTCAATCACTTTGTTTACCTTAGCTGCAAATGTATTTCATTGTTCTTTGATTGCAATCAAGCCATGCTGTTTTCTCCTCTGCCTGTTAGGCGTGATCCATGCAGATAGATGAACCCACACTCCTTTGACTAGGGCAGACTTGGATATCAACTGTTTCTGCAACACATTTTAAGAACATCATTCCAGCAACATTCATAACTCTTTATACACAACCTATACTGACATCACACAGTGATATTGATGACCAGCATCTCTCCAGTTTTTATATGATCGATAAGATAATTGTGCCCTTTGTTGAGTCCCAGGGGCTCTTTTCTAGTCAATAAGTTGTGCTGCAGATAAGTTTTCTCCAGACTCTGGACTTCAGAAAAGCAGGATTTGACTCCCTCAGGGAACTGATGAGCAGGATCCCTGGGATGTTAACAGGAAGGGGAAAGGAATACAGGAGAGTTGGATGTATTTTAAAGAAGCCTTATTGAAGACACAGGAACAAACCATCTAGATGTGCAGTAAGAAAAGCAAATATGGTAGGTGACCAGCTTGACTTAACAGTGAAATCTTTGGTGAGCTTAAACACAAGAAGGAATGTTAGAAAAAGTGGAAACATGGACAGAAGACTAGGAAAGCATATAAATACTCGAGCAGGAAGGCCAAAACACAATTGGAATTGCAGCTAGCAAGGGATGTGAAAGGTGATGGCAAATGACAGAACAAGATGCAAACATCTTAAGTTGGGGAAGTCTAGGTTGGATATTAGAAAAAACTATTTCACTAGGAGGGTGCGGAAGCACTGGAATGGGTTACCTAGGGAGGTGGTGGAATCACCATCCTGAGAGGTTTTTAAATCCCGGCTTGATACAGCCCTGGCTGGGATGATTTAGTTAGGGTTGGTCCTGATTTGGGCAGGGGATTGGACTCGATGACCTCCTGAGGTCTCTTCCAATCCTATTATTCTAATTCAGAAACTTTTCTAAAATCTAGATATGTTAGAATTACAAAATTAATGGAGTAAAGAGCACACAGTAGATCTATCAATAAAGAAGTAAAGTTTGTTGGACTTAATTTATTCTTTAATCTTTAAATATCCCTTGCATGCAATTGCTCATAGGTACACCATTCTCTAGGAATTTACAGATGTTTTTCTTTTATAATGTTAATGCTCCTGTATCCTAAGGGTTGAAAACAGACTTTTATTGGCAATAATTGCAAAGAACATTCTTCTCTTCTTTGAAGTACAGTACCAGATTTACATTTTCCCCAATCCTCTGTTACAACCCCATTTTTCTGTAATGTTTAATGATTGTTAATAGTGGAGACATAAATTAGATGGCTGGTGTTTTAGGTAGGATATTTAAAAAGATTCCATTGCTTTCAGTTGGCTCACTTATGATATTAAGCCACAGGCTGTGCAAATGAAAGGTGCACAAACCTAATGACAGTTCCTGGAAGCATTGTGCCAAAGGCAGGCACTAGAACAGGACTCTAAGGGGAAAAGGGACACAGATTAACTAGTAATCCAAGATGACCATGATAGGTGCTGTTCTATAGCAAACTGCAGAAGGAAAGCATGAGCAACAAGAATCTTACATAGTAATCCCCAGATAAGATTATGTTAGCATACGACTCTGAGCTCTGAGCCCACATACTGCAGATTTCCTAGAAATTTCTGCTGTTTCCCTGTTTTCAATGTTCCAATGTCAGAGCAACCTCTCTCCCCAGCCAAGGGGTATTGAAAGAGTTACTCAGTATGGAAGGATTTCATTAAAAGTAATAGGATGGTGGCTCCCCGACATTTGTTCTTCCTGCATATGAAGCAGGCAAATTAGGAGTTTTCACTTCAGGACTTTTCTCCTGATCCTTTTGGTGGGTGTTACTGAAAGTGACAGTGCGGGTTTAGCCTCCCAATACTGGACATCACAAAGGCAGAGACCATCCAAAAAGGCCCTTTACTGCTGCATTGCTCCCAGGTACCCTGTTCTTCTCTCCATTCCCATGACACTATGGAGGAGTCAACACTGCTCCATTTTTCTGAAATAATGGCTATTGGTTTAGAACGAGTAGTGCTATGAGACAAGGAGATCCAATATCACCAAGTATCTTCATCATACACCTAGAGAGAGCGATGGACAAGATCAAGGAAGATGTAGAAGGGATATCGGTGCATGGGATGAGAATTAACAACTTGAGGTTCACGGATTATATAGTTATCATTGAGAAAGATGAAAAGAAGTTAGCGAGAATGGTGCAGGTGCTAAATGAGGAAGGGAAGCAGTATGGACTGATTATGAATATCGATAAAATGAAGACAATGGTATTTGGAGATAAGGAACTAGGTAGGAAGATCAGTATAGATGGGATCGGACTAGAGAACTAGAGAAGTTCACGTATTTGGGGAGCAACATGACGTATGAGCTAGACTGTAAGAAGGAAATAGTGACTAGAATAGCGAAAGCAAGAGTGAGTTTGAAGGTGATGGTAAGATCTGGAAAAGTAAAGCGATTAGCTTAGGAATGAAGCTGAGCATCCTGAAAACGTGTGTATTTAGCAGCACATTGTATGGATGTAAGACATGGGTGATAACGAAAGATTTGAAGAGAAGGATATTGGTGTTCGAGAGGAGTTGTTATAGAAAAATTCTGAGAATAGGATGGATGCAGAAGGTTACCAGTGAGGAATTATATAGGAAGATACAACCGAAAGAGAACCTACTGCAGAAGGTTATACAACGGAAGTTACAGCTATTCAGGTATATCTGCAGAATGAACGACAAGCGAAAAGTTAAAACCTTGGTATTTGGCATAATGGATGGTCTGAATAGGAGAGGCAGACCCCACAGAGAATGGGTAGATGATATAGTAGATTGGTGCGGAGCTAGTCTACAGAAACTAAGCCACTCCACATTGAACAGGGAGAGATGGAAGAAAATAGTGAGGGAGGCATCGGACACCAACAGGCGCTGAGCCCGTGGTTGTTGTTGATGGTGATGATGATGGTGATGATGATGATTCTGGAAAAACAATTCTAGCGCCAACACAACAATTGTGTTATTTCGAAACAAAAAATTGAAATAACAGAGGGCTTCTACTGACATTGGTAAACCTCATTCCACAAGTAATAATGCTTCTTCCCACCCTGGCCATCAAATCTTGCCACTCCCTGGTGGACATCTGGCACAACCACCACCCAGATGACACCACCACCTTTATCTACGACCGGGTGGGGGACGATCGGTCATGCCACTCCCGGTTGGACCGAATTTATCTATCTCAATTCCACTATCTAGCACAAGCCCACTCCTCCAGCGGCCATCCGGCCCCATTCAGGGACCACCATTTGGTGGTTGTGAAGGTCTCTCTAAGTGTGGAGAGGCTGGGGCCGGCCTACTGGCACTTTAATAATAGCCTGCTGGAGGACGTGGGCTTTGTGGCGTCCTTCCAGGAGTTCTGGCTGGCCTGGTAGGGGCAGCGGCCCACCTTCCCCTCAGCACGGTGATGGTGGGACGTGAGGAAGGTGCACGCCCAGCTCTTCTGACATGACTACTCCCGGGGGGGCCAGCGGGTGGAGGGATGTGGCAATAGAACAGTTGGAGTGGGAGGTTTTGAAGCTTGAGAGGCGTCTGGTATCTGACCCTGAGGATCCACCCCTTTGCAAGGAGTACTGGAGAAGCGGGAGGAACTCCAGGTCTCTAGGACCACCAGGCCCGGGGTGCCTTTGTTCAATCCCGCATCCGTCTCCTTCGGGAGATGGATTGCGGCTCCCGCTTCTTCTATGCTCTGGAGAAAAAAGGGTGGGTAACAAGCACGTCACCTGCCTTTTGGTGGAGGATGGTACCCCCCTCACAGATCTGGAAGAGATGCGTGGCCTTCTATGCCAGTTTGTTCTCCCCGGATCCGACCAAAGCCGACATCTGCAGGGACCGAACTCCTGACAGTCAGCGAGGGCGACCAAGACCAGCTAGAGCTGCCTCTCACTCTGGCCAAGTTCTCGGAAGCCATCCGTCTCATGCCCACCAACAGACCCCCGGGCATGGACGGCTGACCGTGGAGTTCTACCATGTGTTCTGGGACATCCTCGGCCCAGACCTCGTCACTGTCTGGGCCGAGTCCTTGGAAAGTGGGGTCCTCCCTCTGTTGTGCAGGTGAGCTGTGCTCGCCTTGCTACCGAAGAAGGGGGACCTCAGCGACCTTCGGAACTGGTGTCCCGTCTCGCTCCTCAGCATGGACTCCAAGGTCATAACGAAAGCCATCTCGCTGCGGCTGCAGTCTGTGCTCGCGGATGTGATCCATCCCAACCAGACCTACACCGTCCCGGGCCATAACATCTTCGATAATCTGTACTTGGTCCGGGATCTCTTGGACCTTGAGTGTAGGGACTGTCTGTCGTTCACCCTTCTGTCCCTGGACCAGGAGAAGGCATTCGACAGGGTGGACCACAGGTATCTCCTGGGCACTCCATAGGCCTTCGGCTTCGGGCCCTGTTTTGTGGGTTATCTCTGGGTGCTGTAAGCCCTCGAGGAGTGTTTGGTCAGGCTCAACTGGACCCTGACCGAGCCAGTCAGCTTTGGGTGGGGAGTACGTCAAGGGTGTCTGCTGTCGGGCCAGCTGTATGCTCTGGTGATTGAGCCCTTCCTCTGTCTCCTCCATGGGAGGTTGACAGGGTTGGTGCTTCGAGAGCCGGAGCTGTGGCTGCTCCTGTCGGCGTACACCGATGACATGCTCCTCGTGGTCCAGGACTGAGGCAACCTGGTGTGGATGGAGGCCTGTCAAGCCGTTTACTTGGTGACCTCCTCTGCCTGGGTCAACTGGGTCAAGAGCTCTGGCCTGGTGGTCGAGGACGGGTGGCAGGCAGGCTCTCTCCCACCCGTGCTTCAGGCCATCTGGTGGAGCGTGGGTCCTGTGCTCTATCTGGGCGTCTTTTTATCCACCATGCATCCTTCTCTGCTGGAGAACTAGCAAGGTGTGGAGGCCAGGGTGGGTGAGCGGCTGCAGAGATGGACAGGTCTGCTCCAGTGTCTCTCCCTGCATGGAGGGCACTGGTGCTGAACCAACTAATCCTGTCCATGCTCTGGCACCGGCTCGACACCCTGAGCCTGGCCCCGGAGGTTCTGGCTCCAGATGATAGCCCTGGAGTTCTTCTGGACAGGAATGCACTGGGTCTCTGCAGGGGTCTTGTGTCCTCCCCTGGAGGAGAGGGGCCAGGGCCTGGTCTGTATGTGCAGCCAGGTCCAGACCTTCCACGTCCAGGCCCTGCAGAGACTTCTGTATAGTGCAGGTAGTCCAGCTTGGAGCACTTTGACGCATGCCTTCCTCCTCTGCCTCCGAGGGCTCCTATACAACCTGCAGCTCTTTTTTATTCACCTGAGGGGTCTTCCACGAGACCTCTCAGAGCTGCTGGAGTTCTATCAGGAACTCCTCCAGGCCTGGAAGCTGTTTTCAGCAACCGGGTCCGTTGTGGCCACCGAGGGAGCAGACCTCCTCGCAGAGCCCCTGCTCCACAATCCAGCCTTGTGCGTGCAGGTGGCAGAGTCACCCTTGATGTGCCGGAGGCTGATCCTGGCAGAAACCAAGGTTGGAGACCTCCTGGACTATGACAGGAGGGACTGGGTCAATCCCCGAGTGCTCACTCAGCACATGGGGCTCTCCACCCCCGAACCCTCCTGTGCATACTCCAGGAGGTGAAGGCAGCTTTGTCACAGCCCGCTCTCGATTTCCTGCAGTGAGCCCTGAAAGAGGGCATGCCCTGCCCCCCCCCACTGCAAGCCCTCCAGCCCTTTTTCTTGGGCCCCTGTTCCATAGGCCACCCCAGCTTCCCCAACCCTGGACCCCCAGCCAGCTGCCAGATTTGCAGCCGGTTTGTTTTCGAACTGCACCTAGGGGTTCTGTACATGCTTGTGTTCCACACACTGCATTTCCTCACTCTCGTGTACTGCCCCGACACTAAGTGGCAGGACTACCTACGACCAGTTTAGGGTGGGGAACTCTACCCTAATTCCATGGCCCATTGGGGACATCAGTTGGTGGCTCCTTCACAGAGCCGTGAGCACGGGCCTGTACCTAGCGAGGTTCACCCCCATCCCAGATACCTGCCCCTTTTGCGGTGCGAGGGAAAACTTGGTGCATGCGTACCTAGAATGTGCCAGGTTGTAGCCCCTATTCTGGCTCCTCCAGAACCTCTTATTGAGATTCTGACTGCACTTTTCCCCTCACCTTTTTATTTATGCACACCCCATCCGTGGCCCCACAAAGTCGCGAGACCTCCTCGTCAACCTCCTCCTGGACCTGGTGAAAGCTGCAATCTATAACACCAGGAGGAGGATGCTAAACAAGTGGGTGCTTTGCAACTGTGGGGCCTATTTTTGTTCCTCCCTGATCTCACGCATCCGGGCAGAGTTACTCTGGGTGGCATCCACTGGCTCCCTGGACAACTTCGAGGAGCAGTGGGCACTATCTGTGGTTCTCTGCTTGGTGTCCCTGTCCACTTCCCTTGTTTTGAACCTTTGACCCACACACTGAGACCTTTTTTTCATTATTTGTCCCCTGAAATCAGTTGGGCCTGGGTATAGTCGTCCTTCCCACAAGACTGGGGGAGGGGCTTTAGAAGTGGGTGGGCTAGCACCCGCCCTCTCCCTGGTTCCAAATAGTGCCCCTCTATGTCCCCCATGAAAAATTATTGCCTACCCCTGGTCTACAGAGAAAGAAGTTGTGGGATCTGGGCTTATGTGATAAAAATATTTACTCACATGCAGGTTAAGAGTTAAATTACTTAAATGAGACTCCTCGTTGGAGGAGTGCTGGAAGGTTTGAGCTCTTATAATGAAGCTCAATGTATTGTGAAGCTTTATAACAGCAAATATTGTATTTCAAATAACTGCTTGCATTTCCTTACACTAAACCTCTCCCTATGTTTAACGTAGAACCATTAATTTGTGTTCTTTTGTTTGAAAAATGTAACAGAAACCTAACAGCTCCTTTTATATATTTTAAGCAAGCCATCAGCCTAAGAAATATTATGCTGTAATGTGGGAGTTCACAACTGCAGATACCGTGCCACCACAACACAGAATTCTATGGGCTGGCAGAAGCCCTGGGTAGATGTTCAAATACCAGTGTGATGAACACAAATGCCCAATGTGATGAACAGATGGATGAATCAGCTCTTGTGCAGAGAACTAGGATTTATTACATAAACTACTCTCACGAGATAGACATAGTTAGATAAGACCAGGGTGATTAACTATTTCAACAAAATACCAAGAGAAGCAGTGGATTCTCTATCCCATGAAATCTTCTGATCACACTGGCTGCCTTTGGACTCAATACAGGAGTAACTGGATGAAATTCTATGGGCTAGGTTACACAGGAGGTCAGACTAGACATGCATGTGGTTTCTTCTAGACTTAAAATCTCTCAATCTGAGTTGCAAATGTAATTTGAACACCTTCCTGACTGGCAAGTCCATGACACCGCTGGTAATGTCTGTTATTGTCAAACTGTTCTCACAGTTACATAGTTTTTCAAATATTTAACCTAAAGTTTCCTGGCTACAGCTCAGTGGGAAAACTTATTGCTTCTGTCCCTCCTAGCTGACTAATGTGACTATGTGCCTTCATGTCTTGGTAGGAAAGATGATGGTACTGTATCTCCCACTATCTTGTGTTCTCTTAACAAATACATCTATGTTAGAGATGGAACCAAGTCTCCAAATTCAGATCTGGATTTGGCTCTGAGCCCGAACTTCTCTGAAGTTTGCGGAGCGTGTCTCAGTTTGGCCTGTTATAGAGATTTTGGGGGGAAGTGGGAGGTGGATTTCCCTTAAGTCTGCTTTCTGCTGGTTTCATTGTAGCCTTGGTTGCACAGGGCCAGCGCAGCAGCTCCTAGACACTAAGGCTGCGTCTAGACTAGCATGAATTTGCGCAAATGCTTTTAACGGAAAAGTTTTCCGTTAAAAGTATTTGCGCAAGAGAGCGTCTAGATTGGCATGGACGCTTTTCCGCAAAAGCACTTTTTGCGCAAAAGCGTCTGTGGCCAATCTAGACGCGTTTTTGCGCAAGAAAGCCCCGATCGCCATTTTAGCCATCGGGGCTTTTTTGCGCAAAACAAAACTGAGCTGTCTACACTGGCCCTTTTGCACAAAAGGTTTTGCGCAAAAGGACTTTTGCCCGAATGGGAGCGTCAAAGTATTTGTGCAAGAAGCACTGATTTCTTACATTAGAACATCAGTGCTCTTGCGCAAATTCAAGCGGCCAGTGTAGACAGCTGGCAAGTTTTTGCGCAAAAGCGCCTGCTTTTGCAGAAAAACTGGCCAGTCTAGACACAGCCTAAGGCTACATCTACACTATAAGTTTTCTCAGCAAAAAATATGCTAATGAGGAACTCATTTGCATGAGTCGAGATCTCATTTGCATATTCTCTGCTGATCTGTTTTTTTTGCTAGGGGTTTTTGTGCAAAAACAAGCAATGTAGACATTTTCTTTTTGTGCAAAACCCCCTTTTTCCTCAAGATCCTTATGCCCTAAAAAAGGAGGTATACCGATCTTGTGGAAAAAGGAGTTTTTGCACAAAAAGAAAAAGTCCACACTGCTTGTTTTTGCGCAAAAACCCTTAGCGAAAAAACGGATCGGCAGAAAATTTGCAAATGAGATTGCGACTCATGCAAATGAGTACCTCATTAGCATATTTTTTGCCGAGAAAACTCGTAGTTTAGACATAGCCTAAGGGTGCATCTATACAGCAGGGCTTAACTTGAAATAAGCTACGCAAATTGAGCTACGTCAATTGTGTAGCTTATTTCAAAATAAACAGGGAGCATCTACATGGTACTTATTTTGAAATAGAGCACTCTTCCTCCGACTTCCCTTATTCCTCGTATAATGAGGGTTATAGGAGTTGGAATAAGAAGTCCTCCAGCTTGATAGTATTTCAACATTATTTTGAAATAACTGCCTGCTGTGTAAACGAGGACTAAGTTATTTTGAAATAACGCTAGTTATTCCAAAATAATGTTGCTATGTAGATGTACCCTTATTGCCCACACAATAGGGATATAGCTAGAAGAGCTGCTACAGCTGCCTGGTACCCAGCTGCCAAAACAGCTGCTTTGTTCCTTAGGCCACATCTACACTATGAGATGAGGTTGAATCTATTATGGTCGATGTCTGGTCACCCGATTTTCCAAAGTCAAAGATTCAGGTCCCCACTGTGGGGAAGAATTCAATGTAGTCTGAAGTAGTGGGTCCCCATTAGAGAGCCTGCCATTGACTTTGAGAGTGATGAATCTTTGAGAGTGATGGGTAGCTATCCCACAGTGCCTGTGCTGCTTTGCATTCTGAGTTATGCTCCTGGTGCACTCTAGGACCAAAACATTGCAGTGGGTAGTTATGGATTCACATCATCAGCAACCCATAATGTACTCGACTACTTCCTCCCCACTTTGCTTGAGATCAATGGGAAATGGTCTTTTTGAACCTTTTTTGGCCCTAGGGACCCATGCAGATGCAGCACAAGCATGGGTCCCATTTTGCATCAAACCATTGTGATGGTGATGTCTGCTTTGATGCACCTAATGATTCAGTATGTTGTCCGCCAGTATGTTGTCCGCCAGGAAGAGGATGAGAACAAATCTTGGGATCCCATGTACAGGCAACCCTTGTGCCGATGGAAACGCAGCCACCAGCCAATCCTCTGGACACAGTGGAATGCCAGTTCTGATGCCATAAGACAAGCACAGACTGAAGGGACTGCATAGGGCTGCAGGTATGGGAGGATCAGCAATGGATGCAAAACTTCCAAATGCGCAAAGCCACTTTCTTGGAACTTTGTGAATGGCTCTTCTTTACCCTTAAGTGCAAGAATATCAGAATGAGACCTGCTCTGACTATGGAGAAGCATGTGGCAATTGTTTTGTGGAAACTTGCAACACCAGACAACTACCAGTCTGGAATCAGTTTGGGGTAGGGAAATCTACAGTTGGGTCTGTAGTTATACAAATAGCCAAAGGCAATCAATATTATTCTGCTATGGAGGGTTGTGATTCTGGGGAAATGTGGATACCGCAGTGGATGGCTTTGCTGAGATGGGGTTCCCTAACTGTGCACATCCCTATCGTGGCCCTTAGCCACCTTGCCAAGGAGTACATATACTACAAGGAGTACTTCTTGATGGCCCTTGTGATCCACCAGCACCATTTCACTGACATCAACATGGGATGGTGGGGAAAGGTGCATGATGCACATATCTTTAGGCACTCCTGCCTCTTCAGAAAGATGCACTCTGGAACTTTCTTCCCAGACTGGAAAATC
The DNA here is from genome assembly GCA_032595735.1 of Pelochelys cantorii. Classification (NCBI taxonomy): domain Eukaryota; kingdom Metazoa; phylum Chordata; order Testudines; family Trionychidae; genus Pelochelys; species Pelochelys cantorii. The sequence goes on along the minus strand of CM064339.1, from coordinate 6,515,563 downwards.
AGAATGTGAGAGGTGGAAATGCCAATAGTGATCCTTGGTGACCCAGCCTACCCCTGTCTCCCATGACTCATGAAGCCACACACGGGCAGCCTAGATCACAATAAGGAGCAAATCAACTATAGGCTGAGCAAATGCAGAATGGTGGTGGAATGTGCTTTTGGGTGTTTAAAGGGAAGGTTTAGGAGTCTCTTAACTAGGCTGGACCTTGGTGAACACAACATTTGTTTTGTGGTGGCAGCCTGTGGTGTGCTTCATAATCTTTGTGAGAGCAAGGGGGAAAGTTATCTGTCAAAGCAGGGAACTGAAGCAGAGCACCTAGCCAGAAACCAGGGTGATGAGAAGAACACAGCACGGGGTAGTGCAAATCAGAGAGGCTTTGAAAGAAAGTTTTATGAATGGCCAGTTTTGAGAGTCACACACCTTGCTCTCAACGAGGTGAACCTGCATTCCCTGTGTTTGCCTGTTATCCCCCACCTTACCCCTTCACTACAAGCAATAAAGAGACTGTTCTTCAGAGATCATGCATTTTTATTTAGGGAACACAGTGGGGGAAGAAAAGAAGCCCATGGTGGGAACCCAGTGGGGGACCTCAAATGTGAGAAGAACAGTCTTTTGCTTGCTGAAACCTAGAGGCTGAGTGTGAGATTGCCCTGGAGTTCTCCTCCACCTATGTCCTGGGGCCTCTGGGGGGAGGAGGCTAGGGAACTGGGGGAAGAGGAAAAGTTATTTTGCATGGGGTGGAGAGGTTTTTTGGGGGTGAGTTCTTCTCCAGGCACACCACCAGGCACTCTATCACTGCTGTCAGGGAGGCAAATATATTCTCCTGTTGCATTGCCTGCAGCTCCCTGCACAGTCTTCTCTCCTACTATTCCACCACCCAGTCCTGGCATTCTGCCCACATCTCCTCCAGGAGCATGTTTCTCCACTCCATTTGCTCCTTATACATATCTTCCCTTGTCCGTTTTCGCTTGCAGATCTGTGCAACATAGACAGCTGCAGGAACTGGGTGAGTATGCAGTGAGCTGCCTGCTATTCCCATTGTAACGAACATTTACAGGAGCACACATTACAGGAGATTTCATTGTATTAACCCTAACTCTAATCTGTTAATATACAGTGAAGGTCTCCGTAAAAACAATGGAAACGTGTTCTGTGCAAGGCCAAAGTTTTGCTTTAAAGTAGCCACTGTACAGCAGGTACACAGCAGAGTTCTCAAGGCAACCTCCAGACTCACACGGAGGCAGGTATGGCAAGGGGCCTTCCGGGACATGATCCTGCAGGCGGGAGGGGGAGATCGTGTCTGGCGCGCATGGCTTTCTAGGAGAGAGAAGCCACTGTGCCCCACCGGCATGACCAGACACCGAGTGCTATTTCCCATCCCACAGGAGCCTGCAGGCAGGAGGACAGGAGAGATTGGGGAGGTGCCAGAGGCTGAAGCCATGCTAGCAGCAGAGGCTAGCTTCCCTTCCTCTTTCATCTAGGCTACCATGCTAGATAGCAGTCTTCTCTGGATCACAGAGAGTGATGGGGAACTGATGCTGACTGAATGTGGCCATAAACCTGGGCCTTGTGTTGCAATGATGCCAGACCATTTACTATTGGCTTGGCATGAGAAGGTGTCCTACCGTGGAGGACAGAATAAGGTGGGACTCCCCAGGAACCCTGTGAGAAGGATCGAAGAGTTCCTATCTGAGAACTTCATGAAGATGTGCAGGGCGGATTCCCGCTTCATCTCCAGACATGTTTACAAGTTGTTCCAGGCCCCCCCTCACTGTGTAGGCTGTAGTGGAGTGGAGTGGACTGGCCGACCACTGACGCAGAGGAAGAGGAACCCCTCCGGCCGCTATGTTGGGCTGAGCCTGCCCCTGCCCCAGCACCTGACAGGAAGTCAGGGGGCAGGCCCAGGGCTATAAAAGTCCAGCCTCTGGACTCAGTTGGGGCCCAGCCTGCGGAGGAACCAGAGGCCTGCTCAGTGCTCCTGGCCTGGGACTGAAGCTTGGCCTGGGACTTCAACCATCTCTGAGCCAGAGGCCAACTACCTGCTCCCTGCCTGGGAGACTGAGGCTTGGCCCTGGCCTCCGACCATACCAAACCCGGTGGACCCAGAGGGCCAGCCTGATTCCATGCCCCAGCCCATGCCCAGGAACTGGGAGAGACCGCAGCAGCTGCCAAGGCCTGAGGCTTGGCCTGAACCCCTGACAGACCCTGACCCGGACAACCTGCCCAGATGCCTGCCACAGCCTGCACCAGGGAAATGGCTGAGCCCCGTGGACCTGCAAGCAGCAGAGGACTGGACTGGGCCGCCTGGACCCCAGTGGGATGAGACCACCCTGGACTCCTTGACAAAGTAGCCAGAAACCCAGGTACTGGCTGAGGGGGAGAAGGGAAGTGGTTCATGGGTTAGTGGGGGCTATTAAAGGCCCCAAGGCCAGCATGTTTCAGGCTGGAGCCCCCACTGAGCCCGTAGCAGCCTACACTGCTGCTCCTAGGGCCCTGGAAGGGGGTGCAGTGGAATGGGTGGGCCTGTGCCCCAGCCCCCTCCACCCACTTACCGGGTGGCAAGCTCCCCCTCGCCACCACTGCAGGTGTTCAGCCTACACCCCTCCTGAACAAGAAGCCCCCAAACCTGCTGTGGTTGTTGTCTGCCACGTCCTGAACCAGGGCCTGGCCGTGCTCTGTGCACTGACTGTGTTTGTTTGCTGCCACGCCCTGAACCAAGAGGGCCTAGCCTTCCTTATCACTAACTGTGCTGTTGGCCCGCCCTGAACCAGGGCCTGGCCTCTGTACTGACTGTGTTTGCTGCCCAGCCTGAAGCAAGACCCGGGCCCTTGAGACTGCTAACTGTTTATTTGTTGTCCCACCCTGAACCAGGGCTGGGAACCTGAACTCACTGTGTTGTTGGCCCGCCCTGAACCAGGGCCTGGCTTTTGTACTCACTGCATGTGATGCCCTAGTGACTTGGGGCTTTGACTTAAAGGGCCAGTGCAGTGGTGCAGAGTGGCCGCCCACTGACACGGAGGAGGAGGAACCCCTCTAGGAAGCCAAACCGGCTGCAAGGCACAGAGTACACCACATATCACATCCAACTGCCTTCACCCGCTTGTAATAAGAAAAAAATTGTGAACTCACCAGAAGTGCCTTTCCCGGGGTCAGTGATCGATTGGGAGACATCCTCGGAGGAGGAGCCTGGCTCCAACATTATGAAGTTCTTGGCGCTTGCCAATTGCCAGTTGACCATTCTCCTTGTCTCCTTCTCCTCCCCCTCAGCCACCATGCTACTGCCAGGAGTGTCTTGACCAGCTTCCCAAGCCTGACCATGGTATCTGGCTGAGTCCACTCCCTTAGAATCGCATGCAGCTGTTTGTAAACACTGCATGTTTGTGGTGATGCACCAGACCAGTGTTTCTCAACCAGTGGTACGAGTACCTTTAGGGGTGCTTGAGTGAACTCTGGGAGGTACATCAACACAACTGGAATTTGGAGAAAATGGAATTTTTGTTTTAAGTTTTACAGCACTTTATTATTTTTGTACTTTTTACACCCAAAAATGTCATCACCCGTCTGGCTATGATTAATTTGTTTAAACAAATGTATTGAAATAGTAGGAAAAAAATGGTGTGCCTGAAAACTGTAGGTACTGGGAGAACTTTTTTAAGGGGGTACTTATAATTTTTTTTAAAAGGGGTACTTTATAAAAAAAAGGTTGAGAAATACTGTACCAGACCGCCTGCTTGCCTCCTTTGTTTTGTGATAGGACTGATTCAGCTGCTTTATTTTTACTCGGCGCTGCTGGGCATTTCTGGAGCGTCCTTTGGTCACCAGGCAGTTTGTCATCTTCACTTAAATATCAGCATTTCTTTTTGCTGTTTCAGAGCTCTAGAGAATGGATTCCTCTTCCTACACTTCAATGAAGTCCAAGATCTGCACATTCCAAGCTGGTGCTTTTTTGAGCCCCTGGAAACTGGAGTTCATGGGACTTGAAGTATTAGAAGTCATGGCCATGTGTGCTTCTCAGGTGTGCTGCCTGCTCCGAGGTGTGCTCTCAATGCTGACTATATGGGAAATGAAATTCAAACTTTTCCGGGGCTTTATCTGTTCAACTGGAGAGCTGTAGAGGTGCAAGTTCTGGTTAGAGTGGGGCACTGCAGGATGTCTCCCAGAGGCAAGAATGTCGACTTACATTGGGGGGGCCAATTGCACGTTCCGCCTCGGGCCGCTCCTGCTTCTCCCTTATCCACAAGACTTCTATACTATCAAAGAAAGCTATCAGATTGCTTTGACATGATTTGTTTTTTACAAATCCATGCTGGCTGTTACCTATCACCTGATTTTCTTCCAGGTGTTTGCAGATGAGATCCTTAATTACTTGCTCCATTATCTTTCCTGGCACAGACATTAAACTGACTGGTCTGTAGTTTCCTTGGTTGTTCTTATTCCCCTTTTTATAGAGGAGCACTATATTTGCCCTTTTCTGGTCTTCTGGAATCTGTCCTGTCTTCCATGATTTTCCAAAGATGATAGCTAAAGGCTCAGACACTTCCTCTTTCAGCTCCTTGAGCCTTCTAGGATGCATTTTGTCAGGCCCTGGTGACTTGCAGACATCTAACTTTTCTAAGTAATTTTTAACTTGTTTTTATTTTAACTTCTAAGCCTACCCCATTTCCACTAGCATTCATATGTTAGGCATCCCGCCACCTCCATCTTCTTGACGAAAACCGAAACAAAGAAGTCATTAAGCACCTCTGCCATTTCCAAGTTTCCTGTTACTGTTTCTCTCTCCTCACAGAGCAATGGGCCTACCCTGTCCTTGTTCTTCCTCTTGCTCCTAATATACTTGTAGAACATCTTCTTGTTACCTTTTATGCCTCTAGCTAGATTTAGCTCTTTTTGTGCCCTTGCCTTTCTAATCTTGCCCCCTGCATACCTGTGTTGTTTGCTTATATACATCTTTGTAATTTGACCTAGTTTCCACTTTTTGAGACTCCTTTTTGACTTTTAGATCATGTAAGATATCCCGGTTGATCCAAGGTGGTCTCCTACCATACTTTTTATCTTTCCTACCCAGTGGAATAGTTTGCTTTTGGGCCCTTAATAATGTTCCTTTAAAAAAACTGCCAACTCTCTTCAGTTGTTTTTGCTCCTAGTCTTGCTTCCCATGAAACCTTACCTACCAGCTCTCTGAGTTTACTAAAATCTGCCTTCCTGAAATCCACAGTCTCTATATTGCTGTTTTCTTCTACTATTCTTTAGAATCATGAACTCTACGATTTCATGGTCACTTTTTCCCAAGCTGCCTTCCACTGTCAAATTCTCAACCAGTTCTTCCCTAGTTGTTAAAATCAAATCAAGAACAGCTTCCCCCCCAGTACCTTTCTCAACCTTCTGAAATAAAAAAATTGTCTCCAATGCAGCCCAAGAACTTGCTGGACAGTCTGTGCCCTGCTGTGTTAGTTTCCCAACATATGTCTGGATAGTTGAAATCCCCCATCACCACCAAATCCTGTGCTTTGGATGATTTTGTTAGTGGTTTAAAATAGCCTCATCCACTTCATCTGCCTGAGTAGGTGGTCTGTAGTAGACCCCTAGCATGACATCACCCTTATTTTTTATCCCTTTTAACCTATCCCCAGTCCATTCCTTGATTTGATTTTATCAGATAGGGAAGACTGATTAAAATCCAGAAGAGACAAGGATAATGTAGCAGAACTCACCACCCCCCACCTCCGGCATGGGCCATGGACCTACACATGGAGGAGAACTGCCCTGCCCCCCTCCATGGAGAAGTTCCACCCACTGCTGGGTGTCTGCCTCAACTAGGCCCTGCTGACCTTGCAGTTGCCATGGTAAGAGTGGCACATCCCTTGGTTGCTCCCACAAGGCAGGCTGCAGGTTTGGCTGTGCAGGGCCCAGCTGGGCAGAGTGGACTCTTGTGGTGCGAGAGTGGCTGGTACCCTCCCCCTTCCCTGTTAGGTTAGGCTGCCCTGTGTTCAGCAGCAGTGGAAGGAGCCCGCAGGATGCAGGTGAGGGTTTGGGGTCCTTTGGAGCTTTGCACCCACGGGAACTTGGTCTGGGGGGAGGGGTTGAGGCACTTTAGCATCCATGCCCCAGGGTGCCATGGACCAGACCCCCACAGGACCCTGTGCCCAGCAGTGCTGGACACCACAGGGTCACCTAGTCACCCACCCCTGCCTCACTGTGCTGCACCCAGCCTCCCTCCCCCCCATATCCCTGAACCCCCCGAAACCACCCTAACCACAGCCCTATTGCCAGGGGCACCCTGCCCCCATCAACCTGAACCCCCTTGGCCACTCTGCACCCCAGCATTATCTGCAGGCACTCCCAGCCCCCATCTTCCTCTCTCCTTACCAGGCACCCTCCCTCCTGGCTAGGCACCCTACCCCAAGTCTGCTCCTGCATCCACTTTCGTCCTTGCACCTTCCCTCCTGGTCACACATTGCACCCTCCCTTGCTCCTGCTCCGTCCTTCTAGTCAGACACCCTATTCCCAGCTTGCTTCTGTACACTACCTTCCACCCAGACCTTGCAACCTCTCCCCGTTCTGCACCCCACCTCCCTTCCAGATCCTGCCCTTATTTCTATCCCACTCACTGGCAGCCCTGTCCCACACACTGAACCCCTCATTTTTGTCCTCATCCCAGAGCCTAAGGGGGTCTATAAAATTCACTAACTCCAGAACCCCAGAAAAGTTAATCTGGCCTACAGGAAGCCCTGAACCTCAGTCCTCTCTGTGCCTTCCCCTCGCCCCATCGGGCTGGAGCACCAGAGGAGTGAGATGTCTCAGTTGGAGAGCCACATCAGTGAGGGTCGCGGGGGGGGGAGAGGGATTGGAAAAGAGTTTTTTTGCTTCTCACTTGTATGCACCCCAACTGATTTTTCTGTGGGTCAGTAGCTCCTGACACAAAGTTTCCCCACTCCTGCCATAAATAAAGAAAACATTGAAACCTTTTGTGTTGGACATAAATTAATATTTTACTTTATTTAGAATGAAATTTTATAAACTAACATGAGAAAGTTAAAACACTTAATCTGTTTAATGACTTACATTGAACCATTCTCCCTAGCTGCAGCCAACAGCAAAATGGCTTAAGTGTAATTACTGTATGTAATTAATGGTGAGTTTCCATTATCAGCTTGTGGTCTGCAGAAAGTTTCACATTGGGTGGTCCATGGGCCAAAAAGTTTGAGAACCACTGATCTAGCCTATTATCCTGTCTTCCTACAGTTGCCAATGCCAGGTGCTTCAGAGGGAATGAACAAAACAGGTAATCATCTAGGCTATGTTTACACAGCAGCATTAGAGGTGTTTAAGTCTCAGCTTGACAAAGCTCTGGCTGGGTTGATTTAATTGGGATTGGTCTTGCCTTGGGCAGGGGGCTGGACTTGATCACCTTCTAAGGTCTCTTCCAGCTCTCTGGTTCTATGATTCTATGATTTCAGAATAACTGATGTTATTTCAAAATTACTAAGTGTGTATCTTCAGAGCAAGCTGTTACTCTGAAATAATTTAGAGATGGAGGACTTCTTACTCCGACTCCTGTAACCCTTCAACTTACCTTGCTCCTCATGAAATGAGGAAGAGTGTTCTTCCTTCGACTTCCTGCTGTGTAGACACAAGCCGAATGAAGCTATTTCAGCTTCAGCTTTGCAATTGATGTACATGTCTCTGAATGAACCTAGGATGGGATTTCATCAGGGAAAACCTTTTGTCACTTCTTTCACTGCCTCCTCTCCCATCGTGTACCAAGTTTGCCCAGGCCTAATAAAGCTCATCTCTGCAAGTGTATGAACTTCCTAGAATCAATTATTATGCTCCTTCTGACAGCTGGACCTACAGGTGCTAACCAAGACACAAAACCCATAGTGCTAAGCATGCACTGTACATACACAGATGCACTGTGTAAATGTACGCACTGTACATACATAGTCCTGGCGCACAAAGAGTTTACAGTCTAAAGAAGACAACAGGTGGAAGAAAGAGGAGAAACTTCTTATAGAGGGGAACTGAAACACAGGGGAAAAAAGTGACCTAAGGCCAGCACAGGAAGTGGCAAAACCAGGCGTTTAACTAGGTTTCCTGCAGCCCAGGCTAGAGCCTTTCCTCTCATTATTACCAAAGTAGCACTAGACAAGCCCTCTTCACTACACCAGTGTTTCTCAACCTTTTTTTATAAAGTACCCCTTTTCCAAAAAAAAAAAAAAAATTATAAGTACCTAGTTTTCAGACACACAAATTTTTTTCTACCATTGCAACACATTTGTTTAAATAACTTAATTGTAGCTGGGCAGGCAATGACATTTTTGGGTGTAAAAAGTACAAAAATAATAAAGCTCTGTAAAACTTAAAACAAAAATTCAGTTCTCTCCAAATTTCAGTTGTTGACGTACCCCCCAGACTTCTCTCAAGTACCCCTAAGGGTACTCCTACCACTGGTTGAGCTACACTGTATGTACAGAAAGGCCAGTAAGGAGAATAATCATTTACACTGCTAAAACAGCTCCTACTTCAGGCACTCCACCAAGCCATGAATTCTGCCTGGGAAAACTGAGGCCACTGCTGAAAGCGGGGCCTGTCCAAGGTCACAAAGTGAGCACTGCTAGCCCCCCAGCCTTTGCATGGGGCAGCATGCATGTGAGGAAAAGGGAAAGACGGCTTTGAACCTCACTGAAGTCTATTGGCCTGGGAGAGCTTTCCTGGAGGGGTCAAAGGGAGACAATGACAAGTTGCCCACCCACAGGCTCTTAGCGCAGGCTCCTTCCTTCCCGGCTCTAATTGTTTTCCAACTCGTCCAGACTGCAGAGCACACTAGCAAAAGACAGATCCCTACCTAGGTACCCCCTCGGGGCCAGGGAAGAACTCCCTGGAAGCCGCGCAATCCCTCCCACGAAAAGCAGGCTGGTCCCCGCCCTCCTCTCTCGCTGGATCCTAGCTGCACCTGTGGGAAGGGAGAGCGCCCTCTCCTCCCGCCCCCGGCAGTAGCCGCTGGAGCAGCTGTTCGCGGCCCGGGAGCGCCAGCAGCCCACTCTGCTCTGGGAGCATGCGCGGGCGGGCGCTGCGGACGTCACCAAAGCAGGCGAGCCCGTGAGTGCGGACCCCTGGCGCAACTCCTCCTCCCTCCCTCTCGCTCGCTTTCCCCTTCTGCTTCCCTCTCCGCCAGGAGCCGCCGAACGATGCGATCGCTCGCAGCCATCGCCGCCGCCCATTAGAGACCCCCACAGCCTGCATTAGAGGAAAAAAATCCTCCAGCCAAAGCAGGATCCACCCTTTCCCCTCCCCCCACCGAGCCCTCTTCCTCCTCCTCCATCAGGAAGAGCTCAGCCTTTTTTGCACCAGCCCAGTGCCTGCCTGCAGCCCTAGATCTGCCCGGCTCCCACTTGGATGCACTGATTGCTAGAAAGAGGTAGAGGAGGGAAGGACATTAAAAAGAAAGAGGAAACGTATTTGATTGCCCAGATTTTTTCCTGGGGGGTGATTTTTTTCCCCTTTCTCTTGGAGTGTCTGAGAAGGGGAGAGGCGGCCGCCGAGGGTTTTTTTGGCCATCATGGGATGTACACTGAGCGCAGAGGAGAGAGCTGCCTTGGAGAGGAGCAAAGCGATTGAGAAAAATCTCAAGGAGGATGGGATCAGCGCCGCCAAAGACGTGAAATTACTCTTGTTAGGTAAGCAGCAGCCCCCCCCCCCCCCCCCCCGCCGACCACATCCCTACCTGTTTCCTTAAGTCATGCTTTTTTCCCATCTGTGCACATTCTGCCTTGGGAAACTGTATTTCACCAAGATGACCCCCCCCCCATTAACACAGCTGTTCCCTTCTGTGTAATTTCCTTTATCTCCTTATGTTCTCACGTTCACTGGATCTTTTTTTTCTGTGTCTGTCCCAACAGGGGCTGGAGAATCTGGGAAAAGCACCATTGTCAAGCAGATGAAGTAAGTCCTTTGGGGCTAACGCCCTAGAAGCGTCGATCATTTGCCTTGAAAAAATCTAGACATTCCTCTGATTTTTTTTTTTTTGGAGGGGGGAGCTTGTAAGAAGGGGCTTCTTTAGTTGTAAGAATGCCTGTGACCGCCATATTTATCTGAGAATTACTGTGGTTATCGTGTTGTGGCTTGTGGACCCATTAGTATGGCACATCTGTAGCAGTGATTTCTAGTGGGGAAAGAAGATGGAGGGGGATCCAGCCCTTTGCTCACCGAGGATGACCAGGTGTCTGCTGTTCATGGAGTTGGTGCTGAATTGGATGTGGTGTGGTTTCTCTTTTCCCTCTCATAAGGTGTGAGAAGCTGCCTGTGGTTGGGGGTGGGGTAGGATGGGTTTCGTAGAAGATATGAATGGCACAGATGAAACCAGGACATCATCATCTGCATTTAAGCTTAATGTCAGGTTTTTATCTCGTAGGCTCTCTCCTCTCAAAACACACACTCCCTCCTGTGTTTTACCTCCTGACATGAGCTGCTGGGCTGACTCCCTGTATTTGTTTATTTTAAAAATCTTCCTGTAATGCGGATTTAAAGCAAGGCTTGCTGCCACTCAAAGCCCTTTTTACCCGAGATTTCCGCCTTTCCTGTTGATTAATTAAGACGTTGGCTGCTGATCACCAATGAAAATTAAGGGAGTTTTTTAAAAAGAACAGAACATTAAAACAATTACATAAGGAAACCTGCTCCGCTGTAAAAGCCCTTTCCAAATCGGAACATTATTCCTCTGTCTTCCCCTCCCACAACCATCTCTCCTGGGCACTGATGTATTTTAAATCTCACGAGGCTGTCTGGAAGAAAGCGGCGAACTGCTGTGGTTGTGTAGGGGTGGACTTGCCCATGGGTTCTTCTGTGACACCTTTGCGCGCGCACACGCTTGCTAATTAGGCAGTTGCTGTGGCATAAACACGCGCGCACACACACATTGATTCTCTTTCAAGTGGGCAGCGATGGCTGGGGGGAGGGGCGAGTCAGGCTAGCGAAAGGGGGGGAGGGTATTTTTATTTTGTAAGTACATTAAAAATGTCAGGCTTACCCTGGAATAGCCATGACAAGCTCATTCAGGGTGGCGCCATCACTGAGCAGTCCCTGATCGCAGGCTTATAAGCTTCTTTGCCGCTTGGTAATGTTTTTAAAGACACAGGGCGGGTTTGTTATTGATCGGTGCAAGGCTGATTGCAAAGGGAGTTGCTCCGTTGAAACCCCGCCGATCCCCTGGGGGGGGATGGTTCCGAGAGCGATGCCCAGCAGTGGGTGTGGCGGCAGGGTGTGGCGGGCTGTTATTTGCCAGAGGTGGCTTGCCACTTGCCTGGACGGCTTGGGGGAGCGGGCCTCCCTTTGAGGAGGAAAGGTTTTGAGCAAAGGGAGGGGACTCTGCCTGCGGAGCGGCTGACGGCCGGTTCGGGCCGGGCCGGTCCCCACGCAGCGGCGCCAGCTGCGAGATTTCAGGCGTTTCGAGTGGTGGACAGCGCCCAGCAGAGCCTGGAAAAGTCGATTGGCCCTGGAAGCTCGGCAAGGCTCGGCGGTTGCCGGGAGCCTGCCTCGGCGGCGTTCGTAATCTGTCGGGAGAAACAGAGTAGCGTCGGAAATGGCCGAAGGGGTTCGGAGCCGCTCGGCGCGCTGCCCACCCCTCCTTCCACCCGCACCCGTTCAATGCATTGTCGAACGATCCACCGGCTCCTGCTCAAGTTGGGTAATTTTGCCATTGAACAGGATCGGGCCCTTCCCTTCTGGGCCCCACCCAGCTCTCCAACTGTTTGCCATTTTGCCATCCAGGGGAGGGGAGAGGGACACTGTGATCTGTTTTCAGAGAAAAATAAGGCTTCTTCCAGAGAGGGACGGGGAAGTCCAGTTCTCCATGGCTTTAGCTGCTTTGGCAGTCCTAGACATCTCAAATGGCTTTTTATAGCGTTATTTGTGTTTCAGTAAAGACAAACTCAGCTTTCAACTCCTTGGAAAGGTTTGCAGTTACAGTTTTGTCCTTTGGTTTATTGGAAAATTTGGAGTAGGAAAGGGAGGGTCTGGAGCAAATTAACATCAATACATTAATAAATGCATCTGTCAATTAGATTGTCTGCAATAGACTTATCTAGGTATGGCCGGGCTGACATCCATGAATCTATCACTTCCCTTCAACCAGAAGAGAACACATTGAAATCACCCTTAGAGATGATGGGTTGTAGGATGAGTCTGGAGCAATGTACACAAAGTGACTAGGCATATCAAGTTGCTGTACAGTAGCTCTGTGTAGCAGCATTCATGTTTTTAAAGCATGACAGGACAAGATAAATATAGTGAGCAGAAGCTGCTCTCAGTTTATTAAGTAATAATGGTAATGATCCCTAGTTGTTTTACAATGTACAGTAGATCTTAAAGCAACATATGATATGGTTACCCTACTATACTTGCGTTAAATATTCACAGAAACCTGCCTTACATTGTCAGTAGTCAGAAGTGGGAGGTGTCTTTTACTGTGGAAACTCAGGAGGACTGTAGGGTGGAGATAGCAGTGTTGCTATGAATACAGCAGGAGGCATATTCAGAGAGCTGTTCAAAGTCTCTGCTGTTGGGGAATTATGACTGTAAAATGAACAACATGCTAATATTTATATTTTGGAGATTATTTAAATATGTATATTAGGATTTTATCATGTCAAACAGTATTAGATAATAATCTGAAGTAAACCTGATTATAGCACATAAGCCTGATGGGAACCTAATGAATTCTTAAAGACTAAAGTTAAACTGCGTGTTTGTTAGAATGAGATGAGAGACTGATGTTACTTTTAAGCCACATGTTTAGGGACCTAACAAATTCATGACCCATTTTGGTAAATATCACAGTCCTAGGATTTAAAAAATCATAAATATCATCTTTTCAAATCTAAAATTTGTGGTGGGGGGACTGCAAGGCTATTGCAAGGGGTTGTGGAATTGCCATCCTTACTTCTGTGTTGCTGCTGGCAAGTGGGACAAACCCATATCATGCTACTCTTACTTCTGTGGTACTGCTGCTGGTGGCAGAGCTGCCTTCAGAGCTGGGCTCCTACCCAGCAGTCCGTGGAGCTTCCTGTAGTCAGGGAGGTTCCTGGAGGTGGAACCACAGGAGCACCCATGCAGGGGAAGAAGAAATCTGATGCCTTTGCAGTCTGGCCAGGACTAGCAGCTGCAACATGGTGCATGGAAGAAGCATTCAGGTTGGGGCATCCTACCTCTGGACCCAGCATTTCGGGGTTCAATGGGCCTTGGGCTGATTTCGTGGAAGCATTACCACAGAGCCCCCTCTGACCACAATACCTTGGCCTGTCATCCACCCATAAGGACAGCTCTGTCCTCTCAAAGTGATGACTCCACTCCATACCATGCCATCCTCACTTCTGCTGGCAGTGATGCTTTTTTCAGAGTTGGGCACCTGGCCAGAAGTTACCACTCTTCAGTCACCTAGTTCTGAAGGCAGCACAGAAGTAAATAATAACAACCATGAAATCTAGTTGTTATAGGAGGATGGCAGACCAAATTTCATAGTCCATGATTCATTTCTGAAGGCCATGAATTTGGTAAGGCCCTAGACATGTTGATAGTTTCTTCCAAGTGAATAACACACAAAAGCAAGAGACTGTGGTAGGTTTCACAGTGACATATATGGTTTGACAATAAAATTGAAATTTTGTAGGCTGAAAAATGCTAAAACCAAGGAATAGATAGTATGTGCTGGTAATAGTAGATTGAAAGTATTCTTCTGAGACAAGTTAAATGTTGAAATGTTAAGGAGTGATATAAAATGTGGAAGATAAAAATTAAGTAATTTAGGAGCTGTATTTAGGATTGGGATTAGGATTAGAATGGCTTTATAAAACCTAATAGTCGTGCAGCACCTTATAGACTAACACAAAATGTAGATGATGTCATGAGCTTTCATGGGCACAACCCACTTCTTCAGATGAATGGAGTTTAAGGGATCCAGTTTTCAAATAAATAGCACAGAGAGGGTATGGGGGAAGAAGAGGAAAAAAGGGGAAAGAAATTGTCAATTAGAGCATCCACCCTAAATGAAACTGACAAGAATACTTAGGACCCACTTTAAGTACCCTTTGTTTGGTTTATGTCATTAGGATGTGGACTGTAGCGGGCCATCCAGCTAATATCTTTGTTTAGACTTCTGTTGTCGGAATCAAACTTGTAAATGAAATTGAGTTCTGTAGCTTCCCTGTTGAGCTGGCTTTTGAAATTGGTTTGAAATAATACGGTGACTTTGAGATCCATTAGTGAGTGCCCAGGCAAGTTAAAATGTTCTCCAACAGGTGTTGGTGTGTTGCCTTTTCAGATATCTGATTTGCGTCCATTAATTCTTTCTCGTAGAGACTGTCCAGTTTGGCCAATATATATGGCAGAGGGGCATTGCTGGCAGTTGATAGCATAGATCACATTAGAGAATGTGCAGTTGTACAAGCCTCTGATGTGGTGGATTACGTGGTTAGGTCCTGTGATGATATCGCCTGTATAGATGTGTGGGCAGAGTTGGCATCAGGGTTGAGCAGGGTTGGGTTCCTGGATGAGTATGATGGAGGTGTGCTTCGTGGATACTAGAAAGAATTTGTTTGAGGTTTGGGGGTTGTCTGTATGCGAGAATTGGTGAGTCCCCCAAGGTGTGAGAGAGTGAGAGGTCATTTTCCAGGATAGGTAGTAGATTGTTGATAAACCCCTCCAACACATTAAGTTGGGGGCTGTAGGTAATGACAAGTGGTGTCCTGTTGTTTTCTTTGTAGGACCTATCTTGAAGATATTACCTCATGTGACGTAGTGTGGGTACCTTGCTGGTTGCTATGCTGGGCGGTGGGCTGTGAGTGACCCCCCCCCCGATGGCTGTTTGTACAAAGCACGGCCCAGCAGGACTGGGGATGAGTCATTATGCAAGGGTCTCTCAACTGGTCTGACCAGTTGCTTCCCAGGGAGAGAAACAAAGGAAGGGGGTGAGGCCAGGCCTGGCAAGGGGGACAGGGCTAGAAGAGAGGGGCAGTTTCTGTCTGGGATCATGGAGGAGACGGCCTAGGGAAAGGGGCTGGAATTTAGGAGCCCAGTCTCCCCCATCTCAAGGGGGGCTGAGGCATCCTAGGCCCGGTTCCTGTAACCAGATGACATCTGTGCTGTGCTGTATCCTGGAGAAGCAATAAACTCCCTCTATTCTACTGGCTGGTGGAGTCTGTCCGTGCCATTACGGGGGTGCAGGAGTCGGGGGACCCCGACGCACCGCCACACCTCATCTACCTCATCCCTCTTATATCTTGCAGAGGCAGTTCTGTTTGAAATCTAGAGTGGCACCCTTTGTAGTGAGTCATAGGCTGACATGAAACATTTAGTCCCATAGAAAATGTTCTAGAGAACTAACTAGACCCTTGATGAGTTCTGAAAAGATAGATAATATTTTGCAGGGGTTTTGGCTTGATTAGCCAGCAGGTTGCAAGAGATGGGAAAAACCTAGCTTCAATCATCACATGTTTAAAAAAATTCAACTGTTTTCCTGCTCTTTGAGCACACAGCTAAACAAAAACTCTAGAGCCTGACTGTCCTCTCAGTTATGCTGCTCAGTTATCATTAGTGTATGATAATCAGACCCCTAAATATCAATGGTGCAATGTGCTTATGCAGGGGAGGACGGAAGTAGCATGGATCCCCAGATTGCTGGTGTGGTCATGGGAATAGACACTGTTACTTGGTCTCTACAGCCGCTCCCCGAGTTACGACCACCTCCACTTACGACCATCCGCACTTACGACCAAAGTGGTCATAAATGCAGATCCGAATTACAAACGGTGATCTGCGCTTACGAACAGCGCGGTCGCCGTGTAACTCTATGGGATCCGAATTACGAACACTTCGAGTTACGGACCAAGTGTTGGTTCGTAATTTGTTCGTAACTCGGGGAGCAGCTGTATATCTGTGGAGGTGGGCAGGAGTGAAACATGGGCAGTGCCTTGATTGCACATCTCCGTACACTAGCCAGCAGACCTGTTCTGGCACAGAGGATTTGCTGCAGGTCACAGACAATTATGTCTGACCTGGAGAAAGGCAGTGATCTGTGACTCTCTCACAATCACAGTTGATTGACTTGTTCATTCCTGAGGCAGAGCTTAGGGCACTTTGTAAAGTCACATTTTAGTCCTAAAATCCTCTTGAGTCTTCTCTGACATCTATTGCTTCAAATCAGGAGTAACTCTATTGAAACCAGTGGAGGAGAATCAAGCCCTAGAGCCTTAAAGGCTGATCCTGCAAGGCACTGAACTCCCTAAGCTCCCACTAGAGGTAAGCAGGCTCACTACCTTGTAGGACTGTACCTGAGACCTTCAGATCTACTGTCTGTGCACATATACTGCTTAATTCATGCTCATCATATCAGCCCTCCCCTTGTGTGCTCCAACATTGTGTTTTTAGTTCATCCATGATGGATTTCAGAGAGGAGATATCCCATCTTTGGCAGGAACCACATCTTTTAAATTATTCCTTTCATTGGTACTTTTAGCACAGGGAATTTGTCTGCCTAGTCTGACTTTGCAAAGTTTAGTTCTCATTGTCTTACATATAATTAAAATATATTTAGCAGCATATCGGACCAATAGAGGAGTTCAGAGTTTTGGGATACAGTGCATAAAACTGAAATGAAGGGAGAACAAACACCAACAAGACCAAAATATAATAATCAGCTCCAGTTGCTTTATTAATTTGGAGACATTGACATTAAAAATATAAAAGTAGAATTTCATCATAATTACTACTGGACCATGCCCTGACCTGCATTGGAATTTGGACCAAGTAAGGACTAAGTATATTAACTGAGGCCTGGGCTATACCAAAAACTTAGGTTGCCCTAGGTACATCACTTGGGGCTGTGAAAATTCATGTCCTGTGTAACAGAGTTAGGTCAACCTAGTCCCCCACTATAGACGCAGCTGAGTTGATGGAAGATTTTTCCATTGACCTGATCTGGAAGAGGTGCATTTATTACAGTGGTAGAAGAAACCTTCTGTCACTGTAGTAAGTGTCTACAGTGCTCCAGCAGCAAAGGTGCAACTAGGCATCTGTTGTCTTTTTAGTGTAAACATGCCCTATGAAATACACCTAGGCCTAGTTTACACTAGGACTTTACCCTGAATTTAGCCCCCCACAGTCACTTATCTAACACCACCAAACCTATTTTTCTGCCCTAAGGGACTGCAGAATTCGAATCCTGTAGTCCTGCTTTTCACAAGGTGTAAAGCTATTCCCAACCATGCATGTCCGAAATTATACTAGTGTAGATGCTGAGTTGCCAGAAATCTAACCCCATTGGCCTCCAGGAGGCCTTTTGCAGCTGTCTGCTATGACCACTCTGGCCACACCTTGTGTCACAACTTCTCTTCTCCCACCAAGCTCAAGAAGCCCTGGGAACTGGAGAAGAGCCTGTCCTACTTGGCCAGCTTCATTAGCACTTGGTGAGAAAGTAGCACACCGCCACATGAGTGTCTCCAACATTCCCTCAGACATTTGACATCTGCGAGTTCTTCTGCTCCCATGGCCTCCACTCCTCAGGGCCACAGAAGAGCTCCAGCTAGGAGTGCATGGGAGATCCTAGACTTCATTGAGGTATGCGGGGGAAGAGTCCATCCTCTAAGACCTCTGCACCAAGAAACAGAATGCTGACACGTGTGGCAGGATCACTGCCAGCCTCAGGGCCAAAGGCCATACTAGGACCCTTGAGCAGTGCAGGCTCAAGGTCAAGGAGTTGATGCAGTCATATCCAGAAGGCCAAGAAGCAGAGCAGATGCTCTGGGACGGCACCTCACACCTGCCACTACTATGACCAGCTGGATGCCATTCTGGGGGCAGGTGGGTTGGCCAGCTCCCCTGCTGTGGTTGTTGAGTTTGCCCATGATACACCTGCAGGAGGGAAGGGTAGCATGGGGCCATAAGGAGGAGGAGGAAGAGGTGGAAGAGGAGGAGACCAACCTGAGATGCCTGAGAGCCAGGAGCTGCTTCTGACCTTGGAGTCTATCCCTTCCCCCCAGGATGTCTCCCAGGCCATCAACAACCCCGGGGAGGAGTTCTTTAACTTTGTCTAACTACAAGCGGGGTCAGGCAATGAGCTGTGAGGGGCAGCATGTGCTCGCTCAGCCTACTCAGTATGGGGAGCACAGAACAGCTTGTTCACATGTCTCCAGATGGAGCACCAGACTGGAGTACTCAGCTCCATGAAGCTCTTGCACAGGAACCCCTTGATCCTTCTCACCAGGTTCCTGGAGAAGCTAGCCTTATTCTGTCCTCTACAGTGGGACACCTTCCCATGCTAAACCACCAGTAAGTAGTCTGGGATCATGGAACCACACAGCAGTGCAGCATAAGGTCCAAGTTCATGGCCATATTCAGTCAGAATATCTTGCATGGGAACCTGCCAGGAGAGAGGGGAACCTATTAGCACTCTCTTAGGGAAGCTTTTTCTATTGCTCTCACACACAACTTCCCCCTTCTCCCGTGGGCAGGGAAAAAATGATTCTCTCTGGGATACCGTCTCTGGGACCCCTCCTCCCCACTCTTGCTGGAGCCTCCAGGCCTGTGGGAGGCAGGAGGCAATCTCACTCCTGTTCCTGAGCCCCTTTCTCCCTTCTGGTTCCCATTTCATTCTTTATCCTGTTGTTTTTCTCCAAATAAAAACTCCTATTATTTGCACAACACACTCTGTATTGGTTGAATGCAGGGGTGGGGTGGACTGGGGTGGGGTGGGGTAGGGGATTGAAGGAAAACACAGGGAGTGCAGGGGCACCCTGTGGAGAGCCACAGAGGAGAGTCTCAAAAGAGGCCTTGCACAAAACTATCTTTCAAAATGTCTCTGATGTGTACTGTCCCTTGCTGTGCTCTCCTTATAGCACTGGTGTCCGGCTGCTCAAACTCTTGGCCTAGGTGCTCTGCCTCAATCCCCCACCCTGCAGAAAAGTTTCCTCTTGTTCTCACACGGGTTGTGGAGCACACAACAGGCCGCCACCACGAAAGGGATGTTGAATTCGCTAAGGTCCAGGCGGGTCCAGGAAACTCCTGAACCTCCCTTTAAAATGTCCAAATGCAAACTGCACCACCATTCTGCACCTGCTCAGCCTATTATTAAACTACTCCTTGCTGGGGTCCAGGCTGCCTGTGTAGGGCTTCATGTGCCAGGGGAACAAGGGGTAGGCTGGGTCGCCCAGGATCACAATGGGCATGTGCACCTTCTGACTCTGTCCAGTTGGGGGGGAAAAGTTCCAGCATACATGTTTTGGAAGAGGCAGGCATTGCAAAAGATGCACGCGTCATGACCTTTTCCTGGCCATGCAATGTTGATGTCAGTGAAGCGTCACTTCTGATCCACGAGTGCCTGCAGTACTATGGAGAATGCCCTTTCTGGTTGATTTACTCCATGGCACAGTGGTCGGGGGCCAGGATGGGGATGTGTGTTCTATCTATGGCACCTCCACAGTTAGGGAAGCCCATGGCGGCAAAGCCCTTCACAACGTTGTCCACATTCCCTAGAGTCATGGCCCTCTATAGCAGAATGTAGTTAATGGCCTTGGCTACTTGAATGAGCACAGCCCTGACTATGGATTTCTCCACCCCAAACTGTTTCCCAACTGAGTGATAGCTGTCTGGCATGGTGAGCTTCCGGAGGGCAATGGACACTTGCTTCTCCACAGTGAGAGCCGGTCTCATACAGGTATTCTGTTGCCTCAGGGCAGGGGTGAGCCATTTACAGAGCTCCAGGAATGTGGCCTTGTGCATGTGGAAGTTCTGCAAACACTGCTGATCGTCCCATCCCTGCATGACAATGCGGTCCCACCAATCTGAGCTTGTCTCCTGATGCCCGAAGCAGTGTTCCACTGTGTCCAGGGGATTGAGTGGTGTGCACAATAGCATGAGCACCAGGATTTACCAGAGCAGGGACTGTGGGCCACGCTGAGGTTTGTCCTTGTCGTCCTCCTCCTCCTCGTCCTGTTCCTGGTGGAGCAATATGCAGGCACTCTCAAAGTACTGTGCCACTAGGCGCAGCACAAGAGCCATGAGCATGGCAATGCTTTGTGCCACCTTGGTCTCCATGGTCATAGTGCTATGGCATCAGCTCAGGCAACCAGGGCATAAGCCCACCGGTTCCCTTTTCTGTCACATGGGGGGGAAGGAACAAGAGGAGTGCCTTCTGGGATATGGCCAAGAGGAGCCCCTGTAAGCACCTGCTGCCACTTTTTGGACCCAGAAAATACCAAAAGCATAGGCTTGTCTGCCAACCTCCCTAAGTGCTTTCTCACTCTCCAATTCAGTGGTAGGCTCTGAAAATGTGGATGTGCTATCTTAGAGAACATTCAAATCTTGCCTGTAGGGGGCACACGACTCTTTGCCTTCTCAACATTGGGGTCCCAGAACTCAATCATAGTAGATTCAAGCTTATCTCATAGTGTAGACCAGCAGAGTTGAAAAGATGAAGCTGATGAGATGACAAGATGAGCAGGAGGTGCCTCCATCCCTTCTCCCCCCTCAGTAATGGTGGTCCAGCCGGGTCTCCGCACTCTCCCCACCCGTTCGGCCAATTTTTGCCAGCGGCGGCACCTGTAAGATGGCGGCCCTGCTGATGGTCTGTGATCTTCCCTGCCTCTACCCATGAGGGTGTGAGATGCACTTGGGGAGGGAGGAGGCGCAAAGGAGGAAGGAGCATGCATGCTGCCAATGGCCGCTCCCCCTGCCCATGTGGCAGTAACGGCCACGCTCCCTAAGGGGGCAGCCTCACTCTGGGGAGTGTGGGAGCAAAGGGGTGTTAGGTGAGGGCATGGTGGGGTTATGGGGCTATAGGAGTCAGAGGTTAAAGAGTCAAAGGGCATGGAGCATAGGAGTGGGGGTTAAAGTATGTTAGGCACTGGGGAGCAAAGAGCTCGGTCAGGGCTAGGTGGACAGGAAACATTTTATTTGCATATCTGCATATTCATTATTTGTATAATGAATATGCAAATATGCATATAAAATGTTACCAGTCTGCTCACAGTTTGTGAATGGGTTTGCCGGTTTGCAGCATAAAAAGGATTGGGAACCACTGGTGTAGACAAGCCCGCAGGGATTTAGATCCAAAATTAAACATGAATCAAAGACTGCTAAAATCTTGCTATACAGCTCCTGAAGGACCTTTAGGGAGTAAAGATGGTGCACAAAAGAGGGTGTTTTATCAAAATAGGACCTTGGTGAAACTGTGAAACAGAAGGCATGTTTACACTAGGAAATTATTTCAAAATAACTAAATTTGAAATAACTCCCAAAATAACAAAATCGAAATAGTGTGTCCTCACTATGGGGGAGTCTCAAAATTAGTCTGATGTTGGCTTTGTTATTGTGGATGCACTATCTTGACTTAGAGCCCCAGGAAGCACTGGGGAGTAATTACTTTGAATGACTCTGGAGAGTAGTTACTTCGAAATAGCAGCAGCAGAGCGTCCACACTAATGCTATTTCAAAATAACTATTTTGAAATAAGCATTATTCCCTGAGGCAACAGGAGTACAGATTTCGAAATAACCAGCCCATTATTTCAAAATAACGGGCTTGGTAGTGTGAACGGTCTGCTTATTTCAAAATAATCCCCCTTATTTCAAAATAATAACTCCCTAGTGTAGACCAGAACAGAAAGTATTAATAGAAGCAGAGAATCTTAATTTCAACGCCATCCTCAAATGAAGACAACAATTTTGTAAGTGGAAAAAGACAAAAGGGTCTAATTCTTGGCCAGTAATCAGCAGCAGAAAAATGAACGTTACACATAATAGAATCCAAAATGGGGAAAAATCCCCACTCAAACAAATTCGAAGTAGTATAATACTTGGTTAAATCTCATTAGTTCATTTGTGATCTGAGGGCAAATTCTTCATGGTTTACTAATTGAACTTCACTGTGGCCACTCCTCTGAGGAGGCAGGGGAAGGATTTTGCCTTCACAGTTCTCAATGAATGGAAAATGATGAGAATGGATTCAAATGATATCTTCAATCAGGCACCCAAATGTCAACACATCAGAATACTTACCATCAAATCCAACTCTCATTGTAAAATGAATCTCCCAAGATTTGGAATTTTGCTTAAAGTACCTGCTCATGGAGTCTGATCATTACTTGAGAATCTCAGTTTTTTTCCTTTCTTTTTTTTTTTAAAGTCAGTTTTTAAACCTTGTGGTTGTGGAGAAAAGCTTGAAATTGTGATCTTAGTGTAACCTAAAGCCTCATAAATTAGGCAGAAAAGAAAATGAATTTCAGTTTTTTAAAGTGTCATGATTTTTACCTAATCACGTGATTTTTAGAGAGCAGTAGCTCCTGATTTTGAACATTTTGGTTGGCAATATGGATATCTAATCTATTTATCTCATTTTTTAAAAAAATTTAAAACCTATCCAAAGTCAGTTGGGAGTCCTTCCATTTAGATTGAATGGCTTTGGATTGAATCCCTGTAGCACAACGCTTTTAAACCTAGATTCTTTTGAGTGGACTTTCTTCTTGCCATCCTAGGATTTCGGCCACCTTTCTTCTCTTCATTCTTTAATGAAGAATTCTGATGTGGAAAACTGCATTTAAAGCAAATATCATTTATGATGTATATGACAAATAACAGAGAGTAATGGATGCAGTTGAGCACTAAACTGATTCCTTTATCACTAAAGATGGAGAAGGGAAGGAGGAACTGTAAGAGTTTTGGCATTTTAGACCTAGTGCCATTTCCTTTTACAAAAAATTCTTTTGGGCTCATTTTGTTTATAGAAAATATTGATGTTTTTGTTCTGCTTTCATAACACAAATAAATGATGAGATAATGAAAAACATCCCTCAGAACTGTTAATTAAATCACACAGATTTTTTTAAAAACCATTTGTGCAAGTTGCATGGGTAGAGGAGGGCAGAAGATTACTTACCTGATTCCAGGATGCAGGCTGTATTAAAATCATAACAATCAATTGCAAAATATTTATGCATGATACGAGTATCTAGCATTGATCAGTGAAATTGACAATAATCTCATGCTAAACGAAAGGGCCCTCTAATCGGAGGCTCAGTTATTGTCTCTGTGTTAAAAAATCTTTTAAAAATATTTCTTAGTGCACCAGTAGAGATGTTTCACTTCCTGAACTCTAGAACTAAGTGGGAAAAAAACAAACCCTCCTGAAGGACGGGAATTGGGGAGATATTTGATAGCAAGTCTGTTTTCAATAAGAGATCAATAATATTTTTCATATTTATGGGAAATTAACAGTAGCTGGATGGAAAGAGATGTGAAGGGCCAGTAAAAGCACAAATTTGCCTTTTGGAACTTACACTATTCCTGTTTTCAGTCTCCAGCTACACCGAATTCTTACTTTTCTCAGCAGAGCTTTAATGTGAATATAATTTGACGTTACAAACAAACAAACAGAAGTCTCTGGGATATTTAGGGCTTGATCTTGCCTTCTTACTTATCTGACTCTCCGTTCCCCCTGATTAAATAGGCTTGGTACAGGAGACAAGCCAAGTTGATGGGAGCATAATTCTTCCTTCCAGCCTAGAAGCAAAACGTGTGTTGCCTATTCAGTTGGACTATGGCTGCTATTGTAGCCAGTGGGTAGCGTACACTATTTTGGCTCCTTTGTGTTTGCGAGAATTTTTTCCCAAGTCCTTTACTGAGATAAAATTCCCAGGGGCTTTTCAAAGGAATTCTGTCTGAGTAAAGACTTTGGGACTGGAACCTTTGTTAAAGAACTAGCTGGAATAGCCAATAGCTATTAAATATTTAGATGGTGGTGCAATGGAGCTAGCACATTTAGCTGATAACCAAAAGGATGATTTGGAGCCTATTCAGTGATGGGCACAAATACGAACCTAAATAAAAAAGTGTCCAGTGTCATCCTGCTGAAGTGCCTCAGTCTAAAAAACACAGAAGGCCCGGCACAAGTAATTTATCCCATTCCTGTGACTTTATGACCATAGAATCATAGAAATGTACGGCTGGCAGAGACCTCAGAAGGCATTTAGTCCAGTCTCCAGCCCTGAGGCAGAACTAAGTATTATCTGGGCTGTCCTTACAGGTGCAGGCCTAACCTGTTCTTAAATACCACCAATGATGGAGATTCCCCAGCCTCCCTAAGCAATATGTTAGAGATCAACTACCCGTTTTCCAACTATCTAAGTATCCCTTGCTGAAATTTAAACTCATTATTTCTTAGCCTGTCCTCAGTGGATAAGAAAAAATTAGCACTCTCTGCTTCATAAAAACCTTTTACATACTCGAAGATTGCTACTATGTTGCCCCTTAGTCTTCTCTTCTTGAAACTAAACAAATCCAAATTTTTCAATCTTTCCCCACAGGTCATGTCTTTTAGTCCTTTAAACATTTTTGTTGATCTTCTTTGGGCTTTTTCCAGTTTCTCCCTGTCTTTCCTGAAGTGTGATGCCCAGAATAGGATACAGTAGACCGCTGAAGCCTTATCAGGGCTTAGTAAAGTAGAAGAATTATTACTCATGTCTTGCTTACAACGCTCCTACCAATGCATACCAGAATAATGTTCGCTTTTTTGCAATAGTATTACATGGTTGACTCATATTTATTCTCATGGAAAATACTTTCCCTTTCAAGATCTGAGCTCAAGAGTTCTGTAGTTCTCTTGCAACATTTAATGACATCACTGTTGCCTTCAAAAAAAGAGCCAGGAGTCACATTTTCATTGAGACTTCACCATCTTGCCCACCATCCTCCTGGTTGACAGATCAATATGTATTGAGTGACACTCAACAGCTAGAAGTGTCACTATTGAGTAGCATGCCCAATCTGCTATGGAAACTGCCTTTACATCTTTGCTAATGTTACATCTGCTTGGCCACTGTTTAATTCAAAGGAAAAGAATATGAAGACAACTGAAAAAATTATTTAGGCTGAATTTAAAATGTTTTTAGAAATTAAGTGGAAGAATCACTACAAATGCAAAATTGTCTGCCAGGACTTGTAACATGTTTGCCTTAAAAAAAACCACACACATCTTTCCTTGTCATTTTCTTCTTGCCAGTGGGTAACAGGGGGAAGGCAGTGCAACCCAAGTAAGTACCCCATATTGGTGAGCAAATAATCTACAATTAATCATTTGGTAAATGTAGCATCTTTTTCTGCTCGGGGAATATCTCCAAGAAGGGTCTGATTTCTCTAAATGTTTTAAGTCACATTTTAAAATATTTGTAGAATGTTTTAACCTGTGAAATGATAAATATTGAATCCTGCTTTGTCAAATGGTTGTGCCTCAACCCTACCCCTGGAAGGGAGGTGAAGTCCAAGCTGATTGGCATTTTGGAATGTGGTGAATCAAGAGAGTGTCTGAAATGCAGCATAGTTGCTGGTTGCTGGCCCTACAGTTGCACATGGCAGCTGCAACATATACACTTTAAGCCATTTGTTGCTCCTATTCTATGGGTATGTCTACACAGCAGCGCTATGCAAGCATTTACGCCAGTGTTTCTTAAATTTTTTAAGACCGAGGAACACCAAACAATATTTTTTTTTTAATGAGGAACACCAAGGATTTTTTGTTGAGCAAAAAATAATAAAAAAAAAAAGGTTGGGGGAAAAAAGGGTCGGGGGGAAAGTTATTGAGGAAAAAAAGGGTTGGGGGAAAGTTATTGAGGGAAAAAAAAAAGATCACCTGCCCCTTTAAGGGTGGCCATTTTGAATTCTGTTGTTCTCCACGGCACACTGATGTGCCACGGAACACAGTTTAAGAAACACTGATCTACACAGCTAGCCTATTGTTTCAAAATAATGGGTGGCTTATTTCGGTGTTTGTAAACCTCATTCCATGAGGAATAACGCCTCTTTCAAAATAGCTGTTTCAAAATAATGCCGGTGTAGACAGGGCTGCTGGAGTTATTTTGAAATAATTGGCCTCCAGCCCTTCCCACAGTGTCCTGCTGGCCCCTCTGTCTACACTCATGAAAACTCTGTAGGCCCCCCCCTTCCCCTGGACCCCTTAAAGCTGCAGCCTCAGGGGAAAGTGTTTGTGGCAGACAGCAGGCCCTGACAGCCCTGCTCCACCTAGAAGCTGCCACTGTGTCGAGGTAGCTCAAAATTAGCAAATCTGTTGTTCCCATTGAGCCCTCCACTGCTCCCAGGGAGCAGTCCCCCTGCTTACAGGACCCTGCCCGGAAACGGAAAAGATGCATGCCTTCCTCGTCTGGTGTGGAGATCCTGGACCTTATTGAGGTTTGGGGCGATGAGACCAACCTCCAGGATCTCCGCACCAAACTCTGGAATGCCGATGTCCATGGCCGCGTGGCCCAGAGCCTGGCTAACAAAGGGAACATATGCACCCAGAAGCAGATGAAAGTGAAAGAGCTCCACCAGGTGTATGCCAAGGCCCGGGAGGGCAGCTCCTGCTCTGGAGCAGAACCCTACATCTGCCCCTACTATGAGGTCCTGCACTGCATACTGGGGGCAGGGCGGTCCCTTCCCCTGCCCCCCCCCCCCGCCCCCCCTGCCAGTAGTGGACTCAGAGCTCGAGATGCCCATCATCGCCCTCCCAGGGGACAGAGACATGGAGGAGGAGGAAGAGGAAGAGCCGGATGAGACCAGCACAATCACTGTCCTGACCCTAGAGCCAGTACTCCATGCTCTGGATGTGTCCCAGACATTGTCCAAGGCTGGGGAAGCCACATCAGGTGAGTGCTATCACATTCCCTACACACACAGGTGGAGGTACTGGCGGCGAGGGGCAGCTGCATGCTCCTCACTCAGCCGTTGCAGCCTGGGGATCACACAGCAGCCTGTGCACATGGGAGCATGTGAAGTGCCAGTCCGGGGCACACAGCCACAGGAGGCTGCACGATAGGACCCTTGTGCTATTGGTCACAGGGTGTCTGGAGAGGCCTGCCATACTCCTGACACTGGGGCGGGACACCCTGCCCTCACTAGGAGGAGGCTGGGGACATGGACACACACACACACACACACACACACACACACACAGCATTGCCACACATGGCACATGCCCACACTCTTGGGGCAGCATCTACTCCCAGGGATAGTGCAGGAGCGTCTGCTGCTCACACACCTCCCCCCAACACCCTGCCTCCTCTCTCCCCCAGTGGGCAGGGATACAAGTTCTCTCCCTGCAGGCCGCTGCCACTCCCAGATCCGATGTGTGTGTGGCACGGAGGGAAGCCCAGCCACCCCAAAGCACCCCTCCCACCCACAGAATCCTGGTTTGGCCGGCACCTTCTCATGCCTGCTTGTCCAGAGATGTGGGGGTAGCGAGGCTCCCCCTTTGGACATCTGGGCCCCTGCAGGAAAGGGCCCACTGGCTAGGCCACACAGGGCTTTGCTCCAAGCAACTGACACCTTTCTGTCTTGCTTCAGAGAGGAGGGCTAGGCTTCAGGCAGTGTCTTCAGGGATGACTGACCATTTCTCTGTTCTCCACAGCCGGACCAGCTGTGAGAAGGGGGCAGTCAATGGTACCCGTGGCAGCCTCCCAGCCCTGAGGGACCTGCCAACACAGGAGATCCATGGATGAGTTCCAGCAGGAGCACCTCGTGGCACTCCGATCCCTGGAATAGACCCTAGACTGGAGACTGCAGAAAGATATTCAGCTGCAGTGAGAGACTTTGTGAGAGATGCTGGAGCAGGACCGCACCATGTGTGTGGCAGTTCAATCCCAGATTGCCAGCATGCTGCCTGCTCCTGCTTCTCCCCCAATCCTCCCTGTGGCCTCCGAGGCCCACGTATCTGTGGCAGTGGGATCCCCGCAGCCAGGTGCCACTCCCAGCATCAGCCCTAAGCCTCTCCTCCCCTTCTCCCTCTCCAGTTACTTTGACCCTAAATAAAATAAGCAAAGAGTTTATTTTTTCCAAAACAAAAAGTGTGGTTTATTGTCTCTGCAGGGGAGGGGAGGAAAAGAGGGGGAAGGGAATGGTGTGGGAGGAGAGGCATACAGATGCACAGACCCCTAGTGGGGAGGCGCAGCAGAGAGTGTCACTGGGGTCTTTGTGAGTAACTCTCCCTCAAGGCATCCCGGATGCGCATGGCCCCTTGATCGGCCTGCCGAATGGCAGCCATGCACAGCTACTCAAAGGCACTGCTGAGCTGGTCAGCCTCTGGCCCCCACCCAAGGAAGAACTCCTCCCTCTTCCTCTCACAAATATTGTGAAGGACACAGCACGTGGCCACCATATGTGTGATGTTCTGCTCCCCAAGCTCCAGCCAGGCAAGGAGGCAATGGAACCTTGCCTTCAGATGCCCAAGGGCACCCTCCACCACCATGCTGGCTCTGGTGAGCCTCACATTGAACTGGTCAAGGTGGCCGGTGTAGGGCTTCAGTTGCCAGGGCAATAGAGGGTAGGCCTCGTCCCCCACAATACAGAGCAGCATATCCAGGTTGCTGACCCTGATGGTGTGGATGGGGAAAAAAGTGTTGGCATGCAGCTTCTGGAACATGCTGGAGTTGCAGAAGATGTGGGCATTGTGTGCCTACCCTGACCACCTGACGTAGATATTGGTGAACTGGCCTTGGTGGTCCATAATGGCCTGCAGGACCATTGAGAAGTACCTCTTCCAGTTGATGTATATGGATGCCGAGTGGTCGGTTGCCTGGATGGGGATGTGGGTGCTGACAACAGCCCACCCCCCCATAGCTGGGGAAGCCCATGTTGGCAAAGCCAGTGATGATGGTGTCCACAGCGCCCAGAAGTATGACCCTGAACAGCGGGATAGCGTTGATGGCCTGCACCAGGAGGAGACAAACAAACAGAGAATCGCAGGCTTGCCAGAGCCCTTAGGAGGTCCCCTCCCCTTCCGCTCCCCCCACAGCAGGATCTATCCCCCACTTATCCCATCCCTGGCAGGGCTTTGTGAAGGCAAGACTGAAAAACCTGTTGGGGAGGAGGCTTCCATCCCCCTTTCCTAGGAAACCCCATTCCTACCCCCTCCTGGGACAATAGCCTGGGAGCGCCATACCTGCATGAGCACAGCCCTGATGGTCGATCTCCCCACACTGAACTGGTTCGGTAGCTGTCCAGCGTGGTGAGCTTCCACAGGGCAATGGCAACCCACTTCTGGAGGGGGATGGCAGGTTGCATGTGTGTGTCCCATTGCCTGAGGGCAGGAACGAGCCACTCACACAGCTCCAGGAAGGTGTTCTTCCTAATTTGGAAATTCTGGAGCCACTGCTGGTCACCCCAGTGCTCAGTGATGACCTGGTCCCACCAGTCAGAACTGGTATCCAGATGCCAGAGGTGGCGGGGCAGGGTATGCAGGGGAGTGCGGGTGGGAGCCAGCTGTATGAGCTGTGCCTGCAGAGAGCTGAGAAGGGTCTCCCAGAGGAGCTGGGGTTTGGGTTCCTGCAGGACCTAGGAGGCAGCCTGCAGGAACTGCTGCATGAGGTGCAGCATAAGCTACGGTAGCCATCGACTGCCCAGAGGCAACTCAGCTCCATAGCTGGAGTGGAGAGGTGTCTGCAAAGGCAACCACAGCAGGCAGAGGAATGAGTTTTCTGTTCCTTAAAGGCAAAAGGAAGTAGGCAAAAGAGAGGAGCCTGAGACACTGATGTACAGGGGGGTTCCTTAAAGCATGAGCCTCGGATAGCCTCAGGCAGCAGCCAGGGGATGTGAGTGCTGTCCTGATGCCCTGCCAGAAGTGGCTCCATGTGGCCTTAAATGCGATTCAGCGTCCAGTCAGTGTGGACACTCTATTTTGAAAGAGCCAAGTGCTATTTTGATAAGCATTTGGTGTGTAGATGCGCTATTTCGAAATAAGCTATTTTGGAGTATTTCTTCTAGAATAGCTTATTCCAAAACAATTGTGCGGTGTAGACATAGCCTATCTGAGCAGCTAGTAAAATTCTGGGGCACTGGGGATTTTCCAGGCAAAAGTAGAAATGAATAGGATTTAGTATTTTCTTTGGTGCAGCATGATTTATTTACAAGGCACCAGGGCCCTCCCTACCCGTGCTGGTGCTCTACACCAGCGGTCTCCAAACTTTTTTGATTGCGCACCCATACCAGTAAAAAATTTTTGAGCACGCACCCCCAATATATGTATATTTATTTATTTGTAAATTATATACATGTACTACTGTACTAATATATTATGTATATTATAAAACATACACAAAAATAGAAATTAAAAAAGGATGAGATAAAGATGAAATAAACAATATTTTTAAAATAATTTTTTTAAATTTTATTTATTAACAGTACAGAAAACCTCTTTGCTCTCACTAAAAAAAAATTATTATTAATCATAATATTTTTAGTGGGAGCAATGTGATTGAATATGCTTAATTATTTTTGAAAATCTTGGTTTAACACTTTGTGATACAGTGATTCAAAGGTCTGCTTCTAAGTTCAGTTTATTTCGATACTTGGTTTTAATGGCTGTCATAGCTGAAAAAGACACCTCACAAAGATACATAGATCCAAATGGAAGAAGTGCATCGTTGGCTGTGTTTACTAAATCATGATACTCATTTTTCAATCCCATCCACCAATTATGCAAAGATTTTTGTTGAAATTCGGCTAGTAAATTTCCGTCTTCCGTGATGTCAATCAGTTGTTCTTGCAAACTAATTGGAAAGTGTTGCATTTTTATATTTTTAACAAATGGGTTCAAAACCCTCTGAAACTCTTCGTTTGGAAGATTTTTAAACAGGTTAGAAAATTCTGTTTCCAAGTATTTTAAGTGTGCAGATATGAGAGTTTTTATAGGTGACACACTTACATCGTTTTTGGCAACAAAATCACATAATGATGGAAACCTTTCCAAACATCCATTTTCAAAATGCTCTCTCCATAGCATGAGTTTCTTTCGAAAAGCAGTTACTTTCTCACTCATTGTTAAAACATCACCTTAACCTTGAAGGGACAGATTAAGTGTGTTTATTTTTTTGAAAATATCTGCTAGGTAGCATATTACTGATAGCCACTTGTCATCACAGAAAAGGTCAGCAAATTTGGAACACTTGTCTTTTTGTAAAAGAAAAATGCGTAACTCATCTTTAAGTTCTACAACTCTGTTAAGCACTTTGCCACGAGATAACCAGCGAACCTCTGTGTGGTACAAAAGATTTTCATGGTCACTCCTCATCTCATTACAAAGTATTGTAAAGATTCTACTATTTAAAGGTCTTGTTTTTATAAAATTAACCACATCGATGACATCCTGTAACACTTTGTGCACTTCTGGCTCCAACTTCTTTGCTGCAATAGCTTGCCTATGAATGATGCAGTGAATGAATTTCACGTGTGGTGCTATCTCTGTAACCTTACCCCGGAATCCTTTTTTTACTCCAGTCAAAGCAGCTGCTCCATCAGTGGTTACACTTACACAGTTTTTCCATAGAACATTGTTTTTATTAAAGAAGTCATTTACTGTTGAGAATATATCTTCTCCGGTCCATCTTTCCTTTAGAGGCTTCTAAACATTTATCATTAAGTTTAGTGAAATTTGGTAAAGTACTGGATTGAGTATCGCATGACTTTAAACATCGCTGAAAAAATTGTAGAGGTTTGTCTTCATGTGCTGGATGCTTCGTTTTTAAATGTCTTGCTAATCGTGATGGCTTCATACTATCATTAGCTAATATCTCAAGGCACAACATACACCTAGGGCGAGGTTCATTGTTAACAATAGTGGATGTAAATCCATATTTCAAATAGTCTTCCTGATAATTTCGAATTTTTTTTGGCCGAATTCTTGTCAAATTTGATTAAATCGTCATTGTTTTTACCTCGTAATGTGGCTGACAAAGAGTTCGTATTAGGAGTAGGAGAAGTGTCAGCTCTGCCATTTTCTTGTTGTTCACTTGTGCTTGCATTATTAGTATTATCTTCAATCTGCCGTTTCTTTGCAGGAATCTTTTTAAGCCACTTGTCCATTTTGTGAGGGTTAGTTTAGTTAAAACTAGATAATATAATCCGTAAATCCACTTAACCGGGCACACATAAACTGCAATGCGTCACAATACGCTGAAAACGAACAAACGAGCGAGGGCGCCATTGTCAATCCTTCCGCATTGTGTGAACTCCCACTCTTCCCTCAGGACACCTCGCGTCGGGGCGGACTGTCAATCAAAATAGGCCCGGGAAACGGGTTGAGAACGGCCCATTTTTTCACATCAAAGAATTTTTTAAAAATTTACTCTTTGACCCCCATTAGCCACACCCCCTGACTCCCATTAGCCAGGCCTCTGGAGGTAACACTCTTGGGGCAAGATGGACACATGACCAGAAGTAAAAGGTGTCATGTGACCCCTCTCTAAGGACTTTTCCCACCATCCTCCTACCAATAGGGATTAGTTTGGCCCCCACCAAACCCTCCTCATGCAACTATCCTGCAATTGCATTAATCCAATGCGTGTGATATTAACTTGGGGGCGGAGAGGCTGGGGGAAGTGTTCCCTCTAAGAGTTTCCTCCCATGAGGAGAATGAATTTTGTGTTGTGCACCAGTACTGAGTTCATGGGGCTTGTTTGGATGTGCCACTGTGGCACCCAAGTTATTAATAAATATCTTATAAACCTCTACGTTTTCCCTCTGCTACCATGTCTCCTCCCCTTGCTCCATCAGCTCCCCTGGTGCCTGCTGCCCCCCAACCCCTCACCCTCCTCTGCTGTCCTGACTCCTGCCTTTCTCACTGCCCTCAGCCCTCCTGTGATCTGCCCCCTTCCACCAGCCTTTCTCTCCCCCCTGTGCCCACTCCTCCAGTAGCCCCACTCTGATCATATGAGCTACCCCTCCTCCACCCTGTCCCTTGGTGCCTTCCCTTTTCTTCTCCTGACCTGCCCCCCTCGCCCCCCCTCAGCACAAGCCCCTTCCTCTCCCACCCCTTCCCCCTATTTTTCCCCTTTCCCCTCCCCCACCTTCTGCCTTCCAATTTGTGAGGCTGGAGTCTGTGATCGGGCCCCAGAAGTCCTCACAGCCCTGGCCCCAGCTGCTCCCAGGTTTCCAGACCACATGCTGGGCCCCGTGGTGCAACACCGGGCTGGGCGGTTTTAAAGTCCCGGGCCGTGACATCATGCCACACCCGGGCATCTCCGCTCTCAGCTGTTGTACAGTGTTTGAGCATGCCACGCATGCGCTCCCTCAGCCCCACCTCCCTCGGCCCCACCGTGCCCCGTACATGGCCGGTGCTGGGGAATTTTCTTCCCGCACCCCAATGGATCGTCTTGCGCACCCCCTGGGGTGGGCGCACCCCACTTTGGAGACCACCGCTCTACACAGCCCAGCACCTTGGCAGCCCTGGGAGTGGCCACTTTGCGAGGGGTGGGATGAGAAGAAGCCATGTGGGGTAGGAGGTTGCCAGCTCTCTCAGAGTGGATGGACTGGACGTCATTTGCTGCAATGGCAGCCGGTCTATCTGGTCTGTGAAAGTAGGCAATCCTGGAGCAGGGCTGGGCGGGAGGCTCATCTGCTGCCTCAAAGGAACAGGCAGGTGGCAAGGAGCAGTGTGAGTGTAGGCCAGAGGAGCACAAGGCAGCTGCACTGTCGGCAGGAGAGAAGTGGTGCTTTGAAGTGGAAACTGCTACTTCTCTTCAGCCCCCAGCTGCGCAGCTACCCTCTGTTCCTGCAGAGTCCTCTGGCCTGTGCTCACTCTGCTCACTGCCACCTGATGAATAGGGTCTGAGTACTAAGCCATGGGGGTATGTGTGGCCAGGGGACGGGTCTGTCGGAGCTGGTGCTGCCCGACGCCGTTTAACATCTCATCCCTAGGGATACACAGCCAGCACAGGACTCTGTCTGTGTATGCTGAAGCCTCTTAGCAGCCCTTCTAAACTATCTTAAATGAAGGCTTGTTCCCACATCAGTTCGAAGTAGGTTTTAACCCAGCCCTTAATGCCCTGAAGTTAAGATAGCAGTGGGGTTCTGGTGTGGCCTAGGGGATAGGGCATTCACCTGGGGAGGGCAGGGTGTTGGGTTCAAGTGCTACCTCCAGACAGGGCGGGACAGCCAAGACACAGGCTGCCCCAGTGGAAGGCAGGTATGCTGCCTATGCCTAAGCATGGCCTTGCAAGGCACCACAACATTCTACTCCAGACTGCACTAGCTAACAGACCCTGAAGCTCTTCCTTTACTTTTCTCAAGGTCACATTGTGCTCAGTGGCTACTGCTTGGGTTTCTTTTGCTTTTTGCTTCTGCCTCTTTCTCTGTTCTTGACTGTCCCCGGTTTCTGTGTGTTTGCCTTTCTCTCAAAGCCACCTCCACGATCTGGCCACAGTATGCAATGGAACCCTCTCTCACATGGCGCTAGTTCCTGGAAAGACTCTCTTAGGCTAAGTTTTAGCTGAAGCCTCTTAGCAACCCTTTTAAACTATCTTAAATGAAGGCTTGTTCCCACATCAGTTAGAAGCAGGTTTTAACCCAGCCCTTACCAAGATTATCCACATAACACAGAACCAGCCAAAGTTCACTTCTGCTCTTCTCCGGCATAATCTTCCACAACCAGCAAGAACTAGAGCCCTGGTACTGCAAAGATGTGTGCAGTGCTTAACTTTATGCACTACTGGATTGGTTTTCAGAGAGGCTGAGATGCTGAGCCTGCAGAGATCAGTGCAATTAGTCTTGCAGAGGTCAGTGCAACAGTGTATAGCATATAAAGTTAGGTTCCTGTGTAAGTCTCTGTAGGATCCGGGCTCATATTTGTTCATTTCACTCAATGCTCAAATGCCAATCCCCAATCATGGATACAGTTCCTAACCAGTACTGATCCACTTGTGCCTTATAATGGAGGGGCTTCAATCAAAATTCTGAATCCAGCTACTCCTCAGTTTTGGGGAAGTTCTTATCTGGGTGTAACCCAGGTTCACTTCTATTTATATTATTATTGCCCCATGCTGGTCTCATTGCACAGCCAACTTCTATACAACTATCACATCTTTGGGTTTCAGATAGATCGTAGGGAATTCAAATCAGAACATGTCATGCACCCCAGCCACTACACGTGTCTTAAAGTGAATTCACTTTACATTGCCAGATTAGTATAAAGTTTTAGCATAACTGAGAATCAGGCCCTGACTCAATAATCTTTTTCATTTAGAATATTTTTAGGTGTTACTTATAACTATAGCAGTCAGAGTTGTAAAGGTCTAGATTAACAGTACCCTTTTAAATAAGATATTATTAAAAAACTAGATTACCTGGAATTGTCTTGGAGCTGCAGCATACTCCTTATCATGTCTGGTGAAGACGTTCTATGACAATGGGAGACACAAGACAAGTATCTTTCAGAAGTGTTTTTTTTTTCAGTTTTCTGAAATAATGTGTACTAATTTCTGTCTTATCATTTTCAAGGGGATTAGAACATTTTATCTTGTCCTTTTCCAGTCTTGGAAACCTATGGCAATATATTATTTTGTTTAAACTCTGGAGTTATAATAATGATAATTTTAAAGTAGCTATGGAAGTCCTTATACACCACCAACCTGCGTAGCAATAATTGCGCATTAGAGTGATTAGCAGCGCCCTGGCTAAAGAAGCCAGCAGAAACTAAGTACAATGGGATTCATCGGTATTTTAGTACACATCAGAAAGAGTCCAGATTAGCCTGTGACTTTAAGCAAATCACAAGGGCCACCCATGTAGGGTTGCCAGATGTCTGGTATTCACCCGGACAGTCCGGTATTTTCGCCTCCTGTCCGGTAAAAAAATTCAGAGAATACCGGACACCTGAGATGTCCAGTATTCTCTGAATTTTTCCCCGGCCAGGAGGCGAAAATGCTGGGCACCTGGCAACCCTACAAACACTCAGCACCCAGCCTCCCCCTTCCCCGAGCTCCCCCTGACCCCCAACACTCCCAGCCCCCCGACCCAGCCCCCATGCTCACCTGGTTCCCCAAGGCTGCCGGCACAAAATGGCTGCTGGCCAGAAGACCTAGCAACACTTCCCCTGGGTCTTAGTGCTCAACCGTTCCCCTGTTCCTATCCCTGCACTCACTCACTCTTAAAGGGGACATGCTGGGCTGTTTTATTTTTTTCTTTTTGGCTTAAGTCCTTGGAGTCCTTTTTTTTTTTGTGTGTGTGTTCAACAACTTTGGTCTCCCCCCCTTTTTTTCCCCTTCAACAGAATTTTTTCCCCCGTGGTTTTTGTTTGGGGGGGGGTTCGGTATTTTTGTTTCAACCATCTGGCAACCCTTCACCCCTGGAGAGTGGTTCTGCGGTAGAGAACATTGTAGTGAATGTACGAGGGCAGACTTGATATTAAGACCATGGTGTCCAACAGGCTAGCTACTAACCACATGTAGCTGTTTGGCTGGTTGAGTGTGGCAAGTTCGCTATATCAGTAGCCACTATAGTACTGGTTGGACACCACGGTATTAAGAGATTGTATAAGAATGGTGTGACACAACCAAATTGTAATGAGGCATGCGTGATGGGGTAGCAGGCCCATTCAGTGAAGCTGTGTGTGGCTTTCCTGTTCCAGGCCAGGCACTCCCAGTTGGGCCAGTTAAGAGGGTGGGAGAGCACCTTGGGAGCTCTGAGTGGGACCTGGGGCAATTCAGTGCATCAAAGCAGATGAAGAGAGACCTGGTCTACTCTGGAAAAGTAGGTCAGTTTATCTGTGTTGGACAAAATCCACACCCCTGATTAGTGTTGTTAAACTGACCTTAGTCCCCATGTGAGCAGTGGTATATCAGTAGAAGAATTCTTCCATTGACCTTGCTACTGCCTCTCGCAGAGATGGATTCTGTCACGCCGGTCACCTATGGGAAATCCTTTGGCATACAAAGGGTTTACACTGAAGCACTGCAGCCATGGTGCAGCTATGCCACTGCAGTGTTTTCAGTGTCGTCAAGCCCTTAGCCAGGAGATCAAGAGATAAAAGCTGCCAGAGAGAGGGTGGTTCCTGGGAGAGGCCAAATGGCAGCAGAGCAGGAAGGGGTTTGCTGATTGGCTTCCCTGGGCTAAAGGGCTGAAGGCAAGGAGCTGCAGTAGTGCGGGGAAGATGCAAGACAGCTCTGACCTAGAACCACAGGACAGAGAAGACTGAAAAGAAGGGAGAGTTGCAGATGGGCTAACTTTCTAGTTTCTCCTGGCTGTAGTACTGGGTCCCACAGGAACATGAGAATCTCCTGCTGGGAAAAAGGGGGCCATAAGGAAGGCCTGGGAAGGAGGCTGACTTGGTAGAGGGACAAGGAGGCCTGACAGAATCTGAGTATGGGGGAGCACTCCAGATTGTGGCATGTGTTATGTAAGCGGCCAGGAGGATTTTAAGGACTATTTGCACTGTGGAGATACGAATTATGCTTATGGACTTTTGAACTATGTTTTGTTAATAAATTATGTTTATTTGAGTATATGCTTCCATGAAGAAGGAGGACAAGAAGCAATGGGCTTAAATGGCAGCAAGGGAGATGGGCAAGGAAAAACTTCCCACCTGTCAGGATGGTTAAACACTGGAATAAATTGCCTAAGGAGGTTGTGGAATCGCCATCACTGGAGATATTTAAGAGCAGATTAGACAGTCATCTATCAAGGATGATCTAAATGGTGCTTGGTCCTGCTGTGAGGGCAGGGGACTGGACTTGATGTCCTCTCAAGGTCCCTTCCAGTTCTAGAATTCTCCGATTGTATGATTCTATAAAGTTACTGGAGACTCAAAAGGGAAACTGAGGCAAGGTGCCACTTGCATAGCCACCTTGAGGCTGTTCACTCACTGCTTTGGGCAGGCATTTGGACTCAATGATATCCTGAGGTCTCTTCCAACTCTATGATTCAATGATTCAGTGAGTGCCAGTAAGAGACTGGTCTTCATTTCCTGGTCTTAATCACCTGACAGAGGTCAGGATTTCAAACCCTTAATACTGCTACCATTTGGCAGGTTCATTGTCTGGTCACAGCAATGACTATTGTTATGCAAATATGAAGGTATGAAAGAATGCACCTCAGTATTCAGTCCCTATACACTACCGTGACAACATTTATACAAAATATGCTTGGTGAGATATCATTTTAAAACTAATAATATCATGATGAAATGCACATAACAACATTATATATAATGTGATACATTCAAGCTAAAATTAGGTCTGAAATGTGCTTACCAGACAAGTCTGGGGAAACCGGTTGCTCAAAAGATAAGCTGACACCTCGAACTGAGTGTCATTAAAGTTTATGGGCAATCGCTTGTCAAATGTAGTTCTGTGGCACTTTAGAGACTAACAAAAATATAGAGAGAATCATGAGCTTTTGTAGGCAAAACTCACTTGCAAGCTCATCTGGAGAAGTGGGTTTTGCCCACAAAAGCTCATGATACTATATGATTTGTCAAGTGGTCACTCTTTGCCAAGGAATGGTGGTAGGAACAAACAGATCTGCATCTTAGGGAGTGTCTACACAGCAGCGTTATTTTGGAATAATGGCCATTATTTTGAAATAACAGTGCAAGCGTCTACACAGCAATTCCACTATTTCTAAATAAATTTGAAACAACAGCTTTTGTAGAGCATGGTGGGGACCTCCACAACCATGAATGGATGAAAGTCACCCTTGCTATTGACAAAATGGCAAACAGTTTAAAAAGAATGAATTATAAACCGTCATACAAGTTAGAGATGGAAGAGATCAATTAAAGGCATTTTGTCCACCCCCTGCTAATTCAAGATTGTTCTCTATTGCATATTCTACAGTGTTTTGTCCAATCTAGTTTTAAATGATCCAAAATACAAGCTTTCAACACTATGCCACACTTATCATTGTAGTATTTGAGCATCTAATAGAGCTCACCATTGGAGATATTTTTCCTGTGATAAGGTTCAGGGATGAAATTCTGGCCCAGTGAAGTCAATGAGAAGTTTATCTTGCTGTGCTAAAGGTCTGTGATGAAGGAGAACTGTGCCCAGAAAGGAGATGGAGCACTGTGCAAAGCCTTGTTGGACCCCAGAATGATAGGAGATCGGTGCAGAGTGCGGTACTACTGTGGGACGGGGGATAGGAGAGAAGTGGCTTGCTCACTGTGTTTCAGAGTACTGGTAGGGAAGAAGCATGTGACTTCTTAGTGAAAGCATAGCATGGAAATTGACATTATGATAATTTATGATACTATGGTGATGGAGAAACCAGATAGGTGAGGAGCTTAGACTAACGGAGGGAAGATACAGTCACGTTGGGCCAGTTTCACCAGTGAGTCTAAATGAATCAATGATGGTACAATTTATGTTGTAACAGAATTACCTTGCAGATACAGGGGTCTCAAGAAGTGACTCTGAGGATATGTCTAGACTACATGCCTCTGTCGGCAGAGCCATGTAAAATTGGCTACCCGACATAGTCAATGAAGCGGGGATTTAAATATCCCCGGCTTCATTAAAATAAAAATGGCCACCACCCTGTGCCGGATCAGCGGATGGTCGGCACAGCGCGGCAGTCAAGACGCGGATCGGTCGACAGGGGAAGCCTTTGTCAACCGCTCCCTTATGCCTCGTGAAATGAGGTTTACAGGACAATCAGCTGATCCGGCATAGCGCAGCGGCCATTTTTATTTTAATGGGGATATTTAAATCCCCACTTCATTGACTATGTCGGGTAGCCTATTTTACATGCCTCTGCCGACAGAGGCGTGTAGTCTAGACATATCCTGAGGGTGCATCTACACTGCACTCTTAGCTCAAAATAAGATATGCAATTTGCACACTATTTCAAGACATCTCTTATCCCTCATGGAACGAGGTTTACAGGGATGCCGAAATAGTGGGTCCGCTATATTCCACAATAGCGGATGCATTCAAAAGACATAGTCTTACAGTGTAGACGTACCCTGAGAGGAAGCTGAAGAATATTCTTACTGTTCTGGGGACAAAGCAAAACACTTGTGTCAGCAATGGTAGGAGCAGGAGGAAAGCTGCCTCTGTAGCTTCTTACAGTTATAAATAGATGGGGCTCTATTTTTAAAATGAGCTTGTGCCAGTGTCATTCTTCCTGGGACTCAACATGGCTGTGCTAACATGCCAATAAGGAGTCTGTTAGGTTACATAACTATACATTTCCCCATCTCGTCAGCCTGTAAGTTACATCACATTTAGACTCCCCTGGACTTATACCCAATAGCCAATGAATAACTTGCATCTCTTCAGGAAGTGTGTCTGAATAGAGTCCTCTGAATCTTGTCACAAGAGTCAGATTCAGAGAGAGTTATTCTGTTAAAAAAGAAACTGGTCTTTTCAAGTAGCAGGCTTCAAGCCTCACAGAACAATCATTGGTGTCATTTGACTGGTTGGTGGTTTTCTAAAAGTAGAAGATGCCCAAGAACTCCTAATTTCTGCAGCTGGTGCTTGCTGAAAACATTTGCATGGATGAGTAGAGTAGGAGGAGGAGGGGGGCAAATAGGTCTTGGAGGAAAAACAGTTAAGGAGATACATATGAAAATTCAATTAAACAGAAGACAATGAAAATTCAAACCAGCTCTGATGTCCTGCTTAAGGCTGCTGACGGTTGCAGAGAGAGCCGAGAATCATAGGACTGGAATTGGTCACTAGAGGTCTTCTAGTCCAGTCCCCTGCACACACGGCAGGAGCGAGTATTATCTAGCATCCAAATCTAACAAAGAGGGAAGCGCCGTATGCCAAAGCACACAAAAGGCCTCCCTGAGGCATCCAGATGATCACATGGATAAAAATCTTTAAATGACTCCAAGGTAAGTTGTTTGATTTGAATCTGCAGCATGTGCAGTCTATGACCCATTCAGTAGCTTTCTCCCTGCAAGTGTTTATTTTTTCCCTTACTTATACTATCCATTTCATTTAATATGTGAGTCTTGGAAAACATAATGAACCTAATTCTCCATTGCACTGCACCCTGAGTAGTCATTTACAACTAGTGCAAAGCAAATACTGAGTAGGTGTGCTAAGAATGGTAATGTTTTATAACCACTTTGCATTGATGGAGAAGCACCGTCAATAACTGATCCAGCATCCAAAGGGCATTTAGCTTGGTGTCTGCCTTTGCTCTCATATGATTACTTTTAGTTCCTGTTAGTTGACATGAACTCAGGGAAGTTAGCAAAAGGGCTTCCATTGCTTTCAGTGGGCTTTAGCCCTACCAGCAAAGTATTTTTATTTGTAGACATCTAAAAACAAACCACTAGTGCAGTTAGCATGTTCAGTTAGGTGCTTTTTGGTGTATCTCCAGGGTCATTGCTCTTGGCAAAATCAATAACTAACCATGTCCCACAAGATAGGCAGTATTGTTGTAGCTGTGGTGGCCCCAGGATAATAGAGACAAGGTGGGTGAGATCATATCTTTTATTGGACCAAGTTCTGTTGGTGCGAGAAACAAAGTTTTGAGCTCACACAGAGCAATTCTGACCTGAAAAAGAGCTGTTTGAGCTCATCTCTCACACCAACAGAATGTGGTTCTATAAAAGATATGACCCCCCTCCCCATTCTCTCTCTTAGTTTCCGGGAGAGTCACTTGCATTTTGCAACTGCTGCTTTGGACACTTTGCGAAAGGAAATCAATGTTTTCTCTTTAAATGCAATAAAGAAAAAATGGAACAAGAGGCTGCTGATTATGACTGACCAGAGCTTGGATCTGATGGCCTGTTGGAACATGGAGTGGATGGCTGGCTGGGCATATCACAAAGGATCTTTGTTTTGCCAGGCATTGCTGGGGGATAGGGAATTGGGGTGGAGGTCTAGTGTCGATGGGCATGTCCTTATGGCATTCAGTCAATGTATACACGTTACTGTTGAGTTACTGTTTTACAGTATATGTATCAGCTAAGTGATGTGTGATTATGAATTTTAAAAATCTAAATATTGTAGCAGCCTGAGAGCAGGGGGTTGCCTAGGCCTCATGGAAGCCAGATACGCGGGGACTATTTGGTGTCTGGGAGATGGGCGGGCGTTAGCCCGCCCACATCTAAAGGACCTCCCCCCAGCCTGCGGGGAGGACCCACAGAACCCAGAAGAACCAACTAATTACTGGAGACAAATAATGAGAAAACAGGTACGGGTGTGAGGGTCAAAGGGCTAAAACGAGAGAGCCGGATGGGGATACCGAGCAGAGAACCCTGGACAGCGCCCACTGCTCCCCGAAGGTCTCGAGAGAGCCAGCGGACGCTGCCCATTGGAACTCTGCCTGGACACGTGAGCGGATACAGCAACGGAAATAGGCCCCACAGTTGCAGGCCCCTCCCCCGGCCAACCTCTTCTCCCTGGTTTTATAGATTGCCAATTTGGCCATAGCCAGGAGGGGGTTGACCAGGAGGTCCCGCGACTTTGTGGGGCCACGGATGGGATGTGCGTAAATTAACAAGTGGGGGGAAAAGTGCAGCCAGAACCTCAACAGGAGGTTCTGGAGGAGCCGAAAGAGGGGCTGTAACCTGGCGCACTTGAGGTAGATGTGCGCCAGGGTCTCCCTCACGCCACAGAAGAGGCACGTTTCGGGGGTGGGGGTGAACTGCGCCAAGTACACGCCCGTGCTCACCACGCCGTGCAGGACTCTCCAACGGATGTCCCCGGTGGGTCGTGGAACCAAGGTCGAATAGAGGCTGGCCCACCGGGGCTCCCCACCCTCTATTGATGGTAGGAGGTCCCACCACTTGGTGTCTGGGCGGGACACGAGTGTGGGGAAGTGGAGCGTGTGAAGCACGAGCGTGTACAGGTGACTCTTTGGCGCGGTTCGGAAGGGGACTCGCTGCAGCGAGTGCAGCCGGCTCAGGTGACGAGGGGGAGGCGATCGGGAAGGTACATGGGGCTGGGGGCCAATGGAGAGATCGGGAGGGCCGGGGTAAGCGGTGGGCGGGGTGCACCCTTTCTCAGGACTTTGTTTAGGTACACCCGAGCAGTGGGCGGCAAAGCGTCCTTCACCTCCTGAAGTACGCGCCAGGGAGTACGTAGGGTGGAGAGCCCCATGCGTTGGGCGAGCACCCGAGGATCCACCCAGTCTCCCCGGTCGTAGTCCAGGAGGTCTCCGACTCTGGTGACTTCTGCCAGGACCAACCTCTGGCACACCAAGGGGGACTCCGCCGCCTGAACACGTAGATGGGGATTGTGTAGCAGGGGCTCCGCGAGGAGGTCTACCCCCACGGTGGCTCCCAAGGACCTCGTCACTGCTAGCAGCTTCCAGGTCCGGAGGAAGTCCTGGTAGAAGGCCGGCAGCCCAGAGAGGCCTCGTGGAAGACCTCTCAGATAAAGGAGCTGCCGGTCATATCGAAGCCCTCAGAGGCGGCAAAGGAAAGTGTGCGCAAGCGTGCTCCATGCCGGACTACCTGCATCAAATAGGAGTCTCTGCAGGGCCTGGAGGCAGAGGACGTGAACCCGCGTGTGCAAACACGTCAGGCCCTGCCCCCCCTCCTCCAGAGGGAGATGGAGAACCCCTGCAGAGACCCAATGCAGTCCTGGCCAGATGAACCGCAGCATGAGCTGCTGGATACGGACCAGGAGGCCCGGGGGCGGGACCAGGGTGTTGAGGCGGTGCCAGAGCATGGACAGGACCAATTGGTTGAGTATCAGTACCCTCCCACGCAGGGAGAGGCACCGGAGCAGTCCCATCCATCTCTGCAACCGCTCAACCACCCCGGCCTCTAAACCTTGCCAGTTCTCCAGCGGGGAGGGATGCGTGGCAGGAAGAAATACGCCGAGATAGAGCAGCGGACCCGCGCTCCACCTGATGGCCTGAAGCATGGGTGGGAGGGAGCCCGCCTGCCACCCGGCCCCTACCACCAGGCCAGAGCTCTTGACCCAGTTGACCCGGGCGGAGGAGGCCGCCGAGTAGACGGCTTGGCAAGCCTCCACCCGCGCCAGGTATCCCGGGTCCTGGACCACGAGGAGTACGTCGTCGGCATACGCCGACAGGACCAGCCTCGTCTTCGGCTCACGGAGCACCAACCCCATCAACCTCTTGCGAAGGAGACGGAGGAAGGGCTCTATGGCCAGAGCGTACAGCTGGCCTGACAGCGGACAGCCTTGACGTACTCCCCGCCCGAAGCTGACCGGTGCGGTCAGGGTCCAGTTGAGCTTGACCAAGCACTCTGCGGAGGCATACAGCACCTGGAGAAACCCCACAAAATGAGGCCCGAAGCTGAAGGCCCGCAGGGTGCCCAGGAGGTACCCGTGGTCCATCCGGTTGAACACCTTCTCCTGATCCAGGGACAGGAGGGCGAATGACAGACCATCCCTATACCCGAGCTCTAAGAGATCCCAGACCAGAAAAAGGTTGTCGAAGATGGTTCGGCCCGGGACAGTGTAGGTCTGGTCTGGATGGACCACATCTGCTAGCACGGACTTCAACCTTAGGGAGATGGCTTTGGCGACGATTTTATAGTCCGTGCTGAGGAGCAAGACGGGACGCCAATTCCTCAGATCACGGAGGTCCCCCTTCTTGGGCAGCAAGGCGATCACAGCTCACCTGCACGATAAAGGGAGGACCGCCTTCTCCAAGGACTCGGCCCAGACGCTAGCAAGATCCGGGCCAAGGACGTCCCAGAACAC
This sequence comes from Pelochelys cantorii, assembly GCA_032595735.1. Taxonomy (NCBI): domain Eukaryota; kingdom Metazoa; phylum Chordata; order Testudines; family Trionychidae; genus Pelochelys; species Pelochelys cantorii. The sequence continues at coordinate 6,471,126 of CM064339.1, read as the reverse complement.
GCGGTAGAACTCCATGGTCAGCCCGTCCATGCCCAGGGATTTATTGGTGGGCATGAGATGGAGGGCTTCCAAGAACTTGACCAGAGAGAAAGGCAGCTCTAGCCGGTCCCGGTCGCCCGCGCTGACCGTCGGGAGTTCGTTCCAGAGAACCCTGCGGGCATCGGCGTCGGTCGGATCCAGAGAGAAGAGAGAGGCGTAGAAGGCGCGAGCCCTCTCGCGCATCTCCACCGGATCCGTGAGGGGGGTGCCGTCCTCTGCCAGAAGGCAGACAATGTGCTTTTTAGCCCCCCTCTTTTTCTCCAGGGCATACAAGAAGCAGGAGCCTCGATCCATCTCCCGAAGGAGATGGATGCGAGAACGAACAAAGGCACCCCGGGCTCGAAGGTCCTCTAGGGCCTGGAGTTCCTCCTGCTTCTCCCGGTACGCTCCGCAGAGGGGCGGATCCTCGGGGCCGGTGGCCAGCCGCCTCTCTAGCTCTAAAACCTCCAGTTCCAACTGCTCTATCGCCGCATCCCTCTGCCAGCTGGCCCCCCGGGCGTAGTCATGGCAGAAGAGCCACATGCGCACCTTCCCCACATCCCACCACCGCCTCTCAGATAAAGGAAGACCTTTCAGATAAAGGAGCTGCCGGTCATACTGGAGCCCTCGGAGGCGGCAAAGGAAAGCGTGCGCAAGCGTGCTCCACGCTGGACTACCTGCATCAAATAGGAGTCTCTGCAGGGCCTGGAGGCGGAGGATGTGAACCCACGTGCGCAAACACGTCAGGCCCTGCCCTCCCTCCTCCAGGGGGAGATGGAGAACCCTTGCAGAGACCCAATGCAGTCCTGGCCAGATGAACCGCAGCATGAGCTGCTGGATACGGACCAGGAGGCCCGGGGGCGGGACCAGGGTGTTGAGGCGGTGCCAGAGCATGGACAGGACCAATTGGTTGAGTACCAGTACCCTCCCACGCAGGGAGAGGCACCGGAGCAGTCCCATCCATCTCTGCAACCGCTCAACCATCCCGGCCTCTAAACCTTGCCAGTTCTCCGGCGGGGAGGGATGCGTGGCAGAAAGAAAAACGCCAAGATAGAGCAGCAGACCCGCGCTCCACCTGATGGCCTGAAGCGTGGGTGGGAGGGAGCCCGCCTGCCACCTGGCCCCTACCACCAGGCCAGAGCTCTTGACCCAGTTGACCCGGGCGGAGGAGGCCACCGAGTAGACGGCTTGGCAAGCCTCCACCCGCGCCAGGTCTCCCGGGTCCTGGACCATGAGGAGCACGTCGTCGGCATACGCCGACAGGACCAGCCTCGTCTCCAGCTCATGGAGCACCAACCCCGTCAATCTCTTGCGAAGGAGACGGAGGGAGGGCTCTACGGCCAGAGTGTACAGAATGTAGGGGTAGCCAGGGCCCAGGTGCCACAACAGCAGCAGCCCCCCTTCACAAACACCCCCTTCCAAAAAAGGAAGAAGGGTGCAGGAGAAAGTGCAGCACCCTGAAAACAGGGTGCTGCAGATATGCGGGAGCTGGGTATGTGGTTTTATGTTCCCTGACTAAGCTGCTAAAAACTGTGGCCCAGCCATCCACACCTGAAGCCTATCTGGCATCAACCTGAAGGGAAGGCTAATTGGAACACCTACAGTCACTTAGGGTAGAGGTGTGCACTATAAAAACACTCTCCCAGGCAAGGCTAAGGGGGAAGGAGAAAAGGGACTGACTAGAGGGGAAGTGAAGGAGAGGAGAGCAGCCCAGAACAAGGGAACAGATCCAAGACAGCTGACATCAAGGTTTGCTCCACGGTATCAGGGAGGAGGTACTGCAGGAAGGGTTGGGGAAGTGGCCCAGGGAGGGGCTGCTGCTGCTCAGGGGCCAAGGGCCAAGCTATACGGCCCACTCGGGTCTGCCCCCTCCCATAGGGCCCTGGCCTGGAACCCGAAGCTAGTGCGTGGGACCAGGTTCCCCCCAACCTTCCCCCTGGCTAGAAAGGCCAGTAGGGAATGGAAAAAGGACACTGGACTGGCCAATGATGAAAAAGTCTCTGATAGCGGGGTACCCTTGCCTTTGTGGCAGTATTTGGGATACCGCGAGCCTCTGAGGCACACAAAAACCTGCCAGGAAGCGCAGGACCCACGGGGCTTGGCCCAGACTTTGCCACAATATGTTAAATAACTAAAAAGCCAAATCAGGAACTGTGTGGCAGCTGAGTTTTAAGGAAGAGGGATTTGGCTCATTCATTATAACTCTTGTGTCTATTCCTGAAATTATTGTTTAGTATTATTATTATTAGAGCATTTTCTGTGATTTGCCCTTTAACTCGCCTGTATTTTTTGCAGCTTCTTTTCACTTACATTAACTGAAGAAATATCATTCCATACAGGATCACTGCAGTGTTGGTAGGAGCCAGTGAAGGCAAAGGGTTGCCTACCAATATTGTTATTGTCCTGCTAAGCAGAGCCTGTCATTCCCTAACACTAAATTGGTCTTTGCTAATGTGCAATCTTTTCTTATTTTGTGGAACACATTTTTTGGTGCCATCACATTTGTGTTAGAAAATGAAAAGAATCAGCCCTTCATGATGGGGGCAGAGGGGGGGAGGTGAATCAAGTTGTTGTATTGGGGATTTTGTTGACATCATTGGGTTTTCATAAAGAGCCTTTGTTAAGTTCATCTTGACTTCAAGTCTGAGTCCCATTGTCACTGGTTAAGGTGGAGTTAGGCTGTTAAGACAGAACTCTCATCGCCTGCAAAGACAAGGCTATCTCATTGAACTCACGTTTTCCAAGACTTGAGACTTCATTTGTTCTATACCATCAAAGTGTCAGACTGTTAACACAGTAGTATTGGTCACTATGCCACCTGAAACTAAAGTGCTTGGGTATGATGGTCCCGTGACCCATTATGGATATATACCAGAAAGTATTTATGCCCTGCAAGGTGATATGATATCATTAGAATATCTATTCAAAATTTACTATTGCTCCAACTTGGAAAAGATAGAAGCCACTTTTCTTTGCTTAAAAGGAAGCCAGCTCACCAAACAGAAATTTCTTCCACTTCAATTCAGGGGCACCATTTCAGATTTTGGTTGGGAGGTGCAACTTTAACTATGGGTATGTCTACACTAGCCCCCTAGTTCGAACTAGGGAGGCTAATGAGGGCGACCGAAATTGCTAATGAAGTGCGGGATTTAAATATCCTGCGCTTGATTTAGCATATTCCTGGCCGGTCGCCATTTTGGAAACTGACTAGCCTGAAGTAACTGCCCACGTCTACACGCGGCAGAGAAGTGCGATTCCGAGATAAACCCCTTAGTTTGAATTAACAGTTAAACCTCAATGACCTAGTTCGAACTAGGGGGCTAGTGTAGACGTACCCTATGATTCCAAGGGCTATTTGGGAACTTGAAAACTCTTGACTGTATCATAGAATCTCTATGGATAGAAATTTTATGCTTTAATAAGAAGAATATAGCAGTAGGGATATATAACTGGCCACCTTGAAAACTCTTGATTTCTGATGGATAATTTAGCAATTAGCTGACAGGATCCCTGTATCTAATTCCTTTATTAAATAAAAACAAATATTAGACCCACTCAGGTCTAATGATAATAATGAATGTGCCACCTCTTGTGGCAGACTATTTAGAGGACACTGTTAGATAGAATATTCTGATACATGTTCTTATTTTATTACTAAGTCTGTGGAGGGAGAGAGACCCTATCAGAGCTCCTGAGTTCTAGCATAGCTCTGGGAGGGCAGTGAGGTCTCGTGGATTACATTAACTATCATGATCCTGGTCAGGTGGCCAGTAATATATCCCTACTACTATATTCTTCTTCTTAAAGCATAAAATTTCTATCCATAGAGATTCTATGATACAGTTTTCTTAAGAACATAAGAATGGCCATACTGGGTCAGACCAAAGCTCCATCCAGCCCAGTACCCTGTCTGTCGACAGTGGCCAATGCCAGGTGTCCCAGAGGGAGTCAATCGAACAGGTAATGATCAAGCCATCTCTCTCCTGCCATCCATCTCCACCCTCTGACAAACAGAAGCTAGGGACACCATTCCTTACCCATACTGGCTAATAGCCATTTATGAACTTAACCTCCATGAATTTATCTAGTTCTCTTTTAAACCCTGTTATAGTCCTAGCCATCACAACCTCCTCAGGCAAGGAGTTCCACAGATTGACTATGTGCTGTGTGAAGAACAACTTCCTTTTATTTGTTTTAAACCTGCTGCCCATTAGTTTCATTTGGTGACCCCTAGTTATTATATTATGGGAACAAGTAAATAACTTTTCCTTATTCACTTTCTCCACACCACTCATGATTTTATAGACCTCTATCATATCCCCCCTTAGTCTCCTCTTTTCCAAGCTGAAAAGTCCCAGTCTCTTTAATCTCTCCTCATATGGGACCCATTCCAAACCCCTAATCATTTTAGTTGCCCTCCTCTAACCTTTTCTAATGCCAATATATCTTTTTTGAGATGAGAAGACCACATCTGAATTCAGTATTCAAGATGTGGGCATACCATAGATTTATATAAGGGCAATAAGATATTCTCCGTCTTATTCTCTATCCCTTTTTTAATGATTCCTAACTTCCTGTTTGCTTTTTTGACTGCCACTGCACACCACGTGGACGTCTTCAGAGAACTATCCACAATGACTCCAAGATCTTTCCAGATTAGTTACAGCTAAATTAGGCCCCATCATATTATATCTATAGTTGGGTTTATTTACATTTATCCACATTAAATTTCATTTAATGACTCATTTAAGATTTTTACCTCATTTGATTCTATGCTTTCTTTCACAGATAGTGCCACTCCCACACCAGCGTGACCTGTTCTGTCCTTCCAATGTATTTTGTACCGTTTCCCTTAATCGTTTGGCAAAGCTCCTCCTAATGCACCCCAATATGCTGTTTAGCCTTCATGGCAACAAGGACACACTGTTGAGTCATATCCAGCTTCTATCCCACTGCAATCCCCAGATCTTTTTCTGCTGAACTGCTGCTTAGCCAGTTGGTCCCCAGCCTGTAGCAGTGCTTGGTATTCTTCCATCTTACGCACAGGACCCTGTACTTGTCAGGGGTGATGAGTGATGGGGTCATGCACATGGACGGGAGGGACTGGACAGCAGGGTGACTAGCAAGGGGCAGAGGGGAGCTGGCATCTACAGCAGGGATGCACCACCCCTACCCCGCACTCATTGGCAGTGGCTGGAAAAGCAGAGTAAGACAGTCGCACTGCTTTGCTTTTCCAGTCGTGCCCTCCTGCATGCCCCAGGGTAACAGCCATGGAAGCAAAGTAGCAGGGAGAGGGTGGAGCTGGCTTCGTGCAAGGGTAAGGAGGGGTGGGAAGGAGCAGAGGCAGGGAGAAGTGGGGTCTGGATAGAAGGGGGTTGTCCCAACCTTTCTCTGGGAAGGGTGGGGATCCCCTGACCAGTCGCTGCTGGCACATGTACTTTTTGAACCTCATCAGATTTCTTTTGGCCTAGTCCTCCATTTTGTCTAGGTCACTATAAATGTTTGTGTGTTCAAACAAAGTATTTTTTTTATTTTTTGCTAATTTTCCCATTATGGCATTCACCTTCTTGGAGCTGCATTTGAAATAAAGCAAAAAGTGAAGAATATTTTGTTACATGAACCAAGGGAGGATAAAAGTAAATGGAAAGTATGCTTAATGGGCTGCAGATATATAGGGATTTCACTGTCAAAGTGAGGAAATTTAGTATCTTAATTTTTTAATGAAGAAAACTGACATGATTTAGATAGCTGGGAACATAGTCTCTTTATTAAATTAAAGACATTGCAGTTTTATTAATGCTTACTTTAAGAGTTACCATTTTGTATCTGATGTTTCATCTTTCTAAATTCTTTGGGGCAGAGACCATGTGTTTGTACAACATTCAGCCCTGTGGAATCTTGATCCCAACAGTCTTAACAGTAAATAATATCTCTGTGGCAGACTTTACTCTCAAAGTTTTAAAGTCTCAGGCTCCATCTAGACTATGGGGTTTTTGCAAGATACCGGAGGTATCCTGCAAAAACCCAGCTACATCCAAGGAACGCGTTTGCTTTTCCGTTTTTTTTGCATTCTTTCAGGGAGTCCTGTATACCTCGTTTCATGAGGCATAAGGGCTCCGCCGAAAGAGGTGGCTTTTCTGCCATTTGGCCCCGTCTAAACTGAAAAGCCTCTTCCACAAAAGCGATCAGAAAAAGCTATGCAAATTGCGGAGTGCAATTTGCGTAGATTTTTCCGATAAAGCCCCGTAGTCTAGACCTAGCCTCAGAGGGGTAGCTGTGTTAGTCTGTAACTTTAAAAATGAGTGGCACTTTAGAGACTAACAAATATATATAAATGTCATAAATATGTTTAGTAGTATGAGCTTTTGGGGGCAAAACCCAGTTTTAGTTATTTTGAACAGTGACTTTCTTTTCTTGTTATTCCTGATGTTCAGTAAGGCTCCTGATACTTTCAGGGGGTTAAATTTGTGAGTTTTTCTTGGCTTGATAAACACTCTGTTTAGAAATAGAACCATTCTGTTTATTTCCATTATTAATATTATTTGTGTATTAATTATTTATTACTAACTAGTTTTCCACTATAAACAGTCTGCATTTCCTACTGTGTGGCCATAAAAGAAACTGGGTACAATATTACTCTTGATCCTAAACCTTTTGTCCTTTCTTTTTTGATTATCACTGTAATATTACAAGGGAACATCATTGATTACTGGTGAAATCAATAAAAATGGTTTTCTTTGTGAAGTGATATCAGAAAAGTATCAAATGTCTGGTTCCTTGGTAGAAATAGAAAAAGTATTGACAACTTATTACCTCAATTGCATTTATCCTCTAAATGTACATCAATAGGGTTTGAACACAAATATGCATTATTTTGCATAGTTCAGCTGTTCTGAGATTGTCAGAAACTAAGGCTGGAGATCGATCTTCTGGCATTTGATTTAGTGTGTCTAGTTAAGACCCGCTAAATTGAACACTGAGGGCACCTCTGGTTGGTGCTGGTACTCCTTGATTCACAAGGAGTAAGGGAATTCTACCGGAGCAAACGCGCCTGTTGACCTCCCACTGTGGATTCATCGCCAAGCTCATCTTAATGTATGTCGACTCCAGCTACATTATTTATACTTTAAGTCAACCTTCTGGGTCTAGACCTGGCCTAAATTTACTCCATGTCATGTTGGCCTTTTGTAGTAGTGGTGTCATTTCTGAACTTTGACTCTAACCAAGGGTATACTGTTGAATAACTGATTAGAACAGGGTACCAATGGAAATGCATAGCCATTACTACAGATGCCATTTTTGTTTTGTTTTAAAATAGTGATTTCTATTCACATGAATGAATTCTTGCTGTAGCTTTAAAATATGAAGAACTTCCTTTAAACAGAACAAATCTCCCCTGTGACAGTGTGAAGGTGTGTCTACTGAGGCCAATTCTACATGCCACTGCAGGGAGATAAGGGTGATAACACCCTGTACAGACCAGCACAGGCTACCCAAATTCAGGTACACAGGAATTAGTGAACTTTGTGTACCCACTTACTCTCCCTACCAAGGCCTGGCAGGGAGAGGTGGAAAATAGGACTTATCTGAGGGATCTGGCACAGCTGAGCTGGCATTGGGAAATATCTTAATTTGGCTATTGATACAGGCCAGCAGGAAGTACCACTCCCTGGAGCAAATAGGAAGATGGGAAAGGGTGGAGTTTCTGAGAAACAATGACTCCTGGGGCACTCCTTGCTCATGGCTCTATCTACAGGCACAATTTAGCTCTGTATAAGGATACGTCTACACTTGCCCCCTACTTTGAAGTAGGGAGGCAAATGAAGCATACCGAAGTTGCAAATCAAGCCCGGGATTTAAATATCCCACGCTTGATTTGCATGTTCCCGGCCGGTCGCCATTTTAGAAATTCACTAGCCCGGAGTAACTGCCCGCGTCTACACGCGGCAGTGAAATGGGAGTCTGATTTAAAGCCCTAACTCGAATTAGCTGGTATTCCTCCTGCAATGAGGTTTACCAGCTAATTCGAATTAGGGGCAGTGAAACGGGAGTCTAATCTACTGCCGCGTGTAGACGCAGGCAGTTACTCCAGGCTTGTGAATTTCTAAAATGGCGACCGGCCAGGAACATGCAAATCAAGCGTGGGATATTTAAATCCTGGGCTTGATCTGCAACTTCGGTATGCTTCATTTGCCTCCCTACTTCGAAGTAGGGGGCAAGTGTAGACATACCCTTAGGGAATTCCCTGAATGGGAGAGCCTTCTAAATGAGGATGTGGCATGGTGGGCAGGTATACTTATGGCCAGACTAAAGCCACGCATCTTTTGTGGGCATGGTTTGTGTCTGTAAAATAAATTTGCAGCTGAAACTCGCTCACCATTACAGATTCAATTTTTGCACCAACACTGAAGCAAGTCACAGGCACAAATACACAGATTGCATCTGCAGTTCATATGCAAGCAAACTCACTCTTTTGCATGATCTTTCTTTTTTGCTGTTATTCTTAACCAGAATGTTGGACACCTCTACAAGATGTCTGTTGTCAGCAGAGCAATTTCTTTACCTAGTCCGTTACACCATTTGTTCAGTTGAATTGATATTTAAAACAGTGGTGTCACCTGCCCTGTCCCCTGGGTTACTTTTAATATAAGCTTGAATTTTAAATGTGGGTGCCTGTAAACAGCCTGAAATTCAAATCTGGCCCTTGTAACTAAACATCACCATCTCTTAGTCTGTGGGACATGAGTGTTTCATGATGGTCACTCACTAACTTGGATGGGAGAACTCAGGTGTCCTGCACACATTGGCTTGGATGATACAATATGAACCTTTAGCTTGGTCCTGACCCAATACCCTGGCACACTGTTTGGAGGAACAGTGCTCCTGAAGGAAACCTAATCAGAATAAGTATTAAAAACCCAAATTCCTGTTCACTTGTGGAATTAAAAATTCCATGGGTCTTTGGGCAAAAGGGAAGGTGGGATAAGCCCATTGTTCTATCTCCCTATTCATGATGCCCAGCACTGTAAGCATCTGCTTGCCTCCCCAAAGGATAAAGAAGAGTTTTGTACATGCCAAAGTTAGTTGTCTTGCTTATCTCTTGTAGGAGTGAGGCCCAAGCTGCTGTGGACATTTTTTCTCTTCATAGTCCTGAGCTTGCCCTTACTGGCTGATGGTTTCATTGTTCCAGTGGACTATAGCTATTGTGGGAAGTCATGGCTGCAGAGGAAAAGAGGGTCTTCTCAGGTAGCTGGGGTGAATCCCATGGTGGACAGATACCTTGAACTGGACTCTATATTACATAGGGAAACCAGTGAAGAGAGCTAGCACCTTAATAATAATAATAATAATTATTATTATTATTATTGATTGATGGTGTATATTCCAGTGACACATAGAAACCCCGGTCCATTGTGCTAGGTGCTGTACAAACATGGAACAAAAAAAGATGGCCCCTGCTTAAAATGAGCTTACATTTGGTATGATTTCTGCTGTCTGATGTAAACCTTAAACCAGTGGTTTTCAAACTTTTTGGCCCAACGACCACTTGGCTCAGTGTAAACCTTTCCATGGGCCACCAGCTGCTAATGGAAACTCACCGTTAATTACATAATTATGCACAAGCCGTTTTACTAGTGCTACAGCTAGGGAGAATAGTTTAAATTATTAAGAGATTAAGTGTTTTAACTTTCTCATTTAGTTTATCAAACTTTTTAAATAAAGTAAAATTAATTTGTCGAACACAAGGTTTCAATGTTTTCTTTATGGCAGGGGTGGGGAACCTTTTTTGTGTTGGGGGCCACTGACCCCCAGAAAAATCAGTTGGGGACCACAAAAGTGAGAAGCAAAAAAACTCCTCCAAAAAACACCAGCCCTCACTGATGTGGCCCCCCAACTGAGACATCTCACTCCTCTGGTGCTCCACCTCCACAGGGCGAGGGGAAGGGACAGAGGACTGAGGTTCAGGGCTTCCCATAGGCCAGATTTATTTTCTGGGGTTCTAGACTTAGTGGATTTTATGGACCCCATTAGACTCTGGGGTGGGGACAAATATTAGGAGTTCGGTGTGCAGGACAGGGCTGCCAGCAAGTGGGATAGGAATAGGGTACAGGATCTGGAATGGAGGTGGGGTGCAGAAGGGGAAGAGGTTGCAAGGTCTGGGTGGGAGGTAGGATACAGAAGCAGGCTGGGAATAGCGTGTCTGGGCAGGAGGGAGGGTACAGGAATGGACGGGGGATAGGTTAAAAGGGATAAAAAATAAGGGTGATGTCATGCTAGGGGTCTACTACAGACCACCTACCCAGGCAGATGAAGTGGATGAGGCTATTTTAAACCACTAACAAAATCATCCAAAGCACAGGATTTGGTGGTGATGGGGGATTTCAACTATCCAGACATATGTTGGGAAACTAACACAGCAGGGCACAGACTGTCCAGCAAGTTCTTGGACTGCATTGGAGACAATTTTGTTTTATTTCAGAAGGTTGAGAGAGGTACTGGGGGGGAAGCTGTTCTTGATTTGATTTTAACAACTAGGGAAGAACTGGTTGAGAATTTGACAGTGGAAGGCAGCTTGGGAAAAAGTGACCATGAAATCGTAGAGTTCATGATTCTAAAGAATGGTAGAAGAAAACAGCAATATAGAGACTGTGGATTTCAGGAAGGCAGATTTTAGTAAACTCAGAGAGCTGGTAGGTAAGGTTTCATGGGAAGCAAGACTAGGAGCAAAAACAACTGAAGAGAGTTGGCAGTTTTTTTAAAGGAACATTATTAAGGGCCCAAAAGCAAACTATTCCACTGGGTAGGAAAGATTAAAAAGTATGGCAGGAGACCACCTTGGATCAACCGGGAGATCTTACATGATCTAAAAGTCAAAAAGGAGTCTCATAAAAAGTGGAAACTAGGTCAAATTACAAAGATGTATATAAGCAAACAACACAGGTATGCAGGGGGCAAGATTAGAAAGGCAAGGGCACAAAAAGAGCTAAATCTAGCTAGAGGCATAAAAGGTAACAAGAAGATGTTCTACAAGTATATTAGGAGCAAGAGGAAGAACAAGGACAGGGTAGGCTCATTGCTCTGTGAGGAGAGAGAAACAGTAACAGGAAACTTGGAAATGGCAGAGGTGCTTAATGACTTCTTTGTTTCGGTTTTCGTCAAGAAGATGGAGGTGGCGGGATGCCTAACATATGAATGCTAGTGGAAATGGGGTAGGTTTAGAAGTTAAAATAAAAGAACAAGTTAAAAATTACTTAGAAAAGTTAGATGTCTGCAAGTCACCAGGGCCTGACGAAGTGCATCCTAGAAGGCTCAAGGAGCTGAAAGAGGAAGTGTCTGAGCCTTTAGCTATCATCTTTGGAAAATCATGGAAGACAGGACAGATTCCAGAAGACCAGAAAAGGGCAAATATAGTGCTCCTCTATAAAAAGGGGAATAAGAACAACCAAGGAAACTACAGACCAGTCAGTTTAATGTCTGTGCCAGGAAAGATAATGGAGCAAGTAATTAAGGATCTCATCTGCAAACACCTGGAAGAAAATCAGGTGATAGGTAACAGCCAGCATGGATTTGTAAAAAACAAATCATGTCAAAGCAGTCTGATAGCTTTCTTTGATAGTATAGAAGTCTTGTGGATAAGGGAGAAGCAGGAGCGGCCCGAGGCAGGCTGCAGCAGCTGGCGCCCCGGGCGGAACGCGCAATTGGCCCCCCCGCCTGCACGGCCGTCAATGGAGTGACATCATCATCGGGTGCCCAGTTGAAGGCGGCGCCCTAGGTGACGGCCAAGTCGGCCTATAGTCACAGGCCGCCCCTGGGGAGAAGCAGTGGACGTGGTATACTTATACTTTAGTAAGGCATTTGACACGGTCTCACATGACCTTCTTATCAATAAACTAGAGAAATACAACCTGGATGGAGCTACTATAAGGTGGGTGCATAACTGGCTGGATAACCATTCTCAGAGAGTAGTTATTAACAGTTCACAATCATGCTGGAAGGGCATAACAAGAGGGGCTCCGCAGGGATCTGTTTTGGGGCCAGTTCTGTTCAATATCTTCATCAACGATTTAGATGATGGGATAGAGAGTACGCTTATTAAATCTGCAGATAATACCAAGCTGGGAGGGGTTGCAACTGCTTTGGAGGATAGGTCATAATTCAAAATGATCTGGACAAACTGGAGAAATGGTATGAGGTAAATAAGATGGAGTTTAATAAGGACAAATGCAAAGTATTCCACTTAGGAAGGAACAATCAGTTTCACGCATACAGAATGGGAAGCAATTGTGTAGGAAGGAGTACTGCAGAAAGGGATCTAGGGATCATAGTGGATCACAATCTAAATATGAGGCCACAGTATGACGCTGTTGCAAAAAAAGGCAAACATGATTCTCGGATGCATTAACAGGAGTGTTGTGAGCAAGACATGTGAAGTCATTCTTCTGCTCTACTCTGTGCTGATTAGGCCTCAGTTTGAGTATTGTGTCCAGTTCTGGGCACCACATTTCAAGAAGTGGAAAAATTGGAGAAGGTCCAGAGAAGAACAAAAATAATGATGAAAAGTCTAGAGAACATGAGCTATGAGGAAAGACTGAAAGAACTGGGCTTGTTTAGTTTGGAAGGAAGACTGAGAGGGGACATGATAGCAGTTTTCAAGTACCTAAAAGGGTGTTATAAGGAGGAGGGAGAAAAATTATTCTCCTTGGCCTCTGAGAATAGGAGAAGAAGCAATGGGTTAAATTGCAGCAAGGGAGGTTTAGGTTGGACATCAGGAAAACTGTCCTGCCTGTCAGGGTGGTTAAACACTGGAAAAAATTGCCTGAGGGAGGGAGGTGGTTATGGAATCGCCATCACTGGAGATATTTAAGAGCAGGTTAGACAGACACCTGTCAGGGATGATCTCAACAGTGCTTGGTCCTGCTGTGAGGGCAGGGGACTGGACTCGATGACGTCTCAAGTTCCCTTCCAGTTCTAATGTTCTATGATTCTATGTCTAGCCAGGGTGGAGGGTGCAGGTGCGAGGGAGGGTGCACGATCAGGCTGGGGGTAGCCAAGAGGGAGGGTGTCTGGTCAGGAGGGAGGGTGTTAGAGGAGTTTGGGGTAGGATGTCTGACCGGGGGCAGTGAGTGCCTGGGGATAAAGCTGGGGGGCAGGGGGCAGAGTGGCTGAGGGGCTTCAAGGAGATGGGGGGACAGGGTGCCCCTGGGAGTAGGGCTGGGGTCAGGGTGGCTCGGGAGGAGGGTAGGGATAAGGGGGCAGGGAGGCTGGATGCAGCACAGTGAGGCTGAGTGGGTAAGTGGGTGACCCTGGGGTATCCAGCCCTGGTGGGGGCAGAGTCCTGTAGGGGTCCAGTCCAATGCACCTTTGTGGGGTGGGTGGTGAGGTAGCTTGGCCCCTCGTCCCAGACCAAGTCCCTGTGGGTGCAAAGCCCCGAAGGGCCCCAAGCTCCCACCTGCATCCTGCAGGCTCCTCAACCCCAGCGCTGCATCCTTCCACCGCTGCCGAACGCAGCACAGCCTAACCTGCTGCTGGGGAAGGGGGAAGGTGCCGGCTGCTTGCGCACTACGAGAGCCCACCCCAACCAGCCGGGCTCTGCGCAGCGAGGGAGCCCGCCCCACCATGGTGACTGCAAGCACAGCAGGGCCTAGGCAAGGAGGACACCCAGCAGCGGGTGGGACTTTTCCATGGAGGGGGGCGGTGCAGTGCCCCTCACGTGTAGCTCCGTGGCCTATGTCAGGGGGAAGGGGGGTGAGGTTGCTTATTTCACCTCGCTGCCAGAGCTGGTGCTGTAGCCTCGCAGCTGCAAGCCAGCTGTGAGTCTTCAGTGGCAGCATGGGCTCCCTGCTGCATAGGGGAGGAAGGAAAACTGAGCTCCCGCTGTGGACCATCTGGGAGGTAGCCGCAGAGCACTAGTGGTCCATGGACAGCACTTTGAGAACCACTGGCTTAAACAAATCATACTTATGTGGTGCCAACTGGCCAGGATTCCAAAGCACTTTACAAACAACTCTCTAATTACTCCTGGGAGCTAGGCAAATACAGTGAATATTTGACAAATTCCCATTGAAATAGTTTCTGGACCAAAATTGTGGAAACTTCTTCATAAAAACTACTTCGTTTGTTAATCTGCTCTGGTAAATATTGTGATACAAATTTACAGATGTCATACAGCAAGATAGTTGAATCACTGGAAATATAATCTAGAAATCCTGGTTCCCAGTCCCCGTTCTATCCGCTTCCTCATTTTATCTGAAATCGCATCAGCTGCAAACAAGGTATGCCGTATAATAAAGTTCAATTGCTTTTGAATAGTGCATGATGAATACCGTGTTCAACAATTTAAGCCAAATTCAGAAGAGATATACAAGATGATGTAAGTTACATGTCAGGTATATATTGGTCAGGAAATTGATGCAAGTGGGTGTGAATAATGCAGTAGTATAACTTCCAATGCTAGCATTCCGTGGGTGTGTAAAATGAGTACAAACGAGCGTAATTTACATTGATGTAGTGTGGGGGTGGATGCAAAGATACAAGATTCTCAATTCAGACTCATAACGAAAGTTGCCTCATCCTTAAAAAAAAAAAAAAAAAAAAAAAAAAAAAAAAGATGGAAGCTGTCAAAGAAAGCAGAAGCCACAATAGAAACAGGGGGCCCCAATCAGAGGATCTGTCCCAAGAAACACTCTAATTGCTAACAGTCTCAATTTCACAACAGGATTTTGGAATAAAAGGCCAACATTTCATGGGCATGTTAGACCATTGTAGATGTTGGGTTTGAAAGTCTCTTAAGACATGCTGAACTGTGCTATTCTCTCCCCCACAGAATTTTTATAACTTGAACATCAAAAACTTCAGCGGGGTAGCCGAGTTAGTCTGTAACAGGAAAAACTTAAAAAGCAACAAATAGTCTAGTAGCACTTTAAAGATTAACCAAACATGTAGCTGGTGTCATGAGCTTTCGGGGGCACAACCCACTTCTTCAGATGAAAGTCAGACATGATCTTGTTTAGATAAAGAATGACATCAAACATTTTACCACTGACATGAGAAGGCACAGCCACAGCACTATGTATCTTTTCACTGGAGTGCACTGGTTTAGCTATGATGGGATTTTTAATCGTGGGCATAGATCCCGTTGTTCCGCTAGGAATAAGCAGAGGTAGCAGTACACTTAGACATCTCTAACGTTCCAAGATGAGCACAGCGATATACAGATACTTCTTGAACATACATGAGTGCTGAGGGGTGAATATTCAAAAGATAGCACAAAGAGATCTATAATGGGGCTGTGTGACAGGGCATCTGCCCCGCACTGGCCCTTTAAGGATTAAAGCCCAACCCTAGGAGAGGGCTAGAGTGGTGGAGCTGTGGTGCCAGCAGCTATGGCAGGAATTAGCCAATGAGGGCCCGGTATAAATAAAGGCTCCTGGAGAGGGGAAAAGCAGACTCACCGTTGCTCTAGCTGGGGAGCAGGAGGGACATAGCTACCAGGGAAGCTAGAGGCTTCCTGACTTAGAGCAGGGCTTGGGCAGCTCCAGGCAAGCAAGCTCCCAGGCTGCAGGGCTTGAAGCAAGACTTCAGAGTTCTAGAGCTGCAGAGAGGCAGCCAGGGTAGGCAAAGGCAGCAGGTCCTTTGCCAATGATGAGTGGCCATTTCAGACTACAGTTTGCCCCTGTGGCAGGGGCTAGATGAAGACTGGCAGTGGATCACTGAGGCAAGGTGGGCATAGGAGATTGGGGGTTCCCAGAGGGGGAGCTCCAGAGTGTGGGGGCACTGTGGTAGGTAGTACCCAGAGGGGATGATGCCACAGTCTAGGAGGGATATGGTTCCTAACATGCAGTGGTTCAGAAAAAACAGGTGACAGTGGGCAAGACACCAGCCAAAAGGGGGTGCTCCAGAGCTGAAAAGCTAATTCCCAGAGTGACCAGCAGGAGGTGCCATGGCAGTGAGTGCCCATCCAGTTACAGGCTGTTTTACTTGTGGCTCAGACCCATCTGGAGTTTCATGGCATTATAGTCTGTTTGCCACTGACTCAGCTGCGAACTTTCAAAACTAGCTGTAGTGTCTGGTAAATGATTGGGGGTCACTTCACATAGGTGGCTTCTTCACGGCACCCAATTCATTTCAATAGCTGACTCACAATTGCAAAATACATGGAGTTACACCTGCTCTTCATCAGTTATATTCATAATCAGAAAGTAGTGGTCCTGGAATGACATCTGTAGGGCGAAAGGGAATGGGGGTGGGATGTACCGTTATTGCTGATGCTGAAGAGAAGTCTGCTCCTGCTCCAATCAGATCCAAACTTCTCATTTTCTCTCTCTGGGCTGTTTCAAAAAGTTACTTTTAGGCTGTGTCTAGACTGGCCACTTTTCCGGAAAAACTTGCCAGCTGTCTACACTGGCCGCTTGAATTTCCGGAAGAACACTGACGATCTCATGTATGATCGTCAGTGTTCTTGCGCAAATACTATGCTGCTCCCGTTCGGGCAAAAGCCCTCTTGCGCAAATGCTTTTGCACAAGAGGGCCAGTGTAGACAATCCAGAATTGTTTTGCACAAAAAAGCCCCAATGGCTAAAATGGCGATCAGGACTTTCTTGCGCAAAAGCGCGTCTAGATTGGCCAGGGACGCTTTTCCGCAAAAAGTGCTTTTGCGGAAAAGCATCCGTGCCAATCTAGATGCTCTTTTCCGCAAATGCTTTTAACGGAAAACTTTTCCGTTAAAAGCATTTGCGGAAAATCATGCCAGTCTAGACGCAGCATTAGGGTAATCTAAATCTAAATCGACCAACAAGGTTCAAATAAACTCTCATGAGCATCTAGTAAGGATCAATATTCAGAAGGGCTTAATCAGAATTAATGATATTTTCAAATTGTTAAGGGTTCATTTACCTTTAGTGGTCCCTCCTTTCCTCTTTCCCCCTGGTTTAGAGGATTCCAGGGGAGGTTTAAGAGAGAACTATAAAGGACCAGCCAGATTCTGTTATCCTAGAACAGTCATAAATGGTGACATGTTTACACACACACAAAATTCCACTTTTGTTGGTATTTTGCAAAGGGGCTGTTTAAGTGACAACAGTTTCTGTGGGAGGAACCCAGTCCAGAATCTCCACAATGCACCCCAAGACACAGCTCCCACTTCCACCTTAGCACCTGTCATGTACCCTGCAGCAGAATATAAAAAGTGGTCTTCAATAGGCAGCCTCATGTCTGTCCTCCACAATGCCTGTACTTGGGGAATCCTCGCCCTGTGGGAACCAGGGCTTTCAGAGTCTCTTTCTGACACACTGAACCTTTTATCCAACATGAAGGGTCTAGAACAGTGTTTCTCGACCAGTGGTATGAGTACCCTTAGGGGCACTCGAGAGATGTCTGGGGGGTACGTCAACACAACTGAAATTTGGAGAAAACTGAGTTTTTGTTTTAAGTTTTACAGCGCTTTATTATTTTTGTACTTTTTGCATTAAAAATGTCATTGCCTGCCTGGCTACGATTAAGTTGTTTAAACAAATGTGTTGCAATGGAAGAAAAAAATTGTGTGTCTGAAAACTGTAGGTACTAGGGGTACTTATAATTTTTTTTAAAAAAGGTACTTTATAAAAAAAAAGGTTAAGAAACACTGGTCTAGAATGAAGGAGTGAAGCTGTCACCCCCAATCTTTTTTTATTATTTGCTGACATAAAGATACACTACAGGAAATATGAGGACACTTTAAACTAGTGTGTTGAGAAAGGGTGTTATTTGTTGGAGGTGATCTCCAGGAGATTAGCATACAAAAAATAGCATAAAATATTTAGAGATTCACCTTTTGTTTAGACATTTCATCACCATAAAATGTAAACATGCTTAGATTTGTATTCCTGATTATTATACATAGCTATTGATTTTCTAAAGCAGCAGAATTATTAATGCCCAAGGTCTTTTTTGCCTTTGTAGTTTAATGACAAAAATGCTGTATAATCTAATTTTTTTTTAATACAGAACCAAGCGGAAATGGGTGGAAAGTAAAACATACAAGCTAATTGCAAAATTCTTTAATATTTTCTTTGATTACTCAGTCACCTTGATATACACCTATGCATTCTTTAATAACCTTGCCCATTAGGATATTGTAAGCATTGGACCTGATCCTGCAAATGTTCTGGATCACACCTAGCTTTATTCGCATACATAGTCTCCCTGAAATCAATGGGATGACTCATGTGAGTAAAATCATGCAAGTGTCTATGTTTGTGAGATTAGTGTCAGTATGCCCCCTATTCTCCTGTTTCCTTTTTGCTCAATGGATCTCCACCAGAGTAGTTAGGCCAAACACTCCACCTTTCTTTGCTCTGGAACTAGCTGTATCAGGAGGTCTCACTCGCTGGAGCACAAGGATGCATTTGTTTTCCCCGATTGTCTTGAGCCAGGTTTGTCCCTCAGTGACTCCCCTACATGCAACTCCTTTGCATACAATGCAGTGTTTGAATGTTCTGACTTGTTTGTAAATTTAGGCTTTGATTCAGGAAAGCACTAATGCATATGCTTAACTTTAAGATAAGGTCTGTATTTCTATCCAGCAAAACAGAACTGAAGCAACTTGGTCTTGAGGTGCTTATAGTTCAGTGCTTAGATGAATTCAGGTTCTTTTATTAATAATAATTGGACTTAATAATTGGTCCTTATGTCACTGTAGAATCCTACGGAAGTGCAGGCGCATTTGTGAGATCAGACCTAGATAAAGAATGATGACACATGATGTTCTGCTGTGGCTTTAAGTCAGGAGTGGAAAACCTTTTTAAGTGCCAAATAAAGGGAATAATCACGTCCCTTCATCTCCGGCGGTGGTATCCAATCTTTTTTCACCCAAGATCACTTTTTAAATGTCAGGACAAGCCAAGATCTACCCCATCCCTTCCCGAAAACCCCACCCTTTCCTTGAGGCCCCACCGTCTCTGTTCCCCTTCTCTCCATCGCTTGCTATCCCCAGCCCTTATACACTCTCAGGGTACAGCTACACTGCTGCTTTTTTTTTATCCTTCTGTTGGAAGGGATTTTTCCAACATCTGGCCCATCTAGTCTGGGCCAAATGTCGGAAAAACTCCTTCTTTTGGAAGCCCCCTTATTCCTTGTGGAATGAGGAATACAGGGGCTGCAAAAAGAGCATGTTTGCTGGAAAAACTCCTGGGCTGCGTCTAGACTGGCATGAATTTGCGCAAATGCTTTTAACGGAAAAGTTTTCCGTTAAAAGTATTTGCGCAAGAGAGCGTCTAGATTGGCACGGACGCTTTTGCGCAAAAGCACTTTTTGCGCAAAAGCGTCCGTGGCCAACCTAGACGCGCTTTTGCGCAAGAAAGCCCCGATCGCCATTTTAGCCATCGGGGCTTTTTTGCGCAAAACAAAACTGAGCTGTCTACACTGGCCCTTTTGCGGAAAAGGTTTTGCGCAAAAGGACTTTTGCCCGAACGGGAGCGTCAAAGTATTTGCGCAAGAAGCACTGATTTCTTACATTAGAACGTCAGTGCTCTTGCGCAAGTGTAGACAGCTGGCCAGTCTAGACACAGCCCTGCAGTCTAGCCATACCCTCACTGGGCTGAGACAGGAGGTGAGGGCTCTAGGGTAGGAATGAGGGATTTGGGTGTGGGAAAGGGTGAGAGGTGCAAGTTCTGGGAGGGAATTTGGATACAGGAGGACGTGGAGAAGGGACTGCTGGCTCGGGGAGGGGGCTCCAGGCTGGGGAGTGTTGGGCTCAGGTGTAGGGTTAGGGTGCTGAGCAAGCCACAGACTTGTGGATGTGAGGGTGCAGGAGTTTGGGTTGGGGTGTGTGAGGGACTCAGGGCAGGGAGGTTGGGAGTATGATGGGCTCAGGACACAGATTTGCAGTGTGTGAATAATGCAAGAGTGTTGTGGCAGAAGACTGAGGATGTGGGGGTGCAGGAGTTTGGGGATGTGAGAGGCTCAGGACAGGGGGTTCCAGTGTATGATAGACTCAGATTTGGGATCAGGGTGGGGGGTACAGGAGTGTTATGATGCTGTGGCCAGATGGGGGCTTGGCCCCAATTGGGGGCCAGGCTTCATTTTTAAATAAAATATTATGTTATACACAAAAGGTTTCAGCATTTTCTTTATTTATGAGAGGGGTGGGGAACCTGTTTTGATTCAGGGGTCACTGAACCACAGAAAAGTCAGTCGGGGCCACACAAGTGAGATACAAAAACACAACCCCTTCAAACCCCTCAAGCTTCACTAATGTAGCCCCAACTGTGCTGGTGGAGGCAGGGGACAGGGTGCTGGTGGGTGCTGGGGCAAGGGACAGGGTGCTGGGGCAGGGGACAGGGTGCCGGTGGGTGCTGGGGCAGGGTGCCGGTGGATGCTGAGGCAGGGGACAGGGTACTTTTGGGGGTCTGGGCGTGGGGGAGGGGACAGGGACTGGTACCTGGGGATTCTGCAGCTGTGCGCCAAGGCCCAGGAAGTGCGCGGGCTGCTCCCCTGTCTTCCAAACATCAGTGTGGTACTTGAAACGCTGGTCTGTCGCACACCTGCTGCCTTCCTGGGTGGGTGTGTGTGCGGGGGAAGGAGGAGTCCCAAACCATGCGAGCTCCAACTGCTCGGGCAGCTCACGCCTTGCTCCTCTGCCCCCTATGGCAGCACACGCTGCCTGAGCAGTTGGAGCTGGCATGCTGGGATCTTTATTCCCCTGCTGCCTTCCTGCACGGGGGGGGAGGGAGGGGCAGAGCCGGCCCAAGCTACGGGCTGACTGGGCTACCGCCCGGGATGCCCCATTGTGGATGGCGCCGGGCGGGGCTGCTGGGCCGGGCGGGGCCAGCACCATGCATGCTCTGCACACCCGGGGCGGTGCCACACATGCACTGCGCGCCCAGGGGCAGGGCCACGCATGCTCCGCACACCATGCACCCAGGACGGGGCCGTGCATGCACTGGGTGCCTGGGGGCGCCATGCGCCCGGGGCTGGGGCCACACATGCGTCGCACTCCCAGGGGCGGCGCCGTGCTCTCGGGGCCCGGGGTGCACGAATGGCTCGGGCCGACCCTGGGGAGGGGGAGTACCGGACCGCGCCAGCTCCAACTGCTCGGGCAGCACACACCTTGCTCCTCTGCTCCCCACAGCACTGGAGCTGGTGCAGTCCTGGACTCCCACTCTCTCCCTCCTCCTTCCCCTGTGCGCAGGAAGGCAGCAGGGAAAGAAAGTCCCTAGCATGCAACAGACCAGCATTTTAGGTACAGCGCCAGCTGTTTGGGGGGGAAAGGGGAAGAACAGCTCATGCACTTCAGGGACCTGGTGTGCAGCTGCAGAACTCCACCCCACCCCATAGGAAGCCCGCGCTACCTCCGTTGTCCTTGGAGGTAGTATCAGCATGGCGTTCATTTTGGGGGTGGGGGGCAGCGAGGGGAGCCCCCAAAAGCCTCACGATCAACTGATCAAGCCCCAGGATCGACCAGTCGATCATGATTGATGTGTTGGTGACCACAAATCTACAGGCAATGCTCCTCCTAATACAATGGCAACAAGGGCTCATTGTTGACTCATATCCAGTTTCTTG
Organism: Pelochelys cantorii; assembly: GCA_032595735.1. Lineage (NCBI taxonomy): Eukaryota > Metazoa > Chordata > Testudines > Trionychidae > Pelochelys > Pelochelys cantorii. The sequence continues at coordinate 6,449,568 of CM064339.1, read as the reverse complement.
TCTACTGTCATCATCCCCAGGGGTGAGTACTTAAAAGGTAACACAGGGAAATCCAAATCAGAGATGTTCTCTTCTCTAGCCAAACTTTGTGGTTTAGGACCATTAAACTTTGTGGTTTAATCCAGCGGCTCCAATGCCCTGTGGGATCAATGCCATGTGGGATCACATGGACTTTGATGGCACTGAAGCTGCTGGATTACTCATCCATTTTATTTATCTGCTTCTCCCTTGTTTATCTGTTAGTTCAAACTCTAGGTGAAATAGGTAATGCCATCCAACAGGTACCAGGAAGCATGCCTTTGACAGCTGTTCTAGGGCTAGATTGTGCCTTCAAGCTCAGCCCAGAGTAAGAGGTAGTGATGCACTTGCACTGCTACACAGTGAGCATAATGCCTCAGGGACCCCTGCTGTCTTACAGAGGAATACTGTAAGATGCTCTTTTCAGGATGCAGTCTATTCCTCTTCCCCACCCTGCACGGTCACCTAGGAAGCTCTGTTGCCAGCATGTGAGGCAAGGCAAGAGCTGCCATTTTTTTCACCTGGAGAGAGCATCTGGGACTTGGCTTCCACCCCCTGCTAGGAGTCAGCACTAAGATCTAGGTAGCACTGACACAGCTGCCCAGGTTAAGGGGCTAATCTGTGCTAGGGGAGTCCCTATTCCCTGGGCAGCCATGTCAGAGTTAGCCCAGTGTAGCCCATACTTTGGGGGATTTCTCAGTTTAGTGACTCAAATCCAGCAATTGAAAGTGGAATTGAGATTATACAACAAGAAAATTCATCACCACAAATCTAAGCAAATGTGAACAACATTGCAAATGATAATGAAACGTATGGAAATGAGAGAAACAGCCTGAGCAGCAGTACATTTCTGTGCTGCTAGGCTCATTTTGTTTTGATTATGTATTTTATATACATAAAAAACACATAGAAAACCTTCACTAGCAGAACAGTATTAAGGCTGCAAAGTCAATAAGACTGCTAAATTATGCAGGGGACTTGATCGCAGTCTGAGTAACTTCCTGGGAGGAAAGGATGAGACCTACAGGACACCCTAATCTAGTGGAGAAAGGCATAATAAGAAGCAATGCTGGAAGCTAAAGACAAACAAACTCAAATTAGAAATAAGGCTCATGGCTGTAACAGTTGGTGTACCGAACCCTTGGAACAAACTGCCCAGGGAGGTGGTGGATTCTCCATATGTAGTCCCTGGTCTACACTAGGATGTTATTTTGAAAAAAACACCCTCACTCTTCTCTTCTGTAGACTCAATAAGCCCAAATCCCTCAGCCTCTCCTCGTAAGTCATGTGCTCCAGCCCCTAATCATTTCTGTTGCCCTCCACTGGATCCTCGCCCATATGTCCACTTCCTTTCTGTAATGGGGAGCCCAGAATTGGACGCAATACTCCAGATGTGGCCTCACCAGTGCCGAATGAAGGGGAATAATCACTTCTCTAGATCTGCTGGCAGTGCTCCTCCAAATGCGCTCTAATATGCCTTCTTGGCTACAAGGGCACACTGTTGACTCATATCCAGCTTCTCATCCACTAAGTGTCGTGCACTCCTTTCAGGGCGGAGGCAGGGCAAAAAGAGACTGTCTTGGGGGTGGGGGGAGTGGCAGGGCCTCCACAGGCCAGATCAGCTTGCTAGGCGGACCAGATCTAGCCCGTGGAGGCCCTTTTGCCCACCCCTGGTTTATACCCTTCTGTGACAGTGCTTCAGTCATGTGAGTCATCCCACCAAGTCTCTATTATTACAATCAGATCATAGTTCTTTGACTGTGCCAGGACTTCCAATTCTTCCTGCTTGTTTCCCAGGCTTCTTGCATTCATCTAGACACCCTAGATAACTAAGTTGCTCTAACTTCTCTTGTTGCACCAGAAATGCTAGATACTTACCTTCTTTTTCATGCTGACAAACTTTCATTTGCTTCATGCCACTGAAGGATCACCAAACATGTTGGGAACCAATGTAAGGCAAATGGATCCTGTTTGCTTCTGACTAAGCATATGCATTAAAAGGCCACAGCAGGTTTTACAATTCCACTGTGGGCCGGCTAACCTATCTTTCTGAGGGGTGGCTCTGCTTTCCTTAATGCAGGCAAGGGTTAGCAGCCAACGTGAAATAAAATGTTCTTAATTTAATTAGGTAATAGTGGTAATGGGACAACAGAGGGATTAAAAAGAAAATCCAGGGTGCAGCTGGGACAGGTGTTTTGAAAACAGAAGACATTTGAGCTTTGACAGTGTTATTTTCCAGTGAATTAATGTGTGAAAAAAAGTGAGTCATTAAGCAATGTCATTCTCTTTAAGTCAGAGGGTCTATTCTGATGTAGTAATGACAATAACATTTGCCTGCTGTAGCATTATTGGAGTGCTTTCTCATGATAGGATTAGAAACTAAGCTTTGTTTTATTTCTTTGATCAATCAGAATGACCAAATTCACAAAAGCAGTTAGCATTGATAATCTGATGTCCTGTAGATTCATTTCATTGTGAACTGACTAATATTTGTGAGTATTGCTGCCTTCTGTTGGAGATAGTTTTTGGTCAGATGTGTCTCATAGACCTTGAGTTGTTACCAATAAATTGAAATTTCCCTTTGGCGAAGCAGTAGGGGTGCATGAGTTTTGAGATGGAAAATCCTAGTTCTATTCTTGCTACTAAATTCTGTGTGGCTTCTATTTACAATAAAATATCACTTGGGAAATTTATAGCTGGTGACTTGCTTTTGTTGCACTATAAAGGAGGATCATCCATCTAACAATTTCACTAGCTAATCTTCGTCTCATTGGACAGTGTGACAGTATTACTTTACATTTCAAGTGGTAAAACCCAATTTTTTACCCACTTTCAGAATTTATCCATGTGACAGAGCCCGTGGTATTTAATGCATAACAGATTTTGCAAATGTGTAAATTCTTCATTTATGTAAATATTTACACAGTCAGAATCTTTTCGTATTGTTTCCCAACTTACCTCACTCACTGAAGTGATCACAGTCTCCTAAACCTTTCAGAATGGTGTTTATAGCCTTTGGTCTGTCTGTTGATTAAGGTGGCATCTATCAACGGCTATGAATTAGGAGCATTTTAAGCACGTGATCTTTCACGTGTGACTTTTCAAAGAGATAGCTTGACTGCATGTCGTGTACAATTTTTTTCCTGAAAACCCTTCTCTTCAAAGTAAAGGGCAAAGCCTGTGGGATTTATGAGCCTTTCAGAGAACTTCATTGTTGCACCCTCCCCCCACCTTCACCCGCTGATTGTCAAAAGGCAGCATGGACTAGAAGAGAGGATATTGGGCTGGGAGTAGAGCGAGTTCTTGGCTCTGCTATTGGTTTACCATGTGATGCTAGGCAAGTCACTTCTCTATGCCTGTGTCCCCTCCTGTCATTGGTGCCTCTTGCCTATTGAGAATGTCAGAGCTTTGAAGCAGAGAAAGACTCATTATGTGTCACTGCTTCCAGTCACCTCTGTAATTTAAATTAGAACAGTAACAGTAAGAGAATGTGAGACGCCAATGACTTCTTCAAGGAGGGGAGGAAGTGTATGAGGGAACAGCTGCTTCCACTCTTGTCACAGCAGGAGCCTGGTCTGTGTCCCTGCAGGCTCGTGAGCATGTCCACATGTGCAGCTATCCCTGGTAGTGTACATAGTGGGGGTGGCTGAGGCAAAAGGAGAGCTCGACATGCCTGAGTCCCCAAGGTGTTTATCATTCACGGCTCTCTACGCATCCAAGCAGCGCTTCCCATGTCAACACTGCTACTGAACAATAGAGTGTCCTGCTGCTGAAGCATTTCCCTGTTGCCTCTTCCCCTGACAGAGCTTTTCACTGTGATGATTCGCTACACAATGCAATGATAAGTGTGGATGCATCCCGCCTTTCCCTGCAGAGTGTAGCGCCTATGCTCTGCATGCCCTTGTCAGTGTAGACATAGCCTGTGTGTGTGATGGGAAGCCTCATGAGACAAATTTTGCTCTCCTTTATACCAGTGTAAATCCCAAACCCCTCTGACTTCAGTGTTGTTTCTTCAGATCTGAGACTGGTATAAATGCAGGGACTATCTGCAGGCTACAGCCTAGGGTCACTAATTTAGTCAAAATGATCAGACCCTTCCTGGAATATTCATGAAGATTGTTTTGCAACTTGTAGTTGCTCCGCTTCGACCAGTTCTCTATTTCAGTGGGAGTTTTGCATAAGGAAAGATCTCAGGAATTGTCCTGCTGTTACAACCAACCCCTTGGTCCATCTGCATTTTGTTGTCAGCTGTATTTCAATGACAATGAAATAAGCAAACAAACATATACCCCAGAAAAATGCTGCATGATCAGTCCTCTTCCTAAAGCTCATCCAACTTACGGTTGTGCAGTTCATTGTTTTCCTTCACCATAGCGTGGAAGATCAGATCATCCTGTACATGATCCTTAGTTGTATGAGTAATCCTACTGGCTTCATGAACAGAGAACTCACATCAGGGAGGATTTGCAGCATGAGAGCTTTAAGATAATGCAGTCAGATGAGGAATGGAGGCAGTAAGGTCTTCAGAATAAATATTGTGTGTGGTAAGAAACTAAAGCACGAGAAGAAGGAATTCATGCTTATACTGAGCTAATATCCTGGCCCACTGATCATGTTAATGAAATGCTCTCAGTGTTCTTTGCCCTCTAGTATTTCCTAGATTCAGTTGCAGTGAGAAAGGCTGTGTGAGATACAGTATGTTAGTCGACTGCATTACTTCAGCTTGATGGGAGATAGTTTGGAAAAGCTGCAGCCTAAATAACAATTTCTGTGTGTCAGCTACTGCTGGCTTCCCCGTACAGTCCCTAGGGGAGGCCATTTCAGATGGGTATGCACGTGCAATTTAAGGTTCTCTGGTCCGAATGGCTGCAATCAAATACAGCAGCTTTATTGGTATGTGTTGTTAGACAGTGTTGTTTGAAACACTTTCCAGGATCAGGTAATACAAACGCGTGTGGGGAAGACTTCTGGAAAAGATATGCTGCCAAGGAATGTGTGATCAGTTGTAAGGCCAATAGAAGAGTGGCCAAGAATTAGGAGAGGAGAGATGTCTGCAGCTGATAATTCAATAGAGTCAGTGATGCACAGGCACACAGGGTGACTGTCCTGGATGGCCTGAGCTGCAGGGAAAAAGGTCCACGCTCCAAGAGAGGTGAGATCAAGAGAAGGGTCATTCCAGTGGCTAATGCTAAAGGATATATACCATACCTGAGGCTGCCTCTCCCTGGTAGAAAGGCAAGTGTAGTTCGAAAGCTAATTCCAAGTGCGATTTTCATGGTTAAATTCCACCCTGGATTTCTGTGCTTCTGTTTTCACACAGAGGAAGAAGAGGGGGAGTGAATGGTTTTGTTTCCAGGGGGCCAAACCTGCAAACCCTGCAGGCATGGAGCTGTCATTGATTTTAATGGGAGTCACATAGGCAGTGTGCTTGTAGGATCAGGCTTGTGTGCATTTGGTGAAATGTTATTTCCCTAAGCAGCTCCAGGAGCTAGAGTGAGATATTCCGATGGTAAGCAGTCTGATTTTCAACAAAAAATGAGAGGGGAGGATACCACCCCAAGGTGGAAGAAAGGTTCACACCAGGGATGTAGTAGTGTAGTCGATTAACTGATAATCAAAACCTTATTGGTTAATGCTATAGAGTATACGTGTTCGGGTCTGGGCAGCAGTACAGGGAGACAGGCTGCCAGTCCACAAGGGGAGTTTGTTTTTAACCTGGCTCCCCTCACGGACCAGCTCACACCTGGCACCCCCATGGAATTGCAGAGGGTTCCTCGGGAGTGAGGCTGGAGCGCACTGGCTGCTGGCCCTGCCCCCGGGAACTATAAAATAGTCAACTGTCCAATAAGAATTCATGAGATTACTCGACTATTCAATTAACTGATATTTAACATCCCTAGTTCACACTTTCCCCATGTAAAACAGAGAACACTTTTTTCATGGTGAAAAATACAATCACATACCTGTGAAGACAGAGATAAACATTATTATTTGTGTGGCAGTGGCACCCAAATGTCTGCTCATAATTAGGCCCTGATTGTAGTGGTTTGACCCTGGCAATCTTATCATCTAATGCTGTTCAAAGCAAGACTCCTATGAAAAATCTGATTAATTATTGGTTTCTCTTTTTCCCTTTTCTTTTGTAGTTTCCACTTTCCTGCTTCTTTTCTTGATCCTTTTTCAGTGTCTGATCTGTCCCCACACTGACTTTTCATTCTTTTTCTCTGCTTCTGTTTACTTTTCTCTTTAAAGCCCAGTTATTTTTCAAGACTTTTTTGGTTTAATCTTTTTCCCCTTATCTGATTTTACCTTCTTTCCTCCTTCATCCATGGTTGATGAGCACATTTGGGAGGGTGAGTGCCTAATAGGTGTCAACCTACGAATGCAGACGATTAAATCTTGTATATTGAAATCTTGGTTTATGCTGAGTGACTTAGGCCATACGTACACTATGAAATAAGGTTGAATGTATTAAGACTGACTTTTTTGTCAGTTTTGTAAAGTAGAAGGTGCATATCCCCACTATACACAAGAATTCAATGCAGTTTGACGTAGCGCATCTTCAGTGGGGTCATTTCCTTCAGCTTTGAGAGTGATGCACTGTGGGTAGCTATCCCACAGTGTCTGCTTTTTTGTATTCTGGATTATGCTCTCAGTGCATGCTGGGACCAAAATTGTGCAGTGGGTGGTTCTGGGTACAGGTTATCAGCGTCCCATAATGCACTTGTCTCCTCTCCCCCCTCCCTCCCCCGTTGAAAGCAATGGCAAATAGTCTCTTTGCACCCTTTTTTCCTTTAATTATCCATGCAGATGCCATAGCGGCATAAGCATGGAACACATCATGGATCCCACTGAGCATCAAATCATTATGATAATGATATTAACCATTGCGCGCCTAAAGTCCAGGGCATAATCAGGTCCACCAGGATGAGGATGAATCTCTGGAGGTCACAAACATAATTTTCTGCAAAGCAAATGAGTTGGGCCATTGGCAGACACCACTGGGATTCAGTCTTCTGGACACAGTGGAATGCCAGTTCTCATGCCGTCAAACAAGAACAGACTCGTGGGACTGCATTGTGATACAGATATAGGATGATCAGCAGTGGCTGCAAAACTTCCATATGTGTAAGGCCACTTTCACTGAAGTTTGTGAATTGCTTTCCCCTGCCCTTGAAGTGCAGGAATTAGGGATGTTTATAGACAATGCAATTTGCATAGACTATTTGATTAGTTGATAAGGGCGCCTCCACCTTTGAAGTGTAGCAACAGCTGCACTTCAAAGGTGGAGGTGCTGCGGGGAGCATGGGCCAGTGGGGCAGTCCCCCATTGGCCCCATGCTCCCTGCAGCGTTTCCACAGACCCTGGGCTCTGTGCACTTTGAAATGCCGTGGGGAGCCTGGCATCAGGCTCCTCACAGCATTTCAAAGCAGCAGCACCCTGTGGAGCTTGGGATCAGCTGGGGATCAGGCTCCATGCAGCGCTGCTGCTTTGAAACACTGCAGGAAGCTCAGTGTCAGACTCCACACGGTGTTTCAAAGCAGCAGCGCTGCATGGAGCTCAGGGTCAGTGGGGGAGTCGCCAGCTGATCCTGGGCTCCACACGGTGCTGCCACTTTGAAATGCTGCATGCAGCCTGGGTACTCCCCAGCTGGCCCCGGGCTGCACGCGGTGTTTCAAAGCGGCAGCACCACGTGAAGCCCGGGATCTGGCCCCAGGCTCCAAGTGTTGCTGCCTCTTTGAAGCACCTCCTCCTTTGCTGCCTCTTTCTGATAGAAATAGCAAGGGGGGGGGGGATGACTAGTTGACTAGTATGTTGACTATCCGATAAGTATTTGCTTATCTGATAGTTGACTACTTGATTAGTCATTCACATCCCTAGCAGAAATACCAGAATGAGACCTGATCTGACAGTGGAGAAGTGCATGGCAATTGCCCTGTGGAAGCTTGCAACACCAGACAGCTACCAGTCAGTTGGGAATCAATTCAGAGTGGGGCAATCTACAGCAGAGGCTGTTGTGATCCAAGTAGCCAAGACAATTAATACAATTTTGTTACAAAGGGCTGTGATTCTGGGAAACATGACACACATAGTGGAGGACTTTGCTGCTCCATCTTAGCACTTGACTACCTTGCCAAAGAGTACATAAACTGCAAGGGGTACTTCTCAATGGTGTTGCAGGGGTTGGTGGATCACAAAGGCCATGTCACCATCAACGTGGGATGGTTGGGAAAGGTGCATGGTGCCCGCATCATCAGGAACTCCTGCCTCTTTGGCAAACTGCAAGCTAGAACTTTTCCCCCCGACTGGAAAGTTACTATTGAGTATGTTGAAATGCAAATAGTGATTCTTAGCAACCCAGCCCACCCCTTGCTCCCATGGCTCATGAAACCTTTACATGGGCAGCCTGGACAGCAGTAAGGAGCAGTTCAACTATTGAGCAAGTGCAGAATGGTGGTAGAATGTGCTTCTGGGTATCTAAAGGGAAGGTTCCAGAGTTTACTGACCAGGTTAGACCTCATTGAATGTAACATTCCCATTGTGGCAGCCTGCTGTGTGTTCCATGGTACTTGTGAAAGTAAGGGGGAAAGTTGTTGGGAGATGCAGGTGAGGCAGAGCACCTAGCCATGGATTTTGAGCAGCCAGATACAAAGGCAATAGGGAGAGTACAGCAAGGGCACTGAAAATCACAGAGGCTTTAAAAGACAATTTTATGAATGGCCAGATTTCAGAGTCATGCATGTTGCCCTCAACATGTTTGCTTGCCTGCAAACCTCCCTCTCCCCCCTCCACAACACAAGCAATAAAGAGACTGTTGTTCAGAAATCATGTGTTTTTATTATGGGAACACAGCAGGGACAGAACAGGAGTCCAGGGTGGGACCTTCCATGTGTGTGTGAGTGTGATCATAATTGTGAGAAAGACAGCCTTTTGCTTTGGGACAAATCCCTAGGGGTTGAGTGTGAGGCTGCCCTCGACCCCCCCTCATGTTCTAGGGCCCCTGGGAGAGGAGACTGTGAAACTCGGGGAGGAAGGAATGTTGGTCCACAAGAGTGGGAGACTGTCCTGGTGCATGTAGGCATCCTGGAAAGCTGCCAGGCAATCCATCACATCCGCTGTGGATAACAAGACTTTCTCCTAGTGCTTCACTTTCAATTTCCTGTGTGCTGTCCTGTCCTCACACTCTGCACGCCTCTCCTCCAGCAGCATACTCCTCCACTCGCTTAAATTCTCCCTGTCCAAGTGGGTGAATTGCATTTGGTTCTTGAGTGTGTCATCTCTAGTCTGTTTTCGCCAGCAGATTTGTGCCAACCAGCTAGCTAGCAGGGCTGGGAGAGTGCACAGCAGGCTGACCTCTGTTCCCACTGTAAAAGAAAGTGAAGTGCAGACTACATTGTACAGCGTAAAACCTAATCTGTTAGAATAAAAGGAAGGTCTGTCTAAAGTCAATAAGGATGAGTTATGTATAGGGCAACAGTTATGCTTTTATGCAGCCATTATGAAGCAGGTACACCTCAGAGTTCTTAGAGGAGCAGCTGGACTCAGTTTGGTGACAGGCATGGTAAGGGAAAAGCTGGGGCACAAGCCTGCAGAAGGGAAGAGTCTGGGCATAGTTGCAGAGCAGGAAGGTGCTCATGCAGCGCTCAGGTGTTTGGTACCCCCCCTTTGCTGGGAGAGTGCAACTTTCCTTTCCCGCAGGAGTGGGCAGGTGGGTGGGAGCAAGGTGGGGATCCAAAAATGGCAACAGTGTAGGGCAGGGGTTAAAGCCATACTTCACTGGAGAGGAGCAAACAGAGATTTATGGCAGAGGCATCAGCTAATTGTTCCCTCTGGTTCATCCAGGTTGCTGTGTGAAATATCAGTCTTCAGATGGTGACTAAATGTGGACCTTATGCTGCAATGCTTTGTGCTGCAATGACACCTGACCACCTACTGCTGGCTTGGCATGGAAAGGTGTCCTGCCCTGGAGAACAGAATAAGGCAGGCCTCCCCACAAACCTTGTGAGACCATGAGGACCTCTTTATGGAGATTTGCAGGGAGGATTCCTGCTCTATCTCCAGACACATTAACAAGCTGTTCTGGAGAACCCGACCCTCAACCCCCATGGTTTAGGCACAGTGGCAGCTACAGATCACAACTTTTAGCAATAAAAAATGTCAACTCACCAGAAGTGTGCTGACTCAATGTGGCCAGAAACCTGGGCCTTATACAGCAATGGTTTGTGGCTCAATGACGCCAGACCACTTACTGGTATCTTTGCATGAGAAAGTGTCCTTTTGTGGAGGACGCACTAAGGCTGTCCTCCCCAAGATCCTTGTGAGAAGGATCAAAGAGTTCCTATGTGAGAACTTTATGGAGCTAAGCAGGCAAAACTCCTGCTCCATCTACAGACACATTAGCAAGCTGTTCTGCACCCCTCGTGCTGTATAGGCAGAGAGAGTGCACTGCATATCACACCCCATTGTCTTACCCCACTTGTAGTTAGAAAAAAATTGTGAACTCACTGGAAGTGCCCTTCCCGGGGTCGGGGCTGGACTTGGAGACATCCTGGGAGGAAGGTACTGTCTCCATCAAGACCAGCTCCTGGCTCACAGGGATCAACAGCTGGCTACTCTTCTCCTCCTCTTGTCCCTCTGCTACCATGATTTCCTGCATGCTAACTCCAGGTGTGTCTTGGCTGGACTCTACGACCACCCTGGGAAGAGCTGACTGGGCCCCAACCCCAAAATCACATCCATCTGCTTGAAGTAGTGACACGTGTGAGGTATAGCTCCAGAGCATCTGCTTGCCTCCTTCATCTTGTGGTAGGACTGCCTGAGCTCTTTGATCTTTACTCGGCATTGCTAGGCGTCCCTGGCATAGTCTTTATTGTGATCTTGCCGTATATTTCGGTGTTCCTCTTGCTGGTTCTGAGCTCTGAGAGGATGGCTCCATCTCCCCATGCCTCAGTGAGGTCCAAAATCTTCTGGACACTACGCTGGTGCTCTTCTGTGCCCTTGGGAACTGGCCCCTGGGAGAGGAGAAGTATTGAAAGTCATCATAGTGTTTGTTGGAAAAGGGCTTGCAACACTGGCCACATGGGAAATGCCATTGTGATTTTGAGCTCACAGGGAGAGCAGTAGAGGTGCAAGCTGTGGCAAGAGTGGTCAGAGTGGGGAAGTGTGGGAGGCCAATAGCATTGACTTTCACCCAATGCCGCCTCTACACTACTGTAAATTCGATCATGCAAGGACGGGAATAGCATTACCCCTCATGAAAAGCAGTACAGAAATTGATTTCATCATTCCTTACGGTCAATTGGACTGGCTTGGTAGTGTGGACTCATCACTTAGAAAATCGACCACTGGCCACTGAATTCAATGTAAAGTCCTAGTGTAGAGCAGGTCTTAAGTGATTTGCCCCATGTGAGTACACACAGAAAAACCCTTAAAGGGAAAAACCACATTTTTAGCCAGCCTTAAACCCAGTCTCTATTTGTGGCTGCAGACAATATTGTGTCTGTGACTGTCTCCCTAATTTTCTGCATTCACTTTTCACAGACATGTGCAAGGGATCAGAGAGGTTTCAGAATGTGGCCCCTATATCAGGTGCAGTGCTCAGTAATGTGCAGCAATTCTCCTCACTGGGATCCCAAAGGGATTATGGCTATTTAGAGGCAGGTTCTTGTCTCACCGTGCCCCCCCCCCCCCGCCCTCTCCTGCCGTTTTGCACTGGTGTAATTCTTAACTTAGGTCCATCCTCAGCAAGAAAGTGCAGCAGGTTAGAGAAAAAGGCTGACACTTTGATCCCTAACTACAAAGTAGAGGTACTTTTAGCAGGGGGTTCTGCTTTTAGCAAGGGGTTGGACTTAATGACCTCCCAAGGTTTCTTCCAACCCTAGGATTCTGCAATTCTACTTACAGAAGAACTGGCAGCATCTCAGGATCCTGCATTCCTCCCTTGGTATTTTGCATCATCAAAAAGTATAGATCTGATCATTTCAGACTTTAACAAAGGGGTTATAGTTGAGGAAGGTTTAACTCAGATAAATAAGGATGTTTACAGCTCTGTGCCAGTCTCGCATGTGTATGACTTTCTCTTTCTACCCTGCTAGTGATCTTCTGACAAGCCAAATTAAGGCGTGATCTCTTTCAAACAGTCTTCAGTTTGCTAAACTTGTACAGAGCAACGAAAATGGAATCTATTGCAGGAGGGAAAGGGATTAAAAAGCCAGGCTGAGATTTCCCTATGCTGCACACTGGTGGAAAGTGTTCTAATTAACCTGTAGTCATTTGTACAAAGGCTCTAGAGGGGCCACTTCCAATTTGTTTGCTGTAATATGTCTTGCTTGTGATAGCCACTGGAATATCATAGGCTGAATATATTTATTCATCCCACTCCTTCCTGCAGTTGGACCGCTCATTGGCCTGGGTCTATATCTCTGCCATGCAGAAATTGCAGTGGAAATGGTGGCATAGTGCAGCAGCCATTCTGAATCAGCCTCCTGTCTGAACACTAATCAGTGGGACACACCCAGAGGAAAGCATGTTGGCCGTGTGGCTGTTGGAGTGCTGGTACAGTTGCCAGAACTCCAGAGATGGCTAAGCCATAACCAGCTGTCCCTAGCAAGCAGCACATACCTGCCTGTCAGGCGGCCACCCCGAGTGCCCCCCTTTTTGTAAGACCTGGGGGTGCACTGTTCCCCTGAGGCCGGCCCCTGTATTTCTCAAGCCCTTCTTGGGTTGGTGATGTCCCGGGAGCAAGGCCATGTATGGCCTGGACAGTGGGCCCTGCCTTACAGGGGCCTCAAGGAGCTGAAGGGACTATGCTTCCTGCTCCCCCTCCCCGCCCCATCCCACAGACAAGCAGGCAAGGGAAGTGTCTGGCCACACTGGGATCCCATGGGCGGGAGAGGGCTCTGGAGCAGCCTGGCCTTCTGTTGGGGTTACACACACACCTGTGCCTGGCAGTGCTGTCCCTGGGAGCAGGTGGTTCCTCAAGTGGGCAAGCATGCCTGTGTGCCGTGTGTGGCACTCCTCAGTTTCTGTGTGGGTAGGCGTGTGCCCTTGTCCTCAGCCTCCTTCCAGTGGTGGCTGGTGGTGGGAGGGCATCCCCCCTGGGGGTCAGAAGTGTGTCTGGCCTCCCAAGAGCCGGTGAGCAGGAGCCCAGGAGTGCTCTGGGGCTGCTTCTTGGGGCTGCATGGCACAGACTGACACTGCACATGCATCCATGTACATGCTGTAGGGCGAGGGCCAGGCTGAGAAAGCCAAGCGACGACTGCACCCCAGCCCCTCAGCGCCTGCTTCCCCTGCCCTGTGTGTGTGAAAAACAAAGAGCACTCACCTGATGATCCCTCCCTGGCCTCAGAGGATGCCTGAGAGACATCCAGGCCCTTGGGTACTGGCTCCAGGCTGAGTGTGACGGTGCTGACCATCTCTTGCTCCTCCCCCAGCTGGTCGTTGTCATCCTCCTCCTCATCTGGGACCCCTGGGTGGGTGACGACAGGCGTCTCCAGCCCCGAGTTCATGACCAGGGATGGGGAAGGGGCTATCCTGGCCCCCAGGACACGATGGAGCTCATTGAAGTAGGGGCAGGAGTGGCATTCTCCCTCAGAGTGAGAGCTGCACTCCTTGGCCCTGGCATAGCCCTGCCAGAGCTCCTTCACCCTACTCCACACCTGCTCAAGGCTCCTGGGGTGGTGGCCCCTCGTGGCCACAGCCTTGGCCTTCTGTCCATAGATGTCAGTGTTCCTTTGTCTGGAGTGGAGATCCTGGAGACTTTTTGTGCCCCTGAAAGGTTCCTGGGAGCCCTGGGAGGGCCAATGGGCTCTTGGGGGGGGGCTTGAGGCTCGGCCATCAGTGCCGAGGACTGTGGTAGCATCAGCTGCATGGTGAGCTACAGTTCCCAGGGCAGGTTTCCTGCCACAACCATAGAACCATAGAGCTACAAGAGACCTTAGAAGGCCATCAAGTCCAGCCCCCTGCCCAAAGCAGGACCAATCCCAAATAAATCATCGCAGCCAGGGCTCTGTCAAGTTGAGACATAAACACCTCTAGGAATGGAGACTCCACCACCTCCCTAGGGAACCCATTCCAGTGCTTCACCACCCTCCTAGTGAAATAGTTTTTCCTAATATCCAACCTGGCCCTCTCCCACCGCAACTTGAGACCATTGTTCCTTGTTCTGCAATCCATCACTACTGTAAACAGCCTTTCTCCAGCCTCTTTGGAACCTCCCTTCAGGAAGTTGAAGGCTGCTATCAAATCCCCCCTCACTCTTCGCTTCTGCAGACTAAACAGACCCAACTCCCTCAGGCTCTCCTCGTAGGTCATATGCTCCAGCCCCCTAATCATTTTGGTTGCCCTCCGCTGGACCCTCTCCAATGCATCCACATCCTTCCTGTAATTGGGGGCCCAGAACTGGACACAATACTCCAGATGTGGCCTCACCAGAGCCGAATAATGGGGAATAATCACATCTCTGGATCTGCTGGCAATGCTCCTCTTAATGCAACCTAATATGCCATTAGCCTTCTTGGCTACAAGGGCACACTGTTGACTCATATCCAGCTTCTCATCCACTGTAACCCCCAGGTCCTTTTCTGCAGAACTATTACTTAGCTGGTTGGTCCCCAGCCTGTAACAATGCTTGGGATCCTTCCCTCCCAAGTGCAGGAGTCTGCACTTGTCCTTGTTGAACCTCATCAGATTTCTTGTGGCCCAATCCTCCAATTTCTCTAAGTCACTCTGGACCCTATCTCTGCCCTCAAGCTTATCTACCTCTCCCCCTAGCTTAGTGCCATCTGCAAACTTGCTGAGGGTGCAATCCAGCCCCTCATCCAGGTCATTAATAAAGATATTGAACAAAACTGGTCCTAGAACCGAACCTTGGGGCACTCCACTAGAAACTGACCGCCATCCTGACACCGAGCCCTTGATCACTACCCACTGGGCCCGGCCTTCTAGCCAGTTTTCTATCCATCTTACCATCCATTTATCCAATCCACATTCCCTTAACTTGCTGGCAAGAATATTGTGGGAGACCGTATCAAAAGCCTTGCTAAAGTCAAGGTATATCACATCCACTGACTTTCCCATGTCCACAGAGCCAGTTACCTCATCATAGAAGGTAATCAGATTGGTCAGGCACGACTTGCCATTTGTGAATCCATGCTGACTATTCCTGATCACTTTCCTCTCTTCCAAGTGCCTCAAAATGGATTCCTTAAGGATCCCTTCTATGATTTTTCCAGGAACCGAGGTAAGACTGACAGGCCTATAGTTCCCTGGATCGTCCTTCTTCCCTTTTTTGAAGATGGGCACTATATTTGCCATTTTCCAATCAACCGGGATCTCTCCCGATCTCCACAACTTTTTAAAGATAATGGCCAAAGGCTCCTCAATGACATTTGCCAACTCCCTCAGTAGCCTCGGATGCATTAAGTCCGGACCCATGGATTTGTGTACGTTTAGCTTTTCTAAATAGTTCCTAACCTGTTCTTTACCCACCAAGGGCTGTCCATCTTCATCCCATCTTGCGTCACTTAGCGCATTAGTCTGGGAGTGGACCTTGTCCGTGAATACAGAGGCAAAGAAAGCATTGAGTACTTCAGCTTTCCCCACATCATCTGTCACTAGGTTACCTCCTTCATCCAGTAGGGGCCCCACACCCTCTCTGATCACCTTCCTCTTGTTAACATGCCTGTAGAAACCTTTCTTGTTATCCTTCACATCCTTTGCCAGTCGCAATTCCAATTGTACGTTCGCCTTCCTGATAACCCCCCGGCATTCTCGAGTTATACATTTATACCCCTCCCTGGTCATTTGTCCAAGTTTCCACTTTTTGTAAGCTTCCTTTTTGTGCTTAAGTTCACCAAGGATTTCCCCTGTAAGCCAATCCGGTCTCCTACCATGTTTGCCTCTCTTGCTACGCATTGGGATGGTTTCTTTCTGTGCTTTCAATAAGGCTTCTTTAAAATACTGCCAGCTCTCCTGGACTCCTTTCCCCTTCATGTTAGCATCCCAGGGGATTTTGCCCATCAGGTCTCTGAGGGAGTCAAAATCTGCTTTTCTAAAGTCCAAAGTATGTATTTTACTACCCTCCTTTCTTCCTTTGGTCAGGATCCTGAAATCTACCATCTCATGATCACTGCTTCCCATGTTGTCACCCACCTCTACTTCCCCTATTAGTTTCTCGCTGTTTGTGAGCAGAAGGTCAAGTTGCGCACGGCCCCTGGTCGGATCCTTCAGCACTTGTACCAAGAAGCTATCCCCAACATTCTCCAAAAACTTCCTGGATTGCCTGTGTACTGCTGTATTAGTCTCCCAAAAGATGTCAGGGTGATTAAAGTCCCCCACGAGAACCAGGGCCTGCAATCTGGAAGCTTCTCTCAGTTGTCCAAAGAAAACCTCATCTACCTCATCCACCTGATTTGGTGGCCTGTAATAGACACCAACCACAACATCACTGCTGTTGTTTGCACCTCTAAACTTAACCCATAGACTCTCAACAGGTTTTTCTCCCTCTATATACTGGAGTTCTGAGCAATCATAGTGTTCTCTTACATATAGTGCAACTCCTCCTCCTTTTCTCCCCTGCCTGTTCTTCCTAAACAGTCTATACCCTTCCATGACAGCGCTCCAGTCATGCAAGTCATCCCACCAAGTCTCTGTTAACCCAATTTAATCCTATTTCTTGAACTGGGCCAGGGCCTCCAGTTTTTCCTGTTTGTTGCCCAGGCTTCTCGCATTAGTGTACAAACACCTCAGATAACCAGTTGATGAGGTTCAACAAGGACAAGTGCAGAGTTGTGCTCTTGGGACAGAAGAATCTCAAGCACTGTTACTAGGGTTTTCACCCGGACTGTCCGTTATTTGGGTCCCCTGTCCAGTAAAAAAAAAACAGAAAATACCAGACATGTGAGATGTCCAGTATTTCCTGTTTCCCTTTGACAGAAGCCAGATGGGGAAAATTTTTCCCTGCTACGTGTGGCAGGGGCGGGGGAGTGAGGAGTGCGGGGCCATTTAAAGGTGTAGCGCCCTTTTTTTTTCCCTCAACAACTTTGGTCTCCCCCTTTTTTTTTCTCAACAGAATTTGATCCCGGTTTTCTGTTTTTTTTGGGAAGGGGAAGGGTTCGGTATTTTTTGTTAAACTATCTGGCAACCCTAACTGTTGCAGGCTGGGGACCGACTGGCTAAGCAGCAGTTTGGCAGAAAAGGACCTGTGGATTACAGTGGATGAGGTGCTGGATATGAGTCAACAGTGTGCCCTGGTAGCCAAGAAGGCTAATGGCATATTAGGGTGCATGACGAGGAGCATTGTCAGCAGATCTAGAGAAGTGATTATTCCCCTTTATTTGGCACTGGTGATGCTTTTTTTTTTTTGAAAAAACTCTTCCGAAAACGGGATTGGAAGAAGATATGCAAATTCGCGCCAAATTTGCATATCTTCTTTTGAAAGCCGCAGGCAGTCTAGACATGCCCTTAGTGATGGAGACACTAGTCTTTGACAACCAACTTGTTTCACATAGACAACCAAAAAGTCATCTGTTTTTCGTCCCTCCCAACCTACCTGGAACTCACACTAATGACAAATTGTGAAATCCTTGTCTCATTGAAGCAAATGGCAAAGCTGTCATTGATTCACTGATGCCCTCATTTCAGCCCAACCTCCATATTCATTGCCAATCAATTCCCTAAACTATTTAGTCTCTGCTCACAGTAAGGGGGAAAACACATGGTGCAAAACTTAACCTGATAGTGGCTGATATCCCTTCTTTCACATATTGCTGTATAATTGTGTCTCAGATATCTAAGAATACTCCATGAACAGATTGAAATATAAAAGGGAGTTTCTGGAGGGACATACTAAAATTTTTCTTTGCTATAGAGAAATGGAGAATACAGAGTGGTAGTGGACAAAATAGGACAGCTTTGGTGCACCAAAACCCTCATCAAAAATTCAAGATAAGCATAAGCAGAATTTTTTTTAAAGTTAGAAATACAGATGAGTTCAAACTGCACAATTCCGATTAGTTCCTCTGACCATGATAAAGATACAGACGATCTGCAAAATGTACATGTAGGCCAGAGACTGGAATTCTTTAATATCTGGGGATGATCAGATATGAAATTTTCATTTGGTCCATTAACCGCATTTAGATGTGTTATTACATTGGAATCCAGGGGCGGATGAGAGTTTTGCAGGGCCCAGGGCAGCACAATTTCGCGGGGCCCCTCTCACCGGGCGTCTCCTCTCTCGCCTGTGTTGTGTGGCGTTTCAGCACGCCATGCATGCGCTCTTCCACCGTGCAGTGCACGGTGCCGGCAAATTTAAAGTGCTACCGGGCTAGTCTGCCCCTGAGCACGGGGCCTGGGGCAGCCACCCCGCTCGCCCTGCCCTATATCCGCTGCTGTTGGAATCCAACACACGAATCCCTCTGCCCCTCAAAAGTTAGGATTGTTTGGATGCAGGGTTTTGGTGTGGGCCCATGTCTAGCTCAAGTAAGATTAGTTTGTGCTTCCTTCAGGTTTTATTTCAGCTCATCTGTGCATTTCTGGGTTCTAGACAGGACCAGATGCACAAGTGGCACAATTTAACTCTAGAGGGGCTCTGACCCATGGCATTTCTGGCTCAGCAAGAAACAGGATATATCAGAAATCTCACTGGAGATGCTCTTTCAGGGTATGTCTACACTACAGCACTAATTCGAACTAACTTAAGCTAATTCGAACTAGTGCATCTACACCTAAAAACTAATTCGGATTAGCATTTTGCTAATTCGAACTAGCATGTCCACATTGAGTGGACCCTGAACCGAAGTTAAGGCTGGCCGGAACCAGTGCCGGCAGGGCATCAGGTTCGGACTTAGAGTGTGGAGCTGCTGCCTGAGGCTAACTGAGCTCCGTGCTTAAAGGGACCCGACCCCCACCCCGGACAGACAGTTCTCAGGGTTCCCCACTTGCTTGTCTACCTCGATGAGGGACAGCAAAGCAGTCCTGTCTTGGAGTGCCCTGAGTGCCCACACTCGGCACATCAGAGCACTCGGCCATCAGCCCGGCTGCACTTGCCGCAGGCTGCCATCCAGGGGTGTCAATCGGGGGGCTGTCAGGATCCAGGAGGCCCTGCAGGAGAGCTTCCACCCTGAGGAGCCCGCAGAGCCACCCCAGTCCTCCCCATCAGGGGCTCGTGCCCCATTCCTCCCTCACCTCCTTCCACTTACCCCTCCCTAGCCCCCCTTCCTGATGTAAAAAATAAAGGACACGTGTTCAAAAATAGAAACTCTCTTTATTTAACAAAACTGGGGGGGGGGATTAATCTCTGGGGAGACTGGGAAAAGGAGGTGGGAGAGGGGAAGAGAGAGGGTGGGAGAGGGGAGGTGGAAACCTGGGAGGAGGGAGCTGGAAGGGGAAAGCCAGGGGAAGAAGGAGGAGGGGAAGTATAAAACTATGGTACGCCATATCTTCAGTATTGTGTAGAGATGTGGTCTCCGCACCTCAAAAAAGATATTTTGGCCTTGGAAAGGGTTCAGAAAAGGGCAACTACAATGATTAGGGGTTTGGAACAGGTCCCATATGAAGAGAGGCTAAAGAGACTGGGACTTTTCAGCTTAGAAAAGAGGAGACTGAGGGGGGATATGATAGAGGTCTATAAAATCATGAGTGGTGTGGAGAGAGTGCATAAAGAAAAGTTCTTCATTAGTTCCCATAATATAAGGACTAGAGGACACCAGATGAAATGAATGGGTAGCAGGCTTCAACCTAATAAAAGAAAGTTCTTCTTCACAAAGCAAATAGTCAGCTTGTGGAACTCCTTGCCACAGGAGGCTGTGAAGGCTAGAACTAGAACAGAGTTTAAAGAGACGTTAGATAAAGTCATGGAGGTTGGGTCCATGGAGTGCTATTAGCCAGGGGGTAGGAATGGTGTCCCTGGCCTCTGTTTGTGGAAGGCTGGAGATGGATGGCACGAGACAAAGGGCTTGGTCATTGTCTTCGGTCCATCCCCTCCAGGGTACCTGGTGTTGGCCGCTGTTGGCAGACAGGCTACTGGGCTAGATGGAGCTTTGGTCTGACCCAGTACGGCCGTTCTTATGTTCTTATGTTCCAAGCTCAGGGCTCAGGGTCGGGGGTCTCACTGGACCAACTTGATTTTCATGCAAACCTGCTCCTGGGTTCACATGTGGCCTTTGGTGGCCAGGCTGGCAGCTATCCTGCCCTAGACGGCCTCATTCCTGTGCCTAGTGTGGAGGTCATGGACGTTGGAGGTCTCCCCCCAAACCTCGATGAGGTCCACGATCTCCACACTAGACCAGGCGGGCGCCCGTCTCTTGCAGCCCCGGGCAGGCTCCTCGGAGCCACCAGCCTGGTCCTGGGAAGAGGCGGAGGGCTGGGTGGCAGCGGGTGGGTGGCTCGTGCCGTGCCAGGTGGAGGGTCTGCTGGCTTGGTGCTGGCAGGCTTGCGACTGGCACAAGCACCGTAGCCAGACCGTGCCCCTTTAAGGGCTCCAGGGCCTGGAGGGGGGCAGAAAAGTTTCCCTGGTTGTGCTCAGAGTGGCCACCAGGGCAAGCTGGGAAGGGCTAGCCTCCAACTAGTTCGAATTAAGTGGCTACACAGCCCTTAATTCGAACTACTTAATTCGAACTAGGCGTTAGTCCTCGTAGAATGAGGTTTACCTAGTTCGAATTAAGCGCTCCTCTAGTTTGAATTAAGTTCGAACTAGCGGTTTGTATGTATAGACGCTATGAAAGTTAATTCGAACTAACGGCTGTTAGTTCGAATTAACTTTGTAGTGTAGACATACCCCAAGAGGTTAAAGTGAAGAGTGTGGTTCCAAGTGTCTGCAGCCTGAGGCAGTCTTGAGGAACTGGTGGGGGGCCAGACTGCGCGCCAAGAAGAAGTGCGAATGCCGCGAGCCCCATAACGCATGTGCGGTCCGGCTGGATAGTGCTTTTGACAAGCCTCCGTCTGTGGCGCCAGGGCAAGCCCAGCACCCATAGTGGAGCACCCATGGGGACATCCTCGAAAAAGAAACCCCTGTTGCCTGGCCACACTGCCTTCTTGTGGAAGAGCTCTTGCGCAAGAAGGCTTATTCCTCATGGGGAAAGGAATAACTCTTGTGCAAGAAGCCCTGTTTTCTGACACCTTACTCTAAATTTACTTGCGCAAGAACACGCCTGCAGTATAGACATAGCCCTCTAGTCCTGCCTACCCCAAGGACTTGGGACAGTTCAAGGCTGATGCCACCAGGGCAAGCTGGGAAGGGCTAGCCTCCAACTAGTTCGAATTAAGTGGCTACACAGCCCTTAATTCGAACTACTTAATTCGAACTAGGCGTTAGTCCTCGTAGAATGAGGTTTCCCTAGTTCGAATTAAGTGCTCCGCTAGTTTGAATTAAGTTCGAACTAGCAGTTTGCAGGTGTAGCGCCTATGTAAGTTAATTTGAACTAACAGCTCCAATTAACTTTGTAGTGTAGACATACCCACAGTGTGCTTTTCAGTCAAACTGTGCAGACCCAAATCTGTTGCTGTAACTTACTTTCACACCAAACAAGTCCCTTGTATAGTAGTCAGGATTCACTGGTATGGTGTCTTGACAGGTCTCCTGCTCCTTCCATGCTAACCATTCAGCTGCATGCATATGTTCCTAGGTGTTGTGTTGGTTTGTGCAAATAGCCACTACAGCAGACTCTGAGACAGCCCCCAAAGACCACAAAATCAGATAAGGATCGAAGGCCCTTGGCCAGGCTTATTGTCAAATGAAGTACAGTAATAGTTGTCAGTGGACTACCAAACCACTACACATATGTACCCCCTGACAATGGACCAGCTCAGTCATAGGGAGGTCCCACTGCCCCTTAACGCCAGACAAAGAGAGTCCCTCCAAGACACCTCTTTATATACGGGTTGTAATGGGGCGGAGTGGCCACCCACTGACCCAGAGGTGGAGGAACCCCTCCAGCAGCTATTTTGGGCACAGCCTAACCCCTCCTAGTCACCTGACCGGAAGCCAGGATGCGGGGCTAGGACTATAAAAGCCCAGTCTGGGCCCGGTGCTGGGAGGCTGAGGTTTGGCCTGGACCGCTAGCTGTGCCTGGCCCAGCGGACTGGCCTGTCCCCAGAGACTGGCTGGGACCGCCGGACCTGGCCTAGGCATTCAGCTGTGCCTGACCCAGAGGACTGGCCTGAACGCCGGCATCAGCCTATACCGGAGGACTGGCTAGGACTGCTGGACCTGCAAGCATTTGAACTTCTGACTACCTGTTTATTTGCTGCCTCGCCAGGGCCCAGTACTGTGTGTTTGCTGCCCCGCCCTGAACCAGGGCCAGGGCTTTTTGAACTATTGTAACTCTGTCGCTTGCTGCCCCGCCCTGACCTAGGCGCAGGCCCTGTACTGAGTTTGCTGCCCTGCCTGAACCCAGGCTTGGCCTCTGGAACTTATAGACTAATTGTGTTTGTTTGCTGCCCCGCCCTGACCTAGGGGCCCGGGGCTCTTTAATGGAGTTTATTTGTCGTCCTTCGCCCGCCCTGCAGCAAGGCTGGGCTCTGAACCGTTTGCCTCTTGCCCGCCCTGAAGCAAGGCCGGGGTATTGGACTGCTGACTTGGGAGTGTGTTTTAGTCACCACTGAAGTGGGGTGGAGTGGCCGTCCACTGACCCAGAGGCAGAGGAACCCCTCTGGGAGGCCTAACTGGCTACACAAGTACAAACAAGTTACACATCACTCCTGACATGTCAGGTTGCCACCTGCTGATGTTCCTTAGATACCACCCATCATCCTGCACCTCATGGATCTATTGGAACATCTCCATCTATCACACTGTCATTTTAGATACTTTCCTGAACCTGGGTCAGTATGTCCCTTGTTATCTGTGGGAAGAGGGGTACCAAGGTCCTTTTTAATGAGGTGTTGTTACCATCGTTTTGGAATGTGCTTTCAACTTATGCCCAGTACCAATTACTATTTTACAGCCAGTGCCTAGTACCAATTACTGTTCCACACCTGGGCCTATTACCAATTACTATTTTACAGCCAGTACCTAGTATCAATTACTGTTCCACACCTGGGCCTATTACCAATTAGCATTTTACAGGATCAGCCCTGTTTGTGCCAAGTTCCATGTGCAAGGGCCTGTGTGTTGCTCACAGCTTAGCTTTGCTTTATGTTAGCAAAGTCTTGACCCTTGCTAGCTAGGCCTCAGGTCTCACACCAGGCCTATGCTACATGGGCTTTTGTTTCAGGCCCTCATCTTACTACACCTGGATCAGGGAACAGCAAATGATGTGTGATAAAGGCACCTTTGCTTTCCTGTCATCACCCTAAAGATATGCACTGAGCGAAGCTCTACCATACCCAAGGATCAGAGTTCCTACCTTCCTAGCTACTGGGGCACCTGTCCCACGTACAGTACTGTATTGGGATAGAGGCTTAGTACAAATGGGTATTCTGTGAGCCAGAGAAATTTGACAGAGCTCCGTTGTGGAGCAATTTGGCTTTGTATTTAGTGTATGCATAGAGCCAGATCCAGTATAAGCCCCACTGAAGCACACCAATCTGCTGATTTATACTCAGAGAGGTTTTGGGCTACTGTATATATTTTTCTTTGTATTTTTTCTCACCCTGTTTCTCTACTTCCTCCCCATTTTAATTTATTCTTTCTGCCACTCCCTGTCTCTTTTCTGCCCTATTAAGCTGGATTTTTTTAGCCCTCTGCTTTCCCTACATACTGCTTTTTCCAGTGACTCCTAAACAGAATGCAGACTTCAAAGTATCTGAATCGACACTGGACTTCTGAACCAACCCACTGTGTTAAAGTGGGTTCTAAATGAAGCAGAATGAGCTGAGCCAGTCCTAATTCTGATAATAGGCAATTAGCATTTGCAACATAATTGACAAACAGTTTGCACTTTGGCCCAGCGTGTGTCAGGAAGAGTGCTTGTATGTTGAAATTCTCAATTGCAACATGCCAGCATTCAGTAGGACATTTTAATAACATCCTTCATGCAGAAGTGTTTGTACTTGGAACTTTATTCCCCCTCCCCTCACTCACAGTTATCAGCTAGTGAGATAGAATTAAATCTATTCAGAAAATTGGAACATTCCGCATTTCTTATTTTCCTTAATGGAATCACTGCTCCCAAGACTATCATCTGCATTTTTTACCTTAACTACACTCCCACTCTTGTCTCTTAGCAGCAGTACTGCTGCTTTCACTGATAAACAGCTACCTTCCAAATGGCTAATGGATCTCAACCCAACTCAGACTGATGCTTGGGGAAAAATGTTATTGCTAGTTTGTTCCAATTCTGAAGACAATGGAGCACATGGCAGAAGAAGCAGATCAGGCTATTGATAAACTCAGTAAGCCAAATTCATGCCAGGTGGAGCTGGGTTGAATTCAATAGAATGAGACCAGGGCTCAGTTTGTGCCAATATGATTTAGCCACTGTCTTGAATCCAGGAGGAAAGTAACACAGCTGTGTTTTCTGGCATTGCATTCGTTAGCAGCCAATGTGACACAGGCTTATCTGCAGGAATTTGAGTGAGTGGTTGAGGAGTAAGTTTATGTTGTGAATAGTAAGTTTGGCACCTCCTAGATACCTGCCACGGTTCCCTCTTAGCTGGGAATACACAGGCTGCCCATACACGGAGCTGCTGTGGCAGGGTAGATATGCCTCTCTCCCAGCCATGGTAGATCCCTGTTGACTTCTGGGACTAGAGGAGTGGGTCTCTCCACTGACTCCAGCAGGGCCACCGGGGGAGAGAGTCAGTTCTCTGGCCACAGCAGGGAGCTGACATGACGGGGAGGTGCGCTTCTCCCAGCAGCAGGTCTGTATTACACTGTTCTGTGTGCAGCCCTACTGTGTGTTTCCATGACCCCATACTCTTTAGTGGTGGCTTGCTGTGGGAAGGTATCCCACAGCAGAGCCTGGAGTAAGGCAGGCCTCTCCAGGAACCTTGTGAGAAGGAGCGAGGGGTTCCTGTGTGAGAGAATGATGGGGCCGAGTGCTCTGGACTGGAGCTCCATGTGTACCCATGTGCACAGGTTGTTGTGCGTCCCCCAGATTGAGTAGGCCAAGTGAGGAGCATGCAGCTCCTCGCAGTCCACTGCCTGCTCCTGCGTGTGCATAGGGAAAGTTATCGGACTCATCTGAAGTGCCTTCACCAGCATTGTCCAAGCCTTGGGAGAAATCCTGGGAGGGGGCACTGGCTCCAGGCTGAGGACTGGCTCCTGGCTGGTGTGCATGGTGTCCTGTTGGCCTGTTCCTCCTCCTTCTTATCGTTTTCCTCCACAACACTGCCCTCATGGAGGCTGACACTGGGCATGTCCTGGCCGGAGTTGACAACAATGGGCTGGGGGGAAGATGACAGGCATCCAGCTGCTCATAGAGAGTACACTCATTTTCCTTAGTGTAGGCTTTAGTGTAGGCCTCATGGAGTTCTTTGATTTTCATGAGGACCTGGTCGAGGGTCCGCATGTGTCCTTTTTCCACTAGCCTGGTGGCCATCTAGCCACACACATCCACATTCCTCCTCTTGGTGTGGAGATCCTGGAGGTTGGTCTCCTCCTCCCAGACCTTGATGAGGTCTAGGATCTCTGCACCAGTCCAGGCCGGTGCCCTCTTCCGTCCCTGGCCAAGGGCATTACAGGGTACTGTGGGAGTTCTGGCAGCCGTGGAGGGCACAGAGGAAGTGCTGGGGTCAGCCCTGGCTCCCACAAAGCATGCTGTGTGTCATGGGGCTGACAGGGCTGTCCTGGTGCCACAAGCCCTTTCCCTTCTTCCTGCAGCTTTAAACTCTGCAGGAGGAGGTGGCCATCAGAGTTGGCAGGTGTGTGGCCAGAAGCCACAAGGGCAGCTGCGAGAGGCCTCTGGAGGCCAATTATTTTGAGCTAGCAGCAGTGGAGCATCCACTCTACCGCTATTTTGAAATAACAATTTTGAAATAAGCGTTATTCCTCAGGAAAAGGAAGAGTTATTATTTTGAAATAACCAGCCCATTATTTTGAAATAACAGGCTTGGTCGTGTGGATGCTCTGCTTATTGTTTTGAAATAAGGGGAGTGATTTCGAAATAACTCCTTGGTGTAGACCAGGGCTCAGAGTCACAAATTCTAGCAGTTGGAGCTTTTAGGATCATGGCAGCCACTAGCAGGAGGGTGGAGATGACGAGCCTGTATTTCTCAAGAGTTTCCATGGAACATTCAGGAAGAAACACTAATCAGAGCAGGCACACTCTGAAAAGCCAGGCAATTCCAAAGTTATTCTAGGGGCACTGAGCCTAGACTGATCAGTGCTGCCTACTGCATGTGCATTCACTACCTGAGAACAAGGGGATGAGACATTTATAACCTGAACTCTGAGTTTCCTAGTTTTATGAGTTAATTTTTTTGAGGGTCAAATTCTGTCATCAGTTACATCTGTGTAACACCCAATGTCTTCAAATTGCCCATGACTCCTGTGCAGCCCATTAGCCTTAAGTGGCTTTACCCAAGTGCCATTGAGACCGTAATGTGAAGATAATGAGTTTGCACACTGGGTCACCAAGGACCTAATTTAGCCTCCAGAACCTGGATAATTGCTGGTGGTGCATGAGCTGAGAAGACCCCAGCTTGAATGTCAGAGTTCAAGGGAAATTTTGAGGGCTGGTGGTTAGAAACAAATACTTGCAAGCTGAGGATGCTTGACAGGACTGTCAGTGCAATACAATGAATGGGAAACCCCACAATGCTATTTTATGATCACCTTTTAGGGCAGGGGTGGGGAACCTTGTTTGGGTTGAGGGGCCACTGACCCACAGAAAAATCAGTTGGGGGTCGCACACAAGTGAAAAGAAAAAAAACCAACCAAACAAAAAACCTCCAAAACCCTCAGTGATGTGGCCCCTGACTGAGGAGAAAAACACTCCCCACATTCCCCTTGCACACCAGAGCCTAGGAGGGGGCGGCCTAGTACATTTTGGCTATGTCTACACTGGCGGCTTCTTGCGCAAGAACATCTTGCTCAAGGGTTCTTGTGCAAGAAGTCTTGCGCAAGAAAACGTCCACACTGCCATGTGCGCGCTGTGCTTTTGCACAAGAGCTCCCATGGCAGTGCGGACGCTCTTTTGCGCAAGAAAGCTCTGATGGCAATTTTAGACATAGGGCTTTCTTGCGCAAGAAACCCCTGCCGAGCGTCCACACTGCCCTCTTGCACAAGAGCTCCTGCGCAAGAGGACTTACACCTGTTAAAAAAGAGCGTAGCTCTTGCACAAGGAGCCCTGTCTTACCACGCCATACTGTAAATTTCCTTGCGCAAGAGCGGGCAGGCAGTGTGGATGCTCTGCAGATTCTTGCGCAAGCACGGCCGTACTTGCTCAAGAAACCACGAATGTAGACATAGCCTTTGTGTGCTCCAGACCCACAGTGGAGCAGCAGGGAAGTTGGAGTGCCAGCATGGGCTCCCCAAGGATGGGGGGGAGGCATGAGACTCAGGAGCCAGATCCAGGTAAGCTGGGGGCCACATCCGGCCCCCGGGCCTGAGGTTCCCCACTCCTGTTCTAGGAGGAAGCCACATTTTTATGTCACCAAGCCATGCCATAACTATTTTTAATTGGCTGATTTGTCCCAGGAGTCTGAACTACCTTCTCATCAATGAAAGTGATGCATCTAGGACAGGGGCACTATGGGAAAATTTATGCCAGTGCTGTCTGAGTGGTAGGTGGTCTGTAGATGGGGACCTAAATCCTTCAGAACTTTAGTAGGACATCTTCCCATTAGCACTGAAAAATAGCTTGTTCTCACCACTCCAACCACTCACATAATAAATGCATACAGGACTCTCCTCTAGGTTGTGGCTCACTGATGCATGGCAATCAGTTTGCATTTAGAGCTGTCTATGTGCATTGACTATTGATGGGAGTCTATGATGGTAATGAGATGTTATATATGGAAAGTAACCCTAAAGCACACTAGATGATACACCTGGAAAACCACACATTACTGAGAATGAACAGCCATTGTGAGCATTAGGTGTTAATAACTATGAATGAGCACTGAGCCCTGCTCCTAAAAAAGCTCCAGCATCAAAAGGCACACACGCACACACAAAACCTCCCAGAATATTATTCAGCTTGTTTCCTTATGTCTAGGTAATTTTTACATTATCGAAGAGAGAGAGAAAGAAGCTGAAATACTAATTTCCTTTTCATTCACAATTCCGGCTGTTACTCGTGAAAAAAATTAGATATGCAATTAATTGCACAAGCATTTTTGCATCTGTAATTTCAAGTATCTTATTTAAAAAATCAGACCCATTATTTCTGTTATTACTAATGAGACTGTTATTAGAAATAACCACTTCAGCTCAATATAGTGAACCAAATGTTAGCTGATCAAAGCATAATTGAGACTGGATAGCAGGAAATACCCTTAATGGAGAACCCTGTTACATTATAGTTTAGCTTCATTGTGGAAGAAATGAAAGGCAAAGCCCCATTTGCTTTAGATCTTTCAATCTAGTCAGACAAAAAAAGAAAATCAGTGATAGTATGTAGGGAACACTCTTGCCTCATCTTCAGGGATGCACAGTAGGATTTGCCAAAGTCAGTTTTTCTGATATGATCAATTGCCTAGGGTCCCTTACAAATAGATGATGGTGCTAAGGCAGGGGTGGGCAATAATTTTAGACACTCCAGAAATTTTTGAAGTGGCCTGGGGCTGCCCTAGAAGGGGTGGGACCTTGGGCAGAAGGGGCAGGGCCAGGACACTTCCGTGCTTCCCCACCCACAGACCCTGATTGGCTGGGGGGTGGGAGGAGCACGTGAAGTTTTTGACCCCACACCCCTCCAGAGGGAACTGCCAGCTGTTGTAAACAGCTGGCAGTTCCCTCTAGACACCCGTGCTCTTGGCAGTGGGAGGAGACTTCGCGCACTCCCCCTGCCCCTAGGTCAATCAGGGTGCCCCTAGGTCAATCAGTCTCTCGCTCCCTGCTCCTCCCCTGCAAGGGGGCGCCACACTTAGAGTCAACCACCAGCTGAGCAACAGACTTTGCACACTCTCCCCCACCCCAGCCCCTGATTGGTCTAGGGGCGGGAGAGCAGCAGGGTGTCTGTGGGCCGGATAAATCCTCTCGGCAGGCTGGATCCAGACCTCAGAGGCCCTTTTGCCCACCCCTGTGCTAGTGATTGCTGTTGGGCTGAACTGAAAGCCATGTAAAATTTGTCATATTGACACATGTAAGACACAGGATATTTGGATGTAAATTCTATGGTGAAGTTTTCAGTTTTGCCCTTTCTTTTAACCCCAAAGGTAACTCTTCTATTTAAAGCTCAAGTTAGTTGTGCTAAAAATTCAGAGAGCAAATAACTCCAGGCCTGAATGATACATGATGTCTTTCCTCAAAGCACAAAGGCTTGTCGTATCAGGCATACACATGGTACACGCTGTCATACATTATCTGACAGAAATTGCTGGAGTCACAATGGGCTTAGGTCAGCGGCTCAGTTCCACCACAGCAGCGTGACGCGGGCTGCTCCAGAGGCAGTTTGCTGTTCCATCATGGGCTGGATAACTTGCCTTGCACCAAATGAGATTGCAGCTGGAGAGCTGCTCCTAGCTGACCTCCAGGTGTCTGGAGAGATACTGTTGCTATCTGTCTCTGGAGAAAAATATTTGAAGGATGAGTCGTTTCACTACATCTCCATAAAGGGCCAGAGGAGTCACTCCAAGCCTGCGCTAAGCTACCAAGGTTAAAAGGTTCCCTGCTTTTGTTTATGCTCAGCGGGAAAGGGACATGATTAAAGGTCTAGAGAACATGAGCTATGAGGGAAGATTGAAAGAATTGGGCTTGTTTAGTTTAGAAAAGAGACAACTGAGAGGGATAGCGGTTTTCAAGTATCTAAAATGGTGTCACAAGGAGGAGAGAGAAGAATTGTTCTCCTTGGCCTCTGAGGACAGGACAAGAAGCAGCGGGCTTAAATTGCAGCAAGGGAGTTTAGATTGGCCATCAGGAAAAACTTCCTGCCTGTCAGGGTGGTTAAACACCGGAATAAATTGCCTAGGGGGGTTGTGGAATCTCCATCACTGGAGATATTTAAGAGCAGGGGAGACAGACACCTGTCAGGGATGATCTTGACCATTTTTGGTCCTGCTGTGAGGGCAGGGGACTGTACTCGATGACCTCTCGAGGTCCCTTCCATAGAATCATAGAATCATAGGGCTGGAAGAACCCTCATGAAGTCATTAAGTCCAGCCTCCTGCCCAAAGCAGGACCAATGCCAACTAAATCAACCCAGCCAGGGCTTTGTCAAGCCAAGACTTAAAAACCTGTAGAGATTCCACCACATCCCTAGGTAACCCATTCCAGTACTTCCTCACCCTCCTAGGGAAATAGTTTTTCCTAATACCCAACCTAGACCTCCCGCACTGTAACTTGAGACCATTGCTCCTTCTTCTGCCATCCGTCACTACTGAGAACAGCCTCTCTCCATCCTCTTTGGAACCTCCCTTCAGGAAGTTGAAGGCTGCTATCAAATCCCCCCTCCCTCTTCCCTTCTGCAGACTAAATAAGCCCAAATCTCTCAGCCTCTCCTCATAGGTCATGTGCTCCAGCCCCCTAATCATTTTGGTTGCCCTCCGCTGGACCCTCTCCAATGCATCCACATCCTTTCTATAGTGCGGGGCTCAGAACTGGACTTCAGATGTGGCCTGACCCAGAGCCAAATAAAGGGGAATAATCACTTCTCTTGATCTGCTGGCAATGCTCCTCCTAATGCAACCTAATATTCCATTCGCCTTCTTAGCTACAGGGCATAGCCAGCTTATCCACTGTTTTCCCCAGGTCCTTTTCTGCTGAACTGCTACTTAGCCTTTTGGTCCTCTGCCTGTAACAGTGCTTGGGATTCTTCCATCCCAAGTGCAGGACTCTACGCTTATCCTTGTTGAACCTCATCAGGTTTCTTTTGGCCCAATCCTCTAATCTGTCTAGGTCATTCTGGACCCTATCTCTGCCCTCCAGTGTATCTACCTCTCCCTAGCTTAGTGTCATCTGCAAACTTGCTGAGGGTGCAATCCATTCCCTCATCCAGGTCATTAATAAAGATGTTGAAGAAAACCAGCCTTAGAACCGATCCTTGGGGCACGCCAGTTGAAACTGACTACCAAATTCTAATTCCAGTTCTTATGTTCTGTGATTCTAATTCCTTCTGTACGAAATATCTGAGTGCACAATCCATAGCAACGTGGGACATTTCATGGTTTTATCAGAGAGATTAGGAAGCTCTGTTAAGTTTATATGCTAAAGGTTGGAGTTCCCCTTCTTCCTTGGGCTGGTTTGGTCCTTCATTTGAACATGTGCCAGCTTGTTATGGTCCCAGGGAGGCTGTACACTGGCTTGACAGTGCAGCTGCATTCTGACATGCTCCCTCCTTAGGACATGCTCCCAACACACCCCCTATGCACTCATTCTGTGTTGCTTCACTGCTTGTGTGATCATTTACAGCAATGCAAAGTGAGTACAAGATAACTGTACCCTAATGATCTGCTCTGGTAGGAATTTACACTCACTCTATCCTGACAAGGGACAGCAAAGGGAATTAGTAAGTGGGGAGCCTCCTCTTTTTCTACAGCAGGTAGCAAAATAGCATCCTGGTCTACAACTGGGGCTCCTCAATGCTACCCCAAAGCAAGTAAGTTATTTAGTATTAAGATGGCAGTCATGTACTCATAAGTTAGGAAATGCCAGAATTAAGGTTGCCCATGCGACCAGCTCCACTGAGGTTAGGAATGAGGTGTAGGGTGAGGAAGAATTAGGCCAAGAATTTGAAAAGCGAGGGCAATGCCCAACATTACTTCTTGGTCTAGCTCTGTTGGCTATTATGGAGTTACAACAGGTATGAATTGAGCGTGATGTATCTATGTTCATTAAGAACATTAACAAGTCACAATATAAGCCCTTTGTAACTAAATTCCATTCAGTACCAGGAGGTATCATATACCAATGTTCCTAACTATCCAAGTCTCCTCTTCCCCAGGGCTGGCATTAGAGCCTAGCATACTCAGATCTAGAGTTGCCCTGCTGAACCAGCTGATTAGCATTTAGTTTGTTATTCCATTTAGTTTTATCAGTTGATTGGTTAATGAGCCATTTGTTTGCCTTGAGTTACTCATCATCATTGTCCATGTTGATAGATTAGAGGATGTTTTGGTCTCACATGTTTTCCCATATCTTGTGGGCTCTGAAGCCATTATATATATATTAGTAAACTAAAATTGTCATTCTTTAAAAAGGACACTATCCTTTCCAGTAAACTCAAAATCTGACCTACTTCTTTTCTGTATCTGTGTTTGCAAATTCCTAGTAATTCATTGTGGGTTTTTTTTCTGGAACAAATGCTTTCAATTTTCTATAAAGGAAAAAAATTACTGTCAGCAGCCCAGCACTTATAATGAAACCTACAGTAACCATCCCAAGCACACAGGGCATCAGTCCTACAATAACCAATGTGCAGGTGAGCTAGAGGGAAACAGGTGTGTTTAGAAAACAGAACAGAGGTACAGCATAAGTGCAAGGGTCCCCACAGCTTGCCATGACAATGGGCCTTGACTCTGTTCTACTCAAGCAGTAAAAAGATAATTTAGCCTGATTCAGTCTGGTATCAACTGGGGTTTTGACATTTGCCTACTGCATTATCCAGAAAGAGCTGAAATTGAGTCACCCCCCCTCCCCCCACACATACAGCAAACTCCCCTTCAGCAGGGCCACCAAATAGGTCTCAGCTGATAATGGTCTTTAGTTAGTACCACATGGAGTGCCTGAACACAAGATACTCTTATCCAATCTTATCTGTAACTCAACTTACAGTGGGAGAGGTCTAGGTTGGACATTAGGAAAAACTACTTCACTAGGCGGGTGGTGAAGCACTGGAATGGGTTACCTAGGGAGGTAGTGGAATCTCCATCCCTAGATGTTTTTAAGTCTCGGCTTGACAAAGGCCTGGCTGGGTTGATTTAGTTGGGATTGGTCCTGCGTTGGGCAGGGGGCTGGACTTGATGACCTCCTGAGATCTCTTCCAGCTCTATGATTCTATGATCCACTATCATCCCTTAGCTCCCACATTACTTAACCACGGTGGGTCACTGGGATTTTTGTATTTCAAGGTTTCTCTAACCAATGTCTTGAAAGCAAGCACTCTCTATGTTCACAAACTTACACTTTGGAAAGCTGAAAGCCTACACTGCAAAATCAAAATGTTGCATCTTTGGAATGCCTGAGACATGCTGAATTTACAAGGGAGGAAAGATTTAAATCAGCCTAAGCTAATTATATCCCAGGTACAAATCCTACCAAACCCAAGAGATACCACATTAGAAGGTGGTGTGTGTGTTTCATTAATAGAAGATTCATAATATTTGGTATGCGCTTTACAACACATACAATACAGTCAGTCTGAGCATATAACTGTTATTGTAAAACTTGTATACCAGGGGCCAGTCTAATGCCTTTGTAATGAATTTAACACAACCACTTGGACCTGGGAGAGGGCTGGGAATGTGGAGCAAGCAGCTGAGGCAGATACAGCCAATTAGGGCCCAGCTGAGGGCAGGATAAATAAAGGCTTCTGGAGGAGCAGAGAGACAGACTCAGTCTTGCTCCAGCTGTGGAGCATAAGGTACCTAACTGCCAGGGAAGCTAGAGGCTTCCCAATACAGAGTAGGGCTGGGGAGCTCTGGCCAGGCAAACACCCACTCCCCCTAGGGCTGCAAGGAAGCAACTGGGATAGCAGAAAACAGCAGGTCCACACCCCTTGCCAATGATGAGTCATCATTTCAGAGTGCAGTTTGCCCCTGAGCCAGGGGCTATATGATGACTGGCAGTAGGGCCACTGAGGCAAGGTGGGTTTAGGGGCTTCTGAGTTCCCTGAAAGGGAGTACTTCAGATTAGTACCCAGAGGGAATGGCACCACAGTCTGGGTGGGATGCAGGTCCTAACACAAAAGTGGTAGAGGAAAACAAAGGTAACAGCAACCAAGACACCAGCCGAAAGGGGGCGCTCCAGGGCTGAAATGAGCTAATTCCCAAGTAACCAGCAGGAGGCACTGTGGCGATGAGTTCCGCCCTGTTACACCGACCCACCTCAGAAGCCAGTTTTGTGTAAGCTCATCCACACAAAGCGGAATTGGAGCTAGTGCAGACCTCTAATAAAGACAGATTCCTCAGCAGAGCCCATCATCTTCCTTGTAGCTCTAATGGCTATCAAATAACGTAATGGTACATGGGAACTAAGCAGGCTCTTTGTTTGCCATTCCAAGAGATTCATTTCCCATAACTCTCTTGGTTGTTTCTTGGTTGCACAGATCTCACATGGCTCACATTAGTGCACTAGGGGCTTGGCAAAAAGATTTAAGTGCAGGTGTGGCTCTCTGCTAAGTTGTCAAATGTGAGAGGCCTTCTGGTCAGCCTAACCCCTCACTGTTTATAAAGACTTTCCCTTATTATTTTTGGTTTCTCGCTACCACTAATAAGCTTCATTAGAAATCTTGGGAGACTATCCATAGTGAATCATTCTTCTGATAATGATTATGACCCTTTCTCTTTTTCGTGTGTGAATTATCTGTAAGCAGACCTGGATTTTACTATTTTTTTTCAGTATTTGAAATTGTTCTATAGACACTCTGTGTGAACCTATTGCATCCTCTAAGTTATTCACTTTGATGTTGTCAGACTGTTTATAGTATCTGATTGGCCACATAAGTCACATGCTCATGTTTCTGCACTGAAATTAGATAACAAACTTTTATTAAAAAAGGGGAGGTAAATTAAAGAAATTTCAAAATGGGTGCTTCCAGCATGTCTCTTTACATGAATACATATTTGCACAAGTATGTGCTTTCACTTTCTGCAGCCATTTTTGTAAATAAACCACGGATTATCCAAGTATGTGAGGGAAAGGTGAGTGTCATCTGTGGGGGGTCCCAGGGAAATCAGCAGTGTATGCTGGGATGGTTCAGAGAGCCAGTGCTAATCAGAGAAGCTCTTTCAAGAGGAGGATTTGTAAAAGTGACCCACCAATACAATTCTTCCACATGGCCTTCCATGCTTGCGGTAATTGCCATACTACTGAAAGGGCACATCAACCTCTTAAAATGTAATGGGACCTGTGCCTCATGCCTACTGTTAAGAACATTTCCCCCATACTATATAATGTACACAGTTGGTACAAGCGTACTGAACCATTCTCAGCTGTGATTATATAAGATGCCACAATGTTAAGCAGAGTAGCTGTTTGTTTACTATGGGACAGATCTTGGTCCACGGATGTCAGTGGGAGTTTTTGCACTGATTTTAGTGAGACAAAGACATGGCCCTATCAGATTAAGATGTAATCAGTAGGAGATAGGAGACCATTAGTGTGTTAGAAGAAGTTCTCAGCAGTGGTTACAAAGCATATCACATAACTCCATTTCTCAATCAGGAGCGCCACATAGTGCCATCACCTTTTACAACTGGACTGTGCACAGTGAGACCATCCTACGGAGAACATGTGTGGGAGCAAGCTACATGCAACACTGGAGATGACATAGAGCTACTCCTTTCTATAAAGAAGACTGCCACTAGGTGCATGCCCCCAAACTTACGGTGACCATACATCCCACTTTAGCCAGGATGGTCCCTTTTTAAGCCCTGGCCCAGCCATCCTGACTTTTGGCAAAAATGGGCATTTGTCCAGTTTGGTTGTGTTAAATGATGATTGGGGATGGGGCAAGGCAGGGTTCTGGTGAGCAGCGATAGCCACATAGGGGAGAGTCGGTGTTTGGGCATGCAGTGACGTCAACCTTTTAGAGGGGGGCAGGGTGTGGGTGAGCAATGATAGCCACAGGAGGAGTGGGGGCAGCAGGGCTCAGGTGAGCAGAGACACCAGCCCCATGTGAGGAACAAGCTGGGCTCAGATTAGAGCCCTGAATGGGGGTGAGCTAGGGCTCAGTTCAGCAGCTTGGATCAACCCTGTTTGCGGGGGGAAAAGAGGAGATGGCACATGATGGCGTTGGCTGCTCCACATAGAGAGCAGGGCTTGGGAAGCGGCTCAGGCAACCCCTGGTCAGTGTCCTGTTTTTCCTTTGGGAAATATAGTCCTCCTGTCAAGCTCCCCTAAAAACATAGTGGCACAATCACTAGGCTGATTCAGATGCCACAACTGTTACTTCTCACCTGCCATGTTCAATATGCACTCCAAGCCATAATTCAGCTGTTATTCCTTTTGCTGCATGGCAGACCATCACCATGGGCAAGTGGGTGCTGGAGAACATCAAAACAGGTTACTGAATCTCATTTACTACCATCCCCCACTCCCAACCCCCCTCCATGTCCCTCTTCAGGAATCTCTCTCATGAGCATATGCTTGTACAAGAGGCACAACACCTCTTACAATTAGGGGCTATAGAAGAGGTACCATCAGAACATGAGGGAAGGGATTCTACTCCCACTACTTCCTCACCATCAATAAGTCAAGGGATTGAAGACTGATTTTATATCTCCGAAAACTCAATTGCTTTGTCCGTTATCAATGTTCAAGATGATAACCCTAGCCACCATTATTCCTACCTTGCAAAAGGGAGCTTGGCTGTCCACCTTCGACCTTCAGGATGGGTATTTTCATATTTCAATACATTCAGCCCACAGCTTGTTCCTATGTTTTACGATAAGGGACCTACATTTCCAATACAATGTGTTGCCTTTCAGGCTTTCAGCAGCCCCAAGGGTCTTCTTGAAGGTACTGGTGGTGATGGCGGCCCACCTAAGGAAAGGGGACATCGCCATATTCCCATACTTTGACGACTGCCTGCTAAAAGGCCCCACGGCACGTGACACACAGCAGGCAGTAGCAACCACCAGAAGTGTGTTCGACACTCTGGGCCTACAAATAAATCTGTGCTCACTCCCATGCAGACTATAGAATTCATACGAGTGCACTTGGACTGCAGGAAAGTGATAGCATCCCTACCAGAGCACAGGTTTGCAACTATCAAGGACCTGGTATCCCTGGCACAAACCAGCCCATCAGTAACAGCATGTCACTGCCTACAACTACTGGGACACATGGCAGCAGCCACATTTGTGGTACCATACACTCGGCTGTACATGAGACCACTGTGGGCCTGGCTAAGGACAGTGTACAGGCCACACATACACCATATAAACATTAACTTCTCCATGCCAAACAAAATAAAGTCCACATTTACGTGGTGGACACTACACTACAAGGGTCTCTTTCCAGCAACCATCTGCAACACTAACAATCATGAAGGATGCCTTGCATTTGGGCAAACATATTGTCCAAGCCCAATGGGACAAGGAGGAGGTGAACAAACACATAAATCTACTTGAACTCAGGGCAGTGTGCAATGTGTGCATTCATTTTCTACCACTGATCCAGAACAAAACAGTCCAGATATTAACGGACAGTGTCACAACAATGTATTATATCAATCAACTGCACTCCAACCGAGTCTGGGGGTTCAAAAGTACTTAATTACCTGCTAGAACTACACAAATCAGGACTATCACTAAGTTCAATTAAAGTATAATACAGGGCTATTCTGTCTTCACTCATCCATCCATCCATCAAGAGATTCCTCTGATTCTGTCTTCACTCATCCATCCATCAAGAGGACCTCAACCTTGACCTCAGTGCTTGTCAAAGGACAAGCCCTTTGACAAGCTACCTGTTCTCTTCTACCTCTAGCAATGAAGGTCGCCTTTTTAGTTGCAATTACCTCTGCAAGAAGAGTAGTTGAGCTAGGAGCACTAATGTCGGACCCTCCATACACAGTATTTCATAAGAACAAAGTGGCCCTCTGTACTCACCCCAGATTTCTCACAAAAGTACTTACCTCATTCCACTGTAATGAACCCATATACTTACCTGTCATCTTTCCTGAGCCTCACAAGGACCACACTCTCAGTATCTGCAGGGCAGTGGCCTTCTACTTACAACGTACAGAACCCTTTTGCAAATCTCCGCGACTCCTTGTGTCATCTACAGAGAGGTCAAAAGGGTTACCCATATCCAAACAAAGACTGTCTAAATGGATCAGGCTGCATACATCTAGCTTGCAACGCATTCTAAAAGGAGCCCCCAGCAATGTATTCTAAAACAAACCATATGGGCTCATTCCACGAGAGCAATGGCAGCAACAGCTTTCCACAGGGGCATACCACAGAAGAAGTCTGCAAAGTTGCCACATGGGGTTCAACGCTCACCTTCATGTAGCACTATGCCATCCAGTCATTTGCGGATGCTGGTACACATTTCGGCTGAACGTTACTTGCAGTTCCCAAGTCAAATTCACCGAAGCACCCACCACCGCATAGGAATACTGCTTCATAGCCACCTCAAGGTGGAGCACCCACTGGGACACTCCTCGAAGAAGAAGGGAAGGTTACTCACCTGGTGCAGTAACGGGAGTTCTTTGAGATGGTTGTCCTCATAGGTGCTCCACCACCCACTCTCCTCCCCTCTGCTTCAGATCCAGCTACATCTGGGTCAGAGAAGGAACTGAGGAGGCAGTTGGCTGTGCGCGCAGGATAGCTGTTTCAAATGTCACACGCCAGCGTTCTGTGTGCACAGCTGACTGGGGGGGCACTGCTGTCGAAAAGTCTCCAACTAGAGGCTCAGCGGTGTTAGCACACCCCATCTCGAAAAACTCCTGTTACTGCACCAGGTGAGTAACCTCCCCTTATTTCCAAATGCTTTCTAAAGTGAAATGAGACACATTGGTGACATGTCGCTACCTAGGCACTCAGATTCCATGGTGAGGAGCATGGTATAGGAATAGACAGACAGAAGCATGATTAGTGGCAGGAGACAGTGGTATGAAGACATTCAAGGATGAATGCAAATCTTTGCCACTATTCACTGGCTGAAGGTCTTATTGCCAGGACAATGCAGCCAAGAACAAGGAAAAAGCTAATTTCTGCTTGAATTAAAATGATGCATTTTTCATCCCAACATTCTAGCTGTTGCCAAATGTGAGCATTCTGTAATGATGGGCTGTTCAGCGGTAACTTGTCCTCGAGGCTCCTGTCAGACAGAATGCAGTAAAACTTCCTTTCATACAAAAGAACATTAAAAAAAAAAACCCTTGGAAAAATCAGGCCTTGCTGAGGCAAAGGTCTCATTGAAATGAAAGGAATACGTGTAATAAGTCATCTTGGCCTCCTGCTTGGCCTTCCCCGGAAAGGGAAGCACTCCCTAAAACCCCTTGGTGGGCAGTGCCCGAGCATTCCACCCCCACTCATAGGAAGCAGAAAGGTGGGGCTGGGATTATAAGAGCAGGGGCAGAGAGTTTAGTTGGAGCCCGGCAGGTGAGCAAATCAGACACTTTCCCCGTGCTCCTGAGGAAGAAGGCACAGCTGTCCCACCCCAGGAAGGGAGACTGGATTGGGCCGCCTGGGCTGCTGCCAGCCCCAGAAGATGGCCCAGAGCCACCATGACCACCGCCAGGCCCAGATGATTGGCAGGGCCGTCCAGGACCCTTGCTGGGCTCAGGAGATTGGGCTGCACCACTGCTGGATCCTGACCCAGAGCCCACGGACACGTTACCAGCACCTTCATCCCTGGCAGACCCCGCAGAGCGGAAGTGGAGCCAGGTAGGCCCCTGGGGGAAACTGGGAAGCAGTCCAGGGGAAGCTGACCAAGGGCCGGCTGAGGAAATGGAAGTCAACTGGGCAGCATATTGCAGCCAGGATCCCTAGTGACCTGGTTGGCATGTTGCGGCCAGGATCCCAGCTGACCCAGTGGTGACCTGTGCTGCCACTGTTAGGCTACGTCTACACTGGCATGATCTTGCGCAAGAACTCTTTTGCAGAAGAGTTCTTGTGCAAAAACTCTTCCAGAAGAGAGCGTCTACACTGGCATGTGCGTTTGCGCAAGAGATGTGCTTTTGCGCAAGAGCATCCATGCCAGTGTAGACGTTCTCTTGCGCAAGAAAGCTCTGATGGCCATTCTAACCATAGGGCTTTCTTGCGCAAGAAATTCATGTTGCCTGTCTCCACTGGCCTCTTGCGCAAGAACAGTTGCTTAAGAGGGCTTATTCCTCAGCGGGAGCATCAGAGTTCTTGCGCAAGAAGCCCTGATTTCATACATTAGAACGTCAGTGTACTTGCACAAGAACTCGCAGCCAGTGTGGACAGGCAGCAAGTTTTTGCGCAAGCGCAAGATCGTGCCAATGTAGACACAGCCTTAGGGTTCTGGTCTGGGATGCAGTGGAGTGGGTGGGCCTGAGTCTCCCTGGCCACCACTCCCCTTGGGTGGTAGGTTTCCTCCTGTGGGGATAAAACCCCGGTGCTTGTTGGCACTCGGCCATCAAGGAGACCCAGCCCCTGCTTAGCCTGCATCCAGGCCTGAGCTGTAAACTGTTTAACTCTTGGTACTGGTTGTTGCTCTGCCCTGACTAAGAGCTGGGCCTTGTAAACTGCTGCTCGACCTACAGCCAGGGCTGAGCCCTTACCTGTAACTGTGTGCTTGTTGCCCTGCGAGATCAAGAGCTGGGCCCTATAAACTATTAGCTACACCTGCAGAGCGCCCAGAGCCCTCAACTGCTTAAGATTGCTGTTTGTAAACTATTTGTTTGTTGCCCTGCCCAGACCCTGGGCCTGGTCCTATAAACTGTGGCTTGACCTGCTATCAGGCTTGAGCCCCTTTACTGCTGAACTGTGTTTTGTTAGCCTGCCTTGCCCTGTATTCAGGACCTGGAATTAAAGAGGTCACACAGGGGTTTGTTTACTGGGCCTGAGCACAGGCCCAAGCCTCAGGACTGAGTCAGGGCGTTTACACGCCCATAATTTCACAAGTGAAAAAAATGGTCTAATAGTCTGTCTTCCAAGGTGGACAATCCCCAGTATTTCAAGATCTGTCTAAAATATTAACTTGGTGGGCCAAATTCACAGTTGGTGGAAGTGGGTGCAGCTCCCTGTTGTCTTCAGTGGAGTCGTGCTTACTTCCAAGGCCCAGAATTTGGCTTTCTCTGTCTTAAAGGAGTATGGAACATCAATCTGGGGACCTTCCCATTTTGAAAGTGTTCCATTTGAAGCATAGTCTTATTTGCTAATCTCTAGTTATCATGAGGCAGGCTGTGTAGGAAGAAAACACCCTTGTCTGTTAGCCTTTGAAAGGCATTTGCTGTGTTTCTGCACTACATTATGTGGCAGATCTAGCAACAAGGGGAGAGAGAAGGAGAGGGTGATGACAGTGTATGCTGCTAAGAATTTCTAAAAGGGAAAGGTAATTGGCTTTGGGATAGGAACACTGAGTGTGCCTCTGAAAGACAAGTGGAGCTGCAGGTCCTGCATTCTTCATTCTTGGGTGGAGCTGAAGAATCTATTTATGACATTCCTTCGAGCCTGGTGGAAGTAATTATTTGTAGTCTTTCAGCAGTACATGCATGTATTGTGGCACATGCTTGTATTCTTAAGTAGCTAAAAAGTGTATTACTGAAAACAGAACATCCTCACTGTGCCTTTATAGGGAGATATATTTTTGTGACACATTGTCATGTGATCCCAAGCTCTGCCGAGGTAACACATGTTTCTTGTACAGGGAACTCCAGAAGGATTGTGCTTCCTGCATGAAAGTCCATGGACAAACAGCCCAACTTTTTAAACAACCAAATTGGGGGAAAAAACACTGGAAGGCTATTGGGTTTGATATCATAGATGTCAGGAAAATAAATAAAGCTTTGGATACTATAGTCTTTGGTTCATTTCTCAAGCTAAACTAAAATGGATTGTTATATCACTTGGAGTTCCACAGTTTAGAAGAAATCACTGGAAATGGAGAGCTTGAGCAGTTGCAAGTGTCCATTTATTTCAGAACACAGAACTAACTAGAACCAGCCCAAACTGGCTGGGCTGACCCCTGGTTACCTAACTCAGTTACTATAACAACAAGATCTATATCTACAACCCCAATACACAACCTGGATAAACTCTAAGATTACTGGATTATATATAGACATGTACTGTTGAGTCATTGGCCTAAATTAATCTAAGGAGTAATGAGGTAGTAGCTGTAATTTTCATTTTCATGAGTTCACATTGGGAGGGACTATTCTAGCCTAGTTTCCTAATTTCTATGAGCCTAAACCTGATCCAGGGTTAAGACTAAGGTGCTTGTTAGTTCCTTCCACTCTAATATCCTTCTTCACATAACATAAGTGATGTCTGTGCCTTGTCCATGTCCTAGTCATCAGAAGCCCAGCCCTCCCACACCCACAGAACTCAAGGAATTTAATGTAACTCTGGGATTACATGGACAATCCCCAGTATTTCAAGATCTGTCTAAAATATTAACTTGGTGGGCCAAATTCACAGTTGGTGGAAGTGGGTGCAGCTCCCTGTTGTCTTCAGTGGAGTCGTGCTTAACTCTGTAACTCTGGGGTGCTGTTAGAAGCAGAGCCGCTGTTGGGAGCAAATCAGAGCTTTCCAATATACACTGGATATCTGTGTGGATTTTAGGGGTCTCTGGGGTGACCTTTCCCAAGCTCTCCACATTCTGCTCAGAGCTCTCCACTCAGGCATTAGTTGATCTGGTCAGGTGATTAACTGTCTCCCATCCACCTTAA
Source organism: Pelochelys cantorii (assembly GCA_032595735.1). NCBI lineage: Eukaryota > Metazoa > Chordata > Testudines > Trionychidae > Pelochelys > Pelochelys cantorii. The sequence continues at coordinate 6,406,978 of CM064339.1, read as the reverse complement.
AGAGCTGAGAGGGTACCATGTCCGAATACTTCAGCATGGACCGGGTTGGGAGGGGTCTAACATAAGGAGATCATGTAAATTCTACATTGTTTCCCCTTTGAGGGGTGCATTTGCGAAAGATCCACAGGAAGCTGTATGGCCATTAAGTCAGACAGGGCAACACCTTGGTGTTTTAGTCAGGGATGAGACCAGTCTCCATATTTATAAAAATGTTTATCCTGGTGAAGTAAATCCAGTCCCTTACACAAATATAAAATGGCAGCCCTACTAAACATAGTACACACCCTAATGTTTAAATCAGCTTCTGTACCAGATGGCCAGAAGGTAGCTAATGGAATGCCCATTTAAAAAAAAAGTATCCAGAGGTGATCCTGGTAATTACAGGCCAATAAGCCTTTGGTACCAGGCAAATTGTTTAAACAGAATGATCAGATACATAGATGAATACAATATGTTGGAGAAGCATCAACACAGCTTTTATAAAGGGATATCATGCCTCACTAATCTGTTAGAATCTTTGAGATTGACAGCAAGCCTTTGGAGTAGGGTGATATACTGTGCTAGGACTTTTCTGAAAGCCTTTGACAAGGTCCTACACCAAAGGCTCGTAAACAAACTAAGCAATTGTTGGATGAGAGAAAAGTAAACTCATCTCATGTACTGAGATCATAGATCAGTAACTGATTAAAAGACAGAAAGCAACAGCTAGGAATGAATGGTCAGTTTTCACAGTGAAGAAAGGTAAATAGCGGAGTTCCCCAAAGATCTGTACTGGACTCCTGTGCTACTGAACATATTCATAAATGATTTGGAGAAGGTGTGAACAGTGAGGTAGCAAAGTCTGCAGATGATACAAAATTACTCAAGATAATTAAGTCCAAAGCTGACTGGGAAGAGTTACAAAGAGATCTCACTAATCTGGGTGACTGGGTGAGAAAATGGAAGGTGAAATTCAGTGCTGATAAGTGCTAAGTGATGGACATTAGAAAATATAATCATATAAAATGATGGTGTCTAATGATAGGGTTAGCTGCCACCACTGAAGAAAGGTCTTGAATTCATCATCCATAGTTTTCTGAAAACATCCACTCATTATGCAGTAGCATTCAAAAAAAGCTATCAGAATGTTAGGAACCATTAGGAAGGGGATAGATAATAATACCAAAAAGTTCATAATGCCACTATATAAATACATGGTGCCCCCCACATCTTGAATACTGTGTGTAGTTCTGGTCAACCCTTCTCAGTAAAGAAATATTGGAATTGGAAAAGGTGCAGAGAAGAACAACAAAAATGATTAAGGGTATGGAACAGCCTCCATACAAGGTAAGGATTAAAAAGCTTGTGACTGTTCATTTTAGAAAAAGATAACTGCAGTGGGCATGTGATAGAAGTTTACAAAATCATAAATGGTGTGAAGCAAGTGAATAAGAAAGTGTTATTTACCCTTCATAAGAGATCCCCCAATGAAATTAAGAGGCAGCATGTTTAAAACAAACAAAAGGAAGTATTTCTTTCACACTATTTATAGTCAAACCGTGGAACATGTTTTCAGAGATATTGTGAAGGCAAAATGTATAACTGGGTTAAAAAAAGAACTCAGATAAGTTAATGGAGGATAGGTCCATCATTGGCTATTAGCCAAAATGGTCAGGGAGGCAACCCAGAGCTCCAGGTGTCTTTAAACCTTCAATAGTCAGAAAACTGGGGCTGCACACTTGAAATTGCCCGTTCATTCCTTCTGAAGCATCTGGCATTGGTCATTATCAGGACAGACAACTAAGCTAGACGGACCATTCGTCTGATCCAGTAAGGCCTTTATTATCTTATTTAATAGGTAAATGTCCATGTCACAAAGTCTATCCAGTCTGGCAGTCTCAGTAGTGAGGACATGGACTGAAATTGCCATTGTGATTAAACTGCAGCTAATCACTAGGGCTATGTCTAAACTACATCCCTCTTTCGAAAGAGGGATGTAAATTAGGCAGATCGAAAGCACAAATGAAGCGGGGATTTAAATATCCTGTGCTTCATTTGCATAATCGCATCGCAGCATTCTTTCAAAAAAGGGTATTTTGAAAGTGAAATCGCCATCTAGACATGGTTCTTTTGAAAAAAAACCCTTTTTCAAAAGATCCTGTAGTCAAAAAATGAGGAGTACAGGATCTTTCAGAAAAGACAAAAGAACCGTGTCTAGATGGTGGTTTCACTTTTAAAATACCCTTTTTCAAAAGAATGCTGTGATGCGATTATGCAAATGAAGCACAGGATATTTAAATCCCTGCTTCATTTGTACTTTCGATCTGCCTAATTTACATCTCTCTTTCAAAAGAGGGATGTAGTTTGGACATGCCCTAGAAGTGGTAAGGGTTGTAGCACACAGGTAGGACAGTTGATCAAAGATTGTTCTGTGATGACCACTGGTGTTCAATATTTGACCCATGTGCAAAAGAGAGAACCAGTCCCTTGAACTTAGCTTCTTGGCGGGAGATTAATGAAATTTGATATCCAAAGTTCTAGGGCAGACCTTCAAGAAGGCTGCTTGAGTTCATAGGCAAAGCCCTCAATTGGGGTAGCCCCGGGGACTTCAACACTGATTGAATTCAAATAAAGATTCAGTGCCAAGTGGGCTTGATCTTCCTTTCATGAAACATTATAGTGATCTTAAAAGGATTGAATGATTTGATTGAATTAGTGAGAAGCTCTTCTTTGGTCTTAGCATACAATGACTGACTTTATCAGTGCAAGTTTACAAATGACAAATTCAATATAATCAAATCAGTGTAGTTAATTATAAAGTGAGTGGAAGGAAACCTACCCCTGCCTGACACATTCCAGTTCAAATGCACAGCCTCAGAAAGTGCCAGTGCATTCAAGAAAATTAAGCAAGATTGTAAGAGGCCAAATAGTGACCTTTGCAATAGACAGGCATTTGTATAATACAGCCATGTCTGAAGCAAGATTTTATAGTCTTGTAGTTAAAGAGGTTATTGCGGTCTCCCTAGCTATAAAACATACCGGAACAGTGTCTCAGCTTTAGTAAGTCATAGTTGTTCAGTGGCTTCGTTGGAGATATACTGATCACACCAACAGAGGATCTGACTCACCAGGCAAAAGACATATCATGATTTACTAGATTTTCCATCCTGGAAGGACCATAATGATCATCAAGTCTGACCTTCTCCATAATACAAACCATATAATCTCACACAGTGATTTCTGCATCAAGCCCATCACATCTGTTTGAACTAGAGCAGTTCTTTAAGAAGTCATCCAGTCATCCAGCCTGGATTCTTTTAAAGACTGCCAGTCACTGAGACTCCATCATATCCCAAAGTAAATCGTTCCATATTTCTATCCTGAACTTATCTAGCTTCAGCTTCTAGCCATTAGATCTCATCCAGGCATTTTCTGCTAGATTAAAGATTCATCCATTATCAGAAGGCACTTCCCTAGGTAGATACTTGTACAGTTGGATCAATTTGAACTCAGCTTTGGTATTATAATCCCTATAGTAATATAGCATATATTATGTCAGATGATCCTAAAGCACGTCCAACACTGTATCAGTGCTTTTCATACTTTTTGTATTGCTGACTTCTTTCACACAGCAAGCCTCTGACTGTGACTCTTCCCCATTATATATTAAAAATGTAGGGATTGATTAAATGGGGGCTCACATTAAGCTGACAGCTCACAACCCCCATTTAACTACTTTGCAAACCCCTAAGAAGCCATGACCACCCACTACGAGAGCCCCAGAACTATATGTTTCCAATAGTCACTTTACCCACCATAGTAATACAGCCACCTCTGGAGTGAAACATTCAGCTCTTTAACTGTGTGCATCAATACTTACAGATCATGTGAGGACAGGTCTTGAGGAATAATCTATTCAATTGAAATCAAAATCATGACAATGCCTTTTGCTGAATTATAGGGAACACAATCCCCAAACTAAACAGACACAAACATTTCTTTAGCAGTCTACATGTTCCTAATATTCTAATCCCCATAGCATGAAGTCTCAGAGGCATGCATCCTATACAATATAGCTAAATCTTCATATGGAGGCACCCTTAGCAGTTTCACTATTAGAGCTGTTTAGCAGTGCACTTAAACTGGATTAAACTCCATTGCATACTGCAATAAATGAAGTTCATTGCCATATTAAAGATGCTTACTTTCCCGGGACAACTTGATATTTCAATTTGGCCCAAGCTTTCCTAACTGTAAACATTTCTTCTGCCAAATCCCTTTTAAAAATTTACCCTGACACCTTAAATTTTTTATTTTCTGGCTGCACAAACACTGTCACTAGAAGCTCCTGGTTTCACACAAATATACTTTCTGAGCATCTCAAATGTTCTTCAGAACCAAAGGTAGTTCTGCAAAGACAAGCTAAGGGAGTTGCCTAGTTATTAACATATTTCAGTGCTGTTCAGCTCCCTGAGTCTGCCCATGGCCTCCCCTCCCCGTCCCCCACACACAGCTTCACACTGCTGTGTAATGGCTGAGCCAGGCTAGAAGGACGTGCTGGTGGTAAAAACCATGGTATGATGCTAGGTTGTGGAGGCGGGGGGTAGGGGAAAGCAAGTCTGAGTAAGGGGCTGGATGGAGACCTATCTGTATACTTTTGGGCATTGGAGGTTGGAGACATGGCTGTGTGGTGTGACAGGCCACAGCAGTGGCATTGTAATGGGAAGTGCTAATGGCCTACCAAAAAGCCTGTGCTCTCTGTAGCATTGTGCTTTGGCTCCACAGCGCAGCAACCAGTAGTGCCAGGCACAGTTCAAGTGTCAGTGCTGCAGTGCATTGGAAGTGGACTTCTCTGGACTTCCTCTCTACAAAAAACACATTATAGGCTTTTGCACTGCATCTCTGTTTATAAGTAACTTATCTTCAACCAGCGCAGGAGGGAACTTACAGTGTGTTTGACAGTGATTGTGGGGAACTGGATGTATGCACTGGACGCTAATAAAAGGTAGTGTATTGGGGTACTGGGTGTTAAAGCCGGAAATTAGTATAGATGTAACTGTTGGCTCAGCTGGTGTTTTCATTGATTTGTAGTGAGTGTTTTTCTCAAGAAGGCAATTGGTAGCCTTCATGATAATTGAATAAGTGTTATGAGGGGATATGGAGTATACTCAGAGCTGTAGAAAGTCACTGTTTCCACAATCTATTTGGATACTATTTCTACAATCTCAAACTATTTCCTCCTCCTGTTTAGTCAAAATTTAGTAAAAGTGTAACATGTTTTTAAAAAAATCAGATTTACTATCAGAGCACAGCCAAGAGAAACAGTGATAGTTGTTCAAAGACAGTTAGTGCTGTAACAAAGTTTTGGATCCCAAATCAAAAGTCTGTTTTGAAGCTATATCTAAACTGTCCGACACTTAACACTCCAGGGGTGCAAACAGCAGTGTACACTGAAGTGATGCTCTGTAACTTCCCTGCATGGATGCAAACAAATGGTTTGTCTCAAATTATGGGGAGATCGACGCTGCAGAGATCAATCTCCCATGGTTTGATTTAGTAGGTCTAATAAGGACCCGCTAAATCGACTGCTGATGGCACTCCCGTCAGCTCCAGTACTCCACTAGGTCACGAAGAGTAAAGGAAATCGAGGGGAGAGTTTCTTCCATCAACCTCCCACAGTCCCACATGCTTGGACTACCAGGAGGAGGGGGGAATAGTAGTATGCAGCAAAGTGAGGTGATGTAACTCTCCTGTGTGGATGCTGCAGAAACTTGACTTAAGGTACATTGATACCAGCTATGCTATTCACGTAGCTTGGCTTGCATGAAACGAGGCTTACAGGATCTGACGACAAAAGGTCCTGGAGTCGGCAGATCCCCGTTTAGACTGCTGCGCTGTGCCGACAAACAGCTGATCAGCACAGCGGGGCAGCCATTTTGATTTAAATGAAGCAGTGATTATTTAAATTGCAGCTTCATTTCCCTTTGTCGTCCTACCTAATCTACATGGCTCCATCGACGGAGCCATGTAGTCTAGACACACCCTTAGTGTAGACCTGGCCTAAAAATTTCCTAGTTCACATTCATATAATTGTGTCTAAGGAATACATGAATGCAAACTAGGAACCTTTTAGTTCATGCCTGCGGTGTCCACAAAGGGGAGTTACATCACAGCACTTTGCTGTGCACTACTATTCTCCCCTCCCCCTGGTATTGTTGCCAAGCCCTAAGACTCTTTTTTTTTCCTGGCAGTGGATCATTATTAATACATGACATTACAGCTGGATAGTTGGTGAGAAATGAATGCCTGTGTATTGTAGAAAACCTCACAGGAGTCCATGGGACTCAGGCATTTGGCTGCCTTTGAGTGTCAGCTCTTTTGAGGCCTCATCCCAACTCCTACCTACCACTCAAGTCCCACGTAAGCCAGATTTTGAGATCTTAAGTGGGACTAATAAGGTGCACGCTGGCCTTTTGCACCTGGGGAGATTTTACCCATTTAAAGGCTGGGGTTTATTGTTTGTTTATTTTTAGTTATCACGGTCTTATGATATCTATAAACCTCTCAATAAAATGCAGCTTGTTAAACAAGCTATGTGTTTTCTTTTATTTTCTGTATTATATATAGAATGTCATCACTAACTTGGTTATAAGAGCAGGTCAGGATGCTTTTGGAAAACCAAGTCACTCTCTAAAAAATATTTCAGATGAGGCATATGGGAAATCAGAAATATTATTATTTAGGATTGGGAGGTAAAATCAATACCAACCTCATTTACCTGACTTTCTACCTTTGATGATAGCTAATGACGGCTTAGAAGTTGTAAATCAGGGATGAGGAACCTATGGCTTGAGGGCCTAATTCAGCCCCAGGCTTGCCTAAATCTGGCCCCTAAGTCTTGGGGCTGCCCCCAGCATTGGGAAGCCCCACCCCAGAGTCTGAGGGCTCACAAATCTACTAGTCCGAGCCCCTCTATGCTCTAGTTTGTGAGGGGAATGTCAGTGAGGTGGGGAATTGTTTTTGTTTTGCTTCTCATTTTTGTGTGGCCCCCAACTGATTTTTCCATGGATCAGCAGCCCCTGACCCAAAAAGGTTCCCTACACCTGTTGTAAATGATCTAAGAAAGCCATAAAAGCTGGTTTGTATCTTTCCAGTTTGATGGATAAATGTAACTAAACCATTAGGATTTTAAAGTATCGTTTTGACTTTCAAGAACTGGATGTTGGATGATTCAACTGCAGTTGGCTTTTCATGCATCTAAGAGATCATTAAGAGGATTAATTCAAACAAGTTTAATTCAGCAAAATGACATTATGTAACATTAATAAGGAATTAATGAAAATTCTCTCATGGGTTATTTCTAGCCAGCGGATTTTTCTCTCCAGGAATCTCATTTCTCCTTGAGGAGGAGTGGACAAACAGATTGACAATGGGACATATTTTACAGGAGCAGCAAATAGTTGCCCAAAAAGGGACCCTTTGAAACACTTTTGCTCCTGTCTAGCAAAGCACTTATGCACATGCTTAGTCCTCAGCACTCTGGCTCCAAATCAATAAAACATGTATACCTGAGCTCTAAGATGTGTATCATCCTCTTGACTGATGTGCTGTACTAGACCAGATCCAGAGTGCTCAGCACTTGGCAGGATCAAGCCCTGTTTCTTTGGGTACCATTGTGAAATTTGGGTACCAGGCCTTATGTTTCAAAACATTAATTTTTAAAGGATGCATCAGTGCCTGGGCTGCTCCTCCTCTCAGAGTGTGGTTAATGCTTGTGGGCTGCATATACTTTACCCAAGAGTCTTATTATTAAGAACATCCAAAGAAAGTTTCTTGAGATGTGTTTAGGCCCCCATTCAGCATGGGATTTGAATGCATGCCTAGAAAAACTTAAAAAGCAACAAATGGTCCTGTGCTACCTTAGAGACTAAACAGAAAATATAGATGGTATCATCAGCTTTTGTGAGCACAACCCACTGCTTCAGATGACAAATATCAAGCAAGGGATCCAGGGTATAAATATAGCAGAAAAGGAGGGCAGAGGAGGAGGAAAAAAACCCCAAAACTGTCAATTAAAGCATCCATGTTAAACGAGGCTAATAGAATGGGCTGTAAGTGCCTAATACTTTGCTTTTGATGTCATTTGGGTGTTGAATATAACGGCCCATCCAAGACATTCTTTGTTCAATCTTTGGGTGAATGTGTCAAATTTGCATATGAAGGCCAGTTCTGCAGATTCTCTCTCTAGCTGGTTCCTGAAATTACTTTGTAAGATAGCCACTTTTATATCCATTAATGAGTTTCTGGGGAAGTTAAAATGTTCTCCAACAGGTTTCTGTGTGTTACCATTTCAAATATCTGATTTGTGTCCATTAATCCTTTGTCGTAGAGATGGTCCAGTTTAGCCAATATACACGGCAGAGGCGCATTGCTGGCGTTTGATGGTACATATCACATTAATGGATGTGCAGTTGTATGAGCCTCTGATGTGGTGGATTATGAGTTGTGCTCACAAAAGCTCATGATATTATCTATATTTTTTGGTTAGTCTCTAAGGATGTGTCTACATAGCACCCAAAACTTGAAATAAGAAATGCAATTTGCACTATGCAAATTGCGTAGCTTATTTTGAGTCTATTTCAAAATAGTTTATTTCATCATTTGGCACTGTCTACACACTGCCAAATTTCGAAATACAGTACTATTTTGAGCCATCCCTTACTCCTCATACAATGAGGTTTACAGTGATGGTGAAATAGTGCATCCACTATATTTCGAAATAGCAGACGTGTTCAAAAGACACAGGGTAGCTATTTTGGGATACCTCTGGTATCCCAAAATAACTTTGCTGTGTAGACATACCCTAAGGTGCTATAGGACCATTCATTGTTTTTTAAGGTTTTTTTAGTTACAGACTAACCTGGCTAACCTGAGACTTTTAAGCATGCCTAGACATTTCAGCACATGAGGAGGGCTTGTCTACATAGACAACTAGTCAGTAACAAGCTAAAAACTTCTTCCGCAAGAGAGCATCCACACACAAAAGCCTATTGAAAAAGTGACCTGCTTTTTCAAAAGAGAGTGTCCAGACTGATTGGATGCTCTCCCGCATAAAAGGCCACCACTTCAGCCAGGGCTTTAGGTCACCAGTTGCTTCCGAGTGCTGGAGCCGGAGCCTTGCAGAGACACGCGCTTAAAGGGACCCCCCTGGGCAGCCGTTTCTCTGCTTCTGCTGTGTGCTTGCTACCTCTGGGCGGGACAGCAAAGCTCTCGCAGTGCCTGCTGTGGTTGCCCTGCTTTTTTGGACGCCACACCTTTTCTCTTGGTGCCCTTGGGCCAGAGCCGCTCCTGGGCATGCGATGGCCCCACATGGCCATGCTGCAGTTTCTGCAGCACTTTGTGCCAGCTGCCTTCCTGGTCCTGTACGAGGTCGACCACAAGCTCATTTTTGGGACCCTCTCCCTGGGTGTGGGAGCTACACTCTAGCAATCATACCCCACAGTGGAGAGGTGTTTTTGAAGTCTCAACACCAATTTGGACTGGTGGGACCGGCTGGTCATGGAGCGGTGGGACGACCAGCAGTAGCTCCAAAACTTCTGCATGCAGAAGGCCACCTTTTTGGAGCTATGTGCCTGACTCGCCCCCACTCTCCGGAGACATGACACCCACCTGCAGCCCGCCACCCCCCTGGAGAAGCGGATTGCAATCGCCATCTGGAAGCTCGCCACACCAGACAGGTACCGGTCGGTGGGCAACCAGTTTGGCATGTGAAAGTCCACTGTCGGGGCCCTCCTCATGGAGGTAAGCTACTCGTGGGCTGCAGTCCCTGCGGGGGGGAGGGAGTCCTGGAAAAGGGGGAGCCTTGGAAAAGGGGAGGTGGAGGCTGTGGGGGGTGGAGTGGGGCTGTGGGGGAAGCCCCATCCCCAGGGGGTTGTGCCATCCTGCGCTCACACAGCCCTATTGCTGGGGGAGTCGCCTCATAGGGGGTGGCTCCTGGGGTGTTTGGGGGAGGGAAAGGGAGTAGAGGGGGGCGGGCACTTTCCAAGGGCTCAGGCACACCCTCTCTCATTCTCTGTGTGTTTTGTGTGTTTCTGAAGGTTGTGAGGGCCATAAGCTCCATCCTGCTGCGGAGGGTCATCTGCCTGGGAGACCTGGACCCGATCATGGCCAGATTTGCTGCCTTGGGGTTCCCAAGCTGCGCTGGAGCCGTACATGAGACCCACATACCGATCCGCACACCAGAACACTGAGCAGCCCAGTATATTAATAGGAAGGGCTACTTCTCAATGGTGCTGCAGGCCCTGATTAACCACCATGGACACTTCATGGACATTTTTGTCGGGTGGTTAGGCAGGGCACATGATACCCGTGTGTTTCGGAACTCTAGCTTGTACAGAAAGCTGGAGGCGGGCACATTCTTCCCCCGCCATGAACTAGCAGTTGGGGATGTGCAGATGCCATTGTGCATTGGGGGGTGCAACCTACCCCCGGTGCCATGGCTTATAAAGCCTTGTACCAGACACCTGGATCCCAGCAGGGACCAATTTAATGCCCACCTGAACCAGGCCAGGATCCAGGTCAAGTGTGCCTTTGGCCACCTCAAGGCACATTTCAGGTGCCTGCTGACCCACCTCAACATGGGAGACCAGAACATCCCCGAGGGGGTGTCAGCATGTTGAGTTCCCCACAACACTGTGGAGAGGAAAAGGGAGCTCTTCCTCCCGGGGTGGGGAGCAGATGCCAGCCGCGAGGGGTGAGCCTTCGAGCAGCCGCGGACAGCTGCCATCTGCCAGGCCCATCAGGTTGGAGTGTGCATCTGGGAGACCTGAGGGAGAGGTTCTCTCAAGGACCCCAGTAACTATCCCCAGGGCCTCCCCAACAGGGGACTCTGGCATGCTGCCCCATCCCTTTCACAATACAACCCCTCCCTTTACCCCTTCCCTGACCTCTCAATAAAAACACCTGTTTGGTTTCCAACAAAATGAAGTCTGTATTTATCTTACATTAAAAAAAGGTGGGCAGGGGGAGGGGAGCTCATAACCTGGAAGGAGAGGGGGGCTCGGAGTGGCATGTGGGGCAGCTAGATGTGCCACCTCAGGTGCGGGGACCTCATCAGAGTTTGGGTTGGGTGGGCCCGGGGACCCACAGGAGGGTGAACAGGATGGGGGGGCTGGAGCGGGGTTGGGGATGGCAGGGGGGGCAGGGGAAGGGGGCATAGGCATCACGTAGGGAGGGGGGATGGGCATTGCATGTGGGGCAGGGGGAGGGGGAATGGGCATAGCAGCGAGGCAGGAGGGTGGTAGGCAGGAGTGATGACAGCAGGAGGGTGTGCCATCATTTCTCTCATGACGGCACACATGCTATCGCACCACTGCATGAGCTGGTCCCAGGCATGGTTCCACCACTCAGTGTCCTCGCAAATATTCTGTAACAGGGTCTGCTGCATGTCATGCAGGATGCTAACATGCTGCCGCATGAGGTCTTCCTGGACCCTGGTGCACTTTTGGGTCCCCTGGGCTGTGGCAGCTGGCACGGGTGGCGTGGCTCGCCCCTCAGTCCTGACTGGTCCGGCGGTGGAGAACCCAAAGAGGGAGAGGCGGTCAGTCTTCCATGCAGATACTGTCCCTCAGGCCGTGCCCTCCTCTGTGAGCAGTGACCAGCAGTCCTCGGGCCAGAGGGAGCAAGGCCATGTGTGGTCTGCACAGCAGGCCCTGAGTCACAGGAGCCCCGAGGTGTCCAGGGGACCATGCTGCCCACTCTCCCCTCCCCCCCTCCGGCCCACGGACAAGCAGGCAAGGGATGCGTTGGGCCACAGTGGGATCTGATGGCCGGCAGAGGAGCTGGGAGCAGCCTGGCCCTCCTTGGAGTCCACACACGCACATGTGGCTCGCAGCACTGCCCGCGGGAGTGGGTGATGCCTCGCATGTGGAGGCATGCCCGCGTGCTGTGTGCGGCACTCCTTGGGGTGTCTGAGGTCGTGCCTGTGCCCTTCTGGCTAGCCTGCTTCCAGCCGTGGCAGGTGCTGGGAGGGCCCCGTGGGGCCAGACGTGTGTGTGGCCTCTCCTGAACCTGGCAGCAGGATCCCACCTATGCTCTGGGGATGCCTGCTGAATCCGTATGCCGCACACTAACGCTCCATGTCGTTCCATGTGCACAGACTGCAGCATGATGTCCAGCCTGAGTAGCCTGAGCGACGCTCGCCCCCCGCCCCATCTGCACCCGCCTCCCCCGCCCTATGTGTGTGACAAACTGAGAGCACTATTGTGAAGATCCCTCACCGGTGTCAAACGAGGGCTGAGAGACATCCTGGCTGACAGGCACCGGCTCCAGGGACAGGGTGATGGTGTCCATCTCCTCCTCCTCCTCCTCCTCCTTCTCCGCTGTGACCTCCGGCTGGGCAATGATGGGAGTCTCAAGGCCGGAGTCCACAACAACAGGTGGGGAAGACATTTCCTCACTTCCCAGGAGTTGGTGCAGCTCCTGGTAAAAGGAACAGGTGTGGGGTCCTGCCCCTGAGCAGGAGCTGTGCTCTCTGGCCCTCACGTATCCCTGATGGAGCTCTTTCAGCTTACTCCAGACCTGTTCCAAGGTCCGGGGTGGGTGTCCACCAGGGACTCGGCCATGCGCTCGAAGATGTCCGCATTGCGATGCTTGGAGTGGAGATCCTGCAATGTCTCCTCCTCGCCCCACAGCTCGAGGAGGGATGGGATCTCCACTCCAGACCAGGAGGGTTTCTGCCTCTTGGTCCCCCTGGGTGGGTCCTGGGACCCCTGGGGCTGCTCCCTGAGAGGGCCAGTAGGGTCGCGGGGGGTTGGGGCTCCGCCATGGGTGGCAAGGCCTGTGGCAGGGAGAGCCGCGCTGTCAGGATGCTGCTCTCAGGCCAGCTTCTGGTCACAAGGCTTGTCCAGGGTGTTTGTAGCTTTAAGAGCTGGCAGGAGACAGGAACTATAGAGTTGTGATTATTATGGACAGAGTGTCCACCAGGGCACCTGTGCTATTTCCTGGAGGCCTCTTCTTTTGAAAGAAAACCCTCCTCCCTATCCACAGCCATCTTTTTGCAAAAGAGCTCTTTCGAAAAAAGGCTTCTTCCTCATAGAAAGAGGAGTACCAATGCCAGAAAAACCCTTCTGTTCTTTTGATTTACTTTCAAAAGAATGCACTTGCAGTGTGGATGAAACTCAGGTTATCGGAAAAACGGTGATTTTTCCAACAAAACTCTGTAGTGTAGACCTACCGTAAGTGTCCATCTAGATGCTACATCTATCACTTCCCAAATGTGCTTGATGTTGTCAGTTTTGAACAGTAGTCTGTGTGTAGACAAGCATATGCTGAAATACTGTGCTTGTTGAACAGCATCCATGGAGATGAGCAGAAGATTTGCAGTTATCTTCACTGAAATCAGGAGCAAACACTGGATGTCGGCACTGGCACTTTTGAACAAATATATTTCACCCTTTTGATTGATATTTAATGAGAAGAGGCATGTCAATTACCTTGAGTTCCTTGCACCCTAGAAATAAATGAGTGTTAAGAATCATTTTGAATGGCCCTGCTGATCTGTTTTAAGAGGAACACAAAAGAAGTTTGTAGCAGTTTTTTGTTTTGGTTTTTGGGTTTTTTGCCAGTTTTTACCACCTGAGGATCTGGGCATCTCAGTACAATATGGTACTATCAGCACTGTCTGGGGTCCAATCTTGATCAGAAGTGAGGAAAGCAAGCAATCTACTTAATAACATCAAAACCAAAAAAGTCCCCCAAACTTTGGGTTTTTTTCAAGTTGGGTTTTAGGTTTTAAGGCTTTTAAAACTGACAGCAATTAAGATTTTTTTCCTTTTGAAATATAGGAGTTTAGGCACTTTTCTATCAGTTTCAGATGCAGAACTAGAGAGGTGGAAGGAAATACAACTGTATCCTTGTGGTCATTAATCCCTAGGTCATGAGCATCTGGTCCCACGTGTTGGTTTCACAACATATAATCCAAGATCTTTAAAACCTATTTCAGATTAATGAATGAGTGGGAATGGAGCATCTGAATTTTTAGTTTATGGAGAGCACTGTAGCTTCAGAGCTGTCCTGATTGCACTTTTATAACCTATATAAAACAAATAGTCTCACTAGATCTGGTGGAAAATTTTCCATACAAGAAAAAATATTGTCTATTTAACTGGCTCCTTTGTGACCTGACATTCATGTTATATGATGCAAGGATCAGCAGAACTTTAATGTGGGCTTGTAGGGCTACCTACAATCTCTGCACACTGCCACAGAGCAGCTGCTGTACTTTGGGTATACCCTGCAGCCCGCATTCTGCAGAGATTGCCATTGGAAGTTCTGCATGGAGTAAAATGATGGACAGTTGCCTTAGCAATCCTTGATCCTGTGCAAGGCCCTGGGGCATACCAGGAAATGTCCAGGCAAAAGAGTTTGATCCCTTGCTAGCTTCCACGTCTTCCCTGCTTCTGAACTCTCAATATTGACCTTGGATTCTGATTCCTGACTGACCCTTGGGACTACAGAAGTGACCCTGATAACCTGGTATTGACCTGTTGGCCTGATTCCTGAGTCAGGCACTGACTCTAACTCTCAGCTTGACTCCTTACTTCAGTTCCTAATTCCCAAGCCTCTGCCACTAGTCCTGCGTACCGGGATCCTGATATACACAGTATTGGTAGACCCCAAGAGTGAAAGTCACCACACCAAGAGTGAATGTTGGTGCACCACTGAGGTCCTAATTTAATGGTTTTGACTGTGTGATGACCTTTAGTGCGTCTACACTGCAGGGTTTAACTTGAAATAAGCTATGCAAATTGAGCTATGTCAATTGCATATCTTATTTTGAAATAGGGAGCATCTACACAGTACTTATTTTGAAATAGAGCACTCTTCCTCTGACTTCCCTTATTCCTTGTACAATGAGGGTTACAGGAGTCAGAGTAAGAAGTCCTCCAGCTTGACAGTATTTTGACACTATTTTGAAATAACTGCCTGCTGTGTAGAGGCGGACTAAGTTATTTTGGAATAGCGCTAATTATTTCAAAATAGTGTTGCAGTGTAGACGTACCCTCAGAGATGGGTCTCAGATCTCACCTCATACGAATAAGGAGTGTTCATGTGGGAGATGGGCCTTTTTATAGGCTTTTTATCTGAATGTGGTACACTTCAAACTTAATATTCTACTGTTAGTTTCTTGGTAAGTGTATTAAAGAAAACATTGTTTTCAATATGTATCTAGATGTGTGCACAGCCCAGTTCAATAGGAAACACCTAATCAATTGAAAAGTGAATCACCCTAGGTAAGAGAAGCAATAATTGTTTGGGAATGTTTTTTCCTTGTTTGCTTTTTAAAAAGTTAGGCATTTGGAAGCTGTGGCAGATGCTGTGCTTCAAAATCTTTTTCGGAGGTTAAAGTTATGCAAAATATCTTGAAATAACAAACCTACTAGAAAGTGGGAAATGTGAACTTAAGAAATATAAAGGCTCTCAAGTGCTGAAGCACTTCCTGCTGCATGCTAACATTCCACAGGAGCTCGCTTGTAATATTGTAGTTTTTGTGAACTCACTTCGCAGACCATTTCTATGGCAGGACAGATAGTTCAGTGGTTTGAGCATTAGCCTGCTAAACCTAGGGTTGTGAGTTCAATTCTTGAGGGGACCATTTAGGGATGTGGGGCAAATCTGTCAGGGCATGATACTTCATCCTGCCATGAGGGTAGGGGACTGGACTCAACATCCCTTTCAGCTCTATTAGGGTATGTCTACACTAGTCCCCTAGTTTGAACTAGGGAGATTAATGTAGGCATTTGAAGTTACAAATGAAGCCCAAGATTTAAATATGCTGGGCTTTATTTGCATCTTCCCATCAGAGTGCCATTTTTAAATCCCCCTAGTCCGAACTAACTGCCCGCGGCTACATGCAGCAGTCAAACGTTAACTCGAAGTAAGGACTTAGTTCAAGTTAACGTTTGACTGCCATGTGTAGACATACCCTTAGAGAGGGAGATATACCTGTTTGTAGGCCTTAACTGTAAAGCCAGGCTCTCAGCGGTAATTCCTCAACGACTGTAATTTCTCATGGCTCCACTGACTTTGAAAGACAGCAGCTGAAGATGTGCTCTGTCCTATTCCTCAAGGAGGATGAATGAAAGGAATCACATACAGGGTATTGCAGTGTTTCTTTTCAGAATACAAATGTTTGTGCAAGGAAAGCTTGGAATGCTTTGGGATAAAACAATGCTAGGGCATAATCTTCTAGGAGGGTCCCAAGCCTTGTTGAAATCAGTAGAATTTGAGGACTTAAGAAGTGCTGAGGCTTCGTGGTGGACTTCAGCACAGGGAACAGTGATTTTTCAGGATCAGGTCCTATAGTGTTTTTCAACCTTTTTGATACCAGGGACCTAAACTGATACCTAAACCATGTCAAGAATGTCTCTGGGATAGGGCCAGTCTATGGACCAGCCATTGAGAAATACTTACAGTATTGGGGTGGAGAAGAAGGGGGGACAGTCAGTACATACTACATAACATAGCTGCAGATATCAAGACTCTGCCATCCTTTTCAAATAGTGACAATAAATCTGTCTCTCATACTCATATTGTTTTCAGCAGAAACTAGCTGGGGGTCCACCATATGAGAGTGCACTCAATAAACCTTGTGCCAATTGCAGTTATTTTGCACCTCTGCAAAAGGTGTGTATAATTTTGGTATTGGGCTTCATGACAATGACATCAGCAGCATTAATTTCCTGATGCAAAGGTCACAGAGATGAGGGAGGGCTGTGTCAGTGGTGGAGAAAAATGTCACAAGAAAAGCCATGAAAATTGAGGGGAAATTAAATTCCACTTGTTTCTGTCAAAAGCAAGAGCTTGAAATAAAAGGCTCAACATCAGTCTCCACTTACTGCACAGGCCATCTTTCACTTTAGCTAAGGAAACACTTGTGCATTAGAGTTGGATGTGATAAATGAAATGCCTTTCTTGTAGGAGATTTACATGGCCTGTTGCTCATGTCAGCTAAACACCACAACCTGAAAATCGAATGTCTCTTTGGACAAGTATAAATCAATTCATAAGCCAGATCCTCTGAGGATCTGGCCCCCTGAAGTCTGACTGATGTTTGGCCTAGTCCAGATTAGTTCAGTAGGACTGTCAGAGGGATAAAGGTTGTATTAAAAAGACCTAAGAGCATGGCTAGAGTGGAGGTTCTATGCACTCACATTAACATACTGCAATGCATGACTCAGTCTTAAAGGGAGCATTATCTAGTGGTCAGAGCAGGAAATTGGACTACTGGGTTTTTGTTCACAGTTCTGATACTGGGTTTGCCCTGTGACTTTTCATAATTAAGCACCCTCAGTAATTTTAAAAATTGACCCAGCACTATTCTTTAGTGGATTATGTGAAATCTTAAAGAGATAGCATTTACAAAACACTCTGCATCACGAGAAGACAAGCTTTCCAGAAGTCATTATTCCAGGAGTCATTTGGACATTTCATCTGTCCATATCAGAACTGGAGGGCACAGACTGTGCTTTGGATCCATGGTGTACAATACGCTAGCTGCTAGCCACTAGCTACATGTGGCTATTTGGCTGGTTGAGTGGGGCTAGTTGGCTATATGGCTATTTGGCTGGTTGAGTGTGGCTAGTTGGCTATATGGCTATTTGGCTGGTTGAGTGGGGCTAGTTCAGAACTATCTGGCCCTATAGTTCTGGATGCATTGGTAGATCTGTGCTAATGCAGCTCCTGGCAACTTTTTATGTGGCTTCGTAGGGTTAGCCATCCTTGTGTCATTACTGAGGTTGTATGTTTGTGCCATTTCTAAAGTGTGTGGCAAACACTGATTTTATAGGTGTGTTTTGCTTTGCTTGTTTGAAAAGCCATAGGGTTTGATACTAATCTCACTTGAACTGCTGTAAAGGTCTAATCCGAAGTCCACTGAACTCAATAGAAAGCCTAACGTTAGTGTCAAATGGCTTGGGATCACCCCCTAAATCAGAATTTACTTTAAACAAGTGTTTATGTCCATCCATATTCAGCAGAGCATGTGCTTAAGTTCCATTGAAGCAAATGGGCCTTAATGTTCTGAAGTGATTTCCTAAATAGGAATAAGATTACTTTCATGCCTTCCGTTCGGCATGTGATTAAATTAAACAGAGGTTTATGGTGCTTTGCTGAAAAAGGGAGTAAGTATTAACAGAATAAAGCCAGTGATCTCTCAATCAGTCACTCCTGAAGAAGATCCCTTTAATTTTAACACTCTGTATAGCAGTGTAATGAAGAAGGGGTTTATTTAACAGTTTTATATGATGAGTTAAATATAATTAAATTATTTAAACACATTTTACTATATCATAAAGAATTTTTACCTAAATTTCCTTGACAACAACTTACAACTTATTAAAAACTGTGTGCCACAATAGACCCTTCTTTGGCTTTGACAAAGCTATGATTTCCCCCTTCCCGTTCCTCATTTTGGTTTTTTCATTGCATTGACAAAGCATTGAGATATTCCATTGTAATGTGATTACATGAAATCATCCCAGCCTGATGTTCCATCTAGCTTAGGACCCACTCTGAACTTTTTGAAAGTTTAGCAATGATCAGAACTGGGCTTTGAACTCATGCTTCTCTTTGGGACCCTTTAAATGTCTGTGACTGATCTATGAAAATGTAGTTTGTCTCACAAATTGCAATATTGAATGATCCCTAACTCCAGTCACTTCAAGCCATCCCTCACTTTCATTAGCAAAAAAAAAAAAAAAAAGAGTAAAAGGTGTACTTAATCATTAACTGCGAAGGCCCAGGGCATTAACCGAGGATTAATAAGAACATAAGAACATTCCTACTGGGTCAGACCAAAGGTCCATCTAGCCCAGTATCCTGTCTGCCGACAGTGGCCAATGCCAGATGTCCCAGAGGCAGGGAACACAACAGGTAATCCTCATGTGATCCCTCTCCTGTCATCCATTTCCAGACAAACAGAGGCTAGGGATACCATTCCTACCCATCGTGGCTAATAGCCATTGATAGACCTAACCTCCATTAATCTAGCTCTTTTTTGAACCCTGTTCAAGTCCTAGTCTTCACACCATCCTCTGGCAAGGAGTTCCACAGGTTGACTGTGCACTGCATGAAGAAAAACTTCCTTTTGTTTGTTTTAAACCTGCTACCTATTAATTTCATTTGGTGACCCCTAGTTCTTATATTATGTGAACAAGTAAATAGCTTTTCCTTATTCACTTTTTCTATACCAGTCATGATTTTATAGACCTCTCTCACATTTCCCCTTAGTCTCCTCTTTTCTAAGCTGAAAAGTCCCAGTCTTTTTAATCTCTCTTCATATGGGACCCCGTTTCAAACCCCTAATAATCTTTGTTGCCTCTTTCCGAATCCTTTTCAATGCCAATATATCTTTTTTTGAGATGAGGCAACCACATCTGTATGCAGTATTCAAGATGTGGGTGTACCATGGTTTTATATAGCTGTTTATGAAGAAGTGATGACCACAGGTAATGCAAGGTCAGTATGAGCCTCATGAAATGCTCTTTGTCTAGATCTTTATAAATACCCGCTCTCCCAAGCACTACAGGAAACCTCATCATTTCTCATGCATGCTTTATGTCATCAGTCGGAATAAAATGGGTATATTTTTAAAACATTGTATGACAAACTTTGTGTTAAATACTTATTTAGGCCCAAGTTCAGCAAAGCATAAAAGTTTGTGCTTTTTAATTTTAAGCACCGAAACTGGGGCCAAAGCCAATCAATTTTTGTCCACTGTTGCTGAGTATTCAGTGCATTTTGTAAGTAAGCAATAATTAACACACTGAGCGTTTCTTCTGAATTTTGTGACTTGTTGAGAGATAGTAAATCTGATGTGCAGTTGAGCCATTTATCCCCCCAAAAACATCTTTAATCGTTGTTGCTATTGCCATTGTAAAATGAAAATAACATTATAATTCGCAGCATAAAGATTTTGTTGGTACTGGGTGACTGATATGCAGTAGACATGACTAATGTGTATTAATCAACCAGGTTGTTTCAGTCACCTCCTCAACATTCCACTCAGCACATAGTGTACTGTGTTAATCAATTTGCGAGTGAAAGGCTTTTTCTCAATTGCTCAGAAGTCTTATAATTAAAATGGCTTTTTCAATCACATTCCTACATTCTTTTTACATCTTTACTGTAGAGCAGGGGTCTTAAACTCATTTTACCTGAGCACCAGTACCAGTCCTCAAATCCTCGGGTGGGCCCAATAATGTCACTGAAGATGGTGTTCGGGGGGGGGCGCAATTTCTTTTAGGTTTTATTTCTAACTTTTTATAAATAAAAACGCTGTCATACAACTTTATAGAATTCCTCACCTCCTAGGGTACGTCTACACTAGCTCGTTAGTTCAAGCTAGGTAGGGTAATGAGGGCAACCGGAGTTGCAAATGAAGCCTGGGATTTAAATATCCTGGGCTTCATTTGCATGTTCCTGGGTGCCGCCACTTTTAAATCCCCCTTAGTCCCCCTCATTCCACGAGGAGTAACGGTAGTTCGAATTAGGATCTTTAGTTCGAACTACCTAGTCCGTGCCGCGTGTAGCCGCGGGCACGGAGTTCGGACTAAGGGGGATTTAAAAATGGCGGTGCCCAGGAACATGCAAATGAAGCCCGGGATATTTAAATCCCGGGCTTCATTTGCAACTCCGGTTACCCTCATTAGACTACCTAGCTCGAACTAACGAGCTAGTGTAGACGTACCCCTAGAGAGTTTCTAGGGTTTGCCAGACAGTAATTTCAAGAACCCATTGTCTTTTGGGGGAATGGGAGGAGCAGATTCATGTGTTTTGAACTCTTGGGGTTGGCAATACAATACATGCAAGTTAACAGTGTCTCCTCCTGTGTCCGGGAGCCCAGATAGAGACCAGGATCCTACAGAAGACATGAAACTGAGTCCTTACCCTGACACCCCTGGTAACGTCTGGGATCCCGCTGCTAACATCTAGATCGGGGTGGATAAGAGGCGGCTAGCAGGCCAGATCTGGCCCGCCGAGCTGCTGGATCTGGCCTGTGGCCGCCTCGCTAACACCCTTACTGCAGAGCAGGCACATCCACTTTAAACAGCAGGCTGCTAAATGTTCTGTAAGCTGGGCAGGGAGGAGAAAGCTTCACACACTGTCCCCACCCCCTAGCAAAATCCCCAAGCTCCCATTGGCCAGTTTCCAGCCAACAGGAGCTGAGAAATTTTGCAGAAGACAGGCACAGCAAATGAAGCCTCCTCACTCCTCCTTCCCCCCTCCCTCCCTTTCTGTGCTGGAGCAGACCACATGGAACAGTCCACAGGAATGGAGTCTGCAGAGCTGCTGGCTGGGAGCTGCTTAGGGAAGTGCCTCCGAGCCAGAGGCTGCCTCTGGTACCCCATCCCCTCTCTTCCCTTAACTACCTGCACCAGGCCACTACCCAAACCCTCTGTATCCCCTCTTCCCACCTCCTCCAGGTCACAACTCCCTCCCAACTCTGCACCTCCTCCTATGCCCCTCTCCAGTCCAGAATCTTCTCCTGCACCCATAACCTCTCCTGGACTCTGGACCGCAAATCCCTGCCTCAGATTATAACCCCTTCCTTAATCCAAACTCCCTCTCAGACCCCACATCTTCTCCTGCACCCCAGTCCTCTATCCCAAGCTCCCTTCTGCACTCCATCCACTGGTCCAGACTCCGCATCCCCTCTACAGAAGTGAGGCCCATGACCATTTACCAAAATCATGGAGTGGCCCCCCCATTAAAAATTTATTGCCCACCCCTGGTCTATGTCCTTGTGCTGGGACCCCCCCTCTTCCCCCATGGTAACCAAAAGCAAAACCCACCAGTCCTGCCCCAATGGCTGCAGAAGCGCATTAGCTTGAATGTCTCAGTGGCCAACACCATTCGCATCACAGCAGAGGCAGTCAGTGTGGTGCCTTCTGTGGCCACGTGCTGGGGGCCTGCATACTGCTGGGAGTTGTGTGCATAGGTGAGTCCCTGTGCACTGCACACCACTTACCTCCCCCATACCCCGCACAGCTGGTAGGCGCATGGGTCTGATTAAATAACGTTTTCAAAATATTTTGGGGGGTCAGACTGTGCTTATCTTCAAGGCCACCCCTTATCATGATCTAATTTTCAGAAACTTTTAAGAATTGCTTTTTGTTTGCATCCTCACACTACTTGTTTTCACTAGCCTTAGGCATACTCTCCTGTTTTAATGAGTGTAGGTGGCAGCAATACTTAAGATGCTGTTTCTTGTGCCCTCACATGCGTAGGCTGGATAGAATCAGAAGGGGACAGAAAAACACACTTTTGGGGAAACTGGCAAAACATGAAGATGACCTATTTTCTTGAAAATTATGTAAATAATAGAAATATATCTTTAAATGACAATGTGTATTCCAAATATGTAAGGGGCTGAATGAATGTGTTACAGAATCATGATAAAGCTGCAAGAAATTTTCAATGATCAAATACATGTCAACAAGTGAAGAGGATGAATTGTTCAGCCACATAGTAAAATAAAATGGTAGAGACTTAGATGTGGTTATCCACATATTAAATAGAGGATGTTTTCTAGGAGTGTCACCACCCAAGTATTTCATAATAAATGGAAACATTTTAGATGCATGACTGCTAAACTATGAATTAGCAGGTATATCCTAAAGCAAATCTATGATCATTTGTAGTACTCCTAGCATTGTTGTGCTGGGAAGGAGTACCTTCACAGCTTTGAAATCTTCATAGGAATAACTAGAATTGCTTTTATTAAATAGTAATAACTTTTATGTCTATACTTCAGACAGAGGACCTAATGGTATCACTGTGTTGACCAGTCAACAATATCATCAGTGAATGAGAGAGGCTATGTCTACACTGCAGAGCTATTTTGGGATACCTCCGGTATCCCAAAATAGCTATTCCACATCTTAAGAGCAAGCTCATTATATCGAAATATAACCGACTCGCTATTCCAACGTCCCTGAACCTCATTGCATGAGGATTAAGGGATGTTTAGGAATAGCACCTTATTTTGAAATTAGGCACTGTGTAGACTGTGCCAAATTTCGGAATAAACTATTTTTTTTAAGCATAGCTTAAATTGTGTAGCTTATTTTGAGGTAAGAGTGCTGTGTAGACACAGCCAAAGAGAGTCAAAAGAGGCTCCATCACTTAATTCTGCATCTGTAACATATAGGGACCATTGATCTACTATATATTTGAGAGAGTTTATCTGTCTGTCTCCCTCTGCGTATGTCTGTCTGTCTGTTTTTCTGTTTGTTCAAAAACTCCTCCTAAACGGTACGAGCTAGGACCACCAAATTCTTAAAGCAACGTCAGGGTTTGGTTTTGCCAAGTAAATGGGATGTTCCTGAAGTGAGATTGCTTCTCATAAAACCAAACAGAAAAGAAGGGCAGGGGGCCTGAATCTCTCCCCCCACAACTTGTATGGGAACATTGCTGGCTATTCCCCTTCATCAGGGAGTGAGGGGAAGTGCACAGTTGCTCCATGGGAGTGAGGGGAAGTGCACAGTTGCTCCATGCCTCACTCTGGCTGGGCAGCACAGGGGACAGAAAAACCTGGATCTGCCCCAGCCAGGGGACATGCACCCATCCCCTGGCTGTGCCTGCTGGAGCTGCAAAGCCATGGAAAGACACTTCTCACCTGGCCCCAAGCTATGGCAGTGAGAGAGGGCTGGGGTAGTCCTCTGTCCCTGGAGCAGCCTGCTGAACCCACCCCAGAGCAATGATTTAAATGAAGCATGTACATTTTCATTTTATTTTTTTTAAAATAATAAATTGAGTTAAGGACCTGAGCAACACTAGGTAAATCTTCTAGTATTCAGTGAGGAGGTTGGCCACCATAGAGCAATTCAGTGGCAGTTACAATAAAATTTCTGAAAACTAGAGTGACATAACATCAACGATGTTAGCAAATCTTCCATAATCTAGGTTTCAAGGTGTTTGCAATTCACAGATTAAAATAGGTGAAAACACTGATTGTTAAGCAAAGAGTTTATCTGTATCCAGAAAATTTAAGAAATAGTTATTTAACTATCTGGTGTGATATGGTGCCTGATCCCTTTGTGACACATCTCAGAATTTTGTCTATAGCTTATATTATACCGAGATGTGGATAAAGAATTTCAGCTCTATGCAAGAACAAGGCTTATCTTCTTTTCTAAACAGTCTTACAATTCTCTCGGCACAGCAAGGATTTATATATAGTCATTTATCAAAGAGGTAAATTCAAGAGAACTAAACTTGTTCAGTACTCATCCAACATTCTTGAATATAATGGTGTCAGGCAATCCTTAACTTTCTTTCTTTCCCTCTTCAGGAACCAGGACTCATGGCAAGATGTGTGTGGCATAACTGGCTCGCTGTGTATGTTGTATGTGTGATCATGTGTCTGAATGAGGCATTTAATTTGGAGTTTCTTTTCTCTTGAAAGCATTAAATCACCCTTTGTACTTGTTCATGAACAAGGCAACTTCTTTGAGTGATTGCTCATGTCCATTCGAGCGAGGGGTGCATGCGCGCCACATGCACGGTTCCTGGAGCATTTTTTTACCCAGCGGTACCCAGCGGGCTGGCAGATCGCCTCCTGGAGTAGCGCCGCTATAGCGGAGCATAAGTACCCCTGCCGGCCCTCCCCCTCCTCAGTTCCTTCTTACTACCCGTGACGGTCGTTGGAGCTGCTGTCTTGTGCTGATCCCAGCTTCTTATCTTCGCCCGTTGGCAGTTCTTTGTTTGTGTAGTTCGGTTAAGTAGTTGTTAATTAGTTGTTAAGTACGATAGTTAGTTCTTCTTGAACCCCGCCCCCATCGGGGGACGGTGATGCCAGGCCCACAGGGCTTTAAACCTTGTGCGGAGTGCACTAAACCCATGCCCAAGGGAGACCCCCATGAACAGTGCCTTAAGTGTTTGGGGGAGGCTCACCTTGCGGTCGCCTGCAAAATCTGCAGGGGGTTCAAGCCACGAACCAAGAGGGAGAGAGACTCCCGTCTTAAGTTGCTCCTGATGGAGTCGGTGCTGCAGCCCGCATCCTCCGGAGAGGCTTCGGTGCGCAGCGTACCGGCGTCGGTGTGGGAACCACGTTCTGACCTTCCCTGCACCGCAGCATGAAAGAAGCCGGCACCGATCCGAGTCCCTGGCACCGAAGTGGGTGAAGGACTCCAGGGGGAGATCACCCGAGCGCAGGACCCACCGGGATGGGCACCAGCAGAGCCGCACCCCGGTACCAGGCTCGCCTATCCGGCCTCTAAAGGGGACTCAGAAAAAGAGGCAGCTCACATACAGGGCCAGAAGCCTGGGGCCTGCCCTGACCTGGCGCCCTTCCATGCCAGAGGCTTTCGAGGCAGCTCAAGACCTGATAGAGCTAACGGCCTCGCCTCCTTCTCCCCCCTCCTCGGAGGGGTCTTCAACTTCGGCTCCAGAGCCACTGGTGGTACCTGTGGTCTCCTGGTCCTCGGAGTCCCGGCCGGCACCGGTAGAGTCGAGTGACCATCTGTCGCTGCCGGCCGCAGTGGTACGAGGGCAAACTGTGCCGGTACTGGTGGAGGTGGTATTGGCGGCTCCGTCTCCCGCCCAGCTGATCCCGGGAGCTCCACTGCCAGCACCTGTGCACCCTGCGGCCCTGTCGGCCGTAGGGGCTCCAGTGCCGTGGCCATCGTCGCAGGCATCGGCCTTGTTGGCTCCGCAGGCATCGTCCGTGCTGGCGCCGCAGGCACCGGCCGTGCCGGCACCACAGACACAGACCCTTCCGGTGCTGCGGGCACCGCAGGCACCGATCTTACAGGCACCGGCCTTGCTGGCACCACAGGCAGCGCGTGGTCTGGCACCAAAGCCTCCGTGCCCGCAGCCCCGTCCCCACGCTGGGAAGCCAGAGTCCATGGCGGGGTTCCGCCCTGGGGCAATACAGGGTCAGCCTTCGACGGCACCACCATGGTCGGCGTCTGAACTGTCGTCGGAGTCCGAGGCAGAGTCTCTGCGTTCTGTGGACTCTTCGTGCTTATCGTCCCGGTACCGATCCCGTTCCCGGCACCGGACGGCACAGCAAGGATTCGAGCAGACGTGGCCACTGCAGATCCAGTAACCCTGGCCTTTTTGGATTCCCTGGGCCTATCACCAGTGGCAGGGACCACTCCCACCTTTGGGTTCAGTCAGCGGCTCGTGGCGGAGGTCCACGCCTTCGGCCTCGTTGTCCAGAGCCCCACCATCGCCTACGGGGGCTAGCCCTAGGGGGCACCTGGACTTGGGGGGTCCGGAAACTGAAATCCAGCAGCAGCCGGGGGGGCCACAGCTCAGGGCATGGTGGAGCAGCCAGTGGAGCAGTCGACGTCCTCATCGTCTCCGGACGAGGCCCTGGCAGACCCAGCCCTGGCTATGCCGGCCATGGATGCTAGATCCTACCAGGAGCTGCTGCACCGACTTGCAGCAAATCTCGGAGTACCGGTGAGCCGGTGACCGAGGAGTCAGATCTGATGGTGGACATACTCACGGATGATGCTCCGGCGAAGTTAGCACTGCCACTAAATAAAACAGTGGCAAAAATCACCGATACATTGTGGCAGACACCGGCCTCTCTATTTCCGACGCTCAAGGGGGTCGAGAGAAGGTATTATGTCCCCCAGTCGGGGCATGAGCACCTCTATTCACACCCTGTGCCGGGATCTATGGTGGCCCAGGCAGCTGCCCAAAAGGAGGGGCAGGAGCAGCCTGGCCCATCCCCTAAAGCGAAGGACCCTAAGCGCATGGACCTAATGGGGCGCAAGGTCTACGCGACGGGGGGGGGGGGGTTCAGCTGCACATTGCCAACCAGCAGGCCATGCTCAGTCATTATGCCTATAACACCTGGCAAGCGATGGACAGGTTCCGCAACAGATTGCCCCCGGAGGACAGACAAGAGTTCTCCGCCCTGGCCACAGAGGGCAGAACGATAGCCCGTACTGCCCTGCAGGCATCTCTGGATGCAGTTGACTTGGCAGCCAGGAGAATGCCGTCCGGCGTGGTAATGCGGCGTAACGCCTGGCTGCAGGTCTCAGGGATCCCGTTGGACCTGCAGGCCACGATCCAGGACCTGCCATTCGACGGGAAGGCCCTGTTTGTGGAAAATACCGACTCCAGGCTCCTCAGCCTAAAGGATACCAGGTCGACTCTTCGGTCGTTGGGTATCCATACTCCGGCTCCCCAACGCAGGCAGTTGCCGAATAGGCAGCCACATAGGGCCCAGATGCAGGCTACACGGCCTGACTATTGGCAGCGTAGACCCCGTGGTCCGTCTGGGGGTTTCACCCAGGGGCAGCGTCTGGGGGCTCGCAACAGGCGTCATCGGCCCCGCCTGGATGCAGGCAGGGGCCCCGCTCAGCCCCCTCCCTTTCTACCTAAGCAGCAGTTTTGAAGGTGTGCTCGGGAACCGCATACCAATGCCCATTATCTCCCCCCCGTTTGGGGACAGGCTGTCCCACTTTGCCCAGGCCTGGTCGGGTGTCACCTCGGACAAATGGGTGCTGGACATAGTATCACGGGGGTACTCTATCCCCTTCCTGGGCGCTTACCCCTTCCTTTCCCCTTCCACATCCCTCTTCAGGGACCCATCTCACGAGGCCCTCCTCAAGCAGGAGGTCCTCATGCTCCTGGAGAAAGGGGCAGTGGAAAGGGTCCCTCCCCACGGGGAGGGCAAGGGATTCTATTCCCGTTATTTTATTATCCCAAAGCCAAAGGGAGGCCTTCGGCCCATCCTAGACCTCAGGGCCCTCAACACGCATATAAAAAAGGAAATGTTTCGGATGGTAACCCTGGCCTGTATCATTCCCGTACTGGTCAAAGGGGCTTGGTATGCAGCCCTCGATTTGAAGGACGCCTACTTTCATGTTGCGATTCGGACAAACCACAGGAGGTTTGTGGTATATCCCACCAACGCTTCCAGTTTGCTGTCCTCCCCTTCGGGCTGTCGACGGCCCCCAGGGTTTTCATGAAGTGTATGGCAGTGGTAGCAGCCTATCTCAGGCAGATGGGAATCCAAGTCTTTCCGTATTTGGATGACTGGCTCATCAGGGGTCGGTCAAGAGAACAGGTACTTGCTCACATAGGATTGGCGTGGTCTCTTTTCAACAGACTGGGTCTCGTAGTGAACGAGGAAAAGTCAAAACTTACACCTATTCAGAACACAGAGTTCATGGGGGTGGCCCTGTGTGCCAGGACGGGGCGTGTTTACCTCCTGCGATCCAGATTCCAGGTGATAAAGACCCTAGTGTCTGCCCTGCAGCAGTCGCCGTTGACGACAGCGCAGTCGTGCATGAAACTATTGGGCCATATGGCAGCCTGCACCTATGTCGTCAGACACGCCAGACTGAGGCTCAGACCGCTGGAGGCATGGTTGGCGAGTTCGTTCAACCAGGCCAGGGATGGTTGGGACCGGATCCTTACTGTGGTGCAGGGCGTCCTCACCTTGCTCAGCTGGTGGACGTTAGAGAGCGTGGTGTGCTCGGAAGTCCCCTACCGTGCGGAACTGCCGTCGGCCCAACTCATCACAGACGCCTCCAACGATGGTTGGGGGGGGCGCATCTGCAGAGCCGCAGGACACAGGGATTGTGGACCCCCCAAGAGAGGGGGTTGCATATAAATGTCCAAGAACTGAGAGTGGTCAGGAGGGCTTGTGAAGTCTTCCTGACCATGCTCTCGGTGAAACTGGTATCAGTGCTGCTGGACAATACAGCAGTGGTTTTCTACATAAACAAGCAAGGGGAAGCCCTCTCGTCCCCGCTGTGTCAGGAGGTGGCTCTCCTTTGGGAATTCTGCATAGCCCACCGCATCCAGTTACAGGCGGCATACTTGCAGGGGTGCGCGAATATATTAGCAGACTCACTGAGCAGGTCCTTCAAAGTCCATGAGTGGTGCCTGAAGGGAGAGGTTGTGGCGCACCTTTTCTGGATGTGGGGTCATCCCCTAGTGGACCTTTTCGCTACCGGGGGGAACAGGAAATGTCCCCAGTACTTCTCCCTCCTGGGTTTGGGAGCGGGTTCGAGAGGGGTCGCCCTGACCTCAAGGTTTGCTTTATGCGTTTCCCCCATCCCCACTGGTTCCCAAGGTACTCACCAGGATCAGGCTGTTCAGGTCTTGGGTAATTCTGATAGCCCCAGACTGGCCCAGCCAGTTTTGGTATCCCTGTGGGAAATGGTGGTGGCCAGTCCTTGTTGCCTGCCGCCGACCCCAGACCTAGTCACTCAGGACAGGGGCGGAGGCATTCTGTACCACCCGGATGTCAAATCCCTCCATCTGACAGCGTGGCTTATCCATGGCTGAAGCCCTCTGAGAGGGCTTGTTCAAGGGGGGTACAGGAGATTCTCCTGGGAAGTCGGATGCCAACCACCAGATGGTCGTATGCCACCAAATGGAAGCGTTTTTTGGTCTGGGCTCAGAGTAAGAGAGTTTGCCCCTCCCAGGCTCCTGTTCCTTTGGTTTTGGATTACTTATTTGAGCTACGACAAGAGGGCCTGTCCGCTCCATCGGTACGGGTGCATCTGGCATCCCTGACGGCGTTTCATGAGGGGTCGGGGGGCAGGTCTCTGTTCACTGACCCCCTTGTGAAGAGGTTCCTGAAGGGCCTGGATAAATTGTTTCCCCATGTGAGGGCCCCGGTGCTGCAGTGGGACCTCAACTTGGTGCTAAATAAGCTCTTGGGTCCCCCCTTCGAGCCCCTAGTGTCCTGCTCACTCAGGTTCCTGTCACTCAAGGTGGCATTTATAGTCACCATTACGTCAGCATGTCGGGTTTCGGAATTGCATGCCCTGACAGTAGAGCCCCTGTACTTTGTGTTTTCAGCAGACAGGGTTCGTCTGCGTCCCCACCGCGCGTTCCTCCCCAAGGTGGTGTCGACAATTCACATGTTGCAAGACATATACCTCCTGGTTTTCTTTCCCAAGCCCCACAGCTCCCCTAAGGAGCGGGCGTTGCACTCCCTTGACGCGAAAAGGGCGCTGGTGTTTTATATAGACAGAACGAAGCCGTTTCGCAAGACCTCTCAGCTGTTTATTGCCTATGCTGATCAGGTGACAGGGATGCCGGTTTCAGCCCAAAGGCTGTTGGGGTGGATATCCTCCTGTATTAGGGAGTGCTATGCTCTGGCGCACAGGGAGCTGCCTCATGTGTCGGCGCATTCCACTAGGGCGCACGCTTCGTCCGTAGCCTTTGGGGCCCAAGTCCCCATTCTTGAGATCTGTAGGGCAGCTACGTGGTCCTCGGCCCATACGTTTACAGAGCATTATGCCCTCACCCAACAGGCGCAGGAGGATTCTGCCGTGGGTGTGGCCGTGTTGGTGTCTCTCCTGTGAACAGAGCAAAGGGGAGGAGTTGAGTGGCACGTGGCAGTGTCCTGTGCCTTCTGTACTTCACTGTTATGCATTATGTGTTACGTTCTTGTTCCACTTCTGGATTAAAGTTCTTGTTGTCAATGAATGTCGGTGTGAGTGATTTGTAGCCTTAGGGTGACTCCAACCCCGCCTCCGGGGGGCGGGGTTTAGCTTGGTAGTCACCTTGTTCGAATGGACATGAGCAATCACTCAAAGAAGAAAACAGGGTTACTTACCTGTAACTGTTGTTCTTCGAGATGTGTCGCTCATGTCCATTCGATTCCCCCCCTGCCTCCCCTGCGTCGGAGTTTCTGGCAAGAAGGAACTGAGGAGGGGGAGGGCCGGCAGGGGTACTTATGCTTCGCTATAGCGGCGCCACTCCAGGGGGCAATCTGCTGGCCCGATGGATACCACTGGGGAAAAAAATGCTCCGGGAACCGTGCACGCGGCGCGCATGCACCCCTCATTCGAATGGACATGAGCAACACATCTCGAAGAACAGTTACAGGTAAGTAACCCTGTTTTCTTGTTGCCTATGTCAAATTCCTTCAAATTATGCCTTCAATTTGCTTCTCTCCCTGCTTCAGAAACATCTTTTTAAAAAATCATGATCAGAACCTTGCAAAATAAATACAGTCTTGATCTGCATCACTGATTACCTCCTTGCTTGTAAATGACAAAAGCTATTGCAGGACACACTTTCTGCTTAGTTGGGGTGAGCATTGATGTACTGTGTTCTGCCAGATATGGCTGTTCAGATTTTATTGTGGCTTTTGGCAAAATCCGAATTTCCCTGAATGTTGGAGAGTGGTCAGAGTGAATATTCGGAAAACATTAAATATTTCGCTTTTTTTCTAGCTTGACAAAACTGAAAATGCTACTGCTTGTGGTTCAGCATCAGTAATATGAGAATTGAAAAATCTGACCAGCTCAAGTCTAAGAGGACAGTTTCAAAATATGAGCAGATGAGACAGTTTTTGAAGTTGAAAAGCATGCTTGGTAGCCAAAACAACTTTGATCATTTGTTGATATTGCATCATAAATCTGATGTAACATTAAATGGTCCATGGTCTAGGGATGTTAAATATAAGTTAATTGAATAGACAAGTAACCTCAAGAATTCTTATATCTGTTGGTCGACTATTCTATAGTCCCCAGTGGAGGGGCCAGCAGCCAGTGTGCTCAGGCCTCACTCCTGAGGAGCCCCCTGCCATTCCACATTGCTGCCTCCATATGCTGCCCCCTGACTCGTGGACCAGCTGCTTGTTGCACTGTGCTGCTGCCTTTGATACAAAGGCAGCAGTGTGGGGTAGCAGCAGTCCCTGACTAAGGTGGGTTTGAGTTCCCGGACCCGTTGTGAGCCAGAACTGAGCCAGGCTGCCTGTCCGCCTGGCTCTAATACACTTTAAATGCATAGCTGCAGCAGGGGTAGGCCCTGGACCCAGTGGAAACAAGGACTGAGCCAGGCTACTGGCCAGCCTGCTAGAAAATTTACTGGCAAGTGGGGGCGGGAAGAAGGAATGTGTGTAGTCTATAGCATTACCTATACGCTTTTGTTTATCAGTTAATTGGTTAATTGACTACACTAAACTTAACCTTTCAAATGTTTGTATGTTTAATCTCTGCCTCTGTATCCTCTATTTAATCTCCATTGCCTCCACAGTTTGGAGGCAGAGTCAAAACAATTCAGCATGGTTTTTCCTGGCCTAGGAGAGGTTAGCAGGCCATCCTTTTTCCTTCTAGTGCAGGGGTGGGCAAAAGGTCCTCCATGGGCCGGATCTGGCCTGCCAAGCAGGTTGATCCGGCCTGCGGAAGCCCTGCCACTCCTCCACCCCCAGGCCAATTAGGGCATGGGAGTAGGGGAGCACGCAAAGCTTCCTCCTGCCCAGTGAGCAGCACGCAGTACTTTGATTGGGCTGGGGGCAAGAGGAGAGCGCAACTAACAATATCATCCAAAGCCCAAGATTTGGTGGTGATGGGGGAATTCAGCTATCCAGATATATTCTGGGAAAATAACACAGTGGGGCACAGACTATACAATAAGTTCTTGGACTGCATTGGAGACATCTTTATTTCAGAAGCTTGAAAAAGCTACCGGGGAGAAGCTGTTCTAGATTTGATCCTAACAAATAGGGAGGAACTGGTTGAGCATTTGAAAGTGGAAGGCAGCTTGGGTGAAAGTGATCATGAAATCATAGAGTTCACAATTCTAAGGAAGGGTAGAAGGGAGAACAGCAAAATAGAGACAATGGATTTCAGGAAGGCAGATTTTGGGAAGCTCAGAGAGCTGATAGGTAAGGTCCCGTGGGCAGGGCTGGATTAAGGGGGGGCTAGCAGGCAGCTGCCCGGGGCGCCAACCTATGGAGGGCGCCTGATTGAAGTGGTAAGGGGCACACGGTGCCCCTTACCACTTCAATCAGGCGCCCCCTATAGGTTGGCACCCGGGGGCAGGGTCGCACACGCGCCACGCGCCCCTTACTGTGTCAATCAGGTGCCACGCGCTCAGGGGCGGGGCCGCACATGCGCTGTGTGCCCGCTGCCCGGGGCACAAGTATGGTTCGGTCCGGCACTGCCCATGGGAATCAAGACTGAGGGGAAAAACAGCTGAGGAGAGTTGGCAGTTTTTCAAAGGGACATTATTAAGGGCCCAAAAGCAAGCTGTGTCGGAAAGATAGAAAATATGGCAAAAGACCGCTTTGGCTTAACCACAAGATCTTGCATGATCTAAAAATAAAAAAGGAGTAATATAAAAAATGGAAAATAGGACAAATTACAAAGGATGAATATAGGCAAACAACACAGGAATGCAGGGGCAAGATTAGAAAGGCAAAGGCATAAAATGAGCTCAAACTAGCTACGGGAATAAAGGGAAACAAGAAGACTTTTTATAAATACATTAGAAGCAAGAGGAAGACCAAGGACAGGGTAGGCCCACTGGTCAGTGAGGAGGGAGAAACAGTAACAGGAAACTTGGAAATGGCAGAGATGCTTAATGATTTCTTTGTTTCGGTCTTCACTGAGAAGTTTGAAGGAATGCCTAACATAGTGAATGCTAGTGGGAAGGGGATAGGCTTAGAAGATAAAATAAAAAAAGAACAAGTTAAAAATCACCTAGAAAAGTTAGATGCCTGCAAGTCACCAGGGCCTGATGAAATGCATCCTAGAATACTCAAGAAGCTGATAGAGGAGGTATCTGAGCCTCTAGCTATCATCTTTGGAAAATCATGGGACACAGGAGGGATTCCAAAAGACTGGAAAAGGGCAAATATAGTGCCCATTTATAAAAAGGGAAATAAGAACAACCCAGGAAACTACAGACCAGTTAGTTTAACTTCTGTGCCAGGAAAGATAATGGAGCAAGTAATTAAGAAAATCATCTGTAAACACTTGGAAGATAATAAGGTGATAGGGAACAGCCAGCATGGATTTGTAAAGAACAAATCATGTCAAACCAATCTGATAGCTTTCTTTGATAGGATAACAAGTCTTGTGGATAAGGGAGAAGCGGTGGATGTGGTATACCTAGACTTTAGTAAGGCATTTGATACGGTCTCGCATGATACTCTTATCAATAAACTAGGCAAATACAACTTAGATGGGGCTACTATAAGGTGGGTGTATAACTGGCTGGATAACCGTATTCAGAGAGTACTTATTAACGGTTCACAATCATGCTGGAAGGGCATAACAAGAGGGGCTCCACAGGGATCTGTTTTGGGGCCAGTTCTGTTCAATATCTTCATCAACGATTTAGATATTGGCTTAGAGAGTACGCTTATTAAGTTTGCAGATGATACCAAGCTGGGAGGGGTTGCAACTGCTCTGGAGGATAGGGTCATAATTCAAAATGATCTGGACAAATTGGAGAAATGGTCTGAGGTAAACAGGATGAAGTTTAATAAAGACAAATGCAAAGTGCTCCACTTAGGAAGGAACAATCAGTTTCACACATACAGAATGGGAAGCGACTGTCTAGGAAGGAGTACGGCAGAAAGGGATCTAGGGGTTATAGTGGACCACAAGCTGAATATGAGTCAGCAGTGTGATGCTGTTGCAAAAAAAGCAAACATGATTCTGGGATGCATTAACAGGTGTGTTGTGAGCAAGACACGAGAAGTCATTCTTCCGTTCTACTCTGCGCTAGTTAGGCCTCAGTTGGAGTATTGTGTCCAGTTCTGGGCACCGCATTTCAAGAAGGATGTGGAGAAATTGGAGAGGGTCCAGAGAAGAACAACAAGAATGATTAAAGGTCTAGAGAACATGACCTATGAAGGAAGGCTGAAAGAATTGGGTTTGTTTAGTTTAGAAAAGAGAAGATTGAGGGGGGACATGATAGCAGTTTTCGGGTATCTAAAAGGGTGTCATAAGGAGGAGGGAGAAAACTTGTTCATCTTGGCCTCTGAGGATAGAACAAGAAGCAATTGGCTTAAACTGCAGCAAGGGAGGTTTAGGTTGGACATTAGGAAAAAGTTCCTAACTGTCAGGATAGTCAAACACTGGAATAAATTGCCCAGGGAGGTTGTGGAATCTCCATCTGTGGAGATATTTAAGAGTAGGTTAGATTAATGTCTATCAGGGATGGTCTAGACAGTATTTGGTCCTATCATGAGGGCAGGGGTCCCTTCCAGTCCTAGTATTCTATGATTCTATGAAAGTTTCCTCTGCCCTCCCCCCACCCGGCCCTGGGAGGAGTGCATGGCAAAGCTCCCCCCGCCCCCAGGCCAATCAGGGCTTGGGTGTGGGGAAGCACGTGATATCTCCTCCTGCCCTGCAAGCACTGCGTGGCATTTTGAAGTGCTGCATACTCTAGTGTTGCCAGGTGTCTGGTATTGACCCAGACCGTCCGGTATTTTTGCCTCCTGTCTGGTAAAAAAATTGAGAAAATACTGGACACCTGGCAACCTAAACTGTCCGGTATTTTCTGATTTTTTTCCTCTGGCAACGCTACACACACTCAGCAACCAGGCCCAGCCCCCAGACTCCCTTAGTTGGTTCCGCAGGGGAGCTATCTTCTGGCTCGGAGCAGGGAAACAAGATGGCCACCTGCAAAAAGCCTCAAAGGCCTTTCTTAAAGGGCCATGCTGTTTTTAAAAATATATATATATATATATTTTTGCTTAATAACTGTTGGGTCCTTTTTTTTGCTTAACAACTTTGGTTTCCCCCTTTTTTTTCTCAACAGAATTTTTTCTCCATTTTTTTGGGGGTGGGATGGGGGGATGTTCGGTATTTTTGGTTAAACCATCTGGCAACCCTTGCGTGCGTCTCGCAGGGCAGGGGTAGGGTGGGAGGAGGCTTTGCATGCTCTCCCCCGCCCCCAGGCCAATCAGGGTTTGCAGGCAGGGGAGTGTGTGAAGCTCTTCCCGCCCTGCCAGGGGCATGGGTGGTTAGTGGGAAGGGGGGGCAAAGAGGGTCTGGTCTGGGGGTGGGGAAGCCCAGAAGCATTCTGGCCATGTCCCTTCTAGATTAGGCCCCACCCCTTCCGGGGTGGTCCCCGCACAAAAATTATTGCCCATCGCTGTTCTAGTGTCTCCCAACAAAGAGGGAAAAGGCAGGTTATAGGCTGCTCTCCTTCCCAAAATGTGTCCTGAGGTCTAGTAAGGGGGGCCTGAGAAGAGAGCCCTGTTCTACCCTACCCTACACAGGTTCAGATCCTGGATCCTAAAAAGATCAGTAACCTGAGGATTTTCCAGACACTAAGTCTGGAGAGGCTAGAGAGACTGGGACTTTTCAGTTTGGAAAAAAGGCGATTGAGGGGCGATATGATAGAGGTATATAAAATCATGAATGGTGTGGAGAAAGTGATTATAGAAAAATTATTTACCTTTTCCCATAATACAAGAACTAGGGGACACCAAATGAAATTGATGGGTAGTAGGTTCAAAACTAATAAAAGGAAATTTTTCTTCACACAGCGCACAGTCAACCTGTGGAACTCCTTGCCCGAGGAGGCTGTGAAGGCCAGGACTCTATTAGGGTTTAAAAAAGAGCTTGATAAATTTTTGCAGGTTAGGTCCATAAATGGCTATTAGCCAGGGATAAAGTATGGTGCCCTAGCCTTCATAACAAGGGCAGGAGATGGATGGCAGGAGATAAATCACTTGATCATTGTCTTCTGTTCTCCTTCTCTGGGGCACCTGGCATTGGCCACCGTCGGCAGATGGGATGCTGGGCTCGATGGACCTTTGGTCTGACCCAGTATGGCCATTCTTATGTTCTTATGTTCTTAAGTGATCCTCTGGAATTATTTAATCTCCCTCAGCAGCAGTGTGTTCCCTAGGTCTTCGTCTGCTGCAGAATTCCTAGAATTAGCCCTCCGCTTTCCCGGGCCAATTGACCCCGTTACAACACTTTCTCTTGTTTAAATCAATTCTGGTTCAACATTAAGGAAGGGAAAGAGGTGAGTTGGGCACTTGTGCTGTAGCAGGGGGATACTTTCCAAGAGCTTCATTTGAAAGAAAGAAGATTTGTGTCTCTTGTTATTGATATTTGAGATCAGCCTCTTTTTACTCTCCTGCTCATCTGTTGATAACAAACAGCTGGCATTCAGCCTCAAATTCCATTGCCTTCTGGCCACTCTATCATATTGCAAGCACTTATCTCTTTTGATACCCTCCCTGCCTGTAGCAATGCCAGCACTCAAAGCACAGGCCATGCCATCAGATGTGCAAAAGTTAGTCAGGAGATTGTGTGTCTGACTTGGAACAGACCATATAGATAGAATGCCATTTGTTTAAGGGACAACATAAACAGAGTGGGTGAGTTTAAGAATAAGATTGAAATTAAAACCATCTGTGGACACTATCAATTGTCCATTGAGATCCAGAAAATGGTATATAAGCAACTTTTTTCACTAAGTAGATCATCCCAAAGCTGGGTTTTGGAGACCTGTCAGATGTGATCATTTGCACATCTTCATTTTGGGGAATTCTTAACAGAATTAGTTCTGCAAATCGTAGATACGGTCTAGATACACCCTGAGCTTAATTCTTGAGATACATAGAGAGATTTTGGGGAGGTCATCTTCCCATGCAGCATCCACGTGTTACTATAGAAGGGACTAATGATCCATTTTATCATAAAGATTGGCTACAGGTCTTGAAAAGGAGACAGTGTAAGGCTCCTAGATATTAATTTTCTAGTCATGTCTGCCTATGTTCAGTGACTAATTATACAAATTACATGGTGAATATGCACTTATACAATTCTGAGCTTTATTGCTTAAGGGGCATTGTCAGATACTTTGTAAACTCCAGAGGATGTAGAGATTAAAATTACTTGGTGTCCAACACAGCAAACTCAGCCTAGCACCTGGAAGAGACAGGGCTTAGTTGGATCTATATCATCACCACTAATCAGAACTGGGCTGTTCCTTTTGTTGATTGTGCATAGATGGGAACAGACTCCAGCTCACTCTCTCATTGCTCATACAGTCAAAACCCAGAACACTTTAACCACTCTGAACACTCAGCAACAGATTTAAAAGTAGCCATCCTTTTACAAAGAAATTTCAGAACCAGACTACAAAGAAAAACAGCAGAGCTGTAAGTCATTTACAAATGTAATACAATCAAATTAGGACTGAAAAAAGACTTAGAATGGTTATTTTCTCTCTTAATATTCACACCTTCCCATCAATTGCACATCCATCCTGACTGAATTTGCCTTGTTCAAACTGGCCCTACACTTGATAAGTAACTCCCTTTCTTTGATATGCCAATACATATATACATCCTACCTCTGCAATTTCCACTCCATACATCCAATGAAGTAGTTTTAACCCATGAAAGCTTATATCCAAATAAATCTGTTAGTCTTTAAGTTGCCATATGACTCCTTGTTGGTTTTGCAGATACAAAATAACATGGCTAGTGCTCTGAGACTTGTCTCTATAACTGTACTGATTTTGCAGTGCTAACTGAAATCATAACTAGGTATTTTGCAGGGAGGCTGATGGACTTGCTAGGCCCCAGGGCAAGGTGGGGGGTCTTCGCTTCTGGAAGGAGAGAGTCAGGGGCAGGCAGCCCTCAGTACCATGTGCCCCATGTGCCCCCAGCCCTTAGAGCCAGAGTGAGCCATACAGTGGTCCAGTAGCGATTTAAAGGGCCAGGGGCTTTGGTCCCCGCCACTCTTGCAGTAGCAGCAATGGTGGCTAGGAACACCGAGCCCTTTTCAATCACTGGACCGTGGGGCAATTGCTCCCTTTACTGCCTCCCTCAGTGGGCCTGGGATTTTGTCAGCACAGAGAGCAGCTTATGACTAGGGATGTAATAATTCATTTTAAAATGTAACCGTGTAACCTATAAAAACCATAGTGGTTATGCGTGCTGCAGGCTCTGCAGTATAAAGCTTAAATAAACTTTATGCTGCAGAGCCCACAGGAAAGTGGGCTTGAAATAATGCTTGGTTTACCTAAAGTTTGTGGTGTGTACTGTAATTCACTGTGGGTGTGTCTAGACTACAGGGATTTTCGGAAAAAAGTGGCATTTTTTCGAAAAATCTTTACCTGCGTCTAGACTATCGCCACGTTCAGTCGACAATAAATCAAAAGAACGCGGCAGTTTTTTCGACCGCGGTAAATCTCGTTTTACGAGGAATAACGCCTTTTTTCGAAAGTGCCCAGTGTAATGCAAACTGTGTTTTTTCGAGAGAACTGCTTGTAGTCTAGATGCTCTTTTTCGAAAGAGGCTTGCAGTGTAGACATAGCCTCTAAAACTGCTATTTGGTGAATGAGACTAGGGGCCAATTTTTTTAAACAGCCTCCAGTTTTGCCCCCCAGATCAATTGTGGGTACAGTTTTGTGGGCATAAATAAAAGGCGCAAAACATCTAGCTTTCTAACTGCAACCACAACTCAGGTTGACAGACATCTAATTGCCTCATGTTTGTGACCACAGTTATTGTGTCTGCAATTGGTAGGTGAAAATTGGATGCCAGATTGAGTCCCCTTGTAAATTTTGAGCCTAAATTGTTTTCCTAGCTTCTCATGTGTACTTGTCAAACTATAATTTTCCTATAACATCCTCCCACTCTGGATGGAAGCCTGCCGGGGTTTTTTTCCAAAAAAGCTCCATTTTGAAAAAAAGTGGTGACCATATTTATGCTAAATGAAGCGTGGGATATTTAAATCCCTGCTTCATTAGCAATTTCAAAGTGCCTAAGCTACATCTCTCTGTTGACAGAGGGATGCAGTGTAGACACAGCCCAAGTGAGCTTGATTTTCTTCTCATGCTGGTGTAAACAAGGGGTAACTCCATTGAAGTAAAAGGAGGTGCACCAGTGTAAATCAGTGAGTCAGATTAGAATGCCTTAAAATGTGTTGAAAAAGCAATAATAGCTTCTCAACTATATTGTTGAGCTCTGACTCCCTCATCCCCAACACTACACTGCCACAAATATGACTCCGCTGTTTTGCTGACAGAACAGGTGAGATCTTAGATTCTTGTGAATGTCATTGATGAAAGCTAGTGGTACTCAGTAACTGTTCCACCAGTAACTAATGCAGAAGCAAAGTAGTGATGTGCAATTTGTTTGCATTCATTCAGATGCTGTTCTTAACTAAGGTGGTACAACCCCAATCTGATTCTGAGGCATAGAGCAATATCTTGAGCTATGTTTCTTGGCTATGTTGCTGGTTAGTGTAAATCTAGTCTCTGGCAGATGCCTATCAACATCATGAAAAGCGGTACACGACCCTGACTCTCTTGTGAGGCACTTCAGCTTCTGCTCTTTCCCCCAAGAGTTTTGCAAGTGATTAATATTTGTGCAAGGCTTGAAAAGCCTTGGATTACAGGTCCTATATACCAGTATTTCTCAACCTTTTTTTATCAAGTGCTCCTTTTAAATATATATATGTACCCCCAGTACCTACAGTTTTCAGACACACAAAATTGTTTTCTACCATTGCAACACATTTGTTTAAACAACTTAATCGTAGCCGTGCGGGCAATGAAATTTTTGGGTGTAAAAAGTACAAAAATAATAAAGTTCTGTAAAACCTAAAACAAAAATTCAGTTTTCTCCAAATTTCAGTTGTGTTGACGTACCCCCCAGACTTCTCTCAAGTACCCCTAAGGGTACTTGTACCACTGGTTGAGAAACACTGCTATATACATCCAAAAGAATATTAATTACATCAGCAGCAGTAGCAGTTTTTGAAGAGATAAAGGACTGGTTGAGCATGGAGATTGAATTCATGTCTCCCACTGCTTTCAGTGGATTTACTCAGGTACTGTAGTGTGAGATCGGAATCAGGTGCTCTGTTTATTCTCTTCATTGTTAAGCCATGATTTATTATTATTATTATTATTATTATTATTATTATTTATTAATTCAAGTTATAAGGTGAAATATTGAAATCTAAAGCCCATTTCTGAATTAACACATTAAACAGGTAAGGTTGCACTTGCTTTTTGTGGTGCACCTAAGGGACTCTCATTTTAAATCCTGCTTGAGGCTGCTTCTACGAGGGGAAACACACATTCGTCAGGAAGCAATTATTATAAACACTGCTGTAATTCTGATCCCCTTATTAGTGTAGCAATTGGCATAACAGAAATTCTACATACAGGGGTTTGAGCTTATGTGCCATTAAGGCATCCGAACAAGTAAAAAACCTTAACTGCCTTACTTATCCAAGCAAATGCCACCTCTGTGTTTGCATATTTCCAGTGCCCTCAGCCTAAACTTTAGAAGGGAAGAACTGCTTAAAGGTGTTTATCACGGGTGTATCAACCCTGCACTGAAGCTGATGGAGTTACATTGGCCCAGCTGGCTACACGCGGCAGTCAAACGTTAACTCGAACTAAGTCCTTAGTTCGAGTTAACTGTTACACCTCATTCCCGTGTAGCCGCGGGAAGTTAGTTCGGACTAGGGGGATTTAAAAATGGCGCCCAGACAGGAAGATGCAAATAAAGCCCGGGATATTTAAATCCCGGGCTTCATTTGCAACTTCGAATGCCTACATTAGCCTCCCTAGTTCAAACTAGGGGGCTAGTGTAGACATACCCTGAGTGCTTAGTGTGTTGCAGCAGGATTCCCTGCTGAGTGAGTAGTGGACCGTGCCACTGCCAACAGGGCCCTGGACTGGGACCGGGTGGAGAGGGAGGGCCTACCTCCTCTGTAGATACACCCACATGGGGGGAGCTTTACCACAGCTGTATGGACTTTGGCTGCCAGGCTGTAATACCCTGACTAGAGGGGCTTATACATGGACTAAGGCCACTGGACTGTATTACTGTGCAGAGGGGGACTTGTGTATATTGACTGAGGCTGCTGGGTCCTAATACCCTGAATACAGGAGCATGTATATTGACAGAGGCCACTGGGCTGTAATACCCTTATACAAGGGCATGTATCTTGGCTGAGATGCTGGGCCATAATACCCTGCATGCAGGGATGAGTATATAGTCTGAGGCCATTGGACTGTGATACCTGAATGCAGGGTTGGACTTATTGATTGAGCCTGCTGGACCATAACACCCTGAGTAAAGGCACGTTTATATTGATTGAACGTTGGGCCGTGCTGTAAATATATTGTTGGGCCGTGCTGTAAATAGTCTCGGTGATTGCGAGGTCGCTCAACCAAGAGAATAAAGTCGAGGAACCTCTGAGGGCCTGTTACCCCTCCACAGGGTGTAATAAAAGCTCTGCATATCAGTTGCACCACAATAAGAGCAGAGACCTTTTAGGGACATGAATCCTTAATTTGTGTCCCCTTCCACTTGACTCATGCCAAATGTGGTACTATTTGCTAGACATCACCCACAGGGTTCTGAATTTCCCACATCCCTTCTAAGGAATGATTCAACTACTGTAAATCAAGCTAGGACCCAAATGAATCTCACTTCCAGTGCAAGGAAAGGTCAAGATTCACCAACCTTTCTGGCAACTTGCTGAAGTAAGAGCTAAATTCATGGTGATTCTAACATTTCAATTCCTACAGCATAGTCATCTCCCTTGGGGGAGGGAAAAGAAACTTCTCCTCAAATAAAACCAGGTTGTGTGAGCTGAAGTGTTCACTCAAGAAAGCCATGACAATAGAATCAAAAAGCCATTAAAATAAAGCATTTGAAGCTGTCATTCCCTATTGCTCCTTATCCCTCCCTTGGTTTAAAATACAGCTTCTCCGTAGATTTGTATGGTTTACAGAATACATCTGGCAAGATCCTCCCAACATCTTACACACATTGCAACATGGGACTTTACAGCCCTATGGTTTACAAAGACTCAGAGGTTTCATCAGCCAGCGCCACCACTTACCAATATTGAGCCTCTCCAAGAGCTGGTTCTGTCACTAGCACGAGCACAGCAGCCTCAGCCCTGCTTTGATTATTCTGGCAGTCTAGGGTCACCAAACTGTAGCCTTGTCTTGACATGCTGCTTGCCCCAGCGTGCAGGTGGTAAAAACAGAGTCACTTTATACAGCTCTACACCACCACCTAGGGAATCCCTCAGCAAGATGGGCAAGCTGACTTGAAGGTCCCTAGCTATGCCAGAGCAGTACAAGGACATGGTTTGCCTCGGTATGAAATTCCTTGGCTGGCATCCATGAATATAGAATTTGGGCTGTGCAGAATGATAAGTGCATGTGACTCCATTGAAAAGTTGTCTGTTTAAGTTTGTGAAAAATGTAGGGCGGGCTCAGTCCTCAATCCCACCCCTCCTCAGTGCTCCATCCACCTGTTTTCTGCCCACTCCATGTGGAGAACAAAGTCCATCCTTTCTCCAAGAGTCAAGCTTATTGCCATTAAAGAACATTGGTACAGCACACATTCTTGGTGACAAGCCATCCAGACTGAGAGCAACCTATTGTCCAAAGCATCACATTGTCCCCAATGCCATAGTTAGCGGCATTTCACTGTCTGGAGGGTGACTCATTTCTTACATGAATGGCTGTGTTGATTGGTTTGGGGGTTGTTTTTCTCTTTTCTTATTCCTAGAGCTGTATGTGAACACTTTTTTTTTTTTGGTCTTATTCCCTGGGTGTTGTAGCAGGTCCAGACATCATCTGTCATTTGCAGGAACATCCCCTTGGCTCCTGCAGTATATTTACATCATCTCACAAATGGCAATTCATAATGGGTGTGTTTGTTACTTTTCCTTTTAATTATTGCAGTAGAACTGAACATGGCCCACGGCCTATTGGTAGTCCCCAGCCACTGCTACACCTCTGTAGCTCCCCCAGGATTATGGCCTGTTTTAGCAACTTGACTAATGCCTGAGTAGGCTTGCCAGATGCTTTCACCAAAAATCCCAAACATGGCAGGAAGAACTTGGTTGAGAAAAAAAACAAAACAGGAGACAAAAGTTGTAGAGCAAAAAAAAAAAAAAAAAAAAGTCGCTGCGCCTTTAAGAATTCCCGTGCTCCTCGTTTCTCTCTCCCTCCCCCACCCGCCCCACGCCTTCCATCCAAGAAAAACAGAAAATACCAGACATTTTAAATGTCCGGTGTATTCTGTGTTTTTTTTTTACCAGGCAGAGGCCAAAAATAACAGACTGTCCAGGCAAAAAAACCCGACACCTGGCAACCCTACGCCTGAGCAGTACAAGACACAAATTGAGTAAGAAGTGAATTATTACTAAGGCCTAAAGAAAGAAGATGGGTGTACACTAAACGGTCTAAATCTAAGTGTAAGATCTACAGACCTGATAATCTTCCAACACTGGCTCAGGAGGAGCACAAATAAAGCTACACTAGTTTAAGGCTAATGAGAGAAATCTTACAGGTGGCTTTATATTAACTTCCATAAAGTCATATTTTTGGCAGGACTGCT
Source organism: Pelochelys cantorii (assembly GCA_032595735.1). Taxonomy (NCBI): domain Eukaryota; kingdom Metazoa; phylum Chordata; order Testudines; family Trionychidae; genus Pelochelys; species Pelochelys cantorii. The sequence goes on along the minus strand of CM064339.1, from coordinate 6,362,856 downwards.
GAAAAACTTCACTGCACTCTGGGCAATGTGGAATGGCCTTGAATGGAAGGGGCACAACTAGGGGCTAACCAACCTTCAGTGCCATGCAGACTGGACTGCATTGGGCTCTGGCAGACATTTAAAGGCTGCTGCAGTACCAGCCTGGAGTCCTGGGCCCTTTTAAATCACTAGGTTCTGGGGCAGCTGCCTCTTTGCTCTCCCTCCCCCAGTTTGGTGACCCTGTTTTCTGATTTGAGTTGGAATATGTAGAATTCTGGTACATTCTCTGTGCGACATGAATAGAGACTAGAGAACACAGTGCATTCAGTGCTATATGAATGGTTTCTAGTGCGTTGCAGGAAGCAGGATTTCTCCAGTCTTGGGTAAAGAACTTGAGTTATGCCACAAATTTATTAGCCGTGTTTAGAGTTTGTCGGCGGCAGAGCTACTAATGGTAAACTTGCATATTGAGCAAGTGACTCCAGTGGATTGTAAGTACTATATTAAGCAATTGTGGCTGTCTACTGGCCTGACCCGATTCCCATTGGAATCAAGGGAAACATTTCCACAGGCCTCCGCAAGAGGTCGATTGGGACCTGGGACCTGAAACCTCATCCTGACTACCAATGACTGCTGCTGCAATCAGTGGGAATGGGAAACCATTCAAGCTTCACGCCAGGTTCAAGTATGTACAGTTAAATAGGAGTCAGACAACAGCAGTAAATTGGGTCCCTGTGTGAGGGCTCATAGTGAAGCTAACAACAGGAAAACTAACATGTCCCTCTTAAAAGTCTGACGTACAACTAATGGGACAGACTGGTGTAGTAAAAGATATGACAAATAAATGAGGCCGGTCAAGTTGTTAAATAAATTTGTAATCAACTTTGTTCTAATCCTCCAATGCAAATGGGCATTTATATAAGGTCTTTATCATTTCTTTTTATTTAGGATTATTCATGAAGATGGTTTCTCTGGAGAAGATGTGAAGCAGTACAAGCCTGTGGTCTATAGCAACACTATTCAGTCACTGGCAGCAATTGTCCGTGCCATGGATACCTTGGGCATTGAATATGGTGATAAAGAGCGACGGGTAGGTCAATATCCAATTGCAATGATAAGATTGCAAGATTTTGAATGAGCTGATTTGGAGGAACAACTAGAGATTATATAGTATGAGAAGAGGCATAGTTGCACAATCCAAACACATCTAGGGGAAGGTTTTCAAACACGAGTTGTACTTATTGTGTAACTGCTTTGATTTGTTTGTGCACATTGCATGTTTAAATGGCAAATGAAATAGATTTGCACATGCAGTTAACATGCACATGCATTTGTGGTAATCATGAGCACAACTGCCTATTGAAAGAATGTGAAAATCAGGCCAAAGGTGCTTCCACATTACAAAAACCAGCTGTTTATGGACATGGCAGTATCTGGTGTCTTTTTTACAGATCACAAATAGGTTCCTACATTAGTAAACAAAGTCATGGTAACAGTAAAGTGGATATTTTCTATCCATCAGGAGTTTGCTTCATGCAAAATTCCAAATATATCACAGAGAAATTTCTGCTAATGCTCAGGTATGTTCTTTGAGCCTTGTCTCCATGGAAAACTTTTTTCAGAATAATTATAGTTTTTGTTTTGTAGGATAAATGGCCATGTAGCCACACATAAAATTTCTTTCTGTCTATGTTGATGATGATGCATTAACAATCCACTTTGGAAGTGAAATCATTTCTGGAACGAGGGTGGGTTTTTTTTCAGAATGAGGTTTGTGCAGAGGCGTATCGCAGCTATATTTCAGATTAACTATTCCACTTCCAGCAGTCTTCCTGCTGCTGTCCTGCACTGCTTAGCTTCTTGCTTGGATTGGCATGTTTCTTTACTTGTGCGTACCCTACTGCTCTGGAGTCATTTGGCTCCAAAGACACTGCACTGAAAGGAGGTCTGAATGTTGCTGACTTTTCCAGAAGAAAACTAAACCCTGGTGATATTTTCTACTATGACTTACAGCAGAGAGACTGTATAGTAATGGAATTCTCATGAGCAGTGTGAGAACCAACACAGTAACTTTGCACTGAAAAGTTTAATCTCTTTATTTGGTGAATCCGCTACAACCTATATAAATAGCTTCTTTGCACAGGGGGGGAAAAAATCATTCTCCATGGCTGATGATAGTCTGTGACAGATGGCTTTAAATATAAAATTTAATATTTTATACATGAAATCCTAATTCTCTGAAGTTAAACCCATCCCACTTAGATTCTGGCTTTGCCAACTAATGGAGGATCTCAGTAATCAGGACTATGATTAATGAAAAATTGCTGCCTGAAACCTTTGAATAGCATTAAAGGTTATGTCAGTTCCTATTCCTGCAGAGAAGATGCCAACATGGAGAATTCCTGTTACAACAAGGAGACTTTGATTGGATGTTTTAAAACATGTTGGTTTTCCTCCTCTTCTCCTAGAAAACCAAACACAAGGCCTAATTTCAGATCTAGAAGCACTTGTGTAGGGTTTAAAAAAAATAAAATCCCATCTCTTCCCCTGAATCACATGGGGGATAAGGCAAAACACCAGACTGTGATAACGTAACATTATTCTGGAATATGTATATAGTATACTATACCCACATACTGTACTTACACACACACACACACAGTCTTGTTTATAGTTAGTAATCTGTTGCTCTCATTTATTCACTGGCCAGGTAAGTTAATTGTAAGGAGGAGAGAGGAGTGGGGCTTCTTTTTCTCCAAGCTTTGATAGCTGAGACCCAAAAAGTCATGCAAGGCACACCATCTTTTATAGGACTTCTCTCCCATTCAGGTCTATACATCTTGCTCTGTCAACTTTTAATTAGTTTATGTAACACCTGCTTATCTGGAAGTTGTTTTTCTTTGTCATCTGACATCAGTATGTTGGTGCCTCTTGCCCGGTGTCATTCCAAGGCAGTTGTTGGCTCTAACTCCAAGGCCACCTACAGCAGTCTGCCTTACAATGGGCCCATTTGATAGTGCCTTAGTGCCCCTGAGTCTTCCGGCTTTTTCTCCCCCTTGTTTGACCATCTGGACGCTGAACCGCTGAGCCTTCAAGTTGTTATCTATCTTCAATCACTCACATTCCACACTCATTCACTCCTTCCACAGGAACTACATAATTGTTTTACATAGGCAAAGGGATTGTAATACAAAGCTTCTATTAGTACCAAATTTTAATCATTTTCATATTTTCTTTACCACCACCTGTATTATAATTACTTCTAAGAGCACAATTGTGATCATGCTGGGTCATAAGGACCCTTCTGATCTCTTTCTGCCTTGACATCAGATGCATTTTTACCAATGGCCTAAAAGACTGTTCCTCCCTGCTAACCAAGGGTGGCCGGCAGAATGATTGTTGCTTAACATTTATTCTCACTTCAGCCATTACACTACATCTGTTTAATCTATCATTAAGCTACATTGCACAAGACATTATTACATTATCAAAGTCTGTCTCCATATGGACCATCCCTCTTGTTCTTCCTGCTTCCAGGAAACAGTGTCATGATGATGAGAAGCGAAGGTTTGCTTGGATTGGTGCGAACTCCCCTTCCCTTGCCATTCTGGGCTAAATTTTTAATGGCAGCCTGTGAACTGCATTGTCTCAACTCCACACACACAGACTCAGAGTGTGAATGCACAATCTAAATGGTGTGTGCACAGAAATGTAGAGGCAGGTGTGAAACCTAGGGCTTGGGATTATTTAAGTTTTCAATGCATGCCCCACTCCCATTGTATTAACAGCCCAATCTTGGCAGCCTTTACTCACCCAAAATGTCCTTTGACTTCTAAGGATCAGGGTTATAGAAACAGGGTTTGACCAATGTCCCCCCTCTCTGACCTTAAGGCAACTGGAAAGGCTCCCATTGAGGTCACTGAGAATTTAGATCAGGCCCATACATAATGAAATTCTTTGAACATGAGAACACCTCACAACTTATCAGTGACACCCGATGTAGTTTTGCTAGTATGGTATCTTCTCTATATACAATTCAATGAACTGACTTCTTTTTTTAAAAAAACAACAATGCCTCTGACATGCAGAGTGTGACAGAGTTTGGAAAGAAGCAGTCAGGCAGCTGGCTTCACAATGCTGAGAAGCAGTGGATTACTGCAAAGGCATAATACCAGCTCTTGGATCCAGCTCAGAGAAAATCTCATTCTTAAACCAATTAGACTCAGAGACACATACATCACAGACCACATAACCCACTCCTATAATAGACCCATAGATTCTGTGGGTACATCTAGATAGTGACACTATTTTAGGATATGTCCACTATCCTGAAATAGCATTTTCTGCATTTAACAGCACACTTGTTATTTCAAAATGCAATCGAAATAATGGGCTTGCTATTCTGACATCCCAGTAAACCTTGTTCCATGAGGATTAAGGGACTTGTTGGAATAGCAGCCTGTTTCAAAATTTGGTGCTGTGTAGCTTATTTCAAGCTAGCGCTGCTGTGTAGATGCACCCTAGCTATGTTACTGAAGCCCGCAGATTGTGATTTCAAAACTTGAAGTTACAGAGAATCCACCATTTACTCTAGTTCATGTTAGAATGTGTCCTTTGCCCCAGACCCCAGTAGAAGGTGAAAATTAGCCCATGTGTGGAATAGGTGTTACAAATCAATGTTTGTTCCACTCCCTGCACTAAGTGGTGAAACTTTTGACCCTTGATTTGTATCTTGACTATCTCTTCCGGAGATACTTTTGCATGTATCATGTTTCTTTCCCCCTTCAATTATTTTCATAATAATCATAAAAAAACCTATCCCCATCCCAGAATTGAATGTGTATAGAATTAGAATAACAAAATTCTAATTAACAAAATTGAGACATTTTTAGTTAAATGGCAGAATCCCAAGGATAGGTTTTCAGGAGTCCACTATTTGTGAAGCGCAGAAGAAGGGTGAAGGTATTTTATGTGAAGAAACTACTGTAGAGACTGCCGTAACCATTTTACATGTTTAGTTAGAAGCCATTCTGTATAACAAAAGCCATTTCAGTTACTTGTGTCTGCACGTATACTAGAGGGAGTGAACTGGCCTTCACCGAGGTGGGGAGAGGCCAGAGGGATGCGCTGTTGGAATGTGTTAATGAACTATTTTGAGCTGAAGCTCAAACTCCCTCTAAACCTGTTTGTTTCTTTGCTGATAATAATTCCTCTTTGAAGTTTATTTTGATTTCTTGCCCTGACGTCAGACTTGTTTGGTTAAGGGTATAAAATACTAGGATTGATTGTATTAGCCAGCCTTACTGGGCCTGACTTTGCTGGGACCACGTTTGGCTCACTTTGCTTTTATTGGCCAATAAAACCATATATTTTAGCCGCGTAAACAGAGTGAAGTTTTTACTTCGACACTACCAAGAAACTTTTAGGCCTTCAGGTTTTTCTGATTCCTTTCTCAGGTGTTGTGGTTTTGGTGTGAATTCTTTGAATAGCCCCAGGAGAGAGGACTCAAGCTTAGTTTTAGGCTATGTTAGACTGTAGAGGTTTTCCAGGATACTTGAGGTATCCTGAAAAAGCTGTGCCATGTCCAACAAATGCGTCCGCTTTTTTGGAACAGTTTCCGAAAAAGCAGATGTGTTCTTTTGGCATCCCTGTATTCCTTTCGGTGAGAGGAATAAGGGATGTTCCAAAAGAGGAGTTTCTTCCAAAACTTGGCCCCATGTAGACGGGCCAAATTTCGGAAAAGCCTCTTTTTGGAAAAACAGAAAAAGATATGCAAATTGCGAACCTCAATTTGCGTATCTTTTTCCAACTTCTCTGCAGTGTAGACATATCATCATCATCAACAACCATGGGCTCAACGCCCATTGGTGTCCGATGCCTCCCTCACTATTTCTTTCTATCTTTCCCTGTCCAATACGGAGCAGCTTAGTTTCTGTAGATTAGCTCTACACCAATCTGCTATATCATCTACCCATTCTCTGTGGAGTCTGCCTCTCCTATTCAGACTATCCATTATGCCGAATACCAGGGTCTTCATTTTTTGCTCATCATTCATTGTGCAGATATGTCCGAATAGCAGTAACTTCCGTTGTATAACTTTCTGCACTAAGTTCTCTTTCGGCTGTATCTTCCTATATAATTCCTCGTTGGTAACCTTCCGCATGCATCCTATTCTCAGGATCTTTCTATAACAACTCCTCTTGAATGCCAATATCCTTCTCTTCGAATCTTTCGTTATCATCCATGTCTCACATCCGTACAACATGCTGCTAAATACACACATTTTCAAGATGCTCTGCTTCATTCCTAAGCTAATTGCTTTACTTTTCCAGATCTTATCCATCACCTTCAAACTCGCTCTTGCTTTCGCTATTCTAGTTGCTATTTCTTTCTTACAGTCTAGCTCATACGTCATGTTGCTCCCCAAATACGTGAACTTCTCTATGTTCTCTAGTTCGATACCATCTACACTGATCATCCTTCCTATTTCCTTATCTCCAAATATCACTGTCTTCATTTTATAGATATTCATAATCAGTCCATACCGCTTACCTTCCTCATTTAGCACCTGCACCATTCTCACTAACTTCTTTTCATCTTCCTCAATGATAACTATATCATCTGCGAACCTCAAGTTAATTCTCATCCCGTGCACCAATATCCCTTCTACCTCTTCATGGATCTTGTCCATCACTCTCTCTAGGTGTGTGATAAAGATACTTGGCGATATTGGATCTCCTTGTCTCATACCGCTACTCGTTCCAAACCACCTTCCCAACTCTTCACACGTTCTCACCACTGCCTCCGCATTATCGTTGATATCGTTCAACAACCGTCTTAGTCTCCTATCCACTCCATATGACTCCAACACCGCCCAAGTCACTTTCTGATCTATACTGTCAAACGCCTTCTGAAAACTGACGAAGCAACTGTAGAGTGTAGACATAGCCTTAGTGTAAACAGAGGATATTGATATCTTCTCTTTAAGATCAAATAATCAGATTGAGTCAATTCTCACTGATATTGTTCACTTGGGCTGGCTGGATTGACTTCTTTTAAGTTTACATAATTGTAAGATCAGAATAAAGTCCTTGTATTCAGACAGCAGCTTATGAGTTGGTTCATAAAAAGCACCACATGAAAGAGAAGCATGGTCTGGGATATTTCATAACAGATCCTTACACTTTCTCTTAGCTAATTTTCATAACATTTCTTCATTCTTCCTGATCTGGCTATTGTACAGGTTGAACCTAAGGGGTCCGGGACTCTGGTCCGGCAACATCCATGGGTGTTACTGAACTGGAGAGCCCCAGCACAGAGGTTGCAAGTGGCTGGGAGCAGAGCCAGATATGTCAGTTCTCCAGGGTCTTTACTTACTATTGGTTTTCTCTTAGCTGCCTCTTGTAAACATTATTGGGTTTAATGTGTAAAATAGTATTTATTTTGATCTTCAAAGAAACAGAGAAATATAATTCTGGAAGAGACCTCAGGAGGTCATCGAGTCCAGCCCCCTGCCCAAAGCAGGACCAACCCCAACTAAATCATCCCAGCCAGGGTTTTGTCATCCGTCACTTAAAAACCTGTAGGGCTGGAGATTCCACCACCTCCCTAGGTAACCCATTCCAGTGCTTCACCACCCTCCTAGTGAAATAGTTTTTTCTTAATATCCAACCTAGACCTCCCCCACTGTAACTTGAGACCATTGCTCCTTGTTCTGCCATCCGTCACTACTGTCCATCCTCTTTGGAACCTCCCTTCAGGAAGTTGAAGGCTGCTATCAAATCCCCCCTCACTCTTCTCTTCTGCAGATTAAATAAACCCAAATCCCTCAGCCTCTCCTCATAGGTCAAATGCTCCAGCCCCCTAATAATTTTGGTTGCCCTCAGCTGGACCCTCTCCAATGCATCCACATCCTTTTTATAGTGGGGGGCTTGAACTGAACACAATATTCCAGATATGGCCTCACCAGTGCCGAATAAAGGGGAATAATCACTTCTCTAGATCTGCAGGCAATACTCCTCCTAATGCACCCTAATATGCCATTAGCCTTCTTGGCGACAAGGGCACACAGTTGGCTCATATCCAGCTTCTCATCTACTGTAATCCCCAGGTCTTTTTCTGTTCAACTACTATCTAGCCAGTTGGTCCCCAGCCTGTAACAATGCTTTGGATTCTTCTGTCCCAAGTGCAGGACTCTGCACTTGTCCTTGTTGAACCTCATCAGATTTCTTTTGGCCCAATCCTCTGTCTAGGTCACTCTGGAGCCTATTCCTGCCTTCCAGTGTATCTGCCTCTCCCCCTAGCTTAGTGCTCAGGTTCTGTAGACAGGAAGTTTCGTGCTATTAAACAAGCAGTTTGACCAGTGTTATAGTTGCACAATTCATCCCCTTAAAGCAATGCTTTTCCATTTTAATCATTCCATAGCAGGACAGGTAGGAAGGCAGTTCTTTGAGGGTGTTCATTACGACATCTTGACGCATACAATTTTTCAGCCTGAATGAACTTGCTTCATTTATAAAGTGTGACTGAGATGAATGATCTGTAGGAAATCAGTGCTGTTGCTCCCCTCTACCTCTAAACAATGGCACATTGGTGGTTTTAGAGGGTATTTCTAGATTGCATCCCTCTGTCGGCAGAGGGATGCAGATTAGGCAGGTTTACAGGATCTGTCGAAAAAGGCTTTCTTTCTCGACAGATCCCCCTCTAGACTGCTGCTTTTTGCCGACAAAGTGCTGAGTCAGCTAAAACAGTGGCCATTTTTATGCAAATTAAGCATGGGATATTTAAATCCCCGCTTCATTTGCAATGTCGACCTGCTTAATCTGCATCCCTCTGCTGACAGAGGGATGCAGTCTAGACATACCCAGAGAGAAAAGATCACTTGTTCATATTCACCCCTCCTGCTTTCATTAGGCTAAATATTAAGCCTTAAGGAAGAATCCTAATTGAGTCCCTTAGCTTTTGTAAGTAAAAAATCATAAGATGAATGTATTCAGTGCTATATCAGAAGAGAGATCAACTTATTAGTAACCTATCTCTGACAAAGGCCAATACCAGATGCTTCAGTGGAAAAGATGGCAACAGCATAAGGTATTCTAATTATGTACCGTATTTACTAGGGAAATTTCATCCTGACCCCAGCTGGTAATCAATGTTTGCCCTGAAGCATGAGGATGAATGGCTCTTGTGATGTTGTTTTAATTAGCATAGCCGCAGATGCTACTCTTATTTATATGCATCTAATTTATTTTAAAAGGTACTAGAGGCCCAACAGAAGAGTCCAGAGATTCTCCAAATGCTCCTTGTCAATAGGTCATTATTATTCCTGCTAGTAGCTGGAAGTGTGTGCTGTCATAGTCGTGTGTGTGTTTAAAAAATAGCCAAAATGACTGAACTTAAAATTTGATTTATACAACTGTGAATTCCAATGATGATTGAACTAATTCACCATCAATCTCCCTCATACAACCAAGAGAATGTTACATGCAAATTAGCTGTAGAGTAAGGGTGGTGATTGTGTCAACAGTCCTAGACTCAACCAGTCCTACATCCTTTACTTTAGCTGGGAGCCATGCTGTCACACAGGAGTAATTTGTAATGTCAAATAGTAGAGAGCTTAAAAATTGGTCGGGACCAGACCCCAAAACCAGTGAACAAATCAATGCAAGTATTTAGATCAATAGAGCTCTGCAAATCTGTGGATATCTGCTTTATATCTATGAATATCTGCATTTGCAGATGTGAATGCAGATATCCATAGCTTATTTTTACAGATGCAGATGTGGATACAGATTTTATATCTAGAATCCTGCAAATGTGTGGATATCTGCCTAATAGCTGCAGGTTTCTGCATCCATGGATGTGGAAGCGGATATCCATGGATCATTTTTGCAGATGCAGATACAAATTTTGTATCCATGCAGGGCTCTATAGATCAATTATACTTACTGGCAGATTCTTTCCCAAAGCTGAAAACAATGGGGTGAAATTTAAGGTTAAGAATCTGTGCTATTAGTCATGAAAAATACCTTGCAGTACAGGACAGTGTTACCCTTAGAACATATTTGTAGTATGCACACACTCAATGTAGAAACTCTACATTTGTAGTAGCTAAGCTGAGAGAACCTGGATGAGTTTATAAATTTTAGTAACCCACACTCACAGGCATGAATGGCCATATATGCACTCTCACAAGGTTGAGGGAATGCTTTGTGTGTGATTTCCTCTTCCTTATTGGTATTTTCACAAAAAGGTGTGCAGGGTAGAATAGCCTAATTGAATAGGTTTGTATTTGCACAGTGGACTGTAAATCTTATGAGTCTTTTATAGGACAGTGTAGAGTTACGTAGCTCGCTGTCTGTGCCTATAAGCAGCAGAGTGGGGGCTATCCTGTTTATTGTACCCAATGTAGCATGTATGATTACCTGCCCTATGGACAGGTGATATATGTGTGCATTCCATGCAAGGAGCTCCTGGCCCTCAGAGACCATGTACCGGCTTTGGAGGCGAGGGTGGTTGAACTGGAGGAGCTGAGGGAGGCAGAGAGGTATGTAGATGAGGCTTTCCAGGACACTGTAGAACTGTCCCACGTTCAGTCAGATAGCCTCTGTGTGTTCAGGAGGGTGAAAGGCTCAGGGAAGGAAAACATTCATCTGGAACAGAGGGAAACCATCCCATAGTTGGGACCCTCCTTCCAGATGATGTTGTGGTATCCTCTCACACTGAGGATACCTCTCCAGAGGAGGCCACCCTAGGCATTAGGAAAAGGCAGGTGTTAGTAATGGGGATTCGATCATTAGAAACACAGACAGCTGGGTTTGTGATGACTGGGAGAAACATATGGTGAGTTGCCTGCCTAGTGTGAAGGTTGCAGATCTCTCGAGACATCTAGATAGACTTATGTGTAATGCTGGGGAGGAGCCGGTGGTCATGGTACATGTAGATACCAATGACATAGGGAAGGGTAGAAGAGGTTCTGGTGGCCAAATATAGGCTGCTAGGAAAGAGATTGAAATCCAGGACCTCTGTGGTAGTGGAAATGCTTTCAGTTCCATGCTCAGGGCCAGGTGGGCAGGCAGAACTTCAGAGTCTCAATGTGTGGATGAGACAATGGTGTAGAGAGGAAGGGTTTAGATTTATTAGGAACTGGGGAAACACTTGGGAAAGGGGCAGCCTATACAGGAGGGATGGGCTCCACCTAAACCAAAATGGAACCAGATTGCTAGCACTTAACAACATGAAAAAGGTTGTAGAGCAGCTTTAAACTAAGGGCTGGGGGAAAGCCAATGGGTGCGGAGGAGCATGGGGCTCGGACAGACGTCTATTAGGGGAGGTTTTATTAATAGAGATTCCCGGTGCTCTAGTCAGGAGGAGAGTATGGAAGATGATAAAGTATGGATAAGACCAGATGAGAAACAATCAAATGAGAGTCTAACACATCAGGAAATGGCAGACAGATAATAGGGACACATTTTTAAAGTGCTTATACACAAACACTAGAAGTCTAGGCACTCTAATTCACAAGGAGAATATTGATATAATAGCCATCACAGAAACTTGGTGGAATGAGAACAATTCATGGGACACAGTTATACCAGGGTACAAAATATATTGGAAGGACAGAACAGATTGTGCTAGTGGGGGAGTGGCACTATACGTGAAAGAAAATGTACAATCAAATGAAGTAAAAATCTTAAATGAACCAAAATGTTCCATAGACTCTCTATGGGTAGTAATTCCATGCTCCAATAATAAGAATATAGCAGTAGGTATATATTACCCACCACCTGATCAGAATAGTGATAGTGACTGTGAAATGCTAAAGGAGATTAGAGAGTAGAGAGGCTATCAAAATAAAATAATAATAGTGGGGGATTTCAACTATTCCCATATTACCTAGGTACATGTCACCTCAGGACAGGATGCAGAGATAAACATTTCTTGATACCTTAATTGACTGTTTCTTGGTTCTGGAATCCACAAGGGGAGAGACAATTCTTGATTTAATCCTAAGTGGAGCACAGGATCTGGTCCAAGAGGTAAATATAACTGGACTAATTGGAAATAGCGACCATAATGTAATAAAATTTAATATCCCTGTAGTGAGGAAAAATACCTCATCAGCCCAACACTGTGGTATTTAATTTCAGAAAGGGAAACTACACAAAAATGAGGTGGTTAGCTAAACAGATTTTAAAAATTACAGTGACAAAAGTAAAAACCCTGCAAGCTGCATGGAGACGTTTCAAAGACATCATAAATAGAGGCCCAACTTAAATCTATACCCCACATTAAAAAACACAGTAAGAGAACCAAAAGAGTGCTACCGTTGCTTAACAATGAAGTAAAAGAAGCAGTGGAAGTTAATTTCTAGTGAGTAAATAGAAAGGAGCATAAACTCTGTCACATTAAGTGTAAAAATATAATAAGAAAAGCCAAAAAGGAGTTTGAAGAACAGCTAGCCAAAAACTCAGAAAGGAATGGCAAAATGTTTAAGTAAATCAGAAGCAGGAAGCCTGCTAATCAACCAGTGGGGCCCCTGAATGATCAAAATGCTAAAGGAGCACTCAAAGATGATAAAGATATTGCAGAGCAAATAAATTAATTAACAGCTGAGGATGTTAGGGAGATTCCCAAACCTGAGCTATTCTTTTTAGGCAACGGTCTGAAGAATTGTTCCAGATTGAGGTGTCATTAGAGGAGGTTTTGGAACAAATTGATAAATTTAACAGTAACAGGTCACCAGGACCAAATGGCATTCACCCAAGAGTTCTGAAAGAACTCAAATGTGAAATTGTGGCACTGTTAAATGTGGTTTGTAACCTATCCTTTAAATCGGCTTCTGTACCTAATGACTGGAAGATAGCTACAGTGATGCCAATATTTTTAAAAGGCTCTAGAGGTGATCCTGGCAATTACAGACCAGTAAGTCTAACGTCAGTACCGGGCACGTTAGTTGAAACTATAGTAAAGAATAAAATTGTTATACATATAGATGAACATAATTTGTTGGGAGAAAAGTCAACATGGTTTCTGTAAAGGGAAATCATGCCTTACTAATCTACGAGAGTTCTTTGAGGGGGGTCAACAAACATGTGGACAAGGGGGATCCAGTGGATGTAGGGTATTTAGATTTCCAGAAAGCCTTTGACAAGGTCCCTCACCAAAAGCTCTTAAATAAAGCAAGTAGTTATGGGATAAGAGGGAAGGTCCTCTCATGTACTGATAACTGGTTAAAAGACAGGAAACAAACGGTAGGAATAAAAGGTAAGTTTTCAGAATGGAGAGAGGTAACTAGCGGTGTCCCCCAAAGGTCTGTACTGGGACCAGTCCTGTTTAACCTATTTATAAATGGTCTGGAGAAAGCGGTAAACAGTGAGGTGGCAAAATTTGTAGATGATACCAAACTGCTCAAGATAGTTAAGACCAAAGCAGACTGTGAAGAGCTTCAAAAAGATCTCACCAAACTAAGTGAGTGGGTAACAAAATGGCAAATGAAATTTAATGTTGATAAATAATGTTGGTATAGTAATGCACATTGGAAAAAATAATCCCAACTATACATACAAGGTGATGAGGACTAATTTAGCTATAACTACTCGAGAGGATCTTGGAGTCATTGTGGATTGTTCTCTGAGAACATCCACTCATTGTGCAGTGGCAATCAAAAAAGCAAACAGTTAGGAATTATTAAAAAAGGAATAGAGAATATCTTATTGCCTCTATATAAAACCATGATACGCCCACATCTTGAATACTGCCTACAGATGTGGTTTCCTCATCTTGAAAAAGATATACTGACATTGGAAAAGATTCAGAAAGGGGCAACAAAAATTATTAGGGGCTTGGAATGGGTCCTATATGAAGAGAGATTAAAAAGTCTGGGTCTTTTCAGTTTAGAAAAGAGGAGACTAAGGAGGGATATGATTGAGGTCTCTAAAATCATAACTGTGGAAAAAGTGAATAATGGAAAATTTACTTGTTCTGATAACATAAGAACTAGGGGTCACCAAATGAAATTAATAGGCAGCAGGTTTAAAACCAACAAAAGGAATTTTTTCTTCACACAGCACACAGATAACCTGTGGAACTCCTTGCCAGAGGATATTGTGAAGACTAGGACTTTAACTGGGTTCAGAAAAGAGCTAGATAAATTCGTGGAGGTTAGGTCCATCAATGGCTATTAGCCAAGATGGGTAGGAATGTTGTCCCTAGCTTCTGTTTTTCCGAAGCTGGAAATAGATGACCAGAGAGAGATCACATAGTGATTACTTGTTCTGTTCACTCCCTCTGGAGCATCTGGCATTGGTCACTGTTGGAAGGCAGGATACTGGACTAGATGGACCTTTGGTCTGACCCAGTATGGCCATTCTGAGTGGGGGCTGGGTGCACTCGTTTTGGGGGCTGCCAGATCCCTGTTGAGTTTGTGGATGGGAGGTGGCTGCTGGGGGATGGGGGCTGCCTGAGCTGGTGCTGAACCAACAGGTGAGAGGAGCTGCCCCAGACCATGGTGACTTTGTGGGAGGGGGTGAAGAGGTTGGGGGCTGGGGCTGGCCATAGGAGCCAATGCAGAGCCCCAGGCGAGGTAGGGGGGACGTGGCTAAGCAGGGCCAAATTAAGAAAGGGCCTTCAGGGGCTGCAGCCCATGGCCTTGGGCTAAGCAGGACCCTGGACTAAAGGGGCCCTGCAAAAAGATCTCTGGGACACCAAAAGTGCGGATACTTTTGCACAATCCCCTTAACCACTAAAGTGACTGTGTTCCAGCCCTGCTTATGGAGGGTGGGCTGCAGCTCTATGCTCCGTCCTTCCTCCTCTTCCCAGGGCTCGAGCAAGCACCAGGAAGCTCCCCTGCTTCCTTCACCTGCAGGCTCAGCCCCATGCAGCTCCCATGGATAATGGCAGCTGCACAGGCTGGTTCCTGCAGGTGAGTGCAGGGCAGCACACAGCCAGCTGCCCCCACCTCAGCCCCTGACCTACACCACCGAAGGGGAGCCGCCCCAGGTAAATGCCCTCCCCCGAACCCTCTTCCCCAGTTCTGAGCCTCCACAAACACCCTAACTCTCACGTAAAATCTGCACCCCACCCCCACTTCCTGTCCTGAGTCCCTTCCCACACTCCAAACACTTGGGACTCAGCCTGGAGCCCTGTCCCAAAGCCCACACTCCAATCAGAGCTCACAACCTCCCTGCCTCCACTCACAGCCCCCTCCGGCATTCTGAATCCCTCACTCTTGTCCCCACTCCAGAGCCTAGGGGGTCCCAAAAATGTAATAGCTCTGGGCACACATAAGAGGTAATCTAGCCCTGTGGGTGGGGGATGCTCAGATGTCCCCTTTAGATTCTTCACCTACAGTCTCATATTCCTCTAATTAAAACCGCCTTTCCTCAAGCACCAACCAGCATTCAAGGTTAAATAAAAAACTATTTCTTAGTCAATTTTATATTTTTTTAAATTTTGTTTAATTACTAGTATTACAACAGTATTATTTTCTACTATTTTTCATGACAAGTAGACACTATTGCAGCTACATTATGGGTTAAAAAGTCTTGTGGGCTAGCCTAGGAATCTAATCACCATTTAGAACACTTGTTTCTATAGGAAATGTGTTCTGAGTTCCAAACAACCAACTTACAAAGGAACTTTTGGAATACAACCTGTTTGTAAGTTCGGTACTTCCTGTATCGAACTTCCCTTGGTAAGGTCATTGCTGTCCATGTGGCACAGACAAGTTTCCAAGTTGAAAGCCCCCATTCATTCTCTCTCTCTGGGTACATGGACACTGCAACGCTCTTTTGAAATAACTAGCACTATTCCGAAATAACTTAGTCCGCATCTACCCAGCAGGCAGTTATTTTGAAATAGTATTGAAATACTGTCAAGCTGGAATATTTCTTACTCCAACTCCTGTAACCCTCATTGTACAAGGAATAAGGGAATTTGGAGGAAGAGTGCTCTATTTCGAAATAAGCGCTGTGTAGACGCTCCCTATTTCGAAATAAGCTATTTCAAAATAAGATACGCAATTGATGTAGCTCAATTTGCGTAGCTTATTTTGAGTTAACCCCTGCAGTGTAAACGTGTCTTCTGTCTCATACACACACACACACACACACCTGTTTGAGTGTGATTCATGCTCCCAAACTGACACAGTTACACCAGCAAACCCCTCAGTATAGAAACAACTGTGCAAACAGGACACTTCTGTCAGCTTAGTTAACATTATTGAGGAGATGGTATATCTATGCTGAGAGAAGAACTCCTGTTGGCACATGCTGCATCTACAGGTGGCTGTGCTGGCATAGCTATACCAGCATAGGCTCTGTAGCCTGGATCACAAGTGATAGGATCAAGACACACATGATCTGATCACTTTTTATTTTTTATGTTCTAGTCATTTGAGCTATGCAAGTACAAAACAAAAATTCTGAAAGAAACAATGCATTGCTTCTGGTCTCGCATCTTCCATGCTAGGTTCCAGTTGCTTGTGAGAGAAAGTACATTAGAAATCTCAGTATGAAAATCTTCTGGCTGGTGGTTTCCAGGAAAACATTAGCAGCTACCACTTGCAAGCTGGATTATATTTTGTTAAATCACTCCAGCCTCAGAATAGTAGGAGCTGTGTTAATATTTAGTAGTCCCTTCCCGGTTGGGAGGAGAATCATTTTCTAGGTCAGTCTAATACCAGTGAGCTCTGGGCTCTGCTTGTCACAGCCATAATAGCTGTTCAGGTTTGTGGAAGAATTGTGGATTTTATGATTAAAAACAAGAAACTTGCCAGAGTCTTAGGGCATGACCTAATCAAGATGTTCAGATATGGGGTCTTGGCCAACTCATGCAGTGTTAGCTGTAACACATTCTGAATGCATTTTTTCTATTGATGTTGTTCTTATACTGATTATTTATAATATTAAGCTGTCCGAGTAGGTTTTTGTGTTTGCACATTAAGATTCCTATTGTCTTCGGAGTCCCAAAAACTAAAGCAATGAAGTGTGATGGTTTGAGGTTATATAAAAATAGTAAGAATTAACATGATCTCTCGTGTGTTGCCAGAGTAGTTCCTAAAAAATTGATTATACAGAAAAATGTGTTTGCAAGCATTTATTTTTGAACAAAAAGTTACATTTCTTTCTGCTTATAATTATCATTCAGATTGAGGCATAACAGGATATTGCTGTCTCAAAAAGATGGAAGAAAGCAGCTTTCATAAACATTCAGCCCAAAACAAAGGAAGAAATAAGGACTTTCACAGTCTTTATTGAAACATCTCATTCTATCACCATTTTCCCCAGGAAGAGGGCTGAAATTTTGACTTGGATGTCTTCTCCACAGGAGGTCTGCTAAACCAGTGAATTTTATTTCACTTGATAAGCTCTGTTCCTGGCTTGGTTTTGTCTTGCAATCTCTCTGTTACAAACATAGCATACTGCTGCTGCTCAGTCTTCTCAGTGTCCCTAAAAGTGACCATCACAGAGGCCCCACAAATGTTTTTGTTGTCCAGTTTAACTAAGTCTACACTTTTTTCTGAGAAGAGGTTCCTCATGTTTCCTATGATTTCAGTAGGTGCCTTGACAGGCCAGTCAGAAAAGTCTGGACACCTTTCACCTGTTCTGTTCTCTGTTAGACCTTCATCTACTGACTCCTTTCTCTGCTGTGGCTTCAGACTCTCCTGTCAACCTGGCTGCTTCTGGTCCCCTTGCCTTTCTATTTCTCCAGCAGTTCCACTGTCCACATTGATTGGGGCATTGTTTTGCTCGTGAGCTTGTTAATGCTCAGTTGCAGAGAGAACATTCTGTGCCTTATGAACTGTAAAGCTCTCCTTTTGTGTGTATCTAGTTATGTCTGGAAGCACTGGGTAAAGGCTTTACCTACCTTGGAGGTGAACAGGAACTTAGTGAACAATAGTTGGTATGATCTAACACAAAGAAGGAGGTTAGCAGCTCTCCAAGGCATTCAATGTAAAGAGCAGTGTGCCTGATTGACAACATATTGGGGGTCAATGCAAGGAGCTCTGGATGAAGTGTGAAATGCCAGAACAATAGGTTTTCTTTTTTTTTTTCTTTTTTTGTCACACCAGGTGTGCTTCATTTTTCCTAAAACCTGGGGTATATATACTGTGTGTCTACATTTTGGAGCAAGATATATAGAGTATTGGCAGTGGGGCATGCCTAATACTTGTGACATGAAATGCTTTCATGTACGGAAGGGTTGGGGGCTGAATTCCCCCCAGATTTGTATGGGGACATTACTGGCTGATCTCCTTTGTCAAGGTGCGAGGGGAAAGTGCACAGTTTTCTGCGTTTCTCAATCTACCTGGGGAACTCAGGGCAGACAAGCTGTGCACTTAGCTCTTGCTCCCTGATAGGGACAGGAAGGAGAAGAGCAAGTAACCCTGGTACGAATATTGAGGGAGGGCGGGCATTTGACTCCCTACTCACCTCCTAAACACATACTCAGTCCTCTGCCCAGAGCTCCTGCTCATCCCCCACCCCTGACTCCTGCACCCTCCCCACATCTCCAGCCCCTTGCCCTGAGCCCCTCCTTAAGGACCTGAGCAACACCAGGTAAATGGGCTAGTCAGCTATAATTGAAAAATAGCAAGAGGCTGAAATGTTCATTTTAAAGCACTGAAATGGCTGCAAAAACAGCTGTGTGAGGTAGATAAACAGAGAGCCAGATACTGATGAGTTCATGTACTTGTGGACACTCCTTGGTGTGCCAGAAAGGGAGCTTGAGTCTACATTTCTCCCCCTCTCCTCAGCATGTGTGTTACACCAAGTGACATTTCTACAAAACACGCACTTAGGCTTCCATACAGTCACCCCTAACCTTTTAGGTGCAACTCAGACAGTCCCTCATGAAATCACCTTTAAATTTGATAGTATAAAGAAATCTACTTTAGTTCACCTAATACAGATAGGAGCTACCAGACAGGAATGTCACAAGAAAAGCAACTGACAAAGATGAAAGAATGTATTAAAGTCACTCCTGGTTTTAATGCAGACCTTCCTTGCACCTTTTCTGTCTCCTCAGCAAGCGCATTACCCCATTGTTTCCAAATCAGAGAAACACATGCACAGGGTTTCACTGAAAGTCTTACAGCACCTTACACGTCTTACTTAGTTTGGTGCTATGAGCATGCGGCACAGTTTTACTGGATGGGAAATTTAAACTTTAGGAAGTGAAATCGCATAAACCCAAAGATTTTATTTAAAACTCAACTATTTCAAGGCCCAGACAGCACTGTTATAACCTCTTACTTTATGGCTACGTCTAGACTGGCATGATTTTGCGCAAATGCTTTTAACGGAAAAGTTTTCCGTTAAAAGTATTTGCGCAAGAGAGCATCTAGATTGGCACGGACGCTTTTGCGCAAAAGCACTTTTTGCGCAAAAGCGTCCGTGGCCAATCTAGACGCGCTTTTGCGCAAGAAAGGCCCGATCGCCATTTTAGCCATCGGGGCTTTTTTGCGCAAAACAAAACTGAGCTGTCTACACTGGCCCTTTTGCGCAAAAGGTTTTGCACAAAAGGACTTTTGCCCGAACGGGAGCGTCAAAGTATTTGCACAAGAAGCACTGATTTCTTACATTAGAACGTCAGTGCTCTTGCGCAAATTCAAGCGGCCAGTGTAG
Organism: Pelochelys cantorii; assembly: GCA_032595735.1. NCBI lineage: Eukaryota > Metazoa > Chordata > Testudines > Trionychidae > Pelochelys > Pelochelys cantorii. The sequence continues at coordinate 6,343,249 of CM064339.1, read as the reverse complement.
ACAGCTGGCAAGTTTTTGCGCAAAAGCGGAAAAACTGGCCAGTCTAGACACAGCCTATGTGTAATGTTTGGGAAGAAGCTGTTGCTTCTTCCGTAGCAGGCCTTTATAGAAACCATAAAAGAGACAATCCTTGAAATAATCCATCCTAAGTTTTACATGGAACTTGATTATTGGCTCAGGACATTTGGGGATTTTATTTAATTTCCAACTGAGCGCTCAGCCTCCGTGTATCCAGTTGCTCTTTATTTTATTATGAGGCTTACTGTATTAAAAAGACTCAGTAAATTGGGACAAAATCTAGAGCTGATAGACATGAAGCTAGTCTGCAAAATCATGTGACTTTCAAGTTAACCATAGACAACCATAACACCTTCTCTTGTCAATACTTACTCAGTTGAATGAGAAGTGGAACTCAGACCTCGATGTAGTGGAGAACACAGACAGTACCTGCGACACCTTTATAAGTAGATTTATCATAACATCAACAATTATATTTTGTTGAAACTAAAAAGAATTTTCACCATGGTGAGTGCCGTGGTGACACATTACCTAGGGCTGCTATCCCGTTATATGAATCATAGAATCCTAGGGCTGGAAGAGGCCTCAGGAGGTCATTGAGTCCAGCCCCCTGCACAAAGCAGGACCAATGCCAACTAAAACATCCCAGCCAGGGCTTTATCAAGCCAGGACTTAACCTCTAGAAATGGAGATTTCACCACCTCCCTAGGTAACCCATTCCAGTTCTTCACCACCCTCCTAGGGAAATAGTTTTTCCTAATATCCAACCTAGACCTCCCCCACTGCGCCTTGAGACCATTGCTCCTTGTTCTGCTATATGTCACTACTGAGAACAGCCTCTCTCCATCCTCTTTGGAACCTCCCTTCATGTAGCTGAAGACTGCTATCAAATCCCCCCTCACTCTTCTCTTCTGAAGACTAAATAAGCCCAAATCCCTCAGCTTCTCTTCATCGGTCATGTGCTCCAGCCCCCTAATCATTTTGATTGCCCACCTCTGGACCCTCTCCAATGCGTCCACATCCTTTCTATAGTGGGGGCTTAGAACTGGATGTAATACTCCAGGTGTGGCCTCACCAGTGCCAAGTAAAGGGGAATAATAACATCTCTAGATCTTCTGGCAATGCTCCTCCTAATGCACCCTAATAAACCATTAGCCTTCTGGGCTACAAGGGCACACTGTTGACTCATATCCAGCTTCTCATCCACTGTAATCCCCGTGTCTTTTTCTGCTGAACTGCAACTTAGCCAGTCGGTCCCCAGCCTGTAACAGTGCTTGAGATTCTTCCGTCCCAAGTGAACTTGTCCTTGTTGAACCTTATCAGATTTCTTTTGGCCCAATCCTCCAATTTGTCTAGGTCACTCGGGAACCTATCCCTGCCCTCCAGCATATCTACCTCTCCCACTAGCTTAGGGTGTGTCTAGACTACAGGGTTTTTTCGAAAAAAGTGGCCTTTTTTTGAAAAAACTTCCCCTGCATCTAGACTGCTGCTGCATTCTTTCAAAAGTAAATCGAAAGAACGTGGCAGTTTTTTCGACCGCGGAAAACCTCGTTTTAAGAGGAAGAACGCCTTTTTTCGAAAGTGCTCTTTTGAAAAAAGGCGCTATGTAATGCAAACTGTGCTTTTTCGAAAGAGAGCATCCAGACTGTCTGGGTGCTCTCTTTAGAAAAAGCAGCTTGCTTTTTTGAAAGTATTGGTTGTAGTCTAGATGCTCTTTTTCAAAAGAGGCTTTTTCGAAAGTATCTTTTGAAAAAGCCTCTTTAAGAAGAGGCTTGCAGTCTAGACATAGCCTTAGTGTCATCTGCAAATTTGCTGAGGGTGCAATCCATCCCCTCATCTAGGTCATTAATAAAGATGTTGAACAAAAATGGCCCTAGAACCAACACTCACTCCTTCAGGCACTCCGCTTGAAACCGACCACCAACCAGACATCGAGCCATTGATCACTACCTGTTGCATCTGGCCCTCAGAAATTTTAGGAACAGGTGCTCCATAATAAATAGACTGATGGGTCTTATGTCCACGACTAAGTCATGTCTCCCTTTTTCAGTATCCTGCCCCCTCTTCCTTGAATATCTGATTTGATGAAGTATGTTTCAGTAACCATCATTCATATTTTTGAGCAGCAGACGGAAATAAAAAAATGCAGTGAGTTTCTCAGGGAAAAAGAAAAAGGCACTTGTTATTTTCACAGTCTGTCTTGTTGCTATGGGAGATGTTGGCTCATTCAGGGACTGATTTTTTTTGTCCTTGGCTGAGATGTCCAATCCATTTGGTTTCAACTAACGAAAAAAAGAGAGTGAGAGAGAGAGCAATTTAGAGAGAACTGGTGATAAATGCTAGAGAAGGGAAATATGTTCTGCATGTACAATGTATGCCCCAAATGCCCCATTATAAATGCAACAAGAAGTGAAAAAGCTGACTGATACTCATTTAATTTATGCTTTTTCTTCTTCTATCCTCCCCCATGTTTCCCTCCGTCAGTCCCCTGCAAAATGTTGATACTGAAGGAAATCTCTCTCAGAGGAAAAGAAGAACAAAACAGGGATCAGTTCCATGCCATGCACAGGAAAAGCATATTTAAAGCTCCATTCGTACTGTGTAAAAATGCTCCTGTAAAAAAAGAACTCAAAATGCTAGGCATAGGAACTTGCCCCCTCCAAACAGTTCTGTAAAGTATGAGGAGGTTGGGTTCTCAGTAGCTAGTGAGAATGAGGGCCATAGGGCTGCATGCCGTCAGTGGTTATTCCAGCTCATCTCAGAGGATCTTCATGGCAGTTTCGTTGGTGAGGAACACAGGTTCTCCTTGTCTTTGCTGCTCTGAACCGCTGCAGACCAAGCTCATTCTCACAGGCTGCACTGAAGTATTTTTTTTTATATATACCTTTATTCTTTCCCTTTACCTCCACTATGCAGCTGTCCCTCAAAAGCTGCTGAGTTTCCTTAGGATCTCAAAAGCCTCTTGCACAGACAAACCTAAATCCACAGCTTTCTGAAATACATGATTGCTCCATTATTGATTTATCAGTCTATCTTCTTCCAGCACCTTTGCCCCAGAGCACTTCTGTGGGTCTGCATCATAAATTCTAAGAGGAATGAATTCAAAGCAGCCACCAGAGCATGCACACAGAAGGTCATTGCCATCCTTAATGTACTAAAATAACTATGTTCAGTCTACAGTCAGCTTATTCACACTCTGATTGTGTATGCCTGGCCCTGTTTCGAAAGGAGAACCATATGAGAGAGGCTCAGTGACATATTTGCAGAGGAAGGAAAGCATGAAAGTCCAGAGGGCTGGTGGGTGTCTGAAGAGAACTGACTCAGAGAGGTAGCTCTGGTAGTCTGTATCTGCAAAAACCATAAGGAGTCCTGTGGCACCCTAGGGCATGTGTACACTAGGAAATTATTTCAAAATAACTACATTTGAAATAATGAATCCTGAAATAACTATTTCAAAATAAGTTTATTCCCCAAGGAAAGCAGGAGTACAGATTTTAAAACAACCAGCCTGTTATTTGAAATAACGGGTTTGGTAGTGTGGACGGGGTTAATCTAATATATAAAGGAGAATGTTTGTATGTTTGTGCTCTAATAACTTGGACACTATAAGACCTATCACAACCAAACTTTCCATGGGGTAACCTTTCCTCCAGGAGAAGGTTTTAAGGTACTGTGGGAGGGTGTGACGGGGGCCCCACTCCTCCCCCCCCCCACGCTAGCTCCGCCGGCGGCAATGTGCCCCCAGGCCGCCACTGTTCTGGGCCTGTGGCGATTATGCAGAGGCGGCGTGCAGAGCATTGCCCTCACGGCACAGGCGCACCTCAGCCGGCGTGCAAACCAGCGGGCACGTGGCACCAGCACGGACGCCAGCGTGGAAAAGGGTGCTGATGGTTAAAACCGGCACCGGCCTAGACATAAGGGGGGGAGAGAGAGAAGGAGGAAGGGGAAGCAGGGTTGGCTCTTTTGCATGCTGCCATCCCCCTTCCCCGCCACCTCCCAAACTGCCAGCCTGTGCCCCACACAGACAGTGTCCCGCTCCTCCCCACCCTTCCCCTGCCACCTCCCTAACTGCCAGCCTGTACCCCACACAGACAGACAATCTGATTTTCTTCCACCACATCTGTCCAAGTACCACCCTATCTAATATATAAAGGAGAATGTTTGTAAGTTTCTGCACTAATAACTTGGACACTATGGGTACATCTAGATTGCATGCCTCTGCCGACAGAGTCATGTAAAATAGGCTACCTGACATAGTCAATGAAGCGGGGATTTAAATATCCCCAGCTTCTTTAAAATAAAAGTGGCCGCCGCAATGTGCCGGCTCAGCTGATCGTCGGCGCAGTGCGCGAGTCAAGATGCGGATTGGTCAACAAGGGAAGCCTATGTCGACTGCACCCTTATGCCTCGTGAAACGAGGGTAGTCTAGACGTACCCTATAAGAGCTACTGCAACCAAACTTTGCATGGGATAACCTTTCATCCAGGAGAAGGTTTTAAGGTACTTTTGGACCTGATCGGGGTCCCGCCCTGCCCCCCGTGGCACCTGCAGCCCCAGGCACGAGCTGGGGCGGCCCTCCTGCATGTAGCCTCCTGGGACTTGCCCCCTCCCGCCTGCGAGGTTACATAACCGACCCTCTTCCCCCCTGCCCTCCGCTGGCACGAGTGCCCCCACCTCCATGCACACAATGGCTTGGGCACCTGTCCTGCCCCCCGTGGAACCTGCAGCCCCGGGCGCGAGCTGGGGCACCCCTCCTGTGTGTAACCTCTCCTCCACCCAGGGTCGCTCCCCACCTGCAACCCCCTCCCCCTCCGGAAACCAAAACCAAAGCCGGCCAGCCTTTCTGTTCAGCTCGCTGGCCATATCCGAGCAGAAGGAATCCGTGTGCCTGCCGCAGCGCAGGGCGGAGGGACCGGGTTAAACCCTCGATGCGTTACACTGCTGTGAAGCCAGCCAGCTACTGTTCATACTGTGAGTGGGGCTCTTCTGTGTCTGGTTCCAGCCTTCGGGGTTAGATGTGAGCTCTGAGCATTGGCTTGCCAAGGCAGGGCATGTGGATCCCTGAGCCAACCTTGCAAAGAGAAGTCCCCTTGCTACTGGCCACATGACTGTGTACTGTTCTCCTGGGGGCTGGCTGATCTGTCTTGGGGGGGAGGAGGGCCCTGCTGCTCTCAGAGGGTCAGGTGTGGGCCAGGAGCCATCAGCCCCCAGGGTCTGTAGCTCTGGGGCTCCCCTGCCTCAGGGTCCCCTCCTTTCCTAAATTTTCTAACTTTTTTTTCCTCCGGTTTCCCGGGCAACGCTGGGTAAGTCCAGCTAGTTTTGAAATAACTCCCTAGTGTAGACCAGGGCTCTAAGACTAACAGATTTATTAGGGCATAAGTTTTTGTGGATAAAATCCATCAGATGGAGTGGAGTTTACAGAGTCCTGGGTATATAGAAGGACAACAAAAGAAAGAAGGAACTTATGTAAATGAAGCTAATCAAGTGGCTCATTCACAGCAATTGATGTGGAAAGGAAGAGACCTGGTTGGAAGGAAAAGGTCCCTCAGTGAAGTAGGAGTTGATTCTAGCTCAGGTTAACACACAGTGATATCTGCCATCAAGAGAAGAGGTCATCCTTTCACTGAATAAAGGGTAAGGAGACTGTCCTTTTAGAATTAAAGTGGAAGCTGCTCTCATAGTTAGAGTGGGTGTGGACATCAGGACCCACGATGGAGCTGAAGAGAAATAGCCATTTCAATCTGGGAAAGTCTCTAGACCATATCCTCAGCTAGTATATAGCCACAGTGACTTGAGTGGAGCTACTGCTGATTCACATCAGAGGACATGTCCTCAGTGGTTCAGTCATGACTGTTTATATGGTCAGGAGGGACATAAAATGGTATTGGCTCCAACACAAGGAAAAAAGGCTCTGCCCAGCCAATACAGACACATTTCACATCAACAAATATTTCCAGTTAATTGGCTGGCACTAAGCACATTTAGAACTGTTGGCACTATTGGCGCTGAAATAGATAAATGGAAAGTGTAGTGCACATGTGAATCTGGATTTGTGTATGAGTAATAGCTCTGGAGTTTATTTTATTCAGATTTTGCCATGATTGAATAAATGGGTACAGTTAGGACTCCATGAACTGTTTGCACAGGATTCCAACTTCATCTGAGATCCAAATGATGAACCTTGGCCTCTCAAAGCTCTGCAGGCGTTGGGTTCACACGGCCTGATCCCTGCACTTCCTCTGAGTAGGCAGGTTCCAGGCCCTGGAGGGGAGATGGGGAGTGACCATACAGTACTCCTCTGAAGATCAGGAGCTCTGCAAAGAGAGGACAAGCCCTCAAACCACCTCCAAGCGAGCATGAGAGAACATCTGTAGGAGAGCGAGAGAGACAGGTGAGTGGGTGTCCCATGTGGGTGTGTCATGTCTGTAGAACCCAAACCCAAATTCTATAGCACAGGCAGCAGCAATATCTGGAGTATAGCATATTTTATCTGGGACTCAGTATTAGAATTTTCTCAGGAATATCCAGGGTATAGCATATTTCATCTGGAATTCTTTCATCTGGGTAAATGAAAGAGAACATTAGATTTAGGGGCTATTAGCTAGCATGTGCACCATGCACAGTAATACATGAATTAATCATAGCAATGCACTGGATTACATAAATGTCACCAAGGGATGGAATAAAGTTTTGGCATTTATTGATGAAAGGCAGCTCTCTGGACTAAGCAAACAAACAGCGGTTTTTCCAAGGCAATGCAAATTATTGAATCAACTACATACTCATACTAAAATTAAAATTCGAAATGGACCAGATTCAGTTACTCTTGATTTACACCAGTGTGATTTCAGTGCAGTCAAGAGAGTTATTTCAGTTTTTCACTGGGGTGTGAGAGAGCAAAAACCAGTCCATTATGAGTATCTCTGATCACTAGCATTATGCACTTCAGTGACATACAGATGTGCACAACAGATCAAAATCTACAGTCCCAAGACTCACACAAGAGTTACTAACACAATAACTAACTTCATCTGGATTCTGCACTGGGGTAATGGATTTATTGCAGGATTAAGACCTAAGTGAGTGCTATGGCAGGATCCCGGCACCCCTCAAGATCAGGTACTAAGATTCCTAAGGATAAAACCCCAAATACAGTCCCTGGGCCCTCTACCAGGGGATTTGGGCCTGATCCAATTCCCATTAAGTTAATAGAATGGCTTCTTCTGATCCCTGTGTGAGATGGAGCAGTCCTGAAGTGAGAAAGTGTGAGCCAAAGCCTCAATGGAGCAAAGTAGGTGAAAGCTGCGCATGGGGAAAGTTGGCAAGATAAGAGCTGCTCCCAGAATCAGTTGGGGGCTTGCCGGGGGAAGATGGTGTGTCATGAGCTGCTCCCAGAGCTGGTTGGGGGTTGCACGGGGGAAGACGGCAAGGCACAAGCTGCTCCCAGAACCAATTGGGGGCTGTGCCGGGGGAAGATGGAGTGGCGTGAGCTGCTCCCAGAGCCGGCTGGGTGTTCTGCCAGGGGACGGCAGCAAGGCGCGAGTTGCTCCCAGAGCTGGCTGGAGGCTATGCCGGGTGGAGGCGGCAGCTGGAGCAAGGCGGTCGTAAAGGCAGGGGGTCGTAAGTCGGGCAGTCGTAAGTCAGGGGTCGCCTGTATATGAAAATGGAGTCTTTTGAGGTTGTTATCCATTTGTTCACAGTGACAGTAGGTTAGGTGGCATCCAGACAGGGAAGAAGGAACAGCCACTGCCACAAGGAGCTGACAAGGACAAACACACTCATATTAGCAGTTATGGCCAACATAAGCAGCATGGCAGCAGTGGGTCTTTGAGAATGATTTAAATATAGAGCTGAGACCATGAATTTTGGAAGAAGGCACAGAAGTGAGTGCATGGGATACTGACAAATGTCACACCAAGGAAGGAACACTGTACAGAAGTTTGATCAGGGAAGGGCAGAGTGAGCTAGACAAGAGGTGATAACAATGATGATTCACATAGGCCTCTAAAATACCAGTCAGGTTACTCTGTGTCAGCCCAAATGGCTAGAGCTGGGATAGGGCCAAGTTCTACCAGTAATGCTGAGACTGAAACAACACTGCTGTTTCAAACTGTTCAACCCATCATTGCCCTAAAATGGCACTTTTTGAAAGTTATGGTCTTTAGAATGATTGTTTATTATAGACTCTAGAGCTGGGCACAAGGGCCTGTCACACAGCCTTGTGTGTTCTCTTTGCTTCTTAGAACAAATCAATTACTCACTGCCACCAACAGAGATTCTTGAATCAGAATTTAGCTAGCCATGTAGTTGATGATGTACAAGGCTAATGCATGAGTTTGCTTCGCTTCAACTGTCGTATATTGGTCTTGTATTTCTGACAATGCTTAGATTTTGGTCAGTAAATCAAGAATAGAGGATGAGCTTCACATAGTGAAAAGCTCATTATCATACGAGGCCCCACTTCTACTAATTAGTCATTCTACTAATAAGGCCATGTTAATTTTACAATGGAAACAAATTATATCAGCATGTCATAGCTGCCAGCCTGGATCACAGCATGGGAACTGATTTTAGCCCAAAGAGTCAGCCAGTTAAATAGTCTGGAGATGGCCTTAGCACCGTGTAACCATTAGAAGCTCAAGTGGATCTGAGTTAGCCTACTCGTCTCACTTTGCATGGATAATGAGGAAAGAAACTGGCATGTAGCATCAGGCCAAAAACTTGTTCCTATAAGAGCATATTAATTGCAAAGATCTATTTTTCCATAGTGCAATAATAATTGGGCAAACTTTGGATCTAAGTCTTTTAGGAAATGTACCTGTGCTTGTTTAGGGAAATATGTGTCTTATAGAAGAAATCCTCTGTAATTATTTGTGATGGAGAGAGAAAAATATCAATGCTAGGGAATGGGAGGAGGAACCCAAGTAGAAACATCGTATAACATTTCACAGGGATGGATCCAAAACTCTACAGAAATGTCCCCTCCAAGCTGTAGTACTGAATAGAGCTTAGGATATGTTCTGTAGGAGTTTTGAACCATCCTACAACATTTTAAAGCAGAGCTTAGTTCTCTCTGAAATGTAATATTGTGATCCCCCCAAAAAAATCCCAGGTGGGTGGGGGACGACTGTTAAATTCCATGTGGGAAGGCAAGGCAATGTTGAATGAGATCAAAGAAAGAAGACAGAAGTGTGCAATGTTGCTTTCTGGAAAATGCCATCTTATTAAGCATTTGAAGTGCCAGCATGATATCTCTGAAGTCTGTTCTACATCGTGATGTCAGTTGTGTTGTCATAGCAACATTTTATATCCTCACTTAAAGGTAAACATGTTGGTTGTCTTTGATCCTATTGATACATACCAGGATGCTGAGCATACAGCCAGGTGCATGGGGAAGAGGGAAAAATGTTCTGTTGTTTCCATCCAAGTTTAGGTTCCTGTCACAGTAGATCTGTATCCATTCGTGGATGGAGGCTGAAGCCAAAGAGCTATTAGCCTGGGGAGAGGGTGACAATAGGCGTGGAGAGGGCAAGGGTGATAGCTGCACCCCAGTCTGAAGGTACAGGTACCGTGTGTGACTCATGTTCACCATCTTCTGAAAGGCCAGACATGGTGAGGGGAGGGCTGAAATTGACATCTGGCTAGAAGAACATGATCTTATTTCTCAGATGTGGGCCATCAGAAACCCCTTTGAAGATCAGATTGCTGCAAAGTGCTCTGTGTGGGGCTGTGGCTGGGGTGGGCACTTGGAAGCTCAAGCGAGTGGTGACTGGCATTGCCCATTTGTAGAATGGGACATCATGAATATTACTCAGATCTGCACTGGCTTGGGATTAGTTTCCTGGTGGAGTAAAAGGTAGTGGTTTTCCTTTATAAAGCCTTTAACGTTCGAGACCTGCTCACTTATGGGACCACCTCTTTTCTGGAACCGACGTGTCACAATTTGCTGTCAGCAAGAAACTTAACATGGAGCTCCTTTGATACAGCAATAGGGAGCTGCTGTGAATGTCCTTGGTTCTGGAGTCCATTTCCCTTCTTGGTCTGTGAGAGCTGGATTTGCTAATCTGGTGGGCATGTGGTAACACCTAACTTTTCTTGCATGCATTTGAGGCTCACAAAAGCCAATGGAAGGACTCCTATTGACCTCAGTGGATTTTGGGGCAGGGACCCCAGTGGATATGGGAGTTAATAGGTGGAGGGTCTAGAGACTGAAGGTTGATTTAAGTGGAATTTTATGGCATGAACTGACTCGATTGGTGAGACTAAGTTTTTTCTGGGAAGGTCCACTGACAAATGTGTTATAGGGATGACTCAAGGTATTGATATTTTCCAACATGACTTAAATTTTAGGAATTGCCTTCAGCTCTGGGTAATCCCAAGAGAAATCAGATAAAATTCTAAAATACTGATTCTGATCTTCACTGCCTGAAGAAAAGTATAGGCACATCAGGTGCAAACACATGAGGACTGACCTGTAAATTCCAATTTCCAGGGATAGTACAGGTATGGCACTGAAACTTGCTTTCCACAAACATCGATATCATTGTGTTTTGCTGGCACAAGTATTCACAGAAAGTGAATGCAGATGCGACCTGAGTATGATCAAAGCAAATTCCTATATAAATACAAGCAAATATTCAAAAATGATTATTTTCAGCATTCATCTATCTCTGCACTTGAGCCTCTGGAATATTTATGATTTGGTACAACTGTACGTGTGAAAGAAGCACTATAGCTCTTACCTGCAGGACTGGACTTAAATTGTTTCATTGCTAAGTTTGGAATGTATATGTGTGAACTTGAATAGTTCAAGTTAAATTATGTCACTATCGATAGAAACTGAAATGAGACATTGGGGAGGCTAGCTCCTCCTTCCCCAAGTAATCATAATGCAGAGAGGTAATTTTCCAGCAGGTTTCACAGAGAAATAAACATCCCACTCCACTTATCACTCATGGGAGCAATGTGTCTAAGGCCTGATCAAATCAAAGCCAGTGAAAAGATTCCAATTGACTTACATGGGTTTTGAATCAAAACCTTGATTTCCAAATACTCCGATGCACATTGGAATGGTAGGAGCCAATGGTGATTACCTAGTCCTTGACATCACTTAGTAGCAGCTGTACTGGTCCCATGCAGGAGGCAGCAGAGGCTTGCTGAGGTGTGATGCGCAACCTAAATGCAGCCACATGTATCAAGCATATTACATAGCTAAGTTGCTGAAGTTTAAGAATCATGGAATCCGAGAGGTTAGAGATGGAAAAAGGTCTGTTCAGTTCTAGCCCATCCTCTTGCCAATGCAGGATTGTTTCCTACTCTGGATTTTCTAGTGCTACACCCAGTGTCACTGGCAATGTGCTACACAGAAGAGCTTTAACCACTTTACTGGAAACTCATTGCCACGGGGTGTATCCATTTTCCCTTCTTCATCTCACCCTCTAAATTCTATTTCATTATGCTAAATAGTTGCTCTTCTTCTATGATGCTTCCAGCCTTCCAATATAACGTATATTATCATATACCTGCCATAGACCTCACTCTGGCAAAGTACTTAAGCATGTGAAATACAAGCTTAAAATAAAGCATACAAATCCATGCAGGGCTTCATTTCTTTGCTAGATTGAGGCCTGAGTCCTTGGCCCTGTGCAGATTGATGTCACTGTAACAGAGAGAAGAATTTGGATCTGAGGCTTTTGAATAAACTGGTTTCTGTTTTGCTAAAGTTGCATTTAAAAAAGTATAGCAGACAAGTTCCGCTATTTTCAGGAATCCATTTGACTGAGGAGTTTCTTCAGGTTTAAAGTTTCATGAATCTTTCTACTTACCCTGTATCAGGATTCTATCCTTCTTTAAAAAACTGTTTTCAGGCTAGCTCTCAAATCCCATGTCATGAAAACACAGGCTAGGCATATGACCTACATTTCCAAAGCAATTTGGGGCATCCCAATATTTCAGTGCTCAGTGTCAGACACCTTTAGAGGGTCTGGTTTTCAGACAGCACAGAGCACTCACCCTCTGAAATTCATCATGCCCCTCTAAGCTGTCTGAAGTTGGGCACCCGAAAATTAACATACCCAAGTTCTTTACACCGCTTTAAAATAGGCAGGGCTATGATTATCCCCTTGGGTACGTCTACACTAGCTCGTTAGTTCGAGCTAGGTAGTCTAATGAGGGCAACCGGAGTTGCAAATGAAGCCCGGGATTTAAATATCCCAGGCTTCATTTGCATCTTCCCGGGCGCCGCCATTTTTAAATCCCCCTTAGTCCGAACTCCGTGCCCGCGGCTACAGGCGGCACGGACGAGGTAGTTCGAATTAAAGATCCTAATTCAAACTACCGTTACCCCTTATTGGGGTAACGGTAGTTCGAATTAGGATCTTTAATTCGAACTACCTCGTCCGTGCCGCCTGTAGCCGCGGGCACGGAGTTCGGACTAAGGGGGATTTAAAAATGGCGGCGCCCGGGAAGATGCAAATGAAGCCCGGGATTTAAATATCCCGGGCTTCATTTGCATCTCCGGTTGCCCTGATTAGACTACCTAGCTCGAACTAACGAGCTAGTGTAGACATACCCTTTGTCCTTTCTCATTTGGCAAATGTTGGGGAGGGCAGGGTTCATGTGTTTGTTTTTTAAATGGCTTGGAGAGGATTTCTCAGTGACAAAAAATTGTCAATGACAGAGAGAATCCATCCTGACTCACTCTGAAACGTCTGCCTTATTTCCAGTCTGAATTTGTCTAGCATCATCTTCCAATCATTGGATCGCATTATACCTGTGACTGCTAGACTGAAGAACCCATTATCAAATATGTGTTCCCCACTTAGGCACTTGTAAGCCTATAACCAAGTCTCCCCATCACTTTCTCTTCATTAACATGGCTTGAATTCCTTGAGCCTAACATTATAAGGCCTGTTTTCTACTCCTTTAATCATTCTCAGGGCTCTTCTCTGAATTGCAGAACAGCTGACTGTTTTACTCTGAGATTTATTCTTAAAATATACCCATCATGTCAGAGCTGCCGCTGTGGGACTGTAAAAGAGAGGCAAAGGCACAACAAAAGGGGGCTAAAAAAGACTGTCGCTTGTGTCATTAAACACGGGAATAATGATGAGAAAGCTGCTGTGTAGATATTCACCGCTGCAAAGATAGTGGCAGCCTATGACTCATTCTGGAATCTGGTGGAAGATAATGAAGTTGGGCTGCAATAGCAAATGGAAGTGAAAAGCCATGTATATGGGCATAGAATGATAAAAACCAGGGATGGGTCAGCCTCACGAGGCAAGCAGGAAATGCAGGTGTGCTGAGCATGACATCATGCGGTCCTTCCTTCTGTGGGCTCCTGCTCATGGTGAGCACTGGCTCATACTGGGGAGCAGCTCTATACTGCCTTAACCCCAGGGAGAGCTCTGAAAGATGACAGTCTACTTTGTGACAGAAATTATGTCACAAACACTGACTCCGTGGATCATTCTGTGGCCATTCATTGCCTCGGAGCACAACATGCGTTCTGGGCATTTCTGTCTTTTGAATAGAAAAGCACTATGCTTTCCGTAATGCCTCACGGCCTCCACATTGCAGCTCACCATTGCCTGAGATTTCACAGAGCTTGCAGAATCCAGCAGAACCATGCATTGCTGCCCAATGAGTGTACTGCATGCCTCCCACAGATGGTATCCAGAAAGCCACCTGCTGCACAATAAACAAATATTTACACTTCAGCAGGGCCTTTCACAAAACCTGAGTGAAGAAGTATTCTAGCTATTTGACAAATCAGGGAACCTGAGGTATTGAGTGCCCCAAATAGAGGCACTTGAAAAGTTGGGCAGGTCTGTGTTTTTACAACGCCAAGCACAATAGAAGCCTGATCCCTGACTGGGGTCCTGGGGAGCTACTGTAATATAAACAATTTATAATCAAGGATGTGCTCAGTTCCGTGCTCCATTAGCCCCAGCAGTCCTGAGTCAGTCCATATTTCTAACACCTAGCCCTAGAGAAACACACCAGGTGGATGTGTCAGTACTTTTTAAATGCCTGTGTCATAGTTTCCTGGTTTACTACAGGAACTTCTGGTTCTATATGATGCAGAAGCTTGATAAAGAAATGCTGAACCTTTTGCCTGTAGGTGGCCGTTTTGAACCCAGTCCAGGCCAGTAGCATCGGAGCATTGTTACTGCTGAATGATTACGAGTGCCCTTTTGATGACAGTGCAGCAACCTGTGAGAAATAAGCCTGAGATTCAGTCTGTTTCCTGGGGGATGAGGATGCTCATCACAGAACCATCAGAAACAATCCAAATTGGTGACCCGATGGGCAGTGTCAGCAGGGGGACCCATAGTTATGAGGGCAGAGCAATGGAGAGAAAACTTACCCTGTCAGCCCAAGATTGTACCAGCTGTACAGAGAAATACAGGACTTGGCTCTCCAGGGCTGTCAGTGCTGAGAGACTTTTTAAAAACAACAAATAGTCTGGCAGCACCTTAAAGACTAACAAAACATGTAGATGGTAGTATGAGCCTTCGTTGGTATAAATAAGGGAAGGCGGGGGGAAAAAGAGGGGGGGAAGTAGTGATTAGATGTTCAAGTTGAAAATTTTTTCTCTTTTTTTTTTTCTTTTCCCCCCTCCTTTTTCCCCCCGCCTTCCCTTATTTATTCTTGGATCTGGGCTTTTAATAATCCAGTCATCTGAAGAAGTGGGTTGTACCCATGAAAGCTCATGATACCATCATGACATACAAGACTAACATGTTTTGTTAGTCTTTAAGGCTAGACTATTCATTGTTTTTGAAATTTTTTTAGGTTACAGACTAACTCGGCTACCCCTCTGAAGTGTTAAGAGAGGCTGATACCAATGGATCTAAGTGCTTGCCTTTGAAACACGTACCTACAAACAGTCTGTTTATCAGCCATTTGGTTGTTAAAGCTCTTGATAGCAAAGAGCTTAAAAGCTTTCACCCCATACACAATCCACCAGTTAGAAGCCATTAGGATAATTGTGTTCTACTTTCTCTCCCCTCCCCATTCCCAGATTGCAGTGTGCGCTGTCTCTTAGATTTATTTATTCTGTTACCCATTTGAATGAGGTTTCTTTCCGGAGCCCCAAGAAGGCAACAATGCAAACCCACTGACTTTGGGAAGAAAATATCCAAGGGAATTTCCTTCTTGTCATTTATGAGAGTAAGCAGGGGGTTGGTTTGTAAATTCTCTGCCACATAGTGCACTTTATGCAACTCAAAAGCTCCCCCGCCCTGAGCCCCTGGTTATACTCAGGGCCACATGAAAGCAGAGAGAAGTCTGATGGTCACATGGAAAGATGACGAGAGGGAACTGAGAATCAAATAGAGAGCAAGGTGTACTGCTGGGAAATCATCAAGGAATGTGCTCTGCTAGAATAGCTTTACAGGGTAACTTCTGATTCACTCGCACTAGCTCTGCTTTGTCTTCCTTTCCATCAAACCAGATGTGGAAATCTACAGTCATCAGCACTAACCCCCTATCCCCCACTCCCCAGTTGTTGAATCCATTTTTGGCCCTTCAGTCTACTCCAGTCAGTTCAATAAATGGCCACAGCACAGAAAGTGAGACTTAGAAATATTGTTGGGATTCAACAAAAGGGACCTATCCATATGAAAAGCCTTGGGCCTTTCCCCCAGCTCCAGTGAATGTCCATACTGGTCTCGTACATTTCACACCAATGAGAAATGAAGCACATGTCCTGCTTGAGTGAATCAGAAGTTACCATGTAAAATGGGGTTTTCAAAAGCACCTGTGTGATTGAGGAATGCAAGCTCCATTGGAAGGCAATGGGACTTGGGCTTGTAAGTCAGCCAGGCTCTTTGGAAAATCTGAATATAAATAGTAACTACCGTTCTGCACATGAGAGCCAAAGGCTCCTGTGAAGTAAATATTATTCCTAACCTAGTCACCCTTCAGAGCAAATTCCCCTAAGAGACCTCCATTTCTTCTTTTAGATAGTTTTCAAGTACTCACTCTCTCCTTCCAGAGGCCTCTCATGCCTTTCATGGGTTTGTGCTCCTCTCTCTTCATTCTTTGTTTGCAGCTTCCTGGGTAGCTCTCTTTTCTTTCAGGTTCTCCCTCTCTTCCTCCTTCAGGGACTCTTTCTTCATACCTCCTTCAGTTCCCACAGTGAATCTGGACCCTAGCACCCTTCTTTCCACTGCCATGCAGATGTTTTATATCCCAAAGACACTCCACTTCCTTGCTTCCTTCTGGATACTTTCTTTGGTACACTTATTTCACACGGAGTGGGCATAATTTCATTCTCACTTAGCTGCTGGAAACTGGTGAGAGCTAATCTTGTGACCTGAAATCTGATAGATTGGTGATTGACAAGGAAGTGGGGTGTCATTCAAATTCCCAGCATCAACGACAGCATTAATAAGAGTTCACATCTCAAAAAACTCTATCAAGAAACAGATCTTACTCAGTATGTGACTGGGTTCAGAATTTTCCAGCATAGATTTATTCTTTATCCTTGTTCTGAACATTTTGGGACTGCTCCATACGCTCTGTGAGTCAATTCGTCCAATAGCTATTTCAGATCATTACAAACTGCTCTGTAATATGTAAATACATATCTGTTATTAACTGAATTTATTTTCATTAGCGTGTTCAAACATTTCCAAATACAGCTGACTCACTCTGTTTAATCATTTTAAGAGCGACAATATTCATTTTTTAAATGCTCTAAATAACATGCATATTATTTTAATGTCTCCAGAAAATATTTAGTGAAGCAACCCTGATCTTTACTAGTTCTCTCATGAATAACTTTCATAACAGCCTAAAATTTAGAGGTTTTATGGGGAGGGACCTCATTTAATATGACAACATTTATTTGGCACTTAGAGTATTTATAGAATCATAGAATCATAGAACCATAGAGCTGGAAGAAACCTCAGAAGGTCATCAAGTCCAGCCCCCTGCCCAAGGCAGGACCAATCCCAACTAAATCAACCCAGCCAGGGCTTTGTCAAGCTGAGACTTAAACACCTCTAGGGATGGAGACTCCAGTGCTTCCCTACGTAACCCATTCCAGTGCTTTACCACTATCCTAGTGAAATAGTTTTTCCTAATATACAACCTGGACCTCTCCCACTGTAACTTGAGACCATTGCTCCTTGTTCTGCCATCTGTCACTACTGAGAACAGATTTTCTCCATCCTCTTTGGAACCCCCCTTAGGAAGTTGAAGGCTGCTATCAAATCCCCCCTCACTCTTCGCTTCTGCAGACTAAACAGACCCAACTCCCTCAGCCTCTCCTCGTAGGTCATATGCTCCAGCCCCCTAATCATTTTGGTCGCCCTCCACTGGACCCTCTCCAATGCGTCCACATCCTTTTTGTAGTGGGAGGCCCAGAACTGGACACAATACTCCAGATGTGGCCTCACCAGAGCCGAATAAAGGGGAATAATCACATCTCTGGATCTGCTGGCAATGCTCCTCTTAATGCAACCTAATATGCCATTAGCCTTCTTGGCTACAAGGGCACACTGTTGACTCATATCCAGCTTCTCATCCACTGTAACCCCCAGGTCCTTTTCTGCGGAACTACTACTTAGCTGGTTGGTCCCCAGCCTGTAACAATGCTTGGGATTCTTCCGTCCCAAGTGCAGGACTCTGCACTTGTCCTTGTTGAACCTCAGATTTCTTGTGGCCCAATCCTCCAATTTGTCTAAGTCACTCTGGACCCTATCTCTGCCCTCAAGCGTATCTACCTCTCCCCCTAGCTTAGTGTCATCTGCAAAGTTGCTGAGGGTGCAATCCAGCCCCTCATCCAGGTCATTAATAAAGATGTTGAACAAAACCGGTCCTAGAACCGAACCGTGAGGCACTCCACTAGAAACTGACCGCCATCCTGACATCGAGCTGTTGATCACTACCCACTGGGCCCAGCCTTCTAGCCATCTTTCTATCCATCTTACCGTCCATTTATCCAATCCACATTCCCTTCACTTGCTGGCAAGAATATTGTGGGAGACTGTATCAAAAGCCTTGCTAAAGTCAAGGTATATCACATCCACTTACTTCCCATGTCCACAGAGCCAGTTACCTCATCATAGAAGCTAATCAGATTGGTCAGGCACGACTTGCCCTTCATGAATCTATGCTGACTATTCCTGATCACTTTCCTCTCTTCCAAGTGCCTCAAAATGGATTCCTTAAGGATCCCTTCCATGATTTTTTCAGGAACCGAGGTAAGACTGACCGGCCTATAGCTCCCTGGATCGTTCTTCTTCCATTTTTTGAAGATGGGCACTCCATTTGCCTTTCTCCAATCATCCGGGATCTCTCCCGATCTCCACAACTTTTCAAAGATAATGGCCAAAGGCTCCTCAATGACATTTGCCAACTCCCTCAGTACCCTCGGATGCATTAAGTCCGGACACATGGATTTGTGTACATTTAGCTTTTCTAAATAGTTCCTAACCTATTCTTTACTCACCAAGGGCTGTCCATCTTCATCCCATCTTGCGTCACTTAGCGCATTAGTCTGGGAGTGGACCTTGTCCGTGAATACAGAGGCAAAGAAAGCATTGAGTACTTCAGCTTTCCCCACATCATCTGTCAGTAGGTTACCTCCTTCATCCAGTAGGGGCCCCACACCCTCTCAGATCACCTTCTTCTTGTTAACATGCCTGTAGAAACCTTTCTTGTTATCCTTCACATCCTTTGCCAGTCACAATTCTAGTTGCGCTTTCGCCTTCCTGATAACCCCCTGGCATTCTCGAGCTATATATTTATACCCCTCCCTGGTCATTTGTCCAAGTTTCCACTTTTTGTAAGCTTCCTTTTTGTGCTTAAGTTCACCAAGGACTTTCCCTGTAAGCCAATCCGGTCTCCTGCCATGTTTGCCTCTCTTGCTACGCATCGGGATGGTTTCTTTCTGTGCCTTCAATAAGGCTTCTTTAAAATACTGCCAGCTCTCCTGGACTCCTTTCCCCTTCATGTTAGCATCCCAGGGGATTCTGCCCATCAGGTCTCTGAGGGAGTCAAAGTCTGCTTTTCTAAAGTCCAAGGTATTTTACTACTCTCTTTTCTTCTTTTGGTCAGGATCCTGAAATCTACCATCTCATGATCACTGCTTCCGAGGTTGTCACCCACCACTACTTCCCCTATTAGTTCCTCCCTGTTTGTGAGCAGAAGGTCAAGTGGCGCACGGCCCCTGGTCAGATCCTTCAGCACTTGTACCAAGAAGTTATCCCCAACATTCTCCCAAAACTTCCTGGATTGCCTGTGTACTGCTGTATTGGTCTCCCAACAGATGTCAGGGTGATTAGCTTATTTCAGCTTTCGCCCTGCTGAGTAGATGTGCTCTCAGTGGGCTGCAGGACTGTCATAACCAAGACGGTCTCCTAGGATAGGGTAGTTTTGCTGTGTATGCACACCTAGAATTTGTGGGGTGTGCCAATTGAACTGTAGCACCACTTTGACTGAATGCAGAGGGAGCACATGACTCTCGCAGTCAATGTTGTGTGCCCTTGCTCTAGGTGTGTGTCACTTTAGTAATGCTGGTAGGAAAAAAATTACACAGATGGAAATCAGCAGAATCTGGCAATGCTGCTTGTGGGCAACAGTGAACAAAATGTGTTATGGGCCACATATAGAACCCAGAGCCATGCAGCCCATGGGCTGCAGATTGCCTACCACTGCCTTATGTTATTTTTATCCCCCATAAATCTGCTCTTACCCCATTTTTGTTACTCATTATTTGATATAGAAAATACTAGATCACCAAATTAAAGATACCAGGTAATGATACTAATGTTAACTGTTTCCAGGCTGCAATACCTCTCTCCTTCCTAAGTTCATACATACTCAGCAGCCTTCCTTAAACCCTGTCTGGAAAATGCCAGCACTGTACAAGTTATGGTAATGAATTCCATGCTGCATTTCAAGCATCTGAGGTCATGTACTACATCCCTGCTTGAGTCACCCAGCGAAAGGCTCTCTTTGACCAGAGCAGGGTCAGAGTGACACATGGGTCAGAGTGAATCTCTGACTCGGTGAGATTAGATTCATTAAATTGGTGTGCTTGCTGCCTGCTTACTCCACTTGGTTTATGGAGTCTCCTGTTGGGCCTTGCCTGGAAATCTGAATGTTGGCTGATTCCACCATAAGTTTGAGATGAGCCCAGACAGGGTAAAGAGGCTGAAATGAAAATGTTCTTTTGTGGCCTGGACACAAGAAGACTCAGCCTTCCATAGATGAGATTCTGCAGAGTTGATGAACCAGGAGACTGCAAAAATAGGCTTGTATTTCCAGCCAATACTCTGTCCTTCAGCATTCAGAAATCATGCCATTGCACACACTGCAGCCAAGCACCAGTCTGCCCTGCTGCTCTGTTAGAGAAATAGCAGCTGCTCGCTACATGCTCCCTCCATCCAGCTGAGAGCTTTCACACCTTAGAGTTCAAATCCCTGATCCCTGACCCACAGTGCAGACTTTTTCACCCTGTTAAGGAATGTGCTCTCTTGCTTGCATGACCAGATGTCCTGATTTTATATGGGCAGTCCTGATACTGGGAGCTTGTACAGGTGCCTATTAGCCCCCACCCAATCATGATTTTCTGTACTTGCTATCAAGCCATCCTCTCAGTGGAAAGGAGATGCAGAATGACTCAGGTTGTATCTATATGTATTGGACACCTCAGGGGAATACATAACATAAGGCACCATACAGTAATACAGGTCAGTGAGATACCACAGAGGTAAACCTCCTCTGCTGCCCAGTTTCTGTCCCAAAGCATGCGGCTTTCTAGCCCTTGTAATAAATGCTATTCTTATTCAGATATGTCTGATCAGGTTTTAAACACATCACACGAATTGTGCCTCTTTCAGATCTTGTGACAATGAGTTTCCAGCCTGGAAGACACTGTACATTTGCAGGAAGTCAGTGATGGTCAAACATTTGGAGAGAACAAAGAACCAACAGCAACTCTTTTTAAAATTATTTATTTAGGATCTTGTAGAGAAGGTGACCTCAAGGTGTCCTGGCACATGAAGCTAGATGAGTCAAACTCGAGGCATCTGTCATGGGGTGACCTTGCCTGCCCCCTCCGGAGGATGGGGGTAGGACCCCGTGTCTCTGTGTATAGTCATGGGTTCGCCCTTTAACCCAGGGCCCACTGACCCAAGTCGCTATACACAGCTGGCGACTGTCCCTTTAACACAGGCCCCACTGACCCAAACCTCTATAGTCACTGGTCAGCCCTTTAAGGCAGGGCCTGCTGGCCCGAGTCTCTACACAAAGCTGGTGTTTGGTCCTTTAACACAGGGCTCACCAGCTCGAGTCTCTATTCCCAGACACTGGTTGGCCCAGACACTGGTTGGGCTGATGGGCCTGCGATGGCAAGTCGCTGGGGGGCGGCACCTCTGGTAGGGGGACCCGGGCCTACCCTACTCCACCGCATCCCAGCTCAGGGCCCTGTGAGTGGCAGGACGGCCCACCACTCCCTCGGCGGGGAATCCGTTCGAAATGCACCAAGGTTCCCGGGGTAGGAGAGGCTGCTCCTGCACCCTCCCTGGGCCACTTCCTACCTGGTCCGACAGGGTATCTTCCCACGTTCCCGCAGGGTCCTCTAATTCCCCAGGGGCTGTTCCTCCCATGTAGGCAGCAGTGGAGACGTCCCAACTCACACGAGCGGCTCTGCTGTCTCCCCTCCGGGCGACTGGCTCGTGCTGGGCAGGAGCTCCCCTCCTCCAGCAGTCAGCTGAGATTGAGCTAACTCCACAGGCTTTTATAGCTGGGCTACAAACTGAGCATGCCCAGCAGAGTCGTGGGGGCAGGGCTCCTTTAGACAGGGTAACCTGGCTAACCCTGTGAGTTCAGTGCAGGGCTCCCTTGACCCGTCACAGCATCTAATACAAAAAAGATAAATATGTATTATTTTGACTCATGAATTGAAGAAATAATGACTTGCACTTCTATAGCGCCTTCAGCAGAGGCTGCTGAATTGCTTTTGATTCAATGAATTAAACCTCTCTCAGGATTACAAAATTGTCTTCTTTCTGGTCTCTGAGGTCTCCGCTCCTTATGCCTTGGGTGTTTTCAATTTTCCTGGTGGGATGTCTCATTCCTTCCATTGGGACCTGCATATACTACTGCCCGTATATCAACTGTGTCTTACTGAACAGATCCATCTTCTTTTTGGCACCTGCTTGATACTCCCTTTGGCAATCTGCAACTCATGATATTGGTTACCAGACTTCTTAAAACTAAGTATTTTTATTCAGTCTTGGAACAAAGCAGCAGATGAAAATCTACACGCACTTTTAGTCTCATCTAATCATATGCTTCAGCACAAGCTACAAGTTCAGTTACAGGAACAGACTATAACCAACTTACTGTACTTTCCTTAGCAAACCCAACTCCTCCTATGGGACCCTCAGTCTGGCTGACCAACTCTTAGGAAAGGGCTGCTCTTTCTTGCCCTATCCTCGGCTAGTCAGGGGAAATACCTCTTAGAGCATAAGAACATAAGAACGGCCATACTGGGTCAGACCAAAGGTCCATCCAGGCCAGTACCTTGTCTGCCGACAGTGACCAATGCCAGGTGTCCCAGAGGGAGTGAACTGAACAGGTACTGGATCTCTCTCCTGCCATCCATCTCTACCCTCTGACAAACAGAGGCTAGGGACACCATTCCTTACCCATACTGGCTAATAGCCATTAATGGACTTAACCTCCATGAATTTATCTAGTTCTCTTTTAAACCCAGTTATAGTCCTAGCCTTCACAGCCTCCTCAGGCAAGGAGTTCCACAGATTGACTATGCACTGTGTGAAGAACTTCCTTTTATTTGTTTTAAACCTGCTGCCCATTAATTTCATTTGGTGGCCCCTAGTTCTTATATTATGGGAACAAGTAAATAACTTCTTATCTGTAGTATAACTACACCTTGCTAGTGGCAGATCCAGACATTATTAAAGCACATCCCCACACCCGTAGGAGCCTCTCAACACTCCCGATGGGAAAGGGATGTGCTTAGAAATGATTGCGGCACGGAGACATTGAATTACCTGTGCCCATAATTGCCAAGCAGTGTAGAAACCCAAATAAAAAACTGTGATCATGTGCTTAAGTGGAGATATTTTTGCTTTGAGGGAGGTGATGGAGGAATTCAGATAGAGGGACATACCCACTTAGTGCTAAGGGCGTGGTTACTGACAGGAGATTGTGGGTGAAAGTCTGGCTTCATGAAGGTTAGTCTAAGTTTTGCTGTTGACTTCAGTGGAATCCTAGAGATGGGAGAGATGGAAGGCAATCAGTTTCCAGAGTGAAATTCCAAATGTCATTAGCTATTTTCCCAAGGAAGGAATAATGACACAGATTCTTCAGTCACGTATACAAACCCCAAAGATCTACTGGGAAATGGTATCATTTTGCAGGATGGTGATATTTAACCTTGTGGTTAAGATACATACAGGAATAGCAGAAAAACAGGAGATAATCTGTCTGCGTGTCTGGTTTAGTTTCATTAATAGACAGTCTCTCCAGGCTCCGAGGTGCCTCATTCTTTCATACTGGAGATCTGCAACTTCAGCTCTTCTCTCTAGAATCACTCTAGGCAATGTAGCATATTCTTCCAAGCTGTCAAAACCTACTCGGTAGCTGACACTGAGAGCGTGTTACAGCCAGAGTGAATCTCATCCACAGGGGCTAAATACTGTGTTCCAGATGAGCACAAATTCCTCCTTTTTGCTGTGATCTTTATGTTTCAGGTCAGCAAGAGTCTTTGGCTTGGAGGCATTTTTTATTTGGTGACATGAAGGATGTTGGAGGGTGCTATTCCTTAAAAAGCAGCAGTCAGCCATTTATAAGTAATAGCACATTCTTCAATGGAAGGAGCACAAAGTCTCATCCCATTCACTTTGGTCTTACACCAGTCTGACTCTGCATTAACTCAGTGGAATTATTCCCATGTTGGTGAGAGGAGAATCAGGCCATGTGCATATGTCAGATCAGAGAGGGAAAATCTTGTTTTAAATAATGTGTGTTCCATCCTGCGAGAACAGCCCCGCCAGTTGTGGCTTGTCGCTAGCACAGGGCAGTAAATATAAGTTGATGGGGGTTTTAAAATTTTTACATGTCGGGTTTTTTTTAATACATATGCAGTATTATAGTTCAATGTATCCAGTGCAATGTATTGAACTGAATGTGTTCTACAAACATACACACAAGACAAGATGTTAAGTGTGGGCACAGCAAAACAGAATGAGGGAATGCTCTCATGGGGAATAAAAAAGGAATTTACAAATTACAGGAACAAATGAATAGGAGAAAGAAAATAAGCCCATTAATAAATAAGATGAGGGCTGGAAACAAAACTGATTCTAACATAGTTGGGCACTGGGGAAATGAAAGAGATTTGGACAATTTAGGCCATATTCTTCTTTGGGCTTACACTGGTGAACAATTGGGGATACTTGCTCTGCCCTTTACAATGTTCTAGTTCTGGGGTAGAAAATTACAGCTCCCCAGAATGAAACATGGCTATTACAGAGGCTGTGAATCCCGAAAGCATGCTACATCCCAGTGCACGCCCTGGGAGTGAGCATCCTCTGCTGGATGGTGCCTAATGGTACTATCACATCCTTGTGAAAAGAGATAGAGATGTAGCCGTGTTAGTCTGGTCTTGCTGAAACAAAAGACAGGACTATGCAGCACTTTAAAGACTAACAGGATGGTTTATTAGGTGATGAGCTTTCGTGGGCCAGACCCACTTATCTGAGGAAGTGGGTCTGGCCCACGAAAGCTCATCACCTAATAAACCATCCTGTTAGTCTTTAAAGTGCTGCATAGTCCTGTCTTTTGTGAAAAGAGAGATTGATAGAAAGCAAGGACGGAAATAGTTGGAAAAATCATCATCTTCTACAAATCAGGCAGCCCCACTGATAAAGCACCCAAAGGGGATTCACTTGTGAAACTAGCTTATTTAATTTTGAAAATTCATGGGGAGCTACAGAAGTAGCAGAAGTTTAGGGCACACAAATACAATACCCAATCTTCAAAAAAGACACTGGTTCTTGAGCCACTGTCTGGTAAGGCTGATTTCACTCTACCAGAGCTGGTCTTAGGGGTGAGTGAGCTGGGTGGTCGCCCGGGGCCGCCATTTTTAAGGGGCCACTGATAGAGCCGGTCTTAGGGGTGGGCCGTGGCCACATTTCGGCCCGATCTCCCAAATCCTCCCCCCAGGTTTCCCTGGGTACTCCCTGACCCTTTTGACAAATTTTCCACAGCATTTTTTTTTGGTCCGGTATTTTTTTTAACCATCTGGCAACCCTATGGGCGAGCCGGGTGGTCACCTAGGGCCGCCAATTGGTTAGGACCGGCCCTGCACTCCACACATTCAAGTAGCAAAGCAGAGAAAATATCAAACCTTACGCTAGCAGGGTAAATGTGAATCCGACCTTCTCTCTTTTCCTCTGTTTGGTATCTTCCCTGTATGTACATAAGAATGTCCACAATGGGTGAGACTAATGGTCTGTCTCACCCAGTTTCCTGTGTTCTGACAATGGTCAGTGCAAGATACCTCCGAGGGATTGAATAGAACAGGGCAATTATCAGGTTCTGTTATCCAGTTCCAGATTCTGACAGTGACTTAGGGACATCTAGAGCATGGGGTTGCATCCCTGAAAACCTTGACTAATGACTATTCATGGCGCTATCTTTTATAAACTTAGCTAATTTGGTTTGGAACCTTGTCAAAGTCTTTCTGAAAGTCTAAGTACACTATATCAACAGGGTCACTGTTGTCCCATGCTTGTCGATACCACTCTATTAGAATTAGTTGAGGGTCCAGCTCATCTGAAGTCAAGTTCATCTGAAGGGATGGGGTTTTGTTAGTCTCTAAGGTGCCACAGGACTGCACATTGATTAAGTTCCAGACTAACATGGCTCTCTCGCTAGACTTTTAAAGTGTTAAGTTAGCCTTAGCAGTTGAAAGGCCAGTCTTATCAACTTCAGTTACTGTAACATCTGACATGCAGCGTTTGTTACTGGAGGATGGTTGCTATTCAAAGGTTTTTCATTTTATTCAAACGCATGATTACTGGAAAGATAGTTTTAAGAATTACAATGGATTAAAAGCCAACTGCAGGCTGGAGTTGTGTATGGACTGAAAAGGCAAAAATAAGTTTCCAGAAAACAAATTAAAGAAACAAAATCTTGGGAAACAGATATGTTGAACAATTAGTAATGGGCTACAAAGCCTCTTACTTCTAAGGTCTGTAGCTTAAATGTATCCCAGCAACTGTAAGTCACTATCATCTGTTGACCCAAGCAAAGTGAGGTCATTTTCTAGTGGGAAGGTATGTACATCACAAATGTGGTCTTCATTGGCAATTCCAGCAGAAGTACCAAGGACTTAGGGAACCTCTAGGACCGTGGTCACCAACCCGTCGATTGCGATCAACTGGTCGATCATGAGGTCCAACCAATTGATCACGAGGCATTTGGGGCCCCCCCATTTCCCCCTACCCCCAAGAAGCCCCACTACCTACCTCCAGCAACAATGAAGGTAGCACCGGCTTCCCGTGGTGTGGACGGAAGTCCCACAGCTGCGCGCCACTTCCGGGGTTTCAGGACGTGCAATGGCTGCTCCCCCTCCCCCAAATAGCCAGCGCTGTACCTGAAAGGCCAGGTCTGTGGCGTGCCAGGGACGTCCTTCCCCTGTGTGGGGGAGGGGGTAGGAGTCCCCGGAGGAGGCGCGCGCCAGGACGTCCTTCCCTTGCGGGCGGGGGGAAGGGGTAGGAGTCCACAGAGGAGATGCGCGTGGATTTCCCTCCTCTGCGAGGGGTGGTGGGGGTAGGAGTCCCAGAAGGAGGCACATGCCCCAGCACCCACTGGCACCCTGTCCCTGCCCCAGCACCCACTAGCACCCTTCCCCAGTACCACGTCCCCTGCTTCCACCAGCATAGTTGGGGCCACATTAGGGAGGCTTGGGGGGTTTTGGAGGGGGGGGGGTTTGCATCTCACTTGTGTGGCCCCATCTGACTTTTCTGTGGGTCAGTGACCCCTGACTCAAAACAGGTTCCCTGCCCTTCTCATAAATAAAGACAATGCTGAAACTTTTTGTGTTTTACATAATATTTTATTTAAAAATGAAGCCTGGTCAACAAACTCCCAATTGGGGCCAGGCCCCCATCTGGCTGCAGCATCATAATACTCCTGTGCAGCCCCCGACCCCAAATTTGAGCCTATCATACACTGGAACCCCCTGTCCTGAGCCTCTCTTATCCCCAAACTCCTGCACCCCCACATCCTCAGTCTTCTGCCATGACACTCCTGCACCATCCACACACTGCGAATCTGTGTCCTGAGCCCATCATATTCCCAACCTCCATGCCCTGAGCCCCTCACACACCCCAACCCAAACTCCTGCACCCTCACATCCACAAGCCTGTGGCTTGCTCAACACTCCAACCCTCCACCAGACACCAACACTCCCCAGCCTGGAGCCCCCTCTCCGAGCCAGCATCCCCTTCTCTACCTCCTCCTGCATCCAAATTCCCTCCCAGAGCTTTCACCTCTCACCCTTTCCCACACCCAAATCACTCATTCCCACCCCAGAACCCACACATCCTGTCTCAACCCAGTGAGCGTACGGCTAGACTACAAGAGTTTTTCCCGGAAAAACTCTTCCACGTCCAGGGATGCATTTGTTCTTCCACTTTTTTTAGCGGAAGAGCAAACATGCTCTTTTGGCAACCCCGTATTCCTCATTCCATGAGGAATAAGGGGGCTTCCGAAAGAAGGGTTTTTTCTGACATTTGGCCCAGTCTAGACAGGCCAAATGTTGGAAAAACCTCTTCCTACAGAAGAATCGATAAAAAAGTGGCAGTGTAGCCGTACCCTGAGAGTGTAGAAGGGTTGGGGATAGCAAGTGATGGAGAGGAGGAGAACAGAGAGGGCGGGGCTTCAATGAAGGGTTGGGGCTTTGGGGGAAGGATGGGGTAGATCTGGCTTGTTCTGATATTTAAAAAGCGATCTTGGGTGTAAAAAGGTTGGAGACCACTGGTCTAGGAATCCAGTTGAGGCATGTTGGTGGGACATTTCTGCCCCATGCTTTACCTGATGGCTTCAAACTTGTGTCAACAAGCCACTTTTTACCAAAATTAAATTCATTCAACATGCTGTCTTTCTTTTTCCATGCCAGACACTCTTTTCCTTCTTCTTCTCTTGCCACTAAGGGCAATAGATTGATCTAAGTTGGGTTGAGTCATCTCCATATGCACCCCAAAAGTATTCATGATGGCAGCTGCAACGTAAGACAACATTCTCACCTCACTGAGGATAGGTGGCACTAACACTATCATTTCTGCTGCACATGGAGAGGAGCAGGAATTGCAGGATGCCAAGGATATATGTTGATTCGGTGCATTTACCAATGCATTTCCACTGGCAAAGCTGCTATAAGACCTAGCCACAAGATTCAGATTCATTTTGTCAGCCATGCCAGCCTACAGTAGACCTCTGTTGTATCAATATCTAACTCTTTCCCGCAGAGCAGGGATTTCAAGCTATTTGTGCCGCTACACATTCCCCAGGGGACTATGTCATCTGAACTTCAACCTGATCCCATCAACAGAACCCAAGAAGTGAACTGTGCATTCATGTGTTCAAAATGAATGGGATCAACCCAAAACGTGCATGAGAGGAGGGCTAGTAGGGCACATCTGCTCATAAAAATAATTCATGTAGTCCAAAAGTCTCCACCACTAGCCTCATTTTCATCCTTGATCGTCAGGGCCACTTTGCAGGGGTAGGAAATGTTCTGCTTTGCTGTTTCATGAAGTTTAAGCTGCTTGTCGGTGCTTAGCTCCAGCCCCCAAATATATTTGTCTAAACCCATCTGAGGATCCTGAGGATTAAGGAAATGGACAAGCCCCTCCTGCCATATCCCCTTTATTGTCCTTCCCTCTCCTTTCCCTTCACGCAGAATATAAGGAGGAGGTCTAATGGGGCAGAATGAGGGGACAGCTTCTTCACCTTGCTCATTTGACTTTTCCTGAAACTCAAGCTGTTCCCAGGAATTTATTCTGACTTTGATGAGTATTTAGTGACAAGGACCCAAACCAAGGTCAGCCCTGAATCCAGTACGAACTCTTGCCTTCTGCCAGCCAAATTCCAGCTTGATGTCAACAACTATTATCCCCACAAGCCCTCACTAGCTGTGCGATAGATGCAGCTGGTGCCAGCATGTCCATTATAAATCCTCATTTACAAGGGCGTCAGGTTAGTGCCTCATTGGGAAAAAATGAGTTCTAGCTTGCAAATGCATGTGCCAGTCCTCAGTTGGGGAAGATACATTTCCTTTTAAGCAAATGTATTATTACTAGTTCACATCCTCCCCTGCTTATGAGGGGCCAGAAGCTGTAACTATCAGCTGGCTACTCTGATCACTGGGAATGAAGTTTAACAGTGTCAGTGATGTTCCTAGTGGATAAATTGCACTTGGCTCCTTCCTTGGCAGTTTCAGCAAAAGCTGAAGATTGAATGGGCTGGGGAGACTCTGCTCTTTTGGCTTCTAGATCTGGATTGATTCCATCCATGTTGTGTGTGAAACACTTTGACAGGCAGTGCAAGGAAGCTTGCTCAGTGGCTTACCCAAACTTTCAGATAGCCTAGACAATGCCTCTCCCTAATTTGCCATTCAACCTGACTGACTGGCATTTGTGGTTTCCTTTAGTCTTCAGGGGATGGGATAATTGTTGGAGGCCCAAATGCTTATACCCTCCATACCTTCCCATTGTGAGCACCAGGGAGTGCCATTTCAGATTTGGCTGGGCAGCTCAAAAACTCAATAATAATGAGGGAGTCAATTATCTCCATATTGACTGAGTACACATCACCTCAGGATGGGATGCAGAGATAAAGTTTGACACCTTACATGACTGCTTCTAGGAACAGCTGGTTCTGGAACCCACAAGGGGAGAGACAATTCTTGATTTAGTCCTAATTGGATCATAGAATCTGGTCCAAGAGGTGAATATAGCTAGACCATTTGGAAATAGTGACCATAATATGATAAAATGTAACATCCTTGTGGCAGAAGAAACACCACAGCAGACCAGCACTGTAGCATTCATTTCAGAAAATGAGAAGGTTAGTGTCGTGAGACGATCCTTCCTTCCCCCTCCCCGGGGGAGTAGGGTCCTGCACAACCAGACCCCTATCTGACCCTGCAGCACGCCCTGCATAACCGGTAAACCACCGGTAGTCTGGCCCCTCCCTTTGGGGCTGGATGGCCTGATCGCCAGAGGCAATAAAACAAAGTCAATCACTGGCCCTTTAAGGCAGGGCTGGACAGCCCAATGGTGAGAGGCACGGGGGACCTGGGCCCACTCTACTCCACTGGGTCCCAGCCCAGGGCCCTGTGAGTGGCAGAACGGTCCACCGCTCCCTTGGCGTGGAATCCAACCGAAACACACTGAGGATCTTTGGGTGGGAAAGGCCACTCCTGCACCCACCCTGGGCCACTTCCTACCTGATCCAATGGGCCGACTTCCCACGTGATAGCTGGGGCTTCTGACTCTTTGGGAGCCGCACTTCCTTGGTGATCTGCCATGGTTACGTCCCGCCTGGCATCAGAGCCTCTGCTGCTCTCCTCTCAGGCGGCTGGCAGCTGCTGCTCAGGAGTTCCCACCTGAGGTCCTTCTCCGCCTGCCAACCCAGACCGAGCCTCCCTCCTGGCTTTTATATCTGGGCTGCAGTCTGAGCATGCCCAGCAGGGTTGCGGGGGCAGGGCTTCTTCAACCAGGTGAGCCTGATTAGGCTCAGCTTTCACAGTGCGGGGCTGGTACACCCCGGCACAATTAATTAAACAAATTAAAAGGTACAGTGCCAAAAGTGAAATCCTTGCAAGATGCATGAAAGCTTTTCAGACACCGTAGTAAAAGCTTAACTTAAATGTATACATTAGAAGCAGGAAGCCTGCTAAACAATGAGTGGGGCCACTGTATGATCGAGATGCTAAAGGAGCACTCCAGGACAATAAGGCCACTGTGGAGAAACTAAATTAATTCTTTGCATTGGTCTGAGCCATTCTTTTTAAGTGATAAATCTGAAGAATTATCCCAGATTGAGGTGTCATCAGAGGAGCTTTTGGTATAAGTTATAAACTAAACAGTAATAAGGACCAGATGGCATTCAGCCAAGAGTTCGGAAAGGACTAAAATGTGAAATGCAGAACTACTAACTATGGTTTGTAACCTGTCTTTAAATTAGGGGTGGGGAATAGCTTCCCTTGATCTGGCCTACAAGACTTGGGGCTCTCCCCCTTGCAGTGGGGCCTGCCAGTGCTGGTATATGGGCACCGAGCTGGTTTCCTGCTGTTGGAAAGAGGAGTAAGGTAGTTCGAATTAAGAGTGTTAATTCAAACTACTTAGCCCGTGCCGCGTGTAGCCGCGGGCAGGTAGTTCAAGCTACCGGGCATTTAAAAATGGCGGCACCCGGGAACACGCAAATGGAGCCCGGGATATTTAAATCCCGGGCTTCATTTGCAAGTTCGAATGACTACATTAGCCACCCTAGTTCGAACTAGGGTGGCTCGTGTAGCCATACCCTTAGTTACAAAGGACAGCAAAACCCATTTTTAAATGCACAGACCAGATCCCATTTCCCAAACCATAAAACAATAAAACCTAATGGATTTATCTAAACTTTATCCTACTTACAGACTGTGAAGAGTATTTTCTTAGAGGGAGACATCCTGTCCCCTTCAACAGCTGGAGAGAAACTCCCCTCGAAACAAAGGAGGGAAAAACCCAAAAATTCCTTTGTCCCAGTTTGAAATTCCTACCTACATTTCTATTGGCTGCCTGCCACCTGGTTTAGGTAAGGGACATATTTAACCCTTTAGTCCCCAGGCTACTGGCTAACCCTCATGATCATGACAGCATCCAACCCACAGGCTCAGTCTGGTAGGAGGGAGGGAGCAGCTTTGTGCACTGCCTTTCCCTCTCCCTGCAAGCTGGAGAACATCAGTGCACCTGCATTGTTCCCATTGGCTGGGAATCTTGATCAATGGGAGCAGCAGAGGTGCCACATTCATGGTGGCAAGGTGCTACCTATGCCCCCCCCTCAAGTTGCGCCTGGTTGGCACCCCTGCACCCACCGGACCAGACTCCCTACCCTAGCCTGCTTCTGCTTTCTACTGCCTGCCCAGAACCTGCACCTCCACCCTGCTCCTGCATCCTCCCTCATGCCCAGACCCACCACCCCTCAGCCGGCTCCTATGTCCTCCTTCCCTCCCTCCCAGACCCTGCACCTCTAGCCCATTCCTGCATCCTACCTCCAGACCAGACCCTGCACCCACACCCCCAGCCCACTCCCTAGCAGCCCCATCCCACACAATGAACATCTCATTTTTGGTGCCACCAAGCAAGCTGGGCAGAGACACACAAAATGTACTTGGTTCAGGCCCCCACAACAGTTAATCTGGACCTGGGGGGATTAGAGTGCAAGGGGAATCCCAGTGCCCTGAGTTGCATGAGTGAAGTGAGTGTGTCTCTCTTTTTCTCTGCTTATCAGTCAGGGGCCACATTCATGAGGCTTTTTCCTCACTTGCATGGGACTCCCAACTGTTTTTCAGTTGCCCCCAACCCAAAAAGGGTCCCCCAACTTCTGTACCAAATGACTGGAGGACAGCTAAGGTGATGCCAATTTTTTAAAAGAGCTGTAGAGTATGGATGTTAAATATCGGTTAATTAATAGTTAACCTCATGAATTCTTATCAGTTACTCAACTATTCTGTCGTCTCTGGGGGTGGGGCTGGCAGCCAGGGCACTCCAGCCCCACTCCTGAGGAGCCCCCTGCCACTCCACGCTGCTGCCTCTAAGGTGGGGTGCTAGGAAAAAGCTGGTCCGTGAGGGGAGCCAGTTTAAAAACTGGCTCCCTTTGCAGACCAGCTGCCTGTCACCCCATGCTGCTGCCTCTGTTACAGCATGGGGTGGCAGCAGCCCCTATCCAGGGCAGGGTGGCGGGAAATCTGAGCTCCCGGAACTGGTGCGAGCTGGACTGCCTGCCCACCTGGCTCCTAATATACTTTAAATGCAGAGTCACAAAAGGGGTAGGTCCCAGGGCTGTCGCAAGCTGGGACTGAGCTGGACTGCTGGCCAGCCTACTAAAAAATTTACTGGGGGGGGGGGGGGGGGAGAGTGCACATATTCTATAGCAGTAACCTATAAGCTTTTGCTTATCAGTTAATCGGTTAATTGACTACACTATTACATCCTTACTCTAGAGATTATAAATCTAACTTCAATACTCAGCAAACTGGTTGAAGCTATAATAAAGAGCAGAATTTTAAAACACACAGATTAACTTAATTTGTTAGGGAAGAGGCACCATAGTTTTTGTAAAGGGAAAGCATGCCTCAGCAATCTGCTAGAATGCTTTGAGAAGGGTCAACAAGTAGTGCTGTTCAACATAATTGCAAATGATCTGGAGAAAGGAGTAAACAGCTGGCAAAATTTGCAGATGACACAAAAATGCTCCAAAGCAGACTGAAGAGTTTCAAAAGAATCTCACAAAACTAGGTGACTGAGAAACAAAATGGCAGATTAATTTTAATCTTGATAAATGCAAAGTAATGCACATTGGAAAATATAATATTAGCTGTTACCACTCAAGAGAGAGATCTTGGAGTCGTTGTGGATAGTTCTCTGAAAACACCCAGTCAATGTGCAGCGGAAGTCAAAAAAGCAAACAGAATTTTGGGAATCATTACGAAAGAGATAGAGAATGGGATTGAGAATATTTTATTGCCTCTGTATAAATCCCTGGTACGCCCACATCTTGAATATTGTGTGCAGATGTGGTCACCTCATCTCAAAAAAGATATACTGGCAATTGGAAAGGGTTCAGAAAAGGGCAATAAAAATGGTTGGGGGTATGGGATAGCTGCCATATGAGGAGAAATTAATAAGGCCTTGCCTATCCAACCTCCTCCCCCCACCATTGATCTAGCCTATGCAAGTTGACGTACTTAACATGGTGCCTTCCATGTGGTAAGGTCAGCAGGCCTGCTCTCCCATCGACTCCAGCTACTCTTCTCATCCTCATGAAGTACTGGAGTTGATGGGAGAGTGTTCAGAGATCTAATTCTTGCCTCTAAGTAGACATGATAAATTGACTCCTGATGGGTTGATCACTTGCCATGAAGTGTAGTGAAGAAAAGCCCTAAGACTGGGACTTTTCAGCTTGGAAAGGAGATGATTAAGGAGGAATATGATAGATGTCTCTAAAATTTACTGCTATTTGCTTGTTCCCATAACACAAGAATTAGGGGTCATCAAATGAAATTAATAAGTAACAGGTTTAAAACAAACAAAAGGAGTATTTCTTCAGACAACACACAGACAACATGTGCAACTCCTTGCCAGAGGATTTTGAGAAGGCCAGGACTATAACAGGGTTCAAAAAGACCTAGATAAATCCACACAGGATAGGTCGATCAATAGCTATTAGCTAGGATTGGCAGGAATGATGTCCCTAGCTTCTGGTTATCAGAAGGGAATGAGCAACAGGGGATGAATCACTTGATGACTCTCTGTTCTGTTCGTTTGCTCTGGGGTACCATCTGAAGACAGAATACTGGACTAAATGGCCCTTTGGTCTGACCCAGTATGGCCGTTCTTATGTTCTTAAGTTTTTATATTTTGCCATGATTCCACTCCATAGGCTACTTTGGCACCTGAGAAATCCTGTTTTTTAAGATAATAACTTAGAAATTAGCTGACAAGAATATTGTACTCTATCTTTAGGAGAGATAAACAAAATCTGTTTACCCCAGCAATTATTGTTATTTTTTAAAATGTCTTATCCAAATTGAGAAGAGAATGAGAGAGTTAATTTCTTCCAGGAATATATAAAAGCAAATAAATTACTGAAAAACAAAAACACAAAACACAGAACACTCCAGATATGAGCTAAAGTAATGGATAATAGTAGTCTCATCTTGGCAAAATTGTCAATAGCCTTATCAATATCCAGATGTTAGAATCATAGAACACTACAACTGGAAGGGACCTCGAGAGGTCATTGAGTCCAGTCCCCTGCCTTCATGGAAGGACCCAGTACCATCTAGACCATCCCTGATAGATGTCTGTCTAACCTGCTCTTAAATACCTCCAGAGATGGAGATTCCACAACCTCCCTAGGCAACTTATTCCCATGTTTAAGCATCCTGACAGTCAGGAAGTTTTTTCTAATGTCCAACCTAAACTTCCCTTGCTGCAGTTTAAGCCCATTGCTTCTTGTCCTATCCTCAGAGGCCAAGGAGAACAATTTGTCTCCCTCCTCCTTGTGACACCCTTTTAGATACCTGAAGACCGCGATCATGTCCCCTCTCAGTTTTCTCCTTTCCAAACTAAACAAGCCCAATTCTTTCATTCTTCTTTCATAGGTCATGTTCTCTAGACCTTTAATCATTCTTGTTGCTCTTATCTGGGCCTTCTCCAATTTCTCCACATCTTTCTTAAAACGTGGTGCCCAGAACTGGACACAATACTCCAACTGAGGTCGAATCAGTGCAGAGTAGAGTGGAAGAATGACTTCACATGTTTTGCTCACAACGCTCCTGCTAATGCATCCCAGAATCATGTTTGCTTTTTTTTGCAACAGCGTCATACTGTTGACACATATTTTGCTTGTGGTCCACTATAACCCCTAGATCCCTTTCTGCAGGACTCCTTCCTAGACAGTCGCTTCCCATTCTGTATGTGTGAAACTGATTGTTCCTTCCTAAGTGAAGTACTTTGCATTTGTCCTTATTAAGCTTCATCCTATTTACCTCAGACCATTACTCCACTTTGTCCAGACCATTTTGAATTATGAACCTATCCTCCAAAGCAGCTGCAATCCCTCCCAGCGTGGTATCATCTGCAGACTTAATAATCACAGAATCATAGAGCTGGAAGAGACCTCAGGAGGTCATCAGGTCCAGGCCCCTGCCCAAAGCAGGACCAATCCCAACTAAATCAACACAACCAGGGCTTTGTCAAGCTGAGACTTAAAAATCTCTAGGGATGGAGATTCCACCACCTCCCTAGGTAACCCATTCCAGTGCTTCACCACCCTCCTAGTGAAATAGTTTTTCCTAATATCCAACCTAGACCTCCCCCACTGTAACTTGAGACCATTGCTCCTTGTTCTGCCATCCATCACTACTGTGAACAGCCTTTCTCCATCCTCTTTGGAACCTCCCTTCAGGAAGTTGAAGGCTACTATCAAATCCCCCCTCACTCTTCTCTTCTGCAGACTAAACAAACCCAAATCCCTCAGTCTCCCCTCAGAGGTGATGTGCTCCAGCCCCCTAATCATTTTGGTCGCCCTCCACTGGACCCTCTCCAGTGCATCCACATCCTTTCTATAGTGGGGGGTCCAGAACTAGACACAATATTCCAGATGTGGCCTCACCAAAGCCGAATAAAGGGGAATAATCACTTCTCTGGATCTGCTGGCAAGGCTCCTCCTAATGCACCCTAATATGTCATTAGCCTTCTTGGCTACAAGGGCACACTGTTGACTCATATCCAGCTTCTCATCCACTGTAACCCCCAGGTCCTTTTCTGTGGAACTGCTACATAGCCATTCAGTCCCCAGCCTGTAACAATGCTTGGGATTTTTCTGTCCCAAGTGCAGGACTCTACACTTGTCCTTGTTGAACCTCATCAGATTTCTTTTGGCCCAATCCTCTAATCTGTCCAGGTCACTCTGGACCCTATCTCTGCCCTCCACCATATCTACCTCTCCCCCTAGCTTAGTGTCATCTGCAGACTTGTTGAGGGTGCAATCCTTCCCCTCATCCAGGTTACTAATAAAGATGTTGAACAAAACTGGTCCAAGAACTGATCCTTGGGGCACTCCGATAGAAACCAACTGCCAACCTGACATCAAGCTGTTGATCACTACCCGTTGGGCCCAACAGTCTAGCCAGCTTTCTATCCATCTTACAGTCCATTTATCCAATCCATACTCCCTTAACTTGCTGGCAAGAATATTGTGGGAGACTGTATCAAAAGCTTTGCTAAAGTCAAGGTATATCACATCCACTGACTTTCCCATATCCACAGAGCCAGTTACCTCATCATAGAAGCTAATCAGATTGGTCAGGCATGACTTGCCCTTCGTGAATCTATGTTGACTATTCCTGATCAATTTCCCCTCTTCCAAGTGCTTCAAAATGGATTCCTTGAGGATCCCCTCCATGATTTTTCCAGGGACTGAGGCTGTCTGGTCCGTAGTTCCCTGGATTGTCCTTCTTCCCTTTTTTAAAGATGGGCACTACGTTTACCTTTTTCCAGTCATCTGGGATCTCTCCCGATCTCCATGAGTTTTCAAAGATAATGGCCAAAGGCTCCTCAATGACATTTGCAAACTCCCTCAGTACTCTCGAATGCATTAAATCTGGGCCCATGGATTTGTGTATGTTTAGCTTTTCTAAATAGTTCCTAACTTGTTCTTTCCCCACCAAGGGCTGTCCACCTCCTTCCCATACTGCGTTGCCTTGTGCATTTGTCTGGGAGTTGACCTTGACCATGAAGACAGAGGCAAAGAAACCATTGAGTACTTCAGCTTTTCCCACATCATCTGTCACTAGGTTACCTCCCTCATCCAGTAAGGGCCCCACACTCTCTCTGATCACCCTCTTATTGCTAATATGCCTGTAGAAACCTTTCTTGTTACCCTTCACATCCCTTGCCAGCTACAATTCCAATTGCGCTTTCGCCTTCCTGATAACTCCCCTGCATTCTCAAACAATACATTTATACTCCTCCCTCGTCATCAGTCCAAGTTTCCACTTCTTGTAAGCTTCCTTTTTGTGTTTAAGCTCACCAAGGATGTCCCTAGTAAGCCAATCTGGTTGCCTACCATATTTGCTTTTCTTGCTGCTGATCGGGATGGTTTCTTCCTGTGCCTTTAATAAGGCTTCTTTAAAATACTGCCAGTTCTCCTGGACTCCTTTCCCCTTCATGTTAGCATCCCAGGGAATCCTGCCCATCAGTTCTCTGAGGGAGTCAAAGTCTGCTCTTCTGAAGTCCAGGGTGTGTATTTTGCTATTCTCCTTTCTTCCTTTGGTCAGGATCCTGAACTCTACCATCTCATCATCCTACTTCCCAGGTTGTCATCCACCTCTACTTCCCCTACTAGTTCCTACCTGTTTGTGACCAGCAGGTCAAGCTGTGCATGGCCCCTGGTCAGTTCCTTCAGCACTTGTACCAAGAAGTTATCCCCAACATTCTCCAAAAACTTCCTGGATTGCCTGTGTACTGCTGTATTGGTCTCTCAACAGATGTCATGGTGATTAAACAAAAGACAGGACTATGTAGCACTTTAAAGACTAACAAGATGGTTTATCAGGTGATGTGCTTTCGTGGGCCAGACCCACTTCCTCAGATCAAATTGTGGAAGAAAATTGGCATGACTATATATACCAAAGGAATACAATCAAAAAAAGAGAACACATATAAAAAGGACAAATCAAATTTCAGAACAGAGAGGGGATGGGGGGTAGGTTAATGTCTGTGAGCTAATGATATTAGAGGTGATAATTGGGGAAGCTGTCTTTGTAATGGGTAAGGTAATTAGCATCTTTGTTGAGACCCAGTCGTAAAGTGTCAAAAGAAGAGACCTCCAGGAAAAAGCATAGGTGCCCTGGTGGCCACTCCATCCACAGTAATCACAACTGAAAAGCGAGATAGCGTCGAATCAACGTGGACGCTATCTTCTGAAAAAGCACAACGCTTTTTTGTTGCACTTTTGCTGTGTAGACGCTCTCTTTTGAGAAAAGTTTTTCCAGAAGATCTCTTCCAGAAAAACTTCTTCCGAAAGAAGCTTATAGTCTAGACGTAGCCAACGTCTTGCTTCCCATGGGACCTTACCTACCAGCTCTCTGAGCTTACCAAAATCTGCTTTCCTGAAATCCATTGTCTCTGGTTTGCTGTTCTCCCTTCTACCATTCCTTAGAATTATGAACTCTATGATTTCATGATCACTTTCACCCAAACTGCCTTCCACTTTCATATTCTCAACCAGTTCCTTCCTATTTGTTAAAATCAGGCTACCCTAGTAGCTTTTTGAACTTTCTGAAATCAAAAGTTGTCTTCAATGCAGTCCAAGACCTTATTGGATAGTCTGTGCCCTGCTATGTTAGTTTCCCAACATATGTCTGGTTAGTTGAAGTCCCCCATCACCACCAAAACCTGCACTTTGAATGATTTTGTTAGTTGTTTAAAAAAAGCCTCATCCACCTCTTCTACCTGGGTAGGTAGTCTGTAGTAGACCCCCATTGTCACATCACCCTTGTTTTTTACCCCTTTTAACCTAACCCAGAGACTCTCCAACAAGTCTATATCTTATGTCCATCTCCATCTCAGTCCAAGTGTGTACATTTTTAATATATAAGGCAACACCTCCTCCCTTTTTTCCCTGCCTATCCTTCCTGAGTATGCTGTACACTTCTATACCAATATTCCAATCATGTGTTTTATCCCACCAAGTCTCTGTGATACCAACAATGTCATAGTTGTGTTTATTTATTAGCACTTCAAGTTCTTCCTGCTTATTACACAGACTTCTTGAATCCAAGATACTGATTTGATCTTGCCTCCCAGTTCTGCCTTGTCCCTCCTTTTTCTCTGCTATTACAGCCCACACTCTCTCCCATTTCCAACCCATCTCCCAGGTCTCCATGTTCTTCACTTACCTGTGCGCTTTGGTCACCTGCCCCCGTTGAGCCTAGTTTAAAGCTTCCTCATTAGGTTAGCCAGTCTGCATCCAAATAGTCTCTTCCACTTCCTCGAAAGGCAAACCCCATCCTTGCTTAGCAGTGCTTCTTGGAATAGCATCTCGTGGTCGAGGAAGCCAAAGCCCCCCTGGCAACACCATCTTCGCAGCCAGGCATTCCCCTCCAGGATGCACCTGTCTCTGCCTGGTCCCCTACCTTTGACAGGAAGGACTGAAGAGAACACCACCAGTGCTCCAGACTCCTTCACCCGTACTCCCAGAGCCCTGTAGTCACTCTTGATCCACTCAGTGTCACACCTTGCAGTATCATTAGTGCCCACATGGATAAGTAGCATGGGGTAGTAATCAGAGGGCTGGATAATCCTCAGCAATGCCTCCATAACATCTCGGATACGGGCCTGCAGCAGGCAGCATACCTCCCGAGATAACATGTCAGGGCGACAGATGGGCACCTTCGTCCCCTTCAGAAGAGCGTCTCTGACCCTACGTTTCCTCCTCGCAATGGTGGCAGCAGCCCTCCCAGCCTTGGGGGAACAAGGTTTCTCCTCCTCAGCTGTAGGGGGTGATTCCTTATCTCCTGTGTCAAGAAGAGCATAATGGTTTCCTAGTTCCATGGTGGGAGGGTTGGGAGCAGGGGTAGAGCACTGCCTGCTGCCAGAAGTGACCAGCTGCCAGTTCCCCCCCGAGCCATCTCTTCCTCCACCAGTGATGTGTCAGCTGTCTCGTGTATTGGAACAGCTACCTCAACTGTCTCCACATGAATACTGTCCAGGAATTGCTTGTGGATTTGGATGATCCTCAGCCTAGCCACCTCCTCCTGTAGCTCTCCCACCTGCTTCTGGAGAGATTCCACCAGCAGGTACCTTTCACAGTGGGTGGTGCCCCCAGCCTTAATTTCAGTAAGTGGGAATTGCAAGTCATGGTCCCTGCAAAACCACACCAGGATCTGGGTAGAGCATCCATGGTCAGGTGGTCTGTCTGGCTACAGGCGCAGGCAGAGGAGACAAAAGCAGTGCTGGCACAGGTGTTGCGAGTCTTCCTGGCAATAGAAGGCCTCCCTATGTAAAACTCCCTCTTAAACTCCCCTGTCTGCAGCCTCCTGTCTGCTTCGCTCCCCTGGTTGTTCTGCTGTTCTGATGTTGTAAAGTTTCACGTTCACAAGCTAAAATGTCCAAGTTACTTAAATACCCACCTCCCATTGTGGATCTTAAGTAGTTCTTCAGTAGTTCTTCACACTCTTGAGCACAGAGAAGTACCTCTTATTTGATGCTGTAGAAACTGGAAGGTTCAGCACAATATCTACAATGGACAGCAGAGAGCAATAATCTGTTGGTCAGTCATTAAGAACATTCCGGAATTCAGAAATTGAAGTCAGTTTTTTTGAGCAGTATACATCTTGGCTCTTTGATTTTTGTATCCAAATTGTTAAAATTGGTGCCTATTGATTCATAGTGATCTGCAATTATTTTCAGTTTCTCATAAGCAACTACATTTTTACTTTTGGGGTCACAAGAAATGAATGCAGAAAGCAAACTGAAGTTGGAGGTGAACCATCTAGCAAGCTCTGCAAGATTTCAGAACAGGATAGCAGAACAGGATAGCAGAAATCAGATTTTATAGATTCTTGAGTACTCTTGGGAACATCATGTGTATATGGCAGACCCAATGTACTAGAAACAAAATACAAGGCCAGCTTGGGGGTTATTTTTTTAGGTCTTTTTGCCATTACTACTAATTCCGATTTTTCATTTTGTAGTATTTCTGAAACTCTATTCAAAATCTTGAACGTTCTTTCCAAAACCAAGAGCCTCAAAGAAAGGAATAGTTCTTTAGCCTTTGAGGATGTTCTGGTTGTTCCTCTTCGTGCAATGAAATATTTGAGGAGGTGGAGATGTTATTTTTCCTGTGATGAACAAGTTCCCTTTGATTTAACACAACCTCTGTCCCCCGTTGGTGATGTCAGAGCGCAGAGGACATCCTCTGATGTGTAGTTGGTGGCCACTGATATACCGGCACAAGGATCATTTTCTCTGTTGGATGCAGGGCAGGATTCCTTGAGGAATCACAGAGTTCATTTTCACTGTCACAATTTTCAGTGCCATCACCACTTTTAAAAATGATAATATATTCCTCTGAAGTGGTAGAACAACTATCATTGTCTGCTGGAAAAAATAACTTTTACGCATCAAAACAAAATAATATTATAAGAATATGTAGATTTTATAAAGCAACACTGCAAATACTCTTCAATGAGACAGTAGAGCCTACATAAGCATCATTCTCTGCCCATTCCACTGCTGACTGGGAGGAACAATGCAGAACAATGTAGAATGGCAAGAGAACAATTCACTTTCTATTTCCATTCAGTGCTCTGCATGGCCTGACCTCACCTGCTCACCTCCTCCTGTCACAGAGCCCACAGAATACCTCTCTGTCACTAGAGCCATTCCACCCTTACCCCCAAACCACAGCCCCTACTCCTCCCTCTCCCCTCCAATACACCTTTTTCCCCAAGCTCCTCCTCTAAGCAATGCAGCCTGGGGACTAGCTGAGGGGGGAGGGGGCTAATGCTGCTCTCTGGCAGCAGGGGTCAGGCTCCCCCTGCACTCACTGGCGGTGGGCAATGGAACGACCCAGCCCCAGCCTGCTCTGCCCCCCCGGCCCCATCTCCCTGCCACATTGCTCCACTTCCCACCACCACTAAGTGCAGAGGGGCAGTTCCACCCCTTCCCCAGTCCACTCCCAGGAGTGACATGATTGCGGGCAGGGGGGAGTGGAGGCTGGGGCCAGGTCACTGCACTTCTACAGCCAGTGAATGCAGGGGAGCCTAACCCCTGCAGCCTGTGCCAGGCTCCCCCACTTATCCCCCAGGCCACATTACTGGGAAAGGAGTCTGGTGGAAGGGATGGAACTATGCCCTGTATTAGGCTGGTGACAGAAAGCTGAGCGACAAGGCTGGGAGCCAGCTGAGTCAATCCACTTCCTGCCTCCAGCAGTGAGTGTCAGGGGGGCAACCCCTGTTGCCAATGTCAGGCCTCTGTGCTAGTCCTCTGGGTCCCACAGGGCCCCCCCAAAGCACAGGACCTGGAGCAGTTGATGAACTGGGC
The DNA here is from genome assembly GCA_032595735.1 of Pelochelys cantorii. Classification (NCBI taxonomy): domain Eukaryota; kingdom Metazoa; phylum Chordata; order Testudines; family Trionychidae; genus Pelochelys; species Pelochelys cantorii. Next base: position 6,300,353 of record CM064339.1, on the reverse strand, counting down.
TCTGCCCAGCAGCTACTGGCTCCTGACCCCTCTCCCCCACAGTATTAGGGGGCTTGTGACCCTTTGTGTACCCTGCACATCACCCCTGTATCCTGATATGGTACAAAATATAGGGGGGATGCAGCCCCCCTGCAAGGGCTGGGCCTTTTGTTTTCATTGATGAGTGTGAGTTCCTGTCGTTCAGATGAAGGGAGAGGACTAAGCAAAGAAAGCTGCCTGCTTTCCTCTCGCTCCTGGCTAATGAGGGGAGGCAGGAGACAGTATCCTTCTATGGTAGGAAACTTGTGGAGGGGGCTATAGCCCTAAATGGTGCCATAGTTCTTTGTGGGAAGGAAGTGTCAAACAGCCTTCTCCTTTTCCCTGTGCCAGCAGCAAAGCCTCCCTGGGAGGTGGGAGCTGTGAATAGTGCTAAAGCGTGTTGGCAGAGACTTCCTTCCTTCCAACTTGCTAAGCTGTAGAGCGTAGGCTTCACACTCTGCCCACTCCACCCCTGGCCTGGAGGAATAATGCAGAACAGCAAGAGAATAATTCACTTTCTATTTCCATTCCATGCTCTGCATGGACTGACTCACCTGCTCCTGTCACAGAGCCCACAGAATAGCTCTTGGTCACTAGCAACCTGTGCTAGAGTCAAAGCACCAATCTTAAGGCCACATTGGGCATTGAGTCTTATTTCCAAAACCTCTGCATGCCGAGAAAAGAGCTACAGATCCAGGAAATTTGAAAAAAAAAATTACGGCCTAAAATGGACTAGGGAAAACACCAATCTCCACAGCAGTAGACAACAGGGCAAGGTGCTTTAAGCACTGTTGCTAGAGATGTTCCAGGTGCAATCAAAGGGTATGTCTACACTAGCCCCCTAGTTCGAACTAGGGAGGCTAATGTAGGCATTCGAAGTTGCAAATCAAGCCCGGGATTTAAATATCCTGGGCTTTATTTGCATCTTCCCGTCCGAGTGCCATTTTTAAATCCCCCTAGTCCGAACTAACTGCCCGCAGCTACACGCGGCAGTCAAACGTTAACTCGAACTAAGTCCTTAGTTAACTGTTACACCTCGTGGAATAAGGTGTAACAGTTAACTTGAACTAAGGACTTAGTTCGAGTTAACTTTTGACTGCTGTGTGTAGCCGCGGGCAGTTAGTTTGGACTAGGGGGATTTAAAAATGGCACCCGGACGGGAAGATGCAAATAAAGCCCAGGATATTTAAATCCCGGGCTTGATTTGCAACTTTGAATGCCTACATTAGCCTCCCTAGTTCGAACTAGGGGGCTAGTGTAGACATACCCAAAGATAGCACTTGAAGGTTAGAGGGAAAGGAGATCCCACTCCATGCACAGGATTGTGGAATAAATGACTAGGAGGTTCTTTCCAGCTCTGTCATTGAGAAGTCTAGGAAGAGTTTTTATAATTGGGCACTAATGCAGTGTCTCTGCAACTGGATAGGAATTGTGCTAGAGAGCAGGGCTGTACATGCTCTTCCTATCCAGCAGTTCCCTACAGTGGCCATTCTTCTCATCCACATGTTCAGCCTCCAACCAGAGGTGGCTGACACAAATGCTGCTGAGAGTCGTGTTCCAGGCAGAAGGGAATGGCTTATCACCAACAATGGTGAACTGGAACTTTCTGAGAACCTGCCCTGCATCTTCAGAAATAGCAAACAACTGGGCAGACTAGTCACATACACTGTACGTGGGTGGGCAAAAGCCTCTCAGCAGGCCAGCGCCAGGGCGAAAGGAGATCAGCCCTGCCCCTCCACCCCCCATGCAGCTGCTGGAGAGGATGCAGTGCTGGGGCTGAGGCTCCTCAACAGGGCCAGCCCCAGAGGCACTGCTACCACGGCCACACGTCCTGGGGCCAGCCCCAGAGGCACTGCTACCACGGCCACACGTCCTGGGGCCAGCCCCAGAGGCTGGAGGTGCCCCTGCCACGGCACCTCCGGGGCCGGCCCTGGGTTGCCTGGCCATGTTAGCAGCGCCTCCGGGGCAGCCTGTGGCCATGGCAGCGCTGCCTCCAGGGCGGCTGGAGCTGCATGGCTGGGGTACCTCTGGGGCTGGACCCAAGCTGCAGTAGCAGCGCCTCTGGGATGGACTGTGGCCGCAACAGTGGCACCTCCGGGGCAGCCTGTGACTGTGGCAGCGGCACCTCCGGGGCGGCCTATGGCCGTGTCAGCAGTGCCTCCAGGGCAGCCTGTGGCCATGGCAGTGGTGCCTCTGGGGTGGCCTATGGCCGCATGGCTGCGATGCCTCCGGGGCCAGCCCTAAGCTATGTGGCCACCTCCGGGGCAGCCCCAGGCTACTGCAGCGGTGCCTCAGGGGTGGCCTGTGGCCGTGGTGCCTCTGGGGCCTGTCCTAAGCTACATAACCACAGTAGTGGCAGCTCCAGGGCAGCCTGTGGCTGCTGGCCCCAGAGGCCAGCCCCAGGCCACGTGGCCATGGCAGCGGTGTCTCCGGCCTCAGGGACCACATGGCCGCGGCAGCATCTGGGGCAGCCAGGACAGCATGGCTGCAGCTGTTGCTGCAAGAGGGCACAAAGTCAGGTAAGGTTTCCTCTCATGCCCAGACCCCCACCCCAGACTCCTCACTTCCCTCCCCCCAAGACTCGGCACCCCCAGCTTGCTCCAACACCTTCCCTTGTTCTTGCACCCTCTCTCCTGGCCACATACTGCAGCCTCCCTTATTCCTACTCCCTCCACCTGGCCAGATACCCTACTCACAGCCTGCTTCTTCATCACAGCTCCTTCCCAGATCCTGCACCCCATCCCTATCCTACTTGCTGGCAACCCTGTCTCGCACACTGTACCCCTCATTTTTGTCGCTACCCCAGAGCCTAAGGAGGTCCATAAAATCCACTAACTTGGGAACCCCAGAAAAGTAAATCTGGTCTATGGGAAGCCCTGAACCTCAGTTTCCCCCTTCCCTTCCTCACCCCGTGAGGCTGGGGCACCGGACAAGTGAGGTGTCTCAGTTGTGGGCCACTTCGATGAGCATTGGGGATTTTGGAAGAGTTTTTTTGCTTCTAACTTGTGTGGTTCCCAACTGATTTTTTGTGGGCCAGTGACCCCAAACGTAAAAAGGGTTCCCCACCCCTCCCATAAATAAAGAAAACATTGAAACCTTTTGTGTTGGACATAATATTTTACTTTATTTAAAATGAAGTTTGATCAACTAACATGAGAAAGTTAAAATGCTTAATCTGTTTCATAATTTAAATTAAACTGTTCTTACTCGCTGCAGCTGGTTCAGAAAATAAGATCACCATACCCAGCAGGGTACTTCTCAACCCTGCTCCTTCTGCCTGAGGCCCCACCCCTTCCGCCCATGGTCCCGCCTCTTCTGGGTTGGCCTGCAGCCACTTCCAAAATTTTGAAGTGGCTGCCCCCTTCCAAAATTATTGCCCACCCCTGCTGTACTGGCATCCCAGATTCCATTCTGCTTCTGAACTGGCAAATGTTGCATTGCCCCCTGGTGGAAGAGAAGTAAGGTCTGTTGTTCGTGCAGGTTTCAATGTTCTTGATTATTAATATACCATCAAAGTATGTTTCTATCAGCAATTATTTAAACCTCTTTAAGCATAGTCATAAAAGGTGAATGTCTTTTCCTCAGAATACTTTTGCTGATGGGACGATTCATGATTAGAAGTAGTATTCTGAGCTAAATCATTTGAGTGGTCAGAAAAAGGCTCCCTCCCAAACTACCCTACCAGGATTATGCTAGAATAGTTAGTTGAGAAGTAAAGAGGTGGAAGAGATCATTACTGGAGATTCAAGGATTTTTCTACACTCACTTTACAGAATGAGGATCAATAACGTCAGTGAATATTTATCGAAGAGGATACATCTGTTGTCCTGAGTAGCAGCAAATCTGTTTCAACTCTCTTCAGATCAAGACATTCTGATAACGTTTTTCACTGGCCATGACACTTGTCATGTGGCTCCTTGGGCAATATTTCACCCATCCCAGGCATGAGAACATTCCTTAGTGAAGGAATGTACACAGCAATCACAAATAATTTGTGTGGCTCATGGAAGGTATCCTTGTATTTATAAAAAAAAAATGTAGACACACCAAGCTTCTCTTCAGTTACTTTTGGCAAGAGTTTTACCTCTGTCTCCACACTGTCCAGATAATAGTCATAGTGTTCTGTGGGTACTTTTAATTTTGGAAAGTCCTCATACTTTGTATTATGACAACTAACATAAGCAGAACATTTTTTTCAGAGAATCTTATTTAACGTTCTCCAGTTATTTGACACATCGCAGTTTTTTGCCAATGCTGAAGTCTCCTTTATCTAATAGGAGCTGTTGTTCACTAGACACTTATTTCTTCAGTCAAAATGTACTCCTGAACTGTCCAGTCAACTTTTGTACACAACTGTGTATTTCCTGAACTTCAGGCAGCTTCAGATCATTTTCTGAGACCATGGTAATGATTTCACTCCATATTCCATCAAAATTACTCTTTCAAATCTCTCATGTTCAGAAATTCATTGATTTGGCCACAGTGGTGGGGAACCTAAGGCCCAGGGGCTAGATGCAGCCCCTGGCTTGCTTGGATCTGGCCCCTGAGGGTCAGGGTGCCCCCAGCATTGGGGAGTCCATGCTGGCGCTCCAGCTATGCCACCGCCCCACCGCTGAGCTGGAGCACACAAAATCTACTTGCCTGGGCCCCCTTATCCTCTGGTAATTGAGGGGAATGTGGGGAGTGTCCTTCTCCTTCTCAGTCATGGTCCACCTCAGTGATGGGTTTTTTTTTTAACTACTCACTTTCTGTGGTCCCCGACTGATTTTTCTGTGGGTCAGTGGCCCCTAACCCAAAAAAGATTCTCCACCCCTGGATTTGGGTGTCCACAGATAAGCATGCTAGAGACAAGTCACACTCGGTTACCTGCAAGTAGTCATATATAACTTTAAGCAGTCAAATATTTATGAACATGGAAAGGAGGACAATAAAGTCAAATTCCATGTGCCCACTGCCCTGTCTTGGGATATCTTGAGACAGTACTATAAGCATCACAAAAATTGGATGAAATTTTCTTTTTCACTGCATTACAAGCAGAAACCTGGCATGTCCATCAAGAGGCACAGAGCTTTTTCAATTCGAAGACTTTATTTTTGGGCTGTGCTTTCTTTTGAATGGCTACGAATTTAGCATGTGTCACTGATCCAGAGAGAAAAGTGTACAATTTCTCCAGGATAGTGAAAAAAATTCAGTGCACATTTGTTTCCTTTGCATAAATCAATAATAATTGCATTGAGTCTGTGGTTGAAACAGGGAATGTACAAGGAGGGTACTACTTCCCATAAGAGAACTTGCATGTCACTAAAAGTTCCACTTGTAACTTTGGCACCATTAGTATGGGCAATACAGTTAAATATACACCATAGCAAATTGTTCTTCATGTACTAAAAAAGACTTTTCACCAAGTGACTTGGCAGGATGGAAACCAATACATCTTTTACATAGAGTACTGTGCAAATAATCTCAACACAACAGTCACTTGTTCTACTTTACTAGTGTCTATAGATTAATTTAAAAACAACAAATAGTCTGGTAGCACTTTAAAGACTACCAAAACATGTAGATGGGATCATGAGCTTTCATGGGCACAGCCCACTTCTTCAGATGACCGGAGTGTTGGAAGTCCAGAACCAAGAATAAATGGGGAAAAGAAGGGGGGGGGGGGGGAGAGAAGGAAAAAAAATTGGAGGGGTGGGAGAAAAAGAGGCAGTGGGTAGATAAGTTTCAAAGGGAAACCAGAGCCAGTCTGTAACAGGAAAAACTGAAAAACAACAGATAGTCTATTAGCACCTTAAAGACTAGATAGTTAACAGAGGCTGATAAGAGCCATTAGTTTGCACTTAGAGAGGAAGAGTACTAATAACAGATTCTATACAGACATCAAGAACCATTGGCACTTTCATTGGTTGGTTGGTTGATAATGTCCCAGCCATCCAATATCTTAGTTTAAACCATCTGCACAAGAATTAAACTTTTGAATGAAGTGGAGTTCCAATCCTTCTCTATTTGGCTTGTGGAATTGGTTTGTAACAAAACAGCAACTTGGAGATCCCCTAATGAGTGTCTAGGGCGGTTAAAGTGTTCCCCAACAGGTTTTTGTGTGTTCCCTTTTCGGATATCTGATTTCTGTCCATTCATTCTTTCCTGTAGGGACTGTCCAGTTTGTCCAATATATATTGCAGTTGGGCATTGCTGGCATTTGATGGCATAGATCACATTACTGGATGTGCAGTTACATGAGCCTCTGATTTGGTGGCTGATGTGGTTGGGTCTAGTGATGAATTTGATTGTATAGATATGTGGGCAGAATTGGCACCGAGGCTGATTGCAGGGCTGGGTTCCTGGATGCTTATGATGTAACTGTGTAGCATGGTTACAGGTAGGTATTTCAGTTTTAGGAATTCTCTGTATAGATCCTGTAGGTGTTTGTCTCTGTCTGTGGGATCGGAGCAAATCCGATTGTATCTTAGGGCTTGACTGTATACAATAGATTGAGAAATATGTCTGAGATGGAAGCTGGAGGCATGATGTTAAGTGTAGCGGCCAGTAGGTTTCTGATATAGGGTGGTGGAAATTTGTCCAACTGTACTGTGGTGTCAAGGAAGTAGATTTCTTGTGTGGAGTGATCCAGGCTGAGGTTGATGGTGGGGTGGAAGTTATTGAAATCCCTGTGAAATTCTTCAAGAGTCTCTTTTCTGTGGGTCCATATGATGAAGATGTCATCAATATAGCATAAGTAAAGTAGAGATGTTAGGGGGCAAGAGCTGAGGAAACGTTATTCAAGGTCAGCTGTAAAGATGTTGAGGTATTGTGGTGCCATGCGGGTGCCCATCATAGAAAAAACAGCCTCTTCCACTTCTTGGCTGATGCAGTATTGTTGTAGCCATGTTTGTCTCAGGATATTAGACAAGGGGAGATAAGGTGAGTGTGATCATATCTTTTACTGGACCAACAACTTCTGTTGATGAGAGACATAAGCTTTCAAGTTTTTATGGAGCTTTTCTTCAGTTTTGGGAAACTAAATTATGCCAGATCTACCTTAACAGACTTATACCAGTACAACTATGTTGCTCAGGGGTGTGAATTTTTCACACTCCTGAGCAAAGTAGTTATCCTGACCTAACCTCTGGTGTATATAATGTTTCTCCTGTCAACATATCTACTGCTTCTTGGACAAGAGAAGCTTTCCCATAGCCATAAGAGCATCTTCACGTAAGTGCTACAGGAGCCCAGCTGCATCAGTGCATTTTAAGTGTAGAGATGGCCATAGTGTAGGCTCAGAAGTTTGTCTCACTTACTGACAGAAGTTGTTGGGCCAATAAAAGATATGACCACACTCGCCTTATCTCGCTAATGTCCAAACTTATGTATCCAGTTATCATTTCCAACCCTGTGAATAATTTCATTTGGTATTGACAAATAGGGGTATGGTCCACTTCCAATTTTCTTACACTTCTCATATAAATGAATTTGGCCTTGAGAATCAGGAGGTTACCCTTGTCATTGCTATGATCAGTCTCTTCTTATTCTTCTCCTCCCCCCTCCACCCCTGGATGCAGTGAGTCACAGAACTGCCATACATATCAGCAGATAGGGTTGCCAGATGGTTTTAACAAAAATACCAGACACACTTGACATTACATCACAATCTACATTACATCTTGTTTAGAAAATACCGGACATTTCTATTTTCTCATTTATATTTTCTCAATTTGTTTCCCAAACAGAAAGCTCAAATACTGGACAGTCCGGTTCAAAACCTGACACCTGGCAACCCTATCAGCAAACCCCTGATCTAGAACAAATTAGTGACTTTAATAGAAGATTAAATCTTAACTCCCCATTTTTTTTTGTTTTTTATTATTAGAGATGGACCTGAATCAAAGCTCCAGATTCAAAATATGCCCAAACTTCTCTTCTAAACAAAAACAAACAAATTGAATTACATGGGAATTCTCTGATTTCTGATGGGAAACCAAGTCTTACACTCGTACTTTGCATCAAGAAGGCAGCTTCCTGGTTAGCCATTATTCTTTTCTCATTATATTTAAGATGTTTATTATTTTTTCAAAAAATATGCTTTAAAATTAGATGTAGTGATTAGAACCCATTTTTCTATTTCACTGGCGTTTTATTCTAAACAAAGGCTTTAAGGTTTAATTAAATGTCATAAAGGGAGAAATCTGCAAAGGGATTTAAGTCAGTGACTCGTTAAAGTCAATGGGAATTCACCCCAGGATGATATTGGATGTTGGAATCCTGCTAAAACTAGGAGTGGATTGGTCCAACATGCTTGGGGAAACTGAAAGCAAGCTTACCTCTTTAATGGGCTAAACTTCAAGACTCCCAAATGTGAATGCTCTCAGATTTTGGGCTATTCCCAATATATATTCCCTCTAATGGTAAACAGCAAAGCTCCTTCACATAAGCCTGAAAACTGCTACTGAAGCACACAGCCTGCTGTATTGGTCTGTGCAGTACCAGCCATTATATTTACAAGGGTCAAATTTCAGTATATTTAATTGGCATGTGGCAATGCAGACACTATGGCTACGTCTACACAGCTACCCTCTTCCTCAAAAGCCTATGCAAAGGAAGCACAGATTAGCATATTGCCATGCTTCGTTTGCATAATTAATTAGGAACCGTTTTTGCGCAAGAGGTTTTTGCACAAAAAGGCACCGTCTACACAGCGCCTTTTTGCACAAAAGCCCCCTCTTGCGCAAGAGCCGTTCTTCCTCATTTTTTCAGGAAGAACAGCTCTTGTGCAAAAACCTCTTGTGCAAAAACGGCTCCTAATTAATTATGCAGATGAAGCACAGCAACATGCTAATCTGTGCTTCATTTGCATAGGATTTTGCGGAAGAGGGTAGCTGTGTAGATGTAGCCTAGGTGTGCAAATTAGGTATATTTTGGGGCATTCATTTTTGTGTGCAAATTAGGTGTCAACATGTACATCACAGTTGTGCATCTTGTGTGTACAAGCACTAATTGTGATTAGATGTGCAAATGCCAATTTAAATGTGCATTTAAATGGCCCGTTCCTTGCAAAAATATTAAAGTGGCACTCATGTTTGTGCTAAATGTGCTGGCAAATTAGATATACATTAATTTCTGCAGACAAATGACATACCTAATTGCACATGCATTATGCTGTGATGTCCTGAGGTTCCCATTCTTGAAAGTCTGACCATTAATGTAAAACACATCTGCATGAAGCTTTTATAGTTTGGTAAAGCAGAGTTTAAGAAGTAGGATAGGATCCCTGGAAGTCTCCTGATTCTGTGTCTTGTTTTTCTTTCAAGGAGCTGGCTGCACTTACCTGGTTAGCAAAAAGGTTGGGTTGAACAATAGCTGCTTATTTTAAATGTCTGTGCCTGCCTTTTCCCCTCCTTGCCAGACACCTTGCCTCCATCCTTGAGATTCAACCTTTCAAACCCTGCAGATTTGGTACACTGGAATTTCTGTAATTGGTGCCCTGGGTTGTTAGTTATCGAAGAAATAAAAGATAAATTAGGATCTACTACTGAAATAAGCAAAAAAACAAAACAAAACAAAAAAACAACCCTTCTTAGCTGGAATGCTAAAAGTGAGAAGCAAGGTACTTAACAGTGAATAGTTTCAAGAGAAATTCTTTCCTGTAGCCAGTTTTGTCACCCTTATCTGCAGTCACCCTGGTCCCAAATGTCTCCAAAAAATGGTCCTTTGGATTCCTTGCAGACCCACCGGGTCTTGACTGTTAAGAAAGCTCCACTGAAATCAGTCTGACCCCAGGGCTTGTTTTGCTGCATTACAACAGACCATATAGTGCAACATTTCATAACGTTCTAATGAAGTATATTGAAGAATGCCCAAGAGTCACTATCAGTGCTCCTCGGCAGAGAAGGGAAATCAAAGGCATTTGTTTGTTATTCGAAATTTGGATTTTTGTTCCTTTCAGTGATGGGCAGAGATTTGTAATAGTGTAAGTGCCTGGAAATATTGCCAGTGTTTCCCAAAAGGATTTTTTAAATATATAATATATCCATAGAAAACTGATTTGAAGCAAGGAGTTCTTCTAAGCCATAATGGACTGCAACGTCTTGCATGTATGTAGCATTTTTCATGCTGAAATGCTTAACACTTGCTTCCACTGAATTAGCATTTTGTCACTGACTTGAGACTGAGCAGGACAGAACCTTTTGAGCATCAGAATCTCTGTATATACCAGAAATTGCAACCACTTCTGGGGTGAAACATCAGCACAGCAACACTACAGAACAGAGTAGGAGAAGATATGAACAGAATTGCATCCTATATTTAAAAATGCACCCCACATTGAATCTAGAGGGTGAATTTAGGTAGGAGGAAAGTAATTATTCAAATTGGAATTTGGTGAAGACACTGAAATAATATTGCTACCCTTGGGGAAGATGACTGCTTAATAGCAAATGGTCAAGACCTCAGTTTTACATCTGATTAAAGAAACACCCTCTTCTGGCTGTTCTCCCTTGCACCAGACTGACACTGTTTCCCTAAGAATAATATACCACCTTCTGAAGTCCCAGCATCACATCAATAAAGATTGCAAGAAAGGCAATGGAAGCTTAAAAGGTGACAGACACACTCGGATCATAAGAGGTGTGAAATGGCACAGCTTCCTTATCTTTAGTGGAATAGACATATCTCCACTTTACTTTGACTGCTAGTGTTTCATCCACCACCTTGACAGTTCCTTTAAAGGACGTTGGCTTGTTGTTTTCAAATGTATTTATTATTCATAATTAAAATGTCACAAATAGATTTCACAGACTCCCCCTCTTCTCTAGCAACAACAGTCAGCAGTTATGTCTTTACACAGAAGTGGCACGGGGATGGAAATGAACATCATACTCTGAAATGTGATTGCCCATTCTTCAGTGGCTTAGAATTATGCCAAGTCAAGGGAGGGGTATAGAGAGAATCATGACTTCCAGGTATATATCAGAATAAGCATTCTGTGTCTTACTGCCAGGGAGAAGGTTAGGAAGTGTTGTCTAGTGGTTAGGACACAGAACTGTGAGGACATTTCAACTTGCCGATTCTGCCACTGGCTGACTGTGCGTTACCTAAGGTAGTTCATGTAGGGTTTGGTCTTGTGAACCTTCTGAGCGAAACTTCTGCTGAAGTTCTGTGTGCAAAAAGATTGCAGGACTGGACTTTGAATCTCCCTTTGACTTCCTTTTTCCATCTGCTCTAGAAGCATAATACTTGCCTACCTGGCAGGATCATTGTTAAGATGAAGCATTAGGGATAGCCATAGCTGGAGATGGGACATTGGATAGGGAGGGCCAGGGCGGTGAGGAGGCACTGAGCATTCTGGCTGGCAGGCTCTTGCTTATATGCACAGAGTCTGTCTGATCATCATAGGTGGGAAGCCATTTTTCCCCTAAGCTAGACTGGCAGTGACCTTAGGGGGTTTCATGTTCCTTAGCAGTATGTACATGTGGGCCACTTGCCAGGATTATCTGGGTTTGTCTCATTTAATCATTTTCCTGCCATTGCAAACGCCTCAAACATAGGTCACTTTTAGCTCTGTCTGTAGCACAGAGCAGTATAATCTCCTGTGGGTCTTATTTCCACTGCTGGGTTTAATGTCTGGGTGCTTGGTTGATGGTGGTAGCTTATGATGTACAGGAGAGGAGAGTGGAAGATCTGATTGTCCTGTCTGGCCTGAAACTCCATGAGAGTAGCCAGTGTTCCCTCTAGTCTTTTCCATGCATGTGCGGGTTTTTCCATCCATGGGCAAAATACATTGTTAATGTGCACTGATGCATGTGCGAATGCGCATCATCAATAGAAACACAAAACCAAGCTGTGGGTGTTCTCCTAACAGCTGGGCAGCATTTGAATCTCTCCTGAGCAGCTGCGCAAGTGCACAGCTTACAGGGAACCCAGAATGTGACTATGATAAAAGAATCAGACCCCAAAATGGGGTGATCCAGGAATAAAGAATTTTTATCCACTAAAAATTACAAAAACCCTCTTGTAAAACCATCTCATTGTGGCTGATTCATTTAATAAGTGGGGGAGAGATGTGAAGAGTATTCTCATTAGAGCAGGTCTCTTACAAATAATATTTCCCCTTAAGAGTGGTACAATTCCTTCAGGACTGACCTTGTGAGATCAGTGTTCTCCATTTACAACTGAATCTGGGAAGCTAATACGTTAATACACTGCTAAGCACATTTCATGTCATTCTATCCACTCAACTAACTCCCGAACCCCAATGAGACACAAGGGACATACGAATTCTGCTTATTTAGTAAACACTGTCCCCAATGTCACCATCTACTGCAGTTAGTCTGCTCAGTTTTGTTTGTATAGCCATCCCACTAATGGAGAAAGTTATTAGATTTGGGTCTTGAAGTCTATTTAATGCTGTTTTCTGTTCAAACTTTCAAATAATCATCCATCCAAGTTAATGTGTGAAAGAAGCAGCATTGTGTATAGAATGTAGTTGTAGAAGGTCCCAAAGATTGTAACATGAGACAAACTAGAGCTCACTGTTTAATACAGCTTCTAGAAGTGACTGAAAGGGGAATTTTTTGAAAATGAGCATGAATATTAGTGAGCTCATGGCAACAACAAAGCAGACCCTCAAAGGCAGGGCATAAATCACAGCAGGTTCATTGCACAGCAAGACTGTGTGAAATTTGAAGTGAAAAAATCCTTAAAATAAGATATTAGCACATTTGTGGCAATGAGGCCATATTGCTAAAAGCCAACCAACTCTCCCGTCTGTATAAGTATTATGCAACCATGAAGCTTTTGGCTGAGAAATAAATCTGCTATTCAAAGAAAATAAGCGCATTTTGATTTTTAAATGGTCCCATGTTTCAGTTATAAACTTTGCATATGGCTAACTGAAAAAGCAACAAATGTTCAAATTTGTTCTGTAACTTTCATTAAAAATAATAAAAAAGACAAATTAGCAGGTAACCAGTCTAGTGGATTTAAAGTTACAAGCTTGTATAAATGCCAATCTGAAACTTTGGATTCGTGGTTTTAAATGGATTCCAAACTCGAGCAACGTAGAACATTTAAAGGGGTTTGAAGCATTATAGTTTTGAATCCATCTAAACGGCAGCTCCCATTAAACTAGGGCTTAAAAGTGGCTTATGCCATTTAAGACTCATAAAGGCAAAGAGACTATAAGTGGCAATTTTGTTTGTTTGTTTTTTGCTGTAGTGGAGGTTCATATAAGGGCACTGTAGTCTTGGGGGTGGCTGTGTTCTGGCTAAAATCAGGTAATGAGCTAAATAGCTTTGCATCAAATAACATGCAGGCTCTACCACGTCTGCCAGTATAGTTTGTAATAAATCACAAGAGGAGAAGAGTATTTTTCTTCTCTTAAAAAATCTAAACAAATGAACAGGGGAGTTAAAGGCAAAAAGCTAGCCATAATGTAACATCAATATTCAAAAATCAAGCCTTGAAATACAGGAAATCCAAAGCTCAGCTAAATTGGAAATGTACTATATTATATGTTCTAGACAACCCCCTACAGTGTTGTTATGATTAAGCAATATAAGATATATATAGCAGACTTAAATTGGGAGAGCTGTTTTAATTTGATTTTTCACCTATATTCTGCACTTATAGTTAATCAAAGGGGCAGTGCGGCATGGAGCCTGGGCTCAGCTCCATGGTGATTCAAAGGGGCAGTGCTGCATAGCTGAGCCCAGGATCAGCTGTGCGGCACTGCCCCTTTGAAATGTCGCTGCAGTGTTTGCATGGAGCCCAGGATCAGCTGGAGACTCCCCAGCTGATCCCAGGTTCTGGGGAAATGCCGCATGGAGTCCAGGATCAGCTGGGGAGTCCCCCGCTGATCCCTGGCTCCATGTGGCATTTCAAAGTGCAGCATGGAGTATGGACTCCCCAGCTGATCTGCACGCTGTATCTATATGGACTCTGCACGCTGCGCTGAAACCTGGGATAAGCTGGGGAGTCCCCAGCTGACCCCGGGCTCTGTGCAAATGCCACGGCGGCATTTCAAAGGGGCAACGCCACACAGCTGATCCTGGGCTCAGCTATGCAGCACTGCCACTTTGAAACACCACAGATCCCAGGTTCTGGGGAAATGCCACGCAGAGCCCAGAGTCCCCAGCTGGACCTCAGGCTCCACGTGGCATTTCAAAGCGGCAGCGTAGCATGGAGTCTGGGGTCAGCAGGGGACTCTGAGTCTCCTGCTGACCCCAGACTCCATAAGGGCACTTCCACTTTGAAATGCACAAAAGCCCCTGCTGGGGACTCTTGTACATGTCAAAGCTGGCATGCCGCATGCAGGCTGGAGTCAGCAGGACTTCCCGCTGGACCCGGGCCGCTTGCGGAGTTCTGCATTCCTCCTTTGAAATGTACAAGAGCCCCACCAGTGAGCAGCTCTGAGCAGCATGCAGGGGCAGGCAGGGAGCCTGGCAGAGGAGCCTGCAGGCTGGATCCAGTGGCTTGGCAGGCCGGATCTGACCCACTGGCCATATTTTGCCTGCCACTCCCCCACTGGCACGCAGTACAGAGAGGCACAAGGAGCAGCCAGCTGCTTTGAGCGACATGCGGCTACCCCCTGCTGAAGGTCCCAGACGGGTGAGCCACTGACCGAATTAAAAGGGTTGGCGGGCTAGCAAGCTGGATCTTGCCTGCTTCTGGCATAGACTTGGCTTCTCTCTTAAAGGAGCAGCATAAAAACTCATAGCAGTGGCATCTGACAGAGGGGTGGGAAACCTCAGGCCCGACTTGCCTGGATCAAATCCCTGGGGCTCAGGGCTCCCTCCCCCAGCACTGGGGAGCCAGCACTGGTGCTCTGGGCCTCACCGCCCCCCTGCAGGGCTGGAGCATACAAAATCTACTAGCCTGAGACTCCCAGCCTCTGTGTGCAAGTGGAACATGGGAGTGTCTTCCTCCTTCTCACTCAGGGGCCACATCAGTGAGGGGATTTGGGGGGAGGGGTTGTGTATGTGCAGCCCCGACTGAGTTTTCTGTGGGTCATTGGCCCCCAAAAAAGGTTCCCCACTCCAATCTAACAGAAGGTGCCATCTTGGACCCCCCTTTAATAAGAGCAAATCAGCAAAAGTACAGCACTGATTAAAACACCACATTGCCCTGAAAAGAATTGTCCAGCTAACCAAACCAGTTTTAGTTGTCCCTATTCCCATGGTGTAAATCAGGAATAACCCCACTGAAATCAAGAGAGTTATGTGGGTGTAAAAAAATGTAAGCAAGAGGAGAGTTCACCCAATGTTATAAAAAATCAAAATTATTAGCATCACCTGGTGTTTAATTTGTATGTATGTGTGTAGCAGATGATTACCAGTCTTTATAACCTTCTACACTGCTGGCTGCCTTGACTCTTTACTATCCATATTTCAGTTGGTGCTGTCCTGAACTCTGGAAGATGAAACGGTCGCACATTTTACTTCCAATGACATGTGCTAAGGACTGTGACAGTTAAAAATGTGATCTTTATTGAGGATTAAACTTCCTTACCTCCTCCCCACAAGAAATAAATTGCATACCCAGTTCATCATTTGTGCTTTAATGCATACTATCAGCAAAAGTTGCAAACTGTATTGATTACTGAATAATTTCTGGGCTTCTTGTCTGTGGGAACTATGAATATCAGCTACCTACTGCAAACCAAAGCATTTATGGCTCTCAGGATTAATGTGTCTGCAACTTTGTGGAACCTGTTTATCTAGACATATATCAGTTGTGCCCCAATGTATAAATATACAGTTAGGCTGAGCTATTGTGAATAGCATTCTCAGCTGCAGTTTGCTAGTTTCACATTATTATATTCCTGATATAAAGGGTAAACTTTTTCTTTATTGATATTTCATAAGGACACGTTCTGAATGACAGGAAGAAAGTATCAGCGAGTAATGCATCAATCCATTTTTTAAAAACTTAGATTAAGCAAAAACAGCCTTTTTTTAGCACCACACATCCACTTTTTTAACACTATTATGTCAAAGGAGGAAATGATTAGAACCAACATTTCTGCTCTTTGACAAATTTTACAAAACAGTTTTCTGTTGAAAAATGCAGTCGTATCTGTGATGGATTGGATCACAGAGATCCCCTTGAGACTGCTACCTGATGTACTGATTACACGTCTGAGCCCACCCTCTAGGCACCCCACCAACCTGTCCTGCTGTGTTAGAAGTTCTGGTCTCCCCCAGCCAAGGCACACAGTTGGGGTATCAGCCCCCCAGCAGAGTGTAACAGACACTGATAGTCAGCTCTGGGAGGACTCAGTTACAGGGACTTGACAGCACCCACGAGCACAGTCCCAGATAAGGACCAAAACCCCCAATAAATCCATCAAACTCTGTATAAAAGTTTTACCCAGAGGAAGCTAATATAGTTGTAAAATACAGTGTGTGTGCGTGCGTGTGTGTGTAAATTAATATTTAATATTTTACTAATATAAAAGTCAAATCAAAATTTACCAGAATGGTAAAGTCAAAACAAAATATTTTGTTTTCACTTCAAACTGAAGCCTTTTGACATTAGAAAAAAGTGTTTAGATGGGCCTGCATTAAGATTTTGGGGCATTTCATTGTGCTGGAAATTTTGAAATGGCTGTTTTTCATTTCATGCAACAGAACTTCCAGTTCCCAACCACCTCTAATTCACAGCACAATGCAGATCCCAATGGGCAGCAAGCAGAAAAATATAAAACAGTTTTGGCCTAATTATGGATATGTCTGTACTGCAAAGAAAAGCATGATTGCAGTATGTGTAGGCAATATCCAAGTTAGCTTTGATCTAGCTAGCTCAGCTAAGCTGCAGCAGCATGGACTTCAGTGTAGGTTGTTCAAGCCAACTGGGACTCTAGAGTATTACTCAGGTGGCTAGCCCATACTGATGTCCATGCTATCAGTTTCACTGCTGTTGGTACTCATGCTGGCTACATCAAAAATAGGCTGGGCACACCTCCAGTTGCAGGGCAAACATATCCTTGATGCATGTATAACAAATCCCTGTCATTAGAGATCCCTGTCATTAGAGATTGTTGTCCAAAGGCATCCTCAGCCAGCAGGACCACATTTTCAGCTGATATAAAAATGATTTCAGTGAGACTCTGTGGATTTAAACCAGCAGAGGGTCTGGTCATTGTTTCCACAAACTAACAAGTGCAGAAGCTATTTCCTGTGCACGTGTTCTGTTGGTAAAACCCTTCCATTTTGCAGACAATATTGATATTTTGACAGCTGGTTTCATCTTGATTTGGAACAAAAGGCAAAACTTGTAAAATTCTAGGATCCCTGGAAATAGGGTTACCAGGTAGACCCCACCAAAAAAACGGATCATGGGCGGGGCAGGGGGGAAGGGACCAGCCTGGAGGGGGGCGGGGCTGGCCGGGAGGGGGCTGGGGTGGGAAGCAGAGCTGGCAGGGGTTCCGGGGGCCAGCCGGGAGGAAGGGGGGGGGACGGGAAGCAGAGCTGGGGGGGGGGCGCGGGGCTGGCCAGCAGGAATGGGGGGGTGGAGGGCTGGGAGGAAGGGGGGGGCCAGGAAGCAGAGTTGGGGAGGGTCGGGGGCCGCGGGGCTGGATGGGAGGGGGGGGGCCGGAGAAAGGGGGGGTGGGAAGAGGAGCTGGTGTGGGGGGGGTGCAGCCACTGGCTGCAGCCGGAGTCCATGGGGTTGCGCCCCCAGCAGGCACTCCCTCGAGTTGCTAGTAGAAGCTGGGCAAGGGCGGGGGAGGGACTGGGAGCCGCTCCCCCCGCCCGACTTCTGCACGCAACCAGAGGCTCCCAGCTGGGAGGCGGGGCCGCGATTGGCACTGGGAGCCTCTGGTCGCGTGCAGAAGCTGGGCGGGGGGAGTGGCTGGGAGTCCTGGCCCCCCGGCTTTTGCACGCAACCACAGGCTCCTAGCACTAGTCGCTCCCCTGCCTCCACCAGGCTTCTGTCTGGCGCCCAGCCGGAAATTCAGAAAATACTGGACATTGCACATGTCTGGTATTTTCTGAATTTTTCTACTGGACAGACAGTGCAAATACCAGACTGTCTGGTAGAAAACCGGACACCTGGCAACCCTACATAGCCAACAAAACCCCTGAGCCAAACTCTGATCTTATTTGTACCAACATGGAGCATGGGTCACTTCCTCGTTTGAACTGCTGTAAATAGGGGATTCTCCTTAAATCAAAGTGTTTACATCAAGGCTACGTTTACATTGCGCATTCTTGCGCAAGAAGATATGCAAATGAGGTGTGGCGATGAATATCGTCGTGCTTCATTTGCATACCTAATGAGCTGCCATTTTTGCACAAGGGGCTTTTGCGCAAGAAGGAGCAGTCTACACTGTTCCTTCTTGTGCAAAAACCCTCTCTTGTGCAAAAGCCTTTCTGCCTGAAAATAAGCAACAGAACGGCTCTTATGCAAAAGTCCCTTGCGCAAAAATGGTATGCAAATGAGGCGTGGCGATAGTTATTGCTGTGCCTCATTTGCATATCTTCTTGCACAAGAATGCACAATGTGGACGTAGCCCAAGCTTTGAAGACTTCAGTAACTCAGGGTACATCTAGACTGCAGTTTTTCTGGGATACCAGAGGTCCAAGGAATGCGTCCCCTCTTCCGAAATTTTTTTCGGAAGAGCAGACGCATTTTTTCGGCATCCCTGTAAACTTCATTTTACGAGGAAGAAGGGATGTTCCGAAAAAGGGGTTTTTTCTGACATTTGGTTCAGTGTAGATGGGCCAAATGTCGGAAAAGCCTCTTCCAAAAAAAGAAGCGGAAAAAGCTAACCAAAGCTACACAGAAGAACTGTGTAGTCTAGACACAGCTTCAGTGAGAGATTATGGGTCTGTTATAGGAGTAGATGTGTGCAGTTCTATGGCCTTTGATGTGCAGAAAGTCAGATGAGATAATGTTCCCTTCTTGGCCTTAAAGGCTATGACTGACTCTACATCTGCCTAAATGAGCTTTGAATCTGGCCCCCAGGATCATCTGGGAAGCATTACTAGAAATTCAGGGTACATCCCTCTTTTGTCCCAATCAGGAATGATGAACCAATGGCCCATAGTATTCTGGAGTGCTACATTTTTATCTGTGATTTAGATGTCAACTCCTGAGTATTGGGGGAAGCTGCAGAGAGCATGATATTTCAAGATGAAGCTGGTGTCAGTTGCCTCTCAATTCATGGGATAAAAAGATGTGGATCCTCCCTCCTCTGGAAAAATCTGGAAAAGGTATCTAATAGCCTGGAAATCATTGAATCCTGCAGATCCCCCCAGGGTATGCACAGATTTGTAGGAAGCCAGATCCTCTGGTTCTGTGTCCTCAACAGGCCCAACCGTCCTTTGTTTCTTCAGTTGGCAGCTAGCTTATGGCCCTCTCTAAATGAGGGGTACCATTGTGTACATCACCCTTTCCCTCCTGGAGAATCCCCTACTATATTGATGGTAAAGGGTAATGTTCCCTATCTGCAGAAGAAGTGTACTCTCCATAAGACACTTGGGGTTGCAGGACAGAGCCCAGAACAAGGATTTTATCGGTTATGATCCACGCACCTAGGTAAGCTTTCAGTTTCTGCTCCATGAACACGATTCTTCGGCATAATGGACTGTGGAGCTTTATGCCCTGAAGACTGCTGTGATTTCAGCCACTTCCTTGGACAATATAAATAACATGTTCTACTCTTAGTACCACAGTAGTATATTACAGTCTTTATCTAACTTCTGTAGAATTTTTCATGTCAGACCATCACTTATCTTGTGCACAGCATTATTCCTTTGATACGTGATCTGAAAATTCAATTACAAAACCAATTACTTATTTTGTGAGATTTACAAGGAAGACATTAGACTTTGATTGTTAGAATTCCCACTTGGCTGATCAACAGGGAAGCCCAAAGGAAATTGCATTTTTTTAAATAACTTTGCCATATTCTACTGCCTGAGAGGTGTCTTACCTGCAAATCTGTCAATAGAAAAAGAAAATCCTGATCAATGAGACAAACTATTTCAGTCATTTTAAAAATAAACATTAACAGGCATGGTGTGAAAGCGCTGCAGGATCCATAGTGCCCTTTCAATACATATGTGAAGAAGCAAAGTTCTGATTATAAATAGCCACTTCACATCAGAGGCGGCCCAAAGGAAAACACTGAAAGCAAATAACCCATGATTGTGGGTGAGTTTATATTCAGATCCAGCTATAGACTTCACAAGTCTGTGGAGTTTCACAACAGAGGACTGGTATTTAAATCCTTCAACTGGTCTATGGGTCCCAAACCTGCAAAAGGTCTAAACCTTTCCCATGGGGAAAATACTAGCATGATCACAGCTAGATTCTAGCATCTATTCTTAACTATCCCTCTCTTATTCATCATTCCCTGGATTGTTCATCCATCATGGAGATGCAAGACCCAACAGAGGTGAAGGCACAAGATCTTGGCAGAGGATTAAAGATACCCGCATGGACAACCAATACAAATGTTTGCAAATTGAATGTGGGTGTTGGCAGGTATGTGGCTGTTACTTTAATAGAGGACTTGAACAACTCAGAAAACTGGAGGAGGCTCAGATCCCAATTTTGTGTCTCTGGCCCAGCTCTGGTTCATATTGCCCTGCCAAGCAAGACTGAGTCGGTCCTGAATCTGCCACTACAGTGTCCCCCATTATGACCTGTTTCCCAGGGAAAGCCACTCCAAGAGGAGAGGAGAGGAATAAGTGGCTGGATAACACTGGGATGAGACTGGGATGAATGCATAGCTCAGATAGACAATAACCCTGATATTGTGTGTGATGTTGTCACACGGAATACAGACACCCACCCATCCATAAGGATACATATGCAGCTGATAAGAAAGCCTGGAGGATGTGGGTAGCCCAATGTGCTGAAAAGGTAAAGTAAGGAACTCCAGAAGCCTAGTCTTAGGATCATTCTTCACTGTGCCACCTGCTGTTTATTTCTTTTTTTAAATGAATGTAGGCCCTGCAAAGGCTCTGGGTTGATTACAGTTTAGACTCAAATAATCTACCTGCCTATTTTCATAGATTTCTTTACACCATGCTCCACAGTGAGCTCATCTGAGCATCTTTGTTTCACTCCAGAACCAGCCCAGGCAAAGGCAGTGCCACTCCTAGGTGCTTTCCCTTTGACATAAAAGGAAGACTTCTGAGGTGGGGAGGGTAAAGTCAGATATTTATGGTTTATTCATTCTTGTGTCTCTGCTGAGATTGCCAATAAGGTGACCACTGTGATGACAAAGAACTTTAAAAATCTTGACCAAAAGAGCACAGCAGATCAGTGGCAGAGCTATGAATAGAACCCAGGAATCCTGGCTCCCAGTCCTCTGGAATAATAAATGCCATTTTATAAATGTATCTAATGCTTGTAGTGTACCTCTGCCAGCATAGAATTCTACTCAGTGATTCCTAAAATCATTCTTCCTTACTATTTAAGTGAACATCACTGAATCCAGCTGTGCTGGGCCCAAAACAAATCCATGGAAAGTAACACTGATTATCTTTGGAAAAGTTTGAAATTGAACTTCACGGTCGAGGCCCATCTCTAACCAGCAGCAGTACATTGCTCTATTTCACTATGGATGGGGCTTCAAGCCAATTCTGGAAGGGCCTCTTATGACAGAGAGGGGTTTCCATGCCTATTGACTCCTTGGCCTATCATTTAGTGCCCACTGCAGTTGCAGTTTTTGTGATCTTGACAACAATCCAGCATCTACTGCACTGAGACCTCACATACGCCCTATACAGCCATCAGATGGGCTCAACTTGGACCTAAATCTTAATCAAAAGGCAATAGCAGAATTATACATATGCGGGATTGGTAGGAAGCATCTCTTTTATGAAACATGTTTCACACTGGTTTCTTGAAGAGCTTCTGAAGAAGGGAAAGGGCTTGATTTTCATCCCAACCTTAGCACAGCATCCCATACTTAATTGATGTCATGTAGACATCTGCCTAATTGCACCCACACAACAGGTATTTAGACATCTAACTGACATCACTTGCACATGCAGTTTATTTGCTTCAACAACTCACAGGTGCAAAATGAAAGCTATGTTTTAAAAATCTGGACCAAAATATGAACGTACTGTAGAATCCATAGTGATTCAGCAGAGAATGGTATACAAGATGGATACATGTGACAGCATCTGGAGGTAAACTACTGAGCAAAAGCTAAAAGCAGGTTCAGAATCCTACTGCTGCTGTTTTACAAACTTGCTAAGTAGATGTTGCTCCAAGATCTCTTTTTCAGACATGTCTTTTAGAAGAGCACAGATTTGAAGATGAGGGTTTGGGTACTTTGATGAGTTATAATTGGGCAGAACTGCACAAAAATACCATGGAACTAAGTAAATGTTTGAAGGTGTTAAGAAGAGTTAAACCTCAGCAAACAGAAATGCAACAGTGACTTCTCAGGAACATGAATTCTTTACTACTTGTGAGACTGTCTGCATTTGCACTTGCAATAATCAGTTAGGGATGTGAACGGGAACCCAGGTAACCTTAACAAGTGATGCTTAGCAGGTAACGGTTCACCATTATCCAGGAGCAGCCCCCACCCAGGGCCCCATGCAGACAGAGAACTGCTCCAGCCCTGCAGGACTGCTGCCCCAGCTGTCAATTCCAGCCCTGCACCACATGGGCTGGGAACTGGCAGGCCCCCGCATGCTACTTCTGGCTCTGTGCCAGGCTGCCAAGCCGACAGCCCAGCACAGGGCCCAAAGCAGCCTGGCTGGAGAATCCCCTGCTCATGGCATGGGGACCCCCTGCCTGCTCCAGTTTAATCAGTTAACCGGTTAAACTTAATGTTAAGCTGGTTAACTAGTTAAATGGGATTTTACATCCCTACAATCAGTATCTAGTAGATGGGTTATAACTTACCCTACAGCCTGTGTAATCCTTCTCGTCCCCCGCACCAATGGTATGTCTTCCATTGAGACAGTTGGTGCGGGGGAAAAACATGGACAATCCATCAAGTCAGAATGTAATGGACACTGAGCACTCATACATAATGGATAAGCATCCTTTCCCCTGCACTGAGGGGTTAATGAAAGTAAAATCAGTTCTATAAGGGCCAGTCTCCTTTAGATGGCTTTCCTCCCTCCTTAAATATTTGTGGAGTGTTGATAAGTCAGAACAGCAGCAAAAACTGCTTGCGAGGGAATTACTATAGTGCTGCCCTAGGATCCTCACAGAGCCAAATCTGAGGTGAGACAATGAATGTAACTGTACTCCTTTACTCTGTGTCTGAGTTTCACTCATAGTGTACATAGGATTCTATATACAGACCGCATAATTAAGGAGAGTAAAATTATGTTCCTCTTTTTTAGTTGTTTTTATTGGTGGTGTTGGTGATTTTTTTTAGCTGTACTATTCACAGCACTGTTGACTAAACAATGCATCATTTCCATTCATGAATTCCACTTTGTGAGAGATGTTGTTCAATTCAGAGTACTTTAGGTTGAAGGTCAGGAGATTTGGGTTAAATGCCTGCTCAACTCCCACATGACTACACAAGTCAATTCATCTCTCTGCCTCTGTTTCCCCTCCCACCCTGTGTCTGTGTTGTCTGTATAGATTGCAAGATCTTCAGGGTAGTGTTTGTGCAACACACTGGGGTTCCATTCTGCATTGAAGCAAATACATGTTGTACATATACCCAGACCTCTGTATGGGCATAATTTAAATAACTCTACATAGATGCATGGAATAAACAAATACAGTTGCAAAGCCGTATATCATCTAGGCTGTATGATAGTAAGGGCCAGATTGTTCAGATGCATAGTGGGATTTACAGAAGCAGCTAAGTAGGTTCAGCATGTAAACCAAGATCCTCAGAGCGGGCCCCTAACTCCTAAATGCCTTTGAGGATCTGGGCCCTGATGCCTATTGAAAGACAATGGAAGTTAGGCATTTCATTCATTTGGATACTTTTGTCATCTCCAGCATGCCTACGTGGACATACCTTTTATATCTGGCCCCAGGGTTTTAGAGCTAACCAAGGGGAAATTGTTTTTTCCAATGACTATCCAGTATAGCCTTCAGCTCTTAATAGTCTATAAGTAGAGTTCCATTCTAACCCCACACTGAGACACCTTAATTTATATGCAGAATGGTATATACAAGCCTTGGGCTAGCCGGCTGCCCAGAAGTGAATTTCATCCTCTTGTTGTGAACTCTTATTATACAGCTGTTCATGTTGCAGAGCAAAGAGCAGCTAATGAACAAGTTGCTTCAATTGTTTAATGTAGTAATTCCATACCACTGTGATTTTTGTTAGTGTGCAGTTATGATAAAAAGTCACTAGATCAGTTGTGGTATCACATCCCGGGCTGGAAGCTTTCCTCTCACTGAGATGAGAGTAAGAATCCAACTACCTGCACGAATGTGTGCAGCTTTAAAATGATTTTCTACATCAAGGGAGACAAGAAAGCCAACATTAGCTTTCTTAATGGCATTTTTCCAGTGTATTATATCAGAAACCTTTAATACTCAAGTCGTCTTATACATATCACATCTGCTTTACCTGCATCATATCCTGTATGGTTAGGTGTTTTGTATTACAGGAGTGGGGAATAATAGTCAGTCAATATTTGACCTGATTCCTAGTTACTGTGTTCCCACATTTGAAGGATGAAAGGATGGTTACCATGGTTTTGAGAAGAACTAGATAGGAAAAGTTTTTTAGTCCCAAGAGGCTGAGATTCTGAAAAAAAAAATTCCCCTTGCCGAACTGGGAGAAAAAGTCGAAGTCTCAAAAAAAAATCACTAACCAAAACACGAAAGAACGTTTTGATCAGGTCAAGCTAAATGTTTTGTTTTGAATCTGACTTTTTTTTATTTAAACTTTGCTTTTTACTAGAAAATGGAACAAATTGATTTGAAAATGTCAAAACATGACAGTATAATGATTTTTTTCAAAAAAAGTTTTGAAATGAGACACTTGTTGAAATTGACAAATTGGCATTTCTGATTTTAAAACTTTTGTCCAAAATTTCAAGACCAGTCTTAACTTTCAGTCTCCTTTGGGTTCCTTGTGAGGTCCGCCCAATTTAAGTTAGAGCATCTTCAGGGTGTCTCCATCTGGCATTCTATTTTCCACAGCCTCTGAGAAGCAAAGAATAGCTGTGCTGCAGTACACAACAAGCAAACCCAGGAATCCAGCTGACATATCTTCCATTCACCTCTAATGTCAGGTGCTGGGTATAGTCATTTTTACCATTTCTGCAGTAGCTGAAGGGCTCCCTTTTCCCTTGGGGCATTTTTGATGAGCTGTTAGATCCCTTTATGCTGCAAAGTGGCATGAAGAGGCCTTAGACCAGGCATGTCAAACTAGTGTTTGGAGGGCCCCATGCGGCCCAATCAAAATTTTTTGTGGCCCGCCGGTACATTTTTTTAAATAATGAAGTGTGGCCTGCTGGCCGCTCGGAGCATGTGGCCAAGTGCCTGCTCATTGCCAACCGAGCTGCTCTGCACTGCAGCAACTGCTCATGGCCGGCCGGGCCACTCTGCACACATGCTCATGGCCAGCTGGGTGCTTTGTGCTGGCTCTCCAGCAGGTGCTCACAGCCAGCCGGGCCGCTCTGTGCACGCGCTTACGGCCGGCTGGGCGCTCTGCGCTCGGCGCTCCAGCAGGCACTCACAGCTGGCCACTGTGCTCACACCACCCCAGCGCCTCAGGCAGCAACGTCGACTCCGGGACCCAGGTATTAGGTTGGGGGGGGGGCGAGGGGGAGGCATTAGGTTAGGGGGGTTGGCTCTGGGGGAGGAGGGAGGCATTAGGTTGGGGGGGCTGGGAGTAACTGGCTCTGGGGCAGGGGAGAGACATTAGGTTCGGGGGGCTGGGAGTGCCTGGCTCTGGGAGAGAGGGGAGGCATTAGGTTGGGGGTGCTGGCTCTGGGGGAGGGGAGAGGCATTAGGTTGGGGGGGGCCTGGCTCTGGGGGAGTGGAGAAGGATTGGGTGAGAACGGGGGTATGGGAGTGCCTGGCTCTGGGGGAGAGGAAGGGGTTATTTTGTTAATATTTTGTTTTTTATTTATTTATTCCCAAATAAAAATCACAAAATGTATATTAAATTTTATATCAATAAATATGTCAATTTTTTTTTGCAATTGCATGAATAATTATATCTGTATGCAAAATCTCAAACTTACAAAGTATCTGAAATTTTCACAGAAGCCTGTTCTATTTGGTTAACCATAGTCTATACTTGTTTTTATTTCAACAAAACAAGTTATGTATCATATACAAAATTTAAAAGTACCTGAAATTTATATTTAAATTAAAAATTATGTAAAATTAATTTTAAAATTATTTAATATGAGCAAATAACAATTTTATACATCAAATTATTGTAATATTATAAAACATACCTAAAAGCCAGGTGTCCAGTATTGGTGCCTTCTGCCTGGCACCTAAAATGTTTTGGGTTTTTTTTTTTTCTTGACAAATCATCTGGGAACCTTAGGTGGCCCTGAAAGCTATCAGTTTTCATTTGTGCGGCCCTCAATAGGCTTCTAGTTTGAAATGCCTGTCTTAGACTAACTGAACACCAGGCCCATTATTTCCAGAACTGGCTTAAAGTGGACAGCTATAGGTATAAGGAGAAGTTTATACATCTAGCATGGCTTTGGAGCTACCATCTCTGGTATGATATGACCCTCCCCTGGTACGGGTCAACACAGTACACATTTTATTTCTCCCAGCTAGTGGGAGCTGTCACTACTTACTGGTGGCTTGGCATTGCTCCCTCACTTGTGTGTTAAGCATGCATCCCAACCTCATGAAAATTAGAAATTTAGCACATTCAATTAACCAGTGATTGGAGTCATTTTAGCTTGTACCATCTAGGGCTGTTCCTCTTCAGATGTCACAAGCTAAATCAGTACCAGTACTTGGAAGGAGGACCTCCAGAGGAAAACATTTCAAGAAAAAAAATGAGGTTTTAGGATGCAGTTTAAGACAATTCACATGTAGCACCTTTGCAATTCTGTATTGAACTGAAGTCCTATGTGGTGATAGGAGGCATAGAATCATAGGGCTGGAAGAGACCTCAGGAGGTCACCAAGTCCAGCCTCCTGCCCAAGG
This sequence comes from Pelochelys cantorii, assembly GCA_032595735.1. Lineage (NCBI taxonomy): Eukaryota > Metazoa > Chordata > Testudines > Trionychidae > Pelochelys > Pelochelys cantorii. The sequence goes on along the minus strand of CM064339.1, from coordinate 6,273,257 downwards.
CAGGACCAATCTCAACTAAATCAACCCAGCCAGGGCTTTGTCAAGCCAAGACTTAAAAACCTCTAGGGATGGAGATTCTACCACCTCCCTAGGGAACCCATTCCAGTGCTTCCCCACCCTCCTAGGGAAATAGTTTTTCCTAATATCCAACCTAGACCTCCCCCACTGTAACTTGAGACTATTGCTCCTTGTTCTGCCATCCGTCACTACTGAGAACAGCCTCTCTCCATCCTCTTTGGAACCTCCCTTCAGAATTTAGCCATTGAAGGTCTTGTCTTGGAAAATAGAAGTAAAACTCAGATCTTGATCAATTGTGGTCTTGAGAGAGCCCGGGGGACTTTTTGTAAGAATGGAGTGGAGTCTACAACAGCGCCTGGGCCAAATTCCAAAGTGTGTAATTACAATCTGCCTCCCAACATGTCTTATGCAGCTTCTATTTGCTATAGTAAGGTCAAAAGCAAGCGAGCAGCACCAGACAATGGAGCTACATTGGTGTTAATAAGAGGAGAATTTGGCACACTAGTCGTTTTTACTTCCCATCCTAAACCATTGTAAACCTGTTACTGGGTAATTTAAAACTGACTCTGTATTGCATTTTGGAGGTGGCTGCATTTCAACAGTGGGCAAAGTGATTCCTCTGCTGTATATTAGCCTCTTATAAAGCTATTTGGGATTCACTACATAAACATAAGATATTTTTGAAACTTCCAATCCTGTAGATGACAAGTAACTTGAGAAATTTCCAACCCATCTCAAAATGCAGTGGCTGCAGAGAGACAAATTAGTCATTTTTGTGCTCCAAATGTTTAATGTCAGTTCTAAAAATGAAGAGCTGGGAGGATGGCCTAGAGAAAAGGGATTAGAATGCAACTGAAGACAAGGGCCAGATGCTCAACTGTGTAAATACATTCTGTGGAGCAAGGCCAATTTACACCAGCCTAGGGTATCCAGAGTGTCTACAATTGAACAACATTAAAGAGCTATCAGTGTGCTCTTTTAAATATTTAAACTGAAAGTCAACAGTGATTCTTCTTTAATTTTGGTATAGAGTTTAAAACCGAGGCAAGAAATCTGACTTTAACTATGTTGCCCACTGACTTTTCTGAGGAAATGAAAGGAACAGCATGGGTTTTTTTTTCTCCTCGTGGGAAATGGGGGAGAAGGGGTCATTTGGAAAGACAGGAAGCTGAGCCTTGCTGAAGGGGGGGGAAGGGGACTAACAAATACTGTCCATGCTGTGCCTTTAAGGAGATCAATGGAGACTTTTTGATGCAAGCTAATTGAGGCAGCAAAAATATTTACAGTAAATGGCAAAAATCAAACCTCTCTCTGATCAGAGCTCTCTGCTCTTTCTGAGGGAGAGTGGGTGTGAAGCAGATTCACTTGCGCTGTCATAATGCGTGAGTATCAACCTGGGTGTCTCCATTCTTAGTGCTGGGATTCCAGACTGGCACAAGTGCTCTGTCTCTCAAGCTCTTTGGTCCATTTGATTAGTTACTTTTCTCCTGGTAGCTGAGAGATCACTTGGCAGAACTGGCCCCTTGCTTCTGGAAAAGCTGAATAAAGGAAAGTAGGATTCTGGCAGGGATAAGAGGAACATACCACTATTATATCAATGGCCTCATTGCTAGGATCTATGGCTCCCAAGGAGTGAGGTTTATTGAAAGCTTAATTCTGATAGGCCAACCAGAAAAGGGAAAGGGAATTTTCAGCAAGGCCTGTTGCTCCAACTATAGAAGCTAGGGGGACAGTTGAAAACTTGACACTGTGGTAGCTGTGGAAATGAACTGACCGTATATATTGTTTGCCTTTTTGGATCTTGCCACAGATCTTTGCAGTGAGGGTATGCCGTGTGGAGGGTGGCGAGCAAAGTTAACAACTATGTCTTTTTCCTTTTAATCGGAGCCAGTGCAATATGAGAATCAAGTCAGTTCCTAACCTCTTCTCTTCAGGCACTGTCTGCATGAACAGATTATCAACACGCTGCACTTTTGCTGACTATTCTGGGAGCAATGAAAAGACTTTCCTGCAAAAGTAATTAATGTAGAAGAACAGCATTCAGAAACAAATTGCATGGGACTTTCAAAAGAGCCTCTCTCTCTTAAGACCCATGTGACATTGAAAAGTGTCACTGAAAGTCACTTAGGTGTTTCTGAAAATCCTATTCATTGCCAACTTCCCAAGTGGCTTTCTGACATGATGATTAAGGATTGAATATTCCACCTCCACTCCCCCTGGCTCCAAGCTGGACTCTTCATAGACACATACACCTTATCTTAGTCTAAACCAACAGAGGGTATGCTAAGGTGAGGGAACACCTTACAAATAAAGTGATCTATCTTATAAATCAAAATAACGCCTTCTATCAATTTGGAAGGTTTTATTGTTTTTTTGCAGTGCTGTCTTCATCTGTTTGTGAAGACAAATAAATATTAATAATACATCAAACAGATTAAAAGACAAAAGGGAAATCACTAGGTCTTACTAGTTGTCACCTTGGACTCACTGCTAATAGCAGACTAAAGGTGCATCTACACTCAAAGCAACAGAGGAAAAGACAACCCTTAATCTCAAAATTTGCTGGGACATCACCCTGCATGTCTGTGGCTGGGTCCCTGGTAGCTGAGTACCTAGTGACTAGGTTACTGAGTCAGCAGGTGGGAAGAGGGGGGCACTAGTCCTCTGTATTCCTGGCCCAGGAACTCCAAACCACTGCCTATTCAAGTTCTTAAGTTTTGGGCACAGCCCCAGCTAAGCCCCCTAAACTGGGGCTTCTCAGTAGGTTCTGACTTTTCCACAGAGGGGTAGGGTGGGGGCTTACTTGTCTCCATGGCTCCTGAGTGGACAGGCTCTGGTCTGTGCCCTTAGACTGCTGTACCAGGCTCTTGCCTCTTTGCTAGTGAGCCCAAAACTGAGCTGGGCTCCTTCCTTTTCTCCTCCCCGTGGGCCTGGCATTGGTTGCAGGTAAAGCAGGGCGGGGCTAGCTGGGCCCAGAGGCTTTCTTTAAGCCTTGGGACACTGACATTTTCCACTCCCTTACAATGTTGTTGTAGCTATCTGGATAGTAGATAAATAATCAGCCTTGCTGGATGCAGACAAGTTAACTCTCCACACAACATAGAGCAAGCTAGAAACAATTCCTATGCAAACCAGAGCCAACAATGCTCAGTTTTGCAAGTCTATTGCTCACATTGTATTGATTGCAAGTGGGGTATAAAGTAAAGACTTTAGTCAAATAAAATGCTTCAACATCAGGCAACATATTCACTATAAAGCTCTTCATCATCAGAAAGAGCCTGTGGGGAAATAGCAAGTGAGAGCAGGATTGCTGGAAGAGCAGTAAGGCGAGAAGAGTTAATGTGCAGATTTTCAGGAAAGGGAAACAAATGGAGAAGGAGGAAGAAGAGAACATAGAGCCAGGCAGAAAGAGAATTGTCCCAAGTGTTCACCTGCATGTGAAGTGTCAGCTTTGCCCCAGGTTGGAGCTTGCCAAAGTGTAAGGGTTTGATCCTCAGCCTGTTCAAATCAGAGCCTAACTGCTCCCTTCTGAAATGGGACATAAAAGGTTTGACAGCTCGAAGGAAATGTGGGTCTGATGCTTTCCGGGGTCCTGCAATGTGAGGGAAAGAGCCTCGGGGAGATGGCAGGCAAAATTCTCCTCTTGCCCTGGTGCAAGCCTTGTCACGTCACCTCTGATAGCCGGGGAGGTTGAGACCAAGAGCCTAATTCTCTATTGCGCTATACCTTGAGCCATCACCAGTGTTCCCTCTAAGCTGCAGGGCAGCACAGCTTCACAGGTGATTAATCAGCCCCACCCAGTCAGAGGCTCAAGGCTCCATGCAGGAGATGACTGGGCTGAGCTGATTAATCCCCGTGAAGCTGTGCTGCAGCGCAGTTAAAGGGAACACGAGCTGTCACTCTTCCACCAGTGCTGAGTGGGCATAGGCTGTTCCGATTTCCACACACCCGCTTTGCCCCGGGGTAAATGACTAGACAATGTACTGGGCAACAGAGAACAGCTCCTAGGAGTTAAAGTAAGCAAAGAGACACTGTTACCCAAAAGAATCTCATTGGAGACCACCCAGGGTTACACTAGTATGGATTTATTGATTGAGGAATTAACACGCCACTATTTGCACTACAAAGTTAAACTAAAGAGGATAGAGCTGCCACTAAAGGTTTAAACTAAAGGGGAACCCTCCCTCACTCACTCATGCGCTCTCTCGCTCTCTCTCTCTCTCTCTCTCTCTCTCACACACACACACACACACACACACACACCCCTTCATTCATTCACACATTCATTCCTGCCCTCAGGCACTCACACAGGCTATGGGTTGCAGAAGGAGCCAAGGCATGTAGATTCTAGAGGGTCTGTCTGCTGATCATGGCTGAGGAGCTGGTCAAGAAAGAAACTAGCTGCTGCTTCTCACAAAGAAAGAGAGTTTCTGCTACCTGCTCTCTCCTTTTATAGCCTCTGTACAACCCCTGTGACTCCTCCACATTCCTCACCAGTGAGCATGCCCAGACTTCCCTTGATCCAGCAGAGCAGCAGTCTCCTTAATTGGTCTGATGACTCATCACCTGGCTCCACATGCTCCCGACTTGCAGTCTCTAATCCCAGACACACAATCGTCTCCACTCACACACACACATTCATATCTCAGGGGAGAATGCAGTTTAGAGCAAGTTACAAGCAAGATTGCTGAGAGTTACAAAGATTACAAAGCTGCATAGATCATCAATCACCAAACTTACAGTTAAGTTTCTGAACTTCAAGCAAGTTGCTGAGAGTTACAAAGTTACAAGGTTTTACAAAGATTACAGAGTTGCAAGGTTTAAGATTACAACAAGTTGCAGAATTTAAAAGGCAATGCAGCTGGAACAATTACAAAGCTTCAGAGAATTATTTACAAATCATCAGTAATTAAGTGACTTAAAAGACAACTACCCCCCTCCCCATAACAATGCAGTCAGCAGGAGGTTTTTGTCAGTCTGTAAGTCATGTGTTGGCAGGGCCTTACAGTTTAGTGTATTTCCAGAAAATCCGTGTGTAAAATCAACTAATAGCTCAGGCAGAGGCTTCTATGTAACAGGCACAGGGTACAAGGGACATTCCTTCACCCTGAGTACCTAGGCAGCAGCTGGACAAAATAGCTGCCAAGGTGCTCTCCAGAGTGCAACACTATGTGAAACCACTGTTATTGCTGGCACTGTTCATGCTGAGGGATAGAAGAAGGAAGGAGTGGGCTCAGTCTCGGTGACCCAGACTTCCCTGCCAGAGCAGCCTACCTTTGAAGCCTTGCAAACTCAAGCCAACTTTCCAGGTGCAGTGTGGAAGGGCTGGCTTCAGTACAGACCATTAATTGTGGGCCTGTGAGGTTTCAACTCCCCACATCATACATGGACATTATCTATCGTGGAGCTGGAGGTGCAATGTCCAGTTTGGGCAACATGCCCATGCTCACTTTGATTGAGCTACACACTAGAAAATGGCAGCAGCAGAGGTTGACTGCCTGAGGATAGGCCCATCTAGAAGCCTCATTATGCACTCATCGCAGCTGGCCCATCCTTCCACTTTTGCTGCTGTCTGAGCATGCGAGCTCAGTCATACCTAATGGGTGTACGTCTCCCAAGCTAGAAGTCACTCCTCCAACTCCAGTGGTAATGTGCCCATAGACAGACTGAGGGGGATTTTCCCATCCAGATGTTTCAGGTGTAACATTCCCTATTCCTGTCCAACAACCTGATGCCAGTTCACTCAGCTGGTTTGGTATGCAGCCACAGCCTTGTACAGGTTGAACCTCTCTAGTCCGGCACTCTTTGGTCCGGCAACTTTTGTGATCCGGCATGATTTTAGTGAGCCAGATATCCACTTATCATGGGTGTAGCCCCTGGGAGCCTAATTAATGGAGGGAGCTTTGTATGGAAATGGCCTGAGAGATTCATCCCATGAAGAGGAAGGGCAGTGCCTCCTATTTGAACTTCCTGTGATGTGTAAGTAACAAGGCTCCTGTGTAATAGATGGACATGTTGGTGGGAGCCAGCCCAGAATGATTTAAACTCAAGGGAATGCTGCAGTCCTGTCTGATAGGCTCCCGTCAGGTTAAAAACAGGCTAATTGTTTTTAACTAGCTGGAATCTCTAAGCACTGTCGTTTTTAAAATAGCTGATTTGTGCATGCTTAGTGCCCACTCCTGCTCCCATCATGTCAATGGGAGTTGGGCCATGCACTTCACTGGCACAGGGTTGTGCCTACCTTTGCCTTCGTGTGCTCCATGCAGCTAGTCTTGGCTTGATTGGCTTTTCTCTTTCCTAGCCCAAGAAATCCCCTTCTTCCCTCCCTTCCCAGTCCACTCCCCAGTAGATTTTTTGTGGTTGTCACTCTATTCATTTTCCATAGGCTGCCTTCATTGTCATGGCCTTTTGCAGCTAGGAAACAAGCTGTTGCCTTGGTAACTAAGCCCCTAAGATGTTTGGAGTCTCTGGGATCACTGCATCTGCTCCTGAGTACTTTTAGGTTATTTTTATTAGCCAAACAAAGATGCAGCAGGCTGGTAGCTAATGGGAGATGGAGGGGAGAGGGATGGGTCTTTCTGGCACCATGCACTCCCAATGGGCATTCTTTCCCCACCTTTCAGTGAGCCACTGACTTAATGTCTGCACAAGCAATTGCATCTCCTGAGAATACGACTCACACCAAGTGTTATTAGGAGCTGAACAGAGTGCTGAGCAATCAAGGCAGAGAGGCAAATCACCAGACTGTACAGCAGTGACCCTCCGACCTCACTGGCTCAGGAGCCAAATTAGCAATCAAGGAGCCACAGCAGTGTGAATTCATTGTTTCATTTATTATAATACCAGATGTTCATATTTAAACAATATGATGGGGAAATGGTGCGTGTGTGTGATTCTCACAGAAAAAAGACTGACCACGAAAGCTCATGATACCATCTCCATGTTTTGTTAGTCTTTAAAATGCTACTAAATTATGTGTTGTTTTTTAAGTTTTTCCTGTTACAGGCTAACTCAGCTACCCCTCTGAAGCTTTTGACCAATTATTATTATTTTATCAACTACAATTGGTTGAGAACATAGCATCCTGATTGGCTAATAGCTTGGGTTGGTTAATAATTAATTCACCCAGTGTTTAGGCTTGCCAGATGCTTTCACCAAAAATCCCAAACATGGCAGGAAAAAGGAGACCAAACTTGTTGAGAAAAAAAAAACAAAACAAAAAACAAAAAAAACCTGGGAGAACAAAAAAAAGGTTGCTGCATCTTTAAGAATCCCCGCACTCCTCGCTTCCCATCAGACGTAGCAGGGGAACAATGTCCCCACCGGCCTTCCGTCCAAGAAAAACAGAAAATATCGGACATTTTCTGTTTTCTTTTACCGGACAGGAGCCAGAAATAACAGACTGTCCGGGTGAAAACTGGACACCTGGCAACCCTACAGTGTTTTAAAAGCATGTGCGGCAAAGAACCACAGAAGATACGTTAAAGAGTCATGTGTGACTTGTGAGCCTCAGTTTGAATATCAGTGCTGCACAACCTAGCTCTGTTATCGTCTAAAGAGTGGCCAGCTACAAAAGAAACATGCAGGGCCAGGCAAACTGCCCAGGGTGCTGTAGCCAGGGGGCACCACCAGCACTTGGGCTTCCCCTCACTGACTGCGGCAGGACTTCATTTAGCCACCCACAGTGCAGGCTCCTCCTCTCCAGCCCTTTCCCAGCACCTAGCTGATGGGCTTCTCCCCAGCCCCCTAGACCGCTCCCTCCAGGGCTAAGACTAAGTCTGTTCATGTGAGGGAGTGGGAAGCAAGGGGAGCCAGGCGAGGCTGGGGACAGGGCAGAGGGAATAAGCAGAGAGGATGGGAAGGGGAGGGGGGCCAAGCTTGAGAGGTAGAGCCAGGCCAGAACTTCGGGGGGAAGACAGAAGAGGAACTGGACTGCGGGAATCCAGCTGGGCATTGATGTCTGACTGAAGGTGGAAAAAAGACTAGATGGGAAGGATGGAGGCAGTGAGGTTTGGTTGCTTTGTTTCACTTTGTGCTGTTGCTTGTATGTGATTAGCTCTGGTGAATTGTTTCCTTTTCTTATTAAATTGTACATCCCAAGTATCTCTGTACTTTCAGGATGAGAGGGAAATGCTCTATTTTAGGGAGAATAAAAGGCCATTTGAGAGGTGATAGACCAGAGCCATGGCAGGCAAAGGAGTCATTCAAACGGATTTAGGGTCATGGCTGACATCCTGGCCATAATGTAAAACACTTCCCTGTTGCCTTGTGCCATGCACACAGAGGTATCTCTCTCTGCCAAGTCCCTGTCTTACGAGAAATGGGGAGGGGAAAGGCCTCCATGCGATCAGTGGCTTGTGCTCCCCATGCCTATGCTGGAGCATAGGGATGTTAACTATTGTTTATTTGTGTTAACATGTAACTGCTGGAAGTTCTAGCAGTTACATGTTTACATGCAGGGGGACAGGCTTCCCACGTGTACCAGCTCCTGCTTGTTCCCATCAACCCCCATGCTGTGGGAAGGAGGGAGGGAGGAGAGGCAGCTCTGAGGGAGCCGGTGCTTATGCGAAGCCCATGGATGCCAGAGAAAATGGGAGATGCCAAGGACAAGGGTTGCCAACTGTCTGATCACACAAACCCAAACACCTTTGCCTTCCCCCAGCCCAGCACTTTCCCATGGCCCTGCCATCCTGTCTCTTCTCTGAGACCCCAGCTTGGTCACTCAACCTTCCATCCCTCTGTCACTTGCTTTCCCCCACTCTCATTTATTTTCATCAGGCTGCAGAAGGGGGATGGATTGGGGGGGAGGCTCTGGGCTGGAGCTGAGGCTGAGGGGTTCAGACTGCTGGAGGGGATTCTAGGCTGACCCTGGGGCAGAGGGTTAGAGTGCTGAGGGCAAGATCTGGGAGGGAGTTTGGGTGCTACAGGGGACTCAGTGCCAGGGCAAGAGGTTGGGATTGAGGGGCTGGGTCAAGGGGTTGGAGTGCAGGAGGGAGTGCTGGGCAGGGCTTGGGACAGGAGGGGGTTAGGGTGCAGGTTCCAACTGGGCAGTGTTTACATTGTGCAGCTCTCAGTCAGTGGCACAATGGTGCTAAGGCAGGCTTCCTGCCTGCCCTGGTCTTGTGCTGCTCCCAGAAGCATCAAGCACAACTCTTCAGCCCGTGGTGGCATGGCAGAAAGCTCTGTGCATTGCCTCTGCCTGCAGGCAACCTCCATGCTTGCAGGCACCGCTTCTGCAGCTCCCATTGGCCACAGTTCCCAGCCAATGGGAGCTTTGGAGTTTGCGCTCGGGGTGGGACAGTGTGCGAAGACCCCCTCTGCTGACCCCAGAAGCCACCAGAAAGCTTCTGGAAGTGACACCAAACCATGGCAGGCAGTTAGCCTGCCTTTGCCCTGCTGTACCACCAGCCTGCTGTACCAGTTTGGCTTCAGTAGCCTCTGGGTGATAGAGCCTAATTTCAGGAGACCCCTGATGTAACTGAGAGTGTTGGCAACCCTATGAGGGGCTCCAAAACATGAGTTCACCCGGGGCACCATTTTCCCTAAGGCAAGCCCTGAAAACATGGACCTAGTTCTTCTCTTGCTTGTGCTTGGCTTACATCTGTGTAGTTCTGATGTCTTGAGGGAGCTACTCCTGATATACACCTGTGTGTCAGTGAAAGGAGACTTGGGCCCAGGTGTTTATTAGCATGCAGGAGTTTGGAACATTCTGCTTTCCTGTCTCCACAATCCTGGTTGCCATGACTGTGGCTAATGGTGTCCCACACTAAGAAACTAAGCTCAGGAGAAGAAACAGGGGAAGCTGGAAAGAGGTCGAAGGGAAGGAGTAGGGGGATGGAGTAGAATATGAAGGGGAGGATGAGTGGGGGAAAGAAAACAAGTGTCAGGGAAGGAAGGAAGGAAGGAACGAAGGAAGGAAGGATCTTATTTTTACAGCAAATAGTAAACTCACCAAATACTGCTTTTTTTTTCAGGGCACTGGAACTATTCACAAATTCAGATAAAAATGTAATTTCACATCAACATTCAGAATATTTTTTTCATTTATGAGAAAAACTTCTTTAAAAAAATTTGGTTGGAAACTAACCAGTTTTATTCTTATTATTGTTGTTATTTTTTATTTTTCAGTTTGGCCACCTCACTGAGGGACAGTTCACTCAGCTCTAGTCAGATGATCTAGGTTCTGCTGCAGTTTCCCAAACAAAAAGAGCTTATACTTTAAGTCACAAAGTACTTTGTTTTAGATTAAGACAATGATGGCAAGGAAACTCTCTAAGGGTATGTCTACACTACAGCGTTATTTTGAAATAGCTTATTTCAAAATAACGTGTCTGCACACAAAATGCATTTCGAAATAGCTTTTTGCTATTTCAAAATAACACATCCACACTGAGTGGACACTGAATTGCATTTAAGGCTGGCCGGAACCAGGTCCGGCAGGGCATCAGGCCAGGAGTTACTTTGTGTGGCTGCTGCCAGAGGCTATCTGAGGCCTGTGCTTAAAGGGACTCCCCACCCCACCCCCCAGACAGCCAGTTTCAGGTTTCCCTGCTTGCTTGCCTACCTCACTGAGGGACAGCAAAGCATTTTGTCTCTGCATGCTCTGGTTGCCCTCACTTGGGACACCACAGCACTCTGCAACATGGAGCCGGAGCTGCCCCAGGCACTCTGGTGCCTCGCGTGGACACGTTGCTGCAAGTCTGGCTGCACTTTCTGCAGGCTGCCATCCGGGAGGTCCATCATGGGAGGGGGGGGCTGTAAGTATCCAGGAGGCCCTGCGGGAGAGCTTCCACCCTGAGGAGCATAAAGAGCCTCCCTGGTCTGCCCCAGTGGGGGCTTGTGCCTCATTCCTCCCTCATGTCCTTCCACTTACCCCTCTCTAACCCCCCTTCCTGATGTCAAATAAAATACATGTATTTTCATGAATACAAACTCTCTTTATTTAACAAAACTGGGGGGCGGGGGGGATGAAACTCTGGTGAGACTGGGGAAAGGAGGCAGGAGAGGGTGGGAGAGGGGAGGGGGAAACCTGGGAGGAGGGAGCTGGAAAGGGGAAGCCAGGGGAAGAAGGGGGAGGGGAAGCTCAGGGCTCAGGGTTGGGGGGTCTCACCGGACCAACTTGATTTTCATGCAGACTTGCTCCTGGGTTCGCATGTGGCCTTTGGTGGCCAGGCTGGCAGCTATCCTGCTATAGATGGCTGCATTCCTCTGTCTAGTGTGGAGATCTTGGCCATTGGGGGCATCCCCCCCAAACCTGAATAAGGTCCATGATCTCCACCCTGGACCAGGAAGGCGCCCTCTTTCTCCGGGCCCTGGCAGGCTCCTAGGAGCTGGCAGACTGCTTCTGGGGAGCGGTGGAGGGCTAGCTGCCAGTGGCTTGCTGGCTCATGTTTTGGGGCCACTGGGTCAGGGGCAGTGACTGCTGGCTCTGGGCTGGCAGGCTTGGAGCTGGCACAGGCACTGTGGCCAGAGTTAACCCCTTTAAGGGCTCCAGGGAGCGGGGAGGGAGAGGAGTGTTCTTGGTTGAGGCTGGAGTGGCCACCAGGGCACCCTGGGAAGGCTGGAGGCCCCCTATTTCAAAATAAGTGTCTACACAGCACTTATTTTGAAATAGCTATTTCGAATTTGGCATTATTCCTCGTGGAATGAGGTTTACCAAATTCGAAATAAGTGCTCCACTATTTAAATTAATTTCAAATAGCGGTTTGGCTGTGTAGACGCTAGTAAAGTTATTTCGAAATAATGGCTGTTATTTCGAAATAACTTTGCTGTGTAGACATACCCTAAGAGCGTATGTGTGCCTGACAATCTGCATCGAATAGAACACCCAGATGGATGCCTACCTCAGTCCTTAGCAATTATAAAAAGCGCGCTACAGAGAAAATACAAACATTGCAGTGACATAGTAAATACACCACAGCTGAGATTTCCAAAACTGTGTAGGTGATTTTGACGCCCATTTCCCATTAGTTTCATTGGAAATTGGGTATGTAAATCCATTAGATAACTCTGAATATATCAGCAGTTCTATTGGCAGTTCTGTTGTGTCACAGGACAAGAAGTTCAGATACTATCATGATGATTCTTATAAAAAGTGGTAGATAAAAATCTGTTCTTGTTTTTTTAATCAGCTCATAGAAATATGAACTTCTTTTAGCATTAAGTACAGCTCATTTAGTTTTACAGAGTTCCCTCGCCTAGGAGAAGCAGAAATGCTTTGAAAGCCTTCTGCATTTGACATGCGTTACATAGCACCCCTCTCAGATGGGAGATGTTAATTGAACTAGACTACTCACAAGCACTTTCTCACTCCACATTTGGATTTATGACTGTGACATTCAGAATATCAGCCTGACCGGAAGATAACCAGTCTCCTCCCATCAGGGCTGGATTATCCAATAGGCAGACTAAGCATGTGCTTAGGGCACCAGCAAAGCAGAGGCACCAAAAAAAAAAGAGATTTTACGGTATAGTATTGTTTTTATTTTGAATTACATATGGGGGGGGGCACCATAATCTTTTCAGTGCTTAGGGCCTCTAAAGGTCTTAATCCAGCCCTGCCTCCCATTCACCTCTCTTCCCTATCAGTGTGCTAAGCTATTCCAAGCCATTGTAGCCTCCCCTCAATCGTCTTCCTAAAGCAAGCTCACAGAGTTGCTCAGTATCACTAGAGGCAGAGGCGCACCTTTCTTGGTGGCAGTGTGGCTTGGCAATTAGGACTTTTGATTCTGTTCGTCTCCACTGCTGGCCTGCTGGGTGATCCTGGACAAATCTTATCCCCGCTTGTTCCTTCAGTTTCCCCCATCTGTAATAAGGGGGACAATGATGCTGAGCACTTTCTGATCTCACTTGTACCAGAGTAATAAAGAATACATCCACTGAAGTAATTCCAGTTACACTGGTATGAAACTGCTCTAAGTGGGACCAGAATTAGGCCTATAACAATTTTAAGGGGATATTTTTAGCTAAGGTCTGTGTCTCAGTTATAGACATTATTTTTGCTACAAAATCATCTTAAGGATTAACCAGCCAAGCAAAGATAACTTGACTATTATTGCACAAAGACAGAAAGCATCAAAAACATCTTCTGCCCCTCAAAACTGTTACAGCTTGAACCTGTCTAGTCGGGTACTCTCGGGTCTGGCAACTATGTGCTCTAGCATGATCTTAGTTAGTGAGATGTCCACTTATTATAGGTGTGGCCAAGTTTCCCATGGTCCCATAAAGTTTGTTTACAGTCATCAATCCTGGCTCTCAGTGTTCTGTGCTGTTATTTAGTGCCAATTTACTCCTAAATGTCTTCTAAGAGCCCAGTAAGCAGCGGGAGTCTTGGTAATACTGCTAGACAATACTGACCTTCCATAGTTCGGCAAATTCTCTGATTCAGCACCAGTCAGTCCCAAGGGTGCTGGACTAGAGAGGTTGAACCTGTATATCAATGTGGCTGCCTCACTGCATATAACTTATTTCATATTCCAGTGTACTGCCAAAGGGGCGCGTGCAAAAATCCCTCTTGCCCTTGTCTTCGAATAAGCTCCATGTAGCAGGAGTGAGTGATATTGTAGGCAGGAGGAGAAAGGTACTATTTGTTTGTTTTCACATTTAAACAAGAAGCTCTCTCATTGCTATAGACAAGCAGAACATTTAATTTCATCAAGAAAAAACGTTACATAGCAAACATTCAAGTGTTGCAGTTAAGACTTAAAAGTCACAAGAGACAATTTGCACATGGAACCTTATCTCTTCCCTCTATTAAGTAGGCATTCCAATGCGGCCTTAATGTTAGTTTTACCATGGCATTTAGGATATATCATGCACCAGGACAACACTGTATAAACACAGAACAAAACAATGGCAGTTCCTGTCCCCAATCTAAGTACAAGACAAGAGAAAACAGGTGGATACAGACAGATGGGGAGTAATACATAAATAACGAGTCAATACTGGCTTATTGGCCAGACATACAGGTGCAGTGTGGGCGAGGCCTCCATGAATCCCAGCTCCCCAGAGGTGTACAGCATCCCATGTGGAATAAGGATCAGTTGAGGTCATGGTCCAGACCCCGGCCAGCTGGAGCAACGTGGGTGACCAAGTAAGATGTTGGCAGTACCCCAGGTAGCTCAGGGGGAGGCAGTGTCTTTCCACACTGCCTTTAATGCCAGGCCACACATACATGAGCCCTTTATGTGTATAACACCTTAAAGTATTACATCTTGGAACATTAGGTCTTGGAACCCATAAGAGAAGATGCAATTCGTGGTTTAGTCCTAAGTGGACCATAGAGTCTGGTCCAAGAGGTGAATATAGCTAGACCACTTAGTAATAGGAACCACAATATAATGAAAATTAACATCCCTAGTGGAGGATGTGAGGGAGATTCCCAAACCTGAATCATTCTTGTTAGGTGACAAATCTGAAGAATTGTCCTAGATTGAAGTGTCATTAGAAGAGGTTTTGGAACAAATAGATAAATTAAAGAGTAAAAAGTAACCAAGACCAGATGATATTCACCCAAAATTTCTAAAAGAACTCAAATGTGAAATTGCAGTTAATAAATTTACAGTTAGTAAACTGTAGTCTGAAGCCTATCCTTTAATCACAGGACTTGATGGTGATGGGGGACTTCAGTTATCCAGACATCTGTTGGGAAACTAACACAGCAGAGCACAGATTATTCAACAAGCTCTTGGAATGTATTGGAGACCATTTTTTTACTTTAGACGGTGGAGGAAGCTACAAGGGGGGGAGGGGCTGTTCTAGATTTGTTTTTAACAAATAAGGAAGAACTGGTTGAGAATTTGAAAGTGGAAGGCAGCTTGAGTGACAGTGATCATGAAATGATACAGTTCATGATTTCAAGGAATGGTAGGAGTGAGAACAGTAAAATAAAGACAATGGATTTCAAGGCAGACTCAGGGAGCTGGTACATAGGGTTCCATGGGAAGCAAGACTGCGGGAAAAACAATTGAAGACAGTTGGCAGTTTTTCAAAGACATTATTAAGGATACATCTTTCCACTGCATAAAAAAGATGTATAGCAAGAGACCACTCTGGCTTAACCAGAAGATCTTGAATAATCTAAAAATCAAACAAGAGTCCTATAAAAAGCAGACACTATGTCAAATCACAAAGGATGAATATAAACAAATAACACATGCATGTGTGGGCAAAATTAGAAAGGCGAAGGCACAAAATGCGCTCAATCTAGCTAGAGATATAAAGGGTAATAAGAAAACATTCCACAAATATATTAGAAGCAAGAGGAAGATCAAGGACGGGGTAGGCCCATTGCTCAATGAAGAGGGAAAAAACAATAACAGAAAATATGGAAATGGCAGAGGTGTTTAACAACTTCTTTTTGTCGGTTTTTACCAAGAAGGTTGGTGGCAATTGGATGACTAGCATAGTGAATGCTAGTGAAAATCAAGTAGATTCAGAAGTTAAAATAGGAAAAGAGCAAGTTAAAAATTACTTAGAAAAGTTAGGTGTCTTCAAGTCACGAAGAGCTGATGAAATGAATCCTAGATTACTCAAGAAGCTGATTGAGGGGATATTTGAGCCATTAGCCGTCATCTTTGAAAAGTCCTGGAAGACAGGAGAAAATCCATAAGACTGGAAAAGAGCAAATAAAGTGCCCATTTATAAAAAAGGGGAATAAGA
This sequence comes from Pelochelys cantorii, assembly GCA_032595735.1. Classification (NCBI taxonomy): domain Eukaryota; kingdom Metazoa; phylum Chordata; order Testudines; family Trionychidae; genus Pelochelys; species Pelochelys cantorii. The sequence continues at coordinate 6,257,579 of CM064339.1, read as the reverse complement.
ACAACCCAGGAAAATACAGACCAGTCAGCTTAATTTCTGTGCCAGGAAAGATAATGGAGCAAATAATGAAGGAATCCATCTGCAAATGTCTGGAAGAAAATAAGGTGTTTGGTAATTGCCAGCATGGACTTCTAAAGAACAAATTATGTGAAACCAACCTGATAGCTTTCTTTGATATGATAACAAGCCTTGTGGATGAGGGGGAAATGGTAGACATGGTAGCCTTCTCTCCTCCTCCCCCAGCCCCCAGCAGGCATGAGCCTTCTTCCCCTCTGGTGCTGCGCCAAAGGGCTGGGAGTGGGGGAAAGGGTTTGGGGCAGGGGGGCTACTTACCAGTGTGTTGGCAGGCAAGATGGCAGAGCCCCAGCCCTGCTGCCGCTCTCTTGGTGGTGTGGCTGCCCCCAGAGACTGCCACTCTGCCTACTGCTCTCCCCTATGCTCACTGCCCCCAGTGTCTAACCTCAATATTGTGTCCCTCCTCTCTGTGCCCCTTCCTTTCATGTCCCTCTTCCCTCTGCCCCCTCCTTTTCCATGTTATGGAAAACAGTCCCATTCCTGGCACTTCCCTTTTTCTTGGCACTACCAAACCCTGACCTTATTTAAGTAAGGATAAGAGGAAGCTGTATACCAAATTTGGTATTCCTAGCTCTTACCGTTTAGGACAGACTGACAGACAGGTGCACATTTCTAAAATATATAGATAGATGATCACATCCTGTTTCACAAATACTTTATTATAATATCCTACAGCGCTAGACACATCTTTGCATTTTGTGCACAAAACAAACAAACCCCCCTAAAAGTGTTTTTAATTACATGTACAACAAAGCCCTTTCTCATCACAGTATGGCCTTATGACACACACTGAACATTTGCTGGCACGTATAGGCCAGTTAACTGTGAGGCTCCCCACTCATGCCTTGAGCTGCACCTAAGGAAGGCTGTACTGTGCATATGTGTGTAGGGAAATGAACCTCACATCTACCCTCTTCATTACCTGATATGCACTTAAGGAGACTATGTTGTTGAAAGAAATACATAATACATGGCTGCTGCCTGAGGGCTGAACTATAGACTGTGGAATGTAATTTCATGCTCTAATAATAAGAATATAGCAGTAGGTATATATTACCCACCACTTGACCAGGATAGAGATATGCTAAAGGAGATTAGAGAGGCTATCAAAATAAAAAATCTCAATAATAGTGGGGATTTCAACTATTCCCAACTAGGCACACATCCCCTCAGGACAGGATGCAGAGATATAATTTCTTGATACCTTAAATGACTACTTCTTGGTTCTGGAACCCACAACGGGAGAGGCAATTCTTGATTTAGTCCTAAGTGGAGCACAGGATCCAGTCCAAGGGGGTAAATATAACTGGACAGCTTGGAAATAGTGGCCATAATGTAATAAAATTTAACATCCCTGTGGTGGGAAAAACACCTCAGCAACACAACACTGTGGAATTTAATTTCAGGAAGGGGACCTACGCACAAATGAGGAGGTTAATTAAACAGAAATTAAAAGATACAGTGACAAAAGTAAAAACCCCACAAGCTGCATGGAAACTTTTCAAAGACACTAGAATAAAGGCCCAATGTAAATGTATACCTGTTTGTGGATGAGACTTTCCGGGACATAGTAGGGCTGTCCCACCTCAAATCTGACAGTCCTGATGCTGTTACGGAGGATGAAAGGCTCAGGGAAGGAGAGCAGTCAATGGGAGCAGAGGGAAACCATCCCATAGTTGGGACCCTCCTTCCAGAGGGTGATGTTGTATCCTCTCGTGCCGAGGATACTTCTCCGGGGGAGGGAGCTCCAGCTGTTAGGAAGAAGCAGGTTTTAGTAGTGGGGGATTCGATCATTAGAAATATAGATAGTTGGGTTTGTGATGACCGGGAGAACCGTATGGTTACTTGCCTGCCTGGTGCGAAGGTTGCGGATCTCTCGAGGCATCTAGACAGACTTATGGGCAGTGCTGGGGAGGAGCCGGTCGTCGTGGTACATGTTGGTACCAATGACATAGGGAAGGGTAGAAGAGATGTTCTGGAGGCCAAATTTAGGTTACTAGGAAAGAGACTGAAATCCAGAACATCTTTGGTGGCATTCTCTGAAATGCTTCCAGTTCCACGCGCAGGGCCAGATAGACAGGCAGAACTTCAGAGTCTCAATGCGTGGATGAGACGATGGTGCAGGGAAGAGGGGTTTAGATTTATTAGGAACTGGGGACACTTTTGGGGTAGGGGGAGCCTATACAGGAATGATGGGCTCCACCTAAATCGAGGTGGATCCAGACTGCTGGCATTAAACATTAAAAAGGTCGTAGAGCAGTTTTTAAACTAAGAGGTGGGGGAAAGCCGATTGGTGCGGGGGAGCACCTGGATCGGACGGAGACTTCTCTTACACGAGGCTCCATAGGTAGGGATTCCCTAGAAGTTAGTCAGATAGGGAACGTGGGAAATAATATATGGGCAAGATCAGATGTGAAACAATCGTGCATAAAAAAATCCAATGTGTCTGAGAAAGGCGGACATATAAATAGTGGTAGTTTTCTAACATGCTTTTTCACTAATGCTAGGAGTCTGTCTAATAAGATGGGTGAACTGGAGTACCTCATATCAAAGGAGGAAGTTGACATAATAGGCATCACAGAAACATGGTGGAATGAGGACAATCAGTGGGACACTATCATACCGGGATATAAATTATATCGGAAAGACAGAACAGGTCGTGCGGGTGGCGGAGTGGTACTATATGTGAAGGATAATATAGAATCAAATGAAGTAAAAATCCTAAAGGAATCAAAATGTTCCATAGAATCATTATGGATAACAATTCATTCCTCTAATATGAATATGGCATTAGGAATATATTACCGACCACCTAACCAGGACAGTGATAGTGATGCTGAAATGATAAGGGAGATTAGAGAAGCTACCAAAATAAAAAACACAGTAATAATAGGAGATTTCAATTATCCCCATATTGATTGGGTGCATGTCACCTCAGGACGGGATTCAGAGATTAAATTTCTTGATGCCTTAAATGACTGCTTCTTGGAGCAGCTAGTACAGGAACCCACAAGGGGAGAGTCGATTCTCGACCTAGTCTTGACTGGAACGCAGGATCTGGTCCAAGAGGTAACTGTTACTGGACTGCTTGGAAATAGTGACCACAATATAATAACTTTTAATATTCCTGTGTTGGGAAGAACACCGCAGCGGTCAAACACTCTGGCATTTAATTTCAAAAAGGGGAATTACACTAAAATGAGGAAGCTAGTTAAACAGAAACTAAAAGGGAGAATAATTAAACTAAAATCCCTGGAAGCTGCATGGGAACTGTTTAAAGACACCATACTAGAGGCCCAACTTAAATGTATACCCCAAATAAAAAAACACAGTAAGAGACCTAACAAAGAACCACCATGGCTAAACAGCCATGTTAAAAAGGCAGTGAGAGAGAAAAGGGCAGCTTTTAAAAAGTGGAAGTCAAATCCTAGTGAGGAAAATAGAAAGGAACATAAACACTCCCAAATTAAGTGTCATAATGTAGTAAGAAAAGCCAAAAAAGAGTTTGAGGAACAGCTAGCCAAAAATTCAAAAAATGATAGTAAAATGTTTTTTAAATACATTAGAAGCAGGAAGCCCGCTAAAAAAGCAGTGGGGCCCTTGGATGATAAAGATATAAAAGGAGCGATCAAGGAAGACAGTGCCATTGCGGAGCGATTAAATGATTTCTTTGCTTCAGTCTTCACGGCTGAGGATGTTACAGAGGTTCCTAAATCTGAGCCAGCCTTTTTAGGTGACAAATCTGAGGAACTCACTCAGATTGAAGTGACATTAGAGGAGGTTATGGAATTAATTGATAAGCTGAATAGTAACAAGTCTCCGGGACCAGACGGCATTCACCCAAGGGTTCTGAAAGAACTCAAATGTGAAATTGCGGAGTTATTAACAGTGGTTTGTAACCTATCCTTTAAATCCACTTTGGTACCAAATGACTGGAAGATGGCCAATATAACACCAATATTTAAAAAAGGCTCTAGAGGAGATCCTGGCAATTATAGACCGATAAGTTTAACATCAGTACCAGGCAAATTAGTAGAAACACTAGTAAAGAGTAAAATTGCAAGGCACATAGAAGAGCACGAATTGTTGGGCAAAAGTCAGCATGGTTTCTGCAGAGGGAAGTCGTGTCTAACTAATCTGTTAGAATTCTTTGAAGGGGTTAATAAACATGCGGACAAGGGGCACCCAGTGGATATAATATACCTAGATTTCCAGAAAGCCTTTGACACGGTCCCACACCAAAGGCTTTTACGTAAATTAGGTGGTCATGGGATAGGAGGAAAGGTCCTTTCATGGATCAAGAATTGGTTAAAAGACAGAAAACAAAGGGTGGGAATAAATGGTAAATTTTCACAATGGAGGAGGGTAACTAGTGGTGTTCCCCAGGGGTCAGTACTGGGACCAATCCTGTTCAACTTGTTCATCAATGATCTAGAAAATGAGGTAAGCAGTGAGGTGGCCAAGTTTGCAGATGACACAAAGTTGTTCAGGACAGTCAAAAGCAAAAGGGATTGTGAAGAACTACAAAAAGATCTCAGCAAACTGAGTGATTGGGCAGCAAAATGGCAAATGAAATTTAATGTGGGTAAGTGTAAGGTAATGCATGTTGGAAAAAATAACCCAAATTACACGTACTACATGATGGGGTCAAATTTAGCTACGACAGATCAGGAAAGGGATCTTGGAGTTATAGTGGATAGTTCTATGAAGACATCCACGCAGTGTGCAGCGGCAGTTAGTAAGGCAAATAGGATGTTAGGAATTATTAAAAAAGGGATAGATAATAAGACAAAAGATATCATACTTCCCCTATATAAAACTATGGTACGCCCACACCTCGAGTACTGCGTGCAGATGTGGTCTCCTCACCTCAAAAAAGATATATTGGCATTAGAAAAGGTTCAGAAAAGGGCGACTAAGATGATTAGGGGCTTGGAAAGGGTCCCATATGGGGAGAGGCTAGAGAGACTGGGACTTTTCAGTTTGGAAAAAAGGCGATTGAGGGGCGATATGATAGAGGTATATAAAATCATGAATGGTGTGGAGAAAGTGATTATAGAAAAATTATTTACCTTTTCCCATAATACAAGAACTAGGGGACACCAAATGAAATTGATGGGTAGTAGGTTCAAAACTAATAAAAGGAAATTTTTCTTCACACAGCGCACAGTCAACCTGTGGAACTCCTTGCCCGAGGAGGCTGTGAAGGCCAGGACTCTATTAGGGTTTAAAAAAGAGCTTGATAAATTTTTGCAGGTTAGGTCCATAAATGGCTATTAGCCAGGGATAAAGCATGGTGCCCTAGCCTTCATAACAAGGGCAGGAGATGGATGGCAGGAGATAAATCACTTGATCATTGTCTTCTGTTCTCCTTCTCTGGGGCACCTGGCATTGGCCACCGTCGGCAGATGGGATGCTGGGCTCGATGGACCTTTGGTCTGACCCAGTATGGCCATTCTTATGTTCTTATGTTCTTATGTTCTTAAATGAAAAAAACAGTAAGAGAACCAAAAAAGTGCCACCATGGCTTAACAACCAAATAGAAGAAACAGTGAGAGAAAAAAGGCATAATTTAAAAAGTGGAAGTTAAATCCTAGTGAGAAAAATAAAAAGGAGAATAAGCTCTGTTAAAATTAAGTGTAAAAATATAATAAGAGAAGCCAAAAAGGAGTTTGAAGAACTGCTAGCCAAAAACTCAGAAAGTAATGGCACAATATTTTTTAAGTACATCAGAAGCAGGAAGCCGTCTAAACAACCAATGGGGCTCCTGGATGATCGAGATGCCAAAGGAGCACTCAAAGACATTAAGGTCATTGCAGAGAAGCTAAATTAATTCTTTGCTTTGGTTTTCACGGCTAGGATGTTAGGGAGCTTCCCAAACCTAAGCCATTCTTTTTAGGTGACAAATCTGAGGATTTGTCCCAGATTGAGGTGTTATTAGAGAAGATTTTGGAATAAATTGATAAACTTAATAGTAACAAGTCACTGGGACCAGATGGCATTCACCCAAGAGTTCTGAAAGAACTCAAATGTGAAATTGTGGCACTGTTAAATGTGGTTTGTAACCTATTCTTTAAATCAGCACATTAGTTGAAACTATAGTAAAGAATAAAATTGTCATACATATAGATGAACATAATTTGTTGGGGAAAAGTCAGCATGGTTTCTATAAAGGGAAAACATGCCTTACTAATGTGCTAGAGTTCTTTGAGGGGGTCAACAAACATGTGGACAGGGGGCTCCAGTGGATGTAGGGTACTTAGATTTCCAGAAAGCCTTGACAAGGTACCTCACCAAAAGCTCTTAAATAAAGCAAGTAGTTATGGGATAAGAGGGAAGGTCCTCTCATGGACTGATAACTGGTTAAAAGACAGGAAACAAAGGGTAGGAATAAAAGGTAAGTTTTCAGAATGGAGAGAAGTAAGTAGCGGTGTCCCCCAAAGGTCCGTACTGGAACCGATCCTGTTTACCCTATTTATAAATGATCTGAAGAAAGGGATAAACAGTGATGTTATGCTTAAACGAAGCACACGAGATCTTTTATAGGGGAAAAGGCAGTACGCCGCATTTATTGAGAATACAACAGTTGCATATGCTTTTCAATCATTCACACACAACCACCATACACACACACAGTCCCGCCAGATGATGTTATAGTTACCAGTCCAGAGTCTGGATCAATCTAGTGACCAGCCAGATTGATCACAGAGGGGGAGCCAGACTCTGTCAGTCGATCAATCCGATGCTCCTCTGGAGTTGGTGGCAAGACGAACCCAAAGTTCCATAGCAAAGCACCCTGCTTTTATAATCCTTTTCTCTGTTGAAGTCTATGGATTTTGCTGTGTCAGCCTGTGACCAGAGTGTTATCTTTTTGATGTCAGTGTTCCCAAAACATTTTCCAAAGCTCATCCTGTAATCAATCGTCTTTCAGGGGTGCTGGCTCCGCTTCAAAGCCGTCAATCTGCCAATAATCCAATTATCCTGTGAGTAGGGGTACGCATCAATGGTTCTTCTTTGACACCAGGTTATCTAGTTTTCACTCACGCTCACCCCTCCTTCTTTGGCCATCTGGTTCTGAGCAATAACTTTTGCACTTTTATCTCGACACATACATGCCTCTTTCACACGTAAACAATCTTTTACAAGGACTTCTCGAGGAAGAGCATAACATCAATATCTGCATTGGGCAAAGCAAAGAGGCATTGTAAATCAAACAGTTAAGGCCTTAGCCTTCAACATTCCTCTAGTCTCATTAACACAGACATAATACCAAAACTCTGTCTCTTTACTCAGTACACTTTAGAACAAGGAACTATAGGAGATATATACTTAACTAAAAGATTTGACTTACTACAATATTAAATATGATTATATATTACTTTACATTACTAAACCTAAAATACAAATATAAAAAAGAATAAAACTTTTAATCCTAACAGTGAGGGGGCAAAATTCGCAATGATACCAAACTGCTCAAGATAGTTAAGACCAAAGCAGACTGTAAAGTGCTTTGAGAGGAGGGATAGCTCAGTGGTTTGAGCACTGGCCTACTTAACCTAGGATTGTGAGCTCAATCCTTGAGGGGGGCCATTTAGGGATATGGGGTAACTCTGTCAGGGAATGATACTTGGTTGTGAAGTCAGGGGACTGGACTAGACTGGACTCAGTGACCTCACAAGGTCCCTTCCAGCTCTCTGAGATAGATATATCTCCATAAAGTTCAATAAAGCTTCAAAAAGATCTCACCAAACTAAGTGATGGGGCTACAAAATGGCAAATGAAATTTAATGCTGATAAATTAAAGTAATGCACATTGGAAAAAATAATCTCAACTATACATAAAAAATTATGGGGACTAATTTAGCTACAACTACTCAAGAGAGAGATGTTGGAGTCATTGTGGGTAGTTTTCTGAAAACATCCAATCAGTGTGCAGCAGCAGTTAAAAAGCAAACAGAATGTTAGGAATTATTTAAAAAGGGATAGAGAATAAGACAGAGAAGATCTTATTGCCTCTATATAAAACCACGGTACGACCACATCATGAATACTGTGGTCACCTCATCTCAAAAAAATATATTGGCATTGGAAAAGGTTCAGAAAAGAGCAAAAAAATTATTAGGGGTTTGGAACTGGTGCCATATGAAGAGAAATGAAAAAGACTGGGCTTTCTAGCTTAGAAAAGAGGAGACAGAGGCTATGTGTAGACTACAAAGTTTTTCCAGGATACTGGCGGTATTCCGGAAAAACTCTTCCCTGTCCAGGGAACGCATCTGCTCTTCCGCCATTTTTTGCGGAAGAGCAGACACATGCTTTCGGAAGCCCTGTCTTCCTTGTTTCACAGGAAGAAGCGTTCTTCTGAAAGAGGAGGTTTTTCCAACATTTGGCTCAGTGTAGATGGAAAACAGTTGGAAAAAGGTATGCAAATTGTGGAGCGCAATTTACCTACTTTTTTCCAACAAAAAGTGGCAGTCTAGACATAGCCTGAGTGGGGATATGATAGAGGTTTATAAAATTATGACTGGTGTGGAAAAAGGGCATGTTTACACAACAGGGCTAAACTCAAAATAAGCTATGCAACTTGAGCTACATCGATTTTGTAGCTTAAGTTGAAATAGCTTATTTCAAATTTGGGCACCTCTACACAGCACTCATTTTAGAACAGAGCACCCTTACAATGGCTATTAGCCAGGATGGGTAGGAATGTATCCCTAGCCTCTATCAGGATATGTCTAGGCTACAGGCTTTTTTCGACAAAGCCTCTGTCAAAAAAGAGCATCTAGACTACAGCCAGTTCTGTCAACAAAGCAAGCTGCTTTTTCGACAGAGTCTAGACACTCTCTTTTGAAAAAGCACAGTGTGGATGCAATAGCGCCTTTTTTCGACATAACTCTGTCGAAAAAAGGCGTTATTCCTCGTAGAATGAGGTTTACCGCTGTCGACAAAACTGCCGCGTTCTGTCGACTTACTGTCGACGGAACTCGGCAGTAGTGTAGACGCAGGTATAGTTTTGTCGACAGAAGTCCACTTTTGTTGACAAAACCCTGTAGTCTAGTCACACCCTCAGAGGCTGGGAGTGGGTCACAGGAGAGGGATTGCTTGATGATTCCCTGTTCTGTTCGCTCCCTCTGGCTCTGGAGCATCTGGCATTGGCCACTGTTGGTAGATAGGATATTGGGCTAGATGGACCATTGGTCTGACGCAGTATGGCTGTTCTTATGTGGTCACAGAGACCCCTTGGGGCTGCTTCCCGGTGTGCTGATAAAGCCACTGACACTCGCCTTCTTGTTTTCTGAGGCTCCTCACCACTCTGCATTTCTGGGCCAGATCTTCTGATCTTCCCCCAGCCAAGGCACAGAGCTGAGATCACTGCTCCCCAGCCCCCAAAGAGCAATGCAGACACTGAATCACTTCAGCTCTGGGAGAATGCAGTTCAAGGGCACAGCTTCCAGGAAACCACCACCCAAATAGGATCAAAACCCCCAAATAAATCCATCTTTCACTGTGTGAGAGTTTTACACATTGAAAGCTCATTTAGGCAAGCCCCCTTTAACAATGAAAGGAGGTTGTGCACACCGATTGCTCCCCCGGGTAACATTATTTACACCAGGATTGATAGCAATTAGAAGTAATTTTATTAAGTACAAACAGTAGAATTTAAGTGGTTGCAAGGAAAAGCTTGCAGATCAAAGTAAGTTACAGAATTAAAAGAAAAGAAAATGCATAACTAAACACTAAAGCTTATCGCAAACTTATCCTAGAACTGTTCTTATTTTAGGCAAGCCTTCAAATCAGAGAACATCTTTCCTCTGACCTGGGTCACTGATTCTTTTTTTGGGTGTACCAACCAAAGAGAAAGGCTAGAAGCTTTGCAGCTTGAATAAGCTTCCTTCTGGGTAGGAATCCTTTGTTATACACCCTCCCCTCTAGGGAAATTATGGTATTATAATACAAATTGGCATGATCACATGTCTTTCCAGGACTAACCACTGCTCAAACTTATGGGCCAAAACAAGGCTGTTTACAGGCCATTAAGTTGATCACCCAGTTGTTAAGGTTGCCAGAGCATTGGAAACACTCTTGATGTCTTTCATTGGCTTTCATTTGCACATTTAAAACCATAAACCATTCCATACTCCATGTTTCTAACTTTGCATACAAGAATGATACATATACCAAAATAAGATATACAGATCCAGCAGATTGTGACATTAAAATGGATAGGTTACATAAGGTATTTTGTCCAAAGCATCTCCAAGTTTTGCATATTTGTAGCCATAAGACAATTTCATACAGCATGTGTGTGTCTGTGTGTGTGTGAAATGACATCACCTCCATCCAGTCCCCAAAAGGAAATGATCAATTTGGCTTGGCATGAGCTAGATATCTTTGTAGTTGTCGAAGGCATCATCACAAGCCTACAGTTGAAGATATTTCAGTGATCAGCATGACAGATACTCAAAGAGGAAAGGGGGATTGGCAGAGTCTAGTGGTGGTCTCCCATAGGGGCCTGAAACTTAGTGAGGTTGAAGAGAAAAAACACCCTGTCTTCTGTCCATCCGTCCCCTGAGAAGACTGCCCTCAATATTCATTTCCAGTCAGAAGCAGGATTAACAAATGGAGAAATGTTTCTGATCATGCTAATGAAGCCTTATTAGGGTCCGTCAACTGCAACCCACAGACTTTGTCCAGAACCATGCTGTGCTCTGACAAATCTGTTACATTAATTGTAGAGGGAATATTTGTACCCATCTTTCAGTATCCAGCTCTAAGCACTAAACTAATTGCTAGGTTCCAGCACGGCATGACTTCCCAGTGGGAAGACAGTGCTCTATAAATCATCATACATGAGCGGCATTTAGCCACAGATGTAAAAAATGTCAGTATTTCTCTAAATATCCAATTATGAATACTGCTTCTCTAGGTGCCATTTTCCCATCACTTAGAAAGATAGTGCCCCTTTTACTTATTTGATAAAGAAGCTCTCACATCAAAATTAACATTATAATTGCCCAGCATCCATATACAATTGCCTGGTAAATCGTTAACAAAGGAGATTTTAAGAAGTCTAAAAGAATGAGAACTGTGCAGGCTAAAAGCAGGCATCTTCCTTTAAACCAGGGCTACTCGACATGCATCATGTGGCCCGTTTGTTTGCAGCCCACAGTGCAGTTTGGGTTTACACGGGGCTCAACATGTGGCCCACGGGTGGAAGCCAAAACAAAAAAGTCGTCAATATAATGGTCTTCTGTTGATTTGCGTTTTCATAGTTAAATTCCTGGACTGTCATTGCTCATTAAAAGTGCTGTCATGTGGGTGGAAATAGGGTAAATATTACATTTTATTAATATCAGCAGAACTGACTTCAATGGGGTCTGTGTGTGTTGTGGTCTTGCCTTAATATTTGTATTCATGCCCATCAGTGTGAAAGAAGCTATTTGCATATATTTGTATGTATATGCAGCCACACTTAAGTTGCGGCCCTCAGCATGTGCTGTGAGTATCATTGTGGCCCCAGGGGCTTCCAAAGTTGAGTAGCCCTGCTTTAAACACTGAACCTAGATCCATCTTCTGGGAACTACCAAGACCTTAGCTGGTGTGATGTAGTGGGGGGCTGTCCACCCTGGGTCCACTCTGGTTTTGCAGTCACTGGTTGCTGTGTTGTGCTGTGGGTGACCCCTACTGGCCTATGCTGCTCTGCAGAGACACTGTGTGTGTCTGTGTGCACTGCCCACTGGGGGGTGGTCCCTGAGGGCAGGCACATAGGCCATGGCTAGCAACTTCTCACCTGGCCAGGGGAGGAAGTTTGAACAAAGGAAGGGGTGTGGCTACCTGGGGGGAGTGAGTGACCAGTGGCTGGGAGAGGGGGGCAGTCTTGGCTGGGCAAACATAAAGAGAACAGACTAAGTCGAGCATTAGGGACTTCAGAGGCCTGTGTACTCCTGCCCCCCCAAGAGGTCTAAGGCTGCTTGCCCTGCCTCCTATGTCCACTGTGGCTGGCGGAGTCACATCTTGCTGTGGACGGGAGTGCAGGGTCGGGGGTCCCCGACGCGCTGTCACAGCTGGCCTTCAGTTTGAGCCATTATTACTCTACATAGCTACACTGACCATATGTCCTGATTTTTCCAGTTCAGTCCCAACTTAAATACTCTGTCCTGGTGCCAGCCCCACTAGACATTTCACTACTTGATGGAGACACCAGCACAGTGTTAATGCAATGCAAATTGGATTAATGCAATTTAAGGATAGTTGCATGAGGGCCCAATCCATCCCTATTGGTAGGAGGACAGTGGGATGAGTGTTTAGAGGGGTCACATGACACCCTTTACTTTTGGGCATGTGTCCATCTTCACTCCAGGAGTACTACCTCCAGGGGTGGGACTTCTTGTAGCAGGGGGGGTGGCTAATGGTGGTCAGTGGTATGGCTAACGGGAGTCGGGGGGGGGTGCTAACGTGTCCCTAATTTTGGTTCAGAAAATATGTTCACCATACATATAGCTGACTATCAGCCACCCCCAAATCAAAACCCCAAATGTTCCTAGAGACACTGTGGTACTAAAGATGTGACCTTTCTGACAAGATAAAAAACTCTTTGCCAAATTATTTGATAAATTACTGACCTAAATTCCACTTCAGTTTCAAATGGATCTGTTGTTATCTGTCATGCCCTAAACTTTTGTGTAGTAGTTTTATGCATATTTAAACAGTTGCCATGATCCACCCCAGAAGTAGCTGCATTTCAGTGGTAAGGAGGATCCTTCACAGTTAAACTGTATGTACATGTGTTTTCGTTTGTGAAAAGCTTTGTGACCCTTTGGATTGAAAGGTGGTATATAAATGCAAGACAATGGTTATTTTCCTGAGATATATCATATCCAAAGCAAATGTAATCATAGAATCATAGAATCCTAGGGCTGGCAGAGACCTCAGGAGGTCATCGAGTCCAGCCCCCTGCCCAAAGCAGGACCAATCCCAACTAAATCAACCCAGCCAGGGCTTTGTCAAGCCAAGACTTAAAAACTCTAGGGATGGAGATTTTACTGCCTCTCTAGGTAACCCATTCCAGTGCTTCACCATGTTCCTAGGGAAATAGTTTCACCCTCCTAATATCCAACCTAGATCTCCCCCACTATAACTTGGGACCATTGCTCCTCGTTCTGCCATCTGTCACTACTGAGAACAGCCTCTCTCCATCCTCTTTGGAACCTCCCTTCAGGAAGTTGAAGGCTGCTATCAAATCCCCCCTCACTCTTTGCTTCTGCAGACTAAACAGACCCAACTCCCTCAGCCTCTCCTCGTAGGTCGTATGCTCCAGCCCCCTAATCATTTTAGCTGCCCTCTGCTGGATCCTCTCCAGTGCGTCCATATCCTTTCTATAGTGGAGGGTCCAGAACTGGATGCAATGCTCCAGATGTGGCCTCATCAATGCCGAATAAAGGGGGGAAATCACTTCTCTAGATCTGCTGCCAAAGCTCCTTCTAATACATCCTAATATGCCATTAGCCGTATTTGCTACAAGGACACACTGTTGGCCAGGGACGGGCAATAATTTTTGAAGGGGGGGGGGCACTTCACAAATTTCAGAAGTGTCCGTGGGCCGACCCAGAAGGGGTGGGGCCTCGGGCAGAAGGGGCAGGGCCTCAGTCAGAAAGGGCAGGGATGAGAGCTACCCTTCCAGGGGCTTTTCTTGGCTTGGGGGGTCCCTCCCCCCCGACTTCTGGCCAATGGAAGGGACCTGGAGCAGATGGGAGGGGGCTGGGTGCTAGCCTCTTCCCAGAGTTGTCTGGGGTGGAGACTTGGAGTTCATATAACATGGCTCCTGGCCCCTGCTGCTAGCCTGTTGCCTGGCAGCCGCCTGGCAGCGTCATGAACAAGAGGAGTGCTGTCAAGCACTCGGTGACTAAGGGGTTAACTCAGGTACCTAGCAAAGATGTTGGCCAAGAGGGCTGGGAGAGCCAATAGAGATGGAGGCTTGGAATTTGAATTGGATATAGATTCCTTGCCTTTTTCTTTGTGTGAGGAATAACACCAGGGGTTGAGAGGCATAGTATGATTTTAACCCAGGCAAGACTACCATGCCCCTTGTGGAATTCAGGACAGAGGAGCAGACTGAACAAAGAAAAAAATTAATAGTGAGTACCAGGGAACTATGAGTCCAGTCATGTTCAGGGTAATTTTTCTTTATTTTGTGGTTTGGTTTGAACTACTCTGTGAATCTATACCTCCCCTCTCCCCTTAAGCATTGTGCAGAGATTTTTTTTCTCTGTTTTAATTTGTTTTCCTCAGTTGCTCTGTAACATCCAGCAACCAAGTATGTGTTATCACATTTATCTTTTGTTTTGTAATAACAATCACTTCTTTTAAGGTGATGATTTGATTCTTGAGTCCTGGAAGGTCTGTCTGTGTGTGTCTGCAGGCCTCTGACTGAGGGGTCACCTACCAGAGACTGCAGCTTCTTTTTCTCTTTTCTTTTTTCAAGTTCTTTTGGGGCACAGGAGCTTGGGGTACCCCTGGGAATGGTTTCATGTGTCCACCCCATTTGTTCTTTTTTTTTGGGGGGGGGGGGTCAAAAAGCATTTGATGGTGGCAGCAAATTCCCCAAAATCTGGATACTAGGATTTTGGGGGGAAGTTTTTGTAACCAGGGCCTGTATAGGCAAGGTTTTGGAGCTCTCTTGCGGGCCCCCACCTTCTGCACTTGTAGTGCCAGAGAGGGGAACAGCCTTGCAGGCAAGCACAAGCCTTTTGAACAGAAGCAGTTGAAAGGGCTCGTGTCTCCCAGGCAGCTCCCAGGCAACAGGCCAGAGGAACCGAGAGCTGCGAGCCCTTTCAATTGCTTCTGTTTAAAGGGCTCTCTTGTTCCCCGCAGCTGCCAAACAACACATTGCCCAACAGGCATGGGGAAGACACGAGCCCTTTAAACAGAAGCAGTTAAAAGGGCTCATAGCTCCGGTGCTACTAGCGTGTTGCTAGGAACCCGGAGATGCACAAACCCTTTTAACGGCTTCTATTAAAAGGGCTTGCACCTTCCCCTGGGCTGATAGACAAGGCACAGGGAAGACACGAGACCTTTATACAGAAGTAGTTAAAAGTGTCTCCGGCTCCCAGGCAACACGCTAGGGGGTGGGTCCTGGAACTGCCTCGCAGGCCAGATCAAAGCCATAGGCGGGCCGGATCCAACCCACTGGGAGGCTTTCCCCAACCCTGCTGTTGACTCATATCCAGCTTCTCATCCACTGTAATCCCCAGGTCCTTTTCTGCTGAACTGTCACTTAGCCAGTCAGCCTCCAGCCTGTAACAGGGATTCTTCCATCCCAAGTGCAGGTCTCTGTAGTAGTAGTTTTGTTCTTGTTGAACCTCATCAGATTTCTTTTGGACCAATCCTCCAATTTGTCTAGGTCACTCAGGACCCTATCCCTGCCCTCCAACATATCTACCTCTCCCCTAGCTTAGTGTCATCTGCAGACTTGCTGAGGGTGCAATCCATCCCCTCATCCAGGTCATTAATAAAGATGTTGAATAAAACCTGTCCTAGAACCGAACCTTGGGGCACTCCACTAGAAACCGACTGCCAGCCAGGCATCAAGCCATTGAGCACTACCCATTGAGCCCGACAATCTAGCCAGCTTTCCAGCCACATTAGGGTGCATCTAGACAGCACCCTTCCATTGGAATAAGCTTCGCAATTTGTGCTACACAAATTGCATAGTTTATTCTAAGTCTAGGTCGAAAGAGCTTATTTTTAAATTTGGCGCTGTTTAGAAGGCATCACATTTCAAAATAAGGCACTATTCCAACAAATCCCTTAACTATCATGGAATGAGGGTTACAGGAACACCGGAACAGTGCGCCCTCTCTTTCAGGAAATAGTGAGTGTGTTTAAAGATGAGGCGTTGCTATATCGGGATACTTCTGGTATCCCAAAATAGAGCCACAGTCTAGATCTACCCTTACAGTCCATTTATCCAACCCATACTACTTTAACTTGCTGGCAATACTGTGGGAGACCATATCAAAAGCTTTGTTAAAGTCAAGGCATCTCACATCCACCAACTTCCTCATGTCCATAGAGCCAGTTACCTCATCATAGAAGCTAATCAGGTTGGCCAGACATGACTTGCCCTTGGTGAATCTATGTTGACTATTCCTGATCACTTTCCCCTCTTCCAAGTGCTTCAAAATGGATTCCTTGAGAATTCCCTCCATGATTTTTACAGGAACTGAGGTGGGGCTGACCTGTCTGTAGTTTCCCTGGATTGTCCTTCTTCCCTTTTTTAAAGATGGGCATTTCTTCCATTTGCCTTTTTCCAGTTGTCCAGGACCTACCCTGCTCTCTATGAGTTTTCAAAGATAATGGGCAAAGGGTCTGCAGTGACACCGGCCAACTCCCTCAGTACCCTCAGATGCATTAAATCCGGCCCCATGGATTTGTGTATGTCCAGCTTTTCTAAATACAATAAAACTCCAATTGTCCTGATAGTCCGGCACCAACTGGAACCCGGAAGTGCTCCAGCCAGCCGGACAACTGGAGCTCCTGTGAGCCCCACGTGTGCTCACAGGCCGGGAAAGGGAAGGGAAAGAGAGGGGAAGGGGATTATACCCCGTGACGGGTCTGCCGGACCCACACTGCGTCCGGCTGGGGGGCGGAAGGGGGGGGCTTCCTTGCAAAACGGCAGAGGGTTCGCCCCTCGCCGCGCCGTTTCCCACCAACCCCCTTCCCCCCCCCCCCCGCCGGTCGCAGTGCGCGTCCTGGCAGACCTGTCACAGCCCCCCGCCGGAGTACCTCCTGACACTCCAGCATATCCAATAATCCGGCACCCCCAAAGGTGCCGGATTATCGGAAGTCTACTATAGTTCTTAACCTCCACCGAGGGCTGCCCACATCCTTCCCATACTGCGTTGCCTAGTGCAGTAGTCTGGGAGCTGCCCTTGTCTGTGAAGTCAGAGGCAAAGAAATCATTGAGTACTTCAGTTTTTCACATATCATCTGTCACTAGGTTACCTCCCTCATCCAGTAAGGGCCCCACAGCTTCTCTGATCACCCTCTTATTGCTAACATGCCTGTAGAAACCTTTCGTGTTACCCTTCAGATACCTTGCTAGCTGCAATTCCAATTGCGCTTTTACCTTCCAGATTATTTCCTGCATTCTTGAGCGATATATTTATACTCCTCCCTGGTCATCTGTACAAGTTTCCACTTCTTGTAAGCTTCCCTTTTGTGTTTAAACTCACCAAGGATTTCACTGCTAAGCCAAGCTGGTTGCCTGCCACATTTGCTTTTCTTACTGCACATCGGGATGGTTTGTTCCATTGCCAGTTCTCTTGGACTCCTTTCCATTTCTCATACTGAACAACACCTTCCATAATTCATGTCTGGAAATATTAGCTCTGCTACATACAACATTTGTCCCCCAGATAAGATGTCATTCGAACTCTTTGACACTTGTAATCAAGAAAAGGGTGTTAACTCTTGATGCTGCTTAGCTATATTCCTCTCTCCATTTCAGTTAGGTATGGTATTCATCTTTACTTCCAGTTATGTTGCAGTTGTTTGTTAAACAGCTGTTGTCCAGAAGTGGCTGCACTTCAGTAATGTGCAAAGTCATTCACTCATATGACAAAGTATTTTGGAATCCTTTAGAACTGGAACAACTCTAATTTCCAAATTAAAGACTGGAAGTTTTTCAAAAACATCTGCTCTAGGAATTATTTCAGGGAAGGTCTCTGGCCAGTGTTATTCCATTTAGAATGTCTGACCACACTCTTCCTTTCTGGCTTTGGAATATAAAGCAATGTACATGGTACATAGCAGCGTACAATAAAAAGGCTTCAACATAGAAATTATGGAATGAATACTAAAAAAAAAAACCTGCTGGGATAAGGTGACAGAATGAGAAGCAGTGGAATTGTCTTCTCTCATATAGAATATACAGACCTATAAGGGAAATCAGTCCCTGTTAAGTGGATAGTACAGCTTCAGAGGAATATATCTGTATATCACTATAACTGTTGATTCATGTTTGTTCTATAAAATTATGGTGATAGCCTCTGCTGTCAACAGAGACAGAAGGCCTTTCCTTTGACGCCTACATAGTCTGCACTTCTTGTGAACAGTTTTTACAACCAAGACACAAGGTGGCTAGCACGACAATAGAGACAGCTGATTTACTCTAGTTGAATGCTGTTGTTAGGATTAGTTTTGCTTCATGATATGAATTAGACTGGTGAGCATTTTGAGTGTCACCCCAATGTAATACAATTGATTTCAGCAGAGTTACACCTGAGTTTAAGTGAGCTTAAAATCAAGTGCTTTCCAAACAAAAATGCTATAAGAATGCAGGCCTGAATTTTCAAAAGGGACTACAGGTACAAATTTTGGGGTGCCCTGCTTGAGACACGTGAAATGGGCCTGATTTTTTGAAAACAGGTGCTACGCACTTGTTACAAATCAAATGTTTTACAGGGCTCTCAGAGTGTGCATGCAAGATTTCAAGTGTCATTCAACAGCGGGAGTCCACCAGAAAAAGTTACAAAGGCAGAAGAAAGCCTGAGTAAGGAGGATACAAGCTGGAGAGGAATATGGTACATTGCTACAACTTCCCCAACCCTAAATTCTCCATCCGTAAATTTCAAAATGTAGAATTTGGCCAAACTCTTTGGGGTCTTGAAAGTGGGGTGGGAATGCCACTAGAATGGGCTTCCTTGTAATGTTTGCCTTGTTTCCAAGCTTCATGCAAGCTGGAAATGCCATGAAAACCATTCATTTTGTGTGTGATACCACTGCACTTCTGCTCCCGATGCTGCTTGAGATCACATACACAGCCATTTAATGTGAAATGAACTTTTTCTAACCTTAACTCATGACGTTTATAAAACACATACACAAGTTTAGGGGTCTCCTAGTGCCTCCGTGGTTTGTGGATCTTCTTTTTATACCCAAAGGTTCCAGGTTGAAGTTCCCAAAGGCAACACATCGTCCTCTGACTTTGGTATCAATTTGGATTAGTCCTTATTGTCATGAAACCAGCTGGCCCAGTTTGTAGCTAGTGTAAGAATGAGCTCAGACATGACTCTTATAAAGGTCAGCATGCTGGAAACTAGCAAGATGTCTTTGTTATTTTTATTGCATTGCTAGTAAAACTTAATCCCACTGATTTTTCCCCACTGCACGTTCAGAAATGTTGCTGAAATTTTATGAGCTTTGGCTTTGATTACAACCAGGCAGTGGATGAAATGGTGCTGGTGTGAACCTTTAAGACAGGCTAAGTGAGAACATTGATTAATCAGAGTAAATAACAGGAATGGTGACATTAACTGGGATTTAGTGAATCAAAATGTGAAATATTCTGTAATAAGTCACTCTGGCCTGGATCCGCAGCTGGAGTAATTCACTCGAGCACCTTTGAGATTAAGGGAGCGATAGCCTTTTATCCCCTGCCATTCCGCTTCTTGTTACACCTTCCCTCCTAAGCACTCACCAATTTATGGAGACAAAAAGATGTTTGTAAAATCTCTAAGCAAGTTTAATATGATCATGTTCTGAGTCCAAGTCAACATAGTCTTCTTCCATAAAAAAAAGTGATTTACCATGAGAGGGTTTCTGAGGGAAGTAGATTAAAAGAGAATATTCAACACTGTTACAGTCTTTTTCCATTTGTGTTTAGATCAAGACTTCTGTGAATGTCCTAGGTGGCTGGCACAGCAGAGGGTTATGGGGGTTCAGAAGCTTCTCTAGGTCCTGTAGCTGAGAAAGAAGTAGGGCAGACAGGGAGTCAGGACTTTTTGCCACTCCAGCCCAGGAGCCAGGCAAGATGTAGAGGAGGAGTCAGGGTGCTCAGCCAAGCAGCTCACCTGCAAAGCTTTCGTCAATTTCACAGACAGAAAGTGAGATTGACAAGAGCCAGGTTGGCAGCCAGGCAACTTCATTTCCATGTCCCTGAAATTTATCAGCGGGACTGAAACTCTCTCAGAAAATTTCAACTTTGTGAAAAGGGCATTTTTCATCAGAAACTGATTCCATTGAAAAAATTCAACCGTGTCTGTAAGATCCATTGCTGCACCATTAAGGTCAATGAGAGTTGACCTGCTAGTACAGAGTGAATAGTTAAGGAGGTTTTATATCATCCACCACTTACAGTCACTGAAAAATCTGATCTGCATTTGGGTATGTTTGAATGTTTAAAAATACTGTGTATTGAGTCAAACTTGACTGTCATTTTATTTGACTGACCTGATCAGTCCCACCTGCTTGTGCTACCCAGCTGAGTAGTGCACTAATTAAACATAAGAACAACATATTCCCTGGGAAGAAATTAATCCTAGATTTGCATATGGAGGAACTAAATGGACATACTTTGCATGACCTAGTGAAAGTGGTACAAAGGGGAAGCCTAGACTACTGCAGTTAGCTTCCTATTCAGCCTCTATTCCCTGAGTTTTTACTCCCTGTCCAACACACACACACCATTTCCTTCCCAGCAAATAAATGAAGAATTTCTTTACCACTTTCTATGTATTTCATTGTCTTCTGAAGTCCTACCCCATACAGAACCTTTCCAGTTCACCAGCCAGAATGTAGGTTTGCTTTTGAGCAATGCCTAGGACATTCCATCCCCCTCAGGAGATACAGAGGACAAAGGAAGGAGCAGACATTCACGGCCTCCCAAAACCCTGCCATGCAAGTGAAAACAGGCTCACCACAAATATCTGCTTTGCAAGGAGGGGGCCGGAGAGAGGCAATGCCACCCCAGATAGCTTTCCGTGAGCAGTGTACTAATGAGAGCCATACTCCTCACAGACAGGGCAGAAGGCTAGTGGTCCCAGTTGGTTTCCTTGATGACTGTCTGAGCAGAGAGGCACAGTGGTTAAATCCTTTCCCTTTCTGGAACTGTACTGAGGTAATTCTTGGGTGGGAGTAACGCTGAGACTTTACCTTGGGTTTTCTGTCTAGTGCATTTCACCAAACCTAATTTCCCTTATGCAAAGCAAATACATAAAATGTAAGATACTGAAGATTTGCACCTTTGCATGCCCGCTTTCTTCCCCAAAATCACCTGCATCCATCACTAAGGAACTGCCGGAGGAAGCTAGGAGGTCTGATCAGCAGAATACAATGACACAAGGGCATTTAGCAGTTCCCCGTGCTTCTGCTGTTGGGTCAGTTGTGAAGCAGCTGTAAAACTGTAATTACAGAGAAGGAAAAGGAGCAAAAAGCCCACTGCAGCTTCCAGTACATTTGTTCTCACTCCAGCAGTCTCAGGCTGACCCACCATATATTTTTAGCTCCTGCATATCTCACATACCACCGTGGCGCTCATTAGACAAAACTCCCGTGGGATGGGAACAGTTAAGGGGCTTTGTCCTATTTAATTGCTCGCTTCAGTACAGATGGCAAAGCATGGTGGGAGGCTCCAATCTCACCACTCTGGGAAGAGAGGAAGAGCCAAGCTTAGGGGAAGCGGCAGGGGGTGGGAGGAGAAAAGTCAACCGAGCTATATTTAAAAATGTACCTGCTGGGCCCAGAGGGGGCTGGAGATGTTAAGGTCATTCACAGTCTGAGCTCTGTCCTGGAGAGAGTAGCGGGGAGAAGGTGTGTTTTCTCCTGTTGGATCCTTAATTGCTTGTTAAGTCAGCTAACAAATGCATACATTGACAGATGGCCCTGTGCCCTTTCAGTCTAGGTTTAGTGGCTTATTATTATTATTATTATTACTATTATTATTAATATTGTTATTATTTTGCCTGCTACATCTGTGTGTATTGAAACCAAGATTTGTTGGATGAAATGGCTCTCAAAGGAAAATAAAAGCTATTTTAAAAAAAATTATAATCAGTACAGCAGAAACATTGAATGATTTTGCCTCTGGTTCTGTCGTCACCACTTTCAGAGCCACTCGGAGAGATGCTTTATCTCCCCAAAAGTTAATTCCACTGGGTGAGTGGAGCCGCATGTTCTGCTGGTTTTTCTGTGCCACAATAACCCCGCTGTCCCGACTGCTTATAGAGTCATAGATTGCAATTCCAGAAGGAACCACTATGATCTTCTTGTCTGGCCTCCTATATCTCACAGGCCAGAGAGCTGCCCCCAAATCATTCTCAGAGCAAAACTTTTCAAAGATCTCCAATCTTGATTCAAAAATTGTCAGTGTTGGAGAATCCAAGATTGGTAAATTGTTCCAATGGCTAATGACTCACGGTTACAAAATTACATCTTCTTTCCAGTCTGAATTTGTCTAGCTTCAGCTTCCAGCCTTTGAATCATTAGACCTTTCTCTTGGAAGAGCCCAGTATTAAATATTTGTTAAATATTTGTTCCCCGTGTTGAAACATACAGACTCTAATCAAGTCACCTCTCAGCCTTCTCTTTGTTAACTAAATAGCTTGAGTTCTTATTTGTGAATCAGCCACATACGAAGATCAAATAATCAGTAGCAGAGGAGCCCTATCAGCAATCTCATTTTGTTTCCATTTCTCCTGTGTCATCACTCTTCATTTATGTCTTTTGTTTATATCCTCCTGCATCATGTCATAAATCAGATACACAATGACATCATTTCTTGAGTAAGATGCCTGCTCTTAAATAATAATATAACAGGATTGCGTAAGTATTGGAAGTCCTTTAATTCAGCTCCCTACAGTAGGTGCAGAAGCATCCCCAGAATTTCTCATAAAAGCAGAGAAGGATTTCGGACAGTGTAGCAAAATACAATACAGGTCGAATCTCTCTAGGCCGACACTTTCTGGTCCAGCAACGTCCGTGGTCCAGCATGATCTTATCTAGCCAGGTGTCCACTTATCATGCATGTGGCCAAGTTTTCCACAGTCCCATAAAGTTTGTTTACAGCCAACAATCCTGGCTCTTGGTGTTCTGTGCTGTTATTTAGCTCTAATTTATCCCTAAATGTCTTCTAAGAGCCCAGTTAGCAGTGGAAATGTTGGTAATGCTGCTCGACAATATTGACCTCCCATGGTTCAGCAAATTCTCTGGTTCGGCACTGGTCAGGTCCTAAGGGTGCTGGACTAGAGAGGTTCAACCTGTATTTTAAATGTGGCTTTGACACCATAGTGTTAATGGTAACAACCTATATTTATATAGTCCTTTACATCCACTAGGATCCCAAACAGATTAAATGTTACCAAATGATTAAAAGGAATCATTTCACATCTGCCACTGAAATGCAGTCATCTTTGGGGTTGAAACACAGCAGTTGATTGAAAGTACAAAGCCACTCTGCAAAACAGCATGGCTGCATCTAGACTGGCAAGTTTTTCCACAAAAGCAGCTGCTTTTGCGGAAAAACTTACCAGCTGTCTACACTGGCCACTTGAATTTGTGCAAGAACACTGACGATCTAATGTATGATCGTCAGTGTTCTTGCGCAAATACAATGACGCTCCCATTCGGGAAAAAGCCCTCTTGCGCAAATGCTTTTCCGCAAGAGGGCCAGTATAGACAGCTGAAAACCGTTTTGCGCAAAAAAGCCCCGATGGTGAAAATGGCGATTAGGGCTGTCTTGCGCAAAACCGCGTCTAGATTGGCATGGACGCTTTTCCGCAAAAAGTGCTTTTGCGCAAAAGCATCCGTGCCAATCTAGACGCTCTTTTCTGCAAATGCTTTTAATGGAAAAACTTTTCCGTTAAAACCATTTGTGGAAAATCATGCCAGTCTAGACGTAGCCCGTGGGTGCATCTAGACTGGCAAGATTTTGCGCAAAAGCAACCGCTTTTGCGCAAAAACTTGCCAGCTGTCTACACTGGCCGCTTGAATTTGCGCAAGAGCACTGACGATCTAATGTAAGATTGTCAGTGTTCTTGCGCAAATACTGTGATGCTCCCGCTCAGGGATAAGCCCTCTTGCACAAGAATACTTGCGCAAGAGGGCCAGTGTAGACAGGGAAGAACTATTTTGCGCAAAAAAGCCCCGATGGCAAAAATGGCGATCGGGAATTTCTTGCACAAAATCGCATCTAGACTGGCCACGGATGCTTTTGCGCAAAAGCACTTTTTGTGCAAAGGCATCCGTGCCAATCTAGACGCTCTTTTGCAGAAATGCTTTTAACAGAAAAACTTTTCCATTAAAAGCAGTTCCGCAAAATCATGCCAGTCTAGATGCAGCCCTTGGGAATAGAATGGAAAGAAACCACTGGAAGACAAGTTTAGTTTGGCAGAATATACTAAATTGCCTGAATTGGAATTTGGCCAGGTCAAAGCCTTTAGCATCCTGACTCTTGCAGAAGGTTCAGTGGAATCCTCAAAACTACCATTGATGGGGCCTGAGTGTTCACTAGCACATCTAGCAGTACCATGTCCTCTAATCCCACAGCGCTGGTTTAATACTTGGAGAGAAAAGTGACATCAGCTGATCACCATCCTTTACTGCGGTTCTTCAGTTTTCCTTTGTTCTCCCTGTGTAAGTATAGGCCACATGGAGACTATGACAGCTAACAAAATCACTGTCAAAGGTAGACTTGTTAATGGTAGTTTTGGATCTTTTACAAAAGTCTGGAAAGAGGGAACAGAATGCAGATTCTCAGCATTATGGGGATTATTTATGAACATAGTAGTTGGAGCAAAAAATCGTCTAAGATAGAAGCAAGATCAACTGAACTTACCAAGGCTCTTCATTTGTCTTGATTTTGGGATGTGAGTCAGGTGCTATTTTTGGAATTGGCGAACTCTACACAAGGCTAGAAATTAAATTACTACTAGCTACTAAATTAAAATTTAGGTGATCTGTGATGACGTTTTTATGATCATAAAAATCATTTCAGAAAGAGTTCCGCCCACAGTATTTTATGCACTGAAGTCTTCATGAGCTGTGCTGAGATCTCACCAGTCCATAAAGACTTTATGTGCTGAAGACTTCAGGCACTGGTCCAGAATGCTAGAGTCTTTAGCCGCTTAAGTCTGCACTGCTGAAATGTTTATGTGCTCAGCATACGCACATGGAGCCTTCTGCAGCATAAGCATTCAGAACATAAAGACTTTGGTGCCTTTAAGGCAGAGCTCTGCATTAGGGATGCTGTGGAAGGGCACTGCCCAGTGGGAGCTCTGTTATACCATCCCTACTGAACCACCCTGGAAGAGGGTACCATATGCCTGCCTCTGCTGGTAGCACTACACCCTTAGCTAATTGAGCGCTCTCCCTAACCCTCTGCAGCCTACTGGTAATTGCAGTAGCTTTGCAGAGTCTGCAACTCACAGGATTGGAAGGAGTGCATTGTACCTCACTCCTAGGCAGATATGCGAGGGGTGGGGGGATACCTGGGCATCTCTGCAGGATGAATCACAGTTAAGTTTTACTAGGGGGTGGTGCCCCCTGCTTGCTACGCTCACCAACCCCTCCTCCCGCAGCAGGGATAGGGAACCCTGGCTCTCCCTGCCAACACCGGGGAGGGCCGGGCTGCAGCCACACCAGCGTGGGCCCCTTCTCCTCCCCACCTATTCCCCAGCATGGCCTAACCCTAAACCCCCTCTCCTGGCCAAGGCCACACCAGGCCCAGCCTCTGGGGGCTTGGGCCAGGCCAAAACCATGGTGTGTCCAGGCCCCACACTCCCGCCCCCCTCCAGCTGTGGCAGCTTCCGCTCTCCCCCTCCCCCGAGCTCCGAGGGGGGGCCACGCAGCTCGCAGCTTCCATTCCCCCACCGAGCACCATGGAGGGGGTTTGGGGAGTAGCCACACAGCTTTCACACACACCCCTGAGCACCTTGCCAGGCCCCACACTTTGCCCCAGGCACCAGGGAATGGAGAGGAGCGAGCTGCAGCCGAGGCTGGGGAAAGCTGAGGGGGGAGTCAGGCACGACGCAGAGTGATGTGATGATGTCACTCTGTTATCCCGCAGGAAAAACTTTTTTATATATAGAGAGAGATATCCTGGGGTCATAGCAGATTCTCAGCAGCGGCAGAAGTGACTACAACGTTAGTGGAAGTTAACTTGACCACACTCATCTTAGCTGCTACCCCATCTCCAGTGGTCATCTCAAATACCAAAATTACAGACTTTTTGCTGGAACACAGCTATACAAGCATCTTTTTGGGAAAAAACTATCTGAATCATATATGATGCATCTCACAGTCAGGTTCTTAGGCATCCTAGAATGTTCTTCTGTGTAGAAGTGATTGTAAGCATTCTGAGACAGGGACCTCAAAGGTCTTTGCATCATAGGTTCCCTGCTTGGGATCTCCAGGCACTGCCACAGTACAAATTAGCAGTACAGTGACAGGGGATTTGTAGCACAGTGGTCATGGCCCCCACTTGAGGCTGGTATGAAGTGTTTGGTTGCAATCAAGAGACACATTGCTGAAACTTGACTTCTGGCTCTAGAGCAGGAGGAAAACAATTCCACAGCTTGTTTTCTGGCATAGCAGTTAGTGTGTCTGGGTATGTCTACACTAGCCCCCTAGTTCGAACTAGGGAGGCTAATGAGGGCGACCAAAATTGCAAATGAAGTGCGGGATTTAAATATCCCGTGCTTCATTAGCATGTTCCCGGGCGGTCGCCATTTTGGAAATTGACTAGCCCGGAATAACTGCCCGCGTCTACACGCGGCAGTGAAATGGGAGTTCGAAGTAAATCCCTTAATTCGAATTAGCTGTTAAACCTCATTCCAGGAGGAATAACAGCTAATTCGAGTTAGGGCTTTACTTCGAACTCCCGTTTCACTGCCACATGTAGACGCGGACAGTTATTCCGGGCTAGTAAATTTCCAAAATGGCGACCGCCCGGGAACATGCTAATGAAGCACGGGATATTTAAATCCCGCGCTTCATTTGCGATTTCGGTCGCCCTCATTAGCCTCCCTAGTTTGAACTAGGGGGCTAGTGTAGACATACCCTCTGGGTATTGCCTTCTTTCACATCCTTAGTTCTGAACCAGTGAGAGAAGCAACAAGACAAACCTGAGTCAGTTTGGCATTGAGGGTGACAGGAAATGTTAACATTAAGGTACACATGAAACGGCACCATTTCTCTCGTCCTTTCTAATCACCTCCTGGCTGTGATAAAAATCTGGCTCCCATAGAGCCACTGTGCAGTATGGCCAGTGTCACCCACATAAAACTAAGGTCCAAAGCTTGGGTTTCATTGTCAAGTCTGCAGGAGTTTAGAATCAAACAGGTTTGGGATTGGCGCTACTTGGATGACCCCGAGTCCAGGGTCTCGTGGGACTTAGAAGAATTGTAAAGCACCCCACATGCCTCTTGATGGGCTTCACACTCATTCTTCATTCAGCTGTGCCCACACAATTCATCCTACACAACTCGCAAAGTTGCTCACTGTTTGGAGAACATGAAAGCTGTTAGGTGCAAGTGTTGTGAATTAATGCTGGCCACAAAGGTACAATTTGAAGTTTTCTGTCTTTTGGGCATTTAAATCAGACAATATTAGAACAAGGAGGGTCAGGATCAGTTTGCGTAAGTCCCCTGCAGTCACTACAGTTATCCAGGGACAGATTTTGGTCCAGAGAGTTTAAAATTCCCTCCCTTGTGTTTGTCTGATGACACTGAAGAAAAGAAAACCCTGAAACGTAAGAGAGGATTCCTGCCCCCTGGCTGACTGTTAGGAGCCACTGCTTGCTTTCCTCTTTGAATGACATTGTAAAGTCCAAACACCAAATCCTCATCTTGTTGTAAATTGTTGGTGTTCCATAAACTTCAATGGGGCTATGACAATTTACCCCAGCTAAGGATGTGGGGTTGCCTCTACTAGTAGCCAAGCTTCCCTGAGGCCTCCCCGTACTTCTCTGCAATAGTCTTGCCATTCCTTTCACGATTTGTCTCGCCTTGTCACTGCCTGCGAAATGCCTTATCCTGTTGTTCTTTCCTGCCAGCTGCTTTGGATGCTCCTATACGAAGCTCAGCTAATGCAACAGCTGTGTCGGGAATAACCAAATACTGTGCAGCTGATACACTGGACTCTCTCCCTTGGGCCAGTTTAAGTACTTGAGGCAACACATTACAAGTGATGGTTACTCAGCAACTTTACCAAGGCCAGAGACCCCATCAAGAAATGAATCACATAACTCTAGTGAACAGCTTTTTAAGCAGTGCTGTGTGGAACTAGCTGGATCTCCAGCTGTTTGTGTGGCAGTGTATTAACATTCAGAAACCCAGTCACCAAGAGAAAACCTTCCAAAATAGCCTTCAGCTGCTGCATGTTGTTCTCAGCACAGTGGACTGCAATGTGACCCATTTACAGTTCTCCAAATGTGTAAAGGGCCAGCACAAAGCCTAGTAACTATTTAAATCCCATGTAAGCCTTGTTTTGAATGTTGTGTAAGGCCTGTTCTGGTTCTTTGCAGAAGGGTGAATTACATTCAAAATGCATTCGTTCATCTGGAATTGTCCAAATGCAGACAACATTTCCTACTTGCCGAAAATTGCTTTGGCTGCCAAAACCTTAAGAAAAACTTTCTGGGCAGTTGGACTGATGCCATAGGATAACATTGTAACTAGTCACACTTCTGCAATGAGGAGTTTAAATTTCAGGTTCCACATTCTAAATCCAGGCTACTCCAGTGAGGGGAAAAACCTTGTATTGAAGTGAATGCAGTGACTCCAGATTTGCACAGTGTAAATGAAACCAGAAAGTGCCTGAAAATCCCTCATGATTGCTCATTCATGACATTAGTGTCCACCATTCACTCTACAGTTGTGACAGCGTAGGGTCTGATGGGTTAGGCATAGGGATCTGCAAGCAGGGCTCTTACTAATGCAGCCCAATATGCTGGTAGCATTCTTGGCTACCAGGGCTCACTGTTGACTCATATTTAGCTTCTCGTCTACTGTGATCCCTTGGTCCTTTTCTGCACAACTGCTGCTTAGCCAGTCGGTTCCCAGCCTGTAGCAATTAATGGGATTCTTCTGTCTTTAGTGCAAAGCTCTGCACTTGTCCTTGTTGAACCTCATCAGATTTCTTTTGTCTCAGTCCTCCAATTTGTCTCAGTCACTCTGGACCCTCCAGCACTCTACCTCTCCCCCAGCTTAGAATCATCCACAAACAGGAACATCCCAAGAGTGGCTCAGGAGCTGGGGCAAACCCCCCAGAGGCCATGTGGCCCCAGGCTGCCAGGTGGGGCCTCAGACAGAAGGGTTGAGACCAGGACACTTCTGTGCTACCCTGCCCACAGACCCTGATTTGGCTGGGGGGGGGGGTGCACATGAAGTCTTTGCCACCGCCCTCCCCCCCCAGAGAGGAATGCCAGATGTTCTGAACAGCTGGAGGCTCCCTCTAGGCCCGTGGTCACCAACCTGTCAATCGGGGGGGATGACCAGTCAATCGCGAGGTGACCCAGCCCCCCCCCCCCGTCATTCCCCTCACCCCAAGAAAGAGCCCACGCTGGCGCTACCTCCTGCGAAAATGGAGGTAGTACTAGCTTCTGTGGCATGGAAGGGAAGTCCCGCAGCTGTATTCCAGACCCAGCATCTCAGGAGGCATGTGGGCTGCTCCTCCCCTCCCCAAACAGCCAGCATACTTCCTGAAAAGCTGGGTCTGTCGCACCACCGGGGACTTCCTTCTCCCTGCTGCCTTCCTGCACATGAGGGGGAGGAGGGAGTAGGAGTCCTAGGACCGCGCCAGCTCCAACTTCTCAGGAAGTGCGTGCACTCTTCCTCCGCTCCCCATGACAGCGTGCGCTTTCTGAGCAGTTGGCAGCAGGGGGAAGGAAGTCCCCTGCGGTACAACAGACCCAGCTTTTCAGGAAGTGCGCCAACTGTTTGGGGAGGGGGGGAGCAGCGCATGTGCTTCCTGAGACCCGACCTGGCACACAGCTGTGGGACCCCTAGGTACTGGCCGAGCTGTCCCTATCCCCTCCCCCAACCCAGACCCCCACGAGTACCCTGCCCCCTGTCCCAGGCCCCACAATGCACCCTGCACCCTGGCCAGTCTCCCAGCTGCCCCCTGCCTAGGGCCCCATCAGCACCCTGCCCCCAGTCCCAGCCCCCACCAGCACCCTGTCCAGGACCCCAGCAACACCCTGCTCCTT
The DNA here is from genome assembly GCA_032595735.1 of Pelochelys cantorii. Classification (NCBI taxonomy): domain Eukaryota; kingdom Metazoa; phylum Chordata; order Testudines; family Trionychidae; genus Pelochelys; species Pelochelys cantorii. Next base: position 6,227,524 of record CM064339.1, on the reverse strand, counting down.
CCCCCTGGCCAGACCCCATCCAGCACCCTGGCCAGACACCACCAGCACTCTGCTCCTGCATCCTAGCCAGACACCCACCTGCACCCTGCCCTGGCCCCCAGTAGCATCCTGCCTCCTGCCCAAATCCCCACCAGCCCTCTGCCCCCTGGCCAGACATGATACAGCACCCTGCTCTTGCCCAGGGCCCCACCTGCTCCCTGCCCCAGCCCCCATCAGCACCCTGCCCCCTGGCCAGACTCCCACTGGCACCTGCCAAGGCCCCCACCAGCCTCTTGCCCCCTGGCCAGACTTCCACTTGCACCCTGCCCAGGCCCCCACCAGCACCCTGCCCCCTGGCCAGGGCCCCACCAGCACCTTGCTCCTGTCCCCTGCCCAGGGCCCCACCAGCACCTTGCTCCTGTCCCCTGCCCAGGGCCCCACCAGCACCTTGCTCCTGCCCCCAGCTTGCTCCTGTACCCTATTTTCCACCCAGATTCTGCACCCCATCTCTATCCCACTCACTGGCAGCCCTGTCCCACACACTGGATCCCTCATTTTGGCCCCACCTCAGAGTGTAGAGGTGCCCACAAATTCTACTAACCCTGGAACCCCAGAAGAGTTAATCTGGCCTGAGGCCTTGAACCTCAGTCCTACCTACCCTCCCCTCATGGGGCTGGGGTGCCAGGGGAGAGAGGTGTCTCAGTTGGGGGCCACATCAGTGAGGCTCGGGGGGAGGGCCTTGGAGGGGTTGTTTTTTTTCATCTCACTTGTATGGTCCCTGACTGATTTTTCTGTGGGTCAGTGACCGCGACCCAAAACAGGTTCCCCACCCCGCACATAAATAAAGACAATGCTGAAACATTTGTGTTGGACATAATATTTTATTTAAAAATGAAGCCTGGCCAACAAGCCCCCAGTTGGGGCCAAGCCCCAGTCTGGCTGCAGCATCATAACACCCCTGCATCCCTACACACACCCCAACCCTGAGCGTATCATACACCAGAACCCCCTGTCCTGAGCCTCTCACATCCCCAGTCTTCTGCCACAACACTACTGCACAATCCACATGCTGCAAATCTGTTTCCTGAGTCCATCATACTCCCAACCCCCTGCCTTGAGCCCCTCATGCTCCCCAACCTGAACTCCTGCACCCTCACATCCACAAGCCTGTGGTTTCCTCAGCACCCCAAATCTCCACCTGACCCCAACACTCTCTGGCATGGAGCCTCCTCCCTGAGCCAGCAGCCCCTCCTCCTGCACCCAAATTCCCTCCCTGTCTCAACCCAGTGAAACTGAGTAAGGGTTGGGGACAGCAAATGATGAAGAGGAGGGGAACAGAGAGGGCGGGGCCTCAAGAAAGGGGTGGGGTTTGGGGGAAGGGATGGGGTAGATCTTGGCTTGCCCTGACGTTTAAAAAGTGATCTTGGGTGTAAAAAGGTTGGAGACCACTGCTCTAGGCCCCTAGTGGTGGGAGACTTCGCACGTTTCCCCTGCCTCCAGGTTAATCAGGGCCTGGGGGCAGTGGGAGTATGCAAAGTCTGCCCCCACCTGCAAGGGAGCACTGTGCTTACAGTCATCCACCAGCTGAGCAGCCGCACAGCTTCTAAGCACCGCACACTCCTGACAGGCCAGGGGCAAGGCAGCAGGAGACTTTGTGCTGAGAAGCTGATTGGTCAAGCATCATTTGCCTGGGGGCAGGGGAAGTCTCTCGCTCCCTGCCCTTTGGCGCACAGTGCTTAGAGTCAACTTCCAGGGTTGACTCTTAAGTGCCGCACGCTCCTCTGTCCCTAGGCCCTGATTGGCCTGGGACGGGGGAATGGCAGAACCTCCACAGGCCGGATCAACCCCCTTGGTGGGCCGGATCTGGCCCGTGGAGGCCCTTTTGCCTACCCCGATCTACCATCTCTCCAGATCATAGAGCTTCCACTTCCATGCTCTTGCATGTCTGCAGAGGCTGTCAATCTGGGTGGATGTTTTGGGATAGTGTTGACTGAGAATTAGATTTCAGCCACCAAACTGCTATTAGTGAGCTATGACTTTCAGTCACTACTGTCCTAGGTTGGGATCTGAACAGGGGACCTAGCAAGGAAAAGCTCTAATATGCTCGTGCCAATCTTTAGACTGGTCAGTCCTCTTTTCATAGCCTTTTCATGCAGCTAAGAACAGTCCCTCTCAGTCTTCCTCCTTCAGGGGGACGAGGTTATCGATGACAATTAGTGAACTGTAAGCAGGCAGCTGATGAAGTTTGACAGTGAGCTGAAGCTGTTTCAGGGCACTCTGGGTAGATGTTGGCCAGCAGCTTTAGGGACTGTCCAGTTGGCAGCGAGGTCAGACAGGGGCATGGTGACAGGGGTGGGTTTACAGGGCAAGGTATGCTTCTTTGGACAACTTCAGAGAACAGCAGCATCACGCATGGCACCCAAGCTGATGTAAGTGCCTGACTGCACTTGGAGCAAGTGGTTTCCAATCTGCTGTGCCAGCGGAATGACACTTCAGCTGTACGACCCAGAGCCACCACTGAAATATGCAAATGCTTACTTCCAAAGCCCTACCTTGCCACCTGTATAGGGGATGGGACAGGTAGGAGAAGAACATAAGAGCTCAGCAAATAGGCTAATCTGAAAGTATTCTTGGAATGCTTCAATTTGTACTGGTGAATGTAGATAAATGTCTGTTTCACTATACACAGAAACTGATGAAAAATATTTCCACTGATGAGCATCTAAATGTACAGATAAAGTAAGAAAAATGCTTCTTGAGAACTCAGTTTAAGGCTATTTGCTTTGTATGTTTTGGTATACGGTATTGACAATTTGTGTTTTAACAGTGAGGAAGCTGTAACCCTTTGAATCTCAATGTTGACAGTCATTACATAATTCTTGTCTGGCCCCCGTCTTTTGTCTGACACCCCACATAATTTCGCACAACTGTGAAAACTAAAATTGATGAAAATTGGGAGGCAGCTTAATACACATTTTTGCACAACTGTGATTATTTAAATTGATGAAAATTGGAAAAAGTTTAAAAATAATCAGTATTATCTGTCAAAATTATTTTTAAAAAATCTACTAGGCCTACCAATAAGGTAAGAAGAAGAAGGAAAATCTTAGAGTACACATCACAAAAAGCCTTGAAAAGTCAGTGCCAGAACATAGAGTTGTAAGAGAACATCTTAAAGTAATTTTCCCTCTCTCCCATTCTAGCCCATTCACCTCTTGTCACCTCTTGTTTGCGGTCATCATGCGACATCATGATAGGAGATCTATTTTCATCAGAATTGTGTAGTACCATGTACATGTACAATGTGTACTTATTATTATAAATTATCAATAATGTCATCATATGTTGATGTGAAATCACAGGAAATAGGAAACAAAAGTAGACAAATCTGAAACAGTTTAATAGGGCTGAATTAGCCTGTCATACAGGAAGATGCTTTTTTAGTTCAGTGGGGTGACTCACATGACTAAACCAACAGAATTTGTCTCACCTCAAACCTCACTTTAGTAGTAACTTTCAGTGCAGCTACATATGCATGTATCTGGGTTATTTGTATTGCTACATAGCCCATTCAGTATACATAAATTACACATATTAGTCCATTCGTTAATTGGACATAGTTCCCTTCCATAACTTTGTATAGTGTGGATTGTGCAAATGTGTACTAGGAGATCATCACTTCCTAATGGTTTCTTTGACACTTCCTCAATTGGCTTTATTTCTAGCTCCTCTAGTGGATGACTCTGCTGTGACTCCTAAAACATCCATCTGAAGCATGTGGGCTATTAGCTGAATACTCTCTGAACTATTTAGGAGTCTCCAGAAGGAGAGGACAATTCTCCAGGTCCTGAATACATCTCAGCATCATGTGTGACCTGTTGCTTCTTTCCTCTCTAGGCTGATGCTAAGATGGTATGTGATGTAGTAAGCCGAATGGAAGACACAGAGCCCTTCTCTCCAGAGCTGCTGTCAGCTATGATGAGACTCTGGGCAGATTCTGGAATCCAGGAATGCTTCAACCGGTCCCGGGAATATCAACTTAATGACTCTGCCCAATAGTGAGTATCCCATTCAGTAGCTTATTATACCCAAAACGGGGGACAGGGACATGCTGCTTTTGGGCTCATTAAACCTTGGTCTGAAGCATCCTTTAAGATGCTCAGCTATGTCATGGCAATGATACCATTAGAGGTGCTGTTTGAAGATTGGGATGAGTGTTGTGTTCAGGTTACTGAAAGCTAAAATATCACACAGAACTCTGATACCAATCTAATTCTGATTCATCAGATCATTTCCCTGAATAGTTCTTCCCAGAGCTTGATCTGGATGCTGTAAGAGGAACATCTCAAAGTAGGTTGCTCCATACACTGGTCTAGTGGATCTGTTTGTTCATGAGGATAATTGACTTCTGCTCTGTCTGATAGAGAATAGGACAGGTCATTTACCTAGTTAATAGGGCAATTTGTAGCACAACATAGTTGAGTCAATTTTCATTTCCCCAACAGCTCATTTTGGTGAGAAGCATCCGAGAACTTCAGAGACAGACAGATTATAGTAAATAGGAGAACTCTTCGCTGTTATATTGGTGTTGGTTTCCTTGTATTAGTTTATTGTTAACAGTGAGCTCAAGGTACACAGTGAGGAACCATATCTAAGTTTTCAGAATGATCACAAGTGATTGGGTTCGCTTCATTACAAAATGGGAGAGTCACCAACAAACTTCTAATCTGGATCTACATCCAGATATGAATTTCTCCAGAGTGTTTTGGCTTGGACCCAGCTTTAATTGCTCTCCATTCCACACTAAATCTGTCTGCTTCTACCTAAGATTGATACTAAAACTGCTTCCTTTTGGAATTTAATCAGTGACGCCATTTGGGTTGTTTTGCTTCTGTGATAAAGCCTGAGATCAGAACTTTACACCAAAGTTGCAACTGATCTCGATATGTTGCATTACGGTATGATGATGTTTTGTCATCAGGAGCTTGCCCATGTCTAGATGGGATTGTGCAAATGTTCTGATGTCATGGCATTGCATCCTCGATTCAACATGAAATTATTTTGTATTACTAACTAAGTGCAGGGGACTGAACTGGATGACCTGGTGGTCCCTTCCAGTCCTACGATTTGATAATTCTATAAATAGCTCATGAGCCTAACACTATGCCAGTTCTAAGTGTTTGTCTAGATAATCACATTTAATCTATGTTTTATTGACTCTAGTAATAAAACAGCCATTTTTTCCAACACACATTTTCATGATTCCCTTATTAAGGCTGTTCTGGTTGAAACTTTGGTGTTTATCTATACCTGTATATCTGTACATAGCTATCTATGCATCCTCCATAGAAAAGTAACAATAGGAAAGTACTCCTGTGTTTTCAATCTTCTTTTAATGCTATTTAGCAACTGGAATTAAGGGGGAGTAGCCTACACCACACGACCAGCATGCTCTGGACCAACAACCAGGGCTAGTTTAGGAAAGTGGCTTTAGCCGCTGCAGCCCAGGGCCCCAGACTAAGACCCCTGCATGCAGTAGCCCCATCCTAGAGCCCCTCATTTTTGGCCCCATCCCAGAGCTGGGATGAAGTGCTTTGAAAATCTCCAACACACACACACTAAAACAGAGAGAAGGCGAAACTAAAGCTTGGAGAGAACAGAAGAATTAAGGACTGATTCTGCAACTCTGACATGCAGGAAGACAATGGAACTACTCACTTGACTAAAAGTTGGAGAATCTAGATCAGGGTCAGCAAGGTGTGCTCATGCCCATCAGTCACCGTTAACTAAACTAGAAGCTGTAAAGGTCTTCACACTGTTAATTCATTTGTCTCATCTGCAGCTGCTCTAGGCAGATAAAATCTGCATCTCTCTCCCATAATAATGCCTGGGGATTGTGTTGTGGCTGCGGAGTAGGTTCTATGAATTCAACATTATCTTTAGCATAAATATCTAATCCAATGAAGTCTTTTGCCTTTTCAGATCTGCTGCCACTTAGGCGTTGCTGATAATTTAGTCACCATAGCCAGAGATCCTGTCACAGGACAAGGGCACTGTAACATTTCCAATACTCCCCTACAGCTTGGTACATTGAGCCAAATGGTAACACCAGTGACAGTTCCATAGGTGCTTATGAATACCCAATGAATCTCTTTTAAAGGCATATTTTTCATTTAACCCTTGAACATATTTTTGGGTTTGCTTTTTAAAGTAGCTAATAATATTTTTTAAAGCACCAGCAATACAGAAATTATTTCCTTTTAATAAAGAGAAGAAATGACTCCAAATCAAATCAGAATCTGAACTTCCCCAAAGTTGTAGATGTTTGGATGCAGTGATGTTGTCTACACCTCTATGGAGACAGAGGCAGAGCCTGTCTTTTGGTTTAGGCCTTCTTTGTTTTAAACGTGTAGCTGGTGTCTATATAGCAGAACAGAGTTTACATACAGAAATATGTTTCATATGCCAGGCTAGTCCAAGGCACTTCTCAACACATTGAATTCTGTGTTCGTGCAATATATCATAGCATATGTATGAGAGGGCTTTTCAAAAGCACCCATGTTGGCCTAACATTGTTCCCATTAGCAGACCTCCCACTCCAATGCTGGTTACTTTTGGACAACCCCAAGCTATCTGTCTAATTTAGAGATTCCTAAGGTGCTATCGTTTTTGGCATCACTACACTATTATGTGCTCATCAGCCCTTCAGAGGTAACTGTGGGCATTATCCTCTCTTTTATTAACTAAATGAACATTGGCCAGGATACTATGATTGTCTCCTGTTTTGTTTCTATGTGTACCATAGAAGATATTTCTTACCTTCTACATTAGCAACCTCCCTAGAATCTGAGAAACTAGAAAAGCAACAAACTCATCATGTTACCTACTAGCCAATGCAAAACTGTTCCCTATATCACATCCTCTAACATTCTGTCCAGTACAGTTTTAAATGTCATAAACTCAGGCTTATATTACTTCCCTTGGGAAACTAATCAACAATCTAATGAATAGCACAGAAAAGAGAGAGACACTAGCCTCGATTTTTTTCACCTTAAATTTTCTTATGGTTAAGTCCATCCTAGTTAGTACTCACAAACTGTACTCTCTTGTACTGCCCTAAACATAATGTGCATTGCAATGCCTCCTCTCCATCAATGCTGGCAGAAGAGATTTAGGTTTCTACAGCTAATTTCCAGCATGTTTCGGTTTGCTTTATTTTAAGTCTATAAAATCAGCCTGTCTTTTTGGAGGGTCTCACACATATGATGAGAGGAAAGCTATGATTGCAAGGGGAATATTAGAGAAACAGTTGATGCTCTGTAAGAGGTCTCTGGCATCACAGACAGCTTCTCCCATTAAGAGTAAAGCAATAGGGAAAGGATCAAAAGGCAAGGACATTAAGACACTACCAACGCTTCTGCCATTTTGTGGTGGTGGTTTTTTCCACCTGAATCCAGGCACATTTATGGGTGGATTGGGTTCTGTGTCCTTAATCACCAGATTTTAGTTTCTTTCATTCTCTCTCCAGTCTTGCTTCCTCCTCTCCTTCCCCCACTTTTTCCTATACAGCAGGACTCCTTCAACTGAAGTGTACTTATAGACCCACATTTGTGCTCAAACATCATACAGTAGGTGCTTCTTTGGGATTCTTCAATCTCTTTTACCTTGGATCAGATTTTAAAAGTGAAAGGACTTTCCTCTCATCAGATTCCTTGCTAGGCAAATTCAGCTGAGGGCGCTGCACAGGAAGAACCTGATTTGCAGCACACACAGCTGATGCCTTCCGTGGAATGTCCCTATCAGATCTATGCAAACAAACTCAATATTGAAGAAGCACATGCTTTTCATAGAATCATAGGACTGGAAGGGATCTCAAGAGGCCATCTAGTCCAGTCCCTTGTCTTTCCTAAATCTTGGCTAGATAGGTCAGAATACATTTCAGGTGGACACAGACATCCAGGTTATTCTCTGTCTTATTCCAAGGAAACTGAAGAATCATCAGATATGATCGGGGCTGCGAAATTACAATGAAACTATAAATCATGTCTGTGGCACCATGCCCAGTGACTATTAAAAGTGTAACCTTCCCCGGGTTAAGGACTCTGTTGGCAATGAACTTTGGAAACCTTACACTGAGTTCAGAATAAAATAAAATATTGGCATCCTGCTTTCAGCCTCAGCTGCACAGTCTTCCAGGGAGTGTTTTCAGCTCCACTGTCTTTGAAGGGGTATCTGCTTGAGATATTGGTATAACCTTCCTTCCAAACTATTACTGCACCACATACGCCAACAAACTCCTTGTATGGAGAATAGTGCAAAGGTCATGCGCAAAACGCTGCTGACTTAAACCATCATATTAGGAATGGAAGGAGTTGAGCAATCTCTTGAATGGCAGTCTAGTGATTACAATGCTCCAAAAGAACCGCAGAGAGTAACTAGGACATATGGATGGCTGCCAGCTGCATGTTTTCCCAGTACAGCCCACCACATTGGTGAGGCTGTTTAGCATTCATCAGATAAGACTTGCAGAACAGAGGAACAGACCGGTACTGTCTTCATAGTCAGTGCAATATCACTGCAGACTGCAGTTCCTAGGACTGTTTACAGAACACCAGTCCTGCCTTGTTAACCTTCTACTGCAGACACATTTACCTGTATGCGCATAGACAAGGTAAAAGTAGACTACTCTAGCCCATCAAACTCAGCCCTGACCCGGATGGCTCAGCTCCAGCAGTAAGGGGATAATTTATTCTCAGTGTTTATTCAGCAAGAGAGGCAGCTGTGAGGATGGCTTTTGTGGTACTGAACCAGACTGAGACCCCTTCATCCCAAAAGGAAAGCGCTGAGAGGAACATGTGCACAAATTTGTCCCGTGATTAGGTTGGGGAAAGTTTTCCAACCTCTTTCCCCATCTGTCTGCTTAACACTTTTCTCCTCCCCAATCTCCTTAGAGTCTATATGAAGCTTTACTAGGTTGCACTATGTGCACATTTCCCCATCACCCTGCTAGCCTCTAAGGGTGCGTCTACACTGCACTGTTATTTCGAGATAACTAGCGTTATTTCAAAATAACAATGTGAGCTTCTACACAGCAATTCCGTTATTTCAAAATAAATTTGAAATAATGGATGGCTTATTCTGACTTCTGTAAAACTCTTTCTACTAGGAATAATGCCTGTTCCGAAATAGCTATTTTGAAATAAGGTGTGTGTAGACGCTCCACTGCTGCTATTTCAAAATAGCCCCTCACCAAGGCCATTCTAAGTTATTCCTCCCCAGTGCCTCCTGGGGCTCTAAACTGAGATAGCATGTCTACAGTAGGGAAGCCTGCTTCCGATTAATTTTGAGGCTTCCCTGCAGTATAGACATGTTCTTTCGAAATAAGCTATTTTGGAATAATTATTCGGCTGTGTCTATACTGGTGCAATCTTGCACCAGAGCTATGCAAATGAGGCTCAGCGTGGAATATCGCCGAGCCTCATTTGCATAACTAATGAGCTGCCATTTTTGCGGAAGAAGCTCTTGCGCAAGACGGAGCTGTCTACACTGCCCCTTCTTTCGCAAGAAAAACCCTCTTGCGCAAAGCCGTTATGCTGATTATTTTCAGGCATAACGGCTTTGCGCAAGACGGTTTTTCTTGCACAAGAAGGGGCAGTGTAGACAGCTCCGTCTTGCGCAAGAGCCTCTTCTGCAAAAATGGCGTCTCATTAGTTATGCAAATGAGGCTCGGCGATATTCCACGCTGAGCGGAGAGGGAGAGAAGGCGAGTGAGTTTTCTGAGTAATAAAATATCATTGGATCCATAGAACCAGAGTTAGTGATGAGAAAGACCTATGGTGTCATCTGGTCCCAACCCCTACTAGTGTAGGTTTATCCATAAATGACCCATGCCATTGGGCACTCACCCTTTCTTCTGAACAACTGTTTCTCAATTTAATAGACTTCTCTATGAGGAAATTCTTCTTGACAGTCGACTCTAAATTGTCCTCTTCATTCCAGCCCTGTAAGTCCCTTTTCCTTACTGTATTTACAGAGATCACTCGCTCTCTGACCTTGGGTTAATGGCTGACCCCAGTTGCAGCAGGGGAAGGGATGGGGACGGAATGCTGCGGGGTGATAAGTTCTGCTAAGGTTCATATCAATGACCTTTGAGACATGTGCCATCCCTCTTCCTGCTGTGTCTGATGGGATTGTATCTAGTGGGGCTAGACCTTTGGAAGCAATAATGGACATATCAGGCTCCATTTTCCAAAACTCTGTAAATGAGCTATCTTATGGTACGTCTACGCTGCACACTTATTTCAAAATAAGCTGTTGGCTCCTCCTTTTTTCTTAGCCCATCCTCTATGGTAGATGGGTAATGAAAGTAGAGGAGTGTTGCTAGGAATACAAGGGCAGAGGCTGAACATGACTAGAAGCCCATCAGGTCTCATTTACTGCTTGTGTTAGTACCATTCCTGTGCTTTATTACCCTTGTACAAGTCTCATGTGATTTGGAATCGTGTAGCATTGTGAAATTAGTTTTACCAGTAAATATTCAGCTTGTGTGACTTGTTAGACACTTATAACTTTATACATAAATTCTAAGATAATGCACATTTGAATGCTTTCCAATCACTAGAAGGTTCTCTGAGATTTAAGAAAGAAATATTAGCAGTTGTATTTTTTCATTATTATTACCATCAGATGTGCAGATTCTATATTCTCATTGCTTTTGTACATTAACATGTGTTTGATGTGCTCCCTCCTCTGTCTATCCCATCACTCAACCTCACTTATGTTTAATTGGAAGGAATATCAGTATAAGTGAACAATCCAATTAATTGGGCTGAGTCTGTTGGGCTATTTATTGAACAATCCTCCTTTATACCACCCCAGGCCACAAGTACCAATAAAACAAAAAAGGGATAATTGGCTGCATTACTCAAGTTGGAACTGTAGATACTCTTTAGCTGGATTTAGGTTTGACCTATCCTTGCAAATAAATCTTTTTCAAATGATGACTCATGTCTAGTCCACGTTAGGTATGCATGCTTGCCTCGTGCACTGGTGCGGGAAGGTTTTCCCTCCGCAGGGAGTGTCTCTGGTGACCCTGGAGTGGTGTCACCATAAGGCTATAAGGGGCGCTGCACACTCCCCACCACCCTCATTTCCTTCTTGCCACCAGTGATGGTGCATCAGAACTGTGAACTTTGACTGTTCTTTGCTAGCTCTCCTCTGTTTAGCAGCTCTTGCAGATAGCTCTCCAATAGTTTAACCTCAGTAGCAGTTAGTTTAGTTAGAGTTTTTGTTCACTGTGTTGTCCTGGATAGGACTTTGCCTAGGAATGGGGCATGCCCTGATTCCCAGGCTTCAAACTTCGTGAGTTGTGCACGAACTCTCTGCATATTAGCAACCCACATGATAGTTGTTTGCAGTTTCTCATCAAGGAGCACATTAGTGACAGGCCCTCCACTGGGCTGGGGGGAAGGCAACTGGGCAATTGCCCTTGAGCGGGGTGGGCAGTAAGTTTTGATGGGGGGGGAGGCACTTCAAGAATTTGGAAAGTAGTCAAGGGCCACGTTCTTCCATATTAATCTGGGATGGACGAGTGGGTGCAGAAGGGAGCTTGCAATAAGGGATTGGGGTGTAGGAGAGGGTGTGAGGGAGTTGGGTGAAGGAGGCATTTGTGACGTGTTAGGGACTAGGGTGCAAAGTTTTGGGTTGTTACCTTGGGCAAAGGGGATTGTTACCTGGGGAAGGGGACTAGAGTGTAGAAGGAGGTGGAGGGGTTTGGGCTGTGGCCTAAGGCAGGAGGGGGTTGTGACTTGGGGCAGAGGACTGGGGTGCAGGGGTTTGGGTTGTGACCTGAGGTGGGGGATTGGGATGCAGGATCTGGGAGGGGATATGGGTGCAGGAGGGGGCAAAGGTTTTGGGTTATGTGGGGTGTGGGGGGGGGCAGAGGTTTGGGTTGTGACCTAGGACAGGAGAGGGCTGTGACCCGAGACAGGAGATTTGGGTGCAGGATCTAGGAGGGGATATGTGGGGCAAAGGGTTGGGGTACCAGAGGCAGGCTCTGGCTGGGAAATTTACCTGCTTGACTCCCAGCCAGCAGCCTTCCCAAGCAGACTCCCTGCCTGTCCCGACCCCCACTGACTGCAAGGACTATGTGGTTTCTGAACAGCTACAACCCTGAGGGGAGGAGGAAAGGGTGCTAGGGCCAATGGGATTGTGCTGGGGGGCAGGAGCAGTACACAAACCCTTTCCTCCTCCCCCAAGCTCACAGCTGTTCAAACAGCCCCACAATGGCCATATTTCTCAGCAGATTGCAGGGGGCAGGCAGGGAGTCCACAGGCTGGATCTGGTGGCTTGGTGGGCTGGCCCACAGCGGATATTTTGCCCAGGCCTGCCCTGGAGCCTGGTGATTCTAAGGAGTCAGGGTGTCCAGCTGCTGTTGCTACTAGCGTGGCAGCAGCGGAGGCCAGAGTCCCAGCCCCTTTGAACTGTTCCATGTGGTTCTGAGGGCTGAAGGAGGGGATGCTGAGGTCCCACCCCTTCCACCCAAGCCTCTCCCCTTCCAGGGGTGTGGAGCTGGCCCACACACACCTTGCTCAGGGCCTGCAATGGCTATCAGTCCTGTTGTTACTTGTTAGTGATAAATGCCAAATTTGCTTGCGGGCACTTCTCATGGAATTGGTGCTATCCCCAGCAGGGGAGAAGGTGCCTGCCTTAGCCTCGAGCACCAGAATGCCATCGTCCAGTCAGCACCACTCACCTTCACTGACTCCAGTGAGAAAGGCGAAGGCTTCAATCAAGGGCTGTTCTCCACCATCCAGAAAGATGAAGGAGAAGCAAGGAGGAGAGCCAGAGGTGTGATGGATAGCTCATCACCTCCATCAGGAACTTGGGTTTCAACTCAAGTGGAGCAGCCCTACCCTGCCAACCCCGACTTGTCAGTACCAGGCAGTGTTGATTGGCCTCTGGCACCTGGAGACACCATTGCTACTAGATACCCTGTTACCAGCATGAGACCAATGGCACCGATGCCTATGGTGTCCCAGACTCAAGACAAAACTGCACTGGCCCCTTTGATAGTGTCTCCCCTACAGACTGCTCATCGTCTCATGGGCTAGAACACCAGTGCTCCCCCCAGGCAAAGCCATCAAGTCTCAGACTCAGAGAGGCAGGAATTGCAAACACCCCTCCAGTCTCCTGATAGGGAATGAAGGCAGAGTCCAGGGCAGCGCCTGCTGATGTGGTGGTGCAGACCTGCTAAGGCATATGCCCCTGGCACAGAAACTGAGAGGCAAAATCGGTGTCACCAAAGCCTTGGCACCGCTGCTGGGACCACTCCACAGAATATCAGCCCTGGTTGTTGCCTTGTCAGCACCAGTCCCAGCAGTCCTCACGGTCTTGACATTCCTCGAACTGCCCGTCTCATTCCAGCTCTTGGTCCCAGTCCAGGTCCCAGTGCCAAGGGGAGGATGAGAAGCAAAGGTCACCAGGTAGCCATCACAGATCTGCCTTTACCCAACTGATGTTGGGGTTCTACGATAGAGACTCTTCATGTTTGGAGAGACACTGGCAGGCTCGCAGCATCTACTGCTCTGACGGAGGCAGTCATGAGCCTTCCATTCCTGGTCTCCAGGCAGGAAGTCGGCGCGGAGCAAGAGTCCCTACCACCCAGGCAAGTGCAGACTCTCTCTGTGCTGCCCAAGCCCTCAGCACTGCAACTGCCAATGTGACTACAAGGACAGTGGCTGGCACACTGGTTCCTCTGGAACCCGTGGGGGTTTACTCAGCAGCCCCAGGTTCCCAGGTCAGTCTCAGGCGTGTCTGTGAGATCCTCAGCCTCAGTATCTTGACCCCCTAAACAGGCACAAGCTACTGGGGAAGAAGCCCTTGTGTCCAAGAGCTCCTGACAGACCTCTCAGTGGTACTATAGTGGTAACCATGGCACCAGCCTCCTCTTTGTCTTTCCCGAGGAGGCCCTTCCACAGGACAATGCAAAGGCATACTAGGAGCTCCAAAAATGGGCTGCAGGTGGAAGAGCTAGAGGAACTGGCAGATGCCCCATTCAGTGCGCTCAGTGACTCTGCCCTGGGACATGTTGCCCTACCACTTCACAAAGAGGTCTTAAAGATTATTAATGCCCTCTGGCAGACTCCCTCCTCCCTGACCCCCATTTCTAAGAGGGCTGAGAAAGAACTATGTGACCGCAAAAGGCTGAATGTACCTTAGTCCTACCTGGTCCCAAACGCTCTTGTGATGGGGGCTGTTAATCACAAGGAGAGACAGGCAGCCAGGGGCAATACTAAAAAATAAGGACTTGAAAAGCTGGATTTGTTTGGGTGCAAAGTTTGTCCACTGGCCAACCTACAGTTGCGGATGGCTCATCATAGGGACCTCCTTGACTGCTACAAACTTAACACGTGGCGGACCAGATTTGAGGGTTCACTTGAGGAAGAAGTTCTGAGCACTCCTTGAGGAAGGGTCGTGGTTGCCAGGGCGGCCCTCCAGCTGGCTGCTGATGCAATGAACTCTGTGGCATGCATGATGGCAGTTGCCATATCCATGTGCTAGGCATCTTGGCTTCTCCTCCCCAGCATATCTGTGGAAGTTCAGCAGTCACTGCAGGACCTTCTGTTCAAAGGTCACACCCTGTTTGCAGGCTTACTCAGGCTTAAGGACTCCCACACTACCTTTAAAGACCCTAGGGCTGTATGTTCCTGGCCTGGCCTCTAAAAGATTCTGTCCCCAACACGTTATGGGTCCAGAGAGCCAGCAGTAGCAGGTGACTGAGCTAGCGAGCACCCTCAAGCCAGCGGGGCACAACCCACTCCAAATAAGTAGCCAAAAAGTCCTTTTGAAGGTGCACCCATGGGCGACATGCCAAATGGGAGGGAGACAGGATCCATGAGTAACTGCCTTTCCCACTTCCTCTTGCCCAGGACCACTATAACATTGGACCTCTGGGTCTGGCTACTGTTTCCCAGAGTTATACTCTGCGATTCCATTCCACCCTCCCTTCCATTCCCCTGTCCTGTCTTTCCGGGACCCTTCTCATGTGAGTTTACTCATGCATGAGGTTCAAAGGCTGTTGCAGCTGGGAGTGGTGGAAAAAGTTCTGCTTCAGCTCTAGAACAGAGGGTTCTGTTCTTGATATTTCCTAATCCCAAAGGCCAGTGGAGGTTTGAGGCCCATTCTGGATCTGAGAGACCTCAAGAAGTATCTATGGAAGCTCAAGTTCTGCATGATTTCTCTAGCCTCCATCATTCCCTTTCTGGATCCAGGAGACTGGTATGTCACCCTCAGCCTTAAGGATGCCAGCTTCCATGTAGCAATCTTTTGAGGTCACAGGAGGTTCCTTCATTTCATGGTAGTTTCTGCCCACTACCAGTTTACAGTCCTCCCCTTTGGGATGGCCACAGCACCAAGGATATTCACTGAATGAATGGCAGTAGCAGCCTACGTCAGGCTCCAGGGTGTCCAGATTTACCCTTACCTCGACAACTGATTGGTCAAGAGCAGATCCAGGATCCAGGTCTGCTGCAACATAGTGCTTCTCCTAGACACCTGGAAGGCTCTGGATCTCCTGGTTAATGACAAAAAGTCCACATTAGTATTAATTCAAAGAATAGAACTCATCAGAGCAGTGCTGGACTCAACTCGTGCAAGAGTGTTTCTGCTCCTATACAGGTTCCAGGCCCTGATAAGTCTCATTCAGGAGGTACTTTCTGACCATGACCAGAATCTGCCTTCACCTTTTGGGACATATGACAGTGTGTACGAATGTGGTCCACCACACTAGGCTCTGCATGAAGCTGTTCCAGCAGTGGCTGGCATCAGTGTACTCCCAATCCAGGGACCACCTGGACAAATTGGTCACACTCTCCTCATAAGTACTTACTGCCTTGCAATGTTATGCTTAAAAGAAGCACACGGGATCTTTTTCAGGAGGATAAGGCAACACGCCACATTTATTGATGATATAACAAAGTAGCATGTGCATTCACACACACGCGTGCATGCACATGCGTCCTGCTGAGGGAATAGTTCCCAGTCTGTTGCTCGGCCCAACCTATTGGCCAGATAGGTCGGGTGCAAGGAAGAAGCTGGGTTCTTGTCAATCTGGACTGATGCTCCACAGCCATAGCAGGACAGAACATGAAGAACCATATAAGACACCTCATCCTTTATAGGATTTTCCTTCCATGCAAGTCTATGCATTTTGCCTTGTCAAGCCTTAATCAATCATTCAGCATCACAATCAGTCTTTCTGCAACATATGTTAATCTAGAAGTTGTTCTCGCGGTCATCTGATTTCAGTATGCTGATGACCCCTTGGGAGTGTTGTCTTCTGGCGAAAATTGTTATCAATTCCCTTGATAGGGTGCTTGCCACTAACTTCAGGATTCGTCAATCTGCCTTAGTCCATTTTGCGTCTTCAGTGTGCTTTAGCTTAGTTGATAATTATTTTGTGCTTCTCAGTCTCCAGCTCCTCCTCTGACCATTTGGGCATGCAGTGGCCTTTACACTTATCTCTCCTAAAACATTCTCGCTCTCATTCACACAAACAATACATTTACACAGTTGCAGCACTGAACAAAGGGTATTTCTAGTCACTTTAACAAAGTTACAGAGTCTTTCAGCATTAAACTTCTTTCTATCTATTACAAGGCCTTACCTAATATTAACATCACTATGCATTATAATATTCCAGCCTTTCGCTTTAACATCAGAACATGCTAACATCAAACAGAGCTGGAACTAAATTAACAAAGCTGCCTGGCCTGTCTGAGGCCTATATCTTGTGCTTAAGTTTAATCTAAATCTTATGATATAACATACATTCACTATAACTAACTAACTTATTACCTACAAAATTACAAGGCTACAGAAATGGTGGACAGCTCCAGAGAATGTTCTAGACTGATTCTCCACTCCAGCCTTCTCCCTCAATCTAGTGTCAGATGCCTCTGACCTGGGCTGGCATGCGCACCTAGGCAACCTATGGACGCAAGTGGCTATGGACAGAACTACAAGGGAATCCCAAGAAGCCCTGGGATCAGCTCTGCCTTCCCACAACACTGCACTGTGGGATGTTTACCCTCATTGTTTTGCTCTTTCTGTTGACAGGGTGTGGCCATGAAATGTTGACAATGAGAGGCAGAAAAAATGGTTTTATCAGGTTTCACTTTTGGTGACTTTTGCATGTCGACAGCACATTCATCACCAAACCTTTCCAGTGCAGACAGCCCTAGACTGAGGTCCACCAACTAATTTCACATAAACCACTCATTTCCCACATGAGAGCACTGTCTGCCATACCCATTGAAATTCTATATTTTGCCTTGTCAGCATTGTATGTGTGCAGTGATTGTAGCACAGGAATGTCTTGAGTTAAGGGGCATCATGGACAGTCTCATCCAGGCTTTCTGAGCTAGTAAAATAGTGGCAATAGCATTATGGCTCAAAGCTAGAAGGGAGTAAAACTAAGGAAAAGTGGTGAGATAGAGATAATTCTGCCCACCTTTCCCCTATCCCGCCACCAAACAAAAACAAACTGGTGACCCAGACTAGGAAATGTCAATTTCACTATTGTTGTCATTACCAGAGAAAAAAGCTGAATCACAATAGGAAGGATTAGAAGAATGAAGCATTGACTAAGCAGAGCACTTCACCTATGCCAGACACTGACCGGGCAGGAAATCAGAACGTATCAGATGTACCAATTTCCTAAAATGATCCCATCTGGGCTAATAAATGGTTCAGTTTAGATTTGTAAGCAACTCTCATCAAAACTGTCTTCCCACATTTCCAACTCAGTTCTGAAACAGTCATTCTAAGAAGGCTCTTGGAGTGCCAGGTCCCCATGCTGCTGAGTCAGTCAGAATTCCTCCTGGCAGGGCAGGGCGGAACAGTAGCTCCTTTATGCTTGTACAGGCTATACTACCTTCCCTAATACAAGTCCAGCCAGTTCTGTGGGCTGTTGCAGAAAAGAGGGTGGGGCCATGACCCTGCTTTTACCTTACCCCTTTCTGCTCCCTTTTAGGCCTTTAGCAATCATGGAGGAGGGCATGTCCAGGAGGAGGGCATGTGCTCTTCAGTGAACTCTTGGCCAGCCCTTTTGTGGGGTGGGTGCCAGATAAGGAGATACATTTGCAAATGACTTTGGAATAACTATCTGTGGGTTTAAAGGAGAGTTCCATCTCTGAGGCCTCTGTACTCTGTAGCAAGAGATATGAAATTCCAAAGCCAGCTCAACAGAATGGCCTGTAGAGCAGGGGAGGGCAATAATTTTAGACAGGGAGCCACTTCAGAAATTTTGAAAGGGGCAGAACCTCAGGCAGAAGGGGCGGGGCCAGGACACTTTCCGTGCTTCCCCACCCTGATTGGCCTGCACATGAAGTCTTTGACTGTGCCCCACCCAGACAGAACCACCAGCTGTTCAGAACAGTTGGCAGTTCCCTCTAGCACCTATGCCCCTGGTGGCAGGAGGAGACTTCACACTCTCCCTCCGCCCCCAGATCAATCAGGGCCTGGGGCTGGAGAAAGCACAGGGGCTACGTCTAGACTGGCATGATTTTCTGCAAATGCTTGTAACGGAAAAGTTTTTCCGTTACAAGCATTTGCGGAAAAGAGCGTCTAGATTGGCACGGATGCTTTTCCGCAAAAAGTGCTTTTGTGGAAAAGCGTCCGTGCCAATCTAGACGCGCTTTTGCGCAAGAAAGCCCCGATCGCCATTTTAGCCATCGGGGCTTTTTTGCGCAAAACAATACCGCGTTGTCTACACTGGTCCTTTTGCGCAAAAGCATTTGCACAAGAGGACTTTTGCCCGAACGGGAGCGTCATTGTATTTGCGCAAGAACACTGACGATCATACATTAGATCGTCAGTGTTCTTGCGCAAATTCAAGTGGCCAGTCTAGACAGCTGGCAAGTTTTTCCGCAAAAGCAGCTGCTTTTGCGCAAAAACTTGCCAGTCTAGACACAGCCAGGAAGTCTCTCTCTCCCTGTCCCCACCTTGCAAGGGGGCACCATGCGTAGAGTCAACTGCCAGCGGAGCAACAGCTGGTGATTGACTCTAAGCACCATATGCCCCTTGCAGGATGGGGACCAGGTGGGAGGAGACTTTGCTTGCTCTCCCTGATCCCATGCCCTGATTGACCTGAGGGCGGAGGGAGCATGTGAAATATCTTGCTCCTTGCTCCCCACCCTGCAAGGGGTGCACAGGGCTTGGAGCATGCACTGCTGGCAGGGGAGGAGACTTTGCACGCTTCCCCATTCCTAGGCCCTGATTGGCCTGGGGGCAGGGGAGCAGCAGGGCGTCCGTGTGCCGAATACATCTGCCTCTGGCAGTCCGGATCTGGCCCGCAGAGGCCCTTTTGCTCTCCAGTGCTGCAGAGTATAAGTATCTGCATCTGCATCCCCTGCAGGCAAGTGGGGACCATGTTACTTTTTCTTCCAGAAACAAATAGATTTTTTAATAGTTCCAGGAGTTAGCCCAGTCTGGATAATTAATTTCTCACGAATGAAGACTTCCACCAAAACAATACTTCTTCAAAAAAACCCTCATTTTTTGAGGGAATACAGGATCTGTCAAAAAAGGGTTTATTTTCGACAGATCCGCGTCTAGACTGCCGCTTTTTGTCGACAACGCTCTGAGTCGAAAAAAAGCAGCGGCCATGTTTATGCTAATGAAGCACAGGATATTTAAATCCCTGTTTCATTAGCAATTTTGATGTGCCTAATCTGCATCCCTCTGTCGACAGAGGGATGCAGTCTAGACATAGCCCCAGTGCCTGCATTAAATGGACTGCTTGATCACAGTCTATGAATACCTAGATGGTGAAGAAATATTTGTTAATGGGCTCTTCAGTCTCGTACACAAAGGTGCAATAAGACTAATGGCTAGAAGTTAAAGCTAGACAAATTCATACTGGCCATAAGGTGCACAGTTTTAATAGAGTAGTTAACTATTGGAACAATTTTCCAAGGACCATAGTAGATTCTGCATCACTGGCAATTTTTAAATCACGATTTGATTGGGTTTTTTTTTTTACAAAGATATGCAATAGTTCAAAAGGAATTATTCTGAGCAGTTCTCCGGCCTGTGTGATATTGGAAATGATTGTAATGGTCCCTTCTGGCCTTCGACTCTATGAATCTATGACTTTGGTTCAGATACCCATGATCCTAAGCAGGATTTCTGATTGACCTAAACTGGTTTAGTAGCAAAAAGAATTTGACAAACAATGGGAAGAGAGAGAAGGTGTTCAAATTCTGCACGCTTCTGTGAAAAAAAAATCAGCATTTTAAAAAACAGAAAATATAATAGAGCACTCTTTTCATTCTGTCCTAAATTATTGTTGTGGGTTGTTGAATTTATTCTATGTGCCACCCAGATGTGGCTGTGTTTCTGAAGGCTTGATTCTGCCACATTTACTCCCATACTTTGCTAACCCTGAACCCAATAGACTACTTATGTAGTAACTACTCCACATAAATAAGATGGCAGAATCATCTTTTTTCCCTTTGAAATTATCTTGTTTTATTAAAAAAATCTAAGACAACTAGATATTTTAAATGATGTAGGCTAGGAAAATGCAGGGATTAGACACACTCAGTTGTCTATGGCACCAGACTGCTAGCAGATTATGTAGAACAATTTATATTTCAGAGACACCCCTGTGCTTTTTGCTTTTGCTTCATTCCTACCCTCAGATGGACTTTACCTTTTGGGAAAGAGTTGCTGATCAGAGAGAGGGAATATACCGAGGTCAGGAAGTCCCAAATCCAAAACTGGGGTTATTCTTTGTCCTGCAGAAACATGTGGAGTCCCATTGCTAACGGCTATGTAATCTGCTCACATCAGTGGCTGATGGATTACGACAAAGAAAGAATGTTACATTGAAGGGGCTGTGGATGACAGATTTGGTGCAGATATTTTGACTGTGTATTTTTGTTCTGAAATACACTTATTAAAATATTTGGAACTGGCAACCTGCCACCAAGTTTTTTTGGTTGTCCTTTGTTTTTTGGTGGGATGGTAGTTTGTTTGTTTGTTTGTTTACAGTTACATGTACGTTCCTCTTTTTCCATCAGCCCTGCTGTTTGGCACTAGTTGCTCACATTACAGTAGTGTGCTTGTTAGTTCAGCCGTGTACCCTTCTCTCCATATGGCTTCCAGTGGACATTTGCCTACTTTAGATGCCCTAATTTTGGCAACTCCAGGGGTGGTGAACACTGTGAGGTCTCCAAACACCTCACCCTCAAGTTGCTGCCATTGAAGTCAAAAGGCCTCCTTTCTTCAGACCTGAAATCAGTGAAGCAATGTTGGTTTCACCCACTGGAGATCTGGCCTTAAGATTACAGAACCTCCCTGTTCCCTTTGAATTAACTGTACAAGAGATGCACTGACTGATGTTGGAGGTAACGGCACCTCTGGGCTGTGTCTAGACTGGCCAATTTTTCCAGAAAATCAGCCGCTTTTCCGGAAAAACTTGCCAGCTGTCTACACTGGCCGCTTGAATTTCCGCAAGAACACTGACGATCTCATGTAAGATTGTCAGTGTTCTTGCGGAAATACTATACTGCTCCCGTTCGGGCAAAAGCCCTCTTGCACAAATGCTTTTGCGCAAGAGGGCCAGTGTAGACAACGCGGTATTGTTTTGCGCAAAAAAGCCCCGATCGCGAAAATGGCGATCGGGGTTTTTTTGCGCAAAAGCGTGTCAAGATTGGCATGGACGCTTTTCCGCAAAAAGTGCTTTTGCGGAAGAGCGTCCGTGCCAATCTAGACGCTCTTTTCCGCAAATGCTTTTAACGGAAAACTTTTCCGTTAAAAGCATTTGCGGAAAATCATGCCAGTCTAGACGTAGCCCTGGAGTCGCTCCATCATGTTGTTGGGAGAAATTCTATTCTCAACTACACCAGCCTGCACTGACCTTTCAATTCATTCTCTGGTCTGTGCCATTTTGGCTGCCAGAGACTCTTGTAGAAGATGGTGATGGTGACTGAAAGCTCGCAGCACAATGCCCACCGTGTTGCCTCTGCAGGGAGGCCCATCGAGGCTCAAGAAGGTGGGCATCTGTGTCTGGGGAAGGGCCGCGGCTGCTGTGAGGAAGCAATACATGGATTTCTGGTGGCAAGACTCTTGTTGCATCCTGATTGCTATTTAAAGTCGCCCACCATACTATATCCATAAGGGAAGACACACAGTGGCAACCAAGTGATGCCAGGGAATCAGTGGGCACAAGGAGGTATGATTCCTACTTCTTTGCACCTGCTTGGATGAATCCAGTTCTTGGAATTCAATAGAGTACTCTGAAGTAATGATTCCAACCGCTCCCTTGTAGTCATGATACTGCAAGCTTTGGGGCCATGACTAGAGAGGTAGTTTATTTAGAGAAAGCAAAAAGGCTATGTTATACATAGTAGTAACACACAACCGAAATGTAATGGGGCCATCAGTATCATTCATGGTGTAGAAGCAAAGACTTCACTCAGTTTACGCGGCTAAACAGATGGTTTTATTGGCCAGTAAAAGCAAAGTGAGCCAAACGTGGTCCCAGCAGAGCCGGGCCCAGTGAGGCTGGCTAATACAATCAATCCTAGTATTTTATACCCTTAACCAAATAAGTCTGATGCCAGGGCATTCCATCAAAACAAACTTCAAAGAGAAATTGTTATCAGCACAGAAAGAAACAGGTTTTTCGGGAGTTTGAGCTTCAGCTCAAAATAGTTCATTAACACATTCCAACAGCCCATCCTCCTGGCCTTTCTCACATTGGTGAAGGTCAGTTAACTTTCTAGTGTACGTGCAGAAGCAAGAAACTTAAATGGCTTCTGTTATATGAAGTGGCTTCTAGCTAAATATGAAATGGTTTCTACAGTTTTTCTACAATGGTATATGTCATCTTGCAGAGCTGTCAGGAGAGGGGCAGAAGAAAAGGATTAACTGTTAAGCCACATGGCCAAGTTTTTGTTTATTCAGTGACACAGAGCCAGATTTTTCTATGCAAAGGAGTTTCTTAGAGACACATGCAAAAGTTTCCTAGGGTTCTTCAAGTATTTGCTGTTGTCAGACTTTTCAATTGCCTGAAAATGGTGGGGTCATGAATACTCTCTAGGCAAAATTTGCATTGAGCAGCCCCACTTTTCTGTTTGTGTGCCATTGCTGCTTGTTGTCCCGCATCTTGCATAGCTTTCAATCAGCCAGTACTACCGATTTGGATTTTCATACAGAGTGCAGGGAGGGGCTCAGGGCTGCAGCCGGGAGAGGGAGATCTCTCCTCAAGCCCTGAAGCTGCAAGGACCAACAAAGAGGAGTCCCTTCCCACCAGCCCTTGCACTGAGCTTCTGCAGCCAGGAAAAGGAGGTCTCCCTGAAGCTGTTCTGAGTGGTGCAAGGCAAAGGGTTTGAGGCAAAATATTTGTTTCCTTTGCAAAAAAAATGCAGATTTAGGTTGACGACAACTATGATGGAATTCTTCTTGATTGCAGCAAATGGTTATGATTGAAAAAAATAATTCAGACATGACCCGTTTGTTTCAGCATTTTAAAATGAGACATGATAACTGTTCATTTCAGAAAGATGGTGTGTTTGTGATTTTCCCTCTATTTTATTTTTTTAACTTAGAATTTTTTAAAATCTCAACATTGAAATGAAATTTTGACATTTCAGTTCACAGAAAATTTGAAAATATTTTCCTTATGAGTTAAGACAAAACAATTTCTCCTCATTTCCCCTGTGTTTCATATCTGCACTCAGATCAAATACTCAGGTATTCACATAGTGTTAGTCCTGAGCCCTGTTCACCTGTCCCTGCATTTTAGGAAGTTTCAGGAAAACAGCTGGGCATATTCCTGAACCAAGGCAGTGTTCCACTCCTGTCGCCTGCAGCTTTGCAGGATGTGTTTACCTCTCTGCCTGAGCCACTTCAGAGCAATTGCATTCGGCTCAGACAGAATCAGGCAGAGTCTGTCATTTGCAGGCACATTAAAGCATGTTTTTCAGTGGAAACTCGCTAATGAGCACAAGGCTGTCATGGAGCAAATTAATGTCATTGTCAGATGGTTAGTTGCTAGGGGACTTTATTCTTCAAGGCAGAGTAAGAATAAGTCTGCATCATCAGTAAGGCTCTGAATGGGGAAGCAAAAAGCACAGGAAGTGGGGGGGGGGACAGGAGGAGAACTCTGAGGACCCAGCAGGGAACTGAACTGGGGAAGGATGAAAATAGAGCTTCTGTGATGCTGGGGCATAGGCCTTGGCTGGAGATGTGACTGAGGGATGTGCAGAAAGCAGGGGCTCTTGGAAGGGTGCAGTATTGCAGGTCTCAGGTGGGGAGCTGAGTAGAGAGAGGAGACAGACAAAGTTGTGTACAAACAACATGCACCTCACTTCAAGTGCCCTTGCTTTTCATGTGTGTCACTTTAGTAATGCCGGTAGGAAAAAAAACCTGTGTGGATGGAAACCAGCAGAATCTGGCAATCCTGCATGTGAGCAAGGGTGAACAAACTGAATCAGGCCACAGGTTGCCCACCCCTAGGTAGGAGACTAGAGAGCCAGGAATTCTTGTACAGCTGCAGCCAAAGCATGGGAGGAGGGGTGATTCTCCTAATGCAGCTCAAACCTAGAAAGCAGAACAAGCCGATTAAAGCATGGTATCTGTAGCCAAGTCAGGGACAGCACTGTAGAACAGGTCTGACCTGAGTCAGTGACGTATTCCTCTCTCTCTCTCTCTCTCTCTCTCTCTCTCTTTCTCTCCTTGTTATCATTGAATCACAGAACCATAAGGTCAGAAAGAGCCACAATTACCACCCAGTCTGACCCCCTGTCAACATGCAGGATTTCTTGTGTCCAAGCCATCCCAGAGAGGTGGCTATCCAAAAAACCTCCAGTAAAGAAGATTCCCTGATTTCTCTAGGCAGACTGCTGCGTTGTCACACTGTTCTTACAGTTACAAAGATTTTCCTGAGAGTTAATCTAACTCTGCTATGTGTAGTTTCAACGTTTGGCCTTTTGGCCTGCTGTCTTGTGGCAAGAGGGAATAACTTTTCACCCTCTTCTATATGGCAGCCTTTCAAGTATTTGAAGGCTACCATCGTATCTCCCCTCCCCCCAATCTCCTCTTTTCCAAACTAAGCATACCCAGTTCAGCCTTTGCTCATATGCCTTGCTTTTATCCCTTTGGTCAGCTTTAGCACTCACCTCTGGATCCTCTCCAGTTTCTCTGCATTCTTACTATATGGCAGTGACCAAAATGGGACCCAAGTACTCCAGCTGAGTGGTGCTGTCACCTCCCACGTCTTGCCTCCAGAATTGCATTCAAATTTTTTGCAACGCATCATGCTGAAGTGGGATAGGGTTAAAAAATTATGGCCAGATCCAAACAATCATAAGATTTGTATTAAAAATCATCAGGGTTTTTTGTAAGAAAAATTGTGGGGATTGCATCTTTATTGTCTGCTTGGGACATGTTTCCAGCTATTCTCTGCAACCAGGGAAGCAAGAAACGTGCTGTTCATTTTTATGAAAGCTGAGCACCTCACCTTGGCACATGCCTACAGGAGCTGAGGCTTTAGAAAAAGCTAGCAAATATGGTAAGACTTACAATAAGATTGTGAGAGCTGATAGAATTAAAGATGGTGAGTCCATAGCTGCATGCCAGTGGAATTATGGTCTAAGGCACTGGGCTGGGATAAAACAGATCTGCACCAATTCCCTGGACAAGGTATCTACTTCATGTCCCAGATCCACATATATCCATTAGGGGCTTGTAATGGGATGGACCAAATCCTGAGCCCAGGAAGGGCCATAGAGAAGTCCTCCAGGAGGATAGAGTGGCAACAGAAGACACCTGCCAGTCAGAGGTCAGTAAGGCCCTGTAAAGGGAGCTGCAGCACCAGAGTTGACTCAATGTCTCTGGAGCCCTGAACCAATGAAGACGAGGTAGCTAGCTGGCTGGCTGGCTATGGGAGCAGCTGCACCACAGGAAGATCCGTGTGGGGAGCTAGTGTGGACTAAATTTTGAGACTCAGATAGAGCCCTGAAGTAAGGGCAAAGCAGTTGTCTCCAGGAGGGGAAGCCCTGGAGGCACCACTCATGTCTGGAGTAGGGTGACAGACAGAGAGAGACACACTCTATAGAGGGCACCGGGATGGGCCCTCTTAGAGTTGTACCCTGGAAGGGGTTTGTGATATACAGGGAGTAACTTGGCCAGAGTCTGAGTTGCTGATGAGGTTTTTTGGCTAACAGACTAAGACAGTGCAGGAACCCATACCTTGCCAGAGGGGGACGCTTTGGTGAGATGAGTGCCAACGCCATTACAATATTTCCCTACCTCCTAGCACTGCTATGGTGATGCATACATTAACATCTCTGGAGTACCCTGACGACAGTAATAGAAAAGGCACAAAAATTACCTTTGGACCCTGAGTAGTAGGCAGAGTAAGGTCTATGGGGCTGCCCTAGGAACTTCACTGCTTATCTGTGTTTCAGGAAAGGATCTCAATCCCCAGTGCCCATTCAAGACATTCATGCTGAGTTTAGTATTTGCCTCTGGAAGCCCTGGGCCCAGCAATAATCATTTCAAACATTAATTGATTTAATAGCTCTGATGATCCCTAACTAAAAGCCACTTTCACTTATCAAGGTGTAGATTTGATCCAATTATTCAACCTATTCTGATTGCTGCCTTACCATTGTTAGGAAAAGAGCGCAAAACTGGGTTTTCCCATGCATTAATACAGCACATTATTTATCCCAGAAGGTCATTCCCTCCCTCAGCCTGCCATACACCATTGCTATCAATTCCAAAACTTTTCCCTGCCTCATTTGAGGACACAAAGGGCAAAAGTTGAATTAAGAGATGTAACTTCAGCGAAAGTCAAAACAGCTTAATTCGGCTTTTTCGCTGTCTACACGGCAGGAAGTTGAAGGAAGCACACTCTTCCTCTGACTTCCCTAACTCCCTGTGAAATGAGGGTTACAGGAGTTGGAGTAAGAAGTCCTCCAGCTCGTCATTATTTCAAAATAAAGGCTGGCTGTGTAGATGCGCAGTGTGCTGTTGTAACCCGCACACCTAGGCTGCGTCTAGACTGGCAAGATTTTGCGCAAAAGCAGGTGCTTTTGCGCAAAAACTTGCCAGCTGTCTACACTAGCCACTTGAATTTGCACAAGAGCACTGACGTTCTAATGTAAGAAATCAGTGCTTCTTGTGCAAATACTTTGATGTTTCCATTCGGGCAAAAGTCCTTTTGCACAAAAGCTTTTGCGCAAAAGGCCCAGTGTAGACAGCTCAGATTTGTTTTGCGCAAAAAAGCCCCGATGGCTAAAATGGCGATCGGGGCTTTCTTGCGCAAAACCACGTCTAGATTGGCCAGGGATGTTTTTGCGCAAAAGCATCCATGCCAATCTAGACATGCTTTTGCGCAAATACTTTTAACGGAAAAACTTTTCCATTAAAAGTATTTGTGGAAAATCATGCTAGTCTAGACGTAGCCCTAGTGTGGGGGTTACACTATCTTGAAAAAACGTCAGTTATTCTGAAATAATGCTGTTGTGTAGACACAGCCAAAAGGGTTTGAGTCAGATTAAAAGGACAGATTCCTTACCATAGCCGAAGAGAGCCAGAATTGACACTAGAGCTGCCTGGCGGCTACACTATATTATTGTAACCCTTCTGCCGGGTAGGCCTAGCAGCAACCAGAGCCGGGTTCAATATCTAGGGGTCCATCTCACACAGAACCGGCTCAAGCCCCCACCCAGTAATCCGGGAAATTCACACACCCCTGGGTGCCTTTGAGAGGCAATGCTTCCCCACTCGCGAGCACAGAGTCTGAGTGTAGGAAAGAAACATTTAATGAAACAGAGAGAGAAGTCATACGGCATTAACTTGGGAAAATACCACAAACAGAATTCATAGCCCAAACATGAGCTAAGCCCCCCGCCCCCAAGCCAAGAATCACCCGAAGTCCCAAAGTCCGACACCCGTAGGCTACGTCTACACTGGCGTGATCTTGCGCAAAAACTCTGCATTAAAGTAGTTGTGCAAGAGAGCGTCTACACTGGCATGTGCTTTTGTACAAGAGATGTGCTTTTACGCAAGAGCATCCTTGCCAGTGTAGACGCTCTCTTGCGCAAGAAATCTCTGATGGCCATTTTAACCATAGGGCTTTCTTGCGCAAGAAATTCATGTTGCCTGTCTACACTGGCCTCTTGCGCAAGAACAGTTGCGCAAAAGGGCTTATTCCTGAGCGGGAGCGTCAGAGTTCTGGCGCAAGAAGCCCTGATTTCATACATTAGAACGTCAGTTTACTTGTGCAAGAACATGCGGCCAGCATAGACAGGCAGCAAGTTTTTGCGCAAGAGCGGCCGCTTTTGCGCGAGATCGTGCCAGTGCAGACACAGCCCAAAAGTCTCTGTCCCTGGTCAGTGCCGCCCAGAGTCCAAAAGTTCACCTGCAGGGTTTTACCTCCCAACCTGGGTAGAAATGGGGGCGGAGGGATAGATAGGGGCACCTTATGTGGTCCAAGGCCGATGGCCCCACCTCGCCATAGGGTTCTGCTGCAGTCTTTAACGCAAGCCGCTCCTACCAGCCACACCGCGCCGCTAGTCGCCTGCCACCACTCCTACCAGCCATGCCGTGCCGCTGATCGCCTGCTGCCGCTCCTCGCCTGCTGCCGCTCCTACCGGCTGCGCCACACTGCTGGTTGCCTGCCGCCGCTCCTACCGGCCGCCTGCCAGTGGTTCCCACCAGCCATGCTGCTGGCCGCCGCTGCTTTGCTGGCTGCAATGGGTCTGGCTCCCAGCCAAACCAGTGATTTGAGCTTTTAGGCTACGTCTAGACTGGCATGATTTTCTGCAAATGCTTTTAACGGAAAAGTTTTTCCGTTAAAAGCATTTGCGGAAAAGAGCATCTAGATTGGCACGGACACTTTTGCGCAAAAGCACTTTTTGCGGAAAAGCATCTGTGCCAATCTAGACGCGGTTTTGCGCAAAAAAGCCCCAATCGCCATTTTTGCCATCGGGGCTTTTTTGCGCAAAATGGTTCTCAGTTGTCTACACTGGCCCTCTTGCACAAAAGCATTTGCGCAAGACGGCTTTTTCCCAAACGGGAGAGTCATTGTATTTGCGCAAGAACACTGACGATCATACATTAGATCGTCAGTGTTCTTGTGCAAATTCAAGTGGCCAGTGTAGACGCAGCCTTAGTGATTTCAACTCTTTAGCCACCACCTAGACTGGCAAAGGATTCCAGCTTCCACTGGACTAGCAAAAAGACTCCTCATGGGCTGTGTCTACATTGGCACGATTTTGCGCAAAATCTTGCCGCCTGTCTACACTGGCCACGAGTATTTGCACAAGAACACTGACGTTCTAATGTACAAAATCGGTGCTTCTTGCGCAAATACTCTGACGCTTCCGCTCAGGGATAAGCCCTCTTAGTATTCTTCCGCAAGAGGTCAGTGTAGACAGACAACATTAATTTCTTGCGCAAG
Organism: Pelochelys cantorii; assembly: GCA_032595735.1. Lineage (NCBI taxonomy): Eukaryota > Metazoa > Chordata > Testudines > Trionychidae > Pelochelys > Pelochelys cantorii. The sequence goes on along the minus strand of CM064339.1, from coordinate 6,198,063 downwards.
AAAGCCCGATAGCTAAAATGGCCATCGGAGCTTTCTTGCGCAAGACAGCATCTATACTGGCACAGATACTTTTCCGCAAAAGCACATGCCAGTGTAGATGCTTTCTTGCACAAATATTTTTAACAGAAAAACTTTTCCATTGAAAGGTATTTGCACAAAACCATACTAGTGTAGATGCAGCTATGGAGTCTGCTTTAGGTCTGTCCTTAAAACAAAGGCGCAGGTTGGGCCAGTCTTACAGCTCACACCTAGCAGGTGTGAGGCAGGCTGACTCAAGCCCTTTAACCCTTCCACCCAGCTCAGTTCACACAACTCTGGAAGGGGGGGAGGCTTGTTCCTCGGAGACCTCTTACAATGATGGTGTCTCTCCTGCAAGCACTGGTGTCATGTTTTACAGTTCCCACATTTAGGGGTAGCATGATTTGTGACCCCCACAACAGCCCCAAATTATTTACAATACACCACATTCCATTCCAACACTGATCCTCCATCAGCCCTAGCTGAATTGGATTTACATAGCCACACCTCGTATTCCCTCCCCCTCCAACAGTTAACAGTTAATTATCTTGCAGAGCTAAACAATTGGGCTACGTCTAGACTGGCATGATTTTCCGCAAATGCTTTTAACGGAAAAGCTTTTCCGTTAAAAGCATTTGTGGAAAAGAGCATCTAGATTGGCACGGACGCTTTTCTGCAAAAGCACTTTTTGTGGAAAAGCGTCCGTGCCAATCTAGACACGGTTTTGCGCAAGAAAGCCCCGATCACCATTTTAGCCATCGGGGCTTTTTTGCACAAAACAAATCTGAGCTGTCTACACTGGCCCTTTTGCGCAAAAGGACTTTTGCCCGAACGGGAGCATCAAAGTATTTGCGCAAAAAGCACTGATTTCTTACATTAGAACGTCAGTGCTCTTGCGCAAATTCAAGCGGCCAGTGTAGACAGCTGGCAAGTTTTTGCGCAAAAGCGACTGCTTTTGCGCAAAATCTTGCCAGTCTAGACAGAGCCTTGTAGTGGGCATGTCCAGGGCACGTCCCGGGCAGCTCTCTCCTTTTAGCTGGCTGATAGCAAGCAGCAGTTCAGCCCCAGCTTACATTATGCTTCTCAGTATAACTACTTACATGTAGGGTTGCCAGATGGTTGAAACAAAAATAGCAAACACGACCCTCCCCCCCAAAAAAAATTGAGCACTAAGACCCAGGGGAAAGCATTGCTTCCCCTAAGTCTTTTGGCCGGCAACCATTTTGTGCTGGCAGCTTTGGAGAACCAGGTAAGTATGGGGGCTGAGGTTGGGGGGCTGGGGGTGTTGGGAGCCAGGGGGGGGAGGGGGCTCGAGGTGGGGGAGGCCAGGTGCTGAGTGTGTGTAGGGTTGCCAGGTTCCCGGTATTTTCGCCTCCTGGCTGGGGAAAAATTCAGAAAATACCGGACATTTTAGGTGTCTGGTATTCTCTGAATTTTTTTACCGGACAGGAGCCGAAAATACCAGACTGTCTGGGTGAATACCGGACACCTGGCAACCCTACCATGTTTGCCTCATTTGTTCTGAGATGCAGAGCACTTTCTCACAAGTATTTTGTGCACCAGAACAATACTTGAATTTCTTTGGTGCAACCTCACCAGCTTCTTTGAGATTCACATGGCACTCGTGACATATGGCAGAGGACCCTTTAGCAGGACAGGAGAGGCATGGTTTCAGACAGATGTGAAATTTCATGTTCCACTGGTAGAGTATATGCATCTGCACAGTGTTTGGGGCATTTGTTGGGCCCAGTTGGTGCCAGGCATCCAGAACCCATTTGGGCATGCTTGGTATTGTAGATTCAGTGGGACAGGAGGCATTTATAGGGCCCACCTTGTACTGTATGATTAGTGGCATGAGGAATGTATATTTGGGCAGCCTACTGCTCTGTGTCCAGCAACACAGGACTGTCTGTTTGGGCACAGCTTTTTTAATACATATGTGCAGATAACTCTGAACAAGTGTAAGGAACTCTTACTTTCCTTCAGGTTTTGTTAGAAAATTTTCAGCAGATTTTACACCCAATCACTATGTCTCCTGGGGTTTGCAAAGATGGTACTGATCTGCATGGTACTTTTGTAGCCAGCACTGTAAGGTATTTACATGCCAGATATGCTAAATATTCAAATGCCTCTTCATGCTTTGGTCACCATTCTAGAGGACATGTTTCCATGCTGATGACATTTGTTACAAAAATTAATGTGTTAATTAAATTGTGATGGAACTTCTTGGGGGAGAATTTACTCCTGCTCTGTTTTTACCCACTTTCTGCCATACATTGCATTTTATAGCAGTCTCCCATGATGACCCAGCATACACTGTGTCTCTCTATATATAAAAAAGTTTTTCCTGCAGGACAACAGAGTGATGTCATCACGTCCCTCTGCATCCCACCTTCCTCCTCCCTCTCTCTCCCCTCTCCCAGCTCCAGCCCAACTTCACTGCTTCCCCTCACCCCTTGGAATTGCTATTTTAAACCAAGCCCCTACTCCCCTTCCTCCACCCCCACCCCACAAGACTTTCAACGCCAAGAAACATGGCACAGTAGCTAGCAGATCCCACATCGCAGCTGTGACAGCCTAGGGTAGTGAGGAGGGTACGGTGCTTAGGACAGCAGCCTCAGGACAGGCTCTAGGAGCAGGGCTCCCAGCCTGATTTATGTGCCAGCAGCAGGCTCTTGGGAGCTCCCCTACCACCAGGTTCTTGGGGAGCTGGAGCATGGTGCCTGTCCACTCGGAGTACAGCTGTCCCTATGGAGACTCACCCCCTTCCCAGTTAGGGTTGCCAGATATCCGGTTTTCACCTGGACAGTCCGTTATTTCTGGCCCCTGTCCAGTAAAAAAACCCAGAAAATACCGGACATGTAAAATGTCCGGTATTTTCTGTTTTTCTTGGACGGAAGGCTGGCAGGGACACTGTTCCCCTGCCGCATTTGGCATGGGTGGGGGGAAGCAAGGAGAGCAAGGAGCGTGGGAATTTTTAAATTGTTGGTCTCAGTCCAGTTCCTTGTAGACAGGTGTCCATAGTATATGTGATACCCCACTATTACAAATGGCACCAATTATTCCCCTTGTGAGCAGTCTCAACAAAGAAGCTGAGGAGAAGATGGGTTCTGGAGATTGACCTGTTGTCTCCCTCCTAGAGTTGATCATGGGTCAGCCATCTAAAAATGGCCCCAGGGTTAAGGAGATGGGTGTGGAGTTGTAAAGGAATGCTTGCAGCCATGCTGCATCTGATCTGTGGGTAACTAGGTGACTGTGTCCCTAGGTCTATGGATCTGGCACCATCATCTACCTGCATAAAATTCACTTTAAAAGGAATAAATCCAATAAGTAAGCAAAGAAGAATGGGGAGTTTATTCCTGCAAACCCACCTCCCAAATCACTTCTGAGATCAATGGTGTTTGTAATTTCTTTCACTTCTGAGTCTGCAAAAAGGTAACTAAGGCTCAGTCATGCTGTTTATATTCAGACTTATGGGAGAGTTAAGAATTGCTTCTTAAGATGACTAGTAATAAATAGAAAATGTGAAAGAGGTGGACCCATGTGACCTATTTATCTTACATCTTCTTTGGAGGTTTCTTTGAGTTCATGTTCCCTGGTGATGTTTGGGATGCAATGCCTCTCAAGCCTATTTTCTGGCACTCATCGTAGAGCAGAATGAGAGGGCAAATGGACTCTACCATTAAGGCTATGTGGCTCATCTAGAAAGTTGCCAACTGTCCAATCACAAATCCAAACACCTTTGCCCCACCCCTCTCCCCTTTTCCTGAGGCCCTGTCCCTTCCCCATGGCTCCACCCCCCACAGGAGGGGTCTGAGTGCATAAGGGGGCTCAGGGACACAGTACAGGATGGTGGCTCCAGAAGGGAGATCCGGACAGAGGCAGGGAGGATGGGGATACAGACTGCAGGCTCTGACTGGGCAGCATTTACCTCAAGCAGCAACACAGCAGGGCTAAGGGAGGCTCCTTGCCTGCCCTGGCCCTGCACCACTCCCAGAAGCAGCTGGCATGTCCCTGTGGCTCCAAGTAGGGTTGCCAGGTGTCCGGTATTCACCTGGACAGCCCGGTATTTTCGGCTCCTGTCCGGTGAAAAAAAATCAGAGAATACTGGACACCTAAAATGTCCGGTATTTTCTGAATTTTTCCCTGGCCAGGAGGCAAAAATGCCGGGCACCTGGCAACCCTACAAACACTCAGCGCCCGGCCTCCCCCGGCTCCCAACACCCCCAGCCCCCATGCTTACCTGGTTCCCCAAGGCTGCTGGCACAAAATGGCTGCCGGCCAAAAGACCTAGGGGAAGCAATGCTTTCTCCTGGATCTTAATGTTCAACCGATCCCCTGTTCCTATCCCTGCACTCACTCTTAAAGGGGACATGCTGTTTTAATGCTGTTTTATTTTAAATTTTTTTTTTTTTTGGTTTAATAAGTCCTTGGAGTCTTTTTTTTCTCAGCAACTTTGGTCTCCCCCCTCCCCTTTTTTCCCCCCTTCAACAGAACTTTTTCCTGTTTTTTGCGGGGGGAGGGTTGGTATTTTTGTTTCAACCATCTGACAACCCTAGGTCCAAGCACTGCTTCTGCCTGCATTTGCCACCCCCGCAGCTCCTCTTGGCCACAATTCCTGGCCAGTGGGAGCTGAGGAATCAGCACTTGGGCTGGGGTTAGTGCACAGACACTCCCTGCCCCCTGCTCGGAGGCTATAGAAATGTGCCTGCCACTTCCAGGAGCAGCAGAATCAGGGCAGGTAACCTGTGCTGCCAGACTTCAGTAGCCTCCTGGAGATTAAGCCCGATTCAAGGAGACTCCCAGCGAAACTAGAAGGGTGGGCACCCCTTCTCACCTCATAACCCCTGCTCTGCCTGGTGAGATCGGTTGGTAGTGGATAGAGGCTACTGCAGTGTGCAAGGCAGACAGCTGGCGCTCGGCCGAAGCATACAGATGTGGCTAGTACTAATCATTCAGAGACATGGGGCTCCAAACTTGTGTGTATGTCAGAGTGTCTGAAAGCTGGGGGTCCTCTGAGAGCCACTCAGATCTCTTACACCTCCACTTCCAGTAGACTGACATTGCCATGAGCCAGCGCTGAAGCCTTTGCTTTGATTCAGATAGATGCAGCAGAGAAACCAGCCTGTTCCATCCTCATGGCAGGAAGTGGCACAGATCTGTGCTTAGCACTGGCCAAGACATTTCCCTCTCAAAATCTGCCACCACCATGAGCACTGACTGAAATTCTTAGCCGAGGAGCTACAGCTGGAGTTACTATGAAGGCAGCCCTTAGAGCTGTTCACTGGATGTCAAAATAATTAAATAAAGGTACATTAGCAGGGCAGCATGGTAGAAGCTGGCCTACAATCTGCTTGTAAGTAACAGCCCACGGCCAACATTATAGGTGCAGCGCAGCTATTGACCTTAACTTCCCACTGCTTAGTAACATAAGGCCATTTGGTTGACCGGGGTCCGTGCTGGACCCAGAGAAAGGATTTCAGAATCCAGAATTAATCAATCCCATCATCAGCATTAGAGACACTACAAATTTTGATCAAAGAAAGAGCATTCAGCAGTCCTCCAGTCTCTGACAGCTGTATCACTCCCAAGCATCACTTGGCAGCAGCTAAAAATGGGACTTGCAAGTCCTGCCTGGTCAATATTATGAGGGTAATGGAGAGGGTGGGGCTTTTAAAAGTCCAGATTGTGGCCAACACCTATGCAGACTTCCTTTCCTTGATCCTGCCACACAAGGACCTGCCACAAGGTTGCTGCCCACCAAAAGATGGGGCAGTGATCTTCTTCTCCCACCCCCCAAAAGGAAAACTGGCCTCACAAAGGATTGTGCTCTAGGTTCCTTGGTGCTCCCACTGGGGCACAGTAGCTCTGACACTTCCACAGCTGAGCCCTAAGAAAGATCTAATAGCCTCAGAATGAAGAAATAGATTTAAAAAAAACCAGCAACCCCCAAACTCAACAATGGTGCTGTTGCTGTCGTGGCACCAAGCCCACATGCAGAAAGGGCCCCAGCCCAGCCCATCACTTGTGCTGCACCCTGAGCAGCTGGTTCTCTGCTCCTGTTTCTCCCTGCCATCAGTCACGCCTCTTGCCTGGCCAGCCCAGCTTACTTCCATGCCCCCAGCCCTACCTGCAGCTCCTCCCACTTTCTGACCCTTTCCCTGCCTGCTGCTTGCTCCTTTCTGCCACCAGCTGCCTGAGGGCTCCTCTCTGCCCCAAGACCACCAGGCAGCTGGGGGCAGAGAGGAGCCTTCTGCTGCTGCTGCTCTGGGGGCAGGGTCCACCACCCTCTACTGCTCTGTGGGTTCTGTGGAAGTAGCAGGGTGGAGGCCTCCCCCAACAGAAAAGCCTCCTCCACTGTGAGCACCAGTGTCAGGCAAGTAGGACTGGGTGGGGCTCTGGGAGGGGGTGCCCTGCCCTCGCCTGCTCTGCCCTGGTTCACTAGGGTTTGGGGGTAGGTCATAGGGAAGTAGTTCTGTGTGGGAGGCGGGTATGGGGATGGGAGGTGCTGGGCAGTGAGGGAGGTAGGGTTGCCAGGTGTCCGGTATTCTACCGGATAGTCCGGTATTTGCGCTCTTTGTCCGGTAAAAAAAATCAGAGAATCCCGGACATTGCACATGTCCGGTATTCTCTGATTTTTCCGGCTGTGCACCGGATGGAAGCCTGGCGTGGGCGGGGGGAGCGGCTGGGAGGCGGGGCCACGATCGGCGCTGGGAGCCTGTGATTGCTCAGAAGCCTGGCGGGGGTGGGGGGAGTGGCTGGGAGTCCCCCCGCCAGGCTTCTGTGCAATCACAGGCTCCCAGTGCCGATGGTGGCCCCGCCTCCCAGCCTGGGAGTCCCAGCTGGGAGGCGGGGCTGCAATTGCCGCTTATCCCGCATTCCTTTTTTTTTTGCTCGACCATCTGGCAACCCTAGAGGGAGGTGTGTGTATTTTGGGGGGCTCATGGGGGACTGTGTGAGCTGCTGCCGTTGTAGTGGTCAGACTGTGGGGAAGGGTGCTGGGCAGTGGGTGTGAGGGAGATCTGTGGGTGTTGGACAGTGGAAGGATCTGTATGGGGTACTGGGCAATTTTGGCGGGACTGAGGAAGGCACTGGACAAGGATGGTGGTGTCCAGAGCACTGTGTATTGTGGGGGGTGCTGGGCATAGCAGTCTCAGAGGGTGCAGGGTGGGGAGGCTGTGTGATGTGGCATGGGCCCACCCCCACAGGGAAGTAGTACACTGGCAGCATGGAGCTGGGCAGGCCAGTGTGTACCTGTCAATTGCCAGTTTGTATACCAGGTCCTCACACTGCCCCCACTGTGCCATGCTCCATTGTCCCTGGCCTGCACCTCGCTCCATATTCCATTGCCCCCATCGGGGCCCACCAGAAGTTAATCTGGCCCTGCATCCCACACCATTGCCCTGGTTCTGGAGAGCATCTCTTAGCTATGTAAAGGGGGGAGGAATAGCTCAGTGGTTTGAGCATTGGTCTGCTTAACCCAATATTATGAGCTCAATCCTTGAGGGGGCAATTTAAGGATCTCAGGTAAATCTGTCAGGGATAGTACTTGGTCCTGGTAGGGGACCGGACTCAATGACCTCTCAAGGTCCCTTCCAGTTCTATGAGATAGGTATGTAGGACAAGCAAGGGCCCATCTCTTGTGTGTAGTTCTCCATAGCCAGTAAAGTCCAAAAATATGCCAGAACTGACCAGTATTTAATTTTCAATATTCTGCATTGCATCCTCTGGAGATGCAGGGTATGTTGAGCTTCTCCTCTGCTCAGCTCAGAGGAAGCTTGCTGCTTGTTACCATAACAATGATATGCATGCAGGGTGACAATGCCCCAGCAAGAATGTTATTCCTATTCTATAGGACATTGCCTCCTGCTCAGCTGTTCTGGGCCTGAGACTGAATGGCCAAGTGCTCAGCTGCCTGGCTTTGAAAACTTCTCCGGGCGGGCATAAAAGCAGCTTAAGATTTCTGTTTAAAAAATCAAGTGGATTTCAGTGAAAACTGTAGCAAGTCTCCTGACAGTGGGCTAGATCCTAATCTCAGAGGCACCAGTGAAAGTGTAGAGTAACACCCAGGTTTCTGGGAGCAAAATCTTATTCAACCATTAAGGCACTTCCATTTGATCATCTTTTCAGAGAACCTCTTCTCATCATAGTCTCAGGATTCATAGGCCTAACCTCTGACCTAGTGTGTGCATGTGTGTGCATTCAAACGCTAAGCATATTATTCCATCTGAGTATTTTTTCACTGAAAAGAAATACTTCAGTGGTGCAAATAAATAAATAAAACATTACTGCCATCTCTTCCATTCCACCTGGGAACCCCATCAATGCCAAATTAGGGTATAGAGCTTTTCCCCACTTGCACTCAGCTGCTCTCTCTCCATATGCTCAGGTATACTCCCATCATAGCACTAAGTAGGCACCAAAATATGAAAAGAGGGCAATAAAATTCAGGCAATCTTCTGCTCTCCTGTGCTGGTTTAGCTGCTTTTCATGAGTCCTTAAGGAAAGGTAGTTAACCTTTTTACTCATTTTTCAGCCCACTTAACTTTCCAGCTTCTTCTGGCCTTTAGCCCTAGTAAGTTCTAGATAGTTCTTCAACTCTGCCATTGTGAGAACTAGGCCTTTGCGGAAAGAGGAGTATAATTTTACGCTCTTAGTAATAACAAATGAGCATCTTTTCTCATGACCAACAAAACATCCATATGTGAAAGCTACGCCAGCACAGGCAACCCTATAACAATAAACTAGTATGTGCAGCAAGCAATATTACAAAAAAAACACCATCCCACATTTTAACATGAGCATCACTCCTGTGACTCAAGATTTTCTTTCTTTGCAGCAAGAGCCAGAATCTCTTTATTTCTAGGAAGCTTCTATTAGACATGGTTAATCTTTCCTCAGCTGATACTGTTCCACCAAATCTGTAAAACTCTTCCATGTCTGTAATTACTGCATGCCTTGTGTTTAAATGCACTTCTGCTGATGTGCAGAATTCAACTAAATCCTCGAAGCAAAGCATGAAATATTATTGGATGAAGCGGTGAAGTGCACAGCATTTTATCCCTTCCGGCCTCCAAAAAATAAACGCAATGTACATGATTGCTGTTCACTTTCCAGGAGTAACTTGAAATTGTATCATCAAATATCATCACGTGTTCATTAACTGTTCTTTTTGTGGGCAATGGAGTTCTTCCTTATGACAAGTCACTAACAGGGGCGTAGTGAGAGGGTGGCGGGGGGGGGGGGGAGTTGCCCCTGGGCACCACACTAGGAGGGTGCCAATTTAGTCTCCCTCCACTCCCCCTGTCATCTCTCTGCTTGCCTGCTCCTCCTCTGCCCACCTCTGCTGACTGGAGTCTCTTCCCCACCTCTCCGCCCCCAGCCCCACCCTCCTCCATCTCTGCCGGTGAGGTAGTGTGTGCAGGAGCTCAGCCCCAAACTGGAGGGGGTAGGGGAAGATGCAGTACAAGTTCCCCTCCTCCTGGGGGGGGCTCAGCCATGTGTCAGGTTCAGGGCCCTGCTGCATGACGGTGGCGGGGATGGTGCAAATTTTGCTTTTGCCCCCGGGCCCATAACATCCTCGCTACGCCTCTGGTCACTGATGTTTACAATCACCACCACCTACAACAGTGGTCACCAACCAGTAGATCGGGATCTACTGGTAAATCTTGGAGCCTCTGGCAGGTGATCCTGACTGGTTTGGCCAAGAGGCTATCAAGTGCCAGCACTTCAGTTGCTCCTCCCGCCACTGCTGCTCCTCTCCTGCCCTTTGCCTTGGAGCTGCCCCTTCCCCTGGGGAGCCTCCTGCTTTCTGGGTAGGGAAAGGAGAGAGAAGAGGGGGTGCTGATGTCAAGGTGCCCCCTCCCACGCTGTATCCTTTCTCCACGGAGCAGAGAGGGGGCACAACAGGACTTGGGATAGAGTTTGCTGGCTGCTTTAGGGAGTGGGCCAGTACCCCAGTCATGAACCCCCTCCTGCACCTCAAGCCCCTGCCCCAGCCCAAAGCACCCCTGCATCCAAACACCTTCCCAGAGCCTGCACCTAGAACTCCTCCTACATCCCAACTGCCTGCCCCAAGAGCAGCTCAGAGCCCCTCTCTCACTCCAGATCCCTTAATCCAAGACCAGAGCCTGCACCCCAAATCTTTGCCCCAGCCTGATGAAAGTGAGTGAGGATGGGCAAGAGAGGGACGATGGAGGGAGCAGGGGCAGGGCCTTGGAGAAGGGACCAGAGGGAGGCGGGACAACGGTATTTATATTTGAGGTAGATCTTGGACTGCACTTACATTCAGAAAGTGCTCTTGTGCTTAAAAAGGTTGGAAACCACTGGCCTACAACGTGTGCTGTATCAGTAGCAGTTCTGCTACTATGGATTCCATAAAACTAGCCCTTATTTGGATAAAATATCCAGTTAAAGTCAATGAGGAGGATTGCTGAGGAGGGGTGGGAGGGAGGGAAGGAGAAAAGAAGGTGGGTCTCTTGTGTTTAAAGCTCTTATCTAAAGACTCAGGAGACCTGGGTTTTCTCCTGGGTTCTATAACAGCCTTCCTATTGTGTCCTTAGGAAAGTCAGTTCTTCTCTCAATTCCCCATAAGTGACATGAGGATAATCATATTTCCCTAACTCATGTCTGTTCATGACACCTTCAGATCTTGCAGTGATGGCGACCATAGAAGTGTTGAGTCGGATGAGGGATAGTTGTACATTAACTGCATTGGATCTTCTCCCTCTGCTCTATAGCCATGAGGAGGCCCAGAAGGTACTTCTGATGAACCACACATATTTTCCAGGCCTGGCACTGCTTTGTGCTAACTCCATCCTCCTATTTGAAATAAGCTACTCTCAGTTCAAACTCCTCTCCTGCTAAACTACATAGAATCATAGAACCATAGAGCTGAAAGAGACCTCAGGAGGTCATCAAGTCCAGCCCCCTGCTCTAGGCAGGACCAATCCCAAATAGATCAACCCAATCAGGGCTTTGTCAAGCCGAGACTTAAACACCTCTAGGGATGGAGACTCCACTACTTCCCTAGGTAACCCATTCCAGTGTTTCACCACTCTCCTAGTGAAATAGTTTTTCCTAATATCCAACCTGGACCTCTCCCACCACAACTTAAGACCATTGCTCCTTGTTCTGCCATCTGTCACTACTGAGAACAGCCTTTCTCCCTCCTGTTTGGAACCTCCCTTCAGGAAACTGAAGGCTGCTATCAAATCCCCCCTCACTCTTCGCTTCTGCAGACTAAACAGACCCAACTCCCTCAGCCTCTCCTCATAGGTCATATGCTCCAGCCCCCTAATCATTTTGGTTGCCCTCCGCTGGACCCTCTCCAATGTGTCCACATCCTTTTTGTAGTGGGGGGCCCAGAACATAAGACAAAGACATTCTTGGCCTAGCCCACACAAATTATTGTGGCAAACAGAATTGATTGAGCTGATTATGTTATTTAACCTTTGGCTCACAGGGGGAGCAGTTCAGCTCCTGGGACATTTCATGAAGCATTGTGCTCCAGGATGCATAGTCACTCTGTGGTCCATGGGAAGAGAATACAGGCTGCACCATCCCTTATCCTAGTAAAGCCTTCTATGTATGGGCAGGTCCCAGAGGCACATGTGAAAGCTCCTGCACTTGTCCCTAATCCTTGCAATGGGCAATGCTGGACAGCATAAGGCAATTTCACCTCTCTAATCCCTCCCCAGCAAATCTACCACGAACATGCACTGTCCCCCATCTCAGTCTGTCCCATATTGACTAACCCAGGCTGATTTTATCATTTTCTTTCTCTCTCATGGGCTTCTCATAAAGGGACTGTTACGCCCCTCAGTCACGTCGCTTGGCTACAGTTGAGTATGTTTGTTTATTTTTGGATTATTAGCAAAGTGACAAATAAAAAAAAAATCACAATTATGAAAATTGCAAGAGTCATTGTGATGGCATATTGTTAGGCCTCCCAGCTGGGCACTGGAACTGTCTCATACCTTAAGGTCTTTGAGAGGAAATTCTAGTCTAGGAGACAGGTTTCTTTAGGAATGGAGGCCCACCAGAATGACATAATAAATGTCTGTCAATCAAAACCATGCCTAAAAGAAATTAATTGGTTCAAAGTGCTCTTAGGCAGCTACAGAAGAACCAGCTTTCTGCAGCAGACTCAGGATTCAGGCCAGACAAGGTGAGATGAGACACATGGGGTCAAGTCTTTCAGGTAAGTCTGAGTGGCCACAGCAGGCTAAGGTTGCTCCTTCAGCTCCCAGACCACTCTGCACTTGATCACACTGGGTGATATAAAAATGTTACAGTGGCACAGGCATCATTTTCATGAGATGACTGACAAAGCTGGGCTGCCTTAGGTGACAGTCTGTCTTGTGTAGGAATGAATGAGCTATTTCAGCTAGAATAATAGTAGACAGAAATCTTCGCCCACTAAGTATTCAACCCACATTTTTTAAAGGTATTGGAAAGTTTGGATCATTTTCTTTTCCCCCCTTACTTTTATTTGTACATCTTAGTTCAGAGTTCTGAGCTGGACTGAAATCGAAATACTGAAATACCACAAGAAGGTTCATTTCACAATATTTCTGGCATGTTTGCTTGTAATTTCTAAGACAGGTTTGCACACCCAGAGATCCAGATATGTCTAGGATAATTGACACATTTTGTTGCATATCTAAACCTTTTGAAGTTTGCCCCACATTAGTTTCTGGTTATGCCATCTGTGTGATAAGATGTTGTAACAGAAAAGAGCTTTGCAATTAACTTTTGTCACACACAGGATCTGTTATAGTCGCACAATGTGAGTACCAAACAGAAATCTCAGTAGACAGTTAATTGGTCAGGTTACCTACTATACAGAGAAAGGAAAGAATTGGACACCTGGTGGCATGGTGCCAGCAGCAGCACATCTTTCAAAATGACAAGATGAATGACTGCATGAAACGGGCCTCTCTCATACCAGTTTCAGACAGGCATAAAAAGCCATGTCTTAATAATTGTCCTCCCCTACCTGATTGACACTAGAGCACAGATCTCCTTAGCTAAAGTTTTCCTTCCAATGCCAGTTAAAGCTAAACCCCTCCACTTGGTATGATCTTTTGAAATGGCATCTCTGCTATGGACAATCTGTTTTTTTAAACAAGGAGCAAGATTTATCTTGCTTATGGGTGGAGAAAGTAAAGTTGCTACTTAAGAGTTTAAAAACAAAAGCATAGGTCCCATACCCTTATTCAGATCCTGGGACCTCTCAGCCAGCCAGTGAGGGGCTGAAAGGCTGAACCCAACAACACTAGTTTCACCTATGATTGCACCTGCCTGCCTGCCCTGAAGGCTGGAGAGGAGTGCCATGGGACAGAGAAAATGAGCTGGAGTAGAGATTTAACTTGGCTAGCTCTGCTGACACTGAGCCTTAGTAACTTGTCAGACTCAATACTCACAAGTATTTTCTATAGCAAAATGGGTTTGTTTATTTCTCTCCTGTGTCTGGGTTGAAGCAGCTTCTCTTTCTGCAATGACAATGCTAGAATGCCATTGGGGTGAATTCACTGTCTCAAGCTCCCATGCCAGGCCCTTGTCCTGGAGCACAGCAGCATTCTTTCTATTATTAAGATTTCAGTTTCATTAATTAGTACAAGCTTAAATTATCACAGAATACATACTGGTCTCTAGCTCCGTTGTTTTCCTTTTGAGTGGATCCCAAGATAAGGAGACTTAGTCAGCTTCATCTGGGAAGATGCAAGGGTCTGACTGATAGATATCAACCATTTGCCATCTTCCTCCCAGTTAGCAAAAGAAAAGCAGGTAGAACTTGAGAACAACCTGACATGAAAATGGCATTGTTAAAGAAATGAGACAGCTCTGCTGTCTATGTGCAGAGACCATCTAGAAAAGAGGCAGTCAGTGAAATTACTGCTACTCTTCAAACAAAAGCAGAACAAAATTCTTCCATAGTCTAGTTTCATAAGCTTCCATGCAGCTTACAAAAGTTGAAGATAGTACTGAACTACAAGTCTCTGTTATGTTCTGTTTGGGAACTCTTGACCTACCAATACTTCTAAAGAAACCTATCCACCCTGTACTTTAATAACTGCTATTTATTATTTGGTGATTCCTGTCAAGGAGGCTATATTCTGTAGTCAGCAGCTCTGTTCTACACAGTGATTTTTGTCAGCTGGGCTTTACCAGTAACATCACTGGTGATACACACAGCTTCTGAAAAATTGTAGATCACTACTGCTAACAAGACACGTTTCTCCAAGATCCAGGTGTCAGTTAAACAGGATTTGTTAGACAAGCGGTACTTGTGTCATTTGAGGACTCCCAATAATATTTATGTAGGTGATCATTTTATAAACTGAAATAACTATAGCTCAAGAGCGTGAATATTTCTAAAGCTTTATGATCCCTCAAACTTCTAGCTTTGAAATCTCATCTTAAAAAAAGATGAGAAATAGGTCTAAAAATGCTGTTCTAAAAACCACCCTGAATGGGTATCTGCAGACTAAGGTTGCCAACTATGGATACATCTAGACTGCAAGCTTATTTCAAAATAGCGCGTCCACACGCAAAAAGCGCAATGAAATAGCAATGTGCTAATTTGAAAGAGAGCGTCCACACTGCTTGGACTTTATCTCACATTTAAGGCCACCCAGAACCAGTTCAGGCAGGGCATTAAGTCATCAGTTGCTTCCAGGTACTGTTGCCTAAGGCTACCTGAGACACGTGCTAAAAGGGACCCCCCTGGATGGCCGTTTCTCAGCTTCTGCTGCTAGTTTGCCTATCTCTCCAAGGGACAGCAAAGCATTTGCACTGAGTGCTCTGGCTGCCCTGCTTCAGGACACCACAGCACTCCTTGCCATGGTGCTGGAGCTACCTCTGGGCATGCGATGGTCCCACACTGCCATACTGTTCAGCAGTTTCTGCAGGCTGCCTTCATGGTGCTGCGTAAGTTCGGCTTAGAGCTCATCCTAGAGAACCTCTGCCTGTGTGTGGGAGCAAGGCCCTTGCAACTGCACCTCACAGTAGAGAGACACTTTTGGAGCCTGGGCACCAGTTCCGACTGATGGGACCAGCTGGTCATGGAGCAGTGGGACGACCAGCAGGGGCTTCACAACTTCCAAATGAGAAAGGAGACATTCATGGAGCTGTGTGCCTGGCTCGCCCCTGCCCTCTGTCGATGTGACACCCAGATGCAACCTGCCATCCACCTGGAGAAGCGGGTTGCCATCGCCATCTGGAAGCTTGCCATGCCAGACAGTTACCGATCTCTGGGCAACCAGTTTGGTGTGGGAAAGTCCACCATGGGGGCCCTCCTCATAGAGGTAAGGTGCTCTCGGGCTGCAGTCCCTGGAGGGGGGGAGTACTGCAAAGGGGGACCCTAAGGAAAGGAATGTGTGGGTACGGGGAGGGATGGGCTGGGGGTGATGAGAGAAAGCCCTGTCCCCAGGGGTTTCTGCAGTCCCACCCTCACACAGCCCTGCAGGGGGGAGGCGGCTTCAAAGGGGGTGGCTCCTGTGGGGTTTCTGGAGAGAGGGGGAGGGAAGGGCTTGTGGACCTCCCAAAAGCTCAGGCACCCCCTTTGATTCTCTGTTTTGTGTGTTTGATTCTTTTCTTTGCAGGTGGTGAGGGCCATTAACACCATCCTGCTGCACAGGGTCATCCGCCTGGGAGACCTGGACCCCATCATGGCCGGATTTGCCTCCCTGGGCTTCCCCAACTGCGGGGAGGGGGCAGAAAGATGAATCCCACATCCCCCTACATGCCCCTGACCACCGTGCTGCCCAGTACATAAACAGAAAAGGATATTTCTCGAAGGTCCCGCAGGCCCTGGTCGACCACCACAGACAGTTCCGTGACATTTTTGTTGGCTGGTCAGGAAGGGCGCACGACACCCACGTCTTCAGAAACTCCAGCCTCTACCAGAAGCTGGAGGCTGGCACATTCTTCCCCCAGCATAATTTCAGGATCAAGGACGTGGAGATGCCACTGTGCATTGTGGGGGACACGGCCTACCCCTCATGCTGTGGCTGATGAAGCCGTACACCGGTCACCTGGACCCAAGCAGGGACCATTTCAGTGTCTTCCTGGGCAGGGCCCGCATCCAGGTAGAATGTGCCTTTGGGTGCTTGAAGACGTGGTTCAGGTGCCTCCTGACCCATCTCAATGAGGGGGAGCAAAACATCCCCCAGGTGATCTCTGCATGTTGTGTACTCCACAACATCGTGGAGAGGAAGGGGGAGGCCTTCCTTCCAGAGTGAGAAGCAGAGGCCAGCCGAGACGGATGGGCCTTCGATCAGCCACACACAGTTGCCATCCGCCAGGCCCATCAGGTGGGGGTGTACATCCGGGAGGCCCTGAGGGAGAGTTTCTCTGAAGGACCCCAGTAGCTCTCCCCACTAGGGGCCTGTGCCTTGCCCCTCTCTGCCTTTCCCACAACAACCCTCCCTTCCCCGAACACTCAAAAAAATAATGGTTTTGTTTTCAAAAGAAGTCTTTGTTTGTTTTTTTGTGATAAAGGTAACTGGGGAGGAGGGGGGCGAAGAACCTGGATATGGGGAGGGGGAGTGAGAACCTTGGAGGGGGGAAGAGAGGCTCAGAGCTGGGGCTGAGACTGGTGCATGGTTCAGGTGGTAGTTCCACCTTGTGTTCAGGGACCTCGGCGACCTCGAAGGTGGGGAGGTCCTGGGAGCACAGGGGTATAGGCGGGGGGGCGCTGGAGCAGGGACTGGCATGGCAGAGGGGTGGGGGCTGGCATAGCAGGAGAGTGGTGGCACGTATGGCAGGGGGGCAGGGACAAGAGCAGCAACAGGAGCCGGGTACACCATCATCTCCCAGACAGTGGCACAGATGTGGCCCTGCTGCAGTAGCTCGGTCCACATCTGGGCCCACCATTGTGTGTCGTCCCAGACCTTCTGGACCAGCGTTTGCTGCATGTCCTGGAGGAAGGACATGTGCTCGCTCAATAGGTCCTCCTGGACCTTCCGGCGCCTGCAGCACCTTTGGTGTTGGGCAACTGGCTCGGCTGGTGGTGATCACCCCACAGTCATGGCTGGTCCAGCTGGGGAGAATGAAGAGAGGTGGTCATTCATCCCTGGAGACAGTCCCTGAGACCTTGCCCTCATCAGCAAGCTGAGAGCAACAGTTCTCGGGCCAGAGAATGGTGATGTTCCAGGAGCAAGGCCATGTGTGTCCTGGACTGCAGACCCTGCCTCACAGGGCCCCAGAGGTGCCCAGGGACCATGCTTTCCATCCCCGTCCCCTCCATCCCACGGACAAGCAGGCAAGGGAAGTGTCCGGACACACTGGGATCCCATGGCCAGGAGAGAGGCTTCAAGCAGCCTGGGCTTCCATTAGGGCTATACACACACCTGTGTCTGGCAGCGCTGTCCCCAGGAGTGGGTGGTGCCTCAAGTGTGCAGGCATGTCCATGTGCCTTCTGCAGCACTCCAGAGTCCGTGTGCAGGCCTGTGTGTGCCCTTGTCCCCAGCCTCCTTCCAGCGATGACTGGTGGTTGGAGGACGTCCCCCTCGGGGGTCAGAAGTGTGTCTGGTCTCCCCAGGGCTTGTGAGCAGGAGCCAGGAGGTGTTCCAGGGCTGCCTTCTGGGGCTGCATGCCTCCCGGATTGCAGCACAAGGGCCAGGCCAAGAAGGTTGAGCAACGATCGCACCACAGAGCCTCAGCGCCTGCCACAGCGTGTGTGAAAAACAAAGAGCACTCACCTGCTGATCCCTCCCCATCCTCGGAGGATGCCTGGATATACCGGCTCCAGGGTCATGGTGGTCACTGTGCTGGCTATCTCTTCATCCTCCTCAAGCTACTTGGCCTCCTCTGCCACCTCCTCCTCCTGGGCTGGGACCCCCAGCCAGGCAACGACGGGCATCTCCAGCCCCAAGTTCATCACCAGGGGTGGGGAAGGGGTTTCACCACCCCCCAGGATGTGGTGAAGTTCATTATAATAGGGGCAGGAGTGGGGTCCTGCCCTGGAGCGAGAGCTGTGCTCTGCCAGAGCTCTTTTACTTTACTCTGGACCTGCTCCAGAGTGCAGTGGTGGCTCCTCATGGCCAGGCTCTCGGCCATAGATGTCCGCACTGCACCATCTGGAAAGGAGATCCTGGAGGGTCTCCTTCTCCCCCCACACCTCCAGGAGGGCCAGGATCTCTGCCCCAGACCAGGATGGCTCATGCCTTTTCCTGCTTCTGGCAGGCTCCTGGCAGCCCTGTGCATGCTCCCTGGGAGGACCAGTGGGCTCTTGCGGGGCTTGTGCCTGGGACATGGGTGCCCAGATGTGTGGCAGTAGCACAGTGAGTTGGCAACTCCCAGGGCCGGCTTCCTGCCACAAGCTCTGTCCTCGGTGTCTGCAGCTTTAAGAGCTGCTGGGAGACAGGAACTATAGAGTTGTGATGAGTGTGGACAGAGTGGCCAGCTGGACACCTGTGTTATTTCCTGGAGGCCTCTTTTTTTGAAAGAACTCCCTCTTCTGTGTCCACACACACCTTCGTCTGAAAAAGCTTTTTTTTAAAAAAAGCCTTATTCCTCATAGAATGAGGCTTATCGCCATCGGAAAAAGCCCTCCGTTATTTTAACTTTTTGTCGAAATAATGCTATTGCAGTATGGACACAAGTCTTGTTTTTCTGGAATAATGGCTGTTATTCCGGGAAAATACTGCAATGTAGACGTACCCATAAATACAACATGACAGAGCACCCTGTCAAAGATTGCTCACCATTGGGATGAAAGGCATGATGAAGCAGTCTCTCCTCTCAAGACTTCCTTTCCGCCCCCCCTTTCCCCGACAGGTACTCTAGTCTTGTGAAGCTCTGCTTCTTTAACCTTCTGTCCAGGCATCCTTAGTCCCACCCCTTCCAGGGTAACAGAAAGTTCAAGAGAAAAGAATGTCCACTGTGATTCTGGGCCCACTGGTTTGTATACCTTTCTCTCAGGGGCTTCCCCACACTTTACCAGTGGTTGGTAAGGATACCCAGGCCTAACCTCTCCATTAGGTTCCCTAGAATGGGCAGTCAAGGTTCACCCCAACAGACAACTTCTCTCAAAGCCTTTCCTTAACTTTCTGCTCACCCCGCAAGAACCCTCTTTACTCTCCAAGTCTTTTCACTCCCTTCTACCAGGATAGTGACTTCTCCTTGCCAGAGCCCCTTTCTGTGCCAACCATACTCTGTTTGTAGCATCACCCAGCCCTCCTCCCCTGGGTTTAATCAGTAATTAGTCCTGGCCCATGCTCCAGTTGTAACCTGGTAGTTAACTAGCTTCTCCACACAAAAGTTATCTGACCTGTCAAGTGGGGATGTCATGCTGCTTGTATTTTTGGTTCTGTAAGTAGGCTTGGGAGGAGGGGATATGGTTATGAATATTACAGTTTGACCACACCAGAATATGAGCTGATCAGCTGCAAAATGGGGATTTCTCAGCTGCAGCAACAGCAAGATGATGAAATATTGGTGCTGAGGAGAGAGACTATATTTTAAAAATCAGTGTAATTACATAAAAGGAGAAATTGAGGGGGAGCAGAGAGGATAACTGAAACGGTAGATTGGTTGTCAGTTTCCATAATGCATTTTCAAAACCTCCTTCCTCTGAATTGGAATTAGAAGGCACTTAAGTTGGTGCTCCTCCCCCTATTATTTTTTATCTGTAGTCTTTTTTTCCTGTCCTTTATAACTCATTGTTAAATAAGCAATGAACAATATGTAATGAAATGTGAAAGGATGAAACAATATGAAAGGATGAAATGGGATGGGAGTGTACATGTGTGTTTTCTATGCCCAGGAATTGATCCAGAAGGGTAATTGTGTGCATATGTTTCAGGGGTTTCATATGAGCTCATTAATTAAGGGGCACGTTATACTTTGGTTGTGTGTGTTTGATGACTGATTGCAGATATGGAATTACATGGTTGGGTCAGGATTCACATGTGTGATAGCCTGGGTGGTTCCTATGCTCCAGAACAATTGGAATAGAGTACAGTAGTATGTGTGTGTGTTTTCCTGTTCTCCAGAATGATTATTGGGGAACAGTCTGACATTGGGGAAAGGTGTATTGGGGAAAGGTGTGACAGATATGGTAAGAGATGTGTGTGTTTGTGTGTAAGAGAGAGATGCTGTAGTAGCACAGTATGTTTCTGACTGATCCCAAATAACTGAATTAAGAATAGTTTCATGCTTACGAGAGGCATTATCCACAGTCAGTGTTTCTGGGTGGTGGAGGGTTTTTGTTTGTGTGAAGGCTATCACTAGAGGTACTGTGCATGTGCAGAACAGCTAGCAGGGCTTTTTCAGTCAAGTGCCAGATGTTTATTGCTTGATTTTAGGGTTACAACATTAGGACTATTGTTAATCACACACCAGGGTATTTGTCCATTGAGCAAAGAAAACAAGACTGTAGTATCCAGGCCTGAATCATGTGGAAAAATTTTATGCATAATGATGACTATTAGAAAGTCAAAGGTTGCCATTAGTTATCACACAATAACAATGGAGATAATCACAGATGAACTCTCTACTTAAAATAGAAAATAGCTGAAGTAACTGTTAGCAAACATCGGTTTATTTTATTTTTAATGCCAGCAACTTAGAGTACTGGCTATAGTATGTATGGCTCTCTGGTCATGGACAACATACAACCCTGAATCCACAGCACACATTTACAGGGGCAATGTGTGGGAGAGGCATGTGTAGTCACATCCCCCTCCCTAAAACACCGAGGGGGGCAAGGGGCCAGAGGCAGAGATGAAAGGGAACAGTGGCTGCTCTCTCCAAGGCATCTGCGCTGCACCGGGCAGTGACCTAGGCAGGCAGCCTATTTGGAGACTGTGTGGGAGAGAACAGCGCATCCCCCCGTCACATGAAAGTCATATGTGGGTCCTGCAGCTTAGCAGGCTTGGAATGGAAGTTTCCATCCCTGCTATACCCTGCAAGCCCAAACAGCAGCTGGGCTTTATCAGCTCTAACCCATGCCTTGAGCTGGGAAACTACCATGCAGTAAACAAGTTTGAGCTCAGTCTCAGCCCATAAGAATGGTGTTGAGCCACGTACGTGCACACCTGGTAAACAACTGTAGTATAACTAGTGTAGGGAATCTCGTGTCCAGTGAGTCTCAACAGGGACTGTCCTGAATCTCCCTAGCTGGAGCCACGTCCACTGCGGCCAGGTGCGAGGTAATCGGAACGGGACTCCCCGCAGACCTGAAAGGGCATAAGCATTTCCAAGTGCCTGTTACTTTTATATGCATTGTTTTGCCTATGCTGATTGTTGTATTACTTTGCAGTAGCTGTGTAACCATCTGGCAGTATTAAGCCTGTAATAGTAGGATGTAGTGAGATTAATAAAAGCAACTATCTATCCCTAAGGGTATGTCTATACTTGCAGCCTAATTCGAAATAGGGCTGCAAAAGTAGGCATTCGAAATTGCAAATCAAGCCCAGGATTTAAATATCCCGTACTTGATTTGCATCTTCCCGGCTGGGCGCCATTTTTTGAAATTGACAAGCCTGGAATAACTGCCCGTGTCTACACACGGCAGTGAAACGGGCGTTTGAAATAAAGCTCTATTTCGAAATACCTGTTATTCCTCCTGCAATGAGGTTTAACAGATATTTCGAAATAGGGCTTTATTTTGAACGCCCGTTTCACTGCCACGTGTAGACGCGGGCAATTATTCCGGGCTTGTCAATTTCAAAAAATGGCACCCAGCCAGGAAGATGCAAATCAAGCGCGGGATATTTAAATCCCGGGCTTGATTTGCAATTTCGAATACCTACACTTGCAGCCTAATTCGAAATAGGGCTGCAAGTGTAGACATACCCTAATCGACTCTGTCTTGAAGCGAATCCACAACCCTGTTGGGCCCTGATACACACACCCCGTCTCTGCCAAAAACCATGTCATGGGAAGGAAAGGAGAAGAGCATGGGAGGCTCTAGGCAGGAACAAGTCACATGGCGGGTGCTCTGCCTTTTATCTCCCACCCACTAGTTGTGCATGAACGTCAGCAGTTGCAAGCATGAATTCCTATGATCTGTGCTGAACATGTTCCTCCTTGACAACAGGTCCAAACAATTCTGCCAAGCCAGCTACCTCTGCTATATTTTGACCCGAGGTAGCTGTTGATTAGGGTTTTAATAAAGTTACTTAAACTCAGGAAGAAATCCACTTCCTGTCCCCTGGTGTAGTATCGCCCAATTTCATGCATTGGTGAGGTTTTAAGTATTCCTGTGATGCTTCCAACATTGGGCATTGCAAGAAGGGATGCCAATGGTCTGTTTCCTTATGGTAAATCCTATACAGCAAAGTCATCACTACCTACACTATTAGTGGGTGGGTATTACCTGCTGTTGCAGAAAGCTAAAGAAGTGACAAGAAGCTTTACCTGTGTTCTCCATAGAGTGTTTTTGGTAATATGGATTATTTTAAACATTACTGTGTCAGGACATTTCAGATGGACCGCTCTTTACCTTTTCACATTGGCTGTTGAACTATTTCTCTGACTATCCCAGGAAATTATGTTCCTTGTGTATTTTACTTGTAGCAGCATAATATATTTGGGTTTTGCCTCCTAAAGCCTCATATACTGAATGACTCAGGAACCAGCAATCTGCACCAAAACAAAGCAGTTAAAATAAAAGATGCATACAGTAAATGAGCCATTCAACTCAGGAGTATAAGTGCCAGAGGCTTACTCATGTATCCTAAAACTTTATGGTTTCTGCAGCTTTTTTGCTAATTCCTACATGCACAGAGCAAGGCAGCCTGCAAGAAAGCTCTGGTATGCTCCTTATAATGCAGTTACACTCCATTTTACAGCACTCGGATGCCCTAGTTAAGCAAAACAGGACAAGTTTCCAATGCCATTATGATGCAGAACGAGGAGTCATATGCAGGCCCAGCCTTTGGGCTAAGCAAGCAAGCTGGTTGCTTTGAGCCCCGCAACTTCAGGACTCCGCGCTGCAATTGACAGCTTTTTTGGGGTGAGTCAGCTGGCTAATTCAGCCTCACAAGAAACGCCTCAGGCATCGAAACCACCTGATTCTGTTGAGGGGTGCCTGGCTATGGATCACTAGCTGCAACACTAGCAGTGGTGATTGGCCCCGGCCACTTCCGTGCTACCCAATAGGAGCCCATGCTGACAGCAGGCCCAGATGGTGGATGCCACAGTGCAGGCAGAGCCCCAGAGAGTGGGGCTGGGGTCAGAACTGCCCCCATCCCTCCATTCTGTTGCAGGGGCTGGACCAGGAAGCTCCCCTCCCAGCTCCACCCACCCACAAGCCCCGGGTGAGTTTTGCTCAGGCCATAGGAGCCAGCCCAGCCCCACTCATCTGGGCTGGGCAGTGAGCAACAGCAGCCGGTGGCAAGGGCCAGGAGCAGCAGGTGGAGCGAGGCATGCCTCAGGCTGCAGGAACAGACAGGAGGGAGTGTGGGGAGCCTGGGCTCCCACTGGGTAGAACGGAAGTGGCCAGGGCCAATCACCACTGCTAGTGTTGCAGCTAGTGATCCATACAACAGAATCAGGTGGTTTCAGTGCCTGAGGCATTTCTTGTGAGGCTGAATTAGCCACCTGACTCACCCCAAAAAAGCTGTCAATTGCAGCGCGGAGTCCTGAAGTTGCGGGGTTCAAGGCAACTGGCTTGCTTGCTTTGCCCAAAGGCCGGGCCTGCATATGACTCCTCATTCTACATCATAATGGCATTGGAAACGTGTCCTGTTTTGCTTAACTGGGGCATCTGAGTGCTATAAAATGGAGAGTAACTGCATTATAAGGGGCATACCAGAGCTTCCTTGCAGGCTGCCTTGCCCTGTGCCTTGGGCCCCGCGAACAATTTGGCCGGGCCTAGTCACTGCACATCCTCTAAAGTGCCATTAAATGGATGTTGGCATCTTATGGGTTTGGGTGTCATCAAGGCTACGTCTACACTGCACCTCTCTTGCGCAAAAGCCTATGCAAATGAAGCGCAGATTAGCATATTGCCGCACATCATTTGTGTAATTAATTAGGGGCTGTTTTTGCGCAAGAAGCTTTCGCGCAAAAAGGAGCTGGGTAGACAGCTCCTTTTTGCGCAAAAACTTCCTCTTGCGCAAGAGACGTTCTTCCTGAAAAAATGAGGAAGAACAGCTCTTGTGCAAGAGAGTTTTTTTGCACAAAAAGGAGCCTTCTACACAGCTCCTTTTTGTGCAAAAGCCTCTTGCGCAAAAACAGCCCCTAATTAATTATGCAAATGAAGTGCATCAATATGCTAATCCACACTTCATTTGCAAAGGTTTTTGCACAAGAGAGGTGCAGTGTAGGCATAGCCCAAGATTGTTGGCTGCAACAGCTAATTATTTACCACAATAGCTTGGCCTTTGGGTTACAGTTCTTAGGCTGGACCACATGAGAAAGTGGACACGATAAAAAAAAAGTCTTTCCAATTTCTGTTTGCAAGTAATTTCAGCTACCACCATATTTTCATTGCTACCTATGGTGGATAAAGGGTATATCACGAATATCTCAGAAATTATGATTAGGCAAAAGTGTAAAATAAAAAGTTTAATGCCAACCACAGTACTTATCTGCTTACCTAACAGAATATTTTGCAAGCTTTGAGCGAGTTCCAAAATGAAATAATTATGCAAGGCCAATTCAGAGTTGATAACTCCTGCCCCATCATAAAGCCAGTGGTTTTGTTCCAGCCTTCTTATTTCTAGGCATGTGCTGCACATATCTCTTTTTTACTTGGTAAAAAAGTGACATATCAGGCTCAATCCTGTAAGATTATGTCCAATTTGAAGCATGTGAGTAGATTCACTGATTTTAAAGGGATTACTGAGGTGTTGTTCATGTGCTTAACTCCTTTGCTACACTTGACCACAGTGCTCAGGCCCTAGCAAGATCAAGCACTTGGGGCAGGCTATGATTATACTACAGCGCTATTTCAGGATACCTCTGAAATAGCTATTCCACGTCTTTTGAGGTGCCCATTATTTTGAAATGTAACAAGCTCGCTATTCCAACATCCCTGTAAACCTCATCCCACGAGGAGTAAGGGATGTTTTGGAATAGCAATTTATTTTGAAATAAGTGCTGTGTAGAAAGCGCCAAATTTTAAAATAAACTATTTTGTAATTGACTCAAAATAAGCTATGCTTTTTGCGTAGCTCAAATTGTGTAGCTTATTTCGAGCTACAGGTGTAGTGTAGATGCACCCCCTAGTGAATAGTATATATGTGCATAACATGCCATGTAAAATGAAGCCATCAAATGTGACAGGTGACAAAATTTTCAAACTTTGGTGTTGATGTTAAACACCTAAATAAGAGGCCTTTGAAGATCTGGAATTTAATTCTCTGGCCTAAGTCTTAGACTTCTTTATAAGCTCTCTGTACCTTTCTCTAGCATCACTTTCACCTAGCATTATGTCATTAGTATTTATTTTATAGGAGCACCCAAAATGTGCAATGCACTGTAAAGATATAGGACAGGACATTTGCAGAGCATACTATTTGAAAATATATATATAAAATGAGTATTAAGTAAATACAATAGTATTCTACAATTATGGACTACAATGCGATGCCAGAAAGCTTTGCTATAGTATGCAGAACCAGTTTGAAAATACTGGTGGGTTTTAGAAAAAGCTATTTGGAAGCTCTTCAAGCCATTTTTGTTAAATGTGTGCAGAGTGCCATGCACAAGGAGGACCAGCTCAAGACTGGATCAAGAGACTACTGCAGTACAAAGAGAAAATATCAGAAATACATATTTAACAGACTACACTCTCTGGAGCAAGAATAATATCAAGCAGAATATGGTCACTTGAATTTCCTGCTTTCAGTTTAGTGTGAAATCTAGTACTTGAGCCAGTGGGCTTGTGGGCGGGTTGGTTTTCCAAGAGACGATTTTTTGATATAATCAAAATACAAATGCACTGAAAAATTAGATTGACAATTATTAATGTGTATCTTACTCTCCTGTGGTTTTCTTTTCCTTTTATAGCTACCTAGACAGCTTAGATCGAATTGGAGCTGCAGACTACCAGCCAACAGAGCAGGATATCCTTCGGACCAGGGTCAAAACAACTGGCATTGTAGAAACCCATTTCACATTCAAAAACCTCCACTTCAGGTAAGTCTGATGTGAATCCATTGTATTTTCAGGCAGTGCAAATATCAGCATTGTGTGACAGCAATCATATTACCATGGCCAAAACTTCTCCCACAGTAATCTGTACACTAGTTTCAGATGAGTTAGTCTGTAAGGCTATATCTACACGACAAATTTTTTCGGTAGAAAATATTCTAATGAGAGACTCATTAGCATAAGTTGCAACATCATTAGCATATTTTCTGCCGTTTCTTTTTGTGCAAGGGGTTTTTGTGCAAAAAGAAGCAGTGTGGACAAGGGATTTTTGGTGCAAAAACCCCATTTTGCACAAGATCCTTATGCCTGTCCTGGAGAGGCATAAGGATCTTGCATAAAACGAGGTTTTTGCGCACACACACAAAAGTCCACGCTGTTTCTTTTTGCACAAAAACCCCTTGCTCAAAAAGAAACAGCAGAAAATATGCTAGTCGCGACTTATACTAATGAGTCCCTCATTAGCATATTTTCTGCTGAAAACACATGTTGTGTAGACGTAGCCTAACAGGAAAAACTTAAAAAACAACGAATAGTCTAGTAGCAGCTTTGTGGGTTTTGCCCACAAAGCTCATGATACCATCTGCATGTTTTGTTAGTCTAGCTGCTACTAGACTATTTGTTGTTTATTAAGTTTTTCCTGTGCACTAGGGCTGTGTCTACATTTGCAAGATTTTGCGCAAAAGCGACCGCTTTTGCTCAAAATCTTGCCACCTGTCTGCACTGGCCACGAGTATTTGCGCAAGAACACTGACGTTGTAATGTACAAAATCAGTGCTTCTTGCGCAAATACTCTGATGCTCCCGCTCAGGGATAAGCCCTCTTGTGCAAGTATTCTTGCGCAAGATACCAGTGTAGACAGCAACGTTAATTTCTTGCGCAAGAAAGCCCGATGGCTAAAATGGCCATTGGAGCTTTCTTGTGCAAGAGAGCGTCTACACTGGCACGGATGCTTTTGCGCAAAAGCACATGCCAGTATAGATGCTCTCTTGCGCAAATACTTTTAATGGAAAAACTTTTCCGTTAAAAGTATTTGCGCAAAATCATGCCAGTCTAGACGCAGCCTAGTTGAGAGGTGGTTGCATTTCTTGGGTACTAGCATACCCAGAGGTGGTTGCATTTCTTGGGTACTAGCATATGGTATGTAAAATTGTTTGTGGGGGGGGGGGTGTGTAACACAGCATGACTCACCACCACAGGCGCCTCCTGCTGGACATTCAGGAAATCAGCTCTTCGGCCCCCTTTCAGCTGGTGTCACACCTGCTGCTACATGTTAATGTTCCCACCACTTTGTTAGGATCCACTACCCTTCCATCTGAGTACTGCCATGGTGCAGTATCCTCACACTCTGAAGTCTTTCCACTCTCTGGGAACCCCCAACTCCCTATGACCACATTGCCTCAGTGACCCACTGCCAGTCATCATCTAGCCACTGCAAACTGCAGTCTGAAATGGCCACTCATCATTGGCAAGGGGGTGTGGACCTGCTGTCTTTGCTGCCCTGACTGCCTCCCTACAGCCCTAGTACACTCAGACCTTGCTTCAGACCCTGTAGCCTGGGAGCATGCCTGGCCAAAGTTTCCCCAGCTCTGTGTGCTTTTCCCCAGCCCTGCTCTAGTCAGGAAGCCTCTAGCTTCTCTGGCAGCTAGGCCCCTCCTGCTTCCCAGCTGGAGCAAGACTGAGTCTATGTCTCCACCCTCAGCTGGCCCCCTAATTGGCTCAAACTGGCCACAGCTGCTGGCTCCACAGCTCCAGCCCTCTCCCAGGCTGGGTTTTAACCCCTTAAAAGGCAGGTGCAGGTCAGACACCCCGTCACAGGGAGGCAGTCCCTCTTTGTGACTCAGCCTTCAATTTCCACCTTTCCAGGGTAACAGAAAGTCCAACAAAAATAAGTGTCTGGTCCCTGCATCTAGAGTGCTGACCTACGTTTTATGGCCAGTGATCCATACATCCTTTCTTAGAACTTTCTGTCTTCCATATCCTGGTAGAGGAACCCTGTCCTACTTACTAAACTGGGTTCTAGTCCAAGAACCTAGGAGAACCAGTCTAGTTCCATTCCTACAAAACTGCTTGCAGCCACCAATCTGGGCTTCTTCCTGCCAAGCCTTGTCCTCGACTCTCCTCTCCCTGCAAGAGGCTCCTTTGTTCCTGCAAGGTCTCATCAGACCCTATTTCCAGGACAGTGGCTTCAGAGTTTCTCCCTTCAATCCTCTTCTGTTCCAAACTTCCTCTCTGTATATCACCACCCAGCCCTTCCCCAGCTGGATTTCATCAATAACTAGCCCTCACCCATCCCCCAGATGGATTGATTGGCCTCTCTGGCCCACATTAATCTTTTCAACACCTGCAGGAGGTAGGCACCAAAGCACTACTTGCCTTGGCATACAAACAAAATCCCTTTTGCTCACTTTGTTCTGCATTTTCCCATTGTGAGGGGTTCCTTGTCCCTTTCTCTGAGGCCTCTAATACTTGCCTGTGTGGAGGCATGACACAAGAGTGAGCAGACACTGTCCCAATCTGGAATGGCATATGTTCATAAATGTAAAAACACTTTGCCATTTGTTGTCTACATGGGATAGTCATGCGTGGGCAACTAGACATGCCTCACAATGGCACCTGTAGAGTTTGCCAGTGATTCTGCTCTCAAATGCAGGGCAGATGGAGGTTTCTAAGACACCCACAAAATGAACGATACTGGGAGTTCAGCCTCTTAAACCCCTAAGATACATGCAGATTTCTAGGGCTCTCCTGGAGGTCCCTTGCCCAGGCACTGAAAAAATCCTTCCCACCATCCGCACCCAAGACCCTGGACAGTCTTCAGGAGTTTTGCTGTCATGGGTTCCCCTAATTGCTTTTGCCCCTAGATCTCCTCCTTGAGAATATAAAAATACATAAGAATGACCATACTGGGTCAGACCAATGGTCCATCTAGCCCAGCATCCTGTCTGGTGACAGTGGCCAATACCAGATGCCCCAGAAGAAGCCATTACAAGAGGTACTCCTCATGTGATCCCTCTCCTGTCACCCATATCCAGACAAACAGTCTAGGGACACCATTCCTACCCATCCTGGCTAATAGTCATTGATGGACTTAACCTCCATGAATCTATCTAGCTCTTTTTTGAACGCTGTTTAAGTCCTAGCCCTCACCACATCCTCTGGCACGGAGTTCCACAGGTTGACTGTGTGCTGAGTGAAGAAAAACTTCCTTCTGTTTGTTTTAAATCTGCTGCCTATTAATTTCATTTGGTAATCCCTAGTTCTTATATTGCGGGAATAAGTAAATAACTTTTCCTTACTGAGGAGAGAGGGGTGCCAAACCTCAGAGAAGGAAGAAGTGTGGGCTATTGCACAATTTCTTGTCCTATGCTAGGAGCCTCCAGAGTGAGTACTTAGAAATACAAAAGGAATGACCCATATTTCCCTTTGTTAATAAAGAATAAATGAAGAGATGTCCCTGTTTCATACACAGGCTGTTCGATGTGGGAGGTCAGAGGTCAGAACGTAAGAAATGGATCCACTGCTTTGAGGACGTCACAGCGATCATTTTTTGTGTCGCGCTGAGTGGTTACGATCAGGTGCTCCATGAAGACGAAACCACGGTGAGTGCTCATAGGGCAACTCAGGCCCCGACACCTCCTCACTGTTCTATTACATAGCCTGCCATCGCTCGGGGATTGTCTCATGCTCTGTTCCTGGCTCGTATCAAATCAATGGACTTAATCACACGTCTTCCCCTGACTCTGAAAGGGTGTAGAGATCCTTTCTTCCCCCAACCCCTGGAAATTAAGTCTTCCAATGCCCAGGTTGGCATTAACCCTGGTAACAGTTTCTTGCTCTGATTAAGTTATGATGTCTTCTTTTCTCTCAAGCTGATCAGTGCAAATTGCCAGGGACATTAACAGAATCCTTAACCCAGAGAGCAGAGTGATGAGCAGTGACTAGGCACTTTTGAAAACAAGCATAAGGAAATAAATAAGCAACATTTGGAATATCCAGACACACAATGTTGTTGAAACACCACAAATTCCTCAGGCAGATTCAAGCTATTGGAGTAGCTTTTAATGCAAAAGAAATCCATTTTCATGAAAAACTGGAACTGTTTGACTCTTCAGTGGAATTTGTTATATGAGATGGGATTATCTTCTGTAATTTCTCACTGTTATACTAGGCCTGAAATATGGCATGGAACTTGCAAAAAAGAGAAATCAGGATCCACTAGTTGCCAGGTGATTGTGTGGCCCCCCCCCTTAAGCTGAATGTGTTAGATGTATACACATATGAAGGGGGAGAGAATAGTCACTATCACTTCCCCTTGGCATGCAATAGGAAAGACACCTGTGCAGCTGGGGAGATGAGCTGTCAATAACAGAAATGGCAAGTAGTTGTAGGAGTAGCCAGGTATTGTCTTTTAAAGGGAGTTGCAGTTGCCCAGCATTGAAGAACCAAAAGTCAGAACTTCATAAATTGTTTGTACGTGCCCAATGTGCAACAACACCATGGAGATGTTATTGTCACCAGTTTCTGCAGGAGATTCTAATGTTTATTCCCTCTTTCCTGTTTGTAAAGGATCAGAAGTTAGAATGGACAAGCACTGGTGAAGGATTCTAAAACAGCTTGTAACTTGCAAGCAATAATATATCAATGAAAAGACTTTTGGGGCACTGATATTTTACACCTTCTAAGTCAGATTCATGTGCTCTGGTGAAAAGACCTCCTGCATGTTGAAATCCTATATTGTGTTAGTTTTGGTTACATTAACACCACAGTTTAGTCTGATATTATTAACATCCTCATCCCCTAGATCTACAGAGTTGGATTGAGGTTCTGGATCATCCTACCCCACTCACACACCTCCAGAAAACATTTAGGATGCACCAGCTATTTTAAAATATCTGTATTAACTAATACCCTTTCTGTACATGTGTTTTCTGCTTCCTATGTATCTATAGCCCAAGGTCAGAGATATTGGCTGGAATTTTCAAGAGCCTCTGGGAGTTAAGTGAAAATCAAAGGGAATTGGGCACCTAACTCTGTTAAAGCTCTTTAAAAATCCTGCCCATCAAATGTGCAGTCGATTTTCTGTAATAACATTAGTGTCATCTGCTATGCAGATCTAAAATAATAGGGTATGGCTGCTCTGTTCTGTGTTTGTGAGCCACATGTCTCCATAGCTTTCAAGAGACATTCATCCACTGAGAAGGTGATGCCCCTTCTGGAATAGGACATCTGCCAATCACACGATGTGGAGGAACATATGCAGGTGGGGAAGGACTCAATTAGAAAAAA
This sequence comes from Pelochelys cantorii, assembly GCA_032595735.1. Classification (NCBI taxonomy): domain Eukaryota; kingdom Metazoa; phylum Chordata; order Testudines; family Trionychidae; genus Pelochelys; species Pelochelys cantorii. Next base: position 6,166,644 of record CM064339.1, on the reverse strand, counting down.
CACATAGGGTCTAATGTGTAATGATGCTGATTACTGCTTGGAGTTGTTGGTGCTCAGGACTTCTGTAAATCAGGTTTATGTTGTCTCTCATTAGGTGCCAAAAAACAGATGCTCCTGAAATTAATGGCCACTTTTTAGTGCTTTGGTCTTAATCTTGGCTTACCATCTATAAAATGGGGATAACATTTATTTACGGGGGTGTTTTGAGGCATTGTTATTTAATGTTTGGTGCTCCCCCATACCACCCATGTTTGCAGACACATCAATGACCTCCCTAACAGAGAACAAACATAGGGTATGTCTACACTACAAAGTTAATTCGAACTAACAGCCGTTAGTTTGAATTAACTTTAATAGGGGCTACACATACAAACCGCTCATTCGAACTTAATTCGAACTAGAGGAGCGCTTAATTCGAACTAGGTAAACCTCATTCTACGAGGAGTAACACCTAGTTCGAATTAAGTAGTTCGAATTAAGGGCTGTGTAGCCACTTAATTCGAACTAGCTGGAGGCTAGCCCTTCCCAGGTTGCCCTGGTGGCCACTCTGGGCCAAACCAGGGAAACTCTTCTGCCCCCCTTCCAGCCCTGGAGCCCTTAAAGGAGCACGGTCTGGCTACAGTGCTTGTGCCAGTTGCACGCCTGCCAGCACCCAGCCAGCAGACCCTGCACCTGGCACAGCATGAACCAGCCACCCGCTGCCACCCAGCCCTCCGCCTCTTCCCAGGACCAGACTGGCGGCTCCGAGGAGCCTGCCCGGGGCCGCAAGAGGTGGGCGCCCGCCTGGTCCAGTGCGGAGATCATGGACCTCATCGAGGTTTGGGAGGAGGCCTCCACCATCCATGATCTCCGCACTAGCCACAGAAACGCGGCCATCTACAGCCGCATGGCTGCCAGCCTGGCCACCAGAGGCCACATGCGAACCCAGGAGCAGGTTTGCATGAAAATCAAGTTGGTCCAGTGAGACCCCGACCCTGAGCCCTGAGCTTAGAACATAAGAATGGCCATACTGGGTCAGACCAAAGGTCCATCTAGCCCAGTAGCCTGTCTGCCGACAGTGGCCAGCACCAGGTACCCCGGAGGGGATGAACCGAAGACAGTGACCAAGCGATTTGTCTCGTGCCATCCATCTCCAGCCTTCCACAAACAGAGGCCAGGGACACCATTCCTACCCCCTGGCTAATAGCACTCCATGGACCCAACCTCCATGACTTTATCTAACTTCTCTTTAAACTCTGTTCTAGTTCTAGCCTTCACAGCCTTCTGTGGCAAGGAGTTCCACAGGTTGACTATGTGCTGTGTGAAGAAAAACTTTCGCTTCTTAGTTTTAAACCTGCTGCCCATTAATTTCATTTGGTGTCCTCTAGTCCTTATATTATGGGAACTAATGAAGAACTTTTCTTTATTCACCCTCTCCACACCATTCATGATTTTATATACCTCCATCATATCCCTCCTCAGTCTCCTCTTTTCTAAGCTGAAAAGTCCCAGTCTCTTTAGCCTCTCTTCATATGGGACCTGTTCCAAACCTCTAATCATTGTAGTTGCCCTTTTCTGAACCCTTTCCAAGGCCAAAATATCTTTTTTGAGGTTAGGAGACCACATCTGTACACAGTACTGAAGATATGGCGTACCATAGTTTTATACTTCCCCTCCTCCTTCTTCCCCTGGCTTCCCCCTTCCAGCTCCCTCCTCCCAGGTTTCCCCCTCCCCTCTCCCACCCTCTCTCTTCCCCTCTCCCACCTCCTTTTCCCAGTCTCCCCAGAGGTTAAACCCCCCACCCCCCCACACACAGTTTTGTTAAATAAAGAGAGTCCTTTATTTTTTACATCAGGAAGGGGGGCTAGGGAGGGGTAAGTGGAAGGAGGTGAGGGAGGAATGGGGCATGAGCCCCCGATGGGGAGGACTGGGGTGGCTCTGTGGGCTCCTCGGGGTGGAAGCTCTCCTGCAGGGCCTCCTGGATCCTGACAGCCCCCCGATAGACCCCCCCGGATGGCAGCCTGCGGCAAGTGCAGCCGGGCTGATGGCCGAGTGCTGTGATGTGCCAAGTGAGGGCACTCAGGGCACTCCAAGACAGGACTGCTTTGCTGTCCCTCATAGAGTTAGACAAGCAAGCGGGGAACCCTGAGAACTGTCTGTCCGGGGTGGGAGTCGGGTCCCTTTAAGCACAGCCCTCGGCTAGCCTGAGGCAGCAGCTCCACACTCTAAGTCCTAACCTGATGCCCTGCCGGCACTGGTTCCGGCCAGCCTTAACTTCGGTTCAGGGTCCACTCAATGTGGACATGCTATTTCGAATTAGCAAAACGCTAATTCGAATTAGTTTTTAGGTCTAGATGCACTAATTCAAATTAGCTTATTTCGAATTAACTAATTCGAATTAAGTTAGTTCGACTTAGTGCTGTAGTGTAGACATACCCATACAGTGTTGATTCTCAATGGGTGCCCTCCCTAGTGTTTTACTGGGATTTTTAATTCACACGATAGTCTCTGAAACCCAGGTGCAGGCAGGAACAGCAGCTTCAGTAACTCCATTTGCGCCATACTTGCTCTATTAAGAATACTAGTTTTGGATTCATCTGAGGTGCAGGTCTTGAACTTTTTTCTGTGTAAATTTCATTTTACAATTCACTTCCTGGTACTTTGGGCAACAGGAAGAAAGACACAGATTCTAGCCATTTATGCTTTTTAGCATTTGAATGAACAGCTGTCCGTGCAAATGAAAGAGAGAAGGTGGCATTTTTTTACTGAATCAATTTCTGCTTTTGAACTTCCATACTGTAACGTGCGAAACTACTGTCTGTAGGAATTTGCTACATCTGATAGTTTTTTTTACAACAACCGTTTTTTACAGTCCCTTACATATAAATAACTGCTACAGGTAGTAAATTCCTACAGGTTTCTCAGTCCATGTCAGACCCCTACATATCCTACCAAGAGGGGCCCTGAGACATACCCCTGTCAGCTGGAGGAGCCAGGGCCGGCTTTATGAAGTGCGGGGCCCAATTTGAATCGTTTCAATGGGGCCCTGGCAGCCAGGATTTTTTTGTTGACAAAAAAAAAAAAACCAAAACCAGCACACACAGAAAAAAGTCACGGCCCCTTTAAATCCCCAGCTACAGGGCAGAGTCCCGCCTTCCAGCCAAACCCAGGGACCAACTCCCCCTCCCGCAGCGCACAGAAGCCACCGCGCTCCTCCTCTGGGGCCAACACCCCCTCTTGCAGCGCACCCGGCACGCCAGCACACTTCCGGGTTTAGGGTGCAGGGCCTGATTCAGGGGAATTGGGCAAATCGGCCTAAAGCCGGCCCTGGGAGGAGCCCCCGGCCTGCTGAAGCTGCGAGCCTGCATGGAGGAGTTCATGTCCAGCTGAATCCATAAAGGAGTCCACTTCCAGCTGCAGTGCAGTGCAGCTCATCAACTTTTCAGACTCCAAGCTGCCTGGAGAAAAGTGTCTCTCAGGGTATGTCTACACTGCAAAGTGAATTCGAATTAACAGCCATTATTTCGAATTAACTTTAATAGCGTCTATACATGCAAACCGCTATTTTGAAATTAATTCGAAATAGCGGAGCACTTAATTCGAATTTGGTAAACCTCATTCTACGAGGAGTAACACCAAATTCGAAATAGCTATTTCAAATTAAGTGCTGTATAGACACTTAATTCGAAATAGGGGGCCTCCAGCCCTTCCCAGGGAGCCCTGGTGGCCACTCTGGGCACAACCAAGAAAACTTACTCTCCTCTCCCCCAGCCCCGGAGCCATTAAAGGGGTAGACCCTGGCCACAGTGCCCAAGCCTGCCAGCCCAGAGGCAGCAGTGGCCACCGGGGCCCCTGACCCAGTGGCCCCAAAACATGAGCCAGCAAACCACTGGCAGCCAGCCCTCCACCACTCCCCAGGAGCAGTCTGCCAGCTCCCAGGAGCCTGACAGGGGCTGGAGAAGGAGGGCGCCTTCCTGGTCCAGGGTGGAGATTATGGACCTTATTCAGGTTTGGGGGGGATGCCCCCAACGTCCATGATCTCCGCACTAGATGGAGGAATGCGGCCATCTATGGCAGGATAGCTGCCAGCCTGGCCACCAAAGGCCACATGCGAACCCAGGAGCAGGTTAGCATGGAAGTTAAGTTGGTCCAGTGAGACCCCCCCCAACCCTGAGCCCTGAGCTTCCCCTCCCCCTTCTTCCCCTTGCTTCCCCCTTCCAGCTCCCTCCATCCAGGTTTCGCCCTCCTCTCTCCCACCCTCTCTCTTCCCCTCCCCCACCTCCTTTTCCCACTCTCCCCAGAGGTTCATTCTCCCCCACCCCCCGCAGTTTTGTTCAATAAACCCAGTTTCTATTTTTGAACATACGTGTCTTTTGTTTGACATCAGGAAGGGGGGTTAGGGAGGTGTAAGTGGAGGAATGGGGCACAAGCCCCCGGTGGGGAGGACCGGGGTGGCTCTGAGGGCTCCTTGGGGTGGACGCTCTCCTGCAGGGCCTCCTGGATCCTGACAGCCCCCTGATGGACCCCCCCAGATGGCAGCCTGCAGCAAGTGCAGCCAGGTTGATGGCAATGACCCCATGAGACACACTGGCCTGCCCGGGGCAGCTCTGGCTCCATGTGGCCGAGTGCTATGGTGTCCCGAGTGCGGGCACTCAGAGCACTCCAAGACAGGACTGCTTTGCTGTCCCTCATCGAGGTAGACAAGCAAGTGGGGAACCCTGAGAACTGTCTGTCTGGGGTGAGGGTAGGGTCCCTTTAAGCACGGAGCTCAGTTAACCTCAGGCAGCAGCCCCACACACTAAGTCCTAACCTGATGCCCTGCCGGCACTGGTTCTGGCTAGCCTTAACTTCGGTTCAGGGTCCGCTCAGTGTGGACGCGCTATTTCGAAATAGCAAAATGCTATTTCGAAATAGGTTTTGTGTGTAGATGCGTTAATTTGAATTAGCTTAATTCGAATTAACTATTTCGAATTAAGTTAACTCGAATTAATGCTGTATTGTAGACATACCCTCAGAGTCTCCTCCAGAAGAAGCTATTGCAATGCCCCGTGCAGGTTTCAGGGCAGCTGAAAAGGCCACGTATTTGCTATTCTTCTTCCTGGGTTCATAACTAATCTCCCTGCACTCGAGGGAAGCTGAATAAGACATACTGCCTCCTCAGTCTGCAACCTGCTTGGGGCATAATAAATCATAAACTTCCCTCCAAAACCTTGCAACCAGGGGTGTGGGAGGCTGAGCCTCCCTGGCCTATTATGCCTGCTGTCCATGGGTCTAGGCAACCCTGCACACAAACTACCACAATGATGCAAAGTGCAAATTAAGTGCAGGTTAGCCTAACTCTTGTTTAACCTAACTAAACAGCCCCTGCTGAGTTCAAACACAAATAGTGAAATAAGAAAATAACAAATTCATTACCCTCGGCCACTTCTATAACTCCAGTCTCCCATGCAAGTGGCGTGCTGAAAACACCATTTTGTCAGGAACAATTTCACCTAAGGCTTTAGTCACCACAGTCTCCTTCCTTGAAGTATGGTTCTGCTTTAAACTACTGTCTCCTGAGTCAGGTGATTTAGCCCTTTGTGCATCAGCCACATCTGCCGCCTTTATAGACAAAAAATGAGTTTTTACTGCTTCATACTTGTTAGCACAAGGGCAATAAACTGGATTGTGTTCTTCCTTGCACATCATCCACAGAAACCCTTACTGCGTTCCCATCACTTAAACCTGTGTCAAACCATTGACGGTCCTGAGATTGCTCAGATGTCACTAAGGGCATAAAATAACTTGCAGAATCTGGTGATGATGCATGAGAAAGAAAGAACCCAGCTTTTGAGTCAGATCTGAAAACAGATTTGCAAAGGTGGTGCTTGGAAAAAATATTTTTTCCTTGTAAATTGAGTAAATCATTGACAATAACCATGAGAGCTCACACTGCCAATTTATACTTTTCTAAATAAAACTGTACATTAAATTGACAAAATTATAGTTACTAAATAATCAGTCTGTATCTAACGAACATCCTGGATTTCTCTCACAGGGGTCAAATGGGCAACCAGCTGATTGAAGCAGCAGTACCTTGAGGTCTCTCTCTGTCAGGATACATCTACAAAGCAACATTATTTCGAAACAACTATCATTATTTTGAAATAACTTAGTCTGCGTCTACACAGCAGGCAGTTATTTCGAAATAATGTCAAAATACTGTCAAGTTGGAGGACTTCTTACTCCGACTCCTGTAACCCTCGTTGTACAAGGAATAAGGGAAGTCGGAGGAAGAGTGCTCTATTTGAAATAAGTGCTGTGTAGGCACTCTCAATTTCGAAATAAGCTATTTTGAAATAAGTTATGCAATTGGCGTAGCTCAATTTGTGTAGTTTATTTTGAGTTAAGCCCTGCCGTGTAGACACACCCTCAGCGAGCTAAAGATTCCCGACAGCTTCTAGTTTTAGGCCAGTCCTATCAGATGAATTAGGCTGAGCCAGGAAGTTGGTACTAGCAAATTCACTGGAGAGCCAACTTTTCAGCAACAAGTTCATTTGGGCACCTTGTTGAAGAGGAATGGGCAAATGAGGCAAGCTTTCCCCTCAATGTGAAACCTTGCTTGAAGTTCAGAAAAGTTGATCATTTTTAATCTACATGTCATGACCCCTGTTTTAAAAACATGCCACTGTTCTCTGTTATTGCAGCGTGTAGTACGCGTTGTAGTGTTTGAAACCACTGCTTTATAGTACTGTTATAATTTTCAATAAGGGATGCCACTTCACTTCTGTAGTTTCAGCTAGGAACAGTAAAATATACAATCAAAACCAGAAGAAAGGCTCGTCCTTTTGCATGTCCAGCTCAGCCAAAACGAATAATCTTACGAGAAAGTTTCTTCACATGAAATTTCTTGACCTAATTCAAGTAGGAATCTAAGCTTTGCATACATAGCCAATCTAAACTTCCTGAATCCAGCCAGGCACTACTCCACAGTCAGCACATTCAAAGCCTTCCTCATACAACGATCCATCCCACAGCCTGTCTGTGCAAGGTGCTGAGTGTGCTCTACTCCCAGAGCAGTAGGATGAAAAGTAGGAGTAGATAAACACAATGCTGTCAAAACTCCACTGATTTCATACATATTATATAGGTAGAGCCAACAAAGCAAAATTAAATGGTATGCCAAGTTTTCCCCTAAATCCTGTCATGCACTGTTCATAAAAGCTTTCATAAAAGGTGGCTCTCAGTTGCCTATGCCAGGGAATGTACATCTACTTAGTCCATGACTAGAACTGGCAGGTGCAGCTAAATACCAGCACTAAATTCATAATAAAAAGAGGGCAGTACACAGTTGCTAAGTGACTAAGCAGCTCAGTGTATGGTAATTTAATGGCTTTCTTAATCTTCACAAGGTTCGCCTTGTGATAGGAAAACCTCGCCAGGCCTTATCCAAATCTGGTTCTCCCAACTTAGCAGGTAAGGGGAAACCCCACTAGCAACATTCATATACAACACTGGAATGGATTATAAGGATTTTTATTGCTCCATTTGACACATTTGCATACAATGGATTGGTGACGTGGGATCTCCCATGTGACCCTATAATATCCTGTCCAGTTCTTCTTACTACATGCTAGGGAAAAACAGCAGATGCACACGGTACACTTTGCTACCTCTAGAATTAAACTATTGTTTAGTCCCTTTATATCTAGCTGGTATATGAAGATACTGTTGGTGTCCTAGTTTACTGAATGTGTAACACAGTTACAGCCCGGTGCACTTGACCTTAAGTATGCATTAGACTTGGATATTTAACCATGTCATTCACTGAGTACTAGTTTCTAATGTGTTCTCCTGGCTATGAATGTGTAATGGAAATTTAATTATACCACTCATCCATTTGCTTAGAAGCAAAGAGCAAATCCAAAGGTCTTTGGCATCTGTAGAAAGTATAACTAGAAGCTATGCATTGGGAAGCAGAAGAGAAATACAATTTTTGTTCTGATGCACACTAGTCCTGATCAGGACAGTAGCAAGCTCAGAGAAGCAATCATCTCTTCTTTGCTAGAGCACAACATAAGAAATATTAACTGCTGCATCTGAGATCTGTTGGCAGGAAACAAGGTGAGAAGTGCTAGAAGATTTTCTTTCCTTCCTGCTCCACCAACATAACAAAGCAGTTGCATCTAGAATGAAGCATAGTGCGGTACAAGAGGTGGACATATTAAGAAGAGTCATACAGTTAGACACAGGGAGATGTCATGTCATGGTTTCCCAGCCTTTTGCCCCAATCATTATAACAAAAACACTGTTGAGATAATGGGTGAAAGAACTCAACAGAGTAGTGGCAATATTCAGTAAAGCCAGAAAACAGATCGGCTGCGTCTAGATTGGCATGATTTTCCGGAAATGCTTTTAACGGAAAAGTTTTCCGTTAAAAGCGTTTTTGGAACAGAGCGTCTAGATTGGCACGGATGCTTTTCCGCAAAAGCACTTTTTGTGGAAAAGCGTCCCTGGCCAATCTAGACACGCTTTGGCACAAGAAAGCCCCAATCGCCATTTTAGCCATCGGGACTTTTTTGCGCAAAACAATTCTGGGTTGTCTACACTGGCCCTCTTGCGCAAAAGCATTTGCGCAAGAGGGCTTTTGCCCAAACGGGAGCAGCATAGTATTTGCGCAAGAACACTGACGATCATACATGAGATCGTCAGCGTTCTTGCGGAAATTCAAGCGGCCAGTGTAGACAGCTGGCAAGTTTTTCCGGAAAAGCGGCTGATTTTCCAGAAAAACTGGCCAGTCTAGACACAGCCATCTTGTATAATATCTGGATAAATATGTTCCAAACTCATGTGAGACAATATTCGTTCTCCCTGGGGACTCCATGAGAAATGTCCAATTCTGGCTCTGGAATCTGTAGTGAATAAAGGAATGGTTATTCTAAGTACTGTTTTCTAATGGTGTTTGCCGTTTAATTCTTTCTGCTGTGCATATATGTAATGGTGAAGGCTCAGTGACATAAATTACTATTACTCAAGGAGTAAATGCCATTTTCCTGCAGATTTTGATGAAAATTTAAAGGAAAAAAAAATCACCATGGGATTTTTAAACACTTTGACTGCAGTGGGAATATAAGAGCACTGGCTAAAAAGTCCACCTGATGAGAAGGCCTCTGCTCTGTTTATAAACCAAGATCTCTGTGTTCATCTTATATTTACCTTATCTGCTTTGACTGCAGTACTGTGTGAACTCTGATGTTTTAACCTGTTCTGATTGTTCTTTAATTATGGTATAATTATGATACAATGAACAGAAGGGTAAGTATCATAACAGTCCCAAATGTATGGACTCTGTTCTTCATTTAATCCCAGAAGCTGTGTTTACATCTTGCTAGTAGACAATGACACAAATAACGTTGTGCAGGGGACTTTGGTTAAAAATGACTATGTTCCTGCCCTTTTCCACCCTCTGTCCTCTTCTTTCCCCCTCACAAAGGGTCTTGGAAAGCCAAGGTTCATCAGAATAAAGTCTTTTCAGGTTTTTACAGGTTTATGATTTTGATTCCACCTCTTGGCAAAGGTGAACAGTGCTCTGTGTCCTCTATACCACACAGTAAAAAGAGTGGGGTTAGTGCAAAACTCTCAAGTGACATTTAAAAAAGAAAACAAATGAGAGTTCATCCAGCTAAGGAAAGGGGTAGTTCTGTCCTTCTGTGCAATTTTGAATTATATGCAAGCAAGCCTATTCCATGATTGCCTTAACTCATTTACAGGGGATCAACAGGCTAGTCACTGTTTTCTTGTAGCTTGCACCATTAAATTACAAGATGCCTTCTTTCTAGCATCTTCAAGGATCCAGGAAAAGCAATGGAGTCCAATAAATTAATGATTAAGTTTGTAGCCACATCTTCACCACACGTCATTACCATATAAGCTGGAGGGGAAAGCAATCCAATTTAATAGAAGCCACAACTTCTAATCAAAGATATGTGGTATCAATAAAACAGTAATGCTGCAATACTAGTGCTTCATTTGACGCTATATCTCGTCACAGGTTCATCTATTTCCCCCATCCATGGAATCATTTGTATCTAAATAAAATGTTCAGTGATCATTCAAGTGTATAGATAGAAGGGAAAGTGCTAACAACAATGCAGCCACTGTATGCGTGGGTGGCAAGTCACAGGGCCAGGGCCCAACAGGGTTGTGGATTCGCTTCAAGACAGAGTCAGTTAGGGATAGATAGTTGCTTTTATTAATCTCACTATGTCACTACTAGTACAGGCTTAATACTGCCAGATGGTTACACAGCTACTGCAAAGTAATACAACAATCAGCATAGGCAAAACAATGCATATAAGAGTAACAGGCACTTGGAAATGCTTACGCCCTTTCAGGTCTGCGGGGAGTCCCATTCCGGTTACCTCGCACCCAGCCGCAGTGGACGTGGCTCCAGCTAAGGGGATTCAGGACACCCAGGTTTAGGTTCCTGGTGGAACTCAGTGGACATGAGACTCCCTACACTAGTTATACTACAGTTGTTTATCGGGTGTGCACATACGTGGCTCAACACCATTCTTATCACTCTTATGGGCTGAGACCGAGGTCAAACTTATTTACCGCATTGTAGTTTCCCAGCTCAAGTCATGGGTTAGAGCTGATAAAGCCCAGCTGCTGTTTGGGCTTGCAGGGTCCCAGGCTATGCTAAGCTGGGTACGGCAGGGATAGAAACTTCCATCCCAAGCCTGCTAAGCTGCAGGACCCATATATGACTTTTATGTGACAGTGGGACTCAGCAGGAGATGTAGACAAGCAGTGGCTACTGAATGGGGCCCACTGCATGTGCGTTGTACTAAATGCAGATGGGTTGTGCCACACCCACCACTGAAATGATTTACGGATGAGGTTATGCACCACTTTTGTATCTAGCCTATTTCCTGTATTCGTTGTAATAGCTGCTAGTCTTTGAGCATTGGTGGAACTGGGAGGCACTCTCTGAGGCGCTGCCAATGGCAAAAACCAAGCAAGCAGTCTGGTCTGTAACCTAATTTGCCTTTGATAATCCCATGACTCTTTGGGTGTGCTTCGTCCTCATTATGCCTGCTTTCTCTGCTATCCCGTTCCCGGTTGGGAGGTTGCCACGCAATCGGCGTGCGCACTCCGGCTTCGGCCTCTTGCTCCAAACAGCACCAAGCTTCAGCACCTTCACAACTTTTCCTCGGCCGTCTGACCTATCTAACCAAACAAAGGCCAAAAAATGAGATTTTGAGAGACCCACCAAATTTGGCAGGTATGAAGCTTCTCTTGAACCAAGAAACATGAGTTAAGAGTTGAAAGCAGCAGGGGAACATGACACTACTGGTTGACTTTGCCGTGAGCTCTTTCCACCACCATAGACTGCGTGGCGGACCTTGCAACTTCCTAACCAATATATTTAATTTCTTTTGTTTTATCTGTTTCTGTATCTTTTTTGTTGTTGCATGACCTATAACTAAAAAGCTGCCTTCCCCCTGTGTGTATATTTGAACGCTTGGTTCCTTTATGGGCAAACAAGCTAATATTCTTCCTTGAGGCATGAGCTAACATAACGAGTAATCTGCTGACTTGTAGTTCGGTTGTTCTTAGATACCTGCTGTTATAGATTTTCCCCATACACACTTTTTTTTTTTTTTTTTGCTAGCTGCTTTTGGTTGTACTATCTTTCCAAAGAAACCCAAACTTAAAAAAAAAAAAAAAAAGACAAAAACCCCACTAAACAAAATAACAAAATAAGGCAAAGGTCACGGCAAGGTCATTAACAAGAAGATGTCACCTTGCTGTCTGCTTACAACTCTGGATTAATTCAAGGATCTCACCAGTCCTTGGTTAATGTATCCAACTGTGTGCCGTACACACACAACAATGAAGTGAAAAATTTTAACAAAAGAACATTTTAAAAAACCTGCATGACCTGCACCTACACATATATCTGACTAAAGGGCAAAAGTAGCTTCTCTTGACATGCATGGTGCATGATAATTTATGTGAGCTGAAATCCTGTAAACTATGCAGTATGCAAAATAAACAGCTCTATGTAGTAAAATGCCCTTGTTACTAACTGTATGTCAAATATCATAGGGATTGCATCTGTGTATGTACATTTTCACCTGTATGTATACATAAATTTATTACATATGCTGTAGTTTTTATTTTTTCCTCCTCAGTTTAGATATTTTAGATTTCCCTACATGTTGAACACCACACGATCACTGTCTTTAGCCTGATATGTTCTCTCCTTTATATTGCAGAACCGCATGCATGAATCATTGAAGCTGTTTGACAGCATCTGTAACAACAAATGGTTCACAGACACATCCATCATCCTCTTTCTAAACAAGAAGGACATATTTGAGGAGAAAATTAAGAAATCTCCATTGACTATCTGCTTTCCTGAGTACACAGGTAATGAAAAACTAGAGTTCCTTTTTAAACCAATGCTCAGTCAAGTGACAGATGGCTCAGGGCAATGTGATTTGCAGCTTTTGAAATCTAGGTTGTTGGCTTTTTAGGGTACATCTCAGGCAATGATCTTAAAGGTTCCAGTCCTGCAACCCTTAGGCAAAACTCTTGTTGACTTAAAGAGGAAGTTTTCTTTGAATAAAGGCTGCAGAATGAGCTCACAACAGCTTCCACTATCTGACATGGGCTGTTCAATGGCCCATATGAAATATGTTGATGGCTTAAGCCATGTCCTAAGGGACACATCATCACTAGCATTAAAATGACCACACATGCCACTAGCTGAGCCTTTGTTGGCAATTTCAGCAGGAAGGTCAAGGCCTGAAGGAGCTCTCTCCTCTAGAAGCTGAGCCTCTGCTTGAGGTTCATTGGCTGGGCATTTTGGGAAGAGTTGAAGAACTTGTGAATAAATGGCAGTATAAGCATTTGGGAATATGACTCTTCTCATGAGTACTGTGATTCCCCAGAAAAGACTCAACTGGCTTCTTAACCAAAAAATAAAAAAGTGATTCCAGCTTGAGAAACACACAGTATGGAAGACACATGCCATGCCATTAACAAATAAAGCCAATGAGTCCATAACACCAGGCCACTCCATTTTCCCTGATTCAGATAGCCAACTCTGTTTTTGTATGCCAGGCATTAATAATACTAATACCTGGGTCCTATGTAGTGTTTTTCAACAGGAGATTCTGTGTTATGCAGGTGGTCAGACTAGATGATCTAATGGACCCTTCTTGTCTTAAAATCTATGAATCGCAAAGCACTTTGCAAAAGAAGTCAGTATAATTGTCCCCCATTAACAGATAGGGAAACTGAGGCACAGACTGCTCAAGGTCACGCAGCACTTTGCAAAAGAAGTCAGTATAATTGTCCCCCATTAACAGATAGGGAAACTGAGGCACAGACTGCTCAAGGTCACGCAGCAGATTCTGTGCTAGTTCAACTCTATCCACTAGGCTGCATTGGCACAAGGTTGTTACCCGCTGGTGCTACTGGTCCCTCTCTAACCCAATCCTGAGAAGATACAAGTTGTTATAGCCACTGCTCACTGAGCTGGAGCTTTTTAGCTCTGCCCATAGCAGATTGTCACTGTAGCTCTAGAGGTCCCCAGTGTCAGTTGTCACAGTGATATTAAGCATTTTGATACAGATGTGCTTAATATTAAATGAAGATGGACATTAGATTACCCTGGAGATCAGAACTGAAGAGCTGCAATAGCACAGCATGCAGGAAGCACTTCTTTTGCCTGGCCGCCTCATGCCTGACCTATTGATGATTAGAACACTTCCTCCTGCAAAGTTAGTGGTGGTGCTCTGCTGCTCCATATCTTGCTGTCTTCCACAAACCTTCATTAAAATTCTGAGCTGGCATAAATATAAACCTTTGCAATAATGAATTATTTAATCTTGCTGGAAACATCCAGCTGAATCAAGCTGACAGAAAGAAAAGCTGGTCTCTTTGTCAGTCAGCGTGGTTGCAAATAGAGTGGTTGCAAGATGGGGCATGCCAACGAATTATGAACAAGAGCTCTCCCTATCTGAGCACTTGATTCCCACTATGAACTGGCAGAGAGGATCCGTCATTTTTTCGCTGTGCCAAATGGTAAATACATATTGAGCAGAACTGGTCCCTTTGTATTTAAGAGAAATTCTGCAGCTTACTGTTGCAGAGAAGGGTCTGATATTTTTGTGAGATACAGAAACAAATCTGACCAAGCGATAAAGCTAAATCATGCTAACTGGCCATTTCAGCCAACAAAGGATTTTCTGTACTCAAAGTCTATCAGGGCAATTTTGAATGAAGTTCTAAGGTGCGCAGGAATGTTCAGGCATATTGTAGAATTAATTATGTTGCCACAGAAATTCTCCACTCTTAAGTTATTTCTAATTACATGGAGATGCCACTGGTAGGTAAATTAGAACAGAATGGAACTTAGTTTTATAGAGGCTTTCATGCTAAGGGAAGCAGCTAGGTCCGTTGTGTCCAACACACTAGCTACTAGCCACATGTGGCTATTTGGCCGGTTGAGTGTGGCTTGTTACCTTGAGCAATATGGCTATTTGGCCAGTTGAATGTGGCTTGTTCACTATAGCAGTAGCCACTATAGTGGCTATTGCTTCAGAACTGGTTGGATACCAAGGTTCCCTCTAAGTTTTGCCATCCTTCGGTGGAATAAATTTTGTTATGTGCACTGAGGAATGTGCAGATGTGCACCATCAATAGAAACACATGCTGTCCAATGTGAGCAACTGTGGGTAGCACCGGAAGCTCTGCTGGGCAGCCACCCAAGCGCTCAGCTTACAGGGAACACCGTTGGACACCACGGAGCTAGATCATCACCTAAGGAAGAGAAAACAAATTTGGCTTTAAGACCCATTGTAGCATCCCAGTTCTGGGCATGACTGGCTCCCAGGCTGGTCCCTCTCATAACTCAGAGAAGGATGCTCAAGATTGTTCTAAATTGCGCCCGTTGGCCATAGCCTCCAGGCACTTTTCTGGCATCTGGGAACTTCCAGGATGTACGGGAGCCCACACTTCTTTTCCCCATACACAGCCTCTGGACCTGCAGCCAGGAGTGGGGTAACATAGGAGTCAGAACATTGGTTCTACATGGTCATGTTAACACATTGCTGGAAGGCAGGCTCCTCACTCAGGCCCCAGTTCAGCAATGCACTTCAATATGTGCTTCACTTTCAGTACATGCTCTGAGATTTAAGCACATGCTTAAAATTAAGCTCATGCCTCAGTGCTCTGCTGAACTGGAACTTTTGGGTCAAAGTGAAGATGTGGATGGGAGAAGCTTATTCATATCTTCAAACGTTCATCTTGAAAATCCCACAGAAAACAAACTGCCAAAGAAACCCCAGCAAGCTAGCCCTGTGGCATGGTGAAAATGGAAGGGTGCTCTACTGCTACAGAGAATTAACTGAGGAGCATATAAACAGGCAAGGGTGGTCAAGATCAACAAAATGCTTTTATTACAGTGTAAATCAGGGGCAGGCAAATACCAGACCGCAGGCCAGATCTGGTCTGCCAGGGTTAGTTTCTAAAGGCTATGTCTAAACAACATTCCTCTTCCGAAAGAGGAATGTAAATGAGCCTGATCGAAAATGCAAATGAAGCGTGGATTTACAAATCGCATGCTTCATTTGCATTATCGCACGAGAGCTCTTTTTCAAAGAAGGGGTTTTTTAAAAAGAAACCTCAGTCTAGATGGGGTTCTTTCGGAAAAAAAAAACCCTTTTTCGAAAGAACCCGTACTCCTCATTTTTTCAGGAGTACTGGTTCTTTCGAAAAAGGGTTTTTTTCGAAAGAACCCCGTCTAGACTGAGGTTTCTTTTTTGAAAAACCCTTTTTCGAAAAAGCGCTCACACGCAATTATGCAAATGAAATGAGATTTGTAAATCTGCGCTTCATTTGTATTTTTGATCAGGCTCATTTACATTCCTCTTTCAGACGGGGAATGTAGTTTAGACATGCTCTAAGGTGCCACAGGACCACTCGTTTTTGAAGTTACAGACTAATATGGCTACCCCTCTTAGATCCTTTCCAGAGGAAGCAGAGCCACAGAACACGGATGAGGTGGCTGGGTAGACATTAAACCCCAGTGGTGCCCCACATTTTTGGGTGCCCTACACAACTGCATACTCTACAATATGGATAAGGATGATTCTGGTTGGGATCACACCATGGAATGTTTTTACAGTCAGGAAAGCATCTGCTCCTATGTTAATTTTACATTAGCATAACTCTGTTATCTTCATTCTTGCAAGCAAGAGGAAGGTCAGACCCATAGATTTTTATTTATAGTGTCCAGTAAGAGCTAGCAAAGTTAGGACAATGGTCTAATGCTACTAAATTCTCATTGCCTTCAACTAAAGCAGATTTGGGTCCTGTGTTTGGGATTGTTTTAATGCATGCTTTCCTTTCTTCTTGGCTTCTCGCATAGGCCCTAACTCTTTCGCTGAGGCCGTGGCTTACATCCAGTCTCAGTATGAGAGCAAGAACAAGTCCCCCAACAAGGAGATCTACACGCACATCACCTGTGCCACGGACACCAACAACATCCAGTTTGTCTTTGATGCTGTTACGGATGTCATCATCGCCAACAACCTGCGTGGATGTGGACTCTACTGAACCCTTCTCGCTGCTGTCTCCATGTACTCCAGGAAACACTTGTCCTGTCAGGTTGAAGGGTTTCTCCATTTTCCCCCACAAGATGAAGATAAAGAAAAAATTACATAAATCCCTCCCCTCCTGCTTCCAAGAACCTTTGCAGAAAATTCTGCATTCCCCTAGGTATCACTCCCTCCTCCTCTTCCTTTTTTCTTAACCCCTTCAATGTCTCTTTCCACCATTCAGTTTTAGGTTGGCAGCCAGTGTTCATAATACTTTAGTGGGGATGAAGAGAGCCCCTAAAAATGTATTTCAACTACCAAAAAAGGCTCATTTTAAAAAACAAACATCAATTTTTCAAAGACTTAAATATTTAACATCAAAACAACAGTTTTTTCATACACTTGAGGGTTTAATTTTCTCTGCTTTTTCTTTCATTCTTTCTGGAAGGTCTGGATGCAGTTTGGAGGCACATTGTGACTCCGGTTTCTACCCAAAGTTGAAAAGGTCAGGTTAGGTAGAGTTTGCTGGGGGGAGTGGGGAGGGTAAATATTGAATGACTAAAACAGGCAAAGATTTACTGGTGTCTTTTACTAAGAAAGACACAGTGTCAGAAGCTACTAAGCATTGTCTAAAGGCATTCATTACCAGTAACAGTTTTACCTCAAGCTTTCACAATTAATGCTGAAAATATGTCTCTAGCATTTTTCAATAACCCATTTGTTATTCAAAGTGTCTCCTTATTCTCTTTGCTTGATAGTATAGAGTTACTGTACTATAAGTGGGCAGTTTCTGGACTTTCGTGTTAACCACAGGCATGAAATGAGATATTAGTGGTAAGAATTATTCTGCACAATGTTTTGAATAGTTTACATTTCCTAATATAGCTAAAGGAGTGTGACCATAGTTGGAAAAGGGAGAGAGAGGATGAGAGAGAGTGCATGTGTATCGGCTGCAAGCATCAAGGGGCATACTAAAGGTCCCTCAGAGGTGACCAAGATGGGAGAGACATTGGAACGAGTTCTCCCTACATTGGGGCTTTGTTAAATGCAGTTCTGTAGGAGCTAAATATGGCGCCCTGATTCAGTGTCAGCCTTGCCCTAGCATTAGAGCATATGAGGGGGTGTTGTAACTTATGCTATTGGCCTAAAGGCCCTGAGGAGCTTTAGGCCACTAGAAGATTAGCATGGAGAAGTTGTGTCACACCATGCTCTCTCCTCTCTCCTATGTGGGTGCAAAGGAAGGTGGCTGGCAAAGAAACCGGCTGTGCCAGGTTTGCATCAGCAGGACTTTTCCCTTCGCAAACGGA
Organism: Pelochelys cantorii; assembly: GCA_032595735.1. Lineage (NCBI taxonomy): Eukaryota > Metazoa > Chordata > Testudines > Trionychidae > Pelochelys > Pelochelys cantorii. The sequence goes on along the minus strand of CM064339.1, from coordinate 6,148,763 downwards.
CATTTCCAAGTGAAATCTGTCCATTTTGCCCTACTTGAGTAGGGCAAAATGGACAGTGCAGACCAGACTCTCTGATTCATCTCTGGCCCCATAAGGGGATGCTATAATTTACTCTCTTTGAGGTTTCCAGGTTTTCTAAGGCTAGGCATGAGTATGTGCGTGTGTGCTGGGGAAAAATCAGCCTGCCTTGTGTGTAGAGTGTTTGTGTATGTGTGTGCACACACTGCTGGGGAATCAATATTTTACAAAGATCTTGGGAGCCACTCAAAATCTTCATAAAGTTCAAGTTTCATAAAAGAGGTTTGTTTGGGTTTGGCGCCAAGGGGTTTGGAGTGTGGGAGTGGCTCAGGCCACGAGGTTGGGGTGGAGGTCCAAGCTCTGTGAGGGAGTTAGGGGCAGGAGGGGTCTTAGGGCTGTAGTGTGGGGGTCTATGAGAGAGTTGAGGTGTGGGAGGGACTCAGGGCTGGGGTGTGGGTGTCTGCAAGGGAGTTAGAATCATAGAATCATAATTAGAGACCTCAGGAGGTCATCAAGTCCAGCCACATGCCCAAAGCAGGACCAACCCCAACTAAATCAACCCAGCCAAGGCTTTGTCAAGCCGAGACTTAAAAACCTCTAGGGATGGAGATTCCACCACCTCCCTAGGGAACCCATCCCAGTGCTTCACCATCCTCCTGGTGAAATAGTTTTTCCTAATATCCAACCTAGACCTCCCCCACTGTAACTTGAGACCATTGCTCCTTGTTCTGCCATCCGTCACTACTGAGAACAGCCTTTCTCCAGCCTCTTTGGAACCTCCCTTCAGGAAGTTGAAGGCTGCTATCAAATCCCCACTCCCTCTTTCCTTCTTCAGACTAAATAAGCCCAAATCCCTCAGCTGCTCCTCGTAGGTCATGTGCTCCAGCCCCCTAATCATTTTGGTTGCTGGACCCTCTGCAATGCATCCATATCCTTTCTCTAGTGGGGGGCCCAAAACTGGACGCAATACTCCAGATGTGGCCTCGCGAGTGCCGAATGGTGAGTTAGCGTGTGGGAGCAGGGTATGGGGCACTTATCTGATGCAGCTGCAAGCTCCCCTTTGGTGGTGATGGGAAAGAGGTGGCTCTGTATGTCCCACACTGCCCTGCACTAGAGCTTGTTTCCACTACTGGGTGGATGGACACCGACACTGCATCAGTTTAGCAGGGCTATTGAAAACCCATTAAATCAACCACCAGTTGGTTAGATGTCGATTCCAGTACACACCAGAATGAGATTAATAAGGGGAGTCAGCAGGAGAGTTTCTCTCACCAACCCAGTGTAGTGTGGAACCCGCAGAACTAGATCTAAGCTACATCAACTTGCATTACGCTACTACTGTAACTCACGTTTCATAGTTTAGATCAACTTCCCCATGTATTGTAGACCTGCTCTTAGGGTCAGCTTTATGAAGGTATTTATGTGCCAAAAGATGCAGATTGACTCCTAGTGGGATTTTCATCCCAATATATCAAGAGTTAGGCATGTCCATGTTTTGGAAAATCACTCTAGGCTCCTAAGTACATGTTTAGGTGCCTAACTAGCTTTAAAATTAGGGTGCTAAATACTTTCCTTCTTCAGCAGTACCAGAAACATGCAGTTCACTTATGCTGTTGCTTAGCAACATTGCCATGAATAGCCATACTAGATTTTGTGGAACATCTTTCAGTTTTCCTTAATGTTGGGCCTTGAATTAGAAAATAATTTACAGCTACTTATGAGGTAACTAGCAGTTCCTCAGGAGAGTATTCTCTACTGCTCTTCCCAGTGGTCCAGTGGACATCTCCCTTTGGTTCTTTCAGATGAAGATGTCAAATGTTCACTCCTTCTGGAGTGGGACTGATATGATACTCGGATAATATAACTGCTGGTAGCTGTCAGGACTGAAATTAGGAAGTGTCAAAGGAGGTAATTTTGGGTGCAGGGGAGTTTAGATCCAAGGATTAAGCTTGGTCCATTATAGAAATAACAGCCAACCACAAAGTTCAGATATGGATCCAAATTGTTCCACAGGTTAGTCGTGTTCAGCTCTGGGGTTCTCTATGGGGCTCATGTCACAGAGCTCTATATGTCGACATGCACAGGTGCATACCGCCATTTTTAAAGATCTCTTTTCAGTGTAACATTTTAACTATGTAGATGATGCTATGGGTTTTTGATACACTAATGCAATTTTCTTAGGGAAATGGGAACTGGGTGCTGATGTGATCACTGTGATGCAGCAGGAAGGGAATGTGAGAGCAGAAGCAGCTGGAGAGAAGGAGTCTGAGGTGAAAGGTGTGGAGCAGTTCAGCTTGCAGATGTGGAGGGGGAAGGTTGGGTACTGGGGATGATCAGGAGAACACAGGCTGGGCGCACTGAGGGGAAAGCGGATGGGTGGTAGTGATACACCAACAACTTGTTAGAGATGCCTGGATGCTGTTGTGCTGGGATGTCTGCTGATGCTGTATGGCTGAGGTGATGGCCATGGCTTGAGTAGGAACTCAAGTATACTCCTGCTGCGGTGGATCAGGCCTCTGGGGAGAAGAGGCAGGATTCAAGCTCTGCTCCAGAAGGCCTTGTGGAGGCCTTAGTGGTGTCTATGTGCAGAGGGTACCTGTTGGGACCCACTGCACTTAGGCCTGTCACATTGGCTCCCAAGAGAGGGCAGGAAGGATCTGTACACAGTACTCATGAGACGAGTCATATTCCCAAATGCTTATACTGCCATTTATTCACAAGTTCTTCAACCCTTCCCAAAATGCCCAGCCAATGAACCTCAAGCTCAGCTTCTAGAGGAGAGAGCTCCTTCAGGCCTTGACCTTCCTGCTGAAATTGCCAACAAATTACTACAGTTACTACAACAAAATACTACAATTAATGCCACAGAAGAGAGACATATGAATGCAAAAAGTCTTGGGAGGTCTAGCGTTCTTTCTGTAGGGTCTGGCACAAATACTGTACTCTCATCTTGTGTGAGCTGAGATTGCCCTGGTACACTCTGGAGTATCTCTGGCATGGATAAGATCAGGATTTTCATTCAGCTTTTGTCCCCAGGCTCAAAAAAGATAATGCCAGACCTGACTGACCCTCACAGCATAGCAAGTAGGGTCCTGTTTGAGTTCAGGGTGTGGAAGTAAGTGAAAGAAATAAGGATGGCAGGAAAGAACGATCATGGATCAGGGAGCTGGCACTGGGAACAGAAACATAAAAGTTGGAGAAAGGCAGATCTGGCTGAGTTGACAGGAAGGTGGACATGAGAAGAGTGATACCAGGAGGACTGGAGAAGAGTCACAATCAGAGAAGATTTAGATCTTCCAGGTGACCAAAAAAGAGTATACAGGCTATCTGTGTGACTAAACCTGTACAAAGAGCTTAACCTGTCTGCAAGAAATTAACAGGGCATCATCTTCTTATAAGAGCAGGATAGTAGTTACCCTATAAAAGTACATCTGTCACTTTCTATTCACGTTATGTCTGTCTGTGGGGTAGGTATCTGCAATAGCAGCAAGAGTGGTTCCATTGTAGTATCATCCCTTGTGCTTCACTGCGAAAGAAAAATCTCTTTTTTTTCCACCACCCACAATGGAATATTAACGTTCAGCCTGAACCTCAAAATAGCCCCCCGGGGAAAGCATTAGTGAAAAATCAGTCAATGTGGTTAGTATTCTTGCTCCAAATGCTGAACCTCAGTTGAAGGAATCACAGACTAGATCAGGGGTGGGCAATAATTTTTGACAGGAGGCCACTTCAGAAATTTTTGAAGTGGCCCCGGGCTGCCTGGAAGGGGCGAGGCCTCACGTGGAAGGGGCGGAGCCAGGACATTTCCGTGCTTCCCCACCCACAGACCCTGATTGGCCTGGGGGTGGGGGAGCACACTAAGTCTTTGTGTCCGTCGTCCCCCCCCCACGAGAGAACCGCCAGCTGGTCTGAACAGCTGGCAGTTCCCTCTTGTTACCTGGGCCCCTGGCGGTGGGAGGAGACTTCACATGCTCCCCTCTACTGCCCCCAGGTCAATCAGAGCCTGGGGAGGGGGAAGATGTGAAGTCTCTCACTCCCTGCCCCCGCCCTGCAAGGGAGCGCCACACTTAGAGTCAACCACCATCTGAGCAGCAGCTGGTGGTTGACTAACTGCTGAGCCCTTTGCAGGGCAGGAGGAGACTGATTGGCCTGGGACAGGGAGAGTGAGCGAAGTCTCCTCCCAGCCTGCCTGCATCCTGCAAGGAGCGTGCAGTTCTTAGAAGCGCTCCTTGCAGGGCAGGGGCAGGACAGGAGGAGACTTCATGTGCTTCCCCCCACCCCCAGGCTCTAATTCTCTAATTGGCCTGGGGGTGGGGGGAGCAGCAGGGCTTCTATGGGCCAGATCAACTCACTTGGCAGGCCGGATTCAGCCCACGGAGGCCCTTTTGCCCACCCCTGGACCAGATTTTTGTGTAAGTCTTTGCAGGATCAGGTCCTAAGATACCCCTATGAAACCAATGGAACTATTCAGGGCAGTAAACTTACGCACGTGGGTGTAGGTTTGTAGCTGTCATCAGATAGTGGGCAGTGGGGGGGAAAATAGATCAACTACAGGGAAGCTTCAGTGGGTATGTCTACACTGTGGCGCTATTTCGGGATACTTCTGGTATCCCAAAATAGCGATTCTGTGTCTTTGAAACAAGGCCATTATTTCAAAATGCAATGGGCTCATTATTCCGACATCCCCATAAACCTCATTCCATGAGGATTAAGGGATATTTTGGAATAGTGGTTTATTTTGAAATGTGGCACTGTGTAGACCATGCCAAATTATGAAATTAGCTATTTTGAAATTAACTCGAAATAAAATACACAATTTGTGTAGCTCAAATTGCGTAGCTTATTTTGAGATAAAGGTGCAGTGTAGATGCACCCAGAGAGTTTAAAGCCAGATGGGACCAAGTTAAGCCCACCAAAATAAATGGGTCATGATGTCTTCTTGGTTATACACCACTGATTTCAGTGAGGTTGTACAAGGGAAAATGAAACGTAATGAGCTCAGTCCCTCGTCCCCCTGTTCAAGAAGACACAATGGGAACCTGGGAGCCCCTCTTCCACTGCAAGGCTTTTGGGGGCAAGAAGCAGAGATTTTCTTACACCTAAATTCAACTTTAGTCCTGCTGTGTAGACGTACCCTCAGTGATCAACTAGTTACATGCAGTGCTGCCAATTTAGTCATTTTCCATTATGCCCCCCATTGGTATAAATTTGAACATCCCCTCTAATTTCTATTATTGAGGAAAATACTACCAGTAAATAAGCCTGCAGGGTCTTACAGTTGATTTGGCAGGGGAGATGAGAGGGATACCATGGTTAAAATGTTGCCTTTGGGCAAATTAATTTTGACTGATTTCTAAAATTTGGGCCTAAAATCTGAATATGACACTCAGTACATAGCACTATGTCCTGATGCTGATGACTAATGTGAAGGAGCTGCATATAATTTAAACAACAGAGCTATGAAATAACATCCATTTATCTAAAAATATATAGATAGATACTGGCCCATAGACACACATACCTATATATAATTACTTAGCACAAAGTGAAATGCCAAATATATGTAGCATAGAACACCAAAGACTTTCTCTTATTACAGCTGATAGAAAAAGCTTTGGCCTTCACTGAATTTTAACAGGAGCAGCTACTCGGTAGCACTAGAAATGTGGGGTTTTTGCTTTGCTGTGTGTAAAATATTACCTGCACTTAACTCTGTGCTCTAATTCAAGATGGTCTGAAGCATAAGGCCTGATTCTCCACTGCCCTGCACTGTGTGGTGTGAGTACCAGTTGTTGCCAATCTGACTGATAGCATTTTGCACCCACTTTATGCTGCTGTAGATGCAGAGTTGGACCATGGAGGTCCTGTCTGGCATTACCTCTTTAAAGCTTTCAGATACAGTGTTCTGGGTCAGACTGATCTCTTGGTAGTTTTTTTACAGAGCAGAAAATGAGCTCGGTGTCATGTAATCTGCATGGTTTGATCTCGAGGGGCTGAATCCTGTAGTCCTGACTCAGAATTCACTAAGGGAAAATTTCCAGTGAACTCCAGAGGAGATTTTGCTTAAGAAAGTCATCAATAAAGATTGCATGATTTTGCCCTGGCTAACACAGCAGTCTGTAATGAATACTATAATAAAAAAGATTTTAAAAAGAGATTTAAAGCTAGAGCAAGTTAGTGGAGGAAAAAATACACCACCCAACAGCCTACCTCAAGAAACAATTGACCCAATTTGATCTCACCCATATTTGTACCAGTGTATTTACATTTCTGCTTTGCATGCACACATGAATGAATGCATACACAATATGAAAATTTGCATATTCACATGGCTAGAGTCCTAGTCAGTCACATGCAGGAGTATCACATCTCATTTTGCACCCACCAATCAGCTCAGTTGTACCCAAAGGAAGCACACCTTTCAGCATGCACAAATGCACTGTGAAAATTATGTCCATGCTGAGTACTTCCCATAGCAAGTGAGGGAAGAATTATTATTTTTCCGTGGTCTTTGAGTTTTTAGTCTTGGAATTCATCCTTGGCAGTGTTTCAAGAATAAGAGGGTGAAATCCTGGCTTCAGTGAAATCAATGGCAAAACTCCAATTGATGTGAATAGGACCAACTTTTACTTCACAATGCCTTAATGAGAGTCAGTTTCCTTTGGACATCTGACCCTCTGCAAAAACCCCTCAGAGGGCCAGCCAGGTAGCATCTTTCATGGTTCCATGAGATCCATTTTAGCCATGCATGTTTTCTTAGACTTCTTTCCTTTTTATAAGATGGTTGATACTATATGGGGTTTCCACCCTCTTCTGTCATACAGGAGAGCCACAGAGAAAACATTTATGTAGGAGAACCAGTAGTCTGAATCTGACCAGAACCCAGATAGTCATTGATAGGATCCAGTCTTAGGGTATGTCTACACAGCAGGGCAAAAGTCAAATTAAGCTACACAACTACAATTAAACTACACAACTTCAGCTACATCAATGGAATGATTTTTAGCTATACTATGAGTACTATGAATTCCTCACCCCTGCACTGGCTCCCTTGCTGCCTATGTCATCATGACTACTGTATACAAAGAGCTCTTCTACTCTAGGATCCAGACACAATCCCAAAAATACACAATGTGCAGGTCATGCCTCTCAGCATGGGGACAGAGATTGAGCCAGCTCCAGAGTCCCAGGCAGGGTAGCATTATAAAATATCAGCCTAACTCCATTGAAATGGCTTGTGGAAATAGATAAATCAATAAATGGATCAAATTTTCCAGGCCAAAACATTACTCATAACCTAGCACTTGTTTTACCAAGGCAGAGGGTTTCAGAATGGAACAATAAAGGTTTTACAGGTTAAGCCATCACATCCTGAATGGTAGATAGGGAGACCCGGAGTTCAATTTCTGGCTTTGGATATAAGATGTCACAACAAGCCGATGGTGTTACTTCAAGTTCACTTAATTTGGTGTTACTTCTAGGTCCTCTAAGCAGAAGAATCCACAAGAATGGGCCTGGCACTGTAGCATATCACCAAAAGCAAACATAGCTATGTAACTTCTCCAACTCAAACACTGGAACACATCCTCAAACATGGCATCTAATAGCAAGGCCGCCATTTTGCATGCCTTTGCACATGTCCATTAGACACTTAGGGCAGGAGTGGTGAACCTTTTTTGGGGTGGGGGGCCACTGACAACAGAAATAATCAGTTCGGGGCCGTACATAAGTGAGAAAAAATACCCTCACTGATGTGGCCCCTGACTGAGAAGGAGAAAGCCACTCCCCAAATTCCCTTCCCTACAGAGGCCCAGGTTAGTTTATTCTGTATGCTCCAGCCCCATAGAGGAGGTGGTCGGGGGGCTGGAGCGCCAACACAGGCTCCCCAAAGCTAGGGGAGTAGGGTTGCTAGGTGTCTGGTATTGACCCAGATAGACTGGTATTTTCGCCTCCTGTCCGGTAAAAAAAATTCAGAAAATGCCGGCCGCCTAAAATGTCCGGTATTTTCTGGTTTTTTTTCCCTGCCAGGAGGCAAAAATACCGGACACCTGGTGACCCTACACACACTTGGCAACTGGGCCCAGCCCCCGGCCTCCCCCCCCCGGGTCCCCAACACCTTCAGCCCCCTGCCCCTGGACCCCCTGCTTACCTGGTTCCGCAGGGAAGCTGCATTCTGGCTTGATCAAGAAAACAAAATGGCCACCGGCAAAAAGCCTAAAGACCAAGGGGAAGCAATGCCTATTCTGACTCTGCACATACTGAAAGGGGCTTTTTAATGTTGGTTGGGGGTTTTTTTGTTGTTTTTTTGCTTAATAATTCTCGGACTTTGTTGCTGTTGTTGTTGTTCAACAACTGTGGTCAACAGAATTTTTCCCCCGGTGTTTTTTTTTTGGGGGGGGGGGGATTTTCGGTATTTTTGGTTAAACCATCTGGCAATCCTATAGGGGGGAGTCCCAACCCTTGGGGCCAGATTCCAGGGAAGTCAGGGGCCTCATCCAGCCCCCAGGCCTGTGGTTCCTGCCCCCTCCCCATGCTTTAGGGATACAAATTTACAAGCTGAGTGGTGTTCCTTGTCAAAAGTAGGTCCCATGTGTTGTGCTCTGATCCCCCAATGAGGGCTACAAAGGAAACCCAGTCATGCTGAGATAAATAGCAGAAGGCATGTCAGAGAGCTACTGATGTTTTCCAGCAGCAACAGAAGGACAGTCTCTGCCCTGAAACTCTACCACCTCTCAGCTGTGACTGCCTCTGTTCTGGTAACCAAAGTGGGAAAGAAACTTCCTGGCCAGCACCCTGTATTGAAGGGTTTGGGAAGAATCTGGAGTTGGAGTTGACAGGAGGGTTGATTGTTTGCATTGACCCAGCTTCCCCTCACAAGGAGGGTTGGGCTTTTTACCCTTTGCCTTGTGTGTTAACCCTCCAAAGGCAGGAACCTCAAAAACCATTTGATATCCTTGAGATTCAGTGGGAGGATGGGCAGCTCCCACTTAGGGGATGAGTCCAAGGGCTTTAGGATGAGGGACAGCTCCTTCTCCTTATCAGTGTGCTAGGAGAGATGTCAGAAACAGGGGCAAGAACATGGCCCGAAGAAGAGAGCTAGCGGAGTTTCTGATTTCCTTGTGTCATGTGACTACAAGAGAGGGGGTGTAAGGGAGAGCCTGCCATGGGGGCTTAGCTCTGTAGGTCTCACAGCCAAACTAGGCAGCATGACACTGCATGGTAGTGAATGCATAGCATGAATGCATAGCATGGCTCGTACGTCAAAGCCACTCAACCTCGTGTAAATGAGAAAAGGAGGCTGGTAGTCAGGGAAGGTGCCATATTTTTTTCCTCACGGTGCCTCTGGGAAGTAGGTTTATGGTCAAAATTGGAGTGATGCCTGATGCGAACAAGTGGCACGGTGCCAACAATTCCCCACAGGGGATGACAGTAAGACTGTCACTATTGCCCCCATAACCTGACTAATCAGCATTTCCAGTGCCACGCTGACTGGGCAGCACTGACAGACTGGCAGCACACTGGTCTTCCTGGCCATTTTACACTTTAAATTGGCACAACAGCAGTCCCCCACAGCACACCGTCAATGGCAATAATATAGGGGAGCGAGGACTCCAGCTACTGGAGGCAAGGATGACATCGCTCCTGCATTTCATAGGGCAGGTCTGATTTCTCTCACAGGTTGTGTCTGGCAATTAGAGTAATGGGAGAGTCACAGATTTAGGCCTACAATGCAGCTGTGATGCAACTGGATCAGATGGCGGGTGTTTGCAGACCCCACAAAACAAAGCTTGGCAGTGGCCCCCAGACCCTCCTGTAGATCTGGCCCGTTAAGCCACTGCTGTCATGCCAATTTTGGAAACAAATCAGGATGTTTAAAGACAGGCCATTTGCTACATTGAAGGGTTTGTTCATTTCCTAATGTAGCCCTCATTCTTTACCACCTGCACCTCCCTCTGCTCATAGCACCACCCCTGAGTTAAAGTCTGCCACATTCCTCCCCCTAACCATTTTCCCTGCCATGTGCATAGAGGAATAATAACTTTTAGAATCATGCACATCACCACCATTTGTTTCTATTCACAGGCAACTGTGGCCCGTAACTTTCCTCCAACTTTCCTCTGCCCATTACTCTCATTCCTCTTATGTTTCTTTAAGGAACACTGAAGTCTGCTACGGTTTTTCTTTTGATGATTCCTTGCTGAATCTTTTTTTCTTGCATGTTCAATGGCCCAACTTATATTAACTGCAGTTTTGTATGGGGAGTGACTGTCCACTTGTTTGATAGCTTGTTAGTGTTTGTAATAATTTATTGGTTGTCAGTAATGTATTAGTTACAAAATGTTAATAAAGTGCCAGCTCTTTTCTAGTGTTAGAGAGTTTTATTGTGTTTCCCTTTGAAGCCCTAGAAATTGCTGAATTAACAATACCTTTACCCCCTACTTGCATGCGCGCACGCGCGCACGCGCACGCGCGCGCACACACACACACACACACACACGTGCTGCCAGGACACTGATGGACCCATCACTCAGCTACTGCAGATGTTTACCAGATCTCTATTCTCGGAAATATGGAGCTGTAAAAGGATGCTGACAAATGGTATTTTTTAAAAAATAATGTACATCATATCGTTTTTCTCGTAAACTCACTCTTGTTTTCAATTATTTCGTGGAAGCTTCACATTGGAGGCTGTTTCCTTACAAAAATATTTTAACGCCATATGGTCATGACAGTACACTCATAAGCACATGGGTGGCTGGCGGTTGTCAGACTTTTGGGGTATCTGTGCATATCTTTTACAGGGTGACCCTGGTATTGGCTGCTGTCTTGTACAAAGACCCAAAAGTCTGAAAGAATATATATTTGATGTAAAACCCAACCCTTATATTAATGCAACATTAACATGGATAATTTGAACACACACACACATGCACACACAGTCCAAGAAATTCAAAAGTTAAGTCCTGCAACACAGTATTAACTCATTTCTGCTGGGTAACATAAGACAAATAATTTTGGTGCTCTGTGCCTCAGTTTCCCCATCTGTAAAATGGGGATAATGACCCTGCCCTCCTTTGTTAAGTGCCTGATGAAAAGCACTAGCACAGGTAAGTATTATAATGATTACTATTACACACACAGTTGCTCCAGTTTAAGTCATGAAGTGATTTTAAACTATTTCAATTCATAGTAACCCAACCTTGGGTTAGCTTAAGTTCATTTGGAACAGGTTGGAGCTAAACCAGGAAGGGATTTGCATCAGTTTAATTAAGCTAATTTAATTAAACCAGTACAAATGTATGTGTAGACAAGGCCTGGGCCACTGTGTGTATGCACCATGGTTTTCAGTCCTTATGCATTCTGCTAGTGGGCAATATGGCTAACTTAAATATTGCCAGGGGCACTTCAACTTCTTGAATTTTGTTCAGAGGTCTGGTTTTTTTGGAGAATGCCTTTCGCTGATCCAAATGGAGATTCCAACACAAGTACTTTTTTTTTTCCCCTAAATAATCCCCCTGGGCCTCATGTCATAACTGGCTCATGACAAGAGGCTGCACATTCATCCCATAAAATAAACTGAACATTATTAGAAAGCAGCATATTTGGTAACTGATGCTCTATAGATAATAGTTTGATGGACGTGGTGATCAGACCTTTGTGTTCTAGGTCTGAAATTGAGTTATGTGGTCTTCTAGTTTCAGTGTGGTTGTCTGGTTATCTTACATCTTTGGGCAAAGCTTGTAATTCTGCAGTTGTCTCTGGTGCTACTCAACATCTGATATACTCATATGCATGAAAATCCATTTAAATATAACAGCATCATTGTTGGTTGGGAAATAATATGGGTGGTTTTCAGTAAATAGTATGTTTATTGTGTCTGCATTGGTATTATAAAAGTTGTTAGCAGTCATTAGTCATCTCAGCCACTTCATTTTTTCTTCAATAATTCAGTTGTGAACCTAATATAAGTGGGAATTCTCCCATTCCTCTTATTTCTGTCCTAAGTATGATCCACACTTCTGTGGTGGATATTTGTATTTGCAGCCACAAAGATAAAATGGTCTCAAGGATACTGAAGAGGAATCTATCAAACTTTGTTTTATCTTCAGTAAATCAGAGTAGGTAGAATATTTCTCTCCTTTGAAAATAATACTTGCAGGCTACGTCTAGACTGGCATGATTTTGCGCAAATGCTTTTAACAGAAAAGTTTTCCATTAAAAGTATTTGCGCAAGAGAGCGTCTAGATTGGCACAGACGCTTTTGTGCAAAAGCACTTTTTGCACAAAAGTGTCCGTGGCCAATCTAGACGCGCTTTTGCGCAAGAAAGCCCCGATCGCCATTTTAGCCATCGGGGCTTTTTTGCACAAAACAAATCTGAGCTGTCTACACTGGCCCTTTTGCGCAAAAGGTTTTGCGCAAAAGGACTTTTGCCCGAACGGGAGCGTCAAAGTATTTGAGCAAAAAGCACTGATTTCTTACATTAGAACGTCAGTGCTCTTGCACAAATTCAAGCGGCCAGTGTAGACAGCTGGCAAGTTTTTGCGCAAAAGTACCTGCTTTTGCGGAAAAACTGGCCAGTCTAGACACAGCCGCATTGTTTTGTGAATTTAAACCGAAGGTCTTTTACAATATGGGTCATGTCCAGAAGACATGAAGACTGTTTTCCACCAGTTGCAGCATAGAAAAATTGAACCTTATCCTTATTGACACTATCCATATCCAATCATGTCACTTCAAACAGATAACCATAGAATGTAGGACTGGAAGGGACAAGAGGTCATCCAGTCCAGCCCCTCGACTCAGGGGGAACCAAGTAAACCTAGACCATCCCTGACAAACCTCCAGTGATGTGTCCCTAGGTAATTGGTACCAGAGCTTAATTAAAAAGTTTTTCTGATTTCCAACCTAAAGCTCCCTTGGTGCAAACAAAGCCAATCATTTCTTGCCCTAAATGAGCATGGAGAACAATTGATCACTATTCCTTTTATAACATTAAACAAACAGTTTGTAAGCACCTAGAGGTAAGGAATAGGCAGCATGGATTTGTCAGGAACAAATCATTCCAAGCCAACCTAGTTTCCTTCTCTGGTAGGGTCATTGGTCTAATGGATGGGGAGGAAGCAACAGACATGATATGTCATGATTTTAGTAAGGCTTTTGCACAGTCCTACATGACATTCTCAAAAACAAATTGGGGAAATGTGGTCTAGATGATATTTCTATAAAGTGAGTGCACAAATGGTTGGTAAACCATATACAAAGAGTCGTTATCAATGGTTTACTGGCAAACTTGGGAAAGTGCATCTAATGGGGACCTGTAGGTGTTCTGGGTCTGACACTAGTCAATATTTTCACTAATGAATTCTATAATGGTGCTTAGCGTATGCTTATAAAATGTATGGACACTACCAAGCTGGGCAGGGTCACAAGCACTCTGGAGGACTGGATTAAAATGTATCACCGCCTTGATAAATTGGAGCCTGGATAAAATGAAATTCAATAAAGACAAGTGGAAAGTACTTCAGTTAAGAAGGAAAAAAGCACCACTGCAAAATGGGGAATAACTTTGTTGTAGTATGGATGAAAGGATGTGGGGGCAGTAATAAACCACAAACTGAATATGCGCCAACAATGTGGCATACTTGCCATATGGCACACTTGCAAAAATAACATTCTGGAGTGGATTTTTACGGTATGGGAGCTTATTGTCCAGCTCTACTCAGTAGTGATGAGGCCTCAGCTAGAATACTGTGTCCAGATGTGGACACCACACTTTAGGAAAGATCTGGACAAATTGGAGAGAGTCCAGAGGACAGCAACAAATATGATCAAACCTGAACTGTGAGGAAATTTTCAAGGCCTCCCAAAGAAAACAAACATTTTTGTTTCTGTTGCAATTTTTTTAAAAATCATGTCCTATAATAGCAATAAAGTTCCAGGCATCGGCATAAGTAGTTCTGAAGTTATCAAAAACTACTGTCATTTCAGTTTCACTCAAGAGCGTAATTCCCCATAAATGTTTCTACTGCCCCAAAAGGGGCCAAGAATAATCACATTGTTATGGAACCCTAAGGAAACCAATCAAATTGAGGTGAGGTTTGACTTGAAGTAACTGAGAATCAATAATGAGCAGCAGAGTCTGTCAAAATATGTAACACGGGATCAACATTATTAATAGCAGTGACTTTTTGCCCTGCATATATGTATATATTATGGTACTGACCAGCCGGTTGCCCCACAGTGACATAGACAAAAGCAGTGTGGCCTAGTGGATACAGCACTTTATTGGGACTTGGAAGCATGGCGTTCTAGTCCCAGCACTGTTAGGCTATAACTACATAGCAGTGTTATTTTGGAATAACTGACGTTATTTCTAAATAACATAGTATGCATCTACACTGCAAGCCATTATATTGAAATAATGTCGAGCTGGAGGACTTCTTTCTCCAACTCCTGTAATCCTTATTTCATGAGGAGTAAGGGAAGTTGGAGGGAGAGTGTTCTTCCTTCAACTTCCTGCTGTGTAAACAGTGACAGAAGCCGAATTAAGCTATTTCGACTTCAGCTACGCAATTGATATAATTGAAGTTGCATAGCTTAATGCGACTTTTGCCCTGCAGTGTAGATGTGCCCTTATTGGCCTGCTTATTGTCCAGCTTAAACAAGTCACTTCTCTTCTCTGGGCCTCAGTCTCTCTTGTGGGGCTAATGATACTGACCTTCTTTGTAAAGTTCTGAAAGACCTACTGATGAATCATGCACTATGAAAGCCAGGTTTTATTATTATTACAAAGACTTTTACTGGAGATGTATTGTTATATGAAAGATTGGGTTTTTAGTGGGATTCCTGTTATTATCTTATTTTGATCTGTGCCCGGTATAGTGCCTAGAGGCAGAATTCAAAACTTGAGTGGAATTTGTATGGCACATCCCATATTCCCAAAGACATTACAGTAAATATAAAATATGTTTGCCAATCAGGCACTGCTAATCAATTTAGCAAAGCTCCTATGTGTTCCACTATATCCTTTGTTTCCTAGGGTGACAGAACATTTTTTCAAAATCTGTTGTGATCAGTAAGTTCAGAATTTGCTGAAATAATGAATCACTGTGCACTTTTACTGAGCAACTCTTTCTTCATATACTTCACAGGAAGCACACAGGCATACATGTGGCTATGTTTAAGGAGCTCCATGGCAATAAACCAATCTGATCTCAGGATCCAAGCTCAGTGAAATGCAGGGTATAAACAAACATAACCCAAAGGGTGTGAGCAGAACATAATGTATAGTCAATTACTTTTTTTTAATTATTTGTGGTTTAATTTTCTAAGATGTCAGGGGGGTAACTAAAGGATATGTATTAATCTATGTGGTTTAATTTTGCCTCATACAAAACAGAGCCTGTTAATGGAAAAAATGTGGATGCTAAATTAGATAATCAGGCCATCTTGAGAGTCAACCCTTTTCCAATTGAAACAAATCTCTGTCAGTCTTTTTTTAAACAAAAAAAAAATCTAACACCAGAGCTATTTCAATTCATAATGTCATCTGCTACCTTCAGATAATGCTGGCAGCTCTCTTTCAGGTGGGAATAGAAGTAAAATGCACAGTACTGCAATGATTACTGCCATTGCAATGTTTACTTGTGTGCTAATTTACATCTTCAAAGCACTGTCTGATATTAATTGATGCCAGGAAAATGGCAATAGCATATTATTGGACTACAATGTATATAGGGGTCTTTGAGCTCTGGTTTTCTCTTGTTGATATTCTTCATACATTGATTTCCTTTATACTGATTTCCTTTAGCCACGGCTCTTTTTCTGATGCAATTTGTGGATTTTTAACCTAGTTTGGGTGCATTTTGAAAGATTCCATAGCTCCTTCATGCAACAGCTTTGTACATTTTGTAGAATCACAGAAGTTAGAGATGAAAAAAGACTACTCTCTTTCTGCCAAAGCAGGAATATCTATCATTATCTCCATCCATCTTTTCTAGAGCACCGTCTCAGTGGTAACTAGATATGATACGGCGGTTATAGAAAACAATTGGATCTACCAGAAAGGACAGTCAATTCTCCATCGTAATTTCTGGAATAATAATGGCTCCTTCTTTAAGCATGCTTCTGTTCTTGTTCTTTTTCTTTGGGAAATGTATTACTGAAGAGCAAATGTTGTTTTGTGGGCTGAAACTGGCAAATGTAGGATTCTTACTGATCAACCTAGGGAACAGGTTACAGAGCTCTGGGGCTGAGATTGACAAGGTTATTTTTCTAACTCCATCAAATTCATAAATTACTCTCATAACTCCCATGACACATACACTGGTCTGAGAATCAACCTCTCAGTTGTGTGTGTGTCAACTTAATGTTAACAAATCTCCGGGACCGGATGGCATTCATCCAGGGGTTCTAAAAGAACTCAAATGGGAAATTGCTGAACTATTATTTGTGGTTTGTAACCTATCCCTTAAATCGGCTTCCGTACCTAATGACTGGAAGGTAGCCAACATGACACCAATATTTAAAAAGGGCTCTAGAGGCGATCCGGGCAATTACAGACCGGTAAGTCTAATTTCAGTACCGGGCAAATTAGTCGAAACAATAGTAAAGAATAAAATTGTGAAGCATGTAGAAGAACATAATTTGTTGGACAAAAGTCAACATGGTTTCTGTAAAGGGAAATCATGTCTTACTAATCTATTAGAGTTCTTTGAAGGGGTTATCAAACATGCAGACAAGGGGGATCCAGTAGATATAGTATACTTAGATTTTCAGAAAGCCTTTGACAAGGTCCCTCACCAAAGGCTCTTGTGTAAATTACATGGCCATGGGATAAGAGGGAAGGTCCTTTCTTGGATTAAGAACTGGTTAAAAGACAGGAAACAAAGGGTAGGAATAAATGGTAAATTTTCACAATGGAGAGGGGTAACTAGCGGTGTCCCCCAAGGGTCGGTCCTGGGACCAATCCTGTTCAACTTATTCATAAATGATCTGGAGAAAGGGGTAAACAGTGAGGTGGTAAAGTTTGCAGATGATACCAAACTGTTTAGGATAGTCAAGACAGAAGCAGACTGTGAGGGACTCCAAGAAGATCTCACCAAACTGAGTGATTGGGCAACAAAATGGCAAATGAAATTTAATGTGGATAAGTGTAAAGTAATGCGCATCGGGAAAAATAACCCCAACTATACATACAGTATGATGGGGGCTAATTTGGCTACGACAAATCAGGAAAGAGATCTTGGAGTTATCATGGACAGTTCTCTGAAAACTTCCACACAGTGTGCAGCGGCAGTCAAAAAGGCAAATAGGATGCTAGGAATTATTAAGAAAGGGATAGAAAATAAGACACAGAATATCTTACTGCCCCTGTATAAAACTATGGTACGCCCACATCTTGAATACCGTGTACAGATGTGGTCTCCTCACCTCAAAAAAGATATTTTGGCCTTGGAAAGGGTTCAGAAAAGGGCAACTAAAATGATTAGGGGTTTGGAAAGGGTCCCATATGAAGAGAGGTTAAAGCGACTGGGACTTTTCAGTTTAGAAAAGAGGAGACTGAGGGGGGATATGATAGAGGTATATAAAATCATGAGTGGTGTGGAGAGGGCTGATAAAGAGAAGTTATTTATTAGTTCCCTAAATAGAAGAACTAGAGGGCACCAAATGAAATTAATGGGTAGCAGGTTTAAAACTAGTAAAAGAAAGTTTGTCTTCACACAGCGTGTAGTCAGCCTGTGGAACTCCTTACCAGAGGAGGCTGTGAAGGCTAGGACTATAATAGAGTTTAAAGAGAAGCTAGATAATTTCATGGAGGTTAGGTCCATAAAAGGCTATTAGCCAGGGGATAAAATGGTGTCCTTGGCCTCTGTTTGTCAGAGGCTGGAGAGGGATGGCAGGAGACAAATCGCTTGATCGTTGTCTTCGGTCCACCCTCTCTGGGGCACCTGGTGCTGGCCACTGTCGGCAGACAGGCTACTGGGCTAGATGGACCTTTGGTCTGACCCAGTATGGCCGTTCTTCTGTTCTTATGTTATGTTCTTATGTTGTTCTTCTCTCCTAAAATCTTAAAGGCATAAATCTTGGTTTTCTTACCTCAGTGATATCCAGTTCTATGTTAGTCATCTCCTTCCAATGCCGGTTTGTTCCAACTGGCACATTTAATAGTGTGGTGTCTAGTTTTGTTTTAAATTACTAGGGAGTAGGAATGTCATCAGGTCTCTTGGGAGACTATGCCACAAACTAATAGAATTACTATTGGGCAAATGTAACCACTGCACTGCATGACCTTGCCAAAGGACAATGTTTCATCTTAGCCTGGACAGGGGCCCTGGTTTAGTGCTTGGATTATCATACTGACAAAACCACAAGAGGAATCTACACTGGCAATTCATGGACACAAAAATTATGACTGGTGCCTAAAATCTGATACACAGTGTTCAGAAGAAAGCTAGAAAAGGATAGTTGTTGTTTGTTTGTTTTAAGGTAAGCTTATGCAGAGAAAAAGTCTTCTGTTGAGAAAAATCCTGTGGTGTCATATAGTCTTGTCTTTGCTCTAGTCCCAGCAGTCCATGCTTCTAATGACTTCTGTATATAATTGTTCATATAAAACACCTCAAGCCATTCAGTGTGATGGAATGCAACTGAAGCAGTTGAAAAAATGAAAATACTCTGGTTTTGATTTG
Source organism: Pelochelys cantorii (assembly GCA_032595735.1). Lineage (NCBI taxonomy): Eukaryota > Metazoa > Chordata > Testudines > Trionychidae > Pelochelys > Pelochelys cantorii. The sequence goes on along the minus strand of CM064339.1, from coordinate 6,130,055 downwards.
CTATGACGTCTGGAAGCTAATTCATACTAGCTCAACTTCGTCTGGTCTTTCTCTTTTCCTCCCTTCCTGGTGACATGCCCTATAGAATCATTTAAAACAAAAACCAAAATAAACACAGGCCTCGTGACCCTCACCAGATTACGAGAAAGACATTTAATTAAGAAACTGCAGAAAAACCACTAAATGCAGTGTTAGGCGTAGCATACAAGACAAAGAGATTCACTAAAAATATCCCCTAGGGCTTGTCTACACAAGCAAAAGACTATGGCAAGCTGGGTGTGAATGTACTCTAAACTAGCCCGCCATGGTACAACTGTTCGTGTGCACCCTGCTAACATGTTAAAACTTTGTTAGCAGAAGTAGCTCAAAGTTCACTAATGAACTGTTAGCATGCAAGACAAGGGCATATTCTCATGGCGTAGATTCACACCCCAGCTTGCCATGATCTAGTTGTTCATGTAGACAAGCTCTCACTCAAAGTTCTGGCACAAAAAAGCTTTTCAGTGTCTCAAGTAACAAACAGCATAGTGATATTAGGGGCTGTGACACTGGCCAATGAACAGAAGTTTGGTTCATTTTACATCTTCATAATAATGAATCCTTTAGTGCCAGGACTCTTAGCAGAGCCTGCAAAGACTGCTATTATTAGGGGATTTTCAGAGACGGACTGCAGACGAGTGCATAGGATAGCACTGACACAACAAACTGCTCCTTTCAAAACTAAGGGTACAACCCTATTTATTTAGTATGAATATCACCCATAGTGGTTATGAAGGACTAATATGCATCTGATGCTATTGACGGATCCATAGGTACTATGTACACTGTGGAAGCACAGGGCTATTTCAATACATGCCTCAATTTCCCCTCCATGCTGGAGTCTGAGTTGTCCCCAATCTGGCATTCCCATATTAATGAGATTTGCCACTGCACCCTTTTCTCCCTGTGCAACCAAAAAAGGATTCTGCCCTGCAGAAGGAATGCCAAAGTAGCTGTTGCTCAGCTGTGATGGGAATTGGGGAGTCACCAATAGAGCCCACTGTGAATTCTTTGACAGATTGATCAGGAAACAGGATGGAGTTAGACACATTTTCCATCTTAAAAAATGTCAAGTGTCCAAGCTGTTGGAATGTTGTTTCAGTATTTTCTAAATGGAAAAAAATTCTGGTTCAAAACTTTTCATTTTAAAAAAGGAAGTGAGTCAGACTGGACAAAAGTGATTAAAAAGGGGGGAAAAGTCAAAGTCAAAGTGAAACATTTCAAAAATAATCAAAAATGTCTAGTTAATCCCTTACCAAAAAGAGTAGTTTCAGTGAACAAATTTTTCAGATTTTGACATTTTGTCCTCATTTAAGATGGGAGAAAAATAGGAAAGTCTTGCAAATGTTTACAACATGAAGGGAAAGTTTCCCAGCCCAGCTCACCTCACCACTGCATAGTGGTGGCTGGCAAGATGCACCACCATACATGGAAGCTCCAGTCTTCTCTGTTTCATGTACGAGGCAGGGGCTACGCCATTCCACGCAGCAGAAGTGACAGACCATGCTATGTGGGGATTGGGTATTCAAGGAAGAACTTTGTTTTCATTTCAATAAACAGGTTGAAATCATGGGAATGAGAGAGGGCCTGCAGCCAGCTTTATTCCCCAGTCTGGACCATTTCCTGATTTTCCTCAATTTGAAAGCAAAATAGGTAACTTTAAGACCAATATAACAATTTGTAACTCTGCAGATTAAGATGACATTGATAACTAAAAGACTCATGGAGTATTTGCCCCCACCCCATGTTCTGCACTACAAAAATAGCCAGGTACATTATGAGGGCTTTTCACCTTTCTTTAAAGCTTTGAATATTCGTCGCTGCTAGAAGCAGACTTGGGCCAATGAAAAATGGCAAATATAGATGCCATCGTAGGTCATGTCATCACAGGAGGCTCTGTTGCTGTGAACTGTACTAGGTTTGATTGATCCAACTGCAAGTGGATCTGATCTGACAAGAATCAAACTGTCTCCTTGTCTTTTGTAACTGTCTTGTATTATGAGTGTCCTGTTTTAGAAACTGTGCTTTCTAACCATTTCTTAGAGTTTGCTTTGGTAAACATTCTTCTTTCCTAAATCTAACTTTTCTCTCTCTTTTCTCTGCCTCTCTCTTTTCTTTTCTGACCTGCTTCCTGCTGTAGAACCGCATGCATGAGTCTCTCATGCTCTTCGACTCCATCTGTAACAACAAATTCTTCATCGATACCTCCATCATTCTCTTCCTCAACAAGAAAGACCTATTTGCTGAAAAGATCAAGAAATCACCTCTGACCATCTGCTTCCCTGAATATACAGGTATGTGCCATGACTTGGAAAGCTCAACCTGCCAGTCAGTAAGCAAAATACAAAAGAAGTGATCTTGCAGCACCAAGGTGGGGAATACTTGACACACTATATGGTGCCTTGAGGAGGTGTGTCTGAGTACTGATGGGAGATTTATGGACAGTTCTTGTGGGAGTAACACTGAATGGTCCTATGCTGTCAAAGAAACACACAAATATTGAGATACCAGGTGAACTTACGAAGCACCAAAATGCAGAACTCCACCAATAACTAATGGAACAATACCACAGTGTAGTAGTATTAAAATGTTTTTTCTCCTTCCATATAAGGTCATGATCAAACTCTACCCATGGATCTACTTCTGAAATGTTAATTAGTTTAATTTTCAAAGGAATCAACAGTGAGGTTTTTTTGGGGTTTTTTGGTTTTTTTAAAGTACATTAGAAGCAGGAAGCCTGCTAAAAAACCTGTGGGTCCCCTAGCTGATTGAGATATAAAAGAAGCAATCAAGGACGATAAAGCCATTGCGGAGAAACTAAATGATTTCTTTGCTTCAGTCTTCACGGCTGAGGACGTTAGGGAGATTCCCAAATCTGCACTGTCCTTTGTGGGTGATGAATCGAAGGAACAGTCCCAGATTGAAGTGTCATTAGAGGAGGTTTTGGAACAAATAGAAAAACTTAATGTCAACAGATCTCCGGGACCAGATGGCATTCGTCCAAGGGTTCTAAAAGAACTCAAATGGGAAATTGCTGAACTATTATCTGTGGTTTGTAACCTGTCCTTTAAATCGGCTTCCGTACCTAATGACTGGAAGGTAGCTAACGTGACACCAATATTTAAAAAGGGCTCTAGAGGCGATCCTGGCAATTACAGACTGGTAAGTCTATCTTCAGTACCGGGCAAATTAGTCAAAACAATAGTAAAGAATAAAATTGTGAGGCACGTAGAAGAACATAATTTGTTGGGCAAAAGTCAACATGGTTTCTGTAAAGGGAAATCATGTCTTACTAATCTATTAGAGTTCTTTGAAGGGGTTAACAAACATGCAGACAAGGGGGATCCAGTAGATATAGTATACTTAGATTTTCAGAAAGCCTTGACAAGGTCCCTCACCAAAGGCTCTTGTGTAAATTACATGGCCATGGGATAAGAGGGAAGGTCCTTTCTTGGATTAAGAACTGGTTAAAAGACAGGAAACAAAGGGTAGGAATAAATGGTAAATTTTCACAATGGAGAGGGGTAACTAGTGGTGTCCCCCAAAGGTCAGTCCTGGGACCAATCCTGTTCAACTTATTCATAAATGATCTGGAGAAAGGGGTAAGCAGTGAGGTGGTAAAGTTTGCGGATGATACCAAACTGTTTAGGATAGTCAAGACAGAAGCAGACTGTGAGGGACTCCAAGAAGATCTCACCAAACTGAGTGATTGGGCAACAAAATGGCAAATGAAATTTAATGTGGATAAGTGTAAAGTAATGCACATCGGGAAAAATAACCCCAACTATACGTACAGTATGATGGGGGCTAATTTGGCTATGACAAATCAGGAAAGAGATTTTGGAGTTATCGTCGATAGTTCCCTGAAATCTTCCACACAGTGTGCAGCGGCGGTCAAAAAGGCAAATAGGATGCTAGGAATTATTAAGAAAGGGATAGAAAATAAGACACAGAATATCTTACTGCCCCTGTATAAAACTATGGTACGCCCACATCTTGAATACTGTGTACAGATGTGGTCTCCTCACCTCAAAAAAGATATTTTGGCCTTGGAAAGGGTTCAGAAAAGGGCAACTAAAATGATTAGGGGTTTGGAACGGGTCCCATATGAGTAGAGGTTAAAGCGACTGGGACTTTTCAGTTTAGAAAAGAGGAAACTGAGGGGGGATATGATAGAGGTATATAAAATCATGAGTGGTATGGAGAGGGCAAATAAAGAGAAGTTATTTATTCGTTCCCATAATAGAAGAACTAGAGGACACCAAATGAAGTTAATGGGTAGCAGGTTTAAAACTAATAAAAGAACGTTCTTCTTCACACAGCGTGTAGTCAACCTGTGGAACTCCTTGCCAGAGGAGGCTGTGAAGGCTAGGACTATAACAGAGTTTAAAGAGAAGCTAGATAATTTCATGGACGTTAGGTCCATAAAAGGCTATTAGCCAGGAGATAGAAATGGTGTCCCTGGCCTCTGTTTGTCAGAGGCTGGAGAAGGATGGCAGGAGACAAATCGCTTGATCGTTGTCTTCGGTCCACCCTCTCTGGGGCACCTGGTGCTGGCCACTGTCAGCAGACAGGCTACTGGGCTAGATGGACCTTTGGTCTGACCCAGTATGGCCGTTCTTATGTTCTTATGAGGTGACAGTTCTGCACACTCTTACACAGATAGGAGCAGAGGGCCCTTCTAGGTCATCAAGACCAGTCCCCAGCTATGGCAGGCAACCCTATTATATCACAGTCAAACTTATATACAACCTATGTTATATCAAAGTCACACATAAACAACCTAACTTTACAACTGGGAGTAGTCCCTCTGAAATCAAGCCTAGGGCATGAATTACCTTCTGAGAGTATGGCCCCTTCTTCCAAAGCATGGGGTCTTCAGACCAACCTGTTCTCTGGGGTTTGCTTTGTCTGCAGCTGGTTGGATGTCAGAACAGAAAATGACAAAAGGTGACACAATAATTTAATGGATATTAAATTGTTTGGTGTGGGAAATTACAAGAAAAATCAAATAAATATCCTTTGCCACACATAAAAATATAGGCCCCGTAGAGTAATGTTTACCAAACAACTTAAACCCTTTAAAAAAACCAGACCACATTAGACAATGTAGCAGTCTATAAGTTTAAAGTCCATGATGGAGTCCTGCCGGGGATGACAAAGACCAATGATTTTTATAATGAAAAGCCCCTGAAAGTTCATGCTTTTGTAACAGAAGTAATATCTATGACAAACATACTGCCTGATCAGAGGAGATTCATGTCTCTGAGAGGAGGACTGAATCAGATATGTGCTCCATCTAGACTAGTATTTGGCTTCTACAGTAGCCAGTACCCTATGTAAGGTGTAAGAACCCCAGAAGTTGGGAGATGTTGGATAATCTGTCCCCCACATTAGGTTTCATATATAAACAGATCTCATTGATATATGTATAGAGAGAACTTTACTGTGCCTGTTTACTGCCCTGTACAATCTTTAATCAATATCACCCCCAGTGAGATAAGTATGACTACTTCCATTTTACAGGTGAGGAAACTGAAGCACCAAGAAGTGCCCAAACTCACACAATAAGTCAGTAGTAGAGCTGGCTCTAGAAGGCATATTTCCCCAACTGCTGGTCCAGCCTACTCTATTAGGGCACATCTACACAGCAAGGCAAACGTTGAATTAAGATACGCAACTTCAGCTACGACAATTGCATAGCTGAAGTCGAAATAGCTTAATTCGGCTTCTGGCGCAGTCTGCTCAGCAGGAAGTCGAAGGAAGAACACTCTTCCTTCAACTTCCCACACTCCTCATGAAATGAGGATTACGGGAGTCAGAGTAAGAAGTCCTCCAGCTCAACATTATTTTCAAATAATGGCTAGCTGTCTAGATGCACTTTTTTTATTTTGAAATAATGTCAATTATTCTGAAATAATGGTGCTTTGTCGACGTGCCCTTAGACCCCACTGTCCATCTGGCCTCTTGCCTGAGCCCTCCCAGAGGACTGCAAAGCAGTTTGGATGCCTGACATTCTGACTGCTCATCTGCTCTCATCCGTCCAGACCATGGTGCCACAGTGAATGGTTTGCCCCAGAATTATCATCTTTATCATGTATTATCTAATGCTGGATACATTACCATGCAAACAGTTGGAGTGAGCCAGTTCAGGGAGTGAAAAGCAAACAGACTTTGGCAGAATTATTTTGAGCCTCTTTTTGTGTGTTGCAGAGGACTCTCTCGATATGTTTTTTACATGTCGTTCAGCTAAGTCATATGCTACTCTCTCCCTCAACCAAATCCATACATATTAAAGGGTAGAATGCAGCATAAGTACATAACGCCTTTAAATTAAAGCATTCCAGTAATTAAAATGGCAGTGTTGTCTTCATGTCATCATTGTCAAGTCCAAGTCGAGTCTCAAGTCACTAGAGTTCAAGTCTCAAGTCGAGTCTTGAGTCCCTGAAGTCACTTTTGAGTCAAGTCCCAAGTTAAGTCTCAAGTCTTAATTTTAAAAATGTCAAGTCACTTTTGTACAAACCATCAATATCGGCATTTTCAGACAATTTTTTCACCAAGTCGATTTAACAAAATTAGCAAGTCTCGAGTCAAGTCTCAAGTCACAAACAATGAACCCGAGTCGAGTCTCAAGTCGAGTCACCTAAGCGACTTAAGTCGGACTCGAGTTCAAGTCATGGGACTCGAGTCAACAAATCTGTAAAATGGAATAGTCCCAGAATAGAGAGAACATGAGACTTCCCCCCAGAATTACACAGATCAGAATGGCCAGCCATTTGAGTATTCCAACTGGCCAATCATTCCATATCTGCAGGAATGAGGAGGATGTTGGGATTTTGCAAACATAACATGATTGAGTCATGAAAATAAATATCTGAAATTCAATCATAAACCAGAACAAAATGTTTTATCCCTCTTAATTACTTAAATCATATTTGCAAAATCGTATTTCTTTTTAAAAAATTAAGGGTAAAGACAAACTTAACCCATATGACTGGCACCTCAATTGGCACTATGGCATTATGGTAATAAGGGTCTTAAGTCATTCACCGAAACACTGTCTATGGAAGCAGCAGTTATACACTGAGCCCTATGGATGCACTTCTTAAACTGACCTGAAGAGCTGTTGGACCAATAAAAGCTCACCCCTCATTCACCCATCTTGTCTCTGTAGCATCCTGAGACCAACAAGGCTACAATAATACTGCATCATCCTTAAACTGTGTCTTTGGTGATGTTTTTAGCTTACAACCCTTACTCATGTGAATAAAGGCTGTAAGATCAGACCCACTGGTTCATAGAAAGTACAGGAATATTTTTACAAAATTTTCTGCTTATTTGTGTTTCATGTTTGCTCCCTTGAAAAATGTGAGGTTGTGTGACATTTCAGGAGAAAGGCATTCTGCAGGCAAAAAGTGGTTTCAGAGTTTGTTGTAAATATTTCACATGCCCCGAGATCTCTCTTCTAGGGCTTGGGTTTAGTGATTATAAAGAGCTTTCGCTAGCAAGGCTGCTGGGCAGCCTGGTCATTCTGTCTCCAAGACTAACACAGCCAGTGCTGCCTAGCAATGGTGTTGGGACAATTTGCACAGTAGAGGTGATGAAAGTCTTTGAACCAAACCATAAACCCTGTATATAATGGAAACCACTTCAAGCAGCACCCCCTTTCCAGCACCTGCTACCCAGGGCCCAGCTAACTGGGCTTCCTTATGTCCTGGAATAAACAAGAATGGAATGGACTGTTGTCTGTCAAGAATCATCCCTAACCCTCTGAATCAAATTTCTAAAACAGTAGGCAGGGCTGGACTAAGGGGTGGGCGAGCCGGGCAGCTGCCCGGAGCGCCAACCGATGGGGAGGCACCTGATGGCAGCTGTAAAGGGCGTGCGGCGCCCCTTATAGCTGCCATCAGATGCCGTGTGCCCGGCTCCCAGCGGGCTGCAGTGGCCATCTAGGGTGGGGGCCACGTTAACCCCCGTAGTGTCCTTCCCCCCGCGGCTGCAGGGCCCTGCACGGCCAGGCGCAGCCCGCCCGGGCGGCCCTAGGCTGCGTGCCAGCGGCAGTGGCCGGGCAGTGCATGCGCCGTGCACCCGCCCGCGCGCCCCAGGGGCAGACCCGGAGGCGGGCCTGTGCGTCCCTGGGGCAGGCTCACACATGCTCCATGCGCCCGGGGGCGGGCCCATGCATACACCATGTGGCCGGGGCGGCGCTGCCCACCCAGGGCCCGGGGCGCAAACATGGCTCAGGCCAGCCCTGGTTCTGCAGAAAAGGACCTGGGGGTTACAGTGGATGAGAAGCTGGATATGAGTCAACAGTGTGCCCTTGTAGCCAAGAAGGCTAATGGCATATTAGGTTGCATTAAGAGGAGCATTGCCAGCAGATCCAGAGATACGATTATTCTCCTTTATTCAGCTCTGGTGAGGCCACATCTGGAGTATTGTGTCCAGTTCTGGGCCCCCCACTACAAAAAGGATGTGGACGCACTGGAGAGGGTCCAGGGGAGAGCAACCAAAATGATTAGGGGGCTGGAGCATATGATCTATGAGGAGAGGCTGAGGGCAGGGCTGGACTAAGGGCTGGGCTAGCCGGGCAGCTGCCCAGGGACCCAACCTATGGGGAGCGCCTGATGGCAGCTGTAAGGGGTGCGCAGCGTCCCTTATAGCTGCCATCAGGCGCCATCCGCCCGGCTCCCGCAGTGCCGGCCCCTCCCATCCCAGCGGCGCCGGCCAGCAGCACCCTTCCCCCCACGGCCGCGGGGCCCTGCACGGCCAGGCGCGGCCCGTCCCGGGCTACGCGCCAGCAGCGGTGGCCGGGCCAGGTTGGGCAGCGCATGCGCCTGGGCCCGGGGCGCCAAAATGGCTCAGGCCGGCCTTGACACTAGGGCACCTTGTGGCTACATCTGAGGATCAGCTCTCACCTCACCTCACCCCCACTCCCTTTGTGCTCACATCATAGTTTCTCTCTGAACTTGAGGTGCTGTCTCTTCATGACTTTGCCCTCCAGCCAGGTTATTATAGTTCTGCCCTTCTGGGGTATCAAAGTTCCACTGGACAAACTTCGTCTGTGGTTTCAGAGGCTACGTCTACATTGCTCTTTCTTGCGCAAGAACATATGCAAATGAGGCATGATGATGAATATTGCCACACCTCATTTGCATACTTAATGAGCCACCATTTTTGCACAAGGGGCCTTTGCCCAAGAAGGAGCAGTCTATACTGCTCCTTCTTGCGCAAGAGCCGTTCTGCCTAGGATTTTGCATATGTTCTTCTACAAGAAAGCGCAATGCAGACATAGTCAGACAGTCTTCTGATCCATGCTGAAGTCTGGGACACTTTCCCAGGGGCCAGCAGTAGAACTTAGGCCCATTCACTACTCCAAGGTTTCATCCCAGAGACCCTATTACCAGCAACCACAATCTGCTCAAGCTCTGACCTGATTGGTTTGCCCCTAAGTGCTCTCCTCTATTTTCCAGCCAACCTCTGGCTTTACTCCTGGAGCTTCATCTACCTCCTGTGGCTACTTTACCCCTCTCAGCTTCCTGCCAGAGTCTGTAATCCAAGGCAGGATACCATAGCTTACTCTCCCCCTAGAATTCCTTGCCCCCCCTAAGTAACTTCATTCCTCTCTAAGGAGTGACTACAGAACATCATCCCGAAGACCTTTTCCCCTAGCACCAACTCCTCCTCCAGATGGGTTTCATCAGCCATTAAGCCCTGGCTTTCCTCTAGTAGCAGCCTGTATGGTTAATTAGCCTATTTTATTTGTTTGGGCCTTGCGGGCATCCTATCACCCCTCTTAGAAGTTAAAAGGGTACTATCACTGAGTGACTCAGGCCTAGAGCTTCACAGGTAATTGGGTATTTAACCCAGGAGGTGCACCCGCATATCATCACTCACCTTTTGAGTGTGGGCATTGAGTGACCTAAGCACACCCTGCTGTGTATCACTGTTTACCTCTAAAATACATTCATGGTAACAAGACTGAAATGAGTTAAATACACGTAACAGAGTCAGGGTTAATGCCTCCAGGAAAATAGTCCCTCTGTCCCTGAGAGAACCCAGGGATGGACTGGAGGAGATAATCAGCTGCAGCTGTTTAACAATCCTCTTGTCCTTCTCTTGCTAATCCATCCCCTGCAGTCCTCCCTCAGATAGTTGGAGAAGTGGCTTCAGTTCTTCCTACAGTGCCTTCCCCTGCCCCTCGGCACTGTACTTCCCCAGATGATGGGTGAGTGCTTACAGGAGTTGTTGAACACAGTGTGAGCAGTTGAGGTGAGAAAAGGCAAAGGAAGAGCTGATGAAAGACAAACCCTCCTGAGTTAAGTTTGGCCATGGCAGAGTGATCTGGTTGGCATAGAGCAGGGGTGGGGAACCCCAGGCCTGTGGGCCAGATGTGGTTCTCACCTTGCCTCCATCCAGCACCTGAGGGTCAGGGCTCCCCTCCCAGCATTGGGAAGCTGGGACTGGCTCTTTCCAGGCCCCCCCCCCCAGTCATCCTGGGGGGCTGGAACACACATAAATCTACTAACCTGGGCACCACTAGGCTCTGGTGTGCAAGGGGAATATGGAGAGTGTCCTCTTCTCAGTAAGGGGCCATGGCAGTGAGGGAGGGTTTTTTGCTTCTCACTTGTGTGCAGCTCCCCGACTGATTTTTCTATGGATCAGCAGCCCCCGACCCAAAAAAGGTTCCCCGCCCCTGGCATACAGGCTTTTCCATGGGTGCCAAAAATTTTCTCCAAATCAGATGAATGCCATTTTACAGAGCACTATAATCAACATCCTCTTCTGTGGGATGGCTGATTACACCTTCCAGCACCCTTGAGAACTAATCATCCTCTCCAGTGGGCTTCCTGGATTTGGATGCACACAGCCAGCAGGCTAACTGGGCTTCAGCTGTGTTCCCATTTCCAAGAAAATGGCAACATCCTCCCTGTTTAGGGTACAGTGCAGCAGACTATGTGCAATGTCTCTGGGGCTTACGCCAACCTTTCTCGCTTCTTCAGATATGGTCTAATGCAGGGAGTTTTGCTTCTCCAAGCTATAGCATTAAAATAAAGGAATGGAGCCAGAGAAAGGGCTTGAAAACAAAATAAATCTCCGGGTACTAATAGCTCTTCACAAGATGAGTGCAGCGGCATGACACTGACTGCGTATGTCAGCGAGGGGGTCAGGCCTTGCAACTCCCCTATCACAACTGCTTAGTGTAATAACGGGGTTTTCCAGCTCTCACAACTGGCCCTCTGCCATCTACAGATGATCAAGGCAGCATTTCATAACACGACCCAGGCTTTGAGTTCTACCATGCTTCAGACTGTAGGTGCTGGATAGGCCCCTTACAGAACACAGGCCTTCCTGGCTGTGTTGTTTACACAATAGAAACTGTTGCAGCAGTACATGGAGTGGGCCCCAAAATGGACCCAGCACAGTGCTGACCTCCAAACACCCTGGCTATGTCTACACTGGCAGCTTCTTCTGCAAGAACTCTTTTGCAGAAGAGTTCTTGTGCAAAAACTCTTCCACAAGAGAGCATCTACACTGCCATGTGCTTTTGCACAAGAGCATCCATGGCAGTGTAGATGCTCTCTTCCGCAAAAAAGCTCTGATGGCCATTTTAACCATAGGGGCTTCTTGTGCAAGAAATTTATGTTGCCTGTCTACACTGCCCTCTTGTGGAAGAACTCCTGCACAAGAGGGCTTATTGCTTGTGGGGAGAGGAATAACTCTTCTGGAAGAAGCCCTGTTTTACAACGCTATACTGTAAATTTACTTCTGGAAGAACGCTCGTGCAGTGTAGACAGCTGGCAAGTTTTTGTGGAAGAACAGCTGTTCTTCCGCAAGAAGCTGCCAGTGTAGACGTAGCCCCCTCTGACAGGTGAGGTGATGAAGGTCTCAAAATAAACCCCCAAGAACCAGTCACTGAGGACAGGGCCGGATTTAGGAAGTGCGGGGCCCAATTCGAACAATTTCAACGGGGCCCTGCAGCAATTTTGGTTAAGCAAAAAAAAAAAAAGGCACACAAAAGTTTCAACAGGGGGCCCAAGAATTTTTTTTGCTTGAGAAAAAAAAAAAGGCACAAAATCCCCCACCAACACACACACACACACGGAAAACCCTGTACTAAACTCACACCTCCTGCGGCGCGGGCAGCTGACACACTCTTCCTCTGGAGCCAGCAGGGGTAGCAGATTTGTATAATTTTTGGTGGTGCCCTATTAGCCACATCCCCTGACCCCCGTTAACCACACCTCAACCCCCATTAGCCACACTCCCTGACCCCCATTAGCCACGCCTCTGGAGGTAACATGCTCGGGGCAAGATGGACACATGACCAGAAGTAAAAGGTGTCATGTCACCCCTCTCGAAGGATTTTTCCCACCATCTTCCTACCAACAGGGATTAGTTTGGCTCTCACCAAACCCCCCTCATGCAACCATCCTGCAATTGCATTAACCCAATGTGTGTGACATGAACTCGGGGGCAGAGAGGCTGGGGGAAGTGTTCCCTCTAAGGCTATGTCTGCACTCACAGCTTCTTGCGCAAGTACAGCCGTTCTTGCACAAGAACCCACAGAGCAGCCACACTGCCCACCTGCTCTTGTGCAAGGAAATTTACAGCACGGTGTGGTAAGAGAGGGCGTCTTGAGCAAGAGCTACGCTCTTTTCTAACAGGTGTAAGCTCTCTTGTGCAAAAGGGCAGTGTGGATGCTCGGCAGGGATTTCTTGCGCAAGAAAGCCCTATGGCTAAAATGGCCATCGGAGCTTTCTTGAGCAAGAGAGCGTCCACACTGCCATGGGCACTCTTGCGCAAAAGCACAGCTCGCACATGGCAGTGTGGACGTTTTCTTGCGCAAGACTTCTTGCACAAGAACCCTTGCCCAAGATGTTCTTGCGCAAGAAACCGCCAGTGTAGACATAGCCTAAGAGTTTCCTCCCATGAGCAGAATGAATTTTGTGTTGTGCACCAGTACTGAGTTCATGTGGCTTGTTTGGATGTGCCACTGTGGCACCCAAGTTATTAATAAATATTTTATAAACCTTTACCTTTTCTCTCTGCTGCCATGTCTCCTCCCCTTGCTCCATCAGCTCCCCTGGTGCCTGCTGCCCCCCAGCTCCTCACTCTCCTCTGCTGTCCTGACTCCTGCCCTTCTCACTGCCCTCAGCCCTCCTGAGACCTGCTGCCCTCCACCAGCCCTTCTCTGCCCCCTGTGCCCACTCCTCCAGTAGCCCCACTCTGATCATGTGAGCTACTCCTCCTCATCCCCTCTTCTAACACCTCCCTCTCACACCTGCCCTACCTCTCTCCTCTGATGCTGGTCCCTCCCCTGCAGGTGTCTGCCCTTCTGCTTCACCCCAGAATCCCCTGGCACCTGCACCTGCCCTTAGCCCTGCACCCTCCTGGTGCCTCCCCCTTCCCTCACAGCCCCTGCCCCCTTTGCCCTCTTTTTCCCTGATGCCCACCCCCTCACCACTCTCTGCCCCCGTTCCCCTCCTGCCCCTCTGTGCCCTCACACATGACTTGCTCCATCCCCACCTTTCTCATGCCCACCCCTTCTTTCAAGCCTTCTCCCAGCACCTCCCCCTCCCCCCTCTAGCCCTCAATGCCCTTCCCCTCTCCTCTCCTCTCCTCTCCCAGCATCACCCTGTCCCCCTCTCCTACTGACACCTCCCCTCCTGCCCTTTTCCTCATTGTCTGCACTTGGCTCCCTGGCATTTGTCTCTCCTCCACGCTGTCCTTTGGTGCCTTCCCTTTCTTCCCCCTCCCCCTCTGCACAAGCCCTTTCCTCTCCCACCCCTTCCTCCCTCTCCCCCCTCCCCTCCACACAAGCCCCTTCCTCTCCCAACCCTTCCCCCCACCCCCTCCCCCTCTGCACAAGCTCCTTCCTCGCCCACCCCTTCCCCCTCCCCCTCCACACAAGCCCCTTCCTCTCCTACCCCTTCCCCCCACCCCCTCCCCCTCCACACAAGCCCCTTCCTCCCCCACCCCTTCCCCCTCCGCACAAGCCCCTTCCTCTCCCGCCCCTCCCCCCTTCCCCCTCCACATAAGCCCCTTCCTCTCCCACCCCTTCCCCTCCCCCTCCCCCTCCGCACAAGCCCCTTCCTCTCCCGCCCCCTCCCCCTGCGCACAAGCTCCTTCCTCTCCCACCCCTTCCCCCTAGTTTTCCCCCTCCCCTACCTTCTGCCTTCCACTTTGCGGGGCCGGAGTCTACGCTCGGGCCCCGGACTCCGAACCCGGAGCTAGGCTGAGCGGCGCAACACAGCGCCAAGCAGTTTTAAAGTCCCGGGCCATGACGTCACGTCACACCCAGGCGTATCCCCACTCACCTGGGAATGCTGCGCATGGCGGCAGCAGCAGCCGGCAGCGTGCACCGGCGAAGGGGAGCCGCACTGAGAGCTGTGCATGGCAGGGATGGGATGGGGCCGGGGGACGCTCTGGGCCCGGGGTGGGAGGACGCGTGGGGGGGGGCCGGCAGGTGGGATCCGGGGACCGCTCCAGGCAGAGCCGGGGGAGAGACCCAGCTCCAAATATTGCTGGAGCAGGGCCCCCAGCGCTGAATATTAACTCGCCGCCCATGGCACCCGGCACACTTCTGGGTTCAGGGCGTGGGGCCCCTTTAGGCGCGGGGCCCAATTCGGGTGAATCGGGCGAATCGGCCTAAGGCTGGCCCTGACTGAGGACACTTTGGGGAGGGGAGAGGCCTGTCATCTGGGTGGGACCAGACTGCAAGTGGCGGGTTCCTGTTTCCCTATCTCTGCTGACAAAGGAGTTCAGCGATTCTTCCTCGGTGAGGACTTCAGCTGTGTCCTCTTCTCTCCTTCCTGGGCTAGGTCTAGTGAGGACATCCCAGAGAGGGGGGTGTATCTGTACCAACCAACTCACATTGTATTAATGTATTATATATTATAATACATGTTATATTAATATAACGTACGTTGGTAGATACTGATAGAGATACACTCTATGGTCTACCACAGACTGGGCCCCACTTTTATCAGCCTGAGTGGTGCCAGCACTTGGCAGTAGTGCTACTGGTGTGACCCAGCTGCCCTAGAGAGGCTGGTGCCCCATGGAATCAAGGCTGCCTCTGTTCTCCAGTGGTAGGACCTGCAGGGCATGGCTTCCCTTCCCACAGTCACTGTAGCACCCCTGGCTGGAGAGGGGCAGAGTCCAAAATAAGACACTGAAGAAACCTGTTATAATGCTCCAAAACTCCGTGGCTGATTGCTAGATAAAGGGACAGTGTGCAGGCAAACAGGACACCTTGTGACTTTACATGGGAGAGGATTTGAATATAGCACTGAGCTTTGCAGCCCAGATCCATACACACAGAGACATTGCAACATGCCATCTGAGTCAGGAGCAAGAGGCAATGTGACGGGCACTTATCAGATCTGAAAACAGGGAGCTTTAGGTTGCAACTGCAGGTTGGCTCTGCTGACTGTAAAGGGCCTTGTCCCAGAAAAGCTGGAGAGAGGGAACGGAATTATGCTGCACTAGGAAGCAGGAAAACACCATGGGGTTGGGATGCATTGGTATCTGACATTGCTGTCTCACAGTGCCAGAAGGTGATCTCACAGACAGTGGTTTTTACCTTTTACTCAGCGATTAGAAGGGGGAGTCCATACCAGGGATGCTGCTAAAAGCAATGGGCCCCTCCGGTTTCACTTTATTTTAACCCCTGTCGCCTTCTCCCTGCAGCCTCCTTATACATCATGGCTGAGCAAGGGTCTGTCCTATGTGCATTCCAGACAGGAACATATTTTTGCTTCTCTGTTAGCCTGGTATAGCCAGCCCAGTCTATATGCTTCTACTGCAGCCCCACATCCCAGGGTCAGGAATAGATTAGGCTGCTCTGACTTACGAGCATCTGTCTGCCCTCAGCCCCAAGTGTCCAGCCAAACACAGAGGCAACCCAGACACAGGCCCTGCCCAGAAGGCTAGGCAAGCAGATGATTTTGAGCAGGTTCCCCTGCCATTAGCTGAGATCTAGCCAGGACACACACATGCCAATATAGGAATGGGGGAAGGGTCTCAATCTTTAACTCACCTCAGTTCCTGGAAAGAATCCTCAACAATCCATTTCAAAGCACTTGGAAGAGGGGAAAGTGATCAGGAATAGTCAACGTGGATTCACCAAGGGCAAGTCGTGCCTGGCCAACCTGCTTGTCTTCTATGATGAGGTAACTAACTCTGTGGACATGGGGAAGGTGGTGGATGTGACATATCTTACCTTTAGCAAAGCTTCTGATACAGTCTCCCACAATATTCTTGCTATCAAGTTAAGGAAATATGGATTGAATAAATGAACTGTAAGGTGGCTGGAAAGCTGGCTAGATTGTCGGGCTCAATGGGGAGTGATCGACAGCTCAATGTTTGGTTGGCAGTCAGTTTCAAGTGGAGTGCCCCAAGGGTTGATTCTAGGGCCGGTTTTGTTCACCAGCTTTATTAATGACCTGGATGAGGGGATGGATTGCAGCCTCAGCAAGTTCGCAGATGACACTAAATTAGGGGGAGAGGTAGATACGTTGGAGGGGAGGGATAGGGTCCAGTGTGACCTCGACAAATTGGAGGATTGGGCCAAAAGAAATCTGATGAGGTTCAACAAGGACAAGTGCAGAATCCTGCACTTGGGCTGGAAGAATCCCAAGCACTGTTAGGGTGCATCTATGCAGCACCTTTACCTCAAAATAAGCTACACAATTTACGCTATGCAAATTGCATAGTTTATTTTGAGGTTATTTCAAAATAAAGCGCTATTGCAACAAGTCCCTTAACCATCATGGAACGAGGGTTACAGGAATGCCAGAACAGCGTGCCTGTTTTTTCCAAATTATATTTTGAAATAATGGGCACATTTAAAGACGTGGAATTGCTATTTCGGGATACTTCCGGTATCCTGAAATAGCCCTGCTCTCTAGACGTAGCCTTATAGGCTAGGGATCGACTGGCTAAGCAGAGTTCAGCAGAAAAGGACCTGGGGATTACAGGGAATGAGAAGCTGGATATGAGTCAACAGTGTGCCCTTGTAGCCAAGAAGGCTAATGACATATTAGGGTGCATTAGGAGGAGTATTGCCAGCAGATCTAGAGAAGTGATTATTCCCCTTTATTCGGCATTGGTGAGGCCACATCTGGAGTATTGTGTCCAATTCTAGGCCCCCCATTACAGAAAGGATGAGCACGCATTGGAGAAAGTCCAGTGGAGGGCAACCAAAATGATTAGGGGGCTGGAGCACATGACCGAGGAGGAGAGTCTGAGGGATTTGGGCTTGTTTAGTCTGCAGAACAGAAGAGTGAGGGAGGATTTCATAGCAGCCTTTAACTACCTGAAGGAGGGTTCCAAAGAGGATAGAGTGAGGCTGTTCTCAGTGATGACAGATGTCCGAATGAGGAGCAATGGTCTCAAGTTGTAGTGGGATAAGTCTAGGTTGGATATTAGGAAAAACTATTTCCCTAGGAGGGTGGTGAAGCACTGGAATGGGTTACCTAGGGAGGTGGTGGAAACTCCATCCCTAGAGGTTTTAAAAATCCCAGCTTGACAAAGCCCTGGCTGGGATGATTTAGTTGGGGTAGGTCCTGCTTTGGGCAGGGGGTTGATCTTCTGAGGTCTCTTACGGCCCTATGATTCTAATCCCTGGTTTGCGCCACTGTGCCTGCTTGGTGCTACCCCAGGATGCCCCAGATAGCCAAATTAGCCACAGCACCCACAAGGCAGCTGGAACAGAGGCTAGAATCTGGCTTCTTGTGCACAGACATATTATTCTTTGGCTACACTGCTCACTGCCTCCCGCATGTATTCACACAAGCCATGACTACACCAGGATGTCCCTGGAAGGTCCTGAGAAAACAGTCGCAGGTCTCTGCTGCATGTGTGGTTTGTGGAAATTTCCTTCTTCTTAGTGTGTAATACGGATAATGGTGCTCACCTTTAGCTTCTACATTCCATAATCCCAATAGCAATTCATTACCCTATCTATGTCTCCACCCCAGCCTGTTATGCCTTCATTAAATGTGTCTCATCTCACTGTGTTAACAATGACATTGTCCTGAACAAGTGAGGAGAAGAGTCACTCTGAGCCATCTTCAAACATCAGCTTCTTGTCTGGCCAGATTTCCTGTTCATTTTTTTTCCTTCTTAGACACATTTAATGAATTTCAATGCTGCTGAATGATGCAGCATTGACAGCCCTGGCGAGTGAAGCCCAGAAGTAGAGACAGACCCAATCTGAAAACCAGGCACCTTCCCTTTTTGGGAAAGTTTGGATACTGATTAAAGTTTTGCAATTGGTCCCATCTCCAAGAAAACCAAGCCTCAAGTCTTAGTCCCCCTGAACTGTGAGTAGCAATCTACACTGCCAACACCGACCAGAAGAGACCACTGCTAAGGCTGACACAGCAGGTCTGTCTCCATGTGTCACCATCTGAGTAGATGGTCTCCAATAGCTAATTATGTCTGCTCATTAGAGAGGTTGGTTAACTATCCACTAGAAACCATCTGCTCATTCCAGAATGGCAGCTCTTCTGCTCGTTTGTTACAAAGCTGGGTTGGATTGAAACAAGCAAACTGGAGATGAAAGTCTCCATCAGCATGCCCCTGCCAATGCTCCAAGCCATCCAGTTCTTGCTTTCCTCTGCGTGCGTGACAGACAGTGCTGGCTATCAAACCAGAATACTGTTCAGCCCCTCCCCCCCATACTTACACACACACACACACACACACACACACACTTTCCTGCAGGATGACAGAGTGACAGCACCATGTCATCTGCATCCTCATGCCACTGCCACCCACCTTCATCCTCAGCCACTTGCTGTGACAGCCTCAGCACCGTCCCCTCCAGGCATAGACTCATAGACTTTAAGGTCAGAAGGGACCATTATGATCATCTAGTCTGACCCCCTACACAATGCAGGCCATAGAATCTCACCCACCCTCTCCTAGAATAATCTTCTCACCTATATCTCAGATACTGAAGTCCTCAAATGGTTTAAGGACCCCAAGATGCAGAGAATCCTCCAGCAAGTGATCCATGCCCCATGCTACAGAGGAAGGCAAAAAACCTCCAGGGCCTCTGCCAATCTACCGTGGAGGAAAATTCCTTTCCGACCCCCAAATATGGCAATCAGCTGAACCCTGAGCATGTGGGCAAGACTCACCAGCTAGACAACCAGGACCAATCCCAACTAGATCAACCCAGTCAGGGCTTTGTCAAGCCGAGACTTCAATACCTCTAGGGATGGAGACTCCACTACTTCCCTAGGTAACCCATTCCAGTGTTTCACCACTCTCCTAGTGAAATAGTTTTTCCTAATATCCAACCTGGACCTCTCCCACCACAACTTAAGACCATTGCTCCTTGTTCTGCCATCCGTCACTACTGATAACAGCCTTTCTCCATTGTCTTTGGAACCTCCCTTCAGGAAGTTGAAGGCTGCTATCAAATCCCCCCTCACTCTTCGCTTCTGCAGACTAAACAGACCCAATTCCCTCAGCCTCTCCTCATAGGTCGTATGCTCCAGCCCCCTAATCATTTTGGTTGCCCTCCGCTGAACCCTCTCCAATGCGTCCACATCCTTTTTGTAGTGGGGGGCCCAGAACTGGACACAATACTCCAGATGTGGCCTCACCAGAGCCGAATAAAGGGGAATAATCACATCTCTGGATCTGCTGGCAATGCTCCTCTTAATGCAACCTAATATGCCATTAGCCTTCTTGGCTACAAGGGCACACTGTTGACTCATATCCAGTTTCTCATCCACTGTAACCCCCAGGTCCTTTTCTGCAGAACTACTACTTAGCTGGTTGGTCCCCAGCCTGTAACAATGCTTGGGATTCTTCCGTCCCAAGTGCAGGACTCTACACTTGTCCTTGTTGAACCTCATCAGATTTCTTGTGGCCCAATCCTCCAATTTGTCTAAGTCACTCTGGACTCTATCCCTGCCCTCCAGCGTATCTACCTCTCCCCCTAGCTTAGTGTCATCTGCAAACTTGCTGAGGGTGCAATCCATCCCCTCATCCAGATCATTAATAAAGATATTGAACAAAACCGGTCCCAGAACCGAACCTTGGGGCACTCTGCTAGAAACCGACCGCCATCCTGACATCGATCCATTGATCACTACCCGGTGGGCCCGGCCTTCTAGCCACCTTTCTATCCATCTTACCATCCATTTATCCAATCCACATTCCCTTAACTTGCTGGCAAGAATATTGTGGGAGACCGTATCAAAAGCCTTGCTAAAGTCAAGGTATATCACATCCACTTACTTCCCATGTCCACAGAGCCAGTTACCTCATCATAGAAGCTAATCAGATTGGTCAGGCATGACTTGCCCTTTGTGAATCCATGCTGACTATTCCTAATCACTTTCCTCTCCTCCAAGTGCCTCAAAATGGATTCCTTAAGGATCCCTTCCATGATTTTTCCAGGAACTGAGGTAAGACTAACCGGCCTGTAGTTCCCTGGATCGTCCTTCTTCCCTTTTTTGAAGATGGGCACGACATTTGCCTTTTTCCAATCATCCGGGATCTTTCCCAATCTCTACAACTTTTCAAAGATAATGGCCAAAGGCTCCTCAATGACATTTGCCAACTCCCTCAGTACCCTCGGATGCATTAAGTCCGGACCCATGGATTTGTGTACATTTAGCTTTTCTAAATAGTTCCTAACCTGTTCTTTACCCACTTTACCAAGGCATGGGCTGCTCCAGCTCCAGCTCCCACTGCATGCCCCAGAGGGCTGCACCGCCAGGGAGGAGCTGCTAGGGCTGGGTCCCCTCCACCATCTGAGCCTGACCCCCCCCCTCCAGGCCATGCCCTGTCCCCTCTGCCATTGAAGCCCAACCCCTCCCCCAGGACACCCCACGTCCGCTCTGCCATCTGAGCTCGACCGCCCCAACTCCTGGGCTGCCCCACATCCCTTCCGTCACCCAAGCCTGAACCCCCGCTCTCCCCAGCTGAGCCACATCCCTTCCACCATGTTAGCCTGATGCCCCCCAGTCCCCAGGCAGCGCCATGTCCCCTCCGCCACCTGAGCCTGACACCCGCACCCCCGAAGCCACACCGCATCCCCTCCGCCATTTGAGCCTGACGCCCCCAAGCTCCCTCAGCCCTCCTGCTGAGACCCCGCATTCCCAGCCCATTCCTGCCCCCTCCCCGCGGGTCAGACACCTCCCCCCCATAGAGAGGGGGGGGTTAACGAGCCTAGCAAGCAGGGCGTGCAGCCCCCTAGTTGTAGTTAATTTTAATTAGTTAGTGCTTAGCGGAATGTGTGTTGGTATTCCATCTGGTTACACCTGCCCAGACTAGTCCCTTCTATCTACCTGATTAATGTTACAAGCATGATTCCAGTCTCTGTCGCACCCGTGTAAATCGGGAGTAATTCCATTGTACCAAGAGAGGCAAAACTGGCAGTGCTTGCCAATGTTGTAGGATGGTTATTAGAAGTGCCTGATGCCCTGTGAAACGCTACTCACGTAATTCATAGGCAATCTCCATGTCTCACAGGCTATTATAGTGTCTGTTGTAATATCACTAATCACAATAATCTCTCTCCTGGGTATCACTGATTGTAGGTGTGCTACAGTAGAGTGCCATTCTGAACATACAGGTGTAATCCTGGAGGAATTCCATTTACACTATGAAATGTACTCTGGGTGCATAGTTATGTCAGCTGGGAGCATAATCAGTTCCTAGCACAGACTCACAAAAGCATTAAAGAACTATCACTGATTTCAATGGAAGCTAGAAGCCAAAATTCCTATGAGCATCTGGACCCAGTGTCCAAACCTGAGTTTGGTGCCTTATGGTTCTTTACGTTCTCTATTGCACAATGCCTCTAATCACTACAGCACTCGACGGGGTTGAGGATGCAGCTTCCAAGTTTGCTGTAGGGATTTGGGCTGCGGTGGAAGGCAGAAAATCAAGCTCATGCCTAAACCTTAAATATGCTTTCATTTCATTTTGTAGTATTAGTTACATGGACTCAGCTGTGATCATTTTTTCCCATTGGAACACTTGTGTGTTCCACTCAGTATGTTCCAAGCTGATCTAAGGGCCCAATTTCCTTTCCCAATGTATTAACTGGGGCAAAATAGTTTGATTCCACAGCATAGCTTGGACTGTAGTAAACTGGGGGCTGGGCGTAGCTTTAGCTGAATCACACATTGTTGGTGCTTTGGGCAGGTCTCCACTTTAAAACTGCACTGTAGCACTTTTACTGAAGATATTACTATGCTGATGGACAAGCATCTCTCGCCAGCATAGTTAAGCCATCTCCCCAAGAGGGGGTCATGATGTCTACACCAGGAGGGTAGACACAGTGCTGGCTACACCAGGAGCTAGGTTGGTGTAACTGCATTGCTCAGGGGTGTGGATTTTTCACATCTGACTGATAGTTATACTGACAATGTAAGTTTGTAGTGTAGCTCTTTCACTTGGGCAGTGTGGCCAAAGTTGGTAGCAGTGGATGCAGGCCCCATGGGTTGGGGATTGAGGAGGGGGTAGGGAGGAGGCCCCCCCTACTCCACTGGGTCCCAGCCCAGGGCCCTATGAGCAGTGGCACAGTCCACTGCTAGCTCAGCAGGGACTCCCTACGCAATGCACTGAGCTCCTCAGGATACAATTTCCCACCCTGGGCTACTTCCGACCAGTCTCCGCTTCCAGGATATGTCTATACTGGTGGGTTCTTGAGCAAGAACATCTTGGGCAAGAACACGTCCACACTGCCATGTGCTTTTGCGCAAGAGCATCCATGGCAGCGTGGACGCTCTCTTGCACAAGAATGCTCCGATGGCCATTTTAGCCATAGGGGTTTCTTGCGCAAGAAACCCCTGCCACGCGTCCACACTGCCCTCTTACGCAAGAGGGCTTACACCTGTTAGAAAAGCCCTGTCTTCCGATGCCATACTGTAAATCTTCTTGCGCAAGAGAGGGCATGCAGTGTGGACACTCTGCGGGTTCTTGCACAAGAACGGCCATTCTTGCACAAGAACCCACCAGTGTAGACATAGCCCCAGGGTCCTTCATGCAGATCCTCTGCAGTATCACTGGTGTCTTGCTGGCTGGTGTCCAATCCCACTAGTGGTTTGCCTGCAGGAGCTCTGGCAGCATCACCTTCCTCCTCAGCAGCCAGCTCAGAGTGAGCCTCTCTCCAGGCCTTTATACCTGGGCTGCAGTCCGAGCATGCCCAGCAGGGTTGTGGGGGCGGGACTTCCTCAGCTAGGTGAGCCTGGTTAGGCCTTGCTTGCTCAGTGCATGGCTGGTACACTCCATCACAAACTTTAAAAACAAGTAGCCCTGTGGCACCTTAACTCCCTAGTGTAAACCGGGGCTATTGTGAAATAACTCCCCCTTATTTCAAAATAATACTAATACTAATACTAATAATAATAATTTCCATACTACAAAGCCTTTTATTTCAAAATCTGTGCTCCTGCTTTCCTGGGGGAATAATTTATTTCAAAATAGTTCTTTCAGGAGTTATTGCTAATTTAATTGTTTCAAAATAATCTCCTAGTGTCGACATGCCCTTAGAGACTAACACACATACATATATATATATATATATAGTATCATGAGTTTTTGTGGGCAAAACCCACTTCCTCAGATGAATCTCTAAGGTGCTCGTTGTTTTTTCTTCTCATGTGATCATGTTTCATTTGCAATGTCGTCATTCAACTAGCTCTCCAGCTATCCATGGGGTCTTCTGGGAAAAAGTGAGGGAGTAGAGGAGACCTAGTCTAATGTAAACTACAAGCAGAATAAAATGTCTTCTTCATGCATCAGTCCACATCATCTTTTCCCCCCTTGCAGGTGAACTTTAAGGGACCAAATACTAACCCCTCTCCCAGATCTCCCTAGAGCAGTGGTTCTCAACCTGCAGCCTGCAGGCCACTTGCGACCAATAAGCATGCAACTGAAGCTCATGTGACATCTTCAGGGACATACCAGTAGAATATAGATGCTGTCTGAGTGTAGCCTACATAACACACAGAGAGTTGCGTATGTGGCCCACAATAGTAACTAGGTTGACAACCACTGCTCGAGAGCATGCTTGTACCTGCAAAACCTCTGAGAGGATTTTCTTTCTTTTCCTGTTTGCCCACAGGCCCTAACACTTATGAGGATGCAGCGGCATATATCCAAGCACAATTTGAAAGCAAAAACCGCTCCCCCAACAAGGAGATTTACTGTCACATGACTTGTGCGACGGACACGAACAACATCCAGGTGGTCTTCGATGCCGTCACCGACATCATCATTGCCAACAACCTCCGAGGCTGTGGCTTGTATTGACACCTTCTTGTCTTGTATAGCAAAGCAACTCCTTTGGTAATGATCACGGCGTGAGGAAAAAATTTTAAAAAAAGAAAAAAAGCGCAAAACAAAAACCGAATCAAACGACAAAAAACACAATCATAATACTAATAATGCAAGCTGGTAAATAAAAAGGCATAATGACAAATTATATATATATAAATATATATATATATATAAAAAACACAACAACAATCTTTTTAGTTTGTCTCAAAGAGCTGTGGACAGAACTGATTTCTCTGACAGGCTTCAGCCCTCTCTGGTATTGTCACTATAGAAATCAAATAAATTAAATAAGCCAAGAAAAATTACATGGACATTTGCTCAGTGGTCCGCCCGCATTTTGAGACCAAGGTATTTTATGAGTTTTAAAAGGGATAGTTTTCTTAAAACAAAAAGTGGAAATGGTATTTCTTTTTAACTCTTCTTTGTGGGGAGGGCTTCAGAGGTAGAGTGGAAGAGGGAAAGGGGAATTTTTTTTCTTTCTTCTTTCTCTCTCTCCACCCCAGTTTCTTGGGCTTTTTAGGTACTGCTGTTAGAAAGCGGTAAGTCAGCCGGTGCCACGCTGCAGTTTGGGCCCTGCAGGCTGGGCTTTCAGTACCTCTCGGTTCTGTTCAGCTCTTGTGGGTTTCAAAACAAACAAAAAAAATTATAAAAAATGACCAAAAAAATATCCAGCCCCAAGTCACAATATTTTAGGACTTTTTTTAACTGGAACGCAGCAGGAAAGCATCCTTTATGTAACAAGCTCTTCACTTGTGGAATGTAACTTCCTTCCAAGTTAAACTAAAGCACAGGATGGGGAGCTTCAGGCTTTTTACCAGCACAGGTTCTGCAAGAAAGAGAAGGGCCCCTAGCAGCAATTATACCCCAGAAAGTGCACGGCATGCCCTGAAAAGATGTGGGGATGGATTTGCCCAGAAAATTCTAACCATATGTCAGTGCCAACCTCACTTTCAAATGGGCTTTGGGCAAGGGAGGGGAGATGCAATTTATTTTTGCACAGGGTGAAGGACATTAACCAACGTGATGCTGTTTTACGTGGCAGTGAGGGATTCCCTTTATGATTTAATTGATTTCTTGATTTATTTTTAATGTATTCAAGACTGGGCTCCCTTCTCTCTCTCTCTCCAGACCACCTCATGGACTCTCCTGTTGACGTTCTCCTTACCGGTAGCATGACCTTTTGGCCTTTTGCATAAGACACAGCCTTCCTTACTGAGTCAATGTATAATGTTCTGAACATGGAATGGTGGCTGTGTTTCCGTAGACTGCTGTAGATCTGGTTTTAGCTGAGTCTTTACATTTAGAAGCTAAAATATTAAAAAAGAAAAAAATGGGAAAAAAACCTTTTTTCATGTGCTTTGTAGCTAAAAAAAAAAGAAAATATTCTTTTCCCATTTCCTCTTCCCCCTTTTACCTTAAAAAAAAAACACACACACAGAAAATACTTTTGCAACAGTGCTAAGAGGTGTTCTCCTCTTCTCCATTCCTCGTTTTAACAGGAATGAATTTGCATTTGTTTTCATTTAATTTCCTTTTTTGTGTTGACTTGTGCCCTGCCTCGCTAAAAAGAAAAAAAAAGGGAGGTCTTTATTAGCCTGGAGTGATAAGACTACAATGCATGACCATGACTGTGAGTCAGGTATCTAGCAGGGGGATGTCTTTCTGCTTTATATTTATTTATTCTTTTTCCATAGTTTAATTACAACTCTGTTCTGATTTGTCGCTTTCATGCTCCAGGTTTGTATCCAAAAAGCACAGCTGTCACTGAACTGCGGTGGCCAAATTATCCAGAGATTTTCCTTCTCTTGACTTTTTTGCTCTGAAGAATACTGTGTATCACATACCAGATAGGCTTCCTCCTCTTTCTTATATTGTTTTAGGGTGTTGGTTTGGGGGTCCTTAGAGGGATAATTTTTCTTTGGATTTTTTTTGTTTTGATTTGAGTTTAATTGTTTCCAGTGAATGCTTTTTTGTGCTGCTTTTTTCCTCCTCTGATCCTTCCTTTTAGTGAATGGTGTTTCTCTCTCTCATGTGGGGATGTTTGTGCTGCAAAAACAAATTAAAAAACACAAAAAAATACAAAAAACAAAAACAAAAACAAAAAAAGAAAGAAAATGTTTTAAAAAATCACACCCACACACAAAAATCACAAAAACTAAAAACAAAAAATAAAAAAACAAAATCAAATGTAGTGTTGACATTAAAGCCACAGTTTTCATGACCAATCCTTCGTCATTTCTACTTTGATTAGTTATCAGACATCTTCACAGTTTCACTTTTCAGAGTTACCTTTGCTGAAGAAGACCAGTCACACCTGTTTAAAATAAAATGAATAAAGAAGAAACTAAATATATATATATATATATAAAAAGCGCCAGGTCTTTCTAAGCCTTTCTATTACCAATCAGTGAGGTTTCTGTGATATATTAGACACTGCCAATCTCTTTCTCTGACTAATGGAAAATTCATGTGTAGCTCAATAAAGAGAATGTTTGTCTGTAATCCTGGTCTTTTACCTTCTGGTTTCCAGACTACAGTTATTTTATTACTATTTTTTCTTTAAGTACGGGAAAGGAAAGGAAAAAAGAACAGGGATTTCTCAGGATGTGGGGGGGCAGTTTCAGTCTCAGTATGTCGCCCCATCCCCCCCACACATAGGGATGCTGGGTGTTCCTTGTCTAGGGAGACTCCCCTCTCTCATACCCGCACCGGGCTGCACTCCTCCATCCTGAACAGGCTCCCCACATGGCAGGTCGCAAGGCCGCTCCCTAAAATTTGGCTAGGTCATCTCTATGGAGAGGCAGCTACATCAAATTTCAGTAGCGATGCTCTGGATCTCTCCAGCAGCAGCAATAGTACTGATTTAGTGCAGGCCCAAAGCTTAAAAGAGATCAGGCCATGACACACCCACACCCACACCCCTACCCCTCTGTGGTCTATGGAACTTTAAGCTAGTGTAAAATCAGGGGGGAGGGGAGAAGCCTATGCCTTCCAGCCCCTTCCTAATTGGCACCACAGCAAATGTATTGCACTTTTCATATTGCTGCAAAAAGCTATGGAAGGACAACAAGGGCCAGATTTTTTTTAGAAAAACTCAGTTCCCTTCGGGTACTGGGATCAGTGGCTAAACTGACACAAGAATTCAGCCTACTGTCTGGGTGCTTTTAGAAGTCAGGTCCCCAGTGAGGAAGCAGAGTACTAGAACTTTTGGCCTTGTGTAGCTCAGGAGATTGTGAATCATGGGCCCTTTGGCTTTAAGCTAATAGTTTCCAGCCCAAGGCCTGATCTTGCAAGTTATAATGTGTACAGACAGCCCCCGGCACCCATGCAAATTACTACTGGCTTCAGCATGGCTCAGCCTAGCACAGGGAATCTGCTCACACAGTACATCTTGCACAATCAATGCCCAGATCAGAAGCGTGTGGCTATTGTTGCCATTGGATGGTTGCTGGTAGCCCATGCGAAATGGATGTGATGGTCTTGATTGAGTGCATCCCAAGAAATACACCATCAGCAACACCAACTGCCATCTTATTGACTGTCTTGAGCACAGAATCTGAATGGCCTTTGCTCCCCCAGGAAGGGCATCCAGGTCAGGTTTGATGCCCACTACAGGAAAGCAGCAGGAAGTTCATTGTCAGCCCTTCGCTGTGCCCGCTGGCTGGGAAAAGAGATATCTTCAGCCTTAAATACTGTCAACCACACGCCTTTTATCAGCATTGATCTGGGTAGAACATTGTAATGCCCTGTAAAATGTGACTGTTGATACAAACATGTCTAGTGTAAGGTGCTTTGAGATCTTGGGCTTGAAAAGCACTATGAAAAACTGGGAATGTGTTAAAACTTAAACAACAAATAGTCTTGCAGCACCTTAAAGACTAACAAAACATGTAGATGGTGTCATGAGCTTTCATGGGAACAACCCACTTCTTCAGACCTCCAGGCCTTCTTCAGGTCTGAAAAAGTGGATTGTACCCAAAAAAGCTCATGACGCCATCTACATGTTTTGTTAGTCTTTAAGGTGCTGCAAGACTATTTGTTGTTTTGGGGAATTTGTTTTAATAATTAAATTAAAATAAAGGTATTGAAATATCAAAAAATAAATCACAGAAACTGGATTGGCCCACTAACTTTTTTTTCCTCAGTTTTGATGGTGAAAGGTGCCAGGCTGACCAGTCATGGAGTCACATGTACCCACTACGGAAGTTACACACAGGGGGTACCAGTTTGTAAGCCTTTCCCCACCTCAGGTACAATGGCAGATACTGGCTCAGAGTGAAAAATAGAATGGACTGAATCCATTTGCACATGTGCACTCTTCCCAAACATTCTAGCACTTAACACCTGAATCCACAAACATTCTCCCACATGCCAGGCAGGAAACTCAAATGATACCTTCAGTTTGAGTCTCAAATATTGAATTATCATAAATCTTGATGAAATTCAGTGAGCAAATTGCTAGCTTGGGGATTATTTGTCCACAAAACAGGAGATTGCTGCTGCACAAATGAAGGTCTTATTCATTTGTAGGAGTGTGTGTTGTTTATCCTTTTTGGAGCATGTGGCTCTCCTCTGATGCACAGGAAACACAAAGTTTCTACCCAGCAGACCAATCTTGGTAATGTGAAGGTGTGCACAGATTGGACCTGCCCCCACCCTGGACTAGGGAATATGCTGGATATGGGGAGGTAAATGCCAGCCCCTCTGCAGCCCACCACCAGGCTTCCCTCCTGGCCGCTGGCCTCTGTTAACTGCTGCCAACCCCAGCCAGGCTCCCAGCCCCAGCCAAGCTCCACACCAGCAGCATCCACGGTCCTGCTACACCCGTTTTTCCCCCGAGTGCCCTAAGCTTGTCCCTGACAGTGCTGCACCACTGATGTTTCAAGACCAGAGAGGTTCAACATGTATAACCACAACTCGCTGGCTTTGGGGGAGCTCAAAGGGAAAAGGCAGGAAAATGACTTGATTTTGTTTAAATATCAGCTCAACCAAATCTTTATCGTACTTGGAGGTTGACCTCTTCCAGGAGAGGCACCAGCATATGAAAAAGATAAAAAGGAATCATCTTTGTTACCAGAACCCAGAATATAACAACACTGTTCTCATTTGCTGAATCCAAAGTGAAAATAACCCATTCAGCATAATAAGCAGCATGGGTTACCTCTATACACAGATTAATCAAATGCACTTTCCAGTATAAGGCCTTTCCTTGGTACCTACAATGAAAGGAGCAGCCTGGGATCGATTTTTGTGCCTAGGGGAGATGCCCATTGGTACAGTGTAACTATTCTAGTTTTTAAAATACTCTGCCTTTCTCTCTGTACCAGATTTGATACAGTGTTACTAGAAAACAGTTTGTGAAGCCCTGTCCACAAGATCAGATAGTAACAACAATTAACAAGCATTACGGTGCTTCAGCAAACCGCTGGCTGGTTTCCTTGAGCATGTGACATCAGTGTGATGCCTTGTGTCCGTACATGGACAAGTTAACACGAGCATGTTTCAGAAAAGTCATTTGGCAAGGCCAGGGTGAGGTCTTTAGCTCAAGCCCATGGAATGGTGTGCAACAGTAACCACTAGAGCAGGGGTTCTCAAACTGGGTGTCATGACCCCCACTTCAGGGGGCCCCCAAGGTTATGATGTGTGTCTGCCTCTAACCTCAAATCCCGCTACACCTCCAGCATTGATAATAGCAATAAAAATTTAAAAAGTATTTTTAATTTACAAGGGGAGCGATCACATTCAGGGGCTTGCTGTATGAAAGAGGTCACCAATACGAACATCTGAGAACCACATCATTAGAGTTAGTGGACACTGACTCCTGTTATGTGAGAGTATTAATCTGTGTAACCCTGACCTGGATCAAGTTACTGGAAGCAAGTAATGAAGATCTGTTGCCTCATCCCAGCAGTCCCATGTGGCACATGTTGGTTGGTGCTGGGGGATAGGAGGTCAGGCTAGATTACTTGGTGGTTCCTTCCAGCCATAAATTCTATGAGTTCTCTGACATGGTTTCAGAAGCAAACACTCTTTCTTAGAACTGGGTGTGGGGTCACAAGCCTTGCAGCTCCACCAATCCCTCTGGCGCTGCTTTCTCCAGGCCACAGTACAAGAGCCTCCCTTTGGGAAAAGAGCAAGCTCTTATTCCCAGAAGTAGTGGGCAAGCACTATGGAAAAGGTTCACCCAGAGTACCAGAAGGCAGGTTCAGTCACAGGGGTGTGTGGATGCTCCACAAGGGTTTTGTTGAAAGTAAACTTGCCACATTACCACAAACCAAGGGCAAACTGAACATCCTTTCATGAAGTGTCCCTGCAACATCTTCCACTGTGTGGGCCAAGTCCAAATCTCAGCAGATTCAATGGGCTTTGGATCAGGTCGTCCGTAGCAGCTCCCTTGAAGATTTCAGTACTCACAACTGGAAACTAGTCCAGATAATGCAATTGAAATGTGGAGATTTTGGGCTTAAAATACTATAGAATCAAGTTAGCCTGAGAGAAAACAGCACTATCAGAATAATTTAACCTAGGTGTGGACATTATTTACAAGCCAAATGTTTCCTATTCTACCAAGCGGTGGATAGTCATCTGTCCTACAGACCATCGAGCAAAGGTTAAATTCTTCAATGTTTCCCAGCTTCTCAAGTGACCTTTCTGTGTGTCTGTCTCTCCAGAAGGAAATACAGCTCTCTGCAAGGTGGCTGGATTACATCTAGAGCTGAGAAGAGCCCAGTGATTATGGCGTAACAGGGAGTTTGCCAAAATGTCTTCCTGTCTTTGTTTCATGGGAGGTGGGAGGAGTTTACCATCACTTTGAGAAAGGAGCTCAAACTAACCCAAACCTCAGTAGAAACCAGTAGAATTTACCTAGAGATGGGGAAGAGACTAGAAATTTTGGACCTTGGTTTCTCAGCAAAACCAGTCTGGCCCTGGGGTTAGGTCAACAGTGAACCATGCTAACCCTGGAACAGCTTTCTAGTTTATAAGAAACCCCCAAACACAGGGAAATTTTGTGTGGCTTTGCCTTTGGAGAATACTGTAATTGTGACACCAGAGGTAGGTCAGCCAATAACTAGATGGGTCAATCAGACTTTGGTTCATTGGTAAACTTCTGGCCTGTCAGTCTTACAGAATCAGAAACCAAATCTTTGAGCCGAAGCTTTGAATGGCATTCACCCCATCACAAAATGTTATTTGAATGGCAACTCACTATCCAACGTGAGTTCAGAACTGTAAAAGTAGCTGTTCCAAAAACTCCATCCTGTACTGGGAAAGTCTGTGCCCTTTAGCAGAGAACTGCAAACAGAAACCTGTCCTTAATTTAAAAGTGTGTCATCAAAATATGAATTTTCTAGCTATTCTACCCTGTACCTCCCCATTCTAGCTATACATTTCTAATTCATTCATCACTCTAAGATCTAACCAGCCAAAGAGAAACCGGACTACGTATCACCCATTGCCTACCTTTCAGACACTGTTTTTAGTCTCACATTTTACTTGATAGTCCGTCTGTTTTGCAGGTGCATAGGGGGGTACATACTCCTGTATGTACCACAAGGAGATTTGTTGCAGCTGGTGGATATGTTTCAAACTTTTGGCAAATAACTGGCACAAGGATGGTTTGTGAATATTTTTGCAAAAATGCTTTCAATCTATTTGTCTTCAGTCTTTGTCTCTTCATGGGCCCCAGGATGCAGACTGCAGGAATGAGGATTTCATGCACATGCACACCCAAAGCAGCACAATTCTCAACTTTTTGCACCCATGCATGTTCCAATAAGGTGGAGTAGCAGCAGTTCCCAACCTTTTCCAGATGGGGACCCATTTTGACAATTCAGGAAGACTTGGTGACCCAAGGCAATTCAAAAACAGGGGGAGGAGGGAGGGCAGAACCACCTGGGGAGCGACTTGGCGACCCTTTTGAAATGTAATGGCAACCCATATTTGGGTCCTGACCCATAGGTTGGGAAACCCTGAGCTAAAGCCTGCACAGTTTCATTACTTCCAAAGTGTTGATCTTTGCTCACCCATGCAAGAAACTGATCATGTGGCATTGGTCCACCTGATACCAACTGGTCAATCCCTAAAAGCCAAATGAAAGGCTACACCCCCAAAGTCCCTGCAAATAATACTGTGTGGGAAATTTCCTTCCCAACCCCAAATGTAGTGGTCAGTTAAACCCCTGAATGTGAACTGTCATCACCATATTTAAACCCCATATTCCATTATCTCAGGATCATGTCCTGATGGACTTCAAAAAAAAAAAAGCCTCGTGAAAATGTTCCTGAAAACTCATTCTCCAAAGTGAGATCCAAAATCTAACATATATTTCCATCCTAAAGGGGAACAAAAACCCGTAACATGGAATAAAAAATACTCTTCAAGCTGCAAGAATCTCTTGAAGTAAAAGCTCACATTTGTACACTGCCTGAAACCAGACCTCTCTGATCTGACAGCTCTCTAAACACACTAGAGTCTGAAAACACTCCAGCCTCTTCTATACTTACATTTAAGTCAGCTATGATGTTCAGCCACACCACTGAGAAATGTTGCCATGCCAACCTAACCTCAGTGTAGATGCTGCTTGGTTAACAGCAGAATGATTCTGTCAACCTAGCTACTGACACTTGGGAAGACGGGAGTTCCCAGAGCAATGGAAAAACTCCTTTGGTACTATAATCTGTCTACACTATGCACTGGTTATGCTGGCAAAGCGACACTGCCATAGCTATGCTCCTATAGCCTCCATAGCCTACATATGGCCTCAGACTGCTGTCTTACTCCAGAACAGAATTTCTCAAACTTTTCAGGTTGACGATCCCTTTTTCAAAGTCAAAAATATTCACAAACTCTTTATATTTACTCTAAGGCTACGTCTACATTGTACATTCTTGCACAAAAAGATATGCAAATGAGGCACAGCGATGAATATCGCCGCACCTCATTTGCATACCTAATGAGCCACCATTTTGCCCAAGGAGCAGTGTAGACTACTCCTTCTTGCGCAAAAAGCCTCTCTTGCGCAAGCACCATTCTGCCTGAAAATAAGTGGCTTGCACAAAAGCCCCTTGCGCAAAAATGGCGGCTCATTAGGTATGCAAATGAGGTGCGGTGATATTCATTGCCGCACCTCATTTGCATATCTTCTTGCGCAAGAATGCACAATGTAGACATCACCTAAGAGTAAAATAATCTATCCAGAATAACAACGCTAAGTCTCGAGAATCCATTTGTGTTTGTGTTTCAAAAGTAAGGTTGCCAGGTGTATTCACCCAGACAGTCCAGTATTTTTGCCTCCTGTCCAGTAAAAAAATTCAGAGAATACCGGACACCTAAAATGTCCGGTATTTTCTGATTTTTTCCTCAGCCAGGAGGTGAAAATGCCGGGCACCTGGCAACCCTACACTCAGCGCCTGGCTCCCCCCCCAGGCTCCCAACACCCCCAGCCCCCCGACTCCAGCTCCCATGCTTACCTGGTTCCGCAAGGCTGCCAGCACAAAATGGCTGCCAACCAAGGGGAAGCAATGCTTCCCCTGGGTCTTAGTGCTCAACCGCTCCCCTGTTCCTATCCCTGCACTCACTCTTAAAGGGGACATGCTGTTTTAATACTGTTTTATTTTAAATTTTTTTTTTTGCTCACCCCCCCCTTTTTTTTTCTTCAGTAGAATTTTTTCCCAGTGTTTTTTTTTTGGGGGGGGGGGTGTTCGGTATATGTGTTTCAACCATCTGGCAACCCTAGTTTCAAGAGGCTGGCAAAGAATGTTTGATCTTGAAGATTAAGAGTACACAGGGAGTGAGGTTTGCTTTAGCTCCAAGAACATTTTCAGAGCCTTGCACCCTTCCTCCACCACCATACTGGACTTCATGGCACACACACAACCCAATGGTGGTGACCTAGTGGTTGAGAAAAATTGCTCTAGAGCAGCCATTCTAAAACTGTGGGTCATGACCCCTTTTGAATGGGATCCTCAGTGATGGCTTAAACTTGCTGTGGCCCAGGGCTGAAGCCTGAGCCCATTGCACAGGGCCAAGGCCAAAGCCAAAGCCTGGGGGCTTCAGCCCCTGGCAGCAGGACTCAAGTTATAGGGCCCCTGAATGGAGATGAAACCCTTAAGCTTCAGCTTTGCCCCTCCACTCACCCAAAGTGCTGAAGTTCAGACGTTGGCCCCCTCTCCTGATGCAGTGGGGCTTGGGTGACCTCAAGCTTCAGTCCACTTCCTGGGGCCATGAAGTAGTTTTTGCTGTCAGAAGAGGGTCATGGTGCAATTGAGAACCCTGCTGCAACAGCAATGATGGGACTCGAGAGGTATCTGGAACCTGGGAATAGGGCCAGGGCTACATGATAAACTTACACCAGTGTAACTGTCTCAGAGGGGTAGCCATGTTAGTCTGTAACTTTAAAAACAACATGTGGTCCTCTGGCAGCTCAGAGACTAATAAATATCTCTATGGTATTCTGAGCTTTCATGGGCACAACCCACTTCCTCAGAGGAGGGGAATTTTTACAGAAGGAAGCAAGCCCAGGTCTTTGGAGTGCAATTCCATTGTCCAGAAGTTTGCCTGTAGCAGGGAACGATGCTTTAAAAAAGAATTGAATCTTTGGCATTCAAACACTGGGTCTAAAGCACAGGACATGCATCCCTCTTCGAACACATCTTGTGTGGATCGGATTGGAGATTTGAATTTTGATCTAAACTGTGGCCAGTGTTATGTAACGTTTACCTTCCAAAGTCTTCAGAAATACACACGTATTCTTTGAGTGGCTTTGGCAGTGCAAAGGGGCTGAAAAGCAGCTGGAGAACTCCCTCCGTTTGTGCTTACCTGCACAGACAGGCCCCCGGTATAGGAGACATGGCTTGAGCACACCAGCAATCCACTGAAGACACTTGCAGCTGCAAGGCTGCCTCGAGAGAGAGCATGAGTTTGGGGGAGCAGACTGGGGAGAGAAGAGAATTTTGCTTGGACGATCTGGTTCAATGTCTTGAACTCCACTTCAGTTTTATTGCCATGACAGCACAGGGCTTGCTGAGGTCCATACATTAAATACCTGTGTACATGGTTGGGATTCAAGGCACAATGGGCATTTTATTCAATGTGTTTGTTTCATCTCAGTACCTCTGACTCAGCAACTCGGGCTGCAGCAAGGTGCGAGGCTGGATTGATGTCTGCTTGTCGGCCGAAAACAGCCCTTTTGAATAAGGGCCAGCAATTGCACAGGCACGTTCAGGCTGCTGCAATAGCTAATGAAGTGTCAGCATTTCCACTGGCTTTGAGACTTAGCCATTAAAAAGCTGCTTCAGGAAGTCCCAGTCAGGGAACAACATTCACATTTCTTACCCAACCTAAACAGGCAGAGAAACCATCTTGGGGGATTTGGGCACAGACCAGGCAAACAGACAGATGTTTGCTGGGTTAGGAAGAATTTTCTCCCCTTGGATTCTCTTTTCCTTATAAAGAGCCTCTCTAGATTTAACAAGAGCCACTTTGCAGAATCCCCTTCTCATTCTCCCTTCAGGAGGTAGTACAGCTACTGCAAGCTACTGATGCCTTGAGTAGTGCATGGCCTGGAACTGCAAGCACAGCAGCGCCTTGAGCTCTGCAAGGAAACTGGACCATTACTGAAGCTCGGGGGTAGTAGCAAAGGGACTGAAGGCACTGGTGTAAGTTTATTGTGTAGTCCTGGCCCTATTCCCAGGTTCCTGATACCTCTCGAGTCCCATTATCTAGCCCCTGCAGAACCAGTGGGGCACTTTCACCACATCCCTTGCGCAGTCTGGTGGATCTCCCTGGCAAAAAGCTTTCCAGTGCAAACCACTGTCCTGTGATTGCAAGAGATTCCCCTGGGCAGAGAACGTAACTGGCTGACATAGGGGTTTGTGTGCTGAGTCAGTTTGCCAACCTACAGGGCAAGTAATTACTGATGGCCTCACAGAAAAGCTTCTTGCCAGGGAGATCCACAAGACTGCACAAGGGATGTGGTGGAAGAGCCGCACAGGTTCCCATATCTAGAACTAGGCTGGACAAACCACTGGTAAATGTGGGGCAGGAGAAGGACCCTGAACTGTGCCAGGGGCTAGATAATGTGATATGACTTGGCTATCTAGTGTGAGTGTCTAAATGTTCCACAGCTGTTACTGATCTACGAGATACAGCTATCAGAGCTGTGTTAGTCTGAATCTGAAAAAAACCCCGAGAAGTCCTGTGGCACTTTTTAGACTAACAGATTTATTGGAGCATAAGCTTTAGTGGGCAAAGACCCACTTCGTCAGATGCATGTTAGTCTACAAGATGCCATAGATTCAGCTACATGCACAGGCAGGCTCATTCCAAGACCACAACCAAAACTAAACACAAGCTGCTTCTCTGCCTGAGTTAGGGCTAACAGCCTTCCTGGCAGAGCACGCTGAGATCTACCCAAGATCTTACTGAAGTATGAAGTACAGCCTCACATACACATTGTAGCAAACAATCAGCCTTCAATTGCTGCTTTAGGCAAGAAACTGTTAGGATTGCTAGTCCCCTGCTTTGGATTAGACAATGCTTCCCGTGTCCACCAAGGCAATTAACCACTGCCCAGTACAGGGCCACAGCAACCAAACCTTCTGGCCTGCAAGAAGGGAATCATATGGCTACCCTCTCAGAGCTCACTTTTGGCAGGCCCATAAACTCTCCTGCTACTTTCTCGCCAGCAGTTGGTAGAGGCAGGATATGAGGCTGGCGTACTTTGCTCGTGGTCTGTGCCCCCTGAACCAGCAGGAAGATTTGCCTAGCACAGGTTCCAGGCCAGCAAGGCCCACCCGAATTCCAGTGAATGCGATGAAGTAGCTATACAGCAGGATATAGAATGTACAGAGCAGCACAACTGGGCAATTGGCAGGCTGATGCAGAGCTGTCAGGGAGCAGTGGCTCCCCAGATGGTTAAGAAATAAGGGATGGACTCTGCAGTAGTGCTCCCAGCCCTTAGTGTGCAGAGCAGTAAGGAGCACGGCCCTCGGTACAGGAAGCAGTCCAGACGGACTCTCCTCCTCCTGCGAGGCAGAGGAATGGGGACATGCAATCAATCAGATGACGATGTCTCCACAGACTTACAGCAGAGATGGGAACCCATCTGTCTGTTACAAGGAACTCCACTTTCCCAAAGGCCATGGAAGCAGAGAGGATGAGTTCTAGCCGTCTCCCTTTCTCTCATATCTGCTTGCAATGGAACATTGAAGAGCCTGAGATTTTCCTTGCACCTGACTTGTGTCATAATTTCAACCTGGGAATCGCCACCATTTGAGAAAAGTGACATCAAACTTTCAAATACAGAATATCATTTAATTTAGCCCAGACTAACAGAGTTCAAAAGCTGCGTTCTGAGGAACCAACCTGGACAGCTCTCTAATCCTCCTCCGTCACTTTCACCTTTGTAGAACTCATGGGTTCCCGTAGCAACAGCTGCTGCACAACTAAAGTAATGAAAAAATCTTCAAAAGCCCATTTAAGCAAATATGCTCCCTCTCCTTTTAACACAGGAGGGGACCTGCTCCATAAGACCTAAACTGAGTCACCTGCATAACAGTGATGCACTGGGAATAAGGAAAGTTACGTTAAAGAAATTCAGGATAATTACCAACACTGATCAAAAGGGTTTTTTTTAATTTTTTTAAACAATAACAAACAGCTGTGCTCTGAGCAAAACCAAATCTCTCTTACACACTTATATTTTAAAGTTTACTAACAGCATTGTAAAGTAAGGCATTCCAAAGAGATTTATTAAAATAAATTATCTTCATCCAAACATTTCTGAGAGTCATCTTTTCATTAAATTCACATAAAATTACCAATAACTCTTGATAATACTGGGTTCCTTCCCAATGACAGTGATACCAGAAGACACTCCTCAAAATGTTTAAAAGCCACTGCCAGGTAAAACTCAGCTAAGTAACCAAGGATTGTAGGTTTCAAGTGTGTCTAAAGTAAAAAAATCTTTAAAAGTGTTGAGGAGAATTAGGGGATTTATTCACAGCTAACCTAAAATCCAGCAGCCTTGATTCTTCTTGTGTATGGGTGTATTACTACACAATACAAAGTTAAAAAAATAAAAAGCAAGATACTGTAGCTATTGCTTGTCTCTTCAATAAAATCCCATCCATCCATGCTTCTTTGCATGTCCCATGAGAGACCAAACTCATAGGTTTCAACAATGTTCCATCAGCATATTGTAACACTGAATTCCAATGTCTAATGTATTTGTCTCATGCACCCTTTTTTTACCTTTATTCTTTTCAGTTGCCCATCTGCTGCTGGCAATGAAATGCATAGAAAAATAACAATCCTGGTGAGTGAGCTGAGCTAGAAATCAGAAGTGAGAAGCAGCTCAGAAAAGGTCAAAGAAATTGTTTTACTGAGACCAATGTGAGTTAGCACTTCACTGTACAACCCTTGCTTCACTTTTAAGTTGTGTAGCTAGACCATGGTTACCACCCCCCCCCCCCCAAGAATTCATTTCCCAGCAACACACTGGGCTGTACTGCTCCCACACGCCAGCATTTATACATGTCCAAGCAGGCCTCTGTAACATGTGTAACTCATCCTTGAGATGTACAGTAACTTGGCCATGACTGCTGACAAGATGGGGTTCATTGTGCATTTCAACACTTCAGCTCCTTCCAATACTCCCCTTGGATGATCTCAATCTAAACACGCAAGCACCTTCAATGACCTATGCAAACAGCTGTTAATCTAAGATGGAGTCTTTCCCTTGCCTCTATGCAGGCTTATGTTGGCAGCAGAAATCACATCCAAGGTTTAAAAACAGCATTTGTTTGTGAAGGGGATAAGTGTCACATAGAAAATATTACCAAAAGAAAGGTTAATCTGTCAGCTGTCCAAACACTATTAGACCACATGCTTTATACAGCAGAGACGCAGCCAGCTCACTCATCAGCACAGCTAGCGGAGCTCAGAAGAGAGACTTCCTGCTGGTACCAAGAGTGCAGGGTTTGTTTATTTATTTATTTATTTATTTTTAACATTGCTCATGAGGAGACGGTGGTGGCAGCAGAGAGCACTAAGAGGTCTGTTGCATCTGCAGTCTCCGTTCGGCAGCAGCGGCTAACATTCTGCGGCGCACGGTGACGGGGTCTGAGGCAGCACCCTCAGACAGAAAGGGGCTCTCAGAGGTGGAGTCCTCATCGGAGGTTTTGTTTAAATAACGCCTACAAGCATAAAGGGAAATAATGGGTGAAAATAGCAGACTGGCTCATTTTGGCTCTGAAAAGCAGCCATTCAAGGTTCACCATTCAAAAAGCAAAGGAGAATTTAGGGTTAGGGAAGGTGGGAAAATACATCACCTGCAGATCCCGAAGCAGCATGAACTCAGACTCTCTCTATGCTTATCAGAAAGAAGACTAGATTATCTACCATGCTTTTTATATAGTTAAATAGCACCTAGTATAAACTTTGTGAAGTTTCTTGTGGTTAAAACACAGAACAAGAAGTCTAAAGATCCAGATTCTATTCCAATATCTTATATCAGTTCAGTGTTTGGCTTTGGGCAAATTATTTAATC
The DNA here is from genome assembly GCA_032595735.1 of Pelochelys cantorii. Taxonomy (NCBI): domain Eukaryota; kingdom Metazoa; phylum Chordata; order Testudines; family Trionychidae; genus Pelochelys; species Pelochelys cantorii. The sequence continues at coordinate 6,090,148 of CM064339.1, read as the reverse complement.
TCACTCTCACTTCATGTCCCTTTTCATAAAATGGTTTAGTAATAGTTACCAAAAAGTAATAGTAAAATGTTTTTTAAGTACATCAGAAGCAGGAAGCCTGCTAAACAACCAGTGTGGACAATCGAGATGCTAAAGGAGCACTCAAAGATGATAAAGTCATAGCGGAGAAGCTAAATGAATTCTTTGCTTCAGTCTTCACAACTGAGGATATCAGGGAGATTCCAAACCTGAGCCATTCCTTTTAGGTGACAAATCTGAGGAATTGTCCCAGATCGAGGTGTCAGAGGAGGTTTTGGAACAATTGATATACTTAACAGTAACAAGTCACCGGGACCAGATGGCATTCACTCAAGAGTTCTGAAAGAACTCAAATGGTAAACTACAGAACTATTAACTGTGGTTTGTAACCTATCCTTTAAATCAGCTTCTGTACCTAATGACTGGAAGATAGCTAATGCGACGCCAATATTTAAAAAGAGCTCTAGAGGTGATCCTGGCAATTACAGACCCGTAAGTCTAACATCAGTATTGGGCAAATTAGCTGAAACTATAATAAAGAATAAAACTGTCAGACACGTGGATGAATATAATTTGTTGGGGGAAAGTCAACATGTTTTCTGTAAAAGGAAATTGTGCCTTACTGATCTGCTAGAGTTCTTTGAGGGGGTCAACAAACATGTGGACAAGGGGGGATCCGGTGGATATAGTATACTTAGATTTCCAGAAAGCCTTTGACAAGGTCCCTAATCAAAAGCTCTTAATAAAGTAAGTTGTCATGGGATAAGAGGGAAAGTCCTTTTGTGGATTGATACCTGGTTAAAAGACAGGAAACAAAGGGTAGGAATAAATGGTAAGTTTTCCGAATGGAGAAAGGTAACTAGTGGGGTCTGTCCTAGGACCAATCCTATTCAATGTATTTATAAATGATCTAGAGAAAGGGTAAACAGTGAGGTGGCAAAATTTGCAGATGATACCAAACTGCTCAAGATAGTTAAGACCAAAGCAGACTGTGAAGAACTTCAAAAAGATCTCACCAAACTTAGTGATTGGGCAACAAAATGGCAAATGACATTTAATGTTGATAAATGTAAAGTAATGCACATTGGAAAAAATAATCCCAACTATATATACACAATATGGGGGGGACTAATTTGGCTACAAATACTCAAGAGCGAGATCTTGGAGTAACTGTGGATAGTTCTCTGAAAACATCCACTCAGTGTGCAGCGGCAGTCAAAAAAGCAAATAGAATGTTAGGAGTCATTTAAAAAGGGATTGAGAAGAAGGAGGAAATTTCTTATTGCCTCTATATAAAAACATGGTAAAAACACGTCTGCAAACAGATGTGCTCGCTTCATCTCAAAAAAGATATATTGGCATTGGAAAAAGTTCAGAAAAGGGCAACAAAAATGATTAGGTGTTTGGAACGGGTCCCATATGAAGAGAGATTAAAAAGACTTGGACTTTTCAGCTTAGAAAAGAGGAGACTAAGGGGGGGGGGGAGATATGATAGAGGTCTATAAAATCATGACTGGTATGGAAAAAGTGAATAAGGAAAAGTTATTTACCTATTCCCACAATATAAGAACTAGGGGGTCATCAAATGAAATTAATAGGCAGCAGTTTAAAACAAACTAAAGGAAGTTTTTCTTCACTCAGCACACAGTCAACTTGTGGAACTCCTTGCCAGAGGATGCGGTGAAAGCTAGAACTTTAACAGGATTCAAAAAAGAGCTAGACAGATTCATGGAGGCTAGGTCCCTCAATGGCTATTAGTCAGGATGGGTAGGAATGGTATCTGTAGTCTCTGTTTCTCTGGGGGTAGGTGACAGGGGATGGATCACGTGAGGAGTACCTGTTGTGATGGTTTCCTCTCGGGCATCTGGTATTGGCTACTGTCGAATGACAGGATACTGGAATAGATGGACCTTTGATCTGACCCAGTATGGTTGTTCTTATGTTACCTATCTCACAAGACTTAGTTAAGAAACATCCCTGAGTTCTAGGAGACTTTTGGATGGATGGTTCGCTACAGATGCAAAGTATTAGATTATCAAAAATATACAAGAAAGTGTCTTTCAGAAATGACAGCCTGCTACATTTTAAACTTAATGTAAAAGCAACAGTTTTGATCCCAACAGAGTTAGAGATACATAAAATGAACTAGTAGATTTAAATTAGAAAGAAAAAATAAATTTGCTTCTGTGAACAAAAGATAGGATTTGAAGGAAGATTTGTCTGAGGGCAGGTATATTTGAGGACAGATTTCTCAAGAGAGTCTTAAAATGCATCCATAAGTCTTCATCTTAGGTTCCATTTGAACACAAAAGGAGGTATTTAAAAAACACAAAGGGGTTTGCTGACAAAAAGGGCTGCACCTTCAAATAGCATGAATACTCTTCTTCCAGGCCCCTTTAATGTTTTGCATTTAAAAGGTTGTCTCAGAAACTTGTTCAATAGAAATGATGCAAACACGACAAAAAAATCCCATTGTATGGTGCTTAGTGGTTTCTCTCTCACTGGGCATTTGTGTGCATTTACAAATGATGTTCAAATGTCATTTATCAGAGTTTATCAAGATTCACTAATGTGAGCAGAATTTGTAAAAACAAAAAAAGCAAACACTACATTTAGTAGCAGCCAAAAGAATCAGTTTATAATCAGTCACTATACTTTGGGGGCTGAGGGAGGGGATTGGGTTGAACTGTCAGTCCTGTGTACCATAACAGATATAAGTCACTTGGAACTTATGCATACACAAAAACTTGCTCAACACTTGAAAAGAATTGTGTTTGCCCTGCAGTGTCAGACTTAGTAATTTATGTAGTGCAGACACAGCCGCAGCCTCTGCTCGGAGGCAAAATGATGGTTAATGAGAGGTAGACTTGTAAACAATACTGGTTCTTTTCTCCATTAAGTTCTAATCCAAAGTTCACTAAAGTCACTGGGAGTCAGTCCATGGATTTCAATGGGCTCCAGATAAGGCTCTAGGCTAGGAGTTTATATTCACATCCTGTTGAGAAATGGACTTAAGTCATCACTTCCCAGTGGTGCCCTTGATAAATGATGCTGAATTAGACAGAATCCTGATCCCGCTGCAGCAGATACAGCTATTGCTCTCACTGCATTTTGCATGAATGCATAAATAAAAAAAGTAGTCAGTGATTACAATTAGTTGACTACCCAATAAGCCCAAGCGTATCAAGTAATTGAGTTGCTACTTTACTAGTCACTCCCCCGCCCCTTGCTGCCTCTGATATAGAGGCAGCAATGGGGGAGCAGGAACTGGTGCTGGCGGGAGCTGACTTAAAAGTCTCCATGGTGGGGGAGCAGGGGAGGCAGAGGCACAGCGTGGGACCCGGTGCGAGCCGGGAGACACTGCTTCTCTGCTTTTTAAATGTCGTAAAGAGCCTGGCGGCTCTTATTACATTTAGAAAGCAGAGACGCAACATCTGGGACCGGGCGCAAGACGGGACTCAGCTGTCCTGGCTCGCGCCCAGTCCTAGATAGCTGCAGCTCTGCCTTTTGAATGCCTGTTGGCTCTTACTACATTTAAAAAGCAGAGACGCAGTGGTCTGGGACCGGGCATGAGCTGGGACTCAGCTGTCCCAGCTTGTGCCCGGTCCTAGACAGCTGCGTCTCTGCCTTTTAAACACCTAGCGGCTCTTACTACATTTAAAAAGCAGAGCCACAGCGAACCCCCTTATCAACTAATAGCTCACTAACCACTATTTAAAATCTCTAATTACAATCTACACAAACTGCACTTGACCTAGGCTAGGCTAATTAATGGGACAGTACTGTGTGTCAGGCAGTGAGCATACTTGCGAGCTTGCTGCAGCAGGTCTTCCTTCCGCTGAACTAACATACGCTGTCTTTCATCAGCAGACTTGGAGAAGCGACTTCCTCGGGCCTCAAAATCTTCTGTCTCACTGGGCTCTGCTTCCATTTCACTGAACTCCATTTCTTCCAGCCTTGAACTGAGTTCAAGTGGCGCTCTTTCAGTCTAGGATAATGATAGGAAAGCAAAAAAACATGGGGCTTTCTACATCAGAACAATAATCAACAGCCTAACCGCAGCACTATTAGATACAGAGACAGCAGTGCAGGGATGAGGGAGGGGAGGAGGCTGCTCCGCAGGAGCCGGTACACGCTTGCAGGATCAAACCTTAAAATATAGTAAATTCAACCCCAAAATTTTTCATACCACCAAAATGCTTTTAATAATAATGAGCAACACAACAGAGGCACAAACATGAAACATCAACAGCTAGTTCATGTAACCTAATCAAAATCTCAGCCATTATAGTATGAGAGCGAGCAACATGATATGTTCTCCCACAGTATTCTTGCCAGCAAGTTAAGGAAGTATGGATTGGATAAATGCACTGCAAGGTGGATAGAAAGCTGGCTAGATTGTTGGGCTCAACAGGTAGTGATCAACAGCTCCATGTCTGGCTGGCAGTCAGTTTCAAGTGGAGTGCCCCAAGGATCGGTTCTGGGGCCAGTTTTGTTCAACATCTTTATTAATGACCTGGCTGAGGGGATAGATTGCACCCTCAACAAGTTTGCGGATTACACTAAGCTAGCGGTAGAGGTAGATACGTTGGAGTGCAGGGACAGGATCCAGAATCATCTAGGCAAAATGGAGGATTGGGACAAAAGAAATCTGATGAGGTTCAACAAAGACAAGTGCAAAGTCCTGCACTTGGGATAGGAAAGTCCCAAGCATTGTTACAGGCTGGGGACTGAGTGGCTAGGCAGCTGTTCTGAAGAAAAAGACCTGGGGATAACAGTGGATGAGAAGCTGGATATGAATCCACAGTGTTCTTGTAGCCAAAAAGGCTAAAGGCATGTTGGGCTGCATTAGGAGGAGCACTGCCAATGTATCTAGATAAGTGATTATTTCCCTTTATTTGGCACTGGTTAGGCCACATCTGGAGTATTGTGTCCAGTTCTTGGCCCCCCACTACAAAAAGGATGTGGACACATTGGAGAGGGTCCAGCGGAGGACAACCAAAATGATTAGGGGGCTGGAGCATATGACTTACAAGGAGAGGCTGAGGGAGTTGGGTCTGTTTAGTCTGCAGAAGTGAAGAGTGAGGGGGGATTTGATAGCAGCCTTCCTCTTTGGAACCTTCCCTTCAGGAAGTTGATGGAGAGAGGCTCTTCTCAGTAGTGACAGATGGCAGAACAAGGAGCAATGGTCTCAAGTTACAGTGGGGAAGGTCTAGGCTGGATATTAGGAAAAACTATTTCACCAGGAGGGTGGTGAAGCACTGGAATGGGTTACCTAGGGAGGTGGTGGAATCTCCACCCTTAGAGCTTTTTATGTTCCCAGGCTTATTGGTTAATCCTAACTACTACATGCACTCCCCACACTTGCTGACTTTGTATCAGAGGCAGCAGTGTGTGTGTGTGGGGGGGGGGGGGAAAGGGCAGGATCCAGCTTTTAAGCCATGTCTCTGCCAAGCCGGTCCTGCACTCCCCTTGCTGCCTCCCAAAGAGGCAGCAGAAGGCTGGGGGGCAGGTGGAATGTCGGCACAGCCCCTGTCCGTGGAGAGCTCGGGCCCTCCACAGATAGCAAATGCTTGCACCTGTGTTTTTAAACAAGCTCCTCTTGCAGACCAGCTCCTGCCTGCTGCCCCGCGCTGCTGCCTCTGATACAGAGCGCAGTGACTACCAGCCCTGCCCCAGGGACTAGCGAATAATCATTTAACCAATAAGATCTGGTACAGTTACATGATTAAATGGTATCTAACATCCCTACTCTCATTGGGCAGGTCTCCAGCATGGTCTTGCCACAAAGAACGTCCTTCAATTTAAATATTTGTTGAAAGTCTGAGTCCTACCCCTAGGATATCACTGAGTATGTGAGTTGGCATGTTATATTCCCTCAAGACTGAAGCAGCTTTTTAAGCACATTGTATACCTCATAAGTATTACAAACATTTCTATGACTTAACACACACACACACACACACACACAGGTTTATTGTATGGTAATTTGTGCTTCTGTTAAGACGTGGAGAGAAGGGACTGCACCCAAAATGTACATGTTACCCAGCAAGCAAGGAACCAGAGCTAAAAAGGGATGAACATAATCAAGAAACCCTGAGGTTGCAAAGGACAAGGATTCAAAGCCTCCCTTGGCAATCTATTCCAGAAATTAACTAACGGGGGGGAGGAGGGGGGGGGAGAGAGAGTACAGGGATAGCTCAGTGGCTTAAGCATTGGCCTGCTAAACCCAGGGTTGGGAGTTCAATCCTTGAGGGGGCCATTTGAGGCAAATCAGTCAGGGATGGTACTTGGTCCTGCCATGAGGGCAGGGGACTGGACTCAATGACCTCTCAAGGTCCCGTCCAATTCTATGAGATAGGTATAGAAAGATTTTCCTAAAATCTTCCTTCCCCAGATTAAGCTCATTACTTCCTGTCCTAATGAGATTGATCTCATGTGAAGAAAAGGCCCTGGTGATGAACTTCTCTGTAAACACGGAACAGATACAGGCTGAGTAGCAGCATTGCAAGCTTCCTTCACACTACCCAAATATGATTCAAGCCTGACCTAATGGCACACACATGAAAGCTGAGAGGGCAATGCCATCTCCATGACTAATGTACTGGTTTGGGCCTCTGATAAGACAGTTTAGAGCCCATTTTGCATGATGGTTGCCTGTCCAGCAGGAACAGAATGGACACTTCCAACTCACTTCCCATGACCCTACAGTCATCACTGGTAAGCTTAGTGTAATCTGGGATGAAATTCACATCCAGTCACTTATAGGAGAAAAAAATCCCTTGATCATTATCCCTAGCCAATTACCAATACTGCAAGTTAGCCAGCACATCCTCTCTCAAGTCAATGGGATCAGATTAAAGTGATTTAATTGGGGTTTAGTTAATTATTTTAAAATAAATAACTTTGAAAGCATTGCATATATATGCAACTTCTAAAGCTTTTCTGGTGATTTAGCACAACAGCGGATCTCCATACAAAGATCCCGAACTTCAGTACAGAAAATGAAAAGGTTCAAGTTCAACGCAAATCAATCAAAGCAAGAGCAAATTTGCTCTTGCAATGTTCTTTATCAGGAGATGACAATACTAACATCCCAAAAGAAATCAGAGTAATTCCTAAACAAATACGGGATAAGGTTTCCCTAAGTCAGTGGTTTTCAAACTGTGGGCCATGGCCACCTTGCAAGTGGGCCACAGCTTGAGCTCAGCCCTCACTCCTCCTGCAGCAGGGAGCCCATGAAGGCATTCCAGCCTCACCTCCCCCCCCCTTCCCTCCCCCCACTGGGGTTGGAGCACCAGCACTGGCTTCCCTCTTGGGGAGGTAGGAGGAGAAGAAAGCCCAAGGCTCCTCAAGGATCCAGCTCATGGGGAAGAAGTGGAGCCAGAAGTGGCTCTGTGTGCTGCCGCTTCCCTTCCCCAAGCTGGGGGAACAGCAGCACACAGGATGTGCTGCCTGGAGGCTTTCCCCACTGCTTCAGCCAATGGGAGCGGTGGGAGACCGTGCCTGGGAGCGGAGGGGGGCTCCCTTCCCCTCATGCACATCCCTCATGCTCCCTTCCCCTCATTCCCCCCCACACCATCACCCCCTAATGCACATCCCTGCTGAGACCCCTCATCCCAAAACCTACTCCTACACCCTCCCCCCTGGCCACACACCCCTAACCCCAGCCTGCTCCTGCACCCTCCCTTGCTCCTGCATCCTCCCCCCCCGCCAGACACCAATGCTTCCTAGATCTATTTGTCCATCTCCCTCCCTGCCCCACAACAACATGAAAAAAGTCCCATACTTGAAAAAATCCACTCATTAAAGGGACAATATCCCAAGAGAAAATAAAGAATGGCGCTCTCATCCTCCTTCCAAGGGATTACTATGCTTTGCAACTCTCCAACACCTTTCCCTCCCCAGACATGAAACAAGGTGAAAAAACATCCTATCCATCCCAGTCACATGAGAGACTACTGTGCTTTAGAATGCAAGCCTGACAGTTTCTGCACAGGTGTCACCAATGTGCACCACTGGCCCAGGGACTGAATAATACACACCAGCAGAGTTTACTGGTACTCTTGGCTGTTAGCATTCCTTTCTCCATTAATGTGTTTTCCTTTTACTGACATGCTTGTGTGATTTTTGAGCCAGCTCACCTGGGTAGTAATTTCTGCTTCCTCCTGATCAGAATTATGCCTTTCCACTGGACTGTTTGACGTGGCTCTAACACCATCTGGACGCTACAATACAAGCAACACAGATTTAATATACAAATATGAAATGCATTTATTTTTGCAAGAATAAATTCAAGTTCTGTCTTACAACTCACAGCACGTTGTACTCTATTATAAACAGATAAGTTAACAAGAAAGAGAACACAGCTGAAAGCGTGCGTCATACAGAATTACAGCTGTTTCCCTTCACACACAAGTGGAACTTACCTACCAGGTACTAAAACAGTATCTGATATGTGCAGCACCAGAATCAGGCATTATTACTAACAGGAATGTGATTCCCAGACTGTTTTACTGCAGTCCAGAATAAGTAATAACTGGACATTATTTTCCTCACACTTTCCTTATAGAAACTCCTCCTCAATGATATAACTCAATCATACATCAGCAGAGAAAGTAACTGCAAATGTTATAAAGCTAGAATGTGAGTGACATGAAGCTTTGAAACATTCTGAGAAAAATCACCATGTAAGATGAAATTTGTTATATTTGTTTTTAGCCCATGGGGTGACTTTGCTATATGAAACTGAAAACATGGTGCTTCTGGAAAAGCAGCAAAATTCCATGAAAAAAAGGGTTAATACAACAATACTCAATAATCATACTCACAAAACCCACAGCATTAGGATGCCAGTCAACGTCATACAGTAGAGGTAAGCAATGAGGCCGACAGAATTACCGGGCCCCTAGGCAAGGTGGGGGAGCCTCAGCTCTGTACTCTTGGAAGGGATGGGGCCTCGAGCAGAAGGGGTGGGACTGAGGCTGAGGCTGCCAGCCCTCAGCACTGCCTGGACTGTGTTCCCCTTTGCCAGCCCTTAGCACCGCCCAGAGCACACTGCACAGGGCTCTGGCAGTGATTTAAAAGCTCCAAGCCCTTGCCCCCTCTTTCCCCCAAGATCAGTGGGCCTGTAGTTAAGGCATTCAAATTTAATCCTATCTTATAATACTAAATGCCATATTCTGTGCAAGGGTACCTGAGTTAGGGTGGCAAAAGGAATCGCCTGACATTTATGCAGGTGCATGTGTATAAAAATTTGCAGTAACCCCACGACCTGTTAGTGCTAGTAGATAAAAAACAAGAAAGAATTGAAGAATCTATGTTACATTTTCCTAGTTTGTTCTTAACATTCTCATCTGTGATTAACCAAGGGTGGAACCTTTTTTGGGTCATGGGACACTGACTCAAGGAAAAGTCAGTTGGGGGGCAGCACACAAGTGAGAAGCCAAAAAAAAAACCCCCTAAACCCTGACATGGCCTCGGACTGAGAAGGAGAAAGACACGCTCCACATTCCACTCACACACCAGAGCCTAGTGGGGTCCAGGCTAGTAGATTTTGTGTCCTCCAGTCCCTCAGTAGGTATGCGCTCCCCAGTGCTATGAGAGAAGCCCTGAGCCTTGGGGGCCAGATCCAGGCAAGACAGAGGCCGCATCCAGTCCCCAGGCCTGATGTTCCCCATCCCTGCTCTAAACCATTGATAAAGCATGATCCTGTCAGGACAAGATCTCATGACTGACCTGTGTAGGGAAAGGTACCTGGATGCGCCCTTCTAAGATGTTGTCGGTTGTTATTTCTACAGAACGTGTCAGCTGGAGGTCCTGTAGAACTATATGGTAAGGAACCTGAGGGAACATCTCTTGAATCTGATGGGCCTGTAAAAAGCAAAATTTATAATATGAAAATCTGTGTGCAAAACATCTCCAAAAAAAGTATTAATGGAAGGTATCTCAAAGACCCAAATTTTCAGACATATGCATACAAATGCATAGTTTGTATCTGCAGTGATCGCAATTCCATCCCAGTTGCGGTAAATGTGCAATTACAATAACTGCAAGAGCAAATGGGACCGAGCAGTTCTCCCTTTCTGTCTCAAAAAAAGGCTGAGAACAATTGCCCTGTTTGTCCCATGTTCTTAGGAACCAGAAATGAGAAAGCGGATGCTTATCAGTTAATGCTATTGGCTACATGCATCCCTCCCCCTTCTGCCAGTAAATATTTTAGCAGGTTGGTCAGAGCCTGGTTTAGTCCTGGCTTGCGCTGGATCCTGAGAGCTACTCCTGCTGCAACTCTACACTGAAAGATATTTAGGATCTAGCTGGGCAGGCAGCCTGGCTCAGTCCCAGCTTGCGATGGATCCCAAGAGCTACCCCCACTGTGCCTCTGCATAAAAAGTCATTTATGAGCCAGGTGAGCAGGTAGCCTGGCTCAGTCCTGGCTCGTGCCTGGTCCTGGGAGCTACCCCCGCTGTGGATCTGCATAAGAAGTCATTTAGGAGCCAGGTAGGCAGGCAGCCTGGCTCAGTCCCAGCCTGCACCGGGTCCCGGGAGCTACCTCCACTGAGCTGTCTTGGTAACTCCTAGGTGTAGAAAAATATTACAGGACCAGTACAAGTGCTTTCAGGATCAGTAAACCTTCTCATTGCTTGGAAAGAAAAAAAAACAATGCAAATAGTGTGTGTGGGATAGTGGAGAGAAAACCAGGCACATACTGGATGGCACTTTTAACTAGTTCACAAAGCAACAGATACAGCACATGTGTCACAGATGTTCCCCACAACTGAGTGTAGAAAGCTGTCACTGAATCCTCCATGCCTGTTTTCCTGGCTCAATTCATCTCTCCCAGCTCTGCTCTGGTTATCATAGAACCATAGAGCTGAAAGAGACCTCAGGAGGTCATCAAGTCCAGCCCCCTGCTCTAGGCAGGACCAATCCCAACTAAATCAACCCAGCCAGGGCTTTGTCAAGCCGAGACTTAAACACCTCTAGGGATGGAGACTCCACTACTTCCCTAGGTAACCCATTCCAGTGCTTTACCACTCTCCTAGTGAAATAGTTTTTCCTAATATCCAACCTGGACCTCTCCCACCACAACTTAAGACCATTGCTCCTTCTTCTGCCATCCGTCACTACTGAGAACAGCCTCTCTCCAGCCTCTTTGGAACCTCCCTTCAGGAAGTTGAAGGCTGCTATCAAATCCCCCCTCACTCTTCGCTTCTGCAGACTAAACAGACCCAACTCCCTCAGCCTCTCCTCATAGGTCGTATGCTCCAGCCCCCTAATCATTTTGGTTGCCCTCCGCTGGACCCTCTCCAATGCGTCCACATCCTTTTTGTAGTGGGGGGCCCAGAACTGGACACAATACTCCAGATGTGGCCTCACCAGAGCCGAATAAAGGGGAATAATCACTTCTCTGGATCTGCTCTCAATGCTCCTCTTAATGCAACCTAATATGCCATTAGCCTTCTTGGCTACAAGGGCACACTGTTGACTCATATCCAGCTTCTCATCCACTGTAACCCCCAGGTCCTTTTCTGCAGAACTACTACTTAGCTGGTTGGTCCCCAGCCTGTAACAATGCTTGGGATTCTTCCATCCCAAGTGCAGGACTCTGCACTTGTCCTTGTTGCACTTGTTATACCAGGACTGCCACAAGAAGATCAGTGATTCCAATTCAAAATACCCACAGGCCGTTTTCACTGGCTCTCCTGGCTTCCTGCCAACATTTCCTGTTTCTCTAACATTCATGGAGACTCTCTAGTACTCCTCCCATTTAACAAAACAATTAAAAACAACTTCCCTTTTTAGTAATCTGTGGCCAAGTTACAGATACAAGATTTCAGCCACTAATGGCCTCTCTCTTGGAATACTGTACAAGGGTGCTTCTCAGATAACATGAAGCAAAATTTTGCTTAATTTCCAATTTAAAATGCATAATACTTAGGTTTACTAACACACTGGTCTTTTTCCTCATATTAGACAATTTAAAGTACAGTGCTGAAATATATACAAATATGTATGACCCTTAAAAATTATTAGTCATCCTAAATAAAACCTTCATCTTATGTCATCCTGTTCAGCAAAAAAAGAACAGCTGGTGTCTGCTTAATTACATTAGGCACATTTAACTTGTATAAAGTTATTAGATATTCAAAATAAACATTCAGAAAGTCTCATCCCACACAGATTTGACAGCAGAGATGGCACTGCAGTAAAGTCTTGTATAAATAATGAAGTCTTCCTGATTGATACAAGATACACTAGTGAAAAATTACTAATATGCTATGGAATTGGGTATCATAAATAATTCAGATTAAACTATGTTTGTCAGACTAAATGAACTAAGTACATTTTATGACGCTATTTATTTGACTTTTTCTATCACGTGCTTTATGCACTAATCCACAACATTTGGTAATTTGTAATCAGTGTCCCAATCTTCAAAGTGGGGAGTAGCAAGATTCTGCTGTGGTAAAAGAGCATCATCTCATCTGAACACAAAGCTCTATGTACGTGCTCAGTACCATTAGTAACAGTGACAAGTACTATAGCAAATATAGGCCTAAAAGTAAAGAAACATACAGAAACGGTCTCTCTAATATTCTGGAATGAACACGGCTACAATGTTACTGCAAACAGAAAAAGTTTTATCAGTCTGAGGCCACTGAAGTCAATGGCAAAACACTCAGGATTCAGAATCAGCATCTTAGTTACTATGGAATGAAGTACTGGAGAGGACCATTAAAAACAACACCAAGTCAACTGAGAGATACACCTCCACATCTCAGTCGCTGAAGTCTCATCAACCTATCCTCATCCACTACGTCCTGTTTAAAGCAGTGCACAATGTTAACACTGACTTATCGTCTCCCTCTCACTTCAGTTTCCTCCACTGACCATTTATTTTCACACTTTAGCGCTGCTAACACGCAAACCCCATACTGAAGTCAATGGTGCTGCACCCAACCTAAGCTAGGGTGTCTTTGTGGTGAAGCCCTGAACTTGGCATCTGTCTCCGCTCCATTCACTCTCAATCCACCTACACCCTTTTCATGCCAAAACAGACTGGCAGGCATGGGAGCACAATCTATTCATCAGTCTTACCATAGCATTAAGTTGTGAGTTGCTTGCTTGCGCAATACCCAGGATATTAGTAGTGTGCATCACTTCCACTGAAAAACTGGGAAGCCAGCTAGCAATTCGAGAACCTAAGAGCAAGAAACCAAAAGAAAAATCAGGCACAAATAAAAGCGGTTTTCAGTGATATGAGCTTTTTCATAGGTGTTTAATTCCATCATCTATAATTACACAAAATGAATAAAGGGAAACCTATAATGGATTCCATTCTAAGCATGTCTGCCAAATGGAGAAGAAGGCAGGATCCAAGATAAACGCATCCCTCTCCCCATTACTGTCTCTATTTAGTGAAATATTAATATGTACATTTCAAACAAACCAGCCACTGTGGCTGATCTTTCACAATAACTATGGCATTTTTATTTTTAAACAAAAACTGGTCTGGGAGGAGGACAGCATTTAATAGTTTGGGGGCTATCAGTGAATAGGGATATAAGTGAGTAGTCAAATAGTGAACTACCAGAGTCCTCGCTTCCCCCACCCCTTGCTGCCTCTGTATCAGAGGCAGCGGGGGGAGAGGAGGAATGGGAGCTAGTGCTGGGGGGAGCCGGCTTAAAAGCCAGTTCCCTCCAGCAACGTCTCCATGGTGCTGCCTACCCCCTCCCGCTATGCTGCTGCCTCTATTAGAGGCAGGAGCAGGGCAGGTGGGGGTTCAGGAGGCTGCCCCTGAACAGGGGCTGCTGGAGCCAGCCCAAGCCTGGCTCATTTACTACAGTTAAAATGCAGAGCTGCAGCGGTCCTGGCTCTGTTTCGGCTCGCACCAGTCTGGAACCTGCCCCGACTGCGTCTCTGAAGTTTAAAAGTAGTAGGACATTAACTCCATTACAGCACCAGTAAATATAGTTAAGTCCCAGGAGTAAAAATACCTTGTTCAAAAACAAAAGGGAAAAAGCTCTAGGGTGAAATTCAGCTCTAGTGTAAAAAGCTGCAACTGCATCAATTTCAATGGAGATCTGCCTGCTTATAAGAGCTAGGTTTGGCCCCTCCTCTTTCATAATCATGCTGCTAGTATCCCTGGGAAAGTGCTGCTATGCAAGAGCATGGAGCAATAGTGCTGAGTGATCCTCCACTTCTTCCTGTGGCAATTACTGGATCAGGTCTACTTGAGTATGGAAAATGGATAAACCCTCATTCCCATTCCTTATTCATCCATGCCTTGCTATAAGCAACTTCCGGTCTTGCCTTCATAGCAATTTCAATGGTCTCTCATGTGAGAACGTGGGGAGGGGAGCTTCTACTTGCAAGTGTCCTTAGGAGAGACAAAACTAACACAGAAAATAGAGAAGGTGCAGAAAACAGTTTGCAGTGACATGTGGGTGCACCCAGCAAGGACCTGACTTTCTTCTCTTGGTTCTCTTGATTTGTAAGATGTGAAATTAAAAATGTCACACAAAGATTCATTGTGTGACAGCACAGCATTGAAGTCAGAATGCCTGCTATGAGCATGCTTGGAACTCTCCTCGAGGAAAGCCCAATCGCAGCTGCCTGGAAAACACACATAAGTGAAGCTTTAAAATTACTATTACATGACAAAATTTCCCATCAGTTGGGTCCTGCCTAGAGCAGGAGGCTGGACTTGACCTTCTGAGGTCTTTTCCAGCTCTATGGTTCTATGATTCTAAAGACATGCTGATGCCAAAGCTAACAAAAATTTGGAAGAACCTTTGCACTAATGGGCTTTTTCTGCACCAGAAATAGCTTTTATGTACCAGCATACTGGGGAACAGTGTGACCCAGAACCACTGGGAAGTCTTTGTGCTTTGTGCATATAGACAATATATTACGCACGATAAATTAATGAAGCCACCAGGACCACCTACCCATAATGATCAACTCAATTTTGAACATATGCTTTTAGTTAAGATCAAACTTTATTAGGCCTCTGTAAAATTTTCTATGGCTCACGTTTTGCAAGGCTCTTCCAAGTTTTGTTAATGGAGAATAGATGGTAAGTATAATTTTGGAGAAAGCCTTCAACACATTCATGTTAACATATAACAGTCTTTCAAGAGCAGCCACTGATTAGCAAACAATCTGGATGGCAGACAAACACCAAGCATTGTTTGGTCTGCCAATGAGCATGAGAATATATGCAACAAATAACAGTTCTAGAATTGTTAATCCTGCAGAACTCTAAATGGCTACTCCCTTGGCCTTGAGTTATAAAAGGAAAGGAGCCTTCAGAAGTCTCTACAGTTTTGGACAGTCTTAAAAGCATATGTTCAAGCCTCTTCAGAAGTGTGATGAAAGCAAGTGTAGGCATATGTGAGCTAGCTTTCAGCTAGCAATAGCAGTGAAGCCATGACAGCAGCATTAGATGGCTAAGCCCACTGGAGAGCCTCAGTACATATTTGCCCAGCCATCTTGTGCTGCTGTGGCTTCATTGCTATTGTTATATGACTACATATGCTGCAGTCACACCTGTGATTGCAGTGCAGACCTGCCCTATGAATCAATATTCACTGTAACTAGAAGGAACTAGACGTCTGAGAAAGCTGAAGGGGAAAGGAAATTTGTATATGGTTTAAGTGTATACTGGACCACAATGAGGATGCACTTGTACAGAAGGCTACTGCTCTTCTATTTTTCTGGATAAGATCAACTGTAAAACCTGTATCAGAGTGGTAGCCGTGTTAGTCTGAAGCTGCATAAACAACGAGAAGTCCTGTGGCACCTTATAGACTGACGGATTTATTGGAGCATAAGCTTTCATGGGCAAAGACCCACTTCATAAAACCTGGATAACTAACCATCAAAGTGGAAGAAGTGATTGTGTTGGTTCAAGCGAGGTCTGCCTTCTGCTACTGCCACAGGTACCAAGTTCTCATCTAGGTTCTCCCTCTGATGGTCCTCCCTAACTCGGTGGTTGTCAGTGATATTGAGAGACATTCTGCAGGTGGGGCAGGATGTATCCTGTTCAAGCCAGGAACGCAGGCATGAGCTGTTAAGAAACCAAGCAGCAGAAAACCATAATCAGCACATACTATTTGTTTGAGGTATCAAAGACCATTGGTGCACCAAAAAGTTGCAGTGTAACAATCACACCTCACAATATTCTCCACAACACATTAATAGGTCTGATTGCTCTGTGACATTTTACAGACATCTTACCTGAAGCAACAGACTATCTAATCAGCTTCTGATGACCACATCACTTGGTTTATCTTCTCAGCTCAAAACAAGTGAAACTATTCTTACCTTGCTTTTATACCTACACTTCCAGACAGACCTTCTTCTGTCTAGAGAAGCTTTGCAGGATTTCACTTGCCCAGGTAACCCAGAACAAGTACATTTTTGTTTATAAGGGGACGTGAAATGATCATTATCATAAAGACCAGGGGAGTAGATTTTGTGGCAGTGTTGGTAAATCTTCAAGGCATTTTTAAGCAGACTGGTCTGGAATTAGCATTCTCAAGTACTGTTATTTTTTTTCAGACAGTTACCTTACTTATATTACTAACAAGGATCCTATCACTTTGAAAATTTTATGGACTAAGATGTATTGATGTAAGCAATAATGCATGTATTTTCTAGGTTCATTTACATCTACAACTCTTTGAGTCCCAGAACTTACAGGGATCCACTGAGTACTTTGTCTGCTTTCTGATTCAGACTGGTATGATTCAACTCTCTAGTCTACAATGAGAAATCATGCAGAATTCAAAACTGTATTTTGCTGCAGAAATTCAATACAATTTCTTATAAAATACTTAGTGCTCATATAAATACAGGAAACCCCTGAGTTGCGACCCCCCGCACTTACAACTATTTTTTAAAGTGTGGAACAGGCCAAAGCCCCCCCGACTTACGTCCTCGGCCCGCATTTATGACGGCGCACGGCACCTATCATCAATGAAGGTTCGAGTTACGATGCCCCCGACTTGTAACACTTCCCTGGGAACCAAACGCATTGGGGGTCGCCTGTATACTTAATCAGAAGGTCTCAATACACTTTACAGAGGCTCAGTATGTCTCACCCCCATTTTACAGAAGGTGAAACTCAGCTGAAAGAAGATTTGCTAAATGCCAAACTACAAGTCAATGGCAAAGGCAAAACTATAACCTACACTAGACTCAGTGCAAGTTCCTATTACAGTGGATCAAGCTGGAGCAGCTCCCACCCACCCTGTTTAAGTGATTAACAGGTTAAACATAATGTTTAATTGGTTAACAGTAACACCAAAGCAGAGATAAAGAAAATTTAGCCAACTACATCAGGCTAGTCCTCAGAAGAGTGTACCAAGAAGCTGTTAGGAGTGTCAATGCTATAGAATCATCATTTATTGTAGCAAACAAGTGTTGGATATTGTAAGGTGGTAAATTAAAACAAAGTTTACTAAAAATTAAGGATGGGATTTTCAAAGACAAATAAACCTAACTCCCACTGAAATTCAACAGGATTTAGGCTAACATGATTTGACCCTTTTGAAAACACAGCTTAAAGGCACAAGTCTGAACTCAACTTACTGGATGAGGGAGGTAACCTAGTGACAGATGATGTGGGAAAAGCTGAAGTTTTCGAGACCTTTCCCCCTCCTCTGTCTTCACAGACAAGAGCAGCTCCCAGACTACTGCACTAGGCAACACAGTATGGGAAGGAGGTGGGCAGCCCTCAGTGGAGAAAGAACAAGTTAAGAACTATTTAGAAAAGCTAGACATAAACAAATCCATGGGTCCAGATTTAATGCATCCGAGCATACTGAGGGAGTTGGCAAAGCCTTTGGCCATTATCTTTGAAAACTCGTGGAGATCGGGAAAAATCCCGGATGATTAGAAAAAGGCAAAAGTGCCTATCTTTTAAAAAGGGAAGAAAGACAATCCAGGGAACTACAGACCAGTCAGCCTTACCAGTCCCCAGAAAAATCATGGAGGGGATCCTCAAGGAATCCATTTTGAAGCACTTGGAAGAGGGGAATGTGATCAGGAATAGTCAAAATGGATTCACCAAAGGCAAGTCATGGCTGACCAACGTGATTAGCTTCTATGAAGAGGTAACTGGTTCTGTGGACATGGGGAAGTCAGTGGATGTGATCTACCTTGACTTTAGCAAAGCTTTTGATATGGTCTTCCACAATATTCTTGCCAGCAAGTTAAGGAAATATGGATTGGATTGTAAGGTTTCGATGTCTGGTTGGTGGTTGGTTTCAAGTGGAGGGCCCCAAGGATTGGTTCTAGGGCCAGTTTTATTCAACATCTTCATTAATGACCTGGATGAGGGGACGGATTGCACCCTCAGCAAGTCTGCAGATGACACTAAGCTAGTGGGAGAGGTAGATAGGTTCGTTAGAGGGCAGGGATAGGGTCGAGTGACCTAGACAGATTAGAGGATTGGGTCAAACGAAATCTGATGAGGTTCAACAAGGACAAGTGCAGAGTCCTGCACTTGGGATGGAAGAATCCAAAGCATTGTTACAGGCTGGGGACCAACTGCCTAGGTAGCAGTTCAGCAGAAAAGGACCTGGGGACTACACTTGACCTATGAGCAGCCTTCAACTTCCTGAAGGTTCCAAAGAGGCTGGAGACAGGCTGTTCTCAGTAGTGACAGATGATAGAACAAGGACCAATGGCCTCAAGTTACAATGGTGAGGTCTAGGTTGGATATTAGGAAAAACTATTTCACTTTGAAGGTGGTGAAGCACTGGAATGGGTTACCTAGGGAGGTGGTGGAATCTCCATCCCTAGAGGTTTTTAAGTCTTTGCTTGACAAAGCCCTGACTGGGATGATTTAGTTGGGGTTGGTCCTGCTTTGAGCAGGGAGCTGGACTCGATGACCTCCTGAGGTCTCTTCCAGCCCTATGATTCTATTATTCTAACCAGGGCTTGACAATCTATCGAATCTACTCACCCGTGGCAAGTAGATTTCAGCCCAGCGCCCCGTTTACCGGCGGCGCGCACATGCGCAATGCAGCTCTTGCGCATGCACAGTGCGGGGCTGGAGAGCAGCTTTCGCCACGGTTCATCAAGCCCTGATTCTAACCACATGAATCCAGGCTGTCATCTATTTTTGTACATCTTGCACACATGCAGACTCAGCTTACTTCACCACCTCCTAACTTTAAAAATAAATAGCTATGCATTTTCCCATTTTTTTGCTAGTAGCAAAAAAGAAAAATGATGAAAAGAGAAAATCAATTCTTAAAGGGTATGAAAGTTAATTAATTACATCTGAATTTAAGTCATCCATTTTAACATGTTGCCGCTCTCGCTAACATAAGCATGACCATACTGGGTCAGACCAAAGGTCCATATAGCTCAGTAACCTGTCTTCTGACTAGCTGGCTTCATGCAGCTCAGAGTAAACCATTTTAGATAAATGGAAAACAACTTCCTGAAGAGGAGAGCCTGTTCTTCTCAAGTGCATAGTTGGTGATTAAATATTCATAGGGTTCTGTAGCTTTGTAAAAGGAGTTTCTGCAACAGCGACAAATTATCTCATTAGAGGCTTCTTGGAATGCAGATAAATATTTATGAAAAGGTTTGCAGTGAATGACAACAAATTAGCCCCGTAACCTCTGATTTGATTAATAACAGCTAGGAGACAGCCATGGAAGGAACTACAGGTTGAACTACAGGTTTTTGTATGTTTGTTGCACAAGGTTAAGGTGTCATTTCTGGGTTTTTAATGTAACACTCAAAAAAATAATAAATCTTCCTGGAGGAAATGAAAGTAGAAACAGAGGGGAAAAAATGAGCTTGTTCAAACCAAGAATCTATATACGGTAAGGTACTCTCTGCATTCAGCTGAACACTTACATCTTCACCAGATACATACTTGTGGAAGAGGTGCCCACATGGGAGTTTACGGGCAGTTTGCATGGAGTCCCAGCAAATGGCACAGTCATCATTATTGACAGCTAGCTCTTCAGGAGTTGCAATTGCAAACCTATAATATGAAAAGACAAAACATGATCACATCAACCCCAGCACAGCTACAAGTTTTTCCATTAGAAGCCCTTATTCACTGCACTACCCATTCACTCTGGGTTGAGGTACAGCTATAATTCGCAGCTTGTTTCCATAACACTACCACATGTCACAAGAAAGCTCTGGAGCTCACTGCTTCAATTTTATGACCCCTACCCCATACAGTTATGAAAAGGGAAGGTGGCCAGGGATCTCCTTGCTACTCCTTCAAGAATCATCAATCATTAGGCTGAGAACACACAAGGTATAGCATGCAAGCTTTTTAAAACCCAATTCATCTGTTAACATCAATTTGGGAGTTCTCTTATCTTAACTGATTAGCTGTGGGGTTGGTCAGTTTTACACTTCACTATATACACTTTACAAAAAGATTAAGATAAAACTCTAGCAGTAATGTGCAGAGGCTATAATGATGAGTGCAAAAGGAAAAGTGTAGAATATGCTATTTTGAAGATATTAAGTGACAATCCACAGACAGATAGGGTGTGAATTTAAATTGGTAAATTCAAAAAGATTCTTGCAATATACTAGTGATCTCACAAAGCAGTCATATTGACACAGTAAGAGTGCCACCGGGACTTGACTTAACCAAGTTAAAGAAGCAGTGAGCGATAAAAAGACACCATTTAAAAAGCGGAAGTTAAATCCTGGTGAAGAAAAGGAGCATAAATTCAGTCAAATGAAGTATAAAAACATAATTAGGAAGGCCAAAAAGGAATTTGAAGAACAGGTAGCCAAAAATTAAAAAATAGCAAACAAAAATGTTAAGTACATTAGAAGCTGGAAGCCTGCTGACCAACCAGTGGGGCCACTGGACGATTAAGTTGCAAAAGGAGCACACAAGAATAATAAGGTCATGGCAGAGAAACTAAATGAATTCTTTGCATCAGTCTTCACAGCTGAAGTTGTGAGGGAGATACCCAAACCTGAGCCATTCTTTTTAGGTACAAATCTGAGGAATTGTTCTAGACTGAGGCAGAGCAAGAGCCACAGAACGGAACCCGGCATGAACGGGGACTGAAGCAGTCCCCGGTAATGCCCAATCCAATATGCTGCACCTCTGCTTTTTAAATATCGTAAGAGCTGCCAGGAACAAAGTGATAACCTTAACAGTAACAACTTTAAAAACAATGACTAGTCCTGCAGCACCTCAGAGACTAACAAAAAATGTAGATGGTATTATGAATGACGGGTCATTTTCCTGGAAAATGAGGGCTATCCTGGAAAATAACCCCTCACTCTCACAGGCCTTGGGAGACAGAGCAGTCCTTGCCTACAGACCCCCTAACCTCAAACAAATTCTTTCCAACAACCATGCAGCACACCTCCATCATACTCATCCAGGAACACACCCATGCAATCAACTTCAGTGCCAACTCTGTCCACAGATCCATACAAGTGACATCATCACAGGATCTAAACCACCACATCAGAGGCTCATATAACTGCACATCCACCAGTGGGATCTATGCCATCAAGTGCCAGCAATGCCTCTCTGCCATGTATATTGACCAAATCGTACAGGCTCTACCATGAAGGATTAATGGACACAAATCAGATATTCGAAAAGGTAACACACAGAAACCTGCTGGGGAACATTTTAACTTGCCTGGGCACTCATTAATGGATCTCAAAGTTTCATATTATTACAAGACAATTTCAAAAAAACAGCATGAAAGGGAATCTGCAGAACTTAATTTCATTTACAAGTCTGATACCCACAATAGAGATTTAAACAAAGGCCTTAACTGGATTAGCCACTACATTCCATAGCCTCATGACATAAAAAGCCAAACACTGGGCACTTAAGAGTACTTAGAATCCACTCTATCAGCTTCATTTAGCATGGACACTCTAATTGACTACTCCTTTCCCATTTTTTGGTCTCCTTTCCTTTCCTTTCCCACCCCATCCCCTCTCTTTCTCTGCTATTTACTTGGAACCTGGACCCCTTAAACTCCATTCATCTGAAGAAGTGGGTTGTGCCCACTTCATGATACCATCTACCTTAGTCTCTACGGTGCTACAGGACTATTGTTTTTAAAGTTTTTTCAATTACAGATTAACACAGCTACCCCTCTGAAACTTTTAAACAGTAACAAGTCACCAGAACCAGATGGCATTCACCCAAGAGTTCTGAAAGAACTCAAATGTGAAACTACTAATTGTAGTTTGTAACCTGCCCTTTAAATCAGCTAGTCATGGTCTCCTTGAAAATACTAATACAATATATACTGACACTGGAAAGGAGAGTAAAAGGCATTCACCTAGGCTATACAGTTTCTCTGGGGAATGTTTAGGATCCATGCTATACAAAGACAGGTGAAACAGAGACCTGTAAAAACAGATAAAAGTTCTCCTCGTTGTAAACTTTCACCTTGTGTGTGTCACCAACTCAAAGAGTAGAAGCTCCAGAGCAAATTAACACATAGCTTCAGCTGGATCAGGAAATGTGTGTTTCACAAGCCCTTTATATTAACATATTAACACATGGTAAATACCACGACTTCCTCACCCTCATTCGTTTATCAGGAGGCTCTCTCATCAGGCTCTCCAACTCAGCACTTTAAACTCACTCATCATATGCTCACCTAGCTTCCATGTTCCCAACCACACGCAGGTAGTTCTTGTGACGACGGATTCTACGCTGAACCTCATGGAACAAATAACGCAGCTGCATAAAAATCACAAGGCTGGCCATCGACAACCAGATATTGCCGAATAGCTTTAAAACAAAACAAAACAGTGTTCAGAAATGAATGCCAAGAAACTGAACAGAAGAATTGAAAAACGTGAAAATGCAGTACATGTCACACAAGTCACTATGGATAGCAAAGCAGAGTGCTCCTGTCTGAATGGCTCTGAAAATTCCAGTCTCACTGCTGCAGCTGTTCCACCACCACATGTAACAATTTTGCCTGTAATTTATGTTTTCAAAGAAACATTTACTCAGACTTCACAACGTAGGGAGGGAGGAAAGATTACTTCTGCCTATGGTCACTGGATGAGGTTCTTACTAGCAGTAAGAAAAAAATACAGAGAAAAAACAGTATTAACCCAGGTTATTTTGTATTCCACATTGAAATAGAATCACAAAAACTACCTCCAATTTACATTGTTGACACTATGTCAATAATAAAGTATTTATGACAAAAAAGTTACATTCACTTCTAACCAGTTTGATGTCTTTTGTTGGGGATGGAAATAATTTGTCTTTTGACAATTCAAGCCTGACATTATTCAAGTACATATCAATTTGAAGTGAAACATCTGCAAAACACATTATACAGATAGTTATACCAAAACAAAATGGTTTACAGAAAGTTCAATGAGACAGGAATGCCGACAGAGCAATACTGCATTTCCATCTCCTTAGACACCTTCTACGTAATGTTCAGCCCATTACAAAATTAAAAATGCGTATTGCTAGGTCACTTATATTAAGACAATTATGTTTCCTTAACACTGACTAGTGTCACATACCAGCATGTGAATATGATGCATCAGGTCCAGTGAAAGCAAGGTTAGCTCCATGACAAAATCTGTATAATACACATATGTTCCTTTGCCCTCCCAGGTTCCCTCATGGTTGAGATCCCAGAGATGAATTACGTAGCTGTAAGAGAAGAGAAGTCAACTTCATTATTAACAAGTTTTAGAAACTGAACTTGATTCTAACATTGTATTGATTTTACAATAGTTTTCTTTCCTCCTGCTATCTCTCCTCTTTCCTGCTTTCTCCTCTTTCCATCATTCTTCAGTCTTTCTTACTCACCTGACTAATTAATTCAACGTTATTAATAGCTTCAGGGGGTAGCCGAGTTAGTCTGTTACAGATAACAACAACAAATGGTCTGGTAGCACTTTATAGACTAACAAAACATGTAGATGGTATCATGAGCTTTCGTGGGCACAGCCCACTTCTTCAGATGACTGGAGTTATGAGTAGGGGATTTGAAAACTCGAAATAAATAGAAGGGGGGGGGGGGAAGAGAATGATGTTCTGTCTCCCACCATAATAAGCAAGGCAGTCAGAATTCAACCCTTGGTCTTGGGATATGTTGGCATCAGAGACAAAGGATGTATCTGAATATTCACTGAGATAATTTTATATGCAATAAAAGCCAGCATTCTGCCTGTTATGCATTATGGACAACAATCAAATATATATTATCTACTTTAAGCCCTATATAGTTACATTTGAGTCCATGCTTCATACCATTATTCATAACTTCCTTAGTTCTATGTTCACTACTGATCTTTATTGAAAAATATGATCTACAATATATAATCTTTGTCCCTCTCAAAAAGTCCCATTTGCAAACAAACAAAAGAACTGAGCCCCACCTTCAAAGTGAAGCACTTATCTGCACCAACATTTTGGCATGGGAAAAACATATGATACTTACCGTAAAATCACATGAGCAGTTCTCACTGTCACAAGGAGAGACTGTAGGGAAAAAAGGTCAGTCATTAATATAGCTCCTCCCCATTTTACAGATAGGGATAGTGAGACAGGGAGTGGAAGGAACTATGCAAGCAGTCATAGTGGCTGAACCAGGAGTAGGGTTAAGGTCTCCTGACTCCAAACTCTTCACCCTGTCTTATGGACCATGCTGCCTCCTTAAGCCTTAATGTTCTAAAGTCCTGTCCATGCTGGCATCAGAACCCTGAGCCATACACAGAACAATTCTCATCCAACTGTGGCCAGGGACTAAGTATGAAGCTCAAAGAAACTCTGATGCTTATCAGTAGCTAAAAGTTTCAAAAGGGACCAAGAATAGCACCTCTAAGTCATTTTCTTTCCTTTTGTTGAGGTAGATGTAATCATCCAGGAATAATTTCTCTCTCTAGTCCAAAGTAGTCTGGGCTGCGAGAAGAACTTAGTTATACCAGAAAGCAAGATTAAATCATGTGCCTATTCAAAAGACAAACCTCCAGAAAAATTGTCTGAAATAGCACAACTAGCTTGCCCATCCCAATGGGCTTTGGAGTGGCTTTCCATACATTCTCAACTTCTGAGAACCTCAGAATCTCCATCATTAACCTACCACATCTTTGCAGTCTCATGACACATAACCTGTCTCCCCCAAGCTAAGGACAGTCTGTCCCCACCACTCCTCAGTTAACTGAAGGGGAGGGTATCGAGCAGAAGGATGTACTGAGGTTTCAGTGGATTTGACTGTGCATAAGTTTTTATTAAAAAAAAAAAAAAAACCTTCCACAGGCTAAAATTAAGCATAAAAAGGAGAGGATTGTTAAGAAATGCCAAACTGTACTTAAAGTAATAACATTGTAGTCGCAGTCCCTGTTTAGTGATTTTTTAAAAGTGCTATTAGAACATTCTTTAGTATAAGCCTCCATAGTATCTGTTGGCTGCTTTCTTTCTTGGACACTTTGGAATACATTTCTAGGATTTCTTTACAATAATGCAGCCATTTGTCTGACTGAAATCTTCATATTTTATGACTGGCAAATCATCCAAGCAACACATACCGGTCAGTCTAAAAGCAAGTAATGTCAGCAAATCCCTCAATACTGTACTATGCCATAAAAAGTTAAGTCAGCCACACAACCTGTTCCTGTCACACACACTACAGTGAAAGCGTCTTATGTTGCTGATGCAATCACATACCAAACAACAGAAACAGAAAGGTTACTGTACTTTGTTCTCAAGAGATTTTCTAGTTACAGGAAAATTTTCTGAGTATGCCAATGTGCAAAAGTAAACATACAAATTAAAACCCTGTGGTGAAACAGAATGATAATAAGATCTGTTTGATGGATAAGCTGTTGAGCATGGATTTATGACAAAGCCAGGACATGGCATAATATGTCTGATGAAGAAAACATCTGTCAAAGGAAAGCTCAAAGAATTTAGGCCCCACCTTTTAGCTATATTAAGAATTGTAATATGACGGTCTGTGTGCTATGGAGTCTAAAAGTTTATTTTAATTCACCACTTTGTTATAACAATATTTGTGCTATTTAGTGCTCAGGCAGCAAGAACAACAAAATTAAACAAAATGGCCAATACAGAATTAGGTGAAGTGATCCCTGTATGGCACGTAGAATCCATAAACACACACTGATCTAACAAGGATGAAGGAGGTTACATTGAAAACAAAATATTGTATCACGGGTTAATGCACAGCTACACTTGAGTTTTTAAATGCAGAAAAGGACATTTACTTTCCCCCTTGCACCTGCAACAGTCCAAAACAAAAAAACACTCCTGGTACCTCTACTTCTGGGAAAAGGATGAAAGAACAAATTCATTAGTTATATTGCTTAATCCACTACTGGAAAACACTCAGATACTATAGTGAGGAGTATGGTACAAGAACCTGCACAGAATTATACTTATATCTAGCATTGCATAACATTTAAATACCGATGATCAGACAGGGAGTTGTGTGTGAACTGTAACACATTCAATACAGCCAAACTAGAGTTGCTGTCAGAACCACACCTGAATATCCTGCCTTTTATACTATTAATTTCAACCCAGTGTTGTATTTATGTAATTGATTTGCATTAAATTTCCTTTAACTGAAAAAAGTTATAGAAAAAAGGGGCTAACTTGATACAGAGATGTTAAATATACTGTAACTGAATACTCGTGTAACTGCATTAAATCTTACTGTTTACCCAACGATTCAATAGTCCCCAGGGATGAGGCTGTTTAAAAACCAGTTCCCTGCGCAGACCGGCTGCCTGCCACTTCGTGCTCCTGTTTATGATACAGAGGCAGCAGCGCGGGGTGACAGCACCCCCTGTCCATGGGGTCCAAGCTCCCAGCAGATCGAGGCTGGTCCAGCAGCAGGCCCCATCTGTGGAGGGTCCAAGCTCCCTGCAGACAGAGGCCGCTACAGGGGGAAGGGATGGGGGAGGCTGCTGCGAAGCAGCCTCTGTCTGCGGTGGCCCAGGCTGGCTGCAGACAGAGGCTGGTCCCTGGCAGCAGCCCCTGTCCACAGAGGGTCTGAGCTACCCACAGACAGAGGCTGGAGCAGCCTCTGTCCACGGGGAGCCCAGACTCCGCCAGGAAAAGAGGCTGCTCTTGAGGTCCAACCTCTGTGCATGGCGGGCCCAGGCTCATCGCGGACAGAGGCTGCTCTGTGGAAGGCAGAGCAGCATCTGTCTGCGGGGAGCTTGGATTCCTGTGGACAGGGTCTGCTGCCAGGGATCAGCCTCTGTCTGCAGCCAGCCCAGACAGCCATGGACAGCTGCTGCTTCACAGGGTGGGGGAGAGGCAGACAGCACCACGGAGCTAGTGCTGGGGGGAACCAGTTTTTAAGCCAGCTTCCCCAAGCACGGGCTACTGCCTGCCCCCCCTTGCTGCCTCAGTAGGAGGCAGCAAGGAGGGGCAGGTGGGTCTGCAGAGCTGACACGCGTGGAGACCCAAAAGCTGGCTCCCTGCATGTATCAGCTCCAGCCTGCCCCCCTCACACTCTGCACTGCTGGCTCTCTGTCACAGGCAGCAGCACAGGGGGGGGGAAGGCAGGTGGATTTGGTGCTCATGGGGAGCCTATGCTTATCGGTTAATCCTGTACTCAGTAAATGCTGACATCCCTAATTTGATAGGATGTGCTTGGTTGTTTACCTGGAGCACTGCACTTTAGTATGTTAAACGTGTATTTGGAAGTAACATACTGCTCTTTAGACTTGCCAGGCCCTTTCAGAACACAACACTACTTCCCCACACGCACATTAAGGATGTTAAAAAGTGCTTACTTAAGTTACCATGTAACCACTGAAAATCTATAAAGCTTATACTGCAGAGTCAGCAGCACAGCTGGCTCCTCAGGAGCATAGCCCCGCTCCCGGGAAGCCAGCTGCGATGTGGGCTGTGCAGCATAATCTTTATACTGCAGAGCCCATAGCACGGAGCCAGCTCCCCGGGAGCTGGCGTGCACTGGAAGCACAGATGACAGTAGGCGCCCTGGGAGTGGGGCTGGAAGCCAGCATGTAAGTGTTAATAGTAACCAATAAGCCTAGGCTTATAATTGTTTAAATGGTTATACTATTATCTCTCTAATTCACAGGCCTCCTCACAACTCATCTCTGTCATCCTGATGAGAAGAGAAGGGGATAGGGAACGCAAAGAGGAAAAACCCTAGCTAGAATCTGAAAAAAAAATCACTTGCATGACTCCATTGAAAACACAAGGGACTAAAGCTAAATCAATGTTTGCAAAATGAGAGAAGAGACTAATAGGATACAGGTTGAACCTCTCTAGTCAGGCATCCTCAGGACCTGACTGGTGCCAAACCAGACAATTTGCCAAACCAAGAGAGATCAGTATTATAGAGTGGGTCAATCTCTCTCTCTTTTTTTTTCCCCCACCAACGTGAATAAATGGAGCACCACTTGCAGTGATGCATAATAATGTATGACTGTACTGATACACTCTATATAAGTCTATACCTACCCAAGGTTTAACAACTCTCTTCATATCAAAGTGTTAGTGTTGTCACACAATTTTACTTTGGCACAAGAAAATAAGTAGATAAAGCATAAAAACTATGCTTATGCTTAGCGGCATTAAGCACTTCCACTATTTGCTGGTCTCAGACATTTAGGGGTGAATTAGAGGTAAATAACAGCATAGAACACTGAAAGTCAGGACTGTTGGCTGCAAAAAACTTTATGGAACTGTAGGAAAGTTGGCCACACCCATAATGAACAAACATTTGGCTAACTAAAATCATGCTGGGCCACAGATGTTGCTGGACCAGAGACATTCAACCTGTACTTTTAAAAATCCAATGCAATTAAATATACACAAATACAAAATAGTTGGCAGTGGCCCTTTTAAGTGTCACACAGACAAAAGTTTTCCACTGCAGTTTTTACTACTTTTTCCTTTAAGTTTGAGGATCACCACTATATGTTCGGAGGCCTACAGAAAAGAATGCGAGTAGACCTCCTGAGGCTCAACCTTGTACACACACACAAGTAATTTCAAACACGAGTACAGGCCCACTGAAATCAAAGACTCTACTCCTGCAAGCAAGTTCTGTCAGGACAGCAGCCCTAACTTGTTAATAAGGCGCCTGAGCACCTATATCAATTCATTTATACTTCTTGATTTTTCAATAATTTGTTTTAAAAAAATACAATGGTATGAGATAGATGCATCTGTTTTTATCTCAGTGTTAAACTTCAGACTGCAAATTATCTTTGCCTGAAGAGGCGATAGCTATGATAAATCCGTTCAGTACTGCTTACTTTCGGTACAGCTGAAATCAAGACATCTGTGTACAAGAAAAATTAATGAGCATGGTTCATCTACTATATATTTGAGAGAGTTTGTCTGTTTGTTCAAGAAATCCTCCTAAATGGTAAGAGCTAGGAACACCAAATTCCATATACCAGTGGTCCCCAATGCAGTGCCCGCGGGCACCATGGCGCCCGCCGGGGCATTTATGTGCGCCCGCTGAGTGACCAGGGCTGGCCCAAGCCATTCTTGCACCCCGGGCCCTGGGCACGTGGCACATGAGCGGCCCCGCCCCCGGGCACACAGCAGCCCCAAAAGGTTGGGGACCACTGCCATACACAGCTTCCTCTTATCATAACTTAAAGCAACGTAAGGGTTTGATTGTGTCAGGAAAATGGGATATGCCTGGAATAGGATTGCTTCTCATAAAACCATACAGAAAAGACACAGAATCCGCAGGCTGGTGAAAGGGACTGGCTGGGGCTGTCCTATCACCTCCGTCCAGGACTGCCTCAGCCCCAAAGCCTCCCACTTCCCAGGTGTCCTTTAGGGAAGGCGGTGGGGGGCTGAACATCCCAGATTCAGACAGGAACATTGCTGGCTGTTGCCCCTCGCTCTCTGATGTAGGGGAAGTGCACCGTTTGCTGCATTCCTCACTCGGCCTGGGGAGCGCAGGCGGCAGACAAGCTATGCATTTTGCTCTCACTCGAAGACAGGGACAGGAAGGGGAAGAGCAAGCATCCCTGGTATGAATCTGGTGGGGGGCAGTTGGGCCCCCCCATTTTTCCCTGTACACACCCACACACAGAGTCCCCTGCCCAGAGCCCCTCCTCACCCCCCCACCTTGACTCCTGTATCCCTGCAGTCCCAGCCCGCTGCCCTGAGCCCCTCCTTAAGGACCCAAGCATCGCCAGGTAAATGTAAGAAACCCAGGAAGAATTAGCTGAGGTGCCTATTAAAATGAAAGAGGCCATGTTAGAAATAACTCAGCTATGAGAAACATTCATATGACAAACCTTCCATTTCACTCCACCTGCTGGCCCATTTGTGTGTTCAAGTCAATCTGAGCTGAAACATTAATACCAGTGTCAAATATTTAAATTGCCACAGCCCTGCAGCAGCCACCTCTGCTCTAACCATATGCCTCCAATCATCCCACAGAAATCCACCAGGTCTGGTGGTACTAGATCCTCCTAATTCCTCCTACCCAGTTCTTTCCTTCTCTCGATCTGTATTTGGACTGATTCAATATTAATTTGGTACAAGTTACCACTATGTGATACGTGAACTAAGGAAAATATAAACTTGTACCACTCCTAATAAGTAACTAATAAATGAAGAAATATTATATAGGAGAAATTGATTTAGATAACTATTCTAGTCTATAGTGAGCCAGAAAAAGAAATATATTCTAACAAACACTTCACCTAATTCTTCCTGTATTTCTCATGAAACATGCTCATCAGTTTTTTTCTTGATTTCAGCTGTGACAAAAGTAGTCAGCATTTATCATAGTGTCCACATCTTCAAGCAAAGATGATTTGCAGTCCTAAGTTGAACTCCAGAATAAACACAAATGCATTGGCTACTTTGCAAAATAGGACAGTACTTATTTTCATTCTTTCTTGCTGGAAACTTTCAAAAACCAAACTGGAGAAGCCCCAAAATAAACCAAAGTTAAGAGGAAAAACACAGTGCCAATCAACTTGCATATAAAGGAAGTCTCACCTCTGCTGCCATGAAAGCTAGTGTGTGCATTCCATGTGTATAGCCGATAACTCCACAGACAACTGCTAGACCACAACAGGAGAGTAACATGGCAGTCAGCAGAGTCAGAACTCTGACGTGGCTGCTCATTGGTGTGGTGGGAGAGAAGGAAAGCTGCAACAGATTAATACAAAATAGTGTTAAACTGCTCCTCTCCCTGTTGCTTTCACACAGCACATATTCAATGAATAATTATTTCCTGAATAATGATGCAACCCCAATCACCTAATTAAGCAACTGTGTGGGCTGGGGAAAAGAAAAAAAATGCACACACACACTCCCTAAGGCCTTGTGACTCTAGCTTTCATTTACATTAGATGGTGGTTGGTACTGCCATCAGTGCAGGGGACTGGACTTGATGACCTCTTGAGATTCCTTCCAGTCCTATGATTCTATAATTCACAGATTTTAAAGCCAGAAGGGACCATTGTGACCTTCTAGTGTGACGACCTCTATAACACAGGTCACAGAATCATATCCAGCAGTTCTACATCAAGCCCTTAACTTCTGTTTGATCTAGAGGGTATATTTTAGAAAGCCATCCAGTTTTGATTTAAGACATCAAGTAACAGAGGCTCCACTGCTCCCCTCAGTAAGTTGTTCCAATGACTAATTGTCCATGCTGTTAAAAATTTGTGTCTTATTTCTCATTTGAATTTATCTAACTTCATCTTCCCATAATGGATATAGTTATGCCTTTTTCTCCTAGATTTAAGAGCCATCAAGAATCTCTCCCTCGTCCTTGATCCTTTTGACTGAAAAATAGTTCCTTCATTTTATTTAAGATTACATATAATTTGACTGAAAATTCTTACATACTTTGCTTATACCAAATATAAAGTCATCTTAATTTAAGGTTGAAAGAATTAGGCAAAATATCTAGATCCATCTCCTCATCAAAAGTGGGAGTCAAAATTTGAGTCTGGGGCATTTGGTTGATTTCATGCATTCAGTTGTTAAATTAATTCCTCTTTTTCCCTTTGAGTTGGACTTAACTTCATACTTCCCTTTATTCAGCAAGAAGGGCAGACCACACACATTTATCAAGAAAAGTGTTATAATCCAGACTTTAATGTTTTCCTTCAACAAGAAGGGAAGTCACAGCTCCTTTCTTAAGGATTCTGGATCAAACACAAGCATTTCTACCTTTATAGCCTGCTCTCTCTCAGCCTTCTAGAACAGTGTTTCTCAACCTTTTTTTTAATAAAGTACCCCTTTAAAAAAAATTATAAATACCCCCAGTACCTACAGTTTTCAGACATACACATTTTTTTTCTACCATTGCAACACATTTGTTTAAACAACATAATTGTAGCCAGGCGGCGATTAAATTTTTGTGTGTAAAAAGTACAAAAATAATAAAACGCTGTAAAACTTAAAACAAAACAAAAAAATTCAGTTTTCTCCAAATTTCAGTTTTGTTGATGTACCCCCCCAGACTTCTCGAGTACCCCTAAGGGTACTCATAACACTGGCTGAGAAACACTGTTCTAGAAGATAACTTCAGACCAAAAACTGCTAAATAACCTTCCTATTAATTAGGTGCACTGGAATAACTGTAAACCAGCAATTTCATTTCAGTTTAACTCACTCAAGGCTACTGTACTACTTGAACTGCTGGAAAGGCAACCTTTGCCAGGTTGTAAAACAGGAAAAAGTTGCAGAGTACAAGAGGTCATAAAATATGGCGTTAAGGGTGAACGAGAGGATTCCGCGTGATTCAGGCTTTTATTCATGGACACTGGAGCTGAGGAAGCAGCACATACATTATAGATACTCAAGTGGCTAAGGTTATTCAAAGTACTAGGTTGATTTTTTTAATCCTAATAATCATCCATAAAAAAAGAGAATTGAAGTGCTTGTCAAGTAACACATATCGGGTTAACACACTACCGTGTGAAAACTTTACATTTTGTAATGTACATTCTCTCTCTATTCATACGTCCAGTATAATAGACAGTCCTGGCCCAGTAGTGTGTAGAAGGGCCAATTTGTTTATTTAACTAAAACTGAACTGACTCTTCATTCATTTTAAGATCCCCATTAAATGAGTGCTCCATTACATTGCTCACATTCATTGTTTCTCACTACTCCGCTCTCTACACTCATTTAGAGCTATCTTAGCTCTTCATAATCTCATTGCTATTGGTGCAAAAGCCATATCCTCTACAGCTCTTGCCACCTGGTACCCAAGCATCCCTCCATCTCTTTTCACTTGGCATTTGAAATCTCTCTTTACTCTTTACCTGAGCCTATTCATTATTCTTCTCCTCGGTGACTCACTATTTAACTTTCTAAATACCGATACAGTTTGGGATGTAGTTTACAATGTTCAGTACCCAGGAAGATGCATTTGTGCCATTAGTTCTTGACAGAGGCACAACACACAAGCATTTCAAAGCATGAACATTGCACAGATGCTATAAATGTGAAATGAAATCCAGTGTCTTTTGCTCTACTCTGTAATTTTACTTCAAGAAATCAAAAAAACCTTTCATACTACTGACAGAAAGAGGTTACCCGAATAACTGGACATCAATGTGCCAAAGGTAGTTTTCCAGAATTCTTAGCTAATGCAATTTCAGAAAGGACACTTTTAAAAAAAAAAGTATATCTACAGCAGTAATTCTAGGGAGCTTTACATCTGACGGTCTTTCAGCATTTTATGAAAGAGGATAAATATTTTTAACAGATGGAAGAACTGAGGCAGGGAGGTTAAGGTTATTCAGAGGTGCTAAGCATTCCTAGCTCAGGTTGAAGTCAATGCAAGACATGGGTGCTCCACATCTCTGAAAAACAAGCTTTAAGTGACACAATCAAGGACACACAGGGTACGTCTACACTGCAGCGTTATTCCAGAAAAACAATACTAGTGTCCATACTGCAATAGTGTTATTTCAACAAAAAGGTGAAATAATGGAGGGCTTTTTCCCCCAACAGCAGTAAACCTCATTCTACAAGGAATAAGGCTTTTACCAAAAAAGCTTTTTCGGAAAAAGATGCGTGTGGAGGCAGAAGAGGGAGTTCGGTCAAAAAAAGAGGCTTCCAGGAAATAACACACGTGCCCTACTGGCCACTCCATCCACACTCATCACAACTCTATAGTTCCTGTCTCCCAGCAGCTCTTAAAGCTACAGACACTGGGGACCGGGCTTGTGGCAGGAAGCTGGTCCTGGGAGCTGCAACACACCATGCGGCTGCCAGTTCCTGACACATGGGCACTAATGTCCCAGCCACAAGCCCCCCGGCCCTCCCAGGGAGCATGCACAGGGCTCCCAGGAGCCTGCCAGGGTCCGGAAAGGGCATGTGCCATCATGGTCTGGGGCAGAGATCCTGGCCCTCCTGGAGGTATGGAGCAAGGAAGAGACCCTCCAGGATCTCCGCTCCTGCCCTTACTATGCAGAATAGCACCGCATCCTAGGGGGCGGATGTCACATTATTGGATTTTAAAGTGAGTAGACGGAGGGGTGGGGGGGGTACAAAGTGGGCCATGTGAAGTGTCAAACAAAAGCTTATGCTCTACTGATTCTACGTATACTACTCACGTGCTTGTATGAAGTTTGTATGTGGAGTTATGAATATGGGCTATGTGCTGGTGCTGTGAAGGTTCTCTGTCTGAGACAGAGCAATGGGCCTGGACCGCCTGTTTTAAAGAAGGAATGTCTAGTGAATGACTATGCTAACTAGCACGGCCTGAGGAACAATGGCTTACAGAAGGGTGAATACACACCTGAGGAATGTGTCTGGAAACCTGCAGATCAGTCAATACCTCATGGCTGCTGGCATGTGAAACATGCCATCATGTGACCAGCTCCAGCTTGGGAGACACCAGGAATGAATATGAAATGCAATGAGGCGATCTCTAGCCTGTCTTCAATCTTGCTACTGATCCCAGATGCAGCCTTGCTAGGGACAGAGAGCTGGGAAGGATTGCTGACCCATCCTGACATAGGATGTACACCAGAGACTTCTAAGATAGCAGTTTGTAACATCTCTGCTAAGAGCCTGCATCAAGAACTTGGTGATTGATGTATGTAATGTATTCTCCTTAACAATCTTACTCTCAATCTTTTCTTTCTTGTGTTAATAAACCTTTAGATTTTAGATTCTAAGGGACTGGCCCAGTGTGCTCTTGTGGGTAAGATCTAAAGTATAAATTGACCGGGAACTGTGACTGGTTCTTTGGGACCAGGAGGATCTGTTCGGGGTTGGTGAGATTGGGTTCTATAATCCCTCATGTGTGTGTAGGCCCAGGGCTGATTGTGGCACAGGGAGAGCTGGGGTGTCTGACGGGTTTTACTCGTGAGGCTTCCTGCTGGCCAGCTTGGCAGCTGAAGCGCTCTGTGAGACTGGTTTGTGGCCTCCAGTCAGGGGCTGTAAGGTGCCCTGGTTTTGACCAATTCGCCCTGAGTGGACACCCTCAGTGGTGCCCAGACCCGGCCTGGTCCGTCTCAGTGGGGCAGCCCCTTCCCAACCCCTGGTGGTGGATTTGGGACTGGAGACGCCTGTCGTCACCCAGGCTGGGGTCCCAGCCCAGAAAGACAAGGTGCTGGAGGAGGAAGAGACAGCCAGCACAGTGACCACCATCACCTTAGAGCTGGTACCCCAAGGCCTGGATGTCTCCCAGGCATGCTCTGAAAATGGGGAGGGAACAGCAGGTGAGTGCTCTTAGTTTTTCACATACACAGGGTGGGGGTGGTGGGCGCTATGGGACTGTAGAGTGATCATCGCTCTGCCTGGCCCTCACACCACAGTCTGTGCACGTGGATGCATGTGCAGTGCCAGTCTGCACCATGCAGCCCCAGGAAGCAGCCCTGGAGCACCCCAGGGCTCTGCTCATAGGCTCTGTGGAGGCCAGACACATGTCTGACCCCCTGGGGGGGATGCCCTCCCTCCACCAGCCACCTCTGGAAGGAGACTGGGGACAAGGGCACACGCACACCGACTCTGGAGTGCCGCACATGGGCATGCTTGCATGCTCGAGGCACCACCCGCTCCTGGGGACAACGCTGCCAAGCAAATGTGTGTGCGGCCCCAATGGAAGCCCAGGCTGCTTGAGACCCCTCTCCCAGCCATGGGATCCCAGTGTGGCTGGACACTTCACTTGCCTGCTTGTCCAGGGGATGGGGGTAGAGGGGTGGGAAGCATAATCCCCTGGGGACCTCTGGGCCCCTGTGAGGCAGGGCCTGCTGTCCAGGCCACACATGGCTTTGCTCCTGGGACATCACCGTCCTCTGCCACGAGAACTGTTGCTCTCAGCTTGCTGATGAGGGCAAGGTCTCAAGGACAGTGTCGCCAGGGATGACTGACCACCTCTCTTTATTCTGCCCAGCTGGACCAGCCGTGACTGGGGGCGATCACCAGCATCTGAGTCAGCCGCAGACGTCAGAGGGTGCATGTGTCCATCCTCAGGGACAGGCAGCAGAAGCTGGCCCAAAAGGTTGGGGATGACACACAATGGCGGGCCCAGATGTGGAGCAGGGCCGCAATATCTTTTCCACCGTCTGGGAGACAATGGCGTACCCAACACCAGTCCCAGTCCCTGCTCCTCCTGCCATGCCAGCCCCTGCCATGCAACTCTCCCACTCCAGCCTCCCCTCCTGCTGATCCCCCTGTTATCCCAGGACCCCTCCTCCCCCCAAGGTCGCCAGGGTTGCTGAACATGAGGTGGAACTACCACCCGAACCACGCATCTGTCTCAGCCCCAGCTCTGAGCCTCTCCTCTGCCCTCCAAGGTTTGCAGTCCCCCCTCCCTCTTTCCCAGTTACTTTTATCCCAAATAAAAAAGCAAAGTTATTTTTTTCCAAACTAAACAGTTTTTTTTAATTTTGTCTGCAGGGAAGGGAGGGGTTGTTGCGGGAAAGGAAGAGAGGGGCAAGGCATAGACCCCTAGTGTGGAGGCCCTGGGGAGAGTTACTGAGGTCCTTCAGAGAAACTCTCCCTCAGGGCCTCCTGGATGTGCATTTGATGGGCCTGGCGGATAGCAGCTGTGTGTGGCTGCTCGAAGGCCCATCCCTCCCGACCAGCCTCTGCCCCCTACCTCAGAAGGAAGGCCTTCCCATTCCTCTCCACAATGAGGTGGAGAATACAACAGGCTAACACTACCTGGGGGATGTTGTGCTCCCCCACACTGAGGCAGGTCAGAAGGCATCTGAACCACGCCTTCAAGTGCCCAAAGGCGCATTCCGCCTGGATGCGGGCCCTGCCTAGGCAGGCATTGAAATGGTCCCTGCCTAGGTCCAGGTCGCCAGTGTACGGCTTCATCAGCCACTGCATAAAGGGGTAGGCCACAGCCCCCACGATGCACAGTGGCATCTCCACGTCCCCAATCATGATGTTGCACTGGGGGAAGAATGTGTCAGCCTCCAGCTTCTGGTAAAGGCTGGAGTTGTTGAACATATGGGTGTAATGCCCTCCCCGACCAGCCCACAAAAATGTCCGAGAATTGTTCACAGTGGTCAACCAGGGCCTGCAGGACCATAGAGAAATATCCTTTCCTGTTTATGTACTGGGTTGCACAGTGGTCAGGAGCATGGATGGGGGTTCTATCTATCGCCTCCCCCCCCACCCCGCCCACCTCCCACAGTTGGGAAAGCCCTGGGCAAATCTGGCCAAGATGGGGTCCAGGTCTCCCAGGTGGACGACCCTGCACAGCAGGATGGTGTTTATGGCCCTCACCACCTGCAGAAGGAGACAAACAAAACAGAGAATCAAAAGGGGTGCAAGGGCCCTTGGGAGGTCCCCTCTCCCTTCCCCCCCACAACAAACACCCTACCCCCTGCTAGGGATGTTAAGGACTAGTTGACTGCAAATGCTTATCGGATAGTTGACTAGTTGCTTCCCCACCCCCCTTGCTGCTTCTATCAGATAGAGGCAGCAAGGCAGGGGAAGAAGGAGGTACTTCAAAGCAGCAGTGCTGCACAGAACCTGGGATCAGCTGGAGTTCCCAGCTGACCTTGGGCTCGGTGCAGCGCTGCCCCTCTGAAACGCCACGGTGGCCTTTCAAAGGGGCAGCACCGTGCAGAGCCCAGGGTCAGCCGTGCGGCACTGCCCCTTTGAAATACCGCTGCAGCTTTTCAAAGGGGCAGTGCTGCCCTATCGACTAATCAAATAGTCAATACAAAAATGCACTGATTATTCAATTAGTCAATTACATGATACTTAACATCCTTACCTCCCACACCAGCAACCCCCCCTTTCGCTAGGGTCCCCCTTTCCAGTTCTCCTCCCCCCCTCCGGGGACTGGAGCTCAAGAGTACCTTACCTCCATGAGGAAGGCCCTGATGATGGACTTTCCCACACCGATCTGGTTGCCCACAGACCGGTAGCTGTCAGGTGTTGCGAGCTTCCCAACGACTATGGCAAACTGCTTCTCCAGGGGGGTGGCAGGTTGCATCTGGGTATCATGTCAACTGAGGGCAGGGGCGAGCCAGGCACATAGCTCCATGAATGTCTCCTTCCTCATTCAGAAGTTTTGGAGCCACTGCTGGTCATCCCACCGCTCCATGACCAGCTGGTCCCACCAGTCAGAACTAGTGTCCAGCCTCCAAAAGTGTCTCTCCACCATGGGGTGCAGTTGCAAGGGCATTGCTTCCATACATAGGCAGAGGTTCTCAAGGATGAGCTCAGTGTCGAGCTCATGCAGGACCATGAAGGCAGCCTGCAGAAACTGCTGCATGGCAGTGTGGGGCTATCGCATGCCCAGAGGCAGCTCCGGCTCCATGCCAAGGAGTGCTGTGGTGTCCAAACATAGTGCAACCAAAGCACACAGTGGACATGCTTTGCTGTCCCTCAGAGAGGTAGTTCAAGCAAGCAGAAGAAGTTGAGAAACGGCAGTCCAGTGGGGTTTCTTTAAGTACGCATCTCAGATAGCCTCAGGCAGCAGCACCCGGAAGCAACTGCTGACCTAATGCCCTGCCTGAACTGATTCCGAATGGCCTTAAATGCGATGAATAAATCTTTCAAAGTAACACATCATTATTTCGTTGCTCTTTTTGTGTGTGTGTGGCGGCGCGTCGGGGTCCCCCAACTCCTGCACCCCCGTAATGGCACGGACAGACTCCACCAGCCAGTAGAATAGAGGGAGTTTATTGCTTCTCCAGGATACAGCACAGCACAGATGTCATCTGGTTACAGGAACCGGGCCTAGGATGCCTCAGCCCCCCTTGAGATGG
This sequence comes from Pelochelys cantorii, assembly GCA_032595735.1. Lineage (NCBI taxonomy): Eukaryota > Metazoa > Chordata > Testudines > Trionychidae > Pelochelys > Pelochelys cantorii. The sequence goes on along the minus strand of CM064339.1, from coordinate 6,050,911 downwards.
GGGATGCTGGGCCCCTAAATTCCAGCCCCTCTGGGCCCTAGGCTGTCTCCTCCATGATCCCAGACAGAAAACTAACTCCCTCACTTCCAGCCCTGCCCCCAGCCAGGTCTGGCCTCACCCCCTTCCTTTCCATTGTTCCGCTCCATGGGAGATACCTGTCTGACGAGTTTCGAAGCCCCCTTGCATAATGACTCATCCCCTGTCCTGCTGGGTCGTGCTGCAGACAGCAGCCAGTGGAGGTCACTGACAACCCACTGCCCAGCATAGCAACCAGCAAAGTACCCACACTATGTCACAGTGTGGACGCTCTCTTTCGAAATGAGCTTTTCTGGAAGATCTCTTCCAGAAAAGTTTATTCCAAAAGAAGCTTGCAGTGTAGACGTAGCCAAAGTGAGCCAGTGCTGGCATTGGGAGCAGAACTCACATCTCCCAAACACACAGGGGAAAAAACTTACATATTCAAACCGATCCTTGCAGAGCTGAACCATGAGGTGGAGAAACACAAGCCCGGAGAACCAGAGGCACCACATGACCACCTCTTCCACTGTTTGAACATTCAGCACACCAAAAATGAAGATAAACTTGTAGAAGATGAAATTCCAGAATTTGTCCTTGAGATGCTAAAAAGAAAGATATTTGCTTTGTTGGTAGTCAAAATAGCTAAAAAGCCCAAATACAAAGCTATACACCCATACATAACATGGCAATTTTATTAATACAAAAAATCCTATAATACTTTGCACTTATGCAGGTTCTTTATCTTAAAGTCATGACATGCCACAATGCACCACAGACAGAAATGTATCTGTATTTCACAAGATGGAAACCTACTACACAGCAAATCAGTGGCAGAATGGGGAGTAGAAAACTACTAAATAATGAAGAGAGTAAAAGGACAGTCCCTGTTCCAGGGAGCTATGGTCTCTGTTTAGCTAAGGATCAAAAGATGAGTGCAAAAGATAACAGGCAGAAGTAAAGGAGGGAAGTGAAGGAAACAGAAGTATGAAAATGTGATATCGTTGGCCAGCTATGCACACAGCTCGATGGGGTATTTGTATTATTTCCTAAATGATAGGATATGAATAACATGAAATAAGAAATATTGGAAATTCCTGTCATCAGGGTGGATGGATTTAAATAATCAATTTTAATCATGACTCAATTTGTACTTTTGAGTATTTGTCTAAAGAAAGTTGATTCTCTTTGGTTGGTAACCATTAAAATATGTTTATTTGCAAACAAATATAGCCTTTACATTAAATGTAATGCTTCTGTTTGCTAACCAGGAAGATGCACTATAAAAACATTTATTTAAGCAAGTAAATAGTTTAACTCACACTTATCCAGATTAAAAACAAGTAGTCCTGAGCACCTTAGAGACTAACATATATAGACAGACTAATATACATATTAGGAAAGTAGGTAAGTAGGTTTTGCCCACAAAAAGCTCATGATTAACTATATATATAGTTAATCTCTGAGGGTACATCTACACTTGCTCCCTAGTTCGAACTAGGGATGCAAGTGTAGGTGACCGAAATTGCTAATGAAGCAGGGATTTAAATATCCCACGCTTCATTAACATGATCTCGCCAGCGCGTTACTCGGCTCAACAGCTGTTTCGAAAGTGAAAGTGCACGCCGGGATGCGTTAGTTTGTAACTTTAAAAACAATGAGTAGTCCTGTAGCACCTTAGGGTACGTCTACACTTGCTCCCTAGTTCGAACTAGGGATGCAAAAGTAGGCGACCGAAATTGCTAATGAAGCAGGGATTTAAACATCCCACGCTTCATTAACATGATCTCGCCAGCGCGTTACTCGGCTCAACAGCTGTTTCGAAAGTGAAAGTGCACGCCGGGATGCGTTAGTTTGTAACTTTAAAAACAATGAGTAGTCCTGTAGCACCTTAGGGTACGTCTACACTTGCTCCCTAGTTCGAACTAGGGATGCAAAAGTAGGCGACCGAAATTGCTAATGAAGCAGGGATTTAAACATCCCACGCTTCATTAACATGATCTCGCCAGCGCGTTACTCGGCTCAACAGCTGTTTCGAAAGTGAAAGTGCACGCCGGGACGCGTTAGTTTGAACCAAACCCCTTGGTTCGAACTAACGTTACTCCTCATTAGTAACGTTACTCCTCATTTTTTGAGAAGTAACGTTAGTTCGAACCAAGGGGTTTGGTTCAAACTAACGCGTCCCGGAGTGCACTTTCACTTTCGAAACAGCTGTTGAGCCGAGTAACGCGCTGGCGAGATCATGTTAATGAAGCGTGGGATATTTAAATCCCTGCTTCATTAGCAATTTTGGTCTCCTACTTTTGCATCCCTAGTTCGAACTAGGGAGCAAGTGTAGACGTACCCTAAGGTGCTACAGGACTACTCATTGTTTTTAAAGTTACAAACTAACACAGCTACCCCCTGAGACTTATCCAAATTGTTAATTTTTACATTTTTAATTATATTAGAAAATTGTGATATTTTAAACTTAGAGCTTGACACAAATCCCATTTGGATGAAAATTCAAATACAATTAAAAATGCACAAAACCAACATTTTTTTTATTAAGCAAAACTATCTTAAGTGTTCTGGCTACATAAGATACAAGATTATCAAAACATGTTTTGCATTTAAAACTGATTTACTGAAACAGGTTCGTTCTCTCTCTCTCTCTCTCTCTCTCTCAACTACTTATCTTTAATTAGCAAAATAGAACTGATTGTTTCTGGTCACAATATCCTTCAAGATTTTAGAATCAGTAGATCTCATCCTCTCACGCTTCATTTTTGTTCATAGACTGGAAGAAAACAAACTTTCCTGTGTTTCCAATAACCTCATTAATTTCTAAACTTTGAATGAACTTGAATAAATTGAAATGGAAGAAAATGTTCTCTCTGCACTTGCAAAAGAGTCTACTGCTGTCAGTCAAAAGTTGATTTAACACATCAACAAACTTTGGTTCCATTTAGCCAGTCTCTTCCAACAGCTTAATGGTTTGACTTTTTTTTAAACTTTGTGACAAGCATGTTCTAATACTTTATAATGATTAGAAGTGATTTTAATATATTATAATATATATAGGCCTTAACATAGGTTACAGGGATGTTAATGGTTAACCAGCGGGGCTGGAGAAGCTTCCCCACTCACTGCAGGCAGGGGGTTGCTTCAGCCCTATGGGGCCTGTTGCAGGCAAAGGGTGTTCCAGAGCACCCCCTCGTGTGCTATGAGCAGGCGCACTCCAGCCTGCCCGCCCCATTTAATCAGTTAACCAGTTAAACTTAACGCTTAACCAGTTAATTAAACAGGATTTTACATCTCTAAGTGTTGTCATTAATTTTCTTTATTTTAAAACATCCTTTTTCATCCATATTGTCTGCCATCTATTTAGCCTCCACTAGGCACCACTTTCACTTAAGGAGTATTGATAAAATGATGTTCCTTTGGTACCACTTCAACAAGGCAGTAAAGCATTGTAGGTAAATGTTTTTCTGCTATGCATTTGTACAGTGCCCAGTACAATGTGGCCCTGATCTCAATGGGATCCTCAGTATCATAGCAATGCGGCTGTAAGGCTACCAATACAGTAGTGCCATTTTCGTTTCTGAAAATGATTGCTGCCATATACATTATTAAATCTTTCTTCTTCCATTAAATTACAGGAAATTAAGTTACAAAAATCTAGCCCTCTAAAAATACTCAATGTATAAAATGTTTGGCCTCCAACATAATGGCTATATGCAAGAAGGGAGTAGATGAGCAACAGTGAGATAGAAAAACATTCCCCCACACATGCAAACAGAAAGGAAGACCATATGCTGGTTAGTTACTGCAAGAGTAAAGTTACCATACAATTTGCAGGGAGTTGGGAGGTTTTATGGGAGGGAGGCAAAAAAAGTTGTATCAAACTGTCTTTATAAAAATACAAAGTCACCAGGCAAGACAGCTAGAACAGGCTAATAATTCCTTCAGGATGATCACACTTTTGACCTACCAACATATATAACCTGTCTTACAAAAGAAACTATCAAAGTAGATTTCAAATTTTCAAGGGACAGTGAACACTCCAGAATCTGGTACTGACACTGCACTGAATTCCATGACCATGGACAACCGAAAAAAATCTAACACAAAGTCCTGAGAGAGTGCCTCACTTTTCAAGCATAGGCACTGCATTCAGAGGTTTTTAGGTTTGTGAATTAGCAATATGATAGACCACAAGAAATCTATGAATAAGTACGAACAAGTGCCCCATTTGCACTGCACGCCTGTTGCATTAAAAACATCTGCAGTTCAATTTTTTTAATGACTGTATGTGTGTGTGTGCACGCGTGCGTGTGTATAAAAAGAGAACTGTATTTTGAAAGGATACAGTCAATTTGATTTTTGAAAAATAATTTTCAAAATAACTCAATTTCCTGATAGCATAGATTTTAAAGTGTATGTCCTGAAATCTTTTTAAAAATATTTTTCTGCTTCCCTGCTGATGTTCAGAAAAGGGGCAAGCCTAATGCCAGTAATAAATGGGCTTGGGCTCAGCTCTCCTGCCCTCTCTGTCTATCTACTGTCATTGAGAAGACACATTCTCTTCGTGAAGAAATTGAAAGTGCATGAGAGTTCCGTTACCATGCCAGAGCATGAAGAAAGAACTAACTGCTCAATTAAGTTAAACTGACTATGTAAAAAAGCACTAGTCAAATGCACAAAGTAAACTAAAACCAAAAACATAGAACTGTTTTCCTGTAATTTACTTTAACATTAAGAGAACTTGCAAGCACAGGAACAAAATTTATTACAGGAGCGTAGTTCCCTAGTTGACAGGAGTCCTTTTAATATAAAATACCAGTTCACAAAAATTAAAGTTCCTCTTCAGAAACAAACCAGAAAATTTATGGATGCTTATATATGACCTGTCCCGGGATTATTGGTTTATTTTGAACTTCCATGTGTTGTACTGGATGTGCATTTCCAAAACATGAAATAAGAGCAACATTTGTACTTTTTAAAAAGTTAGGATGCTAAATGTTTATCTCCACAACCGTCAACATTCCCAAACAGGATATTAAAATCATTTATCTAGGAAAAAAAAACTTGTGAAGAGAATCAAGAGACAGATCAACAAGTATCTGATAGCAAGGCAATTCATCTAGAAACATCATACATTTTACTTACCTGCCTCTCGCTAACACGAAGAGGACCAAATACTGCACACTGGATTAGTTTAGCAATCAGCATCAGAAAACAGCAGGCAGTATTTACCAGTACCTAAAAAGAAATCAAATGTGTTTTAGTCCTGTTCATAAAAGAGAGCACTGTCCTTTACCCCTTGTTATTATGCAGTTTCAAGTAACCTATAGAGGTATCCCCTCTTAAAACCTAACTTCTAGGCAATGTACAGTGGCACACATGTCATTATCATTTTGTTTGTGGAAAAACTGATGTCAGCCTAAGAAAGAGACATTATGATCAACAGCATCATTATACTGATAACCAAACTACCACCCCTAAATTTGCAAGGAAAATGATTTCTTTGCCTTTATTAATATCATACGTTATTAAACATGAACTACTTCAGTTTGATTTTCTTTTTACTATTTATTCAGTTTACTTACCAGTCTAAGTTTAGATGATAAAAGTGACTAGTCAGATTCACTTTTGTTTCTGGTAGATTTTACTTTCTGTTTCCACTAGCTTTAAATTTAGCAATAGCTCAATTACTCAGCTCATCAGGTCAGTGGAATTCAGAAATGATTATTAAGTTGTTCAAAACATTTTTTAAACGAAACACCTAGTTTAGATTAGTAATCGTCATTTAACTTGAGAGGTTTAACAAATGTAAGGAAGACTTTTTAAACTGTATCAGATTTAGTAGTAAGTACAAATCAATATGAACAGCTTCTAGAATAAAGTTCATAAACTTTAACATTTAAAAATATAGTACTTAAATGGGACATTGTCAATTTAAACATCACATATTCAGCAAATAAATTTATCCTAGTATAAACACCTCAACAAATTATTCAAAGTTATTTTAAAAATCATTTACTTTTCCGTTTACACTCTGACTTTTTGCTTTTCTCCCAGCACAGACAATAATAATCAAGTCAGTCACATTTGCTTATAGTCAGTATCATTTCCAAGTTCTTAATCTTTCTATATATTTTAGAAATGTGCATCTGTCTATCCACCTGTGAATCGTTTGTTCAAGAACTCCTCCTAAACAGTAAGAGTTAGGACCACCAAATTTGGTATGTAGCTTCCTCTTACTCTAACTTAAAGCAGGTCAAGGTTTGTTGTGCCAGGAAAATAGAAAGTGCTGGAATGGGACTGTTTCCAATAACATGGAAAGGGAAGGGGCACAGAGAAAAGGGATGCGATACTGCGAGCGGCTACTAGAGACAGAGAGTATAGGGGAAAGCTATACTGCAGACTGACCACTGGGGCAGCCGCACCACTAAGAGAGTGGCCAACAAGGCTGGGACTCCACCATTTAGCCTGCCACCAGATCGGTAAGTAGCCCCTCCGCCCCAAACTCTTTCTTCCGGGGCCCTTGGCCACAGCGGGGGGGCAAGAGGGGGGGGAGGTCCCTACCAGCGGAGGGGAGGCTGGGGGGAAAACAGAAGGCCAGCTGCGATGGGACCCCCCGCCACTCTGAGCCTCTTCTCATCCCCTCACTCTTGGACACATACTCCCATAGCCCCAGACTCCTGCCTTCCACCCCTATATCCCCAAGGCCCTGCCCTGATTCCTGCACCCTCCCCCACACTGCCAGTTCCCTGCCCTGAAGGATATGGGCAACACCAGGTAAGTCTAGTTTTGAAATATTTGCATCCCAAATATTACACGAGAATATTTATTTGCTTGTTTCCATTGAACTTTTTTTAAATTGTGAAATATTTCCATTAGTCTTGGGTTAGATAAAAACATGCTAGCAAATTTTACATTTGGGAACAAATATAAGTTGGCAAGGTCCTTTACATGGAATTATTTTTAAAATAAGCAAGTTATTTCCCTCCTAAATTACAAGTATATATTTTAAAGTTTCAAAAAAAAAATTACAGAAGACATAAAAGCTTGTTTATGCCTGATTCCAACATGTAAATCTAACTACACACCCTGTTACTGGTATTTGCATAACACAGACATCAAGCAAAATTAGGCTATAACTGGTAAGTGCTGACATTTTCTAAATCTCTCTACATTTATATTTAAATTGTGACATACAAGTCATAATATTCCAATATAAACATGTTCACTATTCACAATGACATCATTCATACCAGGTGTCAAAATCTAATCAATAAAACCTATCTGCTATCTGTAATTGTGCCACTTAAGTCTCTCTGGGATTACAGCTCTTGACACTCATTTCAATGAAACCACAATGAATGGAAAATATGAATTGCTTAAACTGGTTTCTCTCTTTTTTTTTTTTTTTTTGGCCAACCAATCCTAACTTTTGAATTATACAAGACATAAGAAGTTAGAAAAGAAACAATGAGAGGCTATATCCCAACAACAAAAACCTTTAGGGACACAGGGTAAAATTTTCCAAAGCGCCTAACCAACTTGGGAGCCTAAACCCTCGAAACACTCCTCACTCTCTGCCATGACTCCTGCACACCTACCCCTTGGCCTGAGCCCCTCTTCACTCCCCAACCACATCCCCAAGGCCCTGACCTGACTCCTGCACCCCTACACTGCCAGCCCCTTCCCCTGAAGGACCTGGGCAATAAGTCTTTTAATCCAAGTATAAACTGTCATGTACGCACATATGGGTAGGCAGCCATAATTAACATATGACTATCTTCCTGGCTACAAAGACAGTCTACAACAGGGTGGGCAAACTCAGGCCTGGGGGCTGGATCTGGCCTGCCAAGCTGAGTGGTGGAACATGCATACTTACAGGCAGCAGCTGCTGCCCTTCCCCCACCTTGGTCCATCCTGCAGCTGAGCTGCTCCCAGGATTCTCCTGCCATCGGTGGAGGGGAGAGGGAAATGCTGAAGTCAGGGTGTTCCCCTGTACCACAGCTCTGCAGAGCACAGGTCTGGGAGAGAGAGAAACAGTGGAGCTGTTCCAATCTGAAGCATCGATGGTAAGTGACTCCAAGGAGTGTCTGTCTTAAGAGACACTGCACTGCACTGTTTCTAAGATTTCAGTGCCAATGCGCGGGCTCTCTCTCTCTCTCTCTCTCTCTCACACACACACACACTTCCCCCTCATACCTCTTCTCTGCAGAATGGGGGGAGGGAGAGGAGAGAGACAACGGTCTCCCACAATATTCTTGCCAGCAAGTTAAGGGAATGTGGATTGGATAAATGGTTGGTAATATGGATAGAAAGCTGGCTAGAAGGCCGGGCCCAGCGAGTAGTGATCAACGGCTCGATGTGAGGATGGCGGTTGGTTTCTAGCAGAGTGCCCCAAGGTTCGGTTCTAGGACCGGTTTTGTTCAATATCTTTATTAATGACCTGGATGAGGGGATGGATTGCACCCTCAGCAAGTTTGCAGATGACACTAAGCTAGGGGGAGAGGTAGATATGCTGGAGGGCAGGGATAGAGTCCAGAGTGACTTAGACAAATTGGAGGATTGGGCCACAAGAAATCTGATGAGGTTCAACAAGGACAAGTGCAGAGTCCTGCACTTGGGACAGAAGAATCCCAAGCACTGTTACAGGCTGGGGACCAACCAGCTAGGTCGTAGTTCTGCAGAAAAGGACCTGGGGGTTACAGTGGATGAGAAGCTGGATATGAGTCAACAGTGTGCCCTTGTAGCCAAGAAGGCTAATGGCATATTAGGGTGCATTGGGAGGAGCATTGCCAGCAGATCCAGAGAAGTGATTATTCCCCTTTATTCGGCTCTGGTGAGGCCACATCTGGAGTATTGTTGTCCAGTTCTGGGCCCCCCACTATAAAAAGGATGTGGACGGATTGGAGAGGGTCCAGCGGAGGGCAACCAAAATGATTAGGGGGCTGGAGCATACGACCTATGAGGAGAGGCTGAGGGAATTGGGTCTGTTTAGTCTGCAGAAGCGAACAGTGAGGGGGGGATTTGATAGCAGCCTTCAACTTCCTGAAGGGAGGTTCCAAAGAGGATGGAGAGAGGCTGTTCTCAGTAGTGACGGATGGCAGAACAAGGAGCAATGGTCTCAAGTTGTGGTGGGAGAGGTCCAGGTTGGATATTAGGAAAAACTATTTCACTAGGAGGGTAGTGAAGCACTGGAATGGGTTACCTAGGGAAGTAGTGGAGTCTCCATCCCTAGAGGTATTTAAGTCTCAGCTTGACAAAGCCCTGACTGGGTTGATCTAATTGGGATTGGTCCTGCCTAGAGCAGGGGGCTGGACTTGATGACCTCCTGAGGTCTCTTTCAGCTCTATGGTTCTATGATTCTAACAGAGCAGGCTTCTCTCAGACTCTTTACCAGCAGCTAGCACACACACTTTGTGTCACTATCACACACACCCAGTCTGTGCCACACTGTCTCTGTGCCCCCCCCAGTCACTGTCCCATACATTTGTCCATCCATGTGTCACACGCACACAATCTGTGTCACAAAGTTTGTCTCTCACATACAGAGTTTCACACTCACACACTCTTTCTCTCTCTTTGTAGCCTCTAGCCCAGGCCTGAGCAAAATACGGTCCACCAAGCCACCGGATCCAACCCACAGACACTACAGGGAGCCCCAGGCAGGCTCCCCACTTGCCTCACCCCACCCTCACACCACTCAGAAATGCGGCTTTGGGGCAGTTTTTCTTTAAAAACTATGAGTCTGGAGAGGAGGGGGGAAGCTTTAGGAGCTGCTCCCTCCCTCAGCATAATCCCATTGGCCAATTTCTGGCCAGAAACTGGCCAATGGGAGCTGCTTGTTTCAATAACAGGCAGCCATGAAGCACAAGGGGCTCCAGAGCATATGGTTGCAGCCTGTACCAGGCAGAGAGGCTAATTCAGGAGCCGCTGCTGGCTGGTAAGTCTCCTGGCAGAGTCTACCTCTGGCACCCCAGTTCCTCCCTTCTCCAACCCTCTGCCCCCCACTCCCACCCCCTATTCCACAAAGCCAAATCCTCTGCGCTGCTCCTGTACCCAAATCCCCTCCCAGATCCAGCACCCCCATCCCCTGCCCCAGATCATAGTCCCCTCCTGCCTTAGCTCACAACCCAAATCCCTGCACCCCCTCCTGTACCCTAATTCCCTGCCCTAGGTCACAATCCAACCCCCTCCACCCCAGTCCTGTGCCCCAGGTCACAATTGCCCCCTTCACCCAAACTCCCTCCCTTAGCCCAAGCTCCCTTCTGCACCCAATCTCCATCCCAGACCCTGCACCTCCTCCATTAATATCGTGGAAGAGTGCGGCCATCAAACACTTTCCAAAATCCTGGAGTGGGCCCCCCCATAAAAAATTATTGCCCACCCCTGCTCTAGTCCCACCCCTTCCTCTCGAAGCCCCACCCTTTCTAGAGGAGTGTAGGGGGAACAGAGCTGGCCCATGAATGTACCAAAATTCATGAAGTGCCCCCTCCTGCGAAAATTATTGCCCACTCCTAGTCTACAATCTCACTTGTGTTTCTTTTTACACCGAGTACATACAAATTAACACAATCTGAGTCTTGTAAAACCATTGCAGAGCTTGGAGAATCAACAGAGAACAAAGCCAACTGAGAAAAAAATATAAAAAAATCCTTTAAAAGATCAATAAAGACTAGTAAACCATGATCTTTTGATCTGAGCCCAAAATTAAAAATTCAGTCCAAGCCAAAAGAGCAAAGTATGCTTTTAACATTCAAATGTATAATTAAGTGGTTTTAACTCCTTTTTTATTTATAAACTGAAATCTGCCAAACTGATCACCATACAGAGAAATCTGCCTCAAGAGAACAGGTGCTCTATGAACAGTAGCAAATGGTTTCCAGACTGCATCGCACAATGTGACTCAATCCTGACCTGTAGGGACCGGTTCTAAAGGCAAAGTGAATTACATTCCTGTAGACTGTACATACTGTTTGTCCACTCTGCTGAAGTTAGCAACACGGAACTCTAACTGGGGCAGCAATTTTTGTAGGGTAGACACTAGGTATGTAAAATCCCATTTAATGACTGAACCAGTTAAATGTTAAGTTTAACCAGTTAACTGATTAAATGGCAGTGAGTGGCTGGACTGGAGTGACCACCATGCCATGGGCAGGGCTACTGCAGCCTGGCTGCTTCCAAGCCCACACTGGGCTGCCGGCTCCCAACCTGCACAGGCTTAAAAGCAACAAGGAGTGGGCGGCTGCCCACCTGGGAGTCAGCAGCTTCGCAAGGGGCCGGACTCTCTCTTCCGCTTTGAAATGCACAAGAGCCCCCTCTGCATTTCAAAGGCGGAACGCATAAGTGCTTATCAACTAGTCGAGTGGTCGATGGAAATTCCATTGACTACATGACTAGCAAATTAATTGCTACTTAACATCCCTAGTTCTCTCTCCCCTCCAGCATGAGGAGTGACAGTGCAGGGAAGTGCTTGCCTGCATCCTCCACCCATTGCCCTCATTGGCCATGATTCCCAGTCAATGTGAGCAGCAGGGGGTGTGGCTCCACCTGTGCCCCCATGGGAGCTGTACCAGGTAAGCACCCCAAACCCCTCTCCCGCACTCTCCTTCCCACTCAGACCCCGGAGCCCCATCCTATCTCTTGCACTCCCATTCTGCTCCTGCACCCTGAGTTGCATGAATGAAAGAGATGCTTTCTTTTCCTGCACCCTGAGTTGCATGAATGAAAGAGATGCTTTCTTTTCCTGCTTCTCAGTTGGGGGCCACATCAACAAGTGGGGTTTTTTCTTCTTACTGGTGTGTGACCACCAACTGATTTTTTTCTGTGGATCAGTGGCCTCCAACCCAAAAAAGGATCCCCACCCACTTTAAACTAAAGTTTACCACTGCAAACTTGCACTTACTTAAGATGTAATTTACAGCTTCTTACCCATCACTTCCGGTCCTGATGTAAGTCATACACTGGCCTGAAACAAATATAGCGGACTTCTGTCTAATCTCTAAAACTACATCTTGGAAATCAGACTCAGACCACACAATTCATTTCAGACAAACCAATGACCAGCCTCATCATACATTAGCAGCTATCAGTCACTACATATCAGGGATGTAAGTGTAGCTGTTTAATCAGGCAACTGATAAACTCTGGTCATCTGAAGAAGTGGGCTGTGCCCACGAAAGCTCATAATACCATCAACATGTTTTGTTAATCTATAAAGTGCTACCAGACCATTTGTTGTTTTTTTCTGTAACAGACTAACTCAGCTACCCCCTGAAGCTCATGCTTACTGATTACCCAAATGGCTATACGGCTACATGCAGCTCCCTGTCTGGCTACCAGGGAACTGCCTGCCACTCAACATGTAAATTTTCAGCAGTTACAGAGTCAATTAATTACACACATTTTAACATCCCTACTACCTACCTAGTGCAGATTCAATCCAGTGGCCAGCCCCACTATAAGAACTACAGCAGGAGGAGCTTGAACCATGGCTGTACTATTTACACAAGGGTCTGCTAGTTTGTGGAAAGAAAAAACTATTTTCTCAGGTGACCGTGTTATCCCCAGAGGAAGTTGGCAGCCAAACCAGCTGCTTTACTTCATTGGGATAACAGGGGTCCTTCCCGAGGAAGCAGGCCTGGCTGGTCCCTGGGTATCAGGGAAATCACACCAGCTGGATCCACAGGTCACCCTCTCCTAAAGTGACCCCCTCCCCTCAATATCACTCAGTGAACACTTAGCCTCTCACCCAGCTCAGCTACATACTCCCAGCCCCTCCAGGACGCCTAGCCCAGCTACCTGCCCTACAGCCCCCCCCCCCACCCAACTCATGGTCCCTTTACCTCCAGTCCTGTCCCCAGCCTCACTACCCACCCCAGGGCCCCACTCCTATCCCCCCACTGCCCACCCCAGGCTCCTCTCCCCCCTATACTTCTGCCCCTCCCCCGCTGCCCGTCCCAGGGCCCCTCTTCCCCCTACTCCTAGACCCCCCGCTGCCTCCCTCAGAGCCCCTCTCCTCCTCCCCCCCCCCGCTGCCCATCTCAGGGCCCGTCTCCACCCTATTGCTCCCCTCCCCCCGCGGCTCCTTCTCTCCCCTACTCCTGGCCCGCCGCTGCCCGCCCCAAGGCCCCTCTCCCCCCACCGCCGCTCACCCAGACGCAGAGGCTGTCAGACAGCAGGTAGTAGGCGATGTCCAGAAGCACGGGCCCGGCTCCAGGCGCGCTCTCATCGGCGGGCGGCGGCTCCGGTCGCGAGTGCTCCCGGGGGTCGGGCTGCCCGGCGGGGCCCTGGCTCAGGGCGCGGTAGGCGGTGAGGACGCTGCCCAGCAGCGCCAGCGCGCTCAGCCCCGTGTAGGTGCGGAGGCTGGGCCAGGGGAAGCGCTCCAGGAACAGCAGCGGCATCGCGGCCGCGGGCTCTTGGGGCCTGGCCCAGTCCGCCCCGCGCCTCCTCTCCGCGGCCTAACGCTCCCCGCGGCAGCCGCTTTCGGATCACGCTCCTGCGGACTCGGAGACGGGCCCCAACTCGCTGGGCCCTCCGCGGGCTCCTCCTTCCTCCCTGCGCCGTGCCCGGGCGAGCGCCTCCCCCTGGCGCTGTCCCGGCCCCGCAGCAGCGTTCCGGGCCTGGCCGCCGCTCGCTCAGCGTCACGCCCGCTGCGGGGCTCGGGGCAGGCGGGTGTGAGGACGGGACGCCGGGGCTGGAGCTGGGCGGCGAAGGGGCCAGGGAGGCTGTTCGGAAGGCGGATGCCACGACAGTGAAACGGCAGAGGAGTAAATCTCCTCTGCCCTTTCTCCACACTCTGGGATGCGGCGGCTTATGTGCTCGTTCAAACGCAGGGCTGCCGGCCGAGCTACGCGTGAGTCTGGAAGCTGCAGACTGAAGTAAATCCCATGGGGGGTTGTCAACTTTCACACCGGATTTGTCACAATAAACAAGCTAACCCCTTTGAAAACAAGCCACTCCCTAAAAGAACCCCAGCACTCTATGGGACTAGATTCCCAAACCCTTCGTCTGGGGCTGTGGTGGGCCCACAGTGAACCTGCAAGCTCTGTCCCCTTGTGCCCCACAAAATAAGAAACAAGCTGCAACAAGTAAGCCAAACAAGCTGTAAGCGAAAAACTAGCCTACACGCAACTCCCAAGGCAGTGAAGCCAGAAAACAAACCCACTTGATGCGTTTTTTATGTGGATTGCCAACTTTTACTAATACAAACCACTGGATTAGAGGACTGAGATGTGAGAAATGATTGAACAGCCTTTACGGGGGCCATCAGTGTGTTCTTTCCCCAGAGAACTTGAAGGAAAAAATGAGGATGTGAAAGGTAAGGCTTGCCTACATTGGCAAGTTTTGTGGTGTTAAAATGTCTTTTGTCAACAAAAGCGTGTGCGTCGGTATGCTACAACACAACTTTTGACACAAAAAGCCAGCTATTTTCATCAACAAAAAACTTCCAGCTCCACAAATGACTTTTATTTTCTCCTCGCTCTGTTTTCAATAAACATGCAGTGTAGACATCTCAAGGTGTGGGTTCATTTGTTTTTTCCTTATTCTGGCCTCCAGTAAGTGTCCCACAATTCCCAATCAGCTGTTCCCATCAGCAGTTTGCACTCTGCTGCCTGCAGACAGGTAACCAGCCACCCACCTCACGCCCCACACAAGCCCAAATTTAAATCCCTTTTGCTGTAGCATGAGCACCTGGAACCCCAACCCATCCACCATGCGCTGGCTCAACAGGCATCTCATGACATCTTCCCCGGTGCCCATGGCTAGCCATCGCACCAAACACTCCCCCATTTTAACAGCCATAGAGCTGTTGGATCTGATCAGTGTATGGGAAGAGGAATCCATCCAGTTTCAATTGCATCTGACTTGTAGGAACTGGGACAAGTGTGGACACATTTCTTGAGCCTTGTGTGAAAAGGGGCATGAGAGGCAAATGCAGCAGTGCAGAGCAAAGATTAAAGAACTCACACAAGCCTATCATAAGGCTTTTGAGGTGAACTGACGCTCTGGTGCTTCACTGAATACCTGCCGTTTCGATAAAGGAGCTGGACCCGGTCCTCTGTGGTGACCCTATCTCTACCGCCAAGCAGGCACGTGAATGGTTTTGCTTCACGGATAGGAGATGGAGCAGCTCCCTCCCCACCACATGGGGAGCCATTATAATAGGCAGGGAAAGGCACAACCTTCCCAAATTGCCAGCCTGGCCTCACACTCTGCCCCCAGAATACCTACAGTAGGCATTCTTGGGTAGAGTGTTGCTGCCCCCAAGCACCCACCCTCCATGTGCCAGGGACAGGGAGGCTTGGGCTGCACATTCTCCAACCTCTCCAGTGCTCTAGGACCAGGGAGGCTGGGGAATCTGGGGGCCTCCCAGCACCCTCCCTTCCCGTGCTCCGGGGCCAGGGAGGCTGGGGCTACACGCCGCCCACCCTCCCCATGCTATGGGGCCAGGGAAGTTGGGGCTGCATACCAACCGCCCTCTCTGTGCTCCGGGGCTAGGGAGGCTGGGATTGTGTGTCTTCCTCCCTCTCTGTGCTCTGGAGCAGGGAGGTTGGGACTGCACGCTACCCTTTCTCCCTCCCTGCGGTCTGGGGAAGTTGGGGGCCACATGCCCTCCACCCTCCCCGTAAATGGGAGAAGGTTGGGGGCTTGCCTTCCTTAGCCCTACCTTCACCAGCTGCCCTGGCCCCGGGGCTCGCCACAGGTGCAGGGTGCTCCAACTTGGCTGGAGCAGCCCCACTCTTGCCCTCTTCCCTTTTAATTGGTTAGTCAGTTAAACCTTACATTTAACTGGTTAACCAGTTGAACAGGATTTTACAACCTTACTGCCAAGAGCCCCTGGGATACGTTGGAGGGCACAGAGACAGTACACAGAAGAACTAACCCAGGGGATGAAATTGTAGATGAAGAAGTTGAGAAAGATGAGGATCAGGGGCTCCTGCTGGGGTTGCCAAGTGTGTCTGGCAGCCAGGAACTGTTCTCCACTGCTGATGGACATAGCCAGTCTGAGCAACTGCTTTCTGGGAGCTCCAAGCTGTGTTTCTGTGAGTTGCTTATCCCTCTGTATCTAATCCGTATGGCTGAGCAGGATGTTCAATGGAATCCTGCAGAAAGATGCTATTGAAACTTTTGAAGAGATATTTGTAAATTTTCTGCTTAAGATTCCATGGCAGTGCTGCTTTGTCCCCTCTCCCAGTGTAGGACACTCGTCCCTATCAATCACTTGTGCAGTAACCAAAGCAGAACATATGTGGATGGCATAAGGGAGCAGGACAAAAAGCCACAAGCTTGGAGAAGTTGTGCCCTGGTTTCTTTATTTTCTCTGAGCAGGGGAGTGTCTGCCATGACGCTACTCACCTGTAAAGAAGAGAGGCATAATTAGCACTATGTTTGTTCCTGCAAAGGGAATTTTCTAGCCCTGGCTGCAATTTCTATTGTCCATATGCACAGATATCATTTTACCCCTCATTCTCCATGATTAAGATGTTTGCCAAGATTAAGTACTTTCAAGGGTCAGTGGGACAGTGAGTGAAAATGTTGGGAAAAGGGTTTCCAAACATGAAATATTATAATATAGGACTCAACGTTAACAGATTCCTTTTTGTGCCTTGTGTTCAATATCAGAGACCTTGTTGGCCCATTGCACAGTGCTACAGATAAGGAAACGCCCTTGGAAAAATAGGGAGGATTTGGTTTGCAAAGTGAGTGCAGATATCAGGAACGGCACTTGGAAAGGGAGCTCCAGCCTCACAAGGACAACCAGGCCTTTGCTAGGCAGGCCACACAATGAATGCTCAGGGTCATGGAGAAACAGACTGAGATCCTAAATTGCTTGGTGAAGCAGCACAATGAATCAACATGGGTCCCCGCACCAGTCTGGAGCAGATTCAAAATTCCATGCCCCACAGTCCCACCACAACACACTCACTTTCCTTTTTCTTCTCTGGGAGTCCAAATTTTCCCATTCACTCCACCTCCTCTCCAAACTCTGCATACTTCTGAGAGTTGTAATCCTTTGCTAGTACCTGCCTTACTATGTATGGGGGAGATCTTCATCCTGTTTCAGTCCCCTGTTTGCTAATGAATAAAGGCACACCTTTAGAATGTTAAAAAGTAAATAAAAGCATAAAATCAATGTCACAGTGTGATCCTAGATGCAGGTATGTTCCTGATTATGCTGTATTAAAAGGGGGGTGCACATAAACTGTTACAGAAGTTTATTTCAGTGCCCCCCATTTTCAAAGTGCAACCTTCAAAGCCTCCCTGATGATGACAGCAGCAATAGTCCTTTGAGTTCCTCTGATAACTCTAGTATCTGGCTGCTCAAACTCTGCAGCCAAGCACTGTGCCTCAGTGCTCTACCCCAGAGCAAACAAATCCCCCTTATTTTCACACAAATTATGCAAAGTATAACCATGGGAATATTTTCCTCAGTGAGATCTAGCCTGCCAGAGAAACACTTCCATTTCACCTATCTCCCAAAGGTGCATTCAACCACAATATGGCACCTACTCAGCCTGTTGTTAAAACGCTCCTTACTGCTGTCCAGGTGCCCCAAGTACAGTTTCATGAGCCAGAGCTACAAGGGGTAAGCCAGGTCTCCCAAGACCTCAGTGGGCATTTCCACATCTCCCATTGTAATCTTATCGTCTGGAAAGAAAGTCCTCTCCTCTAGCTTTCTGTACGGGCCAGTGTTCTGAAGATTTGTGCGTCATTCATGTGTCCAGACCACTCCTTGTTGGTGTGTGTGAAATGCCCACAAGTGCCTGTAGCCCCATCAAGAAGTGTCCCTTCCTGTTGATTTACGTGGTGGCAAGGTGTGCTGGCACTAAAAATGGAGTGTGTGCGCCATCTATTGCCTCCCCCCAACTAGGAAATCCCATATCTGGAAAGCCATACACTAAAGCTACGTCTACATTGCCCCGCTCTTGTGCAAAAGCCTATGCAAATGAAGTGCAGATTAGCATATTGACACTTCGTTTGCATAATTAATTAGGGGCTGTTTTTGTGCAAGAGGCTTTTCCTCAAAAAGGAGCTATGTAGATGGCTCCTTTTTGCGCAAAAACCCCCTCTTGAGCAAGAGCCGTTCTTCTTGAAAAAATGAGGAAGAACAGCTCTTGCACAAGAGGGGGGTTTTGTGCAAAAAGGAGCCGTCTACACAGCTCCTTTTTGCGCAAAAGCGTCTTGCGCAAAAATGGCCCCTAATTAATTATGCAAATGAAGCATGGCAATATGCTAATCTGTGCTTCATTTGCATAGGCTTTTGCATAAGAGAGGTGCAGTGTAGACATAGCCTAAGTCATGCACATTTCCCCGAGTCACAGTCCTACGTAGAAGAATGTGATTTATTGCCCTGCACAATTGCAGCAGTAAAGCTCCTATGGCAGACTTTCCCACTTCAAACTGATCTGTAACTGACCTGTAGCAATTGGGAATCACCAGCTTCAACAGAGCAACTGCCACATGCTTCACAGCTGAGAATACAGCGCTCATTCTGGTGTCCTTGTGCTGCAGATGGGGGGGCCAGCTCAACATACAATTCTACACAACCGTGTATGCATCCTAAAGTTCTGTAGCCACTGGTTTTCATCCCACACCTGAATAATGTGATCCCACCAATCAGTACTGGTTTCCCTAGCCCAGAAGCAACAGTCTGTCCTACACAGCTGCTCTGTGACTCTTAAATGCAGTGACAGGTTGCCACTATCTGGCCCTGAATCCTAGAGGTTGGTATAGGAAAAGCATGGAAGCCAGACCTAGTCTCTTCGCCTCTGATTAGTATGCTTCCACACTATACATTATAGGTAGTACCTAAAATAATCCAAATCATCAGGAAATCAGTATCAAATCCACCTATCTCCTGACAGCATTGGAAAGCGGTTATAAAAAAGAACAAATAGCATTATTTCACAATCCTTCCCACTCAACACAGTTGAGAGCCACTGTTTCAAGCTTTCCCGACTACGTTCAGGAGTGGTTTCCGTCCCAGGTGGCAGTCAAAGGCCAAGCCGTGCTGCCCAGGGCTGTACCATGTAACCTAGCTTTGTGGGGCTCACTAACAAAGCTTGTGTGTGGGACCCCAGGGAATTGCCCTACTTGCCACCCTGCCACAGCAGCAGCCCTGCACTTGCAACCTGCCTAACTTCATCCCAGGTTGAGAAACAGATATAGCAATGTAAACAAGTCATTATACATATGAAATTTTAGTTTGCAGTGACTTCACTAGTCCTTTTAGATCACTAGTTGTAAAACTAGCTAGATGAGTTGACGTAACCCCTGGAAGACTTCTGCATTTCTCCAGAGGTATGTGTGTCAAGAGGCTGGCATGACAGCCATGGAGAACTGAAGTTTTTGCACTAAACATGACAGTGTTTTTTTCCACAAACAGTTGTACCAGTGTACCTCAACCTGGAACCACTAGTACGGGTGAGGAAACAGCTGTCCTGGTATTTAATCTGTCCTAGGAAACTTCATTGAAACAAGTGAAATCTCCATTGTGAACTAGACTAAGGTCCAAGTCATTTCACATAGGTAGAGCCCTGCATGGATACAAATTTATATCTGTGGATATCAATATCCATAGAACCACAGGGTTCACCTGAAAACTGCAGCAGCAAAAACACAGAGCCACCGCTTCCAGGAGTCAGTACACCAAGTTGGCAACTCCTCTAGGTCAGCTGTAGTGCCACCAGCCTCACCTACCGGGCTCAAAGAAGCACCCTTGGACAAGAGACACAGACAGCTGCATGGATGGGATGGAGGCCGAGCTGGGAGCAGCACAGCCACACAGAAGATGCCAGCACGGAATATAGGTTCCTGGCAGTGGCAGCTTCACCTTCTACTGCTATAGTTCCCAGGAGAGCCCTGCAGTTCTGCAGATACCAATTTATATCTCTGGATATAAATTGGTATCCATGTAGGGCTCTACACATAGGCCAATCAGCCATCAACTGGTAAATTTTGGTTATTCCCTTAGGCTTTCACTTTATGTTTTTAAGTGTTTAGTAAAGCTTCAGTCACGTTATCTGAAAATTGAAATACATCTATATTAGGCTATCAATTAATCACAGTTAACTCAAGCAATTAACTTCAAAAATTGTAATTAATCAGTTTTACTCACACTTAATAGAATACAAATTGAAATTTGTTAAATATGTTGGTATGTTTTTCTACATTTTCCAGTTTATTGATTTGAATTACAGCACAGAATAAAGTGTACAGTACTCACTTTATATTATTTTATTACAAATATTTGCACTGAAAAAATAGTATTTTTCAATTCCCCTCATACAAGTACTGTAGTGCAATCTCTTTATCATGAGAGTGCAACTTACAAATGTATTTTTTTTCTGTTAGGTAACTTAACTCAAAAACAAACCTATGTAAAAACTTTAGAGCTTACAAGTCCACTCAGTCCTCCTTGTTCAGCCAATTGCTAAGAGAAACAAGTTTGTTTACATTTGCAGGCGATAATGCTGCCTGCTTCTTATTTACACTGTCACCTCAAAGTGAGAACAGGAATTTGCATGGCAAATTGTAGCCAGCATTGCAAGGTATTTACATGCCAGATATGCTAATATTTATATGCCCCTTCATGTTTCAGCCACTATTCGAGAGGACACACATCCATGCTGATGATGCTTGTTAAAAAAAAAGTGTTAATTAAATTTGCCACTGACTCCTTGAGGAAGAATTGTATGATTCCTGTTTTGCCTGCATTCTGCCATATATTGTGTTATACCAATCTCAGATTATGATCTAGCACAAGTTCTTTTTAAATATGCTTCCACTGCAGATTTGACAAAACTTGAAGAAGATACCAATGTGAGATTTCTAAAGATAGCAACAGTACTTGACCCAAGAGTTAAGAATTTGGCATGCCTTCCAAAATCTGAGAGGGGCAAAGGGTGGAGCATACTTTCAGAAGTCTTAAAAGAGCAAATTCTGATGTGAAAACTACAAAACCTGAATGACCAAAAAAGAAAAACAACCTTCTGCTCATGGTATCTGACTCAGATAATGAAAATTTTCATTCCACACTGCTTTGGATCATTATCATGCAGAATCCAGCATCAGCATGAACACACGTTCTCTGGCATGGTGATTAAAACATGAAGGGACACATACATCTTTAGCGCATTCAGTATATATATTGTGATGCCAGCTATAACCGTGCTATGTACCCATTTTCAGATGACATTGTAAAGAAAAAGAAGCAGGCAGCAGCATTTTCATAAATATAAATCAACTTAAAAAGCAATAGACTAGTAGCATCTTAAAGACTAACAAAACATGTAGATGGTATCATGAGCTTTCGTGGGTTGCGCCCACGAAAACTCATGATACCATCTACATGTTTTGTTAGTCTTTAAGGTGCTACTAGTCCATTTGTTGTTTTTTAAGTTTTTCCTGTTACAGACTAACTCAGCTACCCATCTGAAGCTTATAAATAAACTTGTTCATCTGAGCAATTAGTTGTACAAGTAGCAGCACTGAGTGGACTCATTGGCTCTAAAGTTTTACAGTTTTGTTTTTGAACGCTTTTTTGTACAAAATTCTACAATTGTAAATTCAACTTTCATGATAATAGGTTGCACTACTATACTTGTAGGTGAATTGAAAAACACTTTTTTACAATGCAAACATTTGTAATAAAAAATAAATGTAACATGAGCACGATACACTTTGTATTCTGCATTGTAATTGAAATCAATACATTTGAAAATGTAGAAAACATCCAAAATATTTAAATAAATGGTATTCTATTATTGTTGTATAACAGCATGATTAATCATTTTTAATTGCTTGACAGTCCTGGTTTATTTTTAACTCCCAGCTACAAGATATATTTGTTGAATTTCCGTAGCTTTTAAAATGATCACCCAATTTCTAATTCAGAGGAACTACTTTTGTTTTTGCCAGATGGTGGCACTGAAGCAGCAGTCCATTTTGCAATTTTACTTTTCCAGTCAGTATTGGTTAGCCTCCACCTCAAGGGGGAAAATGGAGTATTAGTTGTTCCTTTAAATTAGCAGTAAATCATACCACATCATCAATGTTTTAAGACACCAATTAGTTTTAATTCTCTGTACCACTGTGAAGCTCATTTAATATTAAAATTCATACCATTCTTAGTCTGTCAAACTTAATTATTTGTATCCATCATGACAATTCTTGTGTTCAACACTTCATATGTATTTTTAAATGCCATTTGAAAGAATTTCTTTAGAATGCAGTTTTGGCTTTTCCAGTTCTATTTTTTGCTCGTTACTGTCCAGCAATAGATTTTCTTCAGCAGCTACATGAAAACTTACACTTCTGTTCTTTGTTCAGGTCTACGATGGTAAAAAGTGTGAATTAAAATCGCAGCAAGCATTGTGTATCATAGAATCATAGAGCTAGAAGAGACCTTAGAAGGCCATCAAGTCCAGCCCCCCCTGCCCAAGGCAGGACCAATCCCAATTAAATCAACCCAGCCAGGGCTTTACTTTATCAAGCCGAGACAAACACCTCTTGGGATGGAGACTCCATTACTTCCCTAAGTAACCCATTCCAGTGCTTCACCACCCACCTAGTGAAATAGTTTTTTTCTAATATCCAACCTGGACCCCTCCCACTGTAACTTGAGACCATCGCTCCTTGTTCTGCCATCCGTCACTACTATGAACAGACTTTCTCCAGCCTCTTTGGAACCTCCCTTCAGGAAGTTGAAGGCTGCTATCAAATCCCCCCTCACTCTTCTTTTCTGCAGACTAAACAGACCCAACTCCCTCTGCCTCTCCTCATAGGTCATGTGCTCCAGCCCCCTAATCATTTTGGTTGCCCTCCACTGGACCCTCTCCAAAGCATCCACATCCTTCCTGTAATTGGGGGCCCAGCAGGGCCGTCCTTAGGCATACGCAGAGTATGCAGTTGCGTAGGGCACCACATATTTCTGGGGCACCACTCTGCCAGGAGAAACAGGAAGCAGTGAGCAGGCAACAGCAGAGCTGCTGGGTCCTAGAGAGAGCCCAATGCGCTGCCTGCAGCACAGTATAAGGGAACGGTTTGGCTGCTGGGGTCTCTGGGAAGGGAAGGGAAGGGAAGGGAAGGGAAGGGAAGAAACGAAACTTACCTGTGTGACTCTCCCCTAGCGTAAGGTGAGGCAGGCTGGCTGGGCGGCTCTGTGGCAGTATCCTTTCTTCTCTCCTCCCCCCACGGAGCACCCCTCTCTCCCCCCTTCCCTCTGGCAGGGCTGGGTTGGGTGAGGTGCTAGGGGGAGGGGGGGTTGGGTGAGGTGCGGGAGGGGAGGGGAGGGGCTGGTTGCGTGCTGACTGGGGCAGGGGCGGACTGGCCCGGCGGGCCGTCTGGCGAAGGGTCGGCTGGCGGCAGATATGCGGGGCGCCAGCACACCGCAGCCTGAGCCTGGCACCGGCACTTTAAATTCCCTGGTGCCAGCCAGGGCACTGCGTGGGGCCAAGGGAGTGCCTGCGTGGGGCGTTTAAATGCTGTGAAACAGCTGAGAGGGGAGAAGTCCCGGCCTCTTCCCTCTCAGCTGGTTTGAGCTGTGCACATGGATGCTGCTGCCGGTATGGTTACCAAGTAGACCCCCCCCAAAAAAATGGATACACTTGATCATGGGTGGGCGGAAAGCAAAGCTGGGGGGCTGTGAGGCTGGCGGGGGGGGGATCAGGAAGAGGAACGGGCCGGCGGGAAGCAGAGTTGGGGGCGGTGCAGGGGGGCTGGCTGGGGAAGATCAGGAGGGGAAGTGGGGGAGAACCAGGGGCCAGGAAGGCAGGAGGTAGGGGGCTGAGGGCACAGGGTTTGGTGCGGGGCGTTAGGGTTGGAGTATAAGGTTGCAGGGCTGGAGTCAGGGCAGAGATATGGGGGACTCTTGGTAAGGGGTAGGGGTTAAGATGTGTGGGCATGGGGCTGGAAGGTTTGTGAGGGTAGCTCAGGGCAGAAGGTGATAGAGTCAGGGCAGGAGGGGTGGATTCAGGGCACAGGGTCTGATGGGGGGGGCTCAGGGTAGGGAGGTGGGGGAGCAGGAGTCAGGACAGGAAGTAGAGAGTGCAGAACTCAGGAGGGAGCTGGAAGCGATTACAGGGCTTACAAGGGTGACAATGCTGTGCTGATGACTCCTCCCGGGACTCCCTGCGCCCTCCCCCCTCCTCGCAGGATGGCATCGCAGAGGTAAGTTGCTGGGGTGCAACAGCCCCTGCTGCTCAGGCAGCCCGCACGCCAGCTGTTTGCGGAGGGGGAGTGCAGTTGCACACTTCCCAGAGGTGCTGCAGGATTGCCAGGTACTGGTCCCAGCTGCCCCTGTCCCCTGCCCAGACCCCCCCACAAGTACCCTGTCCTCTGCCCCCACCAACACTGTCACCAGCACCCAGCATCACCCTGTCCCTGTCCCCAGCACCCTGCCACCCACCATAGCACCAGCACCACCCTGTCCCCGAACCCTGCCACCCACCGCAGCACCCAGCACCACCCTGTCCCCGGACCCAGCACCCTGCCACCCACCGTAGCACCCAGCACCACCCTGTCCCCGGACCCAGCACCCTGCCACCCACCGCAGCACCCAGCACCACCCTGTCCCTGGCTCCAGCACCCTGCCAGCTGTGCCAGCATCCTTGGGACCACATTAGTGAGGCTTGGGGGGGGGGGGGGCTTGGCATCTCACTTGTGTGGCCCCAACTGACTTTTCTGTGGGTCAGTGACCCTTGACACAAAACAGATTCCCTGCCCCTCTCATATATAAGGACAATGCTAAAACCTTTTGAGTTTGACATAATATTTTATTTAAAAATGAAGCCTGGCCAACATACCCCCAATTGGGGCCAAATCCCCATCTCACTGCAGCATCATAACACTCTTGCACCATCTGACCCCAAATCTGAGCCTATCATACACTGGAATCCCCTGTCCTGAGCCTCTTACATCCCCAAACTCCTGCATCCCCATATCCTCAGTCTTCTGCCATAACATTCCTGCACCTTCCCCACATGGCAAATGTGTGTCCCGAGTCCATCATACTCACAACCTCCTTGCCCTGAGCCCCACACATATCCAACACAAACTCCTGCACCTTCACATCCACAAGCCTGTGGCTTGCTCAGCACCCCAACCTTCCACCTGAGTCCAACATTCCCCAGCCTGGAGCCCCCTCCACGAGACAGCATCCCCTTCTCCTGCATCCAAATTCCCTCCCAGAGCTTGCACTTCTCACCCCTTCCCACACCCAAATCTCTCATTCCCACCCCAGAGCCTGCACCTCCTCTCTCAACCAAGTGAGAGCGTATAATGGCTGGGATAGCAAGTGATGGAGAGGAGGGGAACAGAGAGGATGCAGCCTCAAAGGGGTGAGGTCTTTGGGAGGAACGTGATTTTAATGTATTAGTGGGTTCTTTTTTTTTTTTTTTTGCTCGCCAAACCTAGGCATAGGGGCACCAGTTTAACAATCCCGCGTAGAGCACCATAAATCTTACGGACGGCCCTGGGGCCCAGAACTGGACACAATACTCCAGATGCGGCCTTACCAGAGCCGAGTAAAAGAGGAATAATCACATCTCTGGATCAACTGGCCATCCTCCTCTTAATGCAACTTAATATGCCATTAGCCTTCTTGGCTACAAGGGCACACTGTTGACTCACGTCCAGCTTCTCATCCACTGTAATCCCCAGGTCCTTTTCTACAGAACTGCTACTTAGCCAGTTGGTCCCCAGCCTGTAACAATGCTTGGGATTCTTCTGGCCCAAGTGCAGGACTCTACACTTGTCCTTGTTGAACCTCATCAGATTTCTTGTGGCCCAGTCCTCCAATTTGTCTAAGTCACTCTGGACTCTATCCCTGCCCTCCAGCATGTCTACCTCTCCCCCTAGCTTAGTGTCATCCACAAACTTACTGAAGGTGCAATCCATCCCCTCATCCAGGTCATTAATAAAGATGTTGAACAAAACCGGTCCCAGAACCGAACCTTGGGGCACTCCGCTAGAAACCGACCGCCATCCTGACGCCAAGCTGTTGATCACTACCCGCTGGGCCCGACCTTCCAGCCAGCTTTCTATCCATCTTACCATCCATTTATCCAATCCACATTCCCTTAACTTGCTGGCAAGAATATTGTGGGAGACCATATCAAAAGCCTTGCTAAAGTCAAGGTATATCACATCCACTGACTTCCCCATATCCACAGAGCCAGTTACCTCATCATAGAAGCTATCAGATTGGCCAGGCACGACTTGCCCTTCATGAATCCATGCTGACTATTCTTGTTCGCCTTCCCCTCTTCCAAGTGCTTCAAAATAGATTCCTTGAGGATCCCCTCCGTGATTTTTCCAGGGACTGAGGTAAGACTGACCAGCCTATAGTTCCCTGGATTGTCCTTCTTCCCTTTTTGGAAGATAGGCACTACATTTGCCTTTTTCCAATCATCCGGGATCTCTCCTGATCTCCACAACTTTTCAAAGATAATGGCCAAAGGCTTCACAATGACATTTGCCAACTCCCTCAGTACCCTCGGATGCATTAAGTCCGGACCCATGGATTTGTGTACATTTAGCTTTTCTAAATAGTTCCTAACCTGTTCTTTCCCCACCAAGGACTGTCCACCTTCATCCCATATTGCGTCACTTAGCGCATTAGTCTGGGAGCTGACCTTGTCAGTGAAGACAGAGGCAAAGAAAGCATTGAGTACTTCAGCTTTCCCTACATCATCTGTCACTGGGTTACTGCCCTCATCCAGTAGGGGCCCCACACCCTCTCTGATCACCTTCTTCTTGGTGTAAACCAAGCCTAGGCAAAATGTGGCCTGTCAAGCCACCGGATCCGGCCCAGAGGCAGTGGGGAGCCCCAGGCAGGCTCCACATGCCGCTCAGAAACAGGGCTGCGGAGCGCTTTCTCTGAGTCGGGGGGGAAGGGGGGGAATTCAGACGCTACGCCCGCCCTCAGCAGAATCCCATTGGCTGGTTTCTGGACAAACACTGGCCAATGAGAGCTGCCTGTGCAAAGCACAACCCTCCTGCTCACTCACTCAAACACATGGCTGAGCAGGCAGAAACATTTTAAGCTCTGCAAGCCTTTAGCTCTGCAGGCAAGAATACAGGCTGCTAAGTCTCCTGGCAAGAACCTACCTCTGGCTCCTCAGCCCCTCCCTTCCCTAACTCTCTGCCCCACTATTCCACATGCACCCTTACCCCCTCCCAGATCTGGCACCCCATGTCCTGCCCGAGATCACAATCCCCACCTACCCTAGGTCACATCCCAAAACCCCGCACTCCAGTTCCCTGCCCTAGGTCACAACCACCTCTTTTACTCAAACTCCCTCCCAGACTCCATTCTCCCTCCTGCACCCCAGTCCTTTACCCCAAGCTCCCTTCTGCACCTCCAGACTCCACATCTCCTCCATTAATACCATGGAAGAGTGCAGCCCTCAAACAATTTCCAAAATCTTGGGAGTGGCCCTCCGTCCCCGTCAAAAATTATTGCCCACTCTTGCTGTCTGAGAGGGTCTACAACCAATGTACAAGAGCAGTTCCAAAAGCTCTGAATGGTTAATTGCCTACCCCTTATTTTAGACCCAAATTTATCTTCCTTGTTTTTTATGGTAAATCATTCCTCAAAAAGAGGAAATTGAGGCTCAATATTTACATTAAGTTTATATTTAGCATGGGTCTTTCAGAAACTCAAAGATTTTTCTCCACACCTTTCTCTCGTTACACAAGTTACTAGACACTCCTTTTCCACGTAGTGTTCACAATCCCTATCCCTGCATCAAACACCCACACAAAACATCCTCAACTGTAACTCCCCGAGTGTGCAGGCCTCAGTTCCCCTGTTCTCTTCACCATGTAGACCCTCCTAAGTGGCCAGCTTAGCAGAGCGTGCACCTCCATTGCTACAACTACAATAACAATCAGCTTCTATCTTAGGAAGCGAGACAGCCAAAACAAGAGTTAGAATTAATTTGTAAGTTTAGTACCCCAACTGAGGGTTTCTCTTAATATTCTGCCTCTCCTTACAAAGTATGGTTTAGGCGTGGAAGAGTAGTAACTTCAGGACAAACATGATAGGGAAGAGACTTTGTAGCACAGGTTAGTGATGGGGCACAAAGCCAATAACAGTTTTCAAAGCCTGGGTGACAAATTCCTAAATACAAGTGAGCAGAGATTCTGAGCACCTGCAAATCCTATGGACTCAGAATTTTTTCAGACGACTAGCTTTATGCACAAAGACAACAAACACACTTTTTAAAAAAGTTCCTACACAGTGGAGTTCCTGTATCTTCTCCCCTCCACCAAACATTACAGCACAATATATTTTAAGGCAGTTTTCTTTTTCTTTTTGTCTCTAGTGTAATTTAAACATTGAGTAAATTTGTCACTAGTCCAAACTATGGATGGATATGGTACAATTAGGAAATTACTGGACATCTACAATTAGTGTACCCTTTATTCTAATTTATGGAAGACATCTTTTTTGAAACACCCAAAAAGAGAACTGTAGATGTTTGGATAGTTTAACTTCTTAACACCTAACTATCAGAGCTCTGCTCAGTAAGGAGATAGCTCCCAGGAATCAGGCAGATACATATTTCAATGCAGTTACCAATATAAATTCAGCTCTACAACACTGCCCCCATGACCAATCAGAAAAGTGCTCCTTTAAAGCTATTTAAGGTATTTCCTTATTTTACCTGGATCCCATTAGTTAATATAGAAGAGACCCATGAAAGGTTTTCTGATTTAAATCAGTTGTGTTTTAGGCAATTCCATTGAAATCACTCATTTCATCAGTTTCACTTACAGCAATAGGCCAACTTACCTCTTCACATTCCATTCATCAGGCTGAGCATCAGGCTACTGTTTTTTAGGTAACTCACCTTGACTCTAAGTACTATTTTCTCTTAAAGATTTCAGGCTCTCATCAGGATAGCTTCCCCATGTGAGCTCTCTGCTTATGAAAGCTGAAGCTGGAATGCTCCGTTAATATACTAGTCCTCCCTGCAGTGGGTTTTTCCCAATTATCCAGACCTATTGTTGCCCTCGTCCCCCGGAAGAAAGCATTAGCTTTAATATTTCACTCACCATCAGTAAGACACTAAAATAAAACAGCAGAAGTAGACAAACATAATCCAATCTATTTTGTTTAATGTTGTACAAAAAAACTGATGACTATTACAATGAAAAGTGATTAAAACACTGAGTCACATTCGCCATCCCACTATCTAAACAGTTGAGATTCACTTTGCTATTCAGACAATAGAAAGTTTAGCAGTTTTCAGGAAAAAAAATGACATAAAAAATCCTTGTATCACATGTATTCTTCCCTCTTCATCTTAAAGCTGTGCTCACAGAGACGGCTTCTTCTACCTTTCTTCAAATATATGGGAATTCAGTTGTAAATAAAATTGAATCTAAAATAAATGCAATACATTTATTATTATTTATAGGCAGAAGGTGATTTAGTGTGTGCAATATTTTATTTTTCAGCTAAACAAACTCACACCTAACAGAAAGCAAAGATGAGATTTCCACTCAACTTTTTGTACTTCAACCAGTAACTGTCTGCACCAGGTAGACACTAACCTCAGCTTCACACACAAGTATACTAATGGATCCAATCCTGTAAAACTAAGTCTTAAACCTTCAAAATTAGCTTTTCTCGGTCTGAGAAGCTATGAGAATTTTGTTCCATCAGGGGAAAAAAGTGTTAAAGTGTGGAAGAAAATTACTATTGGACAAATTCTGCATACATCGGGAGTCAGTCATGAGTAAGAACCTTCACAAAAGATTTATAAACTCTTAAAACTGAAGTTTGCAGCGTGAACAGTGATAGACTATTATGCAAGAAATAGCTAATTTAATTTGTACTGTGTCAAATATGTGTTCATCTCAATTTTCAGATGTCCCTGCAGCTGCTTAGGACAGAGGTGTAGAGATTTGTGATTTCAGCTCCGGTTAAGCTACTGAAAGTAGTAATTCATGGTAATACAACCTTTGCCTGCTTAAAGAAAAGCATTTTGTTAGTTTTTTTTGGAAAGAGACTTCTTTTGTGGTTTTTATACAGGAAATGCTATAGCAGTAGTTGTAAAGGCTGACAGCGAATAAGGGAGATAATAAAGATTAAGAACAGTACAAATCTTTTAGGGTTCTGACATCTCAAAGAGATTTTTTTCATGCAAGAGGGTGGATGTGGCCTAAATTCCCCCTAAGAGGTGGGGCTACACTGTTGCCTAGCTCAGGACGGCCACACAGAGTGTTGCCTCTGCCTGCCAGTCCCAACATGGAGCAGTCATGGCCTGAGCAGAAGCTTCTCTCCCCATTGGCCCCAGCACGGAGCTGCTCCATGTTGGGGCCAGAGGAGGAGCACCTCTCCACCTTCTACAGGACCCAACCCGGAGCTGCTCCAGAGCTGCCACTGCTGGGGGCGAGGAGAGGGGGGAACTACACAGACGACCCTTCCCTGATCCTCAACTGCCTAGTCTGGACCTGCCTGAGCTGGGGGACAAGCGCTGCTCCCCCAGCTGTGCCCGCTAGAGCTGCATTGGCCATTGGCCTCTTACCTGGCCCCAAGCTACTACAGTAAGAGAAGGCTGGGGTTGTCCCTCTTCCTGGGACAGCCTTCATCCCTCACCCCCAGACCCAACCCAGAGCCCTCACCCCTACCATCTTCCCCAACTGCAAGCTCCCTCCTGCACCCCATTCCCTCAATGCCACACTGTCCATGTATGGGATGACTTATGTGATACATCACTGCCATATTCATGCACATTACAAAAGTGATTCCACACATGGACATACAAATAGAGGGAACCAGATGTGACTTGTAAAGAGTAGAGCCGTGTGCACGCACACTTGACAAATTAAACTATGTGTTGCGTGGAAAATTACTTAAGTAGAGGCTCAACAACACCACAGACAGACCAGTAAGCTCTCAAGCCTGATGAAGTACAAAGTATTTTCAATGGAGGCAGCTAAGGAATGCATATTTTTCATCTCAATGGTACTGATGCACCTTGAACATATTATAAAGATAAACTTAAACAACAAATGGTCTGGTAGCACTTTATAGACTAACAAGACATGTAGATGGTATCATGAGCTTTTGTGGGCACAGCCCACTTCTTCAGATGACTGGAGTTTTTATAAAGATATTACAAAGAAATGCTGAGAAATTAGTCAGCATAGTAGCTATTTATACTGTGAATCTGCTGCATACTATACCTGCTCAAAAGCTGAGGAAGGCTGGAAATGATAGGTCCATATCCTGGGGCATTGTCATAGAGCTCAAACAATGGTGCAGCTACCAGCTTGTAATTTTTGGGGACCGCAAACAAAGCTAAAAAATTAACCAAAGACAGTATTTACAACGGAAAAAGTTGTTTCTAACAATTTCAAGCTAAGGTTCCACTAAGGGTCCCTTTCCCCTTTTAAATAATAGATAATTGTCACCCAAAACTACAGTGTTCCGATGGGCTTATTTTGCACAGTTAGAGGTGGACCTCTTATGCTGGGATTTGGTACGTACGCACGCCTCTCACCTATTATCCTGGCAAAGCATCCCAGTTTATGACGACGTAACATCAGGGCGGGTTAGAAAAGGCTCAAGGAAATTGGATATTTTAATTCAAGTTTTTTTACATAGCTATACAGACATACACTATTTAACATTACATTTGAAATTTAGAATTTATGGCAACGTAAGACTGAAAGCGTGTCTTTTTCACTCACAGAAATTGGTCCAAAAGATATTAGTTCACCCACCGTCAACCTATGTTAAGACCTAAAACTTTCTCATAATATACTTGGGGCTGCACCCCCTGCTTGCTATGCTTGCCAACCCCCCTAGGTAGGCAGCCTAGGCTCTCCGCCCCCCGCCCCTCCCCAGGGGTGAGCTGGGGCCATGTCAGCCCCGGCCTCTTGACCCCCCCCCCCCCCCCACTGCCCCCAGCCACCAGGGAGGGCCAGGGCTGAGGCCATGCCAGCTCCCGCTCCTCCCTGGGAGGGCTGTGCTGAGGCAACTACTGCTCTCCTGGCCACCGGGGAGGGGAGGGTTTGGCTGGGGCCTCAGCGTGGCAGTCCCAGCTCTCCACATGGGCCCTGGGGAGGGCCAGGTTGGAAGTGGCTTGGCTCCTGTGTATGTATGTATGTAGCTATGTATACACACATACACATACAGAGAATAATTTAAATAAAAAAATTACATTAAAATTTACTATTTGAATATTAAATAGTATGTGTTTGCTGCCAAGTTTTAAAGAATATTGACTAGACATTTTCTTTGACTATATTTTATTTGTTTTTCATTCAGGACATCAAATCCTTTGTCTCCCCCCTTCTCCCATCCCATTTAGCAGAACACTTATGAGATTTTGTTTATAAGCCTTCCTTCACAGAGGAGAAACTTGTTTCCATGAAGATAAACGTAACCCCACGTTTGTTTACAATATGAAACATGAAACTGCTGTCTCAATAGTTGCACAGAAATAAACAGAACACTGATTACAACCTCTACTACAAACACTTACCCTTTTCCTGTAGCTGAACCAAGAAGAGCTTTTTGTGCTCTTTAGGTTTTGTAATATGAGCTGGAATATATGGATACTAAAGGGTGGAAAAAAAAGCTTAATTAGTTTGTAGAGCACTCTGAAAGTATATAATGATCTGTAAGTGCTTCTTAAGAGTTTCATATAAGAATCATGAATGGGTCCTCAATGACATCATCACATATGACATACATAAGAAAAATACAGGACAGCAAGAGAAACTGAACTGCAATGCCAAGCATGTTATTGTTACTAAACAGCTAAAAATAAAATGTAAAGGGAGATGACCTTGTTTACAGGATAAGAGTACTAATTATACCTAGGGGTGTAAAAAGTTAACTAGTTACCTGGCAAATATTAGAGTTATTGGAATGCTTACCCAGTTAACTCAACCTCTTAAAACCCCAGTGGGCAGCCAGCCGCAGAGGGTCGGGTAAGAGAAGCTCCTGGCTTGCGGAGGGCCGACTTGCAGGATCCTGGCAAGCTGGGCTAGAGTAGTGCCATGCCCACTCAGGCCTGTAGTCAGGCCTGGAGCAGCCGCCGCCGTGCCTAGCAAACAGGATCTGTGCCCCAGAGAGGCAGCAGAACCGCAGCCCTGGCAGGGCCTCCAGTGCCTCCACCAGTTTAAATGGTTAAAATGATATCATTTTAACCATTTAACCAGCTAATTGTTTTAATAGGTATTTACATCCCTAATTGCACCACATTCTGCAAAAATAAAGTTTGAGTATCTAGTGCAGTAAACTAAAGGAACAACTCTTCAAACAAACACATAAACCCAACAAAAGGAACTTCAGATGCCATGACTGGCCGATCAGTAATATTTTTTTTATTTATTTATTTTTTGCAGAAACACTCATTGCTAATTATTTTAATTGCCAAAATGTATGCAGACATGGACACTCACCTGTGGAGGTTCAAAGTTTGGTCTCCACCAGTTACCAATGCAGTCATCAATCACCCAATCTTGCTGAACTCCGTCCTGACGCCCCAGTATCTGTCAAAATCCAGCTGCAGTCAAAAAACCTCTACATGCTCCATTGCTAGTACTCTTAGGAAAGCATTAAGGGATGCTGTAATAAGGGTTTAATGCAATTCAGAGCCAAGCTAAAGTAGTCTTATATTAGTGTTAATATACTTGTATACTGACTGACGTAGGATATGCATCATGTGCCAAGATACTGGATAAAACGAGGCTTTCCTACATCTCTCAGGGAGGGATTTTGCACATCCCTGAGAGATGTAGCTATGCCGATATAACTTTTCAGTGTAGATCAGCCTTTAAAAACAACTTTTGTAAATATGGTTCACAAATGCAATTGAGTACAATTGACCCGAGGAGCCAGACTATAAAGCCATTTAGTCAGAACTTGCAGTGCAAGAGTTGTCTAAGTAATGTGTTCTCCCTGACGTATAAATCAAGCACCTAGTTCAAGACAGAGGACACCTGAATTGGATATACCGAGACATCCACAACAAGACCTTGATCACTGGCTGGCTCTAGCATCACTGCAGTATTTGAGCACTTCATTTGGATGTATATATCTTCACAATACCCCATAAGGTAAAAAAGTGTCCCCATTTTACGAAACTGAGGCACAAGGAAGCTAAGTGACTTGTCTAAAGTTGCCCCAGATCACCTAGAAAAGTCTGCTGTAAACAGGGAATTGAACCCTGGTTGCTTCAAGTCCTAGGCTTGTGCCCTAATCACTAATCCTGCTTCTCTCTGGCACTATCACACTACTTCATTTGTATATTTGTTTTATCTTGCACATCTTAATTTCTAAAATATAGAGTATCTGTCTGTTCATTCATGTGTTCACTTGTTTAAGAACTCCTAAATCGTAAGAGCTAGGACCACCAAATTTGGCATGCAGCTTCCTCTCATCATAACTTAAAGCAAAGTAAGGGTTTGGTTATGCCAAGACAATGGCATGTGCCTGTTTCCTATAAAAAGGAAAGGGAAGGGTCTGGTAGGAGGGAGTTATACTGTAGAATGACCACAGAGAGGCAAACAAAGGGCTAGAGATGAGTACCAGGACAGCTGTAACCCCACTGGCCAACAGGGGGGCAGGGACAGCTACCTGCTATACATTTCAGATAGTTTGTCTGTTTGTCCCCCAGCTGGGAGACATGCACCCCTTTCCCAGCTGTTCCCACTGCTGCGGCCATGGAGAGGTGCTTCTCACCTGGCCACAAGCTGCTGCAGTGAGAGAGGGCTGGGGTTGTTCTCTCTCCCCAGGGCAGCCTGCATACAGAAACCCTCATCCTTGGCCCCTACCGCAAAACAATAATAAAAATGGAGAAAGAGAAAACTTATTTAAGGACCCAAGCAATGTTGGCTAAATCTTCTAGCAGCATACTATGTGAACTACTAGAAAGAAGTCAATTGTGAATCACTGAAGCAAACAAAAGAATAAAAATGGTGAAAAGGCTATGTTAAATGTTTTTGGCCAAAAACATTCTAGAATGAGTCAACATTCAACTGCTGTAACAATAAAACAAAAAATGAAGAAAATATACCTCTGTCATTAAACGTTTGAGTCCTTCTACCTCGTCTTCTCCTGGATTGAGTTCACCACCTGGTCTGTGAAAAATTAATGATGAAAACTAGTATTCTATATTTTATTTACAGATACCCTTAAACTTATTAATGAATGTGTCTCACTTCAAACTTTTAGGGATTTACAAACTCATTTTCAAACTCTTTAGTAGCCAGAGTCCCAACTCTCAAATATCACTTTGCTGGATTATTACAATTTCAACACTAAGTAGGATAGCGTGCATGATTACTACAATTTTTTGAGGCAATCACCTCCAATTATCTTTTTCATAGCCACAATTATTTATTTTCAGTAAGATAATTGTTTCAGTAAGATATTGTTAATAAACAATAACATGCGCTCTTCGTATTAGGACTCTTGAAAAGGAGAAAATGCTACAAAATGCAACTGAAAGGACCTCATGATGTTAGAAAAATGCAAAAATGAGGGATCGGTGGGTTTGACTTCAGGCATTGCTCCTGAATTTGTTTTAAACCAAAAAACAACACTTGAAGAAGTGCACAAAAACAAGAAGTCAAGTCATCATGAGGGGATAATCCTGATTTGGAAGTCCAGATAACCCAACCAGTCATTCCCACCTTTAATTCAGAAGGTTGTGAAATTTACAAGAATTCATCTACTTTCTCTTTCCATAACAATAAAAGCACAGAAAGGAAACTTGTCATTTATAAGCAACTATATTTTTAAAATTTAGTGTCACTGACTTAAGGTGCTGAGTGTGTTTATACATGATTTATTTTCATCATGTCCCTTCATTCAGAGACAATAATAATTACTGGTGACAAATTCTAAAAGCATCAATATGCATGTTGATGACATCTACTATAATGAAGGCTAGTCGTCAACGCAGCAATAGAACATCATCAACTTTCTGCAGAGATGATACAGCATGGTTTGCCATATAAACAGCAGCAACTGCTGGAACACACCCTTCGATCCATGCTTTCTTAGTACAGATGAGCAGCCTATATATTTGCTGTAAAACTAATCTGTTATTTGGTAATGCTCTGTGATTCTACTAAACTTTACTATAATGTCAAGTTCCAACGATATACACTTACAGTTTGAAGAAAGTTGTACCTAGCTGCAGTAGTAGCACATGCGGCAGCCTATGCTCATGTACAATCAGAACTCCCTCTACAGTCCGCCTCATTCCAATCTTGTCAAATTCTTCCCTCATGCGCTGAAACCGGGCTGCAACTGAACTATCTTTCTCATAAAGGGGCTCCTTTGTACCAAATGTATAATTTGTAAGTGGATACCTAGAAGATAAGTCACATGTTACTATATCATGAAGACTAATCCAGATCTCATAAGCACAACTGCACAGTACATGCTGAGGGTCAGCTACCGTAGTATAAAATTAGCTATCACTGATTTCAAAATATTTGTAAGATGTGCACACATATGCTCCCTATTTTCTTCTGGATGCAATTCAAGGTACTGGTTATAATCTATAGAGTTCTAATTAAATGATTTGGGCTCCACTTACCTGAGAGGCCGTCCCTCTGCAATTGCAAGAGTAAACCACTGGCTCACACTCAGCTATTCCAAGCCTTAAAGCTCTCCACAAATAGCAGCA
Source organism: Pelochelys cantorii (assembly GCA_032595735.1). Lineage (NCBI taxonomy): Eukaryota > Metazoa > Chordata > Testudines > Trionychidae > Pelochelys > Pelochelys cantorii. The sequence goes on along the minus strand of CM064339.1, from coordinate 6,014,219 downwards.
AGACACTCAAGTAGAGAGCCTATATCTGTGACCTCCTACTCGATCTCTGCCTGAGTTAGGAGAGTTCTTAAGCTTGTGCTTTCAGAATCTGTTTGACAAACTTTTGAACAATCATTGTAATAACAGGGAATGAGTTTGTTAATAAGCAGGGGAAGTTCTCTTATATTTGGTTGATCTGTACTTGATTTTTATTGATCTGTGCAGGTGCTTTGATGCAAGATACTAATATGCATTTCTAAATAACTCAGCTGAATCTGATAACTATTAAGGTAATTATAAACATTTCACTTGAAATCTTTTTAGGTTCTTCTTTTCTAAAACCTTAATCTTAGAGATAGCTTCCCAAATTCAGTGCTAATTTGGAATTTCACCCCATCTTCCAGTACAGAGTATCAGAGCCAATTCTCATGCATACTGCTATTCTATGAGCATCTCTAGTTTTAGAATATCTTAATGAACATCCTCTCAATTACAGGTCTCTTGCTTCCTGATCAATTATCATTCTCTTGTATTTTCTCCTCTTTATCTGTGGCTTTATGATTTCACCACTATTTTCTTCTTATACTTAAATTATTTCAGAAATCTCAAATTATAATTCCTTCTCTAAAATAAGATTATATTTATCATAGAGAAGTGCTGTCCACTTTATAAATGTGTGATATTCCTTAATCTGGATCCAAAAAATTTGACTTGTACTAATAAACACAAATTCAAAGAGCTACAGCTTCTTGCTAACAGATTTTTTCCTCTCAACAAAAATCCCTGTAGATTAACATTTTCACTTTTAAAATTAGTTTTATCCATTTGGGCTTCAAAGTAGGGATGTAAAAGAGTAGTCGAGTCATCTTCTTGCTTCCCCCCACCCTCCACCTTGGGGATGGAGAAAACAGGAGCCAGTGCTGGGAGAAGCCATCTTAAAAGAGGCAAAGGCAGCAGGAAGGTGTGAGGGGTAGAGGAGGCTTTTCTGGCAGCAGCCCCTGTTCCTACTCTGGCAGCAGCGCCTTGGGCTAGCTGCACCCTGGGGCTGCTGGACCTGGTAGGAGCAGGGACTTAGCAAACAACAAAGAGTCAGGAAACACTTAAAGACTGATGAAACATCTAGAATCTGGTATCATGAGATTCTTCAAAGACAAAGAACCACTGCTGCCCTCATTGTTTGATAGGTAGGTAATGACCTAACCATCCAGTATCTTTGTTTAATCCATAGATGTGAGAATTGAACTTGCAAATGAGCTTTGTTATTTGCTAATTAATGGTTCTTATCTGCCCCCTTTGACTATCTAGTCTTTAGGTGCTTATAGACTCAGCTTTCCCTTGATATATTTTTTTACCCACTGCCTTTTCTTGTTACCCCCTCCTCCCAATTTTCACTTCTTCTCTCCCCCCCCCCCTTCCCTATTTATTTTGGTCCTAGACATCCAACACTCTGGTCATCTGAAGAAGTGGGTGGTGCCCACAAAAGCTCCTCATACCATCTACATGTTTTGTTAGTCTATAAAGTGCTACCAGACTATTTGTTTTTGTTTTTTCAGTTTACCTGTACAGACTAACTCGGCTACCCCCCCAAAGCTCTTTGAGTATGTAATGGTTAATTGTTGAGTACCGAGTATTACATTTGTTTGCCATTACTGCAACTTCGTAAACCTATCAAAGAAGAAAAAACTGAATGTGCTGTCCACTGTAAAGCTAAGCCTGCTTCAATAGATGGCCCACTAAGGCAGTCATTGTATACCAGCACTTGCATCTTTGTTACTGAATACAAATAAAGTTGCATCCTATAGCTTCCAAAAATCCAAAAAAAGGTAGATTTGTCCTGTAAACTCAGTACACACTGAACAATGAGCACATATTGGCTGTGTCTAGACTGGCAAGTTTTTGCGCAAAAGCGATTGCTTTTGCGCAAAAACTTGCGAGCTGTCTACACTGGCCGCTTGAATTTGCGCAAGAACACTGACGATCTAATGTATTTGCGCAAGAGGGCCAGTGTAGACAGCTAAAAAGCGTTTTGCGCAAAAAAGCCCCGATGGCTAAAACGGCAATCAGGGCTTTCTTGCGCAAAACCACGTCTAGATTGGCACGGACGCTTTTGCGGAAAAGCGCCCGTGCCAATCTAGATGCTCTTTTCCGCAAATGCTTTTAACGGAAAAACTTTTCCGTTAAAAGCATTTGCGGAAAAGCATGCCAGTCTAGACGTAGCCATTGGGTACACACTTTTACATCCTATACACAAACTCAAGACACCACAGAGATGGATGGAATATAAATCCTCAGTAGAACAGGTGTGCAACTCTCCTAACTCAGCCACCCCCTTATTTGATCTCACTTAGACAGCAGCAGTATATTTACACCCCCAGCTGCGTGGCAGTTGATGGTCCTAATGCCTCTCTTCACAGACTGAAGGTCTCCTCCAGGTGAGGAGCATGCTCCCATTAAAGCCATCCCAGTTAGGCAGAATTCAGTCCTCTCCAGCGTGAGCCGACAGTGGGATTAGAAGGGTCCTCCTTCCCTCAGGCCCTCACCCCCAGCCTGAGGTGAGGGGCTAAGGTACAAGCAGGAGCAATGGGGAGAAAGGGTTGGAGACGGCCTTCTCCAGAGCCAGCAGCTCCGTGAGTTCCGGGCGTTTCTCTCTCCCCGGAAGCTGGGGGAGATCTAAGGCCGGGGCACGGCGAGGGTCTTCCACAGGAAGGGAGGGGGAACGGGGCACGAGGCTGGGTGGGGCGCTCGCAGGTGGATGCGGGGAGCTTGGAGGAGGGGGCTGTGGCGGGGCCGGGGAGTCGAGGGAGGAGGGGGCCGGGCACTCACAGGTTGATGGTGCGCTCCAGCGTGAGCGGCTTGGTCTGCTGGATGTACTTATTCCCGAACTGGTTCACCCCGCGGGGCCAGCCGGTCTGCGAGCGGTTGGGCGGCACCACGGACATGATGGCGCAGCGGCAGGCGGGAGGGGCTGGGTCACTGCTCGGCGGCGGGAGCAAACTCCACCATTAACATCCCCGCGCGCCAAGCCTCACACCCCGCCAATGGCTCCGCCGGAACCGACCGGGCGCGCGCCGGAAAGGGTAACCATAGAGACTGGAGCACAGAGCGCCTGGACCATAGAGGACAGCAAGTGCGCCGCCGCTCACCCTACGACGCACGCGCACATTGGCTGCTGTAGCCTCGCTCCCCTTTGCCCCGTGAGTATCGAAAGCTGTGCCGGCGGCCGCTCTCTTCTCAGCTCATTCCGATTGGCTCCCTCGGCTGCGCGAGAGCTGATGGGAGTTGTAGGCCCCGCGGGGGTTGCTGTAGCCCACGCGCTGGAGGAGCAGAGACTGTTTGACCATGAGCGGGACTCGTCGCGGCCCGCGGGCCCGGGATCCCCCACGGGGAGAGCCGGGCAAGAAGCGGGCCAAGCGGGAGGTGCGCGGGGAGTTCTCCGCGGCTCTCAGGAAGCCGGCCCTGAGGGAGAAGGCAGCGGCCGCCTGGGGCCGCAGGGAGCCGCTTAGCCACGGTACCGATTCCCGGGGGCCCGAGCCGGCCGCGCTCTCTTGCCCCCCGGGGTAGCAGCCGCCCCCTTCCCCCCACTCGCTGAGGCGCTTGGGCCTGGCCTGCCCCTCCCGCCCCCCCGGGCGTCAGGGCAGCGGCGAGCCCCTGGGAAGCCTCCGAGCCCCATGCCCGAGGTGGGGGCTGCGCGCAGCAGGGCGGCCTGGCTTCACCGTGTCTTGCTTGCTGTCTCTAGAGGCCGTCGCGGTGGATCCTGTTCCCTTCTGTCACTGCGTGATTCCCAACTTCATCCGGTGCCCGGGCTTCCTGGACGGGCTGCAGAAGGAACTCTTGAGCCTGGATTTCCGTGAGAAGAGCAACGACTTGTACAAGTTCAAACAGGTGCGCAGCCATGATAGGCCCAACGTTGTGTGTTCGCACAGGTCTGACAAGGGCATGGTATATTTTCATAGCATCTTTGGCTGAGCCTCTTTATGTGCTTGCAGATATTTGTGAATTAAGACTTTGTCTCCATCTCACTTGTGTCAGTAAAATTTTTGTCACTCTGGAGTGTGTAAAAAAACAACAACAACAAAAAAACACACTTCTGACCAACATAAGTTTCACCAGCAAAAGTGCTGATGTGGACAGTGCTATCTATGTTGGCCGCAGAGCCTCTCCTGCCAGGAAAGAGCAGCTACACAGGAGACCTTACAGCGACACCGCTGTAGAAATGCATTCATGCTTCATAGATCTAGGATAAGTCTTATGACACCCGGACCAGAGTGTGTGGCTACCATAGCTGATAAAGTTGAAATGTGGAAATAAGCAAGATGACATGCCATGGTTAATGTTGTCAAAAGCTGTCACTAACTGTTGAGAGGCTCTATTTTAGATGCCTAACTTAAATGAATAAATCCTGGAAAAATGCTTAAACTGTATAATTTTGCACAACTATGTAAAATGTAAATCTATGTAATTAACAAAGTGTAAAGCAAATGCATGTTGGAACTATTTTTATAAGAATTTTTATTCAAGCCTAATTCTGACCCATGACTTTATCTGGTTTGCAGGGGATCTCAAGTTAATGGCAAAGCTGTGAGTGAAACTCCTTGACACCTATGTCTACGCTGACCATATGTCCCATTTTTTTCAGGAATATCCTGAATTTAAATGCTCTGTCCCAGTGCCCCATCAAGTAGTGAAATGTCCCGGAAAGCCCCACTGGACATTTCACTACTTGATGGGACACCGGCACAGCAGCCTCCTCCCCCCAGCAGGGCATGTAGGGCAGCCGGGCTGGTTTCCAGTGGCCCACCCTTTCCTTTCTCCCTCCCTGCACAGGACCGCCTCTGCCATGCAAAGTCCTGGTCTGGCAGCCCTGCCTCCTTCTCATCCAGGCCGCCTTGGAGCCTGGCAGGAGCCGTGCAGAGCCTGGCTGAGGTGCTGCGGGGTGAGGCGCGCTCCGCTCGGCAGGTGCCATGACTGGAGCAGGGGCTGCCTGTGGTGCTATTTTTAGTGCTGCAGTCCAGATCATCGTGGGTGGCCCAGCTCCAGCTGGAGTCAAGCAGCAGCCATGTGAGGCGCATTCTGGTGAGGCTTCCCCAGCTGGAACGCGCCTCGTAAGGCTGCCACTTAGCTCCAGCTGGAGCTAGGGACGACCACAGGGACTGTACTGCGGCACTAAAAATAGCACTGTGGGCAGCCCCGGCTCCAGCTGGAGTCAAGTGGCAGCCATGTTCCAGCTGGGACAGCCTTACCGGAATGGGTCTCGCATGGCTGCCGCTGGACTCCAGCTGGAGCCGGGGCTGCCTGCGGGGACTGGACTGCGGCAGTAAAAATAGCACTGTGAGCGGCCACAGCTCCAGTCCCGGCAAGTGGTCCGGCCCTGGGAGCAGCTGTGGCTGCGGGGACTTCTGGGGCTGGTCAGCAGGCTCCAACCCCACAAACTGGAAGGCAGAAGGTGAGGGAAGGGGCAGGGAGAGAACTAAGGGGAATGGGGGCAGGGAGAGGAAGGGGCTTGTGCTGAGGGAAGGGGGGACAGGGCAGGAGAAGAAAGGGGCAGGCACCAAGGGGCAGGGTGCAGGAAAGACAAATGCCAGGCCAAGAGGAGACAATGAGGAAAAGGGGGGAGGGGAGAGGCAGCGTGATGCTGGGAGAGAAAAAGGAGGGATGGGCTTGAGGAAGGTAGGGGATGGAGCAAGTCGTGTGAGGGCACAGAGGGGAGTGAGGAGAACTGGGGCAGAGGGTGGTGAGGGAGTGGGCACCAAGGAGAAGGAGGGCAGGGGCAGTGGGGGAAGGGGGAGGCACCAGGAAGGTATGTAAATATGATTAAGGAAGATCATTCTTCTTGGGGGTTGTTTAGGTGTTGTGTTGCTTGTCTGCCTATACCCATATGAGCATGAAAGAGTATTTAATGATGACTTTTGCAGAATAATAGGTGCAGACTAACTTCAAGAGAACACAGGTTTAAACCTAGAAAATAGACACTGGGGGCAGTGTCCCCTGCTCGCTCCGCTCGTCAACCCCCCTCTCTGGGGGCAGGCAGCCCTGACTTCCCACCCCAGAGCTCCGGGGAGACTGGGGAAGCCATGTGGCTGCCACCCTGTCCCCAGGAGCTCCAGGGAGTCCGCTTAGCTGCTGCTCTCTCCAGCACCAGGGAGGCTGGGACCCTCAGCACCAGTATGGGAGGGAGGGAGGAGGCTGGGTGGCTGAGGGGGAGGAACTGCAGGATGCAGAATGACATGATGGCATTACTCTGTCGTCCCGCAGGAAAAACGTATACATATAGAAAGATCAGTAATCCTCTTTTGGTTTCTCCACCCTCTGGCACCCTAAAAATTGGCTGTTCCTCCATCTCTGTCATCTGAAAGAGATATCCCTATGTGTATATCCTGTACAATGCTGAAAGGAGAGGTTCTTTGGAGGTGTGGTAGCCATAGAATACAGATACTCCCCTCCCAAGTGCAGACATTTCCTTGGCAAGTCAATGACTCAGCTTTAGCATGGAGTGTTGGACCAGTGCCCTGAGACCTTTAACTTGCATTGGTGAAGCTGGCATTGTGCCCTAGTAACTTTTGGGCTACTTAATTCACCTTTTGCCTACAATGGACCTCTGCCATCCATTCTGCACTCTGGTTCCTGCAAGAACTGTAAAGAAATTACACTGATGATACTTATAGACTTATTTAAGTTCTGCCCTTATTTATCACTGCAGCTGTAACTTTGAGCAGAGTCCAAATTAAAAAACTGTTCTTATTTTCCATGCATCTCCATAGTCTGATGATCTGAGGAAGAGGAAAGAGCCTTACATCTCAGCATTAAGGTAAGGTAGTTCCTAGAAATCACAGCAAATAATTAGGCACCCTTTTCTAGAGGTCTGAAAGGAATAGGGCCAAAAAATGAAAATCATTTTGTGGAAAAAATTCATGATTATTTCTCATAGACTCATAGACTTTAAGGTCAGAAGGGACCATTTTGATCATCTAGTCTGACCCCCTGCACAATGCAGGCCACAGAATCTCACCCACCCACTGCTAGAATAATCCTCTCACCTATATCTCAGATATTGAAGTCCTTGAAACGATGGTTCAAAGACCCCAAGATGCAGAGAATCCTCCCGCTAGTGACCCGTGCCCCATGCTACAGAGGAAGGCGAAAAACCTCCAGGGCCTCTGCCAATCTACCCTGGAGGAAAATTCCTTCCTGACCCCAAATATGGCGATCAGCTGAACCCTGAGCATGTGGGCAAGACTCACGAGCCAGACACCCAGAAAAAAGTTCTCTATAGCAACTCCTATCTTCCCACCATTGGCCTATATACCACTGATAGTGAAAGGTCAATTAATTGCCAAGATCATGTTACCTCATCAAACCATCCCCTTCATAAACCCATCTAGCTTTATCTTGAAGCCAGATAGGTCTTTTGCCCCCACTACTTCCCTTGGAAGGCTGTTCCAGAACTTCACTCCTCTGATCGTAAGAAACCTTCACCTAATTTCAAGTCTAAACGTCCTAATAGCCAGCTTATATCCATTTGTTCTTGTGTCCACATTGGTATTGAGCTTAAATAATTCTTCTCCCTCCTTGGCATTTATCCCTCTAATATATTTAAAGAGAGCAATCATATCTCCCCTCAGCCTTCTTTTGGTTAAGGTAAACAAGCCAAGTTCCTTGAGTCTCCCTTCGTAAGACAGGTTTTCCATTCCTCGAATCATCCTAGTGGCCCTTCTTTGTACCTGTTCCAGTTTGAATTCATCCTTCTTAAACATGGGAGACCAGAACTGCACACAGTATTCCAAATGAGGTCTCACCAGTGCCTTGTATAACGGCACTAACACCTCCTTATCCCTACTGGAAATACCTCGCCTAATGCATCCCAAGACCGTATTAGCCTTTTTCACAGCCATGTCACAGTGGCGGCTCATAGTCATCCTGTGATCCGCCAGGACTCCGAGGTCCTTCTCCTCTTCCGTTACTTCCAATTGATGTGTCCCCAGCTTATAACTAAAATTCTTGTTATTAATCCCTAAATGCATAACCTTACACTTCTCACTATTTCTGGTTCAGGGTGTTCAATATCTTAAATGTTTCATGATTATATTTCTGATATATTTGTGAGTTGGGACTCTTTTTTAAAGAGATAATTATTAGAAGCTTTTATTTACCAAAAATAGTTTTGGTGACTCATTTGTATACAATTTTTGTAATGTTTCCAGTAAACATGTCAGAAGAAAAATCAGACAAAAGCACAATAAGTTCATGAGAGAGCAAAAGCTTATAGGTTAATGCTATAGACTACATGCATTTCCCTCCCCCCACCACTAGTACATTTTTTAGCAGGCTGGCCAGCAGCCCAGCTCAATTCCGGTTCATGCCGGGTCTGGGATCTCAGACACCCCCTTCTCCCCCTGGCAAGCACTGCTGACACCCCACACTGCTGCCTCTTTATCAGAGGCAGCAGCACAGGGCAACAAACAGCTGGTCCACAAGAGGAGCTGGTTTTTAAACTGGCCCCCCTCGCGCATTAGCTCCTGCTTGGCACCCTGTGCTGCTGCTGGCCCCTCCCCCGGGGACTATAGAATAGTCGACTAACCGATAAGAATTCATGAGGTTGCTCGACTAGTCAATTAACCGATAGTTAACATCCCTACTCCCAACTCTGAGGAATATGGCAGGTGATTAGTCCTTCAAACCCCATCAAAGGGGCTTCCTGTTCATCATAACTATTAGATCAGTACAAGAACCCTGATATATTATTCATGCTTTTCTTTATGCAGTCTGGGCCTTGGATCTTGTCCTCACATAGCATGTGGTCAGGAGACAAAGGGAAAAGTTTCAAAAGGCTGAGTTCTTGCATAACCAGAGGGTGCGCATTAAGATCTCACAACGTTATTCCAGGGAATTGCCATATCTGTCACAAGAGGCTCTCCTCTTGCCACCTCCCAGTAGACAAATAAAAAAATGTAATTGTTTAACTTGCTAATGAAGCCCTTTTCCTGCCAACCTGCCATATGTCAACTGTCATTTGTGTACTCAGAACCTTACAAAAGGCCTAGGGCCCACACTATCCCTTTAGATGGGGTAAAAGATGTCATATCACTTTTACATATGTGATCATTTCAATTAGATTCTGCCATGTTAATGCAACCATCCACCATGCATAGCCTACCTGATGCATCTTTTTTTTTGTGTTTGGTTAAAGCTAACACCATCTCCTAACCAAAACCCCGTTTATCTCCAAACAGTGTGGCCAGTTAATTCAACCTGTATAGGACACTCTCTACTATTTGGGAGGGAGGGCAAGAATGTATAGATTTTCCCCTATTTGTGTAATTCTAAAGATCATTGGAGTTTGCATCTTGATTGCTTGTAATTCAATCCTCTCATCTTCTGGTCCCCCAAAACCCTTCCTTTTTTTTTTTTTTTTTAAATCACTGTAAAATTGTCATGTATAATTACACATGGAACTCTGAAACTTTCATCCCTTGTCTTACTGGCTAATTCCACCCATACTGTTTTGTTACTATAAATGATTCTCAGCAGCATTGGAGCTGTACTCCTGGATGCTTGCTGTAGGGTTGCCCATGAAAGCAGGGGCCGCTGGTAGGAATTATAGGTCATTAATTGGTGGCATTTGCAAATAGTTGCACCAAGCTGAATATAGTTCATGACCGTGTACTCGGTGCTGCAGCACCTGAGCATTTAAGGTTTCCTAGTCTGAGTGGCTGCACATCCCATTTGCTGCGTGCTTGTCTACCCAGGAAAGTTCTGTTTGAAGAGTTCCGGGAGTGGGTGTCTGCAGTTATCCAGGTGGAGCTGGAACCAACCATTGACTTGTCCTGTGCGAAGTATGAGTATACAGGTGAGTGAGCAGGATGCTTCTCTGAGAGGGCGAAGAGCTGCCATAGGGGACCCCAGTTTCAAAGTCCTGCTCCTGGAAGCTGTCATCCAGCAAAGCAAAGATTCAGGCAGGAAGTAAGTCAGGGCCAAAAAAAGGAAGTAATGATATACCTGGGTATTTTTGTTGTTAATAGTTTAAACTGGGCCAGTGAACTCCGGACCTTCTGTCCTCCTTTGAAGAAATCTAGGCAGTGTTTGTGGTCAATCCAATGGCTTTATGGTCCCAGGAGGACTATGACTTACAATTCTGGATCTTAAGGTTTTCTTGATGTTTATTACTAATAGCTCACCTCCTCATGTGAACCCCCTTGCTGGCACAGGACTGAGTGGGTCACAGACACCAGACTCCCCCTAAAGTGGTTCTTGAGGTTAGGATTTAGTCAAATTGTTGGGGTGAAGAGGAGGAAGCTTGCACTGATGCTGCCCGTGCTGATCCCACCTGAGTAGACAGAGATGTTTAGTCACCAGCATTGTCAGGATAACATTTCTCCCCAGCATGGAATTCACTCCAAGTGCATTTTGTGCAACTGTGGCTTCCAGAGACAGTGTTTAAGTCATGCAGAGAAACTGAGCATGACTGCTTCAGCTGATACCACTGTAATTGAGTCCAGAGGAATGTACACCTATGGGGTTTGACTCTGATGGGATTGTGATCAGGTGAAGATGTAGCCCCTAGGAAGGGACTGGATTTTGCTTTCAAAGGTGCAGGGTTGGGGAGTGGCTACTGAAAAGAATGAACGCTGCAAACCCTGGGCAAGCATGTGAAAGCTTGTGATTGCAGACATCCTGCTATGCCACGACGATGAGCTGGAGGGACGGAGAATTGCTTTCATCCTGTACTTGGTTCCACCATGGGAGAAGAGCGATGGGGGCACTCTGGACCTGTACAGCACAGATGGTAAGATTCTGGTCCCTTGGCTCTGGATGTCCGAGGATGTCAATCATAGGGATGAATTTGGAACACTCATGCTTTGCTTGTGTGGTTCTATATAGCAACCTCTGTTAAGTGACTAGAGGGGTATGGTGAGGAGAAGCAACTTTGTTCTATGTTGTCTCATGCCAAGATATACATCACAGGAGGAAGCTGTTGCTAGGGATTGTGCTATTGGGTGAGTGCTCAAGAACAGACTAGCCTTGTGCAGGATGAAGGAGATGGAGGAGGATGTTAAGTGTACAGTAGGAGATTGAGAAACCAAAGGTTGCTCTGGTAGCTGCAGAGGGAGATGAGGGGTGGGGGTGTTAGCAGCCATACTTGTGCCCAGTACTGTCTGTAGAGGAGACTGTCCAGCAACTGAGATCCAAGCAGGATAGGCTTCTCGAGACAGCTTCTTACTGTGGCTCTCCCTCCTGTGTGGCCTAAGGGACTTACCAGTCCCAAGTGGTTCTGCATAAAGGGGCTTGTGGGATGGACGGGGAGTCCGTGTATGACTGTAAAGAGCATGTTGGTCTCTTCTTGCTCAGGCCACTTTCAGCCGCAGGAGGTCGTCAAGTCATTAGTCCCTTCCTGGAATTCTCTGGCCTTCTTCGAAGTGTCTCCAGTCTCTTTCCACCAGGCAAGAAGCTGCTCTTCTTTCTTCAAGTGCGATTGCCGTAAGCATTCGCTATGTGTATTGTGATAGTATCCTAAGGGGCCCCAATTGGAATGGGGGCCCCATTGTGCTAGGTGCTGTACAACTGCAGAGCAGGACAAGTGCTCAGATCAAATTAAGAGTAACTTATTGGCTCCAGTGTCGTCGTCATGTTCTGTAGATGAGTGCTAAATAAAAACATCTCACAAAACCTGGGACATGCAGCAGCAAGGGGAAATAGCAATGAGAATGTGTTAACATAGGCCAAATGTGTGCTCCGCTATATGGATGAAGGTTTAATACAGTCATTAAAAGCAGCTGACTATACTGGGAATGCTTTTAAGGCTCACGGATAGTTTGCTGCGTCTCCTGAGGAGTCTTTTTTTCAGTCAAGAGCCATTGACCCACCAAAAAAATCAGTTGGGAGCCACACACAAGTGAGATGCAAGAAAAAAACCTTCCTGGCCTACCTCCCGGCTGGGGGTCGATTGGGGAGGAAGGAAACTCACCTCACAACTCAGGCCACTGGAGTGCCACTTGTGTTCTAGCCCCAGGTGCGGGGGGGTGCCAAAGCCCAGGGCTTCTCCCAAGAGTGGGGTGAGCTGGTGCTTGTGCTACAGCCCCATGGCAGGGGGTGGGCACTGAGGCTTGGGGCTTCCTCTCATAGTGGGGCAAGCTGATGCCAGATCAAAGGAAGCTGGTGGCTGGATCCGGCCCATAGGCCATACGTTCCCTACCCTGACGTATCCCTAGAGAACTTACAGTCATTGGATCTCTTGATTTGACCCTTTCACTGATGATCTAAGTGCTTTTGTGTTGTCAGTGGATGACTGAGTGAGGGTAGTAGAGTGCACAGCAGAACCAAGCAAAAATCTTTTCTCAAACATCCAGCAAGGAGCATTCTGCTGTGACTTCCAAACTTATCTTTGAGTCTTGGTCTGGGTTTCCCTTTTGCATAGTCTGGAAGTGAGTTTGCATGCAAGAGTGCCTCAGAACACAGAAGTGACCCACCACTGACTAAGCGTCCCATGGCATGCTTAGCATTTGCTGGCATCTTTGTTTTCTATTGAATGATTCTGAGAGTTGTTGCTGCCACCCCAAGTTACTCAAAGCCTAGACCCTATATGTTGTGAAATGTGGAATTAACACCTTTTGTTAATTTCATCCTTAGCCACACTGAGTTGACTAGCACTTGTCAATTTTTGCACTAATCAGTTGTCTGATCACAATACAGAACTCCCTAATTTTCTTTGACCCGTCTGGAAGTCACCCCAGTGTAGGGAGTCACCATAAAGTCTATTAAACACATAAGTCTTATGCACAGAGGTGAACTTCACCCTTAGCAAGTGGAACAACTGCATCCCGATGAGAGAGAGTTCTACAGTGTATTTTTAAAGGTAAAAACCAACATATGTAAATGACTGTGTGGGTGTTGCTCATGGACTGTGACTACTTCCCATAGAGTCTGTCCTAAGCATCCTTTTCTGTCTCATGGATAGCCACGTCAAAGTTGAGTTGTTTGCAGATCAAGGTAAATAGTAATCCAGCAAACTAAGTAGCAAAAAATGTATCCCAGACTTCTGTTGGTTCCTGCTTTGCCTCAAGGCGAAGTATTGGTTCTAATAAATAGTTCAGTGGTTTAAGGCTCCGGACTAGGACACAGTAAAGCTGGTTTCAATTCAGAGCCCTGTTACAAGAGACTTATGCTGGGAAAATGAAGTAAGATTAATGGCAGACAATAATCCTTCCTGTCTGCAGACCTTTTAATGTCTAGACTAAGATCTTTTTGGGGTCATAGAGTCTTTCTTACTAGGTGCACATACAGCACCTAGCACAATGAGGCTTTGAGCTCAGTTGGGGCCATTAATAATTGCCATAATACACACATATTAGTACCGAATAACATGTTTCTCTCCTTTTCATTCCAGGTGTCTGAAGTTCTGACTGAAGGGAAGTGCCGCTTGTCCGTCAGTGGCTGGTTTCATGGCCCATCAGTGGCAAGGCCTCCGCGCTACATTGAATCCCTTTTGCCCCGGAGTCCACATATCCCATTTGATGTAAGGAAAAATCGTAAATCTACTCAGCCCCACCCAGCCTCCTCCATTTCTGTGGGACACCTGCACTTGAGGGCACACAACTGAGGCAATGAGCTCCTTGAATTTTACAACTCCCCTTTGCTGTAAACAGTGCGGAATTTCTTGGGTGCTTTTCAACTGAACCTTGTTAACTTCCTCCTTTCTCCCATCCGTTCATTGGCATTGAGATCAGGCATGAAAAGTGCAAGGTTCTATTAGTAGGGATTGGTTTGGGAGGAGGGCTGGAGACTTCTGTTTGGGAGGTGGGGCTAGGGCTGTTGAGAGCTTTGTGTAAGGAATTCTGTGCCCATCGCAAAAGTGTTGCTGGGAGTGCAGCAAATCTGTGGGCACTAAGGGTGAGGGGATGACCAGCCCGAGGCCATTGTGGTAGGAGGTTCCATTAACTCCATAATCTCAAACCAAGATGTTTCTATTTCAGCATGAAATCTTATATGAGTGGATCAACCCGGTTTACTTGGACATGGATTCCCAAGCCCAGATCCAGGAGGAATTTGAGGAGCAATCAGAAATTCTCCTGAAGAACTTCTTTAAGGTGGGTCCAGGATGATGTGCTATGTGAGGGTTTGTTCCCCAAGTTGTAGTGTTGGCAGGTGTTGTGTGGAACACACACTGATGGTGAATGCAGTTGGTCATTTGTGCAGCTGAGAAGCAAAATACCAGCTGGTCTGTCTTCCTCTTCTCTTGGTGGCTTCAGGCAGGGATGGAAGAAATGGTGCCTGCACACACACATACCCCCCCCCCCCCACACACACACTCTGACAGATTTATCTCAATGAAGTTACAGATTGTAGCCCTTCTGCTGCACAGTGACAGCTGGACTAAATCACAAGCACTGCTCTAAGGTCCCTGCATTACCTTCTCTCTTCCCTGCTCTACCTTCCCCATGTCCTGTTTCTGGTTGTATCCCCATCCTGAGTTCTCGTGTCATACAGACCAACCTCCTGGTCAAGAAGCATTGGTTAGGCTCCAGGGGAGAGTGGGAGAGGGTTGCTACGCCACTTGTGAAATACATGGCCAATAGAAGTTATGCTCTGTGACTAGACATCCCTACGGAGATTTTGGGTCCTGGGTCTGATTGACCCTGCCTGGCTTTTTGTGCAGTCATGCCTACCTGCATGAGAGCAGAGAATGCTAATTTCTGTAGTCTGGCCCCTTGGGATCTGACCAGTGACAAACCAGAGAATTTGCAGGAGCATGGAAGGTCAGTGTTGTCTAGCAGTGTTACCAACACTTCCACTGCTTACTGGGCTCTTAGAAGAAATTCAGGGGTACATTAGAGCTTAATAACAGCACAGAACACTGAGAGCCAGGACTGGTGGCTCTAAACAAACTTTATGGGACCGTGGGAAACATGGCCACACCCATGATAAGTGGACGTCTGACTGACTAAGATCATGCCAGACTATGGCTGTTCTTGGACCAGAGAGTACTGGACTAGAGAGGTTCAACCTGTAGTAGCATTTTGTGCCCACAGATATATTTAATAAAATACAAGCTGCAGGGCAGTGGAGGATCACAATCACTGTCCCAGCTTACTGATTTGTCTAGGTCAGTGGTGGGCAACCTCTGGCCAGCGGACCCTGTGTCTGCCTCCCTCTATACACCACTGGGGCACTGGAACCCAGCACTTCATCCTCCTCCCTCCTAGCACTTTCAGAGTGCCACAGATCCACTGATTCATGCTCCCTCCCTGCTCCTCCCTCTCTCTCTCAGAGCTTGAATACCACAAATCAGCTGCGAGTGGGGGCAGATGATTCGTGGGGCTCAGAAAGCGCTGGGAGAGAGAAGTAGGAAGGCTGGAACTCAAGCACACGAGGCACATGGGGGAAGAGGGCAAAAGGGGTGTGCAGGCTCCAGGGGGAACCCCAGTGGGCTGCAGATTGCCCACCACTGACTGGTCTTGTGGCCCACTGAGAAGGAGGGCCACTCATGCAGCCCACTCACTATTCTTGGTTGCCCGACACTGATCTAGCCCCTGCTGGCCTGTGAGGGACAAAAAGCAGTTCAGAGAACTAAAACTGGGGGCCTCACAGAATAGCATCTAGTAGTAGTGCACCAGGAAAGCTTGTGGTGAAGAGGAGTGTTAAAGGGATCTGCAATGCGTTTGGTTCCTAGGGAGAGAAGTTGCAGCTTGTATGTGAAGCTCTGCAAAAAGAAGACATCAGATGGAGCAGCCAAGGCCCCCCCAATAAAAGGTAGTTATGTCTGTGCTGTTGACTCCTGTTGGTTAACTCAGTCAGCCGGGCTCTTCCAGGAAGATCCCTAGCAGGTATTCTCCTTAGTCTGAATACTGGATTCTTTCCCGATATCTGCTCACTACATCCCCCTCTCCTTCAGATATTACCACAAAGCTGAGGAGGGGAGCCTTCCAGACATACTGAGGAAGTGCCTGGAGTTTTTCCGCTCCGAGGCCTTGTTCCTGCTGCTCTCCAACTTCACAGGCCTGAAACTGCATTTCCTGGCTTCCTCTGAGGATGAGAGAGAAGAAGAAAAGGCTGCAGATTCTGCTGGTCACAGCTGTTCCAAACCCAAGCAAGGAGAAACCAGTCAGGAGGCCAGCGGTGGGGTTGACCAAGTAGATCAGCCTGCAAATGGGCCCCAGATTGAAGGTGATAGAAAGAACAGTAAGTAAAGTCAGCAGAGCTGGAGTTAAAAGAAATAGAGAAAACCTTGTCTCCACTGATGTCAATGGTAAAACTCCCATTGCCTTCCTTGAGGCCAAGATTTCACTCCTAAGCTATAGTCAGCTTAAGAGTGGCCTCTGATTTTGCATGCTTAACTTGAACCTGATTTCCAGGGGTGCTAAGCATACCCAGCTCCCATTGACTTCATTTGGAGTGCTGGTGCTCAGTGCCTATATAAATCAGGCTCAAGGTGTCTGAAGTTGGGCATCCAAAATCAAAAGCTGCTTCTGAAAGCATTTGGCCTGAGCTGATGACTTTTTACAGGTTATACATTTATTAAAAGTATGTTAAAGTGACATAATGAAGGTGAAATCTAGTCACTGTTCAGAGTGAAATTAGATTCAGAAACCACATCTGTTCCTGAACCCTTTGCTAAATGTAATGTGCTTTTACAGCCACATTTTCCTATTTTCTTTCTGTGAAAGACCCTGTGGAATCCTAAATAGCTAAATTCCTGGTGGGCAGGAATTCAGTTTCCTCCCTTCCTCTCCTACCCCATGGTCTTCTCTTCTTCCTCACTGTGGGACTGCTGAAATCTGAGACAAAGGAGGAGTCTCCTCATCCTGAGGGATCCCAAAGCACTTTCTCCAATTTAATTTGTACTCCACTTGGTCAACTGAGCACACCAGTGTAGGGTAGCACCCTATTCCTGAATAGGCTGATGGCTGGTCAAAGTCTTGTTTTTCTCCCCTAGGTTCAAGTGTCCCCCTGTGCATGGGAGAGTTAAGGCACTGGACAAATGGTCACTACACTCTAGTCCATGATACCCAAATGACAGAATTTGCCCTGGACCTGCTGTTCTTCTGTGGCTGTGAAGGTATTGGGGGGGCTGAAACCAAGTCTCCCCTTTCCATGCTGCCAACGGGAAAGAAAACGGACTTGTGTTAAGAATCTGCTGAACTTTCAGCAGTTGTAAAGCCACCAAACGTTTCCTGCTGTTCTCTAAATAGAAGGCTCCTTCCTCCTTCTCTCCCAGCTCCCAGTTCTAAGTGGTGTCGCCTAGTGACATTCGCAGCAGGATTTGCAGATTGCCAGTGCAGGCCAGTCCCACACTAGCTGGCTCTATTGTCACATAGTAGTGTTGGATTATTTCCCATGGATGCTCTGCCTCCCTAGGCCAGGCCAGGACACTTTGCCAGCTCCCTGGGGAAACAGCATGCAGTGTGACTCATCCAGCTGATTAGGGGGAGTTTCTTCTGGGAATCCTCAGTCTGAGCATGTGGCTGGGGGATGAGGTCACCCACAGGAGGGTGGAGGGGCTGTTCCCTCGATGACATTTCATGTAACACTGACTGGATTAATTTGTCCTTTTTTTTAAGACATACTATTGAAGCCTGTGTCTTCCAAAATAATGGTTGTGGGAGAGGGCGTCAGGCAGTAGCTCATCACTTCTGAAAACTTAAGCCTAAATGGCCAGAAATATTTTTGTATCTTGGCCAGTTGCCAGTAGCACTGGAATAAGGCAAAGGCCAGAACCAACATAAACGTACTGTTGGGAACACCAGGCCTATCCTACTCAGGTTCCCATACTTACAACTAAAACCTTTGACTCTCTTCATGTGAGAGAGCTGTCTGGCCTCTTCCCAGCTTGGCAGTAATGCCCTGCGTAGGTGGGGACTGAGAGGTCTACTGGGGACCAGGCAGTGAGAGTTACTCGTTCAAGACGATAGCCTTGAATGACAATACCTCACCATGGGTAACCAGAGTTAGTGTGGTACTTAAGAATTTTGGAGAGCAGGAGAGTTGCTACTGGTCTAGATGAGTGAGCAGGAATACAAGTGAGTGCTGAGCTTTCTCAGTCTCTCTCTTCTGTTTCATCTTTTCAGATTGGGACGCAGAATATGGTGGCTTTACATCCTACATTGCAAAGGGTGAAGATGAAGAGGTAAATAGCATGGTGTGTTAACTCTTAAGCCCCAGCCAGTAGTAGTAGGGATGTCAAAGGTTAACCAATGGCCCAGCTGGGCTGGAGCAGCTCCCCGCCTGCCTGCAGCACAGTAGGCCTGGCCTGGCCGGAGCAGCCTATCATGCCATGGGCAGGAGGCACCCCAGCCTGGCTGGAGCAGCCCCTGTCCGCTACGAGCTCCCAGCCTGGCCGGAGCAGTCCAAGCCGCCGCCCCATTTTCTCCCCCTCCCTCCCCCCCATTTTAAGCAGGCAGCTGGCTAAACGGGATTTTTTTTATCCCTAGTTCTTAGGGGCTATTACAATTTGCAAAGAGCTAGAGCAGCGCTGACGATGATGGGAATATCCTAGCAGCAGTTCCAGCACTGGGGGGAGGCAAGGAAATGCTTCGTCTTGGCAGTAGCTTGTGATTGTGCACAGCTGAGGATTCAGCCCTAAAAGTGGGTGTCTAAAAACCTGCAGTTATCTCTTGAGGCTTGCTGGCCTTAGACCTGCACTGAAGAGCTTAGACCTTCTCTCTGTCTTTGTGTCTGTACAACACCTGTCCTGTTTGAAGCCCTGGTGCTTCCATAATAACCAGCGTGACACTGGGTCAGTGCTAGGTTCCTCTTCCATGAGGCAAGTGACAGTTGTTGAATAAAAAACCTTAATTAATGGGTCTTAATATGCAGTGGGCTATGTTGTCTCTTCTTAGACTTGTACCAGTGGTGGTAATATTCAGCCTCCATGTGCTCATAGTCTTCTCCAGTTGTCTGCCTACTTTATTTTGATGCTGGTCTCCTGCTAGGAATAAAATCTTGACATTGTTTTTTGTGAAAATAACTCCTGTTTTCCCCTCCAAAAACAAGACCTGCCTTGTCTGTTTCAGCTGCTGACAGTGATTCCAGAGAACAACTGCTTGGCTTTGGTTTACAGAGACACAGAGACTTTGAAATTTGTGAAGTATATAAACCACCGTAGCTTGGAACATGTCAAAAATCATCAGAGCAGAGCTGGATTCTGGGACTTCTCTTTCGTCTACTATGAGTGATGGCACGGGGCATGGCTATCTGTGATACAGTGATGGGTTTGGAATTGTCTCCTGGGCTGGCTTCTTAGTTGGATCACTTGTAATGCAGGGATTGGGTGGGGCTATGTGATGAGTCTGTGTGATTTAGGCTGAGAGCTAATTTCACCTGCAGCTGTCATACTGGTGCTGAAGTCCAAGTGACTCTCTCCCCCTCCCCCCCCCAAAGGATTCCTTGTAGTAACAAACGGAAGCACCATTCTACTATCCCCTCTTAACTCTTATACATTCGGGTGCTGCTCCTCCAGCGGGTGGCTTAGCATGGCTCCATCACACTCCATTCTTAACCAACTGCTTTGCGTATCCTTCCAACCCAGCAGTGAATTTACATCTTCCCATGGGGCAAATCAAGACTTTGTGTAAGCCCAAATCACTATTGCTACCAGTACTGCATGGATTTGTACTCTGAAGCCTTCAATGGGTCATCACGAAAGAACCAGACTTTGTTCCAAACAAGGGCTTCCTGAGATGCAAGCCACATGTCTGCTGGGGCTTGCTGCATTTACTATTTCTCATTGCAGAGAGAACAAAGGGTGCTGCCATATAAATTGTCGTATTGGCAAGGGAGCTGGTGGGTAAAGGAGAAAAGCTTGTGAAAGTATCTGCTAAGACGGGGGCTTTTTTTAATGAAAAATGTGAAGCTTTGCATAGCTAGGTGGGGAAGAGGGGATATTTGAGCCTCAATGTACTTGATCTGATCAAAGAACAAACCTGGAGCCTTTTGGTGGGAATGGGAGGATATAACGAGGGATTCCAATAACCCATGTGCTGGTGAAAAACACAGTTAAGGGCTTTTTCCCCTTTCTTGGCCCTTGGGCAAATATACATATCAGGTGGGGTTGCCATCCCCATTGTGTCTCTCACCACCAGCCTTCAAGCTAAGCAGTGGTGTGGCCTCCAGCAGCTGAAAATATTGCATTCTAAGCAGCTTGTGCCCTCTACACCACCCCAGTGTTATGTCTACACGGGCAGGTTCTTGCACAAGAATCTGCAGAGCATCCACACTGCCCACCCTCTCTTGCGGAAGATGATTTACAGTACAGCGTGGTAAGAGGGCTTCTTGCACAAGAGCTATGCTCTTTTTTAACAGGTGTAAGCCCTCTTGCGCAGGGGCTCTTGTGCAAGAGGGCAGTGTGGACGCTCAGCAGGGGTTTCTTGCGCAAGAAAGCCCTATGGCTAAAATGGCCATCCGCGCTTTCTTGCGCAAGAGAGCGTCCAACACTGCCATGGGTGCTCTTGCGCAAAAGCACAGCTCGCACATGGCACTGTGGACGTTTTCTTGCGCAAGAAGCCTCCAGCGTAGACATAGCCCAGGTGTGGGGTTGCAAGAAGCGAGTTAGGACACGATGTTCAGCCATGATGGGAGCAGTACATGCTTTTAAAAGAATCTTACAAGTGGGTTGGCATGACCTGCTGTCCCACCCTAGGTTCATGATGTTCTGATGTTGCTAGGAGGGCCACTTGGCTGCAGTAGTGAACTGTCATCAGCCCACACAACAGTGTGCATGGTTACCCGTGACCTTCCTCTGGCAATGTAAATCAGAAACTATCACTGACCCCAGGAACAGCAGGGATGGCTGGAGTATAGTGAGAAGTTGCTCTCTGCACATGATCTAGCTTTAAGCCAGAACTAAGTGTAACTAACTTGCTTTCATGATCTGGTTCTTGGTACAGAATAGAGACTAGTTTCATAAATTGTAAGGCCAGAAAGGACCATTGTGCTCTAGTCTGGCTTCTATACAAGGGCCATAGAACTTCCCCTAAATGATTTCTAGAACAGCTCTTTTAGAAAATATAAATCTAAATGTTTTTTCTTTACTTGAACATTTTAAACCATGGTGCTGTTTTAAGTCAGTTGGAATGAGTATGAAACTAGAACCAGATCTTAACGGACTTCCCAAATTTTAAATGGGCAGTTTAAGTTAAATGCCAAACCAAACTGCATTTCTCAGTGTTGGGAATCGCTTCCAGGCCTATGGAATAATTCTGTTCTCAGTTTGTGGAGAGCCAGAACTGAAACTACTATCCAGTATATAAAAGGAAAGTTGATCTAATGGCTTCAAATACAGGGGAGACGCACATAATGGCCTACAAGGAGGTGAGGGCTGCAACCACAGCCAGGCATTTGCATTAGAAGTAAAAGGTTGATTTTAGGGAAAAGCTGATTATTATGCCTAAGGTCTACTTTCTCCTAAGGCTGAGCTCCATCAGCCTGTGGAATAGCTTCCCAAAGAGTGGGTTGGGAGCTACACTGCTTGAAACCACACTAGCTGATGTCTTAAGTAATGCAGCGGAGGGAAACTAGCCTCCATGGGCTGTACAAAATAAAATAATCTCTGTTCTCCAAAAATCTCTCTGATATATGGTATAAAATAATTTTAGAAACAACTCACACCTGGCACTGAGGGAGCTAAAAATCAATGGCTCCCCCATTCCCTGTAAGATAAGCCGTGGGCAGGCAACACGTGCCCCCGGATTACTTGAACTACAGGAGATGGGCACGTAGAAAATCGTCTGCAGAAAACGGTGGTTGAAATCACTGTAGCTAATGTTTAAATATTAGCAAATCTCTCTATAGCAGTTGTTGGCAACCTATGGCCTACTGAGGTTCTGTGTGGGGCCCATGAAATATTTTATTTACCATTGCCTATGCAAAGGGTTGCCAGATTTTGCTGGTTTCCATCTACATAGGCTACGTCTACATTACAAGGTTTTTGCGCAAAAACAGCTGCTTTTGTGCAAAAACCTGGGTAGCGTCCACACCTCAAATGAGCTCTAACGCTATTAAATGGGCAGTTAAATGGCAGAACAGAGGGCTTTTTCCGCCCTAGGTAAACCTCCTTTTCTGAGGCATAACTGCTTTTAGCGCTACAGCTATTGTACAACAAGGCAAGTGTGGATGCTCCAGAGGAGAGAAAAGCACAGGTGCTCTGATGGCCATTCCGTGACTGGCCATCAGAACTTTCTTGCACAAGAGCATCCAGTAGTATGGATGCTCTCTTGCACAAAAGAGACTCGCAAAAGCGAGGTGCTTTGATGTGTGCACGTGGTCTTGCGTAAGAAGCCTTTGAGCCAAAGAACTAGTGCTACAGACTTCTTGTGCTAGAACACTGCAGTGAAGACGTAGCCACGGGGGTTTTTTTACAAGTATTAAAAAAAATAACATGCACATAAAGCAAGGGCACGTGACATGACGTGCATGCTGACTGCAGACCACATTGTGAGCGCCATGTGCTCTCTCTGCATCCAATCAAATTAAATCAGCACACCCTCCAAATTCTAGGTATGCCTAGGGAGGTTGTGGAATCTCCATCATTGTCTAACCTGCTCATAACAATTGCCAAACACTTATCGGGAATGGTCTAGAATAATACTTAGTCCTGCCATGAATGCCAAGGGACTGGATTAAATGAGGTCTCTCAGTCCTGTGATTCAACACTAGATACAAGCAGCCTCCTGGTAATTCAAGAACTGGCAATGCAGACATTTCATTTGTAATTAGATGGAAGCAGTTTTGTCAAGTGGCTGACAACCAAAGGGTCACTTCATTATGGAGCATGGTACTGTCACCTAAATGAGCATTTAAAAAAACCAAATCCACTTTCATAGCAGCTGTCTGATTTTACATCTCTTCCTGATCGAAATGAGGAATAAGATAAGACAGCTATCCTAGGACTTGGAGAAGTCAGGCCTGGAACTGAATGGCCTTTTGTCAATTGTCAGTTCTAATTGCTTCCCACTTCCCCTCCCCCAGCTGAAGCTTAAATGAAGACACTGAAAATCACTCGTGCATAGATGTTCCTGTTATGAGGGCCCTGGTTCTGGTGCAATTTATCATCAAGGTTTCTGTGGGAGCTGAGGGAGTGTGGGAAAACAGATGCGCTCTAAGGACAATCTTACAAGGTTTCTCACAAGAGTTGCTGATGCAAACTTCTCCTAGGGAGTAGAACGTAGGTTGGGGTATGGAAAAGTGTTAGTCCCCTGTGCAGTTACAAAGCCACAGTACAGATTAACAGGCTCTCTCACACATGCAGAATTGTGAATTGCTGGGGGTCACTGTGCCTAAAGGGAGATCAGATCACCAAACACAGTTCTTCCCCAAGATCAAGGTTATTAAATGGTACAACTATGGCCCTGTTTCTGCCTAATCAAATTCCTGCTGCAGGTTCCACTGACTTCTCTGCTCTTCGTGCCTTGACCTCTTGCCTACTGCTGCACTGCACCTGAGTTGCTTTATTTCAGTGCTGCGTAGCTTGGCTAATCTTTTAGGATATGAGATGGTAGGGAAGATCAGTTTAAAACAAGTTCTTGCAGTAAGAGAGCCAAGTATCAAATCTCCTGACTTCGGGGGGAGTTCGCTGATTACAGATCTGAACTATTATTATAGAGGAACTGACTTGCTACAGGAATACAGCTTGCCCACAGGCACAAAATGGAGACATGATGGAGTAAAGGGGTATGGTATGTAGCTTCGATAATCAGCATGTCAGGCTACAACAACGTGGTCTGCCTTCCAATCAAAGCCACTGTCTAGCTGTTGAACAAACTGCACTCACTATAAAAGTAAGCAAGTATGAGGAATCAGCAAGGAAAAGAGTTTAGAGCTATGGGAATCTTTTCCTACAACTACAGTAGGTGGCAAGGATCCCAAGTCTTATTAATCCTACAGATTGTGCCATAATAAAGTATTCACTCACCCAGAATGGAACAGGTGGCTCACTAGACCCCTTTAATTAGAAGCAGAGTTAAATTGACAATCTACAGGTTGGACCTCCTGATCCAGCACATCCTGATCCTGACTGTGCCCAGATGAGGGATACTTCCGGATCGGGAGAGGTCATTTCTGGCCCCCTGTTGCACCCACTCTTGCAGCCCAACTAAGCCATGTGCCAGGTCTCATGCCCCTACCCCTCTGCAGCATGCCGGGACTCTCTGATCCTGGAACATCCGTTGTCATACTGGACCATGGATGTTGCCGAACCAGAGAATCCCAGATTTTAGAGGTGCAACCTGTAATTCTTACACAAATTCAATAAGCTATTGCAGCCTATTTGAAATGGCAGATGTTTGCACCAGCCTGGTTCTCCTTATTGAGGGAATGAATCAATGGCAAGTGCCATTCTCAAGATTAAAAGGTTTCAAGAAATAAAATTGTTTATAGCCAGTTCAATGCTCCCTAGTGTCTCTGGCGGATGATGCACCACTGGCTCTATTTCAGAGTTTGCAGAAGAAACCTGTTAGCTACAGAGAAGTTGTCCAAGAATTCCCTCCCATGTGTGCATCTAGCCCTAGAGGGATGAGGACACCTCCCCTTCCCTTCCCTGTTGTATGCAGGTATTGATGGTTACATATGGAAGTTGCTTGCAGCATGAGGAAACAAGACGCTGAAGATGCACTCCAGGTCAGGCCACCTCAGTTAAAAATTATTTTTAGCTCCTAAGAGGAATCAGCTGTGGCATAAAAATTTACCCTCTAATCCAGCCTCCTACTTAGGGTGACCATATGTCTTTATGCTAAATATGGGGCACCTAATAAAATTACTCATATTCAAGCAAATTCAACAGCAGTCCATCCAAATTATGCACTAAAATCAAATTAACAAGTTGACTGAGCCTGTTAAAAAGAATCCAACTATTCATTATTTCTTTTTATTTACCTTCTTATCTTTAAGGTTTTAAGGTACTCTCAAAGAGTAGTGTGTTAATAGAATACCTCTCATTTGGTATATGCTGTGATCAAAATGCCTGACAACTATGGAGCCAAAACCTGAAATTTGTTTCATTAATATAAAATAAACAACACACATAATTATGCATTTTTCCAATTGAACACACACATGGGGAAAGTCTGACAGTCCTATTTTTTAATGGAAAAGCTGATACCATAAATGCAAAATATATTAAATTCCATAATAATTTACAGTAAGAAAAATAACTATTCCAGGGCAATACAATTGCCTTGAATGACTTACATAAATACCACATCTGCACTTTAAAACTTTGAGCCTGTCTCTATGGATTTTCCTATCCTTTAGCCTTCATAGTAGCAAATTCCAACTGATGGCTACTTTAAAAAAAGCTGACTATTACTTCATTCTAAAACAGGCAGCAGGATAATATAATTGCTTGTCAATACCAGTCCCTTATACATTACTACACATCGAGTTCCCTGCCTTCATCTCCCAACGGCTTACTTGGGGAACGGTCAGATAGAAAGTACTACAGAGCACCTGCTCCTATGACATCTGTTCGTCTGTCTAGAGTGATCTGTTGTAAGGAAGTACCATCCCCAGGCCGTCACTATTCCCCTCTTACAAGGATGCAGTCCCCACTCGCATTACCCTGAACAGCATATTTAGATTGTTGTTTCTAATGGCATCCCGGCACGCAGCGATCACCTGCATCTTGGGTTTCCCAACTGGAAAAAAAACAAACAGAATCAGTACTAACGTATTTAAGTTAACAAATGGGCCATTAAACAGACATTGGCAGGTTAGAGTGGGTCTCAGAATTTAGACTTTGTAAAATAAATAAACAAACTGTTGTTTGGGTTTTTTAATAAAACCAAACAGTAGGAATATTTTCCATTTTTCTTAATTTCACACCAAGGGGGGAACCTACGGCTCAGAGGCCAGATGCAGTCCCCCGCTTGCCCCACTGATTTTTCTGTGGGTCAGCGGCCCCTGATCCAAAAAAGGTTCCCCACCCCTGATTTAAGGTGTTGCTAGTAATGTAGGTAAACTTTACAATAGTCAGATTTGACCTGATAGTGACTCCTTCAAATTTCTGAGCCAGAAGTGATTAACTCAAATTTAGCTTTTAAAGTCACTAGGGGGCAGTGCCCCCTGCTTGCTACACTCGCCAACACCCCTTTCTGGGGGTCGGCAGCCCCAACCGCCCCGGTCACTGGGAAGGGCCAGGCCAAGGTATGGCAGCCCTGGCCTGCCCTGGCTCTCTCCCTCTGTCTGCCAGGCCTCCCCGATGCCAGTCCAGTCCAGTCCCGGCTCCCCCTCCTCCCCCAGCTAGCAGGGGTTGGGCCAGATTCAGGCTGCTGCTCCAGCTGCCAGGGCTGGGGCTGGGCCGAGGCCACAGCTGGCCTGGCTCGCTCCCTCCGGCTGTTGAGGGGCTGGGCTGAGGCTCTCCCTCCCCCTGACCCCATGGCCAGGGACGGTCCTAGGCCCCCCCTGGCCCTGGCTCTTCCCCTCCTCCCCCCGCCCCGAGGCTCCCCCAGCCCTTGCCCACGCCCGGCCCCTTTCCCACCCACCCACTGGCCCTGGCTCTTCCCCGCCTATCCCGAGGCCACCCCGGCCCCTTTCCTACCCACCCACTGACCCAGCTCTTCCCCGCCTATCCCGAGGCCATCCTGGCCCCTTTCCTACCCACCCACTGACCCAGCTCTTCCCCCTTACCCCCAGCCCTGAGGCTGCCCCAGCCCAAAGGTCGCTCCAGCTCTTGCCGCTCTCCCCCCCACCCCTGCTCTTGCCCTCCCACTGCAGCCCCTTCCCCACCACCACCGCTATCCAGCCCTGGCTCTTTCCTCCCCACAGCCGCCAGGGTGGGGGGCCAGGGCGATGTTGCGCCTAGCTCTTCCCCCTGGCCATCGGCAGAAGGGCCTCTCCAGGGCCTCACAGGCCCTGCGTGCTCTTCCCCCTGGCTGCGTGGGGTGGCCTCTCTGAGAGGAAAAGGGGAGGAGGGAGGTGCTGTGGGATGCAAAGTGACGTGATGACATCGCTCTGTTGTCCCACAGGGGGAAAACAATAGAGAGAGATACTGTAAAACTAATTTAAATAAAAGCAGTAAGTCTTGCACTACTCAAAATGCTGTTAACCATTTTGAACTGTTTTCCCAATGTTATTCCAAAGTCAAATTTGGGGCCTGATCCCAAGTTATGCAGAGCATCCATAACTTCCTGACAATCTAGGATACCCAGCAACTCACAATCAATTAATTAGTAACAGAAATAGCAAGGGTGCTTCTCCCTGCCAAAAACTAAAAACAAAAAAAAAACCAAAAAATACCCACACACAACCCCACCCCCCTCCCCCAAATTAGATTTGACATTGAATTTCTGTCCTCAGCCTACCAATTTCTCATCTACCTCCATGCTTTCAGAACATATGTATCCAATTTGAGTTTGTATGTCTCAATAGTGATAGGGCTGATGACTTACTGGGGGGGCAAAGCTCAAAAAACAAGCAGTAGGAGTTAGAAAGAGAATTTGGACTGATGGTCAGATGTTATTTATGCTTTATCTCCCACACGTTTTCTATACTTAGCCCTGCTTCGACGATTCAAGTTTCATACAGTGTTGGGCAATACAAAAAGTTCCTAATTTTCAAGCTGCTCTGCACAGGCTGACCCCAATGCGCCAACAGTGCTCTGACCAGGCAGTGCATTTTGCAGGATTTGGCCCAAAGTCTACCTACATTTGAACGGGCATTTCCTGGGATCCTTGAGATTAGGGCATATGTCTTACAGCCCTAGAGTTAATTTGTACTTATCTTTCAAAAGTGAGAGCAACGCTGCAATTTAAACAACTATGAGAGGTTTCATATTCCTTTGTAGATGAAAACTGAAGTGAAAGTCCTACTAATAAGTCCTGGACCAGACAACAAAATTTATCTGGCCTTCAAGACAAGCAAATAATCCTGCATTTGCTCTTAGATGTGCAGTTCTCCACCATCCCCTTTTGGGACAAAAATGGAACCCCCAAAGTAGAACCCTGCCCTGGACTTACCACGCAGCCGCCCCGCTCTCTGGATAGCTTGATTTACAGCTTTAAGATTATTTAACAGCTCGGTGTGATTAGAGCAACGAATTTTATATTCATTAAGTAAATCTCTGTTAAGATCGTAGAGTTCCATGTACCGTTTCTTCATATTTCTCCTGTGAAAATGAGCAATAAGTACAAGGGAAACTCAAGAGACAAGAAAACCAGGTGACAAATCATATTTTGTCAATATAAAAAAGCAACAATATTTTAAAAACTTGAAAAACAACAAATAGTTTAGCAGCACCTTAAAGAGTAACAAAACGTGATGGTATGAGCTTTTGTGGGCATAACCCACTTCTTCAGGTGAATGGAGTTATTAAAGATCCAGTTCCAAAATAAATAGGGGATGGGAAGGAGAAGGAAGGGAAAAAGGGGGGAACAGTCAGTTAAGAGTTTTCATGTTACATGAAGCTGAGAGAGAAGGTGCAAATATGCCAACGTCTTTACGGCTGACTTTAAACAAAATTTCCTCAGCTCTCGCCCTCCGGCACCTTACTCTACATTGACGACATTTTCATCATATGGACCCATGGGAAAGAGATCCTTGAAGAATTTCACAGGGATTTCAACAATTTCCATCCCACCATCAACCTCAGCCTGGATCAGTCCACACGAGAGATCCACCACCTTATACTGGAAAACTACTGACTGCTATACTTACCTTCATGCCTCCAGCTTCCATCCAAGACACATTTCTCAATCTATTGTTTACAGCCAGGCCCTAAGATACAACTGGATTTGCTCCAATCCCACAGACAGAGACAAACTCCTACAGGATCTATATAGAGCATTCTTAAAACTGAAATACCCACCCAGAGAAATGAAAAAACAGTGCGACAGAGCCAGAAGAGTACCCAGAGATGAACTACTCCAGGACAATTTCCACCCCACCATCAACCTCAGCCTGGACCAGTCTACACAAGAGATCCGCTTCTGGACACTACGGTGCAAATAAGTGATGGTCACATAAACACCACCCTATACTGAAAACCTACTGACTGCTATGCCTACCTTCATGCCTCCAGCTTCCATCCCGGACACACCACATGATCCATTGTCTACAGCCAAGCACTAAGGTACAACTGCATTTGCTCCAACCCCTCAGAGAGAGACAAACACCTACAAGATCTTCACCAAGCATTCTTGAAACTACAGTACCCGCCCAAGGAAGTAAGGAAACAGATTAACAGAGCCAGATGTGTACCCAGAAGCCTCGTACTACAAGACAAGCCCAACAAAGAAACCAACATAACACCACTGGCCATCACCTACAGTCCTCAGCTAAAACCTCTCCAACGCATCATCAGTGATCTACAACCCATCCTGGACAATGATCCCTCACTCTCACAGACCTTGGGAAGTAGGCCAGTCCTCACCCACAGACAACCCGCCAACCTGAAGCAAATTCTCACCAACAACTATACACCGCAGCACAGTAACTCTAACTCAGGAACCAATCCCTGAAACAAACCTCGGTACCAACTCTGCCCACATATCTACACCAGCAACACCATCACAGGACCTAACCAGATCAGCCACACCATCACGGGTTCATTCACTTGCACATCTACCAATGTGATATACGCCATCATGTGCCAGCAATGCCCCTCTGCTATATACATCAGCCAAACTGGACAGTCCCTACGTAAAAGAATAAATGGACACAAATCAGATATCAGGAATGGTAATATACAAAAACCTGTAGGAGAACACTTCAATCTCCCTGGACACACAGTAGCAGATTTAAAGGTAGTCATCCTGCAACAAAAAAGCTTCAAGAACAGACTTCAAAGAGAAACTGCTGAGCTACAGTTCATCTGCAAATTTGACACCATCAGTTTAGGATTAAACAAAGACTGTGAATGGCTAGCCAACTACAAAAGCAGTTTCTCCTCTCTTGGTGTTCACACCTCCACATCAGCTGCTAGAAGTGGGCCTCATTCTCCCTGACTGAATTGACCTCATTTTCTCTAGCCTTATTCTTGATTGGTACTAATTTCTTATGCCTGTATATTTATATCTGCCTCTGGAATTTCCACTACATGCATCTGACGAAGTGAGTCTTTAACCACAAAAGCTTATACTCCAATAAATCTGTTAGTCTATAAGGTGCCACAGGACTCCTCATCGCTTTTGCAGATTCAGACTAACACAACTACCCATCTGATACTCTAAGACAGGCCAAGAAGAGAAAACAACAGAACACCACTTGTCATCAGCTAAAAGCCCACAACTTAAACCCCTCCAACATATTATCAACAATCTACAACCTATCCTGGAAAATGACCCCTCACTCTCACAGGCCTTGAGGGACAGAACAAGCCTCAGTTACAGATAACCTCCTAACCTCAAACAAATTCTTTCTAGTAACCATACAGCACACCTCCACCATACTCATCCAGAAACCCACCCCTGCAATCAGTCCCAGTGCCAACTCTGTCCACACATCTACACAAGCGATTTCATCACTGGACCCAACCACATCAGCCACTACATCAGGAGCTCATATAACTGCACATCAACTCATGTGATCTATGCCATCAATGCCCTTCTGCCATGTATATTGGCCAAACTGGACAGTCTCTATGGGAAAGAATTAACAGACACAAAGCAGATATCCAAAAAGGCAACACACAGAAACCTGTTGGAGAACACTTTAACATGCCCGGGCACTCATTAATGGATCTCAAAGTCACCCTGTTGTTTCAGGCCAATTCCACAAGCCAAATACACAGGGAAGCCTTGGAACTTAACTTCATTTACAGGTTTGGGACCCATCACAAAGGTATGAATAAAGACATTACCTGGCTAGCACACTACCTTCCACATCCTAATGACTTAAAAAAACCAAACAGTGGGTACTTAAGAAGAATTTGCACCTTCTCTATCAGCTTCATGTAACATGAACACTGTATTTTCCTCCTTTTCCCTTCCTTCTCTCCCCCCCATTCCCTATTTATTTTGGAACTGGACCTTTAATAACTCCATTCATCTGAAGAAGTAGGTTGTGCCCACAAAAGTTCATGATACCATCTACATGTTTTGTTAGTGTTTAAGGTGCTGCTGGACTATTTGTTGTTTTTTAAGTTTCTCCATTTACAAACTAACTTGGCTACCCCTCTGAAGCTTTTCAATAATATTTAGTTACTATGGTTACTGTAACTCCGCTGTTGCCTGGTCCCAAGTCCAGGATGTGAAAGGAGGAGGGTTGTACATCGGGCTAGCAACCCACTACATAAAAAAAAATTCTTGCTACAGAAACGTCAACGAAAACTTTAAAAAGCCATTAAAGGGGTGATCAGCTGAGGATCATCTGAGGATTGAGGCAGCAACGCCTAGCATGACGAGCAGAAATGAAAGCCGAAAGGAAGTCTCTGCTCCGATACAGTCCCTAGCAAGACCCAAGCAACAAGTGAGAGTGGCAGCATGGAACGTAAGGAACCATGTACCGAGACTGGGAAAACAGCACAGGTGGTGAGAGAAATGTCCAGGTATAAGATCAATATTTCGGGCATTAGTGAAATGAGATGGACTGACTCAGGGATGCTAACACTTGGTTCAGGGGAGACTGTTACTCTGGAAGGTCAGATAGACAGCATCAAGAAGGAGTTGGCATCATCATGGATATTCAGGCAAAGAAGAGCCTTCTGGGATGGGAACCAGTCAACTCTCGTATCATCAGAGCTACGCCAAAACCACCATTATTCAATGCTATGCACTCACCGAACAAGCTACAGAGGAGGAGAAGGACTTATTCTATAGCAACCTGCAAGAGCAGATAGACAAGACACCTCGCCACGACGTTTTGATCGTAATGGGGGATCTGAATGCAAAAGTCGGGTCGGATAATGAAGGCTACGAATCCTGCATGGGCCCAGAGGGTGTCGGCGAAAGAAACGATAATGGACAGCGTTTTGTAGATTTGTGTCTGGAGAATGGTCTGGAGGCACTGTCTTTCAACATAAGTCAATACATAAGTTGACCTTGATATCTCCAGACAGAAGGACTTGTAACCAAATTGATCACATTGCTATCAACCAGAAGTGGAGAAGATCCACGAGAGATGTCC
The DNA here is from genome assembly GCA_032595735.1 of Pelochelys cantorii. Lineage (NCBI taxonomy): Eukaryota > Metazoa > Chordata > Testudines > Trionychidae > Pelochelys > Pelochelys cantorii. The sequence continues at coordinate 5,982,200 of CM064339.1, read as the reverse complement.
GAGCATTGAGAGAAGCGGATGCCAACAGCGATCATCATCATCTTCTTTGTAAGCTGCAGCTCAAGCTGAAATGGCTGGAAAGGACAGACAGAAAGACTGGTGGCCAGCTCTTTGACTCCAGCAGACTAAAATATCCAACAGTAAAGATCCAGTTCACTCTAGAGCTGTCCAACAGATTCAGCCTGCTCCAAGACCTGATAGCAGATGATATTAATATCCACTGTGAGGAGATCCAGAAGGTATACCTGAAAACCAGCAAGACTGTACTGGGGTACAAGAAGAAACAGAGAAAGAAATGGATTTCAGATGCTACATGGCAGCTCATTGAGAACAGAAAGGTGGTTAAACAGCGCACGCTTGCAGGCAGTGACGAAGATAAAATAACAGCTGTACAGGTCTACAGGGACCTAAACGTTGCCGTGAAGAGACGTGTACGAAGATATAAGAGAGCGTATGTGGACAATATTGCCACGGAGGCCCAGTCAGCAGCAAACAGAGGTGATACTAGGACAGTGTACAAGATCACCAAGACTCTTATAGGAGACTTTACCAACAAGTCTACTGTAGTAAGAGACAAGAACAGGAAAATACTGGTGACAGCAAAAGAACAGCTCAGCAGGTGGACGGAACACTTCAGGGAGACTCTCAACAGACCAGACCCAGAGGAAGAGGCTGATATTAGAAGTATGAACTTCCAAGTAGACATGGAATGTGGGGACATCAGTGAGCTGGAGATAGCTATCTGTTCTATCAAACAGATGAAGGGCAACAGAGCGCCCGGGGAAGACCAGATCACTGCTGAAATGCTTAAGGCAGACCCCAAGGCAAGCGCACAAGCTCTGAAGGGTCTCTTCAACAGGGTCTGGGAAGAAAAGGGAGTTACTCACCTTGTGCAGTAATGAGTGCTCTTCGAGATGTGTGTCCCCATGGGTGCTCCACTCTAGGTGAAGGCTCACCCTGAGCCGCATATCGGAGCTCTGTACAGCAGTTTCCCCTGTTGAGCCATGCATGCCCAGGAGGCATCTCGAGCCCTTCCCGCCTCCTGAGGAGTGCAGCTCAACCCCCTCCCTTTCAGTTCCTCGTGTCCGCCCGAGTAATTTCGACTCCGAGCAGAGGGGAGGTAGGGAGGGTCGTGGAGCACCCACGGGGACACACATCTCGAAGAACACTCGTTACTGCACGAGGTGAGTAACTCCCTTGTCTTCTTCGAGTAGTGTCCCCGTGGGTGCTCCACTCTAGGTGATTACAAAGCAGTATTCAATGTATGGCTGGAGGGAGTTGGAGTCATTGCGTGGCAGTGGTAGAGAGCACTGCTGTGGCAACTGCTGAGTCACTCTTGAGTTGTGGAAGAATAGTGTAGTGTTTAGCAAAAGTATGGTCTGAAGACCATGTTGCTGCCCGGTAAATGTCTCTTAAGGGGACATTGCCCAGAAAGGCTGTAGAGGCAGCCGTGGCTCGGGTGGAATGCGCTCGTGGTGGGCGCTGTAACGGTCTATTGCCCAGAGTGGCACTTGATTATACATGTTGATATCCACTTTGAGATTCGTTGCGATGATATTGGTGTCCCTTTGGATCGTTCAGCGATGGAGATAAAAAGTCTTTCAGATTTACGAAATGGTTTTGTTCTTTCTAGGAAGAAGGCCAGAGCCCTCCGGATGTCCAGAGTATGCAGGGTGGCATCTCTCTGTGAAGAGTGAAGTTTCGGGAAAAAGGTAGGTAATAAGATCAGTTCGTTGATGTGGAATTCCATACAGACCTTAGGCAGGAACGTCGGGTGGGGTCTAAGTATGACCCTATCCTTCGTGAAAACTGTGCAAGGGGGTTCCGACATTAGTGCTGCAAGTTCACTCACCCTTCTGACGGAGGTGATGGCTAAGAGGAAGCAGACTTTCATAAAAAGGAAGGGCAGTGGTATTGTTGCCAATGGTTCAAAAGGAGGTCTGCTGAGGTAGTCCAAAACAAGATTTAGGTCCCACAAGGGGGGGTGGGGCCTTATATGGTGGGTACACATTTTGGAGTCCCTTCGTGATAGGATGGTTAAAAATGGAGAAGCCGTCCACCGAGGTATGAAATGCTGCTATTGCAGAGAGATGTACTCTTAGAGAGGAAATTGACAGTCCTAATGCTTTAAGGTCCATAACGTAGTCTACGATGGTATTCAGTGGAGAGACACGGGGTTCCACTTTGGCTCGTTGACACCAGTGAGAGAATCGTACCCATTTCTGCTGGTAGGTTTTTCGAGTGGATTGCCTCCTGCTATGGAGGAGGATGTCTTTTACTTGCTGCGAGCAGCGGTCTTCTATCTCTGAGAACCAGGAAGGAGCCACACCTGAAGATGCAAGGTACGGAGTTGTGGATGTAGTATCCTGCCGTTGTCCTGAGATAGTAGGTCTATCCGGTATGGTAGTGGATGGGGAGGCTGGACTGCTAGCTTGTGAAGGTATGGGTACCAGGTCTGACGAGACCATGATGGGGCAATCAGGATGACTAGGGCTTTGTGTCTCAGGATTTTGCGTAGGACTCTTGGGATGAGAGGTATGGGGGGAAAGGCATAATGTAGGGGGTCTGCCCATTTGATTAGGAAGGCATCCCCCAGAGAGTGTTTGCCAAGTCCCGCACGTGAGCAGAATTGGGGACATTTGATGTTCTGGGCCGAAGCAAAGAGGTCTACAGATGGCCATCCCCACTGGTGGAAAACTGAGTTTGTGACCTCCGTATGTAATTCCCATTCATGGTCTAAGGTGAAGTTTTGACTGAGGGAGTCCGCTCTGGTATTGTTCACCCCTGGCAGGTAGGATGCTATGAGGGTGACCTGGTTGCAGATGCACGAGTTCCAGAGGCGAATAGCCTCTGTGCATAGGGAGCGAGAGCAGGCTCCGCCCTGTCTGTTTATGTAGAACATTGTGCAAATATTGTCCATTAGGATGCGAACTGTATGATTGGTGATGTCGGAAGCAAAGTGTGCGCAAGCATTCCTTACTGCCCTTAATTCGAGAAGGTTGATGTGCAGGAGTGTCTCGTTTGGGGACCACCTGCCCTGAACTTCGCAGCCGTCCATATGTGCACCCCAGCCGAGGAGGGAAGCATCCGTGGTAATTTGGATAGTGGGTTCGGTTTGTTGGAATGGGACCCCGCCAGAAGATTGTTTGGCACGGTCCACCATTGTAGGGATGCAAGCACGTTTGGTTGGATAGTAACCCTTTTGCTTCGAGGGTGTCGTGATGGGATGTAAACGGTCGCCACCCAGAGCTGGAAGCATCAAAAGTGTAGGCGAGCATGGTGGACTACGTAGGTGGTGGAAGCCATGTGTCCCATTAGTCGGAGGCATGTAAGTACTGTGGTGGTAGGCATTGTGAGCATCCCGGTTATAATTTCCTGTATAGTTGCAAAACGTTGCCGAGGTAGGTATGCTTGGGCTGTAATGGAGTCCAGTCGTGCGCCAATGAACTCTATATCTTGGACCGGGTGCAGTGTTGATTTGTCTTTGTTGATCAGGAGGCCTAGACAGTTGAGGAGGGCCGTGGTCGTATGTATCATGGAGGTGGTTTCGGCGTATGAGGATCCCTTTAGAAGGCAGTCGTCCAGGTAGGGGAATATGATAACATTCTGCCGCCTGAGGTACGCAGCTACGACCGCTAGTACCTTTGAAAATACCCTTGGAGCTGATGAGAGGCCGAAGGGGAGAACCTTGTATTGGAAGTGGTCTGGACCGAGCGCAAAGCGTAGGTAGCGTCTGTGGGAGGGGTGGATGGTTATATGGAAATAGGCATCTTGGAGGTCGAGGGCTGCGAACCAGTCCCCTTGATCTAGCGCAGGAATGACTGCGGAGAGAGTGACCATCTTGAAATGCTGCTTCTTGAGAAATTTGTTCAGTTTGCGGAGATCCAATATAGGTCTCCAACCCCGTTCTTTTCTCGGTCAAGAAATAATTCGAGTAAAACCCTCTCCTGTGGAACTCTCGGGGTACCCCTTCTATCGCTCCAATGACGAGGAGCCGATCGATCTCTTGTTTTAGAAGGGTTTCATGAGAGTGGTCCCTGAAAAGGGACGGGGTAGGGGGAAGGGTAAGGGGGATAGAAATAAAAGGGATGGTATAGCCCACTCGAATTATCTCTAGGACCCATCGGTCCGATGTTATGGATTCCCACTATGGGAGGAAGAGGCGCAAGCGGTGGTTGAATAGATGGCCATGTTGAGCTGGTGCTAGATCGTGAGGGAGGTCTTGCAGGCCCTCGACCAAATGTTCAAATTTGCTGCTTAGATGGTTGAGTAGCCGGTGGGCGGGCTTGGTTGGGTTGCCTTCTGGGACCTCGCTTTCTTGGTCTGGTGTCTTCATAAGGCCTCTGTGGTCGATTGTATTGCCCATATTGGTATCGATTATATGAATTATATGGGGTGTATCGCCTGCATTTATAGGGTGGTGTGTACATGCCTAAAGTGCGAAGTGTGGACTTAGAATTTTTGCTGTTGTGGAGCATTTCGTCCGTAGTGGCTGCAAATAACTTTTGCTTGTCAAATGGCAAGTCTTCCACTTTGGGCTGGAGTTCGCGGGGAACTCCAGACGACTGGAGCCAAGAAGCTCAACGCATCACCACCGCTGTAGCTGTAACTCGGGCTGCGGTGTCAGCTACATCCATTGCAGTTTGGAGAGCGGTGCGGACGATCATATGGCCCTCATGAACTATTGATTTCAAGATGGGTCTTTTGGAGTCGGGGAGGTGTGGCATTAGTTCTCCCAGTTTTGAGTAGTTGTCAAAGTCGTGATTTGCTGCAGAGGAGAGGGCAGAGTAATTTGATATTCTGAGTTGTAGAGTGGAAGAGGAGTATATTTTCTTGCCAAAGGAGTCCAACTTTTTGTGGTCCTTGTCTGTGTTGCCCGTCCTATATTGTGGAAGCTTTGCTCGTTGTTGTGCTGAGTCCACGACTAGTGAGTTAGGTTGTGGGTGAGTGAAGAGAAAGTCGTTGTCTTTTGAGGGGACAAAGTACTTTCTGTTAATTTTCTTATTAGTTGGCTGAATGGATGCAGGTGTCTTCCACAGGTCTTCTGAGGTCTCCATTATTGCCTTGTCTATGGGCTGGGCAATCTTGCCATGTAGTGTGGGATGTAGATTCTTTAGCAATTGGTATTGTTTCTTCTGCACCTCTTGCAGGGAGACATTCTGGCTTGTCGCTACTCTCTCGAATAGTTCTTGGAACTGTTTTAAATCGTCAATTGTTCCAGTGTCTGATGGTACTACTGCGTCATCTGGTTGTGCATCAAGGGCATCAGAGTGTGTGACGTTTACTGACTGAGTATCTGAGTCATTGTCTGAGATTCGTTCCACCTCGTCCTCCGAAAGACTTGCTGGAGGTAGGGGCTGTGGCCGAGGCAAGCTTCTCCAGGATGCGGTGGAGCGAGGTGGGGAGCGGTGTCCATATGGCTCCCAGTGTTCCCACAGTCCCCATTGCGGTGGATAAGGTGGAGGTGGGTAAGGCCAGTATGGGTGCCATGGGCTATGTTGTGGTGGAGCCCTATAATGGCGGGAGCGAGACTTCCCAGGTGATGGATGTTGCGAGGAATAGACCGTGTGGCGGTCATCATCAGGAAGGGGAGCGTCCTGAAGAAATAACGGTGATATCGACCTGGGAGGGGATTGCCTTGATGGAGACCTCCCAGGAGAGTAAGACGTAGAGGGCAGGCACGGATAGTGATGCCTGCTGTGTGGATCAGTCTCTTGCTGGGGCTGACCCCTAGCAGCCTCATCTGGCTGCTTGTCTGGCTGTGGCAGGACCAGCAGAGCATCAGCTGGTGCCAGTGGCTTCAGAGGCTGCCCATCCTTTTGCTGCGGTGCCATGACTTTAATCGGCGCCGCAGCTTTAAGCTGTGCTGTAGCTTTTGGCGCCGCAGCTTTAAGTTGTGCTGTAGCTTTCGGTGCCGCAGAGGCTTGAAGCAGCACCGGGGCTGGAAGCGGTGCCGCGGTTTGAAGCGGCGCCGGCTTTTCCTGCCGTGCCGGCTGCTTAGAGCGCTCCCGGGGCCGCTCAGCTGTTGCGCGCCCCGATGCTGGCGCGGAGTGGGAGGATCACCCCGAAGCCTTAGTGGCAGGGGTCTTCCCAGCCTGGTGTGCCTCTCCTCTACGTTTGGGAGAGGAAGAAGCTGGAAGGGAGTGGGATGGAGAGGCTCTCGCTCTCGGGTCATTCCTGGAAGGCAGGGGAGGCTCTTGCCGCACTGTAGGTTGTTCCCCCGCAGGCTCTAAAGCCTTTTCAAATAGAATCATTTTGAGGCGGAGCTCACGATCTTTTCTGGCTCTCGCCGTCAGGGAATTGCAATGGGTACAGTTGAAGGGAGAGTGAGTCTCCCCCAAACAGCGTATGCAGCTTGAGTGACCATCCAAAGCCGGCATCGGGTCCCGGCATTGACTGCATTTTTTAAAGCCTGAGGAGCCAGACATGGCGAGCCCTCTCCTCCTTCAGCTTATTATATTTATCTTCTATACTGTTATTGTAGTATATCTTTGTGTGGTTTTTTTCTTCTTCTTCTGTTTCCTTTTTTTTTTTTTTTTTAAATGTCTTTATGTGTCTCTTGCTTTGACAGCCAAGAGAACGCCGGTTCACCCGAGTCCCGGTTTGAGGTGAGTTCAAGCCCCCTGAAGGGGGATTTTAATTAAATCTATTTTTCCTATTTCTAGTTTGTTGTGGTGTTGTGTGGTGTGGTGTGGTGTGTTGTGTTGTGGTTTGTTGTTGTTGTTGTTGTTGTTTTTTTTGAAAGAAACAAGGAGAGACTAACTTGGATTAGAACAGGGGAAATAACTATGGCTAAATAACTAAAGGGAAAGTAGTCAGATAGTCTGACAGGGAGCTCCTGTTTGCTCCGTCCGCTGACGATGGTGGTTAAAGAGGAACTGAAAGGGAGGGGGTCGCGCCACGCTCCTCAGGAGGCGGAAAGGGCTCGAGACGCCTCCTGGGCATGCGTGGCTCAACAGGGGAAACTGCTGTACAAAGCTCCGATCTGCGGCTCAGGACGACCCTTCACCTAGAGTGGAGCACCCACGGGGACACTACTCGAAGAAGGAGAGAGGGTACCGGAGGCCTGGAAGAAGGGCATCATTGTGAAGTGACCCAAAAAAGGTGATCTGTCCATCTGCGGGAATTGGAGAGGCATTAATCTGCTGTCTGTGCCGGGAAAGATTTTCTGTAGAGTCCTGCTACAGAGAATGCGAAAGGGCATTGAGAAAATCTTCAGGGAAGAACAGGCTGGCTTCAGAAGTGGAAGGTCATGCATGGACCAGATCTTCATCCTACACACCATAGTGGAGCAGTCAATAGAGCGGAATTCTTCGCTCTACATTAACTTCATCAATTTTGAGAAAGCGTTTGATAGCATCCACCACCCCTCACTCTGGAGGATTCTACAAGCATACGGGTTCCCTGAGAAGGTCATTAACATCCTGAGGGACCTGTACGCTGAGAATCAATGCTGTGTGTGACATGAAGGACAGCAGAGTGACTGGTTTCACGTGAAGACAGGGGTCAGATAGGGCTGTGTAATCTCACCTGTTATCTTCCTTGTGGTCATTGACTGGGTGATGCGCAGAGCCACTGAGGGCAGATCAAGGGGAGTGCTATGGGGACCGACTGCTCGGCTTGAGGACTGCGACTTCGCAGATGACCTGGCGCTTCTCGCGCATGATCAGCAGGACATCCAAGAAAAAACCGACATTGTTGACCGGACAGCCAGAAGCATTGGGCTCAGAATTCACACTAGCAAGTCCAAAGTGATGAAACTGAGGACAACTAACACTGATAAAACCACCATCACGGGTGAAGAGTTAGAGGAAGTAAATGACTTCAGGTATCTCGGCAGTTACATCTCGGCGGACAGCAACATCGACAAAGAGATCTCCGCTAGAATTGCCCTGGCAGCGCGAGCCTTGCAAAAGCGTAACAACATTTGGAAGTCGTTACTGTTGCAGACCAGGACTAAACTGAAGATCTATAGGTCGAATGTGCGCTCAGTCCTGCTGTATGCCGTAGAGACTTGGAGGACTAACAAGAAGATTGAGAGCAGACTCAGAGGTTTTGGAGGACGGTGCCTTCGTTGTATCCTCAGAGTCCGCTGGGAACAGCATGTTACAAACAAGGAGATAAGCCAGCGCACCGGCATCAACAATGTTGTGGACAAGATCAAGCAGAGACGCTGGAGATGGCTAAGGCATGTCCTTCAGATGAGCTAAACAAGACTCCCTCATATGGACTCCACCTGGAAAGCGTAAAAGAGGGAGGCCATTGGGCACCTGGAGGAGGATATGAAAAGGAAGGGCACGTGACCTGGGAAGAAGTCAGCTGGCTTTCTCAGGACTGTGAAGGCTGGAGAAGATTCGTTGGCGCCTTATGCTCCATCAGGAGCGAAGAGGATTAATAAATAAATAATAATGGTTACTGTGGCTACCTACTGTTCTCAAGTTGTCTGAAGCTAGAAGCCTGAATGCATCAGAAATAGATGGGTGTCCCAACACAGCTAGTCATGTATATTATTCCTCATTTCGGTCATCTGAAGAAGTGGGCTGTGCCCATGAAAGCTCATGACACCATCTACATGTTTTGTTAGTCTATAAAGTGCTACCAGAGTGTTTGTTGTTTTTTAAGTTTATCCTGTACAGACTAACTCGGCTACCCCCCGAAGCGCCAGAAAAATTTAAGTCACCCAATATATTTACTGTATTCTCTCACTCTTTTGCACATGCCTCCCACAATAGCATTTTGCTCCTCAATACTGGATTAAGGATTGGGAGCTCTGAGAAAAGGAGTTAGTTTCCCCAGAAGACTTAGTCTTGCTGATCATTAACTGCATTAGATCCCTGGACTTCTTGCAATAAACAGTCATGATATGTACATTAGCCCTTAGCTTCAGGAGGACAGAACTGTTCAAAGCAAGAGATTAATGCCCTGAAACACAAAGACAACCAAATCCTAACTCAACTTGTTGCTCAGAGTCCTTCCCACCCCTGCCCAGAGTCCTGCCCTGCCCAGCTACTGTGCCCTTCCTCTTGACACAACAGACTCCCTTTGGCCTAGCAGAGAACTAACAGCACTACTTCATAGCCAGGGGTGATGCATGGGAGGAGGGTCACAAAGAGTCACGTGCCTCCCGTGACATGGGGGGAGGGGCAAGGAGCCAGCAGCTGGATCGGGGTCAGGCAACAACCCTGGGCCACTTTGGGGGATCCTACAGGGCAGGGGGGGACTAGCGGGGGACCTTGCAGCAATAGTAGGGGGTTGGGCCTGCCCCCACACTCACCAACAGCAACAGAAAGCGGAGTGACCAAGCCCCGGCCGACTAGTTGGGTCTCTCTGCTTTGCACCACCACCAGTAAGTGGGGGGGGGGGGGGAAGGAAGGACGCTGACTCCTGCTGCCAGTGCCAGGTCCACTGCTAGTGGCATGTCGCTTGGGGGAAGGAGTGGAATGGAGGCAGGGGCAGAGCAGGGATACGAGCTTGGATAAGAGGTGGAGTGGGGACAGGGCAGTGGCATATCGGGAGGAGCAGGGGCAGGGGCTTGGCGGAGTGGGGGTGGTGTGAAAAGTCACAAAAACCTGGGGGTATTGTCCCAGGCCCTGCACCATTCTAGGGGTGACCCTCCCCGGGGCTAAGTGTGGTGCAGGGAGTAGTCACATGGAGGCCAGTCACATGGCCAATGCTCCCCTTGTGTCCACCCCCAGTAGTCGGCACTGTTCAGAGTTGATTCACATTGTGTCTTCACCACATTCTACCTGAGACATCCACCTGCTGGTTCTCAACTAAAGAACAGGTCAAGAATAGGATCATGTGTCAATAATACACACCTAGACTGAACAAAGCCTAGATCCATGCAGCTGTTTCTATCTACAGGTGCTCTTCTCTACCATAAAGCAATGACTGGCCACCAGACACAGAGAATGAGAGAGAAATGCAATGGCTGCTCACATGTCTCCCATGAGGCGCGAATCTTCAGCTCGAACCAACATACTACGGATAAGGTTGGAGTGGTCTGCCATATCGGCAGTGAGTTTCTGATAGACTGTATGATATTCATCCACCTATCAAGAAAAAAGGCAACCAGGCACTTTGTAAAGTCTATGCGCAGCTGAGAGTGTTTAGGTTTGCAAGACGGAGACTGCACTTATTTTATAGGGAACAGCTTCCTATCCCTATGCCTGGAAGAGAAAGGCTAGGTCAGGCTTTCAGGACCTATTGACCTCCCAGGTTCACTCAGGCATGATCCAAACCACCCACCATCAAACCATCCAAACCGTTAAGGGCTCTGACTCTCCTGGCTAGAGTAACAATATGGGAGAATTGTCCTAATCATCAACAGCCAGGAGGGGACTTGAATAACAAAGACTTTAGGAAAAGAGAGGCTGTCACTCTCTCCTTAATTCAGAGCATACAGCTAGTCATGGCTGCAGGTTTAAATGGCAGAAAGCCACAGAAAGTTTAGATATGGAGAGAAAGAAAAGTCACAAGATCCTGAAGCCACCAACCACCACCAAATCAACTGCCATTTAGACACGCTTGGTGCCCACTCACCTTAACTAGCACTTTCCGCAACTCCTCAAAGTACGCAGGAAAATCCGCTTCCACCTGCAAGTCTTCAATTGCCAAGAAGGAGGCCATTGACTGGATAATGTCACCGGCTAGATCTATGTCGTCCGTGCTGATGGAAATCTAACAGGTATGAAAATGATACATTTCAGGTTTCCTCCTGCTTCAAAATTCTCCTTCCATGGCCATGAAATAGGACCCATTTTGCAGCATATTCAACCTAATGCTCAAAGTAGTTAATACTATCAAAATGCAAGATTTTCACAGGAAGGCCTGATAATGCACTTGGCTAGAGTTAAGCACGGTGGGTGAGGGCTGAAGTCAATGGAAATCTTTCCACTGACTTCAGGAGACTCAGGCTCAGGACCAAAAGAAGAAATAAATCACTATACAGAGGGCCAGCACAAGGATCAAGCATTAGTTACATCCCACCTAAGCTCTCAAAACAGTGCAGAAGCACTATGCTGCCTCTCCGCATTGAGGTGACATTCACCTTATAAAAGACTGCATCAAAACACTGAAGGATCACCATGCTATATTGTCCATATCAATGGCTGGGCTTGGAATTTTACTCCCAGATAGAAAAATGGGCACAAACTACCACTGAAGAAGAATTAAATACGCCATTGTGGACAATATCCTACCTAAAACATGAGCATTTAATCTGCCTATGAAGTCACATAAAACAATGACACACTTTGATGCCATGATAATCAGAGAATCCTAGGACTAGAAGGGATCACAAGAGGTTATCTAGACCAGTTCCCTGCACCCCTGGTCGGACTGAACATCACAATGCTTAGCTGGACAGAAATAGCAAAAAGCTAGTGACCAGGACATGTTAATGGCTTGGTACCACCACTGCTTTGTACATTGGCTCCCACTTGGGCATTTCCTCCCAGTTTCTCTGCTCTTTAATAAGATTAGAACTAAACATAGCAGAACAAGAGTAAAAATTACCTCCCCACTGGGTTTGATTTTTATGCACAGCTGTCCTGCATCACGCAGGGAAGTGAAACAGACTTGAAAAGGTGCACTTTGGAGTTCTGCATCCTCTGGTAACAAAAAGCTCTGGTTCAACCACATAACAACCTAGAAAAATAAACTTTTATCATTACCCTTGACATGGAGAAACTGTCTGGAATATATTTGCTCTAGGGGGCATTTGGAAATACCCTAGACAAGAGCTGCAGAGCACCCTGGTCAGTGCATATTGTGAACATGTGCACAATCCTGCTCTGCACAGTGAAATCAAGTGTTATTAGAAAACAGAACCCAACTGGAAGCTTATTGTGATCATAGCACCCCCACTGGACACAACAGAATGTCCCATGATTATTTTTGCTCTCCCGCTTGGTGATACGGGGACAATTTGTGATGTTGTAAGGGGGGACTGTTCAAAGCACGGTTTTGTAGAATATTATGAATAAGAGAATCAGGTAAAAAAGTCATGTAAGCCCTCCTGGGCAGAGACCATCCTTTTGTTCTGAGTCTTTATATCACCTAGCACATTGAGTCCATGACCAGGGTACTCAGGCACTACACTAGTACAAATAATATATAAGAAGAAATTGACAGAGGAAGGATTGTTAAGTGGTTAAGACAGCAGCTAGGAGTTGGATGTCCAGGGTTCAAATTCCCACTCTGTCACATACTTCCTGTGTGATCTTGGACAAACCACTTAGCCTCTTTGTGACACCAGGTCCCCATCTGTAAAATGGGAATAACAACACTGTCCTACCTCACTGGAGTGAGATGAGAATAAGTACATTACAGCTTGTGAAATGCTCACATGCTATAGTAACAGAAGCCACAGAAGTATCCAAGATAGATGGAGCTCAGAGGGGAAAGGCCAAAAAGTTTTCCTTGGAGAAGAGTATTTTTATATCTGATCAATCTGCCATCAGTCACCCCAGTGAGAAATACTTTTGTTCTGGCAATTTCCACGCAACAAAAGTTATGTATGCACAGTAGAGCCTCCCTAAGCCACTCCCAAAAACTGGCCAAGTCTCAGCCCAGACTGTAGTGAGTTGCTATTCCAGAAAATTTCCACGATACACAGAACATTTACTGATCAGAAGGGTAGCCGTGTTAGTCTGTAACTTTAAAAACAACAAATGGTCCTGTAGCACATTAGAAACTAACCAAAATATATAGAACCATGAGCTTTCGTGCAGACACATCCAGCCCACTTTTAATTTGCCTTATTAACACAGGCCCTACAATTGACAGGTACTTTTTCTGCTGTTAAATATCTCTCTTGGTTTCTGTTATATCCACTCAAATTAATCTGAGGAAGTGGGTTTTGCCCACAAAAGTTCATGATTCTATATATTTTGGTTATTCTCTATCGTGCCACAGGACCACTGATCCATTATGAATTTGAACTGAATTAAACCCAGGAAGTAAGATGAATTACCTTGGTATTTTATTGCACTTTTCCTTTCTCCATTTCCTAATTTACAAAATGTAATAATTCACCATGGGGCCCATCCATCAGTGTGAGCTAGGCAAGTTCTACTAGATAAAGTATACTGAAGGAACAAATAAGTACCATAGGGGTAGCCATGTTAGTCTGGATCTGCAAAAGCGACAAGGAGTCCTGTGGCACCTTATAGACTAACAGATATTATATTATAGCTTATGCTCCAATATAAGTACCAGAACTTCTGGTCTTATGTAGCTAATACCTGCAGATGTACAGAAACTCTGGGAATATTTCAACTATGCCAGCATTTTAAAAAGAAACATGAACTCAAGCTGTAAGCTGTTCCTATTAAACTCAGACTCTTATTGACAGTAGTGGAGTATATTACATTATTTCCCTTTGCTCTGGAAATTCTCAAGTTAATTGCGCACTCTCCACCTTACACAAAAGCAGCAACTATGCTCAGAACTAGAAAATAAGATGCAGAGCATAAACTCACCCTTTGCACCCTCTCACTGATTGTAAAGTTAACAAAACTTAGAGGTTCAGGGGCAGAGTCAGGACTGCTCAAGGCATACATTGAAAACCGGGGGAGCTGTCTTGTCAGTTCATACACATGAAACTGTGTGCTGGAAGGAATTCAAAGGAAAAAGAGACAGAGAAATTTACAAACAGACCAGTGATTCATCTACTGTACTCTTACGTTAACAAATTTAGGATGATTTACCACAATCCCTGCAATAAATATAACATTCACTAGGACAATACAAAGAAAATATAAAATTTAAATAAAATGTCTCCAAAGAACAATTAAGACTCCAACTATGCCTTACGCAAGGGGTCTCAAACTCACGGTCCAAGGGCCACCTACGGGCCAGAACATATTTGCAATTGGGCCTGGGAGACCCAGCAGCAGGGGGCAGGGAGGCTGTGCCTATCCTGGACTCCCAAATCCCTCCCCTTCCCACCTTCTCCCACGCATTGCACCCCCACCCACCAAGGGACGCAGCCCTTGGGGATTACTGGGGTACCTGGCACAGGACCGCAGGAGCAGTCGGACCCCCCCACACACACTACTGTTAATATTTGTTTCCCTTCGAGTCTGGACCTTGACTATATCCTTGACCAAGAAATTTGGACATAGACAAAAAGTAATTAACCATCCCAAGATACACCTTCCCAACTGGATAGCGAACCATGATAACTAATCTTTGAGAATGGTCTTTGAAACAGTTGTGTATCCACTTTATAATACTTTCATCTAGACCACGTTTTCCTAATTTGCTAATATTTCCCATATTCCATTAGCACCCAAGCCTGGTCCCACAGTTGACAGTGGCAAACCTGCTGTGGACTATCAAGGGAACAAAAGCACAACCCTTACAGACTGAAACACATAGCACTTCTGTTTTCAAACATGCGGAGCATCCACAGCTTCAACGGACGTCAATGGAAGCTGCAGGTGTTCAGCACCTCTGAAAATCAGGCTCCCTATTTGTGTTTTTTAAAAAGCATTTCATTTCCCCTTTAAATCAGAGTCAGAATGCAAAGGACCTAGGTCCAACGGAATTAACAACCATTCTTGTCACAGACCTTCTAAAAAGTACAGGCATAGAAAGCTACTGAGGCTATGTCACCGCTACGTTTCACACGGAATGCTGCTGATGCTGGAAATGGGGCTTGAGGCTGTACTATACCACAAACTTTACCTGTTTCTGTAACCCACAAACGCTTTGATGTGCAAATCGACTGGGACATCTTTGGAAGGGGTAAGCGGCACCTGAATGCGCCCCGAGAGGTTTTGGAGACTCGGATGAACCACATGGCTCTCACCTTCAAATATCCCTTCAGCAAAGATCAGCACGGCTCGGATAACTGTGTCTTAGGGAAGGGGAAACATGGGTTATTAATTAATACTTCTCCACTGGCAATAATTGCACCACTTTCAGAACTGGGGGAGGGCGTTCTGGAGAGCAGGTTAGGAGAGGCTGGATTACAGACATTTAGTCAGTGCTTAGGCCCAAATTCAGCAGCTGCACGCTCAGCCTCAGGTTCACACACACTGCATTGTTCTCTAGCCACACCTACTGGTGACATGAGGAAGGTTATACAGAGCATTAAGTGATTTACTTCAGAAGCTTCAGGGGGTAGCCGAGTTAGTCTATATAGAAAAAAAACAACAAATGGTCTGGTAGCACTTTATAGACTAACAAAACATGTAGATGGGATCATGAGCTTTCATGAGAACAGCCCACTTCTTCAGATGACCGGAGTATTGAGTTTAGTATGTGCAGACCCAAAATAAATAGCAGAGAAGGGGAAGGGGGAGGAAAAAAAGGAGAGGGGTGGGAGACAATCTTCAAATACTTACTGATTCCCTCTAGCTACCTGTCTCCCACCTCCCTCCTTCCCCCCCCCCCCCCGCTATTTATTTTGGGTCTGTACATCCTAAATGCAAAACTCCGGTCATATGAAGAAGTGGGCTGTGCCCACGAAAGCTCATGATACCATCTATATGATTTACTTCACCTCACATAACAATTGCATGGAAGAAGGAACAAGCCTTAAGGATCTAATGACTTTCAGAGACTATGGTGATGAGGGTCACAGAAGAACCTATTCAGATTGATGGATTCAAAACTCTGTGAAAAGAAGACACCCAGACTGAGGAAACTGAGAACGACAGACAGTCTAGGGGACAGGGAAACTACTGGCTAAAGGTACCAAAACATGTGAGATTACAAAAACCACCATCAGCAGCTGCAAATTATTTCTCACCATTAGATGTAGAAATACACAACTCCACATGGGCAGGCTGGCTGTCAGAGCCCAGGTTCACTGACAAGGCTGTCTGGAGCTGGGTGTTAGCTGGAATCACTCCCCTCTGCCCATCAGCTTCCTTCACCTGAGCACTCAATTCAGCCTGCTGCAAAACACACACATCCAGCTCAGCAGGACAAAAGCAAAGTTTTCACTAAAATAGTTCTCCACCAAGAGCCCTCCACCTGGACGGGATCTATTACAGTAGCCTTCATACATCTTAAACAGCTGTGAAGAATGTTTCGATTAGAATTCTCCTCAAACAATCCTGGCTGAATCTGACTTATACAGTGCCTTGTAGCCAACTGAGATTCACTTTATAGACCCTGATTTAGAAAAACGTAAGAGGGGTTACTTGGGACAACCCTAAACTTTAAGCACATATAGAAGTCCAATGGGACATCAGCACATACTAATATATACTGCTGAATCCAGGCCTTAACCATTAGACCTACAGCAGGTGTGGGTCTTACATTGTAACTGTTGTTCTTTGAGATGTGTTGCTCATGTCCATTCCAGTTAAGTGTGTGTGCACCGCATGCACGGATTGCGGAGCTTTTTTCCCCTTTGCAGTACCCATCGGGCCAGCTAGGGAGCCCCCTGGAGTGGTGCCGCTATATCAGTATACATATACCTCTGCTGGCCCTTCATCCCCTCAGTTCCCTCTTGCCGGATACTTCTGACGCAGGGAGGTGGGTGGGATGTGGAATGGACATGAGCAACACATCTCGAAGAACAACAGTTACAAGGTAAGTTCAGTGCTTGCTCATGTCCATTCCAGTTAGGTGACTCCCAAGCAGTGCCTCAGGAGGCAGGGTCAGAATCCTAAACTGTAATGGACTGCAACACGGCCCTGCCTACTGCCACATCATCCCTAGCCTGTTGGGCAATAGCATAGTGAGTCGTAAACATATGAATAGAGGACCAAGCGGCTGCTCTGCAGATGTCAATAATAGGGACCTGTGCTACAAACACCATTGACGAGGCCTGCGCCCTTGTGGAGTGAGACATGAGCGGTGGCGGCTCCTGTCCCACCCCCTCATAACAGGCCCTGATACAGGTGGTTATCCACTTGGACAAGCACTGAGCTGACACAGGAAGGCCCCCCCCGCCCCTGCATTCTCTCTGCTATAGAAATAAAGAATTGTGGTGACCTCCTAAATACTCTTGTCCTGTCGATATAGAATGCTAAGGCTCTCCTTGCATCCAGGGAATGTAGAGACTGCTCCCTTGGCATCGCGTGTGGTTTGGGGAAGAACACTGGGAGGTAGATATCCTGCGACGTAAAAATATCACACTACCTTGGGTAGGAATGACGAATGAGGTCTAAGTCTAACCCTGTCCTTAGAAAATACTGTGCATGGGGGCTCAGAGGTGCAGACCCTAAGTTCTGATACCCTCCTGGCCAACGTGATGGCCACTAAGAATGCCACCTTCCACGAGAGGTGCTTCAAGGAGCAGGTGGCTATGGGTTCAAATGGAGGGCTCATAAGCCTCGTAAGGACCAAATTAAGATCCCACATGGGCAATGGCTGTCTTACATGTGAGTAAAGCCTGTCTACACCCTTGAGGAATCGTTTAACCAATGCATTTACAAATACTGACCTACCCCCTTCACCAGGGTGGAAGGCTGCTATAGTGGCTAGTTGGACCCATAAGGACAAGGTTGATAACCCATGCTGATTGAGGTGGAAGAGATAGTCCAAAATGAGGGGGATAGGGGCCCTGAGGGGGTCGACCCCAACTGCGTTCATCCACAGGGAGAAACGTTTCCATTTGGTTTTGTAAGCCGCCCTGGTGGAGGGACCCTCCTAACCTCCTCCGAGCAAAGTTGTTCCTGGCCTGCTAACCACAGAGGTTCCAGGCTGCCAGATGGAGGATGGAAGGTTTGGGTGGCACAACCTCCCTTCCCCCAGATCTTGTGTGATCAGGTCTGAGACCAGTGGTAGTACAAGGGGCTCCTCCACCGCCATGTCCAAGAGCATGGGGTACCAATGTTGGCGTGGGCTATTAGGATGATCGACGACGCCCACTTCCTGATCAGCAGGAGTACCTTGTGCAGAAGGGGGAAGGGCGGAAACGCATACAGGAGATGCCTGGGCCAATGCACCAGCAAGGTGTCCCCTACTGACCCTTTCCCTAGCCCCAGGTAGGAGCAGTAGCTCGGACACTTGGAGTTCCCCTGGGAGGTGAACAAGTCAAGAAGGGGATAGCCCCACCTCTGGAAGATGACCTGCAGAACATCTCTCCTGATAGACCATTTGTGGGTTTTGAATGATCTGCTGAGCTTGTCTGCTACTACATTCTGATTCCCTGGGAGGTAAGATGCCTCAGGTGAATCCGGTATGCGATGCACAGATTCCATAGCAGGAGAGCTTCCTTACATAGGGGAGAAGAATGAGCTCCACCTTCTTTGTTGATATAATGTATGGCTGTGGTATTGTCCGTCAGTACCGACACCACCCTACCCTCCAGACGAGGCAGGCCAGTCTGACTGCCCTGAGTTCTTTGACATTTACGTGTAACCTGCATTCGCCGGGGGACTGCATACCTTGGGTCCTGAGGTTCAAGAGATGGGCTCCTCATCTGACATCTGATGCATCCATCACCGGTTGTGCTGATGGTGTTTGTCTGGCAAACAGGACTCGGTAGCACATCACCTGTTCCTGGAGCCACCAATCCAGAGACTGGAGGACGTCCTCCGGTATTGTGAGGAGCTCGTCCAGTGGTGCGTGGGCTGGGTTGTGGACTGAGGCTAGCCACACTTGGAGGTGCCATAAGTGCAGCCTCACATGCTGTACTACAAAGGTACATGCCGCCATGTGACCTAAGAGTCTCATGCACATGTGGGCCATTGTGAGAAGCGCAGCTGTGAGGCCCTCTATTACCGCTCTGATGGTCATGAACCTGGCTCTGGGGAGGGATGCCCTTGCAACTGTGGAGTCCAGGTGTGCTCCAATGAAGTCCAACGGTTGCGTGGGGTTGAGTGAGGATTTCTCCTCATTTATGAGAAGACCCAGCTTGCAGAATAGGTCCCTGATAAATTCTGTGTGTGCCATAACTTGACTTCTGGATGATCCCCTGATCAACCAGTCATTGAGGTAAGGGAACACTTGGATCCTGTGCCACCTCAGGAATGCGGCCACAACCACCAAACATTTGGTAAATACCCTCAGAGCCATACAGAGGCCGAATGGTAGGACCATGAACTGAAAGTAGCGTTTGCCCACAAGGAATCTGAGAAATTTCCTGTGGGCCAGGATGATCGAAATATGGAAATACACATCCTTCAAGTTGAGGGCGGTGTACCAGACTCCTTTTTCCCAGGATGGAATGATGGAGGCAAGGGTCACCATTCTGAATCTTACATTCCTCACAAAGGAGTTTAGATTCCTTAGGTCCAGAATGGGACGAAGGCCTCCCTTGGACTTGTGGATCAGAAAATATTGGGAGTAAAACCCCTTCCCTTCGAAACCCGTTGAAACAGGCTCTACGGCCCCCAATGCCAGAAGAGCCGATACCTACTGCTTGAGCAGAATCTTGTGAGAGGAGTCCATGAAGAGGGACAGGGAGGGAGGGTAAGTGGGCGGGTGGGACAGGAAGGGAATAGCGTATCCCTTTTCAACCAGGCCAAGTACCCAATGATCCAAAGTAATTTTGGACGAGGCCGGGAGGAAATGGGAAAGCCAGGACCCAAAGGGTGGGGTTATAGTGGAGGCTGAGAAGCAGTCCTCAAGTGTATTTTCAAAACGATGCTTTCAGTTGCTGGTTTGAGGGCTGAGTCAATCCTCTTTCCGGATCCTACCTAGACCTCCTACACGTATTTCTGTTAGTGTTGCCAATGAAGTTGCATCCCCTCCTCCTACCTCGGTCTGGTCTGAAGGGCTGTTGGAACGGCCTCTAGGCAGTTCTAGGGGGCAGAGGCCTACATTGGGGGGCCAGGGTATGAATCCCCAGAAATTTGAGTGTGGCCCTAGAATCTTTCAAACTATGCAACCGTGAGTTGGTTTACTCCAAAAATAGCCACATGCCCTCAAAGGGTAGGTCCTATAAAGTATCAGGCGGTATCCCTGATATCTGAAGCCAAGCACTGCGCCTCATGACCACCCCCATGGCCATCATGTGAGCTGCGGAATTGGCGGCATCCAGTGCAGCCTGAAGCACCATGCAGGATAACACTCTACCCTCTTCTAGCAAGGCCCCAAATTCTTGTCTCTCCTCCCGGGGGAGGCGATCCCTAAATTTATCCATTGCCAAGAGTGTGTTATATGTGTATCTGCTTAGCAGAACCTGTTAGTTTGCAATGAGGAGTTGGAGCCTCCCCCTGCCACATTGTGTAGGCTTTCCTGCCCAGCAAATCCAATTTTTTCAGTTCCCTGCTCTTAGGCATGGGACCTGGGGGGCCTTGCCTCTCATTCTGACCTGCTGCTTGGACCACAAGTGAACCTGGGGTTGGATGGGAGTAGAGGTGTTCATGGCCCCTCTGCGGGACAAAGTAACGACTCTCCACTCCCTTTTGGGTGGGAGGGATTGAGGCCAGGATGTGCCACAGAGTCTTAGCCAACTTGGACACGGTCTTATTCAGCGGCAGTGCCACCTTGGCTGGAGTGTCTGCTGTTAGGATGTCTACCATGGGGTCCAGGTCCTCAGTCATCTCCTCCGCCTGCACCCCAAGGTTAGTTGCCAGCTGGCGAAGCAAGTCTTGATATGCCCTGGCATCTATATCTGGCATCGCAGGGGCTGGGTTGGCTAGTGCTTCGTCTGGTGAAGATGATGAGGGGGACGGACCTGCTGATGCTCTGTGGTTATCGGTGGGGTTGCCTGTGGAGCCCCCTGTTGGCATTCCACCGGTCTGGCCACCTTTGTGTAGGTCGAACAACCTACCTCCGACACTAGTGGTCTGGTCAGAGGGGTCGCAGACGGAGTGCCCCTGAACTGCGCCATCACCAAGGACTGCCCAGATGGTTGTGGCCTCTGGGCCTGGTGGTATGCCCAGGGAATCCAAAAAGGCCACTGTTGACGAGGCTGCCATTGTGGTGGACAGGACTGGAGGGAAGTCTGACTGTGACGATGCGACCGGTATGATGATCAAGAGCGTTACTGAGACCTCGACCTCTATAAAGACCTCCCTGAGCATGCTGACTCGGCATCCGACTCTGAAGAGTAGTCTGAAGCTGACCAGGGCAGTGTCATACACGGGACCAAGGAGCAGCGGGATAATGTGCTTTGTCATTGCTGACGGCTTCTCCTATGAGTCGGCACTGGTCCTAGTCCTGGCGGTGCTGGTGGTGGCATCGGTGCTGGTTCACGGTCGTGCGCTAGCAATACCGCGGGATAAGGCACTCCCATCATCATCGGCGCTGTGACAAGCAAAGCTGCAGTCAGCGGTGCCAGGGTCAATAAGGCTCCTGGTGCTGGCAAGGTTGGTGCCAGTTGGACCGACAGTACCATATACACAGGTGGTACCATCGTCATTGGTACCAATGACAAATGTGGTACCACAAGTGGTGCCGGTGCCATCATCAGTGGCAGTGCCGGTGCTGAGGACCCATGTGGCACTATGGTAGGAGTCAGAACTGGACCCAGCATCGGTACGGGCGCCGAGCTCGGGGCTAGCAGTGGTTGCACCAACGGTGTGCTTGACTCCAGTGCCGTGAGTGGGGGCTGGCAACCTTCATCTGCAATAAACCCTAGCCCCGGGGCGGAGGTGAGCTCAATCAGCTCTTGTTCCGCATCGAAAGCCTCCGGCAAAGACGGCTGATGGAGCTCCTCTATCTCCAGCTCAGACGCTAGACTCTCTGTATGCTTTGTGCTCAACCGGTGCCGGTGCAGCTCGGGAGTGTTATGTCAAGAGCCCTCAGCCGGGTGCCCATCCTTGTGGCGCACCTTCAGGCTGCGTCTTGCTGGGGACCTTCCCCTATGCTTTTTCCTCAAGTGCACCAGGGATTGAGATCGGTGCCTCGATGACGAAGGCTTCGCTGGAGCCAGCTGCCTCAGTACCGCCGATGGTTCTCTGATGGATACCAGGTCGCTGCAGACGCTCGGTACCGCTTCCGGTGCCACTGGCTGAAGAGGAGCTTCAGGAGGGAATCATGTTCCCGCTTCATTCTGGGCTTGAAGCTCCTACAGATCTGGGAGCTGTCCGTGTGGCCACCTTCTCCCAGGCACTTCAAACAGGTGTTGTGCGGGTCACCACAGGGCATCGGCTTCATGCACTTCAGACATGGTTTGAAGCCGTGCGGCCCCAGCATTACCTCCCCCAGAGGGGAGATAAGCAGAGGGGGGGGATTCCCCAATGGGAAACAATCCTAAACTATTTACATGTACTAAACTACGAATTATACAAACACGAAGGGAAGAACGAACTATGATAGAGAAGTGGCTCCAGCTACCGTCACGGTGGTAAGAAGGAACTGAGGGGGTGGAGGGCCAGCAGGGGTATATATGCACCGGTATACCGGTGCCACTCCAGGGGGCTCTCTGGCTGGCCCAACAGGTATGGCTAGGGGAAAAAAAGCTCTGGAATCCGTGCATGCAGCGCGTACACACCTAACTGGAATGGACATGAGCAAGCACTTGAAGAAGAACCTTTTTTGGGTTGGGGGGCCACTCACGGACAGAAAAATCAGTCATGGCCGCACGCAAGTCAGAAGCGGAAAAAAAACCCTCACTGTGGCCCCCAACTGAGGGGAAAGACACTCCCCACATTCCCCTCGCACACCAGAGCCAAGGGTAGGCCCAGCCTAGTAGATCTTGTGCACTTCAGCCCCCAGGGGAGCAGCAGGGGGGCTGAAGCACCAGCATGGGCTTTTCAATGCTGGGGGGGTGGGGGGGGGGCCTGAGTCTCAGGGGCTGGATCCTGGCAAGCCGAGGGCCACATCTGGCCCCCAGGCCTGAGGTTCCCCACCCCGACCTACAGTATGGATCTACTCTTCCTTCTGCCTGTTCTCGAAGTTCGACATAACTCTGCCCTTTGTTACATGTCCCCCATTTGTCAAGGTTGCCGATTCCCTGCATCCTCCCATGTTCCCAACCACATTTGTGTGTCAAATTCTCACACAATCACCTCTGCCCTCCTCACCCAGGCATCACCAACAATGAAGATTCTGCAATTCTTAAATTAACCATTCAATTACATGAGTCAGAATAGAATTCAGCTCCCTCCCCATTAGTTCTGCAGAGCCACAGCATTCAGTCGACTAAAAAAGTAAGGAAAACTTTGGGTATGATAGTTAGAAGAGCTGGCACTAAATACACACAAGAAACAGGCCTGTTGCATAAGATGTCTCTATTTTACATTGTCACTGCACTCTAGTTCTTCTAACAGCCTACTGGTCCAAGTCTCTTCTCATTCCAACACTAATGACCTCTATAGTATTACTCCTGATTCATGCTAGGGTGAGACCAGAGTTGGGCCCTACATCTTGTTTTGAGAAATACCTTTGAGTTTTCCTCATAGTTTCGTAATTCCAGCAGCAGATTTTGTTTCTTTTGACTGAGCTCCCGAATCAGATCCTGTTCTGCACTAGTGTCCATCAAGTTTCCTTTCATCTCCTGGCTTCCTGGCAGGTAGCCACGTACTGCACAAAAACAAAGCACAGAACACTTGAAGCACATCTTTAGCAGCCATCTCTAGACTTCCACTTTTGCAGCATGAATCACTGCTAACAGATGGACTTTATAAATATGATTAGGTCAGCTCCTCAGTGGGCATAAATGGATGTAGCTCCACTGAAGTAAATGGAGTAATGCTGATTTACCCCAGCTGAGAATATGGCCCACAATATGACAACATGGCTGGACATTTAAAGGGACACTTATGACTTCTAGTGCATTTGGAAACTTCTGACCCTCACGGATTAGAATGAGTGACAGAACAATGTAGCTCTGTCTTTCTGAATTATTTTAGTTTATTTTACATTTAGCTTAGATGAGTCTTCTGTTACTAAGACTCTGATGACTCCGAACTGACCAAACTTTTTTCTGGGAATTTTAAGGGGTCAAGTGTTCTTGTTATTGTCTTGGTATGAATGCAACTCACCACTTCCATCTATTCTAGCAAGCCAGCTCCCACTGCTTTCCTAACCTATCTTCTATTTTTCACTGAAGGAGACCTAGGTACCAGGCTAAGACTTGTTTCAGAACAGTCAGGATGAATAGAGGGTTGAGTCCAGGTGGACAGATCCCAAAGGGTGTCCCCACACCCAAGAAACTGGGAGGGGAGCCTGAGGTAGGATAGTTCAAGTAGAAAGCAAGGAACCATAGAACTGCCTGCAAAGGCCCGCAACTTTAAAAGAGGTCTTTGAAACAGTTGTACATCTACAGTTGTGCATCCTTGTCATTTTTGTTAGTTCTGTGTGTAAGAGACGTGAAATCCATGGAGGAAAATCCAGCACTCTTGTTGAATGTTCTGCCTGACTGTGCAGCACCAAGAAGCAGGGGTGGGGAAGCTGAAAACCTGCATGTGATTCTGAGTTTAAGTGCACACTACCCCACGACAGTCATACACCCAATTCTTTCCTTTGTAGTCAACAATTCAATTTAGATGAAGGAGGGAGGGAGAGAGAGAGAACACTGAAAGACAGAAGAACAATGGCCATGATCTTGAAACTGGCTCAACATGGCTGGATTTTATGCCCATACAGAGTCCCAATGACTTGCATAAAGCCCTGTGAGAGTATAAGGTTCTGCGCACTAGGGATGCCTTTTAAAGGGGTGCAGCAGGGGGAACCTTGCATGAGCTGGGAATCAGCTGTCCTGGCTCGCACTGGGTCTCCCCTGCTGCACTTCAGCCTTTTAAATGTATTAGCCTGTCAGCTCTTAATACATTTAAAAAGCAGAGGCACATCTGGAACCAGGCACAAGCTGGGAATCAACTGATTCCCAGCTCATGCCCAGTCCCTGCTACCCTGCCCCCCCTGTGCCCCACAGAGATGGTGCTGGGGGGAACCAGCGTTTAAGGTGGCTCCTCCCAACACCAGCTGATGCTCTCTGATACAGGCAGCAAGGGGGGGGAGCAACTAGTCACTTACATCCCTACTGCACACATGCACCTGACTGCAGAATTGTCATCAATTAGTATCTCATATAGGAGTACCAAGAAGCTCCAACAAGAATAAAGGGTCCCACATTGCCACGTACTCTGTGTGTGCGTGTACACGCGCGCGCAATACATGGCAACATGCTGCAACATATGTGCAGTAAAAGACAGCAGCCCCTCCTCAAAGAGCAGGATCAAGGTCAATGATGTTAACCTATAGGGCTTATTTAAAATGAGTTGCCTTATTAATATAGCCCTAGTCACTGGTTCTTTACTCCCCAGCAAAAAAAGGCTTCCATACCCAAGCATAAGCAGGCGTTCTCCTGATGACGTGCGGTAAAAGCACTCAGGAGAACACATACGTGACATGCTGTGCTACTTTCTTTAATATATTTGGACTTGTGTTCCAAATAGATTGTGCCAGGCTCTTGTGTTACTACTGAGTGGATCTCACTGTCAGACGATTAAGACAGGCACCTATGAGCCTTTCCTTTGACCTCCTTTGCTTATCTGTATATTCAGTTTGAGCAATTTAAATAGTTTGAGTAAAAATATCTCCCCTCTCAACTAAGTTTCACTTCCTTTGTATGGGATAATAAAAGTTTACAAGATCTCCATTCAATCACCATGAAACACAAGGTTATTTCCTAAACTGCTATTAAAAAACTCAAGCAGAAACATATTTTAAAAAACTCTTTCAGCCCTCCTTTATCTACCATGAAGAAGCTGAAGAGATCCCGCACATATTTATTTCTCCCTCACCATTCAACTTTAACAGCATGGCTTGACATATCCCTGCATGTATGGAGTAGAATCCTGCTTCACTCTTAGCAAATCAACTTTGTAGGCCCACAGGTAATCATAGAGAAAAATAGGTTAGATTGTTTATCACCCAAGAGGCAGTATGCAAAAATCTTGTTTTCAGAAAGTTTGACACTTCTATTTCCTGGATTTTGCAAAGGACAATGATGGATTTGACAGGCAAAAATACATGCAAACTCCAAAGGCATTTAGCAGGTATAGTAACTAATGCTCTTGGCATGTCTACTTAGCTTTAACTAATACACTGATACGGCAAAGGATTTTTAGGGCTCTTACCTTCACCATCAACTGAACAGCAAATTAACTGGGTGTTACCATCCATTCTGTAATCCCCCTCTACGACCCCTGCAACTGAGGAAGCAAAGTTGTCCTTAAAGATGACCTCCCCCGTTCGGTCACTGCGTGCATCAACCTGGAATACAGAACAGTCCCAAGACACAGGATGAAAACTGTGTAAATGATGCAGCACTCTGGGACATCAAATGAGAAATCTTGCCATATTTACGGAACTGCAGGTGAATTTGTAGCTCCTTTGGTCAGATAAAGAAAACACCACCAAAATTAACTAGCAATGAAACAACAGGCCCAGACACGCACGTAAAAATCAACATTCCTCAAAGAGGCTTCCCCCCAGAAAAGTGAAAAAGAGAGAAAGAGAAGGGAATTGCAAGCCTGTGCTGTGAAGGTGATATATACCACTGAAGTAGATTGACAGGACCTAGCTCTAAGTTACCTTAAGGCAGCAATTACAGTCTCCTGCCTTATTCTTAGTCTTTGATGACATATGTACTTTTATGCATAAATATTAACTTTAATTATCATTCCATGGGGAGATTTTTCAAGTCTGAATAGCTTTGCTCTTCCAAAGCACAGGACACAGCAATCTTCTAGAAGCTGGAGACTTTCAAATCAATGAGTGAGGATACTATAAATGAGGAGGAATAAGCGTGTTGAGGTTTCCTACACAGCCATCTTGTATCAGGTCTAGCAGCTCCACACCATAGGTTCCAATGAGTCTTGGGGCTCTAGGTTGCTAGTCTGAGGTGAATTAAATCAAGTTCTCTGAGATAATGAAAGGAGCTAGTGTGAAAAGAGTATAGATTTACAAGAAAACATTGGCAAATGGTGCCCCTGGGAGACCTGGAAGCTAGACCAGACATTTCTAGCAAGCAACAATGCTAAGCATCTGCATCAAAAGGAAGCAGAATTGTTTTATATAGTGAGTCTACATATTAATTATATTATCAACTGTATGATGCATTTATTATGGAACGGTAGAAACCCTTCCGCAGTTAAGATTAAAGCTACCTTATTTATTATCAAACATGTTTCCTTCATTTGTTATTTAAGAACATCCAGAAACCCCAGGGAAAGATACTAGAGCAGAGATGGGCATTAAAATGGTGGCAGTTAGCCCCTGGCGGGCCGCCATCACTGTATTTACCTGCGCCTCTGCAGGTACTGGCAACTGCAGCTCCTGTTGGCTGCAGATCCCTGTTCCCAACCAATGGGAGCTGGAGGAAGCAGTGCAGACTGGGAAACTACTTCCCACAGCTCCCATTGGCCAGGAACAGCCGGTATTTGACAGTGTATTCATAAGAGAAGCCAGGCTCACTCTACTATTTCTTCAGTACAAAGTCAAGTCTTACGAATAGTTTGTCTGTTCAGCCTTATACTACTAAACAGCTTTGTTCAAATGCAGTATCTTGACTCACAGCTATTCCTTTTCTCTTCATGTAAACTCACCTTCCCATTGGACCATCCAGTGATCAATTCACATACGCCATCAGAGTTAAGGTCAAAGGCATGTATGCTCATTGCATGATTTTTAGACTGGGGGGAAAAAAAGAACACATGCATGAAGCTATTGGTATAGAGTACATATCTATACAGATTCCATAAGGGAGTAACACAATGTCTCCTAACCTTAGGCACCGATTCATGGATGCTCTGGGGCTGCAGCACCCATGGAGAAATATTAGTGGGTGCTGAGCACTCACTGGCAGCCAAGGTCACTCACAGCCTCCCTTCCCTGCACCTCTTACCTGCCAGTGGCTCCTCTGACCAACTCCCACCCCGCCCTCCAGAGCTTCCAGAGCACTGCAAACTGCTGATTCATGTCATTCAGGAAGCTCCAGGAGGGAGGAGGAGGAGTGGGGACAGCACGTGCTTGGGGGAAGAGGCAGGAAAGACGTGGGGCTGGGGCAGGGGGTTGGAGAAATTGGTGGAATGGGGGCACAGCTGGGGCAGGACATGGAGGAAAAAAGTGGAATGTGGGTGGGGCCTAGAGCACCCCCCCTACTAGAGGGGAAGAAGGCGCCTAACAGTATGCTCCTAACAGAACACCAGCGCACCTCTACTAGAAATCATGTACCTCTGAAATCTGAATGCCTGCATTACAGATATAGGTCAATGTTCTGCAAGGATGCAATCTTTCCCTCCAATATGTTTCCATCCAAAAGAAGGATCATGTCCAATTCCTCCCACAAAACCAGGGAACCATACACAAACCTGATTTACTGACACGGGAGTTACAATCCTCGCATTCTTATTAATCTTGTTTGTGAGTGGGAAATGCCCTTAGCACAAAGAAAATCATTTCCACATGACTTTCAATATCACAATTGCTCCAGCAGTATCAGTATTAAAACCAAAACTGAGTACCAGGAAAGGAACTTCCTGAAAGTAAAATCTGTTAGACTGTGTCTGTTAGACAAAACTTGGGGAAGGCCCATTACTGCAGACTTTTAAAACCACACTAGCTAGCGCATTTGAGCAGGGAACATGAAGATCTCTGGGAAACAGACTAGATGAGCTAATAGGATTGCCACCCATCAGCTATGAAGCTCTGCTCCATTAGCATTTAGTTTTCTGTATTTTTGTTAAAACACATTTCTCATTTTGTCAAATCATCAGCAGTCCAAGGAGGCAAACAGATTTGTACTGAAACAATTTTTTGTGTAGTTGTACAAGGTGAGTGGAATCCTAAGAGTCCTGCCTGTGTTCAGAAAAGTCTTGAGAACAGCAGCATTCTGTTACCTATCCTTTATGGGAGCCATTCCTTTGGGCACTGTAACCAACACACATACTGAAACACTGATGTGAAACTTCCCACCTTCTTTGTGGACAGAACAGTAATATAAACTTGCTCACATTCTGTGGGCAGCAGCTCTGATGTAGCTATAGAAAATGCTGCAAGTCTCTCACAAATGCCATATAAAATGACTGCATCACTGAAATATTTGACAATATAGCCACTGAATGAACAAGAAACTCATGACAGCAGTTTTCAGGTATCTAAAAGGGTGTCACAAGGAGGAGGGAGAAAAATTGTTCTTCCTGGCCTCTGAGGATACAACAAGTAGCAATGAGCTTAAACTGCAGCAAGGGAGGTTTAGGTTGGACATTAGGAAAAAGTTCCTGTCAGGGTGGTTAAACACTGGAATAAATTGCCTAGGAAGGTTGTAGAATCTCCATCTCTGGAGATATTTAAGAGTAGGTTAGATAAATGTCTATCAGGGATGGTCTAGACAGTACTGGGTCCTGCCATGAGGGCAGGGGACTGGACTCGATGACCTCTCGAGGTCCCTTTCAGTCCTAGTATTCTATGAAAATCCCCCATTATGACTGTATTCCTAATGGGGAGTTTAAAGGCAATAGTTTCAGCAGGGCAGAAGTTAACAGATGTGCTATTAGTTTTGTATAATTATATTAGTCCCATAGTACACATAGGCTAGAATAAAATTAACAAGAACTGGGCTTTGAAAATTGCAGACATAATATTCCAATTTCTTTTTTCAGAATATTTTTGATTGTACTAACTTTGATTCTCCAGTAGCGAGCTGCCTTGTCATACACTCCTACAGTACCATTAGACAGGGCATATCCAAATCGACTGCCATACATAGGGCTAAGTGCAGTGATGGTCTGAAAAAAGAATATGTAATAGTTAGAATGCATCTCTACTTTTAGAGTTTAAAGTAACTGATAATAGGAGGCATACCATTTCTGTACCAAATTAGCTATTTTATACATTAATTCAGGGCTACTCAACATGTAGCCCATGGGTGTGGCTCGCGATTTGTTTGTGGCCCGCAGTGTAGTTTGGGTTTATGCAGGGCTCAACATGCGGCCCACAGGTGGGAGCCAAAACAAAAAAGTAGTCAATATAATGGTCTTCTGTTAATATGAGTTTTAGTAGTTAAATTTCTGGACTGTCATTGCTCATTAAAAGTGCTGTCATATGGGTGGAAATCGGGTAAATATTGCATTTTATTAATAGCTGTACAACTGACTTAAATGGGGCTTGTGTGTTGTCTAGTCTTACCTTAATCTTTGTATTCATGCCCATCGGTGTGAAATAAACTATTTGCATATATTTGTATATATATTTGCACGTATATGCAACCACACTTAATTTGTGGCACTCAGCATGTGCTGTGAGCATCATTGTGGCCCCTGGGGTTTCCAAACTTGAGTAGCCCTGCGTTAATTGTTGATCATTTTCCTCCTTAAAGAAAATTACTGTAGCAGGTATACAAAAGATTAGTTTGAAATCACTAAAAAATTGTGTGACAATGACAGGCAGCACAAATGTAGAGAAAACACAGGTGGCCACTTATGTTTATAACATGGCATCATTTAGACCCACTTTGGTTAGACAAAACTCTTTAAAACGCTGCTGTGGGTGTCTACACTAAACTAGTGGCCCAATATTATTACCAATGGTGGAGCTAGACCAGTACTAGCAACAGTGGGAAATCTTTGCCACAAATCTCCAGACCTAAACAAATGACATAAAACAAGGATCTATTTCTAGCACCAAGCTCTTGTAAAGGAAAGAACCCGGGTGAATATCTATGGCATTGCAGAAACAATCAAACACTAATAAACATAAATAACAGAATTAAGGAAGTACCAACAAGAGTCACAGTGCTCCTGCAACTCAGCCTTCTCCCCCTAGATGCACCATATAAAAGTTAGCTATTACAGTAGCCCTTCAACATGAATAGGAGAAATGTTCTGATGCCAAATGAGAGTTACGGATCCATCAATTCCAAGCCCACAAGGAACTACTTCAATCATCTAGTCTGACCTCTTGCCTAACACAGAACTTCCCTGAATAAATTCCTGTTTGAATTAGGGATGTTAAATATCGGCTAATTGAATAGTCAAGTAACCTCATGAATTCTTATCAGTTACTCAACAATTGTATAGTCCCCAGGGTGGGGCCAGCAGCCAGTGCACTCCGGCCCTACTCCTATGGAGCCTCCTGACACCCTGCGCTGCTGCCTCTGTATAAGAAGCAGCAGTGCAGGATGTCAGGCGGGAGCCGGTCCCCGAGGGGAGCCAGTTTAAAAAACAGCTCCCCTCACAGACCAGCTGCCTGTCAGGGGCGGGACAGAGCTCCCGGACCTGGCATGAGCCAGAACTGAGCCGGGCTGCCTGCCTGCCTGGCTCCTAATACACTTTAAATGAAGAGCTGCAGCAGGGATAGGTCCCGGATCTGGCGTGAGCCAGAAATGAGCCAGGCTGCTGACCAGCCTGCTAAAAAATGTACTGTTGGGGGGGGAAAATGTGTGCGCGGTCTATAGCATTAACCTATAAGCTTTTGCTTATCGGTTAATCAGTTACTCGACTACACTATTACATCCCTAGTTTAAACTACAGCATATTTTTTAGAAAGACATCGAATCTTGATTTAAATTTGCCAGTGATGGAGATTCCACACAACCCCTGGTAAATTGTTTCAATAGTTAATTGCTCTCACTGTTAAATATTTGTACCTTATTTCAAGTCTGAATTTGTCTAGCTTCATCTTCCAGCCCTTTGGTCTTGTTGTTTGTCTGTTAGACTGAAGAATCTTCTATTATTAAATTTCTGTTCTTAATACAGGCACTTATACAATAATCAAATCACCTCTTAACCTTCTCTTTGATAAGCTAAAAATAGATTGAGCTCTTTGAGTCTATCACTATAAAGCAGTGGTCCTCAGACTACAGATGTGTTAGTGTACATGATTAAACAGCTACTGATGAGCCTGGGCTTATCGGTTAACCTTCACGATTACACACAAGGACCCACCCCCACGCAGATGCCTCTGTATCACAGGCAGCAACAGGCAGGAGAGGAAAGAGAGCAGGTGGGAGCCGGTGCTCATAGGGAGCAGGCTTTCAAGCAGGTCCTTACATGCAACAGCTCCTGGAGAGCTGCCTGCCCCCTCACGCTGCTGCCTCTCTATCAGAGGCAGCAGCACGGGGAGGGGGAGAGAGGCAGGTGGCTCAGCCAGAGCCAATAGAGAAGCAGGTGGCAACTCAGGAGCTGATGTACACAGGTGGCTCAGCCAGAGCGTAGAGAAGCAGGTGGCAACTCAGGAGCTGATGTACACAGGGAGCCTGCTTAAAAGCCGGCTCCCCATGCACACTGGCTCCCTTCACCCTGTGTTCCTGTCTCAGCAGTTACATATTCACATAAAAACCTGCATTTTAACATCCCTATCACAGACCACCAATGGCTCAGGGCTTGCTTTTCCCTGCAGTGGGAAGCCTGTGCTGGTGCTCCAGTCCCATGCACACACAAACACCCTGGGCAAAGCTGGAGCACTAGCACCAACTTCCCATTGTGGGGGAGAGCCCTGAGCTTTGTGGTCCAGATCCAGCTCACAGGGAGATCCAACTCACAGGGAGAGGAAGCAACTTCATGCACTGCTGCTCTCCCCAGCTGGGGGGAACGGCAGCACAGGAAATTGCTCACCTGGAGGCTTTTCCCCCTGTTCCCATTGGTCAGAATCACGATCAATGGGAGCAGCAGGGGATGGTGTCTGGGAGCGATGAGCTGAAAAGAGCCAAGTAAGTGCCCCTCATCCCTCTCATGCCCCAGAGCCCACACTCCCATTCCCCTCACACACTCCCACCTGTCAAAACCCCACACCCTCAGCCCACTCCTGCATACACCTTCAGCTTGCTCCTGGCACCCTCTAGGTGTGTATCAGTATAGACGATTAACTGATTAACCAATAACAGCCTGGCTGGTTCAGGAGCTACTCCTGCTGTGGCTCTGGATTTAAAGTGTATTAGAAGCCAGGCAAGCAAGCAACCTGGCTCAGTTTCAGCTCACGCCAGGTTTGGGAGCTCATTCCCATCCCCTGGAGAGGGGCTGCTGCCACTCTCCACTGCTGCCTGGGTATCAGAGGCAGCAGCACAGGGTGACTGGCTCCCCTCATGGACCAGCTTCCACCTGGCACCCCACACTGCTGTTCCTGAAACAGAGGCAGCAGCACGGAGTGGCAGGGGGTTCCTCAGGAGTGGAGCTGGAGTGCACTGACTGCCAGCCCCACCCCTGGGGACTACGGGATAGTTGAGTAATCAATAAGAATTCATGAGGTTAATCAACTATTCAATTAACCTATATTTAACATCCCTAGCACCCTCCCTCCTTCCCTCCCAAGCCCTCCACTCTTAGCCTCCTCCTACACCTCCCAGACCCTTCCCCTGCTCCCATACCCCCAACCCCAGCCCGCTCCGGCACCCAACCTCCCAGCCAGACCCTCCATCTTCAGCCACTCCTGCACCCCATCTCCCATTCAGACCCCTATCTCCAGACCACTCCTGCACCCATTTTGTCATCCTGAGTGGCTGACTGGTAGTCCACAGAAAGGTCTGCATTGAGCAGAGTGGGCTGCGGGCCAAAAAGTTTGAGAACCACTGCTATAAGGCATGGTTTCCAATCCTTTAATCATTCATATGGCTCTTCTTTGACCCTTATCAAACTTATCAATGCGTCTCTTAAATTGTGGACACTAGAACTGGACACAATAGTACAGTACTAGTATTAGCAGTGCCAAATACAGAGGTAATACAACCCTTCTACTCCTTTGCTATACTCATTTTTTTCCAAGGATCACATTAAGCCCTTTTTGTACAGCATCACCAAAAGGTTACCTGTTGCGGACCACAAGCAAAATTAAAAAAACAAAAACAAAACCAGAACACTACAGTCTTTTAAAATGAGTACAGTGTATAAAAGTCAGCATCCAAATATGCTGCATGGAATTTATCTTCCTCCAAGAAAGAGTGCGTAGGCCACTGAATGCTCCTTTAATTTAGACTATAAGAAAGAGCTTCTTAAGGAATCTGTAAGTATGGCTTTAAAACATGATTCATAAGCAGGTTAAGAAATAAAGGCTTCATCTACACTTAACTCTGTCCAACTTCCCTTTAACTACAAATCAGGGTCATATTCCAGAACATAATTTTGCAGTAAAGACCTAATACAGGATGTAGGTACTGACCAGCTTTAGGCATTTTCACAGATATTCTCTGCTGACACTACATAACTTTACTAGCTAATCATGGTTTTGGTGCATGGGGAAGAGCTGAAAACACCTAACCTAGTAGCCATTCCTAACTGCTTCAAAAGTACAAGTGGCATAAAATATTCCAATCTGGGGTATTCTCTTAAATTCTAATTCTAGCCACCTTCCTCTAACAAAACTGCCCTTCTTTAGCTTTAATAGCTCTTTCATAAGTGGTTTAGTAGCTAAGACTTTTATCCCTAACTCCAGCAGCAAGTTTCCTCCCACAATACAGTTCTCTTCAGATTTTCAATGAGGAAACTTTCTAGGGCAGTGTTTCTATAAAAAAAGGTTGAAAGTACCCCCCCCTTTTTTTTTTTTTGGAAAAAGTACCCCCTTTTTCAAAAAACCCCACCACATTATAAGTACCTCCAGTACCTACAGTTTTCAGACACACACAAAAAAATTCTACCACTGCAACGCATTTGTTTAAACAACTTAATCGTAGCTGGGCTGGCGATGAAATTTTTGGGTGTAAAAAGTAAAAAAATAATAAAGCGCTATAAAACTTAAAACCAAAATTCAGTTTTCTCCAAATTTCAGTTGTGTTGATGTACCCCCCAGACTTCTCTTGAGTACCCCTGAGGGTACTTGTACCACTGGTTGAGGAACACAATTCTAGGGCATCCTTCCCACTCTACTTCAAGCCACAAGGCACTTTTCTCCCCTAAAAGCAACTAACCCCGAATCCTTCGATTGCCATTAAGCTGAAGAGTGACAACTCCAGCACCCTTTTATTTTCTTCACAGACACATTCCCTCCCTAAAAGTCTTCCAATCCCTCAATTATAATTTAAGACCTGTCTATACCACGGTGTTGTTTTTAACTGGTGCATGTCATGCTTATCTCTGACCTGATTACATCAAACAACCTTCTGTTTTGTTCATACAGCATTTTTTTAAAATATAACCTTGCTTAAATCTGTATTTGTGCTTCCCAAGCTGCTTATGTCAATACTGTTTGTGTCAATGCAATCAAACAAGCTGTTGGTGTCAATGCATTCTAGAAAAATCTGTTCAACTAATGTGAGATGATATCAACATAAAATACTGAAGTTGTCTTATTAACTACTGAATGAACTGCTTGCACTGGAGATACAGGCACTGACTTCTTAGCCATGATCTGACCTTGCTTATCCTATGATTTGTGGGGAAAGTATTGAGCTCTCTTGTTCACAGCTTCTGACTAAGGGCCTGATCCATAGCCAATTGACATCAATTAGATCATTTCAATAACTTCAGTGTAGTTGGACGGGGCCCTAATTTTCTGACAAAAAAAATACTTTTTAAAACCTTGCAGGCTATCTGCTCAGCAGCACATCAAATGGCTTAAAGCCATTATTAAACTGTAACTTTTAAAGTTCTAATAAAATAGGTCTAATTAAATAATTAACTCAACTGGTCATCATAGTAAATCTAAGCCACTGGAGATTTACGGTGGACAATATTTTGTACCCGTTCTGAACATACAATAAACACCGCTTAGAAATAATTTACCTCTGTTTCTGACATTTCTGCCACAATCTCATCTTCTTTAAAAACCCTGATGTCAAAATCCTCAGACCCAACAAGAAGCTAAGAAAGAAAGAAAGAAACTTAAAATAGTTTAACTCACAGTAGCAACAACCAAACATACTTAAGAATTCACAGACAAACAGAAAGCTTTTACTGAGTGAACAGATACACTAGGCTCAGGTTTCAAGAGTTTTTAATGGATATATGAAAAGTTTGTAAAGTGCTTTGGGACTAACAGGTGCCATAGACTCTTTTTTTGTCCAAGCATTATTTACATCTGTTTGGGTTGCCTAGACTCTATGAACACATACTGAACTACTACCTAAAGCAAGGGTGAGGGAGAGCACTCTAGTACTGCCAGGATATAATTTTATCTCTCTTTCTGTTCTGCTGCAGTGTAAACTATGGCATGAGGCACAGGACAATGCTAACTTGGGCCCTCTTTCTATCTGCTCATGCACTCAATTTTTTCGATTCCTTTCCTGCACCCTATTTGCTCAAATAAAGAATTTTAAAGAACAAACTAAGCAGGTGGAAAACCATTTTACAAAGACTGGCAAACTTCATTACATCCAGTTTATAGAAACTAGCGAGTAGAGAAGTTCAGTGACTTATCGAAGGTCCTACAGTGAAACAATGGCAGAGCCAATAATACAGTTCAGGTCTAGTGCCCTTCTCCACTGGACCCTGCTAGCCTAGAATTAGCCCCATCATCACTAAGTACAGATTGAGCCTCTCTAGTCTGGCACACTCTGTCAAGCAACAACCGTGGTCCAGCATGATTTTAGCTAGTCGGATGTCCACTTACCATGGGTGTGGCCAAGTTTCCTGCAGTCCCATAAAGTTTGTTTACAGCTACCCGTCCTGGCTTTCAGTGATCTGTGCTGTTATTTAGTTCTAATTTACCCGTCTTCTGCCCAGTAAGCACTGGAAGTGTTAGTAAATCTGATAGATTATAGTGACCTCCTGTGGTTCGGCAAATTCTCTGGTTCGGCACCGATCAGGTCCCAAGAGTACCAAACTAGAGAGGTTCAACCTGTATATCACTTTACTTGTTCATCACCTCTCTGTGTTCCAGCAACTAAGGTGGAGGAAGAAGAATGAGTAAATTGACTTGTGACCCCAATCCTGCAAATAGGATTGCTTCAATGAGATCCATATAGGTGAAGGGTTGCAAAATTAGGTCATGGCTGAGCAGAAGAAACTTGGATTACATCTGGGGTACATGTCTTAGCTCACAAAAAATGAGGTTACCCCAATTAATAAGAAGAAAAGGGGAAATGAAGAAACTAGAAGTTCTAGAAACTAGAAGTTAGCACAATATTAAAAAGCCTATACACTCAGTCCTGAAGAATGTTAGGAAACCATCTTTTTTTTGCCACTCACATTTAAGACCCTGACCTTGCGATTTACAACATGTGGGTGGACCTCCACATTTATGTGGAAACAGGCACAGGGTCCATCCACACATAACAACAATCTGGATATAACAGTTTTTCCTCCCTTGCCTTACAAGGAAATTATTTTCATCCTACCCAATTCAGTGGGTAACAGTTAATCAGTGAATCAACTCCATTCATCTGAAGTAGTGGGTTGTGCTCACGAAAGCTCATGACACCATCTAATTTTTTGTTAGTCTCTAAGATGCTGCAAGACTGTTCATTGTTTTTCAAGTTTTTCCAGTTAAACTAACGTGGCTACCCCTCTGAAACAGTTAATCATTGTGTCATTATTGAAAAGATGCAGTGATTGGATTTGAGAATGGCTAAATCAAAAACAAGTCCAACCATAAATGAGATTATGTGTAATACAATTTTACAACTGTCCACTTTAATGAATAATATAGTTTCTAACTAACCATTTTTGCCATTTAAAATATATTGAAATATATCAGTAATTAGGGTGATCAGCAATTTGGCTGCTTTTTTATTTTTAGCATATATTTATTTGTATTTAAGAAAAAATACACACTGTAAACTGCCAAGAAAAGCTTCAGAATTATAATCAGTGATCAATATATCCAAAGCAAGGCTCCAATCCTTCAGAGACTTGTGTTCACACTTAATTCTACCCACTATGATGAGCTCCATTGAAGTCAATGGGACTTTTTCTTATAGCATATAAAATGAAGTATGCGTCTAAGTGTTTGCAAATCAGAGTCAAAGAAAGAACTATAACTCCAAGCACAGTTAAATCAACCAGCAACATAAAGAAGTCAGTATTACAGCTGAATTCACAGAAAAACAGTCCACCACAAACCAACCTCTTTTTTCCCATCTCCATCAAAGTCACACAATGCTAATGAACGAACATTGTCCCCGGTAACCTAAAATTAAAAGAAAGGAGTCATCAATATTTATGCAAGTTTCACCTATGACAACTATTTTTATTTTCTTAATTATCACAAGAAC
The DNA here is from genome assembly GCA_032595735.1 of Pelochelys cantorii. Taxonomy (NCBI): domain Eukaryota; kingdom Metazoa; phylum Chordata; order Testudines; family Trionychidae; genus Pelochelys; species Pelochelys cantorii. Next base: position 5,944,255 of record CM064339.1, on the reverse strand, counting down.
AAAGACTATAGAATATAGTTGGCTCTGGCTCAAACTGTATATACAAGATGTGTAAAACTTCATTTAACATTGTAACTGTGTAACCGCTAAAAATGCTAGTTTAAGCTTTATGCTGCAGAGCTTGAAGTGAAGCCACCCTGGGAGCAGGGCCAGCAGGCTTCACTGCAGGCTCTGCAGCTGGCTGACAGCCCCCCTCCTGAGGAACCAGCATGTAATCTGTGGCAGGGGTGGGGGGAGGAAGGTTGGGCTCTCTATTGACAGCCCCTGACTGCAGCGCACCACCTGGATCAGGCCCACCATGGAGAGGGGCAGCTCTGGCAGGCCCCACAGGGCTGGAACAGCCCCTACTGGTTAACCACAACAGGTAAGCCTCACCTGTTAAGGATGAGATTTACCGGTTAACCATTTACAATCACTAGTATATACTGAATAAATTCCAAAGTTTATCATAAATCTTAAATTAAGAAATATTTCTGAGCTATTCAAAAATCAAATTAATACTGATCTTATTAAACAGGGGAAGCATCAAAAGGACTGTCTATATCTTTACCGTCCAAAAAAGATCATTTCCTTCATAATCAAAGCCCTGCAGAGCACAGTTTCCACCAATAATAGCAAGAGGAGATGAAATATCTCCTAGCATCCCAAACACGATTGCATTAGCTCCATCTGTAACCTGCAGAGAAACATTATATGAATATAGAAACATAACAAAGATTCATCAAAGAGAGCATCCAGAGTTACATTAACCTAATACTGCATCTAATAATGCAGAAGTTATTCATCAGTTAATATAAAACACTTATAGTTCAGGGATGGGCAAATACCGGCCCAAGGGCCAGATCCAGTCTGCCAAAGTTAGCTCCTAGATTGCCCCCATACCAGGGGATCACAGCTCCCATTGGCCATGGATCACCATTCCCAGCCAATAGGAGTAGCAATCGCCCATACCTGCAGAGGTACAGGTAAATATAGCAGCAGAGGCCCACCAGGAATTAACTCTGGTAAACTGCCACTGTTTTATTGACCACCCGTCATAGTCTAAAGGGTGAACCAATAACCAGAAATTAAACAAATCAGGGATAACCAACTGCAAACGTTAAATAAAATAGCAAAAATCTATGTTGTATTTAATTGTACATGTTGAAGGTTGTATGTCTATCCATGTATGGCTTCATGACAAAAATGCAACTTTTAGTTTTTTTCATAATAGGTCAGTCTTTATAACCTTACAAAACTGGATCTGTTTATGTCCACTGTAGTGTAATAAGAGAAAGTAACTTGAATTGTTATATTTTTAGTACCTATTGATTTATCATACCCAAAATAGCGTTACCTGTGAAGTTTTGAGCAAAGACATGCTCATTGCCCCCCAAAGAGTTTATAATCTAAGATCCCAAACTGGTAATGAGATGCATGCAAATGCTCCCTCAATCATGTATAAAGTCCTGTTGACATAAATGGGACATGCACATGGGCAAGCCTTTTCACTCATAGTGTCTTACTGGGAGATGGCGGCTACATGGCCATAGAGATCCAAGTGCAGACTGGGGACTAACTATAAGATAAGACACAACAAGAGTAACAGTAATAGGTTACAGTACTAAAGTGGGTCAACCCAGTTACGCATGTTGGTTCGGACGAAGGTTACAATAAGGTCAGTCTGCAATTCCTCAGGCTGGTCATTAACTTTGTATATGTAAACACCTTTCCGCACCCTCACACTCTCAGTGTATTTTAAAATCTATTTAATTTGTATTACCTTCTTCATATTTTAAAAAGAAGCAAAGAAAATGGTAAATATTTAATGTACTAATTTTAGATATTTTAACTGAAAAATAAAGAATAATTTGCTTAGAATAATGTAATGTTTTAATTTTTTCCTATACAATTTGTGACTCAATGACAAATCCATGGCTTTTCCAAAATACTGTTCCAAGCAGACTTAGTTCAGATATCAGACTAGAATATATTATTCTGCTCTAATGATTTCATTTCAGATTTGAATAGGCTTTTAAGTTTTAACTTATAACTGGTAAGCATAATATAAAAAACTCAGTCACTAAAAGACAGTGTGTCACATTAAATTTATACTTTCCTCTTAAAAATATAATACTGCTTTTCAAAACATGCAAGTCCTCCGCCCAGAAAGCCCTGAATTGAGTTAAATCACTGACTTTCAAAAAAAACAAAGCATAACAACTGAATAAATTAACTTAGAATTTATAAACCTAAACTGGGTTGATATGCAAGAATGAAAAAAGAAATAGGAAAAACAAAAAGACATAAAGACTAAGAATGAAATTAACTTGCCTCTTTGTAAAACAAATCGGAATTGTTAAACACATCATAAGCCAACAAATTGGTCTGTGTTCCAACTAGAAGACAATCATAGCCAAGTTGGGGATTTAGTACTCCCGCTGTTAGACAGCTGACCCCCTGGTTAATGTTGAGAAGAGAAATATCAGAATCCTGGCTGCTTTGAAGCATACGATTCGCACTTACATTCTGGCCACGGGCATGAGGGTTATGAATAAAAACCTGTAAAAAAATGGACATTCAAAGATTGTTCTAAATCTTGCTAGCCACCACATATATTAATACACAGTCAGACTCACAGTCTTGATATTCAGGCACAGGTCCTGGAGACTAACAAAGAGAGGTGGACATGGTAAGATTTTTATTTTTTTGCTATTGCTGCTTCTTAGAGCCCCACCAGGTACCTCCTACACTACAAAATCAGCAATTTCCAAAATTTGTTACAAGCACAACTGTGCCAACTTGGCAGAGGTTTAATGTTAAAACCATTTTGAAAACTGAGACTGACTGACAAGGATGATGAGGTAATATCTTTTACTGGACCAACTCTCTCTTGGTAATGGTATTAGCAAAACCAAGGGCTATTATAGTAATGTATGTGCTAATATTCAAATAGCGCAATATTACATGATACTGGAAAATCATTAGTCTCCTTTTTCTGTACTTTTCTTCTTCAAGGTTAAATGCTTTAACAGTATAATTAATCAAAGCCAATTAATACAAATGCCTAGAAGCAATGATTTATCCCCCACATTTCTTGGGTTAAAACCCAAATGAAGTTTTATGCCACAATCCTGCAACTGGATCTATGCAGTCTGAGCAACTGCTTTCTGGGGACCAGGAAACAGGGGGTGAGACGCAGGATGACTGTGCCTTGTGGTGGACTGAGGTCATGGAAAAATGGGAGACTACGTGTGTTTCTATGAACTGCATGTATCCTTGTGTAGTTTAATCGATATGGCCGAGCAGGATGCTGAATCTTGCAAAGAGAGGTTATTGAAACTTTTGGAGATGTAAATATTCTGCCTAAGACTTCAGTGAAGAGACTACTCGATTAGCTTACTAACAGCTATTTAACATCCCTATGCAGCACCACTGAGAAGTATCCTTTCCTGTTGAGGTACTTACTGGCAAGCCTGCGCACCAGCTCTTAAAGTGCATCTAATGCAGAGCTTCAGCGGAGGTTGATGCTGGGATGCAGCATGATCCGGGAATGAGTCAGCCTGCCTGCACACCGGCTCCCCAGTCCCATAATAATGCAGAGCCGCAGCGGGGGTTGCTGCTAGGACCCGGCACAAGTCAGGACTGAGCCAGCCTATAGGCCAGCCAATTAAAAAATGTACTTGAAGAGCAGCGGGAGGGAAGGGACTCCATGTAGCCAATAACGTTAACCGATAAGCACCCGCTTATTGGTTAATCACATGGGCAGCTGGTATGCTAGGCAAGGGAAGGCACTGCCCTCCCAAACTGCCAGCCTGGCCCTGCCCACACTCCGCCCCCAGAACACCTACTGGAGGCGGAGCGTTGCTACCCCCAGCACCCGCCCTCCCCATGCTCCAGGCTGGGGAGGCTTAGGCCGCATACCCTCCTCCCTCCCCGGTGCTCGCTCGCTCACTCGCCCTCCCTCCTTCCCCATGGTGCAGTGGGAAGACAGCTTGGCTCCTGTGGGGGGTTGGGCCTCGTCAGAAAGGGCAGGACTGGGATGGGGAGGAGGGCTTGCCTCCCCCAGCTCTACCTTCACCCACTGCCCATGGTTAATCGTTTCATCAACTACACTGTTACATCCCTAGCTCCAGCCTCACTGGGCTGCAGGCTCCCAGCCCATATGGGCTGGGAGTCGGTAGCCTCCTGTAGGAGGATGAGGAAGCCACAAGCAATGGAGGAGGGAGGGCGGGCTGCCGACTCTCTTCTGGCAGCCCTCCCTTGCACTGGGCAGGGTCCCCTTGGCGGGCCACGGGGAAGGGAAACGCACGGTGAGCAGAGGAGGGAATGCATGATGAGCAGGGGGGCAATCGCAGGAGGGACATGAAGATGAAGCAAATATCTGCAGATCTGTAGGGCTTTACCCATGTACAAACACTGAAGCACAAGCAATACGAAAGCAGCATCTCCTCTTTCTTTCTGTACAAGCAAGGCAGGCCCAAGTCACCAGGGACCTATCAGTACAGCTTGTAGAGTCACATGCATGAAAAACATGGCTTTTAGCTAACACTAAATCCCTGGCAGACATGAGCCTAAAACCATTTTCAGATTAGGCTTTTTCCTTTATTCTAGCAGAGCATTTTTCAGCTTGGAGTTTTCTCCATTCACAGTTACTGTGTACGCAAACAAGAACGAGTCATTTCACAGGGGAAGAGTGAAGGGAAGGTGTGGCTGCTGACATGTATCTGTGCTTGTTGCCCTTGGCAGGAAAAGAAACGTGTGTGTTGTTCTGAGCAAGGCTTAAGCACAAGCTTTGCAAGCTTTACTCTGGGTATAAATTAATGGCCTGATTTTCAGGGCTCATGAACATCCACAGATCCCACTGAAGTCCATAGATGCCAGCAGAGCAGACACACTCTGTACCTGGGAGCATGTCTGTAGGGGTGTCTCAGTGAGGTGGTGTCCTCACACCGGCAGTGGTGATGCCAGAGTGGGCAGATGATCTATGAGTGTCTCCATAGCGAGGGATCCCTACAGCAGGGGTTAGGGGAAGTCTCTGGCACAGGTGTTCCTTTATCTATAAGTACTTCCATGAGGTGTCCCTTTGATGGTAGCAGGAGGGATCCTCAGGCAGCGCTAGGTCTACAGTTGTCTCTGCAGGGGAGGGGGGGGGTCTCCATGGTTTAGGGTCTCCATGCCAATGGCAGTCTCCATAGAGGGGTCAGGGCAGGGGTGTCTCCAGGGAAGGGACTGAAGAACCTGCCAGGGTGTAGGTGTCTTTAGGTCTGTGGGAGTCTCCAGGGGGTCCTCATAGCAGAACGTGGGAGCTGTCTCAAGGGGGTCCCCATGTCAGCAGTCAGGGCAGTCTCAGAGGGGGCCCCTGTGGCAAGCAGCAGAGGTTTTTGCGGGGGGGGGGTAACTCGGTTGGCGGGCAGTGGGGGCTGAGGCGGGAGGGGACCCGTGGCCGGCAGTGGGGGCTGAGGCGGGAGGGGGAGGGGACCCGTGGCCGGCAGTGGGGGCTGAGGCGGGGGGGGGGGAGGGGACCCGTGGCCGGCAGTGGGGGCTGAGGCGGGGGGGGGGGGGAGGGGACCCGTGGCCGGCAGTGGGGGCTGAGGCGGGGGGGGAGGGGAGGGGACCCGTGGCCGGCAGTGGGGGCTGAGGCGGGGGGGGAGGGGAGGGGACCCGTGGCCGGCAGTGGGGGCTGAGGCGGGGGGGGAGGGGAGGGGACCCGTGGCCGGCAGTGGGGGCTGAGGCGGGGGGGGAGGGGACCCGTGGCCAGCGGCAAGTGCCGTGTGCGGTTACCTTGCCCGCTTGGGTGGCGGCCGCCAGGCACGGGTGGGTCCCATCGTACTTGCCCAGCGCCACCATGCGCGGCAGGATCCTGTGGTTGAGCTTCAGGGTGAACACGGGCACCAGCATCACGGCTACGGGCGGGGCAGCCGCCGGGCAACACTCACTCGGGGCTCCCCGGCCCCGCCAGCCGAGCGCCGCCGCGGCCTAGCGCTGCCCGCTCCGCCCCGCTCCAGCGAAGTGAGGAGGCCGCCGCAGCGTCAGCCGCAGGGCGAGCTGGGCCGGGGGCGGGGACAGGTAAAGGGGTGTTGGAGGTACTGGGCTGGCACTGACGAGAGGAATTGGCGAGGGGGGAGCTGGCAGAGGGGCAGTTGGCAAAGAAGGCAGGGAGTAGTGGGGGTGGGGGCAGTCGGTGGGGCAATTGGCAGCGGGGTGGGAGCAGTTGGCAAGGAAAGCAGGAGGTGGGGCAATTGGCAATGGGGTGGGGGCAGTTGGCAAGGAAAGCAGGAGGTGGGGCAATTGGCAATGGGGTGGGAGCAGTTGGCAAGGAAAGCAGGAGGTGGGGCAATTGGCAGTGGGGTGGGGGCAGCTGGCAAGGAAAGCAGGAGGTGGGGCAGTTGATGGGGGAGTGGAGTGATTGGCAATATAGTGGGACAGTTGGCAAAGAAACAGGAGGTAGGGGGGTCAGTTAGATAATTATTACCACCCTCTGGTAGGGGGGTCAGTTAGATAATTATTACCACCCTCTGGTAGGGGGGTCAGTTAGATAATTATTACCACCCTCTGGGGTTGACCATCTGAGCCCCAGCCACTCGGAACTCCTCCCCACCCCCACCCCAGCCATCCAGCAGTGACTGCCCAGGCCCCCTAAGTCCATTTAATTATAGGTTTTAATGGTTTTTCTCTGAGGCTGTGTCTAGACTGGCCAGTTTTTGTGCAAAAGCAGCTGCTTGCCAGCTGTCTACACTGGCCGCTTGAATTTGCGCAAGAGCACTGATGTTCTAATGTAAGAAATCAGTGCTTCTTGCGCAAATACTTTGACGCTCCCGTTCGGGCAAAAGTCCTTTTGCGCAAAAGGGCCAGTGTAGACAGCTCAGATTTGTTTTGCCCCAAAAAGCCCCAATGGCTAAAATGGCGATCGGGGCTTTCTTGCGCAAAAAGCGCGTCTAGATTGGCCACGGACGCTTTTGCACAAAAAGTGCTTTTGCGCAAAAGCGTCCGTGCCAATCTAGATGCTCTCTTGCATTTGCGCAAATTCATGCCAGTCTAGACGCAGCCTGAGAGTTTATCACAGAAAACTAGGATCCCTGCTCATCAGCTAGATGTCTCTATGCAGGTTTTCAGTAGTGTGAAGAGTCTTATTGTACCAAGGTAAATTTCACCCTCATTGAATTAAGTCTCACAATGTCCCTGTGAACTAGGAAAATATTATCTGTATTTTATAGACAGGGAAACGGACACACTGAGCTATTATGGCCCTGATTCAGTGAAGCATTGAAGTAAGTGTTTAATTAAATATGTGAGTTATCACATCCCTAGTAGTTTCTTAAAGCATGTGCTTAAGTGATTTTCTGAAATGAGGCTTATGTGATTTTCCTAAAGTCACTCAGTGACTTGGTACAGCAGAGAATAGGACAAATTTTAACAAAATTCAGTCTTATGTTTTAGCCATCAAATCATCGATTCCTCAACTGACTTACCCTCAATAGCCATATTTGACAACAAGTTTCAAAATGATTTTGCCATTTTTACTGATGGTTGTTGATGTTTGCTTACCAACAGTCAGTACAGAACATGAGCATGTTTTCTTGGGGTAGGATTGAAACACAGTACTTGAACATACAAAGGTGAGTAATATGTTGGGGCAAGTATTCACAATGTGTGCTGAATTTGAAGGAAAAATGTTGGAGGGTCCATACTCCAGAGGCAACTTGGGGTAGAAAAAATAACTGATTTATAAAGAAGAACAGGCAGAACATCTGGCATCCAATCTACTCTCTGCAGTGAAATAGCAGGGAATATTTCTGAAGCAGCACTAGGAGGCAAAGGTCTGTTAAGCAAAGCCAGCTTAGGGGACTGGCTAGCGGGAAGATCAGGATGTCGGGTAAGGTTGGGCTATAAAGAGCAGTCTTTATAGGGATAATCTGTCTGCAAGGTCCACGTTGATGTGATTTTAGAATTTATCTGAAATGCTTTGAACAATAACATGGCTAGTTTTTTAAAAGAACAGAACAATATAATTACCATGAATAACTTTTGTAACTGACATAATTATAAGGGTATTCATTTCTCAGGCTTTAGAGTATGAGTCTCTTGTCTGCAAAAATCAAGAAGAAAATTTTTCTCCATCTGCACTATACAACCAGCGAAGTGCATTATGGAATATTTTCATCTTTGTCACAAGTATCTTCTGTTGTCTCTTACCATACACACTATACCACGTTATATAAACTAGTAGTTTCATCCGCTGGGGAAAATCTTTGTTCCTACTCAATTTTTCTTCCTTTCTCTAAAAAAAATCTTTCAGATCACTTGCATGAAAAGGTTAAGTTGCTTTTAGAAAAAAAAACAATTAGCACTTCCTGATTCACATCTAGAAATAGATAGCATATAATGCCTGGTTACTAATTTTATGGACTGTGATTTTGTTTTTGTCAACTGCAGCTTTATGGTTCTGAATGCGAATGGTAAGATCTCAAAGGGAGCATTCATGTGAAAAACAACAAAAAGATTCAATACAAACTGGGTTGCATGTTGCAGGCCTGGCTTTGGTTCAAGTTTAGATGAAATCATGCGACTCTAAATGTGGAAACAAGTTTTTGCTCTTTGTATAGTTTTTATGAAGTCTTCTGTCAACTATCTACATGTTACTGTGTTTGTAATAATGAGGCAGATGCTGTATGTGGCATATTAAAGAGAAGTTTTCCCTTTTTTGGAACTGTTGTAGATAGAGTACAACTTTCAGGTTCAGGCTTGCAAGCTGTTGTAGCCAATGAGATGCCTCGCGTGAGTAAGGATTTACATAACAGTCGATGGGCAAATACCAGCATAAACTCTAATGTTGTTTCAAAAGTCCAGAAACTACTGCTATCCTTTCAGGGAATGTAACAGAAAAATTGTTAGTCCATGCCCTGGTAATCTGGAGTGTGTTCTTTCAGGGTTATATAAAGCCAATCACGTGGATTTATTAAATGGAAAAAGCTATAGTAATGTAATGTTACAGATAGGTAAATTTTAAACATCTTGAAGTGTGTGCATTCTCTCTCTCTCTCTCTCTCTCTCTCTCTGTATGTATATATAGGGCCTAGGGTACATATATTTTGTGTCTCTGTTATAGGTGTTAACTTTTAGACTTTAATGTATATACTGTCTGGTTGTTTTTAGAGCTGTAATTTAGAATTTCCTGGCTTTTGGGATTTTATTTCCCTTGGTTGAAAAAGTGTGATCCTGGATACATTTAAGAGCAGTCAGGTAAATGCATATGACTATCTTCAATGCAGAATCAATCACAGTTGTGCTAGGCTCTAATCACATGTTCCCACACAGATCCAGCTGTAAGACTGAGATTTTATTTTTTATGTTTTCTGTGAAAATAAATGTTAGCTATTGACTTATAAATATGATGCCATTTGGCTATAGTCTCAGATTTGACTAGTTGAAATATTCTGGAATCTAACATAATTTTGCACTGTTGTATAGAAAAGCAGATTTTGGTATGTAAGTAGGTGCATTCAAATCCATTTGCTTCCTCCATACAGATATACCTGTCTCTTGTTAGATAGCACTGATGCAGCATCTGAGGGAAAAATTGGGAACATGAATTGCAGACACAGCTCCCTTCATAAGTGAGAAACAATAGAACTAAGGCCTTGTCTACACTGGCACATTTTGTCACAAAAAACAGGTTTTTGTGACAAAAACTTCCAAGTGTCACATTATAATGTGGCAAATGTTGTGACATATGGTCATTTTGTGCAACAAAAAACGTCCAAGTCCATAAGGGACTTTTGTCTCTGCACTGTCAACTGTCGCACAGTGTGTACTAAAGTAGTTTTTTTTTGTTGAGTATATTGAACTCCAGCATGTATCCCACAATGCTCCATTTAGCCACTCTGGACATCACCTTGAACTCAGCTGCCTTTCAGCCATGTAATGTTTACAAGTAAACAGATGCTCCCATCCCACCTGCAGATCCCAGGAATTTTAGATCCATTTCCTATGTCTGTGGCATACTGTGTGGTGGTCCTCATGGTGTATTCTCAAGGAAACAGGGGTGGTGTCTTGATCCAATCACTCTCCTGCTTGGAGTAATGCAGAGCTTTTGGATCTAATCAGTGTGTGAGGTGAAGAATCAGTGTAATCAGAGCTGTAAGTGACCGTAGAAACTGGGACATACATTTGCATTTCTCAGTCCCTGTGTGCTCAGGGGTATGAGCAAGACATCCTGCAATGCAGAGCCAAGATCAAGGAATGCCAGCAGGCATACCAGAAGGCAAAGGAGGCAAACAGCTGTTCTGGTGCTGCACCTAAAACGTGCCAGTTTTTATAAAGAACTGGACAGAATCCTGGGTAGGGACCCTGTAACCAAACCCTGGGACACTGTGGATAGTTCTCAGAGAGAAAAAAGCCAGAAATACTTGTCCCAGAAACACAGACACATGTTAATGAACAGATTGAAGAGGGCCAGGAGATACGGGTCAATCCGGTGACAACCTGTGCACCACGCAGCGAGGAATTGTTCTCAAGTCCCAATGTTGGAGAGGACACTGAGCAATGCTACATGGAAGAGACACAGGATGTTAAGGCAATGGAAGGGATGCAGGCTACATTGCTGTGCAGGTGGTGGGGCTGGTGGCTGAGCGGGCGGCAGCCATGCAGGTTGGTAAGTTGCTCTATGCAGTTGGGGCTGGGGAGGTGGGGGACAGTACTACAGGACAACCAGAGGCTGTATTTCTGAGAGCTGGCTAGCAGTCCCTGGATCTGTGTTGGGGCCAAGCACAGCAGCGATGTACATATCTATAGCAACAGAATCTTTCTAGGAAATGGTGTCAATTATTAGCCTGATGTATTTATTAATTTTGTCACAGAGATTCTATGGCAGGGCTGCCATTTCCCCACTCCTTAATCTGTGCTGCTGGAATGAAGGCTGCATAAGGACTGGAGAGCTTCCCACTCACCTACAAAAGCTGAGCACTGGTTTACTTGCTAACCTTCAGCAAGGATATGTCCACGATAGTGATTGCAGCCTATGGACAGGATTATCACATTTTGTTTCCTTTTACAATTGCTGCATAACCACAGTCTGTACTTTCTTGTGGAGTCATTATCAATCTTTTTTCCCACCTTTAAAATTCACCATGATCACAGTGTCTGCGGCGATCTGTGTTTGCCTCCAGGCTAATCCAAAAAAGTGGAACATTTTCTTCAGGGGCATGCATGTTAGTGAAATGTAACAATCTTTATAATGAAAAGTACAGTCACTCTATTGTGAATGATAATTTTTGCAGACCCAGCCTTGAGAAGTCAGCCATGTCCCCCAGCAGTCAGACTGTCAACTGAGGAAAAAAACAAAAGATACATGAGGATCTGGTGAAGGATTTGTTGTGTCACTCACTAAGTCAGAGAAAAAAGAGCAACACAGAGATCAGAGACAAGCTAGGGACAGGCAAGCTAGAAATGAGACCACTGAGCACATGCTACAGCTCATCCAGATTCAAAATGACATTCTGAGGAGTATAATCCAGATGAATAATAGTGACCAGAACCAAAGACTTCCCATGTACCACCTCTTTTCCCAACAACCATCCCTTTACACCCCCACATCACCATTCATAGCTGCAAATGTGCGATTCTTTATCCAGCAATTCTTCCTCTACACCCACACACTCACAGTTAGGTAATGGTTTCTTCCTTTTACACACAACTCCCTGTAAAAGCAACTGTGATGACTGGATGTTAACACAGCTATAAGGTTTTCAAAGAACCCTTGCCATCCCCTACCACAAGACGTGAATAAAAACAAATATCATGAACTTTGTTTTGTGTTAAACAACCCACACCAAACACTCTAGCCTTTGCTGAAGCCTATACTAATTCTTTGGTTTCTTGGGAATGCATCGCTTAGAGCAGCGGTGGGCAAATTCCGGCCTGCTGGCCAGATCCAGTCCACGTGGTTAATCCCTGGCACGCTGCCACCACTATGTTTAACTGCTCCTCTGCAGGTATCGAATGATCGCAGCTCTCATTGGCTGTGACTCACCACTCACGACCAATACGAACAGCGGGAAGTGGCACAGATCAGGACACTGCTTCCAGCCACTCACCTTGGCCATGAACAGTAATTCGCGGCTAACAAAAACTGCAATTGTCCCATACCTGTGGAGATGCAAGTAAACATAGCAGCAGCAGCCCACCAGGGACTAGCTGTGGTGGGCTGCCATTTTTTTATTGCTTACCCCTGGCTTAGAGGCTGGGAAACAACCCCAACGCAGAGAATTGTCAAAATGGTTCCCCAGAGCCTCCCTGATATTGATAGCCACTGCATGTCAAAAAAGATATACTGGCATTAGAAAAGGTTCAGAGAAGGGCAACTAAAATGATTAGGGGTTTGGAACAGGTCCCATATGAGGCGAGATTAAAGAGACTAGGACTTTTCAGCTCGGAAAAGAGGAGACTAAGGGGGGATATGATAGAGGTATATATAATCATGAGTGGTGTGGAGAAAGTGAATAAGGAAAAGTTATTTACTTGTTCCCATAATACAAGAACTAGGGGCCACCAAATGAAATTAATGGGCAGCAGGTTTAAAACAAATAAAAGGAAGTTCTTCTTCACACAGCGCACAGTCAACCTGTGGAACTCCTTGCCTGAGGAGGCTGTGAAGGCTAGGACTATAACAGGGTTTAAAAGAGAACTAGATAAATTCATGGAGGTTAAGTCCATTAATGGCTATTAGCCAGTATGGGTAAGGAATGGTGTCCCTAGCCTCTGTTTGTCAGAGGGTGGAGATGGATGGCAGGAAAGAGATCGCTTGATCATTTCCTGTTCAGTTCATTCCCTCTGGGGCACCTGGCATTGGCCACTGTCGGCAGATAGGATACTGGGCTGGATGGACCTTTGGTCTGACCCAGTATGGCCATTCTTATGTTCTTATGACTCATAGTTCCATCGATGGGAAAATGTTTCACTCGTATTCTCTCACAAATTATGTAAACAACAGGATTATACCACCTTGGGGACACAATCCTCCAAAAAGTCCAGCCTGCCATAGAGACACTTCCATCTTGCTTTTAACCTGCCAAAGGCACATTTAGCAACCATTCAGCAGCGGCTTAGCTTGTTGTTTAACCGCTCCTTACTGCTTATGTCAGGCATCCCAATGGGTTTCTGACAGGTCTTCTGCTCCGTCAATGACGATAAACTTTTGGCTGCATGCATGTGTATGCTCCCTTGTCTACTGCGTTAACCATGCACAATTAGTCAACACAACAGACTAAGAGAGCCTCCAGAGAGCCACAAATCAGATAAGGATTGAAAGCACCCGGCCAGGTTCATTGCCAGGCAAGGTACAGTAATAGTTGTCAGTGAACAAACTCGCTGCTGCGCCACTATACATATGTATGTTATGACAATGGACTAACTCAACCAATACTATGGATCCAGCATTGCTCCTCAGATCAGCCAAAGGCCACTCTTTGGAGTACATTATTATATATAGCAGTGGTCTCCGGCCTTTTTACACCCAAGTTCACTTTTTAAATGACAAGCCAAGATCTACTGTCCTGCCCCTTCCTTGAAGCCCCGCCTTCTCTGTTCTCCTCTCCATCACTTGCTATCCCCAAACCTTACACTGCTGCTTTTTTCCCCCAATTCTTCTGTAGGAAGAAGTTTTTCCAACATTTGGCCTGTCTAGACTTGACCAAATGTCAGAAAAAACCCTTCTTTTGGAAGCCCCCTTATTCCTCATGGAAAGAGGAATACAGGGGTGACCGAAAGATCATGTTTGCTCTTCCACTAAAAGAAGTGGAAGAACAAACACATCCCTGGATGCAGAAGAGTTTTTCTGGGGTATCTCCGGAATCCTGAAAAACTCCTGCGGTCTAGACATACCCTCACTGGGTTGAGACAGGATGTGTAGGCTCCGGGGTGGGAATGAGGGATTTGGGTGTGGGAAGGGGTGAGAGGTGCAAGCCCTGGGAGGAAATCTGGATGCAGGAGGAAGTGGATAAGGGAACGCTGGCTTGGGGAGGGAGTTCCAGGCCGGGCAGTGTTGGGGTCAGATGTAGGGTTAGAGTATTAAGTAAGCCACAGACTTCTGGATGTGAGGGTTCAGGAATTTGGGTTGCGGTATGTGAGGGGCTCAGGGCAGGGAGTTCCAGTGTATGATAGGCTGAGATCTAGGGTCTGGGGGAAAGGGGAGTGCAGGAGTGTCATGATGCTGTGGCCAGATGGGGGCTTGGCCCCAATTGGGGGTTTGTTGGCCAGGCTTCGTTTTCAAATAAAATACTATGTCAAACACAAAAAGTTTCTGCATTGTCTTTATTTCTGAGAAGGGCAGGGAACCTGTTTGGACAGGGTGCCAGTGGGGACAGGTTTCTGCGGCTGGGGACAGGAGAGGGGACAGGGTGCCAGTGGGGACGGGTTTCTAAGGCTGGGGAGTGGGGAGAGGGAACAGGGGGCTGGGGAGAGGGGGGAGGGGACAGGGGAGAGTGGGGGCAGAGAGTCCCCTGCTATCGCCTCCTCCCAGGATTCTCCCCCCCACCCACCCGCCGAGGGAAGTCAGCGCATGCCTCCCGCAGCGCAGCCAAAGCCCCGCGGGCGCCTGCCCCGGGGCCAAACCCCCTCTCCCGCAGCGGGGCCAACCCGCAGCAGGGCCAAACTCCCGCGGGTGCCTGCCCTGGGGCCAACCCCCCTCTCCCACAGCGGGGCCAAACCCCCTCTCCTGCGGCGGGGCCAAACCCCCGCGCCTGTGGCGCGGTGCGGCATGGCCAACCTGCAGTGCGGCCAACCCCCGCGGGTGCCTGCCCCGGGCCAAACCCTGGGCCAAACCCCGGGGCCAACCCCCACTCCCGCGGCGCAGGGAAACCCCTGCACTCGACTCACCCCTCCGGCGCCAGCAGCGCAGGGAAGCCGCCGCACTCCTCCTCCAGGGCTGACGCCCCCTCCCCCAGCACGCAACAGAGCTGTGGGAAGGGAGCAGCCCGCGCACTTCTGGAACCCCCGGAAGTGACGCGGGCTTCAGACAGGACTTCCGTCCACCCCGTGGGAAGCCGGCACTACACTAGAGGTAGGTAGTGGGGCTTCTCGGGGGCAGGGGGAAAATGGAGGGTGGGGGTGCCCAAATGCCTTGCGATTGACTGGTCGAGGCCTCGTGATCGACCAGTCGATCACGATGGACGGGTTGGTGACCACGGATGTATAGGTACAAACAAGTTACACATCACTCCTGATGTATCAGGTTGCTACCCTCTGTTGCCTCGTTAGCACCCTTTACCTTGCACAAGGTGGGTTCAATTACTATCTATCATCCGGTTAATTTAGACCCTGTCCTGAACCTATGTTGGTATGCTCTTGTTATCTGTGGGGTGTGTGTTGGCACCAACATATTTCTTAACAAGGTGTTCTGTTATGACCTCTCTGGAATGTGTTTATAGCCTATGCTTAGTACCTCTTAGCTATGAATGTTTCTGTAATATCAGCCCTGTTCTTGCGAACTTCTGTGAGCAGGGCCTGCCTCTTGTGTACAGCTTAACTCTGCTTTGTATTAGCAACATCTTGACCATTGCTGTCTAGGCCTCAGGCCTCATATCTGACCTTTGAAACATGGGCTGATGTTTCAGGCCCTCATCTTACTACACTGCTGTCCAGGTGCCTCATATAAGGCTTCATGAGCCAGCGCTGCAAGAGATAAGCCACATCACCTCGGATCACTATGGGCATTTCTACATCACCCATTGTAATTTTATGGTTTGGAAAGAAAGTACCGCATGCAGCCTCCTGTACAGGTCACTGTTCTAAGATGCCCTATATTTATACCTGTGAAATGCCCACAGTGATCCACAAGCACCTGAAGCACCATGGAGAATACCCCTTATGATTGATGTACTCTGGAGCAAGTTGGGGTGGTGCTATAATGGGAATTTGTGTCCCATCTATTGTCCTGCCACAGTTAGGTCAGCCCTTTTCAGCAAAGCCAGCCACTATGTCATCCACATTTCCCAGAGTCACAGTGCTATCCATCAAAATGCAGTTTATTGCTTTGCACACTTGCAGAAGTGCTGCTCCCATGGTAGACTTCCCCACTTCAAACCGATTCGCAACTAAATGGTAGCAATCTAGAGTAGCCAGCTTCCACAAAGCAATGGCAACACGCTTCTCTACTGAGGAAGCAGCTCTCATTCGTGTGTCCTGGTGATGCAGTTCAGGAGCCAGCTCAACAAACAGTTCCAGGAAGGTTGTTTTATGCATCTGAAAGTTCTGTAGCCACTGCTCTTCATCCCACCCCTTCATGACAACATGGCCCCACCACTCAGCTGGTTTCCCTAGCCCAAAAGTGACAATCCAGTGTGCATACCAGGTCTGTCATAGCCTAATGCAATAACAATTCATTGTCCTCTGACTCTGGTGAGGCATCATCCTCCGCTAGTAGGTCCATACGTAGGTATGCTACAATGTGTGGTGTCTTCTGCACACTGCTCATGACAAGGGCCAGAAGTCTGGGATCCATGTTTTCTTGCCGCAGATGCTCGAGTTGGCGCAAAAGTAAGCAGGAAGCCCTGGGATGTCTGGGAAGAAAAGAGGTGGCTGATGGGATGTTTTACATAGCACTATGTTGTGCATTCCCACAGGGTTTAGTGCGTGAAGGTGGCATAAGGAATTGTGGGATGCATACATCCTGTCAGTGAGGGAGCTACAGATGTGGCCATGAGTTGTTGACAGCAGGTACCAGAAAAACTAGTTAGGCAAGTTCTCAATTTTGGCAACTTTTACATGTCACCAAAACCTGCAAGTGCAGATATAGCCTAAGAGAAAAATCTATACCAGCTAGCACCTGTAGCAAGCTTTTATATGCCTTTGTAGGTCAGCTAGAAGAGGGAGGTAATTAACTGCATGCAGGAGAGCACAGCCATGAAAATACACACCATTTTTATGTTGACAAAATAATTTTAAAATATTTTCATAGATCTACAGACAAAATGTTAGAGGGGCATCCTACATATGAAAAAGGTGAGAATAATGTTTATCATACAAAGCAAGTTTGAATTTAAGGTTTTTTTTAAGTGTCTCTGAACATAGCTGATTTTTGTCCAATTAAAAATAATAAATGTGTTAATACAATTCCAAATCTCAGTCTTCTAATCCATTCAGAAATTATTTCACTTTTTATTTTATTTTTATTTCATTTTAAATCCCTGGAGCAGCCTTTAGGCATCTGCTTAACATCAAAGGGTTTACTTTGTAACAGAATATCCCACATCAAAAGCTAAGTCATTGGTAATGTATTGCAAGCCTGTACCTCAGAACCATTTTTAAACAGCTAAGTGTCCTTCATGAGTTCATACCACAGTTAACAGGGTTTGTACATCTCTGTTGCAGACTTTACAAGAGTGCCAAGTGTTAACTACAACTCAGGACGAAATCTTAGGAGTGGACAGCTTGGGTTCCTCATGCACTTTGAGTACTGTGGTGGTCATTTCCAAAGCTTGTAATCATTCACCCAACGTGAGCTTGGTGATGGAGGGACATGGCACCCTTGGGACATAGGACGGATAAGGGGGGCCCAGAAGGTAGGGTAGTTGGGAGACTCCTCCAGTGGTGCAGTGGCTAAGGCCCCTCCCTTCAAAACCAGAGGTCAAGGGCTCCAACCCTGCCCCCTCCCCCCCAGGACAGAAGCTAGAAGATTTCAAAGTGGGACTGGAATTCTCTCATGGTATTACTCTGTGGTGGGAGTATTCTTTTCCTAAGTGCTTCTTTGCTGTTTTACAGTGGTGTGTTCTTGTGATTGTAATAAGTGGATGGCCTTGTCACTTATATTTTATTTCTTTTGATCTCTAACATTTGCTTATCAAAACCTCTGTAAGCATATGTATATATTAGCAAATACATTAATTAAACTGGCAGGCAAATAAAGGACCATTACTAATTCAATTACTTGGGTGTGTATCACCATAAACATAGCACATGCCAGCACTAGCAATATTAGTAACAAGGTGAGCTTTCCATGAGGTACCTTGGCAAAGTGCTTCAGCCCTGACCTGGAGGGACAATCTCCAGAGGTTACCAGAGCTGAGACTGCCAATAAAAGTGCTAGTTCTGGTGGCGTTTCAATGAGAGGTGAAGCCCCCTCCACTGTGATATCCCCAACAGGCTAGACTGCTTAAAGAAGCCAGTGTCTGAGCTCATTTCTCTCTGAAGGCTACAAACAGCAGTGATAAGTTAGCACACAGCCCTTTATAAGCAATGTTCAGTGATTCACAGAAGGTGCTCAACACCTTAAAACAAGGGTAGGGTACCTTTTTTTGGGTCAGGGGCTGCTAACCCACAGAAAAATCAGCTGGGGACCGCACAAAAAACACCTCATTGACATGGCCATCAACTGAGAAGCACAAAGACACTCCCCACATTCCCCTTGCATACTTGGGGCCCAGGCTAATTAATTTTGTGGGCTCCCTAGGCTCTGGAATTGGGTTCTCCAATGCTGGGGGAGGAGCTCTGAGCCTTGGGGCCAGATCTAGGCAAGCCAAGAGCTGGATCCGGCCCCTGGGCTGTAGATTCTTCACCCTGCCTTAAATGGCTCAGGGATGCCCAGTTCGTCAAAGGGGGCTGTAGGACTGGATCCTCTAATTTCCTCCCACTCCCCTCCTCTGTTTTGACCCTATATGGTTTCACAGTTCAGGGCAACTATATCTGTATTCTCCATCCATAGTTCCATGAGAGCAAACCCTCTCTGCTTCAGGCTCCAAGCCTCTCTTGGACAGAGACTTGCTGAAGCTCTTTCCCTCATGATAGGGTATTTTTTAGGCTTCATAGTTCCTTGGCTACACTAAAGAAGCCAGTGTATGAGCTCATTTCTCTCTCTGAAGGCTATGGATGCAGTGAGTGCCAGCAGTGATAAATTATCATACAGCCCTTTATAAGCAAGTACATTTATTCTTAATGTGAAAGCATTAGAGAAAACATATTAAAACAATACAAGAACCTGGAGGCATACTAATAAACTTACCAAAGATCTACCACACACAACAAACAACTCCAACAAGGACTCTGGTAGGAGTCAGTCCTTCAAACCCCCACAAAGGGTTATTCTGTGGTTACAAGCTCATAACAACCTCAAATTAAAACAGGCACACTCACTGGGCAGAACTGCATGTTTCTTTACTGTAGCTTTGGCCTTTGATCTCCAGCCTTCTGGAACAGGAAATAATAGATAATCGCCCTCTTCCTGAGGCATAGTTTCAAAAGACTGGGGGTTCTGCATAAGCAGAGGTGGAAAATTTACATTCACCTCCCCCTACATATTTCCCAGGCAAGTCACTACATATGCATTGTCATAAAAAAAAATCTTGACTGCCACACTGTTCAATATAGTCCTTTGATCATTCAGACCCATAATAGTGCATTAAATACAATGGACTCCAAAGATATGTAAACTTAATTCAGTAAGGTCTCCGGAAGGAAATTGCCATATCTGTCAAACAGTGTCCCAGAATTTAGTGAAAATATCTCTAAAGCCATGTCTGTTGCAGGAACCAATCCAGCATGTTCTTGTCTGTCTGAAGAAATTCTTGCATGAAAGCTAGAATTGAAAGATTTCTTGTACAAAAATTGTCTACTAATTGTGGCTACCTTTTCATCTCAACTTATATACTTGTTGAAAAACCCACTGACCAGCAGGACCCCACAGGGTCAGAGGTTACTCAGGTTCCCTGTGGAAGCTGACCCTGAAGTGGGACCTTCTGATCACTCTGAGTAAGCCACAAACTCTCACCCAAGTAAGGACCAACCTATAGAAGACACCCAAACAGAACTTGAAAAGGGATGGGGACTTTCTATGGGAACAAAGAGAGGACACAACATCCAGCCAGGCCTGGGATCAGGCAGTGGGTTTAGGACTACAAGGGGTCAATGAGCTGAAAGGCCCATAGGATCCATGATTCAAAATTCAGAATTAACTGGTATATTGAGTGGTTTCAGATCCCCAAATGAGAGACATTATCAGACAGCTTCTAGTTCCACAGAGGTTGCGTCAGAGCCTCCTACGCTTGCTCCATGGAACATGATGGATGGGGCACCTGGACAGAAAGAAAACCCTCCAGAGGACAGCTAATTACTTCTTCTGGCCAGGTACACCAGACCACTGCACGTCCTGTGCTGAATGCCAGCAGACTGGACCTAAGGGGATGCCCAAAGCTCCCCTCCTACTGTGGTGGGTATCCCATTTAAATGCATTGAGATGTATATGGGTGGACCATTGGAGAAGAATAAGTCTGAGAAACGTTCATCCTGGTGGTTGTTGATTATGCATCCTGGTACCCTGAGGCTGTCCCGCTATGCACGGCCACAATTCCAAACATTGCCAAACATTTGCTCAGGTAGGGATACCGAAAAAAAATTTCTGACCAAGTGTGACAGGGCGGACAGGCCCCGCACTGAAGGGCAGGGGGTAGCCCAGGCCCAGCTGGCTCAGAAGGCCTCGCACCTCCAGCCCTGCTGGGCATGCTCGCAGCAGAACCAGGGTATAAAAGCAAAGAGAGCCCTGCAGCAAAGGGGGCTGCAGGGGGAGGACTAGTCCAGGCTATGCCGGTGTTTCTGCAGCAGCTGGGACTTGAATCGCAGCCCGTGGCCGACCCTGGAGCAGAGCCAGCAGCTGCCAACCCCAGGGAGGCAGAAGCGCCCGCAGCCCCAAGGCCAGCCCCGGTAAGGACTGGTCCGGGAGGCCAGAGACTACAAGGTACCAGGGCGTGGTCGGAAGCAGCCCAGGGCTCAGCGTGTATCGGCCGGATTCCCCGCTGAGCGGGCAGGAGCCATAGTGCCTGCCTAAAGGGCCCTGGGCTGGGACCCGGTGGAGAGGGAGGGCCCGGGTCCCCCTACCACCCTTTTCCCTACCCTGGACAATCAACCCCTGATCCAGGAAAGGCTTCTCCGGGCGGCTAGGCCTCAGAAACCATATTTACCCTGCTAGAGGGGCATCAGCTTTGGGGGACTAGGCTACTAGCTGTATTTACCCGGATAGAGGGGCATTGACTTTGGGGGACTAGGCTACTAGCCGTATTTACCTGGATAGAGGGGCATTGACTTTGTGGCAAAGCCAAGGGGGAAACGAGCCCCTCGAGACCAAGGCACTAAAATGTCCTCCAAATTAATAGCAGAATTGAGTCATCTCATGAACAGTTGAAAACTCCAAACATCTGTATACTACCCCCAAACAGATGGGCTTGTTGAATGTTTCAATGGAACGTTAAAGTCTATGCTACCAAATTTGTAGAGAATGACCCTCAACATTGGGATTCACTACTACCTACCTTACTCTTCACCATTCAGGAGGTCTCCCAAGCCTCCACTGGCTACTCCCCTTTTGAACTCCTCTAGGGGAAACAACCTCAAGGCATCCTTGACCTTTTGAGGGAAGATTGGGGAGACACAAGAAACTCAGGCCCTGAAGATGTCATGGTATGTTACACTTACGAGAATGACTCCAGTCCCTGGGAGCTTTTGCTCAAGAGGCTCAACAGATCCACGAACAGCAATACAAAAGGGTGATTAAGATGGGCTGTGCAGTTTTGAGCCAGACAACAAGATGTTACTTTTGATACCTTCTTCAGAATCAAAGCTTCTGGCCAAGTGGCAAGGACCCTTCCAAGTGACCTGTCATGCAGGGCCTGTGGATTATGAAGGTAGACTGCCAGGCCAAAGAAAAGAGGTCCACACCTAACACGTAAGCCTACTAAAACCATGGAAGACAAAAGACACTGGCTGTGTCTAGACTGGCAAGTTTTTCTGCAAAAGCAGCCGCTTTTGCGCAAAAACTTGCCAGCTGTCTACACTGGCCGCTTGATTTTGCGCAAAAGCACTGATGTTCTAATGTAAGAAATCAGTGCTTCTTGCGCAAATACTTTGACGCTCCTGTTCGGGCAAAAGTCCTTTTGCACAAAAGCTTTTGTGCAAAAGGGCCAGTGTAGACAGCTGAGATTTGTTTTGTGCAAAAAAGCCCCGATGGGTAAAATGGCGATCGGGGCTTTCTTGCACAAAACCGCATCTAGATTGGCACGGACGCTTTTCCGCAAAAAGTGCTTTTGCGGAAAAGTGTCCGTGCCAATCTAGACACTCTTTTCCGCAAATGCTTTTAACGGAAAAACTTTTCCGTTAAAAGCATTTGCGGAAAATCATGCCACTCTAGACGTAGCACTGTGTTTATTGCAGCATCCCTCCCCCGACCCCTGAATCAGAGTTAGGCCCACTAGTGGGAGAACCTGCAGATCTAAAGCCAGCTGGGCAGTCCAGAAGAAGTTACTACTCCTCCCATTTATCACGTGCCCCCAAAATCACAGGTAGTGCTGGGCAGCCTGGCCTAGGCTAGGTCCACACTGGGCTGTGATTTCTTCCTGGAGGTCTAGGAGAAAATATAATAAGATACATGCACATACCAAATTCACTATTGATTACATGGAGAACTAAACAAGATTCTCCCCCCCCCCCCATTCATGGAATACAATGACTCAGATTACAGGGATAGTTTTAACTAGCTGAGTCTTGGAAACGCTCATGGGAGAGCACATCAGCCACTTTGTTAGTAGCTCCTGAAATGTGTTGTATTTCAAAATCAGTCTTGGAGAACTAAGCTCCACCTAAAGAGTTTCTTGTTAGTCTCTTTGACTATGTGAAGCCACTTCAGTGCAGTGTGGTCAGTCTTCAGGTGGAAATGCCATCCCCAAATATGTGGGCTTAGCTTCTCCAGAGCATATTCAATGGTGTAACATTCCTTCTCTGAGCCAGACCAGTGGCTTGCCCTCTTGAGAGAGCTTCTTGCTAAGAAACACAACAGGCTGAAGTTGTTGATCTGGCCCTGTCTGCATTAGAACTGTTCCCACACTAGACTCAGATGCATAATGATGAAGAAAGGGTTTGTCATAGTCTGGGGCTTTTACTACAGGGTCAGACATAAGGGCAGTCATAAGCTGCTTAAAAGCTCCCAGACATTCCCCAGTACACTTAACTGCATTTGGTTGCTTCTTCCTTGTCAGGTCTGCCAGTGTAGTGGCGATCTGACTGTAATGCAGTAAAAATCACCTGTAATACCAGAAACTGCCCTCCAAACCATTTGCAGCCTCTGCACATGTAGAATGTGCCTGTCCTATTTCCTGCAGCCAGGCAGGGAAGCTTTCCAAGCATGGAGCTCAGAGAGTTAGAAAGGAGGGGGACCTAAAGTGATCAGAGAGATGGCTGAAACTGGGTGGGAGGTGTTCCCATTTTCAGTGACAGCACAGGCAAGCTAAAAGTTTGGTCTTGCTGTCACTGGAGGAGATCCTGACCTGATTGCAAATGGGGTGAAAGTAGGAAAGCACAGGGGAGGGGGGAAGAGAGAGGTACTGTCTTATTACTACATAGCAGGGGCGAGGGGTGCAAATTGGGGAGAACGGGGGCAAAGTAGCAGGCGGAGAAGTGAACAGAACTGGATGGTCACCAGGGGAGTGTAACACATGAGAAAACGGGATCCCTGCTGGGCCAATTCCCCAACGGGAGGCAGGGGAGAAGCAGGAAGCGGATGAGGCTGCTGCCCTGTTAGCAGTTCACCGGGCAGGGGAGGATTTGGGAGCAAAGTAGGGAAATTGACCTGATCTGGCAGCGCCTGTAACTTACCCAGCTTTTCCCATGTGGCCAGTGGCAAGCAATGAAGCCCAATCCCTCTTCCCCTTCAGCCAGCAGCTTCAGCACGATCTGGGTCATAGATCCCCCCAAGTGCTTCCTTGTCTCCCTGATTAGAGAACTCGCTCACCCCCAGCGAGTACAGACCCTCAAGTAGGGTTATGAGGGGAGGGGGGAAGACCAGAGAGGAGGCTGGAACCAGTATAGCAGGTGGCAGCAGCAGCAACTACTGCTTTTGCTCCCCTACAGCCAGAGAGCAAGTGCCCTGCCCCCCCTTCCGCAGCTGATCAATTGCATGAAGAGCTGAAACCTCTGCATGGGCTCAGCAAAGGGCAGGCGTGCAGCTTACAGGGAACCTTTTAGGAGGGTATTATATTGGCTCAGCACAGAGAAGTAAAAAATAAAATAAAATAAAATAATCTGATCATGTCTAACTAAACAGTCCCTATTTTACTTACATATCTGTTGTTCCATGGTTTAGTAATCCTTCTCTAGGCATGGATGTCACTGGATATTCCATGCCTGTTTTCTTGGCTTAACTCATTTCTGCCCAGCTCTGCTCTGGTCACACAAAGATTGGAGCAGGAAGGTCCTATTTCCAATTTAAAAAACTACACTCTGTTTTCATTGGCTCTCCTGGCTTCCTCCCTACATTAATAGGAAGGGCTACTTTTCTATGGTGCTGCAGGCCCTGGTCTACCACTGTGGACAATTCACAGACATTTTTGTCAGGTGGTCAGGTAGGGCACATGATGCCCACGTGTTTCGTAATTCCAGCCTGTGTGGGAAGCTGGAGGCGAGCACATTCTTCCCCCACTGTGAATTTGCAGCTGGGGATGTGCAGATGCCACTGTGCACCATGGGAGACACAGCCTACCCCCTCATGCCGCGGCTTATGAAACCCTATACCAGTCACCTGAACCCCAGCAGGGACCAATTTAATGCCCGCCTGAACCTGGCCTGGATCCAGGTCGAGTGCGCCTTTAGCCACCTCAAGGCACATTTCTGGTGCTTGCTGACCTGCCTCGACGTGGGGAGCACAACAACCCCAAGGTGGTCGTGGCATGTTAAGTCCTCCACAACACTGTGGAGAAGAAGGGGGAGGCCTTCCTCCTGGGGTGGGGGGCAGACACCGGCCGCGAGGGATGAGCATTCAAGCAGCTGAGAATAGCTGCCATCCTCCAGGCCCATCAGGCCAGGGTGCGCATCCGGGAGGCCCTGAGTGAGAGGTTCTCTCAAGGACCTCAGTAACTCTCCCCAGGGCCTCCCCAACAGGGGCCTCTGGCTTACTGCCCTATCCCTTCTCCACCACAACCCCTCCGTTGGCCCCTTCCTTGACCTCTCAATAAAAACACCCGTTTGGTTTCCAACAAAATAAAGTCTACATTTATCTTTCATTCCAAACAAGTGGGCAGGGGAAGGGGGGGGCTCATCACCTGGAGGGGGAGGAGGGAGAGGAGTAGCGTCGGGGCCTGCTAGATGTGCCACCTCAGGTGCAGGGACCTCATTGGGGTTGTGTGAGTCCGGGGACCACTGGGGGGGGTGGACCGGAGGGGGGGTCAGGGATCATAGGTGGGGCAGGGGGAGGGGGCATGGGCATCACTTGGGAAGGGGGCATGGGCCTCACTTGGGGAGAGGGTATGGGCATCACTTGGGGAGGGAGCAGAGGCATCACATGGGGGGCAGGTAGAAGGGGAATGGGCATAGCAGGGGAGGCAGGAGGGTGGTAGGCAGGAGGAGTGACAGCAGGCAGTTGTACCATCACGTGTGACATGATGGCACACATGGTATCACACCGCTGCATGAGCTGGTCCCATGCATGGTTCCACCACTCAGCATTCTCGCAGACCTTCTGTGCCAGGGTCTGCTGCATGTCATGCAGGATGCTGATATGCTGGCGCATGAGGTCTTCCTGGACCCTGCTTCTCCTCTGCCGTGACTTGCAGCCGGGCAACAGCGGGGGGCTTGAGGCCAGAGTCCACAACAATGGGTGAGGAAGATGTTTCCTCACCCCCAGGATTTGGTGTGGGGTCCTGCCCCTGAGCTCAAGCTGAGCTTTCTGGCCCAGACATATCCCTGACAGAGCTCTTTCACCTTACTCTGGACCTGTTTCAAAGTCCAGGATGGGTGTCCATGTTCCACCAGGGACTCAGCCATGTGCTCAAATATTTCTGTATTTTGGCACTTGGAGCGGAGTTCCTGCAATGTCTCCTCGCCTCACAGCTCGAAGAGGGACAGGATCTCCGCTCCGGATAAGGAGGGTGTGCGCCTCTTGGTCCCCCTGGGTGGGTCCAGTGTCTTCACTGGAGCTGCTCCCTGCAAGGGCCAGGGGGATTGTGCGGGGCTTGAGGCTCTACCATGGCTGGCAAGGCCTGTGGCAGGGAGAGCCACACGGTGAGGTGCTGCTCTCAGGCCAGCTTCCTGCCACAAGGCTTGTCTGTCCAGGGTGCTTGCAGCTTTAAGAGGGGCCAGGAGACAGGAACTATAGTCTATGTCTAGACTGCAGGCTTCTTTCGGAAGAAGCTTTTCTGGAAGAGATCTTCTGAAAAAACTTCTTCCGAAAGAGAGCGTCCACACTGCCAAAGCGCATCGAAAAAGCGATCTGCTTTTCTGAAAGATAGCATCCACGCTGAATGGCCGCTCTGGCATTTAAGCTGTGATTACTATGGATGGAGTGGCCACCAGGGCACCTGTACTTTTTCCTCTGCTTTCGAAAGAACTCCCTCTTCCCTGTCCACACACGCATTTTTCTGAAAGAGCTCTTTCGGAAAAAGGCTTCTTCCTCATAGAAAGAGGATTATCAATGTTGGAAAACCCCCTGTGTTCTTTTGATTTTTTTTTTGAAAGAACGCAATTGCCGTGTGGACGTGACATTTTTTTGGGAAAATGGCTGTTTTTCAAAAAAAAACTCTGTAGTGTAGACATAGCCATAAAGTCCTGATTACTTTGGTTGGAGGGCACCTGTGTTATTTCTTGGAGGACATCTGTTATTTGCAGGGCACCTGTGTTATTTCTTGGAGGCCTCTTCTTTTGAAAAAAACCCTCCTCCCTGTCCACACACGCCTTTTTCCAAAGGAGTTCTTTTGGAAAAAGGCTTCTTCCTCATAGAAAGAGGATTACCAATGCTGGAAAAACCCCTCTGTTCTTTTGATTTACTTTCGGAAGAACGCGATTGCAGTGTGGACTGTTTTTCCAACAAAACTCTGTAGTACAGGCATATCCTAAGCTTCCACAGCCAACAAAGAACCAGGGAGTAACCTGCACTGAGGAACATGGAGATACTGAGGCTTTTGGACTGAGGCACCACTGTCTACAGTAGGAAGCAACCCAGGGTGGGTGAGTGAGTGGTACATCCCACCCACGTGAGCTCAACATATTTTGCTGGGATTCCCTGCTGAGCCAATGGTATTCTGCTTTGCCACTGCCCCATGGGCATGAAAGCAAATGTCTTCACCCTAGACCTTGGACTGTGAGGGTGAAAAAGCCTGGAGGCCACCCATAGGGGTAACCACTGTGTCCATGCAACTCCTAGCTACACCTGACTGGGACGGCGGGGTGTACATTGCAACAGCCTGTCAGAATTAAAAAAAATGGGCTATCTGAGAGAATTGAGGGAGGGAGATTCAAGCAGCAGAAGAGGGCTCTCATGATTGGCAGGTAGAAGAGAGATAGTCAAGCAACCTGACATCAAAAGGGAATTCTAGGACTAAGCTAGATGGATGATTTAAGGAAGTCAAGCAGCAAAGGAAGAGGCAGGCAAAAGGACAAACAGTTCAGGTCTGCTATGGCAAACCTCTGATTTCTGGTAATCCCTTCCCCAACAGTAGTTTCTTCAGCCTTCTGTCCATATTTTTGGCTGAGTCCTAGCATCAGCCCTTCCTCAATGGCAGCTGGTAGGGACAAGAAGGATGTAAGATGGAATACAAGGTAAATTCCAGGCCTACGCTTTGTCAACCAGAGTCTTTTCCAGCCTCACTACATTTCCTTTCCTGGATGGGGATTACATTTTCCCCTCATCAGGCACTGATGTAACTCCCATTTACAAGAGTTACAAGCACACATCAAAGGAAAAATAAATGCTTTAATCAGCAAGACATGTCTGAGCACACATCATCCAACCCAGAAAGTGCTAATGACCTTATTATAGCTCTAGCTAGGATCATCCCAGTTGTTTCACTATACACACCCTACACATACATCCAATGCCATGACGGCAGAAAGGGTACTGACCGGCTTTTGCAGTATCATAAGAGATCAGGCAAATCTCAGAGACCTCGAGGAAAAAAAAAGTTCAATGTTTCCCCACTAGATCAAGTAAAAAGTTTATCCTTGGTGTAACAAATGTCACTGATGCAGAGTGAGAATTTACTTTCTCCCCCTCCCCCCACCCCCTGCCAAAAAGAGAATAATAATCATTAGTGCTCTCTAAGTGGTTTTGCAGGGGGATAAGCATCATGATCTTCAGTTTACATATTTACAAAATGAAGTGCAGGAAAAGTGACTTGCCCAAGCCTGTGTCCTACAACATGTCAGTGGTAGAGCTGGGACTAGACCACTGGGACTTACAGGTTCACAAACCTGTGTATGAGCTATTGGTTCACACCGCAAATACTTAGTAACTCAAAATCAAAATACTGTAGTATATTGTAGTAGTCTGAACCCTAAACTGTTTATGAACATTATTGATTGATTATATCTTTAGTACAGCAATATTTTACTGTACTAAAGATATAATTCGCACTAAGTCTGGGAGACCTATTGTGAATTACTGACTGACACTTTGTGGGGAATGAAACAGTCACTGTATCACTTGTCCACTTCCTAATTTGCTCGTGAATGTTCCCTAGTACTCTATGGCAAGCCATCAAATGAGATCGGCACTACAAGTCCTTTTCCTCTAAAGTGATCTGTTCAATGCCACATGCTAATGTCTTCCCTAATACCATCCCACCACTTCTTCTTAGGTCAGCCTCTCTGGCTTTTTCTTTAGCCTTCATTTATTGAACTCTTACACACACAGTGGGGAGGAATGTGCCATAACCAAGCCCTTTGAGCATGTACTCCATCATTTTTTCATTTATGGGTGAGCATGTCTCTAACATACACATTCCTCATGTGATCTTTCTTGCTTACACCACTCGTTCATCTCAACATTCATACTTTTTCCTTTTTTGCTACCCAGCACTCAGTGCCATATTTAAAACTGGACAGACCACCATTTTACAGACTTGCCCTTTAAATATTACTGGTATCTTACTGTCACATACTACAACGCTTCTCTCAATTTGAGCCAGGCATTTATTATCTTAGTGATAATTTAATCCTCCATTTCCTCATTTTACTGAATTCTGTAGCACAGATGCATGAAACATTGCATTTTAGGTATTATCTGCTGTGATGGATGGGAGGGTTACCACGCTCTTCTAAACATCCCAGCATTCAGTAACTAAAAAGTGTAAAACCCAGAAGAGTGGGTAAACAGGAAGTATTGGCAGGGAGCCAGGAAAACCAATGGGAACAAAGTGTTGAGATTTGAATTCTAAGGGAATTTGCCTGCTGCAGTTCTTTTGTGGGAGTTCAAAAATCAAGAAGGCCTAGTAATAGGAGAGCTCTTCATGACTTCAACCTCTGCTATGAAACTGTTGCTAAAGGGTCACAGATTCATAGATTCCAAGGCCAGAAGGGACCATTGTGATCATCCAGTTTGACTCTCAGCATAACCCAGTCCATAGAGCTCCCCAAAATAATTCCTAGGGCACATCTTTTAGAAAAATATCCAATCTTGATTTTCAAATTGCCAGTCATGGAGGATTCACCATGACCTTGGTAAATTGTTTCAGTGGTTAATTACTCTTACTATTAAAATTCACATTTTATTTCCATTCTGAATTTGGTAGTTTCAACTTCCAGCCATTGGATTATGTTAGACCTTTCTCTGGCAGACTGAAGAGCCTATTATTAAATGTTTGTTCCCCCATGTAGGAACTTACAGACTGTAATCAAGACACCCCTTAATCTTCCTTTGTGAAACTAAATAGATTGAGCTCTGTAAGCATGCTTTTAAATTCTATAATTATTCTCATGGCTCTA
The DNA here is from genome assembly GCA_032595735.1 of Pelochelys cantorii. Lineage (NCBI taxonomy): Eukaryota > Metazoa > Chordata > Testudines > Trionychidae > Pelochelys > Pelochelys cantorii. The sequence continues at coordinate 5,914,552 of CM064339.1, read as the reverse complement.
CTCTAAACCTTTTCCAATTTATCACCATCATTCTTGAACTGCAGCAGTCACACTGGGGCCAAATACAGAGATAAATTAACCTCTCTACTCCTATTTGAGATTCCCTTATTTATGCATCCAATGAACTCTTCTGGTCACAGTGTTGCCCTGGGAGCTCATGTTCAGCTGATTATCCACCCTCACCCCCTGAGATGAATGGGGGGTGGGATATATGTTTCGGGATATTCCAGCCACTCAGTTAACTAAAGTCTTTCTCAGTAGTTAACTCTTGGGACCTAGTCCTAATTATCTTCCCTGTAAGGGTTAAAACCACAGACAATGGGTTCTACAGAGTCCCCAGGAATGCTAAGGAAGCAGGAAGTGAGTTGGCAGCAGGCCAGAAGAACCAATGGAAACAGAGTGTGAGCTTTTGAATTGAAATCAGAGGCCTTCCTGATGATGCTGTTGTGTAACCAGAGCAGCATTGGAAGGACATGAATTAAGCTACGGAGCCAGGAATAGAGTATCCAACAATATCCCTGGCTAGAGAAGGAGTAAATCTGGAAACAACAGCTACGTGAGTAAAACAGGAAATGTTTAGTAAGAGGCGGGAACAGCCTTGACATCCCCAAATCTTTTTCAGAATCTGCTTCCCAGAGCAGGATCCCCAGTTAGGTAAGTATGACCCACATTCTTTGTGCATACAGTTACAGTGTTATTAAAGCACATATTGTTTGCTTGTGCCCACCATACTAAACAATCCAGATTGTTCTATATCAGCAGGGCTGGCCTTACCATGAGGCGAACTGAGGTGGCTGCCTCAGGTGCCAGACTGTGGGGGGGGGGGGCGCGCCACTAGGACCCAGAGTGTAGAAAATTGTGTCTGCTGCTGGTGCATATGTATTCTCTCTGCTCTAGAGTAGAACAGGAAGAAGGGAGAATTGAGACCTTTCAAAGTTTTGGCCCAACCGAGGAGGCATGGGGGCGTCATTTGAGCTCCCCACCTCAGGTGCCAAAATATTGTGGACCGGCCCTGTGTATCAGTAACCTATTCTCTTTATTTAGCACTTCCTCGATTTCTGTATTTTCTACAAACTGGATCAGTGATGATTTTTATGTTTTCTTCTGGGTCCTTAATAAAAATGTTAAATAGCATAGAACCAAGAATGAATCCCTATAGTACCTGATTAGAAACACACCCATTCAGCAATGACTCCCCTTTCACAGTTATATTTTGAGGCCTATCAGTTAGCCTGTTTTTAATCTGTGTCATGTTACTCTGCTGGTGGGCTATTACCGCAACTTTGTACCTTTGCTGGGGGAGGGCAAAGCTTTTGGCTCAGCAGAACAGGGCAGTGGGGTACCCCAGAGAACAGGGAGGCTGGCTCTGTGGTATGATAAGCCCATTAGATAACAGTCTCAAGGGGATCTCTGTGACCCAACCCATCACAAGGGTATGATTGCATCATCTGTTTTCCCAAATACAGAACAGAAATAGTTATTAGCACTTTGCCTTTTCTGCATTATTATTGTTAATTCAACCATTTTCATCTAGCAATGGGCCACTACAATTGTTAGGATTATTTTTGTCCCAATATGATTTAATTTTTTTTATTATTCTTATCTCTGCTGGCCATAAATTTCTCTTTGTTCCAATTGCTTCCCTTATCAATTTCCTACAATTGCTAGCATCTGATTTATTTTCATGACTATCAACTTCCCTTTTCCATTTATGTTTTTTATTATTTTTATAGCTGCTTTTGCTTCCCCTCTAAACCCACTCATTTTTAAAAAACAGTTTATCATTCTTTTTCAGCTAGTAATTTGGAATTGTTAAGAACATGTTATTATTCTCATTTTTTCTGATTAAATTCTTCCTCCATCATGATTTGACTCATAAGCGTTATTTGTGGAATTGACCCTTTTAAGGCAACAGCATATTTATTACTGGTTAGAACTTTATTCTGTTTTTTCATTATAAATGTGATCAAGTTCCCTAAATCCCTCTCTATTCATCAAGTGTAGATTTGTGCATGCGTGTTGCCTAGCAAGGTATGCCAGTTTATCTTTGCCCTATTCCTTATCTTGTCATTTGCTCCAAAGTGAGTGTATTGTGCTACTGTTCAGACTTGATGGTGTTTTATACCCACTTTACACTGGTATAAATGACTAGACAAGATGCAGGACAAAGATGAGTTGGGTCAGCCTCCCTAGTCAACACTCCCACAATACACAGCATGTATACCAGAACACTATGATACAGCAGACCTACAGGCATTGCGGGGCGGGGGGGGGGACACAGTGCATGATGCAAATTCAGCATGCAGCTGTGTGGATGCAACCCCTGGGACATGTCGTGGTCCATATGGCAGGTGAACATCATCTGTGGAAATTGTTTTTCCAGTGGCACTATACTATACGGCTGCGTCTAGACTGGCATGATTTTGCACAAAAGCAGCCGCTTTTGCGCAAAAACTTGCCAGCTGTCTACACTGGCTGCTTGAATTTGCACAAGAGCACCGACGTTCTTATGTAAGAAATCGGTGCTTCTTGTGCAAATACTTTGACGCTCCCGTTCGGGCAAAAGTCCTTTTGCGCAAAAGCTTTTGCGCAAAAGGGCCAGTGTAGACAGCTCAGATTTGTTTTGCGCAAAAAAGCCCTGATCACAAAAATGGCTATCGGGGCTTTCTTGCACAAAACCGCGTCTAGATTGGCACAGACACTTTTGCGCAAAAGCGTCCGTGCCAATCTAGACGCGCTTTTGTGCAAATACTTTTAACGGAAAAACTTTTCCATTAAAAGTATTTGCACAAAACCATGTCAGTCTAGACGTAGCCTACATGTATACTATACTATGCATGCTGCAGATTTCAATAGAAGTTAGGCATCTAATTACCTTCGAGAATTTGGGCCCTAGTGACTGTGCTCAATTTAAGTTTACATCAAATTTAGCCGCCTATGGTTGGTTTTCTAAGTGATACATCCACACCACCAAGCCTGTTGCATTGCCTTTAGGGGCTGCTGAAGTCAATTTCTGTACTTCTGCTTTTCACCAGGAGTAATGCTATTCCTCACCTTGCATGGTTGAACTTACACTAGTGTAGACACAGCATTGCCAGAAATTCAATGCTATTGGCCGCCAGGAGGCCTCCTGCAGCTCCCTACTCTGGCCATTCTGGCCAGCACTTCTGTTTCTACTGCTCTCCTGTTGAGCTCAAAAAGCCCTGGGAACAGTAAAATGGCCTGTCCCATATGATCAGCATTGCAAGCCCATTGTGAGTGAGCAGCACACCGCGGGACATGTGGACAGGAGTTCCAACAACATTCCAATGGCCACTGCAATGACTGCAAGTACTTCTGCTCCTAGGGGCTCCAGTTACCAGGAGAGCAGAAGAACACCAGCCTGGAGTGTCTAGGAGATCTTGGATCTCATCAAGATGTGGGGAGATGAAGCCATTCTGCACGAGCTCCAAACCAGCAGGAGAAATGCTGAGATTTATGGCAGGATCACAAACTGCTATGGGGCAAAAAGATATTCCAGGGATGCTCAGCAGTGCCACGTAAAAATCAGGGAGCTGTTCCAGTCCTACCATAAGGCAAAGGAGGAAAGTAGATGCTTTGGGGCAGCACCTCACATGTGCCACTACTACAAGCAGATGGATGCCATTTTGGGAGGGGGCCCAGCCAGCCTGAAGGAGAGTGGGATGTCAGAGAGGCAGGAGGAAGAGGAGAAGACTACCCAGGCACCAGTCCCTGAGAGCTAGGAGCTCGTCATGATGCTGGAGCCAGTCCCTCCCCTCAAGGACGTCTTCCAGTCCCATGATGACCCTGAGGAAGGCACTTCCAGTGAGTTCACAAACTTCTTCCATCTACAATCAGGTTCAGGCAATGGGGTACGACATGCAGTGTGCTCTCTCTGCCTACACAGTGTGGGGGGTGCGGAATAGCGTGTTAATGTGTCTGCAGATGGAGCAGGAGTCTTGTTTGCACAGCTCCATGAAGCTCTCACGTAGGACATGGGGGAGGGAACTCATGGGGAGTCATACCCTCCAGGGCCTCAGGAGGCAGAAGGCGATCCCACCGAAGCCCCCTTACTCTCGTGTTCCTGAGCCCCCTACTCTCTTTGGGTTCTCAGTTCTGTCCTTTCTCTGTTGTTTTCCCCAAATTAAAACTCTTGTTCTTTGCACAACGGTGTCTTTATTGCTTGTACTGCAGGAGTGGGGTGAGGTCAGAAATTAAAGGTAAACTCAGGAAATGCAAGGGCACCTTGTGGAAAGCCATGGGGAAGAGTCTTGGAACTGCCCTTGCATAAAACTGTCCTTCAAGGCATCTCTGATTAGCGCTGCCCCTTGCTGTGCTCTCCTTATGGCACTGGTATCCAGCTGCTCAAAGTCTCTGGCTAGGTGCTCTGCCTCAGCCTCCCACCAGAAAAGTCTTCCCCTTGTTCTTGCACAGATTATACAGCACACAACATACCGAAACCACAAAGCAAATGTTGCATTTGCTGAGGTCCAGCTGAGTCAGGAGACTCCTAAACCCCCCCCTTAAATGTCCAAACACACATTCCACCCCATTCTGCACATGCTCAGCTGTTGTTGCTGGGGTGTAAACTGCTCATGTACAGCTTCATGAGTCAGGGGAGCAAGGGGTTAGCTGGGCACTTCCGCCTCTCCAATTGTGAGCTTCCTGTCCAGGAAGAAAGTTCCAATGTGCATCTTTCAGAACAGACAGGAGTTCCTAAAGATGTGCGTGTCATGCACCTTTCCTGACCATCCCACGTTGATGTTGGTGAAACAGCCCTTGTGATCTACCAGTGCCTGCAGCACCATGGACAAGTAACCCTTCTGGTTGATGTACTCTGAGGCCCAGTGGTTGGAGGCCAAGATGGGGATGTGTGCTGCATCTATGGCGCCACCGAAGTTAGGGAACCCCATTGTGGCAAAACTATCCACTATGTTGTCCATGTTCCCCAGAGTCACATCTCTCCATAGCAGAATGTTATTGATTGCCTTGGCTACTTGTATAACAGCAGCCCCCACTGTAGATTTCCCCACCCTGAACTGAATCCCCACTGATGATTAGCTGTTTGGTATAGCAACCTTCCATAGGGCAATTGCCATGCATGGGTCATGTGGGTACCTGGTGCCTAGGGTTGCCAGGCATCCAGTATTGGCCCAGACAGTACGGTATTTGTGGCCTCTGTCTGGTAAAAAAACCAGAAAATACCGGACATGTAAAATGTCTGGTATTTTCTGTTTTTCTCAGATGGAAGGCTGCTTGAGACATTCCCCCCACCCCTGCAGCATCTGGTGAGGGTGGGAGGGAGCGGTGAGCATGTGGTTTAAAGGCACAGTGCCTCTTTCTTTTGTGCTTTTTATTTTTGCTCAACAACTTTGGTCCCGTTTTTTTTTTTTTTTTGCTCAACCAATTTTTTCCCCGCCACGTTCGGTATTTTTTTCTAAAGTATCTGGCAACCCTACCAGTGCCTCAGGGCAGGGGCAAGCTGTTTGCAAAGTTCTGGGAACATGACCTTGTGCATGAGGAAGTTCTACAGTCACTGCTGGTCGTCCCATCTCTGCATCACAATGCTGTCCTACCTGTTTGAGCTTGTCTCACGGTATCAGAATTGGTGTTGCACGATGTCCAGAGGACTCACTAATGGATGTGCTAGTATCAGCACCGGGCCTTGCATGAGCAGTGCCTCCATGCCACACCGAGTTTCATCCTCATCCTCTTCCTGGAGAAGCGACATGCATACGCTCTCCAAGTACTGTGCTGTGAGGTGCACCACAACACACATGAGCTTTCCTGCACAGCAGGCTACATGCTTGCAGTGCTCTTGCCTCTGCACAGGCAACCAGGGCACCAAAAGGCATAAGCACACTGCCTCCCCTCTGTGTCATGCACAGGGGGAGGGACTAGACCAGCACCTTATGGGATGCTGCCGACATGAGCCCCTAACCACCTGCTGCAGAGTTTTGGACCCAGAGACCCCCTGGAAGCATAGCCCAGATTGCAAAGCAGTGCACAGTGCCTTTCTCTCAGAGTTGATGATAGGCTCCCTAATGGGGATGCGCTACTTTGTACTTTATTTGATTCTTCCCCACAGTGAAGGCATGGACCTTTGACTTCTCAAAATCAGGTGGTAAGAAATTGACCATACTACATTCAATTTTATCTTGCAGTGTAGAAGTGCCCTTAAAGTACAAAAACATGTTCTGGAAAGGATATAGCTTTGGGGGTGCTATTCATGAAGGTCATTTGTACAATAGTTAGGGTACGTCTACACTGCATGGCTATTTCGAAATAAGCTATTCCAGAATAGTTATTTCAAAATAGCTTATTTCGAAATATCACATCTACACTGCAGGGAAGCCTCAAAATTAGTCCGAGGCAGGCTCCCCTAATGTAGACGTGCTCTCTTGATTTAGAGCCCCAGGAAACACTGAGAGGAATAACTTTTTATTATAATTTTAAACAGAATAATTTTTCTGTTTACGCTAATACCTGAAAAGTAATGGCCCTGGTGAGAGGCTATTTTGAACTAGCAGCAGTGGAGCATCTACACATGCCTTATTTCAAGATAGCTATTTCAGAAGAGGCATTATTCCTCGTAGAATGAGGTTTACAGATTTAGGAATAAGCCGTCTGTTATTTCGAAATAACGGAATGGCTGTGTAGATGCACCCTGAGGTGGATCCCTCACTTATACTTGCTCACATGCTAGCCTGTCTGCATCATTCTGGCCACCGGGCCATCGCCAGCCCACTGGAGAGTACACCTGTCAAAAGCACAAATGGCATAGTTCAGTGTGGCTAGAATCGAGGTTATGTCATGTGTACATGATGTACAGGCTGGTAATCATCTGCAGAGGAATGTCCTGAGAGGATTCAGAGAGTGTCCCCACTCTGAGATGCATTCCATACCTATGGGAGCATGGCGGTTATGGTTATAGCTGCATCTGCATGATGAATTTTTCTGTTTACGCTAATACCTGAAAAGTAATGGCTGGGTGTGTTAATGCACATAGACCACCTGTACTGATAGGCTTGTGCACATTACAGAAGAGCTGACACAATAAGAATTAGTGATGACAGCAGTAGCAGTTTCATTATTCACTGGTGAATGGATGCCAGGGTACATCTGTACCATAGGGCTCTGCTTTTCAGAAGTGCTGAGTACCCTCAACTCCAGCTGAAATCAACAGCAACTGTGAATACACAGAATTTCTGAAAAACTGGACTGCCCAGCTCCTATTAAAGCAAGTGATTTCAGCTGGACTAGGATCAGTCCCTTAATGTCTCATCATTCTTAGGCATCAGTAAATCTCAGGCATGGTTCCGCAGTGTATAGTAAGTACAATGAAATGTACAGTGTATATAAAGGGAGAAGGTTTCTGTGTAACTTTGGAGTTGTGTTGTACCCTGCATCTATCTGCTCTGCATTTGAGTCTGATCAACTCAGCATAGCACTGTTGTGTGCCCAATAAAGATACTGACGTGACAAAGGCTGGAGTCAAACTAAGTTCTTGGGAAGCCGAGTAGAAATACATGAATCTCTGCCTCCACTAACGTAGCTGGAGTTGATGTAGCTTAGGCTGACTTACTGTGGTGTCTACTCTCCACTGGGTCAATGGGAGAAACTCTGGCATCGACTCACCTTATGCTTCTCCTTCCAGTACTGGAGTTGATGGGAGAGCAAGCTGAAGTCGACTGAGCAGGCAGTGTTGATCTCCTAGTAGTGCAGACAAGCTCTTGTCTTCTGAGTCTGCTAACCTATTTACTTATCCTAGCGAGCACAAACTTTCTGTTTGCAACCTGATGCTTTATTTATGTCCCTGGTTATGTCTTCCAAAAAGTCCCAAACAAAAAAACGGTGCCCAGGGTTACAGTACCTCTCCAGTTTCCCCAGCTGCTCCTCCATCATCATCATCATCATGGACTGCCCAGTGGGTAGGCCACACCTGAGCAGCTCTGCAACCCCATTCACCAGGCCAGAAATGATGGAGTGATGATCCCTGGAACAGAAGCCACCACTGCAGGATGATCTCAGTCTCCAGCTCCCTCTCCCTGCTCTCCCAGAACTTCCACTGCTCAAGGGGAATCTTAGGAATTTCATTTTCTCTTGTTTCATCCCCCCCAGCCTCTGCCACATCCCCAGAAGGGACAAAACTCAGCCAAAGGAATTACAAAAGTAAAAAGAATTTCATGTATTTTCACGATTGCCATAGAAATGCCATAGAGTTATTCATGGTATAATATTTGTAGGTAGTGCTTTTTTTGTTTAAAAAAAAAAAGGGTGCTGATACTCCAGGGGAAAAGTTGTTGAGCTCTGACTGGAGGTGCTGGTACTACATCTGGAGGTGCTAGTACTGCGTACCGGGCAGTACCATCACAAAAAAAGCACTGCTTGCAGGCATACATGGCACTTATCCATCAGGATACATGCTTCAGAATTTGCTAAAAGGTTCTCAGATAATTTCCACCACTCTTCATGAAGACATGCTCACAAAACCATGAGGAGGTAGAGCGATCTTGATTCAAAGTAGGGAAATGGAGACACCACATGGCTATAATTTGCCTAAGGTCACTGTGACAGAATGGTCTCCCCTTTGAAAGCCAGGGAGCAGCAGCTGGTATGTTCTGGAGCTGAGCACAGCCAGCAGGCAGGTGCTAAGAATCATCTGACCCATCTAGATAGCATGAAGTGATTGAGGCTGATTACTCCTAAATAGGGAATACAAAAGAGGGCCCCACCTCCATCAGGGAGCCTGAGACCAGGAGAGGGTTGGCAATACATTCTCCTGTGGAAGGCTGTAACAGGACAGACAAGCACTGTGGATTACCCCCAAGGCAGGGAAAGATCCAGGCCTCTAAGCTAGTGAAGAGAACCTCATAATCTCAGTGAAGAATGAGGCCGTGACTTTGTTATTGATCCACATTTCCTTTTTGTGACTTGACAAGGTTCTGAGGTAAAAAGCTACAAACTGAACAGGATAGGGCCAGTTGCTTGTCCTAGGCTGGTGATTGAGTCCACCAGGCCACAGTCACAAATTTGCAGCAGAATCAAGAACAGAAGCCAGATCTAGGTCTTGATCCCATACCTCTTACAATCAAAGTCTTTCCAATGGCCGCAGTGGATACTGGATTGGACCTCTCATGCTTTAGCCATTAGATTATCCTTACACTAGGTCATTGATACTTCCACAGTCTGTTTGCTGATCTATCACTGGTGCAGTATGTCGGTTCATGAACCCTTGACAAGGTTTGGAGCTGTGTTCAAAGCCAGTGTGAAGGGAGTGGAAATCACTTGTCTGGAATCCAACTCTAATTGAAAGGCCAGACAAATAAAAAGCATCCATGGTAAACTTCTTCCAGTTTTAACAATCTACCAGGTATTAATTAGTAACACAGCATATTTAAAAAAAAAATTAAGATCACGATTTTCTTATATCTACAACACTCCAAAAGAATTATGTTGTTAAAAAGACCCTTTTCTTTCTTACTGTAAGTCATTAACACCTATGTAAACTTTGTTTGAAATGTAACTATGCAAATGTTAAGCCTAGCTACCTGGTTTTGTTCCAGTATTCATTTATTAAAGCACCAGTCCTACAAATGCCTATGCATGGGAACTCTTCACATGCATAACTGTTTGCAGGATCAATATATAAGGGCATGTCTACACTACAAGTGTTATTTCAAAATAACTCCCATTATTTCAAAATAACAAGGTGCGTGTCCACACAGCAAACCCCTTATTCTGAAATAACGGGCTTGTTATTTTGAAATAATAACCCCTCATTCTACGAGGAATAATGCCTATTTTGAAAATGCTATTGCAATATAGGGTTAGTGTGGATGCTCAGCTGCTGTTATTTTGAAATAACTACTCCCTAAAGTCCTTCAAAATAATTACTCCCCAGTGCTTCTTGGGGCTCTAAACTGAGCTAGCGTGTCCACATTAAGAGAGCCTGCCTCAGAGTAATATTGAAGCTTCTCTGTAGTGTAGATGAGCTATTTCAAAATAGTTATTTGGGGAGTTATTATTTTGAAATAAGCAGGCAGTGTAGACATAGCCTAAGAGTATGGTTTCAGCTTTAAGCGACAAGGCTGTGCCAACACAGCCCTGTCACTAAACGTTAGCATGCGTGAATGCTGTTTGTTGGCACTTGTTGACAAAATACTTATACCCCCCAAAAGCAGGTTTTGTCGGCAGGCGAGCAGCATTTGCATGTGCACTTAACATGGCAAAATTCTGTTGTTCAGTGGGGGGAGGGGAGAAAAGAGGGGTAAGCATCTATGAATGACAAAAGTTGCATGAAGCAAGCACAAATGTAGATACAGCCTATGGGAGAGTAAATAGCAAGTAAGCAGCTTCTTAAAGTGACACCAATCAAAATAAAATCACAGATCTATTTCTTTTAACTTTGGATTGCTTATCTTTATCCTTAAGATCACTCCCACGTACCCACATGCCCCCATGACCCAAAATGCCAGCAATTCATCAGATATCTTGGCACCTACCAGTGAAGTCTGCTTTCCCCAGCCGCTCCACCCCTTCCCCTTGCAGCCTGCTCTCCCCTAGGGCTGGGAGAGAGTCCTGTCTCTCCCTGACACCAGCTGCTGCTTCTCCTCTGAATATAGGTGTTTACAGTTTTAGAGCAAACACTTTTATAATTACAGGACAAACACTTACCTATTGCCTTATAACATGGGGTATGGATTAAGGATGTTAAGTCACGTTAATTTACTAGTTGAGTAGTTGATAGGCACTTCTGCATTCCTCCTTTGAAATGTACAAGAGCCCCCAACAGGAACGAGGAACTGTGTGTGCAGCCTGGGACCAGTAGGAAGTCCTGCTGATTCCAGGCTGCATGTGGGCGTGCCAGCTTTGAAATGTACAAGAGTCCCCAGCGGGGGCTCTTGTGCATTTCAAAGCAACAGTGCAGCATGGAGCCCGGGGTCATCTGGGGACTTCCCAGCTGATCCCAGGCTCTGTGTGGCATTTCAGAGGAACCCGGGATTAGCTGGGGACTCTCTAGCTGATCCCGGGTTCTGCAGAAATGCCGTGCTGGAGCCCGGGATCAGCTGGGGAGTCCCCAGCTGATCCCAGGCTCCACACACGGCAGCGCCGCACAGTTGATCCTGGGCTCAGCTGTGTGGCACTGCCTCTTTGAACACCACCTCCCTTTGAAATGCTGAAGGGGCATTTCAAAGGGACAGCACTGCACAACTGATCCCAGGCTCAGCTGTGTGGCTCTGCCCCTTTGAAATACCCCATCTTCCCCCCCTTTGCTGCCTCTATCTGATAGAGGAAGCAAGAGGAGGGGATCGACGAGTCAACTAATCGACTGACTAACTGATAAGCATTGCTTATCGGATAGTTGACTAGTCCTTAACATCCTTAGTACGGATGCTATAGAATTAAGACCTAGACTGATTTCCAGCTATTCAGTTGTTAGTGTACAACTGAAGTCTATGGGTCTTGGCAGAAGCTGGCACGTAGACTGCAGAATCACAGCAACTTGGTTCGTTCCCTTACTTCCAATATCTGCTGCTCACAGGAAATGCCTTCTGCCTTATGGTTCCTCAATGCAGCATGGTCTAAGCACGCACATTAAAGGTCTGGTTCACTATTGCATTAATCTAAGGCCGGGTCTACACTCCCCTAGCTTGACTTAAGGTACGCAACTCCAGCTACATAAAATATGTAGCTGGCATTGGCTCACTTTAAACCAAGCTTGGTGCCATCCCTTCAGTGGGAGGCCGATGAGAGCAAATGTTCCAATTGACTTCCCTTACTCCTCACAAGAGCAGGAGTACCTGCCACCAGGGGGAAGAGAAACACCCTCTGAGTTTGATTTAGTGAGCCTTAACTAGACTCGCTAAATCGAACTCTGGAAGATCAGTCTATGTTAGAAGTTCAGTAACTCCATTGTTAAACTGGAATAACCCAATGGTGAATCAGGCCCTCAGTCTGCAGACATAGGCGAATACCTGTATAGATCTTAAGCCTTATCTCGCTCATATTGGTATAAGTCAGGAAAAATTCCATTCAAATCAATGGGGCTATGCTGGTATGGGATCAGACTCTGACCCCTGGGGTCTTTCTGTATATCAGAATGAAATGAGTGGCTGTCAGCCGGTGGTCAGGGCAGTGAGTGGTGTGTGTGTATATTATACACCTGAGACTTCAACTGCTAGGACTGGGGTCCCTTAGCAGCGGGCAACCTGGAGGAGGTTGACAGGTGCCCCAAGAAGTTTACAGGGAGAGTTTATTACACCTCAGGTTTTGACTGCTAGGATACACGATCCCTTCGCAGCGGGCAGCCTGGGGAGGCTGAGAGATGCCCCAACGGATCTGTCCCCGGAAGCAACATGATCCAATGCTCAAGCTCTCCCTATATCTGTCCCTTATGACCGGCTGGAGTTCTTTTTAAAATTGTGCTTGGTTCTGTTACAGCAACTGAAGGAGTCAGGTCACAGCTTAAACAGTTACTATTTTATTGTTACAGGGTAAACTTAGCTGTTAAATGCTACTACTGTGTTACAGATAACACAGCCACTACAAAGGACAGGACAGAAATTACACTAATAAATCACTTACAGGTACCATGAAACCCTTTTGGTTCTCTGAGCTCTTATTAAATGCATGCAAAATAGACACCTAGCAGGTATATATTCTCACCCCTGCGTTCCAGACTTGGCATGGCCAGCGTCTTTCTCTCAATCCTTCAGGAAGAAGTAGGGCAAGGTTGGGCGTCCCACAGACCTCGGGAGACAACCAATACCTGCCAGCAGGTGTAGATGATTGGAGCTCAAATGGGGTGGGCTACTAAACCCATCTTTATACCCCTTGGGTCACGTAGGCTTCTTCCTGGTCTCAAGTGGCCAATTAGGGAAAATGGCTTTGAATGCCAAGTTTCCCACGAAGGGTGCAAAGCATAATTCACACCTGGGAAAATGCAGACAATGGGCACTTCTAGTATATGATGGGCGAAGATTCCTCTCCTGGGACAGTGTAGGCATGTCAATTACTGGTACTAGCCATCAGGGCGATGGGAGGCCCCTGGGTCGTCAGCTAGCCCATTTACTGTCTGGTTTCTGTTTATGGTAGAGTCAGGGACAGGCAGCATACCTGCGTTCCCAGGGCATCAAAGGCTGACTGCCTTTCTCTTGCTCTCTGGGGGGGGAAAACAAGATGGGGTTCATGTCTGGCTACAGTGGCACAATGCACACTTTGCACAGATAGTATTAGTCTGCTGCCTTTTAGAGTATAGCTCACCACAGGACATGGTACTGGATGGCAGTCTTAAAGATTGGGTATAACTAGTGCCCGTTATTTAAGATTCTTGTAAGAAGACATTAAGCTCCTTTATGGAGCTAGACAGCTAAACAAATAAGGACTTCCAGCATACAGGCACATGTCAATACCTAAGAGGGCTTTCACAGCTCTTAGTTTATGTTTGTCTGGGAGAAAAACAGCAGAAAGACCAGACAATCATAGAATCATAGAACTGGAAGGGACCTTGAGAGGTCATCAAGTCCAGTCCACACATAGCAAAGCACCATCTAGACCAGAAATGGGGAACCTTTTTTGGGTCAGGGGACACTGACCCCAGAAAAATCAGTCAGGGGCCACACACAAGTGAGAAGCAAAAAGAAAAAAAAAGACCACAAAAAAGCACCCTGACGTGGCCCCCAATGGAGGACACACCCCACGTTCTCCTCACCACAGCCTAGGAGGGCCCACCTAGTAGATTTTGTGTGCTGCAGCCCCATGGTGAGGCACTGGGGAGGAGGGACTGGAGCACCTGTGCAAGCTCCCCAATGCTGGGTGAGGGAGGATGAGTCTCAGAGGCCGGATCCAGGCAAGCCAGGGGCATCTGGCCCCCAGCCTGAGGTTTCCCACTCATGATCTAGAGTTCTAGACCAGCGGTTCCCAACCTTTTCCAGATGGGGACCCATTTTGACAATTCAGGAAGACTTGGTGACCCAAGGCAATTCAAAAACAGGGGGAGAAAGGGGGGGCAGAGCCATCTGGGGAGACACTTGGCGACCTTTTTGAAATGTAATGGCGACCCATATTTGGGTCCTGACCCATAGGTTGGGAAACCCTGATCTAGACCATCCCTGACAGGTGTTTGTCTAACCTGCCCTTAAAAATCTCCAGTGATAGAGATTTCACAAACTCCTTAGACAATTTATTCCAGTGTTTAACCACCCTGACAGGAAGTTTTCCCTAATGACGAACCCAAACCTCCCTTGCTGCAATTTAAGCCCATTGCTTTTTGTCCTATTCTCAGAGGTTAAGTAGAATAATTTTTCTCCCTCCTCCTTGTAACAACCTTTTAGGTACTTGAAAGCTGTTATCATATTTTCTCTTTTCTAGACTAAACAAACCCAGTTCTTCCAAGCTTCCCTTGTAGGTCATGTTTTCTAGACCTTTCATCATTTTTGTTTCTCTTCTCTAGACCCTCTCCAATTTGTCTAAATTTTTCTTGAAATGTGGCACCCAGAACATGACACAGTACTCTAGCTGAGGCCTAATCAGTGCAGAGTAGAACAGAAAAATGACTTCTCGTGTCTTGCTCACAACACTCCTGTTAATGCATCCCATAATCATGTTTGCTTTTTTTGCAACAGTGTCACAGTGTCGATTCATATTTAGTTTGTGGTTCATTATGACCCTTAGATCCTTTTCCGAAGTACTCCTTCCTAGGCAGTCACTTCTCATTTTGAAGCTGAAAAAGACGACAGCAAAGGAGGAGTGATCACAGCCTGAGCAAGGACTAGAAGTGCAGCATTTTCGGGCAGAGTGCTGGCTAAAAAAAACAACAACCTTGAAATAGTCTCCTGCTCTTGGATTCCTGCTGTCTCGAGATAAACAGCCCTCTGTATGCTTTTGAAAGAAAATGGAAATGCCTCCATCATCAATTTCTCTTCCTAACAAAAACAACCTGCGGGCTCCCAGATTTTGGCTAACTGCTCAAGTAAAAAAGAGGCAACAGTAGCAAAGTAGAAAAGCCCATCAGCCTGCACTTCAAACACATTTTTGTCCTTCGAGTGGTGTCCCTGTGGGCGCCCCACTTCAAACTATTGATACATTCTGGTGCCACAAACCAGATTTTTACACCAGTGGTCGGTTGGACGGCACAAGCGTGAGAGCCATCTCAAGGCATTTGCACCTAACGTATTGTGCATGTGGCCCAACCCTCCTCAGTTCTACCATCCTTGGCTGCAGAAGGAATCCCACAGTAGTACTTCTCCTCACATCTGTGGAAGACAAAGGTTAGAATTCTAAGCTAGACCAGCAGACTTACCCAGCATTACCTGGGTCCTTCAGGGCAGGGGACTGGGGTTGGGGGGGGGGGGATGTGCAAGACTCAGGGCAGGGCTTTGGGGATGTGAGGGGAGTGCAAGAGGTGGGAGGAGAGTGAGGGTTGGGGGTAAGGAGGGGCTGAGGGCAGTGGGTCCCATCCAGCATGGGCTCTTCTCTCTCCCCAGATCACTTTTTCTCTGCCCCCAGTGGCCAGGAGCCTTTTTATCTGTTCTCAGCCCCCCAGCCACCAGGGGCCTTTTTTCTCCCCACCCTCCGCACCAGCCGCCAGGGGCCTTTTTATCCTCCCCTCCTTTGGTGCCGGAACCAAGGACCAGGAGGTGGGGAAAGGGTTTGGGGCAGGGGAACTACTTACTGGTGTGTTAGAAGGGAAGATGGCAGAGCTACAGCCCTACTGACCACTCCCTTGGTGTTGGGGCTGCCTCTACTGGACACTCTGTAGGATAGCTCTCCCCTGCACTCACTGCCCCCGGTGGCCACTCTCATATTGTGTCCTTCTGAACAACAGCCCCTCCCTTTTCAAGTTATGGAAAAAAAGCTCTTTTTCCCAGGGCTTCCAGTTGTCCTGGCACAACCAAACCCTGACCTTGCCTTAAGTTAGGAGACGAGGAAGCTGCATAGCAAGTTTAGTGTCCCTAGTTCATACCGTTTGGAGAGTTCTTGAACAAACAGACTTGCAGACAGACACAAAAACAGATGCACTCTAATATATATATATAGAGAGAGTTAGTTGTTAAAACCCCTTAGACAGTTATTACTCCGAACCTCATTTTTCTCCTCCAAAAAACCCCCACCCTTAAGGTTTTTCCCAGTTACTTCTCTCCCACAGCAATTAGAAAACTATAAATATGTCCCCCATAGGGTTGCCAGATACTTTCAGAAAAAATCCCGAACATGGCGGGGGAAAAATTGGTTGAGTTAAAAAAAAACAAAACAAAACAAAACAAAAAAAACCCACACCACACACAGAAAAGGACCCACCAGACACCGCGGGGGAAAAGTGTCCCCACCAGCCTTCCATCCAAGAAAAACAGAAAATACCGGACATTCTGCATATCCGGTATTTTTTTTTTACTGGACAGAAGACGCAATTACCGGACTGTCCGAGTGAAAACTGCACACCTGGCAACCCTAACCCCATGCAGGGAAGAGGTGGGGGGCTTCCCTTCCCTCCCCCTCTTGCAAGGGATTCCTCCCCTCCTGCCCCCCTGCTCCCCAAACCTTTCTCTCAGGTTCCACATGCCTCCTTAACAGTTAAGGAGGCATTGTGGCCAGTGTAGGGCTAGCTAGGGTTGCAATACACTGCTCCTTGCTGCAGCCAGCCTACTGCAGGGAAGCAGTTCTGGGGCTTGCTCAGATGTGGCCACCCCTTCCTCCTTAAACGCACCCCATGCAGGGAAGGGGTTGGGGGTGATTCTCTTTCTTCCCACTCCTGCAAGATATGCCCCCCCCCGACTTCCCTCCAGTCCTGCATGCCTCCTTAACTGGTAAGGCTCCAGTCTGCCAGAGGCTAGCCAGCCTATTCAGGGAAGGTGTGGGGGAGAGGGAGAGAAGCTGGCCCTCCTGTGGCTTCCCCTTCATTCCAAAAGGTGCCCCATGCAGGGAAGGGGCTCAGGGCCTTCCCTTCCCTCCCACTCTGGGAATGGATCCCCACCCTCTCCTCTCCTCTCCTCCCACACACCTGCTCACAGCAAAAGGAGTTTTGCTGGCAGCATCTGCAGCCGCCTGAGCCTGGGAAAGAGCTGCAGCCTCTTTTTCACTGCAGGGCTCCAGCACATGGAGCTTCTCCCTCCAGATCTCCTGTGCACGCCTCTCCCACGTGCAGGAGAGGAACCGGAAGTATCTGGCCGTACTGCAGGGGAGGCCGGGGGAAGTTTTTAAAGTGGCCCCAGGGACACCTCTGCAAACCCCTTCCCCCATCAGCCTTCAGTCCGAGAAAAACAGAAAATACTGGACATTTTGCATGTCCGGTATTTTCTGGGGGTCTTTTTAAACCAGACAGAAGACACAATTACTGGACTGTCCGGGCAAAAACCGGACACCTGGCAACCCTAGTCCCCCATATTGGACAGTCATTCCGATTCAGTGATAAACTTTTGACAGTGCCAGGATCTCCAGGCTTCAAGAAATACAACACTTGTCACGAACCAGTGCTCATCTTGTGTTCATTGCCGAGGGGAAGCACACATCTCCCAAAATAGTCACATTGCAGCAACCTGAAGGCAAGAGCCAAGACTGACAGGGAACTTCGCCTAAAAATGATTTTAATGGACAAGTCCTTTCAGCCACCTCAGCAGACACCTTTGGAGCATGCACATAAAGCTCCAACAGATGCTAAAGTCTCGACTTCCAAAACTGTTAGGAAGCGGGCTAGCACACTCCTGGCTTGGGACTCTCATAAAAAGAGAGTTTCCCCAGCAAAGTCTTTACCTGCAGTGCCGAGCTTGTCCTAGGGTCACACACCAATGTCCTAGCAGCTTAATGTATATAGGACCTACCATCCAGCAAGACTACACAGTGGCTTGGACATTACAGTCTGTTTTCAGATGCTTTGTGTGGGTAACTAGTAAAATGCCAGCAATATTCTCTTTACAGAAACTGCAGGCGTCATGAATTTACCTGGGGCAGTAACGTAGGGTGCCCATACGGCTGGTGTTCGGAGGTGGGGATGACGTCCTTTTACTGAAATCTCATTCTAATTGACCCTTCCATAAAGTCTCCTGCTAGAAGCCTGTGCATCTGCACACAACACTTTTCCTGTTGAATTGAGCGGGATTCACAGAGTCATAAACTAAGGGAAGCAAGAGATGGAAAAGGTCTATTACATCATTCAATCCAGCTCCCTTCCATTGTGGGAGACCAGGTGCCATTAGTGTAATTGAGAACAGAACTGGCCCAACAGGCTGTGTTTACACTGAGCTTTTACTTCAAAATTTCCCACCATTGCACTAGCATTGCAGTCCCACCCCCGGGAGTATGAGTACAGACAGGCCACAAGTGTGTCATCTAACAAGCTCAGAACAAGTCTAGGCAGCCTGGTAATAAAAGTACCATCCCCACCTGTACCATGCCCTGTCTATACTGACTATCTTACCATCTGTCACCACCAGTAGAGTTGCACAAGAGAGGAACTTGAAGCAAAAGCTCAATGGAAGAACAACCACAGAGCTTCCTGACTAAAACATCTACCTGTCTCTGTGTGAAAGTGCCTCTGGCTGCTTTGCAAATGAGCAGGCTATGTGAGTGAACCAATGAAAGAGGTGATTGTAATGCTGCTGGCTTACTCATCATGCCTCTAGGGAGCCGAGTGCAAAGAAAGCACATTTGCTTGCCACTAGGTGCTAAATTATATTGTATCTGTATAATATCAGGTAATTAAAAGGGAATAAGCCATTAACGCAGAAGAATTGCTTGAACCTGCAGGACAAATAGCACAGTCATTTTCCCCTTCATCAGCTAATTTGTACCTATGAAGCCACATGGTCTGGAGGAAGGAGCCTGTGCCTGGGACATATAGATGCTCTTCATTTTGAGCCTGGTTCTGACACTCTGTTGTGTGGCCTAGGGCCAGAGCAACTTAGGCAACAATTTTCAAACCTGGGTTCCTATAGTTAGGCTCCTAATTCTATATTTAGGCACTTAGGCGAAAGTGGTCCAATTTTCAGAAGTACACTCAGAACCCTGTAAAGTCAGTGGGAGTAAGCAGCTCTGAAAATTGGATCATTTTCCTACAGGTGCCTAACCTTAGGCTGCCAGGTTTAAAAGCTTTGCCATAATTGCTGCTTGCCTTCTCTTTCTATTAAAAGGGGATAAAACATGCACCCACCTTACATGTCATGCAGCTTTTTTTAGGGTTCATAGAATGCTTGAAGAATAAAACTGTAAACTCTAGGTATGATTGTGTTTTACAGTGCTATTAGCACCACAGCTATTCCTGACATACTGTGGTTTTTCTTTAGTGACCCATTTTTATGTTGTGTGAACTATTTTTATACAACGCCCACTCACAGGAGGAAGTTTGGGTGCAGGAGGGTGCTCAGGGCAGGTGGTTAGCATTGCCAGGTGTCTGGTATTGAACTGGACAGTTCAGTATTTTCACGTCCTGTCTGGTAAAAAAAAAAAATTCACAAACTACCGGACACATAAAATGTCCCGTACTTTCTGATTTTTTTCCTGGCCAGGAGGCGAAAATCCCAGGCTGTCTGGCTCAGTACGGAGGCAGCCTAGCAACCCTAGTGCTTACCAGGTTCCACAGGGGAGGCAAGATGGCGGGCAGCAGCCAGCAGCCTGTTAAGGCCAAAAAGCCTCACCACGTGTTTTTTAAAGGGGCCACGCTGTTTTTGTTTGGGGATTTTTTTTTTTTTATTTTTGCTTAACAACTTAAAAACTTATCAGAGACGGAACATCCACTGCTAAGGAAAATCACATTGCCCTGGTTGCAGAAAAAAGAAAGGAAAGACAATTATCATGCGGCAGTCACATCCCAACTCTGACTTCCAACACTCCATGCAATGTCCACCAACAAGCCTGTGGCTCCAGGATTGGACCCATACAAAATAAAATCTGTGAAAGAGATCATCCTCAACCTTGAAGGATTGCCAATGAATACAAAATTTTGTTTTGCCCAGCTTCGACAAGACTAAGGCCAAGATTTTCAAAAGCAATTAGTGATTCAGGGTACCCACTTGGACACACCTTAAAGGGGCCTGGTTCTCAGAGCACTTTCTGAAAATCAGGTCCAGGCATCTTAAATAGCGTTCCCAAAAATGAAGGCATAGGGAATCACCACTCACTTTTGAAAATGTTGACCAAAAGCAACAGGTCACCGTTAGGGTCTAGGAAGAAAACAAACCAAAAAAATGTGTTTGCTTCTGGAAGATTTTCCCACATTGAAAATACCTCTTGGACCTGTGCTTTTCAATTGAGTCTAATCTGTTCCTATTAAAAAAACAAAAAAACAAAAAAAACCAAAACAAAAATAAAGTCATTTGTTCAGCCCCTTCCAAGATTATCAAAGCTTTTTGCAAGACATTAACAAAACCTCAGAAGATCCATTATACAGATGAGGCCATAGAATGAGTTGAGCAGACCAGAAACAGAATCTGGCTCTCTTAAAAAATGTTGTTTCCTGAATAAATTTAGAAGGAATGGGATGGCGCCGCTACAGACAACACAGAACAAAACCCCAGCTCTAGCCCCTAGCTGACATGTCCAGTCCCCTTCAAAGGCATGTGACAGCAAGATGAATAGTGGTACACACTTCAATGGTGGCATGTCTAACATTCAGCTGTGCACTGCCACTGTAGGGTGCAGGAAGGCTCTGATCACGCCTGCCTTTTTTCTAGGCTGAGTACTGCAGAAACTTCCATTGAAATATACTGTTGAGAGTTATGGACAGCTGAGGAGGGGGTTAGAGCAGAGAATAATTTCCTTAACTTGTATCACACACACGCCCGCCACTGTGGCACTGGAAGGAGCATAGAGCTTCCCCAAGTAGGGATGTTAAATTGCAGGTAATCAGCTAATTGACTATTCGATTAGTCAATAAGGGGGAAACTGCAGAAACACAGCAGGGTTAGCTCCTGGCTATGGGAGCTAACCCCGCTGCAGCTTTGCCTTTTAAATGTATTAAGAGCTGCCAGGCTCTTAATACATTTAAAAGGCAGTTAGCTGGGGAACCAGGCACAAGCCAGGAATCAGCTGATTCGTGGCTGCTCCCAGTCCCTGCTGCACCTCTGCTTTTTAAAGAGCCTGGCAGCTCTTAATACATTTGAAAAGCAGAGGCCTGGTGTCTGGAACTGGGCACAGCCAGGAATCAGCTGATTCCTGGCTTGCCCCTGGTCTCCCAGCTATGCCTCTGCTTCTTTCCCCCTTCCCCCACAGTGCTGTGGGGTACCGGCTTTGAAGTGGGCTCCCCCCAGCACTGGCTCCTGCCTCTCTCTGACAGCAGCAGCAAGTGGGGAGGGGAGAGCGACTAGTCAAGTCACTACAGAGGTAGTCAACTAGTCGTCTGCTTATATCCCTATCAAGTGGCCACTGGAGCAGGCTGGGCCGTTCATTTCGGTTCTGACAGGTGGTTCTCGGGTTACTGCCTGCTGCTGATGCCAACATACCCATCTGCACAGGTCCCTCTGCCCGCTCGCCCCGGCGTAAGGGGAGACAGGCTGTACCACTGCTGTGCTGAGTGCACACCGTGCTCTGCGCTCGGACACCCCCCAGAACCCCGCAGCCAGGCGCCAGTCCCGCGGCGAGTCCCGCTGTGCTCTGCGCTCCCAGACCCCCCCGAAGGCGCTCGGGGTCCCTTTCTCTCTTCTGGCATCCACTGGACGGGGCAGGCTGGCTCCGACGCCAGTGGGGGCCGCAGGGCTGAGTGCACATGGCGCGGGGTGCGGCGGCGCTGCCAGGGCCGGGCCCGGGCGCACAGGGGCGGGGCCGGGCCGGGCCGGGCGATCTCGCAGGCGCCAGCGACTCCCTCGCGCAGAAGCCCTGGCTCAGCAGCGCCCCGGGCAGGTGCCTACGCGGAGCCGTGCGCAGTGGTCGGGGCGGGGGCTTTGCACTCGCTCCCGCTCTGTGGCCTGGATAAATAAGGGGCAGTGGCCGCTTCTGAGCAACTTCTCCGCTCGGCATCTGTGTAAAGCCCAGCGCCCATGGACCCCCAGGACTGCACCTGTGCCATTGGTAAGTGACCCCGCTCCGCTGCCCTCTGTCCGCCCGTGCCGCGCACAGCTCCCCAGCCCGCCTCTCGCTTGGCGCTGGAGGGATTGTCCGCATCGGCTGGGCGAGCCTAGGTGGCTTTTTCTCTGTCCCCGGGACGCGTTCGCTTTGCTAAAGTCCCTGCCGCAGCCTGTCTGGTCTCCGCTGGGCTGTTCCCAGCGCCCGGACTCTCAGCTGGAGGAGCATCTCGGGGGAAGTGTCTAGTTATTCTCTGGAGGGCCCCAAACTAAGGTTATACTAGCACATACTCCCCTTCCTTTAGCTGGAGAGCAAAAGTGAAGCAGTCTGCACTTAAAAAACCTCCGGCTTGTATGTTCACTTTCTGGTACTATTTCTGCCATCAGTTACTTATCAGGAACAGATTCTTCCTGGAGACCTGTTGCTAAACTTCCCTTCCTTAGACAAATAAATAAATAGCACAAGCTGTTTGAGTTCTCTTAGATGCTGGGGCTGATTGGCAAGCTTCCAAGGCAGTGTAATCTTTACTCCTTCCTTGGGACTACCTAGGGTTAGTATGGTTAGGGCCCTGGAATATAACTGCTGAGACCTGTCTGGCTTTTGCCCAATGTGTTTTCATGAGGTGGGGTTTTTTTTGTCTCTCACGTTTGTTCATTTTAGGTGGCACCTGCACCTGTGGTAACAACTGCAAATGCACAAACTGTAAATGCACATCATGCCAAAAAAGTGAGTAGCTCAACAGATTTCAGTAGCCAATCAAGTGTGTAGTATTTTAGAACCCTTTTACGGTCTGTATCTATGAAATGTGCAGTTCTTTTCTAACCGACCTTGTTGCTTAATACACAAAACCAAATGATGCCCTGGAATAATTTCATTGTTTTCTTTTCCAGGCATGAATCTGGCCCTTCCCAAATATCTTTTCCCAACTACAATCAAACAAATTCCTCCCTTAATTGTTATAGACCATAAAGTGCTGCCAGACCACCAGTTTATTCTTTCAGCTCTTACTGCCATCTGGGCTCCTGTGTGATCTCTTCAGCTGCTGGAGAGCAGAGCTGTCCTGAAGCGAAATTTGACATGTCATGTCTGCCTCCCTTTATAGTAGGGATGTGAAATCCCGTTAAATTGATTAACTGGTTAAGTGTGATGCCTAACCAATTAAAGGGGTGATAGTTGCAGGAGGAATGCTGCAGCCCAAGTGGACTGGAGTGTTCCCCCTGCCGCAGCAGGAGCTACTCCAGCACAGCTGGAACAATCCCTGCCTGTGACATGGTCGGGCCTGCTGCAGACAAGGGCTGCTCTGGACCGCCCCTACCTGTGGTGGGCAGGGAGCTGCTCCAGCCCCCACCAGTTAATCAGTTAACCTTTCACATCCCTACTTCATGGCCATTTCTGTGCTCCATGCAAGTCCTAGTAATTCCTTTCCCCTCCTTCACAGTGAAGTGCAGGAAGGGGCACTGATAAACAGATCAAAATATTAGACCGCCTCTGCTGCCTACAAAATGGGAGACAGTCGGAGAGAAGATGTGGTGGGGTGTTTTTAAAATGGGGATCTGAAATAGGAAGGTGGGGAATGACTAGACTAAACCCAAGGCAGTGAGAAAAGAATAGAGAAGGGTTAAGGCATATATGAGAAGAGTAACAGGAGGCAGAAGTAGCAGTGTGTTGGTTTTGTTTTGTTTTTTTTTTTTTGTTTTTCTCCCTCCCCCCCATATTGCTTCATGTAATTTCCCCCAGTGACTGCAACAGTTAAGGGTTCCCTTGAAATCAGTGGGAGTGTGGCTTGAATAAGAACTGTGGGATTGGAACCTCTACACTTTATAATTTGATTAGGTTATAATTTACTCTCAAGGCAAAACATCCAGGCTAGGTCTACACTACAGAGTTTTTGTGCAAAAACTTGTGGAGTGTCCAACTCAAGTGCATTTTTGCACAAGTAAAATGACAGAACAGAGGGTTTTTTCCGGTGTAGGTATTCCTCCTCCTAGAAGGAATAACTCCTTTTTGTGCAAGAGCTCTTGTGCAAAAAGGTGTGTGGACAGGGAACAGGGATTTTTTGCGCAAAAAGAGGCAATCGAAAAAAGCACAAGGTGGCCATTCTGTAAATAACAATCAGAGCTTTCTTGCGAGAGAGCACCCATGCAGTCTGGACTTTTCCGATGCACTTTCGCAGTTTGGATGTGCTCGTGCACAAGAAGCTTTTACAGAAGATCTCTTCTGCAAAAAGCTTCCTGTGCAAGAAGCCTGTAGTGTAGACATAGCCTTAGAGGGGATCTTACATAGCATCTACAGCCAAGGCTTATTTGGTCTCTCTCAGCCTGCCATGTGGCATTCCATGTTAGGGTCCCTGTTTGTCTTGTACCTTGTGAGGAGGTTTGGGGTGCGATCACCCCCTGACATCCTGCAGGGGGGTCAGCGGACCCTGACGCCCGCCTCTTGGTTGCTGGTCGTCGGGCCAAGCCTGGTCCCGACATGGTCGGGTGCAATCATCCTGCCTGACAGGCCTGGGGGATCTGTGAACCCTGAGTTTTTCTCCCTTTGGTTGGGGCCTCTCTGCCCCTTGGTATTTGCGAGCCTAACTTTCACTGAGCCGTACCAATGCCGGCTCCTGTGAGGTTGTGTGGGGAGGGGGACCCAGGCCCACCCTCCCCTCCGGGTCCCAGCCCGGGGCCCTAAGTGCAGGGGTCTGCTAGTCCCCTGCACAGCAGACATGGGATGATTCCCTCAACACGTCTGCCCACGGGCATCAAAAGGGCTGCGCCCCGGGCTGCTTCCTCCCCCCTACAGGCCTCGAGGCCCCACCCGACCAATCTTTGGGTCCTACCATGACTCAGGAGTTTGCCTCAGTAGACGTCTTCCGCCGGGCTCTGGTTGCGACTCCGGGAACGGGCGATGTCTGCGGGTGTCTTGGGCTTCCGGGGTTTGGTGTCTGCACGCCAGCCACCCTTGAGGGTGGCGCCGACTCGACCCCGACCCAGGGCGTCCCAGGGGCTGGCCTCAGTGGCTGCACCCCTCCTCGCTGCTGGCAGGCACTTTTAAACCAGCCCACTGGTTGTGACGTGCCAGCATAGCCCTGCCCTGCCTGGGACGTGGCTGGCTCCCCGGCCTCCCCTCACCCGTCACTCAATGCATCCGCCTCCTTTGGCTGCACGCTGGAGATGGAGCCGCCCGCCGCAGGTTGGCGTAGCTGCGGGGGGAAGGCTCTGGTGCCGCTGCCCGCTCCCCATACCGCCGGTGCAGCTAGGCACCGCCGCCAGGGTTGCGGCTTCTCGCCGCCTTGCTCCCGGGTCCTGAGTGCAGGCCGCCGGCGGCCCATCACAGACCTATTCTAACTCTGTTTGTTTTTATTCCTGGTTAGGCTGCTGTTCCTGTTGCCCACCTGGCTGCGTCAAGTGTGCCCAAGGATGTATCTGTAAAGGACAACCTTCAACCAAATGCAGCTGCTGCAAATAACATATGCAACTTCCCTTCCTGACAGTACTATATATATCTGACATGAAAATTACATTATTGTGCTCTTGTATATTTGTCCAAATATGGCTAGTATTTGTGATGTGAGCAAAGCTGCCTAAAGCAATAAAATTGCATGTATATACATGCGTAGAAAAAGCTCTCGCTGGTCACTTGATTCTTGGACAGCACATGGCTCTGCCTGCTTGTGCTCCTTACCACCATACACACAAGGTCCCCTACAAAATAGCATACAAACTGCAGAATAGCTTGTACAGTACATACAGCACAATGTTGTGAACGTCCCAGCTCTTTCAAAACAAATAACTGCTTCCCTCTGTACTAGCAAGACACTTGATTTCTGATAGGTATTAAAACCTACCATTCAAGGTGGGGTATTTTCCTTCTTTAAATGTTTTTTCCAGGGTTGTTAAGATCACATCCTGTAGCCCTTTCTCTGGCAAAACTTCCCCCAGGGCCAAAGGCAATGTCCTACTTAAGTGCTCACTGCAACTCCATGCTAACTCCTGAGGCTAAGGGTTTACTTGAGTAAAAGCCCAATGGAAGCAGTGCACAAAGAATGCCTGCGTCAGTACGTGCCCTGTCAGCACTTGGGTGCTGTTACTGTGAGACTCACTGAACTATCTTTTTTCCCTTTTTAATAAGAGCCAGCTCCTTGCTTTACTTTCCATGAAGATGATTTCCAATAGGCTGTCACCATACTAGTTCAGACAATCTGGAAACTGCTAAGTCTCCTCCACTGCTTGCCTCAGTGGAGAGCTGAAAGCAGTGGAAGGATGAGGACCAATGCAAAACAATAATTGTGATAAAGTCAGACTATGCTCAGAGTACAATATGTACCTGGCAGGGGCTAGTGTATATACTTCCATCCATTCTGAACCTTGGCTATAAATGGCCCTTTCTAATGGTAGTCTATCACCAGCAGTTTCAGCCATAGGGGAGGTCTCAATGATCTTGTCTTTCTCTCCAGTACCCAGTTGCAATCTTCTTATGCTGTTCTGGCTTCTGCAAACACTTCTTATGGGCAAATAGAGCCATCTGCTGACAGAAGTAGAAGCATTCCAGCCCTGTCAATAGTTAGGACTTACCCCTCCTTACTCAGCTCAAAAGTGGGAACTGGGATGGAGTTGTCCAAATGAACAGGAGCCCTTTACTTTGTAATCGCAGTACAGTGCTCATCTCCCACATCATCACATGATGCCATGCTCATCCTGTGCTGCGGGTCAGCAGTCTGTTGTGAGAAACAACTACATCAACACCTCTTCTATGTTGGTCAATGCTGAAAGCGCTCACTCAGTACAATATGCCACTCCTCCACTCTACTCATCCTCACTTATTCTCTGGAGAACCTTTCTCAGGTTCATCTGATTTATCCTCAGCCACTCCAAGCTTTGTTGTTCCAGCCTTTATGGATCTTGAGTTTTGATCTTTGCATGAAAGTCTTCCAGCTGCATGAAGTTCTCATTGGAGTACATCCGGTAGCTCAGTTGCTCTTCCCTTTGCTGGTGTCCAATCAGCTGGCCAACAGATTCCCTACAGTCCAGCCTTGTTAAGAGGTATAATCTTTTGAGTGTTTCTCACAGTAAGGAAGAATTCAGTAGTGGTGTTTATAAAGGGGATTCTTTGTTTAGCTTCCTGGACACACAGAGATACTATAATTCCCTCTAGTTTCCATGCTAAGTAACATCAGCTAATGTCACCACAAAGTGTATCTCTAAATATTGGACACAGAATGGGCTCCTGACACTACATTCCATTCTCAAACCTCACTGAGGGCTAAGTCCATGTCAACTTTCAAACTCCAGCCATTTTTAATGTAACCCCCAACAAAAAGTGTGGCTCTAGAAAAGAAATGTTAGTGTTTATCCAGAGGTGAAAGTAAGCGGGTGCACCCTGGTGTGTAGCTCTGGCAAGAGCTGGCTGAGCTGTGGCAAAAGCCAGCAAGGACCTATTCAAAGAGCTGGTGGGGACCTGGGTTGCAATAGGACAGGACCTGTAAGAAATTGTAAGTTACTTTCACCACTGGTTTTATCTTATTGAACCTCATGGAGACTGGTTGGTGTAAGAGCTGCTTTTTTGGGAGGACAAATGTAAGCAACAATTTAGCTCCTGTTTGGAACTAGGTAGCTGAAACAATAAGGGCTTCCATCCAAAACAAAGCCACATGTAGGGCTGGAGTAAAAACTGAACCATGCAGTCAAAGTGTGGACTGGCGTGAACTGATATATCTGTGTGTGTGTCAGTGAATTAGGAGAAACAGCAGAGAAACAGAAGAGAAGCAACAGAAAGAAAAAGACACAGTCAGAACAAGTACTGGGAATGTGGCCTTAAGCAAAAGCCTAGAGCGAGAGTTTTTGGGCTAAGCGCTGTCTGAAAAAGGGCATGGAATAGTGAGGAAAAAGACTGTGTCCTGCTGTGTTCAGGGAAACAGGGCTTTAGAAATAACCAGGATTGCCTCAAAAGTACCTATCTTTGTCATCAGTTTCTTCTCATCACTCAACCCATTAGACCCTGAATTTTGGCTTACCACTCAAGTAAAAAATGCATATTATTATTATTATTATTTTATTTATTTATTTTTATTATTTTATTTATTTATTTTATTTTATTATCTCATGAAAAGCAGAAGGGATTTAAAGATTTTCCTTCACGCTTCCAGCAAAAATACCAACAACATTTGACTGATACAAGGCTTGGAAATTT
Organism: Pelochelys cantorii; assembly: GCA_032595735.1. NCBI lineage: Eukaryota > Metazoa > Chordata > Testudines > Trionychidae > Pelochelys > Pelochelys cantorii. The sequence continues at coordinate 5,886,385 of CM064339.1, read as the reverse complement.
TATGGTGAAAGTTACATTTAAAAAATTAGGGAGGGCTCAAAACCCGTGTGATAATTAAAAGCATTTTACAACCTTTCACTTCAGTCTTGCAAAGACCTATGCACATGCTTAAGTTTACACTCTGCAGATAGGTTCACTGACTACAGTATGTATACTCCTGTGTTTCTCAAAGTGGTCCATGGACCCACTTTGAGAGTGTATCTACACAGCACCTGTAGGTCAAAATAAGATGTGCAATTTGCATAGCTCAAATTGTGTATCTTATTTCAATCTAATTTCAAAATAAAGCATTATTCTGAAATGTCCCTTAACCATTGCGGAATAGTGTACCCATTATTTCGAAATCTAGTTTGAAATAAGAGGCATGTTTAAAGACACGGAATAGCTATTTTGAGATACTTCTGGTATCCCAAAATAGCTCCGCTTTCTAGACATAGCCTGAGAAAGCTGCTAACTGGCACTCCCGTTTGTGTATTTATCGGCTCTGCAGCCACGGAGCCTCGCTGCTCCCCTTGGCTGCGGCTCCCCTGGGCTGCAAATGGCAAACCACAGACAAAGGGAGCCACGAAGTTCTGTGGCCACGGAGCCGGTAAACAAACAGGAGTGGCCAGTTAGCAGCTTTCTCAGACTGGTTCCGCAGACCACTTTGAGAAACACTGGCATACTCAGTGCATACATATATTCAGATGCTAAAGTCTGTGCAATAGTAAGATGTTAGTTATTATTCAGTCACCACTTTAATAATAGTTCTTAATCACAACTTTAAAATGATGGGTTATCCTACTTTATTCTTGTTTTCACACATTTGGAGGAATTGTGCCTAAGTTTTAAATATGCCACTTTTAAAAAGTAGGACCTTAAAGTTAGGCTTTTAAATCCACATATAGGCACCTCCAGAAAAGGAATGATTTTCAAAAGGGCTGAGCATTCAGCAGTGACATGATGAGGCTACATGAGGGTGTGATGTATTATACACATTGTACAGGCATTCCTTTTGGGATGACCTGCCTAACTCATTCTTTCTTTCACTAAGCCCTGGTCTATGCTAGGACTTTATTTTGAAATTTACCCTCCCCTGCAAGGTCAAATTTATAAGCAGAACATCCACACTACGAAGCCTGTTATTTCGAAACAGGATTTTGAAATCTGTACTCTTGCTTTTCATCAGGAGTAATGCTAATTCCAAAATAGTTATTTTGAAATAACGATAGTGTGGACACTCCTGTGCCACTATTTCAAAATAATTACTCCCCAGAGTAATTTGAAATAATGACTCCCCAGTGCTTCCTGGGGCTCCAAGGCAGAGGTAGCATGTCCACATTAACAGAGCCTGCCTCGGACTAATTTCGAGGCTCCCCTGAAGTGTGGACATGCTAGTTTGAATTCATTAAATTGGGAGTTATGTAGAATTTACTAATTACACTAGTTTCCTACTGTAGACATGGCCTAAGAGTGCACATTAAACTTTTCCACCACACCCCACTATCATGCAAAAGTGACGAAAAGTCCTGCGGCACCTTATAGATTAAGGGTATGTCTACACTACAGCATTATTGTGAAATATCTAATTTCAAAATAGTTATTTCGAAATAGCTTATTTCGAAATAACGCATCTAGACACAAAATGCATTTCAAAATAGCGTTTTGCTATTTTGAAATAGCGCGTCCACACTGATAGGATGCTGAATCGCATTTAAGGCCAGCCAGAACCGGTTCTGGCAGGGCATCAGGTCAGGAGTTACCTTGTGTGGCTGCTGCCTGAGGCTATCTGAGACCTGTGCTTAAAGGGACCCCCCCCAGACAGCCAGTTCTAAGGTTTCCCTGATTGCTTGCCTACCTCACTGAGGGACAGCAAAGCATTTTTTTCCCTGCGTGCTCTGGTTGCCCTCACTCAGGACACCACAGGACTCTGCAGCATGGAGCCGGAGCCGCCCCTGGGCACGCTGCTGCTTCTCCTGGATGTGTTGCTGCGAGCCTGGCAGCATGTTTTGCAGGCAGTAACAGTCTCCCTGGTGTGCCCCACTGGGGGCTTGTGCCTCATTCCTCCCTCACGTCCGTCCACTTACCCCTCCCGAACCCCCCTTCCTGCTGTACAATAAAAGACACGTGTTCATAACAACAAAGCCTCTTTATTGAACAAAACTGGGGTGTGGGGAATGAAACTGAGGTGAGACTGGGGAAAGAAGGTGGGAGAGGGGAGGAGGGAGGGTGGGAGAGGGGAAGGGGAAATCTGGGAGGAGGGAGCTGGCAGGGGGAGGCAAGGGGAAGAAGGGGGAGGAGAAGCTCAGGGCTCAGGGTTGGGGGTCTCGCCGGCCCACCTGTCTTCCAGCACCGTGGGTGCGGGGGCCTCGGTGTCCCTGGGGGTGTGGGGAGGGTGGGAAGGAAGAAGTGGGAGTGGGAGGAGGAGCGGTAGCTGGGGAGGCATCAGGGCTGGAGCAGCAGGAGGCAGCAAGCTCTGCCCCAGGGTCGATGACCACCTGGGGGACACGGATCATCCTGCCCCCCAAGATGCGGTCCACAGCATCAAAATAGGGGCAGGGGTCTGGGTCTGCCCCTGGCTGGGACTGCTCCCTGTGGCCCTTGCATACGCCTTCCGCAGCTCCTTTATTTTCATGCGAACCTGCTCCTGGGTTCACATGTGGCCTTTGGTGGCCAGGCTGGCAGCCATCCGCCTGTAGACGGTTGCATTCCTCTTTTTAGTGCGGAGATCATGGATGTTGGATTAGGCCCCAATCTCCGCACTGGACCAGGCAGGCACCCGCCTTTTCCAGCCCCTGGCAGGCTCCTGGGAGCTGGCAGATTGGTCCTGGGGAGAGGTGGAGGGCTGGCTGGCACTGCTTGCCTGGCTCATGCTGGAGCCACTGGGTCAGGTGCAGTGACTGCTAGCTCTGGGCTGGCAGGTTTGGAGCTAGCACAGGCACTGTGGCCAGAGTCTACCCCTTTAAGGGTTCCGGGGAGGGGGGCAGGGAGAGGAGTTTTCTTGGTTGTGCCCAGAGTGGCCACCAGGGCACCCTGGGAAGGGCTGGAGGCCGCCTATTTCAAAATAAGCATCTTCACAGCTCTTCTTTCAAAATATCAATTTCAAAATTGGAGCTATTCCTCATGGAATGAGGTTTACCAATTTCGAAATAAGCCCTCCGCTATTTCAATTTAATTTTGAAATAGCAGTTTGGCTGTGTAGACACTGGTAAAGTTCTTTTGAAATAACGGCTGTTATTTCGAAATAACTTTACTGTGTAGACATACCCTAACAGATTTATTGGAGCATAAGCTTTCATGGGCGAAGACCCACTTTGTCAGATCATAGAATCATAAAATTATAGAACCATAGAGCTGGAAGAGACCTCAGAAGGTCATCAAGTCCAGCCCCCTGCTCTAGGCAGGACCAATCCCAACTAAATCAACCCAACCAGGGCTTTGTCAAGCCAAGACTTAAAAATCTCTAGGGATGGAGATTCCACTGCTTCCCTAGGTAACCCATTCCAGTGCTTCACCACTCTCCTAGGGTGTGTCTAGACTACATGGCTCCGTCGACGGAGCCATGTAGATGAGTGTAAATAAAACGGCGATTTAAATAATTGCCGCTTCATTTACATCAAAATGGCCACCGCACTGTGCTGATCAGCTGATTGTCGGCACAGCGCGGTAGTCTAGACAGGGATCAGCCGACCCCAGAACCCTTTGTCCTTCCTCCCTGTTTGTGAGCAGAAGGTCAAGCTGCGCACGGCCCCTGGTTGGATCCTTCAGCACTTGTACCAAGAAGTTATCCCCAACATTCTCCAAAAACTTCCTGGATTGCCTGTGTACTGCCGTATTAATCTCCCAACAGATGTCAGGGTGATTAAAGTCCCCCACGAGAACCAGGGCCTGCAATCTGGAAGCTTCCCTCAGTTGTCCGAAGAAAGCCTCATCTACCTCATCCATTTGATTCGGTGGCCTTTAGTAGACACCAACCACAACATCACTGCTGTTGTTTGCACATCTAAACTTAACCCATAGACTCTCAACAGGTTTTTCTCCCTCTATATACTGGAGTTCAGAGCAATCATAGTGCTCTCTTACATATAGTGCAACTCTTCCTCCTGTTCTTCCTAAGCAGTCTATACCCTTCCATGACAGTGCTCCAGTCATGCAAGTCATCCCACCAAGTCTCTGTTATCCCAATTTAAGCATATTTCCTGTTTGTTGCCCAGGCTTCTCGCATCGGTGTACAAACACTTCAGATAACCAGTTGATCGCCCCATCTTCTCCATTCGAATCAGGGGTCCTCCTTTCTTGCTCGTTCCTCTTTGCATTTCTTCCCAGTATCCGACTTTCCCATGATACAGTTCTGCAGTAATCTGGAAGCCTACTTTCGTTGTTTCCGACTCAAGGAATACTTTCAACACAACACTGAACAGTGCACTGACACACAGTTAACCTCCCACCAACAGCACAAGAAGAAGAACTCTGGACTCCTCCTGAGGGTCGAAATGACAGTCTGGACCTATACATAGAATTCTGCTGATGTGCACAGGCAGATATTATGGAAAAACAGCATCACTTGCCCCATAACCTCACTGTGTGGAACACAATGCCATCCACAGCCTCAGAAACAACTCTGACATTATAATCAAAGAGGCTGATAAAGGAGGTGCTGTTGTCATCATGAATAGGTCTGACTACCAAAAGGAGGCTGCCAGACAACTCTCCAATACCACATTCTACAGGCCACCTTCCTCAGATCCCACTGAGGAATACACTAAGAAACTGCACCATCTGCTCAAGACACTCCCTACACAAGCACAGGAACAAATCTACACAAACACACCTTTAGAGACCCAACCGGGGTTATTCTATCTACTACCCAAGATCCACAAACCTGGAAATCCTGGATGCCCCATCATCTCAGGCATTGGCACTCTCACTGCAGGACTGTCTGGATACGTGGACTCTCTACGCAGACCCTACGCCACCAGCACTCCCAGCTATCTCCGAGACACCACTGACTTCCTGAGAAAACTACAATGCCTTGGTGATCTTACAGAAAACACCATCCTAGTCACTATGGATGTAGATGCTCCCTACATCAACATCCCACACATAGATGGAATACAAGCTGTCAGGAACAGTATCCCTGATGATGCCACAGCACAACTGGTGGCTGAGCTCCGTGACTTTATCCTCACACACAACTATTTCAGATTTGGTGACAATATATACCTCCAAACCAGTGGCACCGCTATGGGCACCTGCATGGCCCCACAATATGCCAACATTTTTATGGCTGACCTGGAACAATGCTTCCTCAGCTCTCGTTCACTAACGCCCCTTCTCTACCTATGCTACATTGATGACATCTTCATCATCTGGACCCATGGGAAAGAGGCTCTGGAAGAATTCCACCGCAATTTCAACAATTTCCACCCCACCATCAACCTCAGCCTGGACCAGTCTACACAAGAGATCCACTTCCTGGAAACTATGGTGCAAATAAGTGACGGTCACATAAACACCACCCTATACTGTAAACCTGACTGCTATGCCTACCTTCATGCCTCCAGCTTCCATCCCGGACATACCACATGATCCATTGTCTACAGCCAAGCACTAAGGTACAACTGCATTTGCTCCAACCCCTCAGACAGAGACCAACACCTAAAAGATCTTCACCAAGCATTCTTGAAACTACAGTACCTGCCCAAGGAAGTGAGGAAACAGATTAACAGAGCCAAACATGTACCCAGAAGCCTCCTATTACAAAACAAGTCTAACAAAGAAACCAATATAACACCACTGGCCATCACCTACAGTCCTCAGCTAAAACCTCTCCAACGCATCATCAGTGATCTACAACCCATCCTGGACAATGATCCCTCAGTTTCACAGGCCTTGGGAGACAGGCCAGTCCTTGCCCACAGACAACCCGCCAACCTGAAGCAGATTCTCACCAACAACTATACACCGCACCACAGTAACTCTAACTCAGGAACCAATCCCTGCAACAAACCTCAGTGCCAACTCTGCCCACGTATCTACACCAGCAACACCATCACAGGACCTAACCAGATCAGCCACACCATCACGGGTTCATTCACTTGCACATCTACCAATGTGATATACGCCATCATGTGCCAGCAATGCCCCTCTGCCATATACATCGGCCAAACTGGACAGTCCCTACGTAAAAGAATAAACGGACACAAATCAGATATCAGGAATGGTAATATACAAAAACCTGTAGGAGAACACTTCAATCTCCCAGGACACACAGTAGCAGATTTAAAGGTAGCCATCCTGCAACAAAAAAGCTTCAGGAACAGACTTCAAAGAGAAACTGCTGAGCTACAGTTCATCTGCAAATTTGACACCATCAGTTTAGGATTAAACAAAGACTGTGAATGGCTAGCCAACTACAAAAGCAGTTTCTCCTCTCTTGGTGTTCACACCTCCACATCAGCTGCTAGAAGTGGGCCTCATTCTCCCTGACTGAATTGACCTTGTTATCTCTAGCCTTACTCTTGATTGCCTGTATATTTATACCTGTCTCTGGAATTTCCGCTACATGCATCTGACGAAGTGGGTCTTTGTTCACGAAAGCTTATGCTCCTATAAATCTGTTAGTCTATAAGGTGCCACAGGATTTTTCGTCGCTTTTGCAGATTCGGACTAACACGGCTACCCCTCTGATACTTGACCCCACTATCATGTAATCCACAAATTCCATGTATGTCCCTGGAAAAGAAGTTTAGGAATGTTTCAGAGATTTGTAAACATTTTATTGGCATTATTTCTTGTATTCCTAAAGCTGAGTGAATGCTTTCATTCTGGCACTGAATAATAATAGTTACTCTGATGTAGAGCTTTTCATCAGTTGACCTTACAGTTCAGTATTATTAGCTGCAAGGAGTTAGTCCTGGTACAAGAAAGGCAGGGGGAGTATGGCTGCAGTGTGAAGGTGAAGAATTACTCTCAGGATGAATGAAAGGAGAGTATGATGCTTGCTTGCCAGCTTTAAAAACAGGGAAGAAGAGGGAGGGTGACACCTACAGTGGTTTGAATAGGAGTGCCGGGTGGTGGTGCATATTTTAGGGTTACCCCAGGCTGGGGAGTGAATAGGATGGCATTTATATATGCCCTGGGAAAGTAAAAGTGGATCTTTGCCATTGGCAATGGAGCGCTTGTTATGTGGTTCAGACATATGTGCAGGACTTAGGCCCCCCTAGAGGGGTGGGTCAGATCCCAAGACCTGGTCCTAAGTGCTTTGCTGACTGATTTGTGAAGGTACGTCTACTCTACAAAACCCCCAAACTTTGCAGCAGCAAGTGTCAGAGTCAGGTCATCTGACTCAGTCTGGTGGGGTTCACAGTATGAGGCTAAAACTAGCAGCACAGATGTTCCCCTTGGGCTGGCCCCTGGGCTCTGAGACCCACCCCACTCATTGGGTTTCAGAAATAGCCCAAGGGGTGGGTGTTGTCTACACAGCTCGTTTTACCTTCATAGCACAAGAGAACTCTAGTCTGTTAATTCAGGTGCTGAGACTCACTGCCTGCGCGGGTACAAAATTTGTATCCTTATCTGTATCTGTAAAAATGAGCTGCGGCTGCAGATACCTGTGGATATAAAATGGATACCTGCAGATCTACAGGATATTCACAGAGCGTCGCAAAGCCATGTGCTTTTGGTTGCGCTGGGTGGACAGAAGGGGAGTGTGAGCTCAAAGCTGAGTCAGAGCCTGGACTTTGGCATGGAGTGCACAACATACCCCTATCATGGCTTTAGAGCAGTTTTGTGCTATTGGAGTAGCACCAAGCTGCTCTAGCACAGGGACAGATCTGGCATGAAATATTTCTGTGTCAGCTGGTGCAAGTCAAGGATGCTCTAGTGAAGTGCACAGATAACCAAGTGTGAGCGGGTGTATCTACCCTGTACTGGAGAGCAGTCCGCTGGCTCTCTCGAGACCTTCGAGGGGCAGTGGGCACTGGCTGGGGTTCTCTGCTCAGTGTTCCCATCCGGTTCCCCTGTTTTAGCCCTCTGATCCTCACACCCATCCCTGTTTTCTCATTTTTGTCCCATGTAATTAGTTGGTTTTCTGGGCTTTGTGGACCCTCCCCGTGGGCGGTGGGAAAATCCTTTAGACAGCCCGCCCACCTCCCGGACACCAAATAGACTGAAGAGCAGGGAGTTGCCCTGGCCCAGCTGGCCAAAAGGACCCTCCCCCACAACCCTGCTGGGCATGCTCACAAGGGAGGCGGGGTATAAAAGCCCAAGCAGCCAGTCAGTCAGGGGTGACTGCCAGTGGGAAAGGCGCCTAGGCTAGAGCTCTAGAGCAACCCCAGCAGCAGCAGCAGCGGCCCCGGCCCCCGCCCCGGCCCCGGCCCCGGCCCTGGCCAGGGAGGCCATCCGAGAGGGTCTGACTCGTTGAGCAACGCCCTGAGGGCTGAGCGGCGTGCCGGGATGGTAGGAAGTGGCCCAGGGCGGAAGATTGTTCTCCGGGAGCTCGGTGCGCTTTGGCCGGCTTCCCCGCTGAGCAGGCAGTGAAATCCTCCACTGCCAGCAGGGCCCTGGGCTGGGACCAGGTGGAGCAGGAGGGCCCAGGTCCCCCTAATTCCACATCCCACAACAGGCCAGCTCCCAAGCAGGTGGGAGGCTTACCTGTGCTTGGGACTGGGCCTCAGGGCCTTGTATACCCTGACAGAGGGAACTGTGCTTCGGACTAGGTCCCTGGGCCGTATACACCCCGATAGAGGGGACTGTGTTTTGGACTAGGCCTCTGGGCTGTATATACCCTGCCGGGGGAACTGTGGGTGTGTCTAGACCTCCAAGCTATATATACCCGGATAGAGGGAACTGTACTTTTGCCTCCAGGCCATATAGATTCTGATAAAGGGACATTGGCTAGCAACTGAACCTATGGGCTGTGTTTGCTCTGCGAAAAGAGAGCACTGACCCAAACCTTAGGGTCCCTTCTGGACCATCAAGGGGGGGCTTGCCCCTTGATACCAAGTAAATGCCTATTTGTTTGCAGTGATACTTTTGGTCATTAAAGAGTCTGAGTTGAAGTATTTATTGCCAGCAAGTTAAGTGATAGGCCTGATCCAAAGCCCACTGTAGTTAGTTAGTGGACAGACTCCCATTCCTTTCACTGCAGTCGAATCAAGCCCTCCAAACACTTACTCCTACAATAATCCAGCAAACATCTGAATTTAGTCCAAGCAGAAGGAATGTTTCTCAGCAAATATGCACTCAGTGAACACTGCTGTGGACACTCACTATCTGGACTTGCTTAAAGCTACTGTATCTGGCTGTTAAACACCTGTGATAGGCTGCCCATGTGATTCATGATGTCACACACTTTGCTGTCACACGCAAGTTCCTCATTCAGCTAAAGAGAGCTTTGCAGATAAGGTCTGATTAATTGGAAATTTTCTGTTTTATGAGGCCTATCTGTGCCTCAGTTTCCCTCTGTCCTTTCCATGGTTGCCCAATGGTTTCAGGAGTGTTAAAACTGGAGAGAAGGAGTTGGGTCAGGTAACTGGAGTTGAATGAAAGGGTAAATAAAAGACTGGCTACAGCCAACCCAATCAATGGAGGGTTTCAAAAGACAATGGATGGCCCTAGCACAGAGCAACTGACACCTACCCCCAGGAACCTCCTGCAGGAAGAACATATGAAGGTAGCATGGGCCTGCAGGAGTTGGCAATGGGCTCTCCCCGGGACAGACCCCAGGCCAGCAATGGAGTCCATAGCAGCATGGCTGGCTGACTGCACTGGCTCAGCCAGCATGGACTGTGTCTTAACCTTTATTTCTCTGTGATAATTCAGGGACTTCCCAATGCTGTGTTCCAGTTGCCTCTGTTTAAAGTTGCCAAATGTCACTGCCAATATTTAAAGCAGGGGTGGGGCCACTGCACTGACCCACAGAAAAAACACACACAAGTGAGAAGCAAAAAAAACTGACCTGGCTCCCAAGTAGGGAGGGAAAATCCCCCAATTGAGAAGCAGGAAAAAAGACACTCACCTCACTCATGCAACTCAGAGTGCCAGAGTCTCCCTCATGTTCCTGCCCGTGTGTGTGTGTGTGTATGTGCGCGCGCACTGAGGCATAGCCAGATTAAATCTGCTGGGGGCCCAAGGCTAGTAGATTGTGTGGAGCCCACCCTGTGCTCTGGGATGGGGCCAAACAATGAGTGTTCAGTGTGCAAGGGGGAGGCTGATGGGGAGTGGGCTGGTAGTGGGGGTGTGGGTTCTGGGCGGGAGGTACGGCGCAGGAGTGGGGTGAGAGTGTGGGGCCTGACTAGGAGGGAGGGTGCAGGAGAGGGCAGGGGATTGGGGTACTTACCTGGTGCAGCTCCTGGGGGCGGCACAGGTGATTCCGTGCCGCAACACCCAGTCGATGGGAGTAATGGGGATGGAGCCTGCAGGTGAGCATAAGGACTTTCCTGTGCTGCCTTCCCCACAACTGAGGGGGAGGGGGAATAGCACCCAGAGCTGCAGGGGCTTTAGTGCCAGTTCCCCGTTGCTTCCCCCAGCTGCAGGAAGAACCCTGAGTCTGGCAGGCCAGATCAAAGGGAGCCCCGGGCCAGATTCGTCCTATGGCTGTAAGTTCCCCATCTTTGACTTAAAGCCTCACAAATCTGGGCACATGCCCTTATATCCATGGACCATGTTTGCAGATCCGAAGCAGATACATGTCTTCAGTTAGGGTTTCGGGGTTGTCCTGGTGGGTTCCTGACAGGTCCTCTACTTTGTTGGTGATGATAAACTTTCGGCTGCGTGTGTGCATCTGCTCCCTCTATCTAAAGCGTAAAGCTTGTGAACTTGGGTCAACACATCAGACCTTTGAGAGCCCCTGGAAATGACAGATTCAGGCAAGGATGAAACCAATCAAGCAGGTTTATTGCCAAATGCTATGCATTAACAGTTAGCAGGAAAATCTCAATGCTAAGCCACTGTGCATTCTGCAAGCATTGGTAATGTACCAACACTTAGCAGGCCTATTGCCAAATGACATGCATTAACAGTTGTTAGCAGACAATCTCAATACTAAGCCACTGTGCATTCTGTAAATCTTGGCAATGACACCCACCTATTCAGGTACCTATCATCCCACCCCGAGGTCCATTGGTGCTCACCATTTGCGGTGCCCTTTTATAGACATGTACAAACAACTTGCATCCTTTATGTACCAGGTTGGCACCCTCTGTTACCTAGTTACCCCCCCTCACCTTGCAGAAGGGGGGCTGGCTTACTGTCCGTCATGCTGTCAACTTTGACCTGCTCCTGAACCTATGTACATTCGTTTTGGTATGTACATTCGTTTTTGGCGAGTCGGTTGGTACCAAGTAGGGATGTTAAAGACTAGTCGACTATCCGATAAGCATTTGCCGACTATCTGATAAGCATCCACGGCTGCCCCTTTGAAACGTGCAGAGGCAGCATTTCAGAGGGGCAGCTGTGGAGCCCGGGATCAGCTGGGGACTCCCCAGCTGATCCCGGGTTCTGCTGAAATGCCGGGGAGTCCCCTGCTGACCCCGGGCTCCATGGCTTTGAAATGCACAAGAGCCTCTGCTGGGGACTCTTGTACATTTCAAAGCCGGCGCCCACGTGCAGCCTGGAGTCCGTGGGACTTCCCGCTGGCCCAGGGCTGTACGCGGAGTTCCGCAGTTCTCCTTTGAAATGCACAAGTGCCTAATGACTACTCGACGAGTCAGTTAACTGCATTTTAACATCCCTAGTACCAAGACGTTTCTTACTGAGATGTTCTGCTGCTCCCCTCTGGCTCATAATCTGTACCCAAGCCCTCCCTATGTTCTTCCATGCTCGACCTAACTTACACAACCATCATACAGTAATCAATAGGGCCTCTTTCTTGGCTGCCGTGTTACTGAACCGAAGTCTTGCTCACCAGATTCCAGGCCTGCTGCTGTTTTTATGTTCCAGGGCTTTATTCAGGCCTGCTGACTCCGTGTTACCAACCCTCACCTTACTACAATACAAATTTCATATCCATGCAGGGCTCTACCAGTACTTCATCCCTGAAGAGAGTAAAAGTCTCTGTCCAGGAGTCTATTGCAGCTGGAGTCACTGGGCAGGGCTCACGGTGCCAAACAGGAGTGCTGGAGCCCAGAGCTCAGCCTCGGAGCGAGGCATTGAGATCATGCAGCCTGCCCTAAAGGAAGAGTGAGACCCCTTAGGGGGGTGGCACACTGAAGGGTTCCTTGGAGGAAGCTGTTTAAACGCTGGTCGGTACACATGTATTTTGGGTATCAGTTCCCCTTTGCTCAGCACAGATATTTGCAAAAAGGAATCACATGGCAGGTGCTGAATCTGTAGATTGTCAGCATGGCCTAGTTGACAGGAGCTCTAGACAGAAAGTCAGGAGAAGCAGGTGCTGTTCCTAGCTCTGCTGCTAACCTGCTCTGTCTTGGATAAGCCACTTACCCCTTTTGTGCTTATTTTCTCTCCCGCTGTTCCTCTGTCTTGTCTCTCATCCAGCACAATGGGGGCCAGATCTCAGCTAGGGACATAGCCATTTAGGCTCCAAGCCCACCCACCCCTAGTCCTTGCTCTGCTCCTGGCTGGGCACAGGGGCTTGCCCTTCTACGTCCAGTGCTTCAGCCAGGCCTGCAGAGTGGTGTTGGGGGCTAGTCCTGTTCTGCTCAGCCACTGTTTCTGCTATGAAGTGGAGCTGGGAGCTTGTAAGCCCCTGCATCCCAAGCCCACTCTCCAGCAGGAGGAAGAGGAAGTGGAGCAAGCCCCCAATACTGCTTTGCAGCTGGAGCATCAATACCAAAGCAAACCCCAGCACCCAACCCCACTCCCCGCTGGGAACACTGGGTGGGCAGAACGTGACAGCCCCAGCACCCGAAGTCCCCTCCCTGCTGGGAACATTGGGTGGATAGAACAGGGCAAGCCTCTGTGCCGACGCACCACTCCTCACTGGGAGCACTGGTTCGCAGCGAAGCAAGCTCTTGATTCCTCTCCCCAGCAGGAGCACCTCGTGGGCAGAGCAGGGCAAACCAAGTGCCTGGTGGGGAGTGCAGGGGCACACAAGGACCAGCGTTCCCTCTAATTTTGTCCATGTGTGGGATAATTTTTTTAATGTGCACCAAGGCAGATGCAGGTGTGCACCACCAGTAGAAACGCATGCAGCTGGCCAGGGGGCACTGTGCCTGCTCTGCTAATCAGCTGGACACCATCTGAATCTTTCCTGGGGAGCTGCCCAAGCACACAACTTACAAGGAACACTGATAGGTGCTCCTGCTGGGGAGAGGGATCAGGGGCTTGCCCTGCTCTGTCCCTCCCTCCTCCAAGGACAACTGGAGGGAGGTAGAGATGGCCCCATTGCTGCTACCACCCCATCGTTGCCTGCCCACCTGAAGCTGGGGCCCCACTCACTTGTCCCATCCTGGCTACACCACTGATCTTAGCTGGGAGTTTTTGATGCTATTGTAAAACACAATAAACTCTTCAAATCAATGGGATTGCTCTTGTTCTCAAACTTAAATGTGCTTTTTCTCGGTAGGAGTCCATAACAAGTAATTCACACCTGCTCGCAAAGAGCCAAATAGTATCTTACTCTATGAGTGTTTGAGGAGTAAGGTACTACTCCATCTAGGTAAAGACATCACAATCCAGTTTTAGCCATCTCAGTGGCTTCCCCTTATACCCCTCCCTTATAATGGGATTGAATGTGACTTGGACTCTGCCCCTAAGCCTCTCCTCCGTGTCCTACGCACACTGGCTAAAATGTGTGTGATTCATTTCGCTGTAGGAAAAATGTGGATGTGGAGAAAGTCTTAGAATGACAGATAGTGAGGAAATGAGTGTGGATCACTGCCAATGTTTCTGAACACCATGAGAGTCCTTAATGATGAAAACAGAGTGAACATAAATACCCCCTGCTACTGGCATGTGAAAGTTCTACTGGTTTACTCAGAATCTTGCATAATTATTTTTGAGAACTGGGGTAAATGTCTGACACAAACTTTAAGGATCTGCTTATGAGTGTATAGCTGGATCCACTTCAACAAACTGGGTCTGCGGCCAAAGAATCTGTCATTTTGCTCCTTTTTGCTCACATTGCCCCAGTAAAAGGGGAGAGCACTTGATTATATTCTAGCTCAGTGTTTCTCAACCAGTGGTACAAGTACTCTCAGGGGTACTCGAGAGAAGTTGGGGGGAGGGGATGTCAACACAATTGAAATTTGGAGAAAACTGAATTTTTGTTTTAAGTTTTACAGCGCTTTATTATTTTTGTACTTTTTACACCCAAGAATTTCATCTCCCATCCAGCTACGATTAAGTTGTTTAAACAAATGTGTTGCAATGGTAGAAAAAAAATGTGTGTGCCTGAAAACTGTAGGTACTGGGGGTACTTTTTTTTTAAAGAGGTACTTTATAAAAAAAGGTTGAGTCATATTTCACCACTGGTGCTGCTACTCTGGAAGTTGTGGTGCAAATGGGAGCCTGGTTTTATCCCCACACTGTCACGTAAGTAGCATGACATGACATGATGGTGAAAACCCTCTCTGCTGCCACTAGCACTTCCCCATTGCTACCACTGCGTGGCACACAGGAGCCAGAAAGGAGCTGCAAAGAGCTGAAGCAGGATTCTACCAGGGCTTGGCTACTATCCCGCTGGCACACACCAGCTGGAGAAACATGCGGACCAGGGCTCACACCAGGGGGACACAGACCCGCCATAGAGCATAGTTGCGGGGAGATTCTGGGCTGTGTTGCAGGCCAGAGGAGGTGAAACGGGCGCTGCAGCCAGCACAAAAGCAGGGGGGCTGGAAAAATGTGCGTAGTGGAGCGCTGAGGGCCAAACTCGGTTTGCTGGAAACCACTACAAGCCCGGGGGTGCTCCAGAAGCCCCCAGGCAACACCCCTACTCCCAGCACCTCTGCGAACCACAGGGCTGGCCTCCGGCCTGCTATTTCACCACTTGCCCTCCATGGTCCTGACTGTAAAAGAAGGCTCTTTGCTGGCCAGGCCTCGTGCGTATGGCCTCCTAGCAAAAGGTCCCCTCCCCCCGATGAAAAACCCCCACGCTGTGATATCTAGAAAACAAGAACCAAAACGAAACATGTTACTTTTGCCCTGGCTGGGCCACGTCTGATAAGGCAGAAGAAGAAAACAGGAAACCATCTCACGCCCTCCTCTTCCCCCATAACCCTGTCACTACAGACGGGATCTGCCCACCTATCACAGAAAAAACGCGCAAAAGCTTCATCTATAAATTGGCTCCCCCGCCCGCACAAGAATTGAAGCTTCCCGAATAACGAATTGGAAGGAGGAATCCGAGCCAGGTCCAAGGACTGATCACCCGAGGACCCCTTCCCGCTCACCGAACCAAACGAATTTCCCAGAGTGTAACGTATACCCAATGGCTGTGTCTACATTGGCAAGATTTTGCGCAAAAGCGGCTGCTTTTGCGCAAAATCTTGCCGCCTGTCTACACTGGCTGCGAGTATTTGCGCAAGAACACTGACGTTCTAATGTACAAAATCAGTGCTTCTTGCGCAAATACTCTGATGCTCCTGCTCAGGGATAAGTAAGTATTGTTATCTGAAATTGTTTATAGAGGTATTGTTAAGTAGTAGTGTTAATAGTTTTAAATAAATGATTAGTCTTATAAGTAAGACTGATGTAAATGTAACTGTTAATAATCCCTGGTCCCTTGTTGACAACTATTGGCATTTAGAAAAACCTCAGGGAATTTTTTTACTGTATTGCATTTTGCTTATTGGCCATTCTAATAATTATGTGGTGCCTACATATGTAAGAAATTGATAGAATAATAAGCTATAGTAGAAGCCCTTTAGTAAAAGTTTAAAAGATATTCAGTAATAGTTTGCCTGTTTCTGCACCTCCCTGGGACTAGCCACATTCCCGAACCTTCTATCTTAAATCAACACTGATGAGACAAATAAAATAACCACCAGGAAGTCTCAATGTTGCAGTTGGTCCCGGGTCTCTGCTGGCTTTAGCTTAGCACCGTGCTGAGAGGGCTGCGCTCAGCCTGGGCCTGCACAGGGCCAGCACCCCCGCTACAATGCGCCAGGGCAGCAGCCCTTTCCCCTTGGCGCCCTAGTCTGTGCGGGAATTGGACACGCGATGCACCGCGCGCCCAGGCCTTTCCGCACAGCGCGGCTCTGCGGGGGGCGGGGATTTGCACACGGCGCGCTGGGTGTGCGGGGCAGCGCCGCGCAAGCACGCAGCAGGGCGGTGCACACAGCGGGCTCGGTGCGGGGGCGCAGCAGGGCGGTGCACGCGGGACTGCAGGTTTGCACGCAGTGCGCCGCTCCTTTGTTTGCTGCCCCGGCCCGTGTGCAGGGCTGGCGGGGCGGGGGTTTGCGCTCGCTCCCAAGCCTCCACCGGATAAATAGGAGGCAGCGGCAGCTCTGCAGCAAAGCAGCGCTCTCCGACCCAAGCGAGCAATGGATCCCAAGGGCTGTCCGTGTGCTGCCGGTGAGTGGCTGCCGCCGCAGGGACGCACTCGCGGCTCCAAGCTGCTGCGGGGAGGGGGTCTGCGGCTGGGGGACAGCCAGCGGCAGTGATGCGCTCGGCACGGGAAGGGGAGAGGCGCTCGGAGCGAGTCTGGCTCTTCCCTCTGGGTTGCTGCGAATAGGCGTCACCAGATGCTGCCAGCGGTGAGCCCTGGTTGCCGTGAGGGCCCATGGCAGGTTGGGCTGCATGAGTAGGAGCCTTCCCTGCAGATGGAGGGAAGTGATTAGACCCCTCTGTTTGGCCTTGGTGAGGCACATCTGGACGATTGTGTCCAGGTACACCCCCCCACACACTATAGAAAGGACAAATTGGGGGGGGGAGTCCAGTAGAGGGCAAGGAAATTATTAGGGGGCTGAGGTGCATGGCTCAGGAGCAGAGGCTTATTTAATCTGCAGATGACTGAGGGGGATTTGATAGCAGCCTTCAACTACCTGAAGGGGGGGAGGGAGGTGTTCCAAACAGACTGCTTTCCAGGGCAATTAGGAGCCATGGTCTCAAGTTGTAGTGAGGGAGGTCTAGGTTGGATATTAGGAGAAACTTTAAACTAGAGGGGGGGTGAAACACTAGAATGGGTTTCCCAGATTGACACTTGACAAAACCCAGGCGGGGATGACTTAGTTAGGGGTTGGCCCTGGACTTAGGTGGCCTCCTGAGGACTTTTCCAACCCTAGGAGTCTATGAAATCAAACTCCCTGACTTAAATGTCACTTTCACCTAAGTGCTGTGGGCTGGCTTGTAAATATCCTTTTCCAGCTGTGGGAATTGATTTTAGGGAACTTTAAAATACATTTTCATGGGGTGTGAAAGATTTCTGTAGTGGCTCTTTTGTAAGATGCAAGTAATGGAAAAAAATCAAATTAAGGGATAACCAGAGGGTAATTTATGTTTAGCAGAACAAAGCAATTGACTGAGATTAAACCACTTTTTTTATGCTAGTGATTAATTCTATTCTGCTGTGGCTTGTCCTTTTTTGTTTCGTCTCATTACTATGTTCATTTCCCTTCTCTTTTTGCCCCCAAGGTGGTTCCTGTACCTGTGCTGGCTCCTGCAAATGCGAACACTGCAGCTGCAAGTCTTGCAAAAAGAGTGTGTATCTCCCCCTTCTCTCCCCTTTTTTTAAATGTTGCACACAACTCCTTTGTGGTCAGCCTGCTAAGATTGAGATGAGTGTTTTTGTCACTGGCTTTCATGACAATAAAATGGAGGCTAGAATATAGAAGCTAGAATTTCTGGCCCTTATTCAGCAAAACATTTAAATGTGTGCTCAACTTGTAGTTAGGAATTTGAAGGGATAACTGGTTACCCAGTCAGTATTGCCTTACTGGCATACTTACTGGAGTAACCAGTTAACCATGCCTGATCCGGATGAACCCACTGTGCTGCACCATGGCCGGGGGGATTCCAGAGCAGCCCTCTGCAGCACACTGCGGTGGGCTGGATAAACATAGGTAAACCAACTAACATAAATGGGCTTTTATTTGTAGTTGGTGGGAGTTAGGCTTTGCAGCACTATCAAAAGGAGTGTGAGTCTTACACTTGATTTCAGTGGGCTCTTGGATCAGTCTGAGAACACTTTGCTGAATGGGGATCAACTTAAGACTATGCTTTAAGATAAGTGGGTGCTTTGCTTATTGATGAAAGGATACTTACTATTGATGGGTGGGCCTGTAAGGTAGTGCCAGCATCCTTTTTAAGATATCCTGGGTGTATGTGGACTGTTGATTTTAAAATATGACTTGTAAAAGCATCTAGTGTTTCAAGTGCCAACCATGTTTTTTCATACATTGAGATGGTTCAACAATTTGTCAGACAAAAGATTCTGACCTATATTGAGGTATGCAGTGACCAAGCTTGACTTTATATGATGTCTTTGAGGCATAGTTATTAAAACATCTCACAAGTGTGTTTAATTTCACAAGTTAGTTTACAGCCTGGTTTTGCTCCTTATCTCATCCATGTTGAACTTTCTGAAATTCCAACAGAAGAATGATTGATCAGAAGGATGATTGGTCAGTTTGGTTTTTATCTGGCATCTCCAATAATTTGTCTTGACTTTTATCTTTTCAGGCTGTTGCTCCTGTTGCCCAGCTGGATGCAATAATTGCACCAAGGGCTGTGTCTGCAAAGATCCAGCATCCAGTAAATGCAGCTGCTGTCCTTAAAATGGCTGTCTTCTGTTCTCTTGTAACTATCCTGTATGAAAGGGGGAAAATATAATGTAGCAGTGACTCTTTTGTACCTTTCATAGAAATGTAGATTTCAGATTGTATGAAAATAAAGGATGTGATTGGAGAAATGGAATGCAAGCTGGAAATTACTGAACTGAATACATCAGGCAAGACCACACCCTCTTCAGTTTAGGTCTCAGACAGGGTGTCTGCTGCATATCCCATGGGAGCATTAACAAGAGCTGGGAGACTAAAGCTTCATCCATGAGCTGCAGCACTAGCTTGGCTTGCCTAGAGCCCTGCTGGCAAAAGCCACAGGGAGAAATGTTTTCAAATGCTGCATTTGTGTAGGGTTGGCTCTGAGTTACTTTTGCTGCTTGGGAGCAAAGGGAAGCAGCCTAGGAATCTCTGTGTCTAGAAGACAGGCCCTAGTTCTGCAAGGTGTTGCCTTTCAATCGATTGTGCCACATTCACATGCCAGTCAAGGGCTGAGAGTTTAAGTATGAGAGGAGTGGAGTCTAAACTCCTGTAACATACCTTCATCCTCACTACTTAATACATATATTGCATCAACTTGCGGCTTGTCTATACTGCCACTTCCAGAGGCATTGATAACTAGTGACAGGGCTGGCTCAAACATCTTTTGTATCCACACATACCATGTTTAGTAGTGGCAACAGCTCACTGTAGCCCCCTGGGCCTGGACCAGG
Organism: Pelochelys cantorii; assembly: GCA_032595735.1. Taxonomy (NCBI): domain Eukaryota; kingdom Metazoa; phylum Chordata; order Testudines; family Trionychidae; genus Pelochelys; species Pelochelys cantorii. The sequence goes on along the minus strand of CM064339.1, from coordinate 5,867,013 downwards.
GCTCTTCCTGTAACTAGGTCACAGTGCTTTGCAGTCTTGAAGATCCCCCAACTCTAGGTGGAAGTGGGGTGGGTTTTTTTTTTTTTTTTAAACAAGCCTTCTAGCTCTATGCAAGTAGGGCAGTGGTTACCAACCAGTAGACTCTACTAGTAGATCATGGTACCTCTGACAGATGACCCTGAGTGGTTTGGCTAGGAGACTATCAAGTGCTGGCACTTCAGCTACCTCTCCTAACACTGCTGCTTGTCTCCTACCCTCTGCTTTGGAGGTGCCAGTCCCCCTGTAGAGTCTCCTGCTTTCTGTGCAGGGAAGGGGGGGAGAGGAGTTGTGCTGATGTCAAGGTGCCCCCTCCCACTCTGTATCCTGTTGCCACAAAGCAGAGAGGGGGCATAATGGGATTTGGGATGGAGTTTGCTGTCTGCTTTAGGGAGTGGGCCAGAGCAGGGATGAGTCCATCTTAGCCCCACTGCACTATCAACCATGAGCTACCTGAGGCAGGCAGGGCCCAGCGGGAGCCCACATCCCAAACTCCTATGCCAGTCATGAGCCCCTTCTGCATTCAAAGGCCCAAGCAGCCTTGCATCCAAATGCCACCCCAGAGCCTGCACCTAGACCCCCTCCTACATCCTAACTGCCTGCCCCAAGAATAGCTCAGAGCCCCTCTCTCACTCCAGATCTCTTAATCTAAGACCAGAGTCTGCACCCCAGCCTGATGAAAGTGAGGGAGGATGGAGGGAGCAGGGGTGGGGCCTTGGAGAAGGGGTGGGAGGGAGGCAGAGCAAGGGCATTTATAGTTGAGGTAGATCTTGGATTGCACTTAAATTCAAAAAGTGATCTCGTGCTCAAAAAGGTTGGAGACCACTGCCCTAGGGTTCCCCAGAGTATAGGCATTCTTCTGGATATGTCCCGTGTAGGCATTCTATGTAAGGCCCTATGGACGAGTTGCCTGGAATGCAACAATACAAATACACCCGCACAGCCCAAGCACTTGTACCTTACTGTGGGGTGCTTTGTGGGAGAGGGTCAGGCTGGCCCCTCTGCTGTGGGGGCTGTTGTTAGAGCTGTGAGGCTATACAGCAGGGGCTTTTGGGGGGGGGGGGAGGGGGAAGAGAGACAGGAACACAGCAGGGGTTGGGCCTGGACCTGCATTCACCAGGGGAAGCACAGTAAACTGGCTCCAGCTTCTCTTTTCCCTGTGCTCCCAGTTGCATTGCTTGGGGAGGGGGTCAAGGCTGCCCTTGCACTCAGCAGTGGGGAGCAGAGCAACTTGGCTGGGAGGTAGCAGAGCGGGCTGGGGTGCTCTTCCCTACTGTGGCTCATGAGTGCAGAGGCAGGCTTGACTCCTGGTGCTGGGCCACATTGCTCAGGGGAGGGGGCTTGAGGAAAAGTGGGGAGGACAGAGCATGAGTGGGAAGAGACAGAGCAAGGGTGGAGGCTTAGGCCCTGCACCTCCCTATGGTGGCCCAGCTGGGTGCAGCCCATGGGGGGAGCCAGCTGGGGGTTGACGCTGGTCACTGGAGCTGCTGTATACATGGATTTTGCATATTGGTAGATGGCCATGGTGCGGACATGGACATACAAAGGCTAAGGGGGGAATAAAGCTGCCTTGGCTGCAGTCTAACTAAAAACCAGGGACTCCTGAGAGACTATGCATTTAACTATGCTGGAAGGAGCAGGGACCAATGGGCTTTAGATCATCCTATCAGGACTCGAGATGCCTTCCTGGTTGTTTGCCTGGGACTTGCAGCCTCCCTATTCGCACAGCTGCCTGTTTGTCTGTAGTGGGGCTCTTCTAAAAGAGAATGACCCGGAAGGTAGTTATCCCAGCCAGAGGAAAAGCAATCCCGGGGCTGTTCCCGCAGACTGGTGGGAGAGCTGACTATGAGCGTGGGAGCTGAGAGAGTAACCATGTGCATCTGCCAGAAATTGGAGGAAGGAGCAGTGCTACACAAGGATATGAGATTTCAGGATGCAGAAACTGGGGGATGCAAAAATCTAGTGAGCAGGGTGCAGTAAAAAGAAGGATTGATGTTAGGTTGACAGCCACCACAGCAATTACTGCAAAGGTTCATGTCCTCACTGTGCCCCTCCCCCCCCTTTGGTGGTACATGTCCTCGCCAGGAGCACTTCCACCAACTTAACTGTCTGGGGCATTTGTAGGATACTAAAGCCCCCTGCCAAGGGATGGGCAGGTCAGGCAGTCAGCCCTGAGATGGGCAGGCTCAAATCATGAGCCCCATATAGGCCTGACAGCCAACAGGTGAGTAACACAGTGTCTACACAGACACTGTGTCACCCTAACTACATCAACCTAAGCACTATGCTTCTTGTGGAGGGGCAACTTACATTGGCAGGAACAACATTGTACTGCAGACACTGACAGAATTAGCTTGATGCAAGATGCTTTATATCTGGGATGGGAAAACTTTTTTGGATTGGGGCCACTGACCCACAAAATATCAAGTGAGAAGAACAAAAAATCTCTCACTGACATGGCTCCCAGCCGAAAAAAAAAGACACCTCACCCATGCAATTAGGGATCCAAAGCTCAGGTCTTCCCCTCAGAGCCTGATTAACTCTTCTGGGAGCTGAGGGCTAGTAGATTTTGTGGTTCCTCATAGGCTCTGGGAAGGGTCAAAATGAAGGATTCCATGTGGGGGAGGGAGCTGCTGGCCTGGGGGTCTGGACATATGGTAGGGAGGGGTTGCAGGGTCTGGCTGGGAAGTAGAATGCAAGAATGGCTGGGGTGGGGTATTTTGGTGGGAGAGAGAGTGCAGGAGGAGGCTGGGGGCTATGGGCAGGAGGGAGGATATTGGATGGGGCTGAGGATGGGGGTGTGAGATCCGGATGGGAAGGGGAGGGCAGGAGGGGATTTGGGATGGGCCTCGGGATGTGAAGGAGGGGGCTGAGGGCACGGGCTGGGTGGGAGGTAGGGTATAGGAGCAGGGTATGGGGACTGGGCAGGAGGTAAGTGCAGGAGTGGGATAGGGGTTTAGGGTATGGGAGGGAGGAAGGTGCAGGCTGAGTGTGGCGGTTCTGAGTGGGAATGAAGGTGCAGGAGGGGGCTGGTGGTGAGGGATCTGTGCAATTGAGGGATGCAGGAGCAGGTGGGGATGGAGTCTGAGGAGTGGGGGAGAGAGCAGAGGATTGGAGTGCTTACCTGGCGCAGCTCCCAGGGTGGGACACAGGAAGCTCTGCACCACCCTGCACTGGCAGGCACTGCCCCTGCTGTTCCCACTGGCTGCAACTCCCAGTCAAAGGGAACGATGGGGACGGAGCCTGCAAGCCAACACACGGGACAGGGCTTCCCTGTGCTGCCGTTCCTGGTGCAGAGTTGCTTCCTCCCCCCACCAGATACAACCTGTGGGCTGGATGAAGCTTGTCTTGATTGGGCATGTGAGGCTCGGGGCTCCCCCCCTCCGCAGTGGAGAGAGCCAGCTCTGGCACTCCAGCCACCTGGGGGGAGATCTGGTGCTCCCCCACGTGTCTAGAGTTTCAGCTCCAGCTCCTCGCTACACCTCACAGGCTGGATCAAGGCAGCAGTGGGCCAAATCTTGCCCATGGTCTGTAGGTTCCCCATCCCTGTCTCATGTCAATGTGACTCTATAGCTTAGACCAAAACAGAAAACTAAACCCAGATTTCCCAAGAGGCACCCTTAGCCACTGCACCATTCTGCCTCTCAAAGGCTAGCTTCTGGCTAACATGCTGCCCATTATGAACCCTTGGGCTTTTTCAAGATTAGAGCCTCCCAGGTCCTCCCTCCATGTGACATGCTAGACATGAGCTGGCAATGTAACTAGGCACCAATGCAATGCTAAGCTATGTATCATGGGACAGGGAGATGTTAGTTCCCTACCTTACTGCTCTAGGGCAGCAGCATGTGGAATATTGTGTTCAGACTAGGGATGTTAAATCCCAGTTAACTGACTAAATGTTTGGTTTGCCTAGCATTTAACCCGTTAACTGACTAAAGCAGGATCACAGGCTGGGGACCGCTCTAGCCCCTTGCCCATGGTGGGCCAGGCTCCCTGCAAACAGGGACTGCTCTGGACGAGAGCAGACCCTGTCTGCAGAGAGCCCGCTATGGGGCTGGGGCAGCCACCTGCCTGCAGCAGGCAGGGAGCTGCTCCGCCTCCCCACCCCATTACCAGTTCATAGAATCACAGAATCATAGAACCATAGAGCTGGAAGAGACCTTAGAAGGCCATCAAGTCCAGCCCCCTGCCCAAGGCAGGACCAATCCCAATTACTGTTTAAGGTGATGCTTTCCGGTTAACTGGGTAACTGGTTAACCTTTCACATCCCTACTTTAGACCAGAGCCCCTCCTTACTGGAAAGTTATTCAAATAGTGGATGGAGCTCTGAGAAGCAAAACAAATAATCAGGATGCCATAGGGGATCTGGTTTATGAGGAAAGATTGAAAACATGGAGCAATACATAGAACTGGCAAAGGGATGGCTAAAGTGAAGCGGGACGAGGGGTACATGAGGAAGGGCTGCTAATATAACCCCAAGGAAGGAAAGGGATTACTGAGCATAGTAAATGGGGAGCGCACAAAGCAATAGGAGGAAATAAAGAAGGGGAAGATTTGGGCTGAGTTAGTGGGAGCTGGGGATGCTCAGCGTCCCTGAAAATTAGCTCGAGGTGTTGCAGGATTGGTGCCCCAAAATGGCAATCCCCACTACCTAGGCATTTTTAAAAAATGTTTTATATTTGATTAGTCAGGCATGGCTTTTCCTTCATCATCCCTGCCAGCAGGAAGTTGGGTTACTACCTTTGAAATGCAAAACTCTAGCAGTCCCTCCCCAACATAAGGCAAGCCCATGCAATCTCAACCACCAGGCAACTCCACAATCTCCCCTCCCTCCTCAACAGCCACTTATCATATGCAGAGGGTTAACTAACATATAGATAAAAAGTCTCAGATGGGTAGTTGTGTTAGGAACTTTAAAAGCAACAAGCAGTCCTGTAGCACCTGCTTAGAGACTAACAAATGTATTAGGTTATAAGTTCATCTGATGAAGTGGGTTTTACCCGTGAAAGTTCATGACCTAATACATTTGTTAGTCTCTAAGGTGCCACAGGACTGCACATATAGATAAGATTAATGACATGATTTTCTTACTTAAACTGCAGAAGCGGGAGTGTTATATTCTCTTCAGCTGAGCACAGAAACTGTTAACATTAGATATCCCAGTGTACTGTGATAATAATGAACGTCTTTAATCCCACGTACAAAAAACTCAGCAAATTAAATTATTTTTCTGGCAACTGGCAAATCCATAAAAATCTGTCCAGACCAGTCAAATTCAGGCTCTGCCAGGAAGTAACTCTACCGGGATATACACTTGCCATTGCTCTGAACTGCTGCCAAAAGGTCCTGCTCCACCCAGGAAGTAGGCTTCCTATGCTCCAGTAGCTTGTGGTAAGTTGTTAGTATGTATATAGGAACTTTCGTTATTTTTATGGATTCCTTGTTCTTTCATTCTTAAGGTAAATGTACTCACTTAGGAAGAGCTGTGTGGTAGCATAAAAACAGCCAGACAAGAGCAGACCAAAGGTTCATCTATCCCAGTCTCCTGTCTTCTGACAGTGGCTAATGCCAGGTACCTCAGAGGGAACGAACAGAACAGGTAATCTATCAAGAGATTGTATGTATAGGGCTAACTAACATTGTTGCCCATTCCCAGATGGCTATTGGCCATTGATGGATCTAGCCTCATGCATTTATCTAGTTCTTTTTTAAACACTATTATAGTTTTGGCCTTCACAACATCTTCTGGCAGAGAGTGCCACAGGCTGACTGTGGTTGTGTGAAGAAATATTTCCTTTTGTTTGTTTTTAATCCTGCTGCCTATTAATGTCATTGGGTAACCTCTAGTTCTTGTGTTAAGAGAAGGAATAAAACAACATTTCCTTATTTACTTTCTCCACACAAGTCACATTGTATATACCTTTATGCTGCCTCCCCCCCCCTTAGTTTCTTTTCTAAGCTGAAAAGTCCCAGTCTTATTAATTTCTTCTACATAGCTATATGGCTTGTTGGGGATAACACAGTCAACTGTGTGGCTTGGAAGAATCCTGGTTAGGAGGGACTGAGACCTGAATCTCCACCCAAAAGGTAACAGCTGAGGAGCTGGGAGACTAAATGCGTGCCCTTGAAGGGCTACAGAGGGGGAGTACAGGAGCAGCTGCTCTGAACTACGATAAGGCTTGCTTAGGGGAACAGGGCTTGGAGAAACCCACTGGAGCTGGGCTGTTCTGGTAAAGGAACTGCTATTGCTACAGTGCCATATTTCTTTACCCTTATTTAGCACTAGGCCTTTTCAGAATGCCTTAAATTCATGCCATTAATTGTAATCATATGGGTACATCTAGGCAGCAGGGCTACCCCATGTCTTTTAAATGTGCCTGTTATTTCAAAATATTTTTCAAAATAACAGGCGTGCTATTTTGGCATTAAGAGTTTTGAAATAGTGCGTTATTTCAATAATTTGGTACCATGTAGACATGTCAGATTTTGAAATAAGCTATTTTGAAATACAATCAAAATAAACTATGTAATTTACGCAAACTGCATATTTTATTTCGAGTTTGGGGTGCTGTGTAGATGTACCCTATGTGAGCAATAAACACTGCATTAAAGGTTCTCCTTACCTATACCTAGGCAACTCCATTGTAGCATATTTGTCTAATCATAAGCATCCAACTCCATGGTATCTAGGTGCTTTAGCAATAAAAATGCTGGGGACTGCAGTGGGATTGTATGGATGTAATATAAAACAGATTTTTATCCTTATTTCTTTGTTTGTAAAGAGCTGTGCTAAAACTGAGTTGATATTTCCACATGTGCCCTGATCCTCCTTAAAGCTGTTCTGGTGCTTCTCCTTGCACAGTCTGAGGTGCCAACACTGGCAAACCCTGCTATTACAGATACCCTCTCACCTGCCAGGTAGACCTCTGTCCTAATCTAGACAAAGAATCTTTCTCATGGTGGTCCTAGGAGATCATCCTAGGGATGTTAGATATCATTTAATAATCGTGTAACTGCACAAAATCTTAGTGGTTACCCGATTATTTGATGGTCCCCAGGGGTGGGGCTGGCAGCCACTGTCCTCCCGATCCCACTCCCAGGGAGCCCCCTGCCACCCTGTGCACAGGGAGCCTGAACTCCTTGCAGACAGAGGCTGCTCTGCCAGCCCACCTGCTCCCCCTTCTCTCCCCACTGCTGCAGATACAGATACATCATACAGAGGCATCAAGGGGGAGGGAGTGTGTGTAGTCATTAGGATTAACCAATAAACCCAGGCTTATTGGTTAATTGTTTACATGATTATACACTAACATCCCTAGATCATCCCCCTTGTGCCAGAGCTGTTTCCCCATTCCACTCTTCTCCTCTTGCTGGGAGCAGGGGCAGAGTTGTTGCTGAACAACTCCTGGCTGCTTCCTTCCCTGCTCCCAGCTTACTATACCAGGGGTTGGAGGATTTCCTCAATGATTCTCCTCCTTTCTGGATTTTCTTTGCCTTTTCCTGCAGGCTCTTTTTGCCCTAGCAACAGACCTGTTATTGGGGTCCATAGAATATGAACGGGGAAATCTGAAGAGAGGTGACTCATGGAAACAGGGAACTGATCCAGGAAGGTATTGGTGTCTCACAGGTGCTGGCACTCTCTCCTGCTGCCTGTGGGGAGGGGAGAGGAGAGGACGCTAAAGAAAACAGGGAGTGTGACGCTGCAGTCAGTGTTTAGAATGACTTGTACATTCCAAGGGCTGCAGGGACCATTGTGATCACCTCATTTGACCCATCACACAGAGCAGAAAAATGTCCCAAAATGATTCCCTTTGAACCAGAGCATGTTTTACAGAAATACAAAAAAACCCCTGTCCGTGATCATGAATCCACCATGACCCTTAGGAGAAAATTGTTTCAATGGTGGTTAACCTGCTAAGTGTGCCTTATTTCCAGGCTGAATTTGTATTGCTTCAGCTTCCAGGCATTGGCTCAGGTTAGCTCTGTGGGCTGCATTGTGGGGTGCGATATGTCTAGGTCCCACTCATGTTTCTGGGGCTGCCTTCTGGTGAGGCTGCCTTTGCCAGCCTACATCTCAAGGGAATAGAGGTCCTAACGGAAAGGATGAGGCGAGGAAAGGAAAGGGGCTTTGAATGGTGCTGCCCCCCCCGGCCGCATTGTGTTAGGGCAGGTCTGCGCTTCCAACGCTGCAGGGGGAAGCAGCTGTATGGCCGAGTGGGCTTCACCGCCGCACCCTCTCCCCGCAGGCACCAGCCGGCCCCTTCCTGCTGCCGCTGCAGCCCAGCCCCAGGCCTCTAGCGCCGCGTGCTGCCTGGCGCGTCTCGCTGCACGCGTGCCCAGGAGCTTGAGCCCAGCGCGCTCTGGCTTTGCGCACGGGCCTCTCGCTGCTGCTAGTGGCTCAGCTTCCCGGGAAAGGGGCGGGCCAGCTGGGAAGGGAGCGATCGCTGCATTGCCCACTGCGGCTTCCGTCCCTTGGGCAGGGCTGGCTTCGCCTCATGGGGCATGGTCCAAGCGTGTAGAGGGGCCCGTCTCTCCGGAGAGCTGCTGGATAGTGCAATGCACAGGGAGATGGGGGCCGCAGGAGTGCACACTGCGCTGTGGGCTGTGCGGCCACAGTACCGTGCAATGCACTGGGAGGTGGTGGGGCATTGCACGCTGTGCCATAGGCTGTGCGGCCACAGTACCGTGCAATGCACTGGGAGGTGGTGGGGCATTGCACGCTGCGCCATAGGCTGTGCGGCCACAGTACCGTGCAATGCACTGGGAGGTGGTGGGGCATTGCACGCTGCGCCATAGGCTGTGCGGCCACAGTACCGTGCAATGCACTGGGAGGTGGTGGGGGATTGCACGCTGCGCCACGGGCTGGGCGGCCACAGTACCGTGCAATGCACTGAGGAATGGTGGGGGACTGCACATTGCGCCATGGGTTGTGCGGACTCAGCACCCTGCACTACATTGCGTGTGTTGCACACTGCGCTCTGGGCTGTGCGGACACTCACCACTGTGCAGGAATTTGCAGACATACTTTTGGTGTTTCGGGCACCGGGTGCAGGACTTGCCGGGGGTGGGGAGGGTTGCGCTCGCCCCCTCCCCCTCCCCTCACTCGGGATAAATAGGAGGTAGTGGCAGCTCCTGTGCAAATCTCTGCTCTGATCCCCAAGCCTTCTACTGACTGAATAGCTGCTGAAGCCAAATCAACGATGGATCTCCAGGACTGTCTTTGTGCAACCGGTGAGTGGCTCCTCCCCGCTGCAGAGACCAGCCTCAGTTTCGAGCTGCCATAGGGGTGCTTGTACTAGGGCGGGGAAGAGCTTCATTTGTGCCAGGCTGAGCTCCAGCACTTCTAGGCGTGGCAGTTCGTAGCCCTGGCACCTGTGAACTTGCTACACTAGGTATGAGGGTTTTCTTTAAAAACATTAAGCCTCTGCATTTTTTGGCATTACAAATTAAGCACTTTTGAGGGCTTCTGTGTTCCCCTCACAGCCACTCTCCTGGCTTGGAGTCAGCATGGGCAAGGGAAAGAGCCTCTCTAGATCTTGAGAATGATCTTTTTAGTCTTTAGTCTTTTTCCCTCTGGGCCATGAAATCACTGTGGCTGGACCCTAGAGACCAAACTCCCAGACTTAACTATCATTTGGGCTTACTTTAGCAAGGTAGCTTGTATTTAAATACCGTGTAAGTGGACCATGCATGTTTAAATACAGTTTTTATGGAGTCAAATATTCCTTGCAATAGTTTTTTGGAAAGATCAAGGTAATGGGATGGGCGTGGTAAGAATTGGGAATTTTGTATAATCTGAAAATAATTCTTCCTCTTAGTAAAATTCTCCTATGGGTGTCTGACCAAGTGTAGACTTCCCCTTTTTATCCTTCAAGGTGGCTCATGTGGCTGTACTGGCAGTTGCACATGCAAAAATTGTAGATGTGGATCTTGCAAAAAAAGGGAGTAGATTTTTTTACTCTGATAAGGTGGGTTAGATATGAAAGTATCAAAATACTTCAAACATACAAGCCATAACTTTTTTGGAAATGGTATGCCGAGGCATTGAGGACCCAGTAATTGGGTGTTTCCAGGGAGCTGTGGAGCACATGGAGGGGTGAAGAGCCCAAAGTTTCAGGGCCACAGTCTGTTCTTAATTCCAGTGTACAAGCAGAATAACTACTCTGAAGTAAATAGATATTCTGGCTGTAGGCCCTGAGACAGGGCACTTGCCCTGCACTGGCCCTTTAAGGGCAAAAACCCAGCCCTGAGTCAGGGCTGGAGTGAAGCCCCAGCTGAGGCAGTTCTGGCTAATGAGGGCCCAGCTGGGGGCTATCTGAAGAAGGGCTCCTTGAGGGAGAGGAGGGAAGTTCACTCTTGCTAGAGAGCAGGTGGGATCTGGCTGTCTGCGAAGTAGGAGGCTTCCTGGAGGTAGAGTAGTGTTGGGGAGGGGAAGCTCTGGCCAAGCAAGCCCCTAGGCTGCAAGGCCTGAGGCTACTGTGGCTGAGAGGGGCAGGCAGGGGCAGCAGGTCCGCATCTCTTTGCTTCTGATGAGTGGCTTACAGACTGCAGTTTGTGCCTGAGGCAGGGGCTAGATGAAGACTGGCAGTGGGTCACTGAGGCAAGGTGGGTACAGTGGAATTGGGTGCCCCTTGGGAGAAGAACTGGGTGCCCCTTGGGAGGGGAGGACCCTGGAGTGTGTAGTTGAGTAAACAATACCCCCTCATCCCCAGAAGGGGGGCACAGAGAGATGGGAGTGGGCACTGCCAGAGGACAGTGTCCTGAAGAGGATGCCGTGATCAAAGAGTGACAGGGATTGGGATCAAAGGGAAGAGTGAGAACACGGGGAGATACCAGCTAGAGGGAGGTGTCCAGTGAGCTGGCAAGCTAGTTCCCAGGACTGCCGGCTGGGGGCACCAGAGTGGTTAGTCTGCCCTGTGACAGCCCTCAAAGCACTTAAGCATGTGCTTATTGAATTGAGTCCTTGCAATGGAATGACTAAGCAGAATTGGACCTTCTGGGCCTTGATTGTTAGGGTTTCTGAGAACCAACATTAAGATTTTCTTTTATACACCAAGTAGGTTAATCTTTTTTAGTGTAAAACAGGGAGGCATGTGCCATGTCAGCTGTGACAAAGCTGTATTCTTTCCTGTAGTAGATGCAGATCACAAGGAGGAACTCCCCTCCCACATCAAGACCTCTTTGATACATTGCATTTTCTGAGATTCTGAAGAATGCAACATCTTTGTTGCTGTCAATAAGCAATCTTTTTATTTTTACTTTGTTTAGGCTGTTGCTCCTGTTGCCCAGCTGGATGCAAATAATTGTGCCAAGAGCTGTGTTTGCAAAGAGCCAGCATCCGATAAATGCAGCTGCTGTCACTGAAATGGACATTTGTGTTCTCTGGTGACTAGCTTGTATATAAACAAGAGTTTGTACAACTGAGTGTGAGGAATGCAAATAAAGACTTTTTGAGAAATGTCTGCTTTCTTATGTTAGTCACTGATTTCAGTTTTGCAGAACTAATTGCTGTATATGTTTAGAGGTTAATTATTCTCAGTAACTTTTGCACAGGGCATTGGCTACTTACCTAACATGGGCATTTATGAGTCTTGTGACTACAGTATGCATGACATAGTGTCTGCTTCTGTAAGGGCTCATTCTTGGTCAAGGCTGTAATTCTTAATGGTAGTCAGAATTGTGTGCTAGTTGGATGATTTTTATTTATTGGCCTGCTTCCCTCCCCTCTTCTGATGGGGCAGAAACACTTGCAATTTATGACCTCAGAGGGAATTGCAGACTATCAGCCCCATACAATTTATATGAGCTTCACAGAGGGAGTGAGGACACATTAAAGTTGCGTGTCTTAGTCTTGTGCCTGGGTTAGTAACATTTGCCTTAGTTTGACGTGTGTGGTCTGTCCTTAGCAATGCTTCACACCATACTGTAGACAAAATTGCAAGAGTCAAAAAATGACCTAACCTATGGCACTGATCCTGCAAAGAGATTTCCTTGCAAAGAACTCTTAGCAGGATTGGGGCCTATATAGTAAGTAGGGTTGTTAAGAAATGAGTACTCAGCTACTCATGTCATAGTCAACAGGGTTGGAAGCCTCCAGGAGCTACCTCACCCCTGCTGCGGTGCTGCAGTTGAAATGTAATAAGAGGCAGGCATGCAGATAGCCCGGCTCTTACTACATTTAAACTGCAGAGCTGCAGCACAGGTAGCTCTTGGACCAGCACAAGCTGAGTGGCTCAGTCCTGGCTTGAGTCAGGGCCAGCAGCCCCTGTTTGCGGCCAGTCCCAAGGGCAGCAGAACATGCTGGACAAGTCCAGCAAAGGACATCTTGCAGATGAATCTGATTTGGGATGTGGCTTCCCAGTGCACCTCCTTTAACTCCCCCTTCCCGTCCAGGCCCTGGCAGCTGGAGGTAGGGGGGGACCACAGCGGGTGCTGCCTGCTGTGCATATCCTGCAGCTGGGAGGGGAAGCTGAAGGGCCATGGCATCCTTGGTCGGGCTCAGGGAAGGCAGCGCTGGGTCAGTGAAGGGCGCTTGACACACCTATTTGCGCCTCTAGCTCCATGGAGCAAACTGCTGAAGCCATTTCAGAAGGGTGGCTCCCTGACAGTGTACCCAGGTACTGCATGGGCTGGGCAGAGCCCAGCCAGGAATCACAGGGCCAGGGAGGGCAGATAGTGGAGGCTGGGCCACAACCCAAGCGCTGCCTGCACCTGTGGGAGCTCTGTGTGGCCGCTCGCCCCATTTCTGTGGGCTGCAGTGCACCCAGGCCGAGCCACATAGTACCCACCCACCTGGGACAAAGCCCAGGCAACAGGTGAGCTCCAGCGCCTCCTCCCAGGTGCCCACATGGCGTGGCCAGGCTCCCCCAGCACCCAGCCTAGCCTGAAGTACTGCCCCCGCCTGCCCAGCCCAGGGCTTCACACAATGCCGCTGGCAGCATCCTCCCTGCTTGCCATGGGAGACCCATCCGTGTGGCACCACCAGCCCGACCATTGAGGTGAGCCCACATCTCCCCAAGCTCAGCCGGGCAGCACCAAGCTTGCCTGGCCGCTGCACTTTTCCTCTGTGGTCTTGTGTCCTCCGCTCCTGGCCTAGCTGCAGGCAGCCCCGGCCCTTTCCCTGGTTGTTGGGCATGGGCGGGACCAACCTGGCATGTGGGACAGGCAGAGAGTGGAGCCATGGCTGAGCTGCCCCCCAAGCAGCTGGCTCATCCCGGGTCCTTGTGTGTGTGTGGGGGGAGGGAATGCAAGTAGAGTAGTCAAGTACTCCACTACTCTCTTCCATCCTTAATAGGTACATATATTTAGCTCCTGGAGGTTCAAGAGTTTCACCATTACTTCTATGGATATCTTTTGGTTTGCCTGGGAAGGCGAGGCAAAATTTGTGAGTATTAAAATGCGTAGCAAGCCCTTTGGGCCAGATATAGGAGCCCTTTGAGCTGTTTGGGGCCCTAAGCAATTGTTTAGTCTACTTATGCCTAGCACTGGCTCTCAGTAGCTAATGCAGCTTCTGTATTGCATATAGGGTTTTCTGCATTTAGAACAGACAATACAAGTTGTGTAAATGTTAAGGGGACAGGCACAGTAGGGTCCTGATTTATGATTTGGAGTTACTAGATGCAACCATAAACGTGTGGCTTATGTGATTATTCCCTTTTACTCGGCGCTGGTGAGGCCACATCTGGAGTATTGCGTCCAGTTTTGGGCCCCTCACTACAAAAAGGATGTGGACGCATTGGAGAGGATCCAGTGGAGGGCAACCAAAATGATTAGGGGGCTGGAGCACATGACCTATGAAGAGAGACTGAGTGATTTGGGCTTATTTAGTCTGCAGAAGAGAAGAGTGAAGGGGGATTTGATAGCAGCCTTTAACTACCTGAAGGGAGATTCCAAAGAGGATGGAGAGAGGTTGTTCTCAGTAGTGACAGATGACAGAACAAGGAGCAATAGTCCCAAGTTACAGTGGGGGAGGTCTAGGTTGGATATTAGGGAAAATTGTTTCCCTAGGAGGGTGGTGAAGCACTGAGATGGGTTCCCTAGGGAGGTGGTGCAATCTCCATCCCTAGAGGTTTTTAAGTCCCGGCTTGACAAAGCCCTGGCTGGGATGGTTTAGTTGGGGTTGATCCTGGTTTGGGCAGGGGGTTGGATTCAATGACCTCCTGAGGGCTCTTCCAGCCCTAGGATTCTATGAGTCTAAAGACCTGGATGAGTATGAGTAGCCCCAAACAGGAGTTATTCTTATGACTTTCAGGGAAGTAACTCCTGGGTGGAAAAGCACAGTCTGGCCCTTTATGCTTGTTCATAAGGTAAGAGACTCAAAGTTCTAAGGACTTGATCCTGCAAATAGGTAGCAGGTGGACAATAATTTTTGATGGGGGGCCACTCCAAGAATTTGGTCAGAGGTCAAGGGCCGCAGTCTTCCATATCAATGGAGGAGGTGTGGGGGTCTGGGATGGAGGTGGAGTGTAAAAAGGAGCTTGGGATAAGGAATTGGAGTGCAGGAGGGGGTGAGAGATGTGGGAGTTTGGGTGAATTAGGGGGTTGTGACCTGAGGAAGGGAAGTAGGGTGCAGGAGGGAGTGCAGGGGTTTGGGTTGTGATGGAAGGCAGGATCTGGGGGGGGGGTATGAGTCCAGGAGGGGGGGACAGGGTTTGGGATATGTGGGATGGGAGGACAGAGGGTTGGGAGGAGGGGTACTTTGCGCAGTGCCCGTTCTTCAAACATGCAGCTTCCATTGGCCCAAAACTGGCCAATAGGAGCTGCAAGATTGTGCCAGGGCAGTGTGCATAGCCTCTTCTCCTTCCCCTTGGGCTCAAGCTGTTCACAAATAAACAGGGTCCACACAGCTGGCTTTTCTGAGTGGCGTGTGGGGATGGGGCAGGCAAGGTACCTGACTGAGGTTCCTGCTGTGCCTGCAGGCTGGATCCAGTGCGTGGTGGGCTGGATTTGGCCCGTGGACCGTATTTTGCCCCACCCTAAAATAATGGCATGTTTTAACCCCCTCCTCCCTGCATAAATTGGAGTCTCACATTTGACCTGTGTATCTCTTCATCTGTAATTTGCAAGTTACGGTCTATTTGTCATAGGAAAAATTATAGAAGATTAGGGTTGGAAGAGACCTCAGGAGGGTATCTAGTCCAACCCCTATTCAAAGCAGGAACAACTCTAACTAAATCGTCCCAGCCAGGGCTTTGTCAGGTCTCTCACAGAGGCTGCAGTGTGGGGGGTGAGTAGGAGGGGACAGGTGGGAGCTCATGCTTGCGGGGAGCTGGCTTTCAAGTTGGCTCCCCACATGTACTGGCTCTTGCCAAGCTGACTGACCCTCCCCCCCCACCTCTCTGTGCTGCTGCCTCTATATCAGAGGGGACAGGTGGGCACTGCCTGGCTCTCGCGCTCTTGCCCCCTGGCATGCTTGTAAATGGTTTGTCATATGCCTGGGCAACCCTAGGGGACTTGTGGGACAGTGTATCCCCTGTATGAGTCACAAGGGCACCCCGTCCTCTGTTTATTCTAGCCCCACGTACCTTCAGGCGCAAACTTACACACGCAATCAGACCGAGACCCTCGGCGCAGTAGCCTTTCGCCCACAGGGCGTTCTAAGTGTCCAGTCCTTGCACGCTCTGGTGCGTAGCTTTAAAGTCTGTTCCGACTGGTTTCTGAGTCTAGGAGCTGCGGCCAACCTAGTCCATCCTCAGCTGTGCCCCACCCAAAAACCCGATAGTCTGGTCTTTGATCAGTAAGTAGGGTAGGGGGACCCAGGCCCTCTCCCGGGTGGTGGGGTACCAAAACTGAAACTCACCACCCTTCACAGGGTCAGAATAGTTCCCCTCCTGGGCCGCTTCCTACCAGTCCTAAATGCTTCTCTGACGCCCCTCACCCATTGGGCCCACTGCGAATCTTACCCAACGGGACTGATGTCATCTCCGTTGAGGTCGTGGTTTGTCAGGTGCAGGCGCCGGGGGGTCCAAGGGAGCTACCGTTGTCCAAGGTTCATCAGCTGGCACGCCTACCGGAGGACCACTTGGGCCGTCCGTCTGCCCCGTCCCGCCCTCATCCAGTGGGGCTTGCGTCAGCCCTGCTGCCGCCCCCGATGGCCACTCTCTGCTGGGGGGTTCTGGCACAGCCCTCAGGGCACTCCCCGCCAGGGAGCTTCTCTCAGTGCCTTCCTGTGCTGCCGTGGCAGAACTGCTACTTAGCAAATTGGTCCCCAGCCTATAACAATGCTTGGGATTCTTCCGTCCCAAGTGCAGGACTCTGCACTTGTCCTTGTTGAACCTTATCAAATTTCTTTTGGCCCAATCCTCTAATCTGTCTAGGTCACTCTACCCTCCAGCGTATCTACCTCTCCCCCTAGCTTAGTGTCATCTGCAAACTTGCTGAGGGTGCAATCCATCCCCTCATACAGGTCATTAATAAAGATATTGAACAAAACCAGTCCTAGAACCAATCCTTGGGGCACTCCACTAGAAACTGACCACCACCTGACATCGAGCCGTTGATCACTACCCATTGGGCCCGACAGTATAGCCAGCTTTCTATCTATCTTACAGTCCATGTATCCAATCCATACTCCCTTAACTTGCTGGCAAGAATATTGTGGGAGAAAATGGCTCAGGTGTAATTAACAGTGAGTTTCCATTAGCAACGGGTAGTCCGCAGAAAGGTTTGGAGAGGGTGAGGCCTCAAGAAAGGGGTTGGGTCTCGGGGAAGGGATGCGGTAGATCCTGGCTTGCCCTGACGTTTAAGAAGTGATCTTGGGTGTAAAAAGGTTGGAGACCACTGCTCTAAGGTGCCACAGGGCTATTGTTTCTAAATATACTATTTTGACACAGAAATCTTGGTTATGACAATCTCTTAGCCATAACTACTACTAACTAATTGTAAGATGCAGCTTGATATACTTACAAAGGGGTTGCTTGAAATGTTTATGAAGTATGGGCCCTGGTTTAAGAAGTCCTTTTTAGTCCTGTGAACCTCAGTGGTAGAGGCACAATATTTTTGTAATGGGTATTTGACCTTTGTTTTGCTATGCCCACTTCTGTTGTTCTCCACTCAGTAATAAAATGACCATTAATATAGCCATTGAAAATGGCAGGTAGCCTTCAGGCTAGGCATTGCTTGTATTGGTTTATATAACTTTTAAATCACATTCATTATGATCTTTACACACTGCTGTAAGCTGGCCTTGAGGGAACACTTGTGCCAGTTTCTCCTATTCACATTCGTATTGCGTCTGAACTTGCTGTAGAAGGTGCTGCTGTTAGGAGTCAAAAGAGTATTGTACCTTGATAATTGGAAGTGGCTATTGTTCAGCAATACATCTCTACAATTTCCAGTGTTAAATGAAACTTAAATATATTTCCTGATGGGCCTAAAGGCAGCTTCTTGATTGCATTTGCTCAGTCAACACAGCTTCAAGGGGAAATAAACCCCAATAGGAATAAGCCAAGGAGGCCTCTATATCCATTCCTGGATTCATGTCCAGGAAGGATTTGCCCTACTTTTTAGGAGGGGAAGTATGGGTTTGTGGTTAAAGCATAGGATGGGTTGTCAGGAGACCCTGAATTTGATTACTGACTAGCTTTGCAACCTTAGGCGAATCCTTGAATTACTTTTTTCTGAAACTCCTATTTGGAAAATAGGGATAACAACATGTTGGAGACTTAAATAATTAATGATTGAGATCCTCAGATGAAAGGTGTGATAGAAATGCAAATAGCTGTTATGCTAAGTGGTGACTATTCTTTCCTTAGTAGCTACTGTGTCCATTGTGCTGTCTTGTTTCTTTTGCCTTCATGTTTTGGTTCCTGTTTTTTGTAAGAGCTGTTGAACTGAATGTACCACATAGACTCTCCATCCACAATAGAAAATGCCGGGGGTTTTTGTGCCACCACAGGTCTACGGTAAATAGCTTCTACATCCAAAGGGAATGAGTGGCTGGCCTTGAAAGCTTTTAAAACTGTTCAGCACAGAACATCCAGTGTTTGAGCAGTTCAGTAACTGTAGGTTGGAAAAGATTGCTCTGAGGAAAGAAATAATGACTAAACTCATTGCATTCCCAGCCTTATGTGGAGAGCTGGCTTTCATAGATTAGGGCTGGAAGAGACCCCAGAAGGGCCTCTAGTCCTACCCCTTTTCCAAGGGGTGTCACTTTGACTCCATCAGGAAGGAAACATAAGGAGAGGGGAAGTGTTTTAATAAGGATGTTCCAGAAGGATTAATTCACTCCATTGCAAAGGGCTAGCCTGATGGGCTAGCAAAGCACTGAAGGACAGGCTTCTTGAGTATGGGAGTGATACACATGGTTTCAAGAGGTAAACATATAGTTGAGACCAAGTCTGTACTAAAGCTTTGTTGGAATAGCACTGCCACTTAAAGAGTGTGGAAAAAACACACACCACAGTTCAGCGGTTTACAGCCTCCTCCTGCTCTGGGTCTGTTTGTAAATACTGATGGCCTGCTGTGAATGAGTAATGGGGTGGGGGAGAAATGGCCTGTTGTGACCCAGTAAATGGTGGGGGGAGCCTGTCTCAATCCAACAAACAAGTGTGTGTGTGTGGGGGATAACAGGTTTTGCACCCGGGCAGGGGATGGGTGGTGGGGCTTAGTGCATCTCTTTAAGCTTCTGTTGCATGGGGCCGGTTGGACTCTGCTTGGCGTTGTGCTAGTGCAGTGTTTCTCAAATTGGTCCACAAAACCACTTTGAGAAACCTGCTAATTGGCCGCGCCAGTTTCTTTACTTATTGGCGCTGCGGCCACAGAGCCTCGCGGCTCCTATTGGCTCTGTTTCGCCATTTGCAGCCAAGGGGAGCTGTGGGAAGCAGCAGTCCTGCCCAAGCCGCTTCCCGTGGCTCCCTTTGGCTGCAAACAGTGAAGCGGAGCCAATGGGAGCCGCGAGGCTCCATGGCCACAGCGCCAGGAAGTAAACAAACCAGCACAGCCAGTTAACATTTTTCTCCAAGTGGTTTTGTGGACCACTTTGAGAAACACTTTGATAGTGGGAAGGGAGGCAGCTGGGCCAAATCTGAGAGTTGTGTTGTAACCTGATGCATGGGGTGGCAACACCACTCACTCAAATTTGACCTGTTTGTCCCTCTCCCATCATTGTGACAGAGGAACAGCTGTGCCAAACCAAATGGCACTGCCATCCCAGAGGTTGCCATTTTCAGAGCTGGCAGCCGAGCCCCTCCAGCCCTGCAGGACCTGCTCTGTGACCCTTTGAAACATTCTGGGGGCCCAGTTTTGGAAAAACTTTGAGAGAGGCTGCCTTACCTGCTGTAGCTATGCTAACCAAACCCGTACTAATGTTATACTGGAAGAACTCCTCCTCCTGTCAGCATACACTGCAACTACCTGAGGCGGCTCTGGTGATGTAGCTGTACTGACAGAGCTTGTGTCATGTAGACAAGGCCTAGGTGCTTTGCTGGATCCAGGCCTTGTTAACGGGGAGGCGTAAATAGGGTTACCAGGTAGACCCCCCCCCCAAAATACTGGACACACTTGATCGTGGGGGGGGGCGAGGGGGAGGGACGGCCGGGAGGGGGAGGGGCTGGCCGGGAGGAAGGGGGGCAGGAGGCAGGGCTGGCAGGGGGGGTCAGGGGCCGCGGGGCTGGCCGGGAGGAAGGGGGGGGGGTGGGAAGCAGAGCTGGAGGGGGATCGGGGACTGGGGGGCTGGACGGGAGGAAGGGGGGCCGGAGGAAGGGGGGCGGGAAGCAGAGCTGGGGGGGGATTGGGGGCCGGGGGGAGCTGGAGGAAGGGGGGCGGGAAGCAGAGCTGGGGAGGGTGCAGCCGCTGGCTGCAATCAGAGTCCAACAGGCTGTGCCCCCGGCAGGCACTCCCGGCAGGCACTCCCTCTAGTTGCTAGTAGAAGCTGGGCGGAGGCGGGGGCAGTGGCTGGGAGCCGCTCCCCCCGCCTGGCTTCTGCACACAACCAGAAGCTCCTAGCTGGGAGCCTCTGGTTGTATGCAGAAGCCAGGTGGGGGGAGTCGCTGGGAGTCCCAGCCACTGCCCCCGCCCCTCCTGGCTTTTGCATGCGACCACAGGACTCCCAGCGCCGATCGTGCCCCGCCTCCCAGTCGCTCCCCCGCGCCTGCCAGGCTTCTGTCCGGCGCCCAGCCGGAAATTCAGAAAATACCAGACATTGCACATGTCTGGTATTTTCTGAATTTTTCTACCGGATAGAGGGCACAAATACCGGACTGTCCAGTAGAAAACCGGACACCTGGCAACCCTAGGCGTAAAGTGTAATTCTTCTCCAGATGACTGAGAAGTCTGTTGTGTCTCAATGACTCTATCTCAAATTTACTCGGTTTGCAAGTAAGTTGTGTGTCCCCATGAAGGGCCACACAGCCTCCCATACCCAGCCGAAGTATTTGTGTCTTCTCCGCATATTGCCTCCTCTCTGATCACTCTCCCAGATTACTAATGAATAGATATTAAGCAACCCCAGTCCTGGTGCAGTCTCTGAGTAGCACTATCCTGTTGGGTGTGTCCATCTACTCCTCGTAATTTGGGGATTGATCTAGTTCCTGCTGACATCTGTGGCAACGCTCAGACTGGCTTCGGTGACACAGCTTTATTGGCCCCTCGTCTGCGATTTAATTTATGAATGTGTCTGGCGCCTTCTCTCATGACACCATGCTCTCTGCCAGTGCTTCATCTTTATTATGTGAAAAGAGCAGGGTGAATGAAATGGTTGAACTGCTGACAAAAAAGCCACAAGTGGGGAGGGGGAGGAAAAGAGAACACACAGGGAATACATGAGGGCCCTTTTGTTGTTTTTAACTCTTTAGTGGGCTTGCTGCTTCTCACAGGGAATCTGCCACTAGAAAGGGAGTGTCAGGCAAAAGTTACTGTAAGTC
Organism: Pelochelys cantorii; assembly: GCA_032595735.1. Classification (NCBI taxonomy): domain Eukaryota; kingdom Metazoa; phylum Chordata; order Testudines; family Trionychidae; genus Pelochelys; species Pelochelys cantorii. The sequence continues at coordinate 5,846,116 of CM064339.1, read as the reverse complement.
TTTGCTGCCACCTGGCTGCCCTTCCTCTCAGTGCTTCCAGCATTCTCTGCTGAGGCCTGTATTAGATTGTTTCTTGCCCAGCCTTGCCACCATGATGCATAAACCTTTCTGCTTTGAATTGTATGAGAATGTGGCCTTGTGGACAAAAGGGCCCATCTATAGCACAGTTGCAAAAAAGTCAGGTTAAACAGTGGATAGTATTGCTAGGACTTTAATCATAGCCCCAGTTTTAATTCAGTTAGGGAGCATCTAAACCAGGGCACAGGGTCCCAGTGTCAGAAAATCTGACCACAAGGAAGTAGTATTGGAAGGAAGCAGTAGCAATCTACTCTCCATCTAGGGTCCTGCAGAGGGTCAACACAAAGGGCACTACTGGCTGGAGAGGGGGATGGCTAGATAGGATCACAGGAATTGGATCCATCAGACTCAAGTCAGTCTATGGGAGAAAGGAGAGAATGCACTTATTCAGCACATCCCTACTGCAGCTTTTGCTAGAGGGCTGCTAGGTGCTTTTCTCCTGAAGAAACCCCCAAGAAAGGTTAAAGACAGTAATGCTACCTGCTCTCTGTTCCTTGGATGATTCCTGCCTAGAGACTGGGCCAGGCAACTGCTTGTGCCAGCAGATCTGACTTCAGCTCTAGAGCTCTACCTAGGCCAGAGCATGTGTTTTTTAACGTGGGTTAGCATCATCCACACTGTTTGCCATGTTACCACCAGACCCAACTACAATCATACTTATACAGTGACTATGAATGTTTAGCAGATGGCACCTGAGTAGAGCTCACACCAGCAAGGCAGGAGCTGGAATGGTCTTTGGATATAATAGCCCATTCCTGCCATAGGACCTAACCTAGAACAGCATTCCCAAAGCCCAGAGAAATTCATGTGACATATTCTAGCTGCTTAGCTCACTGAGCTAACCCTGCAACATGGCATGGCTCAGCTGTGTGGAACCTGGGCTCTGAGACACCGAAAGGGTGGGTCTCAGAGCCCAGGTCCCAAAAGTCTATAGAGGTGGGAAACTTAAGGCCTGGGGGCTGGATGTGGCCCCCCGGATTGCCTGGGTCTGGCCCCTGAGGTTCAGGGCTCCCCCCAGCATTGGGGAGCCCATGCTGGTGCTCCAGCCCCTAGGCGCCTCCCCAGGGTCTGGTCTGAGGAGAATGTGTGGGGAGTGTTTCTCCTCAGTTGTGGGCCATGTTTGTTTTTGTTGGGGTTTTTTTGTTTTGTTTCTCACTTGTGTGCAGCCCCCAACTGATTTTTCTGTGTTTCAGCAGCCCCGACCCAAAAAAGGTTCCACACCCCCTAGTTTAGAGGCCTTCTTAAAGGATTTGTTTGGTTTGATTTTGGTCTCCCATTCTTCAGTCCTACAGAGCTTTCTATGACACAGCCTTCCGAAGCCACTGAGCCCAGCAGGAGAAAAGATAAACTCTCCTGCTACCACTGATCCCCCTTCAATCACCCCTTTCTACTCTCCTTGTCCACTACAGGAACATCCCTCTCGTGTGTATCTTTAGTGCAGAATATATGGTACATCTAATTGCCATGCATGTGATGTCTTTCTACAGTCAGCTTTTCCTGAGAATGACTCAGGGTGCATCTACATTGCACCCTTAGCTCAAAATAAGCTACGCAATTAGAGCTACAAGTGTACTTTGAAATGAAGGGCTATTCTGAAATGTCCCTTAATCCTCGTGAAATGAGGTTTACAGGGACGTCGGAATAGTGTGCCCGTTATTTCGAAAGATATTTCAAAATAATGGGCATGCTGTCAAGATGCGGAATAGCTATATTGGGATACTGGAAGTATCCCGACATAGCGCCGTGGTGTAGACATACCCTTAGAGACCTAATTGTGAGAGAGTTTTAATTGATTTCTGTGGGTTTGGATTAGGCCCAAAGAATGAGTCAGGAAAGTAAAGTCTCTGTGATAGAACATCTGTGGGCCTGGCTCTGTTGTCAGTTACACTTGTTCTGATATCATGAATTATATCAAGTCAGTAGAATATACATCTAGGTAAAACTGGGATAAGTGAGATTGGAATCAGTCCACAGCTATGTGTCGGCCCTGAATGCAAAAGCCTGCCGCTGCCGACAGCAGACTCCTTTGAGATGTAACAGTACAGTACCCAGAAATCAAAATAAGTTATGTAGCTGTGATTGCATACATGTGGCACTGTAGAATTATGTTATTACTTTGATGATAATAAATAGTTGGGAGGATTTAAAATGCTCTGTGACAGGGATGGGCAATAAAAAAAGGTGGCCCAGCATGGTTAATACCTGGTGGGCTGCTCCTGCTATATTTACCTGGGCCTCCGCAGGTATCAGGCATTCACAGCTCTTGTTGGCCACGGATCACCTTTCATGGCCGATGGGAGTGGCGGGAAGCAGCGTGGATTGACCCCAGCCTGTTTCCCCTCCCCCCCCCCCAACACACTGCTTCCCACCGCTCCCATTGGCCACGAATGGCAATCTGTAGCCAACAAGAGCTGTGATTGCCCGATACCTGCGGCAGAGCAGGTAAATATAGAGGTGGGGGCCCGCCAGGAATTTGCCCACCCCTCATCTAAGATAATGGTGTCAGACAGACTGATAAGAGGCCCATGAAAACTAGAGAATTAAGGATGTGGGAACAACCGTGTTTTGGCATTTCTGCGTTTATCCAGGAGCTTCAGGGGGTAGCCGAGTTAGTCTGTTACAGAAAAAAAACAGCAAGCAAATGGTCTGGTAGCACTTTATAGACTAACAAAACATGTAGATGGTATCATGAGCTTTCGTGGGCACAGCCCACTTCACTCCGATCATCTGAAGAAGTTTATCCAGTTAGCCTTAATGTTATTTGGCCATAATATGGGGATTTTTCACAAGGGGTTATCAATTTGCATATCTAACAACTGAGTTTACAGATTCAAAATTTAACCAGAAACAGAACAAGACAGGAGTGCCTTCCATACGACTGGAAGTGGATTTTAAGGCTGTAAAAAAAGAAATAAATCAAAAAAGGGTGGAGGAAAGGATGAATGTTTTTGACAGATTAATGGGGCTTGGTCAGAGGCTGAGAGAAAAAATTTGATGAAGTAGAAAGGTAAATAAGCCATTATGAGAAAAGAATATTTAGTTATCTTGTGACTGACTTATCCGTGATTAATAACCAAGCAGTGGAAGGCTGTATCAATCCTGTTGCTTTTTTTCTGTCTGCTAAAAATGCAGCACCCGATGGCACAAATTCGATGCTGGCATACATCCAGTTAATATATTCGGTTCTGATCCCACAATGAGCACGGACCTTTGAGCTGAGCCTGGGGGGCTATCAATGATGCTCTTGCAGAAGTGGGGTGTGAACTACTTATAGGCCATTGCCGAGAGAAGTGAGTTCTAGTGTTGAGCTATAAAGTCATGCTCCACTTTAGACAGCAGAGGGTGTTAACAGATGATTCAGTTCCTGACTTGCTCTCTCCTAAAAGAACTCCATTGTTCAGGAGTAGCTGTCTGTAATACTGCAGTGATACTGCTGCAGTTCTCTACTGTCTGGAGTCATTGCTGTGATCTTGCCTATTAACAATATTAATTCAAAGGGGAGTTAGGCCCAAATCATGTTTATTTGTAGAGCTTTAAAATTCTGGATTCCCCTGATGCTGGGGACATAACTCAGCTGAAGGGGTTGGGGCAAGTCCTTCACTAGCCTCAGAAACCAAGGTCTGAGTGTTTGTTCCCTCTGCAGCTTTGGGAGTTTGGCCGTTATTAGGAACAGAACAGGTTCCACTGTGGAAGCTATGGGCAGATGTTCATCCTGCAGCAGAACCCATCAGGACACATTCAGAGGACAGCAAAACCAGTGTAAATTTGAAATAATTCCATCTGTATGTGTTGGGAGGAAGGGGGTGAGGGGTTGGTTTGGTGCTTGTGTAATCTGGAGCAAAACCTGTCTCATAATCCATTCTTAAAATATTCTGGAATTAAAACAGAACAAACTGGGATGCTCAATTCAAACATGAGCAACTGTCAGCACACACAGCAGACAGGCATCAGGGACTTGTGTGTCTTTACTTATGGCTGGACCAAACATAACTCATGCATGCATTCTTAACATTAAAAAAAAAAGAGTTACACTGAGATAATGGAGAGCCTAATTTCTCCAGAGAAAGCAGAGGAAGGCAAGCCAAATCAGGTACCTAAAAACCTCCTCTCTTTAAAAAAAAAAAAAAAAAAAGTTGGCATTTTTATTTGTAACCAGAGCCAGGTAACTTGTAAGCATGGCAGAATAATTAGACAATGCCAATTATAATCATAGGATGCAATTTTCCCCTATGGCAGGTGGAGGTGGAGGGGTGATTTTCTACCAGCTTTGTGGCCCCTGGGACCCTCCACCCATCCCAGCTAAAATAGCCCCATCTTAAAGTAGAGCAGACTCTGATGTGCTCTGATTTCCAGAATTCTCCCAAGAGCTGCAATCTGCAGCAGCCCAGACTCTCCATACCCTGGAGAGACACCCTTGCATGGCTGCAGCACTGGGATTCGTGAGGGGAGGGAGGCAATGTAGGATGACTTACATGTGGGGGTCAAGAAGAGACAATCTCCCCCAAGGTTTATATCCCACTTAAGTCTTGCTTAAATCCTCATAATGGGGCTTGGATGGGACTTGAGTGACTTATATGCTGGCCCTCTGCACAGGGCCTACCTTAGGGAAAATGGCACCCTGGGTGAACTTATATTTTGATGCCCCTGCCCCTCTTCCCGGGCATGGTGCCCACCATTTCCATTGTCTCCACCCCTGGATTCCCCATCCTGTGCCCCCTTTGCCATTAACTCCTGCCCCTCCTGCAATGTGCCCTGTCCCCCGACCCCAACATTTTGCCACCTTCACCCCAACCTCTGCACAATACCATCTTCACCCCAGCCCCTGCACTTCCCTCCCACCTGCACCCCAACCCCAGCCCTGCATTGCCAGTGTGCCTACCACACTGCCTCCCTGCCCCGTATTATCACCCAGCCCCTTATGCCTAGTTGCCTCTCATCCAGAGATCACCACAAAGCCCTATGCCCAGTGCCCTCCCATCCACAGACCCTCCACACTGCCCCACATCCCACATTCCTGAGGGCATTTGGCACCAAAACATTAAATATTCTCTGCACAATATTTTAAACTTCTGCAAATTTTATTGTCAGTAGGTAAATGTGGAGGCTCCAGCATGGGAGTGGCAAGCATGGGCCACTGGCTAGATGAAGGTGGGAATTCACACTGCACCTCCTCCCCCACCCCACCCCACCCCTCCTCTCCTAGCATAGGGACTTGGCCATGAGATACTCTGGGTGCAGGGCAAAAGGCCACAGGGAAGCATTTTACATGATGGTTGAGAATCAGCCATGACCCAAAATCCATTTGAATGACGAAAAGCAATCGTTAATGCTAACGACTGAGTCCAGCCCTCACCGAGGCCCTTGCCTGCCATGGCTCTAGGCCATCCCTTCCCAATGGCCTTTTCGTTTCCCTCTCAGCCTGAAATGCAAAGAGGGGCTTGGAACATGCAGTCGAGTAAGAAAAGGACCCATCAGGCACCAGCCACAAGAAAAAGAAATGTCTCTTTTCTCTCAATCAAAGTTTTCCAAGGCAAGTCCATCTTCCCGCCTAGACTGATAACAAGTCGCTCTCTCCCTTGCATTCCGCAGCCCTGATTGCTGCTTTTCTGCTCCAGGTACACACACCCCTTTTGTTTTAGTGTCGATTTCTTGTTGATACTGGCATGTTGTTAATATGTGTGTGTGTGTGTGTGTGTGTGTGTGCGCGCGCGCGCACGCACACTTCCCTCCCTCATGTCTGCTGCTGATTCCTGCTGGGGAAGGAAGGAGAGTGGACCCTTGGCAGATGGGCTTGAATTTCAGAGCAGAGGGAGATAGCGTGAAAAGGAGGTTAGAGAGATTGCAGGGAGAGCAGGGCAGGGGCAAGGCATGAGGGCAGATGAGAGGAGAGGGGCAGGTGCAGTGAAGGTCGGAACAGCTGCTGGCCCCCAGGGGCACCAGACTGCTCCCCAGGTGGCCCTAGTATAGTCACTTCAAGCTCACTGGGTCAGACAATGCCCCCCCACTCCTTTCCTTTCCCAATCCCGCTCCTGTCATAGCCACCCCAGCCTGTTTCCCCTTCCCCCCCCAAACACACACCCAGAGCTTGGCTCCCCCTCTCCCCAGCCTTGCCTGGCCCCCACCTGCTCACTCACATGCTGCAAACTTTTGCTTCTGACAGAGAGGGTCACTGTTGCAGAGGGGCTGGGTGGAACTGGAGCCCTCAGCTGGGCAGAGGGGAGGGGTGGGGAGAAGCCTGCCCCCTGGATCGCAGAGGAGACCGGAGGGGAAGGGGTGAGAAAAGCCTGCTGGCTGGCCAGGAAAAAGACGCAGAGGGCAGGGGGAAGAGAAAAGCCGGCAGGAAAAAAGGGCCGGAGGGGAGGGGCTGGTCTGAGCCCTTGTGGCACCCCCTGGCTGCAGTGCTACCCTGGGCCTAGGCCCAGATTGCCCAGCTCAAAGGCCGGTCCTGCCTCAGCATGGGCTGGATTCCACCCCAACCAAGCATTGCTTCTGTTCTCAGGGAGCTCCTAACCATTCAGGGAGAACTGCCAAATCATTTGCTAAAAGAACCTTCCAGTCCTGCTGGTGGAGGCAGCTGCACCTTAGGATCCAGGCTTGGACGCATTCAAGCTGCAGAGCTTCTGGCTGGGAGGTTGTCTGGTTCAAGGCAGAGTCAGGCTTTCTGGAGCATCTCACCTCAGTGCTCCTGCCCTCCAGTTGTCCAAAAGGGACCGGCTGTTTGATGAGAGGGCTTGGGAGAAATTTTCCCACTGCTCCTCCTTTAGGAAGTTTATCTCTAGCCACAGCTTATTCTTCTTGTAAACTTGTCTCCTGGGGTTACAGTTTGCACTGGGGTGCTATTTACTCCCTGTGAAAAGCCTGCACAAGATGTATGCACCACACTTATGCCCTGTTTGAGGGGCTTTACTCATACCTATACCTTGTAATGTGACCTTTGCACAGGTGAATTTCACTTGGCCTTTAAAGGGGCCATGCAATATTCTCTAAAACTGGGCAGCATCCTTTCTCCTCACTGCACAGGGTGGAGTGGGCTGAAAAAGCCTCCTGGGTCCTGGTGGACTCCCCTGATTTTCCAAGAGATATTGCTATCCTGTGGCACATAGGGTAACTGCTGCTGTACTGTGCTTGTAATGTCACCTGAGAGATAACTGCTACCAGGTAAGGCTGTGCAACTATGTCAGGGAATGACATGGGAAAGAGAACGTGGACATTTGTCTCCTCCAATATTCAGCCCAGGAGGCGCACACAATAATGTGTTTTCCTCTGCTGGAGGAGCAGGAGGAACACCTGTAAGTAACAATGAGAAGTGTTACTGAGGGCAGCAGACTCCACAAACTCGGCCCACTCCTGATCACATCATTTTGCTCATTTTAAAAACACAGGGAAGGTCTATTAGCAGCCTTCCATTTTTCTCCGAGCACGTTTGCAAAAGAGTGTTCTGCTGTTGAAATGAACAAGGATTTCTAGATGTACCATTAGCATCTCTCCGGCAGGCCCCGGCGATATTCAGGTGCAGCCACATCAATTTCAACAGTTAGGTTAATATGCTGTTCATACTCAGCAATGTACAATAAAGACAGTGCTGTCCCTCCACTGTAAGACAATAGCCCCTTAACACACCGGGCTGCATTCTGATTGCACTGACTCTGATGCAAATCCAGACTAAGGATTACTCTGGTTTATGCTGGAAGCAGAATCCAGCCTGCAGTGTCTGGAAAGTGTCACTTCAGTGGAGAGTTGCTGCAATAGAACAAAAAGAAAAGCCTAAAGCTCTGGGAACCAAGATCACTAATTTAAAAAGACAAACATCTATTTTCCATTGATTACAGTTGGGGGATCTATATTTCCTCCATGTCTCTGATGTCATTGCACAGCTTCCTGGTAATGATACAGGCAGTTGGAAATAAAGCTATAGGCTTGCAGACTCCTGCATGGTGAGCCCTGCAAAGGACCAGGCCAGACACATGCTGAAATCAAATAGTCCTTCAGGAGCATTTGGCTGCCTCAGATACTTGGCCGGCCATCATTAAAAGATTATTACATGGCACCAACCAGTCTAAGGCTCTAAAAGGCCTATTTTTGTTAGCTCCTACATTAGAGCTGCCTGTTTGCAGGTGAAAGCAGAGCCCTAGTGAGAGGAAGGAATAGATTCCTTGTCTTTTTGCACTGAAGTGCACTCACTAGTGCTTTCAGCTGCATTGTGCTGTGCTGGAATAACTGCCTGGAGAATGCTCTGGCCTGATGGATCTTGCTTTCAGTTGTGTCAATGTAAAGCTGGTGCCACTCCACTGCAATCAGCAGTGTAATTCTGTTGTAAAACTGATGCTGGTGTCTCCGCGTAGGGGATCATATTGTTACAATGAAAAGTGACAAAACTTTTGTGTCAAGGCTTTTTTAGAATAACCAACTTCACACTATCACACAGTGACTGGCCCCTTTAAGAGGTAGTGGGTCTAGCTGCACTTGAGCCTCGCTCGCTCTTTGCCCCAGATAGGGAAAGTCATTGCAGCCACATGCCAGGTAGGTCATGTGGCTAAATCAGACCCAACCAGGCCCAGAAATGAAAGAAAAGCCATCGGAGAGCCAAGGGAAGAGGTAAGAGTGAGCAGGCAAGGAGGCCTTTCTGTCTAGAGGAAAGGACTGAATTAAAGGGGGCCACTTCAGAGAACCTGCTTGCAGGCTGGCCTGAGTTAATATCACAGGTCACAGAAGGAGAACTGTGAGACTCCTGTCCCCAGGAGAGGGAACCTATGGGAAATGGCCTCCATAGGCTGTGGGACCCCTGAATCAAGGGCTAGATTTGAGGGGCTAAAGAGCAATCAGTATGCTCACCCTTTGGGGGAATTGCACTTTAAAAATTCTGGGAGTGATGGCTTCCAAGAGCTAGTCAGGGGAACAAAGGGTCATGCACCTGCCAGGGCACATGCACAAGGGGGCAGGGAGAGGGATGGTTGCCTGTCTCATAAAAATGACAAAGGGACACTTAAAACCATTAGTGTTCTGGTGTCACTCCTGCCAGCTTCTGCATAATCAGTTATGTGCATATTACTCAGACAGGAGAGCTTTCCCCAGTTACTCAGTGTACTGAAGGAGTTAATCATGGATCACTGAACAAATGCCACAAATGTTCACTTTGAGAAAAAGAACAGCTTGTGTAGTATTGCCACTTACTTAACTTTTCTCCTCCTTCGGGCCCTGCTCATTACACTGAACACTCATTCCACTGGACTCTGAGGGTATGTCTACACTATACACTTATTTCAAAATAAGCAATTTCAGAATAATAATGCCTGGAATAGCTATTTCGAAATAGCGCCTCCACACTGATGTAAGGCCCCCCCTTGAAGAACTCCGGGCAGAGCATCAGGACAGCAGTCACTTCCTGCTGCTGCCTGAGGCTATCTGATGTTAGCAAAGGCACACTAACAAAAATAGAATTTATTAAATATAGGGCCTGATCTGAGGTGATGTTATAATGCCTTTGTCCCAGAAGAGGGTTCGCCCTGAAACCTGCCGTATCTAATCACCGGCGGATTTTAGATCTCAAATAAACACAGACTCACTTTCAAATTTAATAAAATAAAATATATTGTAAAACACAACAGGTAAAACACAACAACAATGAAGCAACACTGAATAAATTCAACCCCTCTCCCACTGATATAATAGGAGATAGTACAGATAGGATCATAAACTAATGGTAGAATACTGTACTCTGTCAGAGCTTCACAGGTGCTCAGGACCTTCTACACTGTGGCTGCAGGTAGCCGTAGGGGAGGAACTCTGAGGAGTCCTTAGGTGTTTAGGTGATGAGTAACTCGCGAAGCACTGCAGAGGGCCTTCACCACAGAATGCAGGCTTTGCCTCGTGTGATCAGTGTTGTCTGATGGTATGAGACGCAGGTAGCTGTGGACTCACTACGCTGGGCAGTTGCCACAGTTGCCTGATGGCGGCAGTGGGATGAGGTCTGTCTGTACTTGAGGTAAACCCGGCCTTCGCCATGGCTTCTAAGTATAACAAGCGACTCTCCTCCACAGTGATAACAAATGGCCGACCTGATCCTCTCAGGAACAGGGGTATTTAAGGATTCAAAGGCGGGAAAACAGCTAGAGTCCCATGTGCAGAAAAATAGTGATGTGTGTACAGTCTATGTGCCTTGTGCATGTTTCCGTGCCACATACACACAATTGGTGTCATGAGCACAGCCAGGTGCTGTGTGCAAAAATGTTTTTGGTGGCAAAGTCTCTGTCATTCACGACGGGTTCCATTTTGAATTCCCTGACTCCATTTTGATTTTACCATTTTACCAACAATATCCTTAACACTGAGCTTGTGCTTAAAGGGGCTCCCCGTTACAGCCATGTCTCAAACTCTTGTGTACTGAAGGAGTTAATCAAACTCTTCACCTTTGCCTACCTCCTTGTGGGAGAACAAACTCTTCTCACTGCCTGCTCTGATTGCCCTTGTGGACACCACATCACTCCAGCCATGGAGCCGGACCTTCTGCAAAGCAGTCACCAGCTCTTAGGCCTCCTGCTGCACCTGCTAGTGCAGTTACTGCAGGCTGCCCACGTGGCACTGCAGGACCAGGACCCACATCTCACTGCAGGGCACTTCCTCACCTCTCTCCACGTGCTGCTCATGCAGCACGAGCCCTCCCAACCTCCCCTGCACACCGTGCACTGCTGGTTCTGGCACCAGGACACCAGTTCCAACTGGTGGGACCCGATCATCATGGAGCGGTGGGACGACCAGCAGTGGCTCCAGAACTTCTGCACACTGTAGCTGTGCAGGTGGCTTGCCCTTGCCCTCATGTGATGCAACCCACCATCCCCCTCCAGAAGTGGGTCACCATCGCTATTTGGAAGCTTGCCATGCCAGGCAGCTACCGCTCCATTGGGAACCAGTTTGGTATGGGGAGATCAACCACTGGGGCTGTGTTCATGCAGGTACGACTCTCTTACGATTGTCCTAGGAGGGTGGTGAACTGCTGAAATGGGGCTCCCTAGGGTTAGACTCTCCCTCCCTGAAGGTTTTGCACTCCTGCCTTCACAAAGCCCTGCTGGAGATAGGGTAGCTGTGGTTGCTCCTGCTGTGGGAAGAGACTTGGGCTTGGGGATCTCCTGAAGGCTCTGGCAACCCTGTGATTCTCTGTTTGTCTCCTACAAGTGGTCAGGGTCATCAACACCATCCTGCTGCACAGAGTCATCATCCTGGGTGATATCAATCCCATCATGGCCAGCTTTGCCACCATGGGCTTCTCCAACTGTGGGGGGCCATTGACGGCATGACGCCTGAATATTCTGCAACTCCAGCCTCTTCCAGAAGATGCACGCCGGCACAGTTTTCCCTAACTGCACCATCAGGGTTGGGGACGTGGACATGCTGATATGCATTGTGGGGGATACACTCTACCCTTTTCTCTCCTGGCTAATGAAACCCTACACGGGATACCTGGACCCCACAAAGGAACCTTTCAACGCCAGGCTGAGCAGGGCCTGCATTGTAGTGGAGGGCACCTTTGGGTGTTTGAAGTGGAAGTTCCACTGTCGCCTCACCTGCCTGGACCTCAGTGAATGGAATGTCCCCTAGGTGGTGGTGGCCTCCTGTGTCCTGCACAGCCTATCTGAGAAGAAAGGGGAGACATTCTTGCCTGGGTGGGGGGCAGAGACCAAGCAGCTTGCAAGGGCCTTTGAGCAGCCATGCATGGCTGCCATCCAGCAGGCCCATCAGGGGGTTGTGCTTATCTGGGAGGCCCTGAGGGAGAGTTTCAGACAAGGACACCTGTGACACTCTCCCCTGGGCCTTCCCACAAGGGACCTCTGCATTGCCACATCTGGAGCCACATCTGAGGCCACATCTGGAGTATTGTGTCCAGTTCTGGGCCCCCCACTACAAAAAGGATGTGGACACATTGGAGAGGGTCCAGCGGAGGGCAACCAAAATGATTAGGGGGCTGGAGCATATGACCTATGAGGAGAGGCTGAGGGAGTTGAGTCTGTTTAGTCTGCAGAAGCGAAGAGTGAGGGGGGATTTGATAGCAGCCTTCAACTTCCTGAAGGGAGGTTCCAAAGAGGATGGAGAGAGGCTGTTCTCAGTAGTGACAAATGGCAGAACAAGGAGCAATGGTCTCAGGTTGTGGTGGGAGAGGTCCAGGTTGGATATTAGGAAAAACTATTTCACTAGGAGAGTGGTGAAGCACTGGAATGGGTTGCCTAGGGAGGTAGTGGCGTCTTCATCCCTAGCGGTGTTTAAGTCTCGGCTTGACAAAGCCCTGGCTGGGTTGATTTAGTTGGGATTGGTCCTGCCTTGGGCGGGGGGCTGGACTTGATGACCTTCTGAGGTCTTTTCCAGCTGTGGTTCTATGATTCTATACCCTTTTGTGCCTTTTCTCCCACACTGTTCCCTTCCCCTGACCTCCCTTCCCACCTTCCTCTCCCCTGCAGACACAATAAACCACACTTTTTGTTTTAAAAGAATAAACTGTTTTTTTTATTTGGGGTAAATATAATTGGGGTGGGACTGGGGAAAGAAGCTGAGAGGGGGAAGGAAGCAGATGGAAGGGGGAGGAGGGGCTCAGGGATGGGGCTGGGACTGGAGTCTGCCTTGGGTGATCTCACTGCCTCATGTGTGGGCAGCCATGGGAGGGGGGAGACTAGGGGGAGAAGCCAGAGGGGTGGGAGCAAGGGTGGGAGTAGGAGCGGGGGCAGGGTGGCTGCTGGACCACTCAATAGTGGTCACCAGGCAGTCAACAGCAGTGGTGTATGCTGCATACATGCTCCAGGCATGCTGTGACAGTTCCTGCCAGGTGGTGTGGTGCAGCTCCTGGTCGGCATCCAACCTCTGCTCCTGCTGCTCCAAAGACGGCTGCAGAGCACATAGGCAGGCAGTGTGTTCCCTCTTGGTGTCTTCCCGGGGTCACTGGTGCCTGTGGATCTCGTGGGGTTGGGAAGCTGGTCCGGGAGGTGGTGGACGCACCTCACTCACAGCTGGTTCAGCTGTGAAGAAAAGTGAGGCCAGTCACCCCAGGAGACACTGCATGAAGCCCAGCCCTCATCTCTGATCTGACACTGAAAGGTCTCAGTTCAGACGAAGGCGATGTGCTTCACCAAGGCCATCTGTGGCCTAGACAGCAGGCACTTTCCTGCAGGGGCACAGATGTCCAAGGGGAGCCTCGCCACCCCCACGTCCCAGGAACAAGCCGGTATGGGAAGGTGCCAGCCAGGTCAGGAGCCTGTGGGTGGGAGAGAGAGGAAGGGGTGGCTCGCCTTCCCTCTGTGCACACCCATGCCAGACCTGGCAATGGCGGCATCCCACAAGCAGAGGGCTTGTATCCCTACCCGCTGGATGAAAGGGGGGGAGGGTGTTGGGGAGTGTGAGCGGCAGATGCTGCTTACCAGGGAGGGTGCTACTGGGGTCCCCTCCTCTTCCTCCTGGCAGGTTCCCATGCAGGGGCTTGGTGTCCTCTGCCTCGCAGTGCTTGCCTGGGAGCAGATGCTGCCCTGAGAGTACGGGTCCGACCACGTGCTATGCATGGCACTGCTGTCTGTGTGTGTGTTCCTGACCTAGTCTCGTTGGTAGTGGCTTGTAGTGGCTTGTAGTGTCCCACCCTGGAGTTGGGAGTAAAGCAGGCCTCTCCAGAAACTCTGTGAGAAGGAGCATAAGTTTCCTTTGTGGAAGCCTCATGCGGCGGTCTGCTCTGGTCTGGCACTCCATATGCACAGGCTGCTGAGCGATTCCCAGGCCAAGAAGACCAAGTGAGGAGTGCGCAACTCCTTGCCATTCTCAGCATCCCTCCACCTGTGTCTAGGGAAAGTAATGGAACTCACCTGATGGGCCTTCCCTGGCCTTGTCCAAGCCCTGGGTGATGTTGTGGGAGGGGGGTACCGGCTTAAGGGACAGACTGACCTCCTGGCTGGCAGGCATCATCTTCTGGCTGGCCTCATCTTCCTCCTCCTCCTTGCCCACAGGCCTGTCTTCTGCAAGGCTGACGATGGGCATCTCCAGTCTAGGGTCCATAACAAGGAGAGGGGGAAGGGACCAACCCCCCTCTTAGAATGCAGTGGAGCTGTTCATAACAGGGGAACAAGTGGGGTGCTGCTCTGAAGTGGGAGCTCCGCTCCCTGGCCTTAGCGTTGGCCTGCCTCAGTTCTTTCACTTTCATGTGCACCAGCTCCTGTGTGCGCATGTGGCACTTCTGGCCCAGGTTGTTGGCCATCCGGCTGTGGATATCAGCATTCCTGCAGCTGGTGCGGAGATCCTGGAGGTTTAGCTCTTCTCCACAGACCTCAATGAGATCCAGGATCTCCACACCAGACCAGGATGGTGCCCTCTTCTTCTGCCCCTGGGCAGGGGCTTGGGAGCTGGCTGCCGGCTAGCTAGCAGCCCTGGGGGGCTTGGTGGGAACTCTGGGGTCAGCCATTGATGGGGTGGTGTGGGTGGCTCAGGGCTGTCAGGGCCTTCTTGCTGCCACAAGCCCTCTCCCCTGTGGCTACAGCTTTAAAGCCTGCAGAGGAAGGGGAACTACAGAGTTCTGATAAGTGTGGACAGAGTGGCTACCAGGGCAGCTGTGAGAAGCCTTGAAGGCCAATTCTTTTGAAATAACCATAGCTGCCCTGTCTACACACATCCTATTTCGAAATAGGTATTATTCCTCGTGAAATTAGGGTTTATTATTCTGGAATAAGAAGCCCATTATTTTGAAATTATTTCACAATAATGGACTTGCTGTGTAGACGCTCGCCTTGTTATTTTGAAGTAATGTGAGTTATTTTGAAATAACGCTGCTGTGTAGATGTGCCCTTAGGTGCCATTAAACAGAGAGCAAATTCTATAATGTTCTGTAGTTTTAAAAAACAGTGCCTATCTGTACCCCTATGCTCACCCCTTTTACAGGACAATGATGAATTTTGTACAAAGTATGCCTTGAGAGGTTTCATCTGAAAACTCATAATTTGCTGACCATTATTGTTCTGGTAAAATGTGTGGCAATATTGTATATAAAGGTATAATATTCTGCTGTATGACATTACTAAGACATGTTTCAAGTCTGGGGAGCAGTCACAAACCAGTTTCACACACGCAAAAGGCTGGCTGATGCCTCAGCCAGGCGTCAACAAAGTCAAACAGACCATCAAACAGCTAAGTGGACGTTCTTTGGCAGGAAAGAGGGCATGGGGAGAAAACTCTATATCTTGACAAAGAAACAGCTTGGTATTCCCATCTACACAGACTTTCTGTTTCCTTAACCTCAGCTGAAGAAGAAAGAACTTTAAGAAAGGAGAGCAGATGCCAAATTCTCTCTCCCTTTCACTCTATCCATGGCATCAACACTTTGAATCCTCACTTAACTTAAGTTTGGCATTAGTTGCATTTTTCTGTTATTTCTTGTAATGAATTCTGACTTTTATATCTCATTACTTGTAGTTACTTAAAATCTTTGCTTCTGTAGTTAATAAACCTGTTTTATTGTTTTATTAATTTTATTTAAAGCAATGTGTTTGGAAAATTCCATTTGGCATAACAGGATATGTGCATATTTTCTATTAATAAAATGATAGACTTTGCTTGTGTTGTCAAGGACAGAGCAGGGTGATATGAGACGTAAATTTGTGAGAAAAGCCTGCAACGAGTAATTTGCTGCTGTTGCTCTACAGTGTAATTCAAGTGTGGCTGGCTAAAGTACTTGTTCAATATAACAGGTAATAACTTACATGTGGGAGTCTGTGTGTGTACCCCCAGGCTACGGCTACACAAAAAGCTTTTTCCAGAAGAGGAAATGCAAATAGAGTGCTCATTTGCATATGTGTGCTTTCATTTGCATTTTCTCTTCCGATCCTTTTTGCAGAAGAGGTTTTTGCGCAAAAAAGCGCTGTGTGGATGGTGCCTTTTTGTGCAAAAAACCCCGTTTGTGCAAGAGCCCTTCTTCCTCATTTTTGAGGAAATGTTTAGGAGAGGTGAACTGAGGCACAGAGAGTAAAATTTGCAAAGCATCTAAATGGCTTAGGAGCAATGTTCTCTTTAATTTTTTCCATCAATGTACATTATACATTTTGTTATGTGCACCAAGGCATATGCGGATGCGCACCACATGAACGCATGCTGCTGGCTGTGGGCATTCTAGGTGCTCTGCTAATCAGCAGGGTGGCATTTGAATCTCTCCTGAGTGGCTGCCCATGCACTCAGCTTACAGGAAACACTGCTTAGAGCCAAGATTCCATTTTCAGAAGTCACTTTGGCTCCTAAGTGCCCAAGTCACTTTTTAAAATGGTGTTTAAACGCCAAATCACTTAAGAACTTTTGCAAATGTTATTCCACCTAAGTGACTTCCCTGTGGTCATACAGGAAGTATGTAATGGGGCAGGGAATGGAACCAGACACTCCCAAGCCCCAGCACAGTGCCACTGGACCATTCTATCTTTCTTTCCCTTACTTTTGTTACTCTGTCTCAGTATCCCATCTGTAACATGGGGAGGGTTTCATTTCCCTCCTACACAGATGTGTTGAGGATAAATACATTAAAGACTGTGAGATGCTCATAAACTGCTGTAATGGGGCCATATAGGTACCTTAGGCCATGTCTATACTTACTGGCAGATCAGCACTCCAGAGATCAGTCTTTTCGCATTTGATTTAGCAGTTCTAGTAAGGACCCACTAAATTGAACACTGAGGGTGCCCCTGTCGGCACTGGTACTCCTACTCCTTGTGAGGAGTAAGGGAAGTCAGTGGTAGCATTTCTCCCATTGACCTCCCTCAATGGGGATGGCACCAAAGTTCGAATCAAGGTACATCAACTCCAGCTATGTAATTAATGTAGCTGGAGTTGTGTATCTTAATTTGAACTCATCCCCTAGTGCAGACCTGGCCTTAGACAGATGAGGATTGCAAATGGCAGCACTTTGACTACCTCTGCTTTGATATGTGCGGGGGAATAAATATATAATTGAAGCATCAGAAAAGGTAACACTTGAGAAGAATGTAGCCAGTTCCATGTCATGACTACAGATCAGGTCAAGCATTCAGCCAGACAGCATCCCCTCATTGTGCTTGCAAAAATGGGCAGTAACGGAACCATTTGTTTTCCAAGAGGTAGCAGAGATCTATTAGGTTCCATCTAGACTTTGGGACACCAACAGGACTGGCTTTTTCTTTGCAAATGAAGCTAAGTGTCAAGAAAAGATTCTTTGTCTTGCAAGAGGGATGTGAATGACTTTGTCAGGACAAGAAAAGGGAATGTGGCCAAGGGAGGCACTTTTCCACTGCTGCTAATCATTCTTATGGGTACAGAGGATGACAATCCGGAGACAATGATTCTAGAGAGCCAGGTACCAGGCAAGTCGTCAGTAGGTGGGCAAAGTGCAACTTGGCTAGATAATATACAGTGGGCAGGCCTGGCACTGAGACAGAAGAAGGCCTCAATCCTGCTCTCACTGAAATTGGCAAGAGATTGGTCTAAGTGACAGTAGGATCAGAGCCCAGGCCAGCTAGAGAAGGAGTGGAATGGATCAGCCAATCCAGATACCATACCCAAGGCCATGTCAACATGCTATAAAATTATTCCCACCAGTGCTATTGTTTGCTCATCAGAACAGTGCCAGAGGTTTGTGGTTGCCCTAGTGTAGAGAACTGTCGGATGGCTTTCAGGACATATACCATGGTTAGTTAAGCCATCCAAAAAGTAGGCTAATGGAGGATGTTAATGGGAGACTTATCTACGCTAGGCCTCCTATTCATTTAAAAGTGGAGGAAACTATTTTTGTGAAGTTCAGCAGCGTAAACAAGTCTCACATAGGGATGTAAAATCCCACTTAATTGGTTAACCAGTTGAACGTGAAGTTTAATCGGTTAACCAATCAAAGGAGGGGCAGGTGTGTTGGGGGGTCGCTCCAGTCTGGCAAGAGCAAGCTTCTGCCTGCAACATGCCTGGGCCTGCTGTGGACAGGGGCTCCCATTTTTCTTTCCACCAGAAACTCTGACAAGCTGAAACTGACTCTAGGTTCCTCTTTTGAGAAATCTGAGCCATATTTGGCCTGAATCCATCCCATTGCAGATAGAACATTTGGTCACTGTCCAATTATTTCTCAGGCCAGAAAATGGCGTTGGTAGGGTCAATTAATCATTCTGTACACAAACTCTGAACTGAGATCTTTCACTTGTAATTGCTACTGAGTCAGTTCCAACAGCTCATTGTAGCTCAAAGAGGTACTTAGTTCTAACTATGCAACAAATGTTTAACCAGTTGTCATTTTCACTATTTTACTGAAGGATTTTCTTAATCTTTGGTTCCATATACATTTATGTTGCCTGGATTCACTCCTAGGCTATGTCTGGGGAGCTGCACCAAGAATGGGGATTTTTACCACAGGTTATTTCTGTCTAGATAATATGAAGTGAAGAAAAAGTTAAGGAAATTGGTCTCTTATAGCCAAAGTTTTGGAAGACGAGCTGTTGGAGGACCAATCTGGATGTGAAATACTGCTTGTCTGCAGGAATATTTTTAAGAGGAGGTGGACAGAATCATAAAACTGGAAGGGAGCTAAAGAAATCATCTTGTCTCCAATAATGGTGATTCCATAACCTCGCTAGGCAATTTATTCCAGTGCTAAACCTGACAGGAAGGTTTTTCTAATGACCAACCCAAACCTCCCCTTGCTGCAATTTAAGCCCATTGCTTCTTGTCCTATCATCATAGGTTAAGGAAAAGAATTTTTCTCCCTCCTCTTATAACAACCTTTTAGGTACTTGAAAGCTGTTATCATATTTTCTCTTTTCCAGACTAAACAAACTCAGTTCTTCCAAGCTTCCCTTGTGGGTCATGTTTTCTAGACCTTTCATCATTTTTATTTCTCTTTTGTAGACCTTCTCCAATTTGTCTACATCTTTCATGAAATGTGGCACCCAGAACTGGACACAGTACTCTAGTTGAGGTCTAATCAGCGCAGAGTAGACCAGAAGAATTACTTCTCATGTTTTGCTTACAACACTCCTGCTAATACATCCTAGAATGATGTTTGTTTTTTTACAAGTGTCACACTGTTGGCTCATATTTAGCTTGTAAGCCACTAAGACCTCTAGATTACTTCCTGTAGTACTCCTTCCTACAGTACTCCTTCCGACACAGTTATTTCCTATTTTGTATGCGTGAAAGATATTGTTCCTTCCTAAATGGAGTACTTTTGTCCTCTTTCAATTTAATCCTGTTTACCTCAGACCATTTCTCCAGTTTGTCCAGATCATTTTGAATTACAGTCCTGCCCTCCAAAGCACTTGCAACTCCTCCCAACTTGGTATCATCTGCAAACTTAATAAGTGTACTCTCCATACCAATATCTTAATTGTTGAAGATATTGCACTGGTTCCAAAACTGATCCTTGTGAAATCCCACTCGGTATACCCTTCCAGCATGACTGTGAACCATAGATAACTACTCACTGCGAATGGCTATCCAACCAGTTATGCACCCATCTTATAGTAGCCGCATCTAGGTTGTATTTCCCTAGTTTATTAATGAGAAGGTCATGCAAGACTGTATTAAATGCTTCACTAAAGTCTAGTTATACCACATCTACCACTTCCCCCTTATCCACAAAGCTTGTTATCCTATCAAAGAAAGCTATCAGGTTGGTTTAACATGATTTGTTCTTTTTGCAAATCCGTGCTTCCTGTTACTTACTACCTTTTTATCTTCTAGATGTTTGCAAATGGATTCCTTAATTATTTGCTTCATTTTCTTTTCTAGTACAGTAGTTAAACTGATTGGTCTGGAGTTCTCTGGGTTGCCTTATTTCCCTTTTTATAGATGGGCACTATATTTGTCCTTTTCCAGTCTTCTGAAATCTTCCATGACTTTTCAAAGATGACAGCTAAACGCTCAGATATCTCCTCAACCAGCTCCTTGAGTATTCCATGATGCATTTCATCAGGCCTTGCAGGATCAGATCCAGGGAGTTCAATAACTGAATAGTCCCTATGCTGGGATGCAAGGAGGGAGACTTTTTGTACCCACACTGTCACCTTACAAATCTGTGCCAATTTAGTCCATACTAAAGGCCTGGAGTTTTGGTTGAATCTTGCAGGAAATGGGAGCTATTAACCAAACCCCAACCTGGAATTCTTTCTTCCTAATCAAATTGGGTGGAAGAACAATCTTATGCCCAAGCCAAGGGCAGGGAATCTCTGTGTATTCCTTGTCTTTCCTGTAATTTTGCGAATCACCATTGTGCACTATAGAAACTTTAAAGGACTGCAGAGAAAAGAAAACATGTTAAGAAAAAAATCCTCCCTCTACTATCTTTATGGTAGACAGTTGGTATTTTGAAGTAGGATGCTGGATCCAATGTCCTTGAAGGCCAGTGTCTGATGCTGGTATTATGAATGTCAGACACCAGACGATCACGCAGCTCCGTGTCACTAGTGAGGCAGACAGCATGAAACAAATCCAGATGGCAAGGTAAAAAACTATGAGGCAGGAGGGAAGGACAGCTGTTCTCTGGCTGCCTTTTAAATAATGTTGCTGATCTTTCAACAAAAGCACTTAAAAGCCTTCAAACAGGCAGCATCTTTAGCTATTTAACCCTCCGGCAGCAGCCAAAACTAGTAAAATGAGATTGGGAGAATCTGCTCATGAAGAGGATTTGTTAGTGTTAGCAAGTAGTGCATATCTGGAGAAAGGAAGGGGGAAGCAATCACTTTCTTATACTCCCTTGTGTGGCAATTTGATGTATTTGTGATTCCACATGGCACAAGAGGGGCATCGTTAATTTTCACATTGTTAAATAAAACAATTATTATGCCTGGATGCCACAATCTTATGTATTCTAAAGGAAGATGTTTACAGAAGAAATTCAGGATGGGGTTATGTTGGAAAAAGTCCTTCCCTAAAATCAGCCAGGCTGTAGGGTCAGAAATAGATTTCAACCCTTAGGGGTTTCCTAAGGAAATTTCCACAGCTCGCCAAGTGGATAGCACCAGCTAGGAAGTGGGCATGGATGGGGCAGAGGACTAAATCAGTGATTCTCTTCAGTAGCCTTAGCTAATACAGCTTCCTTAGGGTATGTCTGTACTAGGAGATTATTTCAAAATAACTGAATTCAAAATAATAACTTCTGAAATAACAAAACCAAAGTTTTGGTCCCCACTACAGGGGAGCCTTGAAATTAGTCTAAGGCAGGCTCCATTGTTGTGGACATGATACCTCAACTTCGAGCCCCAGGAAGCAATGGGGAATATTACTTTGAATGACTTTGGGGAGCAGTTATTTCGAAATAGCAGCAGTGGAGCATCCACACTAACACTATTTTAAAATAAGCATTATTCTCCGAGGAAAGCAAAACAGATTTTGAAATAACCAGGCCATTATTTTGAAATAATAGGCTTGGTAGTGTGGACGTTCCGCTTATTATTTCAAAATAAAGGGGGTTATTTTAAAATAACTTCTTAATGTAGACCAGGGCTTAGAGTCCTAACTGTAAAACAAAGTTGCTCAACTCCCTAATAGTAATCTTGAGCAGTAGGGTGGTGATAGTACCACAGTTGCCCATCCTTTGAATACCTGTGGGGTTAATTTACATCTCTCTGCAGCAGCCCTAAGGAATGTGGCCATACATACAGCTGAAAAGTGTATAAATGAGACATTTTTGTTAATTCTTACCCCCATACCAAATTGAACTAGAAACTAGGAACCAAATCCTTCTGCCAGTAGTGTGCGCAAATTGCACCTTGATCCAGCTACTCCCCAGACCAGAGAATCCCTTCTGTTGGCATAGGTAAATGCTACAGCAGCACACAGCACAGGGCATGGGGGCATAAATCAGGAGTAACTCCATAGCTGTCACTGCAGCACACGGCTATAAGGCAGGGGGACCCATGCTCCTTGTCTGCCTAGTGCAGGGGTGGGCAATAATTTTTGGCGGGGGGGGGCACTTCGAGATTTTGGAAAGTGGTCAAGGTCAAGGGCCGCAATTTTCTGTGGAGGGGGTGCAAGGTCTAGGATGGAGGTTGGGCACAGAAGGGCGCACAGGGTAAGGAACTGGGGTGCAGGAGACAGTGCGAGGTCTGAGAGGAAGTTTGGGCAAAAGAGGGAGTTGTGACCTGGGTCAGGGGATAGGGTCAACAAGGGGGTATGGGTGCAGGAGAGGGTTCTGGCCTGGTAGAGGGGCACTAGAGCTATGTCTACACTGGCGGGTTCTTGCGCAAGAATGGCCGTTCTTCCGCAGAGCGTCCACACTGCCCGCCTGCTCTTGCGCAAGAAGATTTACAGTAAAACGTGGTAAGAGAGGACTTCTTGCACAAGAGCTATGCTCTTTTCTAACAAGTGTAAGCTCTCTTGTGCAAGAGGGCAGTATGGACGCGCGGCAGGGGTTTCTTGCACAAGAAAAGCCCTATGGCTAAAATGGCCATCAGTTTTCTTGCACAAGAGAGAGTCCACACTGCCATGGGTGCTCTTGCGCAAAAGCACATGGCAGTGTGGACATGTTCTTGTGCAAGAGCTCTTGCACAAGAACCCTTGCGCAAGAACCCGCCAGTGTAGACATAGCCGAGGAGCGGGTGCAAAGTCTGGGAGGGAGCTGTGAGCTGGGAGAAGGGGAAAAGGGGATGCAGGCTAGACGTGGTGTGGGTAGTGACCTGAGGCAGGGGAATGGGGTGCAGGGTCTGGGAGGGTGTTTGGGTGCAGGAGAGGATTCTGGCCTGGGGGTGGGTGTAGGCGGGTACAGGGTCTGGGAGGGAGTTGTGTCGTGGGGCAGGGGGGTGCAGAGGGTTAGGATGGTGACCTGGGGAGTTGGAGTATGTATAGGAGGTGCAGGGGTGTGAGAGGCAGGCTCTGGCTGGGAGTCCAGCACCCCAAGGCAGGCTGGACTCCCTGCCTGCTGCAGCCCCAAATGACTTACAGGCTGCAAATCCCACATGGCTCTCAGCTCTGGGAGGGGAAAGAGATTTGAGCTGTTCCTAGCCTCCAATCTCTCAGATCTTATTGGCTGGTTGTTTCCAGCCAATAGGAGCTCAGAGATTGCTGGTGAGTTCCTATTGGCCAGTTGTTTCTGGCCAATCGGAACTAAGGATTGGGCTGGGGGCGGGGAGATGGCACGAAGCCTCCCCCTCCCTGCAGAGTAGAGAGAACCGGGGACTGAGCTTTAAACTACGTGCCTGAGGGGTCCCGGCAGGAGTGTCTGGGGGCCGGATCCAGTGGCTTGCGGGGCTGCATTTTGCCCAGCCCTGGCCTAGTGACTGCAGGCAAGGCCATCAGTACCCTGCTCAGCCAGCAATCACGTATCTTAACCGGCCTTGGTTTTTGTTTAGTTCATTTCCCATTCAGATTTGCCGTTCGTTCTCATGCCTGCTTCCCATGCTCATTCTGGTGCAATGCAGATAGAGCTCACAGCGGGCTGGGTGGTCCGTGGGGCTGAGACCGGTGCTTTCAGCTGTGTTTCTGCAGTGCCAGGCACCATGGTGCTGCGGCAACCGTAGTCAGCTGGGCACCCCTGCCCAGCCCCAGCACGGATCCGCTGCCCAGGCATGCAGTTGGAGAGGGGACTAGGCCAGGGCACCAGCTGCCTCAGTTGCTGAGGTGCGGGTAAATCCGCTCCGACTAGCTTCCCGCCAATGGCCCCTACAGACCCCGCACCACTAGGGATTTCCCCACCTGACCCGGCGCCCTGGCATCCCGGGGGCCCGGCGCTCCCAGCCTGGGACCACCCCCAGGCCCGTGTCCCTTGCTAAGCGTTTCAATCAACTTGAGCTGACGTCAGTGGCGCGGGGGCCGCTGGGGGAGCGGCGCTTCCTCCAATCAGCGCGCACGGCGCGGAGACAGCGGCTCCCGCGGCGGAAGGAGGCGGCAGGTAGGAGCGAGCTTGGGCCAGCGGGCAGGGGCGCCTCGTGCTCCGCGGCTACCCCCGGCGGCGGTGTCGCCCCGCCCCGGCGAGGGGCCCCGGGCTCACGGGACTGTGCCAGGGGAGCTCCTCGGTCCGGTGGCTGGAGCCTCTCAGCCCTTGTGGCCTTGGGCTCGTTACTTAGCCCCTCGGTGCCTCTGCTGCCCCTCAGGGGAAATGGGGGGGTGCAGCGGCTCGGTGCCAGGCACCGTGAATCCCCAGGCTTCTCTGGCGTGTCTACCCCACCCCCGCCGGTACCGGCACTGCCTGCCCCGCCGCCCGCGCTCTGTCTGCGGCTGGGCGTTCTTAGCCCTGGCGGCGGGGATTTCTCCTGTCAGGTGTACGGACTTCAGCGTAGCCAGGCGTGTCTCTAGTGCCTTCGTCCGGCCAGAGCCTCCAAGGCGCCTGAGGGAGATAAGCACTCATATGGAATGGGCGCTTGGTTCCCTAGAGAGTCTCACCCAAAGTGCTTTACACATTTTTGTGCCAATAATACACAGGGGGTTTCTTCATGCAGCCCTCACTGGGGTGGCTTATTGTAGCGTCTGCTTAATACTGCAGCACAACACTACATAGGCACTTAGGACAGGGATCTGGAGGAAAAGTAGGGGATCTAATTGTAACTCCATTTGGGAATGTAAGTAGGTGGAATCTGAGGCATTGTGGAGTACTCTGTCTGCTGGGTGCTTGTGTAACCACACACCTCCTGGATGTGGTGCACTGTCCCATGTAGCAGCACTTAGATGCTTACAGAGAGAAAGAATGAGTGTGCTGTACAGCCTCAGCTGAAAGCCAGTTGGTCTAAGCTCCAGAGGTCCCAGGTTCAGTTCTGCTGGTGAACCCTACACTTTGTGGCTGGTTCTTGCTCATATCTGTGGGGTCATACTAATGGCCATATGTGGGGAAGAGGGAAGGAATTGTTCCCCAACTCAAATTGGCAATTACTTGGTAAGTGTTGCTCCTGCAGCATCAGTGCATGGGGTCACTTGTCACATTTATCTGGGTATATCTCACTTAATCATTTCCCTGCATTTGGGTCCTTGCTATTCACTGCCTAAGGCATGTAACAGTCTAGTCACCTGTGGGCTGCAATACTTCCGCATAATTTTGGTTGTTGAATTTAGTGTTCAGATGGGTGGTGATGGTCTGTGATGGATAGAAGGTCCACCTAGATCGGGGTCCTCAACCTTTTTCTTTCAGAGCCTTTCCTTCCCCCAACATGCTATGAAAACCTCCATGGCTCTCTTGGGCCACAACAATTGGTTTTCAGCTATAAAACCCAGGGCTGGCATTATGGCAGGGATGGGCAATAATTTTTGGCCAGGGGCCACTTCAGAAACTTTTGAAATAGCCCTGGGCCACCCCGGAAAGGGTGGGGCCTCAGGTAGAAGGAGTGGGGCCAGGACACTTCTGTGCTTTCCCACCCACAGACCCTGATTGGTCTGGGGATGGGGGATTGCACAAAGTTTCGCCCCCCCCCCCCGAGAGAATGGCAGTTCCCTCTAGGTACCTGTGCCCCTGGCAATGAGAGTAGACTTTGCATGCTTCCCCCTGCTGCCCCCAGGTCAATCAGGGCCTGGGGAGTGGGAGCATGTGAAGTCTCTTGTTCCCTGCTCGCACCCTGCAAGGGAGCAGTAGCTGGCAGTTGACTTTAAGTGCTGAGCCCCTTGCATGGCAGGAGGAAACTTCATGCGCTCCCCTCACCTCTAAGCTCTGATTGGCCTGGGGGAGTGGGGACTGTGTGAAGTCTCCTCCCACTCTGCCCCTGTACTGCAAGGAGCATGGGGCATTTAGAAGTGCTGTGCCCCTTGCAGGGTGGGAGGAGACTTTGCCCACTTCTCCCCTGCCTGCAGGCCCTGATTGGCTTGGGGGCTGGGGGAGTGGCAGGCCGCTGTGGGCCAGATCAACCTACTTGGTGGGCCAGATCCGGCCCACAGAGGCCCTTTTGTCCCCCCCTCCTCCTGTAGTAGGGGGTAGCAAGCAGGGCAGCTGCTGAAACTGAGTTGCATGGGCTTTGGCTTCGGCTTCAGCCCCACATGGTGGCAGGACTCAAGGCCCCAGGCTGCAGCCCCATGTGGTGAGACTTTGGCTTTCTGACCTGAGCTCCAGTGAGTCTAATGCTGGCTGTGCTTGAAGGACCACCTGAAACCTGCTTGTGCTCCCACCCCCGAAGCCCCAGAATCCTGGTTGAGAACCACTGATCTGAATGATCTGGTGTTCCCTTCTGACCTTGAACTGTACAACTCGAATAGCCTGAATTGGGCTTTTGTGAAAAGTGATATCACGAGTGGCTGAGATTTTTGTTTAAAACCTAATCTGAAACACTGTTGTCAGCAGTACGCTTCCCCGTAACACCATGTGAGACTTTTTGTTCTTCTACTGTCTTGGAGGCAAGAGTGTACCCATAGGAACATTTAATTGTTCTGCCTTGATCTTTCATCCTGTTACTGCGCTACTCTATCACTGCCTTAGCTTGTGAGATCTGGTGGGAGTGCAGCGTTCAGGTCACACGGCATGATAGTTGCCAGATATCATTTTTAAACTGGGTGTGCTCTGTTAGACATGGGATTTTGTATCGTCTCTGGTAAATGAGTGCAGGGCAACTGTCTTTGGATGCCTAGAATGAGACTTGCAATAAAAATCTAAATGAAAATAACATCTAAGCTTCAGCTTTTTCCACTCAAAAGCAATCTATGATGATAAGCAGAGTTGACCTTATAGCTTCAAGCTCTCCATGTGACATACCTGCCCAAAGTGTGACTTGTGGACCCATATGGCTTGACAGATGCAATTGATTCCTACCAATGATTTCCCACTCCCTTCTTTCTTTGCTTTGGATGACCTATTAGTACCGGAAAGGGATAGGAGGAAAATAGAAAGAATAGAAAAATATCCTATGTGCATAATAACTTAAAATAAATTAGTTGATCAGTTTGTTCTGTTCTCCCTTATTTTACTCTGTGTCTTTCTTTCCAGGGGGTTGGGATATGACCTTTCAACATACAGCTGATTCTTCTTGGCCAGCTGTATTCTCCAGGGTTGGGACACTAGCTTTGTTGAATGTTTCTAAACAGGATCCTCTCCATGTTATAAATCTGATCTTTACAGGGCTGTAACACTGAGTGGTAAGAGAGCGTAACAGTATTTGGTCTCATCTACACAAACAAAGCAAAATCTCTTATAGTATGATTGTAGTACTTTTGTGTTAAACATGAACTCCTGATACAGTAAGAATTGCTATGTAGACAGCTGCTAATATGGAATTAAGGGTACCCAGGTTGTCATGACATTGTTATCCACCTATTACTCGGGAGAAGAGGACAGAACTTTTAAGTCTCTTCATTAGACACATTGTAGTTTTATAATCACCTTCGGGTTCTGCTCTGTTGCAACCAGGGCTGCTTCTCTCTTGGTTTAGTCATCATGATAGAATTAATTCCTGCAGAAGTATCACTGTCCAATGCAGAGTTGGTGCAGAATTCATGTTCCCTGCAAAATTTTATTTTTTTCCTGCAGAATTTCTCATTTCTCCCCAGCATCCCTGCCTGCACCTTTTATGGGCAACCGGCGTTGCTTCTGTGAGTCCTGAGTGGCTGGGACTGAGTGTTGGAGCATGATTATATTTGTGTTATGACAAATAAAGCAGTGCTGTTAGGAGCGAGTAATTAACTAAACATGTAGTTGATAGACTAGATGGTTAGTCAATAAGGCAGGAGTTACCCCCTGCGGCAACTCTGCAGTTGAAATGTAGTAAGAGCTGGGTGGACAGGTAGCCCAGTTCCTACTATGTTTCAACTGCAGAGCTGCAGTGGAGGTGGGTCCCGAACTCAGTGTGAGCTGGACTGAGCCAGGCTTGTTCAGTCCTGGCGTGTGCCAGGTCCAGCAGCTCCTGTCTGTTGGAGGCACCTGCCGGGTGCTGGGACCCCCCAGGGACGGGACTGCTGCCGGAGCAGCCTGTGTTTGTGGCCAGCCGGGGCCATCATGGACAGGGGCTGCTTTGTGGCAACAGCCCTGTCTGTAGGGGGTCCCAGCTCCCTGCTGGCGGGAACTGGCTTTTAAGCTGGCTGCCCCCAGCACTGGATCTCCTGCTCCCCCTTCTCCCCACTGCTTCTGATACAGAGGTAACAAGGAGGGAGGGAATGTGAGTAGTCCACTCACCTACTCACTTGCAGGTGAGTGGACTAAAGTATGCAGAATTTTAAACTATGTGCAGAATTTTTAATTTTTTTGGCACAGAATTTTCCCAGGAGTATAGAATATATAAGTTCCCATAGCCTGATTTTTCCAACAGAGTTACTGTGGTATTGTCACAGTGGTTTTTAAATTTTCCTTGTAATACCCTCTGTTGGTTCAGAGAGAGGAGAGAATTTGTATAGTTTGATTTTCCTCCAAGGATTTTTAGAAACAAAATTACATACTTGATGTAATCAGTTTTCTATGTAGCAAAGGTTAATGGTGGGGTGTCCCAATGACCTGTGCTAGGATCAGGTGCCATTTAATATATTTATTGAGGAATTGGTAATAAGGATGAATGATGAGGTTGTAACATTGACAGATGACACAATTATTGTAGCTAAGACTAGAGAAGTATGTGAGGAAGTTCAAAGTCAGATGACAGATGAAAGTCAGTGGTGATAAATGCAAGGTAATACACATTGAAAGAATAATTTGAAATACTCAGATATGTTGCTGGATCCTAAATTAAATAATGAAGGGTACAGAGGAGGTAAGTTGGGTATTATTTTTTCTCATAATACAAGAAAAAAGGAGGATTAAATGAAACTGAAAGGCAACGAATTTCATACCATCAGTTTTAAATGTTTTTATGCAGTGCATTATTGACTTGTGGAACTCAAGGATACAAGAGATCAATCAAACCAAGAGCTTAGTATCAGTCACTGGAAGATGAGACTTTTATATGGACAAATGCATATCCACATTTAAAATAGATAGGATTAAGAATATCTGAGCCAAAAACTGATAAGTTTTAGACTGAAGCCATGTCTACACCATGAGATGAGGTTGAATCTATTAAGGTCGATTTCTGGTCACCGAATTTTGCAAAGTCAAAAGTCCCGTGTCCCCACTGTGGGGAAGAATTCAATGTAGTTTGAAATAGCGTGTCCCCTTTAGAGAGACTGCTTTTGACTTTGAGAGAGATGCAATGTGGGTATCAATCCCACAGTGCCTGTGCCGCTTTGCATTCTGAGTTATGCTCTCAGGGCATGCTGGGATCAAACCTGTGTAGTGTGTAATTATGGGTTCGTGTTGTCAGCATCCTATAATGCTCTCATCTACTCCTTCCCCCTTTGCTTGAGATCATTGGGAAGTAGTCTTTTTGTGCCTTTTCTGGCCTTTCTTACCCACGCAGATGCCATAGCAACGCAAGCATAGATTCTGTTTTGCATCAAACCATTGTGATGGTGATGTCTATTTTAATGTGCCTAATGGTTCAGTATGTTGAGAGCGCATGTCATTCCACAGGAAGACGAGGACAAATCTCAGGATCTTGTGAACAGGCAGTCTCTTTTGCTGATGGAAATGCAGCCTCCAGTCGATCCTCTGGACACAGTAGAATGCCAGTTCTGGTGCCATGAGACAAGCACAGACTGGTGGGACTGCATAGGGCTACATGTATGGGAGGATCAGCAGTGGCTGCAAAACTTCTGAATGCGCAAGGACACTTTCTTGGAATTTTGGCTTTTCCCTACCCTGAAGCGCAAGAATACCAGAATGAGACATACTCTGACCATGGAGATGTGTGTGGCAATTGCTCTGTGGAAGCTTACAACACCAGACAGCTACTGGTCAGTTGGGAATCATTTTGGAGTGGGGAAATCTGTTGTTGTTAGGGATGTTACATTTCCATTAATCAGCTAATCGAGTAGTGGATGGTCTTTCCATCATAAGAACATAAGCACTAAGTCTTGTGAGATAGGTAACATAGGAACAGCCATACTGGGTCAGACCAAAGGTCCATCTAGCCCAGTATCCTGTCTGTGCAGTGGCCAATACCAGATGCCCCAGAGGGAGGGATCGCAACAGGTAACCCTCACATGATCCCTCCCCTTTCATCTACCTCCAGAGAAACAGAGGCTAGGGATACCATTCCTACCCATCCTGGGTAATAGCCATTGATGGACCTAGCCTCCGTGAATCTATCCAGCTCTTTTTTGAACCCTGTTAAAGTTCTAGCCTTCACCGCATCCTCTGGCAAGGAGTTCCACAGGTTGACTGTGCTGAGTGAAGAAAAACTTCCTTTAGTTTGTTTTAAACCTGCTGCTTATTAATTTCATTTGGTGACCCCTAGTTTGTATAGTGTGGGAATAAGTAAATAACTTTTCCTTATTCACTTTTTCCACACCAGTCATGATTTTATAGACCTCTATCATATCTTCGTTTAGTCTCCTCTTTTCTAAGCTGAAAAGTCCAAGTCTTTTTAATCTCTCTTCATATGGGACCTGTTCCAAACCCGTAATCACTTTTGTTGCTCTTTCCTGAACCTTTTCCAATGCCAATGTATGTTTTTTGAGATGAGGCGACCACATCTGTCTGCAGTATTCAAGATGTGGGCATACCATGGTTTTATATAGAGGCAATAAGATATTTTCTCTCTTATTCTCTATCCCTTTTTTAATGAGTCCTAACATTGTTTGCTTTTTTCATTGCTGCTGCACACTGAGTGGATGTTTTCAGAAAACTATCCTCAATGACACCAAGATTTCTCTTGCGTAGTTGTAGCCAAATTAGTCCCCATCATATTTTATATATAGTTGGGATTATTTTTCCAATGTTCATTACTTTATATTTATCAACATTAAATTTCATTTGCATTTTTGTGGCCCAATTACTCAGTTTGGTGAGATCTTTTTGTAGCTCTTCACAGTCTGCTTTGGTCTTAACTATCTTGAGCAGTTTGGTATCATCTGCAAATTTTGTCACCTCACTGTTTACCCCTTTCTCTCAATCGTTTATAAATAAGTTGAATAGGATGGGTCCCAGGACAGATCCTTGGGGGACCCCACTAGTTACCAGTCAAAGAACTATGATTTGATTGGAATAACGGAGACTTGGTGGGATGACTCGCATGACTGGAGCACTGTCATGGAAGGGTATAAACTGTTCAGGAAGAACAGGAAGGGGAGAAAAGGAGGAGGAGTTGCACTGTATGTAAGAGAGCAGTATGATTGGTCAGAGCTCCAGTATAGAGAGGGAGAAAAGCCTGTTGAGAGTCTATGGGTTAAGTTTAGAGGTGGAAGCAACAGGGGTTATGTTGTGGCTGGTGTGTGCTGTAGACCACCGGATCAGGTGGATGAGGTAGATGAGGCTTTCTTCAGACAACTGAGAGGAGCTTCCAGATCACAGGCCCTAGTTCTCATGGGGGACTTCAATCACCCTGACATCTGTTGGGAGACCAATACAGCAGTACACAGACAATCCAGGAAGTTTTTGGAGAATGTTGGGGATAACTTCTTGGTACAAGTGCTGATGGAACCGACCAGGGGCCATGCACAGAACTAGTAGGGGAAGCAGAGGTGGGTGACAACCTGGGAAGCAGTGATCATGAGATGGTAGATTTCAGGATCCTGACCAAAGGAAGAAAGGAGAGTAGCAAAATACACACTCTGGACTTCAGAAAAGCAGACTTTGATTCCCTCAGAGAACTGATGGGCAGGATTCCCTGGGATGCTAACATGAAGGGGAAAGGAGTCCAGGAGAGCTGACAGTATTTTAAAGAAGCCTTATTAAAGGCACAGGAGGAAAACATCCCGATGCGCAGTAAGAAAAGCAAATATGGTAGGCAACCAGATTGGTTTACCAGGGAAATCTTTGGTGAGCTTAAAACACAAAAAAGAAGCTTACAAGAAGTGGAAACTTGGACAGATGAGAGGGAGGAGTATAAATATTTTGCTTGAGAATGGAGGGGAGTTATCAGGAAGGCAAAAGCGCAATTGGAATTGCACGTAGCAAGGGATGTGAAGGGTAACAGGAAAGGTTTCTACAGGTATGTTAGCAATAAGAGAGTGATCAGAGAGGGTGTGGGGCGCTTACTGGATGAGGGAGGTAACCCAGTGACAGATGATGTGGGAAAAGCTGAAGGACTCAATGCTTTCTTTGCCTCTGTCTTCACAGACAAGGTCAGCTCCCAGACTACTGCACTAGGCAATGCAGTATGGGAAGGAGGTGGGCAGTCCTTGGTGGAGAAAGAACAGGTTAAGAGCTATTTAGAAAAGCTAGACATACACACATCCATGTGCCCAGCTTTAATGCATCTGAAGGTACTGAGGGAGTTGGCAAATGTCATTGCAAAGCCTTTGGCCATTATCTTTGAAAACTTGTGGAGCTCAGGAAAGATCCTGGATGACTGGAAAAAGGCAAATGTAGTGCCCATCTTTAAAAAAGGAAAGGAGGACAATCCAGGGAACTACAGACCAGTCAGCCTTACCTCAGTCCCTGGAAAAATCATAGAGGGGATCCTCAAAGAATCCATTTTGAAGCATCCATTTGGAAGAGGGGAAGTGATCAGGAATAGTCAACATGGATTCACCAAGGGCAAGTCGTGCCTGACCAATCTGCTTCACTTCTATGATGAAGTAACTGACTCTGTGGATATGGGAAGGTCAGTTGATGTGATATATCTTGACTTTAGCAAAGCTTTTGATACGGTCTCCCACAATATTCTTGTCAGCAAGTTAAGGAAGTATGGATTAGATAAATGGACTATAAGATGGATAGGAAGCTGGCTAGACTGTTGGGCCTTACGGGTAGTGATTAACGGCTCAATGTCAGGTTGGCAGTCGGTTTCTAGTGGAGTACCCCAAGGATTGGTTCTAGAGCCGGTTTTGTTCAACATCTTCAGGGCTCGACAAATTATACTACACCCTACTCGCCAGACAAAAAAGGGACTTGCCACCCCCACCACGCAGGCGCGCGCCACCGGACAATGACCGGGACAGCGTGTTTGCTCACGTGATGGGGCGGGGCTGCCCCGTGGTGGCGAGGGTGACCTGCCCTACACTCCAACAGCGCTGACCCCCCGTGCTGCACGGGGAGCACGGCGTTCTGACAGCAGTCTGCGCCGCTTGCTCCCCTGCGGCCGCCCAGCTGAGCGGCGTGCAGGAGGGCCGAGTCCTGGGATGGGAGCCGGAAGCGGGGGTGGGGCCGCACGTGGGCATAGGGAGGGGCCAGAGCATGCGTGCGTCCCTGACGTCAGGGGGAGAGGCGCTGGCACAAGAGAGTGCCGCATTCCAAAGGGGAGTAGAGGAGAGTGGGAGAGAGGAGGGAGGCAGAGGAGAGCGGAGGGGAGAGGAGATGGGGGAGAGTAACAGAGGGAGAGGGGAGAACAGAGGAGTGAGCTAGAAGAGGGCGGTGGGTGGAGGAGTGAAGGGAGAGAGCGGAGGGGAGAGGAGGGGGACAGGAGACGGAGGAGGTCAGAGAAGGCAGAGGGGAGATGAGGAGTGGAGCAGAGAGCAGAGCGTGGGGGCAGAGGACGTGAAAGGAGGACCGGAGGTAGGAAGCAACCCAGGGCGGGGCTCCTTAGGAGTGCCGGTGGACTGGTGTCCGACTCTGTCCAACTGGTGGGGTATTCGCTGTAATTCACCAGTCCCCCGGCACTCCTAAGGAGCCCCGCCCTGGGCTGCTTCCTACCTCCGGTCCTCCTTTCACATCCTCTGCCCCCACGCTCTGCTCTCTGCTCCACTCCTCGTCTCCTTTCTGCCTTCTCTGACCTCCTCTGTCCCCTGTCCCGCTCCTCTCCCCTCCGCTCTCTCCCTTCACTCCTCCACCCACCGCCCTCTTCTAGCTCACTCCTCTGTTCTCCCCTCTCCCTCCGTTATTCTCCCCCGTCTACTCTCCCCTCCGCTCTCCTCTGCCTCCCTCCTCTCTCCCACTCTCCTCTACTCCCCTTTGGAATGCGGCACTCTCTTGTGCCAGCGCCTCTCCCCCTGACGTCAGGGACGCACGCACGGTCCGGCCCTGCCCTACGCCCGCGTGCAGCCCCACCCCCGCTTCCGGCTCCCGTCCCAGGACTCGGCCCCCCTGCACGCCGCTCAGCTGGGCGACCACAGGGGAGCAAGCGGCGCAGACTGCTGTCAGAACGCCGCGCTCCCCATGCAGCATGGGGGTCGGCACCATTGGAGTGCAGGGCGGGTCACCCTCGCTGCCGCGGGGCGGCCCCGCCCCGTCACAGCTCGCCAGCTGGTAAAATCTACTCGCCAGAGGCATGCGGGCGAGCTTATTTGTTGAGCCCTGAACATCTTTATTAATGACCCGGATGAGGGGATGGATTGCACCCTCAGCAAGTTTGCAGATGACACTGAGGTAGATATGCTGGAGGGCAGGGATAGTGTCCAGAGTGACCTAGACAGATTAGAGCAGCCGTGGCCAACCTGCGGTTCACGAGCTGCATGTGGCTCTTGCCTCCCAAAAGTGCGGCTCGCGAAGCCTCTCCTGCGCCCCCTCCCCCCCGCTAAATGGCCCCCGGCTTCCCTGTGCTTACCGGGTTGGAGCTGCGGGGTTTTAAAAATGGCGCCCAAGATAGCGGCCATCTTAAAGGGGCAGCCTCCTTTTTTAAACTGCGGTGGGGCGATAGACGGAATGCATGTCTCCATTTTGGCCCCTGACCACTTTGCCAAGGAGTACATAAATTGCAAGGGGTACTTCTTCATGGTGCTGCAGGTGCTGGTGGATAACAAGGGCTGTTTCATGGACATCAGCATGGGATGGTTAGGAAAAGTGCATCTTTAGGAACTCTTGCCTCTTCAGAAAGATGCATCTTCAGAAAGATGCACGCTGGAATTTTTTTCACAGACGAGAAGATCAAAATCAGAGGTGGAAATGCCAAAAGTGATCCTTTGTGACTCTGCCTTCCCCTTGCTCCCGTGGCTCATGAAGCCGTATATGGGCAAGCAGGACCACAGTGTGTGTTACACCGATCTCACCGGTGTGTTACACCGATCAACAGCTGTTTCGAAAGTGAAAGTGCGCTCCGGGACGCGTTACTTTGAACCAAACCCCTTGGTTCAAACTAACGTTACTCCCGCACTTTCACTTTCGAAACAGCTGTTGATCGGAGTAACGTGCTGGCGAGATCATGCTAATGAAGCATGGGATATTTAAATCCCCGCTTCATTGACTATTTCCAATGCCTACATTTGAATCCCTAGTTCGAACTAGGGTACAAGTGTAGACATACCCTATGTTTGCCTGTAATCTCCCACCATGCTTCTGCAATACAAGCAATGAAGAGACAGCAGGGAAAGAAAAGTCCATGATGGGGACACAGAAACATGAGACAGACAGTCTTTTGCCTCCAGAGCCCTTGGAGGTTGAGTGTGAGGCTGTCCTTGAGTCCCCCTCTGTGTCCTGGGTCTCCTGGGGGTGGAGGTTATGGAATTGGGGGGAGGAGGGAAATTTATTTGGGGGTGAAGAGGGTGCTTGGGGGAGGGTCTTCTCCAGGTGCACCACCAGGCACTACATCATTGCCGTGAGGGAGGCAAAGATATTCTCTCATTGCCTTGCTTGCAGTTCCCTGCATGCTCTCCTCTTTTGCTGTTTCATCACCTGTCCTGCCACTCTACCCACATCTTGTCCAGGAGCATATCCCTCCACACCATTTGTTCCCGAAACATATCTTCCCTTGTCCGTTTTTCCTCTGGATCTGTGCAAGATGGACAGCTGCTGGAGCCAGGGGAGTACACAGCAAGCTGCCTACTGTTCTCACTGTCATGAAAAGTTACTAGGGCACACATTTTAGGAGATTTCATTGTGTTAAACCTAACCCTAATCTGTTAACATATAGTGAAGGTCTCTGTAAAGACAATGGTGATGTGTTCTGTGCAAGGCCAAAGTTATGCTTTAAAGCAGCCACAGCACAGCAGATTTCTCAAGGGAACCACTGGACTCACATGGTTCAGAGCCAGGCATGGTAAGGCGCCTGGGCACGATCCTGCAGGCAGGTGAGGGGGGATGGGGTCTGGTCATGCTGGCGGGGCAAGGTGTCTTCCCCTTGTGTCCGGCACACCTTGTTTCTTGGGAGAGTTCTGCTTTCTCATTCTGCTGGAGCCTGCGGATGGGAGGGCAGAAGGGAGTGAGGGAGAGAGTGCCAGAGGCTAAAGCCATGCTAGCAGCAGAGGCAGCAGCTAATAACTTCCCCCATCCTTCATCCAGATTGTCATGTGTTTTTTCCACATCTCACAGAATGATAGGGAGCTGATGCTGATTGAATGTGGCCATAAACATGGGCCTTATGCTGCAATGCTTTGTGCAGCAATGATGCCAGACCACTTACTGCTGGCTTGATTTGGGAATGTTTCCTACCGTAGAGGACGGAATAAGACTGGCCTCCCCAGAAACCTTGTGAGACGAATCAAAGAGTTCCTGAGAGCTTCGTGGAGATATGTAGGGAGGATTTCCACTCCATATCCAGACACATTAACAAGCTGTTCCAGGCCCCCCTCGCTGTAGGCACAGAGCATGCCTCACATCACACTCAATTGCCTTAACTGTCTTAGTAAGAAAATAATTGTGAACTCACCAGAAGTGCCCTTCCCAGGATCAGTGCTTGATTAGGAGATGCCCTGGAGGAGGGGACTGCTCCAATGTTATGAAAAGTGCTTGGCTCTCGCCGATCACTGGCTGGCCATTCTCCTTATCTTTGTCCTCCTCTCCCTTTTCCACCATGCTGTCCTCTACACTGCTGCCAGGAGTGTCTTGGGCAGACTCCACTGACAGGTTTGAGAAGCTGGTTGGGTCCCTCTCTAGAATTGCAGGTCATAGAAATGGCATGCTTGTGGCGATGCACTAGATCATCCGTTTGCCTCCTTTGATTTTTGGTGGGACTGCCTCAGCTCCTTTATTTTAACTCTGCACTGCTGGGCATCCCTGGAGTAGCCTTTGGCCGCCGGGCAGTTAGCAATCTTTGTGTAGATATCAATGTATCTTTTGCTGTTTCAGAGCTCAGAGAGAATGGATTCCTCTCGCCATGTCTCCGTTATGAGGTCCAAGATCTCCTGTACACTCCATGCTGGTGCTTTTTTGGGCCCCTGGGAACTGGACCTCATAGGATTTGAAGTCGTGGCCAAGTGTGCTGCTCAAGTGTCCTGCCTGCTCTCAGGTGTGCTTGCAATGCTAGCCATATGGGAAATTCAGTGTATACTTGCCCGAGGCACCTGGCATTGGCCACCGTCGGCAGATGGGATGTTGGGCTCGATGGACCTTTGGTCTGACCCAGTATGGCCATTCTTATGTTCTTATGAGGCTTTATCTATCCACCTTTAGAGGAGAGAGCATATATGCAGAAAGCATATAAGGAGTGGAAGATGGGAGGGACCAGCAAAGAGAGCTACCTTATTGTGGTTAGAGCATCTAGGGACAAAGTGAGAGAGGCTAAAAGTCATGTAGAGTTGGACCTTGCAAAGGGAATTAAAACCAATAGTAAAAGGTTTTATAGCCATATAAATAGGAAAAAAACAAAAAAAGAAGTGGGACCGCTAATCACTGAGGATGGAGTGGAAGTTAAGGATAATCTAGGCATGGCCCAATATCTAAACAAATACTTTGCTTCAGTCTTTAATGAGGCTAATGAAGAGCTTAGGGATAAAGGCAACATAACAAATGGGAATAAGGATATGGAGGTAGATATTACCATATTTGAGGTAAAAGCCAAACTCAA
Organism: Pelochelys cantorii; assembly: GCA_032595735.1. Classification (NCBI taxonomy): domain Eukaryota; kingdom Metazoa; phylum Chordata; order Testudines; family Trionychidae; genus Pelochelys; species Pelochelys cantorii. The sequence goes on along the minus strand of CM064339.1, from coordinate 5,808,500 downwards.
ACAGCTTAATGGGAGTAAATCGGGGGGCCCCGATAATCTTCATCCAAGAATATTAAAGGAACTGGCACATGGCAAGTCCATTAGCAAAAATTTTTAATAAATATTTAAACTCAGGGGTTGTACCATTTGACTGGAGAATTGCTAATATAGTTCCTATTTTTAAGAAAGGGAGAAAAAGTGACCCGGGTAACTATAGGCCTGTTAGTTTGACATCTGTAGTATGCAAGGTCTTGGAAAAAATTTTGAAGGAGAAAGTAGTTAGGGACATTGAGGTTAATGGCAATTGGGACAAATTACAACATGGTTTTACAAAAGGTAGATCGTGCCAAACCAACCTGATCTCCTTTTGTGAGAAAGTAACAGATTTTTTAGATAAAGGAAATGCAGTGGCTCTAATCTACCTCGATTTCAGTAAGGCGTTTGATACAGTACCACATGGGGGATTATTGGTTAAATTGAAAAAGATGGGGATCAATATGAAAATTGAGAGGTGGATAAGCAACTGGTTAAAGGGGAGACTACAGCGGGTCATACTGAAAGGTGAACAGTCAGGTTGGAGGGAGGTTACTAGCGGAGTTCCTTAGGGATCAGTTTTGGGACCAATCTTATTTAATCTTTTTATTACTGACCTTGGCACCAAAAGTGGGAGTGTCCTAATAAAGTTTGCGGATGACACAAAGTTGGGAGATATTGCCAATTCAGAAAAGGATCAGGATATCATACAGGAAGATCTGGATGATCTTGTAAATTGGAGTGATAGCAATAGGATGAAATTTAATAGTGAGAAGTGTAAGGTTATGCATTTAGGGATTAATAACAAGAATTTTAGTTATAAGCTGGGGACACATCAGTTGGAAGTAACGGAAGAGGAGAAGGACTTCGGAGTCCTGGTTGATCATAGGATGACTGAGCTGCCATTGTGACATGGCCGTGAAAAAGGCTAATACGGTCTTGGGATGCATTAGGCGAGGTATTTCCAGTAGGGATAAGGAGGTGTTAGTGCCGTTATACAAGGCATTGGTGAGACCTCATTTGCAATACTGTGTGCAGTTCTGGTCTCCCATGTTTAAGAAGGATGAATTCAAACTGGAACAGGTACAAAGAAGGGCCACTAGGATGATCCGAGGAATGGAAAACCTGTCTTATGAAAGGAGACTCAAGGAGCTTTGCTTGTTTACCTTAACCAAAAGAAGGCTGAGGGGAGATATGATTGCTCTCTTTAAATATATTAGAGGGATAAATACCAGGGAGGAATTATTTAAGCTCAGTACCAATGCGGACACAAGAACAAATGGATATAAGCTGGCTATTAGGAAGTTTAGACTTGAAATTAGACAAAGGTTTCTAACCATTAGAGGAGTGAAGTTCTGGAACGGCCTTCTAAGGGAAGTAGTGGGGGCAAAAGACCTATCTGGCTTCAAGATTAAGCTAGATAGGTTTATGAAGGGGGTGGTTTGATGAGATAACATTATCTTGGTAACTGATTGACCTTTCACTATCAGTGGTAAATAGGCCAATGGAGGGATGATAGGAGTTGCTATAGAGAACTTTTCCTGTGTGTCTGGCTGGTGAGTCTTGCCCACATGCTTGGGTTCAGCTGATCGCCATATTTGGGGTTGGGAAGGAATTTTCCTCCAGGGTAGATTGGCAGAGGCCCTGGAGGTTTTTTGCCTTCCTCGGTAGCATGGGGCACGGGTCACTAGAGGGAGGATTCTCTGCATCTTGGGGTCTTTGAACCATCGTTTCAAGGACTTCAATATCTGAAATATAGGTGAGAGGATTACTCTAGCAGTGGGTGGGTGAGATTCTGTGGCCTGCATTGTGCAGGGGGTCAGACTAGATGATCATAATGGTCCCATCTGACCTTAAAGTCTATGAGTCAGAGTACAAGTTCTGGTCACAGTGGGGCACTGTGGGATGTCTCCTGGAGGCCAAGAACCTTGACTTTTGCCAATGCTGTGTCTACACTCCCATAAATTCAACCGGGCAAGGTCGGAAATTGCATTACTTGTAAAAGCAGGAGTACCCAAAATCAACTTTAGTGGCCCTTGAGGTCGATGGAACAGGCTTGGTAGTGTGGGCACATTGTTTAGAAAATTGACCGTATGTGGCTAAACTCGGTCTAAACTCCTAGTGTAGACCAGGCCTAAAAAAGTTGCCCATTACAGATATGCTTGTCCTCATTGAAGCATTTGGTACTAACCAGTGCTGGAGACAGGATATTGGACTAGAGAGATTGGTCATTGATCTGTCATTGATTGGCCATTGATTGAGTATGGCAATTCCTGTGTTCCTAAATGATTTTTTTTTATTGGCCCCGTGATATCTCATCTCATCCTTATGTGCTCACAGTTCGGATATCTGGCATGCTTTTAATTTATGGGGGAGGGAATCAGCTTTACAGGTGATTAGTCAGCCCCTCCCTGTCAGAGGCTCAGGGCTCCATGCAGGGAGCTGACTGACTGGGCAGGGCTGATTAATCTCCTGTGAAGCTGTGCTGCAGTGAAGCTTAGAGGGAACACTGGAGTTCCTTTGACTGAAAGTATCCAGCTGATTTACAGGTTTTGGCAGACCATTTCCACCCATGGTACCTAACTTCAAGGTGCTTTACTTGAAAACATTTGGAATTCTGTTTAGCTTCAGGCTCTGGTCCTGCAATTCATACTTACGCAAAATGCTTGAGGCCTGCAGAATGGGGCTTTTACCTATTGATATTTGAGTTCTCCAGCTTTCACAAGAATGTAGAAATAGTAATACAAGAAATTGCGGTAGAAGTTGAAAAAAAGGCTGGTTTTTTTTTCATTTTTACTCTCCCTCCCCTTCTCACCAACCGATTTGAAATATTTACTAGGCATTTCCTATCCAGAGGCCAACATAGAAGATAAAGGAGGTGGTAGAGTAGGGAACTTATGCTGAAGTTGTTAGAATTCCTCCTAGAGTGCTGTCTTGGAACCTGTTCAGATGGTCTTGTCTACCCCCTCACTTGTACAGGGGTTCCCTTTATAAGTCACCTCGATAATCGTCGTTTTGCATATATGTTGTCAATTAATTAAGGAAACTAAAATCATTATACATTGCACAGACCCGCACTTGTGTCGTTTTTCAAGGCACCCAATGCCAGCAATGTAGGCTGGGCAAGTTTAATTAAAAAAAATGTGGCTCCTGCTGATGCTACTCATGGCCAGGCCGCTCTGCACACAGCGCCCCAGCCAGCGCGTGCTCACGGCTGGGCTGCTCGGCACACGCGCCCCAGTGCCTGGAGTGAGCAGTGCATGGCAGTAGCGGTGGTGGCTCCAGGACCCAGGCATTAGGTTAGAGCAGGGGAGGGAGGGACTGGGGGTGTCTGGCTTGAGGGGAGGGGGATTTTATGGATTACAGGTACATTATATGTATATAAAGTACACGTGTGTGCACTGTATGTGTTGAGAACATATCTCAAGCTAATTACATTATTCCTTATGTGTATTAATTCCACTTTATAAGTCGTTTTGCTATAAGTTGCATTATTTAGGAACGTAACCTGGCCTTATGATGGGAACCCCCTGTATCTTCAGAGCCCTGTCTACTACATGGAAAAGGGGACTGTGCAGCTCTGCCCCATTCTTATCCTTGTGTTTTTATATCTTCTTTCCATTCATGCATTTGGAGCCAGAGATAATCATTGTTAGGATCTTTCATTGGAACAGCAGTGTGAAATTGACCTGATTTTTGTCTCTTTTCCCCACTGCTAGGATTCTGAGTAGAAGCACTGAAATTGACACTACTAGTTGATTTCACATTGCTGAGTTCTCTGAGCCAGCCAGCTGGAACTGTCTTGTGAGAATGAGGGCAGCATTAGATTTATTCATGTTTACATCATATTTGAAAAAATATTTAGTATTTTTTTTATATAGAAGCCTGAATTATAATCAGAGTTTAATGGCTTACAGTCTCCAATGAAAGTTTCTTGCAGGTCATAGTCATGTGGACCAGGGGTTCCTGTCACATGTGCAGGGCACTGTGAACAAGTTTCAGGGGGTCCTCTAAGCACAGCTAGCATTAGACTCACAGGGTCTCACGGCAGAAAGCCAAAGCCCCACCACGTTGAGCTAAAGCCAAAACCCGAGCAACATAGCTTTGTGGGGGCCCCTCTGCATAGGACTCCATGGAATTGCGCTCCTTGTTACCCCCTAATACCAGCTATCAAGGCCCTACTCTGGCACGCCAAATGCAGAGACCTTAAAAATACCTTGCTTCTATAGGTTTCTGCTTAAAAGCTCCCCAAGGTGACAGATTCCCTATTTCCCCAGAGGCTGCCACCACCAAATGAAACAAAAATCCCTTCGTTCTTGGACGCAGGAAGAAAGCACTTCTTCCAGAGAGGTACGCGCATTTGTGCTTCATGGTCCAGTTCATTCCCATACCCAGTATTCTTTGTAGGCTTGGTAGTTGTGCCTGGTTTAATTCATCTTGTTCCCCTTGCTCCTAGCTTAAAACTCCCACAAAGAAAACAGCAGGCAGGTATATCTTCCAATTCAAATCTCAACACCTTCTCCCGTTGGCTCTCCTGGCTCCCTGCCAACATCCCCTAACTACCTGAGTTTAACCCGTTAATCATAGAATGCTGGGATGTTCAGAAAAGGCTAGCACTCCATCACACCAGCCCTGGCTTTTATATGCTGAAAACTAGTTGTTGTGGCCGAAGTGGGCCAGGGAGTTTTTGTAGCATGTTGGCTGTGGGTGGGGATGGGGGGTGGAAAGGTTGAGAATCCCTTGAGGGTGACTGTTTTTCAGACCCCGAGTTTTTGAGTTTTAATGTCCATTCCAAGAATTAGGTATTTCTGCTTTATCCAGTAATAGCCTTTTCCAGTAATAAAGAGATTTAAATTTTGGCTCATATTACTCAAAACTAATTAATTAGATCATAAGCCTTTGAGTATTTGAAAGATAATAGATACTGTTCATACATTTAAATATTTAAGCTTTAAATCTTTTTAAAGCCCGTTCAATAAAATATTCAGCATGGCTATATCTGGAATATAGTAATTACAACATTCTTCATCAGACAGTGTGTCCATCTTCTTGAGGAGTCTTTTTTTAATAGCAAACCATCATTGAAAATACTCTGTGTGGAGTTAACAGACCAGTCATGTCTTATTGGCTCCTTTTGCTTAAATTCAGGCAACTAAAGCAGTCTTTAGAGTTTATTCTTGGTTTCAGAATGTTAGAGAACTGTTGAAATTTGAGTTTTATTAGACATGGAATAGTAGTTTAATGCAGAAGCATCTACTTATAAATTACCAATGTTGTTTTACTGAAGAGCTGTGCCAGTCCTGACTTAGCCCACAATTGATCTGCCTTCACAGAAGTTAGTTTAATTTTTTCTGTCTGCATTTTCTTTCCCTTAGGTGTCAGTTGTTGCCCTTTCCCCAGCCAGACATGAAAATCTGCCATACTGTAGCAGTTCCCATCTGAACAGCACCATTAAGAATCAGACTGTGGTCTCTTGAATGCAGTAAATTCTGTCAGTGTAAAGACTATTTTTTTTGTGTTGCTGTTCTAACGATTTTCATGTTGTCTAGAAAAAAGCTATTTGCTGATCACTCTCCAGATGAGCAGAGAGTTGTCATTACCACAGATTTGTTATAACTACAGTTAATTTAGTGTGTGTAGTTAAAATTGCTCCTGTTGGTTCCAGGTTTACCTAAATTGATCTCTGTTTTCACTGAATTTGTTGAAATTGTCCCATATCTGCAGATTTATGTAACAAACTGTGTTTGTTGTTGATGCGGAGTCTATGCGTAAAAGTGCAGGTTTGGGAGCAGTTTTACACTGCACTGACTCGTCATGCGTTTGGTTTCACTGCTCTCTAAGAAATTAGCTCCTGCTTATGTTGTTGCCTTTTTATCGAGATAGTTAATGAAAATGGGAAGTGGACCGGATCAAATCAGATCAAACTAAATTCCGTCAGTCAGTGCCACACATGCTGCTCCCTCAGAAACTGACATTAGCAGTCTTCACTGTGTAGAAGCGTGGTTATTCTGGTCGCTGTCTGCCAACAGAGGCTGCTTCTGGCAGCAGAGTACAGGAGATCTGTGCCAAGGGGAAGTAGTTCACAAATAAATACTGAAAAGATGTGCTATATTGCATTGCAGGGCATGAAATTGCCTTTCTTCCACTGGCCTGCTAATCTTATCTAACAAATCTGGTTTGTTGGCCAGCATAAACCTGATTGCCAACTGTACCCGAACAGTTCAGTATCTAGTCAGCAGTGTGTGGAGAATGTTTACATTGGCCCTAATGTCTGGAGGTAGGCTATTAGTTTGTGTCATGGTGTCTGTGCAAAATAATAGTGTACAGTGTTCTTGAATATTTTCATTAACTGCATGTGACTGAATCACTAAACATAATAGTTTTAAGCAAACTCCTACCCGGTAGTGCTAAATAGTTCTCTCAGCACAGAGAGAACAGTGGTGCCTAGCCATGAGTGATGAAACTAGATGACTAATAAATATAAAATCCATTCTATTAGCATTCTTGGGTTTCTTTTCTGCTGCACTGTTTGTTCTAAGCATAGGATTTTTAAAATATGTTTTTGAGAGCTTTTTACATGTGAACTCCTTCACTCTCTGATGGTTTGGGTCATAGAAATGCCCTTGGGGTTGTGCCACAGTGTGCTGATCAAGCCACTGATGCCTGCCTTCCTGCCCTTCCCTCCTCCTCTGTTGGAAGGCTCATATGATCCCTCCTTTTTTTGTGCTGCTTTGATCGTTCCTTCCTCCTTCACCAGTATAAACTACTTAATTGTGCAAATTGGGTATCCCTTGAACAACTGAAATTATGGTAAAAGAAATACAAAATGCTCCCTTGACCAGATGCATTTATAAGAAGTTCAATCTCTTTGGGGGACACTGAGATGTTTAAACTGTAGGTATTTTCCTTCTATAAAACAGTCCTGTTTTCACATTGGACTCATTTGTCTGTTTGTTGCTCAAATAAGAAAGTAAATTACTTCTTGTTGTTATATTCTTGCAACAAATTAGTGTTAAAGAATCACAGTGTTTATGCCACAGACCTTAGTTTGTCTTGTCTGATTGCTTTGAAAGAAAGCATGTTAATTAATCTTCTGTGAAGGGACATTTTAAAATTCTGGATAAAGGAGCTTATTTGTAGGAGGAGGAGGAAATTCTAAAGGGTTATACCAAAGTTCAGATTTGGTTTAGGGAGGATCCCAGTTTGTGGATCTGTGCATTGAGGCAGATATGAGATACCTTATCCTCACCTCTGTTTGAGCTCGAGTCAGCTGGATTTGTAGATTTCATGTAAGGAGAACAGTTCTTGAAAGTTTGTGACCTTTATTTAGAGGGCATTTTCTTAAGATGGCAAAAAGAAAGTTGGCTGGTGCAAAGGACAATATGCATGCTTTGAGAATTGGGTCATGGCCAAAGAGGCAATGTGGTGCCATTTTATTTGCCAGGGACACTCCTTTGTCTGTCTTGTATGTCTAAGTTGTGCAAAAAAACTCCAACAACCCTGTGTTTTTAATGCACGTTAACTAACCCACATTAGCAAACTTACGTTTAAAATAGTAGTAAAGATATGGCAGCTCTGCTTTTTTAACTCAGTTTAGCAAATCAAATTCAGCTCCGTCCAATATAGGTTTATAATCAGGCTGCTAATCAAGTTACCAGAACTTGTTTGTTTTATTTTATAGTGTAAACATACTCTTTCAAGAAATATTGGTTATTTTTGGTACTTGTTTTTGCTATACTTTGAATGCTGCAGAAGTATTTTCTAGGAAGGGTAATGATGGGGTTGAAAAGGCTGATGGCGGTGAATGGGCTCGAGGTTTCATTATTGTTACTTATATTATCCTTTCGATATATACGAAGTGTCTGGATGCTGTTATTTTTAGGGGGGAGGGGCTATTGATTCACTTAAAAGCAGATGGCATTTAATTAGTCAGCTCCCAGAAGACTATTATGATGCTGATTATGCATCAGAGTGACACCTTTTGTGTGGAAGCTTCAGGGGGTAGCCGAGCTAGTCTGTTACAGAAAAAACAACAAATGGTCTGGTAGCACTTTATAGACTAACAAAACATGTAGATGGTATCATGAGCTTCGTGGGCACAGCCCACTTCTTCAGATGACTGGAGTTAGTTGGTTGGTTCACATCAGTGTTTGTATTGGTCCAGTTTCACTTTCAGTATCTTCTGCAGGTAGCATGGTCACCATTGCACTTTGCATTAGCATGCTGCACATTGGAAAAACTTGTTTACTGAATGCTGATCATTACAAATAGTTTTAAAATAATATATCCTTCCTGTTCTGGGTCATCAGGTCTTCATGTAAGCTTGGCCATATGTTCTCTGCTGGGACAAATGTCCATTAATTAGCTTCTGCTTTTTTCCAGACTTCTAAGTTTATGGGTTGCAAGGAGTCTTAGGTGAATATTGTTGCTAATGAGTTAGACATGTAAATCCCTTTCATTAAATGAAAAATAAATCTCATATGCAGGTGACAACTGCAGAGCTATATCAAGTTGCACCTTTATTATGTCTGTCCCAACTTGGTCTTTGGTTGGAAACAGCTGTTCTGATTATTGAATACTTGCCAAACACATTGAAGTTCTAGAATGCTGGGCTGCTGCAATTTTTAGAAGTCCAAGTACTTTTCTAGCATAGCCTTTATCTTACACTTGGCCTTGGATGCTCCTTGAACAAGCTGTGAATTAGAAAAATATTGTGCTGCTCACTCTGAACAGGGCTGTCTTTCCAAGTTTGTCAGGAACTGAGCAAACTTTTCCAGATGTATGAGTTTAAAAGTTAAGAACTCAAGTTACTTAAATTTCTCATTAACTTGACCGTGAATGTAATGGACGTATGAGCCTAAATTTATGTATCCGAGTTGGGATGTTTGAATCCTTGTCTCTTATTGACATGAGTTTCCTTGCTGAAATTAGAAAGGCCTTTCACACATTGATCTCTATATGATTACATTCCCAGTCCTTTTTAGAAATCACAATTACTGTTCTGAATTCAGATTTATGTGATGCTGCAGTGTAGGGATGTGATAGTATAAATGGCTTTTAAGCTGGCTCCCTGGGTGTACCGACTCCTGCGGATTTGCTTGCTCCCTCCCCCCTTGCCTCCTGCACACCAGCTCCCAGGGAGCTGCCCCTCCCATGAGTAAATGTGTAACCACTGAAATTTTTCAGCAGTTACAAGTTTACCCAAATAGATGCATTTTAAAATCCATACTGCAGTGACCCCATCAGTTACAGCCTGTTTGTTAAAGACACACTTTATACTGTCCACTTCCTCCAAATGATAAATTCTACTTCAGTGTATGTACGTAATTCTCATTAACACTAATGAAAGCTTCCCATCTGCAGTGAGGGAGGGCTATCTATCTTCAAGATGGAACAGCCTGTTTATATTTTTCCTATCTATATACTTAGTGATGCATGTCTTTATATGCTTTCCTGAAAGAGTAAAATAAAAAAGACAATATATGCAGGTTGAAAAGGAAGTAGTTTAAACTTAAGACTTAATTAATACCAAATCCTTACCTTGGGCAGTTGTACCTTCTGTTCACTTCCACCCCCATACATTTGAATTAACCATTGTACTCCATTTGATGTGTTTTAAGGTCATAAAACTGAACTAATAACCTCATATCTACTAGGCAATTGCCTATCTTAAAAGACTACTTTAAATACCCTTAAGATTTGCAGTAGTTTGGGGTGATCTGTAGTGTGATTGATTATTCTGTACTTAACCAGTTTTTGCCCCTGGGAACAGGTGGTGTTGGAATCAGTGAGGGATCTTTTACTTGTTTTGTCAAAAAGTCTCCTAGGGTGTTATGCTATGTAAGTCTGTATCTTCAGAAACAACGAGGAGTCCTGTGACACTTTAGGCCTGCTCTACAGGACATGGGAAGGTCAAAGTAAGATATGCAATTTCAGCTATGTAAATTACATAGCTGAAGTCAATGTATCTTACATCGCGTTTCTGCAGTGTCCACACAGCAAATGTTCCCGTCCACTTCCCTTACTCCTCAGGAGGAGTAGGGTATCAGTGCTGATGGGGGGTGCCCTTTGAATTCAATCTAATGGATCTATACTAGAGTTGCTAAATTGAACCCTGGAAGATCAACTGCTGTGGTGTCGATCTTCCATGTAATGTAGACATGCCCTTAGAGCAGTGTTGGGGAACCTCAGGCTCTGGCTTGCCTGGACCCGGCCCCCGAGGCTCAGGGCCCCCCCAGCATTGGGGAGCCCATGCTGGTGCTTCAGCCCCACCATGGGGCTGGAGCACACAAAATCTACTAGTCTAGGCCTCCCTAAGCTCTGGTGTGTGAGGGGAATGTGGGGAGTGTCTTTCTCCTTCTCAGTTGGGGGCCACGTCAGTGAGGGTTGTGTTTTTTGTTTCTTACTTGTGTGCGGCCCCTGACTAATTTTTTTTTTTTGTGGGTCAGTGGCCCCCCACCCAAAAACGGTTCTCCACCCCTGCCTTAGAGACTAACAGATTTATTAGCGCATAAGCTTTCAGGGGTAAAACCCACTTCATCAGATGAGTTGGAGTGGAAATTACAGAGGAAGGGATATATATACATATATATATTTGAACAACAAAAGACGCTACTCATCAAGTCAGAGTGGATGTGTCTCATTCACAGCATTTTGATGTGGAAGATGTATCAAGGGAAGGGAAATGAGTCTGTTTCTCTCTCTCTCCCCCACTCCCCCCCAGGGGTTTCTGTGCATGTCTTGTATAGGAACTGCTTTGCACATGGACACTGAAGGATTTGGAGAACTTCTCCAGCAGGCGGAACAGCTTGCAGCTGAGACCGAGGGAATCTCTGAACTTCCTCATGTAGAACGCAACCTGCAGGAGATCCAGCAGGCTGGAGAGCGTCTGCGGTCTCGGACTCTGACCCGCACGTCGCAGGAAACTGCAGATGTCAAGGCGTAAGTACTTGAGTTTTCAGGACTCTCTTTAGAGATAGCAGTGCTGAAGAGACAGCCTGTTAGGTTTTCATGAGGAATTAAATGAGCTAACATATTTAAAGATCTTATAATGGAGCTGTGAACTACTTTGGGAAGAAGCTCCCATGTCTGTAAAGATCTACACATCTCCTGTTTGTGCTATACACATACTGCTTTCAGTGGTGGTAATTTGATAGGTGTGATTAATCTCACCAACGGTCTCTTACTTTTAATGTGCATCTGTTTGTAACATGTGACTTGATATCCCTCAGTCCTGCTTTTGTGTCTCTACCTACAGGAAATCAGGACATACACAAAAAGACTGTCAATAATCCTGACTTTATAAAGACCTGCTTCATGTTTAGTTTGCCTGTGGATTTCCCAGACTTAAATCCAGAGCAGGTTTTTTGCACAGGGACAGGCTGCATCTTAAATTTGATTGATTAAAAGAATGCAATTTGTCCCAACCTAACCCCATACCACCCCTGATCTTCTGCTACCTGTGATTGCCTGAGAACAGGGTGTTAACCTACTCTGAACAGCACATTGAAAATAGGGAGGGAATATGGCCTTGTGGATCAAATGTTGGTCTGGTACTCAGGAAATGTGGGTTCTATTCTTGGTTCTTCAGCTAAGGAAGGGCAAGTCACTTAAGCTCTCTAAGCCTTTGTAAAATTAGGATAATGACACTGCCCTGCATCGCAAGGGAGTTTTGAGGATAAATAGGTTAATGCACTGGTCACCAACCAGTAGATCTTTGGAGCCTCTGACAGGCGATCCTCACTGGTTTGGCCTGGAAGCTATCAAGCGCCAGCACTTCAGTTGCCCCTTCCCCCACTGTGATGCTGCTCCTCCTCACTGCCTTAGAGCTGTCACCCTGGGAGCCTCCTGCTTGCTGTACAGAGTGTGGTAGGGAGAGGGGCGGGTGCTGCTGATGCCAGGGTGTCCATCCCCCCCCACTCCTGTACCGTGCCTCCACACAGAGAGAGGGGGATGGAGGGAGCTTGGCAATGCAAATCTCTGCCACTCTCACAAACATACATTGTCCTTTACTCTCATCTCCCAACCAACACATATGTGCATTGTTGTTACTTCTTTTACTGCTTGTTAAGTGTGTTATTTTTGATTTTTGACTGGTCAGTGCATTTCATAATTTTCATTTTTCCCTTACGCTTACATTTAATTCTTTGAGTAGAGAGTTCTAAAATGCCAAACCTGTCATGGCTGGAGCCATTATCCCTGTGGTAATTGCTGTTCCTGGAGGTGGTCAGCATGTCCCAGCAGCCCCTGAGAGAGGCAGAGCAGGGGATCTCCACATGCTGTCCTTGCCTGCAGATTCCACTCCTGAAGCTCCCATTGATCAATAACAGGGAACCGTGGCCAGAAGAAGCTATGGGGTCAGTGCCTGTAGATGAGGCGCAGTACATGGCGCCATAGAGCCTTTGCCGTACATACCAGCTGCTTTCAGGAGTGGTGCAGGGCCAGGGCAGGAGAGAGCCTGCCGTAACCCCACAGCACCGCCACCCAGAACCCGTCTCAGTTAAGTGGTGTCTAGCCAGAGCTTGCATCCTGAATCCCTGTGCCAGTCCCGAACCCCTTCCTGCACCCAACATCCTGCCCCAGACATGAGTCCCCCTGCACCGAAACTCCTTTCTAGAGCTTGCACCCTGAACCCACTCCTGGACCCTAATCCCCTGCCCTGGGCTAAGCCCGGAGTCCCTCCCACACTCTGAACCCTTTGGCCCAAGACCAGAGCCTGCACCTCTACCCCAGCCTGGTGAAAGTGAATGAGGTATGGGGAGGAAAGGGTGTGGAGTAAGCAGGGTGAGGCCTCCGAGAAGGGGTGGAGCAGGAGCGGTGCCTCAGAGAAGGGTGGGGAGGAAGACAGGTAAGGGTATTTGAGTTTGAGGTAGATCTTACATTGCACTTAAATAAAAAAAAAGTGATCTTGTGGTTAAAAAGGTTGGAGACCACTGGGTTAATGGTTTTTTGTGAAGAACTTAGATATTACTGTATAGGGCAGTGGTTCCCAACCTTTTCAAGCATACGGACCCCTTTTCAATCTATTAAAATTTCACAGACCACCCCTCTCACTAGAAAAGGAAAAGTAAGGATAAAAAAGAAAAATGGTGGGCCCGATGCTTATTTTTAAACTTTCCACGTACCCCTGTAGTAACGTCGGGGACCACCAGGGATCCACGGACTTCAGGTTGGGAACCACTGGTATAGGACCCTGTCAGAAGACAAGGAGGGTGGCTGACTGGCATCTCTAGCTTCAGATAGAAAATGAAAAATTGTCATAGTTCCCTTATGAACAGCACAGACCATGGCCGTGCCTTCTAATGCAGTTTGGCGAGAGAGGATGTTCAGTTAGCTATTTGCACTTTTCCTAACACGGAGCCTGGAGGTAAACAGCTGAGTGGAGCTGGAGGAAAAATTTAATATCATAAATTGGATGGGCAAATAATTTTTAATTTCTTCTGCCACCAAGTCAATAACTCAGATGCAGTAAAACTGGTGAAAAGCTAGGGATATTGTCCACTTCAGGTTAAATGTCCTGATCTGTGAGTAGATCTCAGATTTTAAGTGTAAGTCTGATTGGAAACTTGTGCACTGGGCAGTAAGTAATCATTTTGGGTTTGGCTATCCTTAGTCACCAGCTGTGATGGGATATTCCTAGTTTATTTAGGAGAACATCCCATATTCCCATTCATGTTAAAATTTCTCTTTCTGCATTCCATATTTCTACACTGAAGTTCTCTGGCAGAAATGCATTCTGGCTGGCTGGTAAGTGGGTTCTGAATTTTTATAGGCTTAAAGCTCTGTTTTTCATGACTCTCAGTCTATTTCAGATCCTTTTTTCTCTGATGGTCAAAAGACTCTGTTAAAGAACCATAAGAACAGCCATACTGGGTCAGACCAAAGGTCCATCCAGCCCAGTATCCTGTCTGCTGACAGTGGCCAATGCCAGGTGCCCCAGAGGGAGTGAACCGAACAGGAAATGATGAAGCGATCTCACTCCTGCCATCCATCTCCACCCTCTGACAAACAGAGGCTAGGGACACCATTCCTTTCTTCTCCTGGCTAATAGCCATTAATGGACTTAACCTCCATGAATTTATCTAGTTCTCTTTTAAACCCTGTTATAGTCCTAACCTTCACAGCCTCCTCAGGCAAGGAGTTCCAAAGGCCAAATGGTTACCTATTAAGATAATGGTTATGGTAGAAGGCATATGTCTACATCTTGGGTGGAGTGGCATACCCATGATTACAACACTGAAATTTCAGATTTAAACATCTGAAACCATGAAATGTACCAATTTTCAAATCTTAGGTCCATGAAATTGACCATAATGGATCCTGAATTTAGTAGGGCCCTACACATAGGGCATGTTTTCTAGACCTTTAATAACTTTTATTGCTTTTTGCTGGGCTTTATTCAATTTGTCCACATTATTCTTGAAATGTGGTGCTGCGAACGGGACACAACACTCCAGTTGAGACCTAATCAGTATGGAGTAGGGCAGAATAATGACTTGTCATGTCATAAGAATGACCATGTTGGGTCAGTCCAAACGTCCATCTAGCGCAGCATCCTGTCTGCCAGCAGTGGCCAATGCCTGATGCCCCATAGGGAGTGAACAGAACAGGTAATCATCAAGTGATCCCTCTCCTGTCATACATTCCCAGCTTTTGACAAACAGGTTAGGGACACCATTCCTGCCCATTATCGCTAATAAGCAGGGCTCTCCAAGCGGCGGCGAGCCCTGCTCGCCAGCCGCGTGGAACCACGCACTGCGCATGCGCTGACTGCGCTGATTGCGCTGCATGGCCGTGCCTTAATTGTCGAGCCCCGCTAATAAGTATTGATGGACCTAAACTCCAGGAATTTAACTAGTTCTTTTTTGATCCTTGTTAAAGTCCTGGTCTTCACAACATCCTTGTCTTGTTTACAAGACTCCTGTTAATGCATCCCGGAACAATGTTTGCTTTTTTTTGCAACAGCATTACACTGTTGACTCATATTTAGCTGGTGATCCACTATGAATGGCTTTCAAATAAGGAGAGATGAATAAGACTGGGACTCTTTGGTTTGGAAAGGCTAAGACTAAGAGGAGACATGATAGGGGTCTATGAAATCCTGACTGGTGTGGAGAAAATAAATAAGTTATTTACTTGTTTCCATTTCATAAGAACTAGAGGTCACCAAATGAAATTAATAGGCAGCAAGTTTAAAACTAAGAAAAGGAAATCTTTTTTCACACAATGTATAGCCTGTGGAACTCTTTGCCAGAGTATGTGGCGAAGGTCAAGACTCTAATAGGATTCAAAAAAGAGTTAGATAAATTCATGGAAGATAGGTCCATTGACAGAGGATAGCTCCATTGATGGCTATTAACCAGAATGGGCAGGAACAGTGTGCCTAGCCTCTGTCTGTGGGGAGTTCAGGCCCCACATGGACAGGGGCTGCTGCCATCCCATGCTGCTACCTCTGTATCAGAGGCAGCAGCACGGGGTGGCAGGCAGCTGATCTCTGAGGGGAGCTGGTTTTTAAGCTGATACAGTGAAGCCAGTGCTTCGGGGGGAGCCGGCTTAAAAGCCTAAGAACAAGCTCCTGCCTGCCCCCGCCCCACTGTCTCTGTGGGAGGCAGCAAGGGGGGCAGGCAGCTCTGCGGAACTGGCACGCGTGGAGAGCCAGCTTAAAAGCCGGATCCCCACACGTATTGACTGGTGCCCTTCCCCTTCGCCACTGCTGCCTCTGATAGGAGCCATCTTGAGAGCCGGCTTCCCGCATGTAGCGGCTCCTGCCTGTCCACCTCACCCTCCATGCTGCTGCCTCTCTATCAGAGGCAGCAGCATGGTGGGGGGTGGGTCAGGCGGCACTGAGTAATCTGGTGCTCGTGGGGAGCCGGCTTAAAAGCTGGCTCCCCATGGGCACTGACTTCCCCCCCACCCCCCACTGATACAGAGGCATCAAAGGGTGTGTGTGCGTATAGTCCTTTAAATGATTAACCGATAAGCCTAGGCTTATCGGTTAATCATTTAAACAACTATATGCCGACTAGGGATGTGAACAATTAGTCGACTAGTTGCCGCCCCCCCCCCCCCTTTTGCTGCCTCTATCAGAAAGAAGCCGGGGGGGGAAGAGGAGGGTATACTTCAAAGAGGCAGCACCATGTGGAGCCTGGGGTCGCAGTGCTGCTGCTTTGAAACGTTGCGTGCAGCCTGGGGCCAGCTGGTGACTCCCCTGCTGACCTGGGGCTCTGTGGCGCTGCCGCTTTGAAACACCATGTGGAGCCTGGTGTCAGGCTCTTCGTGGCGTTTCAAAGTGGCAGTGCCTCATGGGGCCAGTGGGGGAGTCCCCAGCTGATCCCGAGCTCCATGGGTAGGTTGCCATTTTGAAATGCTGCGAAGAGCCTGACGCCAGGCTCCCCATTGTGTTTCAAAGTGGCAGTGCCACATGGAACCTGGCAACAGTCCCCAGCTGATCCCAGGCTCTACGTGAGGCTTTCACCTTTGAAGTGTAGCAACAACCTAGGGCTGTTGCTACACTTCAAAGGTGAAGGCACCCTATTGACTAACCAAATAGTTGATGCAAAATGCATTGACTGTTTGATTAGTCCATTACTTGATATTTAACGTTCCTAATGCTAACATCCCTACTGGTAAGTGATTTTCTTCCCCACTCAGAAACTTAATAGAAAAAAATGCTGGAACTTTGAATTTTTGGTAAGTGACTAATGTACTCATCTTCTGAGAGCTAACTCCAAACATTTAAATCAAGAGAGCAGTATTCTGTTCTAGAATTTTTATGAATGGAAACATTTGACAGCTGTATGGTACTGCAATGGGCAATGAGAACAGTATTCTTTTTGAAAGGGAGAGCCTATTTTCTCTTTACATTCTTTCAGGACAGATAATAGTGGATGTTATAAATGATACAGTGAGTAAGAAGAGAAACCTTCTCTCTCTATACATCTACAGTCCAAATATTTGTAATGCAGATGTTTTTTTTCAGAGCCATTACAAGTAATCTTATCGGTTTAATTTCAGTTTTCTCCTTCTCCCCCATATAGATCTGTTCTTCTTGGGTCCAGAGGGCTTGACATATCCCACATCTCTCAGCGATTGGAGAGTCTTAGTGCAGCCACTACATTTGAGCCTCTAGAGCCTGTGAAGGACACTGACATACAGGTAAGGTCTGTGACCTATAGCTGGGATTGTGACAATCTCAGCTCTTCTGGATTAGGGATGTTAAAATGAGATTATTTTACTAATCGAGTAGTTGATAGAATTTTTCTTTTCTTGTGTGTGGCTTCCTGGTAAGGTGAACCACAAAGAAAATAATTTCATGTAGTCAAAAACCTACCCTGAAAGATTTTGGGGTTAGGTTTTGGTTGAGGCGGTAGGCCTTTATTTGCAAAACTGGATTGTAATGGGCTGCCACGTCTTTCTAGCTTTTGGAGTTTTCTTGTATTTGAGTGGATGAACCATGGTGATTCATTCAGTGATTTAAAGTGACTGGGTTTGGGGACAGCTCTATTTCTCGGTCAAGCCAGCTTGATTCAAAGAACATGGGGAGTGAGCAGCCTTTTTCTTACAAACTTATGCTCTTTATTGTGGATCTTGTGATTGTGAGACATTGTCCAATTGATGAACTCACGGGCCACATTTCCTGCTTTTGACCATAATTAGATGTAGTTTATTATCTGTTTTTGCTGTAAATCACTTTTACAGCATATAGTCACCGGCATCCTACTAGTTTGATAGTTTTAAATGTGACTTGTTTTGATGTGGTCTCATTTTCACCTTATCAGTTGTCTGTGTTATTAAACTAACTTTTTAATAATATTCCTCTTTCCAGCACTGAGAAGAAAGTTGCTGGGTTAATGACTTAGTTAAGAGCTTGTTAGCTAAGGATCTGTAAGTTATTAGAAGATACTGTTTGTCTTACCATTATTTAATGATTTAGAGCAGGGGTCAGCAACCTCTGGCTACTAAGCCAAATTATGGCTGAGTAGGGAGCCAGATGTGGTTCTTTTGCAGCTCCAGCTCAGCCCCCCACCATCTCATTCCCTTCCAGCAGGGAGCCTGTGCTGGTGCTCCAGTCTTGCAGCCCCCCGCGAGATTGGAGCACAAGCATTGGCTTCCGTGGGGGTGGGGAGGAGGCCGAGCCTCTCCGCTGGATCTGGCTCCCAGGAAGAAACAGCTGCATGTGCTGCTGCTTCCCTTCCCCCTCCTCCGGCTGGGGGAGCAGCAGTGCAAGGAAGCATTTCCTGGAGCCTTTCCCAGCTGCTCCCACTGGCTGGAATCCAGCCAATAGGAGCAACAGGAGGCAGTGCCTGGGCAACAGTGCTAAAAGCAGTGCGAAAGCAAGTAAGTGGCCCCCCACGTCCCCTTATTCCCAGACCCCGCACCTCCAGCCTCCTTACCCCCTCCACTGACACTCCACACACCCAGCCCGTGCCTGCCCCCTTCCTCTTGGCCACACACCCTACCCCCAGCCTGCTCCTGCACCCTCCCCCCGGCCAGACACCTACCCCCAGCCTGCTCCTACACTCTCCCTGGATCCTGCACCCTCCCTTCTGAACAGATCTGTACCCTCCCTTTCTCCTGCCCCTTCCCACTGGCCAGATACCCTACTCCCAGCCTGCTCCTGCACCCTTCCTCCCCCGCAGACCTCACCCCCTCCTGCACCCTACTTCCTGCCCCCATCCCTAGTCACTAACAGGCAGCTCTGTCCCACACTCTTAACCCCTCTTTTTTGGCCTCACCCCAGAGCCTATGGCTGGTTTGGGCAATAACTTTTGATGAGGGGCCACTACAAGATTTTGGAAAGTGGTGAAGGACTGCGCTCTTCCATGATATTAATGGAAGAGGTGCGTGGTCTGGGATAATATAATAATATATGGAGATATACCATCTCATAGACCTGGAAGGGACCTTGCGAGGTCATTGAGTCCAGTCCCCTGCCCTCACAGGTGGACCAAATACCATCCCTGACAGATTTGCCCCAGATCCCTAAATGGCCCCCTCAAGGATTGAACTCACAACCCTGGCTTTAGCAGGCCCATGCGCAAACCACTGAGCTATCCCTCCCCCCTCCTTTTATGAGGAATAAGGGGGCTTCCGAAAGAGGGTTTTTTCCTGACATTTGGCCCCGTGTAGACTGGCCAAATATTGGAAAATCCTCTTCTGGGGGGGGGAAAAAAAAAAAAACAAACGGAAGAAGATATGTAAATGTGAGCGCAGTTTGCATACCTTTGAAAACCCCCCCCACAGTGTAGCTGTACTCTATGTCAAGTAATATTTTTGCGGGGTATTTTGGAAAATAAAAGGAAAATACACATGCTTTATGTAAATGATTGCGTTTTTCAAAAATAAAAACTTCTTTTTTTCATTAATAAAGGAAAGAAAGTGATTCAACCATTAGAGCTTATTGATAGACAGTATTTGCAGTTTTTCTGTCTTTTGCTACACTAAAAAGGGAATGGAAGTGCAGGAGTGAGGATGGGGGTTGGGAGCTCAGGGCGGGGGTGGAAGGTTCTGGAGTGAGGGGAGAGTGTGTGGGCTTCAGGACACAGGGTTTGGTGTGTGTGTGGAGGGCTCAGACTAGGCGGTGGTGCTAGGGTGCAGAAGTCAGGGCAGGAGTTGGGGTGTGTTTGCGGGATTCTGGGCAAGGGGTGGGAGGTGCCAGAGTTTGGGCAGAGGGTGGAGGGCTCAGGGTAGAGGGTGGGATGCATGTGTGAGGTAAGGGGGCTGGGAGGGTTAGGAGGGGTTCAGGGCAGGGGCTGGGGGTACAGGAGTCAGGACAGTGGGCTAGGAGGCTGGGGGAGGAGTTTACTGGGACTGCCTGTGGTAGTGAGGGTGGCACTGCTCCTGCCAGTGGCTCCTGCTGTCATGTTATTGGATTTTAAAGTGAGCAGACAGATCACTGTGCACCCACGGTGGTGTTTGCCCCAAATCCTGTACAAAGTGGGCCATGTGAAGTGTCACATGAAAGCTTATGCTGTGCTGATTCTATATATGATACTCATGTAGTTGTATGATTTTTGTATGTGGAGCTTTGAATATGGGCTCTGTTCTTGTACTGTAAATGTTCTCTGGGAGGGAATCATAGAGCTGGAAGAGACCTCAGGAGGTCATCAAGTCCAGCCCCCTGCCCAAGGCAGGACCAATCCCAATTAAATCAACCGAGCCAGAGCTTTGTCAAGCCAAGACTTAAAAACCTCTAGGGATGGAGATTCTACCACCTCCCTAGGGAACCCATTCCAGTGCTTCACCACCCTCCTAGTGAAATAGTTTTTCCTACTATCCAACCTAGACCTCTCCCACTGTAACTTGAGATCATTGTTCCTTGTTCTGCCATCCGTCACTACTGTGAACAGCCTCTCTCCATCCTCTTTGGAACCTCCCTTCAGGAAGTTGAAGGCTGCTATCAAATGTCCCCTCACTCTTCTCTTCTGCAGACAAAACAAACCCAAATCCCTCAGCCTCTCCTCATAGGTCATGCGCTCCAGCTCCCTAATCATTTTGGTTGCCCTCCGCTGGACCCTTTCCAGTGCGTCCATATCCTTTCTATAGTGGGGGGCCCAGAACTGGACACAATACTCCAGATGTGGCCTCACCAAAGCCGAATAAAATGGAATAATCACTTCTCTGGACCTGTTGGCAATGCTCCTCCTAATGCACCCTAATATGCCATTAACCCTCTTGGCGACAAGGGCACACTTTTGACTCATCCAGCTTCTCATCCACTTTAATCCTCAGGTCCTTTTCTGCAGAACTGCTATTTAGCCATTCAATCCCCAGCCTGTAACAATGCTTGGGATTCTTCTGTCCCAAGTGCAGGACTCTACACTTGTCTTTGTTGAACCACATCAGATTTCTTTTGGCCCAATCCTCTAATCTGGCCAGGTCATTCTGGACCCTATCTCTGCCCTCCAGCGTATCTACCTCTCCCCCTAGCTTACAGTCATCTGCAAACTTGCTGAGGGTGTCATCCAGGTCATTAATAAAGATGTTGAACAAAACTGGTCCTAGAACAGATCTTTGGGGCACTCCTCTAGAAACCGATCGCTAACCTGACATAGAGCTGTTGATCACTACCCATTGGGCCTGATAGTCTAGCCAGCTTTCTATCCATCTTACAGTCCATTTATACAATCCATATTCCCTTAAGTTGCTGGCAAGAATATTGTGGGAGACCGTATCAAAAGCTTTGCTTAAGTCAAGGTATATCACATCCACTGACTTTCCCATATCCACAGAGCCAGTTACCTCATCATAGAAGATAATCAGATTGGTCAGGCACAACTTGCCCTTCATGAATCCATGTTGACTATTCCTGATCACTTCCCCTCTTGGAAGTATTCAGAATGGATTCCTTGAGGATCCCCTCCATGATTTTTCCAGGGACTGAGGTAAGGCTGACTGGTCTGTAGTTCCCTGGATTATCCTTCCCCCCTTTTTTAAAGTTGGGCACTATATTTGCCTTTTTCCAGTCATCCGGGATCTCTCCCGATCTCCACGAGTTTTCAAAGATAATGGCCAAAGGCTCTTCAATGACATTTGCCAACTCCCTCAGTACCTTTGGATGCATTAAATCTGGGCACATGGATTTGTGTATGTCTAGCTTTTCTAAATAGTTCCTAAGTTCTTTCCCCACCAAGGGCTGTCTACCTCCTTCCCGTACTGCGTTACCTAGTGCAGTACTCTGGGAGCTGAACTTGTCCGTGAAGACAGAGGCAAAGAAAGCATGAGTACTTCAGCTTTTCCCACATCCTCTGTCACTAGGTTACCTCCCTCATCCAATAAGGTCCCAACACCCTCTCTGATCACCCTCTTATTGCTAACATGCCTGTAGAATCCTTTCTTGTTATCTTTCACATCCCTTGCTAGCTGCAATTCCAGTTGCGCTTTTGCCTTCCTGATAAATCCCCTGCATTCTCGAGCAATATATTTATACTCCTCCCTAGTCATCTGTCCAAGTTTCCACTTCTTGTAAGTTTCCTTTTTGTGTTTAAGCTCACCAAGGATGTTCCCGGTAAGCCAATCTGGTTGTCTACCATATTTGCTTTTCTTACTGTGCATCGGGATGGCTTCTTCCTATGCCTTTAATAAGGCTTCTTTAAAATACTGCCAGTTCTCCTAGACTCCTTCCCCTTCATGTAAGCATTCCAGGGAATCCTGCCCATCAGTTTTCTGAGGGAGTCAGTCTGCTTTTCTGAAGTCCAGAGTGTGTATTTTGCTACTCTCCTTTCTTCCTTTGGTCAGGATCCTGAAATCTACCATCTCATGATCACTGCTTCCCAGGTTGTCACCCACCTCTACTTCCCCTACTAGTTCCTCCCTGTTTGTGAACAGCAGGTCAAGCTGCACATAGCCTCTGGTCAGTTCCTTCATCACTTGTACAAGGAAGTTATCCCCAACATTCTCCAAAAACTTCCTGGATTGTCTGTGTACTGCTGTATTGGTCTCCCAACAGATGTCAGGGTGATTGAAGTCCCCCATGAGAACTAGGGCCTGCCATCTGGAAGCTTCTCTCAGTTGTCTGAAGAAAGCCTCATCTACCTCATCCACCTGATCCGACGGTCTATAGCAGACACCAACCACAATATCACCCCTGTTGCTTCCACCTCTAAACTTAATCCATAGACTCTCAACAGGCTTTTCTCCCTCTCTATACTGGAGCTCTGACCAGTCATACTGCTCTCTTACATACAGTGCAACTCCTATTCCTTTTCTCCCCCGCCTGTTCTTCCTGAATAGTTTATACCCTTCCATGACAGTGCTCGAATCATGCAAGTTATCCCACAAAGTCTCCATTATTCCAATCAAATCATAGTTCTTTGACTGGGCCAGGGCTTCTAATTCTTCCTGTTTGTTTCCCAGGCTTCTTGCATTGGTGTACAAACACCTTAGATAACCAGTTGATTGCCCTACCTTCTCCATCCGAATCAGGGGTCCTTCCTTGTTGCTCGTTTCTCCTTGTGTTTCTTCCCAGTATCCGACTTCCTCACTTACCTCAAGGCTTTGGTCACTGTCCCCCAACGAACCTAGTTTAAAGCCCTCCTCACGAGGTTTGCAAGCCTGCCCGCGAAGATGTTCTTTCCTCTCTTGGTTAGGTGGATCCCATCTCTTCCTAACAATCCCCATGTCTGGAACAGAGTCCCATGATCGAAGAAACCAAAGTCCTCTCTCTGACACCGCCTGTGTAACCACACATTTACTTCCTCAATTCGATGATCCCTACCCAGACCTTTTCCTTCAACAGGGAGGATGGGCGAGAAACCACTTGCACTTCAGATTCCTTGATGCTTCTTCCCAGTGCTACATAATCTGCTGTGAGTCGCTCAAGATCATTCTTGGCTGTATCGTTAGTTTCTACATGGAGAAGCAGGAAGGGGTAGTGATCTGAAGGTTTAATCACTTTTGGAAGACTCTCGGTCGCATCCTGAATGCAAGGTCCTGGTAAGCAACACACTTTTCGAGATTGCAAGTCTGGGTGGCAGATGGATGACTCAGTCCCTCTTAGGAGGGAATCCCCGACCAACACCACCTGTCGTCTTCTTTTGGGGGTGGTGGTCAAGGAACCCCCATCTGTAGGACTACGCATCCCATGCTTTCCAGTAGATGGTGTTCCCTTCTGATTTCTTCCCTAATATGTCTCTGCCAAAGCATTCTCTACTGCAGTGCCTGTGGAGAGAGCCTGAAAGCGGTTACTTACCTCTGCAAGAATGGGGGATACCTGAGTTGGTTGCCGCCTTCTTCTAGAGGTTACATGCTTCCAGTTCTCTTCCTTGTCTTGCAGTGTCCTCACTGGCTCTTCAGCCTGCTGTGCCTGCAGGATTAAACACTGCCTTCTATCGAGGGAGTCTTCATCCTCTCTGATGGAACGTAGGGTTAATACTTCGGCCTCAAGTCCTCTAATTTTTTCTTCCAAAATGGCGACCAGCTTGCACTTAGTGCAGATGAAATCTCTTCTTTTTTCTGGGAGGAAGTCAAACATAGCACATGCTGTGCAGGTAACAGCAGCAGACCTATCACCGTCCATACCTGCGTTCCTTCTGAGAGATTCCTCAGATGTTATTAAATGCCTTCTTGAAGGACAGGAGTATAGTGAAAAGATTTTTAAAGAATGGTGAGTATCTCTCGCCCCCTTTCCACTCCCCTTCCGAACTCCCTCTCCAAACTCCCTGTTAGCAAGCTCCCTGGTCGCTGACTCACTCCTTTATAAAGCCCTGGGCTGCCTGATAGCTCCTCCCCCTGATTAAGGCTCGAGCAATGGGCCTGGACTGCCTATTGTGGGGAAGGATCGTTCAGTGAATGGCTGTGCTGACTAGCACTGCTCCATGGACGATGGCTCTCAGAGTGGCCAATACACACCTGAGGAATGTGTCTGGAAGCCTGCAAACCAGCCAGTGCCTCATGGCTACTTGCATGTGAAACACAGACAGGTCACTTGATCATGTGACGAGCTCCAATTTGGGAGACACCCGGAATATAAAAGTGCCATGAGGGCATCTCCATCTTGTCTTCAATCCTGCTTCTGATTCCAGATGTATCTTTGCTGGGGACAGAGAGCTGGGAAGGATTTGATGACCTGTTCTGATACAGGAGGTACACCGGAGACTTTTAAACTGGCAGTTTGTAACATCTCTGCTGAGAACCTGCATCAAGCACTTGGTGATTGATGTATGTAATGTATTCTCTTTAACAATCTCACTCTCAACCTTTTCTTTCTTTTATTAATAAACCTTTAGATTTTAGATTCTAAAGGATTGGCCCAGCGTGCTCTTGTGGGTAAGATCTAAAGTGTAAATTGCCCTGGGACTGTGGCTGGTTCTTTGGGACCGGGAGGATCTGTTCGGAGTTGGTGAGATTGGGTTTTATATAACCTCTCACCTGTGTGTAAGGTCTGTGTTTGATTGTGGCACAGGGAAAGCTGGGGTGTCCGAGGAGTTTTGCTTGTGAGGCTTCCTGATGGCCAGATTGGCAGCTGAAGTGCTCTGTGTGACTGGTTTGTGGCCCATATGGGAAAGGACTCCAGTTGTGGGCTGTAAGTAGCCCTGGTTTTGAGCATTTCACCCTGAGCTGACGCCCTCAACGGTGCCCGGACCTGATCCAGTCCATCACAGGGTGGGGGTGCAAGAGTCAGGGCAGAGGGCTGGGAGGCTGGGGGAGGAGCTTACTGGGGCTGCCCATGGTAGTAAGGGTGGTGCTGTTCCTGCTGGCGGCTCCTGCTGGGGCAGTGGAGTCCGACGCTGGCCTCCAGCTTGTCCAGGGGCTGGGGCTCCGTGGGCCAGCACCGGCCTCCAGCAGACCCCCCCCCCCCCCGCCCTTGAGTGTGTCCAGGTGGGATGGCTGGGTTCTGGAGGCCATCTCTGGCCTCTCGCTGACTCCCCATCCTGCAGTTGGTGATGGGGGGGGACCTCTGAGTGTTGGTCTTCAACCTCCGGAAGCCCCCCTCTGCCCTGCAGCTGGTTCAGGGCCAGGTTGCGGTTCCCCGCTTCTCCTCTGGATGGGTGTATCTCCTTGAGTGGGGGTCAGGATACAGTTCCTATCCCCAACCTCTATTGGTGGACGCTCTCCTGGGTCGGGGTTGGCCTGAGCTGCTGGTCCTGGGGGTAGTCTGGGGGGGGGGGGCAGCAATGGTAGGAGAGCTCCCACCCCGCCCCCCAGCACTGTGTAGGACAGGAGGTCCACTTACCCGGTTTAGTAGCTGGCAATGTGGGAAGCCCTTTTCCCAGCTGGCCACTCTTGCTGGTACGGCTGCTCCTGTGGTCACTTTGTAGTATAGCTGTCCTCTGATCAGCCCCCTTCATTTCCATGTTATGGAAAACTTCCCATTTTCCTGGCACAAGCAAACCCTTGCCTTGCTTTGTTAGGATAAATGGAAGCTGCCCACCAAATTTGTTGGTCCTAGCCCTTACTATTTAGAAGGAGTTCTTGTATAAACAGACTCGCAGGCCGGTAGACAGATGGAGATATATACGAAACGAAATGTCTGTCTGTCTGTCTATCCATCTGTTTGTGCAAGAACTCCTCCTAAACGGTAACAGCTAGGGCCATCAAATTTGGCAGGCAGTTTCCTCTTACCATAACTTAAAGCAAGGTCATGGTTTGGTTGTGCTGGAAACATGGGAAGTGGCGAGAAATGGGCTTTTCCCCCCAACATAGAAAAGGAGGGGCAGAGAAAGGAGGGACGCGATCCTCACACTCACCACTGGGGACAGCGAGCAGGGGCTAGATACTGCAGAGTGAACATTGGGGACAGCCACACCATCATGAGACTGACCAGCTGGGGACGGGCTCTGCATGTTGCTGGCCAGACCACCTTCTATGGGTAAAGATCCCCACCCTGCTATGGGTTCCCTCCCCTCCACCTAAGGGGGACTGGATACTCTCCCTTCCCCGCCACGCCACGCCACACAAGCACATGGAGATTCCACCTATTGCTGTGACACTCCTACGGGGCCTAGTGATTCTCCCTCCCCCCCCCCCGTGCTTTGTCACAGGGCCTAGGGATGCCCTCCTTCTCCCTCCCCCTACTCCCCTGTGTGGCTCCTCATGGGGCCATGCCATGCCCTCCTTTCCTCCCTCTGTGCTGCCCTTCCTTTTAATTCCCAACAAAACCCAACCAATCATTTCTTGAGTTACATACCCGAGCAACACCAGGTAAATCTGTGTGTGTATATAATATAAGATTAAGGACATCCAGGAGGGATATGAGCCCTCATGCTTCAGGATGTAAGCCAATCTCTACTGCTGACCTGTCTCCCCAGCCTAGCTTAAAGCCACATCCACAAGTTTGGCCATGCTCACAGGGCAGTTTTCTTTTTCAAATGCAACAGAATCCTGTTTGTCCGAACATCCGTTACCCAGCTCTCTCTATTAATTGAACAGGTGCTGGGGCTGGCAGCTGGAGCTTTGCCTGGTTTTCTGATATCTGGATTTTGATGATCCAGTCTGGCCCCAGCCCCAATTAGATGGGATAGTCTGTTTTTCACTGTATAAAGCACATAAAGTAACAAAAGGTTATTCCCCTGACCAAAGCAGGCTACAGGAGTCCTAGAAGCTTTGTCTTTGATGTCTGCTCCAGCATCAGCCATACAGGATCTAGGGAGTTTCCCACTGCTCTCCTTAACTGAGTGCTTTTAGCCTCTTACATGAATCACATGATTCCTTCTCAGCTGGATCTGATTATTGAAGAGGCCTGGCTTCCATCCCTTATAAGGGCAGACCACCCTGTCATTATAGAGGGTCAGAAGGAAACTTTCCCTGCAGACAGGTTAGGTCCTCGGCTTACTGCACATTATCTGAAGTAGCTGGTACTGGCTACTGTCCAAGGTGGAGTACAGCCTCTTCCCGACTTACGAACCGGTTACGGACCAAGCAATTGGTCGTAACTCGGTTCGTTTGTAAGTTGGACCCCATAGAGTTACACGTGACTGCGCTGTTCGTAAGCGAGGATCGCGTTCATAACTCGAGGTCTGCCATTTACGACAGCTTCGGTCATAACTGCGAATGGTCGTAAGTCGATCGTTTGCAACTCGGGGACCGGCTGTACTGGGAAAAGGCACCATTATAGGGACTTGGGAGGCAGTAGCCCCCCTGAATTTGAACCCCCTGGATTTCATACTGAGGTCTGCTTAAAGCTGCATGCCCTGACTCCAAAGGCAGTTCTTAAATGCAACAGAGTTTGAGCTGCTCCCAGTTTTGCCTTTGGGGCAGGTGATTAAGAATAACAAAAGGCTGGGCTTTCAGGCACTTGAAGGATTGTTAGATCATTATGAAAACATTGCTGGATACTCCACTTAAAAGATGGGGGGGGGGAAAGAGTAGGAATGACTGTTGTGCTGCTGGGATTTGCATTTGGATTACTGTGTTAAATTTACAAATGTTCTTGAAAAAGGGGTGAACAGGGACCAGTTCAAAGCTGACTGCAAAGCGCTACAAAGGGATTTCACAAAACTGGGTGATTGGGTAACACAAAGGTAGATGGAATTCAGTGTTAAGTGCAAAGTAATACGCAGTCGCGGTAAGTGCAGTTGCTGGGAGGGGGTGAGTTTTCATGGAGACAGCCGGCCTGGCGGTGTGGGAGCCCCCAAGAGCCTGCTGCTGGCACATAAGCTGGGCTGGGAGCCCCGCTCCTAGTGCCTGTCCCTGGGCTGCTGTCTTGAGCACTGCACCCCTCTCCCCCAGTTGTCATGGCTGCAATGTGGGGTCTCCCGGCAGCTGTGCCATGTTTCTTGGCGTTGAAAGCCCTATGGGGTGGTAATGGAGGAAGGGCAATAGGGGGTTGGTTTACAATAGCAGTTCCAACTGGTGAGGGGAGGCAGCAAAGTTGGGCTCAAGCTGGAGGAGGAGAGACAGTGGAGAAAGGGAGGAGGCAGGCGGGTTGCAGAGTGATGTGATAACATCTCTCTGTTGTCCCTCAGGAAAAACTTTTAAAACTATATATAGAGAAAATAGCTGTTACCACTCAAGAAAGAGATCTTGGAAGCATTGTGGATAGTTCCCTGAAAACATGTGTTCAATATGCAGTGGCAGTCTTAAAAACTAAAAAGCCAACAGAATATTGGGAATCATTAGGAAAGGCTAGATAATAAAAAAAAGAAGCCATATTGCCCCGACATAAAGTCATTGTATTCCCACATCTTGAATACTGTATGCAGATCTGGTCAATCCATCTAAAGAAAGATGTATTGTATTTGGAAAAGGCACAGAAAGGGCAACAGAAATTATTGGGAGTAAGGAACAGCTTCCATATAAGGAGAGATTAACAAGTCTTGGACTTTTCAGCTTGGAAAAGAAATGACTAAAGGATAGGGGATATGTTAGAAGTTTAGAAAATCATGAACATTGTGGAAAAATAGAATAAGGGGATGTTATTCATTTCTTCACTAGCATAACACAAGAAGCATGACCCTATTAAATGTATAGGCAGCAGATTTAAAACAAACAAAATAAATTATTTTTTTCACAATCAGCCTGTGGAACTCTTTGTCAGGGGATGGTGGAAATGCCCAAACTATAACAGGGTTCCTATAAGAACAAAATAAGTTCAAGGAAGATAGGTCCATCAATGGCAACTAGCCAGAATGGGCAGG
This sequence comes from Pelochelys cantorii, assembly GCA_032595735.1. Taxonomy (NCBI): domain Eukaryota; kingdom Metazoa; phylum Chordata; order Testudines; family Trionychidae; genus Pelochelys; species Pelochelys cantorii. The sequence continues at coordinate 5,779,413 of CM064339.1, read as the reverse complement.
GATGGGGTCCCTAGCTTCTGTTTGCCAGAAGCTGGGAATGGGCGACAGGATAGATTATGATGATTGCCTCTTTTGATTGTTCCTTCTGAAGCACCTAGCATTAGCCACTGTGGGAAGACAAGGATACAGGGCTAGAATGACCTTTGGTCTGACCCAGTATGGCCATTCTGATGTTCTTATATAGAGCTGAAATGTATCTGCCCTCTTGCTGTAACCCACTAGATCCCACTCCCCTTCCAGAGCTGAGATAGAGCCCAGGAGTCCTGACAGGGTCTCTCTCTCTTTCCACAGAGTTAGTAACAAAGAAAGAATATATATGAAAATTTTAAGGCTAACCAGTGTCCTGTAAGTGACTTGCTACTAGATGTCATAATATGTTATTGTTAGAACTGAGTGGGTCTAATAATTATTATTTTTATTTCTTTTATATAGGTATTAGATATAGTGCTCACAACAGCTAACTGCTAAGTTGTCTGCCAAAAAAGTAGAGTTTTCCAGTACCTTGGAAGCCCCTGGATAGAAATGATACATGTGGCAAGGAGGAGGAAGATGGGGTTAGTTCCCCTCCCCCTTCCCCATTTGGTGCTTGGCTTGTACTGAGCATGCTGTCCTCAAGCCTCTGTCCTCAGTCCTCCCCCCGCATACTTTCACTCCCTTCTCCCCCCCCGATCATGGCATGCACAGGTTGGTTCCCTCCACTAAAATCTGAAATGATGCCCCTCGTACTTGGCTAGATAGTCAGATCCAGGCTAGTGATTCATATGTCCTCAGATTAGTGTCAGCAAAGCAGTACAGGTTGGACCTCCCTGGTCCAGCACCCTTGGGACCTGACCAGTCCTGGATGAGAGATTTTGCCAGACCAGGGGAGGTCATATCTGGACCCGCTGATACTGGCTCCTGCCCCAGCACTAGACGGGTCACAGGCCCCACTGCCTTGCCATGCCTGCCATCAGGCTCCTGCCCTGCTACGATGCGCCACTTCTGGCTCCTCTAGGCAGCTCTGCTGGGAAGCGCCAGGCTTCTGGCCCAGCTGGGGCACGCTGATCAGCCTAGCTAAGCAGCCCCACTCTGGCATGCCGGGCTCCCAACCCCACTGGGCAGCCCTGCTGGGGCACGCCCAGCTTCTCAGTTGTGGGGATCTAGGCTCCTGGCCCTGTTGGCAGCTTGCAACCCTGCCAGTCCGCAGGATTTCTAGGCACTAGGGCTCCACCAGGATTCTCTGGCCCTGGACCACGGATGTTGCTGGATCAGAGTCTTGGTTTACAAAGGTTCAACTTGAATTTGTGTGTGTGTGAACCCCTCTAGACAAATTTTTGTGATCTGTTTGTTATTCTTGACCCTATTCCTCCCCCCCCGCTCCCCCTTTGGAAGATTTTGCCACTCTTTGGCTAGGTCTAGACTGCAACATTTTTGCGGAAAAAGCTCTGAAAAATGTGCTTCGCATTTTACGTAGCTTTTTCCGCTTTTTTTTTTCGGAAGAGGTTTTTCTGCCTTTTGGCCCTGTTTAGATGGGGCCGTATGGCAGAAAATCCTCCTCTCTAGGTGGAGCCCTTATGCCTCGTGAAACTTATGCTCTTCCGTGAAAAAAAGAGGTCTTGTTAATCAAATGTTTTTTCTATTCTTAATTATTATACTTTTTGGTGTCTGAGACCTAGCACCCAAACTTTGAGTCTTGAATCTTTCTTCACAGCCAGTAAAAATATATGTTAAATAAAACAGTGATCTAAAACATGAAGTATAACAATATTCCCAGTTTTATGTTACTTTTTTTTTTTTTTTTTTTTACAGACACAAGGGAGCTTCAGTTGCTCTGCCTTTGGTCCCCTTATTGTTCAATACCAATTTAATATAGGTGCAAGGGTTTTTGGTATTTTGTGCAGGCTTGCAGGACATCATCCTCTGCTTTGTCTGAGGACATTTGCAGTCATATCTCAAGTTGTCTGGCTGATGTTGACAACTGTCTGTGTCTGAAAAATATCTAAACAGAATGTAGACAAGGCTCTTGTCTATAGGTACGGATACACCAGTGGTTCTCAAACTGCGGTCCGCCTTCCAGGTAGTCCACAGCTTGAGCTCAGCCCCTCTCCTACCGTCCCCGCAGCGGGGATCTCCTGAAGGCACTCCAGCCTCGTGTCCCACCGTGGGCTTCCTGCTGGAGGCAGGGGAGAAAATCACAAGCCTTGCTGTGCGATCGGGCTCATGGGGAAGTAGAGCCACACATGGCTCTGCATGCTGTCGTACCCCTTCCCCGGCTGGGGGAACAGCAGCGTGTGGACATGCTGCCTGGTGGCTTTCCCCACTGCTCCCATTGGCTGGAATCCTGCCAATGGAAGCAGTGGGAGGCTGTGCCTAGAGCGTAATACCTGGGAGTGGTGCAGAACGCGAAGGCAAGTAAGTGTCCCTCTTCCCCTCATGCCCAGACCCCATCCTCCCTGTACCCCAGCTCTCTCCCCCTCCCTCCGAGACACTGCACCCCTAGCCTACTCCTGTACCCTCCTTCCTGGCCAGACACTGAATCTTCCCTTGCCTTTGCCCCTCCCTTAGCCAGACACCATAGTCCCAGCCTGCTCCTGTACCGTACCTCCCATCCAGACCTCGTGCCCTCATCCCCTCTTACAGCCCACCTTCTGTCCAGACCTCGCACACTTACCACTTCCCGCGTCTCACCTCTTGCCCAGATCCTGAACCCCCATCCCTATCCCACTCACTGGCAGTTCTGTTCAGCATATTGAACCCCTCATTTTTGTCCCCACCCCAGAGCCGAGGGGGCCCACAAAATCCACTAACCCTGGAACCTCAGAAGAGTAAATCTAGCCTATGGGAAACCCTGAACCTCAATCCTCCCTGTCCTTCCTCTTCCCTCTGTGGGGCTGGAGCACCAGAGGAGTAAGATGTCTCAGTTAGGGGCCATGTCAGTGAGGGTTGGGTTTTTTGGAAGTGGTTTTTTTTGCTTCTCACTTGTGTGGTCCCCAACTGATTTTTCTGTGGGTCAGTGGCCCCCGACCCAAAAAAGGTTCACCACTCCTGCAATAAATAAAGAAAACATGGAAACCTTCTGTGTGGGACATAAATTAATATTTTACTTTATTTAAAATGAAGTTTGATAAACTAACATGGTAAAGTTAAAGCACTTACTCTGTTGAATAATTTAAATTAATATTTCCTTTCTTACTGGTTAAATTAAATTGTTCTCCATAGCTGCAGCCCTAGCAAAATGGCTTGGACATAATTATGTAATTAATGGTGAGTTTCCATTAATAACTGGTGGTCTGCGGAAAGGTTTGCGTTGAGCCAGGTAGGCCACAGCCAAAAAGTTTGAGAACCACTGTGGTACACAGATGTCAGCAATAGCATCTGGTCTCTGAGAGAAATGTTTACTCATGGCAAGAGATGTTGGCTCTTGGACGCCTCTGATTATCCTTTGCCTGTTATGTGAGTTTTGTTAAATCATACAGGTTTAACTTGTTTGGTTGTTATTTTAGACAAAAGCTCCTGGTACCAAAGTATTAGTGGTATTTTGGCTTGATGGTTGTGACTATCTTTTTGCTGGTTTCGTAGGTACTTCTCTAGGGCTACGTCTACATTGCAGGCTTTTTGCGCTAAAGCGACCGTTCTTGCACAAAAACTTGAGGAGCGTCTACACTACACGTGCGTTCTTGCACAAGTAAATTTACAGTAAAGCATCAGAAAAGAGGGCTTCTTGCGCAAGAATTATTCCTCTCCCCATGAGGAATAAGCCCTCTTGTGCAAGAGCTCTTGAGCAAGGAGGCAGTGTGGACAGGCAACAGGGGTTTCTTGCACAAGAAACCTCTATGGCTAAAATGGCCATCAGAGCTTTCTTGCGTAAGAGAGCGTCCACACTGCCATGGATGCTCTCGTGCAAAAGCACATGGCTGTGTGGATGTGCTGTTGCGTAAAACAGTTTTTGCGCAAGAAGCCTGCAGTGCAGACGTAGCCTAGAAGCTTAGAGGTCATTTAGAATCAGTTTGCTCCGTTTTAGAATCAGATAACATCTTTACTTGGGTAGTGTTATACTCTGGGAGATGTCCGGTTTTCTTCAGTGAGTGGAGTAATAGGTGAGAAAGGGGGCAAGGATGGCAGAATCTGGTTTGCAATTTGTCATTTCTCTAATTACTCCCGTTTTACAGTTACACTGATTATTCTTGACACTGATAAATAGGTTTTAATTTTTGGGAGGAGCTGTTTGTCTTGTTTGGCTAGCGCTTAATGACTAATATTAATAGCATGTTTTTAAGAATAAAAACTTCTCCAAATATTTTGTATGATTTTAGTTCATATTTATCTTTACAGATTTCCTTTGAAATCTACATCTACACTGGAGCTGGAGATGTAAATTCCAGCTCAGGAAAGTGTGTACATGAGAGCTTTGAGCTGTCATGCTAAAAATACAGTGTAACTGTGGCAGCACAAGTGATGGCTTGATCTAGCAGCTTAGGTACATACCTAGGATCTCAGACAGGATTTTACTAAGGTAGATGCCCATACCATCATGTCTATGCTGCTTTTCGATCAAACCTAGCATGTGCAGGTCTACCTAATCTGGTAACAGATTACACCTCCAGTTGTAGTGTAGATGGAACCGAATTGTCCTTTCTCTGTTCTTTTTTTGTTTGCATTCTCAGACACTGAAGCTTGTCGAGGCTACATTAGGCTCTGCCAGTGCAGCTATATTATATAGCTATATTGCAGAGCTCTCTAGTGTGGATGCAGCGTATGCCAATAGGAGAAGGAGTTTTTGCCAGCATAGTAACACCACCTCCCCATGGATCTTAGCTGTGCGAGGAGAAGCCCTTTTCTGTTAGCCTAGCTGTGTCTACACTGAGGGCTTTGCCATGTAGGTATGTTGGCAAGAGGTGTAATTTCTTCACACTCCCCACTGACATGGCTGTGCCAACAAAACTTGCAGACCCAGCCTGAGAGAACTTACTGTTGGTTTAGATTTAAAGCTAGTCTGAAGCTTTGTTTAGGGTCTAATTGTATGTTAAGAGTTTTTAGCCTTTTCATTGTTATTGCCCAGGTGACATTTGTAAATCCCTTCAGTGCACATGATTAAATATATTATTTAATAAACATTTTATAACATTATATTTTTTTTTAATATGTGTATGAAACTTTTGCTAAGCCAGTATTGGCCAGGACCTTACAGTTCTAGTCACTATTTCTTCAGCAGAAGCAAAACATCACCGTAACTCTTGTATTGGTACACCTATTGCACATCACATTCCAGGAGTGAGGTTGATCTTTGAGGTTGGACATATGGGATCTACACGGGATCTGGTCTCTAGCCTTTGTTCATTGTTGCTGCTTAGGCTATGCTTTTTAAAAACATATAAAAATGTATTATATGGATTTTAGGCCAGTGCTGGCTTAAAGCCAGTCAAAGCTTCCTACACAGGAAAATATAGGACGTTGTCCTTTGATTTTGTGCCATGTATTCTTGCACCTCTTCCATGCGTTGAACCCTGGAAAAAATTTTAAGTTGTTTTAAGAGAAAAATAACCATTTGTCCACTACTAGTTTATTTAAGTCTCTCCGGTTTCTTTTTGCCTAAAATATTGACTTAGCAACACCAGAAGACTGGAAGAAAATATGTTAGTGTTCTGTAAGTGGGCAGCCTGGAGAGATTAGAGTCTAGCAAATTTCTCTCAGAAGATCAGTCAGCAATTCGGAGAGAGGATTCTAACAAATTTCTGTTTCCTGTGAACACAAAAGGGAAAGACCACAGGAGAGTCTTGAGTAGCTCAAAAAGTGTGCAGACTCAGGATTTCAACTTATTGAAAACCTTGCCCTCTTTCGTTTAGCAGCAGAGTGCCTTTCTATGCTGAACCTTTTTATGCTGTTCTATTTAGTGCTGAGTACAAAGAGGTGCACCGAATTGGGTCTCAATCAATTACCTGAATTATTTATCAATAATAAAATGTAGATGACTTGTTCATAAAAGGGATTAGTCCGGGAAAGTCTCCCACTAGAGTAGTTGGCTGGAAAACTTGCAGTAAAGATTTTGGATTCCTGGAACATTGGTTCAAGAACCAACCCTTGGGCTGTTGCTACACTTCAAAGGTGCAAGTGCTGCGGGGAGCATGGGGCCAGCGGGGGACTCAGGCAGTCCCCTGCTGGTCCCGTGCTCCCGTTGGCATTTCAAAGCGGCGGTGCCACATGGAGCCTGGGGTCAGAGGAGGAGTCCCCAGCTAACCCTGGGCTCAACGTGGTGCTGCTGCTCTGAAATGCCGCATGCAGCCTGGGGCCAGCTGGGGAGACTGGGCTGCATTCTGCGTTTCAAAGCAGCAGACCCCAGGCTCCATGTGGCGCTGCTGCTTTGAAACGCCGAGTGCAGCCCAGGCCAGAGTCTGGCCCCAGGCTCCATGTGGCGCTGCCGCTTTGAAACGCCGAGTGCAGCCCAGGCCAGAGTCTGGCCCCAGGCTCCATGTGGCACTGCCGCTTTGAAGCACCCTTTTCTATTCCTCCGCCCCCCCCACCTGCTGCCTCTTTCTGATAGAGGTAGCAAAGGGGGGGGGGAGGAGAGCAACTAGTCGACTAGTCGTTCACACCCCTACCTCTGTGTGTGTTCACTCTATTTACAAATGCTTCTTGTGGCTTCAGTGGCTGAAACCTTGTAGGATAACATTCAGGCAGGGAGCATTATTTTATTTTTTCATGATGATGGTGATATTGTACTCCTCTAGAGCAGCATTTCCCAAACTATGGGCCATGGCCTGGTACTGGTCCACGGGGAAAAAGTATCGGGCCTCAGCGTGGTTGCCGGGGTGCTCCGGGCTCCCGGAGTGCCCGTGCGGCGCCGGATCCCCCAAGCCCTGAGCTGGGCTGGGCGGAGGATGCAGCTGGATATTCCAGGCTCCCGGCAGAGGCGTAGTGAGGGGGGGCAGTTGCCCCCGGGTGCCACACTAGCGAGGCGCCAGGCTGGGCTGTGGGCGGGAGGGGGGAGGTGCAGGGCACTGGGCTCAGCCGGGCTGCGGGAGGAGGGAGGTGCCGGGCGCTGGACTCAAGGGGAGGGAGGGAGGGAGGGGCAGGGAATCAGCGCTGGGCTCAGCATGTCTGTGTGGTTTGGGGGGGCGTGCAGGGTAACGGAGCACAGCTCGGCTGTGAGAGTGAAGAGGTGCGGGGTGCTGGGCTGGGCTGTGAGCCGGGGGGAGGGGGAGAGCTCAGAGCTCAGTTTGGCTGCAGGAAGAGGGAGGTGCTGGGAACTGGGGCTAGACTCCAGGGGAGGGGGAGGCAGGAAATCAGAGCTGGGCTCACAGCAGTTTTGCGGGGTTTGGGGGGAGGGACAGGGAAATGGGGCTCATCTGTGCTGTGGGGGAGGCATTCATGGAACCAGCGCGGGGCTCAACTGGGCTGAGGTGGATGGGGGAAGGCATAGGGAACAGAAGGGCAGCTCAGCTGGGCTGTGAGGGACTGCAGGGAACTGGTGCTGCACTCCCTTGGATTGTGGGGGATGGTTTTGGGGGAGGTGCAGGGAACCAGCGGGGGTGGGCAGCTCAGTTGGGTTGCAGGGGAGGGAAGTGCAAAGAAGCCTAGTGGGGAGGGGGGAACCAGGAGCCCTGAAATGACCTCCCCTGGTCCAAAAAATCCCTCATCTGGGACCAGACAGGTCCAGAGGGTGCCAGACCAGGGAGGTCCAACTCCTACCCAAGACCCCTCCTTGCACCCTCCCTCCTAGCCAGATACCCTACCCCCAATCTGCTCCTGCTCCCCCAGTCTGCTCCTGCTCCCATCTCCCATAGTGCCGGGCTGGGCAGAGGATGCAGCTGGTTGAAACAGTGAAAATGTATTCATTTTTCATTCTTTTTTTTTATGTGTGTTGTATATTTTTGGGCTGCAAAAAACAGTACTGAAAAAAAACGGGTTCCAACCGAAGTAAAAAGTTTGGGAAACCCTGGTCTAGCCAGTTTTCTATCCATCTTACAGTCCATTTATCCAATCCATATTCCCTTAACTTGCTGGCAAGAATATTGTGGGTGACCATATCAAAAGCTTTGCTAAAGCTGGCCCTGGGGGCTTTGGGAGGACCAGAAACAACTTATTTGCATAGTCATCATTTACTTAATGAATATGCAAATATGCAAATGAATGTTACCGGTCCTCCAAAAGCTAGTGAATGGATTTACTGGTCTCTGTGTCAAAAAGTTTGGGAACCCCTGCTCTAGAGTAACTAAAATCAAGCTTTATTAATGGAAACACTGATGAAACATTAAAGGGACACCCTCAGTACTGTTTACCCTCCATTATTTGCATTATCTTTAGTCTGAAAATGTAATTTTTCCTTCTACATATTTTGTCCTTCCCCATTTGCCAAACATTGATTTTTTTTTCTCCTTCAATTCTAATGGAGCTTGAAATGAACGTAGTTTTATTTTTTTGTAGTTTCCTTGTTTGCCCCCAATTGATTATGGCAGTGTAGCTGTGGGGACTTTTTAGCTATTGCAACGTCGCTACAGGCAACACAATGGCAAACTCCCCCACTTTGGTTATGTAGGGTCAGTTGGTTGATCTCTCCCTGATCCCCATTATTTTCAGGAGAAAGAGATTACAAAAAAGTATAGGATTTTTAAAATGTTGCAGAAATGACAGACTTTGAAAACTGCCCCTCGATGGTCTTTTTATTCAATTATGATCAATGTGATGTTTGCTCAGAGGGCTTGCTTACTTGCTGAAGTGGTTCTATTGATATCAAGCAGGATTGTATATGGACAAATAAAGAAGACAAAAATCCAGATAATAAAATGTGGCTAAAGGCAGTTTAACATGATAAAGGGAATGGTGGAAAAGTGGAATTAATCAATTTCTGACATGCTGCAGTCAGTTTTTGGAGTACAGTCTGGAAGCATGTTCAGAGTGAGGCGATCAGACACTCTCTGAAATGAAAATATATATAAAAAAAAAAAAGGAGAAACTTCTGCCACCTCAGAACTGGGGTGGGGAATTTCCCTGATGCATCGTAGTAAAACAAATGTAAATAAACATCTTTGCTGATGCTTGTGGATCCTATGGCCAGCTGCAGAACAGAAATATCTCAGTGACTGCATGGGGAGGCTTCATGGCTTGCAGTCATCATCAGGTGGTTGGGGGATAGTTATATCTAGTTCTGTTAATATCCTGACAGTACTTGTAGTTTGTGTCTCTGAATCACCAGATTGGTTGTTTGTCAAGCACTTATTTAGTCAAGTCTTCCAAAGACTGTTTGCAATAGAAAGTTAGTTGACCTGAGGGAGTTGGGTCTGTTTAGTCTACAGAAGCGAAGAGTGAGGGTGGATTTGATAGCAGCCTTCAACTTCCTGAAGGGAGGTTCCAAAGAGGATGGAGAAAGGCTGTTCTCAGTAGTGATGGATGGCAGAACAAGGAGCAGTGGTCTTAAGTTGTGGTGGGAGAGGTCCAGGTTGGATATTAGGAAAAACTATTTCACTAGGAGAGTGGAGATACACTGGAATGGGTTACCTAGGGAAGTAGTGGAGTCTCCATCCCTAGAGGTATTTAAGTCTCGGCTTGACAAAGCCCTGACTGGGTTGATCTAATTGGGATTGGTCCTGCCTAGAGCAGGGGCTGGACTTGATGACCTTATAGTTTACACACAGCCAGCAGTTTCTCCCACTTAACACAGGAGTGTAGTGAGCTCTTAAATTACGAAGACTTTATTACATTTCCAAACTAGACTACAGTATATTTAGTAGTAGACTGTAATATAAAGCATTGTCAGTTTAAATGGAATTAGCAAAGTGCATTTTATATACATTATTTCTGTTCTTTTGATGTTCACATTATGAACAAGTCCGACTATAACCAGGAGGCAACCAGACAACTCTCCAACACCACATTTTACAAACCTCTCTCCTCTGATCCCACCTCAGAATACCAAAAGAAACTACACTGTCTCCTTAAAGACCTCCCTACATCTACTCAGGACCAAATCCGCACAGAAACACCTCCTGAACCCCAGCCAGGATTGTTCTATCTGCTTCCCAAAATCCATAAACCGGGACACCCCGGACGTCCCATCATCTCAGGTATCGGCACGCTCACTACTGGATTATCCAGCTATGTAGACTCTCTTCTCAAACCCTACGCAACCAACACTCCCAGCTATCTCCGAGATACTACTGACTTCCTGAGAAAACTACAAAACATCGATAATCTCCCTGATAAGACCATCCTTGCTACCATGGATGTAGAAGCTCTATACACCAACATCCCACATGAAGACGGATTACAAGCAATTAGAAACACTATCCCAGAGGACACCACTGCCAACCTGGCAGCAGACCTATGTAACTTTGTTCTCACCCACAGTTATTTCCATTTTGAGGACAACTTATACCTCCAGATCAGTGGCACAGCCATGGACACCACTGCCAACCTGGCAGCAGACCTATGTAACTTTGTTCTCACCCACAGTTATTTCCATTTTGAGGACAACTTATACCTCCAGATCAGTGGCACAGCCATGGGTACCCGCATGGCCCCACAGTACGCTAACATCTTTATGGCTGACTTAGAACAACGTTTCCTCAGATCCCATCCCCTTTTACCCCTTCTATACTTACGCTACATCGATGACATCTTTATGATCTGGACCCACGGCCAAGAAACACTGGAGACATTCCACAGAGATTTTAACAACCTACACCCTACCATTAATCTCAACCTGGACCATTCTACGCGAGAGATCCATTTCCTGGATACCACGGTACAAATCACCAATGGTAAATTAGACACCACTCTCTACAGAAAACCCACTGACTCATACAGTTACCTTCATGCCTCCAGCTCCCATCCAGAACACACAATACGATCCATCATCTATAGGCCAAGCCCTTCGATACAACCGCATCTACTCTAATCCCACTGACAGAGACCAGAAACTTCAGGATCTCTACCAAGCATTTATAATCCTCAATTACCCACCTGGAGAAATAAAAACACAAATTGAAAGAGAGAGACGAATACCCAGAAACCATCTACTTCAAGACAGACCCAAGAAAACCAACAATAGAACACCACTTGTCATCACCTATAGCCCCCAACTTAAACCCGTCCAACATATTATCAATAAACTACAACCTATACTAGAACAGGATACTACACTCCGAGAGGCTCTGGGAGACAGACCCATAGTCTCCTACAGACAACCACCTAACCTCAGGATGATTCTTACTAACAACCACAGGACATACCACACTAATACCAAACCTGGGACTTTTCCTTGCAACAAACCCCGTTGCCAACTTTGTCCACATATTTACTCTGCTGACTCCATTATTGGACCTAACCAATTCAGTTATAAGATCAAGAACAGATATTCCTGCTCATCCAGAAATATAATCTATATCATCATGTGCCGACAGTGTCCATCTGCTATGTACATTGGACAAACGTCTCAGACGCTTCGCCAAAGAATCAATGCACACAAAACGGATATCAGACAGTATCACAAAGAAAAAACAGTTTCTTGCCATTTCAACCAGAAAGGGCATTGTCTCAATGACTTGATTACCTGCATACTGCTTCAAAGACATTTTCACACCAGGCTTGAAAGAGAAACCTCTGAATTGTCATTCATGCTTAAATTTGACACTTTATGCTGGAGTCTCAACGAAGACTCTAATTACCTTACCCATTACAAAGATAGCTTCCCCAATTATCACCTCTAATATCATTAGCTCACAGACATTTACCTCCCCCCCCCCCCTTATCCCCCCTCTGTTCTGAAATTTGATTTGTCCTTTTTTATGTGTGTTCACTTTTTTTGATTGTATCCCTTTGGTATATATGGTCATGCCTATTTTCTTCCACAATTTGATCTGAGGAAGTGGGTCTGGCCCACGAAAGCTCATCACCTAATAAACCATCTTGTTAGTCTTTAAAGTGCTACATAGTCCTGTTTTTTTGTTACTCTAATCCACAAAATTGAATAATTGGCATTTGTTCTCCCAGTTCATAATGTGAAGTAATGTGGTTTTAGAGCATGAGTTCTCAATGTGATGATTTGAAATACACTCAGGAAAGTCATGGCCATTTTTTTATGGCTAGAGATTCTGAAACTTTATGCTAATATGCTGCCATGGTATGGGAAAAAGGAGAACACCACTGTTGTCATGTATATACCTACCTGATATATTTAAATTCTGTGACCTATTAGTGCATTCTTATAGCTCCAGCATGCTCAGCTCAGATGGTTTCTGTTTGTCTGAAACATATAGTACAGTAGACTTAAAAAGCATTTTTATTTGGTTGAATATTGGATCTTAATATTAGTTTTGCCCCTCTTTACTTTGGCTGCACTAGGTGAAGGTTTTGCTTATTACTACCTGTGTTGTGGCAGTCTTCATCTGAAGATCAAACACCTTCAGGAGGTAGGTGAGGGAAATCGAGATCACGTCTATGCAGCCACCACTGGAGTATAGGCTGCAGGCTGTTTAAATCCTCTCAGCAACCTTTTACAACACCATATGTAGAGGGAATCTAGACTGGCAGAATACAGTTATCAAAGTCAAAATGACCCAGGTGACAGCACTTTTCTTACAAAAAGTACAAGGGGATCATTAATGATCTCTTAGACTTTGGCATGACATCTTATCAGAAATAGAACATTTCCAACGGCTAGGTTCTCCCTAATACCAGGCTGGAGCATTAATTCATTATTGACTGAAACCTGTGCAATTCATGTTTGCAAAGTATTATACTAACTACTGGCCTGGTTAACATCAACTTAACATACAAATAAATTATAAGAAGCTATGCTTGTGCAGCGAAGGAAAATCACAGCTGCTCTATTTCATCTATAAGATTATTGAACTAGAACTTCTGTGAGAAGAAGCAATATTTTAGACACAGCTTTTGCTTCTTCCATATATAGCCTATAATAGCAATTACTCTGGTTCAAGGGACGTATTGATTTTTAGGCTCAGGATGTAGTTTAATGTTTCACAAATCAGTTTTGTTTTATAAAACATTGATGTTTCCATGAATTTTGAAAGGAGAACTGGAGACAATGACTTTAGTGGGATGGATTTTAGGGTTCCTCAGCAGCTGTTTGCAGCCGGAATGTAGCCGAATTGTACTAGTGAGCAGTAAGTTGACTGGAAAATTGGACTGTAAACAAAAGTGAAACTGACTGTACTTTTTGCCTTCTCCAGGCTTAAAGAAATGGAAAAAGGGGAGATATTAGTGACAAAAAGTAAATTAGATTTCTAAAATATTATCTAAATGCTTGTTAATAGCATATTTCTTGCTTTCAGAAGACTCTTGTACATTTCAAAGCTGGCATGTCTCCTGCAGCCTGGGGCCAGTGGGAAGTCCTGCAGACTCCAGGCTCCAGGTGGGTGCTTCTGCTTTGAAATGCACAAGAATCCTGCTGGCCCTGAGCTGTAAGCAGAGTTCCAACTTCGAAATGCACAAGAGCTCCCGCTGGGGCTCTTGTACATTTCAAAGGAGGAATGTGGAAGTGCCTATCAACTAGTTGAGTAGTCAATGGAAATTCCATCGACTACCTGACTAGTAAATTTATCGATATTTAACATCCTTAATCAAAACCTTATGGTGACTTCCAATAAATTTTCCTGAGACAAGCCTATGAAATTTCAGGGGGAACATGGTGGTGGTCGTGGTTTAACATATGGCTTATATTTATAATGGATTTATAATGGGAAGCCTGCCTTAATTTTAACTAGGTGGTATTAGTTCAGTACTTGTTGGTTTGCAGCAGTGCCTAGATACCCCAACTAATGTAAGGTCCCTTCGTGCCAGGTGCTTTATAAATACAAGTGCCAGTTAATAACCTGAAGGGTTTACTCTGAATAGACTAGACAGAGGGTATGTCTACACTAGCTCGTTAGTTCGAGCTAGGTAGGCAAATCAGGGAACCGCGGTTGCAAATGAAGCCTGGGATTTAAATATCCTGGGCTTTATTTGCATGTTGCCGTCCGGCCGCCATTTTTAAATCCCCCTTAGTCCAAACTAACTGCCCGCAGCTACATGCAGCAGTTTAAAGTTAATCCCGACTAAGTCCTTAGTTCGGATTAACTGTTACTCCTCGTGGAATGAGGAGTGGGGAAATGCCACGAGTGAGGACTGAAGCTCTTGATACATTTCAAAGGGAGAGGCAGAACCGAAGGCAAGCGGGAACTGCTTGAGTCCCCACTGCTCTTCTGCCTTTTAAATGGAGTAAGAGCCACCCGTGTAGTGGGGATAGCGAGCTCCCCATCCCTTATTGACTACTTGAGTGGTCGATGGAAATTCCATCAACTACTCGATCAATTGATTAATTGAAATTTAACATCCCTACTTTATAAAGTTCCTCGAAGATGGAAGAATCTATACAGGTGCCCATTGTTGCTGCGCTGGCGAGTGGAATCCATTTTAACTCTTCCATTATTGTACACTACTTATTCCGTGTATGGATTAACATATCACAGGTGAATCCAATGTACTAGAGAACTTGAATGAAGGGAGCTGTTCATTGGAAGAAGGCATATGGTAGTTTCTTCATCACTTGAAGTCTTTACATCAAGATTGGCTCTTCTCCAAAAGAGATGCTCTAATTTAAATGCAAATTAATACTGTTCAGTGTCATTGGATGTAATTCTATGCCTGTATGATGCAGTTCAGACTATATGATCATTGCCTCTCCATGGATCATCACCTTGTAGCGGTGGAGAGGCTTTTGTGTTCACCCCTGAGAGTGACGCTACCTGCAGTCATGTACTCCCTTAGGGTCACCCATAGTAGAACGGTCAAGGGCGAGATTCCAGACAGTGTGACCCAAGAAGTCCTCAGCGGCAGAGCAGACTGAGGATAACTGCACAGTGGAGTTGAAACTGTTCTGTAATGTTACAGTGGCTGTGAAGGTGGATGAAGGCTGCAGCAGATAGGAGATCTCCAGTTGTAGTGGTGTCCATGCCATTAGTTTCAAGCCCTCTATCTGTCAAGGACAATGTGGTGATGGTTGTGCACCAGTCTCCCCCCTTTAAAAAACGTCCCACACAGGCATCTTCCAGTTTTTGGGAAAACGACACCTGTATAAGTCAAAAGTACAGTGGCGATCGGCGACAGGAACAGGACAATGAGATCCGGAAGTTCCTAGTCACAGACCGACACACGGGCAGTGGATGTGTGATTCAGTTGTCTTGCTCGAGGATTGAGGCAGGTCGAGCATTTTGGCTGCTGCACCCATGACTGAGAAGTTCTCTTTAGGACCCACTGTGCTCACCCCACCTGTGGTGAGGGTAGAAAAAGTGCCTTAAAAACAGGCATAGCAAGAGGGAGGGGGGGGCAGTTGCCCCATGGCGCCATTCTGGGGAGGCGGGGTGCTGGGCTGGAGTGGGACCGGAGCACACAGACCCACGTGACACATAGCAGTGAGCCAGGAGCAGGGCCGTAACAAGGGCAAGGTGAGTGAGGAACTTGCCTTGGGTGCACAGCTAAGGGGGCACAGTCCCACAGCTGTGCGCCACGCCCAGGGTTTCAGGAAGTGCGCAGACTGCACTTCCCCTTCCCAAACAACCAGCACACTCCTGAAATGGCAGGTCTGTGGCTTGCCGGCAACCTCCTTCCCCTGCTGCCTTCCTGTGCATGGGGGAGGGGGCCAGTAGGAGTGAAATGAGTGACGTCTTGAGAAAGGGGATAAAGCGGACTGTGGAAACTATCATGGTATCTCTCTCCTTGCTGTTGCAGCAAAATTCTGGCGCGTGTGCTTGCAACCCATCTTTCTGCCCCGTCAGAAGAAATTTTATCAGAGTCACAGAGTGACTTCTGACCATGTTGCAGAACTGCGGATATGATCTTCATTGCACAGCAGTTGCAAGAGACGGGTCGGGAGGAAAACCAACCACTGTACGTGGCTTTTATCGATCTAACTAAAGCCTTTGACTCAGTGGATTGCTCTGTGGACTGTACTTTTGAAGATTGAATGTTGTGATAAATACATCAGTATCCTAAAGTTGCTTCATAACATGAAAGCAACTGTTCTGAGCAGCTCTGGCTTCCAGAGTGAACCTTTCAAAGTACAAACAGGAGTCAAACAGGGCTGTATCATGGCCCAACCATGTTTGCAGTCTTTATTACCAGGATTCGACAAATACACTCGCCCGCTTGCCCGTGGTGAGTAGATTTTACCGAATGGCAAGTGTAGGGGCGGACTGGCCCAGTGGGCCGTTGTGATGGGCTGGCCGAAGCCCGCACTATGGGTGGTGCGGCCCCATCCAATCCGCCGGCTGGTGGAGGAACAGAGTGCCACCGGGAAGGGGGAAGTGCGGCGATTCTCAGCGCCAGGCTGCCTGCGTGCAGCTCCGGTGCGAGGAGGCGGGGCATGAGCCAGAGGGCAGGACGCCGGCAGACGCCAGGACGCTGGCGTGACGTGGCTTCCTGACGTGACGGCCGGCGACCGCCGGATTCAAAAAGGCTCCGGCAGCCCCACAAAGTGGAAGGCAGAAGCCAGGTAGGGGAAGGGGCTGGGGCTGGGGCTGGGGCTGGGGGGGGTCGGGAGGGGAAGCTAAGGGAAGGGGAAAAATATGGGGAAGGGGCTTGTGCTGAGGGGAGGGAAGGGGGAGGGGAAGGGGAAAAATATGGGGAAGGGGCTTGTGCTGAGGGGAGGGAAGGGGAAGGAGAAGGCGAAAAATATGGGGAAGGGGCTTGTGCTGAGGGCAGGGGAGGAAGTCAGGAGAAGAAGAAGAAGAAAGGGGAAGGCACCAAGGGACAGGGGTGCAGGAGAGACAAATGCCAGGGGGCCAAGTGCAGACAATGAGGAAAAGGACAGGAGGGGAGGTGTCAGTGGGAGGGGGGACAGGGTGATGCTGGGAGAGGAGAGGGTAAGGGCATTGGGGGCTAGGGGGGGAGGGGGAAGGTGCTGGGAGAAGGCTTGAAAGAAGGGGTGGGCATGAGGAAGGCGGGGATGGAGCAAGGCATGTGCGAGGGCACAGGGGCATGAGAGGGACGGGGGCAGAGGGTGGTGAGGGGGTGGGTATCAGGGACAAAGGGGGCAGAGGCAGTGAGGGAAGGGAGAGGCACCAGGGGGGTGCAGGTGCCAGGGGATTCTGGGGGTGAAGCAGAAGGGCAGACACCTACAGGAGAGGGACCAGCATCAGAGAAGAGAGGCAGGGCAGGTGTGAGAGGGAGGTGTTAGAAGAGGGAATGAGGAGGGGTCGCTCACATGATCAGAGTGGGGCTACTGGAGGAGTGGGCACAGGGGGGAGAGAAGGGCTGGTGGGGGGGGCAGGTCTCAGGAAGGCTGAGAGCAGTGAGAAGGGCAGGAGTCAGGACAGCAGAGGAGGGTGAAGGGTTGGGGGGGCAGCAGGCACCAGGGGAGCTGATGGAGCAAGGGGAGGAGACATGGCAGCAGAGAGAAAAGGTAGAGGTTTATAAGATATTTATTAATAACTTAGTAGTAATTACTATTCTTATTCTTACTAGGAATTTATGCCATTAAAAAACACTTTTTTTGGGGGGGGGTGCGAGTCCCTTTTTTGTCTGGCGAGTAGGGTTTTCCATAATTTGTCAAGCCCTGTTTATTACTGTCATTTTTGACCTAATTGCTGGGAAGCTCTGAGCTGGCATTGAAATAATCTACAGAATGGATGAAAAGTTGTTTAGGCTTAGCAGGCTGAAAGCTAAGAGCAAGATTTCCACCACATCTATCATGGAACTTCAGTGTGCTGATGACAATGCAGTTTTTGCACACTCTGAGAGAGATCTTCAGGCTATCTTGAATGTGTTTGCTGATGATTATGTATGTCTTGTGCTGACCCTCAACATCAAGGAAACCAAAGTGCTCCATCAGCCCTCTCCAAATGAGATACCCTACTCCCCATCTATTAAAATCATTTTCTCTACCTTGGAAATTATCTTTCTTCCAAGGCAGATATTGATATAGATATCCAACATTGTCTGAGTTGCACCAGTGCAGCCTTTGATTGTTTATGGCACGGGGTTTTTGAAGATCCTGACATTCAAATAGACACCAAACTTCTTGTCTATCAAGCCGACATTCTCCCAATACTATTGTATGGGTCTGAAACCTGGACAACCTACAGACATCACTTGAAAGTCCTTGAGAGGTATCACCAACGCTGCCTCCGCAAGATCTTGAAGATCAAATGGACAAACAGGCCCACTAACATCAGTGTTCTGGAAGAGGCAGAAAGACCACCAGTATTGAGACAATGATCATCTGTCAGCAACTTTGCTGGACTGGTCACGTAGTTCTGATGCCAGACGATCGCTTCCCAAAACAGGTCCTGTTGTCTCAGATGAAAGAAGGATACTGTAACGTGGGAGGACAATGGAAGCGTTATAAGGACTTGCTAAAGGATAACTTAAAGAAGTGCAACATTGACACTGACACTTGGAAGACGCTTGCCCAGGATTGATCCAAATGCAGGCAAGTCCCACGCAATGGCTCCCTGCATTTTGAATTTGCCCTCTGAGATGCTGAAGAGGAGAGGAGGTGCAGGAGGAAGGAGAGACTGGCTTCTAGTCATGGTCAACAGTCTCCTGCTGTACCTGGAAACATCTGTCCTCACTGTAATAGAACTTGTGGTTCAAGGATTGGCCTTATCAGCCACCTGAGGGTCCACATCTCCCATGGAGGATGATCATACTCGGCAACAAATGATTGCCCATCATTATCATATGTCCTTAAAATTTATGAATTAATTTTTGTATTTTATTGATTAATAAAACTTAGCTGTTAGTCATAAGAATGACCATATTGGATCATACCCATGGTCCATCTAGCCTAGTAGTAGCTTCAAGGGGATGAACAGAACAGGTAATCAAAAAGCGATCCATCCCCTATCACCCATTCCCGGCTTCTAGCAAGCAGAACCAAGAACACCATCTCTGTCCTTCCTGCTAACAGTCATTGAAGAACCTATCCTCCATGAATTTATTTAGTTCTTTTTTGAACCCTGTTATAGTCTTGGTGTTTACAACATCCTCTGGCAAGGGGTTCCATAGCTTGACCACGTGTTGTGTGAAGAAATACTTCCTTTTGTTTGTTTTAAATCTGCTGCCTATTAATTTTGTTGAGTGATCCTTGGTTCTTGTATTAAGAAAATAGATAAATAACACTTCCTTGTTTATTTTCTCCATACCAGTTATGATTTTATAACCCCTATCATATCCTCCCTTAGTTGTCTCTTTTTCAAGCTAAAAAGTCCCAGTTCCATTATTTTGTCTTTATATCGGGGTGGGCAAAAGGACCTCTGTGGGCTGATGTGGCCCGTGGAGGTCCTGCCACTCTCCTGCCCCCAGGCCATTAAGGGCCTAGGGATGGGGGAGTGCACAGTGCTTTGAGCCAACCCTGGTGGTTGACTCAAATGTTGTGCGTTGAAGGGCGGGGAGTGAGAGACTTCATGTTCCCCCAGACCAAACAGGGCTTGGGGGCGGGAAGAAGCGTGCAGAGTCTCCTCCCACCCTGCCCCTGCCCTGCAAGGAGTTCGTGGCACTTAGAAGTGACACGTGCTCCTTGCAGGACCAGGGCAAGGCGGGAGGAGACTTGGCATGTTCCCATCACCCTGATTGTCCTGGGCGGGGGAGTGTGTGAAGTCTCCTCCTGCCCTACAAGGGGCTCGGCACTTCATAACATGCTCAGCTGGTGGGTGACTCTAAGTGCAGCGCTGCCTTCCATGGCAGGGGCAGACTTCGTGTGCTCCCCCCACCCCCAGGCCCTGATTGACCTGAGGGCGGGGGGGAGGAGGAGCACATGAACTCTCCTCCCACTGCCAGCAGCCCGGTTTCCTAGAGGGAACTGCCAGCTGTTCAGAACAGCTGGTGGTTCTCTCAGGGTGGGAGGGAGGAGGGGCAGGGGCAAAGACTTCATGCGCTCTTCCACTTCCAGGTCAATCAGGGTCTATGGGCGGGGAAGCACGGAAGTGTCCTGGCCCCGCCCCTTCTGCCTGAAGCCCTAGTCTATAAGGTGCCACAGGACTTCTTGTCGTTTTTTAAAAAATTGGTGTCACATTAGCTATCCTACAGTCATCTGGCATAGAAACTGATTTGAGAGTTAAGTTACATTCCACAGTGAGTAGTTCTGCAGTTGCATATTTTAGTTCTTTCAGAACTCTTGGGAGAATGCCATCTGGTCCTAGTAACTTTTTACTGTTTATTAGTTTGTTTGAAAATCTCCTCTCCTGACATCTCTGTTTGGGACAGTTTGTTAGGTTTGTCACCTAAAAAAAACCGATGCAGGCATGGGAATCTGCCTTATATTTTCTGCAGTGAACACTGATGGAAAGATTTCATTTAGCTTCTCCACAATGACTTTGTCTTCCTTGAACACTCCTTTAGCACCTTGATTGTCCAATGGGCCCCCGCTGATTGTTTGGTAGGCTTCCTGCTTCTGATGTACTTAAGCATTTTTTGCTCTTCTTGTGTCTTTTGCTAGTTGCTCTTCAAATTCTTTTTTGGCCTGAGATGCTCAGAAGTTAGATGCATTTCATCGTAAGTACTTGTGGAAAATGTTAGGAGTAAGCTGTGAGGAAAGAAAATGTAACGATGAGGGTATTTCTGATCCCTTCTCTCTCTTCTGTTTTGATGTTCTTGAACTCCACTCTCACTTATTCCCCTGGGCTTCCATCTTCAACTCCATGATTCCTCCCTTCTCCCCATTAGGCATACAATATGGAGTAGCTACATTGTGGCCTCCAATAGGTAATAGTTTCTATTTTTGAACACGTGTCCTTTATTTTTTACATCAGGAAGGGGGGCTAGGGAGGGGTAAGTGGAAGGAGGTGAGGGAGGAATGGGGCATGAGCCCCTGATGGGGAGGACTGGGGTGGCTCTGCGGGCTCCTCAGGGTGGAAGCTCTCCTGCAGGGCCTCCTGGATCCTGACAGCCCCCCGATTGACCCCCCCCGGATGGCAGCCTGCGGCAAGTGCAGCCAGGCTGATGGCCGAGTGCTGTGATGTGCCGAGTGTGGGCACTCAGGGCACTCCCAGACAGGACTGCTTTGCTGTCCCTCATCGAGGTAGACAAGCAAGCGGGGAACCCTGAGAACTGTCTGTCCGGGGTGGGGGCTCGGGTCCCTTTAAGCACAGCCCTCGGCTAGCCTGAGGCAGCAGCTCCACACTCTAAGTCCTGGTTCCGGCCAGCCTTAACTTCGGTTCAGGGTCCACTCAATGTGGACATGCTAGTTCGAATTAGCAAAACGCTAATTCGAATTAGTTTTTAGGTCTAGATGCACTAGTTTGAATTAGCTTAGTTCGAATTAACTAATTCGAATTAAGTTAGTTCGAATTAGTGCTGTAGTGTAGACATACCCTTACTTACGTAACTGTTGTTCTTCGAGATGTGTTGCTCATGTCCATCCCACCCACCTCCCCTGCGTCAGAGCATTCCAGCAAGAAGGAACTGAGGGGGTGGAGGGCCAGAGGGGATATATATGCACCGATATAGTGGCGCCAGTCCAGGGGGCTCCCCGGATGGCCCAACGGGTACCGCTAAGGGAAAACTCTCTGGCAATCCGTGCATGCGGCGTGCGCACACCTAAGTGGAATGGACATGAGCAACACAGCTTGAAGAACAATAGTTATGAAAGTAACCATTTTTTCTCTTTATCCATTTTGAATTTTTGACACTTTTTAATTTAATTGAATGTCCCCTAGTTCTTGTGTTACAAGATAGGGAGTCTGATAAACCATCTCATTATTTTATAAACCTTTATGATTACCCCCATTAAACCTAGACTTTTCAGTCTCTCTTCATATGAAAAGGTGTTTTTTTTGTGGGTTCTTTATCATCCTTGTAATCTTTCTTTGAACCCATTTTGCTTCTGCAATATCCTTTTTGAGGTGGGGTGATGAGTATTACATATTGTATTCCAGATGCGGCCCCTCCATTTACTTTTTGATAGACTGAAGTCCAGCAAAACAAAAGCTAGTCATTCTGAAACAGAAAATGGTAATAAGTTTGCTGAAGGTTTGATTCTAATCTTAGGTAAGGGAGTGTGTGATGGTGAAAGTTTCATATTATATCTTGAAAAATTGTTCAGAATGCATTTAGAATTCTGTAGGCTAGACTCTAATATCTAGAAAGAGAAACAAACAAAAAAATTTCCAATCAGAAAAAGGGGGAAAAGCTAGCATTGCGATGAGATGTGTGGGAACCTACATGTTATCTATAAATCCCATTAACAGTAATTGATTTTGTTTGCTGTGGTTACCATATAATAAGTCTGATCAAACATGCATTATTTCTTTCCTCTTCTGTCATGAGGCTTGTAACTGAAAATGGCATGTCTGAACCCTTTTACTCCACTAGTTAGAAGAAGCCAAAAGGCTTTGATAAGTCTGAAACCAGCACTAATGTGGCAGTGAAAAGGACCCACTATCACCCTAACAGACAGCCCATTCACCCATCTCTCAGAGAATGCCAGACTGTGGAAGTGTGGTGCAAAGATGACTTAACTTTGGATTGACTCCATGTTATTTGTTTTTTTGCATATAAATGGTATTGACATATGGTTCTTACTAGTCTATGCCCAGCCCGCCTCCTAATTTAGTCTGCTGAGAATTAAGATGGCATGGCCAGTAGATTTTAAATGCATTTACAATGATAGAGAGATGATTACTAAGGCCTGGCTGCTATAGTGATGCTGTATATCAACCTTATATTTTCTCTTCTGTTTTCATTTCCTTGTTTGACTTG
The DNA here is from genome assembly GCA_032595735.1 of Pelochelys cantorii. Lineage (NCBI taxonomy): Eukaryota > Metazoa > Chordata > Testudines > Trionychidae > Pelochelys > Pelochelys cantorii. Next base: position 5,756,742 of record CM064339.1, on the reverse strand, counting down.
CAGTTAAAGTCTTTGGCTTCACATTTGCTGGTAGGATGAAATGCTTAATGGTCTTGTGCATAATTTGTCAGCAATATACCGTATTTGTGTTGCTTCTCTGTGGTTAAATGCACATGGGAGACATCCTACCCTCTCTGCTTTTTAAAAGCATCATCCCTCCCTCCCCCGTCCCATTAGTCAGAACAAATTCTTATCTTCTCAGGTCCTCTAGTTGCACATTTGTTTTATAAGATATATCCAAGCATGCAGATCAGCTCCCAGCCGATTGAAGGATTCTGTCTGCTTGCCTTTTCCAGAGCTGTGAAGAACTGAGGGAAATAAGTAAACATCTATGTCAAGTTTGTTCCCCTTTGTCTGAGAGAGATGGCAATTCAACCTTTGAGTTGTCCATTTAAAATCTCTGATTAAGAATGTATTCTGTATCTCATCTGTTTGATAGGGGTTTTCCTCTCACTAATAAAACCAGTAGCAGCCAGTAGAAAAGGCGACCAGTCAATCCAGGGGAGGGCAATAATTTTTTGCTGGGGGCCACTTCAGAAATTTTTGAAGTTGCCCCGGGCTGCTCTGGAAGGGGCGAGGCCTCAAGTGGAGGGGGCAGGGCCAGGGCCAGGATACTTCCCTGCTTCCCCACCCACAGACCATGATTGGTCTTGGGGTGGGGAAGTGCCTTTCCCACCCTCCCCCTCCCCGAGATTCCCCCTAGGTGCCCATGCCTTTGTGTGCTCCCCCATCTGCCCCCAGGCCAATCAGGGCTTGGGGGCGGGGGAGCGTGCAAAGTCTTCTCCCACCCTGCCAGGAGCGCTCCTGGCAGGGCGGGGGCAGGGAAGAGGAAACTTCATGCACTCCCCCAGGCCCTGCCAGGAGTGCATGGTGCTTCTAAATGCTGCATACTCCTTGCAGAGGCGTAGCGAGGGGGGGGGGGGAGTTGCCCCCGGGCGCCATGCTAGGGGACCCCTGGGCTAGGGTGGGACTGCAACGCACGCTGCACAGCCCCACATGACGCATAGAGCTGCGAGCTGGACCACGTGCTGCCTCCCTGTACACACTGAGTGAGGCAGCCAGGCCAGGCGGCAGGAGAGGCAACTTTAAAGGCAGGATTAGCTTACTGATCCTGTACCTCCGGTGCCTGGCTCTGCAGGAGGGGGATTTGGTTGGGGGTGGGCGCTGGGGGTGCCTGGCTCTGGGGGAGGGGTGGTTGCATTGGAATGGGGGGTGCTGAGGATGCCTGGCTCAGAGAGGGGTAAGTGTATTGGGATGGGGGGACGCGGGTGCCTGGCTCTGGGGGAGGGGTGGTTGCATTAGGGGTACTTATAATTTTTTTTTTTTAAAAGGTACTTTATTATAAAAGGAAAAACTTAAAAAACAATAGTCTAGTAGAACTTTAAAGACTAATAAAACATGTAGATGATATCATGAGCTTTCATGGGCAAAACCCACTTCTGCCTACAAAAGCTCATGATATCATATACATGTTTTATTAGTCTTTAAAGTGCTACTAGACCGTTGGTTGTGTTTTAAGTTTTTCCTGTTACAGACTAACTCAGCTACCCCTCTGAAGATTATAAAAAAACGTTGGGAAACACTGCTCTGTACCATTTCTTTGGGCCTCCCTGTTTCCTTTCTCCTTTGCCGAGTTGGGCAGGCAGGAGTTTTGGTAAAAATATATCAGACGTGCACGCAGTGCTCGCTCTACCTCAGCTGGTGCTGGATAATCAGACCCTCAGTTCTAAAGGAGTTGGCACTTTTGAGGTGATAGATCCCCCCACGTTTTGTTGTGCATTTTCCAAAGAAAATGCTGGTGTTTTCTATAGGTCACCCACATCTCCCAGTCATAGCAGAGACTTGGGATTAACATGGCTTTCTCAACTAAAAGTCTTATACATGTTTGGATGTTGTGATTGTGAATACCTGGTGAGGCAGTCTGCTCAAGGCAAGGCTGGCCTTGAATCTTGATATCTATGGCTTCAGTTGAATGGCTTGTATGAAATTTGGAAGAGCAACTCTGAGAGACCTCTCTCCTTTACTTAAGGATAGAATCTCATGGCAGCCTGAAGGAAAAAGTCCTCATGGCAGACAGAAAGCCACGCTTGCAGTGTAAGCTTCAGCCTCAGGCTACTTATTGCTTCAAGTGCCTTCAAGAAATTGAGGGCGATTCTTGTGTTGTGTGTTAGTTTTATTTAAAAGTTTTTCTGAGCGTTATTTTAACAGGTAAGTTTATCTCTTACATTCATAACTCTCATGTAGTTTATTGCTGTGCGATAGTATGAAAAACAATTAGGTTAACTAGGTAAGTAACTAGGCAGTTAGGAAGCATTACAGATTGCTTACAATAAATTTGATATGCTCAAAATCTTTTTTACCTTTTATTCATTAAAGCAATGAGTTACTCGTTTGCTATAACAGTGGTTTTAAATGCTTCATTGAAATATAGTGATGAAATTCATATTTAGGTTGTATAACATTTATTTCTCTCGTGTTTTATAAAACTTACATATTTTAAGAATTTGACTTTTTTATGCAAAAGACATGAAGCTAATTGAGGATAGGATATGAACAAATTAAAGAGAAGAAATTATTTAACAGAATGTAAACCACAAAAACTTTATAATTTATATTTGTCTGTAGTTAGTAAAATAAGTAATTCATTAAACAATAAATATCCTAAGAGGTGGATTATTTACAGTGGTGTAGTGAGGAGGGTGCGGGGGGAGGGGGAGTTGCCCCCAGGTGCCATGCTAGTGGAGTGCCAATTTAGTCCTCCTCCACTCCCCCGTCATCCCTCTGCTTGCCTGCTCCTCCTGTGCCCACTGCTGCTGTCTAGAGCTGCCTCCTCCCCTCCTCTCTGCCCCCAGCCTGACCCTCCTCCACCTCTGCTGGAGGATTGGTGCGTGTGGGGCCCGGCCCCAAACTGGAGGGGGCGGGGTAAGACGCAGTACAAGCTCCCACCTCCCAGGGTCGGGCTCAGCTGTGCGCCAGGTTTGGGGCCTTGCCACACAGCAGCAATGGTGGGGGGTGGGGTGCAAATGTTGCCTTCGCTCCTGGGCGCATAAAACCCTCGCTGCACCTCTGGCTCCTTGCAGGGCGGGGGCAGAGCGGAGGAAACTTTGTGCACTTCCCCTGCTCCCAGACCCTAATTGGTCTGGGGCAGGAGAATGCGTGAAGCCTCCTCCTGCCCTGCCAGGTGCGCGTGGTGCTTTTAAGTGCTGTGTACTCCTTGCAGGGTGGGGGCAGGGCAGAGGAAACTTCGTGCAGTCCCCCGCCCCCAGGCCATTCAGGGCTTGGGGGCGGGGGAGCACACGAAGCCTCTTCCCGCCCTGCTAGGAGTGTGTGGCACTTCTAAGCGCCGTGTGTTCCTGGAAGGGTGGAGAAAATTTCATGCACTTTCCCCTGCCCCCAAACCCTAATTGACCTGGGGATGCGGGAGCGGCAGAGTCTCTGTGGCCTGGATCAACCCACTTGTTGGGCCAGATACAGCCCACTGATGGCCTTTTGCCCACCCCTGAGTCAAGCAGTTAGATGCTGTGATTTTTGTGTAGTATAGAAAGATCATTCTGAATCATCTTCTGTACTTTGAGTGACTTCTCTCTCCTCAGCTGCCATGTTTGCTTTGTTTCTTTCCACGCTTTGAATTTCCTTTCAGAGGAAAGAGAGGTGTTCTCTAAGTCTGAGCTTCAGTCCCAGATGGGTGTTTTAGGGTAATCTGCCCTGAAGCGTTTTTTTTTCTAGATATGTAATTTGAAGGCCCTTGGGAAAATATGCACTCTAAAGGTTTCTCTGTGTTCCTAGCAGAAGGAAAGCAAGAGAGGGCCTTTCCTGTCAATATTTCAGTGTGGAAAATAATAGCAACAGCCTGTGTCGCACCCATGTGGCCAAATTGACAACTTCTAAATTTGCTCAGGAGGTTGTAAGGCAAACTTTTCAGGCCTAGTGCCCCTTTCTCCTACTGTAAGTGAACTGGGAATAATTCTTTAGGAGTCAATGAAATAATACTAACGTAGGTGAGTGGAGAATCACATCCTTGCTTTAGGGCAGGACTATTTAATATGCGGCCCGTGGCCTGTTTGTATGTGGCCTGCAGTGCCTTAAGCCTCTTCCTGGGCCGTCTGCCTACCTCCTTGCTGTGGGCTCCAGCGTCAGCACCTCCCCGTGAGCTCAGCTGTGCGACGCCGCACTGAGCCAGGCCGCGTGCACGTCGGTGCATGCGCAGGAGCTGCCGGCCAGCAGGGGGGTGGCAAGAGGCAGTGGCAGAACATGCCTGCCACGGCAGCCACAATGGCAGCACCTCCCCGCAAGCGAAGCCACATGGCACCGCACTGAGCTAGGCTGCATGCACATCGGCACATGCTGACGAGCTGCCTGGGTGGCAAGAGGCAGCGGGGGAGCCGGGCAGCAAGGCACGTGGCAAGGTGGTGGCGGAGCTGGGCAGCAAGAGACATGGCGAGGCAGCGGCAGAGCCGGGCAGCGAGGCACATGGAGGGGAAGCGGCAGCGGAGTCAGGCAGCGAGGCCAGGGGAGAAAGGTCTGCGCTGGGGCTTGGGCTGGGCTGGGGTCCTGGAGTCCATTCGGGCTGGGTCCCTCCCTGCCCAGTGTTAGGAGGGGAAGGGGAGTGTGGTGTCAGGCCAGGCTGGGCCGAGAACCCAGTATCCATTTTATTCAGGGAGAATCATGAATAACCTGGGGAGAACCATGCGGTGGCAGGAGCCTGCTCCGTTGTGCCCCCCTGCCCTCTCCCAGGCTGCTGGGCTCTGCTTCACTGATACTGCGGAGTGAAGCCATTAGCCCTGGTAATCCCTCGGGCTGCCCTGGTCTCTGTCAGTCCCTTCCAAAAATCAGTTGAGGCAGCCACCCTGAACTCTTTTGTCCGCAGGTTGGAGCACTCTGGCTTGGAAACTTTTTCTTAGTAAAATCACTCCAAGAAATGCACAAAAGGCCCTAAGTACCCCCGAAAAGGGTTAGGAGGGACAGCCCCTCCCCTCCGTGTTTTGTGCACTGATGAGGACTCATTTCTGACACCCCAAGTTCAGCTCTGCTCCCCCACTTCTCCTGTGTCCTGGGGTGCCCCAACCGAGCCCTTGAATTCTATCCAGCAGGTGGTAGGTTTGAGTTAAAAACCCTCTTTCTCTCTCTCAACTTTCCCCCTGGCATTTATTAGTCCTGGTTCTTGTGCTGCTCCCAGAACTTCTCACTCACCTTCTGCGGCTGAACCCACAGTGCACAGTCAACATTTTCTGGAGCCCAGAGCGGTCTTCAATGCTTGCAAGCACTTCCAGAACTTCATTCACGACGCCACCGTCAGAATACTTACCAACAAAATCACCACAGTGTACTATATAAATTGCCAAGGTGGTGCATTGTCTCGAAAATGTATATGGAGAGCTGTCCCTCGTGATGACCATTGACTTTGTACAGATATACCATTCATGTGGGCCCCCCAGCTGATGAGGGAGATGTCTGTGGTAAAGTGGGCCGAAGGCTGAGGCCAGTGAAAGGGGAAACCTAATAGGAATTTGCACGAGTCTGTCCACCATTTGAGGGATCTGCGGACATCGGCTGGAGGAGTCACTGTTGTGTGGACATGATGTGTTGTTGGAGCATACGCGGATGCTATCCAATGTTGAATACTGGAGGAAGTGTAGTTGTGCATGATGAACTACATAAGTTGTGGCTGCCATATGGCCCACTAGTTGTAGGCATGTAAGTATTTGAACAGTGGGTCTGGTAATTAATACGGCAGTCAGGTCTTGGAATCTTTGGATGGGTGAGTAGGCCTGTGCTGTGGTGGAGTCTAGATGAGCGCCTGTAAACTCCAAGGTCTGAGAGGTCTCAAGCGTAGATTCCTGGTCATTGATAATTAGACCGAGGGAATTGAAAGTTTGTCTGGTTACTGCTATCATGTGTCGTGTCTCTGCTGAAGAGCGGCCTTTCATAAGGCAGTCGTCGAGTTAAGGGAAAATTATAACTCCCTTTCGACACAAGTGTACTGCCACTACTGCAAAAGTTTTTGAAAATACTTCACCTCTGGAATTAATGCATTTGCAACATCACTTTAATAGCTTCTTACTTACCTGGCATCATCAATGCTGCTGCGGACTCCCTGAGTAGACATTTCACACCAGATCATGAGTGGGAGCTCCGTGATGACATACTCCACTGTATTTTCTGTCGCTGGGGTTTCCCTCTGTTAGACCTCTTCGCCACCTACAAAAATACGACATGCTGATATTATTGCTCCAGAGTGGGCATCGGCCGTGGCTCCCTCGGAGATGCCTTTCTCCACTGGGGGTCCCCCTCCTGTATGCATTTCCCCCCATTGTACTTATACCCTGAGTCCTCAAAAAGATCAACATAGACGGAGCCAGGCTGATCCTCATAGCATCCGCTTGGGCCTGCCAGCCTTGGTTCCCCCTTATCCACCGAATGTCTCTGTGTCTGCCATATGTCCTTCCCAACCTACAAGACTTGCTGACCCAGAACTGAGGCTCCCTCCTACACTCTCAGCCCCAGACCCTGCACCTAATCGCCTGGTTCCTAGCTGGTTCTGCGTATCCAAAGCTCTCTGCTCGGAGCAGGTCAAAGAAATCTTGATCCATAGTAGAAGGGTCACCAGCCAAGCTACTTACCTCTCTAAATGGCGAAGGTTCACCTCATGGTATTCTGCTACTCAGATCGATCTGTATGCAGCACCTCTTCATCAGATCCTCAACTATGTGCTCTACCTGAAAGAGACAGGTTTAGCCATTGCATCCTTGAAGGTATATCTCATGCCAATCACTGCCTTCTGTCACTCCATAGATGGCACTTCGGTGTTTGCCCAACCAATTACTAAGAGGTTCCTTAAGGGGCTGACAAACCTTAACCCTCCTCATAGACCCCCACCTCCACCTTGGAATCTGGACTTAGTGCTGGACACACTTACTCGACCACCCTTCGAACCTTTGGCTGCTACGTCGCTCCAAATGATGATGCTAAAGGTGGTCTTCTTACTTCCTATAACGTCTGCCCGCAGAGTTAGTGAACTTGCAGCACTGATGGCAGTACCACCGTACACCACCGTTAACAGAGATGGTGTGGTATTAAGACCCCACCCAGCCATTATCCCTAAAGTGTGCTCTGAGTTCCTGCGTGCATGTGCAAAAGGGCACAAATCCTGCTAGACGCCAGCCGCGCACGCGCAGTCCAGCTGACTACTGCTGCTCAAAACTCCGATCTGCGGCACCGGGATGAGCCTGACACCTACAGTGGAGCACCCATGGGGGGACACATCTTGAAGAACCGTCGTTACTGCACCACGGTGAGTAACTTCCTCTTCCCCACCTCTGCCATAAATAAAGACAATGTTGAAACCTTTTGCATTGGACGTAATATTTTACTTTATTTAAAAATGAAGCCCGGCCAACAAGCCCCCATCTGGCTTCAGCATCATAACACTCCTGCACACCCCCAGCCCTGAGTCCCTTTTACCCCCACTCCCATACCCCCACATATGCAGTCGCCTGCCATAACACTCCTTCATCACCCGCACACCCCAGAACTGTGTCCTGATCCCATCAGACATCCACCCCCCCCCCCGTCCTGAGCCCCTCATACATCCCAGTCCAAACTCCTGCACTCCCACATCCCCAGCTCCCCAAGATTGACACAAGACAACCTGAATGCCGGCATGAAGCTGGATGTAACCAGTTATGATGAAAACTTCAAAGAAATGTACGAAAAGATGCAGCAGCAGAAGTCCTATTAAATAAATTCTGAGAGTACAACGTATCATTTATGCTATTATTAATCATTATGTCAATTATCAATAATAGTAAATTGTATATTTTCAGTCATGCAAATGAGCAGTCTTACACGACTCTTGGTTGACCACTTGTTCTGAATTTGAATGTAGTTTGGCTCTTTGGTTTGAAAAGGTTGCTGACCCCTGTCCTAAAGAAAGGTGCTTCAGGGTGTAGCCGAGTTAGTCTGTACAGGTAAACTGAAAGAAAGGTGTATTTCTTAACCATCCTTGATCATCATTTGTATCCCCCACCATCCCTGAAAGGCCTTTGATATAACAGTTAACACTTCTAAGGATGTCTGCTCACTTTGTCCCTGATTTAAGTAATCAGTTTCTGAACCAATTTAATCAGGTTGATGCAAATATGTGGTGTGGACGCTCTTATTAGTTGAAGTATCTGTAACAGGGTGACTCTACCCTTAAGGACAGATGGTCTGGGGCTAACTAACCCTGAATCCTTGAGAGAAATAGAGCACCAGGGAGGGGGTGTGGAAGCTTAGAAGACTGCAGGGAATGAGAGGCTCCGCTAGAAAGACCGTGGCATCGGGGCAGTTTGGAAGTCAGAACTCAGTGAGTAGGAGGCTGCTGTGGGAAAACTGGACTGGGTTCGGGTCTGGAGGCTAAAGCCAGATAGCTCAGCTCCAGCTCTGAGAACAACTAGGAAGAAAAGCTTTGCTTGTGATAAAAGATAACGGCAGAACTAAGTAGGAACTTTTGTCTTGTGATGAACTTTATTTTGGCACTCTTGAGGATTTTTTCCTCTGTTTCAGTTATTAACCCAGCCCTAAACAGGGAGAAGGTTTAACCCACAGAGAAGCCCACGTGTAGTTCTGAGAGGCCCCTGAAGAGGGCACAAACAGGATGCTGCAAAATGACTTCTGGCCCTGAGGGAACACTCAAGAGTAGAAATGTAAAATCCCATTTAATTGGTTAACTGGTTAATTAGTTAACCAATTAAACATGGGGAAAGCCCCTGTGCACGGCTCACCCAGTTCGGGCCCGCTGTGGACCAGGGCTGCTTCAGCCCCGAGAGGTTATCTGTAACCATCAAGGGTTACAGTCAAGGCCAGCAGGTTTGCAAAAGTTTTGGTGGTGCCCAGAATATACAGTGTCTGCACTCTGCCTCCACGCAACACCCCACCTGCCTGAGCTTCTGAGAGAGAGTTTCAGTGGAGGATGGGTGTGGGCAGAGCTGTCAATCTCCCCCCACCGCAGGGCCTATGGCAATTACCCTGTGCTGCCCCTTCTCCCAGCCTGCCACTGCTCTACCACTTCCCCAAGCCCCACCTCTGTCCTGTTCCTGCCCTACCCTTGCACCAAAGCCCCCTGTCCCCAAGGTACACAAGTCAGGGGATTGCTGGGTGGGTCTTGCTGTGCGGCGGCAGCAGGGGTCAGGCATTCCCCCTCATTGCAGTGACAGGAGCTGGAGCAATTTGGCAGCCTACTCAGCCTCTCCCCAGCCTGCTGTGTTCTGCTTATCCATGGTGGTGGGAAGCAGAGCGCTCTGCTCTGCTGCTGCGGTGAAGCTGAGCTTAGTGGGCTGGGAGAGGGCTGTGGGGTGGAGCAGAGCAGGGTTGGAAATGTGGGAAAGGGGACTAACTCCTGCTGCCACCTTGCACCTGGCCTCTCCCCACAGGTAATGCCCAAGGACTGCCCAGGGACCCATTCATGGGACCTTTGAGGTTGATCTTCTCACATTCGATTTAGTGGGTCTAGTAAGAACCCGCTAAATTGAATGCTAAGGGCACCCCTTGTGGCACCGGTACTCCTCCTCCTCCTTGTGAGGAGTAAGGGAAGTCAACGAGAACATTTTTCCAGCTACTCAGTTAACATAGCTGGGTTTGCATATCTTAATTTGAATTTATCCCTTAATGTAGATTTCTCTTAGTTTCTTTCACTGGGTTAGGAGGCAATTGTTTGCTAGGTTGCACTCCTTTTCTCTCTGATGTTACAAGCTGATAAACAGCAAACTACCAGGGACAGTCTGCTACACCTATTTACCTGATATAAAATGTATGCACTAGACAGTGAAATTGACTCACTGTCCTGCGTCTAAATAACAGAAGGTTTTTGGGGAGGACTCTTTTCTTTCTTTCTTTTTTTTTTTTTTTCTACCTAGCATTGCAGCTCGCAGATCTTCTTTCTGTGTGAGTTGACATATGTGCAGTTTAATGCCGTTCCATGTGAAACATGGAATTCTATTAAAGACCCAGGAGATGGTGATCCAATAATCTATTTGCTTTTGGACACTGATGGGTAGGACATCAGAATGCAGACAAAGCAATTATTCTGGAGGTTGCTGAATTAATCTGTATTTTATGTGTTTCTGAATAACCCCATTTCTACACTTGCAGTACCTGTCCGTGCCTACTTTAGCAACATTGGATAAACTGTTCATGGGGCTTCACAGAGTGGATCAACAGCTTTACATACAAATCAACAATGACACGATGGGTGAGATGATCCAGAGACATGGTCATATAGAGTAATGTTGCTGGGCCCATGACATATTTTCTCATGGCTGTGAATTTGCTAGGTAGGGCCCTGCATATGAATCTCTGAGTTTTGTGCTGCTTAATTAGAGCATATGAAGCATTTTGAGGTCCTCTGATGCAAGATAGCATGAGAGTACTAAATATTTTCTCTTTATTATCATTCAGAACTTGTTCAGTAACCATAAATGTGTTTAATATTCAGCAGTATTCTTCTTCTAAACCCTAATAAACTCAGAATACTGGATAAAAATGGACTTGCTTCTCCTCATAAGTGAACTCTCTGGCTTACTGCTCCTAACTGTTTTAATTCTTGGGAGCCCCATAGTTTTTGGAGTGCATGAAGCTGAGAATAGTGGGAGAGTTTCTTCATTGACCTGAAAAAATAAATAAAAATAGGAGTTTCAGTGTAGTTGCTAGAGAACAGGTGTCTACATTTTTTTAAAAGACCACTAACTAGCTACAGGTTATACCTCTAAAAACCGGTATTCTCTGGTCCAGCAACATCCGTCATTCAGCAGGACCACAGATGCTCCTGGACCAGAGAGCTTGGAAGCCTAAGGGTGAGAGAGACAGCTGGGCCTGGAGCAACAAGATTGGCAGCCCAGCTGGGGGCAGTGCAAGACTGGGACTAGAGCACCATGGCAACCTCCAGCAGCCCATGGCAGTGCAGGACCATGCAGGAGTTCCCCGGCAGCATAGATAAGTGCTGGGCTGGAGCCCCATGGCAGCCCTGAAGCCCCCTGACAGGTCTTGGGAATTCGAGGCTGAGGTTGTAGCCCTGTGGCAGTGTGGGCCCAGAGTCCTCCAGCAGCTTCCTGGAGCACAAGGCTGGGGCTGGAGCCCTGCAGTAGTTCTCTGAGTGCGGGCCACGGCACTGCAGTAGCCCCCAGGAGCATGGGGCTGGAATCGAGTCCCACAGCAGCACAGGGCTGGATCCCCGCAGCAGCCCCATGGAACGTGGGGCTGGGGCTGGAGTCCCATGGCTGTCTCTGGATACATGGGGTTGGAGCCCCACAGCAGGAGCTGGAGCCTCTGCTGCCCAGGGAACTGGCAGCAGCTGGGCAAGCAGCTCAGCTAGGTTGGGTGCGGGGGAGGTGAGGCAAGGTGCCTGCTGGGGCAGCCTTGGGAGCTGGTGGCAGGAAAAGTCCCCTGGTCCAGCAAATTCTCTTGTTCAGTACTGGTCAATGCCAGTGGTGCCGGACCAAGGAGGTCCAACCTATACTGAATGGCATAATGTTTCAAGTCAACCAACCTGGGCTGGTTCCAAATCAGTGACCCAGAGCCTACCATCATTGTGGCGTTAACTCAAATTATAACTGTTGCCTTTAACTTGAGTTCTGTCCGCATACAAACACCCTTAATTTAGCTACTTTTTACTTGAGTTGATGGGATGTCAAGGAATATAAGCTACAGCTTGCGTTAATGCAGCCTGTTACCAGCTAACTCAGTCACTTTGTGCTGTTAATACCATCACTATATGCAGGTCAGGTGTGTTGTATTGTGATTGAACTTGCTTGAGTTAGGCTAATCTGAGAGGAGTTATCTTGAGGAGCAAAGGCATAGCCGTGGTGGCAAAACCTTTTCTATTCCATTACTAAGCTATTGCAGCATTCTATCCCAACTTGCCACTTTTTGTAATGAAAGTTGGAGAAGAAAAGTACAACCAAACTGCTTCACAAAACGCACAAATGACCCTTCTGAAAAGTCAAGGACACACTGCATGGTTGCAACAACATTACAGTGTCTTGCTTCTGAACTTCAACTCCAGAAGTTGCAGACAGAGATTGGGCATTATTTTTTTTCCTTTGGTGAGAATGTAATGTGTCAGCAGAAGAAGGTGAATGTATAGATGCTGGTGCCCTTTGATTACAAAGAAGAAAATGGAAAATTCAGCAAGAGGTATTTGCAGAAGCTATAGGGTATGCTTAATAAGGCAGGGGGACGTTCCTTTGCAGTGGATTGAATGAGGCTGTGAGAATGAGTTATCACTTGGAGTATGCTTCTGCTTTCTCATGGTTTCATCATGTTGGCTTCACAACTGCAATGATTTCTTCTAAAAAGTATGGTTTAACCCAACATAACTTCAAAGAAAAATAGCTCTCTAAGCTATTTTACACTGTGCAGTCATACAGTGTAATCACCTAAAAAAGAGAATTCCACCAATGATTCAGCAGCCCATGGATAGGCGATCTAACATAGCAGCTAGATTTTAGGCATCCATTCTTTATAAGCAGGGAATAAAGGGTGTGTCCAACAGACCCCTGCTCCAAATCCCTGTCATTGCTTTGGATGCTAGTTTTTCCAGATTGGTCCTATAAGTTGAGTTGCCTAGATACCATTATGATGGAGTCATTTAGACAATACCAAAATAGTTCTGGATACAACACTAAAAAACCATAGCAGATTTTCTGGATGCAAAGATTTTTTGCTTGCCTTTTAGTTGAGAGATTGAATTTTTAGAGAGACAGAGTCTGAACCAGGCAGCCAATTCACTTAGTAGCTTGTGGTGTTTATTTTTTAAGTGTTACTGCTCTACTTGCTGAACTGCCAGATAAATTCACTGTCTCAGGATCTAGTCTTTTATTTCTTTGGCATATGCTGCCCTGAAGTTATAGGATAAAAAAAAAAAATCCATGCAGCATTTGAGCACTGTTTTGAAAATAAGTTGTATTTTAGTCTTCTCTTGATACTCCTTTGTTGTTTTATGTTGGGAGCTGAGCATGACAAAGAGAAGGATGAAGCCAGAAGCAATTTTAGAGGGTACGTCACATTTTTACTGTAATGCTGAAGTATTGATTGTTGACTTATTTGTAGGCTTAATGCAGAACCATTTCCTTACTTAGTGTCTGAACATCCATTAAACTGTTGTCTCAATGCCAGAATGTTGAAATCCTTCATTTATAATATAATTTGGCCATCTAAGAGTTCTCATGTAGTTTTGACTTAAAAAAGTTGGCATGGCCTTAAGTTTCCATGTTTTAGTATTTAACTTGTGTATACTGGAAAGAATCTCTAAAATAAGAGGTTCATGTTGGTCCATGAGAACTAGTTATCAAGTTGTAGAAAGCAAAAATTATTCACACTGGAACCTGCAAGGTGCATGGTGCTGGTGACCTTTTGGCAGACATTGGTAGGAAGTGTAGGAATGTTGTCTCATTGCTTACTTGTATTCCTTCCTCAGTGTGTCTATATCAGCAGTTTTCATACTGTGTGTTGGGACCCCAAAGTGGGTTGCAACCCTGTTTTAATGGAATCACCAAGACTGGTTTAGGTTTTCTGGAGCCCGGGGCTGAAGCTGAATATCAAATCCTACCATCTATGACCAAAGCCAAAGCCTGAGAGCTTTGGCCACAGTTGGGGGGGATCAGGTCCCCCGCCCAGGGCAAAGAGGCTGGGGCTTTGCCCCACACCCTGGGGCAAAGGGGCTGAGACAGGCTGAGGCTTCAGTCCCCGCTGCTGGGGTCATATAGTAAATTTTATTGTCAGAAGGGGTGACAGAGCAATGAAGTTCGAATGCCCCTGGGCTATATCAATGATCTTTTTTCTTATATGTATATGACAATCATTGGGGCAGGGACTGTCTTTTTGTACAGTGCCTAGTACAGGGATCCCCAACATTTTTATTTCTGAGGCCCTCTCCCAACATTCTATAAAAATGCCACAGTTAACCTGTGCCACAACTAGAGCCATAAGATGGTTTGGGGCAGCTGTCCCAAACCCCGTGCTTTGTAGGACACTGCGGTAGCTGCCTCAGCTGTCCTATGGGTCCCCATCTTGATGACAGCCATGGAGCTCAGGGCAGTCTGGGGGATTACCTCAGTCCCCAGAAAAATCCTGGAGGGGCTTCTCAAGGAATCCATTTTGGAGCACTTGGAAGAGAGAAAAGTGATCAGGAACAGCCATCATGGATTCACCAATGGCAAGTAATTCCTGGCCAACCTGATTGCCTTCTGTGATGAGGTAACTGTCTCTGTGGACATGGTGAAGGTGGTGGGTGTGATATACCTGGACTTCAGCAAAGCTTTTGATATAGTCTCCCACAGTATTTTTTCCAGCAAGTTAAAGAAGTATGATTGGATAGATGGACTGTAAGGTGGATAGAAAGCTGGCTAGATTGTCGGGCCCAGTGGATAGTGATCAATGGCTCTGTCTGATTGGCAGTTGGTATCAATCAATGTGCCCCAAGGGTAAGGTCGAGGGCCAGTTTTGTTCACCATCTTTATTAATGACCTGGATGAGGCTTGCACCCTCAGCAAGTTCACAGATGACACTAAGCTAGGGGGAAGAGGTAGATATGCCAGAGGGCAGGGAAAGGTCCAGAGTGATCTAGACAAATTGGAAGATTGGGCCAAAAGAAATCTGATGAGGTTCAGCAAAGACAAGTTCAGAGTCCTGCACTTGGGATAAGATTCTCAAGCACTGCTACAGGCTAAGCGGCAATTCTGCAGAAAGGGACCTGGAGATCACAGTGGATGAGAAGCTGGATATGAGTCAACAGTGTGCCCTTGTAGCCAAGAAGGCTAATTGGCGTGCATTAGTAGGAGCATTGCCAGCAGATTGAGGGAAGTGATTATTCCCCTTTATCTGGCACATGTGAGGCCACATCTGGAGTATTGGGTCCAATTCTGGGGCCCCCATTACAGAAGGGGTATGGACACATTACAGAGGAGGCCAACCAAAATGATTAGGGGGCTGGAGCACATGACATATGAGGAGAAGCTGAGGGCTTATTTAGTCTACAGAAGAGAAGAGTGAGGGGGGATTTAATAGCAGCCTTCAACTACCTGAAAGGTAGTTCCAAAGAGGATGGAGCCAGGCTGTTCTCAGTGATGTCAAATGACAGAACGAGGAGCAATGGTCTCAAGTTGGGGAGGTCTAGGTTGGATATTAGGAAAAACTATTTCCCTAGGAGGGAGGGTGAAGCATTGGAATGGGCTACCTAGGGAGGTGGTGGAATCTCCATCCCTAGAAGTTTTTAAGTCCCAGCTTGACAAAGCATTGGCTGGGATAATTGAGTTGGGATTGGTCCTGCTTTTAACTGCGGATTGGACTCGATGACCTCCTGAGGTGTCTTCCGACCCTATCATTCTATGATACTATGATAACTGGTTATCTGCATATAAATCCAGGGCCGCTGTTAGCAGGTAGAAAACAGGGCAGTTGCCTTGGGTCCCATGTCACAGGGGCCCCATGAAATTACATTGCTCAGGCTTTGGATTCATCTCTGGGTAGTGGGGGGTCAGGACCTGTGCTTCAGCTTTATGCAGTAGGACTTTGGCTTTCTGCCCTGAGCCCTGGCTCTTAAAACCCCATAAAATCTCAGGGGGCCCTAGACCAATCTAAGGATGTTAAATATCAACTAATTGACTAATCAAATAGTGCATTTTCCATCGACTATTTGATTAATCAGTAGGGCGATTCTGCCTTTGAAGTGTAGCAACAGCCCTTAAGCTGTTGCTATACTTCAAAGGCGAAAGTGCTGCATGGAGCCTGGGATCACCTGGGGACTGCAGCTGATCCTGGGCTCCAAACGGCGCTTCCATTTTGAAATG
This sequence comes from Pelochelys cantorii, assembly GCA_032595735.1. Lineage (NCBI taxonomy): Eukaryota > Metazoa > Chordata > Testudines > Trionychidae > Pelochelys > Pelochelys cantorii. The sequence goes on along the minus strand of CM064339.1, from coordinate 5,740,921 downwards.
CCGCGTGCAGCCTGACACTAGGCTACCCACGGCATTTCAAAGTGGCAGTGCTGCATGTAGCCCGGGGTCAGCGGGGGAGTCTCCAGCTGATCCCAGGCTCCATGTGGCGCTGCCACTTTGAAATGCCACATGCAGCCTGGGGCGGGGTGGAAGCAACTAGTTGACTAGCATGTCGACTGTCCGATAAGCATTTGCTAATCGACTAGTCCTTCACATCCCTAGACCAGTCGTTGAGAACCACTGGCCTAGCACATTGGGGTCATGATTCATGACTCGGTCTCCAGTGCAAGATAATACAAATAATAATAATTTTGCCATTATTTTTCTCTTTTATAGAAAATGCTATTTTATATTGACTTTTTCTTTGGTTCACATTTTTGAAAGATGCTTTTGAATTTAAAGCTTAATAGCATGGCATACAAAACCAGATGCTTATCTTCTCATAACTCATCTCAGCTGAGATGTACAGTGGCCCTTTCTCACATGGAATTTAAAACCATTGATTCCTTGCTCAGTCTCTTGAGAAGCTGATCCCTTCATATTGTATTAAGCTACTTAGGGGTAATTCTTATTCTGCATGGTCCACTCAGAAGCTCAAGGAACCAGGCTACTCAGACAATCTTCTGGGTTGCAGAAACAAGAATTTCAAGCTCTTTAAAGCATATGTAGCCTAGGGCAGCAGTTCCCAACCTAGTCTGAACCACTGGCTGCTGGGCTGTGGCGGCTGCCAGAGATATAGCTGGCTGTTCGCTCTGGCAGCCGTGGTGCCTGATTTTGCCCAGTGGCAGGAGGAGACAGAGCAGGAGGAGGGTACACTCTCTCTCTCTCCTCCCCCCCTACCCCCCTGATAAGGTGGTGGCCCAGCCAGGGCTCTGTGCTCCCCCCCCACCTCTACCCATGAGGGCACAAGACTTGCTTAGGGAAGGAAGGGGCGAGCTGCCAATGACTACTTCCCCTATCTGCCTTGCAGTAACAGCCACACTCCCTAAAGGGGCAGCCTCCGTTTGGGGAGTGCTAGGGTGGGATGGAGTCAAAGGGCAAAGGGGTGTTGGCATGGGCTTAGGGGTCAGAGGTTAAAGGGTCAAAGGGCACGGGGCATGGGGTGGAGGGTCAAAAGGTGTTAGGCACTGGGGAGCAAGGGACTGGGTTGGAGCTAGATGGACAGGCAACATTTTATTTACATAGTAGCATACTCATTATTTGCATAATGAATATGCAAATATGCAAATGTTACTGGTCCACCAAAAATTTGTGAACAGGTTTTCCATTCCGCAGTATAAAAAAGTTTGAGAACTACTGGCTTAGGGGACCTGATCTTGCAGTCCTTACCGACATGGGTAGTCTCATCCATAATGATTATTCATATCCAGAAGGGTGGCAGGCTTGGGCCTATAGTTCATATGTTAGGACCTGAAGCAAATACAGAAAGCTCTGCAGCGCTGTATAGTACCAAGTGTAGGGTAACAGTGGGGGGGTTTCTTTGCATTGAAAGATGAGGAACTAAGAATTTTTCCCTCGGCAACTATCCTGAGGTTTATTGAATCTTTTTCACTCAGACTTCTAGCCAAGGCTTACTGCCGTCCATTTCCTGCCATTTCAGCTTTCCGTTAAATTATAGGATTTTAGAAGGTAGGTTTACCACCTGTTAGACTGTACCTTTTAAAAAGGAAATGAGCAGCTTATGCGTGCCAAAAAGCTTATGATTTTCTCCCAGTGGGATCTAATAGTAATCGTTCAAACTTTAAAGTGAAAGTCAATTTGAGCCAGCAGTGCCATCAACTGAAACTTATGCTGACAACATCTATGTTAAAATTGACTTTTCTTAATACTAAGGATGATGTTGGATACATTTGCATGCAAATCCTTATACCCTCTTCCCTCCTTCCCTGGCTCTCTTGCTATTAACATACAGTATTTGTATTTTGTAATGGTCAGCCCCTCTGATTGTCCTGTGCAAACGTAGCCTTTCACAAAGTCCAGCTTTCCTGTCAGAGAATATAAGAATATCTTAAGAACATCTACTGTTTAAATGTTCTCTTTTGTTCTTTGATGCCTGGCTACTCCAAGCTCCTCTTATTATTAAAATTTGATTATAGACATCTTTGCGTTGCCTCTCTGATATATGAGAGATAAAGACAGCAATTATAAAACAACTTGGAGATGATGGATCCTTTTGTCATTTTCATATTTAATTGAAAAGAGAAATTCGAACAAGTTGTTGTTCAAATATTAAGCCCACCTTTATTTCTATGAAAGAGGCTACATAATTTTAAGCAGTGTGTCACACTCTCTCCATTGACTGCTATGACCATAGTCCCTGAATACCTTACTTTAATCAGAACTTAATTTTAGAAGCTAGAAAAGAGAGCGGGCATTACCACATAACATTTTAATTTATAGAGTGGCAACTACTATTTATAGAGTTTAAATAATTGCAATGCCAATGCCAATTTAAGTTGACCTGTTCCACTTTTTTAGATTCTTGCAACTGCAAGAGATGATAAACTATCTCTCTACAGGATGGTAAATTAATAGGTGTCCCAGAAAGCCTGGATGTGACAGGATTTGATTGCATTCCTCGAACTCTTAATACCTAAGGCTTTCAAATTAGATAGCAAAGAGGATCTGTTGAAAGAATCCGTGGACTTGCAAGAAAGACTTTGCTGATAATGAAGGAATCATGTTGGGAGTCTTTAGTAGCTGGAGGATCCTGGCTGCAGCAAATAATATTAACGTTATTTTAAATTGAAATACTTTATTTCCCTTCCCTACACATCACCAGTGCCCCAAGTGAACATGGACAAAAATTAATATTGCCACCAGGGAACTGGTCCCAAATCAGTGTCCAGTTAGTTCTTGCATTATATCTCAACTAGCTACTTACGTTTTTTTCACGAAAGACATGGCAGTGCATTTAATAATGGCCATAATACTGAAACTCAGTATATGTAATGGTCCAAAAGAAATGTATTCTTCCAGAATAGTGTATAGATATTGATTGACCAAGTCACAGTGTAAAAATATTCACAGGTCTCTGTTATTGACCAAATGATGATTTAGAAAGGAGTCTATTTCAAGGAAGTCTCCCTAAATTATACAACATATTGCAGTGCCTCAGCCAGTTCATTGGGATACCTGAAAGAGAGATTCAGGTTCATGACTGAAGCTAAATCAACTACAACATTAGATACTCTCTGAGTAGTAAACATTATAAAATGAGGTGGTAGTTTTGACTTTCCAAAGTTGATATACTTCACTGTTTGAGGTAAGACCTACCTGTTCAAATTGTAGATCTGTGGTCAGGATTTAGGAAATCTGGGGGAGGGGAGGTGTATCTTGGGTAGAGGACCAGGACTGGCTCAGTATCCTTACTAGGTTATCTGCCATTAGTTGATCTATCTGGGCATCAAACAACCTTAATCAGCAAAAGGGATGTTTGCATAGATCCTTTCTGCTGGGTTCCTTCTTGAAGGATTTGTTGCATTGTGCCTCTGTCTGAGCCTGAAGTATAGCAAGGCCTTGAATGGAGTCTCTCTGAGTCTTTTTTGGGGGGAGGGGGATAAGTGATACTCAAGTGTTTATCATTTATGTCATGTACAAAATATAAAGTTAATAGATTAACAAAATAAATTGGTTTTACCTGAATATATTGAGTTTTGAGCAGTGCAGTTGTCATGGGATCTTTATGCGGCCACCCAAATAGATGTGAAATGGATATCTTTCTGAGTGCAGCACTCTCGTTGTTACAGAGATTTAGCAATAAACAGTTGCATGCTTAGCTCTTTGGGTCAGTTGTTGCAGTTGATGAGGGTCCTGGCTAGACAGTCCTAGAGAATGAAATCCTCAATTTATCCACAGATCAGATATCAGACAAAGGAGCAGTGTAGTCATTCCCACTCTACCATTGCTCCACAATCTTGACTACTCATTGTGTCCATTCAGTCCTTGCCCTCTCTTCTGGGAGTCAACAGAAATGCCAATTAGAGACAACATTTCTCTGGTGGTTTTAGCCTAAACACTTATCTACTAGGAGCTGGAACAAGATCAGTAACACTTTTTGCCCAAAGCACTGACAGGCCTTTAGGTGTAAATAGCTGTTGGTCAGTACTGATCTAGTTTGCCTTTGAGCTGGTGATGAGACAGCCTGTGTCCCTTCTTGAGGGAGATGGTCTTTGTACACTTAAAAAGGTCTTTTTGAGAGAGACTAATCCCTATTTTGTATGGGTAGGCACATTACCAAACATGAAAGCCTCAGTGTACTCTCCTCATGCCTGCAATGACAACTTGCTACTCTTCTAAATGGACAGCTTGCACTCAGTATTCTTTGAGCTTCTATTGTCTGCATTTTCTGGGGGAGGGGCGAGAAGGTGTGAGTTAGAGGGATGAAATTACAAATTGTCCATGTTTGCTTCCTTAACCATGTGCTGGGAGGTAAGGGTTTATATATTCTTCGGTTTGGCCTTTGTCTTGGTGCATGTTGCTACTAGAAGAATACGTGCACAAGTAGAGCAGCTGGACTTCAGAAAAGCAGACTTTGACTCCCTCAGTGAACTGATGGGCAGGATTCCCTAGGATGCTAACATGAAGGGGAAAGGAGTCCAGGAGAGCTGGCAGTATTTTAAAGAAGCCTTATTAAAGGCACAGGAAGAAACCATCCTGATGCGCATCAAGAAAGGCAAATATGGTAGGCGACCAGATTGGCTTACCGGGGACATCCTTGGTGAGCTTAAACACAAAAAGAAAGCTTACAAGAAGTGGAAACTTGGTCGGATGACTAGGGAGAAGTATAAATATATTACTCGAGAATGCAGGGGAGTTATCAGGAAGGTGAAAGCGCAACTGGAATTGCAGCTAGCAAGGGATGTGAAGGATAACAAGAAAGGTTTCTACAGGCATGTTAGCAATAAGAGGGTGATCAGAGAGGGTGTGGGGCCCTTACTGAATGAGGGAGGTAACCTAGTGACAGATGATGTGGGAAAAGCTGAAGTACTCAATGCTTTCTTTGCCTCTGTCTTCACGGACAAGTTCAGCTCCCAGAAAAATGAACGAGGCAACGCAGTATGGGAAGGAGGTGCACAGCCCTTGGTGGGGAAAGAACAAGTTAGGAACTATTTAGAAAAGCTAAATATACACAAATCTTTGGGCCCGGATTTAATGTATCCGAGGGTACTGAGGGAGTTGGCAAATGTTATTGCAGAGCCTTTGGCCATTATCTTTGAAAACTCTTGGAGATCGGGGGAGATCCCAGATGATTGGTAAAAGGCAAATGTAATGCCCATCTTTAAAAAAGGGAAGGAGGACAATCCAGGGAACTACAGACTGGTCAGCTTTACCTCAGTCCCCGGAAAAATCATAGAGGGGATCCTCAAGGAATCCATTTTGAAGCACTTGGAAGAGGGGAAACTGATCAGGAATAGTCAACATGGATTCACCAAGGGCAAGTCATGCCTGCCCAATCTGATTAGCTTCTGTGATGAGGTAACTGGCTCTGTGGATATGGGAAAGTCAGTGGATGTGATATACCTTGACTTTAGCAAAACTTTTGATACGGTCTCCCACAATATTCTTGCCAGCAACTTAAGGGAATATGGATTGGATAAATGGACTGTAAGATGGATAGAAAGCTGGCTAGACTGTCGGTCCCAACAGTAGTGATCAACGGCTCGATGTCAGGTTGGCAGTTGGTTTCTAGCGGAGTGCCCCAAGGATCAGTTCTAGAGCCAGTTTTGTTCATCATCTTTATTAATGACCTGGATGAGGGGATGGATTGCACCCTCAGCAAGTTCGCAGATGACACTAAGCTAGGGGGAGAGGTAGATAACACTGGAGGGCAGGGATAGGGTCCAGAGTGACCTGGACAGATTAGAGGATTGGGCCAAAAGAAATCTGATGAGGTTCAACAAGGACAAGTGTAGAGTCCTGCACTTGGGCCAGAAGAATCCCAAGCATTGTTACAGGCTGGGGACCAACTGGCTAAGTAGCAGTTCTGCAGAAAAGGACCTGGGGATTGCAGTGGATGAGAAGATAGATATGAGTTGACAGTGTGCCCTTGTAGCCAAGAAGGGTAATGGAATATTAAGTTGCATTAGGAGGAGCCTTGCCAGCAGATCTAGGGAAGTGATTATTCCCCTTTATTTGGCTCTGGTTAGGCCACATCTGGAATATTGTGTCCAGTTCTGGGCCCCCCGCTATAGAAAGGATGCGGACGCAGGGTCCAGTGGAGGGCAACCAAAATGGTTAGGGGGCTGGAGCGCATGACCTGTGAGGAGAGGGTGAGGGATTTGGGTTTGTTTAGTCTGCAGAAGAGAAGATTGAGGGGGGATTTGATAGCAGCCTTCAACTTCCTGAAGGGAGATTCCGAAGACGATGGAGAAAGGTTGTTCTCAGTAGTGACGGATGGCAGAACAAGGAGCAATGGTCTCAAGTTACAGTGTGGGAGGTCTAGGTTGGATATTAGGAAAAACTATTTCACTAGGAGGGTGGTGAAGCACTGGGACAGGTTCCCGAGGGAGGTGGAATCTCCATCCCTAGAGGTTTTTAAGTCTTGGCTTGACAAAGCCCTGGCTGGGTTGATTTAGTTGGGATTGGTCCTGCCTTGGGCAGAGTGCTGGACTTGATGACCTCCTGAAGTCTCTTTCAGCTCTATGATTCTGTGGTCATACAAGACACAGCTTTGCCACCCTGCACCATGCCTGATGGCAGGGCTGACCCCTAAACTTTGTTTCCTCTCAATTTTACTCCTCCGCATCCTAATTATCTGTCCTACTCCTTGCCCTTCAGAAAGAGCTATTGTTAGAAGCCAGGGTGTACTGGCACTAATTTGTCTTCAGCGTTGCAAACCCAGCAGGCAAAGACACAAACTGGAAGGGAGGAGATGCAGAAAATAGGATGGAGTGGGAAAGACTGAGGTTTGTGCATGGAACAGATACCACCAATTAAACCACAAGTTTTAAAACCTCTTTTCCTTAAAACTTGATATTCTAATTCCCGCAGAATCATAGGGTCTGGTCTGTGTCCCAGTCTGTAGCCAGTTCCTTTAAAGCATCCCCTGTATTGTGCCAGGGCCCGCACTGTTGCACAGGGAAGGCTGCTGGCCTCTGCATTTCTGAAACTTGGCTTTTGATACCGTCCTTGAATCAAGAGGCAGTTTATTTAGTCACCAGCCTACAGAATTGGTTCATGAGGTTAATCAACTATTCAAATATCTGATATTTAACATTCCTAGTCCTTACCGTGGCTCAGGGAAGCGAAGGCTAATAGACAGTTCATACTGGCCAACATCAGGGCTCCACTCAGGCATGCTGCTGTGAAAACCATCTTGGTCCTGTCTATCTACCTGTCAGTTCCAGGTAGGAGCACTCTTGTGTTTCTCTGAGCCCACTTCTTATTTGAGGTTCCTGTCGCCTCCCTGGGCTCACATCTTCACAAGAGGGAACATAACCATTTTTACACATCTCAGAGGTGTAGCCATGTTAGTCTGTAACTAAAAAAACTTAAAAACAATGTATGGTCCTGTAGCACCTTAGAGACTAGCCAAAAAATATAGATAGTCTCATGAGCTTTCATGGGCACAACCCACTTCTTCAGATAACTCATGAGACTATCTATATTTTTGGTTAGTCTCTAAGGTGCTACAGGACAACTCATTGTTTTTTACGATTTTTTTCGTTGTTACAAGGAGGAGGGAGAAAAATTGTTCCCCTTAAGGTCTGAGGATAGGATAAGAGGCAATGGGCTTAACTTGCAGCAAGGGAGGTTCAGGCTAGACATTAGAAAAGACTTTCTAGCTGATTGTGGGGCAATACCTGCATAAAAATGGTGTTTGAAGGTATAGTGATAGACAAGCTATTTTCAGACTGTGTTGCTAGCAATCTCATGATGTTATCCCATCAGAAATTGCAACATTGTTTTCTGTGGGAGGAGGAATCAGGTATCATTACCAAAATCTATGGGAATTCCCTGTTTAGTTTTTACAAGTATTTTGTAAGTATGCTTACCCCCTCTAACTTCCTCTGTGGAGAGGATGTGAGAACAAACCAAACAAGGCGTCCCTGCTATAAGTCTCTCCAGTATACATCCTTTCTGCACCAAAGTCGTTGATGCTTATAGGAACTGATGAGTTGTAAGTCCTTCCATTCCCTGCTCTTAAGTTACGCAAGAAAACCCAAACCAAACCAGAATCCAGCCAATTTGTGTAAATGGAAGTCAACCTCAGAGAAAAAAATTCCCTGCTTTAAGTTGTGTCACTATAAGTCCAAGTTTTTTGGAACGTATTTTGGACGTATAGTGAGGATGGCCTGTACGTGATTAGTCATGGTTGCTCAATGCACTACTGCAGGGTACTTAGGTACTGCAGTGTAAAAAATTATATAGAATAGCATTGATTAAAATTAACCCTCCCCCGCACACTAGCATGAAGATAAGCTCGTGTTTTGCAGTGTCTGAACCCCTTGAGCAGATTAAGCACCTTATTTCTGAAGTCAGCATTTTAATCTTCGTACATTCGGATGGATCAAACACACATTTCCTTAATGTTGGTGACAGTTAGTAAATTATTATGTGTATTTGATTTCCCTTCAGAAGAAATTTTTTTTTTTCAAAAAGCTCATAAACCTTGGTCCTATTCTCTGTTAAGTGTTAAACTACACACTGGATTCTCTCTCTCCACCCCAAAAACTAAAAACTCCAAACAAATCTGGGAACTAATGAAAAATGCTAAATTCCACCATCAGTCAGACTGCCTTTTATTGCATCTCATTGTGTTCCATTTAGATAAGATCTTCAAGTTGGAGTTCTTGTCTTCCTACCTGCCTGTAAAATGTGAAACAGTGAATCAGTCCCTATGCACTAAGTTTTCTCTCTCTATATAATTCTCATCTTGTAGAAGAAACTAGTAGAAGCATAACCCTTATCTGTTTGTATGTATGTGACTTTTGGACCCTGTGTTATGAAAATTCAGGGACTGTGTGTGAGGTAACTGAAACTGAGGCATTAATAATTACATGCTGATTTAATCATAGTAGAGAGATCATGATTGCTGGTAACTGATACTTCGCTGCTTTTGCTGAAGTTAATAATTCATTGTTGGATGTGTCAAACGGTGCTCTTTAAATCAGGTTCCTTAGTGGATTAAGGACATCAGTGAGCCAGCCATCACTAGCAGTGGAGAGATGGACTTGTGGTTTTCTTTTTTTTGACAGTCATTAACTTGATTCGGGTCTCTAGAAGATATGTGGTTAACTGCATTGGCTCTATCCTCGTTTGAATGTGCGATAGTGAAGGGTGCTGGATTTTAACTTCTTATGGAATTCTATTTAACATTTTAGTGGCTAAAATAAAAAGTACTAAAATTAGGGAGCATGCGTGTGTGTGTGTGTCTGTGTCTGTGTGTCTGTGTATTTGAACATTATAATTATATCTCTGCGTTAGGAGAACTTTGCATACACTGATGCCGAGGTGACAATTTTATAAAAGCATGGACTTCATTGGATTTCCAAAGTGACCTGCCCAATGCACTTCTACACGAGAGATTCCAATTTGTTCACATCAGCTCTGTGAAAGGGATTGATGTTCAGGGCTTGTTTGAATAAAAAGGGGGTAGTGTTCTGAATTAAAAATTAAAATATTCTAATGCATAATTATAGACTCTCACCATGCATTAGTGAGGGAGGGGTTTTAAGTCAGCATTTAATGGTTCAAATACTGGACTTGTTTCTTTTAAATCAGCATAGGCATGTTTAAACATTCCTAGATTTCTGCTGCAAACTAGCTGGTTGGCTTAGGATTAATTGTTTTAAAGGTGATTATTCTTTTAAATGCTGGAGATAGAAGGTGGTTTGAATATTCATGACACATTATCATTTTGATAATAATATCCTAGTAGACCTTTAACAATAGCTTTGAGTAAATGGACACTTGTTACTCTTTGTTTAGACGATTACGAATCCATTGTCACTAGACGTTGAGAGCACGGGTAATACTCTGGGTTCTTTGTTAAAAAGGCCCTAATTAAAACCAGTTTTTGTTCTCGCCTCTTGTATAAATATGGACGTGAGGTAGTTCAGCAACACTTTGTCAAATTGCTGACCTGAGTGCAAGTTCTCTCTTCAGTCTGACAAATTATACCGCTAATTGGCGTGTGGGGCACGGATGGCCAGAACAGCATGGCTAGTGTAGTGCTAATCCTTATTGCTAGTCTAGAAAGGAGAGGCTTCCCCCTCCTGTCCATTACTTGGGGCTGTCACTATATGCAAACTAAAAGGAGAATTCTTTCCCAAATTTGCCTAGTCTTAAAAGCAACACTCACTAATGCCATATGCATTATTCTCTTGACTTTTGTCTGGCACAGACTTCAGGAGCCCGAGAGAAAGAATTTGTACCTAAATGTAAGACTCCTTTTGTGCCTTGTTAAAAAGCAAGAGGAAAGTTGATTCTTGGATTTGCTGTTTTTTGAGTGAGAGGTAACATGATGTAGGAGCTCAATCAAGCACTGCTCTGAGAACAAGTAAATTGAGCTCCAATCTTAGTTCTGGTATAGACTCTTTATGTGCTTTAGACAAGCCACTTTCTCTTTGCGTTAGTCCAAAAACTTTATCAAGAACCGCCAAGCCCCTCCAGTAAATGGGCTTTAACTGTAATACACCTTTAGCCTAATTCAAATTTTGTTCTATACTGTTCTCATATGAACGCACTTGTATGATGCAAAACAGGATATTAACATGGAGCTGATCCTTTCTTTTGGGTGCCCTTTTATTCTAAGTTGCGCAACATGACTCCTGCATTCATAGTCCTCCTTAGAAATCTCCACACACCAAGAGGATGATAAGAGTTTTTCTGCGGATCTGTTAATACGGGCAGTACATTGGGTAGGTACTGCTTCCCTCTTTCTAAAGACATTTAAAATGTCACTAATACTAGATTACCAGTTTCCACCAGCTTGATACAGAGAGGGAGAGAATTCCTGAAATCACTCGCGAAAACCAGCGTGACAGTGGAGTTGTCTGGTATGGTTGCTGCTACAGCATTAGATTAGCTTGGAGAAAGATTTTCAGGAAGAAAGCTACTTACCAGTGTTTTAACTGACTGCCAACATACCCATGATTTTAATGCTCATCGATAATAGCAGGCACAGTAGATGTAGAAGCTCAAACATGAGCAAATACAAGAAAAGATTCAGGCGTGCTTTTCATGCTCATTTCCCCACACAAGACACTCTCAAGTGAAAGAATGAAGAATAGATTACTTTGAAGGCCCAATGTATAGTAGGTTGTTTTATGGGCGATACTTGAATTTAAGGCAGGAAGTGGCAGTGGCTGCAGCTTCTGCTTTTCTATTTGTATTGAAAACTCCCTTTTCTACAGAGATGTAACTGTGCATTCGAGAAGGAAGAAGTCTTTTGGTGGGGTATGATGAAGAGAATGCACACGTGTGCGTGCACACACAAAGATGGGAAATGAAAGTAACACAAAGTGTAGGCTGTCCATAATTTAGAAGTCTGCTTGATCTGCACAGAATTTCTTGCCTTAAGGGGTCAAGTCAGTTGTGTTCCTTAGACACATGCCTCTTCCCTTACTCCATCTCCCTGATAGGAAGGTTAACATTTAGTTGCCCAATTGAAATATAGTTATGGACATTGATTGTTCAAATGACTGTGGTGGGCACTTCGAGGAATCTTAGAATGGGACATTAAATTGTTCATAATCTTTCCTATACTATATTTGTTTCTCTCTCTCTCTCTCTCTCTCTTTGGGACATGATGTATTATAAAAGGAAGTAGAATTTGCATAACTCCCCTTGCCACAGGCCCTACAATGCTTGACATTAGTTTTGTATCTGCCACAACAGCAGCTGCCACTGTGTCCAATAATGATTGAGTGGCATGCTGATTGAATGTTTCTACTAAAGTGATTATGAATGAAGTGGCCACCAGGCTTCAGATTTTACTACTTGGAGGTGAGTGGGTGCAGGTCACATCCCTTAGAGTTGTTGCTTTCAGATATCTGCAAACTTTGGAAAACAACACTGCATTGATTCATAGATTCCAAGGCCAGAAGGAACCATTGTAATCATCTGTTGTGACCTCCTGTATAACACAAGCCATAGAATTTTCCCCAAATACTTCTTAGAGCAGATCTTTTCGGGAAAAAAAATCTAATCCTGAATTTGAAATTCAGTGATAGAGACTCCACCATAATCTCCTTGGTAAACTGTTGCAGTGGTTAAGTACCCACACTATCAAAAATTTATACTTTATTAGATAGGCATTCTTTTGCAAACCATAAGAGTTACAAATGAAACATTTTTTAAATAAAAGCTTAGATGTAATGCATAGCTCTGTAGCAATTTACATGGTCAAGAAGCTACAGAAAACCTCCACATATAACTATTAAAATTGTGCCTTGAAGCTGCAGCCAAGATCATGGCTTCATTGTGTTAGTCACTGCACAGATGCATAGTAATAGGCAGTCCTTTCCCCAAAGAGCTGATCCTTTAAATACCCTTTCCTTTTTCATTCATGTGCCTAGAAAGTGAAAGCGATCAGTGTGCCCAACAAGTGGCACTATACCATCTAGTTTTACAGAGTAGGCTAGGTAGGTGGGGAGCCTATCCAAAATACCATAAATCTGGATGGGAGCCATATAACTTTACACTACATTTCTGTCTGATTCCTTATTCCAGAGAGAGGATGAGCTGCTGAAGTGTGCAAGGCTATAAAGAGTTCCTCAGTTATTGAGTCAATTAGACTAACGAGGAGAAATAAATTAACTAAATTATACCTATTAACATATTTTAAAAGCATCCTTCTCCCTTTCCTTTGTCTCCTAAAATGGATACTGCCCAACCTCACAGGCAGCTTGTCAATAGCTTTTCCTTAAATTGTACTGACTGGTGGATTTATTTTTTAAGAACATCAGTGTGGGCCCCATTCTCACCCGTGAGACTTCTGGTTTAAGGCTTCGGTTGCTCAGTACTGTAGTTATTTGATCAGAAACAAGGTGGATTTACTTTTGCATTGCTAAAGGAAATATTCCTGCTGGATTGTCCCTTGTCACAGTAATCAGAGCCAAAGCTCCAATTTGCTAATTTCAAAGCAGAAACAGTTCCTTGAGGAGACTGCTGTGCCACTTGAGAAGCTCTCTGTACTGTCAAGCCTCTGAGCTGGCCTTAAAGGTGCCCAGGGTTGCTTCTCAAATTGATAAGTCTGAATCACAAAGCTCATTCTGCAAATATAGCAGCTATTAAGTGACATAGAGACCCAGTTTTCTTCACTGCATAGAAATAAACTGTACATTTCTGTGGTGCTACTGTTTTTGCTAACCTTTCCCCTCTGTTCATTTAGCATTGTTTTTAATAAAACAATGGACATAATGAATTGATTTTAATGCCGCTGTTGGTGTTATGTATATCCTCGGCATTAACGCACATTCAAATGCTGCTCTGTTCTTTGTACTTTTAAAAAAAAAATTAGATGCAGAGACATTTGGGTGTTTTGTAAGCAAATACTAAGTTTGTATTTGGTTGGCAAGATTTCTGCATGGTAAAGTGTGTTTAGAAGAGAGTTATGTTGAAGAGCTGTAAAATCAAAGAATTCTGTGCATTTAAAATATTCACCAACAAATTGTTAAGTGTGGAGGGAGCTGAATCGTTGTGTGTTAAATGTGTAGTTTGAGAGTGTGCATCTAGCTGTCTGATGGTGATACGCTCACATTTGTAAAACACTGCATCATAGTTGTGTGTTTGAGATCAACAAATACATTCCTTATTTTTTGGTGCTTCTAATTTTTTTCTTTAAGATGGGGGTGGTTCATTCTCGATTTTTCTCTGGCTTTCTGCACTGTAATGATGGCACCATCACCTGACTGCTGGAATATACTGGCCTGACTTTAATCATCGGGTGACTGGCTCTTAACATGGTTTCATTTCTGCTGTTTTACATCCTTTCCTGTAATTGCATGATTGCTTGCAGCATTGAATTTCTATTGGTGACAATGAAAGACAGATTGATATTTTACATTACCAGTTACTTTTTATTTGATGTGAGTGAACAATACTTTAAAAAAATCTGTTTTTTTCCTTAAGCAGCATATTTTATCCTTATGTTCATGATCAACCTATTACGTATTGTTTAAATATTATATGAGAAAGTGGTAGTTAAACTAAACACGTTAATAAAGGGTATGCATTTTCGTGTCGCTTACACTTTCATTGGGCTGTATGTCTGCAATGCAATAACCTCTGTTCAAAGTTCCAATTAAGTCCAAAGATTAATTTAAACAGTATCTAAATCTTTAACCACCAAATGACCCAAACAGATAAAAACAATAGAGAATCAAGACTCTCTTTAATGAAAAATACTCTTTAATGAAAAATGACGCCAGATAGCCCACTGTTAAATTAAGTGAACAAGGTATATGTTTTTCAACGTATTCTGCAAGTCTAAAATGGCAGAAGCTCTCTGTATAAAATCTAACTGCCACTTATTTCAGCCTCATGGTATGTGCAAATTCATGCTGCTCAGTTAAGGGAATAGCTTCACAACTGGTGTTACAATCTGCGACCACAGCACTGCATCACAATGCAGCAAATGCATTTTCCACATTAACTAAACATGACAGCTGAAACGTTTATTAACCATGCAAGATGTCGGAAGTCATCAAAAATTCACATCAAAGTAATTGCTGTGGCTTGGGGGAAAAAACAGTAGAATCTTTCCCCTTGCTGGCATATTGTCCCTCCCCTTTCTTATATCTCACATGGTACAGTCCATTAACAATAAAATATCCTTCTCTAACCTATAAACTGCTACTCCCATCATTTGCTTGTTTCAGACTGATGCTTTCCTTAGAATCTGAATAAAGCACCACTGAAAAATTATATAGATGCTTTACAGGTAGTGGTGTACAGCAGTTGAGGAAGCTGCTTTCTCATTGTCTTGCTGGACTCTTCACTGTCTCAGCCATTTCAGGACTTGCAGGGTTTTTTTTTTTTTTTTTTTTTTTTTTTTTTTTTTTTTTTAGATGAAAAAACTTGAGCATTAATACAGAAAGATACAGCTGTATAAGACCAAATTTTAGGCAATTGAAGTATTGCGGCGACAACCAGTGTTAACAGGTTTGTAACTCCTCAGTTCTGTAACCTACAGGTAGAGTTGTCTATATTTTAAAATAAATAAATAAATATATATATATATATATATATATATATATAAAAATTAAGGTAAAAGCTTACTGTTAAATAGGCTGGCAGTTGTTTTTTAAGGTTTCATATAATAATTTTTCTTGTGGATATTGCCATGGTTTGTTTAAATGTTGTAGGTGAGGAATTTTGAACAGGTGGATCATTTCACTTCTAATCCAAGAGAAATCTTAAGATCTATACATTTCTCGTCTTATAGTATCCTTTAGAACAGCTCTAGGGTGGGGCAGTGTGATGTCGGCTTTTGGATCTTTATTGTCACCTTTTTAAGATCCTTTTTGAGATTTGTAGCTTTTGTTTGTATTTAACCAGAAATACAGCAGTATAACTTCTTGTGTGTGTTTATTCCTGTTTTTCTCACCTAGGATATAAAACATCTTTCAAAGTATTTTTAAAAAGATGACTCTGTTTATAATATGGTTTTCAAAGTTATAACGGTGGAAGAAAAATATATATACATCAACTATGGAAAACTTACTAGGTTTCCACTGTTCCTACAAATGCACTTTGTGATTTATTTAGAAGACACATTAAACCTTAGTTTGGGGAAGGGCTTCAAATGTGGCATATATATCAGAGAGGCTCTAATACAAATATTTCCCATTTTCAGTAGTAAAGTAGTATAGTTGGTAGTATTGTGTTTTTATTAGTTATTTAACTAATAACCTAAAGAAACTAACATAGATTCTCTGAATTTTAGATTCACCCCTCCCTTTCAGGTAAAAGGGTGAGTGAAAACAAGGCTAAGCTTCCAAAATCATTGGAATATAAACCACACAGGGAATAAAAATTTATATATTAAATATGTATCTTAGGGACCTGGATTAGTTGGGTGAGTATCAGCTGATTATTACTCTAAAATCCACAGATTCTCAGACTGCATATTAATTAGCAGCTCCGTCTGTCTGTCTCTTTGAAATGGGAAACGAAAGTATGGCATTTCCTTAGACTCTATTTATCCTGTACGGTGAAAAATGGCTTGATCAAATGTGCCATGCCGGGACCACATTTGTATTTATGAGTAAAGGTAATAGAAAATTATTAGTCCACTTTGGAAATTCATCTTCAGGTATCAAGGTGTGTAACATGACATGTCCTGCACCCTTTCTATTGTTAAGTGGGAAATGTGTGAACTGTTTAAGAAAGAGAAATGTTGAAGGACTGACGCTGCTTGACTAAAAAGTTCTGTATGTCTAAGCAAGATGACCTGTTTTAAGGAAGTCTGACCCCAGAAACAGTAGTAGAGGAAGAAATTGACTCCTTTTGAAAAAAGACAATGAAATATGTGGTTCGCATGTGTGAAAAGATGGAGGAAGCATCACCACTGACCCTGTGTGGGAGATGGCTCAATTATCCTTGCAGTTGGTACAGTGTTGCAAATTATTTTCCTTTGTCTGAAGTGGGTGGGATGCAGAGTTCAACTGAGCTTTGTAAATTAATGTATGGAAAATACTGAAGGACCATTTTTAACAATTAGGACTAGCTCTGTTATAATAGAACTCTCTCTGATATGTATGGTAACAGCCGGAGTTGGCATATTGTTTGCATTAAAGTCCTAAAGCTCATGTGCTTTGTTAATGTAATACACAAATAATGCTTGTACAATAGGAGAATTCCTTACCAAGGGTGGAGTACAATCAGGAGAAAAATGGAAGCCTTTTGTCTATAGAGTGTATTTATCATGTCGAAGGTCTAAGTATAAAAAGTTTAAACCACAGGTGTACACCCTACATAAGTGAAGTAGATTTGAAAATAAATAATATTTTCAGTAAAATTTATCTGATTGCAGTAAGAAATAATTAAATATATCCATTATAACCACATATTGTAATATATTCAAATAATTATATAATTATAACAGGCATATTCTTAGTGACTTTTGTATTTTTTACTGTAAGGATCAGCAATAATTTATAAGAAATGTAAGTGATTAATTTATGAACTGTATTGGTAATGTGGTATGAAAACAACATTATTTTTAAAGGCTACGAGATGTTTAAATTTAGTATTTAAAGATATCATGGTATATTTTAATTTCCTTCCTCAAAATAGCTTTGTCTCCACTATGGAAAAAGGATTTCTGTATTTTCAAGAGAGATGCTGCCATGTTGGAATCACTTAGACGGTTAACCAAATATCTCTGATTAGTTAAAATATTTTGGAATAATAAACAAACTGGTCCAGTTTGTTTTCTGACATGTCCTGCTGATTTTGCTAATATTGCCTAAATGTTCGTTAGAGTGCATAACTTCAGAACCATTGATCGTTTCAAAAACCAGTTTTGTATGAATTGTGCCATAGAACACTTGTAATTCTTGAAACTGAAATAAATATAATCTTGTCTTTTTCTTTATAGCTTATGCAGCTTATCAGTTTATGATCAAAATAAAGTTGATTTTTACTTTGTAAGGTTTCCTTTTGCATTGTGGGATTGTTTTGTTAAGATTTCAAATTACTGTGTAAATGTTACAGTAAATAGCATTGTGAAAGTGCTGCAGAAAATTAAACCTGTCAACTCTGCTTCTGTATTGGCATCCTGGTTTAACTTGGTTATCATACTTACAATGCCGGCAGTATTTTGAGGTCTCTGTGAACCAGGCGTTGTCCCTCTCTGTCAATGGGCGTTGCTGCACGCAAGCAATGGGATGGAAGGCTTGTACTTCTCCCTTCATATTTTAGAAAGGTAATTAGTGCTCCCAAGGATTGTGCAAGAATCAAATATATGTGTGTTTCTTGTAACATGTTAGAATCCTTATATATGATTTTACTTGACAATGGGAAGCGTGTCAAGCTTAAAGCATTGTATAGCTAGCTAGATAAAGGGACAAGAAGGGGAGAAAAAAATAAACCTTTCCATTAGATTTTGCATATAATATTTAGTTTAATATTAAGACATAACTTTTTTATATCCCTAAAACTGTGAAAGAAGATGTATGCAAATATTGATCAGAAATGTGATCATTTCATAAAAAGCTGCTGATACACATGTATTGCATAGAAGCAGTAGGATTTGTATGCTAAAATAAATAAAGCAGATCATCATAGAAGAATATAGCCTCTCTAGCAAAGGTAGTGGAGTGGCAGGGACTAAGAACGAAGGAAGGATTACATTAAAATGTGGGAAATGGCATAGAGGGGATTGGTTAAATGTTAATTACTGGACTATTTGTCTAATACGTTGTTTCTCTTGACAGTGTTCCAAGAGATACATGTAATAATCTAAGAGTGGCCAATCTTTTATTAATCAAAGTGGCAGATTAGCATTCAGATTGTAACTATGTTTCTGAAGAAAGTAATTTTCTATCTGCAGTTTGTGAGTTCTTGTGTTTGGATACACATTAATGATAGTGCTATATAAGACTGTCACAGATACTGTTAATATTTCGAATGCTTATCTTCTCTGTGCCTTGTTGCCTTTTCATTGCACCCCATTTTGTCTAAGGATTCTTAATGGAACCTGGAGGGAAATCTGCCTGCATGCATGCAGAATGCACATTCCTTCTGTTCTGTCCTCTGGTGCTGACAGATTTCTAGTGACTGGTTTCTCAGTTCAAACAATCTCACAAGACTCCCAACCCAGCCCATCATTGCAGAGCATTGAGGTGTGGTCCTCCAGGGTAACAGCGAGTTGAGCTTTCTTGCCCTGTAGATGTAAAAACAGGGTATTAGCAGCAATTAAAAAGGGAAAAGTACAAATTGTATTTATCACTAGATTATTTGAGCATAGTTTCATGCTAGAAGAGAGAGCATACAGCTTTGTTTTCTGGAAAATATGTGGTAACTATGCTACTAAAATGGCAGCGAAAGAAGTAATAAAATGGCGTCATCAGTAAAATTCGTTTTGGTAGCCTGATTTAGTTTCTCTGCTTGATTTGAGGAAGAAATGCTTTCAGTGGCAAGTATTACACTGCAGAGCTAGTTATGACTGGCACTTTTAAGACCAAGCAGGAACAATGAATCATTTTGGTCTTCATTTAACTCCAGTATTCCATTTAAAGGAATGTTGTTGGAAGAAGCTGACCACAATAGAAGTAGCTTACCACAGTAGATAATCTGGAAGGATCCTGCTATATTGTGTTACCTTGCTTCCTTATTACCTCTTATAGAAGATAGCATTTTAGATCCCAAAGCCTTTAGAGCGAAATACATTATATATATTTTATTTCCACAAAATTGCTTGTTTCGAAGAATAGCCAAAGTTCAGTGTTTTATTTTGATTCTAGATATTATGGTGCAAAAACACTTCTGTAATTTTGTAATAATGTTTCATTGTTTCTGCCATTTTTAAAAATCAGAATGCTAATGCAAGTGTATTTAAAAGACAGAAACTATACAATAACTTCTGTTGATGGTTCTGAACAAAACCCCAGAGCAGAGTTATTCTCTGCATTTAAAAACCTTGTTAAAATCAGAATGAAGGTTATTCACTAGTAGATTAGAAAACTGGAGAATTATCTAGGATTGCAATTTGGTAAAATTAGTTACCTCAAACTTCTGGAGTTTATGGTTAATTCACATCTGTGTAGAGCAGATATCATTGCTAATGGTGAAACATCATGTGTCAGATTGCCTTGGGTGAATCAGTTTCTTATGCTGAATCAATCCATTAGGGTAGGTGCATCCCCTATTCCAAATAATTGTATTGTAAGTGATGCCATAAATACAATGTTACCCTTGAACAAAAAAGTCAAATGATAGTTTACATTCACTAATACTAATGGGAACTTTAGTTGAGAGAGTTATTTTTGTTTTCTCATATATTATGGGAGTATTGTTAGCAAGCTGAACTAGCACTTTGGGGATGAACAGTAGGGATGTAATAGTGTAGTCGATTAACCAATAAGCAAAAGCTTATTGGTTAATGCTATAGACTACACACATTCCTCCTCCTCCCCCCCACTCTAACCAGTACATTTTTTTAGCAGGCTGGCCAGCAGCCCAGCTCAGTTCTGGCTCACATCGGGTCTGGGAGCTGATCCCCCCACCCCCCAAACGGGCTGCTGCCACCCCACGCTGTTGCCTCTGTATCAGAGGCAACAGCGTGGAGTGGCAGGGGGCTCCTCAGGAGTGGGGCAGAGGGCACCACCCCCGAAGCCTATAGAATAATCGAGTAACTGATAAGAATTCATGAGGTTAATCAACTATTCAATTAAACAATATTTAACATCCCTAATGAACAGTGACGAGGAGTCCTGTGGCACCTTATAGACTAACAGATTTATTGGAGCATAAATTTTCGTGGGAAGTGGGTCTTTGCCCACGAAAGCTTATGCTCCAATAAATCTGTTAGTCTATAAGGTGCCACAGGACTCCTCATCGCTTTTGCAGATTCAGACTAACACGTCTACCCCTCTGACTAATGAACAGTGTAGTAGCTATTCTATCTTAAATTGCATGCAAGAATTCAGTCATCTAGGTTCTCTTTTTAGATTTTTACTTTTCCATCTAGAAAGGTGGCTGTCTTCTTTATCTACCCTTTTTTCCTTCTCAGATCTGGTGCTTCTGTTATTTGTCATGATATCTAAATAGATCAGGGTTCTTTGTAACCTTGTAGTAGTTCTTGTTTATTATTACTAGTTATTACTTATACAGTGAACAGAGTCTGCTGGGTGCTTTATAGAACAAATAACACTTAGTCCCCAGTGCCAAAGTGCTTGTGTTTAATTGCAGACATAACACAGAGTGACAGAGTATCTAACACTGGAGAGGGAGGAACAGGAGAAGGTAGGTGCAGTCTGAAGTTCAACCAGGACAATGCTGGGAAGGTGTCTTAAATTCTGAAAGTGAAATTTTCTGGTACACAAAAGCAAAATTGGCTATTCTGATTTTATTGTCTTAAAGTAGAAAAATAAATTAGATTTTAAAAACTTCAGTTTTAGTGGGTTACAAGTAATGCAGGTAAGGATATGTGTTGTCAGCAGCATAATTTTTTTTTAACCTGATCATGTGCCTCTAAGAATAAAAATATGTCCACATTTATCATCAGGTTTGGGATTATTAAAGCTCACAAACTCCTGTGATGTTGGTAAAATAAGACTACAAAATAACATTAATTAAAACATTTCTGTGGATTTCCATGTGCTGTTAGGGATTAAGTAAATTGTAAATATCACTGAATGTAATAGAGTAGAATTTATAATCAAGTAAAAGGGTAAACCAAACACAATGATATTGAATTAGAAGAAACCAAAATCAAGCTGAGATTCACTTTCCTACACCAGTAGTGATGATCTCTGCTCTGAAACAATCAGCATGAGCAATACTACATAGCAAGAATATTGTTATATTTTGTGACTGCAGTCTAAGTGACTGACACTATGTACCAGCAGGGAATAAATGGAAAATGGTGTTTGTATTCACTGTAAACACATTTCACTCTTCTAGATGACTAAAACAGCAAATATATTTTGGAGGGCTTACATATATCATATATGTTAGAATGGAACTATTTAATATCAATAGAGAAGGTTAACTGTGTATCTGTGCTGAAAGGTAGTCTAGAGCACAGGACTGGGAGTTAGGAGATATGGGTTCTAATCCTAGCTTTGTCAATACACACTTATCTCCTTCATAAAGGTAATGTGAAGATTAATGATTGTCCATCGCATTGAGATCCTTCTGGAGATGGAAGGTGGTAGAAGAGTGTGAAATATAGTTAGTCTGTTAGCTAATAGACAGTGGTCATTACTCAGCCTAGTGAGTTCAGTTGTTGTGTCCCTTGCAGCCATTGTAAACCCATTTGTGCTGCTCTCAAGTCACTCAACCCTGTCTACTTTGTCACTTTGACAGGTGGACTTAAATTTCTTTTCCTATCCTGCTTCCAATGAAAGTTACCAAGAATAAGAAGGATGCTTGATTTGGTCCGTCTCCATGAAAATGTGGTCATTGTCTGCCTCTCTTAAATCCAGTATACTATAGTATGCCACTGTGTTTTCTGCATGAAACAGTCTAAGTGTAAGCTCTTTTCCTTAGTCTTACATTGCTTTATGAGTTTTATGAGTGATCTGTTTGTTCAGTGACTTTGTTGCTAGTAATGTACATGCGTGCATGTGTGTGAAAAACCTAGAGCCATCCTATGTGCAAAGTTATGAGTTGTGGAGCTCTACTCTCAATCTCAGGATGATGGAACCAGAGAGCTTTTTCAGCTATCCTGTGTCATGGTATCAATCCTCCTATCCTATCTTATGCTTGCTATAGACTTCGCTGGGCAAATGTTCAAAAACTGGTCTTTTTTGGGGGGGGGGGGGAGGTTTCAGTTGCAAGTGCAGGAACAGTGATAGGCTACATATATTTGCTCTACCCATTTGTGGGCACAAATGTTGTGTGTGTTCAGGAAGCCAGTAGACTCAGTCTGTGATTTTTACCTGTAATTGATAGAGGGCACAAAGTTGTTAATCATTATTTGTGGAATAGATCATAGAGAGCCTTTCCCTGTAGCTCCTCCAGTCCTGTAAAGATGATGCTGGTTCATAGCTTTTATCCTTACCTTGGAGGATTTCACATCTCCATTTTCCAGATCTAAGTGGTTTCAGCAAGAGCCCAAGATCATGCAACATCTGTCCTGCTTTAGTGGCAAAGACATCAAGAGAATCTGTGAACTTCAAGAGAAACTCTTCTTTCAGCAGTTTTGAGATCTTTCCCTGCTGTAGCTAAAAGTAGTAATGATATTGCTACAACAGAACCCAGCATAGCTGCATCTGATAACTCTATTTCTAGCACAGATCAGATTTAACCATTTTAGACAAACAGTGCTAGCAAAGACTTCTCACTGCAGGTGCTAATCTGCGGCATGGAGCAGTTTGCTTGTAAATATTTGCCTTAGGCTCACTGTGTCACAGAGATTAAAGGCTGCATTTAAAATTGAGCACTACATCAATGACACCACCTGACATAAGGGCAGAAAGGTCTTGCTCCACCTAATGCCACATTTTAAAGTAAAAGTTGTCTCCTGCAGCTTCCAAACAGCATGCAGCTCCGTAGAAGAGCTTTCATGGTGGCAGACACCCCTTTTTTAAGTTTTGGAATGTAAGCTACCCCCTGCTGAGTTTGAGCAGTTAGTTATATGCATAACTACCCAGCAAGAAATCATGCAGTTATACAAAAAATATGTTACTGTGGATATATGTTAATTCTCTGCATAGCATTTTGTTATAGGAATAATTTCTGTGGTCCTCTTCTTCTGTAATGAATTACCGTATTTTAAAATATATATTTAAAGTAGCCTTGCAAAATTCGATTTGCCCGAAGCAGTGTGTTGTATAGTTTTGTTTTTAAAAAAAGACAAGTAAAGTATCTTTAGGATGGTCCCTATGACCAGAATGACTGAGAGTTATTTGTGCCCGAGTTGGTACATTTTCATGACTTAATATATTTGAAATGCTAACCATTGCAAAACATATGTTGTTCTCTGTTAAAATGAATTAAATATGACCCACCATCCCAAGATGCTCTTAGATGTGGTGATGGTGGGGAACTGGTTGCCAACCTCTAAGAATGCCGCCAAAAGAGCAGTAAAATCTCCCTTGAGCAAACCATTTGAATTTATCAGTGTAGTGTTCTGTGTAACAGTTATTGACCCTTACATTGTACCCCCTTAAATGTCAACATATTTACCTCTCGAGTGTTCTCTGATGCTGAGTAGCTGATTCCTGAACCATGGGGAAATATGCCAGTATGCTCTGCTGCCTTTTTTCAGCTCAATCAATAATGGAAATCTCTTTCCACTTCAGAAATTCCTGCAGGATTCCCCAGAATAAACATAATGACAGGGAACTAACTAATGTTATTTGCATTTTGACAAGCTCACTGCCTTTCTCAAACTCTGCCAACTTTCATCTCTGCTAACCCCTGAAGTGCTAACTTTATCCTTTGCCTCTCAGTGAGTATTAGTTTGTCTAATTTAAGGGTGGAAGAGGTAGGTCTCATTGTGGTTCTCCATTAAGAACATCTGTTGTGCCAATGAGCAAAGGACATTTTACCTCCACAAAGACTTGTACAATTTATACTCAAGACATGGCTCTATATAGTCTTATGATCACTGTTCTGCCTTCCTTCTTCACTTTTCCATGCATTCTAACTTACGGTTGGCCACCCACTCCTTATTTATACAAAACATCCATTGGACATCTAGTACAATGCTAATTCCAGACTTATCTGGGAGCTTTTTGTGCCCCTACTCCGTCCCCAATCCTAACATCCTCCCTGGTTCCAGAGAGGATTTTCCTTAAAGCAGATATATGCAAATTAGGCATGTGAATGGGCAACTGGTTATGTGGTAAGCATCACCCTTAACTGGTGATGCCTGCCAGGTAACAATTAACTGTTACCAGGACCAGTCCTGTGGCCCACTGCAGGTGAAGGGCTGTTCCAGCCTTGCAGGGCAGCTGGCTCCTAGCCCACCCAGTCTGGGAGTCGGCTGCCTCACGCAGGACTGGAAGCAGCAGTGGGGATGGAGAGAGGGTTGCTGGCTCCCCTTTTCTCTGGGGCTGCTGCTTCTGGTCCCATGTGAAGATACTGCCTCCCAGCCCAGGCTGGCTTGGAGCTGGTAGTCCAGTGTGGGATGAGAAGCAGCCAGGCAGGAGCAGCATTTGCTCGCGGTGCGGGGGCCACTCCAGCCCAACCTTGGTGTCCCCCTGCCTGCCCCAGTTTAATTAGTAAACTGGTTAAACTTAACATTTAACTGATTAACTAAATGGGATTTTACATCCCTAATGCAAATATTAATCTACATTTAAAACAAAAACCTTATGCCACTACGTGGCAGTATAATCAACCTATAAGGAATACGTAGCAGTAGCTGGTCATCCTTTACATTCCTAATGCATGCTCACTCTGTTTACAGCTCCATATGTAACAAGAGCTAGAACTTATTTTTGGTGGTAAAAGCATGAATTAAGTAGCTGGGATAAATTCCAACAGCAGCTGCTGGAAGCTCAGAACTTGAATGATTAGCTTCCATTTAACTTAAAAAGTAATTGCTGTGTTACAGATATAAAGTTTAACATGACCTACGTCTTCATTTTAAAACACATCATTTCTCCTAGGATGGGCATTGTGGCATTTATTCCAGGTTTTTTAATCAATGGATTCATTATATTCCAAGTCCAGAAAGGATCATTATGACCATCTAGTGTGCCTGCCAATAAGCTCTTCATCACACAGACCCATAACCTCTGGTTGAGCTAGTGTGTCTCTTTTAGAAGACTTCCAGTCTTAATTTTAAAACTTTGTGGCAGAGAATCTACTACATCCCCAGGTAAATTGTTCCCTTTGTGAATTATCCTCACTACTACAAAATTGGCCTTTTATTTCTCAGCCAGGTACATGAGCAGTTGTCATATCTCTAACATCACCTCCCTGAGGGCAATAGCCCAGGCTTTGCGTAGAGCACAGTAACTGCTTTCCCCCATGAAATCAATGATGGCTGCTCTTGTGCGCTGATGGCTCTTCTCAGTGGAGTCACAGACTCTTTTGAAGGCTCAGGCCACGTGAAAGGAGGAGAGCTGAACTTTACTCAGTGAGGTGAGGAGTGCATAATTCTTCTCTATTACCTCATGATACAGCTCTTCTAAGAGTTCATTCATCACAGGAGAATGAAACCGCAACCTCATCCAATGCCATGGGGACTGAGAATTTCTATTGTTTCTCAGCACCTTCAACTTCCATCCCATCCAAATACCTGCAGCTCTAGGTCTTAGAAGAAATGATTTTTCCATGAAAAATGAACAGCAGTAACTATGTTACTGCATATGCCATTCTCTGTAATAGCATAGTCCCAGAAGGAGAGGAAACTCCACCTTTGCTTGGTATGCTGGATGAAGAGCCTTAATATCTTGGAGGCTCTGCCTGTCAGAAGTTTCTTAAATTTATCAGAGAACTGCACAAGGACTGACCCCTTAAAGACACCAGCAAACCTTATTGATTATGGATATTGGAAGGTGGGATTAGGAGAGAAACCAATACAAGATTCAATCCTACGTGTCAGTAGGGCAGTCACTGACATCTGTGGGGATAGTCTCCAACCCTGCAGTTCAAAGGCAGCACACAAGGATCACCTGTCTTGATTTATCCTTAGAATTTGAAATTCATCCTTCCGTGGTACTCAAATTTAAAAAAAAAAAAAACATTCAGTGAAGGCAAAATATACATCAACTGTGTTGGCTAAGGAAAGTTGCCATCTAGCGGCTGGGACATGTATAATAGGGACCTTGCTATTGTTACTAGCTGACGAGTTCTCTAGTTGCTCAGCTAGTTCAGGCCTGGATATTTTGGGGAACTGAAAAAACAAGGATTCACATGGTTACCTGTGTATGTATGACTTCTGTAGCAATTGTCTGACTGTAATACATAAACTTGTTATGCTGTGCATGCATGCTCATGTAGTGCCAGCTTATGACTAATCACCCAGACACAGTGCCATGTGTCTGTATTTTTAAAAAAAACTGCACACACTCTCAAACTAAAAATGTTGCATACAAATTGTAGAAAGCCATCATTTACTCTGTCACACTGTGTGTACACAGCTGTGGTTAGGTAGGACCTAGAGCAGATACCCTCCATTAAGTAGGGTTGCCAGATGGTTTCAACAGAAATACTGGACACACTTGACATTACATCACAATCTACATTACATCTTATTTAGAAAATACTGGACATTTATATTTTCTCTTTTATATTTTCTCAGTTTGTTTCCCGAACAGAAAGCTCAAATACTGGACTGTCTGGTTCAAAACTGGACACCTGGCAACCCTACCATTAAGGGCTCCAACCCATGAGAAACTGAGTGTAGTCATAGCCCATGGAAGACAGTGAGAGTTGAAGAAGTTGAGCACTCAAGAGCCTTCAGCATTAGCTTGGGAATAGGGAGTAGAACTGACCGACTGTAAGATCTGTGGGGCAGGGACCATCTATTGTGTGTGTTTAGTGCATAACCCAGTGGGGCTCCAGGTCCTGATTGGGACCACTAGGTCATGCCATTACTGCATATTTCTTATGCTTAGTGCATATAACATCAAAGGTACAACATGCTGAACTCCTACTCTTAATCAGAGTGCTTTCTTCAATTAACATGAAGAGTTTTAAATTGGTCCTTTTTATCAGTCGTAATTAATATTTTTAGGGGAAACGAAAACTGAGGTGTGATGTGGGTTTTTTTTAAGGTTTACTAATGAGTTGACTCCAAGTCCAGGAATAATAAACCTGGATGATTTGGTAATTGAATATGCATCACAGCAAAATGACAAAATAAAGAGATGTGAATTCTGCTCTAATAAAGGCTGGTCTTACAGCTTGCTTCTCATGGTAATGAGTGAGGTCCACTCTAAATCTTTTGAAACACAACATGTTCTTGCTGATGAAGAGCAATACAAAACAACATGCAGCTGCAGGCAAAGCATTAACTGCAATGGCTTGCATGTTTTGCTAAGCTAGGCCAGCCCAATTTCTTCTGTGTGCAGGTCAGTAGCTATGTGTGAGTAAACAAAGAATCTAATA
This sequence comes from Pelochelys cantorii, assembly GCA_032595735.1. Classification (NCBI taxonomy): domain Eukaryota; kingdom Metazoa; phylum Chordata; order Testudines; family Trionychidae; genus Pelochelys; species Pelochelys cantorii. The sequence goes on along the minus strand of CM064339.1, from coordinate 5,713,234 downwards.
GATATAAAAACCCCTCTTTTTATGATGTGCTGTGGGAAGAGACCATTTGTAAACTTTTCCAGTTTATTTTAATTATGTCATGTCACTTTAGCCTTTTGCAACTATTTCTAAAGCTCTTATTCATGATTTCCAGTTGGCCTCTAAAACTTTGCTCTTGCCAGAAGCTTCGCAGTCAAAACCTTTTTTACTTACTAGGGTCCAACAATTTTCTCGCTCAGACAAGCTTTCACCCATGCTCCCTCACACAGAGAGCAAAAGGAAGCAGTTGCTGAGACAGAGATAAAAGAGAAGCAGGACACTTCACTAGAATTTAATACATATTAAAGCAGGATTAATGTGTTTTCATTTTCACATTGAACTTTATGGGCATCCTACTGTCATTTTTATGATGTGCTGTGGGAAGAGACCATTTGTAAACTTTTCCAGTTTATTTTAATTGTCATGTCACTTTAGCCTTTTGCAACTATTTCTAAAGCTCTTATTCATGATTTCCAGTTGGCCTCTAAAACTTTGCTCTTGCCAGAAGCTTCGCAGTCAAAACCTTTTTTACTTACTAGGGTCCAACAGTTTTCTCGCTCAGACAAGCTTTAATACATTTAATACATATTAAAGCAGGATTAATGTGCTGAGTGAAATCAAATGACCTTTAAACTCCTCAGGAATAGATTGGGAGTACTGCTAGCACTTACCATGCTGAAAGAGCTGAGTAGTGCAATGCGTGTCTGATGTAAGTATAAGGCTGGTTTTCAACCAAAACTGTTTCTCTCCTTTCCATAGGGATTCCTGAAGAATGAAAAAGACAATGCATTGTTGTCAGCCATTGAAGAATCCAGGAAAAGAGTAAGTTTGAAAGGAGTATTAAAAAAAAATTCTGAAGGACATTTCTACATATTAAATAGTGATAGACCATGTTTAAAAGCTCTTGATTCTTTCACAGTGTATGGAACAATTATAAATGTTTAGTACTGCTTACTTCTTGCTCTGTGAATAGAGTAGAATTTGTTTTTGTGTATGTAGCCTTTGAAACTGTTGCTTCAGAAAGCCCTTGCTTTCTGAGTTTGAGAATGCAGTAAACTCTGTTAACAAATGGGATAGCCCATTATGTATTTGACAATAGATCTGAGACCTAAACATACAGTGGTGACCTTTAGTACCTCTTTATTAAAGTGGCAACATCCCCTTTGTAACACTGAGAAACACTGATCCTTACTTATTAAGACAGTGCCTTGGGAAGGGATACAATCTCAAGATGATAACTTTCCATAAAAAGACAATATGCAGTGAATTCATTGTAAGAGTGTCTCAGTTTACAAATGCATATGCTCAGTTGTGATGCTCTCTGCGTATAGTGAATACTTGTATTCATTGCCTAACAAGCTATAGTGCTATGAGATTTAGCTATTGTGTATATATAACATTTGAAGCATCCTTATTAAATGGTTTGTTTTTAGTGGGTAAATGTTCAGAGCTAAATTCTTTTAATAATAAAATGCTATTCACTGAAGTTGTGTGCAAAAATATTGCAGCACTGTGTTTCCATACTCACAGACACATTTTAATCCCTTGTTTTAAGACATAATTTGTACTTCTGTTTAATCATGAAGGTATAGAATCGTAGGGTTGGAAGAGACCTCAGGAGATCATCGAGTCCAGCCCCCCTGCCCAAAGCAGGGCCAATCCCAACTAAATAATCCCAGCCAAGGCTTTGTCAAGCCGAGACTTAAAAACCTCTAGGGATGGAGATTCCACCACCTCCCTAGGTAACCCATTCCAATGCTTCCCAACCCTCCTAGTTAAATAGTTTTTCCTAATATCCAACGTAGACCTCCCCCCACTGTAATTTGAGACCATTTCTCCTTGTTCTGCCATCCATCACTACTGAGAACAACCTCTCTCCATCCTCTTTGGAATCTCCCTTCAGGAAGTTGAAGGCTGCTCACTCTTCTCTTCTGTAGACTAAATAAGCCCAAATTCCTCAGCCTTTCCTCATAGGTCATGTGCTTCAGCCTCCTAATCATTTTGGTTGCTCTCCGCTGGACCCTCTCCAATGCGTCCACATCCTGTCTGTAGTAGGAGCACCAGAACTAGACGCAGTACTCCAGATGTGGCCTCACCAGTGCCAAATAGAGGGGAATAATCACTTCTCTAGATCTGCTGGCAATACTCCTCCTAATGTACCCTAAGCCTACTTCCTGAAATAATAAGAACATAAGAACATAAGAATGGCCATACTGGGTCAGACCAAAGGTCCATCGAGCCCAGCATCCCATCTGCTGACGGTGGCCAATGCCAGGTGCCCCAGAGAAGGAGAACAGAAGACAATGATCAAGTGATTTATCTCCTGCCATCCATCTCCTGCCCTTGTTATGAAGGCTAGGGCACCATACTTTATCCCTGGCTAATAGCCATTTATGGACCTAACCTGCAAAAATTTATCAAGCTCTTTTTTAAACCCTAATAGAGTCCTGGCCTTCACAGCCTCCTCGGGCAAGGAGTTCCACAGGTTGACTGTGCGCTGTGTGAAGAAAAATTTCCTTTTATTAGTTTTGAACCTACTACCCATCAATTTCATTTGGTGTCCCCTAGTTCTTGTATTATGGGAAAAGGTAAATAATTTTTCTATAATCACTTTCTCCACACCATTCATGATTTTATATACCTCTATCATATCGCCCCTCAATCGCCTTTTTTCCAAACTGAAAAGTCCCAGTCTCTCTAGCCTCTCCCCATATGGGACCCTTTCCAAGCCCCTAATCATCTTAGTCGCCCTTTTCTGAACCTTTTCTAATGCCAATATATCTTTTTTGAGGTGAGGAGACCACATCTGCACGCAGTACTCGAGATGTGGGCGTACCATAGTTTTATATAGGGGAAGTATGATATCTTTTGTCTTATTATCTATCCCTTTTTTAATAATTCCTAACATCCTATTTGCCTTACTAACTGCCGCTGCACACTGCGTGGATGTCTTCATAGAACTATCCACTATAACTCCAAGATCCCTTTCCTGATCTGTCGTAGCTAAATTTGACCCCATCATGTAGTATGTGTAATTTGGGTTATTTTTTCCAACATGCATTACCTTACACTTACCCACATTAAATTTCATTTGCCATTTTGCTGCCCAATCACTCAGTTTGCTGAGATCTTTTTGTAGTTCTTCACAATCCCTTTTGCTTTTGACTGTCCTGAACAACTTTGTGTCATCTGCAAACTTGGCCACCTCACTGCTTACCTCATTTTCTAGATCATTGATGAACAAGTTGAACAGGATTGGTCCCAGTACTGACCCCTGGGGAACACCACTAGTTACCCTCCTCCATTGTGAAAATTTACCATTTATTCCCACCCTTTGTTTTCTGTCTTTTAACCAATTTTTGATCCATGAAAGGACCTTTCCTCCTATCCCATGACCACCTAATTTACGTAAAAGCCTTTGGTGTGGGACCGTGTCAAAGGCTTTCTGGAAATCTAGGTATATTATATCCACTGGGTGCCCCTTGTCCCCATGTTTATTAACCCCTTCAAAGAATTCTAACAGATTAGTTAGACACGACTTCCCTCTGCAGAAACCATGCTGACTTTTGCCCAACAATTCGTGCTCTTCTATGTGCCTTGCAATTTTACTCTTTACTAGTGTTTCTACTAATTTGCCTGGTACTGATGTTAAACTTATCGGTCTATAATTGCCAGGATCTCCTCTAGAGCCTTTTTTAAATATTGGTGTTATATTGGCCATCTTCCAGTCATTTGGTACCAAAGTGGATTTAAAGGATAGGTTACAAACCACTGTTAATAACTCCGCAATTTCACATTTGAGTTCTTTCAGAACCCTTGGGTGAATGCCGTCTGGTCCCGGAGACTTGTTACTATTCAGCTTATCAATTAATTCCATAACCTCCTCTAATGTCACTTCAATCTGAGTGAGTTCCTCAGATTTGTCACCTAAAAAGGCTGGCTCAGATTTAGGAACCTCTGTAACATCCTCAGCCGTGAAGACTGAAGCAAAGAAATCATTTAATCGCTCCGCAATGGCACTGTCTTCCTTGATCGCTCCTTTTATATCTTTATCATCCAAAGGCCCCACTGCTTTTTTAGCGGGCTTCCTGCTTCTAATGTATTTAAAAAACATTTTACTATCATTTTTTGAATTTTTGGCTAGCTGTTCCTCAAACTCTTTTTTGGCTTTTCTTACTACATTATGACACTTAATTTGGGAGTGTTTGTGTTCCTTTCTATTTTCCTCACTAGGATTTGACTTCCACTTTTTAAAAGCTGCCCTTTTCTCTCTCACTGCCTTTTTAACATGGCTGTTTAGCCATGGTGGTTCTTTGTTAGGTCTCTTACTGTGTTTTTTTATTTGGGGTATACATTTAAGTTGGGCCTCTAGTATGGTGTCTTTAAACAGTTCCCATGCAGCTTCCAGGGATTTTAGTTTAATTACTCTCCCTTTTAGTTTCTGTTTAACTAGCTTCCTCATTTTAGTGTAATTCCCCTTTTTGAAATTAAATGCCAGAGTGTTTGACCGCTGCGGTGTTCTTCCCAACACAGGAATATTAAAAGTTATTATATTGTGGTCACTATTTCCAAGCGGTCCAGTAACAGTTACCTCTTGGACCAGATCCTGCGTTCCAGTCAAGACTTGGTCGAGAATCGACTCTCCCCTTGTGGGTTCCTGTACTAGCTGCTCCAAGAAGCAGTCATTTAAGGCATCAAGAAATTTAATCTCTGAATCCCGTCCTGAGGTGACATGCACCCAATCAATATGGGGATAATTGAAATCTCCTATTATTACTGTGTTTTTTATTTTGGCAGCCTCTCTAATCTCCCTTATCATTTCAGCATCACTATCACTGTCCTGGTTAGGTGGTCGGTAATATATTCCTAATGCCATATTCATATTAGAGGAATGAATTGTTATCCATAATGATTCTATGGAACATTTTGATTCCTTTAGGATTTTTACTTCATTTGATTCTATATTATCCTTCACATATAGTACTACTCCGCCACCCGCACGACCTGTTCTGTCTTTCCGATATAATTTATATCCCGGTATGATAGTGTCCCACTGATTGTCCTCATTCCACCATGTTTCTGAGATGCCTATTATGTCAACTTCCTCCTTTGATATGAGGTACTCCAGTTCACCCATCTTATTAGACAGACTCCTAGCATTAGTGTAAAAGCATGTTAGAAAACTACCACTATTTATATGTCCGCCTTTCACAGACACATTGGATTTTTTTATGCACGATTGTTTCACATCTGATCTTGCCCATATATTATTTCCCACGTTCCCTATCTGACTAACTTCTAGGGAATCCCTACCTATGGAGCCTCGTGTAAGAGAAGTCTCCGTCCGATCCAGGTGCTCCCCCGCACCAATCGGCTTTCCCCCACCTCTTAGTTTAAAAACTGCTCTACGACCTTTTTAATGTTTAATGCCAGCAGTCTGGCATAATGAGAAGTATCCCATAAAAGCCTCCAAATAAAACTTGGGCATTAAACATTCATCTTTCTTTCATGATTGTCTTTTAGATGTGTAGTAATATAGTGAAACCTTTTTCTAAGCTGGACAACCCAAGAGCCTACCAAAACTAGTTGCCTAATAGAGTAGTGGATGGAACAAATTTGACCTGGCACCACGGGTTTACTCTAACATCAAGAACAGAGAAAGATGTGGGGCAGGGAAGGTTGCATGAAGGAGTAGTCCTAGGTGCAGATATCACTCACGTTACTCTTTATTGCTTCTGTGAGGGCAGAAATGGCCTGGCTTCTACTTGCACTCTGAGTGACACACATCTCTGCCTCCATTAGCACCGCCATTCCCCAGGCGAACCTAGCTAAGACTGTGTAGTGGCATATATGCTTGTAAGGCGCACCAAGAGTTGGTGGCAGTGCGCATCGAAACCTAAAAGTGGAGTAGGTTTTTGATTACCTGACTTCCGTTTAATTGGACAATCTGATCCAAAATTATACCTGAAGTTAAGATTATAAGAAACCTTTTCTGCTCTTGGTACATCTGTTCTGTGGACAAATACTCTAGACGTTTTGGTAACAGAAGCTACAGTTGAAAGTTGGGAGTTCAACTAATTCTCTGTGGTATGTCTGATAGTGATGGAACAAACTTCAGATGGCTCTGCGTGTTGAATCAGAAATGTACATCTTTGAATGCAAACCTATTAACATTATTTATATGTCTAACCTAGAGGCTCCAACCAGGAGCTGAGCTCAATTATTCAAGGCATTCATTTCACAGAATTAGACACGTATTAGGGTGCTTTCATTTTGCTAGCCCCTTGCTTATGTTTGAATGGCTAAAAATCTGAATAATCCCTTCTAAAGTATTTACTACTGGACATTGGCTCCAGGGGGTGCTCTCACTATTTAATTAATGTTTTTATTTTCTTTTGGTTCCTGTCTGTACTTTACTTATAGCAGAATTAGTTAGTGGTTATAACTTTTATTGTCCTTGAGAGACTATTTGGTGTTTCTGTGTGTTCCTTAGATTTTATTTATTTCTCTGCAAATAGACTTTTGGTATGGCTGAAGAGTACCACCGAGAATCCATGCTGGTCGAATGGGAACAGGTGAAACAAAGGATCCTTCATACGCTACTTGCTTCAGGAGAAGATGCTCTGGACTTTACCCAGGAGAATGAGGTATTTCTGAAACTTAATATACATTGTGCATGGTGATGTACGCTACACTCACAGCTAGAATTCCAATGTTGCTGAATTCAATGTGGATTATTGTACTGACATGATTTAGTTAGTTGCATTTATTAAAAACTCTAGTGAATTCTAAAGTCACCAGGGCTTATTTTAAAATTTATTTTTCTTTACTTAGGGATTTATACAGCAGAACACCTATTGTTATATCCACTTTTTATGCAATAACTTACATAGGTTGGAATTAGACATGACCCCATCCATACTGTTGGGGAGAATTTTGCGGATAGTAATATCCACACAGTTCTAGTGAAGTTATTGGAGCTGCTCGGGTATAACTGAGGGTCGTGTTTAGATCAGGGGTGGGCAATAAGTGGCCCATGGGCCAGATGTGGTTCACCAGGGTTAGTCCCTGGCAGGCTACCGGATGCTTTGTTTATTTGTACCTCTGCAGGTACAGCTGCTTGTGGCTCTTGTTGGCCCCAGATTGCTGTTCCTGGCCAATAGGAGCTGCAGGAAGCAGTGCAAATAGGCACAATGCTTCCCATAGCTCCCATTGGCTGGGTACGGTGATCCACGGCCAACGAGAGTTGCAAGTGGCCTTACCTGTCGACTTGCAGGTAAAAAAACATCTGGCGACCTGCCAGGGGCTAGCCATGGTGAACTGCAACTGGCCTGCAGGCTGCTTATTGCCCACCCCTGATTTAGATCTTACTGTTAACCCTGTATTTCTCCAATACCATCTTCTCTTAGCCTAAATAAATGGTATTCTTTTCTCCTACGGGAGCAACTACATTCACTTGTATGATTTGGCATGGGCTGACTTGAAGAAACCAAATGAATGGAAAAGTGTGGGGGCGTGATTTGGGGCAGGAGGGTTTATCTTCCATGTTTCTCTGAGCTGAGATGAGTTTAATTGCAAGCTGCCTCTAGTTCACATGCTTCTAACAGCAAATGTCACAGCTTGGGCTTCAATTGAAGGTGACATTTTCTGTGGAGGTTGGTGTTTTATGCTTCTGAGACCTCTCCTATATGTTTGTTCAGTGCTAATTAATTAAAATGGATAAAAGAATAACAAAATCATTTCAGCAAAGTATAGCCCCTGTGTTTAAAAGCTGGATATATACTTATGTGCAAATAAAAAAAAACAATTACCCAGTATATTCTTTTTTTCCCTCAAAAACTCTACATTGTGAGTAAAACACACAACCGAGCACAAGCCTGTGGTAACACTACTTCTTTTGTGCTGGGAGCGCCAAGCCACACTACATCCCTGGAGTAGGCAGTTACATCCCAGCCCACCAACCACTGTTCAATGTAGAATTATAACCTTGAAGAGAAGCACTATATTACTGTGCTTAAAAATGTGAGAACAACTCAGGATTTTTTTTTAGCCTTGCTTTTTTTTCTCCTCTCTGTGATAAAGCTGCACTTGTAGGAGTAGTTTATGGCACTGCAAACTGCAGGGTTTTTGTTTTAAATGCTGGTATTAATGGGCTATCATCTGTATGGGGATTTGGAAATAATTAAAAGTTGTTAATGAAACGTTCCTTTTTGACTGGTGATATCTTAAATATAGGTTAATCCCAGTTAATACGTTTCTTTTTATAGAAACACCATCCCCTTGGAAGACATTTTACTGATGCTTTACTGTGACTTCCCAGCAGGTTGTCCAGCTTTGCTGCACAAGGAATGGCAAATAATGCAGGCTGAACTCATTTTAAATAGGCAAGACCATCCCATTGTCTTGTGACATGGGAGTCTGTAGACTCAGAAGCTATTCTGGCATCTTTTGGTATCTTTGTGTGTAAGAGAAAGATTTTTGGAGTTTCCTTTTGCTCTTCTTTGAAGCATCAGCTATAGCAGGGGTGGGCAAGAGAGCCTCCACGGGCCGAATGTGGCCTGCCAGTTGATCCGGTCCACAGCTGCCCAGATGCTTCCCTGCCCCTAGGCCACTTGAGACTTGGGGACATGGTGCGCATGTAGTCTCCTCCCCCGCCAAGGTCACGCAGTGCCTAGAGTGAACCACCAGGTGTTCTGAACAGCTGGCAGTTCACTCTAAGTGCTGTGTGTCCCTTGCAGGGGGGGAGAGACTTTGCGTGCTCCCATGCCCCTAGGCCCTGATTATAGACTCTTGAGCTATAGGCTACTGTCAAAAGCTGGATACTGTAATTAGTAGCCCAACGGACTGCTCTGATATGGCAAATATTGTTATCTTACTACTTTGATATAAAAATAGACAGTAACCCCATCCAAGGCACTGGAGTGACAAAATGGTGAAAAGAGATTTCCCCCAGTGATTTTTGTGAATGAATGTTATAAAATGATAGTGCAGATCCAGTTTTCATACTCCACTCTCCCATTCAAAGTTCTTGTGGTATCAGTGTGTCATTTTAAGAGCATTTAAAATCCTTGATATATTCCAGTCCTTGCCTTGAGAAGTCAAAGGTCTGAGAGGTTTGAAGTGCATCTACTGTGTTAAAAGCTGGTTATCTAACCTCCCCACAGCAGGTTGTTCATCTAAAGCCTTGTTCCAGTCAAATACATTTTTGTGTGTGACACAAACAGACACAGAGGGTAGACTATAGCAGAGGTTTAATTGATATCCTTTGGAGGTGCAGAAAAGGCACAGCTCCAAACACAGCAAGAGGCAGGCCAGCCAGTGAGCCACTTCTCAGGCTTTGGACAAGTCAGTTTGGGTATATAGAAATACCAATACTCATGGAAATAAGACCAGTTAACAGTAAAAGCTTACAGTTCACACAAGGGCTTGCTTCTGAATCTACCCTCCTCAACCCCAAACTATTTCTCCCAGAGAACATGTGCATAGGAAGTGGGGAGCAATTCTCGTTTTTTGAGTTACCCACCTAAATCTGGCTGCATGTTCCAGCACTGCTCATGTAATCAGGCCAGTTCACATTAGCCCTTATGTTTTTCTTTTGCCCTGTCATCCTGAGTTGCTGCTTTTGCTCTATCTCTGATCTTCCCCTCCTGTTGTAAAGTGTTGCTGTCAAGTAGCCTGTTCTTGCACAAAGATGTGAGTATTTTGGTGGGTGTTCTTCCATCCCAGGCTCCTGCACAGTAATACACTGTGTCCACTGGCCAAGCCATTTGGAGCTCTGACAAAATGTTTTCCCAGGTTTTTGCTTACAAATGTTCATATGCATATGAGGTTGATGAATAATGCATGCTTATAGGGATGAGGTTTGGTGCACAAGTGAAACTAAATGCTTGGCTGAGTACAAATGAAGGAATAATCCTTTGAAAAGGCAGCACTGTTGAGTAAAATTAATTTTAAAACAGAAGTGTGATGACAGTGCCATCTAATTGCAGTTTTTGCAATTGGATACTTGTGAAAATAAATATTGCAGCCCCAGAAAAATCTTTTTACAGACGTAAATTCTTGGCAGGAAGAAACAAACATGATTTGTGAAAGCAGAACAAACCATTTAAATCATTGGTCGTTATATAAACATAAGTGTGTGGCTGTGACAACATAGGTTTCTCTAATTCGGTCAGCATGCTTTCTCATAGAATCCTAGAATACTAGAACTGTAAGGAACCTCAAGAAGTGATCAGGTTGAGCCCCCTGCACTTATGGCAGGACCAGGCACCATTTAGATCATCCCTGACAGGTGTTTGTCTAACCTACTCTTAAAAATCTCAGATAACGGAGATTCCACAGCCTCCTTAGATAATTTATTCCAGTGTTTAACCACCCTGACAGGCAGGAAGTTTTTCCTAATGTCCAACCTAAACCTCCCTTGCTGCAATTTAAGCCCATTGCTTCTTGTCCTCTCATCAGACGTGGAGGAGAATAATTTTTCTCCCTCCTACTTGTAACAACCTTTTAGATACTAGAAAGTTGTTACCATGTCCCTGTATGTCTTCTCTTTTCTAGACTAAACAAACCCAGTTCTTTCAGGCCTGGTCTACACTAAAAGGTAAAAGGAACGAGGAGTCCTGTGGCACCTCTGATACTAAAGAGTAAAGTTGACTTAAGATATGCAACTCCTACCTGGAGTTGTAGCTGGCGTCGAAGTATCTTAAATTGCGTTTTGGTGCCATCCACGCAGCGAGAGGTTGATGGGAGCGCATATACTCCCATCGACTTCCCTTACTCCTCATGAGGAGCAAGACTACCCGCATGGACGGGAGCGCCCTCTCAGTTAAAATTAGTGTGTCTTCACTAGACCCACTAATTCAGACCCCAGAAGATCAACTATGTCAGCGTCAGTCTTCTCCATAGCATAGGCAAGCCCTCAGTCTTCCCTCATTGGTCATGTTTTCTAGACCTTTAATCATTTTTGTTGCTCTCTGGACTTTCTCAAGTTTGTCCACATCTTTCCTGAAATGTGACTCCCAGAACTGGACCCAGTACTCCAGGTGAGACCTAATTAGGGATGTAACCCAGTAAGTGTAAGTTTAGGGTAGTCGAGTCAACTACTGTCATTCCACCCCCCTGCTGCAGCAGCGTGGAGGGGAAGGGGCAGGGGAGGCTGCTGCAAAGCAGCAGCCCCTGCCTGTGGCAGCCCAGGCTGGCCATGGGCAGCGGCTCTGCATTTAAAATGTTGTAGGAGCTGGACAGGCAGGCAGCCTCGTTCGCACCAGGTACAGGACCAAACCTTGCTGCAGCTCTCCAATTTAAAACGCAGTAGGAACCAGGCTGCCCAGCTCCTATTGGGTTTTAAATTGCAGAGCCACAGTGCGGTTTGGTTCCAGACCCGGTGCAAGGAGGGAATGAGTCAGACTGCCTTTCCCTGCTGACTAATCGAGTAGTGGATAAAAATTCTATCGACTATTCAGTTAGTAAATTAACCTCATTTTAGCATCCCTAGGCCTAATCAGTGCAGAGTAGAGCAGAATAGGGATATAAAATCCCATTTAATCAGTTAACCAGTTAAATGGGCGGGGGCAGGGGCTGCTTCAGCTGGGTTGGGGCGCTCCCCACATGTGGCAGGCCCCGCTGGACAGGAGCAGCATCCTGCCTATGGCAGGTAGGGCACTGCTCCAGCCTGTGCCAGTTAACTGTAACAGATGAGAATCATCCAGGGTGCTTAACGGTGATGCTTACCAGTTAACCATTCACGTGCCTAGAGCAGAAGAGTTACTTCTCGTATCTTGCTTATCCCAGAATTATATTGTTTCTTTCTTTTTCTTTTTCCAACAATATCACTCTATTGACTCATATTTAGCTTGTGATGCACTATGGTCCTTAGATCCCTTTCTGCAAGTACTCCTTCCTAGACAGTCATTTTCCTTTTTGGATGTGTGAAACTGATTGTGCCTTTCTAAGTGAAGTACTTTGCATTTGTCCTTATTGAATTTCATACTGTTTACCTGAAATCATTTCTCCAGGTTGTCCAAGCCATTTTGCATTACAGCCCTATCTTCCAAAGCACTTGCAACCCTTCCTAGCTTGATGTCATCCGCAAACTTTATAAGCATATTTTCTATGCCATTAAATGATTAACAAAGATAAGGAACAAAACTAGACACAAAACTGATCCCTGCAGAACTCCACTTGTTATGCCCTTCCAGCATGACTGTGAACCAGGCCCTCTCAGAGAATGACAGAAGCTCGGGCCACTTTGAATTTAGAGGCCTTAGCACAGCCCAAAGCCCCCAATGTATGTAACTTCTCATCCGCAGGGTCATACTAAAACCAAAAGAATATATGAAAATGAACACTTGAAACATCTGTTTATTAACAATTAAGTCATGATACCAATAGCATATATATTAAAAATGTAACTTTAATTGTGAGTTTCCACTGCAAACAAAACTCTTCATTTTAAGAATGCACACAACAAAGCCAGAAAAGCAAACTCATTTATAATTTAAGAAAAATCTAATATACGTGCAACATCACTGTTAATGTTAAGCATTGCGAGCCCATTCAAACGCTCTTGTCCCATTGTAAAATTATGATCGTTCTTTACTTGTTTTATCACGTTGAATGTGCATTCTCTTGAAACCACTGATGAAGGGAGACTGACAAAAATACATAATGCATTTGTGATTGATTACTGCGTACACATGTGGTCTCATCTCAAAAAGATATACTAGCATTAGAAAAAGGGCGACTAATATGATTAGGGGTTTGGAACGGGTCCCATATAAAGAGAGATTAAAGAGACTAGGACTTTTCAGCTTTAAAAAGAGGAGACTAAGTGGGGATATAATAGAGGTATATAAAATCATGAGTGATGTGGAGAAAGTGAATGAGGAAAACTTATTTAATTGTTCCCATATTATAAGAACTATGAGCCATCAAATTAAATTAATGGGCAGCAGGTTTAAAACAAATAAAAGGAAGTTCTTCACACAGCGCACAGTCAGCCTGTGGAACTCCTTGCCTGAGGAGGTTGTGAAGACTAGGACTATAACAGTGTTTAAAAAAGAGAATTAGATAAATTCATGGAGGTTAAGTCCATTAATGGCTATTAGCCAGGATGGGTAGGGAATGGTGTCCCTAGCTTCTGTTTGTCAGAGGGTGGAGATGGATGGCAGGAGAGAGATCACTTGATCGTTTCCTGTTCGGTTCACTGCCTCTAGGGCACCTGGCATTGGCCACTGTTGTCAGACAGGATACTGGGCTGGATGGACCTTTGGTCTGACCCAGTATGGCCGCCATTGTGTTCTTATGATATTAGGAAATACAGTCGACAGGCTGAGATAAAATATTTCCTGAAGCAATTCTTTTGGCTTGTAGCCAGATTTAAAGTTGGTGGAATATATACCTTTCAGGAACATGATCTCATCACAGAGATATCTTGAAATTTCATTGTATCTTTATGGAAACTGTTTAGGCGCTGAATATAGATCTTCATCGTTTAAAAGCTTCAGAGGGGTAGCCAAGTTAGTCTGTAACAGGAAAAACTTAAAAAAATAACAAATAGTCTAGGAGCACTTTAAAGACTAACAAAACATGTAGATGGTATCATGAGCTTTCATGGGCACAACCCACTTCTTCAGATGACCAGAGTGTGCTTAGAACTTCATTGCTTAGTTCTCTGAACTCCCATAGGAATTTAAAAAGGGTACATATTTGTCGCAGTGATTCAAATCAACATGTAAGACAAGATTTGATGGAGTCAATAGTAACAAAAAAAATTGACTTGATACTGCCTTTGTGCATCAGAATGAGATGTTAGGCTGCGATTGGTGGAAAACTCAGGTGAAATGTCAATACCCTATGCAACTGATTTGGACTCAGAAAGAATTGCATCCCTTTGATCACGAATCTTTTTGAATATCTTTAAGAGGTCGTTCAATGTTAAACCTCTCAACATCTAATGTAGCATTGCATGCTTCAATTACCAGCTTAGTTTATTGGTTCACTTTTAGCAGCTTCATCCATATGAACGACATTAAAATGCATTTACATTTGGATACTTCTGAATAGACTTAAGCTTAGTGTGAGCCTGTGCTGCGAGAGTAAGAGATTCAAGCTTGCTTAAAGCCTTTCTCACAGAGTCCAAATGCTGTGCAACTGATTTAATGCCATCAGTTCATGCTGACCATCTTGTTGTCGACATTCCATGAAGGAAAACAGGCAGATGGTGCTTCAGAATTTCCCACTTTCAAGGACTGTTATTGAGGAAGTTGTACAATTGCTGGATTGTTCCAAAGTGTGTGATTGCCTTCTTGCATGATTCAGCACAATCAACCCCAACAAGATTTAGTGTGTGGTTGCCACAACTGGAGAAAATACAGTTTGGAGTTTGCTCAAGAAGGACTGCTTGTACTCTGTTGTACTTCCTAGCCCTATAGGCTCCATCGTCATAGGCTTGGCCTATGCAGACTTGAAAATTTAATTTGGAGCCTTCCAGAATTTCTAATATACGAGCAGTGATTTCTTTTCCAGTTTTTTTGTGAAATTATCGAAGAAAATGAATCGTTCTTCAATTGTAACCTTTGACCTTCCTGCAATTTTAACATAGTGAACAACCAAGGTTGTCTGTTCTTTAGTCTGGAGTTGCATCAATAATAATTGAAAAGTACTTTGTGTGTCGTATCTCTTCAAGAATTACTGTTTGCACAAATGTCCCACACAGATCAATAAACTTGTTTTGTATTCTGGTAGACAAATAATGGACTTGCATGCGTTTTCTACTCTTGTGATTCATGAACACACTTAACATGGCCTGATAAAAGTGGGTCATTCTTGCTAAGAAGCTCAAGTATACCAAGAAAGTTTCCATTTGCAGGGTCACTGATATGTTGACTGGAACCAAACAAAGCCAATCCCCATTCAGAAAGAAAAAGAATGACATTCAATATTCACTCAAGGAGCTTTTTCCAGTTATCAGTTTCTGTGTTTATTTCCCTCAGGAGTAAGTTTTCAATTTAACTGTCAGATAGTGCTACTCTACTAGCTGATTTCCATGTAACATAGTTATCTTTATGTGATATTGAAGTTTCATGTGCAGGTATTGGGTCTTTCATCTTCCTCCAACTTCTACTGATACTCCATCCGGCTGGATCAGACAGTACTAATGCATTTGAAGTATTACTATTAAAAATGATAAACTAAAAAAACAACAAATAGTCTGGTAGCACTTTATAGACTAACAAAACATATAGCTGGTATCATGAGCTTTCGTGGGCACAGTCCACTTTTTCAAAACTCTGGACATTTGAAGAAGTGGGCTGTGCCCACAAAAGCTCATGATACCAGCTATATGTTTTGTTAGTCTATAAAGTGCTACCAGACCATTTGTTGTTTTTTTAGTTTATCCTGTACAGACTAACCTGGCTACCCTCTGAAGCTGTTAAAATGAAACAGGGTACACAGTACTGAACCTGCTTTTCCATGCTCCAGCAGAGCCAGTCTTTTGTGTAGATCTCTCCATTTAGAATAGTTTTTGTCAGCAGACGAGTGGGAAAAGCATGATTTTCAGCATCTTTTGATATATTACTTGGAATCTGAAAACAACTAACTTTGAGAAATGACTGCATTTGAGCAACATTGTTCTTATGAAGAAGTCCAATATCAATTTCTAATGCCGTTGTTGTTACCCTGTGTCCTGTGCTAGTCATAAGTTCTTGCTCTTGCTAGGCAGCATCTCCAAGGTCCTCATTTTCTGCCTGTACAGTGTCTAAATCAAGCATAGATTCTGCATCTATCGCTGCTGTTGGCATTTCTGTGTCTTGATTAATGATCTCATTTTGAGGCAGTGCCATTGAAATGTCATTTGTGGGTACACAGTTGTCATCATCAGAACTGGAAGTGTCACTGTCGGTATGGTCACGATTCTAATGGCTGAAGCGTCTTTTCTACAAGAAATTATGTTATTGGCTTTAAACTCTTAACTGCTGTTTCACTCTGTTGCTTTCACCGTCTCTTACTTGCACCACTTTCAAATCTTTGCTTATAGGGGTTCTTTTAAAACACAGTAACACACAATGCTTTTTATTCTGTCAAAGGAAATTATCAGGTTAGTTTGACCTGATTTGTTCTTGACAAATGCATGCTGACTGTAACTTACCACCTTATTATCTTCCACATATTTGCAGATGGATTCCTTAATTATTTGCTCTGTTATCTTTCCTGGCACAGAAGTTAAGCTGACTGGTTTGTAGTTTCCTGGGTTGTCCATTTCCCTTTTTATAGATGGGCACTACATTTGCCCTTTTCTAGTCTGGAATCTCTCCATGACTTTTCAGAGATGATGGCTAATGGCTCAGATACCTCCTCAATCAGCTTCTTGAGTATTCTAGGATACATTTCATCAGGCCTTGGTGACTTGAAGACATCTAACTTTTCTAAGTAATTTTTAACTTGTTCTTTTCTTATTTCAACTTCTGAACCTACTTCCATTTTCTCCAGCATTCACTATGCTAGGTGTGCAATCACCATCAACCTTCTTGGTCAAAACTGAAACAAAGTCATTAAGCACCTCTGCCATTTCTACATTTTCTATTATTGTTATTCCCTCTTCATTGAGCAGTGAGCCTACCCTGTCCTTGGTCTTCCTTTTGCTCCTAATACGTTTGTACAATGTTTTCTTGTTACCCTTTATGTCTCTAGCTAGATTGAGCTCATAGAACCATAGAGCTGAAAGAGACCTCAGGAGGTCATCAAGTCCAGCCCCCTGCTCTAGGCAGAACCAATCCGAACTAGATCAACCCAGTCAGGGCTTTGTCAAGCCGAGACTTAAACACCTCTAGGGATGGAGACTGCACTACTTCCCTAGGTAACCCATTCCAGTGTTTCACCACTCTCCTAGTGAAATAGTTTTTCCTAATATCCAACCTGGACCTCTCCCACCACAACTTAAGACCATTGCTCCTTGTTCTGCTATCCGTCACTACTGAGAACAGCCTTTCTCCATCCTCTTTGGAACCTTCCTTCAGGAAGTTGAAGGCTGCTATCAAATCCCCCCTCACTCTTCGCTTCTGCAGACTAAACAGACCCAACTCCCTCAGCTTCTCCTCATAGGTCGTATGCTCCAGCCCCCTAATCATTTTGGTTGCCCTCCGCTGGACCCTCTCCAATGCGTCCACATCCTTTTTGTAGTGGGGGGCCCAGAACTGGACGCAGTACTCCAGATGTGCCTCACCAGAACCAAATAAAGGGGAATAATGACATCTCTGGATCTGCTGGCAATGCTCCTCTTAATGCAACCTAATATGCCATTAACCTTCTTGGCTGCAAGGGCACACTGTTGACTCATATCCAGCTTCTCATCCACTGTAACCCCCAGGTCCTTTTCTGCAGAACTACTACTTAGCTGGTTGGTCCCCAGCCTGTAACAATGCTTGGGATTCTTCCGTCCCAAGTGCAGGACTCTGCACTTGTCCTTGTTGAACCTCATCAGATTTCTTGTGGCCCAATCCTCCAATTTGTCTAAGTCACTCTGGACTCTATCCCTGCCCTCCAGTGTATCTACCTCTCCCCCGAGCTTAGTGTCATCTGCAAACTTGCTGAGGGTGCAATCCATCCCCTCATCCAGGTCATTAATAAAGATATTGAACAAAACCGGTCCTAGAACCGAATGTTAGGGCACTCTGCTAGAAACCGACCGCCATCCTGACATCAAGCCGTTGATCACTACCCGCTGGGCCTGGCCTTCTAGCCAGCTTTCTATCCATCTTACCGTCCATTTACCCAATACACATTCCCTTAACTTGCTGGCAAGAATATTGTGGGAGACCGTATCAAAAGCCTTGCTAAAGTCAAGGTATATCACATCCACTGACTTTCCCATGTCCACAGAGCCACTTACCTCATCATAGATACTAATCAGATTGGTCAGGCACAACTTGCCCTTTGTGAATCCATGCTGACTAGTCCTAATCACTTTCCTCTCTTCCAAGTGCCTCAAAATGGATTCCTTAAGGATCCCTTCCATGATTTTTCCAGGAACCGAGGTAAGACTGACCAGGCTATAGTTCCCTGGATCGTCCTTCTTGCCTTTTTTGAAGATGAGCACTACATTTGCCTTTTTCCAATCATCCGGGATCTCTCCTGATCTTCACGACTTTTCAAAGATAATGGCCAAAGGCTCCTCAATGACATTTTCCAACTCCCTCAGTACCCTCGGATGCATTAAGCTCGCTTTGTGCCTTTGCCTTTCTAATGTTGCCCCTACATACTTGTGTTATTTGTTTGTATTCATCCTTTTTGATTTGACCTAATTTCCACTTCTTGTAGGACTCCTTTTTGATTTTTAGGTTATTCAAGTTCTCCTGGTTAAGCCAGTGCCGTCTTTTGCCATACTTCCTGTCTTTTCTATGCAGTGAAATAGTTTGCCCTGGCACACTTAATAATGTTTCTTTGAAAAACTGACAACTATCTTCAGTTGTTTCTCCTCTTAGTCTTCCTCAGCATGGGACTTTCCCTACCAACTCCATGAGTTTGCTATAAGTCTGCCTTCTTGAAATCCATTGTCTTTAGTTTACTGTTCTCACTCCTACCATTCCTTGAAATCATGGACTGTATCATTTCATGATCACTTTCACCCATGCTGCCTTCCACTTTCAAATTCTCAACCAGTTCCTCCCTATTTGTTAAAATCAAATCTACAACAGCTTCCCCAAATAGCTTTCTCCGCCTTCTGAAATAAAAAAATGGTCTCCAGTACATTCCAAGAAGTTGTTGGATAATCTGTGCCCTGCTGTGTCACTTTCCCACCAGATGTTTGGATAGTTGAAGTCCCCCATAATCATCAAGTGCTGTGCTTTGCATGATTTTGTTAGTTGTTTTTTAAAAAAAAGCCTCATCCACCTCTTCTGCCTGGTTAGAGGTGGTCTGTAGCAGACCCCCTATTAACACATCACCCTCTTTTTTTAATCTTTCTATCCTTACCCAGAGACTCTCAAGACTGTCTCCTATGTCCATCTCAATCTCAGTCCAAGTGTTCAGGCTGTACCCTTCTACACCAGTATTCCAGTCATGCATATTATCCCACCAAAAATGTCATCATTGTGTTTATTTACTAGCATTTCAAGTTCTTCCTACTTATTCCCCATAATTCCCACATTAGTATATAGACAATGAAGATACTGATTTGATTTTTGCTCCCCCTCCCCCCAGTTTTGTCTTGTCTCTCCTTGATCCCTGCTATTACAACCCATGCTCCCCCCTCCCAATTTCTGACCCATCTCCCAGGTCTCCATGTGTATGACTTACCTGTGGGCTTTGGTCATCTGCACACATCAAACCTAGTTTAAAGCCCTCCTCACTAGATTAGCCAGTCCAAATACTCTTTTCCAGCACTTCAGTCTCCCTGGACACACAGTAGCAGATTTAAAGGTAGCCATCCTGCAACAAAAAAGCTTCAAGAACAGACTTCAAAGAGAAACTGCTGAGCTACAGTTCATCTGCAAATTTGACACCATCAGTTTAGGATTAAACAAAGACTGTGAATGGCTAGCCAACTACAAAAGCAGTTTCTCCTCTCTTGGTGTTCACACCTCCACATCAGCTGCTAGAAGAGGGCCTCATCCTCCCTGACTGAATTGACCTCATTATCTCTAGCCTTATTCTTGATTGGTACTAATTTCTTATGGCTGTATATTTATAACTGCCTCTGGAATTTCCACTACATGCATCTGATGAAGTGGGTCTTTGCCCACGAAAGCTTATGCTCCAATACATCTGTTAGTCTATAAGGTGCCACAGATTAGATCTGTTAGTCTATAAGGTGCCTTGTCACTTTTGCAGATCCAGACTAACACGGCTACCCCTCTGATACTTGACAGCTTTTTCCATGTTAACTCATTGTGACTTAGTATCAGCTGCTTAAAATGAGCTTAAAAGTGTTTTTTCCAATATCCAATTAAATTGCAAGAGGTAGTGCTGCTGTTCTTCAAGTGCTTGCTCATGTCAATACCAAATAGGTGTGTGTGTGCCATCTGCATAGTTGTCAGAAGATTTTTTTTCCCTTCGCAGTACCCATTGGGTTGGTTGTGGAGCCTCCTGAAGTTACACTTTCATGGCGGTGCAGGTAGGTTCCTGCCAACCTGCTGCCTCCACAGTTCTTTCTTGACACCAGTGACCGTTATTGGAGCAGTTCTTCTCTTGCTATGGCAAGCAAACCCCTACTGGACTTTTCTTGTAGTACCTGTAAATTGTTGAAAACTTAATATTAGTTCTAGTAGTTCATAGTTAGTTTAGATAAGTGATAAGTTCCCTCCCCCCCTCCCCCCCATATTTCCTTTCATGGGGTTTGGGGCATACCTTCATCTCAGGGATTCATACTATGTTGGTCCTGTTTGAAACTTATGCTCAAGGGAGACCCACACGACTTCCACTTAGTGTTTTGGGGAAGCCCATCAGACTGAGAATTTAGGCTGAAATTTGCTCCTCGTGGAGTCTGCCTTTTGTCCCCAGCTGGCACAAGAGGTGTCCGACCCTAAACCCAGCATTTTGGTGTGGAGTACCCCAGCCTCAATAAGAAAAACTGCGGCACCAAGAAAGGATTCAGGCTCCAGTGACTCTTGGCACCTCTATTTCCCAGCTCCAAAGACCTCCTCTGGTGTGATTGCCCAGCACAGCTCCCATTCACTGGTCCCACACAACGGTTGTCATCTTTGTCATGTTAGCAAAAATTATTTTCAAAACCATAAAGGTTACGATGAAATTAAAACTGAGGAAGGAAAAATAGACGTGGTTAAAATGTTGTTATATTAGTGGTTTGCTAGTGTCAAGCATGCACTTCCAATTCAAATGTTAACTTGTACATTTTGGCTGGCTAGTTGTACAGTCTTGTAGAGTAGCAGCCATATATATCTTCAGAACTGCAAAATGATAGTGGAGGAGAAAGAAATCAGATTCAGAGATGAAAGCCTCAATCTTTATATTTGCAGCATTCAGGCATTGACTGAAAAGTGACTGTAAGTCACAACTAACCCACCCACCCATAGCTTGTGTTAGCAGTTGAGATCTCATCAGTGAATAATGATGGTGTCCATAATTTAGCATTTCTTTAAATAGTTCTGTAATTTATCTGGAACAGCATAGGGAAAGACTGCAAAGCACCATTTCTGCCTTCACCTCTGTTTCCCAGGAAACCTGCTTTAACAGCTTCTTTGTTCTTTAGAACAAAGCTCTTGTCATTATTTAGGTGGGTTTAAAGGAATTTGTCAGCTGATTTAGCACTGGAAGAAGCACACAAGCACTCCTAAATATTGGGGATACACTAGGAATGATGATTAAAGATTTTTAAAATTTTAGTTTATTAGTATATAACGCATTTTTAAACATTGTTTTTAGTTTAAGGGAATTATTAGTCTTAGTATTAAATTCACCTGTCTTTATTTTTTTATAATATCATGAGCATGTTTTCCATATTTTAAATAATTCTCCTCTGTACAGTTGCCGAGAAATGAAAACAATGAATAAATTCATATCCGTTGATCTTTACAATGTAGCTAAAATTGAAGGTCCAAATTTGGCTTAATCTTGTTTGAGCCAAGGGGTTATAAAACACCAGTTTTCTGAGCTTCTGATAAATTTCTGGGCAGAATTCCTGATTATGAAACCCTATTACCTAAGAGAAAACTTTGCTCCCTTTGCCATACTACTGACCTTGTATTCATTTATTTAGATTTAATTGCAGGAATGTACCTGTCCAAAGCTCTTAGACTCTTCCAAATTTACAGTTACACAATCCTGGCAGGACTATCTACCTGGCAATGTAACAGAGACTGAACTTAACAAAAATTAAATAAGCTTAACCAGTGCTCAAGTCAAAGCAGAAAATATACCCCAGTCCTTTCATAAGGCTACTGAAAATAGCCATTGCTGTGTGCCTGATAGGTCAATACATTTGGACCATTTTAGAATAAGACTGGCAAAATAAGGAGCTCATGTAAAGCTCATTGAGTCAACAGTTCCAGCTCTTCTATAACAGCGGGTGTACATTGTAAAAATCTCCAATGAACAAACACACACATACACAAGAGACTCTGATATGCAGAATCTAGTCCTTTTAGACACATAAGTACTGTCCTATTGGACCATAACAGAATCTGTCTAATCCAGTGTACTATATCTGACACTGGCAATACCAAATGCTTTAGAGGAAGATGCAAGAAAATCCTAAGTGTTAATTAGGGATGTAAAATCCCATTTAATTGGCTAAGCAATTAAAATTATGTTTAACCGGTTAACCAATTAAATGGGGCAAGCAGGGGGGATTGCCCCCTACAACATGGATGGGGACTGCCCTGGCCAATCTGGAGAGCCGCTGCCCATGGTGCGCATTGACCAGGCCTGCCAGGCAGTGGGCTACTCCAGCCCTCGCTGATTAACCATAACTGGTAAGCCTCACCCAGTTAACCAGTTAAACATTCACATCTCTAGTGGTAATTATGGAATATCCTGCCCGTAAGTGAAAAGGGGTACCTAGATTCTGGATACATGCCAGAGGAATCAAAACCAACCAATCAATTAGCTAAACTTCATTTCAAAGTCTCTGCTGACGTAATCAATGATTCCAGTACACTAGGAAGTAAAGCAAAAAAGCCATGTTAACATGACAAGTGTCAATATCAGAGGGGAAAATTAATATTTTGTCAAATTACAAAGGGATAAATTGGGAGGGAAGGTTTTTTAGAATTTTTTTTTCAGGTACCCACTTGACACTAATGGTAGCAGGTAATAAACTTGGCAGTGTGATTGTAATACTGTGTCTTTATCAGTCTTATGTTTTCTGGTACAAAATACTGATTTCAAACAAATGTAGGAAATTCAGTAACAAAATATAATGTACAATTTATCAGAGGAAAGTTAGAGATCCCTCATGAAGGCAGCAAAAATAAGTAGCTATCAGATGCTGAATAAAAGTGTTGTTTAATGGAAGATGGCTATTATATTGCAAGTAATCTGAATAGCATCATAGTAAGTGCCGCCAAAACACAACACATTTCAATGATCTGAAGATAGTTTCACTAGACTAAACAAGAAGTAAAAAGAAAACCCATTCTGGAGCAGACTGTTCAAACAAACTGTTTTAAGATAAAGACTTACTTAGACAGGCAGTTTTGGAAAACTGAGCCCTTCCAATAATGGATATAACACATCATTATGCCATGTCTTTAGGGAATCCGATTTGCACACATGACTGATAATACTCTGGTTAGGTTACCAATAGAGAAAATAAGACATCTGACAAGATTGATAAAGTGAAGCCACATAGGTAATGGTTGTAACGTTAAAGTGCTATTTTTAAAAATGTCCAACTCCATATGCTCTTTATCCAAATTAGCAACTAATTCTGATTTAGAGGCCATATAGGTGGACATAAGTTGCATATGTATAAGCCAAAACACAATATCATTATTTATAAAAGATACTATCCAAAGGATAACTTGCATTTAAAAATGACCCCTCCTACCAAAAACAAACCTATTTTGAATGAGGGGGAATTGTATTTTTTGGTTGGTAAATGTGGATGGTGTCTCATCCAAACAACTGCTCTGTCTTGAGTTGATGAAGCACGTTCCCTTGGAAATAGCCCCTTTCCGATAGTATTGAGCATTTACATATAACCACGACTGTACAGACAAATGTCCCCACAGTTTGTGATGGCCATTTGACAGTGCAGCATTATATTGCACCATAGTAGCAAGCATTTTGTTTATTACATTTTTAACAGAAGAACATAATCTTAATACAGAGGCAGTATGTCTCAAGCCTGGGTCACCTCTTTGGATGAGAAAAAAGCTTATTCTCCAGGTCCAGGTAGGGGGCGAGGGCAAGGTTGGTAGGTGGTTCAATATTCTTATTTCTTTTTGAGCCTCAGTAAATTTCAGCAGGACACAACAGGAACATAAGAATTGCCATATAGGATGTAGTCTTTCGAGTTCAGTATTTTGTCTCAGGAAGAAGCCAATATTAAATGCTTCTCAAGAAGTTATACATTGTAATAGACAATTTTTCAGTAACCATAAGCAGATAAATAATTATAAAATGCCTTCTGAGAATGTTTCTTCCTAATTCTAAAAAGCTAATGGTTGGTTTATATGCTGAGTCAAGAAGGCTTCTGCCCTTTTATACAGTTAGCATTAAGGTTAGATGGTACTATGTTTATAATGGAGTATTTTCAGTGGCATTGTGTGTGGGTTTCTACATGTGAAAAGTTCAGAAATATGTTGCTTTGTTTTATCTCTTGAGCATGTCTGGCCACACATAGTTTTGCATTACCTGTCTTGTGAATAGGTAAGAGGTAGAAACAAACACATTAGAATGGATTTACCTGTTTGGTATGTTGAACCATAAAGAAATTGAACTAAAAATACATGCTTAATAGATGTAATTATATGTGAACAACAGACTCTTTAATAATTGCTGTCCTTCTTGTTAAACAGCCCAGTTGTGTCAGTGAGTTGGGTCCACCAGGTCGCAGCTCTTTGGATAGTGTGGAGATGGCATATGCCCGACAAGTGAGTATGCTGAAAGTAGTTAAGTTCATTGCTGATGTGTCTTAGCCACAGTGAACATGGGAGGACAAAATGGGAAGCCTCCCGAGTGAAAGGTACACCAGGACAGACATGAGAGCACCTGGCAGGGATTAAAATGCTGTCACAAAAAGCATTTAGCCTGACTTTTTTTCATTTAATGTGCTTCTCTATCTACTGCACTGTTTGCATCTAAAGGTGATGCTGATACCAGATCTTTCATGGTTATATAGTAAATGGAAATTATTTTATCCTTTTTATATGAGACTTTCCAAACTAATCTTAAAATGTAAAAGTATTACAAAAAATACTCTGAATTAGAAACATTTGAGAAGATATTAAATCTGTTCATAACCATAACCAGTTAATTCCATTTTTTATTCAAAGACAAGGGTTTTGATTTCCAGCAATGTTGGAAGCAAAATGAAAGACAGGGACTTGATTTTCAGAATTGCACATACAAAACTGTATGCCTAGTTCCTTGTACTGAATTACCAGGATTACATGCATAAATTAGGTATTTGTGCAGACAGATGGCTAGTTAAACATCTGTTTTGCCATTTGTATATGCAGTCATGGTAACTATGTACAGAATTAGTTACACACTGATAAATGTGGGTTTTTTTTAAATTGGGGCCAACATACTCACCTCTGTTCACTTACCATTAGTTCTGATTCTGTTCTACTTGTTAATCCATTAATTAGTTGGCTCTTATCTGCACTGTGGAACTACTGTACTAAAACCCCCATAGAATAAGGTTCAAAGCACATTTTAGATTACAGGAAGATCTTCCCTTATTTTTCTGGAATAGACTTAATTTAATAGCATATGAATATAGGAATACTTCCAAATTCAGTAAATAAGAAATTATCAGATTCCCCTACTGCAAAAACTGAGGATCTGAATTTCAAAGGTACTAATACCTTCAGCTGCGATGAATTCTAATGGAAGGTTAGAGTGCTCAGGACCTCTGAAAATCAGATGATTGTTACATATTGTATCAATATGGTGTCTAAACAAGAAGTCCTGTTGTGCCTTAGGGCATGTCTACACTAGGAAATTATTTCAAAATAGCTTATTTTGAAATAACTCCTGAAATAACTCTTTTGAAATAGTGTGTCCACATCACAAGGAAGCCTCAAAATTAGTCCAAGGCAGAATCCCTTAATGTGGACATGTTACCTCGACTTAGAGCCCCCAGAAGCACTGGGGAGTAATTACTTTGAATGACTCTGGGGAATAGTTATTTTGAAATAGCAGCAGTGGAGCATCCACACTACCGCTATTTTGAAATAAGTATTTCAAAATTAGTGTTATTCCTTGTGGAAAGCAGGAGTTATTATTTCAAAATAACCAGCCCATTATTTCGAAATAATGGGATTGGTAGTATGGACGCTCCACTTGTTGTTTCAAAATAGGTGTAGACCAGGGCTTAGAGACTAACAGATTTAATAGGGCATAAGCTTTCGTGAGTAAAAGCCACTTCATCAGATGAATTGGAGAGGAAGATGTCTGTATCTGTGTGAGTTTCTTCATGAAGTTGCTGGATTTTTCTCTTAATACGGCTAAATGCAATGCCTTGCATGGTGAAAAGTCCAATTCATCTGATGGAGTGGATTTTACCCACAAAAGCTTGTGCGCTATTAAATCTGTTAGTCTCCTAAGATGCCACAAGACTCCCTATTGTTTTTGCAGATACACACTAACACAGCTACACCTCTGAAACTTTTCAGTATGATGTCAGTAGTTACTTAATAAAACTACACCGATGCTCTTCTTTTTAGTACAGATTATAAAATAATTGCTCCATGCAGCAGCCCAGAGCCATTCACAGAAACACAGTGCAGTCTAGTTTAAATGACTGTCTGGTAATGGAATAGTCAGAGGCCACGTCCACTGCTGTAGTGGTAGACAGAGGAATGCATTGCTACCATAAGGGGCAGTTTGGACACTGAACGTATTTTCTTGCATGTATGCAGGAAATGCTGAAGAGACAGTCTCCAACAGCCCCTTCCAGGCGAATGACTTCAAAATTTTCCCAGGGAGGCCTAATTATTCTTTTATGTGGAAAGAAAGGTTTCTGGGCTGGGTTTGAAGGAAAATATAGTAAAGAAGTAGCTAAAATAACATCAAAGATTTTAAAACGGTATTAGGCTCTTAAGTCTTTATTCAAGCACCTAAAATCTGAAATCACCTTTGAAAATGGATGTGCTCAAATGAGAGTTTAGAAGCAATTTTTTTGGAAATCTTCATCTAACTTCTATTACGCAAATAATTGAACTGTAATGGAAATTTGTTCTGTTCAATGTATATATTTCTCAGGATGTAAACATTCCAAGAAGAGAGGGCAATGTAAGAGCAGCTTGGTCAATGTTCAGTGGAATTCACTCTGCAAGGCAGATAATCTTTTGCAGGAATAGAGGAATGTTAAGGCTCTAGGATGGTTATGAAAGGAATACTTTTTTTATTGCAACAGTGCTTTATTTAATAAGTTTCTGATGTACAGGTTGCTCTTCGTCAGGGCTATCACACTGCTATCACTAATGGACTTAATATTATGGTTGCAGAATTCTGTTCCTGTCTCTTCCAAAGTCAAAGTGTGCAAAGTGGAGTGTTATTCTGGCAGTTATATATCTGCCAGCACTTTTCCCTCCTACACTGTAATTACTCTGACATAGCAACCACCGCAAAGCTGTGCTATGCAGAACCACTGAATAACGGTATCATTCCTGACATTCAGGCAGCTCTGTATTTTTGTGGAGGTGCATTTCATGTTGCTGTCCATCTCCCTCATCCCAACACACACACCTTGTGTCCAGAGTAGAAGGCAGTTAATGTGGAAAGAAAACTGGCTGGAGACGCTGAAGACTATCCAATTTTGAAGCCTGTTTCAAATTCTGCTACTGTAGCAGGGTGGAGGAATGAACAATATGCATTGTGAAAACTGCTTACTTTTGAAATGTTTCAGATTTATATTTACAATGAGAAGATAGTGAACGGACATCTGCAGCCTAACCTAGTAGACCTTTGTGTTGCTGTTGCTGAACTGGATGATAAGGTAATGCCAGCAAGTTAACATAGTGAGATGTACGTACTTAAACTGCTTTCAGCTGTGATTAGTAGCCTGCTGACATTTACAAAAATGTACTGATATCACAAGAAAAAATTACATTGCTTTACAGAAAATACTGAGCCAGGAATGCAATCTTCTTCAGTACAACCAGGGGCCACGTAGTAAATGCTGGGAGTAAAATTCTGTTTACAGTGAGGTGGGAAAAAATGCCCTGTTGTTTCATTGCCTTGTGATCCGTAGAACAAGTCCTATGGGTCCTGTTGAGTCTTGCTTTAAAAACAGCACCTCCTGATATCCCTGTGTGCCTTTTTTTATATGTGTTTTCAAAGTGTTTGTCAATGAAAGGGCTAATGTTCAGATCAGGATTATGGAAAATGTAGGTTGGTCATCAATAATAATACTGGCTCATGTTTAAACCCAAGCACCAACTAAATAGCCTTGCAGTGGCTTTAAATCAACATTAAATCCACTTTTCCTGTTTCTCTACCTCAGCTGGATTGCTATAGCAGATTTGCTGAAGTATATTGTGCTGTGAACTTTAATTCATCAAATCTCAGCTTTGTTCCAGATTGTGCCACCTGTCTGGGAAACCTTTTAACCTTTTTGCTGGCCTATGTCAATCTCTAATGGTGCTATTGCAAAATAACATTGCTTTCTGGACTCGCTGCTGTTTTTTCCTGAAAACTGTTATGTAGTATTTCATATTACAGTAACACTTCATGGTTACCATAAGTATCAGGGATACATTGTGCTAGGCATGCTCCAGATCAGGGGTGGGCAATAATTATTGATGGGGGGGGGGCATTCCAAGAATTTGGTAAGTAGTCAAGGGTTGCACTCTTCCATGATATTAATGGAGGAGGTGCAGGATCTGGGAAGGAGATTGGGTGCAGAAGGGAGCTTGGGGTAGGGGATTGGGATGCAGGAAGAGGTGTAGGGTCTGGGAGAGAATTCGGGTGGAGGAAGTTGTGACCTAGAACAGAGGATTGGGGTGGAGGAGGGAGTGCAGGGTCCAGAAGGATTTTGGGTATGGGTGCAGGGGAGGATTCTGAGCTGGAGGAGGGGTATAGGAAGCAGTGAAAGGTCTGGGAAGGGGTTGTGACCTGGGACTGGGGTGGAGGATTTTGTAAGAAGAGAGAGTGAATACAAATGTGACTCAAACTATGGGGAGGACAGGAAGTTCTAGATCAGTACAAGTGATAGTGACCACTTCCCCACTTTCCTCCCAATCAAATGCACAGACCGTGGAGATCCATGGGAAGAGGACAGGGAAATTAGTAATACTGGAAAGGAGACACAATGCAGCGGTTGGCAAACCAGGTGTCCAAAATGTCTTGGCCATCTAACAAACCGAAATGACTTTGAATGTACACCTGTAATTCAGTTCTCTCAGACTCTGAGGGCTCTGAGCAATTCTGTTCATTTCAAAAGAGGCAACTCAATGAGTTTCAGTGCTTTTGACACATGGAGGCATTGTCGGAGAAATCCCAAAGTCAATGGCAAAACCTGCATTTATTTAAATATGGGTCAGGATTTCACCTTATGTGTCTTGCTATTGTAGTAGAGGAGGATTGGTCCAGTGAGGGATTGGTAACTTAATCCACATGAACATATAGTCCTGAGTCATAGGGTCTCAATATTTTTCATAATGTGGACTATATCTGAACAGGGAGAGTCTTGAGGACGTGTCCCTCCTGTTCGTGATTTCATAACTTCCCAGGGTAACTACAGCAATTATTTATCTGAAAACTATGGCTAGGAAAGTGTTTGTTTAGATTGATACAATGACTGGAAACAAGGAAGCAGACCCAGCACCAAATCCCCAATTAGCTCTCTTAACGCCCCCTAAGGCTATGTCTACACAGCAGTGTTATTTCAGCATAACTGATGTTAATCCAAAATAACTGCTTGTAGTATAGACGCAGATGGTGTTATTTCAACATAATGTCGAAATAATGTCGAGCTGGAGGACTTCTTACTCCGACGTTTGTAACCCTCATTTCACAAGGAATAAGGGAAGTCAAAGGAAGAGTGCTCTTTCTCGGAGTTCCTGCTGTGCAGACAGCTCCAAAAGCCGAATTAAGCTATATCAACTTAGCAACTCAATTGACATAGCTGAAGTTGCATAGCTTATTTCGGCTTTAGCCCTGCTGTGTAGACATGCCTTCAGTCTCAGAGGGGTAGCCATGTAACTTAAAAAAAAAAAAAAAATTTAAAAAACAATGAGTGGTCCTGTAGCACCTTAGAGACTAACAACATTTTTTGTTAGTCTCTAAGGGTACGTCTACACTGCACGTTTATTTCAAAATAAGCTATTCTGGAATAGTTATTCTGAAATAGCTTATTTCGAAATAGCACTTTTACGCTACAGGGAAGCCTCAAAATTAGTCCAAGGAAGGCTTCCCTAATGTAGATGTGCTATCTCTGTTTACAACTCTGGGAGGCACTGGGGAGGAATAACTCAGAATGGCCTTGGTGAGGGGCTATTTCGAAATAGCAGCAGTGGAGTGTTTATACACGCCTTATTTCAAAATAACTATTTCGGAATAGGCATTATTCCTCATAAAATGAGGTTTACAGATTTCAGAATAAGCCGTCCGTTATTTCAAAATAACAAAATGGCTGTGTAGATACTCACATTATTTTGCAATAACGCTAGTTATCTCGAAATAATGGTGCAGTGTAGATGCACCCTAAGGTGCTACAGGACCACCTGTTGTTTTTAAAGCTTTTTTTGAAGGCCACTAGACCATCAGGCAAAATCTATGCAGAGAAGTCTGGGAACATGATTATCAGCCTAACTCTGGCATGTGCACTGTCATCTAGACTCATTCAGTCAGGCAGACAGACTTACCATGATGTGTGCTTCTAGTGTTTTCGTTATAAGTCTTGACTAGCTGTAACTTATCCTTTTTTTGTAAAACTATCATACTGCTCAGACTAGGTACATCTCTAATGGCTGTAATAACCACTGTTATATGAACTGGTTCATTTATAGAATATCTCTGATATGTGGGCCATGGTTAAAATAATGACAGATGTATTGCTGGTTCCTGCAAGCGATGCGTTGAAAGTCCGGACCAGCATGGAGGTGCGCATGGAATTTGTAAGGCAGGCTCTGCGTTACCTAGAACAAAGGTAAGACAAACATGGGGGAGAAAAGCATCCATGAGAATTCATAAGTAATTACATACAGCAACAACTTTCCTGTGACTCCACTGGTATTTTCAAACTAGATACATGTGCATACTGAAGGTTAGTGATTAAGACAGAAGAACCTAATTCTGTCTTCAGAAATGCCTGTTCCCAATTGTGCAGCCGCTCTGTTGGGCTAAGAGCAGCCACTGGGGTGGAAGACTATTTCAATTTTGAAAAAATCGTTGAGTCCATTGGGAGTCTGTTCTGAAAATATTCTTTTATTCCTTCCCTGACCCTCTTTATCTTCTTGCCACAGTGGGGAACAGGTGCTGCACATAATGCAACTAATTAAAATAGGTACCGGTAAATTATCCCTGTCTAAAAAACCAAAGTCTCCCTCTTCCTCATTCCTTTTGGTTTGTTAATGACATAGAGAAACTAGAGCTGAGGGAAGTGGGGGAGCATGCTTTGCTGAAAATGTGTATAAATGTAGTTCTCCTTCCCTTTCATGCATTGATACTGAAAATTCTTCTTTACAAAAGAAGTCAGGAAACTGCAGTTCAGTTGAAGCATATGAAAATGAAGGGAGAGGGAATTATTTTTATAACTCCATGCCTGTGAGACTATAAAGGGAGCTAAGCATGGCCTGTTTTCTCTTGTGTGTGTTTGCAGTAGAAATCCTGCAAAATGTAAGTTTATGTGCTAAGCAAGACTCATGAACAAACCCGCTTGTGCCTAATGATTAGGAAACTGATTGTTTTCCCATATGCTTCTCCAAGTTACTATATGAAAACACAGGTAAATCAATAGCCCATGTTTTGTTGGTTTGCTTTTAAGGAAGAGGGCCAAAAAGTGTCTGATAGAATTTAGGCCAGGCAGGCCAGACACAGATCATTAGTCCCAGCAAATCTCAGCAAGATCTGGAGCATAAACTGTCAGAGCTTGAACAAGGTGCGTGCACAGTTGCGTGCATAAAACAACTGCAGCAGCAGGTAGAGCAGGGGAGGGCAAAAGGGCCTCCGCAGACTGGATACGGCCTGCCAAGTGGGTTGATCCAGCCCAAAGAGGCCCTGCCACTCTCCCGCCTCCAGGCCAGTCAGGGCCTGGGAGCGTGGGGAGCACACAAAGTTTCCTCTGCCCTGCCCTGCAAGGAGCATGTGGCACTTAGAAGTGCCACGCTCTCCTGGAAGAGCGGGAGGAGACTTCGCGTGCTCCCCCACCCCCAAGCCATGATTAGCCTGGGGGCAGAAGGAGGAGTGCACAAAGTCTTCTCCCACCCCAGGGGCCTGGGCACCTAGGAGGAACCTCGGGGGGGGGGGAGGCAAAGGCACTCCGTCACCCCCAGACCAATCATGGTCTGTGGGTGGGGAAGCAGGGAAATATGCTGGCCCCGTCCCTTCCACTTGAGGCCCCATCCCTTGCAGCGCAGCCCGGGGCCACTTCAAAAATTTCTGAAGTGGCCCCCAGCAAAAAATTATTGCCCACCCCTGAGGTAGTGTGTCCACAGAGTTAGGATTCATTGCAAGAGTCTGCTGTGTTTAGAGCATTACAGAATCTGAACTGTTCATTGCGTGCATAGTCATAGAGCCACCCGAGAGTGTCCTTGCTGCCAGCAACTACCATCATCAGCTACCTGGAAAGTATGATAGTGGAGAGCAAACAATAGATAGAACCTTACATCAGTTTTGTGGTGGGGGAGCTAAGGCACTGGGCCCTGAAACAGTATGCTGAGATAAGATGTTTTCCCTTCCCATCATCATGTCCTCCTGACTATGAAGAATTGAAACCTCATCGGCACACTGTCGCTTATTATCACTCATGGGCTTCATGACAGCAAACCCATCTGTTTCCAGATGAATTGACTGATACAAAGACTCCTCTGCACAACTGGTCAATTTGGGTCTTCACTCAATTCACTGAGTGTCCAATGTGGTAAATGATCACAGCCACATTAATTGCAAGCACAAAGCAGACATGCAGTTGCATATACATTTTTTCTTGGACAGTTTTTGAAATGAGACCCTTCAGTCTTTTTATTTTTCAAACCCAATAACATCCTTTGCAGCATTCATTTTTATTGCCGTAAATTGGCCTACTGGCAAAGCAGACCCTAATGAAAGTGAACTTTCTCTGCTTCAGTTGTCATACCCCCTCACACGTCAGGTGTGCCTTTGGTAAATTTAAGTCACTAACAGCTGGCCTTGTGTCTGGTTACTTACAGTAGACATCTCTAGTCTTAAACCCTGGGGAGCACATACTTAAGTATAACTCTAGACATCCTACCAGGTGATATTATGAAACTTTAGTAGATGTAGCATAGTTTTTCACACATGTATTTTACTCTCATGTATTAGTCTTCTAACTTGGTTTTCTGTAGCTCACACACTAAGTAAAAGGCTGTTGAATTTCATTAGTTCATTATTGGCTGAAGGAAAAAAGTGGGAGTCATCTGTCCCCGCCATCCATATAAAGTTGCTACAGTTTTTTAACTCCTTTTCCAGCCCGTTCCCTGTAGTTTCAGTACATGGATAATTTATTAGCTCACCTTGGTGAATTACTTTCACTGCTTCATGAAGAAGGGTGTTCTCAGATCCACTTTCTGCATGTAGAGATTTTGCATCTAAATTCCCTTTTCTCTTGTGGTTCCCTTATGGTAAGTCGATGTCTCTGAAGTTTATTGTTAAGGCTTTACTTAATTCATGGTATTGTGGAATTTGGAGCTCCCGCAATTTCTACAAGGCTTCCCTTGCAGTTTTGATTTTTAATTAGCTTGCTTTGTATATGCCACAATTTTACATACATTTTGTGGTTTGTAACACACACTTTCCCTCCCATAAGTTTAGTACACATTGGACCTCCCTGTGCACCCTCGGGACCTGACCGGTCCCAGACAAGGGAGTTTGCTGGAGGGGAGATCTGGGGGGAAGGAGTGGCACCAGCCTCTCTGCTGGGTTCCTCTCCCCAGCCACCCGGGCTCCTTTTCCCAGCCTTCTGCCTCCACAAACTTCAGCAGTCCCACCGGAGCTCCTGGTGGCCTTGCTGGCCTCGCAGCAGCCCCGCTACCCCACCAGAGCTCCAGGCGGCTCTGCTGGCTGCGGGCTCCACTGCCCCATAAACTCCCCCTCTGCCTTCCCTGCCCTGCCGTCTGTTGGCTCTGGTGCCCCACTGACTCTGCTGCCCTGCTGGCTCCACTCCAAGCTGCCAGCAACTTCTGCCCGTGGGGCGTTCTTGTCTTGCAGCATCTGTGGGCCTACCTGACCACGGATGTTTCTGAACCATAGAGTCCCAGTCAACCTGTAGTATTTATCTAAGCTGATTAGCTATTATGATATAGTTACAGGAAAATGTCTGGTTATCAAAAAAATTATCAGATGTAACATAATGCATGAATGTTTTTATTGTTCCAGCAAATATTTTTTCAACAAATAGGTTTTCACTGGCTTTTTCAAATTACTGTAGTTAATGTAGGTTCATTATTACCTTTCCATAATTGTACATGTCTTGTCCACAACTCAGCCACAATTATTTGACAATCATCCTGCAATTCATAGGGCCTTATTTATCATTTCTCCATTACAGAGATAGTGAGTACAGGCATATGGGATCTTAAATGTTATTTTATGCTAGTTAACATAATGAGAAGAAAATACTTTTTGCTAGCATGAGAAGTGAACTGTGAAATTCAAAATGTACAATTTCTCAAATGATTTCCACCTAGAAAGGAACTTAACTCAATGGATCATGTTGTCCCTATGATAGTGTATGCACATCCGAGTAATACACTCAAAGATAGATGGTTCTGTTAAACAGGAAGTCAGAGATAGGGTTGCCAAGTGTCTGGTATTGACCCGGACAGTCCGGTATTTTCGCCTCCTGTCCGGTAAAAAAAATACAGAAAATACCGGACACCTAAGATGTCCGGTGTTTTCTAGGTTTTTTTTCCCTGCCAGGAGGTGAAAATACCAGACACCTGGCAACCTACAACACACTCAGCAACTGGGCCCGGCCCCCCTGCTTATCTGGTTCCGCAGGGAAGCTCCCTTCTGGCTCGACCGAGAAAACAAGATGGCCGTCGGCAAAAAGCCTAAAGACCTGACCAAGGGGAAGCAATGCCTTCCCTGGGTCTTAGTACTCAACCTCATCTCTTCCTATCCCTAGTCTGACTTTGCACGCACTTAAAGGGGCCATGCTGTTTTAATGCTGTTTTGTTTTATTTATTTATTTATTTATTTTTGCTTAACTCTTGGGGTCCCTTTTTTTTTCTCAACAACTTTGGTCTCCCCCCTTTATTTCCCCCTCAACAGAATTTTTTCCCCAGTGGTTTTTTTTTTTTTTTTTTTGGGAGGGGGGAGTGTTTGGTATTTTTGGTTAAACCATCTGGCAACCCTAGTCAGAGACTTTTTGCAGAGGTTGTTGTTTTACTTTATTAAATTGCTTTCTTACAGTTATAAGGATTATACTTTGGTGACGGTTTTTGGAAACTTACACCAGGCTCAATTGGGTGGCGTACCTGGGACTTACCAACTAGTCCGCAGCTTCCTTAATATCAAGCTCCCAGCACCTGTCCCCGGTCTCCAGGTATGTGCACTACCGTTACTAATACAGCTAAAATGCTGTACACCTCTTCACACTAGTGTAGGCATGATGCCAATGCAACCCCCTGATGATTTTATTTTATGTAGATTGCATTATGATGTGCTCTTTTTTTTCCTTTGCTGAATAACAGTAACAGTTCATTGGTATAATAGAGTATAGGAGATAGAAATCACCTGACTTGTTTTAGAAACAGTTACCAAATGGCGATTTTTCTATATTTAAGCCTTAGAATTATGACTGTTCGAATTTTGTCTTAAAAGAGCATTCAAATTTATTAAACTGTTTTTAAGACAGAAAAATCATACAGCTGTCATTTTAAAGGGCTAAATTTAAACACAGAAAAAGCAGTCGTTTTTTTGCTGCTTCAGATTGCAGGTGCAAGTAATTGTGGGCATGACTTTGCACTCATAGTGCTGTGGTCGCACAGTTGCTGCTACTGTAATGTCTAACCACTGAAACTGAAACCCAGGCAGAAATCAAGTATTCAACAATCTAACCAAAGCCATTTCCAACTATTGTGCCAACAGTTGCCTGCCCTGCAAAATTATAGGTGCAAACAGGGAGGCTGGGTTGAAATCCTGTCAAAAATATCAGATAAAAGATTTGCAAATACAGGTTGAAGCTCTCTAATCCAGAACTTTCTTGTCCAGAAACAACTGTCGTCTGGAATGTTTTTAACTAGCCGGATGTCCACTTTTCATGGATGTGGCCAAGTTTCTCATGGTCCCATAAAGTTTGTTTACAGCCACAAGTCCTAACTCTCAGTGTTCTGTGCTGTTATTTAGCTCTAATTTCCCACACAATGTCCTCTAAGAGCCCAGTGAGCAGTGGAAATGTTGGTAATGCTGCTAGACAATATTGCCCTCCAATTGTTCAGAAAATTCTCTCCTTCGGAACCAGTCAGATCCTGAGGGTGCCGGACTAGAGAGGTTCAACCTGTACAAACAACTGAACCCAAATACACTTGAACCTCTTGAATCCAACAACCCTGGGAAACAGTGTATGCCAGGCATTGCAAGGTCTGGTCATGAGGGGGTGGCTGTGGGGCTCATGGAGGCTGCCAGCAGCATAAAATCATCTTACGATTGGATGAGCTTAGAACATCACTTATTATAGTAAATAAAAATATTTATTCTTTCCATCACCAAGGCCATCTGGGCTTTTGTGCCTGTTGTCCTAACCTGAATTGCACGGGCTCGAGGATGTGGCGATCTTAGCTGAGGAGTATTTCTGTAGAAAGGTACAAAAAGCAGTTCAGTGGAGCAGTTGGAGAGATACTGAATGCTTCTGTTTCCTGTGAGAGAGAGACAGTGGGTGAGGTAATGCCTTTTATTGGACCAACTTCTGGTGATGAGAAACTCAAGCATGGTCCAGTAAAAGATATGACCTCACTCACTCTGTCTTTCTAATATCCTGGGACTGATGCAGCTATAATAATTCTGTTGCCTATAGGAAGACAGATGAGGCCTGAGCAGTTCCAGGCCTAGAAGTGCCAAATAAATAGTGACTAAAGAGGGCAATTCTGTATCCAGAACTCTGTTACGGACTCAAATCCCACTCCTGCTCTCTTCCCACTGATTCCCTTTGTTGCTGTGATGTTATGCAGCTGGAAGGCAGAGTAATTTCCTTCACAGCCTTTCAGAGTGCCCACAGGAATGTATTAACTGCCAACTGCCCAATTGTCCTCTTATGCTTGTCCCATTGGGACTAAGCAAGTCACTACTTATGTGATTGGGTGTCACATATCTGGCTGGTTTGTGCTTTTCCCCAGCAAAGTACAAGTCCCAGGAAAAAATGTACAGATGCTACTAGTATGATTTAAGAGTTCACACCCAGAGAAGAAAATGTGGGAGAGGGAGAGCTTAAAAGCAGGATGTTATTTAATAGCCACAGCCATGCACAGCTTTTCTGGAACTTACATCAGGTGACCCTGATCCTGTATTTTTGTTACGTAAATTGCATTCTGCCTGAAGTCAATGGAGAACTGAGTATGAGAGAGAACTTGAGTATTTTTCTGGAACAAAATAAACGAGGTGGTTTGGCGTGTGTAAAGAAAAATAAATCAAAATATAGAATCATAAGGTTAGAAGAGACCTCAGGAGGTCTTCAAGTCCAACCCCCTGCTAAAAGCAGGATCAATCCCAACTAAATCATCCCAGCCAGGGCTTTGTCAAACCAGGACTTAAAAACCTCTAGGGATGGAGATTCTACCATCTCCCTAGATAACCCATTTCAGTGCTTCACCACCCTCCTAGTGAAATAGTTTTTCCTAGTATCCAACTTAGACCTCCCCCACTGCAACTTGAGACCATTGTGCATATTGTGCAAGCTATTATTTTATTCTTAAAATCTTCCTTGATTTTCAGGATGGAGAGGTGGAAGGCCATCCTGTTTGGGCATTGATTTACTATTGCATGCGCTGTGGAGATTTAATCGCAGCTTTGCACGTGGTGAATCGGGCACAGCACCAACTGGGGGAGTTTAAAACCTGGTTCCAGGAGTATATACACAGTAAAGATAAAAGGTATTGTGAGCTCTGAAAAATCTGTGTAATGAAAAATTGCGGTGGAGTAAAGTTAATGCTTTGGGAGGAAAATGAAACCCTGATGTTTCTTCTTGTGAATATGGTTGGCTATTATGTGTATTGCCTATTTAACTTATACCAGTGTTTCTCCAAGTGGTCCTCAGATTCACACTGAGAAACCTGCTAACTGGTCGCTCTGGTTTGTTTCTTTACCAGCTCCGCAGACTCACGATTCCCATCGGCTCCAGTTTGCCTTGGCTGCAAACAGCGAACCAGAGCTGGTGGGAGCTGCAAGGTTCTGTGGCTGCGGAGCTGGTAAATAAACAAACCAGAGTGGCCAGTTAGCAGGTTTCTTTGAGTGGATCCACAGACCACTTTGAGAAACACTGATTTACACAAAAGAAGTTTTCACATTTTTAATTCATGGCTTTGAAGTCTAGAAACCGAGAGAGAGAGAGTGAAAATATGCAGGAATTTACATTTCAAAACTAATTTAGTAGTTATAGCTTCAGTTATTTTAATGGATGATCCATTTTCTGTATCAGGGTAGGATATTGGACCTAATAGATCAAAGAGCTGAGCTATCATATATCCTATATTTTACTCTTTGCAGTGATTGTTTTCACACAACTAGCTATGTAGCGAAAGAAACTGGTATTTTTTACAGAATAAACTGGGCCATTTAAAGGGACTGAAGCCTCAGATCTGATCTATGCCTGTTCTTCTCATCTACTCACTACTCCATTTCACAGAGTACAGGTGACTTAGAGCTAGTCCTGCTGGAATTTGTGAGAATTAACCTGTTCTCCTTGAGCAGGGAACCACTGGTAAGAGTGACTCTGTGTTGAGGTGCTGTCCAGGACCTGCGGAATTGAGGGTTCGGGTCAGCGACACCATGAGCACTTGAGCCCTTTAGGGTATGTCTACGCTGCAGCGAACACCCACAGCTGCCCTGTGGCAGCTAACTTGTGCTTGCAGGGCTTGGGTCACAGGGCTATTGCATTGCAGTGTAGACTTCTGGGCTCAGGCTGGAGCCTGGGTCCAACCTTGCAGGTTCCTAGAGCCTAGGGTCCTGCCAGAGCTCTACACCACATCTACACCACAGTTTTATAGCCCTATAGTCCGACCCCCATGAGCCTAAAAGTTAGCTGGCCCAGGCTGGTTGTGGGTCTTTTATTGCAGTGTGGACATACCCTCTGTGTCTCACTTCCCCTTGTGACAGTATGAGTACTACAAATTAAGATCCCCAGTCCTCCAAATACATTGAGCACAATGGAGGTCGTTGTGTGTGTAAAGTTATTCACGTATTTGATTCTTGCAGGATGAAGATCTCAAAGAATAATTATGAAAGATGCTATATAGGCCATTAGTCATGTTTTTATTTGTTCCTTGCCTAAGGTAGATTGATTTACAAACTACTCTGAAAAGTAAAATCTGAACCGGTGCACATTACTGTTCCAGAAACCTCCGTGAAGAATCTATCATTGTTTCTATGACAAATATTTTAATATTATGTGTTATAATTGATGTGTTCTGGCTTTATTACAATTATAAAAAGGTGCTCTGGCTGCAGACTTGATAAATGAGAATGTGTTTCGTTTTTATTGTTTCAACTCTAGACTTTTTTCTAAGGAAAACACGTCATAGAGCACACTGTGGAAATGCTTAATGATAAAGATGAAACCATGCTCCTCATGAGTAATGTTTACTCACCTGAGTATTCCTGTTGAGCTGTGTAACTGATAATTACTTAAGTGAAAAAGGTGGTTCCTCCTCAGGCCCAAATAACTGATATCCATCTAATGATGTAAACACATTCTTAAATTCTTATGCATATGACATTCATATTATTAGGACTGCAGGTTGCCGTGCTGGTGAAAAAGTCCTAGA
This sequence comes from Pelochelys cantorii, assembly GCA_032595735.1. Classification (NCBI taxonomy): domain Eukaryota; kingdom Metazoa; phylum Chordata; order Testudines; family Trionychidae; genus Pelochelys; species Pelochelys cantorii. The sequence goes on along the minus strand of CM064339.1, from coordinate 5,673,425 downwards.
TACTGTAACTTCTGTGTTTGCCCGGAACTTCAGCATGGGAATGCTCTATGTGGGTCATCCCACTGGACCAGTGGGGGTGCATTGAAGATAGAGGCCACCTTGCACTCATGCTGCAGTCTGCTCCCGTGTCCCCCGGGACCTAGCTTCCCAGTCTGGGTGTTGCAGTCTGGTGGATAGGGACACAGTGCCCTCAGGTTTAGCTCTGCCACTCTCTGTCACGACTGTAGGGAGAGGTGAAAGGTGCCTGGGCTGAATCTGAGTGAGTGGCATTGTGGCCTAGTGCACTCCCTGAGATCGGGCCTGGCTGCCCCTTTGTCATGATGGAAGGGTGGCTGGGGCAAAGGTGAGCAATGCTATAATCCTGTGTGCCAGGCCGCACCACCTGGAACAGGAAGCCAGGCACAGCCCAAAGTGACTGCAAGGGAGGCTCACTCTCCAGTGCCTCTCCCCTCCTTGGGCCACTTACCAGGCCAGCATTAGGAATGCAAAGCCAGGATGGAGGGCACTACTGCAGGTGGTCATTGTCTCTTCATTATGGCGAGGATGAGGCAATGGCAGCCATGGAGGAGGACAACACTGGATTGCTCTGATTTTGAAGCTGTATAGTTGAATTTCATTTGTCTGGGCATTTTTTTTTTTTAATCACAGAGCAGTCACTATTAAACCCATGATTTTTGCTAAATTTACCATGACAGCTCTGTGATTTTTTTGCCGTGACAAATCTGCAGCTGTAATCCTTGCTTGTTTGTTTGCAATCATAAGTGCTAAGTGCAAGGATTGCCTTGCAATGTGTGTTTCCCAGACACTTTCATGCATTTCACTCATCCCTGTCAAGCTATACTCTACAATAAGTTTATCTGGCTGTTACAAAGTGTCCTAACACGGAGAAGGCTGGAATTGATAGGGTGTTTCAAAGCTTTTGTATAATCATTTGATTTTATTTTTTAGATTGTCCCCTGCAACTGAAAACAAGCTTCGTCTGCACTACAGACGAGCCCTGAGGAACAATACAGACCCTTACAAAAGGGCTGTTTATTGTATCATTGGCCGCTGTGATATTGCCGATAACCAGAGTGAAGTTGCTGACAAAACAGAAGATTATCTTTGGTTAAAGGTAAGTGTGATTTTAATACATGCATTGAGTAAGTCACATCATCAGTCGATGTAAATGAGCATTTGCCCATTGACATCAGAAGATCCACACTGACATTCAGTAGCTGAAGAACTGACCCGTAAAACTGTTGGAAGGTGAGGAAAGTGGCTCTTCCTCCTGTGTTACACAGAGTTATTCTCCATTCCAGTGCATTCCAATCTTAGCTCTTTCTGTTACATTAACTTGACAAGGTTTAGGGCCATTGTGGTGGCAAAATGGTGGCAGAAACCTTTCCCAACTCCAGTCTCTTGTTCCCTGTGCCACCAAAGCTGACTAGTGTCAAGGCAGCTTACTTGTCTTCTGTGGAAAGAGACTGGCTCTCCTCACTCAACAGCAATCAATTTCAGCCTATTAAGGAGCATAGCTAACTTGTTGCAAGCAGAGTACTTTACAGTTCATCCTTCCTGGATGGATCTTGGCTGAAATGTTGGTTTGGGAGTTGAGAGAAGAAAATGTTAACACCTCTAGGGAGCTACGTGCTGAGAGTTCCACTGTGGGAATATGTGTAAAATGCTAGTCATTTGAGTATTTTCTTCTATATGGAAGCCAGGGAATAAGGACTAGTAAGGTTGCCATGTAAGTGCAAAATATTGTCATTATTATTGGTGGCTTGTGTGCCATGGATTTAACTTGATTGCATACACTATTAAGGTGTGCCAGATTGGAACTCTACTATTCTTCTTTGTAGTATCTTCATACTCCAGCAATTGATTTGACTTGGTTTCTGTTTCTGACTGACGGTGGCTGCTAGTAAGCTGGTCAGTTCATGGAAGAGTACTTTTCTATTGCATCCATCGTGCAGGAGAAAGTAACTTAGAGGTCCGTGTTTCTCCCTTTTTGTGTTTAGCTGAACCAAGTATGTTTTGATGATGATGGTACCAACTCCCCCCAGGACAGGTTAACATTATCACAGTTCCAGAAACAACTGCTTGAAGACTATGGTAAGGGACTCTTCTGCTGGGATTCTACCCGTCCGCTTAAAGCACTTTCTACTTATGTAAATTCTGAAATCCAGTTACACCCTTCAGCAGCCTAGTTGCTTATTTCCAAATCTCCGACTCCATGAGAGGAACAGTATAGCTTACTGGAACTATGGAATGGTTCATATGGCTTTTCATTTGGCGAGGTAATTAGCACCCCTATCCTGTCTGTAGCAGGAGTGCCATGTGTTGTGTCAGTTCCAAATTGCAGATCATTTTCTCTTTTCCTGGATCTGCTAAACTCTTCTAGCGGAGGTGGTTGTTGGAATAAAGGGGAAAAAATTGAGTCTTTCTCAGTTGCAGGAATGTCTTTTTTTCCCCAACATGTCTGAGCATATGAATTCCTGAGTTACTGCCTGGATACGAGCATACCAAGTCACTCACTGAAGACTCAAACCAGTGAATGTGGCAGGAACTTGGCTGTATAAATCATTTCCACTTTGGAAGGTTTTGGGAGTGGAAGGCGATGAGGTGAGAGGATCCAGTTCCTCCCCTGGATGCCTGTCATTCAAAATTCATCTGGTTGTTCTGACTGCTGAAGGTCTAGGGGGTCTGATTCTCCACTGCTCTGCATTTGTGTCATTTACATGCTCGTATAGTAAGTACAGAGTGTGTAAATGGCTACCACTGCTGCAAGTGAGTGGCAAAGTCTGATCTGGTGATCTTGCACTTGCTTTGCACTGGAGTAACAGTTGACACACTGGGAAAATCTATTCCATTCAAGGCATCTTGTTTAGGAGGAAGAAGAGGGACTCCTTTCCTGATGAGGAACAGTGTTCCCTTCTGCTTTCCAAACACATCGTTATACTTCAGTCTTTCTCCATCTTTGTGCAATGGGACAAGCTAGAAATGTGTGATTAGATGTTCTGTTTTGTCTTGTGAGTTTATTTCCATGTAGTGTGAGTTAACAATGGCGATGTACTGTGACAGGAATTACCTACTGTCACAGATCTCAGCGGCACAATCATCTTCACTCACACATATGTGTTTCTTTTCAGGCGAATCGCATTTTGCAGTGAATCAGCAGCCTCTTCTCTACTTCCAAGTATTGTTCTTGACAGCGCAGTTTGAAGCTGCAATTGCTTTTCTCTTTCGGATGGAGCGCTTGCGTTGTCATGCCGTTCACATTGCTTTGGTCCTCTTTGAGTTAAAGCTGCTCCTGAAATCTTCTGGGCAGAGCGCACAGCTGTGTAAGTCCTGAATGCATCCCATTCTTACCTCTAACCCTGGAGAGACTGCAGATGGACGTAGCCATCCTAAGCTATCATTTGAACAATAGTCGGCAACTTGCCAGCATTCCCTAACCATGTCGGGATGTTCAGATATTTGCTCGCTCTATGAATATGTTGGATGAAACAATGCGTTGATCATTAGGTTAGTGTAGGATGGTTCCAAAATATTTGATACAAAGAAATCTTATTTTGGTTCTTATTATTTCTAATATCACAGTAAGTCATGAAGCTGGCGACCCTCCTGGCATGAGGCGCCTTAATTTCATTCGCCTTTTGATGCTCTACACCCGTAAATTTGAGTCAACAGACCCCAGGGAAGCTCTGCAGTATTTTTACTTTCTCAGGTAAGAGTCTGCCTACAAGATTTGGCAGCACAATTATACTACTTTGTAGAAAAATCTATTCACCAATTTCTTTTCTTTTCTTTTCTTTTTATTTTCCAGGAAGGAGAAGGATAGCCAAGGAGAGAACATGTTCTTGCGTTGTGTTAGTGAGCTAGTAATAGAAAGTAGGGAGGTACGTTTGGGAACCCAATTTCTCTCTTCCTCGCTTAAGGTGAAATTCACAGCCTTTATAAAAGGCCAATTCAAGGCCTGTGCACTGCTTAAGCCAAATTACCTTGAGACATCTAATTTGTCAAATGGTCTGTTTCTCTCCCCCATTACAAGCATGGATCCAGGGGAGAACAGATCCATGTCTCAGGAAAGCCATATGACCAAATGTTTGGTGTTGGTTTAATGCAACACCACAGAGGTGTTTGCATTTTTATGCATTCATTTTAAATCTTGTCTTCACTGAGTGCCCTGTGGTATATTCAGCACTGCAACTTTAGGCTACTACCATGTGTAGGTATACAGTTAATTTCCTTTCTTTCTTCATTTTTGTGCGTGCCTGTAGTTTGATATGATTCTGGGGAAGCTGGAGAATGATGGCAGCAGGAAGGTGAGTTGAAAGTATTTTGTATATGAAATCTCTCTCAAGTATGTGTAGATATAGATACAATAATACACAATTCTCTGGGTGCAGATGTGTGCATGCATACAAGTTGACTGTCCAGTTATTTTTTAGGCTATTTCTTGCTTCCCAGCATTTTTTCAGAGCCAAGGTCATACCATAGGTACATGCACACTATTGTTGCAAGCACAGTCATTTTGCAAAGTGATCAGTGAGCTGTGTACATGTGAAGAGGATGATGGCTGGCAAGGAGGAAGGAAAATGATTAGAGGTCTAGAATGAAAAGAGGATATTGTTTAAACTATATAACTTAAAGAGACAAAAAAGGCATAGGGTGAAATCTTGGGTCTATTGAATTCAGTGGCGATATTCTCAATTGACTTCAGTGAGGATGGGATATCATCTGTTCTGTAGCCAACTGTAGGATTTTGGCATTGGTTTCAGAGTTTTGGGCTAAAGAAGGCTTATATCATAAGCTAATGCCTGAGCCCGTAAATGGCCTATGAGGCTGTTAATGTGGAATACATATACTCACTCGCTTCAGAGGAAAAATATGTTGCAACCCATTTCCAGTCCTTGTGATTATGGAGGGCTAACAGACCAAAGGCATATCCACAAGTAAGTGATCCTGTCTCTCTGCACAAATGAAAATGAATGTCTGATCAAAGAATCAGTTGTCTTAATTGAGTGATGAATTTTGCTGCTATAAAATATGAAACTGAAATAAATGCATACACGAAGGAGAGGGGGAAACTCATACTTCTTTTTTAAAGAGGAAGGTGAATATAAATGTATACAGTTTTGGAAAATGAATTACAAGTCTCTGTTCAGTGAAGCCCCATTTTTCTTTGTGCTCCTCCGTTTGGAGCATAAACCCAATTCCCTAAACATGTTCAGATCTCAGTAATCTTGCCAGAAGTTTTAGAAGTGTAAAAAAGTATGTTTTATTTCTGACAGGTGTGTGTGGTGTGGTGTGTGTGGTGGTTTTTTTGTTTTGTTTTTGTTTTTGTTGGTTTTTTGCACATTTCTCTCCTGTCAGCTTTTCTCTGTTTTTAGGCTAAAATGTTAAGCCCAGGTTGTCCTATTTTCTATTATGCAATGATCTTTTCAGATGATTTCCCTTGTTATGTTTCTGCATATGGTATGTTTAGAGAGAGAGGGTTCAGGTTACTTTCAATTACAAGTTTCAATTATGAGTTTCAATTATCAAGTTTGCTTGCTTTTACTTGATTCATTTCAAATTTAACTATGTTTGTTTATGAAGACAATGAGACCAGAATTCAGAACCATTTTAATATAGAAAATGTTTCTAGGCAATTATGTGATCCTATTTTTATACTGAACTTGTGTCCTTCTCAGAAGCCTCGGATCTTGGTTTTTTACCCCCCTTTTTTATTTTGTATTTTTTCTTTTTGCTAATAGCACTTGCCTTTGGTTTGTCTTAACATTTCATCTGCAAACTGTTCAACCAGATATATAACCTTTCAGAAGCCATTAAAATATATATGCCCAACTCTTTTTTGTTTCGCTATTCTTCCTGGTGATGTCTTCAGGAAATTAAAGTGATTTAGACTTGGACCTTTTATCTGGGTTATTTTGAATAAATCCCAGTTGGAGAACTCTTCTCTTACAACAGTTCTTTCTGTTTTTAATGTGGCCTTCTTATTCATTCCCATAGAAATGAACAGTCCATTCTAACCACAATCTGGCATGTAAAATATTTGTCTTGACAGAATATTCCAGGAATTTTAAAACTGTCTGATCTCAAATGCTTTTTCCCCCTCTTCCTCCCTGTTTGTCTTATCTCATCAGCCAGGAGTGATAGACAAGTTTACTAGTGTTACAAAACCTATTATTAACAAAGTTGCTTCAGCAGCGGAAAATAAAGGGTTATTTGAAGAAGCTGCAAAACTTTACGACCTTGCAAAGGTAAATGTATTCTAATAGCTGCCATCATATCTACCTATTTTATCATCTTATTTTAAAACCTATCAACCTTGATTTTAAAGTAATTTTAATCTTGGATCATGAACTTTCTTGACAATATTAAGGCTGAATCTTGCTCATCTCATTCTATAGCTATTCCATTGGCTTTATTGAGGTGACTCGTGAGTAAAGCAAGGAGGTCTTGGACCTTAATGTCCCATCCATACTGGGATTTTGCCTTAATGCCCATAAGCAGTCTAGATTCCTAGTCAATATACAGTCCACATTTCAAATAATTGTTCCCATGAGCACGATTGTTCTCGCCAACAAAGCGTGTGTGTTCATGTGAAATAGCATTTGGAAGGAAGGCTAAAATGATTGGGCCTTTATTGCAATAGGTACACTTGTTGAAATATATTTGAGTCAAAGGGAATGGTCAAAGGGATAGCCAGCAGTTTAACAGGGATTTGAATATCATGTGATATTCCAATTTTCTGATATAATGGATGGCATAATGCTGCTATCTAACAGGTAATAATTGAGTGTCCAGTCTCTGCTTCTCAGTGGGGAAGCTACAGGATCAGGCAGTGGGTCCGACAGTCACCACCGGCCCCAGACCAAGGTGTAATGGGGTGGGGGGGTCTCAATGTCCCCCACCCTGTGGTGCCCCCCACCCTCAGAGCCACATGGAGCAGCACTTCGGCATCAAGTCAAAGGGGCCCAAGGCTCCAGCCTCTGCCACTTGTGCAGCTCCTGCCCCTTTTGAATCACTGGGCCCTGGGGCAATTGACCCCTTTGTGGTCCCCCTCCCCTCCGGCAGTGGGCCTGGGATCAGGTCTTTTTACATTTGTTGACAAGATGTCAAGCTCTATAACATTGCTTTTTCTTATTCAACAGAATCCAGATAAGGTATTAGAACTGATGAATAAATTACTCAGTCCTGTGGTTCCACAGATCAGCACTCCCCAGTCTAACAAAGAGAGGCTGAAGAATATGGCACATTCCATTGCAGAGAGGTAAGACTGGGAGTTAGATCTCTTGAGACTGTGAAGTGACTAGTGTGTACCTGACTATTCCAGTTCAGGTTCCTACACCACTGATAGTCAGTACACTGGGGGTGTTGTTGACGACCTTGCTCATGCTAGCCTGAGCAGTGTCCTTAGTGATGTTTTTAACAGAGAAGGGTCAGAACTTGCCCTACCCTGCTTTTAATGACTCTGGATCAGACACATAGAAAATGTAATCTTGTGTTCCTGGTCAGATGAATTTGACAGAAGCAAGATATATTACCGTTGGTCAAATCAGAAAAAGAGACCTGCAATATTACTGGAAAGGAAGGAGGGCAGGAGAGAGCGAGATATAATCTAGACCGCGATAAATATAGCCAGTTGTACATTTTAAAAAGTGAATTTTTAATGAAATCTCCCAAGGCAAATTAGTTAGGAGTGGTTGTTAAGGGTAGCGCAACCCACTAACCTAAAATTGAATTAACAATAAGCTTTAATGACTGAGGCTGTTCTAAGAGGTTTGGAGGCCAGAGGTTAGTATCCTGAAGAGTTAGTTTTCCAAGAACCAGGGGTTTGTATCGTTGCTGTTTTACTAAAACACTGATGGATTAAAAAGGCTACAAATTTAAATTCAGAACAGATAAGGCAGTTTCACAGAAGATGACGTTAACGAGTGGTGTTTGCTGCCTTAAGATGTTGTTGAGATAAAGAGCACTACAAGGAATCAGAGAACAAGTTTATATGAATAATAAGAGGGCTATTTGCAATCATAATACTCTAACTAGGATAAACGTTTATCAACCTTCATATGCCACTAACTGCCTGGGTTAGGAGTAAGCTGTTCTCATTGTTATTAAAGATAGTCCTATTTTTACATCTTCCTTTAAAACATCTAATAGTGGGTATAGTCACAGACGGGATACTACGTGTCATGTTTCTGGTGAAGTATGGGACTTCCTGTGTTTTCAATAAAAGAAAATCCTGATACTTTTAGAAAACTTCTTAATTCTTATCAAAATGTAAATAAAATAAACTAAGCAAATCTCCAAGCACTTCTATGTTTAGCCTGATATCTTTGACTTTTTTTTTTTTTTTTAACTGAAAAGTGACATTTTCAGGTCACTATTTCAATCTGTCCTATCTACAAATAATGAGGGTTAAAAAGAAAGAAAATTGGTACTGAATAGGAAACCTCATTCAGCAGTCTCCATGATGGAGTCTTTTAAACATCACTGCTTTATAGCTGCACCATCAATAGATGGATCAGCCACTTTTGCTTTTTCTCTCATCCTTGTGCTTCCTAACATTCAGGACTCTTGACTAGGATTGGATTTCTTTTTCCCAGTTAATTATTGTTTAGGGCTTTTCCTACATACCTTTTTGCATCATTTTGTAGGAACAGAGGAAATGCTGTACACAACAGACCAAATGTCCCTCTAATTTGGTATTCTGTCCCCCTTAGTGGCTAATGCCAGATGCAACAGAGGATGGTTGAAAGTGTGTATAATGCACTTGAGCACTGCACAGGAGTGGGGAAAAGAGCCTGACCCAGTTGGCAGTCTGTTCAGAATATAAAGAATGAGGATTGGTAGCCGTTTTATTTCTGTTGTATGTAGTATAGCTAGAAATAGTATTCATGATCTTCTAACCCTTTTTAAAGTCTTACTAAGGTATTTGCTTGAACATCCTGAGGCAGCAAGTGTCACAGGTAACTATATTGTATAAATAACATTTTAAAAATGCTTCTACATCATCTACCTGTAAGATAAATAGGATTCCAGTTTCCATAGCCAGTTGTTACATGCATATGGAAACATTAGCAATGCAAATGTAAATAAACATGTTATTTGTGAGAAATAATTAAGGGGTGAGAGAAATAATCGAAATGAGCCAAAGAGAAAGCTGCAGAAACTCTTCTTTATGGTTAAGGGAAATCAAAGCTGCCTTTTGATGCTTGTCTTTTGTTTGAAACCTGATCTTCCAGGAAATTGCAAGTTAGGGACTCATGGCTATAAGTGGATGCTGTTTTGCACAACAAAAATTGTAAACTCTCTTTTCTTTCAGGTATAAAGCTCAAGGGATAAGTACAAAGAAATCCATTGACTCTACATTCTACCTTCTGTTAGACTTGATCACATTTTTTGATGAATATCATGTGGGTCATATTGACAGAGCCTTTGATGTAAGTTCCAAATGTTCCATTTGAAGTTCCATTTCCATACTGATGCCCTTGCAAACCCGAAGCATTTTATGTAACGCAGCTTTAAAGCAACAAAAAAATGTATGGTCTCTCTGATTGAAGGAGTTAGATGGTACAGTGATGATACAGGAATTTAAAAAATTTATTTCTTTCCTGTAATTTGTAATCAGGAAGATTTTTATTCTTGAGACAGTTTATAGCCCCGGAATGAAATGTCCCTGCTAGAGCAATGAATGGGTAAGCAGTAAAATGCTTTCTAATAGAGTAATCAGGTACAATTGGGATTGGCAAACATTTTAGAATTATAAACCTGTTACTTAGCATATGGTAGAGAGAAATTGCACTTAAAATTTACTCTTATTCCTGCTCTTCGTTTTGCAGATTATTGAACATCTTAAGCTCGTGCCCCTGAGTCAAGATTGTGTGGAAGAGAGGGTGGCTGCCTTCAGAAATTTCAGTGACGAAGTAAGCCTCACTTTGTGCCCTCAACATTTTGCTATTTATATCTTGCCAGAGAAGTGTAGTATCACTGTTTTATAGTTTGTAATTGGAAATATCGATCAGATCCAGATTTATTCTATAATTTAGTCTTTGACTACAACATTTTCCATTGCACTATTAGGACTCCTCCATGCAGCCTTAAGATCAGGCACTAGAAATCTCAGAATGTAGTATCCATTTTGTGGAACAGAATCTGTCTGGAATTTCCATGCCAGTATTTTGAGATGTAAAACGGAGCTCAGAAAATGTATTTGAAGTTTCAACATTTGTATTGAATTGGGCCTTTGATGCTTTCAGCAGCCTCTTAGCATGTAAGGGAATGTGGATTTCTCTCCTTTCCTTCCAAACTAAAGGAAATTATAACTGATTTGCAGGCTACAGCAATTACCCTGGGAGATTGTCCATTGAAATTGACATGCCGGGGCAAAGCCTCCTTAGCACTTTCTTTTGAATCTTATATCAAATGTTAGATGCAATCTTAATATCTATTAAAGAGGATTTTTCATAGCATAATCATTGTTTGCTGCTAAGTAAACTCATAAATGAAAGGCTTGTGAATAAATGAATGACATTTCCCATCAAGCCTTAAAATTTATTGATTTCTTTCCTGACTCATACATGTGGTGGACTGTTGCTCTGAAGTCACTTCCCCATAATCAAACTGCTTTAGATTCTAGCAGGTACAAATCCAACTGAAGATTTTAACATCTTGACTCTTTGCTTGTAAATTAATCCATCTTCAAAGTACTAGCTGAAGTGGTAAAAGAAGGATGTTAGTGGTTGGAGAAAGTGTCTAGAGCAACCTTTTCTGTGTTTTCTATCATCTGAGCCAAAAACTGGTATCCAGATGACCACCTAGCCAAGAGCTAACACTGCAGAATTTTAGAGGAAAAAAAAATCTCACTGCTACAATGTAATGATGGTAGCAGGAGTGAGAATATTCTAATCTTCCATACTATACAGATGGCCCATCCATAAAGCACTCACCCTGCCTACCTGTTTCTAACGAAGAACTACAGCCTTTTGACATACGGGTTAGATCAGCATTTAAAAGAGAAGGGTGTCTAGAGCCATTTGAAAGCAATCCTTTCAGTATAATTCCTGGTTTCTAATACTGAATAGTGGTTGCCTTTGTTGGCCTTTCAAGTCCAGTTCAGTTGATTTCACATCAGCAGTTTAAGAAGATGTCTGGCTTGTATTGTCACCTTGGAAATTAATACATCAATAGGAGACTGAAAGAATGAATGACAGCTTAATGGTGAGGGACTGTGCCCATGCTGATATGACAGCATTGCTGTCATCTCTTGACTCTGTTGGGAGCAAGGAATTGATCATTCACTTCTACGAATTAAAAAGGTACTGTTTTCAGTTTCACTCTTTACATACTAGATTTGTAAAAGTCTGTGTTTCCATGGTAAACTTGGAAAACTGTTCTGTTTAGAAGCTGTTTTGCTGATGTCAATAGTAATGACTCCGTGCTGACCTGTTCCTGATTCCATTGTGCTCTTTTTTTTTTTTTTTTTTTTCATAGATCAGACACAATCTATCTGAGGTCCTACTTGCAACCATGAATATTTTGTTCACACAGTACAAAAGGATGAAAGGCACAAGCCCTGCTACTCCTGCCAGACCCCCGCGTGTAATGGAGGATAGAGATTCGGTAAGGTTATGGTCCTTATCATCAGTCAGTGATGTCTGCTAAATGTTTTATTCTTTTTGTTTCAAGATTTTGGGTCTCAAATATGTGTACCTTAGTCACAATCTTAGACTGACTTGTTCTTCACTTACAAGACAGCTTGCTTAGGATCTTGCTACGCTGCCCAGTTAACCTGGCTCTTAGCTGGGTTTTAGCCTTAATTCCCCTGTGATCCACACGCAAAAACCTCTGACCTGGGTTGGGAAGTGCTTTAAGCCTGGGCTGCCTGACCCAGCTGGGGACATGGGTTAGAACCCAAGTGCTGCATTGACTTAGGTTTGAGCCTGCCCACTTTGCAGTGAGAATGCAGGTTTAAAAAGAATTTCGGGGGGCTCACCCTTTAACGTTTGGAAAGACTATCATTATAAATCATATTGCCTAATTTTAAAAATGTAATTAGATCCTGTACATTCCTCTTATCAAGAACAAAATATGACAAATTTGCCCAAATATGAGATCTTTATTAGCTATTGTCCCATAATTAATGCACTGAATTGCAATGATTGATGCAATGGATTTGACTGTTACATCATTCACAATTAAGAACTTGACATCCTATCTTCTACTCATTAATGTTAATGCTTTGTCCCTGATGTTATAAAGCAGATTTCTAGATCTTGTTTCAGTTTACACCTGGATGGGGTAGGGTAAGGAGTGGTTTTAAGAGATCCCCAACCTTCCACACCAAGGAAACATTGAATGACATTAAGAATATTTAGAAAGTATTCAAGGCAGTGAAATAAACATCCAGTATGTGACACTGCAGGAACAGACTTTAAACTGAATTAGAGTGTTTTCAGTATTATTGAGTGTGAGAGGTAAACCTCCACTATGTCTAGACTGCAGGCTTCTTTCGGAAGAAGCTTTTCCGGAAGAGATCTTCCTGAAAAACTTTTTTCAAAAGAAAGCGTCCACGCATCAAAAAAGTGATCCGGACCTTATCTCACATTTAAGTTGTGATTACTATGGATGGAGAGGCCACCAGGGCACCTGTGCTTTTTCCTGGAGGCCTCTTCTTTTGAAAAAAAAAAAAACCCTCTTCCCCATCCACACACACCTTTTTCTGAAAGACCTTTCGGAAAAAGGCTTCTTCCTTCGTAGAAAGAGGTTTACTGCCGTCGGGAAAACCCCTGCGTTCTTTTGACTTTCTGTCAAAAGAATGCAACTGCAGTGTAGACATACCCCTCCCGTGGACAGGCCTGAGTAAGGAGTATAGAAACCTGGCCTTTATTTTAACTGGTTAGAGGAGAAAATCAATTCTCCTTTTAGAGTTGATAACAACTCAGGTCATAAAGCTGCTTTATTTCATGTGTTTATCACATATTAGGCTTGACTTACACATTTCAGTATTAGAGAGAACCTGTTCTATAGTAGATAAACTTTACTATCTTTTAAATTTACATATTTTAAAGATCAGGTTGGTAATATATCTTTTTCCTTTGGTGTGCACTCTATACTTGTATAGGATATTTAACTACAAAACAACTATTTGCAATTACTATTGTAGCCAAGACTGACAGAAGCAAGAAAGAACTTTTAGCAGTTGGGCTGTTGTGTCACTTTTAAATTACTCTTATGTGAAGCATAATACCTATGCGATGTGCTCCTAGCACTGGCTAAAAGGTGGAGGGGCTGCAGCCTTAGACCTAAAGTCCCTTGCTTTCAAGTGAAGCCCTTTGCTTCTACTGTGTGCATTGTGCTCATGTTTCACAGTATTGTGCCTTAGTGTGTAGGTCCTGTTTTCTACCATCTGCACTAGGTATAATCCCAGCCAGTCCCAGTGCAGTGTGCATGGTTCTTTGAGGAGTAAAAAGCTGATCAATGACAGGATTAGCTGCTAGCTAGCAGGACGTTGCCTAGAAGGAAACCAGTGTGCTGCTTGCAGTCGTCATAACTTCTTTGCTGAAAAGGTGTTTAGTGAGCAGTCTGCATTCACATGCTGTTGCAGTTGTAAACAGCTGCCGATTATTTTCCTTGTTTAAAAATCCTATAATTTGTATATTTCAGGGATGAAAGCATATTCCCTGGTTTTCTAGCCTAGTTGTGGCACTTTGATATTTGGTTATGTTCAAAGGCACAGCAGGATTTCTGTTTCTGTGCCATTCCATTTCTGTGCAACTGGAGGTTACTATTAGACATTACAGTGAGCAGCATGCCTGCTGTGCCCTGTTCCTCACTTGTGGGATAAGGGAACAGTAGTTCTGATGACACTACAAGAATGAATACATCTTCCTCCTGTGGAATTAGTTACATTTCTGTGGGCAGTGGTTCCCAACCTTTTTTATACCATGGACCTGCAAACCCATTCACAAACTTTTGACGGGCTGGTAACATTTTATTTGCATATTCATTATACAAACAATGAATATACAAATAACATGTTACCTGTCCACCAACCCACTCTCCTGCTGACCCCATCTTGTCACTGCACATCCCTCTACCTCCAACCCCAGATACCTCTGACTCCATCCAGCCAACCCTGGTACTCTGTGTCTCTGTATTATTAAACCTACCAAACCCATCATCTGATATCCCCTATATCCCACTAACCCCATCACCTCACACATCTGTCTTGCCAGACCTGTCACCCCAGTGCACACTGTCTCCCACTTCCCAACACCCTCTGCTGCCAACTTCCTTTTGTCAACCACCTCTGTCTTGCCTGGATCCTGTCCTATATCCACTGTCACTGCCAGCCTTGGCACGTTGTGTCCTAGCAACCCCAACTTAAATTGACAACCTCCCAGTGCCCCCTGACCTTGGCCCAGTGTCTCTTGCTCCACAAACTCCATAACGGCCTGTTGTGCCAAACCGTGATCCTGCCCCACTGAACCTGCAACTGCCTGGTCCTGCCTTGGGCAGGGGGCTGGACTTGATGACCTCCTGAGGTCTCTTCCAGCTCTATGATTCTATGACTCTGAGGCCCCTGACCCTGCTCAAACACCTTCATATCTGCTGCCCCCTGAGACAGAAGCACAAGCTATGCTGAACTGCCTCCATAACCACCGACCCACTGCATCCCACCCCCTCTTGCCCTTTGACCTCTAACCCCTGCCCTCCCTCAGCTCCAGCCTTCCCCTCTTAACCCCTAGCCCCAACCCAGCCCCTTGCTAACACCCAGTGCCTAACACCCTTTGACCCCCCCACCCTGTGCCCTTTGACCCTTTAACCTCTGACCCCTGCAATACCCATCCCAATACCCTCTTGCCTCGTGACACCCAACACCCCTTTGACCCCACCCCCACACTGCCCAGAGTGAGGCTGCCCCCTCTGGGTAGCGTGGCTGTTACTGCTGCATGGGCAGGGGAGCGGCCATTAGCGGTGCGCCCCCTCCCTCCCCAAGAGTGTCTTGCGCCTCACCCCCTGCCCCCCCCATGGGTAGAGGTGGGGAGGGAGTGCAGAGCCCCAGGCGGGCTACCATCTTACCTGGATGGGAATGGTGGGGTGGGAGGGAGACACCTCCTGCTCCACCTCCTCCTGCCGCCACCTCAGTCCCAGCACCACAGCCAGGCAAAATCAGCTGCCATGGCTGCCACCGCCGCAAACAGCCAGCTTCAGCTCCGCCAGCTACCGCGGTCTGGCAGCCAGCAGTTCGCAGCCTGGCACCAGTCCGCGGACAGGCGGTTGGGAACTGCTGTGCTTGGGGATATAAAATAGCTACAGAACTGTGGCCACCATCGTCCTCTTACTTCTGCAAAGGAGCTCATAGGAGCAGAGCCCGTGGGGCATGGAATGAAAGATAGTTAATAGCTCTCTCCCGCATACTTCCCATTCTCCTTAGTTGGCAGAAACCCCACTTGGGTGGGATGGCTCTGTGGCATTCCAGATTCGTTGTTAGGGTATTGAATTTGGGGGGAGAGGGTATTAGATTGGAGAAGGAAGCTCCCGCCAATCATTAAAGGAAGCCAGCACATGCGCCTGTAGAGCACTTCCACCTCTGCAGATTTGGAAAACACATTCTTCTTCGAGAGACGTCTCTGTGAGTGCTCCACAGCAGCAGGTGTCAGTGCTTCCCAGCGCCACAGTCTGGATTCTTCACAGCAATGCATGGGGGCCACGCATGCGCAGCAGGGGAGACACGCGGGTGCCGCTCAGGACTACCGCACATGTGTGGCCACCCTCCCCTCAGTTCCTTCTTACCAGCTTAAGATGGAGCTTCGCAGTGCTCTTCACTCTTCATTAATCCTGTAGATAAGTACTTACATTTTCGGTTATTTCTTCCTCAGTTACCCTACACCTTATTCAAGTTCACCTACTTTTTTAAAAAAACCTCTATTTTTTCCCCAAGTTAATCTCCCGCCGTTTGCATTCACCACAATACCAGGGTCACCAGGCACCATGCCCATTTCCGATGGAGATGCTAAGTGCATGAAATGCCTCGGGGAGTCACACGTTCAACAGGATTATCAGCACCCCAGAAACCAGCCGTGCAGCCCATCAGCACTGTCCCACCACCTAACGGTGCCATATGTACCTCAGCAACCCCAGCCCACATTGGTGTCAACCACACCAGCTCCAGTACTGTTCAGAGTACTGATGGCCTCAGTACCATACACTCCGGCACCCAGATATTTACACCAGGGAGACCTCATGTCATCTATGTTTAATTCTCCATTCCTCGGTACCAACAAGTCACCTCCGTCAGCGGTACCGAAACATGTCTCATCACCTACGCTTTTATCCAGTGATGACGATGATGAAGGGGGCTATTATTCTTGTCCCAGTTATCACCTGGTACTGAAGTACCTGTGCCTTTGATTCATCCCAGCTTTAGGCTTCCAGTGAGCGTGCCTCCCTGGAGTCCATACCCATGGATGCCACCACCCATGCCTTATGCTGCACAGTGGCCATATTGGAGCCCATGGGTTTATGACTACAAAAAGAGACATTCAAAAAAACATACCCAGCCCGCACCCTCTCCTCCACCTCAGTCTCTGTCAGAGGAAGTCGCTGATCCACAATCTCATGAGTCGGACCTGGATACATCTCCAGATACAAATTCATCCTCCTCGCCTGATGAGGCAGTCATGCCCCCGCCTCTAGCCATGGCCTTTCAGGATCTCTTTTAGAGGGTTGCAGCTGACCTGAATATTGCTATGGAAGAAGTGTAGGAGACACAGCATGAGCTCATCAATATCCTCCAGGCCATGCCATCAGGCAAGATTGCTTTGCCCATTAATCCAGCTCTCATGGATCCTGCCAAGACCATGTGGCAGACCCCTGCCACTATGCCCCTGACCTGTAAGAAGGCATATAGGAAATACTACGTTCCCCTAAAGAGGTTGGAATATTCCTCTTCACCCACCTACCCCCAAGTTCTCTGGTGGTGGAAGCCACCCATCAGAGGAACATGCAAGAATAAGCCTCAATTCACCTTGGCTGATAAAGACAGCAAAAGACTAGATTTGTTTGGCAGGAAAGTCTGCACCTCATCCACACTGCAGTTCAGAGTTGCCAATTACAACACACTCCTTAGTAAATATGATTTTAACAACTACTCAAAGTTCAATACCTTTACAGAGAACATACCAAAGCCAAGAAGCAACAATTCAAGGCAGTCATTGTGGAAGGCCATGCAATATCATGAACAGCTCTACAAGCTGCTCTTGACACTGCACATTCCGCCACCAGATCAACAGCAGCTGCACTCATTATGCCTACTGGTTTAACTCTTTGGCGTTTCCTTGTGAAATTCAGGCAACTGTGGAGGATTTACCATTCGAGGTCAAGAAGCTCTTTTCAACTAAAACCAATGAGGTCCTTCATTCCCGGGCGACATTCCGCTCTCTTGGCATCCACACAACTGCAACCAAAAGGAGGCAGTATAGATACCAACTGTACCCAAGACCAAGGTATCTACCTTACATCTACCAACACGAGAGACAGGACTATCAATGGAACAACAATGTGGTCGTGGCAGGCAATGGTGTAAATGCAATCAGAGCAGTGCTATCAACTAGCCATACCAACCAAAATAAGTAAATTTGAGCCATCCGTTGACCAAAAACAATTCTACCCACTCCAGAGTTGTCAATTAACAACAAACCATTCACCCATCATCTTCTGCCCTTTTATAACAACTGGTAGACCATAACATCTAATAGATGGGTGCTACAAACAATCCGATCAGGATACACCATCGCTTTCCTCTCCATCCCTTCCTTGCACCCTCCTACCCCACCCGTCTTCAGGGATCACTCTCACGAGGCCATCTTGCAGTAGGAGGTTGAGCACCTCCTCCAGGTGGGTGCTATAGAAGCAGTCCCACAGGAATATCATTGGAGTGGATTTTATTCACATTATTTTCTCTCTCAGAAAAAGAGTGGAGGATGATGTCCAATTTTGGACCTTAGAGCCCTTAACAAATTCATGAAGAGGCAAAAATTCAAGATAGTAATGTTGACTACCATTATCCCTTCTCTGGAGACAGACAATTGATTTTCGTCTCTCAACTTACAGGATACCCATTTCCATGTTACTGTTCATCCTGCTCATAGACAATTTCTCCCTTTCATCTTAGGTATGCAATACCACCAATATACTGTCCTACCCTTTGGACTCTCCAAGGCACCAAGAGTTTTTTTCCAAGGTGCTGGTGGTGATTACGGCCCACCTTAGGAAACAGGATATTATTATCTACCCTTATCTCGACGATTGCCTCATCAAGGAAAGAATCAAGTACAACTCTCGTTGCAGCACTTACATTGTCCAAGAATGCTTTCAGTCTTTGGGCCTATTAGTAAATGAAACAAAATCAGTGCTCACACTGACTCAATCCATAAAATTCGTCAGAGCACAGCTCGATTTGACTACCATCATAGCCTCTCTACCACAAGACAGGTTTTTAAAGAGTCATAATCTAAAGCTGCCATAAGGCATCCTGCAACCCTGTTGTTCCAAATGCTCGTCTCTTCATGAGATGCTTTCAGGGCTGGCTCAGGTCAGCCTACAAGCCAAATCTCCACCCTCTAACCAAAACCCTGTCTATTCCTCCCACAGTAAAGAGTGCAATTTTATGGTGGACAAAAACAGAGAATCTATGCCTAGGAATTACCTTTCAAACTCCAGAACTCTTGGTGGTTATCACTGCGGATGCCTCCCTTATGGGGTGGGGGACGCACGTGAAAGACTTCACGACTCCAGCCCTATGGACATCAGCAGAATGGGCCCTACACATCAACATCCTCGAACTCAGAGCCGTTTGGTTTGCCTGTCAACATTTCCTATGTCACATACTCAGAAAACATACCAAAATATACACTGACAATATCACCTGCATGTTTTATATAAACAGGCAAGGTGGAGCCCAGTCGCATGCCTTATGCACAGAGGCTATTGCCCTGTGAAGCAGGTGCCTTACCCATGCTATCACCATAAGTGCATGCCACCTTCCTAGTGCCTTAAACATCACCACCGATGCATTAAGCAGAACCCTACCTCAGGACCATGAGTGGCAGATCAATCTTCAAACTTTGAGGATACCTCCGGATAGACCTCTTTGCCACAAAGGCAAACAAAAAGTGTCCCCTGTACTGTTCCACGGCCAGCATTGGGAAGGGCTCCCTCGGAGATGCCCTCATCCTCAAGTAGATCCATCTTCTACTATATGCCTTCTCTCCAATTCCCCTTATTAATAGCGCAATTCTCACAATAAGGAGGGACAGGGCGAGGATCATCCTCGTAGCCCCTTGCTGGCCCTGGCAACCATGGTTCTCTTTCCTGAACAGAATGACTCTATGTCCTCCAATCACGCTTCCACATAGTCCGAAGATCTTTTTCCACCCAGGGCTCCAAGTCCACATGCACACTTTCTAACACTACACCAGAAAGCTTGGTACCTGGATGGCTCTCAAGGATAGAGCTTCAGTGCTCAATCCAGGTACAAAATGTGCTTCTCCACAGCAGAGCCTCCTCAACTCCCAACACATACAGGGATAAATGGTCATGATTTGTCCACTGGGCTACTCCCTGCCACATAGGTCCAAAGACAGCCCCATTACCGGTGATACTTGACTACCTCTTGCACCTTAAAAACTCCCATCTCTCTATCAGTTTGATTAAGGTATATTTGGCAGCTATCACAACATTCCATGCGAAGATTGATGATACCATGGTCTTCGCATATCCCATGACAAAGTGATTCCTGAAAGGCCTACAAACATTATATCCAGATGTAACCATTCCCCATACACCGTGGGACTTACATTTGGTGCTAAACACCCTCACAAAACCCCCATTTGAACCAATGGCCACATGCTCGCTTCTTCACCTATCCTTGCAAATGGTGTTCCTAGTGGTGATAACATTGGTCTGTTGGGTAGGGGAGATGGCTGCCCTAATGGCAGACCCCCATACTCCATCTTCTTCAAGGATAAGGTGTGTCTGCACACTCATCCCAAATTCCTCCCCAAGGTCCGATCATCTTTCCACATCAACCAGACTGTCCACCTGTCTGTGTTCTTCCCAAGCCCCATTCTAATACTTTCAAAGCCCAAATGCATATCCTTGATGTACGTAGGGCACTTTCCTTCTACTCCATAGAACAAGACCTTTCAGAGTGTTCCCTATATTCTTCTTTTCTATAGCAGAATGCAACAAGGGACAGCAGATATCATCCCAAAGACTGTCACACGGGATTTCAGACTGCATCAAAATGTGTTAAAACCAAAACCAATTGCCACCACCTACCTCGATTTGTGCGCACTCCACCCGGGCAGTAGCCACGTTGGTTGCTTATCTGCGCAAGGTCCCTATTGAAGACATATGTGCTGCTGCTACATGGACCTCAGGCCAAACCTTTGCCAGGCACTATGCACTTTCGCAGAGACCTCTCTCCTCCACCAGAGTGGCAAAGGCTGTCCTGTCAATGGCCTACTTACCGGATCCGAAGTCCCCACCTTCATGGGACAATTGCTTTGCAATCACCTGTTGTGGAGCACCCACAGAGATGTGTCTCTCTCGAAGAGTCGGTTACTCACCTTTAGCAGTAACTGACATTCTTCGGAATGAGCGTCTGTGTGGGTGCTCCACTACCCTCCCTTACTCCCCTCTACTTCAGACTCCTTTTGTTACCAGGCAGAGTGTCCGGGTGGAGGGTGGCTGTGTATGCTTAGTAGTCCTGAGTGGTGCCATGCGCCTCCCCTGCTGTCCAGGCACAGCCCCCATGCGCTGCTGTGAAGAATCCACTCTGCAGTGCTGGGACACACTGACACCTGCTGCTGTGGAGCACCCACAGGGACACTCATCTGGAAGAACATCAGTTACTGCTAAAGGTGAGTAACCTCCTCATCTCTGCACCCCTGGGGAGAGATTCTAGGGAAGGCTCCTGCCAGCATGGCTCTTGCCAGCATTGTCCAGGGGACTCAGCAAGCTAGATACCAGTGTAGAGACAAAGGTTAGTCATTGAGATGTTTGTTACCTTCATCAGCTCTCTAAAGATCTGCAACTGCCTCCTGGAGCTTCTTCAGTGTAGAGGACCCTTCCTCTCCTCAGCAGAACTAATCGGAAATGTCACAAATAGCACTTGAAATTTCCAGTCCCCATGTGGGTTATTCCTACTTCGAGGAGACTGGGACCCTGAGTTAGAAGAATATAATTCTCTTAATCACCTCTTAAATGTGCTCAACCTGACCATGTTGAGCCATATTCCATTGGAACCAGGGGCATTGTATAGGATCCGTAGAGAGCATACCGCAATGGCAGAATCAAAGAAGAATGCCAGTGACAGTACACAGGCACTTTTTTGCTTTTTCAAACTCTGTTTCCATTTAAAATAATTATCATCATCTCTTGTTTTCCTAATTCCAGTTAAAAGCCAAGATGCCTTTGAAAATATGTTTTTAAATAGCCATGTTTTTAAGTCAGGCCAATTTTGGGGGGAATTTATTTAATGATGTAATTACTGAAATTGTGTTTTGAGGCCTTTTGTGCATTAATTGGCTTTGTGGATTAGGAAACAAAATTCTGTCTGGCCTGACCTGATCTGTTTGCCAAGTTTCAGTCAGACACAGATTGTAGCAAGCCCAAGATTACAATCTGGGAAAACATGGTTTTAATGGCAGTGGCAGCGAAAGCCTAATTAAAATGTCACAGTTCTGTAATACACCCTCCCAATCATTTGTTATTAACTCTTTGGGACAGCTGAAGGGCATTCTTCTAGCAGAGAAAATAGGAAGTGAAAAAGCTCCAGCGCTCTTTTTATTTGCAGTTTTATTTCAAAGCACAAGGGAAAGTTGTGTTGTTTTTGTTTGTTTTCTTCCTGAATGTTTATTAAGTGAATACAACCAATAGAACAGGTACACCTCTAGGCTTCTTTTAACCCGCTGGGGCTCTTGTACATTTCAAAGGAGGAATGCGGAACTCCACATACAGCCGGAGCCAGCGGGATGTCCTGCTGACTGTGGGCTGCAGGCGAGTGCCTGCTTTGAAATGTACAAGAGTCCCCAGGGGAGCTCTTGTGCATTTCAAAGCCATGGAGCCCGGGGTCAGCTGGGAACTCCCTAGTTGACCGTGGTTCCACGCAGCATTTCAGAGGAATCCAGGATCAGCTGGGGAGTCCCAGGCATTTTAAAGGGGCAGCGCCACACAGCTGAGCCGGGGATCAGCTGGGCAGTGGCTGCCCCTTTGAAACGCTGCCTCTGCATTTCAAAGGGGCAGCCGTGGGCCCAGGGTCAGCTGGGGAAATGCCGCACAGAACCCGTAGTCAGCTGGGGAGTCAACCGCAACACAATAGGGCTTGTACCCTGGGTCCTGGTTTAACTCAAGCTTAGATCCTTCAGTCCTGCAGAGTCCTGGGACCGTGGGTCAGCACAATTACAGTTCAGATGCGATGGGAGTTAGGCTTGAGACTGAGCTCACATGTAGACACACCTTCAATGAAACCCAGGTTATTGGACTCAGCACAGGACTAACTGGGTGAAATGTAATAGCCTCTCCTATACAGGAGGTTGGGCTAAATCAGGGCTAGGCAAAATACGGCCCAAAGGCCGGATCCGGCCCATGGATGCAGCAAGAAGCCTCAGGCAGGCTCCCTACCTGCCCCCCACACATGGCCCCTGCAGCCAGTGCAGTGGGATAGGCAGAGAGTCTGCCTGAGAAGGGTTCTGGCTGGGAGTCAAGCAGGTAAGTCTCCCAGCTGGAGCCTGCCTCTGGCACCCCAACCCTTTGCCTGCCTGCCCCACATAACCCAAACCCTCTGCCCCCATATCCCCTCCCAGATCCTGCACCCCAATCCTCTGCCCCAGGTCACAGCCCTGCACCCCTTTGTGCATCCCAGTCCCTTGTCCAAAGTTACAACCCAACCCCCGTCCCGGGTCCTAACCCCTCCTACCCTTGGTCACATCCCAAACCCCTGCACCCCTCCTGCATCCCAGTCCCCTGCCCGAGGTCACAACTGCCTCCTTTACCCAAACTCTCTTCCAGATCCTGCACCCCCTCCAGCACTCCAATCCCTTTCCTCAAGCTCCCTTCTGCACCCAACCCCCAGCCCAGACCCTGCACCCCCTCCTGTACTCCAATCCCTTTCCTCAAGCTCCCTTCTGCACCCAACCGCCAGCCCAGACCCTGCACCTCCTCCATTAGTATCCTGGAAGAGTGCGGCCCTCGACCACTTCCCAAATTATTGGCGTGCCCCCCCCCCATCAATAATTATTGCCACCCTTGGACTAAAAGCTCCGATGGTCCCTTCTGGCCTTCAGATTGATGAAATACATGAACTAACCTACTATTGCATGTACTGCAATGGGATCTGAGTGACTGAGAGCATCAGAACCGTAGCTTCTCATCGCCCTTGGGAGTCATCTCCAGCCATATTGCTGTTTCAATATGCTGCTGCTACCTTGCCAGGAAAAGTGCCCCTTATTGAATCACCAGCAGCACTGCTTAGGTGTTCCTGGCCGTCTCGCCTTCAAATCCTTATTCTGTCCAACCTTGCTGAACTTTTGAGGGATGACCAACAGGACTTCAGTACCAGATCAAAATGCAGTGATATATTGCAGGTGTGCAACCTGGTTTTGCATAGTGCCATTCCTTTAGGAAATAGAGCAGAAGGCAGTATAATCCTCTGTTCCAAGGGGTTTACACACATGCTATTTATATCACAAGTGGAATAAAGTCTCAGAGGGGCAGCTGTGTTAGTCTGTATCTGCAAAAACAGCAAGGAATCCTATGGCACTTTAAAGACTAACACATGTATTTGGGCATAAGCATTCGTGGGTAAAAAACACTTGGTCAGCAATCTGACTAAATGGTTTTTAACCACGAAAGCTTATGTCCAAATAAATCTGTCAGTCTTTAAGGTGGCACAGGATTCCTCATTGTATAAGTGAAATAGTAACATTGAATCTCAGTGTTTAAATGAAAATTGTTTACAATTTTTATATATTATTATATTACAGTTTCTTAAATTTGAGATACTTTACTTTATTTATGCATTTGCCAAACCCATATTAAATTACATGCAACCAGCTCCTGTTTCCATTTGCCAAATAACTTGTTTAATATTGTACTGAAAGGGATGGTCTTGCCCAGCCAGGGGGTAGAAGGGCAGTTCTTATGGCCTCCAGCTTTTCAGTAGGGTTAAGTAATTCTGGGGTTTATAAATCCCTGTATTCTGATTCATCCTGTTCTTGTTTATCCATTGCTGTGCCCATAACAGTTTTTCAGCCTCTGATTTATTATGCACAGAATATAAGAAAACTTGCCTTATAACCTAGAAACTTCCTCAAGCTATCGGAGTCATTTTTATGCATTTAATTTTTTAATCCAGAAAATAGTTTTGGATTCTGTAGCTGCGACGTAGCATCCTTATTGTTCATGTCTTGTTTTCTATTACTCAATATGGTGTTAAATTGAATACTTTTAAATAGGTCAGTTACATTGTTTCACTGCTCTGGCAGAGTAAAGGCACCTTAAAAGTGTTGTAACTCACTCCGCAAGTGTGGCGTAAGGGCCTTAAAGTAATGAGAAAGAAGACCTAAATGTATGTGCAGTGCGGCTAACTTCCAGGAGAAATACGCTTTAAAAGTGTCAACAGTTGCATTGCACTGATATGGGTTTTTTTCATTTCTTAGTCTTCTTTTGAAATAGAGGAGAATTTTGATACAGTGATGGAAATCAGTAAGATTGTTCTTGCAGGAGGGTTGCTCTGTTGCTGAAAAGGCTTTTCTGGGGAAGCTTTCACCAATAGGATTTTTAAATGAATGGGTAACTCAACATACTTTGACCGTCACAAATGAAAATAATTGGATTTCCTTGCTAAACGTGGAGAAGCACTGTCAGAAGAGAAACAGTGTGAAACCAAGATTATCTGTGCCTGTTTCATTTGGGAGTGTTTAAGAAATGAAATCATCAATGAACCACTGTTCAGAGTACAGTGGTGTTTTGAGACACCTAACTTAAAGTAACCTGTACTTTATTTATGTTTGTTTCTTAGCAACTTCGATCCCAAGCTCGTGCATTGATAACATTTGCTGGAATGATCCCCTACAGAACATCAGGAGACACAAATGCAAGACTGGTGCAGATGGAGGTCCTTATGAATTAGTAGAGATGCTTTCAGTTGGAACTGTAGCATCTACTTCCTTATCAGTAGCTCTTTAGGAGGATAGGCCCAATATAATTTTGTATCTTGTATTTTTGTTGATAACAATAAATTTCTTTGGATATATTTGTTTTTGACATCTTTTTATTTTCACTGATTTGTAATTTTTATTCCTTTTTTAAATTGCTTTATAGAATATCATGCTTCAAGTAAAAGGCCCATATGGAGAGAGGTATGATAGCTTTTACTTTTAGAGCGGTCAATAAACTATTATATAGTACAATCAGGAAGTGACAGTGGAAGATTGAAAAGGCAGTGCTATTTTCTCTGAATTGAACATTTAATATTCATGTAGTTTGAACATCTTAAACTTTTAGGGTTTCTTTAAAAAGCAAAGGTAATTTATAAATTGAAAATATGTGTATGTACCTTGCATTACATAACAGATGCATTGTTCTCTCAGGATCATCTATATCAGGCCTAGGCAAAATATGCCCTGCAGGCCAGATCTGGCCCGCCAAGCCACCGGATCCGGCACATGAATGCCGTGGGAAGCCCCAGGCAGGCTTCCCGCTTACCTCTCTCCACCTGCATGCCACTCAGAAACACAGCAGCAGGGCAGTTTCAATTTAAAAACTGAGCCTGGAGGGGAGGGGGGGAAGCTTTAGGAGCTGCTCCCACCCCCAGAACAATCCCATTGGCTGACTTCGGGGAGAAACCTGTTTCAATAACAGGCAGCCACAAAACACAAGGGGCTCCTAGTTATTCACAGAGCACATGGCTGCAGGCTGTGCAGGGGGAGGGGCAGGCAGAGAGGCTGATTCAGGAACTGGCTGCTGGCTGGTAAGTCTCCTGGCCAGAGGCTGCCTCTGGCACCCAAGCCCTTCCTTTCCATAACCCTCTGCTACCCTACTCCACATACCCAAATCCTCTGTCCCCCTCCCTCCTGGACCCATACCCCCTCCCAGATCCAGCACTCCAATCCCCTGACCCAGACCACAGTCCGCTCCTGCCATAGCTCACAACCCAATCCCCTTCACCCTCCTTCTGTACCCCCAAGTCCCTGTCCTAGGTCACAGTCCAGTCCAGTCCTCTGCCCCAGGTCACAACTGCCTCCGTTATCCAAACTCCCTTTCTTACCCCAAGCTCCCTTCTGCACCCAATCTCCATCCCAGACCCTGCACCTCCTCCATTAATATCATGGAAGAGTGCAGCCCTTGACCACTTTCCAAATTCTTGGAGTGGCCCCCATCAAAAATTACTGACACTCCTGCTTTATATGCTACAATTCAGCTTTGCATAGACTAGGTAGGCTTGGCAGAATTGGGTTGTTTTGTTTTGTTTTGTTTTGATGAATAATGTTTTTAGTATTTTTAAATTTTTATCCATTTAAATTTCCACAGTTGCAGGACATGGACCTTTAGGCACATTTTTCAATTTCTATCAATTTTCAATTTTTACAGTTTCAGGAAATTTCTGAGGGGTCAGATAATAATTATTTAATGACCTTAGACACTGCAGTGTAAAAAAAAAAATCAAAGCTTTCTGACACAATTTGTCAACATCATGTCAAAATATACAAAGTAAATATCCTTAAACCAAATTGTAACAATTTCTCAAGCAGCATTTTCCTTGCTTTGCATATCTGTAAATTTAGATTAGTATCGATGGAAATATTTTTTTCATGGGTTAGTATGTATGGGGAAATTGACACCAACATTTTATTGATAAAAATCTAATCTTCCCAAACCTTGAGGATAGGTAGCATAAATTGACACTTCAGAGTAGGTTTAAAATATGAGGACAGATTCTGACCTCACGTACCCTGGTGGAGATCCAATCTGACTGCTGTGAAGCCTTTGCAGGAATCAGTGAAATTTCCAAAGAAAAATAGAAACCATTGTAACTGATTCCAGAGGACTACCTGTGTTTCAGAAAAAGATTTGAACAGAAGAATCTTACTAATTACTTGACACTTTTTAGCCAGTCAAGACTTCAGGTTGCCATGGTGATTTACCACCAGGGTAGAATGTTAAGAGATCTGACAGAGGAGGACCAACCTGTTCAGATATGGCTGTCGGAAGCAGGGTTTGGTTTCTGTGGTAGCAAATACCCACAATTCCTACTGTAATCCAAGAGTTCAGGGTGCTTAACTTCTCTGGAAGTCAGTGCTTTGTGTGGCTTGCAGGTGACTAAACTTAGGCACCCAAATTTCATTATATTGGCTGAAATGTGTCATTAGGAAGGCCCAGGGTTAGGACTGTATGAAGCTCATTGTCTAAAAGATACTTGTATCTAGCTGCCTATCATGCTTAAAAATGAAATAGGATGGATATTGGCTCTTGGCCTTTTTGTTCCTGAACCTCAATAGCACCTGCTGTGGTAGCTTTTCAGATCACTGAAATGCCAGGGTATATCTGGTTAGAAACCCAGCAGGTATATTCCAGAGAGAATCCTACAGTGAAGAGGCTAATACACAAACTAGTACCATCTTTCCCATCTTAGTGCCCAAGATGGGAAAAACTAATTTGCTATTTTGCATCACTGTGTATGATTTATAATGTGTGTAGAGGGATAAATAAACACACTGCTAGGTGCTGTTCTGAATTACTTACAAACTATTGTCGGATTTTTCTAACCACCTTTTATCAAGCCTTTGCTTTATACCCACTTGTGTCAACTTTTATTTGCTTGACAAGAAACCACAAGACGGCATGCAGAGGGAGACTTGGTCCTGGGGAATTCTAGACTGTTGCATTAACCTTCTAGAAAGATGACTATTACGAGTATTGATCATCTCTGTAGCACTACAAATTTATGTGGCACTTTACAAAAAATGACACATTCTGTGGCTTGAAGAGCATACAGTGTAAGAGAGGAGAGGAGGAGGCATAAGATGACAGCACAGGTAAGGGAGGGAATGGGGAGGTACCTAAACATTATTGGAGGATGTATTGGAGCAATCCTACATACCAGCTAATTGCCTGTATCATAATTTCATCATGAAACAAACCATCACTAATTCAATATGAAAATCTCCATTCTTTAATATTTCTGCATTTTTGGGGTGTTTCAACCCGCTTTACCATTTAGTTTGGTCTGTAGAAAGCATAGTGCTATAAACCAGACAAGAGAGGGAGGTGTCTTCTCTAAAGCCTGCTTTCTAATAATCATTATTTCACTTGTGTTTTTTCAGGTGAAGTCCAGCCCCCTCTCTCTTCCTTCCCCAGTTGTCCACCTGTTTGTATGTCAGCAAGTTCACTAACAGGACATCCTTAGTCATTGCATTATACCACCTTATGTGATACACAATCTGAGGAGCCATGCCTGGTCTTGAGGCAGCATTGGAACTACTCCCTTTCTGAAGAGATCTTGAGAGGACTAGACCTTTTTCCTGAAGGGCCTGCTCATTTAGAATTCCACCCCATTGGTTATTTGCATTGGTGCATACTTCATAGTGGGATGGAAGACTTTTTATTACTGTAGTTCCCAGTGCATGTTTACCTTGGTGGCTTGTGTGTTATATGTTTCCACTTTGATTAGCTATTAAGCCATGTTATTTTAGTGGTGTCATTTTGTTCTCAAATTTGGATGATTAAAGAACCCGTAGTCCTTTACACAGCTAATAATTATTTTTCTAACCCTTTTCTGTTAGCATGGCATTGCAGAGGCACCTAAGATATCTGGGGTAAACCAGAGATGTGACCTATTTTGATTTTTGGGAGGATTTTGACACAGTTCCACATGACAGTCTCAAGCAAATTAGGGAAATGTGGCATAGATGAAATTACTGTAAGGGGGAATGCACAGCTGGCCGCAAGACCTTACTCAATGCATAGTTATCAAGTTTTCTGTCAGACTGGGAGGATGCATCTACCACAGTTCTGGGTCTGGTACTATTCAATATTTTCATTAATGGATAAAATGCAGACTATGCTTAGAAACTCGGTGGATGACACCAGTTTAGGAGGAGTTGCACAATCTCTGGAGGCCAGGATTAGAATTCAACCTTGACAAATTGGAGAATTGACCAGAAATTCAGTGAAGAAAAGTTCAGTTTTAGTAAGGAAAAATAAATGCATAGCTACAAAATGGGAAGTAACTAGCTAGCTGGTAGTCCTGCTGAAAGGGATCTGGGAGTTGTAGTGGATCACAAATTGAAAGTGAGTCAACAATGTGATGCAATTGCTTAAAAGCTAATATGATTCTGGGATGTATTAACAGGGGCATCATATATAGGACACATGAGATAATTGTCCGACTCAACTTGGGACTGGTGAGGCTTCAGCTGGAGTAGTGTGCTCAATTCTGTGTGCTACACTTTAGGAAGATGTGGACAAATCAAAGAGAGTTGAGAGGAAAGTAACAAAGATGATCAAAGGTTTAGAAAACCTGAGCTACAAAAAACATTTTTAAAAACCTGGATATGTTTAGTCCTGAGAAAAGAAAACCGAGAGGGAACATTATAAAGAGGATGGTGATCAGTTGTTCTTCTTGTCCCCTGATGGTAGGACAAGTAATGGGATTGATCTGCAGCAAGAGAGAGTCAAGGTATATTAGGAACGACTCTGTGATGATAGGAGTAGTTAACTCTGGAATAGGCTTCCAAGGGAGATTATGGAATTCTTGTCAGTGGATGTTTTTAAGAACAGGTTGGACAAACTCTGGTCAGGGATGATCTAGGTTTGCTTGGCCTTGCCTCGATGACTCGACAACTTTTTGAGATCCCTTCCAGCCCTACGTTGCTGTGATCTCACAGTCAGAACGCGAAATAATTGCCCAAAACAAGACCCATTGAAGCAGAATCATTTTAAGCTGCTCCTTCCATGGCATAGTGGCTGTAACTCCTGCCCCTGATGCCTCTCCTTAGGCATAGGCTTTTGCCAGAAGCTGGGCTGAAACAGGGATGCCTAGCACTGTGCAGTAACAGCCCATAAGCCTTGTCTCTGGGGAACTGACCAGGAAATGGATCCCATACATGGGAAGACCTGGGCTAAGAAAACATGGTGCTTGCTAACCATGGAAAGCTCCATCCTAGCACTCAACACCACCAAAGTGCCTGTCCCCTGAAGCCAGTTGGGAATGTCTCACTGTAGCACAATGAACAGCAGAGAGATGGGCAAGGAGGAATGGCCACCTTGATGGATAAGGTGCCAGTGAAATAACGCTGTTGTGTTTCATGTTCGGGGGATAGGTTTCTTGGTAGCTTTGCTTTAAATCTTTCTGTTTCTGAGACTTTGCCTATTGTCCAGCTTGCATCTCTGAGTGTACTGGGGTGTTCTCATCCCATGAGCATATTGCAGTCTTTGTAAATCTGCCCTTGTAGGAGGCTAGCAGACAATTGGGAGTATCCATGTGGTTTGTGTGTTTCCAAATCCCACCTTCCTCCAGTCAGGGGCTTGATATCATGGAGGGTTTGACTGCATAGACATAAGTGGAGGGCTTTGGTTTGTTTCCATTCCCTTTGCTTTTCATGGGCCTGGCTGTTCCCAAGGAAGGGGAAAGCACAGCCTGGTCTCTTCTCTCATCCATGCCCAGTGCAGGTGTTGCTAAGTCTTGAACAATAAATCTCCTTTATTTTCCCAGGACAGCAGACTGTGCCTTGTCCACTGTTCTGCATTCTGTATCTAGTAAATCCATGTCTGTCCTGCCACAAATAAGTGCTTTGCTGCATAGAGCTGGGCTTAAGCAGTTTTGCTGAATCAGGGCCCTAGTGATTCTCCATCTGTTACTCTGCTGCATCTGCTGCAAACATTTGCGATTAAGTAAGTCTTGTGGTTAGAATTTTATTCTTAGAGAAGTGGGAAGCTTTCAGTTTGGGCTCCCTTGAGATTCTGCCATGTAGAAAAGAACTTCTTTTTGCTTTATTCAGCTGGCCTATTTTCAGCTGTAGCCTTTCCTAAGAAGCTCTGTATACACACATTTTATTGCATTTCTCTCTGCCCCTTGCCCTAGTTTCCAGTTGTTTACAGCAGTGTTCTATGTTCAGCTGCCCTTGGCATGAAATGTTTGCCTCTATACCATTGCTCCCAGGTTTCCTAATGTATAAGGTTTTTTTTGTTTGTTTTTTTTTAAACTCTTCTCATCTAGTTGCTCTGCTCTTCTCAAATATAGTCCTCTCTTTTTCCGAGATACGGTAATCAGTACTCTGGGTGAGGTCTGATCTCAGCTAGCAGAACATGAGATTATTCATCACAGGGCGGGGATTGGAGCCACATCATGGGCCTGGTGCTCTTTTAACTTCTGTAGTTCTATACGTACCCTGTAGGGAACAATTCTGTGCTGGCACAGAGATGGTCTGAATGATCCAATAACTCTTTTCCATCTTTGTTCTGATACTAACTGATACTTTAAAGGCACAAACCCAGTTCTCCCTAATGGGTAAATCTGCCATTGTTCAAGATACTATTATTATGCTCTAATTCTCCACCATTCTCATAAATTTCAGGCCCAAGATGTTTGGGGCAATGCAATTAAGTTACTGATCTTTTTCAATGCTCCAGCATCCTAACAAGGATGTTTTGGGTGAGGGTGGTGGCCAACAAGTCATGTTCTCTCTGTTGTTGAAGGAGACTATCTCAAAAAATAAAACCTGGGCTTGTTTAGTCTTGAGAAATGAAGACTGAAGGAGGGCTTGATAAGTCTTCATGTTAAGGGCATTTATAAAGAGGATGGTGCCCAGTTGATCTCCATGTGCACTGTAGAAGGAAAATTGGGCCTATTCTGCACTGAGGAAGTTTTAAGTTAGATATTAAGGGAAACTGATAAGGATGTGAGAATACTGCAGCAGGCTTCCAAGGGAGATTATGGAATGCCCATCATTGGAAGCTTCTAAGAACAGGTTAGACAAACACCAGTATAGATATGCTTGCTTGCCTTAGCACATGGGGATGGACTAGATCAGTGTTTCTCCATGACTGCTCAGTGGATCGGCACTGGTCCCTGAGATCGCCCTGACACAGTTTAGGGAGGCAATAAGCCAGTCCCTAGTATCCAAAAGGTTGAGAAACACTGGATTAGATGACCTCTTGAGGTCCCTTCTGACTCAACATGTCTATGGTTCTTTGAAGAGTGGATGCTGGAGCACCGAGGCAGCATGGCCATGCCTTAGCTAGAAGAAAAGTAGCACTTTTCTAGGAAACCGTAATTCATGAAGGTCTAAACGGTACAAACTTCCACTGGCTGAAGTGTTTCTCTGAAATGGCTGATGTTGCCAGACCCTCTAAGTACTGAACTAAAGTACAGATAGGCCTAGTCTTCATTACCACAGGCCATCAATCTAAGTTATGGCTTGAATAGCATTACTGAAGCCAGCATGCATAGATCTACTTACCATGGCGTCTTTGTTGCAACGAGTCAATGTCAGACGCTCTCCCATTGACTCAGTCTACACTTTTTGTTCTGGTGGAGTATGGGAGTTGACAGGAGAGCGCTCGGCTGTTGATTTATCACATCAAATTGACCCCCACTGGATCGATCGCTGCCCGGGAAGATATGCCTTTATTCTCTGGAAAGTGACGGTGGGTGGGCTGGGTTTTTTTTCCCAAAAATGAGCCAAATTTCTGCTGCTGTAAATTGGTGAAATGCCATTGAAGTCGAGCCATGCTCATTCGCATGGGAGAAGAGCATTTGCCCATCTGATCCCCTGTATAAAAGTGAAAGTGGCTCAGTATAAAAGTGAAAGTGGGAGCTTGGGGGTTTGTTTAACTCTCAGCACTGCAGGCTACAGCTGCCATCTGACAATACAGTGAGGTGCTTTCTGGCTTCATGCTTCATCCCCAAAGAGTCTCCTGTTGGAACTTGACAGTGCCAAGGATGAATCTGGAGATGCAGAAGAGTGCAGGTCACTCTTAGCTGTGTTAGAGCTGCAGTGGTGACAGGTGCCGAATAAGGATGTTAAAAAGCATTTTTTGGGGGTAGTAAAAATGTAACTGCTGAAAGTTTCAGTGGTTACATGTTTACACTTCAGGGGAGGTAGCTCCGTGGGAGCTGGTGTGTGGGGAGCTGGCTTTTCAGCCAGCTCCCCACAAGCACCAGCTATCACAGAGCTGCCCTCCTCTCCTATCTCCCACTGCCTCTGATACAGCAATGAGAGGGGCGTGGCCTTTGCGTGTAACCGTGGGGCTAACCGATGAGCCCAAATGAATATGCTAGCACATCCCTAGTGCAGAAAAGGACATTTTGTTATTGAAGTAAGTACATCTGACTGACCACAAACTGCGAACGGAGTCATCGAGCACAAAAGTGCCATTTTACATGTCACATTTCTGGTTGTTAACAGCTCTCGAATGAAATCTGCGAATTCAGTGTAACAGGTCTAAAGGCTTTTTGGGCTTAGTTAATTGACAAATGGGCATATGGTGGAATAGATTGCTACCTCGATGAGTGTGTGCGCGCTTACGGACTTTTTTGCAGGGAAAGGATGGTGAGTTTACATGGGAGGAATATTTTTAGAAGCAAAATTAGAAACCATCACTGAATATTTATAGCATGTGTTACTTGCCTAGTAAAAAGTTACAAATTCAAATATCCTTTTTTCAGGTCCCCCCACCCCAACATTTGTTTCAGCTAGGTAAGGAGTGTTTGTTTCAGCTAGATAAGCTAAACCATGAGTTATTTCTGGCTGTCAAGCTCTCTGGTCTGCGGTTATTCCTTCAGCTGGCTGCATGCCGTGTGTGGTCAACCTGTCAGCCATCGCCTTGCAGATGCCTCTCTTGGAACTTCACTGAGATTAGTCTTGGGCTGTTAAGTAGAAATCTTTGCATGAGCTGGAGCCGAATTAAAGAGCTGCCTTTTGTGAGGATTCGTTTCTTCTGCCGAAGAGGAGAAAGTCTATATAAACATTTCCAGGACATCTTACCTGTGTTCTCCAGGAAGTTTGCTGCTATCAGTGTAAGTCCTGTTCTGCTTCTCAGATGAGTTTATTTTTTTAAGTAACAATGGAGACAGTGACCTCCTAATGGGCATTTGTTTAAAAGCATCCCTTGGTGGGATCCTGATGCTTTCCATCATGTGTATTATGCTCAAATACTACCGAGGGAGGGGTCATTAGAAATACTTAGCACTTCTCAAAGGCTCAGTCCACAGCATGTTGATTTCAATGGGACTTAAGCACGTGCTTATGTGCTCTGTTGAATCTGGGGTTTGGTGCTGTTCTTTGTGAGCAGCCTGGCACTAATGAGCGCACGTGCTGGCGGGAATGCAGAACACCCGGTGGTACCAAAGCCACTTTCGGATAATCAATTCCATTGTATTTTTAAAAATAAGTGTGTCCTTTTTAAAGACATCAATAGCTATTTTTTATTCTGTTCTGTTACAGGAAGGCCCTTTACAGCTACATCACCACCTGATGGAGCTACAAGATAACAGTTGCTGTGCCCTGATGTTGCAGCAGCATGGGCTAAGGTTGCATTGCAGCATGATAATGTTCTCACCTCCTTAGCTCTTCTCTTTCCCCACAGTCCTGGCTGCTGAGAGGACATGGGAGTTCATTGCTTTTTCCACCGCTCTGGGTGCAAGCGCCTCTTCTGCTGGGACTGGAGATGGTGATAAATCGATCCTGCTCGATCTGGCTGCTCAGTGCTCTCCACGCTGTCTGATATAAGTACATCTGGCAGACCTATGGGAGCCAATCAGGCATGCTGATAGTGGTAACACAATATAAATCAAGTGTCACTAGTGTTATACTGCTTCTGTACCAATGGAAGGGAGGGGAGAATCCAGTTTATAGCACCACAAAGCCAGTGAAGGGCCCTGAAGGACAATCTGACTCACCAGCCATGAAAAGTGTTTGTTGTCTCGGAGTGACTTGCTGTGCTGATGTGAGTCTCAAAGGCCGTCTGTCTGGGGACGTCCACATGCCACTTGTGTCGGCAAAATATACGTTGCTCGGGCATGGAAAAATCACACACCCTGAGTGACACAAATGTTGCCATTGGTAGTGTGCATGGTGCTATGTCGGCAGGGGGCGCTTGTCATGCTGGCATAGCTACTACTGCTTGTGAGGTGATTTCATTAGATCACTGGCAGAGCTCTGGCCCGTCAGCACAGAGTGGCTGACAATTGCCTCTGTCAGTATTTACTACTTCAAAACCGCTAGTTTCTGGGTTTAATGCAGGGCTCCCTGTTGAGTACAAATTCAGTTCAAGGTCTTGGTCCTGATTTTCAGAGCTTTGGTTTGGACTGGATTAACTAGCTAAGTGAGAGAATGCCTCTCTGGCCCACAGTAACCGGCCTCCCACAGTAGCTTTGCTCAGCCCTGGAGTGACACCTGCAAGCACATGCTATGGATTTGTCCCTTGCAAGAGATGCGAGAAAGCGAGCCCCCTGCTTTTGGAATGAAGTGTGAAATCCATGATGAGTCAGTTTTCCTTCAACACACTCCTCTCATGCCCAACCTTCCCTCCTTCCCCCGCTCCAAAAACAGACAGACAGACAAACCCAGAACCTTCCAAGTAATCGAGCTATTTCTTCACAGACTGGAAAGGAAGGACAAAGAGATTGTTATTGTTGAATCTATTTTTAAATCCTTGGGGAGAGGGTGCTCAGATCCTGTGGTAATAAGAGTTGCTGTCTAATTCTCTTCCTTTCTGTTCAGACCCTCATCCCTAATGTGTCTGCATGAGCCCTGGGTGGGTATGGAAGCCAGGACACTTTTGCTTGCCCTGTAAGATATTCGGAAACCAGCTAAACAACCCCGTATTTTCTCTTTTCAGACTTCCCTGCAGTGTCAGGTATTCAATTCCATTCGCTTGTATGTTCAATGTTAAGGCCCCGCTGGCGTGATATTGTAATGCAATGCCTCTCTGCACCAGTGCAGTAGATTTCCTCTTTCCTGGCATGCACCAGAGGAGATGGAAACATGTCAATTAAAACCTTGTCCCAGTTGTTAGCAGCTCAGAGGAATAAACTGCTGGCAGAACTTTAAAAAGAAGCTGTAGCTAAAGCACCAAAACGTTTTTCCTTTTCAAAGCAGATGAAGGTTCCTTTGTCTTACTTAATAGTCCCAATGGACCAAAGCAAGCAGCATGGAGTGAACAAAGGCCCTAGAGCAGAAGTTTGTTGGCACCTCTTAACTCTGTGAATAGAGGCTAATTCTTCTGGACCTGCTGCTTGAGTGAACTAGGTGTCGCATTTATCCCTTGATTGGGGTCGCTGAGATGGCTTGCCCCGCCTCTGTGCCCTGGCATGCAGCCCAGTCCAGTGGGTGGCTGCTCATCACTGAATTGCTGAAAGGAATTCTCCTGGGGTGCGTTGTCAGTTTGGTGCCACTGCGTTGCTGCTGTGTGGAGTAGAAGCCAGGTCTCAGAAAGGCTTTGGTGCTTAGGCTGGGCCAGTGCAAATGTTTTCCCCTCCTACAAAGAAAGGCTCACTCCAGAGGCTGCTCTCCTGTTGTGAGAACTGATGCCAGAGCTGTAGGTGCTAGGGGGCAAGCTGCCAGCCCAAGGCAAAGGGATCCGATAGCTGGGGCGGGGTGGGGGGGGGAGGAGTGGTGTGAGTAAGCTGTGACAGTGGGGAGGTTTGTTGAGATGGTTCTGCAAGCAGGCACTGTGCTGTCCTGCGCCACGTCACTAGAAGCTGTTGGCAGAAGTGGAGAAGAATCCTGGAGTCACAGTATGGTGTCAGGTATTGTTGCTGCAGCTGGTGTTGTGAATCAGGCCGACAACAAGCTCATCCTACTATCCGGCTATTTCACTACACCAGGGTTGCATCATACCACTCAGCTTCACTACGCAGCCAGCGCCGGGAGCCATCCGCTTTCCTCTACTGTTGCTGTGGCTGCTTTGAGTCTACACCGCTTGGATCCAGCTCCAGTGTACAAAGGAAAAAGGCAATGCCGATTGTTTAAATCAGTTGTTAAAATAAAGCCCTCCCCCCAAGGTGTGTGTGTGTGTTCCTGGCATGGAGCTCTTCGGGTTGTAAATTGATGAACTTGCAGGAGGCAAGAAATTCTGCCAGGCAATGAAGCGTTGGGTGAGCTACAGCTGAGTACTCTCTGCTGAGCCGAGTGATACCTACACCGACCATTCATCCCAGATTTTCTGGGACAGTCCTGATTTCAAATAGTCTGTCCCGTTGTCCCCATAAACTGTCAAAATGTCCCAGAAATTCCAATATTTTGGCGGAGGGGGGGAGAAATCCCCGAGGCTCCTTGCTGCATCTGGCTTGCAGGGAAGAAGCACAGCTAGAAGCCACTGCATGCACTGCCACTTCCCCTCCCCTGGCTGGAGAACAGCAGCAGGGACACGCTTCCTGGAGGCTTTTCCCGCTGCTCCAGAATCTGGCCAAAAGGAGCAGTGGGATGTGGTGCCTGGGGTAGTGGTGGGAGCTGCGCAAAAGCAAGTGGCCCCCAGCCTGCTTCCTCACTGCCTCCGCTGAGACCCCCAGCCCACTCCCTCACCGCCCTGCCCACTCCTTCACCACCTTGCCCAGACCCTGCACCCCCAGCCACTCGCTCACCACCCTGCCGAGACCCCGCACCCCCGGCCCGCTCCCTCACCGCCCTGCCGAGACCCCTAGACCACTTGCTTGTGATTTAATTTTTAAATTTTGTGAGACTTTTCATATAAATAAATTCACAAATCAGAAAAAAAATCCGTTGTCCGATTTTTGGTTCGGAAAATATGGTGGCCATAGTGAGATGCCCAAAGCAGTGTAGTCAGGTACAGTGTTAGGAAAACTCACTTCAGGATCGCTGAGGCTGCCTTTTGATTTGAGCGCTCTGGCTTTTTCCTTAAGAACAGATCCTGTTATGCACCTTAGTGTTAGCACTTGGTGGGGCTCAGATGGAACAGTCATGCTTCTGTTTCAAGCTCTCTGTTACCTCTTGTGTCAGGAAGGCTTTTTGCCTTGGACCAAAGGCCCCAGAGCAGAAGTTTGTCGGCACCTCTTAACTCTGTGAATAGAAGCTTGGTCTACTGGACATGCTGCATAAACGAAGTAGGTGTAGCTTTTACCCCTTGATTAGCGTCCTGGAAATAGATTTCCCTGACTGCCCCCCCCGGCATGCAGCCCAACCAAGTGCGTGGGGCTGCTAAATGGAATTCTACCAGTTTCTGAAGTAGCGTTGTCCACGGTAGAAAGGATGTTGGCTCTGACCCCATCATCTGCTCCAGGGCAGTAACATTCCAAGGGGTCTGGCTGCATAACTTTCTGACAGGGACCTATAACCACTCCTGATGCTCCTCGTGCTGCTTGGGCCAGCGTTGTTCAGGGCTAGAGATTGTCACCTCTGCTGTGCATGGCAGGGGCCTGACCCCTTGCCCTACCTCCGTCAGCTCCCCTGAAGTTACTGAGGTGTGATTCTCTTGCAGCGGCATCTCCGCAGGAGTCAGCCCCCAGTGGGAAGTATCCACCGCCGCTTCCAAGCAGCTTAACTAAAAGGGGATTTTACCGGGAGAGCGACACTGTGGCAATCTATCTCTGTGGGGTTGATTTAGCAGGCCTAGTAGGGATGTGCTAATTCGACCACTGCTCGCATGCCTGTTGACTCTGGGACTCCGCTGGGTTGTGAGGAGTAAGGGAGTTGACAGGAGAGTTTCTTCTGTCAACCCCCGACAGTGGGGATTCCGTCGTAAGTCGAACTAAGTAACGTCAACTCCAGCTACACAACTAACATAGCTGGAGTTTTGTACCTTAGTTTGACTTCGCCCCTCTTGTGCAGACATGGCCTTAGCTAGTGTAGACATTCTGCTTCTAACCTGCTGAGCCATTTAGCTCCTGTCTTCCAAGAAATGAGTCCTCATGGATGTCTAATTACTCATGTCAAGCCAGGTCTCCACCCATACTAACCAACAGCTGGGACCAGCTATCAGAAGCAGCTAGGAATGTGAGAGTCCAGGATCACACTGGTACATAATTTAGTTCAACACTAGACATTCATATAAATTTATTCTAAGGTAAGGATGTTAAAATGCAGTTAATTGACTAGTCGATGGAATTTCTGTCGACTAGTCGATAGGCACTTCTGCATTCCTCCTTTGAAATGTACAAGAGCCCCAGTGGGGCTCTTGTACATTTCAAAGGAGGAATGCGGAACTCAGCGTCCAGCCCGAGGCCAGCAGGAAGTCCCACTGACTCTGGGCTGCACGCGGGTGCCTGCTTTGAAATGCACAAGTCTCCCCAGCAGGGACCATTTTACATTTTAAAGCCATGGAGCTTGGGGTCAGCGGGGGACTCAGTGTCCCCCACTGACCCCGGGGTCCATGCTACGCTGCATGCTGCTAGGAGCCCAGGCTCAGCTGGGAAGTCTCAGCTGACTCCGGGCTCCCTGCGGTCATTATCCAGAACCTCCCTGTGGCACTTATCCAGCTGATCCCAGCTTCAGGGGAAGTGCTGCACGGAGCCCAGGATCAGCTGGGGAGTCCCCAGCTGACCCCGGGCTCCATAGCTCCCCCTTTGAAAGTCACAGAGGCGGGGTTTTAAAGGGGCAGCCCACTGTGCAGCTGATCTGTGGATCAGCTGTGCAGTGGCTGCCTCTTTGAAACACAGCCTTGGGCTTTCAAAGTGGCCCTTCCTCCCCCCTTGCCCCCTTGCTGCCTCTATTTCATAGAGGCAGCAAAGGGGAGGGGATATTAACTAGCTGACTAGTCAAAATACTATCCGATAAGCAAATGCTTATCAGATAGTTGACTAGTCTTTTACATCCTTACTCTAAGGCAGGCTCAGTGTTCATCCCAGAAAATCCCCAATAAGCTGCCATAGTGATTTTAAGAAGAAAAGGTATATGTGTGCCGTCAAAGAAATGTCTCTGGGGGTTGCTGTGTTAGTCTGAGAGTTCAAAAATGAGTCGTCCTGTAGCACCTTGGAGACTAACAAATAGTATCATGAGCTTTCCAGGGCACAGCTCACTTCCTCAGATAAACAGAGTGGAGAGAGAAGTGAGGACCCTCACAATTTATACCAGAAAAAGAAGGGAGGGGGGAGGCACCTCACCTCGGTTGAATAGCTGCTGTTGGAATACAAACTGCTGTTCAGTCCTGGGTCATTGCAGATCCTGGCTATGATTCTTCTCAGGATCCTGCTTCATCTATTGTCATTCCTGCTCCAGGTGCATGATTTCTATTGCTAAGCATCTCATTGCTTGTAGCTTTTCCTGCCCTCTGGCATGCTGTAGCATTGTGAATGCTATTACCCACTGCGTCTGTTTCTCCAGTCATTGCCTCCCTCCCTCGGAAGCTGTTCCTTTCCCCCATCACCGCTTGTGGGTCTCTGCCTGTTGTAACTGGACAGCTGCCCTCCAGGCAAAGTCTCATGATGTAATGTTTTACAAGAAATGCTTTACTTTCCCTCTGATCATATTGTGTCTTGCACGTAAAGCTTGCTGAGAAGTTTGCAAGGGCACCAGAGAGGCCCTTAATGATGCACCAAGCTCCAGGCAGTTTCCTTCCCTGTCTTTGTGTTAGGGAGTTGTGGTTGTTTTGTGTTTACTGGAGTCTGGAGACAGATCCAGTCCATGAAGTCTGGATCCAGGTCTGTACTGGCAAGACAGAATAGTGCAGTAACATATCTGGACCAGAGCTCAGGCTTCAGTTTACCATCTCTGCCACAGACAGCATGGCCTTGGGCAACTCACCTAATCATAACAAATTGGGAGTGTGTCCCTTTGGTTTGTCCAGTGAGAGTTCTGCGGGGGCAGGAACATTATCTTACTATACGTTTATACATCTCCTAACCCAAGAAAGTCTCCTAAATTGCTCAAACACTGAAAAAAAATTAGAAAATGTATGAAATGTGTACTACTCTATTTCTCAGGAATGCCTCAAGCACTAGCTTAAAGTTCTTTGGTGGATTGAAGACTTAAACAGAGAAAAGCCAGTCTCACAATCAGTCAGTGGGTGTGCACTGGGCACAAAAAAACTAAAGACTGCAACTCACTGTTCAACACCCCAAAGGAAAAGCCCCTCAACTGGGTTAGGTAGGGAAAGAGGTGGCCTGTGAACCATGAGGTTTTATACAGTTTGAAGACCCAACACGCCGTTGGATCATTTAGTTTAACCTCCAGGGTGCTGAACTTACCGTGGCCTGGGTACTGGACTAAGCTCCGCCCTTCAACAATCATTTGGGGCTTTTTTTTAGTTGATACAGCTGAACACAAAACTAGCCCTGAGGCAAGTGACCTCTCCCACTGCTGGGAGTTGATCCAGAAGGTACCGAGTAGTCTGGCTCTGATGCTGTACCACATTTAAACACGTGCTTAAATGTAATCACCTGCTTAACATTAACTCCCTGCTTAAGTGCCCAGCTGTGCATGGGACAGGTTGTGCCTATGCTATGGTTGACTTTTGATTAACTGCACCCCTCATTATGACAACTTGATTATTCCTCCTTGCCTGGAGGGTGGGGTGCCCTTAGCTGTGTGGGTGCAAGATGGGGCTCTTAGCTCTTAGTTCCCCCTTGTGGCCAGACAGGAAGCTGCACTACCTGATTCCAGCCCCATATTCTGCCAGACCCATTTCTGATTTTCATCTGAAGAAGCGGGCTGTGCCCGTGAAAGCTCATGGCCCCATCTACATGTTTGGTTCGTCTCTAAGGGTCCGCAAAACTATTTGTTGTTTTTTAAGTTTTTTCAAGCCCTTGTTAGGAGCCACCTTGCTGGCTACTCAGGAGTAGTCTCTGCCCTTGACAAGATAACACAGAAGTGATTAGGGGGCTGGAGCACATGACCTATGAGAGAGGCTGAGGGATTTGGGTTTATTTAGTCTGCAGAAGCGAAGAGCGAGGGGGGATTTGAGAGCTGCCTTCAACTTCCTGAAGGGAGGTTCCAAAGAGGATGGAGAGAGGCTGTTCTCAGTAGTGACGGATGGCAGAACAAGGAGCAATGGACTCAAGTTACAGTGGGGAAGGTCTAGGTTGGAAATCAGGAAAAATTATTTCACCAGGAGGGTGGTGAAGCACTGGAATGGGTTCCCTAGGCAGGTGGTGGAATCTCCATCCCTAGAGGTGTTTAAGTCCGGGCTTGACAAAGTCCTGTCTGGGTTGATCTAGTTGGGATTGGTCCTGCTTTGGGCAGGGGACTGGACTTGATGACCTCCTAAGGTCTCTTCCAGCTCTGATTCTATGTGGCGCTAGGGGATTAGACAGCCCTAGCTCACTCTAACAGGTGAAGAATCTTCCCTTCCGCAACTCTTGCCTGGGGTTAGGGGGAACCCAGGCCAGCGCACACCACTGGGTTCCAACTCAGGGCCCTTGTTTGGAACAGAGTCACTTCTCCTCAGGGCCTAGTTTTCTGCAGGCTGCCACAGCATCACACTCTCTCTCTCTCTCTCTCTCTCCCTCTCCCTCCCTCC
This sequence comes from Pelochelys cantorii, assembly GCA_032595735.1. Lineage (NCBI taxonomy): Eukaryota > Metazoa > Chordata > Testudines > Trionychidae > Pelochelys > Pelochelys cantorii. The sequence continues at coordinate 5,630,948 of CM064339.1, read as the reverse complement.
TGGGAGCATTGGCTGAGCAGGCAGCTTCTCCCCAGGCCGTCCCCACTTGCTGCAGGCCTTAAGTGTTTATTGCGCCCAGGGGGTCTCTGCCCAATGGGCTGCCTCCAGCTTTCTCCGTGAGTTCACTTCTCCCAGGGGCACCTGGACTGCCTCTGATAGAGCCCAGCAGTTCTAGCTGTGGGTGTCACACGGGGATACCTGCAGTTGGCCATCGCTTAGTGCTCTCCTCCTCGTCTGAGTCATCCCACTGCCTGAGCCCAGCCCAGCAGGCATAGCTCCACCTCTGATGGTGCCAGCAGCTCCTGGTGCTGAGCTGCCCCACAGTGTGATAAGCACAGGAGACCTGGAGCCAGCAGTGTGAGGTGAGAGGTGTCCACAGAGCCCTGGCACGGCCTGTCCCTGGTGCTCAGGCAGTGAGTCCATCCCTCCCCAGGCCTGTGAGGGGAGCATGGGGTGCAGAACTGGCCACCAGCTCCCTGGGTGCCCCTCCTCTAGCCTCCCATCATAGCGCCTCAACCCCCTTTCCACAGCCTCCCACAAATCACCTCTAGCTTCCCCAATAACCATCCTGCTACTGCACGACCCCCCCAACCCCGTCATAGACCTGCAAATAACTCTTCTTCCACAGCATCTTACCCGCCCCCTAAAATCCCTTTTCCCACAGACTCCCCCACCACAAACCCCCAACCCATAGCTTCCAATCTGCCCCCCTCACAGGCCCCTGCTTAATCCCTCCACCACCCCACCCACCTGCAAATAAAACCCAAGCCCTATAAATCGTTCTCCTGACATGCCCCCCTCCCCGGCTCATCCCGTCTCCTAGCCACACCACTATTTTTGCCTCAAGTAAACCCACCCCCCAAACACCCTAATGAAACCCCCCCCCACTCCACAGAGTCTCACATTCCCACCCCAAGCCCCTGGCCACTGCTCCCCATCTCCCAAGCCCATTCCCCAGTAAACCCTCCTCCTTCATACCACCCCCTGGCCCTAAACCATGTCCCTCCTGACAGCTTCCCACCTCAGCCTGTCTCCCCCCACTGCTGCACCCCTTATTCCCCCAGGGCCCTTCTGCTGTCTCCAGCATCCAAGTCCATTCAGTCTGTACAGATCAGCACAAATTTCCCCAATTCCTGGCAGCACCAGCTCCCCCTCTCCCTTCGTCAACGGCTCCAGCCCACTGTGGCTTGCCAGCAACCCCCCCCCCCCAGGGCCCCTCACTCCTTTACCCTGAGGCAACGTCCCATCTTCTCTCTGGAGTGCTGCAGGGCTGGCGACCTTTTCCCTCTGCTCACTGTCATCTTGGGGAGATCTGCTGGCCAGGCCCCCCTTGGTCAGGGCGTAAATCTGTGTGCAGGGAGAGCAAAGGGCTGGAGTGGGGCCCAGCAGGGGAGGAGTCACCACTGCAGGTTGAGTGGGGGGCAGGACACTCCTCTCGTCAGCTGAAGCCCGCCCTCCGCACGGGCCCAGGACAGACATTGCCTGCACAGCTCTGGGACCTGGGGTCTCTTTCCTCTCCCACACCCAGATAGCAGGCAGTACTGGCTTCCCTTCTGCTGAAAGCAATGGCTGATGGGAGGGTAACACTTATACTGAAAATCAGTGGACTTCCAATTCGAGGCTCCACCCGTGGCCTGAGAATTTTGTAACCTCCATCAATGCCCCCCGAGAGAATGGGACCAAATGGCTGCATGTCTGGCCTGGACAACCTTACAGAGGGATGGCAGGTGTGTGAGGCTCCAGACGTGCCCCTGGGGGATGAGTGTGCTGGTGTAGGTTAGTGCTGCGTGACACCTGGTCCTGTGTGGGAGGCTGCGTAATCTTTCCCCAAGCGAGGGAGTGTCTACCACAGGGAGTGAGCTCACCGCTGTCAGGGGGTCGACTCCCATGAGTAAGAGCCCATCCCTGGGAGCAGGAGGCGCATAACCTCGCTGCCTGCCAGCCTGCACATGAACCAATACAACCTGGACTGAAATAACCTGCAGTAGAAGGAAGGCAGGCGAAAGCTGCAATGTGAATCCAAAGGATTGCCAGAGGCACTCGGAACAGACTCAATTTTCCATTAACCTGCCAGAGTGCATAGCGCTGAATTTCAAATGGCTTTTCTGGTGTCGCACTCAAACTTTATTACCCCGCTTCTGTTTGCTATCTGTAGAGATCTTATCTGTAACTGCTTTTAAATTGGTGTGTGACTCCAGAGAACAAGCCATCCAGTGTTCAGTCTGTGGAAAAGCCCCCTGCCGCCTCACACATGTCTACCCCCATCTCGGGGCTTTCAGAAGTTTCCTGTTGGGACAGATGAGATCAGCATTTAGGCCCTGATTCGGGCAGCCTGTCACTATTCAGGACAGCGTGTGAGAACATGCTGGTCTTTAAGTGCACGAGTGTGCTCCACTGAAGTCGGGTTGAAATTTAGGAAGTGGGTCCCTCGTTGAAACCAGTGCAACGTGAGCCTGGCTGGGGGAGGAGCTGGAATTGAGCCTTAGATGGTTTTCTGAATTGGGACCATGATCTCTAGCTCTTTCAAGCTGTGTTTTTACAAATAGGACCCTGATCCCTACATGGGGCCCCTCAGGACTCCTGCAGTATGAATAATAACTACAGATAATAACTTGAGCACCTCTGTCATGTATTCCATATGGGCCCTCTCCTGAGGGGTGCTGAATAGCACACTGAACCAGGGAGTCTATGGGAGCTGCATACTCAGCTGAGGTGTGAGCGATTTGCGTGAAGTGAATACTCCAGTCCCTGTGGGGTATGCTCACTTCTCAGTGCACGGAGGCAGCTCCTGTTAGCGCTGGTAGGCGTTTCACAGGCTGCCTGGTGCTGTGTATGTCGGGTGTACAGAAGCCCATTTGAAAGGCAGTTTCTGGTTCCGCATGGCTCAGGGGATTAATAATTGATGTGTCTTTCGCCCCGAGATCCCTCATTTGTGGCCAGGCCTATTCAGGACTTATCCTATGACATGTTTGCTGCCCTATGCATAATGGCTCATTGACAGCTGTCCCCATCGCTGCTAGGGGTAATGAGCACCCTTGGTGCCAGTCTCGTTCCCAGGCAGAGGGTCTGAGTAAGAAGTGAAGATTGCTCCTCACACATGAAGTCTGGGCCTTGCATGGTGGGGTGGAACCTCATGGAGCAATCTCGTACTGCTGCTCCCCTACTGCTGCACCTGTTGTGTGGATTAGGGGAAAACAAATCTTCACAGCAGTACTAAGGCCCTAAATCAGCAAAGCATTGAAACCTGCCTCACTCTGACCATATGAGAAACCCCTATCCAACAGAGCACTGAAGCACATGCTTAAGTCAGGCCCTTAAAGATAAGCAAGTCCTTCAATACTTTGCTGAAGTGGGGCCTATGCAACTTTAGCCATTCTTATTTGGTCTTTCCAGGGTTTGATGGAGAACTTTGTGGAAGTCGCAGAGATTTGTCTCATTATCTCTCAGACCTTAACCCAAAGGTCAGGAGAGTTTAACCTTTGTTTTTAAAAAAATAATTTCTCTGAAGAGATTGAGATGTTGGCATTGGCCAAAGCAAAGTTTTAAACTATCTGACTTCAAAATCCCTGTCACTGTTCAGCTTTCAGTTTAATGTCATTAGTTCTGCAGTCACCATAGCATCCCACAGAGTAGAGAAGAGCTGGATTTTTAATCTTTAAAAAAAAGGGTTGTTGTTTTTCACACAGAAACACTTCAGGTTTTCTCTCATCATCATAAAGAAGGAAAATGAGCACAAGGCATTTCATTTCCCTGTGCAGGCCACCTTCAAATACCGTTCCTAGTGTTTTACAGGCAACAGCAAAAAAGTTCTAGTTGGTAAAATGTTCCATTTGTACACAATATCTATTTGTCAAATCCAGCTGTTTGCACAACACACAGAGGTCCATATTCTGGCCTTTATGGAGTACAGGCCGTCCTTGCTATAAGTCCAAGATACGTTCCAAAGAACTTGGACTTCTAGCAAACCAACTCAAAGCGGCAAATTGTTTCTCTGTGTCTAACTTCCATTTGTGCATATGGGGGGGGGGGGAGGTTTCTGTGCGACTAAAGAGCGGGGAATGGGAGAACTTATAACGCATCAGTTCCTACAAGAATCAACGACTTTAGTGCGGAACGGATGTATACCAGGGCGACTTATAGTGGGGGCACCCTGTAATTGCTCCAGATTATACACTACACACACATTTTTGTTCACTTATTAAAAAAAAAAAGCTGTTGGTATCTGCAATAAAATAAACCCACCTTGTCCACGTCCCTAGTATGTGTGTATGGGATTTTGGTGATGGCATTGTGACGGGTTAGATCACAGAGATCCTCTTGAGAATGTGACCCGACATGCTGATCATATCACTGAGCCACTCTGGTGCCCTCTGGAGCACCCCACCAACCTGTCCTGCTTAGCCAGAAGCTCAGCTCTTCCTCAGCATAGAGTTAGGAGAACAGCCCCCCAGCAGAGCAACACAGACACTAACAACTCAGCTCTGGCAGAGCTCAGTTACAGGAACGTGACAGCATCTAGGAGCACAGCCCCCCAAAGGGACCAAAACCCATTTCGCTCTGTATTAAAGTTTCACACGGAGAAAGCTCATAGAGTTTGTTCTCTTTATCAATGAGAGAGAGAGATGCAGAACTGTGTCTTCCCCCATCAGGAAACAATTATTTACACAGGGTTTGATAATAAACAAAAGTGAGTTTATTAAGTATAAAATGTAGGATTTTAGCGGTTGCAAATGGTGACAGACAGATCAAAATAAGTGACTAATCTAAAATAAATAAAACTTGCCAGCTAAGTGTCATAGCCTCAGAGAAGTTGTTACAAATCATCATTTCTCACCCTGGTGCTTATTTCAGGTAAAGTCCTTCAGGCCAGAGCTGATCTTTTTTCTGACCTGGGCCCAGCTGCTTCTTGCCCCTCCTCATTAGAGTTCTTTGTTTCCAGGCCTCATCATGTATCCCCTTTGGGTGGGGAGCAGTCTGTGAAGCCAGCTGAAGAGCCTCATTTGCTTCCCATCCCTTAAACAGAATTTCCCCAGGATGAGAATCCTTTGTTCCATTCTCCCGACCCTAGTGGAAAAATATCAAATTCAAGATGAATTCCAGCACCCGGTGGCACGGTCACCTGTCTTTCTAGAGTCAACCATAATCCAGACTTACTGGAAAAACAAGACTAGTCATAGATCACTGCCTTGAGAACCAAACCATAAGTTCCTTAAGTACTGTTAATGGTTTTCACTAAAGACCTAGATTAATAAGCAGGTTTACACTTCATATTTCTAACTTTGCACACAAGAAAGATATATGCGCACAAATAGAATTATCCATTCAGGGGATCACTAGCTCTTGAATGATCGGTCACTTGCCCCATTTTGCATAAAGCATATTTGAGCCCCTGCCAGGGACTCAATGAGAGCTAAATCCAATTTCTGCTCTCCTGCAGCCCCCTGAGTGACCTCACCTTTGGTGAATCACTTTGTCCTTCTATACCTCATTCCACCTTCTGTAAAATCATAGGCTCAGAGGACTAGAAGGGACCTGGAGAGGTCATCACATCCAGTCCCCAGCTCTCATGGCAGGACCACAACCATCTAGACCATCCCTGACACGTCTAACCTATTTCCCTCAGACCATTTCTCCAGTTTGTCCCGCTCATTTTGAATTACAACCTGGTCCTCCAAAGCACTTGTAACCCCTCCCAGCTCGATGTCATCTGCAAAGGTTGGCCATGTACTCTCTGTGCCATCTTCGATCGCTGATGCTAGCTCGGCCCCACCTGACTGGGTTCAAGTGAGGACTGAAGATTGTTGCTCAGGCATGAGGGTGGTGGGAGCCACAGTTAGCTACATTCACAGCTTTGCCCCCAGGCACTGTGCATGCGTGAGGAACACTGTGTATATTAATATGGCAGATCATTCCCGGGTGCCTTCCACCCCGGTACTGAGGAGAACTGAAATGCTCCATTCCTGTCTCTGGATCCCAGCGTGCACAGAAGAGTGCTCTCCTATTCCCCCACACACATACACAAAGAATCATGGTCCTATCCCGTCACTCACAAAACTCGCCCGCCCCCAATCGACGATTTCCTTCTGCTCAGCCATGAGCCTGCAAGCTGCTGCATTCCTCACCTGAGGTGCTGCACACTCTGAACTCCCAGGGAAGTCAGCAGGAGTTGCATGCACTCAGCACTTCGCCATGCAAGGGCTCTTGCCTCGTGTCAGCTGCCTTTCTTCTCCTTCCCACAGGCTCACTGGGGTGGCAGGAGAGCTTTCTTCTCTGCCTCTCTTGCCGTCTGTTTCCCTCACAGCTTCCGCCCACTCTCCTGACCCAGACTTTTCTTTTCTCCTGCTGCATCTCTCAACTCCTCTCGCTCTGGTTTACTAAACTCTCCAGCCTCCTTACTCCATACTCCCGAGATCTTTGGGATTCCTTGTGTGTGAAGAAGGTGCTGGGCAAATTAAAATGGCACCCTCAAGAGCTAAATCTGACCTAGTGTGTGGTGTTATGTTACCTGGCCTTACAGAGAGCACTTTTCTTTACACTTCTCCACCACAGTCTCTCTGGTTCCTATATGGCAGGCTTAAATGCAGCAGCTCTTTCTGAAAGCCTCTGAGTAGCATAGGCAGTGACAAGGAAAGACCAATACGCCTCCTCCATAGCCATTTTACAGAGGCCTTTCAGGCTGGGCAATATCCCACCGAGAGAGATGTTGTTTTTGTTTTTACATAACTTGTAGTGGGAACAGAATGTACCTGGTTAGGCTGCAGGGGAAACATAACTCCACATTCTCTCAGTGATCTGTCCTTGGGACTTAATCTCCGATCTGTTATCGCAGCCCCGATCAGTCACTGGAAGCCAGTGATTCTGGTAACGGGCACTTGGATACGCCTCTAGGCTATTCTTTCCCATAACCAGCTCTGGGTGGTTCAAGCCAATTAGTTTTCCTTGTGAGTAATTGATTAAGTGGGGGGCCAGTTGGTTCGTTCTGGTTTTGCTGCGTATAAAGTCTCCATACTCTCCTGTGTGCCGCCTATAGCATCGCAGGCTCGTCCTCCCTTGGCCAAGAAAGAGCCAGGCAGAGAGAAGAGCAGGGAGAAATGGCGGAGTTGCCAGTCACAGAACTAACTCTCGATTCGGCCCACTCCAGTGGCAGGTTCACCATTAGCACCCTGATCAGCACCGAGGACAGCAGCAAACCTCACTACAGACAGCCTGATGCCGGTGACACTGTCCATCCCAGCCATCTCACCCACAGCAGCACTTTGTACTTAAGGACCTTTGGCTACAACACCGTGGATGTTGTGCCTAATTACGAACATTACGCCAACACAAAAGGTGCAGGTGAAACCAATAAAGTTAGGCCCACCCTGGCAGATCTACATTCTTTCCTGAAGGTAAGTTATGGAGCAGGACTGTCTCTAGCATCAATTTACTTGAGCAGGGCTGTGGTCTTTGTAGCAAATGCTCTTTCTGTACCTGTCTCTATCCCTTCAGAAGAAACATAGACTTGAAAAATGCACCTTCTGCAAACATGGGTCATAGAAAGAGTCAGGGAATAAATGAGAACCATGAGTGGAAACTGTGATCTGTCTTCAATGTATAAACAAGCAAGGAAGGTGAAATGTGATGCTTTAGGTCACTGCAAATGGTTCTCTAGCTCTGTTGTTGACAACTGACAATTTGTGAGCCTTGTTGCCACCAGGAGAAAATGTTGGCTGTTGAGACTTAAATTTCAGGCAGACAGATCAGTTTGTGGCTCTATCAGTTTGTGCCACTGCCATGAGTGGTCAGAAGTAAGTCGCCCTGGTGTATAGGCTGACCAGTGGATATTGCTCTAACATGCCTATTCCCAACCTGAACATCAAACAAATGTGTTGTAGTACTAGAACTTAACTACCCGCATGCTCTGCAATATTCTCCCATCAATAACATTCTGCTGCATATGAAGAGAAAGCCGTCTGGCTTGCCTATAATAACACGTCCTGGCTTTTGTCACGGTGATGTACAGTGAAATCTGCCTCTCTCCAGCTTTGGATTCGACTTGGTCCAAAATATCCCATATCTGATGCATATTTCAGAGCATGTTTTTCCCTCAGGCATGGCAAGGGAGGGGCAAGGGCGGAATTATAATTGTGTTACAATGAATTTATAAGTTGTCCCAAGAACGTGTGTCTAGGTGCCTCCTTTATAGCATTTGTATAAACTCAAGTAAACAAAGAGAATAATGGCCAGTCCAGGGACTTGCAAAACTCAGCTGCTCCTTAACAAAGCCAGGTGGGGGACTATTGCCCATGAATCTGCTTGGTACGTGTTGGGGTGGAGTGACGTCTCCTTCCTTTTCCTTTCTTGGGGGGAGAAAGGGAAAGCTGTTGAAGTCCATCTGCACAGCTCTTCTTATTTACCTTTGCCTTGCAGCAAACGGGTATGTTTGTGGGTTTTTTTTATTTTCAAGTGAAATTAGTACTGCTGAAAGCTCCCAGCTTGAGGCACCTAGAGACTCAAGTCCTGTATTTATCCAGCAAACAGAATGACACAGGCAGTGCAAGTTTTCCTTAAACTGCCCAGAGTATTGTACCCCTTACCTGGAAGGGCCGCCTAAAGGGGAAAGAGGGCTCCATAGATTGGAAAATCTCCTGGGTGGTCATGGACGTTCATTCATTTCAAACCAGATGTTTCAAGTTCTCTTTGGGAGGGGTGTTCCAGCAGGATACAGCCTCAAGCAGGAAAGGGCTGCAGAGGTGTGAAAAGGCCTGTGTGCATCCTATTGAGAGTCACTCTGTTGCTGTTGTCTGGGTTGCAGGCCCCCTCCATTAGGGGTATTTTGCTATCTCGGCACTCCATGGACAAGCAGACAATGGGCTAGTTTCTCTGCAGTTAATCGTCAACATGCTCCTGGGGCTTATTCCCTATGACACTTGCCATCACACTGCCTCGAGATATTTGTGTTGTCCTTACACCACGGATGAGACTGCCTTGTGAAGCGCCCTCTCATCTCAGTGGTTTTCCCATGTGTCCTGCCACCTTTACCCAGGGATTGGTTTTTTAAAGTATTTCACACCTAGAGATGCTTATGGAGGGTTTCAAAAGCACCCAGGCACCTAAATCCCACTGAAATCACTTGTATTTTTAAGCACCTAAATACCTTTAAAATCTGGCCTTTAGTCTCTCCGCACCTCTGTTCTCCAGCCATAGAGTGGGGATATAACAGCACTTCTTGGCCTCCCAGGATTATGCAAAGATAAATGCGTTCAAGATGGTGAGGTGCCCAGATCCTATAGTGATGGGGGCCATGGCAGTTCTTAAGACAGGCAGCTTGTGAAAATTCTCATTCATAGTTCCATATATATAACTAATTGGGAAAAAAAAAAACCAAGTTTCCACTTCCCAGCTCTGCTACTGCGGCTGTACTGAGGAGAAGTGCTGTGTACAAGCTGGGTACCGTTGCTCATTGCAAGCTGTAGCTGACAGTATTTGAAGAAGCCAGGAGTGCATCTCTGCTTGTGGGTGTTGTTATTTGTAGAGCCATGGTGTGAGCTGAAGCTGGGGTTCCCTTGTGCTCGCTGCTGAGAGACTGTTCCTGCCCCAACAAACCTTGTGAGCACCACAGTCCTGCTTAGCTCCAGAAGTGATGTTCAGGGTTACACAGTTCTGACTGAGAGTTGAAAATTGACAAAATTGACTATGTTCCCAGTCTTCTTCCTTGCTGTGCCACCTCTATGCCCTGTAGTGACTTGATTTCTCTCTGCATCCCTCAGTTGGACAATAGCTGTCTCCATGACCCGGTGTATGAACCCCAGAGAAGTAGCGGCCTGAGTGATGAAGCAACTGAGGAAGACGGTGGTGAGGGTGGGGCAAAGCCTCCAGGAGAGCCTGTCCGATTTGGATGGGTGAAAGGGGTGATGGTAAGTTGCTTTTTCTGCCCACAGACTGGAAGGAAGTGTAACGGGAGAGCTTGCCAGGAGTGCCCAGGCCTATGCTGCAGCAAGATGGCCAGCTCCTGCCACCGTTGCTCTCATCAAGCTGCAGCTCGCTCTTCAAGCCATCCCATTGACTCCAACAGCGCTATCCCCAGGGCAATGGCTTGGGCTTGAAAGTCAGCACCGCGCATTTCTCCTCCTGGGGTCCAATGTGTCTGCCTCGGCATGGCTCAGCAAGACTCATCTATGCAATCCCGGTTCTCACAGGCCTGGGGTGACCCATTCCACCGAGCAGTGTGAGGGCCGGGGACATTCAAACTGGACAAATGGCAGGTGATGTTGTTGGTAGGCCAGGGGGATGGGCCCGGGGATAGGGCATGGGTCTAGGAATTTAGCAACCCGGCTCAGTTTTGTATTCTGCTGCAGGTATTCGGTGTGTTGCAAATCACTCTGTACCTCGGTTTCTCATGTCTCTGATGGTGATAATAGCACTTTCCTTGCTGTGAGTGCAAGCACATTAAAGATTATGAGGTGCTCTAGGACTATGGTAATAGGGCAAGTGGAAGATGGATTTGAAGGGAACATTTGCATAATTTGTGCACATTACCAGGTTCCAGCCTGCTGCATCCACTTATAAAGAGAAGGGATTTTTGCAATAAATTTAGGGAGGTGTAATAAAAATGACCAAAAAAATGGTTAGGTGAGGAATGGGATGAGAAATCCTACTGAGACTATTTCTATAGCTGTCAATCAGATGCCCTCATCTGGAGTAGTCTGTTCAATTCTGATCATCCTATTTCAGAAAGCACATGACACAAGGGGAGGGGGAAGTGTCAGAAACCAGTGATGAAATAATTAGGGGCATAAGAAGGCTTCAATAGGAAGGGAGATTGAAAAGATTTGGACTGTTCTCCTCGAGATAAGACAGATCAGAGGAGTATAATAAAAGTGCACATACCAGTGAATGGTCTAGAGATGGTATTTCAGACATTTCTATTAACCCTCTCTAATAATACAAGAACAAAGGAGAAATTCAATGAAATGAAAAAGAGACATATTAAAATGATAATAAAAAGAAAAGCTTTTTTATTTTTACACAGAATGCACTATGGCCCTGCAGAACTCACTGCCACAAGGTATCAGCATACCAAGGTGTAGAGAGGAGGGATGGGCCTGTACTCAAGGCATTAGCCTCCTCCCTGGGAGACTCAGGTTGAATCCTCTGCTCCCCTATAGAGTGTGAGAGCTTGGGGAAGTCACCTTGGCTACTGCTGCACCCCAAGCAAAGGGTGTGATTCCCCTGCTTGTGTACCTGTACATGTGCAAGTTCTTCTCAAGCCAGCGTGAGTATAAATAGCAGTGTAGCTGTGGTAGCATGTGTGGTGGCAGCACTGAAGGCACAGATGAGCCATGCTGAGTACATGTCCACCCATCTCAGGTTCACAGATTTCAAGGCCGGGTGGGACCACAGTGCTCATATCATCTGCCTTGCTGGCTAGTGCAAGCCACAGCACTTCTGTGGAATCCTCCTTTGAGCAGATCTTTTAGAAAATCCACCATGCCCCCTCGGAAGTGCTCCAATGATTCATGACCGTCGCTGTTAGAGACGCACGCCTCATTTCCTGTCTGAGCGCTTGGCCACGGACTCAGCATGGCTCAGCTGTATGGCATGAGCTTAGGAGGAAACTCTCCCATGGGCAGGTCACTCCACTTCAAGGGTCGTGAGAATTGGCCACGGCTGCATATAGGATCCTGGACTCGAGGAACCATAGGTCTGAGCAGGCAATGCCACCCTTCCTCCAATCATGCGTACTGCCAGCTCTGCAGATGGGATTAACACAGCTGTTTTCCTTCTAGATTCGTTGCATGTTGAACATCTGGGGTGTGATTCTCTATTTGCGATTGCCCTGGATCACTGCCCAGGCAGGAATTGGTAGGCGCATCTCGATTCTCTATAGTATTACTAGCAGCAATTGTATTTGATATCATTTGTGTAACTGCAGGCACTGACAGGGTGCCTGGCACTATACATGCCACAAAGTCTCTCCCTTCCTGGAGGTCCTTAGACCTACTTTTGAATGGTGTTCAGGAGTCACTGTGCCTCCATTGCAAAGCCTAACTGATTTAAGAGCCCAAATATAAGTTTCTAAAGTTATTTAGGCACTTAGGAGCCCAAATCCTGTTGATTTGGGGATTTTAGCTCCTAAGTGCCTACATCTCTTTTGAAAATCAGTTGTAGACTCCTGAATCGGTCAGGCTTTGCAACACATAGCTCAGCAACATCTCAGACCTTTAAACATGTCCATGGGACAGCAATAGAGACGATGGAGTAGGGATGGAGGCAGAGGCAGAAGCAGTATAGAGACTGGGCTCAGCAGAAGACATGGGCCCTTATAGACATCCTGGAAGAAGTGGGTTGAGGAGAGGGTGGATCAGTGAAGGAGGGGCCAAGGCAAGGGGGGCAGGGATGGTGGGGTTTGGCTTTCTTCAAACAAAGTGAAATTTATCCCTCTTCTCTGCAGCACTCACGTGGCTGATTATCTTCATGTCTGTGACAGTAACGAGCATCACAGGCTTGTCCATCTCTGCCATCTCCACCAACGGCAAAGTGAAATCAGGTAGCACTTGGCTCCCGTTTGCCTTCTGTGGGTTCCCGTCTTCAGCTCCCCCCCCCGTCCCTCACATTCACATCCCTTTACATACGAAGCTTGGCTCTGTCTCTGGCAACTGCCATGAAAAAGAAAGCTGGAAAAGGCCTCTTAGGCCATGTGGTAGCCCGTCGTCTCTCTGCCCAGCAGAGGACTGTTCCCTAGATAGTGCTTGATGCATCTCAAGAAAGTTTGGAGGCTCGGCTTGCCAAAAGATCACGAGTATGATGATGGTCAAAGTACCTGAAAGTAACAGAGGATAGCAAGCAAGGCCAGGCATCACCTCTGAACCCATCAGAGCTGGAATACAGTGTCCAGTTTTGGTGTCCAAACTTCCAAAAGGATGTTAAAACATTGGGGAAGGTTCAGAGAAGAGTTTCAAGAATTCGCTTGTGGGCTGCAAACCTTGCCTTGTAATGAGAGACGTAAGGAGCTCCATCTAGTTAGCTTGCCCAAGACAAGGCTATGCGGTGATTTAATCATGGCCTACGGGTAATTACAGGGGAGAAGATAATCTGACCTAAGGGGGCCTCTTCAATCTAATGGGCAAACGCAAAACAACAACCCAGGTCAGGAAGGTGACTAGTCAGCAAAACTCAAGCTGGAAAGAAGAGGCCACTGTTGAGGAATGATGATGAGTGGCCATCAGAGCAGCTCGTCAAGTGACAGGGCGGGTTCTCGGTCCCTCGGAATTTTTCGAAGGGCACCCGGGTTTGATTAATGGGAAATGCTGTAGCTCAGCCACAAGTCATTGGGCTTGATTCAGGAATCACTGGGTTACATGAGGGGTGGAACCAGAATTTCCCTATAAGGGAGCTCAGGCTCCCTGCTAAGTAATAGAAGCCACATCCCAAAAGGTGCATGAGGTCCCCCCCCCCCCCATTGCATTTCCAGGCAGTACATGTAGGTCCTTACCGAGTCACCAGCTGTCCTTCTTCAGGCAGCGTGTGGAGAGTGGAGCCTGGAAAGCAGGGAGCTGGGAATGGAGGCAGGAGGGGAGAGGTCCAGGCTCTGGTCTCTCCTATGGGAGAGTGGAGGGGAGAGGTCCTGGTTGGCCCTGGTCTCTCTCAGCTGGTTTTGGTCTCTCACTGGAGGTGAAGGGTAGAGGTCTTGGTCAGTCCTGTTATCCCCAGTGGGGCAGGCCCCAGGCCATCCCTCTCAGGGCCAGTCTTTGGAGATGGGGGAAAAGTGATGATAGAGGCGATCGGCCACTGACTGGAGGGGAGGCGGCTCCTCATGAGGCCCTGTCCCCCAGGATTCCCCAGGCCCAGGGTCCTGCTTCTGAGAGTCCTGGGCCACCATCTCCTCAAGCTACCCCCTCCCAATCTATTCTGCTTCTGTACCCACTCTGGAAGGAGAGAGAGCGGCTCAGCAAGGACAGTGGAGTCTATGACCAAGAGGGTAACACTGTCCTGGTAACACTGACACATGAAACAGTGTCCTGGTAACAGTGACACATGAAATCTCTGACATGTTAAATGACGGCTCAGCTTGTCTTTGTCTGAGCTGCGCCTCGCTCCCTCATGCCAGCTTCTCCCGAGTTTGCTTTTGTCTAGTTCTAAGTCACGGTCCCAGTCTCCCTTCAAACCTGCCTTCTCCTAGGCAGTGATTCTGTATGAGCACAAAAGGAATGCTTTTCACTAGAGATGGGCGTGAGCCAAAACCTTGAACTCCCTGATGGTCAGACCCTGATAAATTGCCTTGTAAAATGTTGAGCATCTTATCCTATCTCCATGTGTTATTGACACTTCCCACACACAGTGCATGGATATAGGTAGGTGACTGTAATTACTTTGTAAGGAGGACAAATTAAGGGCCCGTGGTTCAGTGTGTGGTCACCTCCAGTACTACAATGCTGCTCCTGCATGTGAAGTATTTAAACAGTGGAATGTTTCTGGCATATGTTAGGTGGCACATATTTCCTCATCTCAAGAAGCCTTGGTCCAGAGCTGGGTGGCTCCATCGGTCTCATATTTGCCTTTGCAAATGCGGTAGCAGTGGCCATGCACACAGTGGGCTTTGCAGAAACTGTACGTGACCTGCTCCAGGTAAGGAATCAGAGTTGTTAAGTAGTGTGATTTCCCCCCCTCATTTCACCCACAAGCACTTCTATCTTGTAACATTTAAGTCCTTCTTAAAGGCCAACTTCTGCAATGCTCCCACAGGGTATCTGTTGTACAAAAAAATCCCACCCATGTAAGGTGCCCCCTTCTGAAAGGACTCTGCTTGTTGAATGTTGCTATAAAAGAATGATGATTTTTTTTTATTGTAATAAGAAGAAGTATTAAAAAGTCTAGAGAGTCAGAGGTGAAATGAAGGAATCGGGTGGTTCGGGTCAAGTCTGCCATCAGCTTCTAGGACTGCTGACTTGGGCTTCTTTTCTCAGGAAAGTAACTCGCTCATTGTAGATCCCACAAACGATATCCGCATCATCGGGGTCATCACAGTGACAGTGCTACTTGGGATTTCCTTGGCTGGAATGGAATGGGAAGCAAAGGTAATGGTCTGAATTGCTAGGATGAACCCAGGAATTTCCACACCACCACGCACCAATAGTCCAGTCCATCTAGCCTAGTATCTTGTCTCCAACAACAGCCAATGCCAGTTGCTTCACCCTCCAATAATGCACCTAACTGCAGGTTTCTTACCATCAGGGGAAATTCTTCCTGACCCATCCTGATGAAGTATAAGCATTGTCAGTTAACATATAATTTTCTTTGGACTGTTGAAACTGCAGACACTGCTCTCATTCATACAATAGCCAAATCTCCCTTAAACCTTATCAGTGTGTTTGCCTTAGTGTTACCCTTTGTCTTGTTCATTCATTCATTCAGATGCTGGGGGCTCTGTTTCTTTCCCTTAACAAGCCACAAAAGTCTTCAGGCCAAGGAACCCTAGAGAGACAAACAAACGCAGCAGACGGTGCTAGGCACTTCTCAAGGAATGCAGAGGTTACTGACCAAGTCAGAAGGACAGAATGTTCCTTCAGCGGAGCCTGTTGGCAGCTTCCCAGTTGGAAGATGATGCAACTTCAATAGAGCTGCCCACCTGCACTTTTCACCACACGCCCTTGTACAGACTTTGCAGCAAGTACTCAGCCAGCAGATTGTTGAGTTGGTTCTTTTGCTCTCTCAGGCACAGGTGCTGTTCTTCATAGTCATCATGATTTCCTTCTTAAATTACATAGTGGGGACGGTGATTCCAGCCTCTGAGGAGAAGCAGGCAAAAGGATTCTTCAGTTACCGAGGTAGGTTCCAGTGGAGGCTAGAGGCAGCTGTTTGGGGGAACTCTTACTAATTCTCATGAATGGTCAGGAGACCCAGCGTGAATGACTGAGGTTTGCAAGTCAGCAAACAGCAAACAAAGGAAGACAAGTGCATCCCCTAATGGAAGAGGAAGGATGGCCCAGTGATTAGGGAGGCAGCCTGGAACTGGGACAGTCAGGTTCAATTCCTTGCTCAGCAGCAGACTTCCTGTGTGACTGAGGCAGCAGTCTCTGTGCCTGAGTTATCTTCCTGTACAATGGGGATCATAGAACTTCCCTTCTTCATGGATGGGTTGTGAGGATAAATATATTAAAAGATTGTGAGGTATTTGTGTGCTCAAGTGATGGGGGCCAGACATGCACTAGACCCCCTCGAATGTATTTCCAGTGTGTTTGTTCACTTTGTCAACTGGAGTTTGTCTCTAATGATGAGGGTAGAATGGGAACAAAACCACAGTTAGGGTTGCCTCCGAATTTTTTATTCCACGGGATTCTTAATTACAACAGTGCACTGGTAAATGCTCCTCAGTGCACGTACCACAGGAAGGAGCCTTGATGCTCTGAGATCTCACCATAATCTCTGCTCTGCCATTTTGGTGGAATGGGCCTGGTCAATTCTATTTGGCTTGCAAGGCTTTTGATCAGCATGGTTTTACGGTACCAGCATGATTATGGGTTATAAACAATGTATTTTAATGAACGTGTCCACATGATCACTTAGCTCTTTGTGTCCCGGCCGGTAGGCAGCATCCAACAGAAATGTATCTTGTTCAGGGCTGTCATGTTAAGCATCCCCCCTGCTCTGCTTATTCTGAGTAAGTGTGGCCGTGAAAAGGCTTCCGGGGAGACAATGACACTTTCTGATTGTTCTGCTGAATGTTTGCAAGATGCTGGAGGGGAGGCCCACAAGGGCCTACATCCAGGGGCACAGAGGTGAATGCTTTAGCAGCGTACATGAGAGGGACCTAGCCTGTGTGCTGGGGAACCCAGCCCAGTACTTGTGCAAACCCCTTTGGATCCTCGCTCTGAGTAAAGAGTTGCTGGGGTGACCCAAGAGCAGGGGTGGGCAAGATACAGCCTGCGGACCAGATCTGGCTGTTTGATCTGGCCCGTGGCCCACCTTGCTGCTCCTTGTTCCTGCCCCCCACCACACCTTCCCCTGCAGCTGGGGACAATGCTGGCTCAGGTTTGCCCAGTTCCCTGACCAGGCCACAAGGGACAGGAGAGCAGCCCAGACCTTCCCTCCTCCCTGGCTGATCCCACTAGGACAGAGCTCCAGTGTCTGTAACAGGGTTATGTATTGAAACAGTCACCCCCACGTGGCAGCCAGATGCTGCTCCAAGCAGGGAATAAGTTAGCAGCCCATGGGCTGTGTGTGAAATCCAGGAGCACGGGGGGTCCGGGCAGGCTGGGCAGGAGCCATTCCTGGATGATGGACTCCCGCAGCCCCACGGTGCTCTCTAACAGTGGGGAAATGGCCCTGGCAGCAGCGTGTCCTTTACAGGCAAGATGGCGGCCAGGTCAGCTTTTGTCCCCCGCACCGGGCCAACCTGAGCGTACGTCCACCGTCGTAACGGGACGGGTGATGCTAATGTAAATAACAATAGAACTTGCGAAGTTGCATTTCAATAGCAGTTTGTCGCTGTGGCTACTGCTTCAACTATTGCCTTTAAAATGAAAGAAATATGATTGAAATAATCTTGTACACTGGAATTGACAGAAAAATATTTTCCTCCTCCAGCGGATATTTTTGCTCAGAACTTTGTGCCAAATTGGCGTGGACCTGATGGAACCTTCTTTGGTTTGTTTTCCATTTTCTTTCCATCAGCAACAGGCATCTTGGCTGGAGCCAACATTTCAGGTGATTTGAAGGTATGTTTTTACTACTCTTGGCCCACATGGAATCACAAGGGCAAGCGGCCCAGGTTGTACGCTATAAGCAGATTGTGCTGATAAAGTGCTGCGTGTCAGAAAAAGGCAAACTCCCAAGTTGGCAACTTCCTTGATTGGCTTTTGATTTTGTAAATCCAAGATCTGGCACAGTTTGGATCTACGTTAATTGAAAAATTTTGATCTATCTCTGTTTTAGAGCTGCCCAGATATTTTTACTTTCAATAAAATGTATCTGGATTTAGAAAGAACAGTAAAACAATTTTAAAAGCCACAGACAAATGTTTTATTCAGTTTTGATCAGCAACAGAACTAACTGACATTTTTTAAAATTTTAACACGATTCCAAAAAATGTTCATGAATCTTTTTACTGCATTTCCAACTTTCACTACTCTTAGATTCTGATCCTGCAAGCTGCTCTATCTGGGTGGTCTCCATCACCCAATGACATTAGCTCAGGAGTCCAATTCCCAAAGTCTCTTGCAGGATTTAAGCATTAGGTTGCACAGTGATAGATGCACTATAAGACTCTAAATAGAATGGAACAGAATTAATACTGGGCATCCTACATTATTGCACAGGAATGAACAGATTTTGATCAACTTTGCCTATGCAATAAACTGAACTATTTTTGAAGTTAGAAAAAGTCTGATAAAATGAAGACATTTGTACAGGTCTCTCCCCTTTCTGCCTGGGGCATGAGCACCAAAATAATATGAGGACTGTTCTTGCAGAAGTGTTGAGCTAGCTGCAGAGTAGTCTGATCGGAAATCCCCCCTAAAAAGCACGGGCTCTGGAGAGTTCTGGCTCATTTTACATCCCAAACAAATATCAAATAGTTGAGCTAAACCTCCAGACTGAATCAGTTCTAGATAGGCCCAGTGTGTTGATTTGGACTGGCATTCGGAACATTCCGAAGTTCTGAACAGGGTTGGATCCAAGCGTTGGGGATGCATGATACGTGGAATCACAGTCCTTCTTAAAGAGGAGGTCCCTTTAAAGGCAATAGCGACTAACTCAGGTCTGTATGCAGGAATTTCGGGGGGGGGGGAGGAGTATGAGCTGTGGGAGGAGCTATTGGCTGCCCTACCCCTATGGCTCAGCCCTGACCCCGGCCTCACTCCTGTGGGAGGAAAGCGAAATCAGTCCCAGCCTTCCCTCAGCTGGCTGGAGCATGGGAAAGGGAGGCTGGGGCAACATACTGCCTCTGCTTTCCCCCAGCCGGTGGCAGCACGAAGGGGGTGAGTAGGCTGGGTCTATGCGCTGCCCCTGCTTTCCTCCGGCCAGCTGGAATTGGCCCCATAGCGGACCACGAAGGACCGAAGGGGGGGGGTGCATTCACACCCTTTGCACTCCCCCCATGTATGGGCCTAAAACTATAGACACAAACATACAGGAGTCTTCATAGCTCAACTCCCAACCCTCCCTTGTAATGACTTACTGTATATTTGAGAGAGCCTGTCTGTCTGTCTGTTCAAGAACTCCTCCTAAACAGTAAGAACTAGGACCACCAAATTTGGTATGCAGCTTCCTCTTATTATAACTTAAAGCAAGGCCAGGGTTTGGTTGTGCCAGGAAAATGGGATGTGCCTGGAATGGGATTGCTTCTCCTAAAACCATACAGAAAAGAGAGAATCAGCAGGCAGGTGAAAGGGGACTGGCTGAGGGTGTGCCCCTCTGAGATTGCTCCAGCCCCAAACCCCAAGCCACCCACCGCCAGGTGCCCTTTAGGGAGTGGGGCTGAAGCTCCCCCCAGGTCATACAGGGACATTGCTGGCTATTCCCCTATGTCATGGAGTGTGGGGAAAGTGC
Organism: Pelochelys cantorii; assembly: GCA_032595735.1. Classification (NCBI taxonomy): domain Eukaryota; kingdom Metazoa; phylum Chordata; order Testudines; family Trionychidae; genus Pelochelys; species Pelochelys cantorii. The sequence continues at coordinate 5,611,421 of CM064339.1, read as the reverse complement.
ACAGTTTGCTGTATTCCTCACGCTGGCTGGGGAATGCTGAGAGCAGATAAAACTGGATCTGCTCCAGCTGGAGGACATGCACCCTGCCCTGGCTGTGCATGCTGGAGCTGCAGCGGCCACGGAGAGGTGCTTCTCACCTGGCCACAAGCTGCTGTGGTCAGAGGGCTGGGTTGTCCTCTCTCTCCAGGGCAGCCTGCAGATTGAACTGTTTATCCCAGCCCCACCACAGAGCAATGATTTAAATGAACCAGGCACATTTTCATTTTATTTTCCAAAAAACACAATTTCCAAATAAATCCCCCAAAATTAATTGAGTTAAGGACCTGAGTGGTGCTGGGTAAAGCTTTTAGTATGTATATAAAGTTGAAGTTTAGTGCCATTTCAGGAGCCTTTGATCCTTACGTTAGGCTGGACAAACTTCACCTGTGTGGTTGATTTTATGGCTCTTATCCAGGAGCGGCCCGAGGCGAGCTGTGGCAGCTGGCGTCCCAGGCGGAATGCACGATTGGCGCCCCCGCCTGCACGGCTGTCAATGGAGTGAAGTCATCATTGGGTGCCCCGTTGAAGGCAGCGCCCTAGGCGATGGCCAAGTTGGCCTATAGTCACGGGCCACCCCTGCTTTTATCTCATACCCTAGCCCTTTCCTCATTTTAAACCTTAGTTCCTCCTGTACCATTGGGCATTCCAGGCTCTTTTATTGATCAGAGTCACTCGCTATTTGTGATACTTCTTCCCAGACCAGGCCAGTGCATTCAATATCCTCGGCCACTGTCACTTCAAGTAGAGTAAAACAACATTTAGTATGATGTACTCTGAGATTTCCAGCACACCAGCCCATCAGCCCCACTTCATCTCACAACATCTAGCAGAAAAAGGTGGGCTTTGCAGGCTGCCCGCATGGTAAGAAATCCGGACTCTGGATGCAAATATCAGACTGAAAGCTGCCCAGTGGTTTTGAGCCTAGGAGCATTTTCTCTTCTTTTAGCTACAGAAAGGAAAGGTCATTTGATGGTGCCCATGAAAAGCTGCTGTGTAACTCTGTGGTTCCCTTGCTTAGGATCCAGCAGTCGCCATTCCCAAAGGCACATTGGTGGCTATATTCTGGACTACGGTATCCTATCTGGCTATTTCTGCTACAATTGGTAAGCAACATGGATAGACTGAATCAAACAATGAAATGTCCCTGGTTAATTAAATGCTTTCATGCTCATTAGGGATGGGGCAACTCCCAGTGATAAGGAATCCTGGGACACAGGCCACCTTGATTCAGTCTGGCTCCAATATCCATTCTGATCCTGGCTGCTAGGAGGGGTGCAGGGTAGAGGGGAGGTAAATAGTAAAAAGACAGACCAATAAAATCATAGTTTTAAAAAAGATCTCATGATTTTTTGAGATCTGACTCAGGATTTTGGACCTCTTGGGGTTGGCAATACAGTTGTCTCCAAAGAATCCAAGCCCGGTTTGACACTGGGCCCGGGATGCACGGTCTGGTACAAGATGTTGAGAGTTTTAGCTAGCACTGGGTGGATGCCTATGCAGCATGGACACGTCTGTTACAGCAGAAGGTTACTTAAAAACAAAGCTTAGTACATGTTAATTCCAGGAGCACCTAGAAGCCTGGGACTCTGGGCAAAACGAAAGGGCAACCTGTGATGGCCGCCATCTTGGTTGGTGCACTGGAGTCTGGAGACCCCTGGTTCCTTTGCAGACTGCCCAGCATGGCAAGAAATCCAGACTCTTGATGCAAATATCAGGTTGAAAGCTGCCCAGTTACACAGGAACATTTGTTAAAGCCCATCTGGGCATCATGCACCACGTGGAAAAGAGAGAGAGATGGGTAGTGAATGGGAACTGTTCCCTTCCAGGTGCCTGCGTGGTACGCGATGCCTCCGGGAACTTGAATGACTCCATTCCTATTGGTTCTCTGGGCTGTGAAGGACTTGCCTGCGGCTATGGGTGGAACTTCACGGAGTGTGCCCAGAAGCAGAACTGTCACTATGGACTCAGCAATTATTACCAGGTACTGTCAGTCCCTGAGGCTCAGTGGCAGGGAGAAGGCTCAAACTGGGTTGCTCACTTTGGCCTGGCATACAGGAAATCCTATGTTGTTCATGGTGGGCTGTTGTCACCCCCCACTCCTGCCAGCCTCAGCTCGAGCTCCCCTCCTGGCAGAAATATTAGTCATAGCCCAGAGCAGACAGTAGTCTCTGAGGGTGATTGGGCGGTTTCCTGAATTACTGCTTCCTTTCTTTCTAAAATGTAATTTACAACCACCGAGGAAGAGGTCCTATAGATAACAGACTCCTTCATTGCACAGCCCTGAGTCATTCCAGAGCATCCTGTGAACAAGTTGGGGGCAAACAGCGTTTGACCATGTAATCGAAGAGTGTGTGATCATGGATATGCATGGGAGGGCTGTGTTTAGCTTGCACAGACAGCCTGAATACTGGCATTTTGAATGCTGGACTTGCAATCATAATAAGGTTCTTTGGCTGTAATGAGCTGTGCTCTGAGGAGCGCTGAGTGGTGGCTGTCAGCATCTCAGGCTTCTGGTGGAAGGAGCACGGGCTATCAGGTCTCTCCAGCATCACCCTCGCCTTTTTCCTGCTGGTTTTCATGTAGAGTATGAGCCTGGTGTCTGGATTTGCCCCACTGATCACAGCTGGAATCTTTGGGGCCACCCTCTCTTCAGCTCTGGCCTGCCTGGTCTCAGCACCCAAAGTCTTCCAGGTGAGAAGGTGGCATGCTCAGGGGACCGGGAAAAATCTGCAGTGTTGTCTTTGTGTGTCCGGTAGATATGAGTCCAGAGCCAGCTAGCATGTGGCGGGGATTTCAGAGCCCCCGTGACAGGCCGAGTCTCTACCCCACACAGGTATGGTGAGATCCACCACAAGCCGAACAGCAGCCCCGGGTAGGGCCCACCATGCATGACTGGAAAGTACCAGCTCTCTGGACATGTTCTTTAATCTGATACTTGTGGCGCTTCTGTGGTGTTTGCCCCATCTGATCCCATCATGCAGTGCTGCCCACCCGCGAGGGCATATGCACTGGGCTAGTCCCTTTGGCTTTGCTCTGACTTGTGTAATCCTGATGGGCAGATTCTGTCCTCAGTTGCTCCCAGGCAGAGTCCTTCATCCCAGTGGGCTTGCGAGAGTGTAACTGAGGCCGAATGTGGTTATTTGAGTAAGATAATAAAGGCAACATTTCCTGCCCTTTCCATTGTGCCATCAGTGGTGACAGCAGAATACAGCTGTGCTAGGAGTGTTACCACTGGTACTGGGAGGAAAGTCAAGGTTATTACCTGCTTCAGGGGGTAGCTGAGTTAGTCTGTTACAGAAAAAAACAACAAATGGTCTGGTAGCACTTTATAGACTAACAAAACATGTAGATGGGATCATGAGATTTCGTGGGCACAGCCCACTTCTTCAGATGACCAGAGTTATGGGTTTAGGATGTGCACACCCAAAATAAATAGGAGAGGGGAAGGGGAGGGGGGAGGGAAAAAAAGGAAGGGGGTGGGAGACAGGGAGCTAGAGGGAATCAGTAAGTATCTGAAGATCCGGTAGTTAAAACGAAACAGATAAGAATCAAAGACCCTTCCTGACATGGGAGTCTACACAAAGAGCTGTTTGCATCTTCAATGGCTGTTAAGTTGGTAGTGTCCCAACCAACTTTCATCACGATTGAGTCCATTAGCATGTGAATTGAATTTGCGGATGAACTCTAATTCCAATGCTTCCCTGTGGATCTGGCTTGTAGAATAGGTTTGTGACAAAGCAAAGGTGACCTGACAGCAGGAACAGGCAAACTGGTTTTAAAAATACATCCACCCTCTAGGGTGAGGACCAAATTGTTCTCACTCTGTTGTAAATCTGGAGTAAATCTACTCAAGAACAAGGCTGTGCACTGCACCAGTAGCAGCGCTTGGAGCTGTGAACCCTCATTCAATTGATTCCCAGTTTTGGTCCCGTGCCCCCGTGCCCCTCAGCTCTCACCACTAGTCTGCAATGCCTGTCCAGGAGAAGTGACGTGTATTTCTCTCCACAGTGCCTGTGCAAGGACCAGCTGTACCCGCTGATTGGCTTCTTTGGGAAGGGCTATGGGAAGAACAACGAGCCGATCCGGGGCTACATGCTGACCTATGTGATAGCTGTGGGGTTCATTCTGATTGGTATGTGCTTCGGCTGCCAGATCCAGTAGGCAGCTTTCTCTCCTTTTTTTGACAGGCTGATTAATGAGCAGTGTGGTGCCCGGTGGCTGTTTCAGCCATGAGCTGAACAATGGCCATAGGTTTTCTACACACACAAGGCCAAATTTGCCCTCTGCCAAAGATGCACTCTAGGTAGATTGTGAGAGCCCTGACATACACCTGTTTTCCACTGCATGGTTTGTTTGGAATAGAGTTACTCCATATCTGCACACAGGTGAGGGGAAATCAGGCCCACAGCCTGTTCCATGAAGGTGAGGAATATATCAGATCTGGAGAGAGAGCTGTGTCAGTAGCTCTGCAAGACAATTTTGAGGGCTTAGAAACCTGAACAACCAAAATAGCACTGAACCTAATTCCCTCCCAGGAGTGGGGAGCTCAGCTGGGAGTAGGGTGAACTTAAATTTCCTAGGCCATGTCTGTACTTACCTGCAGATTGACGCTCCTGAGGTTGATCTTCTGGCATTCGGTTTAGCAGGTCTAGTAAGAACCTACTAAATTGAACACTGAGGGTGCCCTATCGAGGCCGATACCCGTACTGCCCACAAGGAGTAAGGGAAGCCAATGGGAGCGTTTCTCCCATCAACCTCCTGCTGTGGCCACAGAGCCAAAGTTTGAATCAAGGTTCGGTGACTCCAGCTACACAATAACCATAGCTGGAGTTGTGTATCCTACTCTGAACTTCTGCCCTAGTCTAGACCTGGCCTTACAGGTACTGTTGCATTAACCCCCAAGGGGGGCGGCGGGCTGAGGGTAGGGGGCTTGGGGTGTGTCATATAACAGTCCCTGTAAGAAAATTAAGTGCAGGATGGAGTGCAGGGGGCTCAGGGCAGAGGTTTACCATATGTGTGGGGCTCAGGGCAGGTGCTGAGGGTGGGGGGGGGGTGCAAGAGTCAGGGTTGGGGGTGTGAGAGGGGCTCAGGGCAGAGGATGGGGGGGTGGAGGGTGCAGGAATCTGGGCAGGGGACTGGAGGCATGGGAGGGCTCAGGGGAGGGGGAAGTGCAGGGGGAGCAAGGGCACCCTTTAGGGAGGGCGGGGGGACTCCTATTGATGCTGCTTGTTGCTTGCTGTTCCTCTTCCATCACTGTCAGGGAGTGAGGGGAAAGCACCTAGCATGGGTCACTCACTCCTCTGCCCTGCCTCCACCAGCCAGGTGGGAGGGGAAGGCAGGGCCGCTGTGAGCTTTCCTCTTGCTCCCTGACAGAGATGAAGGGGAACAGCAAACAAGCAAGGTTGGTAGGAATGGGAGAGAGGGGGCTTCAGCCCTTCCTGGCCTCACCAAAGGGCGGGAAGTTGGGGCAGTCCCGGACCCGTGTGGGGAGTGCGTTAAACCACTAAGCCACAGCTGCTTCCTACCTGGGGTTTGACCTGCCAGGAAGGGGCCAATCCTTCCCCACGGGCTTCTCGTATGAGGGGGAAAGTCCTTTTGAACAAACACTCCAGGAAAGAGGACTGGCAGCACAAGCCATATGGAATGGCTCTGAATCTATCACATTGGCAGGTAGCTTCGGAATCCCTGATAGCTGGAACAATCGGTCAGGACTCTCCATTTCTTCTTGGTTTTCACCTCCCTCCCCTTCTCCCAGGCAGGGTGGACCAAATGCACTAACGAGCCCTCTCTCTCTTTGCCCTCCCTGTAGCTGAACTGAACACGATTGCCCCAATCATCTCCAACTTCTTCCTGTGCTCGTACGCGCTCATCAATTTCAGCTGTTTCCATGCCTCCATCACCAACTCGCCAGGTAAGCGATTGCTGCCCTGGTGCTCGGTGGCTACCCCTGTCCTGCTGGCTTGAGGCAGTGCCAGGTGTCTCTGAGCTTGACAAGGCTGGAGGGCCACGCTCTGCAGCAGGGGAAGGTGGGAGTCCCAGCCCAAGAGTTTCACAGCAGAAGCTCTTTGAACTGAACAAGGTGATGCATGTGGAGGATCCCTAGCAATTGGGGTGGGAACTATCTTCAGTTCCAAAAACAGAGCCTCTCTGGATGGGAAGGGTGGGGACAGGTGTCAGCTCCCGCTCTCAAGGATGTTAGGTTCTCTCTCCACCCCTGCCTTTGTCTCCCAGGATTACAAAGAAAGCGTGAGCCACTGATTCGGGTACTAGCCCGGGACTTGGGCGATGTGGGTTCAGTTCCCCGCTCTACCACATACTTTCCTGCCTGACCCTGGACAACCCACTTAGCCTCTCGGTATCTCAGTTTCCCCATCTATACAGCGAGGATGCTGCATGCTTGGAACTGCCCTGCTTGCCAGGGGTGTGGTGAGGATAAACACATTAAAGGCTGCAAGGTGCAATGATAATGGAGGCCAGATAAGTCCTAAGGGAGAGAGAGTGCCCCGTCACACTGGCTCTGCTCCGAGGCTGAGCGACTCCTTCCCTGCGTGTGAGGGAAGAATTTAGCTGTGTGAGTCATTAATGTAGTTTTGTGTCATGGCCCTGCAGGATGGAGGCCATCGTTTCGCTATTACAGCAAGTGGGCTGCACTCTTCGGTGCCGTTGTGTCTGTCGTGATCATGTTTCTGTTGACCTGGTGGGCAGCTCTGATAGCCATCGGCATCGTTGTCTTCTTACTGGGATACGTGCTCTATAAAAAGCCTGGTGAGTAACTGGGGCTTCTTGCTCTCAAGCAGAAGGCAGTGCTGGTGAAAAGGCCGGGCTGAGAGAGCTGAAGGCAGAGGCCTATTGGCCTCAGAACAGGGCAGCATCAGTGTAAGTTTCTGCCATGCTCTCTCTTGTGCCCCATACGGGACCTCTTGGAGCCTCTGCTATGTCTCCCATAGGGAGTTGGCTGGGAGAGAGGTTTCTATGATGCAGACAAGCGTGCAATAGCCACTGAACTGAAACCCTCCAACTTGCTTCACACAAGCAACTATGTAAAGTAATGTTTGCACGGGCAGGCTCTCTGGAGCAATCCTACAAGGACAAAGCAGTTTGTGCATGTCCCCAGCATCGAAGTGATTCTTGTTTGTGTTTTTAAATGATTTATTGTGTTCCAAATGATTGTTCCTCTCCAGAAGTGAACTGGGGCTCGTCTGTGCAGGCAGGTTCGTACAACTTGGCCCTGAACTATTCCGTGGGACTCAATGAAGTCAATGAGCACATTAAGAACTACAGGCAAGTGACAGTGCTGTGTGGAGGTTATTGTCCAGGGAGTATGACCCTCATTCCAAACACAGAAGGGACTCATGTTTGAATGAGTCCCCCATGTTCCCCTCAAAGGTGTAATTAGCCAACTGAATCCCAAACGAGACTTTACTGAGCTTGAGGAACTTTGTTTAAATTTCTGCTCCTCTCTGCACCTCAGTGTTGCAGCCAGGACCAGAAGCACAGAAGAGGAGGAGAGTTGTCATGGTCTTTTCAGTCCAGCTAGACACAGGACGTTCTTGCAAGGAAGCCTGCTGTCCTGAGTTCCCCAGCTCAGCTATGTACTTCCTGGTGGATCAGATAGTTTGGATCCAAGCTGCAAAGTTCTGTGTCCCATCCAAAAGATACTGCTCTGGTTGGGTGGGCACCATTAGCAGGCAGGGGGGCAGTGATCGAATTCCTGCCAGAAGATCTCAGCAGTGACTTACTCTAAGGGTGTGTCTACACAGCAGGGCTTAACTCGAAATAAGCTACGCAAATTGAGCTATGTCAATTGCATAGCTTATTTCGAAATTGGGAGGGTCTACACAGCACTTATTTCAAAACAGGGCACTCTTCCTCGGATTTCCCTTACTCCTCATACATGAGGTTACAGGAGTCGGAGTAAGAAGTCCTCCAGCTTGACAGTATTTCGACACTATTTCAAAATAACTGTGTAGACATACCCTAAGTTACCAGCCATCTTTTCTTCTTCTCTCTAGGCCCCAGTGCCTGGTCTTAACAGGCCCCCCCAACTTCCGCCCAGCCCTGGTGGATTTTGTGGGCACGTTCACCAAAAACCTCAGCTTGATGATTTGTGGAAACGTGCTGATAGTAAGTATTCGTGGTTCTTCTGCTCTCTGATACCTCCATAGGAGAACACTGTCAGCAATGCAAGGTGGGGTAGGATGCCAGTGTCTGCACCAACCCTGATCTGGGCAGCTGCTCGCTCTGACAGGCACAAGCGGAGCGAGCTGTGTGACCTATTCCCTGGCAGGGCCCTGAAAAGCAATATCCAATATTGTTAAACGCATGAGGCTTGCTCTTCCAGGCCTTATGTACCCAATGCAAACTCTCAGGCTGTTGTCTCCAGAGCAGAAGCTTAGTTCAAGTGGTGGAGACTTAGTTTTCCTCTCATAAAGTCCTGGGTTCAAACCTCATTAATGGCCAAGGAATTGGTTCAATTTAAGTTTTGCCTGAGTGAGAATTTCAGGATTTGGTGCCGTGACTTTGGAGGTGCTAGCATATACACTGCTAACCTGCAAAGTTCTGCCACCATGGGTAAATGAACCAGCAATGCCACACCCTTCTGTCACAATGCAGCTTGCCAAGCCGTTGGCATACTGCATGAGATCTGGACATAAACTATTCTTGACTTCCTAAGGAAATCAGAGTAATCCAGAGTCGGGACACCCTAGGGCTAAGACAAAGACCCATCTCTTTGACAGATTATACCAACCTGATGATGATAAACTAAAAATAATCTCCATGCAGAGACTCATTTAACCAGGGAGAGACACTCCATGAAGACCACCAGGAATCCCATCAGAGAGATATCTGGGAGTCACTTGATACTGTGATGGTCTTTCTTCTGGCTTAAACCCAGCAATGTTAGATGTCCAAGACTAGACTAGTAATCCACTGGATTGCTTCAGGTGGTATGAGGTGGATGGCAGAGGTGTCACTGGGATACGATGGTTTGAGACCTTGATTGATGAGGTATTCCATAGTGGGAAGTCCATTTCTGCAATCGCAGATTGTGTTTCAGTCCCCATTCTTGGAGAAGGCAGGTGCATCTGCCACCTGCTGTGGGATGCAGTTAAAAGCGGGCCATATTTTTCTATGGGAATGAAAAGCCACTGGGTTCTTTGGTTGGGTCCTCGCTGAGGTGTTTGTCTGGGATATTGGTATCCCTCTGCCTTACACTGTGGTGATGGATCATATAGGAGACCCAGAAGTAGATAGACAAGCCAGATTCTACCTGTGATTTAAAAAATAATTTAGGCACTATTAAATGGCCCAGAAGTAGTCATATGCAGGTTAATTAAGCAATATAGTGACAGCATTGTCAGATGAAAATCAGGCATTGCTTTTGAAAGGGGACATTGATCATAGCATAACTTTCTGTTCCTGGGAGTCCATTCCTTCTGATCAAATGGCTGATGTTGATGTATGCATTTTTGCCTTAGGTGTAGTAGACTGACAGTTGCACACACAGACCCTGATCAATGAGAACGTAATCAGTACATTGTATTACTGGCAGTAAAGGCACCAAGATGGGGATCTGTGGTCAGTTTCTGGCTGTGCATGACCTTGGGCAAACCACTAAGGCTATGGTTTTCAAAGCTGGATCAATACATGAATATGGGTCTGTGTACATAAAGTCCATCTTTAAAAGCAGCCAATGAAAGCTGCATTCCAGGCCAAATCATGAAAACCTCTCACGGTTTTTATCAGGTCCTGTGTTTTTACCAGGGAGATTTGGGCAGATATCAGGGAGATTTGGGCAGAAGTTCATTCCCTCTGAAGCACCTGGCACCAGCCATTACCAGAAGGCAGGATGCTGGGCTAAATGAACCATTGGCCGGGCTGTGCTTATGTCATCCCACGTACCCAGTGATTAATCTCGGATATGATTCAGGAGACTAGGAAATTGAGCTGTTTGGTGCAAAATAAAGCACATTAACGTATGGGGGATGAACTTCAAACCACCAGCTTGAAGTACTTTGTGCGTTGCAAAGAGGCTGAGCTTTAAAGCTGCTCTTGTGTCCTTTCGTCCCGCTCAATCCCAGGGGCCGTGCAAGCAGAAGATGTCAGAATCCAGGCTCACCTCCAGTGGCCATACAAAGTGGCTGACCAAAAGAAAGATTAAAGCTTTCTATACGGATGTGGTAGCTGATGACCTGAGAAGCGGAGTCCAAATGCTTATGCAGGTAAAGCCCTAAACTGGCTACCGAGTCATGAAGGAGCTGCAGTCCCCTGCAGTGACTCCTGTGTCACACGATTCAGTTATGCTGCTTAGAAGGGGCCTTCAGCCTTTCCACTGAGCAGCAGTCCAGCATTGCTGAGGCCAGTGTTAATTGTTAAGGGCGGGATTGTGCACATGCCCCTCCAAGGGAGGAAGGGGTAGTGAGAACTCTCCCAGTTCCCCTTCAAAGGCCTTGGGCTTCGCTCTCATTCATTGCACCCCTGCAGCAGGTGAATGGGGAATGAGCGGCTACAACCCTGGCCAATGTGAACACTTGCTATTGACCTATTCCACTGGCGTATTACTGCCAGCCCCCTGGAGCTGGGAGCAGGAGCTAAGATTCAGATGGGTGACCTGCCTGGCATGATGCAGTTTACACACCACTCCTTGCTCAGGTCACTGTCCAGCAGCTCATTGTTTCTGTGCATGTGATGAGACATTCGGATGAGCTAAATGCATGTGTGTATGGCAGGAACCTGCGGAGAGTCCTGCTAACATTGAAAAAACCTCTTCACACAGGCATCCGGCCTTGGGAAGATGAAACCTAACATCCTGGTGATGGGCTACAAAAAGAACTGGCAGAGAGCGCACCCCAGGACTGTGGAGGAGTACACGGGAATCCTGCAGTAAGTTGGGAGGCTGGTCGATAGTAGTGTTGCCTGCTTTGCTTGCTCCCAGTTAAGCAGTAGGGAGTTCTGGGTGAACTTGGCGACACTCAGGAAGGATTAAGGTCACAGCCCACTTTCATGGCTATCCATCTTCACGAATCCACTGCAAAGTTTAGCACCATCTTCACAGCGGGAGGTCGACAGCAGCAAACGCTCCCATTGGCTTCCCTTAGTCCTTGCAACTGCGAGGAGTACAGGCACTGAACAGAGGCACCCTCAGCGTTCGATTTAGCAGGTCTTAACTTACTTGGAATACTTGGCAGATCCATGATTTCATCAATGTGGATAGTCTCGCCACTGATGCAAATTGCAACTTTTCCACACCGTCCTGTTTTGTGCAGTTCTCATCCATGTTGCTCCATAAATCTTCCATAAAAGGATTCACCCAATGTGCTGGAGGCCTTTCTCTTGTTCTTTTTACATCTCATGGATACCAATGGAGTATACACACTGTCCATCTGTTGTTTCTGTCTTGCTACATGGCCAGCCCATCTCCTTTTCCAATCGCACATAACTTGGATGATATTTTTGACACCACTTCTTGCATGCAAATCTTCCATCGTAACATGCTGTAGCCTGTTTAAACCCACCATGCGTCTTTCCATTGCTCTTTGGGTGATTTACATCTTTAATTCTTCTGTACATGTCATGTTCCAAATTTCGCAACCATACAGCATTACCGGCAGGATACTGGTGTTAAAGAGATGGGCTTTTGCAGTGGTGGAAAGTTTGAGATCAACAAAAGCACAACACAGGCTCCCGAAGGCAATCCAGCTCGACCTCTTCCTCCTGCTCAATTCTGGGCCCAACTTGTCCATCTACAATGCTTGTCCAAGATATACATATTGATCCACTAACTCGACAGGCTGTCCATCCTGTTGTATGATGTACTCAGGATAATATACGTTTTTTCATCCACTTCGTTTTTCTAGTGTGGATGGTCAGGCCTCAAGGACACCCTCAATATGGGCATAGATCATTCTTATAAAGACCTTGTAAAGATGAGAAAGCAGCAGGCAGATGGGTCAATAGTTGCGAATGTCTTCTTGATCACCTTTTTTCAGCAGGAGAAAAGTTCATGATCTCTTCCAATCTTTTGGAGTTCTCCCCTCTTTGATGTATCTTGAGAATCTCTCACTAAGTACTTTTAAGAGTGTATCACCTCCCACACAAAGTTCTTCTACGTGTACTTGGTCTAAACCCGCTGCTCTTTCCAACTTCATCTTCTGAAGGGGCACTGCCACTTCTTCACAGAGCACATCAGGTTTGGGAGTGATGGAGCCCAGGTACAATGGCTCCACTGCTGTTGTTAAAAATAGTTCACTATAAAAGTGCCACCACATTTGTTCCATTTCACATCTGTTTTTCATTCTTTTACCATTTTCATCAACAAATGTGCTTGGAAGAGGTTGGCTTAGCTGGATTTCACACCGAGATCTTCGCAAACTTCTTTTCTCTTCAACTGCCTTTTACTGTTCTTCAAGGCGATACTGCTCATAATCTTCTATCATCTTTCTACTCAACTTTTTACAGACAAGTTTATACTTCAGGCCAGTATCACGCTTGGCTGCCATCTCTCTCTGTTTAGCAAGAAGATCAAGCGGTTGCTGGGTAAGACGGTTTCTGGACTCCTTAGGCTTCTTCACAATTGCAGCAGTTTTACCTTTGTCAAACTTCGCTAAAAAGTGATAGTAGTTGGAATCAATATCTTCGGTTTCATCCATTTCCCCTGACTCAGAGTCGACAGCATACTTAAATAGATTGGAGCAGAACTGTTGTATCCGCATACAGTGCCTAACTCTCGCCTTTATCCTTTCTGCCCGTATGATGTTTATTTTGACTTGCTCTAACCAGTCGATGATCTGACTGTACCCATATGACCGATTCTGAAATGACAGTTACATCTGTAACCAGTTGCCTCTTGTCCACCAGGACATAATTGATTTCATTTCTTATTATGTCATTCGGTGCTCGCCAAGTCCATCGCCTTCCATCCCTCTTCTTGAAGAAAGTATTCATGATATGTAGACATGAGGCTTCTGTGTAGTCAGCCAGCCTTGGACCTCTTTCATTTCTCATACCTGAGCCATATTGTTCGATGTAGTTTTCTCAATTTTCCCCTATAGCCACCTTAGCACTGAAGTTGCCAAGCACCAACGTGTATGTTGTTTTAGTCTGATGAAATTCTTCATAGGACCTTTCCACTTCTTTGTCTTCCACAGTGGACATCAGTGCATAGGCTACAATTATTTTCATGGTGGCCCATTTACCGACACTCATTGTGAGCTTTCCAAAACAAGATGATAAGATTATCCATGAAATGATGTTTTCTGCCACTTTTGGGTGCACAATAAATCCAACTCCCCCAACTTTTCCTTCTGCTGCTCCCAGAAGAATTTGTGATCCATCTTTCCATTTTGCCACGACTTCCTTTTTTCTTCTGGTTTCAGTTATGGCAAGAATGTCAGTGCGAATACGATGCAGTTCTTCCAGCAATATATCGACCTGCTCATTGCTTGAGAGGGATAGCACATTAAGTGTGCCAACATACAAATTAACACAAATGGACAATCTCTCAGTACTGCCAGATTCTTGGCGTCCTCTGCCGCCATATCCATCACTTCAGCACTATCACTGTCACTGCAGAAGCAAGGAGGAACTGCACAGGACTGAAGGTCATGCTGTATTATTGTGTTCATAGTTGCTGTGGCCAAATCGTCGCCTGGTGGCCAACCTTCTGGTAACAAACCTCTCTGCACTTTGCCAGGCTGGTCCTTGGATGGTGGACACACAGTCTGCTGCCAGGACCATATGCAAAACCATTCCAGAGCCCAGGGTCACCTTCATGCCATGAGGAGGCAACGGCGTAGGATTTTATGGAGAAGGTCTTAATTAGACCCGCTAAATCAAACGCCAGAAGATTGATCTTTGGCGCGTAAGAATAGACGTGGCCTCAATCTCTCTGTGCCCCTTCTCCAGTGTGGATGGGAAACACAGCCACTGTGGTATTGGGGGCTGTGCTGTTAAGCACTGAGCTTCCCAGATAGAGTCTGGGTGGAGCACTAGAAAGCTCTTGTTAGACACAACCAGTTGGAACTGGACACAGAATAAAGCAGAGGTCTTGTATTCACTGTAAGCACTGAATGGTCTCTGAGCACCACCTCCACCACAGGGAAACTCTGAGACTGGAATCTTTCCTACACTGCTCTGTGCTGGGGTGGGAATGCTTCAGTCCTGCCTATCTCTGGGTCTCCTCAGGGTGTACTTGGCCACCTAGGATTTGTGCTGGGGGCAGGATTTCCTCTGTCGTCACATCAATTATGGAGGTCACACTAATGCTATTTGTCATGAATTTATGGTTAGCTTGTAGAGGCATTCCTCACTGGAAAGGCTGGGCACTCAGGTTCATTAGGCGTCTTGTCTCCAAGAGCGACCAGCGTCTGGGCCTGGTCCCATAGTCCTAAGAAAAGCAAAGAATGTCAGTGCTAGGTCTGCGTTTTGTCTCTCGTTCCAGTGACGCATTCGACTTCAAGTATGGAGTGTGCTTAATGAGAATGAAGGAAGGGCTGAATGTTTCCAGGATGATGCAGGCTCACAGTAAGTGCTTATTGCAACCACACCTGCAGGGGCTGCATCAGCCACTGATGGGCCACGCTGGGCTCCTGGGCAAGGTGGGGAGGCCAGCTTCATGCTCCCGGAAGGGGCGGGGCCTGGGGCAGAAGGGGCAGCCGGTCCTCAGAACACAGCACCCCTTCCCCCCCATCCTTAGAGCTTTCCAGAAAGCACAGTGCAACACTCGGGTAACAATTTAAAGGGTCTGGGACTCCAGGCACTGCTACTGTGGCAGCGATGGCAGCCAGGAGCCCTGGGCTCTTTAGAATCAATGGGTCCCAGGGTAAAGCTCTCCTTGCCCCTCTGTCAGCAGGCCGGGGTGAGACTGTTAGGTCCTAGCCTTAAGTAGCACTGTGCACATTGGCATATCAGCTAAATGATACAGTAAGTCCAGCCCACATGCCCTTTGCAGATCAGTAATGGGCCACTATGGTTAATAATGAAACAAGGCGTGAAATATTTTCCACCCCTGCAAGGACTCTGACACAGAGCTGTGACTGCAAGTGGCCAGATTCCTTCTGACTCTCCCAGTTACTGCAGCTGAATGGTCTGTTCTTTGCTTTCTGAATGAAACCGTTTCATGGCATTGTTCTGCCCTGCCGCATCCTGGAGGCTGTTACCCAGCATTTCAATGGGGAAATGTAGCATACAGCATATTTCTGGGCCATTTCAAAGTGCCCCCAAGCCCAGCTCATTGGGCTGACATGCTTAAGGCATGTCAGTTTCATAGCCTTAAGGGAGCGATGTTGCCAGCATCACATCCTGATGAATCCAGTGCCCATTTTGCTGTAGGTTGAACTGGAGGGGGCCTTTCATTATGCAATGAAGTGAGACTCAAACCCACAGACTCCAGGCAAGCCCCTTAACAACCCAGCCATCCCTTCACACCACAGACTTCTGGGTGGGATTGCAAAATTCAGCGCTTGCTTGACAGAGCTCCAGCATCTAAGACAGGGCTACTCAACTTTGGAAGCTCCGGGGGCCACAATGATACTCTCAGCACATACCGAGGGCCACAACTTAAGTGTGGTTGCATATACATGCAAATATATATGCAAATAGCTTCTTTCACCCTGATGGGCATGAATACAAAGATTAAGCCTTAAGCCATGGCGCCAGACCCAAATGTGGCTTGTGTAAGCCAGTCAGCACCTCTCAGGCTCTACCCACAATGCCCCGGCACTCCTGGCATCTCCTTCCTGGGGGCTAGAAACACCGACACCCTGTACCCGTCTGTTCCAGCCAGCCCATCCGCTTGCTTCTTTCAATGCTTACCCCGCCTGGGAGACGCCTCGCCCTTGTGGAGTGTGTTCCCAGTGGAGGCCTTGTTCAAAGGATCCCACCTGCGGGCCACGTGTTGACCCCTGCATAAACCCAAACTGCACCGCAGGCTGTGAACAAACGGGCTGTGGGCTGAATGCGGCCTGCGGGCTGCATGTTGAGTAGCCCTGATCTAAGATCAGCCTGGCTGCTTGGTTCTCCTTTAATTTATCACTGCACCCACGAAGAGTGATGAAAGGCTATAGAACAAATTGTCAGCAAATTATTCACAGGATAACCATTTACTCCCATGCAGGGGGCTCGCACAAAGTCTAGGCACTACTTAAGACTCACTCAGACGATATCTGCACCTTATGCTCTGCCTTGGGGTAAATTTGTCATAGTGAACAGCAGTCCTATTCCAGGCACATCTCTAAAATAACCGAGTTGTTCTGCCCAAGGTGCATAGGAGTTCCTGGGGCAGACAGAAACTGACTTTGTCTTTCTAAGGTCAATTAACTTCTGCTTTTTAACATGCTTTAAATCTTTGTTAGGGTCTGTGAAGGCTGGCTACAGACGACAATTAACTCCTGTGCAAAGGGCTGGCTTGAAATTTATAGACCATTTACGTTTTCAGCAAAGGGCTTAAGTGGAACTTTTAAGTGATGCCTTTTCTGCACAGGAAACCAGCAAAAGAAGTTAATTTCCCCTTAAACTATGATGCATGTGTAACCACACACCTAGTAGGGGTGGTTCACTCTCCCATGTAGTGACATTTAGACCACTGACAGTGCAAGACAAGAACAAGTGAGTTCTACAGCCTAAGCTGTGAGCCAGCTAGCTTTATAGTTCAAGCCTAGAGGCTCCTACACTAAGCTCCAGAGGGCTTAGGTTCAAATCCAGCCATGGTGGTTACACATACAGCAGAATTTAATGCTGCATCTATATGTAAGAATTTCTAAACTAGCTTTGCACTTTCTGTTCATGATGTTATTAAAATTAACACAAATTAAATGTTCATTGGATTTAGCCATAATAGTTTTCTAAGTGACAAGAAACTTCCATTGTTTTATCTTTCATGTCTCCATTACCTTTATTCTTCTTGCCGTCTCTTTTGCAGTTAACCCAGTTTTTGACCCAGCAGAAGACCCCAAAGAGAATGGAGCAAATGGAGTGGTACACACTGTGACAGGCACATGTTAGTTCTAACCACTTTCATCTTTGTAATATGAAATGCTCATCCTCCAACCTGGAGTGAAAATGAATGATGTTCTATTATGTCAAAGCCAAGTAGCTGAATGATTTTTGGCTAGTAGTTACAGAGGGACCCTGGCTGCAAAGTCCAGATCTGAACTTCCTTGAAGTTTGGTGATATCCAGATCTGGGAACTGGGTTTGTTCCGTTGTAAGCAAAGGTACCAGTCACAGCAGTTGGGTCAGCAGGGTTTGGGATCTAGGGTTTTGCCCAGCCAAATACAGAAACAAGGTTCAGCTCCTAAGATTTGCTGAATCATCCATTTACAGGGAATGGCCTGTAGACAGCATTTCGCTGCAGTATGCAGGGACTAGGAAGGTCCTGCCACCTGCTGCAGAGAGTTGGAAGGACAGCACACGTCGCAGTCCAGGACCAGTGTCTCATGCTGCCGGTTCTTTCCCCCTTTCTAGTGGATCCGGATGCCCTGAGAGCAGAGCAGCAAGCAAGCACCATCTTCCAGACTGAACAGGGCAAGACGACCATTGACATCTACTGGCTCTTTGATGATGGAGGTGACCTTGGGCCTTACTAAACACACTCAGTCTGCCATAGCTTTGGGATTTTTATATCGTTATTTCTATACATACCCATGTCCTCCCCACCCCCACCCCCAGCCCCGTTCAGCTCATGAATGAAACTGATTGCCAAAGGCTTCCCCACTGCCGCTGGTCTTAAGCCACAGCCACACAACAGCCTCTTCTGCTCTGCTCGTCCCCATCCGACCGGACATTTCAGCCATATCTCAGCAGCGCTAGGGCAAGTTCTCCTAAGGACACTTCCTGCCCATCCATTTCCAGCTTCCCGCAGGATGAAGCCCTTCTCAGCAGTTTCTGTCCAGCTGTTGTCAGCACCCCCTAAAGCACTGTGCTGTTCCTGTAGAGTGCTGTTAAGTTCCACCAGAGCCTTGCAGTGCTCGCCCAGCGTGACCTGCTGAGGACACACAGACTGATATTCTTAAAGGTGACTAAGGGAGTTAGGTACCGATGAGATTTGGGTGCCCAACTCTGTTAGACAGCTTTGCTTTCATACTCTCTTAGCCAACTGTCTCCTGCCCTGCCTTTTCTACCAGGGCTGATGTTAGCATAGCAGGGGGCTTTTAACAGACTAGTTCTGAGCAGAAAAGTTAGCTGCAAACCTCCTAACCCTTTTGAGCCCCAGGTTTCCTTTTCAGTGTTTGAGAGCAGCACTGGCTACCAAGACTTGCCTTTGTTAATCATGTTTGTTATGGTAGCGTCTTGGGACCAACCGAGATTGAGGTTCCATTGTGCAAGGCACGGTACAAATATGAAGCCGCACAGGTGCTGGAACTAGGAGTGTGAGGGGTGGGGGCTGCAGCTACCACTGGCTTGGAGTGGTTTCCATTTAGGGTTTCCAGTTGGGTTCCAGAGCTCTCAGTGCCCCCTGTAAAGCTCTAGGCTGTCTCGGCCCAGAAAAGTTACAATCTAAGTAGACCCGACAGGCAAGGGATAGTGGAAAGAAATACAGTCAACAAGTAGAGCAATCAACGTGATGACGGTACATGACATATTTGCTCCATGATTTTCCCCCAAGGGATCAGCTAATTGGAAAGACAAGAGAAGGGAGAGGTGTGAGGGGGTCAGAACAGAGGGAAACAGGGAGTGCAGGAAGGTGTGAAGAGCAGCTGTGGAATGAAGCAGAAATGAATCACTGAAGTATTATAGTTTATTTGTATCACTGTATCACCTGGGGGCCCCAGTCATGGCCCAGGACCCCACTGTGCTAGGTGCTGGACAAACACCGAACAAAAAGTTTTCTGTTCAAGCTTGTTTGCTGCTGAGCCAGCAGCACTGAGGCAGTGCCTCTGGGGCTGGGTTTGGAATTTCGAATGAAGAAAGCCAGACTACAGTGTAACTGGAGTCGAGCAATGCACAGACACAGAGTTGAGGCACAGAAAGACTGAGTTGCCCAAAGCCATAGAGGGCATGTTTGGTGGAGTAGAGAGTTGAACCCTGGTGTCCTGAGATCAGGTGAGTATCCGAATCACTGGATCAGCCTTCCTCTCATTTTGGCTTGGTGCTTGCAGGGCCTGGTGCAGGAGGAAAGTGAGGAGGGAGAAGGATTCAAATGGACACCAAGGAAAACTCATTCATTTAGGCAAGGGGATGTGTTTCTCCTTTTCTGGGACTACTTGCAACTCAGACATCTGGCAATGGGATATGGGATTTCAGCTCAGGACACTAAACATTAAAAAGGCCATAGAGCAGTTTTTAAACTACGAGATGGGGGAAAGCCGATTGGTGCGGAGATGCACGTAAATCAGAGGGAGACTTCTCTTAGAGGAGAATCCATTGATAGAGATTCTCTAAGCTGTAGTCAGAAAGAGAGGAGGGGAGAGGGCAAACCATGGGCCAGAGCAGACAAACAACCGCATACAAAGGAATCCAGTGCACCAGGGAAGGGCAGACAAATAAGCAGTGGCAAGTTTTTAAAGTGCTTCTACACAAATGCTAGGAGTCTGACTAATAAGATGGGTGAACTAGAGTACCTAGTATTAAATGAGGAGATTGACATAATAGGCATCACTGAAACCTGGTGGAATGAGGAAAATCTGTGGGACACAATCATACCGGGATATAAAATATATCGAAAGGATAGAGCAGGCCAGGTGGGTGGTGGAGTGGCACTGTATGTGAAAGATAATGAAGAATCAAATGAAATAAAAATAGTAAGTGAATCAACATGTTCAATAGAATCATTATGGATAGTAATTCCATGCTCCAATAATAAGAAATTAGCAGTAGGGATATATTACCAACCACCTGACCAGGACAGCGATTCTGACATTGAAATGCTGAGGGAGATTAGAGAGGCTACCAGAATAAAGAACTCTATAATAATGGGGGATTTTAATTATCCCCATATTGACTGGGTACATGTCACCTCAGGAAGAGAAGCGGAGATAAAATTTCTCAATGGCCTAAATGACTGCTTCTTGGAGTAGCTGGTGCAGGAACCCACAAGGGGAGAGGCTATTCTCGATTTAGTCCTGAGTGGAGCGCAGGATCAGGTCCAGGAAATAACCGTTACAGGACCGCTTGGGAATAGTGACCATAATATAATAACATTCAACATTCCTGTGGTGGGTAGAACACCTCAGCAGTCCAGCACCCTGGCATTTAATTTCAAAAAGGGGAATTACACAAAAATGAGGAGGCTAGTTAAACAGAAATTAAAAGGCACAGTGACTAGAGCCAAATCCCTGCAAGCTGCATGGAAACTTTTTAAAGACACCATAATAGAGGCCCAACTTAAATGTATACCCCAAATTAAAAAACATAGCAAGAGACCTAAAAAAGTGTCACCGTGGCTTAACCACCATGCAAAAGAAGCAGTGAGGGACAAAAAGGCATCTTTTAAGAAGTGGAAGTCCAATCCTAGTGAGATAAATAGAAAGGAACATAAACACTGTCAAATCAAGTGTAAAAATGTAATAAGAAAAGCAAAAAAAGATTTTGAGGAACAGCTAGCCAAAAACTCAAAAAGAAATAACAAAATGTTTTTTAAGTACATTAGAAGCAGGAAGCCTGCTAAAAAACCTGTGGGGCCCCTAGACGATTGAACTATAAAAGGCGCAATCAAGGACGATAAAGCCATTGCGGAGAAACTAAATGATTTCTTTGCTTCAGTCTTCACGGCTGAGGACATTGGGGAGATTCCCAAATCTGCACCGTCCTTTGTGGGTGATGAATCTGAGGAACTGTCCCGGATTGAAGTGTCATTAGAGGAGGTTTTGGAACAAATAGAAAAACTTAATGTTAACAAATCTCCGGGACCGGATGGCATTCATCCAAGGGTTCTAAAACAACTCAAATGGGAAATTGCTGAACTATTATCTGTGGTTTGTAACCTATCCCTTAAATCGGCTTCCGTACCTAATGACTGGAAGGTAGCCAACGTGACACCAATATTTAAAAAGGGCTCTAGAGGCGATCCGGGCAATTACAGACCGGTAAGTCTAACTTCAGTACTGGGCAAATTAGTCGAAACAATAGTAAAGAATAAAATTGTGAAGCATGTAGAAGAACATAATTTGTTGGACAAAAGTCAACATGGTTTCTGTAAAGGGAAATCCTGTCTTACTAATCTATTAGAGTTCTTTGAAGGGGTTAACAAACATGCGGACAAGGGGGATCCGGTAGATATAGTATACTTAGATTTTCAGAAAGCCTTTGACAAGGTCCCTCACCAAAGGTTATTGTGTAAATTACATGGCCATGGGATAAGAGGGAAGGTCCTTTCTTGGATTGAGAACTGGTTAAAAGACAGGAAACAAAGGGTAGGAATAAATGGTAAATTTTCAGAATGGAGAGGGGTAACTAGCGGTGTCCCCCAAGGGTCGGTCCTAGGACCAATCCTGTTCAACTTATTCATAAATGATCTGGAGAAAGGGGTAAGCAGTGAGGTGGTAAAGTTTGCAGATGATACCAAACTGTTTAGGATAGTCAAGACAGAAGCAGACTGTGAGGGACTCCAAGAAGATCTCACCAAACTGAGTGATTGGGCAACAAAATGGCAAATGAAATTTAATGTGGATAAGTGTAAAGTAATGCACATCGGGAAAAATAACCCCAACTATACGTACAGTATGATGGGGGCTAATTTGGCTATGACAAATCAGGAAAGAGATCTTGGAGTTATCGTGGACTGTTCTCTGAAAACTTCCACGCAGTGTGCAGCGGCGGTCAAAAAGGCAAATAGGATGCTAGGAATTATTAAGAAAGGGATAGAAAATAAGACCCAGAATATCTTACTGCCCCTGTATAAAACTATGGTATGCCCACATCTTGAATACTGTGTACAGATGTGGTCTCCTCACCTCAAAAAAGATATTTTGGCCTTGGAAAGGGTTCAGAAAAGGGCAACTAAAATGATTAGGGGTTTGGAACGGATCCCATATGAGGAGAGGTTAAAGCGACTGGGACTTTTCAGTTTAGAAAAGAGGAGACTGAGGGGGGATATGATAGAGGTATATAAAATCATGAGTGATGTGGAGAGGGCCAATAAAGAAAAGTTATTTATTAGTTCCCTAAATAGAAGAACTAGAGGACACCAAATGAAATTAATGGGTAGCAGGTTTAAAACTAATAAAAGAAAGTTCTTCTTCACACAGCGTGTAGTCAGCCTGTGGAACTCCTTGCCAGAGGAGGCTGTGAAGGCTTGGACTATAATAGAGTTTAAAGAGAAGCTAGATAATTTCATGGAGGTTAGGTCCATAAAAGGCTATTAGCCAGGGGATAAAATGGTGTCCTTGGCCTCTGTTTGTCAGAGGCTGGAGAGGGATGGCAGGAGACAAATCGCTTGATCATTGTCTTCGGTCCACCCTCTCTGGGGCACCTGATGCTGGCCACTGTCGGCAGACAGGATACTGGGCTAGATGGACCTTTGGTCTGACCCAGTACGGCCATTCTTCTGTTCTTATGTTCTTAATAGTAGACAGAGCAGCACACTAGAGAATACATCCCGGGACGCACTCTCACACTGACAGGAGGATGGGCTGGCAAGCCCACAGGGTCTTCTCCATCTTGGATTCACAATGTGAAGCAGCTGTTTGCACCCATCCTGATGTTCTTCTCTGTGGCAGGTCTGACGCTCCTGATTCCCTACCTCCTCAGTCGCAAGAAGCGGTGGGGCAAGTGCAAAACCCGGGTGTTTGTTGGTGGGCAGATCCATAGGATGGATGAAGAGAGGAAGGCGTGAGTCATCGCTGAAAATTGATCATATCAGCTTGTCAGACCATTAGCTGCCACTAATCCCATAGGGCCTTGTATCAGTGCTGTGTATTCAGGTGGAATAGCGTATATTTTTGATTAATTAAAATAACTAAATGGTAGCTCGTCTCTGCGGATTCCTAGAAATATAAATGCACAGTATAAAGAGAGCCCACCACCTGTCACCTATCCCATAGGCTGGACTATTTCACAGATGTGCAGCACCCTTTGGGGAGTTAAGTCTGAAATGTTGCTCTTTGCCCCACACTCTTTGTTGTAGAAATTTCAGAAGTTCTTGTTTTGGTTTTGATCATTTAAAAAATTAGTCCTGGTCCTGGTCATCAGCATGTGTAAAACCACATAATTCCACTCCAATGAAAGTAACTGTGTGATTTACATTGTCAGAGGATGGACCCCATTTGTTTGTCTATCTGTTTATTTTAAAATGACATTGCTTACAGACAAATGTATTGAGAGGAAACGAGAGCTGAGAATTTATGATTTTAAAAAATGCAAACCAAACCACATGCTAAGGACCATGCAAATAAAATTCCCACTGGTAAGAGGCCTGAACTAGATGGCTCGTGAAATTACAGGAACTGAACACAGAAAGAATTGTCAGCAATAATTGGGAAAGTAATCAACTGCCACTCTGCACTACCTTACTGTAGGATACTGTAGGATATATGGTAGTTGGGTGATATTGTTAAATTCTCGGTGGATCAGAAAAAGATAAATTTGCCACACCTTGAAAGCTCCCCCTGCCACCTCCTGGTTCTGACTTTTCACCTTGAGTACGACTGTGCCAACACTTACTACCTGGCTAAGTTCTTGCCACCTTGAGTGGACTTCAATGGAGCACTCAGAAGAGTGAAAACTAGACTTGTGTTTGTGGGCCTTGATTAGCCGATAGTTATTTTATTCACAATAATACTCTTCTTATGTACTATTCAAAGCACACCTCAAAAGAGGTCAGTAACAATATCCCCATTTTACAGATGGGGAAACTGAGGCACAAAGAGGCACATTTACTTGCCAATGGTTACTCAGCAGGCTAGTGGCAGAACCCAGGTCTCCTATATCTTAGAAGTGGCTCTTGCCATTAGGCTGCACTGCTTCTCCTGACTCCTACGTGTTCAGATCACCTGAGAGTGTTTCTAGGATGGTCAGTAAAATATTGAGTAGGAAAAAAATGAATAGATTTAAAAAAAAAATCCCCCTTTTTCTCTCTTACAGGATTGTCTCTCTGTTGAACAAGTTCCGCCTTGGGTTCCATGAGGTGCACGTCCTTCCCGACATTAACCAGAAACCACGCCCTGAACAGTATGTTATTTCTGTACTTCTTATCTTTGCTTATTTAATTTTCTAGACATACTGTGTGTATGTGTATGTGTGTGTGTGTGTGTGTGTGTGCATGTGCGTGTGTGCGCACACATATCAAGTGAGAGTTATTCTTGTCCCCAGTTCATCTCATGCTTTGGTTAGGGGCTCAGCATCTACCAGATGTGGAATATGAAAGTTCGGGAGAGAGAAAAAGGAAATTACACTTGTAACCCAATCATTTTCTACATTTTAAGTTAATTTCATGCAGAGGAACAATGCCAGACCTGTACACTTATGTTTTGTCTTTATCCAAAGAAAATCAGTGCTCTCAACTATCACAATTTCAGAACAAGCCTCATGGTATTATATATAAAGAAGTAAATTTTCAGCCCTGCTGCACATCGAGACAAGTCTGAAAACATGCCCCCCTAAAGGCTCATTTACCAGAAACCAAATTAAAAGAGCCCAACATGATTTTATTCAAATCTTGTGATTCGGGGGGCACCTGGCACATTGTTGGGGTGTTAGGACTGGACCATTCACAGCACAGAGAGGAAGGTCAAGATTATTCAATGCTGCTCAGACAATGTGCCACGGCCTTGGTTTGGCCCACATCACTAGATGTAGAAAAATGGATGACTAGAGGACATAGAAGGATGAACAGATACCATCAAGGTAACATCTCCATAGGCCTGTTCAGTTGGCTGAGGTAGCCAACAAAGGGGCTGATTTGTAATAGAGAAATTAAGTTTCCAGGGCAGTTTATCTTATCTGGCTGGAAAAAAAATCACATTTCAAAAAAATTATCCTGGATTGGGTTGAAAAGCCCCAAACATGAAATATTGCAAAAGCAGGAATTTCCAGAAAAAAAATCCATCCTGGAAGAACTGAAATGGACAGAAGTATAAAACTGCAGCAGACAGGGAAATTAACAAGATCCTTCTAGGTGGACAGTTTTCATTTTGGTTCTCCTAATGGAAAATGGACATTTTTCAGCAAAATAAAAGAAAAATTTAGATTTTTGAGAAATAGGCTTTTCCATGAGATTTTTATAATGTAAAAACAGACATACGGGGGTCAGAGTAGTAGCTCGTCTAGCCCAGCATCCTGTCCCCAGCAGTGGCTGGTACAAGAGCTTCAGAGAGAGAGTGCACCAAAGAGGGTGATTCTGAACAGATTCCACTCCTGTCATCCCCTCCCAGCTTCTGGAAATCAGAGGTTTATGGTCACCCGAGCATGAAGTTACATTCCTGACCATTTTGGTTAATAGGTCCATCGCTGTCTATCCTCCATGAACTTATCCACTTTTCTTAACCCAGTTTCACATTTGGCCATCATAACATCCCATGGAAATGAGTTCCACAGGTCAGTTTGTGTATTGTGTGAATAAGTATTTTCTGTTGTTTGTATTAAATCTGCTGCATATTCATTTCATTGGGTGATCTCTCATATCTGTATTGTGGGAAAGTGTAAACGACACTTATCTATTCACTTTCCCCGCACCAGTTGTGCTTTTATAGACCTCCATCATATGAACAACCTTAATCTTTTAAATCTCTCCTCATGTGGAAGTCGATCCATTCCCTTGATCGTCTTTGTTGCCCTTCTACGAACCGGTTCCAATTCCACTATATAGGGTGACCAGAACTCGATGCACCATTCTAAGTGTGGGTCTAGCGAGTGTTTACAGAGAGGCAGTATGGTATTTTCTGTCTTATGTACTATCCCTTTCCAATAGTTCCTAACACACCGTTAGCTTTTTTGCCCACTGCTGTGCATTGAGCTGAGGTTTTCAGAGACCTATCCATAATGAGTCAGAGGATCTTTCTTCAGAGGACAGCAAAACATTACACTCACCATCTTTCTAATGGAAGCTTCCCCTCCCCCTAATCCCACCCCCTCATGCTCACACTCCCTCGCAGCACTCACCCCATACAACAAAAGTCAAGGCAGAGCTCCAGTCCTATCATGCTCTTTGCTTGCAGCATCAAGAGATTTGATGAGCTGATCGCCCCCTTCAGGCTGAATGATGGGTTTAAGGACGAGGCTGTGGTGAATGAAATGAGGCGGGACTGCCCCTGGAAGATTTCTGATGAGGAGGTTAATAAAAACAAAGCGAAGGTAGGGACACTATTAGGTGATGTCAGTGGCTGGAGGAGGGAGAACACCGAGGGTTTCTTGTGGAGAGAATTCTTCTGACCTAATGCAAGATTCAGAAAGCTCTTCGTGCATCCAGGCTTTTCCAGGATCCTGATCCTGTAAAGTGCTGAAAGCCTCTTGTGGGTTACTGAGCACCCTCCTCTCCCATTAACATCAGTACAAAGCCAATAGCATACAGCACTTCACAAAATTCGGCCCTTGGGCGATGTGTACACTGCAGAATTTTTGTGCAAAAACTTGTGGAGCGTCCCACTACAAGCACATTTTTGCACAAGAAAAAGTACAGTAGATTGTCAGAAGACGGGGCTTTTTGCACAAGAGTTATTCCTCTTTCTACAGGGAATAAGCCTTTTTGCGCAAGAGCTCTTGCACAAAAAGGCATGTGTGGACAGACAGCAAGAAACCCCTATTGGAAAAAGCACAAGTGCTCTGATGGCCATTCTTCCTTGCGCAAGAGCATCCAGGGCAGTGTGGATGCTCTCTTGCGCAAAAGCACATGGCAGTGTGGACGCGCTCTTGCGCAAAAGCACATGGCAGTGTGGACGCACTCTTGCGCAAAAGTGCATAGCAGTGTGGACGTGCTCTTGTGCAAGAACTTTTTGTGGAAGATCTCTTCTGCAAAAAGTTCTTGTGCAAGAAGCCTGCAGTGTAGATGTAGCCTTAGCGTACGTCTAGACTACATGGCTCCATCGACGGAGCCATGTAGATGAGTTTACTAGACATAGGAAAATGAAGCGGTGATTTAAATAATCACCTCTTCATTTACATCAAAATAGCCTCCGCGCTGTGCTGATCAGCTGTTTGGCGGCACAGCGGGGCAGTCTGGATATGCCGCAGTCGACAATGGAAGCCTTTGTTGACCGCTCCGGTAAACTTCAATCCATGAGGCATAACGGAGCGGTCGACAAAGGCTTCCATTGTCGACTGCGGCGCATCCAGACTGCCCCGCTGTGCCGCCAAACAGCTGATCGGTACAGCGCGGAGGCTATTGTGATATAAATGAAGCGGCGATTATTTAAATTGCTGCTTCATTTTCCTATGTCTAGTAAACTCATCTACATGGCTCCGTCGACGGAGCCATGTAGTCTAGACATACCCTTAATGATTTAGGGGTCCTCTGGGCTCAATCCTGCATCCATGGATGTCCATGGAAGTGTTGCCATTCACATCACTGGGGGCAAACTGGACCCTTCATACTGCAGTGGAGAACAGAACTCTTTATGCTGAGTCCATGCTGAGGCAAGGGGAGGGACCAAAGGGTTTGAAAGGAAACACCTCTCAGAGAGGCTAAGGGAGGTGGCATGTTTGCCTGGAGACAAGGTCAGCAGGTAGACCAGGCTGACTTTAGGAATGTCCATTGCTCGAGGCTAGTGGGTCACCAGTAACCAGGGTGGGTCATACTCATGGTTCATCCTGAATCCCATGGGATGGTTTCGAGTTACACAGATGTCTTGTCTTTGGCCAATGACCACAGCCTTGCAATATGCTCTCAGGACTCACAGAAGTCAATGGAATAACTCCCACTGGCCATGGTGGGTGTTGGATCAGGAAGAGCCATGTGCATTGCAGATGGACACTGACTGACTGACTGTGTACTGACTGTGTGACTGACTTTTGCTTCTTGCTCCTTAGTCACTTCGACAAGTGAGACTGAATGAGATCTTGCTGGATTACTCACGCGATGCTGCTCTCATAGCCATGTAAGTAATAGCAGTGATCAGGGTCCAAAATGCACCTCTTACGTATGGTTTTCTCCAGCAAGTCAGTCTATTTTAGTCCTTGGCTAGATTAATCTAGAAACAGTCCCTTCAGGCTTCTCCCTTCTACATGATAATAACTAAACAGATATTACCAATCTATGTATGCCCCCAAATAACCCCCCTTCTATGCAGCAGCTGCACAAAAGCCCAGATAAAAATACAGGAGCCAGTCTTGGCATTTTTTTAGAGCAGCCTCGGGGATGATTTAAACCAGTGGCTCTCAGCCAGGCATATGCGTACCCGGGGGCGGGGCAGGGCTGTAGCATGGAGAGGTCTTCCAAGGAGTACATATTTGCCTTGTTTTAAAATAAGCTACATAAAAGCACTAACAAAGTTAATGCAAACTAATTTTCATGACTT
The DNA here is from genome assembly GCA_032595735.1 of Pelochelys cantorii. Classification (NCBI taxonomy): domain Eukaryota; kingdom Metazoa; phylum Chordata; order Testudines; family Trionychidae; genus Pelochelys; species Pelochelys cantorii. Next base: position 5,582,998 of record CM064339.1, on the reverse strand, counting down.
GTTTATATTGCTCTAAATACTAAACACGGAAATGTAAGTCAAATATTTATACTCCAATAGCTTTATTTTATAATTATATGGCAAAATGAGAAAATCAGCAAATTGATCTGTAATAGTGCCCTGTGACACATCTGTATTTTTATGTCTGATTTTGTAAGCAAGTAGTTTTTTAAGTGAGGTGAAACTTGGGGGTATGCAAGACAAATCAGAGTCCTGAAAGGGGGAAAGTAGTCTGGAAAGTTTGAGAGCCATTGCTCTAAACTACACTAGTTGGTAGAAGAGCCCCAAAGGGCCAATCTCAGGCTGAGAATAGCTGGAATACAAGAGCACTCCCTATGCCACGGTGGTGTGGTGGGAGTTCTGTCGGAGTGAGCTAATCTGGGTCTGTGTCAACTTTGCATGGCCAAGGAGTTCTCAGCTAGGGAGATCCACCTACTTTCTGGCTCCTATTATACCTCCTAAGTGGTGCAAATTGCAGCATTGCACAAGAACCTCAGGTCCATAAGGCCTAGTAGGTACAGTTTTGGAGGCTACATTCATGTGGCCATAAACAGGCAAGCAGGTGGCCCTGCGTCAGTGATGCCATTAGATTTTGACTGTTGTGAGATTGTCCTTCTTTCAGAAATTCTTCCCAACCCTCCAGACAGTGTCGGTCCCAAGTGACCTAGGAAGGCCAGTTGACTCTGAATTCACTTAACTTTCTTGTGGTCCTTGCCTGATTGTAAGAGCTCTCAGCCACTAGCACTCAACCCACCCCACAGCCTGTAGTCACATGCCACCTACTGGCTAATTAAGGGTTTATTTATTAGTGCCTGCCCTACCAGTCAAGTTTATCAGTTCTGCTCAGTCCCTAGCTAGCCCAGATAGCACAAAGCAGAATTCGAAGTGAACAGGACTCAGTGTTGTAGACAGGACTAGGGCTGTCAATTAACGCGTGTTAACGCCGGCGATTAATGCAGAGCACAATTAATACGTTAATCGCAGGCATTTCCACGGTGCTGCCCCTTTGAAACGCTACCACTGCATTTCAAAAGGGCAGCACAACATGGAGCCCGGAATCAGCTGGGGACTCCCGAACTGACCCCAGACTCCGTGCAATGCTTTCCCTTTGAAACGCTGCGGCGGCATTTCAGAGGGGCAGCGCAATGCGGAACCTGGGGTCAGCTGAAGCCTTCTCATTGTTTAACAGCGTGATTAATTTTTTTCATCGTTTGACAGCCCTAGACAGGACACAGAAAATGTGCAGCAGGGAAAGTGGGTGACACATGCCATATGAGGAGGGTATAGAATCTGCAAATCTAAATGGACACTCTTCCAAGGCAAAAATAAATGCAAAAGTTTTTTCCTCCCTCCTTTTTTACCTCTCTGTTCTTTTCTTTCCAGAACCTTGCCAATAGGCAGAAAGGGGCGATGCCCCAGCTCCCTCTATATGGCCTGGCTAGAAACCCTCTCACAAGACCTGAGACCCCCAGTTATTCTGACCAGAGGAAACCAAGAAAATGTTCTGACATTTTACTGCCAATAGGATGTGGCTGAATACACAGCAGGTTGGGATGTGAATTTTTCAGGCCAGGCTGGAAAGAACTCTTCTGGATTTTGGGATGGTAGCGGTTGGTGAAAGCAAACATTCCTGGTTTCAGCTGACGGCAGCCAATGATAAAGGATTGCTGATGGGAAATGACTAACACTGGGTTACGCCATTTGCCTTCCCCTTTCTGAAAACTGATCTTGCTGATCCTAGTCTGTGCATATCCCATGCTGCAAACAGCCCTGTGCTAGCAGCTGGAAATGCATCAACAATCTTAATCATAATTGTATAAAAGCTGCACTTTCCTCTGTCAGTAAAGAAAAGAGGGAGGTGAGAGAAGAGAGGGGGGGGTGGGGAAAACAAGAAGAAAAATGAATAGGGATGGTGTTGGCCTTAGAATTTTGGGGAAGGAAAGGGAGAACCCACTGTGTTACAATCCCACGTTGCAGCAAAGAGGTTTGTGCCAATGTATTGTTCCAGGATGTTCTCTGCTGTGTCCACCCATATTGTGCTTTCTATGTCTCCACAAAAGGAATTGCACTGTTCAAAGTCTGAACTGTGTCATCCTCAAAACCCTCTGTAAGTCAGACTTCCTGCCCCTTATTAAAGCTGAGGAAATGGAGGTCAAGTGAGTGACCCAAGGCCACATTGTGAGTCACTAGCAGAACTAAGATTAAAACTCGGTACTCTGACTCCCAGCCAACCCCCTGTTCCTGCTAGCCACACTGCCTCCCTCATTACTATAGCCATTGTAGAGCTGGCGATGCTTAGAGACATGCTGTGATTTGCTAAAGGTCACACAACCCTTCAGTGGCAGATTTTGATCTCCTGAGTCCCAGGCCAGTTTGCTAATCAATCTCCTTCTAAGGTACTCTCAGAGGCAGATTTTATTCAGAGATGCTGCTAGTCATCGGATTTGTCAGTGATACTGCCACCCCCTCCCTGGGCTGTGTTCGTTTCAACTATCTCGCCTCACCCCCATCAAACATTAGCTAGAGTTCTAGTCTGCCTTCCATACACCCCCCTCAGAACCTGGATTGGGGGTAAATGTACTACGCCACCCTGCAGTCCTCTCCTCAGTTAAAAGAGAGTCACAGTGAACTCTTCTGAAGTCAACTTGCAAAACCCATCGGCCTGTCACTTGAGGGAAAGTGGGTGAAGTGCGGGGAAATGAGTGGCCCAGAGTGGCTCATTTCCTTTTGCAGTGACATTTGGCATCACCATGAGCCATAGGGCAGTCTGATGCGCCGGTGGCCTTGCTTCACGTGGCCTGTCAGCATGTCTTGCGACCACTGGTTCAGGTCTGCCAGCAGCAGCCATGATGGAAGCGCTGATGAAGACAGGGGTAACCCAGCTCAGAGCAGGGCAGCGTAAAACCCTGGCAGACAGGGGTGCTGGAACAATTTATATAATGGGGATGCTGCAAGCCACTGAACCAACTGTAAACTGTATATAAAAGCCTTCCCAAACCTCTCACACTTAGTTCCAGCACCAATGCTGGCAGGGCTGGGCCCTGTCTCCACTAATGCTCCCACATCTGAAACCACCATTGAAGTGAAACCCGTGGTGGGAGTGCTTAGCATATGTGCTCTAGTGAGAGCAAATCTAGGTCACCCTGACCTTGGCATCGGTGGCATGCTCTGATTTTTCACAATGCCCTGTGGATTGTTTTTAGCCATGTGCGACATGTGCAACATAAATGGACTCAGCGCCAAAGATGAGCTGGGGGGTTGGTATTTTTCCACCTAGAGCAGCGTCACTAAACTTATCCAAGATGGAGAAAAATCCGTGCCTCGCCCCACGAGCTTCAGGGACGTCCGTGAGAGAGGCAGCCAGGCCCATTCATCTCATGCCTTTGGGATGGTCTGTGTGCAGGTCTCTCTGCCCTCAGACCATGTGAAGCATGGGCAGCAGCAGCGGGAGCTTTCCACATGCCCTGAAACAGTTCTGTTTCCTTGGCCCTTTAAACTCTTGGCCTCTCCTGCTGAGTCTGTCATGAAGATCCATTAGAATGTGGAACAGCCTTTCCCCCCCACTACATCTTAAGCCCGAGAGAGAGGCAGGGCTTAATCCTACCAGGTGCTGTGTGCTCTAGTCCCCAGACAGCAAAGTGCTAGAGCATGTCAACAGGGTGACTCCAGCACTTAAAGCAAGCATGCACTTTTGTGCTGTGCTGGCTGGGCACCAGAGAGCTGAGCGTGCATCAAAGCATGAATGTTATCTGCTAATGCAGTGGTCCCCAGCCAGGAGATCCAGATCTCCCAGTAGATCTTGGAGCCTCTGACAGGTGATCCTGACTGGTTTAGCCGGGAAGCTCTCAAGAGCTGGCATTTCAGTTGCTCCTCTACCCACTGTCATGCTGTTCCTGTCCTCTTGCCTTGGAGCTGCCCCTTGGAAGCCTCCTGCTTGCTGTGCAGGATGTGGGAGGGAGAAGGGTGGGGGGCGCTGATGTCAGGGTGTCCCTCCTCCCCCCAATCCTGTACCCCATCTCCACACAGAGAGCAGGGGATGGAGGGAGCTCGGCAATGCAAATCTCTGTCACTCTCACACACTGTCCTTCCCTCTCATCTCCTGACCCAGCATGTACGTGGGGGGTTTGTTACTACTTTTACTGCTTGCAAAGTGGGTTCTTTTTAGTTTTTGACTGGTCTGTGAATTTCATAACTTTCATTTCTCTCTTAGGCCTAAATTTAATTCTTTGAATACTAAAATGCCTAGCTTGTCATGTCTGGAGTAATTATCCCTATGGTTAGTTGTGCTCCTGGAAGTGCCTGGCATATCCCTGCAGCCCTGAGAAGGAGTTCTCCCACATGCTGTCCTTGCCTGTAGCTACCACTCCTGTAGATCAATAATGGAGAATGGTGGTGTTACTGCCTGTGAATGAGGAGCAGCACATAGGCTGCACATGCTAGCTGCTTTGGCTCTGCTGTTCCCAGAGTGGGCATGACTTGATCCCACCACTCTGTGCTTCTTAGGCACTTACCCTAGCCCCTAGTCCACTCCAGAGCCTATCCTAGTGCCTTATCTTCACAGGGTCCCTTAGCCTGTGTCTGGTCACTCCCAGGGTGGGTGGAGGGGGTGGCACAGGATCTCCCCTGAACTTGGGGATGGGCATTAGCCTCTGGAGCACAGGGTGGTGGGCTTGATCCCTCCCCCCCCCCCATCACTTGCAGTGGCTGGGCTGCCAACACAGGCTGCCCAGAGGGATGGACCTGGCTCCTGTATTAGGAAGGTAGGATAAAGGACCCACTGAAGAGAAGGTGGTGGAGTGGCTTAGGCAATAGGGCATTTACTTGGGGAAACACATAGTAACAGGCTCAAGCCTGCTCCCAGCCCAAGCTCTCCTGAGAGCAACCAGACACAGGACAAGGTACCCTCCCAGCAGCAGCCAACCAGAGGATACAGAACCCACCAACACTCAAGAGGTAGAGCAGGCTCAGCTCTGGAGTGGCCTAGGAGATAACTCATTCACTGGGGGAGCACAGACCAACAGGTTCAAGTCCTAGGAGCAGCCAGACAACCAACACAGGCTACCCCAGGGATAGATCAGGCTCCTGCCTTAAAAAGGCAGGATAAAGGACCCCTCCCCCAAAGGCAGGGGGGTAGACCCTGGAGTGGCTAAGGACAAGTGCCCCTCAACCCCCAGGGGCACCCAAGAAAAGGCTGGGGGGGTACATCAACACAACTGAAATTTGGAGAAAACCAACATTTTGTTTTAAGTTTTACAGCATTTGTATTATTTTTGTACTTTTTACACCCAAATATTTCATCACCCACCCAGCTATAATTAAGTTGTTTAAACAAATATTTTGCAACAGTAAAAAAAAAAAAATGTGTGTGAGAGAAAACTGTAGGTACTGAGGGTAATTATCAATTTTTTTTTTTTTGAAAAAGGGGTATTTTATAAAAAAGCTTGAGAAACACTGGCCTAGGGGATAGGGCATTTGCCACACACCCAGGACTAGAGCCTGCACCCCTATCCCAGCCTGGGGAAAGTAAATGAGATTCAGGGATGAAGGCCAAGAGAGCAAGCAGGGTGAGGCCTCAGAGAAGGGGTGGAGCAGGGGCAGGGCTCCAGAGAAGAGGCGGGGAAGGGTATTTGGGTTTGCGGTAGATCTTACATTGCACTTAAATTGAAAAAGTGATCTTGTGGTTAAAAAGTTTGGAGACTCCTGTGCTAATGTGAGCACAGTCGCTAAATTGGTTGCTAATTCTTCAGAAGAGAGGGAGGTTAGTGAGGTGCCAGAGAGGACGGGCTGCCCGCTTGCCTGCTCCCTCTCAGTGTCAGCCAACTACAGCACTGCTGGTCAAAAGGTTTATTTCCAGGCTCCCAAACCCATCCACCAGCAGGGCAGCTGGCTCCAGGGTTCATGTGCAATGGTCTCTCCAAGTGCAACTGAAAGCCCAAACTGTTCTACCTGCGACAAATATTCCCTTCCCTTCTCTTCCCTTCCCAAGATCCCAATTCACACTAGGACGATCGGCCACCAGAGCTGTTCTAAAACTGGTTGTTTACATTCCTGGGACTTCTCCTCAGACCACTCCATCATCTGTTCTTTTTCTCACTGACGAAAGGTCACATTTATCCACAGACTTATCTACAGCAAACAATCCGTAGAGGATAAAACATCTTTGTGGCACACAAGGACAAACAAGGAGACCTATACTCAAAATACATAGCAGATGTACAAGCATTTATATCCACCACATACCACAGAAGACCCAGTCAACATTAACATGCTCCCATCCTGTCCATTGTGCATATAATGCATTGCAGCAGTGGAGATATGCCTGCCAATTTTGCATCTGTTGTTCTGGAAGGGTCTGGAGCCACTTAGAGTACCATCCTGGTCCGTGGGGAGCTTGGTTCCAACGATGAGCCTGGTGAGGTGGGGGATTGTTTGAAGGCCAGAGATGTATTCTCCTTCACCAACATCAACTTCCTAGAGCCATAAGCAGCTTCTGCAATGGAACCCTACAGACAGCCATAGACAAGAAATCCACGTAGTCACAGTCTCACTTTCACAGCTCCAGGAACCACCCCAAACACACCAAGAATTCTGTTATCTACAGCCAGGCACTTCGATACCACGGCATATGCTCCGAGGAGTCATTCCAGGGTACACTCCTTAACGCAGCCTTCCCCAAACAAGGACGCTCCAGCAGAGAAACAGATAACACTGCTCAGAACAGACTGCCCAAAGATCCTAAGAGAAACCTCTTCAATGGGGGTGGGGAAGACCCTCCAACTCCACACCGCAGTTGTCACCTGCCACCCCCCACTGGAACCCAAATAGGATATCATTAAACAATTACAAATAATCCTCCATGGGGGGATTCTTTCCCAAACCACCTCTCTTATGGCTTTCAAACCCCACTCCCTGCCCCCCACACACCTTGCCATGCTCAATATCCTAAGCAAGCTCTCTACAGACCTAAGAACTTAGTGATGCTGCAAAACCTGCAGACATATCTCCCCTGCTACAATGGCTCCACAACAAACTTTTACCACAGTCCATGGGTCCTCCTTCACATTCCTGTCACAGCAGGTGGGGTAACTCATACAATGCAGTACCAATGCTATGGGTGGAGCCTAGACAATCACTGTGCTCTTGAATGAACTCATACAGGAAAATGATAAAAGAGAAAACATCCTATCATTCAAGGGTGTTCACTTTTCACATTCCATAGCTGCCATCTCAAGCCTCATCCTCAAAGGAAACCTGCACAGCCCCTTAAAAAAAAGAGGAGACTGAGAGATTAAATTCATAACTTTGCTAAACAATAAAAATCATGGGCTTAGTAAATACACTGGATTTATAGCTGTGACCCACTAATACCGTTTTTTTTTACCCTGGGTCTGCAGTGGTGCAAACTGATCCCTTCACATTGAATTGTCTCTTATAATATGTATTAACTACTCATGCTAAACAAGCTGTTCCACCTTGTATTTAGCTGTGGCATAGAGTACTTTTCCCAGACCTGGAAAGAACTCTGTGTTGCTCAAAAACTTCTGTCTTTCACCAAGAGAAGTTGGTCCAATGAAAATATGGCTTCACCCTGCCTTATCTCTCTAAGGGTACATGTGTACTGCGGCGCTATTTTAGGATACTTCTGGTATCCCAAAATAGCATATTCTGCATCTTGACAGCACGCCTGTTATTTCGAAATATCTTTCAAAATAATGGGCATGCTATTCCGACGTCCCTGTAAAACCTCATTCCACAAGGATTATGGGATATTTTGGAATAGCACTCTATTTCAAAATAAGCTATTTCAAAATACACTTGAAATAAGCGATGCAAATTGCGTCACTTATGTCAAGCTGTGGATGCAGTGTAGATGCACCCTAATATCCTGTGGCCAACATGGCTACAAGACTGCAAACCTTAATTTTGGCATGTCCTCACCTTTGAGGGCTTGACTTTGCAATTTTAAAGTTATTTTAAGCATACATGTGCATGTATTTTGTGTGTGGTATAGCTAATATGTAAAAGGAAGCAAGCCTCATGGGAAGTGTTTTGAGAGTGAATTCTTCACTGTTTGCAAACTTTTTTGAAAGTCTTGGTTTGGAGGCCCTACGCAAGTAACTCTAATATCTGTTGATGGTCTAGGGAAGTCCGAATTCAGGCACTATCTCTGTGCCTTTACCTAGGTTTTGGTTGAATTACAATTGACTGGTTGCACTGTACTTTTGAAAAGGGAACATCTTTTAACTTCAGGGGTGTTGCATAAATTGCTAGTTTCGTCCCCTGGAGGCTAGTCCAATTTGCCCCAAGAAGAGAGTCACACTTTCAGGCTGGGTCCACCTCCATTTTATTGGTTGCAAACAATGGTCAACAAAGGAGCTCTGTGCTCAAAGCAGAGTCGACCTTGTGCGGTGGCTGAGCTGAAACTTTTATGGATTCCACATTCCTTCTGGCCAGCGTATCGCAACGTGATTGGTTGCTGTTACTGCAAGTCTGTTTAGTTCCCTTATCTAGAAAAAGCTGGCAGAAAGTTTAGCAGCTTCTAAAACATGCACACTCAGCTAAATGATACATGCTGTTTTGAGCTTAAGCAATGGAGAAGAAGCACACTTAGTTTTCACTACAGGGGTTAGACTCTTGCATTAGCAGGAGTGTTGTAACTTAGGGTGTGTGCACACAGTAGTGCATAATTTGAAATAAGCTACTCAAATTGAGCTACATCAATTGCATAGCTTATTTTGAAATTGGGAGCATCTACACAGCATTTATTTCAAAATAGAGCATGCTCCCTCTGACTTCCCTTATTGCTTGTACTATGAGGATTATGGGAGTCCGAGTATGAAGTCCTCCAGCTTGACAGTATTTCGACATTATTTCAAAATAATTGCCAGCTGTGTAGACATGGAGTATGTTATTTCAAAAAACACTAGTTATTTCAAAATAATGTTGCTGTGTAGACATAGCCTTAGTAAGCTGACAGTCTTACCTAAGGGACTTACATCTGATGGGTTTTACACAAGTAAACACTGTTGTCTTCACTGATTTATTTACACCAGTGTAAGTGAAATCAGAATAAGGACGAGAAACTGCAGCTGTATCACACCAAGCATAGATTTCTCATCCATAAAGAACTTGTCCCTGTATTTTTGCATGTCAGAGTTGACTGTACAATAGGGTGTTTGTTTCACACCCATGTCATGTTATCAAAGAACAAAGATTAAGCTAACTATAGAATAATCACTGATGATACAGGTTCTTGCCTTATCTTAAAGTGTTCAGGATCACCAACCTCTGCAGCTGCCACATACATGGCCAGATGTTCAGATGTGCCCCATTTTGGACCCTTCCATTCCTGAGAGTCCATCTTTAGACAGCTTGGCCTTGATTTTCAGCGCAATTGAGCACCCACAGCCTGAGATGTTGGGAACCCAAAACCAGTGGCCACTCCTGAAAATGCTGGCTGTAAGCACTTCCTTTTTGCAGAGTCAAAAAAATAAGATTTGTCTCCATCTGCTCCTTTCCCTTACCTTGGAGCCTGTTGAGAGTGGAATAGAGGCATGTTAATGCTAAGTACCTGCCTACAGTTCTAGTGAGCACAGTACTTTCAGTCCCTTTGGAGACTGCAGTCCCATGCAGTAATGTCTTACAAACAGATACATTGGATACCTAGAGGGAGCTGCTAGCCATTTTGAACAGCAAATGACTTTGCGCACTCCCCTGTCCCCAGGTACCAATTGGCCTGGCAACAGAGGAGTGCATGAAGTCTTCTTCCCTCGTGAGGACGCACGGCGCCTACAGGGAGTCACCAGCTGTTCAAAATGGCTAGTGGTTCCCTTTAGGTGCCGTGATCCCTGGCGGGGCGGGGATTGAGATACTTCACGTGCTCCCCTGAACCCAGGCCCCAATTGTCCTGGGGGTTAGGGAGCGTGCAAAGACTACTCCTCCCCCGGGACGCAAGGCACTTAGAGGGAACTGCCCTTTTCCACCAAGACCCCACCCCTTCAGCCGAGGCCCCACCCCTTCCAGGGCCTGGAGTCGGCTGGGCCACATACCAAAGTTGCTGAAATGGCCCGCCTGAAAAAATTATTGCCCACCCCTGGCCTAAACCACTGTGTGAAAGGCTTGCATCTGATCCCCGGGATCCCTATACTGGAGTAGAAGGGAAAGGACATCTCTTTCCTAGCAGCACAGAGTTCTTCCTTGGGTCCTTTGCCAACCAGACTTGCACGTGGCTTCCCTGCCTTTGTCCTCTCTGATGCTTAGGCTGTAGCCTTTTCTACCATTTCCAGGTCAGGAGACCTGGATCATGTAAAAAGTGACTCAGTGACACCCAGAAGGAGCAGGAAGAGCTATTTATTTATTTTATTTATATAAAATATTTGCACAGCAGAGCTAACTCAAGGAGGAGGAGGACAGAGTGAGAGGAGAGATACCAGGGCCAATTGAAGGAGTCACTATGGGGTGGTGACTTACAAAACCCCAGCAGTGGTGCTTTGGAGATGGTGGAGAGATTATATATGGACTGCAAGCATCCCATATATAATAACATTATAGCCATATAAAATCAGAACCATAAAGAACAATAAGCCAGCCCTCCTCCTTTGTTTCCCTCCACAGAAATCCAGTGTTTTTAAACATAACACTATAACCTCTGTACTTGCCTTTAGACTAGAGGATGGAGTTATTGATCTGGCTCTGTTGCATCTCCTAGCTGGGGGCAATGTGGAACAAAAAGACAGCGAGAAGCAGGGCTATTTTTTCATACAGAGAGGACATCTGAGGGAACCCAAATATCCTACTCCCATGACTTGGCCAGTTCCCTTTAGGGTTCCTCTGCCCAAGAACCTGCCCAGAGAAAGGAAAAACATGGATTGGTGAGAGGTTCTGAGTTACATTCCAAACTGTTCCAGAAACATCTAGGGCAGGAGAGGGGCAGGAGTAAGTTGGGATCTAACCTAGGCAAATGCTGAGCCCTGTGTCCCTCAAACTTATGTTTGAGTTTAATCTTGATTGCAGAAAAGGCACCATGACTTTAATTGATAGCATAGCTCATGGGTCAGTGGAAAGCTAAAAACAGTGTAGAGGAAACAACAGTCACTGATTGAAAAAACCACACAGGAAAAGTCTGACAATATGCTTGGGACTAATTTCTTCAAATCCCAAAGACCCCAAAGGACCCACTGCTAACATTTGGATGTTCCTGTGTGCCAACGCTACACTGTACAAATCTTGCTTTGGGCCTTGTGATCATATCGGTCTCGCCTGCCAAGCCCTCTTCCACTTCAACCTAGAAGGTAGGTGCAAGGGGTTCACAGCCAGTTACACTAGGAACAGAGCTGGTTCTGCTAGAGCTTAGGAGCCAAAACCTCAGTTGGTGTTAACCATCACATCTCCATTGACTTCTGTTTGCTCTGCCTGAGGATCAGTTTCTTAGGCTTCATCACAGCAGCCTTTTCTGCCTCTCTTCCCAGGAAAGGGCATGGGAGTCCAATTACTGATCAAGCCTAGAGAAGCTAAAACCTTCCTGCTTATGGGAGAGGCTGGCTGAAACTTATTAGATGGTTGAAAGGGGAAGAGTGGCTAAAGAGCCGACAGCTCTCCAACAGTTGCTAAGCTGATCCTTTGTGTCGAGAAGCTATTCTGTTAAAGCTGTGGATAGGTCATGGAATTCAGATGAGGGTCAGTTCATTTCACTCTAATTTTATTTTCTCATTTTTTTTCTGAGTGATAGAGCTGCCCTGCTGGAATCTTGTAGGGGGAGTGCACTGGAGATTTAGGGCACGAGCTGTCTTTTTGTTATGTGTTTGAAAACATCCACTTGGTGTGCAGTGACAGTCAAAAAAGCAAACAGAATGTTAGGAATCATTAAAAAAGGGATAGAGAATAAGACAGAGAATATCTTATTGCCTCTATATAAAACCATGACACGCCTACATCTTGAATACTGTGTACAGCTGTGGTTGCCTCATCTCAAACAAGGTATTTTGGCACTGAAAAAGGTTCAAAAAAGGGCAACAAAAATTTTTAGGGTTTTGGAACGGCTCCCATATGAAGAGAGATTTAAAAGATGTGGACTTTTCAGCTTAGAAAAGAGGAGACTAAGGGGGGATATGATAGAGGTCTATACAATCATGACTGCTGTGGAAAAAGTAAATAAGGAAAAGTTATGTACTTGTTTCCATAATATAAGAACTAGGGGGTCACCAAATGAAATTAATAGGTAGCATGTTTAAAACAAACAAAAGGAAGTTTTTCTTCACTCAGCGCATAGTCAACCTGTAGAACCCTTTGCCAGAGGATGTTGTGAAGACTAGGACTTTTAACAGCGTTCAAAAAAAGAGCTAGATAAATTCATGGAGATTAGGTCCATCAATGGCTATTAGCTAGGATGGGTAGGAATGGTGTCCCTACTCTCTGTTTGTCTGGAAATGGATGACAGGAGAGGGATCACATGATGATTACCTGTTGTGTTTACCCCTCCCCCGCAGGCATCTGGCATTGGCCATTGTCAGCAGACAGGATACTGGGCTAGATGGACCTTTGGTCTGACCCTGTATGGCTGTTCTTATGTTTGTATGGTACCTAGCACAATGGGATGCTGGGCCATGATTGGAGCTGCTAGGCACTATGGTAATACAAATAATAAACAATCGTGTCATCCAGAGTAGGACAATGTAGCTCACCTTGGCTTACAATAAAAAATGACAAGCATCCAAATGTATGCAGTGTTCTTGTAGCCAAGTTGGTCCCAGGATATCAGAGAGGCAGGGTGATCTGGGTAATAGCTTCTGTTGGTGAGAGAGACAAGCTTTCAAGCTTACACAGACTGGAAGAAGAGCTTGTGGTATCTGGAAAACTTGTCTCTCTTATCAACAGAAGTTGATCCAATAAAAGCTATTCCCTCAACCTCCTTGTCTCTCTAATCCTGCAAATGACACACACGAGAGACAAGTGTACGATACTTCCTGTGAACTGATTGTTGCCCTGAGGTACAGTCACCAGCTGCCAGAGAAAACTGAGCACCTAATGAATGGGCAAAAAATAAATACTTTTTGCTGGTATCTATTTGATATCTTGTTTTATTTATTTTTTAATCACACTGCAGCCATAATCCAATTCACATTAATGGGAAGTTTACCACTGATGCCAATGGAGCTGGATCAGACCCTAGATGAGGAAAAAGGGTTCAGAAGAAAACTACAGCTGGGGAAAAGGGAAGGGAAAGAATTTCCACACTAACAACGTCACATCAGGGAGGCTCTCCTTGACGTTTAGGACTTAATGGTACTTTACCTTGAAAGTAAGAGATGAGCCAAGCCATTGTGCTTGTGGTATCTGCAAACCACAACTAACTCAGAATCTGTCAGCAAGCCAATGGGAACTGGACATCCCTATTTCCAGGGCAGCTGAATCAAGGTCCAAAGATCTGGGCCCAATGGACTTAAAAGAGATGATGCAGCTGAGGATCGTGAGTTTATCACTTGTTTGAGGAGGGTAACTGGGACAACAAGCAATTCAATTCAGTGGGACTTTATTGGGCTGACAAATACGCACATGTTGCTAAAGTGTAAGACTAACATTAGATCCTTCAGATGTCTGTCAGAGGCAGGTATGATTCAGCCAATATGGGGTCACATACTGTTTGGGGGTCCATTATTGTCCATACCTGATCTGGTGTCAGGATGGTAGGTGGTACAGTGCCCTCTCTCTTCCATGAACAGGCACAATTGTTCCTCACTGCTCTTTGATGAGACATCTTTTATAATTCCCTAAATTTGAGGAAATCTGTCTCATGGACTTGTATACGGGACATTGGATCATAAAGCATCTCTCTGAGTACAATTACTCCTCTGTAGGGTTAGACCATAGTGCAGATATGCCCTGAGACTGTAAGCTCTTTCAGGTCAGGAATATCTTTATTAAATGTTTGCACAGGGAAGAGCACATGGTACAGTTGCCAACTTTTCATTTTTTCAAAACCAAACACTACAGGCCCTCCTGTTGCTCATTCCCCCCCTCCTTGAGACTCACTTGTAGAGTCAGGGCAGAAGGAGCTGATGTGGAGCCTGCCTGCCTGTTCAGTCAGAGTGCAGTGTGGAGAGGGGTGTCTGTCCCTGGAATGAGGCCAGAGATAGCTGGAACACTGGAAGTTTGAGAAGAAAGGATGAGCCATCATGGGCAGCCAGCCCAGTCATTGGCCCTGCTCTTCCAGCATCATGTGCTGTCAGGATTCCCCGTCCTCCAGCAGCAGCTGCTCTTCCAGCTCTCCTAGTGGCAGAGGCCAATTGCAGTTACTATGGTGACCGGACTTTTGGTTTCCAGTTGGCAGTGCTGCCTGGACATTGCACAGGTCCCCTTTTGACTGAACTTTCCAGTTGAAAATTGGACACATGGCAACCCTAGTACACAGGGTCTACATGCTACTGCAATACAAATATTTAGAGCCCTGCAAATCAATGAGGATATCCACAGCGCATTTTTGCAGATACAGGTGCGGATGCAGATACATATTTTGTATCTGCACAGGGCTCTACAAATATTAGCTAAGTATAACATTGTATCTTATTCAGACATGGTGCACTTCTCTTTCCTTACATTATTTATTATTGTACACAGTATATCCATGTTGGTCCCAGGTTATAAGAGAGATAAGGTATGTGAGATAATATCTTTTATTGGAACAATTTCTACTGTTTATAGACAAGCTTTTGGGCCAAGAGAGCTCTTCTTCAGGTCTGGGACAGCAAGCACCATGGCTAAATGCATGGTGGAACAGATTGTTTAGCAAAGTTTGTTAGTCCATAAGGTAGCATTCAAGGTAAAGATGAGGGTTAGTGTGTTACAGATTGTTCTAATAAATTATAAATCCTGTGTCTCTATTCAGTCAGTGTTTTTTAGCCTTAAGCATCTTTATGAATTTAAGCTCCCTGGCTAGTCTTTTAAATAGGGATGTGAACATTTAACCAGTTAAGGTTAACCTGGAGCAGCGCCTGCCTGCGGCGGGCTATGGTCCCCACAAGCAGGGACTGCTTCATACCAGCCAGAGCAGCACCTACCTGCAGCGGGGAGGAGGGGGAGCCACTCCAGCCAGGTTGGAGCAGCTCTCCCCAGCCATCCCCCTTTTGACTGGTTAACTGGTTAAACACTATGTTTAACTAGTTAGCCAATTAGACAGAATTTTACATATTTATTTTTGAGTTTGAATGGGGTTTTTTTTGTTTTTTGTAGGCCATAAGTAGGTAGAAGGAGTCCATGAATGATTTATTTCAGGATGGAGACTTTGGGAAAAGCCCATCAAGTATGAATTGTAGTTGCCTGATGATGCCCCATATGGGTTCCAGTGTGGAGTGGCAGGTGACAAGTAGATATATGTGGTCAAAGAGATGTTATTTCTGTATTGACACAATAGTGCCTAAAGGGTTGGGGCTGAGATATGGATTAGGGATATAATAGTGTAGTATATGTATATATACACATACACATACACATACACTCTCTCTCCCTCTCCATTTAAAGTGTATTAGGAAGCCTGAAAGCAGGGATCTTCTGGCTCATGCCAGAACCGTATCAGAAGCAACAGCATGGGGCAACAGGCAGCCAATCTGCAAGGGGAGCTGTTTTTTAAACTGGCTCTCCTCAAGGACCAGCTTCTGCCTGGCACCCCATGCTGCTGCCTCAGATACAGCGACAACAGCATGGAGTGGCAGGGGGCTCCTTGGCTGTGGGGCTGGAACACACTAGCTGCTGGCCCCGCCCCGAGGGACTGTAACCAATAAGAATTCATGAGGTTACTCAACTATTCAAATTAACCGATATTTAACATCCCTAATCTGGATCCCATTATTTTTAGCATTGCACAAACAGACCAGAGATAGTTCCTATCCTAAATAACTTAGAATCTAAGCAGATAAGACAGACAAAAGATGGGAGAAAGGAATTTATCTTTCTTCCTCTCCATAGCACCTTGAGCTGATTCAAGAACTGCAAGAATTTGATAGAATATGCTTTAGCTGGTTGAGCCTAATGTGGTAGCACTATGATTGCTCAGTCAACATATCTACACAAAGGCAACGTCACGGTATCCACAAGCCTCTGAAGCGGCACTGCCATCACTCCGTCCCATAACCTTTTTGTAATGACTGATCTTGAGGCTGCCCGGCCCCACCCCCAGCCCAGCTGGGTAACCTCTGGACCCTCAAGCCACCCTGCCCCCTCCAACCTAGCCTCCGCCCTTCCTTAAGATCCGCCCCTTTGTCATTCTGTAGCCGGATGTGCACTCTGATAGGCCCACGTACTGCCACGCTCACCATGAGGAGCCAATCAGCTGCAGCCACCGCGCACTTGCGAGCAGGGGGAGGGGCGAGGGGCGGTGAGAGTATAAAAGGGGCCGGCGTTAGCAGTTGTTCGCCGTCTTGTGACACTTTGAGGCTCGCGTAGCGCGTGCGGTTGAGGCCAGCGACGCTGCCCACGGACTATGGAGCCCGGCCGCGACGCGGAGCCCTTCACCCTGCTGGTCAGGAGCCCCGCGCAGCGGCACCCGGACCTGCGCCTCCGCGGGGAGCCCGGCTGGACCGTGCGGCAGCTCAAGGCCCGGCTGCGCCACCTGCACCCGGACGGGCCGGTGAGGAGGGGACCCGCGGGCGGACCCCAGCCCCGCCCTTCGTGCCGCCGCCCTGCCCCCTCGAACGCTCGCGCCTGCCTTGTCCCGGAGCCGGGGTGCTCCCCTCCCCCCGCGGCGGCTGGCTGCGTTCCTCGCGCTGGGCGCCTCGCTCTGGAACCGCCTGGCGGGGCGGGGGCCGGGAGCTGCTGTCACGGGCGGCGCCTCCCCGCTCGCAAACCCGGGACTCGGAGTGAAACGTTCGTGCCCATAGCCGCGGCCGTGTTGGTACCCGGCTGTTGACCCCGCGGGGGGGGGGGAGGGACAAACCTTGGGAGGCGAAGGGCTTTCCGGAGCTGGAGAAGAGCCATGGGACAGCCTGGGACTAATCGCCTCTCCCGCAGCAGTTGTCTAATAAAGCGATTGCATCACTTGTTTTGTGCCTCTGCCCAGAGGTCAGGGAACTCCAGGCGTTATTTGACGTCTTTAAAGTTTAATAACGTGAAGTGCAACCTTTTTTTTTTTTGTTTTTTTGTTCCCTCCCCCCAGAAGATTCCAGTGCACCTGCTTTTGCATGCTTGGCTAGTTGCACATGTTGCATTGCAATTGAAACAGTTTGTAAATAAGTCATGGAAATCTGTTGTAAATACAGAAGTGAAACAGGTTCAAAAATAGGGTGAAGCTATTTGGGGGCTTTTTGCTTCTTGTTAAGCTGCCGTTTAAGGTTGACACTACTTGGAGCTTGTTGGATGCTGAATATAATTGAAGTCTTTGAGTTAGTGCAGAGGATAGAAACTTTATCTTATCAAGTGGCAGTATAGGCTTAAAGTGTTCCCGGCAAGGGAAGGGACTTAAATGGCTATTTTAGTTTTGTGGAAAGAAACTATATTGCTTATAAACATCAGATTGAGAAACCGTTTGGACTTAGTACAAAGTATATCTAAATACTACAGGCTGAATCTCCCTGGTCGGGCACCCTCAGGACCTGAGTGGTCCCAAACAAGGAAACTTGCTGGACCAGGGGAGGTCAGGTGCTCCGGTTACCCTCCTGGTTGCTGTCCCAGGAGAACCTGGATGCCTGATCTCTGCCAGCTCACCTGTCTGATTCTGCTGCCACCAGCCTGTTCCTGGGGTGCTCTGCCCCCAACCCCACACATGATGGCAGCTGCTCTCAGGGCTCTGTCCCCAGGTTACTGGCTGTGAGGACTGCCACCTGCCAGACCAGCTCCACTCCCAGCCACTTGAGATCTGTGGTCAGGGCTCTCTGGTCTAGCAACATCTGTGTTCCTGCAGGACCATGGAATCTTAGAGGGGAGGCTCAACCTGTAGTTTACACTGAAACAAGCAGTTGTTAGGAGTGTCAGATACTCTGCCTATGAGCACAATATGAAACCCCAGAATAACTCATATGTATATATCTTAAGACCAATCAAATAGACAGAATACTCCATACATAGGTACATGTGAATTGAAATGAGAGGTTGCAGTAGGTATACACCATGCTTTAAGTCATGCTGGTTGATTTAAATCCATTTTAATCAGCTGTCACTTAACAAGCAGCAAACCTTGATTTAGTTGATAAATGTTAATTAGTTTTGCAGTCTAATAGCTTTTCTAAAAAGGTTGAGTCTCAAAACCTTTTGATTTGTAACTACATATCAAGGAATGGTGTCCCTAGCCTCGGTTTGTCAGAGGGTGGAGATGGATGGCAGGATAGAGATTGCTGATCATTATCTATTCGGTTCACTCCCTCCGAGGCACCTGGCATTGGCCACTGTCAGCAGACAGGATACTGGGCTGGATGGATACTGGGCAGGATTGGTCTGACCCAGTATGGCCATTCTTATGTTCTTGGTGTAAAAGCTTTATTTAGTGTGTGTGGCAAAACACATGTATCTCATAAACCCTGTACCTTAACTTGCTCACTTTTTTTTTTTTACTTAAGTTAGAAAATTCTAGGAGAGCAATGTATCATTCAGATTAGGTTTATTTACTTGTGATCTGTGTAAAGCTCTGCTTGGATGTAGTTTAAATTCAATTAAAATATGCAAAAATTCAGAAAAGTTTTGTTCTTAGTACTTTGTTTAATGAAATCAGTTTTATCTGTAGTTAGTTGAATCAGTGTTTCTGTTCACTGTGTCCTTTAGGATTTTAACTTTTAGATCTCTTTTTAAGAACTAGGACTTATTCATCAATTTGATCAGGAAAAGAAGTCTTCCTACTTCTTGTGCTCCAAATTGCTAAATTTTGAATGAACTGATCATTAACCTGAACTTGGTGAATAAACTGAAATGAGGGCTAAGCCTCTTCTGCAAGTGCAGAGAGACTAATTGCTATCAAACTATTTTAGCATTTAATATATTCTAGTTCCAGGTGCTTAACCAGTGACTTGCACCTTTCAGTTCTTTGAGTTTTTCTTTAAAATTGGCAAACATAAATTGTATTTTAAATGATTAAGAGACTATAAGTTTAGGCCTTAACATAAACTGCAAATTTTAAATTTAATTTTAAATAGGTTAGTTTTTATAACTAAACCTACTTAATTTTAAATGAAAATTAGGGATGTGAATGACTCGTCAACTATCCGTCAAGCATATGCTTATCTGATAGTCAACAGGCTAGTTGACTAGTTGCTTTCCCCTCCCTCTTGCAGCCTCTATCAGAGGCAGCTGGGAGGGGAAGAAGGTGGTTTCAAAGCAGCAGCACCATGTTGAGGCTGGGGCCAGACACCAGGCTCCACATGGTGCTTCTGCTTTGAAATGCTGTGTGCAGCCTGGTTACACATGGCATTTCAAAGCGGCAGCATCACATGGAGCCCAGGGTCAGTGGGGGAGTCCCCCACTGGCCCTGTGCTCCCCGCAGCGCTTTTGCCTCTGAAGTATAGCAACAGCCCACTTCAGAGGCAGAAGTGCCCTTATCGACTAATCAAATAGTCAAATGCAAATTGCATTGAGTATTCGATTAGCCAAATCATCAACATTTTACGTCCCTAAGGAGAATCTGATTTATTTTAACCAGTTTTTATCTGCCCTGCTTTTCAAGTGGACTGTCTGTTTCATGAATGTTGTGAAGATGTGCTGCTGTGGGAGATGTCGTCTTTCTGCTTAATGCCCAGTGTCAGTGGAAGTCGAGGTCTTCACGTGCTGCTTTGCGCTGTCAATAGCATCCATCAGCCTTGAATTACTTTTTAGAAATCATGTAAGGTTCAGCAGCTTTGAAGACAAATGTGGAAGTAGCTGGAGGACTTTAGCTTTGCAGACTAGCAGAGCTGACATTCCCCTGTAGGGAGGGGAACTTGGATCTCTTGCTTTTGTGCAACTCAGTTACTGCATTCCAAGGAGAATTTCTGTGTAAACAGCTGCTCCAATTTACTGGGTGGGAAATGATGAGAATTGTCAAAGATTACCAAGTGCCTGCAGTGCTGCTCAGTAGGGGTGTAAAATCCTGTTTAATTGGTTAACCAATTGTGGGCCAGGGCACCCCACAGGCAGGGGCTGCTTTTGTTAAAGGTGAGGCCTGAATTAATGTTTGAGCCACATTATTTCTTAATAGAGATGCACATAACTTCAGTTCAAATGGGAAGGGGACAGGGAAGTAGCATTTATGACTTGTATATCTGAAAGTAGTGTTTCTTTTCATCAGTCAGCTTTTACTTACATAGCTTTTCCTTTATGAAGCTGACTTTAGGCATCTGACAGATTAGTAACTGTATACTATATCTTCTCTCAAAGCTTGAAGAGGACCAGAAGCTGATTTATTCTGGGAAACTGCTACTTGACCATCTTTATTTGAGAGATGTTCTGCCCCAGGTATGGTAACTGCATGTTTGTGGTGTGGTAGCTGCACTGCAGTACCAAGAGCGGTCAAGTAAAGTTTAAAAATGGTTATTTAAAACACCTTTATTTTAGCAGGAGACGTTTCATGCTCTGCATCTTGTGTACCGCTTGAATCTGTCAACAGTGCAAGAAGCCAGTGCAAAGGTATGTTAAATTTAGGCAGTTTTCATACTACATTATGTATTGAATGGATCAACAAAAATGTTTGGAATGTGACCTAGCTCTTAATTCCTACATGTTTGTAAAGATTGACAACATTGCCAAAACTGGGTGGTAAATCTTGTGTGTCCAAAGTTCTGTCACTGTAAGTGGTGTGGCAGTATTGCTTCAGAGTTGTAATACTAATAGGGCTGGGGGAAGAACATTTCTACATTAAACAGTACTGGAATCACAAAGCAAGGACTGTTCTAAGTTTCTGAGCTGATGTAATCTGAAGAGCTATGTGGAACTTAAACTTGTCTATCACCAACAGAAGCGAGTCCAATAAAATATTATTTTACCCAAAATATTTTGCCTAATTTGTCAAACCCTCCATTTCTGTTTGTGCAGATTGTGAACATTAAATCTGTTAATCTCATAATTTAGTTCCATTAAATAGCTAGTGACACCTCATATTCCAGACTCTTCCACCAAAAATGGACATAAGTGGGTTGCATATAAAGGGTGCCTGTTCCTCGTGATTATGGAGTCAAATTACAGTAATGGCTATGCTAATCAGAGGGATAGAGAGAAGTGATTAACATTTGAATAGGGAGTGTCCATATGTATTCTGCTGGGACTTTTTTTGGCAAAGACATATGGAACAAGAAATTGAATTTCTAATACTGACTTTAGTTTCAATTTAATGTGTTGGGTTTTGTGCCATCATATGGCAGTGGTTCCTAACTGTCTGGTCCCACCCACTGCTAGGATGCAGTGGCTCTGGGGCCTGGCCCCCACCCCTCAGCCAACCAGTGCTGGGCAGGGGTGGCATCTCCTCCAGGCCACGGAAGAGCACTTCCCTGTGTGGTGGGAGGGCTGCTGGGAGCTGCTCTGTGTGGTCCTCCCACTGCACAAGGAAGCGCTCTTCCATAGTCAGGAAGAGACCCTGCACAGCCCTCCTGCAGAGCAGAGAAGTGCTCTTCTGTGGCCAGAGGAGACCCTGCCTCTGCCCAGAGCTGCTGGGTGGCTGAGACGTGGGGCAGGGCACACCTCAACAGCTGCAGCAGGAGGGGAGGCCCTGGGCAGTGTACCCCAGCTCTGTCTCCCAGAGCTGCTATGACACAGGCAGCAGGGCTAGGTGAAGGGAGCAGGGCAGGGCTGGTGCTGGGGGGGGCTGGCTATGGAGGCAGAGCTGGCACTGTGGGGCTCCAGAGATAGGGCTAATATTGGGGGCAGTCTCTGGGGGGTGCAGTGGGGCTCGAAACAGGAAGCTGCTACTGAGGGATCTGGGGGGGATGACTCTAAGTGGTAGGGGAGCTGTCCCTGAGGCATTTTGGGGGGTTGGGTATAGGACTCTGGGGTCAATGGTTGGCATGGGGGGGGGGTAGTGGAGGGGCTCTAGGCATTAGTGCTGGCCCTGGAAGCTGGGCTTTTGGCAGACTGGTATTTTGTTTGGATGTTTGCACAATCATCATTCGTATAACGAATATGTAAATACAAACATTTGACACTAACATTTTGAATGGATTTGCTGGTCTCCGTATCAAAAAGGTTGGTCCACTGTCTTGTGTACAAATATCTTTCTTTCTGATTCAGTTAGATTGTATTAACTAATGTACAAGCTTCATATGTCAAGGCATAAATTTCCACTCTTCCTTAAATCAAAAGTGAACAGCATACAGTAGGTCCTAATTCCAGTTGGATATTTGTCACAACACTAGCAGGGGACTAAATGCTCAAGTGTTGCATTTTGATTAAGGAATATTGTCCTAATTCTGTAGGGCAGTTTGCAGAGCAGCCACCCACATGCTGCTGGGAATGTAGACTTTATTTCATAAACTCCAAAATCAGATTACACTTATAGTAAGACATTCTTTTGCCTGTGCCCTTTTAAAGGAAAGATAACTAAAAGGGTGAAGCTAGTGATCTCTTTATGGTATATAAAGACCCTAAGAAGCTTAACATCTTTTATGCTTGGTTTTTTAATCTTAGAGCTTGTGTAATGCAACACAGGTGTATTTAGACACTAAAACCTTGGTTCTATGTCCTGAGACTTTTGATCCACCCCCACCAAACTATTTTTTCCTTCTCAGGTCACCTTTAAGAGTATTGGAAACATAGTATGTATGGAAGGCCTGGTTATAACAATGGTTATGCCTATTTATTTGTATTGTGCAATGCTCATAGTCAAACTGTACAGATGTACAGCTTTGGAACAGATACTGTTCTGAATCAACTCCAGTATTAATTCTACTATTTAGATTGATGAAACCAAGAAACAGCCAAAGACTGTTTCAAGTCCTGGTCAAGATCCTTCTGTTTTTTCAAGTGATGGCTTGAGACAAAGGGAAACTTCTGGCAACCAGCCTTCTACAGGGGAAGCCAATATTGGGTAAATATGCTATGCATGCAGATCGTGTTCTGAGATAATTGTTGTTCGTTCTGCTTTTGGACAATCTAACCTTTGAACACTAGCGCCTCATGCCATGCTTAGTGCTGTAAAATGTCAATGGAATCTAAGCCAGGTGTGCTATTCATCTGGAAATCTAAGTGGACAATGAAAGGGTTAAATGGATAATACTCCTCCTCCTCCTTTCTCTTCTCCCCCCCCCCCCCCTTGGCAAGACATCTCCTCTACTCTTGTGTGGAAAAGTAGAATTACTTCCATGACAATGGAATAGCATGACCTCAGGAGCTACTATGTTGATTCCTGCATTGTTATGCAGGTAGCCCCTACACTTGATTCTGGGAGAAAGCATCTCATAGCAAGGAGAATTTGCAGTCTGTACTACTCTGAAGATTAGATGGAGGGGACTTGCTTTATGAGATCATAGTGCTTTCTGGAATATTTCTTAAGTATTGTTTGTATTAATGGATCTGATCTGAACTGAAGTTAAAAGCAGAATATCAGATTATTTAATCACATGCAAGACTTTTCCTGTTCACTTCCCCCCTCTCTGATTTCACAAGCATACACTTGACATAAAATAGACTTCTGCATTCATGCTTCTAATAAAATATTGATTACTGTATTTCAAGCCCATAGGATGTACTGAAAATGTATAGCATCTCCTTGACTGCTTTTGCTGTGCTGTGTGTCTAGCAGTACAGGTGAGGAAAAACTTGGGCAGGGCATTCCTGTTCTCTTGTAAACAAACATCCTGTGTTTTACCTGTTTGAATAAGGGTTGAAGCTGCTCAGCAACCTCTCCATGGCGTAGCTCCTGGGTTTTCTGCATATGCCACTTACAACATATTACAGATGTCCTGGTTTCAGCAGATTTATGCAAGACAGTATTATATGCAATAGTAAGTTGTGGGTTTTTTTTTCCTGGTTTCCTTAGTCTTATTGGGAGCCTTGAAATGTTGTAACTATTTAATGAGGCAGTTTTTCCTTCCATCAGCTATAATGTAGCTGGATGGAATCTTTCTTAGCCTTTGATTCAAATATCCAATTGTAAACATAAAAGTAATCAGGTTTAATGTTACTTGAAACTCTTTGCCTTGGAAAAGCTAAGCACTGCAAAACTTTATTTGAAAGATTTCAACAGTGGGATACTGAAATAACCCCTCTGCATTCCAGCTTAACAAAGATGGTTGTTACTCCATTTTACAGAAGGTGAAAACGACGTGCACAGTTTAATTTATTCCATCATGTAGCACGTCATTGGCATAACCGGGGCTGACTTCAGTCGCTGCTAATCACAACTTGCTTCTTCCTAGTGGCACATGAATAGGCCTGTTGATTGGTGGGGAAGAAGGGGCAAAGGCAGAAACTGCCCTGGAGCCCAGTGATTTAAAAGGGCCCAGGGCTCCCAGCTGCTGCTATTGCCACTGTGGCCAAAGCCCCAGGCCCTTAAATTGTTGCCACAGCCTTGCACAGCACTCTCCAAAACCTCCTGCAGCACAGTCCAGGTGACATTGAAGACTATGGGGGGTGTGTGCAGTGCTGAAGACTGGCTGTCCTGCCCCCTCCCCTCCCCTCCCTTTCTAGAAGTATGGAGCCACCCTCCCTCTTGCACAGGGGACCCAGTGGGACTGTCTGCACCCTCATGCATGAAGCTTTTAGGCTTATATAATCCTTGTCAGAGCTTTGCCAAGTCTTACTGCCTTTATCTTTTCAGTTTGGCTGCTGTTTCTGCTGATGGATCACCTACACAGAGGTCACAAGAGATACCATTGGCACCAGTTGCAGCTCCAGCCCCTCTTCCAGATGCATTTCCTGCACAAAACTTGCCTGGAAATAATCATGCTCCTCCACTTAATGCAGGGGCCAATCAGAATTTGCAAATGAATGCCCAGGGGGGTCCTCTCATGGAAGAGGAAGAGGAGATGAATCGAGATTGGTTGGACTGGCTTTATTCAGCAACGCTGTTCTTTGTTTTTGTCAACATTATCTATTTCTACTCCAGCCTGAGCAGGTTCCTCATGGTAATGGGTGGCACAGTGTTGATGTACCTGTAAGTATGTGTTTCATGGAGTAATCATTTCAGTGTTGACTTAAATTATTCAGGTGACAATTCTTAGGAGCAGTTTGTCTGCGCTGTGGTGGTCTTTGTTTTGATCATGTCTCTTACAGCTTGTTTATGCTTCAGTAGTACCAGTTTAATTCTTGTGGTACATCAAAAGCAATACAGCCCCTAGTGTAGATGGATTCATAGTAGTATTAATGTGCTTTTACTTGTGTAACTTATTCCCAATGGGATAGGAGGATAGTTTATTAGGATAAAACACTTTTATACTGGTATAACTGTATCCACATAATGCTTATCAGTATCACCTAAAATCACATCTCTAGCCAAAATAATTGGAGGGAGAGGAGGAATCAGTTTGCCAAGTGGCCACATGTTGGCTTTCTGTGACTCCTGATTTGAGCCACCCAGAATGGGGGAGTTATCCTGCTTTGATAGGTATAGGGAAAGCCAAGATAGGGTGGTATGTGTAAAAGGAGAACTGTCCTAGTTCTCATGCTACACATGGCAGTATCAAGACTCCTTACCTCAGTAGGCCGGTAAGTGGGCTGCTTGAGTCACCCTCCATCTCAGTGGGCTGTAAGATTGTTGTAATCAAGATGGTCTCTCAGGATAGGGCACTTCTGCTAAGTGTGCATGCAAACCTAGAATTTGTGGTGCAGCAGTTGAATTGTAGCAGCACTTGGATACAGAGGGCGCACGTGGCTTAGTCTTTTGCATGCAGTCAGCACACCTGTCACTTCAGATGCCTTCCTTTATGTGCATGCCACTTGAACAATACTGGTAGGCTGTCTACAGTACCCCCTTTTGTACAAAATATATGCAAATGAGGTAAAGCATGGAATATCTCTGTACCTCAATTGCATAATTAATGAGATTCCATTTTTGCACAAGAAGCTGTCTACACAGCTCCTTTTTGCACAAAAACCCCCCTCTTGCTCAAAAACAGAGCCTCATTAATTATGCAGATGAGCAGGGCTCAACAAACCACTGAATCTACTTGCCTGTGGCAAGTAGATTTCAGCTGGTCGCTCCATGCACCCCATTCACTGGCACTTCGCACATAGTGCCAGTCTGGCACATGCATGGTGTGGGGTTGGCAAGTAGCTGTCGCCGGAGTTTGTCAAGCCCTGTAAAAGAGGTATGGCAATATTCCACATTTTGCCTCATTTGCATATTTTTGTGCAAGAGGGGGCAGTGTAGACACAGCTTTAGGGAGAAAACTATGCAGGTGGAAACTAGTGGAATCTAGCAACCTTGCCTGTGGGCAGTAGTAAGCAAAAAGTCTTGCAGGCCACACATGGAACCCCAGACTGCTCACCATGGTCTTAGTTTGTGATGCACCAGCATGGTTTTGCTGTATCTGCTGCCACCTCTTGAATGCTATGCTGTGCCTTGCTGCCATAATGCTGGGTGGTATGGATTGAGGCAGAGAAGTTTTGATGCCCTTTCTCCATCACCTCAACAAATCAGAATTTACCCAAGTGTCCTGAGAACTGCTTGTTCTTGTGTATTTCAAGTGTTTGCTAGGCCTGACATAGCAAAGCAGGGGTAATATTTAACTAACTGCTAATAACAAATGTTGTTGTCTTCCAGACACCATGCTGGATGGTTTCCATTTAGGCGACAGCCTGTTCACCCTCTTCCAAACAATGTTCTTCCCCAAGCCGCAATAAATCAGGACCAAAACAATAACTTACAGGTATTGACTCAATATTTGATGTGCATCAACTGGAAATGCCAGGAATAGGTTTAGTTTCCATTTTTCCCAAACAATTGGATTAGTAAAGATGAAGTGTTCTCCATGGAAACTTTTCCTGGTAGAATAGCTATACTAGTTTGCTTTTCTTCATGCTGAGAGAGTTCAAGGCCAGAAGGACCAGAGGTCCTCTACTTTGGCCACCAACACAACCCAGCCACTTGCATACTAAACCCAGTAAATGAAATTAAATCAATATATTAACAGCATTCAGGAGACTAAATTATGTGCAACAGGCAAAGAACTGTAGGGATCTGTTTTAATTCCTGCTCTATCTAGTTGTTGGTTTCTAGTTTGTCACTAAAATACTCTGATATTTTTGCTTTCCTAGAAACCAATGTCTTTCCTACCATATGTTAGAAATTTACTTTGGCTTTAAAGTTTAACCCTGGCAATAACTGATTTTTTGTGTGTGTGGTTAGCAGTGTGACAGTATCAACAATCTCCATATTTAGAAAAGAGGCAAATATTTCAGTTTATACTGCTGCTGTATCCAATGCATTGTTTCTACTTGCAAATCTGTCACACAATAGTTTCATTTTAGCATAGGACCATACTGAGTGAAAATGGTTGGGTGGCTTTACAGTGTTTCAGCTGTGTAGTCTCTGAACTATAATTCTGGGATAGGAGCTAATAACAAAGGACTGAAATACAGCAGTGAGTACAGTCAGGCTACTAATGAGTCATTAAAACTCTTCAGTCAAAAGAATTAAAATAGTACTTTTGGAAAGGAATCTGGTGTAGCATTCACTTTTGGTAAAACAACCATCCCACTTTCACTTTGGCAGGAGGAAGATGCAGGTGAAGGTGAACCTGAGGCTATTCCTGATGAAGGAAGAGCTTTACCAGAAAATCCACAGGATAGGCCTTCCTTTATGAACACAGCATGGCTTTTCTTCAAGACTTTCTTTGCATCCCTACTGCCAGAAGGGCCTCCAGCTGTGGCCAACTAACTGCTCTTGATATTGACTTCCTAGCCCATCTGTAATTCTAGCAGATTACTCTTATGCCTGCGTGACTAGTCTGGACACCAATGACAAGTGTCAGTGGGATTTTCTCCTCTTATAGCAACTAAGCAACCTGAAAACTGCAAGAAGCCTTAAACCATTACAGCCTATAGACTAAAATGTACTGTGCTTTTCCATGTCCTCATTACAAAACTTCAATGTGTTGTATAACAGGCATTAAAATAGAGGACCGAGCATTGTACAGCTGTGCACTAAATGCACAGACAGTAAGCAGGTGTGTGTGGAGATGTAAGAGAAGCAAGTGGCTTCTCCTGATGCTATGATTCCTGTTGGAATGTTTCAAATGCTATTTAAATTACACTGAGTGTAGTATCTCCTATAAATCAAGGAACTGCTGTTAAGTATTAGTAGAAAAGATTTATGCTTCAATTGCTTAAAGGAATGAAGTGCTAAATCTTAGAGACAAATCATGTTTTCTGTGTAAACTTCCTGTGGAGGACATACCTATGATGACTACCTCCATTGTTAGAAAATAAAAGGTATCCAGAGCCTTTGATAAACAAGTATACCAAATGGATCACCTGAGTTACCGGATGAATTTCCAGTTGTCATGTTCAGGTGCTTCTAAAGTAGTTTAAAGGTTTCTTTTCTTGCTTGTAAATCCTATCTTCATTCATTTAGAACTTACTTATTCTGTGCATCTTGTAACTCTTTTGAGAATGTTCAATTTAAGTAGCTTATAGGTTCTGTGTTCAGTTGATATAATTGTAGTAGACCAATGGCAAACCCCCTCTTTGCTAACCATTTACAATCTCAGAATTAAGTTTCCTGTTACCTTTGAGAGAGTTCTAGTTGACAATCACAGAAGCTTCTAACACATGACTTCAGTTCCTTTGAGCTTGGCCATAAGTTAAAGGAACTTTTGCTTTCTCTTTATATAATGTCAACTAGACTTCTACATTGCAGCAAGTAGAAGATGGATCCAGAAGACTTTTTTACTATACTGGCTTCCTCCTTCATGATGTTCCTTTAAACTTAATATTTTCAAGGGCTTTGTTTTCAAAGTGTAAGATGTGTGCATGCTTGAACGCCTATTCACTAATTGCATGTATAAATGAACAGAGGCTTTCCACACTTATTCCTCAGCCATGTATAACTGTTTCCCAATGTGCCTTGGATAACTTTTTGCACAAAGTTACAATGGTCATAGCCAACTTGTAGCTGCTCCTAGTAAATCTATAGGTATTCAGGAAGTTGGCCTGATATGAGCCTCCTTTAATCTATGCAGAGGTAGATTTGCAATGGACTGTTCTAGCTCAGGGATATTTTTATTGTTCAGTAAACATCTCATTTTTTTTCCTAGGTTGTGGTGTTTATCCCAAAAATCTTGTCACAGTATTGCTACTTGTACATTTGTTTAAAGCTTTATAATGCATTGTCATGTTAATATGTATGAGTTTGGTCTGTACAGCTGACCATGTAATGACTTAATTGGTCATCTTAATCCTGTTCTTTCCACATACTGCATCTACCCATTAAACATGGTTTAAGGTGGTCAGTGGTTTTTTTTGTCTACTTCAGTTGGACTTTTTTATTCCTTATAACAAACTACTGTGAGGTAAATCCTTCACCACTGCATAATAGAGTTCTTGTTTCTGAAACTACAGTGGGAAGCTCTAATTCAGGGGTAGGCAAAAGGGCCTTCATGGGCTGGCTCCAGCCCACTAAGCCAGTTGATCTGGCTTGCAGAGGCCATGCCATTCCCTCATCCCCAGGCTAATGAGGGCCTAGGAATGGGCTGAGCATGTGCTGTTTAGTCAACTGCCAGGGTTGACTCAAATACTGTGCACTGCAGGGAAGGGAGCAAGAGACTTTTCATGCCCCTCCTCCCCCAGGCACTGAATGATCAGCTGGCACTCCTACACCAACTGGGGTCTGTGGGTGGGGAAGCATGGAAGTGTCCTGGCCTTAACACTTTCGTGTGAGGCCCCACCCCTTCCAGGCTGGCCTAGGACCACTTCAAAAATTTCTGAAGTAGCCCCCAGTCAAAAATTGTGCACCCCTGTTCTAACTCCTGTAAATCTGAGGTGGCAGTGAGAAGGAAGGCTAAGTAATGTGATCATTACCAAATCTTTACAAAGCCTGATCATCTGTGTCCCTCAGTGTGAAACATCTCTGATTATTTCTCGGATCTATAATGTGCCCGAAACAATCCTTGGCAGCCTTCTTTTCATGTATCTACAGCAGGGCAGAAGCCTCATTAATAGGTGTGATCATGGTTGTAAAAGACTACTCTTGTTTGTAAATTTCATTATACACACATTCCTGGGGAAAAAAAAACTTGTTCCTATTTGAACATTTCAGTTGTAAGTGCAATAAGTCACTGCTTGGTAACTTAGGGGTGGGTGTGTGTGTGTGTGTTGCCATAAACATCCTAAATTGACTTGATTTGCTTGTCTGCTCTTTACTGACTCACCTGCATAATTTCCTGTAATTGCATATTCACAAAGTGATAACTACCTTGTGCAATTATAATAAAGTTGCTAAGCCTATGCAAATTGAACAGTGGTGTATGGGATGACTAGCCCTGTCCCAAAGAGTTAATTCATTAATAAAGGGGATGGGGAGGATACATGTAAATGTATAAAGGTTGAACCACTAATCTGGGACACTGGTCCAGCAACATCTGTGGTCTGGCATTGTTGGACATCCTGTGGGTGCTCTGGGTTTGGAGCACTCAGAGGAAAAACTGGTGCAGTGACATCATAGCTGTTGTTGGACCAGAGTGGAGCTTGGGAGAAGAGCTTGAAGAGGGGCTGGAGGTTGCCATTGATCTGCCCTGATCCAGCAAACTCCCCAGTTTGGGACTGCTCAGGCCCTGAGGGTACACATCTAGGGAGGTCCTGCCTCTAATTTGATCATACTGTATTAGTGTCAACTTTCCTCATCGGCCAAACCCTCATGGACTGAATATGGATTGTCATAGGAGTTTGAAGGGAAAAGGGTGTGGGCCAGGAGGATGAGCTCTGGAAGGACATGGTGGCTGGTCCAGGGCAGTGTGCCAGGAGCCACTGAGAGGCTGATAAATGTGTGACTGAGGATGGTGGTGATAGAGCAATGTAAAGATGTGGTGGCCTGGAGGGGCTGAGTCAAAGGTCCTAGAAACTAGATGGAGTAAAAGTGGGGAACTAGAGGTGAGCTTGAACACAGGTATATGGTTGCTGGGAGGCTTCTATGATCAGAACTGCAGACTGGTGTCCAGGGTACTCCCTGGGTGCCTGTAACAAATTGGAGATGAGAGTCTGAAAGGAGCTTTGGCAGCAGAAAAAAATGATTAATTTTAGAAGCCTTCAGGAGAAGAAGCAGAAGGATTTGGTAACTGGCTGGCTCAGGGAAGGGGACTCGAAAATGAGCCCTGGTATCATGGACAAATTTGTCATCATAGGCTTTACTGGTGGATCCAACAACTGTTCAATTATAACTTTACTTTAGCTGTTTGCCTTACAAACTGCATTTTAACTATATGGAAACAAACAGCAGAGAGGGGTTGTAGCCGTGCAACCAGCATAAACAAACATTTCTGAGAAATGGTAAATAGGGGGATTGGCCACAGGGTGGCAGATTGCACAGACATGACAACTGGTTTCAATATCCCTCCCCAGCCTCTGGCTGCTTTTGTCTTCATTGTGAACAGATGTTTTTTCCTGAGGGGGAACCTAAGGTTCTGGGTTCTAAATTAGCTCAAGCTTTAGTCTTTTCAGATATTTTAAACTGATAGTTCATTAATTTAGCAGTTGTGAAAAACTGATATATAAAAAAGTTTGTTCTAGCCAGGGTGTGTCTCAGGGTCTAGGAAAGAGGAATTTACAATTGGACTATCTGCTGCTCAAGCCCAATAACTGTTCCCAGATGATTGCTGTGGGTCCTCACAGAATCATTTCCTCTCCTCTCCACTCCTCCTACTGGTAACATTTTGCCCCTCCCCTGGAATTGTGGAGATCCTCAACTGGTGGGAATTACCATCACTCCATAGGAGTGGGGGCTGGTGATCTGCCCTGCTTCATTCTGGTATAAATGATCGGGGAAGCTCCAGATCCTGGATGGTTTAATTTTTACTAGCTGTCAAAGATACCAATCCACTTTAGGGACATGCTGTGTTTAGTTTATGAGCAGGCCCTAGAATTTTCAGTCAGGGGCATAAAGCTGAGCTCATCTTCCTACCTGAACTTTGCATCACTGGACTTACCTAGAAAAATTTCACTGGGATTTTATACCTACAGGTAGCAGAGAACAGCTCTACCCTGGAAAGCAAGTGTATAAAATAGTATCACATATATCAAGTGTTTTATCAGAGACAAATGTAGGATTCTACGGCTTGTTAATCTCTTTAGCTATGAAGAAGCAACTCAGCAAAAAGGCAGTTGGATTCTGTTCAGTGTCTTATCAACATAATGTTTTACTAAGCTCCAATCGGTTTCACCTGTGCAAAGCCAGTGATTGCACTAGTACTGTAAAGGTATTACTGCTCCTTTATTGTTGGGGTTCAGCAAGACAAAGCTTAGTTTGGCGCTCAGCTGAGGTTTACAGGCGCATTAGGCAGGAATAAACCTAATTTTTCCTTTGTAGCGAGAACACATAGCATAACTATAGGAAGGATCTTAGGATACTGTTTGTATAGAGACATTGTTGTGAAACACTCATGCCCTCTACTGTCTAATTTGAAAAACTCTTTCATGGTGAACTGCTTTGTTCTCAGCATGCCTAAGAAGAGTGGAAAAACAGGTCAGTCTTGCTGGGCTCTGAACCCACATGTCGACTCTAGGCTTTTTAAATCTTATGTTTAGTTGATTGACCATTTCTTCCTGATGAGTTTTGCCCCCTTTATAAGCATCTTAAGTAGGCAGTCCATGTTGAGCTGAAGGCTCAAGCCAGAGAATATTAATTTTTCCAGGAGGATTTACTAAAAGGTGATGATTTTCCAAGTCAATTAACCCTGAAGAGAGTGGGATGCCTCTTGAAAAACTCAAACATTACTGAGTAGCACTAGCCCCAAGAATTACAAAATGAAGGCTCAAACCTCCCATAATCATGAAATCAGCTTGAGAATGATGAGATTTTAAAAAGAATAAATGTTAGGTTCTCAGCTGGGTCTCTTCCATCCATCTCAACACCCTGTGGACATACTGAGGCTATGTCTAGGCTGCAGGCTTCTTTCGGAAGAACCTTTTTTTGGAAGAGATCTTCCAAAAAAACTTCTTTTGAAAAAGTGTGCACACAAGCACATCGAAAAAGCGATCTGCTTTTTTGAAAGATAGCATCCACATTGAATGGACACTCTCTCGCATTTAAGTTGTGATTACTATGGACGGAGTGGCTACCAAGGCACCTGTGCTTTTTTCTCTTTACTCTTCTTTCTAAAGAACTCCCTCTTCCCCATCCACCATGCCTTTTTCCGAAAGAGCTTTTCAGAAAAAAGCTGCTTCCTCGTAGAAAGAGGATTACCAATGCCGGAAAAACCCCTCCTGTTCTTTCAATTTACTTTCAGAAGAACACAACTGCAGTGTGGACATAACTCAGGTTTTGTTGGAAAAAATGGCCATTTTTCCAACAAAACTCTGTAGTGTAGACATAGCCCATTAGCCTCTCTGCTCACCTCAGAGAGGTGTGATTATCGCTATTTTACATTTGGGAGAACTGGCACAGAGGGGAAGTGACTGCCCAGAGCCACCATGCGAATCAGGAGCAGTCAGGATCAGCGTCCCATTTCTAGGCCTTTAACTGGCAGGCAACGTGCGTTAGTTGGCTCAAGTGGCATGGGAAAATGGAAGCATAATCTTGTGGTTAAAACCCTGGACTGGACTCAAGCAATCTTGTAACAGTATGGCTTTTCTGTAGCCATGTTGGAAGGCCTGTGCTAGGCCTGAACCAAAGCTGCCTTCTGCAGCCAGGCTGAAGAGTAGCAGCCATTACTGTAAGGCCTGGAGTCACATACTCACAGTTCCATCTAAATAGTATTACAAAGTGTTACAGCAGGTTGTGAGGAGGGACTTTGCCCTGATAGCTCTCCCACTGTCACCAGATGAAGGAACAGATCACAAGATGGGTAAAGAAAACTTAAGTCACACCGTTCTGTTTGGCAAGAAACTGCTTATCAATAGAGGATGTTGTGGAATCCTCATCCTATGAGCGTTGTCGCTACACTTTCCTATTGTTTGACTCTGTGATCTTTGTCTGGTTTGTAACTGTTTCTGTCTGCTGTATAATTAATTTTGCTAGGTGTAAATCAATTAAGGTGGTGGGGTATGATTGGTTAGGTAATTTTGTTATGAGTGGTTAGTAAAATTATACTAAAATAATTGGTTAAGGTATAGCTAAGCAAGACTCAGGTTTCATTATATAAACTGGGGTTCAAGAAGGAGAAGAAGAGCATCAGGAGTAACAAAAGGGAAGAAAAGGCTGGAAGAGGACCGGGAGAAGACCTGGAAAGAACTCACCGCTGAGAGACAGCCTAAGACCAGAGAGACTGATATTGCCTGGCCAACAGGGGAAGTCTGCCTGCCTGTATCAGGATTGGTGAGCATGACACTGTGTGCTTAGCATGTGCATTCTGCTTGTTTGGGATTTGTCAATACATAGAGTATAAGGATATTACTGTGAGAGGCTCTTTCAAGTGGCTAAAGATCCTGCTAGCCTGCGGGTTGTTACACCCTGAACCCTAGGAATTGGGTAAGGGTGGGTGTATAAATTAACAGGGTTGCACCTTGAGCCCTAGGGACTGGGTAAAGGTGTGTGTCCCTATAGTGTGGAAGGGATAAAGAAATTTGTGCGAGTAACAATCTAGCTTTCGATTCTTCACTCTGCAGCACTATCCCTAGGTGACCTTGGACAGTCACCTAATTGCTCAGTGCCCCAGTTTCCTGTTCACAAAAGGGGATGATGTTTCCCTTCTCCCACGTGTTGGATTGTGTCTGTTAGTTTGCAAGATTTCTCATGCTATGTGCAGGCGCAGCATCCACGCAATGGGGCCCTGGTCTTTGTGCGTCTACCACAGTTGCAAGTTCACTTATGTCACTGTCCCATATCACCCCAACTTGCTCTCTTGGGCCACTTGCACACTGAATAAATGCCAGCAAGGTGGGAGGGTGCGTAACTGAGAACAGCACGGGTTGGAGACTGTGCTTGTGTGACTTGGCAATGACCACATAGTGGGAGCTACAGCTTGTTGCTTTGGGGCTGGGCAGGGAGGGAGAGAACCAGCTGCAGCCTAGCATTCCTGTCTCCTTTTGTTATTCCAGGCGGAAAATCTTTGGCCTCCCAGTTCCTGCAGGAGGTCAATGCCCGGTAGTAAACCTGTAATGCATGAGAGGGTTTCTGAGGCTATTAACGATTCCAGCTCAGGATATGTTAGAAAAAACATCCGAGGACTAAAGTAGGTTAAGGAGCAGGCCAGAGAGCTAAGGCAGCCAGAAGAGCCAGCCAACTGTGCTCTCTCATTGTAGGCTGGTGTCCTAACCAGTGTCTCAAACAACTGCTCCTGACCTTGCTCTTTGAGCTGGAGGATGCTTTGGAGGATTGGAGAATAGGATGCCTCAAAAGCCAAGAGTCTAAAATCAGAGCTACTGGAAGGGTTCTATGAGATGTTTGAATTTAGTTCTAGTGAAGTCCAGTCAAGCTGTCCCTGAGAACAGGGCGGAAAGAGACCTTTGCTGAAGATTCGGCCCCGTTGTCCTCCGTGTGAGAGCTGAGAACGTTCCTGCTCCAGTTCCCTGGGTCTTCCAGAAAGCACTCCAGCAAAACTAGAGGCTTCCTAACTCCCCGTGCCACAGAGGTCTGAAGCCAGCAGAAGACCTACGCTTGGCACATACTGAGTTCATATCTGTGCACATGTCTAGAATAACATTGTAGTTTTCCTGTGGGGGTGTTCTCTCCCGCAGCCCACTGTACCCTGGGAAAGGAAAAGTGTGTGAATGCTATTGGGACGCACAACTCAAAAATGGTGCAAGGCTCAACAACTGTGACTGACTGGGCCGGGTCTGGGCACAGCTGAGGGCGTCCGCTCACGGTGAATTGCTCAAATTTGGGGCTCCTAACAACCCCCAGACTGGAGACCTTCCCAAACAGGCCACAAACCAGTCCCACAGAGCGCTTCAGCTGCCTGCCTCGCCAGCCGGAAGCCTCACGAGCAAAACCCCTCTGACACCCCAGCTCTCTCTGTGCCCCAAATGGCCCCGGACCTGCCCACAGGTGAGGGGTTTTAGAACCCAGTCTCACCTAACCCGAACAAGTTCTGTGTGGTTCCAAGAAACCAGCCACAGATCCCAGGTCAATTTACACTCTGGACCTTACACACAAGATCATGCTGAGCCACTCCTTTAGAATCTAAAATCTAAAGGTTTATTACTAAGAGAAAGAAAAGCATGAGAGTAAGGTTGTTAAAGTATCATACATTACATGCATTGAATCTCCCAGTTCTCGATGCAGGCTCGTAGCAGAGATGTTATAACTGCTGGCTTAAAAGTCCTTGTTGTACATCCTATGTCAGGATGGGTCCACAGTTCTTCCCGGCCTGTGATTCCCTGCGAGGCCGCATCTGGGGTCAGGAGCAGATCTGAAAACCAAGATGGAGTCGGCCACATGGCATATTTATACCCCCTCCTGGCTTCTTCCAAGCTGGAGGGAGTCACATGGCCAGTGGCCAGGTGTGTCTTTGGCCTCCAGAGGTCCATTGTTCCCTGGAGCTTTGCTCATTAGCATGTCCATGGGCAAACATTCCTGGCCCATTGCTCTGCCTCAGACAGAGAATCTTTCAGCATCAACACAGAGTACATATTTATAACTCCACACACAAACGTTATACAGATATATGAAAAGCATATACAGAATCAGTAGAAGGCATGCTTTCATTTGACACCTTACATGGCCCCCTTTGTACCACTTTTGGGGCAAACACCCCCTCCCCGGTACAGCAGTAATCTGGCTGCTTCCCTAAAATCCAGTAACGTGACAACAACGTACCACCCCCACCCTCCACATACTAGCATGAGTGAAGCTTGCTCCAGGCCTTCTTTGCAGATGAAATCCACCCCAGTGGCAATGGAGTGCAGCAGCCATCTGTCTGTGTCTTATACAAAGCTTCTGTAATGCTGCACCCTGGCTGGGTAGTTGGCAGTGGGGATTAACCTGGGGACTTATTCTTGCAGCATGAGCCTCTATTACAGGGGTGGCCAACCCATTTAACAAAGAAAGACAAAACAGCGGTGGAAAAAATGCGAACACCAAAATTGTTGAGCAAAAAAAAAAAAGGATGTTGCCTTTTTAAAAACCATGGGCAGGCTTTTTTGGCCACATCAGGCTCCCGTTGGCCGCCACGGGTTGGCCACCCCTGCTCAACTCCCTGAGCTAAAAGACCCAGATCTTTCCTCAGGCTTGCTGACCTCCGGAAGTGTCTCCAGCACTCCTGGAGGAGTGGGTAGGTGGTATGAGCTGCCCACCCCAGCCTGGTGTCAGAGCACAGCTCCCATTGTGGACTTTTGCACTTGGTGGTGCGCAACCTATATCTGTGGCCATTGTTTTGCTCTAAAGAGGGAGACAATTATGTACAATTAAGATTAACACACCAGTCATGAGAAAGCAGCTCCATTGTTAGTAAGAATGGGAGGTCCCAGCTATCCCGTCCTTCCAGGAGCCCAGAACTTTCCTTGCCATCGAGTTCAGAGATGGCTGTAAGCATTCAGTGTCCTGTTGCAGGTCAATGACCGCTACTGCCTCCATCTAGGGGTACCAGAGACCATTGACTTTTTCAACTCAGGATAACGTTACAGAAAAACATTCGGAATAGAGTCCCTTTGGGCTGCATCGCATTTGCTGTCAGAGACAAAAGAATTCCCCACAGGAAGTGCTGGCCTATTTACAAACTCCAGCAAGGAAAATCCTGACGGATCAAAGGGGCCAGGATTCAAATGCTTAGTCCCAGAGGTGTGAAGGGAAGTGAAACCGACCCTCTTGTCTCACGAGGAGGCATATTAAATTCCAACTATGTTAATGGCACTGACTCCTGCAGTGTTATGGGGACACAGCACCTTGCCCCGTGCCCTACCCGGCACCTGGTTGTGACCTAAGCCAGTTCTGCATGTGTGTGTGTTTCTACACATATGACATATGGACTTGGGTCCTTGGCTTTCGGCACCTAAATACGAAAACGTTTGGTATCAGTAACTGACCTCAAGTCACTGTCCCAGCCAGTTGGATTGCACGCAGGGGTGCCTGTTGCTCACCCCTCTCTGTGACTGTTGTGCATCCAAGCGGTTGTGCTACCCCTGCCAACACTGCACAGTGATGATCAGTCTTGTTCTACATGGAGCACAGAGGCATCAAGGGAGGTGCCCAGCCCACGCAGCGAGCCGTCGACACAGCTGGAGCTAGAATGCTGTAGCTTGTGACTCGCAGACTCAAGGGGTTGTTCAGTCTTGCCAAGAAGGCTGCTCCCATGAAGGGTCGAAGCAAACTCCTGTCCAGCGTAAGTGAAACAGCAGATGTTGAGTGGGTAGAGGGGGGGATGGGATGGGGGCAGCAGGACATTTGAATCCTGCTATTTGAATCCTGTTAGAAAGGTGAAGCATCACTTTCACCTGAGTTGGAAGTTCTCTTCTTTATGCTTCAGCTGTTGGGACATGCTGGGACATTCAGTGAGTCCAGTTGTATGATGGGTGGCTGCCTGCGAGTTAATCAGACACCACAGGCAGGGAGGGCATGCTTAGTTTAAGGAGAAATCGTTAGGAATCATTAGCAGAATGAAGGCCATAATTGATCACTTGTGCCCAGCGAGCTTATTGATGGCATTTGAAATCCATACTACTTCCCTCTTCCATCTGTTGGCCCACAATGGCATCAGTTTCTGGCCATTTACCTGTAGAT
The DNA here is from genome assembly GCA_032595735.1 of Pelochelys cantorii. Taxonomy (NCBI): domain Eukaryota; kingdom Metazoa; phylum Chordata; order Testudines; family Trionychidae; genus Pelochelys; species Pelochelys cantorii. The sequence continues at coordinate 5,544,315 of CM064339.1, read as the reverse complement.
CATGAATACCATGAGAAGCAACGTGACCTTGCTGGTTTGTGCAGGGGCCTGGGAATCAGGCGTTCCATTCCTAATCCTGGCACTGCCTGTGCAATGTTGAGCAAGTGAGGCACTCTGTGCCTCAATTTCCCCATCAGTAAAACCAGGATGAGGGTGCCTTTCGAAAAGCACTTTGCATGGAAGGTGCTACCGGAGGACAAAGCCAGCTGATAACTGTAAGATGAGCAGACCCGCTGATGGGGGTGTAGGAAGTGGGGGCAAAAAGGGCAGTTGGCCTGGAACCCGGTGATTCAAAGGGGCTTAGGGCTCCTGGTCACTGCTGCTGCTTCTGTGGCAGGAGCTGGAGCCTGGGCCCTTTAAATTGCTGTTGGAGTGCTGTGCTGCATGTTCCCTGTGGCTCTGAGGGCTGGGGGGAGGGGCTGCTGAAGGCTGGCTGCCCTCAGCTTTGCCCCTTCTGGGGTGCAGAGCTGGCCCCCCCATACTTTGCCCATGAAAGCTGTAGGTGCCTCTGAGTAAAGGATTCTCTCTGCTAAGGGAAAATTGTAAAGGGGTTATGGCAGACCTCTAGCCTGTCCCCCTGAATGCTTATCCAACCATAGAATCCTAGGGCTGGCAGAGACCTCAGGAGGTCATCGAGTCCAGCCCCCTGCCCAAAGCAGGACCATTCCCAAAATACATCTTACATTGCCTAGGAAGCAAACCCAAGTCAACTGCTCAGGAGGCAGCTATGTTCACCAGTAGTGCTTCTTATGAAGGAAACTAGGCCACTATCCCCACTGTCAAGCACAGGGCTTGAACCCACAACTTTGGTATTATTAGCACCACACACCAACCACTTGAGCTAGCTGGTCCAACCTGCTACACTCTGTTAGCCTGAGCCAGGTCTCAGACCAACAGAGTTCCATTGGCTGCAGTGGTGTTGTGCCGGAGTTGGAGCCGTCTTAGAGAAGGAATCAGGCCTATCTAACCCTACTGCCTAGTCTGGGCTGAAGCAGAGCAATGGCAAGGGTTAAGGAAGCCATGGGAGGGTTAGGAAGTGTGGGCTGAATTGGGAGCCGAAGGGAAGTGGCGCATGTCCTGTCCACAGAGCGCTCTGTTTGGGGTGGGGAAGCAGCTAGCAGTGCAGCAGGGACGCAGCCTAGGGAATGATGACTGGGCTTTTCATGGTCTCGCTCGCTCTTATCAGCACATCAGCGGCTTGTACCTTTGAGTCGGCCTCCTTTAATCTCACTGGGATCGTCTGCAGAATGACAAAGCCAGCTGCATTAGTGTGTAAGTCTCTGCTTTATTGGGCTCTATTCCTCCCAGGGAAAGCAGGCAGCGGCCACAGCAGACAGCTACGGGCGCATCAGTACCCCTCTGTCTCTATTTCCCTAGCTAGTTGTATTTATAGGCTGCAAGCAGCCTGTGGGACCATATTGCTATGTATCCCACTGCAATAAGACTTGCTGTGCCACATCAGACTGCTGCTCCGAGGAAACAGCAATTGCCACGACTGATCCTTCAGAGTCAATTGTGCAATGTGGTACAATTAGGACAAAATTCCTTCCTTCCAGCTTGTGCCCTGAAGCAGTAGATTTAATTTTCATTACACACACACACACACACACACACACACACCATTTACTGACCATTATGAACTTAGCTTTCATAGCTACAGCTGTTGTTAGGGGCTCATGAACTCATCCAAACCTATTTTAAACAGCACATTAGAAACAGTAACTGATGTGGGGATGTATGGCAAAGCAGTGGAATCAGTCAGGTGATCCTCATTTGACTCCCAGGTCTGCCATGCACCAGAGGCAAATCACTTACAGTCTCTGTGTCTCAGTTTCTCGGGGGGGGATCAATGTTTCTCTGCTGCATTAGGAGTTGTTCTAAGTGTTTTGAGCTCCTCAGATGAAAGGCATTAGTACTCAATTTTAAATACTCCAACCATCAATAATGAAGGGGAGAGCAAAAACAGTTCAGTCTCTCCTATCTTTGGTCCCTGGTACCATAATCCCTGTACAAGCACAAGAGGACAGATGATGAAATTGATGGCTGGTATATTTAGAAAGACTAGAAGTAAATACAATTTTATGCTACTTATATTCAGCCTGAGAGATGCCTGTGGCTAGAATCTGAAATGGGATAGATAATGTTATGGCTGTGGATAACATTTTGTAGCTGATCATGACCCTAGTAATTTCATCTCATTCCCCATGGACTTCCGGGATTATCTGCAAGAGTCAGGAAAGACTGTTTATCCTCGGGTGCAGGGCTGTACACCTGGCTAGGTGCATTAGGTTGTGTGTTTGGTTACCTTTCACTGAGGAAAGATCAGATGATCGTGGCCGTGCCGCCATGGGACCACCAGGCACGATTAACCAATGGTCTCATCCATTGTAGAAACTCTTCTGTCCTTTTGTGTTGTCCATGGTGGTTGGGAACGCCTTAGATCAAACCCTGGAACTCAGTAGTGAGATCCGTTGCTTGGAGCTCTGTAAATCAGATTTGCGCTGCATGGGGATGATCACAACCGTCTGGTGAGGCCCTGGGAACAGTCTGAACATTGGTTTAGCCAAAGAACGAGTCAGGCATAAGAAGGTGCTGACCCTATGACTTTCCCCTGAACAACTCACTTTCATGAGTGTTTTACCATGAAGCTAATGAGAGTGAATCCCTGCATGGATGGAAGCCGGGTGCCAAGCACGTCTGTACAGGTTTAAATGCTATTAAGAAGAAATGCTGATCTGATTTTGAAACTCAACTGAACTGTGCTTTATTCTTTTTCTTAATCCTTTGTTCCACTTCCAGTGAACCAGCAAACAGCTCAGGTAATTCAAGCAGCATTTAGACATGCAACCTACCCTGATATCAGTGGGGAAAAGTCCATGGCATTTCTTGGCAAAGTGGCCTATGGCTTAACAAAGTAAGTATGACTGTGCCCTTTCTGAACTCCCTTTGTAACACAACATGTAGCGGGGGCCTATGAATAAGGCCCTGGATGTGCCGGGGAAAAAGGTTTGAAGGGCGATCAAATGTGCTCAGCCAGAAATCATGAATAGAAGAATGAGGTCCCCTTGTGCACCTTCTGCATGCAATATTTCCTGATAAAAACAGAGCCCAGCACAATTTGGCCTCTGCCATTTGGGTAAGTCACTCCCAGCTGGAGAGATCTAGCAACCTACAAACATATTTTGTGAGCCATTTCACTTACATCAGCAGAAGAGAGCAAAGATAATGGGAGAAGCTTTTGGAAGGTTCATGTTACTGAAATGTCTCCAGAAGGTGAGTCGGAACTCATCATTGATTGACAAGTGCACGATTTAAACAACTGTCCAACCCCCATGCAGTGTCTGCTGCCTGTAGATCTGCTTGTGACAGGTCAGTGACTGCTCTACAGACTAATCCACTAGGGGGAGTTTGAGAACAAATTTTGCTCCCATCCCTGGACTTGTGATGAAGCTCATGTGAGAATTTGAAGTTTCCCAAAGCATGTTGGACTCGGGTTTGTGATTTGGGTCCATGTCTAGTAATTAACTGTTGCCCACCTAAATGTCCTCTGCTGTTAGAAATGGTGCAGTGTTCTGGTGCAATATTTCTGTGTCCATAGTTGCTGAGGGTGCATCATTTGTCTTGCTGTGTCCATGGGTGGGCTGCTTGCAGGCAGGGGGGCACTGAACCTGCAACCTCTGTGTCTTAACGCCTGGGCTTCTAAAGGTACCACTACACAGCAAGCAAACAAACAAACTTACATCTCCCCACAGCAGCAAGGCTCAGAATGGGGGACAACTGACTCAGACTTATGTTGCAGGGCTATACAATAACTAGGTCATCATTGCGGCTCAGGCTATAGCTGGGGCCCTGAAACCTCGCAGGGATCTCAGGCTGCAGCCCTAGAGCAAATGTCTGCATTGCTGTGCTCAGCCCCAAGCCTGAGGCAGTTGCACTGCTGTGGGAGGCGGGGTCTGTGCGTGAGTGTGTGTGCGAGCGTGTGTGTGTGTTTGTTTTCCTGTGCAGATCAGTGGTCTCCAACCTTTTTAAGCACAAGATCACTTCTTGAATTTAAGACAATCCAGGATCTACCTCAAACCCAAACACCCTTGTCCTACCTCCTTCCCTGCGACCCTGCACCTACACCAATCCCTCTCCAAGGCCCCGCCCTGCTCACTCTGTGGAGATGGGGGACATGGAAAGGGGGAGGGGGACACCCTGACTTCAGTGCCCCCCCCATCCACTTCTTTCACTCTGTACAGCAAGCAGGAGGTTCCTGGGGGCAGCTCCAACACAGAGGGCAGGAGCAGCACAACAGTGGGGAGGCAGACAGCTGAAGACAGCCTCTGAGCCAAACCAGTCAGGATCACCCGTCAGAGGCTCCAGGATCTACCAGTAGATCCCAATCTACTGGTTGGTGACCACTGGTGTAGATTATAACTGAGCTAAATGACCTGGCTGTATCAGGCTTAAAATATGGCCCAGCCACCACCAGGGGGTGTCAGAGGGCCACAGATGGGCACCAGTTAAACATTTAGGCTATGTCTACACTCCCAGCGAGAAATATGCAAATGAGGCTAAGTGTGAAATATCGCTGAGCCTCATTTGCATACCTAATGAGCCGCCATTTTTGCAAAAGAAGCTCTTGCGCCAGAAGGAGCTGTCTACACTGCCCCTTCTTGCGCAAGAAAAACCCTCTTGCACAATGCCACTACGCCGATTATTTTCAGGAATAACGGCATCACACGAAAGGGTTTTTCTTGCGCAAGAAGGGGCAGTATAGACAGCTCCTTCTGGTGCAAGAGTTTCTTTTGCAAAATGGCGGCTCATTAGGTATGCAAATGAGGCTCGGTGATATTCCACGCTTAGCCTCATTTGCATATTTCTCATGCAAGAAGCCGCGAGTGTAGACATAGCCTTTGAGTGTGGATAAAGCAATTCCTGCTTAATAGTGAGTTTTTTCAATGTGTAACTGAGATGGGATGAAAAATGCTGTATTGAATGTTATTAACTTATTGATCTTTCATACAATCAAGCACAAGCAACTGCAAGAATGCAAAACTATATTATTATTATTTATTATTAACAAGAAATGCAAGAGCTGAATGCAGTGTCTCTTAGAAACTGTGTCCCGGAGAAAGAATGTAAAGCGTTAAGCACAATTACAAGGTTAACAATGAAAAATAACAGAGCGACGGCGAGAGCCAATGGAGAAAGCAATGTATTCAGATCACAATGGACAGTCTGAATGTACCAACCATTTTCATTTTCTTCTTTAGCATACAGATTAACGACTTGTCCATAGAAAACAGTGATGTAGATTTTAAGGAAAATGATGCCATAGACATTGCAATTCAAAATGTGACCGCATCTTTCAGAGGGACCCTGAGTTATGGCTACACCGGTGCTTGGTTGTAAGTATGTAGGACCTCAAGAACGGCCAGACTGGATCAAACCCATCCCATCTCTGCCAGAAGTAAGAGCATGGACAGATAATCTGCTCCACATGCTGGTCTCTAATAGTCAGTGATTGGCTTAAGCTCTGAAACACAAAGTTTAATATCTCTTCACAAGTTGTTGTTGTTGTTTATTATTATTAATTACAACTGGATATTTTTGACATCCAAGTAAATGCCCAGTCCCTTTTGGAATTTTGCCCAGTTTTAGCCTCCAACAGTTTCATGTAGCAGTAAGTCCCACCATCTAATTATGTGTTGTATGCAAAAGTGCTTTCTTCTGCTGGTTCTGAATGTCCCTTCTTTTGATTTCATTGAATGGCCCCTTGTGTTATGAAACAAGAACAAAAATTCCCAATTTACCTTCTCTGTCCCGCTTGCTATCGTATAGACGTTTATCCTCTCCCCCCTGTTATTTGTCTCCTTTCTAAGGTAAGTCCCAGACTTCTCCTAAAGGAGTTTCCAAACAACTTGTATCCATTTAATCCTAGTCAACAATGAGAGGGAGCAGGTGTGGGGAGCGAGGGAGAGGTGAGAGAGCTTCACAGGCAAGGAAGGGCTAGGCCTGAGCTCTGAATAGCAACTCAGTGTGATAATTCTGTTCTTGGTGTCACATCAACTAGCAATTCACAGTGCAGAGAGACCCAGGGAATGAATGTAAAGGAAGGAAACACATTCTGGGCTATGTTTTTGGTTTTGTTCAAAAAAACCCCAATAGTTGCAAATTCCTGCCCTCTTTATTCAAGGGGGAAATGGCTAGTAAAGTCAGGAATGGGGCAAGTCCTACCTAGTCCCTCTGTCTTCATGGTGTTCAGAAGGCATCTATCACCACTGCATGCTCTGTACCAGCACTGGACTCCTATGTCTATGACTGATTTGTTTGCTGAGTGTTTTCTATTCTGTTGTTACAGTGTGAAACTCATTCACTCCATTGATTTTGAAATTGACTCTTCAATTGATCTCCAGATCAATGCTAAACTGAGTAAGTAGCAGCACAGCCTGGAATTCTGTGTCCTTAGCTATAGCTGTATGAACTTCCCTGAGCCTGAGGCACTGTGCATAGCCCTCCTGCCATTGCTTTTGCTAGGAGCAGCCTATCATGGACTCCTCTCTATTTTGCAGTTAAGGATTCAGAAAAAAAAGTGGGTGAGTTGCTCAAAGATGCCTCAGGTTGGGTTTTGATCCAGGTCTGTAGCCTGTTTCTGTGCGCAGTATAATACATCACATGACTTCCCAACATGTCAGTGGCTTATGCCACACTGGGCTCTACAGTCGCTCACCATCCAGCCATACTGCCCCATCTGATGGGAGGAGGTTGGGTTATTTCTTTGGTTTCAGACACCACTTCACTGCTTTAAAGAGCCTTAAGTGCAATAGTACCATAAAGCATGTGACCATACTATGTCATATTTGCAGAACCCTGAATAACATTAAGCCAACTGCCCCTTACAACGCCTCATTGATAGACTAGAAAAGCAAGGTGGAGCAAGTCGAAGGAAACTTGACCAAGGTACCACAGATAGGCAGGGCAGAGCTAGAACCCAGAAGTTCTTGGTGGAACTGCCTGCCAGTTGTCTCTCTCATCAGATGAATTACAGAAGCCTTTGGCATGCTGTTGTCTGCAAGCTAACTGCAATTTAGCCAGCCTTGATGAGTGCATGGGATGATTTGCTGACCTTTCCCCCAAAGTTCATTGCTTTGGGCAGGGAGGCAGGGGGAAGAAGTGTTTTTAAAAATACCTTTCCTACCTATTCCTGGTGGAGGAAATACCTCGTTCGAAGGTAGTGGGGGTAGCGATAATGTGACATGGGAGTTGTTTTAAAATCAAAGATAAGTGAGATGCAGGCAGAAAGTGCCAGAATAGTTTAAGAACATAAGAATGGCCAGACTGGGTCAGACCAATGGTCCATCTAGCCCAGTGTCCTGTCTTCTGACAGTGGCCAATACCAGATGCCCCAGAGGGAGTGAACAGAACAGGGAATCATCGCGTGATCTCTCTCCTGACATCCATTTCCAGCTTCTGACAGACAGAGATGAGAGACACCATTCCTACCCACCCCGACCAATAGCCATTGATGAACCTAACCTCCATGAATTTATCTAGCTCTTTTTTGAACCCTGTTAAAGCCCTGACCTTCACAACATCTTTATATTTGCCATTGCTCTTGGAGAGGACGCCAGGTTCTCCATCTCTCAAAACACTGCCTGGTTCAGAGGGACAAAGAGAGGCACAGAGAAATGAAGTGACTCGCCCACAGCACAGACTGGGTTGGTAGGCAGAGTTGAGACTGACTCCTCAGTTACTTGAATGCTTTAGCCTAAGTTCCATTGATTTTAATCACACTTAGGGTCTATGTACTGTGTGAGCACTGCAGCCATGTTTCTGCTTCGTTCCTGTAGTGTTGACATTGCTACAGTGATGGGAGGGGCTCTCCTGTTTGTTACTCGCCTTCCTAGAGAGGTGGTAGCTTGGCTGACAGAAAAATTCTTCTGTTGATCTAACGGTGTCTGCACCAGGGCTTAGGTCGGTTTAACTACATCTCTCATGGGTGGGACCTGTTAATACACTTGAGCAGTGTAGCTAGGCTGACCTAAGTTTTAGGTGTAGCCCAGACCTGAGAGTCCCTTTTGTAAATGAGATTTAGGCTGTGAAGTCAGCTCAGCATTGCAGCCCCGGCAGAACAATGCCTCCGAAATACCTTTGAAAATCTGGACCTGGGCCACTACTGACAATGTGACCCCAGCACTCAGATTTCCCGCTTCCCACCTCCCTGTTTTAACCAAAAATAAGCCCCTCATAACCCTACAGAGGTCGGTACATGGGCCATGTTTGCCCCTTCGCAGCATCAGAGCCTACGTTCCTCCGCTCCTCAGAAAGGTGCAGTTAAAAGAGCCATTTCCTTCTAGTCACCTGGTATGTCCGATCCCCCTGTTCTGTCCTGTACTCGCTCCAGACAGCGCAGGACCCCTGTTTATTTAGCTTCCTGGGTTCTTGCCACCTGCACTGCTCCCCGGGTTTATAACCCACCTTTGTGTTTTATGCTGCGCAGCATGTGCCAAGGGCCGGGTGGCTGCAGATACATCGGATTGTTACCTGACTTTCTATAAGCTGACTCTCCACCTCCAGGGAGACAAACAGTGAGTTCTTCTCCAAGCAGTGTATCGTCTGGCACATGGCACCTTGTACTGCCAAGGGCTACCATCCCCCCAGGCTTTCCATTCCTTTGGGCACCCCGCACATTCCTACAACAATGTCTCTTCTCTACAGGCCAGGGTGGCTTAAGCAGCTCTTCACAGACTTCATCTCCTTCACCTTGAAGCTTGTTCTAAAAAGCCAGGTGAGTGACCGAGAAGCAAAGGCTGTGTCTTATATCCACAAAGCACCATGTAGGCCTCTGGCGTTGGCACATAATCCTAAAGGGCCTGATCCTGCAAAGATATAGCCACCTACTTAACTTTCTGCACTGAGTCGTCCCAGTGAGCCCCAAGGATACCTAGAGGCTGGTCTGGTGGCTAAGGGGAGTCCTCTGTACCTGCACTGCCAAAATAGGCTTGATTCCCAATTTTAGACCCTGGTATCCTGGGCCAGCAGGGGTCTAGGCAACAAGCTGCCGGCATGGGCTGCCCTGCCTCGCTCAGCAACAACCGCTCACTGCTGGTACCCAAAGGGGGGGTAAGTCAGATGCTTGAGGGTCACATTTAAAAGCATGAGGTTGATTTTAATCTCCCAGCATTGTAAATCAGGAGCGATTCCAGTGCAGCCGGTGGCATTGCACTAGTGCAAAACTACCAGGCGTGAGATCCCACTGAGGCCTGAGATGCTGCAAGCCTTGAGCTCGGACCTATGGTAACACTGGGTGGGGGGAGGGGAAGTGGGCCACACTGTTGCTGTCCGGATTGTTCCCCACCCTGGCACTCTGAGGGCAGAAGGTGGGAGCCCGCAAGAGAGCTCTAAAACCTTGCCTATACAAGCCCTGGTTACAAAAAACTTCTCCCCAGAATCCTAATACCCAGATTTTGGAGAATTGCTGCCACCATCAAATGCTTTTTGATCCGTAAAAACCAGGGGTGAACACTTAAAACCATCCCCAGGGGTACCTCAAGCTCTTTTGCCCCAAAGGAGCTTGAAACAAGAAAAGAGAAAAACAAGCTGTAGTCTTTGGTAGCTCACCCCTCAGTCAGAGGCCTGCAGACACACACAGACAGACCTTCCAGCACACAAGAATCAAATCATCACCTCAAAATAAGGGATTTTTATTACAAAACAAAAGATAAACCTGAGAAAGCATACTTGTTTGCTGGATGTTACAGAGCAAGTAAGGGAAACAAATTAAAACACAGAAGAAAGTCTTGGCACAATGCTTAGATGGTAAAGCGGGATGGGAGGCATAGAATCACACAGAGCAGTTCAAACCAAACCACAAGATAAAGAAAAATTACCCTGAATGCGTGTGGGTTCACATTTCCCTAGTACTCACTTCTAATTTTCTCTTTGTTCAGTCCACTCCCATGCCCTGAATTCCGTGGGGGCATGGCAGTCCTGCCTGGGTTGAAATCAGTCTGTCTCTCAGCTCCTGGTTTAACTCTCCCACACAAAGAAAGCAGGCAGGGAACCTGTGTCCAATTCAAATTTCAACCCTCTATCTCGATTGGTTCTCCTGGCTCCCTGGCCAAAACCTTTGCTAGCTACCTGAGTTAACCCCTTAGTCACCGGGTGTTGGTCAGCACTCCTCCTGTTCATTACAGATGCATTCAACTTTTTCCTTTCCTCCTGTAGGTGTGTAAAGAAATTAACTTCCTGGCCCAGATGCTGTCAGATTTTATACAGGACAGAGCAGGTAAGTGTCTGCCCATTTTCTCTTCCCTGTCTTCCTCCTGTCTTAGACACAATCCACTAAGGCTGAGTGACACCCAAGGCAGACAGGGATGCTGTCCTTGCCAAAGGGGACCAGGACATGGTAGTGGTCAGGGAAATCCGGGGAGTGTTGGGGAAAGAAACTACATGGACTGGGGAGTGAGGGTCCATCTGCAGTCACAGAATCATAGAATCACAGGGTTGGAAGAGACTTCAGGAGGTCATTGAGTCCAGCCCCCTACCCAAAGCAAGACCAACCCCAACTAAACCATCCCAGCCAGGGCTTTGTTAGGCTGGGATTTAAAAACCTCTAGGGATGGAGATTCCACCACTTCCCTAGGGAACTCATCCCAGTGCTTCCCCACACTCCTAATATCCAACCTAGATCTCCCCCACTGTAACTTGAGACCATTGCTCCTTGTTCTGCCATCCGTCACTACTGAGAACAGCCTCTCTCCAGCCTCTTTGGAACCTCCCTTCAGGAAGTTGAAGGCTGCTATCAAATCCCCCCTCACTCTTCACTTCTGCAGACTAAACAAACCCAAATCCCTCAGCCTCTCCTCATAGGTCATATGCTCCAGCCCCCTAATCATTTTCATTGCCTTCCACTGGACTCTCCAATTTGTCCACATCCTGTCTGTAGAGGGGGGACAAACTAGACGCAATACTCCAGATGTGGCCTCACTGGTGCTGTATAGATAAACACTTCTCTCAACCTGCTGGCAATGCTCTGAGTCTAACTAATGCAGCCCAATATGCCATTAGCCTTCTCGGCAACAAGGGCGCACTGTTGACTCGTATCTGGTTGTGGGGTGGGAGTGCTGCTCTTGTGTGGCAGACATAACCAAGCTTTTCTCTTGCTAGGGCTTCCGAGTGGGCCATGCAAGCTAGCCCAGGCCCCTGGGTGGTTACTCTGGGCGACTCTAGCCTTGGAAAGCTCCAGAGGCTTCAGCTGTGCTGTTGTAGCTCTTTGGCACAGAGCCTTACCAAGCGACTTGAGGGCTTCTCCCCTTGCTGTAGTTAATCCAACTCCCAGAGAGGTGGTGGGGAGATGGAGGGAGGAATGATTCTCTTAACCCAGCACTGTGCAGGCCAGAGGTTAGGTTGGCTTAACTGTGTTGCAGAGGCATGTGGATTTTTTATGCCCCTGAGCAAGGTAGCTGGTTGACCTAATGTCTGAGTGTAGACCTAGCCTCAGGCAGGTAGAATCATGGAATACTAGGACTGGAAGGGACCTTGAGAGGTCATCGAGTCCAGTCCCCTGCCCTCATGGTGGCACCCAGTGCCAATTAGGGCCTGGGGGCGGTGGGAAGCGTATGAAGTTTCCTCTGCTGTGCCAGGAGCTTACGGCGCTTCGAAGCACTGCACAGTCCTGGCAGGGTGGAAGGGGGCTTCGCGTGCTCCCCCACCCCCAAGCCCTGATTGGCCTGGGGGCAGGAGGAGCGCGCAAAGTTTCCTCCACCCTAGCCCTGCCCTGCGAGGACCGTGCGGCACTTAGAAGTACTGCGCACTCATGGCAAGGTGGGAGGAGGCTTCGCGTGCTCCCCCTCCCACAGGCCCTGATTGGCCTGGGGGCAGGGGAGCACGAGAAGTCTCTTCCCACCACCAGGGGCATGGGTGCTTAGTGGGAAGGGGGGGCAAAGGGGTTCCCCCACCCCCACACCATCATGGTCTGTGGGTGTGGAAGCCTGAAGCATCCTGCCCCTTCCTTTTGCGGCCCTGCCCATTCCAGTGCATCCCGGGGCCACTTCAAAAATTTTTGAAATGGCCCCAACAAAAAATTATTGCCCACCCCTGATCTAGACCATCCCTGATAGATGTCTATCTAACTTGCTCTTCAATATCACCAGAGATGGAGATCCCACAATCCCCCTAGGCAACTTATTCCAGTGTTCAACCACCCTGACAGTTAGGAAGTTTTTCCTAATATCCAACCTAAACCTCCCTTGCTGCAGTTTAAGCCCGTTGCTTCTTGTTCTATCCTCAGAGGCCAAGGAGAACAATTTGTCTCCCTCTTCCTTGTGATACCCTTTTAGATACCTCAAAACCGCTAACATGTCCCCTCTCAATCTTCTCCTTTTCAAACTAAACAAGCCCAATTCTTTCAGTCTTCCCTCATAGGTCATGTTCTCGAGACCTTTAATCATTCTTTTTGCTCTTCTCTGGGCCTTCTCCAATTTCTCCACATCTTTCTTGAAATGTGGTGCCCAGAACTGGACACAATATTCCAACTGAGACCTAATCAGCTCAGAGTAGAGCGGAAGAATGACTTCTCGTCTTTCATTTTCCCACCTTGCCATTAAACGGTGGCACTTCCACGAGGGCCACATGAGCAGCTGTGACACGGCTTCCGCAAGGCAGTCAGAACCGTTGTTTGCACACTGATGTCACGTGTGTTGGCATGGCCGTCAGAACGTTCCCCAAAGGCTGCACTGGCTGCAAATCGCTTCTGGGTTCTGGCTCCTGAGGCACAGAGGTGTGTCATGCTGCGAACCAAACAGACACTGACAAATGAAATGGTCGCTACAGGTGCAGCGATTGAAGATGATGTCCCTGTTTGCCAGAGGCTTTTTCCTGGAGATGCAATATTTGTCACAGCTCTGTGCACAATTAAACACTTTAGATGTCATCCTGTCGGAAAATATTTGCCAAAGCAGAAAAATAGACAGTAGAACTTGTGGCTTAAGTCGTGTGATCATGATTGAACATCCCATCCTTTATGGTTGACCTATGTGCTCCAGACACTTGGAATGTAAGGACTGAGAATTACCAGCCCTGTTTTACAAGTGGGGAAACTGAGCACAGAAGGCCCATGGCAGACATAATAATAGAACCCAGGTGTCCCAACTCCTAGTCTTGTGCTTTAGTCTCTTTGTCTAGTCTGCAGAACTTAATCATCTAGTGTTCAGAATGGGCTTTGTAAATTCTGGTCTCAATCGTGAAATTGCAGAGTCAGTAAAATAAGTGGCTTTTATTATTTTCTGCAGCAAATTTCCTCCAGGATGGGCCTATTGGGGTAGATATTTCACTGACATCATTTCCAGTAATAAAGGCAAACTACATGGAATCGCATCATAAGGTAAAGCAATGGGGGCAGGGTCATTTCATACTAATTTCTTTCCTTTTCTCTTCCCTGGCCCACTCCTTCCCAAAGTGGAGAAGACTAGGAGGCAGAGTTGTCAAATAGTTAGAACAAGGGTTAGGGAAGCAAAACTCCAGAGCTTTCCTGCTGATTCAGCTTCTGATTTATTATATAATTGAAGTAACTTTGCCTCAGTTTGCCCACCTATCAAATGGGATAATAAATCCCTACCTCTCAGGGGGGGAAGGGCAGAACATTCTTTTTTCCAGGGCTAATGTTTTGCAAGGAGCATGATGGAAAGGTTTGCAGACTGGTTCTTACTTTATCTAAGCTGGCTCTCACCTGTCCTTATTCAGAATGCTGTTAGCAGTGGAAATACAAACAACACTCAGGTTCAGTTAAAACAACTCAAACCCTCGGTAATTGGAAAAAGCTTCTGTAAACTCTGCACACACATGGCCAGACATGTAGCCTCACCTGAGCCAGCACCAGCTTAATTGGTCTTGTGGGGACTCTCCCAGTGCAGGGATGAGTCTATGTCACCTCCCACCTAGGATGTCTAGCTAGTCACCATGTGTGACTGGAGCATTATTGGTCCCTCGTGGCTTCCACCAGCTGCTGTGGTTTAGAACGGACCCTCATCTGTGCTTGTGACTGGCCAGCATAGACCCTGCTCTAAAATCAGGGAGCTGCAACTGGCTTCTTTGCTCCACCACACCCCTTTGGGATTAGCTGTGCCCCTGGTTACACCCTATGCATCTTATGCAGGCTGTATAGTGCACCATCTTCCATCACTGTCTAGCTAAGCTTAGCCTGCCCGGCTTTAATAAGCACAACTAGCACTTTGCATTGCAAACCAAGCAGGACACGTCCAAGTGAAGACAGCTGGTTTTTAGTTTCCCAACTGGTGGTCACCAGCCATGCATCCTCTTTCATTATAGGGTCTTCTTTTGTACAAGAACTATTCAGTCATCTTCAATGACTCCATGTTTGCTCCATCGCTGCTCTCTGAGTCCAGGATGCTATACTTCTGGTTTTCAGACCATGTCCTGAACTCTCTGGCCTTGGCAGCTTTCCTGGATGAACGTCTGGTGTTAACGATCACAGGGGAAGAGTTAAGGGTAACTATTACAGAATTATTTTAAGTTTTCCTCTCACTCAGATAGTATTTGCAGCTCTTGTTCCTCCTTGCTTTGGTAAGAGGGTAACAATTCCTAGAGAGTTCATTTGCTGTGAAATCTGGAGCTCCAAAAGAAGAAGGGAACCTACAGCATAAGATACAGCCTACAGTGTGATGATAGTCAGAAAAATGTAACTTCCTTAGACATCCATCCCTGAGCCCTGTGTTTTTGTTGATGAGTCCTATCTACTAATATCCTGCAGACCCCAAAGACCTATGGGAAAGCAAAGTGGATTCTAATTTGTTTTATGGTAACAACACACTCAGGGTTGTTTTTTTTTTATTGCAAATTTTTTGACATGAGTCTAGCAGGATGGACACAGATATAACACTGGTCCCCTGGTGGTGTCAGCAGTGGGGTCTGAAAGTGAGAACTTGAGAGTCTCAGTTGTTAACCAGCACTGTATCAGCAGCACCAGCTGTGGTTTATGGGTGATAGGGCGCCGCAATGAGAGGGCTACACTGGCAGAGAAAAAAAAATCAATCTTGTGACTTGTAGACTAAACAAAACGTTCTGTGGGATCATTGGGAGAAAAGGAAACCTGCAACCCCACAATGTCATCTACAGAGTCATTTTATTAGCTTATAACCGCACATGACAGAAAAAATAAATCCTCAGAAAACAAAATGCTGTGGGTTCTGCTTACCCAGCAGTACCGCAGAAGAGATGATGTTACAACATCGGGAACTCAGAACTTGGACAACGTTAAGTTCTGAGTAGGCAAGGGCACTTTGTTTATTGCAGCTTACAATTGCTACTGGCCTTGGGCTCTGCTTAGGAGAGTGACTTTGCTGAAAAAAAGAGGGAAAATTCAGTGGGTGAAAACTGCAGCAGCCAGAGTGAAAGACAGATGGACAAGGATAGGAGAATCATAGAACAGGAAGGAACCTTGAGAGGTCATCTAGTCCAGTCCCCAAGCACCATCTAGACCATAGAGAAGGAGCTGCTGGAACAGTTGGCTGATGTGGAGAACATCATTGCCTGGTTCAGTGGTGACAAAGATTTCCAGACACACATTGTTACTCTGGTTGGTCAGTTCAAGATAGACCATTGCTCTGCGGTCTCCAGGTGCTGCCCCTCTTGTTACACATGAATTCAGACACATTTTAGAATTCCTTGGAGTTGCTTTTGACTTCTGGGCCCTGTTTGCCCTCCTCCCCCTTCAGCTCCAGTGACACATTGGGAATATACCGTGCTCAATCCAACTCACAATTTCATTGTTGTTCATTTAAGGAGATGTTTGAAATGGAAGACACAGAGGCCTACCAAGGGATTGTGCAAGAGGTAATTGGGGGATCAGTTCAGAGCTTTAACTTTGTGGATTGTGGCACTGTTGTTTATTCACGTTGCTATTTTATATTCTATTAAAAGAAACACATAAGGAACATCCTTCCCGAGCTGGGAGGCGTTCACCTCACTGAAGGTCAATGTCACTCCTGTTGAATTGATCTAAAAAAATCGAATGCAAAACACATAAGTCCTGATTCTCTCCTGCCATATGGACCCACCATGGGGTTGATTTGTCACTACAGCATCTTGGGTCCTTCTCTAAGATGTTGGGGGCCAGGGATGCAGAGGCTTCTTTGCCTCTTTGGGCTGGCATAGCAGCTGTAGAGCTGGGGAAGGGAGTGGACTTCCCCAAGCCCCGTCCCTGCATAGTTCCCCCAGTGTTCCAACTGACCCTCCTAGGGCTGGGTGGGTGGGGGAGAAGAAGCTGGAGTGATGCTATTAGAGCAGCGGTGGGCAATAATTTTTAAAAGGGGACCACCCTGGAAGGGGGGGCCTTGGGTAGAAGGGGCAGGGCCAGGAAACTTGTTGTGCATCCCCTGCATCCTGATTGGGAGCACAAGAAGTCTTTCCTCTCCCTCCCTCCCTCCCCATCCATCTCTCCCTCCCTCCCCTCCTTCTAGAGAGAAATATCAGTTGTTTTAAAACAGTTGATGGTTCCCTCTAGATGCCTAGCAGAAGGAGACCTCATGCGCTCTTCCTGCCCCCAGGCCAATCAGGACCTGAGGGCGGGGGAGCCTGCAAAGTCTCCACCCCCTTGCAAGAGCACGCCGCAGCTAGAATCAGAGAATCGTAGAGCTGGAAGAGACCTCAGGAGGTCATCAAGCCCACCCCCCTGCCCAAGGCAGGACCAATCCCAACTAGATCAACCCAGCCAGGGCTTTGTCAAGCCGGGATATAAAAACCTCTAGGGATGGAGATTCCACCACCTCCCTAGGGAACCCATCCCAGTGCTTCACCACCCTCCTAGGGAAATAGATTTTCCTAATATCCAACCTGGACCTCTCCCACCTCAACTTGAGACCATTGCTCCTTGTTCTGCCGTCTGTCACTACTGAGAACAGCCTCTCTCCAGCCTCTTTGGAACCTCCCTTCAGGAAGTTGAAGGTGGCTATCAAATCCCCCCTCACTCTTCTCTTCTGCAGACTAAACAAACCCAAATCCATCAGTCTCTCCTCATAGGTCATGCTCTCCAACCCCCTAATCATTTTGGTCGTCCTCCGCTGGACCCTCTCCAATGCGTCCATATCCTTTCTATAGTAGGGGGCCCAGAACTGGACACAATACTCCAGATGTGACCTCACCAGAGTCAAATAAAGAGGAATAATCACTTCTCTGGATCTGCTGGCAATGCTCCTCCTAATGCAGCCTAATATGCCATTAGCCTTCTTGGCTACAAGGGCACACTGTTGACTCATATCCAGCTTCTCATCCACTGTAATCCCCAGGTCCTTTTCTGCAGAACTGCTACTTAGCCATTCAGTCCCCAGCCTGTAGCAATGCTTGGGATTCTTCCGTCCCAAGTGCAGGACTTTGCACTTGTCCTTGTTGAACCTCATCAGATTTCTTTTTAAAACAGCCGGCGTGTCTCTCTAGTCACCGTGCACTCTTGCGGGGGTGAGGAGACTTCACACGCACCCCCACTCTTAGGCCCTGATTGTCATGGGAGTGGGGGAGTGGCAGGGCAGCCGCAGACCAGATGCACTGGCTTAGTGAGCTGGATCCGGCCCGTGGAGGGCCCTTTGCCCACCCCCGTAGTAGAGGGTTGCAGTGTGTTGTGTGTTCAGCATAAAATTAAAAAATCAAATACCAGGCACCTAAGAAAAGTCTTGAGCACGTAACCCTTATCCAGTCCCCTGTGTATCCTACAGATTTTTCAAGGCACTTCTTATGAGAACTCGCTGGCTAAGGTCTGGAGTCTCACCCCTCCCCAAATTACCCTCCAGCCTGAAGGGACAATTGTGAAGTCATCTGTTGCTGTGGAGCTCAGCATTTTTTCCCAAGGAGCAGAGCCCACTGTGGTGTTATATTTTGAGAAGGTCAGTTTCTCACTCAGTTAATCTAGATTGCAAAGTCCTTGGGGCAGGGACTGTGTCTCACCCTAGGCTCTGTAGTACATCTAGAATGCTGTTGGTGCTCAACAACAACACAAAACAATAATAGCTTGAAGTTTAGGCCATTCCATTGACATTGTCTTGGAAAGCAAATGACTGTTGGAGTTACACAAACAGCAATCTGGAGATATTACTTTCCAGCCCTCGCGTCTTCTCGCTGTCTCTTGGCATTTGTCCTCACTAGTCAATATAGCTGGGGTGTTCCTGGATCCCCGTCCACACATGCAAACCTGGAACATGATGATGTTAGTGATAGAGTATCCCATGGAAAGTGTTAGTAGAGCTGATGGCTTGTTGTTTTAATACTGACTCTGGTGACCACATACATCTCTAATCCACTGGCTTTATCAGAATGCCAGAGCCCAGTGCATGCAGGAAAGGGACTTTAAGTGATTGGTCAGTGCTGTGTGCTATCTCCTATAGTACAGGCCTAATAACTAACTAACGCTTATTAGCCATGGACCTCACTAATCAAGTCACAGAGCTTCCGTTTCCAGAGCATTTAGTAACTGGGGACGCAACAGGATTTAACCAAGACAGTCACGTGGTCTGTCTATTTCTCTTCACAGGAAGTCACTGTCACAATCCAGGCTTCATATGTAGAAAAGAAACTGGTTTTGCATCTTGCTGACTCTGTGTAGGTACCAGGTTGTCTTGTGAATTGCCTGTGCTAGTACAGGGTGTCTCTTAACTTGCCTGTGAAAACTACAAGGAACGAAGGCCTTTTCAGATGCTTCTCACTGACATGATCTTTTTTTTTTTTTTTTGGTTTAATATTTTCCTCCAGGATAGAGCCTAAAGCTTTTAAATGTACCTTGTACAGAGCTGGGGTAAGTAGAGAACGTTTCATCTCAGGGAAGACCACCTGCTAATTGAGGAGTCACTATAGATCTCTGCAGTTACTGCTTTTTCCGTAAATGTGTCTGCTTTTCAGGATGATGGATCTCTGAAGCACTTCCTGCAGAAAATCATCTCTGTTGCTGGAATCCCAGAAGTGATTTCAAGTGAGTTTATCCTCTGGAGAAACTTCTTGTAGAGCATGCAACATCAGTTCTGCCTATGGACAGCGGTTTGAAGTTGCCACAAGTCGTTTCTAATTACTCCTTAGGTGTTGCTCAGAAATGAGTTGTTTTCCATGGAAAATTTTGATATTTTGGTGAAAAATAAAAAATTGAAATATTTTGATTCTGAAATATTGCATGGGAGTTTTATGAATCAGGCTTCCTCACTGGATTGCATTGACCCGTGTTGCACCCTGGTTTCTTCTTGGTGGGGAGAAGTGGTGCATCATGGGAGTACTAGCTGTAGTGCATCTTAACTCCCTCAGTCTCTTTGGAAAATCTTGCATCTCATGACAATGTACCAAGTATATGGAGCAGTACTTGGCAGCATTAAAATGGTTAAATAATAATAAAGTGGTCCATACAGTGATTGGAAGAAAGTCACATCACTGGCAAACCTGGCATAAAAATGAGTTCTCCTTAGATTCATTGGATTCAGTGGGATTGATTCATGATGCACTTTCATCAGCCTCACAAAAAAACCCACACTCTGGTGTGTTTCCTTTGTTCACATTCTCCAGTATGTCAAAAGTTCCATGGTGCATGCATGTGTTTCAAGGGCCTTTGGGAAAAGAGGGACAAGGTCTAGTTTACAAATGTTGGTGCTTAAAAGCAGCAGCATTTTGGAAACGGGGTAGGGGGAGAATAGAGATAGTTGTAGGCCAAAATTCATGGGATCCCAGGGGCAACTGGGCCTGGGAAATTTGCCCTTCTACTATGCAGTCAAGCAGTCTGAGTGGTCAGGTCATTCAATGTGCTTCTTGTCCAGGGACTAGCAAATATTAGTTGTGGACCTATAACTGGATGGCGTTATTGATTTCATAGGGATCGAGCCAGCTTTAACTTCACTGATGAACAGCAAAGGACTCAATCTCTTTGAAATTAAAAACCCTGAGATCATCACAAAGGCGGTAAGTAACTTTCCATCCACTTCTATGTACAGAACACTGCAAGGTTCTTGTTGTAAATGTGGTGTGAGGTAGTGTAACTGGTCTCTCTTGCTCTCTCTCCCTCCAGGGATACCTAATTATACAGCTGGACTTTGGCTTCCCACATCATTTGCTTGTTGATTTTCTTAAGAAAACTTTGTAGGAGGAATCCATTCATAAAGGAGCATTGGAATTGTCTGTACAAATAGAAGGAATGCATGTGACCCAGTGGAATCAGGCCCCTTTTCTACCAGCTTCCTTCTACCCCAGCCATTAAAAGTGATATTGATTTTAGTGAAGAATACTCTGGCTTTTATGCACCCCTCTTTCTCTGAACATGGATGCTGAAGTTTACAGCCAAAGCAACCTCTTGTTACTTTAAAAGGCTTAGGTGATTTCTGTACTCATGATAGAGAACAACTAAGTTTGTGGGTTTGGCTCAGGTCCTGAGAACTATGTAGTGCCAGGCCTAGTGAAAAATGTAATGAGTCCATTTTCATGCCTCTTGATGTATCTTTAGACATGCAGCATTTTACTGTGTTAGTTCCAGGCTTCTTCTAGCCACCAGTCATATCCCAGGGTGTAGTACGACGATATTGGCAAGCCTTAGGGTATGTCTACACTACCACCCTAGTTCGAACTAGGGTGGTTAATGTAGGCATTCGAAGTTGCAAATGAAGCCCGGGATTTAAATATCCCGGGCTTCATTTGCATCTTGCCGGGCGGGCGCCATTTTTAAATGCCCTTAGTTCGAACTCCGTGCCCGCGGCTACATGCAGCACAGAGTAGGTAGTTCGAATTAGGATCTCTAATTCGAACTACCATTACACCTCGTAGTAGCAGTAGTGTTATACCTCGGAGTAACGGTAGTTCGAATTAGAGATCCTAATTCGAACTACCTACTGCGTGCCGCGTGTAGCCGCGGGCACGGAGTTCGAACTAAGGGCATTTAAAAATGGCGCCCGCCCGGCAAGATGCAAATGAAGCCCGGGATATTTAAATCCCGGGCTTCATTTGCAACTTCGAATGCCTACATTAACCACCCTAGTTCGAACTAGGGTGGTAGTGTAGACATACCCTTAGAGACTAGGATGAGATCATCAGACTTATTTTACTTTCCAGAGCGTAACCCCAGAAGCAGTAATACTGAAACACCTAGGAGTGGTATTCGTATCAGTAACCTGGATATGATTTTGTAGTATAATGTGGTATAAAGGATGTTTATCTAGAGGCATCACATCCGGGGGCATGAAATGATAGGTACAGTCCCTTGCTACACGTATTGTATCCAGTTATCACCATCTCAGTACCAGAGGGCTGGTGATGCACTGGTGCAAATTCGAGAGCAGCAAAAAGAGGCTAGAAAGATCACAGGGGAAGAGCACAAGATGCAGATGAATGAACCCTTCAGCACCACACATTCTTCTGTGTGCGCCTGCAATACAATGACCCTCTGGTTCTGTTCAATCTTTTTTCCAGCCCTCCTGTTTCTATCAAGCTTTCAATATGGAAGAAAGCTCAAAAGCAAACCAGGAGTGTTGGGGTGTATGTGCACCCTGTCCCATGTGGGCATAGCTTGGGAGCATGGGACACCATGGTTAACCCGTAAGGCCTTACAACACTCACAGTCCAAGGCCTAATGTGAAAGTACTTGCCACAGGGCAATGCGGCCTAATAGCCCCATGTCAGCACAGCAGCCCTTTACCATGGGGCAGTGTGGCCTAATAGCCAGAGTCAGTATATCACTATCAACAAGAGGCTGTGGCCCAAGTATGGTTTTCTGACTCATGGCGCTGGCATTAGCAGAACCATCTGCCGCTGGCTCAGTGGGGCATCCCACCAACACATGCTAAGCTCACCCTGGTGGGAGGCACCACTCACTTGCCCACTCTGGGCCACTTCCGGCCATATTCAGTGGTGTGGCAGTCCATGAAGCCTTGGAAACTCTAGGTCCCTCAGCACAGGCTGCTCCGGCACTGAAAGCTTGATCTAGTTCTCTGGTTCCCCAGCTCCTGTTGAGAGGGTCTGCAGCTGGTCTCATCACACATCCTTCCTCTCCAGCATCCTGTCCTGACTGAGTCAAGATGCTTCTTTTTATACTGGCCCAGCACCATGCACATGCTCAGTACAGCTGGAGGGGCAGGACTTTCTCTGCCCACAGTGTGCTGCTACCCCACACTAGGTCAGAAGGGCCTATGCTCACCCTATCACTAGGAGGAACAAATATTAAACACAAGTCCAAGAATCATACGGTTATTACAATAAAAATAGAAGATCGGAATTATCCCATTGCACAAAAGCATATTAAAAACATGGTTTCTCCAAGAGGTTTGATGCCCCCTGTGAAGGGGTGAATCACAAAAGTCCCCTTGGGTTGTCCCTCTGGTGTGCTGATCATGCCACTGATACCCGCCTTCCTGCTCTTTATGGCTCCCCACTAACCTGTTCTAGTGGGCCAGGTCCTCTGGTGTCTCCCAACCTAGGCACAGAGTTGGGGTAGCTCCCTGTCTCCCCGCACCCCCGCTCCCCGCAGAGCAGCACAGACACTGAACCAGTTCAGCTCCAAGAGGGCTCAGCTATAAGGGCTCAGTACCCAGGAAACCAACCCCTCAAAGGGATCAAATAAATCTGCCTTCCTCTGTAAAAGTTTTACATGGAGGCTATGTCTACACTGCAGCGTTTTCCCAGAAAAACTATACTTACATCCACACTGCTATTGCATTCTTTCAACAGAAAGTTGAAAGAACGGAGGGGCTTTTCTGATAGCAGTAAACCTCTTTCTACTAGGAAGAAGCCTGAGGCTATGTCTACACTACAGAGTTTTTCCGGGCTACCGGAGGTATCCCAGAAAAACTCTGCCACGTCCAGAGAATGCGTCCGCTTTTTCAGATCAGTTTCCAAAAAAAGCAGGTGCATTCTTTCAGAAGCCTTGTATTCCTCATTTTATGAGGAACAAGGGCTCTTCCAAAAGAGGAGGTTTTTCCCACATTTGGCCCGGTGTAGACAGGCCAAATGTCAGAAAAGCCTCTTCCAAAAAAAGAATCAGAAAAAGAACTGTAGTGTAGACATAGGCTTTTTCTGAAAAAGTTTTTTTCGGGAAAAGGTGTGTGTGGACACGGCAGAGGGTTTTTTTTGAAAAAAGAGGCCACCAGGAAATAACACAGGTGCCCTGGTGGACACTCCATTCAAAATAATCTTCTGCAAGCTCTTAAAGCTGCAGCACCTGGGACAAGCCTTGTGGCAGGAAGCTGGCCCTGGGAGCTGCACCTCTCCCTGCCACACAAATTCTGAATGATGGCCCAGCCTCAAGCCCCCCGAGATCTTCCTGGTCCTCACAGGGAGCAGCACCAGGGCTCCCAGGACCCAGCCAGGGGCAGCAAACGCTGTGCACCCTCCTGGTTTGGAAAGGAGATCCTGTCCCTCCTTGAGCTGTGGGGGGAGGAGGAGACCCTGCAGGATCTCTGCTCCCGGTGCAGAAACGCTGATATCTGTGGCCGGATGGCCAAGGCCCTGGCAGAGAGAGGACACCCTCCCAGACATTAGAACAGGTCCGGAGCAATGTCAAAGAGCTCTGCCAGGGCCAGGGAGCGCAGCTCTCTCTCTCTGGGGCAGAACCCCACTCCTGCCCCTATTTTAATGAGCTCCACAAGATCCTGGGGGGTGGGGAAGCCCTTTTCCCACCCGTAGGGGTGGGCTCAAGATGCCCGTTGTCGCCTGCCCGGAGCTCCCTGCAGAGGAGAAGGAGGAGGAGGAGGAGGAGGAGGAACAGCAGGTGCAGGAGTAGGAGGAGATGGCAAGCACCGTGACTCTGACCCTCGAGCCAACCCAGGGCCTGGACATGTCGCAGGCATCCTCTGACGGCAGGGAGGGATCATCAGGTGAGTGCTCTGTTTTCCACACACACGGGGGGGGGGGGGTGCAGAGGGGATGGGGTGTGAGTGTCACTCGGCCTGGACATTGTGCCACAGTCGGTGCACGTGGAAGCACATGCAGAGCCAGTCTGTGCTACACGGCCTCAGGAGGCAGCCCCGGAGCATTCCTGGGCTCCTGCTCACAGGCTCAGGGGAGGCCACACACACATCTAACCCCTGTAGGGGGATGCTCTCAGGAGGATGCCCTGCCACTGCTGGAAGCAGGCTGCGCACAAGGGCTCACACATGACCTCCCCCCACAGACCGAGGAGTGCCACACATGCACACGGGCATGCCTGCACACGCGAGGCATCAGCCACTCCTGTGGACAGTGCTGCCAGTGCAGGTGTGTGTGCGGGCCCCAAGGAAGGCCAGGCTGCTCCAGGCCCCTCTCCTGCCCATGGGATCCCAGTGTGGCTGGACACTTCCCTTGCCTGCTTGTCTGTGGGAGGGGAAGCAGGAAGCATGGTCCCCTGGGCACCTCAGGGCCCCTGTGAGGAAGGGCCTGCTGTGCAGGCCACACATGGCCTTGCTCCCAGGACATCCCCCTCCTCTGGCCTGAGGACTGTTGCTTGCTGCTCACAGAGGAGGGCACGGCCTCAGGGACAGTGTCTGCATGGATCACTGACCGCCTCACCCTCTTTATTCTCCACAGCCAGACCAGCCGTCGCTGAGGAGCGATTCGCGCCATCCTAGGTAGCCGCCCGACCCCGAGGGAGCCGCAAGTGCACAAGGGTCCAGAAGGACCTCCTGAGGCAGCATGTGGGTGTCCTGCGTGACCTGCAGCACACCCTGGCCCAGAAGGTCCGGGAGGACACTGAGTGGCAGAACCACATGTGGGACCAGCTTGTGCGGCAGGGTGATAACATGTGTGCCATCATGTGGGAAATGATGGCACACCAAGCTGCTGTCCTTGGTCCTGCCTCCCACCCTCCTGCCCCCCCCCTGCTATGCCCATTCCTCCACCCCTGACCCCCAAGTACTGCAGGATCCAACCAGAGGCTGTGCGCAGCTTGACCTGCTGCTCACAAACAGGGAGGAACTAATAGGGGAAGTAGAGGTGGGTGACAACCTGGGAAGCAGTGAGATGGTAGATTTCAGGATCCTGACCAAAGGAAGAAAAGAGTAGCAAAATACACACCTTGAACTTCAGAAAAGCAGACTTTGACTCCCTCAGAGACTTGATGGGCAGAATCCCCTGGGATACTAACATGAAGGGGAAAAGAGCCCAGGAGAGCTAGCAGTATTTTAAAGAAGCCTTATTGAAGGCACAGAAAGAAACCATCCCAATGCGTAGCAAGAGAAGCAAATATGGTAGGAGGCTGGATTGGCTTACCGGGGAAATCCTTGGTGAACTTAAGCACAAAAAGGGAGCTTACAAAAAGTGGAAACTTGGACAGATGATTAGGGAGGGGTATAACTGTATAGCTCGAGAATGCAGGGGAGTTGTCAGGAAGGCGAAAGCGCAATTGGAATTGCAGCTGGCAAGGGATGTGAAGGATAACAAGAAAGTTTTCTACAGGCATGTTAGCAAGAAGAAGGTGATCAGAGAGGGTGTGGGGCCCCTACTGGATGAAGGAGGTAACCTAGTGACAGATGATGTAGGGAAAGCTGAAGTACACAATGCTTTCTTTGCCTCTGTATTCACGGACAAGGTGGGCTCCCGGACTAATGCGCTAAGTGACGCAAGATGGGATGAAGATGGACAGCCCTTGGTGGGTAAAGAACAGGTTAGGAACTATTTAGAAAAGCTAAACGTACACAAATTCATGGGTCCGGACTTAATGCATCTGAGGGTACTGAGGAAGTTGGCAAATGTCATTGCGGAGCCTTTGGCCATTATCTTTGAAAACTTGTGGAGATCGGGAGAGATCCCGGATGATTGGAAAAAGGCAAATGTAGTGCCCATCTTTAAGAAAGGGAAGAAGGACGATCCAGGGAACTATAGGCCGGTCAGTCTTACCTCAGTCCCTGGAAAAATCATGGAGGGGATCCTCAAGGAATCCATTTTGAAGCACTTGGAAGAGGGGAATGTGATCAGGAATAGTCAGCATGGATTCATGAAGGGCAAGTCGTGCCTGACCAATCTGATTAGCTTCTATGATGAGGTAAATGGCTCTATGGATATGGGGAAGTCAGTGGATGTGATATACCTTGACTTTAGCAAGGCTTTTGATACGGTCTCCTACAATTTTCTTGCCAGCAAGTTAAGGGAATGTGGTTTGGATAAATGGACGGTAAGATGGATAGAAAGATGGCTAGAAGGTCGGGCCCAGCGGGTAGTGATCAATGACTCGATGTCAGAATGGCAGTCGGTTTCTAGCAGAGTGCCCCAAGGTTCGGTTCTGGGACCAGTTTTGTTCAACATCTTTATTAATGACCTGGATGCGGGGATGGATTGCACCCTCAGCAAGTTTACGGATGACACTAAGCTAGCGGGAGAGGTAAATATGCTGGAGGGCAGGGATAGAGTCCAGAGTGACTTAGAAAAATTGGAGGATTGGGCCACAAGAAATCTGATGCGGTTCAACAAGGACAAGTGCAGAGTCCTGCACTTGGGACGGAAGAATCCCAAGCATTGTTACAGGCTGGGGACCAACTGGCTAAGTAGCAGTTCTGTAGAAAAGGACCTGGGGATTGCAGTGGATGAGAAGCTGGACATGAGTCAACAGTGTGCCCTTGTAGCCAAGAAGGCTAATGGCATATTAGGTTGCATTAAGAGGAGCACTGCCAGTCGATCCAGAGATGTGATTATTCCTCTTTACTCAGCTCTGGTGAGGCCACATCTGGAGTATTGTGTCCAGTTCTGGGCCCCTCACTACAAAAAGGATGTGGATGCATTGGAGAGGGTCCAGCGTAGGGCAACCAAAATGATTAGGGAGCTGGAGCATATGACCTACGAGGAGAGGCAGAGGGAGTTGGGTCTATTTAGTTTGCAGAAGAGAAGAGTGAGGGGGGGATTTGATAGCAGCCTTCAACTTCCTGAAGGAAGGTTCCAAAGAGGGAGAAAGGCTATTCACAGTAGTGACGGATGGCAGAACAAGGAACAATGGTCTCAAGTTGTGGAGGGAGAGGTCCAGGTTGGATATTAGGAAAAACTATTTCACTAGGAGGGTGGTGAAGCACTGGAATGGGTTACCTAGGGAAGTAGTGGAGTCTATTCCTAGGGGGCTGTGTCTACACTGCCCCGTCTTGCGCAAGAAAAACCGTCTTGCGCAAAGCTGTTATGCCTGAAAATAATCAGCATAACGGCTTTGCGCAAGAGGGTTTTTCTTGTGCAAGATGGGGCAGGGTAGATAGCTCCGTCTTGCGCAAGAACCTCTTCCGCAAAAATGGCGGCTCATTAGTTATGCAAATGAGGCTCGGCGATATTCCACGCTGAGCCTCATTTGCATAGCTCTGGCGCAAGATCGCGCCAATCTAGACACAGCCGAGGTGTTTAAGCCTCAGCTTGACAAAGCCCTGGCTGGGTTGATTTAATTGGAATTGGTCCTGCCTTGGGCAGGGGGCTGGACTTGATGACCTCTTGAGGTCTCTTCCAGCTCTATGATTCTATGATTCTAAGCGATGCCTCTGCTCCCACCCCTTTGCTATGCCTATGCCCCCCTCCCTCTGACCCCCAAGCCTCTGCTCCCACACCCTGGTATGCATCTGCCCCCTCCCCCTGCCCTCCTGCCATCCCTGACCCCGCTCCAGTCCCCCTCCTGCCCATTGCTCTGTTGTCCCAGGCCCCACCCAACCCCAAGTTCACCGAGGTCCCCAGACTTGAGGTGGCACTTTCAGACACCTCACGCCCCACTCCCAGCCCTGAGCTCCTCTCCTCTCTCCCCTTCCAGGTTCTCAGTCCCCCTCCTCCCCAGTTTATTTTATTATTAAAAAAAATACAAAGTTTGTTTTGTTCAGACCAAAACAGGTGTGTTTCTTGATAGTTCAAGGAAGTGGGGAAGGGAGGGGTTGTGGTGGGAAAGGGATGGTGGAGCAAGGCCCAGCCCCCCCCCCCCCAGAAGGGAGGCCCTGGGGAGAGTTACTGGGGTCCTTGAGAGAAATTCTCCCTCACGGCCTCCTGGATGAGCACCCCTAACTGATGGGGGCCTGGTGGATCTGCATGGCTGCTCAAAGGCCCTCCCTTTGCATCTGGCCTCTGTTCCCCACCCCGGTAGGAAGGCCTCCCCCTTCTGCTCCACAATGTTGTGGAGGACACAATAGGTACGTCTACACTACATGGCTCCGTCGACGGAGCCATGTAGACGAGCTTTGTAGATATAGCAAAATGACGCGGCAATTTAAATAATCGCCGCTTCATTTACATAAAAATGGCTGCGACGCTGTGCCGATCAGCTGTTTGTTGGCTCAGCGGTCAACATCAAAAGCCTTTGTCAACCACCCCGTTATGCCTCGTGGGATGAGGTTTACCGGGGTGGTCGACAAAGGCTTTTGATGTTGACCACCGAGCATCCAGACTACTGCGCTGAGCCGACAAACAGCTGATCAGCACAGCGCGGCAGCCATTTTGATGTAAATGAAGCAGCGATTATTTAAATCGCCGCTTCATTTTGCTATGTCTACAAAGCTCATCTACATGGCTCCGTCAATGGAGCCATGTAGTGTAGACATACCCAATATGCAGAGACCACCTTGGGGATGTTGTTCTCCCCCACATCAAGGCAGGTCAGGAAGCACCTTAGGGCAGCATTTCTCAAACTGGGGGTCGCGATCAACTTACAGGGGGGTCGCAACCAACTTACAGGAGGGTCGCAGCCGGATCCATTATTTTTCTTGAAAAAATTTGTCTTCCCGCGGGCTCCATCCGGTAAAAAAAAACATGCAATACCGGACGGAAGCCCAGCGGGGACAATTTTCCCCTGCTACATCTGGCAGGGGCGGGGGAGTGAGGAGTGCCACAGAGTCTAGTGAAGGGGGGGCAGGAGGGGACAGTTGCCAGGCGCCATGCTAGGGGGGGCGCCGGGCTGGGTGGGAGTGGAGCATGCACTGCTCTGGCCAACGTGAGCAGCAGAGACCGGCAGCTGGCCACGTGATGCCTCCCCTACAAGCTGCAAGCTGAGGCAGCCGGGCTGGGCGGCAGAAGCAGCCACTTTAAAAGTAAGAGTGTTCATCCGTGTCTGGCTCTGCGGGGAGGAGGGGGGAGATTTGATTGGAGCAGAGGCTCCCGATGCTGAGGATGCCTGCCTCAGGGGGAGAAGGGAGTGCACTGGGATGGGGGGAGGTGTTAGGGGGGCCTGCCTCAGTCCCAAACTGGACAAAGTGGTGCAACTTTGGCTCCCACCCCCCCTTTTTTTTTTGCTTAACAACTTTGGTGAGTGTGGGGGGGGGGTCACACAAATTCATTTAGCATTTTAGGGGGTCATGGTATCACAAAGTTTGAGAACCCCTGCCTTAGAGTATTCCATCTGCATGCAGGCCTGGCTGAGGTGGGCATTGAATTGGTCCCTACTGGGGTCCAGATGGCTGGTGTACAGCTTCATCAGCCATGGCATCAGGGGGTAGGCCACGTCCCCAACCCCAAAGTCATGCCGGGGGAAGAAAGTGCCAGCCTCCAGCTTCTGGTAGAGGTTTCTAAATATATGGGCGTAGTGCACCCTGCCTGACCACCCGATGAAAATGTCACTGAACTGTCCGTGGTGGTTGACCAGGGCCTGCAGTACCATGGAGAAATAGCCCTTCCTGTTGATGTACTGGGCAGCTTGATGATGTGGTGCGCAGACTGGGATGTGGGTTCCATCGATCACTCCCCCACAGTTGGGGAACCCCAGGGTGGCAAATCCTGCATGATCAGGTGTAGGTCTCCCAGGCAGATGACCCTGCACAGCAGGACGGAGTTGACGGCCCTCACAGCCTGCAGGAGACAAAGAAAGACACAAAACAGAGAATGAGAGGGAGTGCCTGAGCCTTTGAGAGGTGCCCGTCCCCCTTCCCTCCCCTCCCCTCCCCTCCCCTCCTCTCAAATACACCAGGAGCCACCCCCTATGAGGCCACCCTCCCAGCAACAGGGCTGTGTGAGGGCACGATGGCACAGACCCCGGGGATGGGCCTTCGTGATCACTTTCCCCTCTTCCAAGTGCTTCAAAATGGATTCCTTGAGGATCCCCTCCATGATTTTTCTGGGGACGGAGGTAAGGCTGACTGGTCTGTAGTTCCCTGGATTGTCCTTCTTCCCTTTTTTAAAGATGGGCACTACATTTGCCTTTTCCCAATCATCTGGGATCTCCCCCGATCTCCACAAGTTTTCAAAGATAATGGCCAAAGGCTCCGCAATGACATTTGCCAACTCCCTCAGTACCCTCGGATGCATTAAATCAGAGCCCTTGGATTTGTGTATGTTTAGCTTTACTAAGTAGTTCCTAACTTATTCTTTCCCCACCAACGGCTGTCCACCTCCTTCCCATACTGCGTTGCCTTGTGCATTTGTCTGGGAGCTGACCTTGTCCGTGAAGACAGAGGCAAAGAAAGCATTGAGTACTTCAGCTTTTTCCACATCATCTGTCACTAGGTTACCTCCATCATCCAGTAAGGTTCCCACACCCTCTCTGATCACCCTCTTATTGCTAACATGCCTGTAGAAAACTTTCTTGTTATCCTTCACATCCCTTGCCAGCTGCAATTCCAACTGCACTTTTGCCTTCCTGACAACTCCCCTGCATTCTCAAGCAATATATTTATACTCCTCCCTAGTCATCTGTCCAAGTTTCCACTTCTTGTAAGCTTCCTTTTTGTGTTTAAGCTCACCAAGGATGTCCCCGGTAAGCCAATCTGGTCGCCTGCCATATTTGCTTTTCTTGCTGCACAGCGGGATGGTTTCTTCCTGTGCCTTTAATAAGGCTTCTTTAAAATACTGCCAGCTCTCCTGGACTCCTTTCCCCTTCATGTTAGCATCCCAGGGGATCCTGCCCATCAGGTCTCTGAGGAAGTCAAAGTCTGCTCTTCTGAAGTCCAGGGTGTGTATTTTGCTACTCTCCTTTCTTCCTTTGGTCAGGATCCTGAAATCTACGATGTCATGATCACTGGTGCCCAGGTTGTCACGCACTTCTACTTCCCCTACTAGTTTCTCACTGTTTGTGAGCAGCAGGTCAAACTGCGCATGGTCTCTGGTCGGTTCCTTCAGCACTTGTACCAAGAAGTTATCCCCAATATTCTCCAAAAACTTCCTGGATTGTCTGTGTACTGCTGTATTGATCTCCCAGCAGATGTCAGAGTGATTGGTCACCATGAGACCCAGGGCCTGCGATCTGGAAGCTTCTCTCAGTTGTCCAAAGAAAGCTTCGTCTACCTCATCCACCTGATCTGGCAGTCTATAGCAGACACCAACCACAACATCACCCCTGTTGCTCAAATCCCCCTTCACTCTTCCCTTCTGCAGACTAAATAAGCCCAAATCCCTCAGCCTCTCTACACAGGTCATGTGCTCCAGCCCCCTAATCATTTTGGTTACCCTCCGCTGGACCCTCTCCAATGTGTCCACATCCTTTCTATATAATGGGGATGGTGGGCCGTAGGTGGGTGTCCCGTCGTTGGAGGGCAGGGGCGAGCCAGGCACACAGCTCAGTAAAGGTGACCTTCTGCATGCGGATGTTTTGAAGCCACTGCTGGTCATCCCACTGCTCCATGACCAGCCAGTCGCACCAGTCTGAACTGGAGTCCAGCCTCTAATATCGTCTCTCCACTGTGGGGTGCAGTTGCAAGGGTCTTGCTCCCGCACACAGGGAGAGGGTCTCAGTTATGAGCTTGGTGTCAAGCTCGTGCAGGGCCAGGAAGGCAGCCTCCAGAAACTGCAGCATGGCAGTGTGGGGCCATCACATGCCTTGGGGCAGCTCCGGCTCCATGGCAAGGAGTGCTGTGGTGTCCAAAAGCTGGGCAACCAGAGCACATACTGCTAAAGCTTTGCTGTCCCTCGGAGAGGTAGGCAAGGAAGCAGCAGAAGCTGAGAAACTGCTGTTCAGGGGGGGTCCCTTTAAGCACGCGTCTCAGCTAGCCTTAGGCAACAGCACCTAGAAGCAACTGCTGACCTAATGCCCTGCCTGAACTGGTTCTGGGTGGCCTTAAATGCGAGATAACGTCCAATCAATGTGGACGCCATCTTCCAAATACGTAGATCACTATTTCGATGCGCTTTTGCTGTGCAGACGTGCTCTGTCTAGACATAGCCAGCTCCTTCATCTATCAATGAAAGAGAGATATGCACAGTGGGTGCTCCTCACAGGTAACAAATATTTACTTACACTAGGCCTGTTGAGAAACAAAAGTGTTTTTATTAAGCACAAAAAGTAGGATTTAAGTGGTTAAAAGTGAAAACAGCTCAAATCAAGCTAAGTTGTGACCTAGGGAAGGGGATTGCAGTGCAGGGGTTTGGGTTGTGACCTAGGGCAGGAGGGGATTGTGACCTGGGGCAGGGGATTGAGATGCAGAGTCTGGGAGGGGGTGCCAGAGGCAGGCTCTGGCCAGAAAACTTACCTGTGAGACTCCCAGCCAGCAGCCCAGCGTGTTTCTCAGAGAGGAGCTTGCCCTGCCCCTGCACAGGCTGCAGGGCCATGTGCTCTGTGAATAAGAGCCTGAGGGGAGAGGGGAGGGTTCTTCACATGCAAGAAAATGGCTAATTGTGCTGGGGGCAGAGCAGCACCACTTCCCCCTCTCCCCTGCTCAGTTTGTAAGTGGCAGGGAGGGGGTGGGGCAAGTAGGGGAGTCTGCCTGAGGGTCCCTGCTGCATCTGTGGGCCAGATCTGGTGACTCAGCAGGCTGGATCCAGCCTGCAGAGGGTGTTTTGCCCAGACCTGGTGTACAGCTTCTTCAGAGTTCTTTGGGTGTGCCAGGCAGTTTCAAAAGTCAGCTGAAGACAAAAGGCTGATGGCTTCCCACTACTTAAATAGACTCCCCCAGGGCAGAAACCCTTTGTTTGGCATCCCCTTTCCCATGAAAAATACCAGGTTCAAAATGGATTCCAATACGAGGGGACATAGTCACATGTCTTTCTACAGCCAACCATCTGTTTGATCTTACAGGACAAACAAGGCTATTCACAGGTTGCTGAGTTGATTACCGAGCCATTAGTTTCCAGGTCATCAGTGATAACCCTCATTAGCACACTTAGATCTGCACTTCATATTTCTAACTTCACATACAAGAATGATATATGCCCAAAAACAGAATATACAGATCCAGCAGATTGTAACTATATAATTGATATGTTACATGGCCCGTTTTGCATAAAGTATCTTCAGGTTATGCATATTCATAGTCATAAGCCAATTTTCACAAAGCATGGGGGAGACTTTCATATCCCCCACTAGGGGTCTCTATAGTTCATGAAAAGTGAGGCTCTATTTCTGCTACTGGTGGTTTATATTATATATTAGAGTGTCTGTCATAAGAACGGCCATACTGAATCAGACCAACAGTCCATCTAGCCCAACAGTGGCCAATATCAAATGCCCCAGAGGGAGGGAACACAACAGGTAATCCTCACGTGATCCCTCCCCTGTCACCCATTTCCAGACAAACAGAGGCTACGGACACCATTCCTACCCATCCTGGCTAATAGCCATTGGTAGATCTAACCTCCATGAATCTATTTAGCTCTTTTTGAACCCTGTTAAAGTCCTAGCCTTCACCACATCCTCTCACAAGGAGTTCCACAGGTTGACTGTGCCCTGAGTGAAGAAAAACTTCCTTCTGTTTGTTTTAAATCTGCTGCCTATTACTTTCAGTTGGTGACCTCTAGTTCTTATATTGTGTGAATAAGTAAATAACTTTTCCTTATTCACTTTTTCCATACCAGTCATGATTTTATAGACCTCTATCACATCCCCCCTTAGTCTCCTCTTTTCTAAGCTGAAAACTCCAAATCTTTTTAATCTTTCTTCATATGGGAACCATTCCAAACCCCTGATCATTTTTGTTGCCCTTTTCTGAACCTGTCTGTGTATCTGTCTGCGAATCCATTTGTTCAAGAACTCCTCCTAAATGATAAGAGCTATGACCACCAAATTTGGTATGCAGTTTCCTCTTCTCCTCATTTAAAGCAAGGTCAGTGTTTGCTTGTGCCAGGACATGTGGAAGCCCTGAGAAAAGGACTGTTTTCCATCGCATGCAAAGAGAGGGGCTGCCCTTCAGAGGGACGCGCTATGAAAGTGGCTACTGAGGGCAGAGTCCACAGGGGAGAGCTATCCTGCAGAGTGTCCACTGGGGGTGGCCGTACCACCAAGAGAGTAGTCAGCAGAGCTGGGGCTCCGTCATCTTGCCTGCCAGCACACTGGTAAGTGGCCCTCCTGCCCCAACCCTCCCCCCTCCCCATCCCTTGGCTGCAGCACTGTGTGTGTGGGCGGGGAAACAGGCCCCATGCAGGTGGAGTGGGGTGGCCTGGGGTATGTGTGAGAGAACAGGCCCCTGTTGGGTGAGGGAGTTTTGGGGGGAGAGTGGTGGGGGACAGGGAATGGGAGAGAACAGGCCCCTGGCCTCTCCCTCCTCTCACTCCCCCGCCCACATCCCCAAGGCCTGCCCTGAAGGACCTGGGCAACACTGGGTAAGTCTGCTAGTGTTTTCTTATTTATGTGGCAAACCCATGTGGAAATGCTCTGTGGTCTAGACTCTAGTGGCTAGCATAAAAGCGTGGCTCCCACTGGCCTGGGTTCCACACTCAGTTCAGCTATGGTCTTACTGTGAGATCTTGAGCAAGTCACTCCCTAGCTCTGTGCCTCAGCTTCCCCATTTGCAGAATGGGGAATTCCTTGAACTCAAGGGAGGGTTTTGAAGTATCCATGACTCTTGCTGAGACCCTCAAAGGAAGACGCTCTGAGATAACACTGAGGAGCCAGGTGGTTTTAGATCATTTCTGGGATTAGTCACTGATATACAGGCTTGCCTGAGCTTCTTTCCAGGAAGCCAAAAGGCCCTGAGACCTTGCTTGTGCTGGGAAGATCCTGCCTGTTCTCACTGCTGTGTCTGTATATTTTAAATATCTCCTGTTCAACAGGCCCAAAGTCCTCATCTCTTTAGCAGCCCAGCCCATATTGTGGACATGAAATGAAGCCACTCCCTTTCTTTCCACCCCTGCTGCTGTGGCTGGATCCCAGCAGTCACCTTGTATTTATCTCTCGCTTTGGCACCAAAACGGCAAGGCAGTGCCAGGGACTTCCCGGCGTGGTCCGGGGCAATGTTCATGGTGCCAGTATAAACAGAAGTGGGAAGGGTTCCATCTCTGGTTGTCTCCCCCTCCCTCTGTTGAGCTAACCAAGCCAACCTGTCTGAAGCAAACTAACCTTTGTCACTTCTTGCAGCTAATCTTAGCTGCTTGTGAAGGGCTCATCCTGCGACAGGGCAGGCGGGAAGGGCACTGCTGGTTTTGGCTGCAGTTAGCGCAGTCAAAGCTGGGCAAGCTGTGCCTACACCAACCGCATTTACATCGGTTGCCTAATTGCAAGATTGACATAACCTTAGGTGAATCAGGGAACAGCTGCAGGAGACCTACCATACGCGCCTGGGTCCAACTATACCCCCAAAATAGAGTGTGGCTGCGAGAGGGGCAAGATCTCTTCCCACTTACTAAGAACCTCTAGGCCTTCCCACCCCCCAGCCCCACTGCTCACACTACCGTCCCTATGCCCTGTCACTGGCCTCCTAGCTCCAGAAGAGCTGTGCAGGTATGTGTGGCCCAGAGCTGGGGAGCCTGCTCCAAGCATAGCTAGACCCTAAGGCTATGTCTACACAGCAGTGTTATTTTGGAATAACTGATGTTATTCTGAAATAACATAGTCCGTGTCTACACTGCAAGCTGTTATTTCGACATAATGTCGAGCTGGAGAACTTCTTACTCGGACTCCTGTAACCCTCATTTTACGAGGAGTAAGGGAAGTTGGAGGAAGAGGCTATGTCTAGACTGTAGGCTTCTTTCGGAAGAAGCATTTCCGGAAGAGATCTTCTGAAAAATCTTTTTCCGAATGAGTGTCCACACTACCAAAGTGCATTGAAAAAGCGATCTGCTTTTTTGAAAGATAACATCCACACTGAATGGACGCGATCTTGCATTTAAGCTGTGATTACAATGGATCGAGTGGCCACCAGGGCACCTGTGTTTTTTCCTTTTTCCTCTTCTTTTGAAAGAACTCCCTCTTCCCCGTCCACACACGCCTTTTTCTGAAAGAGCTCTTTCGGAAAAAGGCTTCTTCCTCATAGAAAGAGGTTTACCAATGTCGGAAAGCCCATCTGTTCTTTCGATATTTTTTTAAAGAACGCGATTGCAGTGTGGACGTATGTGAAGTTTTTTTGGAAAAACGGCTGTTTTTCCAAAAAAAACCTCTGTGGTGTAGACATAGCCAGAGTGCTCTTTCTCAGACTTCCTGCTGTGTAGACAATGCCAAAAGCCGAAATAAGCTATTTTGACTTAAGCTACGCAATTGACATAGCTCAAGTTGTGTAGCTTATTTCGGCTTTAGCTCTACTGAGTAGATGTGCCGTACTTTGCAAAACAGGGTCCCCAGCTTGCACCAAATGGCAGCTGATGTCTCTCATGTAGGATGTAGGATGCATTTACACTGAACTGTAGGTCGAAATAAGATACACAATTTGATCTAGGCAAATTGCGTAGCTTATTTTGAGTCAATTTTGAAATAGCTTATTTCAAATCTTGGCACTGTCCATACAAAACTTATTTCTAAATGAATCGCTATTCTTAAATGTCCTTTACTTCTCATGGAAGGAGGTGTACAGGGACGTCGGAATAGCAAGCCTGTTATATTTCAAAATAACGGGTGCACCCAAAAGATGCAGAATAGCACTGCAGTGTAGACGTACCCTAAGGGTACGTCTAAACTACATGGCTCCGTCGACGGAGCCATGTAGATTAGTGTACTCGAAAAAGGGAAATGAAGCAGCGATTTAAATAATCGCCGCTTCATATACATCAAAATGGCTGCCGCGCTGTGCCAATCAGCTGTTTGGCGGCACAGCACGGTAGTCTGGACGCTCCGCGGTCCACAAGGGAAGCCCTTGTCGACCGCCCCGGTAAACCTCATTCCACAAGGGCTTCCCTTGTCGACCACGGAGCGTCCAGACTACCGCGCTGTGCCACCAAACAGCTGATCGACACAGTGCAGCAGCCATTTTGATGTAAAAGAAGCGGCGATTATTTAAATCGCTGCTTCATTTCCCTATGTCTAGAAACCTCATCGACATGGTGCGTCGACGGAGCCATGTAGTCTAGACATACCTTCTGTGTCCTGGGACAGCACGTCCCCTTCCTCTCTTAGGGTACGGCTACACTAGCTTGTTAGTTTGAGCTAGGTAGGGTAATGAGGGCAAGCGGAGTTGCAAATGAAGCCCGGGATTTAAATATCCCGGGCTTCATTTGCATGTTCCCGGGCGCCGCCATTTTTAAATCCCCCTTAGTCCGAACTCCGTGCCCGTGGCTACACGCGGCACGGACTAGGTAGTTCGAATTAAAGATCCTAATTCGAATTAAAGATCCTAATTCGAATTACCGTTACTCCTCCTTCCACGAGGAGTAACGGTAGTTCGAATTAGGATCTTTAATTCGAACTACCTAGTCCGTGCCGCGTGTAGCCACGGGCACGGAGTTCGGACTAAGGGGGATTTAAAAATGGCGGCGCCCGGGAACATGCAAATGAAGCCCGGGATATTTAAATCCCGGGCTTCATTTGCAACTCCGCTTGCCCTCATTACCCTACCTCGCTCAAACTAATGAGCTACTGTAGACATACCCTTACAGTGTCTTCTGAACCCCTTGCTGAGTGCAGCCCGCCACCAGTATAGTCCAAAGGCGTCTTAGGAGCCATGCCTGCAGCCAGCCAAACGAGTTTTCAGATTTGCTTTGCATGGGTATATAAATAAGAGTTGTGTATGTGTAACTCACACACCTAGTATGGTTCACTGTTCATGTAGTGGCACTTACACCAATAACAGGAAGAGACAAGAACAAGGGAGCTCTGCAGACTAAGCTGAGAACCAGCTTGCTTTTAGCTCAAGCAGTAGAGCTCCTACACTAAGCTCTAGAGATCCCAAGTTCAAATCTACCTGGTTGCAGTTACATATGCCCACATGAGGGAGAGAAGTGCTCTCCATAGGCATAAATATCCTGTGGGGGAGGAGAAGCCCTTTGATGTCAGCCTGGCTTCACCCTCTGCTGCACAGCATGTGCCCCCGCCCCAAAGCAAAGAAACACCTGATACAGCCTTTTAGAATGGGTGTTCTGCTCCCTGCACTTTTGGCTTCTCTGCTGCTGACCACTGGGGATGAATAATTAGTTTGGCTTGCATCTGGGGATCTCACAGTCAGGCCTTTCCAACCCCACTGAATTAACTTGCCCAGTCCCATGAGGGACGTAGGATCCTCTCCGGAACACAGTGGGGTGAAAGACTGGGTCAGCGAATCTGTGGAAGGGGCAGGATTTGTGCTTCCATCTCCCACATCTTCCCTGTGCCTTAATATCCACCACTTCTCAGAGCACTGGCTTCTGCAACAAGAGCAGGTGGAAAGTTCTCACCAAAATGTGCTTTTTTCCTATGAAATCTGTCTTTTGGACTAAATGGAATGTTCGGCAGGGAAAAAAAATCAATTGTCTGAAAAAGGGATATTAAATGGCTTAATCAGCTAATCTACTAGTTCAGTGGTCCCCAACATGGTGCCCGCAGGCACCATGGTGCCCGCCGGGGCATTTATGTGCACCCACCGAATGCTCTGGACCGGCCCTGCCCCGGGCGCGCGGCACATGCATGGTGCTGGCCCCAGGCGCGTGGTGCATGCATGGCTCCACCCCCGGACGCGCAGCACGTGAGTGACCCCGCCCCCGGACGTGCGGCACATGAGCGGCCAGCTGCCCCAAAAGGTTGGGGACCACTGTACTAGTTGATGGAATTTCTATCGACTAGTCAATTAGTTGAAAATGGGGGGAAACTGCAGAGTGGCAGAAGGGTTAGCTGTCAGGCTCTTAATACATTTAAAAGACTGAAGCGCAGTGGGAGGGACTGCCTAGTGGCGCTTAATACATTTAAAAAGCACAAGTGCAGTGGGGGTACTGGGCATGAGCTGGGAATCAGCTGCCCTGGTGCATGCCTGGTACCTCCCTCCCCCCCACACACACTGCGCTTCAGCCTTTTAAATGTATTCCTGGCAGGCGCCCAGTCCCCCACGCTGTGCCTCTGCCTCCCCTGCACCCCCTGTGGAGATGGTGACGGGGGGAACCGGCTTTTAAGCCAGGTCCCCCAGCACCGGCTCCAACTCCTCCACCTTGTTGCCTCTTTCTGAAAGAGGCAGCAATGGGGAAAAGAGACTAGTCGAGTCACTAGTCGACTACCCGACAAGCATATGCTCATTGGATAGCCGACTAGTCACTTACATCCTTAGTCTGAAATATTTGGACATGGGGCTAGTCTCCCCATACAGTCCCATTCTGGCACCACCACTCAGGTTACCAGGTAGCTTCAGAAAAAATACTGGACACACTTGATATGGGGGGGGGGGAGAGAAGGGCTGGCCAGGAGGGGGGGGGGACGGGAAGCAGGGCTGGCCAGGAGGGGGGGGGACGGGAAGCAGGGCTGGCTGGGGGAGATCGGGGAGGAGCGGCCGGCGGGAAGTAGGGCTGGTTGGGTGGGGACCGGGGGGGGAGCGGGGCTGATCAGGGGGAGAGAATCAGCTGGCGGGGAGCGGGACTGACCCGGGCACATGCAGATCCCAGGGTGCTGCCTGTCCGGCACACAGTCCCGGCGAAGCACGAGCGAGTCCGGCTATGGCTCCACAATGCACTTGAACAGCGCTCAGGGGCACAGACAGAGCTTCTCCTCCTCCCCAAGGCGTCACTCCTATGTCAGACGCAAAGAGAAGCGCCCAGTGCCGATCGCGCCCCACCTCCCAGCCACTCCCCCCGCCCCCGCCAGGCACCCAGCTGGAAAACCAGAAAATACTGGACATTGCACATGTCTGGTATTTTCTGATTTTTTTTTTACCGGACAGAGGGTCCAAAAACTGGACTGCCCAGTTGAATACCAAACACCTGGTAACCCTAACCACCACTGCCAGGGGCCCAGCACTATCAGAGCTGTGTGGGACTGGGGCTGGACTGTGTGGGATTGGGGTGCTGAGTGGGACTGTGCTGGACCCCTAGGCTATGTCTACACTCGCGGCTGCTCGTGTAAGTATGGCTGTTCTTGTGCAAGAATCCGCATAGCGCCCACACTGCCTGCCTGCTCTTGCGCAAGGAAATTTATAGTACGGTGTGGTAAGAGAGGGCGTCTTGCACAAGAGCTACACTCTTTTCTAACAGGTGTAAGCTCTCCTGCACAAGAGGGCAGTGTGGACGCTCAGCAGGGATTTCTTGTGCAAGAAAGCCCTATGGCTAAAATGGCCATCGGCGCTTTCTTGCGCAAGAGAGCGTCTGCACTGCCATGGGCACTCTTGCGCAAAAGCACAGCGTGCACATGGCAGTGTGGACATGTTCTTGCACAAGAACCCGCCAGTGTAGACATAGCCCTAGAGGCCTCCTCTGAAGAGCGGTGCCAAGCAAAACCTGCTCCCGGGACCAAATCCCAGCCCGCTCCCCGCGCACCGGCCTCTGCCCCAGGGCAGCTCCTGGAGATTTGGGGTTCGCGTTCCATGGCGCCCAGGCCGAATGTCTCTGGGAGTTGGGCACCGAGGAGCTTCGGGCGGGGCTCCCGGGGGCTGCAGGCGGAGCCAAGCCTGGGCCCGCTTGGGAGCTCCCCCGCAGAGCAGCAGGAGAGGGGCGGATGGAGGGAGACGGGCCCGGGGAGGATGCGGGCTGCGGCCAGGCGGCGGGTCACATGGTTTCCCGGCAGAAGCGCGGCCGCCTTCGCACAGACCGACTTATTTTCAGTTTCGAGCGCGGCGGCCGGGCAGCGCCGTACAGGGCGGGCGCGCAGGGAGAGCGGTGAGTACTTGCCCACAGCCTCTTCCTGCTCCGTTGCGCTGGGGGCGCCAGGGGCCGCGCAGCGCTCCCGCGCCAGCCCGCTTGGGTCTCCCTCACAGAGCACCCTCGCCCTCCGCGCTGACAGCTGCAGCTGAGCCTCGCCGGCGGGGGCGAGCACCAGGGGCTGTCTCCCCCCGGGCTCGGTCTGGGCTGGCTGGCAGCCCGAGTCCCTGTAGAAAGAGGGGCAGAAGGGGGCTTCAGCACTCGCCACCCCCTCAGCACGTGTGGGCTGGCACAGCTCGCTGCTGG
Source organism: Pelochelys cantorii (assembly GCA_032595735.1). Lineage (NCBI taxonomy): Eukaryota > Metazoa > Chordata > Testudines > Trionychidae > Pelochelys > Pelochelys cantorii. The sequence continues at coordinate 5,503,269 of CM064339.1, read as the reverse complement.
CGGGACGCACCTCTGCGTGGGAACCTGTGGGATGGTTAGGGTTAGGTTGGAACCCTGCCTGGGATGGAAAGCAAAGCCGGGAAGCACCTCTGGAGAGGCCCGGTTCCAGAAGACATGTAGTGAGACCCTGCTTGCCAGGGCTCCTGAGGTCGGCTGTTGAGAGGGTAGCATGGTGGGCGCAGGCCACTGGATGCTTAGTTCATTCACTGCCTTTCCTTGAAACAGGTAGATTAAAATAGCATCAGGTTAATTTTCTGTTTCCTGAAACTTTAGTGGCGGCATTAGCCAGCATTGCAGCTAGCAATATAATCCTCAGTGTCCCTGTTATGTTTTCCCGGGGCTCTTTCAAGCTCCCTTTCCCGAGTTCAGTGGTGGGCAATAACCAGCCCATGGGCAGGACACAGCTCACCAGGGTTAGCCCCTGGAGGGTGCTGACACTTTATTTACCTGTGTCTCTGCAGGTACAGTCACTTGCAGCTCCCGTTTGCCACAGATTACCAGTCTCAGCCAATGAGAGCTGCTTAAACAAGAGGAGAGGGTTTTTCTCTAGCCTGGGTGGTCTGGCAAGGACTGCTCCAGCTGGGCTGGAGCACCTCTACCCATGGTGCTGCTCTGGCTGGGCTGGGCCTGTCCACATCGGGCAGGGGGCTGCTCCATTCCCTGCCAGTTAACCATAATTGGTAGGCATCACCCAGTTAATCGGTTAACCATTTACATCCCTAGTTGAAATAGTGAAAGTTGATTTGAAATTGCTGTTCATCAACCTGGATAAAATCTTGAAATCAACACTGGATGCCTTTCTAAAAGATTCAGCCACAAGTTACTGAGGTTAATATTAAAAACAACAAGTAGTCCTGTGCCACCTTAGAGATTAACCAAAATATATAAATCATGAGTTTTCATGGGTAAAACCCACTTCATCAGATGAGTTGGAGTGGAAATAAACCAAGAGATATATAATAGCAGAAGTACCTGTCCATTGTAGCACCTGTGTTAATGGGGGTAATTAAGTGGGTTGGATGTGTCCCATACATAGCTTTTGATGTGGAAATGCAGATGTTAAAGGCAGGAGAAATTGGTTTTGTAACAGGACAACCAGTTAATGTCTTTGTTCAAGCCCAGTCAATTTCTCACAATTTAATATCCCTAGTTTAAGTGGCGGGGGGGCTGCAGGTGATGACCAGTGTTGTTTTGTTATTTTCCTTGTTGACTTCTGGGTACTTGTCTGGCCTCTGTCAATCTGTTTCTTTACTTTCCCATGTGGGTATTTAAGTTTTAAGAATGCCTGATAAAGATCTTGCAGGTGTTTGCCTCTCTCTGTGAGATTGGAGCAAATCTGGCTGTATCTTAGGGGTTGGTTGTAGACAATCGTTTGTGTGAAGTGTCTTGGATGGAAGCTGGAAGCATGTAGGTAAGAATAGCCGTCAGTCAGTTTTCAGTATAGGGTGGTGGTTGTGACTATCATTTATTTGTACTATAGTGTCAAGGAAGTAGATCTCTTGTGTGGACTGGTCCAGGCTAAGGTTGATGGTGGGGTGGAAGTTGTTGAAATCCCTGTGCAATTCTCCAAGGGTCTCCTTCCCATGGGTCCAGATGATGATGTCATCAGTATAGTGTAAACAGAGGAGGAGTGGTAGGGTACGAGAGCTGAAGAAACATTGTTCAAGATCAGCCATAAAAATGTTGGCATAGTGTGGGGCCATATGGGTGCCCATACCAGTGCCACTGACTTAATATTGTTCACTTGCCTAGTAAGAAAGAATAAGTCCTTCCACTGGGCAAGTAACTAGATGAAATACTGTGTTCTGTATTAAACTAAATGATCAAATTGCACTTTCTGGCCAATGAATGTACTTAATAAATTGGACCCTATAGTTAGCTTTCATATCTGATGGCTCCATTTGCTTTGTAGAAGGAGCATTTGCCAATTTATCAGACAACCCAAATATAATTCAGAGAGATTGGGGGTTTGGTGTTTCGGTTCCAGAATTGTAGAACTGGCTCCCTCTGGATAGGCTGAACGGTGAACTTTTTCCTCTTCAGCTTTGTATTTATTTATTATATTTTCAGTATAGGAAAAAGCAGCCATAAATGTAACCATCCAAGACTCTGTCCATCAAACTGAGATAACAGCATGAGTAGCAAAGCCAGAGCCTTTTTTCTGCACGGAATCAGCCAGTGAACAAATGTCTAAAAAGACCCCAAAATTCACCTACCTCCCAAACTCAGATCTTATGTCTTTCAGGCCACTCAGACAGGTGGGGTGTACTTGAAAGGTGGTGTGTGTGTGGGGGCGGGGGCAGAGATGAGAGGGTGGGCTGGGAGAATTTATTTCAAAATAGAGGGGGCCTCACAGACACTGCATTGCAGTGTCTTCTGTCACAAACAAGAGGGCTCTAACAGTTCTCACACAGAGAATCTCACTGCTCTCTCCATCGTGCCATCTAATCCTGCTCTGAGAAAGTCCCAACAAAAAAATGAAAGCACCATGTCTATGCTAGAGCTTTCATTTTTGCTACCTCTGGAGTGGAGAATCTGCTCTGGTGTTAATACAATAATGAGGGATTTCCATAGAATCACCGAATCACAGAACACTAGAACTGGAAGGGATCTCGAGAGGTCATCAAGTCCAGTCCCCTACCATCATGACAGGACCCAGTACTGTCTAGACCAGGGGTGGGCAAAAGGGCCTCTGCGGGCCAGATCCAGCATGCCAAGCGGCTGGATCCAGCCCCCAGACCAATTAGGGCCCCGAAGCCTTCTCCGCTCTGCCCCCGCCCTGCTCGCGGAAGAATGACTTCTCATGTCTTGCTCATGACACTCCTGTTAATGTATCCCAGAATCACGTTTTCTTTTTTTGCAACAGCGTCACACTGTTGGCTCATATTTAGCTTGTGTTCCACTATGACCTCTAGATCTTTTTCTGCAATACTCCTTCCTAGACAGTAGCTTCCCATTCTGTGCGTGTGAAACTGATTGTTCCTTCCTAAGTGGAGTACTTTGCATTTGTCCTTATTAAACTTCATCCTGTTTACCTCAGACCATTTCTCCAGTTTGTCCAGATCATTTTGAATTATGCCCCCCCCCCACTTGTTATGCCATTCCAGCAGGACTGTGAACTGTTAATAACTACTCTCTGAAAACAGTTATCCTGCCTTTTATGCACCCACCTTATAGTAGCCACATCTAAGTTGTATTTGCCTAGTTTATTGATAAGAAGATCATGCGAGACCGTATCAAATGTCTTACTAAAGTCTAGGTATACCACGTCCTTCGCTTCTCCCTTATCCACAAGACTCTTTATCCTATCAAAGAAAGCTATCAGATTGGTTTGACATGATTTGTTCTTTACAAATCCATGCTGGCTGTTACCTATCACCTTATTATCTTCCAGGTGTTTGCAGATGAATTCCTTAATTACTTGCTCCATTATCTTTCCTGGCACAGAAGTTAAACTGTCTGTAGTTTCCTGGGTTGTTCTTATTTCCCTTTTTATAGATGGGCACTATATTTGCCCTTTTCCAGTCTTCTGGAGTCTCTCCTGTCTTCCATGATTTTTCAAAGATGATAGCTAAAGGCTCAGATACTTCCTCTATCAGCTCCTTGAGTATTCTAGGACGCATTTCGTCAGGCCCTGGTGACTTGCAGACATCTAACATTTCTAAGTGATTTTTAACTTGTTCTTTTTTTATTTTATCTTCTAAACCTACCCCATTTCCACTACTATTCACTATATTAGGCATTCTTACATCAGACTTCTTGGTGAAGACCGAAACAAAGAAGTCATTAAGCACCCCTCCCACTTCTAAGTTTCCTGTTACTGTTTCTCCCTCCTCCAACCCAGATTCTACCGTATAATAAGACACAAGGGGAAACATGAGGGCCAGCAAACCTTGTCTTTTTATTCCGGTTTGTGAACTTGTAGTGGTAGCTGCTGAAGCTAATTATTATCTAGTCATATTACTAGGTTTCCATCATGTGATAGTGGGGCCTAGTAGATAAAACACTGAAGTGGGAACTGGGAAACCTGGTTCTCTTTGCAACACTGTCACTGGCCTGCTGGCTGACTGTAGGCAAGCCACTGCCTCTTTCTGTGCCTCGGTTTCCCCATCTGTAAAATACAGATATTGATATTGCCCTTTGAGATCCACGGAGGGAAAATCCTTTGCAAAAGCTAGGTATTATTAGTGCATATTGGGCTGGATCATCATTTGGTATCAGTCAGTATGGCTTCATTGGTGCTCTGGTGACTGAATTGGAATATCTGATCTAGTTTTGAATGCTTACCAAGCTGTTTGTCTGCAGTCACTCTGTGGCTCGCTAGTACAGAAGAATCTATCGATGTATAGATTCTCTTTGTCTCTTTGCATTCCTGGAACATTTCACAGATTGCCTGAGTCCCCCTAATTATGTGCCATATCCAAAGGGAGCACCCTGAGCTTTTAGAATCTTCCCTTTAAATTCCTCAAGGCTATGTCCTTGCTTGGGAATTTTAGGGGGAAATTCCCATCCGTGCTTTTGGAGCTATGGGTACGTTGAGGCTCCCACCAGTATAACCTTTGTTTTGGCGGAGCTGGGATTTACACCCATTGGAGGCTTTCTGGATGGTTTTTTTAAGGTGTATTCCTTAGGGAGGGATGCCTTTTTTACCCAGTCTTCCCCCTGTATGTTTGGCATGAGTTCCTAATATTTTTAACACACAAAAGGGTGGTTGCAAGGGGGAATTCCTTATTGGTTTTACTTTCAGTTTTAATTAGGCCTTGTAGAGCGTGGGAGTGTAGGTGTGTAGTCATTTGCAAGTAGTCACTGAGATGTGCGGCGGTCAGAGCTAAAGAGAACACAGTTTTGGGATTCTCTTATTTTGGAGTCTTTGTCTCTGTCCATTTCTGCAGTCGTTTGTGTGTCTTTCCCTAGGTAAGTACATGTTCTCCAGTGTCTGTGCAGCAGTTAAGTTCATGGTGGTCAGCGTCACGTTTTGGTTTTTTGTTTCATGTGGGAGGGTAGAAAGCAGCTTGTGTCCTAGCTTTTTCCACTGATGTTTTGATCGTTTTACAGCTCAAGCGTTACAAAGGCAGTGATGGAAACCAAAATGTTTCTGTTTGGTTTTAAAAGCCCCTCTGCCTAGTTTGGAACCAGTATGTAGAACTCTGGCCCTGACTCCCTGTTGGGTTGCGTTGTGCTTTTATTTTGCAGTGCCATATCTGGAGAAGAGGACTGAAATACCTGATAGACTTTAAGCTGATTTTTCACACATTGTTTCCATATTCATGTACAATTTTTTTCCTATTTACAAGAGTTCATATTCTGGACTAATCATCTTCCATTAGTACCCGTACTGTGTTTTGTGGTGTTATGGGCTAATCTTGCAAGCTATTACTTGCATGAGTAGTTTTTACTTATGTGCGTAGTCCCCTGTACAACAACGGTGAGTAAAGGTCAGTCATTTATACTGTAAAATCAATGTAAGAGTATGTCTACACTTGCAGCCTATTTCGGAATAGGGCTGCAAATGTAGGCATTCGGAATTGCAAATCAAGCCCGGGATTTAAATATCCCGCGCTTGATTTGCTTCTTCCCGGCCGGGCACCATTTTTGAAGTTTACAAGCCCGGAATAACTGCCCGTGTCTACACGCGGCAGTGAAACGGACGTTCGAAATAAAGCCCTATTTCGAACTACCTGTTATTCCTCCTGCAATGAGGTTTAACAGGTAGTTCAAAATAGGGCTTTATTTCAAACACCCGTTTCACTGCTGCGTGTAGACGCGGGCAGTTATTCCGGGCTTGTAAATTTCAAAAAATGGCACCCGGCCAGGAAGATGCAAATCAAGCGCGGGATATTTAAATCCCGGGCTTGATTGGCAATTCTGAATGCCTACATTTGCAGCCCTATTCCGAAATAGGCTGCAAGTGTAGACATACCCTAAGTGTTCTGCTGTGGAAGACTTAAATAATAGTCTCCCAGGGAATGACTACACTGCGTGGCTATTTTGGGATACCGGAGGTATCCCGAAATAGCTATCCCGTGTCTTAACAAGACACCTATTATTTCAAAATATTTTTTGAAAAATAACGGGAGCGCTATTTTGGCATCCCTGTAACCCTCGTTCCACAAGAGTTAAGGGATGTCTTGAAATAGTGCATTATTTTGAAATTTGGCACTGTGTAGATGTGCCAAATTTCAAAATAAGCTATTTCGAAATAGAATCAAAAGAAGATATGGAATTTTTGATGCCATTTTTATATTTGTTGTTGTTGAAATAGACAAGTTTTTGTGGGAAGGTTCAATGATGATATTTGTCGATGGAAAAACATTCCATTCGAAAATTTTCGAGATGTTCTTTTTCTAAGGAAAGGCGTTAATGGATTTATTTTTATTTACTCTTTGGCCATTGCCCCTTGTGCATGCGCCTTGTCGGGGCTCCTTAAGTTCAACCAAGCCAGAAAGGTCGGGGGGGAGGAGCCAGACTAAGAATGCACACTGGTCCTCCGGGATTAGGGGTTTGGCTCAGGTCTAACAACCCTGACCTAGAAAAAGCATTTATGGAACAGCAACAAAGAATTCCTTCTCAACTGTGTGTGACAGCCTTCCAGAGTCACTTACAGTGACTGTATGACTGCCAGTGGGGAAAGCACTATTGAAAGGCTGGCCAGAGACAGACAGAAGTGGAGGACTTTTGTTGCTGCCCTGTACACCAGTGGGTGTGAAGGGCAATGATGATGACTCTTTGGCCTGCATGTTTTCATGCCAAATTTCAGTGCCAAACAGAAGTTCATTTCCAAATGACACACCTTAAGAACTGGATTTGGGATGGGAATGCTGATGGACCCTGAACTACAGCAGTTCTGTAAATGCTGGCATAATAAGTGTGCACAGAAAACAAGAACTGTCATTAAGACTTTGCCTGCTAAAGCATCCAAAGCAGCTAAGAAAGTTGCTAAAGTTTGGAAAGAATGGGAGTTGGGTGCAGGTGGTAGGACAAAGCTGAATTGTGATGGCAAGCACCACTTGGTCTGGTGACAAACTGTTTAGAAATCAGCCATTTTATCTTGAGACTCAAAGTCTTTCAGATAAATGAATGGTACCTGATCAGTCCTGTTCCTGTCAGTGTACAGGACTTTTTTGTTTGGTTTTATCCTAAGAGTCATTGTGGAGAGGGTGGCGAGCTGCACTGTACTCTTTGGCTTTAGCCTGAAAGCAGATTTGGCTGTTTTTCTCTGGATTCCTGAGAATGAGGCTGCTTCCCTTCTCCCCATGTTTTGATGTTGTGCGAGTACGTCTTTAGTTATAGAGAGTGGGGTAGGGGGTGTGTTCCTGTCTGTGCCGGAGATATTGGCATGCAGTGGTAAGCAGTGCCAGTACACCCAGGTCACCCCGGGGGGCGATAAGGCTCTCTCTCAGGCTGCCAGCCATCAGACTTCTTTCACTTTTTAGTTTCTAGTTTGGGTTGTTCCCTCAGCTCCATGTCAAACCCCAGCCTTCATCCGTGGCTCGTATGGGAACTGGAGGGCAAAAGGGTTGCTGAGCGTTAGGCTGCTTGATTTGGGCCTAGTGCAAACTCAGGAATGAGAGTGTAGCTCGACTGGAAGGTAGTTTCTGCAGTCTCTGTTTCGTTTTGTGTGCAGGGGAGTTAAGATCTGTGTATTTTCATTTCAGTTTGACTCAACACTACACCAGCAACTACTCCCCTTCTGACACTTATGCACCTCTAAATGCTCAATTTCTGAGTTAATACTTTACCCTGCAATTCTGCCTGTTGGGATCAGAATCTGTTTATGCCAAAAATGGTCGTACTTTACGAAACAAAGTCTTGTTGAAATGCAAATAAGAACATAAGAATGGCCATACTAGGTTATATCAAAGGTTCATCTAGACCAGTATCCTGTCTTCCCAGTGGCCTGTGCCAGATACTTAAGTGGGAATGAATAGAACAGGTAATCATCAAGTGATCTCTCCCTCTCACCCATTTCCAGCTTCTGACAAACAGAAGCTAGGTACACTGTCTCTGTCCATATTGGTTAATAGCCATTGATGGACCTTGTCACCATGAGTTTATCTAGCTCTTTTTTGAACCCCATTATAGTCCTGGTCTTCACAACGTCCTCTGGCAAAGAGTTCCACATGTTAACTGTGCATTGCATGAAGAAAAACTTCTTTTTTTTAAACCTGCTGCCTATTAATTTCATTTGGTGAGCCCTAGTGTTTGTGTTATGGGAGCAAGTAAATAACTTTTCCTTATTTACTTTCTCTTCACCTGTCATGATTTTATAGACCTCTGTCCTATCCCCCCTTAGTCTCCTCTTTTCTGAGTCCCAGTTTTATTAATCTCTCCTCATATGGCAGCTATTCCAAACTGAAACCCCTAATCATTTTTGTTACCCTTTTTTTTAACTTTTTCCAATGCCGAGATATCTTTTTGGAGATGAAGCAACTACATCTGCATGCAGTATTCAAGATGTGGGCATAGCATCTGTTATATATTTTGAAGAGTTTGTTTGTTTGTGGTTTTGTTTGTGCAAAATAAATTTATACTTTGAGATTATCTACAGATACCAAATTTTGCATAAACAATCCTGCCACTTAAATTAGCTGAATGTACTACTTTTTACACTGGAACATGCTAGGTGAAAGGTTTAAATGATTATTTTTGTTTTTCACTGGAAAAAAGTCATGACTAGGGATGTTAAATATCCGTTAATTGAATAATCGATTAACCTCATGAATTCTTATCGGTTACTCGACTATTCTGTCTAAACCAGCTCCCCTCACGGACTGGCTGCCTGTTGCCCCACGCTGCTGCCTCTGAAACAGAGGCAGCAGTGCAGGGTGGCAGCAGCCCCTGTCTGAGGGGTGGGATCTGAGCTCCCAGACCTGGCGTGAGCCAGAACAGAGCCAAGTTGCCTATCTGCCTGGCTCTTAATACACTTTAAAAGCAGAACTGGAGCAAGGATAGGTCCCTGACCCGGCATGAGCCAGGACTGAGCCCAGCTGCTGGCCAGCCTGCTAAAAAATGTGCTGGCAGAGGAGGAGAAATGCGTGTAGTCTATCGCATTAACTTATACGGTTTTGCTTATCGGTTAATCAACTACATGATTATGTCCCTAGTCATGACTATTATGATTAAAGTTCATAAAAATATTTGCTAGCAAAATTAAAATTGAGTCGCCTATTCAACTGTCATTTTAGTGCAAAGAAAATTTTTACTGTTACAAATCACAAAATCATTCAAATTAGTTACGGAAAGAGTAATGGAAGCCTTACGAGTTTCTGATTAAAATTTACTATGTATGGTAATTATTAAATTAAATGAATGTTGGAAGTTGAAGTCCTACAAATTTAAAACTGTTATTTTACTTCCCTTGTGCAAGTACATTAATACAAATTCTATGACATATATGTAATTTCTTGAACTTTCCTATAAGTGTAATCTACACAAAATGACTTTGCCCAGTGTGGCAAAGCTCTGGATGTGCCTGTGAGTCCTGCGCTTCTTGTGGATAGCATTTAGCCTCAGGGGCTCACTGTGTCCCACCACACGGCCTCTTTCTTTTTACTAGAGGCAGGGTTCACAGCCTACCGAGCCATACTCATCAGGAGCTAGCCTCTGGTACTTGCTCTTCCAACACACTCCTCCTGCCTTGCAGCTCCCAGCTCTCACTAGGGTTGTCAGGTGTCCAGTTTTGAACTGGACAGTCCAGTATTTGAGCTTTCTGTTTGGGAAACAAATTGAGAAAATATAAATGAGAAAATAGAAATGTCCGGTATTTTCTAAATAAGATGTAATGTAGATTGTGATGTAATATCAAGTGTGTCCCGTGTTGAAACCATCCTCTCACTCTCAGCACTTTGGCTCCTTCCTTCCTCCTCACATGCCAACTAGCTAACAGAAGAAGAGCTCTTTTAAACCAGTCCCAACTGGTTCTTGATTGTCTCTGGAAAGCTTCTAATTAACTCTAGGTCTTCTAACTGGCCTGATTGTCCAGACTGCTTCTGGAAAATTCCTGCTGGTTCTAGGCCAGTCCCTACCAGTTTACCCAGGGAACAGGGGCCTAGTTAGTCTAAGGCTCACCTTGTCACACCGGTCAACAATGGGCCTCGCCTATTAGTGGATTTATATAGAGGCAATAAGTTTTATTCTCCATCCCTTTAAAAATGATTCCTAACATTGTGTTCGCTTTTTTTGATGGCTGCTGCACACTGAGTGGATGTTTTCAGAGAGCTATCCACAATGACGCCAAGATTAAAATTCATCTGATTCACCTGATCTCAAAGCCCACTGAAGTTGAGGGGTGTCTTTCTGTTGATTTCAATTAGCTTTGGATCAGGAACTTAGTCTATCCATGAGGTACAAACTCACTCACTTTTTCTCTCATCATCTTCATACTTTAGGAATTTATGCATGTCCTCTGTCTTGCAGAAAATGAACTCTCAGGCTACTGTTGTGACTTTTTTATCCTGTCTTATTGTCTTGAATGGTAAGTGAAATGACTGATGGTGAAAGATGTTAGATGAATAGCCTAGGAGACCAATCCAAAGTATAGATAGCATATCTGGGTCAAGTCTCAGGTGCTACAGAGATGAGGCCAATATGGAGCCCAAGATAGATTCCCAGATATATTTATTTATTAGGGAAAATAATGTTAGTGAAGTATATCAAATTAACAGTACAAGTTTCTCCACTCTGCACTAAGGATGTTAATGACTAGTGAACTATCTGATAAGCAAATGCTCGTCAGATAGTTGACTAGTCGATTCCCCCCCTTGCTGCCTCTATCGGATAGAGGCGGCAAAGGTGGGGGGGGAAGAAGGGGTATTTCAAAGCAGCAGCACTGCACAGCTGAGCCGGGGATCAGCTCTGCAGCACTGCTGCTTTGAAACGCTGCCTTGGCGTTTCAAAGGGGCAGCGCTCCACAGCTGGGCCTGGAATCAGCTCTGCAGCACTGCCCCTTTGAAACGTGGAAGCGGTGTTCAAAGGGGCAGTACTGCACCGCTGATCCCCGACTCAGCTGTGCAGCGGCTTCCCCTTTGAAATGCCACCTCAGCGTTTCAAAGGGGCAGCGCTGTGGAGCCCGGGGTCAGCTGGGGACTCCCCAGCTGATTCCAGGTTCCATGTGGCATTTCAGCAGAACCGGGATCAGCTGGGGAGTCCCCAGCTGACTCCGGGGTCCGTGCGGCATGCAGCACAGCATGGAGCCAATGATCAACAGGGCGACTCTGAGTCCCCCGCTGACCCTGGGCTCCGTGAGGGTGCTGTGGCTTTGTAATGCACAACAGCCCCCGCTGGGACTCTTGTACATTTCAAATCAGGCATGCTCCATGCAGCCCAGAGTCTGTGGGACTTCCCGCTGGCCCTGGGCTGCACACAGAGTTCCGCATTCCTCCTTTGAAATGTACAAGAGTCCCTTCTGGGGCTTTTCAAAGGAAGAATGTGGAAGTGCCTATTGACTAGTCAATTAATTGCAATTTAACATCCTTACTCTGCACCACCATCATTTTCAGCCCGGGACAGGAAGGGATGCTTCCTCCTCTCCTCCAACTCCCCTCCCCCCGTTTGGGAGATAGATAGTAATTTAGTCTCCATGGCTTCTTCATTTCTTAGCTTCTTTTCCAAAACACCCAACAAGAGTGCTACTTAAAGTCAGTTGTGGTGGCAGGTTGGTGGCAGTACTAGTGCTTTGCAATGCTGCCGCACCCCCTTCTAAGCTTCTGACAGCACTTTCCAAACATTAACTAGGTCTTAGAGCACCTCTGCTGCTATTAGCTGCATGTGGAAACTGAGGTACAAAAAGGCAGCGTGTCTTACAGAAGGTCGCAGTGAGTTGGATTTGAACCGTTCACTTGGAGATGAAAGGCTCTGTAACCCATTACTGGTCTCCTGCTGCTCTCTTCTATAGAGCTCTGAAATGTGAAATGCTTGTAATTGTGTGTGTCATTTTGTATTTATTCATGTGTATTTATATCCTGCTCTGTTAACACTCACTTCTTTCCTCTTAGGAGGCTGCAGAGGACAAAGCAGCCACTTACCTGCACAAAACACATGGCCAAGAACCAATGTCTATTGAAAGTGTAACACTGATGGGTCAATAATTCTACAGAAGATGGAGGAAAATCTACAGTTACATCTGAAAATGTAAAACTCTAGAAAGAAAACCACCATCTCAGGATGCAGGTAGGAGCTCTTCAGTTGGGTGGGGCAGAAGAGGGTGTGAGAGTAGAACGTGCATGTGGAAGGTTTTGTGTCACCAGACTGACCATGAACATGCCACAGTTCTCACTGAAGTCAATGGTGCATGAATAAGGATGGCTGCATCAATCTCTAAATAGGACAATACAACCCCACTTTTGAATGCAAAGCCTGCCAGCTGCTCTGTCGTTATGATGCTGTAGTAACTGGGATTAAACTTGCCATGTCAATGAAGTCATTGATGATGAAGTTGTAACTGTTTGTTTACACAGCTCCACATGCTCTAGGGTTCTGTTATTTATTTCTAGCACAGTAGCACCCAAGCAAGGATTGGCTTGCAATTGTACTATACTGGCTTGCAATTGTACTATATTGGCTTGCAATCGGGCACTATAGTGACAAACAATCCCTACCCCAAAGAGCTCATGGTCTAGGATTCTGACAGTCATGCACTTGGTGACTAAAACAGACAAATGGTGGTGGGAGTGGATGGACACGGGAGCAATAGAAATAGGGTTTTGTATAAGGAGCCTAACCTACACTGGGTAAAAACAAGGAGGAATCCTGATGCAGCCGATGAAGTGAATTCTAGTCCACAAATGCTGATGCCCAAATAAATCTTTAAGGTGCCACAGGACTCCTCATTATTTTTGCTAAAACAGACTAACATGGCTGCCCCTCTGAGATGACACCAGGGAGTGATTTGAAGGTGTTTCCATTGTTCCCAACTCCACTAGTAACCTCGCCGGTTTCTTCCCTCCAGCTCCCAATGGAGGAAATGGATCTCCAGAGGGCCATTGCGAATGTTCAGCCACAGCTGGTGGAGTCCCTGAGTCGTGCCCCTGAGTGGCTGCTTGTGAAAGCCAAACATTTCCTCCCTCACGTGGACCTGAGCCATGTGGCTGGAATTGCTGACTGCAAAGAAAAGGTCTTGTTGGTCCTCAGCACAGTTGAGAATGCAGGACCCATCATTTGGAAGCAGTTTATTCAGTGTCTCTGCATGGAAGGCAACCTCCCCATGCACCTGGAAATACTACTTATGAGTGCCTCAGGAGAAGGTAAAGGAGAAAGAGCTGGGGGGTGATCAGCAGCAGTTCATACTGACACACAGTTCCCACTGGCTTCTTCCCAAACAAGCCTGATCCCATAGTGCCACCACTCTTAGGCCTAGCTTCATTAGAGCTGATGGGCTAACGTTATGTCACAGCCCAATGACTTCAATGAGCAATGGTGGGAGTGAATTTTGCATTGTGGAAGTGGGTATCTTAGGCTGGAAATTAAGGATGTTAAGGACTAGTTGACTATCCGATAAGCAAATGCTTATCGGATAGTCAGTCGACTAGTCGATTCTGCCCCCTTGCTGCCTCTATCAGATCCCCAGCTGATTTTGGGTTCGCTGAAATGCCACGTGGAACCAGGGTCAGCTGGGGTCCCCAACTGACCCCGGGCTCCGTGCGGCATACAGCGCAGCAGGGAGCCTGGAGTCAGTGGGGGACTCAGAGTCCCCCGCTGACCCCAGGCTCCATGGCTTTTAAATGCACAAGGGCCCCCACTGGGGACTCTTGTACCTTTCAAAGCAGGCACGCCCACGTGCAGCCCGGAGTCAGCAGAACTTCCCGCTGGCCCTGAGCTGCATGCAGTGCTTTTCTCCTTTGAAATGTACAAGAACCCCGGTAGGGGCTCTTGTACATTTCAAAGGAGGAAGGCAGAAATGCCTATCAACTGGTCCAGTAGTCGATGGAAATTCCATCGACTGCTTGACTAGTCAACTAACTGCAATTTAACATCCTTAGTGGAAATACAGTGCAATACAGTAAATGGATCAGGTTGGACCCTCCTTTTGCCCATTCTGCACGTGATCATGGAAGATATTGAATGCTCTCAATTCCTGTTGACCTAGCTGGGAGTTGAGGGTGCACAGTGCCATCGAGGATCAGGGCCTCTCTCTGAATGATCAGAACTGCCAGATTCCCAAATTGGAAATGTCCATAGAGGCAAAATCTTTTGGAATGACTCAAGGCAATGACAAATCCAAATTGGAACTAAGACAAGACAATGTATTCTGCCCTATACAAATCCCAGAAACTTTGGTGAGGGCACAAAGAGTGATTATAATATAAATATCTGCCATTTTCTTTTATAATTCTATTAATATTGTTGATTACATCATTATAATTGATATAATTGAATATCCCACCTTCTGGGACAATATACCCCATAGTCTTTATGACCTTAGAGCTCTCAGAAAGGTGTGAGGCAGTTTTCACCTTTTGAAAACGTAAAAAGAAATTTTTCCCAGTCTGATCCATACAGCAGAATATAGGAGGGGGCTTTGGAAAGTAATTTTTGCAATGAATCCACTGCACAGAATAGTGTAGACACCATCACTTATGTAAAAGTTCCTGTTACATGTGTTGAAATCCAGCAGATCGAGGATTTCACCGAGGGTGTCTTCTCTGTTTAGCAGTTGAATAGCCTCAGCTTTCTGCTTAGTGGGAGATTATGCAAACAACTAACAGCTCACCATGAAACCCATCTTGTTATTGCACATGAACCCTATTTGCTTATATGAATAGCCATGTGCACCAGGAACACCTCACACACAAAAAGAAAGAGGAACAAGGCTAAATCCAGCAACAGGCTAAAACTAAGTATTGACTTGTACTTTCTTGCAGGGGTCAAACTAAAACAGGTTTTGGTCTCAGAGTTCAGTGATTTTTTTCCCCACTTAGATTGTAAAATCTCCAGAGCAGGAGTTGTGGCTTCATATGTTTATTTTACAGTACCTAATACTGTGTGTCACAGAGTTGTGGGGAGTCTCTGGGCCCTGCACCCCCATCCACAGCCAGGTGTGACTCTCAGCCAACAAGTAGAACAGAAGGTTTATTTATTGACAGGGATACAGCGTAGCACAGACTTGTTGTTAACACAGGAACCAGAAGCAGTACAATCCATCTTGGGGAGAAGGGGGCCCAGAGCCAGTGCCCTTGGCCCCTTCCCCTCATCCTAAGCCCACTGAGAGAAATCACACACTCAGCAACTGGTCCCAGCCTGTAGGCAGGCCCTCCTTCTCCTTCAACTAGCTTGTACGTGCTAAGATGGGGCAACCCCCCTCCCTCAGTGAGAGTCACACCCAAAACTCCCATCCCCAGCTGGGCACTGGTGCAGTGCCCAGGGAAACTGAGGCAGTGCACACACACGTACACACACACACACACATACACACTCTTACAAAAGAACAATGGACAGTAGAAATCACATACAGCATAACAAAGGAAACAGAGTGAACGCAATCCCCACTACATCACACTGTGATCTTGATGGACACCTCTGAACGCTACTATAATACAAGTATTAAAAAATCATTGTTCATGGTTTTTGGTAGAAGGCAAGTACAATGCAGAGACCTTCTACACGCACCTCTCTGCTTCCTGCTTTCAGCAGGGCCCTGGAAGTAGAGATAACAACATACTCTACTGAGCTCATTGTACTTCCAGCTCAAGCAGAAATGGGAAATGCTGGAATTGGCATCAGAAAGGGTCTGTTCTTGGGAAGGTTCCAGTCTAATTATTTTCCCTACACCCAAGAGTCTCTGAGAAATGCTGAGCTTTAGCCACACCAAAGAGCCATAAGGTCATTCACTCATGCTACAGTGATCACCATTTACCCTGACCTGGGTCTGCAAGGCTGCAGCTGTGGAAGTTCCTCAGCTCCATTCCTTGCCACTGAACTGTGTTCCGAGTTTTTTTCATTTAAAATAAAAACTTTTGTAGTTCTTCTCCTTCTAAAGAACAACTTCCAAACAGTGGCCAAGTACAAACCAGTGTAATGAGGTCTGCCTAAAACTGTAGACAGGCAGCTTGGAGCAGCAACTATGAAATAAAACACCTGTTCATTCCCTGAGGTGTTTTACTCTGGCAGTTAATAAATTTCTTCATTATTGTTCACTATTTAACTGCTGATAGCTTAGCAGCGGTGCTTAGCTCATAAATAAAAAACTTTTCCCACACATTCCTGGGTAATGAAAATGAAAACCTTAATTATTTTCCACTCACTGCTGAAACCACTGTCTTTTCCTGGACAACTATGTTACATTCATGCATCACCAATTTAAAGATCCCTGGCAAATTTAAAATGTAGCATCAGCCTGGAATCTGTAGGTTGCCACACTGCAGTGCTGTTGAAATCAGGTGATTCATGGGTATCCAGGTTTCTAATGAAGGAGCATGAAGGTCAAATGTAGGCTGAGGCAGGTCTAGCAAGACAAATGTGGTGAGTCCCATCATGAGCCGGAGGAAACATCATTGGATAAAAGGTGACATTTCACCCCTCTCTGGAAAACAAAAGATTAACTGTGAGTCAGGGCACTTTGGAGGGGGGTCAGAGCATCCCACACAGGTTTGCAGCACAGCAGATTATCGGACACCAATTGGACATTGTACAGCATTGTGAGTGTTTGCATGGTGCAGACTTATGGTTTTGTCAGGCTGGGGAGCCTAGCCCACTTGGAACATGTTATAAACAGTTCTAGGGAGGCACCGGCAATGCCCTAATTTTATTTTAAATTAACAATTGTAGGTAATTTAAACCAGAAACAAGAAGATTTTGCAGAAGGAAGTGCTCCATCTCCTCAGCCTACAGGTAAGCTGCTGTCTTGGCATGGCATGGCATTGGATGCAAGGGGATGTAATATAACAGGTTTCTGGGGGCACTGCTGAAAGGTCAAATCAGAGTGAATTGCTTAGAGACAGTGCTTCTTACAGCCCAAGGCTGGGGTCCTCCACTATAAGGCACAACAAACCAGTCACTAAGAGCACTTCTGTTTGCCACGCTGGCCAGCAAGAAATCGCACAAGCAATTCCCCAGACACTCCAGCTTCTTCTGTGCCACAACCAGCACCGCACTTTACTCAGGTGAGAGGTTATGAAAACCAATCTCACCAAATCCAAACAGGTTCTTCTAATCCTAAAGGACCACCCACATTCCAAGGTCAATTTAAATCTCAGATCTTATTCACTGCACCAATCCTTAAGAATAGGGGTGGACAATAATTTTTTACTGGGGGGCCACTTCAGAAATTTTTGAAGTGGCCCTGGGCCACACTGGAAGGGGCCGGGCCTCAAGCAGAAGGGACAGAGCCAGGATACTTCCCTGCTTCCCCACCCATAGACCATGATTGGTCTGGGGGTGAGGGAGCGTGTGAAGTCTTTGCCCCCCCACCAGAGGTTCCCTCTAAGCGACTTTGTGCACTCCTCCTTCTGCCCCCAGGCCAGTCAGGGCTTGGGGGGCGGGGAAGTGTGCGAAGTCTCCTCCCACCCAATCAGGAGCATTCTGTGCTTCCCCCTGCTCCCAGGCCCTAATTGGCCTGGGGGTGGGGGAGCGGCAGGTCCTCCATGGGCTGAATCAACCCACTTGGTGGGCTGGATCCAGCCCACAGAGGCCCTTTTGCTCTCCCCTGCTTTACAATCTAAAATCTAAAGATTTATTATCGGGATGTCATTGTGTAGTCGGCTATACGATTAACCAATAAGCCTAGACTTATCTGTTAATCTTGTTGACTACACGCATTTCCAACCCCCTTACTGCCTCTGTATCAGAGGCAGCAAGAGCGGGGGGAAGCACTGGCTCCATGGTGCCGCCTGCCCCCCCATGCTGCTGTCCCTATCTATACCACAGACAGAGGCAGCAGTGTTTCCCCCAGCCCATTTAAAAGCCCGTTTCCTCCAGCACTGGCTCCATGGTGCTGCCTGCCCCCCCATGCTGCTGCCTGTATCTATACCACAGACAGAGGCAGCAGCGGGAAGTTGGGCAGGGGAAGCTGCCACAAAGCAGCCTCTCTCTGCGGTTAACCTGGGCCTGCCATGGACAGAGGCTAGACTCCGGCGGCAGACCCTGTCTGTGGGAAGCTTGGACCTCCCCCATGGGCAGGGTCTGCTGCCGGAGCTGCCACAGGTAGAGGCTGGTCTGTGGGAGGTGAAGCAGCCTCTGTTCATGGGGAGCTCACCGTCCGTCCCCCCATAGACAGTGGCTGCTGTCAGGGACCAGCCTCTGTCCACAGTCAGTCTGGATGCCATGGACAGAATCTGCTTTGTGGCAGCGTCCTCCTTTCCCCCCAGCAGCAGCCTTTGTCCATGGGGAGGGGACAGTTACCCCTGCGGACAGGGACTGCTGCCACCCCATGCTGCTGTCTTTGTATCAGAGGCAGCAGCATGGGCGGCAGGCAGCTGATCTGCACAGGGCTCTATTTTTTAAACTGGCTCCCCTCACAGACCAGCTCCTGCCTGGGACCCCACGCTGAAGCCTCTGATACACTGGCTGCTGGCCCTGCCCCTGGGGACTATCAAATAGTCATGTAACTGACAAGAATTCATGCGGTTACACAACTATTCAATATCCTGATAGCTAACATCCCTAGTTTATGGAAGGAAGGAAGGGAGGGAAGGAGGGAGGAAGGGAGGAAGGAAGAAAAGGTTGAGTGTAAAATTGTTAAAGAAAGCAAATGACATACACCAATTAAAAGGTTCATGGTGCAGGTAGCGGAGATGGAATAATCTGCTATCTTTTATAAGTTTCTGGAATACATCCTGTTTTAGGATGGGTCATTAGTCTTTCAGGGCTCAGATCATAGCAAAAATGCTCCTGAAGTTATGTCTTGGAGCGAGGACAAAGATGGAGGACTCTTTAGAGCCCTCTTCATATCCTTGCTCATGTCAGCCCCAGTTGGAGTTTGTGACAAGAGCAGTTCACCTGTCCATGCATGACTCAGTCCTTAGCAACCATTGGCTACATGCTTTTCTGCAGATTCACAGCAAAATTCCTCAAGATCTGGATGGGTACCACTTAAAGTCCATTGTCAGTCAAGCAGTCTGATTCACTTGACTATCCACCCTTTCACAATAGGTGGGGGAAGCCTTTTGATGTCTCCCAGAAGCAAATATTTGGAATGCCAGCACATAGCCAATACTTACAAATACAAAAATCATACATACATATGAATAGTATAAACAGGATCAGCAAAGCATAAGCTTTGCTTTGTAGCCTATCCTTTAAATCATCTTCTGTACCAAATGACTGAATGATAGCTAATTTGACACCAGTTTTCAAAAAGGGCTCTAAAGATGATCCTGACAATTACAGACCAGTAAGTCTAATGTCAGTACCAAGCAAGTTGGTTGAAACTACAATAAAGAACAGAATTGTCAGACACATAGATGAACATAATTTGTTGGGGGAAAGTCAACATGGTTTCTGTAAAGTGCAATCATGCCTTACTAATCTGCTAGAATTCTTTGAGGGTGGCTAACAAGCATGTGGATGAGGGGGACCTAATGGATAGAGTGTACTTAGATTTCCAGAAAGCCTTTGACAAGGTCCCACACCGAAGGCTCTTAAGCAAAATAAGCTGTTGTAGAATAAGAGGGAAGGTCCTCTCATGGATTAATATCTGGTTAAAAGATAGGAAAGAAAGGGTAAGAATAAATGATCAGTTTTCAGAATAGAGAGAGGTAACTAGTGATGTCCCCAAGGGGTCTGTACTGAGACCACTCCTAGTCAACATATTCATAAATGGTCTGGAGAAAAGGGGTAAACAGTGAGGTGGCAAAATTTGCAGATGATACTAAACTGCTCAAGATAGCTAAGTCCAAAGCAGACTGAAAAGCTTCAAAAGAATTTCACTAAACTGGGTGACTAGACAACAAAATAGCAGATGAATGTTAATGTTGATAATTGCGAAGTAATGCATATTGGAAAACATAATCCCAACTACATATATAAATTGATGGAAACTAAATTAGCTGTTACCACTCAAGAGAGAGATCTTGGTGTCATTGTGGATAGTTCTCTATAAACATTAATGTGCAGCAGCGGTCAAAAAAGTGAACAGAATGTTAAAAATATTTAAAAAGGGATAGAGAATAAGACAGAGAATATCTTATTGCCTTATATCTATAAATAAATCCATGGTACACCCATGTGTTGAATACTGCATACTGATGTGGTCATCTCATCTCAAAATAGATATCTTGACATTGGAAAAAGTTTGTAAAGTTCATCATTTTGTTATCCCTGGGCAACAAAAATGACTAGGAGTATAGAGCGGCTGCCATATGAAGAGAGATTAATAAACCAGGGATTTTTCAGCTTGGAAAAGAAATGACTAAGGGGGGATATGATAGAGATCTATAAAATCGTAGCTGGTGTGGAGAAAGTAAATAAGGAAAAGTTATTTACTTTCTTCCATAAAACAAGAACTAGGGGTCACCAAAAGAAATTAATAGGTAGCAGGTCTAAAACAAACAAAAGGAAGTAGCAGGTCTAAAATAAACCTGTTGAACTTCTTGCCAGAGGATGTTGTGAAAACTAGGACTTTAACACGGTTCAGAAAAGAACTAGATAAATTCATGGAGGTTAGGCCCATCAATGGCTATTAGTCAGGATGAATAGGAATAGTGTTCCTAGCCTCTGTTTGTCAGAAACTGGGAATGGGTGGCAGAGGAGGGATCATTTGATGATTGTCTGTTCTGTTCATTTCCTCTGGGGCACCGAGCATTGGCCACTGTCAGAAGACAGAATACTGGGCTCGATGGACCTTTGGCCTGAGTCAGTGTGGCCGTTCTTATGTTAAGCTTTCAATAGACACCTCACTTGGCCCGCTTTGTACAGAATTTGGAGCAAACATACAACAGTAGGTTCAACAAAGTTCTGTGTGTTCACATCAGAAATCTAATAATATCACAGGGAGCTTCCAAGTTCTCTCCAAGGGCTAGGTAGCTCTTTTGGGTTTCCAATTTGGGTTGGACGTATTCCTGGAGGTTTCGTCATATGACAAAATCTTTAATTCTTGAAGACTCCAGTGCAATTCTGGAGGGTTGGCAACCTTACTTGGTGGTGGAGCCAAAGAGCAGGACATTGCAATACTCTGAAACACATAGAGGAGGCCACACTGAACCAGACAGAAATGCCCTCTGAGGTACCCTGCTTGTAACGTGTTCACTCTGCACATCTCATCTATTTGCCAAATTTTTTATTTCCCTCTATGTGTTTCAGAAAAGCCCATAAGCCCTACAATCTAGAGAAGTGCCCAGCTCTAGTGCATTGTCTCACACACACATACACAGCCCTAGTGCGTTGTCACGCACCCACACCACACCCACCCAGCCCCAGTGTATTGTCACACACACACACACACACACACACACACACACACACCATTTGGCTCATTCACTGCATTTGAATGACTGGTCTCACAAAGATCAGTTTGAGGAAACCCATTTGGTTTTATGCTGATTTAGTAAAATTAATGCTTCACTGCTGGCATGTTTCCTGGCTACGTATTGTGGACTTCAGGTCAGTCCAAGGCCTTTAGACCAACATTTCAGGAAAGGCTCAGACTCCTTGAGACCCCATGGTTACACGTGACCATCAGGGGCGGCCTGTCCATATAGGCGAACGAGGCGGCTGCCTAGGGCGCCAAGTTAAATGGAGCGCCAAATGGTGGCACAATATCGTTGAGGGGTTTGGAGGTGGGGGTGCTGATTGCATGGTTCGCCTAGGGTGCCAGTTGCTGGCAGCTAGTCTAGGGCCGCCCCTGGTGACCATACAGGGCTGTTTCTGGGAGTTGTTTCATGACCATCAGTGTGACAAGCCTTGTGTATTATTGCAGTGGACAAAGTTTATGAACTTTTTCCAATGTCAAGATATCTATTTTGAGATGAGGCGACCTCATCTCTACCTTTTTTATACCGAGGACTGGCAAACTCATTCAAAAACTGTTGGCGGACCGGCACTGAAATATTCGCATATTCATTGTGGTAATTAGTTTGCATATTTGCATATTTGTTGTGGTAATTTTAGCCCATGGTATATCAAGCAAATCAAAGGAGGGGGGACATGATCAGTGTTCCCTCTAAGCTGCATGTCAGCACAGCTTCGCAGGTGATTATTCAGCCCTGCCCAGTCAGAGGCTGAGCTGAAAGGGAACACCCGACATGATGGTTAACAAGAATTTGAAAAACTGCTGCACACACACCATTTAAAAACCAAGGCAATAGTTGCTAATACTCATTGAAGGATATTCTACCGTCCAAAGCTTTTGCCTCAATCGCACCACAATTAGAGGCAGTAGTTAAGAGGTCTGACAGTGCTGACACATTCTGCACACTCATATTTACATATGCACTTAATAATGCTTAATATTAATGTGTGTACCCACTGGCTGGGAGCAGCTGGAGGCCAGGCGGAGGCTCCTGCCAAGTGGGGAGGAAGGAGAATGGGGTCATGGGGCACTTGGCCCTGGTGACTGTACAGCGCTTGGCCCCACCTGCCGGGGTAGCCACTCTCCATTCAGCACTTGACCCCACCAGCTGGGGCAGCCACTTCCATGTGGCCCCGCCAGCTGGGCCACGTAGCGGCCACGGGTGCTGGAACTGGGGCGATGGTGAGGCTAGGGTTGCCAGATGGTTCAACCAAAAATACCGAACACCCCTCCCTCCCCCCCCAAAAAAAATGAGGAAAAAATTCTGTTGAGGAAAAAGGGGGAGACCAAAGTTGTTGAGCCAAAAAAAAAAAAAGGACCCAAAAAATAAAACAGCGTGGCCCCTTTAAGGCAGCCATCTTGTTTTCTTGATTGGCACCAGAAGGCAGCTTCCCTGTGGAACCAAGTAAGTGGGGGGGAGGGGCCAGGTGCCCGAGAGGGGAGGCCAGGAGTCCAAAGGGGAGACCTGGGGGCTGGGCCTGGTTGCTGTAGGGTTGCCAGGTGTCCGGTATTTTTGCCTCCTCGCAGGGGAAAAAAATCAGAAAATACCGGACATTTTAGGTATCTGGTATTTTCTGAATTTTTTTACCAGACAGGAAGTGAAAATACCAGCCTGTCCATGTCAATACCGGACACCTGGCAACCCTAGGTGAGGCTGCCCCAGTAGGGACAGACTCACCGGGGTCCTAGCTGCTAGCTGCCCCACTCACCTTGCTGCTGCATGGAGAAGTGGGCAGGAAGGGAATTCCCTGGATCACCCAGCCGGTGGATCTAAATAAAAGCTGGGGTCTTGGCTTGGCAATGCGCCGCGGCCCAGCAGGCGGGGGTTCGCAGCCTGCTTGTGGACTGGTGGTTGGGAACCAGTGTGTTATTGGATGGCTGTTCCACTGTTAAAGAACCTCAGTGGATGCATCTCATTCAAATAGGGCCTGATTCCCAAAAATCAGACCAGACCACTGGCACATTTCCCCCCACCCCTCCACTGCCATGAAGAGAATTACTGGAGATAGAGAAAGGCTTTCGTAATTATTGCTGCAGCAGTATCTCCTCCTGAGCTGGGAAGCAATTGTTCCCCAAGCCAGCCTCAATGAGAGAAGCCATTGGGCGTGTGTGGGTTGGTTCTTGGGTAGAAAGCACTGACCCTATTGCTACGTCCATCCCAAAGGGGTGGCAGACAGAGCACGAAGAGCTGAGTGCTGAGCAGCGCATTAGAACTGCAGGCTGATCACTATGCAGGGCTCTGCACTGGGGCAGGGGCCGAGTGCCATTTCGTGTACGATTTCCAAGTAGAGAAATAAGTGATGAGAAGTTTGTGGTACTGTGTGTGTGGTTTTGTACCAACCTGTCCAGTCAGGAATGCACTGACACCTGGCGCGTTGCTGTTCTGGCAAAACCAGGCCTACTCTGGTTCACGGCATTTACTTCCGACAGTGACTGATGCTTAGAGCTCCAGTCAGGCCCACATGGGTTTGTGAATTTAGAGATTAGCTAAGGTTTGGTCAGCAGCATCAGGGACCCCGCATTAGGGTGTAATAGTGTAGCATTTCAAAGATTGAAACGCTGCGTGGAGCCCGGGGCCAGTGGGGGACTCTCTGAGTCCCCTGTTGGCCCCAAGCTCCATGCGACGCTTCTGCTTCGAAATGTACAAGAGCCCCAGCGGGGACGCTTGTGCATTTCAAAGGTGGAACGCTGCCGGTGCGCCCTGCTCCCTCCCATGGATAGAGGCCGTGGAGGAAAGGGGGAAGCGACTAGCTGACGAGTGTGTTGACTGTCCGATAAGCTTTTGCTGCAGTTTTGCCAATCTACCCTTCGGGATAGATGCAGCTATGCTGGGGGAAGTGGTGTTCCTACACTGATGGGAAAAACCCTTCCATCAGCATAACTGCTCCTACGCTATGGGCCACATCGCACTGTCCAGCTGTGCTGGTATAGTTGCCATAGTGTAGCCATACCCTCAGGGCTAGAAAATTAGGTCAACCCAGCTCTATCGCTCGGGGGTGTGAATAGTTCACATGGAAACTATTGACTTACTACCGCCTCTCAGAAAGGTGGATTTCCTACAGACACAGAAGAGGCCCTGCAACTGTGAGGTTGCCGTGTTTCTAGTGTAGACATAGCCTCAAATTGTATAGGGACAGGCAGCTCCTGCAATATGCCAGGCAGAATATGGCTCTGAATCACTGTTGCCAGTGGCCCTGAAATCCTGTAATTTGTGTAGGGCAGCACATACTACTTTTTGCACACACTTGCATCCCCCATGCTGTGCATGCACGTAGAATAAGCAGTTGCATAATGTGGGCTTGTGTTTGGGTGTGCACAACCATGGTTGCAAATTGGGACCATTATGTCTAAATTGCGGTGTGGTGAATGGAAACGTTAATGACATTGTGGGCTGTGATCCGTGGTACAGGGCACTGGCTTTTGGATAGATTATCTCAGTCTTGAATCTGCAAGACTCACTGTCTTCTACATATTCAAAACCACATCCGACAACAACCCTCCTCACTCTACTTCTTTCTGTAGTGTACACCTGCCAGGGTTTTTACCAGACTACATCCCTATATCTCTGCATCCACCTCTTTCTCTTCTCTGTAGCCCCACAACCCTCAATATGGGAACGTCCTGGCCCTTTAAAATTTCATCTTCCCACCAGCCAGCCAGATTGACTCAGATCTGCTGAAAATAGCCATTCTCAAACTTTAGCAGCCCCCCATTTTGACCCCCATTTTGATTAAAAAATTTTCAGGAACGCTTTGCCCTGCTCTTCATCAGGGCCCCACACCTGCCCTGTCCCTTCTCCAAGACTACGCCCCTGCTCGCTCCCTCTGCCACTCACTCTCCCTCATCCTCACTCACTTTCACTGGGCTGAGGCTGAGGCTGGGGCAGGGGCAGGGGCAGGGGCGGAGGGCTCCAGATGGGGGTATGGGTTCTGGGCTGGAGCCAGGATGAGGCGTTTGGGGTGCAGGAGGGGGTTCTCAGTTGGGGCAGGGGACTGGGGTGTTGGAGGGATGCAGGCCCCAGGAGGGAGTTTGGGTGCAGGAGGGACTCTGGGCTGAGGCAGGGGGTTTGAGTGTGGGATGTGGGGTTCTGGCAGTGCTAACTTGGGTCCCAGGAAGCGGCCTGCATGTCCCTGTAGCCCCTACATGCCTGGGTGGCCAGGGAGGCCCTTTTTACAGCTCTTGTGCCCGCAGGCCCCCACAGCTCCCTCGATTCCTGGCCTTATTCATGAGTGTGTGTATGTGTGTGTGTGCGCGCACTACCTTACACCTGGGGATGGCGGGGGGGGGGGGGGGGCGGGGAGGCTGATCCCAATTGGGGCTCCTGTACTATAGATAACTAATAACAGCAAGAGATGCCTTTTATCCTGAATTGGTGGTGTTACGAGCTGGGTGAAACTTTGTTATGGAGCGAGTTAAAACCTCATTGGGGTTGACTGGCGTCAGTGCACCTTTCAGTTAACATGACTGTTAGCATGGGCCCTAGGCTAAAATAACATGAGAACGTGGAACCACCCAGGAGCTTTTGCTGGGTATCCAGAGGAAGGACAGCTGCAAGTGCAGTCTGACCCTGGAAGAAATCTAGGCAAAGGCTTTTAGGTTGGGGTGCAGATTGAAAAGAGCTTGGTTCTGAGAGCAAAAGAAGCTGTGTCTTGCTATTCAATTCCTTCTGCATTCTGAGACACAGGACTGAGCACTGGAGAGTGGGAGCTCACGCTTGAGCTAGGTGGTGGTAATTAGCAACCCAATAAGGATACAGAGCTAGCAAAGTCCATT
Source organism: Pelochelys cantorii (assembly GCA_032595735.1). NCBI lineage: Eukaryota > Metazoa > Chordata > Testudines > Trionychidae > Pelochelys > Pelochelys cantorii. Next base: position 5,477,057 of record CM064339.1, on the reverse strand, counting down.
AGTGTGCAGCATCTGGTGTCTATGTGCTCCAGTGCCCCAGGATTAGAAAATAAGTTACAAGAACCACACAATAGAAAATCATGTAAATCATGGTTAGGGCATACTCCCCCCTTCCCCCAAGAATGTAACCATGTTGCATTGTAACAGCCAGATTCCATAAATGCCTGTAGCCAGCTCTGTCAGGGGCCAGGGGAATTTACATATGTCCCAAGAGGCCAGGGGGCACTCCCAACTGGGTGGGCTGGGCTCATTCTGCCTGATTTCAAACACCTGTGAATGTTGCTGGGGGAGTTTGACTCAGTTTGATTTCTCTCTTGCTTAGGAAATAGGATTTAGAAAGAGCAGGAGGGTGGGTAATTCAGATGCAAAAACTGAATCCAGTCCCAGCTGAGCTGGGTCCTACTGTGGTGACGGACACTAGAAAACATGTTAACACTGCATGAATATGTTTGCTGCTTTTCAACTTTCAGGACCTGAACGACGTCGTCATGGAAGCAGTTCTCCTCCCAATGGTAAAGAGTCTAAACAGCAGCGATTAGGTATGTGGATTTCTCAGACCATGCATGTTCACCTAGGGGTTATTGATTCTGTATGTGTTGTATACAGTATAGACCCACCTGCCCATTATTGTTTTTGCATGCCCATAAATAAATCAAAAGCACCAAGGAATCATCCTTCCTCATTATGGAAAGCCTGTGCTCAGAGGCTGCTTTATCTCATATGCAAGTGGTCTTGAAACCCCCCCAAAAAACAATGGGGTCTTGGAGAAAAGCAGGCTCAAAGAGAAAGCTGGATTAAAATAATCTAAAATGAACACCTATTGAAGGAATTACATGTCCAGAAGGAATCTCATAGCTTGTGATTTGTGAAAGATTTTTTTAATGGGAAACATTAGTTCAGGAAACATGCAGACTTAATGTAAAACTCCAAGAAGCATTCAGAGCTCATATGGCACATTTGAAAATGCACCTGTATGATCTCAAAACCCAGAGAAATCAAGGAAGAATTTATCCTCAACAAGCAAGTACGAGTGAGACAGAATAAGACCAACATTGCTCTTGGGGCCTGAGCCAGTACCCCACGAAACATTGAGGGCCAAGTTACAGCTGACTTCCATAGGTGCACAATAGGAAGCAACAAAGGAGGCTGGAGAGAGCAGGGGTTGTAGGGAGCTAACTCGCATTTTCAGTAGGTACTAGTGTCCTCAGAGTGGCCATGTCTGAGCCGGTCAGGAACAAAGACTTTGTGAACTAGGAGAACTGTACTGGGAGGGAAAGACCCTGGGCACCGGAGGTTGTTTGGAAACCAAGATGGGTATAAAGCTAAATACTGGATTTGGACAGCTCTTAGCTTGGAAGGGTTGGACTCCGATCCCAGATGAGGATCCACATTTCTGACGGTAATTAAATGCAGGTTGTACCTCCCTAAACCAGGACTCGCTGGTCCGGCAACATCTGTTGTCTGGCAGGAGCACAGATGTTCCTGGACCACAGAGCCCAGGAACAGGGAGGTCTGACAGTGGGACGGGAGCATGGGACGGGGAGCTGGCAACTCAGCTGGGAGTCCTGTGTCAGTGGGGGTTGGCAACATGCCCAGAGAGTTCTGGCCCCAATGACTGGGGAACTCCAACCCAGCTACGGCCAGGGACCTCTGGCCCCAGCTTGACTTTGTAACCTGAAAATTCTTTTAACTTAGATTTTTTTGAAAATGTAATTTCTAGGGCTTTTTAAAAAATTAAAAATTGAAATAAAAACCACCAAATTCAATAATGTGCAACCACACTATCTCAATCAACAGTCTGGCTGGGATTTTTAGATCCACAGCACAATCCTCTACCATTCAATCTAAGGATATGTCTACACTAGCTTGTTAATTCGAGCTAGGTAGGCAAATCAGGCAACCGGAGTTGCAAATGAAGCCCGGGATTTAAATATCCCGGGCTTTATTTGCATGTTCCCATCCGGCCGCCATTTTTAAATCCCCCTTAGTTCGGATTAACTTTAAACTGCCGCGTGTAGCCGCGGGCAGTTCGTTCGAACTAAGTCCTTAGTTCGGATTAACTGTTACACCTCATTCCACGAGGAGTAACAGTTAATCCGAACTAAGGACTTAGTTTGGATTAACTTTAAACTGCCGCGTGTAGCCGCGGGCAGTTCGTTCGAACTAAGGGGGATTTTAAAATGGCGGCCGGACGGGAACATGCAAATAAAGCCCGGGATATTTAAATCCCGGGCTTCATTTGCAACTCCGGTTGCCTGATTTGCCTACCTAGCTCGAATTAACAAGCTAGTGTAGACATACCCTAATGGAGTAGCTGGTAGCAATAGAAGTCTGTTATCTTTTATGTGGACCTGCCCCTAGAAGGGGATAGAGACACACATTTACCAGTATGTTTCACACCTGCGTGCTAGACAGCAAGGTAATAATGAGTCTCAGGAGTCATGGATTCAATCCCAGGTTCTGGAGGCATGTGAGCTGTAGTTATGGACTCTGCCCCTTCTCCCTCACCCATTTCTCCCTATCTCTTTCTGCTCTCTCTCCAGCCCTTCTCCCTCCCCAACCTTGGCTATCCACACCCCAGCTTCTGCCCCCAAATCCTTCCTCTGCTGCCTGCTCCTCCCTTCAGGTATGTCTACGCTACAGTGTTATTTCGAAATAACTTATTTCGAAATAGTTAATTCGAAATAAGTTATTTTGAAATAACGCATCTACACACAAAATGCATTTCGAAATAGCACATCCACACTGAGTGGTCTCTGAATCGCAATTAAGGCCGGCTGAACCAGTTCCGCAGGGCACCAGGTCAGGAGTTACTTTGTGTGGCTGCTGCCTGAGGCTATCTGAGGACTGTGCTTAAAGGGACTGCCCCCCCCACCCCCCGCCCCCGACAGCCAGTTCTCAGCTTTCCCTGCTTGCTTGCCTACCTCGATGAGGGACAGCTCATTGGGGGGCTGTCAGTATCCAGGAGGCCCTGCGGGAGAGCTTCCACCCTGAGGAGCACTAAGAGCCTCCCTGGTCTGCCCCACTGGGGGCTTGTGCCTCATTCCTCCCTCACATCCTTCCACTTACCCTTCCCTAACCCCCCTTCCTGATGTCAAATAAAATACACGTATTTTCATGAACACAAACTCTCTTTATTTAACAAAGGGGGGGGGGAATGAAACTCTGGTGAGACTGGGGAAAGGAGGTGGGAGAGGGGAGAAGAGAGCATGGGAGAGGGGAAGGGGAAGCCTGGGAGGAGGGAGCTGGAGGCGGGAAGTAAGGGGAAGAAGAGGAAGGGGAAGCTCAGGGCTCAGGGTTGGGGGTCTCGCCGGACCAACTTGATTTTCATGCGAACCTGCTCCTGGGTTCTCATGTGGCCTTTGGTGGCCAGGCTGGCAGCTATCCTGCCATAGGCAGCCGCATTCCTCCATCTAGTGCGGAGATCATGGATGTTGGGGGCATCCCTCCCAAACCTGAATAAGGTCCATGATCTCCACCCTGGACCAGGAAGGCGCCCGCCTTCTCCGGGCCCTGGCAGGTTCCTGGGAGCTGGCAGACTGCTCCTGGGAAGCGGTGGAGGGTTGGCTGCCAGTGGCTTGCTGGCTTATGTTTTGGGGACAGGGGGTCAGGGGCAGTGACTGCTGGCTCTGGGCTGGCAGGCTTGGAGCTGGCACAGGCACTGTGACCTGAGTCAACCCCTTTAAGGGCTCTGGGGAGCAGGGAGGGAGAGGAGTGTTCTTGGTTGAGGCTGGAGAGGCCACCGGGGCACCCTGGGAAGGCTGGAGGCCCCCTATTTCGATATAAGTGTCTACACAGCACTTATTTTGAAATAGCTATTTTGAATTTGGCGTTATTCCTCGTGGAATGAGGTTTACCAAATTCGAAATAAGCTCTCTGCTATTTCGATTTAATTTCGAAATAGTGGTTTGGCTGTGTAGATGCTAGGAAAGTTATTTCGAAATAATGGGTGTTATTTCAAAATAACTTTGCTGTGTAGACATACCCTTTGTTTTCCCCACCCCTGCAGTTATCCTGCCCCTCCACATCTCTGCCCCACTCTCCATCTGCCTCTTTCCTCCCTTACTGGATCTAGCTCCTTCCTTCCTCCATCCCCATTCATGAGCTCTCTACATTTGAGCCCAGTTGCCTCTTCCTTTTCCTCCATTCTGCCTGGGCATGAACAAGGATGGCTCTGAGAACACAGGTTGCTCTCAGTTCCAGTGCCTGGCACTACATCAGCTACCAGGAGGAACAATATCAAAGGAAGTCCAGCTCATCCCTTGCAGCCTTGGGTGGAGCATGCTCAGTTGCTCTGTGAGGGGATGGAATGTCCTCAGTGCAAGATGGAAACTTTAGAGAATTTAGCTGCCAAACTCTAACAAAGTTCTATTAAGCCTGTGTGAAATGAGATTTTTCAGATGCTAATAACTTGGCTAAAGTTGGGCCAATTTTTACAGGCACAGCAAAAGGCCACCCAAAGGCCTTCAATTCCTCCTGCTCTAAAGCTCAGCGATACTAGGGGCTTCTCAGTGACACAGATGCAAGAATTTTTTGAATGGAAATGGCTGAGGCAGGTACCCGGCAAGGGAAATTTCAGCCTGAATGGCTAAAGTTTGGCTGAAAACAAGGTCTTATAATGGGAAGTGTCAGACAACCTTAACTATAGGCATCACTAGCTAGGATGTCTATGCTAAAAAAGAGAAATACACCCAGATGTCATCAGTAGGGGACTCTGCCCTCCTGAAGGAGGAATGGCTTGTCTTATTCCCCATTGTGTGTGAGGGAGAAGTGTGAGTCCATAGAACTAGGTCCATGAGGCAAAGGATGGAAGATAGGCCACTTGGCAAATAAAGCTGTGTGATTGTGCACGCAAGTGGTTTGTTACAGTAAGGTTGCACAAGCATGCAGCTTTGTTTACTAAATACTTGTGGTAGGTTGGTAGGTTGGATATACTGCTTTGCGATTGTGTGGAGGCTGGCTCTGATTTATTGGTTTAAATGCATATTTGAAGCTTGCAATTTTTTAAAAAAAATTACATAGGTAAACAATTGCTTGGACTTTGCAGATAGATCTAGTGGGGGAGGGTGGAAGTACTTCAGACCTTGAAACTCTCAATATAGTCTGGGTTCATTTCAGGGGATAAGCAATAGGCCAGATCCTGTCTGAACTGACACAGCTCCAGGTCTCCCTGTGTTTATTACAGCAAATATAACTTTTTATGAAGTTGCTGTAGCTGTTTCTCTCTCTCTCTCTCTCTCTCTCTCTCTGTTGTTTTCCGTTGCTCAGATTCAGCTGAAAGGTACCGGCATCTCATCATCGCGTCAAGAAGCCAAAGGTATGGAAATAAGAGAGCAGCAGGAGCAGCTGTCCTGGGACAAGCACAGCCACCAGCTTTCAACCAAGCCTTCATCAATCTAGTTGTCCGGCAAAGTAAAGCTCCCAAACTAAAGGAGAGAGCAGATAAGCCCAGGGAGGACTCAGCGGGCATGCAGGAGGCAGAGGAATGTGTGGACACGGCTGTGAAAGTCTCAGACCTGTTTGAAAGTGTTGTTAGCTCGGATACCACCAGGGTTATTCTTTTGTTTGGCAAACCAGGTATGGGAAAGACCATGTTGATGCATAGGCTTTGCCAGAAGTGGGCAGAAGGAGCCTTGCATCAATTTCTGTTTACTTTTCTCTTTGAGTTTAGGCAGCTGAACCTAATAAGCAGAAAGCTGACTTTAAAGGAGTTTTTGTTTGACTTGCTCCTCCAGCCAGAAGATAGCCCTGATGCAGTGTTTCAACACCTGGTGGAGAATGCCCAGCGCATTCTGTTCATCTTTGATGGGCTGGATGAATTTGTGGGGAACATAAGCCAGCCATCCTCAGCTGGTGTAAGGCCGGCCCTCCCCAGGTCTATGTCCATATCTGAGCTGTTTGCCAATCTCTGTTTTGGAAAACTTCTGCCTGGGTGCACGGTGCTGGTCACCAGTCGGCCTAAGAAACTACCTGGCTTTCTGTTAAGCAGAGCTGATCTGCTGGCAGAAATCTGGGGATTTGACCACGAGAGGGTTGAAGAGTATGCCAGCCAGTATTTTCATGAACATTTCTTCAAAGATCAGGCCATTGCTCACCTGAAAAACAACAGCAAGCTTATGAGCATGTGCTTTATCCCTGCCTTGTGCTGCATTGTCTGTGTCTGTTTGGAATATTTGCTGAGGAATCGTTTGCTGAATGTGCAGCTTCCTCAGACCATGACCCAATTTTATATCAAAATGCTCCTCATCTTCATAAGTAAACAGCAGACAGAGGACACTGTGAGTGAAGACAAGCAGCTGAATCTCCACAGGATGGCCATTTTGGGCCTGTGTGACCTTGCACTGAAAGGCCTGGAAGAGAAGAAGATAGTGTTTTATGTCAATGATATCCCAGAGCATGTGAAAGAGTTTGCTTCTTTGCATGGGTTACTAACTGTCTTTGAGGTGAAGATGAGCGACAGCCTCCCAGAGGCTGGCCATGCCTTTGTGCACTTGAGTCTTCAGGAGTTTTTTGCAGCACTGAGTCTGATGATAAACAGCGCAGTTGATGGAAACTACCTGAAGAGAAAGTTCTCTCTGAAGTCAAAGTGGACTTTAAAAAATGAAACCAGGACTGAGTTCATGGAGAATTTTCACATCTTTCTCTCAGGCCTCTCGTCAAAAGAGTGTAGGACGTTCCTTACCATGTTGTCTGAGCAAAGCCAGGCCTGGGTGCAGGACAAGCAAGCCGCCATCTTGCAGTCATTGAGGAAGCTGGCTGCTACTAATCTAACAGGGCCCAAAATAATTGAGCTGTGCCATTGCACTTATGAAACACAAGACCTTGAATTAGCCCAGCATGTTGGGAGCCAGTTAAATTTCAAGTATGAATTTAGAAACTTTAGATTGATGCCTCTAGATGTTTCAGCTTTAGTTTTCGTCATTAACTGTGGCCGGGATTTGACTCATTTGGATTTTGCAGGCTGCCCCATGGAATTAGATTGTTTGGAAGTTCTAGCCAGCTGCAAAAATATCGAACACCTGAGGTAAGAAATGCAGTGAAAGACATAGACATTTGGATTGAGATTTTGAAAGATGCTTCAGGGATTTCTGGGCCCAGTTATCACTAAAATTAATGAGAAGGGGGGTTCTAAATTACCTATCATTGGAGGACTCAAATATCTGGCAGTGAAATCATAAGAATTTCACCTCTGGATTGCTGGTTCAAAGCCAGCCAGCACTGCTAGCAACTGAAATTTGCTGCCATCTAATTGCTGTTAAATGTTTTAGATGAAATGAGTTTGTCTCAGTCCAGTTTCTACCGGACAAGTGCCCCCATTGCAGTGGGCAGGGTCAGCAAAGAAATCAAAGAGAGTGAACCACCATCACATCTCTAAAGCTGGTACTTGACAACCTCCAGGTCAGGGTTTGAGGGAGGGGGCCAAGTAGGCACTTGAATTTCCAGAGAAGTCAATTTGGTACCTTTTATGAGTGCTCAGTTCACTTTGAAGATTGCCTGCATTTCAGGTCGCTGTGTGCTACTAATTTATCATATTGTAAAGGGCATATTTCTCCAATATCAGCTTTTAAGCATTCAGACAAAGTTCATCCCTGGTCTAACTCCATTGACCTCAGTAGCTTGACAGGTAGAAGCCATTAGCCCTTTCCAGTTTGTAAGAGTCAGATTAACCCCACTCGTTGATGGAATCATGAGCAGGACCTTAAATAAGGACTTATTCAGCTTTATCCTAGTGCTGGCAGAGTACTCAGTTACACTGTCTCCACTGTTAAGCAACAGCTACTGCATGTAGTGCCTTAACAACCAAGCCGATGAAGTGCACCCCCCGCTCCAGACATTTGATTATGTTGAAATGCTGTCTAAAGAACGAATATGTTTAGACATAAAAATGATGCAACAGGGTGGCTAGATCATAGATAATGTTAGAAAAATTGAAGCATTCTTTTTTTGTTTTTGTTATATCATGTTTTAGTCCTTTTTTATTGTTTTAGTTTTAGGAGCAGAAAATATGGTGACAAATTTGCAGTTGCTCTTTTCAAAAGCTTACCGAAGATCACGTGTCTGAAGAAACTAGAGTAAGCATTTAATATTAGGCTCAGTCATTCTTACTTTGCTCTAGTCTTGAATAGGAAGGTTGGCAACGGGTTCTCCTTTGAATTTTGCAGCTTAATATCTAATCTTATGTCATATATGTATTTTAAATCTTGCTCTGTGTGATGTCTAAATTATAATCTGTTGTACTGTATAGTGCAGCGCAAAAATACAGATATCCATGAGAAATGTGATGGTATATAATCCCTTCTGTGCACTGCTATCAAATGCCAGGATATATCAGGAGAAAAATGCATCACCACCTTATGCTGGTATAATAATCCTTTATATCTATTAGAGCTGTTTGAAATTTTTTCTTTCACTTTTTTATTTTTGGATGAAATCTTTTTGGTTTTCAAGTTTTCAGGTTTTCCGTCCCTCCCCTTTCCCCCCAAATGACCTTTTTTTTTTTTTTGAGGAAAGTCTCAAGACACTTTCTGCAAAAAGGTTAGTTAAATTGAAAATAAATAGTAATGATAATAATTAATAAAAAATAAATAATAAAGCTTCAATGGAAAATATTTGACCAGCCCTAATATCTTTCTTGTATAGGTTAAGCTGTGTTGAAGCTGTTTGTGTTTAAGCTGTCTGTCCAGAGGATGAAAATATTATCAGTGTATCATTGATTTCCTGGTGTATTTGTCTCAATGGCCCTATAGTAGTCAAATCCTTGCTCTCTATTAATTAATTATTTTATCTGGCAAACTCTCCTACCTACCTAAAATAAACTCCTACATTTTTGGTAGACTGAGTGCAGTATATGAAGCTTGTACTCTTAGGCCTGATTTACACCTAAAACTTAGGTTGACCTAGCTACATCACTCAGAAGTGTGAAAAATTCATACCCCTGAGGGAAGTAGTGAAGTTGACCTTGGCCCCAGTATAGGTTATGCTAGGTTGACTGAAGAATTCTTCCATCAATCTAGCTGTCCCCCTTTGGATTTATCCCCTGGTAGATTTATTATGTGATTGAAAACCCCCCTCCATCATCATAGCAAGCATCTACAGAGTTCAACCCTGGTTTCTTTTTCTGTTTGTTTATACCTAGAACTGGGAAGGCAGTCTACCATTAACTGTTGTGGACATGTAATTCTGCAGTCTTGGTTAGCAGCAGTAACTTGCTTGGTTTTTAAGCTACTTTGCAACAGTTTTCAAAATCATGCTGTAATTTTGTGACAATATTAAAAACACGCTCACAAGCATGTAAACTTCCTTGCTAATTAGGTACTCAGTTTTGACTGATTTGGGTTTTTCTCCCAAAGAACATCACCTTTTACTTGACACTGAAACACATATTGAGTGACGAATGGGCATGGCTATCTCCCAGTGTACTCTCAGGCAACCTGAATTGCTGGAAAATAGAAAGAGACAGTTAAAGGTGGTCTGTCTGAAATAGGTATTTGGTGTCACCAAAGGGACTCCCAGATTGCTGGCACAGGAACTCGGTCTTCTACCTTCCAGGTGTCTTTGGCTTTTGAAAAATGGTGTTCTGAAGGACATCGATATTTCTGCTGGCTGGCCCAACTTGGATCCTTTTTTTGGAGGTTCTGGCATGGAGCAATCAGATGGTGACTCATACTTCTTCTGAAGATTCAAAATGTCCAACCATAAGGAGAGTCATCCTCTCTTACTATCCCATAAGAGAATGAGGCATCAGCTTTTACGTTCTTACAACGGAGACTGGGATTTTCCTGTCTCATTGTGTAACACATCTAGTGTAAGACAAGTTAGGCCTTAACTGTTGGCACACCCTTCTTGGGACTCACCTTGAACACTGGCTGGCCTGCTCTGCTGATGCTCTGGGGACTAACTGAGCAGCACTGGTCCTGGAGTGGCTGGAGCAAAGGCCCCAGCGGCACCTAGAGGCCATCCAGTCCCTGGGGAACAGCAGCGAGGGCCAGTCAGCCCCCAGCACTGAAGCAGGGGACCCCAGTGCAGCAGGGCCCCAGAAGCAGAGATTTAGCCTGGGGTATTTTTGGTAGAAGTCATGGACAGGACACTGGCCATGAATGTGTGTTTATTGCGTGTGACCTGTCCATGGCTTTTACAGAAAATACTCCTGTCTAAATCTTAGCCTTAGTTATGGGGCTGGGTGACATGGAGGATGCTGTCCATGGTGGTGGAGAAAGGAGCGTGTGGGGAGGGCTTACTGTGGGAAAGATGAACTCCATTTTGGCTGTGTTGAACTCTTGGAAGCAGTGTGGGGTATATTTTCTTCTCTACTTCCTTCAGCTTTTCCCTACAAGTTAAGAGACTGAAAGGGGGAAATTGAATGTCTGGAATTCAAATTCCTACAAGCTGCGATGGATGCCCAGCAAAGTGATGGTGCTGGAGCCCAGTTCTGCCCCTTGTCCCTAGGGCGTAACTTCCATTGACTGAAAGCAGAATCAGGGCACATGCCTCTGCACCTTCCTCCTGGTCACATGCTGGACATGGAACCCAGCAACACCCCAAAGACCGTTTCTGCCACGAGTCTGGTGGATTTGTACTGATACGTCATTTTCCATCTGCTTTGTGGTTTTCAGGCTAACTGGTGGGAATATCACTGTTCTGGGGCTAACTGGCCTGACACAGGTTTTTTCAAACTGTCTTCAACTTGAAGAAATAAAGTAAGTGACCCATGTTAGTGGGCTGAGTGATGCTTTTCAAATCAGCTGAGAATTTTGCGGGGAGAATACTAATCAGGCAAACTGATTTGCAGCTTCCAGGACAATCGACTGAAGGACCAAGAAATAGCGAAGATCACTGAAATGTTTTCCAGAGTGGAAAAGCTAAAGATGATTGAGTAAGTAAGAGATTTAATGACTTAAGCCCATTTAAAATGTCAGCTCCAAAGAAGCAAAGTATCCCATTGAAGGGTCAAGTTAGTTTAGGGTCAACAGCAGGTTGGGGAGTAAGGCCGGCAATCCCTGGGTGAGCCAGGGACACTCATTTTTAGTAGTGAGGTAGGTGGTCCAACTTGCAGCTCCTGGACTGGGTCTGACCTGTGGGATGATTTTGTCCAGCCCCAAAACATGTCTGCTCCCATCCCAGTAGACCTGCTCTACAAAATGTGTCTTGTGCCTAGAAAGACCCTGCATGAATTGTGTGAGGTCATGCTACATGAAGGACAGCATTTTATAGAGCAAAACTCTGTTCCCTGCACAGTGGGACTTTCAAATTATCATACATGTGAGGCCATTTTGTAGAATATGTATTCCTCATGGAGGTGCCTCAGAACTAACATTTGGCCCACAGCACTGAAAAGGCTGGACCACAGATCATCAAAACTCATGCATGGAGTCCAGTGACTTCAAACCATTTTACTCTTTGGGAGACTCAGCTGTTGTGTGCCACTGGAGAACAGGAAAGGCCAAGCCACAATCAATGTCCAAGGCCCATTCAACAAATCATTAGAATAGACTACCAAAGGAAATGGTGGATTCTTCACCTTTTGAAGTCTTCTGATCAGAACTGGTTATCTTCTTGGAAGATCTGCTTTAGCTAAGCACATATAGCTTTTGGGCTCAAAATAGGAGTAACAGGATGAAATTTGATGGGGATAATTTAATAGTCCCCGCTGGATTTAATATCTAGGAATCTATGAAATTAGAGTTCGTTAAAAAAGAAAACAATCCCCAGCCTCAAGGTTTTATTACACCTAATATGATAGAAATGTCTTCTTGAGATGCAGTTGTGTATGCAGATGTAGGATGGGAAGAAGAATTGGAATTGAATATTCTTCAGCCGGCTAGAAATTGGAAACTAGTATGGAATAAAAATAGGTTTTCAACTGAAAAAAAGAGAGTGAAATTTACCAAATAGACCAGTCTAATTACATGGTCCATTCCTTCAAATTCTTATACATGTGCATAACTTTACTCATAAGCCATTCCACTGATGTCAGTCAGAGTTAATTTATGCCCATGCAAAAGTATTTGGAAGAATTTTTGGACTTCTAAGTTGAGTGAAGTTGAAAAATTAAATAAACAGTGTAAATATAGTAAATGAGAGTTTTGAAAAATCCTTTGAGTTTTACTCATAATAGAAGTTAGATTTTTTAAGCACAGGATTTTTGTCTTGTCCATGTTCCTTTAAAGTGCTGTATTTACATCTGTTGTTGTGCAGCAACAGACTATGAAGAATGTTCTGTGTGCATTAAATATTTCATCATAAATAGCTATGATAGTGCAGTTGTATCACCTATATTATTAGTACGTGTTTTGTTTAGCAGAAAATAGTGAATAACTGTTTTACTATTGTTTAGATCCACCAAGTATGTCCCTGATTCTGAACTTAGGGGCAACAGTTGCATTTGAAAGAGTCCAAAAAATAGAATTGAATTGTGAACACATTGAAATGTCTGCTGGCTAAAAACAAACAATGTAGTTTTAAATTGTCATCAAATCTGTTGGGGTGTGTGTGTTGAGAAGCAGTGGTTGTTCACTAGATAAAGAGACTTATCATCAAATACAAGCAGCTGACATTGTGATCTTCTGACTATTATTCACAGCTTAAGCCATAATGATATTTCTGTGAAGTCTGTTCTTTCTTTGGCGAAGGGAGCCACTACTTGTCCAAATGTTACTGAGCTACTTATAAGGTACTGGTAATACATGCTATGAAAATATAAACTTTATTTCTCTTATCTGTTGACTTTAAAAACTGAATTTTCTTTTCCGTAGAATTGCTCCCTAATAAAGATTGGTGCAAATTGAGTTCAACTCTCTCCCCTTCTTGACTAGTTGAAAGATGGAGATGGACTCAGTTACATTACAATATGGCATTATTGAGGCTTTGATTTTTTACATGTTCATTTCACACATTGGTTTTGCAGTGTAAACTTTATAAGTAATATAATTTTAAACTCTGTTTTTAAAACATGCAACATCTACACTGTGAGATTATTTGTCAGTGCAAACGAATGAAACCAGTGAATATCATCAGTTCATATATCTTTGAATAAAGATTTTGATACTATACTCTGTCCAAGATACTGGTTAAAGTGGAGAATTAACTTACATATCTTACAGCTGATTTACATGTATGTATAAATTCCAGGAGCAAGATTAATCCCTAGTACAACTCCAGTGAAGTCCAGTTTGCTTTTTTCCAAATTTTCCATGAGGTACACATGTGATATTGAATCATTATATGTATCTTGCATAAGAGCATTTTTTTACTTAACTGTGTTGTTTTGTTGCCTTTGTTAAAACAAGCCATACCATAGCTGGAGCAAAGGGCCAGATTACTGCAGTAAATTGAGACATTTTGGATCAATCAGTGGAATGATCTTGTGTTTTCATGAGAGATGCATATAGAGAAGGGGAACCCCAAGAAGCAATTTGCTTAAGCTTCCAGCCAGCTTTGCTGAGACCAATGGGTTTTTTGACTAACAACCACTGTAATGTTCCCTTTTGTTTCTTAAGCTTCAGAGCTCTGAGAGCAGCAGACTTGATTCAGCACCACTGAATTCAGTGGGAGCTTTGCCATCCATTTCAATGAAAGAAGGATCAGGTCCCTATGGAGTATTTCTGCATATGCAGTTTGATCCTGTAGCGTTCAACCTAAAGTGTGTTGTCTCTTGCTTGCAGGAAGGACACTGTCATGATATATTTTTCTGGACAGTCTAAAAGAATTCCAAGGTGAGAAACTGATGTAGAAGTAGAGAGTAGTTAAGGGAATTCTGGTTCAAAAAATAGAGTCATTTCTACCATGAACACTGGTGACTGCTGGTTCCAGAAATGGGACATAACTCCCTTACTTACACCTGTTTAAGGGTACGTCTACATTGCACAGCTATTTCGGGATACCAGAGGTATCCCAATATAGCTATCCTGCGTCTACACAAGCCACCCGTTATTTTGAAATATTTTTCGAAATAACACCATCCCAGTAAAGCTCATTGCACGAGGGATAAGGGATGGCTTGAAATAGCGCATTATTTCAAAATCTGGCGCTGTGTAGAGATGCCAAATTTCAAAATAAGCAATTTTGAAATAGATTCGAAATAAGATACACAATTTGCATGGCGCAAATTGCATATCTTAGAGTTTAGGTTGCAGTGTAGACGCACCCTAAAAGCGAATGTAAAACTGTTAATCCAGAATGGTAACATTTGTGTGGGAATAAATGTCGGTACAGGTTGCAAGGCAGTTCTACATCATGGCCACATTGATTTGTTTTTAGGAGATGGGGACATAAAAGGGCAGAAATACTTCTGATACCTTTCTTGGTTTCCTCTTTTATGCCTCTGCTTATGTGAGGGGACAGCATGGATTTAGCTCTAGGTAAATAAAGACCAAGCAAAACATGGGTACTTGTTTTTTCTCTTAGATGATCAGCTGAACCTTTTGCCACATGCTGTGGTATATACTGGAACATTTTTGTATGAAGTGAGCAGTCTTTGTGCTCTGTCTACACTGTCACAGAAAGTCAGCCTAAGATATACAGCTCTAGTTATGTGAATAATGTACTTTAGGTTTTGTTAATGTAGGGTCTATACTGAGGGGGGTTGAAGAGAGAATCTCTCCTATTGACTTCCCTCACTCTTCTAATCCGGGGTTGGGCAGAGGGGTCGACTGCAAAGTGATCTGCAGTTGATTTGGCGAATCTTAACTAGTCCTGCTAAATTGACTGCTGGTGTATCGATCTTAGAGTGTAGATCTGGGCTGTAGTATGGACATAGGCGTAGCCTCCTGACTATCATTCACCCATTCTCTGGGCCAAAGAACTGAATCTTGGAAAAGACTCAAGCTACACCTACATGGCAGCTGAGGTGGATGCACATGCATTAGCTGTGATTGTGCTACTATGCTAAAAAGAGCAATGTAGCCATGATGGTGGGGACGGTGGGTGGCAAGCCTGTTTGGGATCACGAGTGTGCATTCGGAGCAGCTAGGCCATCCCACTGCCTATGCCGCTGCAGCCATACTGCTGGTAGCACACTATCTCAATCGAAGCTAGCAAAAGTTGGCCTATCCGAGCTAAGACTCTGTAAATGTACCTTCAGTGACTTCTTCCAGCAAAGCTTTATTCCTTCCCTGCACATACAGTATAGTATAGGGCAGCTGGAAAACATTCAATGGCTGAAATGTCTCATGCTGGCCTTTCAAAGGCTGATAAATGTTTTGTTTCTCTGCAGATCACCAAAGTTGAGGAGAAGAGAAAACAAAGAGGAAAATGCTGCTCAAATAAGAACTTTGACGTTACGGTAAAATTAAAATATTGAAATGTCTATGGGAAAATAGAGCTCCTTAGATGAGATGTTCCATAGATGGGTAAAGTAACCACCACCGTTGTCATTAAAGACGGTGCATTTTGCTATAATGCTGGATAAATTATTAGAAATTTAAAGTATCCCAGCCTGTCCAAGTGAGGACCCCAGGTTACTGGGAGTTGGGCTCAGCAGACATGGTCTGACAGTTTTCCATTGTGACATCATAAGTTGTCGGAAAAGTTTGCATCACCATGTCATCATGCTATGACACCAGCCTAGCAGAGCCTGCACTTGTGGCTAGAAAGGGCTGTGTGCATTGGGAGGAGCCTGCTTTCTTCCCTTCACCTCCCCTTGATGATGGGAGATGCAGTCACAGAGCACTGGGGCCATCATGGCTGGCATAAGATGGTAAAGGTGCACAGGATAATGGATGGCATGTGGAGAGAAGGTAGGTAGTGTGGGGATTACTTTCTTCCCTTTTTCACAATACAAGAACAAGGGGATGTTCCTTGAATAGCAGGAAAATTTAACCTAAGGAAAGGAAAGACTCTTTAACACAGCACGTAATCAGCCTGTGGAATTCCCTGCCACTAGATATAACTGAGGACAAGAGCTTAGCAGGAGTGGATTGGGTATTTATCAGGATCTGGATTTACAACAGTAAGGATGTTTTTAAACAAGCATTGTGGAAGGGAGGAAAGCCCTCCTGCAGCAAGGCAAAACCCTCTCTAACTGAAGAGGTTATGAAGAAAATTTCCTTAGATGTTTCTGGTCATTTAATCCAATCTTTCTGTTCTTAGAAGGCTATGTAAGTGTCCAGGGGTTGACTGAGGTCCTCAGCTGACAGATTTCATGCAAGGGCAAAGTAATAGTCATGTCAATGTTTGATGACCTTTGTAAAGCACTTCGAGACAGTGGGAGAACACTTCAGTCTCCCTGGACACACAATAGCAGATCTAAAGGTAGCCATCCAATTCATCTGTTAGTCCATAAGGTGCTACAGGACTCCTTGTTGCTTTTACAGATCCAGACTAACACAGCTACCCCTCTGATACTCACCACCTCCCTAGGTAACCCATTCCAGTGCTTCACCATCCTCCTAGTGAAATAGTTTTTCCTAATATCCACTGTAACTTGAGACCATTGCTCCTTGTTCTGCCATCCGTCACTACTGAGAACAGCCTCTCTCCAGCCTCTTTGGAACCTCCCTTCAGGAAGTTGAAGGCTGCTATCAAATCCCCCCTCACTCTTCGCTTCTGCAGACTAAACAAACCCAAATCCCTCAGTCTCTCCTCATAGGTCATGTGCTCCAGCCCCCTAATCATTTTGGTCACCCTCCGCTGGACCCTCTCCAATGCATCCACATCCTTTCTGTAGTGGAGGGGGGGGGGGGCAGAACTAGACACAATACTCCAGATGTGGCCTCATCAGAGCTGAATAAAGGGGAATAATCACTTCTCTGGATCTGCTGGCAATGCTCCTCCTAATGCAACCTAATATGCCATTAGCCCTCTTGGCTACAAGGGCACACTGTTGACTTATATCCAGCTTCTCATCCACTGTAGTCCCCAGGTCCTTTTGTACAGCACTGCTACTTAGCCATTCGGTCCCCAGCCTGTAACAATGTTTGGGATTCTCTGTCCCAAGTGTAGGACTCTACACGTGTCCTTGTTGAACCTCATCAGATTTCTTTTGGCCCAATATTCTAATCTGTCCAGATCACTCTGGACCCTATTCCTGCCCTCCAACATATCTACCTCTCCCCCTAGCTTAGTGTCATCTGTGAACATGCTGAGGGTGCAATCCATCCCCTCATCCAGGTCTTTAATAAAGATGTTGAACAAAACTGGTCCTAGAACAGATCCTTGGGGCACTCTGCTAGAAACCAACTGCCAACCTGACATCGAGCCGTTGATCACTACCCATTGGGCCTGACAGTCTAGCCAGCTTTCTATCCATTTTACAGTCCGTCTTACATCTTTCATTGAATGACGCTGAAAGAAAATTTAAAACAGATGGAAGGACATACTTTTTCTCCCAACTTACATATTTGTAAAATGGGCATGCTAATGAATTCCTACATCATAGGAAGAATTGTGTGACTTCATTATTAAATAGTACTTTGTATTCCCATAGCGCTTTTCCTGTAAAAATGTCTACACTGCAGAGATTTTTCAGAAAAACAGCCATTTTCCGAAACAGCTTCACTTATGTCCACACTGCAATTGCGTTCTTTCAAAAGAAAATCGAAAGAACAGAGGGCTTTTTCCGACATTGGTGAACCTCTTTCTACAAGGAAGAAGCTGGATAGATTCATGGAGGTTAGGTCCATCAATGGCTATTAGCCAGGATGGGTAGGAATGGTGTTTCTCCGGAAGTGGGTGACAGGGGAGGGATCACTTGAGGATTACCTGTTGTGTCCCATCCCTCTGGGGCATCTGGTATTGGCCACTATTGGCAGACAGGATACTAGGCTGGATGGACCATTGGTCTGACCCAGTATAGCTTATGTTCTTATATTCTTATGTAAAATCTGATTTGATCTCTTCTACTGCTGCCCCCTCTCAGTGTGGCTTGTAAAGCAAACAGCTACCTACTCTCTTCACGGCCTCCTCCCTGGGATTCAGAAAGAAGTCACTTTTCTCCTAATACAAGAACACAGGCAGATAGAATGAAGTTGAAAAGGAAGCAAATTTAAACATGATAGAAGTAAAGGCCTTGTCTCACAACCTAAAAATTAGGGTACGTCTACACAGCAACATTATTTCAAAATAACTAGCGCTATTCCAAAATAATTTAGTCTGAGTCTACACAGCAAGCAGTGATTTTGAAATACCTGTCGAAATACTGTCAAGTTGGAGGACTTCTTACTCCAACTCCTGTAACCCTCATTGTACGAGGAATAAGGGAAGTCGGAGGAAGAGCGCTCTATTTTGAAATAAGTGCAGTGTAGACGCTCCCAATTTCTAAATCAGCTACGCAATTGATGTAGCTCAATTTGCATAGCTTATTTCAAGTTAAGCCCTGCTGTGTAGACACACCCTTAGTGTTGTTCCATGCCTCAGTTTCCTCACTTGTAAAATGGGAATGATCATGCTCACCTTGCTTGTAGGGCAGGTGGTGAGTCTTTACTATGCAATAAAACTTTGTACTCTAATAGCACTTGTCAAAGGAGGCTCTCAGAGCGCCATACAAATTACTACCTTCATTTTACAATGAGAGAAACTGAGGCACAAGAGGGCCGAAGTGATTTGCCCAAGGTCACCCAGACCCCGTCAGTGGCAGAGCCAGGAACAGAATCCAGCTCTGATGACTCACAATCTACTCCTATCCATTGGTCCTCTCTGCATTTAGCCAAAAGGTGAATTCCCACTAAATCTCAAGAGCGATGCTCAACCTGTCTGTTGAACAGTCTGCAGTCTAGTCTGTCTGTCTCCACTCTGCTCATTTAACCTACTCTTCTTCTTTGTAGCTTACAGGATTGCGGCCTTCATTTACAGCATGCAGTCGAGATTTCTGCTCTTCTCAGGGGCTGCCCCCACCTCTCAGAAGTGGAGTAAGTGCACCAGGACAGATCCCGTTTCCTTCTAACTTTCCTTCTAATGTTGATCTTGCCTCAGGTGAATGGGAGAAGGAGAAATATGTCAAATCACCAACTTAATGCAAGTTCCTCACCTCAGGGGGAGCCGCATGTTGTGCTGAGTGAGATTAGACATGCTGGGATTTTCAGTGAGAGGCAGTGGGAGCTGGGTGCCTAAACCCCTAATTATGGCTGTGCGGAATGTAGGCAGGCGCCTATTTTAAATAGCATGGTTGGCCATGCTACGCCCTTGGGGCAGAGGTGTCTGCCAGGGCCCTGGGAGTAGCCTTAGCAGAGTCAGAGATTATCAACCCAGAAGAATCCATTGTGACCATCTGCTCTGATTGGTCTCAAGCTACAGTGGGGGAGGTCTAGGTTGGATATTAGGACAAACTATTTCACTAGGAGGGGGGTGAAGCACTGGAATGGGTTGCATAGGGAGCGGGTGCAATCTCCATTTTAGGGTGTGTCTACACAGCAGGGCTTAACTCAAAATAAGCTATGCAAATTGAGCTATGTCAATTGCATAGCTTATTTCAAAATAGTTTATTTAGAAATTGGGAGCATCTACACTGCACTTATTTTGAAATAGAGCGCTCTTCCTCCGACTTCCCTTACTCCTCGTACAACGAGGGTTACAGGAGTTGGAGTAAGAAGTCCTCCAGCTTGACAGTATTTCGAAATAACTGCCTGCTGTGTAGGCGTGGACTAAGTTATTTCAAAATAATGCTAGATATTTTGAAATAATGCTGTGTAGACATACCCTTGGAGAATTTAAAGGCCAGGCTTGACAAAGCCCTAGCTGGGGGGATTTAGTTGGGGTTGGTCCTGTTTTGAGCAGGGAGTTGCACGCAATGACCTCTTGAGGTCTCTTCCTAACCTAATCTTTTATGATTCTATGAAATTGTTTCAGTTAAAAAAAAATCTAAAAAAATCAAAACATTCTGTTTCAAAGTTTTCAGAGCAAAATATTTTGAGGTCTTGGTTTGAAATGACTTTTTGTTTCAAAATTTCCTTTTAATTTTACTTTAAAAAATCTGTCAGAGCGGTCAAACGGAAATGTTTCATTTGACCTAACCAGAGTATCTTTTTGCCAACATTAAAAAAAAAAAGGTTTGGTTCGTCCTGCAACTATTTTTTTTTCAGAATTGCCAGTCAACCCAAAAAGCCCATTTGCACAGTTCTACAGGGACTAAACAGGGGAATTAGGTGCAGGAGAGGAAAGGAGGCCAAGAAATAAAAGCAACAAGAGGAGAATCGTGGAGTAGGAGGATGAGATTCTTGGTGTCATTTGCACTGTTCAAAATGAACCTCTTTAATGGGAAAATCTCTCAGTTTATCAGGTAACCAACTTGGTGATGAAGGCTTCAGAGAGCTGGCAGAGAGTCTGCCCAACATGTGTATTTCTAAGCAGTTGGAGTAAGTATTGCCTTACACCCTCCAACTCACCCTGTGATTAAGAGGCCAGCTATTGTGCATAGTAACTGGCAGGATTCCTGTCCTAACCCAGAGTCTGGGTGATGTATTGAGTCAGGAGGAAACCGACCTCACCTCTTTTGGAGTGAGACGTACCTCTGTACAGAGGATCAGCCCAAGTGAAATCTTACGTAGCTCACATGCTTCTATCATTGCATTCAAAAGCTGAGGCTCATCCTTTCAAAATACAGGTGTTTGGCATCAGATGCCTTGTCACCAAGATTACCGGCTGCAGCTATTTTCCGCCTAACCATTAAAAAAATTAAATATGTTAGAAAGTGCATTGTGTTCCTCCCCCGCAATGAGGTTGGGTCCCTCTGATGACTTCCTTCGAGGTCTATTATTGCACTTACACTTTTCAGTAGATAATCATCTGCTTGTTTGGTTGTTTTCTTTCTCAGTGCCAGTAACAACCAGGTATCAGTGGACGGTGTTTGCTGCCTGTTGAATGCCATGAACACCTGCGTCAACGTGGCGGAGCTTGAAGCCAGGTATGCAAATGAGGAAATTGTGCTCAACTGATCTATCTTGTGTATTTAATCTGTAATCAAAAGACACTTTTATAGCTCCACCCATACACTATCTAATTTATCAACTGGTACTTAGATGGCCCTTGTGAGCACAGTATCTCAGTGCCTCAACCTGTATTAAACAAGCACTAAAAATATGTGGCAGGGAATATTCCTGTATTGGCAGGACATTGGTCAAATGAGCATCTACCTTTAATTTCTGTAATGCTGTGTATTCCTTCATAGCTAAAAGCTGTACAGTTTAGCAGGAATAGCCCTGCATAATCATCAGAATGTTTCTGAATTTCATCTGCATTTCATCTGAAGAAGTGGGCTATGCCCACAAAAGCTCATGATACCCTTCTACCTTTTTTAAAACCTTCAGGGGGTAGCCGAGTTAGTCTGTACAGGATAAACTTAAAAAACAACAAATAGTCTGGTAGCACTTTAAAGTCTAACAAAACATGTAGAGGGTATCACGAGCTTTCGTGGGCACACATCATCTGAAGACATGCGCTGTGCCCATGAAAGCTCATGGTACCATCTACGTGTTTTGTTAATCTATAAAGTGCTACCAGACTATTTGTTGTTTAAGTTTATTCTACATTTTTTGTCAGTCTCTAAGGTACTGCAAGACTATTCATTATTTTTTAAGAATTTTTCAGAGTAAACTCCCAAAATACTTGGCTGAGAATCAGATACAGTAATTGGATTTTAGAGAGCCAAAATGTCTTTTTTCACAGCCATTTCTGCCTTTCTCATGCTGACACCATGCAATTCATCACCTGCCCCAAACCTTGACTAGAATTCCCTACTTTAAACCAGACCCTGTGTTGTGAAAGTGTAGTAACTTCAAAAGGACTTTTTCCTTGATAGTGTTTCTGAACTAGTCAACTGATATTGCATAATTAGATTCAAGATTAGCCATGTGAGATGGTTGGTTGTCTTGGGTAATATTTTAATTGACCTTTGGAGTGTTGACTAAGTCGTTTTGAAAAGACCCACAGTATTATCAAGAGTAAATAAAATATGAATTAGTGATAGTGAACATTGTTTGTCATCTCTTTCATCCACAGCCTTCATCATCAGACTGCAATCCTGAAGTTCATAGGAGATAAAGAATTTGCCTCTACCCATTCCAGGTACATCACATGAAAACAGCTGTTAATTTTCCCCCTTCTGTTTCTTATATTTTCCTGTTATTTACATGTTGGAATGAACCCGAACATACAGTTTTGTTGGTCATTAGGGTACACTATGTATCCTGGCAGTTTTAACCTTCTGTTACCCAACTCACTCTGATCTTGATGATTTCTCTTAGCATCCTCTCACTTAGCTTCCCCACACTCTGATTATAATGTCTTACATCTCTCCAGCACAGTTCATCCCACAGGACCCCAAGCATAGTACACTCTGCTAAGATAAAAGGTTATCAATGTAGCAGTCACTAGTGCAGCAATGTGTAATACCACATAGCTGTGCTACATAACAGGAGGCAGGTTGAATAGTTACAAAACCTGACTCACAGATATGAGCCATAGAATGGAACCAAGTTCAGCTCAATATACATATCTCACAAATAAACTGGTCAGAAAATGGGGTTTATGTTCTCTGAAAAGTTTGGTGTTTGCAGGAAAAAATCAAAAATATTTTGAATCCGAAATGCTGCCATTGTGTCTCACGAGAATTATAGTTCAGTTGCTTTATGCTTCTGCTCTCCTCTGTAAGTTGGGCTTCCTGGTTGGACTACATCTCCCATGATGCACCAGGGTCTCCCTTTCTTAGTGAGAGGAGGCAAGTGCATCATGGCAGTTGAATGCCTGTGTTGCATCATGGGAAATGAAGTCCAGCTGGAGAGCCCAGTCTACGCGGGAAAAAATGGGAACAAGAGATATGTGAACTGAAACTCCCATGAAGCACTACAGTAGCATTTTAGAACCAAAATATTTCAGTTTGGGAGCATTCTGTTTTTGATTTAAAAAAATGAAATTTCTTTATACACATTTTTCACAAAAATCTTTGTTCAGTCAAAAACTCCTTTTTCTGCACCAAACCAGTTTGGAAGGGAAAAGTTCAAACATCCCTTCTCACGAGTATTTGGTTAACCACTGAAAGGAAGAGTTAGATACTGCTAGACAAGGGCAGGAAATGAGCTGATTAGATAAGCTCCTTGGGGCAAATCCATGGTGGCTTTTCAAACAAGGGAGCGCAATGTTTATTTCCAATTATTTGTCCTGCTTTTTCTGCTGCCTTCTGCTAAGGTGACTCCTCCCTGGAGTAGTTACCTACATACCAATCCTTGAGTTCTTCTGTTCATCTTGTCTTTTCAGAGGACAGTTCATGTTCAGATCTGATCATGTGTATTGTTCCAGGGGGATCCCACTTAGTGGCGACCACTCACATGAAGATGAGAGCCAGAGGTCTGTGATCTCAAGGAAAATAAGGTAGCTTGATGATTTCTACAAGTGTTCAGAGATGTTTGGTGTCTGCTGCTGAGAGAACCATTTCTGATGCAAGTCTGTATGGTGATTAGCACGGAGGAGGTTGTTTCAAAGACCCACTTCTCACTGTTTATCATAATTATTGTTGTGTGTGAGTGTTCTGTGGTTGGTGCTTATGCCATCCTGCAAGAGCCCATGTTGTTGTCTAGTTATGATGTCTCATTCACCAAACCAGCCAGTGGTTTGTATTTCAACCAGCAGGGCAGAGGTGGGAACTTGATTTGCTGAGCTTGTCAGTTACTCTTGCTCTGGGACATGCACTGTAACAAGATCCTGGACTCAAACTCAAGTCTCGATAACCCCATGCATGTTAGGCTGTGTTCATATCTCCTGCAGGCTGTCAAGAGGAAGGACTGGTACGCAAGTAGGACTCAGGAGAGCTGGGTTCAAATCTCTACTCTGCTACAGTGTCTCTATGTGACCTTGGACAGTTCACTTTGTTTTTCTGTGCTTCTCTGTCTGAATCATCCTTCATTTATCCCACCCTTATGAATCTGTTTAATATAATGCTCCATGGTCCAGTGAGAATCTCTTACTACGTGCAAGTGCTTCTCTGAGAACAATGGGGTTCACACAGGCAGTTTCAGTGGGGACCTGCATGTGTGATTGTAATGCAAATAAGTAATGCTAAAGAAATGCCACCAAGCCAGCCCTCATCTCTTAGCAAATGATAATGCTCAGCATCCAGATAGCATTTTTCACTCATAGCTTTCATATACATATTATCCCCATTTTACAGATGGAGAAACTGAGGCACAAAACAATTACATGACTTGGTCAAGGTCACACAGCTCAGAACAGCATTTCAGTCTCCCAATTGGCTGATCTGTGCTGTATCCATGGGTCAGTGCTGAGCTGCTATGCAGGGCCGTACTCAGAGGGCTGAGTTGGAAAGCAATGTAGCTCTTGCTGGTTTGCCTTAATATTTTTCCCAAGCAAGGCTCATTTTAAAATCTGATTTTTGAAAGCTTTTGTAGAACGACTCACTCTGTCAGGTGCCATTTAAACCTCTGGGTTACAGGAGCATTGCCAACTGTCATGATGTTCTTAAACTCCCCTCCCCCCCCAAGCTCCTGGATGTATGAGTTTATCAGCTTTCACTTCAAAAAAAATTACATTTCTAATCCTCATGTTCACAGAGGAAACCTGAAATGTGGCTGAGTATAAACGAAAGGCTCAAACACCAGGAAACAAAGCAAAGAGCCCCAGTATTCTTATTGTTCAAAATCTCATGATTTTAAGCCTAGCTCATGTTTTGGGTTGGGGGCTTTCTTTCTTTCTTAGGCTGACAAACAGTGGTTTTCCCACCAGAGATCTGGACAAGCTGTGTGCTGTATTGAAGAAATGTAGCAGCATATCAGAGCTAGAGTGAGTTGTCTTTTAGTGATAAGTTTACTTTTGCAATTTGTTGGGATATTGCTTATAATAAACATTTTTAAATGTTGGGCTTTATTTATAGGGTCCAGTTAGTTGACCAGAGATTCATAATTTTAAGGCCAGAAGAGAGATGGTTAACTCTAACCTCCTGCACATCACAGGGCAGAAAACTTTGCCCAGTAAGTTCCGCATCAAGTCCATACACGTTTGAACTGGACTGTATCTATTAGAAAGACATCCAGGTTCAATTTAAACACTTCAAGAATCTTCCACAAGCCTAGAGCAAATAGTTCCAATGGTTCCTTTGCATGCACGCAAAATGTGCCTCTCTCATACACATTTGCAGTAGGGTGTGGTACTTAAATATACGTCCTCAGTATCGGTTATGGAGCTTCAGCACCAAAGCACAGACTAGGGATGTGAAAGCCTGTTTAGAAAGTTAACCAGTCAAAAGTTAAGTTTAACCAGTATCCTGCGGGCAGAGGGGTCACTCCAGCCTGGCTGGGCCGGAGCAGACCCCTCCCTGCCTGTGGGGCAATGTGGCAGGCCCAGCCAGGCTAAAGTGGCCTCCTGCCTGCATCATGGGAGGCTGCTCCAGCCCAGCTGGGCCCATCACCAGGGGGCTGCTCCAATCAGTCCAAGGCAAGCCTGCCACGTCATGAAGGCAGCACTCCAGTCTGGCTGGTTACCAGGTGATGCTAACCGGGTAATTGGTTAACCAATTAACCCTTTACATCCCTAGCACAGACCTCTACCATATGAGCTAGGGATGGAGAACCTACAGCCTGTTGGCTGGATCTGGCCCCTGACTTCCCTTGATCTAGCCCATGGCAAGGCTTGGGGCTAGGAGTGCAAACACTGGCTTGCCCCACTGCGGGGGGAAGCAAGGCTGGATTATGAAAGCGACTTTAGGGGTTGCCCCAGGCTAAGAGGGGTTAGTTCAGGGCCCTGGGATACAGCCACTAAAGCCCCTGCGTGCTGCTGCATTTTGGGCCGGCTCTGGTGGGAGTGGGGAGGGGCCTCTGTGGTTCCTACTCTTCCCCCTGTAAAATGGGAGCTGGGCCAGGTAAGTGCTAAGCCCCTGGCCTCCTTCCTACACCCTCCCTTGCAGATCCACCCACCTCCAGCCTGCTTCTGCACCCTAGACCCCTACACCTTCAACCTGGCCCGCTCTTTGGCAGCTGCCTCCCGCACACTGAATCCCTCATTATTGGCCCACCTCAGAGCCTAGGGAGCCTCATAAAATCTAATAGCCCCAGGCCTCCAGAAGAGTTAATCCAGCCCTGAGGGGGAAGCCCTGAGCCTCATACACCCCTTCAGGGTTGGAGCTTGATGGGAACCCTGGCACCCCCAGTTATCTGAGTCAGGTGAATGTCTTTTTTCTTTTTCTTGGGGCTCCGACCTAGAAAAGGTTCCCCCACCCCTGATCTCCACCATGTTATTTGCACTTACTGAAAAAAAAATCTCTTCCTTTAAATCCTAGTTTGTCAAATAACGCTCTGGGAGACCAGGGAGTTGGGACGCTGGTTGGACTCCTTCCAGAGCTGAAGGCCATGAGTTCCCTAAAGTAAGTGACCCCTCTTCATTAGACAGCTTGTTTAAAAGGCAGCCTAATTTCTGCCCTTGACTTACCCCATAGACAGTTGTTTAAACCTGTGCAAAGTGGGTATAGGAGGCTAGAAAGGGGAATTTTCCACTCACACTCAAGTGGATGGGCAGGGTTTACACCGGATTGTGTAACGCTGGCTTGCTCTGAGTTACACTGGCACAGATGGAAATGCGGACAGGCGATGCAAAGCAGCAGAGCTTGAGGCCTTAGGCTGACACAGCAGCTGGGAGCCTGCTTTCCAGCTGGCCTAGACTGATACACACTAGCAAGGCTTGAGCTAGAGGGCTAAACATAGCAGTTTAGCCAGGGCTGGCATGGGCAGTGGTGTGCGGTCACCACATAGCTGGTGGTCCACGTGGGCTTGTAGTCAAGCAGTTCAGCCCAAACTGCCCCCTTGGACACCACTGGCTGCTCTGTTGTTTCTAGTGCCCTGCGTGAGCAGAGCTTGCAAGTGTCTATCCACACGAGCTGGGAAGTGCTCCCAGCTGCAGTGAGACTGGAAGCTCTGTGGGGCAAGGACTATCTCTTCTGTATCTACTGGCACTGGGTAAATCATTCATGAGCACGAGAAAAAGGATTTTTACTCCTTCCATGATAATGGTTTTATTTCATCTCTTCCTCTAGGCTGAGTGGTAATGGGATATCCCTGAGTGCTGTGTTTGGCTTAGCTCAGTGCATGTCTGCACTGGAACGTATTAAATCAGTAGACATCAGGTACGTTGCTATGTTTGCCCATCAGCAGTGCAGCCGTGGTTTCAATCCATGAAATGTGAGTACTCCTCTCCCCACTCCATGTTCATTGTGTTCTCTTTCGGTTACAGCCTGGGAGACACTCAGTTGCTCCATTTAACCTTCTGGGAAAGCGTCAGGTAAGATCCCGTCCTGTCTGTCCATTTCCTGCACACCATCCCCATAGCATCTACATGTTCATCTTGCAGTAGGGTGTCAAAATCCTTCTGGCTCTGAGTTCTGGCCAGGAATAGTGGAGGCAGGGAGCAACTGCGGGGTGGGCAGCCAGAAATGTGTGGGATGGGGTGGCAGGATCAGCAGTGGCTGATAGGGAGTATAGGCCACTTCCTCCTGGGCAGCCACCTGACCAAAGGCCAAGGCACCAGCGGGCTGCATGGCATTCCAGAGACTGGAGGAGAGTGGAGGAACCTTCACTCCTGTGGACAATGTGTGCTTAATTTATTTTTTGGAGGGTGGGAGGCAGAGGAGGCTGGTGTGTGAGGCCCTTCCTGCCCATGGAACTTGGAGGAATCTCTGTATGCCATGAAACACTGCTCTGCGGTATGGAGAGTCCTAGGCTGCAGCAGTTGACATGAAAACAAAAATTCTCTCCCCAGGAACAGCAGTACAAGCAGATCTGCAGGAAAGTACCCAGCTCATCCCCAACATCTAGAGCACGACCATTGCTTTCGGTATGGCAGTTTTCCGACCTGGTTCCCTTTTTCCATTCAGAAATGTCAGAAACGCCACATTTGGGTTATGATCATTTGGAGAGACCTTCATCTCCAAGTGCTTTTCCTCAGCGGGTCTCTCCATGCACTGCCTCTATCTCAGCCTAAAGTGAGATGGGGTACCAGATTCTGCTTCCCACTGAAACAGCTCTTCTGGCTACCCTTGTGGTAGGCCATTCACAGCCCTCAGAGCACTAGCATGGGAGGGCACCTGGGGGCCCACAGCTGTTCCAGATCTAAGGGGATTCTTGGGTAGACCTTTCCTAATTATTTGCTTTTGGGGCACCACCTTCCCAGCCCCTGCACCATTGGAATGAAGAGAAATCTGGGTGCTAGTCCACATAGTGCCAGAGATACTTGTCTCTTGAGGCCCATATATCCTCAGCTGATGTAAATTGCCATGGCTCCACTAAAGTCAATGACAGTTAACTCCAGATGAGGATCTGGGTTATTATGCTATGCCTTCCCTGTACGCGCAATAACAGTCATAATTCAAATGAACTAGTCCGCTAAGAAAACAGTGTATTGTGCCATCTAAAAAGTGGCTTGGCGTGGCTTGGCTCTGGGGGAGCTGTTTCCCATGATCACTGAGATATTCAGGGCCTGACTCCCAACTGCTTTACTCCTCATGGAGTGATTTACAGCTGCTAACATGAGAATCTGGATTCTCTGCTCACACCAGAGTCCTACCCACCCTTTGCACAGGTATATATGGCTGTTGGGTGAGAGGCAGCAGGGGAGCAGGCCAGCAAAAGAGAAGGTCTTGGAAAGACTACAGTGAAGAGCATGCTCCTTCTCACACCTCTACTCCCTCCCGCTGTAATCGTAACTCTCCTTAAGGGAGTCCATGTAGCAGGAGAGCAATGTGTCTGTCCCCGTTTGGAGGGGCCTGAGAACGTATGGCCAGAACAAGTCCTGATTCCCAAAGGAATGCTTATTGCCAAGGAAGCAGCTTTTCTGCACAGAGTGGTGTGCCCATCTGGGCCAGAGCCTCGGTTGGTGTGAACCAGCAGAGCTCCATCGAAGTGAGTTGAGCCACCTCCATGGCTAGGCTTCTGCTCCACAAGCCTTACAGCAGCCAAACCATTCCCCTAAAGGAATCTGAAGTGAGCAAGGTGGTAGGTAAGAGAGCTGAGGCGTGGCTTTGAACCCCAGCCCAGCAGCTTGGCCCAACCCATGGCTCGTGAGCCGCATGCAGCTCTTCCTCCCCTTAAAGTTCAGCTCGCGAAGCCTCCCCCGTGGCTTGCGAAGCTGCCCCTGCACCCCTAGAAATGGCCCCAGCCCCAAGTTCTCTGAGCTCTCCAGGTGCCGGGGAGTTGTCTGGCATGGCAAAGCAAAATGGCACAGGCAAGATGTCCAACCTGAGGCTTTTTTAAAGGGGCAGTGTCCCTTTTTCCTTTTTTTTTTGCTCGACAACATTTCTCCCCCCTGCCCCTCCTGGCTCTTTGCCCTATATGCACAACTATTTTGGCTCTTTGCCTGTAATGGGTTGGCCGCCCCTGCTGTAGAAGGTAAATCTGTGAATCGTAACTATGCTGCATGCTTCAGTCTTAGGGAATGCCCGGTGGGTCCCACAGACATGGACAAGCTAT
The DNA here is from genome assembly GCA_032595735.1 of Pelochelys cantorii. Classification (NCBI taxonomy): domain Eukaryota; kingdom Metazoa; phylum Chordata; order Testudines; family Trionychidae; genus Pelochelys; species Pelochelys cantorii. The sequence continues at coordinate 5,447,667 of CM064339.1, read as the reverse complement.
GCCAGATCCTTGGCAAATGCGCTGTATTGACAGAACTGGAGTAAGTGCTGAACATTGTATAAGGGTCTCTCTACATCAGGCTGTCTGCTGTTCATATAAAGTGAAATTCACCCATATAAAACCAGTCCAGCTTATCAGTGTCCCTCTGTTTGTTCATTGATGCTCTAGCCATTTACAGCAGCTGGGGTTCTGGCCCTGGGTAATTAATCTTTGTTCATATGGAGGGCCTGGTGTGATGAAACCCATGTTCCTAACCCAGGGACACCAAGCAGGACCCTCCTCCCCCAGAACTGCTCTTCCAGCCTACAGGCTAGAGTATTGCCTTCAAACCACGGTGCCAGTTGTGTGGAGTGTTTGGGACCTCTGTCCATATAAATGCAAATCTAATAACTCACCCCCACTGTAGCCTTCCACATGCAATCCCCTCCTAATGCAGGAAAGAACTGTGGGACGGCTCCATCTGTGATTCTTCCCCTCTCCCCTGCCCTCATGCACATGATCTTAGTGCCCCGGTAGATCTTCAGCTGGCTTTTTATAATGCAAATGAATCTGTCCTCAAATGTCGTGTACATGACCTCAGTGGAGCTACTCTGCTTTTACCCCAGTATATCTGAACAGAATTTGGCTTCCTCAAACATTATAATTTGTGTGTGAATTTCCCAGGACACATGCAGTCCTGGCCCACCCTTCTGTCCCCCCAAGCTATCTGAGATTCAAAGATGGTTGAAGATAATTGAAAACTATTGTTATCTAGTTCTAGACAGTGCATAGCACAGGCCTTGCCAGTGACCTGTGCATGAAGCCCATGATTTGTAAAGCTCATGATCTACTTAGTGGCCTCTTATCACTTGCCCAGCTGTTTTCATTCTAAATCGTTTCCTTGGTTGTTCCTTTTTTGGTGGGAAGGGGTAATTCCCATATGGCAAATAATGAAACTGAAAACCTTTGAAGTCAAGGAGCAGAGTGTGTATTTTTCAACAGGAATATATTATTTTAATATCCAATAAAACTGTGAAACATTTCTAATCTTGCAATGTGTTTTCACCCTTGCTTTGCAGATTATCTAGAAATGCACTTAGCGATCAAAGCATTGAAAGGCTGCTAGCATCCCTACCATGTTTGCACAGTCTAAAGCTACTGAGGTAAAATTTGGGGCTGTTGTTTTGGTGAATGTCATGAAACATTCATTTTGAAAGCTGCAATGTTGCAGTATGTCCTACCCTCAGTTATAAATCTTTGCATCATTCTAAATTAACACAGGGAGAAGCAAACCAAATTCAGAAACACTCAGAAACTTACTCGCCCCCCAAATCCTCTCCTATTTCCAGAGCCAAACACCTGATGATCCTCTTTTAAGATACTGAGATGATTAACTAGTATTCCTCCTCCCCTTTTTGGTTTCTGGCTGCAACCAGAGCTCCAAATGCATTTCCATCAAGAAACAAAAGTGTGGCAGTGTCTACACTTCTTTTTTTGTGATTTCCAGCCTAATTATTGCAGACTCAGGCCTTATCTACACAAAAACTACATGTGCACTACAGCCCGGGTTTACACTCTGAGATTGATCTGTTGATTTAGCAGGCCTAGTGAGGACCTGCCAAATCAACTGCAGATCATTCTCTTGTTGACCGTTACTCTACCCCAGACAAGAAGAGTTAAGGGAAGTTGATGGGAGAATTTCCCTCCTCTGCCCCCCGTGTAGCCCCCATGGTAACTTGACTTAAGGTACACTGACTCCAGCTACATTAGTTAGGTAGCTGGAGTTGCATAGCTTACGTCTACTTTCTGCTGTAGTACAGATGTAGCCTAAGTGTTGGATAGTAGAGCAATGCTGGCAGAGCCCCCTAGTGTAGACACAGAGAATGATGGCAGAAGTTCATCCACCAGCACAGCTATACCATCTCCCCAAATGACATTAGCTAAGCTGATAGATGCACTTTTCCACTGGCAGACTTTTGTCAGGATAGCTATGAGATTTTTTTTCATGATCCTAGCTGGTAAAACTCTATCAGCAATCCAGTGCATTGTAGACCATGCCTCATGAGTTTTGACTTATTTGATAAGCTCTGGGGGTTGATCCATAGCCCATTGCTATCGTTGGGACTCTTTCCATTGGCTTTGGATCAGGCTCCTGGATAATTATCCGAAAAGAATGCTAGTTTTGAACCTTGTGTAGGAGTGGAAACAAGGGCTAGAATCTTGGAACTCCTGAATTCTAAGCCAACATTGGACACTGATTTGCTATATCGCATTGGAGAAGTCACTTAGAAACCACTTTCTAAGAATGTAGGTGGGCTTATCTACAACACAGGTGCACACACAGCTACTGCAGTTGTGTTGGCATAAATGGCCACTTAGCTATCTAATAGATCACTTGTAATAAAAAAAATCGCATGTGCAAATGAGGGGCCTGATTCACTGCTGTGTTATTCATGCTTTACATTAGTAAAGTTACACCTGACCCTGTGGTGAAACTAGTTGTTCGAGTGCAAGCACAGTGCATGCCTACAGTTTGTGGAAATAAACAACAAATTTTACATGTATGGAACCAACCTTCCATAAAGATGAAGACTGATTTATTTTTTTCTTCCAGTATTAGGAATAACAGGTTCTCACCAAATTGCACTCTCTTACTGGCCAACTCCCTCAATCTGTGTGAGCGGATCAGGGAAGTCGAAGTCAGGTAAGGAACTGAGTCCTCTCCCCAGAAAATCAGCCACCACTGAATTCCAGCCAGTGGAATTGAGAGCCTGGTTCTTTTAGGAGAGGGTGGGGGTGGATGCAATGACTGTTTTTGCTTGTGTTTGCTATAGATCAAGTGAAAATGCGTTTTTGCATTTTGAGAGGAGGACAGAGAGCCAAGAAACACCCTGCCGGTAGGACCACACTTTATTTCTTTATAACTTTCCTTCTTTTGCATGTATTTAAAATGTTAATATGTATTGAAATGACATCAAATCCACATTTGACAAAAGTGAAGTCCACAGACAATACAGATTCTACCTAATGTTGAAATCTGACTGTGCAGGTTCTTGCTTTAGTTACTTATTGTTTAATTGCTGTTGAGTTTGCAGTTAGAGGCTTGAATCCAATGAATCTCTAGGATAGTTGCGTGCAGTTATGCTAAATGCAAACATACAACAAGCATATTTTGCACAGGCACTTGTTCATCTAAACTAAAAGTGTGGCCCCCACTGTCCATAGCACAATGTATCCTAAAGTCATGTGGTCATCTTTGTGCAGTTCGGGCTCCAAGGCAACATCACTTGTCAAGTTCACAAGAGAAGATGAACCAAGGAAGATTTTGAGGTAATTATTTCATGTGTTTCAATCTCCTTTGAAAAGCTTCCCCTCTTTAGAGAGAAGAAGGAAAACCATCTTTTTGCCCACTAGATCTGAATGGAATTGCATGACAGAATAGTTGAACAAATGGCATATTCACAGATTCCAAGGCTAGAAGGATCCGTTATGATTATCTCATCTAACCTCCTGTAGAAAACAGCCTAAATAATTCTTAGAGCAGATCATTTAGAAAAGAACCATCTGATCTAATTTGAAAAATTGTCAATGATGGAGAATCCATCATGACCCTTTGTGTAAATTGTTCCAGTGGTTAATTACACTCATCTTTTTTTAAAAAAGCCTAATTTCCAGCCTGAATTTGTCTAGCTTCAACTTTTAGCCACTGGATCACGTTGCACCTTTCTCTGCTAGACTGCATTATTTGTTCCCTATGCAGGTTTTTATACACTGTAATTAATTCACCCCTTAATCTTCTCTTTGATAAACTAAATAGATTGAGCTCCTTGAAACTATCAAGACACAGCATGTTTTCTAATCCTTTAATCATCCTTGTGGCTCTTCTCTGAGCCCTTTCCAATTTATGGACATCCTTCTTCAACTGCGCACTCCAGAACTCGACACAGCATTCCGGCTGTGATCACACACTGCCAAATATATTGTTAGTTAGCCAATTTGTAATTCATTTAATCTGCACCATGTTAATTTTATACTGTTTTAGTTTTTTCTTCAAAATGTCATACAGTAGCAATTCAAACAGAAGTCTATAGTATGTTATCACTGTTAAGTTTTGTCAACCAAATTTGTAATCAAATACAAAAAAGATATTAAGTTAGTTGGACAAACTCCATTTTCTATAAACTTGTGTTGATAGGCATTAATTACATTAGCTTCCTTTAATTCTTTATTAATTGAGAGCAAGATCAGTTGCTCCATATCTTGCCTGGGGTGGATGTCAGGCCTATCATTATCTAGATCACCCACTTATCCTTTGTTAAAATTGATCCATGTAGTATTTCCTCCTGGTTTCCTTCCATACCTTCCAACAAAAGAGAGAAAAAGCTACTCCCCCTGTAGCTCTGATCTCTTGTAATTATTTATCTCACCAGTCTCTGCCAGTGTTCCCTCTAATTTTTTTCATCTATGTGCAGAATAAATTTTGCTATGTTCATTGAGGCATGGGCAGATGTGCACCTCCAGTAGAACACCTGCTGCCTGTGGTGGATGCTGTGAGTGCTCTGCCAATCAGCTGGGGACATTTGAATCTTTCCTGAGTGGCTGCCCCAGCGCTCAGCTTGCAGGGAATACTGGTCCCCGCTAAATATGGCTGAATCTACATCGCAGCGTTTCTCTTAACTCTTCATCATCAGTAGTTATGCATCCCTGTGATTCAGTTACAGGAGAGTATTTTGTGGCAGGTAGGGTGAAAGAACCCCCGTACCAGGCTGCATCATAGAACTCTTTTAAGAGTTCACCAAAAATATTTTCAGAGTTTTAGCGCTTAGACGGCATCTGTCCCTCCTCTTTTCTCAGGAGATGCTGCAATGCCTGCGACTTCTGGATTAAAGGGGCTAATGACTGAGAAGGAACTAATGTAGTTTTCTCCCCTATTCTTTCAGGCTAACTGAGTGCTTCTTTCAACCAGAACACCTGCCAAAACTGGTCTCTCTACTGCAAATGTGCACCAGCTTGACGGAGTACATGTGAGTTAGATACTGCTGGGAAATCTGGCATAGACTGAACTTTGCCTCAGAACAGTTTGTTAGTGTTTAAATTGTTTGAAACTTTTCCTTACAACAATCTATGATTCTAGATCAACAAACAACAACATGACAACCAAAGCAGTGGATGATCTTTTGAAGACACTGAGGAAAAGTCAGGGAACACTGAGAATAAGGTACAGAATAGTGCTAGTGTTACGTAGTCAACCCCACTTTGTTTCTGATAAGCTAAGATCCCATTCTGCTGAAAATAACATCTAGGTATGGAAGGCAGAAAGGTTGGAATTGAGTTGCCCTCCCAGTCAGCAGTGATTTAAGGTTTGTCTGCACATGGAAGCTATTGTGAAATAAGTGAGGTTGTGAATTTAGAGCACGATAGCTGGTGCACAAAAGCTCCCAATCTGGAGCTCTTATTCTGAACCAGAGGTGTCTTTTCGCACTTTAGCTTAATCCACTTCCAAAGTATCCCTGTGGAGAGCTACTGCAGAACAGTTATTCTGGGCTATTTCCCTGTGTAGACAAACTATTTGGCTACATCTACACAGCAGCGTTATTTCGGAATAACTGACGTTATTTAAAAATAACAAAATGCGTGTCTACACAGCAAGCCATTATTTCAAAATAATGTCGAGATGGAGGACTTCTTACGCTGACTCCTGTAGCCCTCATTTCACCAGGAGCAAGGGAAGTCGAAGGAGGAGTGTTCTTCCTTTGACTTCCTGCTGTGTAGACAGCACCAAAAGCCCAATTAAGCTATTTTGACTTCAGCTATGCAATTGACATAGCTAAAGTTGCGTAGCTTAATTCAACGGATCAGCTGTGCAGTGGCTGCCCCTTTTAAATGCTGCCTGCATGCCTTTCAGAGGCGCAGCCATGGAGCCTGGGATCAGCTGACCCCGAGTTCCCGAGAAGTGCCACGCAGAACCTGGGATCAACTGGGGAATCCCCAGCTGATCCCGGGCTCCACGGCTGCCCCTTTGAAAGGCGCAGAGGCTGATCAGCTGTGTGGTGGCTTCCCCTTTGAAACTGCTGCCTCCACCCATTTTAAAAGGGCAGTGGATCCTGGGGTCAGCTGGGGACTCCCCAGTTGACCCCAGGTTCCACGCGGCACTTCCCGGGAACCCAGGGTCAGCTGGGGACTCCCCAGCTGAACCTGGGTTCCAGGGAAATGAAGTGGGAGTCCCCAGCTGACCCCAGGCTCCACAGCTGCCCGTTTGAATAGCTGCAGAGGCAGCATTTTAAAGGGGCACCCCGCCTCACAGCTGATCCGCAGATGAGCTATGCAGCAGGCTGCCCCTTTAAAATGCTACCTCTGTGCATTTCAAAGGGGCAGATGCCGTGGAGGTGCCGCGCAGAACCCAGGGTCAGCTGGAGAGTCCCCAGCTTACCCCAGGCTCCTAGCGGCATGCAGTGTAGCATGGAGCCTGAGGTCAGCAGCGGACTCTGAGTCGCCTTCTGACCCCGAGCTCCATGGCTTTGAAATGGCTTTGAAGTCCCCTCTGGGACTCTTGTGCATTTCAAAGCAGGCACGCCAGGTACAGCCTGGAGTCAGCAGGACTTCCCGCTGGCCCCAGGCTGTATGTGGAGTTCTGCATTCCTCCTTTGAAATGTACAAGAGCCCCAGCAGGAGGAATGCAGAAGTGCCTATCGACTAGTCAATGGAAATTCTATCAACTAGTCGACTAGTCAGTTAACTGCATTTTAACATCCTTACTGTGGATCTGTATCCCACAGTGTGCTGTTGTTGGAAGGCAGAGTTGATTCCTGCACATCTTGGGATTCCCTCCAAATTCTCCCACAGCCTCTTCAGCTGCCAGAAGCAGCATCGTGAGTAGCTCTGTGTATGTCTACACTAGCCCCCTAATTCGAACTAGGGTGGCTAATGTAGGCATTCTAACTTGCAAATGAAGCCCGGGATTTAAATATCCCGGGCTTCATTTGCAGGTTCCCGGGCGGGTGCCATTTTTAAATGCCCCGTAGTTTGAACTGACTGCCCGCGGCTACACGCGGCAGTCATAAGTTAATCCGAACTAAGTCATTAGTTCGGATTAACTGTTACACCTCATTGCAGGAGGAGTAACAGTTAATCCGAACTAAGGACTTAGTTCGGATTAATTTGTGACTGCCGCGTGTAGCCGCGGGCAGTCAGTTCGAACTACGGGGCATTTAAAAATGGCACCCGCCCAGGAACATGCAAATGAAGCCCGGGATATTTAAATCCCGGGCTTCATTTGCAAGTTCGAATGCCTACATTAGCCACCCTAGTTCGAACTAGGGGGCTAGTGTAGACATACCCTCTGTAAGCTCTCTATGATGAGGAATGTCAAAGCAACACAGCAGCCTGTCTCCCTCCCCCTGCAGCAGCAGTCTGCCTGCCGCTGTGCTCCTAGCAGGCCAGAATAGGAGCACTCCAATGTTTTGCTCTTTGTTTGTTCCCCAAAGGGAGCAGCTCATGCAGCTGTCAGATTGTTCCAGGAGGGGTGAAAGGAGCGGGATGCATGCCTGCGAGGCAGCAGAGATCAAAGCTGATCAGAGCCATCAGGACAGGCATTGTTGGGATGCTGGCAGATGCCAGTTCTGTCCACAGAACAAACAGCAGAGTCTACACGGGCTCTTTATGTTAATAAAGGGAGAGGAAAAGAAAAAAGTCTCTCGCAGGGGTGGAACAGGATGTTTTTCCCGACAAAAATCCCATTGCAGTGTGTATACTCTCACTGTTTTGTTGCCAAAAGGCAGGATTTGATGACAAAACTTTGTAGTGTAGACAAAGCCTTAGTTAATGCATCTTTCAAGGGATCACTCAAGGGGAAATGGCCCATTAAACACCTCTCCAGTTATAGGGGAATAGGGAACAAGAACCCATCCCTGCAACATTTTCTTTGAATACTTAATTCTTCACTTCCTATTCCAAACTGTTCGGCAGTGTTACACTTGCCATCTTGTACCCTGTAGTGGAGTGTAAGGACTTACGCCATATCCTGTCTTATCATTACAGCTGATGGAGGGAAATTAGAAATACTAGAGGGGAGTTGCATTGTGCTTTCTCCCCTGAGATAGCTCTACTCGGTATGGTGAGCTGAGAACCCAGACATGCATGGGGCGCAGTGTCGAGCTAGGCGTGGTTTAACTAACAGAAGCTTATGGACTAAAGCAAAGCTGCCTGTGTTCTGCATTGCAGCATTGAAGAGTCATGGGTGCGGGAGGAACGTGTCCCTAGCCTTCTGCAGATGGCCGTCCAACCTCATGGGAATGTTACGGAGATCACGTAAGCAGAGCCTAAACTGCAGCTTGTCACAGACCCAGGGCCTGTAATCGCCCTCAGTGGTACAGGAAGGTCACCTGCTCTCAGGAGCTTGGCTCCCCAGCTCTCTGCTTTCTTGGGTGGAGACATCTCTCCCTTCTGCCCAGGCTATATCCAGGCTGCACGGTTCCCTGTTGTGCTATTAATTCACCAGCAAAGTCAGGCAGCCTAAGCAGGCCTGCTCGCTTTCTCCTCAGAACTAATGACAGTGTAAAGGCCCATGGTTAAGCTACAGCATGCTAATGAACCTTAAAGAGATCACCCCAACTCCAACATGGGCTCCAGCAGATGATTAGTTCTTCAGCACTGCCCAGGGTGTTTCCTTGATGGTCATAAATTCATGACAGCCTTAGCTCAGACCTAGCACACTCAGGACAGGTATTGTTCATCCAGGGGTCTCTGGAGTTCCCAATATTTCCATTAGTTGTGGCTCTAGAAAAGTGGCATGGAAACCTAAAGGAACACGCAAGCAATTGCATTTTTATACAGGCGATCCCCAAACCTCAATTCAGTGAGATTTAACTTAATTCAATAGGATTTCAGGAAATTGCCATCTGTCACACGACTGTTTTCAGTTCCTTAAAAATAAATGACTGTGTGTGGAAATCAGGCTTGGACAAATGCTGTCAAGTCCTTAGGCAGAGATGATTTCCATTCATTTGACAAATAAACTCTGCCTATTTCCTCTACTCTGTCCCATCTTATGGACAGTAACCTGCGCGACAGAGCCTTTGGAACAACTTGTGTAACGCGCCAAGCGTGCTCTGGGCTGTGATGTATTGACGTTTCCACCTTCTCCTAGGATATTAAAAGGCAAAGGTCTCCTTCGAGTGAGGGTGGGGTTTCCCCGTCAAACGGAGAAGATGGAGTCTGTGGTTAACAGGTGAGGTGGTGCATCTGGTTGTGCTTTTCATAGCTGATTTCTCCCTCTGACTGATCATGCAATAAAAGAACTCACTAACATTCCAGTTGTATCCTTAATAAGTAGAAGCCTTCAATTAAACCTGATCAAGCTTAATGCTGGCTTTTGCAAGGGGGTGTGTGGAAGGGATAAGTACAAGGTGTTACCAGATTTGCCTGTTGCTTTGGAGTAGGCTCATTTATTTGGGTTACTTTTCGGGGGGGGGGAGGATTGATAATTCTAGCAATGTGCTAGTGTTACTTCTCCTTTCTGCCAATTCCCTCCCAATGGAGCTCTTCTGCAGGATGTAGGTTCCCCACGGTTGGGTTCTTCCCACCTGAGAATCAGATGAACACACAGTCACACCCACTAATGCATGAGAGGACTGGTTAATCAGCTTCACCAACTGACCTCTTATATGTCTCTGGACTCAGCAGGCTAGTTGCAAAGCAGTGCCAAGCTGTGACCCTCACATGCCGTTGGATTCAGTGGGCTGGGTTTAAACAGCACTTTAAGCTGCAACCCTCATAGGCCCCCAGGTGCAGCACGTTCCTATCCCTACTTTCATACCACGACCAATCTGCTAGTGACCCACGAAGGAAAGGGCGAGAGAGAAAAAGAGCACAACAACCAGTTTAACTATGAAAGTTATCTCGAGGTAGTAACCATACAAGGGGAGCTAGCCAAATCAAAGAGTTACTAAAATCGGATTATAAATGTTAGGGCAAGCAAACCATAACTGATTATAAGGCAGAGAGAGGAAGCTTTACCTAGAGAGAAGGGGTGGGCAAAGAGAGAGATCTCATCGCTCGGTGAAGCTTGACTCAGTTGGGGTTCCCAGGTGGTGACGGTAGCTGGGAGTCCAGAGGGTTGGAGACAGGCAGAGCTGAGCCCCCAGCACGATCGGTCAGGAGCAGATGAAATGCCAATGGAACTGATGCAGAATGGAGATCCAGGCATCAGAACACTTGACTTGGGTGGGATAGGGGGCTTTTGTAGGGAAACAACAACAGTTCAATGGGGGATGCTGGATTTGTTTATGGCTAAACTGATGGTCCCAGAGAATATCCCAACGTTGTTGTGTTTAGGCTAGACAACAGGAACTGATCATTCCTGGCTATAGGCCCTGTTCCGTTGATGGGGCTCATAATGCAATTAAGCAGTTTCGGTATTTTGGATACCAACAGAGGATTTGTTACTAAAATTGGTCTGGTAATTACTGATCGGGCTGTTTGGGGGGGGGGGCGTGTTATTCGCATCTGCAGCAGGGATTTCCCATCAGGCAGTGCTTTCCTTTCTGTGTCCCAGAGTTCAGTTTGGTTCTTGTCTTGGAATTGCCGTTCTCCGTTCTGTATGCTAATGGAGATTCCTCCTTGTCCCATCTTCAATGCAAGTGAGGCTGGGATGTTTCCTTAATCTTTCACCCATGTCCAAAGGGGCTTAGGTGAATCTGCCCCTGCCTTTTCATTGCTTTTTGTATTGGCTTTAGTTCAAGCAGAGACGGGGGGCGGGGCTCCATGAGTACTATGGCCTTGCTCCCCAAGAACACTGAGCTGGTAGGTAACAAAGGAGCTTTCATGCTCTGGCCAGGGAAATCAGTCCTTGTGCCTGGGAGAATGCAGGGACTTCTAGCTGCGGGCACCCAGGGTGGGGAAGGGCCGTGCTCCCTCCACTCTACCTCAGACAAGGCACATCAAGGGGGAGCAAGCAGCCCCCTCCCTGCTAGAGAGGGAGTTTGGGTTTGTGCAGCTCTGGCCTCCTCCCGAGACCAGCCATATAGCAGCTAAAGGCCAGTGGGACGTGGCTGACTGCAAGGCCCCATATAAGCATGGGCTGAGCCGATTGTTGTTTTATTCATTTGTGTGTTTCTACCTGCATCTGGCAGATTGAATCAGTGCGAACTGGAGGTGAAGCACATCCACTGTCTTGAGAGGCTCGTTGAGAAATGCATGCAGCTTCAGGAACTGAGGTGAGCTCTTCAAGTGCTGCAGCAATGAACGTTCCTTCCCTCAGGAAGGAACGTGTCTCTTGTCTGGGCGCAGGGAAAGAATAGACTTGTTCTGAAACTGGGGCAGGGCAGCTAGAAAATCATGCAGAGAAACAAGGGTAGTCAACAGTCAGTTCTCCCCTGACATGCATACCCTGTCCAACCTCAGCAGGAGCATCAGGGGAGGGGGAGATTTTGGGGCAGAATTTAGCCCTAAGTGACCGCCAGCAAAGGAGGTGGCTAGAGAGCAGCACACATACAATCTGACATGCCATTTCCGCATGTGGCTGCGCCACAGCTGGTTGCTACAGCTCATTCAGATGCACATACTGCCCCAAGGGCACAGGGATGTTACAAGACTTGCCTCGATTGGTGCATGTGCTGTGCATTTTGTGATACACAGCGTACTGGCATCATGGAGTGTATGAGAGTTTCTGATGCCCCCCCCCCGACACACAGCCTGACACACTGATGGCCATTTGTTCTTGGTGCTGAGCAGTGGCTCTTTATTTGTTGGTGCTTGAAACACCTGGACTAAGCTGACTCATGCAAGAAAATCTGGGGTGATCAAGCCTAGAGAGACTCCGGTGATAGGTATTGGACAAACCCGTCTGTGTTATGCAGGAGGCCAGACCAGGCGATCTGATGGGGCCCTCTGGCTTTAAAAGTTCATATGAAAGTTTCAAGAATGGAGCCTGGGGTCTGGCATCACAATGGAATTCTAATGACAAGCCACCAATGGAGCAAATGCAGCTTATTCCATATACCTTGAAATTCTTCCAAATGGACTGTTGGTCTGGGTGTGGGTCAGAATCTAGGCTGCCCTGGATCCATTCATACAGAACAACTGCAAACATCACCCCGCTCCATGGCAGCTCGGGGCTGTTCAGAGCTTTGGGTGTCACTGACAGGATGCAATTTTTTTTGTCCTTGTAGCTGGTCTCACATTGACCTCAACAATGCTGAAGAAGCGATGCTCATCAGTGCGCTTCTTCCTCTTCCAGCGCTGAAGAAGTTTGAGTATGTAATTATTGAAAAGCTTGTTACTGTTGAATATTCACCTGGATACCTTCCCACTTCCTCATTCCAAGCAGATACCCTATTGCCCTCACTGGCCCTTTCCCAGCCCCACTAGCCCTGTCTGCATTCTCATTCGGAATGTCCCTGTGCAGTCTTGCTGGCTGGTGAACTCCAAACGCATATTTTCATCGCTTCTCTGAGCTTTGGGGTCTAGAGAGCAGCCTGAACTGAAGCTCTTTTCTGAAATCCAAAAACGTTCCAACGTGAATCAGCATCAGACCTAGGGTTGCCAGATGGTTTAACCAAAAATACCAACCCCCACCCTCCCCCAAAAAAAACACTATTGAGAAAAAAAAGGGGGGAGACCAAAGTTGTTGACCCCCCCCCAAAAAAAAGGACCCCAACAGTTATTGAGCAAAAAAAAAAAAAAAAAATACAAATACAAAAAAACCAGCATGGCCCCTTTAAGACCTTTGGGGCTTTTTTTTTTTGCTGGCAGCCATCTTGTTTTTTACTCTGTGCCAGAACAGAGCTCCCCTGCGGAACCAGGTAAGCGGCGGGGAGGGGAGATTCGGGCGGGGGGGGGTCTGGGGAGGGGCCCGGGGGCTGGGCCCGGTTGCTGAGTGTGTGTAGGGTTGCCAGGTGTCTGGTATTTTCGCCTCCTGGCAGGGAAAAAAAATCAGAAAATACCGGACATTTTAGGTGTCCAGTATTTTCTGATTTTTTTTACTGGACAGGAGGCGAAAATATCGGACTGTTCAGGTCAATACCAGACACCTGGCAACCCTAATCAGACCTCCATGGCTGGCCCCTGACCTTGTAACAGACCGAACTGGAGGCCCATCGGGTGGGAAAATTGGAATCCAGGTGTGAACGTTGCAACTTTCACACATCTGTATTTGCATGTGTTAACATGGCAGATGTTCAAGAATTTTCTTCTGTGGATTGCTAGAAAGGGGCACTTGAGCATTTAGTCATGATGCAAGATTTCAGAGAAATTGTCACTTCCTGCCCCCTTTCTTAAGTACAAACATATAAAGATAAGAGGACCTGATTCTCATATATGCTGTGGACATTTTATCCTGTTCCAGTCATGTAGAGGGGCTTAAGGGTGTAAATAGAAGCTACTCTCTCTTTACCCAAATGCCATTGGGTCTTTAAAAATAGCAAGTGGAAATAGGATTGTGGGTTTACTCCTAACAGCTGTGGACTCATTTTTTGCCCTGTTAATCTGTAATCATAATACACCCTTTAGGCCCCCAGAGTGGTATAAAGTGGTCATAGCTAAATGTGAATCAGGCTGGGCCTTTGCACAATAAAATCTTTTGGGACTCATTCTTTGTTGATGTTGGCAGAACCAGCAGAGATTCTGAGTCAGTACAGATTCAGAGCCCAGTATTTTGGACTATCCAGTTCCTTTGGGTCTGTAAAATGGAGCTGGAAAACTTCTCATGGGATTTGGCTCCTCATCCTCCAAAAGCTTAGCTCCTCAAGGGTTCTTACTTTTATGCAGCCCCCTAATTCTGAAACGATTACAGATTAATAGGGCGAGAAATGAGTCCACAGCTGTTAGGAGTAAATCCACGATCCTATGCCCACTTGCGATTTTTAAAGACCCAATGGCATTTTTTGCAAGAATAAGAGTACCAGCCGTGGGACCCTGGCCAAATACTTAATTACATTCCATTGATCTAATTTCCGCTCTTATGGTTCTGTTTGGAAAGAATCTGTCTCTTAAATATCAGACACTAGTCATTTTAGTATGTGGATACCAATTAGTGCTACTTCTAACTTCCCAGTTGTGTTTTATGCTGATAAAAAGCTGCATTCCACTCCAGAAGCAGCTGCACATCACTGGTAAGGAAAGTGATTCCATTATCTCCCATAAGTCATCTCATTCGGTGCTGTTACTGGTTTTTCAGGCTGACGTCCAGCAGTGTTCTGCCAAGGGGAATGGGATATCTTGTGGCAGGGTTGCAGCAATGTCATGCTGTTGAAGAGCTTAAGTAAGTGTATTGTCATGGTGCTGTCTAGAACCTGTTAGCCCAGTTACCATTAGCTTTTATGATTAAACTGCATTTACTTACAAGCTGTGTGTCATGGACCACACAGATGGATGGTAGACGTCAGCTGTAGGAGAAAGCTAATTCCTTAGTACTTGCAACTAAGGATGGGACAACAGGATTAGTACCATATAATACGGGCAGAGAGAGCAGAGTTCTGTGTACAAGCCGAGATCTTTGATATTCTCAGTACCTCTGCATGTCCCACTGCAGAATGTGAGCACTGACACTGCAGTGTTGGAAGATGCACCATATCCAGGAAAAACTTTAAAAATAACAAATAGTCTGGTAGCACTTTAAAGACTAACAAAACATGTAGATGGAAATGAGCTTGCATGGCCACTTCTTCAGATGACCTGAGCGTTGGAGGTCCAGAACCAAATGCTGTTGTTCTAATATTCTTTGATTCTATGAAATCTCAAAATGCTTTCATGATATCTTTGCTTCTGAATTAAAAACGGAGAATTCTTATGTCTGGAACATTCCTCACTGTCTCTGTTAATAATGACCTGCGATTCTCAGCCTTTGTAATTGCTTTCACCAAGTCTCCTGGGCTACGTCTAGACTATGGGGGTTTTCTGGGATTCTGGAGGTATCCCAAAAAAATTCCACCGCGTCCAGAGAACCCGTCTGCTCTTCTGCTTTTTTTTGCGGAAGAGCAGACGCGCTCTTTCAGAAGCCCTGTCTTCCTCCTTCCACGAGGAAGAAGTGCTCTTCCGAAAGAGGAGGTTTTTCCAAAATTTGGCCCCGTGTAGATGGGCCAAATTTTGAAAAAGCCTCTTCCAGCAAAACTATCGGGAAAAGGTATGCAAATTGCAGAGTGCAATTTGTGTACCTTTTCCTGATAAAACATTGTAGTCTCTTAGACATAGACCTGGAGACAGTTTTGGCTGAAAGGGAATAAAAAACCCTGTCTATGTGATTTATGCACCTCTGGTCTCATTCTGCTTTCACAGACGTCAGTGGCAAAACTCCTGGGCTATGCCTACACTGGCAGCTTCTTGCGCAAGAACATCTTGCGCAAGGGTTCTTGTGCAAGAACTCTTGCTCAAGAAAACGTCCACACTGCCATATGCGAGCTGTGCTTTTGAGCAAGCGCACCCATGGCAGTGTGGATGCTCTCTTGCGCAAGAAAGCTCTGATGGCCATTTTAGCCATAGGGCTTTCTTGCACAAGAAATCCCTGCCGAGCGTCCACACTGCCCTCTTGCGCAAGAGCTCCTGCGCAAGAGGGCTTACACCTGTTAGAAAAGAGTGTAGCTCTTGCACAAGAAGCCCTGTCTTCCCACGCTGTACTGTAAATGTCCTTGTGCAGGAGCGGGCGGGCAGTGTGGACACTCTGCGGATTCTTGCGCAAGAACGGCCATACTTGCGCAAGAAGCCGCGAGTGTAGACGTAGCCCTGGTGTTACTCTCTTTGTAACACCAGGAGAGAGTATTTCCCCACTGCAGTCTCCTCAGCAACCCCACACTGCAGGATGCAGAGCTACAAAACCTTTGTAAGACAGTTCAGAGGTTCCTTTTCCTACACAGCTAGGATCGACATAATGACAGGGCTCCCATAGGCCACAGCTCTGTCAGCCTCCCATTGCTTTGAAGCTACTTTCTAGCAAATGGTCTGAACTACCCATTTAGAGCTGTGAACACTTATTCCTGTGTCCATTTGCCTCTCAGCCTCAGCTCCTTGGAACTTGATGACATGGCCGCTCTCATGCTGGTGTCAGGACTTCACCAAATGCCTTTACTGAAAAGACTCCTGTAAGTATGTCTGCGCAGGCCCTCAGGAACAGTGCTGTTACCAGGCCCGTACAAACACTAGAGAGGAAAGGCCTGTGTGTGGTTCCTTCCCTAAGCTTCCTATAGAGATGCCCAGTTTAGCTGCAGTTTCACTCTAGAGAGTAGACTTAGCCCCCAGGAATCTGCTTACATTCTAGGAATCAAAAAAGGAAAGTTTCCGTTGGGAGTATGTCCAACCTTTTTAGGCAGGCCTGAGGCCAGAGCAGCAAGGAGACCTAGCCTGTGCACATGATACTGGTTAGGAATTCAGGAGATGTAGGTTCATTTTTCCAGCTCTGTCTCACACTCTCTGTGATCTTGAATAGGCCTGTGCCACCGTTTCCCCTTTGTTCAATGGAGGTAGCAATGCATTGCCTATCTCACAGGCTTGTTTTGAGGGTAAGTTTATTAATGTCCGAATCCCTCGGATACCGCAGCGTGACTCCTTCCCATGCTGTCAGACATTGATTTGAGCCCAACCAAGACTTTGTCTGTCATGGTATCCTACATTGATGGGGCTCATATAAATACTAACATACTACTTAGCAAAAATGACGCTGCACCATTCTGTAGTTCTGCAGTGACATGATCAGCAGCTGCAGTATTTGCTCCATTACGTCTGCTGGTTTTCGTAGTCCCTACTTTTATTGATCTACTGCTAACTAAGCTAGAATGAAGTAGCATTTTTTTAAAATCCTCTTCACAGCAAATACACTGAGAAGAGGAAACATTCGGGGCAGATTTGCAAAGCTAAAAATAGCAGATGCACCCATAAAAATTTATGTGCACCCAGTGAGCTGCCAAAAACTCACACATTAGTCAACAAACATGTAGCTCAGATCATAATTTCCATTTCTGTGGGAGCACAGAAAAGTCTTTTGCTAGCACAGCCTCTGCAATCTCCAGTAGTGATAGCATGATTGTTACATAACAAGAGACCACAGAGTTATGTCACTATTCAGTGTACTGTTCAGTGGTTACCTTAGATACATGCAGCTATTTCAGAAGTTGATGGTACACCTCTTGGCCACCATTGTACCACCAAATGGTACACCATTTTTTTCCCAGCAGTGCAATGAACTGCATAGATTTGTTTGTTTTTCTTTTTGAAGTCCAATGCTAATGCACCCTTGCATCCCACTGAAATCCCTGTTCAGAGACCTTAAGTAGGACTCAGATGGCTCATTGGGCTTTTGCTGGCCCTCTGCACAGAAGTTAATTTCATCCTCTGTTCATAAAGCCATTCCACTGAGTAACAGCCTAATGCATGGTATTTGGTAAATATTCTTTCCAGCTTGAACAATAACAGTATTGGGAGTGAAGGCTGCGCCCACCTGGCAGAAGCACTGAAGAATGCTGCTCACATGGAAGAAATCAAGTGGGTTGCTTCTTCCTTGTAATTTCTCTGTCAGCGATGGGGCTGGGTTGTAGAACTCAAGCCAAGAGGTGTTCCTAGGCGCAGTTTTACAGGGGTTGTTAATGCTTAAGTATCTGGGCTACTTGAATTAGAGATGGGACCAAACCAAAACTTCAGACACAAAATCTGAGCAACTGTGCAGCTGGCACATGGAATGGTGTATAGTGGGGTCAATGGAAACACCTGGGTTGAATTCCATCTGTCAACATTTGGATCAGGAACCGTGTATTGGAGCTGCCTCTGAGATGCGGTTAAAATAAACACCTTTTTGACTTTTGACTTTACTATTCAACTGTGAATAGTGAAGTAATTTTGGGTCCCTTCAGTCAGATGTTAGACAAGATGCTGTACTCAGTGGGAAACTCCGTGTTTTCTTTCATAATGTGGCTTTTTTCCCCCCCTTTAAAGTTTAAGCCATAACAAGATTGAGCATGCTGGTCTGGAAAAAATAGCCACACTCCTGCCAGAAATGAAAAACTTAAAGAAAGTCAAGTGAGTTGCTTTATATTTGGGGTTGAATAATGGGATTAATTAGTGTCAGAGTGAAGGTTGGGAGGAATGTTCATGTCTCATTTTATTTTACCTGCCTAGAAGTTACCGGAAAGACTCCCACATTGATTACAGTTGGCTTTGGATCAGGCTCTTTGTGACTAAACATTGCCACCTGCCCTGGCCATGCAGTAATCTCACTACACACTTTAGTGAACGAGTGTCCACGTAACAAAAGCAGCACAAGGGCCTGCCCTTATTGGCGCATTACCTCTTCTGTCGCTACATGGAGGACTTCAGGCCCTAGGATGTTCAGAGCAGCACTGTCCCATTGCTGCTACATTATTTCCTAACAAAAGAGGGGGTGGATACCGAGAAATTTCTCTTTCTGGTCAGTTTTAGCTGCTAAGGAAATTCATCCCAAATCTTAGGCCACGGAGGGGGCACGCACTGGGAGAAAAAGCAGCCATAGGCTCCCCATATTACTTAGCAGCCATCAGCAGCGTAATATAATTAGTGGACTGGAGAAAGAAGGGTCCAGTATTTGGAAGGCTCTTCCATAGTTCACCGTGACACCAGGGGCTCAGCAAGGTAAGCTGGGCCAAGTTGCTTGCATATAAATGATAGAGCCATAGCCTGTAAGGGTACGTCTATACTGCAGAGCTATTTCAGGTTACCGGAAGTATCCCGAAATAGCTATTCTGTGTCTGTTAA
Source organism: Pelochelys cantorii (assembly GCA_032595735.1). Classification (NCBI taxonomy): domain Eukaryota; kingdom Metazoa; phylum Chordata; order Testudines; family Trionychidae; genus Pelochelys; species Pelochelys cantorii. Next base: position 5,428,980 of record CM064339.1, on the reverse strand, counting down.
AGCAGCCCATTGTTTCAAAATAGATAGAAATAACAGGCGACTTATTCCAATGTCCCGGTAACCCTCGTTCGACGAGGGTTAAGGGGCATTTCGGAATAGGAGGTTATTTTGAAATACACTTGAAATAAACTATGCAAATTGCGAGCTAAGGGTGCAGTGTAGATGCACCCTAACACTGCCCGCTCAGAATGCTGAATAAATATCTCTCATCTACTCCTCGGCCTGCCACATCACTCATTGCCATGTGAAGCAAATGGGGTCTCCGGAGCCAGTCATGCCACACCCCCTCTGGTGGGCATTAGAAAGCCTTTCTCATTCGAGCTATTGGATGTGGAGACCTGTGTGTCTCCTGATGAGCTTTGGGTTGGCATCTCCAGGCCTACTTCAGTTGCAGCCCATCATTACGCTGCCCTGTGCTCCCTGTCATGCTTTTCGGTCATGAAACAATCTGGAGCTAAAGCACCATTCGAGCCACAGATGAAATGTGTATCTGGTGTTTCCTGGCACTTTTCGGTGCAGTAGCCACTAACAGATCTGCTGGTTTCCATGTGTATTTTAGCCTGTCATCGAACTTCATTGGCCCAGCTGGAGGGGAGATGCTCGCGGAGGCTCTGGCTCACTGCAGGCGTGTCGAGGAGCTACTGTGAGTTCTACATTTTCACTGGCTGGTACCAAAGTTCTGAGGCTTCGCATCTGGTCTCCCCACTGGAATTAATGGCAGACTCCTTTGGGCTGCTAGTGGAGGAGAACCCACGCTTGTGCTGTGTACAGAATACTAGGATGACAGGCACACAGGACATAGCCTGGTGTACATATTACCTAACAAATAAAAAGGAAATCCCTATAATTATTACTATAATAAAAATGGATGATGGGGCTGATTGTAGACTTTGTTAGCCTAGGACCATCACTGAATTTATTACTGTTCATCTAACTTCCTATTAGTTTTCAGAAGAGAAGCATCCATATCCTATGAAAGAATAAAAAATCTTAGCCAGGTGGGAAAAATATATTTATGTTGCAATCAAAATGTATAACTCATCCAGTTACCTCCAGATTATAGGCTAATGGACTGGGTTCATGCATCAAAAATATACTTACAGCCAAAGGTTCCACTCCTACAGTCCAGTCAGCTCACTCCACCTGTGAGCTAGTTACATGGATGGGAGTCCACATGGGAGCTGGTGGCAAAACACACCTGTGTCACATCCCCATCTAGTGACTAGTACAAACAGAGGAGAGCAGCCTACTACTACTGAGAGCTGACGGAGTTTCTCCGCTAGCTCAGATAGCAGAGGGCTGTTCTGTACTGCTGAAGATTCTGACTGAGGTCCCTGCCCTGCAGCGTGGATTGAAGGACTGGGGTCTCTACATTGATAAAGGGGAAATAATACGTGATTGAATTATTTAATTGACCTACTGGTTGTACGAATTAGTGGTAATTGCAGCGGTATCAGGAAAAATAACCACAGAGTAATTCCACCATGCTTTAGTTTACTGTTTAATGGCTGGATTCTGAAGCATAGCTATTATTTCGGTCTATAACTATATTCACTCTCTGAAGGGTTAATTAAGGATATTTATGCTCCTCTTTGAGCAGCTCCTGTTATCTCTAACAGGAGACACAGAGATATGTGTTGAAGGGAGCAATTAGGCCCGTTAGTTCATCGTCAGTAATGTTTCATATGTTTTTCAGGTTAGCAAGGAACCATGTCGGAGACAGCACTGCAGCGAGACTCTCTCTCTCTTTGCCTAGCATGTGCCAGTTGAAGATCCTTCAGTAAGTGCTTGCTTCCACTTCTGGACTCATTTTCCTTGAGGCAGGGCACTCCAGAAATGCTGGGGCTGCTAAAAAAAGAGACTGAAAACGAAGGTGGATGAAGAATGATCTGATGCGTCAGGCACATGGTTAAACAAATTGAAAACTCCAACCAACAGCCAACACCAGGTTCCATTACATACTTGCTTCCAGTGCTCCCTACCATAGTGTGATTATTTATTGCCATGTGTCTTTACAGCAGCGTCATTCCCACTAAGCTCTTGGTCTCAATGGCAGTCACTTCCACAGGTCAATTAGGACATGTATAACAGATGCCTTTCCATCAGTTTTGAATATGTTACATTTTTAATGGTGTCTTCTTGTTCTCATCCGATGAGAGGGTAACTAGGAGCATCCATCTGGCCCTGCATTATTTTGTCGTCTTGTATTATTTTTCTGTTCTCTAAACGGAATTGTGCTAAGCTTTTAGTGCTAGAAAGTCTTTCCTGTCTCTGATCAACAGAGCACTGCCCGGCTGTGCCACAGCAGCAACACAGTTAAATGATGCTAATTTTTCTCTCTGCTATCTTAGACCAAACTCTCCCGTGCCATGGCTACAGGTTGAATACACCGGCCATGCAGCTTTTCATTTCCTACAGGCCTTGCTTCTTATGGTGACAGGTGGGATCTTTGTCCATCATTTATTAATGCAGAGCTACATCTTTCTGTTTAACTACAGCTGCTTTGTGAGTGAACATCGCATGTGACAACCAGGGGAAGGTTACATGTGAAATTCTTTAAGACAAATGGGAGTTTTGTTTTAACTTTGCTGAGCCAAGATTTCACCCTCATGGTGCACTGAGGTGACAATTGGGATGGTTAGTTTGTGTACAAAATTCTTAGACACATTGCAATCGCTTCTGTTCCACTGGTTTGTGACTTGTTCTTAAGGTCTCGTCGTTCTCCTTCGTAAAGGAGGGTGCAAATATCAAAGATGAGGATTCTGTTTGAACACTGGGTGTCCATTCCAGAGAAGTGGTTGTTTCTTTGGCAGGCAGTCAAATTTGTCAAAAGAATCTCTTGCAGATTTTTCTTCTGAACAGTGTGTGTCTAAATTTTTTCTCTCACCAGTCTGCAGTCCAATGACATTGGTTCACTTGGAGGAACACAGCTGGCCAAAGCCCTGGTTAAGTGCCAGTATCTAGAAGAGATAAGGTAGGTGCTGTTGGGAATTAATAGGTATCCTTTAAAAAAAATAGGGCTTGATTATACCTCTGCCCATCTGTCTGTTTTATATATTGGCTCAAATAATAATGTGCAGCTAGGTGTAGCATTTGTAGAATTTACAACTATGCAGGGTGAAATCCTGACCCCGTTGAAGTCCATGGCAAAACGCCCATTGATTTCACTAGGGCCTGGATTTCACCCATGGAGTTTAAAGCCCCTGGGCAAATGCACAGAGCCCTTTGGTCAATCCTGCCTTATGAACTGAGTTACAGAGAATGTTCAATGAGACCCTCTTTGTGACATTGGTATCAGGATAGCACTCCCTTAGCTTCCCCGCCCAGTGACTCTTCTCTGATGTAGCTTCTTACAGCTCCTCAGTGAATTCTGATTGTCCTTCCAGTTTGTCAGAGAACAGCTTTGGGAAAGGTGCCATCCACACCCTGGCAGAGGGGCTTCCACATTTCACCTGGCTCAGAAGGATTGAGTAAGTTGAATTGCATTACACATGGTGGTTCTATGATTCTCAGGACAAGATAGCGGCAGTGGGACTTGTGGTGACTTCAGTAGAGCTACCTTGATGCCAGCTTGGGATCTGGTACGGCGGGCGTGGTTTGTGGCTGCTCTGATTTACACAGGGAGGAGAAGTGGCCTCAGGCAGCCATATGGATTGAGGGAGCACAGTGGTGGCAAACTGGCACCACTTCCGAGAGGGCGGGGGCTGAACCAATGTGTATAGTTGGGGGAGGGGAGGCAGAGTGCCATTGAACCAAACTGTAAGTAAGCCCTGCAGATGATGGAAATCATTACAAGCCAGAGGGTGCTGCTACCCCCCATCAGTTCCAGCATCTATGGGTACTACCTGCTCCTCGAGCAGACCCTAAAGTGGGGCTCTCTGGGTATGTCGGCACTGTGATCTACAACCCATGGCCATGAGTCTCAGAGCCAGGGTCTGCAGACTCAAACAGCTGTGCAGACACAGCCTGGAGCTTGGACTCAGATGCCTAAGCGTTTTGCAGCCCTTGCCACAGTGTCCACACAGCTGTTTTCAGTGCAGCAGCAGAAGCTGCTGTCTGTCAAGCCAGGAGACACGCTGCTGCAGTTGTAAAACACAGCATAACCGTACCCCCTGTTCCCGGGTAATGGAGTCACTGATATTTCCTGGCCAGCTGTGTGTGGCAGCTGTTCCATTTGTGATTACAAATCCTATTCCCCCCCAGACTGAAACTCTGTGGAATCAGCGATGGTGTTTCCAAACAGCTTGCCCTTGGCTTCAGTCGTTGTCCTGTCATTGAAGAGATCATGTGAGTCCAGGGTGTGGGTATATCTATCACATTGTTGCCCTAATACACGTTTCACAGTGTTTCGCACCTGCCTGTCTTTTGGTTACTGTGCACGTTCATCCTTGCCTAGCTATTGTGTCAGCTTCCTGAGCCCTGAATGGAAATTGCTGATCAGTGGAAATGAAACTCAAACCTTCCTCTTTGACCTGCACCTCTTAGGGTACGTCTACACAGCAGCGTTATTTCAGAATAATATAGTGCGTGTCTACACTATAAGCCTTTATTTCAAAATAATGTCAAGCTGGAGGACTTCTTACTCTGACTCCTGTAACCCTCATTTCATGAGGAGTTAGGGAAGTCGGAGGAAGAGTTTTCTTCCTTCAACTTCCTGCTGTGTAGACAGTGCCAAAAGCCGCATTAAGCTATTTCAACTTATGCTACACAGTTGACATACCCGAAGTTGCGTAACTTATTCCAATGCTAGCCCTGCTGTGTAGCCCTGCTGTGAGGCCCTTACTGTTTGTATCATGGCATCTCACTGGAAAGAGACAGAAGCAAGTTACTGGTCCTGATTCCTTGCTTTCCTCCACCTTGTGATTGCTCCATTGTAAAGTAAGTGTGAAAAGCTACCAGATCAGTACGGAGCGTTTTACATCTCTTTTGCATAATGTAAATTAGGACAGTTACCAGTTTCCTAACAGTCTAGCAGGAGTTTGCAGCTGACTTACTACATTCACAATCACTCAGGCTGTAAACATTGAACTGGTTAGTGTGCCACTGTCTTCCATTGGATAGAATCAGAATTGATCGGCTATGTGTCCTAGCTCCTATATGCTAGCAGGTAAGGAAGAGTCTTCTTCAGCTGCAGTGTTCTCAGATTCTGGTTTTGGAGCAGGCAGTCATGAATTCCAACCCTCCTGTCACCGGGAAGCTCTGAGTGGCCACAGGGTGCAACAGAACGACGCCTGTCTGCACTAGGGATGTTAAGGACTAGTCGACTAGTCGATTCCCCACCCCTTGCTACCTTTATCAGATAGACTTCGACTTCCCTTACTCCTTGTGAAATGGGGGTTACAGGAGTCAGCATAAGAAGTCCTCCAGCTTGACATTATTTCGAAATAATGGCTTGCTGTGTAGACATACCCTAAGTAGCCAGGAGATTGGTAAAATATAAAGCCCTGATCCTGCAAAATGTCCCTATTTTATAATGAATGGTATAATCACAGCAAAGCCACAGATCTACTGCATAGCCAGCCCTCCTTCCCCCTGACCCAGGAGGGAGCAGCCAGTGCGATCTGGAGTAGGCCGGAGCACCCCTACTCCAGAGGCAGTAGTGGCATACTTTGCCCCCTCCCCACCCCCCAGCATTTCAGTTTCTTGTCAGGCCAAGCTGTCTTGGGCTCATTTCAGCACTGCCAGGGCTGGCACACTGCCATGGTGGCACAGACCAGCCTCTCTGCAGCCACGCCATGTGCTTCTGCTCCCTGCTGCCAAATGCCTGTCTAGAAACGGTACCTCTGCGTGGCAACAAGGCGCATGGAGCCAGTGGCAGAATCCAAGGGCTGGCGGTGCTGAAACCTGCAGCTATTCTAAGAAGCTGTGGTGGTGACTAACAGCTGTGTGGTTACTTCCACGAACCAGTGACCCATAATTCTCATCAAGCCTCACTGCTGCTCCATGCCGGTATTGAGAGCTAGAAGCGAAGCCTCGCCTGCTCCCCTTCCATTCATGACAAAAACTCCTTCCCGCCTAGTACAGACAGCAAACTCGCCTGCTGAAATGTCCAGTGAAACCCTGTCCTGCAGAGCTGAGAATAAAAGGCCGGCAGGAGAATTTAAAAAGCCCTGTTGTGGGCCCCAGTAGCTAGAGCCATGAGCAGAGCAAGGGGCTCCCAGCTGTAATGTTCTGAGCTGATGTACTGGAGACCCAAGTCTTGATTTCCATGTTCTTAGCCTCTCGCTCCCTGGGCTGCCTGGCCCATAGAGGCAGCAGCACCCCACTCAAATCTGTGGAATTCTGTCTTGCATAGAAAGATACTGTAGCCATGAGGTAGCTCCTCAAGGGGAAGAAGAGCTAGCAGCAGGTGGGTGGGAAATAAAGCTTCCTTGAGTCTGAAAGAGGGGAAAGTTCCCCCCTCTAGAGTGAGAGCAAAATAAACTCCTTCCCTTGCTAAAATCTTGTGGTTCACTCTATGACTTTGGGTCTTCAAAATCATTGTGCTGTAGACTGTACGTGTGATGGAGACTGCACCAAAGCATTGCTGCTGTGTCTCTGGTATTTGTACTTTGTCCCAGATGATGCTGATGTTGCTTGTTTTATTTAGACTGTCATGGAACAGCCTTGGTGATGAAGGTGCCCTGGCGCTGGCTGAAGTTCTCCCGAGAATGGCTAGGCTCAGGATGCTAGAGTGAGTATAAAAAGGCAATATCAAGAAAGTCTCCAGGGGAATTTTTGTATATGGAATCACAGCCCTTCTTAAATAGGAGGCATTTGTTAAAAGAAATAGCTACAAACTGTAGACACAAGAAAACAGGCTTCCACACAGCTTGAGTTTTTACTTAGTTTATTGTGTTTACCAGGGACCAAATCACACTTGGAATTCTACACAGTACAGAGAGATACCTGATAGATCAATAATGCACTGCGAGTAATTGTATTCACTAAAGAAATCAGTTGACTACTAGGTGATATTCAAAGTAAAATGGATGTAGTTAAACTTATTTTTCATTATCAAATGTTTGTTTCATTTTCCAATGTCATTTAACTGAGGCATGGAAGCTAGATGTGTCAGTTTCTAAGGCTGTGATATGTTCAGTTTCACTGGCTGTGACTTGGGTTGTCTTTACAGCATAGTTAGCATGAGTTATATAATTTGACTATTACTAGGGATGTTAGATAGCAGTTCATTGAATAGTTGTATAATCGCACAAAATATTATCGGTTACATGACCATTTGATAGTCCCCAGGGGCGGGGCAGCAGCCAGTGTGCTCCAGCCCCACTTCCAGGGAGCCCCCTGCCAACCCACGTTCTCTATCAAAGGTAGGAGCATGGGGAGGCAGCAGCCTCTGACTGCAAGGGGAAACTCCCCACAGACAAAGGCTGCACCAGCATCCCATGGAGCATCCTCTGTCCATGGCGACCCTGGGCCTGTCACGGACAGAGGCTGCTCCATGGCAGCTTCCCCTACCCCCCACTGCTGCCTCTGATAGGGGCAGCAGCGCAAGGGGGAGAAGCGACTCGTGTGAGCCAGTACACACAAGGAGCTGGCTTGAAAGCTGGCTTCCCAAGGGTACTGGCTCCCGCCTGACCCCTTCACCCTCCGTGCTGCTGCTTCTCTATCAGAGGCAGCAGTACTGGGGGTGCAGGTGGCTGCATGGGTCCAGTGCTCCCCAGGGCACCAGCACCCACTCCCCCCCACTTGCTGTCTCTGGTACGGGGGGAATGCAAGTAGTCAATAAGATTAACCAATAGGCTTAGGCTTATCAGTTAATCGTCTACTCGACTACGGGTTGGCATCCCTAACTATTACCCCGATTCAATTCCCATCACCCACAGAAATTTCTACCTGGGGTGAAATAGCACTTTACGCTAGCGATGCGGTGGAGATGCAATGGCTCCAGCTTTCAGCAGCTAATCCAGTCACGTGGTGTGCAGCCAAATGTTCTCATGTGCAGTTGCTGTCCCTCATGTTAGGCTAACTTGAGTGCAGTAACTCAAGCCAGGGTAACCATACTTCAGAAGGGAGTGTACTTAACCCAAGCCATCTGTGTCAGTGCAGACAAGCCCTCAGGCACTAGCAAGAACATTGTGTTTGCTACAAGGGAGTCCATTCCTGACATCATTGGCCCTGATGCTGTAGCGGGGTCCACTGAGGTTCTTCACAAATGCAGGGGTCCATGCTAGCAAATCAGAGGCTGTTGTGAGCAGCAGCCATGCACTTTGCTTTTGCAAACAGGAAAAGGAGGAAGGAGAACTCCTGAACCCGACCTGTGGTATGGAGCATTGCTGCCTGTGGTACATAGCAGAATCTTAGCCCCTGGGGAGGGGAAAAGGGACTGAGAAGTTTGCAACTTTTCCTACCCTGCTCTGAAAACCCTTTGCACATTCTCTTTCCATTCCTGAAAGTCTGGACCAAAACCACATTGCAGCCCGTGGTGCCAGAAAGCTAGCGGAGGAGCTCGCCAGCTGTTGTGGAATTCAAGTCATCCGGTGAGCACGCATCTCAGGTGGCACTAGGGGTTCAGTGTAGCACTTTGTCAGGGTGATGGCCATCAGCAATGGGTTCACTGGCGTGGATTAGGACACTAAATGGGGCCCGGCCTAAAAACATTGTGGGCTTCCCAGACAGGCTGTTTCCACGCAGGAACTTGCCCTTTTTAGAAAGCGGCATAGAAATAAGTGATAGAAAGACTTTGTAGGTCCTATCTTGAGAGACAAGGTAGGTGAGGTAATATCTTTTATTGGACTATTCTGCTGGGCCGGCCCTAAAGAGCTTAGTGTGAGCAAAAAAGCTTGTCTCTCTCACCACCAGAAGTCGGTCCAGTAAAAGTTATGACCTCTCCTACTTTATCACTCTCATATCTTGGGACTGGCATGGCTACACCACCAACACATAGGTCCCCGCTAGTCCAGTCTTTTACCCAGTGTGAGTTTGCTCCTTATTGTTGCTCCTTATCCTGTTGCTCTTGTTTTCCGTGTGAATCCTGCTTTCTGTTTAGGAGGCTGTTAGTTTAATACTTCTCACTGTCAGGGAGCTTATCCAGATGCTGCATTTTCCCTACTCCTTTGTTTCCCCCATCTTTAGTCATTGCTCAGCCAAGATCACTGCACTGAGCTCCATGTAACATCTTCCCTTCTAAGCTAGTCTCTCCAGACCTGTGATCATTCTCATTGCTGTTCTCGGAACTCCCCCCAATTCGACAATATCCTTCTGGCCCCAGGACTGAGCCCGGTTTTCCCAGTGCCGTCATGGCAGAGCTGTACAGAGAGAAACTGCCCCCCTCCCTGTCTCAGGAGCTGAGCTCTTTGCACAAGCTGGACCAAATTGTGTTGGTCTGTTTTGCTGCTGTGTCATGCTGCATGCTCCTGTGTGACTTGCCGTCCCCTGGAAATGACGGCATCCCAGCTTTCTCCTCCCAGTCCATTTTGGAATATTTTTATGCACATGCATTAGATCCTCTCACTTCTGATTCCGCAGTTAATCTGAATCTTTTGAAACCAAAATCTCTCCCCAAAGAGACCGCTCATCCCAAGCCGCGGTGCTCCCCAATGCCAGTTGCTGCTCTGTCCTGAAGCACTGCCACATACAGGCCCCTCTCACACTGGCCTGCATGCCAATGGTCCAGGCTTCCCTCTCCAATCAGCCCCTGTGGTTTAGGAGCAGACAGCTATAAACTGGACCCCAGTGGGAAGGAGGAAGGTTACCTGGGGATATTTCTAACCCATACAATGTCATTTTAGGCTTTGGAACAACCGAATACCCAAGAATATTGAAGAAAGTCTTATGAAAGAAGATGCCAGATTGCATTTCACGTTCTTTTAATAAAGGAAGCACATTAAATGAGGAAGAGCTGATTGGGTAGGGTAAGCCAGGTACCATTAGCCCTATCCTGGACAAATGCACTAAAGAGGAGCCTAGAGAAACTAAGAAATCCAAATTCTAAAAATAAATAGTTCTAGCATGTAGCATTCTTGTCCAGGTCTTAGAACACAGAGGTTTTCATAAACTTTAATAATTATAATATAAACTTCAGACTAAGCTTCCTCCTGCATTTGGTTGTTCTAAGGATACTCCATGCAAGACCTCTATATTCCTGGCCTTTAGTTCTCTTGGACCTCAAAGAGATTTAATTTTTTATACATCTGGATTGAAGCCAGTAGGATCCACTTGGTCTGATAGGGCAAGTCAAAAGAATAGCTCCGTATCTTTATACAGGACAGGACTCACCTGGTAGCAGGGTGAGTCAGAAGACTTCTGTATCCCAGTATCTCAGTGCGGTGAGCAAGATCCTGACACCCTGTCTGAATACGAAGTGTGCTTCCTTCAGACAGTATCATTCCAGGGCCGGGCAAAATACTCACAGCACACTTGTGACTGGTTTGAAATACAACTGTTCTAGATTTTGTTTTGATTCAGCCCTCTCCTGTGTGAGCATTAGCCCACTGTCAAGCAAGCAAAGACCAGTCTTCCTATTTTGATCACGTAAAGACCATGTTTCAATGAGAAAATATTTGTGTGGCTTAGCACAAAGTTGTGAATACTGTGTGTGATGTACTTCAGGGTGTGATCCAGGGAAAGTTATTCCCTATTTTCTTACTGCTTTAATAGTTTCACTGGGCCTGCAAAGCTAAATGAGGCCCTGAATTTGAAGTTGCATGGACCTATTTGAGGTGAAGGTCTGTGTGTGGTCTTTGAAGACATGCTGCAGTTGCTACATGGCCCCAATCCTGGGATCTGATCTGTGTGAGCAGGGAATCAAAGGGTCTGCCCACACACGTCCAGTTGCAGGATGGGGGCCACGCTGTGCACCTTATTTACACCCATTCGTTGCAATGAGTGTGACTGGTATGTTTTGTACTGTAAATATTTAATCCCTGAAAGGGGTTTATTTATCAATTTGTTTACATCAATGGTTTGGGAGCATCTTTCTGTTCTGCTAGAACAGGCAGAATGCTACAGAGCACTGATTAGTGAATGGTTAGCAGAGCACAAGTATGGCTGCTTCCCACTAGCCCATGAAGAGTGAGTGGTGAACCCTTTTATTTATAGACAAAGTGTTATGTTTCCCCAGGTGCTTATTTGGGTTTATTCATATGGCTCCCTTGGGGAAGGCCAGGCAGGTTGCAGGGTGGTACACTCAGAAAAGGGATAGTTGGACGGGGTGGTGAGCCCAGAGTCACCAGGCCCCAACCAAGGAACGTGGGAGTATGCCAGGAGCTCCCGCGCACATTGAAGCACATGCTTTGCTGGATCGGGGGCTCCTTCCTTTCCGTGTTCCCAGAGGTCATTTGCTTGGTTTACAAATGAAAAACAGGATTTTTCTGAACTGCCAGGTGCCTAGCAAACTATACCTGGGTGGCTCTCGCTATTGCCCCTGCACTCAAGCAGCACCTGTGTCCTGTGAGTTTGAGTTCTGCCCTTCGCAGGGTCTGAGAACGCTTGTTGGACACAACTGTTCTCTGCCTACCGGGGCTCTCACACGTCATGGCACCGCCTCTCCTGCTGACAGTGAAAATTACTACTTGACTCCAGGAGGGGGAACCGAAGCCTGAGCCTGTGAGAGCTCTGCGGGGAGGCGGGAGGCGGGCGGGAGGGAGGGAAGTGGAGCCAAAGCCCAAGGACTTCAGCTGCAGGCAGGGGGCCTGTAATCTGAGACCCGCCACCCTCAGGCTTTGGCTTTGACCCTGGGCAATGGGACTCAAGCTTTACCCCTGAGTTCCAGCGAGTTTAAACCAGACTGAGCAACACCATTAAAACGGGGTCATGACCCACCTGGTGGTCCCGACCCACAGTCTGAGAACTGCTGAGCTACAGTCTCCTTCCAGAAATTTGGTGATCAGATTCGCTGATTCTAATGGTCCCTTCTGGTCTGAAAATCTATGAAATTTAGGCTGGGAACCTAAAAGTCAAGTTCGTTTTTTCCTGCATTTTAAACCTGCATTGGTCAGTTTGTGCACTGAATTACAGAAAACCCCTGACTTCCGACCCCCCAAGTTGTGACCCCCCCGCACTTACAACCATTTTTGTAAGTGCAGAAGGGGCCGAAAACGCCCCGATTTACGTCCTCGGCCCGCATTTATGACGGCACACAGCGCCTATTGTAAATGAGGGTTCGAGTTATGGTGCCCCCAACTTGCAACACTTCCCCGGGAACCAATTGCATCACAAGTTGGGGGCCAGCTTCCTATATAGCCATAGTTTTGTCACCTTAAAAAGCAGGTTCTCTGGTTTTGTCACATACACATTCTGTTTATTCCATGGGTAGAAATTACAGCTCTTATAAAAACAAATTTCTTTGCCTGCTTTATCATTTTATCCATAACATTGTAACTTCTACATTTGGACATGCTCAGATTCTACTCCAGGTTATTTTTTTCTCTTATCAGTTGAAAAACTCACTGTTGTACATTTGTATACGTTCCGATGGAAGCTTATGTGTGACTATTGAATAAAGAGCACCTGGGATTCTGAAACAATTTGACTTTCTTTCATGTGTTCTGTTCTAGTTGGTTTCACTTTCTGGTGCAATAATCCACAACAGCTGCATAGAGGTCAAACCATTGGGAAGGCAAATGTTATTAACCATGTGTATTATGATAGTGTCTAGTGACAAACCAAGAATGGGGGGGGTCCCATTGTGCTCAGCTAGTGCTGTGGAAACACAGTGCATGTTGAGCAGTCTCTGAAAACACATGGTAAATGGTCCTTCCCGCAGAGAATTAAGCAAATGTAGTATTGCCGTATAAATCAAGAGTTAAATCCATAAACAGCAACAGGTTGGCTCAAAAATAGTATTTTTAAAATTATTTTGTTTTTTATTTACTTTTTGGTTCCTAATTTTTAGGAAGCACTTGGGTCAGATTTTCAATCTTTCACCCTCCCCCCCAACAGTAAAGGCTAGAAACGTACTTTAAACCCCCTCCCCCACAAAAGCTGAGATTCTAATATATTCACGATTCCGAGAGTTGGGAATTGTCTCTACACAGCACCCTAAACTCGACATGAGATACGCAATTTGCACTATGCAAGTTGCATATCTTATCTCGAATCTATTTCGAAATAGCTTCTTTTGAAATTTGGCGTGTCTACACAGCACCAGATTTCAAAATAACGTACTGTTTCAAGCCATCCCTTAACCCTCATGCAACAGGTTTACTGGGATGGCGAAACAGCGCACCCGTTATTTTGAAAAATATTTTGAAATAACGGGCGGCTTGTGTAGATGCAGGGTAGCTATTTTGGGATACCTCCAGTATCCCAAAATAGCTGTGCAGTGTGGACATACCCTAAGAAACACACCAAATATTGTGAGTCTCTGGCTAAAATTGCAAGAGCTGTCAACACTACCAAAATGTTAAAACAATCAAAGTTCATGGGAAAAAATCTATTCATGATAGGGATTATCCTACTTCCCTCTCTTAAATCTACCCATAAGAATTCACTAACCTGGAGGAAGGCTCTGTATAAGCTCAAAAGTTTGTCTCTCTCACCAGTGGAGTCCAGTAAACCCACCTTGCCTTGCTAACATCTTAGGACCAACATGGCTACAATAACACTGCATACTCCTTAGAGCATCCTTTTTAGGTTTCAAGACCAATCAAACACGTGACCATTGCTGTCCTTCACACAAAAGCTCATTCTGGCAGGAAAAGAAAAAAATGCCAGATAGGGTATGTCTACACTGAAGAATTTTTTCAGAAAAACAGCCATTTTTCTGAAAAAACTTCACTTACATCCACACTGCAATTGCATTCTTTTGAAACAAAATTGAAAGAACAGAGGGCTTTTTCTGACCTCTTTCTATGAGGAAGAAGCCTTTCAGAAATAGGCATGTGTGGATGGGGAACAGGGAGTTCTTTCGGAAGAAGAGGAAAGAGGAAAAAGCACAAGTACCCTGGTGGCCACTCTGTCCATAGCAATCACAGCTTAAATGCGCGATTGCTTTTTTGATGCGCTTTGGCAGTGTGGACACTCTCTTTCAGAAGAAGTTTTTACGGAAGCTCTCTTCCAGAATTGCTTCTTCTGAAAGAAGCCTGCAGTCTAGACATAGCCCCCACACCAAACCCTATTCCTTCCTAGCCACAAGGTGTCAGTGTAACCTAAGAGATGGGAGAGCGGTTCCCAAGCTAGAAACCTAGGACATAAAGCTTAGACCAGGGGTCACCAAACAGTAGATCAGGATCTACTGGTAGATCTTGGAGGCTCTAACCGGTGATCCTGACTGGTTTGGCCAGAGGCTGTCAAATGCCTGCACTTCGTCTACCTCTCTCAGCACTGCTGTGCTGCTCCTGCTCTCGAGGGGCCTCCTGCTTGCTGTGCAGGGCACAGGAAGAAGAGGAGGGGGTGCTGATGTCAGGGTGCTCCTCCCTCCACCCTGTACCCTATCTCCACAGAGCAGAGAGGGGGCAGAGATGGAGAGAGTTTGGCTGCTTTTGGGAGTGGTACAGGGCTAGAGTAGGCATGAGCCTGCCTTAGTCCCCTGCACCACCACCCAGCAGCCAGCTGTGTTAAACAGTGCCCAGCTGGAGCCTGCATTCCAAATCCCTGCCCCAGTCCTGAACCAATCCTGCACCCCAAACCACTGCCCGAGCCCTGAGTCCCCCGGCACCCAAGCTTCCTCTCAGAGCCAGCACCCTCAATCCTCTCCTGCACCTCACCTCCCTGCCCCAGGCTCAGCTCAGAGCCCCTCCCACACTCCAAATCCTTTAGCCCAACAGCAGAGACCGCATCCCCCCCCCCCCCTTGCACCCAGCCCTCTGCCCCAAGCCTGATAAAAGTGAAGGCGGATGGGGGAGGGAGGAAGGATGGAGTGAGCCTTGGAGGGGGCTTGGAGAAGGGGTGGGAAGGTGGCGGGGCAAGAGTCCTTGGGTTTGAGGTGGATCCTGGATTGCACTTAAATTAAAAAAGTGTTTTCATGCTTTAAAAGGTTGGAGACCACTAGTTGAGATGCTGTAGTTTGAACACCCACCTCCCGACCTCCACTGCCTGAAGTCAAGGCCTATAAACTCTGCAGTAGAATGGACAGACTGGAATTTCTGCCCAAGGCCTCCCCAGTCTGCGGAACGACTGAGGTTCCATGGCAGCATCATCTGATTTTCTAAAATTCAGGTTTGCTTTGGATTAAGTATGAAAAACATCCAGTCAGCCCCTGCTTAGTTTGATATTAAGTTCCCTTTATTTGGTGCTGCTCCATGTGTAAGCAGGAATTTACACGTGGCCAAGAGCGCTGATAGCCGAGGTTCTGTTTAAGAAGAGTCAATGGCTCGAAGCTGCAGTTAAATAAATTCAGCCTTGAAATAAATATACAGTTTCGTAGCACTGGGGGTGATTCAACATTAGAACAGCTTCCCAAGGGAGGTGATGACCTCACCATTGCTTGGTATCTTTAAAATGAGACTGGGCAGCTCTCTAAAAGATATGCTTTAATCCAGCTTCTGGGAGCTGGTCTTCTACAGCTTGTGCATTGTAGGGGGAAGGAAGGGGTTGGATGATTGTGGTTGTCCTTAGAGCAAGGGTGAGGAACTTCAGGCCCATGAGCCAGATGCAACCTCCCCTCCTCCCCCCAGCTTGCCTGAATCTGACCCTCAAGGCTCAGGGATCCTGCTAGCGCAGGGCTGGAGCACACAAAATCTACTGGTGTGGGCCCCCTAGGCTCTGGTGTGTAAGGGGAATGTGGGGAGCGTCTTTCTCCTTCTCAGTCAGGGGGGTTGTTTTTTGGCCTTTATTTTTGGCTTCTTGCTTCTATATGACCCCCCGACTGATTTTACTGTGCATCAGCAGCCCCCAACCCAGAAAAGGTTCCCCACCCCGCCTTAGAGCCTTCGAATCTGTGACTCCGTGAGTCCCCCAATTCATCCCCTTCATGGCCTACAGCAGTGGTGTCTCACTTCAGCGGCCGGGCCAGCCAGACTCTGTTCTCAGGAGTGGAAGGTAACCAAGAAAACACAAATCGCTTAATGCAAATAAATGCAAGGGTTATTAGACATTACAAAAAGAAAAGGCAAGAGAAGACTTGCAACATCCCTTTGGCTTGCTGGGGACTCCGACTCAGCAAAGGACGGACTCCTGGACTTCCCGAAGGACCTGGAACTGTACAGAGGTGCCTTTCGGACCTGGCCCAGGAATCCATCCTTTGCTGACTCGGAATCCCCAGCAAGCCAAAGGGATGTTGTAAGCCTTCTCTTGCCTTTTCTTTTTCTATCACCTGCAGTATCTAATAACCCTTGCATTTATTCGCATTAAGCAATTTGTGTCTTCTTGGTTACCCTCCAAACCCGAGAGCAGAGTCTGGCTGGCCCAGCCTCTGAAGTAAGACAAGTGGTCACCAACCTTTTTAACCACAAGATCACTTTTTCAACTTATGTGCAATGTGAGATCTACCTCAAAGCCAAATACCCTTGCCAGCTTCCTTCCCCCGCTTCTCTGAGCCCTGCCCCTGCTCCACCCCTTCGCCGAGGCCTCACCCTGCTCGCTCCATTTCCCTTTCTCCCCGAATCTCATTCACTTTCCCCAGGCTGCGGTAGGGAGTTGGGGTGCAAGCCCTGGTCTTGGGCCAAGGGGTTGGGAGTGTGGGAGGAGACTCCCTGAAGGTAGGGTGGTGGGGTGGGTTCTGGAGTGGTCTACAGGATAGAGCATTTGCCTGGGGAGTGTGGGGGGCTCGATTCCCATCCCAATCAGCCAGCAGACTGTCCCAGGGATGGAGCTGGCTCTTGAATTAGGAAGTAAGAATAAGAGTAAGAGACCCATGGAAGGTGGGGTGAGTTCTAGAGCAGCCTCGGGGATAAGGCATGTGCCTTCTAGGTGCAGGGTGATGGATTGAAGTTCCTCCCTGCCCAGCCAGGAAGCAGCAGGGCAGCCAACACTGGCTTCCCCATGGATGGACCTGACACCTTTATTAGGAAGGCAGGATAAGGGACCCACTAAAGTTAGGGAGGTGGGGTGGGGTTCTGGGGTGGCTTAGGGCATTTGCCTGGGGAAGCACAGAGTTGTGGGTTCAAGTCCCTCCAGGAGCAATCCGAGGTGGGCTGCAGCAGCTAGTGCCCCAGGTGGAACGCGCGATCGGCGCCCCCGCCTGCAAGGCCGTCAGTGGAGTGACGTCATCATCAGGTGCCCCGGGCACCCTGTTGAAGGCGACGGCCAAGTTGGCCTATAGTCACAGGCCGCCCCTGAGTCCCTCCCACCGCAATCTGCAGCCCCAGTCAAACCCTGCCCCCTCCACCCTGGGAGCAGCCAGACAGCCAACATAGGCTGCTCCAGGGATGCACCTGGCTCCCGAATTAGGACAGCAGGATAAGGGATCTGCTGAAGGAAGGGAGGTGGGGTGAGTTCTAGAGTGGCCTAGGGTGGTGTTTCTCAACCTTTTTTTTATAAAGTACCCCTTTTTCAAAAAAAAATTCTAAGTACCCCCCAAGTCCCTACAGTTTTCAGACACACAAACTTCTTTCTACCATTGCAACACATTTGTTGAAACAACTTAATAGCAGCCGGGCGGGCGATGACATTTTTGGGTGTAAAAAACACAAAATAATAAAACACTGTAAAACTTAAAACAGAAATTCAGTTTTCTCCAAATGTCAGTGGTGCTGACGTACCCCCAGACTTCTCTTGAGTACCCCTAAGGGTACTCATACCTCTGGTTGAGACACACTGGCCTAGGGAATAGGGCATGTGCCTGGCGAGCACAGGCTGGTGGGATTGAGTCCCCCCCATTGGCAGCCCAAGGCCCACCCACCTGGGGAGCAGCCAGACAGCCAACAGTGGCTGTCCCATGGATGCACCTGACTCCTCTATTAAGAAGGTAGGATAAACCAACCACTGAAGGTGTAGGGAGGTGGGCTGGGTTCCGGAGTGGCTTAGGGGACAGGGCATTTGATTCAAGTCCTGCCCACCCTTGGAGGAGCTGGGCAGCCAACATGGACCACCCCAGGGATGGCTGCTGTATTAGGAAGGCAGGATAAGGGACCCCCTGGAGGTGGGGTGGGTTCTGGAGTGGCCTAGGGCATATGGCAGGTGCCTGGGAGGTACAGGATGGTGGTTTCCAGTCCCCCTCATCACTGACCAAGGCAGCATCTGGATGGAGGTGGCTCCCATATTAGCAAGGCAGGATAAGAGATCTGCTGGTGGTGGGGTGGGTTCCTGACTAGCTTAGGGGACAGGGCATTTTGTTCAAGGCCCGCCCACCATAGGAGGAGCTGGGCGGCCAACACAGACTGCCCCAGCGAAGGACCTGCCTCCATATTAAGACGGCAGGATAAGGGACCCTCTGAATGTAGGGAGGTGGGGTGGGTTCTGAGTGGCCTAGGGGATAAGGCATTCCCCTAGGGAGCACAGGTTGAGTTAAAGTCCTGCCCACCCTGAGAGGAGCTGGGCAGCCAACATAGGCTGCTCCAAGATGGAGCTGGCGCCGTATTAGGAAGGCAGAATAAGGGCCCCTCTGAACATACAGCAGTGGGGGTCCAGGAGTAGCCTAGGGAATAGGGCATTTGCCTGCAGAGTGCAGGGTGGTGAGCTCAAGTCCCCAGCCCTCCACTCACCTAGGAAGCAGCTGGAGTCACAGAAGGAAAGAAGGACAGCTGGGGTTTGGAGTAGCCTGGGGATAAGTCATTTGCCTTGGGAGTGCAGGTATGGTGGGTTCAAGTCCTACCCCATCCTAGAATCAGCTGGTCAGCCCCAGGGATGGAGCTGGCTCCTGCTATTTGGAAAGAATGATACCTGCTGCAGGTAGAGAGGTGAGCTTGGTTCTTGAGTGGCCTAGGGGATAGGGCATCTGTCTGGAGAGGGGCAGGGTTGTGGGCTCAAGTCACACCCACCCTGGGAGTGGGAGTGGCTGTGGCCAGACAGTAGTGGAGTTAAGGCAGGCTAAACTCCTGCTGTGGCCCTGTGCCACTCCTGAAAGCAGCTGCCATATACAGCAGTGGCTCCATGTGTTGCCCCTCATCTACGGGCACCAACCCCACAGCTTCTACTGGCCACAGTTCTCCATTATTGGTCAATGGGAGCTGCAGGAGTGGTGTCCACAGGCAAGGACAGCATGTGGAGACCCCCTGCTCTGACTTTCACAGGGACATTCCAGCCAACCCCAGGTTGCACCAGGCATGGACCTGCTTCCCATCTTAGGAAGGCAGATAAGGGATCTGCTAAAGGTGGGCTGGGTTCTGAAGAGGCATAAGGGACAGGGCACTTGGTTCAAGTCCTGCCCATCCTGGCAGGAGGTGGGCAGCCAGGAGGTGGGCAGCCAACATGGACTGCCCCAGGGATAGACCTGGCTCCTGTATGAAGAGAGCAGGATAAGGGACCCTCTGAAGGTAGGGAGTGGGGTGGGTTATGGAGTGGAGTGTTGTAGGGGGATAGGGCATTCACCTGGGGGGGCATTCACCTGGGGGATACAGCATAGTGGGTTCAAGTCCCCCCTACCCTCAAGGGCCCCCTTATCCTTCCTACCTTCCAAGGGTGCCAGCTCTGTCCCTCAGATGGGCTTCCTTGGGGCAGGCAGGCAGAACCCTCTACCTCCCTCTCCTGGGTGGGGTACCTTATCCATTGCACCACTGCAGAAGTCGTCCAAATTTGCCAGTTCTATCCCTCAAGAAGCTAAGGTGGAAGTGGGTTTCCCCAGGGCTGGAACCCTCAACTTCCCACAGCAGAACCTTTTGCTGGCTTCCCCCAGAGTGAGTCTTGAGCACCTAACCTCCAAGTCCTGAGGCAGGTACCTTATCAATTGTACCACTGAAGGAGCCCCCCCCTTATCCTTCCTACCTTCCGAGGATGACAGCTCCCATCTCCAGTGAACCTTGTTGCTGGCTGACCTGTCCCTGTCCTGTCCTGTCCCCCAGGGCAGATGGGTGGTCTCATGTACACCACCTCCTGAGGCAGGTACCTTGCCCATTGTGCCACTGAGGGGAGCCTTCCAACATTGCCAGCTCTATCCCTCAGTAGGCTTGGTGGTGGATGAGCCCAGGGCAGGCAGGGCTCAAACCCTCATTGTAATGCTCCCATGGCATGCACCTTATTCATTACACCACTGGAGGAACCCCTCAACCTGCCTACCTTCACAGGACCCCTTATCCTTCCTATCTTCCAAGGGTGACAGCTCCCATCTCTAGGGAACCTTGTGGTGGCTGCCACCAGGGCAGGTGGGGGTCTTGAGCACTCAGGCTCCAACTCCTGAGGGAGGTATCTTACCCATTGCACCATGCAAGGAGCTTTCCAAGGTTGCTGGCGATATCCCTCAGCAGGCTGGAGATGGAGGAGCCCAGGGTTGGTGGAGCTTGAACCCTCAATCTCCTACTTCCAGGCAGGTACCTTTTCCAAATGGTTTCACTGGAGGAGCCTCCGAGCTTTCTAACCTTCACGGGCACCCTTATCCTTCCTACCTTCCAAGGGGGCACACTCCATCACTAGTGAACCTTTTGGTGGCTGCCCCCAGGGCTAGCAAGTCAGGGGTACAGGGCATTTGATTCAAGGCCCGCCAACCCAGGAGGTTCTGGGCAGCCAACACAGACTGGCCCAAGGATGGACCTGGCCCCCGTATTAGGAAGGTAGGATAAGGGACCCTCCGAATGCAGTTGTGGGGGGGTTCTGGAGTGACCTAGGGAATCATGTATTTGCTTGGTGGCATAGGGTGGGGGGTTCAATTCCCCTGCTCTCCACCCACCCAGGCAGCAGCTGGGCAGCCAACATAGGCTGCCTAGAGCTAGAACTGGCTCCTGGAGTAGGAAGGCAGGATAAAGTACCCTGTGAACACAGGGAGGTGGAGGGGGCCCAGGGCACCCTCCTGGGGAGCACAGGGTATCTGGCTCAAGGCCCACTCACCCTGGGAGGAGCTGGGCAGCCAACACAGACAGTCCCAGGGTGGGACCTGGGTCCCACATCAAGAAGGCAGGATAAAGGACCTTCTGAATGTAGAGAGGTGGGGTGAGCTCCAGAGAGCCCTAGAGTAGCATGTCTCAACCTTTTTTTAAGTACCCCTTTAAAAAAAAAAAAAGTACCCCCAGTACCTACAGCTTTCAGACACACCATTTTTTTTTCTGCCATTGCAACACATAATCATAGCCAGGCTGGCAATGACATTTTGGGTGTAAAAAGTACCAAAATAATAAAGTGCTGTAAAACTTAAAATAAAAATTCAGTTTTCTCCAAATTTCAGTTGTGGTGACGTACTTCCCAGACTTCTCTCATGTACCCCTAAGGGTACTTGTACCACTGTGGGTACGGCTACACTGTGGCGGGGGTTTTGAGAGAAGGTATGCAAATCGCACTCGTATTTGCGTATCTTCTTCTGATTCTTTTCCAGGAAGAGGCTTTTCCAATATGTGGCCCATCTACATGGGGCCAAATGTTGGAAAAACCCCATCTTTCGAAAGCCCCCTTATTCCTCATAAAACAAGGTTTACAGGGACTGTTGAAAGAGGGTTTTTTCCCAACATTTGGTCTCATGTAGATGGGCCAAATATCGGAAAAAACTCTTCCGGGAAAAGAATCTGAAGAAGCTATGCAAATGCAAGCACAATTTGCATACCTTCTTTCAAAACACCCCCCCCCCCCAACTCCCTGCAGTGTAGCTATAGCCTGGTTGAGAAACTCTGGCTTTAGGGGACAGGGCATTTGGCTCAAGGCCTCCCCACCCTAGCAGCAGCTGGGCAGCCATCACGGACTGCCCCAGCGATGGACCTGGCTCCCAAATTACAGACCCTCTGACTGCAGGGCTGGTGGGTGGGGTTGTGGAGTGGCCTAGGGAATAGGTCATTTGCCTGGGGAGCACAGGGCATTTGGTTCAAGGCCCACCCACCCTGGGAGGAGCTGGGTAGCCAACACAGACTGCCCCAGGGCTGGACCTGGTTCCCATATTAAGAAGGCAGGATAAGGGACTGGCTGAAGGAAGGGCAGTGGGGTGGGCTCTGCAGTGACGAGGCTCCAGAGTGCCCTATGGGATAGGGCACTCACCAGGGGAGCACAGGGTGGTGGGCTCAAATTCCCCCACCCTCCACTCACCCAGGCAGCAGCTGGGCAGCCAACATGGGCTGCCCAGGGATGGAGCTGACTCCTGTACTACAAAGGCAGGATAAGGGACCCTCCAAATGTAGGGAGACTGGGGGGGGCTCCAGAGTGGCCTACAGGATAGGGTGTTTGGCTCAAGGAACCCCACAAAGGTATGGCAGTGGGGTCTCTGGAGTGGCAAGCCATGACTGGCACAGCCACAGGAATCTCTGGGACAAGAGCAAGGACATGGGTGTCAGGACTTTTCTCTTGCTACTGACCTATGTGACAAGCATACTCAGGAAAGGGGAAAACATTGGGTTAGGAAAACAGAGGATTCCAGCTGCCTGGGAAACAGCGCTGGCCAATGGGTGCTGCAGAAAGCAGGGTGGACTGGGACACTGCTTCCTGTAGCTCCCATTGGCCAGGAACGGCAATCCGCAGCCACAGGAGCTGCATTTGCCCATACCTGGGAAGGTGCAGGTAACTATAGTGGTGGCGGCCCACCAGGGGCTAACCCTGCAGAACGGGATCTGGCCTGTTGGCCAGTATTTGCCCACCCCTGTCCTAGCTCTTACTGCTTGGGAGGAATTCTTGAACAGATACGCAGATGGACAGACAGACACACAGACTCTCTCAAATATATAGTGGAAAAAAAGGATTTAGGTGGTTGCAAGTAAAAAGGGTCAGATCAAAGTAAGTTACTAAATTAAAATGAACAAAAACACTAACAGGTGCTAATCCTCTAAGAAACTTGTTACATGCAAAGTCTTACCCTAAGTGGTTGTTCTTATCCCAGGTATGAGTGTTGATTTTTACTCTGACATGGGTCTACAGCTTCTTCAGGGTTCTTTGTTTCCTCTTGGGGGCTTCAGGCAAGGGGGACGAGCAGGGGTGGGGTGGGGCTTGGAAGAAGGGATGGGGGTGGGGCCTTCAGCGGAGGGAGGGAGGGGTTGCCCTCCGCCATGGACTGGTCTAGGAACAGCCCTGTTGGAAACTGACTTTTCAATGGGATTGAAGAGCTGCCCTGTTGTAACCTTGTTCACGTTGGGGTGTAGGGAGAGTGGTTGCGCCCTGCAGTTTTGTGTGGGATAGGAATAAACCATGCTCAGCAGTGGCTCTTGGCCTGGACATGGAGGCCTGGATTTGAAAGGTGTTTCGGCATTGCTGCGCTCAGCCTGGCAACGATGACTGATCCAGGAGCTTACAGTTCGTTTTCGAGAGACACTTAGGTAACTAGGCTCCTCCTAGTGGGCTTTTGGTGCCTAAGCAGCACTCGAGTTGTGCCAGAATGTCCTGCAGCACTGTTACGGGTGGGGTAAGGACTTGCATGCTGCCATTAAGTGCCCAAATTCTCTTGAAAATCAGATGTAGGCGCCTAAATCAGGCAGGGGGTGAGTGGAAGAGTTACTCCTTGCCTCTTGCTTCCAACATGCCTGCTAATACTTAATTGAATTATGTTCATGGGGGTCGGGCTTTTTTTTTTTTGCGACCGTGTTATATTGTTGACTTGAGTTTTACTTTGTGACCCAATGTGACCCCCTAGATCCTTTTCTGCAGTCCTCTTTCGGAGTCATTTCCCATTTTGTATGTGTGCTCCTTCCTCAGAGTAGTACTTGGTAACACACACACACACACGCGCGCGCGCTTTCTCCCCCCCCCCCCATGCCCTAGCTCTGCAGAGTGGGGGAGGAGGGAGACAGGACAGGCCTTTCCTGTCCTAAAGAGACAACATATGGCTTCTCTCAGAAATTTGCCCAGACGCAGCACTTTGTCACTGTCACACACACCCCGTCTGGGCCACACACACGCAGTCATTGTTCCACACACACTCTCCCAGGCTCTGTGTCACAAAGTCTGTCTCTCACACACAGTGTCGCTCTGTCACACTTACACACTCTTTCTGTGTGTAGCTCCCAGCCCCACACCTTCCATGTGAGGCCCTGCCCCTGCTGGGAGGCCCGAAGCCGGCCTGTGACCAAGTCCCAAAATTCATGAAGTGGCCCCCGCCTGTGAAAATGATTGCCCACCCCCTTCTAATGTATTTATAAATTATTTCCTTTTTTCAACCCTTTATATTCCTAGCTAGGCTCACGGTTTTCCTAGGCCTTTCTAAATTTGTCCTTATCTGCTTGAATCTTTTTATACTCATCTTTATTTGATTTTTGGATAGGGTTTTTTTGGGTTTTTTGAGCTTCAGGTCATTTAAGCCTGGGTGGTCTCCTACCAGACTTCCTTGGGCTTTGGGCGAGTTTATTCTTATGCCCTTAGTAGTAGCTCTTTAAAACACACCAGCTCTCCCACCCTCCCCACCTTACACTTGCGCCCCATAGAATTTTACCTACTAACTTGCTGAGGAGGCTAACATCTGCCTTCTTGAGGCTCATTGTCTTTCCTCTTGTTTCCCTTCTCTCTTTCCAAAGTAGCAAGAGCTTTATCATTCCACGGTTCCTTTTAACTAAGCTGCCTTCCACGTTCCCATTCACAGCCAGCTCCTCGCTGTGTCTCAGAATCAAATCTGGAACAGCCTCTCCCCTCCTTGCTTTCACCATCCTCTGTGATGGAGTTGTGGATTGCTTTGTTTTTGATTGCAGATGCCATGCCATGGTGTTTCATTAGGCTGCCAGGAACACAAGTGATGGACAGAAAACAGGTAATTATTAGCACCCATAGCATGCCCTCCTGAGAGTCCCTAACTGATGGTATCTGTATCTTTTTTGTTATAGCTGTTTCAGGTTGTGATGCCTGCAGTTAAGGTTGCCTGACGCTTCCCATTGTAACACTCCGTTTTCAGCCTGAATGGAGAAAGTCTGGCAAAGTTAAAAGCCACTGAAACTTTCTTCGCCCTTCCATCCTCTATCTGAATTTTTTTGTCTGACAAGCAAAAATCGGTATTGTCTTCAAAGCTCTTTGGTGCTATTCTTGATCTCACGCTAGTTCCCAGTGTCTATGCTTCCAAAGCTAAATGACCAGCATAGTGGTGCTAATTAGCATCTCTGTTCGTTATCACAGAAGGAAGCTGCAGGACTGACTTGAGCCTGGGAGCACAAATGACCCTCTTTTCCTCACATCTGGTAGTTTCTGCTCAATAATGAGGCACATTGGTGAGACTGTGTGGGTGGGTGGGCAGGGAGAGAAACTTTCAGTGTCGACTGCCCTTGTTCTGCCAATACAGAAATTTCCCCTCCGCTCTGAAGTTGTCAATCCAGCAACTCCCACCAGCCTTAAATTCCTTTCTGAAATGTTTTAAGGGAAAGGGGAAAAACTAAGGTTTTCACGCTAAGCAGAAGGATCTGAACTTGTGAGAGCCAAGAATGGGCTCTAACTCACTGATGTACAGTACTTCATCTTGTAGGCCTGGTCTTCGATGTGACGTTAGGTCGAAGTTAGCTGCATTAGGATGATTTTTATAATGAACATGTCTATGCCACCAAACCCCCTCCGCCGACCTTAATGGCTTTTAAAATCAACTTCTGTGCTCCCCTCAGCAAGGTGGAGTAGCGCTAAATTTGACCTTCCGGGACCAGATTCAGGGTAGTGCAGACACAGCACTATCCAAGTCGACGTTCTTGGGCTTCTGGAGGTGCCCCCGTGTGACCTCTCCGGCCAGCACATTTAACACTGCTGCTCTCCACTGTGCACAGGAAAAGCCCTGGGAACTAGGATGTAGCAACTAGTCGACTAGTGATGCGAATAGTCACTTCCACCCCTTGCTACTGCTATCTGAGAGAGGAAAGGGTGGGGGAGCAGGAGTCAGTGCTGGGGGGAGGTGGCTTAAAAGCCAGTTTCCCTCAACACCATCTCCGCGGGGGACAGGGGAGGTAGAGGCACAGCGGGAAACCGTGCGAGCATAGACTGAAGCAGTCTCCGCTCATGACACTTCTGCTGCAATTCTGCTTTTGAAATGTACACAAGCCCCAGTAGGGCTCTTGCACATTTCAAAAGCAGAAGCCTTGCAGGGAGCACGGGGCTTCCTCTTGAACCCCCCCTCCACACACACACACACACACACACACACACACTTTCACAGACCTTATGCAACACACAGCAAGTAGCAACAACAATGGGACAATTGCTTTTGCTGAGCCTATCCTTGTCAATAAACTGCACCCGTGTCCCTTTAAACAGCCAAAGGCACATTCTGACCACATTTTGCACTTGCTGCGCCTGTAGTTGAACTGCTGCTTAATGCAGTCCAGGCTGCCTGTGTATGGCTTCATGAGCCAAGGAAGCAAGGGGTAGGCTGGGGCTTTGGGAATAACTACTTGCATTTCAAGTAACCAATGGCAATTTGCCAGTCTGTGAAGAAAGTGCCACCTTGCAGCTTTCTTAAGAGAACGGAGTTCCTAAAGATGCTCCCATCACATATCTTTCCTGACCATCCCACACTGATGTCATTAAAACAGTCTTTGTGATCCACTAGCCTCACAACACAATGGAGAAGTACCCCTTGGGGCTTGTGTACTCTTTAGCTAGGTGGTCTGGTGCCAAGATAGGGATGTGCATTCTGTCCATCACCCCACCACAGTTAGGGAATCCCATCGCAGCAAAGCCCTCCACTACGCCAGCCACATTTCCCAGAGTCACGACCCTTCCTAGCAGAAGGGTATAGATTGCACTGGCTACTTGGATCACAGCAACCCGCACTGTAGGTTTACCCACTCTGAACTGATTCCTGACTGGCCAGTGGTGGTCTGGAGTTGCAAGCTTCCAGGGCAATGGCCACGTGCTTCTCAATTGTCAGTGCGGGTCTCATTTTGGTTCTGCTGTGCTTTAGGGTGGAGGAAAGCCATTTGCAAAGTTCCATGAAAGTGTCATGCAAAAGTTTTGCAGCCGCTGGTCATCATCCCATAGCCACATGAACCTGTGGTCCCACCAGTCTGTGCTTGTTTTCTGGGACCAGAATCAGCGTTCCATTCTATCAACAAGCCTGACCACCGACAGCATATACCAAGTGCTTCACTGTATGGGTTCCCACATGTCTCCTCACATTCCTCCTTGTGCAGGTGGCTCCTGGCGACGCTCTGGCCAAACTGCAGGCTACTGCACGAGGTGTTTGCAGTACATCCCACAGCAGTGAGCAGGGTCCATGTGCTATGGCCTCTGCCTGGATAACCAGGGGAAAAGGGCACATGATTGCTGGCTCTTGCTTTCCAGCAGGGAGGGAGGGAAGAGGGAAGTGAATCATGAGAGGCTGACGACATGCACCCATAACCACCTGCAACAATGTTTTTTCCCCATCAGGCATTGGGAGCCTTACTCAGAATTCAAATGGGCAGCAGGAAAGGCGGGATGGCTACACATGGCGCAATGCTGTTAGCGCTGATATGAGCCGTGGCAGTGGGCACGCACTCTGTCTGCCGAATGTGCTCAGTGAGGACAGGCACCTTTGACTTTTTAGTCGGGAATCATAAAAGTCAGCCTCAATGAATGTGACCTTATGCTGTAGTGCAGAAATACCCCTGATGCCTTTTGAGACTCATGGGAAAGAAGGCAGCTTTTCTGTCAGTTTTCAGAAAAGCCCATTCAGAAACAAGCCCATTACACCAGCTTCATGTATTAGATGTCACTCGGAATCGGACTTGCTGCTCTGGAAGCAAGATCTATTCAGGTCTGTTTGTATTGCCTGCTAGGATTCTTACGGAAAATGACTACTGTAGCTCCTAAATGCTGATATACTTTCCCAGTTGGAAGGAGAACTATGTAGGCTATGTCCACACTGCCAGGTTATTTCAAACCAATAACTCCTGAAATAATTATTTTGAAATAAGCTTATTCCTCTTCACAAGCAGCCATTATTATTTTGAAATAACAGGCTTGGTAGTGTGGATGCGCCCCTCATTATTTCAAAATAGCGTAGACACGCCTGCCTAACTGAACTCGTCAGCAGCCTTTGTGATATGGAGACATGCGTGGGGATGCCCAATAGAGGGCGCTGTCCAACAAGAGCAAGCAGGTGCTTTACCAAGAGGCTGAGACTTTGCTGCTATCTGTAGTGATGTCACAGTTGAGACCAAGTCCTCCTTGGGCTTGTCTCCAGTTACCAGATCAACACTGTAGAGATGGCTCTCCTGGGGTTCTATTTAGTGGGTTCAGCACTAAATCGACCACTGATCACACCCCTGTCAACTCCAGTACTTCACCAGTCGCAAGGGGCAAGGGACGTTGACAGGAGAATTTCTCCAGCCAACCTCCTGCAGTGGGGATGCTGCGGAAATTCGAATTGTGACACATTGACTCAAGCTACACTATTCACGTGGCGGGCGTTGCGTATCTTAGCTTGACTTTGACTCCCACTGTAGACTAGCCCAAGTGTCCTTCCCATGAGCAGCTCCCTCTTTCCAGTGGGCAGTTCAGTTCCAGTCCACACAATGGACCAAACCTGAACCCCAGATGTGAACACTCCTCACATTCTGATCTGGCTCCAGAGGTCTCAGCAAGGCCTCATCCAGGCCCGCTGATGGGGGAGGAGTCAAAGGAGTCCATGCTCCCAGCCACCACTGCTGCTACTGCAGTTGACCTGGGGCCCTTTAAGTTGCTGGCAGAGTGCCATGCTCTGTGTGGCTCTGAGGGCTGGAGCAGGAGCGCACCACACTCCAGGGTGCACGGAAGGCTGGCTGCCCCAGCCCAGCCCCTTCTGGCTGAGGCTCCACCCCTTCTGGTAGCATGGAGCCAGAGCCTCCTTACCTTATCCAGGGTCCCCACAGGCTGTCAGCTCTGCTGGCCTTATTTCTAAGTCAAAGAGACCCAGCCCCTAACAGTCACCCAGGAGTTACACATGGCTAGTTGGCCTGTGGTTATTTTCCAGACAGACATTGGGTCATGCTCAGTGAGTCCAGTAAACCTGCCTGCTCCTTACCTGTATACCTAGTAGCTATGTGTAAATTAATTGGTCCTTGGGACACCTGAAGTATAGCAGCAGTACAGTGCTTCCAGGGAGGATGGTAGAATGTCCAGGAGGCAAATAATTGCTGTGCAGAGAAGGGGATTATGGGCAGCTGAGTGTCTGAAGAGGAGCACAAAGCTCTGACTGCCTCATGAGGGAGGAATCCCACCCTGCCAGCTACTATCTGCATTTCCAGCTCAAGATCCAGTGTCATCTATGCTGCATAAAGCTGCGGAGCATTCTGCAAATTGCCCGTCAGCAGTCCCAGAGTGCAGGAATCGTGGGATCTGGCACAACTGATCCCTGGCAGTTGTTAAGAGGGGAGAGGAAATTTCAATGTGCTGAGGGCCAAATCCAGATCTTGGTTACCCTGGGGCAAAGCTGGAGTAAGTATATCAGGGTGCAGGAAGGAAGGATTGAACATGGGCGACACGGCCAAAAACACTCGAGGTGAGGGTGAGTTTTGCCTGCAAAGAGAGTTGTCACAGAGAGGACTGGGCCCCTAACACTTTACCCTCAGAGGAGAGGTTTTAGAGCAGCCTTCTAATATAGGTAGTGGGCGAACCACCTCACTAGTTCTTAATCTGTAGCTTGATCAATTTATGAATGGGATGATATAGCAGGGTTGCCTGCAGTAGTAGGGGACTGGACTTAATGACCCAGGCCCTTTACATCCATTCCTGTATCCCCTGCTAACCTCCAAAATATCCTCTTTGCTATTGTTCTACACCTGCTGAAGGTCCTGCTCCCTAAGGTAGGAGCTCTAGCAACCCTCTTGCACAAATCCATGGGGCCAGGTCTAATGCATCCGAGGATGGTGAGGGAGTTGGCTGATGTGATTGCAGAGCCATCGGCCATTATCTTTGAAAACTGTTGGCGATTGGGGGAGGTCCCAGATGACTGGAAAAAGGCAATTTTAGTGCCCATCTTCAAAAAGGGGAAGAAGGAGGATCTGGGGTATTACAGACCAGTCAGCCTCACCTCAGTCCCTGGACCAGTCATGGAGCAGGTCCTTAAGGAATAAATTTTGAAATACTTGGAGGAGGAGAAGGTGATCAGGAATAGTTAACATGGATTCACCGAGGGCAAGCCATGCCTGACCAACCTTCTATGATAAGATAACTGGCTCTGTGGATATGGGCAAGGTGGTGGACATGACATACCTTGACTCTAGCAAAGCTTTTGATACAGTCTCCAACAGTATTCTTGCCAGCAAGTTCAAGAAGTATGGCTCGGATGAATGGCAGATAGAAAGCTGGCTGGAAGGTCGGGCCCAGTGGGTAGTGATCAACAGCTCAATGTCAGGATGGCGGTTGGTTTCTAGCAGAGTGCCCCAAGGTTCAGTTCTGGGACCGGTTTTGTTCAACATCTTTATTAATGACCTGGATAGGGGATGGATTGTACCCTGAGCAAGTTTGCGGATGACACTAAACTAGGGGGAGAGATAGATACGCTGGAGGGCAGGGATAGAGTCCAGAGTGACCTAAGCAAATTGGAGGATTGAGACAAAAGGAATCTGATGAGGTTCAACAAGGACAAGTGCAGAGTCCTGCATTGGGACGGAAGAATACCAAGCACTGTTACAGGCTGGGGACCGACTGGCTAAGTCGCAGTTCAGCAGAAAAGGACCTGGGGATTACAATGGATGAGAAGCTGGATATGAGCCAACATTGTGCCCTTGTAGCCAAGAAGGCTAACGGCATATTAGGGTGCATTAGTAGGAGCGTTGCCAGCAGATCTAGAGAAGTGATTATTCTCCTTTATTTGGCACTGGTGAGGCCACATCTGGAATACTGCGTACAGTTCTGGGCCTCCCATTACAGAAAAGATGTGGATGCATTGGAGAAAGTCCAGTGAAGGGCTATAAAAATGATTAGGGGGCTGGAGCAAATGACGTATGTAGTTGAGGGAGGTGGGTGTATTTAGTTTACAGAAGAGTGAGTGAGCATTTGATAGCAGCCTTCAACTATCTGAAGGGGGGAGGGTCCAAAGAAGATGGAGCTATTCTCAGTGACAGCAGATGACAAAACAAGGAGAGATGGTCTCAAGTTACAGTGGGGGAGGTCTAGGTTGATATTAGGAAAAACTATTTCACTGGGGGGAGGGGGTGAAGCATGGGAATGGGTTACCTAGGGAGGTGGTAGAATCTCCATCCTTGGAGGATTTTAAGCCCAAGCTTGGCAAAGGCCAGTCTGGAATAATTTGGCTGGTCCTGCTTTGAGCAGAGGGTTGGACTAGATTACCTCCTGAGGTCTCTTCCTACCCTAATCTTCTATGATTGCTCTATGATTCTGTTAGCTCCACCAGGGGAAATAGGGGAGGGACGTCCATGACATGAGAACCCCTCTAACCATCTCCAGACCTCCCACAGAGCTTCCTTTCTCTCTTCCTGTACCAAGCCTACCTGCCCCCAGGACTAGCTAACTCAGAACTGCTGCAGTGTTCTCTTAAACAGCTGCTTGGGATTTATGTGACCTGGTGAGAAAGACCTCTGAATTCAGAGCTCTGTCGGCATCTCTCTCCTCCTCCTCCACTTTGAAATATTAAACAGCTGTGCAATTTGCCAATGTCAAGGCCCTGTCACCCAGATCCCTCCAGGTATGTCTACGCTAACCCCCTAGTTCGAACTAAGGAGGCTAATGTAGGCATTTGAACTTGCAAATGAAGCCCGGGATTTAAATATCCCGGGCTTCATTTGCATGTTCCCAGGCGGGAGACATTTTTAAATCCCCCTAGTCCGAACTAACTGCCCGCGGCTACACGCGGCAGTTAAAAGTTAATTCGAACTAAGTCCTTAGTTCGAATTAACTGTTATACCTCATTCCATGAGGTGTAACAGTTAAGCCTTGTCAAATTGCCCAAGTTTTCCAAGGCTGGCAAATCCAGGCAAAAGTATGGTTTGTACTCCAGCTGGGAAATGGGATATGCAGCTCCCCACTCCACCCATTCAAGGAGGACCATTTTGGATCTCTTTATCCTCTCTGATCCAGATTCCGATTTAGCACGTCCGCTGAAGTGAGCATCTCTCATTTCCCCAGGGCCTTGGCTCGAGTTGCCTGTTGGCAGGAGTTTTCCAGGCTTTAGTGGCACTTGCCCTTCTTAACACACCACAGTTGCTGACTTTCATCAAGTGACAGAGGCAGCAATGGACTCGGTTTCCTAATCCTCATCTGCCTTTTCGCTGCAGCCTCTGCCTGAAAGGTTTCTTTGCCATCTGTTTAACCCGGCATTCTGCCACTCCTACTGTCTGCCATACAGGGGAAAGCATATGTAAGGCGCGTGGAGGGCTGGATGACACATGCTGCTTACACTGGGACAAATCTCAGTGAAGTTACTCCGGCCTTACACCACAATCTGGCCCTTTCCTGTTGTGTCTCTCAATCACATGTGCAAGACGGTTCCCCGGCATCCAGGGACAAGCGAGGGCACACTTGTTCACACTGAAGGAAATGGAAAACCTCCCAGTGATTTCAGAGGGAGCAGGATTGAGCCCATAGGAAGTGAGTGGTTGGGGACAGAGACCCAGGTCCTCAAAGGTATTTAGGCTCCTAACTCCCATTGGAATAATGGGAGTTAGGAGCCTAACTCCCTGTGCAAATGTAGTGCAGGAGTGCTTCTAGCAGCTCTCCAGGCTCTGGTGGTAGATGCCCACCCACGCTGCGCATGGCAGATGCTTCTCCAAGTCTATGGGGGTGGGATGAGGGTAGGGCCATGGGGAAGCAGCTGGTCTCCCTGGCATGCTCCCTGGCGAGCCTGGCACAGTTCTGAGAGGAGTTAACATAGCTCCAAGTGGCACGCCTGCCTGCTT
Source organism: Pelochelys cantorii (assembly GCA_032595735.1). Taxonomy (NCBI): domain Eukaryota; kingdom Metazoa; phylum Chordata; order Testudines; family Trionychidae; genus Pelochelys; species Pelochelys cantorii. The sequence continues at coordinate 5,396,326 of CM064339.1, read as the reverse complement.
GCACTTCCCCACCCCCCAGCAGGGACAAGCACAGGCAGGGACTCTAGTGGCAGCTGGCCTCTGAAAGCACCTTCAGGCAGGGCCCAGCTGCCATTGGCATCCCTGCCTATGTGCTGCCAAGTGTACATACACACAGACAGCCTTTGCCATGGAGGGGCTGGCTCTTGCTGGGGTGGCAGCATCTTTTGGAGGTGGAATCCCTGCTCTGTTCAGTGGTCAAAGCCAACCCCTTTTCTGGGGCCGGGGAGAGGGCTGGGTGGGCGGGGGAGTTTTCTTCCAAGCTCCACCCCTCCAATAAGCTCCACCTTTGTGAGTCTCCAGAATGGGAAGCCACACATGGTCGATGTGCATGTTTTCTGCGCTCCTCTAGGCTCCTTGAACGTGGCTTCCCTTCAATGGGCTTGACTAGGCTGGGAGCTTGACTTTTTCTTGAATGGGGAAAAAACAAGTGGTGGAATTGCCCGAATGCTTGCTTGAATGAGGCATCTCACATAATAAATTGAGCAGATCTGTGATTGTCCCTCTCCTCCCTGACCTGAACGAGAGAGTTAAACTCTCCTGACATTTAACTTCCCACCGGGCCCTCACTGATGAATGGGGGAGCTCACATCTCTGAGCTATGGTTCCAGGCTCTCTGCTGCTGCAGCTAGACATTTCTGTATCACTTATGCTAAGATCACATACTTGACGTTTTCTTCACGACCATGACAGCCAGAGACTGTTTGACCTTGTTGTTAAGGCACTGGCCTCAAGCGATCTGGGTGCGGTTTCCAGTTCAGCTTCCCTATGTGACCTTGGATAGGTTGCTTTATCTCTGTGCCTCAGTTTTCTAGCTGTAAAATGAGGATAACTAGCTTGTCTGTTTACACTGGATGGTCTTTGGGACAGGGATTGTTTCTTACTGTCTTTGTACAACGTGGGCCTGATTTTAGTTGGGGCCCATGAGTGTTACTGGACAATTGATGATGAAATGAGAAGCATAAAGTCAGATTCCTCCCCACTTGGAAATTTCTGTGTGGTCCAACCAAGTTCGCCGTAATAGCCCTTCCCTTTTGCACCTTATGAAAACTAATATATGAGACATGGTGTTATTAAGGGACTCAAAGCTGCTTCCAAAGGAAGAATTTAAGTGCAAAATTTGCAGTTGTTCCAAACAAACAAACAAACCCTTCATTTAAAAATTAACTGGATAGCTTTTTCTTTAGGCCTGGTCTACACTGAAAACTTCCGTCAGCATAGTTACATCTGTCAGGGATGTGAAAAATCCTCACCCCCCTCCCAGAGTGATGTAGTCATGCAGCATCAGGTCAACAGAAGGATTAAGTACAGCAACAAGAGAACCCCTCCTGTCTAAGGGCAGGTCTATGCAGGAGACTTATATAACTATTTCTCTCAGGGATGTGGAAAAAGCCACAAGCCTGAGCAATATAGTTATACTGACCCCACATGGACAGCCCTATGTTCGAGGGAGAACTTCTCTCATCAATACAACTGCTGCCATTTGGCGAGATTGCCAATGGGGGACGCTCTCCTGTCGGTAAAGTGGCATCTTCAAAGCAGCAGAACAGTGACACATTTGCACCAGTGCGAATGTAGCACTGTACATGAAGACTAGAGGGTAACCTAGTGACAGATGATGTGGGGAAAGCTGAAGTACTTAATGCTTTTTTTGCCTCTGTCTTCACGGACAAGGTCAGCTCCCAGACTAATGCGCTAAGTGACGCAATATGGGAAGAAGGTGGACAGCCCTTGGTGGGGAAAGAACAGGTTAGGAACTATTTAAAAAAGATAAACGTACATAAATCCATGGGTCCGGACTTAATACATCTGAGGGTACTGAGGGAGTTGGCAAATGTCATTGCGGAGCCTTTGGCCATTATCTTTGAAAAGTCGTGGAGATCGGGAGAGATCCCGGATGATTGGAAAAAGGCAAATGTAGTGCCCATCTTCCAAAAAGGGAAGAAGGACGATCCAGGGAACTATAGGCTGGTCAGTCTTACCTCAGTCCCTGGAAAAATCATGGAGGGGATCCTCAAGGAATCCCTTTTGAAGCACTTGGAAGAGGGAAATGTGATCAGGCATAGTCAGCAAGGATTCATGAAGGGCAAGTCGTGCCTGACCAATCTGATTAGCTTCTATGATGAGGTAACTGGCTCTGTGGATATGGGAAAGTCAGTGGATGTGATATACCTTGACTTTAGCAAGGCTTTTGATATGGTCTCCAACAATATTCTTGCCAGCAAGTTAAGGGAATGTGGATTGGATAAATGGATGGTAAGATGGATAGAAAGCTGGCTGGAAGGTCGGGCCCAGCGGGTAGTGATCAACGGCTCAATGTCAGGATGGCGGTCAGTTTCTAGCAGAGTGCCCCAAGGTTCGGGTCTGGGACTGGTTTTGTTCAACATCTTTATTAATGACCTGGATGAGGGGATGGATTGCACCCTCAGCAAGTTTGTGGATGACACTAAGCTAGGGGGAGAAGTAGACACGCTGGAGGGCAGGGATAGAGTCCAGAGTGACTTAGACAAATTGGAGGATTGGGCCACAAGAAATCTGATGAGATTCAACAAGGATAAGTCCTGCACTTGGGCCAGAAGAATCCCAAGCATTGTTACAGGCTGGGGACCAACTGGCTAAGTAGCAGTTCTGCAGAAAAGGGGCTTACAGTGGATGAGGAGCTGGATATGAGTCAACGGTGTGCCCTTGTAGCCAAGAAGGCTAATGGCATATTAGGTTGCATTAAGAGGAGCGTTGCCAGCAGATCCAGAGATGTGATTATTCCTCTTTATTCATCTCGGGTGAGGCCACATCTGGAGTATTGTGTCCAGTTCTGGGCCCCCAATTACAGGAAAGATGTGGATGCATTGGAGAGGGTCCAGCGGAGGGCGACCAAAATGATTAGGGGGCTGGAGCATATGACCTACGAGGAGAGGCTGAGGGAGTTGGGACTATTTAGTCTGCAGAAGAGACAAGTGAGGGGGGATTTGATAGCAGCCTTCAATTTCCCTAAGGGAGGTTCCAAACAGGCTGGAGAAAGGCTGTTCACAGTAGTGACGGATGGCAGAATAAGGAACAAAGGTCTCAAGTTGCGGTGGGAGAGGTCCAGGTTGGATATTAGGAAAAACCAGGTCACTAGGAGGGTGGTGAAGCACTGGAATGGGTTACCTAGGGAAACAGTAGTGTCTCCATCCCTAGAGGTGTTTAAGTCTCGGCTTGACAAAGCCCTGGCTGGGTTGATTTAATTGGGATTGGCCCTGCCTTGGGCAGGGGGCTGGCCTTGATGACCTCCTGAAGTCTCTTCCAGCTCTGTGGTTCTATGATTCTATGACAAGCCCTAAAGCTCTTAAAGTTTTAACAAGTCTAGGTCCAGGAAAAAGGGAAAGTGGGTAAGTGCCCCTTTAAAATCTTTAACAAAGCACCCAGTGAATGGTATGCACACAAAGGGGAATAATTTAAATAAAAAACTGCCAATGGGACTTGGTTGCAATTTTTTTACCTTCTCCACATCAAAAACATATCCTGCTGGGATGGAGACTCTGTAAGCCTAGTTTCAGTCCCAGGGGGTATGTCTACATTACAGTGCTAATTCGAACTAGCTTATTTTGAATTAGTTAATTCAAAATAAGCTAATTCGAACTAACGCATCTAGACCCAAAAACTTATTTGAATTAGCATTTTGCTAATTCAAAATAGCGTGTCCACACTGATTGGACGCTGGGTCGCATTTAAGGGCAGCTGAAACCGGTTCCAGCAGGGCATCAGGTCAGTAGTTGCTTTGTGTGGCTGCTGTCTGAGGCTATCTGAGGCTCGTGCTTAAAGGGACCCCCATGGACAGCCGGTTCTCAGCTTTTCCGCTTGCTTGCCTACCTCGCCGAGGGACAGCAAAGCGTTTTCCTCTCCGCCTGCCTGTGTCGGTGGTTCCCATTGGGGACGCCGCCGCAATTGGCACCATGGAGCCAGAGTTCGCCCTCGGCATGCTGCTCCAGTTTTTGGACTTGCTGCTGCAAGCCTGCCAGCAATGGCTGGAGGCTGCCTGGCACCATCTGGTGCATGTCAGCCCCCTGCCTCTCCCCCTGGCCTCCCTGGGGGTCGTGGAGGAGCCACAGCAGCGCCCGGACGCCAGCGTGCCCCGCTGCATCTGGCATCTGGACACCAGCAGCGACTGGTGGGACCGCATCATCCTGGAGCGCTGGGGAGACCAACAGTGGACCCAGAACTTCAGGATGAAGAAGGACACGTTCCTGGAGCTCTGCGAGTGGCTCGCCCCTGCTCTGCGGCGATGGGACACTCGCATGAGGCCCGCCATCCCCCTCCAGAAGCGTGTGGCCATCGCCCTGTGGAAGCTCTCCACGCCGGACAGCTACCGATCCGTCGGGAACCAGTTCGGCGTGGGGAAATCCACCGTCGGAGCAGTGCTCATGCAGGTACGGCACTCACCTGGGCCAGGTGGGAGAGGGGCTGCAAGGAGGGGATGGGCCGCCCCAGGGAAAACAGGGGGGGAAGGAGGCGAAAGTGCTCCGCACGGGAGGGTTCAGTCTGTCCCGGCCGTACTACAGGCCGCCCGTGGCGGCCAGGATCACAGCGGGGGTCACTTCTGGGAGTGGGGCGCGGGGCAGTGCCAGGGAACGAACACACCCAGCCACCCGGGAGCCCCAGTGATTCGCGGTTTGCTGTGTCTCTCTGCAGGTGGTCAAGGCCATCAACCAGGTGCTGCTCCGCAGGGTGGTCCGCCTTGCCGACCTGGACGCGGTCATCCAGGGGTTCGGCGCCCTCAGCTTCCCCAACTGCGGAGGGGCCATCGACGGGACGCACATCCCCATCCGTGCCCCGGAACACCAGGCCTCCCAGTACATCAACCACAAGGGGTACTTCTCTGTCCTCCTGCAGGCCGTGTCTAACCACCGGGTCCAGTTCACGGACATTAATGTGGGCTGGTCCGGCAAGGCACACGACGCCAGGATGTTCCGCAACTCCTCTGTGTGCCAGAGGCTGCAGGCCGGGACCTTCTTCCCCGACTGCCACATCAGGGTCGGGGACGTGGACATGCCCGTCTGCCTGGTGGGGGATGCGGCCTACCCCCTACAGCCCTGGCTGATGAAACCGTACACGGGGCACCTCAACCCCTCCCGGCAGGCCTTCAATGCCAGGCTCACCAGGGCCCGCATTGTGGTCGAGGGGGCCTTCAGATGCCTGAAAGCTCGATTTCGATGCCTCCTCACCCGCCTCGACCTCGCCGAGCACAATGTCCCTCCTGTGGTGGCAGCATGTTGTGTGCTGCACAATTTATGTGAAAGGCAGGGGGAGGCTTTCCTGCCAGCCTGGATGGCTGAGGTTGAGCACATGGCTGGCCAGTACGTGCAGCCCCGCACCACCGCCATCCGGGAGGCCAGCGGGGGGCCGTCCAGATCCGGGAAGCCCTGCGGAAGAGCTTCCAGGTGGAGGAGGACTGAACTCTCCCTGCATGCCCCACTGGGGCCTTTTTCCACCCTCCCCTCCTTCCCCTTTCCCCTCCCTAATCCCCCTTCCTAATGTAAAATAAAAACACCTGTTTTGCCAAAAAAACCTCTCTTTATTGTACATAACTGGGGTGGGGGGAGGGAGGAATGAGGGTGGGAGAGGGGAGGGAGAAACCTGGGAGGAGGGAGCTGGAAGGGGGAGGAAGGGAAGGGAAAGCTCTGGGTTAGGGGTCCTGCTGGTTCTCCCGTCTGACAGCACTGTGGGTGCGGGGACGTCGGGGGGGAGTGGGTGTTGAGGGTGGGGCAGGAGGGACGGGGGGGTGTGGAGGAAGTGGGAAGGGGAGCAGGGGTGGGAGGAGGAGCGAGAGCTGGGGCAGCCGCAGGGGCTGGAGCAGGAGGAGGCAGGAACCTGTCCACCAAGGTCTGGAGGTGACCTCTGAGGGCACGGCCCTGCTCCTCCAGCGCCTCCAAGCTCCGCTGCCGCAGCTGCAGGTCCTCCCGGACCCAGTGGTGCTGGGTGAGGAGCTGGTGCTCCAGTAGCCGCAGGTGCCATCGGTGGTAGTCCTCCAGGTTCCTGGTGCTCCCTGCAGTCCCAGGTGCTGCGGCTGTGGTGAAACAAGAGCAGTGGTCAGTTCTCCCTGGGGACACAGTGGGTGAAACCCAGCCCCCGTCTGCAAGGCGAGGGCAGCGTGTGGGGAACGGGCCAGGGCCCTTGCATGACACCCAGCTGCTGCTCCATGGTGGGCAAGGCTCCCTCTCCCCCCACCCCCCCCGTACACATAAGGGGAGCATGATGGCACTCACATATGGAGCCCTCCCTGGCCTCGGACGACACAGCCAATGTGCTCTGTGGGATGCCTCGGAGGTCCTGGGTCCTGGGCAGGCTCCCTGCAGGCTCCTGGCTCTCGGTGTCCTCCTCCTCCTCCTTGGTGTCAGGGACGGGGCCCTCTGTCCCGGGGTCGATCACCACCCGGGGGGCATGGACTGCGTGAGCCCCCAGGATGCGGTCCAGGGCCTCATAATGAGGGCATGCCTCTGGGTCGGCCCCTGGCTGGGAGGCCCTGGAGTAAGCCTGCCGCAGGTCCTTGATTTTGCAGCGGACCTGCTCCCGGGTCCGCATGTGGCCTCTGGTGGCCAGGGTGTCATCCATGCGGCTGTAGACGGCCGCGTTCCTGTGGCTAGTGCGGAGATCGTGGACGTCGGAGGCCTCCCCCCAAACCTCGATGAGGTCCACGATCTCCGCACTAGACCAGGCGGGCGCCCACCTCTTGCGGCCCCGGGCAGGCTCCTGGGAGCCGCTAGCCTGGTCCTGGGAAGAGGCAGAGGGCTGGGTGGCAGCGGGTGGCTGGCTCATCTTGTGCCAGCTGCAGGGTCTGCTGGCTGGGTGCTGGCAGGCTTGCAACTGGCACAAGCACTGTAGCCAGACCGTGCCCCTTTAAGGGCTCCGGGGCTGGGAGGGGGGCAGAAGAGTTTCCCTGGCTTGGCCCAGAGTGGCCACCAGGGCAAGTGGGAAGGGCTAGCCTCCCACTAGTTCGAATTAAGTGGCTACACAGCCCTTAATTCGAACTACTTAATTTGAACTAGGCGTTAGTCCTCGTAGAATGAGGTTTACCTAGTTCGAATTAAGCGCTCCGCTAGTTCGATTTAAATTCGAACTAGAGGTTTGTATGTGTAGCCCCTTGTGACGTAGTGTGGGTACCTTGCTGGTTGCTATGCTGGGCGGTGGGTTGTCAGTGACCTCCACTGGCTGCTGTCTGCAGCACGACCCAGCAGGGCAGGGGATGAGTCATTATGCAAGGGGGCTTCGAAACTCGTCAGACAGGTATCTCCCATGGAGCGGAACAATGGAAAGGAAGGGGGCGAGGCCAGACCTGGCTGGGGGCAGGGCTGGAAGTGAGGGAGTTAGTTTTCTGTCTGGGATCATGGAGGAGACAGCCTAGGCCCAGAGGGGCTGGAATTTAGGGGCCCAGCATCCCCCATCTCAAGGGGGGTTGAGGCATCCTAGGCCCGGTTCCTGTAACCAGATGACATCTGTGCTGTGCTGTATCCTGGAGAAGCAATAAACTCCCTCTATTCTACTGGCTGGTGGAGTCTGTCCATGCCATTACGGGGGTGCAGGAGTCGGGGGACCCCGACGTGCGGCCACACCCCTATTAAAGTTAATTCGAACTAACGGCTGTTAGTTCGAATTAACTTTGTAGTGTAGACATACCCAGGGAGACAACTGATCATAAAATACTAAAATATTGGTTTAGAACAGGAAGTCTGACAGCTCCTTAAGTCCAGCAGAGTGAATTATAGGCATAATATTGAAAAACCAAGTATTCCTAGATAGTCCTGAGTATCTGGGTCATGACTGCTTAGAGATATTCCCAATAGCTTCCACAGGCTGCCAAATCTTGTTTTTAATGATAATTATTTTCTCTGTTTGTGTAGTTCTTGTTATAGGAAATGCTGGAAGTGAGTTATATGAGTTAAGTACGTTCCAAAAATGTTGGAAGTGAGTTATAGCTGCATTCTCTTCTTCAGCTGATCTCTAGTGAGTTCCTATATCAAAAGCCTATGAATTCTGTGATTCTATTAAACCAATTTAGGCTTAAACACTCTAGCTTAAAGCCAACAAAGCACATGTTTAATTGTAGGCACCATGTGAATGGTCCCTTTGACTTCAGTGGGATTACTCCTGTGCTTAAATGCTTTGCTGGAGCATACAAACCACTAATTAGGAGACAACGAATAGTCTGGCAGCACCTTAAAGACTAACAAAACATGTAGCTGGTATCATGGGCTTTTGTGGGCACAACCCACTTCTTCAGATGACTGGAGTATTAAAAGTCCAGATCTAAGAATAAGTAAGGGAAGGGAGGGGGGAAGAAGGGTGAAAATAAAAAATAAAAAATAGTGAATTAGATTGTTCAAGGTACAAGATGCTGATAAGAACAATTTGCACCTCTTTAAGTACCCATGGTTTGGTTGGTAAAATCATTAGGATGTCTTCAGTTTGCTAGCCAGCCAATGTCTTTATTCATTTCTCTCTGAGGGTATGTCTACACTGCCACCCTAGTTCGAACTAGGGTGGCTAATGTAGGCATTCGAACTTGCAAATGAAGCCCGGGCTTTAAATATCCCGGTCTTTATTTGCATGTTCCTGGGCGCTGCCATTTTTAAATGCCCCATAGTTCAAACTCCCTGCCCATGGCTACACGCAGCACGGACTTGGTAGTTCGAATTAAAGCTCCTAATTCGAACTACCGTTACTCCTCATTGCAGGAGTAACGGGGCTGATTGCAGGGGTGGGTTCTTGGATGAGGATGATGGAGGTGTGTTGCGTGGCATGGTTACTGGGAAGAATCTGTTTGTTGTTAGGAGCAAATTCTACTCTTTGATAGGTGCTGGCTGCTCTGCATTGCTTGTTCAATCATCTGAGTGCAGAATTTGGCCCTAAGAAAATGAACAGCCAGAGCTGGCTTTTGTATATCTTCCGGACAGGTCATTCTGATCACTAAGTCTGATTTCCTGCATAACAAAAGCCATAACATAAAAAGCATAACATTTCCCCCAGAGGATCCTGACATCCAATCTTGAGTAAATGACTCTAAGGTGCAGGGCAAAGGAGAAACAGGTTCAAAGACAGGATGGCCATCACCTGGTTGCACCTCAAAATATGGCACTGATCATGGAAAAATTATTTTAACAGGTAGCTAATCTAAGTAATTGGATGGATGCTTTCCAGAAGATCTCCTTCTGTACAGAGAACTTATGGACACTCAATTTGCTGAGCCAACCTACATGCAGGTTCAGGGGCGGTTGAAAGGACTTGAACACTTTGAGCATTGACCATGCAAGCTGAGAAGATGCTGCCAGCAATGGGCCATGCTGGAGGCCTGCACTATACCAGGAGAAGCGCTGGTTCAGAGTCAGATAAGTGAAGAGAGCAAAGAGGAAAGCGAAGCAGCAGCAGGCCTCAGATGCTAACAGTGCACCAACTTCATCCTCTGGCCCTGCACCTAGTGCCTGTACTGTTTGTGGCAAGGAAATTGTGGCTTGAGAACTGGACTGTTCAGCCACTCGCAAAGCAGCAGCGTGACAAGCCTGAACTGATCGGCTTTCTGGCTTACACCATTGTCTTTTCAGTCAGACAGTTGCCATGTGGTCTAGACAGCAGCAAGCAACTGCTGCATTTCTGTGTCACGTGAACCAGTATGACTGTAAACAATTCTTTGGCTGTCTTGTATATGTGCAAACATAACACATCTTGCTTACCCAGACCACTGGTTTTGATCATGTCAAATTCAGCAGTGAAGGGGGAACTCACTCTGGCTAGTCTAGGTTGCTTTAGTCAGAACTGTATCCTAGGTCTACACTATAGACCTATGTTGGTATAAGTGTCTCACGCAGTGATGCAGGTATACCAAACCATGGCGGCAGCACTATGTCTTCTGCCAACCTGGTGTAGCAAGGTCAGTCCCAGTCCTGGGCCCCAGTCCAATTCACAATCTCACAGATAGTTTAGGTACTGCGGCACGGACCCCCCTTGCCCTGGCCAGGGCTTGGACTTCTGTCCCTGGGCTAGGAAGGCATTGGGGTAGGCATCTCCAGTCAACCTGGGCTGGGTAAACAATCTTCCCCCACCATGGGTTGAACTCTCAGGCTACCTGAGGGGAAAGGGGCCCAAGCACTCCTTATCGGAGCTCCTCACCCCCCCCCCCATCATCAGCTTTTCTGATTCCCTCCTCATCTGGTATAACCCACCCCAACCGCCTGTCCCACTCTTCAACCTTCCTCCAGCAGGGAAGGCTTTTTAAAGGGGCCCAAGTGCAGCCTGAAGTGAGATCAGGTGGCCCTAATGCAGAGGTGGGCAATACTTTTAGACAGTGGGTCACTTCACTACTTTTTGAAGTGGGCCCGGGCCACCCTGTTATACTCTGGCAAAAGGGGTGGGGCCAGGACACTTCTGTGCTCCCCTTCCCACAGACCCTGACTGGCCTGGGAGTGGAGAAACAAGTAAAGTCTTTGCCCCTCCCCTCCCCTGCTTAGAGAGAACTGCCAGCTGTTCTGACCAGCTGGCAGGTCTGTCTAGGCACCTGCCCCCTCTCAGGGCAGGAGGAGACTTTGCATGCTTCCCCCACCCCCAGGCCAATCAGGGTCTGGGGGAAGGAGAAGTACGCAAAGTCTCTTGCTCCCTGCAAGTGGCACACCATGCTTGCAGGGCAGGGACAGGGAGGGAGAGACTTTGCGTGCTCCTCCCTCTCGCAGGCCCTGATTGGCCTGGGGGCGGGGGAGTGGCAGAACATCTATGGGCTGAATCCAGCCCATGGAGGTCCCTTTGCCCACCCCTGCCCTAATTGATTTATAGCAGGCCTCCTCCCTCACCTCCAGTACTCCCACTCTGCCTCGGTAACTCTGGGACAGCTGTTCCCCGCTGCCAGGAAGCCAGGGCTCTCCCAATTAGCCAGGACTGTTTCTGCTTTTTAGAGCTGCCTCTCTCCCGTTCTAATCTAGCCCTCTAGCCTGATCTTGTCACACTAAGATATCACCTCTTGGGCTATGTCTACACTGGCGGGTTATTGCACAAGTACGGCCGTTCTTGCGCAAGAATCTGCAGAGTGTCTACACTGCCCACCCGCTCTTGCGCAAGGAAATTTACAGTACGGCGTGGTAAGAGAGGGCTCCTTGTGCAAGAGCTACGCTCTTTTTTAACAGGTGTAAGCCCTCTTGCGCAGGGGCTCTTGCGCAAGAGGGCAGTGTGGATGCTCGGCAGGAATTTCTTGCGCTAGAGAGCCCTATGGCTAAAATGGCCATCAGAGCTTTCTTGCGCAAGAGAGAGTCCACACTGCCATGGGAGCTCTTGCGCACAAGCACAGCTCGCACATGGCAGTGTGGACGTTTTCTTGCACAAGACTTCTTGCACAAGACCCCTTGTGCAAGATGTTCTTGCGCAAGAAGCCGCCAGTGTAGACATAGCCTTGGGGAGGTGGATTAACTATGCCAACATAAAACAGCGAGGATAACTATCCATTGGCCCAAGCCACCCAGGAAGCTACCCATCTCTTGATACCTTTTAATGTCAAGACTGGATGCCTTTCTAGAAGATGCTTTAGTCAATCACAAATTTATGGGGCTAAACAGAGGGGTAGGGTGAAATGAATAGGGCTGTGATATACAAGAGGGGCAGATTAGATGACCTAATGGTCTCCCTTGTGTCCTTAACCTCTATGGAGCTGGGGGAAGGGAGAAGAAAAGCTGAAGTATCAATCTCAGAAGGGCTGTAATGTAGTCCCATGCCCTTCCCTAAGTGGGCAGAGAATGCTTCTGACCACTTTCTAATCCTTTATTAGGGACTTCCCCCTCAACCAATTTTGTGGGGTTTGTGCAGATGCAGGTGAAGGTAAAGAATTAAATACTTTTTTTTTAAATGCTGTAGGGCCTGATCCTGACACCCACCAATGCCTCAAACACTCTTTGAGCCCACTGGGGGATGCTGCACACTGGCCAGTGGCAATTATAATGCTCTGTATTGCTGTAAGGAGAAAACAGCCTCCTGGATTTTCAACTGATACAGAATCATCATACGATTGACCAGACTAATTCCCACTAGGCTGAGAAAGATCACGTCAGTGCACTGCAGCATTTCAAAGACAGCGTCTTAATTACAGCTGGGCAAGTAGTGAGGCAAATTACCCAGAAGTATTTCAGCAAGTTCTCAATACTCCTTTGCTCTGACTGCCTTTACAAAAGGTGAATCCAAATTTGACTCTGTACAGGTACTAAAAGTGCTCCCCACCTCCCAGGAGTGCAATAAGCACCATGAGGTCACCTGTCACATACTTGTTTGTTCTCCCTCCAAGAAAGAAGCATGTGCAAGGGGGTGTTTCCTGCTGGAAGGAAAAACTATGTAGTACTTTAAAGACTAACAAGATGGTTTAATAGGTGATGAACGTTTGTGGGCCAGACCCACTTCTACATAGTTCTTCCTTTTGTTATAGCAAGATCAGACTAACACAGCTACCTCTCTATTACTATCCTGCTGGAAGGGTTTGTTTTCCAGTGCTTAATTTGCAAGAGAAGAGCTGTTGGGGCTCAAGGAAGTTTTTTTCCTTCATAGCTGACACACCCAGCCTGGAGGTGCTGGGCTGAGCCCAGGCCCATTGTGAAGCACCGGGTGTTTAACGTGCATAGCAACATGTAGGCTTTAGAGAAGGCAGATGTCCTTGCTTCCAACACTCCAGAAGGGGGCAAAGCGTCCCAGGGGCCAGGTTTAGCCAGGGAAGGTGGATTCTGGCTGACAGTTACTGGACCCTCAGCAGAATTTGTTCCATGGCAAAGTAACTCTCACGTTAGACTGAAGCACTTTACAGGGCTAGCTCATCCAATGGGCACCCATGGCATGTGCGCCCCGGGACCAATCATGTGGCGCTAACAGCAGAGGCTCGAAGGAATCCGGAGTCCCAGCAGCTCCCCAGAAATCCATCGCCCGCCGTGTGTTGGCGAGAAGCTGCTCGCACGTTGTGTGTGTGGCTCGCTCAAAGCGAGCGCCCCCGATCCTGCAGCTCTTCCACCTAGACGGAGCTTTCGGGGCGCGGTCCAGGCCCAGGGATGCCCCCGAGGGCAGGATCGGGCCCTCCACTGGGCGACATGTTCCGAGCTGGTTTCCCCGGGCCTCGTTAGGCGCCTGGAGCGCTTCACCCGCCTGCCCCCACTGAACGGGCACAAACGCGGTTCCCAACAAGCCGGATTGGTGCAAACGTGCCACTGGCGTGACACGGTTCAGAGCCCGTCTCTTGCGCGGTCCGAGATTATTTACTTTGCAAGGACCAGCCACCTCGCCCAAGCTATTTAAAGCGCGTCTCCCCCTCCGAGAGCCGGGCAGAAGCGAGTGCCTAAAGACGCTCCCCCCTCCCCGGGAAAGCGGCGCGGGTAAGAAGCACTCACTGAAAATCCACCTCCCTGGGGGTGGCGCCCGCTGTCTGTCCCTGGCAGGCTGGAGTAGCCCGGGCAGCAGGGGGAGAGGTGTTTCCCTCGTGCAGAGTGCGGCGGGGGAGGGGGGGTCGCTGCCGTGTCTCCTCGGGGGTGGGCTGGGCTGGGGCCCTTTGCGTGGGCATGGCTGGGCGCCGCGCGCCTTGCTCTGATCCCACCCCTCGCTCTCCCAGTTACTAGGCGCTGCCTGGCGCCGCTCGTTGGGCGGGTCGCGGCCGGGAGCGCAGCGGTGCCAGGGCGGACCCAGCGCTGCTCTCTCCGCCGGGCACGGGCTGATCCGCGGCGCGGCGCGGCGCGCTCCAGCTAGCCAGGGAAGGTGGCGCTGCGCGCGGCTCGCCTGGGCTGCGCGCCGCGGAGCGCTCCGGGCAGCGTCCCCGCCGCGAGGAGCCGCAGCCTGGCTGGGGAGACGACGGCGGCGGCGATGCTCACACACTGACCCCGAGCCTGCGGGGAAGGGTCCCCCTCGTGCCCGCTCCAGCCGGCGATGCCCCGGCAGCGCCCCGCGGCGGCTCGGTGAGCAGCGGGGGGCCTGGCCCCGGACCCGGCGCGGCGGTAAGGAACCCGCGGGCTGGGCTCGAGGGGCCGCCTGCCGCTTCCAGGGGGAGGGAGGCTGAGCGCGGCTGTTGCAAGGGCCGGGGAGGCTCTTGCACCGCACGGGGCGTGCGGGCCCCTCTCTTGGCCGCAGCGCTGCAAGTTTCCCGGCAGTGGCGCCGGGCGGGCGGGTTAGCGCGGGGCGGGGTGAGGCTCGGCCTCACTTCTGTGCTTAGTTTAAATCCAGGAAACGGTTCGCCTCCGAGCGAGCGTCCCCAGCCCTGCCCGGCAGCGCTGAGCCATGGCCGCGCACGGCCGCTGGAGGGCGCTGGGCAGCCCCTTCTGCAAGGCCACGGGCACCCTGTGCTGGGCTACGAGCGTCTGGGTCCGTCAGCTGCAGCTGCCTGGTCAAACCAAATGCTCAGTGGCCCCTGCTGCTCCCGCCTTCCTGCTCGGACAGAGCTCCACGACTGCGCTGTCTGCTCTTAGAGCCTGGGACCGGATGGCATTTGCCTTGCGCCTGGGATCCTCCCAGGGTCGCAGTAACTAGGGGGAGAATCTCTGCGCGTGGAGGTGTAATAGAGATGCCCTGTTAGTCTGGTCTTGCTGCAACAAAAGACAGGACTATGCAGCACTTTAAAGACTAACAGGATGGTTTATTAGGTGATGAGCTTTCCTGGGCCAGACCCGCGATTTTTTCCTTTAAAGCTACTGAGAGCTCTCCCCTTCTAAAAGTATGAGAGACAATCCAAGTTCTTAGAGCCTTGCAGGGAGAATCCATCACAGCTTGTGGATTCTGGCTGTGCAGATCAGGAGGCAAGGAAGTGAAAAACACTGCTTCTCTTGCAGCTTCCTAACTGCCCCTGGGTTCTCTGCCACTGGAGGAGCCAGAAGGAAAGGCTCTGCTACTGTGGTAGGCTACGTCTACACTGCAGTGCTGTTTCAAGATATCCTGCATCTTCACAGCAAGCCTGTTATTTTGAAATACACCGGGCTCGCTAGTCCGCCGTCCCTGTGAACCTCATTCCACGAGGAGTAAGGGACGTTTCGGAATAGCGGGTTATTTCAAAAATTTGGTGCTGTGTAGACAGTGCCAATGATGAAATAAGCGATTTCGAAATTGACTCGAAATGTGCTACACAATTTGTGTAGCTCAAATTGCGTAGCTTATTTTGAGCTACTGGGGCAATGTAGACGCACCCGTAGGGCCCCGCATCTATTCACCTTGAATGTTTAAGATACCACCCAGACATAAGAATGAGCCTGATTCTTGGCAGGAGCTCTAGGAACTTCAGGGATGGGTTTAGAGACGATGGTACATGTGTCCTATGGCACATTTTAACGCCCTTTCTTCTCTCACAAGATTTCTGCACTACAAATCTTGCTTGTCTTACTCATGCCGGTGACGCAGCTTACTCAATACTACTACTTTGCTCCCACTCTGGCTGTCTCATCTCTTGAGACTGTAACTCTTCAGGGTACTGTGTGTTCGTAGGAAGCATTGTCAGGCCTAAGTCTGGTTATAGCTACCATAATATATGGCTATAGCAGCCCTGCTAACGTCAACAAGACTGCTGTTGTGAGTGTGGTGCTTAGCATCTAGCCTGGATTCACGTATGCCCAAAGATTTACCTTAGAGAAGAGATCAGTGATCCACTTTGCATTCTGATTGTTAACTTCCAGAGGCCCTGCACTTGGGTGCTTTGGGGTGTTGGATATCATTCTGGCAGCTCAGTGCTGCAGGGTCCCCTCCCCCTTTTCTTTGCCCCACTTGCTGTGGATGCGAGTCAGAGTGAATGTCAGTGAGCTTGTGAGTGTACAGATGTTTGTTTGTCAGCAGTGTGTGAGTGTGCAGATGCTTGTTTGCCAGCAGTGTGTGAGTGCCTTCACTTTTGTACGCTTCCCTGTTGGCCATTGTGATCCTCAACGCTGTTGTTTGCTTTGGAGCATCTGGGTCTGCTGAAACCTTGGTGGGTGATTTAACTGCTTTGTATAGGAGGTGGTGGGAAGGGCTCCTTTTCTTTGTAGGAACAACTCCCAGTGTTAGGCTATGGCTACACTGCCGTTTTTTTGCAGAAGAGGATATGCAAATCACACTCGTATTTGCATATTTTCTTCCTATTCTTTTTGCGGAAGAGGTGTTGCCAATAAAAAGCTCCATGTAGATGGGACCATTTGTCGGAAAAAAACCCATAGCCTTAGTGATAGCTGTGATTCCTGGCTGGGCTTAGGAAGTTCTTCAATCCAAGGCAGGGCAAGTAACTGACCTACCAACAAGTAGCACACTCTAACTCTCCATCTGGGTTCTGGATCCACAAATGCCATGAACACCTGAAGACTGAATTGAACGCTGAAAATATTTTCCCTTAGCTCCCCTCCTCCCGTTGCCAAACAAAGATCCTGGTACTGTAATGCTTCCTCATGGAGTAATCATTACGCAGGTGGCCCTGTTGGAGTCCAGGGCCTGCATGGAGCAATAAGGATTAATGTACTGGCATGCCCACCTTTGCTGTTGCTCAAGAAACTGCAGTGGTGGGAAATCTGTAGCTAAGAAGGCCGTGTGCCAGATTCTGATTTTGGTTACAAACCTGTAAGTGTCTGATCTACTTCCCATTGAAGTCAATGCAAAGATTTACCTTAATGGCCTGTCCTGGAGTTGCTCCTGAATGATGCTGGAGAAACTGGGCTGAGAATCTGGCCTTTACTGTAGACCTCTCTCTAGAGGTCACCATTCAACTTTGGGATTGCTGCAGAGTTCTGTGGCTCAGCTCCTGTTCTCTGATAGCTTCCTCCATAGCCCAGGATTCAACTTGGCAGTTCTTAGGGCACGTAATGAAGTTTGTTGGCTGTTACCATGAGGGATGTTAGAAATCGTTTATTTTAGTAATCGTGTAGCTGCAGTGATGCAGTTGCTAAAATGCCCCCTCCCCCCCCCGCCGGGAACCCCCTGCTACCCAGTGCTGCTGCCTCTGTATCGGGGCAGCAGCGTGGGGTGGTAGGCAGGAGCCAGTCTGTGAGGAGAGACAGTTTACAGTTTAAAAATCTGCTCCCTGTGCTGCTGTCTCTGATACAGGCAGCAGCCCCTGTCTGTGGTGGGGTGGGGAGGGCTGAGTTGCCTGCAGACAGAGGCTGCTCCAGTATTCCATGGAGCAGCCTCTGTCTGCGGCAAGCCTGGATCCGCCATGGACAGCGGCTGTTCTGTGGGATGCTGGAGCAGCCTCTTTCCGCAGAGAACTCGGGCCCCCTGCAGACAGGGGCTGCTGCTGCCCCACACTGTTGCCTCTGATACTGGACAGCAGGTGAGAGCCAGTTTTTAAACCGGCTCCCCACTGGATCAGCTCCTGCCTGCCACCCCACACTCCTCTGTGTGCTCTTCATTTAAAACTCGGACCCGCGGGCTAGCATTGAGCCAGCCTGCTGGTCTGAGCTTTAATTGCACAGCATGTGGGGGGAGGGTGTTGCAGTTAACCAGGACTGTTAACCAATAAGCAATCACAGGCCCATACGCAGGGGGATTCTGAAGGGTACAGAAGCACCCCCCATGATCCCTCAAGTGAGCATGCTCCACCTGGCCAGGGGAAGGCAGGAGTGGCACGCTGCCCGAGCCTCCCTCCTCCGACCAGCTGGGGGAAGGCAGGGGCTGATTTCCCCGCTTACTTGGAGGTCATGGGGGGTGCATTCACACCCTTGTGGTCCACATTTACAAGAAAAGCTCCCCCCCCAAAACTCCTGCATACGGGCCTGAATCACTGATTGGTTAAATGCTTAGCCAACTAGCTGCTGCCATCCCTGGTTACCACTGACACACATGTATGGCCCAGAATGTTGAAAATTGGGAAAAATTACAAGAAACATCAAATTGTGTATTCCTTTACCTCAGTGGCAGTGTTCAGTCACATAATGTCTTGCCAGCTCAGGACATAAGTGCTCCTTTAGGGTGCATGTACACTGCACCCGGAACTTGAAATAAGCTACGCAAATTGCATAGCTTATTTTGGGGTAATTTCAAAATAGCTTATTTCTACATAGTGCCAAATTTAGAAATAAACCATTATTCCGAAACGTCCCTTAATCCTCATGGAACGAGGTTTACAGGGATGTCGGAATAGCGAGACCGTTATATTTAGAAATAACAAGCTTGTTTCAAAGACGCAGAATAGGTATTTCAGGATATCAGAAGTATCCCAAAATATTGCTGCAGTGTAGACATATCCTTAGTGGATTGGAAAAAAATTAGGCCAGGAACTACTACAAACTGAGTCACATTAATGGGAGCAATGAAGAGACTGATTAAAAAAATCACTTAGAGCAAGAGCCTTTGACATCTTAAAAGTACACTGTCAGAATAAAGGGCTAGATCCTTAACTGGTGAGAATCAGTGTAGGGTCGAAACCCTGGCTTCTAGTTTCTAGTTGCTAAGGATTTTCCCTAAAACCATAGTTAAGTGTCTTAAACAAATTAAGTTAGTACCAACAAAGGTTATTAAAACATACATTTTAAAATAGAATGGGGTTGCTTCACTTTGACAAATGAAACCAGATTAGTCAGTGTCCCTGTAATGACGTTGTCTTGCCTTTGCTCAGACCAATTTTAAAGTGCTGTAACTTCACACATGTCCCTGAAGCTACTACTGATCTACATCAATGTGGGTGAGAAAAGAGGGGAGATGTGGTTTGGGTGCTAGCCTAGCACTTGGGAGATTGAAAAACAATTTCTTGCTCTGCGAGGCTATGTCTCCGGTATCCCGCAAAACCCCA
Organism: Pelochelys cantorii; assembly: GCA_032595735.1. Lineage (NCBI taxonomy): Eukaryota > Metazoa > Chordata > Testudines > Trionychidae > Pelochelys > Pelochelys cantorii. The sequence goes on along the minus strand of CM064339.1, from coordinate 5,377,605 downwards.
CCGTGTCTGAGGAACGCAGTTGCTCTTCCGCTTTTTTTCGTGGAAGAACAAATGCGCTCTTTCAGGGAGTCCTGTATACCTCGTTTCATGAGGCATAAGGGCTCCACGAAAAGAGGAGGCTTTTCCATCATTTGGCCCCATCTAGACAGGGCCAAATGGCGGAAAAGCCTCTTCTGGAAAAAAAAAAAAAGCAGGAAAGGCTATGCTTTTTCCGCAAAAATGCCACAGTATAGACCTAGCCCATGAGACTTAGGCAGATCACTTAGCCTCAGGTTCCCCATTTGTCCAGTGGAGATACCTGTACGGCCCTTCTTTGCAGGGGCGTTGTGTGGATAAATACACATCTGGTGGGAATACAACCATGTCAAGTCTTATGTTCCTAGTCACTGGGTGTCTGGGTGCCATGCACAAAGAGGGGGCTATTGGTCTTGGGTTTGCATATCTGTAAGAAATGTCTCCATTCATATTGGCTTGCATTATGCCATTAACAAACCCTATCCAGCTAAGTTCCAAACTATTTATAGTAAATGCCCCTTTGCTAAATCCTGAATTTGTGAAACCATTCCATGGAGTGTATGGATTCAGGAAACTAAGATATCCTAAACCACATAGGTAGCAGATGAGGCCAGATGTACCCCATGGTCATTGTGACTTTTCCTGGGAGTGCCTTTGAGAATACATGGATACTGTCATTCAGTTAGAACCACAAGATCTCTGCAGGGTGAAGTCAGATGCTCCTTCCCCATGGGGATGAATTTATTCTCTTCCCAGTGCTCTGTAGTGCTCAGGATTGACTGAGGACCTCGTGTAGCTGTGGGGAGTCCTTGCTGTGCACAGAGGCCAGGTAGCAGTCTCCTACTTGTCTGACACATCAGATTTCAGTGAATCCTCTGTTTTGAAAGCTAATGCACCCGACAAACTGTGTCTCTGAAGCTGCATGCTGTGTGAATGAGAGTAGCATCTGTTTGGAGCTGAACATATTGTCACACGTGCATGCATAATTGTCTGTGCACACTCAGTGCACAAGTGTGTCTGCACAATGGTGAGGCAAAAGTGGGTGTTTCAAGTTAGGCTCCTAAATCCACGATTATGTGGATAGATTTTTCAAAAACTGAGCACCCAAGAGAGCTGGATACAAATTGATGATTTAAACAAAACAAAGTGGATACAAATTGATGATTTAAAAAATAGAAAATGAATAATTTTGCTTTTGTTTAAATTGTAAGTTTTTCATTTTAATATAAACATGTTTAAAATGAAATCAGAATTTACTACAAAATGTTAGTCTAAACTTATGATAATGTCATAAAACATGGAAGTAAAAACTGAATGAGTCTCTACGAAAGCCTTTGAGTTGAAGGCTGCTTTTCAAAACTCGGGGAAAATATTTAACTTTTGTGGCCGAGCTTTATAAATATGGCACAATAGGACACTGTCTCATTTCCAGGAGATTTAGGTGAGTAGGAACTTTAAGCTCCAGTTAGCTTCATTTGGGGATATGTGACAATTTTCCCTGGCTGACCTGAAATAATGAGTTGAATTCACTGACTACAGTTAATCCCTCTATTTAATAAATTGTTGGGTTGTAAACATGAAACATCTTTGGTAAGAGAAGTTTGTGTATCCCAAACCTGAAGGTTATTTTGTTTACTAAAAATAAATTGTATTTGTTGTTTTGTGTGTTTAATTACATTTCAGGTATCATCTTAATATAGCTTGATAAAAATATTGAGCAAAGAATTATCTAGTAGTAAGCAATATATCATTCATCATTTTCTAACATACTAAAATTTACAACAAGAATCTGAAAATATCAAACTATGTAATTGCTTAAATAAATGTATTCCATTATAGTGTACTCTTTTAGGTAGCAAGAAGATGTACCAAATCTAGTGTAAAGGCTCTCTTTCTCTGTAAGTCAACATTTAATAGTTATAACAACTAATGGGAACACATCTCTTTGGAAAATAATTCAAGTACAAATGTAAATGTTGATTTTAAAATCAGTTATTTAAATTGAGGCTTTCCCCTTGACTGTTTAAATCACTCTGCCCCATGCTCCAGTTGTCTGAAATCCGGCACAAACATCTGCGCTGGGTTGAGTTGGAAGTCTTGGGGTAGCTGTGTTTGCGTGTAACTTTAAAAACAAGGAGCAGTCCTGTGGCACTTGCTTAGAAACTAACAAATTAATTAGTCATGAGCTTTTGTGGGTAAAACCCACTTCATCAGATGGAGTTTAAATTGGGTTTAGCTAGTTTGCATTAGCAACACTGGGCCACTTTTCTGAGTTAAACAAACCCGGAGGTTGTCACAGTCTGGCCCTGAGTGTGTATGTTTGCCACCCTCCATGCAATGGCTATACATTACCTTTATTCTGTTCAGTTTTTTAATGTGGGGAGACAAATGAATTGATCCTTGTTTCCATGCCTTCCTCCCTGCAAACACCTCCCCCTCAGTTAGATTATACCTGGATTATTTTGTGGGAGCTCTTTGCTTAAATTATTACCAATCTTTCAGGACTCAGTCCTAACCCTGTTGTGCTGGCTAGCATTCCCTAATACTATTTCCACTCAGTGTGGGTTTTTTGGACTGCATGAAAATGACCTTTCTCTGTAGTGGAGTGTGTCTAAAAACATTGCTGGATGAGGAAATTGCAACTGACAGTCTGAGTGGCTTTGTTGCAGTGTGGTTTGCATTGTACATGGAGAACAAGTTTATTATCTGATCCTTCCTGCCTGTTGAAAGGAAAACAAGACAGCCCAACCTCCAGTGATGTTAAATTATGCGTGTTGGCTTCAAGATGTGGCTGGTAATTTTAAAGACCTTCTGATGTGGTTTTTCCTTCTGCTGTGTGTCTCTTCTCTTCCCATATTGCAGTGGACAGGTTGTGTTGTGCTCCAGCTGTTTGATTGTGTAGCACTGTGAACAGCCAGGATGGATTAACAGTTGTACCTCTTGGGGTCTCCATTGGGCTTTGAACCCCTCATTTTTGTTGTCTTTAAGTGCACTGCACTGAGAGCAATGCCATTAGTCTCTGAGCCAGTAACAACCTGGGGCCTGATCCTGCACTGGTTAAACTGCATGGAAGAGCTCCTGTTGATCACAGTGGAAGTAGGAGCAGGGCCGAATTCAGATCTTGCTTGTGGTGTGAATCAGGACAGGAGTTTCTGCACTGAAATCAGTGGGGTTCCATGAGTGTAATACCAATCTAAGGGAGAGCGGAATTAAGCCTTCGGTCTCAAGTTCTCTTGCAATGTTGCCTGCTCCCACAGGTTTTGTGTGTGGGTGGTTCCTTGAGGCTCTCAGCTTTCATTGAGGGGGGAAAAAAAGTTTATAGAACAATTTGAAAATGTGATGCCGAAAGGCTCACAAAATAGAAGGGAAATAGAAAGAACTCAAGATTGTTTTAAGCAAATCTCTGTTTATTCATTTTTCATTGAGGAGGGAAGGGGCATGATTCGTGATTTTTTTTTTTTTTTTTTTTTTTTTTTTTTTTGGTTAATGCTTTGAATTGGCCATGCTGTTTCCTTGCTGACCATTCAGCTCTGCTATTGCTGGTGAAATAGGGCTCATAGCAGGAGCAAGGTAAAATTTTCAAAAAATGCACCTCAGTGAAAGAAGCCCAAATTCCATTTTCAAAAAGCATTGTAGTCACCTAAACCACATATGCACTTTTGGAAATGATACTTATCTACCAAACCTCTGAGATTTTTTACTTGCATTTGATATATTGCCTCCAGTGTCCAAATTAATCCCTGGTGTAATCCCCTCCAAGTCAGCGGCTTTATACCTCAGACTAATTTGACCTAAGGTATTTCTTCCTGCACACTGAATTACTGCCCCTTTATAATTGAGAGTCCACTTCCATTTGACAGACTTGTGAATGGAATGAATATGAGAAGAAAGCTGGAGTTTAGACTTGCTCGGTGTTACCGCGTGTAAGGAGGGGGATGACCGTGACCCCACAGACGCTAGACCTGTTTGAACTTTGCAATCTCTTCTTATGCAGCACAAAGCAGAGCAGCCAGCTGCCCTAAATTCCTGAGCTCCCATGACTGCAGGGCCTTTCTGGTGTATCCTCTGCCTAGAAGCTCAGAGAGGTTTCTGGGACCTGCAGCCCCCCAGTTCCACGACAGAGGGCCTGGAAGCCAAGATGTGCCTGAGACAGATTGTTGTCAGGGTTGCCCTGGATGCATGGACCATGAAAACTCCGGCTCTCTAGCAGCCTACCAGCTGCCTGGAAAGCATTTCAGCAGAACTCCTCAAAACCCAAACGTTTCCAGGAAACACTTCTGGTAGAAAATTCCAAGTTGTCTAATGAAAACTTGTTTCATCAGAGAACTCCCGACCGGCTCTTTGACTGGCTCTCTTTCCTTTGAGTCCATACTGATCCAGTGCCTTCGACTGGCGTGGGGCACTAGGCAGCTCTAGTTGCTATCACTTGGATGAGACGTCAGAGTGACAGTTTGTGCCCATCAAAGATTCCATGGCCCTTTTTTAACCTCCCCAAGATTAGGAACTGGAATAGTGTCTAACCCAGCTTCTCACAAGGCTGGTTAGCTTTACAGTGACCATCCATGGTTTCCATTGGATATGTTGTTCTTCTTCACCACTTCCGCTACACTGTTGGGTGCAGTGTTGCCACCCTAAGTACTCAGAACAGTGTGTGGGACAACTTGGATCATTGGGGGTGGGGGAGAGAGCCAGTGAACAAACTGTAAACCGTGTGTATGATGGAAGCCACTTCAAGCCAACGGGCACTGCAGCACCTCCTGCACCCCTAGTTTCAGCACCTGTGACTCAGAATTTTAGGAGTCAGGCACCAAAAAAATCATGATATTGGCTAAAATATAATCACTGTTGGATTCTTTTTATTTGCCTGCTGATTATTCAGCTATTGGTTATTGGGGGGAGGGGGAGGTGTTACAGAGCTACAAGGACTAAAAAATTTACATTTGATAAAAAGGTACATCAGACTTTTCACAGGATTCTGGGAACTGGGAATTAAGAAAAACACCGGGTACCCTGAGATGTACATTAAAATATCAGAGGAGTTGGCAATATGGGTTGTGTTGCTAAACAGCAGCGTTCCATCCCAGAGGGGACTGCATTACAGTGGAGGGCAGACTGACAACTGTACATGCAATCTGCAAGGCATACTGGAGTCCTTCTGAATGAAAGGGGTATTTTTCTCTGGGTCCCGGTGTCCAGCTTCTGCAGGGGATTGTTCTGTTTGACGGTGCAGAGGTGCTTTTCACCTGCTCTGTGCAATCTCTAATGTGGCTATCAGGGAGGGAAGAGTCTGCCAGATTCAACTCTTACGATACATCTCTGCTTTCAAGGTTTTGTGTCTGTCATAAGAATCCATATCAGGTGAAACTCAGCTGGTCAAATGTCAGCCTGGGAGCATTTTGCTTCAAAATGACAAGAAGTAGAATCCACGTAGGACCTGACCATGTTCTCTGACCGAGGCAAAGCTGCTGTTTTTGGTGGAAGTTTTAGCTGAGCACAGAGCATGATGGGGTCCAACCTGTTGTGCTTTTAGGGGTGGCAGTTACCAAACCACACCAGAAACGAGGAGTTGAGGATTGTTTTGTTAATGCTCTGAATGCTCAAAGTCAGCAGTTTGTTTCTTCAAATTAGTGCTGCAGGAACTAAGTCCTAACAAAGCCAGTGCAGGAGACCGTGTCAGTCTTCAGACGCCCTGCTCAGTGCACTCTCCAGCAGCAGGGTTATACAACGTGGTATTTTTTGTCACTGGTGGAGAGGCACCAGAGCAAGGTTAGGGAAATCCGAGTGTAGCCGCATCCTTAGAAACCTTGAGCCTTGTTCATCCCTGGGGTAAATCTCTTCAATTCCATAGCATTACTCCAGGCATAAATCCCCAGGCAGGGTTTCTGATCGTCTCATTTGAGCCCCAGCAGCACTTTGTGTACCAAGGCAAACGCTGTTATGCAGGGGATGGAAGTTACTGCATTTTTCTTCAGACACCTCTTGTCTTGAAGTCCACCTTGAAGTCCATCTGATTCCTATAAAAATCTCTTCTTTAGCTCCTCCTCTCATGTGAGTCTGCTGGTGGCCACGATGCTTCTCCAGGATAACAAAACAGCAAGGCTGTTCTATTTTGTGTTGCCCAGATCCACCAAGTTTGTGGCCCTGTTGTGTTTGAAGGCTGGCTAAAAGGGCCTTAGCACAGCTGTCGGTCTGGACCATGGTTTCAGAGGAAGAGGGATCTCAATGAGGTACTTGTTCTCTGTTGTAACTGGATACCTCCTAGATTTGTGCGTCTTATGGCTGTCTGCTCTGATGACAGGATTTTCAGTCCCAAACTGGAAAAAACTCAGTTGTACCTCCAGAAATGACTCCTGCGTTGCCTGCGTTTGTATGCGCACATTGGGTGGTTGTGTGCACATTAACGCTCAGCGAGGGGAGCATGCTGGTTTGCAGGTGCCATGCAAGATCCTTCTCTTGAATAGGGGACTGGACTCGATGACCTCTCGAGGTCCCTTCCAGTCCTAGTATTCTATGATTTGTTCTTCAGAGCATCTCCAAGTATTTCCAGCATCACTGGGCGGGGATGATGCCTTTCAATCTAAATATCATGCTACAATAAATCTGCTTCGGAAGATAAAAATTAAAAAGTGCTACTATTAATACTAAATGTACTTCAGTCCCTTTAGTTTAGTGAGTCTTTTAACTCAGCCTGTATAGCTGAGACAGTTGAGAACAAGAAAATACCCATATGTTGCTCCTTTGGCCAATACTCAATTTTCAGGCTAGGTCTACGCTGCAGATAAAAGTTAGAAGAAGATAGGCAAATTGTGTATCTTTTCCTGCTTTTCTTTCAAAAGAGGCTTTTCCAAAATTTGGTGCGTCTACATGGCGCCAAATTTTGGAAAAACCTCCTCTTTCGACACATCTCTTATTCCTCGTAAAACGAGGACTACAGGGATGGCAAAAGAATGCGTCTGCTTTTTCAGAAACTGTTCTGAAAAAGTGGATGCAGTCCTTGGACACAGCATGGCTTTTCTGAGATACCTCCGATATCCCGGAAAAGCTTTGCAGTCTAGACATATCCTCATGTTGTTAAGAGCTGGATTATAGGTTGAATTAAAACCTCATTCAGGCTGTAGTGTGAACCCACTCTTCATGAGTAGGAAATGCTGAAGAGGCCACATCTAAAAATAAAGCCTAATAGAATCTGCCCAGGAACTAGCACCCTGGGCTGGTCCCTTCATTGTGTGACCAAGTGGGTTTATGAGAGAACACACACATTGGAAAGAACAGAGCAAGAGAAGCAAAAAGCAAGGTCACGTCTACTCATAAAATGTTGGCTTGGCACTGAGGAAGCAGTGCCACGGTAGCACCTTAATGAAGATGCTCCTAAGGAGACAGGAGAGAGCTCTCCTGCCCTTGTAGATAACCATCTCCCTGAGCGGCAGTAGCTCTGTAGCACAGTCTGCACAGGGATTAGACCAGCGTAACTGAATTGCTTAGGCTTGTGGATTTTGCTAGGTCTGTAGCATGGACAAGGCCCAAGAGAGCCAAGCAGTAGCCAGGAAGCACAGTGTGAGGGGCAAGTTGGCTAAAGAGGCTTGGGGCTGTGAGCTAAGAATCTGCTCCTTTTGTTTGCAGCTCCTCTGGTAGCCCAAGAAGCAGGGCTTTGTGTGTTCCCTGTAAATAAAGAAGCTTGCCTCCAAGAGAATACCAGAATCCATCCTATTCTGCTTCCAACTGGAACATCCTCTGGGCCCTGGAATTTGATTAGCCTCTCAGGTCAAAAGGAGCAATGCGATACTCATAGCTGATTGTAGGGCGAGGCTGCTGTGTTGCTTCCCCAAGACATTGTAGTCACCCTCACTTGTGTAAATAAGAAGGGCTGCAGTATTGAATCTAGTCTGACAGTTGCGTGGTGAGTGAAAATGCCCTGCACACATGTAGGACTCAGGATGTGAGAGTTTTGGAGGTATTTGAGATCTCTGTGGTGAATCAGTGCCACCCCCTTAAAGTGTCTGAGACCCTCGTCTATGCATAAGAGGGGGGAAACCCCCCTCCAGCCATGGGCTGCTGGTAACACAAGCGTTCCATGAGCTCTGCTCTTTCCCTGCACAGACTAGCAATCTGCATACCCTGCTTGGTTACCTCTGCAAGCCCAGACCTTTATCTTGTGGGCACATGCAGTGTCCACCAATCTGCTGCCTCTGTGGAAGCAGTGCAGCCCTGTTCCTGTGACCCTTAGCATAAGGCGCCTTGATGTGTCTAGTAAAACCAAACTGAAGTTTATTTAACAGAGCATGAGAGAGAGAGATTCAAGGAAAAGTAAGGGTAGGGGTTTGGTCTGTAGACTATACTTATTAAGAGGTTACTTTGCTGTTAAATGAGTTATTTCTCATCCCATCCAGTATTTGTCCAGTTCAGTAAGCTAGGACCATCTTTCATGAAACACCCCTGCTGGCAGGGTTTCCCCTTGGTAACGGGTAACCACTTGTGCTCATACCTTCATCGCTTCTACAGTTAGGGTGCGTAGGGTGCATCTACACAGCACCCTTAGCTCAAAGTAAGCTATTCAGTTTGCATTATGCAAATTGCGTAGCTTATTTTGAGGTAATTTCTAAATAAAGCACTATTCCAACAAACCCTTTAATTCTTGTGGGACGAGGGTTCCAGGGACGCCGGAATAGCGTGTGCCCGTTATTTTGAAATATCTTTTGAAATAATGGGTACATTTAAAGATGCAGAATTGCTATTTCGGCATACTTCTGGTATCCCGAAATAGCCGCACTGTCTAGACATAGACTTAAGGTGCATCTACATTGAACCCTTGGCTCGAAATGAGCTACGCATTTTGAGCTACACAGCTACGTAGCTTATTTCGAGTTAATTTCAAAATAGCTTATTTTGAAATCTGGCGCTGTCTACGCAGCATCATGTTTCAAAATAGAGCGCTATTCCGAAATGTCCCTTAATGCCTGTGGAACCAGGTTTACAGGGACATCAGAATAGTGTGCCCATTATTTCGAAATAACAGGCGCGCTGTCAAGACACAGAAAACGTTATTTTGGGATACTGGAAGTATCCCGAAATAGCGCTGCTGTCTAGATGTGCCCTTACAGACTATTGTCTCACCCTACGGGGTCACTTATTTTTCTTGGGGTTCTGTTGTCTCTGTAAAGCCTACCCCTGGTCTAGACAATTAACATGGGCGGGTTCCCCATTGTTCTCAGTATTGATTGAGTTGGCCCTGAGACCTGTCTCACCACAGGAGCCAAGTTTAACTATAAGTTTCGAAACCCCATATCCTGCATATTCCATAACTCTCTGCTTACTTCCCATACCCACATCATGAAATAACCATAATGCTTGGCTAGTTCTTAGTATTCAGCAGAGACCACACCTGAGCCCCTTATGTGAAATATTGAGAAGATGGTCAGACGGGTAATAAACCTGTTTACATATGTCTGAGGCACAGAGGAGGATGCCATGCAGCAGATCGTGTCTAAACACAGCTGGTTGGAACTTGACAATACCAGTTTGCAGGGCTTCATGCAGTCCTTCCCTCCTGGTTCTGCTCTCATGGGTTTGTTCTCTTTGATACTGAATGGCAATCTTTTTGATGCACCCTAGTGCAAATTTTGTTTGATAACAAGCCCCAAACCAGATGAGTCTTGCCTAGTTTCAGGCTTGGTTACAAAAGGAGTCAAGCAGTTCTGTCTCCAGAACACAACGCCAAATTTAGAAATAACGGGCTATTTCGACACATCCCTTAACCTTCATGGAACAAGGGTTACAGGGATGCCAAAATAGCGTGCTTGGTATTTTGAAAAATATTTCGAAATAACGGGTACATTTAAAAGACTTGGGGTAGCTATTTTGGGATATGTCTGGTATTCCGAAATAGCTCTGCTGTCTAGACGTACACGAGGGGTATGTCTAAACTACACCCCTCTGTCGGCAGAGGGATGTAAATTAGACGTATCGAAAGTGCAGATGAAGCCGAGATTTAAATATCCCGCACTTCATTTGCATAATGGTGGCCGCCGCTTTTTTTTTTAAATGGGGCTTTTCGAAAAAACCCAGCAGTTTAGACAGGGCAATTTTGACAGAAATGCCCCTTTTCAAAAGATCCTGTACTCCTGTACTTTTGAGGAGTACAGGATCTTTCGAAATGGGGCATTTCTGTCGAAAATGCCCCATCTAAACTGCTGGGTTTTTTTTAAAAGCCCCATTTCGAAAAAAGCGGCAGCCGCCATTATGCAAATGAAGTGCGGGATATTTAAATCCCAGCTTCATCTGCACTTGCGATACGTTTAATTTACATCCCTCTGCTGACAGAGGGGTATAGTTTAGACGTACCCTAAGTGTCTGTGTGCCTCAGTTCCCCATCTCTATTTTAGAGATAGTAGCACTGTCTTGCCTCACTGAGTTGTTGGGAGGAGAAATAAATGAGCAGATTGTGAGGTGCTCACTTTCTACAGCAGTGGTCTCTAACCTTTTTGAGCACAAGATCACTTTTTGAATTTGTCAGTCCAGGATCTACCTCAAACTCAAATACCCCTGCCCCACCCCTTCTCCAAGGCCCTGCCCTTGCCCCACTCCTTCACTGAGGCCCCGTCCTCCTCACTTTGTGAAGTGGGGTATAGGAGAGGGGGACAGAGTGACATCAGTGCTCCCCTGCCTCTGTCTTCCCCACAACAAGCAGGAGGCTCCCAGGGGGCAGCTCTGAATCTCTGGGTAGGAGCAGCAGGGCAATGTGGGGAAGGGTGGCTGAAGTGCGGGCACTTGATAGCCTCCCAGCCACCTGTAAATCCTGATCTACTGGTTGGTGACCACAGTTCTACAGTAATGAGAGTCTTGTAAGTACCTTAGATCTAGATAGTTCAGACTTCCTTTCTAGCTCCCAGCCCGTCAACGGGTGACCCTTCCTGTTATTTCCAAGCAATGAACTTCACGCTGCCATAACCTTGCTTGGAAAACAGCCAGCTAACAGGTAGAGGAACAAAACAGCCTGATCCAAGGACAGCTTCACAGGGTGCTATGGGCCAGATTCTGATCTTGTTCTCTTGGGTGTGGAGGAACTCTAGATTTACACCCGAGTATGGAGATTATAATCTATATCCTGTTATCTGGAAGGAAGAAACACCTTTTTAAAAAAAGGTATAACCGTTGTGGGTGGTGATTTGTGGTTTTCTAGTGAACGCCTCTCCGTGTTTGAAAGCAACACTGTCTCCCTCAATGCATTGCTGCTTGGGCTGGAGAAGCCGGTTTTGCTTTTGCTTACTGACTCGCCACTGCTTCTCTGTCTGGGAGCAGTATGCGTCCACTGACCATGGCTGACTGTGCCAGCTAGGTGATGTCTTCTCTCTTCCCTCTGTTTTATGTGTAGTTAGGAATTGATTGCATCTCCTTTCTGTGAATTGCTTGGTGCAGTTGCCATGGGAGATGCTGTGGAGCAGGATTTTAGACACCACTTCAGGGTGCTACCAAGTGTGATGTTTGGCCCAGGGTTTGTAATTTTAACATATGCTTTTTAAAACCATGTGTGTTATGTAAACATACGAGGGTGTTGTGACATTGTGGATTAGGCACAGAGGCCACCTGCTGGAGGGTCATACCACACCCAGTTCCACAGGAAAGCAGTAGAGAAGTCCTCCAGACAGCCTAGAGAGACTGTGTGGGATGCAGCCAGTCAGAAGGCTGCAGGCTCATATAAAAGGAGCGGCATTAGCTACTTGAGGACAGTCAGTAGCTGCAGTTGTGTTCCTGATTGGCTGAGGGAGTAGCAGGATCGTGGACAGATCAGTTGATGCCAGAGTCCAGGGGAGCAAGAGAGAGTTCCTGGCTAGCTGCTGGGACTGAGTAAAAGATTTCAGCCCTATGGTAATGGTGAAGCATTTGAGAAGGTGCTGGGGAAGTGGCCCAGGGAACTGCATCTGTGTCTCGGCTTCCTCATCTGTGAAACTGGAAGTGAGTTGGAACAGCAGGATCTGGGTTTCACGCTCCTTAAAGTTCTGAGTCTTTGGATCCAGGGTTTGGTTTGGCCCGGCCCACGAGGGGTGGAGAGAGAGGCCAGCCATGAAATTCCAATCCAGGCACTCCATTGTCAAAATTGGGGTGTCTTTGGCTCAGATCCATCTCTGAGTACAAGATTAGTAATATTCCCCTGCCACAGGTGTGTAAAGTGGGGGTGTGAGGTTTAATTTATGAGTGCTTGTAAAACACTTGGAACATTAAAGCATTTATAAGTGCTAAGTGGTGTTTATTGTGCTAGCAGCAATTACATGTGTCATAGGAGCTCTATTAGCATGACTAATAGTAAATAAGATATTACTTCACGCTCCTATACCATTAGATCCTTCATTCAAAGATCTGGTGCCTTAAAGAATTAAACATGACTGCGCTAGCTAAGGGTGAGGCATGCAGATGTTTCCACTGACTTCCTGGGGGTTGGATCAGACCCCAGGAAGTTATAGGGCAAACAAGGCAGAGCTGGGAACTGAATGCAGGAGTCTTGTCTCAGAGTCACCTGCTGGGTCCATTTGAACGCAGGGTTGCTGGTCAGCAAACGGGCTGTGCACGTCATGCCTATGACTGTGAATGTTCTCCCTCCACTTTTCATTGACATTCCATTTCGACTGGCATTTTGCCAGCCAATCTAGCAGACAGGCCAATACGCCCACTCCCCTCTGCCTGCCTTTACTTTTTGCTATGTTGTGTCATGCCACATGGACAGTACGGGTGTGTCTAGGCTACAGGGTTTTGTCAACAAAAGTGGACTTTTGTCAACAAAACTATACCTGCGTCTACACTACTGCTGTATACATAATGTCGACAGAACTCAGCAGTTTTGTCGATGGCTGTAAACCTCATTCTGTGAGGAATAATGCCTTTTGTCAACAGAAGGCGTTATTGCATCTGCACTGTCCTTTGTGTCCACACTGTCATGTCGACAAAGCGGCTTGCTTTGTTGACAGAACTGGATGTAGTCTAGATGCTCTTTGTCGACAAAAGCCTGTAGTCTAGAGTCAGGACTCTTCCATTGTCCTGCCAACCAGACTCACGGAGCACACTGAGCACTGGGTGGCAGAGCCCCGCACAGTGTGATTCTCCTTTTGCTTTTCTACCCCTTTATCTACAGCTCTTGATTGACTTTGCTCTGTGGCCTCTGCTGGCTTGGTGCCCTCTGAGACCTCATTTGCTTTCCCCAGATGACCTGACCTGAGATTGGGGATAATCCTTTTCCTCGTCCCACCTGTACAATCAAGCGATTTGCTGTTTTCTAAATCTTTCCTCCTTGATGCTCTTGCTTTTCCCTTCTCAGTTCCTCACAGGCCCTGTACCTACCAAGCCAATGTTTCATGCTAAAGAAGATTTCTTTGAAGCTTAGGCCTTAGTCGTAGCCCTGCAGTGCAAACCAGGGAGAGAAGCAAGGTAGCGTGTGCCACTTTTGTGCTGCCTGGATTTTGGAGGTTGTCACATGTCCACTAATTTTGGGTGTGTCTAGACTACATGGCTCTGTCGACGGAGCCATGTAGTCTAGACACACCCTTTGTGTGCCTGGTTTGTGGCACAAGAGGTCTGACTTTTTTTTTTCTTTAGTACTTTACATTTTATATGTTCGTAGTGCGACTCCCGTTGACGTCAGCTACAGTTGTGAGCTCTTTTGCAAAAGAGCTCTCAGGTGTCTTACCATGGCCATCCAGAAAACGAACAAGGCACAGTTATTGGCCAGCTGTGACCATGCCCAGAATCACATGGGAACTCTGTGGCAGAGGCGGGATGGAGTCTGGTTCTCCAGCGTGGGCATTATAGTACCTTGACTGAGACAGTCCTTTTGCTTCCCGCCATCCCCTGCCTCCCGCACTACACATCTTCCAACTTCTGAGAACAGACTCCTTTATTGCATAACCCTGATTCCCCTCTACACACCATTCATCTTGGGCAGCCCTCAATGTCCTTCCAGTGTGGGTTTTCTCATGTAATATGTGACCTTGTGAACAGTGCAGAGTTGACTCACTTCTAGACAGAAGCAGACTCTGTAACATGAGCTACTTTGTAAGCTGATTAACATTTTCATTCTGTGGCATTAGAAACTATGACTCAACGTTATTTTCCTCATGATTACTGTTAAACTTTTTTGTTGTTGACTATATTTGTCGTTAATGGATATATATATGGAGGCCTTAGTCGGCTCCTACCTCAGTCATTTTTCACTTCCTCAGTAGCAATTCTATAGTTAAGTTGTGTTGTGATTTCTCCCCCTCTCTCCCAGGACCTAGAATCATAGGACTGGAAGGGATCTCCAGAGGTTGACAGGGGGAGAGGGGAAGCAGGCGTCTTGCCCTGGGGCTCAGTGATTCTAAAGGTCCTGCTGCCGTGGCTGCAGCAGTTGCTCCCACAGCCCTGGGTCCTTTAAATCACTGGCAGAGCACTGTGCCATGTGCTCTTAAGAGCTGGGGGTGCTGAGAGCTGGCTGCTCCCAGCCCCACCCCTTCTGCCTGAGGCCCTGCCCATTCTGGGAGCATGGAGCCATGCCTCATGTTGCCCAGGGGCCTGGCTTGGCTGTCAGCTCCCCTGTTTGAAATCACCTAATCCAGTCCCCTGCATTTGTGGCAGGACTAAGTATTATCTAGACCAGCAATAGGCAAACACTAGTGAGTGGGCCGCATGAGTGTCCCTCCTTCGTCTTAGTGGACCATGGTGGTGGGCAACCTGCGGCCTGCAGCCCACTGGGGTCCCACCCGCGTGCCTCCTTCTCCGATGCCTCCTGTGCATTGGGGCACTGGAGCCCTGAACTTCCTACTCCTTCCCTTCCGCCCAGCACTTTCGGAGCACCATGAATGACTGATTCACGCTCCATCCATGCTGCTCCCCCTCCCTCCCAGAGCTTGAACAGCCTCGAATCAGCTCTGAAAGTGCTGGGAGGGAGGGGGAGGAGTAGGAAGTGTGGTGCTCCAGTGCCCCAGCTTGCAAGAGAGTGGGGGTGGTAGTAGACAGAGGGTGCATGGGCCACGGGTGGAATCCTAATGGGCCGCAGGTTGCCCAGCACCAATCTAGACCATCCCGAAGAGATTTTTAAGAGCAGGTTAGACAGTCTCCAGCTATTGAGATTCCCTGACCTCCTTAGGCAACTTATTCTGGTGCTTAACCACCTGGACAGTTAGGAAGTTTTTCCTAATGTCCAGTTGTGTCTAAAAGTTAAGGAGAACAATTTTTTCACTCCTCCTTGTAACAACTTTTTATGTATTTGAGAACTGTTTTGTCCCCTCTGTCTTCTCCATACTAAACAAACCCAGTTGTTTTCAGCGTTTCCTCATAGGTCATGTACGCTAAACCTTTAATAATTTTTGTTGCTCTTCTCTGTACTTTCCCTAATTTGCCCACGTTTCCTGAAATGTGACACACAGAACTGGACACAGTACTCCATTTGAGGCCTTATCAGGGCAGAATAGCATGGAAGAATTACTGCTTGTCTTGCTTAGGCACTCCTGCTGATACAATCGTAATGATTTTTTTTGCAACAGCATTACACTGTTGACCCATATTTAGCTTGTGATCCCCTATGACCCCCAGATCCTTTTCTGCAGTGCTCCTTCCTAGCCAGTTATTTCCTATTTTGTATATTTGTGAATGATTGTTCCTTCCTAAGTGGAGTACTTTGTATTTGTCCTTATTGAATTTCATCCTGTTTACCTCAGACCATTTCTCCTGTTTGTCCCGATCATTTTGAATTTTGATCCTGTCGTCCAAAACGCTTGTTGCCCCTCCCAGCTTGGTATCATCCACAGACTTTATAAGTGTACTTTCTATGCCATTATCTCAATCGCTGATGAAGATCTTGAACAGCACTGGACCCAGAACTAATCTCTGCAGGACCCCACTAGATATGACTGTGCCGGGTTAGATCAAAGAGATCCCCTCGAGACTGTTACCCGATGTGATGATCACACCACCGAGCTTGCCTGTCTACCTTCTGGGACGCCCTACCACTCTGTCCTGCTGAGCCAGAAGCTCTGGTCTCCCTCAGCCAGGGGATAACAGAGCTGGGATAACAGTCCCCTAGCAGAGCAACACAGACACAACAGCTCAGCTCTGGGAGAGCTCAGTTACAAGGACTTGACAGCATGCAGGAGCACAACCCTCCAAAGGGACCAAAATCAAAAAAGAATCCGTCTTACTCTGTATAAAAGATTCACACAGAGAAAGCTCAGTTTGCTCTCCTTAACAATGAAAGACAGAGATGCACTGCTGTGGCTCCCTCCCCTTCCCCCCAGGTAAAAATTATTTATACTGGGTTTGATAATAAACAAAAGTGATTTTATTGAGCATAAAAAGCAGGATTTAAGTGGTTGCAAATGGTGACAGACAGATCAAAGTAAGCGACTAATCTAAAATAAACAGAACTTGTCAGCTAAATGTAATAAACTGAGAGAAGTTGTTACAAATCATACTTTCTCACCCTAGTCCTGATTTCAGGTGAAGTCCTTCAGGCCAGAGCTGATCTTTTTTCAGACCTGGGCCCAGCTGCTTCTCCTCCCTCCTCATTAGAGTTCTCTGTTTCCAGGTTTCTTCTCTTGGGATGGGGAGCAGTCTGTGAAGCCAGCTGAAGACCATCATTGTTTGCTTCCCAGCCCTTAAATGTAATTTCCCGAGGGCAGGAATCCTTTGCTCAGTCCTCCTCACCCCAATGGAAAAATACAAATTCAAGATTGATTCCAGCACTAAATGGTCTGGTCACCTGTCTTTGTAGGACCAACAGCTCTTTAGCCTTACAGGAAAAACAAAGCCATTCATGGATCATTGCCTTGAGCACTGGGCCATTAAGGTGCTTAAATATCACTAATGTCTTTCATTATATCCTGTCCTCCTTTATGTAAGCACAGTGAATTTCCTGATGTAGTGATTGTGCATTCCACTCAGCACAAGAGAAGCCTCAGCCCTCCTCGTTAAGAAGGCCTCAGAAGGGGCACAGCTGGTCCACCAGCCTTTCTTCTGAGCTGCCCAGAACCTCCAGTGAAATATTATATCATCTGGGATTCAGGTGCCACTACAGAGCACATGCAGGTGGCAACTGGAGGTGCCAATCACGGGTTACTGGTGTTTGCAGGGAGGGCCACCCAGAGGGCAGAGAGGGGACATCCATTTAGCAAATAAAATTTTGGCAGGGGTATGGGGGACAGTGCACCTCCCAAGCACTGACATGAGTCACCCATGGTGCCCAGAGTCTGGCTGGCTGGGCTCTGATGTTATTTCTGGCTTACGGTAGGCACAGGATATGGGGATTGCAAAGGGATGGTTGCTGGAGCCTGAGGTTGAAGATCTGGGTGCAGATGTCTAGCTATTGAATCTGGGTATCCGCAGGGTAAACTATGCTTTGGGCAAAGGAGCAGGGACACAGCCATCTCATGACACAGGACACAGCCATCTCACTTTAGACTTGTAGCTGTAATAGCTCCTGCAGCTCCTGTGCTGCTCACCGTGGCAGGATTGGGGTGGCAGATCTGCTTGCATTGTCTCTTGCCTCACCACTTTGGTGCCCAGAGCTTTCTGCATCCTGGTGCGTCTGCAGGCTATCGCCATGGCTCTCAAAAGTGCTCAGCATTGGCCAAACTCTGCTCCCTTTGAGGCCAATGAGAGAGTTGGCTGGACTCTTGCACAGTGATGATGTTGAAAATCCCACCTCATGCCATGCAGGGGCTATGAGCTCCCTATGTGGGCTCCTCTCAACCTGGTCCTGAGTGCCCTGGATCCAGAAGGGTTCCACTGGAGCCAGTTCTTTGGGGGCTGCAGAGAAGGGATGGGTATTGCACCTGGATGCACCTAGATGGCCCAGGCCTGCTCTCGTGGCAGTGGGCAGCTAAGCTGCCATTGAGGTCAATGGGAGCAGGCCTGTGCTGCTTAATTGGCAAGAGGCCTGGGCACTGTGCAGGAAGCTGTTTTTCTGGTTCATAGCTTTACTGTAACAATAAATCCTTTTGCATTTATGTGGTGCCTTTATCCTACCCAGTTTAAAGCTCTTTATGAGCACTAATTAAGCCTCAACACTCCAGGTATGGGATTATTGTCCACGTTTTATTTCTAAGCCAATTTCTGTTCAGACTTGGCTCGGCCCATGTTCCCTGTTGCAGAGGATGTGCCTGCCAAGCCTGACCAGCTAAATCCAAACCATTTTGGAGTTACTCAAGCACAGAAAAGCACCTGAACAGTTTCCCAGGCCATTAAAAACACCCCCCGCCCCCATAATCATCTCACTCCGGTACGTACTGCCAAATGGAATCTCAACCAACAAAAACCTCCATTAAATGGAGAACGGCAGTTCAGTGTGGAGAGTGATGTTTTTCTCCAAAAGTTATAAACACCTGAAAACCTGGATCAGAGGAAGGATGGTAGTGGTGGTAGTGTGCTGTGGGTTCATTTTCTGTCAGTCACAGACTCCCTGAGTGTTATGTAATGTTGTTGTGCCTTAGTAAATGGGAATGATAATTAAAACTTCCTTGCTTGCAAAGGTTGTTGAGAGGGTAAATGCATTGATGTCTGTGCTGCTCTTGGATTTGAGAGGGAGGGATAAATCAGTAAGTAGATGGAGGTCTTGCTGCACGTTCCAGTGCCAGTGCTGGGCTACTGGGAGACATGGCTATCAGGGTCTCATTGTAAGCACTGGAGTGGTTTGTGACATACGGGACGTTGAGGTCTGTATCTCCTCTTGCCATGTTTCTTCTTCATATCTGCCAGAGAGCCAGTTGCAGCTCTCTGCTTCTGAAAACGGTTCTGTGCCATACTAGCCTGGGTGTAGACTAGTGCAGCCTGCCTGTCTCCTCTTCCAGTCTGGATTTAGATGATAAGCTCTTCAGGGCTGGGCTGTACCTTTGTTAATACAGCTCCTGGGCTCCACTGAAGTGCTCTTATAATATACATATATGGTACAGTGTGCCCTCAAACATGGGGTGTGTTGGGGGCCATGTTGCTTCATTTGGTGTTTCTAGGCACTGTTCTGGGCTCCGCAGCAGGCAGAAGTTTTCCTTGGAGAGGGTTTATTTTTCAAATCCCACGTTGATGTTTGTCTGGAAGCTTGTTTTCTTTTCTTTTCCATTGGGGTCAGGTTCCCTGATGCTTACCCAGCAGGGTAAATAAAGAGGTGGGTAGATGGTGCATTGAGAGGTGTGTCTCCTCCGATTTCCTTGACAGGGAGGGACCTCTGAAACAAACCCTTCTGAGGCACTGGACTCAGAAGGCATACTGGGGGTTGCAATGGCTTAGCAAATGGCCAGATCCTCAGACCTGGCAGCCAAAGAACTGGCCTTTGTGGCTAATGGGGTTGCTCCCATGGGTGGTTTAGGATTGGCTTCACTGTCTCCTACAGCACTTCCTCCTACTCAGGTCTCCTGACAAGCTGTCAGCTGCTGGGACAGAACCTTTTGCATTTATGTGGTGCCTTTATCCTACCCAGTACAGACACTGAAACTCTTCAGGCCCAAGGAGAGTGCAACTTTGGGCCCAGCTTTCCAGGATACCACTCCCCAAATGGGATCAGAACCTCCAATGAATTATTTAGGTAAAGCCCCCTTTAGCAATGAAAGGGGGAAAGTACACACGAGTTGCTCCTCCAGGTAACAATTATTTACACGGGGCTTGATAGTAAATAAAAGTGATTTTATTCAGTACAAGCAGTAGGATTTAAGTGGTTATAAGTGAGAACAGGCAGAGCAAAATAGATTACAAATTGAAAATAACAGAAAACACATAGCTAATTCTGACACTAAAACCTCAGGGCAAACTTATTACAAACTCCCCCTAAAACTGTTCCTTTCCCAGCTAAGCCTTCAAACCTGGGCAGCTCCTCACCCTGGGGTCTTCAGTTCCTCCCCTCAGGTGTGTCCAGTCAGCCAAATGCCAACAAACTCCTAAGCTTCCTGTTGTTTTATAAATCCCACTTTGGGTGGGAATACTGTTTCTATATTCCACCCTTCCTGTTGGTCAGGCCCTGCCAGTTGGGGTGGACATGTGACTTTCTCAGACCAAGCACTGCTAAGACATAGAGGACAAAGGAGATTGTTTACAGTTCCTCAGTGTCCAGATGACCGTGACAATTCTTTTGTACATTTAAAACCATAAAGCATTCCACACTCCCCATATCTACCCTTCCACACAAGAATGATACATACACCAAATGAGAGACACAGACCCAGCGGATTAAGACATGAAGATTGATAGGTTACATGAGGCAATTTGTCCGAAGCATCTTTTGAGTTATGCATATTTGTGTCCATAAGTCCATTTCATAAAGTATGTGGGGATGGTCCGTTACAGGCATCGTGCATTTTAAAGACTGCTGGCCCCGGTTCTCTCACTGAGGCATTATCTTCCCTGGGGATTTGCCCCCGTTCCGTAATCAGCAGCGATCTCCCTGCTGTCTCCACCCAACGCCCCTTACCCTAGACTCAGGCAAGGGTAAGCACGCTGGTGCTTTGCCTGTCAGCAGTAGAAGTTTGCCCAGGTGCAGCTATATTGTTGGATGCCAGGCAACTCAGCAAGGTCTTACACTGATGTAAATCTTGCCATCCCTGTAGTCATGGACTGCACCTGGTGCAACTGAGAGGAGAATCAGGCCCTCTCGAGGCAAATAGCCAGCCTAGTTCTAGATTGGAAAGGAGAATTTGGCACAAGATGGCAGTTACACGGTCCCAGCCTATATTCAATTGAACAGGCTTTTTTGGGGGGGAGGGGAGACAGGGAGTAACTGAATGGAGAATCTCCACTCCCCCATGTTGAATTTAATGTTGATCATGGATTTCGCAGACTTCAAGGCCATAAGGTACCTTTATTATAACCTACTTTAATTATGTGTAACACAAACCATAGCATTTTACCTGTGATTCCTACATCAAGGCCATTAACTTGTAGTTGAGCTAGAGCAGTGTTTCTGAACCAGGGGTACGAGTACCCTTAGGGGTACTTGAGAGAAGCTGGGGGGGGGGTACATCAACAACTGAAATTTGGAGAAAACTGAATTTTTGTTTTAAGTTTTACAGCACTTTATTATTTTTGTACATTTTTCGCCCAAAAATTTCATCTCCCACCCGGCTACGATTAAGTTTTTTAAACAAATGTGTTGCAATGGTAGAAAAAATTTGTGTGCGTCTGAAAACTGTAGGGACTGGGGGTACTTATAATTTTTTTTAAGGAGGTACTTTATAAAAAAAAAAAAAAAGGTTGAGAAACACTGAGCTAGAGCATAGCTCTTAGAAAGAGATGTCCACTCTTAATGACTCCAAGTGATGGAGACCCCACTGTGTCCCTTGGTGAACTATTCCAGTAGTTAATCACTTTCGCTGTCAAAAGTCTGTCTTATTTCCACATCAATGCCTGTCTGTCGGTGGGATGTGAAATGGCAGCTATCATAGAAGGGAAGAAGGATGTATGATGGGTTGGAGCACAGAAGTCACCTTGGGATTGCCCCCTAGTGTACTGATCAAGCCTGCCTGGCTTCCTACCCTCTGGGGTTCCTCACAACCCTGTACCTCTGGGCCAGAAGCTCTGGTCTCCCCCAGCCAACACACAGAGTTGGGGTTACCGCCTCCCTGCAGAGCAACATAGACACTGAGCCAATTCAGTTCTAGGAAGACTCAACTATAAGGCTTCAGCACCTGGGAACACAGTCCCCGGAAGACCAAAACCTCAAATGAATTCATCTTGCCCTCTGTAAGTTTTACAGAGAGAAAGTTCATAAAGATGTCCACCCCCTTTATCAATGAAAAAGAGAGATGCACAGTCGTTGCTCCCCTCCCCCCCCCCAGTTATTTACGCTGGGTTTGATAATAAACAAAGGTGTTTTATTAAATATAAAAAGTAGAATTTAAGTGATTTCAAGTGAAAACAGATCTAAGTTACTACATTAAAATAAACAAAAACGCCAGCAAATTCTAATATACTAAGAAACTTATGTGCCAATTCTTACCCTAGACGAGGGGTTGGCAGCCTTTTCTAACCAAAGAGCCAAACTACATCAAAATTCAGAACAAGAGGTCAACAAAGAGTCGTATAAGAATGCCCATTTGCATGACTGAAAATATACAACCTAATACTCACAGACTTTATGTAATGTGACTTCTGCAGGTGCATCTTTTTGCACAATTCTTTGAAATTTACATCATAACTAGTCAAATCCAGCTTCATGCCGGCATTCAGGCTCTCTTCTGTCAATCTTATGGCAGGGGGCTGGTGATGTGGGGGTGCAGGAATCTGGGTTTGGATATATGAGGGGCTCAAGGCAGGAGACTGGGGTGTATGATGGACTCGGCACAAGGTTGGGGTGTGTGGGGGGGTGCAGGAGTGTTATGGCAGGGGACTGGGGATGTGGGGGTACAGGAGTTTGGGGATGTGGGGGTATGAGGGGCTCAGGGCAGGGGTTCAGGTGTATGATAGGCTCAGGGTTGGTGTGTGTGCATGTGCAGGAGTGTTATGATGCTGTGGCCTGATGGGGGCTGGCTCCAATTGGTGGCTTGTTGGCCAGGCTTCATTTTTAAATAAAGTAAAATATTATGTCCAACACAAAAGGTTTCAATAATGTCTTTATTTATGGCACAGAAAAATCAGTTGGGGACCACATAAGTGAGAGGCAAAAAACCCCTCCAAAACCTCCCAACCCTCACTGATGTGACCCCCCCCCAACTGAAACACCTCACTTCCCTGATGCTGCAATCTCATAGTGGGGGGAGGGTAGGTAGGACTGAGGTTCAAGGCCTCAGGCCAAATTTACTCTTCTGGGGTTCCAGGATTATTGGATTTTGTGGGCCCCCCCTAGGCTCTGGTTTGGGGCCAAAAATGAGGCATTAAGTACGTGGGACAGGGCTGCCAGTGAATGGGATAGGGATGGGAATACAGGATCTGGGTGAGAAGTGGGGTGCAGGAGGGGGTGAGAGTGTGAGGTCTGGCCATGGGGCAGGCTGCCTGGCCAAGGAGCAGGAGGGGTCTGGGGGTTGGCTGCCTGGCCTGGGGGCAGAGGGGATTTTGACCAGGGAGTTGGGGGCAGGCTGTCTGGCCTGGAAGGAGGGGGGGGGGAAGACGGGGTTGGGGGCACTTGTTTTCTCGCTGTGTGGCAGGCAATGTGTAACATGCTCGCTGTTGCTCCCATTCACTGGCAGGAAGCCTCCAGGAAGGGTTGGCAGAGGAGGCTGTAGAAAGTGTGTCCTGAGGGAACAAATTGGCAGTATGCAGGGAGCCATCTTTGGTTCCTGGTTTCCCCCCACACTGGGGGTGGGGAGCGGGAGAATGCTGTGGCGCCAAGTCATTTTTAGCTCTGCTTGTTGCCCATACGCTGGACCACCGGGGAGCCTTGGGGCTTTCTTCACCCCCCCTGCTGGCGTTCCAGTCTTGTGGGGGGCTATAAGGCTGTAGCGCCAGTGCTGGCTCCCTGCTGCAGGGGGCAGCAAGGACAGGGACTGAATTGGGGCACCACAAGAGCCATATTTGGCTCGCGAGCCAGAGATTGCTGACCCCTGCCCTAACCAGCTGATCACACCTCAGGCAGAATGTTTTAGGTCAGCATTGATCTTTACTCTGGCCTGGGTCTACAGCTTTTCTCAGTGTTCTTTCGAGTTCTTTGTTGCCAGGTCTTTTCATGTGTATCCTTTTAGGGTGGGTGAGGCAGTTTCAAAGGCCAGCTGAAGACACAAACTGATTGCTTCCCAGTCCTTAAATAGACGTCCCCCTCCAGGGCAGGAACCCTTTACTTAGCATTTCCCATATTCATGGAAAAGTACCACCTTCAAGATGGATTCCAGTACCGAGTGGCATGGTTACATGTCTTTCTAGGACCAACCACAGTTTGGGCTTACAGGACAAACAAGACTATTCACAGGTTGTTGGTTTGAGTACTGAGCCATTATGTTCCTGAAGTATCCCTAATGGCCCTTGTTAGCACATTCAGAATTAAAACCAAATTCGCCTGTTATATTTCTAATGTAACATACAAGAATGCACAAAAATAGGCTACACAGATCCAGCAGATTATAACTTCCCCAGATGACCCCAGGTTCCAGGGAAGTGCCGCGTGGAACCCAGGATCAGCTGGGGACTCCCCATCTGATCCCGGGCTCCACAGCTGCCCCTTTGAAAGGCGAACAGGCGGCATCAGCTGTGCAGCGGCTGCTCCTTTGAAACACTGCCTGGGGGTTTCAAAGTGGCAGCATAGTGGCACTGCCACTTTGAAGTACCCCTTCCCTCCCTTTGCTGCCTCTGTCTCATTGAGGCAGCAAAGGGGGGGGGGCGGTTATCAAGTAGTCAAAATACTATCCTATAAGCATTTGCTTATCGGATAGTTGACTAGTCTTTTACATCCTTACCCTGCACCGCGCAAATCCCCTAGGCTGCTCCAGAACCTAGCCCAAGTCCACCCCACCTCCCTACCTTCAGCAGTTTCCTCATTCTGCTTTTCTAAAGCGGGAGCCAGCTCCATCGCTGCGGTAGCCTGTGTTGGCTGTCTGGTTGCTCCCGGGGTGGTTGCAGGCAAGAGGGGGGATTTGAGCTGCCGGGGGGGCGGGGGCCAGGACTGGATTAGAGCCCACCCCCCTGCGCTCCTGAGGCTGATGCCATGTCCCCTAGTCCACTCTAGAATATCCCCTAGTCCACTCTAGAACCGAGCCCACTTCACTACCTTCACCTTATCCTGCTTCCCTAATCCAGGAGCAAGCTTCATCCCTGGGGCAGCCTGGCCACTCCCAGGATTGGCAGAGGGACTCGAGCCCCCAACCCTGCGCTCCACCAGGCAAATGCCCTATCTCCTAGGCCACTCCAAAACCCACCCCACCTCTCTACCTTCAGGGTGTCCCTTCCACACTCTGAGCCTCTTGGCCCAAAACCAGAGCCTGCACCCCAACCCCCTACCTCAGCCTGGTGAAAGTGAATGAGATTTGGGGAGGAAGGGGGATGGAATGAGCAGGGTGAGGTCTCGGGGAAGGTGTGGAGCAGGGGCAGGGATCAGAGAAGGGGTGAAAGGCAGTGGGGAAGGGTATTTGGGTTTGCGGTAGATCTTACATTGCACTTAAATTGAAAAAATGATCTTGTGGTTAAAAAGGTTGGAGACCACTGCCTTAAAGGAAGGCAGATCCAAAGTTCTGTCGCTGAAGGGCAAATATGCTAAATAGTGTATTGTCATTCATATGAAATAGAAATTATTCTGTAGTCCTGTTAGAGACACACCTGTCTGTTTTTTATTCATCCAGTTTTCAGCAGTTCAAGTTTTTCTACTGATAAAGGGTAGCTCTTGGTAAACAAAGTGATTAACTTTTTATTGCATGTGTTGGGAGGACAGAGGTAGAGGGGAGACTTTAGAAAAAATCTTACGACAGACAACTGCTTCTCCTTCAAACTAGAAAATAACTATGCGTCAGGCTTTCTTGTGCATTTTTCCCTCTCTCTCCTCTCTAGTAAGAGATGTGAAATGTCTTCTCTGAGTCATCTGGAGTTTTGTTCCGTGTTTTGTTCCATGATGACTGGGATGCAAGCGGTCATGTTCTTGTGATTTCAGTGAGTGGAGAAGTAGCAGCCACCTCAACTGAACCAGCACCTGTTCCTGGGACTCTTTGGGCCAATTTCATGCTGGTATAACCCTGCTGATTTCAGTGGCATATAATGAGTTCTGTTGTGGTGAATCAGCCCTTTTGTTTTGGAATAAGAGATTTCTCTTTATTCCTTTGGGCAGGGATTGGTGAAAGGGCCATGGGTAAAAATCTGTCCTGTGACTTGACTTGCCAATATGCTATTGAAGATGCACTTGAGATCCTGCCCCAGTGATCTTCTAGAAGTCTCTTCTGACCCAGGGGAGGCTAGAAGGATTTCATTGCCTCAGCACAGAGGAAGGAGAGAGTTGAAATGTAGGTATAAGGTGGCATAGGCGAAGGAGATGTCTCAGAGGTGATTAAGGGCTTATCTGTACTACAGGATCGGTCAGTAACGTTTATGTTGCTCAGGAGTATGAATAAGCCACCCTGGCCAAAGTAAGTTATACCGACCAGAGTGCTGGTGTGGAGAGTGGTGTGTTGACGGGAGAGCATCTCCCACCAACACAGTGACTAGTGCTTGTAGAGGCTGTGTTTTATGATGCCAACAGGAGAGCTCTTTCCCCTTGGCAGCAAGAATCGTCACCAAATGTGCTACGGCAGCACAGCTGCATCGGTTCAACTGCACCCCTGTGGTGTTTCTAATGTGGACTAGGGATGTTACATTTAGATTAATTGACTAATCGAATAGTCGATGCAATTTTCTGATAGAGGCAGCAGGGAAGGGGGAGCAATTAGTCGACTAGTGTGTCGACTATCCAACACGTATTTGCTTATCGACTAGTTGTTCACATCCCTAGTGTGGACCAGCTGCGCTCTCCTCGTCTCGCGGAATGGTGGGTAACTCCTTAACTTCCTTAAATAACTCCTTAACTTCCCTGGAATGTAGAGCATTTTCTGAGCTTAAATTTATAATTCGGACTTCCCATCTCTCCTCCAAGCCTTGTAATGCCTCAGACATGCAATTTATGAGCTCAAGAGTTGCTTAATTGCCTGCTGCCTTGTCCAGCTGCTGCTCCTGCCAAATGACTAAAAACAAGAGACCAGATAGATCCTCAGCTGATGTAAATCTGCATAGCTCCAGTGAAACCAGTGGATTTATGCCAGTTTACACCTGAGAATCTTTCTGAAGGATCATGGAGGGAGACTGTGGAAGTGGGAGGCTGGGACTGGAAGACACTAATGAGGAACAGAGAGGGACAGACTGGTTGTTGTTGTAACTCTGTTGTAGTCAGTGGAGAGATGATAGGGATGAAATTGGCTCAGCAATTCAATTTTCTGACGTTTGTTTTACTGTCATGGGAGCTATGACTGTGCAGCTGGAAATGTTATGTATTGTATGGTAGTGTCTGGAGATCCGATGTGAGATCAGTGTCCCATGGTGTTAGCGAAACAAAAGACAGGACTATACAGCACTTTAAAGACTAACAAGATGGTTTATTAGGTGATGAGCTTTCGTGGGCCAGACCCACTTCCTCAGATCAATATCCCTTTTTTTTTTATTGTATCCCTTTGGTATATATGGTCTTGCCAATTTTCTTCCACAGTTTGATCTGAGGAAGTGGATCTGGCCCACGAAAGCTCATCACCTAATAAACCATCTTGTTAGTCTTTAAAGTGCTGCATAGTCCTGTCTTTTGTTTCAGCAAGACCAGACTAACACAGCTACATCTCTATTACTATTCTCCATGGTGTTAGTGTCACGATTGAGGGGAGCTGCACCTGTATTCCCCCGCTTTGATCTAGGGAGGGCTCCCACTCTAGGCTGCAGGCTCCCCAGCCATCACCCCTCTTGTGTAGAGAACTGTGACCCACTCCCTCCTGACCAGGGTTTGTCCAGGCTGCACAGTTCCCTACTTGCACAGTCATAGCCCCAGCAAGTCAAGACTGCCTAAGCAGGAAAGCTTTTGCCTCTCTTCCAAGGTTATCTACAGCGCATTGCCCGCAGTCAGTCTGACACACAACTCTTTCTTAGCAAGTGTGTTTATTCTTCAGGTAAAAGCATTACAGAGAAAACATTCAAACAATGAAAAAATCGACATGGATGATGATCGTAAGCTTGCCATAGTTTGCCCCAGCTCCAACAAGGGCTCCTTCAAATCCCATCAACGGCTTTTCCCTGTAATTACAACCTGATAACCGCGGTTAGCTCAGAACAAGCACCCCTGTGCATCTGAAAGTCACTCCTTTGTACAGCTTGAGCGTCAGAGCCCCCAACTAAGCAGTTGGCCAGACAATTGTCCCCTCCTCAGGGCAAAGCTTTGAAAGGTCAGGTCTTTGTTTAACCTAAGTGGGTAATTTGCATTCATCTAGGAACCCCACTTAACTTTTTCTCTGGTACATTGTTCATGAGCATCAAAAGTCTATTTTACCCCTCCCCAAGTTTCTATTGGCCAAGTCTCCCCCCTAGAAAAGTTACTTGCAATCCCACAATAATACATGGACTTTGCATTTCAGTGCAGCGAACTTCTATGATATTTCGGTTTAATTCAGTAAGGTTTGTCCAGGCTATTGCTGTCCCTGTCCCAGGTGGCTGCTGCACATACGCATGGGAAGAGAGAGCGCCTGCCCCAGAGAGCTTGTGGGCCCACCAGAGAGAGGATTGCTTTGCCCATTTCACAGAAGTGGGGAGCTGAGGCCCAGGGGAGTGAAGTGACTTAATCCAAAGCCATAGAGGGAGTTAAAGGCACAGCTAGGAATTGAACCCATAATGTGGCTGCTTGAAGTCCACCCCAGGCCAGCCAGGCTGATGATGAGTTATTCTTCTCTCATTGTTCAGTGGCTGCTAGGAAATAGGATGTTAAAATGCCTTTATTTTGGTAAACTTGTAACCACTGAAATTTTCAGAGGTTACACGTTTCCATGTGGGTGGGGGATGAGGGAGGTGACTCCCACGGAGTGGCCAATGGGAATTGTGCTGGGAGGCAGGGGCCATGCGCGAAGCTCTTCCCCTTCCCCTGGGCTTACAGCCGTTCAAAGACAAACAGGTCCCCGCATCTGCTTTTCTGAGCAGCATGCGGAGAGTGGGGCAGGCAGGGAGCCTACCTGAGGCTCTCCACTGCGTCCACAGGCTGGATCTGGCAGCTTGGTGGGCTGGATCTGGCCCACGGGCCATATTTTGCCTAGCCCTGTTCTACATCACTCGGGGAGGGCTATGGATGGGGCTGTGTGGGGCCAGCTGCAGTTGGTGTGCCTGTTAAAGCAAGCTCTTCAGACTCCAGGGCTCTAACCTGTTACCTCTTCCTGGCACTGCACACACATGATAAAATGTTAGCGCTGTAGGGCTGGAACCTCAGCTGGGACAGATCACTATGGCTGCCTTGGCTCAGCCCTGAGTGTCCGGTGAAGGGAGAAGCAGGAGAGGTTTATGTCTCTCTTCTGTATCCAGCATTCATCAAGAGAAGTCTCTCCTTTGAAGCTTGATAGGCTGCGTGGTTGCATGGACAGGGCCCAGGCTGGGAATTGAGAGAGAATTCAGCTAAAGGGGCTATCCCAGGCTCTGCCCCTGATGTGCCGTGTGTCCTCAGGCAAATCACTTCACCTCTGTTTTCCCTCCCCCATCTCGTCTGTTTGACCTGTAAGCTCTGTACAATACACATTAGTACCTTGGTTTCCGTTGGGGCCTTGAGATGCTACCGCGATAGTGATGCTGCTGTTGAAGCGACTAAGGCCCCTGCTAGAGGGATGAGAGGGAGCGAACCCGTGGGATGTGCAGTTGAAGGATATTTGTTGTGTGCCAGTCAGTACTGAGAGAGGCTCCTCCACTGAATCATTTGCTGCCTCTGCTTTTAGGAGCAATATCTGAGGGTAGGCCAGCTGGGACAGGAAAATCCCAAATACTTTCTCCCAGGATCAGACTCCTGGCAGCACTGTGGGACTGTTGCTTTTGGGAGGCAGACAGACAAGATGGTATAAATAGTATGGGTCTGGCTATTTTAAGGCTTTGATTGCATGATGTGTATTTTTAGAGGGGTCGATCTAATGTTTTAACTCTAACTGGAAAAACAGGCTTCAGGGGACAGAGGCAGCCAGAGGGTCTGATATGTGCAAACATCAACCTGTCTTTTCTTGGGGCAGATACCCGTTCTAGGATGACTGGGGGCTTGAGCAGGATGGGGGGGGGCACTCTAAGAATTTAGCAGGTGGTTGAGAGCTGCACTCTTCCATGATATTAATGGAGGAGATGCAAGGTTTGGGATGGAGTTTGGGTGCAGAATTGGGATGTATAGTCGATTAACTGATTAACCGGTAAGCAAAAGCTTATAGGTTAATGCTATAGACTACACGCATTTTCCCCCCCAACCCTTCCCAGTTAATTTTTTAGCAGGTTGGCCAGCACCCTGGCTCAGTTCTGACTTGCGCCAGGTGTGGGAGCTGCCCAGGGACTATAGAATAATTGACTAACCAATAAGAATTCATAAGGTTAATCGACTATTCAATTAACTGATAGTTAACATCCCTAGTGCTGAAGGGAGCTTGGGGTAAGGGAGAGAGTTTGGGTGAAGGAGGCAGTTGTGACCTGGGGCACAGGACTGTGGTGGAAGGGGTTGGATTGTGACCTAGGGCAGGGAATTGTGGTACAGGAGAGGGTGCAGGGATTTGGGTTGTGAGCTAGGGCAGGAGGGGACTGTGATCTGGGGCAGGGGATGGGGGTGCTGGATCTGGGAGGGGATTTGGGTGCAGGAGTGGGGCAGAGGATTTGAGTATGTGGAGTAGGGGGTGGAAATGGGGGGCAGAGGGTTGGAGAAAGGAGGGACTGGGGTGCCAGTGGTAGGCTCTGCCAGGACACTTACCAGCCAGAAGCGTTTTTGAGCGATGTGCGGGTGGGTTAAGGCAAGCAGGGAACCTGCCTGGGGCTCCCTGCAGCATCCGTGGGCCAGATCTGGTGGCTTTGCGGGCTGGATTCAGCCCATGGGCCATATTTTGCCCAGACCTGGGCTAGAGGATTTTCTCTGCTATTCATTTATACTATATACATACCTCTCAGAGACTTTGTGTCCTGGGTCCTTTTTGAAATCATGCAGTTCTGCATGAAATTGTAATACGTTCTGTTCTTGAGAATTCTGCTCTCGTATCAGGGTAAACCAGACTAACCAATTACACTGTTGTGAGTGAGTTCACAATCAAGTACAGAAAGAGAAATCATGTCTGAGGTTTTGGAGGCACTGGGGGGTGTAATGGGGAAAGTATACTTTTTTTTCTTTTACTTCCTGATAGGAAGCCTTCAACAATAAATGTTGGTGCTCTAATGATGGCCCCTCCTCTGCTTATCTGTACCTGTTAGTTAAAAAAAAACATAATTAATTACTTCAAAGAGCTGGAATGATTTTTTTCCAGCAGGAATTAAAATTAAGTCTATTGCAACAGTGACTCTTAAATGCTAGGAAGAAAATGTGGCAACCTGGACAACGAGGCTACAGAATTTAGAAACCTTTTTTCCTTAATGAACAGTGAATTGCAGTCACCATCAAGGCTGTGCAGATCTGCTGGGCGTTGGAGCAGACATGTGCACTGTGTATAAACACATGGGCTTGGGTGGGTATATGCCATATACATCACAAAACACATGCTTCATTATCCTCTGGGCGATGCTCCATATGGTGCTTGAAGGATATTTTCCCTGCCTGATAGATCTCTTGCTGCCGCCACTGTGTTAGTGATCGCATGGTGACAGTAGTAGAGGTGGTGTAAATTGGTGCAGCTCTGTTTTAGTCAATGGAGCTGTGCTGCTTTACACCAGAACAGGATGGGGCCCATTGTTTTGTGGACAATGGCAAGTGTACCTGGGGATATGTTGGTTGTAGTTGCAGGCCAGAGGCATTGGAACAGCTGGTGAGTGTGTTCGAAGTTCAAACACTTAGAACTTGCCTTTCCAAGCTGCCTCATTATTATGTGTCATTGGGAAATTCTGCCAGAGGCAAGGTGGTGAGAGAACAATCCAGAATCATGCTGAGCTCTTAGTGCTTTTTCACCAGAGAGCTCAAAGTCTCTTACAAGGAGTGGACATGATTCCTGCCTTTCAGTTAGGGGAACAGAGGCACGGAGGTGACATGAAGTAGTTCCCTGAAGGTGCAGCTCCGTAGCAGAAGCCACACAGCCTTCCAATCCAGGTCCCAGTGCATACTACCTCTGGCTGTCCCTGCTGGACCTGGTGCTGTATTCAGCTGGTTTAGACCAGTGGTCCCCAACCTTTTTGTGGCCAATAGCACATTCATGTTTTCAGAAGAGTGTGGCGGGTGCCAACAATTTTTCAAAGCTTATTTTGTATTTGTACATTAAATAATATGAAAAACATCATATTTAATATTATATAATATATGAATCCATAAGATAAAAAAGGTAATTTTATATGTAAAAGGTATTAATTAAATTATTCAGCAATTATTCGGCCCCCCCTTTGGAGAAAAAATAGAAAAAAGGCGTCAAATGCGCAAATTGAAGGCTATTTTCATATTAAATATGAATTGGGTAAATTTGATAGAAACTTAATTTGGTTGGGTAATTTTTATTTTAATTATATTGTAATTCATTTTTAAACAAAATTCTGTATTAATAAAAAGGGGGGGATGTCCAAATGTTGAGCGAAAAAAGCACCCTCCCCCCCCCCGAAAAAAAAGTATGGCACCTTTAAATCTCACACTCCCCATCCCCACCATGTCCCCACCATCTGCTGCCATGTCTCCTCCCTTTGCTCCATCAGCTCCCCTGGTGCCTGCTGCCCCCCAGCCTCTTACCCTCCTCTGCTGTCCTGACTTCTGCTCTTCTCACTGCCCTCAGCACTCCTGACACCTGCCCCCCTCCACCAGCCCTTCTCTCCCCCCTGTGCCCACTCCTCCAGTGGCCCTATTCTGATCATGTGAGCTACCCCCTCTCCTAACACCTCCCTCTACACACGTGCCCTGCCTCTCTCCTCTGGTGCTGGTCCCTCCCCTGCAGGTGTCTGCCCTTCTGCTTCACCCCCAGAATCCCCTGGCACCTGCACCTTCCCTTAGCCCTGCACCCTCCTGGTGCCTCCCCCTTCCCTCACTGTCCCTGCCCCCTTTGCCCTCTTTTTCCCTGATGCCCACCCCCTTACCACCCTCTGCCCCCCATTCCTCTCATGCCCCTGTGCCCTCACACATGATTTGCTCGATCCCCGCCTTCCTTATGCCCACCCCTTCTTTCAAGCCTTCTTCTAGCACTTCCCCATCCCCTTCTAGCCCCCAATGCCCTTACCCTCTCTTCTCCCAGCATCACCCTGTCCCCCCTCCCACTGATACTTCCCCTCCTGCCCTTTTCCTCATTGTCTCCACTTGGCCCCCTGGCATTTATCTCTCCTCCACGCTGTCCCTTGGTGCCTTCCCCTTTCTTCTCCTGACCTGCCCCCCTCCCCTCAACACAAGCCCCTTCCTCTCCCACCCTTTCCCCCTATTTTTCCCGCACCCCCACTTTCTGCCTTCCAGTTTGAGTCTGTGATCAGGCCCGGCCCCAGTTGCTTCCATGACCCCAGACCATGTGCCGGGCCTGGAGCTGGGCTGCGCGATTTTAAAATTTAAAGTCCCAGGCTGTGATGTCACGGCACACCAGGCGTGTCCCCTCTCAGCTGTTGCGCGGGCGTTTGAACACGCCGTGCATGCGCTCCCTCGGATGTCTTGCGAATGCGCTCCCTAGTGTCTCCCCTCTGAGCTGTTGCACGGAGTGGGTGCGCGAGATGATCGGAGGGAGCGCATGCTGTCTTGCAACAGCTGAGAGGGGAGACGCTGGTTCGCAAGACTTCCGAGGGAGTGCATGCGCGGCGAACATGCCGCACAACAGCTGAGAGGGGAGACGCCTGGTTCGTAAGACTTCCGAGGGAGCGCATGTGCGGCGTGTTCGCTGTGCATGCGCTCCCTCGGATGTCTTGCTAACCAGCGTCTTCCCCTCTCAGCTGTTGCGCGGCGGCATGTGCTCCCTCCGATAGTTGGCACGGACGCACATAAATGCCCCGGTAGGCGCCATGGCGCCCGCGGGCACCGCATTGGAGACCCTTGGTTTAGACAATGCCACTTGCACATCCCCAGTTGATTTTTTTCATTTAACCTACTGTGACCTGTAACCACTGAAGGGGACCCCTACCCCTCCTCTCCTTCAGAAATAAACAGTCAGGATTATCAGGCTGCTTGGTTCAAAATTTCAACCATAAGCCAGTGGAGCCAGGAGCAGTCAGAAGCCACTGACCCCTGCTAGGGTAGGAGCCCAGCTGGCAGTAGCTGGAGGGAGGGAGGGGGAGATGAAGGGGGAGGGGGAGGGGGGGGGGGAGAGAGAGAGAGTGTGCGCGCGCGCGTGTGTGTGTGTGCATGTTCAGGCCTTTGTGAGGTAAATAAAGGAGGACGAAAATCATATTCCAGTGCCCCGCCATACAGAAGCAGAGGAAGTACATCAGATTAGGGATGTTAAATATTGGTTAATTAAATAGTCGAGTAACCTCATGAATTCTTATCGGTTAGTGAACTATTCTATAGTCCGCAGGGGCGGGGCTTGCAGCAGAGCAGGGTGCCAGGCGGGGGCTAGTCGGCGAAGGGAGCCAGTTTAAAAACCAGCTCCTCTTGCAGACCAGCTGCTTGTCGCCCTGTGCTGCTGCCTCTGAAAAAGAGGCAGCAGTGCGAGGTGGCAACAGCCCCTGTCGGGGGGGGTGGGGGGTGGGTCTGAGCTCCTGGACCTAGCGCAAGCCAGAACTGAGCCGAGCTGCCTGCCCACCTGGCTCCTAATACACTTTAAAGGCAGAGCTGCAGCAGGGGTAGGTCCTGGACCTGTCGCAAACCAAGACTGAGCTGGGCTGCTGGCCAACCTGCTAAAAAATGTAGTGGCAAGGGGAGGGGGGAGGGGAATGAGTGTAGTCTATAGAATTAACCTATAAGCTTTTGTTTATCAGTTAATCAGTTAATTGACTACACTATTACATCCCTACATCAGACTAGAGAAAGAGGATATTTATGGTTTTAAGCTGCAGGAAGTCATGGTTCCCTGAGCCAGTCTCAAAGAATAGGCATATAGGAGGGATACTGGCTTAAAGGTTTTCTCCTGTCAGAGAGTGGATGACAGAGGATGGATCACTTCATGATCCCCTGTTTTGTTCATTGCCTTTGGGGCAGCTGGCATTAGCCAGTTGGAAGACAGGAAACTGGGCTAAATGGACCTTTGGTCTGACCCAGCGTTGCCATTCTTATGTTCTCCCTCCTTCCCTCCACCCCGCCCGCCCGCCAGGGATCACTTGTTGGACTAGTCTGAAAAATGTTCCCCACCCTCCTGAAAAATGTATACTCTTTTTTTTATCAAGAAAGCAGAAAACCCAATAGTTGGGGGAAGGAGTGTCAAAATGTGGCCCAAATGCATGTGCTTTCTGCCGTGTTCATTTAGTTAAAAACTTAATTGTCAGTCATAAACACCTGTTCACATGGAAGATCTCCACACAGTTTTCACAGAATCATAGAATACTAGAACTGGAAGGGACCTTGAAAGATCAAGTCCAGTCCCTTGCCCTCACATAGGACCAAACACTGTCTAGACCATCCCTTTTAGATGTCTATCTAACCTGCTCTTAAATATCTCCAGAGATGGAGATTCCACAACCTTTCTAGGCAATTTATTCCAGTGTTTAACCCCTGACAGGCAGGAAGTTTTTCTTACTGTCCTACCTAAACCTCCCTTGCTGCAATTTAAGCCCATTGCTTCTTCTCCTACCTTCAGAGGTCAAGGAGAACAATTTTTCTCTCTCCTCCTTTTGACACTCTTTTAGATACTTGAAAACCGCTATCATGTCCTCTCTCAGTCTTCTCCTTTCCAAACCAAACAAGCCCAATTCTTTCAGTCTTCCTTCATAGGTCATATTCTCTAGATCTTTAATCATTTTTGTTGCTCTTCTCTGGACCTTCTCCATTTCATCCTAAAACGCAAATTAATACACACACCGCCTGTCTCAGCCATTTCCTTTCGGTTTGAAGGGGAAGGTTTTCCAGCTTTACTTTTCAGAGGAGTGCTGCTCAGTAAGTTTTAAATTAAGCTTCCAACAGATTTTTGGCACCAGGATGGAAATATGATCTGAAGTGTGTATTTTCCATGCGTTTGTGGAAAACGCAAAGGCTTCTGTGGGGCAGTTTCAATGCAGCCCATCCAGCCTGCCCTGCATTCAGACACTGGCTGCTGGGATCAGGTTGGCTTATGAGTCGACTAGCAGATAGATAAGTCTATCAACTACTCGATTACTAAAATAACCTAAATTTAACATCCCTATTCAGAAGGGGTCAGCTCCTAGATTCCTAGACTTTAAGGTCTGGAGGGACCATCATGATCATCTAGTCTGTTTTTTTGCACATTGTAGGCTACAGGACCTCACCCACTCCTGAAATAGACCCCGACCTCTGGCTGAGTTACTCGAGTCCTCACATCATGGTTTTAAAGACCTCACGTTACAGAGAATTCACCTATTTCCCCTAGTTTAAACCTGCCAGTGACCCCGTGCCCTGTGCTGCAGAGGAAGCTGAAACCCCCCCAGGGTCTCTGCCGATCTAACTCACAGGAAAATTGCTTCCAGACTCCAGATGTGACCATCAGTTAGACCCTGAGCATGTGGACAAGACATGCCGGGCAGATACCTAGGGAAAAAATGTTTTTAAAATGGCCTAAGTTACATTTCTAAGAATGATTTAGGCACTTGTGGGCCTAAATCCCATTGGTTTTCAGAGAGATTTGAGCCCTGAATTTTATAATTGAGTAGAGAGTTTTGTGGTGCCCTATAAGAAATACTGTTAGGAGTCTGGATTTTTTCAAAGAGTGGATGTTCAGCCCTTTCTGAAAATCATGCTCCTTTCAGGTTGTGCAGCTTGGGCACCCAGTATCTCTAGTCACTTTTTAAAATCTTGACCTTAGGTTCTTCCATTCCTACATCACTTTTGGAAATGAGACCTAGGCTCCAAAACCACCTAAGTCTTGTCTAAACACAATACTGCTTTGGCTAGTTTTTGGTTTTTGTTTGCATGATGCCTCATGTAGGTGCAATTATACTGGTATAAAAATGTCTGAGATCAGTATAGTTCATTGCCCTTCCCATACTGGAATTGTTATACTGACATAAAGCATTGTTTATGCTTCTATAACCACACTAGCAGAAGCTGTACCGCTTTAACTGTAGCAGTATAGTTAATGCAGTATAACACTCCCATCATCATGGGGTAAGTCTTGAAACTCTCGAAATTTTGCCCCCTCTCAAGCTCGCATGCACAAGGCTGCAAAGTCTAAATTATAGAAGCTGCCAGGGAATGTTTTTGTTTGAAGCACTTGCAGTCAGATTTGAACATTGATGCAGTGAAATAGCATCTGTTGGCCTTAAGTGTTGCTCTCACATGGTTTAAATGTGGTGTAACAGTGATCCGTTGTCAGACACGCGAGGCTGCAGGCAGCTTTCTAGCTCTGTTTGCCCAGCCTGCACTGCCAGTACGTGTCCAGCTCGAGGTGGGAGGCCTGCAGCCTCAATTGGGAATTCCCTCCTATGTTTCTCTGCCCCATGAATAGCTTACTTATTAGGTTAAATGTTAGAGTCTGACCTGAGCCTCTGTATATTTGCATAGAGGGCAGCTGGTGACTCAGACACAGCCAGGACTTGCTGTCTGTTTTTGTAAAGTGTGACCACATCACCCTGTTCTAATTTAACTATTGGGTATTGAACATGCACTGGCTTATTTTTAAATGCCAGCACGTACTTGGTGGCTCTGCAGCATTGTGGCACCAGCTTAACAGCAATCTCATCTCCATTCACTAGGCTCTTCCCAGAATTGCACCTCTTTCCACCTCTTTCCTTCCACTATTATTATTGGTGGGATTGGCTTTCTGCATCTTATTTCAGATGAAGTTTCTAGCCTGCATTTGTCTACCTTCAACAAGATGCACATTCTTAACAGTGAGAGTAATTAACCATTGGAACAACTTATCAGGGGTTGTGGTGGATTCTTTCTTATAGAAAATACCTAAATCAAGCGGGGATGTTTTTGTTAGAGATGCTCTAGTCCAATCAGGAATTAATTCAGGGAAGCCCACTGGCCAGTATGACTTGAAGTCAAACTACATGACTAGAATGATCCCTTTCAGGCTTCTGACTCATGAAATCATTTACTCTGACCTCATCTATAACACAAGAGGGTAGAATTTTAATCTTTGGGCGGGGGGGAGGGGGCGGTTCCTTTTCCCTTGTGTTTCACAAAAACATGGCTGAGCATGAATGTCTCTTTGAGAGAGGCCTTCAGACTTGATGTAAGATTCCAATTGATGGGGTAATCACCAGGCCTCGGGGTGAGCTGTTCCAATGTTCACTACCTTCGCTGCTGAAAAAAAAATCTTTTCAGTTTCAATTTTCTAACTTCAAGTCTTGGACTTCGTTGTTTCTTTACCTGCTGGGTTATAATGTCTTCTAATATCCAGTATCTTTTTCCTGGTCACTTGGGCCTTTAGACAGACAAAATAAAATGCTTGGGACAGATCAGGGTGGGAAGCCATGTTCCAGGATCAAGCTAATATAAAAAGTTTAGACTCTGGATATTTTGGGGGTTCTGCTGCTCACTCCCCCATCCTGAAGTAGTGTTTGCTACTGTGAGCCATTGTTTGCTTTTCTTCCATGACTGACACTTCCTCCATTCCCTTGTTTCCTGCAGATTGTCTGGAGCTTTTACTACCAGAGTCCATGGCGTATACGTTAAGCTCCTCCCCCGCTGGGCCTATTGGCACCCAGTACTGTGTTTGCAAAGTCGAATTATCTGTGTGTGGCCAAAACCTTCTGGACAGAGATGTGACCTCCAAATCTGATCCATTTTGTGTTTTATTCGTGGAAGTCAATGGCAAATGGATAGAGGTAAGTCACAAAGTCCTCCTACTTTCTGTTCTATGCTATTGCGGTGTACACAGCTTCACTGGTGTGAGTAGTCCCACTGATGCCAATGGGGATCTGTGCATGAGTGAAGTTAGGCATGTCCTTAATCATTTGCATGATCAGGGCCTGAGTGGACAAGAAATACAGAATGGGGGAACTGCAGCACAGAAAGGAGATCCAGTGCCTCCATTTATAAATGTCCTCTAGACCAGTGTTTCTCAGGCTATGTCTAGACTGCAGGCTTCTTTCAGAAGAAGCTTTTCCAGAAGAGATCTTCTGAAAAAACTTCCTCCAAAAGAGAGGGTCCACACTGCCAAAGCGCATCGAAAAAGCGATCTGCTTTTTCGAAAGAGAGCGTCCACACTGAATGGACGCTATCTTGCATTTAAGCTGTGATTCCTATGGATGGAGTGGCCACTAGGGTACCTGTGCTTTTCCTCTTTCCTCTTCTTTCGAAAACTCCCTCTTCCCCGTCTACACACGCCTTTTACCGAAAGAGCTCTTTCAGAAAAAGGATTCTTCCTTGTAAATGTCGGAAGAACCCTTCTGTTCTTTTGATTTTTTTTTCTGAAAAATGCGATTGCAGTGTGGACACAAGTGAAGTTTTTTCATAAAAACAGATGTTTTTCCGAAAAAACTCTGTTGTGTAGACATAACTTCAAAGTGCTCCACGAAACCTCTTTGAAGAACCTTCTAATTGGCTGCTCCGGTGTGTTTATTTACCGTCTCCGTGGCCACAGAGCCTCGTGGCTCTCATTGGCTCCGGTTTGCCGTTTGTAGCCAGAGAGAGCCGTGAGTAGCAGTGTGGGCTGGGCTACTGCTTCCTGTGGTTCCCCTAGGCTGCAAACATCAAACCGGAGCCCATGGGAGCTGCGAGCATCTGTGGCTGTGGAGCCAGTAAATTAACACACCGGAGCGGCCAGTAAGCAGGTTTTTCAAAGTGGTTTCGTGGAGCACTTCGAGAAACATTGCTGTAGACTGAATGGCTCCATCATTTAAATCCTGCTGTTTTCACAAACACGTGTAGTAGTTTTCAGTGTGGTGTAGTTTTGATTTCTCTGAATTTGTGAAAAGGGATCATAAAAGGAATGCTATGTTAAAGGGGTGAACAAATGCAGGTACAACAAGAAATCACCTGAACCTTCTCCCAAATCCAAGCCATGGGGGCTTGGTCCGTAATTAGAACAAGTTAACACTTAAAATGTCTTCCAAGTTGCCCTCTATGTATGCTTGTAGCCCAGACAAAAATTTTAGGCAGAAGAACCGAAATGCATATACTTTTGTAGTGCTTCCAGATGGACCAGAAGCAGGAAGTAATGAAAATAGTGTGACAGCTTGTGCCTGGGGGATATATAATCCAGTTTTTAAGACACAACTCGGCGGGCGGGGGGATTTTCAAAGTTCTTCAAGCCCAGTTGGATGCCTAGTTCATGTTAAAATTAAGCCAAGTGTCCATGTTTTTCCATTGGTCCCCTGAATTGTTTATTTCATTTAGACATGGTTGCATGTGTTGGTGCCTTTTCATATCTGATCGGTGTTTATCTTTAAGAGGAACAATTTGTCATGTATTGGAAACTTCACAGCATTCCCAAGTTTTCCTGAAAGCCTCTGTATTAGGCATAAGTGATCTTCACAGACCCACTGGCACAGATATATCAGTTCTCACTGTGATGCGTGTGGTTTGCTGTCATTACATTCATCTTGCAGACACATCTCTGTTGCCATTTTGATAAAAACTCTTAGGCTATGTTTACACTACGCACATTGCTAGAAGAGGCACTGCAAATGAAGCGCGGATTAGCATTTTTTCACGCTTCATTTGCATAATCTCTTTGGTCTGTTTTTTGCACAAGAGGTTTTTGTGCAAAAACAAGCAGTGTGGATGTTTCCTTTTTGTGCAAAAACCCCTTTTTGCGCAAGATCCTTATGCCTCCTTTTTTGAGGCCAGAAGCCTCCACGTTGCAATGCTGTCATGATCCCAAATGACTCGAGTCCAAGAGGAGTACTCCGCAGTGCTGATCTACTGTGGGGTTCAGGGTGCCAAAGCCCTGGTTAGAATCCAGAGATGCAGTTCCAAGTTGATTACAATGAGCTGTGTTTTGGATCCAAGCTAAGTATGAAACTGTTCCTTTTATTTGAATTAGTGAGCCATTAAGCCGATGTCACAGAATGAAACATTACATGGTGGTGCAGGTTTGGACTGGTGATTGGGCACTGTAGATTTGCATTGCTCGGGAGGCTATAGGGTGGGTTGCATTTGGCCTCAGCTGAAACCCTTGGAAGTCAATGGGTTTGGGGTCAGGCCCTGAATGAATTTCAGATCAGCAGGTGTGGCCATGTGGGTGGCGCTGAAGGGATGAGCTTCAGAATCTCCCCTGCACTGTGGACTGCAGTCCAGTCAGTGACTCACTGGGAGAAGCCTTTGAACTTGACTCTTAATCATGCTTGGCTTGATGAGGCATATGTGCTGCACCTGTCACCCTCAATAGGAGAAGAAGACACTAAGCAGAAGCTTTGTCTTTACACTGTTGTGGTTTGTTTCTTTGCCGTCCGTCAGATCCAAATGCTCTAAACCTAGATGAAGAGAACCAGAATATCACTTCCACTCATTTTAGCACATCTGGGAAAACACAAGGTCAGCTCTGACCAGAGGTTAGCAGCTATTGGGTAGTTTCTTTTGCAAATAGTAGTTTTACCCATTAGCAAGAGGTTTCTTAAAGAGAAACACACTACCCCCTGTTCATGTTGGAAATCAGTGTTAGCAGCATGATTCCTCCTTGTGGGTTGGGGAGGAGTGGAGATCTGCTTTAATTTAATCCCTGTACCACCTCTTAAACTAGATGCTGTGTGCCTGCCTGCCATTCCCCCAGTCCCCTTCCCTCCGGCTGAGCCTGCAATATGAGGGGTTTTTTGAGAGAAGAGAGCTCCGGCTTCCACCCAGGCTGGTGTCAATGGAACAAGATATTTAATTTGTTCCCCCTTAAAAATGGAAAGCACAAAAAGCCATTGTGGGGTCTTGTTTCAAGCACTCTGTCTCTGCAGTATTAAGTTGCTAATGAAACTAAGGGTGGATGAGTTATTTGATTCACTAACTGGATGAATTATTTGATAATTTAGGTAGGTTTTGGCAAGTTATTAAGGATCTATCATAAACAATAAATAAAAAAGAAGCACCAGCCAAACATTTATGCTGCTGAAAATACGCACCAGACTGGAATGCACCGCCAGGCCACATCATGCATGTAAGAATATGTAAAGACGTGTTAGGCACTTTGTATTTGGGAAGCAAGACATTCCTTGCCTAAGTCAGCGGCTGGGGAGTTGGGATCTTGGAGCTTTGGGACCACCTGCGTAAGAGGGACAATCTTTTAGTTTTCATCTTTTACATCTTTTACATGGAGGCCCTAACATGTAAGGGTACTTCTTGATCTGGTCAGCCTACCTTGCGGATGGAATTAGACCATTGTGTGCTAAGAGTTGTAATCTGCCTGGGCTGAACCTTTGCATTTGTGGATGAGAGCTCCTGCAGATTGGATTGGCAAATACCATGGACTTCACTGTAACTACCCCTCTATGGAGTGTCTTAGATTGACTTGCCATAGTTAGACAGCTCTCTAGTAAGAGCACCAGAAAACCAACCCCAATTCCTCTCTCTTCTGTTTCCTAGGATTGAAGTGGAAGTTCCCCTCTTTCTAACAGAGGTTCCTGCAGTATCTTAGCACCAAGGGTTCACCACTTTCTAAAGGGCAGCCTTTGTGGACTGCCTCCTGCCTAGGGAACAGGTTGCTTTGAAAAATTACGGACAACCTGTCCTCCTATGACAAGGAGTGGGGAGTTTCACATTTTTAAATTAGAACCCAAGACTGTGCAGACAGAATGTGTGGGTTCGATGTTCAATGAAAGCCTTGAATATGGCACAGGGCCAATGTGTTTGAGCAAGGAACTGCAGGTTTATTTTTGTGTCTCTGAGGGATGGAATGTGTTGGAAGAAGTTTCATTATGTAACAAGTTGCTGAATGGAAAAACTGTATATAGCACTTGGAGTATTGTGAGGCTAATTGCTTCTAACCTGTACATCACCTCTTTGAATTTGGCCCACACCAGTAGTGGCAGGAGATAATTAATAGCAAAAGGCCACTCTGAGTCTTATGTGGAACAGGTAGGTTGTCCATGAGGACATGTGTCCCCTCCGAAAAGCACTGACAATCGGAACTCATTTGGCTCACACCTGAATGGTCTTAGCAAAAAAGCTGAAATATCCTTAGCCCCTAGAATTGGTCTCTCTAGGCCAGAGAGGAGGAATGTTGATGAGGTGCTGGTGAGTGTGGTCTGGGAATCTTTCACTGCCATGTTGTGCCTGTTCTGTGAGGCTAAAGAAGATTTTAAGTCTCCAGGATTATGACTTCTCAGAACCTTTCAACAGTAGTCAAATTTCACTTAAACCCAGTCTTGAATTATTTTGGTGATATTAACGCAGAGATCTGGGTTAGATTGACAGGATTTCTAATCTTGTCATGCACTGTCTCTTTAACCTGTCATAATTCTAAGGGCCTCTTTTGCTGTCGATAAGATTGTGTCAGAGGACTTCAAAACCAGCTTTCTTTACAACACAATCCAACGTGTGGTTTTATTTTTTTGCATGTGCTATTTTTAGGCCCTGTTACTTTGCAGCATTGAATGGTCTTTGATGGGCAGTTTCGAAGGCACTCTGCTTTTGTGGATTCAGCAAAGGTCAGCACATTGTTAGAATTTTGCTGCCGGTGGCTGGGCTATTTCCAGCTTGAAAGTGCCAACAGACACTGCTCCTGAGTACTAATGTTTGGGTTTTGAGAACAGCTGGCTGGGATCCACAGATGGGTGGGTGGGCAGAGAACGAGGACAGGCCAGGCCAGTGTTACTCCCAGTAAGGCACAGCTGTGGCAACAGGAATGTTTTCTCCTGTGCTACAAGACGGTCTCTGGGCTGACATAGCCTTGGTGACTCTTGGTGTGTCATCATGCAGTCTTGTGCCCTGAAGGTGTTTTGAGGCAACATTGTGCTGCAGTGCCCTACAGTGTAAACGGGATGTGACTCTGATGGAGGATTTTGTCTCGTAGGACAAGCTGAGAAGTGGAGACTCTGTGTGTAATGGGCTTGTGGTGGCTAACACCTTTGTAAGAGCAGGCGTAGATGAGAGAAACCATGAAGTTGAAGCTCCTTCAGCATGTAGGGAAAATCCTTTTGTGATCAGCTACTAACAGTCAAGCCAGACAAGGGGGCGATAGTTTAAGTGAAAGAAATATCCCCAGACTTGGTGCCTGCAGTGTCTTACATGTGGTGCCATATAATGCTGATAAAGGTTTCAATTCAGATTGGGTTCGGATTCATTTCACTCAGATTGGTTCCCCTTTTGAAAAAACACAAGCCAAGGGCTACATAAAAATTAGGAGTGTCGTATTTCAGTTTGCCATTAAACGGATGCCCTGTGGTTATTGTGGCCGAAAGGAACCACTGTGAGATGCAGTG
This sequence comes from Pelochelys cantorii, assembly GCA_032595735.1. NCBI lineage: Eukaryota > Metazoa > Chordata > Testudines > Trionychidae > Pelochelys > Pelochelys cantorii. The sequence goes on along the minus strand of CM064339.1, from coordinate 5,333,673 downwards.
AGGCACGCAGGCCAATGCCCTTCCTGGCATGCCCTGGAGAGAATGGCTGACTGCTTTTGTGCCACTCTTGATAGATTGATAGGCCCAGTGACTCACACAGAGTCTCCTCCTGCTGTTTCTATCCTGTTCCCTCTTTGCATTTAATTGCCCGGACCAGCTAATCATGCTCAGCAGCACCAGTGTGGTCAATGCATGTATTGCACTGGAGGTGGCCACAGAGCAGGTCTCTCTCCTGAGGAACTAGCAGGTTAACTTCATGCAAATCTGGAACCAGATTGTCAAACACACCATGCCCACAACTGGAGTCAGACTATTCAGAAGCACTCCCCTGCTGAGCTGTTCTGGAGCTGTGGCTGCGTACTGGCGCTGTGGATGTACTGGAGCTGTGGCTGTGTGCTTTGCTTCCTAAAATGGCAGCTGAAGCTCTATTGAAAATCCAGTGCATGTCCAGGACATCCAAGGCACACACCAGAAGGCTTGGAGAGACATAAGACCCAATTCAGATTGGCTGCGGGAGCCTGTTCTGTGTTTCTCCCTTGCCTCCGGGCTAGAGGTGAGGTGTTCTGGCTCCTCAGCCTCCATTCCTCCCATCCTCTCTTGGGGGCATTTGAGTGAGGTTTTGCAGACCTGGCCTGTCCCTCCCTTTTAGGTTCATCACCCTGTCAACACAAGCTTTCCTTCGACCCCATAACCGTGCTCGCTGGGGCTGTGGGCTATGGAACATCTTGAGTAAATCTTCCGTCTGCTGCTGTGGAACTTTAAATGTGTGTTCGTCCTGGGCAGGCCTCGTTACTTGGGGAACTTTTTCCTGTTTTGCACTTGTTTTGTATCATTGAAGGTGCTCCACCTGGCCCACGCAGAAAACTTTATTTAGGCTGGTGCTCTTGCTGGGACAGTTTACAATATGTATCTATAATGTCTCTTCCATGTCTGGACCCAAATGACTCTTTCAATTGACTTGACTCTTTACGGGACAGACAGAACACATACATGTGAAGGGAAGAGGTGGAAAGCAGTTGTTCTCTCCTATGCACTGCCTGTGAAAAGGCTGTTGGCCTTGGTAACAGGTCATTGGCAGGTTTAAGGGGCTAAAGCAGGGCTTCTCAAACTCCCTAGCCCAGTGGCCATCTGTGGCCCAAGCACTTCCCCAAGTCCTCCTGCAAAATAGTTTGAAAAAGTTATTTAATTAATTAGGCTGGGGGAGGGAGGGTGGAGGCGTGGGGACTCACCCAGCAGCACTCAGGCCCCCAGTGCCCACATAGTCCTGGGCACAGAGGGTGCCGCTCGGTCCAAGAAGCTGCGCTGGCTGTCTCTGCTGTGATGAGAACCGTGTTGGTCAGGGAATAACTCGAGCTGATGTGCTTCCGCAGCCAGCAGGGCAGGGCCAAGGCCAGTGGGTTTTGCTTTTCCCTAACCCTGGGCTGGAGCAGGGGATCGCAGCGTGGGGACGTGGAAGTTAGCGGGGAGCAGAGGGCAGGCAGATATCTAGCCAGTTTCACAAAATGAGTTAATAGTTTCACAGCTTACACTTATGGATGGGCTGGCTCCGCACACACCTCCCCCTAAGGCTGTGGTGTCCAACGCACTAGCCACTGGCCACATATGGCTATTCGGCCAGTTGAGCGTGGCTAGTTCACTATAGCAATAGCCACTATAGTGGCTACTGCTTCAGAACTGGTTGGACACCACCGCCCTAAGAGATGTGTCCACAGTAGCGTGGAGCTAAGCCACTCTAGCCCTGCTGTACTGCCAGTGGTGGCAGCAGGGGCCCCTGGCAGGTTTTTAATTGCCATGGGGTCACAGGTGGAGCCAGCAGTGCACGTGTGTGCGCGCGCATGTGTGTGTGTGTGTGTGTACACGCACGCGCATTGACCAGCAGGTGGGGTCATGAGACATGGGAGGAATGCACGGAGACCCTCATCCCACCCCAGAGCCCTGACACACTGGGTTGCCTGCTGGCCCACTAGGAGGATTTGAGGACTAGCACTGGGCCTAAGACAATTTGAGTTTGAGACCTCTGGGTTCGAGTTTATACCTCTGTGACACCAAGAGTCAGAAGATGTGACAAAGGACCAGAGAGCAGCCTCCCCTGTATTTTGTTGTGCATTGCAGCGTAATGGACAGATTGTCAACTCTAGACCTGCTTTAAGGGAAGCCCTTGGCCTGTGAGCGTGGTGAGGCATATCTTTTTCAAAGAGTGTGGAAGTACTGTGCAGCAGTCAGCAGGGATGAGAGCAGAACTCCTGGTCCCCAGGTTCTTGGAGCAGCCTCAGGTTAATGGGAAGTCTCATTATATTTGTGGAAAGTGGCCTGCCTTGTAGCCCAGATGAATAGGCAGCCTGGTCCAGTTGAAAGATGTTCTGCTAAATCTGGAACAGCTAGGAGGTTGATCGGAGGGACTGGAGCAAGAGGTAATGTCTGCAATTAGAGGTCTTGATAACCTTGTACAGTTGGTTTTTGGAGCAATTCCCTGTCCTACCAGAGGGTCCTTCTGCAATATCAAGATATCAAAAAACTATCCCTTTGGGATCAGCATTACCCCACAGCTGATTAGGATCCCCTTCCTTGAGCCCTGGCTTTTCTTTCCAGAATTGCTCCCCATTAGAAACACAACAGTATGGAGCAAAGCAAGCGGAATGAACACAGGAAAGTTGCATGGCCTGCGCTTGTGCAGGAGACCAGACTACATGGTCACCAGGGCTTTATAATCTATTATCTTGCTGCAGTTTCTCCATGAATGTGGCTTTTTTGGTTCCCGCCAACTTTCTTTCCTCAGCACGATGTATCTCTTCCCCGTTGCCACCACTGGCCTGTTTTCTCTGAGCTAGGCTAGCCCGAGGACACAGCTCTGTTCTCCTGACCTCTCCTGGAGGCGTTGTAGTGCTGCTAATATAGAGTTTAAATAACAGTGATTTGAGGGTAGTAATTTCAGCAGTCTCCCAAATTGAAGAGCTAATAAGGGTCTTTGGCACCCTAGTTAAGGCTGTAGCATTTGCTCAGCGTAGTCCTAGGAGTTGTTTGTTGTTGGCTGGGTTTTGCAAGTCAGGAGAATGATCTGTGGATTGGTACTCCGTGTGCCAGCCTCCTCCACTCACTTTAAAACCAGGCGGCCGGCCCTCTGGCTGCAGACCCAGTTACTCAACTCTGCTGCCCCAGGTCTATTGCATGGAGTCGGGCAAAATGAGCTCTCTGTGATGGGGCCCACAGGGATTCTGTCTAATCATGTTACTGAGGCGCCAGTGAAGATCTTATTTAAAGAACAATAAATCAGATGCTAGCAGAAAAATAGGCCCCTCTGCCTGGTGCGGTTTCATGGTTTTGCTGGTGCAATTTGGCATAATACAGAATTCAGTCCTGGAATAGGGGCCAGATTGCCTGGGATTTTTGGACCACCAGATCAGCCCAAAGGGGAGGTGGAATATACCCCTTGCATCGGGTGTCCTGGCCAGTCTCGTTGCTGGAATGGTTCTTCACTGGCCGTGCTCCCAGCAGAGGGGGCATTTGGAGTCATACTTGGAAGACAGGCCTGTGGGCAGACTGTGCTATGCTCGGGCTAATCTCACCCAATGGATGGGGCCTGGAGGAGGCCATTGTAGCCTAATCAAAGTCTTGTGCTGCTCTGATCTATCCCAGGGTTCAGGTAGATCCCAGCTGCCCCCAACATTACAGGGAGTGCGAAGGTGACTTACATCTGCCTTTGTGCCACCCACTGCCATGTTTCTGTCCAGGCAATTTGCGTATCTTTTTCAAATAGTTTTTTCAGAAGAAGCTTTTCCGAAATTTGGCCCGTCTACACTGGGCCAAATTTTTGGAAAAGCCTCTTCTTTAGAAAGCGGTGAGGAGTCCTGTGGCACCTTATAGACTAACTGAAGTGTTGGAGCATAAGCTTTCGTGGGCAAAGACCCACTTCGTCAGATGCATGTAGTGGAAATTTCCAGAGGCAGGTATAAATATACAGGCCAGAATCAGGCTGGAGATGACGAGGTGGATCCAATCAGGGAGGATGAGGCCCACTTCTAGTAGCTGATCTGGAGGTGTGAATTCCAAGAGAGGAGAAGCTGCTTTTGTAGTTAGAAAGCCATTCACAATCTTTGTTTAATCCTGAGCTGATTGTGTCAAACTTGAAGATGAACTGTAGCTCAGCAGTTTCTCTTTGAAGTCTGGTCCTGAAGCTTTTTTGCTGCAGGATGGCTACCTTTAGGTCTGCAATTGTGTGTCCAGGGAGATTGAAGTGTTCCCCTACAGGTTTTTGTACGTTGCCATTCCTAATATCTGATTTCTTTAGGAAGAGCCCTTCTTCCTCGTGGGAGGAGGAAGACAGGGCTTCCGAAAGAGCGTGTCTGCTCTTCTGCAAAAAAAAGCAGAAGAGCAGACGCGTTCCCTGGACGCGGTGAGAGTTTTTCCGGGATACCTCTGGTATCCCGGAAAAACACCGTAGTGTAGACATAGCCTCAGTCTTTCGATACAATGCGAAACCGAGTGAGTGGATGTAAAAATGGCAGATCTTTCTGTTGGAGAAAACACACTGACATACCCGTGCCTGATCCAAACTGAGTAATTCTGCCAGCCCCAAGAACTCAAAAACCGTCAGGTCCTATATATATATATATAGAGAGAGAGAGAGAGACAGAGATTTTAAAAATACTAAGTTCTGGTTCTGGGTATGTCTATACTGAAGAGTTTTTTCGGAAAAACAGCCGTTTTTTTGAAAAAAACTTCACTTGAGTCCACACTGCAATCGCGTTCTTTCGAAAAAAATCAAAAGAACAGAGGGGGTTTTCTGACATTGGTAAACCTCTTTCTACAAGGAAGAAGCCTTTTTCCAAAGAGCTCTTTCGGAAAAAGGTGTGTGTGGACGGGGAAGCGGGAGTTCTTTCGGAAGAAGAGGAAAAAGCACAGGTGCCGTGGTGGCCATTCCGTCCATCGTAATCACTGCTTATATGCGAGATAGCGTCCATTCAGTGTGGACTCTCTCTTTCGAAAAAGCAGATTGCTTTTTCAATGCGCTTTGGCAGTGTGGACACTCTCTTTCGGAAGAAGTTGTTTTGGAAGATCTCTTCTGGAAAAGCTTCTTCCGAAAGAAGCTGCAGTCTAGACATAGCCTCTGACCCTTTAGAGAGCTGTCACTTCACATTTTCAAGCCTTTCTTAACAATCATGAGGGCTACAAATGTATGTTTTTGTTTTTAAATGGAAGTTGAGCTTCCTATGCAATCTCCTGATTCCTGCAGCTGGGGATCAGGTCTAAGAAACCCTCCCGATATTGTGAGACTGGCGATAAAATCACGGCACCTGGTTCCACTGTAAATCCTATTCCCACAGAATCAACCGGCTCGTAGCTTCATTTCCTGTCTGGCACTGTGTAGCCGCAGCGCTGAGCTGTTGAAACAGCTGAATGTCCCATCCCAGAAGTGGCTGCATTTCAGTGGTAGGGGAGGGGATTTCTGTCTGGCTGCATGTGGTTGGTGGAGTGGTGTGCCTTAGGGTTCTGTGATACTGTCTTGCTTGTGCATCACCATAGTGTCGGATTGCCGTCCTTGTGGGGCAGTAGCAGTAGTGAGGTCTCCGTGGTGTCTCCGGCATGCCTCCATTTTTAGTGCAAAACCTCTGTGGGGGTTTTTTAGCTTTTATTACTGTTGCCTGTGTGTTGGTTGGTAGGATTTTCGTCTGGGGTTCTTCAGTACAGAGCAAACCGATTGATATCTAGTATTACAGCAGCACCTACAGTTCTGACATAGGACCAGGGCCCCCTGGGTGTTGGCTAATACTGCTCACGTATTGCTGATCATTTGAATTTCATCTTCCCACTGGGTGCAGCAGGGAGCTATTCTGAGATAATATTAGTTTACTCCACGTTTTCCTGGCAATTAAGATGGAATAAGATACTGCCTTATATAGACCAGCTATCCTTGTATTTCTAGCAAAATTATCATATTTCCATTCTGTCCCTCCAAGAAAAATGTCTCTTACACTGAATACATTTTGGTGGAACTAAAAGGTGTGTCCTTGTTTCCTTTGCTGTCATGTATCTATTTATAGCTTTCCAAGGTTTGCAGGCGTTCTGTCTCTATCCGTTACTCCTGATGAAGCCAGTAGTCTTCCTGGTACATATGGATGAGTCTTTGTGGCAGGTGTGCTTTAGCAGAAGGAAGCGTTACCTAGTGGTTACAGCAAGGGACTGTGAATCAGGAGAATGTAGGTGTTTTGTTCAGTCTCTACAGCTTGCTCAGTGTGGACCTTGGGGGAGTCATTCAACCTCTCTCTGGGATCTGTTTCCCAGCTTGCAGAATGGGGGTGATGCTGGGTCTCATTAAGAGGCAGTGAGGCAAAATTCCTTCCTGTTTGAGCAGCTTGTTGGGCCTCTCAGCGGGCAGGGGGTGGGTAAGCACCCTAGAAATGCACAGGAGGTGATGGTGGGGGGAGTTGTTTTCTTACACAGGAAATTAAGACAAGTTGTGGGTGATGCTGGAATTGAAATGAGAAAGGAAACCGCTCCCTTTGTTGTCAATCAATATGATTAAGGGAAGAAGACCAAGGAGTTTGAATAACAACGTTCTTTGTCTATTGCCTGGAAGAGTGGTCTAGTCTAGTGGTTAGGGTGCTAGCCAGGCACTCGGGAAACCTGAATTCAGTTCCCTCTGTGGGCACCTTGGGCCTGTCTACAGACTTGCCGTGGGGCCTGCTGATTCAAAGGGGCTTGGGGCTCCTGGCTGCTGTTACCACAGTAACGGTGGTGGCTGGAGCCACAGGCCCTGTAAATCGCTGCTGGAGTATGGCTCTGTGTGGCTCTGACGCCTGGGGAGGGCCAGTGCTGCACTTAGGCAGTGCAGAGGGCTGGCTGCCCCCAGCCCTGACCCTTCAGCTAGAGGCCATGCCCCCTTCTGGGAGTGTGGAGCTGCCCCCCATGACCACACACACCTTGCCTGGGGGGCCTGCCTGGCTATACTTGGAAGTTAGTACTGATTAAAGTAGGCTGTGGGCTGTAAGGCCAAAAGCTGTCTCCAAATAATTCTGTGTGTAGACACTCTTATCCCCTTAACCCTCTTCAAACAGGCACAAAAACAAGGCCCTCTTATTCCGGACTAAAAGTGTCCCCACAGAGGTACACAGGGACAGTTAATGGGGAACAGCTTGCTAGACAAGCCCCTTGATGTGTATGCTGGGGCTAATAGCACTGCCCTGCCTCACAGAGGTGTGGTGAGGAGACACGCATTGAAGGTTGTGTGGTGCTCAGAAACTACAGTCATGGGGGCTGTATTTGTACTGTAGATGGGAACAATTAGGACAGCTGGAACTGGCCCACAAGAAGCTGTCATATTCATGCCTTCTGGGCCCTGGCCCTGATGTGAACATTGCCAGTTGTGTCAGGAGAAGGGGACAGTCTAGTTAACCCCATTCTGTTCCCTCTGCCCTGGTAACGTGGACTAAGGATGTTAAGTACTTGATGCAGTTTGTACACAATTAGTGAATAAGGGGCCACTGTGGCTCTGCAGTTTAAATACAGTAGGAGATGGGTATGCAGGCAGCCCGGCTCTTACTACATTTTAACTGCAGAGCCATAGCAAGCATGGGTCCGGGACCCGGCGCAAGCTGGGACTGAAGCGGTCCCAGCTCATGCTAGGTCCCGCGCTACGCCACATCTTTGCCTGTTCAGTGGGGGGCTCTTACTACATTTAAAAGGCAGAGCTGCAGTGCTGCTACTCTCTGCTTCCCATGCCCCTGCCGCCCCCACATCGCAGAGACAGTGCTGGTGGGAATCGGCTTTTAAGATTGCTCCCCGCTCCCCCACCACTGTCTCTGATATAGAGGCGGCAAGGGGAGGTGATGGAAATGCAAGTAGTCGACTCGACTACCTGATAAGCATAGGCTTATTGGGTAGGTGACTATTTGACTACTCTTCATCCCATGAACGAGCGTGCTATTTTCTAAGGTGCACTATGTGACCTGGTGCAAACAAAGATGGGAGGGCTGCATCACAGGGTGGGTGGGTGAGCGACGCCTGTTGGGGATGGCTGTTTGAAGGAAGAGGATGCCTGTCTTGTTCATGTTGGATTGCTGTGTAGTGTGAAACAGATTGAAGGACAAACAGAAGCTGAAAAGGCTCACGGCAGCTAAAGAGTGGTTGCTGAATTCATCAAACTCTGACCAACTGATGGTATCGTGCCTCAAAAATCCTGAACCTGAATGCCAGCCCCAACTGTGCAAATCCAAACACTGCTTCCTTTCAGAGGCAGCGGCCGGTGCTGTGTGATTTATCGTTCCAGGGAGAGCACACTGAACAAGGCTCAAAGCATCACCATTTTCCAGCACCTGCAGCCAAGAAAAACCTGTCAGGGCCGGATTCCCTTTGGTTCAGGGAGCTTTTGGCACAAGCTATGGTGCTATTAATCTGTCTGGTGCTTGGAAACTGGTTCTCATGAGACAGAGCTTCTCTAGTCTCCTTCAAAGTAGCCCATTTTGATAAAACCATAGCAGTGTGCATTGTAATTGCTCCAGCAACTTTCTCCTGGAATAAGGGAAGTGATAGTCTGTTTCCTTTGCAATTCTAACGCACAGCCTAGGAGATCTGATAAATCTCTCAAATCAGCCTTGATTCTCTTGTTTTAAATTCATCTGTGTGTTACTTGCTGCTCTTCCTTATATCACTTTCATTCCTCTGCTTCCTGTGTCTTTACATCCTCAGAACCTTTATAGGCGGTTATGAGGTTATACCCTTTGCTTCACTAAGCTATTCTTGCTCAGCTCTTTGAATTTTTCCTCAGTAATCTGTCTCTTTAGCTTGCTGGAAGCATTTCTGAGCTCTTCTCTGAACTTCCTCTAGCTTGGCTTTCTCCTCAGAGCTGGTCTTGTGGCTAAGGGGCTAGACAGGGCATCCCTGACTTGGCCACAAACTTCCAGGGTGCTTTTGGGCAAATCACTTCAATCTCTCTGTGTGTTGGTTCCCCATTTGTAAACATTCTTTGGTTTTCTCACTCCTTGCCTCCTCTGTTGTTTGTATAGCTCCTGGCCCATTGGAGCCACAGAGTTAGTCGTGGTTTGAGGGTGTGATTAAACAGAGAACTGAGGCTCTGCAGTTTCCCCCCTTATTGACTGATCGAGAATGGAAATTCCATCCACTACTCAGTTAACCGATAATCAGTTAACCGATTAAACAAAATGTAACATCCCTGCAGAGAATATCTTATTGCCTCTATATAAATCCATAGTACACCCACATCTTGAATACTGAATACAGATGTGGTTGCCTCATCTAAAAAAAAAAATATCTTGGCATTGGAAAACGTTCAGAAAAGGGAAACAAATTATTAGGGGTTTGGACCAGGTGCAATATGAAAAAAAGATAAAAAAGACTGGGACTTTTCAGTTTAGAAAAGAGGAGATTAAGGGAGGATATGATAGTGGTCTATAAAATCATGACAGGTATGAAGAAAGTGAATAATAAAACGTTATTTAATTTTTCCCATAACACCAGAAGTAGGGGGTCACTAAATGAAATTAAGAGGTTGCAGGTTTAAAACAAGCAAAAGGAAGTTTTTCTTCAGGCAGCGCACAGTCAACCCGTGGAACTACTTGCCAGAGGATGTTGTGAAGACGAGGACTTCAACAGGGTTCAAAAAAAACCTAGATAAATTCATGGAGGTTAGGTTCATCGATACTTATTAGCCAGAATAGGTAGGAATGGTGGTCCCTATCCTCTGTTTGTCAGGGGCTGGAAATGGATGATAGGAGAGGAATCACTTCATGATTACCTGTTCTGTTCACTCCCTCTGTTGGAAGACAGGATTCTGGGCTAGATAGAACTTTGGTCTGACCCACTATGGCCGTTCTTATGTTCTTATATTGTTCTTATGCAGTTCTCAGATTAGAATTAAATGTTTTATGGGTGAAGTATTCTGGCTGTCAGATATAGCTTTCACCACATCGTGTGGGGAGGGACTTGTGCTTTCCTGAACCATTGGCCTCTTTTTGCCATATCCCAGGCAAACTCATGTCTGCTTTGCTGTCATCTGGGTCTCTTCCCCACTACTGCTTCCTGTATGGCCCCCTCCCATTGTCATTGTGTGTGGGGTTTTTTTTCCTGTGTGCATTTCTGCACTGAATTTGGTTTTATTTACTCATCAACCCTTACCTTCCTTAACAGGATTTTTCTCTCCTTTCTGGTGTTTGTAACTCCTCCCATTTTAGGATCCTCAGCAATTTCTGTTGTACTCCCTCTTCCTGATCTGTGAGAATTTTGTATAAAATGAAACCAGCTCCAAAACAATCCCTTAACGCAATACAGTACGTTGTCATTTGTGATCCTTCGACTGATTGCCAGTCTTTGTGACTCTGCTCCTACGCTGGGACAAAGTTCAAAGTCACCTCAGCTTCACCTTGGCCATTGCGTGTGGCGTTTGAGGGCATGCATGGGCATAGGAGACCTAGTGAGTGCTGCCAAGATGCTGTCATTTCTTTCTCAGCCTTTCTAGAAAAGTGTGTTCCATTGCAGCTAAGCTCGTTAATGAAAACAAAATGTACAGTAGCTTTTTCAGCAGCTAGCTGAGCCCATGCCAGAGCTAGTCAGATCTTCCAAGCAGGAGGGAATGATTACATGCTGTTACAGGCAAGGGGACAGACTTTTGATAAGAATGGGCATGCATTTTGGGTTCTCTGTAAACATACTCTCTTCTCCCTGTCCAGTGCAGCCCTTTGGGCTCTCCACGGGGAGTGCTCTTCCGAGACTTCAGGCAGTCAGTTTTCTGGAGTTCAGTTTAACGGGTCTAGTAAAGACCTCCTAAATCAAACTCTGTGGGCACCCCCATCGATGCCAGAACTCCTTGATTTGTGAGGGGTAAGGGAAGTTGATGGGAGCGTTTGCTCGCATCGAAGGTAAGATACCTTGACTCCAGCAATGCAGTTAATGTAGCTGGAGTTGCGTATCTTAATTTGACCTTCCAAGTAAGTATAGGCCAGTGAACGATGGGGTGGATACAGCACGTACATACCTGATAGATCTACTGATCATTTGCTAAAATTCCTTTTCTAACTGCAGATCGACAGGACAGAGACAGCTGTGAATAACCTCAACCCAGCCTTCTCCAAGAAATTTATCGTCGATTACCATTTTGAAGAAGTGCAGAAACTAAAGTTTGCTCTATTTGATCAGGACAAGTCGAGCATGCAGCTGTATGAGCATGACTTCCTGGGGGAATTCTCCTGCACCTTGGGCATGGTGAGTCTACAGCAACACTGCACCCTGTCAACTAACAGACACTTGTGTGTCTCCCTCAGTTGGTAGGATTCCTAAGCACTTCACATACATGTAAGGGTGGGTGTGGGGATAGGAAGAGCTGGTAGCGTTGCCTTTAGTGAAGGTCTCCTGGCCCTTTTCAGTACAAGATCCTGCTTGTAGTTACTTGTGACTTTGCCAAACTTTAATTGTTCAAGCAGAAATTTCCCATGTTGGGTGTCTGCCTACTGTGGAATTTTTTTTTTGATGATTCATCAAAAATGGTTCGATTATTTCTGAGGATGACGTTAGAGAAAAAACATTGTTTTGCTTATGTTCAAGTAGTTAAAATATTGCCTCCAGGGCTAGGAGAAAAGGCTTAAAATTTGGCAGACAGGTGACCCCTGTGCAGGGATGTGCCTCTTGCTGTTCTTGTGAAACTACCCAACTTTGGCTAAGGCCTTTTCAAAAATCTCAGTTCAAACACGTTCAGCAAATATTCCTTAGAATTTGGCAGCCATCGTCTCCAAAGATTCCCTCTGCACTGAGCATGCTTCAGCCCAGGGCTGCAGAGGGTGAGCAGGGACTTTCTCTGCGACTGCAGCATCCAACTGCTTCAGGCGACTGTGCCACCAGGCGCTGGAACTGAGAGCTGGAAAACACAAGAGTTCATTGCTGGCAGCCATGTAGTAAGGAGAAGGAAGGTTGCCTTAGTGAAATGCAGAGGGGTCAGGAGCCAGACTGAGGCTGGAGAGGGACTAGATTGGGGTAAAGAACGAGGAGAGGAATTGTGTCTGGGAACATGCCATTAAGTTTCCTGCACAACATTAATTCCGTCATTTCCTAATTTGAGAGCTTGACATTGCAACCTTCCAACTTGGTGACACCTAGCAGACACTGCCACCTGACAACAGTGAGCAGGCATCTGGCATGACTCTTGATCAAGTATCTGGTTTTTTACTGTTTCACTGCAGACAGCTGGGCAGGGGTCTCAAGAGCGCAGGTGCCAACCTCAGTAAGGGGGTAGGGCACTAACCCCAAACTGGTTTATGAATTCTGTACTACGTGTTCACCAACCTTTATGACAGCCTGTAACAGCCTAGCCACAGAGTCACAGGCAGTCCCTGTGGACACTCCGATTTGTCTTGTCACCCAGGTAAACTTGCCTTTGTGACAGATGATTCCTTGCACCAAAAATCACAATAGTGTTTAGTTTACTCCCAGTCTCTAAGGACCAGTCACTTTCCCTAGGCCAGTGGTCTCCAACCTTTTTACACCCAAGATCACTTTTTAAATATCAGAACAAGCCAAGATCTACCGCCCCATCCTTCCCCCAAGATCCCACCCCTTCCTTGAAGCCCCGCCCTCTCTATTCTCCTCCTCTCCATCACTTGCTATCCCCCACCCTTATACACTCTACACTGCTGCTTTTTTAAAAATTTTTCTGTAGGAAGAGGTTTTTCCAACATTTGGCCTGTCTAGACTGGACCAAATGTCAGAAAAACCCCTTCTTTTGGAAGCCCCGTTATTTCTCGTGGAATGAGGAATACAGGGGTTACCGAAAGAGCATGTTTGCTCTTCCACTAAAAAAAGTGGAAGAACAAAAGCGTCCCTGGATGCGGAAGAGTTTTTCTGGGATATCTCTGGAATCCTGGAGAAACTCCTGCAGTCTAGCTGTACCCTCACTGGGTTGAGACAGGATGTGTGGGCTCTGGGGAGGGAATGAGGGATTTGGGTGTGGGAAGGGGTGAGAGGTGCAAGCTCTGGGAGGACATTTGGATGCAGGAGGAGGTGGAGAAGGGGACACTGGCTTGAGGAGGGGGCTCCAGGCTGGGGAGTGTTGGGGTCAGATGAAGGGTTGGGGTACTAAGTAAGCCACAGGCTTGTGAATGTGAGGGTGCAGGAATTTGGGTTGGGGTATGTGAGGGGCTCAGGGCAGGGGGTTCCAGTGTATGATAGGCTCAGATCTAGGGTCTGGGGGGGGGGAGGTATAGGAGTGTTATGATGCTGCAGCTAGATGGGGGGTTGGCCAGGCTTCATTTTTAAATAAAATACTATGTCAAACACAAAAAGTTTCAGCATTTGTCTTTATTTATGAGAAGGGCAGGGAACCTGTTTTGAATCAGGGTCACTGACCCACAGAAAAGTCAGTTGGGGTCACACAAGTGAGATGCAATTACTCCTCCAAAACCACCCAAGCCTCACTAATGTGGCTCCAACTGTGCTGGTGGGAGCAGGGGACATGGTACCGGGGAAGGGTGCTAGTGGGTCCTGGGGCAAGGGACAGGGGGCTAGTGGGGGACAGGGGAGAGGAGACAGGGTGCCGGGGGGGGGCAGGGGACAGGGTTTTGCAGCAGGGGACAGGGTGTTGCAGGGGGCAGGGAGTCCCCAGCATCTGCGTTCTGCCGGGCCTCCTTCGGGGATGACTCCCCCTCCCCCCGCTCCTCCCGCAGAGGAGGGAAAGCCTGGTGCGCGCCTCCTCGGGGGATGACCCCCCCCCCCCCCCGCAGAGGAGGGAAAGCTCCAGCGCACGCCTCCTCCGGGGACGACTCCCCCCCGCAGAGGAGGGAAAGCCCCAGCGCATGCCTCCTCCAGGGATGACTCCCCCCCCACCCCACACACACACACACAAGAGGGAAGCCCCCGTACATGCCTCCTCCAGGAAAAGCCCTGGCGCGCGCCTCCTCTGGGGACTTCCCTCCCCCTCCCTCCCACCCCGCAAGTTCCCAGCACACCACAGACCTGGGGGAGGGGAGCAGCCAGCGCAGTTCCAGAACCCCTGGAAGTGGCGCGCAGCTGCTGGACTTCTGTCCACCCCGCAGGAAGCCGGCACTACCTCCATTGTCGCTGGAGGTAGGTAGTGGGGCTTCTTGGGCATGGGGGGAAAACGGCGGGGGGGGACCCGAACATCTTGCGATCGACTGGTTGAGCCCTCGCGATTGACCAGTCGATCGCAATCGACGGGTTGGTGACCACAGCCCTAGGCTAATTGCAGCTTCAGTCTCACACAAGAGTCAATGCTTGCCACAAGTCCTATAATAAACTATCTAAGGAAATAGTTATTTGCAAGGTTTAAGCAAGTAAACATACACACACACACACGCTTAAGTTCTAAAAGGTAATATGCATTTCTATAATAAGAAAATTCTGTGTTTCCCTGAGGGCTAACCCAGGATAAACACTGGGGATTTCTTGCTTCTGCCTAGATTGCCTTGCCCTCTAAGAGCCCAAGCAGCATAGAGAGAGTTTCTTTTTATTAGGGATATTATTCCTTTTCTCTCACCAGCCTGCTCTGCTGATGGGATTCTCTTGGTTTCTTCTTCATGGGCGGAGGGGAGGTGGGAGAGAGCAGTGTGGGAAGTATTTTGTCCTCTTTGGTGTTCCACAATAGTTTGTCTAGCATTGCTGAACCTTCTTTCTGCCCGGGGAAGAACGCCTTCTGCTGAATGGTGTCATTTCACACTTTTCTTCTGTGTGATGATTTATACCATTACAGAAGACTGGCATCCAGAGACTTTATAACAAGGGATACAGGTATTAAGAGTGTGATTAATGCATGCATCAATTTACAAGCATTTCCTAATCACCAAACAGATTCTTATAATTCTAACAGCTGTTTTAATCATGTGAACACACAGGTGAGCCAGATTAGTTCCCGCTGTGCATTTGTCAGTGTTCAGTTAAGACCTCATGGCCTTGGCATGAGCTGGCATCTACTCTACCAGCATCACAATCTCCAAATCCATCTGCTGTAGCCTAGATTGTAAGCTCTTTGATGGGGAGACTGCCTTTGCCTTTTCAAGGCTAAGTATACACAGGAAAAGCCCTGGTATAACCCTCCTGGTATAACTCTGCTGACAAGTCCTGCTAGCTTAGAAAGTTTATACCAGCAAAAAGTGTGTTTGCTGGTATAGTTTATACTGGTTTGGCAAGTGGAATAAGTTACATAGGCGAAAACACATTTATGCTGATGTAACTGAATCTATGCTACTGGAAAACCTTACAGAAATATTGCAAAAAATTGCCCCCTAACTCACACAGCTATGTCAGCAAAGGTTTCTGGAGTCACCTTGGTCTTCATTCCTGATTAGAGTTTGTAGGGACTACAAAGATAACAATAATTTAACTTTAAGAGCAACATCAGACCAGTCGCTTTCCCTTTGTTCACAGTCACTTTCACTTTCTAGTGCTCTTTTGTTGTTCTCCAACAATGTTTCAATACCCCCTCCAAAAAAAGCGACCCCCATGTTGCTTAGATTCCCCTAAAAACTTTTCTGTTCAGTTCTGTCAAACCCTCTTATAAAGAAAAAACACCCTTCATATTCAACAAACTACTGAGTGCTCTGGCTGATGTTCTGAATAATCAAGGTCAGTGATTTTTTCCCCCCCTAGTGGCAGGGGGAGGGTGGGTGCAATGTTAAAATGCAGCCTTTTATGGATCGCCTTCCCCTCTAGCCATAAAGAAAAGGTTGCAACTAGGCAGTGAGATTCTGGCCTATGCCAGACCCGGTTAACTTGGCTCTGTGTATTCTACACCTGCTGGATTAATGCTGGAATCCAGCCCCTCCTTGGGGCATCTTGCAGGAGCATAATTTCTCTATGGCTCCTGATGGTCTCTCAGTGGATAGGAGGTTATTCCCATGCTTTGCTATGGTGATCTGTCCACCCACAATAATCCTGGGGACAGATTTGAGGGGCAGCGCTTGGTGTAACAGACTAGAGGAGATGCAGGACAGTGGAGAGTAGGGATGTAATAAAAAGCTTATCGGTTAATGCTACAGACTGCACAGATTCCTCTCTTCTTCCCCCCGCCAGCAGCCCTGCTCAGTCCTGGTTTGCACCGGTTCTGGGACCTACCCCTGCTGCAGCTCAGCATTTAAAGTGTATTAGGAGCCAGGCGGGCAGGCAGCCTGTCTCAGTTCTGACATACACCGGGTCTGGGAGCTCAGATCCCCCCTCTTGACAGGGGTTGCTGACCTCCCCCCCAAGCTGCTTCCTTTGTATCAGAGGCAGCAGTGGGGGCGACAGGTAGCTGGTCTGTGAAGGGAGCTGGTCGCGGACCAGTTCCTGCCTAGGACTCCTCGGGAGTGGGGCCAGAGTGCCCTGGCTGCTGGCCCCACCCCCAGGGACTATAGAATAGTCGAGTAACGGATAAGAATGCATGAGGTTAATCAACTAGTCAGTTAACCGATATTTAACATCCCTAGTAGAGAGCTGCTTCTTTCACTGGATTTTGATCACTGCTTTTTGCACTTGTAGAGTTTTATTCAACCAACCCAGTTTTGAGCTTAGGGCACCTATTAAAAGGGACAGGAAGCTGCCTTGGGTACTAATAACCTGGCTCTGAAGAGTCACTAGAAAAAGCATTTGACTTTCTTTTTTAATTTCACTTTTGTGTCAGAGCTCTGACAAATTAGTTTAGAGTGTTTTGTTGCATCTCATTAAGTCTGCGGCTAGTTTTCAAGGGAAGATTGTTTCATTCCATGGCCCCTAACAACCTCTGCAGCCATGCAAATGAAAACTGTGAGGCATGATCAAATACGATGCTTCTGGGCACAAGCAAACAGCCTGCCATGGTTAGGAAGCAACTTCTAATCCCCGACGTGCAGCGCTGCAAAAATGCCTAGTTTCCCAGAGGGTTTTTTTGCCAGTCTCTGAAGCAATAGCTTTTATCTAATGCTATAGTGAAGATATCAGACTAGCTGGGTTGATGGCCTGATCCTGTAGAAAAAATCCAGTAGTCCTTGATATGAGACTTGGCTGTGAATTAGGGTATATTTACTCCTAAAACTATAGGTGCACCACTGTGGTGCTTCAGACAGTCACTACCGTGACGGGAGGGGTTCTTCCATCACAGTAGTAGTTAATCCATCTCTCTGAGGGGCAGTAGCTAGGTCGATAGAATTCTTGTTGACCTAGGGCTGTCTACTGCTGAGATTAGGTTGCATAGCTGCATCTCTTGGGGGTGTGGATTTTTCATACTCTGGGGGGTGTAGCTATGTTGATGTAAGTTTTCAGAGCAGCCCAGCCCTTACAGCATTTCCTGTGAGCTCTACTGAGAATAACATCCAGTAAGACCTGTGCCACCACTTCTTATCTCATCTGGGTGGAATATTCTCTGGCCGAGGGTCGCCACTGAAAATTGCAGCTTAGGAGATTGCAGAGAGTTGTTTCAATTTCTAAATAGCTGTTTCTGGGTTCTTAGGAAGAGAACTGGAAGTTATACAATATGCATCCACTTCATGGTATGATCCGCTCTGCTACTTGTTTGGGATACACACAATATTCCACGCTTAGCCTCATTTGCATATGTTTTTCCGCAAAAAGGCTATATTGTAGCTGTAGCCCAAGAGAGTGGAAATGCCCAGTATTCTGTAGGATTGGCCGACAGGTAGTGAAGAAATAAGTCACTCACAGACGTGCACAGCTGGCAGATGAAGGAATTTTACTGTTGTGCTTCTAAGAAGTTATTTAAGACAAGGACGGGGGTTTGAAAAAGTAGTCTGTTCCGTCAGCTGGTGCAAATCATGGTAGCTCCATTGAGTCCAATAGAACTACACCCTCTGCCATTGGCTGTGGATCTGTCCCATCGTTTGAACTGAGTGCGGTGGTCTTTCACTTGGCCTAAACCATTGGGCAGTGCTGCCTTGGTCCACCCTAGAGACAACTGCATTTTGAGTGTGGGTGCGATTTGTCCTGCGAGCTGCTGAGCGCACTCCATGAGGCTTCATGCAGCACTGACGGTGCTTTGCATAAAACAGGAGCGAGGCCTGTGCTTTTAAATCGTTTGGGAAGGAAGAACTTGATGCACGTGTTCATTGAGGAGGGTGGTGACATTAATGGAGAACTACAGCTCTCTGTCCTTTGAAGACACATTATGAAAAGGTGTAATGACCTATTCCTCCCTACTTCATTCCTGATCATTCAAACCATTACGTCTCTTTTTTTTGGCTTCCTTAGATTGTCTCAAGCAAGAAGATAACAAGAACGCTACTTCTGGGAAATGGGAAGCCAGCTGGAAAGGGGATGATAACGGTACAGTTCCTGATTTAGTCTGTGTATATGTATTGTGTGTGTGTGTGTGTGTGTATAGATAACACTGTTCTACAGCCAAAATGCTTCTGAAATAAATGTAGTCAAACTTTACTAATTCTGGGTCACTGAGAATGAAAATGATGCTTAAAATTGTTGATTGGCTCTAGTTTTCAAGATATGCTATTGGGTCAGTATATACGACCCTTGACTTGGGAATGGCGGAGGATAAGTGAGTTATAAAGGGAAGGGATCTCAATTTAAACCAGAAATGACTAAAATACATCTTTGACTGGATCTATGAATAAATCTATGACTGGGTTTGGACAGTACTTGCTTTTTAGGCAAAACAATGAATGATGCAATCTGAAGCTGGTATTGCGTCATACATGATATGAATTGCATCATGTTATTCCTAGAAGTCATGGATGATGCAATCATAACGAAGCTTACATCACTCTGCTGAACAAATTGCCCTATATCAGCTCTAGAAATCATACAGTGTCGTGCTCTCTTATTTGTCAGTGTTTGATTTTGCAAAGGGACACATTTCTGTTTAGCCAAAGTGAGCAGAGATGCCTCGTACTTGTGTGAACAGTGCAGATAACTTCTGCTATGTTTGTGGTGAAGTGACTTTTGCATCACAAAAGCGCAGTATAACCACTATGGTTAAGAAAGCCTATCACCTTTATTTTGGCTGCAAAATTGGAGATCAGGACAAGAGGTGGGCCCCACACATATGCTGCAACACTTGGGCAACAAATCTTCGCCAGTGGTTGAACAGGAAAAGGAAATCTATGCCTTTTGCAGTGCCAATGATTTGGAGAGAGCCAACAGATCATACCAGCAATTGTTACTTCTGCATGGTGCCTCCAGTTGGGAAAGGTGTGTCAAAGAAGAAAAAGTGGACTGTGCATTATCCAAACATTCCATCAGCTATACGCCCAGTACCCCACGGAGAAGGACTGCCGGTTCCTGATGCACCAGAATCATTCTCACTTGAGTCAGACGAGGAAGAGGAAGAGGATGAAACTTCTGGTCCTGAACCATCAATGTCACAGGACCCACATTTTCTCCCATCCTCCTCCTCTGAACCACACCTCATAACACAAGGTGAACTGAATGACCTTGTCAGGGATTTGGAACTACCCAAGAGTAAGGCAGAGCTGTTGGGCTCCAGACTACAGCAGTGGAATCTCCTGGCAGGTGATGCTAGGGTTTCCATGTTCCGTGACCGTCAAAAGGATCTTGTCCCATTCTTCTTCATGGAAGGTGCTCCATTTAATGAATACAAGAGACAAGCCAAGAAGCACCGAGTAGACACTGAATAGGACTAAACTATGTACATAATAGTTTTTTGCCTTTTGTTTCATAATAAATTTTATTTATATAACCCTTTTGCTGATTTTTAAAGTGTTACATAAACAGGACAGGTGAAATATTATCATGTAAAGCAACCATAAACACATGAAAAGACCTAGGTTTACAATTTATGATTAAAACTCTACTATCTACACAATATACATAGACGTAAAATGTAAAAACTTAAATATCTTGGAAACAGTAGCCAATCAGTTGTTTTAATTGTCATATTTGAATTCAGCACATCAAAATACATAATAAATAGCATGTTTTATCTCTGAAGCAGACGACTTCTAAAAAATTGTAGACCAGTGTAATAGACACAGTATGGTCCATTTGATAGTGCACTTGATTGGGACCCGGTAGACCTGAGTACTGTTTTCTGCAAGTCACTTCAGTGTCTGCGTCCGCTCCTAGCTTATGTCTACTTAGACTGTAAGCTGCCTCTGATAGGTGTTTATACATTGTCTAGCACGATGGGTGCCTGATTTCAGCTGGGGCCCATGGGTACTGAAACAATAAAATCAAAATCTGTGGGGAGTACAAAGTAATATGCTGCTCTTGTTATGCAAATGATCTCTCTCTCAACCTCCCTGAAACAGACTGAGGTAAAAGGGTTGATTACATTACGCGGCTGATAATCAGTGGTTTTGTCTGTAGTAAGCGGACAGGACTTACAACTTAGCAACAGGTCTCTTAGCAACAGCATCTCTTCCCTGATGCACAACCTCCCCAGGTGGTGGCTTTCCCATTGTTGGTATATTTAGCAATTATTTTTATATGAAGAGGCTCAGTTTAGGTCTGATTTTTACCTTTGGATCTTGTAAATGTAGATCTGAGCTCTGTCAGATTTTCACCTGGGTGACAACAGCAGTGGCGCGGGAATATTTTTAAGAGTAGGAGTGCTGAAATCCAGCTCCCTTACTCTTGTCCACCCCCCATCCCAGCTGAAGCCAGGAGCAAAGCCCCGGAGCACAGGGCCAGCAGCAGACCCCCGGCATGCGAGATGCACTAGGAGCCCATGGCTGCCGCAGCACCCCCTGCACTCCTAGTTCCCGAGCCTATGGACAAGTGTATAGCCGGAGAGCTTTTCCATCTGTGTTTCGTGATGTGGGTATTGAAATTAAGTATTTTGCTTCTCACTTGTGTGTGATCCCCCCCACTGATTTTTCTGTGGGTCAGCGATCCCCACCCCCTGTTTTAAAAGGTGTTAAAGATTGGCTGAGCTTGACTTCTGCAGTGTGTCTGCATTGCTATTCTGTGTAGAACCCAATGAGATGGCAGCAGGATTTTGCTGTCATTAAAAGAACATAGGAATGGCCATACTGGGTCAGATCAATGGGCCATTTAGCCCAGCGGTGAACAAATATTGGCCAGCAGGCCAAATGGACTTTGCCTAGTGGGCCGCCGCTGCTGTAGTCACCTGTGCCTCTGCAGTTACAGGTGCTTGCAGCTCCCGTTGGCCGTGGATCGCTGTTCCTGGCCAATGGGTGTTCTGGGAAGCGGCGACAAGCTCTGCACTGATTCCTGCAGCTCCCATTGCCTGGGACGGCGAACCGCGGCCCATAGGAACTGCAGTCGCCTGCACCTGCAGAAACGCCAGTGAATATAGTGGTGGTGGCCTGCCAGGGGCTAACATTGGCGAACCGCTGCCATCTTATTACCCAGCCCTGATTTAGCCCAATACCCTGTCTTCTAACAGTGGCCAGTGCCAGTTGCATTGGAGGGATGAACAGAACAGGTGATCAAGTGATCCATCTCCTGTCGCCCATTCCCAGCAGCTAGCAGTTAGAGACTTACAGGCACCCAGAGCATGGTGTAGCAACCCTCGCCATCTTGGCTAACAGCCATTATGTCATTCTTTTTTAATCTGGTTGTAGTTGGTTTCACAACATGGCCTCACAATGAGATCCACAAGTCAGCTGTACATTGTGTGAAGAAGTACTTCCCTTTGTTTGTTTGAAACTTGCTGCCTGCTAATTGCATTGGGCGACTCCTGGCTCTTGTGTTATGAGGAGTAAATAACGCTTCCTTATTCACTTTCTCCACAGCAGTCATGATTTTAGAGGCCTCTATCATATCTCCCCTTCGTCGTTATTTTTCTAAGCTGAGCAGTCCCAGTCTTTTTAACCTTCCTTGTATGGAACCACTTCCAAACCTTTAATCAGTCCTGTTGCCCTTCTCTGTACCTTTTCCATTTCTCCTATATCTATTTTGAGAGCTGGTGACCAGAACTGCGTGCAGTACTAAGGTGTGGGCATGCAGATGATTCATACGGTGGAATTATCACATGTACTGTCTTATTATCTAGCCCTTTCTTAAAGGGTCTTAACACTACCTAGTTTTTTGTTGGTTTTTTTTTAACTGCTGCTGCACATTAAGTGATGTTTTCAGAGAACTATCTGCAGCAAGGTCAAGCACGGTATGGCTCAGGGGCTGAATCTGGGCCACCAAGCTTTTAATCCAGCCTGCAGCCTGCCCCATCAGCACCTTCAGGCATGGAGCAGCACCACGACACTCAAAGGGGCTGCCTGCTCCATGTGACTCTCTGCACCGTATGCTGGGGAGAGGGAAGGCTTTGCATGCTGCCCCTGCCTCCAGCACAGTCTCTCAGCTCCTGTTGGCTGGAAGCTGAGAGATTGTGCTGGGGGTAGGGGCAGGGCATGAAGCGTTCCCTTCCTCTGTCCCTTCTCTCCCTGTGGCATAGAGAGCCATGTGGAAGAGCCTGGGGTTTGAGCCTGGGGTTGCTGGCAGGCAGGGAGCCTGCTTGAGTGTCCCACTGGGCTGCTGACTGGGAGCCACCTAGGTAAGTGCCTCCCAGCCAGAGCCTGCCTCTGGCACCCCACTCCTCCCTGCCCCAGGTCGCAGCTCCCTCCCGGACCCTGCACCCCCTCCTACAGCCCTGCCCCGTGCCAGGATCCTCTCCTGCACCTATACCCCCTCCTGCACCCCAGTCACCTGCCCCAGCTCACAACCGCTTCCTTCACCCAAACTCCCTCTCAGACCCCAGTCCCCTACCCCAAGCTTCCTTCTGCACCCAACCTCTGTCCCAGATCCCTCATGCCTTGCATAGAAAAGTGCAGCCCTTGACCACTTTCCAAAATCTTGGAGTGACCCCCTGTCAAAAATTATTGCCCACCCCTGATCCATAGTGACTCTCAGACAGGGGTGGGCAAAAGGGCGGATCCAGCCCGCGAAAGCCCTGCTGCTCCCCCACCCCCAGGCCAATTAGGGCCTGGGGGGCGGGGGCAGAACGGAGAAGGCTTTGCGCGCTCCCCTGCCCCCAAGCCTTAATCTGAGGTCTGGATCCACCCTTTTGCCCATCCCGTCTGAGAGTCACTGTGGATCGGGGTGGGCAATAATTTTTGATGGGGCGGGTCAGTCCAACCTTAATTGGCCTGGAGGTGGGGGAGTGCACAAAGCCTCCTCCTGCCCTGCCAGGAGCACATGGCGCTTTGAAGCGCCGTGCACCGCTCGCGGGGGGTGGGGAGAGCGGAGGAAGCTTTGCGCGCTCCCCCGCCGCCAGGCCAATCAGATGTTGTCAGACCAGAGTCTCAGTATAGGGAGGTACAACCTGTAGTTAAACTTAACTTTTGCTTCTCGTCAGTTTCTCTTCCTGCTTCCTGTTCAAAGTGCGGCAGTGTTTAAGTAAACAGCGTTGCAATCTTAGCATTGCGAACGCTGGAATGTAGTAATCTTCCACATAAACAGGAATATGAAAGTAGGCGACTGTTCTTGGCTTTTGTAAACATTGGGTTGTACGAAACATAAAGTTTGGACCTTCAGTGTCCCTTTAATTTTTTAAAGAAAGTATAGTAAACGTGGAAGATGCATTAGAAATGCCTGGGGCCCTTATAATAGATGTTAATGTCAAATGCCGGTCCTGTCTCTGGTTTGAAGTTCTCAACATCATGTGTATAGGGATTGAATTTGGGATCTTCAGCCCAAACTGCACAGGTATATGCCACTTAAACAGAGGGCTGGTCAACACTAGAAGCACTACATCAGCATTGCTGAAGAGCATCTGGCAAAGTTGCTCTATGCCAATGGGAGAGGCGGCATAATAAATCCACTTCTGTGGGGGGCGGTGGCTTGTCTGTGGGAGAAGCTCTCCTGCTAACATATCACTTAGGTCAGTGTAATGTATGTTGCTCAGGGGGTGACTTGTTCACTCCCCAAAAGACATAAGTAATTGGTTGTGTAGACCTGCACGAAAGGATTAACTCGGGTAGCTGTAATGGACTCTTATAGGGACGTGTGAATGGGCAACCCTTCCAGATGATGCTTACCGGGTAACAGTTAACTGTCTGGGAGCAGCCCCCTGCCCACGGCCTGCCATGGGTGGAGGGATGCTCCAGCCCCAACAGGCCCCCGTGCAGGCCCACCAACCAACAGCCAGTCCCACATGGCTGGCAGCTGGGGCTGGGAGCTGACAGTCAGTCCCACATGGGGCTGGAAGTGGGAGCTCCCTGGGCCGGGGACTGCTCCAGCTAGGCTGGAGCAGTCCCCAACCCGAGATCCCGCTTAGTTGGTTAACCATTTAACTGACTGATCTGGATTTTACATCCTTAATTCTTATCCTCTGGTCCAGCTGTGGGGAGGGGATGCAGAATGTTATGTGAGCAGTAGGTAGTTGATTAGCAACTATGCACTGTCTGCCTGGCTTTTACTCTAACATAAGGTTTGTCCAGGTATCTCGGAATTAGGGATATTTAAAAGCATTTAAATAGTTAACTGGTTGAACATCTAAAATTCTGACTGTAGATCATCTCATCTGACGAAGTGGGTTTTGCCCATGAAAGCTCATGATTCTCTCTATACCTTGTTTTTAGTCTCTAAGGTGCCACAGAACTACTCATTTTTAAAGTTACAGACTAACATGGCTACCCCTCTGAGACCTTTAAAATGTTAATGTTTAGCCGGTTAACTGTCTGCCTGGTCTCCGCTGCTCCAGCACAGCTGTGGGGAGGGTCCTGCTCGTGCCAGACTAGGGGGGATGGCTAGAGCCAGAAACCCACCTGCCTGCCCCATGCAGTAGGAGTTGCCCCTGGCTGCCCCCTCACAGCCCACTCAGGGACGCTGCCTAGCTGCCCCTGGGACGTGGCCAGGTCTGGGACACCGCCCGGCCATGGCTGGGGCCAGAATCCCTCTTGGTCACTCCTGCCCGGTTGCGGCCGGGACGCTGCCAGGGCTGAGGCACTGCCCATCCACTCTGTGCCAAGGCACCAGGCTGCCCCCTGTGCCGTGGCCAGGCCGCCCTATGCCGAGTCAGAATGGCCAGGGCCCCACCTACTGCCCCCATGCAAGTAGGGTCCCACCAGCTGACACAGGCGCCAGCTGAAACTGGCCTCCCATGGCAGGCTGGACTCGGGCAGGGCTGTTCCAGCCTGCCGTGATTGGCCGTGAAACGGGTTACTGGATAAGCATTCTGGTAAGCCTAGTGCTTCCCAGGTAACCGATTCAACATTAACCGTTTACATTCTTACTCTGAATGTGGCTGTTTCTTCTGCCAGGTTCTGAGTCTCATGCCTCTGGGAGGTGCAAAGCTGTTGTCTTTAATGGAAGCTAGAGCAGGAATGTCTGGGGGCTGCCTGCTCCTTTAGTTCCCGGAGCTGTTGGTTGTGGTCTGGGAGCTCGTTCTGTTTCAGTCCTGCCAGCTGTTCTGCTCTCCTCAGCGCTGTGTGCACATCCCAGGGCCCCGCCGGGTCTGAATCTCTGCATTCCTTTCTGCCCGACTAAACGAGCGGCCTTGCTGGCTGCTTCATTATGCAGATGGAGCCCATGCGAACGCACTGTGCTGTGGAGGGCTTTCATCTCCCTTCCTGATCAGCGGCTGGAAAGTAATTATTGAACAAGTCAGATGAGATCTTCGTCTCTGCCCAGCTCTCCTGCTGGGTACGCAGCCAGTCAGCAATGCAGGAGTGGGGGTGGGAGTGGCTATAGAAAGTTAATTTGCAGATAGCAACATTAGGCATCTCGAGTGCTTCAGATGTTCAAAGTACCTGCCCAAGCATTAGCCGATCCTTACATCCCCCTCCTCCTCCCCCTCCCAAACAAGCAGCTATTTTCCCCATGTTGTTTTTATGGGGAACTGAGAAAGATGGAGTTTAAGGATGGAGTTTACAAAAGCATCTCAGTGCCCGAGGAGCACAGTCCCTGTTGATTCACGCACATCCTGAGCCATTCTCCACTCTTAGGAACAACTCTCCCCCCTCCCCCCAATACTGTGCCACTCCATTCCTGACTCTGCCATTGCAAGACTAGGGAACTTCTGTTCCAATAGCACTTCAGGTCTACCCCTCAGGGACTTGGCCAGGGTCACAAGGCCTGTCAGTGTCAAAGCCGGGAACTCAAAGTGTCATGAGTAGAATTTGGCTACAGCTTGGAATTTTTTGGTTCCAGGGATATTTCAAACTTTGGCCTAGCTCTGACGTGGAGCTACGGATCCTGTAATCCCCCATTCTCTAGGAGACCACCAGGAAATTGGGCAGGATTCTGTCAAGCATCTGTTGGGGATTGGACAAAAGTCCATCAAACCTGAACCATTGTTGCAAAACATCTTCAGGTTTGACAAATCAGTGTTAGCCAATGAAACTGTCATCAGAAAATTCCTGGCCAGCCCCACTCACAAGCTTTTGGAGTTGTCTACACGGCAGGAAGTTGAAGGAAGAGCACTCTTCCATTGACTTCCCTTGCTCCTTGTGAAATGAGGGTTACAGGAGTTGGAGTAAGAAGTCCTCCAGCTTGACATTTCGAAATAACAGCTTGCTGTGTAGATGCGCATTTTGTTATTTTGAAATAAAGCTGCTGTGTAGATGTGCCCATAGGGTACGTCTAGACTACAGGGTTTTGTCGACAGAGGCTTTGTCGCCAGATACTGTCGACAAAGCTTCTGTCGACAAAGAGCGTCTAGACTACATCCAGTTCTGTCGACAAAGCAAGCTGCTTTGTCGACATGACAGTGTAGACGCAAAGGACAGCGTAGATGCAATAACGCCTTCTGTCAACAGAACTCTGTCGACAAAAGGCGTTATTCCTCGCAGAATGAGGTTTACCGCCGTCAACAAAACTGACGAGTTCTGTCGATGTTATGTCGACAGAACTCGGCGTAGTGTAGACGCAGGTATAGATTTGTTGACAAAAGGCCACTTTTGTCGACAAAACCCGGTAGTCTAGACACACCCATTGTGACCAGAAGGCTTGGATTGCTAGCACAGTCTATCCTGTGCTTAAACTGTCTCAAAGCTCACATAAATTACTGTTTTTAGAAGAACCAGAACTATAGGCCAGTCTGGCATAGAATCATAGAACCATAGAGCTGGAAGAGACCTCAGAAGGTCATCAAGTCTAGCCCCCTGCCCTAGGCAGGACCAATCCCAACTAAATCATCCCAGCCAGGGCTTTGTCAAGCCAAGACTTAAACATCTCTAGGGATGGAGACTCCACCACCTCCCTAGGGAACCCATTCCAGTGCTTCACCACTCTCCTAGGGAAATAGTTTTTCCTAAAATCCAACCTGGACCTCTCCCACCGCAACTTGAGACCATTGCTCCTTGTTCTGCCATCTGTCACTACTGAGAACAGCCTTTCTCCAGCCTTTTTGGAACCTCCCTTCAGGAAGTTGAAGGCTGCTATCAAATCCCCCCTCACTCTTCGCTTCTGCAGACTAAACAGACCCAACTCCCTCAGCCTCTCCTCGTAGGTCATATGCTCCAGCCCCCTAATCATTTTGGTTGCCCTCCGCTGGACCCTCTCCAATGCGTCCACATCCTTTTTGCAGTGGGGGGCCTGTTTGCATGTGGCAAACAGAACCCCCAGCCGTTACAGAACAGAGGCTGCTGGTTGATGTATCATACAGCAGATCCCTTCTCCCAAATGACTGCAAGCGAGTTAAACTAACATGTCTTGCCAGCCCATGCAAGCAGTCAGTTTGGGGCTGGGTTTATTCCCTGTGCTTTCCTCACTGAATGAGACCCCAGAGTCCTTGACTAAGCATCGATCTGGGGTAGGTTCAGTGCATGCTCCCTGTAGCTCAGCTCGGAGGCATACAGAGCCGCGTTTGCAGGCAGATCTGTCCTTTGGATTTATTCTTGTTGCTTTTGGAAAGAGCATTTCTGGCTGACATGTCCCTGTATCTTCTGCGTTGTAGATTATCTCAAACTGGGCCTAATATATTGTAGCATACTGCCAAATATGGGACTGAAATACTCTGGTATTCCTGGAGGGTAAAGAAGGGATCTGATCCAGCATAGCAGAATGGGCAGCAGGCTTCTGATTTTCATCATTGGTCATTCTTCAGAGAGAATATACGTCAGCTGCAATACAGATATAAAGTGTCATCTAGCCCCGTCTCCATTGCTTCATCAGCCTCTTCGCCCTCTGATCTTGCTAGAAAGTTGCAAGTAGGAGCACAAGGGCTCGGTTAGTTGGTGATGCCTTCCTACAAGTGCTGGAATTGGGGACTTGCAAGGGAATGTGCATATATTAGGGATGTTAAAATGTATTTATTTTGGTAAATGTGTAACTGCTGACATGTTCAGTGGTTACACGTTTACATGTGGGGGAGTTGCTGTGGAGTCACTTCCCCCCCCCACCCCCGCCGTGCTGGTCCCTGTGAGCGCCTGCCCCCGCCTGTGCTGCTGACTCTGATAGAGGCAGCAGTGAGGGGCAGGGCCAGGGAGGCAGCTCCATGGGAGGGGAAATGGTTTAAAAGCCAGCTCCCTGTGAGCACCAGCTCCCTTCTGCCTCCCCCCCCCCCACACCGCTGCCTTGTATCAGTGTGTGTGTGGGGGGGGGACGACAGGCAGCTCTGGCGGAGCCAGTACGTGTAGGGAGTCAGTTTAAAAGCCCGCTCCTGCGCGTACCGGCTCCCACCTGCCCACCCCCTGCTCTGCTGCCTCTGTATCAGCATATTCAACCACCATTCTGCACTTGCTCAGCCTGTAGTTGAACTGCTCCTCCCTGGGGTTCAGGCTGCCTGTGTACGGCTTCATGAGCCAGGGGAGCAAGGGGTTGGCTGGGTCGCTAAGGATCACTACTGGCATTCCCACCTCTCCAATTCTGATTTTCTGCTCTGGGAAAAAGGTTCCAGCGTGTAGCTTTCTGAAGAGGCAGGCGTTCCTAAGGATGCACCTTTCCCGACCATCCCACGTTGATGTTGGTGAAATGACCCTTTGATACATCAGCGCCTGCAGCACCACGGAGAAGTACCCCTTGCAGTTTATGTACTCCTTGGCAAGGTGATCGGGGGCCAGGATGAGGATGTGTGTTCCATATATGGCCCCACTGCAGTTAGAGAACCTCACTGCAGCAAAGCCTACCACTATGTCCTCCATGTTTCCCAGCGTCACTACTCTCCATAGCAGGACGTTATTGATCACCTTAGCTACTTACAACAGCCCCTACTGTAGATTTCCCCACTCCAAACTGATTCCTAACTGACTGGGGCTCTGTGGTGTTGCAAGCTTCCACAGAGGAAATGCCACACACGTCTCTGTGGTCAGAGTGGATTTCATTCTGGTATTCATGTACTTCAAGGCAGGGGAAAGCATTCATAAAGTTCCATGAAGTGGCCTTGCGCATTCAGAACTTTTGCAGCCACTGCTGATCCTCCCCTAGCTGCAGCACCATGCGGTCCCACCAGTCTGTGCTTTTCTTGTGGGACCTGAACAGGCATTCCACTGTGTTCACGGGATCGACTGAACGATGCATTTGCATCAGTACAAGGGCTTGCATGAACAGCGAGTCCATAGGATCCCGAGATTCATCCTCTCCCTGGCAGAGCAACATACGTACGCTCCTCAAACTACTGCATCATTAGGGGCACCAAGGCAGACATCCACATCACATTGGTTTGATGCAAAGCAAGATCCATGCTTGGGTTGTTATGGCATATGCGTGGGCAACCAGGGCAAGAAAGGCACAAAAAGACTGTTTCCCATTGCTCTCAATCGGGGAGGGAGCAGACGAGCACATTATGAGATGCTGACGACATGAACCCATAACCACCCACTGCACAGTTTTGGTCCCAGCATGCATCAGGAGCCTAACCCAGAATGGAAAGTGACGCAGGCGCTGTGGGATAGCTACCCACAGTGCATTGCTCTCAAAGTTGACGTCTGGCTCCCTAATGGGGATGCACTACTTTGGACTACATTAAATTTTTCTCTACAGTGAGGACACGGACCTTCTACTTTGAAAAATCAGGGGACCAGACATCGACCACATAGATTTGCCCTTATCTCCTAGTGTAGGTGTGGCCCATGTGCCCATTGGGGAGGGGTGCCAGGATCTCTTCCATCACTTGCTGCTCCTGGGGAGCGCCGCTCACTCACAGCAGAATGTGATGGAAATTGTGGGTCAGCGACTGGGAAAGCAAACAAAACGTCTGCTCTGGTTTCCAGCAGGGTGGATTGATTTAAATCAAGGCAATTTAAATCACCAAGAAAAAATCATTGACTTAAATCAGGTTTCCCACTTCGTATATTTCTTAAACAAGGGTGCAAATCTGATGTAAAATGCTGTACTGAGCTGTAAATGAACAACAGCTAGAAGAGTATACTTTGTGTAATTTTTTTACATAACTTGATTTTATTAATTTAGGAAATAGCACATAATACTCATTACCTATGTCAAGCTGCAGATGCAGCAGCAGTACATTAGAAAAGATAAAAACTAAATCACAAACAAAATAGCACTTGTATTTTATTAAACTAGATCTTACATGTTACATCCATGTTTCACATTTGCAATTGCAACAGTCTCCTGAGTTGCTGGCTGAGGACTGTCCTTACACTTTTTTTTTTTTAAATTTTCAAATTTTATTAACTCTGACAGACAACTCCTCAGAACATTAACTGGGCCGTGTCCTTAAAACTGCTACAACTCGCTCTCTTATGAGGATTAATTCTTGCAATGAGGCCCTGCAACATCTTGTTGAACTGCTCACACTTGACACTTTTTCCTTTTTCACCCAGGGAATGAATTTCTTCAAAGTATTCCCAGACAGGGTCTGTCTTATGCCCAGAAGCCAACTGAGGGGAGTATAGGAAGCTGTGTGCCTGCTGAACGATGTGTTGCCTTTTTCTTTCCAATCCACTCCACTTGTCCTTTCTATGCTGCCTCCGTTCTTGCCTGTATATTGTTTCTTTGTCTTTAAGACAATGTCTTAACTAACTCTGCTGTGCTTGGCTCAAGTTCACCAGCACAAAAGCACAGAACAGAAACTGTCTGATCCAGCGTGTGTCTGTCTTCACACAGGTGACGTTAGTCGGCTGATAAACAGAAATTGAAAGCCCAGAACTTTCAGGAGTCAAAAGCTGGTTGCTAGGCTGGACAGACTAAAGCCATTCATTCATTTTTATGAGACTGTAGGTGTAGCATGTTTGTGATGAGATTTAATTGTAACTGTTATTTTTAAATGAGAAATTTTAGTATTTTATTGATTTTAAAAAATAAAAAAAATCTGGTTTAAATAAATCAAATAATTTTTAATTTTTTAAAAATCTGATTTTTATCCACCCTGGTTTCCAGCCAGGGCTCCTGAATTACTTGCTCTGCACCTGTACGTTATTCCCTTTTCT
The DNA here is from genome assembly GCA_032595735.1 of Pelochelys cantorii. NCBI lineage: Eukaryota > Metazoa > Chordata > Testudines > Trionychidae > Pelochelys > Pelochelys cantorii. The sequence continues at coordinate 5,302,489 of CM064339.1, read as the reverse complement.
CTGTGCTCCCTTTTCTGGCCCTTCCATGACACGGTGCACAGGGAACACCACAGCTCTTTCTCTCGCTCTGGACAACTGCCATCCCTGTACCCCCTCCGCTGAGGCACACCTGCAGGAAAGGGACTTCTAAGTCATCTGCGAGGGAAATGAAAGCTCCCTGCTGAGGTGCTGCTGGTTTGAAGGCCCCCCTCTGCCCCCCCCATGGAACATGCAGTACCCTGCTCATGAAGCAACTTTCTGTGACCCTCCCGCTCTCCTAAGCAAGTCACTTTGCCAGTCCCAGATGCCCCCTGGGTGTGGGATCACTGCCTCCCTCTTCCCACTGCCGTTACTGAGCCAATTACCTGCCTGTCCCCAACATTTTGCTGCTCACTCTTGCACGGGCAGCTGCGTCTTTTCAATCCGAATGTCCCTCCAAGGAGGCCACGTTTCCAAAGACCCTTCTTTATAAAACTTGTAGCCGGACCCGTCAAAGGGGCCATGGTGGGAAAGGGGTAAATGCTGCACTAAGCACTGTACTGTGCTGGAAGCTTGTGCTAACAATTCCGCATCACAGTCAGGGTGAGGACCAAGACTCTCTCAGCTGGTTTGTAGGCAGAGTGGAAGGGGAGTTCATTATGTAGGTTTTCCCCCAAGCACGGAGTGGGAAAAGCTGTAAAATAATTTCAGTCACCAAAGTCACTTACGCAGCTTAACGTATTACCCCAGGAGGTGAGGCTCACAGAGCCCCTCTGCTGCAACAGAGTGCACTTCCAAAGGGCTTATTCAGGTGCTTTGAGTCAGGCTTGGCATGAGTGCAGAGTGAGCGCAATTAAATGTTACAAGTGCCGAGGAGCAGCTGCCATTCCCACCCTGCTGCTGAATCAGTGTGCGGCATAGAGGGTCATGCACTCTGCCTTGCTGGGGCTTAGCCTCATTAGCAAAGGAACAAACAGCCCAAATTCCAGCCACAGCCTCCGCTTTTTGTTGGGTCCCTCCTGCAGGGCTTTTTGTGCTAGATTCTTTAATCTTCTGCCCACTGTCATTATCCCCGCATTAGAGAGGGGAAACAACTTGTCTGAGGTCACACAGCAAATCTGTCATCAAGCCAGGACTAGAACCCAGACGTCCAGATTTTCAGCCTTTCTGTTGGGCCTTGCTACCCCCTCTTACAGCAGTCCTTTTAGCCTTCATTAGCTTTCCCAGCTCCTGACTCATCAGAGGGACCCATTCTCCTAGTTCTGGGCCTTAAAGACCACGTGTATAGGGCAGATAGTGATGTACTCGGTCCTGAGAAGGGTGAAAGATTGTGCGAGAGCAGCCAGCTGCCCCTTGGATCTGTGGGCAGCCGGTGGTAATGTACTAACCAAGAGCATCTTTGTGTCCCTCTGCTGGCCAGGCCACATACAGAGATTGTGTCTGGTGTCACTTCCAGACGTGCAGGTCTGGTTCCTGGCCAGGAATGCCTTTAAAGCCAGAGGTTCAGTCCTTGCAACTGACCGAGCCAAGAGAATCCCAACTTGCACTGTGAAACATGCCAGCGCTGACCATTCTTCCATCCTTCTGAAGCATCCACTCTCCTGTGTGCTTCTGCACTGGGCAGCGCGGGGGCCAGGTAGTGCTGTGAAGCACAAACAACATGCTCGATATTAAGAAATTCAGCATGTGCCATGATACAGTCAGCATCTCCCTAAGCACCATGTTGTCCCTGTGTCCTAGAACCAGAGTAAGTGCTTTGTGCTAGCAGTTATTCAGAGGCCACAAATGGTGCTCCATGCCAGCTTTCTGAAGAGACTCGAAAGGCTGTAACTCCACTGCCTCTGCATTTTCGTAAGCAGTAAAAATCCTCTGATTGCTCCTCCTGAAGAACATTGTTCCTTGATTTCCCATAATGACCTAGATGTGATCCTGCTTCCTTTTTTAACTACTCTTGCTGGGATCTTACACCAGGGAATGTTCTGAACTATATTGTGCTAATAAACTCAGTGTGTGCATTCTACCTTTCCGAGTTCCTCTGATCCCAATCGTCTTTGGCTGCTGATTCCCCCCCTCATGATGCCAGGAGTTTGTCGTGCCTGGTAATACCCTATGTCACACAAACCATTGCAAGGGCCGCTCAGCAGCAGGGAGCAGTGGAAGAGGAGGGGTTGGGGGGGCAGCTCTTAGAGGAGGATGAAGCTTTTTTTTAAAAAAACAGCTGTTGTGATTCAGAAATCGCTGGCAACCTGCTTTTCTTTTTTTTTTCTTAAAACACTAAGAAACACATTAGAGCGGAGATGGGGAACCTCTTGTCTGTTTAATTTGATTTGGCCTGTGGCAAAGCCCCAGGCTGCAAACCAGAAGCCCTTAGTCTTGGTGACCCTCCCCTCCCCATGGCTGGAACCATAACTTCAGATGTAAGTTAGGTTGCCAGAGGCTCTGAGGCTCAAGAAAGCTCTGAGTCTGTGTCTGTGTGCCCCTGCAGTTCCCGTTGGCGGGGAACTGCAGTCAATGGGAGCTGAGTGGGCAGTGCCTGTGGGTGTGGGTGGTGCACACTGCATAGAGCTGCCTGGCCCCTTTGGGTATGTCTAGACTACATGCCTCTGTCGGCAGAGGCATGTAAAATAGGCTCCCTGACATAGCCAATGAAACGGGGATTTTAATATCCCTGGCTTCATTAAAATAAAAATGGCCGCCATGCTGTGCTGGATCAGCTGATTGTCGGCACAGCGCGTGAGTCAAGATGCGGATCGGTCGACAAGGGAGGTCTTTGTCGACCGCTCCCTTATGCTTTGTGGAACGAGGTTTACAGGAGCGGTCAACAAAGGCTTCCCTTGTCGACCGATCCGCGTCTTGACTCGCGCGCTGTGCCATCAATCAGCTGATCCGGCACAGAGCGGTGGCCATTTTTATTTTAATGAAGTCGGGGATATTTAAATCCCTGCTTCATTGACTATGTCGGGGAGCCTATTTTACATGCCTCTGCCGACAGAGGCATGTCGTCTAGACATACCCATAGTGGCAGCTTCTGAGAGCGCTGTGGGGCCAGGGCAGGGGGCAGCCTACCTTAGCCCCACTCCCCGGAAGTCATCTGAGGTAAATGGCATCCAGCAGGAGCCTGCACCTCTCACTCTCTCCTGCACCCACACCCTGAACTTCCTGCCTCACTCCTCAGATCCCCCTGTACCAGAGTCCTGAGCCCACTCCAAACCCCTCTGCCCCAGTCTGGAGCCCCTCCTGCACCCCTAAACCCCTCATTTCCCACCCCACTCCAGAACCTAGGGAAAGCCCCAAGCCACACACACACCCAGGGCAGTGTGGCCCACAATGGATTTTTTCTATGGGTCATTGGCCCCCAACAGAAAAAAGATTCCCCACCCCTGCATTGGAGCAGATTCCAGTCCAAACCAACCCACTGATGTTTGGCAATGAAAGCCTTTTCATAGTATAGGAGGGTGATTATGTGCTAGTATAATGTGAGTAGCAACAACAGGTGGTTTTAGCCCTTAGGGCCAGACCCTCAGCTTCTGTAAATTGGTGTCCAGTGACGTATGCCAGTGACAGGTCTGCCCTGTTATCGTCAGAGCCTCGTAAGCTGAAGGCAGGGTAGAAAATTTGCTCAGGAGATTGATCTGGCTGGGAGCAGGAACTGAACTTTTGCATCAGTTTAAATATCCCGAATGCTGGGATGACAAATGAAATGCAGATGCTACCCAAAGGCATAGATACTGCTGGGAAAACAATTTGCATGGCAGAGAAGACCATGGTATGGTTAACGTGCTAATGTCCAGGGGCCTTTTTTGTGGCATTAATGAAAGACAAGTGAGAGGGAAACTTTCAAGCTTCACAATACTCTTCTTCAGGTCTTTCACAAATAGCCGTTGGTTCAATAAAAGCTATTACCTCACCTGCTTTGTCTCCCCAATGTTCTGGGCCCAACACAGCTACAGCTACACTGTGTACGTTAATGAAGGGTGTCATTTTGGGGAGATGGATGGGCTCTACCTAAACCAAAACCGAACCAGATTGCTGTATGTAAAATTTTAAAAGTCGTAGAAGAGTTTTTGCACTAACGGGCTGGGAGAAAACCAACAGGCATAGAAGAGCATACTCTTTACACAGCGATATTCCTTAGGGAAAGGTTTATTAAAGGGGATATTCTGTAGCCTCCAAAGTGGAGAGGATAGAATTTGAGGAAGTACAGGTAGGAAATGAGGAGAAACAGTCAAACACAAAAGAGTGTACATCACATGGAGGCAGACAACTAAATATTGGTAAATTTTCTAAGTGCTTATATACAGTTCAAGAAGGCTAAATAATAAAATGGGTGAACTTGAGTGCCTGGTAATCAGTGAGGATATTAATATAAGTATCACAGAAACTTGGTGCAACAGTGATAATCACTGGGACATGCTAATACCAGGATATAAAATATATAGGAATGACTGAATAGATTGTACTGCTTGGTGGGAGTGGCACAGTATGTGAGAAGAAGCACAGAATCAAATATAGTAAAAATCTTAAGTGAATCAAACTGTATGGCACAATCTATATAGAGAAAAATTCCATGCTTGAATAATAAGAGCATAGCAGCAGGAGTGTTCGTGTGACCATTTGACCAGGATGGTGATAGTGATTGTGAATTGCTCTGGGAAATAAGAGAGACTATAAAAACAGAAAACCCAATTAGTGAAGGGGGGCGGTATTTCAGCTATTCCCACATTGACTGGGTACAGGACAGGATGCAGAGATAAAGTGTCTAGACACCATTAATAACTGCTTCTAGAAACGGCTAGTCCCGGCACACCCCAGGGGAGATGCAATTCTTGATTTAGTCCTAAGTGAGGCACAGGATCTGATTCAGGAGGTGAACTGCTCGTTAACAGTGACCATAATTGTAATTGAATTTAACATCAGGAAGGGAGGAAATGCCAAAGAATCCCACTGTAGTAGCATTTCACTTCACAAAGGGGAACTACACAGAAAAGAGGAAGCCAGTTAAATGGAAATTAAAAGGGACAGTTCCAAGAAGAAATGTCTGCAAGCTGCAATGGAAAATATTTATGAACACCCTACTGGAGGCTCTAGCTACATGTGTACCTGTGATGGCGTATCCACCTCACCCAAGACCCGAGGGGTAAGTTAGGCCAATTAACCTTTAGGCTGTACCTGGAGGAAAGCTAGGGAGGGCTGCAGACTAATTGCAGAAGTCCAGCTGGGAAGAGTTAGGCTATGTCTACACTTGCGGCTTCTTGTGCAAGAACATCCTGCGCAAGGGTTCTTGTGCAAGAAGTCTTGCACAAGAAAACGTCCACGCTGCCATGCGCGAGCTGTGCTTTTGCGCAAGAGTGCCCATGGCAGTGTGGACGCTCTCTTGCGCAAGAAAGCTCTGATGGCCATTTTCGCCATAGGGCTTTCTTGCGCAAGAAATCCCTGCTGAGCGTCCACACTGCCCTCTTGCGCAAGAGCTCCTGCGCAAGAGGGCTTACACCTGATAAAAAAGAGTGTAGCTCTTGCACAAGGAGCCCTCTCTTACCACGCTGTACTGTAAATTTCCTTGCTCAAGAGCAGGCGGGCAGTGTGGACGCTCTGCGGATTCTTGTGCAAGAATGGCCGTACTTGCGCAAGAAGCCGGGAGTGTAGACATAGCCCTAGGGTCTAATTGCAGAAGTCCAGCTGGGGAGAGCTAGGGTCTAATTGCAGAGGACATCCTGCTGGGTGGGATCTATAAAGAGAGGAAGTTGGCAGACGGGGGGGAATCCTCAGTCAGAGTCCCCAGTGCCAGGGGAAGCGTTCAAAGTAGTCCAGGGAATGCACAGGGCATGTTGGCAGAGTAGAAGCCTAGGGTTGAAGGTCTCTGGACTGGAAGTTGGGGTAGAGGGTGGGCCAGGGTTCCCCTACAAGTCACTGCTGGAGTGGCACTGTAGGGATAGCCCATTTGGAGATGCCTGGAAGCAGGGAGAGATTTAATGTGAGCTAGTCAGAGGGCTAAGGCTTGAAGCTGCAGCTCCTGGTTCATGAGAGGCCATGTGTAAATGAGGGGAATGAGAAGCTGAATAACTGCAGGAAGTGGCATCAGACAAGGCAGCTAATTCCCCAGGGGAGCCGTAAGAGGTGCTGCTAAGAAGAAAAAGGACTAAAAAAGTGGCCAAACAGAGCAAAAGAGGCAGTTAGTCATCCTTTAAAATTTGAAGGATTCTACTGAGGAGAATAAGAACATGAACTCTGGTAAGTCAAATGTAAGAGTATAACTTGGCAGGCCAAAAAAGACTTTTGAAGAGCAATTCGATTTTTGCTAAGAGCAGACTTCTTTTTTTAAGTACATCAGAAGCAGGAAGCCTGCCAAATGGTCAGTGGGGCCACTGGGACAATCAAGGTACTAAAGAAGCACTCAAAGAAGACAAGGCCATAGCAGAGAAGCTAGATGAATTCTTTGCATTGGTCTACAGAAGGTGTGAGGGATAGTCCCATGCCTGAGCCATTCTTAGGTGACAAATCTGAGGAACTGCCCCAGAGTGAGGTTTCAATTGAGGAGATTTTTCGAACAAATTGATAAATTAAGCAATAGTAAGTCACCAGGACCAGATGGTATTCACCCAAAAGTTGTGACACAACTCAGATTTGAAATTACAGAGCTATGAACTTTGTACAGATGACTGGAAAATAGCTAATGTAACCTTTTTAAAAGACTCTAGTGGTAATCCTTGCAATTACAGGCTGGTAAAACTAATTTCAGTACAGGGTTGAAACTAAGAACAGAATTGTCAGGCAACATATGTTGGGGCAGAGTCAGCATGGCTTTTGTAGAGGAAAATCATGCCTGACCAATCTATTACAGTTCTCTGAGGGGGTCATCAAACATGAGGACAAGGTGATTGCATTTACAGAGCATACTTACTTTCAGAAAGCCTTTGGCAAAGTCCCACCCCATAGGTTCTTAAACTAAGCAGTCACGGTCCTCTCATGAAACAGTAACTGGCTAACAGGAAACAAAGGGTAGAAATAAATGGTCAGTTCTCACAGTGGAGAAAGGTAAATAGTGACTCCTGAGGTGCTGTTCTGGGACCAGAGCAGTCAACACATTCATAAATGATCTTATGTAAATAGGGAGGTAGCAAAGTCTGCAGATGATACAAAATTACTCCAGGCTAAGTTCAAAGCAGACTTTGAAGAGTTACAAAGGAATCTTGCAAAACTGGGTGACTGGGCAACAGAATGGCAGGTGAAACTCAATGTTAATAAATGTAAAGTAATGACCATTGGAAAACATAATCCCAATTGTACGTACAAATGATAATCTAAATTAGCAGTTGCCTCTCACGAAAGACATCTTGGAGTCATTGTGGCTAGTTCTCTGAAAACATCAGCTTAATGAGCAGCAGCAGTCAAAAAAAGCTAATAATTAGGGCTGTCAAGCAATTACAAAATTAATCATGATTAATCGCGCGCTGCCCCTTTGAAACGCCGCCCCAGGGCAGTACCACAGAAGCCTGGGATCAGCTGGAGTCCCCAGCTGACTTCAGCCCGGTGCAGCACTGCCCCTTTGAAAGGCCGCCCCAGCGTTTCCAAGGGGCAGCACTGCAGGAGCCTTGGATCAGCTGGAGTCCCCAGCTGATCCCGGGCTGCTTTGGGTTGCCCCTTTGAAATTAACATATAAATTGTGCTCTGTGTTAATCGCAGGCGTTAATGCGCATTAATTGACAGCCCTACTAATAATGTTAGGAACCATTAGGAAAGGGATAGATATAATGCCACTGTATAAATCCATGATACATTCACACCTTGTATTCTGCGTGCAGGTCCAGTACCCCATCTCAGAAAAGATCTATTGCAGTTGGAAAAGATAGAGAGAAGGGGAACAAAACTTCTTGTAGGTATGGAAGAGATTCCATATGAGGAGAGATTAAAAAACTGGGACTGTTCATCTCACAAAAGAGAGGACTACCTCTATTTAGATATATAATAGCTGGAATCAAAAAAGAATGAGAGAAGTTTAGGAAGGATAGGTCTATCAACAGTTATTAGCCAAGATGGTCAGAATCCCAGCTCTATGTTCTGGGTGTCCCTAAACTTCCAAAAGCTGGGAGTGGATGACAGGGAATGATGGATCATTTGATAATTGCCCTGAATTGTTCTGAAGCATCTGGCATTAGCCACTGTCAGAAGACAAGACACTGGACTAGATGGACCATTGGCCTGAATCAGGGTATGTCGACACTCACACTTCATCGACACAACTTTTGTCGTTCATGGGTGTTTAAAAAACACTGCCCATGAATGACAAAGTTTTGCCATGGCAAGTAAAAAGTGTGAATGTGGTTTTGTCGGCTGGAATGCTCTCCTACTGACAAAGCAGAACCCCCTCATAGGGTGTGCAAGTATTTTGTTGGCAGAAGTGCCGACAAACAGCGTTCACCCAAGCTGACTTAGCGACAAGGCTGGATCGACACAAGCTGCTTGGTGTAGGCATACCCTCAGAGTGGCCATTCTTATGAAAATAACCAGCTTCGCTTGGCTCAAGCCCAACAGAAGCTCCATGGCTCACTGTTTTTAAGCTAATCATCTTGGGAAGCAAATGTTGTAGGAAAAAAGCTATTTTCAGCTTTGATCAATGTCACTTTTCCAAGGCTGGGTCAGAGGCGAATTGAGGGAGGGAACGCAACACATTGCGTCAGTGCTAACCATATCACTCCCATGGAATTATTTTTCTTTCTACCAGTTTAGATTTCACCCAAAAAGCTTCTGTGAAATTAAATGGGGCAAAGAGATAATGGCCCAACTTTCATTTGTACAGCATTTGCATCCAGGGGCGGCCCGTGAGCCTAGGCAAACTGGGCAGTTGCCTAGGGCGCTGCCGGCCCGGGTGCCCAGTGATGACGTCATGGCCATTGATGGCAGTGCAGGCGGGGGCACCGATTGCGCCTTCCGCCTGGGGCGACAGCTGCCGCAGCTGGCCTCAGGCTGCTCCTGCTTGCATCAGCCATCCTGTACTGGAGCATGGCCTGGGAAGACTAAAGAATAGAGGGCAGCAGCCATTTGGTCAGCTCTTCCGTGGAGTGAAAAAGTGGGAGGCAGGGATTTTGGAAATAAGCATCAGGCTGATGGACTGTAGTAACTCAGCAGCCATACAACAAAGAGCCAGTATGTCTAGGCTATCCGGATAAAGGTGACTAGTTTGAGTTTTAAGCTTCAAAGACAGAGAGCCGAGGGGTAATAGAGGGGAAAAAGGTATCTTGATGGTTCCTTCAGACTCCTCCATGTCTCCATCTGAAGAGGGCCAGTAGCAACACTTGGAGCCCCATCCTATGTCTGGGTTTGTATAAGTTCAGTGGGACTGCATATGGTGAATGGATGCATCCATACGTATCCAATTGCAGGATCAAGACCACAGATGGTTTAATTATGAGTCATGTGTATTAATCAACCTTGCAAATGACTCCTTTAGGTGAGGAATATGGTGATCTTTTTATAAATGCACTAGTCTTTGGGTTTTTTCATTAACAGTTATAGAAAAGGAGGGGTGGGGAATTAGACTTGCGTGCGCACTGGTAAAATTACTTAGTTTGACAAAGGTGGAATTAGTCTAAACCCTTGCTGTATTTTAGGCTATGTAATAAGTTTATTTGAGAACAGGTTTTACGCAGCTTGTAGTGATGCTAAAATAATACATGATTAAATAAAAAAAAAACAAAATGGCCTAACATTCCCTCTCCTCATTGTGGGTTTGGAATCTCTTATGCAATTAATCATGAATTTAATTTTCTTTCTAAAAATGAATAAAATGTTCTCTTGTCTTTCAGATCGCTGCCCAAGAGCTGTCAGATAACAGAGTGATCACTCTGAGCATGGCTGGCAGAAAACTGGATAAAAAGGTGTGTGGGTTTTTTCCCCCCCCCCAATGTGCAACCTTTAAACATGTTTATCAGCCAAGGGATCCTGAAAATTATTACTTGTGAAAGTGACTCAGGATAACCTAATACAGCAGTTCTCAAACTTTTTGGGCTCCAGAGCCCTTTACATGCGTAAAAATTTATGCGGAGCCCCAGCGGTCCACTGATTGTATGTGTTGTACCTATCGATGTTTCCAGTTTGTCAACCTCGCAGAGCCCCTGGAGATGTCTTGCGGAGCCCTGGGGCTCCATGGAGCACAGTTTGAGAAACACTGACCTAATAGATAGTAATAGAGATTACACTGGCACTCAGCAGATCTGGGAGGAGCGGGTTCCATTTCCATCTCTATCATTGGCTTGCTGGGTAGTCAGACAAATAATTTTGTCTCCCTAGCCTCAGTTTCCCCATCTGTAAAATGGAGATAGTGATGTTTATTGAAATTGCTTTGAGATCTACTGATGAAAAAGGGCAGTCGTGAAGTGAGACCCTGGGATCAGTCCAAACGTTTGCTCACATATCGTTGCTGCTGGACCTTTACTTCCTTGCCCCATCAGTTGTGTTGGGTGTTTTATCTTTTGAGGATATTAAACAACAAACTTGTTATTACTCACCATTTGGGGTCAGATTCTGATCTCTTTGCTCACTGAGTAGCACCTTACCCCATGAGCAATATCATTGATGGCAAGTGGACTGCTCATGGATTATATTTTGGGGATTGGCCTAAAACTAACAATGTCAGACTATGGCCCTGTATGCCGGATGTGTGTGCAGCTGTGAATAATCTCTGTACATATAGAGAAACTGCCTGTCTATAAACAGCCAGGAAACAAGCGGATCTTTATCAGGAGTGTAGCAAAAGACAGTGAAAGTTGACAACAAACAAGCATTGGCTGGAGTCAGTATATCTCCCAGAGTATTACATGATTTGTGTGTCAAGGCTGCTGTGGTTTGCTCTAGAGAAACCATAAAAGGGGTTGCTCTGTGCTCTTTATTGCTGTGAATATCTTTTCATTCCAGGACATGTGGTGTACATTTTGAGTTTTTTTAACACTTCAGATATTTTTCTAACCCTGAATTCAGCTGCAAGGTTTTCCGTTGGATGCAGAATGCATATTCTTAGATGTACCCTTTGAGACTAACAAAAAACCTCTCTGTGCCTCTTGCTCCACTCATCTGAAGAAGCTGGCTGTGCCCACTAAAGCCTTATTCCCTTCCATGTTAAAACATATTATAATCTGTACAAGGTCTGGTATTAAACAACTCTGTTTCAAAAAAGCGGGATTTTAACCCAGTTTAATTAAATGGATGCTTCGTGGTATGTGAATGTTCTTAAATTGATTTAAACCTGTCTTCTGTCAGTTTGGCTGCCTTCTGTTAAATATGCAGGGACAACCTAAACTGCTAGAAAGTTGGAACTGCTACAAATGTGTCCACACTTCTAGGACAAGTCCTATATGTTTAGGGTAGGAGCTGCAAAAGTGCTTAGCATTGCTGTTACACTACGCCCATCACATCAGTGGAGTTTGATCACTGACTTCAAATAGGATCAGAGTCAGACTAATGCTGAGAGCTTTGGAAAACCACATCCTTAATACTTACAATGTGCAGGTCAAAATAAAGATTAGGCTAGCTTCTTTTATAACAATGCTCCCATTTTAGGTACTTATTATTAATCCTATCAGTTACTCTTGTAAAATGTGGGGATGTTTAATAATCACTTATGGTCACTTTAATTCTGTGTTATATTCTTCCGTGCCTCAGCAGAAGACAACTAGGAGGACTAGGTCCTCTATGTTGTAGTGGAGAGTGTCATTTCTCTTTTTCGGGGTGTCCCGTGCCTGAGCATTGTATGGCTGAATGGAATAATTGTATAACCTATATTGCATTTTTCCACAGGACCTGTTTGGAAAGTCAGATCCATTTCTAGAGTTTTATAAACCAGGCGATGATGGGAAATGGATGCTGGTCCACAGAACAGAGGTGAGTAGGACTATTATTTGAGGCTTTAGATTAAACAGTTGGGGTATGTCTAGACTACATGGCTCCGTCGATGGAGCCATGTAAACTACTTTACCCAACATAGTCAATGAAGCGGGGATTTAAATAATCCCCGCTTCATTAAAATAAACATGGCCGCTGCGCTGTGCGGCATAAGTTTCACGAGACATAAGGGAGCGGTCAACAAAGGCTTCCCTTATCGACTGATCCGTGTCTAGACTGCCACGCTGTGCCGGATCAGCTGATTGTCGGCACAGCGCGGCGGCCATGTTTATTTTAATGAAGCGGGGATTATTTAAATCCCTGCTTCATTGACTATTTTGGGTAAACTAGTTTACATGGCTCCATCGACGGAGCCATGTAGTCTAGACATACCCTTGGTGCCTTTTTGTCCTTAACCTTTTTTCTGGTAGCATTACTGATGAGGGGACAGATGGACCTTGTTGTAAGTCTGTTCCTTGCCTAGCCATGCCCAAGACTGTGTGACTTGGAAGGGAGGAGAAGTGATGGTCAGAGTTGCAGCAAATGAGCTAAACATATAATTGACAGGCAGAAAGAGGCAGCAATGGGGAGGAGGGGGAAGAGGAGGGAGTACTTCAAAGTGGCAGCACCGCATGCAGCCTGGGGCCAGACCCAGGGCTCCACGCAGCGCTGCCACTTTGAAACGCCACGTGCAGCCCGGGGCCAGATGGGGTGTCCCCAGGCTGCATGTGGCGTTTTAAAGTGGCAGCGCCACGTGGAGCTCAGGATCAGTGGGGGACTCTCCCACTGACCCCAGTCTCCATGCAGCGCTGCCGTTTTGAAATGCCGCATGGAGCCTGATGCCTGGTTCCCTGCGGTGTTTCAAAGTGGCAGCGCTGCATGGAGCTAGGGGTCAGCAGCTGACCTCGGACTCCATGCAGCGCTTTCTCCTGTGAAGTGTACCATCAGCTCTAGGGCTGTTGCTACACTTAAAAGGCGGAGGCGCCCTATCGAATAATCAAATAGTCGATAAAAAATGCATCGACTATTCGATTAGTCAGTTACTCGATATTTAACATCCTTAGTCTCTTCTAGTCCTACAAGTCTATAATCAATGTATTTTTAGGGTTTCTGGTTATGGGGGTTTATTAATTTCATTTTGACCATGCATAATCATTTCCTTACCTTGACTTTAACCAGAACAGCTGATGCTTGGTGCTGCTCACAGATGTCTCAGATTGGGCACTCAGAATCAGAGGCTGCTTTTGATAGTGTTGGCCAAAGCAGTCTAACTGAAGGGTAGAGTCACCAGTACAGTCCCTGTGACTGCTTAATCCCAGAGAAAACGGAGAATTTCAAATCTAGGACCATCCATTCAGAGCTAAGATGAACTGAAAACCAGAACTGGTTGGGAATTGTGGAGTGTTTTTGTAACACAATGCCCCCTTCCTACAAAACTGAAACTTTCCATGGGAAAACTTGATGTCATTTGCTGGCCAGCTCTAGAGACACATTTTAGTGAGTCCCATTTGATTCATTACTGGCCGCTTGGCACTGGCAGTGTTTGTTCATTATCTGCTACAAATTTTGTTGGGAAACCTGACACTCAATAAAATACATGGATTGCGAAGCTTGGTTCCATACATGACAGAGTCTATTAAAGTTTTATTTTCTATAGGCACCTAGGGGGGAAAATTCTGTACATTTTCAGGGGCTTAAATAACGTCCCACTTAACTGCCCTGAAAATAAACTGGAATTCTGAATGACAGAAACATCTAGATGACGGGGATGGGAGGGTACTAGAATGAGGTGATTGCTGGCTCCTTTGGGCTGCAGCTTTTCATATGTTCCTGGCTGTTCCTGTCATTATGTGTTGTTCAGTAACAGAGGTGTCTGCTGCGGAAGGCTAATGCTGTCATTACAGTGTGTTTTAAAGTAAGGTGTAACTCCGCAGCTGGGTGCCATGTGGTCAAATAAGCATTAATAGACACCTACCCCCAGGACATGGTTTCTAGCAGCATATGGGCACCATAAAGTTTGTGGTCTTAACGTGCGTGGGTTTTCCCCCGGGTTTTTCCAACTTGATGGAGGAAGTGTTTCCAAATCTTGCATTAAACTGTCCTCTTAATGTCAGGTTTTTTTCTTATTCCCTAACGGGGGACTGTCTGCATCACCCATGTTGCAAAATAAAAGCCAGTCTGTGCTTCGCGTCACTAGCTGCTGACAGCTCAGCCTATCCTGCCAGAGCAATGCTAATCCTGATTGTTCGTGGAAGCCCTTGATGGCTTTGGAGAAATCAAACGTTTTAAGCAACTAGAAGATTTACCCAGTGTCGCTCAGATCCTTAATGCAGTTCAATTGTGTTTTTTGGAAAATAAATGAAAACGTGCATGCTTCATTTGGCTGAATCATTGCTCTGGGGTGGGGCTGGAGTCTGCTGGCTGTCCTAGCGAGAGAGGATAACCCCAGCCCCCTCTCACCACAGCATGAGAAGTCACTCTCCATGGCTGCTGTAGCTCCACCTGGCACAGCCGGGGCAGAGGTGCATGTCCCCTGGCAGGGGCAGGTCCAGATTTGTCTGCCCCCTGCGGTTCTCAGCCAGAGTGAGGAATGCAGCAAATTGTGCACTTTCCCCTCACTCCCTGACAAAGGGGAACAGCCAGCAATGTTCCCGTATGAATGGTGGGGAGAGAGCTGTAGCCCCCCTTGTCCTCCCAGAAGAGCACCTGAGGGGGTGGAGGCTTGGGACTGGGGTAGTCCTGGATGGGGGGTACACCCTCAGCCAGCCCCTTTCACCTTCCTGGTGATTGTCTCTTTTTTTGTATGGTTTTGTGTGTCGGGGAGCTTCAGCTCCCCCACCTCCACACAACCAAACTCTGACCTTGCTTTAAGTTATGGTCCGAGGAAGCTACGTACCAGATTTGATGGTCCTAGCCCATACCATTTAGGAGGAGTTCTTGAACAGACAGACAGTCTCTCTCAAATATATAGTAGATGTACCTGCCATGTATGTTTAGTGTTCATTGTTCTGCATGGCTGAAAACTGGCTGGGAGTGCATCCTTGAGGAATGGAAGTTGTATTATTTGAGCGAAATAACATGGAAAAATACATTCCTAATCTTACCTGCTATCATTTCAAAGGTAAGGCTGAAGGCATGTTTGCCTTCCTTGTGAAGCCTCCTGTTTAGTGTGTGTTATGCTTCACAGCGATTGGTTGTTTTCCGTGTCACTCAAGGGTAGGACAAGAAGTAATCAGCATAGTTTGCAGCAAGGAAGATTTAAGTTGGGTATTTAAAATTTTTTAAGCCTATGGACATTTAAGCACTGGAAAAGGGTTGGCTGCACAATCTGGAGTTTGGCTGCGTGTATTTGGAAGGTTTTAGAACAGGTTGAGCATATCCCTGTCCAGGATTTGTCTAGGTTTATTCGGTCCTGCCTCAGCACAGGGAGCTGACCTCCTCCCCACGCTTCTATGATCCCCCCCTCAGTGCATGTTCTGTGTGAGGGTCGTATAGCTCTGAGCTGGGAGATTGGTTCCATAGTTCCTGCCATAGAAACTCATACTGTGAACTCTGGAAGTCCCAGCATCAACCCGGGTTGAAGATGACTCAGATTGGAGACATTATGTCTGCCTGGTTTTACACTTTGATGAAATACTACAGAATGGAGTCCTAACAAACAGGAAAGGTTTCCAAGCAGGAAAATGCTGTTTCTGAGACAACTTACGTTGAATTTCAGTAAAGGAGTTGCCATGTGGACCAGACCAATGGCTCAGAGTCAGTGACAGCCGCTGTTACTGGCTGATACTATTTCCCATGTAATGCATTGTAGCTCCTCTGACCTCACCAGAGCTATGCCAACCTTGGGCCAGTTGAAAGTTACTGAAAACATGTCTCCAGCCTTTGCTTTGTGTTCAACACTTCACTTCCACTGGCTCCTTCTAATCCATTGGTCTCCAACCTTTTAACCACAAGATCACTTTTTCAATTTAAGTGCAATGTAAGATCTACCTCAAACCTCAAACCCAACCACCCTTGCCTGGCTTCCTTCCCCCACTTCTCTGAGGCCCCGCCCCTGCTCTACCCCTTCTCTGAGGCCTCACCCTGTTCGCTCCATCCCCCTTCCTCCGCAAATCTCATTCACTTACACCAGACTGGGGTAGGGGGTTGGGGTGCAAGCTCTGGTCTTGGGCCAAGGGGTTCGGAGTGTGGAAGGGGATGCCCTGACAATAGGGAGGTGGGGTGGGTTCTGGAATGGCCTAGGGGATAGGGCATTTGGTTGGGGGCTCAAGTCCCTCTGCCCATCCTGGGAGCAGCTGGACAGCCAAAACAGGCTGCCCCAGGGATGGAGCTGGCTCCTGCATTAGAAAAGCAGGTTAAGTAATTATTCCCCTTTATTCAGCTCTGGTGAGGCCACATCTGGAGTACTGTGTCCAGTTCTGGGGCCCCCACTACAGAAAGGATGTGGACACGTTGGGAGGGCCCAGCGGAGGCAACCAAAATGATTAGGGGGCTGGAGCACAAGACGTATGAAGAGAGGCTGAGGGATTTGGGCTTATTTAGTCTGCAGAAGAGAAGAGTGAGGGGGGATTTGATAGCAGCCTTCAACTTCCTGAAGGGAGGTTCCAAAGAGGATGGAGAGAGGATGTTCACAGTAGTGACAGATGGCAGAATAAGGAGCAATGGTCTCAAGTTACAGTGGGGGAGGTCTAGGTTGGATATTAGGAAAAACTATTTCACTAGGAGGGTGGTGAAGCACTGGGATAGGTTACCTAGGGAGGTGGTAGAATCTCCATCCCTAGAGGTGTTTAAGTCTCGGCTTGACAAAGCCCTGGCTGCCTTGATCTAGTTGGGATTGGTCCTGCTTTGGGCAGGGGGCTGGACTTGATGACCTCCTGAGGTATTTTCCAGCTCTATGATTCTATGATAAGGGATGCCCTGAAAGGGGGTGGAGTAGCTTATGGGATCAGGCATTCACCTGGAGAACACAGGCTAGTGGGTTCAAGTTCTGCCTACCTTGGGAGTGACCAGATAGCCAACACAGGGTAAGGGACCTGCTGAACACTGAGGTGGGCTGGGCTGGGCTTTGGAGTAGACTGGGGATAGGGCATTTACCCTGGGAGCACAGGGCTGTGGGTTCAAGTCCCACCTGCCCTGGGAGCAGCAGGACAGCTGCCCCAGGGATGGAGCAGCAGAGCCAAGGCAGGCTTACTCTGGCCCTGCACCACTCCTGAAAGCAGCTGGCATGTACAGCAATGGCACCATGTGCTGCCCCTCATCTACAAGCACTGACTCCACTGGCCGCAGTTCTCTGTTATTGATCAATGGGAGCTGCAGGAGTGGTATCTGCAGGCAACCACAGTATGTGGAGACCCACAGCTCTTACCCTCTCAGGGGCTGCAGGGACATGCCAGCCACCTCCAGGAGCACAATTGCCACAGGGATAATTACTCCAGACACAGCAGGTTTAGGCATTTTAAAACTCCCTACTCAAAGAATTAAATTTAAGCATACGTGTTGGGTTGGGAGATGAGAGGGAAGGACAGTGTTTGTTTGTGAGAATGACAGACACATACACGCTGTGTGAGAGTGACAGAGATTTGCATTGCTAAGCTCCCTCCATCCCCTTCTCTTTGTGTGGAGATAGGGTACGGGGGGGGGGGGGGAGGGACACCCTGACATCAGCACTCCCCTCTTCTTCCTCCCACACCCTGCACAGCAAGCAGAAGGCTCCCAAGGGGCAGCTCCAAGGCAGAGGGCAGGAGGACAGTAGGTGGAGGGGCAACTGAAGTGTCAGCACTTGATAGCTTCCTGGCCAAATCAGTCAGGTTCACCTGCCAGAGGCTCCAAGATCTACCAGTAGATCCCGAGGTACTGATTGGTGACCACTGTTCTAATCTAACCATTTTCTTTCCTTCCCAAACCACAGGTGATTAAGTACACCTTGGATCCCGTATGGAAGCCATTTACTGTGCCTTTACTGTCACTGTGCGATGGAGATGTCGAAAAACTGATCAAGGTAACTCTGTTATACAGAGCAACCCTTATGTTGCTCTGGGTTCTTTCTGCATTATGGTGCAGGTGGCAGGGGAGGAAGGTGATGATGGCTTCGAGGCTGAAACTAACACACATCCAGACCCAGTGAGGAGGAGCCTGTATGCTACCAAGAAATAAGTCCACATTGCTATGATAAATGCAGGGTCCCAATGTTACATCATCTATCTGCAGTGGTTGAGCAACTGTTTCCTGGAAAACTGCAACAGAAATTCCCCCCTGCTTCCCAGTTCCTTGTCAGGTGTCTCCCTCACCACCAATTCCTTGTCTCTTTGGCCAGCCATCCTACTCTCCCCATGGCTCCGTGTATGATTTCAATTCCCCAGATCCTCCCCTGGCTCCCAGTCATCTGTATTTTCCCCTCAGGATCACCAAACCAATCCCCTCTCCACCACCACCCCTGCCCCGTCTGCATTTTAATCAGGCAGCTTCCTTCTCATCGTGGGGAACGGTCTCCTTTCTTTCAGTCCTGGAGCTCAGCCCGGAACTGCAATTGCAGAGAAAGTCCTGCCCAGTCCCCCAGCTGGGGCATGCTCAGTGCATAAAGATTCTTCAGGAGATTTAGCCATGAAAATCTAGCAAGTCTCCACTGAGCATATGCAAAGTCTTAAGTTTATTTTTTTCAAGGGCTTAAAATTGTGGCAGATTTTCAAGGGACGGCTAATGGCATCCCTGCCACAAAGGTCACCATCTCTGGCCAATTTCAAGTCTCTGGTCCAAAGCAAAGAAAAGCTCACCAACGTTTACCATAAGTAAAACAGTATGTTCTCAAACCTCATTCCTGGAAACTGCCAAGCCATTTTGGCTAAAATTTTTCAGAAAAATTGAGCCTGCGGCAGACACACCTGAAATTAAAAAGTTTCAGTTCAAGTAGGTACAGTTTGGCAACGTTATAAGCAACTGGATATAGGGCTTTATAATAGGAAATGGGAGGCAATCTTAATGATGGGCGGTACTACCAGCTCCGCCTGTAATAAAGAGCCTTTACAGTTAGCATGAGGAGTGAGTGACAGCGCTGGACTGTTGCATTACCACACACTCCGGCGACACTTGGATCTGGAAAAGAGGATGAAATCAGTTAGTCAGTACTAAGTAGCAACTGCCTGTTACAGTTTTAAAAACAGAGTGTTTCTGTTGTTACGTCATACATACGTGGCAATTCGGGAGGGGCAGCGCACATAATGCCTCACTACATAATATAAAAATGGGTGGGGAGAAGCTTTTAGAACAATCTGAAACTGAACAGTTGGAAATTACTAGTGTGGACCAGAGTCAGTGGACTGGTTGCTGTGGTGGTTTAATAACCATTGAAATCTGCTCTGAGTAAGCTGGACCACATGCTGATGGTGAAAGCACTGTCTAGCCTGCACCCGTGCTCATTCTACTCCTGCTGCTGGTAGGAAATCTCTAGTAATGGGCCCAGCCCAGTGCTGATTTTACAATGAAAGAGGTTCTGGGGCTCAAGCAGTTGGGTGTCAGGGCTCAAGACATGCCTAGCCTAGAGGTGCCGGGGCTCAGCCCTGGCAGGCACTGGCACGAATTAAGCACTGATCCCTGCCCCAGAGGAGGGGGCCTCCAGAGTCAGTTTCTGGAGGCCCATGCCCTTGTGACCATGGCAGGGTTGTTGCTGATGGGGTCTGAGGAGCTATGCTCTGCCCTCCTTGGCTGTCCAAAAGCTGTTGTGACCCAGGGCCTTCAGGAGGTGCTGTTGGTGGAGGGAGGACGGGGGGAGGAAGCAAAAGGGGGACACATCTGAAGGATCGAGCAACACATAAACATGACTTGTCTAGCCACAAGTAAGCCCAGCGCCTGTGCCGTGCATGAGAACGACCACTTCCCTCCTCTCCTCCAGGTCATGTGCTACGATTACGACAGTGACGGGGGGCACGACTTCATTGGGGAGTTTGAGACCTCTGTGGCCAAGATGTGTGAAGCTCAAGATGCCTTTCCGGTAAGTGCTGAAACACCGCCGGGTTTTAGAACGGTGGTTTGGGGAGGAGCACCCCACTGTCTCCTTGGCTAAAGGTTGCAAAAGCGGCTCTTCCCTTGAGTGGCTTCATGCTTTAAAACAACGTTAAAGCCCACAGCGCTCTGACAATCAGGCCCCTCTCCAGTGTCTGAAGTTGGGCAACCACAATCACTAGCCCTTTCTGCAGATCTTTGCCGCCTCCTTTGCTAACAGTCTCCTGTCCTTGTTTCTCAGCCTGTTGTGCTGGAAGTGCTCTGTGGCTAATCCGGCTCTCTGCTGCATGGGCTGTGTTTTGTGTCATCCCAGATGGGGTGATGCTACTCCCATTTCATACTGCAGCTGCGGTGCAACATGATGCTCCATGATTTCTGCAGCCCGACTGAGATTTTAGGGGCTTCTTTTAGATATGGAACTGTCGTGGGCAGGGCGGGGGGGAAATACTGGGGCTCCATAAAATGGTTGCAGAGTCAAGTAAATTCATACGATGGACTCCCACTGCTGCCAGTGGGGTCTGGGTTACTATTATTTATTTGTATTGCATTTAACCCAGAGCAGGCCTTATTGTGGGCCGTAGCCATACACATTGGGGACATCCATACCTCCAGCTCCAGGCAACATAGCATGCTAATTCTGACTGAGTTAACACATTAAAATAGAAGGGTAGCCCTGGCAGTAGGAGTCACCCTGAGTGAGTAGCTGGGCCACCGGCTGCCTGTGCCTTCCTGGCTAGGCTGCTATTCAATCAGAGCTAGCCTGGCTATGGCTACCTGAGCTGGAAAGTGCGCCTCTAGCGCCAGTGCCCATGCTCACGCAGGGAGAGACAGTGCTCGCCCCAAAGAACTCACTGTCTAAATAGACAAGACAGGGTGGGAGAAGGGAAGAATGATCCTATGCGAGGAACACAGATGGACAGTGACCTGCCCAAAAAGTCTGCCAGAGGTAGGAATCGAGCCTATTTCCCCTGAGTCCCAACTCACTGCATTAGCTGCAAAGCCCTCTTTCCCTTCAGTAACCCTAATGCTAAACATTTCCCTGAGTGCCAGACACTTTCCAAGTCCTGTGCAGGCCTTAATTAGCCCCCTGCAAATGCCTCTGCGAGGGGGTGAGCAGAAGTCCCTGTTTTACAGATGGGGAAACTGAGGCATCGAGGTATACTGACTTGTGCGGCCTCAGTGAAGCCCAACAGAGAAGTGGAACTCTTTGGCCATGATCTCACATGCATGAAATTGGGTGGTGCAGTGAGCTGCCCTTGCATCCTGCGTGTTCCAGTTGGATTGCTCTGCCAGCCTTTCCTCGTTTGGATTCTCTTGGGGGATTTTAGAGACGTCTGATTCTCGTTTCATTTTGCACTTGTTTGAATATAACTTAAAATGCCACTTGCACTGTGAATGACAGACTCTGCATCCGATTGGAGATTGTAATTCATGAGCAACCTAACACCCAGCCAGTGTCCATCTCCTTTGACAGCTGGACTTGAATGCACAGAGTAGCACAAGCCCAGACTTCCTGGTTGTATTGTGTGCTCTTGCTGCCAAGTCCTCAGTGGGCCAAATGTCCATCATTTTGTCCCTCTTTGAACCAGTAGGGAATATCCTGAGAGGACTGGAAAGAACTTACGCTTGGCCCATCCTCTTCCATCTGCGCTGACTCCTGGAAAGTGCGTTTGCTACATCTGAGTGTGTGGTTTAAGGAAAGTGCCCCAGTCCATTACAGCAGTGCTGCAAGATAACAAGATTGAGAGACGCTTTTAAGCACAAGGTGGAAATACCAAACAGGCACCTCCGTTTTGTTTGGGTCTGTTACTGAAGTGCACTTTCAGAGGCAGCCACTAATGTAGGGCAGTCTCCTGGCATGTGGAAAGTGGGTTTGTCTGTACAAAGCCTCTGGCAGACTTCCCTTGTGGCTGGAGTGTAAGGGTCGTGTTACCCAGCTGGGGCAGACATACACACACTAGCTCTGTTCGAGCAATTGCACTAACATCAGCATCATGGCATGAGCTACCCTCCTGACTACAGCTCCCTCCATTCTCCTGGGAATATATTTGGGCAGCTAACCCACACCACCACTTTTTGCCACTGTGGCTATGCTGCTATTTCGAGGTGCTACTTCAAGCAGAGCTAGCTTGTGTACCCAGCCTGAGAATTCTACATCCCAGTGGCTGTGTAGACTCACCCTAAGTCTGCTCACTGCAGTGCATAAGAGATCAGCTTGGTTCTAACCATCTCCTGAATGCTAAGGAGTTTTCTGTAGCTAAATGTCCCAGCCTGTGCCCCATCCTCTGGCCACAGTCTCTCCACAGCCAAGGCAGCTTGGAGGGTTTATTTCTCATTAAAATAACTGGAAACTATTCAGTTAGTCATTTCCTGTCCTGGGATTTCTTTCCAGTGAATGTGCTGGTGCTTGACCTACATTACAACACAAGATTCCTGGCATACTTGGCCAAATATACTTTTATTTACGAAAGCTGTGAGAGCTACAGTGCTTCAGGCAGCTCTGTTTTGATCCAATTTGCACTGAGCCAAGGTCTGATTGACTGTCTGGAATGGTGCCTGTTGATCTTATGGATCCTCACTGACCTAGTCAGCAGGCCTTACTTGAGCTTCTGCCTGTGCCAAGAGTCCCCCATAATCTGTGCAGTTTGATATGCCCTTGGTAGTTGGCTCTGAGGTGCTGTTTGTAGAAATAGGGTGATACTGCAGAGAGGAAGGATATTCTTGTGCTTAAAGTTGGGTCTCAGGAGATCTAACCTCTCCTGAAGTGGCAGGACTTGAACTCATCACCTTGCACTCCCCTAGGCTGATAGCCTAGCCACTAGAGGATGCACCTTTCTGTGTTCAGGTGGTCCCTTATCCTACCTTCCTAATGCAGGTGCCAGCTCCTCTGCCACAGACTCCCTGTGAGAGCTTGGGCAAGTCATTTAACCTCTGTGCCGCCAAACCCCGTCTGTACAATGCGGATAATAACATTCTTATACCGTAGACTCAGTTAGATTCAGGACAGTCTTTTACTTACGTGAATATCCACCGCCTCGGAGAATGACATTCTGATCTTGGCGAGAGCCTCTAGGTCCATGCGGCCTGTCAGGGTTCTATGCGTGGCCCATGAGACCTTTTGTTTACCATTGCTCACATGCAGGGTTGCCAATCCACTGGTTTCCATACTCATAGGGGTATAGTATAGTTTTGTATAGTTTTTTGTGTTGTGTTGTCAAATGAAAAATGGCCTTGCTCAGCAGACAGTGAGTTAATGATTTCGGCAATTCAGTGATTACAGTGGCTCTAGTATAGTTAGAAATCAGTACTTGTACATCACATGGCCGTGCTGGCTTCCCACTGTATTCTGTGAAGAGTTCCAGCTTCAGCAAAAATAATCTCTCCCTTCCGCTCTGTTAACTGCCGTGTTGGGCACCTTTCCTTTGTAAGCGCCTCTGGCTTGGGCTGAGTTACTTGTGTTCCATGAACCTGCTTTACTTGGCAAATTCCAACCTGAGAACGAACCCCCAAGCAAGCCTAGGGGAGGCTATACCCAGTCTGGTTGCCTGCAGCATGATGCCATTTAACATAGAGAGCACATCTGCATGCTGTTTACATCCAGAACCCTGCAGCTAGGGACAGGAAATGCAGAGCGCTAATAAAAGCTGGCCAGCAGTGTTGCTAACCAGAACCCTGCTGCTCTGCGTGTATCACTGCCTGCAGTTCTGGCCCTGGGTCTGGGGAAGGAAGGTGAAGAAACTAAAGGACAGAAAAAACGAGGCAAGGCTGGAATTCAAGGCATTGGAAGCCGAGGGAGCTAAACGGATGTAAGTGGGGGAAGAGAGGAGATGATTGGCCCTTCAAAGCAACAGGCTCTCCGATGAAAGGGAATTATTCCGCCTCCAGAGAGAGCAGAGATGAGGAGCCAGTGAGTCGACACTGAGGAAGGAAATGACTGTGTCAGTCAGTAGAGCCACGTTCTAAACAGTGAGACCCCTGGGCACTTTCACAGAATCTCTAGGGAAGGGGATGAGGCACCATCTTGGCTGCGACAGAAGCTCAGGTTAGCTGAGATGGCAGGATCTCCCCCACTCCATTCCCAAAGACAGGCAGTTTCAGTTCGAGCCAGATGGCCATGTCCGACCCTAGGTCTGATTCTGTGACCTGACTTTGTGCTAACTCTAGTCAGGGGGTTGGCTTGGCAGTTGGATTGTGTGGGCTGCTAGAGGAAGGGAGCCATGGATGGGCAATGGTGGTTCACCAAGAGAGCGTATGGTACAGCACCCAGGGGCTTTGCGTACCCATGGGCCACTGAACTTTCTCTCTACGGGCCTTCCTGGAAGCTGGAAAGTCATTCTGGGAACTCCTGGGTCTGTAGCACCATGGCCCTCTTTGGCTCTGCCATCGCACAGAGACTTGGTGTGGCCACTGAGCCTGTCACGCACTGATACTCAGACTGGACATGACCCCAGCCACTAACAATTCTCATGACAGCCGCGTCTGTAGAGTCCTGCCTGGGGAAAGGGTGGGAGGGGAGCTCAGCCTCTGGGTGTTTTATTCTCCTTTACATACTGTTTTGGCTTGTCAAAGCCTGCAGCACTGGCATTAGCACAGCACTCCGCTTAACAAACAATATTTGAATGTAAAGCAAGTGAAGCTTGAGTAGGAGTAGGGAGATAGTGTTACCTCAGTATATGGCCATTACTGGAAAACTGCGTCCACATGTCCCAAAAAACCTGTGTCCACATGTTCCCAAAAAAAGCTGTGGAAATTGGGAAAATATTTCAGAAAAGAGCTACAAGGCTGATTTGTGGTCTGGGAAACCTGCCTCACAGTGTAGCTCAATCTATTTAATGTATCCAAGAAAAGGTACGTCTACACTGCAACACTATTTCGAAATAACTAGCGCTATTCCGAAACTTAGTTCATGTCTACCCAGCAGGCAGTTATTTCAAAATAGTGTCAAAATACTGTCAAGCTGGAGAACTTCTTACTCGGACTCCTGTAACTTTCATTGTACAAGGAATAAGGGAAGTCAGAGGAAGAGTGCTTTTTTTCAAAATAAGTGCAGTATAGATGCTCCCTATTTTGAAATAAGCTGTTTCGAAATAAGATACACAATTGTTGTAGCTCAGTTTGCATGGCTTATTTTGAGTTAAGCCACGCAGTGTAGATGCACCCAAAAAGTTCAGAGTGACTTGATCACACATTACACATACCTGCATGACGAAGAGATTCCTGTTTGAAGGCAGCTACTTAGCCAACAAAAATGATAACCAGATTCTGGGGTTGAAGGCTGAGGCAATGCAAAATCACACAAGTTTTAAGTGAGGGTGATCAACCATTAGAACCCTGAAGGAAAAGCTGGGAGGCAGGAGTCTTTCCCTATCCAGCTACTGCTGGATTGAACAGGTTTCTGAAGAGCAAATAGGTTCTGTTGCAATGGAACAGATTGTTAAAGTCCCAAGGAAGGATGCCCCATTTCCCCACCTGCAATGGCTTCCTTTCAGGCTGCGTTGGGGACAGAAATTAGGGGGCACCTCTGAAAATCAGGCCAAAGGTGTCTCCAGGTAGATACTCAAAAACTAGAGGTCACTCAAATGGGCCTCAGCTTCTGTGCCCCATTTCCCACCACTGTCAAATGGTTAGAGACCTACAGATCTGCAGATATCTGGTTTATATCTGCGGGTATGGATGCAGATATACGCAGCTCATTTGTGCAGAGGTGGAGCCAGATACAATTTTTGTATCTAGAACCTTGCAAATTTGGAGATATCCACTTTATATCCACAGATATCCATCTCTGTGGATGTGGATGCAGGTATCCACGACTCATTTTTGCAGATATGGATGCGGATGCAAATTTTGTATCCACGCAGGGCTCTACAAATGGTAAAAACCCATAAGGTTCATTCATGTCTAGAGGGGTAAAATGTTTATTGTTTTAAAGATGAAAATTATTAAAATGAAGAATAATTTGGTATTAACTGTTAATTATTGTGAGCTGGTTTTGGTTGTTGCGGCAACTGGCTTTCACTGGCAGACTCTGCTGTTGGCTGAGAAGTTCTTAGGTAACCAATCAGCTAGCATGTCTGTGAATTCCAGACTGCTGCGGTAGCTATTCTGTGCTGAATGGGATGGCCAGCCCTTGTCGGAACTTTGCTTTTACACTGTGTGTTGTGCACCTTGTTCGTTACAGCTAGAATTAGAATGCATTAACCCCAAAAAACAAAAGAAGAAAAAGAATTACAAGAACTCTGGCGTCATCCTTGTGAAATCCTGCAAAGTAAGTGCAAAGCTTTTTGAAAAGCAAAGATCCCTGTCTCTTGGGGGGGAGGGGTCTCTATCGAAGATGAGTGCAGGTGCAGAATCCCACTAGAAAAACAGGAAGGGATCTACTGATGCAAATTCGCTAGTAAGGTGATGCTCCCTGACTCTCCCAGCAATAGTAAGCGGTGGAGATGCATCGTGTGCAATACTCAATCATGGTGCTACAGTAGAATTAGGCAGAGCGTGGATTATCAGAGGTTGCTGTGGAGCAAGACAGCATGAATAGACATGTTTATGCTTCCTCCTCTGGCATTTCCCATGGTTTTCACCCCTAGTGGCAGGCTGCAATGCCCCACCCCCTGCTTTCTCTCAGTAATCTTCCTGAGAAGGAGCAGAGCTCTCTGTTCTGTTTAACAACTGTCTAAAATTGTTGGCATCCACACAGAAGCAGGTGGGGAAGAAGCTGGTAAGAAGGGCAATGTGGAGTTGGGAGTTGTACAGTTTCTGGGTTGGCTGTGACCTGGTGTCGGATGCAAGGATGTACGCAGTACCCCATGGTGCCGTAAATAAAACGTCCTACTCCCCCAGCAATCCTTACGATCATGAAATCGTGGGATAGAGCCACATTTTTAGCTCTGGGATAGAGCCACAATTTCATGCCTCGTTTTTAGCTCTGGAAGTGCCCAGGACAATCCTACTGTGTCGGCCTAGATGACAGTCAGCGCCTGTGATGTAGAAATGAAAGGTGCCTTGGGATATCCAGATGTTTCTCCACATTTGCTTCATTACGGGAGTAAAGCGTTCCAGAGCTCAGGGAGCAAAATGTCAGCTGCTCTGACAATTTTTAAAATATGTTGCAAGCCTCCTTGAATATTTTAAATAGAGAGGCGGGGTAAAAATATTTTAAATAAATAAAAATAAATAAATTGCATGACTCCTTTTCTTAAGCCTTCCAGGACTTTGTCGGAGGTGCTGAAATGCAGTTTTGAAAGTCTTTGCTCTTTCTTTCAGATAACCAGAGATTACTCCTTCCTGGACTACATCCTTGGGGGCTGCCAGTTAATGTTTACTGTAAGTTTTTGTTGCTTTTTGGCCATCAACTGTAACGCATTAAAAATGTAATTAGTAGGGAGCTCTGGGTTGGCTCTGTGCATTAACGTAAGCATTGGGCAAATGTTTTTAAAGCCCATTACTTAGCCATGGAGATGGGCCTGGCTAGCTTTCCTGTTGCAGCCTAGGTTGCTTGTCCTTATAGTAGCTACGAGCCTTTGTCTTCATTCTGCACCCTTAGACTTTGTCTAGGATTTTAGCCACCATCAGAGCTACATGGATGTGTTGGTACTGACAGAAACCCCTAGTGGAAACACAACTTACCCTCGTGCGTTGTGATTTTTTTTTTTTTGTTCTTGCCAGTGCAATTTCTAACAACTGTGAGCTGCATCAGCATAGTGACTGGTTTGCCCAGTGAAACCTCATCAGGAGCTGGGTTTGGATTCACATCCTTTCAGTGCTTCCTATAGGCTTGCTCAGGTGCCCCATGTGACCTGAAGAACTGCAGGATTAGCTAAATCATTTTTGTTGACCAGAATTGGCACAAATTGTATATAATTATCATGGCTGCGCACACCCAGTCACAGTGACTTAGGGCAACAGTTACCCAAGCATTTCTGTTCATGTGTCCATGTTGACGTTTTTCTGGGGATCCGGCCATTTCAAGTCTCTCAAAGTCTGCCAGCTGACTGGAATTTCTCCAGCTCACACCTCTTAGGTTTGTCAGTAAGTGGGTGTATGACACTGATACTCTCAGCTGTGTATCAGTCAGTATGTCTCACAGTTGTTCTCCAAGGTCCAAGACCCTAGCCTCTTCCAAATACAGCCATAAGAACATAAGAACAGCCATACAGGGTCAGACCAAAGATCCATCTAGTCAAGTATCCTGTCTGCCGACAGTGGCCAATACCAGATGCCCCAGAGGGAGCATTAAATGCTGGAGTAGTCTTTTTTTGTTTTGTTTTTTTGTTTTTTTTTGCTTCCCCTTCAAGAGGTGCCGCACCTCCTCACTCTGTCGTTTTGGGCCTGCGTGTTTGGATGAGCTGAGCTACCTTTTGTTTGGCTCGATTTCTAGTTGGGCTGTTAACTTTCTGATATGTGACCAATCTTTATTGATGCCCCATGCAAAAGTCCTGCAGTTCTGGTTTGCACAATTTGGAACCCAGACAGAAATTAGAATACATATGATCTTTGTCATGTGTGCATTTCCAGATACTCCACTATGCTACCTACTGGTTTGGGTGGAAGCAGAGATAATTGTCTTTTTTCACTAGAGCCAGGGAGCAGTTTTCAAGATCAATGAAGATCAAACTTCCCCTAGAACCTTCACTCAAAACTACCAAGCCTGTGTTTGGGGGCTTGAAAAAGTTCTGTTAATATCTCCATTATTTTTCACATTGGCAACTGCCTCTGCACATCCTTGGTTCTGGCTAGAAGCAGAAGTCTTGTTAAATATGACAAACGATCCTGTTCTTGGAGCCTTGTGTGCCTGAAGATGAACCAGGAAGCCTTGGAAAGCTCATGTGGAAGAGAGCTGTTTTGGAGGAGTGTTCCAGAAAACTCCTGCAGGCCAGAGAAATTCAGAGATGTCTCCAAGTTCTTTGATGCTTTATTCTAAGCCAGCTGAATCTTTAGATCCCTTTCTGCAACTCTCAGTCACTGATTGGATCTATAGTAATTTTGCCTTGAAGAGCTGATCTGATTTTGAATGAAATCCGCTCATTCGGAATGTTGCTGTTATACTCTTTGCACATAACGGGTGTTTCCATTTGCATTTTTAGCCCCTCTTGTTTGATCCAGATTGCCTGTGATTTGTCTGGAGCAACTTGAGAGGAAATGACAGCCCTTGAGTTTAACCGCTTAATAACATGGATGTTTTTTTTCTCCAGCCCTTTAATTTCTGAATATTCCTTTTTTTAGTATAGTGTCTAGAGATCTGTGTGTGCATGCAGCATGTCAATTTTTATTTGTTGTCTAAAAAGACATAGGAGGCTGGGGGTGGGGTATGAATGGGGGGGGGGAGGTTGAGGAAGAGTTACCATAGAAACAGAAATGAATGCAAGAGCTTTTTATGTGCAGCTCAACTGTTGTGTTAAGGTCTTAGAGCGACAGAGTGAACAAAAGGGAAAATGACTAAGTTTGTTGGTAACACCAAACTCTTGTGTACATCAGCATGAAAAGCTGAAATCCACCTCATAGTTTAACGATCTAGTGGTAATTGGCCAGCTTTGTTTGGTTTTTTTCAAAGGGAATATTTCTTTGATTAGTGGTTCAGACAGGGAGGGTTGTTCTTCACGTATTACGTGGCAGGCACCGTACAGGCATGGAATACAGCAGCACCTCTGGATGCTGACTTGCGGAGCTGCTGCGGAGAGGGCACCCAGAATTTTGAAAGGTTGCCTGTCAACAAGGGCCTGTTGCCACCCTGAAGATCATGTGGTGTCAAAGGAGACCACAAATAACTGAAAGAAGAGGCTGGTGCGGAAAAGGGGCAGGAAATGCGGTTCCAAAAATAGCACTTCCCAGCCCATCCAGTTGCTTTACGTTTAAGAGAATTTACAACTTAAAACAAAACACTCATCAGCTTTTACCCACTTGGTTCCCATTTATCTTCCACTAGCGATGCTGCAGGCATTAATGGAGTCTGTCTATATAGACACACACTAGACGCGAGAGAAGACAAAGCCAGGCGACAAGTTTCCTTCCCTTGTCCCTGTATGGCCCAGGGAGATCACTTCACCTGCCTGAAGTTGTTGCCCCTCCTCCCCTTTGTTTTGTGAGCACTTTGGGTAGGGACTGTGTGTCTGTACAGCACCTCTCACAAGGGCTGTTCAGCTGGGGTCTCTGCTTGCAAAGATGACACAGGTACAGGGTGGAACAACAGAGCTATCGCTTTGACATCTGAGTGTTAACACTGGGTTTGTTCTGTCTCTGCAGGTACCCTGACAAGCAGTGGGATACTGCCCTGAAGGGCTCAGCATTAAAAACCTGCATAGGCTGGATTCTGTTCCAAAAAAACAGCTTTGGCAGGGAAATGTGAGGGAAGCACCAAGCATGGAGCCTTTTGTTTCCCTTTGCGTTTCTTTGTCTAAAGCGTTCGTTTGCATCTGACTTACGGATCAGCAAACCATTCTGGATAAAATCAGAGCTGGCCAGGCCCCAGCTAACAGATTAGCTTAACGCTGCTGTGCTTATCTGTGCATTCTGCCTTTTCCTTGTTTGCCTCTCGAACCAAAACACTGGAGTAATAAGAGGCAGTTCCCACAGTTCCCTCTGCTGGTATCCTTGCTGGGCAGCATTTCCATCCTATCAGGGACCTGGAAGTACTGGTGCTAAGTGACACCTACAAAGAAAAGATAAGGCGAACTGAACTTTCCCGAGCCAGGCTGATCCCTGGTGTAAGTTGGCATCAGTGGCTTGACGTGCCACTTGTGCCATCACTTACATTACCTCTGGATTTGGCCCAGTTGTGCGAGGTTTGCTAGGCCATCAGTGGGATTCCTCCTCTTTCTCTGAATAGGAAGCATCAGATTCAGCTCTGGGAGAACACCACTGAATTTGGCTCGTGGAGTTTCTTCCTGGGCTGAGCACTTTGGAGCAGACAAGGTAGAAAACACTGAGGAACACCTCTGGCATCTCCATCTTTCTTGGTCAGGCTGTATATGGGGAGCACAGAGGAATGTGGGGAGCTCAATCCAAAGATTCTCAGAAGTGGTCACTGACTTGAGATGCTTTATTTTTTGGCACCCGACTTAATTAGCTGTATCTTTGCCCTGATTTTTTTCCAGATTATCTGAGAGCCTGAAATGAAAATTATCTTCAGCCAGCACCACTGGTGCGTGGCACCTCTGGGAATTAGTCTCATGGTCCTCTAAACTGGACATCCAAAAATGACTGATGCCCCCAAAACAATGGCTCCTTTTGAAAAATGTAGACCCACTCCTCAGAGTATATACAACCTAGACTGAATAGACTCTGGTTTTAATCAACAAAGCTTTGTGGAAAGCCAATTCAAAAGAATTGCACTTCTAGAAACTTTCAGAAATTTTGCTTGTGAGGTGCTTTATGTTGTCCAAATGACTGCTGATCCCACGTGAAAATGAAGTAAATATTCATCATGGGCGAAGGGGACAGCAGTGAAGCTCTCTGTCTGGTCTATAGACCAGTTAGCTGGGTTTATCAGGTCTGTGCTTCTGTCTTCTTATTCAGGTTGGAATTGACTTCACAGCATCAAATGGGAATCCGCGAGACCCCTCCTCGTTGCACTATATCAATCCCATGGGAACAAACGAATACTTGTCAGCTATTTGGGCCGTTGGACAGATCATTCAGGACTATGACTCGTAAGTACTGCCTCTTCCATTTGGATCACAGCTGCCTGGCCTAGCATGGTCTATTAGAATAGGGCACTTGACTCTGCACTTTTCTTGCCATGAGACCTTGGGCTAGTCATTTCCCTGTTCTGTGCCTCAGGTTCCCCATCTGCAAAATGGGGTTTGACCCACTTAGATGATGCTCTTTGAGATCTGAGGATGGAAATGGATGAAAATTCAAGTTGTTTTATCCATGAATTGCCTAATAAATTCAGAAAAGAATCTCTTTTCTTCTTTCAAGTAGAGGGAATTCAAGCATAAATGGGGTGTCAAAAATAATCCCATATGCCCTCACACTCTCAAAGATCAAGCATTAGCCCACTGCAGGGTAAGTCTACCCTGCACACTCAGCCTGGTGCTATGGGACTGGGACTTGTGGGCTGTGTGTGTCTAACTCCATGCTTGAGCGTTATACCAATGTAGTCCCTCCTGGAGCACTATTAAGGAGCCTCTAGTGAGCACCGGCAGAGTCAGGGTGACCAGGTCTCCGGTTTTGGACTGGAGCACTCAGTCGATAAGGGATCCTGGTAGCTCCAGTCAGCACTCCCTGCTAGCCTCCGCATGGCTCTCAGGAAACAGCTGGCATGTTCCCCCTCTGACTCTTATATGTAGGGGCAACCAGGTGACGTTGCAGGCTGCTCCCCCCAAGCACCATCCACACAGCTCCCATTGGCTGGTCACTACGTCCAATGGAAGCTGTGGAGGTGGGGCCTGTGAACAGAGCAGTGCACAGAGCTGCCTGTCTGTACCTCCACATAGGATCTGGAGTCACGGGGGGACATGCTGCTGCTTCTGGGAGCTGCCTGAGGTAAGTCCCACCCTGACCCTGTCCTAGGCCCTTTCCCCAGCCTTGATCTCCCTCCTGCCCTCCAAGCCCCTTATCCTGAGTCCTCAGCCCACCTGCACTCCAACCCCCTGTCTCAGCTGGGAGCCCCCTTCTGCACCTTGAACCACTCTTCTCTGGCCCCACCCCAGAACCCACATCACCAGCCCAGAGCCCATACCTCCGCCCACACCCCAACCCACTGCCTCAGTCAGGAGCAGCCTCCCATACTCAAATCCCTCAGCCCGGAGCTTCCTATTGCATGCCAAGCCCTGCACCCCTCCCCACTGCCTTCTGCCTGAAATCCCCCGCTGCATGCTGAATGCCTCCTTTTTGGCCCCAGCTCAGAGCCTACACCCCAGCCCTCTGAGCCTCTGCTAGCGAAAAGGAGCCAGGGAGGGAGGGTGGGGAGTGGGAGCAACAGGAAGAGGGGACGGAGTGAGAGCAGGACCTCAGAGGGGGTGGGGGGCATGGGAGGGGCCTCAAAGAAGGGGCAGAGCACAAGTTTTGTGCAGGTAGAAAGTTGGCAGCCCTAGGCAGAGTCTACACGGGCCAGTGAGCAGTGCATGAGCGCACTTCATAACTCACCCCCGCTTAGCACGCATTGCTGCTCCATGTAGACAAACCCTTAAGCGTGGGGGCTGCTTGTTGAAAAGCAGATGCCCTCAGCCCAGTATCTTTTACCACAAAGAGCTGCGCAAACATGTGCCCACGTCCCTTGACTAAACCTGTTGTGTGCTCCTATAGGGTAGCATTCAATTAATAAACAACCACAGGCATGTCAGCGCTTTAATACTGGATGCACTATTGACGCCTGACCCTGGGAGCTGTGCTGCCAGCTCTCATGATTACAGTAGGGACCCTTGCACTAGCTGGTGCTTTTCTTAAAGCCCTGAGAATCTTTCCAGCAGTTCTGAAGTGCCCTGAGAATCTCAGCTATGACTTGAGAGAAGCAATTTCTAGCTCTGGTGATGGCAGAGCAAAGCTTAGAAACGTGACCCCTAAAAGGGCGAAAAGCCCAAAGGCTAATAAAGGCTCCATGCCGCTTGGCCTAAGCATCGTGAGATGTTACAAAGATAATCTTGTGATTTTGGGTATGCTTAGGAATAACTGTGGGAAAGTGCCACAGATCAGCAGCTCCCACTGTGTTTAGTGACCGCTCCCAGTGCTGAGCCTCTTCCAGAGTCATAAGCCCTTCCACGAGTAAAGAAGTGTTATTTCGTGTTTGGGGAGCCGATGCAAAATCAGTGATGTTTTCTGGGTGTTTGTTTTTTAAGAGACAAAATGTTTCCTGCTCTGGGATTTGGTGCCCAGTTACCGCCAGACTGGAAGGTAAAGTACGCTGCTTGCCCATGTGTTCTGCATGTTCAGAATGTGTGCACCCACTTGCTGCACTCAACCAAGAATACAGCTGTCTGTGGCTTCCTGCGGGTTTGGAGCACAATGGCTGCCTGTTGCATCTGCAAGAGCTTTTTATGCACTGAGTGGGTTGGGGGGATGGGCTGGAAGGGCTTTGGTTGTCAGGCTTTGGAGAATGAAACGTGACTGTGGGGGGGGGGGGGAGGGAAGCTGGCAGCCGATTTCTCCCTCCCTTTCAAGCTGGCATTAAAGAAGCGGCAGCAGCATTGGCATTAATTGGCGTAGTCAGCCACTGAGTCACCCCTGGGAGGAAGCAGGAATGATTCGGGGAATGTGGCAGGGCCCACTTGAGAAGCGTGTCAGACAGCCACAGAGGGGAAAACAAAGGGGGCTAGAAACTGAATGTCCGTTGTGCAGTGTTTTACACTTACGCTATGTCTACAAAGCAGTGTTCTTTCGGAATAACTGACGTGATTCCAAAATAACATCATCTGCGTCTATACTACAAGCATTTATTTTGACATAATGTTGAAATAATGTCAAGCTGGAGGACTTCTTTCTCTGACCCCTGTAACCTTGATTTCACGAAGAGTAAGGGAAGTCAGAGGAAGAGTACTCATTCTTGGACTTTCTGCTGTGTAGACAGTGCCAAAAGCCGAAATAAGGTATTTTGACTTAAGCTATGCAATTGATGTAGCTCAAGTTTCGTAGCTTATTTTGGCTTTAGTCCTGCTGTGTAGACATGCCCTTAGTGTGTGGACTCAGACGCAGAAAGATAGTCATCAGTTTAAAATCCTTAAACCGTAAGGACTTTATCTTTTTCAGTCTGTGTTCTCAGGAGTGCTTAAAGCCAGTCACTTCCAGTGCTGGCCCTTGGCAAATCTCTGGAAAGCCATGTTGATCTTGATTGGGAATAGGCACTCAGATGGTTAAAGCAGATGTGGTTCTGCAAATGCATGTTCCAAAAAAATCTCCTCACCTTGCATATAATGTGGTGCTCAGAGCATCCTTACAAACCCGCACTCATTTCTGTTTCTACAGCAAACACCCATTTCTGTTTATTGTTGTAACATGCTGCAAAGACTTTGGACCAGCTGGCATAATTAACATCCCAAAGCTTTCACACTCATGGCTCACAGAAGAACCTGTGCATGATAGGATAACAGGGCATTTTAGGGCATGTATGTTATCCTCCAGCTGAGCTTCTGGATCTGGCTAAATACTGGGCCACATTCATCTGTGCTAGAACACCTCCAGTGTCTACGGATGAATTTAGCCCATGGAGTCTTGTTGTATTAAGACCTGTAGTAAAGTAGCATGCAGCAAATCTCTCTGTGGTTTTGAACAGCTCAGACTGAACGTTGATCCTGTATCTCCCCATCGCACTTATTTGTGTTCATTACATTGTCCTATTCTTGTGGGCATGCAATATTGGCTTCTGTACACTGACAGAAATCTGCCTTCTATCCAGATTGCTTTTGGCTGGGTTCTAGACCTAAGTGGACTGCCGCGTCTCTGCTTTTGGTTGTGGGATGGCACAGTGCAGTCAGACTTCAGAGCCTGGTCTTGTTCAATGGGCAGTGGTTTATTGGTAACCCTGTTGCGCCTTTTGAAGGCCTTTACAGTAGGAGATTTCAGTATGTATCTCTCCTCCCACAATGGACTTATTTCTCCAGCCCTGCAAATGTGCATGGTGCTTCAGGCAGGAAAATGTGAATCCTGCCATTAAAAAAGCGGTCTTAGGCCAGGCCTGCATGAGGGAGCAGTGCTGAACTAAAGATACACAACACCAGCTACGTGAATAATGTAGCTGGAGTCAACGTACCTTAGTTTGCGTTATGGCGGCAGCCCCATTGCTGGGGGGTCGATGGCAGAAACTCCCCTGTCAACTCCTCTTACTCTTCACGCTCTGGTGGAGTCCAGGAGTCCACAGGAGCATGATCAGCAGTCCATTTAGCGGGTCTTTACTAGAGATGTGAACGGGTAACCAGTTAACCCTACCGGGTACTTGTTAACCGGTGCCTGGGAGCAGCCCCCACTCGCAGCCAGCTGTGGGTGAAGGGCTGCTCCAGCAGGGGCCAGGAGCTCTGGGGCCAGGACCTGGTAGCAGGGTCAGGGCCAGGGCTTACTCGGTTAACTGGTTAAATGTTGGGTCGACCTAACGTTTAACCGATTAACCGGGATGTTTACATCCCTAGTAGACTCACTAAATCATCCCCCGGGAGATTGATCCCTGCAGCGTGGCTCTTCTGGTAAGTGTAGACAAGGACTAAGGCCCTGATCCCATGAGTTGCTGGGTGCCTCTGGGGACAGCAGTAGGAGTTGAGGGTGCCCAGCAGCTCAGGCTGGGCTGGGTCTGTAGGTGGCGTGAGGTCGGGATGTTTTAAGTGGTTACGCAGGAAGAGGATGTGGCCTGAATCTGGCCGTGGGATGGGGAATTCTGATAGTAACATGGTTTCCACACATGACTTCAGCGGCATGTCTATGTGAGATGTTACGAAGATGAGAAACATTTCAGCTTGTCTCCTGTCTAGAGCTGGTCCCAGCCGTGCGCGCTCTCTCCCTTGTGGGTGGACTGCTACTGCCCACTAATGAACCCTCCTCTCTCGGAAGTGTTCTGCTTCCGAATGCTGGGGGCAGCCCAGCAGCCCCACTGTGGCATGTCTAGTGAGTAGGACACGCCACCAACCCCAGCACTCTGTGTACCACCAGTGCGACACTCCCGCTTCTGGACACGGTACATGCTGGTGCCTTGGAGTCTTTCCAGATCCCTCCTTTCCTGGAGCAGCAAAACATCTGGGTAGTATGAAAGCTCTCCACAGCAAGGTTTGCTGTTTGCAGTATCAGGAGCAGTGGAAGCCCTCCGAAAGCGTGAAGGGGGTGCACCAGAACCTGAACTGTAGCCTTATCCCAGCCCCCGAGGCCTCTCCGTAGCACCACCCTTTCCCCCAACCTCTGCCCTGACGCTGCCTCTTTCCCTGAGGCCCCACTCTCTGCTGTCTGCTCCCCTCCCAACTGGCAAAAGTGGGTACACGTAGTCCTCCCACTTCTAAGAGTGATGGGGCCATGGCCCCCTGGCTCCCTGTTTGGCTGCCCCTGTTGCACCCTGCCTTAGCTATGAATACCAACCTTTACCTGAGCTGATACCTACGCGGGAGTTTTTTCATTTGCTGTTAGGATTGCTCTGCTTGAAAACTACCACTGGAGAGCTTCTGGATTTCTACCCTCAGTGTTGATTTGATGGCGCTTTACAAATAAGTAAAAATGAGAGCTCCTTCCTGACGTATTTACAGCCCAGTGGCCCGCTCCTACCAACGGTGACTCCTCCACAGGCTGCCAGGGAAGTCAGGAGGCCTGCGTGCTGGAGTACGGTTCGTAGGACCACAAAGGCCTTGTGGCAAGAGCACCAGACTGGGACTTAGCAGAAGAATAGGGTCTGTTTCTGACTCTGCCACTGCTGTGCAATGTGTCCTTGAGCAAGTCATAGCACTTTGCCTGTATCTCTATTTCCTTCCTACATATGTCTGTTAGAAACTCTTTACGGAAAGAAGGGTCTCTTACTATGTGTATGTACAGCACCTAATGCAACAGCATACCAGACTAAGGGCCCTAAATAAGCCACAATGTTACAGGAGATGGTCCTAGAGACAGGAGGCTGGGAGGACTGGGGACAAAGGTTTCAGCCAGCAGGCCCTGTGCTTACTTTGCCTAGCAATGTGCATGCCCGTAGGGGCTTGCAAAAAGATATTTTATACTGTCACTTTGAGCGTCTGTTGGCTGAAAAAGAGCTTTCATTTGCAAACTGAAATGTTGCCGCTACTCTGCTCTGTGGTTGACACACCAGGAGTTGAATGGAGACCTCAAAGCATAGATGCAGCAGCTTGAGAAAAGGAGGCAGGCTGTGTAGCAGGGGGCTGTGCCAGGCTCCTATCCGTGGGGCCATGGGCTAACAGCTCAGCCATGGATTGCACCTTTCCCCTCTACATTGAAGGCTGCCTAGCTCTAAGGGCTGACAGGTTAATGCTGCCTGCTCAGTCCCTACCTTCTCTTCTGAGTGTCAGCGAGGGGCAGGTCTGACATTTATACAGAATGGACACGTGTCCACTAGGAACTGGGCCGAGACCATGAACTCATTTGCCTTGCACTGTCCAGTGGCCATAAGTGGCCATCAGAGTTTTGTCTGCACTGCAGTTAAACACCCGTGGCTGGCCTGTGCCAGCTGACTCAGGTTTGTGGGGCTTTGACTAAGAGGTGTCCAGTTGTGGTGAATTTCTCTGGGCTTAGACTGGGGCCTAGACTGTAGGACCCTGTCAGGTAAGAGGGTCCCTTAGCTTGGGTGCAGCCTTAACATCAACATGGCAGTTAAAGTGCCCCTTTGCCTGAGCCTCATGAGCCTGAGGTAACTGGGATAGGCCAGCCATGGGGATCAATTTGCAGTGTAGACATATCCTTAAGGCCAGTACCCGCCTGGGCTGGACTGGAACCTGCAGCCTAAAGATGAACTGCTGTGTATCCCATTGCCCATCCCTTGGACCATTTGATCCCGTATGCTTTTTTTGGCGTGAAATTAAATGGCTACAGTTTTTTTGCTGTTTGTTATTCATCCACGAAGTTCCATGGGGATAAAATGGTTGGTTGCATCAGTAACTTAGTTACTTACAAAAATGCACCTCCCATGTTCTCTCAGAGCATGTACAAAAGCTATTGCCACACTATATGCCCATCAGCTAATGATAACGAATCCTACCAAACTCAGGGCACTTCCCTTTCAAACCACCCTGTTTGAAAAAAAGCCGGAGTGCAATAGAGGATCCTTTCAGCTTGCCTCAAATGGCCTTGCCTTCCCTAGGAGAAAGAAGGAGTCTTTGTAAAGGTTTTTGGTGATCTAGACCATGTCGGCTGGTGAAGGACTCTCTCCGACGCACTGACACTCTAGCAGTGGGGACATGACTAGTTCCAGTAAACTCTGGGTGCGGGCCTAGAGGAGAAGCAGATTTCAGCATGAAGGGAATGTCACACTTAAGTTGGCGTACAGTCACTGCAGTAAGCAAAGCCATGCTTCGTGTCCACAGCGTGCTGCTTCGGTGTGCAGTGCACATCCTCACCAGGAGCGCTTCTACCGCCTTAGCTGTGTGAGGCATGGTGGGGCATTGACAGCTGGCACCCCCCTGCCCCAGGCTGAGAGCTGGCACCCCCCTCCCCCAGGCTGAGAGCTAAAGCCATTTGCCCCATAAAAGTCAGTTCGTACCCTCCTGGCCTTGGTGTGGACCCTGCTACTGTCCCTCCTAGTGCGCTGCTGCGTGGAGCTCTTCGTCAGCTGGGGCTGTCTGCCCCTGGGACAGGGAGGACTCCAGCTGTGAACTCTACATGGAGGCAACAGGTAATGTAAGTAATGTTGTTTACACGGATCCTGTGTTGCCCTAGCTACACCAACCTAAGTACTAGGCCTCTAGCAGAGGAGTTCTTAAGGCGATGTAGTGAGTGACTGACACTTGTGGAGCAGACACGGATAGAGTTAGGTCGACATAAGCTGCCTGACATTGACCTAGCTCTGTTGTATAGAGTGGGCCTTTCCTTTTGCAGACGTACAGCCAGGCAGCTCAGCTGCTCTTGACTGCCCTGTTGGAGCGGTAGGGAAAGGTGATCTCTGAGATGCACAGGCTCCACACCATAAACAGCTTATGGATCAACCTTAAGAACTGGCCTTTGTTCTGCCAAGCAGGTAGCTTGTGACGTACAAAGAGCACCAGTGCGCCCTGCTCCATATGGGTTCTGGCTGGCTTCTGCTGTCGCTGAAAGCTGGGATCTGTGGCTCTCCATTGGTGCAGCCCCTCCAGGGTGGGCCACGGGGGAGCGTTCTTTTGTTTTATTTAAAAGTAACTGTGTGTAATGTGGTGTTAAAACATCACCGGGGAGGGGGGTTGGCTCTGATGGCTACAGTTTCATACTTAACAGAGTGAAAATCACCTGTTACTTGCTTCAGATTGACAGTATCTCGGAAGGTACAAAGACCAAAGGTGACACACACACAAGCATTCCCAGTACAAGGTCCCTATTTTAGAAGTTTTATTGAAGTTACAATTAACATACTAATTGCCCAAGCGCCTAGAAATTCCATGCATACCGAGGCACAAGTTACAAGTACAGTAATGCTGACATCCATGCAATAGTGTTGGACAGAAGTGGGCAATGAGATGGCGGCGACTCTCCAGGGTTAACCCCTGACGGGCTGCCACCGCTGGATTCACCTGCACAGCCGCAGGTACGGGTATTTGCAGGTTCTGTTGGCTGCAGATTGCCCTTCCTGGCCAAATGGGAGCTGTGGGAAGTGGTGGGGATCAAGACACCTCTTCCCAAAGCTCCGATTGGCCAGGAACAGCAATCTGTGGCCGACTGTACCTGCAGAGGTGTAGGTAAATACAGCAGCGGCAGCCCACCAGACGCTAACCCTGGCAAACTGCATTTGGCCTACTGACTGTTTACTGCCCACCGTGGATGTTCGGTTTGATGGCTGTCTCATGACCTGATTGTCACTAGAGCAATGGCTCCTGCTAGAGTCTCCCATAGGGAGTTCAGTTTTCCCATTCTGGGCATCCGCTTATTACAATGTGAATTTGTCTATACATGTGTTCTGAGCATGTCCAAAGAAGTGCCCACCTTCTTTTATTGGTCTGTCCCCGGAAGCTTAAGGGACCCCAATTACAGGCTGCGTAAGTTCCCTTTATTCTCATTAGCACTGGTGCACAACCTGCATCCCATGATTAACACAATGTCTGAGGCAGATGCATTCTTTACGGAATTTTCATGATCTAATATTAATCTTCTGGGTAATTTTGCCCAATATCATCACTTGGTGCCTCTTTTCCCATAATCTTCAGGCTTCGGGTTATTTTCTGGTCACTCATGTCTTCATTTCTTGTCTCCAAGGCCTAAAATCGCAAAGCTAAAGTGTGTGACCTACAGGTTCTTGTGTTTCAGTTGGTCTTACTCATGTCTAGTACGTGGCGCTGTATTTGGAACTAGCTTATACTTTTATAATCCTACAGATGAACTCTAATTGACACCTAATGAATATGAATATGCTGTAACACAATCATAACACCACACAATACATGAATAATGAACCAGACTCATTGGCTGCGGTAGGCAGGGCGGAGGTGTGCTATCCAACTTTGGTCTGTTGCCAGTGGAGATGAGAGGAAGGCTTGGAAACAAACACTCTCAGAATAATGGTTTGGGCATGTTGCTGGAAGTGTTTGAGGGACAAGCTATTGGCTGACCATATGCTCCAGCCTTCTTTGTGCCTCTTTTTCTCCATCTGCATGTGCTTTTTTCCAGGCTGGGTCTGTGGTCTGCATGCAGGCAGAAAGCCATTTGCCAGCTGCGAGATCACACTCCCCATGTACACCTTAGAGGTGATTCATCGCTTGCCAATAAGCACACGTCACTCCTGTCTGTCATGTCACCGGTTTCAATGGGGACAAATTTCAGTAAACAACTTATGGTGAATAATTCCCCCACCAGCGACTGGTCATCATGACTGACAGAGAAACCAGGAATTGAAAACTTAACGGGACTGCAGAGAACGTGGAAACTCCAAATGCATAATGTGCTGGTGTCTGTCTGAATATAGAAAATGGGAAGTTGCCATCCTGCTCAAACAGCTGAGACGTGATCTGGACGGGGATTGAGTCTTTAAAGCTGCTTGTAAAATTCCTAGCCTAGCACTGGCACAATCGTGCTGATAATTCCACAGTCCAGATTTCATTCCTGTGCACATACAAAAAGGAGAATTCTTCTTTGAGGGATTGCTCATGTGCATTCTGTGCATGCTGCGTGCACGGCCATCAGAAGGCTTTCCCTGGTGATACACGTTTGGGTCAGCTGTGGCACTCGCTCTATACCCCTGCCGATTTGACTCTTGCTCAGCTCCTTCTTGCCAGAGCAGTCCAACAGAGGCGAGGCGGGAGGGTCTGGAATGGACACAAGCAACACATCTCGAAGAACAACAGTTGCGAAAGGGAAGTAACCGCTTTGGGCAATTGTTCATGTGCATTCCGATACGTGACTTACCCACAGTTTGTACTGAGGAGAAGTGGGACCTCAATTTGTCACAGATTGTAGGGCAGCTCTGCCAAGTGCCGCATAGTCCCGTGCCTACTGGGAGATGATGTAAAGCACCATAAA
The DNA here is from genome assembly GCA_032595735.1 of Pelochelys cantorii. Taxonomy (NCBI): domain Eukaryota; kingdom Metazoa; phylum Chordata; order Testudines; family Trionychidae; genus Pelochelys; species Pelochelys cantorii. The sequence goes on along the minus strand of CM064339.1, from coordinate 5,260,624 downwards.
GGTGTGCATGGAGGACCACGTCGCTGCCCTGCAGATGTCCTGAATACTGACCTGTGCCAGAAAGGCCGCCAGCACTTCAGCCAGGTTGTAGCAAAGTTTAAGACACAAAGTGATCCAGGACAAAAGGTGCTGGGATATAATCGGGAGCCCCTGTGTAACTTGCTCTTCTAGTCCTGGGTCCTCAGTGCTGCCCAGTGACTAACTTTTCCTATTATTCAAAATCAAAATGGCAAATACTCACTGAGGCCACGGTCTTGTTCTAAAACAGGCTCTGTAATGGGACTTTTCACCCCCTTACAATTGTTCTGTTAATTTTTAAATAAGACCTCACCCGTGTGTAATAAAAGGTTCATGTGGTACACTCAGCAGGTTAGCATTTGACCACACATGACAACAGAGAACATGGCTGTTGTAGTGTGAAGACCAGAATAGCAATGGGGAAGATCATTAAAGATAAGAGTCATATAAATCATGCTTTGTTCTCACAGTGCTCCTGTTGCCATGGCACTGCAAAATGCTTTCAAAGAACAGATATGAATAAGCTATTTTGCACACAAATGGAAATGTTAGAAATGTCAAAGAACATCTTGAAATGCTAGTATCTCCATAAGGAGAACTTGGAGCAATCTCCCTGTTAGGGATGGGAGAAGGAAGCAGATGGGTTGAGGCTTCAGTGGGAAGATACAGAGGGTATACGGCATTGTACAGATTTTTGCACAAATCTCATCCTCCAACCCCACTGGTATCCTTGCTGCTTAATGCTTGGTGTGAGATCTGGGTTCAAGGGTAGACACTCTGGCTACGTCTACGCTGCAGCCTTTGTCGGCAGAGACAATGCAAATGAAGCGCTCGTTAGCATTTCTCATGCTCTCATTTGCATAGTCTCTTATGATCCGTTATGCGGAAGAGGTTTTTGTGCAAAAAAACCGCAGTGTAGACGGGGCAAAAAACCCTTTTGCGCAAGATCCTGTATACCCGCTTTTTTGAGGAATAAGGTTCTTGTGCAAAAGGTTTTTTTTGTGCAAAATGGCCTCATCTACACTGCGTTTTTTTGCGCAAAAACCTCTTCCGCAAAATGGATCGGAAGAGACTATGCAAATGAGAGCACAAGAAATGTTAATGAGTGCTTCATTTGCACTGTCAATGCCGACAAAGGCTGCACTGTAGGGATAGCCTGTGTGATCCAGCCTGATTTGATTTCTGAGTTGGAAGATGAACCTTTCCAGAGCAAATGTTGTTTGTTATTACAGTAGCACCAAGGCCTGCAACAGAGTTTGGAGGCTTTGAACGAATAGCCAGTGCCCTAGAAGGCTGACAGTCTACCTGTATCAGAGAAAGGGCCTATGAACCCCATTTTACAGATGGGGAAATTGAGACATAGAGACCAGGGACTTGCCCGAGGTCTGTAGCTAAGCTGGAAATTGAACCCAGACCTCCTGAGTACCAGTTCTGTGCCTTGTCTGCAGGCCACCCTTGCTATGGGCACTACTCTGTCTCCACTCTTCAAGCAGCACTCACAGGCACAGTGTGGCTGAGCACAAGGCTTTTCTGAAGATATCCTGAATAATTTAGCAGTGATGTCCCCGTCCACCCTTAGCCATGAGTTGTGAGAAGGAAGGTTTCTAATTGCAGGCCCGTATGCAGGGGCTGTGAAGGGTGCAAACGCACCCCCCATGATCCTCCATGGTCCTGATTCCGGCCAGGCAGGGGCAGCGCGTTGCTCCAGCCTCTCTCCCCCATGCTCTGGCCGGCTGGGGGAAGGCAGGAGCGATGCATTGCCTTCCTCTCTCCGCCATGCTGCAGCTGGCCATGGGAAGGCTGGGGCTGATTCCTCCACCTCAGGAGCGAGGGGAGGGCAGGAGAGGAGAGGGAGCAAGCTGCGCCCAGTGGGCAGTCGGGGCTAGGTGGGCCATGCCCGGGGCTGCAGGTGGGTGTGGAGTGCAGTACCCGGGGCGGAGGGGAAGAGCTGAGAGCACGAAGCGGGCCTGCAGCACTGCTGCTGCATGCTAGGGCATGGGGACTGTTCAATAAGGCTGCTCCCCGCCCCAGATCATCCCAGGGCTTGTTCCACCCGAGAGCCCTGGTTTTCTGCAGGCACCCTTGGCCCCATCCTGCAGCCCTCCTGGGCCATGCAGCTCGTGACTTCCACAGGAGTTTGTCCCGAAGTGACCACAGCTTGAGGGCTCTCAGGCCCAGGCCTGCCATGGCCAGCTGGTTCGAGTAAAGCGTGCTGCCAATCTGCAGCTGTGCAGGGGGACCCTGAGCGCATCCCGGGAGAATATGGGCAGCCCGGGGCTGCTGCACTGTGTGGGGACAGCAACGCCACTGCTGCTGCCAGGATGTCTTCCCTCCTCTCACTGCTCTCCACTGCAACAGTTGCATGGGTTTGCTAGAAGCGTGGGCGAGGAGCAGCGGCGAAAGGAACTTACCATTTCTTACAGGTACCGTCCTATTGCAACCCGGGTCCCAGCCAGCTCTCTCAATAGCTCCCTGCTGGCTTTTGCTGCAGCTCAGCCAGCTCTTACCAGAGCTGCACACCAGGGCACACCCACCCGCTTATTTCACCTCTGTCGAGGAGCCAAGTTTGCAGCCGAGCTTGCTGGCCCAGGTAGAAATGGGGCTCCGTGTTTGGAGAGACGAGGTGGGTGTGAGGAGTTATCTTTCCTTGGATCCAGTTCTGTCAGTGGGAGACAAGTTTGGAGCCACATAGAGCTGTTCTTCAGATCTGCTGGTAGGTGTAAGGCAGTAAATTCCCCCCTTTGTCTGAAGCCAGGGTGGGGGCTGCTGACCCACAGAAAAATCAGTCGAGGGCCGCACACAAGAGAGAAGCGAAGTGAGAAGCCCCTGACTGAAAAGGAGAAAGACACTTGCCATGTTGCCCTCCCACACCAGAGCCTAGGCGGGCCCATGCTAATAGATTTTTGTGTGATCCAACCCTGCAAGCAGGTGGGGAGAGCTGGAGGGTTAGCGCAGGCTCCCCAGTGCTGGGGTGGGGATTCTTGAGCTTCCAGGGCCGGAACCAGCAAGCTGGGGGCCGCATTTGGCTCCCAGACCTGAGGTTCCCCACTCCTGGTCTGAAGTATCAGCCCTAGTGTGTAAGGTCATCAGTATATAACGTCTCAAGTCCCAGGTGCCAAGCTTAGTGGGGCAGAAAGGGAGGGAAAACAATTTTTTTTAGTGGTACAACAATGTACCTGAGCTCCTCTGAGTTTGTTTCAGAGGGTAGCCCTGTTAGTCTGGATCTGTAAGAACAGCAAGGAGTCCTGTGGTACCTTAAAGACGGACACATTTATTTGGGCATAAGCTTTCATGGGCAGGAGCCCACTGCATCATGCATCTGATGAAGTGGGCTCCACGGGCCCGTACGCAGGGTGTGTCTGTGAAAGGTGCCAGTGCACCTTCTTATGGTCCCCCAAGTAAGCTGACGGGGCTCTGCTAGGAGGATGGACGAGCGCTGTGTTGTAGGGGGAGGGGTAGGCAGGGCTGGTGTCTGTGCAGCACGGCCTGGGGAGTGCCCCCCCACCCTGAGGAGCGGCTCAGGCCTGGCCCCATTGGCTAGAAGCCCCGCCCACCCTCACCTGGCATGGGGCTTATGGAGCAGTAGAGCAGCCACAGGAAGAGGCGGTTGAGGGAGCAGGGGGCCATGGCAGAAGGTAATTTCTATAAACCCTTTATTACTGTGTACACTTTTAGTATGTTATAAGAAAATCATTTTACCAATCACTGTTTCCACTCAAATTATTCATTAACTTCTTTTATGCACTCTCATTGCATGAGTATTTCAAACTCCTTTATAGTTAAAAAAAATTGTGATCCACATTTGGAAAAAACGCGCGTGCGTGCACACATATACACACACACACACACACACTCTCTCTCTCTCTCTCCTGCGTACAGGCCTGAATTGTGTTGGGAGGGAGAGGGTTATAGGAGCACCCTGATTTCTTACTCTGCCGCCCAACCGAGCCAACCCAGTGATTTGGGAGCAGTGCTCTGGGCAGGAGAGACTGGCTCCATTTCTCAGCTTAGTCGTCCTCTGGAAGAGCTGCATCAGTGGAGGGGGAAGGGGTAGAGGCTTCTAGCCAGCTAAGGCATGTGGTCCAAAGCCCACTGAAACCAATGAGATGCTTTCCACTGACTTCAAACAGCATTCAGTTAGCCCAACGGAACGGTTGTTGGTTGGCTCTGGAAAGGGCTGCACCATCAGTTCTCCTTAGCTGGGAAGCCTGATGGCCTTAAAAATAGGAATGGGGTTAAACTGGGAAACGTCCAGGAGCCAGAGAAGCTGAGAGGTTCTTAGGTGCACAATGATTCAGTTGGCATATTGTTACCTTGCAGTGGGCCCTGATGTGTAATGTCTTGGAAACACTGCCAGCCCAGGGAAAGCGGCAGTACAGAGCTCAGCCACCAGAGAGTTGGTACATGCCTCAATCACCGGGCCAGGGCTTGCGCACATGAATGGCCCTGAAGCAGCGCAAAGATCCCCAGAAAGGAGATGGTAATGTTGCCTTGTGCCTCATCGGCTTTCAGCGCAGAAAAGAGTTTTAGGACTTTGACCGAGTTTTTTTCTCTCATTGACTCTTACAAAAAATAGTCTTGTTTGCTAGATAACGTGTTTTAAATGGAGATAGTGGACATGCCAAAGCGTTTCACTGGCAGGCAGGACAGTTTTTGTGCCATATGCAGGGATAGTTAACACTAACTTCCCTTGATAGGTTTATTTCACTAGCGTCATTAAAGTTCATGGACTATAGCATCCCCTGTCTAAGGATCTCACGGCACTTTACACACATTAATTAATCATCAAAACCTATAAGAACGGGGGATTTATTATTCCCCGTATCGGTAGGAGAATGAGGCACAAAGAGTTACTGGATTTTCACATTTGGTTACTTGATATAACAAGTGTAACTAGTGGCCTAAATAACCAGCCTGATTGTCAGAGGTGTGGGGGATGTTCCATGCTACTGCTAACCAGACGAGTTGTTAGATGCCTGCACTATTAGTTTAGGTGCCTACATTTAATCACCGGCGTTTGACAGGTAAGTCCTAAGTGAGTTATTTACAGGTTGGGCCTCCCTGGTCTGGCACCTCGGGACCTGACTGGTCCCAAATAAGGGAGTTTGCTGGACCAGGGGAGGTCAATTCCATCCCTCTGCTGAGGGGAGTCCGGGCTGTCTGGGGACTGTCAGCAGACCTAGTGGAGCTCCCTTGCCCCCATGTCGCCAGCTGCCAGCTCCCCTGGCCAGTCCCTGCCGCCACAGCTCTGGTGCCCCGGGACCATCAGGCTCCACTCACCCGAGGGCTACTACAGCTCCACAGCCGCAGGGCCACTGGGGCTGCCACGGCTCATGGGCACTGGTGTAGCCACAGCTCCAGGTTGCCGGGGCTGCTGTGGTGCTCAGGCCACTGGAGCTCCACTCCCGAGCGCTACTGGGCGCCAGTATCCTGGTGCTCTTGGGGCTGCCGCAGCAGCTGGAACTTCGCTCCCCAGGGTCACCGGGGCTCTGCTCTTCTGTGGTCACAAGGGCTGCCATGGCTACCATGCTCTGGAGCTGCCAGGGATCCACTCCTTGGGGCCGCCAGAGCTGTTGTGGCTCCGCTACCCTGGGGCCGCCACAGCTCCGCTGCCCAGGAGCTGCCACAGTGCCGCTGTCCCAGAACCGCTGCGGCCAACCCTGTTGCCACCCAGCCCTGGAATCCAGGGGCTCTCGGTCCAGCAATATCCGTGGTCTGATGGACCAGAGTGTCCCAGACAAGAGAGGTTCAACCTGTATCAACATCAGATCACTGGCTGAGCTAGTACAACAGCCCGAGTTCTAGCCCACTCCAGTGCTTAACCAATGTGTCCCACTCTCTGTAGCCGTTAGTGGTGGATCTCTCTGGCACTGATGTGTCTTCCCTGAGATTCTCGGTGGGGCCCATACCTGCAGCATCCATCTGCTTCTGACATGGAGTCGAGCTGCAGAACAAGGTTGCTAGTGGTCTCCAGGAGTCATTCCTCTCTGCTCAGAGAACAGTGTGTGCTCTTCATTCAAAGCATCAGCTGTGCTGGGATTCCCAGCCTCTTTCCTAACATCACTTCACATTCTGTCCTTCACCCCGGATCTTTCCCTAGGGGGCTTGGGATCCTTTGCACATGTCACTGGTGCGTTTCAGTGGAGTTGTTCCAGGAAATAGTGCAGTGGCTTCTGGCAATCACGAGTGCAGATCTGCGTAGCAAATCTTCTACCCTGCAATGCCAGAGATGGGCACTGAGACCTGGCTCAGTCTGAGTTTCTTCTGCTGTTCCTATTGCTTTGGGATACACCTTGCTCTCGCTTACGCTGGAAGCCTGACTGGCACAGCGCTCGGTGCGTAGTTCATTCATGTGGCATGCGCAGAACTATTAGGAGCAATAAGAAGCAATTGCTTCATAATGTAATTGATGCTGGGAGAAGCTTCCTGAGGAGAGCTCTGTGATTAGCTATTAATTTTGCAGATGGCCGCTCTGAGTGGCCATGTAACTGCTAGGAAACGCCAGGCACTCTTGGCTTGCCAGCACCCCAAGAATCCCCTTTCAGAAGCATCTTCCCATTTCCAGAGAGGTGGGTAACTCCTGCCGTATGGTGTAAGTCGACCCTGAGTGTGTCTTGCTACTGCCTAGGAAGGTGGGCTGCCGTAAGCATTTTCTTTGATGTTTGGGCGAGCCTATCCAGTCAGTTCCAGGGATTTACCTTTCTCATCGCCTCTGCAGTGCCAGCTTGCAAAGAGACGGGGAACAGGGCTGTGTCCACAATGAGGACTCTGAGTAATGTGGTTAAGGTTGTTTGAGCCTTTCATGACCTTACCTGGAATTAAAGTCAGATCTCCCAGTGAGTGTGAGCTGGGGAATGTGTGAGATGTGTCAGCCAACCGGCCCCTATCAGCCCCCATCCTCAAAGACATGGAGGTGTCTCGGCCCACTGAAATTACTAGGGGTCTGACTACCCGAGCCCCCTAGTTTGAACTAGGGAGGCTAATGAAGGTGACCGAAATTGCTAATGAAGCGTGGGATTTAAATATCCTGCGCTTGATTAGCATATTCCCGTCCGGTCGCCATTTTGGAAACTGACCAGCCCAAAGTAACTGCCCGCGTCTACACACTGCAAAGAAGCGGGATTCTGAGATAAACCCCTTAGTTCGAATTAACTGTTAAACCTCATTCCACGAGGAGTAATCCGCCTGTGTCTTCCTCCGGGTGGGCAAAGGGAAGCAACATGGACAAAGCCAGTTTCCTGCTGTTCTGCAAGGAACTAGTGATGGGAATCTCGATATCAGAGGAAGGGTCAGGCAGAAGGAACTGTCCCCTCCCCAAAAGCTGATGTCTGTGTTAATTTTCACTTTTCCTGCCCTTGGCATAAGTGGGGGGATATGAAAGCACCCCCTGCTTCATTTCCATGTCAATTTGGGTTGTTGTTTTCCCCCACCAGGTATCTCATGAATTTGCCATTAACTTCAACCCCACCAACCCATTCTGTTCCGGTAAGTACATGCTTGGGCCCAGCCCTCTCTGGCTTGGGGACCTACATTTGGAAGGTTTTCTGGGTAGTCATAGGAACATGTTTTGTAACATGAAAACTTGCAGACTCGTACTTGGAACTGCAGCAGGCTAGGGGTCTCCCCCCGCTATCTTACAGGTGGGATTTTGAAATGCATCTAAGTGACTGAGGAGCACAAATCTCATTGACTTGCATGGGAGTTGAGCTCCTGAGTCACATAGGCTATCTTGAAAATCCTGTCCTAAAACAGACCCTCAGACCCAGATCCTGCAAGTTGCTGTGTGCTAGCAGATTGCTGTGCCTGTAGGGGAGCCCTGGTGACTCCAGTAATTCTCCAGGAAAGGCAGCCCCCCCCCCCGCCCCCCACAGGCTTGTAGGTAGTTGCAGGTTAGGGGGTCATAATGGTAGCTGCAAATTTGCATACAGCAGCTGGCCCTCCATAGCTGTGCTACAAGGCTTTACCACTTGGAATCAGCTATATTCAAACCTAAGAACGGCCAGCCTGGGTCAGACCAAAGTCCCATCTAACCCAGTATCCTGTCCTCTGACAGCAGCCTATGCCAAGTGTCCCAGAGGGAGTGAAAAAAACGGCAATCATTAAATGATCCAAACCCCCATCCCTTCCCTCATTCTTTGGAGCCAAAGCCTTAAGTCAGTAAGAAGAGGAGAGAAAATTCTTAGTTCCAGCTGATATTCATTCTGTCTTCAAAATGTGTGTGTGTGCATGTGCACATGTGTGTGCATGTACACATGTGTGTGTATGTGTGTGTTCAGAAGCAGCTAGATGAAGCTTTTGCAGGAGTGGACTTTTGAAAAGAGAGGTGAAGGGATGGGGGAAAAAATAAATGGAGCTGAGAGTCCTGCAAAAGAGTTAGGAATTGAACCTCAGTCCAGCCACAGTCTGGCCTTGCATCTGTACAGTCTTTGACGGAGGCTGGTCTCCTAGGTGATAAAAGCGCACATGACCCTCTGCGGAATCGGTGTCACGCTGTTCTAGTGAGGATGGAATGTAGTGAGTGGTCTGAGACTACAGGAAGGAAATAGCCAGTGTGCTTCCTTCCTTTTACTCCTAGATATTTCCATTTGAGCAATGTAACGCTCACTGGTCCAAGCAGCTTGGGTTCCTGCTTCCCGGTCAGTCAGAGTTGGGCGTCACAAGTGAGCAGAGCAAGAGTTCAGAGCCACATTCTGCCAGTCCTCTGATGTGTGTGCAGGTGGCTCCCTTTTGAAATTCCATCTCCCTTTGCGCCACATTGCAGAGCAGAATTTGGCCTCATTTTTTCAGAAGTGAGGAAAACATTTTTCTTGGCTAAGCAAGCTAACAAGAGAGAATACAGTAACTTCAGAGCCAGCCATGCTCAAGTGCTTGGATAACCCGAGCTTGTAAATCTGCCACCAGCAGTACGAGTGCCCTGCGAGCTTGTAGGAAAATTCAGACAAGGATACGATAGGGATAGATCAGAGTTATCACATGGTCAGCCATAGCAAACAGTCAGTAAAGAGTCTGCTCTAGGGATGGATTATTTTCTTATCTAGCCTGAGCTGAGACAGTCCTGAATCCCTGTTCCAACTTAGGGTATGTCTACACTACAACTTTAATTCGAACTAACTTAGTTCGAATTAGTTAATTCGAACTAGTGCATCTAGACTTAAAAACTAATTCGAATTAGCGTTTTGCTAATTCGAACTAGCATGTCCACATTGAGTGGACCCTGAACCAAAGTTAAGGCTGGCCAGAACCAGTGCCAGCAGGGCATCAGGTTAGGACTTAGAGCATGGAGCTGCTGCCTCAGGCTAGCCAAGGGCTATGCTTAAAGGGACCCAACCCCCACCCCAGACAGACAGTTCTCAGGGTTCCCCGCTTGCTTGTCTACCTCGATGAGGGACAGCAAAGCAGTCCTGTCTTGCAGTGCCCTGAGTGCCCACGCTCGGCACATCAGAGCACTCGGCCATCAGCCCGGCTGCACTTGCCGCAGGCTGCCATCCGGGGGGGTCTTTCGGGGGACTGTCAGGATCCAGGAGGCCCTGCAGGAGAGCTTCCACCCCGAGGAGCCCGCAGAGCCACCCCAGTCCTCCCCATCGGGGGCTCGTGCCCCATTCCTCCCTCACCTCCTTCTACTTACCCTTCCCTAGCCTCCCTTCCTGATGTAAAAAATAAAGGACACGTGTTCAAAAATAGAAACTCTCTTTATTTAACAAAACTGGGGGGGGGGGATTAACCTCTGGGGAGACTGGGAAAAGGAGGTAGGAGAGGGGAAGAGAGAGGGTGGGAGAGGGGAGGTGGAAACCTGGGAGGAGGGAGCTGGAAGGGGGAAGCCAGGGGAAGAAGGAGGAGGGGAAGTCTAAAACTATGGTACGCCATATCTTCAGTATTGTGTAGAGATGTGGTCTCCTCACCTCAAAAAAGATATTTTGGCCTTGGAAAGGGTTCAGAAAAGGGCAACTAAAATGATTAGGGGTTTGGAACAGGTCCCATATGAAGAGAGGCTAAAGAGACTGGGACTTTTCAGCTTAGAAAAGAGAAGATTGAGGGGGGATATGATAGAGGTATATAAAATCATGAGTGGTGTGGAGAGGGTGCATAAAGAAAAGTTCTTCATTAGTTCCCATAATAGAAGGACTAGAGGACACCAAATGAAATGAATGGGTAGCAGGTTTCAAACTAATAAAAGAAAGTTCTTCTTCACAAAGCAAATAGTCAACCTGTGGAACTCCTTGCCACAGGAGGCTATGAAGGCTAGAACTATAACAGAGTTTAAAGAGAAGTTAGATAAAGTCATGGAGGTTGGGTCCATGGAGTGCTATTAGCCAGGGGGTAGGAATGGTGTCCCTGGCCTCTGTTTGTGGAAGGCTGGAGATGAATGGCATGAGACAAATGGCTTGGTCATTGTCTTCGGTCCATCCCCTCTGGGGTACCTGGTGTTGGCCGCTGTCGGCAGACAGGCTACTGGGCTAGATGGACCTTTGGTCTGACCCAGTACGGCCGTTCTTATGTTCTAAGCTCAGGGTTGGGGGTCTCACTGGACCAACTTGATTTTCATGCAAACCTGCTCCTGGGTTTGCATGTGGCCTTTGGTGGCCAGGCTGGCCGCTATCCTGCCCTAGACGGCCACTTTCCTGTGCCTAGTGCGGAGATTGTGGACGTTGGAGGCCTCCCCCCAAACCTCGATGAGGTCCACGATCTCCACACTAGATCAGGCGGACGCCCGCCTCTTGTGGCCCTGGGCAGGCTCCTGGGAGCCGCTAGCCTGGTCCTGGGAAGAGGGGGAGGGCTGGGTGGCAGCGGGTGGCTGGCTCATCTTGTGCCAGGTGCAGGGTCTTCTGGCTGGGTGCTGGCAGGCTTGCACCTGGCTCAGCCACTGTAGCCAGACTGTGCCCCTTTAAGGGCTCTGGGGCTGGGAGGGGGGCAGAAGAGTTTCCCTGGCTTGGCCCAGAGTGGCCACCAGGGCAAGCTGGGAAGGGCTAGCCTCCCACTAGTTCGAATTAAGTGGCTACACAGCCACTTAGTTCGAACTAGGCGTTAGTCCTCGTAGAATGAGGTTTCCCTAGTTCGAATTAAGCGCTCCTCTAGTTCGAATTAAGTTCGAACTAGCGGTTTGCGTGTGTAGCGCCTGTGAAAGTTAATTCGAACTAACGGCTCTTAGTTCGAATTAACTTTGTAGTGTAGACATACCCTTACTGACCAACATGTACGCACCTGAGCTGGGCTATTGGTAGTGAAAGCAAAAGAGCCTCTTACAATGCTCAGATCAGAGTGACACTTTCAAAACTTAAGTGAAACTCCTTGGTTCAAATTTCCAGACAGACTGTTCCTGTGACTGTGGCTTCTCTCCACCATTTCTCTTGCTCTGGGGCTGCCTCAGTTCCTTCCTCGGCATGCTGAGATTCTTTAAAAGCATCTGTTTGTGCTCCTGCTCAGTCAGATTCTTTGCATGGCTTGGTGCGGTTCCAAAAAACAAAAGGAAGCCCTGTCTGAATCCAGGCATTAGAAGCCCTCTCTCAATCACAGGGCTCAGATGTGTGCTGGACAAGGGTTGTCAGGAAGAAAGGTATTTGAAACCTTGTTTCCTGAAGTTCTGAGCAGCCACAACGCCAGAGGAAGTCAGCGGGTGATTTCTAGAAACACTGGTGTTGGACTGAGGCAGTGTGGCCCAGTAGTTAGGGCACTGGACTAGAACCGAGGAGACCTAGGGTAGCCACTGACCTCAAACAACTTCACCTCTCTCTGTCTTTTTATCTTACCATGTGTTCCTTGTCATTCTGATTGGTTAGCCAATGGGTAGGCTATGGCGCTGTTTGTCTCTTGTGGAAGTGGAGTCAGATCTCTGGTGGAACGACAAGAAGCCGCTGTAATATAAGTAGCAAAGTGAAGTTTAGCTTTAGTGATCTCAAGGTTGTGCCTGTTGTTTTGACGTGTACGTCGAAGGTTACTGTAGCTGGCTGTCTGTCTGATGTCTGATTGTCTGGTTCTCTTTCAGGAGTGGAAGGCATTGTCCAAGCTTACTCAGCTTGTCTGCCTCACATACGCTTCTATGGACCAACCAACTTCTCTCCCATTGTCAATCACGTGGCTCGGTTTGCCGCTCAGGCTACGCAGCAGGAGTTTGCAGCAGTAAGTTAACAAGTGTCTGTTTTTTAATCTGTATCTCTGCCTTGGCTGGAATTTAAGCAAGACTCATTAAGCTTTCCGTCTTGTTATCTCCTAGAGGACACTGGATCATAGACGAGCAAGATGAAAAGGACTTATTAGATAACTTAACAGGCTGTGGTTCCTAGGTGAGGATGTATCATATGGTAGTGATACATACCACCCTTGATGTTCGCCATTAGGCCAGTAACTAGATCTGTTTGAATGCTGATGGAATGTCTCACCAGTAGAGACATGGAACGGCTCTATCTAGGGAAGAACTCATTTCATGTGTGCTTAGACAGTGTTGATCTCAGTAAGACCTGATGCTGTAGGTTCATGACAAAGGCAGAGCCAATGGAATTCAGAGACTATGAAGCTCTTGAAGTTCTGTCCGGGGTCTCGTAGCTTCTATCACTGCAATGTCCGAGCATCTTGTAGGCACCTTGGAATTGAACCTCAAGGCCCCTGCGTGGTAATGGAGTGTCACGCTCTCCAGGATGCCTATGGGGAACTGAGGCACCAGGCGACTTGCCCAAACACATAGCAAATTGGTGCCAGAGCCAAGAATTGAATCCAAGTCTCATGAGCCTCAGCTTAATCCCAGGGGCCATCCTGCCTCCTCCTGTGCCATCTGGGCTTTGACGGCGTGCTGAGACGCAGCCTGTCCCCCATGCATATCCACTGCCATCATCACCATGTCCGAGCACATCACACTCTAGCACACTCAGCTTTGCCCACCCTTGTGAGGCAGAGCAGTGCTTTTGTCCCCACTGCTAGAGGGGGAACCAAGGCACTAAGGCTGAGTGCCTTGGCCAAGGTCACACAGGAAGTCTGTACCAGAGCAGGAGACAGCCTGGGTCTCCCAAGTCCCAGGCTAGCGCTGCAGCCACTGGTTTAGGCCTCCAATCTGCTGTTTTTTCTTTTGCACTTAACGCACCAGCAAACAAATGTCTGATTTATTTATTGACTTACCACCGTTTGTCTCAGTTCCAAAGTGAAACGTGGGCGAGGTTCGGGAAAGCATTCGGCACTGGTGTTAATTTTGCTCCCATTAAAAGTTAGTGAAGTCAGTGGGAAATTTGCTAATTGCTACAACTTTTGTATGATAAATATGTACTGCTCCAGTGGGGGGAAGCCTATCGATAGGACACCCATAAGAATGATTATTCTACAATCAGGAACTCTGCTTTTTCCCCGTGCCCCTTATTTTGATAGGTGTCATTCAAAAACACGTGCACCAATAGCACTGCGCTGAGCGTATTTAGACAGGCGAGGAGGCATGGACTGGAATGCAGGCTGGGAGGGATAATGCTGTTTAATATGGAGCCCGTCTTTCCAAGCGCGCAACAGCATTTTGTGGCTCACAGAGCTGGGCTTTTGGGCTCACGCACTTTGGTCTGGAGTTTTGGAATCAAAAACATTTTCTGTGCCCAGGACTCAGTGAGAGTCAGTAGAGCGAGGGGCCACCGGGGTCTGAGGAGCCCAGTGAGGGCGAGGCTGCATGGCGTGGGGCCAATGCACTCAACATAAGAACAGCCATACTGGGTCAGACTTTCCAGCCCAGTGTCCTGTCTTCCAACAGGGGCCAGTGCCAGGTGCCCCAGCGGGCATGAACGGAACAGGGAGTCATCAACAATCCATCCCGTTGCCCATTCCCAGCCCTGACAAAGAGAGGACTCGCTTTCTGGTTTTGGAGCCCTGTGGGTTAAGTTGCTGGGCGGGCCCTGAAGTGATAATAGTCTGGTGGGTGACTAGGCCCATCTCAGAGTGCCAGGCCGCACTGCTTAGCATGCATAGCTGTCCGTGCTTCGGGAGAGCCCCGGCACGAAGGCGCGTTGGCCGAGCAAGGCAGAACTGGGATGCGTTACCCTGAGAGAGTGGCTTGGAGGACAGTGGCGCCTCTGTGAGAAACCTACAACATCTGTCTGAGTATGGGCCTGGTAGGGTTGCCAGGTGCCCGGTTTTGAACCGGACAGTCCAGTATTTGAGCTTTCTGTCCGGGAAACAAATTGAGAAAAGACCGGACAAATGTCCAGTATTTTCTAATTAAGTAAGTTTTATTATTATCATGAGTATCAGTACGTAGTTGCGTACTGCCTGGCTGGTAGACATGCTCACAGTGCGCGTGTGTGTCTAACAGCCAGGCAGTACGCAACTATGCAGTAGAGAGGAGGGGGGTGGGGGCGGGGGCGGGGCCGGGGTGGGATGGAATCTCCGGGGCCGGATTCACCCGTGTGCCCCGCCAGGACCTTGCACGGGACGGGCAGCACTCTGGGATCTGTGTGCGTTCCCCCCCAGCCAGCCCCACTCCCCCCAACCCCCTCCTGGCCAGCCCTGCTTCCCGCCGGCCGGTTCCTCCCCCACCTTCCCCCGATCTGAGTGTGTCCGGTATTTTTTTTAAACCATCCGGTAACCCTAGGGCCGTGTCCTGTGAGAGACCAAATATCCACAACTCTCATTGGCTTTACTGGGAAGTGCCAGTCCCAGTGCTGAGCTGACTCAGGCACTGGCTCCCGCAAGTGCCTTTAGCAGCTCATTTTCCAAATCCCACCCTGGGCAGCAATTCTCAGACACTCTGGCCTTGCAGAGAGTTGAGCTGCTTCATTTTATGAGGCCGACAGTGATCCCGTTGAGGCCACGTGCTGTTGAGCGAGGCCCCATTGGGAGGGAGCTGTGCATGTGGTGTGAGTCTCATGGGGGTTTCTCGGGTTGCAAGCAGACAGAGAAGTGGGCTGTGACTGAAGGCTGGCCGTCACGGGACATCCTTGCTGTGAGTTGACGGATTGTTGTGCATTTGACCAAGGCTGCAAGCATTTGTTCTTTACCCTGGGGATCAGCCAGATAGGACACCTCCAGGACCCCAGGCTGGGGCTGACCTCAGTTAGTGGCACTGGGGTAAAAGCCACAGCGCCTCCTCTGGACAGATTTTGCAGGGAGATAGCTATTGGGATGTCTTCACTGAAGAAAAGCCTCAGTCACAACCTGTGCTTTAAGGAGTGTGCATGTGTGGGTTGGAGGGAGGGGGTGAAGGGATCAGCGTCTTCTGTCCTGGTACAGTTCCTGGAGCACTGGCACAGACCTGGGAAGGAAGATGAATGTAGAAGCTCTACCAGGGCTGCTCTCTCCACTCCACTGTAGCCATGCCCAGGGGAGGAAGGGGCTCTTTGTGTCTCCTGACTGCCAGTTGAGAGTACAGGGTGTGCTACAGCCTGGCCCGTACTGAGTTCAAACCATTCGGATGGATGGTTGCAAAGCTTGCAACAACTGGCCAAGCAAGCCGGGTGTCCTGCAGGGGGCGTGGACTATTTTCTTGATGACACTGGAGACATGGGAACGTTTTGTGGCTGCTGTGGTTTCACTGCTGAGGCCTGGTGTGTCCTGAAAATGTAGGTTGACGTAGCTATGATGCTGGGGGGGGGGGTGTGTGTGCAAAATCCACAGCTCTGAGCACTGTAGTCACGCCAACCTAATCTGCCGAGTAGATGCAGCTAAACAAGCAGAAGAATGCTTCCATCGACCTAGCTACCATCACTCGGATGTTCCTACAGTGATGAAAAAACACTCGCACTGGGGAGCTGTGCTTGCCTTAGGGAGTTGACCAGCACAGCTACACCTCCATAGCGATGCCATTGTAGTCCCGGAGTGCAGACGTGGTGCAAGCTGCCTTTTTCAGGCCATGCGCAAGGAAAGCTGACTTGCACAGTGGGGAATAAAAGGTACTTCATGAATTATACAGAAGACCCACATTATCTCCTGCTTCTGTCTTAGGCTGTCTGTAGATGACTAGAATGCTAGTGAGATCATGATGTAGCAGAATGGAAAGAGAAGAGATTCTTCTTATTATGGGTTTTAAAACTCTTTGGTTTACTTTGCTCCAACATACAACTCGCAGTTAGGAGGAAAATCCTTATTAAAGGTACAGCATCCTCCCCCTTTCAGCTAAGGACAAAGAAAGTTTCCACTGCAAATGTCTGAGCTTTCCAGGGAGGACTTAATATGCCAAAGGTGGAAAGTAGTCGGTGAAGAAAACGCTACTTTTGTAAACACCTTTCAGATGTTATAAAGAAGCCACAAAGGGGGAACAACCCATTCTTTATTTCCTTTGCAAGGACATTCCACTTAACAGTATCCTCAACATGTCCCGATTATGGCTCAATAGCCAAGATGCTTTTGTCTGTAATGCTACTTAAAGTGCTGATTTTGACATGGTCTCGGGCCAACCAGGCGCCTTGAGCGAAGGGATGTTTTTTAACAAAGTTAGAAAAAAATGTGACATCTCTGTTGACAATTTTAAGTCATGTGGGCAAACTGCCAATTTTGTGCCAGCAGCCCAGTTCCCAAATGATGCTTCAAGCCGCTCTGTCATCCCTGAAGTCCTAGTTAATGAACCCATCAGACTGTTTACACACACATGCCAAAAAGCTGCATGTTTTCTCTTGGGGTGCCCCTCGTGACTCCGCTCTCTTTCATTAACACGAGGCTCTGTCTCATTCTGGAGAGACTGTCCTGGGATGTCAGCAGTGGTTTACGAGGCCAGGGCTTGAGGATTACTTTCTGTTTAAGCAGGTGGAAAGGAAGGGCTGGAAGGAACAAGGTGATTTAAAGAGACTCCTGCAGCTAAAATAAAATAATGGCCAAAGGGAAGAGACTCCTGCTTCTGCAGGCAGAGGGTGTGAACCAGTTTGTAAAGCATTGGAATCCCACACGCATCATCAGACTGAGCTGTCCTGTGCACCAAGAACTTCAGAGCTACTAGGCCCTTAAGGTCAAGCCTCGGGGGCCAGATCTAGGCAAGCTATGGGCTTCCTCTGGCCTGTGGGCTCTGCCGGGGGGGAGGGGAAAGCAGCTCTGCACACAGCCACGCAGCGTAGGGAAGCTCTCCCTGCGCTCACTTGCAGGCTCCAGCCCTGTCACTCTTATTGGCCAGGAATCACTGCACCAGCTATGAGCCCCAATTTCTGCCCCTCCTTCCCACACCCCACCTCCCTGCTCCTGCACCCTACCTCCTGCCCAGGCCCCCACTCTCTGGTAGCCCCATCCCACACACTGAACCCCTCATTTTTGGCCCCACCCCAGAGCTTAGGGAGGCATAAAATCTACTAGCCTCAGGCCCCCAGAAAAGTTATTTTGGCCCTGGGGGAAGCCCTGAGCCTCAGCACAGTCTTCCATCTCCCGTGGGGCTGGGGCACGAGGTAAGCGACTAGTCGACTACCCGATAAGCAAATGCTTATCAGGTGGTCAAGTAGGAACTCTACTAGTCGCTTCCCCCAGGGCCAGAAAGATGCAGGAAGGGGGAGAGCATGATCCGGTGCTGGGGGGAGGCAGCTAAAAAGCCAGTTCGCCGCAGCCCCATCTCCGGGGGGCAGGAGGCAGGGCATAGTGGGGAAACAGTGCAAGCGGGGACTGACTCCTGCCAGTATGACAGCTGCTTCTCTCCCTTGGAAATGTACAAGAGCCGCCTGCAGCTCTTGTACATCTCAAAGGAAGAGGCACAGAGGGGAACCTGCGCCAGTGGGGACTGCTTCTGCCCCTGCTGGTGCAGGTTCCTGCTGCCTCTCTCCCTCTGCAATGAACAGGAGCTGAGGATGGTTCTGGTGCATTTGAAAGGCAGAGGCGCAGCAGGATAGCAAGCGCCCCCTTATCAAGTAATTGAGTCGTGGATGGAAATTCCATTGACTACTGAATTAGCTGATTAATCAAAATTTAACATCCCTAGCTGGAGCCAGGTCAGTGAGGGTTGGGGGGGGGGGTTGCATCTCACTTGTGTGTGGCCCCCCATCCGAAAAGGTTCCTCATGCCGGCAATAAGTGGCCAAAGTCTGCAGTGGCCTGTGTCTGTGAGCCTTTTCCTACATCACCTCTCTCAGGCTCTTGCTCCACCACTCTTGTCAATGTACCTCCCTTCCTTCAGGGCCTGGATCCCTGGGGGGCTCTACTCTCCCCTTGGGCTTCTTTCCTTCCACAGATCGGCTGCAGACGCCATCCTTGCAGTCCCATTTGCTGACAGCTTCCTGCTTTCTGCCAGCCCCGACTGTTCCTGCTCACTGGGCTCCATCATCAATCCAGGGTTACTTAGACCACCTCATTCCCCTCAGCTGTAGCATGTCCATGTAACTGGCCCTTTCTTGCCTCATGGGCCCTTCCTAGGTGAGGTTGTAACGCACGCCCCATGGCACGGGTGCCCACGCTAGAGCTGTCCAACCCAGGCCCAGGGTGCTATGCTGGAGCCAGCCTGTGCGCTGTATCGATGTCCCCGGCTCGGTGCAGAACCTTGGCTTTGGTTTGCAGAGACCCCTGTAGTCTTCCCGGCGGCAGAGTGAGCTCTGAAGCTGTGAAGAGAGTGCAAACGAGGGCATGGCTGCTGTGCGGCTGCTGCGCCACTGTGGAGCGCCGCCAGTGCAAACTGCAGCTTTGCCCGCCCCTGCTAGGGGTTGCATTAGTGCAGCTTCCCTGGTTGTTAGTCACCAGTGGCTAAAAGTGGGGCTAGTTCCCTTCCGAGGAAGGCTGAGGTCTTTCCTGCTTGCGCAGCGGGCGCCACATTCGCTACCCTAACTGCAAACAGGATATTGTCGTACTGGCGACAGATCCGCCTTCTGGCTCGGGCGCTCGGGCCGATGAGCAGCACAAAGCTGTTTGTCAGTCTGCGCGCGGAGATGGCTCTGTTCCACCCACATAGAACCATAGAGCTGGGAAGAGACCTCAGGAGGTCATCAAGTCCAGCTCCCTGCCCAAGGCAGGACCAATCCCAACTAAATCAACCCAGCCAGGGCTTTGTCAAGCCAGGACTTAAACATCTCTAGGGATGGAGACTCCATTACTTCCCTAGGGAACCCATTCCAGTGCTTCACCACCCTCCTAGTGAAATAGTTTTTCCTAATATCCAACCTAGACCTTCCCCACTGTAACTTGAGTCCATTGCTCCTTGTTCTGCCATCCGTCACTACTGTGAACAGCCTCTCTCCAGCCTCTTTGGAACCTCCCTTCAGGAAGTTGAAGGCTGCTATCAAATCCCCCCTCACTCTTCGCTTCTGCAGACTAAATAAACCCAAATCCCTCAGTCTTTCCTCATAGGTCATGCGCTCCAACCCCCTAATCATTTTGGTCACCCTCCGCTGGACCCTGTCCAATGCATCCACATCTTTTCTGTAGTGGGGGGCCCAGAACTGTACACAATATTCCAGATGTGGCCTCACCAGAGCCGAATAAAGGGGAATAATCACTTCTCTCGATCTGCTGGCAATGCTCCTCCCAATGCACCCTAATATACCATTAGCCCTCTTGGCTACAAGGGCACACTGTTGACTCATATCCAGCTTCTCAACCACGCCATGCCACTGTCCCAAATGCCAACTGGTCTGCCTTCACATTGCCTGTCTCCAGCTATTTTCCCAGCTGTCTGCAGTGACAGCTCTGCTTCTCTTCCTTTTATATTCTGCCTCTTGGTTTCAAGTTTGCCAGAAACCACCTGGCATATTAGCCCATGCTGAGGCGGGAGAAGCCAGAGGTGCAGTGTCTCCTCGTGGGACGCTGTGACATCTCAGCAGTAGGCACATACACAGTCTGGGCCCGTGCCCGGCTGGAGGGCTCTGGGCGTGTCTGGGCGTGAGTGCAGATTCGGACAGGAAATGGCGTCAGTGGCTGCGTGCAACAACCAGGCTAATTTGCTTAACGATAGTGAAGGTATTTCCAGGTTGCTATGGTTACATGGCAGAATCCAGGGTCCCTTCGTGCAGTGATCTCTTGGGGGCGAGGTCTTGGCCCCAGGGGCAGCGCAGCAGGAGCAGGAGGAGTTTGCAGTTGCAGAATGGCTGCCCCCAGCCACGCAAAGCGACAGGATGGGGTGTGGTGTGCCCTGCCGCCCCTGCCCCACACAAGGGGCTAGAGAGCGGAAGGAGGGAAGCCGGGCCGCTGGCGGAATTGGTCTGAGGTCCTGGGATCTTCCCCTTTTAGGCCACAGGGATGGAATTGTTGGGCTCCAGGGACCCTCAGCAGGGACGGGGGAGCCTGAGCTCAGTGGCTTGTTCCAAGCTGGGTAGTGGATTGGGGTCGGGCTTGCCGTGTGCTGCCTCTTTCAGAGGAAGGCCTTGGTTTGCCTGTTGGCTGGGGCAGAGGGGGCTGCACCTCGCTGCTGAGCGCTGCAAAATCCAGGGGTGCCTGGACTTGTCAGGAGCCCCAAAGGGATGTGCGGTGTTGCCGTTGCTGTTGCTACCCCCATCCTATGGCCATTGCTCACCCCACTGGCCCACACACACCTTGGCTCCAGGGCTGGGGAAGTGTGGAGGAGGAAGCCTCCTTCACTCCAGCAGCCCCAGCCCCCCAGTTGTCCAGACCCCCAGCCATCTCGCAGAGTGACCAAAACCTTCCTGTGGGACATGGTCGGAAAGACAATGGCGTTGTTGGTTTTGTCATCCTGGGCCAAATACAGCTCTCCCCCGTTCATGATCGGGTTCACCTGCCTGTGAGAGTGGCCCTCCTAGGAGACGGAGAGAGAAGCCGCAGGTTTCAGACTGCTCTTGTGCACCACTTGAGACAAAGGCTGGATGTGCAAAATTTGAGGAACATGACATCAGCAGCGGCGTTTGGGAAACATTGGCGCTCGTTTCTGGCTGTATGCGCTGGTGAGGAAGGACCAGCCCAGTGACTGGGAGACTGGCCTGGGGCACAGGAGCACAGGTTCAAGTCCCTCACGCTACAAGGCCCAGGCCTTGTGAGCCACGTTTCTGGCCCAGGTGCCATTACAGGAGATCTGCAGAGCGGCAACATGGTCTTTGGGTCACACCTTCATTTCATGCCATGCCATAGTGCATCTGGCCAGCGAGGGTGTGGCCTTTGGCAGAGCAACGTTGCAATTCCTGCCCTGACACCCCCTACTCCCACCCCCCAGGCAAGGCTTGGAAATTGGTCTGAGCAGGCACTGGAAGAAGAAACGACGGCTATGCACCTTCTCGTAACTGTTGTTCTTGGCGATGTGTTCTCATGTCTCTTCTGTACCCACCCACCTTCCTCGCAGTCAGAGTAGCCAGCAAGACAGAACTGAAGGGGGGTCGGGTGACCGCAGGGCCAGAGAGTGCCATACCCCTGCCACTCCCAGTGCACGTGGTGCATGCACGTCTGACTGGAATAGTTACGAGCAACACATTTCGAAGAACAACAGCTGTGGGACGGTGAGTAACCATCTTTTATTTGGTTGGCAAGTCTGAATTTCATTTAATTCATTATGAATTCCGATCACTTTTTATTTTCAATTTTTGTTTTCTATGTCGGAATTCAAGAGGTGTGGGGGAGAAGCCTCCAGCCCTAGAAATGAATAGAGGCGCATTAATCATATGCAAATTGCACCCCTTGGTGGCACTAATATTTTAATCAAAGGAGCTTTTGAATAGTACTAAGGTAATGGGTCTACCGTAGGCAAGTCTGAACTGGATCTTTCATTTTTAAGATGCACAAAGAATTATCAGTAAGAGTATTTATTCCCCTGTGACCAGCCCTTTTTGATCCCATCTTGAATGCATTGAGCAAATAATGTCAATTATGTCATCTTTAATAATAGCCTCTTGACAAAGAGGCACCGGCTGAAAAGACGACAGCAGCTTCTTTTCAGGGGGAGAGGCAGATTTTATTTTTAGGAATGAAAGCAGCCACAGGTGCATGTGTTTGCTATAAAAGCACAAGGGGCCTTACCCGCCGGCAAAAATGAGGAGTAAAAAGCTGTGGCCCAAACCTATCTGGAGACCCCGGCCTCGGAGTTTTGAAGGGTTTCTGCTGGAGAAAACCAAACCAGAGAGTTCAGTGTTCCCAAGCATGGGAAGATTTGGAGCTAGATCTAGAATTTCATGACCAGAAATAGACCATTGCAGTTCAGGCCCATCTCTCTGATCTTTACCAGTTGCACACACACCCCTCCCCACGGGGGTTCTTGAGTTGCTGCTCTCCATGGCAACTCTTGGCCCACCATAGAGGTGCAGGGAGGGTATATCTACACCACAGATGCAGGTGTGATTGCAGTGTGGATAGGTACACCTGCTTTAGCTTGAATCTAGCCAAGGCAGGTAATTGTGGTAGTAAGGACATGATGGTGCCTACCCCAGTAAAAGTCTGCTTGGGACACTGGGGACTTGTGTTGCTAGCCCATGCAGAGTCCGTGTCAACACATCCTCCCTGCTGTCATTACCTGCACCAAGTAGATTCAAGCTAGCCCTGGTCTGCCTACGCCTCATGACGTCCTCCAAATGGGCCAGATTCTCCGGAATAGGTTACTGCAATGTCAGTGGGGGCAGTGTTAGTTTGCCTCAGAAAATGGCTTTCTGGTTGCAAAAGGCTCCTGATGTTGAGGGAGATTTGGGGAAGTCCCATGCTCACATGCTGCTCATGTGTCTGATCCATCTCTTCTTCCCCAGCCATTGTCACTGTTCAGTTTCTAATATCTCACCCGGCCATCTTGCCTCCTACAGAGGAGTGAGTCGGCGCAAGATAAGGCTCATAAGTGGGGTGATGGATTGAGTTGGAGCTCCATGTAGAGAAGATGGATTGGCACAGTGGGAAGGGATGGAGAATTTAGTTCTTCCATCAGTGTGTGTGATAGGGCTTGGGCGAGGTTACACAGAGATTACCTTCCATTGCAGGTAAACTCCCTGCTTTATGGGGGAGCAGATGGGAAATAGACTTTTACTAGGAGAATTCACAAATGAGCAGAAAGCAGCTGACTGGTCCAGCCTCCAACTCTCTCAGGATGTGTCTAGACTACAGGGGTTTTTCGAAAAAAAGTGTCTTTTTCGAAAAAACTTCCCCTGCGTCTAGACTTCTGCCACATTCTTTCGAAATTAAATCGAAAAAACCCGGCAGTTTTTTCGACCACGGTAAACCTCATTTTACGAGGAAGAACACCTTCTTCCGAAAAAAGGCGTTCTTGAATGCAAACAGGGCTTTTTCGAAAGAGCATCCAGACTGTCTGGGTGCTTTCCAGCGGCTCGCTTTTTCGAAAGAAGTGGTTGTAATCTAGATGTTCTCTTTCGAAAGAGGCTTATAGTCTAGATGTAGCCTCAGTGTGGTTTGTTTAGTGAGTCAAACCTTCTCTGCTCAGCCCTCAAGAGCCATGTACGTGCTGGTAGGAGGTCGTGAGCCAGCACTTGTTTCTCCTTTCAGGTCTTCAGCTGAGCAGGTTTGCCTGGTCCCTTTCCAGTCATGGAAAGCACCTCATGAGCCATTGTGTCAGTTCAAGTTACATCTCCTTTGAGATGCCTCGGAAACCGGAATTAATGATGTGAGGGTGGGGTGGGGCGGGGGCCATGGGCAAGCAGCCAGGAGTAACGGTGTGGAATAAGCTGTGGCAATTGGCAAACTGAGTACAAGTTGAAAACAGTATTGGGGATATTCTGGGCATGCTTGTCAATAGCCAGCCTGGGGCATGGGCAGGTGTAGAGCTATTGATTTCTATCTGCCCAGCTACCTAATTGGAGCTCATCATTCTCAGCAGTTATATAGTGTAAGCATCGTCCTGGCATCTGGGAGCCAGCGCTGTCACCAGCTCTGAATCTGCCCCGTTCTCATTAAGCTTCCCTCTGAGAGATGTGCCATTTCCAAACAGTAAATAAATCCCGTGCTTATACCTTTTCCATGGCAACCCATAGCTCAACCAGCGGTGCTCACCAGCTTTTAAGAGAGGGGAGCAGAAAACAATGTGTGTGTGTGTGTGTGTGTGTGTGTGTGTGAGAGAGTGAGAGAGAGAGAGAGAGAGACAGACAGACTACATGCAAATGTACGAAAAGGATTAATAAATGATGGAAAATGAAAATGACCCATCAAAGAGAATCTTCAGTTTTCAAATAGCCTACTTTTTCACTAGCATGCTGGAGATGTTGGATAATCCCTTGCAGTCTTGCATCTAATTGTTGACTTAGCTGGCAGAAATAATTGGTGGTCACATTTTATAGGCAATACAGCCCAGACATGACTTTAATGTCAAATATTTTAAAAAATGGATGGAAACAATAAATATTGGAAGAGCAGCCCATGTGTATGCAGACAATCCATGGTGAATACTAAAAAAGGAGGCATAAACCCCTAGAAGGCACCCGAGTATGGAGTCCTCTGCCCTTTCTTCTGCACCTAAAGATTTGCCCAGAACTCAGCAAGTTGTGAGCTGCTGTCACTCCACAATTATTAAAAGACAGCCTGGTGCTGATGTCTCATCTAGCCAGCACATGGAAAAGCCCAGTGTATCCCCAGCACCCTGGGGCCTCCTTCCCTGTACGTATGTTTCCCCCCTTTATCTTACAAGCATGGAGCTCCAGACTCAGCCCCCCAAACTCTTCCTTCGTAAATCCCCAACGATAGTGGAGGGAAAGAGAAGTGAAGCCTGTTCGCTGGTCTCTGAGGTCCCAGAATCTCTGTGCATTCCTAGCTCTTTGTCTTGCTCCAAATCCCCTGTGAAGAGATTCCCTTGCCTGTGCTGCTTAATTTTTTCCTCTCTCTCTCTCTTACTGGCTCTATGACTGGGTGCTTCCTTTAGCATGTGATCACTTTGCACCCCTGACTCCAGTCATTTTTGCTATGATCCTGCCTTATCTATCCCTGCAAAACAGCTGAGCCGACATTTTGTTGGTCTTGGTCCATATTCTTGTGAACAGGGTCCTCATTACCACCAGAGCTGGTATTAACTGGCCCCTTTGGTAGCAGGCTCAGCAGAGTGCCTGAGGGCTGAATGGACCATAGAGCCTGGCCTTGTGACCAGAGCACTGCACTGGGGAGCTGGGGTCAATTCTTGGCTCTGCTCCTGACCTTGGGCATGTCACATGCCAGTGCAGTGCCTCAGTTTCTCCATCGGTGAAAGGGGGAACTGATCCTGACCTTCTTTGTAAATTGCTTTGAGAGCGACAGGGGGGAGGCATTATGTAAGAATGAGTTGGCGCTCTTCTTTTGGAAGCGAGAACAGCTTTGCATCAGAAGGCAGAAGCACATTTCAACGGCCCTCTAGTGTGGCATGCCCTGCCCCTGCCCTGTACTACCCCTGTGCCCAGGTGAAGTCTGCAGGGCTGTCAGTCCGGCACATTTTGCCTCACTCCACTCAGACTGAATGTCATTGCTTCGTTGTATTTCACCACTGCCTCATTAGAGGGTTTGATATTCTGAAACCCTGGATTGTTAAGCATGCTCATAACTGGAGCTTATCCATGCTTGTCTGCATTCAGTGCAAGGCTAAGTAAATAACTCAGGGCTCAGTGCAGTAGAAGCCATGCTGTGGGGATATTAAGCTGTAGACTAGCCGTTAGTTTTTGCAGCTCATTCCTTGGAGAGCCTAGTTCCAATGCATTGATTCTTCCCCCCTTCCTCCATCCACAGTTCTCTGATTCCCAGTTCCAGCCCTGACCTCCCTCACCATCTCTGCCCCAGCATTCAAGTGTTTGCAGTTTCTGCTCTGTATTCTCTGTGGGAGAATCTCTGGCCCCACAGGAGTTATGCTGTGAGCAGAATACCATTTAAAAACAGGGGTTACGTTTCTCTCTCACACATGCATGTGTGCACATTCTTACCTGTAAGGTTCAGGCTACTGGCCACAGAGAACATTTTTCACAATTTTACTCTGAAACTGAGGCAGGGCCAGCTGGGTAAAGACTGAAAGCAAGATAGCCCACAGGGAAAAAAAGTTAGACAGAGGCGCAGAGGATGTAGTAAGACCAACTGCCATGAAAATCAGCTTGGGCCACAAAGCTCTTTTCAAGAGCTGAAGGAAATTGCTTCAGGGATAGCTGTGCTCAGAGAAAGCCGAGAATTAATTGGGGATGGCCTTATTCTCTCCAGTGCCCAGGGTCCCAAGTGAGGGAGTGGGGCAACATTTCTAGGTGTTGTTTAAGCATATTGGAAGCTGCAGCCTCTACCACAAAGTGCTTAGGCGTTAGCGACAGACAATGTGTGCAGCGAAAGGAGGATACAACACCAAGGTAGAGTAAGGAAGATGGTCAGTGTACAGCAGGTTAATTCCATATTTCTTTCCCTGTCTTCGTTAACGCTGTTAGCAGCTGATGTGATTCCTTTTTTATTATCACGGGTCTTGTGATATTTGGGGTATTTTTAATTAAGGCCCCAGGGCCCAGAATTAGGTAGTTACTGGAGATTATTGGCCTTCATTTTTAAAAAAAGGCTCACTCATAGTTTGGGAGAAAAAGTTGAAAACAGGACCACCTACTGGTCCAAAAACAAAGAGGGTAAATAACGAGAATCTCACATGTGTTATTTAAAAAACAAATAAAACTCTTGTGATTTTTAAGCCAGTCTCCTGATTGTGGGGGCCATGTCCTGTGATTTCAGAAAGCTCACAGTGAGAGGGAAGGTGGAAAAGGGAAGTGGAGGTGTCATGGCAGAGTTAGTGTGCGTGTCGATAACGCGAGTTCAGTCTGCTCAGGTTAGCTGGGCTCATGGGAGAGGTGCAGGGCGACTGGTGCAGGTTAGCAGCTGGCTCAGGCTGTAGCTGTGCTCCTGGCGGGCCAGCCAACCAGGCTGAGGGAGTTAAAAGTGCCACACTTGAGGGAAGGGAGTTAGTGGGCAGGGCTCGATTTGGGAGCAACACAGGCGTGTAGATGAGCCCGGAAGGGGGAGGCTGTGAACTTGGCGGGGAGGGGTGGCTTTTGCTGTGTGTCTGTGCAGCATCCCATGCAATGGGGCTTTGGTCTGCAGGCCCTGTGGCCGTACAAAAGGAGAGGAGGAGGAGGAGAGGGGTGAGAAGCAGGCTGAGCTGCATGATAGGCTGAGTAGCCTGTTAGGTGTGGGGAAGAATACAGACCATTTAGGCATTATCCCACTCAGTGGAGCGTACCTATTTCACAAGGCATACCGGAGCGGTCGACAAAGGCTTCTCTTGTCAACCGCGCCGCGTCTAGACTACCGTGCTATGTCGGATCAGCTGATCGTTGGCACAGCGCGGCGGCCATTTTTACTTTAATGAAGCCGGGATTATTTAAATCCCCGCTTCTTTGATTATGCCGAGTAAACTACTTTACATGGCTCCGTCGACGGAGCCATGTAGTCTAGACGCACCCCTGGTGTTCCATGCTGCACACAGTGCCCTGGAGACACAGCCTGGGGATTATGCTGTAAGGGCCAGGCCTTGTCCCTGATCTCTGTCGATCCCTGGGTATGGGGTGGGGGTTCTGGGCCAGTCTCACACCTCCAATTCTTGGCACGCATGCACTAGCTCGATCCTCCTGCATGTGATGTACGGAGGGAGAGAAACTGCAAACTCCAGCATTGTGTCTGCAGAACCAGCAGCTCCCATCTGCTGGTCCTAGCCTCCTTCACTGGCACAAGCTGCTTGGGAGGGAACAAGGGACTGCTGGGACAGTTATCAGAAGAGGGAGACGGGAGGCAAATGACCAGTCACGAGCGTGATTTGGGGTTGTGTTTAAACACCACAATGGAGCAGGGTCGCTGAGGTTCTCGGTGGGGACAGGGAGAGGCCTGCAGACATACTGGTTACGCTTACATCCCTAACGTGGATGCCAGTCATGGGGCCAGATTTCCACAGCTACCTACTGGGGATTACAAAACCATCTGAGCAGTTGGGTGCTTAACTCTTATTGAGTTAAAGGAGAGTTAAGTGCCTAATCTGCATTAGGTGGTTTTATAGACACCTACGTGCATCTATAGGCACCTAAACATCTTTGGAGACCTGGCCCCCAGTCACATCTGTGGAACTGCTGATTCCTTTTCATCTGGGGTGACTGCTTTTGGAAGAATATTCTCTGAACAAGAACTTAGGAAGTTCTCATTTGATTGCATATTAGGAGGAGGTTTGTGTCGCCTTCTTGAAATATCGTTGAGTTCCTGTTTATCAGTGTTGGCCCTCTGCTCAGGGCGTGGAAACGCCTGGAGAGCAGGGTGACTGGGGGGGTCTGTGCTGCCGTCTCTAATGAGACAGGGACCAGGGGATTTCAACAGAATCTTGAGGAGTGAGACCCCCGTTTCCATTGAATTTCCTTAAAGCCCCTTTGAAAAGCCCTGCCTGAGTGCCTAAGTAATCCTTGTCTAATCATGTCTCCTCTAATGACTCTGCAGCGCTGGGGTTGGGGTAGAGCAGCATCTATGGCATAGTAAAATATAGAAGAAGCATTTTTACAGCTGAACATTGGTAGCCTCATGACCTGATTCTCTCCTGATGGTGGAGTTACGGCCCTGTGAAAGGAGACTGAGACCCAGGGAGGTCTCCTGTTAGGTGGAGAGGTTGAGAAGCGGGTATGAATATTAAGCGATTTCCATTGACGCAGGCTGCCAAGTTAAAAGGATAAAGGTAGTATGGAGAAGAGGAGAAGTTCATTTCAGCCCAACAAGGAGATAGCTAGCTTTTATGTCCCAGGATCTGCTGCTCTCTACTGGCTCTGGTCATGTGTCCTTGCCAGAGTACTCTGCTGTAATCCCAAGGATGATCTTATCAGATCTCTCTTATTTCACTTAGCCTTTGAAACATAACACTTGAAGAGATTTGCTCCCTTCTCCGCTCCTGCATGCCTCTTAGTGCTTGTCTCTGATCCCGTTGCTGATTTCACAGAGAGAAAGAACAAAGGAGAACAGATTTTTTTTAACATACATTGCGGGAAATTCTGCACCGTCTTATGGCTGAAGCTGGCAGAGCTGTGTGGGGAAGAAATCACTACCCAGGCCAGCCCATGGTGTTTTGTACATTTACTCCTTGGTCACAGCACTTGCCAGACCAGAACAAACCCAGTGTCCTGTCTCAGACAGTGGCAGAGCCAGCACCTGCAGAGAGTTAGAGATCGCTTCTAGCTCAGAAGCACAAGGTGAATATCCCACCCAGAATTTTTGTTGCCATTAATTCTCATAACTCTGAATATTCTTGCAATCCACACAAATATCCCTTTTAAAACCCTGTTACGTTCTCTGCAGCTGTAGATGTGTTCATGTATTTATAACTACACAGCTGTCAGATTCAAGGGTCCCTAGTGTATTAGCTGCTGCCCTCTGATCACAAAGCAAAACCCACATTGCAAACTAGATATTTTCAGTAGAGTGTAAAATAATCCAGATTTTTTTTCTTCTCCCAGGTTGACCTTATTTTAAGTGTTTGGGGGCTACGGGTTGGTTCCCTAAATCTCTCTGATAAACAAGGATTCAGAAATCACAAGTGATTTAAATAATAATGTGATTGAAGAAAAGGGGAGTTTCTTTTTCTTCACTTCCATTTTCTGAGCCTTTAGGGTTCATCTTTTCAAGCTCTTCTCAGCAGCCAGGCGGACTGGAAACATTCTTTTTTCTTGTGTTGATGAAAGGTCACAGAATTCCCTGACTTGAGTAGCTGTGATCTTAAGGAAAATACTAGGTATGACACTAGGAAGATATGATGAAATCGTGAGAGTTGGCAACACTGTCATGCATATGCCTGTATTCTGCATGTCTGCCTTCCTTACTCTTTATGCTAGTTCTGGAGAACGCCGCCGAAAGGCATTAGGCGTGTTGCTCTTCAAACTGCATGGGAGGCTGGACACTGGTTCCAGTGGGTGCACATAAGCACCACGCACGTCCTACAAGATCTGCCTGCCTTTGGACTGCAACACCTGCCATTCCTGCTGACTTGCCACAGCTCTCCTCACAGGCCCTAATTTACAACCTGGCATGAAGATCCTGGACTAGGGTGAACAGGCTGCTGGACTGGAACGGCTACAGCAGCTCTCGCGGTGCAGAAATTCACCACAGCCCAGGCTTCACAGTGTGGTGCCGGGCAGCAATGTAGGTGGACGAGTGTAATAGAGGAGTGCACAGAAGATAGAGGGAATGGACCACAGCACCTTGCTCACGTTAATGTTCAGCCATCAGGTTGCTGCATCAATCTAGGTATGGACTAGTGACGCCTCCAAAAGAAGAGCTGTAAACCAGAATGGCAGATCAATGTGTTACCCCTCTAGCTGTCAGTGAGGGAAAGTCTTGCTCCAATTCTTCCCTGAATCATCGCCTCTTTTCCCTACCTGGCACTTCTGACCTAATACTACTGTTTTACACACACATACAGGTTAACGTGTATTAGAATTTAACACTGGCCTGTTCTGGTTTTGTGGGCAGCCCAGTGCATAAGTGGACTGAAAACACGCAGTGAAGGAAGATTTCGGGATACAAGGCAGCATGGATTAATGCATCTGGGAGGCATTACCAGGAGTGTTGTGAGCAAGACACAGGAAGTTATTCTTCCGCTCTACTCTGCGCTGATTAGGCCTCAACTGGAGTATTGTGTCAGTTCTGGGCACCATTTTTCAAGAAAGATGTGGAAAAATTGAAGGTCCAGAGAAGAGCAACAAAAGTGATTAAAGGTCTAGAGAATATGAGCTATGAGGGAAGACTGAAAGAATTGGGCTTGTTTAGTTTAGAAAAGAGAAGACTGAGAGGGGACATGATAACAGTTTTCAAGTATCTAAAAAGGTGACACAAGGAGAAGAGAGAAAAATTGTTCTCCTTGGCCTCTGGTGATAGGGCAAGAAGCAATGGGCTTAAACTGCAGCAATGGAGGTTTAGGTTGGACATTAGGAAAAACCTTTTGCCCGTCAGGGGGGTTAAACACTGGAATAAATTGCGAAGGGAGGTTCTAGAATCTCCATCACTGGAGATATTTAAGAGCAGGTTAGACAGACACCCGTGAGGGCAGGGGACTGGATTCGATGTCTCTCGAGGTCCCTTCCAGTTCTAGTGTTCTACGGTTCTATGAAAACCATGTGGAGATCTTCCACGTGAACAGGTGTTTATGACTGACAATTAAGTTTTTAACTAAGCGTGTGTCTAGACTACAGGGTTTTGTTGACAAAAGTGGCCTTTTGTCGACAAAACTATACCTGCGTCTACACTACTGCCAAGTTCTGTCGACATAATGTTTTGTTGACGGTGGTAAACCTCATTCTACGAGGAATAACGCCTTTTGTCGACAGAGTTCTGTCAACAGAAGGTGTTATTGCATCTACACTGTCCCTTGCGTCTACACTCTCATGTCGACAAAGCGGCTTGCTTTGTCGACAGAACTGGATGTAGTCTAGACACTCTTTGTCGACAGAAACTTTGTCGACAGTATCCGTTGACAAAGCCTCTGTCGACAAAAGCCTGTAGTCTAGACGTACCCTAAATGAACACGTTGGCAGAAAGCACATGCATTTGGGCCACATTTTGACACTCCTTCCCCAACTTTTGGGTTTTTTGCTTTCTTGATAAAAAAACAGTATACATTTTTCAGGAGGGTGGGGGACATTTTTCTGACTAGTCCAACAAGTGATCCCTGTGGGGGAGGGGAGGAGGGAGAACGTAAGAATGGCAACGCTGGGTCAGACCAAAGGTCCATTTAGCCCAGTTTCCTGTCTTCCGACTGGCCAATGCCAGTCCAGGCATGAGGGCAAGGCACTGGACTCGATATCTCTCGAGGTCCCTTCCAGTTCTAATGTCCTGTGAGTCTATGGTTCGATGTGGATTGAGCAAACAGGAGGGGCTTAGCAGTGGCTTTCTGTTTTGTGCCATTACTACGAATTTGTAACTAGCTGCTTAAGGAAGAGAGGAAGGAAAGAGACTAAAATGAAAAGTGTCAAAATGTAACTAAAGCAGCTTCTCATTCCTCCAGTTTGGGTGGGATTTGCAGTGCATACAAACTGAGCTATTAAGTCCCCTTGTCAAGCAGGAGGGTTGCAGTTGATGGGCCGTTTGTTCATGTCGCTGTTCCAAAGTTAATGAATGAGAATGTCTGATTTCTCCCTGTCCACCGATTTCTCCTTCAGCTCTGCAGCAATAGGGACAAGATCTCACCTTCATTCCCCCGGCTATAAATCTGGAGGGACTCCACTGGAGGGACAGGAGCTCCTCTGGCTGTACTGAGAACATGGTGGAGCCCATGGGCATAAACGCTGCCGGGGAGCTGTGGGGAAGCTGCTTCAGTTTGTATTGTGGCACATGGCAAACGCTGGTATTTTGCATTTCTCTTCCAGCTCGTGTCACCTGTTTTTAAGAAGCTTCATGTCAGCAGACCTTGGATTGTTGTATCAGTGCAGCTATGAAAGTAGATGCTGGGCCTTACAGGTGCATCCTGCGCTGGGCCCCGCATCTTTAGCAAGGCAATGGCAGCCTTGGGTCCCCAGAAGGGGCTGGGCTGGGGCAGAGCAACTCCCCTCCCAGCCAGTCCTTCCTGTCCGGCAGCCGGGAGTCTGCGGCTGAAGTAGTAGAAACGGGGAACCCTGGATCTCCGGCAGTGATTTGAAGGACCTGCCCCCCAATTTGCAGCCCCACCTCACTCTGCCTCCTCCACCACCACTCCACCCTTTCATCCAAGGGGACTAACGGGGAGCCTGGCACCAGCAGCAGGGATCGGGCCCGCCCCCTGCACTCACCTCAGCCTGCTCTGCAGCAGCTGTGTTTCTCCACTTCCCACTGCTGAGTGTGGGGGGCAGCCCCACCCTTTCCCCCAAGCTCCCTCTCCTGAGCGACATGGCTGGGAGCCGGGCCCCGGGCAGCTGCCCGTTTTGCTCCCCTCTGTTGGCAGCCCTTTTGCCTTGCTGCCCTTTAACTTCATGGCTGGACCCCAATAGCCCTTTAACCTCACGGCCAGACCTTAATAGCAGGGCCGCTAATGGGGGAGCAAAAAGTCATCCTCGTGCAGACCAGTCTGGCAGCCGGTTATTACCAGAGCACTGGCCCTGCATCTGCCTACTTTCACCTCCGCCTTTGTGGTTTAGACTAAAATCATGTCTCTGGGTCTCTTGCCCCTGTTTATAGCATTCTCAGTTGTATGGTACTGTGACAAATGTTTACAGCTGAACTCACAATTAGGGTAGATTTGTAGGCCCAGCTATCATAAGAGAACTTTTTGGGAGCCCCCATCACTGGAAAGGGCACCAGCCACCTAATGCTGGGTGTTTATGGAGAAGAGGATGGAAGAACAAAAGCAGGATTTCAGTGGTGCTTACAAATAACTTAAGACCATTAATTTTTCACATCAGCTTCGGATTTTAACGGGGAGTGAGCTAAAAACGCCTGTGAGCAGAGTGTATGGAGTTCATTACAATTAGGGGCACATTTGAATCTGCGCATTTATAATCTGTTCTGTTTTTGCATGAATTAAATCTTCTGATATTAAATGTTCTCCACTAGCGAGCATGCAAGACATGTCAGTTGCGAGATGCCTTAGCTTGCGTGATTCAGGCTCTGAATAGGACAGCTGGTTCCCTGGTGATTAGGGTGACCTCTAAGCATTTAATGGTGACTCTCAAAGCATCTTGCTTCCGCCTCAGATAAGTTTCCTTTAGATCTGGTAGTGCTGGTGAAGAAGAGACCATCCTTGGTTGTAATCACTGTAAAAAGGATGTTGTATCAAGGCTGCTGGATGCAATCAGATTTTTTGGTTCTGTCTGGTTCCCATGCTTCCAAGCCAACTAACACGGCCAGTGCTGACTTTTGATGCTGACAGGGCCTCCCTAAGTCCAGGGAGGGATGGCTGACTGCCTTCTGGGACATGCACTTTAGGAGTGTGGAACAGCTGCCATTTGAAGAGAGACTGGGAGTTTTCAGCTTGGAAAAGAGACAACTAAGGGAGGATACGACAATGGCCAAGACTTTGCTAATATAAAGCAGAGTTGAGCTGTGAGCAAGAGGCAG
The DNA here is from genome assembly GCA_032595735.1 of Pelochelys cantorii. Lineage (NCBI taxonomy): Eukaryota > Metazoa > Chordata > Testudines > Trionychidae > Pelochelys > Pelochelys cantorii. The sequence continues at coordinate 5,226,857 of CM064339.1, read as the reverse complement.
GCCCAGCTCACAGAACGTGGCAAGAACTGGGCTGATACTGCAGAAAAATTCATACCTCGGAGGTGCTAGGCACTGGCCAGAAACACATCCCCGAGGGATGGCAACACAACAGCTTGTCCGGAGACATCTTGGCCCCAACCCACTCCCCCCAGAGAACAGGGGCGTACCGACTCAGGTTCAGGATAGGCTCTCAGATGACAGCATGATGGATAACGATGTTCTGCTCCAACCCCCATGTACAAGGCAATGGGTGGTATCTACGTGATGTCAGAGGGTGGCAACCTGATAGATCAGGCGTGATGGGTAACTTGTCTTTAAAAAGTATCTGAAGGGGGTTGGCCTTGTTCAGCCTAGGGGGCCCTGAAGAATTCCGTCACTGACTCAGCTGAGCAGGGTCTGGAGACCGTTTGGCTGAGTCTAGTTCAATTTTGTTGATGGAGTTTGGGGCTGTACCTGTCAGATAGACCTTTGTAAAAGCCAGGAGAGCTTGGTTCTGATACTAATAAGGCGATTTTTTACCTCTCTTTATTAAGGCAAGATGTTACTGATGCCGTTAAGTGCCTAATCTGGACACTAACAAACGAAGGGTGTTAAATTGCGGTTAACTGACTAGTCGAGTAGTCGATGGAATTTCCATCAACTACTCACTCGACTAGTCGATAGGGACTTCCACATTCCTCCTTTGAAATGTACAAGAGCCCCTGCTGAGGAATGCGGAACGCCGCGTGCAGCCTGGGGCCAGCGGGAAATCCCACTGACTCCGGGCTGCAGGCGGGTGCCTGCTTTGAAATGTACAAGAGTCCCCAGGGGGCATTTCAAAGCCATGGAGCCCCGGGTCAGCGGGGGGGTGCAGGGGTTTGGGTTGTGACCAAGGGCAGGGGATTAGGGTGCAGGGTCTGGGAAGGCGTAGGGATTCAAGAGGGAGACAGAGGTTTTGGCTTATGTGGCGTAGGGGGGAGGAGTGGAGGGCAGAGGGTTGGGGGAGGGGAAGGGCTGGGGTACCAGGGCAGGCTTTGGCTGGGAGACTTATATAGGTGATTCCTGGCCAGCAGCTCAGCACGGTTCTCAGGCAGCCTCCCTGCCTGCCCCGCCCCCCCCCCCAGCCGCAAGGACCATGTGAGTCTGTGAATAAGAGCCAGGGGAAGGGAGGGAAGTAGTGTTTTGCACACTGCCTATTCTTCAAACTGACAGCTCCCACTGGCCAGAAATTGGCCAATGGGATTGTGCTGGGGCGGGACCAGCGCATGAAGCTCTCCCCTCATGCCCCAGGCTCACAGCTGAAAAAGAAAAATGGCTGCAGCAGCCGCTTTTCTGAGTGGTGTTGGGGGGGACATAGGACAAGCTGGGGAGTCTGCCTGAGGCGCCGCGCTGCGTCCACGGGCCAGATCCAGTGGCTTGGCAGGCTGGATCTGGCCTGCGGAGGGTATTTTGACCAGGCCTGCCCTACCTGCCCTACACTGAGAGCTTAAGTGACCCATAGGCCACTTGTTGGCTTTCTGCTTGTGGTGACGTTTTTCCCTCTGTAACTAGCATGGATGGGATTGTGTAGCGCAGTCAGTAGCACAGAAGGCTGCAGGGATTGGACTGTCTAGCTCAGTGACTGGTGAAGGGACATAGAGAAGTGCAGCCTGTAAGATACCAGGTTTGGTTTCTCTGATGTTACTTCCCTCGTCCCTTGAAACTCGCCTGGAGCAAACCTGAATCTTGAACTCCCAGTAGTGCAGGCAACATCTGCACTTAAATGGGGCACATTTTGTTAGTAGCAGTGTCTAGCTCTTCTCATTGGCATAGCTCACAGTGCTTTATACAGGAAGCCATCATCACTGACCTATTTTACAGATGGGGAGACTGAGGTACAGAGACTTGCCCAGTGTCATGCAGCAGTCCACTGGCAGAGCTCGGATGAGACCTCATGTACCCCAAGTCTCAGTCCAGGGCGCTACCCACTAAGCCACACTGCCTCCCCGAAGTAGGTGAACACTGTACCGCATCCAGGATCCCAGGGGCTCACCAGTGGCTCCCCTCATGGGCCTGTTACAGGTGTCTAATATTTCACAAAGATTAAACAGCCGCAGCTTCCCTGTTAATGGTACAAAGGCCGGAAACCAGCAGTGCAAGAGGAAGGGAAGGGGGGGGGAGCGAACTACCGTCACCACAATTGGACTGATTCCTAGGAGACTTGGGACTGGTTGTGCAAAGGTTCCTTTGGGCGTTTGGAACCAGAGCAGCTGCCAGGAGGGCGACCTCTGGGAAGTAGATAGCTCTTGGGTGCCAGGGGAGGGGTGGGGTCGAGGGCGTAACCCAGGGGTGGCTTCTGTCTCAGAGCTTTCCCCTGAGAAATCAGCCGTGGCACGTGGAGTGTGGGGAGGGTCAGAGAGGCAATTGGGTGAGTGACCAGGAGGGAGTTGGCTTCAGGCGCTTCCTGATGAAAGGGGGTTGCAGGTGAGTAAGGCAACTAGGAGGGGTCTGTGTCTCCCGGCAAATGAGGGGGAGAGGCGCTGAGGTGGTAAGGGGCCTCCAGGGCCTCTAAGCAGGATTGATGGAGGATGGGTATGGCTGGATGGAAAGATGGATTGTGAGGAGACATTGGCCAGCATTTTCTGAAATAGGAGCCTAAAGTGAGGTTGCAAAGTCCATATTGAGGCTCTTACATGTGGGATTTTCAAAGTGATACAGGAGCGTAGGTCCTCACTGAAGCAACCTCACTGAGAGTGGAGCTTAATGCTCCTAAATCACTTAGGCTCTTGACTTGTCCATATCATGTAGCAGGGCGGGGAACTTGCGGCCCCCCCAGCTTACCTGGATCCAGCCCCCCATGGCTCGGGGCTCCCCCTCGCCAGCATCAGGGAGCCTGCGTGGGCACTCCGGCCCCCCACAATTGCCCCATGGGGCTGGAGCACACAAAATCTACTTGCCTGGGGTTCAGCAGCTCCCAACCCAAAAAGGTTCCCTGCCCCTCAGATAGGAGCAATCTCCCTGTGGCATTCCCCCCTGGCGATGGTTGGGGGTGTCAGGTCAGCCCTTCCCTCTCCCCACAGACAAGTCTTTGTCGGGGAGGGCACGGAGCTGGGAGAAGCCTGGAGCCCGGGACCGAGCCCCCAGTACCACGTCTGATCTCACTCCACTCTGTCTCCTCAGCAATACTTCATCCTCCTCATCATCACAGATGGCGTCATCAGTGACATGGACGAGACGAGGCACGCCGTGGTGCAGGCCTCCAAGCTGCCCATGTCCATCATCATCGTGGGGGTGGGCAACGCAGACTTTGCAGCCATGGAGTTCCTGGATGGGGATAACCGCGTGCTCCGCTCTTACACCGGCGAGGAAGCCACGCGGGACATCGTGCAGTTTGTGCCCTTCCGCGAGTTCCGCAGCGTAAGTTCAGGAGGCGCTACCGTGCCTGCCGGACCCGATCTGCTTCAGCCAGAGCCACACTGGGGTCCTGCCCCAGTCCGCTGTGCTCTGCTACTTCCCCAGCTCAGGGGATGGGACAGGGTTTAGCGCTGTCCAGCATTCTCCGTACTTGACCTGTGCGAGTTGGCTGGTAGCGCTCCCAGCTCAGAGTCAGAGGCTTGTACATTCAAGCCCCTTCTGCTAGATGGGGACCAAGTCCTCCCCAGGTCTCACATGGTGTGTCGCTGCAGAGGAGACCAGGGAATGTCCCTGGCATTTTCCAGACTGCCAGCAAAGTGAAAGGGCAGATCTGGGCAGCAGGCTTGGCACTTCTGTTGCCTCTTGCATCTGTTCTGCAGGCTGGAGCAGAGTTTGTCACGCTGCCCAACCTCACACAGCAGGTTAGTGGCAGAGCTGGGGTTATAACACAGAATCCCCGGCCTAGTCCATCACCACTAGGCAATCCTGCCACCTCTGCACTGAAATGTTTCAGACTCCAGAGTTAGGATGACAGCCCTGCTGTGTAGGTAGCAATCCCATCCACGAGTCCCAGTGCCTGGGCCAGCTCCTCTGCTCCTGTCAGAGCAGCTGCTGCTGCCCAAGGCTGTGAGCGAGCTATTATGAGTGTGCAATGCCTCCGCAGTCGCTGCAGGGTGACCTCTGACTCAACACTCTAGGACCAGGAGAAAGAGGCAGGAGACCAAGGCACATTCTTAAATGGATCAGCCCCGCTGGCCTCCATTGTAGCGGTGCGTGGGCGTAATCTGAAGCCACCATGGCAACAGTTACTTTCTCTACCAGCACCTGGGCTTGCAAGGAAAACCTGGTAAACATACATGGGCCTGTGCGCGTGCGCGCACGCACGCACGCACACACACACGCACACACACACACCGGTAATGTACATTGGCCTTAGCACCAGTCCATTGACCTGCTGGGACAGCTGCTAGGCACAAGTGAATCATTTGGCCTCTTTGTTCTTTTTTTTTTTTATTCAGGCACCGAAAGAAACTTTGGCCAAAGCAGTGTTGGCAGAGCTCCCCCAGCAAGTTGTTCAGTATTTCAAGCATCAAAATCTGCCTCCCCTCAGCTCGGAGCCAGCGTAGCGCTGAGAACGTCGGTGTCATCTGCATGTTGCTGGGCCCCCTCGATGTCCAGAGGGTACATGTTTCACATGCTTTTAAACCTTTGTACTCGTTTAATTTAACGATTGTATTTTATTAAAAACTCTCCCAACGCATCCTGGAGAAGCAGCTGCATTGGCTTTGTACATTCCTGGGCCAGGGTAACAGTCATGGGCTGAGCGGAGACTTCTCCCACCTCCTGCCGGCCACTTTTCAGTATTGAAGGTACTTTGTATAATTTTAATGTAACCGGATTACAATTTTTACAGATCAAAATTTGCCTTTTTCCAAACAACAAAATGCTTAATATGATGTCACCCATCCTGTGTATAGATCCTGTATCTGTGTTGTGCCCATAACCTTCTCATGCTCTGGTCATTTTTATACTGTGTACGTTATATTTGTTATACTCAGGTTAATAAAGAAACTCAGATATTTAAGACTGCTGTTTGGGTCCAGTGCAGAAGGGCATCCTCATTGCCTGCATTTAGTGCTTCCTGCCTTGCTCTGTCGGGGCAACTGTGTGAACACCTTAAACTCCTCCCTTGGCAAGAATGTTCCCTGGCTGAGTCCTACCCTTGTCTGTGTCTTACATTTTTGATGGGAGGGGGAGACCTGATTCAGCAAAGAACATAAGCAAGTGCTTAAAGTCACTTTGATTTCAGCAGCTGTGAAGCATGTGATTACAGTGAAGCACAAGTGCGGAAGTGTTTGCTCAGCATGGCTGGACTTATGCTTATGGAGGCCCCATCTTTCATTTATACTGCACCTAGCACTATCGGGTTCCTGACTAGAATAATAAGAGTGATAGTGGCTGAGCACCTGGCAGGCAGTGAATGTACACTCTTGCAATGTAAGGCAGCATCGTAAAGAGGGGAAACTGAGGCACAGAAAGGTGACTTGCCTCAAGCTCACCCAGTGAGTCTGTGGAAGAGCTAGGAAGCTGCCCCTAGATCTCCTGAGTCTCAGTCTAGTGCTTCTAATAATACATCTAAGGATGCGTCTAGACTGGCAAGATTTTGCACAAAAACTTGCCGCCTGCCTACACTGGCCGTGAGAATTTGCGCAAGACCACTGACTTTGTAATGTACAAAATCAGTGCTTCTTGCGCAAATACTTTGATGCTCCCGCTCAGGCATAAACCTCTTGCGCAAGAATACTTGAGCAAGAGGGCCAGTGTAGACAGGAACGTTAATTTCTTGCGCAAGAAAGCCCGATGGCTAAAATGGCCATCAGAGCTTTCTTGCACAAATCTTTTGCGCAAAGGCACATGCCAGTATAGACGCTCTCTTGCGCAAATACTTTTAACGGAAAAACTTTTCGGTTAAAAGTATTTGCGCGAAATCGTGCCAGTCTAGACGCAGCCCTAGATCTTTATACACACACCCAAACCAGTTACGCCAAAACATCCATCATGCTGTCTTACTGGCTTTATTCCTAGCATGAGTCAGGCTGCTCATGTTACCCATGGGGAATGTGGTGGTGCCTTTCCTAATGAGCTGTTCTCGTACCACCCTTGCATAATGTGTTAGTGCAGAAACACACACCTAAGAAGTACAAGGCACAAGGCCATATGCACAGTCAGCCCTGTTAGTGATCAGTTACAACTGTCCTGCTCAAAGAATCTGGCACAATTTTGGCCTGTAGAGTTGCTAATGCACAAAAAGGAAGGATTCTAGTTTGATTCTGGGATCCCAGTCAAGCTGGCAGGTTTGCCACTCGGGGAAATGCACCGGTGCATCTTGGTCCTGAAATCACTGAAACCCGTTGAATAGGCAACTCCCACCAGCAGCACTGTGCTCTTGAATTCAGTTAGGATCAAAGTGTGACTAGAAAGGCTCCAAGTCAGGAGCTGGCTTCAGCCAGAGTGATCATCACACTCATTCGGGGAGCCCCTACCGTACCCCTGAAAACTGGGCCAAAGTCACCATCTGCAATCAGTGGAGTTACGGGGCTGAACTGGGCCTGGATGAGGTTATTGCTCTGGCTTGGAATGCCCTTTATCTCCTTTTTCCAGTTCGGCTGTGCCCATGACTCCTTCCTGCATGTACTGTTGAGGGTCCCGTAAGGCACATGCTACCCACCCACGCAGACACCCTCCTCCTCCTCCCTGCCTGGGATCCTGAAGTGGTGGGACCTATGATACATCTCGGAGGGGGAGAATAAGGAGACTAGAGGATCCTGCTGTTCAGACCATGCTGCCTTATTGAATGTGGCAGATGAATGAAGCATTAGTCACTTCAGATTGAATAAACAAGTTGGAGATGGTTGCAGGCTAATTTAGAACATGTGCGCTGACTCCTTCGCTGCCAACGACAGTGAATACATTCCTGCTCTCCCTGGCTGCTCTCTGAGTAACAGGAAATAGGGTGCGAGTATAAAGCTCACATGCGTGTCAGATTCAGAGCAGAGAGAACCACATTACTGACTCAGCTCAGTGTTTACCCAAATCCCTTTGAAAATGACAGACACGGCCAGAGTTGCTAGCTCTTCTCCACTCCCGCCCACCTTGCACCTCCTTTTTCTCTAGCGAAGACCTTGGGAGTGCGTGATGACTGCAGACAGTGCAACACAGACAGGACTAAGCCTAGAGCAACAAAGAGGTGCGTGCAGCCTTTAAACTGCAATCCCCAGCCTGACAGGTGTTTTGGGAACTACATGGACTCTAAAAGCATATAATGACCATGTTTTTTCAAGCCTATAAAAATCACACATTTGGTATGGCAATATAGCCCTATTACAGACACTGTAGAATAACCTTAACTCTGGCTGAAGTTCCTATTTGTTCTGCAAGCATTTTCGTTAAAATTATGTATAAAAACGCTTTGCAAAAAGAGACAAATTACAGATACGCATTCTGACACACTAATCAACCTCAAACACAAGCCAGCAGCCATACATTGGCAACTGGGCACTTTGCCAATAACACTGACATTTAGTCTCAAACAGCAGCAGCAAGCACTTAGCTACATTAGCCTGTTTGAATGGACAAATAACCTTCCCCATTCAGCAGCACCCTTTACAAGAAAAGCAAGAAGAAAAACTTTTTACAGAAATCCTAACCTGAGTGAAAGGGAATGGGATGTGTGTGTGGGGGTGTGTTGAGGTGCTCATATACTTGATAAGAATGTGTGCACTTCACAGGCAGCGGTATGATTGATCAGGCTTTAAACTACACAGTTTCTGGCTTTAAAGCTCTGGTTTGGCTTTTTCCCCTTGAATAGTGCATGCAGTGGGTTACTATGTTGTCACACAGAACCTTTAGGATTCACGAGGGAGCTCCTACAGGAGATGGTTTTTCTTGATTTATTGTGCCTAGAGGAAACTTAGATGCTATGGCTTGGCACTTTATACATAATAATAAGGGTACAGCTGTAAGCCCATTCTGTTCACAATAGCCCTGGCCTAGCACTTAAGCTTTGAGCCATCCCGGATCAGAGATAACACTCCCCGTGTCAGGGTGAGCCTTGCATAGTCCAACTCCACTTTGGCACAGGAGGGCATGGCCAAAGGAAAGGGGGCTTGGTGGGGCTGTCTCTAGGCCACATATTGCCTGACAAATTGGCCCCATTTTCAGAGCTCCTGCAGTGGCAAGCAATTGGGCAGCATTAGCAAAGTACTCCAATGAGCTGTGCTAGGTGCCCACAACCCTCCCGCTCCAGCCAGCTCATGCCTGGCACACGGTAGCTGCTCCTCAGGATCAAGCCCACAATGGGTCTAACTGTGTGGTGGGATTTCACTTTGCACTTGCTGGATGCTTTTGGCAGCCGCTGCCCCAGGCATTAGCCAGCTGGCTTTAGAAATGAGCTTGTTCATTTTGATTTAAAAACCTGCATGCAGCTCTCTAGTGACAAATGAGATCAATTTCACAGATTGGCTCTTAATTTGTCTGCATGCATGAGAAGCATTGCACTTGTTTGTGAGTTACACCTTGGCCTCAGCCTGAGAAGAAAGTTTTGCGTTTCCTTGTCTCTGTGGTTATTATCTATTAGAAATTTCTAAGTAAGGAAAGAGCTGTGCTTGTTCAGAAACATTAGAAATGGCTACATTCAGCTCCTTAGAACCATGTTCTCTCAGCTTGCTTGAGCTGTAGATCCGAAGAATAATGTCTTCAGTCAGTACTAATAACCGATCTGTTCTGCCATTCATTCGATCTTTAAAGGATGTAAATCTAGTTAAAGTTTTACAGTGTATTAGAATCATTGACAAGTAATTCTCATATCAACCTCTATTAGAGTTTCACTTGTACTGGAAGCTGCCCATGTCTCCTTGCTACCCCTAGGGATAAATTCAGTAACATGCTTGAATGAACATTGTTTCTAGCTTGCCTACTGATCTCTCAACTTCACTTGCTTTGTTGCCAGCTCTTCTGCGGACTCTTTGGAATACTGCCATGTTAATGCAAAAGTGCTGCTCAACTCTGTTCATCATAGGTACTTTGTTAGCATATTCTATTGGCTACCCTGTGAGGTAAAAAAATCAGAGCAGTTTTAAATGCAGCTCTTAAGTGCAGATCAGGGCAAACTCCACAATCCCCCTATGTTATATTGGTCTTTACAAAAGTTAGCTCTTATAAAACATTTGGCTCTTAGCCTCCAAACTTTGGAAAGGAGTGAAAGAGGTGTCCCCAGGGGTCTAAATCCAGACTTTCGTGTTCAACTTCCAGACTGAAATCTTAACAGTTCAGGATCACAGTTTGTTCTTACAAATGTAATGGTGTGTGCTGATTGCATGCCTCGCCTCTGGCAGGATGTCTTCACCTCTCAGTCTTAAACTGAACATGGACAAATGCTTGAGTTTACTGCTGCAGAGTCTTTTGAGAGATTAGTCACATACTCTGTAAAATTATGTCAATGAGAAACCAGCCTTTAAAAATAAATGCAGCAACTCAATTATTGGACAAACTGATTACAAACTGAACACAGAACTCAAGGCCATGCATGTCTATTTCAGTTCTGCCTCCGCCATGAAGAGCACTGTCAGATTATTTTCTGCATGTTCTAATTTACTCTCCCCCTCCCCCAGAATTTGTAGACTCTTCCCCCAGCAAATCACTGGATGAGACTTGCATTTAAGAACACACAGCTCTCCCCTTCCCAGTAAATAACCTTCTCCTCCTAGAAAGTACTTACACAGCTTCTTAAGATCATCCCCCTCAGAGGCTCTATAAAGTGTTTCACAGTGAGCTGACTGCTGTGTCAACTTGCAGTTGGAGGTGAAGCGTCACCATTCAGAAAGCAAGCCCAGCGCATCTGGAGTTAGGCCTGTGCACAGATCAGGCTAACTGTGCTGAATAGGGATGCTTCAGGGGGTAGCCGAGTTAGTCTATAAAGTGCTACCAGACTATTCGTTGTTTAAGTTTATCCTGTACAGACTAACAAAACATGTAGATGGTATTAGGAGCTTTTGTGGGCACAGCCCACTTCTTCAGATGACCGGAGTTATGAATTTAGGATGTGCAGACCCAAAATAAATAGGGGAGAAGGGAGAGGTGAAGGAAAAAAAGAGGAAGGGGGTGGGAAACAAGGAGCAGAGGGTTTGAAAATATCGAAGGGAAAAACAGGTAGGCAGAACTGGTAATCTATAAGCACCTAAAGATTGGATAGTCAAAAGAAGCAGATAAGGATCATAGGATAGCAATTAGATCTACACAAACAGCTGTTGGCACCTTCATTGAATGTTAGGTTGATAATGTCCCAACCATCTGTTATTGAGGCGGTCATATCTCGACCTCATATATCTTGTGTAGATGCAGGGTAGCTATTTTGGGATAACTCCGGTATCCCAAAATAGCTGTGCAGTGTAAACATAGCCTAAGGGAAAGAGAAGTTGCCTAAGGGTATGTCTAGACTACAAAGAAAAGTAAAAAAGATACATAAATTGAAAACCGCAATCTGTGTATCTTTTTCTGTTTTCTTTCGAAAGAGGCATCTACATGGCTCCAAATTTTGGAAAAACCTGCTTTTTCGAGCCATCCCTTCTTCCTCGTAAAACGAGGTTTACAGGGATGGCAAAAGAACGTGTCCACTTTTTTGGGATTTTTTCTGAAAAAGTGGATGCGTTCTTTGGACGCAGAATTGCTTTTCCGGGATATCTCCGGTATGCTGGAAAAGCGCTGCAGTCTAGACGGAGCCTTAGTAGCACAGTATGTTAGGAATCAGTAACTGCAGTGGACAAGCAAAAGCTGAGTGCCATCCAGAGAAGTCCCTGTAGAGCTCGGCCCACACAAGTACCTGAGTTGCCTCTTGGGGTGTGGAGTAGCTACCCCCACAGGAGACGCGCTCCTCTCAACACAGGTAGCCTATTTACTAAGTCTGGCAGCAGAGCCAGGTGGAGATCAAAGTTTTAGCAGTGCTGAATCTCTCCCCTTATTTGCCTGGCAGAGGCAAGACTTGTAGCTATTTTACAGCATCCTTCTCTTGGAGGGAAGCTGCTAGTCACCCCACTTCCGAATATCCCAGATTAGTATTGAGGATCCACCATCAGAAAACATTCGAGCCACAGCCCTAAGCAACCAAGGAATTCTAATGACTGAAGTTTGGCTTGTGATACAGGCAGTGCCAAGCCCTGAGTCATCCTTCGTCTGAGAAATACGAGTAAGAGCATACAAGCAGTTTGTCTACCGACTGAACTCCTCCACCCCCAGTCTGTTTAAGTAGCTTTGCAGAACAGCACTCGTCTGCACTCAAAGGTAAGCCTCATCTTCCCACTGTTTGGGGCAGAAGTTTGAAAAGCTGAATAATTTGTGCTTTGGTAAAAGGAGTCATGTGGGAGGACAACTGGTTTGCACTGAACAGCAAGACTTGAAGTCTCCTCTCAGTGAAGAGCTCCATTCAGAGCGAGGGTCTCGTGTTGATGCTTCTGCAGGGTGCTGGCATGAGCAGCTCTTGAATCTCATTGCTGGTAAGGGGTGGCGTACAACAGAAATGGCTTAATGGAACAGGCAAGACTTGCGGATTAATTATGAATGGTGAAAGCCAGGATAAAAATGCATTCAGAATTTTTTTAATCATGTAATACAAGCTTCTTTACAGTGTCATGGCAATCTACATGTCACCATCTGCTTGATTTCATTCTGCCCCCACTTCTCAAATACAGAATAAAAAGTGACATTTTAAAACAGAATACATGGCCGTTTTTACAAGACTTTGGTGCTGCAAAGTGAATGCTTCTCTAGTCTTGGAAAAAACCCATCTTCACTCACCAGGTAAGTCTTTCCATCCATAAGAACTTTAAAAGAGAAGGCTTTCTCCTGCATTTCCCCCTCCCCCATGAGCTTTATTACAATAGCAGTGTTTCCCCTTAATGTTTTAGAGTCAAACTATGAAACAGGCTCAGTGTGTCTCCCCCAAATGGAAGATGTGTGGGAAAGAACTTCAGCTGATTTTTGGTATCATGTCAGGGTACCCAGGCATGAGAGGTTAGCTAGGAAGGGAATGCCTGGGGGAGAAAGAATGCATCTTCCCCTCTCTAGGGCACAGGCTAGCTTCCTAAGCTATACTAACATAGCGGGATTTTACGTTATGGCCCATCAAAGAAACTGTTGCTACGAAAGACAGAGGAGACTATCTTGCCGGTGGAGTTAATGGTGCCTTCGCTATCTGAACTGGACTCAGAATCGCTGCTTCCCGAGTAGGCTCCAAGGCCTGGGAGGATACCAATGCACACCGCGGCTGAGGGGCAGTGGACTGCAGAGCCACTCACTGAGCTGCTCCCGAGTGGAACACAAGATGGCTTTTCTGAAAGACACAGTAACAAACCATTACAACCTTCGAACAGCAAGAGCACGAGACACAGGGAGCTTTTAATCAGAGTGTCTGACCGGATGCCACACGCACACTGCTGCCACTTGCACATTGTACTTACCCAGGACAGCTAAAGTAGCTTTGCTGCACTAAAACTTCCTCAGTAGGAAGGACTGATGGCCTCAGGGATGGGCTATGGAGCTTTTCATCACTAGTCAAATCCAGTCCCGCCCTGCAAACGCAGTATTTCCGTCTAAGCCCATCGATCCGATACCTTCCATGAACTCTACATGGCTCTGCTTCATAGAACTGACAGATTTTGCCCTGTAATAATGTCGGGGGGAGAATGACTAATGGAGCAGCGCAATAAAGTACCGTCTCCGGCACTGCACAGTCAGCTCTCAGAATGGTGGAAACACAGCTAGCGGAACAGATGGAGCCTCAGAACGTGACTTGGGTTGTAGTGATACAATTCACTCCCAGCCTGGTCGGGGCGTCTCAGAGTACGCGCTATTCTCTATTGGCTACAGCAGCCACAATTCAGACTGAAATCCAGCTTGATTCAAGTCCTTTTGACTGGTTGCCCATAACTTCCTCAACGACGCTGGTCACTAGGCCAGTCCACTGCCCAAAGGGTAAAAATAGTTTTGATTTTGTTCAAACCTTCCAATAACCTGAGTACAGAAGCCTCACTTTCTCCTATTGATTTGGATGACAAAACAAGTTCCCAGACATGTCTAACTTGTACATCTTACTAAGCTTTGAAAAGCAGGGAGATCAGTCGTTGCAATGTAAGGCATGACTGAACCTTTCTGCACTGACTCCTTCAGAAGCCTGCTCCTGCTGTGAGCACCTCTTTCCACGGGTATCTGTAAGCTCCAAAAAGCAAAGCACTCACAAGTTTGGAATTAGGATACGTCTGTGAAAAACTGCTCAGTCTATATGAACCTCTGCACAGGAAGAGCTTGCCAGGTCAAGTAGCCGTTAGCACTGGCCCAGGATCAAGGGACTTAAGTCTTGTTGTTCAAACTTGTAAGCTCCCCAACACCAAAAGGTCCTCTTTTACCTTTTTTTTTTTTTTTTTTTTTTTTTAAAGTGACACCCTGCCTCTTAAAAAAAAAAAAAAGCCAAAAAGAAGCATTAACAAAATACTAAGCACCTAGGGCAGGCAATCTACAGCGTTAAACTACATTCACAAAATTAACCCACTGCACATGTTTTATGTACTGCTGTTGTTTATTTGGCCATGGAATATGGCCGAGTTACCTTAACTCCTGGGATTGCCCAGCTCCAAGAGTAACTGGAATTTCAGGGTTACCAGTGTTCCCTGCAATCTGAGTGCTTGGGTGGCCATGCAGGAGAGATTCAAATGCTGATAAGCAGATTACCCGCGGCTGGTAGCATGTGTTTATTTATATTGGTGGTGCACATTCAGTGCACGTAATAAAATGTATTCCACACATGAATGCAAAAAAAATTAAAGGGAACATTGATTGCTATTTCTTCATTTTGCACCAATGCTACTTTTTGTTGGCAGTTGTGTTTATCATGGGCATTACAGATTATAATACAGCTAGTCTGCCTGTGTGACGGTATTTTACCTAGCTGTATTTTTAAAAGTCTGAAGTGCAAGGGGACTAAACTGCTAGGGAGTCCAAGGTTATCCCCTGAAAACTGGGGCTGCTACCAGACTCTGTCTATGGATGGTTGTTTTCCCACACATGGTTGTCCATGGTTGGCTGTTTGGGAGAATCCCAGGGCACAGATCAATGGTCTTCTAGGGTACGTCTAGACTACAGGCTTTTGTCGACAGGAGTTTTGTCGATAGAACCTCTGTCGACAAAGAGCGTCTAGACTACAACCAGTTCTGTCGACAAAGCAAGCCGCTTTGTCGACATGACAGTGTAGACGCAAAGGACAGCGTAGATGCAATAATGCCTTCTATCAACAGTACTCTGTCAACAAAAGGCGTTATTCCTCGTAGAATGAGGTTTACCGCCGTCGACAAAACTGCTGAGTTCTGTCAACGTTATGTCGACAGAACTCAGCAGCAACGTAGACGCAGGTATAGTTTTGTCAACAAAAGTCCACTTTTGTCGACAAAAACCCTGTAGTCTAGACACACCCCTACAGTTCCATGGCAGGAACCTTGTCTTAATGATGACTGCACTGTTGTTAGTTCCTGAATGGCTACCAAGTTTGTCTTGCCCAGAACATCAAAGGTATTTAGGTACCTATCTCTGGGAGTTAGACATCTCTCAGGCTGCCATAACTGCAATAACCATCTATTGCTTTGCAAAGCATTTGGAAATACTGAGGAATATGAAATGCTATTAAAAAAACCTATATGCAACAGTCCAATTCACTGCAAACTTGGAGAAAGATAAGACCCCTTACATGAGAAATAACACTGGCAAAGAAGTTATAGCTTCCCAAAAATAAACCACTGTACATATCAAACTCCAAGGCCAAACACACCTTGATTCTTACTGTTATCAGTGTCTAGTTTCATTCTCTTCACACTGTTACCGCCTTCGGAACTGCAAGAAAATGTGGAGTCACTTGGTTAGTCAAGAGAGTCACTTTATAGCTGCAAAAATCATAAAACTAGATTTGCCTGGACTGCCCAAGAGGATTCCAGCCAACAACCACTTGCTTTGCCAGAACAGAAATCCAGATCTAAGAATCGAATCTGTGTCTCTGGTATGGGCAAAGAGCACTAGTCACAGGGCTGTCCACCTAACGGAGACTATTCATCTTGGCGTATTTAAGAGTTTGTGCCCAAGAAATCTCCCAAATAAGTTTGCGTCTCTTTATACTTGGGGACAGTGTTCAGCTCTCCAAGGGTATGTCTACATTGCATTCTTCCTTCGAGAGAGGAATGCAAATGCAGACAAACAAAATTGCAAATGAAGCGTGGATTTGAATTTCCCGCGTTTCATTTGCATAATGGCAGCCGGCCACTTTTGGCAGCCGGCCACTTTTCTGAAATAGCGTATTTCGAGAAAAAAAATTGGGTTATTTCTAAAAGAAACCCTTCCTTCGAAATAACCCTTACTGAGGAGTTTCTTTTCGAAATAACCCCTTTTCCCCCCCTCGAAATACGCTATTTCAGAAAAGCGGCCAGCTGCCATTATGCAAATGAAGCATGGGAAATTCAAATCCGCACTTCGTTTGCAATTTTGTTTGTCTGCATTTGCATTCTTCTCTGGAAGGAGGAATGCAGTGTAGACATACCCCAAGAGAACCAAAGCCTGCTTACAAAGGACAGGCTCTTCCTTCAGATCTGTCACCTCTGTAGTCCCCCACATGCTTCTGTCTAGAAAAGCCATTCCACAATCATCCCTTCACTAGTCAACTAGGGGATGCTATGTGGCAGTGCCTGCTAAACATCAGGGGAGGAGGGGCATCTACTCTTCCTCTGCCCATGTTCTAAGTGTGAATTGTTAACAACGTTATACACACAGCATACCAATGGCATGAAGATACTTCCCTTCAGTCTTGAGGGGACTGCATCCAAAAAGTAGTCCCAGAATAAACCTCCAATGATACAAATCCATTTACTGGCATGGACAGGCTGCAATGCCAGACAGATGTTAAACTGAGGCTTCACTTACTCTCAGCTAGCTTGAAATAGAAGAAAAAAATGACTAACTTCAGAAATGTCTTAATGGAAAGGCACTGACATGTCAGTTTTGAAACATTCTTCAAATAGATGCCATCTGCAGCCATCAGATGTGCCATCAAGCAACATGCCAGAACCTGCTGCTTAGATGCCAATGAAAAGGGAGAAAAAATAGCTCTGTGGATGCTAATTAACATCCAAGTTTTGTTCCCTTTTAAAAACCCGTCCAAGTTGCACTTCATGGATTGGAAGAGGAGTTTTGAGATATTGCTTTACAGAACTTACCAAAGCTTCCTATATTATGCCATGAATAGCTATTACTTTACAGAGGGAATACCATGAATCAGCAGTACTTGAAGGAATTTCTTCAGCTTCAAACCAGATTCAGGCACCAATTTACTTCTCACAGCTAATTAACAACAGTCATTATCATCAGAGGACTTTGATTTTCTATGGGAAGTCAGGCTAGGGCTGCGTGGCCACTTGCAGTGGCATCTGTAGCTCCTGTGGATCTGTGCTAGCTTTAATTTAGATAGCTCGCTAGAAGATAGCATGGGGGGTGGAGAGCTAGCTAGCAAGGGGAATACATCCCCAGGGGCTTGCACAACCTTTTGGGCCGCACCTTGCTACTATTTGAGCAAGCTAGCCACAGTGGATGTGTCTACATGAGCTTCAAATCACACTTCTGGTTGCACTTAGCCTGAGTGCATGGTCACCATCCACCTCCTATGGGACAGTTGCTCCCATTGCACAAGATTGTAACTGGTAGCTCTAATGAGAAGCTCAAAGAGGCAAAGCAGCAAATGAGCCACTGACATAAAACTGCCCTATCTCTTAGGAAGGGAGGGTTTTCCAATAACCCTGCCAATCCAAACTTATGGGGAGCAAGCAAAGCCTGAACATTACCCTCAGAATCAGATTAATATGAGTTACTATCTATAAACCAGAATAAAAACAGCAACCGTCAAAATTATACAACAACATTAACAAAACAAGCGAGGTAAGTCACCCAAATCAATAAAAGTGGCACAAATGAGATAGTAAATTGGACCATTTTCAGAGGCAAATATAGGATTTAATGACACTGACGTCCGATTGAAGCCTTGTCTGTTTGAATTATCTTAGCTTCCCCACCGTTTGGGAGACTATAAAAAACACGCTAGTCCCCACTTTTTGCTAAAGTTGACAGTTCTGTCCCAGAGGCAGCTTTTGGCCTGCCACACTCCATACTGCTAACTCATTTTCTTTCCATGTGAATTTACAGAGGTGTGAAACTAACCTTCTGTGTTTCACAGCTCCTGCCAACAGCTTTGCCTGAGAGAACTTGTTCTTGTTTTCTACTGCCTTCACAGTCAGTTTCTTCTCTGCTTCCTTCTTTGGGTCTGTATTGACCCCCACTTTTGAGAGAGTGCTGTGAATTAACAGTTAAGGATCAACCGCAATGTGAAAAATGACATTTCCTCTGCTTTGCTTTAAGACTGGCCTGCCAACGCTGACAGCCTTCATTCCCAGCCGGAGGGCCTCATGCTCCTGGACAAGCCTGTTGATTGGGTACCAGCAGTGCAAGAACCTTACTCATAAGAGCCAGCTCAGCTTTTCCAATGCCAGGCTTATCTCAGTGGCAGAGGTCCCAGAACCTTAGCCCAGTGGCAGTGGGGCTGAGGCCCAAGCCCTGGAGCAGTGGCTGGAGCCCAGCAGTAGCAGGGTCGGGGCTAAAAGCAGAGCTGGCAGCAAGATGGGGCGGCAGGCTGGGAAGCCAGTGGCAGGGGACCTCCCTTGGGCCAGCAAATTCCCTCATTTGGGATGTATCAGGCCAAGAGGGGGCCAGACCGGGAGGTCCAGACTGTACGCTTCTTTTAAAGCACGCGCGCACGCACACACAAAAGTCTGAACATCCTATCTCAAAGCTTTGTTTTAGTCTTTCCAGTTTGTGTTTTAACATGAGCCGTTCCTTATTTGAGTTTTTCCCAGGACATAGTTACCATCAGTAACCTTGCCTGTCATGTCTGAGACTTTCTTCGCTGTCTTCAAACAGCCTAGTAGCTGCTGTGCTGCTTCTTAACAAAAACATTTTTAAAGACATGGAACAACTGTGCCATCGTGTGGCCACTGACAGTAATACCTGCAATCTCTAAACTTGCAATGCCTCTTGATAACAGGCAACACGTGGCAGCTCCTTAGCAGGACAGGTTCTTACCTTCTCGTTGTTATTGTTACATTATACCTCAATACCAGACTAGCTAGAACCATTATGAGCAAACCAAGTATAATGACTCTTGATTCACTTTTGTCAAAGGACGCTATTCTACAAGCATTCCAACCCTACTTTCCAAATCCCCAGCAACTACCAACTAAATAGCCATTTGCAGAGAGTGATACTCATTGTTGGTTGCAGCTAAGTTAGCTCTATGGGCAGAAGTTCCCACTGCTGAACTGACATTACTAGCAAAGTGACTTTTCCTACTTATAAAGCTATGTAAAAGTACATGCAAAGCGCTGTGTTAACCCTGGACACAAGCGTAAAAATAGTTGTCCTACAATATAGATCAATGCTCTAAGATTACATAGATATTTTCTCTGTCATGCTTTTCAATTGCCTTATCTAAATAGATTGCAAGGTCTTCTCTCAATATGTTTGTACAGCATAAGCATTAAAAATAATGTAGGCAGACAATTAAAAGTTCTTTATCAGGGGAAAAACTGAATAGTCAGTCACTTCTAAAGTATAAAGCAGCAATTTTTAATATATACACCCTACCACATGCCCTTAGTTTTGCTTTGTGTTGAGCAAAACAGAGAATTAAAATAGAAAACTGAATGTTACTTTTAAAAAGTAAAAAATGGTTGAGAATTTTAAAGCAATGTAGGAGATTTAGACACATCTTCCATTAAAACTAAGCATCTAAATTCCCTAGTATGCTTTGGAATTCTTAACACCTGTCTTTAGCCAATAAGTATCAATGAGTATAAAGTTATGATCTATTGCACTATGCAATGTATTTTAGAATTATAATAAGCAATATCCTAATGCATTCCTGGAGAAGTCCTCTGCAATCTTTATGCTTTGGGTTAGTACAGCCAGGTAACCCTCAAGCTTAGTTTTAGAGAAACCTAGAACATTCACAACTTACCTAGTGATAGATTTAGTTAAAACAGCACTCCTGGAGTGGTTGGAACCCTTTCCCAATGTTAATCACAGGCTTTGGGGGTTACAAGTTGGCCATTTTAATTCCTACTTCAGACAACATTTTATTTGACAAACTACAGCTGGAATACACTTTCTTTTAAAATGGCTTTCAAGTTCTAAGTTAAATCATTTGGACATAGGCTGATGTCACATTCTTCACCTATTACAGTGCATAAATGTACTGGTCTGTGCTGTGGGATGGTGCCTCTGTGTAGCTTAAACAGAACCGCTGGGGAAGTGACACAAGCAACATTTCTGATCCACTTTTTTTTAGACTGGAAGGACTTTAGGGCAAGGACAATGGCATCCTGATGTTTGTATAATGCCTACCACATTGTACGCTCTATAATCACACAATTAGTAATACTCCATTTACATTTCATACTGCAGAAACTATCTTCAACTTAAAAATGCATGCCAGCATCTAAAAGTAGCTTAGCTTGAACTAGAACTTTGAATTATTCAATTTCACTCCATGTAACATGATATGTGAGCCAGCAAACAAATAATGCTGACAAATGCATTTGCAAATTTCATGCCAAATACAGGGTGAAAGGCTAAAAATTCTTATTGACAGTATCAGTAAACTTACACACAGATTCTATAATTTGTAATAGGCCTGTGGGTGCAAAAACAGATACTTTACAAAGCTGTAAAGACTGAGCTCATCAGTATTTAAAAAAAATCTGAAAGATACATGGGCTCAATAATTTCAGGGGTCAGTTAGTTATTTAGCTAACCAAGGACACACAAGATGCCTTCTAAAATAGCATGATTCACTATTATACTTGTTTGACTTGGCTAGTGCAGTCAGAGCTATGCTGTGGATGCAGCTGCCATGCACATCCTAATATTCAGCATGCCCTGAAGCAGCAGTGGTAAAAACTAAATATATCCCACAAATCTTTGGTCTGAATAAATCTAAGGAAACAATCCCATATGCAAATGTGCCTGCTGTGTCCCACATTAAGTTCTGTGGTTTCTAACTGTGCTAGCATCGTTTACAAAAGACGGAACTGGGCCAGACTAGCACACCCTAGCAAGTTAGATGTTAGCGCTTCCTGTCTCATGGATAAGTGATTAATTTCAATACATAATACCCCCGAAGAACCTTGGGACATCATTTTATGAAACCAGAATCCACCTGATTCTCTCCCCCACTTCATTTTCCTAATACTTCACGTGTGTAGAAAATTACTTTGCAGAAACAAAATGGGGGAACGTGTGTCTGATTTCAACACAACCCAACTGTAGCTCTCAGTCTTATAACCTTCTACTCAGAAAAGTGGCGAGTCACTTCAGTGCAAAGGATATTCTGTATTCATTTAGTTCTTTCAGATCATCTTCTCTTCGTTGCTTTTCTATTAGCGCTTGCTGCCGAGAAACCTCATCAAGGAACTTTGTCTCATCTTCATCTAAGCCTCTTACCATATTTTCTGAATAAAGCAAATCAAAAATTAAAAGCCATTTAAGAATCTGGTACAGTGGAGGCTTATGCAACAGTACTTTGCGTTTTCATAAACACTTTCTACCCAACAATTTCAAAGGGCTTTTCGAAAGGAAGATAATCATCCCCAGGTATTTTACAGATATTATCTATAGTACCACTAAAGCAAAGAGCAGAAGCGATCTGTGTAAGGTCACTGGCAGGGCAGGAAATAGTCAATCCTCTGTTCTAACCAATCAATCATTCTCCAGTTTTTAAAAAATTAAGTACATGTCTGACCCTTCAGAAGACAAACCACCCAAGGCTCAGCTTGTTCTTCTAACTAACGAAAAAGAACAAACTTTTCCAGGCCAAAGAATATTCTCTACTCCATGACATGCCCAATTAGCAGAGCTGAGCTATCAAACATCCAAGCATACTCAAATTAAGAGTTTGTCTATACTTGAAATGCTGCAGGTGCACCACGGTAGCACTTCGGTACCTTTGCCAATGGGAGGAGTTCCCTAGGAGCATAGGTAATCCACCTCCCCGAGAAATGGTAGTTAGGTCAATGAGAGAATGAGAACCTTGTACTATCTACAGAGGAACTTAGATCAAGTTTAATTACATTGCTCAAGGGTGTGGATTTTTCAAACCCCTGAGCAACATAGTTATGCTGGCCTAATCTTCTACACAGACTAGGGATGTGAAAGGTTGATTGATTCCAGTCAACCAGTGGGGCCAGAGCAGTTCCTCACCTGCCATGAACAAGGGCTGCAGTGAGCGTCTGAAGGTGCCCCTGTCTGCCACAGGCCTGGCGTGTTGCAAGCAGAGGCTGGTGTAGGCATCCGGAGAAGCCCCTATTTGCGGAGGCCCGGGCACATCACAGCCCCTGTCTGTGGTGAGGCCAAGTGGGGGAAGCGGCCCCTGGAGCAGCCCCTGTCTGCAGCATGGGATGGGAGTGTCCAGCCCCCACTGGTTAACTGAAACCATGGACAGGGCCTGTGAGCGCCCCCAACCACACTTCACTTTTATCCAGTTAACCAATCAAACTGGATTTTACATCCCTACTGTAGACAGGGCCTTAAAATTGTTTTTGAACAAAGCAAACACAGCATGATATTTACTGAATTTATACTTAACCACATTTATAAACACAGTAAAAGCTAAATTAAGTAAACATATATTTTTAGCTATCAATGTGTTTGCACTCTAAAATTCCATTCTGGTATCCTATCAGCTCTTCAAAGTAGGGTACAAATAGCTCATTAGAAGGTTCTTTAAATCTCTTGTTATGTAAAAGGTAGTCACTCCATCAAAGCCACACATTTTCAAAGAGCTAATGAAAAGCTTAAAAAAGCAAAGCCAGCTGTGTCTGTGGCCAGACCAAAAATTCTCTTCCAACTGGCCACATTTCACTGGTTTTATCTTCATTAAGACTTAATTCCCAGAAAGGATTATTATAACTCTACATATGAAAAGGCCATATTTTGCCCGCAGCTATAAGTACCACATAACTTTAAAAAACCAGGCCTTAGAAATCTACTTGCCACTGATGAGTGGCAAGTGTCAGAAGGGGTGGGGCCTAAAAGTCAATTTTTGATTAATTTAAGGCTTTAATTTTAGAAGTTCCAGTTGTGAAAAATATAGTTCTGTTCCCTGAGTCTCCAGACCAATAGTATCCAATGTGTCTGCTGGTGCTCAGAGCTTTCCCCAGAAGTAACAGCAAGTGGTAAGACACTAGTCAGTTTTACCCTCCCATTCTGACTGCATGAAACTGACAAGAACCTTAGTTTTACTCAGCAGGTGCTTGGTACATAAAACTATAAGCAGCAGCTGCTGTGGCAGTAGTAGACGTTCCTAAATCTTACTGGTATCACTCCCATGAATAATTTTTGTCTGGTACAGAAGTTTTCTGGCTTGAAGGTGGTAGATAAACTTTTTAAAGCCCCAG
Organism: Pelochelys cantorii; assembly: GCA_032595735.1. Classification (NCBI taxonomy): domain Eukaryota; kingdom Metazoa; phylum Chordata; order Testudines; family Trionychidae; genus Pelochelys; species Pelochelys cantorii. The sequence goes on along the minus strand of CM064339.1, from coordinate 5,204,403 downwards.
TGTAACTATCAAAATAAAAAATCAAACTGGAAAGGTGTTTTTTTTTTTAAAGCTTGTGAGTGAGCATGTTGAAAAGAATGGATACTTTTCCCAGCATTAACAATCAACAAGGTACATGTGTTAACAGCGCTTTCCTTTTTAGTCAGCCTACTCCTGCTGCAAAGTTCAGTGATGCATCCCAGTCCACTATTTAAGCTACATTGAATTTTATCTGAAATGAAACTACGCTGTCACAAACACTGCGTAATTGGGCAAGAGAAACAAACTGATTTTAGATAACCAGCTACAAGGAGCCTCTCTCTCTGGGTTTGAGGGGTGGCTATGGGGCAGAATGAGGACTAGCATAGCTGCTGTCCATACTATATCTGTTCTATGCCTTTTTCAACTTTCACCACCTGCATTCATTCAAGACCCGAGAAAGGAGATAGCAGAGGTGTTTGTGTACACAGAAGCAGTCAGCACTGTTCAGAAGGGAAGCAAAGTACAATTCAGTACAATTATAGTAAAGTATCTTTCTTTTTAAAAACACCAGAGAATGGCAAGAAAAAGCGGAGGTTTTGCTTGTTTGTTTTGAAAGTAGCAAATCTTGCAGTGAACTCTGATTCTGTGCAATGACATATGTTCTGTCAATTTCCTGAACAATCTGACAGAAGATACTGTCACCATTTATTTGTTGTCTCTTCTTCCAACAGCTTAGGTCTGCATCATATATTATATACACAAACAGACAACAGTATACTTTAAGAAGCCACATGTGTATGTTTACATTATAACTAGACCTGCTCAAATACATTATGTATGGAATTTTGTCAGATACCCAAGTATTTTTCATTTCATTTTCATGCAATGGCCCAAATTTCATTTTCTAGGTTTTTCCATGGATTTAGATTTTTAAAAGCAAAACTAGATTTGACGAAAAATCCAACCATGTGTCTATGCCAACCAATTAAAACTGACAATGCAGAAAAATGAAAACCCCAAAAATCTTTCTGGAGGACAGGTTACATTTTTTCCATTCAGATTTCTGTTCAAGATTTTATTTAACAGAAAGTTGTTTTTAAATTGTTTTTGTTTTCTCTTTTCAGAAGATAGCACATCAAAATTTCAATAAACATTCAGATCTACTCATTATAACTAAGGATGAGTCAACACATCCGTATCCGTCTTAGGGCCAAATCCTACCCTCAGATGTATACACAATTCCTATGGCATCAATACAAGCTGAGCACTTATATGGCAGAATTTGTGCCTTAATGTTACCGTTCTTCTCTTCTACCCTATAATCTGTGTCAGGCCGACAACAACAAAGCCCTGCTGGGATGATTAGTTGGGGTTGATCCCGCTTTGGGCAGAGGGCTGGACTTGATGGCCTCCTGAGGCTTCTTCCAGCCCTAGGATTCTATGAACAGTCCCCTCTACTGAGGCAAACTAGCCACAACTCTCTATAGCCTGATTTTAATCTAATCAAGTCTTCCCATTCTTTGCCCTAACAAGCAATTTCATTACAGATGTGATCCTAAAAAGCACTACAGATCAATTGCACTATTCATGGCAGTGAGCACTGTGCACGGCAGCATCTGTTCTAACAGAGCACAGTAACATTATGCATCTGTTAATGATGGGAAAAGAAAAATTCTGTTGGATGTGGCAACAACAGGGCCAAGATTTAGACAGAATGTAATTATCCAAACTGGAGTTTGACCAAAGCCTGACCCTTGCTAAGAGTACCATATACCCTTTAAAACTACATAAGCAGTCAGAGCCTCTGTTTTAAGAGTCTGAAAGATTAAATCTCTAAATAGCTGTTTGTCCCCTTTCATTCTGGAGCACTGGCTTAAAAATGGAAAAGTCTAGAACTGACTCAAATATCTCATCCTGTAGCACTGGATTTTAAGCTCTCTAGAAAAAGGCCACTGCTTCAAGCTGGTACCCAAAAGTACAGCAGAGAACAATTTGTTCTTTAGCAATCGTTATCCTTTTACTGTATTCATAGACAATCGGCACAGATGGAGATAATGCAATCTGATGCGTGAAAAGCAGTTTTTCGCTAACTACAAAACCTCAGTGAATTGGGTCAATAACGCAGTTCTAGTGGAAATTTGGAATTTTATCAATTTTTTGGTGAAAATTCAAAATCAAAATCTGCCTTGAAGACTCTAGCTGCTTGTACATTGGCTTTTTTTTTTTTTTTTTTTTTTAATGCTGATGAGCAACTCAACACTACTGAGGAGAATGTGTATATTACTCTTAGAAGCAAAACATCTGTTGGAAACTTCAAATCTTTTAAATCATGCTAGTCGGGGTGTGTAGGGGAGCCTGGACAACCCCGTCTTGACCAGAATAATAATATCTGCATTGTCCAGCCCTGCTTTGACTGGACTAGTGATGGCTGCCTTAACCAAAGTGCAGCTTCTAACAAAGCAAACCCAGGCCTGACTCAAGCCTAGTGAACGTAGGCCATGCTGAGGGGGGGTGAGCTTTGAGCATCAGGAGTGCCTTAAACAACAGTGTATACGGAATATTGGTATAGTGAAACCATGCCAAGAACATTGGGAGAATCCTGGTACATAACATTTCTAATAAGCAAAAATCACCGAACTATCAATCAAGTATAGTATAGTTTGAATTGAAGGATGTATCCCAAATATGGGCATATACAATACGTAATCAATTAGTAGATTTTACTAGAATGACCAAGTCTCTCTCTGCTATAAAAGTAGGTGTAGAAAAGATAATCAGTGGGAGGGATTGGGTAAGGGGTCCCCACTAACTTACTCGCTGCAACTAGAAGCTGTGCCTGTTCCTACTGATCAATGCATTGTGGATGCCTCTGTGCATGCGGAAACAAAGAGGCCATGACCTCCCGTCTGACAATCATAAGGTCTTAGTGGTGGAATTGTGTGTGATTTATAGAATAAGTACATGTATATCCCTATCTTTAAAATTAAGTATCTTGTGTATTGTCCTAGGTGTAGGTGTTATATTATTGTCTGTGCTAACTATCCTGTGTATTGAAATAGATCTGTGTAACCTTGCACTGCTTTCTTTTACTACTCTGTGCATAATAAAGTTAACAAGAGTCTATCTGAGGTGTTTTTACTGGCTCCTCTCATATCCAAAAGCCGAACCACACAACAGGGTGGAAGGATGGTCTTATGTTTAAAGCACAGGATGGGAAGTCAGGAAAACTCGGCTCCATATTCAAGCTCCACCACTAATACTGAGGTCCTTCAGCCTCAGCTTCCTAGTCTGCATAACCTACTTCTATAACTAACGGGAATGTGAGTTTTGATGGACATTTTTAAGCAACTTTGAATTTTTCATAGGTGAAGTGCTCTCTTATTGCACATAATTCCTCATTTAACAAATGCCCGCTTAACACGTTTTCGTGATAGCACGATTTTTATTTTTAGGGAACGTTTTTTGAATTTTACAACCGTCCCCAGAATAACACGATTTCCCCAGCCGGCCCGTTGCTGGCGGCTGTGCGGGGCTTCCCCCACCTCCCTGCAAAGCAGTGGAGGGTTCGCCACTCGCCGCGCCGTTCCACGCTGACTCCCCCCTCACCGGACGCCTTGCTCCCTCTCCTCCATCCCCGCTTGCAGGCCGGCGCCTGGGTTTCCCTAGCTGGCCCATCGCTGGTGGCAGCATGGGGCTTCCCCCGTCTCCCTGCAAAGCGGCAGAGGGTTCGCCACTCACCACGCCGTTCCCTGGTGACTGCCCCCCCCCCGCTGGACGCAGTGTGGGTCCTGGCAGATCCGTCAGAGGGGCATACTCCCAACCCAATCCCCCTCCCCTCTCCTCCCCTTCCCTTCCCCAGAGCCAAACACCTCCCCTCCCTGCTGTAACCCAGTCCCCTTTTTCCCCCAACCTTATGTCCCGGTCCCAACAGACAGCACTGCTTGAAACGCAACCCCCACCTTTTCCATTATTTTCAGTGGGAAAATTGATCCCGCATAACACATTTTCACTTCATACAATCATTTTCTGAAACATATCTATAGTGTTAAATGAGGAATTACTGTATTGCAAATATTTTATGATCTACCCATTCAACTATTTGCCAAGTAAGTTTCAGAGTAGCAGCAATGTAACAAATCGGTGCTTAAAAAAAAAAAAAAAAAAAGGCACCAGAGAAGAAAAATTATTCATTTTGCTATCCATCTAGCCAGATCTCTCACAAAGTTACCAAAGCTGGGGCACTTCTCTGAGCTTCAGCTCAGAGCAATAACTTGCTGGCGCTTACTGAATTTAAACTGTTCTTCAAATTCCTGCTGTTTCTTGTCTTTCTGTTCCTGGAGTCTTTCATATAGCGAACGTGGGTCATATGCCTCCTCGGGGCATTCTGAGAGATAGGAAGAGAACAAGAAGCAAGAACATATGTTAGATTAAAACCATGCTTACTATTTAAAGAATAATAATGAAGAAATAGACTATTTCCTCGCTTGAGGCATTTAAATATTCTCACATGCATAGTAGTTGGTACCCGCAATATTTGTCTGTAGAGACCATTAAATATTCTTTGGATCTCTTTCCTACAATTATCAAACTACATCCGACTACCTTCTGGGTCCTCAGGTTTTCGAACCTTCTCCCATTCTTCCTGTCGTCTCTTCCTCCGCTCGTCTAGCTCCGATTCAGACACAAATCTTTTGTTAATTACAAGATCAGAAGTGCCATCTCCCCCATCCATTGTGCAACAGCCTGTTCAAAAAAAGATACATAGACATGAATACAGATGCTAGAGGCCAGATTCCAGTTTCAGTTGCATAAGGAATACTACTGAGTAGCCTGAAGTAGAATGCTGCACTTATGAACAATACAAGCTGAAAAAATGTAATACAACTGCACCTTGATGGCAAAGCCTCACGGGAGTTTAACCGTTAACCCGAACTGATAAGCAACAGCTTATCAGTTAATCTGTGAAACATTTACATCCCTACTGAATGTAGATACAAAATTAAATGGGGAAATATTAAAAAAACCTTTTAAAAACAAAACTGTATACAGAGAACTTCAAACAGGAAGCTTAAACAAGATACAGCAGGGTGGGAAAACTCAGGCCCAGGGGGTGGATCTGGCCCCTGGCTTGCCTGGATCCGGCACCTGAGGCTCAGGGCTTTCCCCCAGTACTGGGGAGCCCATGCTGGCAGCCAGCCCCCTGCTATCTCCCTGTGGGGCTGGAGCACACCAAATCTACTAGCCTGGGACCCCCAGGCTCTTGTGAGCAAGGGGAACATGGGGAGTATCTTTCTTCTTCTCAGCTGGGGGCTACATCAGTGAGGGAGAGTGGGTTTTTTTTGTTTGTTTTGCTTCTCACTTGTGTGTGGCCCTCGGTCAGCGGCCAGCAACCCAAAAAAGGTTCCCCACCCCGATATACAGGAACATTTGCAAATTACAGGAAGATAAAGCTGCCCAACACTGTCTTGATAAGACCCTACTTCTAGTTGGTTATAACTTCTTCAAGTTTCAACCATTTGGGCTGAAATTTTCCATGCCAAATATCTGTCTCATGTGAAACATTTTTTTAAAGTTTCATTCAAAATGTTTAATCTGTTTCCAAGAATGAGGCTAGGATTTGATAACTTTTTTTCAGTTCTCCTCCCCTCCCCCCCAAATCTAGGAAACAGCATACAGAAAATCCTACATCAAAAGACCATTACAGTGGCTATTGTCAAGCACTCAAAACTTAGAAAATGCCACAATTAAGACTCTGTCTACACTCACAACTTTAAAGCTGTCACAGCAGTGCTTTAACATGGCAGGATGGTTGCTGTTTTCACAGCGCTGTGTGTATGTGCACATGTTTTTTCACACATCTGCGCTGTAACTTTCTTGTTCAAGTATCTTGTCTGAGTAGAGAAGCCCTAAGATTGCCTGGGGGTTAACAACACAGCTGGCAGGATTTTAAAGTAAATTTTACAGGGACATTTTAATCAAATACAAATGTTTGATTACATTCAGGGTTTTAAAACCCATTGGAGGGGGGTACGTTTTGAACCAAAAATAACCTTGCTAACCCAGACCCTAAAACTGACACATTAAAGTAATCTCTATCTACCTTTCAGCAAAAATTTAATAGCAGTAGACAACACTGAAATGAGGCTGCCTACTACTCAAATATTTTCTCTATAAATTCGATCAAAAAGTAATTAAAGTTTTCTAACAAATTACGTCTGTTTCATGCAGCACTATATATGCTCTTTGTACATTAAGTAGTAATTTGCAATTGGTGCTAACTGAGGTTCTAATATAGTTATGGAGTTCCACGGTAAGACTGATGTCCAGAATACATTTCCTATAACTGGGGTTTACTTGGTTTCACGTTGAATAGAGGCTTCTCCAGTGACCCACAGTAGTATTCAGTGAGCAGGGAAAGTCGCCACCATCCTAACCCCAGTCCTTCACCCACACAGAAGTCATAATGCTTGGCCATTATGCAAGTAAGGCATGTCACTTGCTTCACAAGTGTTAGCATCAGAGTGAACCTCTAAAAAAGGGGCTTTCAAACTCTGGGTCAGAGCTTGTAAGGGTTAGCTGCTAGCTGGCCACAAGATGCTTTGTTTACCTCAGCATCTGCAGCCATAGCAGCCCGCAGCTCCCAGTGGCCACAGTACACCAGTCCCGGCCAATGGGAGCTGCGGGAAGTGATGCAGGCTGGGCCACTGCTTCCCACAGCTCTCACTGGCTAGGAACTATGTACCCTGGCCACTCGGAGCTGCGAGCAGCTATGCCTGTGGACACTCAGGCAACCAAAGCATCTTGCAGCCAGCTAGTGACTTGCCCTTAGAAGCTGTGACCCAGAGTTTGAAAACCCTTGCTCTAAAAGAATTAATTAACTGGACACTTACAGCCCTATTCCCAGTTTAAACCCATGCAATATACGACAAGCCTTAAAAGATTTAGTTCAAGATTTATTCTTGCAATATAAAGTTATATCCCTAATGCAGATATGCACAGTTCTATATTCTAGAATGAGATTCATACAATTGATGCAAGTGTAATATTGTTCACAGTAGTTAAAATGTGGGTAATTGTGTAAACGTGTAACCTCTGAAACACTCAGCAGTTAGGCACCCACAATGGACTTCCCGGGAGCTGGCTGCAGCCCCATGCTCCCAGGGAGCACGACTGAGCCCTCAATATCTCTGTTCCTTTGAGGAGGAAAAGTCAGCATTTCAAGATCATAGATAGGATCAGTCTTATTATGGATTCAATCTTTTGTAGAGATGAGCCGGATAATTCCTACTGAAGTTGATGGCAATTATGGATTTTTTATTTGTATTATAGTAGCAAATGGAGGCCTCAGCAGAACGCCAGGCCCCGCTGTGCTAGGTGCTGTACAAACAACTGGTAAAAAATAATCCCCTTGCCCTGAAGAATTTACAATCTAAATAGAAAAGACTGACAAGGATCATCATCCCCATATTACAGAGGAAACATGAGACAGAGATTAAGGTCTAACCATTTAGGAGCAACTATTGATTTGGGGTACCTCATTTTGGGTGTACAACTAAAGATACTTTAAAATAGACCTGCTTTTCAGAAAATGTGAACATGCACTCTCTGAAAACAATGGCCTTTTAAGATAAGATATGCACACTAAAATTACAAGTTATTTAGGAAAGTTTAAGTTTAAATAACTTGCCGAAAGACACAATGTGACAGGGCCCTTTAAGGGTTAAACCCAGCCCTGGGAGAAGGCTGGGAGCCAGGAGCCAGCAGCTGAGGCAGATACAGCCAATTAGGGCCCAGCTGGGGCTATATAAATAAGGGCTCCTGGAGGGAAGAACACACACTCTCTTGCTGGTGAGTAGGAAGGACCTGGCTGCCTGGGAAGCTAGAGGCTTCCTGAGTCAGAGCAGTGATAGGGCGCTCTGGCCTGACCTCATCTCACTCCCAGGTTGCAGGGCCTGAGGCAAGACCTGAGTGTACTAGGGCTGCAGGGAAACAGCCGTGATAGGAAAAGGCAGCAGGCCCACACCCCCTTGCCAATGAGGAATAGCCATTTCAGACTGCAGTTTGCAGGGGCTAGATGAGGACTGGCAGTGGGTCATGGATGCAAGGTGGATATAGGGAAATTGGGGTCCTCTCCTCCCCGGGAAGCCCCAGAGTGCAAGGGCACTTACATAGGACAGTACGAGGAGGAAAGGGCATAGTAGGCAGGAAGGGACAGGGGCTGAATCACCAGGGGACCTGCACCAGAGGCTGGGACACTGCCACTGACCAGCAGAAGGCGCTCTGAGGCAGGAAAGCTGATTTCCCAACTAACCAACTGGAGGTGCCGTGGGGCGAGCGCTCACCTCGTAACACACAGGAAATCTGTACAGGAGCTAGGGGCTGAACTTATATGCTATGGGCCAGAGTCCAGTGCCTTAACCATAAAACCCTTTTTCCGTCCCTAACGCCATTTAAATAACTTACCATGCATCTGGCCAGTCTCACAAACTGATTTTAGAAAAAGCAAACAGGTGTGCGTATGTTAGTGATGCTGGGGCATAAAAGAATGTAGATAAGCATAGGTGTAGCCTGAACTGCTGCCACCTCACCCTATTACACTGCACACCCAGCTAGCACTGGTATAAAGTGCAGTGTAGACAGCGAGATGATATTTAAGCACACAGAGCACAGCACCCTACACAGCTGAAACCCCAGGTATCTATCCTACAAGCTCTCTACATGCCCAAGCATTGTAGATTTTTAGTAGTGTATTGTCCCACTTTCAGAGGCCTTCTGCCTTTCACAGAGGTGTGTAGCTACATTCTCCAGTGATGAGTGTGGAGTTGCAGATTTCCTTGGACTGCCACATGTAGCTTCACATGTTTTGAGTGTACTCTATACTACTGAAAGGACCCAGCAATTTCCTTGCATGCAAAATTGTCCAACTTAAGCTCACCACAATCCTAACAAAATCAGTGCACTCAGAGGGTCCCTTTTCTCTAGACAGGGATGGGGAACCTCAGGCCTGGGGGCCGGATGTGACACCCAGCTTGCCTAGATCCAGCCCCCGAGACTCAGGGCTCCCCTCCCCGCCCCCAACACTAGAGAGGCAACCCCCTGCTATCCTACCCCACCAGGCTGGAGCACACAAAAAAAAAAAAATCTACTAGCCTGGGCCCACCCCTAGGCTCTGGGGTGGATATATTTCTCCCTCTCAGTTGGGAGCCACGTAAATAAGAGTTTTTCTTTTTCTGCTTCTCACTTGTGGTGCAGCCCCCCAACTGATTTTTCTGTGGGTCAGTGGCCCCTGACACAAAAAAGGTTCCCCGCCCATGCTCTAGGAAAATGATCTACGGACAACATCTGTAGAAAACAGCGAACGGCGGCCATGCCTGCAGACACTCAAGTAAGTAACAGGGATGTTAGATATCATGTAACTGCATGAAATCTTATTGGTTATACACTAATTGATAGTCCCCCGGGGGTGGGGCTGACAGACAGTGCGCTCCCAGCCCCACTCCTAGGTAACAGCTCCCATTCCTCTCACCACCTGCCCCCTCTCTCCTGCTGCCTCTGATATAACACTGGAAACCTACAAGGTATTTTAGAAAAGTCTGGTTAAAAACATCTTTATTTTAACCCTTTGACACAATTTTTTCAAGATTTAGGCGAGCTCTACTAGACCTGAAGGTCGGCCTAAGGTACGCAACTCCAGCTATGTAGAATACCTTACCTTAAGATGAGCTTGGCAGTGTGTCCCCACAGTGGGAGGCCAACAGGAGCAAACACTCCCGTGGGCTTCCCTTATTCCTCAGGACTGCAAGGAGTACAGGCCAGAGCTGCCCTCAGTATTTGATTTACAGGTCTATACTAGACCTGCTAAATCGAACGCCAGAACATTGATCCCCAGCGTGGTGAGTGACGTGCCCTTAGAGACTTGTCAGGGGGATTTCTTGGCCCTTACCTATTGACGTGGATTATATTTAAGCAACAGATTTAACTCTTACTCCCCATTTAGCTTTCAACTGGCAGTATAAAACAGCAGTGGGGAGAGAGACGAGACCTGCTCTTCAGAAGGCCTGTAAATATGTACAGCATAGTCCTTTACCATTTCCGGGTTTATTTCACATCCCCATTTTGACTAGCATGCCTGATTGTTAAGCATCTAACATCACTCACAATGCTTACCACTTAACAGACAAGACATGCAAGACTTGGAGCCTAAACTTTACACATTCAAAGCTCCTAGTACGTAGAAAAGTTAAGCACATGCCTAAACATCTTCAGGATCAGGACCTTGCTCAGCAGGAATGGCCAGTTAAGGCCTCCCCACTGGCTACAGGATTTTTTTTAGCCTTAATTTACAGAAGATTACGTTAGAAATATCACAATGTTACACTGTTAAATTCGGGGGGGGGGGGCAGAAGAGAGCACTAACACAGACCAAAATCTGTCTGTCTAGGACAGCAGCATAAATCTACCTGATAGCCCCTCATTTAGTTTGTATGTGATGGGTAGATAGAAGATTAAAAGCATTAGCCATATGAGTTGTAAATACGAGGCTTTTTTGTTTCAGAAACAGACAAAAAAATCTGGAGAGCTCTTTCATATACGTATATATATTTGTTATAAACTGATTTATACCTTGATGTATGAGTTTCACTTCCAGCTTTTTTCATCTTTACTAATGTAAACAACCATGTAGGTGCCCTTTAAAAAACAACCTGCTACGCTCTTGACCTCAGTGATACGAGGCAATGTGCTCCATAAGCTGAAAATAGTTCCTTTTATCCATTTTTATTTTTAACTCATGAATAAGTTGAGATGCAAGATGTGCCAGGGAAATGTGTCTGGCAAATTTTAAAAATTGGTTGCTGTTACTTTAAAACAATTACCCTGTTTTAGGGGTGGTATTTGTAACGAGATAACAAGTTGTGACAAATGTGATTTTTTTTTAAAAGAAATCTTGTTTCCCTTGGAGCAACACATCAAGAATTAGATTGTATAATGTGAACTATACTGATAGGGAAACTGAAGCACAGAGGTGTAGTGAAGTGACTTGCTCAAACCCACACTGCAAATTAAGGGCAGAGCTTGACACTTAACTGTGGAGTAGTACTCCAAAACCTAGACTCTCTTTTAAGAATGTAAAAGTTTAACTGGTTACCCAGTAAGCATTTAGCTCATCAGAATGCTTAGCAGGGAACTGTCTGAATGGCCAACTGTGCCAAGCTGGAGCCCTGTGTGAGGGTAGCAGGCAGGGCCACATCTGCACCAGACCACTGGGATCCAGCCCCGGGAAAGTGACCTGAGCAGACAGGACCCCGGCCCCAGCTGCAGTCCGTGAACCTGCAACATTTACCAATATAATTTTAATCACTTAAGCGATTAACTATTTTAATGGTTATTTATCTCCCTACTATCTTTCTTTCCTAACGTGAATGTAGGTATTCACTTTCAATTGATTAAACAGTTGAAGAGGATCTAAGATGTCAGCTTCTTTGGAAAACAAGTGTTAATTTAAATGTTTCTAGCCCATGAATAAAGAAAGCACCCCAACCGTCAATTGAATGCAACCAAAGAAGTGTCAGGCCCATACGCAGGAATTTTGGGGTGTGCGCGCTTTTTTTGTAAATGTGGGCCGCAATTTTTTTAAATAAAAAGGAGTTCAAAATAGTCATGAATGAGTGTGCATAAGAGAGGTTAATGAAAAACTTGAGTGGGAACAGTGATTGGTAAAATGATTGTGTTATACTAAAAAATTATACAGTAATAATGGTTTTATAGAAATTACCTTCCGAGATCTTGCTGTAACATTGTAAGTGAAAAACAATATTCAAAATATTCCAGTCTTTGTTGCAGTGATATTATGACTTGTCACTATTATAAGCATGATTAACTATTTTACCTTGGTGACATTAGTTGCCAATTTAGAGATAATACGGTTTGTGTCTCCATGACAGTGTTTAGAGCTGATTGGAGCTGTGGGGTGGATAATAAGCGTGGAAGTTCCGTAAGCTCATTGCTATTCCTTTTTATTTTGTTTGCAAACAGCCACTGGAAACTACTAACCCCCTTCATCGGTTTCCTCCAAACTGGGATCAATCGGCACTACCTGACATAGGATACAAGGTACTCTTTGACCTATAAGCTCTACTCAGGAAGAGAACTTTCCTATACTTGTTTCTTGTGCAAAGTAGACCACTTAGGCTACGTCTACACTATGAGTTCTCTCGGCAAAAAATATGCTAGAGGGACTCATTTGCACGAGTCAATCTCATTTGCATATTTTCTGCTGATCCGTTTTTGTGCTGGGTTTTTGCACAAAAACAAGCAGTTTGGACATTTTCTTTTTGTGCAAAACCCCCTTTTCCTGCAAGATCCTTATGCCCCAAAAAAGGAGGTATACCGATCTTGTGGAAAAAGGGGTTTTTGCACAAAAAGAAAATGTCCACACTGCTTGTTTTTGCACAAAAACAGATCGGCAGAAAATATGCAAATGAGATCACAACTCATGCAAATGAGTCCCTCATTAGCATATTTTTTGCCAAGAAAACGCATAGTGTAGACGTAGCCTTAAAGTACAACCCTCAGATTCATGGGAGAAGGTTCATGTGGCATTTCTAGTGCTGTGTGCAAGATGGAAATATACAGTTGGCATGTTTGATGTAGACATGTCCACTGGGAAGCAAATTGAGACCACAATCTCATTCCATAAGACTGCATGACTGAACAACCATCAGATCATAATGACTTTTTGGCCATTTGATCTTGACTCCAACTAAGGAATTAGACTATGAAACTCCATAGCTCAATGCTGGTTTTATCCCCATCAGTATTTTTAAATGAATATTCTGCAGAATTTCATAGTGAGAGGAATTCTGAAGATCAAGACATGTAAAAAAATATTAGGGAGAAACTTATAGCTTTCCTCATTAGAATGTCTGCCACTTTGGCTACAAAGTTATTTTTAAATAATTTGCTACAGTAAAGTTAGTATTACTTTTCAAGTGTGAAAAGACTTGGAGTGTAGCAGAGCTTGTTTTCTTTATTGAAATTTGACCAAATTAAAATACACACTTGCATGCCCACGTGAAACATACTCAAAATGATGAGAAGAAAATGAAAAACTTGAAGAAAACTAATTTTGATTTACTCAAACATTTTGATTCACATTAAAAAAGACGAAAACAAAAAAAACCTCATAGATTTCTTAGGTTCAAATCAACCTCTTCTCCCCCTTCAGGTTTGGGGGCCAAACAGGTTTCAGCTGCAAGCAAGAGTCAGCATGCAGGGAGCAGAGAGCCAGAGTGAAGCTCAGCTGGGCTGTGGAGGGAAGGGGAATAGAGCAGGCACTCAGCTCATCTGGGCGGGAGCCACTGTGCGGCTCAGCTCGGCTGGGGAGGGTCCAGGAGCTGGCACGTGGCTCAGCTGGGCCAGCTTGGAGGACCGTGGGAGGGTGGTGCATTGGCACCCTTTGCACTCCCGCTGTGCAAAGTGTTATCTTTCCTAATAAAGTGGACAGCTTAAGGATCTCTGAAATTTCGCAGACCTTTTCCCAAGTTCCAGAGTAAAATGACTGATAACTTCAGAGGGGTAGTCCAATGCCCCCACTGCAATGTATATCGGCCAAACTGGACAGTCTCTACAGGAAAGAATTAATGGACATAAATCAGATATCTGCAAAGGCAACACACAAAAACCTGTTGGAGAATACTTTAATCTTCCTGGACGCTCATTAATGGATCTCCAAGTTGCTGTTTTGTTTCAGACCAATTCCACAAGCCAAATACACAGAGAAGGATTGGAGCTTAACTTCATTCACAAGTTTAATTCTTACGCTAATGGTTTGAATGGGATATTGGATGGCTTGCACATTATCAACCAAACAAACAATGAAGGTGCTAATGGTTCTTGATGTCTGTGTATAATCTCCTGTTGGTCATCTTCCTTTCCAAGTGCAAACTAATGGTTCTTATCAGCCTCTTGTAACTATTTAGTCTTTCAGATGCTATTAAACTAGTTGTTGTTTAAGTTTTTCCTGTTACAGACTAACTGGACTATCCCTCTGAAGCTTATCTACTCACTGTATTTTTTTCTTCCTCCCCTTCAATTTTTTTCCTTCTCCCCTCCCCTTATTTATTCTTGGATCTGGATTTCCAACACTCCGGTCATCTGAAGAAGTGGGTTGTGCCCATGAAAGCTCATGATACCATCTACATGTTTTGTTAGTCTTTAGAGTGCTGTAACTAGACTATTTGTTGTTTTTTAAGTTTTTCCTTTATACTTTGATAAGTATTGCTGTTGCCTTTCAGAACCCTTTGGGTAGCACTGAAACCTACAAGAACCACATCCATTTCACTCTGTAGATATTTGGAAAAACTACAAGAGGCAGAGGATACTCTGGAGTTGCTGTCCTGGCACTTTACCAATGCTCTCAAATAACTTAATCAGCTTCCAACTATTAATATCCAAACTGCCAGTGGTTGAGTTCCTACAAGCATTCAACCACCATACCTCCAAGCATGCTCTGCTTTTGTAAGCAGGTAGGAAGAGCTCTCAGCTCACCAGACTCTTACATATAAACACTGGCAACTGTGGTCTTGTGAGGAGACAAAGGACCAAATACACAGCTTAATGGGTGCCAATCTATAAACAACACCTGAAACAGGCTGCTGCTGTCATTGAGCAACTTGAGGAAGAAAGGCAGATGTTTTTACAGAACTCCAATTGGGGCAGCTCTTATTGGCTTGATGAACTATTACTTTTTTCCCCCCATGTGGGCTGCTATCAGTTGCCACAAAATGAATACCTTCATTTAAAAAAATTAATCTTATAGCCCTCATCTTTACTTCCATCGCTAGCTCTATGGAGTAGAGACTGTTTTCACTATACATGCATCTACTATTTAGTTCAATAAGTTCATAATCAACAACTTATAGCTGCTAATGTAACACAAACAAATAATTGTCATCCTCATTGAAAATCTTCAAAGTATCCTACAGTTTAATGAAGTGATAGAGGGGCGGACTAACAAAGAGATGTCTGTCCAAGCCTGAAGCTGTGAACTAGTCTACTCATCTCAAAGTGCTATGAATGCTGCATCCCAGCAATGCTGGTTTAAGCATCAACTTTACACTGTAGATCAAAGAGTCCAGAGGAAGATCTTATACAGAAGAACCTTGTCATCAACACCAAGAGGCAGTTGTTCTTGACTAGCCATACTGTACACTGTATCACCTTTACCCAATTCACCTGCCATTTGTTCCAAAGGGGGCTGGCTTCCAAGGCAGAGTGGCTCCAGATTCAACACACATCACCAAACAAAAATCAGTAACCTTATTCTCACCACCCCCTGCCTGGACCACCACTCAACAGGCAGCCAGCTTCCCCCTAATCCTACCTCCACAACCCTACCTCACACAGGCACCATCTCCCCATAATCCAACCCCCACAACCCTACCCCACACAGCCACTCGGCCTCCCCACAACCCTACCTCACACAGGCACCATCTCCCCATAATCCAACCCCCACAACCCTACCCCACACAGCCACTCGGCCTCCCCACAACCCTACCCCACACAGGCACCATCTCCCCATAATCCAAACCCCACAACCCTACCCCACAGCCACCCGGCCTCCCCCTAATCCTACCATCACAACCGTACCCCACACAGCCACTCCCTATCCATCCTCCTCGCAGCTACTCTGCCTCCCGCAACCCCCCACCGTTCCACACAGCCACCCGCCTCCCGAATCCTACCCTCACAACCCTACCCCACACAGCCACCCGCCTCCCGAATCCTACCCTCACAACCCTACCCCACACAGCCACCCGCCTCCCAAATCCTACCCTCACAACCCTACCCCACACAGCCACTCCCTAGCCATCCTCCCCGCAGCTACTCTGCCTCTCCCAAGCCCCCCCGTCCCACACAGCCCCCGCCTCCCGAATCCTACCCTCACAACCCTACCCCACACAGCCCCCGCCTCCCGAATCCTACCCTCACAACCCTACCCCACACAGCCCCCGCCTCCCGAATCCTACCCTCACAACCCTACCCCACACAGCCCCCGCCTCCCGAATCCTACCCTCACAACCCTACCCCACACAGCCACTCCCTAGCCATCCTCCCCGCAGCTACTCTGCCTCCCCCCGTCCCACACAGCCACCCGCCTCCCCCCTCGTCCCCCCTTTTACAGCAACCCGGCCTCATCCCCCGGAGCCAGACCCCCGCAGCGTCTGCCCCCAGCTCCTTCCCCCGGATCGCCCGCTCCCGCGGCGGGACCCCACCCACCTTCCTGTCGGCCGGGCGCTCCGCAGAGCAGAGCAGGGCAGGGCAGGGCAGGGCCTCTACGGTGACGGGCGCACCGTTCCGCACTCAGCAGCCACCATTGACCCCGCGGGGCCTCGGCCTCCTAGGAGCCACGCCCCTTTCCGCCCCAGCCAGCCAATCAGTTGCATTCTTCCGCTCACAGGGCCACTACTAGCCAACGGCTCCTCTCAACTTCCTCGGCCGTCCCAACAACACAGCGACCATTGGCCGATCTCAGTGACGAGCGGCGTGAGTGGATGCAGTGTCACGTGCTCGGCGCCCGCAGACGGATTGGTTGGTTTTGGGGGAAGGGGCTTGGCGAGTCGCCCGGGAGACGGGGCGGGGGAGAGGAGGAGTCGGGGCGCGGAATGGTAGGGCTGGCGCCTCCATCTTTCCGCCCCGCGCCCAGATGGCACAAAGGGGCAGCGCTGCCCGGCCGCTGGCCTGAGCGGCCACGCGCGCGGCCCCGCCCCGGTAGGTACCGCGAGGAGGGGAAGCCGGTCGGGGCCGGAAAGCCCCGCCCTGGGCGCAGATGCTGTGGGGAGACGGGGCTCCGAGCGCCAGGGGAGGCGCGGGGAGCGCCCCTCAGACGTGGGGGCTGGGTGCTCCCTGGGAGAGGGGCCTTCCCAGGGCTAAGGGGCTCGGTGGGGAAGGCAGCTCATCCTGGGAGGGAGGCTCCCTGGGCCGGGGCTGGTCACCCCTGGGCGGATCCCCGAGGGGGACTGAGCCAAGGGAGGAGATTGGAGGGAGACGGGTCTCCGGCCCGGGGGAGGCGGCCCAGAGGTCTGGGGTTGGGTTTCTGGGCCAGCGGGTGGTTCTGGGGTAGGCTTGTCCCGGTGCGGCGGGTTCCCCTGCGGGTGCTCTGGGGCCGGGGATCGCTGTGTGGGACGGACCTGGGGGTTCAGTGGCTCATGGGCTGTGTCCCGTTACCTGCTGTTGTAGAACAGAGAAGATTGGAGGCTGGTTCCCCGCCCGTGCAGGTGGAACGGGGTGCGGGGCTTGCTTGCCTTGGTGGTCGTTTGGTTCCCGTTTTGCCTGCCGCTGGCTCGGCTAAGGGCTGCTGGTTAGTGGGGCATGCTGCAGGTGTCTCTTTTGACTACGGAGAGGGCGTGTGAGAGAGATCAGAGATGAGTCCCGTGCATCCCTGATTTGCATTTACTCTAAGTGGCGGTTGTAAATGCGTAGGCTGTGCCACTGCCTTATTAAGTGCAGTTACTTTATTTCTAACAATGGAAATAAGGGGAGGTGGATTGTTGCATAGAAGTTGGACTTCCTCTAGTTTGCAGGCACCCCTTCTAGACTCCCATAATTTCTAATGAACTTTGGTATGGCTGTATCTAACGTGCAAGGGTTCCTGTGTTCTGGATTTCTGGTCCTGTTATAGATGGATACTTGGCAGTATTTGTAAAAGAATGCTCTGAAGTCGAATGGAAAGTGGACTAACTTTAGGGTAATGGAGTTCCGGATAGGCCAAAAGATCTCCATATGGAGACCTTTTGGCCTATCTGGATCTCCATTATTGAGGGCAGGTTTTGCTGTCCCCTCTCAGGTTTTCCTGAGCGTTTGCCTGTGAGAGGAAAACGAGCAGGAGCAATGTATGTATTGGGGTGTATCCTTACTCCCATTAGTAATCTTTACTCATACAAGTAGTCCTGGTGCTTTCAGTAGAACAGTTTGCTTGGCTAAAATTATTTTTGTGTGTACACACAGGCTATTGAACACACAAGGACTTTTTTTGTTTTTTAGTAGTATATTAATATCAAGACCCTGTTTCTGCAAAGCACTCTAAACCATATTTAACCTTGTGCACACTAAAGAGTGCTTAAACTTAAACGCATGCTCTGCAGTGCTTTGGAGAACTGAAGGCCTACTTGAAAAATAAAAAAGTA
This sequence comes from Pelochelys cantorii, assembly GCA_032595735.1. Classification (NCBI taxonomy): domain Eukaryota; kingdom Metazoa; phylum Chordata; order Testudines; family Trionychidae; genus Pelochelys; species Pelochelys cantorii. Next base: position 5,186,257 of record CM064339.1, on the reverse strand, counting down.
TAAGCTTTGAAATCCTTCTGCGTTTATCTGGCTCCCAGAAGGAATCAAACGTTCTGTCATATTATATGTACCAGAGAACTCATTGCAACCCTATGCATTTCACTTTCTATAACTTTTCCAAACTACAAGAAATATAATGAACTAGTCAGTTTACTATTTTCTATTACCATGCTACTACTGTTCTACATTAATTGCAATTTTACAGAGCATCTCTTCTTCAGTTTGTATTAATCACGGAAACATTTCAATCCGGGTTTGAGGGGATTTTTTGTTTGTTCTTTAAACAAAGCTTAGATTATGGGTCAAATTTCAATTTATATGTATTCTATAACCATCATGGCTTTTCTGTTATTCTGGCGTGTGTACACATATACACATGCACATGGATTAACTGTTTTTATTTTGCTTTTAAGATTTTTTCTTAGCACTTTAACCAGATGCCTGTTGTGTGTGAATGGATGGTAGTAAATAGAATAGGACACGTTGAAAGGTAATCTGAAAGAAGACTCACAGATCAGGTTGGACGAGACCTCAGGAAATAATTTAGTCCAGTGATTTTTTTTTTCCATACTTTTTTCCTCATAACCCCCTTGAAGAAAATTGTTGATACCTGTGGCCCAACATAATTATATCTCTTTACTAGGGATGTAAAATATTGGTTAATTGAATAGTTGATTAACCTCATGAATTCTTATCAGTTACTCGACTAGTCTATAGTCCCCAAGGGTGGGGCTAGCAGCCAGTGTGTTCTGGCCCCACTCCCAAGGAGCTTAGTTCTGGCTCTCACTGGGTCCAGGAGCTCAGCCCAAATCCCGGACAGGGGCTGCTGCCACCCCATGCTATGCATACCCACTCCTCCCTGTTTGCCCCTCCCCCGTGCCACTACCTCTGTGGGAGGGTCAGGCGGCCCTACAGGACCTGGCACGTGCAGGGAGCCAGCTTAAAAACCAGCTCCCCATGCCCACCAGCTCTTGCCTTACCTCTTTTCTTCCCCCCGCTGCTATCTCTGATATGGGAGGCATGTAACAGAGAGGGTTAACTGATGAGCCCAGGATCGTCGGTTACCCATGTACTTGGGTAGTGTTAACATCAGGCCCCATCTGGGAGGGGGACCAGGCTCTGGAGTGAGACAGAGGTGGGGTGTCTGAGGTATAGGAGGGGGCTCAGGGTTTGGGCACAGGCTTTTCTCTGCCAGCTCCCAGTTTACAGAGCTGGCATTGCTGTGCCCCAGAAGCAGCCAAGAGCTGGTCCAGCTCCTAGGAGGGGCTGGATGGGACTCCCTGCACTGCTTGCACCCTGGGAATCAGCTCTGGGGACTGTAGGTGAAAGTAGCGCACAGAGCCACTTCTGCCTGTGAGCCAGACCTGCTGCTGGCCACTTCTGGGGCACAGTGTAGTCTGTGGTGCCAAGACAGGCAAGAAGTCTACCTTAGCAGTCACCCTACAGCAGAGCGACCCAGTGCCTGACATTCAGTGACCTAGGACTGAGTCGCAACCCTTAGTTTGAAAATCACTGGTTGAGATCATTAATGAAGATATCGAACAAAACCTGGCCCAGGACCAACCCCTGGGGAACTCCTCGATACTGACTGCCAACTAGACATCAAGCTGTTGATATTGCTTGTTGAGCTTGATGATCTAACTAGGTTTCTATCCACCTTGTAGTCCATTCATTCAATCCATAGTTCTTTAACTTGCTGGCAAAAATGTGGGAGACCAAATCAAAAGCTTTGCTAATGCCAAGGTGTATCACATCCACCACTTTCCCCATATCCACAGAGCCAGTAATCTTATCACAGAAGGCAATCAGAAATGAAGTGTGCACTTTTTTACCCCACTGCTTTGTGTTATATGGAGCAGGCTAGAAATATTTTTTTGTTTTTCTTTAAATCTCTAATGACTTATAAAAGAAGGCGGGGAGGAGAGACTCTTAGGTGTTAATCTCAGTTCAAAACTCTGTTTTAATTCCATTGTCTAATAAACACTTGGGAGAATTAATATCTTTGTTACATCTTTGATGGTGCCACCATGGCTGCTTAAATGTTGAGAAAGAAAGCTCATGAGATGAACAAGAAGATCTGAGATCTCCAAGAAGTCCTCCAGGAAAAACAAAATGCGATGTCAAGACTTTTTTTTTTTTTTTTTTTTACAACGGAGACAGAGGTGAACAGCAGAGTCCCTCAAGGTTCTCTTGATCTGTGAAACAGAGTGAATTATGAAGGGGCCAAGTTTGCAAACAATACAGAATTATTCGAGGTGCAATGAGGAGTTACAGAAGGATTTCACAAAACTGGGTGACTGGACAGCAAAATGGTTCATAAAATTCAGTGTACAAAGTAATGCACACTGGAAGAAATACCAACTACACAGGTACAGTAATGGATTCTAAATTTGCTGTTACCATCCACAAAAGAGATCTTGGGGTCATCTTGGTAAATTCTCTGGAAACCTCTGCTCAGTGGACTGCAGTGTTTAAAAAGGCTAACGGCATATTAGCAGCTATTAGTAGAGTCATACCAAATTCACAGTCCATTTAGTCAATTTCATGGTCATAAGATTTTTAATATAATACATTTCATGAATATAGCTATTTAAATTTGAAAGTTTACAGGGTTGTAATTGGAGTTCTGACCCGTAAAGGAATTTGTGGGGTGGGGTATGGAACTGCTACCCTTACTTAAATACTACAGCAGGTTGAACTTCTCTCAACTGGGACTCCCTGGTCCGGCAACATCTGTGGTCTAGTAGGACCACAGATGATGTTGAACCAAAGAGACCTGGTGGAGGACCAGAGGCAGGAGCCCTGCAGGGGTTGGGAACCCAACCCTGCTAGCTGCAGGGAGGCCAGGGGCTGGGAGCTCTGTTGCAGGAGTCTGGCTAAACCAATGGCAGGGTGGCCGGAATGCCAGTGGGCTCCGGCGGGGCGGGAGTCTGCTGTGGTGGGGCCAGAAGCCCCAGTGGCTGGACCAGGGGGCTGCCACAGCAGGGCTAGCAAGGGCTGGTGCTGCTCTGGTAGGGCTGACAGGGTCGGAAACCCTGGAGGCCAAGCAGCAGTCTGCTGCTGTGGGGTAGGTCCTGGCGGTGGTACTGGGGTTGGCGTGGCCGGTGCTGCCATGGCAGGGCTGGTGGTGCCAGAAGCACCATCGGCAGGGCAGTGGTTTGCTGTGGCGAAGCTGAGAGCCCCAGCAGCAGAACTGGGGGCTGCTGTGGCAGTGCAGCAGGGCTGGTTGCATGTGGGGAGCTAGCCAGGAGGCCAGGCCAGGAATGGAGCTGAGTTGGGGTTCCACTGTCAGGGGGGCATAAATGACCTCCCTTGGTCTGACAAAATCCCTCCTTTGGGTCCCAAGGAAGCCAGACCAGGGAGGTGCAACCTGTCCTGTAGATAGTAGCACTGCCTTCAGAGCTTGGCTAGAGCAGCCCCTGAACGTTTAATTGGTTAACTAATTAAATGGGATTTTATATCCCTGTTGCAGTGCAGAGCCTTCAGTAGCTGCTGCTTTCTGGCCATCCAGTTCTGAAGATAGCATGGTATTGACACCCTTACTTCTGTGCTGCAGGCTGATGCTGCCTTCGGAGCTGGGTGCCTGGCCAACAGCTGCTCTTCTCCGGCTGCCCAGTTCTGGAGGCAGCACAGAAGTGAAGGTGGCCTGACTGCCCCAGACAGAGGCTGCCATGCTCTGAAGGCACTACAATACAATTAAATGACAACCACATTTCCACCACCTTATACTGGAAGCCTGCCGACTATTACACTTATATACATGCCGCTAGCTTCCATCCAAGACACATTTCCCAATCAATTGTTTACAGCGAGGCCCTAAGATACTACCGGATTTGCTCCAAACCCACAGACAAAGACAAACACCTACAAGATCTCTATCAAGCATTCTTAAAACTGAAATACCCACCCAGGGAGGTGAAAAAACAGATTGACGGAGCCAGGCGAGTACCCAGGCATCAGCTTCTTCAAAATAAGCCCAAGAAAGAAAACAGAACACCACTGGTCATCACCGAGAGCCCCCAACTTAACCCCCTCCAGCACATTATTAACAATCAATAACCTATCCTGGAAAATGACCCCTCACACTTACAGGCCTTCGGAGACAGGTCCAGCCTCACCTAGAGACAGATATCTAACCTGAAACAAATTCTTCCCAGCACCACACAGCACCCCTCCATCATACTCATCCAGGAACTCACCCCTGCAATTAATTCCGGTGCCAACTCTGTCCACACATCTATACAAGTGACACCATCACAGGACCTAATCACATAAACCAGCACATCAGAAGCTCCTATAACTGCATGTCCACCAAGATAAATCTCTGCCATCAAGTGCCAGCAATGCCCCTCTGCCATGTATATTGGCCAAACTGGACAGTCTCTACCACAAAGGGTTAATGGACACAAATCAGATATTTGAAATGGTAATGCATAGAAACCTGTTGGGGAACATTTCAACTTGCCCAGCCACTCACTAAGACCAAACAATTTCAAAAACCAACTTGGGAGAGAAGCTGCAGAACTTGGTTTAATTTACAAGTTTGACACCTAGAATCAAGGTCTAAACAAAGACCTAAACTGGATGGGCCACTACATTCCACACCCTAATGACATAAGCTAAGCACCAGGTACTTAGAGCCCATTCTGTTAGCCCCGTTTAGCATGGACTCTCTAACTGACAATATTTTCCCCCTTTTTTCCCCCTTTCTCTTTTTCCCTATCCATCCCCTCTATTTCTCTATTTGTACCCTGGACCCTTTAACTCCATTCTTCTGAAGAAGTGGGTTGTGCCCACTAAAGCTCATGATACCATCTACATTTTTTGTTAGTCTCTAAGGCACTGCAGGACTAGTCATTGGTTTTTTTCTGTTACAGACTAACAACAGCTACCCCTCTGAAACTTTTCCCAAAGCCATGTGGGAAGTCTGTCGCAGAGCCCACTCCTTAATAGCAAGATGATCCTTTCTCTTGAGACCTTTTAAGATATTCCCCTTAAATTAACACAAGATCAAAATTCTTCTGATGTCCTTTTCTGAGCCAGTAGTAGGGTTGTCAAAACAGTTAAATGTTAACCATGAAACTGAGTACAATTAAATCAGTTACACGGTTAACTGCTGCTGGCCCTGGGGGCACTGGGAGTTTAACCCATAACAGGAAACTATAAGCATCAGCTTATCATTAACCTCTTACATCCCTAGGCAGTAATCAGTTTTCCTGTTTAAGAATGGAGTTGGTAATTACACTGTCCCCCCATGCTCCTATTTTGTCACTTCAGTGTGTGTTTTACAGCAGTGTTTCTCAACCTTTTTTTTATAAAGTACCACTTCAAAAAAAAAAAAAAAAAAGTACCCCCAGTTGGTACAGATATCAGATATACAATTTTTTTCTACTGTTGCAACACATTTGTTTAAACAACTTAATCGTAGCCAGCCAGGTGATGACATTTTTGGGTGTAAAAAGTACAAAAATAATAAAACACTGTAAAACTTAAAACAAAAATTGAGTTTTTAGTTGTGTTGGCGTACCCCCCCCCCCAGACTTCTCTCGAGTACCCCTAAGGCTACTCGTACCACTGGTTGAGAAACACTGTTTTAGAGGACTAAGACTGGAGGTTCTAGACATTTAGCCTGTGCTTAGGCAATTCTGACAAAATACAGTGCAAAATTTTGAGCCAACAATGAATTTCTTTCAAAAGTGTTATCAAAATGTTTTACACATCCAAAACTGTTTCAGCATATTTTTACATCCATAATACATTAGTCATACTGCCTAACTGGGGTATTACCATTGTTATATTGTTGATCATAGCATGATTCACAGGGTTACGGTGGGTGTGTGGTGTTTTTTTTGGGGGGGGGGTTCAAATAATTTCAACTCTCCATTTTAAGTAAGATGTCTTTTAAATAAAACAATCATTGATGCCGCTTTTACTTTTATTACAAAAAGTTTCTATTGTAATAGTAGAAAAACCTCTCTTTTCTGGGTTTTAATACTAAGGATGTGAAAGTGAACATGTGTACATGGTTAACCGATGAGCCTGGGCTGGTTAACCTTCACAGTTACACAACACACACACACACACTCCTGCCTGCTGCTGCCTGTGGGTGGAGCAGGTAGAAGCTGGTACTTGTGAGGAGCTGGATTTTTAGCCAGCTTCCTGTAAGCAACAGCTCCCAGGAAGCTACCTCCCTCTGTGCTGCTGGTCCTGTATCACGTGTTAAAGGAGCGTGGTCCTAAAAAAAAGTTTCCACCTAACTCAAAAATATTTGCTTATGGGAGTCGTCAGCTTTTACCCCTTTTCTGGATCTGAAAAGTGGGTTTTTGGAAGTAGCATGTCACAGAGAGGACCATAATAGCCAAATATGTAACACGAGCATGAGAAGAGAAGCACTCCCTTCCTCCCAAGATAAGGAGAGCCAGGAGAACTAAATATTTGGTAAAACTGTTGGGAGAGAACAGTCTCATGCTTTTTTTAAAGTTACACTTTGATAGCCCTGTGTATTGACATCCTTCATTTATCTACACACAAGAGGCAACATGGGCATGAAAGACGCAGGAAGCTATTGTCCTGCTCTGCTTGCACTAGTGAGTCTTTGGTTGAGGTGCATTGTCCGGTCCCAGCCAACACAGTTAATGGAGAACATCCTGGGGAGTGCAGCAAATATAAGATTTGCAAAACCTGACCTATGAGGAAAGGTTGGGAAAACTGGGCATATACAGTGTTAAGAAAATAAGAGTGCAAATGTACCTGTCCATTGAAGGTAGATGAAAAGTAATTAATCTGTAGCAAGTTGAGAGATTTGGGTTAGATGTTAGGGAAAGTGTTCTAGCTTAGGATAGGTAAGCACTGGCATAGGCTTCCAAGGGACATCGTAGGGTCTTCGTCATTAGTTGTTTTTAAGAACTGGTTAGACAATAACACCTGTCAGGGATGGCTTTATTATAGTAGGTTGTGCCTCTGTGCAGGAGGGTGCAGTAAATGAACTCTCAAGGTCACTTCCAGTCCTACATGTTAATGATTTATTCACAGTCTGTGGTGACTGTGGATAAGGTTTCCCCATGCTGCCCCACCAATGAGTGCTGACCTTGATCTGGCATTTATATCTGACTTAAATCAAGAAATAGAAATAATAACTGTGGAGTTTTGTTATTTAGTCAGGTTGATCTCCCACCAGTAGCTTGAACTTGACTACCAATACCCTTCTCCAGGAGCTGTGTCTCTTTTGTTAGAAAACTAGGTTCTCAAGCAAAAATTTAAAATTTTACCTTTGCAATAGAAAACTCTACTTCTTGCATTCATTCAACATCCTTAAGACAGCTCAGACAGTAGTGACATGAAAGCTATTGTTTTACTCTACTGTTTGGAAGGGGGAAATGTTTATGGGAGATGAGTGGGAGCTGAAACAAAAAGCTATTTAGTGTCTGAAACTGCTTTTTCTTATGTATTTACTTATCAGTTTCTCAGTTGCTTAAGGATACTCTCAGCTTCTTGAAAAAGGGAGGATCTTTTCATGCTGAGGCAATATTGTTGCTGACAGTAACCAAATGTCTGAGGGGTTACATTTTCCTGGGCTATATATTAAAGAAAATTAGATTGATGCCCTTGCTAGCCAAAACCCTCACTAACGTTCTCTCCAAGATCTTTTGGGATCAGGCCTATTGTGAATAGGTTTGATATTATCAATACGTGATAGACATGCAGTGTATGGGATTGCTTCTGTAGCATTGGGTTTTTTTATGCCGCCCTCCACCCCCAGCTATCTGCCTTTTCATAAAATCATAGGATTGGAGGAGACCTCAGGAGGTCATCGAGTTCAATGCCCTGCCCAAAGCAGGGCCAATCTCATCTAAATCATCCCAGCCAGGGCTTTGTCAAGCTGGGATTTTTTAAACCTCTAGGGAAGGAGTTTCCACCACCTCCCTAGGTAACCCATTCCAGTGCTTTGCCACCCTCCTAGTAAAATAGTTTTTCCTAATATCCAGCCTAGACCTCCCCCACTACAACTTGAGACCATTGTTCCTCATTCTGCCATCAGTCACCACTGAGAACAGCTTCTCTTCTTCCTTTTTGGAACTTCCCTTCAGGTAGTTGAAGGCTGCTATCAAATCCCCCCTCACTCTTCTCTTCTGTAGACTAAGCCCAAATCTCTCAGCCTCTCTGCGTAAGTCATGTGCTCCAGCCCCCTAATCATTTTTGTTGCCCTCGGCTGGACTTTCTCCAGTGCAGTCACATCCTTTCTGTAATGGGAGGCCCAGAATTGGATGCAGTACTCCAGATGTGACCTCACCAATGCCGAATAAAGGGGAATAATCACTTCTCTAGATCTGTTGAAAGTGCTCTTCCAAATGCGCCCCAATATGGCATTAGTCTTCTTGGTTATAAGAGTACGCTGACTCATATCCAGCTTCTCATTCACTGTAATCCCTGGTCCTTTTCTGACAAACTGCTGCTTAGCCAGTCGGTCCCCAGCCTGTAACAGTGCGTGGGACTTTTCTGTCCCAAGTGCAGGAATTTGCACTTGTCCTTGCTGAACCTCATCAGATTTCTTTTGGCCCAATCCTCTAATCTGTCCAGGTCACTCTGGACCCTATCCCTGTCCTCCAACTTATCTACCTCTCCCCCTAGCTTAGTGTCGTCCGCAAACTTGCTGAGAGTGCAATCCATCTTCTCATCCAGGTCATTAATAAAGATGTTGAACAAAACCGGGCCTAGAACCGACCCTTGGGGCACTCCGCTTGAAACCAACCCCCAACCAGACATCAAGCCATTGATCACTACGCGTTGGGCCCGACAATCTAGCCAGCTTACCATCCATTTACCCAGTCCATGTTTCCTTAGCATCCTGGCAAGAATACTGTGGAAGACTTTATCAGAAGCTTTGCAATCAGGTTGGTCAGGCATGACTTGCCTTTGATGAATCCATGTTGACTGTTCCTGATCTCTTTCCTCTCTTCCAGCTGCTTCAAAATGGATTCCTTGAGGATCCTCTCTATGATTTTTCCTGGGACTGAGGTGAAGCTGACTGGTCTGTAGTTCCCTGGATTGTCCTCCTTCCCTTTTTTAAAGATGGGCAGCGCATTTGTCTTTCCCATCATCCAGGACCTCCCCCAATCATCACAAATTTTCAAAGATAATGGCCGATGGCTCTGCAATCACATCAGCCAACTCCCTCAGCACCCTCGGATACATTAGATCCAGCCCCATGAATTTATGTATGTCCAACTTTTTCTAAATAGTTCTTAACCTGTTCTTGCTCCACCAGGGGCTACCCACCTCCTTCCCATACTGCGTTGCCTAGGGCAATTGTCTGGGAGCTGATCTTATCTGTGAAGACACAGGCAAAAAAAGCATTGAGTGCTTTTGGGGAACTTCTTTTGTTCTCAAGTCACATTTGAAATTTGAATCAGTGGGACCATCTCTTTCATTTCAGAGCATGTGTGTGAAAGAGAAATCAAGCTTATAATGGTAACCTGATTACAACTATATCCAGGCAACTGCCTCTTCATAATATAGCCTAATTAATCAATTCTTTTAAACAACCAAAACAATGAGGAATCCTATGGTACTTTTTAAAACTAACTAAATTATTTAGCCCACAAAAGCTTATGGCCAAATAACAGGACTCCTAGTTGTTTTATTGAAACAGACTAATACGGCTAACCCTCCAACACTATTTCCAAACATAACCAAGTCTGTTTTGGTCTTTTAAAGGCCTCAGTTTTGTTCTGATTTGTACACCTTTTCTTTCATTTAATTATGTCATTTTTTTATACTGGTGTAATCCTACAGAATATTAATAGGATTCCCCAACCTTGTAATAATGGCCTCCCAGGGGAATTTGGGGTTGCCTTGAATCTAGGCTGGTGGATTTGGTCATATTTTTCAAGCACGTCAGCTTAGCTGTTAAATTTTGAATTATTGTAGTCTCTTTATATGTGGCACTTGGAAAGTGTACTGTTTCTCCTTTTTTGTTTTCAATGAAATTGACATTGGAAGTCTCACTAAATTTTATTTTGGCTATTCCTCTCCAGAAAGCTTTACTGGTTTAACTATGCTGAAATCCTCATGTGATCCCTGTCCTGTCATCCATTTCCACACAGAGGCTAAGGACACCATTCCTATCCATCCTGGCTAATAGCCATTAATGGATGAATTTATCTAGCTCTTTTTTTGGACCCTGTTAAAAGTCCTAGTGTTTACAACATCCTCTGGCAAGACGTTCCACAGGTTGACTGTATAATTAAGCCCTCCTAGTTTAGAAACAGTTTTATTTATAAAAATGCTTATACTGGTATACTTTATGCTGGCTTCCTGACGAGCATAAGCTATTCCAATATCTTCCCTTAGAAAACAAAACTGCATCTATATTATTAACACACATTTTGCATTGTGCTAGTTCCTAGAACCAGGGCCCTGTTGTGCTAGGTGCTGTGAAAACACAGAACAGCAAGCCTGTCCCTACACGATTGAATTTACAGTCTGTATGACAAGAGATAACAAGTACTCCCTCATCTGTCTGTCTACAAGGGAACAATGAGACCGTGTTGGTCAGCATGGTAAACAGTGATCTCTGCACACCAACAGCCTACCTGTTAAGTGTTTTTTGTAGGCTGCAGGTGTGCGGAGGCACAGGAAAGGGGAACTTTGAGGAGGGATTTCAAGGGGTAGTGAGGTAGCTTTGCAGAGGTTTATGGGGAGCGCAGGGCAGCATGATGGAAAGTACAAAGTTATTTTTGAAAATGTATCCAGTGGACAGTAGTAGACAGCCATCATTGTCTGGTTAGAGGCAAGAATTGAAAACTTTATGAGAAATGATAGAGTGGCAAATTGGCTATGCGGAGCCTGGAAAGTGAATACACAGTTAATTTGATGCGGTAGAAGGGAAGCCAGTAGAGGAATTTAAAGAAAGTGAGACAGTCAAAGCAGGTTATGAAATTGACCTTTTGCTGCAGTATTCTGAATGGACATGATTAGCACAAGATTGGCCAGAGAGAAGGATATTGCAGTAATTGAGATGCCAGATGATAAGTTTTAGATCTGTGGATGGATAAGGGCAGCCATGTTTTAGAGCAGTGGTCCCCAACCTTTTTATGCCAAAGATCACTGCTCAGGATTTAAGGACAAGGCAAGATCTGCTCACTCCATCCCCCCTCTCTCTGTCATTGGCTCACCCCCACCCTCAGTTGCTTTTACCAGGCTGGGGCAGACAGTATGAGGTGCAGGAGGGGGCGTCGGGTGCTAGGGATGTGAAGGACTAGTCGACTATCCGATAAGCAAATGCTTATCAGATAGTTGACTAATCGCTTACCCTTGCCGCCTCTCAGATAGAGGCGGGGGGGGGGGGGGAATAAGTCGAGAGGGTACTTCAAGGTGGCAGCGCTGCATGGAGCCCGGGATTAGCTGGGTGCTAGAGCTGTTGCTACACTTCAAAGGCGAAGGCACCCTGTCAACTAATCGAGTAGTCAATTAGTCGATACTTAACATCCTTACGGGTGCAGGGGGGGTTGGGGTGCTAGCTACAGGATGGGGTTGGGGAGCAGCCTCCCGTCAGGCAGAACTTACTGTGGGCTGCTCCAGGTGGGTGGCACAGAGAGGCTGAGGCAGGTTTCCTGCCTGTCCCAGCTCCACACTGCTTCCAGAAAGGCCGGTTCACCCAGTAGCCCCAGAGGTGGGGATCGGGGGGCATGTGACTCAGCATGCTGCCCCTTTCTGCCAACATCGTCCCCATCAACTCCCATTGGCCACAGTTCCCTGTTCCTGGCCACTGGGAGCTGAGGGGGGAGACTCCTGCTCCTACATACAAGGGGGGGGGTTGTGGATTCGCACCGGCTGCTCCTGGGAATGTGCCGACAGTAGTGTTGAGTTCTTGCAGCTCTGATCTGGGACCTGTGTCTTTCATTTGGTTCCAAAGAACTTCCTTTTGGACCCTAATAACTATTACTGAACAATTTTCTAACCAATCCTAGTATATTGTAAAACAATTCTTCAGCTGATCATAGCCTGCTACCTTAGTTGATTTACACCCAGCAAAATTAATTTTGCAACAGAACATTTAAAGAACCAGACAGAGACCATGCAGATAATCAATAGAAAAATGGGGACCATAAAAGAAAAAACAATAAAGTAGTGATTTCACAACCACAATTTTTAAGTGATTTCTTAAGTCAGCAACAAAACTTTCATCAACAAAGTTTTGTTTTGTTTTTGTTTAACTGTCTTAAGCTCTGATCTTTATCTGGTGATGGTGAGTAATACTAGGAGAGGATCACCTTAACAGCTAGATATTCAACTGTTTTAGTGCAGTGGTCACCAATCAGTAGATCGGGATCTTGGAGCCTCTGGCAGGTGATCCTGACTGGTTTGGCCAAGAGGTTATCAAGTGCTGGCACTTCAGCTGCCCTTCCTCACACTGCTGCGCATCTCCTGCCCTTTGCCTTGGAACTGCCCCTTCCCCTGGGGAGCCTCCTGCTTTCTGCGCAGGGCAGGGAAGGGAGAGGAGGATGCTGATGTTAAGGTGCCCCCTCCCACTCTGTATCCTTTCTCCGCGGAGCAGAGAGGGGGCACAACAGGACTTGGGATGGAGAAAATTTGCTGGTTGCTTTTGAGAGTGGTACAGGGCCAGGGCAGGGGTGAGCTTGCCTTAGCCCCACTGCACCACCACCCAGGAGCCACCTGAGATAGGCAGGGCCCTGCTGGAGCCCCCAGCTTCAACTCTTACCCCAGTCATTAACCCCCTCCTGCACTCCAAGCCCCGAGCACCCTTGCATCCGAACACTGTCCCAGAGCCTGCACCTAGAACCCCCGTCCTACATCCCAACTGCTTTCCCCAAGAGCAGCTCAGAGCCCCTCTCGCACTCTAGATCCCTTAATCCAAGGCCAGAGCCTGCACCCCGACCCTCTGCCCTAGCCTAATGAAAGTGAGGGAGGATGGGCAAGAGAGGGAGGATGGAGTGAGCAGGGGTGGGTCTTCGGAGAAGAGACAGGAGGGAGGCGGGACGAGGGTATTTATATTTGAGGTAGATCTTCGACTGCACTTAAATTAAAAAAGTGATCTCGTGCTTAAAAAGGTTGGAGACCACTGTTTTAATGTAATCTTGCATTGTGAGGATGTGTGTGGGGGTTTTTTTTTTTTCCCCTGATTCTTGGCTAATGGCTGTGGCTCTCCTAATGTAAGTGCAGACAAAGCTGTACAATAAGGTTTGTAACCTGTACAAGGATAAAGCCTTTTCCGGTAGCCAGTGTGACAGGCATGATTGTGCTATCACCTTCACCTGACCCCTTGACCTCCCAAGTCTCCACCCCTGTCTCTTCCTTCCCTCCCAGTTCTATCTTATCCTTGCCCACTTCATAACCTGTACCCACTTCTCTCCTCCTTCCCCCCCACCCCACCGGCTCCTGCGCATTGTGGCACAGCTGACAGGGAGGGCCAGGAGTTGATTAGGTGGAGGCTCTGGGGGGTGGGGGTGAGGATGAGCTGGCTGCTAAACACCTACTAACTTTTTTTTTCATAGCACCCATGGCATTTTGGTGTCTATAATGATCAAGAAAGGAGGAAGTGAGGAGGGCTGGAAGCAGGATTAAAAGCTGTCTTTTTTAACCATATTTTATCTTTAACTGATGGTTAGACATCATCAAGCTGAGATTTTAGTTTGGACAGGAGACAGATCTAAAATAGAGGTAGGTCTGTGGGGGCTTTTATGAGAATAACTGTATTTAGTTTAAAAAACAAAGCATAAGCAGCCTTGATTGACACATTTATGCTGGCAAAACTTTCTGTCCTTAGATTAAAGATCTGAACCGTGTGCCTTTTTTGTTGGAAATCTTTGAGTTGTATTTGATATTACTATTATAGCTCTTGTATCAAGTATAGAGCTGCTTCTGTTTGGAGTTGAAAGGCTCTATTCTACAAGGTTCTGAGCAGTGTAGCCTGATTGAAGAAAGTGTGTTTTAGCATGTGTGCTCAGCATCTTTCAGGATCAAAGTCCTAATTTCCCAAATTTGGGTATAATTTCAGTGAACCTAGAGAATGGATTTGGGGATTTTCTTTCCCCTCAGAATCCTTAATTGAAATATGTAACGGATTATATTCAACCCTGATGTAACTCCACTGCTTTCACTGATTTAATTTAAATTGGCTTTAAAAACTTTCATCCTATGCAATTTAAAGAGACAAGGTGGGTGAGGAAATAGCTTTTCTTGGACCAACTTCTGTTAGTAAGAGAGACACGCTTCCAAGAAAGTTTTAAAGCTTGTCTCTCTCTCCAACGGAAGTTGGTCCAATAGACTATTACCTCCCCCACCTTCTCTCTCTTAAATTGCATATGATGAGACACACAAGCTTTTAAAGCTTTCTTGGAGGCTTGTCTCTTCTTACCAACAGAAGCTGGGCCAAGAAAAGCTATTACACCACCCATTCTAATATCCTGGGAGCAACACAGCTACAACTATGCAGCATGCATCATACACAGTTGACATTCCAGTTCTGTTGGGATTCCAGTTCAAAACCTTTTTGAAACCAATGCCACTTACTACTTAAAGCTAGTAGTCCAGTTTGGGGGACCAGTAGGGAGCTCAGACCATGTTAATGGCCATACAAACTAGGGATGTGAGCAACTAGTTGAGTCACTACTCAGCTAGTTGCTCTCTCTCTCTCCGCCCCCACTGCATCTGTATCAGAGGCAGCAAGGGGGGAGGGGAGCAGAAACCTGTGCTTAAAAATCAGTTCCCTTCCCCCCCCCCCCACACCATCTCCACGGTGGGACAGCGGAGGCGGAGGCGCAGCAGGGGACCTAGGCAAGCTGGGACTGCTCAGTCCCGGCTTGCACCAGGTCCCAGACACAGTGCCTCTGCTTTTTAAATGTAGTAAGAGCCCAGCTCTTGCCGCCCCACCCTTCTGCAGCACGGGGAGGCAGGTGGCTCCCCAGGAGCTGGCATTTAAGGGATTTTTATATCACTAATAAACAGAGTAGGTAGGGACCTTTTAAAACAAATAAAAATACTTAAATATGGGAACATTCTGTTGGCTTTCTGTCTTAAAAAAAATTGTTTTTACTTGTTTGTTAAACAAAGCTTACACTTTGACCAGTTTTGATAATTTCCTTCAGAGTTTTAGTTCCCTTGCTTTCTTGAGCTTTATATTGAGGATTTTTTCTTGGGGGAGGAGGGGAGTAATTCAAATGTTGCTTAAAATGTGAGTTCTCAGTTCTAATGGGATTTGTTCTATTTTTATACAAATTCTCAACTGATGAGTTGTCTGAATTTGGACATGAGCAAAACCAGTAGTTTTTATTAACTGAAAACTTTTTGATATTCTGTGACTGAGATGCTTTGTTAAAGATACTTCTAGGGTGAAATTCTCACCCCGCTGAAATCAGTTTAACTGCACTGCTGTTGCTGTCTTTTTATATTGGATTCTGTTACCACTCCACCTCATCTGATGAAGTGGATTTTACCCATGAAAGCTCATGGTCTTATGTATTTTTGTTAGTCTCTGAGGTGCTGAGGACTACTTGTTATCTTTAAAGTTACAGACTAATGTGGCTACTGCTCTGAGTCAATGTACTGTGTTTGGGGAAACCAGTGTAGTCCTATTTATTACAGTGCTGTAATCTGGTATCTGCTCTAGGCAGCCTTTGTTCCCCTTCCCTTCCTCACTTGATGATCTGTACAGCATACCTTCTAGCATGTCTGTACTTTACTTCCTTTATGCTAAACTTTTGACATTTTTATCTTTCATGGCCATATGTACTTCAGAATGTGTATACTTCCTTGAATAGGTATGATGGGGACATGGTATTGCATTATCTCCCCGTGATAGACCATACTCTTGTATTACATACCAGTCATTTGATTCAGTGCCTCCATTGCCAAACAAATCAGTGGTTTTTATGTAATAAAACTGCTTTTGCCCTTGGTTTGTTCCTCATTTTTGTCTGAGATGTTCCAAGGTATTTTAACGGTTCTTTTGTCCCTTGAATCTCTGTTTCAGTCTGGCTATGTCTACACTGGCGGGTTCTTGAGAACACATCCACACTGCCATGTGCTTTTGCAAAAGAGCGTCCATGGCAGTGTGGACGCTCTCTTGCGCAAGAAAGCTCTCATGGCCATTTTAGCCATAGGGCTTTCTTGCGCAACAAACCCCTGCCGCGCGTCCACACTGCCCTCTTGAGCAAGAGCTCTTGCGCAAGAGGGCTTACACTACTTGTTAGAAAAGAGCATAGCTCTTGCACAAGAAGCCCCGGCTTCCGACGCCGTACTGTAAATCTTCTTGCGCAAGAGCGGGTGGGCAGTGTGGATGCTCTGCGGGTTCTTGCGCCAGTGTAGACATAGCCTCTGTGTTTATCCCTAAAGTTTAATTTAAAACTCTTTTTCAGTTCTTTTATTTTCATCAGTGAAATTAATTGAGCTGGAATGGCCACTCTCAGCCTTGATAGTAAAATCATTGCTCATAGCAGCTTTGCAAAACTTGTAATGACAATCTACTAGACCAGGCGCAAAGTGCTATGACAAAATTTAGCTTTCATACCCTTTAAAACAAATATTTTATTTATTTGACAGCTTACTCTCCCTGGGAAAGTGGAATTTCATAAGGCTGCTCAGTTTACAATTACATTTATAATCGTCATTTTGAGTTTGATTCTGCTCATGGCTTGAAATTGCACTTTGCAATTGCAGTTGCAAGTGATCTTGATGCACAGATAAGTGCAGCCCTGCCCAGCAGCACTGTGACAGGAAGTAGAACAACATTTTCAGAAGTTTGATTCTGGCTGATCAAATTATATTGGGCAGAGATGAAGCTTTTTTGACAGTGAAGCTCTTTCTTGTCCTGGTTAGCTATTTCACACAGAGATTGATGCTTCCCTTTCAGCAGCCAGTTATTTGGAAGAGGAGAGAGGTCCTCATCCCATGTTCTGTTTCAGATTCCCAGCATAGTGAAAGCAATGGTTTTTCTTGTTGGCAAGTGCATTAGGAATGTAGTAAGCATGTGCCTTACTGGGGTAACCGGTTAACCAGCAGGTCGTTGCTCTCCTTGGCCCAGCCTAGCCAGAGCTGCCCCCCATGGAGGCATCACAGTTAACTAGTTAATCAGTTAAATGGAATGTTTAATTTTTTAACCGGAATTTTACATCCCTAATTTGCATAGAAGCCCCAGGCAGCTTGGCTTTTGATGGTAGGTTTAGTCCTAAATCTACTAGGTGTTGGTTCTTTTTTGGTACCCTGTGTGGCATGTTCTTTCCAATAAGTACAGCACAATCTCTTGCACAACGCTGAAAATTCTCAGCCCTCAGAAACACTACCCCCTTTCTTGGAAACTTCTTCTGAACAAATCACATATGTGCAGTATGGCTTGACCCATACCCAGGATCACCGCTTCTAAATGTGTAGCTATTGGAATCAGTAGAGCAGTAAAATTCACTGGCTATGATAGAATCCCATATGGTGCTACTTTTTTGTGCCCTAAGGAGATATGGTTCATTTCTGTTACAGCATTCCATTAGGGAGCCCAACTGTTCCAGAAACTGTTTGCTGGCACTGTATCCAAAACAGTGAGGTCATGTCCTTGGAGTTTCTCTGTCCCACGCAACTCTTTTCCAGGTAGTACATAAAACATGGTTCTTTGCACTGATACATGTTTATGTTGAATATATACAACAGGTATGTGAGGAGCCGGGGTTTAAATATCCTGCTCTAGTTCTCACCATTCAGTAGCTCTCCAGCACATAGTTTATTGGTCTTAATTGGTTAGCATGAGTACAGTACTAGATATTTCTTTGTTTTGTTATATAAATGAAACCAGTTGGAATAAGACTGTGTAAAGCTACTTTGGTCTTAAAATTCCCAATGAAGAAAAATAATTTTGTCACCCCTAGATCCAAACATGTACCAAAAATGTTAGTAGCAGTTGGTGATTGAGTGACTCCTGGAGTAGGGATGTGAATAGTTAATTGATAGGGGCTGGAGCAGCTCCCCACTTGACTCAAGCAGGATGTCGCGAGAACCACAGGTCCGATAATGCATACCCAAAGGGAGGAAGGACAGAACCAGGTGGACCATTTTAGCAAATAAAAGATATTTATTTATGACAGTGATGAATTTATAGTATTTATTCTAAGATTTTTAATAGACCATGTTAATAATGAATTTACAGTATTTATTATATTTATTCTACAATTTCTAGTTAAACGTGTCAGAAATATAAGGATGGGAACGGCAAGGGGAATAGTCTCTATTCTAAAGATATCTAGCTACACTAATTAAATAACAGTGATAACTACAAACTCCATGTACTACCAAAAATAACTACAACACTAAGCTTACACAACAAAGAAAATAAAATCATACATACCAACTTACACAGCACACTGAATATTTCAAAGATATCGGTTCGGTTGCAAAGGCCTTGGTTACGCCCGAGAGTCGGGGGAGGTGGCTGGTCGGTTGATCAGGCCGGCAGCGCTTTGAAGTATACGGGAAGGCACACGCACGGTGGTACGTGTGTTGCAAAGACCTCTTCGAGTGAACTGTGCGATGGGTATTTATCCCCAAGTCTGCACATCGCTTTCCCGCGCTTGCATATTGCCATATACAGCCCAACGGTCACCAAGTGGGGGTCTGTGTCCCAGGGGTTGGGCCGAAACTGCAGGTTTCATGCGACCAGGTAAGCCCCGCAGTTCTCACGCCAAGGTGACGGGTGGGAGAGTCTAAGGCTATTTTCCCTTTTTCACACCTTCCCTTTTTCTAAAGGCAATGGTATGCAGGAAGGGTGTGGCCGGTTTCTCCCAAGGAGTACTGCAGCCCACTATAGCAAGAGCGGCCTGGCCAAACTTTTTACTGGGGGGGGCAGGTTTTTTTTCTAACACAGGGGTTGCTCAGATGTGTGGGACTGAGGGGCCAATCCAGCACACCCATGTCTAATCAGTTAATGGGTTAAACTTAACCGGTTAATGAACTAAAACAGGATTTTACATCCTTATCTTGGAGTCAGGCCTTTATGAGTTATTTCAGACAAACAGATAGTTCATTGTTATGTCTGTTGTCTATCTATAGAGACAGATGATATGGAATTTAATATTTGTGTTCCCAAGCCTCTTTTGAAGGGTAAATAATATAAGGTCTGATCTGCAGTGGCACTAAATACTCAACTCCTGCTGAGGATTAATTCCCAACATGCATCTGCTCTTGTTTTTGTTTGATTGTCTTGACTTAGACAGTGTCTCTGGGGCTTTTGTCATCACCTTTTTATTTAAAAACAGTGGGCTGGGCTGGGCTGGGCTGGGCTGGGTATATTTTGAAATAAATAAAGGAAGTGATGAATAAGGCCCAGGTTGCACCCTTTGTTGTAAAGAACAAGGAAAAAACATTTGGAAAACTCCATGAGGCTCATCACATAGTGCTTGTAACACAGTGGGGTACGGCTCACCCTCTGATCAGAGTCTGTTTTCCTCATATCTCCAATCCCGAAGATCCATAATTTGGCCCACTTATGCACATGCATTATGGTACAGTCTTTAATTACATTACTAACTTTTGAGTGCTTGATTTTGTAATCCATCTTTTAATGTGACTGTCATTGGCTGCCCTTTTCCAACTGAAATGGACACCATACTACAAGATGTAATATTTCTCACAGCTGTGTTAATGTTTTCCCAGCAGAAATGCAGTCTGGATTGGAGTGAAGGTGGGCATGTAGAGCACCTCACACAGACTATGCAGAGGGAGGGGAGGAAGGGAGTGCGATGCTGTAACTGAATTAGGAAACTTTTTACATTCACTTTCATGTGGCTTCTCTAAAGGCTGCAGGGGAGGTCTCTAAAATAGACAGGATCTTGGTTTTTAAGGGTTCTTCTAAGGCCTGAAAGATAAACCATGTGGTGCTTAATACTGGCTGAGTAAAGTGAGGCCTTCCCCTCAGCTTGATGGCATTCCTGCATCTGTCTCACAGTACATTTTGAATGCCACATCCAATCAATTCCATGTTTTTAAGGAATGTTGTGTAGACATCAGTGGTCAGATCTCTGGGGAAGGTAGGAAATGGGGGACATCCAGAGCCCCTTGCATCTACTAACAGTCTCAGCAGCCTCACCTCCATAAAGGTTTCTGGAGCAAAGAACCAGCTGATGGCAGTCATTAATACCTTGCAACATCACAATATCCCTATCTCAGTTTTCTGTCCTCCCAGTACAGTTCAGATGGTTGACACTCTTAAAGATGTAAAATCTAGTTTAACCAGTTAACCAATTAAAGTGGTGTGTGTGTGTGTGTGTGTGTGTGTGCGTGTGTGCGTGCGTGTGTGCGTGCGTGCAGCCCCCTTTTCCCTGCCACATATAGGGGTTGAGGTTGATCCAGTCAGCTGGTTGGAGCAGTCCCTGCTGCAGTGTGCCACCCAGGCTGGGCCCACTATGGACAGGTAGTGCTCTGGCCGCCCAGACAGCAGGGAACTGCTCCAGTCTCTACCAGTTAACAGGCTCCAGTAAGCCTCCCCTGTTAAGGGTGAGGCTAACCGATTAACCATTCACATCCCTATTCTTAATAGCCTGTCCTCCAGACTGAAAGACAGGAAATCAAAATGATGAGGGGAAGGGCTGGCACACAACTCCAGGCATATGGTGGTTGAGGGAAAATATAGGGTACAGTAGGGAGGGGATGACATGGAGCCCTTGCCTTGGGGTTAAAGGGGACACACTGAGCCCCTGGCACCAGGGTGTGTGCCCCCCAGACTCTTGACATTACGTAGGAGTGGTGGGCACCCATGAAGTTTGGGGAGAGGGAATGAGGGATACTAGGAATCCATGGGGCGTGTGATGTATTTGGCCTCCAGAAGCAACACATTGTGTAATACTCTTACCAAAAAGATTATGGGCTGTTTCTCCCAGAACTTCAATGTGTGCTTCCACACAGTTGTTTCACCCTTGCCCAATTTGCACACCAGCATTGTTTGCACAACAAATTCCCAGGCATTTCATTGGGAGTTCTGGGTACACAGCAAGATGGACCCCAGATGTGAACTCAGCCCACCTAGGCATCAGTTATCTTCAAACTAATTGTTTACTCCACTCTTGATGGAGGAACTTTAAGACTTGCTCGTTACTGGCAAATTTAATGAAACATGAATGACTTCCATTTTTCTTTTCTTTTTTTTCCCCCTCAGACCTGCTTCTGGATGACAATGCATATCTTAATTGATGATGTCGGAAGCTAAATCTGCAGTTCCCCATTCATTCCAGCTTCTTAGCAACACACAATGCAAAGACTACATTTCAGGATCACACAAATATTATTCTTAAAACTTTCTAGATGATTGTAGTTGCTTTGGTTGTGTTTTATGCTAGCAGAAGCCTTTTCCAAGGTTTACTGCTGACTCTAGAGCGGCACGTCCCCTGCATACTGGGAACTTTGGGGGCTAGCAACATGGGCAACTCCTGTGTTTGTCGAGATGATAGTGGCGTGGAAGACAACGTAGAATCCCAGAATCAGCAAACACAGAATAGTAGAGTACCAGTACCTGAAGCAAGAAGCCATCCAAGGGACCCTGTAAGGCCGCCCAGGAGGGGACGAGGGCCACATGAACCAAGAAGGAAAAAACAGAATGTGGATGGACTAGTGCTTGACACGCTGGCAGTAATACGAACTCTGGTAGATAAGTAAGTACCTCTGAAAGAGACCCTCAATAGTAACGAGACAGCTCTTACTCAGAAACCGCCAGGAGCGCGCATGAAAAAAGGTTGGGAAGGTTGGCTGTCTCCAACGATCGATTGCATTGGATGGATTTTGTTTACTTGCTGATATATACTTCTCTATGGAAATGACTAAACAAAACTATAGCAAGATGGCTTTGATCTTGATTTGATATGTTTCCTCTTCCAAGTTGTAAGTCTCAGTCTTATCCTTAAAGCCAGCACACTGTAATTGTTCATTCGATGAACCAAGTGCTGGACTTATTGTTAGCGCAAAGCACCCCTTGTAGGAGTTTTGGATACACAAAGATCTGGTCCTGTCTTTTTTGATCTGTAGAAGGGCCTCTAAAGTTTTTGTTCATTATTATTTGGATTGGATAAAATTGTAGATTGGAGACACCAAAACAGGAGGAAACTGTTACCTGTATCACTTGCACTTCAGAGCCTTGGTCTGAACTTAAGCTGGATAGATCTCAACATAATGAGCTTTGATTCATGTGTCTGCATGGGCACTGTTGTGCTCACAAAAGCTCATACCACCATCTACATGTTTTGTTAGTCTTTACAGTGCTACTAGACCATTAGTTGTTTTTTAAGATTTTCCTACTGGAGGAGTCTGCCTTTCTGCTGTAAATGGGCACATAAAGTCAGATTTGTCTTGAAATTTATATTTTTGGCAAAACCTTATTTTCCCCTAAAAACATCTGAAGAAAACCTTCAGCTTAGAAAACTTATGCCTCTGTCTGGAATTTTTGCCTGGTGTTATAAGTAACACCTATGATATATGAAAGCTGTTGAAAATATATTTTTCTCATTCCCCGCTGACTCCCCCTCGCCGGACGCCTTGCCCCCAGTTGCAGGCCGGCGGTTGGGTTTCCCCAGCCGGACCATCGCCGGCCACTGCGCGGGGCTTCCCACGCCTCCCTGCAAAGCAGCGGAGGGTTCGCTGCTTGCCGCACCGTTCCCCGGCGACTGCGCCCCTGCCAGACGCAGTGCGGGTCCCGGCAGACCCGTCACAGGGGCATACTCCCAACCCAATCCCCCTCCCCTCTCCTCACCTTCCCTTCCCCAGAGCCAAACACCTCCCCTCCCTGCTCTAACCCAGTCCCCTTTCTCCCCCAACCTTATGTCCCGGTCCCAACAGACACCACCGCTTGAAATGCAACCCCCATCTTTTCCATTATTTTCAATGGGAAAATTGACCCCACATAACACGTTTTCACTTAACACGATCATTTTCTGAAACATATCTATAGTGTTAAATGAGGAATTACTGTATATATGTAGATAGCTTCTTTCATACTGACTACGCAACATGCAAGCCCCATTTAAGTCAGTTCTGCTGATATTAGTAAAATGCAATATTATCCCATTTCCACCTATATGACAGCACTTTTAATGAGCAATGACAGTCCAGGAATTTAATTACTAAAACGCATATCGACAGAACACCATTATATTGACAACTTTTTTGTTTTGGCTCCCATCCACGGGTCATGTGTTAAGTAGCCCTGGTTTAGTGGTTCCCCACCCACAATCAGAGTGCTGACTCACCTCCTTGTTTTCTGTTGCTAAATTGTGTTGATAGCTAAAGGATACCTTTTATTTTCTTAATGTTTTCCATATAATCAGTTGCTGTGGTTGCCTTAAAGATGTCATGTAATCACTGTTCATTAGAAAATCAATTATGTACTCTATCTTTATGTGGAAAAGATAGGGAACCTTTGGATGAGACTTCAAGCTGATAGTGTCCCATTGAGATTAATAGAAGTACTTCTGCTGAATTAAAAATAATGCAATGGAATAGAAGGTTCTGTATAACAATGAGACTGCAGAAACAGAAACTTTCCCCTGTGGTGTCTTCAACTCAGAATGTAACTTTTATTTGAGAATCTGAAAATGAAACTTAACAGGAAACAGTGAAGTTGGCCAATCTCTATCAAGTTGAGAGAAGAGGAACAAGTACAAATCTAAGCTAAGTAGCATACATAAAAGTACAAGCAGATCTGAATAGCCACCTGTGACCAGATGCAAGCATCCTCTGTTCAGAAATATTCAAATCCTGTCAGTAAATGTAGATTTTTTTTTTTAATTGTTTAGCTTTTATTTGTGTTTTTAGTAACATTTCAGGATATTTGGTTTTGGGGTTTTTTTTTTAAATAGCCTTACAGCATTCTCTTCAGAATTGCCTATCTTGAAAAGTAATTTCAGTTCACTTAAGTGGGCAATTTAATTATTCCACATATCATTTACCTTTATTATATCATGATTCACAATGGATATTCTCCTGCAGATTTTTAATGTTAGCTTTTGAAATAAAATCCAACATTCTCTCAAAAAATATGCCATAAAAAGTTACCTCTCCCCCCCCACCTTGGGATAGCTACAAAAATGCCAGAGTTTTACCTCCCGTCTACATGAGAATGAAGAATTTAAAAGCATAGTTGTGCAGTGGTTACACAAATAAATGCGTACATTATTTTTTTTTCCCATCCCAATCATGGGGAAGAATTTATGGTGAAGGGAACAGTGTTTGGAAAATTAAAATGTCTGGTACAGACAAGGAAAATTAATTCTAAAATGCTAGAACTGTATTTTTGCTGTTAATGTACATTGAAAGAACATCATGGAAGGAAAAACCCACTTCCTCGGCTGACTGCATCTCTACTCTGTGAAAACAACACAGTAATAGACTTTGAGACTGTATACATGCTCAAGAAAAAGTATTAGGCTGCAGGGAAGATAGATGTGGAGAAGTGTCTAAGGAGCCCTTAGAAGTATTAAGGAATGGAATAAAAAGATAATGAGCAAGAAGTTGCACATAGTATGGGAACTAATGGCACTAAAATGACTTGATGCATACATTTCCTGATGTTTACATATTAAGTCTTTCAATGCACATTGTAAACTAGCCCAGAAAACAGAATCAGAAAGCCTGCAGAGTCTAATTCCCTCTATTTTTTTCATCACTTACTTTTGCATTTTACTTCTCTGAGCCTTCTATCTTTGTCTTTTTTTTTTTTTCTTTTCTTTTGAGGTTAATTCTCTTGTCAATATCGTACCACTTTTTCCATTAGTGATCCTTACCTTCTTTCTTTTCAAGCTGATTTTAAGGTTTTGTGTGTAAGCAGTTTGGTCAGATTTGCTTTAAAAATGGCACCATATTAATATTTTTATAGAAATATAAATTTGTACTTAAAATATTCAACAGGAAATGCTGGTTTTTCTTGTAAGAAAAGAACCAATTTCACCACTTACTTTTATTTAGAAATCTATTACTATTAAATTTTATACTTAAGCAACAATAGACTAGTAGCACCTTAAAGACTAACAAAACATGTAGATGGTATCATGAGCTTTTTTTGGGCACAGCTCACTTCTTTAGATGACAGGAGTGTTAGAAGTCCAAATCCAAGAATAAATAAGGGGAGGGGGGAGAAGGGAAAAAAAGAGAGAAATCCAGATCCAAGCTCCCCTCCTTTTCTTCCTCTTTTCTCTTCCCCCCCCCCCCCCCTTATTTATTCTTGGATCTGGACTTCTAACACTCCTGTCATCTAAAGAAGTGAGCTGTGCCCAAAAAAAGCTCATGATACCATCTACATGTTTTGTTAGTCTTTAAGATGCTACTAGTCTATTGGGTTTTTTTTTAAGTTTTTCCTGTTACAGACTAACTCAGCTACCCCCTGAAAATTTTATACTGCAATTCTTCAGAAGTTATTCAAACTACCTTCTGTGCTTTTTTTTTTTTTTCAAGATATGCTAGCTACACCCTTTTAAAATTGTCCTTTTTATTATTTTTAATGCAACTGTGTTTGACAGTTCACACAAATGTGGTTAATTTGGATAGCTTAAGCCCAGGACAGGGGGTAAGGAATTGCTTTGTTTGCCTCTTTAACCTTGCACAAGTAACAACTGTGAAGCATTAGGAGATAATCGCTATCTTACAATACTTTGTATTGCTTCATACAATACTTCTGTATGAAGTATTGTCGGAGAGCATCAGCACAAAAATGCAGCTACTTTGTTATGTGGGTGCAGCCCCCATTGTGTGAGGAGTACTGGTACTGGAGTAAAATTTGCAATTGAATATAGTAGTTTGTGAGTAGAATAAAGTTGGGATTTCATCATCAGTCTCTCTGATTCGTCCTTTAATAATATTTTGAGTACTCATTTTTATCTAATCTTCGTTCTAGGGCATTTTAACTGCATCTTGTCACTTTATTTTCCTGTGCAAAACTCCTATCTTTAACCTCCAATGTGACTCTTTATGTAATGCTGCCTGAGATCTAGACCAGTGGTTCCCAAACTTTTCAGCATCACGCCCCCTTTTTGATTTTTGAGAAACCCTCACACCTTCCCCCCCCCCCCCAAATAATAGCAGCAAAACTTGTTGGGGGGGGGGGAAATGCGGCTTTTTAAGAGCAGAGCAGGCATTGCCCTTTTAAGGTGGCCATTTTGAAGTCTGCCCCAGGACGGACCGGGCTCTCTCTTGGCAGGAGGAGACTGGGTCCTCTCTCTTGGCGGGGGGAGACTGGGTCACCTCACACACTCCCAGGGGGTGCGCCACCAACTTTGGGAACCCATGGTCTAGACTGTGATATACTCAAAATCCTGATAATGACTTATCTAAAAAAATTTTTACTTCCGGGGGGGGGGACACAACAATTTTCATTTAATACCATATTGCTTTTAGATATCTTTGCTGTATCTCAGGCTGGCAGTTCCCTTCCAGCTTGTCTAGACTTCCTCCTTTTGAAATGTCCTTTCACCGTTTCCTAACTTTCTACTATTGTATGAACCTCATTCTTCAATGCTGGTTCTAAGTCTCTTTGATAAATCTATAAATCCTGTGGTGTTTCACTAGAACAGATGAATCAGAGGCATCTATCACATCTTTTGAGCTCTGTGTTCATTACCTCACTTTCTTTCCCATGAGTCCAAAGTTTTATTTTTTGTTTACAGTATTTCAGTAACTTGTATTGTTAGACTTTTTTCTATTTCTATCCTATCCTTTAAATTATTCTTCTGTATTTCTTAGTTTCATTTGCTAGATGGGGGAAGGGAGAAAAGGAAAGTGGGCTTAAAAGTTGTTCTCTTCCCCCTCCTCCCCCCTCCCACCCCCATTCCCCGTAACAGGTCTATTCTCTGCTGTCCTTGATAGTAGGCTGAAGAGAAATTGAATTGTTTGCCTTTTAGGCTTCCCCTTTTTTCAGTAGAAATTTTCTGAAAAAAAATTAAAATAGATTGTCTTTTTCCCCTAATCTGTTCTTCATTGAGTTTGTGCCCTCTGAAGTACAGTATCTCTGACTGTATGCTTTCAGGAACACTTTACAATGTATAGTTTTAATCATTAGGGGCTCTAGATCTCAAACCTGGGGATGAAGATCACTGTATCTTGTTTATCAGCTATTCTGGAGATGCAAAAGATAACTTTTAGCCTGAGTACAAGGCACTACACAGCTGTCTTTCAGATGCAAATAGAACATTAAAAGTTTACAGTGTGTGTAACTTTTTTTCTTTTTTTCAAAGAAATTAATCCAGTACATGTCTCTTTTCATTGAACTTAATTCTAAGTATGTGGTTATAGTGGTACAGCAACTTTGACCAATGTAACGTTTGTCTTTCAGTGACCAGGAACCTCCTTATTCAATGATAACATTACATGAAATGGCAGAAACAGGTATTAACGCATTTTGTTCAGTATTTTGGTTGCAAACTGCCAGAGGCAGAGAAATACCTTCCTTCTGAAGAGAAATATATGGCTACATTACATGTTGTCCTGTAATTCTAGCAATATGTGTTCATTATAAAAATACTATCTGTACTTCTTCATAATTTTATTGAGCTCATTGTATAAGATACACTTTCTAATTGTGTTAAATTTTACTAAGCTGTGCAAAATTGGCCAGCTGACGGCTACAAACTCAATTAACAGGCTTTATACAGTGAGGCACACATCACTTTTGTACGGGACGTTGGTAGCCCCTTGGTCACAATTCTAGTCCCTGTGTTTGACTAGTGACAGCAACCCTTCCCCTCCGTATAGGGGTTTGCTGCTATTGGATCTGCACTCTCTGATCTAATGGCCTTGCCCTCACCCAGTCCATGAGCGTACTCTCTAGATGCTGAGCTGTGCTGGCATAGAGTCTATTCCTGTCATATAGAGCAGCGGTTCCCAACCACCGGTCCACAAACTGCTGACTGCTGGGCTGTGGCAGCTGCCACAGCAGCTGAAACCAGCTGTTCATGCAGATCTGGGGGCGGGGCTGGGGAGAAGCATGTGGCTGAGCTGCAAGGCAGGTCTGGTTGTAACTTCTCTTCTCCCCTCCCTTCCTCCAGTGCACCTGCAAGGGAGTCTAGGGGCTGGGGAGCCCCCACCTTCTCTTGTGCATGGCCCAAACAGGTGGCTCTGCAAGTTGCTGCGCGTTGGCTTTCCTAACCCACATGCTGTGTAGTCTCAGCCTTGTCCCCACACACCTCCAGGCTTTCTCCCTCAGCACCTGTGCAGTGGCATCGCTCCTGTGAAGGGAAGGGAGTGATGATCGCTGCTGTGACAGCCCCTCCTCTTTCTTCAGCTTCAGAAAACAAAAAGTAATGGCAGGGTGGGAGGTCCAAGCCAGAGCCTCGCAGACCCAGGGAGAGTGGTAGCTCCAGCAGCTGCCAGGCTGAGCCTTGAGGGCAGAAGGGAAGGTCGGGGTGGGGGAGAAAAAACTGCCCAGAGGAGGTAGAGTCATGGGGCCCTGCAGCACAGCAGGATGTGGCTGCAACCTTGCGGCCGGTGAGGGGGAGTTGAGACAAACTGCTAGAGGTGTACTGGTCACATTTTAGTTGCATATTTGTTATTTGCATATCCATTATGCAAATCTGCAAATACAATGTTATCGGTCTGCCAAAAGTTTGTGAATGAGTTTGCCAGCTTGCATTATAAAAAGGGTTGTGAACCGCTGATGTAGAGAGGGTGCAAAAACTGTACAACAGTAAACCCGGTACTATATTCTTTGTGGATCCAAAATACCCATCAACTTGGCTGGAGGCTAGTGTGCACAAACAGCTGAGAATTGGGCCCAGCATACCTGAACACATGTGTACACACACACCTGCTGCATGGTAAACTGGTGTGTAATGTGCATATGTCAAAGCACTCTAGGAAGCTTTCTTTGTTCACATAGCGTAGACAGTTACTGTGTGGTGCATTGGTTTACATCAGTGTTTCTTAAACTTTTTAAGACCGAGGAACACCAAACAATTATTTTTTTATGAGGAATACCATGGATTTTTTTGTTGTTGAGCAAAAAGGGTCGGAGGGAAGTTATTGAGCAAAAAAAAAAAAAAAAGTCACCTGCCCCTTTAAGGGCGGCCATTTTTAATTCTGTTCTTTAATTCTGTTCTCCACGGCACACCTCCGACTGCCTCACAGCACACCGGTGTGCCACGGAACACAGTTTAAGAAACACTGGTTTACACCCTAGCATATCACACAGTAAGTGTATGATTGAGCATGCCCTTAGTTTATATACAGATAATTGAGGAAATTCTTAACCTCTTCAGACAGTCATTAAGCTTTCATTGGTGAGCAAAATGTCCTCTAGGCACCTTGAAAATACCACTGACATTTTATCAGGATACTGACTGGACCACGTGGGAGTTCCACACACACACTTGCCCTCAGTTTTGGTGGGGGTTTTTTAACCTTTCCTACCTGGGTTATTTCAGGAAAAAACCCACATAATCTTCTATATTTTCTTTGCTTCTGGAAAAATGATGGGCCCGACCCTTATTTCTTGTCCAAATCTTCCATTGACAATATTTTTGTTACTTTGTCTTTAACACTTGCATTTTTTGTAAATAATTCTTTTAATTTATTATGTAGTATTTACCTTTGCTCACCTTAAATGGAAATCTTGGTTCACATAAATGAATTGGTGAGAATTTCTGAAAAGGCTTTTCATAAGCAATTCTGATTTTGACTTTTCATTGTTGCAATCTCATGGTTGTCAGTGTGATTTCACCAGGAGTAAGCAGTGCTGAACTTGGTCTGAAGCATGATATTAAGTGTGGCATTGCTTGCTTAACTCCCAGAGCACCATACCAAAAATATACTGAAAGTGCTTATTTGTTATTTATTCTGAAACCAGTTCATATATAACATATTCATTCTGCCAACTGCTAGTTCTTGTTTCCCTGAACATTTTAAAATGTTATGTCTAGCATTACCCTGGCAATTGTAGAAATGTACATCCTCTCCCAAGTAGAAGCCTTCAGCATATTACAAATGAAAATTCCATAGATTTACAGTATGCATTATTAACTGCTCCTTTATTCCCCATCAAAATGTGATATTCAGATTAGGGATGTTGACTGATCGAATAGTGGATGCAACTTGCATTGACTGTTCGCAGGGCTCGACAATTGATGTAATCTACTCGCCCATGGCGAGTAGATTACAAGCCGGCACAGCCGCGCAGCGCGGTCAGCACATGCACAGTGCGGTCTGTGCATGCGCAGCGTGCCGAACCATACGGCTGGTGAGCGGAGCTCGCCGCGGCTTGACAAGCCCTGACTAGTCGATAAGGCGCCTGTGCCTTTAAAGTGTAGCAACAGCCCCGGGGCCAGTCCCCCGCTGGCCCTGTGATCCCCATGGCATTTCAAAGCAGCAGCACCACACAGAGCCTGGAGTCAGCGGGGGAGTCCCCAACTGATCCTGGGCTCTACATGGCACTGCTGCTTTGAAACACTGTGTGCAGCCTGGGGACACTTGAGCTGGTCCCAGGCTCCATGCAGCACTGCTTCTTTGAAGTATCCCCTCCTCTTCTCCCCCCCCGCCCCCCCCCCCCCCCCCGCTGCCTCTTTCTGATAGGGAGGGGAAGCAACTAGCCGACTAGCCTGTTGACTGTCCGATAAGCATTTGCTTATTGGATAGTTGACTAGTCATTCACATCCCAAATTCAGATGAGTTCACTAGGGTAACTTTTTTTCAAAAAATGCCACTGAATTTTGATTTTATATCGACCAGCATATTCTGAACATTTCTAAATAACTACCATTTTCTGAGCATTGCTTCTGTTTTATGGTTGACAGATGAAGGCTGGCTGGAAGTTGTCCAATCTTTAATTAGAGTTATTCCATTAGAAGATCCATTGGGACCAGCTGTGATAACATTACTACTGGATGAGTGTCCATTGCCAACAAAAGTAAGTTAAATAATGCATGTGTTCCGTCACCAAACTCTAGCCTGGTGTGGTTGCCACTTCCAGGAAAGTCTGGGCTGTTTCCACCAATGATGTAACTTTATCCTAGGTGTTGGTTGGCTAGTAAAAATAGATAAGTAGGGTAACTAGTGAGGATCTGGAATTCAGTGGGCTATTGATGGTAGCGATGTAAAATCCCATTTAATCTGTTAATGGGTTAAACGTTATGTTTAACTGCTTTAAACAGGAACGGGCGGGGGCCACTTGGGCAGGGCTGAAGTGCAGCCCCTGCCACTTAATTGTAACCAGTAATCATCATCCAGCAAGGGTGATGCTTACCGATTAACTATTCATATCCCTAACTGATGGTAGAAAGGTTGCAAGGAAAAATGCTGAGAGGAGAGTGAAAAATAGTTTGTACTTGGGGGAGAGTAGGAAGGCTTGTTTTGTTAGTTGCTTTTGCCACTGTGCTCTATTTCTGCTCTTTTGGTATGTGTTACTCATTGCATATGCCCAGTGAGTGCACATTCAACTCCTTCTCACCTACTCTCCATGTTTGAAACCTAGTGTCAGTGTTGAATACCCCCATTACATATCTATGTGTAAGATACAGCTTTTTTTTCCTCTTTAGCTTACACATTTTAGCTATAAATGGATCAATACTGTAACTTTTAGAAAAGCTTTTGAGTTTGCTGCACTCTTTAAATGGTCAGGTGTTTGTTTATAACTGGATAAATTGTCGTTTAGCTTTTGGCGTTTTCAAAACAGAAATGAAGTGATGGTTATTAGGTCCCAATCCTGCGAGATACTCAGCAGCCTCAAACTCCATTGAATTTAGCGGGCATACAGGGCACACAGCACCTCACATGATTTGGCATATGTTATTTTAAAGGCCTTTTAAGTCATTGCTGCAACTTCCATTACTACTACACTTGATACTGTGCTAACGTGTATTTTTACTCTATATTGCCACAGGTTGAGAGATTGGGAAGTATCTAATTCATTTGCTCTCAAAATTATAAACTGAGTAGCTCATGGCTCAAGAATGGCTCTAAAACTGTAACTGGGTAAGGAGCCTCTTTCTTCCTTGGTTAGTGGTTCCAGTTAGTCCAAGTTAATAGAGACAAAGTTAACCATACAGTCGGTGCCAGGTAGACTGAAATAAGATGAGATCTCAGCCAGTTCCAGTCATAAAAACAAGCATACCATTGGCACTGATAGCCTTGTTGTTAGCATCCTGAAAAGAGTAATAACAAATCTGTCAAATGTGGAAGCCTGATGTTAAACACCTAAACTAGTGGCTTGATTTTCAGAGGTGTAAAATGCCACGGTCAGGACTCCTAAATCATGTGATTTTTTTTTTCAAGCACATTTGGTTTTTAGGCATTCAGTTTTCAAAAAGCTAGCCTGAGTGGAATCTAGAGAATAAGCTATCTTCTTACCCTTGGGAGATCCCTCTGTCCCCTATGTTGGAGAACTGTGGGGAAGCTTGAGCTACAACTTTCCATAGGAAAGTCAACCTAAAGCCATATCATCTTCTTTTATGCTTAATTTCTGTCTGTCTTTGTATGTGTGTTCGCAACAATGTAAACTCTGTGGAGCAGAATCTTGAAAACATTGTCAAAACAGTTAGTATTAGAACCTGAGTTACAACCACTTTGGGAATGGAAGTTGTTTGTAACGCTGAGCCAAACAGTATGGTGTTTCCTACTAGGGATGTTATATATCATGTAATTGATTAGTCATGTAACTGCATGAAATAGGGGCTGCTGCCACAGGCCAGCCACTGTCCGTGGTGAGCCTGGGCTGCCACGGACAGCGGCTGCTTCGTGGCAGCCTCCCCTGTCCTCCCCCTCCCACGCTGCTAACATCTGTTAGAGGCAGCAGCATGGGGGTGGGGAAGGCAGGCAGCACCGTAGAGCTGGTATTGGCGCTGGCGGGAACCAACTTTTTCAATCCAGCTGTCCCCCAGCACTGGCTCTTGCCTGCCCCTCCTCACTGCCTCTATAGGAGGCGGGGGGAGAGGGGGAGGCGGGTCTGTGGAGCCTGCTTGAAAGCCAGCTTCCCACTCCTATCAGCTCCAGCCTGCTCCCTTCACCCTCTTCACTGCTGCCTCTATTAGCAGCAGCACGGGGGTGGAGGGCTAGGCAGATCCGGTGCTCATGGGGAGCCTGCTTAAAGCCAGCTCCTCACGGGCACCAGCCCCCACTCTCGTCCCCCCTCCTTCCCCTCTTGCTAACTCTAATACAGAGACAGCAAGCGGGGGCAGTGCGTGTAGTCGACAAGATTAGCCAATAAGCCTAGGCTTATTGGTTAATTGTGTAGTCGACTACATGTTGACATCCCTATTTCCTACAAAAGTTTACAACTGAATGTTGACCTAATACAGCTTTGAAACTTTATTGTGAAGAAAAAACATGCTGCTTTTAAACTATCTTAATTTAAATGTAACAAGGACAGAAACAGTTTGCTTACCTCATCAAATATTTGCTTCTTGTTTTGAGTAGTTTATATTTAACACTGTACAGTATTTGTACTATTTTTTGTATGTCTCAGCAGCAGCCTGATCTCACACTTTTGTTACAAAAGAGTTGGGTGGTTGGTGGGTCAGTGTGTAACTTTGGTGTTTGTGACTCTTCTACTGTAGTTTCGCTAACACTGACTAAGGGCAACAGCACCTCCCAGGATTTGCCATATGCTGCTTTAAAGGCCTTTTTAAATCTCTGTTTTGCCATGAACTCTTTCTGGCACTGAGACTGTCATCCTTATTCTAACTTTAATTGTACTTTTCCATTTCAAGTCCCCTGCTCAGTTCTTGCTGGTTATTCTTTTTTTCTCTATGCTTTTTAAAATTTGTCAGCTCTGTCTGTTAGTTCTGATTGTGGCTGTTCTTTTGTGAACACAATTATTTTCTTGTAAACTCCATTTTAACGATCAGGTTTTTTGCATATTGCACTGGTTTAAATCTAGATCAGAATCTGACCCAGTGTGTATAAACATAAGACTTCATAAACTAAATTACATGCATCTTGTCAAAATACCCTGCTGATAACTTCAGTGTGGAGGGTTGTTTGTTTTGTTTTAATTAAACTATGAAGCTGGCTCTGGATCAGTTCAGCTGAAACTTTCCTAAAAGTTAGGGGTTGAGATGAATTTGTAGTTGCAGTTTGGACTCATCTGTGGATATTTTCTGTTCTGACTTGAGATTTACACCAGTGGGACTCCATTGAAATTGACAGGAGTTATTGTAGATTTACTCTGAATTTAATCCTCCATTAATAGCTAGAGGAAGCTAAGGCACAAGCAAGGTTTCTTTTAGTCTTCTGTGCTTATCTAAAAGACTAGCAGGGTGAGTATAACTAGCATGTGCCACTAGAGAGAGAGAGAGATGATGTGGTTTTAGAGTTAGCAACAACATTTTAAAAACACAATCAACTCAAAAAAAAAATAGCATCAGGATATTTGAAACAGACTAAACCATTTTGGTGGCAGTCCTCCCTGGGTTGTGCCATCTGTCTTACTGATCCATTTTAGTTAAGGAAATGTCAATACAGTATTTCTGATGCAGTTGGCATCGCTTCATTTTTGAGCAAACTTGGCTCATTTGACAGTAATCAGTAGATTAATGTAACTTTAGGGTAAATTAAGCTTCTTGTCTGTTGTTAAAACAGATTATCACCTTGATATCTGTAATATTATCCTGTTAGCACTTATATTGAAGCAGAATCATTGAGTTGTATTGAATAACTGAGGGGAAAAAAACATGCATTCTGTAATTTCTATAGTGTTAAGTAGCATTCTGACTTTGTTTTAGGATGCATTGCAGAAATTAACTGAAATATTAAATTTAAATGGAGCTGTTGCCTGCCAGGATTCCTGTCACCCTGCCAAACATCGTAACACAACTGCAGTACTGGGCTGTTTGGCTGAAAAACTAGCAGGTAAGCAGAGAGAGCAGACTGAAAGCTTATCTTTGAGTTTTCTGTTGTGCCACAGCATAGCAACATTCAGAGCAGACTCTATAGAACTGACGTCATGTTTTGCAAGATCTTATCTGCCAGCTCTGACCAAGTCTACTACTTGATCAAAGTATTAAGACTTAATCATCAGTAACCAGCCATAGCTTGGCTCTGAATTTGGATTTTACTACACTGAATTCCCTCCATATTTGATTTACCAAATAAAACCTCAATCCACACTTGTATTTTATTTCAAGTATCTGCAATATAAAATTTCCTGACACCAAAGCCTTGATGATGTTAACACTTTTATACCCTGAGTTGATGAGAGAATTTCTGGAAACATTGTTATCATTTTGCCTACTGAGTAAAGAGCAAATTATTTTTTATTTAAGGGAATGCGTGGCAGGGAAGACATAATGATGGATGTTCTTCCCACCACAGACAAATGTTGTTTTGTTATAGTTATTTGAAGCAAATATTCTTCAGTTACGTTATGTAAAAGCACAGTGAGTATTTCTTTTTTAAAAGTAACTTTTGTTTTCATAGGTCTCTTCCCCATTTATTTATAATGCTTTGATTGAAGCTGCAAGTGAAGTTTCCATTCCCTGCTGATTGTAGCCCCATTTGTAAACTATTTTTTTTTCTTTTTTGGGGTGCTTGAAATTAACATGTCTTTTTTTAAAATTCCTGAATTGTGCCCCACTGTTTAGATAGCACAGTTTTTAAAATAGAATTTAATTATTGCTTCAGAGGCAGCATTAAAGAGCATAAAACATTTTTGTGTAGGTCCTACATAAACAGTGACTTTCAATGCAGATATTTGAAATATAAGCATTAGTTTCTTCTTGCCACCCCCTTGATTCCATAGGTCCAAATAAGATCCTTCATTAATTGACCATTTCCATTTGGTTGGGTGAAAGCAGATGCTTCTCTAGAAATTCAGAAATAGGGTCAATGCTGTTTTATAATTGTACTTATATGTGTGTACCAGTTTGTCACAGTTGATGCATTTTTATGAAACATAGCCCTTCCTTCTCCCACACTACATTAAGCAGATAGTATTCCGGGACATTTTTAATTGGTCAGTTGCCACAATGCCAATCACAGATTGGGTGACTAGGCATCCAGCTGTCAGTACTGTGGGCATTACTCCTTTTGTGCCAGCAATCAAGGGAGCTGATTGTTTTAACCTTGATTTATTAATACCAAATGCGTGAAACTTCTTGCTTTATGTAAACTGGGGCCTGATGTGGGTTTTTTTTTTAAAGATACGTAGGTATATGTGTTACCAGATATCAGTGATGCATGTTTTTATAATACTGAAGATTAGCTAGAACAGTACACAATTATAGGTATGGCATGTGCACATGAGTATTTTTTGCCTATAAAGGGAAGGTAGATGCATGACTCTGTGTGCATTCAGATACCTGATTTATGATCACATTCATAATAATTGCATGCATAAGTTAAGCATGAAATATATTACAACTTTTGCTTGTGATTTTTTGCAAAATCATGACCGTCGGTACGAGTTTAATTTCTACCTTTTTGTGAATGCAAGCTCTTTGTCAGTGACAAAATGTCCAACTTGGTTCACTTTAATTGATGTGAAAAGAGAATACTGCATTTCCCATGTATGCATTTCATTCTTAGTGTTCTTGCAGGTCCTGCAAGTATATGCTTACTCAACCCAGGAATACTGGAATATTTACTGCAGAGCTTGGTAAGTATTCAAGCAAACTAGCATTCTTGGCTGCTCTAGCTTCTTAGTAGCATCTGTATGCAGAAGTGGTAAATGTTCTTACTTTTCAGCAACTGCTGCTGCTAACATTTTTTTTCCTCTTTGTGTGAAACTGCGTGCAGCATAGTGCAGTAAGCTGAGTTTTTGTAATTGTGAGATCTTTGTCGCTACATGACAGCATTGTTTCTCTTTAATTGGTCACTAGCTCAACATACAAAACCAAATAATAATAATTAAAAGTACTCAAAATTAATAAGTCTGTTCTTTATTTTGATCACTTTAAGTGGATGTTGAATAATCTGACATCAGACTATAGAAAGATTGGTGATAGAGATGCAGCTGTGTTAGTCTGGTCTAGCTGAAACAAAAGACAGGACTATGCAGCACTTAATAAACCATCTTGTTAGTTTTTTAAAGTGCTGCATAGTCCTGTCTATAGAAAGATTGGATTTTAAAAAGGCTAAATGAGACCATGAAAAAGAAAGGTGAAAATAAAGAACACAAATATTTTATTGAATTTGTGAAGCACAGAGAACATGCCTAGCACGATACAGAACATAGAGAAAATGAGTCCCTATTCCTAAATTCTTAGTGTCGATCAGACCCTGGCATTGATATTAATGTGCTATGAAAGTTGCAGTGTACAAAATGTTGTACTTCTAGATAACATGTCTATCCATTCACTTGGTGAAAGTGAAGAACAAATTTCAGCTGTTTCAACAGAATTCACTGTCCTTTGAATTCAGAGGTCAGGGATGTAGTTGAACATTAATTAGTCGTAAAGAAAAGGATGATGCTTATCTTGTACTTTAATGTCCTGTGATATCTTGCAAGTAGTTATCTTATTCCTTCTAACATTGCTGTTGTGCTTTGCAGAAGTAAGAGTTTACGCAAATGTACTTTATTGCTAAAATTGCCTACATTTCAAATAGATCCATTCACAATAACCTTTTTGTCTGAACCTAGCCTTTTTGGCTAGAACAGTGGTTCCCAATCTGTGGTCTGCAGACCCCTGGTGGTCCACGATGATACTGCAGGGGGTCTGTGAAAAGTTTAAAATAAGGATTGGGCCCACCATGGTGGGCCCAATCCTTACTTTTCTTTTCCTTTTCTTGCCTTTTCTTTTTTTTTCTCTCCCTGGGAGGGAGGGTCTGTGAAATTTTAATAGTTTGAAAAGGGGTCTGCATGCTCAAAAAGATTGGCAACCACTGGGCTAGAAGGCTGGTTTATGCACCTTATTGCTAGTTCAGATCCGTAACCAATGATCGTGATTGCAGAACACTATATCTAAAGATGGGTGGCTCTGAAGTAGAGGTAAATATTTCCTGTTAGGCGCAATCCTAGGGATTTTGGACTTGGTACCCAGAAATGAACAGAACATGTTTATATCAAATCCAAAGACCATCAAGGGCCTGGCCAAACAACTCCAGAAAATGTGAAGTTAAGACTGAAAAGTACCTCAGATGGAGGTGCAGAGAGCAATCTGACATACCTACCAGATTGCATTACTAGTTCATTGAGTTCAAAGGTAGACATTTTAAGCTTGACCTCAGAATTTACAGG
Organism: Pelochelys cantorii; assembly: GCA_032595735.1. Classification (NCBI taxonomy): domain Eukaryota; kingdom Metazoa; phylum Chordata; order Testudines; family Trionychidae; genus Pelochelys; species Pelochelys cantorii. The sequence goes on along the minus strand of CM064339.1, from coordinate 5,148,126 downwards.
CATCGGGCACTGGCTGTAAACAAACTTTATGGGATTGCAGGAAACTTGGCCACGCCCATGATCAGTGGACATCCAGCTAACTAAAATCATGCCAGACCACAGAATTTTGCCAGACCAGAGAGGTTCAACTTGTACAGGCATCCAACACCATTGTGCTAGCGGATATGCTGGCATTATACTAGTTTGCATTATGCTGTTACTTTGCGCAGAAATTGGTTTGCTAGTACACAATTTTTCTTCCTTTGCTTCTGGGCAAAACTAGGTTACCATCCCTTTGGAGCCTAAAATTGGAAGTGAAATTAGGTAATTTCATGTGGAGGGGAAATAAGCATTTAGTGTACGGTGTACACTAAATGGCAATATGCTGCCACACACTGACCACAAAGTGCATTTGAAGCTGAGATGTAAATATCATTAAGTTAAAAAACCTGACCACCTTACAGGAGTAGTGTCTTAACACCAGTTCTCATAGTAATCAAGTAAAATGAGCAGTATATGCTCCTTCAGTGTTTAATTGGCTGTAGAGCTGCAAAATTACTAGAGGCATGGGCACCGACACGTATCATTTTGCCAGGGGGTGCTTGTCCTCTCCTCCCCCACCCTGCCTCTGCCTTGACTCCTCCTTCAAGCACACCCTGTCCCTGTCTCCTCCTCCCTCCCAGAGATTGAATGCCACAAATTAGCGTCTGGAAGTGCTGAGGAGGAGTGGGAGGAGTTGGTAAGTGCTGGCCCCTAGAGCACTAGAGACTCAGGGGAAGGGAGCTGAGCTCTGGTGGGTGCTCTCCATCCCCTAATTTTTTCTCCTGGATGCTCCAGCATTGGACCACACATAGATTCAGCACCTATTAATAGAAGCCCATGTACAAACATTCTTATGGGAAAACCAATTGCTCTCTGAATTTACACTGGTGTAAAGGACAGGAGTTTGATATGAGTGCATTGTTCTAGTGATCTTTGTGTACTGTTACTGCATCTTTGGAAATGTTCATTAATCTGTTCACTTACTAATTTTATAAATGTCAGCCTTAAGGGACTATAGACTTTTTTTATTTTTCCATTTTAATACAAACTTAAAATAACCAGTCTTTGCTCCATGAATGGATACCCTAATGTGCTCTTGACAGTTTTGAATCGTTTTCCCCCACCAGTTTTGAATCACTTTCCCCCAGCATGTGTTCTGGTTAATTGCAAATTTAATTTATATGTTAATGGAAAAATTGATGAAACTGTGTTTGAATATAGCTGGAAGATAAGTGTAGTGTCACCTTGCTAACTCCCACAGGCATTAATGGACTAATGCAAGTGCATTAAGTGGGAGGGGGATGAGCCTTGCAATGTGTAATTGTATGCTATTCTTTGAACTTTGGTACCGGGAGGAGTTAGGACAGCTAGTTATAACTGAATATGCTCCTGAAAAATTCATCCTGCGGAGTAAACTGTAGGAGCAGGCTAGTGAGGTGATACAGATTTAACATAATTTAGTTCAATGCATTCTTGGCATAAGTATTTTAGGATTTTCTGCATTGAATGATATGAAAGTTAGTGCAGTATTAGATCTCCTTTCAGTTCCCCCATGCAAAATTTTTGCCAAATTTATGCGGTTACTTGCACTAGTGTAAATGTACCTAAGAGTGCATTTTTAAAAAAAAACTTACTAGGCTGTTTGCTTCATATGTTGACTAGTTATGTTGATTTTAATAAAAATCTGCATCTCCTGTGACTTTCTTGGCCTGGCAGAATTCTGGAAGAGTAGAGAAGTATTGTAATTTGATTTGATTTACGTGTAAAATTTGGTTTTGTCTTACTCTGAAGCTGATGTCCACCCCCAAAACCCGTACACATGCCTGTATCTGGGTGAGACTGAATTTTCATTCTTGTGGTATGTCTACCTTGCAGCTAGGAGCGAGCCCCCCAGCTCAGGTAGACAGACTCTTACTAGTGGTCTTGAGCTAGCATGCTAAAAACAGCAGCCTGGACATTGTGGCTCAGACCCTGAAGCCTAGGCAGATTCAATGAGTGGGCTTGAGAGCACAAGTCATAATGTCCATGCTGCTATTTTAACGCACTAGCTCAAGCCCCATCAGTGAGTCTGTCTGTACACTTTGGGTGGCTCACTCCTAGTGGAAGCTGTAGAGTAGACATCCCTGAGATGTGTTGCTTACCTTCCTCTTCCCACCTCCAGGTTGAGATCAATTGTCCCATTCATCTGCGGTATCTTGCCCTGCCACTCTCCATACTGTGCCTGTTTTCTGGGTGAACAGTGGATACTGCTTAATCTTTCACCAGCTTGACATTTAGTTTTTTAAAAAGTCAGGCTGTTCTATTAAGGCTGGCCCACAGAGGGTCCTCACAGTCTTTCAGCTTCCTGACTGTCACCTATGGGAAAGGCAACCTCTTTTCTCATGGCAGAAGGGCCCTGCTGTTAGGGGCCCGGGCAGAGATTCAGGAGACCTAGGTGCTGTTCAGATCTCTCATTGATGTGACCTGGGGCAAATCACTTAACTTCTGCACCTTAGTTTACCTATCTATGAATGAGTGCAATTATATCCTTTTTTTTTTTTTTTTTTTTTTTTTTTTTAAGAAAAGCATGTGCTCTTCATTTGAAAAGCTCTTACATAAGTGCTTACTATTAGAATAATTCACCGAATGCTAAACAAATCACGTGCCTAACCTAGTAGAAACTTTCACTTCCTAATAAAGTGCTTGTTTGATTCAGAAATAAACTATTTTGTCTGCCACACTTTCTCTTGGCTCAGTGTCAGAGTGCTTGTAAATATTTTTTAGCATCTCCTTCACTTGTGTTAATTAGCATAAGGACATATTGATACTGAAAGTCCTACACAATACCTGGTAAGGACATCTTAAAAGTCTTTTATCAAATATATAATGTATGGCTCAAAACTTACTGCTTATTCTAAAGCACAGTCTTCCTTTTTATAAAGCCTACACCTTAATTATTTCAAATTAAGTTTCAGGTGGAAAACAGCTTTTTGCATGATTTCTATCCAAAGGGAGGGGACAGGTACTTGAAAATGTGTGGTGACTAGAACAAGGCAGGTTAAAGGTGTATTCAGAAACATTAGAGTTGTTTTGTTTTCAGAAAAAAAATCTAAACATTTGGGGCTAGAAAATGTATTTTTAATTCAGTGGTCCTCCAATGAGAGCTAGTGTCACATCAAGATAAATCAGGAATAATTCCATTGAAATAGACTACACTGGTTTAAAAAAACTGGTGTGATATGAAAAAAAGGTCCTTCCATACTTCTAGTAAGGTCCACTTCCCACCTCCTATTCCTGTTGCTCATGCTATCTGTGTTTCTTTTGTGCAGAGTCTTAAAAATGTAATCTGGCGGCTAGTGTTATGAAAATGTTTTCAGTGTATTAGACAAGCCAACAAAAACATCTTACACTGCTGTGGCATACATTTAATACTTTCTTGTCTTTAGAATTTCCAGTCCCATCCGACGGTAATGCTTTTTGCACTAATAGCACTGGAAAAGTTTGCACAAACAAGTAAGTATTAGCCTAGTACTTATGGCAGTAAAAACATTGGAGATCATGTTACTCCAGAATGGTTATTTCCTTCATCTGATCACATCTACTCTCTGTAATAACTCGGTTGAAGTTCCAACTTGTAGCTTAAGCCTAGTGCACAATAAGGATCACAATGATACCTGGCCTGATAGGCAATGGGATCACTGTAGAGAAAATTATGCTTAGAGCCTCTGAGGCAGGCAGAAACTAACATTGCTGTAGTGACCCCAAGTCCTTTGGAAAGAGAATGGGTGGGGGACAATTCTCTCTCTCTACTGTGAGCTGTCCTCGACTATCCCTCAGATTATTGCCATATTGAATTTGCTCTCCATCAAAAGTGGTTTGGGGGATGGAACAAGGGATAGGATCCCTTTGAAGACCTCTCCATGACTGGAAAAATTTGTCCTGTTCATAGACTGTAATTATTATTTTCCTAGCTAATTGCCATTCTCTCAGATGACTTAAGAGAGTGAAATGCTGAATATTTAGTATTACATCTCTTCCTGTTAATAATCTGTCAGGAGGAGATACATGAACGTGTGTATTTTTTGTTTAATAGTGGGGTTCACTGTTTTTATACTGTGCTTGTAAAGCCTTTCCTTTTATTTTTTCACATAGTTTCTTGTTTACATGTGTTACTTTTTTTACTTTTTTAAATTACAGGTGAAAATAAAATGACAGTTTCTGAATCCTGTATAAGTGACCAGCTAGTTTTGTTGGAGAAATGGACAGATAATCCGGACTTTTTAAAACGCCAAGTTGGATTCTGTGCCCAGTGGAGTTTAGACAATCTATGTAAGTATGAACATGGATTCATTTTATATTATTGGCTTTTTTGCAGGGCAGCTCTCTTTTGAGGGAGAGAATATGTGTGTCTGTGTTGAATGCACAAATACCATGTTTTGTGTAGTATTTACTAGTAATTTTGTGTGTCTGGTCATAGTTGTATGTTCAAAAATCCAGCGTGCACAAAGAAATAATATGCATAGATCCATGTGCATTAGTGTATGCCTGAATTTTGAAAAAGCACACCTTATGTAATCTATGCAAATAAACTTAAAGAATTTTATTTTTTTTTCTCTGTGTGCGTGAGAAATAAGCTCATAATAGCTAGATTGCACTTGTAGTCTGACTTTGAGGGAAAGCGGGATTGTCCCAAAAAGCCATTGTGATATTCTTGGGTATACCAATACCAGTCTACACAAGGGCTGATTACAAACTGGGCCTTATTGAGCAGACTAGACTCTACTAATTTAAGAAACCAAAAAAGAGTATCTCTGTAAACTATCTTATTTACAGAAGCAGTCCAGGCAAAACTAGTGAGCCCAAAGCTTTGACTCACTGAAAGATCTCACAGGGTTGGCAGCTGTGTTTAAGGCATGTCCCTCTGCTTCACTACCACCAGAAAAAGAGAGAATGAAATAACTTGGTTGGCCTCAGGCAGCAGCTTGTCTGTTATATGCTGAAGCTCAGTATCAACTTGTGCTTTGTTAAAATGGCAATTGTGACGACATGTCGGGGTCCCCCGACTCCTGCACCCCCATAGTGGCACGAACAGACTCCACCAGCCAGTAGAATAGAGGGAGTTTATTGCTTCTCCAGGATACAGCACAGCATAGATGTAATCTGGTTACAGGGCCAGGCCTAGGATGCCTCAGCTCCTCTTGGGATGGGGGAGACTGGGCCCCTAAATCCCAGCCCCCCTTTGCTCAGGCTGCTTCCTCCATGATTCCAGACAGAAACCAACTCTTCCTTCCAGCCCTGCCCCCAGCCAGGGCTCCACTCCCCTCCTTCCCATTGTTCCGCTCCCTGGGGGGTAACTTGTTGGACAGGTTCAGAGCCCCCTTTGCATAATGACTCATCCCCTGCCCTGCTGGGCCGTGCTGCAGACAGCAGCCAGCGGAGGTCACCCACAGCCCACTGCTCAGCATAGCAACCAGCAAGGTACCCACAGTCACAGCAATAAACAGATTGTAATGAGTTTCTTTGATGTACATTACACTTCCCGAAACAGACTTCTGTCTGATGAATTGCCACTTTTTAGTGTTAATATGTGATTCTCAGCCTGTAGAATTAAATGTTGCTCCATTCCTCCCAGTGTGGAAGAGAATGATGGGGAGGAAAAGATATAGAGCAGTTTCCATGGCATAGCACAGTAGTTATTCTCCAACTTGCCCTCCTGGTTTTGTGCAGTCCCAGCGTCCTGTGTCTTCCCTGCCCTGATTCTGAGTGGCTTCCAGGGTGGAATTTCTAACAAAACTCAGTGTATAGTATAATAATATCACTCAGGGCTGGAGCAAGCACCACCCTGAGTTAAAGCAAATGTGAGGAGGCCTCATTGAGCAGCATGCTAGAGAATCCCACAGTTAAGCTTCTTTTCTCTCCACCGATCCTAAGCTGTTACAAAGATTCCAGCAGATCCTTGCTTTACTTGCTTTTTTTTTTTCCTTGCCTTAAAACGCAAGCATTTGATCAGCTAATGAGTGAGCCGTGTGTGAGGTTCTAGCAATCACAGAAGTGGAGAAGAACTGAACCAATTAATGTTGTCTTCCCATTTCCAGTCCTTTCATCTGCATAAACCGAGCCCAGTAGCTGACAGCAGCAGTTGAGTTTTCAGTCTCCCTTGCACCGTTCCACTTATAGTAAAATTCCACCCATGTGAACCATCAAAGTCTTGTCTTCTCTGTCCTGAAAAAAAATCACGTATTGATATGTATTCTGATGTCCTTAATGCTTACTCATGGCTCCTTGAGAGGCACAGTTAGCCCTTAAGTGTTTTTCCGATACACAAGATGCCCTGCTCCTGGATATAGTTCTAACCTGTATTGGGGCAACTGTAAATAAAAAATATTGCATTCAAGTATGCATAATACCATTGTTGCTTTAAAGTATGCCAAGACTGAATTGCATGTACAGATGTTGGGTTTTTTCTCTTAACCTGTGTACCATGTCAATCTTTATTTTAAACATTAACTTTAATAAAACTCTCTTAAAACTGTTCTATGTATTGAAATAATTTGATTGGATTTGTTCCTGCAGTAGCACTTGATTAAATAAATTTTTCTGCAGTTTTGAAAGAAGGCAGACAGTTTACATATGAGAAAGTTGACTTGACCAGTATTAAGGCCATGCTGAATAGTAATGATGTCAGTGAATACCTTAAGATCTCACCACGTGGACTGGAGGTAGGATGTCATTTTATTATTTCAATGCAGAATTATGTTTGAAAAAAGCTACAATTTATAACCATTTAATTCACATTTTCTTCCCCTTTTTTACCCTTCAAAGAATCATCATGTGTCTCTTTCTGAGTTCTGTACCAAACCAGTGAGGGCAGTCTGTTTTGGCAATGGATTCTGTCTCTAACTTGCTTTTAGTATGAGACATGACCATCGTGAAACATCACCCTTCTGTAAAGCTCGGGTTTCTTTCTCTGTAAATACCTCTCTATAGACCCATCTGCTTCTTCTCCCATGTAGTGCAGAACTGTTCCCTGTGGTAACTTTTTTTTTTTTTTGTTCTGTTTTTCCAGTTGTCCTTTCTAGTCTTAAAAGCCCCCAAACAATAGGGATTCCATTTCCATAGAGAAAAATCTCTCAGCATCAGAAAATTCACCCTTTTCTTAATTTTGTTCCATGATTTCTGATGCTATATTCATAGTGTACTAAATTTTTTCCCCTCCTTGATATTTATACCTTTGAGATAGTTGTAGATTGTTCACAACTTGGTCTTTTTTTTAGCTTTCCCTTCGAATCCGTTTCATTAGCCTTCAGATCACTTCTGTTGCTTTTCTCTGATATATGTCCAGTGTGGTTCAGTTGTGCTGAGGTTCTATCAGGTATACTGCAATTCCTGTTGTGAAAGGGGTTGCATTGTGTTTGAAATTTAAATGCTTTTACAATTTTTCTTTTATGGCATTTCTCATATTTATCAGGCAGGGAACTAATTACAAATAATGTATTTTCCACGTTGTTTCTTCAGGCTCGGTGTGATGCCTCATCTTTTGAAAGTGTTCGGTGTACGTTCTGTGTTGATTCTGGAGTTTGGTACTATGAAGTCACAGTAATTACATCAGGAGTGATGCAGATAGGATGGGCCACCAAAGACAGCAAATTTCTCAATCATGTGAGTGCATATGAGGTCACATAGCTGATACTCTAAGTCTTAGGGGGGAGGGTGGTGGTTGTTTTATTTAGTGCCTATACAAATGGCTCTTTACATCCTATTGAAATAATTGTCCATACTTGTATATGCACTGCCTCTTTCTCTTAGGTTTCCCCCTCTCTTCTCCCCCCCCGGTACATGTACACAGAGTGAATTTAGTATTCATGAATGGTGTTGAAGTGACATTTGCCTCCAAAACTGTCTTTTCTCCCATGCCTTAATCCTCATTTGGAGCAGTAGGAAGGTAATTCAGCTTTTATGACCCATTCCACTCTTGGTCTCTGCTCCAACTTCAAATAAGGATGTCAGTTACTGCCAGCTGTGTTTTTGTGAAGTGAGCTTGCAAAGAGCTGATACACTCTCATTCACTTATTTGACAGAGGCCATTAAAAAGCTATCAGGTGTTTTTTACTTTTTTCTCCTATTTCCACAGACTTGATGATTGGACTATAAGGGCCCCTACTCTACATGAAACTGAACTCCCTCAGGGTAGTTGAATATCTTGAAGGTAGCAATTGTATTTTTAGTCAACAAAGCAAGGATTAAATTGGAGCATATATCAAACTATTTTGCCAATCTAACTTTGTATGTATGTTGCTTTTTTTAAAAACACAGTTTTGCATGCATTAATTGGTCAAAGTCTATGATCATGGGATAGTTAAAATAACAGAAACGTAAGTAGAATATTTTTTCCAAGTCCCTGCCTGGCTAAATCCTGGTGGAAGATGCCAGTATAAATAGTTTTTGCTTCTATCCAGTAAAAGAAAAGACAAATTACACCTGGCCTGTTCATGTGAGGGTACATTTGATGCATTGGAGGGTAGGGATAGGGTCCAGAGTGACCTAGACAAATCGGAGGATTGGGCCAAAAGGTTCATCAAGGACAAGTGCAGAGACCTGCACTTAGGGTGGAAGAATCCCAAGCACTGTTAAGCTACGTCTTCACTATGAGTTTTTTCTGGCAGAAAATATTGCGCAAAAATCCCATTTTGCGCAAGACTCTTAACAGGCATAAGGATCTTGTACAAAATGGGGGTTTTGCACCAGAAAAATCCCATCCACACTGCTTTTTTGCACAAAAACTCCTGGCGCAAAAAGAAATGGCAGAAAATATGCTAAAGAGATTGTGACTCATGCTAATGAGTCCCTCATTAGCATATTTTCTGCTGGAAAAAACTTGCAGTGAAGACGAAGACTTACAGGCTGGGGACTGGCTGGCTAAGCAGCAGTTTGGCAGAAAAGGACCTGGGGATTACAGTGGATGAGAAGCTAGATATGAGCCAACAGTGTGCCCTTGGTAGCCAAGGAGGCTAGTGGCATATTAGGGTTCATTAAGAGGAGCATTTCCAGCAGATCTAGAGAAGACCAGTGCGAATTATTCAGCACTGGTTAGACCACATCTGGAGTATTGCATCCAGTTCTGGGCCCCACATTTGCAGAAAAATGTGGACTCGTTGGCAAGGTCCAACAGAGCAACAAAAATTAGGGGGCTGGAGCACAGGACTTAGGAGGAGAGGCTGGGGGATTTGGGCTTATTTAATCTGCAGAAGAGAAGAGTGAGGGGGGGATTTTATAGCAGCCTTCAAGTGCTTGAAGGGAGGTTCCAAAGAAGATGGAGAGGCTGTTCTCAGTAGTGATGGATGATAGAACGAGGAGAAATGGTATAAAGTTGCAGTGGGGGAGGTCTAGATTGGATATTAGGAAAAACTATTTCACTAGGAGGGTGGTGAAGCACTGGAATGGGTTCTCTAGGGAGGTGGTGGAATCTCCAGCCCTAGAAGTTTTTAAGTTTTTCGGTTTGACAAAGCCTTGGATAGGATGATTTAGTTGGGGTTGGTTCTGTGTTGGGAAGGGAGCCGGACTCGATGATCTCCTGAGTTCTCTTCCAGCCCTAGGATTCTATGATTTTTTTTTCCCCCCCCCCCAGTCTGGCAAGGAATTTGAAGCTTTCCCTTTTTGTGACAGGAAAGATTAATTTCCTGCGGAAAAAGTACATATGTGGCAATAGCATGCCAAATGTTCTTTGCTTTGCCCTTCAATAATAAACTTCATACAAATATGAAAACTACCAGAGAATCAGAGATTGAAAATAGCGCAAAACAGGTATAAATGTCACTTGGTGACGACATTAGCATTAAGCACTGGTGGTTTCATTCTTCATTTCAAGCAGGTACCTTGCCAGCACATCTAGTTACTCATCCTGCCTTGCAAAGTTCTGTTTACCTGTGGCAAGTTTTATGGGTGAACTTTATTTTTAAACATATAATCTTTACTGAGAAGGCACAGTAGTCTTTATTGTGAAGATGAAAACCTTTTGTGGTGTGATTTTGTGTGTGTGGGGGGAGGTTATTATTTGGGGGGGTTTTTTTAGCCTTGGTTTATAAATTTGCAGGCTCTTGTAAACTCAGGTGTAATCAGACAAAATGGGGGTAGTGTAAAGGTCATCATGGCAGCCTTGTTGTAGAATTGTTAGGCTTTTTATTCTCAACCGGAAAACTACTGTTAGTGCCTTCTATTCTGCCTTTTTTTAATGGAGTCTGTTACAACGATTACATATCAAGTGTGTTCAGTTTACAAGGAAAGAGGGCTTTTTTGGTTGTCATCTTTGCAATCTCGCTCCAGCATCTGAAAATCCAGCTTTCTGGCTCACCCATAATCACTACTAACAGTTCTGCATTAGGAACTTATGGTCCTATCCTGATACTACTGCGGTCAATTTGCATTTTACCATTCACAGGATTGGGAACAGAGTATGGTCCTTAATTAACAACTCTGTGTATGAGCCAGAAAAATAGTCCAGGTCTCCTTTATTTTGTTGACTCTGCAGAACTGACGAGATCATCATGTAGCATAAACTCATTCCTTGATAAAGTCAACAAGCAACAGATCTACTTGCTATTCAATCCGTTTAAAATATGCATTTTACCACAGTCATTCTGGTCATCATAACACTGATAAGGGCAGAGATTGCAGGGGGTGTTGATTGTGAGATGGGGATTTTTGTTGTTGTTTTAATACAAGAAACACCAGAGTTAAAACTGTTCAATTCCAAAACCTATATACATCATGGACCAGTTACAGAGTAGTGATCTAGATGTTGGTACATGCCAAGGGAATGGAGGAGAAGCATACAGTAAGAGGAAGCTAACAGGATGATGTAAAGAGGAATAAGATAAAGTAGATTCCCTGTCCCCATTAGTTATTCTTCCTGCAATCCTCTCCCTTACTTTCATTCATGTAAACTACTCCCCTCTCCTTGCTGGCATATAATTTACACATCTAATTGCATCATCTCTAAATATGGCCCCTTCCCTACAACACAAGCTTACAATTTTGTTACATTTGCAGTGCTGTCTGGAATACCAGAAGTTGCCAACTAAATGTAATGGAAACTGTGTGAACTAAAACAGCAACCCACCCGCTCTTAAACTGTAAGAGGCTTAAAAGATTTTTTCCACTCATTTTGAGTAGCTTGACAGCTTGCTTGGGGTTTGTTTTTTTTTTCTGTCTACTGTGCTTCCTGTGAGGAATTTCTAAATGGAGAGAGTTGAGATGATGTCTCTATTTAACAGCTTTACTCCCCCTCCCTCCCCTTCCTTTTCTTGGGTATTCCTGGTAGTCTTTTTGTTTAAAAGATTTTAATTTATTTTAGAAATGGGGGTTGAAGTGTGTGTGTGTGTGGGTTTAAAAAAAAAATTAATTTGTGACAGCCAGTGTTGAGGTAGTCACATGTATATGGAATGTGCTTTTATATCCTTCCTGCAACAGTGTTGGCGCACTGGGCAGAGACTCTTTTTTTCCATTCCTGTCTGTCATTTGCTGTTGGCTCTATGATGTTCATTTGGGGTCTGCGCTCACTGCTAAGGGTTGTTCTGCAAAAGTTTCACGGGTGCCCTTGTTTCCTCATGCCATTTGCTTTCCACTTGACCGCTTCATGGTGAAGTCTGTATTCACATCCAAAGTACAGGTCTTCTGATTCTGGTGGAAATGAGCTACTGGTTGGTGACTTCTCTTAACTGATGATGAAGTCATTGTAACCAATGCCCAGAATCTTTTCTAGGCCCTTATTTTAGAAGATCTCTAGATTTCTAACATTTTAGCTGATCTCCAGGTCTTGCAGCCCTATGTTAGCACCAAGCTCCTATAAGGCTCCTTGGGCAAGCGACCAAGGAGCTTGCGAACAGTGTGTGCTGTGATTGGCTGGTGGAAACTGTTGGCTTCTAATTAGAGTTTGAATTCTAGAAGCCTCTGCTGATTGGCTGAGCCTTGCTAGGGGGAGGGACTTTCAGGCAGTCCAGGGCTTTATAAGGCTCCTTGGGCAAGCGACCAAGGAGCGTGCGAACAGGGAGTTTAGAGAGGGAGCTGGGAAGGGGGCGAGGTTCTCTTGCCTTTCTTTTTAAATCCCTTCTCCAGGACAGCAGGGATGGATGGTGATAGGTCTGCTGTTACCTGCACGGAGTGTGCCATGTTTGTCTTCCTCCTGGAAGAAAGAACGGATTTCATCTGCACTAAGTGCAAGCTGGTTGCCATTTTGGAAGAAAAAATTAGAGGACTGGAGGCCCAAGTGTCGACCCTACGCTTGATCAGAGAGGATGAAGACTTCCTCGATAGAAGGCAGCATTTAATCCTTCAAGCACGGGAGGCGGAAGAGTCAGAGAGGGCAGTACATGACCAGGAAGAGAACTGGCAGCATGTAACTTCTAGAAGGGGAAAAAGGCCAGCATGGGAATCCCCCAATGCTATAGAGGTAAGTAATTGCTTTCAGGCTCTCTCCACAGGCTCTGTGGTGGTGAATGCTTTGGAAGGGACCTCACAAGGACCATCTGCTGGAAGGCATGGGATGCGTAGTCCTAGGGATGGGGGTTCCACAGCCACCACCCCCAAAAGAAAACAACGGGTGGTGGTGGTCGGGGTCTCCCTCCAAAGAGGGACTGAGCCATCCCTCTGCCGTCCGGATCTGGAATCTCGAGAGGTGTGCTGCTTACCGGGAGCTCGCATTCAGGATGTGACTGAGAGGCTTACCAAACTGATCAAACCTTTGGATCGCTACCCCTTCCTGCTTCTCCACGTGGGAACTAACGATATGGCCAAGAATGACTTGAGCGGGTTACTGCGGATTATGTAGCACTGGGAAGAAGGATCCAAGAATTCGGAGTGCAAGTGTGTTCTCGTCCATCCTCCCTGTTGAAGGGAAAGGACTGGGCAGGGGTCGTCGAATTGAGGACGTAAATGCGTGGTTGCGCAGGTGGTGTCGCAGAGAGGGTTTTGGTTTCTTTGACCATGGGACTCTGTTCCGGGCACAAGGATTGTTAGGAAGAGATGGGATCCACGTAATCAAGAGAGGAAGGAGCATCTTCGTGGGCAGGCTTGCAAACCTAGTGAGGAAGGCTTTAAACTAGGTTCGTCGGGGGACGGTTACCAAAACCCTGAGGGGAGTGGGAAAATCGGATACCGGGAAGAAATGCAGAGAGGAACGAGCAAGAAGGAGGACCCCTGATTCGAATGGAGAAGATAGGGCGATCAACTGGTTACCTGAGGTGTTTGTACACTAATGCGAGAAGCCTGGGCAACAAACAGGAAGAACTGGAGGCCCTGCCCCAGTCCAAGAAATATGCTTTAATTGGGATAACAGAGACTTGGTGGGATGACTCGCATGACTGGAGCGCTGTCATGGAAGGGTATAAACTGTTCAGGAAGAACAGGCAGGGGAGAAGAGGAGGAGTTGCACTATATGTAAGAGAGCACTATGATTGCTCTGAACTCCAGCATAAAGAGGGAGAAAAACCTGTTGAGATTCTATGGGTTATGTTTAGAGGTGCAAACAACAGCAGTGCTGTTGTGGTTGCTGTCTGCTACAGGCCACCGAATCAGGTGGATGAGGTAGATGAGGCTTTCTTCGGACAACTGAGAGAAGCTTCCAGATCGCAGGCCCGGGTTCTCGTGGGGGACTTTAATCATCCTGACATCTGTTGGGAAACCAATACAGCAGTACACAGGCAATCCAGGAAGTTTTTGGAGAATGTTGGGGATAACTTCTTGGTACTGAAGGATCCGACCAGGGGCCGTGTGCATCTTGACCTTCTGCTCACAAACAGGGAGGAACTAATAGGGGAAGTAGAGGTGGGTGACAACCTGGGAAGCAGTGATCATGAGATGGTAGATTTCAGGATCCTGACCAAAGGAAGAAAAGAGAGTAGTAAAATACACACCTTGGACTTCAAAAAAGCAGATTTTGACTCCCTCAGAAATCTGATGGGTAGAATCCCCTGGGATGCTAACATGAAGGGGAAAGGAGTCCAGGAGAGCTGGTAGTATTTTAAAGAAGCCTTATTGAAGGCACAGAAAGAAACCATCCCGATGCGTAGCAAGAGAGGCAAAAATGGTAGGAGACCGGATTGGCTTACTGGGGAAATCCTTGGTGAACTTAAGCACGAAAAAGAAGCTTACAAAAAGTGGAAACTTGGACAAATGACCAGGGAGGGGTTTAAATGTATAGCTCGAGAATGCCGGGGGGTTATCAGGAAGGCGAAAGCGCAAATGGAATTGCAACTGGCTAAGGATATGAAGGATAACAAGAAAGGTTTCTACAGGCATGTTAACAAGAAGGTGATCAGAGAGGGTGCGCGACCCCTACTGGATGAAGGAGGTAACCTAGTGACACATGATGTGGGGAAAGCTGAAGTACTCAATGCTTTCTTTGCCTCTGTATTCACGGACATGGTCAGCGCAGAAGTCCAGGAGCCAAGTGATGCAAGATGGGATGAAGATGGACAGCCCGTGGTGGGTAAAGAACAGGTTAGGAACTATTTAGAAAAGCTAAATGTACACAAATCCATGGGTCCGGACTTAATGCATCCGAGGGTACTGAGGGAGTTGGCAAATGTCATTAAGGAGCCTTTGGCCATTATCTTTGAAAAGTCGTGGAGATCGGGAGCAATCCCGGATGATTGGAAAAAGGCAAATGTCGTGCCCATCTTCAAAAAAGGGAAGAAGGACGATCCAGGGAACTATAGGCCGGTCAGTCTTACCTCGGTTCCTGGAAAAATCATGGAAGGGATCCTTAAGGAATCCATTTTGAGGCACTTGGAAGAGAGGAAAGTGATTAGGAATAGTCAGCATGGATTCACAAAGGGCAAGTCGTGCCTGACGAATTTGATTAGCTTCTATGATGAGGTAACTGGCTCTGTGGACGTGGGACAGTCAGTGGATGTGAGCTACCTTGACTTTAGCAAGGCTTTTGATACGGTCTCCCACAATATTCTTGCCAGCAAGTTAAGGGAATGTGGATTAGATAAATGGACGGTAAGATGGATAGAAAGCTGGCTAGAAGGCCGGGCCCAGCGGGTAGTGATCAACGGCTCAATGTCAGGATGGCGGTCGGTTTCTAGCGGAGTGCCCCAGGGTTCGGTTCTAGGACCGGTTTTGTTCAATATCTTTCTTTATGACCTGGATGAGGGGATGGATTGCACCCTCAGCAAGTTTGTGGATGACACTAAGCTAGGGGGAGAGGTAGATACGCTTGAGGGCAGAGATAGGGTCCAAAGTGACTTAGAAAAATTGGAGGATTGGGCCACAAGAAATCTGATGAAGTTCAACAAGGACAAGTGCAGAGTCCTGCACTTGGGACGGAAGAATCCCAAGCATAGTTACAAGCTGGGGACCAACCAGTTAAGTAGTAGTTCTGCAGAAAAGGACCTGGGGGTTACAGTGGATGAGAAGCTGGATATGAGTCAACAGTAGCCTTCTTGGCTACAAGGGCACAATGGCATATTAGGTTGCATTAAGAGGAGCATTGCCAGCAGATCCAGAGATGTCATTATTCCCCTTTATTCGGCTCTGGTGAGGCCACATTTGGAGTATTGTGTCCAGTTCTGGGCCCCCCACTACAAAAAGGATGTGGATGCATTGGAGAGGGTCCAGCGGAGGGCAACCAAAATGATTAGGGGGCTGGAGCATATGACCTACGAGGAGAGGCTGAGGGAGTTGGGTCTGTTTAGTCTGCAGAAGCGAAGATAGAGGGGGGATTTGATAGCAGCCTTCAACTTCCTGAAAGGAGGTTCCAAAGAGGATGGAGAGAGGCTGTTCTCAGTAGTGACAGATGGCAGAACAAGGAGCAATGGTCTCAAGTTGTGGTGGGAGAGGTCCAGGTTGGATATTAGGAATAACTATTTCACTAGGAGGGTAGTGAAGCACTGGAATGGGTTACCTCAGGAAGTAGTGGAGTCTCCATCCCTAGAGGTGTTTAAGTCTCAGCTTGACCAAGCCCTGGCTGGGTTGATTTAGTTGGGATTGGTCCTGCCTAGAGCAGGGGGCTGGACTTGATGACCTTCTGAGGTCTCTTCCAGCTCTATGATTCTAAGCTGATGTTTAAATCAAAAGTGGTCAGTTTTGTTCTAGTGCTGAATGTATTTGATTGCCATACATTGTAAGGATGTTAGTTATTTGAATAGTTGATTAACCTCATGAATTTGTATCGGTTACTCGGCTATTCTGTAGTTCCCGGGGGTGGGGCCAGCAGCCAGTGCACTCCAGCCCCACTCCCGAGGAGCCCCCTGCCACTCTGTGCTACTGCCTCTATATCAGAGGCAGCAGCATGGGGTGCCAAGCGGGAGCTGGTCTGCGATGGGAACCAGTTTAATAACCAGCTGATATAGAGGCAGCAGTGTAGGGTGGCAGTAGCCCCTGTCTAGGGAGGGGCAGAGGCAGATCTGAGCTCCCGGACCCAGCGCAAGCCGAAACTGAGCCAGGCTTCCTGCCCGCCTGCCTCCTAATTTACTTTAAATGCAGAGCCACAGCGGGGTAGGTCCTGGACCCAGTGCAAGCTAGGAGTGAGCTGGGCTGCTGGCCAGCCCACTAAAAAATTTGCTGGCCGGGGGGAGAGGGGGTGTTGTAGAGTAGTCTATAGAATTAAACAATAAGCTTTTGCTAATCGGTTAATTGACTACACTGTTACATCCCTGATACATTGTCAAGTTTACTGAATATGTGGAGGCCTTTCCTGTTCTTGATGTCGCTTCCTTTTTGAGGTAGTGGTTAACTAATATGGTAGTGTCCAGGTAGAGTAATTGCTCTACTTAATGTTTTTGCCTTCTAATGTGATGTTATCACTTGATATCTGGGTTTCAAGGATATTTGTTGTAGCATCATTAAGTTATCTGTCTTTATTTTTGATGGTGCTGCTCAGTACCACAATGTCATCAGTGTCTAGGTCATCTAGGCATTAGCCACCTGTCCATGCTATACTCATGTTTCTGTAGCTAATAAACTTCTTTATTTTTGGGTCTGTGGTAAACATTGCCAGACATGGAGATAAAATGCAACCATGTTTCACTGATATCAACCACTCCTGTCTGATTGCTCACTTTTTAGAGCACTGCCCATCTCTGTTAAGATGGCTTTATCTGGGATTGTGTAGGACTGAAGAATACTCCACAATGTATGTTTGTGCAGGCTATCAAATGCTTCTTGAAAATCAATTACACTGAAGAAGGGGGCGTGCCTTCCTAGACATTCTTTTATGGTCATTGATGTCAGGCCGGTTGATAGAGGTGTGTGGGGGGGCCAAAAGGAGCATCTATTTTGGGGCCCAGCGATTCAAAAGAACCTAGATGCATTGCAAAGATACTCTAGCCTGTATTAATCAGTATATAAAATGTATAGTCTCTCTCATTCCAGGAGACTTTTAGCATTTTGCAGACACTAATTCTTTCAGTATCCTTGGAGAGGTAGGCAAACTTGATCCCTATTTTATAAGCGTGGAGGACCTGAAACACAGAAGTTCAGAGACTTGCCCGGTATCTCCCAACCAGTTGCTGGCAGAGTCACAAATAAATCCTGTAACTCCTGACTTGCAGTCTTGTGCTCTGTTTGCCAGACCAGGAGTTGGCAATCCCCAGTACGCGTGCCACAAGCGGCACACCAGCCGATTTCCTGTGGCACGCGGGGCAGGAGCTCAGCCCCACCCCTACCCCATGTGTAGCCAGGAGCTCGTGCTGTGGCTCCAGCCTCAGCCACACAGCTGCATGCCAGAGCAGCAGCTCTGGCTCCTTGCTGGGGCGGGAGGGCAAGAGAGGCAAACCCGCCCATCCCTGGGGCTGCCCCTGCCCAGTGTGCACGTGCAGCTCCCGGAAGCTAAGGTGTTCAATCCCTCCTTCCTAGCTACAGGCTTCTTGCTTTGAGAGGGGGCAGGGCTGGGTGGCCGGCACACGTTGCATGGCGGGGTGCTTCCTGTGGTGCAGGGTCGGGGAGCCCCTTACCCAGTGCCCTGCTGTGCCCGGCTGGGCTGGAGCCAGCCCTGGGCAGCCCCAGGCTCTGCCTGCCCTAGCCCGGGAGCTGCAGCCTGCAGGCAAAGGGCTGGTCTGGGCAGGGAAGAGAGACTGCCCCTACCCCGCCTCTCCTCACCCCAGCACTGCTGCCCTGTCAGTGAATGTGCTGAGGGCACAGAAATGTGGGGACAGGAGGAGGGGTGAAGGAGGATGCAGGGACAGGATGGGAGGGGGCAGGGGTTGCACTAAGGGGCATGGGGCTGAGTGGAGCGAGGCTAGAGCAGAGGGAAGATGGGAGGGGGGGATACAATTTTTCTTTGCAGAAGCTGCACTTTCCTTTACTCCCTACTTCTTTACCTCCTTCCCCAGATAGCTATTTGGCTGTGTTCTCACCCTCAACTTTTCTGCATAACTCCCCCAACCCCCTCCTACCTCCAAACTCCCTCTTGTACCTCCGCTCCACACCTTCTTGTGCTGCTAAACTCCCTTCCAGATCCTGCCCGCCTCACCACGTCCTGCATCCCTGTCCCACTCGCTGGCAGCCCTGTCCCTCACATTGAACCCCTCATTTTTGTTCCCATACCAAAGCCTAAGGGGGTCTACAAAATCTACTAACTCCAGAACCACAAAAAAGTAAATCTGGCCTATGGGAAGCCCTGAACCTCAGTCGTCCCTGTCCCTTCCCCTCATTCCGTGAGGCTGGAGAGCCAGAAGAATGAGGTGTCTCAGTTGGGGGCCACATCAGTGAGGGTTGGGGGTTTTTGGAGGAGTTTTTTTGCTTCTGACTTGTGTGGTCCCCAACTGATTTTTCTGTGGGTGAGTTACCCCCTCCAACCCAAAAAAGGTTCCCAGCCGTCATAAAGAAAACATTGAAACCTTTTGTGTTGGACATAATGTTTTACTTTATTCAAAATGAAGTTTGATAAACTAACATGAGAGAGTTAAAACGCTTAATCTGTTTAATAATTTAAATTAAACAATTCTCCCCAGCTGCAGCACTAGCAAAATGGCTCAGGCATAATTATGTGATTAAGAGTGAGTTTCCATTAGCAACTGGTAGTCTGCAGAAAGGTTTGCATTGACCCAGGTGGTCCATGCGGCGCGTGGTGAAGAGAGCCCTTTCCCCCCTCCCGGGAAAGCAGCGTGGCCCAGGGCAGGAGGGTTAAATCTTGGCACTCATATTCGGAAAGGTTGCTGACCCCTGCAGCATCCCATGCTCCATCTGTGACCTATGGAAAACATTGTAAAACCTGGGTGAAACATTGCAATCAATACCTCTGCATTCTCTGGTCATGCTCAGTTACTCAGCAAATGCCCTGAGTAACTGAGCTGACTCATTCTGTCTCCTGAACACAGCACAGGAATGAAGTGTATACACTGAGGGGAAGCTCACCTGTACCTGCTCTTTCTAAGTCCGGTTCAGTTAATGCATCTTTCATGAGTGTTAAAGAAATAATCAGGAGTGAATTTAAAAGGGAATAAGAATAAAAAGGATCAGAGAAAATCCATTTGACCTTGAACGTATCTCTTCTAAAGGATTTTGGAGGGAGGGGGGAGTAAATATGCCTCCATAAGAGTGGTATATAACTTGTTCTCATAATATAAGAATGAGAGGACACCAAATGAAATTAATGGGTAGCAGGTTTAAAACTAATAAAAAAGTTCTTCTTCACAGAGCGCACGGTCAACCTGTGGAACTCCTTGCCAGAGGAGGCTGTGAAGGCTAGGACCATAACAGAGTTTAGAAAAGAGCTAGATAAATTCATGGAGGTTAGGTCCATAAAAGGCTATTAGCCAGGGGGTAAGGAATGGTGCCTCTGGCCTCTGTTTGTCAAAGGCTGGAGAAGGATGGCAGGAGACAAATTGCTTGATCATTGTCTTTGGTCCACCCCTTCTGGGGCACCTGGCACTGGCCACTGTCGGCAGACAGGATACTGGGCTGGATGGACCTTTGGTCTGACCCAGTGTGGCCATTCTTATGTTCTTATGTGTAGTTTTGATGCATTTATAAGTAGAAAGAAGCATAAGGAAGTGAAACTGGATGAATGAGGGGTGCATGGGTGTTTGTGAGAGAAAGTAGAATATAAAAACCCCGCTGACCTTGTTAGAATGAATGGTTTGGTTATATAAAAATAGACCTCCAGCCCTTTTCCCACAGAACAGGAGTGACTGGAGATTAAAATGCTATGCTTTGTTTACCTAAAGGAAGGTTACGGTATTGGGGACGATGAGTACTCCTGTGCATATGATGGCTGCCGGCAGCTGATTTGGTATAATGCCAGAAGTAAACCACATTCCCATCCCTGTTGGAAAGAAGGTATTTACTTCATCTTGTGGCAGTTATCCTAGCCTGCTTTCTCCATAGAACTTGTCTGGTATATTCACAGGAGCAGTAGCCTCCATTTGGAGTTTATTACCAGTTTCAGAAAATCTGACGATAGCCAACTTCTTGCCATTCTTGCCACTTCCCATGGAGACATTACATAGCCGAAATGACCTCGCTTTGGGGGATCACCCCCCCCACACACACACACACACACCTCCACTAGTTATTACAGGCATTGCTGTAAGTAACCTTAAGTTAAGGTGGCACTTTCTTTAATAAGAGCATGTTTTTGGTTACTTACAACTTTGCCAAACTGAAATCATTCAGGCAGAAATGTTTCATGCTGTGTCTTTGCCTCAGACTGATTTTTAAAGCTTTGGCAAATATAGTTTGGCTATTTCTAAGAACAAGGTTTGGGAAATGCATTGTTTTGCCCTGTATCAGGAAGGAGGAAACTCTGGCAAACTTTGCTTTGAGAAGCTATAGTGTCCTCATGCTTTTGAGTAGGAACTTGAAAATTGGGAGGAACAAGCTGGCCTCTTTTTTTTTTTTCCCCCTCCCTAGGAATGTGCTCTAGTATCCATGAAAATCAACCCAAATTTGCCCAAGTTGTAAAACCTTTAAAATGTCTCCATTTGCATATGCTTTGTAGAGACTTCTTTAGATTTTGGCAGCTAAATTCCCTCAAAATTGTCTGCATTGGTCATGCTCCGGCCAGGGGAGGGAATGGAAAGAGGTAACCCCCCCTAAAGCCTGCATTTGCTAACTTTTGAGTATTTGACTTAGCAATGTGGTTAGTTTGTTCCTAAGCAATGTGGTTAGTCCACATTGCTAATGTTCCTTGAGGCTATGTCTACACTGCAAGTTCCAGTATCCCAGAAAAGTTCTGCTGCATCCAAGAACTGTTTCCAAAAAAGCAGATGCGTTCTTTTGGCATTCCTGTATTCCTCATTGTATGAGGAATAAGGAATGTGCCAAAAGAGGAGGTTTTTTCCGAAATTTGGCCTCGTGTAGACAGGCCAAATTTTGGCCTCGTGTAGACAGGCCAAATTTTGGAAAAGCCTCTTCTAAAAAAAATGGAAAAAGATACTCAAATTGCTGTTCACAATTTGTATATTTTTTTCCGATATAACTCTGCAGTCTAGACATAGCCTATATGTAGCTGTTTCTTCCTTTATATATATCTTCCTTTCCTATTTTCATCCAATTTCCCCCTCATTATTCTCTTTTTACTATGCTAAATAACTCTTTTCCCTCCTTAGTGCTTATTCAGATAGTGGTAGGTTGTTTTCTATTAGTCTCTCCTTAGCCAAGCTATTCAGTCAACTATCCTCAATGATCAGCACCTCCAGCTCCCAGCCATATTTGTTTTATTTGCTAAACTTAATAATCATAAAATATTTTTGGTTTTGCACATAAGGAGACACAATAGGATTTTTACTCGATTTGCAAGAAAAGCAAATGATCTTCTATCTAAATGGAAACCAGCTTCCTGCTGAGAAGCAAGTGTTTTCATCTGCCGTGTAAGTATATTTTCATTTTGACAAGAGACAAGAATTAAAGTGCAATATGGATAATGATTCTCTCTCTCTTTAAAAGAAAAAAATCAAATTCTGGTTTAGTTTCACAGTAGATTAATATTTAATAGTTGTAGATGCTATTACTTTTAAGCAAAGTTCCTTATTGAAAGTACTGGGAGTTAAACTCCAATGATATGAGGAATGAATTTACAAATGGATTCAAGGGCCAAAGCAAACACTTTTTTTAGTCCAAGTTTAATACAGCTTTTCGTAGTGCCAAGCTAACACTACAGTAACATGAAAATCCAACAGAAATGTAACGAACACTTTCCAGCTTGCATAATCACCACCTCACAGCTAAAATCATCATATATATTGCTGTGCCCAGATTCTGTTCTTATTCACCCCAGCGTGTATCCGGGGGAGCTCTGCCTAAATCCAATAAAATTACTGTGGATTTATACAAGTGTAATTAGTCTAAGGCGAGATTCTGATCCTAGAAATGTGTTGAATGTTAACTGGTTATTGTGTACTGTTCACTGTATGGCCCTGGGTATAAATAGGACTGATCAGTGATTCTCAAGCTATTTTCAGTGCAGAGTAATCCAAGCACTTGGAGAGCCAATGAAAGGATCTTTGGTTAAGGTTTTGAAAAATAACCAAAGGCCCAGCCCGGCAAACATTAATGCATGTGCTTTAACTTTATTGTTATGAGTAGTTCCTCTGTTTCAGTGTAGTGACTCATTGGGATCCAAACCGATGCTACACAAAGAAGCTATACTTACACACACAACTCCTGTTAAAATTGTGTAGGCGCCTCCCCTAGTAAGCTTTGACAGGTTGCCTTTTCTTTGTGAAGTAGTATGCAGAACAAAAATCTTAATTTCTGATATATCAAAAGACAGATTCTTGATTTAAGATGCCTAAGAAACTATGTAACAGGTGTAGCACTATTCATGCACTGAAGCACTTCATCCCGCAAAACTAGTTCTAAAGGAAATGGAAATCCCAACACTATTGTAGCAACTTATGGGACACGTGCAATGTTATAATGTGGAATTTGGTTCTCTTGGAGATAAAAGAACAAAACCTTGTTCTTATTGCTTCAGATGTCAACTTTTTGCACACTCCTAATTTGCTTGGTGCTCCCCAAATATTGTGCCGTGTTAAATCAGGGAAAAATAGGGGTAGTGATATGAACCCTTTGCATTTGAACAGGTTCCCTGAGTACCAACTGACAGCCCCATTTGGGACACATCAGTCATTCTTGTTAGGTTGTGTGTTATGTATCAGTTGGAAGGAAAATAGTGTTTTCACCTACTCAGGCGCATGTGTTTACCTTCCACATAGGTGCAGCTTATCCTGTTTGTAGCCAGTAAAAGCTCTGACATAAAGTGGCTATGGACTTGGTTCACATATCTTAATTAAATTCAGAAATAAAGAATCAAGTAAAGAAAGGGCTTTTTAAATCAGTTACTCGGGAATTTCTCTCCCAAGTAACACTAGCTGGATTACACTATTGGGAGTCTTGTCCCAGGATGAGAGAGCTTTTGGTACAATTATAAAGGTGTCCTCCTATCCAGTATGTTCTGTCTACACTACAGCTTTCTGATGTTCATGCTTTCCTTCAAATTGCAGATCTGGCTTTTTTGCTGCAGCTAGTTTCATGTCCTACCAACAGTGTGAGTTCAATTTTGGAGCAAAACCTTTCAAGTATTCGCCTTCAGTCAAATTTAGCACCTTTAATGACTATGCCTTCCTGACAGCAGAGGAGAAAATAATTTTACCAAGGTAATCTGTCTGCCTGGGTATGCCACATTCATACAGTGAACAAATGTGACACAGGATGTTAAATTTCTGGTGTAAATGGTCTAATACTGCATGCTCTTAAAACATATCTAACTTTAAGTGATCCGTTCTGGATGTGATTAGCATGTCCCTTTCAGGTAAGGACTAGGCTTCACTTCAGCAAAGCCTTCTGTCCTGTCTTCTGTACTCATTAAACTACACTGCCTGTGCAGTTTTAAAATTAAACTGATTTTACCTACCACCGTCTTTAAAATATACATAAGCAGTTCCTGCCATGTATAAACTGAAGTTAATTGAAGAAAAATAATCTTGTTTAAAAGTGACTTCCTTTGTGATATTGGCCACAGACACACTTTACAAGCAGTTCTAAAGCCTGAAGTGATTGATCTCTTCTCCTAGTCGCAATAAAAATACTTCCTTATTATGAAGGATGCTGTGGAATTGCCAGTCTATTCCAAAGACAACTCTGAACTGTTTTTGGCATCTCTTTTTGGCCCAATTTATACTCCGAACTTCTTTTTGATTTAGATAAAATAAATGTTGCATTTCTGCAAAAGGAAAGTCTCAATTCTAGCTTTAGATAACCAGTGAAAGTGTGATTAAGTGCTGGGAACCAATGTCTTGTGGCCCTGCTTGGCCACTAACTCACCATGTGACCCGGAGCAAAACCCGAACTTTTAGTGTGTAAAGATAGTTATTGTGGTCGGACAACTTGCCTCTTACGAGTACCTCCTGTACATGTGCCTGACCGAATCAGTTTGTGTACAGCTAAACAAACCTTTCTGGGATACGCAATACAACAGGGTCTGTCACAGTACCCTTAAAGCTCTTATCCTCCTGGCATGCCCCAACTGACCCTGCCTCTCCAGCTGAGTTGCTTTCTCATTTCACTTCATTCCTTTTCTGGCAAGTACCAGAAGTCCCACAAATACTGAGAACGAGTGGGGGGGGGGGAGGGGGGAGAAATCAACAAGGGACTGAACCTGCATTCATACTTTGTGTCCTGGGTTCACCCAGGGTTCCACTTACCTTGTGGGAGTGCAGAGAACTAGAGCTGAAGTTTATAATTCCTTGGGTTTTGAAAGAAATGTTTTCTTTCATCAGTGAAAGTTCTGATGCATTTTTCTCAGGCATCTTTCTATATTAATACTGACTGATAAGAAGTATGGCCCTACTGTACACCCTACACTTTCTGACTGTTTCCTTTTTTCAGCCTCTTCCCTATGTTCATTCAAAACTTATCAAGAAAATCTCCTTTTTATTTTTAAATCTAATGTAGAAGGTCCCTTCAACGACTTAGCACTAGTTGTGGTCAAAAAGAATTGTTCTATAGCTTGTTTTCCTGTATTTCTCACCTGAAATTCCATGGTATTGGTGTTGGCTGAGCATAAAACTCTAATTCCATTGTTAAAATCCAAACATATGGAGTAAAGCTTTTATTAATTCTGTACCATGGACATTTCCTTATACTAACACACCATTCATTCCTGTCTACATCCTGGTCTTTTTTCCAGTTGTTGCATGGCTTGATATGTTGGGTTGCCCCCTTTTGCATCTATGTTCTTGTAAACCAGGGGTGACCCACAGAAAAATCAGTCGGGGGCTGCACACAAGTGAGAAGTTTAAAAAAAAAAAAAAAGAGAGCCCCTCACTGCCCTGGCCCCTGACTGAGAAGGAGAAAGACACTCCCCACATTCCCCTTGCACACCAGAGCCTAGTGGGGCCCAGGGTAGTAGACTTTTGTGTGTTCCAGTCCCACAACAGATGCTGATTCCCCAGTGCTGGGGGGGGGGGGGAAGCCCTGAGCCTCAGGGGCTGCATGCAGCCCCCGGGCCTGAGATTCCCCACCCCTGTTGTAAACAGTCTTAAAATATTATATGGTTTCTGAGATTTTGTGCATATTGATAATTTTTTAAAAACCAGTCCTATTATACCATTATCAAACTAAATCATAAGAGATTTTTTTTTTCACCTTTAGACGTGTTCTACTTCAGAAGTCATAGGAATTGGAAATGGAAAAAGATGGCTTGAGTCATCTAGTCTAACCTCCTCTTCCAACCCTCCCCCCAGTGTACCCAACATAGCACTGTTAGACTGTCCCAAATTTTATATGATTAGGAGTCTTTTTACTGATTTGTTTTTAATTGACAAACAATAAAGAATTTGTGTAGTAGAAAAATATCTGGAACTGTGGTATTGGTCTGGCTCCATTACTGAGAAGTGCAGTTTGAAGTGTTTTTCTTGTACATCTATTTCAGACACAGACGTTTGGCTTTGTTGAAGCAAGTGAGTATTCGAGAAAACTGCTGCACACTGTGCTGTGATGAGGTAGCAGACACAGAACTCAGGCCATGTGGACACAGGTAAAATTAAACACACAGATCTTGTCTGTTTGCACTAAGTTTGTGAAAGGACAACTTCTGCTCGTCTCTCTTGACTACCTCACTTGCACAAAAAGATCTGTCTCTTTAAGATTTGAAATAAACTATAGGATAAATAAACACGAGTCATTTGGCCAACATCTCCATCACCAAAAGAGATTTAATATCCAGTGGGGGTGCGGTGTGCTATTGCTAAACATAGACCTGCTTTTGTGTGTTTTCATGGTGCCTGCATTACCACATTTAACTCCTTGGTCTGGAAAGTGTCTTGAAATAAGTACAGTATAAAAGCTCTACATAAAATACAATATTGTTTAGAGAAAATAAAGAATGGGACTGGATTTTAATCCTGTGAATTTTCAGATCAAATACAGTTAATTAAGTACTGCTAATGTTGTTCCCATGATGGTTTTTAAGTTTCTTGTATGAAATGAGTTTGCAGCTAAGTGTCCAGCTCTGTGATCTGTGGACTCCCCTATAATGTGACTGTTGCAATTGGCACTCATGTTGGCAGTTAGCAGGAAGACCAGGATTGAGTGGGTGGGCAGAATATGTCTCCCAATCACCTCTAGTGAGGACCTAAATCCTGCAAGATTTGGATTGTCTCCTGCAAGAAACTGAGACTTGTGAGCTTCCGTTGATTCTAGGGCAGTGGTCTCCAACCTTTTTAACCACAAGATCACTTTTTCAATTTAAGTGCAATGTAAGATCTACCTCAAACCCAAATACCCTTGCCTGGCTTCCTTCCCCGCCCCCCTGCTCCACATCTTCTGAGACCTCACCCTGCTCATTCCATTCCCCTTCCTCCCTTAATCTCATTCACTTTCACCAGGCTGCGGTAAGGGGTTGGGGTGGAGTCAAGGCAGCTTACTCATGCCCTGGCCCTGCACCACTCCTGGAAGCAGCTGGCATGTACAGCAGTGGATCCGTGTGCTGCCCTTCATCTACAGACTCCAACCCCACAGCTTCTACTGGACACAGTTCTCCAGTATTGTTTAATGGGAGCTGCAGGAGCGGTGTCTGCACGCAAGGACAGCACAGCATATGGAGACCCCTTGCTCTGATTATTGTCTCAGGGACATGCCAGCCACCTCCAGGAGCACAATTACCACAGGGATAATTAATCCAGACATGACAGGTTTGGCATTTTAAAACTCACTACTCAAAGAATTAAATTTAAGCATGAGAGAAATGAAAGTTATGAAATGCACTGACCAGTCAAAAACTAAAACTAGCCCCCTTTGCAAGCAGTAAAAGTAGTAACAATGCCCCATGTACCTGCTGGGTCAGGAGATGAGAGGGAAGGACAGTGTGTGTTTGTGAGAATGACAGAGACACACACACACTGTGTGAAAGTGACAGATTTGCATTGTCATGTTCCCTCCATTCCCCTCTCTCTGTGTGGAGACAGGGTACAGGAGTGGGGGGAGGAGGGACACCCTGACATCAGCACCCCCCTCTTCCCTCCCACACCCTGCACAGCAAGAGGCTCCCACAGGAAAGCTCCAAGGCAGAGGGCAGGAGTAGCATGACAGTAGGTGGAGGGGCAACTGAAGTTCCAGCACTTGAGAGCTTCCCAGCCAAACCAGTCAGGCTCACCTGTCAGAGGCTCCAAGATCTACTGGTAGATCCTAATTTACTGGTTGGTGACCACTGTTCTAGTGGAAGCTGATGACACTGTACCTATCCTTCACATTGAGGAAATCCATCTCTTTGACCCTTTTTCCACAGGGGTTGAATGAAATGTTTGTATTGAATTAATTTATTGGCATCTGGATTGATTCTACTTTTTAAAAAAAATCAGCATACATTCAGATTTGTAACTGATCTTCTCTTCTTCAGTGACCTGTGTATGGAGTGTGCCTTGCAACTGGAGACCTGCCCATTGTGTCGACAGGAAATACAGACTAGAGTCAGACAGATCTCGCATATTTCATGACACATGGAGAAGCATCATGGACTTATTTCTAATCAATTCCAGCCAATACTGCAGGAGACAAGCATCTCTAATCAATCTATACGCACATCAAACCATAGCCCATGACCAGATTTCATGCTACACCATAGTCTGTTTATCTTAAAAATAAACTAACCCAACTTGCCAGTGCTGGGGAACTGGCTTCAGCCACTATAAAAGCTTATAGTTCAACATTTTATGGCTGTTGGTTATCTCCAAGCAAGACTACAAGAGCGTCTTTTTTTCCCCCTCTCTCTCTTCTTTTTCCTCTCACTTATCACAAGTGCTCAAAAAAAATTGCACTGGAAATATACACATGAAGTACATAATCTCCTAAAACAGGAACATTTGCTCTCTCACTCTGAAGTCCTTATTTTTGGCAGAAGTCATGAATAAAATATGCCTGCTGGTCAGAGACTCTGTTTTCAGACAATGAATATTAAACTGCTGAAAGACTTGAAACCTGTATACAGACAGACTGGTTTGAAAAGAAAGTGCAGAGACTGTAGAAAAATCCAAATTTTTGATAACTCAGTGATTCCAAAGAAGGTTCTGATCTTTTTTTTTTTTTTTAACTGCAGAAAATTGGTGGTATTCTCACATTCATAGTGTTTCTAATTACTTCAATTTCAGTACCCATGTTTAGAGAAAAGAAGAGTAATTTTCGGGAGGAAATCTTACACTAATTGTAAAGCAGGATGGGGGACAGTTTGACATTATGGGTATTTTTAAGGTACCATCAATCATCTTTTTTTAATCAGTATTGTTTTTTGCAAGTTATGTACATTTTTGGAAATCGAGCTATATTCTGAAAAGTTCTGGAAAGAATTCTGAGCAAATGTATTAATATTGTTTTAAACAAATACATGTTGTTTGAATAGCACATTCAGTCCTGCTGTTTAACTCTGTCTGTCTTTAACCAAAAAATGCACATTGCTTACATTGAGAACCCCAAACAGGGTCCCCTGCACAGAGTGCAGGATTTGAGTCACTTTCTTTTTGGTTGTGATCATCAAATGGTCATTCCTTTTTACTCCTTTCTTATCATAACGTTGTGCCCTTAGTTGTTACGAATGCACTTCAGCAGGCTACTTTGGTTGGATGGGACTTCTCAAAGTCCAAGCATAAATTTAGTAAAACAGAGACAAGAGCCTCAAGTGGTGTACGGTGAAACACCATGGCAGTCAGTGGTGCTCTACAAACTCCTGCTGGTTTCAGAACCTGCCTCAGGATCTCCAGAGTTTTTACACTTTTCTTGCTAATCCACACACAGTAGGTTCAGAAAAGGGCAACAAAAATGATGAGGGGTTTGGAACGGGTCCCATATGAAGAAAGATTTAAAAGACTTGGACTTTTCAGCTTAGAAAAGAGGAGACTAAGGGGGGGATATGATAGAGGTCTATAAAATCATGACTGGTGTGGAGAAATTGAATAAGGAAAAGTTACTTACTTATTCCCACAATGTAAGAACTAGGGGTCACCAAATGATAGGCAGCAGGTTTAAATCAAACAAAAGGAAGTTTTTCTTTACTCAGCACACAGTCAACATCTGGAACTCCTTGCCAGCAGATGTGGTGAAGGCTAGGACTTTAATAGGGTTCAAAAAAAGGACTAGATAAATTCATGGAGGTTAGGTCCATCAATGGCTATTAGGCAGGATGGGTAGGAATGTTGTCTCTAGCCTCTGTTTGTCTGGAAATGGGTGACAAATGTGAGGATTACCTGTTGTTCCCTCCCTTTGGGGTATCTGCTATTGGGCACTGTCTGCAGACAGGATACTGGGCTAGATGAACCATTGGTCTGGCCTAGTATGGCTGTTACATTCTTAGTAATTTAGACCAAAATAATCACCACTTCTTGACACAGATTCAACAGCTGAGATTGCTGCAGTGAGATCTTGTGCTCCAAGATGGTTTTAATTTAAATAAAAAAGATATAAATGTCTATAATTACAAATTATAGTTGTGGCTTGACTGTGGGCTGAGCACCTTCAGTCAGAGCTCAGATCCTTGATGACCTCACAGAATCAGACTCTTGAACTTCTCCTTTCACTTAATGCCTTCAATAATTCAAAAGGTGAAAGTCACCCTGTGCAAATGGCCTAGCACCACTTGAGAGCTTGGGCTTAACGTCCTGTGTAGCTTGTGCACAAATTAAGAACATTCTGCTGTGAACCCTGCTTCTTCTTGAATTTTCCAAATAGTTATTTCAGAACACTCTTCCGCATGTATTTTAACTTCCAAAATCCATTTTTATTATGGTAGTACTGAGACATCCCAGCCAGAGCAGAGCCTTCTTATGTGGAGTATTCTACACACACAGTAGTAGACCTAATCGTTGCCCCAGACAGTCTTAAATTCTAGACTTAAGCATTAAACTTAGAACTATTTTTGCAATTGGAATTTTGAAACTAACAGCAAAAACAGAGGTTCTATAAGTTCCAAGGCATTGTCTATGCTATAAGGAACATGTGTGAGCCAAAACCATATAGATCTGCCTTTATAAAAGGTACTGATGCTTTTTCCCTGGTCCGGGTAGATTAGGAGTAGAATTCAAAAACCACCTAAATGACTTAGGTTATGAGCTCTTAAGACTTACAAGAAGACTTAAGCTTCAAAGTGCCTAAATTGCTTTTAAAAATGTAAACTTTTACCTTTGATGGTTTCATTTTAGCAGCAGTATTTTATTGGCTTCCTCTCGTGTGCTGTACAGAAAGAACTTAAAGAGTAAGAACCACTGTTTACCTGGTAGAGAGATTAAGAGAATGTACCTCACTGTTTACAAGAGGCAGAGAGAAAGTTTCCTGACATGCCAGGGGTAGGGGTGCTTCAGCCCGGCCAAAGCAGCCCAGATCCACAGCGGGGAGGGAGGCCGTTCACACATTAAGGGTGAGGCTTACTGGTTAACCGGTTAAACATTCACAGCTCTAGACTGGAGGATAGTTAATGTGATACCAAGTTTTTTAAAGTGAGCCACTTACAGGCCATAAGTCTAACTTCAGTACCGGGCAAACTAGTTGAAAGTGTAGTAAAGAACAGGATTGTCAGACACACAGATGAATATAATTAGGTGGGGAAGAGTTAACAAGATTTTTGTAAAGGGAAATCATGCATCTCCACTCTACTAGAATTCTCTGAAGGATGTGGACAAGGGGGACCCACTGGATATAGTGTACTTAGATTTCTGGAAAGCCTTTGACAAGATCCTTCACCAAAATCTTTTTTTTTTTTTTTAATTTATATAGTATCATGAGCTTTTGTGGGCAAAATCCACTTCCTCAAGCTTATCTGAAGAAGTGGGTTTTGCCCATGAAAACCCATGATACAGTGTATATATATATATTTTGTTTGTTAGTCTCTAAGGGTATGTCTACACTGCACACTTATTTCCGAATAAGCTATTTCAAAATAGCTTATTTTGAAATAGCACATCTACACCGCAAAGGCCTGTCGAAATAACGCTGAGCTATTTCAGAATAGCGTCCACATTCATTGGATGCTGAATCGCATTAAGGCCACCCGGAAGCACGTCAGGCAGGACATCAGGACAGCAGTCACTTCCTGGAACTGCTGCCTGAGGCTATCTGAGGCTTGTGCTTAAAGGGACCCCCCTGTACAGCCATGTCTCAGGCTCCTCTCTTTTGCCAATTTCCTTGTGGGACAGCAAAGCCTTCTCACTGTATGCTGGTTGCCCTTGAGGACGCCACAGCTCTCCAGCCATGGAGCCACACCTGCCTCCCAGCAGTCAACAGCTCTTAAATCTCATGCCGCACTTCCTGGTGCAGTTTCTGCAGGCTGCCCTCGTGGCTTTGCAAGAGGAGGGCCCCCAGCTTGTTGTGAGGCACCTCCTCTCCTCTCCACACACTGCTCATGCAGCACGACCCCACCCGGCCTCCCCTGCACACCGTGCACTGCTGCTTCTGGTGACTGGACACGAGTTCCGATTGGTGGGACCAGATCGTCATGGAGTGATGGGGTGACCAGCAGCAGCTCTGGAATTTCCGCATGCGGACAGACACCTTCCTGGAGCTGTGAGGGGCGGGCCCCTACCCTCATGTGAGCCACCATCCCCTCTAGAAGCAGGTCGCCATCACTATCTGGAAGCTCGCCACACTGGACAGCTACCGCTCTGTGGGGAACCAGATCAGCATGGGGAGATCTACCATCGGGGCTGTGCTCATGCAGGCATGACTCTCGTGTGCCACTGTCCCAGGGGGGTAGTGAACTGCTGGAATGAGGTACCCTAAAGAAGGGGGTGGTGGTGGAAGCCTCCTCCCTGGGAGGTTTTTCAGTCATGCCTTCACAAAGCCCTGCCAAGAGATGGGGTAAGTAGGAGTTGCTCCTGGTAGGGGGGGGGGGAGGGGGTTAGCTTCAAGGACCCTCCCTATGACTGGAAATTCTGTGCTTCTCTATTTGTCTCCTCCTACAGGTGGTGAGGGCCATCAGCACCGTCCTGCTGCACAAGGTCATCGTGGGTGCCGTGGACCTCATTGTCGCTGGCTTTGCCACCATGGGCTCCCCAAGTGGGTGTGGGGGCTACTGACAGCATCCATATCCCCATGCAGGCCCCCAACCACAAGGGGTACTTTTCAGTGGTCCTGCAGGCTGTCACGGACCACCCCGACCAGTTCACAGACATCTATGTCGGGTGGTTGGGGAAGGTGCACAATGCCCATGTCTTCAGGAACTTCAGCCTGTTTCAGCTGATGCACGCTGGCACTTTCTTCCCTGACCGCACCATCAGGGTTGGGGACGAGGACATGCCCATGTGCAGGGCTCGCCAAGTGGCAGCAAGCCCCGCTCGCCAGCCGCACGGAAGCACATGCTGCACCTGCGCAGACCGTACTGCGCAGCCCCGCCAGGCTAAAATCTACTCGCCACAGGCGAATAGATTGCCTAATTTGTCAAGCCCTGCCCATGTGCATTATAGGGGATGCAGCCTACCCGCTGCTCCCCTGGCTAATGAAGCCCTACGCTGGACACCTTGACCAAAGCCAGAAATACTTTGGTCTGTAGGGCCCGCATTGTTGTGGAGTGCGCCTTTGGTTGCCTGAAAGGGAGGTTCCATTGCTTCCTCACTTAGCTAGACCACAGCAACTGGAATGGTCCCCCAAGCGGTGGTTGCATGCTGTGTCCTCCACAACTTTTGTGAACATAAGAGCGAAATGCTCCTGCCAGGGTGGGGGGCAGAGGCTGAGTGGCTCACCAGGGCCTTCGAGCAGCCGTGCATGGCTGTCATCCAGCAGGCCCATCCGGGGGCTCTGTGTATCTTGGAGGTCCTGAGGGAAAGTTCCAGCCAGGGCCAGCTGTGCCACACTCCCTTGGGTCTCCCCACAAGAGGCCTCTGCATGATCCAAGGCTGAGCAAGGAGCGCACAGCAGCCCCATGTCATCCGTGTGTGTCTAGGGAAAGTAATGGCACTCACCTGATGGGCCTTCCTCAGGAGCTATCTCGGGAGGGGGATACTGAAATGGTGCTGGCCTTGTCTGGCTCCTCCTCACCAGCTCTGTCCCCTGGAGGGTGACGATGGGTGTCTCCAGTCCAGAGTCCGCAACGTGGGGGGGATACAACACCCCCCCAGGATGCAGTGGAGCTGGTTATAATAAAGGCAGGTCTGCTGCGCTGCCCTGGAGCAGGAGCTGCACTCCCTGGCGGTGGCTTAGGCCTGCCTGAGCTCCTTGATCTTCATGTGCAGCTGAGTGCGCGTGTGACCCAGGCTGTCAGCCATCCCTCTATAGACCTCTGCATTCCTGCACCTGGGGTGGAGATTCTGGGGATCTGCCTCCTCTCCCCAGACCTCAGTGAGGTCCCGGATCTCCAAACCAGACAAGGAAGGCATGTGCCTCTTTCGTCCTCGGGCAGGGTCCTGGGAGCTGGCTGCTTGCTTGGCTGCAGCCATGGAGGTTGCTAAAGGCAACAGAGACAGCGGTGATGGCTGCTGCTATATGGCACAGAGCTGTCATTTTGCTACAAGCCCTTTCCCCTGTGGCTGCAGCTTTAAGGGCTGCAGGGGAAGGGGAACTATAGAGTTCTGATGAGTGTGGATAGAGTGGCCACCTGAGCACCTGTGGTAAGCCCTGGAGACCACTTATTTTGAAATAACCACAGCTGCGCTGTCTACACACGCTCTGTTCTGAAATAGCTATTTCGGAGTAGGTGTTGTTTCAAATTCTGTAGCCCTCATTTTACGAGGAATAAGATGTCCGTTATTTCAAAATGATTTCGATTAACGGGCTTGTTGTATAGATGCTCGCTTATTTTGAAATAATGTTGCTGTGTAGACATGCCTTTTGGTGCCACAGCACTACTCATTGCTTTTAAAGATACAGACTAACACGGCTACCTCTCTGAGACTTTTAAGCAAAGTAAGCTGTCATGAGGGAAGGTCCTCTCATGGGTTGGTAACTGTTTTAGAAAATAGGAAACAAAGGATAGGAATAAATGATCAGTTTTCAGAATGGAGAGAGCTAACCAATGATGTCCCCCAGAGGTCTGTAATGAGACCAATCCTGCTCCACATATTCATAAATGATCTTGGAAAGGAATAATCAGCACAGTGGCAAAATTTGCAGTGGATAAAAAATTGCTGAAGATAGTAAAATCCACAGAAGGCTCTGACGAGCTTCAAAAGGATCTCACAAAAGGTGATGGGGCAACAAAATGGCAGATGAAATTCAATGTTGATAAATGCAAAGTAATGCATATTGGAAAACATAATCCCAACTATACACACAAAATAATGGGGACTAAATTAGCTGTTACAACTCGAGAGATATCTTGGAGTCATTGGGGATAGTTCTCTGAAAACATCCCCTCGTGCAGCGGCAGTTTAAAAAGCAAACAATGTTGGAAATCATTAAGAAAAAGAGAGAGTAAGACAGAAAACATCATATTGCATCTCTATAAATTGGTACACCCGCATCTTGAGTATCGTGCACATATGGTCAATTCATCTCAAAAAAGATATACAGGTTGGACCTCCCTCATCCAGGACCTGACTGGTCCCGAACAAGGGGAGGTCCTTCCCAACATGATCTGTGCTGCCAGGCTGCCCCTGGCTAGGGCTCCAGCCTGGCTCCTCTGTTGCCTGCACAGCCATTGCCTGTATTGGAATTGTAAAAAGTGCACATAAAGGGCAACAAAAATTATTAGGGCTATGGAACAGCTACCGTACAAAGAGAGATTAATAAGACTGGGACTTTTCAGCTTGGAAAAGAGATGACTAAGGTGGGGGAATATAATAGAGGTCTATAAAACCATGACTGGTGTGGAGAAAGTAAATAAGGCAAAGTTATTTACTTCTTTCCATTACAAAGGAATAGGGGTCACCAAATAAAGTTAATAGGCAGCAGGTTTAAAACAAATACAAGTATTTTTTTTCAAATAATGAACAGTTAACCTTTGAAACTCCCCCAGAGGATGTTGTGAAGGCCAAAGCTATAACAGGGTTCCAAAAAAAGCTAGATAAACTCATGGATAGGTCCATCAATGCCTGTTAGCTAGAATGAGCAGGGATGATGTCTTTAGCCACTGTTTGTCAGGGCTCGGAATGGGTGGTAGGTGATGGATTACTGGATGATCCCCTGTTCCTTTCATTCCCTCTGGAACACCTGGCATCGGCCAGTACTGGAAGACAGGCTATAGCTCTAGATGGACTTTTGGTCTGACCCATGATGGTGGTTCTTAAGGTAGCCTGTGCAATTATTTCATATTAAACTTCATGATGTGTATGTAAACAAGGCCTGGATCGACAGATATATATATACACACACAGCACTGCTTGATTCGGGTCACAGGAGTCACTCAGAAGTGTTCCACGATTCCAAGAGACAACTTCCTTAGTCCTCTATATCCCACAATCTGCAATTCATTCGATTGAAAATGGAAGCTCCCTCAGTTGGCAAACAGTGGCAGCTCAGGTCAGCATTAAGCCATTCTGTTCTGATCACTGCTCAGCAAGCGCACTATCAGAGATCCTCCTGGGTTTGCAATGGAGAGCAAACTGATCAAGCCTTTGGAGGGGAGCTGCCTCCTGGTAATTTGCAGGATGGGCAGTGAAATTTTCCTAGGAACCACAGCTAGAATGGCCACATTGGAGGGGAGGGGAGGGGAGGAGAAGGGAGCAGGAGCACTAGGAACTCTGGGATATGGTTACTTTGACTCAACTCTGTACACTACAGTGTGGACACCAGAGCCTTATGTTTATGCAACATGGGTCAGAAACTTCTTAATCTAGAGTTACAATACAGTGTATATGCTGAATCCCAGGGCTACTATGAGTCAAGTAACCGATATGAGTCCAATTAATGGTGGGCTTACCTTTCAGTGAAGATACACTCTGAAGGACAAGTGAAGAAAATTTGTGGTTTCAGATGCGAAGGAGATGAAACCTGTGGGAGGAAGTGATTTGTAGTGAAATTGTTTCCAAGCTTTGGAGGTTTATTTTTTTAAGGGATAAAACAGCAGAGAGAAAAGCTCAAAGGCTTAATGTCCCCCCAACTGATATGCAAGAGCCCCTCACGCACACCCCATTCACCACCATTTCTCCAGTCCTCCAAGGAAATCTTTAGCTAACCCTGAGAAAGAAAGTTAGCCTGGCAGCTGTGATATTTCTAAGGTGAAAAACAAGCAGAATTATTCAACTTAATGTATTCCATTAAGTGCTAATAACATGCAACATTGTTTATCTACAAGTTTCACAGTCTTGAACTAGTCCCTCCTAAAAGCATCCTGGCAGTATGCCAATAGAATTGCAGCTCCAGACTTTACTAAAACTTTTTGGGAGTGCTAATTAGCCTGCATTCCATTTTTGAACAAGAACCAATCCTCCTATGTTTCCTCTGTACAAGAATTTCAAGTGACACTTAACATCTGCTAATTAGAATACTGATTAGGATTCTGGGGGACACTTGGCAGAACTAATGGGAAAGATTCATTTTAAAATTACACATAACTTTGTGACACTTCATCGGTTGCATTTTTTACATGGGTTTATTTAGCACTGGTTTATCACAGTAATGTTATTTAAACTGCTTCCTAAGGATAGCTGATGCTGTGCTTGCAAGAAAAAGGGATAGCTTGAGAATGGTGCCCCATGGAAATTCATGCCAGTATCAGAATACTTTGTGTACTGTGTTTTAAAAATAGGGTTTTTTAAATCTCTTTTGATTTTCCTTCTTATCCTGCTATGTCATACTGCTATCTTGGGGCTGCAAAAACCCAACATAGTATTTCTCTGCTATAACTGCTAAGGACTAGTCCAGTGGTCTCCAACGCAGTGCCCGTGGGCACCATGGCACCCGCTGGGCCATTTCTGTGCATCCGCCAAGTGATAGGCGCCGGCCCCGCCCCCAGGCGCGCGTTGGCGGCGCCGGCCCCAGGCACACAGCACATGGTCAGTGCCAGCCCCGGGCGCGCAGCAGTTAGGTGGCTCCACCTCCGGGTGTGTGGCGCGAGGTGTGTGCCGGCCCTGGCCCTGGGCGTGTGGCATATGGGTGATGCCGGCCCAGGTGCGCAGCACAGGGGCTGTGCCGGCCCCGGGCTCGCACCATATGGGCGGCACCGACCTGGGCGTGTGGCACAGGCGCCGGCTCCGGGCACAAAGCGCACGGGTGGTGGCGGCCCCGCCCCCAGGCGCGCTGGACATGGGCTGTTCCAGCCCCAGGCGCATGGCGTATGGGTGGCCCCACCCCTGGGCACGCAGCACAGTTGTGGCGCCAGCCCCGAAAGTGAGGCACATGGGTGGCGCCAGCTCCGGGCACGCCGCGTATGGGTGGCCTTGCCCCCAGGTGCATGCACGGCCCCGCCCCCGGGCACCTGGCAGCCCCAAAAGGTTGGGGACCACTGGACTAGTCTATACTAGAAATACTGCATTGACACAGCTTGCAGGCCAACATCACAAATCCACCTCCCTTCGGGAAAGTTGTAGCAAAGTAAGTAGCAGTATGGACCCAGCCTAGGGGCGTGTCTGCACTATACAGCTTTTGGCAACAAAGCTGAGTCCCGGCGCCCTGTACGGCGGGTGCAGGTGAATGCTTTTCGTCAGCACCTTTGCAGACAAAATACTTCCACGCCCAAGGAGCGGGTCCCCCCCCGGGGCTGGGCGGAAGCTCCAGCTCACCGCGTGGGGGGGGAGAAGGAGAAGCCGCTCGGGACTCTGGAAGGCTGGGGGCAGTGACGCTCCACCAGCTGCTTCGCTTCCGCTCCCTTGTCTCAGCGCCGCGAGCCAGGCCCGCGCGTGCTCCCTGTCCCCGATCCCGCCGCCCGCGGCCGAGCGGGCTGTAACTCCACCCCACAGCCGCAAGCCCACCTGGCTGGAGGGACCCCCCCCTCCGACGTCACGCGTTCCGTGGCCCCAGCCGCGCTCTCTGATTGGCTCCGCCTCCCGTGGGAGAGCTCTGCCGGATTGGCTACGGGCAGGCGGAAGGGGGCGTTGCCTAGGCGACGGGAGGGCGGGACGGGCGTGTGTAACGGACTCTTCAACATCCGCGAGCGGGGTGGTCCCGGACTCTAGGTACGGGGGCTGGCCTCGGCCCCCGGGGCGCGGGGCCGCAATGGGGGAGGGGCGGACTCCCCTGGTGCGAGGCCTGTTCCGCCCCTCCCCCCCTACTAGCAGCAGCGGCGGGGAGCGTAGTCAGGAGCCGTGCCCCCAGCCCCCAGCCCCGCGCGCCCTCCCGCCCCGCCCCGCCCCGCCCCTTCGGCTAGCCGCGGCCTTGCGGGCACCCTGTGCAAGCAGGCTGCTCCGCTCTCGCGCAGGCGGTGGCGCGGGGTGGCCGCGTGTGCCCGGCAGCCTGGGGGCCGTGCCCTGGAGCACCGGGGCCTCGCTGGGGGCCTGGCGCGCCGGATCGCGGACAGGTCCAGCCTGGCCCAGCCTTGTCGCTAAAAGCCACGTCGACCCGCTGTCAGGCCGGAGATGCCCAGCAGTTCTCCGCCCCTGTCGTTACGGGCCTTTTGTTTCCAAGGGGTTTCGTGTGTCCCTGGCGGGAGGGGGGAGGTGATCTCAAAAGCCGGCCGAAGACCGTCATTGTTTACTTTCCCTTTCCATAGAGAGAATTTCCCTAGGGCGGGACTCCTTTGTCCGGGTTCCCACATCCCTGTGGAAGAGTACAGAGTTCGGGATGGATTCCAGATACGGATGTAATGGTTAACCAGTAAGCCATACCCTTAATGGGTGAGGCTTACTGATTACAGTTAACCCATGTGGGCTGGAACAGCCCCCTGCCTGCTATGAGCAGGGGGCTTCTCCAGCCCCAGGAGGCCTGCCAGAGTGGGGGGTGTTCCAGCCCAGCTGGAGCAGCCCTTGTCCATAGTGGGCCCAGGGTACACTGCAGGCAGGAGCAGCCCCTGTCCACAGCAGGGGGACTGCTTCAGCCCAGCCATGGCGGGTGGGGGGATTAAATGTGATTTTGCTGCCCTAATTCCAGCATCAGGCAACATGGACACATTTCTTTGTAGCGGTCTGCAAAGAGAACAGTTCTCCCCTGCTCAGTTGTCTCCTGTTAATGGGCTATTAGCTCTGTGACTGGCCTCTTCCTTGTTGTTCTTGATGGGCTGGAAATAGGCTTTTCTCAATATGAACACGATGATGATAAATCTACAGTCAATATTCCTAATTTCAGATACAGAAATGTTATATGCATACAAATACAATATAAACATTCAGATGATCACAAGCTTTCTAGTGATAGGTTACATGTAACGTTTTGTATAAAGCATATTCAAGTTAAGCATATTCATATTTATAAGCATATTTTCATGAAGAGTATGTGTGACTGTATTTCATAACTTCGAAGATTTGAGCTGCATGTTGGCTAAAAGTAACATGTTTTTAAAATAAACACATTGCTGGTGTAGAAAATATTTTCATTCTTATCTAAATTTTTTTTTTTTTTTTTTGGCAACAGGTGACGCAGAAATGATGGAGACTTTAGAAGAAGAAAATTTTGGTGTGTCCATGTAAGTAGTTCCTCTGTAGCTTCCTTTTGGAAAAAGAAAAACAGCCCAAATCTAGAGGAATAGTTCAAAAAATAGGAAGGTTGTGGTCAGTTTTCCCTGTAAGATGAGGCTTGGGCAGCCACCCAGGAGGGATTCAGGTGCTGTCCAGATGATTAAAGAGCACTCACTGTTCCCACAGCCAGAAACCTGTGTTTTCTACTGGTGGTGCACATGCGCACATGCATTGGTGCAGATTAAAACATTTGTTCTGCCCGTTGATTTTAAAAAAATTAGAGGGAACCCTGGTTGTAGCAGTCGAAAAATTTACATGCCAATTATATACCTGGCAAAATAGAGGAAATTTGGTAGATAAGCCTGGTGTGTTAAACCTATGTATATAAAGATTTCACTCATTTTAGTAAAATTACTAGAAACAACAGCGGGGTTGTAAAGATTCTCACTTTTTAATCTGGTACCACCTTGTTTTAATGTTTCTTAAAACAAAAGCTGTTGTAATGATTATTTTGTTTCTGTTAGTAACATGGTAAGGATTTGTAAACATGTTAAATTTTCCTAAATAAATAAAAATAAAAAGGGGAGAAAACCAAGGATGATGTTAGATCAGTAGTGGGCATCGACATGGTGTCGGTTTGCCAGTGGGCCACCACTGCTGTATTCACCTGCATGACCACAGGTACTAGTTATTGCCGCTTCCATTGGCCATAGATCATCATTTCTAGTCAATGGGAATGGTAGGAAGCAGCGCAGACTAGAACGTCGCTTCATGCAGCTCCTATTGGCTGGGAACAGTGATCTACAGCCAACAGGAGTTGCGATCGCAGATCCCTGTAGCTATGCAGGTAAATATAACGGGGGTGGGGGGGGGGGTCTCACAGGATCTAATCCTGGTGAACAAGATCTGGCCTGCAGGCCGTTATTTGCCCACTCTTGTGTTAGATGATGTAGGTAAGAAGACAGACGCTC
Organism: Pelochelys cantorii; assembly: GCA_032595735.1. Classification (NCBI taxonomy): domain Eukaryota; kingdom Metazoa; phylum Chordata; order Testudines; family Trionychidae; genus Pelochelys; species Pelochelys cantorii. Next base: position 5,107,253 of record CM064339.1, on the reverse strand, counting down.
ATATAAAGAACCGTCAGAACAATGATGCATTGGAGAGGAATATTAACAAGTGAGAGCTGAGGCAATACTGAACTCAAAATTGCTTGAACCTTCGTTTGATACCTAAAAGGATAATAACCCTCCTTGATCATGGTATACTCCTAGGCATTCCCCTCACTGAAGGGCCAAAATAAACATTGTGGCGCACTTCCACAAAGGTATTTAGGTCTCTTTATTCCCCATTGATTTAAATGGAAGTTAGGAACCTAAATTCCTTTGAGGTTTTGTCCCTTTAATTATAGCGATGTGCGTGTCTTCAAAATTTTCCTACAAAGAGAGAGAGAGAGAGCGCTACCATTTTCTGTATGTCCCTATTCACTGCTGTTGGAAGTTGTATTTGATTGTGTTCCTTGAAGAGGGAGATGCGTGTGGAGATGTATTCTTACACATAACTACAGACTCTGGTATTAATCGATGTGTGCTGTGGTTGAAATGAGAATATAAAATAAAAAATACAGATATTATTTTTTCTGACCAAAAGAAAAAATAATATTCTGTTATTTGCTGCTACCACAAATCTAAAACAAATGTTTAAACCAGAGGTGGGGAACCTTTTTTGGATCGGTGGCCTCTGACCCGCAAAAAAATCAGTCAAGTGAGAAGGAAAAAAAAAAACGAAACAAAAAAACCCTCAAGTGAGAAGGGAAAATATCACTAACCTGGCCCCCAACTGAGAAGCATTAAATAAGAGAGAGACCCTGTCATAACTCCAGGGCCGGAATTCCCCTTGCGCTCCAGCCCTGTGGGGGTATGGGAGGCTCAGAGTTCCCCGCCCATGACCATATTAACTTTTCTGAGGGCCCAGAGGTACTAAATGTTGTGGGCCCCCTCTAGACTCCAGGATGAGGCCAAAAACAGGAACGAGCTGGGAGGGCAGGACATGGGCAGGAGGTGGTTTGGGAGATGGGGTCTGGATGGAAGGTGGGGGGCAGAGTCTGGGAGAGGGAGGGAGGGTGCAGAAGTGAATTGGAAGAGTGGGGCCTCGGTGGGAGGGAGGGTGCAGAGTGGGCTGGGGTTGAGGTGTGGGGTCCGGGAGTGAGAGGGCAGGATATTGGGGTGCTTACCTGGAGCAGCTCCCATTTGGCAGGGAAGAACAGGGTTCCGTGCCACCCTGCGCATGCAGACATCGTCCCCCAGTGCTCTCAGTGACTGGGAATTGTGGCTTGGGAGCAGCAGGGGAAGGCTGTGGACAAATGCAGGGATGGAGACTTTTCTTAGCCTTAGGGCCTCCACTCCTGCTGCTGTGGGAAGAGGGTGAGCCTCTCTAAGGATGGATCAAAGTAAGCTAGAAGCCAGATCAGGCCCATGAGGTGTAGGTTTCCCATCCCTGGATAAAACTAACAGTTTAAATTCAACCATGTTAGAAAAAACTATAAAAATGACTGAGGTGTTTCTTCCTGTATCAGTGTAGAATGGGGGTTGTGTGTGCTTCTTGCTTTTATACATGAGTAGCAATTACCCCTATTGTCTTGAATCATAAATGCTTTAATTACCTGATGATAAGCTACTCAAGTTGTGGCACTCTGCCCTCTGGTGGTGTATCAGATACTCTGCCATTCGTGTTACCTCAGCAAAGGCATACTTTGGATCAGTGAAGGAAGGTGGTAGTATGCTAATTCCAAATAATGGAATTACTAGTGGATAAACTTGCTGAACTGTTGCTTAATGGCAATATCATTTTAAAGGAACTTTTGTAAAATTGACAGTTTAAAGCAATGTCCTTCCCATGAGAGAGACAGAGAGAAATTTGTTAATATACTAGAGAATTTATTTAAATAGTAGTCCTGTCGCACCTTAGAGACTGACAAAAATATATAATATCATGAGCTTTTGTGGGTAAAACCCACTTCTTCGGATGAAATAAATAAAGTTCATCCCTAACTAAAGTTGGTCTTGACATGCCAATGTCAGGGAGACTTTGGTATCAGTAAACAAATTGCACAATATAACATTGCCAGAGGGTCCCAGACGTTTGAAGTGCTGCTAATGTACTCGATTTAAGGAGTCCATTTGAAAATGAGCATATTTTTGTTATAAAATAACAGAAGAGACATGTGTTTAGATTAACAGATTACAACATTTAGTTCTGACCCCCCAGTGTGGTGTACTGCATTAGAGAGATATTTAATAATTCCTATTATTACATCACTTACCTCTGCTATGCTGAGTCTTGGAGTGTATGACCTACCTATGGGTAGGTTTGAACAGTTCCAGGAGAGCCACAGCCACCTTTTATGACTAGATGAGAGGCAGGTACTTAAACTTTGTTGTGACATTAAGGTCATGGGACCTTAAACCAGGGGCAGGCAATAAAACGGTAGCAGTTTGCTTGGGTTATCCCCTGGCAGGCCACTGCTATATTTACCTGCATCTTCACAAGTACCAGCAATCACAGCCTCTCTTGGCGCGGATCACCGTTCCTGGCCAATGGGAGCGGCAGAAAGCAGCGCGGATTGGGACACTAGCTCCTACTGGCCAGGAACGGCAATCGGTGGCCAACCATAGCTGCGATTGCCAGTACCTGCAGAGGCACAGGTAAATATAGCAATGGGGGCACACCAGGGGCTAACTCTACCAAACCGGATACCGTGGTATTTGCTTATCCCTGCTCTAAACAAACCTTTTAAGCATCATCTGCACCACGATGTGAATTAGACTAACAAAGCTACCCAGTAACACAATTCTTTTTTTCCAGTAAGTAACTACCCTGTTAGTGTGCAGTGGAGACCTAGTGAAATTGTCTGTTACAGGAATAATCTTTTCATTATATTATTATTTAATTATATTATAAGTTTTTTATAATATAAAGTTGGTAGGTAATTCCCTTCTCTGATGTGCAGTCTGGGTTATTGTACTAATTTGTCTTCAGGCTTTCGTTAAAATTTTAATTGTTCCTTTCTTTGTTTTCAGTTCCTCCCCTTCAGATGCAGAATTTGATGCAGTTGTGGGGTATTTAGAAGATATTATAATGGGTAAACTTTTGCATTTAGATATGTCTAAAAATGAAAAGTACAAATATTAAGAGGCAGAATAAGGATTAAAGTTCACTGACAGAAGTGTGTGAAGAAACAAATGCCTCTGCCTTTTCCATGTGTCCTGTGGTTCTGAGATTTTAATTCCTTGCTTTCATTAGCACAAATCTCCAGCAAACTCTTTTGGAGTCTGTTTTCCCAACAATATATTCATGGATCTTAATCATGTGTCTTTTCCTCTGTGCACTACTGGGAGACTGGAAACCCTCTCTTTGTAGATAAAACTTGTGGTAAATAAAGATCCTGATAAATCTGATAGAGATCCAGGGTTTTCTACTCTCTGGCCTTCAGTGTCACATGACATCCCAGTTACCTTCTGGATAAATAAACTGTTTTTGTGTTGCAAGTAACTTACATGCATCCAGCCTAAGATGAAAGGATCTACTGGTGGTAAGAATGCCAGGAGTAGTCAACACTTATGTCTTCTGGGTTTGGAAGGATAAAGGATCTAAATCCTCAAATCATACATTTAAAGAAAAAAGTCAGTGTTGAATAAAGACGATTTACAAGATGCTTTGAGAAAGATGGAGTCCATTGTGTTAATGTGTCATTGATCTCTTCAAGTTAACATCTTCCTCCTTATTCAGATACCTTTCTAAGGGATCATAAAGGTTTTTATTCTCTTCACTCTTATCTTGTGATATGTGTAGCTGAATCTGGAGAAATGATAACAAATTCACGTTTTAGTGGGTTAATTTGTAAAAGAGATTGGAGATTTGTGCAGATTTATTTAACACTGTAAGTGTGTAATATACATTTGCACCTGTTGTGATATGTTAAGTTCCTCTCCCTGCCCTTTTGCCTTCCTCTAGTTTTACTCATTGACAACTGAGCAATTGTCTTCTAAAGGTTGTAGCTTTCTGAACTCATTTTCAGAGATTATATTCTTCCTAAATTGAAAAAAAAATCCATTATCTTTTTAACTGAGAAAAGTATATTTTCTTTTTTAAAAAATAGTTCACTAATAACTCTCATACCTGAACAAAAAAAATTCTGATTGTCTGAAAACTAATAGACTTTTTTATTACAAGTAAATATTAAAGAACTGCCTTACTATTGAGAGCGTGTGAAAATCTTCTTTAGAAAAGTATTGTAGATTGTACAAGTTTTGCAGTATTTTGCAAATTCCATTTCCATCATTACATGTACAGAACTTGCAACATAGATCAACATGCTGCCAGCCTGCTAACCCCAGCTGATTTGGCTGAAGCAGAATTTGAATCTGCAGTATTCCTTGCTGCACCACCATCCACTTCTCCTAGCAGCCTCATATATTCTCTTGTATAGGTCAGAAATTAAAGCTGGCAGCTAACAGCAGCTGTGCTGTTATTGTGACTAAGTGCATGTGTGCAGTAGCAGCTATTAGAACAGAGCATTAGTGAATGTGGTTACTGTCTTGCAGTGAGAGTGGATAAATTGAGTGTAACTGTGTGCAATTTACTTATTGTGGCTCAGATGACGATTTCCAGTTAATACAGAGAAGCTTTATGGAGAAACATTACCAGGAATTTGAGGATACAGAAGAAAACAAGCTCATCTACACTTCTATTTTTAATGAATATGTAAGATTTTTTGATGGTTTAAGTCTAAAATATTAGCTGTGGTCTCTCTGAAACGTAGTAATAGCCTGTAAGCAACAAAAAATATGCTGGAATTCCAAATTACTTGACTGTTTCACCATGAAAACTTCCACCAGTGTTTGAGAACTGTTTAATTCCTTTTGAATGGAAGGGTGTGTAGGCAGCCAATGTGTGGGGTATAGTTGTGTTTATTTTAGTACAATAGAAATCGCCATACTGGATTCAACATCTAGTCCTGTCTCACGTCGCAGGCAGTGCCCAGCCATGGATGCTTCAGAGGAAGGTCAAGAAAACAAACAGGCAGATTTGGCATTATCTGTCCTCCATGAAGGTTTCATCCTAATCTCTAATAGTGACTCTGAAGCATGGGAGACTCTAGCCCCCGAATTTGGGGCCTGGTTGTAGTTAGATACATTATCTGACAATTAGGTGAAAAATTTTATGATACATTCTGTATTCTTCCCGAGTGAACTGGTAGAAATTCTGTTGCATAGAGGCCATACAGAAGTGGGAGAAAAACACTATAATAATGAATAGATTTGTAGTATTTATTCTGCTACTATACAGTATAATTTGAACCCATCATAATTAAAGGGATTCTATCACATTTACCAGCTATTGTTGTAAATAACACACAAGATTACTGAGCTTAAAGGGAAATAATGCTTCTGGGGTGGGGTGATGGTTGTTTTTAATATATTTGACAGCATAATGTAAAATCAGTTTCACAATTTCATCATTGTATGGGTCAAACGAGAGAAAACATCTATAAAAAAGTCAGAAAAAGTGGTTGCAAAACTACAAAAATTGTTTGGAGGAACTCAGTTATCAGTTCCTTAAAATTTATTAACATTAGTTTCAGGTACTGGTTTCAAATAGAGGGTGTTTGCTGCTACAGCCTGTGATTGCAAACATACTTAAGGATTGCTCTTTTGTGGTATTACAAATTATTGGACAAAGCAATGATAATTGAAAGTGCAGACTGTACCAGCTAATGGGATTTGAGATGCATTTTGCCTAAAGAAGACACTACACTTATTTGTAAAGTCAACATGTGGAATTTTTTATCATGTCCTCTCTTTTAGATCTTCTTAGTAGAGAAATACATAGAGGAAAAACTACTTGACAGAATTCCTGGGTTTAGTATGGCTGCTTTTACCATGTCATTACAGTAAGTCTTTGGTTTGGAGTATTTTTCTTATACTTTTGTCTGTATTAACCATTTTGTATCTTGGACCAAAGTAGGATTTGATTTGTTCTTTCCTTTGTGGAAAAAGGTGTTCTGTATTTTAGCTTTCAGAAACAGGCTGAGTTTACCTTTACTCCAGTTCCTTTTTTTAAAAGAATGCAAAAAGTAAATCAGTTATGGTAAAAAATCTCTGTTTGACATTGTCAGAGGGTTATTCTCAATTTAAAATAATTTCTGCTGTTCAGATTTATCTTAATTAACTGTGTGGAGAATGAAGTTGTTAAAGGAACATATTTTCTTTTGAATAAGAAAATCAAGTGCTATTAGAAACAAATTCTCGTAAAAAGACTAAAACTGCTTCAAATATTTGAATAAAGCATTGAAAAACTTGTATGAAGGTCCAGTAGGATGGTTATACCATCCATCAGTGTAAGATACTGGGCTTTTCAATAATATTACGAGAATCATAATAGCTTAGAATAAGTCCTATGAAAGTGAATGTGTATTGTTCAATTAAAGCGAATAATTTCTTTTTTTTTACTAGTGATGCCTGAAATAATTAAAAGCAAAAGGACTAAACCTGTAAGATTTTTCACTAGGTTTGATTTTTGTATTTCTCATGTTTTGGGGAATGAAAATGTAGATGAGTCAAGTTTTACTGCTCTTAAGTTACCAATCTTTCACTTTCTGATTTCTGTCAACTGATGCAATACTCATCTGTAGATTTAGATATCACGGGGATAGACATAACTATATTACAAACACTACAAGGGATTGTTTATTTGTTTAATAAAGTTGTTTTTCATTAGCATTTTAAATACCTTCCTGTTGGTCTTGTTTAAATCTTGATTTTTTTCACAACCTACATTATGTAGTAAATTTGACCTTTATGTGCCTTTAAAATCTGACGCTATGTCTCACAATTATATTAAACCTATAAATCTCTTGCTTTACAGACAGCACAAAGATGAGATGGCAAGTGATATATTTGATATGCTTCTGACATTTACTGATTTTCTGGCATTCAAAGAAATGTTCTTGGATTACAGAGCTGTAAGTATTTTGAATTGTTTTGTTTTAACTAGCACAGATGTAACTGCTCTTGTATGGTTCTTGCATTACAACACTGAAGGCAGTGTTAGCTTGTTGAGAAACAGCATTCATTCAAGAGATGCAGGATCGAAAGGCAAATAGTCTTTGTGGTATAGCTGTTGAATGGGCTGGAAAAGCAGGTCTGGTAACTCTTGCAGAAAACCTGTATGAAGTGGCTACCTCGTGAAATTCCTCAGTAATGCCCATTTCTGCATCTTTGAATGCAGAATACTCCCAGTAGCCTTTCATTGTTTGAGGTTTTTGTGGTGATTATATTGAGGTTTCCCTTTCTCTCCAGGCTGCCTGGTTCTGGGGTTTTTCTTGCCCTTTTTTACATTCCTTCCCACCTTCCCAGAAGGCCTACTGACTGGGTTTCTTTCCTGGGGTCACACCAGCAGAGAGCACACTGATTTCAGCTGTGCTTAAGACTACTCACAGCTGTAAGAACATCAGTCAATAACAGCAGCAGCCCCACAAGCCCTGGCTGGGAGGATTTAGTTGGGATTGATCCTGTTTTTGGCAGGGAGCTGGACTTAATGGCTCCTGAGGTCTCTTCCAGCCCTAGGATTCTGTGCTTCTATGGTTAGTTTCTGGATTCATCCACAAATAAGGGAGAAAAGGGAGGCTTGGTTATAGATTGTACAGATCCCAGACGCCAACTATGTGTGCTTGTGGAATCGTGCTGCAAGGCACAGTGCTTTATTTGGTTTAGTAAGCAGAATAACTAATAACACCAATTATGACGTGCCTGCTTAAGACTGAAAGCCTGCTTCTTTTGAAACTACTGAGCTGAGGGTTTGTTTTTACCCCATTTTTTAGGAAAAAGAAGGTCGAGGTCTGGATTTAAGCAGTGGGTTAGTGGTGACATCTTTAAGCAAGTCCTCAATATCTTCTCAGAACAGTTTGCGACACTAGTTCATAGCTGCAGATGAGTGCCGCTACTTTCATTTGGACATTCCAACCACTACGGAGGATTCCAGCGGTAATGGAAGCTGATTGCCTCACTACATCTCACTAGGCCTGATCGTCTAAGCTGCTCTTGTGAATTACTGTTATTATTCAGTGACCATACAAGAAAATAAGTCCAGCCCTTCCAGAATAACTGACTTCAACACACTGATAATATATATGCACAAACCAGTATGGATTCTGTACCAAGGAGTTCAGCAAATGGGACTGCATATGTGTTTCCTATTAGTGAAAACTACAACCCAGATATATCACTCTCCAGTAATGTAAATTTAAAAAAAAAAACAAACCCAAACCTGAAAGACTGTACTAACATGGATGATCATTTAACCTTTTCTGGATAGGATGGTTACAACTCCACCACTTCTGACTTCTCACACTCGTAGTACCTTTCATTTTTTGAAAAATATCTTTTCACTGTGATGAGAAATGAAGCATTTCTGTGGAATATATTGTGACATATGTAGAATATATTTTGTACATATTGAGAATGTCTCAGTTTTGTGGTAATTGTTGGGGGAATGGGAGAGGGTCCACCAATGGGTAGATACACAGTTTCACTCATGAACTCACAGAGCTCTGATTATTAGCTTTGCTTGTAGGCACCAACTAAAGTACAGAACCACCATGTCTGTAAAACATAAGCTTTGCCTATACAAAGACCGTTCTTACCTTGTTTTTTCACAGTGATGCTGCATGGATGCTGCCAGCATATAAGATGTAGTGTAGATTAAGCTCAAGAATTTACCACCACCAAATCATCAAACCCCCTAGCTGATGTGCTGATTAAAGTGCTTTTTCCCAGTGTATACTGGAGCTTTCACCATTATTTGCAGCTGGGCAGCTGCACTGATACTGAAAAATTGATGAGAAATTTGCTAGTAGAGATGCACTCATTAACTGTCTACAATAGACTTCTTTACAAAACCACCCACTCTTGCACCACTGTGGATGCTGCTACACTGGCCAGTAGTGACCGGCGCATGCCAATGTAGTCAGATCTCAGGGCCTGGTGTTTTTAGCACTATGTTTTCTATCTTCTGTGAGCAGTAAGCAAAAATCCCATCACTGGCACCAGTGGAGCCATGCTGCTAGGAGACTTCCAGCAAGAGCCTAGTGTAGACAGACCAAAGGTACTGCAGATCCATGTTGTTATAACTTGTTATTGTTTTGGCAGTGCAATTGGAAAACTTGTTAATCTGTGTGAAATCCTGGCTGTATTAAAGTGTATAGGAGTTTTGCCATTGATTTCAAACGGTCTGGAATTTCACCCTGAAGTTAAAACACAGTTTTCTAACATGGTTGCAAAAAATTCCTACCCACACAAGCAAGCATAAGCCATGTTTGTATTTAATATGGTCTGTACACAAGCCTTTTTTACTCTTCTTGTTTCATAGAGTAGACACTGACTTTCAGTATTATGGAACAGCTGTAGTATCCTAGTGTCTTAGCCTGTCCTAACCCTAGAAATAAGGTAATAAGTAACTTCACTGAGCTTAAATTTCCAGTATGTTTTTATAAGTCCACAGTTCAGCTGCTGGAGATGTCCTAGTATTTGTTAGATACCTCCCACACATTCACTTTCTAAAACATTCCCCCTCAGGATTTTGTAACTCTTCCAATAAGCTATTTACTGATCTCAAAGTCCACACCCTGAAGCAATCTTAAAATCACAAGAGGGATCCTTTTGTTGTTTTTGCAACCCAATAGCTTTTACTTACAAATCCCTGTGAATGCGCAGTAGAGGTGGAACTGTATTCTCCCACATGCTTCTTTTGAATGCTTTTTTGATTGAAAGTAATTCTATTGGTTTTTTACTTTATTGAACATCAGACAAGCTAAACTTAATTCTCTTTGCAATGAAATCTTGACTGAATCACTTTTTTTATCCTGTGCTAGTGTAACATGTGGGCATTGCTTAAGTATATTAGTTACAGTATAATAGTTTTAAAGTAAATTCCTAATCCTGCAGACAGGACCCTGTCATAAAGCTCAGTTTGCACTGAAGTAAGTGGGACTGAATGGAGGCATGGTGTCTGCCCACGTAGATCCAGTTACAGGATCAGAGTCTTAAGCCATGGAGGCAGAATATCATCTGGTGTAAATTGTCATGGCTCCATTGATAATAGAGCTGGTTTACACCAGGTGATGCTCTGTCCTCAGAAGCTATCTGAGTTTCCCATTTTGTTTCAAGGCTTGGCCTGCCATCTCTGCCATGTAAAGATCATTGTTTCCAAGAGGGATGTAATCTACCACTCAAGAGCTTTGGGAAGAGAAGATGAGAGGTTCTCTAGAATAGCCAATCAGACTGTTAGGTTAAATGTTTGATCCCGGCTAAATGCAGTTCCCCCAGCTGTCCTAAGAACCTCTTGGAGGAACTGCTGGGAAAGCTTGTACAGTCACGAAAGAAAATACCTACTGTCTAAATGCAGTGCTTCTGAGAGATTTGAATCAGACTATTCTTTTTATTTCAGTGTGTGGGCTAGAATTCTTTGGTCTGTTATCTTTGTACACGTGTGTATTCTATCGAAATTGTTTTTGTACTAGGAATAGATCTTGTCATTTAAAAAAAATCATACTGAACCATTTTTAGCAATTTGTTTTTCGGTGTTGAATTTAAATTGATTAAAGTTACAAATGTGAATGCTCGTGTGTAGTTGAACTCTGGGGATGGGGGCGAAAGAATGTATTCTTTTGTTACCACTGCTCAGATTATACATCATTTGCAGTGTTGAAAATGATCTCAAAATAATTCTCTTCCAAGTATAGTATTTTATATCTTGATAACTTGTAAATTCAGCGCCTGTAAGGTACAGGTTAGGGTAGGGCTTGTCTGGATGTGGAAATTTATAAGTATTCCCTGTAGGCCAAAATAGCTAAATTCACTGCAACATAACTTGTGTGGGCTTTCTTTGTCTCCTTTCTGGTATTGTCTGTACATTTCATAATACTCTTTAGTCTCACCACTGGAAAAACTAGCTAATGTTTAAGACTCCAATTTATGTAGAAAACTATGGCTGTAGGCACAAGGGCAGATTAGTCTATACATATTACATGTGTAAGGTATAAATCTATTGATTTAAACAGTCTTTGTGTGGTATTCATATATAAATATTGAGCTAACCCCCTGTGGTGATGTTTAGCATGCTTGGGATCCAAGCTTTTTTTATAATTCAGCTGTTACATGACAATGGGATTGGGAATTTATTTCAATGGAAGTACCCCACAGGCTTGGGGAGGGCGGTACCATTGAGAGCTAATACTTTTTTTTTTTTTTTTTTTTTAACACTCCCCATTCCCATGAGTACAATTTCCGCCCAGTGCGTTTGCCCGTTTCTGCCCTGCATGTTTCCTTCACTCCAGTATCTTTATCCACCTCTACAACTTTCACATTACCTGATCCTTGGATTTTTTTCCCCTTCACATAGAGCTTTAAAAAAAAAATCAAATTTCTACATACAAATGCAATATCTATGTCTGAGTCTGATTTACTTTTCAGGGTTTAATATTTCTTTCCTCAAACAAATACATAGAATTATTTGTCTCCAAGAGATTTTATCCTTTTTTTTTTAGGGGGCTTTTGGTATTATTATCCTGAAACTTGCAATCAGTTTAGAGCTAGAGTCAACTGCATAGAGAAGAATGACAGGGCTTGGTCTAAACAGGCAGGAGAAAAATGTTTAACTATTTTCCCTGTAAGTGAGAAAGTAGCCCAAACTATAGGCTTTAAAAAAATTCTGAACAAGCAAACTATATCAAAGGAAAACCAGGTTGGGTACCAATGCAGTTTTCAGGATCTCCTTCCCTCCTACCTCCACAGCTCCCTTAAATATCATAAATTGGACTTGAGTAACCATGTCACCAGCAGATATTAATTAAGTCAATGGAATTACTTCAGTTTTCCCCAGCTGGGTCTGTGGTCCCATGTCATCACTGCCAGATCAACCACATTGTTATCTTTTTTTGGAGATCACCTGCAGCCTTAATGATCTGATTCTTCTCCCCCGTTCCATGGGACCAGGATTTCACCCAAATATTGAAGTCAATAGTAGGAATTTTGCTGACTTCTCTGTCTAAAGTACAAACCATGACAAACCTTTGGCTTAACCCTACACTGAAATAGTAAAGCAGAACTGGACAAATCAAGTGTAAAAATGTCAAATCAAGTGTAAAAATGTAATAAGAAAAGCAAAAAAAGATTTTGAGGAACAGCTAGCCAAAAACTCAAAAAGAAATAACAAAATGTTTTTTAAATACATTAGAAGCAGGAAGCCTGCTAAAAAACCTGTGGGTCCCCTAGACGATCGAACTATAAAAGGCGCAATCAAGGACGATAAAGCCATTGCGGAGAAACTAAATGATTTCTTTGCTTCAGTCTTCACGGCTGAGGACGTTGGGGAGATTCCCAAATCTGTACCGTCCTTTGTGGGTAATGAATCTGAGGAACTGTCCCGGATTGAAGTGTCATTAGAGGAGGTTTTGGAACAAATAGAAAAACTTAATGTTAACAAATCTCCGGGACCGGATGGCATTCATCCAAGGGTTCTAAAAGAACTCAAATGGGAAATTGCTGAACTATTATCTGTGGTTTGTAACCTATCCCTTAAATCGGCTTCCGTACCTAATGACTGGAAGGTAGCCAACGTGACACCAATATTTAAAAAGGGCTCTAGAGGCGATCCGGGCAATTACAGACCGGTAAGTCTAACTTCAGTACCGGGCAAATTAGTCGAAACAATAGTAAAGAATAAAATTGTGAAGCATGTAGAAGAACATAATTTGTTGGACAAAAGTCAACATGGGTTTTGTAAAGGGAAATCCTGTCTTACTAATCTATTAGAGTTCTTTGAAGGGGTTAACAAACATGCGGACAAGGGGGATCCAGTAGATATAGTATACTTAGATTTCCAGAAAGCCTTTGACAAGGTCCCTCACCAAAGGCTCCTGTGTAAATTACATGGCCATGGGATAAGAGGGAAGGTCCTTTCTTGGATTGAGAACTGGTTAAAAGACAGGAAACAAAGGGTAGGAATAAATGGTAAATTTTCAGAATGGAGAGGGGTAACTAGTGGTGTCCCCCAAGGGTCAGTCCTAGGACCAATCCTGTTCAACTTATTCATAAATGATCTGGAGAAAGGGGTAAGCAGTGAGGTGGTAAAGTTTGCGGATGATACCAAACTGTTTAGGATAGTCAAGACAGAAGCAGACTGTAAGGGACTCCAAGAAGATCTCACCAAACTGAGTGATTGGGCAACAAAATGGCAAATGAAATTTAATGTGGATAAGTGTAAAGTAATGCACATTGGGAAAAATAACCCCAACTATACGTACAGTATGATGGGGGCTAATTTGGCTACGACAAATCAGGAAAGAGATCTTGGAGTTATCGTGGACAGTTCTCTGAAAACTTCCACACAGTGTGCAGCGGCGGTCAAAAAGGCAAATAGGATGCTAGGTATTATTAAGAAAGGGATAGAAAATAAGACCCGGAATATCTTACTGCCCCTGTATAAAACTATGGTACGCCCACATCTTGAATACTGTGTACAGATGTGGTCTCCTCACCTCAAAAAAGATATTTTGGCCTTGGAAAGGGTTCAGAAAAGGGCAACTAAATTGATTAGGGGTTTGGAACGGGTCCCATATGAGGAGAGGTTAAAGCGACTGGGACTTTTCAGTTTAGAAAAGAGGAGACTGAGGGGGGATATGATAGAGGTGTATAAAATCATGAGTGGTATGGAGAGGGCCGATTAAGAGAAGTTATTTATTAGTTCCCTAAATAGAAGAACTCGAGGACACCAAATGAAATTAATGGGTAGCAGGTTTAAAACTAATAAAAGAAAGTTCTTCTTCACACAGCGTGTAGTCAGCATGTGGAACTCCTTGCCAGAGGAGGCTGTGAAGGCTAGGACTATAACAGAGTTTAAAGAGAAGCTAGATAATTTCATGGAGGTTAGGTCCATAAAAGGCTATTAGCCAGGGGATAAAATGGTGTCCTTGGCCTCTGTTTGACGGAGGCTGGAGAGGGATGGCAGGAGACAAAGCGCTTGATCATTGTCTTCGGTCCACCCCCTCTGGGGCACCTGGTGCTGGCCACTGTCGGCAGACAGGATACTGGGCTAGATGGACCTTTGGTCTGACCCGGTACGGCCGTTCTTATGTTCTTATGACAAACCCAATACATTTGATAGCTGTACATTTGAGACCAGATTCTGGGCAGATGCAGGATGGTCTTGGTGTCCTGTGATCTACAGGAGGTCAACAAGATGATCTACAGGGCCCTCACAGTGAGTGCTGCTTTACTGTGCAAGTGAAATCACTTTGCTTTCCATATCACTACAAGCTTTACCTCACAGTGGCTTTTTCAGGAAAGAAGCAAGTTTCCACTAAACTGCCTTGACAAACTGCTGGGTTTAGAAAGATTTATTTTAAAACATAACTTGTACTTCAAATTTTAGAAATCAATCAAACAGCTGCAATCTCATACCATTATCTAGCTTCCATTCCCGCAACTCTGCCACCACTCCACCCGAAGGGTTAATTTTACATTATTTACACATTAGAGTCGCAGTTGGCTGCGGGAGTACTTGGTTTGCTTTTTAGTGAATTTAGTGCCAGTGAAATGTGCTGGATTGACCAGCCCTGGTGACTGAAGTCCTCTGCACAACAGAACTGCTGCCCCATAGGCAGGCCAAAGATACACTTCCCCTAAGCTACTTTGACATGAAGAGACCAATTCCAGGGACTTCAGTTTCCCAAGTTAGACTTTCACCATTCAAGGATGCCAATTGCGGTGAGGTTTGTGCTGTGGGCACTTTTCCACAGTAAGACAGATTAACAGACCATGTGTCAGCCCCCATGTAGGCCACCAAACAGCTGTTGGCCAGTAATCATTTTCAGCCAACATTTTCAGCCACTACTGACCTACATTGATTTGAGTGAGAGGCCCCTTCCCTCAATATACATCCACTGAGCCCTCTCACCCTATCTATTAGCTTTAAGCTGACTTCAAGAGACCCAGTGTTTGGGGTGGTTAGTTGGTCACTTGACTGGTAGCTGCATTGCTGCCAAATCCTTTCCATTCCTGGAAGCTGAGGAAAGCGCTTGCCCCATAGGCTATCATCACAATGCAGGCAAAGAACTGAAAGAGAGCAACACAACAACGCTCTGTTAGTTTATCTGCAGCAGAGTAGTATTAATGCTTGATGCTAGCACTGCCCAGCACAGTGCTCAAAGAATCCCTGGCCCTCATTTAGCTAGCGGAGCAGCAGCTGCCCCAGTACATGCCTGGTGTGATGGATGCCCAGTCTAGTGCAAGTCCAGAAATTGCTGAGGCAAGAACGGCAGCTATCCCTGTCTCCACCACTGACTCATTATAGGAGCCCAAGCAAGTTACTTAACGTGGTGCCCGGTAGGGATGTTAAATCCCATTTAGTTAGTCAACTGGTTAAACATTAAATTTAAGCAGTTAACTGATTAAACGGGAAGATATGTTCTAGCCTGCTGGGCTGGAGTGCCCTCCCACCCCCCACCCACCACGGCTGGGCTAGAGCAGCTTCAGTGTCACCTAAGGGAGTCACTGAGGCTCAGTCCTTTCCTGTTGATGAAGTACGGGGATGCCATGTAGTTTAAACATGCACAGAATTTTTAAAAGGCAATCTCACAATGCAAAAAATCCTTTCAAAGAGACGGAACCTGTCCCCCTCTACCAGACTTCATCTAGTGGCACCACCTACTTGTGCAGCACAGGTAAGAAACAGGAGCCACAAAGTGCGTCTGGAAGCTGCTTATTTTGATCCGGGATCTGCATGGGGTCCAGTAATGAGAATTAGGCACCTAAATGCCTTTGAGGCTCTGGGCCAAAGTTCCAAAAAAACAAGCGAGACCCCTTGAGAAATGACCATTCCTGGAGATGAGAGTCCTAGCTGGGTGGGGCTCAACAGCCTCTCTGACGAGTCCCTCGGGGCATCCATCTACCACGCTATAACAGAGTGGTTAAAACCCTTTAATAACACCACACACCATGGCCATGGAGCGTTCTACCAGCCTTTGCTGGCCATGGCAATGAGACCTATCAGAAGTGGGAGGATGGTCTTTTCCCAAGGTGGGACTCTAAGCTACACAGTTGTGTTACCGAGGCTCTTTGCTAAGCTGCAGCATGATTTGCAGTCCTGTTTTGGCCTCACTCATGCTGAGGAACCCATTTTTTTCCAGGTGTAAGATGAGGAGAGAGAAAAAAGATTGGAAGCTATGGGAGAAATAGGATGTGAGGCCTGAGAAGAGGAGCAACATGGTAGGTGCCCAACTTGGCTTAGCAGTGAAATCCTTAGTGAGCTTAAACAAATAAGGAGGCTGACAAGAAGTGGACACTTGGACAGATGACCAGGGAGGAGTATAAATATATCACTCGAGCATGCAAGGATTTCATCAAGAAGGCCAAAGCGCAGTTGGAACTGCCACTAGCAAGGGATGTGAAGGGTAACAAGAAAGGTTTCTATAGGCATGTTAGCAATAAGAGGGTGATCAGGAAGGATGTAGGACCCTTACTAGAGAACGGTAACCTAGGGTGTGTCTAGACTACATGGCTCCGTCGACGGAGCCATGTAGATGAGTGTACTCAGCAAAGGGAAATGAAGCAGCGATTTAAATAATCGCTGCTTCATTTTACATCAAAATGGCCACCGCGCTGTGCCGATCAGCTGATTGTCGGCATAGCTCGGTAGTCTAGACGGGGATCAACCGACCCCAGAACCCTTTGTCGTCAGATCCTGTAAGCCTCGTTTCACAAGGCATAAAGGATCTGACGACAAAGGGTTCTGGGGTCGGCTGATCCCCGTCTAGACTACCGCGCTATGCTCACAATCAGCAGATCGGCACAGCGCGGCAGCCATTTTGATGTAAATGAAGCGGCGATTATTTAAATTGCCGCTTCATTTCCCTTTGCCGAGTACACTCATCTACATGGCTCCGTCGACGGAGCCATGTAGTCTAGACACACCCCTAGTGACAGATGATGTGGGAAAAGCTGAAGTACTCAATGCTTTTTTTCCCTCTGTTTTCACAGACAAGGGCAGCTCTCAGACTACTGCACTAGGCAACGCAATATGGAAAGGAGAAGAGAAGCCCTCAGCAGAGAAAGAAGAGGTTAAGAACTATTTAGAAAAATTGGACATACAATAGATCTGGTGCCATGGATTTATGTATTCAAGGGTGCTGAGGGAGTTGGCTGATGTGATTGCAGAGCCTTTGGCCATTATCTTTGAAAACGCATGGAGATCGGGAGAGATCCCAGATGATTGGAAAAAGGCAAATGTAGTGCCCATCTTTAAAAAAAAGGGAAGAAGGACAATCCAGGGAACTACAGACCAGTCAGCCTTACCTCAGTCCCAGGAAAAATCCTGGAGGGGATCCTCAGGGAATCCATTTTGAAGCAGTTGGAAGAGGGGAAAGTGATCATCAATAGTCAACATGGATTCACCGCGGGCAAATCATGCCTGACCAACCTGGTTAGCTTCTATGACAAGGTAACTGGCTCTATGGACATGGGAAAATCAGTGGATGTGCTGTACTTTGACTTTAGCAAAGCTTTTGATAAAGTCTCCCACAATATTCTTGCCAGCAAGTTAAGGGAGTATGGATTGGATAAATGGACTGTAAGATGTATAGAAAGCTGGCTAGATTGTCGGGCCCAACGGGTAGCGATCAACGGCTTGATGTCAGGTTGGAGATCGGTTTCAAGTGGAATGCCCTAAGGATCGGTTCTAGGGCCAGTTTTGTTCATCATTAATTACCTTGATGAGGAGATGAATTGCACCCTCAGTAAGTTTGCGGATGACACTAAGCTAGGGGGAGAGGTAGATACTTTGGAGAGTAGGGACAGGGTCCAGAGTGACCTAGACAGATTGGAGCATTGGGCCAAAAGAAATCTGATGGGGTTCAACAAGGTCAAGTACAGAGTCCTGTACTTGGGACAGAAGAATCCCAAGCATTGCTACAGGCTGGGGATTGACTGGCTGAGCAGCAGTTTGGCAGAAAAGGAGTTGGGGATTACAGTGGATGAAAAGCTGGATATGAGCCAACAGTGTGCCCGTGTAGCCAAGAAGGCTATAATGGCATATTAGGGTGCATTAGGAGGAGAATTTCCAGAAGATCTAGAGAAGTAATTATTCCCCTTTATTTGGCACTGGTGAGGCCACATCTGAGTATTGCGTCCAGTTCTGGGGCCCCCATTTCAGAAAGGATGTGATTGCATTGGAAAAAGTTCTGCGGAGGGCAACAAAAATGATTAGGGGACTGGAGCACATGACTTATGAGGAGAGGCTGAGTGATTTGGGCTTGTTTAGAGTGAGGGGGGATTTGATAGTAGCCTTCAACTACCTGAGGGGAGGTTCCAAAGAGGATGGAGAGAAGCTGTTCTCAGTGGTGACAGATGGCAGAACAAGGAGCAATGGTCTCAAGTTACAGTGGAGGAGGTCTAGGCTGGATATTAGGAGGGTGAAACTATTTCACTAGGAGGGTGGGGAAGCACTGGAATTGGTTCCCTAGGGAAGTGGTGAAATCTCCATTCCTAGAGGTTTTTAAGTTCTGGCTTGACAAAGCCCTGGCTGGGATGATTTAGTTGGAGTTGGTCCTGCTTTGGGCAGGGGGCTAGACTTGATGACTCCTAAGGTCTCTGCCTGCCCTAGGATTCTACGGCAGGCCAAATGCACCGCACTTGCAGCTGGGTGATCCAGCCAAAGAGACAAGCTGTACTGGGATTGGCAGACAGGTATGTTGCAGTCACACCTGCGTGATGAGCTAAGTATGGTCCAAGCATGAGACAACTGGGTTGCTGCCCTGGAGAGCTTAGTCTTCAAGACCAAGAGCTAAAGGATGCGGGAAAGGGAAACCTGTAGCACCATGATGGGCAGGGGGAAGGGGGATGATAAGTAGCTTTGTTTGGATTTTATTGTACATTTTGCATGGACCTCAGCTGTTCTGCCACTGAACCATCATTAGCTGGCTGATTTCTTGTAGGCATCACAGCAGAAGTTGGGCTTCATCAGGAATTTGCAAGAGACCAGTGATCTGGTGCGTGTGGGCAGGAGAATGCTGAACAGCACAGAGGCAGCCATGGGAGAATGGGACAAATGGCGAGGAGGCTGGCATTTTGAAAGGCAGTAGGCGTGGCGCTGCACAGCAGGAGGAAGCTGTGTTTGGCCAGCAGGCGGATGGAGACGATCCTGGCAGAATACAAGGAGAGGCAAGCAAAGTGAGATGCTAAAGAGCCGGGGAGGCTCAGCTGGGTGTGCTGTGTGGAAACTGCAAGCCCTGAGATGTCACTGACATGGAATTGAAGGAAAGGTGAAAGTAAGCTGGTGTGGTGCCCTGGTAAGAGAAGGTCAGCTGAGGGCAGGGCTCCTTTGTCCCCACCCGCACCGCACAGACCTGTGTTGCCACCAGCCCTGCTCTGAGGCAGTGAACCTTGCTAGACAGGAGCTAACAGCTTCCCTGGTCAGTCTAGATGGGGTTTTACACTGATTGCTCTCCTTTGCCTTGGGTCTGTACCTTGAAACCAGAGAGCCTCTGTCCTGGAGAGCCAAGTGTTTTGGCCACAGACTGTGAAGGGAACACGCCAGCCAGGAAGCACATCACTGTCCTCTCCAGCTGGGTCACTTTCACTCATCTTAAAGGCTCACTTCTTTTCCTGCTTGCCTTGGCTCTCAGGCGGAAAAAGAGTCATTAGGTCTCTAGGGCCAGTGAAATCTACGTAAGTTAGCTTACATCCACCCGACTCTGTGTCTACATTACAGCGTTGTGTGCGACTGACATCAGCTGGAATTCCACCTCCACAAGAAGTAGGTCGATGTAATTAAGGCAATGCAGTGTCCCCAGCGCTGAGCAGTCGGGGTCCCAGCTGGGAGCTCCCCCACACTGCCCCTCTTCTGCCAGTGGGAGCACTCCTGATAAAGACGCACACCACTGGCAGAAGGAGGGCTGTGGGGACATGAAAAAACAGAGCAATTGCTGCAACGACTGTAAGTCGACCTAATGGAGGTTGAATTAATTGTGTAGCAGATCCAAGGCTTAGGGGAAGGATCCCCTAGCAGAGACAATATGAAAAACAGGGGACCCCGCATGTTCTGTACTTACTGATGCAGCGGCTCTTTTATTGTAGTCCCCAGAATTCGAGTATGCAGGCTGAACAGCAGCAGAGCAGGTAATAAAAGCAGTCACATACAGGACAGTTGCAGCTGTGTTGAAGATCACTAACTACGGAAAGAAAAAGAGGTTTTATACAAAAGCACCAATCTACTTCCTTTTCTTCTTCAGTCTTGGCTCTGCTCCTAGCAGTAGTATCCCGAGAGTTTTGCAAAGATCTTGGGTTGGACAAGCCCATTCTCAAAGAGATGGGCAAGGCCAGGTTTCCCCATGTCTCTACTGAGAATGTGACGACAATGGGATCAGAGAGCCCAGCCTCCACTCTCGGAGCTCTGTGTAGCAGCTGGCAGCAGCATAATGCAGCTCCGTTTTACCTGAGCTGACAAGACTATTATCGTGTTACGGATTCATACTACAAGCTGGTGACGTTCATGGCTATGCTGCAAACACTATAGACCCCAACCTGATTAGAACATGTCAGTCTTGGCATATAGGTGCAATTAAACTAGGTTTAAAACACGTCCCTGAATCACAATGGACTTTGCAGGACTGGAGCCAGACTCTGTGATGTTACTCAAATAAGCATCAGGCCTGTTTAGATTACAAGTGCCCTGCCGTGGTTGTAAATGGGCCTGTTGGCCAAAAGGCTTAAATGAGCCTTTAGCTTAGTTTCTCAGTCTGTGGTTTTTAAACTGTGGCCTGGTGGGGCAGAAGTGTAAGCCTTCAGGAGTGGCTGCAAGCTGGGACAATAGAAATCAGCCAGCAGGCAGAAGCCAGGAACCCTGAGCACTTAGGGTTTGGCTGCATACAAACTTGAACTGGTAACACTGGCCTTGATTCAGTTTGGCTCAAATCTGTTCCTAGTCAACTTAAGCTAAACCCTAACAAACCTGGTTCAAAGTGCAACGCAAGTGCCCACAGAGCCCCATATTACCAACCCCAAGCATTGAAAAATCATGTAGCAGGCCCTCAAAACTGTCAAAATGCTTTACAAAAATTGTGGGATTTTTTAGATCCATGGTTGGGGTCTTTTGCTTTGCCTTCTAGCTTTTGAGCCCTTGGAGAGCACATTTTTCACCTTTTTTCCTGAAACGATGAGAGCTAGAAACTCACTTTTAAAGAAACCTCAAAATTTCCCCATATTTACATGCCAGCAGGAGCTGGTTCTTAAAGGGAAAACAAATACTTCAAAAGTTAGCAGCTGCCTGAGCCTTTTACATGTGTTTAATCAGAAAACTTTAAAAATAACTTATTGTTAAACTGGTACCTCTCTGCAGGTAGCAGGCTAACAGATGCTTTCTGTAGCTCTTCTTCCCAGAACACTGGCCCCAAACTGTTTCTAGTCCTTCTGCATGTGAGATGTCTAACACTGCCTGCGCTGTCCTCGAACTGAGTTTGCACTCAGATTGAAACAGAGATAAAAAGAGGCAGGCTTCCTCTAGGCATCTCAATTGGATGTCTACACTTAATTATCAACACTTCAGCTGCTTCACTTCTGATAGCCACACGAGAAACACCCTTGCACATGCTGAAGGACACAGAAGCAGCATTACATTCTGAATAGGCCCATTATGCCTAGGTGTTCTTGTGATGATCTAAATATCTGAAGTGTGTTGCTTTCCTTGAGCCCGAGGCGTCGGGTGTGTTATGCACAAATCGATTACTGCATTCAAATGCATCCTGTGCTTGTGCTCACAGTGCTGAGTTGCAATAGCAAGTAAAGCATGGCCTAAATCCTCATGTCTGAAGTGTTTGAAAACCTGGTTGTAGGGTTAAAGTGATGTTTCTAATCGTGTCTGGATTTTTGCACGGGGATCTGTGGAATCCCAGACATAATGCAGCTTTCGGGGAGTCTTAAAAGTCCTGTGACTCAGCGACATACAGAAGAAAACTAAACAGCTAGTGAAGGGAGAATATTTGTGAACATGACGAATGCCCTAAATCACTGGCACAAACAGAGCCACTTTGGAGTAGTAGTGACTACGCTGGTGGGTAACTAACAGGGCAGCGTATCTTTCCCACTTTGGTTATAGAGTGGGTGCCGTAACATATGGGGTTTGTTAAAAGAAGGAATTCTGGGAACTGTACTGGAAATAAAAACTCCGAATACTGCCCACGGAATCAGCCTGAGTTTCGAAGACAAGAACGCTCCATGCAGCCTTATATGGGCCAGTCTAGTTCGCTCCCAGGCCTTGAGCTAAATGGCCCAGCCCTTTTTGTACTATTGCCTGGACATGTTACTTTGTTATTCTGGGACCCAGTCCTGTATTCCTTGTATCATTAGAACTCCCACGCCAGTTCAATGGGGTTTGCATAGCGAGAGAGACTGTAGATGTGAGCTGTTAGTGCAGTGGTGGGCAACTTGTGGCCTGCAGACCCTCCCGTCTGCCCTCCTCGT
Source organism: Pelochelys cantorii (assembly GCA_032595735.1). Taxonomy (NCBI): domain Eukaryota; kingdom Metazoa; phylum Chordata; order Testudines; family Trionychidae; genus Pelochelys; species Pelochelys cantorii. The sequence goes on along the minus strand of CM064339.1, from coordinate 5,084,813 downwards.
ACATTGGGGCGCCGGAGCCTAGGAATCTTAAATTTAGATTAATTAACTAATCGAATAGTCAATGGGATTTCCATCGACTATTTGATTAGTTGATAAGGGCAGCTCCACATCTGAATTATAGCAAGAGCCCTGCGGAAACAAGCTGAGTAATTTAATGTTTATTGAAGAATCCCCAATACCAATGTGTCCTTTCCTTTCAACTGTAAAACCCTTTGTAGCAGCATGGTGATGTGTCTGTTCCCTGCCAAATTTTATCCTTTCCTTGGCCAGGTTTAAATGTAAAATATGTGCAGTGGTGTAATTGAATTGCTCTGGTTTTACCAGTACAACCCATTAATGTGGATGCATTTACAGAAGTTTAGTTTAATCCAATAATTTACCAAATGAAGCTCAACTGCTACAAGTGTGACTTAAACCTGTTTAAGTGCAGCTTCATTAGGGGTTTGATTAATGTGACTACAATGATTGAATTCCAGTTGTGCACGTTTTCTAATATACACCAGCCCCCTTGCTGGTAGCTCTGTGCCGGATCCCCTCAGTGGGATGCAGGGATATAAAGCAGGTATGACTTCAGTGCAGTTGCACCTGATTTGTATCCATGGAATTACAAGTGTGAAACTGGCCTGTGAGCGGACAGAGAGGCCTGTTTTGTTCTGAAGGGAGCTGAATTTAACATTCATTTCAATGCACGTTCGAGCGTACTGAGGCCAGATTTACACTCAAAAGTGAAGCCAACAGGATATGAAGAATCCACGTGGTGAATGATGCAGTTAAGCTGACCCTCAGAGTAGGCAGTGATAGGCTGATAGAAGAATTCTTCCGTTGACCTACCTACTACCTTTTGGGGAGGTGGATTAACTACCAGAGACATCCAATCCATAGGATGCCTCAGGACAGACACCCAGAGGGGCCCAGGGTTGCCTGGGAAATTACTGGGGGGCCTGGCATTGGCACGAGGGGTTGGGAGAAGCGACAGCAGCAGCTGTGGGAAGCTGAGTGACCCAGCAGCCTGCTCCACTTTGCCTTCCCTTCAGGGGAAGGGCCTAAGATGGAGGGGGATCGTCCTAGGCCCAGTATTCCCCAAGGGCTCACGACACAAGGGAGAACCCCTCCTGTCTCTGCACTGCGTGGCCAGAGAAGCACTTTTCAATAGCAATGTCTCAGCCATTGATGGGTTGAGTTAAAAAAAAAAATCGAAGAACATGTTGGATGCAGACAGTGTTGTCCTGTAAGAACCAATCTTGGGGTGCATTGATAGGGCTGCCAGGTGTACGGTATTCAACCAGACGGTCTGTTTTTTGCACCCTCAGTCTAATAAAAAAATTCAGAAAATACCGGACATGTGCAATGTCCGGTATTTTCTGCTTTTCCGGCTGGGCGCCTGACGGAAGCTTGGCAGGGGCGGGGGGAGTGGATGGGGAGGCGGGGCCGCAATTGGCGCTGGGAGCCCTCAGCTGGTTGCATCTGCTTGCATCTGATGTAGGAGTGACGCCTTGGGGAGAAGGAGAAGCCCCGTCCCTGCTCCTGAGCGCTGGTCCAGTGCGTTGTGGCGCTGTAGTCCAGGAGAGAAGCCGCAGGTGCTTTGTGGTTGCGTTTAGGCGCCTTCCATGGGCTCTCAGCCAAAACTGACTGGGGTGGAATTTCTGCCTCTTCCCACTGGGCCATCCAAAGACCTGGCCATGGGGGAGTCACCTTCCTACCCACGCCTTCTGCCTGAGTTCAGAGTTCCCCATGGCCATGCCCCCCGCCCGGCCATTCTGTTGCCCTGAGGTCTGCCTCTCTGCTTTGGGTAGCAGGTGGCTGCTTTGCACAGCAGGCTCTGCTGCCTCCCCTGTCATTCCCAGCTTGGTGGCTCTTGGCAGTAGCCACACAGGGCCTGACCCCCGCCTGCTCTGAGCAGTGTAGTCGGGCTGTGGGGAGTAGAGCTGGGCTGGACTCAGGTGTTTTGTGACCTACACTCCCTTCTAGGGTTGCCAGATGGTTTAACTAAAAATACTGAACACCACCCCTCCACCCCCCACCCCAAAAAAAAACCCACCGGGGGAAAAAAAAATCTGTTGAGAAAATAAAAGGGGGAGACCAAAGTTGTTGAGCAAAAAAAAAAAAGGACCCCGAGAGTTATTAAGCAAAAAAACCCAACAGAATGGCCTCTTTAAGAAAAGCCTTTGAAACTTTTTGCCAGCTGCCATCTTGTTTTCCTGATCGAGCCAGAAGACAGCTTCCCTGCAGAACCAGGTAAGCAGGTGGTCCGGGGGGCTCAGAAGGAGGGCCCAGGGGCTGGGCCCGGTTGCTGAGTGTGTGTAGGGTTGCCAGGTGTCTGGTATTTTCGCCTCCTGTCTGCTAAAAAAATTCAGAAAATAGCGGACACCTGGCAACCCTACTCCCTTCTATGGGCAGGGAGCACTGGCAAGAGCCAAGCTATATGCAGAGCTCTTCTTCAGGTCTGAGAGCAGGGCTCGGTTTAGGGTTGCACCAGCAGCTCTTTAGCAAAGGTGCTTGGGCGTAGGGTTGCCAGTGTCCAGTACTGAACCGGACAATCCGGTATTTTTGCCTCCTGTCTGGTAAAAAAATTCAGAAAATACCGGACACCTAAAATGTCTGGTGTTTTCTGATTCTTTCCCGCCCAGGAGGCGAAAATCCCAGGTGCTTACCGGGTTCCGCAGGGGAGCTGTCCGGCTCAGCGCAGGGAGGCAAAATGGCGGGCAGCCGCCAGCAGCCTGTTAGGGCCAAAAAGCCTCAAAAGCAAAAGTTTTTGCTCAACAACTTTGGTCTCCCCCTTTTTTTTTCTCAACAGAATTTTTCCCCGGTGTTTTTTTTTGGGGAGGGTTTGGTATTTTTTGTTAAACCATCTGGCAACCCTATGTATTGAATCGTCAGCCCCCAAGACCATTTGACACGGAATGATTTCCCCTGTGAAATACACCAGGCATCCCCAGCGACATGGGCTTACCACAAGAGGCCAAGGAATCATGTAGAACTTCATCTGCAGCTGCAGTAGATACGTCACAAACAGAATGACTGTTACCAGCCAGAAAAAGATGGCTACAAACATCACCCAGCCAAATGCTGGAACGTGTTGGTAGGCCGTACTTGCGATGAGGGCCCACACCAGCAAGCCAAATGCCTGAGGAACAGAAAGGAAAACATGATCAATGCAAAGGAAACAAAGAAATCTTTATGAGTCTTCCTTCAGGAACATTTGCCATAGATGCCAATGGGAGCGGGATCCAGACCTCCATTAATGAGCTTTATCAAATTTGTTGTTTTCAAGCACTTTTGGTTTCTTTTCTAGATACACATCTGGAATGTCAAGCCTACACTTTCCCCAGTTTTGCTGGAGAACTTTTCCCAGACCTCAGAATATGGTTTGTTAGCTTTCTTATTTGATGGGGTGGGGATGCTGTCTCTTTAGCAAAGAGATCTTTGTCTCCCAACTGTTCGTTTAGGCATTTGAGTTAAATGGTGTGTTAACAAAAAAGAACTGAGACTGAGAAGCCTGACTGTAAATCCCGTTCCCTCTTGATTAATCAGGTTTATAGCTGTGAAGCTATAACCCTACAAGCAGTTCATAGCATTTTTCAGGAAGACTTTCAATTTCTAATGTAAAAGAAACACCAAAAAACAAAAAAACAAAAACAAGAAACACCCTCTTCGAGTCCTTATTCAAATAGCACAAAGACTGGTACAATGGTACAAATGCACAATTGTATCCCCCTTTACAGGTTGCCATTCACATTTGCCATCTCTTGTCAGTCCTTTAGGGGGGACGGCACCTCCCATGATGTGCATTGGGTGGATGTGACCCCAGGGAAGCTGGATTGCATGGTCATTGTGTGACATGCCCTGTAATGGGCACAGCACTTTCCCAGGCCTCTTCCCTGCTTTGGTTCCTCACAATCATTTATAGACACTGGCAGTGATCACTGCACTGCTGGGGGGTTGGCTGGGTTTTTCTAATGGAATGAGCGTCCTCCATCCGGGTAAGGCTGGCCTTGCTTTTTTCTGTCAGGGCCCCGAGATTCCGGGGGGGATTATTGATTGCTGTTACTAATCAGAATAATTACTAGTAACAATGGCTGGTTTTGACATAGCACTTCCTAGCCAGGGATCTCAGCCCACCCTCACCTCACTAGGCCCAGGTAACATGCCCTACCTGCTCTTGCTTCCCTTTTCAAGCAGTCCCTCTACTCTGTCCTGGTTCTGTTCCCCCCATCTCCCCCACCATCCTAGGGCCTAGAACAGTGCCCCTCCCTTCATCCACCCTCTCTCCTCCAAATTCCTCCCTAAAACCAGTTGCTGCTCAGCATCCCATCCTGCTTTTGTCTCATTGGGAGGGATCCTGCCTCCTCCCTCCCATGGCCTGTTGTCTTGTGTGTGTGGCTTGTCTGACGTGGCTTGGACACTCCTTGTGAGCAGGGTGTGTGTCCTACGCTAAAGAACTGTGTAAACACAGGGAGCAATGGAATGAGGAAACGGGTTAGCCAAAGGCGCTGCAGGAATCGCCTCTGAAGAGCCAGGGACTTGATGGAAAGTCTTGCACAGTAATCGGTGGGGAGCACTACTATGAGGAAGAAAAGGCTGGAAAGACTATGGAGCCACGGGTTGTGGAAGGAAAGGGCCCTGTGGGGGGAGGGGGGTGAGTACCCCACACTAGCCCTGCAAGTCTGTAGGCCCAATCTGTTAATTATGCTGCAAATTGAGGAGCTTTAGGCTGCTGGTTGGAGAGAGGCTTCCGAGCGCAAGGAGAGGCAGGGAGCCAGGGGCCTACAGAGAGCTGCTGAGAAAGGAAGCTTGGGGGTTTCAGGGAGCCGGTCCCCCGCTGTTCCTGGGAGGAGGGTTTGGTGCTGGTGCCCACACAGAGAGAAAGGGACCCAGTGTGTCCCCTGCAGTCCAGGGAAGGAGCTGTGCAAGCAGAGGGAGGAATCCCTGAGAGTCCCTGGACTGGAACCTGGAGGTAGACCAGCCCCTGGGGGTGGGATAGACCAGAGGCAGTGCAAAGGGAACTGCCGGGGACTGTCCCCCCAAAGGAGAACACAGTGTGAGCTAGCTGGAAGGCTGTATCACAGAGCAGATGCCGAGGGTCCTGGAGCGAGAGGGGAGCTGCAGCCCAGAGAGAGAGACAGAGGACTGGCCTGCTAATGCCAGGCGGGGGCCTCCACCTTGAGAGCTAATCCTGAGTGACCAGGAGCAGTGCCAGACCGACAGGCCCCCAAACAAATCATTCTGAACACGGGCCTTCCCCACTCCTTGCCTCCCCGCAGTAAGGGAGCTGGCCAGGATCATTCCCCCGGGGCAGAGATGGCTGAGATCTACCTCGGTACCGGCTGAACTAGGGGTCTGCCTAGGGCAATGGAAACCATGGTTGGGTTTGTCAGCACTAGACACGGCCGACAGGCTTGGGCCATGTCACAGGCATTGCAGGTGGTGCTTGCCCCAGACCTGCCTTGATGAGTAATGAACAGGAACAGGCAATACATACACCAGCGCCCATGGTGATAAAAGAACCTGTGGGAAGCTGGGGGAGGGGGCCGTTTAAAGCGTGGGCCCAGGCTAAGGAGATTATCCAGTGCCCTACTCTGTACATCACCCATGGCATCAGGAGACCACAGTCCTTCTCCCATCTGTGCCACTGACTGCATGATACAGACCAGTCACTTCCACAGCTCTGTGCCTCAGTTTCCCCTTCTGTAAATAGCGCCAGTAGTGCTTAGCCAGGCTGAGATCTATGGGTGCCAAGTGCTCAGAATTAGTTTGATTTGACTCTGTCCGTGGGGAGAGAATTCCAAAGGCCCTGCCTTCCCACCAGCTCGGCTTTTATATCTCGGAGAAGGCAGCAGCTGAGCTCAGTGACAGGGCAGGAGAATTTGGCTCAGTTTTATTTAGAGCTTTACGTACTACAGTAGCACAACACCTTGCACCATTTTGAAATGACACTCCTGAGACATGGGTAAATACAGTCACCAAGAGGTAAGGCAGGTAGAACACAAAGGGGCTATACTTGTCAGTCAAATATTAGCCGCACTAATTACTCACTGAATAATAAAGCAAACAGAGAAGAATTGGGACAAGGGAAAAATAAGAGCTGGACAGAAGAAGTGAAGAAGGGGTGAGTAAAACAAACACTGCGGAGAGGAGCCCTCCATGCATAGGCAACAGCTGTCAATAGCCCTCCAGGCATAGGCAACAGCTGTCAGTACCTGACATAATGATGTCTTGGTCTGTGATTAGGGCTCTTAGGCATGGTGGTAGTACAAAAACAATGGATTCTCTCTAGGCATTCCTGCAAAACAAATACTCCCTGATCTAGCAACATCCGTGGTCCAGCACGGACCACAGCTGTTCCTGGACACAGAGCCCAGGATGAGGAAGGTCTGGCGGCAAGGCAGGAGCGCCATAATGGGCACCGGCGACACAGCTGGGAGCCCAAAGTGTGTGTGTGGGGAGGGGAGGATGGACGGACAGCACGATGGGGAGTTCTTGCTCCAGCAGAGCTCCCTGGGACACAGTGGCCAGGGAGCTCTAGCCTGGCCACAGGCCGTGGACCTCCAGCCCCTGCCAGGGAGCTCCAACCCCAGTGGCAGCCAGGAGCTCTGGCTCCGTTCCTGGCCGTGGAATTCCAACCACGTTCTGGCTCCAGAGGCTAGGGGACTCCAGTCCCAGTGATAGCCAGGGAGCTCTGACCTGAGCCAGGGAGCTCCAGCCCCATCCCTCCACCCCGGCTGCAGAGCTCTGGAGCCAGCCGGCTGTGAAGCTCTGCCCTGACTGCATAGCTCTGGCTGTGGCACTGCAGCCCAGGCAGCAGCGGGGCCGGGGAGAGCCCCAGGGGACTGAGGCAGGAGTGGGGGCAGGCTGACCCCTAGCCCAGTGGCAGCACGGCCACGAGGGGAGGGACCTTTTCTGGGCCGGCAAATCCCCTCATTTGGGAGCTGTTAGGTCACAAGGATTCAGGACCAGTGAGGTCCAACCCATAACAGCTCCTGCTTGCCCATGTTTGCCAGGCTTTGTGCATCTAGCTCACAAAGTATAAACAGCTGTTGTGCGGTGACACTCTCCTGTGTTACTGGTCACTAGAGCCCTGCAGATCCATGGGTCTGAGCTTTCCGTCCTGCTGTGCTAATTGAACAGCTAGTACGTCCCCGGTGTGATGGTGAACTGTTCTGCACCACTGATGTCAATGGGTGTTTTGCAACTTGGCGGAGGGTTGCCAACTTTCCAAATTTATGGAAATTGGGCACCCCTGCTCCGCTCCCTCCCCTGAAGCCCTGCCTCTACTCCTCCCTCAAGGCCCCACCCTCTGCTCACTCCTCTTCCCCTCCCCCACTCTGCGCCCAGCCCATGGACTGCCCCACACTCCTCACTGCACAGTTACCTGTGGGGCGAGGCTCTCTCCTCCCACTGCCCCTGCTCCCCAGCATGCTCAGTGCCTGTCTCTGGTACTCGGGCAGGACAGGGCAGGACGAGGGAGAGGGCAGCCTGATGACACTATCTCCCACAGCCAGGCTCTTTCTCAGGTAGCCCAGCTGCCGTACTGGGCTCTCACGCTGACCCAGAGCAAAATGGCCAGTGGGAGCAGCGGGTGGTCCCCAGTATTCCCTGCAAGCTGTGTGCTTGGGAGAGAGAGAAGAGATTCAAACCCCACCCCGCTGGTTAGCAGAGTGCCCACAGCGTGGGTTTCTATTGATGGTGCACATCTGCATATGCCTTGGTGCACATAATAAAATTGATTCTGCACACAGATGGAAAAATTAGAGACCATTAGGAGGCCCCATCCCTTCTGCACATGTATCCAGTGCACTCAGCCTGTCACCCTGGCATCCAGGCTCAGGCAGGGAGCAGAAGGGTCACGTGACAGCCCAACCGCCCAGCCAGCCTGGCAGTTGCCTGCACAAAGGAGAGCCTGGCCGTGGGAAGTGGCGGAGGCAGCAGTGGGAGGAGGACAGAGCACCTTTCCCCACCGCAGCAGGCCCATCTGGCCCTGCATGTTCTGCAGGTGGCCGCTGGGCTTTTGCGGTCCGGTTGCTGTTTCTGATCTGACACTGCCAAGTGCCATTTGCAGCCGGATTTTCCAGTCAAAATCCAGACACCTGGGAGCCAGATCAGTCCCTTTCGCTACTTGCTGGGAGACTTGTTAGCACAGAGGAGCCCAAAGCGCAGATCTGAACTCTCCTAAACTTTAGGCTGGCTCGGGCCTGCACCCGAATTTCGTGACTCAGGCCCCGCTGTTATTACAGCGATGCTGGGTTGGCCGTGCCCCAGCATCACTGGGGAACATCTCAGGGCATCCACCAAAGCCTCAGCAATGTCTGTGTATTTGCCTCCAGAGCTCCTGTGTGTGCATGTTGGGACTGAGCAATGTACTGCCACCCGGCTCCCAGGCCGGCCACCTGTTCCCAGCTGTCTCCATGGTTATCCCTGCGCCTGCCCTGCCAGGAAACACAATCCCTCTCTGGGGACTCAGGTCCCATTGTCTCCCCTCCTCCCCCACAGCAGAGCAGCCTGGGAGCACATCTGCTGTGTCCTGCTCCTTTGTCCAAGTCAGCTCAGCCTCTGCCGCTTCTCGGAAGAGGAGAGAGCCCCCCCGGCCTTCAGGTGTGCTGCCAGATGGGAGAAGCCGCCTGCTTATTGCTAGTCCTCACGCCCCGCCCCCGTATTCATGCACATGTCCGTACAGGTGCACACCTATGTATGCGTGCTCAAGTGTGCACAGCCCAGGCAGGCACACCTGTTATATGTGCACAAGCATCCCCCCCCACCACCTATGGCTCAGCCGGCCTGGGAGCTGTTTCTGAGAGCAGAGGACCCAAAGAGCTGAGGGTAGGGAGCAGTAAGGTAGCAGGGCCTCTCTTCTCCTTCCCCTCCTTGCAGGGGGCTCTCTGCCAGACGTAGCAGGCGGAGACCAGGATGCGCTAGCTGGGAAAAGGTACAAGCAGCTTCTCCCCTGTCCAGCAGCTAGAGGTGGGAGTGGAGCCTGATGTTTATCACCAGAGGCTGATCATGCAGATGGTGCCGCAAAACAAAATGGTGGCTGCTTTCTGTAGCTCCCTCCCTGCAGTGGCTGGCCACTGGGCGTCCAGCCTGGCCAGTGTCCCCAGACCTCTCCGGTGGCAGCAAGGGAGGCCAGCCCTGCAGGACCGTCCTGAAGGCTCCAGGAATGTAAGATTAACTTTAAAGATGACATCATGTGATGAAGCCTCCTGGAATATTTCCATCCAAAACTGGCAACCTTCAGGGCAGCCCCTTCGCTTCAATGGCTGGCTGCCGCTCACTGGCAAATGTATCGGGGCAGCTGACTCGTCTCCCCAGCCCAGAGATGGGCCGTGATGGCAGTGGAACTGCCCGTCCATGGAGCAATGCTCCTGAGCCCCCAGGCCAGCTGTGACCTCAGCAACAAAACCCCAACCTGTACATGGCGATTTCCTCCTGTCTGGTACCCTGGACACTCAGGAGCAGCATGAGTCCCGTCCGCCAGCCAGTTACCAGAGACCAAACACATGTGGGAGCTGTGTGGTCCGGAGCGGCCTTGGACCCCAACCACGCTCAGCTGGGAGGCGTTTATAGTCCACGCTCGTTGAATGATCAAACTCCTGGGGAATTTCTTCTGTTGATTTAATTCTCCCCTGTGCCCAGGACCTCCAGGCACAATCTCCCATTGCCCACAACCCCTTGGCCCACGCCACGGTTGGGCGGTTGTTTTTCCCCGGTCAGAAAAGAGCAGATTGGCTCCTCTTCCCACTGCCCGCTCTTAAACCCAAGCGTCCGACTTTGCAAGAGGCTTTGGACCTACTTATGCAACTGGGTTACGTGCAGCGTTGGTGCCACCATGCCAGCCGAGGGCAGGAGAGCAACACGGTGGATGAGCTGAGCACTTTTCCACCGCCAGAAACTGGTCCATTGTAAGATGTGAACTCCCGCACCTTGCCTCTGTTTTCTGGCTGACATTCAAAGCCCTGGGTTGCCCAGCAATTCCTGTACCCCATACGGTGAGTGATGATTTAACACCTGCTCTGCGCAGGGCAGTGAGAGCAAACTCCTGATAAAGCAGCTGACTAGGGCATGCAACACTAACCGGAGCTTTCACTGCACAGTGACGAGACGCTCCACTAGGCCTGTGCTACCTCCAGATGCGCCGGGCAATTTCAGCGCTATCAGAAGGGTCTTTGCTCACCTCGTTTGTTCTTAGCACCTAGAATGAGGCGGCTCTTGTTGAGGGCGTGTTGTCCCAGGGGTAGGAGCCTGGCCTGGTTCTGTTCCTGACTGCCACGCTGACCTGCTGTCTGACTCTGGGCAAGTCACTGCATTTTGGGGCAACCCTTTCCCATCCCCCCCAGTCTAGGTCTTTGGGACAGGGACTGTCTCACACTGTCTATCCAGTGCCTCGTATAAATGAGTTCTGATCCTTAGAGAGTCTTGTTGCTGCGGGAGAACGACCAATAGGAATGAATTAATCGCTTTCCAGTGCTGAACCGTGAGCTCCTTATTCAGCTTTTCATGGAGTTTGTGTTTAGGAGTCAGCCCTAAAATTGGAGTTGGAAAAGGATCCTCCAGTCCATCTCCCTGCCAGTGCGGGATTGTTCCTAACTTCCTGTGTTCCAGATCCTGGTCCAGCTTGGTCTTAACTATCCCAGATGAGAGGGGCTTCCATTTCTTCGCTGGGAGGCTCTCTGCTAAGACATTGTGCCTAATATTCAGCCTAAATGTTCCTCTTTATGATTTCATCCCATCACTCGTCCTAACTACAGACTCAGGCATCTGCCTGAAGAATGCCTCTCTCTTGGGGTCCGCTGCACCTCACTGTATGGTAGGTTCAGGTCTGTCACTGAATTCAATGGCAGCAGGAACTGGCTCTTTCATCTAAAATGCACTGAGGTTGAAGGGCTGCCAAAAGCACTCAAGAAAGCTGTTCCCAGCATCCAAGAAGATCTTGGCAAAGTGCCTGAGGCCAAATTCAGACCATAGTGTAAATGCCAGGTCAGTACTGGCCTCCCTGCCACTGCACCTGCCAACACAAGATCTGAATGTGGCCAGGTGTCTGCTGAGGACTGGTGCAGTGAGCCCAGCATGTCCATCTAGCTGAAGAATGGCCGGAAGGAACAGACCATGTCCAGGGAACCAGGAGTGCCAGGCAAGATTCTGAAACCTCCATAGAATCTCTGCCAAATAAAAGAGCGATGCTGGGTGCCGGGCTGTGGGTTAAATGATTCGTGCAGGTGTTATCTTGGGCTTTGTCGAGGCTGGAAGGCAGCCATGCAGGTGTTATGGTGGGCTTTGCCGAGGCTGGAAGGCAGCCATGCAGGTGTTATGGTGGGCTTTGCTGAGGCTGGAAGACAGTCGGCTTTCAGACAGATGGTACCCAGACAACACATCCCCTAATATCAAACCTTTTCAAGGTTCAGCATTTTCACTTAGGTTGACTGATTTAATCAGGTGGCTCCTAATGTCCAATGGGGATATTTCCTCCCCCAGATCCTTTGCACAGCCCCATCTTTAGTGACATTTAACTGGATGATTCAAGTCAGTGACTATTATATCATTCTGTGGCTGCCTTGGTCATTAAGAACATAAGAACGGCCACACTGGGTCAGACCAAAGGTCCATCTAGCCCAGTGTCCTGTCTGCCAACAGTGGCCAATGCCAGGTGCCCCAGAGGGTGTGAACACAACAGGGAATCATCAAGTGCTCCCTCTCCTGTCATCCATTCCCAGTTTTTGAAAAACAGAGGCTAGGGACACCCACGCTGCCCACCCTGACTCATAGCCATTGATGGACCTATCCTCCATGAATTTATCTAGTTCTTTCTTGAACCCTGTTACAAGTCCTGGTCTTCACAACCTCCTCTGGCAACATCATTCTGGAAACAGGCCTGAGCAGCAAAGTTCGGACCATTTTGAAGCACTTGGTAGAGAGGTAAGTGATCAGGAAGAGTCAACATGGATTCACCAAGGGCAAGTCATGCCTGACCAACCTGATTAGCTTCTACAATGAGGTAACCGGCTCTGTGGACATGCTGAAGGCAGTGGATGTGCTATACCTTAACTTTAGCAAAGCTTTTGATATGGTCTCCCACATAATTCTTGCCAGCAAGTTAAGGAAGTATGGATTGGATAAACGGACTGTAAGGTGGCTAGAAAGCTGGCTAGATTGTCAGGCCCAACGGGTCGTGATCAAAGGCTCGATATCTGGTTGGTGGTCGGTTTCGAGCAGGGTGCCCCAAAGATTGGTTCTGGGGCTGGTTTTGTTCAACATCTTTATTAATGACCTGGATGAGGGGATGGATTGCACCCTCAGCAAGTTTGCAGATGACACTAAGGTAGGGGGAGAGGTAGATACTTTGGAGAGTAGGGACAGGGTCCAGAGTGACCTAGACAGTTTAGAGGATTGGACCAAAAGAAATCTGATGAGGTTCAACAAGAATCCCAAGCATTGTTACAGGTTGGGGACTGACTGGCTAAGTAGCAGTTCTGCAGAAAAGGACCTGGGGATTACAGTAGATGAGAAGCTGTTTATTAGTCAACAGTGTGCCCTTGTAGCCAAGAAGGCTAACATCATATTAGGGTGCCTTAGGAGGAGCATTTCCAGTGGATCTAGAGAAGTGATTATTCCCCTTCATTCAGCACTGGTGAGGTCACATCTGGAGTACTGTGTCTAGTTCTGGGCCCCCCACTACAGAAAGGATGTGGATGCAGTGAAGAGTGTCCAGCGGAGGGCAACAAAAATGATTAGGCGGCTGGAGCACATGACCTACGAGGAGAGGCTACAAGATTTGGGCTGCAGAAGAGAAGAGTGAGGGGGGATTTGATAGCAGCCTTTAACTATCTGAAGGGAGGTTCCAAAGGGGATGGAGAGAGGCTGTTCTTAGTAGTGACAGATGGCAGAACGAGGAGCAAAGGTCTCAAGTTGCAGTGGGGGAGGTCTCGGTTGGATATTAGGAAAAACTATTTCTGTAGGAAGGTGGTGAAGCACTGGGATGGGTTCCCTAGGGAGGTGATGGAATCTCCATCCCTAAAGGTTTTTAAGTCCCAGCTTGACAAAGCCCTGGCTGGGGTGATTTAGTTGGGATTGGTCCTGCCTGGGGCAGGGGGTTGGACTCGATGACCTCCTGAGGCCTCTGCCAGCCCTAGGATTCTATGACCAGAGCATTCCCAAAGTTCGGGCACAATTGGATCCTGGGTTTTGGATCAGCCCATATCAGAGGCTGCAGAGCACGGATTCACATGGGAATCTTCCTATAGGGCCCAGGGTCCTGATTGAGACTCGACTCTGGTTGTGAGATAAATGGGCATGAGGGATGACTATGTATCCATTAAGCCTCCATTGTCATAGAGCAGAATGATCCTCTGAAAGCAGCTGGCTGTGGCCCTGATTTTCCCCTACGGACTCTTCCTAAGTCTTCATTGCTTATTGTTGAGAAAGTACCACTATGACATACAAGTCATTGTCTTTCTAGAGAACAAAGGGCCTGGTTCCAAGAGTCTCTGCTCCTGCCTCAGTCTGGACAATGCCTCCTTTTTCCCAACACTTGTGATTGCAAAATATGCATTAGAAACAACTGCTAACAAGGCGCTCAGAGAGCGGAAGACAGTACAGAACAGTGGCCTTGCTGCATGTAAGCTCCACCACTAACCTACCTTCTTCACAGCCGCTCAGCGCCATGGCCCCTCCCTATGGCTGCTATGTTTTAAGCATTGGTCACTGGGACCAAGCTGCAATGCCAGGTTGTCACACTTGTGTTGCAGCATCTTGGCACAGTGCCAATGTGATGTCACTGTAGAATGATGTTTCCTGGGACCCAAAAATGGTTTGGGGACCTGATGCTCTAAAAGATGTGGGAGCAAATGGCATGGAAAAACCAAGGCATGAAGCAAGTAACTGATTTGACAGAAGAGCACCAGGATGGGGCATGCTTACTGACTGTTTGCATGCACAGTTTCTGTGCTTGCACACACAAATCAGGCATGCAATTGCACGCATACTTTTGCATGCACAGTTCTCTGGACACATATTAGAAAATCGGGCCGTTTATGCTTCTGGAAATCTAGATTTAAAGCATCCCCCATATGTACTGGACTGCTGCCACATGGCAATGTGCTCTCTGCTACTGTTTGAACAGCACCAGCATTTCATCGCAATCTCAAAACTCAGTTCCAATTTACTGGGGGCACCTTCCAGGTCTTCATGTTTCCTGGGGACTGATGTACAGTTTTACATTAGAACTGAGAGTTACCTGCAGTTTGTATCTGATCCTTCTTGCCAATTTTGACTGAGCTTCACTTTGAGATCAGGGGTGAGGAGAACAAATCCCCCCTGGATACAATCCAAATAAAATACTCCTGAATTTAAGCCAGGTGGCACTTATGGCCCAGTCATGCTCCCGCACACTTCACTGGGGCAGGAATCTTAATCATGTGCTGGCTGGTGGGACGGGGGTTGAGGCTTAATGAAGATGACTTCGTAGCTACAGTCTGGTTTTGTTTTGGCCTTACTTGAATGTTTTTTGTGAGTTCTCTGCCTGTTTCCTACATTGGTCACTCCTCCACCTTGGTCTGGGATCACACAGTAAGCAGCATGGGGTGGGATAAGTAATGTGATAGGAGATTGACAGGGAGACCCAAGAGAGGTGGGCAAACCGCATCCCCTCTAACGCAGCACTGAAGCAATGCCCCAGCTGGTGTGAAGGGCTCTGTGCTACTGAAGACTGGGTCCTGTGAATGAGATAAGGCCTGAGTTCTCTAACCAGCTGTGCTGATTAAAAGACCACATGGGTTGTTGTTTTTTTTAATAATGGGGCTACTGGGAATGACAACAGAAACACCCTGATATGATTAAAGACCTAGCCAACTTCCAGTTTACCTAATTTCTTTTTGCCCATTTAAAATTCCCCTTCTCATATCAATTGAATAACTACTGCTTCTTTATTTCCTATGCTAAACTACTGTATAGAATTACTGAATACTACTACACATTAGGAATGTGAATGGTTAACCCGTAAGGATCACCCAGTTAGGTGATGCTTACCGGTTATGGTTAACTTGTGGGCCAGTGAAACTCCTGGCCTGTAGCAGGTCCAGCCCAGCCACAGCAGCCCCCGCCTGCCTCCATTTAATTGGTTAACTGGCTAAATTTAATATTTAACCAGTTAACTGATTAACCAGGATTTTACATCCCTAGTGCACATCTGCCACGTTCCAGCCCAGAGGTGGCTGTATTTTGTTGGTGAGTAAATAGTTCCTATATGGGGCCTGCAAAGCACTTTGTAATCCTTCTGTCTGAAAAGATCCTGAGAAAGCAAGGCAGCTCCAGTTCCCTCTGTATTCCACACCTCTTCTCAGTCTGGTTTCATTGGTTCTACGCCTGAAAGAGATTTTGGTGTCATTGTGGATAGTTCCCTGAAAACATCCACTCACTGTGCAGTGGCACTCAAAAAAAAACTAACAATGTTGGGAATCATTAGGGGAAGGAAAGATAGTAAGACAGAAAATACCATATATACCATATTGCCTCTATAGAAATCCATGGTACACCCACATCCTTAATACTCTGTGCAGATTTGGTCACCCCACCTCAGAACAGCTGCATTCTAATTGGAAAAGGATCAGAAAAAGGCAGTAAAAAATTCGAATTGGTATTCCATATGAAAAGTGATTTAAAAGACTGGCACCTTTCAGCTTGGAAAAGAAACAACTAAGGGGGGATTTGATGGAGGTTTATACAATCATGACTGGTGCAGTGAAAGTAAATAAGGAAGTGCTATTTATTCCTTCTCTTAACAGAAACACCAAATGAAATTAATAGGCAGCTTTAAAACAAACCAAAGGAAGTATTTCTTCATATAACATACGGTCAACCTGTGGAACTCCTTGCCAGAAGATTTTGTGAAGATCTAGACTATAAGAGGGTTCAAAAAAGAACTAGATAAATCCACAGATGTTAAGTCCATCAATGGCTATTAGCCAGGATGGGCAGGGATGGTTTCCCTAGCCTCTGTTTGCCAGAAGCTGGGAATGAGCAACAGGGGGTGGATCACTTAATGATTCCCTGTTCTCTTCAATCCTTCTGGGGCACCTGCCGTTGCCTGCTGGAAGACAAGATACTAGTTCAGAAGGACAGTGGGCTTACAAATGAATTTTGTCGGCAGGGTGTGCGCGGTGCTCCAACGGAAAGAGACCATTTCATTAACTCCACCACTGTAGGCTGTTTCCCCACTGTGGGGGGAGGGTGAGAGCAAGGTGGTTGCAGCTCAGTCAACTCAGGATGGAAGTGATGCTGATTGGCAGAAGCAAGCACTGAAGGGGAAGTGGGAGGGCTGGACCCGTGTCTGCTCTTGGAAGTCTATTGCCTTCCTTTTCCCCATGCAGCCTAAGGCACTTAGTCCCTCGCTGCTTGGACATCCACTCCTCAGCAGGGTCTGGCCACCCCCTCTAATTGGTTTTGCCTGTCAAAGAACATTCAGAAGTTGCTGTTGAATGTGGTGATTTCATCCCTAGGTGCATGTTTCATTATACTTCGGTGGCAGCATATTATACGCTGGCTGCCCATTCACTCCTGTATGCAGTTCAAGTTGCTGGTTTTGACCTTCCAAGCCCTGAATGGCTTAAGGGCCAGCTTAATAAAATAAAAATCAACAGCACCTGCTAGTGCCAGGGAACTGGGAAGTAACTAACCAAGTTCTATTTGGAGCTGGGGCATGTATGATGGAATAGACCCTGTGTAGATGGAGCAAGTAATAAGAAAATAGTCACATGGCCAAGGAACCATTTTAATGGATTGGTTTTTATCCCTACAGTTTCCCCTGGCATTTAAAGAGCTCTAGGCTAAGAGATACTAGGAAATGGAACCGATTCACATAACAGAGTGGGTGCAAAGCCCTGGGGGGAAGGGGCATTGGCAGAGGTATTGGAATGAACAGGGAGTGATATGACCTCTAACCACTACAGCCCTCTTTCAAATTAAGAGACACTCATACTTCCTCACACACAGATCTTCCAAAGGTGGCTCTTGATTTGATTGCACATCAGATTGTCTAGGGGCTGAGTGTAATTTAGTACCCGTTGGAGGGAGTTTCTTATGCCAACAAGAGTGATCTTCATTACTGTAGGAGATGAGTGTTATGAGCATGAAATTTCTATAACACTTTACCTTTTATTCCTCATGAGACACTTTTCTTTGGGCTGCTGGTCTTTCAGGACAAAATGTACTTATGATTTGGTTGATATATGGAGCAAACACGATCTTTTGTCTTGTCATATGATGAGACTCTACTTTTTATTAGGGGTCTTTTTTGTTTTGTCTCTAATTGGTTGCAGTGGCTGGTTCGTTATAAAGAGTCCAGTGTCTATTTTGCAGGGGAAGCCAACCAGAGCAACTCTCTTTTCCTCCAGCTTCCGCCACATTCCAACTATAGCTCTTTGAAGGAAAAAACTCTGAACACTGAAATGTACTTTAAACACGAGACAGCAGCCAGTCTGCTTGGAAGCGCTGTGACCCTTACCCCCTTTCTTCTATGCCAAAGAACATTAGTACTTGTCCCATGCTTTGCAATAGGCCACTGTAGTTCATTTTGACTATGCTAGTGACCCGGTTGACAAAACCAGTGTTTCTCAACCTTTTTTTATAAAGTACCCCCTTTAAAAAAATTATAAGTACACCCAGTACCTACAATTTTCAGACACACATTTTTTTTTCTACCATTGCAACACATTTGTTTAAACAACTTAATCGTAGCCAGGTGGGCGATGAAATTTTTGGGTGTAAAAAGTACAAAAATAATAATAAAGCGCTATAAAACTTAAAACAAAAATTCAGGTTTCTCCAAATTTCAGACTTCTCTCAAGTACCCCAAGGGTACTCGTACCACTGGTTGAGAAACACTGGACGAAACAACCCTTCCTGTCTTCCAATCAGAATGCAAAGCGGAGGTGGTGCATGACAATAGCAGAGTTTGTAGCAGAGTGGGTCAGCCTGTAACACAATGATAAAATGCTGGGGCCAAGTTTTTCTCTGTTACTGTGTTGCAACTCTGGCCTGGAGCTGTGGAATCCTGGTTTTGTTTTCTCTGGCCCTGGTGCAAATCAGCAGTCATTTGCTGGAGTCAGAGGAGTTGACTAGTGTAAAAGAAGCACCGATTAGATCAGAATCAGGCCTGCAGTTTTTCTATGGCATTCAAACGTTGCCACTTTGATTTTACTACAGTGAAACACCACTGAGGTCACAGGACTTACTCCCGATTCACACTGTGAGCTGAGAATCAAGCCATTAATACTTGCGTAGACTTTTTTCCCACAATTACATGTCCAAGCATAATTTTTGTCAAGCTTTTAAAATATCATTATTATATTGCTCTCTCAGCTATTTTTTTAAACCAATAATGCCAAACCTGGTTAAAGCCCTCACAACTGTACTTCTTGGAGGCCAATATTGTGGAATAGCCCAGTATTTTAAGGCTCAGGGCTTCCCTGAACACCTGACTTTGATCCTTTCCCTAATGCAGTCATGGAGCCCTGTAAGATTCCCCAGTACACAGAAGTGCTCAGAATTTGTGGCATCAGGGTCGCCCCTTTGTCTGGAAGGAGAGCGCTGGCCGAAATGGCAAATGTTTAGAATATCAAGGATTCTAGCGGACAGACAGACAGACAAAAGGGGAATCTGGGTAAAGGGAAATACCGGTAGATGGGAACCCCCGGGGCCATAAAAGCCGCAGCCCGTTTGCGAGTCGGGGGCTCCGCTCCAGCGGGGCACAGAGGCTCCCTAGAGAATTCCCCCCCGGAAATCAGTGCTGCTGGCCACGGAAGACGCACGTACCTTCCTGATCGAACAGGTGTGGAAGAGGGCATGGAGGCTCCGGGCGCAAGCCCCAGCCACAGGGGACGGGGCTGTTTACAGCCCGGCCGCTCCCGCCACAACACGCCGAGATGGAGGGGGAGCGGGTCCCAGGGGCGCGCTCACCCAGGGATGCGCTAGGCGGAGTTGGCCCAAGCACCAGGGGCTTCTACCACCGCCGAGCCTCGGGCTGAGCCCTGCACCCGGGCTCGCTCGCCCGGGCTGCCCGCGGGGAGGTCGGGGCTACTCCGCAGAGGCGCGAACCTGGGGCACCGCGAGCCGCTTGGGGGTCTCCACTCGCTCGCTGCTGGCGCGCCCTGCCTACCCTTGCGCGGCCCGCGTGCACTCACCAGCTCCGCGGCCATCAGCAGCCCGAGGAAGGAGCGCAGGAAGCGGGGATCCAGGGCCAGGGAGCCCAGGCCGGGGAGCGAGGTGCTGCCGCGGCCGGGCGCCCCCGCCGCGGTGCTGGTCTGGGTGCTGACTTTGGCTGGGAACTCGGACATGGTGCCGGGGCCGCCGGCCCGGCAGGCAGCGGAGCCGGGGGGAGGCGAGCGGGGCAGCCCGGGTCCTCAGGGGCGCTGGGGAGCCGCCGGCTCAGGCTCTCTCCATGGTGCGGGCGAGGCAGGGCGCAAGGTGCACAGGGCGCCCCGCGGCTGCACCTCGGAGCGCTGCGCGGGCGGGGAGGGGACCGGGCTGGTTCCACAGTGGCAGGAGCCAACCGGCCGCCGCGCTGCGGGCCGAAGTGCCCGGAGTTCAAGTCAATCAGCCTCCCCCCGCCGGCAGGCCCGGGAGCCGCTTAACCCCTGGGCGCCCGCCGGGCCCAGCAGCACACGGTACGCGGCGGGGCTGCTGTCAGACGGGCCCGATCCGGGGCAGGGCGGCCTCTCTGGAGGAAGGGCGGGCTGGGTTTGCGTTGGAAATAAGGTAATAGGTGGCCTAGCTAGCCAGCCGAATCCGCCTAGTTACACAGTAACCTGCTGTGTCTCTGCCTGCGTGGAGCCTCGCCGGTCTGTCCAGCCCGTCTCTGCCACTGCGCTCCTGCCCGTGTCATTCCAGTCCCTGGCCTGGGCGCTGGTTGTCAGTGTCACAAGTTCCTGTTCTGCCTGCAGCACCTGACAGCAGAGTCTCTCCCTTTCCAGACTGCGGGACCCTTTCAGGAGGCGGATTTGCCCGGCCTACCCTAAGATCCATACAAAATCAGACATACAAAGGTGCCAAGCACCCTATTACTGAAATGGCTCTCTTCCGCCTGTTTACCAAATAAATCAGCTGGAATATAAATATGCCCTTTCTTACCAGTGTATAGTATATAGAGTCCTCTGAGCAAGTCATTGTACTAACTTTTAATTTGCACTGGCTGCTGTAAAATAGCCAAATGTTTAGATGGGTTGCTGTACCCCTGGAAGATTTCTGCATGCTCTTTACACATGCTCCTGACTGAGACCCACTGGAGGAGGATAAAGGGTCATGAGAAAGCAGGAATCCATATTAAAGCCCAGAGCTGTGGACACTGAGGTGGCTGGGAATTTTGTCATTAACTTCAATGGGCACAGGATCAGTTAATTACACTTTGGTGTAATTAACAAGCAATGTGAAGAATTTATGAAAAATAAGCATATGCCAGGAAGCTGAGCTTTACACCTGGTGGGTTTACAGAGTTCCTCTGGGTATCAAAATCCTTCTCTGGTCAATGTGAAATGATAATTCTCAAATATAGGGGGGTCTGCTTCTGATGTTATGTAAATGTGGAGTCACACCAATGTCAAGTTAGTTTAAGCAAGATCAGAATGAGGACTGTTTTACAAAGCCCACTAGCACCACATCTAAACAGGGTGCAATAGAGCGGCACGCTGCAAGTGAGAGACAGTACCAACCAGAGAGGAAGAAATCATTTTGTTTCTGCTCCAAGGCATGGGAATATTTAAACACCTCATTCCTCACCTTTTCTTGGAAGTACTGGAAAGTCAAAGCATGTACATTGCAAGCTGCTCTCAGAGGACTTCATGCTACTTCCCTGAAGTCATTGGCAAAATTCCCAGGGGCCTGCCTTCCTATTACCAGGACTGCAGAAAAATGAGGAAAGGTTTGCTCCAAATGAGCAATTTGCTGGTGTCAGCAAACACTGTCAGTGGCAACCCTGAAGAGGCAGGGAAAAGTACAGAGCACACGGTGTTCAGAAAGTTAGTTAGCTACACAATGTGCAATGTGTGCTGCAAAGTATAACAACCCACCAATTGCCAGTTGGTTTGTCTCCCGTTGAAATCATCACACCTGACACTCAGCTGTCTCTGCCTGTCTTTAACGCACACAACCCTTACATCTGCATAAAGTACATCGCCATGTGTTAGATCTGCAGTGATACAGACTGTGCAGAAGGCAGTGTCTTTGGGGCCTGTGTGCTACAGCCTTACAACAGAAAGGTCAGGGGGTTGGGGTTATCACTGTTCGCAGTATCCTTCTATCCTTCCAGGCACCCTAAGGCCTTACAGCCCATTTAGCCACTGTGGCCATCAGGTGTTCTAGACACTCAGCCTATGTCTACACTGGCGCGTTCTCACGCAAAAACTCTTTTGCGGAAGAGTTCTTCTGCAAAAACTGTTCCAGAAGAGAGCGTCTACACTGGCATGTGCTTTTGCGCAAGAGATGTGCTTTTGCGCAAGAGCATCCATGCCAGTGTAGACGCTCTCTTGCGCAAGAAAGCTCTGATGGCCATTTTAACCATAGGGCTTTCTTGCGCAAGAAATTCATGTTGCCTGTCTACACTGGTCTCTTGCGCAAGAACAGTTGCGCAAAAGGGCTTATTCCTGAGTGGGAGCATCAGAGTTCTGGCGCAAGAAGCCCTGATTTCATACATTAGAAAATCAGTTTACTTGCGCAAGAACATGAGGCCAGTGTAGACAGGCAGCAAGTTTTTGCGCAAGAGCGGCCGCTTTTGCGCGAGATCGCACCAGTGTAGACACAGCCTCCAAGTGTCATTACTGTCTGTTTCTAGTACTGGGCCCCAAATCAAGCTCCCTTTATACCACCTGTACATGATCAAGGCATCTACTGACTCCCAAGGGAGGGTTGTTTGAGTAAGAACTGAATCACGGTAGCTGGGTTTGGTCCATTGTTATTGTCAGGCCTTTAGATTCCATGGGTCAGGCTTTAGGAGGACACGCCTGCATTTCTACCTTGGACTTCCAGCTTGTTAGCCTCACCCTGGAGAGACAGCTCCCAAAGTCCTTACTCAGTCAGAACTCCTGCTGAAGTTGTGACACACACAGTAACTGTATCATTAGTGAAGAGGGTTCCAACCTCTTCTTCTCCTCCCTTCCAGACACAGTTCTTAGATTCAGCAGCCCTGAAGCCAACTGCTCAGAAACTAAGCATTTAGAGAAAACAAAGTGCTGCTGCTCTGACCTTGCAGGCCACGGTGCGGCTTGTACACAAAGGCATAGTTTTCATCCTGCTTCCTGATGGCTCTGTTGTTTCTCTTGATGATGAGCTCCCAGGAGGCAGAGATGATGGATTCCTCTGCCTTTCTGCCCCCTGGGGTTTTCCAATTAATAGGTCTCTGTCCTTGGCCTAATCAAGTCACTGGGTCTGATTCCTCTCTCACCTTGCTTTCACACCAATGGCATTGCTGCTCCTTTACACCAAGTGACAGCACAATTGGGTCCAGCCTCTTTCTGTGGCCACATTTAGGTACCTGATGGGGTAAATCTAACCTGGCAAAGGTAAGCCTGCTTGCATGGGAGCTGCTTGTAAATCAGGAATAACACCACAGAAATCACCGATGGACAGGAGCAAGTGAGCTCAGAGCAGGGATTTCCCTACACGCTCCCTATGAGGGTGTAACCCCCCCCCGAATTTCCCCAACACCCCCACACACACACTTTTGTGAACTAGTTACATGCCAATTTAGTGATTGTTTGGAAATTTGAATTGAAATTGAAACATTAATACACACTTTAAAAGCATATACCGTGTATGATAAGATACGTGTATCTGAAAACGTATAATAGATTTGAAAAGTATGAACATAGACTAGCTTCCTTATACAACTGTTGTTTTTTATGACAATGTCAGTGCATTCATTCTGGTGATGTTGGCCAACCTAATAATTTCAAATTATGATTTGTAAGCAAAGTCAAAATGAGCTCTCCCTGACAGCTAGTGATGAGCTGGGGGCTGGGAGGAAAGGCTTCAGGACCAGATGGTATTTACATTCACACCTAATCTACCTAGGTATCCAGCAAAACAGAGCTGTGTTGCCCAAGTGATAGATTTTGGCTGGGGTTGGGTTACAAATCACTTGAATGCGGGGGGGGGGGGGCGGGGATGAAATGTTGTTCTTATTGTATGAGTAAAGGGCAGTAGAACTGTACTTAACCTGTACTGATTGAGGGCATCAAGAGAGAGGGTGGGGACAGGTGTTTTGCTTGGTGGTCTGTCCGAGTCAGAAGTACTATTTGACCTGCCCCTCTCCACTGTTTAAAGACAGAGCTGATTAGGCTCCATATATAGTCTTTTGTTTTGTTAAATGACCACTACAGCAGAAATCACTGATAATCAGGTCTAAGTGCTTAGTCCTGCTGTGGGGACAGTGTTCCTGTGGGTACAGTGTTTTTGTGTAAGAGACAGCCCAGACTGCACTAGCAGCGAGGTTCCCCCACTGAGAGCTCAGCTGAAATCACTGAGAGCTGGGTGGAACTTCAAGAGACCAACTTGCAGAGGTCACAGTGGCAGGTGGCAGCAAAAGGTGAGGGCGCAGGGCCATTGGCAACAGAGTGATGGAGTGAACAGTGGCAAAACAAATAACAGTGGCCAGAGCGAACAGTGAGCAGCTGGAGGAACAAGCAAAGTGCCTTCTTGCCCTCCACCTGGGAGGTGTACTCACTTGAAAGCACCTCTGAACTCTGAGTCTCCACTGACCAAGGACAACACCAGTGAGTGGGGTGAGGTGGAGGGAAAAATGAGGGGCACGTTAAAAAAACATTTGCTTGTTGGACTCTATTTTAGTGACTTTGCTCCAGAATGCTAGATTTGTGACTGGGAAAGGAAACTTATATAAATGTGTTTCCTAGTAGGCCAAGATTTTTAAAATGCATTATTTGCCAAGGTTGTTATCTCACATCATTGCTATCTTGAGAGGTCATTATGTTGGGGAGTTTCTGTACTAAACATTTTTATTATTATAATTAATTTTTACATAAGAATGGTCATACTGGGTCAGACCAGTGGTCCATATAGCCCGGTATCCTGTCTTCTGACAGTGGTCAAGGCCAGGTGCTTCAGAAGGAATGAATAGAACAGGTAATCAAGTGATCCATCCCCTGTTGCCCATTCCCAGCTTCTGGCAACAGGCTAGGGACACTAAGAGCATGGTATTGCATCCTTCCCCATCCTGGCTAATAGCCACTGATGGACCTATTCTCCAGGAATTTATCTAGTTACTTTTTAAATCCTGTTATAATTTTGGTCTTCACAGCATCCCCTGGCAAAGAGTTCCACGGGTTGACTTTATGTTGTGTGAAGAAGTACTTCCTTTTGTTTTTTTAAAACCTGCTGCCTATTAATTTCATTGGGTGACTGCTAGTTCTTGTGTTATGTGAGGATTAAATAACATTTCCTTATTCACTTTCTTCACACCAGTCAAGATTTTATAGACCACCCTATCATAATCCCCCCTTAGTCATCTCTTTTCTAAGCTGAAAATTCTCAGTCATTTTAATCTCTCCTCCTGTTTTATACCCCTAATCACTTTAGTTGCCCATCTCTGTACCTTTTCCAATTCCAATATATCTTTTTTGCGATGGGGTGACCAGATCTGTACACAGTATTCAAGGTATGCACATACCATGGATTTATATAGAGGCAATATGATATTTTCTGTTATGTGTTTTGGTGTATTTTGCATTATCCTTATGTTAAATTTGCATAATCCTAACAAAACATTTAATTTATTCATATCCCTTTTATACATTGCAGGTCAAAGTGAAAACGAAAAGACATAAAACAATACAACAATTTTTCCACTCAAAGGCTTCAAAAACTAACCAAGGTGAAGAACACATCAAGAACCAAGAATATATCGACATGTCATCTGAAGGGTCAAGTGGTGTATCTACATCCGACCAGCCCGAAATACAAATACAGCTACCTACTGAAGAAACAGTGTCTCCAAAACCTAAGGCAGTTCCCGATGTTTGTCGATCAAAGTGTTCCCATTTATTGAAGTTACAAAAGGTGGCTACTGGTGCACCTCTTGCAAAAAAGCTTACGAAGAAGGAAAGCTTTCCAATGCTATAACTGGTAAAAGTGGAGGAGCTTGGTTTGTCAGACCGATCAGCAAAGCCAATGCTGACAAACTACATGAAAAGGCAGCAAAACACCAGGCCTCTGGACCGCATCAACATGCAGAAAGCCTTATAAGCCCACTTTCAAAGCCAATTTTAGAAGTACTTAATGAGGCTGTTAAGAATGCTGGAGACACAACACAGTTCATGCGAACAAACATGGCGGTGGCATCATACTTTCTATTTAAGCAAGAGATACCACATACCACAAACTGGAGGCCAATGTTAAGTGCATTATCACTAGTTCATCCTGAAGTTGAACACTGGTTCTGAATAAGACTAACAAATGCTCACTATCTTTCTGCAAGAAACTCAACTGACTGGCTAGAAGAATATGGTGCAACAGTGAAAGACTCAACAGTTGAAAAAGTGAAGAACTCTCTCACCACATTCAAAAAATTTGCATACATGGCTGATGAATGCACCAATGCAAATGGGCATCAAGTCATTATGTACATTATCTTAATGTCAGTGGTAGGCCAGTAGATGCATTTCTAGATGTTCAAGTTATAGAAAACACATTGGCTCCATCTGTGACAACCCATATTTTAGAAGAGTTAAATGCTTGTCAATTGGATCCCAAACAGATGGTTGCTTGTGCATTTGATGGAGCTGCAAACTTCTCTGGAAGACATGGTGGAGTACAAGCTTTGCTCAGAGAAAAGTGTAACCCTAATCTCTCCTATACACACTACAGAGGCCATCTACTCCAACTAGCACTAGTACGAGCTGCAGAATCTTCAAAAGACATTTAAAAAGCTCTAAATTTAATGTCTTCATTATATTCTTTTTTCAGCTAGAGTCCAAAAAGACTGAATATCTTGGAAAATATAGAAGATACACTGGGACTGAAGTTCAAATTAGTCCAACCTAGGAAAACCCGCTGGCTTTCTCATGAGCAATCCTTGGCTGTTATCTTAAAATTACTCCAGCCGTTATTACTGGCTTTGGAAAGTATCTACCAAGATGGGATGGATCTAAGTAGTGAAGCTGGTGGATTACTTTTGCTACTACATTCAGAGAAGACTATTGTCATTCTCTCTCTCATAAATCTACTGTTGAAACCACTTGGGTCATTAAACAATGCCATCCAGCATCTGCTTCAACAGTAGTAGATTTTTGTCCAGCAATAGAAGCTACATTTGGATTAATCAGAGAGCTAGCCATTGAAAAAGTATTGGAAGAAGCAAAGATTTCAGTCCAGAAGTTGACTAATGAAGGCATTTATATTGAATCCTTAAGTGAAGAGGACAAGCAGTGTTTGTTAAGACAACTGAAAAAGTACACAGACTCGATTCTTAAAAATCTACAACAGCGACTTCTAGATTCTACTCAACCTCTGTGTAGCTTTTACAGATGCCTGTCCTATAAAACACTGACAGTTGAGTGGCATGAGGCACTACCAGCAATGGGGCTGCCATGTGCTCAGGACAGAATAGAGAATTTGAACACAGAGTGGAATATCATACGACGAATGAATGAAGATTTGACTACAACTTCTTTTTTATCATCATTGGTGGCTTGACTGGATCTTTGTGCTATGTTTCCTGGGATGAAAGAAGTAGGAATTCATCTCTTGCTACTCCCAGTCACAACAGCTACAGCTGAGCGTTCTCTTTCATCACTGAATAGAATTTTGTGTTCTGAAAGAAGTCACCTTCTGCCTGATCATGTGAATGAACTAATGAGCATATCAGTTGAAGGAATGGAAGTACCGGACACATGAGAAGCCACCGAAGATGAATGCATTGCATTCGAGAAGTTCATTAACAGAGTTGTGCAAAATTATAACAAGAAACCAAGAAGGATGTAGATGTAGTGCTTCAGAGAAGGCTTGAGTAGCCAACTTTAATTTGTGTGATTTTAAAACATGAGTTGAATCTAATAAAATGGTCATGAAACATTTTTCAGTTTTTACTATGGTGCCATACAGCCCACCTTCACCCTCACGGTCTCACCCCTCATCAGCCCTGACACCCTCCCCCATAAATTCGAACACCCCCCTAATTTCAATTCCTAGGGAAAACACTGGCTCAGAGGCAGACCCGGGAATTCCAGTCATAGAGACCCCAGTCCTCGCTACAACATTCAGAGCTGTATCCAAGTTGAGGGTGGAGGGGATTTTGCTCTGGGGTTCTTGTTCAAAGCTGTCGCCTGTGTGTTTTCTTTGCTGCTCATGGTGCTGCAGACTGTGAGCGTGGCCCCCTCAGTCCCTGGGATGCTGGGCTGGATGGAAGCCACTTCAGCCCTGGGAGTAATTTAGAGCAGTTTCAGAGATTGCAAAAGTCCAGGATGCGGCGGTGCACGCTGCCCGTATGCCTCCTGTCTCCCCTGCACAGGAGTGGAAACTGCTCTCGTAGAGCCAGCTGGGCTGGGTTTGCACCACTTGAGGATTCCTCTGAGATAGGAGGCGTCTTGGGATGCTGCCTTAGTGCAGCTTTGCCACTCCTGGGGCTGCTGCCATGGTGCAAAACAGATGGAAAAATGGCAGAGTATTTGACCATGTGGGCCCAGTTCGCTTCTGATTTACACCAGTGAGACTGAGGAATAGCTCCACTGCAGCCAGTGGACTGACATCGCTTGAGGCCTGTGCCAGGCAACAGGGACCAGCGCTTTACCCCCTGGGAGCAGGCTGGGCTGCGTAATAGCAAAAACCCATTTCCCAGAGACGTGAGTCTATGCAGCAGTGTCCGTTCGCATTTGTTACTGAGGCTGACCAATATCAGCAAGCGGGGGAGAAAAAGCCAGAACAAAACACTGATTATGGGCTTGGGCCTCCAGACCGGGGGTGGGCAATAATTTTTGATTGGGGGGGCACTCCAAGATTCTGGTAAGTGGCTAAGGGCTGCATTTTCTATGCAGGGGGTGTGGGGTTGGGAAAGAGTTGGGTGCAGAAAGGAGCTCGGGGTAAGGGTGCAGGAGAGGGTGTGGGGTCTGAGAAGGAGTTTGGGTGAAGGAAGGGGTTATGACCTGGGGCAGAGGATTGGGGTTTAAGGTGCGGAAGGTGTAGGAGTGCAGGAGTGGATTTTTACCTGGGGGAAGGGTGTAGGAGGAGGTGCAGGATCTGGGAGAGAGTTGTGACCTAGCGAAGGAGGGGTGAAGGGGTTGTGAGTGGTGACTTGGGGCAGAGGAATGGAGTGCAGGGTCAGGGAGGGAGTGTGGGTGCAGGAAAGGATTCTGGCCTGGGGGAGGGATATAGGAAGGGGTGCAGCATATGGGAGGGAGTTGTGACCTGAGGCGGGGGGGTACCAGATGCAGGGGGTGAGGTGCCAAAGGCAGGCTTTGACCGGGACTCGCTTACCTTAGGTGGCTCCCAGCCAGCAGCCCAGCGGGGACCCTGAGGCAGGCTCCCTCCCATTCATGACTTCATAATGCTGCTGTGGCAATTATTGAAAAAGCATTTTCCAGAACCCATTCCATGTGTGTCTGGCTCCTATTACCAGACTGAACAGCCAGACATAAGATGGGCCAGCAGTAGGTAGCCAACCAGCGGTGTGCACCCCAACAGCAAGGGCTCCCTCCAGATCCAGCTTCCAATGCACTGAGGCTGGGCTGAGGAGGAAAGTACTTTCTGACATATGTGGTATTGGCAGAATGTGGCTTCTGGGAGTTAATCTCTGGCCAGGGTCAGGGCCCAGACACAGTCTCTGCAGTCTGCATGGACTGACTTTGCACTGGGCAGGAAGCTATTCTTATGCGGGTTCCTTAAAGGGAAGGAAGGGGCTGTTCAAAACCGCTGGAGGCTCCCTCCATGTGCTGCTCCATGCTGCCCCCCCCCCCCACCAATTGGAGGGAGCTTCCAGCCATTTGGCCATTCCTGCTCCAGATGCTCCTCCTGTGGAAACAAATGGGTACTTAGCTACTGATGGCAGTGGGAGCAGAATCAGGCCCTTTCACTGGAGCCAAGCTGCACAGACTACGTAGATCTCAGTGGCAAGTCAGACTGGGATGCCGTGGGCATAAGTGGCAGGGGAATCAGGCCCAATGGCAGCTCTGGGGCCAAAGTCAGATTTCTTAAAAGGGGTGGAGAGGACGTTTGATCCACTGATGTCAGATTCTTCCTGCCTTGCAGGCTAGCCACTCCCTCCCCAGTGGGCCTCCCTAGCACAGAAATGTGTGTAGAAGCCCACTGCCCACTGCCCACTGCACCCTTTTTATCTGTATCTTGCTAGCCCATGGGTTTCCAAACTGGGGGGGGCCTGAAGAAATTCCGGGAGGAGGGGCGAGGTGACCCAGCCACACCCCCCCCATCAATCCCACCCCAAGTTTTGCTGCTATTTTTTGGGGGGAGGGGCATGAGGGTTTCTCAAAAATCAAAAAGGGGGCATGATGCTGAAAAGTTTGGGAACCACTGTGCTAGCCCCTTCCACTCTCCTAGAGCTGATTGTTGGTGTTAAGCCTTTATGTCCAGCATTATTTCTCTACATGATTTCTCTGTGAATAAATAGCTCTTACCTGGCAGCTTGGCTTCCTCGCATGAGCAAGGAAATGGTTTGTTGGAAGCCTGGCATTTTATTGAGTGATCTGGTTTATTTTTTTTCTCCCCCTCTAAGTGACTGATATTGGCTCGGGGTGTGAGTGTTTACATTCCTCGGGGGAGGGTGAGGTGTGTGGCCACAGGGTTGGGCATTGTTAATATCGAGGTGACAAAGAACTAGTTGCAGCAGGCAGGTCGAGGAGGGTGCTGTGCACACTGGGGGAGGCTGCAAGCTTGAGTCAAGTGAATTAGCCTGTTTCTGTGGGGGGATGGGAATGGCTGCGTCAGGAGAGAACTGGCTTGGTAAGTGGGAAGCGATGCCACTGGGAGGAACAGGGAGCAAAGGGAGGAGAGAAGGCTGGGGAAGGCCCCTCCTTCTGCTGTGTATTTGTGTCCTGCACTCCTGCCCTGCTTGGACACTGAGGAGGAAGGGTTCCCACGGTGGAAAAGCAATATGGTCTTGTGTGTAGGAGGCCATGAAAAGAGGCTAGGCAGTGCTGCTCAGTGGGTAGCTGCAGGAGCACCCAGGTGACAAGCCCCAGCCATGGGACATTGGATGGGATCTGTAATAGCATTGTGCTACTAGAAGGGCCTCTTCAGCCACAGAAATAAAGTGGCCAGAGAAGCTCCTGAAGTCCTTTTCGGCTGTTCTCCACACCGGCACACATCCCAATAGCTTCAAGGGGATGTTTGCCTGCAGGAGGACTGAGTAGAAGCTAAAGAAGGACCTCAGGATTGGGCCCACCGGCCTCCAGGCAACTGTAGTTACAGTCTTTCATTACACATTTTCAGCTCAAGATAATGAGTAGTCAGCCCACAAACCATCTTGACCATACGGTGTAACTGTCCAAAGAGCAACTAAGTCTGCTTCAGTCTGGCAACTTATTAATAAAGGATCTTAGCCTGCAAATGTTACTCCCTTGAGTAAAAGTAACATAGAGGTAGCCGTGTTAGTCTGCTCTTGGTAAAACAAAAAAAGCAGTCATGTAGCACTTTAAAGACTAGCAAAGTGCACTCAGTCCCCAGTGCACCTACAGCAGGCATTCTGGGGGCCGAGTGTGGGCGGGGCCATGCCTGGAAGTTTGGGAAGGCAGTCCAAGGGCGTGTATCAGTCCTTCCCCCACCTGATACACGCCACACCTGCTGGCTTGCCATTAAGTATAGAGCCCAATTCAAGGTCTCTCTCCGATATTCAAAGCCCTCCATTGGACTGACCCCAAACGCCTGCAAGGCAACTTTCCCGTCC
Source organism: Pelochelys cantorii (assembly GCA_032595735.1). NCBI lineage: Eukaryota > Metazoa > Chordata > Testudines > Trionychidae > Pelochelys > Pelochelys cantorii. The sequence continues at coordinate 5,053,936 of CM064339.1, read as the reverse complement.
CCAGCCACTGCTTCTCTCAATAGCTACATTCTACTGGAACAATGAAAGTATCAGCCAGCAGCAGGAGGTACCTGAGTGCAGCAGACCCTGCCGGAGCAGGCCCTAGCCCAGTGGTCACCAGCCAGTAGATCGGGATCTACCAGTAGATCTTGGAGCCTCTGACAGGTGAACCTGACTGGTTTGGCTGGGAAGCTCTCAAGTGCTGGAACTTCAGTTGCCCCTCCACCTGCTGTCATGCTGCTCCTGCCTTCTGCCTTGGAGCTTTCCTTTGGGAGCCTCTTGCTTGCTGTGCAGGGTGTGGGAGGGAAGAGGGGGGTGCTGATGTCAGGGTGTCCCTCCTCCCCCCACTCCTGTACCCTGTGTCCACACAGAGAGAGGGGGATGGAGGGAGCTTGACAATGCAAATCTGTCACTTTCACACAGTGTGTGTGTCTCCGTCATTCTCACAAACACACACTGTCCTTCCCTCTCATCTCCTGACCCAGCAGGTACATGGGGCATTGTTACTACTTTTACTGCTTGCAAAGGGGGCTAGTTTTAGTTTTTGACTGGTCAGTGCATTTCATAATTTTCATTTCTCTCATGCTTAAATTTAATTCTTCGAGTAGTGAGTTTTAAAATGCCAAACCTGTCATGTCTGGATTAATTATCCCTGTGGTAATTGTGCTCCTGGAGGTGGCTGGCATGTCCCTGAGAAAATAATCAGAGCAGGTGGTCTCCATATGCTGTGCTTGCCTGCAGACACTGCTCCTGCAGCTCCCATTAAACAATACTGGAGAACTGTGTCCAGTGGAAGCTGTGGGGTTGGAGCCTGTAGGTGAAGGGCAGCACACGGATCCACTGCTGTACATGCCAGCTGCTTCCAGGAGTGGTGCAGGGCCAGGGCATGAGTAAGCTGCCTTGACTCTGCTTTTCCATTCCTGAGGGTGGGTGGGACTTGAACCCATGGTCCTGCTCTCCTCCAGGGCACTCTACCTCCTGAGGGTCCCTTATCCTGCCTTCCTAATGCAGGAGACAGCTCTAGCCCTGGGGCAGCTAATGTTGGCTGCCTGGGGGTACTTGAGTCCACCATCCTGTGATCCAGAGGCTGATGCCCTATCACTGAAGGCCACACTCTATCTCCCTACCTTCAACAGGTCCCTTATACCCTGCTTTCCAAATGTGGGAGTCAGTTCCTCCTTAGTCCACTCAAGAGCTCAACCCATCCTCCTCTTATCTTCAGAAGGACCCTTATGCTGCATGGTCACTCCTGGGGGGGGTGAAGGACTTGAACCTGCCACCCTGTGCTACTCAGGCCAAATATCCTAACACACTCCAGAACCCCTCCCACCTCCCTATCTTCAGGGTGTCCTTTAGTCTGCCTTCCTCATGCAGGAGTCAGCTCCATCCCTGGGGCAACTAATATTGGCTGCCAGGCCGCTGCATGAGTGGGGGCTGTGGGGTACTCCACCCCAACCCCCTACCCCAGCCTGGTGAAAGGGAATGAGATTAAGGGAGGAAGGGGAATGGAATGAGCAGGGTGAGGTCTCAGAAGGTGTGGAGCGGGGGGGGGGGGCTCATAGAAGGGGGGTGGGGAAGGAAGCCGGGCAATGGTATTTGGGTTTGAGGTAGATCTTACATTGAACTTAAACTGAAAAAGTGATCTTGTGGTTAAAAAAGTTGGAGACCACTGCCCTAGACTTTGAAAATTCCTCCTGTGAGAGAGACGTAGGACCGCGGTTCAACCATTTTCAGAACAAATTGCACCTCTCTTCCCCACCTTCAGCATATCTGTCTCATAGTAGTTCTTCACACATATGCTTAGGGCTTGGTCTGAAGCATGTTGAAGTCAATGGAAGGACTCCAAGAGTGGGCTTTGGATCAGTCTTTTTGCCAGCCCTGGTCTACGTGTAAGTTTGTTCAGTGTAGCTAGGGCACTTGAGGTGTGAAAGATTCACACCTGTGAATGCTGTAGTTATGCTGACCTAGCCCTGGTGTAAATGCGGGAGAATTCTGCTGCTGGCCTAGCTAGTGTTGCTCAGGGAGGTGGCTTATCTATGGGAATATAAAACACGCCTTCATTGCTGTAGGAAGTGTCTACACTATAGGGTAGCTTCAGCATTAGAGCTGTGCTGCTCTAGCACCAGTAGTGTAGACATGATCTCAGTCAGTCTCACTGTGATGAGGCAATTCCATAGGCCTTATGCACATATGCTTCTGAATAGGAATATGACATAACTGGAATATGCCTCATGTAAGATATCACTGGAAAAGTTATAAACTACTGAATATGATTTTCCTGTTTGCATGCCAGTTATCGTCTTTGTAGATCAAGTTAGGAATGTGGAGAATAAACCTGTGTTATTAATGTAGTTATGCTAAATAAGGGCCCTTAATGGTACTTCAGTGCTATAATGGCCCATTAGCAAAGAGGTGAGGAAACTTAGCCTTCCTGTGGACTTGAGAGGTGTAAGTCACTGCTGGCCTATTTCCAGCTGCTCATCAACACCATCCAAAAGATGAGACAAAACCTAATTGTTAAAAAATGCTTTCACACCAATTGTTCTTTCAACCACAGTGGGTTGGATTCTACTCCAAGGTCTCATTCTAGACTGCAAGCCCTTTAAGGTGGGAACATTCTTTTTGTTCTGTGTTTGTGCAGCACCTAGCACAATGGAACCCTGGTCTGATTATGGCTCCTATGAGTTAGCACAATACTACCATCCACAGCCAGCAGATTCTCATAAGCAAAATGCTATACACATAAATGATTGTCAGCTGGTTTGGATTTGCTGAAATTTTGCATTATGGCCTTGGTGCAATAAGATGCTGCAACAAGTACATAAGCGAGTAGTCTGATGGATTTCAGTAGGATTACTTGTTTAAATACCCTCCTGAAATCAGGGCTAGTGACGGCTGCCTGGCTGCAGCCTGGGCCAGTCGTCTATCTATTCTCCTTTCAGACTTTCCTAAAAGTCTAAGCTCTTCCATACAGCATACTCACATCTGACCCTCTCCCATCTATTCTTTGTTGTCTGATTTTCTTTGTCCTCTCAGGTGGCCAGCATATTCCACACATGCTGAGCAGCCTTGTATAGTGGGATAATTGATATTGAGATGCTAACGTGCCCATGATGCAGGGGCAGGGAAGATACTATTTTAATACCAGATTTATTATCAGCTATACCACTACTGAGGTCACTGGGATGCACAATACTAAAGCCTCCCTCTGGGAGTACACATCCATAGATCCCTATGCTGCAAACAATATGCAATGAGCATCCCCGTATGGCTGTCAGACATGTGCATGGATTGGTCCTGCCTTGGGCAGGGGGCTGGACTTGATGACCTCCTGAGGTCTCTTCCAGCTCTGTGATTCTATAATTCTAAGATTGATCAGGGCCTTAATGAACAAAAATCAATACTAAATAAAAGTGCCAAGTAAATGAATAAATACTGATTGTTATTAATTTAATTCACAAGAGGAATACTAACTAGGGAACAAGTAAGTGAACTTGTCACACAGCGCACAGCCTGTACAGCTTGCGATGGCCACAAGAGTCCGATGGACTCACGGAGGAGAGAGGCTCATTGGTGGCTCTTAGCCACGATGGTCCATGATCAGCCCCCCATGCTCGAGGGGTCCCCGGTGCTCTGGGCCCGGAGCGGACAGGGGCTGGGGCCTGCGTTCCGAGCCCCCAGGGCCGTTCTGCGGCAGCTCCGCGTGAGCAGCCCCCGGGCTAGGGGCGGGCTGGCCGCGCAGGAGGGGCTCCCTGGCCCGGGGTCAGGTGCAGGACCCGGGCCCGGAGCGATGTCTCCGCACCTGGCTGCGCGGCGCGAATCGCCGGCCGCACCGCTGCACGAGACCGGCACGGGGAGGGGCGCACGCTCACGCGGCGCACAAGCCCCCAGTCCAAGCTCGTGCGGCTGGAGCGTGAGTGGCGCCGGGGCACAGGTCGCAGCGAAAGGCGGGAGTGGGAGCGAACCGGCGCGAGGGGGCCCAGGCAGAGGCGCCCCCGGCTCGGGGATCAGCCAGGGTCCCGGGCCGCGGCGCGGGCTGTGAATGAGGAGGGACACGGAGGAGACCTGCCAGGCGAGTCAGGATGGCCGAGCGGTCTAAGGCGCTGCGTTCAGGTCGCAGTCTCCCCTGGAGGCGTGGGTTCGAATCCCACTTCTGACAAAGCTTTTTCTTCCCCGCCGCCCCCTCTATTTTTAACGGGTGCCCGTCTCGCTGCTGGGTGAGGGGCAGCAGGGGGGCAAAGAAGGAAGGCGGAGGCCCCTGGTGGATTTCATGCCCTCAGGGGGCCCCCAGTCAACCCAAAAGAAGTGTCTTGGCAGAATGCAAAAAGGGAGCAGTTTGTCAGAAGTGGGATTCGAACCCACGCCTCCAGGGGAGACTGCGACCTGAACGCAGCGCCTTAGACCGCTCGGCCATCCTGACAGCCATACGCAAGCCTGCCGCCGAGGACAGAAAAGCGGGCGAGTCTCTGCGCAGCCGCATCTCCCCGGGAGGAACTGTGCGCAGCCGCACTCTGTCCTGCCCCCTGGCGACTTGCGCCCCCTGTTGTGGGGTCCGTGGTGCGGGGTCCGTGCCCGTGCAGCCCCGTGGGCGAGCGCAGTTCGGTCCGACCCTGTGAGCGGCCCCTGCCGCGGGCTCCCCCTACCCGGCCCCTCGTGGACCGGGCCGGCCCCCTCGCCCCTCCCCCCCCGTCAGGTTCCCTGCACCCCCCACCCTCTGGTGCCCCCCCCCCCCCAGCTGCCTGCGCTGCTGCGTGTCCCTGGGCCCTGCCCGCGCCAATCCCCGCCTGCCCGTGTGCGCGCGAGGCCATCCCGCGCCCCACTCAGTAACCCCCCCGCGCAGTCGTGTTGCTAGGAAACGCGTGTAGCGCGGGGTGCGGCGCAGCAGCCTCCCGCCCAGCCGCTGGGCTGCCGCGCCAGGCGGCGCTGTGGGGGCGGGGCGCGAAGTGGGAGGGCCCCGCGCGCCAGCCCCAGCCCGGCCTGCTCGCTGCTGTGGGCTGAGGGGCACCCCGGGAGCGCTTGTGTAGCGGCGGGGGGGGGGGGGGTGTGAACTAGCGCAGAGCTGTGAAAGCGGGTCCCTTCTGTTTTCCCGCCTCTTTCCTCGCGGGCCGTGTGGGGCTGCGCAAACTCCGCTCTCGCGGTCAGCGGGCCTCTGGCAAACTCGTCTCCCCTCGCGCCCCGCTCATGCTGCGATGGCCACGGCAGCCCGGCTGCACCTTCGCAAGCGCTTGGGCGCGCACCCTTCATTTTAAGGCCTGTCCGTATTCAAACACACGAGCAGGGAGCCGGAAGAAGACCGAGGGGAGTGTTACCTCCCGTGTGCAAGCCCATGCTCCACAGCATGGGAATACGATAAACAGTACAATCAGCCCCTCCTTTGACAATGTTTGGCCAAAGAGACCGTGAAAAACGCTAAGAGAGACAATGAAAGGCCTGTGCAGCTCCAAAGCTTGTTTCTTCCTCCAAAAGAAGTTGGTCTAATAAAGATTCTGCCTCAGCTGTCTCCGGTCTCTCATATCCTTGCTGCAACAACACTGCAAATGTATATATAGCATGAGACATGCTGTCCAAATATTAATTATAATTATCCCTGTGTTTATAGACAGGGAAAGAGAAATATAGAAAAGTTAACTTGTGTAAAAACCGTGGCTACGTCTTCAATGCAAGTTTTTCCAGCAGAAAATATGCTAACGAGGGACTCATTAGCATAAGTCACAACATCATTAGCATATTTTCTTCCATTCCTTTTTGTGCAAGGGGTTTTTGCGCAAAAAGCAGCAGTGTAGCTGCTTCTGTTTTGCTCAAAAACCCCATTTTGCGCAAGATCCTTATACCTCAGCTTTTACAATAAATTTTGAACTCTCTGCTTGCCCCACCTGTGCTGCCTAGACAAGTGAGCTGCCAGCACCCTGCATCAGGATGGCTATAGGTATGCCAACAAAGCTGTTCACCTGACAGCTAGGAAACCACATCCTAGGGAGGGGAAATTCCAGCTATGCTGTTACTCAGCTCTCTGCCCTGGGAACCTGATAAGAGTGCAACTTTTGCCTTACCAAATACTTCGATCTGCTCCAAAACAGGCTACCTCCCATTGAAGCTGAGATAGAGAGGCCAGGCACTTTGAAATGCTTTTGTCCTAGGATCCCCTTTCTAAGGAAGCCCACAGAGCTACACCATAATGGCTGCAGCACTTCTGCACATTCTCTCCTTAAAGCTTTGGAAGGGCAGGGGACAGGTGGGCTCCAGGTAAGAACCTCACCCTGAAGCTGCTCTCTCATCCTTCCTGTTCACAACCTGAGCTCCGTGGCCCATCTCCTCCTCGCCATTGCAGCCCATTGCAATTCCACTCCTCATCTACAAGCGCTACACCCTGGCCCTGCTCTCCAGAGGGCAAAACAGCTACTGCTTGATACTTGCTGGCTGCTCTGCGTTGTGCCCCACTGCTTTGTCGCTGTGACTGCAGAGCAGCACCTGCACCCTCTCCACTGCCCTCGGGCTGTGATAGGAGCTGTGGAGCCACCCGACTCATCATGGGCCTTTTGCTTGAACATTATGCTTGAACAGGGAGTGGCCGAGCTGGTCAGATGGGTCTGCTCCACTTCACTGCTCATCTCCCCCGCTCCCCTGCTCACCTCACCATGCACAATTTAATGATTACTGAATCCTGCAGGTTGAGATCCTTCAGTCTTTTGTCACTGGCTTTGAGGGAAGGAAGCACTAGGGGGTGCTGGGCTGCTGCAGATTCATTCTTTCACAGGAGCCTGAAAACCAAGTCCTGGCTTTGCAAGACCCCACACAATATCTGACTCAGGTCATGTCTACACTAGGCAATTATTTTGAAATAACTTATTTCAAAATAATAACTCCCAAAATAACTATTTCGAAATAGCACGTCCACACTGTAGTGAAGCCTCAAAATTAGTCCAAGGCAGGCTCCCTTCATGTGGACATGCTACCTCAACTTAGAGCCCCAAGAAGCCCTGGGGAGTAATTACTTGGAATGACTCCAGGCAGTAGTTATTTTGAAAGAGCAGCAGTGGACCGTCCACACTACCACTATTTCAAAATAACTATTTTGAAATGAGCATTATTCCTCATGGAAAGAAGGAGTTGTTATTTCAAAATAACCAGCCCCTTATTTAGAAGTAAGGGGCTTGGTAGTGTGGATGCTCCACTTGTTGTTTTGAAATGAGAGTCATTTTGAAATAACTCCCTAGCGTGGACCAGGGCTCAGTAACTTACACAGACTAGCTATCCTGCAATTTCAGCTCCCCTCATTCCCCTTTGAAAATTGCTGCTTGGTGTTGCAATGAGCTAACAAACCACTGTGACTTTCCACCCAAAAGATGGCTGAAATGCAGAACGACGTCTGTATTTTAAGATACTTACACTGTAAGCCCAAGAAGGTCACCAAGCCAAGTGAAAGACTCTCCTTCATCTCAGTGGGTGACAGTGGTGGGCAACCTGCAGCCTACTGGAGTTCTACCTAAGGCCCGCACACCCCCTCTCTGTCCCTTTCCCCCACACATTCATCCCTGGTGGTCCCCTCCCTCCCAGAGCTTGAACAGCTGATTCATGGCATTCAAGTTCCGGGAAGGAGGGGGAGCACAAATCAGTAGATTCATGGCGCTCCGAAAGTGTGGGGTGGGAGGGGAGAAGTAGGAAGTGTAGGGCTCCAGTGCCCCAGTGTGCAAGAGGCACATGGGGAAGAGGAACACATGGGTTGTGCAGGCCATAGATGGAACCCCAATGGGCAGCATGCGGCCCATGGGCTGCAGGTTGCCCACCACTGCTGTAAGGTCTTCTGGGAAGGGGCAATTCTTTTGTTCTGTTTGTACAATGCCAAACACCAAGGGGTCTGCGACAGGGTCTTCTAGGAGGTACCACAATACAAACACGTAAATAACAAAGTGATTCCTGTATCACGTGTCTTCTATAAGATACAGTACATAAAGTGCTTTGGTATTCTTCTGATAAAAGGTGCTATGCAAACACAATATGCTATTAATTGTTAATAATCAGGAACTCTAGAATATGATGGAAGGCATATAAGAATTTAATTATAGAGCAAAACCTCTTGTGGAAGCTCTTCAAACCTAGTGTAGTTATATTTACATGCAGCTGTAAAACATGCATTATGAAGTCTAGCGATCGGTGACTGGCACAATACAGTTTATACTTCTGCTTGATTAGTCATTTCAGCCTAAATGACACCAGCATCTCTTCTTCCCTGTATGTCACAATCTAAGGCACTTTCATATCCATCTGCTCACTAAGCCCTGGTCTGCACTAGAGAGTTATTTCAAACTCCCTTTATTTCAAAATAACATAACGTGCTGGTTATTTCAAAATAACAACTCCTGCTTTCCATGAGGAATAATGCTTATTTTGAAACAGTAATTTCGAAATAGCAGTAATGTGGACACTCCACTGCTGTTGTTTCGAAATATCTACTCCCCAGAGTCATTCCAAGTAATTACTCCCGAGGGCTTCCTGGGGCTCTAAGTCAAGGTAGCATGTCCACATTAAAGGAGCCTGCCTTGGAGTAATTTCGATGTTTCCCTGTAGTAGCTATTTTGAAATACTTATTTCAGAAGTTATTATTTCAAAGTATGTTATTTTGAAATAATTTCCTAGTGTAGACATGCCCTAACATCCAAGCCTTGGGGCCCAGTCCTGTGCTACATACTCCCCTCAACATCACCACTGACTTCAACAGTTACTCAGGTGGGCAAGGGCTTTAGAATTGAGTCCTTTACTTTTTTCACCTATAAGCTCTAAGTTAAATGTTCAATTACAGCTGTGATAGGTGCAGTCTCAAAACCCCCCAGTTATACATGTAAACAAAGTATTAGTATGCACAAGCCTAACTGCTCACTAATGCTTGCAATTACTCCATAATGTGCGCAAAATACAAATTTTTGCAATCACAAAGACTAGAAGCCAAATCCTAGGTCCCCTGTGCTAGAGCAACTATGGAAGTTATTCAATGAGCATGCCCCGACCTGTAGGAGAATTCGGAGCCAAGTCAAGACTCTTGGTCCTGCAGCTGGGCTTTCTAGTGTAGGATTTCCCCACTTAGTATGTCCGTTCACATGATATCCTTATCTCACAACTACTGGCAGCATATCACTATCTAACTGCTTGTGGTTGAACCTCCCCTGCAAGCTTCATGGTTCAGTAAGATCTGGATCCTAGTTGTCATGGGGAAGTTTACACAAGGAACTCTAGTGCTTCATTGCAAACAAAAGGCAGAGGAAGCCCTTACTGTGCTATTGCTGTTTACTGAGAACACTGGCCACCAGCAATCAAACCCAAGCACCTGCATTTTGGTTTGGACTCCTAAAGGTGAACAGAGTCAAAATAATTTTGTGCCACAGAGGGACACTGAGACCTTGTCTTCACTGTGATGTTGCACTCATGCTCTTTATGGAGATATGCTTATGAATAGGAATATGACATAACTCAGATATGCTTTATGCAGAATACATCATGTAATATATAATTAGAAAAGTTAAAATCTACTAACTGTGTATATTCTATTTGAGAGCATGTGTCATTCCGGTATATGAAGTTAGAAATATGAAGTATAAATTTGTTTACTAATCTAAACTAGGGACATTAAATTTTGATTAATCAGCTAATCGAGTAGTCAATGGAATTTCCATTGACTACTCGATTAGTTGACAAGGGGGGGCGCTCGCTAGCCCGCTGCACCTCTACCTTTGAAATGCACAAGAGCCGCCTGCAGATCTTGTACATTTCAAAGGAAGAGGCACAGTGGGGAACCCATGCAAGTGGGGACCAAAGCAGTCCCCGCTCATGCAAGGTCCCAACTGCTGCACCTCTGAATAACTGACTTTGAGCTGTCTGCTATTGTTTTTAACCATTAAAATCCTACTTTTTATACTTAATAAAACCATTTTTGTTTATTAATAAATCCAGTGTAAATGAAGGGACAACAGCTGTGCATATCTCTCATTCATAAATGGAACAAATAATTATGAGCTTACTTTTCATATACTTTATACAGAGTAAGATGGATTTATCTGGGGCTCTTGTCCCATTTGGTCTGTGCACCTTGATACAAGTTGCACCTCTATAAACCAGAAATCTGTGGTCCAGCAACATTTGTGTCCCAGAAGGACCACGGATGTTCCAGGATCAGCAAGTCCCTGCATGCTGCGGGGAGGATGGGGGGGGGGGCGGTGTGTCTGGTGTAGGATGCGGGGGCTGCAGGGAGGTGGGAACCAGGAAGCCTGGCGTGTGGCTCAGCTGGGCTGCGGGGGAAACCAGGAAGTCCAGTGGGGGACAGGGCAGGAGGACCGACAGCAGGGGACCAGAAATGACCTCCCCTGTCCCAGAAAAATCTCTCATCTGGGAACAGTGAGGTCCCAACAATGTTGGACTTCTGAAGGCAGGAGAGTGGGGTGAGTTCTGGAGTGGCCTATGGGATATGGCATCAGTATCTGGAGCACAGGGTGGTGTGGGACTAGAAACCCTCACTCCACCCACCAAGGCAGCAGCCTGGTGTAGCCAACGCCAGTTACCCCAGGGCTGGAGCTGGCGCCTGCATTAGGAAGGCAGGATTAAGAGTCACCCTGAAAGTAGGGCAGTGGGGTGGGTTCTGGAGTGGCTTAGATGATAGGGTATTAGCCTAAGGCACACAGGGTGGTGGGTTAAAGTCCCCTGAGCAACTGGACAGCCAGCACAGGATAAGGGACCTCCTCAAACACATGGAAATGGGGTGGGTTCTTGAGTGGGCTAGAGGATAAGGGAAAAGCAGTGGACATGGTATACCTAGACCTTAGTAAGGCATTTGATATGGTCTCACATGATATTCTTATCAATAAATTAGGCAAATACAACTTAGATGAGGCTACTATAATGTGGGTGCATAACTGGCTGGATAACCATTCCCAGAGAGTAGTTATTAATGGTTCACAATCCTGCTGGAAAGGAGTAACAAGTGGGGTTCTGCAGGGGTCTGTTTTGGGACTGGTTCTGTTCAATATCTTCATCAACAATTTAGATATCAGCATAGAGAATATGCTTATTAAGTGTGCAGATGATACCAAGCTTGGAGGGGTTGCAACTGCTTTGGAGGATAGGATTATAATTCAAAAGGATCTGGACAAATTGGAGAAATGGTCTGAGGTAAACAGGATGAAGTTTAATAAGGACAAATGCAAAGTTCTCCATTTAGGAAGGAACAATCAGTTTCACACATACAGAATGAGAAGTGACTGTCTAGGAAGGAGTATGGCAGAAAGGGATCTAGGGGTTATAGTGGACCACAAGCTAAATATGAGTCAACAGTGTGATGCTGTTGCAAAAAAAGGCAACATGATTCTAGGATGCATTAACAGGTGTGTTGTGAGCAAGACACGAGAAGTCATTCTTCCACTCTACTCTGCACTGATTAGGTCTCAGTTGGAATATTGTGTTCAGTTCTGGGCGCCACATTTCAAGAAAGATGTGAAGAAATTGGAGAAGATCCAAAGAAGAGCAACAAGAATGATTAAAGGTCTAGAGAACATGACCTATGAAAGAAGACTGAAAGAATTGGGCTTGCTTAGTTTGGAAAAGAGAAGATTGAGAGGGGACATAATAGTGGTTTTCAGGTGTCTAAAAGGGTGTCACAAGGAAGAGGGAGAAAACTTGTTCTTCCTGGCCTCTGAAGATAGAACAAGAAGCAATGGGCTTAAACTGCAGCAAGGGAGGTTTCGGTTGGACATTAGGGAAAAATTCCTAACTGTCAGGGTGGTTATACACTGGAATAAATTGCCTAGGGAGGTTGTGGAATCTCCATCTCTGGAGACATTTAAGAGTAGATTAGATAAGTGTCTATCAGGGATGGTCTAGACAGTACTGGGTCCTGCCATGAGGGCAGGGGACTGGACTCGATGACCTCTCGAGGTCCCTTCCAGTCCTAGTATTCTATGATTCTATGATTGCCTGGGGAGTGCAGGGCTGGATGCTTTGACCCTGCCCACCCTGGGAGCAACTGGACAGCTAACACAGAGCTGGCTCCTGCATTTGGAAAGCAGGATAAAGGTGGGGAGTGGGAACTCCAGTGAACTCAGGCACAGGGCATCAGCGTTTGGAGCACCGGGTGGTGGCTTGAATCCACCCACCTGGGCAACCAACACTGGCTGCCCCATGGGATGGACCTGGCCCCCTCATTAGGAAAGCAGGATAAGGGACCCTCTGGTGGTAGAGTGGGTTCAGGAGTGGCTTAGCAGATAGGGTATTTGGTGGGCTCAAATCCCACCCACCCTGGGAGTAGCCAGACAGCTGCCCCAGGGATGGAGCAGTGGAGCCAAGGCCCTGGCCCTGACCCTGACCCTGCACCACCCCTGAAAGCAGCTGGCATGCACAGCAGTGGCTCTAGGTGCTGCCCCTCCCATACACGCACCAACCCCACAGCTTCAACTGGCCACAGTTCTCTGTTATTGGTCAATGGGAGCTGCAGGAGTGGTGTCCACAGGCAAGGACAGCATGTGGAGAGCCCCTGCTCGGACCTTCTCAGGGACATGCCAGCCACCTCCAGGAGCACAATCACCATAGGGATAATTACTCCAGTCACAACATAGGCATTTTAGAACTCACTACTCAAAGAATTAAATTAAGTGTAAGAGAGAAATGAAAGTTATGAAATGCACTGACTAGTCAAAAACCAAAAATAACCCGCTTTGCAAGCAGTAAAATAGTAACAACCCCCCCCCCCCATATAACCCCCATGTACATGTTGGGTCGGGAGACGAGAGGGAAGGACAGTGTGTGTTTGTGAGAATGACAGAGACACACACAGTGTGTGAGAGTGACAGAAATTTGCATTGCCAAGCTCCCTCCATCCTCCTCTCCCTGGATGTGGCTGTTATTCCGAAATAACTATGCAAGCATCTACTCAGCCATTATATTATTTCAAAATAATTTTGAAATAAGAGATGGCTTATTCCAACTTCTGTAAACCTCATTCTACAAAGGATAATGCCTATTCTGAAATAGTTATTTCAAAATAAGGCATGTGTAGACACTCCACTGCTGCTATTTCAAAATAGCCCCTCACCAGGGCCATTCTAAGTTATTCCTCCTGGGGCTCTAAGTTGAGATAGCACGTCTACATTAGGGAAACCTGCCTCGGAGTAATTTTGAGGCTTCTCTGCAATGTAGACATGCTATTTCCTAATAACTATTCTGGAATAGCTTATTCCGAAATAACTGTGCATAGCTGTAATCTCTGTGTGGAGATGGGGTACAGAAGTGGGGGGAGGAGAGACACCCTGACATCAGCACCCCCCTCTTCTCCCTCCCACACCCTGCACAGCAAGCAGGAGGCTCCCAAAGGGCAGCTCCAACGCAGAGGGCAGGAGGTGCTCAGCAGTAGCGGGAGGGGCAACCGAAGTGCCAGCACTTCATAGCTTCCCGGCCAAACCAGTCAGGATTAGGGATGTTAACTAACAATTAATTTCCTAGTCGAGTAGTTGATGGAATTTCCATCGAATACTCGACTAGTCGATAGGCACTTCAGCATTTCTCCTGTGAAATGTACAAGAGGCCCTGCTGAGGCTCTTAGTGCATTTCAAAGGAGGACTGCGGAACTCCGTGTACAGCCCGGGGCCAGCGGGAAGTCCCACGGACTCCAGGCTGCGTGCAGGCCAATTCTGAAAGGTACAAGAGTCCCCAGCGGGGGCTCATGTTCATTTCAAAGCGGAAGCACCTGCATGGAGCCTGGGGTCAGTGGGGGACTCTGAGTCCCCTGCTGACCCTGGGCCCCATGCTGCGCTGCTGCTTTGAAATGCCATGCGGAGCCCAGGGTCAGTTGGGGACTCCCCAGCTGACCATGGGTTTGGCGTGGCATTTCCCCAGAACCCAGGGTCAGCTGGGGCGTCCCCCACTGACCCTGGGCTCCACGTGGTGCTGCTGCTTTGAAACACCGTGGCAGTGTTCAAAGGGGCAGCGCTGCAGAGCTGATGTCTACACTAGCCCCCTAGTTCGAACTAGGGAGGCTAATGAGGGCAACCGAAATTGCAAATGAAGCCCAGGATTTAAATATCGCGCGCTTCATTAGCACGTTCCCGGGCAGTCGCCATTTTGGAAATTGACTAGCGCGGAATAACTGCCCGCGTCTACACGCAGCAGTGAAATGGGATTCCGAATTAAAGCCCTTAATTCGAATTAGCTGTTAATTCCAGGAGGAATAACAGCTAATTCAAGTTAGGGCTTTACTTTCAACTCCCGTTTCACTGCCAAGTGTAGACGCGGGCAGTTATTCCGGGCTAGTCAATTTCCAAAACAGTGACCGCCCGGGAACATGCTAATGAAGTGCGGGATATTTAAATCCCGCGCTTCATTTGCAATTTCGGTCGCCCTCATTAGCCTCCCTAGTTCGAACTAGGGGGCTAGTGTAGACATACCCTGGCTCAGCTGTGTGGCACTGCCCCTTTGGAACGCCACCTTGGTGTTTCAAAGCAGTGCTGCGCAGAGCTGACCCCGGGCTCCATGTGGTGCTGCCGCCACTGTGTTTCAGAGTGGCAGCACCACATGGAGCCCCAATATGGACTCTGGGCAGCACTGCTGCTTTGAAGTACCCCCTCTCCCCCCGCCACTTTGCTGCCTCTATCTGATAGAGGCAGGAATGGGGCGGGGGTGGGGGGGAATCGACTAGTCAACTGGTCTATCCAATTAGCATTTGCTTATCAGATAGTCAAGTATTCACCAACCGATCTACTGGTCGGTGACCACTGGGATAGAGCCAGCAGAGCAGGGGCCAATGTTACCTCATCTCTCTGTCACAAAAGGATCACCGTACACCCAGTGAACCTCTCTCAGCTGGTGCTAAGCTGGTGGAAATGGGAGGAAAAGCCACACCGCACCTGCAAATCTGGTGCTACGTGTTTGGTTCCCAAACTGTGCCACTGTGATATACCCAGGGACAGGGTGCAAGGCAGAGCATTGAGTAGCTGTGTCGCCCCTGCCCTTTACACTACTTTGCTGTGGTAGCTGCCAGTCTGGGCTAGTCACAAACAGCCTCCAGCATGCAGGTCACGCCCAGCTGTGTCTGCCTGTGCTGCAGCCAGCCAGCCACACTTTGTTCTCTTGCCAGCTGATCACCCATACACCCCCTCAGTCCTGGATTCCCCTCAGACATGTGCCTCCTAGACTGCCCTGCCTCTCCTGGACAAGACACGTTCATCTAGACAGTCTATGTTTCTTTCATAGATGCAATACGCACCTTTGGTCACCCCAAGTAGAATTACCTAGACACTCCCATTTTGACACAGTGGAGGAGGATGTTTATTTACAAAGAGCGCAATTTTAAATTAGCACAAGCAATGAGGCATAAATGTCAGAAATGGTTACAGGAAAAGGAAAGATGAAATGCAGCTAGTGTCAAACATAACCAGCTGTTAAGCAGTTTTTCTCACCACATGCTCTCAACCATCTTCCTAGAGGTCTTAGCTCGGGAGCCCTTCTTGTGTTTAACCTTTGCTTCCTTTGTCTCTTCTTGTGCAATGAATGGATGGGCCAAGAGTAAGAGAAGGGAGTGCTTTGGCCGGGGCATTTGCCCCCTTTTTATACTGTCATTCTCCCCTTGGAAAATGTTTCCAGCAGGGATTCAGGAGATAGTCTCTAGAGGTGAGTCTATACAGCACCCTAACTAAAAATAAGATATGCAATTTGCGCTACTCAAATTGCGTATCTTATTTCGATTGTATTTCAGAATAGCTTATTTTGAAATTTGGCATGTCTACACAATGCCAGATTTTGAAATAACGCGCTATTTTGAGACATCCCTTAACCCTCGTGGAATGAGGGTTACAGAGATGCCAAAATAGTGCGCCCATTATTTCAAAATCTATTTTGAAATAACGGGCGTGATTAAAAGACATGGGGGGGAGCTATTTTGGGATAGCTCCACTGGTTAGACGTACTCTAGGAAAGGATGTTCCCTGCTGCTCTTCCTACTTGGAGATGGAGCTTCTTTTGTTTCCCTTCCTGATTGATAGCTCTGTTTGCTGCTTAAATGCAAGTTAAGCCAAGCACAGGTTCCTTTGGTGGAGACAGACTTGTTGGCCAGTTCAGTTTGGAACATGTGTTAAGATCACCAGACAGTGGAATCTTACCACTTCACATACAATGTTGCTGCCCATATTTTATCTGGACAGTGTTGAGCACTGAATTATGAGTGTTTGGCTGACACCTTTCAAGGCAGACTGTTCAAAGATTATTACAACAGAGGAAAGGAGTGGACATGGGTACATTCTGTCATAGCCCTTCTTCTCCATGGGAGTAATATAGGGGGGCTGCCCCCCACACTCACCAATCCAGGCAGAAACTGACTCACTGAGGGGCGTGGGCAGTTCACACCCATGGTGGTGGCAGGACCCGGAGGCTCCAAACCTGGAGAAGCCCAGAGCAGTTTGGTATGGAGTGAACCAGGCCTTCTTTGTATCTCCCAGATCCTCTTTCTCCCACAGCCTGTAGAGGGTTTAAACACATGGGGCTGTGGCCAGCTGTGTGTTTGGGCCAGGGCAGGGCAGCAGCTAGGAGTGTGCCCATGGAGCGTCCCCAGCGTTCGTGTGTGTGTGTGTGTGTGTGTGTGGGCTCTCCACAGACTGAAAACCAGTGGTTTAGCAGAGAAATGTTCTTCCTTTGTTGTTAAGGCTCTTTGACATCAGAGATGTTTTCCAACCTAATTTATTTTTCACTAGTTGTTTTGTGCCTTGCTTGTAGCTTGCATGATGCTGCTACATCAATTTCACTTCTGGGTATGGTCTCTTTCCCAGTCTGTGTGACTGGCACAGTGGGGCATGTGTTCTGCTGACATTTCAGAAGAATGTGTAGAGTCAAAGGAAAACAACCCGGCTTCCAGCAGAATTCAGGTCCTGGTCTCATTTCTATAGCTCTTAGTGTCTAGAGATACTTATTTTTGTAACATCTAAATTTGGGACCTGATGGTGCCCCCTTAACTAGTCATGCAAAATACTCTTTGGGAAACTCCCTGGGTTTCTTGGGAAGTTCCAGACTCCTGCTCTCCTCTTTGGTGTGAGAGATCAAAACAAGCCTGACATCAGTAGCCTGAGAGAGAAAATAAAAGCAACAGGATGTGTTCCAGAGCAGGCCATGTATGGAAATATGAGTCACCAAGCTCCGAAGTCCAGTGCACATTCACAATGCACCTTAGAATAGATTCTGTTACCTCCCACCCCCTCCACCTTACCTAATGCACAGGTTCAACCCCAGCAGTCTGCACTCAAGGCCCTTGTGAGACCCAAGAGGGAGGGGTAGGATGCAACATGTTTTGGTGATGCAAAATTGAGGCAGGCAAGGACTGGGGAGCGGATCAGGGATGATGCTGAAAGATTTGATGGTGCTACATAGAAAAGTTTAGTGGCAGTGCGCAAACTGACCTCGGCTGGTAGTGATAAAAGGGGCGAACAGTTTGGAAATTAAGCTAATTAATAATTAGACTAGGGATGTGAACGACTAGTCGACTATCCAATAAGCAAATGCTTAGCTGACAGGCTTGTTGACTAGTCGTTTCCCCACCCCTTGCTGCCTCTATCAGAAAGACGCAGCGGGTAGAAGGGGGGGCACTTCAAAGCAACAGAACCATATGGAGCCCGGGGCCAGACCCTGGGCTCCATGTGGCACTGCTGCTTTGAAATGCCGTGTGCAGCCCAGGGTCCCCAGGTGGAAGTCCCCAGCTGGCCCGGGCTCCCTGTGGCATTTCAAAGTGGCAGTGCCACATGGAGCTTGGGGTCAGCTGGGGACTCCCCTGATAACCCCGGACTTCATGCGGCACTGCCACTTCAAAACACCGTGGGCAGTATGGGGCCAGCGGGGGATTGCTTGAGTCCCCTGCTGGCCCTGTGCTCCCCGCAGCGCTTTCGCCTTTGAAGCAAAGTGCCCTTATCGACTAATCATTAGTTGATGCAAATTGCATCAACTTTTCGATTAGCCAAATAATCTAAATTTTACATCCCTAAATTAGACTCCTTGCTGTAGGCGGCAACTGGATGTGATTTGAGTCCTAATGGCTGGGCTTGCTCCTGCTATTTTTATGCCCTTTGGAAATGATACAGTTGAATTTGGAAGGGGAATTTGGAGCCTCCCGTGACAGCTCAAGTTCTACCCCGCCCTGGGAATGACCAGACAACCAAGACAGGCTGCCCCAGGGATGGAGCTGGCTCCCCGATTAGGAAGCTTCCTATTTTTCCTGTTCAGCATTAATTAAAGAGCAGCCCTAAGAAGGAAGTCTGTTTACCTATCTGCTCCTTTGCCTTTTGTTATTTGGCACCTCCTTGTGCTCCAAGGCATGCAATGTGTTGATTTAGGCGATCCAGGAAATAGTCACATTTCCCGGAGGTGGAAAACCAGTCTTTTACTGATAAAATCTAAATGATTGAAATGGGGGTGGAAATGAAAACACGACTTGAATGTTTCCTCCGATTGACGTAATTTGTTAATCAGTTTCGCTTTCAGATTCTGTTGCCTCCCAGCCCCTCCACCTCCAGCTCTGCAGTGTTTGCAGGTCAACACTGAGGGGCAGAGGGAGTTAAACCCACAAAATGTACCAGTATCCCTTGAATTTGTTTTCCTAAACAAATCAGGAAAATGTTTCTAGTAATATTAAAAATGTAAAGTTCACTTTTGCAGAACAAAACTTGATGCTTCCCCCGTAAGGGTCCAGCATGTTGCATGATTATGTTGCAGACAGTCATGAAGTAACACGGGCAGACTGCTCTACGGTTATGAGCTAGTTAATTCTCTCAACACCAGTGGGATAGGCCAACACATTCTCCAATATGAGTAACCAAACCCCTCTTCCTTTGCCCCCCATTTTGGGCTCTGGGCATGGCCATTGACGTCATAGTAAAGCTTTTAGGGATGGGAATAGGTCATTACAGCTAAGAGGGACCAGAACTGGAATGTCTTACCTGAAATGCCAACATCCTCACGCACACTGGGGGTTCAGATAACGTGGGACCTGGATCCAAATCCCGCCTGGGGCAGGTTTTTCCCAGGCACATCAACGCAGGTTTTGGTGGGTGCACATCAGTCCCTCAGCTGTGCAGCCTCTCCGGATTAGCAGGGAATTCAGCATGTGGTTGGCTTTTACCAGCCATATTTAAAGAGGGGACCTATTGATGAGTTAGAGCAGAGCTGGGCAAGATGCAGCCTGGGGGCCAAATCTGGCCCATCTAAGACTTCATCTGACCATTTTCTATTTATATCCTGCTGCCTGTGCCACCAAATTACCAGGCAATGGTTCAGTCAGCAGGATCCTATTTAAATGGCTCACAGTCATGGTGCTACCCTGGCAGCGAGCCCTTTAAAGAGCCACGAGCCCTTTAAATAAGCTGCAGCAACCCCAGGCAGGGCAGTAGCAGTGGGGCTGGGAACTGCAAGCCCTCTTCTGTGTTTTTAATTCAAAGCCTCCAGCCCCAGACAACTCTGGGGGGGAGGCTACTCCCCAGTCTTCCCCCTTCCAATCCAGGCCTCGGCTCTTCCGGGGGTGGAGCCGGCCCATCACTCTGTACCAAAATTCATTAAGTGGCCCTGCTGCAAAAATTGTTGCCCACCCCTGAGTTAGAGTGACCCATAAGCTAGAAAAATTTCATAGCATAGCTGGATGGATGTAGACACTGGAACTGGTGCAGTTGTACTATATTATGCAATGTTTAAATGTTCTAAGCTGGGGGAAAAAACGCAAAAGGGTCATAAATAATAGAAACAGAATTTAATTTTGACTAAAACTTTCAGAAAGCTTCTAGGATAATGCAACTGTGTACTCAAAAATAGTAGTGTTCTGGAAAGTTTGAGGACTACTGATTGAGTTTTGATTTGACAGGAGTGGAAACATGAGCTTGATCGGCCAGGGAAAAATGGTGTACTTTGTTTTGGTCAGTTGTTTATTTTGCTTTAAATAGTCATGTGTGGTGGAGTTTTGTTTTCTTTGCATGTGCCAATGACTCATTTAAAATACAATGCTGCACCCTCTCCGATTAGCTATTGGTATTAATTCACTGGTAATTTTTGTTTGCATTTGTTTGTTGTTGTTATTATTAATTTATTTATTTACTTATTTCCTGGCTTAGGTTTGTTTCCCTATTGATTTTCTCTGAATAAATGTTGCACCAGTGAGTGGCAACAGAATGTTTAAAACCCATCTGTCTGTATATGTTGTTACTCTCCTGTTGAGTACGTGTTGCGTCGATGCATATTGCTGTGCCCATCAGATGTCCAGCACAGCCTTCTTAATCTTCTGTCTAGCCCACACCAGGAGGGTCCTGGAGCTGCCCCTGCACTCAGGTGAGTGACCATGTTAGTGTCGCTGAAGAGTTGTTGCACTTTTAATTAAATATGAATTGGGGCCAAAGAAAACATGTGACTCCCTCTTCTGTCCCCACTGGTTAGGCTGCTCACCCAGGCACCGTGAGGCCCTAGTTCAAACCTTTCCCCCTGCAAAGGGGTTTGAACCAGGGTTGTCCCCTTCCCAGGGTGGGTCTGAAATGGGTGATCCCTGTCCCAAGAAGACAATGGCATCCCGGGAGCGAGAGGGGGTGTCCCACCTTGGAGGACAGCCACCTGGGAGAGAGGGAATCCCTGTTCACACTGCTTCTTAGGAGGCGGGGGCAGATTTGAACTGGGCCCAAATAATATTTAATTCAAATGGAACAGCTTCACCAGACATGCTGCAGGAAGCTCTTCCCCTTGCCATTCCTAATCATAGAATCACAGAATTCTAGAACTGGAAGGGACCTTGAGAGTCATCGAGTCCAGTCCCCTGCCCTCACAGCAGGACCAAGCACCATCTAGATCATCATGCCCTGGGAAGTGGGAAAGTCCTGTTCAGATCCTTCCTGCTCATCAGGTGTGCGGGGAGCGAAGCAGGGTCCCCCCATCACAGGTAAGTACGCCAGCTACTGGGGAAATGTAACACAGGGGCTTTCTGCCTCCTTCCCTCTCTCCTCAAGGCTGTTTAGTGAGCGTTAGGCAGGTTCCTAACAATTGCACAAGGAACAGTCTAGGCCCCAAGTCACCTAACTGCAGGAGAGGGGATCCTGGCTGTGGATCACAAGCCAAGATAGGCACCAAACTCCCCTAGAGGAGCCAGGGTTTAACACAACCCCTTTTATCAGCATCTCCTGGCTCAGACAGCTCCCTGCTGCATCTTGGGGCTCCCATTCTTCAGTGTCTCTCTCAGTGTTCAGGTGGCTCAAGGCACCTAAAAGTTAGGGAGGGAGCCGCTGAGTATTGGCACCCCAGTGCCCTTGTGGCTCTGCGCCAGAGTGCTGGGACGAGCTATGCTTGGGCTGAATCACAGACAATAATGCAGTGACTCTAAGGCAGCTGAGACTGGCTATGCCTTGTGAATGCCGCAGGTGGGGAATGCAGAATAGGCACCATCAGTGCAGGCCACAGTTTCACGCCCAAGCCCAGGGTGGGGAATTGAGAACAAGCAGTCTCAGAGTGAGCCCTAAACACAGAGCCTGGAGACCATAGGCGTGCACAGCACATTTCATTAGGGTGTGCACCCAGGGAATTTTATTTATTTTTTTTAAAGGCGAACATTTATTGAATACTCAATCATAAAGGACATTATTTTTATTCATCAAACAAACTAAAGAAACTAAAACTTAACTAAACTTTTTTTTTTTAAATTAACAACTAAACTTTACTTAAAAGAGCGTATCATACGATTAAATTAAAACGCAAAGCCACTTTTTTTTGAGACATTAGGGTGTGCCTGGGCACACCCAGCACACCCCCTGTGCATGCCTATGCTTGAGACTGGGCGTTGCGGTGGTGGGTTAGTCCTGGTGTCCAACCAGTTCTAGCCACTATAGTGGCTACAGCTATTGCAAACTAGCCACGCTCAACCAGCCAAATAGCCACACTCAACTGACCAGATAGCCACATGTGGCTAGAGGCTAGTTTGTTGAACACCAGGGTGTTAGAGGCATTCTGGGGCTCGACTTCCCCCATACTCCTGCTGCTCGGGGAGGGGAAGGGGGGGAAGAAAATCTCTAAACTTCTCCATCCACTGCTCTGGTGCTCAGTGGCTATCTTTAGACTACGCATTTCTCCTGTGCCACTCAGCTGGAGTAGAGTCACTTCTGCTGGCAGCATGGATGTTTGGCAGCACCTGCCTGTTCCCAGTTCTGCAGCTCCTCTGAGCATGGGACTGACTCTCTTCTTTTGGCCAACACCAGATCAGAACCAGCATTTGCCTACCCCATGAATAGAACAGTATCTTGGGCATCGAGATGCGACAGCTGAGTCCGAACTCCACACTGGCCCCCTGTTGACACTGAGTGTTTGCTGGGCGTGAGCAACATGCAAGGACAGGTGTGAGTCAGCTTCCTTTTGATCTGCCTCACGCGCTCATCTTGCAGAATGGCTGCCAGCCGCTACTTTGACTGTTCGCGTGACGTCATGAACCCCCCAGCAAGGTGCACTTCACAACCCAGGACAATCTCTGTGCACTCTTCACAACCCTGTCACCAAGGAGAATGCATGCAGCACTCGCTTTGCATTTGCTGTCATCTCCAAGCATTGCTTCGGGACTGGTGTCAACACAGTGAGTCCCAAATGACTTACATTTGAGCAGTCCCTCTGAGCTTTCTCGCCAGATTTGCTTGAGTCTTCATTTGCATAATTGTCCCTGGAAAGAGCAGTGTACAGTATTGACAAATCCAAGGATAATGTCCAGCAGCTGATCAGCAGGTGGCAGTATCAGGGCATGCCGTTGGTAGAAGCATCATGTGGTCAGTGATAGCTAATGCTGGCTCGTCAGATGCTGGTACCTGAGCCACTGACAATTTTTTTTCTCCAGTCAAGAGAGTGTGTTGCTCTTTTGAATCTTCCTTAAAGATCCAGCCAAGATGCAAAGGGAAAGGTGGCAGCTCAAGCCCTGGTTCTCAACATCTCTGGGCTGGGAAATAAAGTCAGCTTGCTGAATGTCTGATGAGCAATAGTTATTGCTTGTGTTGTTGGTATCTTCTTGTGTTTAACTGTTATGGGCAAATGATTGGGGAGATGGGCAAATGGGAGATGGGCAAATTATTTGAGATTATGCCTTTTCTGGTATCAGTCTGCCTCATCCCTTCACAGCCTACTGGTTACAAACGGCTTTATTTCTTCTGTTCCATTCTCTCTTATCATGCATATGCTTTCCTCAGCTTCAGGTGAAGCCCCAATAGACATGACAGTGTTCATAAATGACTGTCTGCTGTCTGGCCTTGTTCCAGTTTCAGTGCCTAAAGGACTTGTCATTCTTTCTGTCACAATTTTTAGACCATCTTGGGCAGCAGTTTCATCTGCAGTCATGTACGTGGTGGTGGAGCTTTGTTGCTGAAGGATGTATTCAATACCTCTGTGTTGTCCTAACAGAGCTGCCAGAACCTTGTCTTTTGTGCAGAGATGCTGATGTGTCCCACAGTCCATGCTGAGAGATGGCTCGATGGCCATGTTGTGCCATATGCTTCCTTCAGATGCTCCAATGAATGCCTGAGCCTTCTCCAAGATGCGACTCTTTGCTTCTTCTTGGAGAACGTCCTTGTTCATGGAATCGCCAAGTGCCATTACTTCAAGGGATTCATTGCCTCATTCGTAAGTTTGTGGATTCTAACACCACAGATGCATGCTTTTCTCCTGAGAGCATGACTGATGCTTGGAGCACCATAGATTTTGATGTCCACAAAGGTATCTTCAAACCCACTTTCCTGCGTCCCACAGTCTGTATGACCCATGGCATTCACTGCACAGTACATACTTCCCATCTCAAGCTGATCATTATTTCAATTCCCTTTGGTTCCTCCATTTAATCAATTGTGCTTGGTAGTACATTGCTTCATGATACACAATATCGGACCAGTCTTGGCCCAGAGAATGGAACACATCCAGAAAACATTTCATCCTGGGGTGCACTGAAAATGCATAAAATGTATCACCTCGGCCTAAATATTTCCCAAACTTTCCAAAACATGACTTTTTTGAGTACACAGTTGCATTATCAATAGTATTTAGATGCTTATTGCTAGTTTTGGTCCAAATTAAATTATGTCTCCATAAATTATGGCCATGTAAGTCTATATAAGTACGTTTTGTGTTTTTCATGGTTTCTTTTTCAGATTGGATGCACAATAATTTACTTTAAATACTATAGAAAAATGGCACCATGGAGTCGCAGACAGTCTTCTTGGCTACTCTGATCTGTCTTCCCACCCAGATAAACCTGTCTTTGTGATAGATGCTCCCTTAAACTAAGACTCACAGCAATATTCGGCTTACTCCCATTCCCACAGGACTAGTCACTTACCCTAGTTTAGTTGCACAGCTGGTGTCACATCGAAGAGAATGCTTGTAGCCCTATAATAAACTATCTACAGATGTATTAAGTGCTAGGAAAAGGAAACAAGAGAGCTGAAACAAGCAAACATACACACACACATGAATTCCAATCTTCACTTTCAAAAGATAATAGAAGCTTTAATAAGCAACCTGGGAATATAGGTTAGGACCTATACAGGCTTAACAGCTGAGGACTCTTGCTTCTGCCTAGAAACCCCCCCCCCCCCCGCCAATGCCCAGAGTCTAAGCACCATAGGACGACTGTTTCTTCTTGTTTGGGGGTTTTACCCCCTTCTCCCCAGAGCTGCAAATTCAGCTGACAGAGGGAATGCATTTGCACAACTCATCTTCCTAAAAGTGAGGGGGTGGGGAATAGCAGAACAGTCTTTCGTCCTCTTTCATGTCCCACAAATAGCCCATCTGGTGTTGAGGGACATTTACTGGGGGCAGGACCTACCACCTCTGGTTAGAGACCAGCACTTCACACTAGTCAATGTCTCTCTCCTGTATGGAGATTTACACAGTTGCGGGGGCTCACTAATCTGTATTCGACAGAGCTGTTATAGTGCAGGCAGCAACTTACACGCTAAATGCATTCTCCTAACTCTAATGTCAGTTCTAACAAGACCGACAGGCTGGGGAAACGGACAGGTTCCAGCTGAGTGTCTGACGGGTCCATTGAGTCATGCAAACCTGGGCACCTGCCGGCATCCCATGGGGCACTTGGTTCCCATCAGTAGCATTTGTTCAGCTGTGTTGGCAGGCTGCCTTTCAATGAATCATCCAAAAGGAAGGATGTGGACATGCAAGTGGGCTACATGATCTGCGGAATTGAAGGAATGCCCATGGAGAGTCCACGCGTCTGCTTATCAGTCCTGTTAACATGCGCAAATAGTCCCAATGGACTTTCCAACTCTCCCACTTTCCAACACTGGCTCTGCAGCCATATTTAGCAGGCATTGTTCCTTGTTAAGCAGGATGTTTTCAAACTGGCAGCCAGACCCCACTCTGTCCTAAATTGTGCTGTTTGACTATATTCATGGCAGGGGAAAAATCTTTGGGGAATTCCCACCCATTGTGGGGGATTTTAGGGCTGTCTGAGGCTGACTTGGTTGGCTTGGAATTTAGGATTTCTTCTGGCAGTGCTGTGCTGCCCATTTTCCAGCCTACCAGTTTCAGGGTAACAGAGTGTGGTTGGGGCCCTTTCTTCAGGGGCAGAGACCCAAACAGAGCTTTGGCTGCTGTTGCAAAGGGAGGAAGGCTGAATTACACAGAGGTTTTTAAAGTATGGAAGCTTTCCCTCAGTAAATGGGACTGGCCACATGATGGGGCCTTAGCTGGCGCAGCAAAGACGCTCTGCTGTGTGCACCTGTAGGAATCAGGAGTCTGTTTTTAGTGCTTGAGGTGCTAGCTTCCCTTCCTTCCGCAAGGAACACCTGCTCACCTGCTGCTTCCTTAAAAGCTTAGCAGCAGCACAGGGGTTAGTATCATCCATGCATGAAATGTAATTTTAATTCATGGGATACAGTGTGTGGTTGCGCATGTGGATGTGTGCACGTGTGTGTATGTATGTGTGCGCGTGTGTGTATGTGCGTGCGCATGCGTGGATGTGCATGTGTGTGTGTGTGTGTATGTGCGCACGTATGTGTATGTGTGTGCGTGTGTGTGTCCCCAGAGACTGCACACTGGGGATCAGAGGGGTCTTAACAGAGCCTGGTCTGTCTTAACAGCATGTCCTGGTGCATGGAGGTTTCGTGCACTGTGTGAGGGATGCTGGGTTTTCTCATAATCCCTCCTCTAGTCCACATGGAAAACCCCTCATGTAGGGTGGCCAGCCTATCCCCTCCTGGCCGCCTGCCTGCCCAATTTACCAGCCACCTGGAGAAGGGCAAACGCTGGTGCCTGCGAAGGGCTGCCAGGCCTCTCTGTGAAGTGGCACTCAGGGCCCATTTCTGGGCTTAGGACCCATTTGTAAGCATTGGTGGCTTGCTACATGCTTCTCACCCGTGACCTATAGTGCACGCCATGTCTAACAATGGCGAGGGGCTCGCAGGTCCTGTCCCATCGGCTCGCTGGGCTTGGTCCCTGCTCTAGGCAGGGTCACCTTCAAGGCTTCTTCAGCCCTCTCCACATGGCAAGGGCTGAGCGGGCCAAATTTCTGAGTGGTGTTGTGACCTGGCGCATGGGGTCACAGCACCACTCACTCAAATTCAGCCCCCCCAGTCATCTTTGTGGAAGGTGGCTGAGCCAAGCCGGTGTGGCACCACAAGTAACGGCAGCTCATGGGGCCCACAGGCCCAGCCTCTGGGCAAGGCAAGCGAGGCAGTTGGCTTGGGCCCTGTGCTTTCAGGGGCCTGCACTGCCCAGCTCCGGGCCCTGCCCACCCGGCCGCTCACTCACTGCCCTGACCGGGAGCCGTGTGGCCATGCAGCTCAGCCACGCTGCCTTGGGCCCCGCAAACTCTTTGGCTGGGCTTGGGGACCCTGGCCAAATGGGGGGGCCTGGAGCCCCGGCTGCTGAGAGGGGGTGCAGGCGGTAGGTTGTCAGGTTTTCGACTGGACACACCTCTGGTTGGCACGGCTGACTGGACTTGTCAAAGCTGGGTTAGTGGTGCAAAGGGGGACCGGGACTAAGACACTCTGTATCTCAGTGCCCCCAACCCACCCTGCAGGGTGCCCGGGGAAGGGATGTAATAGTGTAGTCATAGAACCATAGAGCTGGAAGAGACCTCAGGAGGTCAACAAGTCCAGCCCCCTGCCCAAGGCAGGACCAACTTATCGGTTAACCGATTAACTGATAAGCAAAAGCTTATGGGTTAATGCTATAGACTACATACGTTCCCCCCCCCCCCCCGCACCCCCCGCCAGTAACTTGATTAGCAGGCTGGCCAGCAGCCTGGCTCAGTCCTGGCTTGCGACGAGTCCGGGACCTACCCCTGCTGCAGCTCTGCATTTAAAGCGTATTAAGAGCTGGGCAGGCAGGCAGCCCGGCTCAGTCCTGGTTCCCGCTGGGTCCGGGACCCACCGCCGTTTCAGCTCTGCATTTCAAGTGTATTAAAAGCCAGGCAGGCAGGCAGCCCAGCTCAGTTCTGGCTTGCACCCGGTCCAGGAGCTCAGACCGCCCCCCCCAGGCAGAGACTGATGCTACCCCACACTGCTGCCTCTTTCTCAGAAGCAGCAGTACAAGGCGACAGACAGCCGGTCCATGAGGGGAGCTGGTTTTTAAATTGGTTCCCTTTGCGGACTAGCTCCCGCCTGGCACCCTGCTCTGCTGCCTCTGATACAGCAGCTGCTGGCCCTGCCCCCGGGGACTATAGCATAGTCGACTAACCGATAAAATTTCATGAGGTTACTTGACTATTCAGTTAACCAATATTTAACATCCCTGGCCTGGGGGAGCCCCCACATCTGACCCTGCTCTCTGGCAGACATACTGGGTGGGTGGGGTGGGGAGTCACAGCCAGAGCCGGCCCAAGCTACGGGCGAGGCGGGCTACCGCCCGGGGTGTCCCATTGTAGGGGGCGCTGCGCGGGGCTGCCGGGCCAGGCGGGAGCGGCACTGCGCATGCTCCGTGCGCCCGGGGCGGGGCCACGCATGTGCCGCGTGCCCGGGGGTGGGGCTGCGCATATGCCAGGCGGCCGGGGGCGGGGGGCGCCATGCGCCCGGGGGCGGGGCTGCACCTGTGTCGCACTCCTGGGGGTGGTGCCGCGCTCCTGGAGCCCTGGGCACACGAATGGCTTGGGCTGGCCCTGGTCACAGCACCTTGACCCTGGCCCCCTGCAGAAGTGTGGAGAGTGGGGGGGAAGAGGGAAAGCCCCAGCACCCAGACCCTCGGCTCCTGCCCTCAGGTCCTGGTGTTGGGCTGCAGTCAGGGGCAAGGAACAAAAAGGGTTGAGGGCAGCCTTCCTGCTAATTTTTCCCACCCCTGAGTGGAATGAATTTTGTTATGTGGAGGTGATGTGCGATACACCACTTCACATTGGTGCACATAACAAAATTCATGTGGCGGGGGTGGAGCCAAAGGGTTCTGGGTGTGGGAGGGGGCTCAAGGCTGGAACAAAGGGTTAGAGTTCAAGGACTCTGTCCTGGGGTGCGGGCTCTGGGATGGGGCTGGGGATGAGGGAATCAGGGCTGTAACAAAGGGTCAGGGTATAAGGGCTCTGTCTGGGGGTGTCCATGAGATCTCTACCAAGCGCTCGGCTTACAGGAAACATTGGCTGCAGTATCAATTTGTTTTTTAGTGTAGTCAGGCTCTAGTGACAAGACCAGTCATGCTCTTAACACTCCAGGCTAATGCTCCCGCCGTGAAATGACTTGTCTATTATTGACTAGCAGAGATTCCAGGAAAAGGCCCTTTTACATAGGTAGGGAGATGTACCCTGTGCTTTTGGAACAAAGGAATGATATCAGTAGTGAGGGGACAGGTAAGTGGAATAGAGTGTTACACACCAAGGGTACGTCTACACTGCATGCTAATTCAAAATAAGCTACTCCGGAATAGTTATTCTGAAATAGCTTATTTCGAAATATCACGTATACACTGCAGGGAAGCTTCAAAATTAGTCCGGTGATTTTCTGGTTCACTCCCATAGTTGTTACTGGGACATTTTGTTCGCTGGGCGAGGTACAACACACATGCTGCTAGGCCTATGTGGGACTCTGGATTTTGAAAGGTTTGTGGTGGGAGGTGTTAATCATTGTAGCAGTGACACTATATCTGCAGGTTCTCATTGGTTGCTCTGGCAGGGTCTGACTCTACTTTGAATGGCCCCTTATCATATCTGCTAACTATTTATGGCAAACAATCTGTTCTACTTTGCATTGAGCTGTGGTGCTCAGAGTACCTTTCCCTTGCGTTTAGCTGCGGTGCTCAGAGTACCTTTCCCTTGCATTGAGCTGTGGTGCTCAGAGTACCTTTCCCTTGCATTGAGCTGTGGTGCTCAGAGTACCTTTCCCTTGCATTGAGCTGTGGTGCTCAGAGTACCTTTCCCTTGCGTTTAGCTGTGGTGCTCAGAGTACCTTTCCCTTGCGTTTAGCTGTGGTGCTCAGAGTACCTTTCCCTTGCGTTTAGCTGCGGTGCTCAGAGTACCTTTCCTAGACGTAAGGAAGAGCTCTGTGTGGCTCGACAGCGTGCCTCTCTCACCAGCAGGAGTCAGTCCAAGAAAAGATATTATCTCGCCCACATTGTCTCTCAAAGGATTGGAAGAGTATAGAGTGGAGGTCTTGTTTACAGTGGGGATTTGCCTTGATTCCAGGCCCTAGTGTATTCGCAATGATACAAACCTTTAGCCCTGGAAAACTGTGGTTTGCAGCTTACCACTGCTTGGAACTAGGGGAAGTCGTACTACTGAAACTGGCCACTTTGCTTTTGCATTAGAGCAGCTGCAGCTATTGCTGGCCACCAAAGGTGTGGGGGTGTGTCCTCATCATAGATAAGGAGTTGAGTTCCCCCTTTTCCTCAGCTCTGAGGAGGCCTCTTTGATGAACATTGGCTCGACAGCATGTGTTGGAATCTTGTGCAGCTTCTGCCCTGCTGTCCTCATTTTGTGGAAAAACATTTATCACTGCCTGTCTGGCACCTTTCATTGGCACACAACATCCACTATAAATAACTTGAGCAAATCCTTTCCAGCAGCCACACATCACACCTCAGATACACTCACCAGGAACCTACCCCTGTAACAAACCCAGCTGACAGCTCTGTCTGCATATCTATACAAGCGACACCATCACAGGATCTAACCACATCAGGGGGCTTATACATCTGCACATCCTCTAATGCGATCTAAACCATCAAGTGCCAGCAATGCCTCTGCCATGTATACTGGCCAAACTGCACAGTCTCTGTGACAAAGGACATCAGCTATCAGAAATGGTAACACATAAACATGTAGGGGAACATTTTAACCTGCCTGGTCACTCAATCCTGGATTTAAAAGGAGCTATTCTTCTACAAAGGAACCTCACTCACCAGTTACAGAGTGTCTACAGAACTGGAATTTATCTACAGATTTGACACAGTTAACCTTGGAACGTTAACAGTAACTGGTTGGTGCATTACAAAACCAATTTCTCCTGTCATTAACATCTGCATTTCCACATAAAAAACTGTGTGTGGCACACATTCAGCCCACTTAATGAGCCTTATTAACACGGGTGTTATAGTTGACAGGTACTTCTTCTGCTGTTAAATATCTCTTGGTTTCTGTTATTTCCACTCCAATTCATCTGATGAAGTGGGTTTTGCCCACAAAAGCTCATGATTCTCTGTATTTTGGTTGGTCTCTAAGGCGCCACAGGACACTTGAAGGCAGTAACTCTGCAAAGATGCTACAGCTGTACTGCACACATGTGATGGTCTCTGGCATTTACCACAAAGTAATTTCCTTCTGGAAAAAAAATCATCCCACTTTTAGAAAACACAGAAGAGGAGTTGCACAATATTTAGTGGTGATACTGATGTCATCTGTAGCTCATTTCCTGCCTCTTTCTCAGATGGAGGCTTTGCAACAGCGCAAAATGGAAAAAGAAAGCTCTGTTTCTGAGGGCTCCTTCCTTTCTTTGGCTCGAAAGGTCAATTGGATTAAATACAGTAGAAATGGGGAGCTTTACAGAATGACTAGCTCATGCACTGTTGTTCCACATTCCTAAAATGCAGCTCTAGAAGACGGTATGAGAAAGTGCCAAGATAATGCCTGCTTAGCAAAGCATCTTCTCTGGAAAGGACTGCAGATTCCTGCCACACCAGAGGCCCTGGGAAACCCAGGGATGATTTCTCGGAAAGCAATAAAAGAGCCTCTGATTTGAAGGGGCGTTTAGAGCAGTGTTTTTCAACCAGTGGTATGAGTACCCTTAGGGGTATTCGAGAGAAGTCTGGTGGGTACGTCAGCACAACTGAAATTTGGAGAAAACTGAATTTTTGTTTTAAGTTTTACAGCGCTTTATTATTTTTGTACTTTTTACACCCAACATTTTAATCGCCTGCCCAGCTATGATTAAGTTGTTTAAACAAATGTGTTGCAATGGTAGAAAAAATGTTGTGTGTCTGAAAGCTGTAGGTACTGGGGGGTACTTACAATTTTTTTTTAAAAGGGGGTACTTTATAAAAAAAGGTTGAGAAACACTGGTTTAGAGGGTTAAGTTCGAATACACTGAGAACAGAACAAGCAAGTATCCTAAGAAGGAAATGTCATGGACTTGTTTGTGTATCATTGCAGGAGCAGCTTGGAAGAGACAAGTATTAGCTTGCTAATTTGATACACCTGGAGTGCAATGCAGCATTCATCTCTTGGGAAACCAAATCCAATAGAGATTATTGTCTTGGTGAAAGATGTTGAACCCATCAAAGTAAGTGCCAGCGTGTCTGAGCACTGACAAACTAGCTGGAGATCAGACCAGTTCACTTATGCGGGAGCACTGCTCAAAACGCACCTTATAAGAATGCATTTGGGGCTTACAGCCTGTGAAATGCTTGCAAGGTGCTGCATGCATTAATCTCACGTGTAAGGTCCATATTTCACACTAGACCCTTGACCTCGACTGGGAAGAGTGTTTCTCCCTCCCCATCCAGAAGGACAATCAAAATCAGATTGGCCATGAAGGAACATGGCATTGCAAAGAACTGGTTAATGGACATGTGGCACCTTGGAAATGCTACCTGCAAGCAAGCTGGTCCTTTGGACTTGGAAGTGGAATGAAGGAAATAAAAGACACAGGAAATTTTTCTGTTTGAACTCTCCCAGGGCCAGAGACACTAAACAGAAGCCAATAATCCCTGGCGGTTACTTTCTGGGTCTGCGCTGAAAGACACTTTGAGTTGCCAGGTGACTACAACTCTGTCACTCTTAGGATTCAGATTGCAACTCCTCCGTGTGTATGTGCTTGCTTGCGTTAACCTGTAAATAGCTCTCTCCTTTCTTTTCCTAATTTATTACAGGATTGGATATGGGTGTTGTCTTTGGTGTGAGACGTAAGATACAGATTGGTCTGGGGAAAGTGACAGACTCACTGGAAACAACCAGAACATTGTATGAGTTTTGGTATGTGGCAAAACTGTGATGAGCTAGGACTTGGGCCTAGGAACTGAGGACCCTTTAGGGCTGGAGGGACCAAGTCCATGTTAAGCTGGGAACTAGGGTCTGAGCCCTGTTGCTATGTATGACCCTGGCTTGACACAGGTCCCTACAGCCTCCCAGGGATCCCTTATTTCTGCATCCTAGAGTCTGCTGGTGGCAGGTAAGGGAGCCCTGGGGGATGCTGGAGCCCACAGGACCCCAAGTCCTGAGGTTGCACTTCAATGCTCTGCAGCCGGCAGCAGCCAGACTGGGGTGTGCGTTCTTCCTCCGAACACTTCCACTTTATGTCACACTTCAAAGCAGAGCAAAGCAAACCACACCGAGCCCTTCACCGAACAGCCAGTTCTGAAAATTAACAGTTGCCAAGTTCTATTTTAATGGTTAGACAGCTCTGGAGAGTGACGTCCTGATTCCCATCAGAACAGGTGCACGTAGGCATTTTCCTGCCCGTGGGACTCAGCCTCGAGGCGCAGAGCCCAGTTCTAAGACTCGGGGGTAGCTGAGCATAAAGGCATCTCACATGCTGTCATTTTCGTGGGACAGCCACCGAAAGAGCAACTTAGGCAGTTTATGTGCTTATCTGCTCCTTAGGGGCATCAGAGTCCCATAAATGGCTCTGAAAAAACAACAAATGGTCTGGTAGCACTTTAAAGACTAACAAAACATGTAGATGGGATCATGAGCTGTCGTGGGCAGAGCCTGCTTCTTCAGATGACTGGAGTGTTGGATGTCTAGGGCTGTGCCCACGACAGCTCATGATCCCATCTACATGTTTTGTTAGTCTATAAAGTGCTACCAGACCATTTGTCGTTTTTTCAGTTTACCTGGACAGACTAACTCGGCTACCACCTAAAGCTTCTGATCAATGGCTCTGTCACAGTTAGGAAACACATTCATGCGGCTAGCATATCACCCCTGGGGGACAAGGGTGCCAGGCACTCTGGGACAGGGTTGCTTTGACTCATGTCGGTGCACTGCCTTGTGAACGCTAGAGCCTGAGGTTCCAGCACTGGTCAAAAAATCCTTAACATAGGGCTGGAATTCAGTGTAGACGTTCAAGCCCAGGGTTCCCCGACACAGGTCAGCTGACATGAGTCCCACTAACCCTAGGTGTGTAGACATACCCGCTGGGGCTCTATGGGGAGACTGGCACTAGGATCCAGAAGTTCCCATTTGTTAGTGCCTTGTTGAGATTTAATTAATTCTAGAACATACCACCAGCTGGGGGAGGGGGATGGTCTGCCCTGTTTTTGACAATCTGTCCTTAGGTAGGCGCTCGCACACTAGACAGCGTGACACTTGGTGTAGGCTTGGCAGGATTCACATGCCGCTGGTCAGTTGGGTGTATAGATCATAACCCCAGTGCCATTTAATGTGATGTTCAGAATTTTTATGGGTTAAAGATTAGCCACAATGAGTGAATCACGGTGATATGAGCATCTTGACCCAAAAGGCCTTGAGAAATTATTTACAAATAGGGGAATATCCTGTAAAAAAAGCCTTAAATCAAGCTCTGAGAGCTGTGCTCATAGACTTTGACCCAGGAGCAAGGACTGAACACCCAATGACTGTTGCAGTGAAACTGGCTCGGCTGAGGCACCAGGCAGTCCGGGGAGAATGGGAGCCACAGATACTGACAGTGGAGCTCCCGCTGAAGGAGAAGACAGAATCCGAGATGGCAGAGGAAACAGATTACCAAAGAGGTGAAGCTAATGTTGAAATTGAGGCCAAACCTCACCGCAGATGCATGGAACAATTAACAATGGCGGAGAGAACTCACGCATTGTGGCTCTGAGCAGATGAGCAGCAAGAAAACAGCCTCGGCTCCCAAAGGCGCCAGGGGTGGGACAGAGCCTGCCCATTTTATCAAGAGAATAGCTGCATAGAAACATTTCTCCCCACCTTTGAGAGCCTGTGTAGGATCCATAAGACCCCAGAGGATAAGTGGATGCCTGTCCTCTTGACCAGATTAACTGGGAAGGTGAGGCAAGTGTTAACGCTGTGGAGGAGGGTGATGCTAAGCTGTAACAGAAGTTTAAAGAAAAGGTTTACGATTCCTGTCATCTGAAGTAGAGAAATCTTAAAATGTCTGACAGTGTCACTCATGTTAATATGTGCATCAAATGTGTGATGTTATGCAAACATGGATAAGAGGGGCAGGTGGTGAGGGTAAGTATGAAAAAACAAAAAGTTTGATCTGTTGGCACAAGAACAGTAGTTGTGGCCAGTCACTGATGAGGTAACAAGCGGGCACTTACGACAAAGAAAACCTCCCACAGTTTTTGGGATAGCAAAATTTACTGGTGAATATAATGAGTCAAGAGCTCAAGGGGGCACAAGGGGACATCCTTCTGTTTCACAGGTTAAGAGGGGGGAGGGGGTCTAGGAATAAACCGAACCCCAATTTTGTTAAACCACCTCAAGGGAGCCTGAAATTTTGCCCTCACTGTGTGGGGCTCCTGGCCTTGTAAAACCAAATTACTCTAAATTAAGGTCACCCCACAATCTGCACCCACAATCCCTGAGGCAATTATAGGATTATGGGAGTGATAATGTGATCCCAGAGGAAATTAGAGAGGAGGATAAGGGCCTCATAAACAATATTAGGCCTGAGTTTTGGGACGGCAGTGAAGAATGTAAGTGTGCTAGGCTGAATAGCATTGGCTGCACAGAGGAGGGCAATGTGAATCACTTTGGTTAAGGGAAGTTGGGTAAGGGAAGAGGGGAGACCACCTGGGAAAAGCCTAGATATTTTTGCTTTGACTGAGGTTTCTGTGGCTGTGCCCCTGGCTGACATCTGCGCTGAGTGGGCGGATGTTAAGGAACTAATATCATAGGTATCAGAAATTTGCTGCCTGCTGATATTTTAATAGGTAATAACATTTTAGCCATGTCTAAGCAGGCTAATATCATAACACACAGGCAGAGGGAGTATGGCTGCACCTGGGGAGGACGCCCTCAGCCCTTTGGCTGCTGAAATGGTACCTTGGCTTCTGAGGAGGGCTCTGAGGATTCTTCTGCTGTGGCAGAGTCGGCTCTCTCTGTGGGCGAGGAAGCTTTTTTGGGTCAGGGGCCCCATAAAAGTGAGAAGCAAACCAACCAACCAACCAACCTCACTGTGGCCTCCGACTGAGAAGCAGTAAAAAAGATACTCCCCTTAGTCCCCTCACACACCAGCCTCAGAGACTAGGGGGACCAGGCATAATAAAATTTGTGGATCCCCTTAGGCTCTGGGATAGGGCCAAAAATGAGGGTTTCAGTGTGTGAGAGGGGGCTGACAGGAAGCGGGCTTGAGGTGTAGGTTTTGGGTGGGCGCGAGAGTGCAGGAGCGGGCCACGAGTGGGGTGCTTGGGGTGGGAGGTAGGGTGCATAGGGGTGTAGCGAGGGGGGGCAGTTGCCCCAGGCGCCACGCTAGGGCAAGTGCAGGGAGAACAGCGCGGGCAGGTCTGACGTGGCCACGGCTGCTGTGGCGGGGCCAGGCAGTCCCAGACCCATCTGTGCCTTTCTCCCTGCGCTTGCCCTAGTGTGGCACCCGGGGCAACTACCCCCCCCCCCCCGCGATGCCCCAGAGGGTGCAGGAGCCGAGTAGGAGTGCAGGGGCTGGGCGGGAGAGGGGTTCAGGAGGGGGCTGAGGTGGGAGGGTTTGGCTGGGAGGGGGTATAGGAGCAGGATGGGGGTTGGGGGTCTGGGAGGATGGTAGGGTGCAGGAGCAGAGAGGAGGTGAGGGATCTTGGCTGGAGGGGGGTTGCAGGAGCAGGCGTAGAGGCAATGTTCCTTGTAAGCTTGGGTGACGGCCCAGGAGAGATTCATGTGCCACCCATCTGGTTAACAGAGCGTCCACAGCCTGCCCTAGCTGGGAGCATGTGGTTCTATTGGTGGTGCACGTCCACCCATGCCTTGGTGCACAGAACAAAGTGCATCCACTCGTGGATGGGAAATTAGAGGGAACATTGGTTGGGGGCTCCAGGAAGGTGCCAAAGTGCAGGAGTGGGCTGGGGGTTCAGGGTCTGGGTGAGAAGGGGCACTTACATTCACAGCTCTCTGGAGATACACGTGTCTCCCTGTCCCCCACTGCTCCCAGGCACCGCCCCCCGCTGCTCCTATTGGCCACGATTACGGCCAGTCAAGTGGCGGGGGAAAAGCCTCCAAGTGAGTGCTTCCCTGCGCTGCCGTTTCCCCAGTGGGGGGAAGGGGGAGTGACAGTGTGCGGAGCCGCTTCCGCCCCCATGGGCTGGATCTGGCCCCAGCTTGCCTGACTCTGGCCCGCGAGGGTCAGAGCTCTCCCCCTGCAGTGGTGAGCTGTCACTGGTGCTCCAGCCATGGGGGGAGGCAGGGTGGGCTGCAGGGCTGGAGCACGGATGCTGGGGGAACCCTGAGATTTGTGGGCTGGATCTGTCCTGTGGGCCGTAGGTTCCCCACTCCTGCTCCAGGGGTGCTTGTCTGTGACTCCATTATAAGGCTGTACTTTGGGTTTCACTAACCCCCTTTTGATCCTGGGTTGATGAAATCTCATGATATCACTGTACTGTCACCTGCCCTTCTCTTTTTCCGTCTACCTCCAGGAAGGCATTTAGGGTCATGACTCACTCCTTAACAAACTGAAGCAAGGTCTGGCTTCTAAGAAAGGCTGCAATTCTATCGAAAGCTGGATTTGGTCAGAGTTCTCCAAACTCTGGTGGGAGGGTGATTTCCACATCTTCATGGACAGGTTTAAATTCCGCAGCTCTGTCCAAGGCTGTCAGTTCACCCCAGCCACCGAGGAAAGCATCCCAGGCCCAGGGCTTCCAGCTGAAGAGAAACCTCCCAGGATCATGAACTGCCTGATGACGGCTCTTCTGGTTATTTTCCTTCTGGGCCTTTCCCTTCAGCCCATCTATGCAGGTCAGTGGGACCGTGCGGCATTGCAGAGCCTTTTCAGCAAAGAGCTAGGAGAGGGAGGAAGGTGCCGCTGTGGTCGTGGGGAGAGAAGGCCTCATCATACTTCCAGGGCCGGATTCACTAGCCTGGAAGAGACTGGAAAATGGTCAGATCTCCCCAGCGAGTGTTGTACTGGCCCAGACCAGCAGTTCTCAACCTGTGGATTGGGACTCAGATTACAGGCCCCTCCCTGGAGCTGAAGACCTTGGGCATCTGTTTGACGTCTCACCGGGGCTCAGGCTGGCTCAGGCTCTAGTCCCTGCTCCTGGGGTTGTGTAATCATGTTTATTGCCTGAAGGGGTCATGGTGCTATGAAGTGTGAGAACCCCTGGCCTAGCGAGCTCTTATGCCACCCTTCCAGCAGCTCCCAGTACAGGGAGGAAGGACGGGCATAGCCAGGGTGTTCAGCATCTTGCAGAGCAAAGCATGCTGGGATAAAC
Organism: Pelochelys cantorii; assembly: GCA_032595735.1. Taxonomy (NCBI): domain Eukaryota; kingdom Metazoa; phylum Chordata; order Testudines; family Trionychidae; genus Pelochelys; species Pelochelys cantorii. The sequence goes on along the minus strand of CM064339.1, from coordinate 5,016,142 downwards.
ACTTTCTACCAGGGAAGTTAAATGTGGTGCTCCCTAACCTGCTGTTTGGGGGCTCCTTCTAGATGCTACATAGTTGCAAGTCACCCACCACTGCTGTGGTTGAACAGAATAGGGAGTAGGGGCCCTTTTCCTTCTACATCAAGGTGTGGACACTAGAAAGATGTAAGGGGTGTGGAACTGTTTCTCATTTGGTTTTCTTTTCCTCAAAAGCTCCACAAGGGATCCTGGAAGACACAACCTGCTGTTCAAGTGTCATGAAGTTACGTATTCGTTTTGGCAACCTGAGGCATTTCTACAGGACCTCCTGGGGGTGTAGGAGGCCAGCTGTGGTGTAAGTAGCCTTCAGTCAGTCAGAGTTTGCTTCACTGTGGGAACTGAGGAGGGGATAGGTGTGTGCTAGAGACATGCAGCTCTCGTAAGTGTTAGGAGGAAGTATCACAGACCGTGGTCACTTAGCTTTGCAATTGCCTATTGCGCTTAGCAACGAAGAGACTGATTCTGCTCTAATCTGGTTTTGGAGCCGTATGACTCCACAGGAGTTGCTCCTCATTTACACTAATTAATTTCAGCAGGGCCGTTTCTGCATGACACCAGTGTGTTTGAGAGAAGAATCAGGCCTTGAGTGTAAATCAGAACATTATTTTATTAATTGTATTATAAAATGAAAATTCATGGAAAATATCTCAAGAGCTGGTCTTGATTAATTCTTAGGCTGTGGAGAAAGAGAGAGATCTGATTGGCTGATGACCACTCTGACCATGTCGCTAGTTACCAGAATGGAAGTAGACCTTATGGGAATGCTATTACTTTCCAGGCAGTGCAGCACTGTACACCCCTGTGCCTTTCAGCTGGGTGCATCACCCACTGCCATATGCCTTGAACCTTGGAGGCACTTGGTGTAACCACACCTTGCATTGTCTCAGTCATAAAGACACTGTTTAAATAGCAGCCCACAAATTGCAGCTTACATGAAAGCTTTACATACAACAGAGCAGGGAATTCAAGCCATGCTAACTCCCTAATCTCCATCCATGTCTATTTTTAAGGCACTGACCCAGTACACAGTGCTGTGCAATGTGGGTTACGGCAAAAATATAACAGGGCTCTTTCAGCAGCCTTTACTGTGGGTTAGATTCTTCTTGGCTTCCTGCTAAGGGGACATTTCAGAGCAGGTTGAAGGTCTTGAGTATAGCTGAGGTGCTGACCCCCTGTGGGTGTTAGCCACTGCACCCCAGACAGGCGTCAGTGTAAGCCAGCTCAGTCTGCCAAAACCAATCGGGTTATTTCACTCGGACACAAAGGTTTTCCCGTACACATGACTCTAATACTGTTACCCCTGATTTACCCCCGTGTCTGGGAGAGGAGACCCAGTCCCTACGACGATGCTCTTCTTCCTTTCCCGAACAACTGTGCAGGGCTGCGGGGAGCTGAACACGGCCGCTGCAGTCCTGCGGTAGAGGAGCACAGTTACAGCTCATGCAGCATGTTGGGACAGGAGGGAGCTGCATGCGCTGTAGAATGGCATAACTAATAATTTGTCAAACTATCGCCTGCCGGTTTTGGATGAAGAAACACTGCACTAGCTGTGGGCAGGTCCCTTAGCCTTTCCCTGCCTCGGTTTATCAATCTGTAACTACCTCACAGGTGTAGCTTGAAGTGTGATTTGAAAGGTGCTATAGAAACACAAAGTATTTTAATGTTACCTGCTAGTAGCCAGGGAAGTTCTCCTCCTTCAGTCCTCTGCCCAGACACTAGCCAGCTCACAGCTGTTGGGTGTACTAGGTACATGAGGCAAAAGAAAAAGCTGCCTCAGACCAGTATGCCCTGAGCAGCACAACTAGTACTGCAGAGCCTGGCAGCAAAGCTGAGTTATTCATTCTCCTCTTTCCTTTCTGGGGTATTAGCTGAATTTCGTGGGAGTCATGCCAGCGTGCTCCCTTTGGAGAGCTGACTCCTGCGTACGCTCTCTCTGCAGTTAATTACTGAGCTCTCTGATGTTCCAACACTGCAGGTTTGTGACTCTCCGGAACAAGGAAATCTGTGCTGATCCAAAGGACAAGTGGGTGCAAAATGCAATACAGCGCCTGGAGAAAAAGAAGTAGTTTGGGACAGCGGCCCTCCACAGGCCTGTGCTCCCCTCCTCTCTTTTCTGCCTCCCAGGGCCAGCTGGCTCTGCTCTATTTATGTAAAATGCCTATTACTCTGAAAGGGATTAAATCTTTAATTTATTGGCACCAGCTGTGTCGTGTCATGGTGGGACTCTGCACAGTTCAGTCATAAGGTTTGTCCTCCCCAAGGGATTGTTAGACACTGGTGGGTTATGTGACTTCTGGGAGGGTCTGTAGCACACTGAGGAGATGCGTTCAGTTACCTCTTTGCACCAGTGAAGTGTGTTGAAGGTGGAGAGGCAGTCTCCATAGGACAGCATGCCTGGCAGCAATCCAAGCTCCAGCATGGCAGCAGGGCTGGCCTTACCATGAGGCGAACTGAGGTGGCCGCCTCAGGTGCTAGACTGTGGGAGGGTGCCACTAGGACCCAGAGTGTAGAAAATTGTGTCTGCTGCTGGTGCATATGTATTCTCTCTGCTCTAGATGCACAGAGATGGTGGAGTGCTGTGCTGGAGGAAGGAGGGCACAAGAGACATAACAGGCAGGCAGGAGAAAAGGGAGCATGGGGGCGTCATTTGAGTTCCCTGCCTCAAGTGCCAAAATGTTGTGGGCCGGCCCTGCATGGCAGGTCTGGCAGGGCCATCTCTAGGGGGCAGAGGTTTGTTCAGTGCTCCTGTGCTAGCAGAGCCAAGGGCTTCTCCTCTGAGGCTGCCCAGAAGAGGGGGCGGATAACTGGTTCCAGCTGTGCTGTGACACACACTTGTTCACATGACCTGCATCTGGGTTCTGTTCTTCCTCCTGGCTCTCATCACACTGGCTCTGAACACTCAAAATGCTGGTGCCTGAAATCGGGAGCCTACCCAGACTTCCCCAGAGTTTGGAAGCGGGGTTCAGCTGAGCCTGAGCATTACAGATAAAGCAGCAAACTCTCACCCAAACCCTGGATTCATTTCCAGGGGTTTGGTTAAGACTCAGCGTCTCTCTTGAATCAAGCACACGTTCCATTGCTGAACAGGTCATGGGGCCTGATCGCACCTTGGTTTATGAGTCTAACTCAGGACAAGAGAGCCCCAAGGGGGTGTACACTAGGCTCTCCTGTAGTTGAGAGCTGGTAGGGTTGCTGGCTGTCAGATGGACAATTTGGGGGTTTCACTGGAGCCCAGGGACATCTCCTGCCTGGCCTGTGGGGTGTCTGTCACTAGGCTGGTACTAGAGAGCTGTTAGCAGATGATTTCTGTAGCAGACATTAGATGGCCATTGAGCTTTTGTAAAACTAAAGTGCCCCTCTTCCCTCATCCCAGCGTCGGTGATAACCACAGTGTGGATGGGCTGCTCGACCACACGGCCAAGGTTACTGTTTGCGGCCTCCCAAAGCAACAAATCACAGCAGCAGCGCTGAGGTTTCCACTGCCATGCGGCAAGGTTTCAGTGCCCAGGCCTCTGACGCCACAACTGTCTATCCAGGCTCCTCAAATCTACAAACATTGCGTTGAGCCTGATGGGCACGGCGTGCTTCAGTCTGTCGCTTCAAAAGGACTTTGCTTTGCAGTTTATCTAGGGAGACCATGGAATCCCAGCAGTGTAGGGCTGGACAGGGCCCTCTGAGGGTATGTCTACACAGCAGCGTTATTTTGGAATAACAGATGTTATTCTGAAATAACACAGCTCGCGTCTACACTGCAAGCCGTTATTTCGAAATAATGTTGAGCTGGAGGACTTCTTACTCCTACTCCTGTAACCCTCATTTCACGAGGAGTAAGGGGAGTTGAAGGAAGAGTGTTCTTCCTTCGACATCCTGCTGTGTAAACAGCCTCAAATACTGAATTAAGCTAGTTCGACTTCAGCTATGCCAGTGGTCTCCAACCTGTTTACACCTAAGATCACTTTTTAAATGACAGAACAAGCCAAGATCTACCGCCCTGCCCCTTCTTCGAAGCCCCGCCCCCTTCCTCGAATTTTTTTTTTCCCAATTCTTCTGTAGGAAGAGGTTTTTCCAACATTTGGCCTGTCTAGACTGGACCAAATGTCAGAAAAAACCCTTCTTTTGGAAGCCCCCTTATTTCTTGTGGAAAGAGGAATATAGGGGTTACCGAAAGAGCATGTTTGCTCTTCTACTAAAAGAAGCGGAAGAACAAACACATCCCTGGATGCAGAAGAGTTTTTCCGGGATATCTCCGGAATCCTGAAGAACTCCTGCAGTCTAGCCATACCCTTGCTGGGTTGAGGCAGGATGTGTAGGCTCTGGGGTGGGAATGAGGGATTTGGGTGCGGGAAGGGGTGAGAGGTGCCGGCTCTGGGAGGAAATCTGGATGCAGGAGGAGGTGGAGAAGGGGACGCTGGCTCAGGGAGGGGGCTCCAGGCTGGGCAGTGTTGGGGTGAGATGTAGGGTTGGGGTACTAAGCAAGCCAGAGGCTTGTGGATATGAGGGTGCAGGAATTTGGGTTGGGGTATGTGAGGGGCTCAGGGCAGGGGGTTCCAGTGTATGATAGGTTCAGATCTAGGGTTTGGGGGAAGGGGGAGTGCAGGAGTGTTATGATGCTGTGGGCAGATGGGGGCTTGGCCCCAATTGGGGGTTTGTTGGCCAGGCTTCATTTTTAAATAAAATACTATGTCAAACACAAAAAGTTTCTGCATTGTCTTTATTTCTGAGAAGGGCAGGGAACCTGTTTTGAGTCAGGGGTCACTAACCCACAGAAAAGTCAGTTGGGGCCACACAAGTGAGATGCAAAATAAAAACTCCTCCAAAACCCCCACAAGCCTCACTAATGTGGCCCCAACTGTGCTGGTGGGAGCAGGGGACATGGTACTGGGGAAGGGTGCCAGGGGGTACTGGGACAGGGGACAGGGTGTTGGGCAGGGTGCCAGTGGGTGCTGGGGCAGGGGACAGGGTGTTGGGCAGGGTGCCAGTGAGTGCTGGGACAGGGGACAGGGTGCTTGTAGGTGCAGTGGGAACGGGGAGTCCCAGACCACGCCAGCCCCAACCACTTGGGCAGCGCGTGCTGCCCGAGCAGCTGGAGCCGGCGTGCTGGGGACTTTATTCCCCTGCTGCCTGCCTGCGGCGGAAGGGGGAGTCCCAGACCACACCAACCGCAACCGCTCGGGAAGCTTGCGCCTTACTCCTCCCCTCCCCGCGGCAGCACGCGCTGCCTGAGCAGCCAGAGCCGGTGCAGTCCGGGACACCCAACCCCTTCCCCACGCGCAGGAAGGCAGCAGGGGAACAAAGTCCCCAGCACACGACAGACCGTCATTTTAGGTACCGCGCCGGCTGTTCAGGGGGGAGGAAGAGCAGCCCGCGCACTTCCGGTACCAGGCGCGCGGCTGCAGAACTCTCCCCACCCCGCTGGAAGCCCACGCTACCTCCATTGTTTCTAGAGGTAGCATCAGTGCGGCATTCATCTTGGGGGGTAGGGGCAGTGAGGGGGGGGCCCCCCACAAGCCTCGCGATCAATTGGTCGGGCCCCCAAGATCGACCAGTAGATTGCGATCGACGGGTTGATGACCACGGAGCTACGCAATTCTACTTTAGCCTTGCTGTGTAGATGTACCCTGAGAGATCAGCAAATCCCTTCCAGGCAGAGGCAAACCTGTCCTAGACCATCCTTGACAGCTGGTTGCCCAACCTGTCCTTACAAACCTCCAATGATGGGGATTTCACCCACAACCTCCTTGGAGAGAACAGGGGAAGCTAGTGAGAAACAATCTGCTTTCAGCTGAAATTTGAAATGAGGGTAGTGTGCAGAGATCTAGGAAGACTTGCACTGGGCCACAAGGCCAGTTGTAAATTAACTCTGCTTCTTCATGCTCCAGTGGAGCCCTGGCATTTGATACCAGATATTTCTCCCTCACTCAACCAGCAGCTCCCGTTTTCACAGTGCCCTGCTCCCGGCAGTGTAAGGAAAAGGTTTTGCAGATAATTGATACATTGGGGAATTCCACGAGCCATCTGGCCTGCTGCTGACACTCATTCCCAAGCCTGGTTTTTCCCGCCTCACTTTGTCACGGAACAGGCACGGGGGTGGTAAACACAGCCTGCACACCCACACAATGAAAATTGAAACCACATATTCAATAAAGGCTGAGAGCTGCAGGCTGTCTCTAGTCCTTGGAATGCTGCTGTTCTGTCAGGAGCGACCAAGGAGGGTGCCAAGCATAATATTGAGAAATCACTCTGCTTAACAGCCTCTGTATTGCTCTCACTGGCTCCTGATCGGCGGAAAATGAAGGGCACTTCTGTTGCTTCTCTCGTGCTGTTAGCTCTGGTGGCAACCTGGAATTTGGACTGCCGAGTTGAAGGTGAGCTGGAGTTGCTTTGAAGTAGAAAGTGCTGAAGGAAAGGGCAGGTTTCCTGGGGTGGTGGGGAAGCGCTGTGGTACTGCTTTGGAGTGTCATTTCAGAAAACAGATTCCTTTCAGGAAGGAACAGCCCAGTGTTCAGGGCATGTGGAATAACCTGCCCAGCAAAGAAATCAAACAAGCCCAGGTGCTAGTCTGTTTTGCTAGTCAGAAAAGGGAACAAGAGAGTTTCAGGCTCAGACAGACACACGCTCTGGGGGTATGCCTACACTATAGAGTTTTGTTGGAAAAACGGCTGTTTTTCCAACAAAACCTGAGTAAGGTCCACACTGCAATCGCATTCTTTCGAAAGTAAATGGAAAGAACAAAGGGGTTTTTCCAGCGTTGGTAATCCTCTTTCTACGAGGAAGAAGCCTTTTTCCAAAAGAGCTCTTTTGGAAAAAGGTGTGTGTGAATGGGGAAAAGGGAGTTCTTTCATGAGAAGAGGAAAGAGGAAAAAGCACAGGTGCTGTGGTGGCCACTCTGTCCATAGTAATCACAGCTTAAATGTGAGATAGTGTCCATTCAGTGTGGACGCTATCTTTCAATAAAGCAGATCGCTTTTTCAATGGCTTTTGCAGTGTGAACACTCTCTTTCAGAAGAAGTTTTTTCAGAAGATCTCTTCCGGAAAAGTTTCTTCCGAAAGAAGCCTGCAGTCCAGACATAGCCTGGGTGTCAGATATACACCCAGAGTCACACACACAGCATATATCAGATATACACCCAGAGTCATACACATAGCATATAACAGATATACACCCAGAGGCAGACAAAAAGAAAACGTATGAAAGGACTGTAATGATAAACAGACGCTTAAAAACATTGTTGATCGACAGAGCTAGATATTCAGGTGTACCCTAAGCCAGAAAGTGTGTGCATCTGGCTGTCCAAATAGCATGCACCCATGTGCACATGTAATTAGGGATAACTGATCCTCTGTGAATTTAGTTACCGCAGTTGTGTGCACAACTATGGTGCATGAGCACATGCTCGTGGTAAGTGCTTGCATTTGTGCATCCCAGGTTGTGAAAATGTGCCCCATTATCGGCATAAGGAAATTGCAAGAGGCTGGTGACATCTGAATGTGGGTATGAGTGTAGTTTATAAGACATACCACAGTGAACATCAAGGGAGTGTGCATACTTGTCTGCCCCTCTCTGTGGTGGGCCGCTCCACAGAAATGAATCAGGCTGAAGCCAGCAGGGAGCTATAGAACTGTAAAAGGGTCAATAGGAAAGGAGGCTGAATTTTTACCGTGGGGCCCCATGGAAGAGCAGGTTTGGAGACTGAGAAACAACAGGGCATTTACAGCCCTTGGCTGCATAGAACGGCACAATTTAGACAATGCTTTCCCTGTTCTCCTTAGGATTGCAAAATCTGTGTCCTGCTAGAAGTAGCAGGGATCTCTGTGATACTCCTTGTAGAAGCATTTCAATAATGAGTCACTTTATGGCAGGGGTGGGCAATAATTTTTAATGGGGGCCATGACAAGAATTGGGTAAGTAGTCGTGGGCTGCACTTCTCTATGGAGGGTTATGGGTCTGGGGCAGAGGTTGGGTGCAGAAGGGAGCTGGGGTAGTGGATTGGGATGCAGGCAGGAGTCTACCCAAGGTCCCTGCTGGGCTGCAGGCCAGATCTGGCCCACGGGCCATATATTGCCTGCCCCTGCTTTATGGGCTCTATGGAGGAGTTAACAGAGAGGTTTATTTAAACCCATGATTCTGAGCTATCCTCTTTTCCATCCCAAGAGCTCCACACCCAACTAACTGGGACCCCATCTAGCAATAGGGCCTGCGCAAGGCAGGGTGGTCCTGACCTCCAGCCTGGGAACCTGTAGAATGAACCATCCTACAGAGGTCTACAGCAGCACTAGAGTTCTCTATTAAATTCCATAAAATGGTTCAAAAACCCTAGAGAGAGGTTCTCACATTCTAGTCACTTCTGCAGGCCTTTTCCAGAAGGTTTGGTCTGGCTGATGTGGATGTGCATTGGGTTTTGTTTTGCTTTAACTGGTTTGAAACTTTCCATTGTTTTAATCTTCTCCCTTTTCATGATACAACTTCTGCTCCTCTTGCTTTGTTCTTGGTTGTAAGGAAGCTGTGCAGGGCCAGCTAGCAGCAGTAAGAGCAACCTGTATGTATCTGACGCTCTTTGTCAGAGAGAGGCGTAAGCTGCCAAGCTGGGATGTGGGCCAGGCTAAGAACTTGTCCAACGCTGTGGGATTTCAGAGCCAGGGTTTTTGCTTGGCCCATCGCAAAGATGGGGGCCGGTATAGAGTGAGATCCACATTTCGCGGAAAGTGATTGGCAGGAGAAGGTTCAGACGTGAAATCTGAGTCCTTCCTGTTTCTATTTAAGAGAAGAAGAATAACTGAGAGTCTGGTTCCCACAGATTTGGGCCATAACATGCTGCAATGGCCCCAGGGAGGAAGCCCTTGGCTCCGGGCCAGCATATTGTCCGACCTGCCCCATTGCCGGCCCCTGCGGAAGGGCAGGTGAGGAGCAGGCCTAGGAGTCAGGAGGGGGTGGGCTTGAGCACTTGGAATTGTGGGGTCCTGGTAGAGAAGCAGCTCCCTGGCTCCTAACCCTGGAGCAGGCTCTACCCAGGCACCTTAGCTGAAAGCCACTTTTCCTTCTGGTCTGTGGGTGCGGCAGTTCCCGAGAGCCCGACCCAGGCTCTAGCCCGGTGGGGATTTTCTGAAATGCGTTTACTCCTACGGAGCTTGTGCATGCCTGGGGCCCATGGCCAGCCGGCCCTAGCTGCCTAGCCTCTGTGCCAGTCTGCTTGTGAGGTGTCACCCAGGGACAAAGGCACTTGAGATACAAATACAAATACATACCCAGGAACTATAACTTTAGCCCTCAGGATGACCATACTTAGCAAAAAAACAACAAATGGTCTGGTAGCACTTTATAAACTAACAAAACATGTAGATGGTATCATGAGCTTTCATGGGCACAGCCCACTTCTTCAGATGACCAGAGTTATGAGTTTAGGATGTGCACACCCAAAATAAATAGGAGAGAGGAAGGGGCCAGGGGAGGGAAAGAAAAGGAAGGGGGGTGCGAGACAGGGAGCTAGAGGGAATCAGTAAGTATCTGAAGATCGGGTAGTTAAAACGAAGCAGATAAGAATCACAGTCAATAGATAGTATCCTTCCTGACATAGGAGTCTACACAAAGAGCTGTTTGCACCTTCAATGGCTGTTAAGTTGGTAGTGTCCCAACCAACTTTCATCATGATTGAGTCCATTAGCATGTGAATTGAATTTGTGGATGAACTCTAATTCCGATGCTTCCCTGTGGATCTGGCTAGTAGAACTGGTTTGTGACAAGACAGCCACTTGAAGATCTTTCAAACAGTGATTCGGAAGATTAAAGTGTTCCCCAATAGGTTTCTGTATGTTTCCTTTACGTATATCTGATCTGTGTCCATTGATTCTTTCCTGCAGAGACTGTTCAGTTTCTCCAATATACATAGCAGTGGGGCATTTATGGTATTTGATGGCATAGATCAAATTACTGGATGTGCCGTCAAATGACCTTTTGATTTGGTAGCTTATGTTGTTGGCTCCAGTGATGAATTTGCTAGTATAGATATGTGGGAAGAGTTGGCATCATTTTTGGTTTCAGGGCTGGATTCCTGGAGGCTTATGATGTGATTGTGTGGCGTGGTTACCAGAAAGAATTCATTTCAGGTTGGGAGGTTGTCTGTAAGCAGGAATAGGCTTTTCTCCCAAGGCCACCCCCTTCTTTTTTTCCCCTCCCCACTCCCCTTCCCCCTCCTATTTATTTTGGGTGTGCACATCCTAAACTCATAACTCCAGCCATCTGAAGAAGTGGGCTGTGCCCATGAAAGCTCATGATACCATCTACATGTTTTGTTAGTTTATAAAGTGCTATCAGACCATTTGTTGGTTTTTTCGGCTACCCCCTGAAGCTTCCATACTTAGCAAATCACTGTTCCATTAGCACCTCTGGGCAAGACTTGTCACTCTTGTGGTAGCAATAATGAGACAGCTGGTCAGCTTTAGTCACACAGCATCACACCTGGAGCTAACCACTAGGATATAAAGGCTGCAGAGCGGCTACAGAGCAAGGCTCAACCAACCATCAGATACCTGTTGAGAGCAAACAGCCCAACCCCTTGGAGTCATTTCCCCGTTCCAATCACCTCGCCCCTCCCTGTCTGTACTTTGCTGTCGGGGCATGTGCTCCAGGTCCGTGTGCACGGCCAATAAACACCCACGGCTGGCTCAGGCTGGAGTCTGAGCTGTGGGACCCCACCAGGAGGCAGACTCCCAGAACCTGGGCTCCAGTCCAAGGCAGGCTTTAGCCTTGTAGCCTGAGCCTGAATCACCTGATGCAGGCCAGTGGCAGAGTCTTTCATTCCACTGTAGACGGACCTCATGGGTATGGTGACCATATTTTCTGAACCAAAAATAGGGACACATTAATCACAAAAGGTTTCAATGTTTTCTTTATTTATGGCAGGGCTGGGGAGAGTTTTTTAGGTCGGGGCCACTGACCCAGAGAAAAACCAGATGGGGACCACACGAGTGAGAAGCAAAAAAACTCCAAAAGCCACTAACAGTCACTGGTGTGGCCCCCAACTGCGACACCTCCCTCCTCTGGCGTTCCAGCCCCATGGAGTGAATGGAAGGGACACAGAGGACTGAGGTTCAGGGCATCCCATAGGCCAGATTTACTTTTCTGGTGGATGCAGGAGCAGGGTAGGGTTAGGTGTCTGGCCAGGGGGAGGTGCAGGAAGAGCTTTGGGGGAGGGTGTCTGTCCAGAAGGGAGGATGTAGGAGCAAGCTGGAGGTGCGAGGTCTTGGGTGGGGGAGAGCGAGGGAAGGCGAGTGACGGGGATTGGGGTGTGGAGGTCTGGGCATGAGGGGGGACACTTACCTGGCTTTGCGCCCCCGATGCTACCATTGGCTGGCCCATGGCAGCAGCGGGGAAAGCCTGCAGCCAGCATGTCACCCAGCAGGGTGGGTGTGGAGAGCTCAGCCTTCCCTTCCTCCCCCACACAGCGGGGAGCCCACACTGGCTGGAGCACCAGCTCCAGCTTCCTGCTTGGAGGATACACTGGGGGGGTGGGGGGGGGGGCATGTGAAGAAAGCCCCAAGCTGCCCTGCCAGACCCGCTCGCGGAGAGCGGCAGACAAGCAGCTCTGTGCGCTCGTCAGTAAGAAATGACCCCGGCCTCGCAGTGATCATCCCAGAACGAGGCTGCGGGAGGAGCAGGGAAGCTGCTGCAGGGCGAATGGGTCAGAGGTGATTTGCAGTCTCAGCCACTCTGCTAGGAGCCGGCAGGTCCCAGCGAGGGGGTGGGGTGCCCGGCATGGCCACATGCATGGGGGAAATGCCCTGTACTGGAACCCAGGCCAGGCTCCCACATGCGCCTATGTGGAGCCCATGCACATGCCAGGTGCTCCTCCCATGTCAAGTCTGTGGCAGCCCGGTCCCAAGGGCCCTGCACTGCAGCCACTGCAGCCCGGGCCGGGCTAAAACTTTACTTGCCCATTGCTGGGACAAATGTCTCCAGAGAAGGTGCCGCAGGAGCCCGCTGGGAGCCAAGTCCCGCACGCAGGCAGCCCACACAGCCCCCTCAGCTCCTGCCCCATCGGGGACCCGGCGCCCACTAGCTCCTTGCGTGGGCAGGTGTGGGGTGCCCAGCCTGCAATGCCCCCCTTGAGGGGTGAGCGCTGCCTCTTGCTGCCTGCAGTACTGCTCAGAGCCGCAACTCGCTGCAATCTCCCGCTGCCCCAGGCGCCCGATCCTGCACCAGTTCCAAGAGCCGAAATAGCCCCGCTCCAGCCACCTCTATCCCAGTGGGGGAGGAGGGGGGGAGCTGAGCTCAAGCCGTGGACCCCCAGACCGCACTTTTAGAACCACAGGGCAGAGCCAGCGCTCAGCGCAGAACCGGGAATCGGCTGATTTCCAGCTCAGCTGGTGCCGTCTCTGCCTTTTAAATCTAAGAAGACCTCGCATGGCTCTTACTAAGTATAAAGGGCAGAGGGGCAGTGGGCTTTCGTGGAGGGGCTGTGCGGGGAAGGTGGCTTTACCAGTGCGGCTCCCAGACTACCTGCCCACCAGAGCAGAGGGCCAGAGGTCAGGCACCGCCTCCCACTGCTCCTGTTGGCTGGGGTCTAGAACAGCGGGAAAAATCTTTAGGGAGGGCCCTGCACACCTGAGTTGCCCTGGGAGGAGGAGGGGGAAGGGAAATAGCAGTGCACAGCTGCTTCTAGCAGGGCTGCTGTTTCTGGGACATTTTCAGTGTTTACGGGGACACCGGGACAGGAGATTGAAATTGGGGACTGTCCTGGATTTTCCAGGATATATTGCCAGCGTACTCATTGGCCAGACTCTGCCCTCCCCCCACCTAGCTCCTGTGGAAAAACACTTCACTCTGTAAGTGTCTCCATTGCCAAAGGGTTACTCTGAGTACTGCTCACTGACACCACAGCACGTGGCCCTTGCTGTTGACTGTTTGATGCCTGCTTTGTACTTTTACTTACTACAGTTACATATTTGTGTAACTCCCCTGAAATGGAAGAAGCCAACCACCTCGCCCTAGCCCTCGTTGAGCTGATAATGAAAGGCCCTTTGGCTGTTTGGAGCAGTGTGTAATCCATTAACTCAGGGCTTGTCTTCACTACGCAGTGGATCGATGCTGCAGCGATGGATCCACCAGTAGTCGATTTATTGTGTCTGCTTAGATGCAATAAGTCGGCCTCTGAGCGCTCCTGTCAACTCTGGGTACTCCACCAGGACAAGAAGAGTAGCCAGAGTCGACAGGAGAGCAGCCCCCACCGACCTTGCTGTACGCGAGACGGTGCAGTAAGTGCATCAGCTTCCGCAACGCTATTTACATGCTGAAGTCACTTAAATTAGATCGACGGGGGGAAGAGGGGAGATTTAGCGTAGACGAGGCCTAATTCACAGTCATGGACAGAGAACTCCAGAAAAAAATACCATAAGGAAGTGACTGGGAGGAAGCAATGATTGTTATTGATCTACAAGGGCCATGGGAAACATGTCAGTCCAGACAAGGGATTTTGTTTTACCTGGCATGATGAATAGGAGGAGTACTGGCCAGCACCAGTGACTAAAGGGTTAAGCTCAGGTAGCTAGCAAGGGTGTTGGCAGGGGGCCAGAAGAAGCAATGGGGACACAGTGCTGAAATGTAAAATCCTGCTGCTTTTTTCTTTGTGTGAGTTCTAAGTTAAGGGTTGGAGGGAGCAGATGCAGTAATCAGAATTACCATGCCTACAAGGAATATTGGGGATGGGAGTGAACTGGGCCTTGAAGTGCGGATCAGCACAGATTGTGAGTAGAGAGAAGAATGTATGTTTAGTCGTGATCAGGGTGTTTTTCTTTATTTTGGTTGTTTGGTTAAACATCTCTGTGTGAGTCTCTGCCTTCCCTCCCCCATCCACTATCTAAGGGTAAGTCTACACTAGCTCGTTAGTTCGAGCTAGGTAGGAAAATGAGGGCAACCGGCGTTGCAAATGAAGCCCGGGATTTAAATATCCCGGGCTTCATTTGCATGTTCCCGGGTGCCGCCGTTTTTAAATCCCCCTTAGTCCGAACTCCGTGCCCGCGGCTACACGCGGCACGGACTAGGTAGTTTGAGTTAAAGATCCTAATTCGAACTACCATTACTCCTCGTGGAATGAGGAGTAACGGTAGTTCGAATTAGGATCTTTAATTAGAACTACCTAGTCCGTGCCGCGTGTAGCTGCAGGCACGGAGTTCAGACTGAGGGGGATTTAAAAATGGCGGCGCCTGGGAACATGCGAATGAAGCCCAGGATATTTAAATCCCGGGCTTCATTTGCAACTCCGGTTGCCCTCATTTGCCTACCTAGCTTGAACTAACGAGCTAGTGTAGACATACCCTAAGAGCATACCCAGAGATGTCCTCGGTGTTTTCATTTGCTTTATTCAATTGCTCTGTAACAGCTAGAATCCAAGTATGCTTTCTCAAATACAGCTTTTTGTTTTGTTAATAAAATCACCTTTTTTAAGGTGATGACTTGATTCTTGTGTCCTGGAAAGAAACAGGAGGTTTGTGTGTGTGTGTGTGTGTCTGCCTGCCTCAGACTAAGAGGTCAGCTAATAGAGACTGTGATTTGATTTCTCTTTGTTTTTCAAGCTCTCTTGTGGTAAAGGAGCTTGGGGTACCCCCCGGGAAGAAGTCCAAGTGTTTTCTGCCTGGGTTCAAGGAGAAAGGGGTTTTCTTTTGTTTCACTTGGTGGTGGGAGCTACCCCTCCAAAAGTCAGTGAATCTGACTCTGGGGAGTTTTTGTAAGCAGAGCCTATAGAGGCAAGGTATTTATGGTCTCTTGCGGGCCCCCACCTTCTGCACTCAGAGTGCCAGAGTGGGGAACCGCCCTGACACCTGGCAAACAGCAGTGCTTGATTAAAGAGTGACTCTGTAAGAGTAATGTTGCGGGGCTTGGACTTTATACCCTCCAATCTGAGAGCAGCAGAAGATTGCTGCGTAAGCTCGTCTCGCTCATCAACAGGTGATCCAACCCAAGATATCACCTCACCCACCTTGTCTCCTGAGAACAGATTTGTTCAGTTACACATCAAATGCTGATGGGCCAGAACCCCAGTTGGTATAAATCACCCCTGCTCTATTGACTGCCAGGGGCCATGCTGAGTCAGACCCTTGGGAAATCTTTCAGTGCTATGTGATCCAGAATAGACTCCAATGCCTCCATTCTGTCTTGGCTCTGCAGGGCCTAAGACAAAACAGGAACTTGCAGATAAGGGCTCTAAAGCACACAGGAAAAAACATAATGCTTGATTGTGCAACCCTGTTTATATTGGACAGCCGGTAAGTAGCTCAGTGAGGTCAATGGGGTTGTTTGCATGAATAAACTCTCTCCAGTGCAAGGAAGGATGGCACCAATTGGCCCATAGTGAGCGGGGTGCTATTTTTACAGTTGTTTTGCAGCATCACGTTTCCCGTAACCATGTCTTAAAGCTCACCTGTGATATGTCTACAGCTCTCATGCGAATAGCTAGGCACGGGCAATAGTTAGGAGAAAACTCATAGATGGTCTCCAGATGTGTTGTCTTTGCACTGTTCCCCAGACTTCAGCGAGTGCTCTGAGTACATCTGCAGAGCAGCTGGGACGGTGCTGCCTAACTTGGGTAGTACATGTGTGCATACGAGCTCTCCTTGAGCTAGAGCGTCAAAAACAACTGTGTGGCACGAACGCCTTCTCAGGCTAGCTGCCCGAGTCTATGTCTGCCCAAACCCATGGGACGTACTTGGACGCCACAGCCCCATGGCTATGTTTAGCGCACGTGCCGGAGCGGAACTAGCGCCTCTACATCTATTCCACTGGGGGGCACCCTCCCATCTGCTTTGAAGGCATGGCCTCCATGACCATGGGCACCTATATCACAGCCTAGCGGAGCAGGAGAGGTGGGCATTTGTTTTCATGGGAGCCATTGCTGGGGAAAAGGATATGCACAGCTTAGCATTGGCACCCGCAGACCAAGCTCACCTCATGCTGCCCCATCAGTGATGGTGTCTCAGCCCTGACCAGGAGAGCCACCCTCCTCCGTGACCTGTGTCCTGAGAGTGCCAATCAACAGTTGCCGCAGCCATCGCTTTGGTGACAAAGACAGGCCGCCAGGAGCTGTTTCACAATTAGTTTCACAAATGCCACCACACAGCCATTAGATGGAGGAGGTGGGGGAGTTTTTATTGGACCAGCTTTTGTGGGTGAGCAAGACAAGCTTTGGCACTCACACAGAGCTCTTGTTCCCGTCTGGGAAATGGAAGTGTCACAGGCGGAGCGGCTTGCTTAGCGTAAGGCATTATCACATGTCTCCAGGGACCATTAGAGGCGAAGGGGCCCTTTAACTGCACTCCAGCCAGAGGCAGGGAACGGGGGAGAGGGTTGTTAGTGAGTTATCGATTGTTGTAATAAGCCATGAATCTCTATTCAGTCCAGGATTTTTTGTGTCTAGTGTAGTTGTAAATTTAAGCTCCCAGGCTAATCTTTGGAAAGCGCTGTACAGGTCTCCTTTGAGGCGGAGGGCTGGTCCATCACACTATGTCTGACTTCGTTGTGCAAAGTGTTCACAGGCTTGGGATGGTTTTGACCTTTATTTGGTGAGCATGGTGGTTGCCTGGTTTTACCCACAGCGTAGTGATTGCAGCATTTAGCGATGCCCTTCAGATCAGAACTGAAGTCCCACAAGCAAGAGCCTCTGTGGAGTCCCCATCCACCCAGAGCCCCCTGCGGCTCTTGATTTAAGAAGTGGTCTCAAGAATCTTTTGATTTCACATGCTTTTGCTAGGGACTTCCCCTCCATTCTTACAGCACTTCCTTAGCTGGGCTGAGATTGTTCCTTGTTCGGGTTTGTTCCATGGATCGGCACTCTTCAGCTAAAGATTGCCCAATTTGGAGTCAGGCTTTGGAGAAGAAAGATGATTGTTTGCAGCTTTCATTACATCCAGAGCATGAGCTGATACTATGATTTTTTTTTTGCTGTAGCACAACCCAGAGCACATGTGCAGTGCAAAAAGATATGTACCCAATTTTCAAAAAGAATACCCCAGGCACTGCTGAAGTCCTATAAGATGACAGAACCATCATGTCCTAAAGCTGCTGTCATGTAAGTATTTTCCCAGCATGTGGTGCATTTTAAATATTGAATTCAGAAAGGATCAATTTAATTTACAACTCTGAGAATAAATAGGTCACAATCCTACAAAGGACCTTGTTTTGGTGCAAAGCACATTCTGGAAACTGCCTACTGGACTCAAATGAGATTAGGACCCCATTGTGTTAGGGCCTGTATGTGTAACCATCCCGGGGGGGATTTGAACCGGAAATCTCTGTGGGGGAGCCTCTACAACTTGAGCTACAAAGCCAGCAGGCTCTCAGCTGAGGCTGTAGTGTTTACTTGCTCTTATCGCTCACTGTAAATGGTCAAAGTGACACTACATGGGACAGTGAACCACACTAAGGCTATGTCTACACTATGGGGGGGTTTCTGGGAGGTATCCCAGAAAAACTCTGCTGCGTCCTGGGAAAACATCTGCTCTTCCGCTTTTTTTTGTGGAAGAGCAGACGCGCTCTTTCGGAAGCCCTGTCTTCCTCAGTCCATGAGGAAGAAGGGCTGTTCCAAAAGAGGAGGCTTTTCCAAAATTTGGTCCAGTGTAGATGAGCCAAATTTTGGAAAAGCTTCTTCCAAAAAAATTCCCGGAAAAAGGTTTGCCAATTGCAGAATGCAATTTTCATACCTTTTTCCGATAAATGGTCGTAGTCTAGACATAGCCTAAGTGTGTGGGTTACATATGCATATTAGTGAGATTACGAGCCCTGTTTTACAGATAGGGGACCAAGACTTGTCCACGCCTACAGTGCTGCAGCAGCGTTGCTGTTGTGCTTAGGAAAGATGCTGCAGTGGAGGGAGCCCACCTCCCCAAGAGGCAGTAGCTATGTCTGTGGGAGAAGGCCACGCTTGGGCGCAGCGCTGTCTACACCCGGAGTTAGGGGTGTAGTTATCCTGACAAAAACTCACTCCTGTCCTGGGAAAGCGGACGTTCTCTGAAAAACTGCAGTGTCTGAACTCCACCAGCTCTAGCCCAGAAAGCTGAGTTCTGTTCCCTTGTTGGCCAGTGGCCTGCCTCTGTCCCTCCCACTCTTGATCTGCTTTGTGTATTCGGATCATAGGCCTCTTACTTGAACCATGGCCTGCACACGTACAACACCAAGCACAATGGAGCCAGGAGTTCAGGAGGGGCCTGTAGTTGCTAAGTAATAAATAACGATCTGGCGGCAGTGAGGCCCAAGAATGGAGCCCCGTGACATTTGCAGCCATTTTACAAGCCCAGTTGTGCTTTAGGTGTTACAGTCTGGCCATGCTCATATTCTACTTGCAGGCAAAATTCCTTCCAGTTTCAATGGGATCAGGATCCGACCTGATAGGCAATTAAACGGTCAGCCCCTTAAACTTCATTTCAACGTCCTCAGGATATAATTGCATCAGCTGCTCCATTTAAAAATAATTACTAAGCCAGTGAACAGGAAAAGGAAAGTCTATCCTCAGGAAATGGTTCGTCAGATCAAAGGATGATTCAAACGCCCAACTGATTAGATCCCTATTGCCTGCATTTCTACCCACAAAAGATGGCTCTATTTAACTTGCAGGCGGCAATGGGAAATTTAATTTTGCTAGTTTCTGCCAGGGTGGCATGAGTTTCCCCAGGGCTGTGTTCATCCAGGCTTTGGGTATTTATCAGCTCTTCCTTTCTGTTTCTGGTGATTGTTGCCATTTCTGTTCTCACTTTAGATTTGTGACGCAGAAGTCTAAGGAGTTCTGTGCAGATCCAGAGGCGAGCTGGGTGAAGGAAGCAGTCCAACGGCTAGATCAGACAAGTGCCCGTCAGGATCCAACCCCTTCAAGTACCGTCTCTTCTGCAGCTGTGCGAGAAGAGGGAGGCATTTTTCACAGACTCGTTGCTGGCACTGTCTCTATCCCAAGACAGGCTGGTGTTTTAACCAGTCCCATTCCTGGGGCTGGCACAACAGTCTCACAAGCAGTACATGGTTCTGGTGTGAGGACAGAGGAGCCCAACACATCCACATTGACTGTGCA
The DNA here is from genome assembly GCA_032595735.1 of Pelochelys cantorii. Lineage (NCBI taxonomy): Eukaryota > Metazoa > Chordata > Testudines > Trionychidae > Pelochelys > Pelochelys cantorii. Next base: position 4,997,063 of record CM064339.1, on the reverse strand, counting down.
AGAGGCCATGAGATCTTCTACAACACCCTCCTCAGCATTAAACGAGACGGGTACTCCACCTACTATCTATACTGAGCCTACTGCCAATGGCAGCAAGGTTTCCATGAGATCTGTAGACTCTGCAAACAAGTCCACAGGATCTGCCATGAGTCCAGCTACTGACATACCTGCCACCGTCCCCAGTAGATTCATTGCAGATCCCACCACTGCCGTCAAACAACCTGAGAGTCCCATAGGACCGACTTACAAATCTGTAGGCTCTAGTAGAAATCAAACAGCTGATGGTCCTAGTGCGTTTACTGCAGATGCTACAGCCATTGTAAATGGCACAGAGATTGCGGAGTTATCCCCTGCATTCCTGACAACGGCGCCACTAGAATCTGTTCCCAGCAAGCCTGCTATCGGCCTTGCATCTCTGGGACAGGGCAGTGAGAACTCTACCAGGAAACCCACAACTGTTCTGAAAGGTACTGCTGATGCCACCAAAGGTTCCACTCCCCACCCCACACCTCCTGGAGGGGACATGGGTTCTGTCAGTCACAGGAGTGGTGATGAAAGAGATGCTGTTCGTGAGTCTATGGCTGGTGCTAGCCCAGCTAATTACTTATCTACTGTAGGAAGGGAAGGTCCTCCTCATTCTTCTCCTGAATCTATTTCACCTCCAGGAACTCCTGTCTTTTCCTTCACAAGATTCCTGCGTCAGAACAAAGCACAGGGGGCTTCAGCATCGCCAGATGTCCTCGTGGAGTCTACACCCAGCTTTTTGTCTGCATCCCGGACCCACACCCTTAGCCTCGTTTTGCTGGGGAGTGTTCTGTGCATGTGCAGCGCTGCTGTATGGATGTATGTAAAGTCCAGAGTCTTCCCTGGAGAACCCACTAAGGAAATGGTACAACTGTTGCTCATTCATCAGCAACGCTCTGGAACTAATGACTATGCCATGGATGCCGTCTGAATTTGTCATGGCATGGATTTGGGTTTCTCTCGCTCTTAGGTGGACTCTGGGATGTTACTCTAACTGGGAGCAGGGAGGTTAAACCTGGCACTAATCAGGTTTATATTGGACTAAGCCAAAAAAACCCCAAAAACCCAATGCAAGATAAATGGGCCAAAGCAGGGAGCTGCCAAGGAAAGTCACAGCTTCTGATTGGAAGGCAAAGAACCAAGCCAAATCAAACCAAAGCACGCAGGGAGCCAAGGGCAGTGTGTTGAGAATGAGCTACTTGGCTTTTCTCTTGCATCGCTGGATGCCACTGTAACAAACTTGTGCTGTGTGCCAGACAGTGGCAAGACATGTTTTGAGCTGGTACTGGAATAGTCGCCCAGGGAAAGCCCATCCGAGGTGCTGCCAAGCTGAACGTTATGGTACTCTCGAACCCGTCTGTCTGTTACTTCATGCCCTGCATGTGTGGGTGCCTCTGTGGTGCCATTCTGTTCTCATCTGTTTGAGGGATCCCTGCTTGTCTCTCACCCAACTGCTGGCTGTTCCAGTCCTCAAGGGCAAAGTGTGTCGCTAACTGTTATCAGCTCTGACCGGTTTGTGTCGTTTTCCAACGTGGCGGCCCCAAGTCAGGCCTCTGGATCCAGATTTAGGAAGCTAATTGCCCACTGCAGGCAACTAAGAATCAGCACCTAGTGACTTAATTTTCACAATTGTTGAGCACCCGCGACTTGGCACGGGTGAAGATTCAAATCCTGGTTGTCTAAAGCAGGAATTAGAGTGTCTACTGTGAATTTAGGGGATTAACATTAGGCACCCACATTATAAAACTGGACTCTTTGCGAATCAAATCTCCCCTCCAGCTGTTGTCCCTAGCCCTACCAGTTCCCAGCACAGATGGGATGTTATAGAACAGAGGCCTGCGGTCGTATACATAAAAAGGAGCCATTGTGAGACATAGAAACCAAACAAGCCACCAGACACTAAGCATCTAGGGATATTTCTCTGCATGTGGAATGGATGTGGACTCTGCTTGGTGAGCCATTCTGCTGGACAGTTACAAAAGACAATGACTGGGGAATTCACTCTCAGCGTGCTGAGTAACTGCTGACAATACACTTGGGGCGTAGAAACAGGCCTGTCTAATTGTGTGTTGTCTCTGGCAGGAAAGTGTAAAACTCCTACACTAGTGCACCTGTATGTGTCTCTGTCACAAGTGTACATAGAGCAGCAATCAGCATGGTATTACAGCGCTGTAAAGCTACTAGGGAAGAGACTTTGTATGCAAATGGCTATTGATTTTCATACATTTAGACATTGCAGAATCTAAGTCTGGGGATATTTCATCCTGTGGGCCAGATCCTGAAGGTCTTTTACTCCATTTTACTCACTCAGGACAAATTCCCCTGGACCTCAGCAGGACTTTTGCAGGAAATAGCGCTGCTGTCTAGACATGCCCCGACAGACTAACATGGCTCCCCCTCTGAAACTCATATACACACAGCGGAACAAGCCAGCTACAGCGGATTCTGTACTCCTGGTAAAGAAAGGCAGGCAAGGCAGAGGTAATGAGGGTTCCCCAATTAAGAACCAGCAGACATACTGTGGGGGACCTCTGAGCAGCCATCAGGTTGCACCCAGAAGCTGGGCTGATGGGATTCATCCCAACAATATTTTTGATTGTAATCCAGTTCCCTTCCCCTTGGCTGTTGGTTTTGTAGAAGGGGCTGGAAGTAACTTGGAACAAGAGATTCAGGGTGTGATCGGATCTGGTTGGTACTTGAGTGGTGAAACAGCTGGCTCCTTCCATTTCAGTGGTGGGCCATGCCAGCCCCAGAGGAGATCCGCACAGGGCAGGAGCGAGCAGCATGGCCCAGTGGGAGAGCAGTGGCAGCACAGTACACTAGCCATGCCCCCTCTCCGGCCTATGCTCACCTGTGCTGGGGCACTGCTTGCACTGCTTTCCCACTCAGGGCTGCACACAACCATCTGGCGCAGGATAAGGCAGCTGGGGGTCCTTGGGGCAGCCCCCCAGCTGGTGGAACGGTGGGATTACTGCAAGCCACTGACAGGAGAGTAATTCTGCCACCACCCAAATCAGAGGGGGATTTCTGGGGCAGGCCTGGAGCTGTTATGGCATTCAGCGTGCTGCTTTCTATGCACAACGGTCCTCCTGGCAGGGTGCAGGAGGAGGACTGTCACACTGGGGCGGCGTGGCTGTATTTACAAGAAAAGCGCCAGGCGAGAAGGAGCAGTGCCTGCCTTGTGGATGTGTTGGACGCTGTTTTGTATTTTTGTAAGAAAACAACAATAAAATCCTATGACAAAGGTCAATGTCGTTAGCTGTGGTCTGATGAATGATTCAAATCAAAGTCGCAAGGCAAATGCCAGAATTAAGGAGAAGTGCACTGGGACTTCAATAACCTGGGCGAAATTGTGGCCCCATTGATACCAATGGCAAAGCTCCCATTGATTTCATTGGGGCTCTGGTTGCACGCTGGGTTTTTGAATTTCATGGACCACATGCTGTCCAAGGGCTTTGCACAGAACTTGCTCTCTTGCAAGACCCGCATTCCTGCTTCTGGCAAGGCAGGACTGAAGGCCGAGGGACCATTTCTTCCCTCAGCAAAAGGTCCTGGTCCCATTCGGTTCCAGAAATGGGTCACAGTCCAAGGAAGTTTTCATTGACCCACACCGGTTGCCCAATCCCTGTTCTACCCAGCCAGCCAGGCCCTGCACCTCTGCTTACAAGTCACATTATATCACCAAGGGCTCCCTTAGCAGGAGTTTGTGCTCTCCTGCAGCTTGGCTCATGCCACTAAGCTTCCGTTTGCAGAAGGGGGGGAGCCCTTTGGAGCCCCTGGAGGTCAATTCTCCTGCAGTAGAATATGGTGCTAGGGCCACATAGACAAGCATGCTGGGGCCCCATCAGTGACTGTTGTTCCCAGGCAAGCGGGCAGCACAGACATGGCCGCCAGTGGTCCCTTATCTCGGGAAGTGCTGTGTGGCTTCCTGCCTTGCCTGGTGAGCGACCTAGGAAGCGAGAGCTGCTGACCACGTACTTCAGCATTCTCCGAAGAAGACAATACGGAGCGGAGCCTGGGCAAGGCCGGGTGTGGCTCAGCTTTGCTTCCCTGCTGCTTCTGGGTAGCACCCGACTGAGAGATGGAGTCAGAAAGAGGAAGGTTCCCAATTGACCTTTGCTACTCCTTTCTGGTTTGGCCTTCTTTCCATCTGACTGGCTTGCATAGCCCTGCCTTGTATAGCACTGCCTCGCACAGCCCTGCCTCGCACAGCCTTACCTCGCACAGCCCTGCCTCGTATAGCACTGCCTTGGACAGCCGTGCCTCGTATAGCACTGCCTCTCACAGCCCTGCCTGTCATAGCCCTGCCTCACACAGCCCTGCCTTGCATAGCCTGCCTTTCACACTGCTGGTCTTTAGGATCTCTTTTGGGGATTGCATTGGTAAGACAGAAAGTATTGGAGCCTAAGATGGCCGACAAGCAAGATTATTCTGTGGAGAAGCATCTGACATTAGCCAGGCAATTGCATCCTTGACCCACAGGTGCCATTAGGGAAGGGGCATAAGACAGAGAGGAGAGTTCCATTAAAAATAAAATGACCCAACTCATAACCCTCTGCACGAGATAGCGCTTTGCATGTTGGAATGCCAGTGTGTAGCTAAGGGCACATCCGCACAGCAGGGCGAACGCAAAAGGAGCTACACAACTTGACCTATGCTAACTGTGTAGCTTACGTCGAAATAGCTTATTTTGGCTTTGGGCACGTCTACACAGGGGCGGCCTTAGACTAGCTGCCAGGAACTGGCGCTCTAGGCGAACCATGCAATCGGCGCCCCCACCTCCAAACCCCTCAGTGATATTGCGCCACCATTTGGCGCCCCATTTAACTTGGCGCCCTAGGCGACTGCCTAGTTTGCCTATATGGACGGGCCTCCCCTGCGTCTACACAGCACTTACTTGGAAACAGAGCGCTCTTCTTCCAACTTCCCTTCCTCCTCGTACAAGGAGGGTCACAGAAGCCAGAGTAAAAAGCCCATTATTTTGAAGGTATTTCAAAATGGCTGCTTTCTGTGTCAACATGCACAACATTATTCCATAATAACGTAGTGCATGTCGACACAACAAGCAATATTTTAACATAATGTTGGAATAATGTCGAGCTGGGGGACTTCTTACTCTGACTCCTGTAACCCTCATTATATGAGGCATAAGGGAAGTAGGAGGAAAATTGCTCTAACTCAGACTCCCTGCTGTGTAGACAGCACCAAAAGCCGAATGAAGCAACGCAATGGATGCAATTCAAGTGCATCACTTATTTCCATTTCAGCCCTGCTGCATAGACATGCCCTTGGTGACTGCAATGGCTTTGATTGCTTTGTGCTGTCCCTTTAAATCTTGAAGCATGCTGCTGTTTCCAGAGAGGGGCAGCTTTTTCGTGTATGCGGCTTAGTGCACATGGCTAGGGGGCATCCACCTGTTACGTGTGCTCCTGCAGACTTCACACCTGTTACATAAGAACATAAGAATGGCCAGACGGGGTCAGAACAATGGTCCATCTAGCCCAGTGCCTTGTCTGTTGACAGTGGCCAATACCAGATGTGCCAGAGGGAGAGAATACAACAGGTAATCCTAACGTGATCCTTCCCTGTCACCCATTTCTAACAAACAGAGGCTAGGGACACCATTGCTACCCATCCTGGCTAATAGCCATTGATGGACCTAACCTCCATGAATCAGTGTAGCTCTTTTTACAAGCTTGTTAAAGTCCTGGTCTTCACCACATCCTTTGGCAAGGAGTTCCACAGGTTGACTGTGCGCTAAGTGAAGAAAAACTTCCTTCTGTTTGTTTTAAACCTGCTGCCTATTACTTTCATTTGGTGACCCCTAGTTCTTATATTGTGGGAATAAGTAAATATCTTTTCCTTTTTCACTTTTTCCATACCAGTCATGATTTCATAGACCTCTATCATATCCCCCCTTAGTCTCCACTTTTCTAAGCTGAAAAGTCCAAGTCTTTTTAATCTCTCTTCATATGGGACCCGTTCCAAACCCCTCATCATTTTTGTTGCCCTTTTTTGGAACCTTTTCCAATGTCAATATATCTGTTTTGAGATGAGGTGACCACATCTGTAGACAGTAGTCAAGATGTGGTCATACCATGGTTTTATATAGAAGCAATAAGATCTTCTCTGTCTTATGCTCTATCCCTTTTTTAATGACTCCTTACATTCTATTTACTTTTTTGACTGTCGCTGCACACGGAGTGGACGTTTTCAGAGAACTATCCACAATGACTCCAAGATCTCTCTCTTGAGTAGTTGTAGCCAAATTAGTCCCCATCATATTGTACGTATAGTCCATGGGTAGGTGGTACTGCAGCATCCGAGCAGAGAAAGCCTCAATGCTTGAGCTGCTCACGGTTTGCAATCAGACAGGGAGGGAGAAGAGATGCAAGGGGGACTTTCAACTCTACTGGGTTCAGCATGAAAGGCCAGAAGAAAGGAATCGCCACTCGGGGGGAACAAGTCCAGTTTCTGCCTAGGAGGAGCAGATGCCCTGTTTGGGACTCAGGATTTGGTTGTTGTTTGGGGAAGGGCGGGAGGCCTTCTTTTTCTGCTTTGTGAATGGCGAGGATCGGAGCAAGGGGGACGGCAGCCTTGTGAGGAGCCCTATAAGGGTCTGTTCATAGGTCTTTGTGTAACATACAAACCACACCTAGGCTAGGTCTACACTACACCCCTCTGTCGGCAGAGGGATGTAAATGAAGCGCTTTGAAAGTGCAAATGAAACCGGAATTTAAATATCCCATGGTTCATTTACATAATCATGTCATGGTGCTTTTTCAAAAAAGCACTATTTCGAAATTGAAATTGCAGTCTAGATGCGGTTCTTTTGAAAATGGGGCGCTCAAATGAGGTTTACAGGATCTTTCTAAAAAGAGCCCCGTTTTCGAAAGAACCGCGTGTAGACTGCGATTTCAATTTCGAAATAGCACTTTTTTGAAAGAGCGCCATTACGTGATTATGCAAATGAAGTGAGGGATATTTAAATCCCAGCTTAATTTGCACTTTTGAACTGCTTCATTTACATTACTCTGCCGACAGAAGCATGTAGTCTAGACACACCCTTAGTGTGGGTCACTGTTGCATAGAGTGGAACTGAGACCACTGACAGTGAGAGATAAGACCAAGGGAGCTCTACAGCCTGAGCTGAGAACCAGCTGGCTTCTAGCTCAAGCAGTAGAATCTCCTACACTAAATTCCAGAGAGCCCAAGTTCAAATCCACCAATGGGCAGTTATATTTGCACCCTCTGTTCTGACAGACCTGGCCGTGGGGCAATGCTGTGGGATTCTTACCCAGACCCCCAGGGGGGAACACAGAGGCCCAAACCCCAGAAGTGCTCAGGGCCTGCACTTCTATTCACCAGTGAGAGTCCAGGGTGCTCAGCCATGCTCAGGCTTAGCACAGAGGGCTAAGGTGGGAGAGCTGGGGCCCTAGGAGAGGGGGATTCTAAGTGGGCTGGGGAGAGGCAGAAAGCTAGTCAGGAGAGATGGCAATAGGGGCCCTATGTGCTGCCTGACCTCAGCTTCTCCTACAGGCAGGGCAGAGGCTGTGTTGGGGTTTGTGCTATGGCTGAGCACCCTGGACTCTTGCTGGTGAATAGAAGTGCAGGCCCTGAGCACTTCTGGGCTACGTTTACACTGGCAGCTTCTTGCTCAAGAAGAGCTGTTCTTGTGCAAAAACTTTCCTGCTGTCTACACTGCATGAGCTTTCTTCCACAAGTACATTTACAGTACAGCGTTGTAGAACAGGGCTTCTTCCGGAAGAGTTATTCCTCTCCCCACGAGGAATAAGCCCCCTTGAGCAATAGCTCTTCCACAAAAGGGCAGTGTAGACAGGCAACATGACTTTCTTGCGCAAGAAGCCCCCTATGGTTAAAATGGCCATCAGAGCTTCCTTGCGCAAGAGAGCGTCCACACTGCCATGGATGCTCTTGCGCAAAAGCACATGGCAGTGTGGTCGCGCCTTTTGTGGAAGATTTTTTGCACAAAAACTCTTCCGCAAAAGAGTTCTTACGCAAGAAGCTGCCAGTGTAGACTTAGCTCTGGAGTTTGGGCTGTGCGTCTGGGTAAGAATCCCACAGCACTGCCCCATGGGCCAGGTGCATTGTGGGCGATACAGCTCTGTCTCAGGCAGCAAGCATTGGTCCCTGCTGAAGGCGGGTGACTGGGTAGCTGGACCCTGGTGTGAACGGCAGGGGCGGATCCTGTCACCTCATTGTACCAGCAGGGGGAGCGTAGGGGGCTTGTCTCTTCAAAGCAGTGACCCGTGGTCAGCACGAGATACCAAACGCCAGCCGTGGTCAGCTCCCCTGCGTCCAGTCAGCTTGTGAAACCTGGCAGGGCCATCATGGTCTCCTCTACCTGCGACACTCTACTGGGCATGGCGTCCCTGCCCCGCGTCACCCTCTCTCGAGGAAACTGCCAGGTCATCCGCTGCTGCAGCGTCCCCCAGGAAGGGCTGGGCCGACAGGAGGCTGAAAGCCGCAACTGGACGTGTCCGGACACTGCTGCTGATCCTGCATGAAGCCTCCCGCCGAGCCCCCCACGGCAAATGTTTTGTGACCTGCCGGTCACCACATTGCTGCTTCGGGGCAGCCAGCTCTCCTGCGGTGCAGGCCGCATGCTCGAGCCTCCAGCAGGGCCTGCCTGCTGCTCAGCCTGGGCCCTTGCTTGGTTCATCCCTGTCCCCCGGGGAGCCATTCACATCCCGCAGGGGGTCTCCATTGCTGGGCGGTGGCAGCCGTGATGCCGGGGCCGTGCGAGCCCCGCGAAGGTACAGGGACACCCAAATGCCCACTGGTAACCAGGGGAGGGTCCATTAGCTGCAATTGAGGCAGGTGTTGCTTTGTCGTGGTAATTGCTTTAGTCCCAGGAGCTGCTCTTGGGATGAGCTGGGAGCCGTGCTGGCCTTCCCCCAGGACAGGGCGTCTCCCGGTGGCCAGCTGGAGAACTGCACCTGCCCACAGCCCTTCCTGCTGACCCGCGAGGCCTGGGGGGGTGTGGTCCGAGGTGGAGCCGCAACAGCCGGAGTGAGCCTAGGAGTGCGGCTGTGCCAGGGCTCGGTGTCAGTCCCCGCTGTGGGGAACACGGGTACACCAGGCTCCCCGGGGGTTAGCCGCTCTGTGGCTAGCCCCATTCAGCGGGCCAGAGAGCACTCCCTCTGCTGGCGTGCGGCAGTCGGTGCAGGGTATGAAGGGGGGCTGGGGCGGGGAGGGCTGGAACAAGGGCTTTACAGCAGTTGTGGGTCCATTATTCCAAGGCCACCCGGGAGTAACCGTGACCCCTGCCATCGGCTGCAGGTCTCAGGGCTGCTCTAACCTGTGCCCGGCAACCCGGCCGCTATTGCAGCAGCTAGAACGACACTTGTTCACGTTTCTTCAGCCCCCACCCAGGAGAGAAGTGGCATAAAGTTCTTACATCCGTTCCGTATTGCTCCAGTATTTGCCCTGCTCCAGGGGAAGTGTGGTGAAGTCTGAGGGTATCACGGGGCAGTGGTGGGCCTGAGAATAGGGCCCAGGGAGTTGCAGACAAGGGCCCCCTCCATCAGAGAACTGAGAGGAGTTGGGGCTCGGGGGTGGGGAGGGCGGGTTGAGAAAGGAAAGCTGATGCAGGGAGCAGGGAAGGGAGGGAATCCCCCGGGGGTGGGCGGAAGAAGGCGGCCACCCTGGGAAGGTTGGGAGAAGTATCAGGTGAGCGACTAAACTCTTTGTTTGGAGGGAGAGTTCTTGAGCTGGATGTGTGTGTCGACTCCCTTCACAAGATTACCTTGGGGTAATCTGCAGCAAGAAGGTGCGTGGTCTCTGGAGAGTGGAGACAGCCCACGGGGGAAACAGAGAGATGACGCGAAGAGCAAACGCGTGAGCCACTTCGCTTTCCAACACCATTTCTCCGGCTTGGCCATCATGGCAGGAGGCAGGAGAGCTTGTCATAGGGGTTCTGTAGACAAATACCGAGGCAAAGTCAGCTCTTGGTTGCCCGGGTCACTCCGCATTAGCTTCACTGGGCTGAAAAGGTAAAAGTGAGACCAGAACTCAGAACAACGTGCGCAATATCAGGAAATGCTAAGGGATTCTGATCTCATTTACATGGACTCGATAGGGTTGCTCTGGATTTCTTACTGTTTAAACGAGATCCTGGTCCAAGGTACGCTCTCCCTCACACCCAGGAAAGGAGAACCGCTGCCTGGACCAAACACTGCTTCCGAAACAGATATTGTTATTACATCACTTCTGCTTTCACTGAAGTGAAATCTGCTTAATTTCTATGGAAAATCTCTTCAACTGTTCCCCTTCCTGACTTCTGTCTATCTGACCGGACTTAGCCTCCTTGCTTCTTGGGTAGGAGCCACTTCTCCTTGTGTTTCTGGAAAGCGCCTTGCTCACCCAGGCACTGCTGAAAACACAGGAGTCACCTCACAGCAATGAACAGGAGTGTGGCTCCCTATGGGTGCTCCCAGTCAAACTTTCCCCTCTCCCCGCTGTGCAGGCTCAGGGTACGTCTAGACTGCAGGCTTCTTTCAGAAGAAGCTTTTCCAGAAGAGATCTTCTGAAAAAACTTCTTCCGAAAGAGCGTCCACACTGCCCAAGCGCATCGAGAAAGCGATCTGCTTTTTAGAGATAGCGCGTCCAGACTGATTGCAAGGGCATAAAAGGCCACCCAGAACCACTTCAGCCAGGGCTTTAGGTCACCAGCTGCTTCCGAGTGCTGGAGCCGGAGCCTTGCAGAGACACGCGCTTAAAGGGACCCCCCTGGGCAGCCGTTTCTCTGCTTCTGCTGTGTGCTTGCTACCTCTGGGCAGGACAGCGAAGCTCTCGCAGTGCCTGCTGTGGTTGTCCTGCTTCTGTGGACACTACAGCTTTTCTCTTGGTGCCATGGAGCCGGAGCTGCCCCTGGATTGATGGGACCCACATACCGATCTGCGCACCTCAACATAGAGCGGCCCAGTATATTACTAGGAAGGGCTACTTCTCTGTGGGGCTGCAGGCCCTGGTCGCCCACCATGGACACTTCTTGGACATTTTTGTCAGGTGGTCGGGCAGGGCACATGATGCCCGTGTCTTTCGGAACTCTCGCCTGTACGGGAAGCTGGAGACATGCACATTCTCCCCCCCCGCCGTGAATTTGCCATTGGGGACGTGCACATGCCACTTTGCATCGTGAGGGACGCGGCCTACCCCCTGATGCCGTGGTTAATGAAGCCGTACACCGGCCACATGGACCCCATCAGGGACCCGGCCACCTGGACACCAGCCATACAGCAGCCATCTGGACCCCATCAGGGGCCCGGCCACCTGGACTCCAGCCATACACCAGCCATCTGGACCCCATCAGGGACCCGGCCACCTGGACCCCAGCCATACACCAGCCACATGGACCCCAGCAGGGACCTGGCCACCTGGACTCCAGCCGTACACCAGCCACATGGACCCCAGCAGGGACCCGGCCACCTGGACTCCAGCCGTACACCAGCCACATGGACCCCAGCAGGGACCCGGCCACCTGGACTCCAGCCATACACCAGCCATCTGGACCCAATAATTTAACGCCCACCTGAACTGGGCCAGGATTCAGGTCGAGTGCGCCTTTGGCTGCTTTAAGGTGCGTTCAGGTGCCTTCTGACCAGCCTCGACGTGGGGGAGCACAGCACCCTGAAGTGGTGTCGGCATGTCGTGTCCTCCACAACATTGTGGAGAGGAAGGGTGAGGCCTTCCTGCCAGGGTGGGGAGCACACGCCGGCTGCGCAGGGTGACCCTTTGAGGGGCTGCAGACAGCTGCCATCCAACAGGCTCGCCAGGCCGGGGTGCGCATCCCGAGGCCCTGAAGGAGAGGTTCACTGAAGGATCCCTGTAACTCTCCCCAGAGCCTCCCCTAAGGGCCTCTGGATTGCTGCCTGTAGGCCGGTAGGCCTCCCGGAGGGGGGTCCTCCACCTCCGGGTCAGTGGGCGGCCAGTCCGCCCCACTCCACAAGTGTTTAAAAGGGTCCTCCAACCAGCAGTCCACAGCCTGGCCTTGCTTCAGGGCAGGTTGGCAAGCAAGTAGTTCACGTGCCCAGCCTTGCTTCAGGTCTGGGCCACTAGGGAAGAAGTTCAATATAGTCCCAAGTCTCTAGGCCCACAGTTCGACTCCCGACCTTCCGTCAGGTCGTGGCCATAAGGCCCTTTTAGTAGGGCCCTAGCCCCAGTTCCGTGCAGGGCAGCAGTACTAGTCCTGCTCCTTTAAGAGGCCCAGGCCTGGGTCCAGGCCGGGCGGTAACCACACACAGTAAATAAGCCTGGGTCCTGGAGAGGGCAGGGCACCAAACACAGTAAATAAGCCCTGGCCCTGGCCAGGGATAAGCAGGCAAGGGATGTGTCTGGCCACAGTGGGATCCCATGGGTGGCAGAGGAGCCGGGAGCAGCCTGGCCCTCCCTGGGGTCTGCACACATACCTACGGCTTGCAGCGCTGTCCACGGGAGTGGGTGGTGTCTTGCACGTACAGGCATGCCAGTGTACTGTGAGCGGTACTCCTTGGGATGTCTGGGGTTATGCCTGCACCCTTCTGGCAGCCATGGCAGGTGCTGGGAGGACCCCTGCCCGTGTGGCCTCCTCTGAGCCTGGCAGCAGGATCCCACCCACGCTCAGGGCTGACTGCTGTGTCCGTGTGCCGCACACTAACACTGCACGTGGTTCTATGTGCATGGACTGCAGCACGATGTCCATCCTGCGTGACGCTCGCCCCCCGCCCCCTCTGCAGCCGCCACCCGTGCCCTGTGTGTCTGACAAAGTGAGAGCACTCACTTGCAGATCCCTCCCATCCTGGCTGACAGGAACCAGCTCCAGGGACAGAGTGACGGTGTCTGTCTTGTCTACCTCTTCTTCCTGCTGTCCCTGGTCCTCCTCCTTCTCTGCTGTAACCTCCGGCCGGCCAGGTGACAACGGGGGTCTCGAGGCCGGAGTCCTGCCCCTGACCATGAGCTGTGCTCTCTGGCCCTGATGTATCCCTGATGGCTCTTTCACCTTTCTCCAGACCTGTTCTAAGGTCCAGTGTCAGCATCTGCGCTCTGCTAGAGACTTGGCCATGCGCTCAAAGTTGTCCGTGTTGCGGCGCTTGGAGTGGAGATCCTGCAATGTCTCCTCCTTGCCCCACAGCTCAAGGAGGGACAGGATCTCCGCTGTGGACCTGGGGCTGCTCCCTGCCACAAGGCTTGTCCAGGGTGCCTGCAGCTTTAAGAGGTGCCAGGAGACAGGAACTATAGAGTTGTGATTACTTTGGACGGAGTGTCCACCAGGGCACCTGTGTTATTTCCTGGAGGCCTCTTCTTTTGAAAGAAACCCCCCCTCCCCGTCCACACACGCCTTTTTCCGACAGAGCTGTTTCGAAAAGGCGTCCTTCCTCATAGAAAGAGGAGTACCGCTGTCGGAAAAAGCCCTCTGTTCTTTCCATTTACTTTCCAAAGAACGCGACTGCCGTAAGGACGGAACTCAAGTTTTGTCGGAAAATCGGCCATTTTTCCGACAAAACTCTGTAGTGTAGACATATCCTCAGGAAGGTGACCTTTGTTTAAACCCTGGGGTGAAATCTTTCACCTCTTAATCTGGTGAGACTCAATGACTCCAACTGACATCAGCAGGCAGTTCCCCAGGCCGAAGGTTGGGTCTAAAGGCCCAGACCCTCAAAGGGGTTTAAGCACTTAACCCCCCCACTGAAGTCTATGGGAGTTTGGCATCTGAATACCTCTGAGGTTCCAGGCCCAGGTGCCTTCAGCTTGTAAGTGCTCACTGTAAGAGGGTAATTAGTCCCCTGGGAGTCAATGGGAAGAGTAATGGGCTTAATCCGGCCTGTGTGAGTGCACAAAAGCGGGAATCAACTGTTCTATAAAGCAGAAAAAACCCACGACAAGGAAATGTGACGGAGTAAAGTGTGGGGTCTCCTCTGCACTCCATGGAAACCCTGAACGGTCCTAAGCTGTTATTCAGGGACATGTAAGGGTGGAGCTCACCTATTGAGCACCTCCTGCTGTTGCGTGTGGTACTGTAGCGCTTTCCCGGCTTCTGCTGCCCCCTTGAGGTTCTCAAGCTCAGTTGACAGGTGGTCAGAGGCTCGGCCCTTCGGCCATGTTGCTGGGTAAAAAGGAACCCTCCTGGGGCAGCAGAGTCCATAAAGAGTCTCCAGTCCTTCACTCAGGCTTCCCGAGGAGCCTTGTCCCTCTCTCAGGGGTTGCAGCACTTTGCTGGGGGCTGCGGGAAACCCAAGCCCACCCTCTGCTCTGGGTTTCAACGCAGGGACCCTGTCTGCAGCTCCCCCATACCTCTCCTTTCAGTTCATTACTGCTTCTTCCCACCAGGCCCCTTTAGCTCCACCCATGACTTTTGGGGTCAAGTTCTTAGGGCCTTTCTCTCCCAGTTTACAAAATGCAGGATCTGCAAGCCCATCTCAGGATTGTTGAACTCCTGGGTTGGCAGCATCTGTGTAAACAAGGGTCAATAAGATCTTTCCGAAAAGGCATAATTACACCCTGAGAGGAACACGCTGCCTGAGCAGCAGCTCGGCAGCCAGGCGAGTGTCGGGGGGCAGAGGGACAGACTGACAAAAGGAGGTGCACAGGGAGTGAAATGCAGAATGCCAAATGCCAGAGCAGGGCCTAGGTACCATTTCACTCCCCAAGAGGCTTGGCAAGTCACCCCAACGCTCTATGCCTCAGTTTCCCCAAGTACAAATTGGGATTATGAACGCCTTTGTAAAGTACCGTGAGAGCTGCCAGAGCCATGTCCTGGCTCTCAGTGGTGTTTAAATGGCCCACAGGCTGGGCCGAATTCAGCTCAGAGTCACTACTGAGAGCAGGGGAAAGCAGAGGGAAAATCCAGGTAGGAGGGAGCTGCCCGGTTAAGGCTCTGTCACTGCATATTTTGGCTGGGGTTCCTCTGGCCCTGTGCTGGCCTGGCAGGTGGCCTCCCTGGCGCATCTGGAGATCTGTATCTGTTCCCTGCTTTGTTTGCAACAGGACAGGGAATGGAACAATGGTCCTGTGGCTCATGCTCCCTGGTCTCACCACTGGCATTCCACCCAGCCACCCCCCTCCCTGGGACCTCTCCCTTCTCCAAAGGCCCATTCAGCTGAAACGGAAACTCCAGCCAGCGCGGGGACTTCCTCCAGCCCTGGAGGGTTGCACATCAACTTGCCTGGCCCTGCAAAGAGATGTAAAGTGATGACGCTCCACGGGCTTCAGGTGAGCACCACAGATTTACCCCAGCACAGGGTCTGGCCCATGGTGAACAGTGTGTTCCCCCAGGTGCTGCACACCTCCCCCGCGAGAGCCAAAATAGCCCCGGCCTCGCTCTGTCGCAGCCTGGCCTGTCGGAGGTGGGCTCAGGCCTCACAGGTGCCCTTTGGTTGTTCCGTGCAGGAAAAGCGCTGCTCAGGCAGGAGACCCAGCTTGTGCCGAGAGCCAAAAGGCTCCGTTCTCCCTGCGCCTGCTCAGCATTTCCCAGGGCGCTGCAGCTCAGGTGCCGGCAGGGTGCCAGCACCACTCAGCACTGCCTGTGCTCCAGCGAACAGCAGGGACGTCCAGCGAGCTCCGCGACTGACCAAGAGCCCCAGGGCTGGATCAGTCCTTCTGGGGGCCCAGGGCTACTAGATTCTATGGGATCCTCTGGACCCTGTGGTGGAGCCAAAATTAGGGGATTAGTGTGCAGGAGGGGGCTGTGGGTCGAGGCAGGAGGGGGTGAGGGCTCTGACTGGGGGTGCAGGCTCTGGAGTAGGGTAGAGGGTGAATTGTTTGAGGTGCTCCAGGCTGCAGCCAAGGGCTTTGGCATGTGGGAGGGGGCTCAGGGCAGGTCAGGGTGGGGATCCAGGCAGGAATTTGGGTGCAGGAGGGGGGCGTGGGGTCTAGGAGAGAGTTAGGGAGGTGGCTGGGGGTGCAGAGTGTGGGAGGGAGTTAGTGGGTGCAGGTGGGGGCTGGGCAGCGGGTGCAGGTGCTTTTCTGGGGAGGCTCCAATTTGGGGGTGTGAAACAAGGCAGATGAGGGCAAGGGTAGGGCAGATCTTGCTGGTGTGGAGCTCATCACAGTGATGCAGTTTTGGGGGTGAGGGGAAGGGCAGGAGGAATGGGTGCATGGAGCCACCTCTCCCCTCCCCAACCCGGCAGAGCCGGCCCAGAATGCCCCTTTCTCAGTCCAGCCCTAGATATCCACCCACTACGTGTCCAATCAAACAGAGATTGTGCTGAGAGGCAGGAGGGGGCATTTCAGGGCTGGGGGCATGCAAGGCAACTGCTGCTCTGGGACGTGTCTCCCCACCACCACCACACAGCTGGCCAGCCAGGTGTTCTCTGCACCCCTCCCAGAGGCTGAGCTCCCCAGGGCCCAGTTCAATCCTGAAGTGTGGCACACCACGTGGGGCACAGCAACGCTCTCTCCCTGGGCTTAACAGCATCAGCCCCCAGCAAGCTGCAAGCGGCGTAAGAGGAATTCAGCAGCTCACCACTCCACCACCGCGCTGTGACTGGGAGCAGGGCACCCCGCCCCCTGCTCACTTCCCGAGGGCCAAGTGCCGGGTCTTTGGCCCAGACCCTCAGAGGTTTTGGTTTTCCTGACAACGCCATTGAGGATCTGGGCCTCCGTCCTCATTTCTGAAGCTCGGTTTGTCTTGGGCCCAAGACACCTGCAGGAACGCTGCATGCAGAGACCCCGAGCACCCTGCCACTCCTCTGCCGAGGCTCAGTGGAGCTGCCCCCAGTAAGAGAGGCGGTCGGGTACGAAGGGGGCAGAGCTTTCTGAGGGCCAGTCCCCAGCTGTGGACCTCTCCCCTATTGGAACTAAGGCCCACCACAAATCTCCCCACACAGCAGTCCAAATGCACAGTGCACATCGGCAGCCTGGCCTTCCCACGTCACCCCGCATGGCGCACCAGCGAAATCAACACCACCATTTAAAATAACTAGTTCAAAACATGCAGGAAGAGTTTTTCCTCTTGAGGCAGGATGGTGCAGAGCGGCGCCCCTGGGAAACATATTAGTCACTATGGGTATGTCTAGACTACATGGCTCCGTCGACGGAGCCATGTAGATGAGTTTACTAGACATAGGAAAATGAAGCAGCGATTTAAATAATTGCCGCTTCATTTACATCAAAATGGCCATCGTGCTGTGCCGATCAGCTGTTTGGTGGCACAGCGGGGCAGTCTGGACGCACTGCGGTCGACAAGGGAAGCCTTTGTCGACCGCTCCGGTATGCCTATGTCTAGTAAATTCATCTACATGGCTCCGTCGACGGAGCCATGTCGTCTAGACATACCCTACGGGTGTGTTCAGACTACAGGTTTTTGTCGACAAAAGTGGACTTTTGTCGACAAAACTATACCTGTGTCTACACTACTACCAAGTTCTGTCGACAGTAAGTCGACAGAACACAGCAGTTTTGTCGAGGGCGGTAAACCTCATTCTGCGAGGAATAACGCCTTTTTTCGACAGAGTTATATCGAAAAAAGGAGCTATTGCATCCACACTGTGCTTTTTCAAAAGAGAGCGCCTACACTATCTTTCGAAAAAGCGGCTTGCTTTTTCGACAGAACTGGCTGTAGTCTAGATGCTCTTTTTCAACAGAGGCGTGTAGTCTAGATGTACCCTATGTGTGTTTGTTCAGATACCATCGTGAAGGGTGCTGTGTCAAAACCTGAATGTAAATAAGGGAGTGGTATATACTCCCTCTCATTGCATAAGCACTAGGGGTCCCCAAATGCAGTTAGTAGGCAGCAGGTTTGAAACAAACAAAAGCAAGTATTTCCCTTACCTGTGGAACTCCTTGCCAGAGGATGTTGTGAAGGCCAGGTCTTTAACAGGGTTCAAAAAAGAGTCAGATAACTCCAGTGATCCATCAATGACTATTAGCCAGGATGGGCAGGAATGGTGCCTGTAGCCTCTGTGGGTGTGTCTAGACTACATGGCTCTGTCGAATGAGCCATGTAGATGAGTTTACTTGGCAAAGGGAAATGAAGCGGCGATTTAAATAATTGCCGCTTCATTTACATCAAAATGGCCACCGTGCTGTGCCGATCAGCTGTTTGTCGGCACAGCATGGCAGTCTAGACGGGGATCTGCTGACCCCAGACCCCTTCGTCGGCAGATCCTTTATGCCTCGTCTAGACTGCTGCACTGTGCCGACAAACAGCTGATTGGCACAGCGTGGCGACCATTTTGATGTAAATGTAGCAGCAATTATTTAAATCGCCACTTCATTTCCCTTTGCCAAGTAAACTCATCTACATGGCTCCGTCGACGGAGCCATGTAGTCTAGACACACCCTGTTTGTCAGAAGCTTTAAATGGGTGATAGAGGACGGATCCCTTGAACCTGTTCTGTTCATTCACTCTGGGGCACCTGGCATTGGCCGCTGTTGGAAGACAGGACACTGGGCTAGGAGGACCTTTGATCTGACCCAGTATGGCCGTTCTATGTTCTGAAGAGTAGTGCAGTAACTTTGATCCCGCTTCTTCAGGCGGCCCTTGAGGATCCTTGTTTCCTATTGCTGCATAGGAAAGCAGTGAAAGCTTTTAAACATAGACCCTTTCAAAACTCATCACAGTGACCCCTGGTCAGCACGTCCCACTCTCTGCACCTGTCGGGTACACGGCAAGCTAGGCATTTCCACAGCAGAACAGTTTTGATCTCCCTGCGCTGGTATTCTGTCTCTAGCACCAGCAGCTTCAGCGAAAAGGTTCAATACACTCTGGCTCCCCCCTCCCCATTGATTGTACAAACTGACAGAAGAGGTTAAAGGGTTTTCCTGACCTCAGCTGATGATCAGTTAATATCCTGGAGGATGAGGACTGGTAGCAAGTGTAACGTGGGTCCTCTCTCGTACAACCACCCAAGCTCAGCTCAGTCTGAGACTTCCCTGTCTCTTGCTAACAGAGAGCTTTTCAACCTCGGGACAGCAAAGGGCACTTGGCGGTAGGTCGTCAGGTCTTTAGAAGAGACGTAAAGTGCAGGAAGGCAAGGGAAGCAAGAGGCTGGGAGTGGCATGCAGGATGCGAGATCTCTTTTCTGGAAGGATCCTTGCAATGCCTGCGGATTATCCCCTCCAGATACCAGATCAGGATTTAGAACAATCCAAGAGCAGTCTGGAGAATCCATCCCAGAGTTTACAAGGAGCCCAGTGGCTGATGGGACAAGAGTTTAAAGCGGGGCTGGGGAACTCAAGGCCCCAGGGCCGGATATGGTTCCCAGCTTGCCTGGAGCCGGTCCCCTAGGCTTGGGGTTCCACCTCGGAGTGGGTAGCCTGTGCTGGTGCTCCACTTCTCCCACCATCCTCCCGCAGGGCTGGAGTACACAAAATCTACTAGTCTGGGCCCCCCAAGGCTCTGGCGTGTGACGGGAATGTGGAGAGTATCTTTCTCCTTCTCGGTCAGAGGCTGCCTCAGTGAGGCTCCCAATTGATTTGTCTGGGTCAGAGGCCCCTGACCCAAAAAGGGTCCCCAGCCCTCGTTTAAAAGTTAGTCCTGTGCTGCACGACAGACCTATATCGCTACGACAACGTCTCTCGGGGTGTGAAAAATCCAACCTCTGAGCAACATAGTTACACTGACCCAGCCCCCGGTGTAGACACCTCTCGGGGAGGCTGGATTAACTATGTTGATGGGAGAATTGCTGAGTGCAAAGACAAGCCCTTAGTGCGTGGTATAAAGCCAGGGTGCTTGGCTCTGCCTTCGCGGGCCGTACAAACCCAAGCCCTGTGGTCACAGACAGGTGCACCATAGCCCTTCCTCTCTTCCGCTTCTGCTTCTTCCAAGTTCTTCTGGCCAAGAAGGCTTGTGAGCCAATGGACTCTGAAGACAAAACACTTGGAAATCAGGAGCAAAGCCTGAATTGCACTAAGGAACAACACTCAGATGCTTCTCTTCCGGTGCTGGAGCTGCGGGGAGATGAGCTAGCAGAGGGTTCTGGGCTAACTTCGCAGCGAGCTTGGTCAGGAACGGAAGACGTGGCAGTGGGTGATCAGGTGAGGTTGTGTCGTCACTGGCCAGAGCTGCGCATTCTTCCTGGGAGGTGTCCCAAGCAGAGAGGCACTTTCTGCCAGACAGGAACCCCGTTCCTCTCGGCTTTCCGTATCGATCCAGGAAGGGCCGGGGTCTGAACTGCAGGCAGTGACACGCCTCTACAGCATCCTGCGGATGACATTGAGGGAGATGGTGACCGGGTCATTGGCCTCCCTAGGGGAACCAAGATCCATGTGTCTTGGCAACCCTTCCCAAATGCAAGGGACCTTCCCAGAGAAAAAGGAAGCCAGCTTAGGCCTAGGTTCTGCTGTGGACTGCAGACGCTCACAGCTGATGTGAATAATAAGACTGCAGTGAGTGTCCATATCAAATACAAAACACAGATGTACATATATTCATTTCGTTCAGGCTAAGCACAACCATTGCTCAGGAGGAATCAAACTGCGACCCCTATCGATCAGATCAAATAGAATAAGAAAGGCAGATTTGATTCCCCAATTCAGTTTCAACTGAAGCAAATTAGCCTCCTATAGTCATATTCCATGCAATAAATTCACCATCCTGAGCAGCCCTCTCCTGGTCACAGCCTGCTTCTGTAGGGCACTGCCTCCCAGGTTGGACTGGATGCACCCCTTGTCCACATCCTGCACGTCATTGTACAAAATCTTTGGACAAAATCTGCCTTGGGAGGTGTAATTTGAATTCCCTGCCCAATAATACGGTGAAATGCATGTAGCACCCCTATGGGTAAAGACGGGAAGAGAGGCTGGAGCCACTGCTGACATGTGGGCAATTGGGGAATGAACAAGCCTGTTTCTCAAAACAGTGGATAAGCTCTAGCCAGGTGTGGAAGCTGATGGCCAGTCACTAGGCAAGTGGCCATTTTTTGGCAAAGAAGAGGACCCAACCCCCCACCCCCGGGTGACATGCCCCATCAATATTTCTTCCTTTTTTTGCACCTAAGACGACAAAGGAAGTGTCCATATGACATTGGGAGAGATCCTGACCTGAAATGTGATCAGCCCTGTTGCTGGAAGCATGTGGTTAAGGTTTTAACACCTTATGCTGAGTTCAAATCTCGTACTTTGTAGTTAAATAATCTGTGTTTTATGACTCCAGAGGAATGTGTAAACTGGGCTTGGTGGTAACTCTCTTTCAAGGAGCACACCGTGGATATTATCCCCTTACAGGACCTAAAGTCGCTGACCTGTGCAAGAAAGGGCTGGACGGTGCAGACCACATTCTAGGACTGGGAGTCTCCGTGGCGGCCACCCCGCGAGTGGTTGCCGAAGCTGTCAGAAGCCAGGCTGGCTAAGCTCGCTAGCTAGTTTCCTGCGAATGCAGAAGTGATGTGTTCTCTTTTCCAGTGCTGTTCCCAGGGGTTCCTTCCTTATGAGTTAAAATCAGACACATTTTGTGGAATCTCGCCCTGCTTCCTGGGTTGGTTTTTCTTGTGAACTCTGCGGAAATTCTCTGAACCATGGCTTGTGTGGGCCGCAGGGACAGAATAAATTGCCCGGTGCGGCCGCTCAAATCTAACTTCACAGCTAGCAGGAGAAGAAAGGAGCAGTGCAGAAAACCCACTCCACTCCACACCATGATCAGCCTGAGGACAGCTCTGCTGGCCACCTTCCTCCTGGCCGTTTCGTATCAATATGCGACAGGTAAGTAGGACCCCTGATACGGGAGCCGCGCTCAGCTCCTGAGCTGGGGTAGACAGGAGTAGTTGCACTGAAATCTACGGCGCAATGTCCCTTTGCATCAGCCAGGGTTCTAGCCCCGAGCATCTGGAATTGCAGCAGAGGCTGTTGAGAGGGTTATGGAAACCACCCTAGAGACAACTAGAAAAGGCACAATTCAGTGCTGACCTGAGTAGGTCCCGCTCTCAACAGAGTCAATAGAAACTGCGCCCACTTGTGGCAGGGCTGAATAGTGTTAAGTTTTTATTCCTTCCTCTTTTCTCAATGAGATTTGTAGGTAAATAGGATCTGTGTTTAAGGGTTCATCTCCTCTTGCCACTAGTCCCCCATTTGATTGCCATAATCCTGTTGTGACCTTCTGCTCATTCCCAGGTCAGGTAACTGTGACAAGACAGACTCAGGATTCTGACTTTCATGGAAGTGTCCTTAAGTGCTGGAGAATACAGAGAGAGAAAACCAGACTAATACACACCAGCAGATTTATTTCTGGCCTTATCGTGTCATGGCGATGGTGTATTTGTACCAATGCCCCCTAAAGCATGGAATTAGAGTTATTCAACCATGTGCCAGGTGTCCCATATTGCTGACAGTTAATGGGGAGTCTCCTTTTGTTTAAGCAATACATAGCTGGGCTTTTTCTGAAGCAGAAGTGTCTGTCCCACATTTTCCAAAGTGACAAGTTAGTTTGGGTACGTGAAATTCTGGGAACACAAAAGGAGACATTTTAAAGAGGCCTAATTTTCCGATGACTGGTGCTCAGCAATTTCTGAAAATCAGGTCTCTTGAGGGCATGTCAGGTTGTGCACCCAGAACCGGAGACACCTGAAATCATTCGGCACTTTGGAAAAGCCTGGCCAATCCTGAGCTCTAACTCAGGATAGCTATGAAATTCGTTGTAGCCACAGTGCACCCCAGAGTGACACCAGTGAAGGACCCCACGGCAGGTGTGATCCTAGCTGCAGCTTTGTGTGGTCAGAGACTCTGAAACTTAATTGTGCTCGGTACCTTCATGTTAGCCTGGGAATCCCCATCCCTGGAAGGCAGTGGGTGGGGTGGGGGGCGGGGTTGAATGTCAGCCACAGTTCTCAGTCCCAGTGCAGTTTTCAGAGGCGACAGAAAGGGAGAGCAGAGACCTCGAGAAGGTCCAATAACACAGAGTTTGGTATTCACCAGCTTTCTCTTTCACAGCGAGACCTGACACTCCCAAGGAATGTTGCTTTGATTACGTGACTGGCCCTATTCAGTTTGCTAAACTGGTGGATTTCTACAGGACCCCCAGCGAGTGCCACTTACAAGCTGTCGTGTAAGTAGCATCCATTCCCTCCAGGGCTGATTCTCCCGCTACCCGTTATGGGGCCCCTAACCAGCAAGTCAGAGTAGGTGTCAGCCTGAGATGCCAGCTGTCACATCAGGTTACAGAGATGACTGATGGCCATGAAGTCAGGTTGTGCCTCTATATATGGGAGGTTTTCTTTATACAGAGAGTAGGAGCGGGTAATCTCCAGTAGTGAGAAGGGTCATTAGGCTTGCGGCAGAGTTTTATAGGCACAAATAGCTGAGCAAGATTCCAGAGGATGAGGTATCTGCATGAGTGGTATCGCACTTATGAATAATATTTTGTATTACAACTGAGCAAAAGGCCCCAGTGTAGATCAGGGCCCAAATGTGCTGGGTGCGGTAGGGATGTATATAAATTACAGTCCAGGCGCCAAAGAGTTTTCAGTCTAAATGGACAAGACAGACGAGGGTGCGGGAAACTGGTGCAAGAAAAGGGAAGGGCAAGATGTTTCCAAATACCAATACAAAGGTGCCCCTCCTTACCGACTTCCTTGCTTTTCCATTTGCAGGTTGGAGACCCATGCTAACCGCACACTCTGTGCTGACCCCTCAAAGCTTTGGGTGAAGAGAGCAATCAGCCGCTTGCAGGCAAAGAAGAAACAAATCTCACAGTCAGAGCATCGCAGATAAAAGCTCTGCCCAAAGCCCCGGCAGAGCCTGCTACTTCCTGCAATCTCTGCTCATTTCTTCATTCCATATACCTCAGAGGACTGTTCTTGTTGCAACACTGACAGACGGACAAACAGCTCAGCCGTGAGAGCGCGAGCTAGCCGTGTGCACGTACAGGAGGACACTCTGGGCAGGACAGCCGCAGAGGTTGTGTTTCAGAATCTACCTGTCCTTGCAAGAACAGCCACAAGCTGTTACAGGCACACATATATTAAAGCTTCATTGCTACCCTCTCAGTGTTGGCGACTGTTCATGATCCTCACGGGTTGGTATTAACTGCTCCTAGGGCTACAGTTTGCTGATTCACTGAAAGGGCCACAATCAGGAAGGGCAGAGGCGGGGGACTCCTTTCTGTTGACCTTCTAGCTTCCGCGGTGGTGGTGGGGGACACTCGTGCACAGTGAAGGAGGCCGGTAGAGGGCTGGCCCAGGGTGGGAATTTCTTTTATAAGACACCACCTAATCAAAGGCAACTCCTCATGGCACATGGCAACTGGCCTCCCTGCCAAAGAGGTGTTTGATGACGGGAAGCTCCAGAGCAGTGGAAGGCTGACTGGCCTCCAGCTTCTCAGCTCTGGCACCTGCCTACAGACATGGTGCTTCAGAGTTTAGCGCAGTCTTTAGACAGGGCCGGGGATGTGTCCTCCCCATTTGTGCCTACACTGCCACGGCCGGGCCATTTTCCTGATAGGTCTATCCTGCATGTAGTCGCAGGTTTCCCTCCCTGCCCCGTGGTAGTTACTCCGCTGCACCCCTTTGCACCCCATATGCCTCCACACAACGGAGGGGCTGCCATTTCTCTCCAGGAGGCTGCGTAGAGGTTTAGAGGGTCGGGAGTTCAGTGGAGCAGGGGGACTCCCCAGGTGCACAACCACAGCTGTAAGGCAGCAGGCTCCAGGATCCCTGTATGTTCCACGGGCCTGAGGGGAGCCATAAAATCCTCTGAGTGTATTTCTGTGGCGAGTGCAGAAAAGTTCATAGAACCCCTCCCTGCTGCTGGTAGAATTCAATTCAAACACAACTGATGCAGCTACCCCCCCCCACACACACACTTGAGGGGAAGGAGATTTTTGACAGCCCCAGAATTCATCTGGGCAGTGGTGGGATCTTTGCCATCTGAATAGCTGCTATGGGGGGTTACAGGTTGCCCAGGTCACAGGCAAAACTGGGACTAGACATGGCGTCTCCTGACTCCCAGGCCAGTGACCTGCACTTTAGGCCACACTGTCGTCCTGTGGGCTGGGGGACAGCCGAACTTCTCCAGGCAGTGCTTACGCAGGAGGACACAGCCTGGCAGCCCACCCTCTTCCCCCCAGCTCCCCGGAAAGATGCCCTGCCTGTCAGCAGGGATCGTAGAAACTCCTTTCTCTCCTCAGCTTCACAGCTAAACCCAGCCACCCCGGCCCCATTTGCTCCACAACTGCCATGCATTTTGAACAGCACTGGACTGAGAAAACGTGTGGGGGGAGAAGAGACTGCCCCCATACCCCAGAAGCAGGGCGATCTGCTGGGGCAGCGCGAGCTGGCTGGGGTTGCCAGCACAGACCTAGCGGACCCTGCTGGTCTTTATGGTGGGAGGCCGACAGTATGAGATGTTAGTTTGACATCTGTAGTATGCAAGGTCTTGGAAAAAATTTTGAAGGAGAAAGTAGTTAGGGACATTGAGGTTAATGGCAATTGGGACAAATGACAACATGGTTTTACAAAAGGTAGATCGTGCCAAACCAACCTGATCACCTTCTTTGAGAAAGTAACAGATTTTTTAGATAAAGGAAATGCAGTGGATCTAATCTACCTCGATTTCAGTAAGGCATTTGATACAGTACCACATGGGGAATTATTGGTTAAATTGGAAAAGATGGGGATCAATATGAAAATTGAGAGGTGGATAAGGAACTGGTTAAAGGGGAGACTACAGCGAGTCATACTGAAAGGTGAACTGTCACGCTAGAGAGAGGTTACTAGCGGAGTTCCTCAGGGATCAGTTCTGGGACCATTATTATTTAATCTTTTTATTACCTCGGTACTAAAAGTGGGAGTGTGCTAATAAAGTTTGCCGATGACACAAAGTTGGGAGGTATTGCCAATTCAGAAAAAGATCGGGATATCATACAGGAAGATCTGGACGATCTTGTAAATTGGAGTAGTTGTAATAGGATGAAATTTAATAGCGAGAAGTGTAAGGTTATGCATTTAGGGATTAATAACAAGAATTTTAGTTATAAGCTGGGGACACATCAGTTGGAAGTAACGGAAGGGGAGAAGGACCTCGGAGTCCTGGTTGATCACAGGATGACTATGAGCCGCCACTGTGACATGGCTGTGAAAAAGGCTAATACGGTCTTGGGATGCATTAGGCGAGGTATTTCCAGTAGGGATAAGGAGGTGTTAGTGCCGTTATACAAGGCATTGGTGAGACCTCATTTGGAATACTGTGTGCAGTTCTGGTCTCCCATGTTTAAGAAGGATGAATTCAAACTGGAACAGGTACAAAGAAGGGCCACTAGGATGATCCGAGGAATGGAAAACCTGTCTTATGAAGGGAGACTCAAGGAACTTGGCTTGTTTACCTTAACCAAAAGAAGGCTGAGGGGAGATGTGATTGCTCTCTTTAAATATATTAGAGGGATAAATGCCAAGGAGTGAGAAGAATTATTTAAGCTCAATACCAATGTGGACACAAGAACAAATGGATATAAGCTGGCTATTAGGAAGTTTAGCCTCGAAATTAGGTGAAGGTTTCTAACCATCAGAGGAGTGAAGTTCTGGAACAGCCTTCCATGGGAAGTAGTGGGGGCAAAAGACCTATCTGGCTTCAAGATAAAGCTAGATGGGTTTATGAAGGGGATGGTTTGATGAGGTAACATGATCTTGGCAATTAATTGACCTTTCACTATCAGTGGTATATAGGCCAATGGTGGGAAGATAGGAGTTGCTATAGAGAACTTTTTTCTGGGTGTCTGGCTCATGAGTCTTGCCCACATGCTCAGGGTTCAGCTGATCGCCATATTTGGGGTCGGGAAGGAATTTTCCTCCAGGGTAGATTGGCAGAGGCCCTGGAGGTTTTTCGCCTTCCTCTGTAGCATGGGGCATGGGTCACTAGCGGGAGGATTCTCTGCATCTTGGGGTCTTTGAACCATCGTTTCAAGGACTTCAATATCTGAGATATAGGTGAGAGGATTATTCTAGCAGTGGGCGGGTAAGATTCTGTGGCCTGCATTGTGCAGGGGGTCAGACTAGATGATCAAAATGGTCCCTTCTGACCTTAAAGTCTATGATAATGGATGGGAATGCAGCCTACATCTGCCTGTGCTAACATCTCAGCACCAGGCTGGGGGTCTGAGCCTTATTCTCGGTTGCTAGTGCTAAAGTGTCTTGGGTCACAGGTGTGGAAAGCGGGGTGCTGGAGCTGCTGCAGCACCCCCAGGTTTTGCGCCCAACGCCCGGACTGCTGCCAGGAGGCTTCGTTGCTGGCCCTGCATCCTGCTGGATTGCCAGACCCAGGATCCTGCTTGCCAGCCCCATAAGCAGAGCTCGCAGCTGCCTGCCTGGCATTCTGCTCTGCAGCCGTGTGTGCATGCGTGTGTGGTTCGGCTTGCCCAATGCCCCTTCATCCAGGGGCTCGGCCACTGGCCTGGGGTCCCAGCTGTGAGGGGCACAGATAGGGCTTAGGGTGGGGGTACAGCTCAGCAAGCCCAGTCCAAGTATTGTTCCAGCGTGGCTGCTCTGGCTTGTTCATGGAGCCATGCAAAGGGCCTGGGCCGTATGCAGATCTCAGAAAGGGAAAAGTGTTTGGAGTACTCCCAGCATCCAAAGGAGTCTCCAGAAACATTCCGGGGCGTGTGGTTGTGGGGGAGACCTTCTGTAAGTCATAATGGGAGGGGCTATATTTGCATGCCTCTCCCATTTTGCACACCCCTCCTCATCCCTAGAGTAGCCCTGAGTTTATCACCCTGTGGACAGCACAGTTTCCATGGAGAGGCAAGTGGCCAACCTAGATAGGAGTGCTGGCTGCAGGGCCCTGATAGCAAGCGATTCTGCGGGTGAGCTCTCCTCATGGGGCCTAGCAAACGACGGAGTCCCACGATTGCATCAGGGCCGGGCTGCACTTTATCATCTCAGGAAAGGGGCAGGATGCGGGGTACACGTCGGCGTGTGTCTGCGGGTTCACTGAGCTGCTCGAAACACAGGACAACACCTCAGCAAATGAAGTCAGCTGCCAGGGGCTGGAATAAACCAGTGGGCACACTTTGAGGGGTCAGGCTATTTGCCTGTGCTGATGGTAGAGGCGGTTTTTCCTAATTTTGCCCCGTAGCAGTTAGTTTGCCATTGCTGAGCCTCTGCTGCCCACGTCTGGCCTGTCTGCAGCACAGCAGCCCATTCTCATTCCATGGCCCCCGCAGTCCGACTGACACCAGCCGCTCTCACGCCTGGGACCCTCTGCTGCCTGGAGGGCCCACATCGCTCCATTGACGTACAGCTGCAGAAAGTCTTTCCAAACTCCCCCGCAGCTCATAATCCAAGCTAGCGGCCTCTGTGCTGCTGGCCTTTGCATGTGACCATGGAGAGGAGACAGAAGCAATTCTGAGCTGATGAGCACAAGATTCCCAGGGCCAATACGCAGCAGGGAAGGGGACTGCTTAGTGCTTGCCTTTGACTCCGCTTTCACACGACATTCCAAGCACCCTTTTTGCTCCAGCCGCTTCCCACTCACCGCCTGTTCCCACCCGACTGCTTGAGGACCAGTGTTTACAGGCAGCTAGCTTAAGCCCCGTTGACAAAGTGTATTAGAAGCGGAGAAGTTACCTGCCATGTAAGAATTCCCAGGTCATGTGTTAACTTTCACTTTTTACTTCAAAACCACCAGGGCTCCTCTGGAGTCAGATTCGTCCCTTTCCGTTTAGTAGGGCATTTCCAGTCTGAGAGGCACCTGTGAAAATAGCCTTGTAGAGGGTCCATGTTTGCCATGGCAGGGATCCACTGTTACATGGGCTCAGCTGGCAGTTACAAACACAGGTGTGTTTCCCAGCTGACAGACCTGTAAACGGAGCCTGGACTCTGAGAATCAAGCTGGGTTTTTTGCTCCTTCCGCCTCATTGGCAGCACTAAAGGGCCAGCAGGTTCACTTATGGTCCCCGTCATGGCTCAGTTCCCCAACCTGGCACTTCGAGCGTGGATATGGGGGCTGGCTAGCAGAATAAACTCTGTAAGAACCTGTCTCTGTAACTCTCAGGAACAAACTTATCTGTTCTCAGTTTCCATGGGACCCAAAAGAAAGACAATTGGTCGCTGCCACTACCAAGTGTAAATAATAAAAAAAAAGCCCTTTCCCAGGGAAGAGATCACTTGGAATCCCCTCCCCGAGGCAAAACTCTCTCCCTACCTGCAACCTCCAATTTGCTTGGAGTTGGGAAGACAAACAGAGATAATCTGCAGAGAGGAATGGGACTCTGCTCTTCCCAGGTAACTTAGTCACCTAGGTGTAAGGACACAAAAATCAACCGATACCAGTTAATCAAAACAAAAAGAAAACGCTTTTATTATCAAATAAGACTACTGTTGCAAGCATAGTAAATGACGAGGTGTTAAAAGTGATGGAGTGAAATAAACTCAGGGAGAATCCCTGGGCTGGAAACCTTAGTTACAGAAGAGAAAAACAATTAACCAGCTCAGGCATGATTTCGAACCCCCCAAACATGGAAACAGTAAAACCCGAGGGACTATCTAAACTTTTCCCTACTTACACATTTCAAGGAGTCCATTCCTGGGAGAGCCCTTCTCTCCTGGTACCTGGGGAAAAACTGCTCTGATCTAAAAACAAAGGAAGAGACAAAAAAAAAAGCCCTCTTTCATTTTGAAGTTCCTACTGGCATTTCATTGGCTGAATGCCCAAAGCCCCCTCCCTCAAGTGCATCTCCAGAGTTGCTTAACCATTTCATCACTCTTCTGGTAAGTCAGACTCTCCTTAGCAGATCCTATTCATGACAGTCCCCATGCCACTTGTGCAGCAGTCCTGTTGTCTTCTGTGCACACGCACAAGTGTCATTGACTGGAGCTTAGTAAACAATGCTGGTAACGGGGGTTAGCCGGCAAAGGGAAGTCTCACTGGCTGCTTGCTTTGTGCCTTCTACTCCTGGCTGCCTTTACATGCCTGTCTCTCCTGCACTCAGGTTATTTCAAGCGCTAAGATGTTTAGGGCTCAACGTGAAAGGGGAGGTAACATTTCAGAGGAGCCTTCAGCCAAAAGGCACGTGCTGGGTTTTCTGATCAAACCAGTTCTCAATTTCAGTCTTTATCAGCGCTGGGCAGCTAAAAAAAGGGATGATGCTGTTTCCCACCATTCATTTGGCTGCTGTTGCAAAAAGCAGCTTCCAAGGCACCGTGTCGCCCTGCTGTAAGTGAGCACATGATGCGTCTTCAGCAGAGTTGCACCAGGTTACACCAGGGCAGAAGGTTTCCCAGGTTGCTGTCCAGGCAGAAGCAGTAGTAATATCCCTTGGGAGTTGCTGTGGACTACAAGGCTCCACTGAATCCTAGGGCCTGGTTCTCAGTGCCTCTCTGCTTGGGGCAGAGGCTCAAGTGCGGCAAGTGAAGGTGATTTTAAGCAACTTTTGCAGTCCCTGTATTCTGTGGCGCTTTTGTGGCCTCCCAATTAGAGCCGTTTTATGGTTGCTCTGACTTATGTTCTGCTTCCCATGGTCTCTTCTGCAACTTGGAAGTAGAGAACAAATTGCAGGGGGAATATGTATGGGGGAGTAATTGGGAATGAGGCCCCCAAATGCTGTGTTGTAACCAATGTTCTCTCTAATCTTTTCCATCCATGTGCAACATAAATTGTATGTGCACAGAGGCATATGCAGATGTGCACCACCAGTAGAAACAGAAAACCTAGCTGTGGGCCCTCTGCTAATCAGCTGGGTGGCATTTGGATCTTTCCTGAGTGGTCGCACAAGTACACACCTTACAGGAAACACTGGTTGTAACCCCACACTCTTAAAAAGCAAGGAAGGAGTCTGGCCTACATTTTCATGCCTCGGAGCCTCCAAAATCTAAATCAAGGCCAGTTCAGCCAGGGAGCGGAGAGGGAGGAAATGGAGGCACTCATTTGCTTTCACATTTCCTTCCTCATCTAGGAAGAGCTGACTGGATATCTTGATTGGCCAGTTGGAGGGAAGATTGATTTGCATCTCCCTCATGTGGCAGACTGCAGGAAATGTAAAAATAGGCCTGGGTGAGGGTGTGTGACGGACAGAGAGAGCAAGCGAGCATACTCTGGCTGGGGAAGCAAGAACAAGCCCAGCCGGTGGTGCGCCAGGAGGGCTGTCTGAGGAGCGGCCACGCACTCAGCACAAGTCTCCTCCTAGGGAAGCAGGGCTTGTGCCCACAGATTCAGGCCTCCGCAGCTCGGCGTCTCTTTCTTGGTGATTGGGCCCCCAAGGCCCAGCTTAGTCAGGCCCTGACTTGACGTGCTAGAGAGAGCCACGCTGCCATCGAAGAGAAGCCAAGACCGATCACAGTGCGACTTGCTGGCCTAGCACAGGGATGGTCCTGTTGTGCCATTGTCCTGTCACCTTGGGCGTTGCTATGGCAGCCTGGAAGAGACAGTCCAATGCTGCTTGGTTCTCAGTGTCACTCCCGACTCATCCCACTCCCAGCTGCTGCAAGGGAGAAGGTGGCTTTTCATCTCCTCCCCCAGCCCCTCTTCACCTGCCCCTTGCATCACTTTCCTGTCCTGGCTCTCCTCCCTGCACACATAAGCCGTGCCGCCCGCTCCCCTTGCCCCACCTCAGCATCCACCTACCCTGCTGGTGCATCCTCTTGGTCTTGCAAATCTTCAGCCACCCTCAACTTCATCTTCTGAGGACACTTGCCCCACACACTGGAGGCGCCATTTCAGATTTGGGTGTGTGTGTGGGGGCAGCTAGATGTGCAAGCCAGCTCTGGCCCCAGCTCCTGCCACCACTATGCGGCCTCAGCTCTGGCCCCAGCTCCTTCCACTGCCCAACTAAATCATCCCAGCCAGGGCTTTGTCCAGCTGGGACTTAAACACCTCTAGGGATGGAGATTCCACCACCTCCCGAGGGAACCCGTCCCAGTGCTTCCCTACCGTCCTGGTGAAATAGTTTTTCCTAATATCCAGCCTAGACCTCCCCCACTGTAACTTGAGACCATTGCTCCTTGTTCTGCCATCTGTCACTACTGAGAACAGCCTTTCTCCATCCTCTTTGGAACCTCCCTTCAGGAAGTTAAAGGCTGCTATCAAATCCCCCCTCACTCTTCTCTTCTGCAGACTAAACAAACCCAAATCCCTCAGCCTCTCCTCATAGGTGATGTGCTCCAGTTCCCTAATCATTTTGGTTGCCCTCCACTAGACCCTTTCCAATGTATCCACATCCTTTCTACAGTGGGGGGCCCAAAACTGGACACAATACTCCAGATGTGGCCTCACCAATGCCGAATAAAGGGGAATAATCGCTTCTCTAGTTCCACTGGACATGCTCCACCTAATGTGCCCTAATATGACATGAGCCTTCTTGGCTACAAGGGCACACTATTGGCTCATATCCAGCTTTTCATCCACTGTAATCTCCAGGTCCTTTTCTGCCCAACTACTGCTTAGTCAGTCAGTCCCAGCCTGTAGCAATGCTTGGGATTCTTCCGTCCCAAGTGCAGGACTCTGCCCTTGTCCTTGTTGAACCTCATCAGATTTCTTTTGGCCCAAACCTCCAATTTGTTTAGGTCAGTCTGGACTCTATTCCTGCCCTTCAATGTATCTATTTCTCC
The DNA here is from genome assembly GCA_032595735.1 of Pelochelys cantorii. NCBI lineage: Eukaryota > Metazoa > Chordata > Testudines > Trionychidae > Pelochelys > Pelochelys cantorii. The sequence goes on along the minus strand of CM064339.1, from coordinate 4,964,574 downwards.
CCCTACCTTAGTGTCATCTGCAAACTTGCTGAGGGTGCAAGCCATCCCCTCATCCAGGTCATTAGTAAAGATGTTGAACAAAAATGGCCCTAGAACAGATCCTTGGGGCACTCCGCTTGAATCCATACTTCCTTCACTTGCTGGCAAGAATATTGTGGGAGACCTTATCAAAAGCTTTGCTAAAGTCAAGGTATATCACATTCACTGACTTCCCCATGTCCACAGAGCCAGTTACCTTGTCATAGAAGCTAATCAGGTTGGTCAGTCATGACTTGCCCTTGGTGAATCCATGTTGACTGTTCCTGATCACTTTCCCCTTTTCCAAGTGCTTGAAAATGGATTCCTTGAGGATCACCTTCATGATGTTTCCAGGGACTGAGGTAAGGCTGACTGGTCTGTAGTTCCCTGGATTTGCCTTCTTCCCCTTTTTAAAGATGGGCACGACATTTGCCTTTTTCCGGTTATAAGGGACCTCCCCAATCTCCATGAGTTTTCAAAGAAAATGGCCGAAGGCTCTGCAATGACATTTGCCAACTCTCTCAGTACCCTTGGATGCATTAAATCTGGAACCATGGATCTGTGTATGTCTAGCTTTTCTAAATAGTTCCTAATCTGTACTTTTTCCACCAAGGGTTGCCCACCTCCTTCCCATAATGCATTGCCTAGTGCATTAGTCTGGGAGCTGACTTTGTCTGTGAAGACAAAGACAAAAAAACATTGAGTACTTCAGCTTTTCCCACATCATCTGTCACTAGGTTACCTCCCTTATCCAGTAAGGGCCCCACACCCTCCCTGATCACCCTGTTATTACTAATAGCCATAAGGCTGTTTATCAAAAGACTTCCTACCCCATGCTTTCGGCCTTATCTCCTGCTGTCTCCCAGCAACCCCCCTTCACCTCACCCCACTTCCTCTTCTCCTTGTTTCCTGCCTCTTCTTCTGAACACTCCCCATTTCGCTCAGCCTCTGCAGCAGCTCTCTCCTCTCTCCTCCCCCACCCCGAACTAAGGCCTCAAGCTCCCATTCTCTTGTTCCTGTTGCTTCTGGCCCCTCCCGGCCCAGCCTGCCCCGGTTGGCTCTGTCTCTGTGCCTGCGACATGTGATCCTCTGGCTCTTCTTTCATGTTGGCGCCCTCCTGTCCCTCTCATCAACACTCATGGAAGGCAATATCCTCGCCTGTGTTGCTGCCTCCTCTGTCCCCACCGAACCTCACTTCTCTCTTCCGTGTTTACGTGTGTGCAGCAAGAGTGCTAGGAAATGGGGAACCTCCAGTGGTCGGGCTGATAGAAAGTCGTGACACTCTCTGGCTCCACCCACGAGCCGCCTGCTGACAGCAGAGTGCAGGTGAGCCAAACACGATCGGTTTGTCTTGGCGTTCAGGTAGCTTTCTAGAGAACAGAGGACAGCGCCTCTCAGCTGATCCTTCGTCGCCTTTGACAGGCACTAGACAGAGTCCAACTGAAATGACCAGTCCCTACCAGGGACGGGATAGAAGTTGCACATGCGCCTCTTTTCCCCTTCCCCCCACATGCCTGGGAACGTGAGGGGCTTTGGCGCATGCCCTGAAGGGCAACACATCTGGGTTATTTTGTGCCAAGGGAGCAGGTCCTGGCCCTGTCATGGAAAACACCCTGCCAGCAGCCTCCTCGCTTTTAAATCCAGAGGCTCCAGCTCAGTTTGGGATTCTTCCTCACACCATTTGCACCTTGCTCTCCCCCACCATGGTGTCACCAGCTTCCCAAGGAGAACATGGAGGGTCTCTGGCGGGACCTTTCCTTGTCCTCGCCACATTCCTCCTGAGCTTGCCTCCGTTTCCTCCCATTCCTCCATTTGCTTCTTTAACCAGGAGATTGTCCATCTTTTCCTGAGTCCTCCTCCTGGCCCATTGCCCCTTTCCCTTTCTCACTGACTTCACTAGCTTCTTCTCTCATGACTTCCCTCTCCCTCACCCTCTCGATGATGTGCCTAGTACCAAACCTTTCCACTCCCTTACAACGGCCACTGGTTCTCTCAGAAAAGCTTCACTTGACCCTGTCCCCTCTCCAAGGACTGCCCCTCTCCTTTTACCCAGGCCCTGTGCTGGCCTGTTTTCCTTCTACTTCCCATTCAGCATCTGCGGAAAGTCTTGCCCCTGGGTTTCACGAGGAGCACAGATTTCAGTGTGGGCCTCATTCTGGAAGTTGCCCTCAGTGCTAGATCCACACTTGTTTCACATCCCCCTTTGGAAATGCTACACTTATCACTCCAGAGTCCAGACACTCCTGAGTGCAGAGCCAATGGCCAGACTCCGGGGTCCAGGCAACATCATGCTGCCCTATGAAAGCCACCGCTGAAAAATAAAGTAATCTCAGATTGGTTCTGTCTCTCTCTCTGACAGTACATAACCAAGCATGAAACTGCAGACAAAACCTGCAGACAAATAGAAAGTCATCTATGAAAATGCTGTTCATACCTACTGCCTTGACCTCTTCTCCTGCACCGCGCTATTGGACTGGCCACAGTCTGCTCCAGCCCTTCCCGCTCACTGAAACTGCTCCTGGGAGTTCAGTGAACGTCTCTTGATCAAATCCAAAGGCCCCCCTCTCTCACTGCCTTCGCTCTAGCTGCACCCTTTGCTAGTACTGGTCATTCCTCTATCCTCAGCTCTTCTGTGCTTCCCAGTTTCTCCCCTTCCCTCAGCACCACCTTCAGTGCCTGCTCTTGCTCCTTTTTCTTCCACCTCTGGCCACAGTCCCCTTCTCTTTTCTCACAATCCTCTGTCCCTATGTGACCCTCTCTGCTCCCCAGCCTCCACTGCTACTTGTGCGCTGCAATTCAACCTCTCCTCCCTCATGGTCTCACACCTCGACCTCTCATCCTCTCTCTGGATGTCCTACCACACCTCAGACTCACAGTGGCCTGAAATCCTCCCCTCTGGTTGTCTGCTCCAGTTAGTGTCAACACGCCTCCACCCATTTCCTGTCTCTCCAGTTCCAGCTGTAGGATTTACTTTCAACTCTGATCCAGCTTTCTCGCCCCAATCCAGCCTGACACCAGATCCCATCTTCCAACAAAATCCTCACAGCCCTTCCTTTCCTCTTACTGCTCATCCCCTCTGCCAAGCATGACTCATCTCTTCCCTTCCCCTGGGCTCCCACCTTCTCCTCAGAGTGTTTTTGACTCTCTCTCTGACAGTACAAGACCAAGCATGAAACAGACAAAAGCTGGTGACAAACAGAAAGTCATCTATGAAAATCCTAGGAGGGAGCAAGAAAGCAGCACAAGAGGAAATATGAGAGAGGAAAGGGGAAGTAACTTTGAGAAAAAGGGGGAGTGGAGAGACAGCACGATCTCAACAGTAGCGGCAGCAGACAGAGGGCTCTTAAGTGTTCACTGATGACCCAGGCTCAATAAGTGAATGTTTTGGGAGAGCAAGAGACAGGAAACCTGAGAGTCAGCCCGTGGCACATAGAAGACCCTGTGTACAGTGTGGCTGCTGCAGAATTAGCCTCAAGGAAAGACTGCATCAGACAAGCCAACATGAGCCTCCAACTGGCAAACATCTTGCTGCCTTTGCTCCGTCTCCTTTGTCCGTGTATGGGTGAGTTTCCCTGTTGAGCGATGTGTTTTCATGGCTGGGTGAGGGTCAGGAGTCTCCCTGGCTTGCACTGGAAAAGCTTCTGGAAGAAACCTGACAACAAAACCTTTTCTCCCAGGAGACACACAGCAGCTCTGTAAGTGGGTGACCCCAATAGCACAGGGGGACTGGCAGAGTGAATGGTCGGAGCCAATGAGGATCCTGGTTTGTTTGGCTTTGGGGCTTTTGCCTTTGTTTACAAAGAGTGCAGAATTAGACTCTTGAGCTGCCCCAAGGTCCCCAATTTCTTAGTCCATTTAGGGCTCCACCAAGAAGAAAAAAAGCGCACGTCTTTGTATGAGAGCTGTTGGATTTTCTGTAGTGCGTGCACCAGTGATGTAAACAAGTGAGATTAGAGATAAACACGTATAGTTCTCAGAGTCTGTTTCAGCAAAACCAACAAGGAGTCTGGTGGCACTTTAAAGTCTAACTATATATTGGGGTTATTACAGCACATGCTTTATAAGCTAGAACTCACTTCCTCAGATGCTGAAGAGAACAAAAGAGAAAGAAGAACAAAGAGAAAAAATGTTTCGCTGTCTTTGTTTTTAAAGTTGGTGGTGTTGATGCATTTAAACAAGTTTTGTACAGTTAGTATCGTGGTTTCCCTTGCTTGGGTAGATCAGTCTCAGATTTGCATAGGCTCAGGGTCTGTGTGTATGACGTGATTTCAGGATCACGGCCTTGTGATTTGCATGGGTCTTTCACTCAGCAATAAGCAAGAGACCATTTTTTAAAAGTAAGCTAATGTGACTATAACCCCCCAGAACTGATCGGAAGTGGGATGGTGGTGGAGGGGTGGGATGGTGGTGGAGGGGAATGGGACTTAGATGGTAATTCCCAAAAATATTTTAATTGTATCAGTTGCCCATTGACCAGATTTGAAGGTGACCATGTCTCTTTAAATCCAAGCAGCTGGAACAATGGGAACTGGGTTTTTGCTATTGCTTTGTTGTGCAGGACATATGATACAATCTGATACAATAAATATTCTAGAAACATCTGAATACCATCTAAAATTGTAGTGTACATAATGCATTTTCAGCTGACAAATCCGTTTTAAGAGACAAAGCAAGTCAAAGGTTAATTACTATGGAATGAAGTTTATTCTGCAAAATAGGGCCTTCGCTTATCTGCGTATTTCTGCCTTGTGAAGTATTGGGTACCATGGGACAGGTGATGTCTGAATGTTCCTTTTCTGAGGGAAACTATCTGGGTTCTGAATAAGTCTTTTTGTGCAGTCCCCATTCAAAAGGATTTCCTCCCATACCCAAACTCCCTGTGATGGGGGCAGTGGTGGATTTAGAGTTAGTGGGGTTCTGTGCTCAGCTTCATTTTTGGGCCCTGCTGGGGACCCAGCCAAGGAAAAGAACATTCTTTCTTCCTACCCCTGCCATTTTTCATTCTTTTTTCTTCATCCTCCTCCTATATATAAGAAATAAGAAGTAAATGAAAATAAAGCAAGGTGGTTTGTGTAGTGTAACTTATTTTTTCAGAGACCACTTAAAATTGCTGAGGGTCTCGGTGGGCCACTTAATGAACTTTCCAAATATTGTTTGTACCACTAGCTAACTATTGTAAAGTGCCAGAGCAGTAGCCATGTTAGCCTGTAACTTAAAAAAAACTTAAAAAATGAGTGGTCTTGTAGCACCTTAGGGTATGTCTATATAGCAGTGTTATTTCAGAATAACTGACATTTCAAAATAACGTAGTGCACATCTAGACAGCAAGTCATTAATTCAAAACAATGTTGAGCTGGAAGACTTCTTACTCTGACTTCTGTAACCCTCATTTCACGAGGAGTAAGGAAAGTCAGAGGAGGAGTGTTCTTCCTTCGACTTCCTGCTGTGTAGACAGCGCCAAAAGCTGAATTAAGCTATTTTGACTTCAGCTGTGCAACTGATGTAGCTGAAGTTGCGTAGCTTAATTCGACTTTTGCCCTGTGGTGTAGATGCACCCAGAGACTAATATATATGGTGGCAAGTCTGGGATAAGCCTCCTGGGTCCTGGGTGTGCTTGGGAGGCTTGCAGTGTCCCTACCACTGCTGACAAGGCCAGGCCACTCCCGCTTCAAGAGCCCTTTTCATCATCGGCCGTCAGGAGTTTGGAGGTCAGTCCCTCCGATAGTCCAAGGGTCCTTCTTTTCCTTGCTGGCAGCCCACCAGCCAGGAGGAGGGTTGGGGGAACCGAGTCCCACCCACTTGCTCCGGGTTCCAGCCCAGGACCCTATGGGGTAGCCCCAAATGGGGATGTGAGGCTTGGCCCTTGCCCCACTGAATAGCGGCCCCTCCCTGGGCCATTTCCCCAACCACTACCTGGGTATCTCCTCCCTGGTGTCTTGGAACAGGCCTGGTTAATTTTCTGCCTTCCGGGTTTGTCTTCTGCTCAACCTCTCCTCTCCTCTGGTCCGTCCCTTTTCTCCTTCCCCCTGCCTTGCCTGAGGGAAGGTTTTTATGGTGTGCCCATGAGCCTTAACTGGCAGCAGGTGTTCTAATTAAGGACGTTAACTAACAAGTAATTTACTAGTCGAGTAGTCAATGTAATTTCCATTGACTATTCAACTAGTCAATAGACATTTCTGCTGGGGCTCTTGTACATTTCAAAGGAGGAATATGGAACAGTGTGCAATTTGGGGCCAGGGGGAAGTCCTGCTTTGAAATGTACAAGAGTCCCCAGATGGGGGTCTTGTGCATTTCAAAGCAGAAGCGCCCTTATGGAGCCTGGAGTCAGTGGGGGACTCAGAGTCCCCCCCTCTGAGTCTGGGCTCCATGCTGCACTGCTGCTTTGAAATGCCGCGCTGGAACCCGGGATCAGCTGGGGACTCCCCAGCTGACCTCAGGCTCTGTGTGCTTTGAAATGCCGCACTGGAGTGCGGGAGCAGCTGGGGAGTCCTCAGCTCACTCTGGGTTCCACGGAAATGCTGCAGGGAGCCCGGGGTCAGTTGGAGTCCCTAGCTGACCCTTGGCTCCACGCAGCACTGCTGTATTGAAATGCTGTGGTGGCATTTCAAAGGGGCAGCGCTACATGGAGATCAGGGTCAGCTCTGTGCAACAGCAAGGGAGGGGGGAATCGACTAGTTGACTCGACTATCCGATAAGCATTTGCTTATCGGACAGTCGACTAGTCCTTAATATCTTTAGTTTTAATCAGCCTTCCCTTCAGGCTGACTTCAGATGAGCTACAGGTATCCCAATGGCTGGGCCGCAGTCTTTGGAAGCCTACTCAGGGAACATAAACCCACATACCCAACTCCCTGTGTATCTGCCTTCTACCAGGCTTCTGCAGCCCCTTGCCCTCGGGCTGCCACAATAATATATATCTAGATATTAGTATCATGAGGTTTCATGGGTACAACCTACTGAAGTGTTACAGGACCACTCATTTTTTTTAAGTTTTATTGTGAAGTGCTTTGGATAAGAATGCTTTACAAAAAAAAAAATAATTATAGTAAACTTTCCTCAATCCACCTGAATGCAGTTGTCAGAGCACAGCTTGAGAACTTCTGATCTAGATGAAAGTTTGTATTTGCATTAAGCTAATGTGAAAAAATGTATGAAAATAAAATGTATAGATGATGCATGAATGGAAAAATAAATGTTAACTTCCTCGTATAAAACTTATTCAATTAGCTGTCTTTCTACACTTTTTCTTTACAAAATCACCTATTAGGTCATTGAAAGTAATATTCTGCAAAGGCACTTTCAACTGTCAATATTGCTGAACTTGTCAAATGTTTCTGACTTGTATTTCACAAATAATTTTTAACTAGTTGCAGTATAGAAAAAGAACGTTCACTACAAGCATTTGTGACAAGTATTGTTAAAAATATTTTCAGAATGGTTTCTACATTTGGAAGGGTTGCCTGCAAACTGTCATGTACAAGTCTATAGAAATGACCTGGTGATCTTGAAGCACAGCCCTCACAGTTTGCTATAAAATGAATGAAATGTTTCACTACATCTTCAAAAAGTTTTGTGTCTATGTCCTCCTCTTGGTAGAATTTGCATATTTTCTCACTGTAGTGGCTTTTAGCATCTTCATCCATACATGCAAAATAAATCATCAGTTTTCTTTAGAGATTCACCTCTATTCTGTAATTCCACTATTATTGTGTCACAGATAACATTGACGGTCACAACAATGATCTCTTTCCCTTTTTAATTGACTTCATTGTTTCCAGTTTCATAAAAAAATAGCTTTCTGTATTTTTTATGCTTCTCATCAGGTATATCAGAGGAACCTATATTTTCTGTTAATGTGCGTGCCTCTACTTTCACCGACCTATAGTCATTCTAAACTTTCATGACAAAACTTGTAACTGAGGCTAACAATTGTGCAACATTCAATAAATTGGTAGCAACTTTTTGCATTGATTTGCTGAAAACATCAATGCTTTGAAGTAAACGGTTCCACAAAATAGTAAAAATAGCAATATCATACTTTTCAAACTTTTCTGCTAAGGATTTTGCTTCAGTTTTTGCATGTGTTTTTTTAGAATTTGATGTGGCTATGTCTAATAAAGTTTTCTTTATAATATCATAGCTCATTTTCAAAGTTAAAACTGCATCTGTACAAGCAGACCACCTGGTGTTACAAATTCTTTTGTCTGTCAAATGTTTTCCATTTGCCTGCTCCAAGAGTGATTGTGGCATACTCCACCAAAGTGGAAACTGAAAAAAAGGCATGCGTGTTTTGAACAAAGTCAAAAAAATGTGTAGCTCCCTCACAAGATGTGGCTGCAGCATTGCAGATTAAATTTAAGGAATGGCTGGAACACAGTATGAATAAAAGCAGAGGGATTTGCATTGTTCAGTCTTGCCTGTAGACCTGAATATTTTCCTGACATATTTGCAGAATTATCAAAGCTCTGCGCACAACAGTTTTTGATGTCCAAACCTAAATTTTCAATGATTTCCAAAACCATTGTCTCTAGACAATCAGCTGTGTGGGATTTTAGTGGGACAAAACAAAGAAATTGCTCTACAACTTCATTATTGCCAGTCACATATCTTAAAATTCATGTTAATTGGTCTACATGACTCACATCTGGTGTTGAATTGATTATTATGGAATAGTATTTGGCATCCTTCACTTCATCAGCAAATTGGTTTCTGAGCTGCTCCTCTTAGCTTCTATGATGAGGTAACTGGCTCTGTGGATATGGGGAAGTCAGTGGATGTGATATACCTTGACTTTAGCAAGGCTTTTGATACGGTCTCCCACAATATTCTTGCCAGCAAGTTAAGGGAATGCAGATTGGATAAATGGACGGTAAGATGGATAGAAAGATGGCTAGAAGGCCAGGCCCAGCGGGTAGCGATCAATGGCTCGATGTCAGGATGGCGGTCGGTTTCTAGCGGAGTGCCCCAAGGTTCAGTTCTAGGACCGGTTTTGTTCAATATCTTTATTAATGACCTGGATGAGGGAATGGATTGCACCCTCAGCAAGTTTGCAGATGACACTAAGGTAGGGGGAGAGGTAGATACGCTTGAGGGCAGAGATAGGGTCCAGAGTGACTTAGACAAATTGGAGGATTGGGCCACAAGAAATCTGATGAGGTTCAACAAGGACAAGTGCAGAGTCCTGCACTTGGGATGGAAGAATCCCAAGCATTGTTACAGGCTGGGGACCAACCAGCTAAGTAGTAATTCTGCAGAAAAGGACCTGGGGGTTACAGTGGATGAGAAGCTGGATATGAGTCAACAGTGTGCCCTTGTAGCCAAGAAGGCTAATGGCATATTAGGTTGCATTAAGAGGAGCATTGCCAGCAGATCCAGAGATGTCATTATTGCCCTTTATTTGGCTCTGGTGAGGCCACATCTGGAGTATTGTGTCCAGTTCTGGGCCCCACACTACAAAAGGATCTGGATGCATTGGAGAGGGTCCAGCGGAGGGCAACCAAAATGATTAGGGGGCTGGAGCATATGACCTATGAGGAGAGGCTGAGGGATTTGGGTCTGTTTAGTCTGCAGAAGTGAAGAGCGAGGGGGGGATTTGATAGCAGCCTTCAACTTCCTGAAGGGAGGTTCCAAAGAGGATGGAGACAGGCTGTTCTCAGTAGTGACGGATGGCAGAACAAGGAGCAATGGTCTCAAGTTGTGGTGGGAGAGGTCCAGGTTGGATATTAGGAAAAACTATTTCACTCGGAGAGTGGTGAAGCACTGGAATGGGTTACCTAGGGAAGTAGTGGAGTCTCCATCCCTAGAGGTGTTTAAGTCTCGGCTTGACAAAGCCCTGGCTGGGTTGATTTAATTGGGATTGGTCCTGCCTAGAGCAGGGGGCTGGACTTGATGACCTTCTGAGGTCTCTTCCAGCTCTATGATTCTATGCTGTTATAATAATGAATTAATTGTAGGTTTGGTGCGTTAAAGTTGGTTTTCCCTGAACCACAATACTAATAATTTTTCAAATGTTCATTGAGAAAATTGTCAAATTCACTGAGATATTCAAAAAACAACAAATAGTCTGGCAGCACTTTAAAGTCTAACAAAACATGTAGATGGGATCATTAGCTTTTGTGGGCACAGCCCACTTCTTCAGATGACGTGTGCCCAGGAAAGCTCATGATACCATCTACATGTTTTGTTTGTCTTTAAAGTGCTGCCAGACTATTTGTTGTTTTTTTAAGTTTATCCTGTGCAGACTAACTTGGCTACCCCATGAAGCTTAAGATATTCAAGGCAGGTTAAAAAAATTACCTTTTCAATTTGACACTGATGTAAGGGTAAGGTTCCATCCTCCACCTGAGCGCCCCCCTCCGCCCCTGCCCCGGGCTCTTTGCCCCCTGGCTGCTCCTCCCCCTTGCCTGCGGGCAGCAGCCACTCGCCAGTGGCAGCCAACAGCAGCGCAGCAGGACAGGGCTGGAGAACTCAAGGGGCGGGGGCAGCGCAGCCATGCAGCCAGCTGCCGGAGAGAAGCGGCACTTTCCCACTTCAAAGTGCGGCTTTTCCTGCCGGCTGTGCAGCTTGCGGGCTCTCCAGCCCCCAGCCATCCCCTACTGCCATGGGCAGCTGCGGCTGGCCTCCTCCCCCAGGGAGCCGCCACTCACCGGGTGGGGGCCAGCAGCAGGAACATGGGCTGGAAGGCTTCAGAGGAGCAGGGGGTAGCTGCACAGGCAGTGGCTGCAGAGAAGCGGGGCTTTCCCACTGCTGCTTTTCTCCGGCTGCCCCTTGCTCCTCGGAAGCCTTCCAGCCCGTGTTCATGCTGCTCACTGCCTCCTGCTGGCCCTCCTGACGCTGCAGCCTGCAGGTGAGCCTCCCTGCTGTCCTGCCCCACCCCCCAAATGCAGCCCTCTCTGCAGAGGGACTGTCTCCTGCCCACCTCCCAAGCAGCTTCCCCCTGTGCTGGGGATGGGGTATGTGCTGGACTGCCCAACCCTGGGTGTCCTGTGTCATTAGAGGGACCGAGTGCCAGGGCATGGTAGGTTTCTTTGTAAATCTGCCCCTGGATTAGGTGGCCTGGCTGAATTTCTCCTTCCATCCACAGAGCTTACCCTGTGGGGGGGGGGGGGGGGGAGGAAGGGGGAGAGAAGGTGAAGGCCTCAGAAGGCTCTCGTCTAAATGATAAAAGTGCAGGGCTGGAAGTGCAGGGCTTTGGCATTCATCAAGCTCAGCCTCCTATGCTGAGTCAGGACCATACAAACCTAGACCACTCCGATAGGTGTTTGTCTCACTGGTTCCTAAAGACCCCCAATTACAGGCATTCCACAGCCTCCCTAGGAAACCTGTTCCAGAGCTTAACCACCCTTCTCCTTAGAAAGCTTCCCTACTATCTACCCTAAATCTCCCTTGCTGAGAATTAAGCCCCCTAAGGTCTTGTCCTACCTGCAGTGCCCCTGGAGAGCAATTGGCCACAGTCACCTTGACAACAGCCCTTAACAGATTTGAAGCCTGTTTTCAGGTCCTGGCTCAGCCTTCTTTTCTCAGATGACCATTCCCAGTTCTTTCCACCTTTCCTCAACCGTCAGGGTTTCTAAACCTTTGATCATTTTTGCTGCTCTCCTCCACACTCTCCCCAATTTGTCTCACCCTTCCTAAAGCGCAATGCCAGGACTGAACACAGAACTCCAGCAGGGCCTACACTGGAGCTTAGTAGAGCAGGACAGTTGGGACTGGTGTTAGCTTCCCTTGCAGCTCTGCCATGCTGTTGGCTCTGGGACACAGCAGGGCCAGAGAGCAATGGGGATGCTAAAGGGGGGCGATATAAGCCCTAAGATAATGCAGACGTGGTTCCCTATAGACTAGGGAAGGCTACTAGAGGCTAGTGGAAGCACCTATAGCCAGTCAAGGCTCTGTCAGGAACCTGATGTGATGCCGCAGGCTAATTAAGCCATGGGTCCTGGAGGCCAGTTGAAGCACATGTAGCCAATTAAGGCCCCAGGAGGAAGTTAACCCCCCCCCTTCGGCAGACAGGGGGGAGTGAGAAAGGCCTGGAGTTTGGAGGCATATTGGTGAGATTTGAGAGACTCCCTCCCCTACCACCAAGGGCTGAGGGTAACGCTGCAGAGCCTGAGAAGGGCTGGGGCTCACACTCCTTCCCTGCCACCTTCCTGGACCCCTCGGTGTCCCAAGAGCAGGGCAAAGGGGCGATGTCCTAGCCCCTGCCCAGAAAAGAGGGGGACCCACCATCCCAGCACTGCCCATTCTGCCCCACGCCTATTTAATTTGTGGTCCACGAGAGCCTCCAGATTCTTTTCAGGTGCATGACTCCCCCCGCCCCACACCCAGCCAGTTACACAACCACAGAGTGGAGGATATTTGCTTTCTCCTTTCAGAGTATGACCCTTGGCATGTCAGTGAGTGTATGTGCGAGTTCACTGATCGACTTCCTGCCCCACACTGCCCTGAAGAGCTTAACATTGCACAGTCGATTGTATTTCCTTGAACGTTTGGGCTAACTGAGGCCTAGGAAAATTGAGGGGGCAAATATCCAGGCTTGGCAGCCTGGCTCTTCTACTTGCTTGCACAGTGCCTAGCACTATGTGGCCCTAACCCGCTGGCTGTCACTACATGTGACAAAATGTGCCATTCCTTGTCTTCCTTTGCTTCTGTTTCTTCATTCCTTACTCGCTCCTGTCATGGGCTGAGACAATACCCGCTACTTAGTGCAGTCCCTTCTCAGCCTGCCTGAGTGTGACCGTTAACCCTGCATCTCTAGGAAGGGCTGTTCTATAGATCACTTGACGCGTTGACGCTGACTTCCAGATTTCTTGGGGGTGCCTGATTCCCCCCCCACCCTCCGCTCCAACCTAAGACTTCCCAATGTCCCTCCTCTGAGAGTGCCTCATATTCATCTGGTGCCTCCCTATAGTGAACAACCCATTAAGATCAACATACTGTACTGACTACAGTGAGAGACTCTGCTTCACACTATCCAAAAAATTAAGGAACCACCTGATTACCATCTTATACAAGAAACAGAAAACCATCAAGAATGACATCTCTAACCTAGAGAATCTCATCTCAAGACAAACCTCCTCACCGACTAACACTTCACAAGACTTTTGTTCCACCAGATGAGAAATCTACTATACACACTTCTATTCCCTACTAAAAAGAAGACAACAAACTTTCTAAACTGTTCCACAGCACAGGCTACAACAGCAACTACCTCAACCCACCAGATAATATTGTTAACCTCTCTAGCTACAAACTCAACCCAGCAGAAGAGTCTGTCTTATCCCAGGGGCTTTCTTTCTGCCCCACCTCCCCCACTAACTGGATTCAATTTTGTGGTGACCTTGAGGCTTTCTTTCGCCGCCTCTGCCTACGAGAATATTTCCAAACTACTACTGAACATCAGTCTGATCAACCAGATCCCCCCTATCAACACCAAAAGAAAAACAATTCTATATGGACTCCCCCTGATGGTCGGAATTACAATCTGGATTTCTATATACAATGCTTCCGCAACAATGCACAGACTGACATTATTCACAAACAACAAGCGACATCCAAGCTCAGCCGTGCTGAACACTATGCCATCCAGAGTCTCAAAAACAACCTGGACATTATAATCAAACCAGCTGAGAAAGGGGGTGCTGTGGTCATTATGAATAAATCTGACTATGACCAGGAGACAACTAGACAACTCTCCAACACCACATTTTACAAACCTCTCTCCTCTGATCCTACTTCAGAATACCAAAAGAAACTATGCTGTCTCCTTAAAACACTCCCCACCTCTACTCAGGACCAAATCCACACAGACACACCTTCTGAACCCCGACCAGGATTGTTCTATCTGCTTCCCAAAATCCATAAACCTGGACACCCTGGACGCCCCATCATCTCAGGTATCGGCATGCTCACTACTGGATTATCCAGTATGTAGACTCTCTTCTCAAACCCTACGCAACCAACACTCCCAGCTATCTCCGAGATACTACTGACTTCCTGAGAAAACTACAAAACATCGATAACCTCCCTGATAACGCCATCCTTGCTACCATGGATGTAGAAGCTCTCTACACCAACATCCCACATGAAGACGGATTACAAGCAATCAGAAACACTATCCCAGAGGATACCACTGCCAGTCTGGTAGCAGACCTGTGTAACTTTGTTCTCACCCACAATTATTTCCAATTTGGTGACAACTTATACCTCCAGATCAGCGGCACAGCCATGGGTACCCGCATGGCCCCACAGTACACTAACATCTTTATGGCTGACTTAGAACAACGTTTCCTCAGATCCCGTCCCCTTTTACCCCTTCTCTACTTATGCTACATCGATGACATCTTTATGATCTGGACCCATGGCCAAGAAACACTGGATACATTCCACAGAAACTTTAACAACCTACATCCCACCATCAGTCTCATCCTGGACCATTCTACACGAGAGATCCATTTCCTGGACACCACAGTACAAATCACCAATGGTAAATTAGACACCACTCTATAGAAAACCCACTGACTCCTACAGTTACCTACATGCCTCCAGCTCCCATCCAGGACGCACCATACAATCCATCGTCTATAGCCAAGCCCTTAGATACAATCGCATCTGCTCTAATCCCACTGACAGAGACCAGAAACTTCAGGGTCTCTACCAAGCATTTTTAAAACTCAATTATCCACCCGGAGAAATAAAAAAACAAATTGAAAGAGCCAGACGAATAGCCAGAAACCATCTACTTCAAGACAGACCCAGGAAAACCAACAATAGAACACCCCTTGTCATCACCTATAGCCCCCAACTTAAACCCGTCCAACGCATTATAAATAAACTACAGCCTATACTGGAACAGGATATTACTCTCCGAGAGGCTCTGGGAGACAGACCCATAGTCTTCTATAGACAACCACCTAACCTCAGGATGATTCTTACCAACAACCACAGGACATATCACACTAATACCAACCCTGGAACTTTCCCTTGCAACAAACCCCGGTGCCAGCTTTGTCCACATATTTACTCTGCTGACACCATTGTTGGACCTAACCATGCCAATTACAAGATCAAGAACACATATTCCTGTTCATCCAGAAATATAATTTATGCCATCATGTGCCTAAAGTGTCCATCTGCTATGTACATTGGACAAATGTCTCAGACACTTCACCAAAAAATCAATGCACACAAAACAGACATAAGACACTCTCTCAGGGTATGTCTATACTACAGCACTAATTCGAACTAACTTAGTTCAAATTAGTTAATTTGAACTAAGCTAATTCGAACTTACGCATCTAGACCCAAAAACTAATTCGAATTAGTGTTTTGCTAATTCGAACTAGCGTGTTGTCAGCCGGTGGTCAGGGCAGTGAGTGGTGTGTGTGTGTGTTATACACCCGAGACTTCAACTGCTAGGACCGGGGTCCCTTTGCAGCGGGCAACCTGGAGGAGGTTGACGGGCACCCCAAGAAGTTTTACGTCCGTGTCTTTGACCGCTAGGACCGGGGTCCCTTCGCGGCGGGCAGCCAACAGGCTGACAGACGCCCCAAAGTTTACAGGGAGAGCTTATTACACCTCAGACTTTAACTGCTAGGACAAAAAGTCCCATCGCAGTGGGCAGCTTAGGGAAGGTTGAGAGATGCCCCACGGATCTGCCCCCTGGAGGCAACACGATCCAAATGCCCAGCTCTCCCTATATCTGTCCCTTATGACCGGCTGGAGTTCTTTTGTTTGTGTTCAGTTCGGGTAGCAGCACGGGTTCAAGTCAGAAACTTGACATGCACTTGCTTGTTTGTAGGAGAAAGAAAGAGAAAGAGAAGGAAAGAAAACTTGGTTCAATATATATATATATATATATATATATAGTGAATGAGGGCACAAACTTATTTTTACTATAATTTAGGCAGCGGTCTGAAAAACAAAACAGGGCAGTGATTTGATTGACAGGTTAATTGGGTTTTCACAGTTTAGAGCTGAATCACATTACCAAAGGCAGTTTACAATAGAAATGAAACAGTTTGACTTAAGAAACTATAATAGAGTAACTAAACTTATAACATAGGAACAATTAAAGTGTACACATAAAGAAACACATTGCAGGTATATATTCTCACCCCTGCGTTCCAGACTTGGCGTGGCCAGCGTCTTTCTCTCATTCCCTCAGGAAGAAGTAGGGCGAGGTTGGGCGTCCCACAGACCTCGGGAGACAATCAATACCTGCCAGCAGGTGTAGGTGATTGGAGCTCAAATGTGGTGGGTTACTGAACCCCTCTTTATACCCTTTGGGTCACGTAGGCTTCTTCCTGGTCTCAAGTGGCCAATTAGGAAAAATGGCTTTGAACACCAAGTTTCCCACGAAGGGTACAAAGCATAATTCACACCTGGGAAAATGCAGACAATGGGCACTTCTAGTATGTGATGGGCGAAGATTCCTCTCCTGAGACAGTGCAGGCGTGTCAATTACTGGTACTAGCCATCAGGGCGACGGTTCATGTCTGGCTACACGCGTCCACACTGATTGGATGCTGGGTCGCATTTAAGGGCAGCTGAAACCGATTCCGGCAGGGCATCAGGTCAGTAGTTGCTATGTGTGGCTGCTGTCTGAGGCTATCTGAGGCTGGTGCTTAAAGGGACCCCCCCGGACAGCCGG
This sequence comes from Pelochelys cantorii, assembly GCA_032595735.1. NCBI lineage: Eukaryota > Metazoa > Chordata > Testudines > Trionychidae > Pelochelys > Pelochelys cantorii. The sequence goes on along the minus strand of CM064339.1, from coordinate 4,947,908 downwards.
TTCTCAGTTTCTCCGCTTGCTTGCCTACCTCGCCAAGGGACAGCAAAGCATTTTCCTCTGCACCTGCCTGTGTCGGTGGTTCCCATTGGGGACGCCGCTGCAGTTGGCACCATGGAGCCAGAGCTCGCCCTGGGCATTCTGGTGCAGTTTTTGGACTTGCTGCTGCAAGCCTGCCAGCAATGGCTGGAGGCTGCCTGGCACCACCTGGTGCACGTCAGCCCCCTGCCTCTCCACCTGGCCTCCCTGGGGGCCATGGAGGAGCCGCAGCAGCGCCTGGATGCCAGTGTGCCCTGCCGCATCTGGCGTCTGAACACCAGCAGCGACTGGTGGGACCACATCGTCCTGGAGCGCTGGGGAGACAGACAGTGGACCCAGAACTTCAGGATGAAGAGGGACACCTTCCTGGAGCTCTGTGAGTGGCTTGCCCCTGCTCTGTGGCAACGGGACACTCGCATGAGGCCCGCCATCCCCCTCCAGAAGTGTGTGGCCATCGCCCTGTGGAAGCTCTCCATGCCGGACAGCTACCGATCCATCGGGAACCAGTTCGGCATGGGGAGTTCCACCATCGGAGCAGTACTCATGCAGGTACAGCACTCACCGGCCACTGGGCCCGCGGGGCTGCAAGGAGGGGATGGGCCGCCCCAGGGAAAATGGGGGCGGGGGAGGAGGTGACAGTGCCCCGCACAGGAGGGTTCGGTCTGTCCCGGCCGTACTACAGGCCGCCCGCGGCGGCCAGGATTGCAGCGGGGGTTGCTTCTGGGAGTGGGGCGCGGGGCAGTGCCAGGGAACGAACACTCCCAGCCACCCGGGCGCCCCAGTGATTCGCGGGTTGCTGTGTCTCTCTGCAGGTGGTCAAGGCCATCAACCGGGGGCTGCTCCGCAGGGTGGTCCGCCTCGCCGACCTGGACGCGGTCATCCAGGGGTTTGGCGCCCTCGGCTTCCCCAACTGCAGGGGGGTCATCAACGGGACGCACATCCCCATCTGTGCCCCGGAACACCAGGCCTCCCAGTACATCAACCGCAAGGGGTACTTCTCCATCCTCCTGCAGGCCGTGTCTGACCACAGGGGCCAGTTCACGGACATTAATGTGGGCTGGTCCGGCAAGGCACACGACGCCAGGATATTCCGCAACTCCTCCATGTGCCAGAGGCTGCACACCGGGACCTTCTTCCCTGACCGCCACATCAGGGTCGGGGACGTGGACATGCCCGTCTGCCTGGTGGGGGATGTGGCCTACCCCCTATAGCCCTGGCTGATGAAACCGTACACGGGGCACTTCAACCCCTCCCGCCTGGCCTTCAATGCCAGGTTCACTAGGGCCCGCATTGTGGTCAAGGGGGCCTTTGGATGACTGAAAGCCAGATTTAGGTGCCTCCTCACCCGCCTCGACCTCGCTGAGCACAATATCCCTCCCGTGGTGGCAGCATGTTGCGTGCTGCACAATTTGTGCAAGCGGAAGGGGGAGGCTTTCCTGCCAGCCTGGATGGCTGAGCCTGAGCGCATGGCTGGCCACTACACTCAGCCCCGCACCGCCGCCATCCGGGAGGCCCCGCGGGGGGGCCGTCCAGATCTGGGAAGCCCTGTGGGAGACCTTCCTGGTGGAGGAGGAGGACTGAACTCTCCCTGCATGCCCCATTGGGGCCTTCTTCCATCCTCCCCTCCTTCCCCTTTCCCCTCCCTAACCCCCCTTCCTAATGTTAAATAAAGACACCTGTTTTGAAAACAACAATCTCTTTTTATTGTACATAACTGGGATGGGGGGAGGGGGGAGGGGGAAACCTGGGAGCAGGGAGCTGGAAAGGGGAGGAAGGGACAGGAAAGCTCAGGGTTGGGGGTCCTGCTGGCTCTCCTGTCTCGCAGCACTGCGGGTGCGGGGGCGTCGGGGGGGAGTGGGCGTGGAGTGGAGGGTGGGGCAGGAGGGATGGGGGGTGCGGAGGAAGCGGGAGAGGGAGCAGGGGCAGGAGGAGGAGCGAGAGCTGGGGTAGCCGCAGGGGCTGGAGCAGGAGGAGGCAGGAACCTGTCCACCAGGGTCTGGAGGTGGCCTCTGAGGGCACGGCCCTGCTCCTCCAGCACCTCCAAGCTCCGCTGCCGCAGCCGCAGGTCCTCCCGGACCCAGTGATCCTGGGTGCGGAGCTGGTGCTCCAGTAGCCGCAGGTGCCGCCGGTGGTAGTCCTCCAGGTTCCTGGTGCGCCTGCTGGCCCGGGTGCGGGTGGCTGTTGCAGGCGGGGTGGTGCGCCCTGCAGTCCCAGGTGCTGCGGCTGTGGTGAAACAAGAGCAGTGGTCAGTTCTCCCTGGGGACACAGTGGGTGAAACCCAGCCCCCCTGTTCAAGGCGAGGTCGGCGTGTGGGGAACGGGCCAGGGCCCCTGCATGACACCCAGCTGCTGCTCCATGTTGGGCAAGGCCCAGGCGCACGGTCCCTGGGCTCCCTCTCCCCCCACCCCCCCCGAACACATAAGGGGAGCATGATGGCACTCACATGTGGAGCCCTCCCCGGCCTAGGACGATACAGCCAATGTGCTCTGTGGGTTGGCTCGGGGGTCCTGGGCAGGCTCCTTGCAGGCTCCTTGCTCTTGGTGTCCTCCTCCTCCTCCTTGGTGTCAGGGACAGGTCCCTCTGCCCCGGGGTTGATCACCACCCGGGGGGCATGGACTGTGTGAGCCCCCAGGATGTGGTCCAGGGCCTCATAATAAGGGCATGCCTCCGGGTCGGCCCCTGGCTGGGAGGCCCTGGAGTAGGCCTGCCGCAGGTCCTTGATTTTGCAGCGGACCTGCTCCCGGGTCTGCATGTGGCCTCTGGTGGCCAGGCTGTCAGCCATGCGGCTGTAGACGGCTGCGTTCCTGTGGCTAGTGCGGAGATCATGGACGTTGGAGGGCTCCCCCCAAACCTCGACAAGGTCCACAATCTCCGCACTAGACCAGGCGGGCACCCGCCTCTTGCGGCCCCGGGCAGGCTCCTGGGAGCCGCCAGCCTGGTCCTGGGAAGAGGCGGAGGGCTGGCTGGCAGCGGGTGGCTGGCTCATCTTGTGCCAGGTGCAGGGTCTGCTGGCTGGGTGCTGGCAGGCTTGCAACTGGCACGAGCAGTGTAGCCAGACCGTGCCCCTTTAAGGGCTCTGGGGCTGGGAGGGGGGCAGAAGAGTTTCCCTGGTTTGGCCCAGAGTAGCCACCAGGGCAAGCTGGGAAGGGCTAGCCTCCAGCTAGTTCGAATTAAGTGGCTACACAGCCCTTAATTTGAACTACTTAATTCGAACTAGGCGTTAGTCCTCGTAGAATGAGGTTTACCTAGTTTGAATTAAGTACTCTGCTAGTTCGAATTAAGTTCGAACTAGCGGTTTGTGTGTGTAGTGCCTATGAAAGTTAATTCGAACTAACGGCTCTTAGTTCGAATTAACTTTGTAGTGTAGACATACCCTCTGAGAGAAAGCTGTTGCTTGCCATTTCAGCCAAACTGATCATTCCTCAATGACCTTAAAACATGCATATTGCTTCAAAGAGACTTTAACTCCAGACTTCAACGTGAAGCTTCAGAATTGTCATTCATGCTTAAATTTGACGCTTTATGTATGGGTTTAAACAAAGACTCTAATTATCTCACCCATTACAAAGATAGCTTCCCCAGTTATCACCCCTAACGTCATTTCCTCACAGAAACTTCCCCTATTATCACCCCTATGTCATTACCTCACAGAAACTAACCTTCCCCCCTCACCCCCACTCTGTTCTAAAATTTGATTTGTCAATTTCACATGCGGTCATTTTTTTGATTGTATCACTTTGGTATATATGGTTGTGCCGATTTTCTTCCACACATTGATCTGACGAAGTGGGTCTGGCCCACGAAAGCTCATCACCTATAAACCATCTTGTTAGTCTTTAAAGTGCTACATAGTTCTGTCTTTTGTTTCAGCTACATCAGACTAACATGGCTGCATCTCTATTACTATTCCCTATAGTGTGTGTGTGTGTGTTTGGGGGGGGAGGGATTATCTAAAGGGCAGGTCATCTGTGTCCACCCTGCCTCCCATGCCCAAGCTTGGGACACCTGCACTCTCCCTGCCCCATGGTACTTATGTGGGTGCATTTTGGCAGACAGGACGTCAGGCATGGTTAGTATCATTACCAGAATACTTTGATGTTGGATGGGTTCCATGCTTACGCAGCTATGCTGTCTGTGTGGATAACCAAGGGAAAAAAGGGCGTGAAAAAACTGCTTGCCCTTGCTGTGAAGGAAGGTGCGGGGGGGGGGGAGTAGATGAGCGCATTATGGGCCCAGAACCACCCGCTGCACAGTGTTGGTCCCAGAGTGCACTGGGAGCATAACCCAGAATGCAAAGGGGCGCAGGCACTGTGAACGGTAGATACCCTCCTGGGGATGTGCTACTTGGAACTATGTCCGATTCCTGCAGACAGCGGGGACATGCACCTTCGACTTCACAGAATCGGGTGCTAAAACGTGGACTGTAATAAATTCCACCTGATCTCATAGTGTAGACGTGGCCCGCGTAAAGCTGGTGTGGCTGTCCAGAGCCAGGGTGGCAGGCTGGCTGACGGTGCCCTTAGGGAAGGCCTGTGCCCACTGGCCAGACTGAGCCCTCCCCACTCACCGCTCATGTTGGGAGGTTCAGCAGAGAGTTCATGCGCGTGCACTTGGTTTCCTTTCAGAGACGCTTGCTTGCGGGTGCAGGCAGCACATGGAGACGCGCTCTTCCCCTCCCCCAAAGGGCACACAGCCACCAGCAGCCTGCCCCTTCCAGAGCGCTCTGCTCTGGGGGCTGGACTCGATGACCTGCTGAGGTTTCTGTCAGCCCTCGGAGTCTAGGAGTCTATGACACGGAAACCTTTGGCAGTGGTCACTGGCAAACCATTCTGTTTGATTTCATCCTTCTTCCTGTTGCAATAATTTCCATCAGTGACTCTGAACTTTGTGTTGCAGGAGCCACTCAAAGCTCCACGGCTGTCCTTGTGGTGAATCAGACACCCCCGTATATCTGTGCAGTGGAAGGGTCAGAGTTCACCATCAGGTGTACAGTCAACATCAACCCTCCAATCACATGGTTTGGTGAATGGAATAAAACCAGAAATAATGCATCTGAAAAGGTGTCCAATGGAACCAATCGAATCGTACTGGCAGATAAAGAAAAGATGATTTTTTCCCTCACTGTGAAGAAAGCTGATGTCACTGATTCTGGAACCTACGTATGTGGGATTGGAAACAGAAGGGGGCAATTTCCTGGGACTGGAACCCAAGTGACCATTGATGGTAAGTACCCGCATTTCCCTGCCTGATCTACAAACCCTGTCAGGGGAGCTCAGGACACTGGCGTGGTTCCCGAGATTGGGCAGGTGGTGCTGGGTAAGCTGGAGCAGCACAAGGTGTAAAGACAGAGCTGTGGGCAAAACAGGGGAAATTCTGTGGTTTGCAAAATGGTCCCAGTTCTGCATCCCATGGATTTCTGTGGGAGTTTTGGCTGCACAAGGAATCCAGGGTCAAGCTCTATCTAGTCAAGAAACTGCTTTAAGTTGGGGTGTGAGGGCAGGTTTCCAACTGGCTAACCCTGCGAGGCCTCACAGCAGGGGCACCACTCCACGAACGTTGGTAAATCTTCGCGGGCCAGACATTTCTACTATATTAATGGAAGAAGTGCGGGGTCTGGGATGAAGCTGGGAGCAGGAGGGAACTCTGGGCTAGGGCAGAGTGTTGGGGAGCAGGGAGGGTGAGGGGTGGGGACTCTGAGAAGGTGTTTGGGTGCAGGAGGGGGTTCTGACCCGTGCCATGGGGGTTGGTGCAGGAGGGGGTTCTGACCCGTGCCATGGGGGTTGGGTGCAGGAGGGGGTTCTGACCCATGGCATGGGGGTTGGGTGCAGGAGGGGGTTCTGACCCATGGCATGGGGGTTGGATGCAGGAGGGGGTTCTGACCCGTGCCATGGGGGTTGGGTGCAGGAGGGGGTTCTGACCCGTGCCATGGGGGTTGGGTGCAGGAGGGGGTTCTGACCCATGGCATGGGGGTTGGATGCAGGAGGGGGTTCTGACCCGTGCCATGGGGGTTGGGTGCAGGAGGGGGTTCTGACCCATGGCATGGGGGTTGGATGCAGGAGGGGGTTCTGACCCATGGCATGGGGGTTGGATGCAGGAGGGGTTCTGACCCGTGCCATGGGGGTTGGGTGCAGGAGGGGGTTCTGACCCGTGCCATGGGGGTTGGGTGCAGGAGGGGGTTCTGACCCATGGCATGGGGGTTGGGTGCAGGAAGGGGTGCAAAGGGCTGGCTGTGTCTGGGAGGTGCTCACACAGGGATCTCCCGGCTGGCGGCCCAGCGGGTGCTCAGGAAGTGGCAGGCTGCTGGTGGCTGTGTGCCCTTTGGGGGAGGGGCAGAGCGCGTCTCCACACACCACCTGCACCCGCAAGCACCGCCCCTGCAGCTCCCATTGGTGGGTTTAGGCTCCTAGGTGTCGTTTGGACGTGATGTGCGGGTTCGCTGTGAGGAAGAGGACTCCTAGGTCAGAGACAGATGAAGGATGTGAAGAAGGGGGCAGTTGATACAACGCGGTTGCTTTTCCTTGCCCTTCCCCTGACAAGAAGGGAGCGAGTGGAAAGTACTTGGATTCTGTGCATGCCTCTCACTCCTGGCTGGTGAAGGGAGGGGGAAGAGGTGTGAATCACGGAATCCAAGCACTTTCCCCTCACTCCCTTACCTTCAGGGGTCCGGGAAGAAAAGCAAGCTGTGTCCCAGTGCGCACGGCGTCCCCACCCCTGCTCTCCCGACACTCCGCTATTGACTGGCAAAACCTAAAGCCCATGTGTGACCGGGCGCCCACCCGTCTGTTCAATCGTCCCCTTATTCTCACCTTCCTGTGCGCCCCTCCACCCCACCCTAAGTCTCAATGTCTCGTAATCGGCCCTTGGGCCAAGTCCAGTCTGCGGCCGGTGTAGTCTGACCTGGTACTGTGGCTGATGTCCCTCTGCTGCTCAGGTTTCAGACACCCCGCAGCGAGGGTCGCGGGGGAAAAGGGGGGCCAGGGCCCGCCCCCTCTCACAGGCCCCAGCACAGGGCCCTAAGGATGCGGACTAGTCTTGCAGTCCGGTCCGACTGGTGGGGCTTTCCGCCGTAACGCGCCAGTCCTCGGGCGCCTCTGCCCGCCCTGGGCTACTTCCTCTCCCCACGTCCGGCCCCTGAGCAGGAGCACTGTCTGCCTCCCCTCCCCGGGTCCGAGTTCCACGGTCGTCCTCCGTCCGTGACCCTCCTCTCCTCACCGCCCTCCCCCTTACTGCTCTCCTTCCGGGGTTTTAAATTTCCCGGCCAGGCGCTCTGTTGCTACGTCGGGGCTCCTCCCCACCCCTTGGCGTGCTGATGGCGGCGCCGCCATGCCGCGCCCGCCCGCCGTCCGCTCCTCCCCCATGCAGCCGGGTCTCCTCTGCAGCTGAGTGCCGTGCGCATGTTCGGCAGCTGCCGAACAGCTGGCATACCGCCGATACTGCGCCTGCCTGGCCGCGAGACAGACGGCACTTGGAGGCTCTCCAGTGCGGGGTGGCTCTGCCCCGACACACCATGGCTGATGTCCCAGTGGCCTGTCAGCAGTTTGAGGGATCAGGCCATTTTCTAGTGCCCTCCAGAGGCTAGACTAGGCCCAGACAGGGAAGGATGTGGGGTAACTTTAACTCCCGGTACCCAAGGTTCAGGTACAATGTCCTTGTCAGAGGGGATTCTGTAGACTGAAGCATCTGGAGTTACCGGAGGGGTATAGCTGGGGGGGGGACCTTTTTTTGGTCGGGGGCCGCTGACCCCCAAAAAATCAGTGGTGTGGGAGGCCGCAGGGGCTGGAGTGCCAGTGTGGGCTCCCCAGTGCTGGGGGGAGGAGCCCTGAGCCCTGGGGGCTGGATCCAGGTAAGTCAGGGACGGCATCTGGCCTCTGGGCCTATGGTTCCCCACCACTGCACTACATGAAGCAGAACAGTGTTGACATGCATGATACTGCTCTGTATGGGAGCGCGTGACAGAAGATCAGTTTCTACCCTTAGCAAGCAGGGGAGGTTACATCAGGCAGGTTTGGAAAGGGCGCTAATGGCAGGATTGGAGAGATCCATTGGACACATCTGCCCTCATTGATGGATTTCCGAATGAAGGCGCCTTCCTCTGTGATTCTCTTTCTGCAGAAATGACCGACCTGCAGGTGACTCAAACCCCGGGCAGTGTCTGCGATGTAGAAGGCTCAGAGCTCGCCATGAACTGTACGTTCCAGACTGTCACTAACCTCAGCACCATGTATGTGCGATGGTATCAGGCCGAGGGGCCGCAGAAGGAGCTGGTGAACGGGAGCGATGTGCTCACAGCTCTGCGTTTGGAAAGTGGCCTTGCCTCGCTCACTCTGAAGAACGTGAAGTCGTCTGACACAGGGCGCTACGTGTGCGAGGTGGGGAGCACAGCAAGGAATCTCTCTGGGACTGGAGCAGGGACCCACGTGACCATCCAGAGTAAGTGCTAGAACCTCTCACCTGACCTGCGAGGGCGGGGCAATGTGGGCGAGTGAGCACAGGGGCTCCCGGTCCCCGGGGGGGGAGGTGCACTGAGCCTTCAGTTCCACCGTCAGAGGGAGCTGAGGATGCTCAATGCCTCCCAGAAGCACTAAGCTCCTGGCAAGATCGTCCCCCCTTAACCCTGGCACTCCGGGCTCAATGGGCCCATTTAGGTCTTTTCCAGCCAGATGTCTCACTTGGTCGCAGGCTGCTCTCTAGCCGTGTGCTTGTCCATGCTGCACGCACACCCACTGGCACAGTCAAAGCCTGCGTGTGCCCCTGGGCTCTGGAATTCAGCCAGTTCATGTCCCGTTTGTGGAGGGGGAAGCCTGGAGCTGCTTCCTGGGCAGCAGGTCTAAATCGATGGGGGAGGCGTAAGCCACTCCCTGGCCTGCCCCCGTGCTGGTGCCTAAGCTGGTGGGAGCTCAGCTCTGCTGCCAGCCAGAGGCCAGTAGACTGGTGTGGGGGGCGACCAGCAAGCTGCCAATGGGGCTGCCAAGTGCTGAGTCTGGCTGGGCAGCCAGGGCGGCTCTGGAGCCCCTCTGGCCATGGAGAGAGAAGGGGGAGCACTCAGGGCTGCAATGGCCAGGGGAGGAGCCTTTGGCATAAGGGGCGGGACTGTGGGGGAGCCTCCCCAAAGGGGGGCTCATGGGCCACCCATGAGCTGCTGCTTGTGTGGCGCTGGTTCAGCGAAGGATGCACGTTGCAGGGGGCACTCAGAGTGCACATGCGGGGTTGCTGGCCAGAAACAGAGAAGCCCTGCCAGGCAGCACACAGCTGTGAGTGGAGCTAAGTGACGCCGCACTGGGAACTGTGGGAACCAGGGGCTGGGGAGTGGCCAGGCCGGAACACTGAAGGGGGAGACATTTATCGTAACACGTCCCCAGCCGCGCCAGCCTTGGCCACTGTGATTCTCTTGCAGACATTACTAGGCTGACGGCGAATCAGACCCCAGCCCATATTCATGTGTCAGAAGAGTCAGGCCTCACCATGGAGCGTAGATTGACAGCTGAATAAACCCAACAGCGTGGTCAGCTGTGGTAGTTCAGTCACAGCTGGAAATGCCGGCAGGTGGCTGTTTTAATGCATGAACAGAAGTGAGAAGAGTTGTTTGCACATGTGAATTCAAGTTTGTTTCCTGACACGTTGGTCTGAGGACAAAGTGTCTGTCACTGTAAAAACAGAGGGATTGATTTTGATTCTCGAATCTTGGTTCCTTTGTCACTTCCCTTCTACTGCAGCCCCTGTTAGTGGGCAAAGCCCCAGAGACCCTAACCCATGCTCTGGGAAGACTCAGTAACGCTCCTTGAGCATGTTTCCAATGTCGGCCAATTTTAGTTTGTCCCCTGCCATTCACCTGCTCACACACTAATGCTCCTTAGTAAGAATGTTGAGCTCGAGTTTCCCTCTCACCCACATCCAAATGGATTACATAGGAATCCACACATTTCTCTAAAAGCATCTCCATAATCCTAGGCAATGCTATGGTAGCTTTCTTCTCCTTTTGAGAGGGCATGAGATGTGATGGACAACACTTGAAAGATTTGGCCTGTTCTTTCACATTCTAGATGCTTAGCTGATTATCCTCCAAACCGTTCTGAACTTTTATGAGGTTGCCTTCAGTCTGTGTGGCTTATTGTTTCTCCTCAGGGCCCTCCCATTTCTCAGGACCTAGGGCCTGGGCTCCAACCTGAGCCCGGACAGACACAGCAATGAGCCAGCCCTTCGCACTGAGCACCAAGAGTCCAAGTCAGCTGGCATGGGCCAGCTGGAGGTTTTCTTTGTCTGTGTTGAAATATCACAGGTTTACTCCTCTTCCTTCTTCCCTTTCTCCAACGCTCAGCTCTTTGCTAATCTCTTGGGATAGGCTTGGTTACAACCACTCCTTTCTAAGCCCCTCCTCCTATGTGGATCCTCACACACCCCATTCACCCACACCTGTCTTCCGTCGCTTTTCCTCCTCATCTCTCCTTTCCCCAGTTCCCCAAGTACCTTTAAGGATGGTTGTGCCCTCAGTAAGCCTTTTTCCTGCTTCTGAACGCCATCCAGCCCCGGGGAATGAGATACTTTAATGGTCTCTGAGAGACCTTGGTCTGCAGATATTTTCAGAACACGTCGTACGCCTCTGGCTCCAGAGAAAGCCCGTGTCAGCAGCTGATCCCAAGTCCTCAGCAGAGCCAGTCAGATTGAATGGAACTCACTATGGATTTTGTTGGATGGCAGGAAAGGTGGGAAGGGCTTCTATGGAAAAACAGGCCTCAGATCAAGTGTGAGGATTTTTGGCCTGAACTGATCCAATCCTTCCAAAGATTCAGGATCAGTGACTAGAACAGGGCAGGTCTGTTCAGCGTTATGCTGGAGAGCGTTTCTCTGAGGAGCAGTGAGGAAGATCTGGATTGGAATCCTGGCCTGTGATGGTCAATAGCAACACTCCCAGTGATTTTAGTGGCGTTAAGAGTTCCCCCTTATTTTCCAAATTTGCAACCGAGAACGTCATCGTATTAGTTTAGTATCTACTGCTGGAGGGGCCCTGGACAGCTGTAGGCTGGGTAATGGTCATTCACATACGTTTCTCAAGTTTCAGACAATGGAGCCTCAACATTCCCTAATGGAAGCTCTCTGACACAGGAAATGCTGTACTAAAAGTGATCAGAGGTCCATGTGCAATGCCAGACTCTTCAGAGCAGGCATAACCCTCCCACAATACACCTGCTCTATCTGAAATACTAAATCGTGGAGAGAAATGTTTTCCTGGCTCCTGCTAGAGATCAGATTTCAGCCTGAAGATTTAGAACAGGTGGCTCTAATAATATCCCCCTAGCTGGTATAACAGCCATGCTAGCTGAAATTATAGTGCATGAGTCTAGTCCAGCCATGGGCAACCTGGGCTAGTGAATGGGCTGCATGAGTGGCCTCCTTCATCTCAGTGGGCTGCAAGATTGTCCTAGGCAAGATGGTCTCTTGGGATAGGATAGTTTTGCTAATAGTGCTTGCGTACCTAGAAATTGCAGGATGTGCTGACTGAATCATAGCAGTGCTTTGAATGGAGAGGGAGCGCCCGGCTCTCACAGTCAATAGGCACCCACCTCATGTCATATAGCCTTGCTTTAGGTGCTTGTCACTTCGGTAAGACAAAAACTACGCATATGGAAACCAGCGGAATTGTGAGCAACAGTAAACAAAATGTCCCAAGGGCCACACATAGAACCCTAGCAGGCTGCCCACCACTGATCTAGTCCTTTGTGAATCCTTTGAATTATATCCTGACTTGGTAGGTTCCAGAGGTTAATTGTATGTTGCCCTTCTTGATTAATTGTGTGGCCTCTTTCTGCAATTAGACTCCATTTCAAACTAAAGACTCTGCCCAACTGAGGTCTTTTTCCTGTCAGGTGGGGAGGAGAGAGAAATGTTTTTCCATTTCATCCACATTCATCTTTCCCAAAGATTCTAATGCACCTAAACAGAGTTTTTGCTTGCGGAGTTTGAAGCCAACCATCATCCGTATTCTCTGATGCTCCGGAATGGTCCATGATGCTGAAAAGTGAAAATGAGCTTCAGCCACATTAATACTACCCCATTTCTCCTTATACTGACCTGTAGCTGGGAATGGCACATACCTAGTGTGGTTCTCTGTGGTTCTAATTTAGTGGCTCCCACACATGAAATCCCTATTTTTCTCTTTAAAGCACATATGACTCTCAAAGCTCAGATATACTTTCCGCAAGGAAAAATGAAGTGTCCAGTGGAACTAGTACACACGACAGCAAAGAGGTCACACTGTGCCACTCAGAAGAGGAAGCGTCATCCCAGCTAATGGCCAGAAAACTTTTGCAGGCCATACAGAGTGTATAGGGCATTTGGTCTCCAATTTGGCAGAGCCCTGCCTGAGACTTGTCCTGAAAGGCTTTATATAAAGAGAGGTTTGAAGAAATGTTTAGGCAGCTGTAACTTTCTTGCTTTTTGTCAATAGCCAGAGTTGTTTCCGAGAAACAGAACCTTGTTATGGATACAAACAGAAGAGCATCAGCTTCTTAACACCTACAGGGGATATTTTTATTGCTAAGCTTTACAAACGGGCATGAAATGTTGGAATGAGAAGCTGTTTGTTAAAAATATTGCAGCTGAGTAACATGTTTCTGCACCAAGGTGAAGTCCCTTGTGTTTCTCCCTCTCTCTCTGCAGCTCTTGCCCTGCTGGTGAATCAAACCCCTCCCACAGTCAATGCAGAGGAGGGGAAGCAGCTCACCATAACATGCAGATTCAGGGCTCTCGAGAGCCCCTGCACTACACTGAATCTCAGGTGGTATAAACATGGGACTGACGGCCACGAGAAAGAGATGAAGAATGAAACCGGCTCAGTCACGACAGCTCTCAACGTCTCAGCGGGCCAGGCGTCCCTCGTCTGGACAAAAGCCACGATGAATGATTCTGGGCTCTACAGGTGTGACTTTGGTAAATACGGCCGTGGGGCTGGAATCAGAGTGACCATCCGCGGTAAGTAGCAGAATTCTCTGCGCAGAGTAGCTCTGTCAGAATGGTCCCCACTGACTCACATGGTAACCGAAACCCTATGGTCACCTCCTAGTCTAGTGCAGGGAGAGACGGTGTTATCTCAGCTGTGTGTCAACCATAGAACGTTGTTGTTGTTGTTGTAGCAGTGTTGATCCCAGGGTATTAGAAGGACAAGATGGATGAGTGTGATGGGTGTACCAGCTCCCAGAAAAGGAGCAGGGAAGGTGGATCCTCCAGACCTGCCTAGAAAGGCTGCAGGGAAGCAGCCAATCAGATTAAAACAGACTCGGTTAAAAGGAGCTGCTGGGCCTGAGCAAGTCAGTTCCTGGCCAGGACCAGGAGAATAAGAAGCTCCTTGATGGAGCTCAAGGAAGAGCCAGCAGATGGGCTGGGGTTGCACTGCCATATGGTAAAGGAGAAGAGAGGGAAGAAATTCAGCCCTAAGATGAGGGTGAAGAGGAAGGGGTTACACAGGAAGCAGCTCTGAGAACAGCAGCAGCAGCAGCTATTTAAGGGAGCAGCACAGAGCTGCTATTTGCAGGGTCCCTTGGTTGGACCTGAAGTAGTGGGTGGGCCGGGGTTGACTGCTCCCTAGGAGGTGGCCAAAGCCTGAGAAGGGGACAAGTTTTATTTTGAAGCACAAGCACTGGGCTAGAATTTAAAGGGCTGAAGACCCTGCAGAGGGCCATTGCTGGACTTGGTTACTCTGCAAGGGGACTGAGCTTGAAGGAGGGACGTGGCTGGAGAGCTGAGGCAATGAGACCTGATAAGGCAAAGTCTCCAGGGAGAAAACCTTGGCGGCACCGCTCTAGACCATGGCAGGCACAAATGTAACACTAGCCGAGACGAGACTGAGCTCTTAGTCCAGAGACCGGGCACAGAGACTGACAATGTTAGTGCATATTGACTGTGCGTGAGCTGGCCAAAGGGCTGGATCACTAAGAGCTACCTGATGAGGGTAACATCCAAGAGGGGGTGCCAGGAGCAAAGAGTGCAGGTTCACACCCCACCAACACTAGGGACTCACCAGAGATGACCATATCTCTCCCATCACAGTGAGCCAATATCTTTTGTTGGGCTTACTTCTGGTGGTGACAGAGAAGCTTTTGAAATTACACAAGTCTGGGAAACTTGCTCAGAGTGACACCTAAACAGAAGGTAGAACAGATTAGTCAGCACCTATAGTTACCACATTGCAAGGGACCCTCACAGGAATATAAGACAAAAACACATCACTGGTGATGAACCCTTTTCACAAAACAATCACCCTGTGTCTGACCTCATCCTCAAAGGAGACCTGCACAACAGTATCTAAAGACAAGCCTGGGAGCATAGATATCACTTTGCTGGACACTAACAATCCTGGGTTCAAACAGGCACTCTGGAATGATGGCTTTTTACAATAATCTATAACCCACTAACATGTCGCTGACAGTCCCCCACCTTTCTTTCCTCCGTAAGATGGACAGTTATTAAGGCTACATCTACACTGCAATGCTATTTTGCAATGCTGGAGTATCCCAAAAGAGCTATCCTGCATCTTCACAGCAAGCCCGTTATTTCGGGCTCGCTAGTCCAACGTCCCTGTAAACCTCATTCTACAAGCAGTAAGGGACGTTTTGGAATAGCGCTTTATTTTGCAATTTGGTGCTGTGTAGACAGCGCCAAATGACGAAATAGCATTGAAATAAGATACACGTAGTTCAAATTGCATATCTTATTTTGAGTTATGGTGCAGCGTAGACACACCCTAAGAGGCCACTTTTCCTTGAATGATTCATTGAAATATGTCTTAACTACTAATGCTAAACAATCTGTTCCACCTCGTATTTAGCTGTGACACTCTGAGGGTGTGTCTAGACTACAGGGTTTTGTCGACAAAAGTGGACTTTTGTTGACAAAACTATACCTGTGTCTACACTACCGCTAAGTTCTGTCGACATAACGTAGACAGAACTCAGAAGTTTTGTCGACGCGGGTAAACCTCATTTTACAAGGCATAACGCCTTTGTCGACAGAGTTCCGTTGACAAAAAGGGCAGTCTGGATGCGGGGGTTTCTTTTGTCGACAGAAAAAGACCTCCAAGGAAACCCCCTTCTTCAGGAAAGACCTCTTCTTGTTCCGGTCTGTAGCCATGTTTTAAAGGCACAGACATCCCTGGCAGGCATTGTGACAGGAAGCTGGCCACAGAGGAAGCCTGTCAGCACACAGCTCTCCCAGCTTCACTTGCACGTGGCCATGTGTGCAGCTCCAGAGCCACGAGGCCCCCCAAGGACCTTCGAGGGAGCCAGCCCAAGTTCTCTCAGGTGAGAAAAAGAGAGCCCCAGCCTGGTCAGGGCCAGAGGTCCTGACACTACTTGAACTGTGGGGGGGAGAAGGAAGCAGTCCAGGCCCTGCACATCTGGCGCAGGAACGCCAGCATCTACAGCTGCATGGCTCAGGGACTGTCCGATAAAGGGTACCACTCCAGGACACTGCAACAGGTCCGGGCGAAAGTCAAAGAGCTTCGCCAGGGATACGTGACGGCCCGAGAGCAGAGCTCAGCATCAGGTGCAGCCCCGGTGCACTGCGCCTATTATAATGAGCTGGATCGGATCCTGGGAGGCCAGGAACCTATGTCTGCACCGGTGCTTGTGCAGACAGGGTTACACACACCAGTGCAGCAGAGCCGGCAGGAGGTCCCCAGGGAAGATGTGGAGGAGGAGGAGGAGCAGATGGAGGACACCCTGACCCTGATTCTGCAGCCTGTCCCGGAGACCCAGGAAGCCTCGCAGGTATCCTCCGACACTGGTGAAGGAACATCAGGTGAGTGCAGTCAGGGTCACAGACACAGAACAGGGGAGGTGGGAGCAGAAAGGATGCAGAGCAATGTGCACGTCCTGGTCCTCCTGGACAGCTTGCATCTCTCTGTGCATGTGCAAGCAGGCGGGCAGGTGGTGGGTATGTGGGTGGGGGCCACGGGAGACCCAAGGTGCTGCAGGCCCCTGTCTTACTGTGGCCGCACACTGATCTGGCCTGGACGGCCATGGTGGAGGGGGGGGAGGATGTAGGGGGTGGAGTGGACATTGTCCTAGCCACAACGGGGCCCCTGTGCAGCCGAGATGGCTGGCAGGGCCAGATGTGGCCTACCGGTAACAACATTCCCATCCCTTGTTGTAAGGACTTGTGTGTGAATTCCTAACACTGATTGGTTCTCCCTCTTCTCCTCCACAGCCGGACCTGCTGCTGCTGACCGCTGAGTGACACCTGTGCCACCACCCACCCGGTCCCACAGCACCCACAGGCACTGGAGGGCCTATAATGACCTCCTGCGGAGGCATGTGGAGGTGATGGAGAACATTGAGGGGACCATGGCCAAAATGCAGGAGACCATGGCCGAAAGAACCAGGGAGGAGGCTCGATGGCATAATTGCCTGCTTGAGGACTTCCTACCGCAGTGGAGCGCAATGTGTGCCACCATCCGGGAGGCCCTGGCTGTGCCAGGACCTCTCCCCCTGCGGACTCCTCCTGCCCATCCAGCTCCAGCCCACTCTGACCCCCCTTCCTCTCCCTCAGCCCCTGCCACCCCTCCAGCCCTGCCCCCCCCCTGCTAGAGCAGAGTCATCTGCAGCCCCGACTCGAGCCCGAGGACGGCAGGGTCCACGGACAAGAGGCGGCAAAGCCTTGCGGCCCCGGCGATACCACCATTACCCTTAAGTTGTCTGCCCTCCCTCCCTCCCTCCCTCCAGGTTGAAATCCCCCCTCCTACCACAGTTATAAACACAGGTTAATAGTTCCAAAAAAAGTTTATTTTTTAACAGTTGTTGAACAATTCTGTTTTATAACAGTTCCTAATTCTAACGTTACTTGTTAATAAACATTATATTTTTCATATTTAACATGATGTGTGTGTCTTAACTGTTCGGAGGCTGATGCAGGGATGGATTATGGGAGGGAAGGTTTTGGGACAGGGGGGCCCAGGCCCACAGGCCCCATTGGGGATACCTTGGGGAGTCATTGGGCTCCAGCTGAGAAGCGCTCACACAGAGCCTCCCAGATGCGAACCCCCACCTGATGGGCTTGGCGAACGGCAGCTGTCCGAGGCTGCGCAAACCACCTCCTCTCCACTTCAGCCATTGGCCCCCAACCTGGGAGGAAGGCCTCCCCTTTGCTCTCCACCAGGTTGTGGAGGATGCAACATGCTGCCACCATCTCTGGGATATTGTGTTCCCCCATGTCAAGGCGAGTTAGCAGGCACCTAAACCTTCCCTTCAGCCGGCCAAATGCGCATTCCACCTGTAAACGAGCGCGTGTCAGGTGCGCGTTAAACACTTCCCTGCTCGGGGTCAGATGCCCTGTGTATGGCTTCATGAGCCAGGGCATGAGGGGATACGCCGCATCGGCCACAATGCAGACCGGCATCTCTACGTCCCCAATAGCAAAGGTTCGCTGGGGGAAGAAGGTTCCTGCCTGCAGCCTTTCGTACAGGTGCGAATTGCGGAAGATCCGAGCATTGTGTGCCCGGCCTGACCACCCCACACGAAGCTCCGTAAATAGTCCACAGTGGTCAGCCAGGGCCGGCAGCACAATGGAAAAGTGCGCTTTTCTGTCGATATACCGGGCGGCTTGATGGGGTGGTGCACGGATGGGAATGTGCGTTCCATCGAGTGCTTCTCCGCAGTTTGGGAATCCCAGCCCTGCAAAACCGGCCATGATAGTGTCTAGGTCTCCGAGGCGGACAATCCGGTTCAGCAGCTGTGAGTTGATGGCCCTCACCACCTGCAGAAATAGACACATACAAACACACACAGAATATGAAGTAAGAGGGGTTGCCCAAGTCCTTGGGAGACCCTCCCCCCCCCCAACACCCCAGTATTCCACCCCTCCGCCAGTGATTGCTCCCAGCAGTATGGTGGTGTAAGGCACAGGAGCCCTCCACTACCTCCCCTCCATTGCCCCCCCCCTTTTTCTGTTACAGTCCCTTCATGGACTGCCCCCCCCCCTACCCCCGAGGGACTTACCTCCATCAACACGGTGCCAACAGTAGATCTCCCCACACCAAAATGGTGTCCCACTGACCAGTAGCTATCAGGAGTGGCCAGCTTCCAGAGGGCAATAGCTACCCTCTTCTCCAGCGGGATGGCAGGGCACAGGTGGGTGTCCTGTCATTGCAGGGTGGGGGCAAGCCAGTTGCAGAGCTCCAGGAAGGTGGACTTCCGCATCCTGAAGTTTTGGAGCCAAGCCTGATCATCCCGCTGCTCCATTACGAGCTGGTCCCACCAGTCTGTACTTGTTTCCATCCTCCAAAATCGCCTCTCCGGGAAAAAATTCGGAGGCAGGAACAGTTCTGCATCCTGAAGGAGGGGCTCAAGTCTGGGTTCAGGATCTGGACCAGGCATTAACAGCATGAAAGTTGCATGCAGTTGCAGCAGCATTTGAAGCACTGTGGAGTGGGGCCAGCGCTTGCCCAGGGGCAGCTCTCGCTCCATGGCAAACAAAGGTTTGGAAGAACCTTCAAAAAAAAAATCACACTGCTCTGCTGTGCCAGGAAGCAGGGCACTCCAAGCAAGCACTGCTGTCAGCCAATGGTCAGGGCAGTGCATGTGTGTATGTTACACTCGAGTCTTCAACTGCTGAGACACAAGGCCCCGTCGCAGTGGGCAGTCTAGGTGAGACTGAAGGGCGCCCCGAGGAGTTTAACGTCCATGTCTTTACTGCTAGGATCGGGATCCTTTCGCGGCGGGCAGCCAACAGGCCAACAGACGCCCCAGAGTTTACAGGGAGAGCTTATTACACCTCAGATTTTGACTGCTAGGATACACGATCTCTTCGTAGCGGGCAGCCTGGGGAGGCTGAGAGATGCCCCAACGGATCTGTCCCCTGGAAGCGACACGATCCAACGCTCAAGCTCTCCCTATATCTGTCCCTTATGACCGGTTGGAGTTCTTTTAAAATTGTGCTTGGTTCTGTTACAGCAACTGAAGGAGTCAGGTCACAGCTTAAACAGTTACTATTTTATTGTTACAGGGTAAACTTAGCTGTTAAATGCTACTACTGTGTTACAGATAACACAGCCACTACAAAGGACAGGACAGAAATTACACTAATAAGTCACTTACAGGTACCATGGAACCCTTTTGGTTCTCTGAGCTCTTATTAAGTGCATGCAAAATAGACACCTAGCAGGTATATATTCTCACCCCTGCGTTCCAGACTTGGTGTGGCCAGCGTCTTTCTCTCAATCCCTCGGGAAGAAGTAGGGCGAGGTTGGGCGTCCCACAGACCTCGGGAGACAATCAATACCTGCCAGCAGGTGTAGATGATTGGAGCTCAAATGGGGTGGGCTACTGAACCCCTCTTTATACCCCTTGGGTCATGTAGGCTTCTTCCTAGTCTCAAGTGGCCAATTAGGAAAAATGGCTTTGAACGCCAAGTTTCCCGCGAAGGGTGCAAAGCATAATTCACACCTGGGAAAATGCAGACAATGGGCACTTCTAGTATGTGATGGGCGAAGATTCCTCTCCTGGGACAGTGCAGGCATGTCAATTACTGGTACTAGCCATCAGGGCGGCTGGAGGCTAGCTGCCCTGATGGCTAGTACCAGTAATTGACACGCCTGCACTGTCCCAGGAGACAGCTAGCTGGGTCCTCAGCTAGCCCATTTACTAGCTGGGTTGTCAGCTAGCCCATTTACTGTCTGGTTTCTGTTTATGGTAGAGTCAGGGACAGGCAGCACACCTGCGTTCCCAGGGCATCAAAGGCTGACTGCCTTTCTCTTGCTCTCTGGGGGGTGGGGGGGGAACAAGATGGGGTTCATGTCTGGCTACAGGCCAGTGCTTGCCCAGGGGCAGCTCTCGCTCCATGGCAAACAAAGGTTTGGAAAAACCTTCAAAAAAAAAATCACACTGCTCTGCTGTGCCAGGAAGCAGGGCACTCCAAGCAAGCACTGCAGAATCTTTGCTGTCCCTCTAGGAGGTAAGCAAGGCAGCTGCAGCAGCAGAGCAACGGCTAGTCAGGGGGGTCCCTTTTAGCACGCGTCTCTGCAAAGGGCAGGCAGCAGCACCAGGAAGTACGTGCTGCCCCTGTGACCTGGCAGAAGCAGTTCTGGGTACTTTCTTCTGTCGACAGAGCGTCCAGCAGTCTGGACGCTCTCTGTCGACAAAGCGAATAGTTTTGTCTATCTGCTTGATGTAGTCTAGACGCTTATTGTCGACAGAAGTTTTGTCGACAGATTCTGTTGACAAAACTTCTGTCGACAAACTCCTGTAGTCTAGACATACCCTGAGTAAGTTCCCCAGAGCTGAAGCAGAACTCTGTGTAGACTCGAAAACTTGTCTCTCATTAACTGAAGTTGGCCCAATAAAAGATATTGCCTCACCCACTTGTCTCTGTAAATTATGGATAAATTCTTACATTTTAATAATGAACATTAGAAAATAGCTTATTCTATTAGGGTATGTCTACACAGCAACATTATTTTGGAGTAACTGACATTCGGAAATAATATAGTGTGAGTCTACACTGCAAGCCTTTGTATTGAACTAATGTTGAGCTGGAAGACTTCTTACTCCGATCATGGTAACCCTCATTTCATGAGGAGTAAGGGAAGTTGAAGGAAGAGTGTTCTTCTTTCAACTTCCTGCTGTGCGGACAGTGCCAAAAGCTGAATTAAGCTATTTTGACTTCAGCTACGCAATTGATGTAGCTGAAGTTGTGTAGCTTAATTTGACTTTAGCCCTGCTGTGTAGACCTGCCTTTACTATATATTCAAAATTCCATGTTATTAGAATATTCAATTTTCTGGCTATTCTCTGGGTAGCATCAATTGCCAGTGATCATTCCTGTGAATATCTGTGGTATGTGGCCCTAAAGCACCACAACAGTGCAGGAGTTCCAGTTCTATATGGATCCATAATGTGGCATAATTAGCGATGTCTACATACCACTGGGGCTGTTGTAAAAGGAAGAATGTATTACTGTGTCTAATACCAGGAACCCACAACCCTTCTTTGCTTGCAGGGAGCGATGGCTTTTCCATGGATGTCAGTCAGAGCCCCATGTTTTAACATGAGGCCTGATGTTGTTTAAGTAAAGAGGATGAACAAGAATGGACAGGACCAGAAAGACATTGGCAAAGCCTCCCATTTGTTCAGAGCTCTTGATGCTGTCTGAAGCTAGGGGTCTAGATTTCTTTTGATGATGTGAATCAGTAGCTGAGGTGACAACCTACCCAAGTATTCTAAGACCCTTCCCTCTGCCCACAGCCAGAAACTGGAAGAATCTCCAGTGCAGAGCAGAGTATTCTGGATAGTGGTGAATAAACTGGGTTGAAATAGAACCAGAGAAATTGAGAACATTTCAATTAATGTCCTACACTGTCAAGCCTTGCTTGCAAATAGTGTCCTTCAGATCAGATCTGTGAGCCAAATCCACAGGAAAGAGGCTGATTGGCCCCAGCTGAGGTTCTGGTTCTGGAACTTCACCACAGGGACAGGAAGGAACACTGAGTCAGACACCCCCTGCTGTCATGGAGACTTATTTTAAATTATCCCCTCCCACTTCAAGTGCGAGGCTTGTAGTAAGAACTCTTCCTGAGTCTCCCAGTGTGAAAAAAGAACCTATTGTCTACTAAAGACCTGTAATTCTAGCCAGACAGACTCAAAAGGCACCCAAGAATCTAAAGGGGAACCAGAAGAAAAAAAAGAGAATAAATTAGCCGTAGAGCCCTGCAGAAATACTCTGCACCCAGAGGAGCAATCTTGCTTTCTCCCATGGGAGATCTTGCCTAGTCATCTTTATCCTGACGTTCAGTCTGTATAAACAGTCAACTGAAATGTTCCTGTGCCCAGATAGAGTCACTTCTGCTTCTCTCTCTGCAGCTGTTGACCTGCTGGTGAATCAGTCCCCTGCCGAGCTGACCAGAGTTGAAGGAGAAAAGCTCACGATCGAGTGTAGATTCAAGGTGGTGGAAGAGTCCACGTACCATGTTACATGGTATAAGAGAGGGCCTGATGGACAGGAAAAGGAGCAGAAGAATGGAACAGGCAACATCACAACAGCTCTAAATTCCTCCATGGGCCTGGCCTCTCTCACCTTGGTAAAAATCAGTAAGAATGACTCTGGGCTCTACAGATGTGACTTTGGTAAAAATGGTGGTGGAAATGGAACCAGAGTGACCATCAATGGTAAATAGCCCCATTGTTCTCTCAGGTCTTCACTGTGCTTCTTAGGGAAGAATAAGGACAAGGAAAGGAAGAGCTGATAGTTGCTTGGTCTAGTAGTGGCTGGACAGGAGTTGCTGACAAACATGAGGAGAGGATTAGCAATGAGAAGTCAGTGATTCTTGGGGGGCTTTCTAGATCCTACCCATCTTTTTTCTGCCATCCAAGTGTTTGCGACCTTTCCCTTTTCCTGATCTCTCGTGTACAGCACCGCAGCTTTGCTCACCCAGATTCTCAGTTCCTTCCTACTGGGTGAATCACAAAGGGTTCAGAGGAGCTCTTCAAGGGTGGGAAGTGCTTCTCACCCCTGCTGACAGTAAACTTCCCCATGACAGGCCCTCCCGAGATTCCCAGCATTTCCCAGTTTTGAGAGGGATGGAAATGCCTCTCAGTATATTGCTGATGCTGCTTGCAGGCTTGGACAAAACCCAGAAGTGCCTAGAGGCCAGCCTAAAACCCACCCACGGCAGTGCCGCGATTGTAAGCGGCAGTATTTTTGGCTCATGGCTGTAGAATACTGCAGGCCTGCTGACGGGGTGGGGTGGGGGGAAGGAGAGGAGACAGATGGGGCAGTTACCCTGGGGTCTGGCGATTTAAAAGGGCCTGGGGATCCCAGTTGCAGCTGCTGCGGCAGCAGATGGAGTCCTGGCCCTTTACATTGCCGCCAGAGCGACACTCCACACACTCTGTGCAGCTCTGAGGGCTGTGTGGGTGGGCGCTGTACTCTGAGTGGCTCTGGGTGTTGGGGGGGGGGGTGGCATGATGTGCTCTGGGTAATGCAGAAGGCTGGCTTGCCTTTCTCCCCGCCCCTGCAGCTCGAGGCATGGAACTGCTCCCCCCCCCCCACCTTGCAGGCGGTGGGCTCCCCTGGAATAATGTATTTTTTTTAATCTCCTTGAACCTCAGCACAGATTTCAGTTAGACTCTGGGCAAGGGTGTAAGCTAGTCCTAACCCCCCCCCCCCACCTGCCAGGTTAGCCCATTGCACATAAATCCACCGGGCCGGTGCCGGTTTCCATTGTTCCAGCACTGGAGGTGCAGTGACCCACGTTGCCATTTCTCCTCCAACCGTTCTGCCCCATGATTCCCTGAGTGGTGATGATCTAGCGACCCAGCCTCACAGTGTCTCCCCTTGCCCCTGTCCAGCAGGACTCCTGTAATGGAGCTGATGCATGAGCCAGCCCACGCTGTCTTTCCCTCGTGCTATCCAGTGGGATTTCCGTGGCGATGGGGGTGCAATACCCCAACTTGTCCTGCCCCTGCTGCTCCTGTGTAGTAGGACAGTGACTAATGAATGTTTCTTTCAACAGCACGTGACCAAGGGCTAACAGGCTCTTACATTGTTCCTGGGGCTGCGGCTGGGGCAGCTCTCTTCTTGCTGGTGCTCGGTATCTGTGTGTGGAGATGGAGACAGCGCTCCAAAAGTAAGGGTTACTTGGGCAGTAAATGCAAGCAATTTCTGTAGTAGAGGAGCTCATAGGGCGTCGATAGGGTCTTCTTTGTATCCTTCTGTTAGCTCAATCAAGAGTAATTTGGGGGATTTTTGCCAGTGGTAGTGACCTGCCTGCCCTACTTAATGCAATCTCATCCCTAAGCACAGGTACTACATTATTCTGTGTCTCCTCCCTGACCTGAGGAACTCCTCGTGGAGTAAAAGGTGGAGTCAGTCATCATGTCTATTCTGCCTATGACTGGGTTGCCAGCAAAGGTCAAAATTCAAAATGATCTGGACAAACTAGAGAAATGGTCTGAGGTAAACAGGATGAAGTTTAATAAGGCCAAACGCAAAGTGCCCCACTTAGGAAGGAACAATCAGTTTCACATACAGAATGGGAAGTGACTGTCTAGGAAAGAGAACTGCTGAAAGGGACTTAGGGGTCACAGTGGATGACAAGTTAAACATGAGCCAACAGTGTCACACTGTTGCCAAAAAAACCCAAACATGATTCTGGGATGCATTAACAGGAGTGTTGTGAACAAGACGCAAGAAGTCATTCTTCCGCTCTACTCTGCACTGTTTAGGGCTCAGTTGGAGAATTGTGTCCAGTTCTGGGCACCACATTTCAAGAAAGATGTGGAGAAATTGGAGAAGGTCCAGAGAAGAGCAACAAAAGTGATTAAAGTTCTAGAAAACATGAGCTATGAGGGAAGACCGAAAGAACTGGGCTTGTTTAGTTTGGAAAAGAGAAGACTGAAAGGGGACATGATAGCGGTTTACAAGTATCTAAAAGGGTGTTATAAGGAGGCAGGAGAAAAATTGTTCTCCTTGGCCTCTGGTGATAGAACAAGAAGCAATGGGCTTAAATTTCAGCAAGGGAGGTTTAGGTTAGACATTAGGAAAAATGTCCTGCCTGTCAGGGTGGTTAAACACTGGAATAAATTGCCTAGGGAGGTTGTGGGATCTCCATCTCTGGAGATATTGAAGAGCAGATTAGACAGACACCTGTCAGGGATGATCTGGATGGTGCTTGATCCTGCCATAAGGGCAGGGGACTGGATTCGATGAGCACTTGAGATCTCTTCCAGGTCTAGTGTTCTATGATTCTATGAAAACTGCCAGTTATTGGCAAGTGCTAGGGTGGGAATGAAGGGGACGTAGATACTGCTCCACTAGAAACTGTCTTGACTGACAACCAACACCTCCATGTAAGTTACCCAAATGCCACCAGAGAATAACAAACTTGGCCATAATTTCATTTTTTCCAGAACCGCCTCAAAGCAGGCCAGAGGCAGAAATGAATCAGATGAAGAGGGTGAGTTGGAGAACTTATCATTTAATGTTTCTCTCTAGCATAGGGAGACTTGGTGTTGAGCATCAACTCCAGGAATACAAGGTAATACAGAAGTTAATACAGAATAGAGAATGCAGATTAGTTGTAGGCAATGGGACTGGGAAGTACAAGGCAAGAGGGAATCTGGTGCAGCTCCAGAAACCTTAAGATGCTGGAAAATGCAGCATTTGTTCCATGAACTTCAGAGGTGCTTCATAATCTGAATATGGCTTCGGAAAAAGGCAGCACACTTTTTTTTACAGTCTCTGGGTTAGTGGGAGATGGTCTAGCACTGTAAGAGTTTGATACGGGCATCGCTAACCATTAACTTTAGACCCTGCAGAGCAGAAAGGAAGGTTGTATTCATTTCCATCTTGCTTTGCAGTCTCTGCCAGCTGATGACGTGACATATGCTGACTTGAACTTTTGCAAACGGGATGCAAAAGTGGAGGAAGAGATTGTTTACACGGAAGTGAAGATTCGGCCAAAACAGACAGATGGCAATGTCACCTATGCAAAAATCAACACCCATCATCGCTAGGAGAATGAATGGAGGGGTAAGCAGCTTTTCACGTGTCCACTAAATGCAAATCTTCATGGAACAACATGGAAAAACTTCAGATTTAAATATCTGAAATAATGAAATTTACCATTTAAAAAACCCTATGATCTTGAAATTGACTAAAATGGACTGTGAACTTGGTAGGGCCCTAATCATAAAGGCTACACCCAGAAGAAACAGCACATCAACAGTTAAAGATATGCAAAATGTTCTGCTTATGATTAATACAAATCCATCCATCAATTAATTATTAACTAATATATGAGATCACCCAGCTTTAAGAATGAATACCCCAAAAAGCAATAGCTGGTCATTTAAATGCATCGTGATTGCCCCAAAACTGGGTTTGGTTCCCTTATGTGGGGCAGCTAGTCACTGCCATGAGCAGATCTTTAGCCATGTCAGTTTCATTGGATTATGTGGTAGTAAGTGTTGTTCATTGGGTATATAGCCTCTACAGATCCACCTGGGGCAAATCTGCATGTCTCTCCCAGAAGGACTGGGTGGCACCCAGAGGGACCCATCGTGAGCACCACATATGTGGGTGGAGACCAAATTCAAGCCTGGCTGAAACCATTAAGATTTTCATCCATTTATACCAAAACCATACATGTGCCTGACAACATACATAAGCACGACCATGTTGGGTCAGATCAATGGTTCATCTAGCCCAGTATCTTATCTTTTGACCAGTGCCTGATGTTTCTGAGAGAATGAATAGTGCAGAAAATTTCAAGTGATTTTTCTCTTGTTTTTGTCCCCCCTTATTGAAAGCTGGCACTGTAGAGTGGAGTGGACCAATTGACATATACTGGTGGCAGCCGGGTCTGTTGACAGAGTGGAAAGCCAGTTCTGGTCCCTTGAGACAAGCAGAGCATGGTGGCACCGCATAGTGATGCACCTGTGGGACAATGACCAGTAACTACAAAACTTTTTCACGTATAAGGCAACTTTGATGGAACTTTGTGAATTGCTTCCCCCCACCCTGAAGTGCAGCAATACGAGAATGAGTCCTGCTAATTGAGAAGAGAATGGCAATAGCCCCATGGAAGCTTGCAATGCCAGATAGCTACTGGTCAGTGGGGAATCAATTTGGAGTGGGGAAATCTACAGTACGGGTTGCTCTGATCCATGTATCCAGAACAATCAATACCATTCTGCTGGGAAGGATAGTGACTCTTGGAAATGTGAAGTGGATGGCTTTGCTGCAGTGGGGTTCCCTAAGGGTATGTCTACACTGCCACCCTAGTTCGAACTAGGGTGGCTAATGTAGTCATTCGAAGTTGCAAATGAAGCCCGGGATTTAAATATCCTGGGCTTCATTTGCATCTTGCCGGGCGGGCACCATTTTTAAATGCCCTTAGTTCGAACTCCGTGCCCGCAGAGATCCTAATTCGAACTACCTACTCCGTGCCGCGTGTAGCCACGGGCACGGAGTTCGAACTAAGGGCATTTAAAAATGGCGCCCGCCCGGCAAGATGCAAATGAAGCCCGGGATATTTAAATCCCGGGCTTCATTTGCAACTTCGAATGACTACATTAGCCACCCTAGTTCGAACTAGGGTGGCAGTGTAGACATACCCTAACTGAGGTGGGGCAATTGACAGAATGCACATCCCCATCTTGGCACCTGACCACTTTGCAAAAGGGTACACAAACTTATTAATGGCATTGCAGGTGCTGGTGGGGGCTGTTTCACTGACGTCAACATAGGATGGTCAAGAAAATTGCATGATGCGCATCTTTAGGAACTCCAGTCTCTCCAGAAAGTTGCAAGATGAAACTTTCTTCCCCGACTGGAAAATTACCATTGGTGACATTGAAATGCCAGTAGTAATCCTTGGAGAGCCAGCCCTACTCCTTGCTACCATGGCTTATGATGCACAAAGGAAGCCTGGACAGTAGCAAGGAACAGTTAAACTACCAGCTGAGCAAGTGCAGCATGGAGATCGACTGTACCTTTGGCTGTTTAAAGGGACACTTTCACAGTTTATTGACTAGGTTAGATCTCAGTGAAAGTCCTGTTGTTGCTGATGCTTGCTGTGTGCTCCATAATACATGTGAAAGTAAGGAGGAAATGTTTCTGGTGGGGTGGGAGGTGGAGGAAGAGCACTTAGCCATTAATTATGAGCAGCCGGGCACCAGGACAATAAGAAGAACACATCGAGGGGCATTGCAAATCAGTTTCATGAATGAGCAGACAGCGATGTGACAGTCATGTGTGTTGCTCTTAACAAGGTGCCCCCTTCTGTATGTGTACTGGCCTGTAGACTGCGCCCCCCCCCCCCCAAGCAGTTGACCGAAACAATAATGATCCTCTTATTCTGAAATTGTGCATTTTTATTTAGGAAACACAGAGAACTGAGATAAACACAGAGTTCAGAACTTGAGGTTTGGTGGGTGGGCGAGGGGGAGGGGCGGGGAGGAAGAGCACAAGGGCAAGTGGCTTATTGCAACCCCCCTGTGTAGCAATCAAAGCTGTTCCAGGAGCCATCCCTGGGAGTTCAGTCAAAGGCTTCCTGTGGACCCCCCCACTCTCATTGTACGGCCCCTGGGAGAGGAGGCTCTGGAATCTTGTGAGGGGGGCAGGTGGTTTATCATCGGATGGGGGGACTTTGTGCTCCAGATGCTTTTCCTGAACCTCCACCAGGTGCCTCGTCAACTCTGTTTGCTCGCTCATGAGTCTCAATATCTCATCCTGCGTCTTGCACTCATCTTCCCCGCATGCTGCCCTGTCCTCTCCCGTCCTCCTGTTCTGTGAAGATGGTCTGTAACAGAGTCCTACTGCATGCATTCAGTTGTGCTCTGTCCAGATGGGTGGATTGCATTTGCTCATTAAACATTTCATCCCTTGCAGGTTTTTTTTCACCTTTTGATCAGTGATAGCTGAGGTGCTGGAGGTCTGGGGGAGTGGGTAAGGGAGTCATTGTTCCAGCTGCATTGGGGGAAAATATCAAGGGTAAACTTCAGAGGAAGAAACATTGTAGAACACAGAAAGTGAACTCTTTTGCTCTGCACAAAGCTCTGTGCTTCACAACCAGCCTGTGTTATGTACAAGGCCAAAACTGTCATGTTAAGTGCCTACCAGGCAGGTAAAACACAGCACTGCATGGGGCAGCTGGACTCAGTTTGGTGGCAGGCTTGGTAAGCAACAGGTTGGGCTCTTGCTCTTTTTCTTCCACTTTGGAACCATGTGTGACAGAGTGAAGTACAGCCCTCCAAGCTCTGTAGGGCTACAGCTGCACTGCCTTTTTGTGCGGAAGAAGATATGCAAATTGCGCTCTTATTTGCATAGCTTCTTCCGATTCTTTTTGCGGAAGAGGTTTTGCCAATACAAGGCTCTGTGTAGACGGGGCCAAATGTCAGGAAACCCCTCTTTCGCAAGACCCCTTATTCCTCGTAAATCGTGTAGCCGTCGCCTCAGTGTCTGTGTCTGCAAGTGGGGTACGGGTGCGTTTGCTAGGGGCCATACAAGGAGGGGGTATCTGGGTGGCTCACACAGTCACTGTGTGTTTGCCACCCCCTAGCATGCCTGCAGACTGCAATTCTCCCTTCCCACAGTGACCTGCAAAGGGTGGGGTGGGGGGTCTTTGCAAACAGAGCAACAAACCTGGGGTTATGATTCATTGAGGACAAGCAAATGGAGGTGGAGTGTCTCAGTGCTATGAATTACAGAGCTTCCCCTAGTTCAGCCAGGTTCCCACGCACAATATCAGCCTTCTCTGAATCAGAGAACATGAACGGGAGCAGATGCTGTAAGAATGTGCCCAGAAACCCGGATCTTATGCTTGGTGCTGAAATGTTGCCATATCCCTCTCTGCTAGCGTGGCTAGGCAGGAGGCCCTACCACGGAGGAGGGAATAAGGCAGGCCTCCCCAGACACCTTCTGAGAAGGAGTGCCTGGGAGACCTGACAGGGAAAGTGGGATGGCAATTCTGTGAGCTGCACAGAGGGGCTGGGCAAGGCAGAAACCTTCACAATTGGCTTGTGGAGCATGGGGCTGCTCATCACGAGCATGGGTTGGGGGCAGACTCTGGGACAGTCATAAAACAGCATCTTTACCAGCTGTGTTGACACAGTGGCCAACATCTGCCAGCAGCGAATTCAGCTCAGTGCGTTTCTCTTTTTACACCACACCCAGGCCTGCGCTAGAAAAGCTTTGCTGCTCTAAGGCTTTGTCTACACTGGCGGGTTCTTGCGCAAGAACATCTTACACAAGGGTTCTTGTGCAAGAACACGTTCACACTGCCATGTGCTTTTGCACAAGAGCAT
Organism: Pelochelys cantorii; assembly: GCA_032595735.1. NCBI lineage: Eukaryota > Metazoa > Chordata > Testudines > Trionychidae > Pelochelys > Pelochelys cantorii. The sequence goes on along the minus strand of CM064339.1, from coordinate 4,918,083 downwards.
CCATGGCAGCGTGGACGCTCTCTTGCGCAAGAAAGCCCTGATGGTCATTTTAGCCATAGGGTTTTCTTGCACAAGAAACCCCTGCCACGCATCCACATTGCCTTCTTGCGCAAGAGCTCCTGCGCAAGAGGGCTTACACCTTCTAGAAAACAGAGTAGCTCTTGTGCAAGAAGCCCTTTCTTCCCACGCCGTACTGTAATTCTTCTTGCGCAAGAGCGGGTGGGCAGTGTGGACGCTTGAGCAAGAACCTACCAGTGTAGACATAGCCTAACTGTCCCGGCAAACCCTCCCAGAGGAGACAAACCTCATTCCAGGAAGAGAAGAGCTCTTCTAGTGCAGCTTCTGCCAGGCCCTTCAACAAAACAAGCTACACTGGCCAAAGCACTTTCTGGCCGGAATAGCAGCTGCACTAGGGCCTTTGCGGATACAAAATGTCTGCATAAAAATCTCACCTCTCTTTGACAGTGCCCTCCTGGCAAGGGTGTCTAGTGTCAGCCTGCAGAAGAAAATGCTGTCAGTTGATTTCTAATGTTGATGCTAAGACCAAAACCACTCACACAGGCCAGATCTACACTGGGCCTAGAAGGTTGGCGTAAGGTACACAATTCCAGCAAAGTAAAATGGGTAGCTGGAGATGGCTTGCCTTAAGCTGAGCCATGGAAGCATCCACACTGTGGGACACCAATGGGAGCACATGGCCTCATCAGCTTCCCTCACTCTTCACAAAAGGAGGATTATCGGACGCCGGCGGGAGTTGCCCTCAGCATTCCATTTACGGGTCTATCCTAGACCAGTGTCGATCTTCTGGTAAGTCTAGACGTGACCCCAGTGAGCTGTGAGAAGTAAGAGCAATGGTGGGTTTAGAAGCAAATCTGACATCCCCCCACTTAGGGACTCATCAAAGGTTCTGTAAGGAGACCCAAGAGCCCAGCTGGAAAGGCGCTTTCTGCTTTGGCCACATGTCCGCGGATGGCTGAGTTTGTGGGGTGTCTGAGATACCAGCAGAGCCAGTGCTGCTCTCTCCCCACATCCCCCTTCTGCACTGTCTCTTGTGAACCCCTCTTCTTCCCTAAGCTATTTTTATCTGCTCGTTCCTTCCATATCTCAGTTTCCAGATAGTATCCTCCCTGCCCACTTCCTTGTTTTTTTCTCACAGTCTCTCAGTCTGAACACTCTCAAATCACACAGTGAATTTAAAAATATTGCTGTTGAATTAATTTTCAACACTTCATCTCTTCTCTATAATGCTCGTTAGTAACCCAGCCTTCCCAAAGTCTGAGAGTGTCAGGCTAGTAATGTCCATGCTCCTGAATCTGCCTTTGCAGGGCCTGAATAATTTCTATTGTGATTGTGTACTCTCACAGGGGGCATGGATCAGGGTCCAGAATAAAAAACATACCATTTGTAATACCCAAAGAGTGGTGCCTTGGGGTCCCCTCTTGCAAAGAAAGAGCAAAATGGAGAAGTTGTGTTAGTTTTGCTTTTAAAAATCTCCACAGGTTATATTCCCTTCTGCAAAACTAAACCCAAAACCCAGCCATGGATCGCATCTTGTTCTATTTTGTCTGAGCCCCAAAGACCATGAAGGGGTCGGCTGGGCAGTTCTGCTTTTGGCCCATCAAGCCTCCTACTGACATGCTGCCTCCATAGGGGAAGGCCTTGGTAGCTGCAGTATTAAATCCATCATTGAGAATAAAATTCCCTGATGCCTGACACACGCCGCCACAGCCAGGAAACAGCCGACCCAGGGGCACAGCTGTAGATGGGCCTTCACAGAAAATGATGCATTTGCCTTTGCATAGGAACTGAGACACACCTGGCAATACACGTTTCTAAACAGAGTGTTTCACTTAACAGTGCAGTGCCTGTTGTAAATAGGGATGTAATAGTGTAGCCAGTTAACTGATTAACCGAGAAGTAAAAGCTTATAGGTTAATGCTATAGACTGAACGCATTTCTCCACTCCCCTGCTAGGACATTTTTTGGCAGGCTGGGCAGCAGCCTGACTCAGTCCTGACTTGCGATGGGTCCAGGACCTACCCCGGCTGCAGCTCTGCTTTTAAAGTGTATTAGGAGCTGGGCAGGCAGATAGCCCAGCTCAGGTCCGACTCATGCCAGGCCTGGGAGCTCAGACCCGCCCCCTAGGCAAGGGCTGCTGCCACCCCGTGCTGCTGCCTCTTTATCAGAGGCAACAGCGCAGGATGACAGGCAGTCAGTTTGCGAGGGGATCTGGTTTTTAAACAGGCTCCCCTTGCAAGCCAGCTCCATCCTGGCATGCTGCACGGTTGCTTCTGATACAGCACGGAACGGCAGAGGGATGAGCCGGATACAGAGGCAGCAGCAGGGAACGGCAGAGGGTTGAGCCGGATACAGAGGCAGCAGCAGGGAACGGCAGAGGGTTGAGCCGGATACAGAGGCAGCAGCACGGAATGGCAGAGGGTTGAGCCGGTTGCAGAGGCAGCAGCAGGGAACGGCGGAGGGTTGAGCCGGATACAGAGGCAGCAGCAGAGAACGGCAGAGGGTTGATCCGCATACAGAGGCAGCAGCAGGGAATGGCAGAGGGTTGAGCCGGATACAGAGGCAGCAGCACGGAACGGCAGAGGGTTGAGCCGGATACAGAGGCAGCAGCAGGGAACGGCAGAGGGTTGAGCCGGATACAGAGGCAGCAGCACGGAACGGCAGAGGGTTGAGCCGGATACAGAGGCAGCAGCACGGAACGGCAGAGGGTTGAGCCGGTTACAGAGGCAGCAGCAGGGAACGGCAGAGGATTGAGCCGGATACAGAGGCAGCAGCACGGAACGGCAGAGGGTTGAGCCGGATACAGAGGCAGCAGCAGGGAACGGCAGAGGGTTGAGCCGGTTACAGAGGCAGCAGCAGGGAACGGCAGAGGGTTGAGCCGGTTACAGAGGCAGCAGCACGGAACGGCAGAGGGTTGAGCCGGTTACAGAGGCAGCAGCAGGGAACGGCAGAGGGTTGAGCCGGTTACAGAGGCAGCAGCACGGAACGGCAGAGGGTTGAGCCGGTTACAGAGGCAGCAGCAGGGAACGGCAGAGGGTTGAGCCGGATACAGAGGCAGCAGCACGGAACGGCAGAGGGTTGAGCCGGATACAGAGGCAGCAGCAGGGAACGGCGGAGGGTTGAGCCGGTTACAGAGGCAGCAGCAGGGAACGGCAGAGGATTGAGCCGGATACAGAGGCAGCAGCAGGGAACGGCAGAGGGTTGAGCCGGATACAGAGGCAGCAGCACGGAACGGCAGAGGGTTGAGCCGGATACAGAGGCAGCAGCAGGGAACGGCGGAGGGTTGAGCCGGTTACAGAGGCAGCAGCAGGGAACGGCAGAGGATTGAGCCGGATACAGAGGCAGCAGCAGGGAACGGCAGAGGGTTGAGCCGGATACAGAGGCAGCAGCACGGAACGGCAGAGGGTTGAGCCGGATACAGAGGCAGCAGCAGGGAACGGCGGAGGGTTGAGCCGGTTACAGAGGCAGCAGCAGGGAACGGCAGAGGATTGAGCCGGATACAGAGGCAGCAGCAGGGAACGGCAGAGGGTTGAGCCGGATACAGAGGCAGCAGCACGGAACGGCAGAGGGTTGAGCCGGATACAGAGGCAGCAGCAGGGAACGGCGGAGGGTTGAGCCGGTTACAGAGGCAGCAGCACGGAACGGCAGAGGGTTGAGCCGGTTACAGAGGCAGCAGCAGGGAACGGCGGAGGGTTGAGCCGGTTACAGAGGCAGCAGCACGGAACGGCGGAGGGTTGAGCCGGATACAGAGGCAGCAGCAGGGAACGGCGGAGGGTTGAGCCGGTTACAGAGGCAGCAGCACGGAACGGCAGAGGGTTGAGCCGGATACAGAGGCAGCAGCAGGGAACGGCGGAGGGTTGAGCCGGTTACAGAGGCAGCAGCAGGGAACGGCAGAGGGTTGAGCCGGTTACAGAGGCAGCAGCAGGGAACGGCAGAGGGTTGAGCCGGTTACAGAGGCAGCAGCACGGAACGGCAGAGGGTTGAGCCGGATACAGAGGCAGCAGCAGGGAACGGCGGAGGGTTGAGCCGGATACAGAGGCAGCAGCAGGGAACGGCAGAGGGTTGAGCCGGATACAGAGGCAGCAGCAGGGAACGGCGGAGGGTTGAGCCGGTTACAGAGGCAGCAGCAGGGAACGGCGGAGGGTTGAGCCGGATACAGAGGCAGCAGCAGGGAACGGCAGAGGGTTGAGCCGGATACAGAGGCAGCAGCACGGAACGGCAGAGGGTTGAGCCGGATACAGAGGCAGCAGCAGGGAACGGCAGAGGGTTGAGCCGGTTACAGAGGCAGCAGCAGGGAACGGCAGAGGATTGAGCCGGATACAGAGGCAGCAGCAGGGAACGGCAGAGGGTTGAGCCGGATACAGAGGCAGCAGCACGGAACGGCAGAGGGTTGAGCCGGATACAGAGGCAGCAGCAGGGAACGGCGGAGGGTTGAGCCGGTTACAGAGGCAGCAGCAGGGAACGGCAGAGGATTGAGCCGGATACAGAGGCAGCAGCAGGGAACGGCAGAGGGTTGAGCCGGATACAGAGGCAGCAGCACGGAACGGCAGAGGGTTGAGCCGGATACAGAGGCAGCAGCAGGGAACGGCGGAGGGTTGAGCCGGTTACAGAGGCAGCAGCACGGAACGGCAGAGGGTTGAGCCGGTTACAGAGGCAGCAGCAGGGAACGGCGGAGGGTTGAGCCGGTTACAGAGGCAGCAGCACGGAACGGCGGAGGGTTGAGCCGGATACAGAGGCAGCAGCAGGGAACGGCGGAGGGTTGAGCCGGTTACAGAGGCAGCAGCACGGAACGGCAGAGGGTTGAGCCGGATACAGAGGCAGCAGCAGGGAACGGCGGAGGGTTGAGCCGGTTACAGAGGCAGCAGCAGGGAACGGCAGAGGGTTGAGCCGGTTACAGAGGCAGCAGCAGGGAACGGCAGAGGGTTGAGCCGGTTACAGAGGCAGCAGCACGGAACGGCAGAGGGTTGAGCCGGATACAGAGGCAGCAGCAGGGAACGGCGGAGGGTTGAGCCGGATACAGAGGCAGCAGGACGGAACGGCAGAGGGTTGAGCCGGATACAGAGGCAGCAGCAGGGAACGGCGGAGGGTTGAGCCGGTTACAGAGGCAGCAGCAGGGAACGGCGGAGGATTGAGCCGGATACAGAGGCAGCAGCAGGGAACGGCAGAGGGTTGAGCCGGATACAGAGGCAGCAGCACGGAACGGCAGAGGGTTGAGCCGGATACAGAGGCAGCAGCACGGAACGGCAGAGGGTTGAGCCGGATACAGAGGCAGCAGCAGGGAACGGCAGAGGGTTGAGCCAGTTACAGAGGCAGCAGCAGGGAACGGCAGAGGGTTCCTTGGGCATGAGGTGCACTGGCTGCCGGTCTCGCCCCCAGGGACTATAGAATAGTCAACTAACCGATAAGAATTCATGAGGTTACTCGACTATTCAATTAACCGACAGTTAACATCCCTAGTTGTAAATAAGCAACGGCCCACTGGAGGGCAAGCAAAGCAAGGGGTCACGCCTGTGCGGGGCTGAGGAAAGCAGCGGTACCTCGTGTGATAAGCCATGTCCCTGGGGGGAGTGTTTGGGAAGAAAGCAACACAGCTGCTCAGCCATGTCTAGACGTGAGCAATGCACGAGGTTCCAGCTGTCCCAGCGGAGGCCATGCAGAACGTCAGACCTGGCGAGAGGCTGCTGTGACTGATTTGTCCTCAGATAACAAGTGTCCACTTCCCCTTCCTGGGCCTACCCCCTACACTCCACCCCCGGTCTGTGTAGCTCCTCTTTGTAAGTGGCCCTCATCAGCATCCCATCAGCCACTGGGGCCAGCAGGGCTGGGGAGGGGTCGTAAGCCCCTTGAGGCTCTGTACTGGGAGCCCTGGACAGCACCCAGCCCAGACGACGAGGAGCCCGCCCACAGCAACTGCTGGAGTCTTTTGCTCTCCGCTGCAGGAGCCTGACGTGTTCCCCGTCCGCTCAGTGCCCATCTGCTCAGCCTCCTGGACGGGTCCTGATCCAGGGGAATGTCCCTGCTGCTTCGGGCTGAGCCGGGGAGGAGGGTGCACTCTGACCACACGCTGAGCAGCGCCCAAGTGTGGTTAGTGAGCCAGGTGGCTGCTCTCGGACCAGGATCCACGCTCACCTCTACTGGTCAAAAGAGTGCAGCAGGAAGCTGTTCTGATGTGCTCAGCGCAGGACATGCCATTGGTAAAAATGGGGGACATGGCCCTTTAAGGATTGCTAAGGGCCAGGCAGCAAAGGGTTGTGTGCATTGTGGGATGTGGGGGTGCGGGTGGAGGACTATTGAAACTCGAGACCTAGAGTACTCCATTCTTTACCCCACTACCCTGTTCAGGCTGCCAGTTGCCATGCATACGGGGCCATGCCACAGCCTCAGGCCTGTAGCCTGCACCCCTCAGGGGCCTAGCTCACTTGCTATTTACCATCAGACCTTTCTTTCTGGGGAGTAAAGGGAGGGGGGCGACTGCACAACCACAAGCCTAGACATGGAATAGAGCCACTAGTGTAGATCTTGCCTTACTCCGTCTGAAATAATGTGAGTTTTCCCTTTGCCCATCTGCCTTGCCTCCCTCGCGCCAAGGGAGATGGTAGATTTCAGAATCCTGACCAAAGGAAGAAAGGAGAGTAGCAAAATTCACCCCCTGGACTTCAGAAAAGCAGACTTTGACTCCCTCAGAGAACTGATGGGCAGGATCCCCTGGGATGCTAACATGAAGGGGAAAGGAGCCCAGGAGAGCTGGCAGTGTTTTATAGAAGTCTTATTGAAGGCACAGGAAGAAACCATCCCAATGCGCAGTAAGAAAAGCAAATAAGGTAGGTGATCGGATTGTCTTACTGGGGAAATACTTGGTGAGCTTCAACACAAAAAGGAAGCTTACAAGAAGTAGAAACTTGGACAGATGACAGGAAGGAGTATGCAGGGGAATTATCAGGAAGGCGAAAGCTCAGTTGGAATTGCAGCTAGCAAGCGATGTGAAGGGTAACAAGAAAGGTTGTTAGCAATAAGAGGGTGATCAGAGAGGGTGTGGGGCCTTACTGGATAAGGGAGGTAACCTAGTGACAGATGATGTGGGAAAAGATGATGTACTCAATGCTTTCTTTGCCTCTGTCTTCACAGACGAAGTCAGCTCCCAGACTCCTGCAGTAGGCAACGCAGTATGGGAAAGAGGTGGACAGCCCTCGGTGAAAAAGAACAATTTAGGAACTATTTAGCAAAGCTAGACATACACAGATCCATGGGTCCGGCTTTAATGCATCTGAGGGTACTGAGGGAATTGGCAAGTGTCATTGCAGAGCCTTTGGCCATTATCTTTGAAAACTTGTGGAGATCAGGAGAGATCCCGGTTGACCGAAAAAGGGCAAATGTAGTGCCCATCTTTAAAAAAGGTAAGAAGGAGAATCCAGGGAACTACAGACCAGTCAGCCTTACCTCAGTCCCTGGAAAAATCATGGAGGGTATCCTCAAAGAATCCATTTTGAAGCATTTGGAAGTCTTTATGAATGACCTGGACGAGGGGACGGATTGCACCCTCAGTAAGTTTGCAGATGACACTAACCTAGGGGGAGAGGTAGATACATTGGAGGGCAGGGATAGGGTCCAGATTGACCAAGACAGATTGGAGGTTTGGACCCCCCAAAATCTGATGAGGTTCAACAAGGACAAGTGCAGGGTCCTGCACTTGGGATGGAAGAATCCCAAGCATTGTTACAGGCTGGGGACCGACTGGAGAGGTAGCAGTTTAGTAGGACCTAGGGATTACAGTGGATGAGAAGCTGGATACGAGTCAACAATGTTGAAGGCTAATGGCATATTAGGGTGCATTAGGAGGAGAATTGCCAGCAGATCTAGAGAAGTGATTATTCCCCTTGATTCGGACTGGTGAGGCGACATCTGGAGTATTGTGTCCAGTTCTGGGACCCCCACTATAGAAAGGACGTGGACACATTGGAGAGGGTCCAACGGAGAGCAACCACAATGATTCAGGGGCTGGAGCGCTTGACCTATGAGGAAAGACTGACGGATTTGGGGTTGTTTAGTCTGCAGAAGAGAAGAGTGAGGGGGGATTTGATAGCAGCCTTCAACTTCCTGAAGGGAGGTTCCAAAGAGGCTGGAGAGAGGCTGTTCACAGTAGTGACGGATGGCAGAACAAGGAGCAATGGTCTCAAGTTACAGTGGGGGAGGTCTAGGATGGATATTAGGAAAAACTATTTCCCTAGGAGGGTGGGGAAGCACTGGAATGGGTTACCTAGGGAGGGGGTGCAATCTCCATCCCTAGAGGTTTTTAACTCCTGGCTTGACCAAGCCCTGGCTGAGTTGATTTAGTTGGGGTTGGTCCTGTGTTGGGCAGGGGGCTGGACTCGATGACTCCTGAGGTCTCTGCCAGCCCTGGGATTCTGATTCTATGAACTGGTCCTTGGAGCAGGAGGCACACCACAGGGAAGGGGGCAATCACTAATGAGAGAGCTGGTAGCCAAACAAGTTTGGGATCCATCAGCTACCTTGGCCTTACATGTCTTTGAACCACTGCTACCACCTCCTACTTCAGCTGCTTCCCAAGCTGTTCCTAAGGGGAAAAACCCAATCTGTCCAGAGTGACCTGGAGGGGTGTGCAGGACTCCCAGCACCACACGTTCCACCAGCACCCAAAACCCCTCACCAGGGAATCCCTGTGAGCACCCGGAAGGGGACAGATGAGCCTACAGCAGGGGTCTCCAACCTTTTTAAGCACAAGATCACTTTTTTGAACTTAAGTACAATCCAGGATCTACCTCAAACCCAAATACCCCTGTCCTGCCTCCTTTGTGCCCCTTCTCCAAGGCCCTGCCCCTGCTCACTCCATCCTCCATCCCTCCCCCATCCTCCCTCCCTTTCATCAGGCAGGGGCAGAGGGCTGGGTGCAGTTTCTGGCCTTGGGTTCAGGGATTTGGAGTGTTAAGGGATTTGGAGTTGCTCTGAGCTGAGCCTGGGGCAGGGTGTTGGGGTTTAGGACTGGGGCAGGAGTTCAGGATGCAGGCTCCAGCTGGACACTGCTTATCTCAGGTGGTGCAGTGGGGCAAAGGCAGGCTCACCTCTGCCCTGGCCCTGCACCACTCTCCAAAGCAGCCAGCAAACTCCCTCTATCCCAAGCACTGTGATCCCCTCTGTTCTGTGGATATAGGATACAGGGTGGGAGATGGGGCACCCTGACATCAGCACCTTCCTCTCCCTTCCCTGCCCTGCCCAGCAAGCTGTGGGGGGGGGGGGCAGCTGCAAGGCAAAGGCTCAGGACGGGGGCCTACAATTCACAGCACATGAACTGGAACGGTGAAACTGTCTGGTGCCGTTGTCAGTGTTGCCGGCTGTCTAGCCCTCGTGGCTGTGGAGAAAGCTTCAAATGTGACCGCAGTGCAGCCTTGTGACGGACCGGGCCGGGTCTGGGCACAGCTGAGGGCGTCCGCTCAGGGCGAATTGCTCAAATTCGGGGCTCCTTACAGCCCCAGACTGGAGACCTTCCCAAACAGGCCACACACCAGTCCCACAGAGCGCTTCAGCTGCCTGCCTGAAGGCTCACGAGCAAAACCCCTCCGACACCCCAGCAATATCCGTGCCCCTGATGGCCCCGGGCCTCATACACAGGTGAGGGGTCTTAGAACCCAATCCCACCTACCTCGAACAAGTTCTGTCCGGTTCCAAGAAACCAGCCACAGATCCCTGGTCAATTTACCCTCTGGACCTTACCCACAAATCACGCTGAGCCAATCCTTCAGAATCTACCATCTAAAGGTTTATTATTACAAGAAAGAAAAGCATGAGAGTAAGGTTGCTAAAGTATCATACGTTACATGCATCGAATCTCCCAGTTCTCGATGCAGGCTCTAGCAGAGATGTTACAGCTGCTGGCTTAAAAGTTCTTGTTGCGCATCCTAGGTCAGGATGGGTCCACAGATCTTTCCGGCTCTTCGATCCCTGCACTGCTGCCTCTGGGATGAAGTGCTGAGCTGAGTCCAAAATGGAGACGGCCACATGGCAAATTTATACCTCCTTCCTGGTCTCTTCTTGGCTGCAGCAGGTCACCTGGCCTGCGGCCTATCCCTGTGTCCCCTGCTGGTAGCTCTTAGGAGTCATTCCTCATTCCCAAGGTGCGTCCTTGGCCCATTGAGTGCTATTGTCCGACATAGCCTCGCGAATTAGCATGTCTGTAGGCCAGGCTCTGCCCATTGCTCAAAGAGAAACATTTGGTACTCATACAAAGTACAATCTTATACTTTCACACACAGATATTAAACAATTACATGAGTAGCATATATAGAATCAGCAGACAGTAAGCGTCTATTTGACATCTCACATGGCCCCCTTTATACCACTTTTGGGGCAAACACCCCCCCGTGGGTGCAGCAGTGATCTGGCTGCTCCCCTCAAAATCCAGTGACGTGACAAGCCTAAAGACTCACAAAGCAGAAGGCGAGGAAAAACACAAAACCCTTTCACTTTTACACAATCTCATGATTTTAAAGCCAGTCCCATGATCTTTAGTGAGCCTGACTCTGAGTTTTGAATATTTGGGGTGGCAATAGTAAATAGGAATGCAAACGCTTTTCTATCTGTCCTATACCCCACATCTCCCCCCACCTAGGTGAGGAAATATGCGAAGCCCCAAGGATGGGGAAAGTGCTGACAGGGTGATACGCTTCCAGAAGCCACCATTACCTCTAAAGGTAGCAGAACGCACAGCACCACAAGGAGCGAGCAGTGTCTTTATGGCTCAGTTGATGTGCAGGAAAATGAAACAGGATTCTTGTAATGCCACCCGCCTGGGACTGAAAGGCTTTTCTTAGCCCTCACTCCACAGCCGTGACCAGTTTCAGACTTAGTAACAAGGCGTGCTCCATAATAGCTACTTGCACGGCTAGCACTGCTGACAAAGAACTGGGTGTACCTCTGTCAGGGCTTTTTCCCAACTCTGGCACTCTGAGTGCAGAAGGTGGGAGTCCGCAAGAGACCTTCAAAACCTTGCCTCTACAGGCCCTGGTTACAAAAAACTTCCCCTCAGAATCCTAATACCCAGATTTTGGGGACTTGCTGCCACCATCAAGTGCTTTTTGATCCCTAAAAACCAGGCGTGAACACTTAAAACCACCCCCAGGGGTACCCCAAGCTCTTTTGCCCCAAAATAGCTTGAAAAAGAAAAGAGAAAAACAAGCTGCAGTCTCAGGTAGCTGACCCCTCAGTCACAGACAGACCTTCCAGGACAGAAGACTCAAATCATCACCTCAAAAAAAGTGATTTTTTTTAAAAACAAGAGGTTAACTTGATAAAGCATACTTGGTTGCTAGATGTTACAGAGCAACTGAGGAAACCGAATTAAAACAGAGAGAAAAAAAAACCTCTGGCAAAATGCTTAGATGGCAAAGGGGGAGGGGAGCAGTTCAAACCAAACCACAAAATAAAGAAAAATTACCCTGAACATGACTGGTTTCACTTTTCCCTTTACTTGCTTCTAATTTTCTCTTTGTTCAGTCCACTCCCATGCCCTGAATTCCGTGGGGGCATGGCAGTCCTGCCTGGGTTGAAATCAGTCTGTCTCTCTCTACTCCTGGTTTAACTCTCCCACACAGAGAGAGCAGGCAGGGAACCTCTATCCAAGTCAAATTTCAACCCTCTATCTTGATTGGTTCTCAGGGCAACCTGGCCCATACCTTTGCTAGCTACCTGAGTTAACCCCTTAGTCACCGGGTGCCGGTCAGTACTCCTCCTGTTCATGACAACCTCTCCACCTCCATTTCCCCAAAGCAAATGTCGCTAAGCTGGCTAAGAGTGATGGAGAATGCTCCTGAGAAGGAGGTGTGAACATTTAGGAGTTAAAACCCTCATACACTGACTGTATTGTAACTGAGCCCCCGTCCCCCACAGCCTAAAGGTGTTACCCCAGTGAAGGTGCCCTGTTGCATGTGTGTGTAATGTGTTGACTGTCACAGGAATGGATACCCTCCTCTCGCTACGTAGTCCCCCGAATGTGCAAAGTTCCCTCAGGAGCTGTTCCAGCAGCAGGACAGGGTGTGGTGGTGTCCCTTGGCACAGGCAAGTTTCCCCTTTTGCCTGCCTGATGTGTCAAGATAACACACCTACATGTCTGGCATCCCTGCTCTCCCTTGCATGCTGGAAACCGGGCCCAGGGTGCACATGGAGGGATCTGGCTGGCAGCCTGCACAGTGTTTATAAATATGACTTGTCCTCAGTCACTTTGCCCTCGCAAGTGTTGTGGCGTGAGCGCCAGGCCAAAATTCCCGCTGGCTTCAGCAAGGCCAGGGTTCCGCCTGGTTTGTATTCAGGTGTGAGGCTGGCAGTGACAGGACACAGATTTCTAATTCCGTGGTGTTTGCTCAGATATTTCAGTCCCTTTACCTTGGTGCCAAAAGCACCACAACTCGGTTTCCCGTGAGCTCTGCCTTTGTCTCACCCCTTTCTGGGCCTTGGTACAAGAATGGGAGACTGACAGGTGGCAGAGGCTGCTCAGAGAAGGCAAATGAGACATCACCTACTTTTTTTTAAAAATAAGTCTATCCGAGCTTCAGCCCCCGGGGCTTATTCCTTCTGAGCATCATCTGTGAATCAGTTTTGTCCAGCCATCACCAGTGGCCCCTGTCGAGGCAAGCCTCTGAAATTGCTCCACATTCCCTCCTGCGTCTGGCACCATTCTTGTCACTCTGTGGGTGCTGCCCTAGAACTAGGGCAGAAGGCGCAGCCAAGTGTTTGCCTTTCAAATGCACCAACTTGCTCTAGGCATTTTCAAAACAGTCCTGGAGGGCTGGGTCCCGCAGAGTCCCCAGTGAAGCTTCTATCTTCCTCCTCTCCCCCCACCACCTCAAGAAATTACTGCTTGAAGGAAGCCTTGAGGGGAAATCAAGACGTTTCTGCCATTTACTTCTTCTACTGTATTTGCTCATCAGAAAATTAACCCAAGAGGGGTTTTTTCTATTTATTTGCATACAGGAAATATTAGCAATGAAGCTCTCAGAGCAGAGACTTCTGTTCTTTAACCAAGAAAAGTGCACATGAACAAATTGTGGCAGGGCGTTGCTCAGCTGAGGCAGTTAAGGAGGGCCCAGCTGGAGACTATAGGAGCAGCTCCTGGGCAGAGGCCAGGGACCTGCCTGCCTGCAATGAGAGAGGCTTTGGCCTAGCAAACCAGGCTCCCTGGCCTGAGGCCCAGGGCTGCAAGGAGGCAGTCATGGAGGGTGGGACTCGCGTGGCGGCAGCCCTAAAAGGTCGGGCTGCAAGGAGGCAGCTGCGGCAGGCTGGGGGAGTTCGAGCCAGGGAAGCCCCAGGCCATAAGACCACAAGGCAGGGTTGCAGGAGGCAGCCGGGCAGGCAGAGGCACGCTGTTGGCCAGGGAGGAATGGCTGGGAGAGACTGCAGTCTGCCCTGAGACAGGGCTAGAGAGGGACAGGCAGTGGCTGCTGAGGCCTGGAGGGTGCTGAGGAGCTGTGTTCCTGGAGGGAGCTGGGTGTTCCTGGGAAGATCTGGGGGTCCTAGGAAGGATGCTGGAATGAAGGAAGAATAATGACACACACACACCCCCCTGAAGGGTGCGTAGACCAAGATCGGAGTGGTCACTGCTGGATGGCAGTGCCCGGATGATAACACCACACCCAAAAGGGGCATGTTGGAGCAGCCAGCTACTTCCCCAAAAGCCACCCTGAGGGAAGAAGCCATGCTGAAAGTGCGTCAACCCGCTACAAAATAATGTCAATGAAGTTTAATCTGATTGCTGGCTAAGGAAGAAAACGGCTACACGGGTGCCACATAAGCTATGTCACTAAAAGATGAGACTTTGTTTAGCCAACCACCCGTAATTACAGCTGTCACTTCACTGAACAGCCTCACCCCAAAGCAAAATGTGCCAGAAGGGCAAAACCTGCTCTCAAGCATTCAGACCCAGATGCTCAAAGGTTATAGGTGCCTAACTCCCATGGATTTCTCTGGGCAGCAGGTGCCAAAATCCCTCTGAGAGTCTGTGCTTTATGCCCTCCTGGTGCAGGGCTCTGAATGTGCAGTGGGACAGAAGAACCTGAGCCTGCCTTACTGGAAGAGCGGCCAAGTGCTTCCTACCTAGCTGCAGCAGCTACCCACGCCCCTCTTGCCGGAGTGCTGTGTAAAGGTGATGGCACTGTCTAGGGGTGTGTGCAGTGCTGTAGCTCTGTGGGTCTCGGGATACTAGAGAGACAAGGTGGGTGAGGCCATATTTGTTATTGGGCCAACTTCTGCGAGTGAGGCTACGGCTACACTGCAGCTTTTTTGCAGAAGAGGATATGCAAATTGTGCTCGCATTTGCATATCTTCTTCATATTCTTTTTGCGGAAGGGGTTTTTCTGATAAAAAGCCCCGGGCAGATCTCTGGGATCCTGGCAAGACACTGACTGGATCTACCCAAGTCACAGTGTCATTCTCCCCAGCAGACACAGTGCCGCCACACACAGACAGACAACTAGACACAATCTCTCCTTTGTCCCAGCGCCCCTCCCTATTCTCAGGCACACAGCCAGCAACTGAGACAGCTTCTTTACTGACACAGCGCCACGCCACTGAGCGGGACCCGGGCGGGCTCTTCTCAGGCAGGGTGAGGAGGGCGATGGTGCAGCTGCTGAAGGCCGGTCTGTGGGCCCCCCATTGTATCAGGACAGTCGGGAGAAGGTGTCAGTGACAAGGTGGGGAAGGGGCTGCCCTGGCCACAGACTGGACGTCCAGGCTGGTTACTGCAACTCTCCCACTCCTCCTCCCTGCCCCCACCATTTTCCCATCCTTTGTAAATTGTGGCCATTCACTTTGCTGCCCTGGACACTGGGCCCTGCGTTGCTGGGTGCGTCTGTGGTGTAGTACGGGGACCGGGCCTTTCGCACAGCCTGCCCCATCCTGCTCCCTCCTCCACCATCCCCTCCACTCTGCCAACCTCTGCTGGGCCCAATCCACAGCGGATGCAGAGCGGGGCCTGGAGGGGGGAAGGGGAAAGGATGCTGGGGAAGACAGCGTTGCTGTTTTTTCAAGGGCTCGGTCTGGGCTGTGTGGTTGGCGCTAAAGCCACAGTCTTAGACCATTCATAGAGGAAATCAATGCCCCTCTGTACCCGCCACGGCACGGTGGGCAGGCAGGTGGGGTGGAGGGTCCAACACAGCTTGGAGCAAAGCTCTCCAGCCTAGCGATTTCCTACAGCTCCTCTCAATCTCCGTAGCTTCTTCTAGGACATTCTTCAGGCAGCATAAACTCTCACTGGTCTTTCTGGTGCTGTGGGAGAGCAAATCTTCTACGGCCTCCAAAGTAAGGAGGCCCTTCCAAGTTCACGGGTCACTTGGGTCAATTGAAGCCCCGAGGGGTTTGCAGTCAGTCGGTGGCGCCAGTTGAGAGATTTAAATGTGCAATTTCATGGTGTGGTATCCATGGGGTCCCAGCCAAACTGGTTCAGTGGCAGGGGGGTGTCACAGCATTGCCGTCCTCACTTCTGTGCTGCCTTCAGAGCTGCTCTCAAGGCTGGAGCCACCAGCCTCTCTGGCACTAGGGGAGGTCCCGAGACATGCGGTGGGTCCCTGCTACCTCAGCTGGGCACCGACGTTCTAGTCCCAGCACAGACTAACACAAAACAATAGGCACCTGAGCCTTGGCAGGGCCTCAGGGGGACTGAGCCCCAAGCCCAGACACCCTGAGCTCCAGCAGAAGCAGGGTGGGGCATAGAGGCACAGAGCCCAGCGCCCAGCCCTGGCTACAGCCACAGGGCCCAGAAGCCCTGAGCCTGGGTGCCCAGAGCCAAGGAAGGAGCAGGGCTGGGGGAGGGGGGAAAATGCCTGAGATTGGGCAGAAACTGTCGGGGCCAAAGCCCAGAGTCCAGCAGCGGGGCTGCTCAGTGCAGAGCTGAGGGTCCCACATTCACTTCCACTCCACCTCTGGAGGGGGGGCGGGTCTGAGCTCCCCAGCCAGGGAAGTCCTGCCCCAACCTAGCAGCTAGGAAGCCTCTGCTGCGGGCTCCTGGCTGGGGTGCTCCCAGCAGCACAGGGAGACCAGATTTCATGGGGCAGGGCTAATTTCATGACCTGGGACACGTTCACTGCTGTGAAATGGCAGGGCCGTAGCTATAGAAGACTGAGAGGTGATTTGGTTATAATGTGGAAGCACCTTCCTGGAGAGAAAATAATGAGCCCCAAAGTGCTTCTCAGTGTAGCCAGGAAAGGCCCAACAGGAAGCAGGGGCTGCCAGAGGAAGCCAGAGATACCCAAATGAGAAGGAAAGCACAAATGTTTACCAGTGAGGGAGCCTAAACACTGAACAAATCCCCCAGGGAAGAGGTGAATTCTCTGGTTCCTGGGGTCCTTGCATCACATCGGGTATCTTTCTGGAAGGGGCATTTTAGTGAATTACAAGCTTTTGGGCTTGAGATGCGGGTAAGTGTGTGAACTGTCATGGGCTGTGAGCGCGGACGGGTTCGATCTGGCGGCTTAGCAATCTGCGGTTCTATGAACAAGCCGGTGTGCAGGGAGGAACATGCTCTGTTGTTTCTCTGGGTAGCCCACTTGCTCCCCAGAATGAAGAATGAAGAAGTGGGGTGATCCCGGGAGCAGCTGAAACATCCCAGGGAGCGGGCCAGGGGCAGACTCAGCCCTGCCAGGGAAAGGGGGCTGTGGCTAGGACGTCACAAGGACCTTTGGCAGGAACTCAGCCTATTGGGCAGAGGCGGTGAGTGGGCTGTGACCTCGCAGAGCTCCTGTGACAGCAGCCAGGCATGGCAGGGGGTGGGGCAGGGGAACCTTGGAGACCCTGTAGCCTCGCTGCAGCAAGTCCCCCTCTTACGGTCTCTTTGAGAACCAAGGGAGGTTTGGTGTCAGGAGAATCTCGCACCTTTAGCGGCACAGTTTGGAGAAAGCAGAAGGCATCTGTGGAGAAGGTGAGAAAACAAATCGGTTCTATGTACCTGGAGGGGGCACTAGCCTGAGACCCCGCAACCCCGGAAAAGGTGGGGGGTCATGGAGGATAATCCGCTGGCCATGAGCTCCCAGTGGGCAGGGGACTGGCGGCCTCTGCAGGCCCTTGGTCAAGGTGGGGAGGGCTGGCTCCATGCCCCAGGAGGGGGCAGGGCCTCAGGTGGAAGGGGCGTGCCTGGGATAACCAGCCCTCCGCACGACCAGGAGAATAGCGCATGCTCCCTGCCCAGCCCTCAGCGACGCATGGAGCACATGGCGCAACCCTCCCTTGGCTATTTAAAGGGCCCAAGTCTCTGGCTGCGGTCGCAGGAGCAGCAGTGACCCGGAGGCCTGGGCCCCTTTGAATTGCCAGGCCGGGGGCAACTTTCCCCTGTGTCCCTCCTTGTCAGTGGACCTGCCCATGGGACAGTGCAACCAAAAGGGAAATGTCCCCCTTGGACCCATTCACATGCAGCCTTCTTGGCTATTTAAAAGATTCAGGGGGTAGCTGAGTTAGTCTGTAGGGAAAAAAACAACAAATGGTCTGGTAGGACTTTATAGACTAGCAAAACATGTAGCTGGGATCACGAGCATTCGTGGGCACAGCCCACTTCTTCAGATGACTGGAGTTTTGAGTTTCGGATGTGCAGACCCAAAGCAAATAGGAGAGAAGGACAAGGGGGGGGGGAGGAAAAAAAAGAGGGGGGTAGGAGACAGGGAGCTAGAGGGAATCAGTAAGTACAGTAATTCCTCATTTAACGCGTGCCCGCTTAACACGTTTTCACGATAGCACGATTTTTTTTTAGGGAACGTTTTTTGAATTACACGACCGTCCCCGGAATAACAAGATTTTCCTAGCCGGCCTGTTGCTGGCGGCTGCGCGGGGCTTCCCCCGCCTCCCTGCAAAGCGGCAGAGGGTTCGCCACTCGCCACGCCGTTCCCCGGCAACCCCCCCTCGCTGGATGCAGCACGGGTCCCAGCAGACCCGTCACAGGGGCATACTCCCAACCCAGTCCCCCTCCCCTCTTCTCCCCTTCTCTTCCCCAGAGCCAAACACCTCCCCTCCCTGCTGTAACCCAGTCCCCTTTCTCCCCCAGCCTTATGTCCCGGTCCCAACAGACACCACCGCTTGAAACCCAACCCCCACCTTTTCCATTATTTTCAATGGGAAAATTGACCCCGCATAACACGTTTTCACTTAACACGATTGTTTTCTGAAACATATCTATAGTGTTAAATGAGGAATTACTGTATCTGAAGATTGGGTAGTTAAAACGAAGCAGATAAGAATCAAAGTCAATTGATAGTATCCTTCCTGACATAGGAGTCCACACAAAGAGCTGTTTGCACCTTCATCGACTGTTAAGTTCATAGTGCCCCAACCATCCTTCATCACGATTGAGTTATTAGCATGTGAACTGAATTTGCAGATGAACTCTAATTCCAATGTTTCTCTGTGTATCTGGCTAGTAGAACTGGTTTGTGACAAGACAGCCACTTGAAGACATGGGTGGCAAGTTGTATGGGCTCGTGGTGCCCATGCTGCACCAATATTTGGAGCTGGGTCTCTCCGGCCCTGCTTGGAGCGGGCCCCGGCCCCCCCGCGCGTCCTCCCACCCTGGCCCCAGAGAGTCTCTCCCCTGGCCCCGTCCCGTCCCTGTCGTGCGCAACCTTCACTGAGCTCCCCCTTGCCGGCTGCTGCTGCCATGTGTGGCGTGCTCAAACCGGTGGGCGTGGAGACGCCCGGGCGTGATGTAACGTCACGGCCCGGGATTTTAAAACTGCTCGGCGCTGCATTGCGCCGCGCGGCTGAGTTGCGGGTTCGGAGTCCGGGGACGGAGTGCAGACTCCAACCCCGCAAAGTGGAAGGCAGAAGGTAGGGAAGGGGGAGGGGGAAGGCTGGGAGAGTAAGGGGCTTGTGCGGAGGGGGAGGGGAAGGGGAAGGGCTGGGAGAGGAAGGGGCTTGTGCAGAGGGGGAGGGGAGAGGGGAAAGAAAGGGGAAGGCACCAAAGGGACAGGGTAGAGGAGAAACAAATGCCAGGGGGCCAAGTGCAGAGAATGAGGAAAAAGGCAGGAGGAGAGATTTTAGTGGGAGAGGGACAGGGTGATGCTGGGAGGGGAGAGGGTAAGGGCATTGGGAGCTGGAGGAGGAGGTGCTGGGAGAAGGCTTGAAAAAAGGGGTGGGCATGAGGAAGGCCGGGATGGAGCAAGTCATGTGTGAGGGCACAGGTGCATGAGGCAAATGGGGGCAGAGAGTGGTGAGGGGGTGGGCATCAGGGAAAAAGAGGGCAAAGGGGGCAGGGGCAGTGAGGGAAGGGGGAGGCACGAAGAAGGTGCAGGAGTAAGAGAAGGTGCAGGTGCCAGGGGATTCTGGGGGTGAAGCAGAAGGGCAGACACCTGCAGGGGAGGGACCAGCACCAGAGGAGAGAGGCAGGGCAGGTTTGTAGAGGGAGGTGTTAGAAGAGGGGATGAGGAAGGGTAGCTCATATGATCAGAGTGGGGCTACTGGAGGAGTGGGCACAAGGGGGAGAGAAGGGCTGGTGGAGGGGGCAGGTTGCAGGAGGGCTGAGGGCAGTGAGAAGGGCAGGAGTCAGGACAGCAGAGGAGGGTGAGGAGTTGGGGGGCAGCAGGCACCAGGGGAGCTGATGGAACAAGGGGAGGAGACATGGCAGCAGAGAGAAAAGGGAAAGGTTTAAAAATATTTATTAATAACTTGGGTGCCACAGTGGCACATCCAAACAAGCCACATGAACTCAGTACTGGTGCACAACACAAAATCCATTCTGCTCATGGGAGGAAACTCTTAGGCTATGTCTACATTGGCGGTTTCTCATGCAAGAACATCTTGTGCAAGAAGTCTTGCACAAGGACACGTTCACACTGCCATGTGCGAGCTGTGCTTTTGCACAAGAGCATCCATGGCAGTGTGGACGCTCTCTTGCGTAAGAAAGCTCCGATGGACATTTTAGCCGTAGGGGTTTCTTGCGCAAGAAATGTCTGCTAAGCATCCACACTGCCCTCTTGCGCAAGAGAGCTTACACCTGTGAGAAAAGAGCGTAGCTCTTGCGCAAGACGCCCTCTCTTACCACGCCGTACTGTAAATTTCCTTGCGCAAGAGCAAGCGGGCAGTGTGGATGCTCTGTGGGTTCTTGCACAAGAACGGCTGTACTTGTGCAAGAAGCCGCGAGTGTAGACATAGCCTTAGAGGGAACACTTCCCCCAGCCTCTCTGCCCCCGAGTTAATGTCACACACATTGGGTTAATGCAGTGGTCTCCAACCTTTTAAAGTATGGGATCACTTTTTGAATTTAAGTGCAATCCAGGATCTACCTCAGACCCAAATACCCTTGCCCCACCTCCTTTGTGACCCTTCTCCAAGGCCCCGCCCCTACTCAGTGCATCCCTTCTCCCTCTCCCATCATTCCTCCCTTTCATCAGGCAGGGGCAGAGGGTTGGGGTGCAGGAGGGGGTTCAGGGTACAGGCTCTGTTAGGGTGTTTGGGTTCAGGGGGCTCAGGGCTAGAGAAGGGGCTTGGGGTGCAGGAGGGGGTACATGACTGGGACAGGGATTCAGGATTCAGGCCCCAGCTGGACAGTGCTTACCACAGATGGCTCCTGTGTGGTGGTGCAGTGGGGCTAAGGAAGGCTCACCCCTGCACCTCTCTCAGAAGCAGCCTGCAAACTCCCTCTATCCCAAGCCCTGATGTGCACCCCCTCCGTTCTGTGGAGATAGAATACAGGGTGGGAGAGGGAAACAGCTCCAAAGCAAAGGGCAGGAGATGTGCAGCGGTGGGGAGAGGAGGCAGCTGAAGTGCTGTGCTTGACAGCCTCTTGGCCAAACCAGTCAAGATCACCTGTCAGAGGCTCCAAGATCTACCAGTAGATCCCGATCTACTGGTTGGTGACCACTGTGTTAATGCAATGGCAGGAAAGTTCCTTCCGGGGGGTTTGGTGGGGGCCAAACTAATCCCTGTTGGTAGGAGGATGGTGGGAAAAGCCCTTCGAGAAGGGTGACATGACACCTTTTACTTCTGGTCATGTGTCCATCTTGCCCCGAGCGTGTTACCTCCAGAGGCATGGCTAACGGGAGGGGGGGTCAGGGGGGCCAAGGGGCGTGGCTAATGGGGCACCACCAAAAATTATACAAACCTGCCGCTCATGCTTGAAGATCTTTTAAACAGCGATTAGGAAGATTAAAGTGTTCCCCAATAGGTTTCTGTATGTTTCCTTTACGTATATCTGATTTGTGTCCATTGATTCTTTCTCGCAGAGACTGTCCAGTTTGTCCAATATATATAGCAGTGGGGCACTGCTGGCATTTGGTGGCATAGATCAAAATACCGGATGTGCCGTCAAATGACCTCTTGATTTGGTAGCTTATGTTGTTGGCTCCAGTGATGAATTTGCTAGTATAGATATGTGGGCAGAGTTGGCATCGTGTTTGGTTGCAGGGCTGGGTTCCTGGATGCTTATGATGTGGTTGTGTGGTGTAGTTCCCAGAAAGAATTCGTTTCAGGTTGGGGGGAGTTGTCTGTAAGTGAGAATAGGCTTTTCTCCCAAGGCCTCTGAGAGTGAGGGATCATTTTCCAAGATGGGCCATAGATTGTGTATAATGTGCTGGAGGGGTCTGAGTTGTGGACTATAGGTAATAACAAGTGGAATTAGAACCCATCTTGGAAAATGATCCTTCACTGTCTATTTAAAGTTCATTATAATCCCCTGGATGCTCTTGAAAGTGGCAGTTACCCAAGCATCTAGCAATTCTGCACAGACGTATCCACACGCTCCAGTTCCCAGCCAAGGCAATAGCGTGAGAGTCTGATGGGTCTCTCCTGGCTTGACGATCAGGGGAGGGATGGTTCCTCCTGGAGTTCCTGAGAGTGAGTTCAGTTGTCCCATTCTGGGCACCCCTTTGTATAATGTGATCCTGTCTGTGCCAACACTCTGTGTGTCCATAACTGTGCCCCCCCCCTTTTCTCTTATTGGTTTGTGTCCCCTGGAAACTTAAGGGATTCCAGTTTTCCACAGGCTGGGTAAGTTCCCTTCATTCTCATTAGCATTGGGGGACAATCTGTATCCTGAGACTAGACACATGTCTGAGACAGTGTTTTTATCATCTAATATTTATCTCCTGGGTAATTCTGCACAATATTATCACTTGGTGCCTCTTTTCCCATAAGCTTTGGGCATCGGGTTATTCCCTGGTCACTTGTGTCAACATTTCAAGTCTGTAAAGCCTAAAACAGCTAAGCTGAGGACTTGCAGGGTTCAAACTCACACGTTTTGCATTTCAGCTTGTCTTACTAATGCCCAGTATTTCCTTCAGTGTCCACAGTGTATTATACTTTGTTATACTCCTCAGTATATTGTACTTTGTAATCCTACATATGAACTCTAATTAACCTACAGTTAATATAGAGGCTATGACATAATCATGACATCACACAATGAGTGAATAACAACAAATGGCATTAGTTATACCCAGTAGACTCTCAAGCAGAAGTAAAGTGGTTACAGATCATTGTACTGGCCACTGGTGCAACCACCCCTGCAATCTTATGTCCACCAAATATAGTCATAGTGATAGGCAATTCAGGGTGTCCACATTGAAATGTTACAACTTGGAGGTGACAGATATCTTTACTGAATAAAATTTTATTGGATCCACTGATTCATTTTTGCAAGCAGCCAAATAAACCCTTCCTGCCGCTCTACTAGCATTTGAAGGCTTAGAGCGGGGTGACGTATTCAAAAAAGAGAAAAAAATGCTCCGAAGTGACTGATCCATTTATAAGTGGACTCCAGGGGACAGTCACAGCCTGGCAGCTTCAGGATGGGCTAAGGGACGTGCAGACTGCAGGGCACAGAGCTTCTCAGGTCCCATTGGCTGCTATTTGCCCGTGCTGCTTCCTGAGCCCCTGTCCCCTCCATACCCTGCCCATGCACAGAGCGAGGGGACTCTTGCGGCCAGAGGGAGCTCTAGAGCTGCCAGCTCCTCAAGGGGTGAACTTTGGAAGGGTGGGGGCAAAGGTGGAATTCTGGGAGGGCGGGGACAAGGGTAGAACTTCGGGAAGGCAGGGGCAAGGGGGGAACTTCCGGAAGGTGGGGGCAAGGGGGGAACTTTGGGAAGGGGAGGCAAGGGCGGAACTTTGGGAAGGGGGGGCAAGGGGGGAACTTTGGGAAGGGGGGGCAAGGGCGGAACTTTGGGAAGGGGGGGGCAAGGGCAGAACTTCAGGAGGGCGGAATAGGTTTCCACAACCTGTCATCTCTGTAAGGTGTGGTACTGGTAGTGGCACAGGAAAGTTGGAGCATCTAAGGCAG
This sequence comes from Pelochelys cantorii, assembly GCA_032595735.1. NCBI lineage: Eukaryota > Metazoa > Chordata > Testudines > Trionychidae > Pelochelys > Pelochelys cantorii. The sequence continues at coordinate 4,894,814 of CM064339.1, read as the reverse complement.
GGGTGGGGAACTTACAAACCGGGGGCTGGATTTGGCCCCCAGCTCATCTGGATCCAGCCCCCGAGGCTCAGAACTCCCCCGCAGCATTGGGCAACCCGTGATGGCACTCCAGCCGCCCTGCTGTCCCACTGTGGGGCTCAAGAACACACAACAGATTTGCTGCCGCCCTACCCCCAGGCTCTGGTGTGTGAGGGGAATTTGGGGAGTATCTTTTCCCTTCTCAGTTGGGGTCCATGTCAGTGAGGGTTTGGGGTTTTCTGTGGGTCAGTGGCCCCCGACCCAAAAAAGGTTCCCACCCCTGATCTAAGTGGATTACTTTGTGTGATTTTTGCTGACTGTGTGGTAACTTTGTGACTGGTGTGTGCCTGGCAGTGGAAGGCCCCAAGTCTTGGGCTGTAAGTAGCCCTGACTCTATTTTGCCCTAATTTGACTCTTTTGGTGGTGCCCCAGAAACCTGCTATATTACATCTTGGACCAGAGTTGGTTGTAATACGAAGTCTGATTTTGGCAACAAAGGCCTCTTTGGGAGGTCCAGAAAATATTTTCTTCATTTCAATTGATACAGTGAGTTCAGTCAGATTTAAGAACCTGATTGGGAGTTGAAAAAGCACAAAAGCTTCTTTTCCTCTTGTAATCTAGGAATAAACACTGGCTAGGAGGAGATCTGAGCATCTAGTTCTAAACTCTTGAAGGCCATTATGACCAGAAACAGTCAGTTCAGTTCACTAACTAGAGCTACTTCTTCACCTCAGTGTGTTTGAAATGGAAAAAAAAGTTTCAATCGGCTTTTCTGTTTGTATGTACCTAGCAAACCCAGGAAGTCAGCACATGTTATTGGTTCCCTATTCACAGAATCATAGGAGGTTAGGGTGGGAAGAGACCTCAGGAGCTCAGCTTGTCCCAGCCCCCGCCAAATCAGGACCAACGCCAACTTAGGGTGCGTCTACACAGACGGGCATGACTTGAAATAAGCAAATTGAGTTACGTCAATTGAGTAGCTTATTTCAAAAGAGCTGATTTGGAAATTGGGAGCGTCCACACAGCACTTATTTCGAAATAGAGCTCTCTTCCTCCGACTTCCTCTTCTCCTTGTACAATGAGGTTTACAGGAGTCAGAGTAAGAAGTCCTCCAGCTTGACAGTATCTCGACATTATTTCAAAATACCCGCCGGCTGTGTAGGCACGGACTAAGTTATTTTGAAATCACGCTAGTGATTCTGAAATAATGTTGCTGTGTAGACGTACCCTAAGTCATCCCAGCCAAGGCTTTGTCAGGCTGGGCCTAAAAAATCTCTTAAAGGAGGGAGATTCCACCACGGCCTAGGTAACCCATTCCAGGGCAGGAAGTTGGATCTCCTCTTTGACGGTCCAAAGTTGCAGCACACTCACAGAGGGGCTTTTTCTCGGTAAATATCATGGTGCTTTACAATCTCTGGTCAGCATTAGATCCCCATTTTCCTGCTAAGGATGGAACAGAGAGAGGGGGGAATGGCTTAGCCAGCGTCCCTTAAGTCAGTAGGTGTCGTGGCTCCTTCCCCACTCCGGCACGATAAATGCAGAAGTGGGGGCCAGCAAAAGTACCCCAAAACCTTATCTACCAGGCTTTGGTATAAACCTTCCCCCCAAAATCTTAATAACCTAGTTTTTGGGGATAAAATCTGCTGCCACCACCCAAGTAATGATAAAGAAACCAGGGAGAGACTACTTGGGAAATCTCAGCCCCAAAAGTAAAACCAGGACACAAAAATTAACCAATATCACGTTAATAAAAAGACAAGAGAAAGAACTTTTATTATCACCACAATATTCCTGTTGCAAGCATCATGAGTAGATGGACAAGTCACAAAGAAATGCTCATGGGGGAACTTCACCATGGGCCTAGAGCTTACTTACAAAGGAGAGCAAAAGAACATTTTTAAAAAGTGCCCAGACATCTGATCCCATTTCCCAAACCATAAAACAATGAAACCTAGCGGATTTATCTAAACTTTACCCTCCTTACAGAAGAGTGAAGAGTCTGTTCTTGGAGGGAGACATTCTGTCTGTCCCCCTCAGTAGCTGGAGAGAAACTGCCCAGAACAAAGGAGAGAGGAACCAAAAATTCCTTTGTGCCAGTTTGAAATTCCTACCTGCATTCCCATTGGCCAACTCTGCCTGGCTGAGGTGTAGTTAACCCTTAGTTCCCAGGCTGCTGAGGCATAATCCTCATGATCATGACAGTAGGGAAACCACCAACGAAAGCCAGGAGTCCTGACTCCAACTCCCCTGTCTCAGTCACCATGACAGGTCACCCTTGGAGCCAGGGAGACTTCCCGGGGAGGCTGGCTGCTGCTTCCCTGTGTTCTGGACTCCCGGCTGCTAGCCAGGGTTTATCTGTTCCTGGGCAATAAAACATCCCCTTGTCTTCACAGCCACTGCCGGGTGCCTGGCTTCTATACGTAGCCCTGTGGCAGGGCGTCGTGCAGCATCTGTCCAGCCCCGGTGCTGCGGGAGACCGAGGGAGCGGACCAGGGATACACCAACATCTGCCAGCCCAGCTCTACCCACCTAGAGACAGTTAGGGTATGTCTAGACTGCATCCCTCTGTCGGCAGAGGGATGCAGATTAGGCAGGTCGACACTGCAAATGAGGCAGAGATTTAAATATCCCATGCCTAATTTGCATAAAAGCGGCCACCGCGTTTTGCCGACTCAGCACTTTGTCCGCAAAAAGAGGCAGTCTAGAGGGGGATCTGTCGAGAAAGAAAGCCTTTTTCGACAGATCCCTTATGCCTCCTGCTAGCTGCCAGCCCCACGGCTCTGAAAGAACGAGGCGCCTTCGGTGTCTCGGGCCCAGTGGCCGGGGGAGCTGTGGAGCGGCCAGTCCTGTGAGCTGCTGCCGGCGCCCGTGGCTGGCAGTCTCCGTGCCCTGTGCTGGGGGGTGTGGGGAGGGGAACTTGCCCCAGCAGAGGGCAGGTGGGGGCGGTGCAGGCGGGGCCATTAGTGAGAGGCTGCTTTGCACCCCAACTCATGGCTCTCCCCACTCAGTTCCAGCATGGAGAGGCTGAGGCGGATGCTGCGGAGGAGGGCAGGGCAGGTGGCCCCAGAGCCACAGGGAAGCAGCAGCCGGCTTCCCTGGGAAGAGAGTGGCCCCTCTGTCCCCGCGGGCGGGGAAGAGGAGGAGGGTCAGAAGAGATGGACCTTCCCTGCCCTGTGGAGGAGGAGGAGGAAGACACCAGCTGCCCAGGCAGGCCCTGAGGCCCCTTCTGGGCCAAGGTGGAGGTGGCCCAGGCTGCACATCTGCAGGAGGGATCCAGGTGAGGGCAGGAGCCGGGCAAGGTGGCTCTGGGGCTTCCTTCACAGGGAGCAGAGGAGCCAGGAGCGCATCCCCAGGGCCCAGCGGGAGCCACCCACCTGCCTGGCTGCTGAAGAGCCCCCAGCCTGCCAGAGCAGGAGATGGGCGAGCCCTGCTCTGGCACGAGCAGCTCTGCCTGCTCCCGAGGGACCAGCAGCACCTCAGCGGGGTTTGAGAGCCCTGAGCCTGCAGGCTCCCCCTTTGCAGGTGTGGGGCGAGCCCAAGGAAAGGGAGTGGACTAGAGAATTGGGGACTAGTAACACCCTGGGCCCGTCGCTTTGCCAAGGCACCAGGCCAGAGCCACATGACCCCATGGACACCAGTGGGAGGGGCACAGCCAGGCCTGCAGCTGGGATTCTGGGCAGAGACGGGGAGTTCCAGCCAGGTGGGCCCCTGATGGAGCTGGGGGGTGGCCTGGCTGCCACGGGGACCTGATGCTGATGGGGAAGGGGGGCATCTCTGGGAGGGGCCCTCTCTGTGTGGAGTCCCTCACAGATGGGGGCACCCCAGCAGCAGTCACCCTTCCCCGTCTCTCCCTGGCGCAGGGACACCCAGTGCCCATCTGGAGGAGGAGGAGGGGGAGGACGTGTCCCTGCAGGAAGAGGCTACCACCACCATCCAGCAGCATCTCCAGGGCAGAGCTGAGGTACAAACATTCCCCCTTGGGCTGAGCTGAGTCTGTCCTGCCCCTTGTTGCATCGTCCCCCTCCCCCAGAGAAGCCCCCATCTCCTCCTCATGGGGGCACTTCTCCCATGTGACCTGGGACCCCCAAGAGGGGGTGTTTGCCCCACTGGCTGGGTCCTCTCTCCCCACAGGCTCTGTCCTAGTTACAAACCCTGCCTGGGCAGGACCATACTGACCCCGGGGCTGGTTGGGGGTGGGGTGGGGAGGGGAGGTCCCTACCTAACAAGCTCTTTCTCCCCCACCCCTCCTCCTAGTGGGTGCAGGACAGGGCCAAGCAGCTCCGCTTCTTTGAGGCGATCCTCGCCCTGTGCTCCTTGGCACAGAAGCGGGGACAGGACACCCTGGAGCCACGCTGCTCCAAAGCAGTCCTCGTGGGGAGCATTGTGGTGAGTGGGACCCGGCGCCCGGGCCTGGGGAGAAGGGATCCAGACATGGGAGGAAGAGAGGCCTCCCCTGGGCCAGTGGAGGAAAGAGTGGGGCTGGAGGAGGAAGCAGAGGACGGGGCTTCCTGGGGCTGAGGGCTGGGGAGCAGGAAGGGGAAGTTGGGGGACTGATTGGGAGCCAGCAGTGGGGGTCTGTAGGGCAGGCAGGGCAGTGGAGGGGAGGGAGGATTGGGTGGAGGGAGGGTGTTAGGTGGAAGGATGGGAGGAATGGGGAGGCCCAGCTGGTTGGGGGCGGGGTGACCCTGGATGTGTCTGCAGCGCAGTTTGGCCCCTCCCTGGGCAGTGCCTGTGGGCCAGCGGAGCCTGAATCTCATATGTGGGATTGTCTGCTTGGGCCCTGCCAGGAGCTGATTGAACACCTGCCCCTGGAGTCCGAGCCCAGCTGCATCCTGTCCAGCTCCATGGCTGCGGTTTGCCAGCTCAGGTACCGGGAGCCCCCCGTCCACCTGACCTAACCCTGCCCTGGCGCCGGCCGTCACAGACCCTCCCCCTCCGAAGTTACCCAACTGGAGCTGTTCCCGTCCCCGCCAGAGGAGACGGGACCATTCGCTCCTCCCTGGCTGGGGGCTTCATTTCACTCCAGCACCGTCACAGTGGCCTTAGGGAGAGGCTCCCAGAGGGAGCGGGGCATCTCAGAGGGCAGCAGGGTCCAGTGGTGAGATCAGGGGAGGGGTCCTTATTCCAGCTCTGCCATTGACTGGCTCTGTCATTTCAGCCAGGCCCCTGTGCTCCTTGGCACCGTGTCTGGTGGAGCCGGCCTGGGCCTAGCGTCCCTGACGCTCCATGTCCCCTGGTAGTGCCAGACTGCTCTGGTGCTGCCCATCTAAGATGGCTCCTCTCTCCTGCCAGCAAACTGAAGCCGCCGCTGGAGCTGGAGCTGGAATCCCGCCTCCTGCGCGCTGCCCTGCACAGCGTGTTCACCATGGGCAGCGGGAGGGACACCGCCCGCTTCCAGGCACGTCACCCTCCGACTTCTCTGGGCCAGGAGCGGGAGGGGCCTCTGGTGCCTGCTCCTTCGGTTTGATAGAGCTGCTGAGAGCAGGGGAGGGGTGCGCAGAGCTGGGCACAGGCCCGGGGGGCGGGGGGGGAGAGGTAACAAAGTGCCAGAGAGGCCCCTTCCCTCCAGAGGGGATTGTGTTACCCTCCATGGCTCCTCCTGGCCTCCCCTCCTCATTCCATGCTCTGCTGCTGGGACTCCGTGCCCAGCTCCCGTCCTGTGCCGGTCGGTGGCCCCACACCCTACTGGGAACTGGGCCCTGTGCAGAGAAGGGCCAGGACTGCAGAGCCAGGAGGGGTGCGGACCTGAACTCTTGCTAAGTGTCCCTGAAGGGACCTCTATGGGCGAGGCCAGGATGTGTCTTTGGGGTCTTGCCAGGGCTCCCACAAAACCCCCCTAATCATCTCCTGACTGGAGTAGCCCCCAATCCCATGACTGACGGGGGCTCCGTCTTCTTGCAGGCTCTTCATGAGACCTATACCGAGAGCCTGGACACCATGCTCGGGAGCCTGCTGGCACAGACCCCCACCGCTGCCAAGTTGCAGCTCCTCTTGGAGGTGAGCAGAAGGGGAGGGGCTCGGGTGGGGGGGGATTTCACCTTCACCCGGGGAGGGCTGCAAAGGACAGACTAGAGGAGCCACATTTGCATTGTGTCCTCCTGGCCTGGACCCTACCGGCCACACTTTCCCAGGGTGCTCAGTGTTGCGCAATGCTGGGGCCCTTCCGCCTTTGGGGGCAGAGAGAGGGAGCTGGGACTGGAAGCTAGAGCTCTGCAGGGCTCCACCAGGCACTACCAATAGGCACCAGGCAGGGATGGAGACGGAGAGGCTGAAAGCCCAGTGAGAGCCAGGACATGGGACAGTCACTGGCTCCTTGCTCGGGAGACCCTGAATTACAGGAGGGGCCTCAGGGAATTAACTCTTCTGCCCCAAGGCCACTGCAGTTGCCAGAGGGATTGTCCCATTCCCCCCGCCACCCGTCTGACCAAGGCCTTTGCAGCTGGGGAGGGGCCAGGGCATGTGACTTGTCCCTGATGTGCTCCTCATGAGTTAGGGCTTCAGTGCAAACAGACCAGCCTGGAACAAGAGCAGCTTGTGGGCAGCGCCTGGGATGGTGCGAGAACGCCCTTTTCAAGGGCTGCACTTAGGGGTCAGCTCTTCCTCCCCGAGCACCATGTCGCAGCCCTGCGGGAGGGGGAGCGGTTCCTTTGCAGAGCACGGGCGCCTGCCCATTCACCCTCCTCTGCCTCCTTCTCCACAGCACGTCCTCTTCTGGGCAAGCTCCAAGGAGAGCCGGGAGAGAGCCAGGGCCCTGCGCAGCAGCGCAGCCCTGCTGCAATTCGCCAGCTGCCTCCCAGAGTTTGAGGTAAGTGATCTCTGACCCCAGCATGCTGCTGCAGCAAGCCTGGGTCACAGGCTAGGGTGAGCCACCACAGTGCCGGTCACTGGAGAGAGCCCCTGGGGGAGGTAGAGTCAGAACTGAGACTCGGCCGTGCTGGAGTCGTGTTCCTCTTCTCCTGGCCATGTGGCTCTCCAGGGCTGTGTGGCACTGTGCTCCCTCGGCCCCTGGCTGGCAGGTCCATGCCTCCCTCTGGGCCCTTGTTCTGCTGGAGCGTAAGACCTCAGCGAGGGCCCTTGCCCTGGTCCCTTTGCTCCATACTCCCTTGGGGGCAGAGACACTGAGGGCTCTAGCTCCTGCCCCCCAGGGTCTCCTTCAGGGGGAGTGGGAGCAGAGAGACCCTGGTTCAGGGCAGCTAGAGAGCTGAAGGTAGAGTGTTGATGGAGTCTCCTCCCCTCCTCCTTCCATCAGGTCTCATCTGACTTCCCCAAGGCAGGCTCCCTTGTGGCACAGCTGGGTCTCTATGTATCCGACCCAGCTGAGGACATCAGCCAGCAAGCCAGGAGTGGGATTTCCTGGCTCTACCGGCTCCTGCTGCAGAACAGGGGTAAGGAACCCTCCTTGGCAAAGGAACCCTCTGGAAACAAGCCCCTCGGCGAGTAACTCCCACTAGCCATGGGGACTCCTAGAGAACTAGGCTTCTCCTTTTAGACCCCCTGCCGTGGGGCAGAGGGACCCCCATGGAAACAAGGCCCCTACTTTGAGAGTCACTGTGCTGGGCATGGGGACCTGACAGCAAGAAGCCCCCTCCTCTCAGACTGACCCCAGCTAAGCTGATTTTCTCTTCGCCACTCTCTGAATTAGGGAGATGAGTGGGAAAGCGCCAGGGAAAGTGGCTGTGTCATCTCAGAGCCTGGCTCTGTCCCCATCTCAGAGAAATCATCCCATCCCCAGGGCTGCCTGCTGGCGAGAGGGCAGGAATGGAGCTACAGATGCCACGAGTGCCCATTCCAGGATGCAGCTAGTCATGGAAACAGAAGGAAACTGGCTCTGAAATCAGAATAGCAGCCCTCACCAATGGGTGTCTCTCTCTCTCTCCAGGGCTGAACAGCAGAGATGCCAAGGAGCTGTGGTGTCTGGCTGGGCTCCAAGATCCCATGCGCCTAGGCTACCTTCATCTGGCCAGGGTGGGAGAGGTAAGTTCTATGCTGGTGCACTGCAGCAGCTCTGGGGTGGCAAAAGAATGCATCCGCTTTCCAAAAAATGTTTCTAGTATCCCAGAGAAGCGCTGCTAAACGTAGCCATAGAGAGAGCGCTTATTAAGTTTGCGGATGATACCAAGCTGGGAGGGTTAGCAGCTGTGTTGCAGAACAGCATCAACATTCAACATGTTCTTGACTAACAGGAGAAATGGTCCAAGGTAAACAGGATGAAGTTTAATAAGGACAAAATGCAAAGTATTCCACTTAGGAAAGAAAAACCAGTTTCACACATACAGAATGAGAAGTGACTATCTCGGAAGGATTCCTGCAGAAAGGGATCTAGGGGTCATAGTAGACCACAAGCTAAATATGAGTCAACAGTGTGATGTTGTTGCAAAAAAAGCAAACACGATTCTGGGATACAACAGGGGTGTTGTGAGCAAGACACGAGAAATTATTCTTCTGTTCTACTCTGCGCTGAGTAGGCCTCAGTTGGAGTATTGTGTCCAGTTCAGGGCACTGCAATTCAAGAAAGATGTGTAAAAATTGGAGAAGGTCCAGAGAAGAGCAACAAAAATGATTAAAGATCTAGAGAACATGACCTATAAGGAAAGGCTGAAGAAACTGGGCTGGTTTAGTTTGGAAAAGAGAGACTGAGAGGGGACATGATAGCGGTTTTCAGGTATCTAAAACAGTGTCACTGGGACCAGAGGGGAAAATTATTCTCCTTGGCCTTTGACGATAGAGCAAGCAGCAAAGGGCTTAAACTGCAGCAAAGGCGGTTTAGGTTGGACATTAGGAAAAACTTCCTAACTGTCAGGGTGGTTAAACACTGGTGTAAATTGCATAGGGAGGTTGTGGAATCTCCATCGCCGGAGATATTTAAGAGTAGGTTAGACAGACCTCTATCAGGGATGATCTGGATGGTGCTTGGTCCTGCCATGAGGGCAGTAGACTAGACTTAATATCTCGAGTTCTCTTCCCGTCTTGTATTCCATGATTCTATAAACCTTGCAGAAAAGAGATAAAACAGACATTTGCAGTAGTACTCTGTTTCCGTGTAGCTAAATTAATGTTTAAGGTTTGAAAACTGGAACAAAATGTTATTAGAAACCAAATTGACTGTAGTCCTTTTTGTTAAGAGTTTACAGACAGGGGTGAAGAAAAAATACTCTTGATGGAATTCCCATTTGAAAAAAAGGTTCTAAAAAAACCCAGAAAGAAACTAACAATCCCTTTTTCAAGAAATCCAAAATAAAATGTAGCTTTAGCTGTCATTTTGAAAAAATGCAATCCTTCAAATAAAGCATGTGCATTTTCAAAATAAACAAACAAACCCCACTCTTAGTTAAGGACATGAGCGACACAAGGGAAATCAAGCAGGAAAATATATGGTTGAAAAGTTACCATAAGGGTCATTACTCCAGCCAGGACAGGCTAACCATTTTAGAATTCGCTGCGGAAAGGATTAAATTTTAAGTACGAGAGAAATACAAATACACTAAATAGCACTCCTTGAAAGAATAAAATAAACTAGATGTGCATTGCAGAAAGTACCAACTAGTAACAACTACAATAATACAAGTATGTGTTGGAAGGAATGTGTGTCTGACAGGAGAGACACAGAGAGAGAGAGAGACTGTGTGAGTGGAGGTGGGGAAATCTCAGAAACAGGGCCAGTCTTTAAGAAAGGCACGCAGGCCAGGTCTGCACTATGGGGGTACACAACTCCAGCTATGAGAACAGCGTAGCAGGAGTCGACGTACCTTAGGTCGAACTTCTGTGGCACCCCAATCGGTGACCCGGTGAAGTACTGGGTCTGATGGGGGCACCATCAGTGGTCAATTTTGCAGGGTTCTTACTAGACCTGCTAAAGCAAACCTGGGAGACTGATCTCCGGACCACTGAGTCTTAGAATCATAGAGCTGGAAGAGACCTCAAGAGATCATCAAGTCCTGCCTCCTGCCCAAGGCAGGACCAATCCCAACTAAATCAACCCAGCCAGGGCTTTGTCAAGCCGGGACTTAAAAACCTCTAGGGATGGAGATTATACCATCTCGCTAGGGAACCTGTCCCAGTGCTTCACCACCCTGCTAGTGAAATAGTTTTTCCTGATTTCCAACCTGGACCTTCCCCACTGTAACTTGAGACTATTGCTCCTTGTTCTGCCATCATTACTACTGTCAACAGCCTCTCTCCATCCTCTTTGGAACCTCCCTCCAGGAAGTTGAAGGCTGAGGAAGAATGGCTCTTGCGCAAGAGGGGTTTTCTTGAGCAAAAAGGAGCCATCCACACAGCTCTTTTTTGAGCAAAAGCTTCTTGCACAAAACTGGCTGCTTGTTAATTATGCAAATGAAGCATGGCAATATTCCATGCCGTGCTTCGTTTGCATAAGCTTTTCCCCAAGAAGGCTTCAGTGTAGAAGTAGCCTTACGGGAGTGAAGACAAGCCTTCAGTCACACTCGCTCACTGCTCAGAATAGAAGGCAGGCGCTCCTTTGCTCCCTCTCCCTTGCTCTGTGGAGGTGGGGATACAGAGATTAGAGACACCCTGATATCAGCACCCCACTGCCTTCTGCTCTGCATAGTCCCAGGAGCACTGAGCTGCAGCAGAGGGAGAAACATTGCAGAGGATGGGCAGCTGCCACCTCTGCTACTCAGCTAGGCAGCATGTGAAGGTCTCCTGGACAGCAGGCCCCATGAGGCCCTTTGAAATCGCCTGGAGGCCTTAGCAATTGCCCCCTTTGCCCTGCCCCACTTGGCGGGTCTGGCTATGTGGCATAAAAGAAATCCCCAGGGGTGAGTTAATGGAAGATGTATCTCAAGGGATATGGCTCCACTCCCTGTCTCACAGCTGAGGGCCTGAGAGGGAGCCACTGGTCAGTGAGTTGGGCAGCTCCCACCCCACTACTGCCTGACCAGATTCTCGCTGGATCCCCTACGCCCTGTGGGAGCACTGGCAGGACACAGGATTGCCCGGGGCCAGCACGAGTCAGGAAGGAGAACCTGCCCTGCCCTGCGAGTTGGGTCAGGGACACCGAGCTCCTCCCCGGGCTGAATGACTGCGCCGTGCATAAGGTGCCTAAGAAGGGCGGTGGGCTGGCGAGTGGAGGGAGGCAGCTCTGAAAGGCCTGTGGCTCTAGCCTGGGAGCACCAGAAGACATCACCGCTGAAAGCTGTGGGGGCTCCTTTGTTCTCGGGGTGAGCTGCATTCCAGAGTGCGCCAGGCTCATGCCCACAGACGCCGTCCTGGACTATTCCGGCCCCTATGGGGAAACCTGCTTCAGAAAGAGCTAGCAGAGCTCTCAGTGCCCGCAGCCTCTTACTGAAGGGGCTCCCCTAGGCCATGGGCCCCAAGGGAAACTGGCGGCAGCAGGAATCTCACGCTCCAGGTGCGGCACTAGAGGGATTTGGAGCCTGGTTCTGGGCACTTGCCAAGGGCTCTGGTGCTGTTGGTTTTAGGTCTTTGGAGAAATCTTCTCTGCGGGCCAGAGAAGATCTTTCCTTCAGGCAGCACTGCTGGCCATCTATGACCCCCAGCTGCGTGTCAGCCAGGCTGGGCTGGTGCTCACCTATTCCATCTTGGGGGAAGCCAGCCAGCTGATCGTCGACGAGGTAACTAAGGACGGATTTCTTGGCGAGGGACCCCCAGGGCCTTTCAGCTCCAAGCCATTTAAAGTCACCCCCGGCCCATTCCCCATTGGCTGAGCTGGGTGCCAGCTTGTCCCCTGAGCAGCTCAAAGCAGCGCAGACCCAGCTCCCCAGCAAGGCCGTTTCCTAACAGGCATGGATGGGACAAGCTGCCTTTGCTCACGTGAGGGGCTGCAAACCGCCCTGGTAACCTCTGTGAGCCTCTCTTGCCCCTTGGGGCCTCAGGCTGGTCCCTAGAGCACGAGTTTCCATGTGCCTGAGCCACCATCCAGCACTGCCCCACCACTGGCAGCTGTGGAAGCCAAGGACTGACAGGGTCATGTGGACTAACCGGGCCGGCCTGGGACACATGGGCCGGGAGCTTGTCTTGCTGCTGGCCAGGCTGGGCCTGTGCTGGGGGAACAGGAGGGTTCACTCAGCAGAGGCTGCACCTGTGCCCCATTCCCCAGATCTACTGTCCATGGCACCACCATAAGGAAGGAGGGGCCCATGAGAAAAGGTGTCCACATGACTCAGCCCACTGCACTGCAGCCCAAAGCCTCCCGGCCCCTCAGGTGCAGGGAATGGGGGTGGCCAAGGGGATTCTGGGCCGCTGAGCTGCTGCCCGAGCCAGGTTTGGACATAGAACAGCTCTCGCTGGGGGACTGAGGGCAACAGGGTTCACTGCACTGTGGTTGGGGTGGGGTTGGAGGGCCATCTCGGGGGTGGGGTGGGGGAATCTGTCCCTTGGAAATGGGGGCGAGTGAGTGGGAGATTGGCTGGCTCTAGGAACTGAATACCCTTTGTTGCCATGGGTGGCCGAGTCGGACTGATCCTGGTTCCCTTGCAGCAGGATGTAACACCTAAGGTCCTAGCACACCTCTTCTACATCCGCTGCTTGCGCCAGGTGCCCAAGGCACTGCAGGGGCTGTGTGCCGTGGGTCACCTTTGATGGGCCCCCCTTCATGTGGGCAGCAGCTCCCACTCTCTGCTGCAGGTACTGCTCGGTCTTATTGTCCATGGGGAGAAGGGTTGGGGGGATGGAGAGAGATCCCACAGAACTGAGAGAAAGCCTCTCCCTTGGGAGGGGGTTGGGTCTTCCCTCTGCTCCCAAATCCCCTTTAGTTTCCCCTCCTGCTCGGGACTCTCTGGGTGTGGATTGAAGAGGAACTAGGGCTGGGGAAGAAGGCCTAGTACAGAGCTTCCACCCCGACTATCCTTGGCCTGGATCCCAGCCCCGGCACAGAGGTATCTTTGTCATCCCACTGTCCTTCCATTCCTAGGGAGAGAGGCCACTGATGACCTGCTCCAGCCTGGCCACCTCCTCCTCCTCCCCCCCACCAAGCCCTTGGATTTGACTTCCTGGTTTTGACTTTCCCCGCCTGCTTCTGGACTGTGGCTTCACTTCGATTTGGCTGATGTTTGATCTGATCACCCCGCTTCGACCTCTGGCCTGCACTCGGACTCTGGCTTTGATTCTGCTTTGGTTATGGACTCTGATCTTGGTTTTGACCGTGGCATATACCCGGATTCTGGCACCACGCTTAGCCTAGGTGCAATCCTGCACCTTGCTGCAACTTAATCTGACCTATTGGTTGGAGAGTATCAGACACAGCATGTAACAGGAGGTGGTGAAACCTTTTGCAGAAAAGCAGGCTCTTCGCCTGTCAGGGGACATCACACCAGCTGAGAGCCATGGCCTCACTACTGGAGCAAAATCGAGGTGACTGAAAAATGTCTGGGTTTCCTGAACCAGCCTCCCTCCCTGGAATTACTCCACCATTCTTGGCTTGGACGCCGGGCATTCCTGATCAATACCCACATTCTGTGGACACATGAGACATGCAGACTCTGTGCCTCCGCACCAGTATGACTGGCCCCTGACCTGAAGTCTTTTGAAAGTTGCCTTCGGCTGTATTTAGGAGTTCTCTGAACCAGAAATAGTGGCCCTACCTGCATTGATCTTGGACACCGACTCACCAGTAAGGAAAAGTGGAGGACCTTACTCTGCCTCTGTTCAGGGCTGGCTGTCCACACAAAGTGGAAGTTTGGAACCATTATGCCCCGCTTTTACTCCCACCACTGTTGGCTCATGTGAAATCGGTGCAGGTATTCGTAAACCTGTGCCTGCAAGGACTTACAGTCCAACACTCACTTAGGCAGGGGACAAATGGAAGACAGATATTAAAACACATTATGGACATTTCAACTGTCACTAACTTGGGTTCAGTAACGGGCCCGAGCCCACAACACTTCCTCCGTGATGTGTCTAGGAACATGCCAGAGCCACACATTGCTATTGAGTTAGATGACATACTTCTATCTTGGAGACGCCAGAGCAGCACACAGAGAGGCTGCAGCAGCATGGTCTCTAGACAAAACTGGACGAGCGTACCTACAGCCAACTCTCCGCAGAGGTGTTAGGGACTTCCTCTCCCCAGGAGGGGTGAAGACTGATCCAGCAAGGTGGAAGCCATTCACAACTGGGGGAAGTTGGCAGTAGTCAAGAAGAGCAATTCTTCCTAGGCTTCCCCAGTTTTACTGCTGTTTCAGCTCAGAGTAAAGAGCCCCACAAGAGCTCTTCTCCACAGGGCCGCCACCTTTGTCCGGTTGTCCAAGGCCCAACAAGCCCCTTCACAGCTCAGAAGTGCCTCCACTGCTGCATCTGTTCTGAAGGGCCACATTCCAGCTGGAGCATTCACCATGCACTAGACACATCCAATACGGCCCTCCGGCCTATGCCTCCCAGGCCTGGCCCCCAGCACCCACTGAACGCCTCTGCAAACCATTCTGGAAGCACACCCCACAGACCAAAACTAGGGGATCCTTGATAACTAGTGGGTTCTGATTAAATCGCCATTTGAAGACTGTATGTTCTGCTCGCATGTTCCCGGTTGAAGCTACAGCATCTGAACAAGGACAAGTGCCCCGCAGGACAGGACACTTCGGGGGCCTCAGAACCTCCTGCCTAAGCTCCTGCTTCATTTGGTGGTGCCCGGTGTGAGCTGAAATTCAGACTTGAGTTGTCTCATGACTTCTGCCCTTGCATCAAGGCACCAAACTTCTCACCTCATGCTTTCAGAGACCCTGCCCCGGCCATGGGCAACCATTGCCAGGGATTTCACTGTAGAATTTTCTGAATCAAATGGCCACACTATGGAACTGACACTCACAGATTACCTGAACCAGATGGTGGGCTTCATCTCCCTGTGAATGTTTATCCTCAGCCAAGAGAGCACATCCACTCCAAATCACCAAACCACAATGCCAATGACACCTTCATTTTGCTAACTCTAGACCTCCCTCTGACTTCATCCCAGCTGCCCAACAGCCTCGCTGAACTTCACAGCTCGCTGACTGGTGCCAGGGCTCTATTGCATTCCAGAAGAACTAAGGGGGGACCTCAAGAACACTAAGAAGGACTTTGAGAGGATGTCAACTGCTGCTGACAGGAGGGACCAGTCTTTTCAGTAGGGAAACAGTTTTCTGAAGGGAGGTACTGAACCTCTGGCCCCTAAGCCTGTTTGTGGCAGCAGGTCATGGCCCATCCCCCTCCACCGACCTATCCCACCTTCCTTCCTTGCCTCCAGGGAGCAAACTTTGGGTCCCTTCCTTCTCTCCAGCACAATCCATGCCCAGAATGGCCAAGACCCTCAGACATTGGAACTGTCCTCCCCTGTCCTCTCTGGGGAGTGCAAAGAAAACTGGCCACATTTTACAGAGAGGGAATGAAGGGGATGCAGTGGCATTTCCAAGCCACCCCTAGAAACGTGAGGGGGGAAATCTGGGAATCAGCCTGGGTTCTACTCTTCTGCTCTCCTCACAGGGGCAGCTTCACTGCCAGCCCTTCATTCTCCCCTCCCCTCTTGGCTCTTTCAATGAGGCCTCTGAATGGGAAATGAACTGGGGCTCCCTCCCCCTCTGTTGCTTACAGCAGTGCAGCCTGCAGC
This sequence comes from Pelochelys cantorii, assembly GCA_032595735.1. Taxonomy (NCBI): domain Eukaryota; kingdom Metazoa; phylum Chordata; order Testudines; family Trionychidae; genus Pelochelys; species Pelochelys cantorii. The sequence goes on along the minus strand of CM064339.1, from coordinate 4,879,237 downwards.
TGGCCCAGCTTAGGGAGCAATGATGCTGTCCCGTGAGTGAGAGAAGTGCTGGCGCGCAGTGACGCTTGGCTGGAAAACCCATCCCCCTCCTGGAGGTAGGGCCCATCCATTGCCAAGTTGTCCGGAGGAGCCATGATTCCTGCAGGAGCTGGGAAGGGCACAACGGTCAGTTGGTGACAGGCCAGGGAGGAGGGTGCAAGGAGGGATCAGGGGAAGATAGTGAGCGAGGCAGGGGGCAGGGCTCAGGGATCAAGAGAAGGGACAGGGAGTGGGGAGCAGGCTGTGGTAAGGTAAAAGCGGCATCGGAAGCGGGGCCAGGCCTGAGGAAGTTCTGCCACTTTAGATCAGCTGGGTCAGGGAACCACTGGTTGAGAAGACAAAGTTCTGAACTGGAACTGGGCCCAAATCCCCCTCAGTTGGGAGTTCTCCAGGTGCCTGCAGAAGCTCTGCCTCTGTGGCCCAGACCTCTGCTCAGAGTCTCCCTCTACTGGGGCCAGCTGCTCCAATACAGGATGAAAAAGATCCCACAGAAGCCCCATACCACCTGGGCCAGGGCAGTTCCCCTTAAGCCCCTGTGGTGCTCAGGCCTGCCCTGGCTGCCTCCCCAGGCTGCATGTCCCCCATTCAGAGGGTAAGGAAATGAGGGGCTGAAGGCCCTTTTCTCTGGTGAGTTCTCTTTAGCAGGAAGAGCTATGGAGATTTGAACCTGTATTGCTCCTGGGACTGGTGCTTCAAGGGTGTAAAGTGCTGATGCAGTGCTTGGTCCTGCCATGACGGCAGGGGACTGGACTCAATGACCTCTCAAGGTCCCTTCCAGTTCTGTGATGGGGCAAAAATGAACCATTTTCATCTACTCTTTGCCCCTTTTAACATGTAGAAGAGGGGCCCACAGTGCTTCATCTGGGCATTCTTGGGTGTGGAGATTGCATCAGACCAGCACCTGAATAAACAGGGAATGAAATATGCAGCCACTACAGTTCTGCAGCCAAACTCTCAAAAACTGCCCTTCAATACAGGATCAGGGATTTGTTTTTAATTGATATTTTTAATGTGCTAAGCAGGTGCTAGGCTGGAATGAGAGGAAACAAATGAAAAAACACTAGGAGAATGTTACTTAACAGTAAAGAAGAGATGCAGAGACTGGACACAGCAAAGCGGACACGGTGAGTAAATACCCTGAAATCTAATTGAGGGGCAGGGGGAACCTCACCTGAGTAATTGTGGCTCTTGGGAGAAAGATCGGGTCCCTGGTACAGAGCCTGGCTAAGAGGATCCCTTATCCCTGGGTCCCAGACCTGGCATTCAGGTGGCATTCGCTCTGATGGCCTTATTTTAATCCTAGGGAAAGCATCCCCAAAGGAGGTGTAAGGATCCCAGACCATACTGCCTGCAAGAAGGTTCAGACAGCCACACAGGTAGAAGTCTGTCTTGCATACAATGTCACTAACACCCCTTCTGTTCACTTGACGGGCACGTCTAGATTATCCACGGCTTCCCAAAGATATACAAATTCATGCCTAATTTGCATATCTTCTTCCAATCCCTTTTTGGGGAAGAGGTTTTTTTGAAAAAAGAATTCTAGATTCAAAAGAACCCTGTAACCCTCATTGAGGAAGAGAGGCTCTTATGCAAAAAGGGGGGTTTTGCTCAAAAAGGAGACATCTACACAGCGCTTTTTTGTGCAAAAACCTTTTACACAAAAGGGATCTGAGGAGGACATTCAAATGAGAGCGTGACATGCAAATGAGTGCTCCATTTGGATTTCCTCTTGCAGAAGAGGCTCATAGTTTAGACATAGCCCCAGAATGCTGCTTTCCTGCCTCTCCAGAGGCTGAGGGCTTGCACTGGCTCCACCCCCACCATCAGATGCTTTTTTTCTAGTGGATTTTCTAGTGACAAATCAGGAAAGAGATCTTGGAGTTATCGTGGGTAGTTCCCTGAAAACTTCCACACAGTGTGCAGCGGCGGTCAAAAAGGAAAATAGGATGCTAGGAATTATTAAGAAAGGAATAGAAAATAAGACACAGAATATCTTACTGCCCCTATATAAAACTATGGTACGCCCACATCTTGAATACTGTGTACAGATGTGGTCTCCTCACCTCAAAAAAGATATTTTGGCCTTGGAAAGGGTTCAGAAAAGGGCAACTAAAATGATTAGGGGTTTGGAACGGGTCCCATATGAAGAGAGGCTAAAGAGACTGGGACTTTTCAGTTTAGAAAAGAGGAGACTGAGGGGGGATATGATAGAGGTATATAAAATCATGAGTGGTGTGGAGAGGGCGAATAAAGAAAAGTTATTTATTAGTTCCCATAATAGAAGAACTAGAGGACACCAAATGAAGTTAATGAGTAGCAGGTTTAAAACTAATAAAAGAAAGTTCTTCTTCACACAACGTGTAGTCAACCTGTGGAACTCCTTGCCAGAGGAGGCTGTGAAGGCTAGGACTATAACAGAATTTAAAGAGAAGCTAGATAATTTCATTGAGGTTAGGTCCATAAAAGGCTATTAGCCAGGGGATAGAAATGGTGTCCCTGGCCTCTGTTTGTCAGAGGCTGGAGAGGGATGGCAGGAGACAAATTGCTTGATCGTTGTCTTTGGTCCACCATCTCTAGGGCACCTGGTGCTGGCCACTGTCGGCAGACAGGCTACTGGGCTAGATGGACCTTTGGTCTGACCCAGTACGGCCGTTCTTATGTTCTTGATTTTTTCCAAGATCAAATAATATTTCAGATTTTCCCTTAAAAGCGGAATCTTTCTTTAGACAGTGTTATAGAATTTCATACAGAACAAACACCTCTCTGTAGGCTTTTTGAACCATCCCGTATAATTTAAAAGAGAAAGTCATCTTCCAATCAGCCTTTTATACACCCATCACTTCATCTAATATCTCTCTAAACTTTCAGAATGCAGCAGGATGGGATCAGGCAACCAGACTCATTTTCACTTGTGGCCTAGGAAGAATTTGATCTGAGGAGTGCAGAGGCTTAATTTTTAAAAATGCTTTGACAAATCCAGTTTGAAGTTTCCTAATGGGAAACGTAGAAGCCTAGTTTATTTCTTCTTCAGGACTTCGTTCTTGAGTCTATGCAGTAAATTCCTTTTTTTATTTAAAAGAAACCCCAGTGGATAATTGCAGAATACTTTGCCATCAAAAACAATATGTTCATTGATATAAAAGTGGATCCCATCTCATCTGTCCAGAACTCAGAACTTTCTGGAGATTGGACTATACTCTCTCTCTCCCTCCCTCCCCCCTTTGCCCCTATGGTGACACATGCTATCTCCAAACACCCTGGCAGAATTTTGGAAGGAAGGAAAATTGGATCTAGTGTCAAGAACACTGGAATATCAAGAATCTGAGAAGGATTTTATTTGATATTGATTTCTGAATCTTCAGATCCCAATGATGGAACTGAGAATCCAGAAGCTGCAGTGTTCTAAGAGAAAAGAAATGGCCCAGAAGAGGTGTAGTGTCAGTGAAAACGAATCTCCTCGAGAACTGGAACCTGACACAGCCTCAGAGAAAAGAAACAGAGGGGGAATCCAGAAATCCCCTCATCTTCAGAGAAAGGGAATGGAGCTGAGAGCTCAGCAGAACCTGACACATCCTCAGTGAAAGAGAACAGAAGAGCCAAGTGCCCAGACGCTGCTGCAAGCTTAGAGAAAGGAAAGGGAGTTGAGCGACTAGAAGCCACTGCACCTTCTCCAAAAGGAAATGGAGCAGAGAGCCAAGAAGCTGCGCATCCTCTGAAAGAGGGAAGGAATCTGAGCTCCTTGAAGCTTCTGCAACTTTGGAGAAAGGGAAAGGAGCCAAGAGCCCAGAAGTCCCCGTAGCTGTGGAGAAAGAATTCTGAAGGTTTTCTAGATCCTCAGCATTTTGGGATTTAGCCTTTAGGCCATATGCCCTGCCACAGCTCCTCATGAACACTGAATTACACTCAGTCTGCAGACACAATGGTGAACAGCTTTCCAAAAGCATCCTCTGTAGAACTCTTTAGTCCGTGACAACTGGATTCCTTTTTACCCATCAGACGTATACACACACTCTATGGCAGTGGTTCTCAGCCACCGGTCTGCAGACCAGTGCCAGGCTGCAAACTGCTGGCTGCTGGGCTGTGGCCGCTCTAGGGGCCGGGGTAGAGCCCCTGCGGCTCTTGGCTGAGAGGCGGAGCAGGACGCAGCTCTCCCAACCAGCTCCAGCAGTTTGTGAATGGGTTTGCCAGTCCGTGGTGTAAAAAGGTTGGGAAGCACTGCTCTATGGGATCAGCACGACAGTTTTACTAGCTAGGAGCTTACAAATTAGAAAGGGAAAGAAGCTGCAGTATTAGATATAGCCAGAGCACAACACATCTTCAGGGAAAGGGAACAGAGCCCAGACGTTGCTGCGTGCTGAGAGAAAGGAAATGGAGTTGAGAGCCCAGAAGCCCAACAGAACACGTCTACGCCCACTGTGGGCTAGCAGACACCTACACTGAACAGCAGAGCATCCGACTGGGACATGCTTGGGAATCTCTTATTTTCTGTTCTCAATAAACCTGCTGTAACTCACTCATCTCATGCCCTATTCTCATCCTGCTAATGTTCCTTCCAGGCCAATGGACAAGATAGTCTCCAGTGCAGGAGCTTAAAGAGGTCATGGACTATACGTGTTGGGTAGGTGTCTGAGGATACATTAAGAATCTTTAAGATTCATAAACTGTCATTCTGGAATGTAATCCTTTGCTTTCCAGAACCAGAGCAATTGTTCCCACAAGCCCAAAATGAACAAATCGGACCTGGGAGCCTGAGAAACATGCTGTAGTCAGCACCAGCCGGTGACCTCTTGGCAGCAAGGGCAAATGAGAAAGAAGCAGAGGGAACCACTCCACCAAGAACATCAAAGCGTAATGTCTATGAAAAATTATAAGGAGCTGAGATTAGAAACTGACGAGATCTCAGTAGTAGGCTGCAATTCTGGTTTCAGTCACACGTGTGTAAATCCCCCCCCAGGATACCCCTCATGTCAGTGTTTTTAAGATCAGATTCTGATCAGTCACACCACAGTAAATCCTTGGTTATACAGGAGACGTGACCCTGGATTCACCAGGGTGTCAATGAGCAGGATTTGAACCTAAAAATCCACATGCTTTGTCAGCACCAATTATATAGCCCAATCCATGTATAAGTTCTTATATAGCCAAGTCCTCTGATCTGAGAGTGCCAGAGAAGGTCCGCCACTCCGAGCAGGTGTAGTTCCATTGTGCTGGGTGGGGAGAAGATGTGGTAAAATCATTCCAAAGGAGGCGTTTGTCCCCACTTGCTATGTACTGGTGCTCCATAGGCAAGGATAGAGGTGGTGGGTGTGGAGCAACAGAGATCTGCCACATTGGACAGGGGGATGCAGCTGCTCTGGGTACAAATAACTGATAGCAAAATCAATACGGGTATGTCTACACTACCACCCTAGTTCGAACTAGGGTGGTTAATGTAGGCATTCGAAGTTGCAAATGAAGCCCGGGATTTAAATATCCCAGGCTTCATTTGCATCTTGCCGGGCGGGCGCCATTTTTAAATCCCCTTAGGTCGAACTCCGTGCCCGCGGCTACACGCGGCACGGAGTAGGTAGTTCGAATTAGGATCTCTAATTTGAACTACCGTTATTCCTCGTGGAGTAACTACACTCCAAGAGGCCCTGGGTGACAGACCTATACTCTCCAATAGACAACCACCTAACCTCAGGAAGATACTAACAACCACAAGGCACACCACATCAATACTAATTCTAGAACTTTCCCTTGCAACAAACCCCGTTGCTGATTTTGTCCACATATCTACTCTGGGGACACCATCACTGGCCTAACCATGTCAGTTAGACGATCAAGGACTCATATTCCTGTTCATCCAGCAATGTGATTTATGCCATCATGTGTCAGTAGCATCCCTCTGCAATGTATATTGACAGACTGCTCAGTCACTTTGCCAAAGAATCAATGCCCACAAGTCTGACATCTTCCAAGAGAAAAACCTGTTAGTCTACATTTCAGTCTACCTGGACATTCCCTTAAAGACCTGACAACATGCATCTTACTTCACAGAGACTTTAACACCAGATTACAGAGAGAAACTTCAGAACTTTCATTCATGCTTAAATTCGACAGGTTACAAATGGGCCTTAATAAAGATGCTAATTACCTTACACATTACAAAGGCAGCTTCCCCACCTATTGATGATAGTCCTAGTAACTGCAGATTAGCCACTCACTGACTTAAAATAAGCTATTTCCCCCTGCCCTCTCCCCTGCCCCACCTTCTGTTCTAAAATCTGATTTGTTAGTTTATAATGTGTTCACTTTCTTCATTGTATTCCTTTGTTATATATGGTCATGCCAATTCTTTCAGAATATGACCTAAAGAAGTGGGTCTGGCCCACGGAAGCTCACCACCTAATGAGCTATCTCGTTAGTCTTTAAAGTGCTATATAGTTTGTTTTGTTTTACCATGCTACCACAGTGCATTTGCTAGACCTGTGCCTTCGCGAAAAGTATCAACCCATAGTGATTCAAAAGTGACTTTGATTCCATTTCTCTTCCTGTACAAGTTAGTCACACTTTGTTTGGTTCCAGTAACCCTACGTAAAATATTTATTAGGCTCTCATCAGGATCAACATTACAGCTGGGCAAACCTCTCCATGCAAACCCTGTTTTTCACTTGCTTACAAGTTGCATGAAACATCCCAGGTTCAGCCAGGCATAAGAACAAGCCTCTATTGCCATCTGCCTCTTGTCTACACTTTTGCAGCTTCCTCAACAATGGCTGGTCTGAGTCCCATGCTGGCCACAATCTCCTGTCCCTTAGGATACTGATGCTCCCTCTATGGCCTCCTTGAGACTCCATCATTGAGATTCCCATCTAGATGTAGAGGCCAGAGGAGATGGACAATTACAGGGCTCTCCACTAATCTCCCCTTTCCAGACTCCAGCATATAGTATGCCCAAGGCTCCAGCTGACTTCTCAATTGTACACAGATCTACATCCAACTTATACCCATCCCCAGACAGCTCTCCTGGCACCTGGCCTTTTCAGGTTCTATTTCAGAGTCATCACCTATGTGTTTCAAACCTCTGACTTCCTCTGCATCCCTTTGTACCTCTAGCAGCTACCATAATCGCAACACAGTGCTGCAAGAGCCTCTCTTGCTGTCTTCTGTTTCTTCTTGTGACCTGTGTAGTTTATTACAAAATTTTAGTCTAATGCATACAGGATCACGTCATGATACAAAACATAGTTACTTGTTTCCAACAGAGTATATGCTCAGTGCTGTATAATATCCAAAAATAAACTGAAAGCTCTTTAACTCGGGGATTCTCTGCAAAATCTAGATATACTGTGGATCATTGGCTTTTAAATTTAAAGCAGTTTTGATGCTGTAATGCAAGCCTCGAACACTAGGTAGAGCAGCTAGCACAGAAATATTCTGTTCAAAACAGCAGATTGAAATGAACATGTTGCACTGTGATGGAAGGAGAACAGCAAAAGATTTTTAGCATTTTAAATTTTTCACGAACCTGTTAGTTTTGCTTTATCCTACTTTACTATTTTTAAATTAGCACTCAATAAAAGTGGGAGAAAAGTCAAGTGTACTTCCCCATGATTTCAAAGTAACAAATTTCAAAAATTAACATTTGTTTTCAAGCTTCAAGAGGAGGAAAATTTCAATGAAAATGGCAATTTTCAATCAGCTGTACTCAAACATTTTAGGAAAAAATGTATTTATTCTCCATCTCAGATTGTTTAATTTGCAGATTACTGTGCAAATTACTAAGTTTCTAATTATGCTACACAACTAAAAACATTAGAGCTAAACGTGGCTGCTTCATATACCCTGTTTCTTGTTCCTTATATTAAAGTCATCTTTTCTGTCCCAGGACTCATGAATTAGGAAAAAAAAAACAGCTGGTGAAAAACCCTCAGAGATCATCATCTGCAAAAGAAGTTAATGGAAATTCTTCCAAAAGACCTAGAAATTATCTTGGATGAATCAGTCTCCCAATCCATTTTCATAGAGGAGGAATATGATCCCTTGGATAAAACAGAGGAGGACCCCGAGAGGAAAAATTGTTGATTCTGATATGGGAAATTTTATTTCCAGTGCATGAACAAGGCATCCAAATAGATGACAACAGCATGGAATGTCAGATTGCAAGCAAGTGCATTAAAGAAATCGCCTCAGAGAAAGAAATGCTAAAGCTCTTCAGGGATATATGGAAAATCCTGGCTCATGTGGAAAAAGAACTGTCGAATGAGAGGTCAGGGAAGATATCCCTGCTGAGAAATAAATCTCAGCTGAAAGATAAGATTTTGCAATTACACAAATAGAATAAATGTGATCTTATTAATGGATTGACTAGACTCAAATGCAGAACAACATCTACTTCCATTACAGAAACACTATTTCCTGAAATGGATCAAATTTCAGCTGGATCACATTGATAGAAGGAATTGTTCTGAACCTACAGGCTGAATGCAAGGAGAAATGCAAGTCTCTCAGATTAGTTCTGCCAACTGTTTGGGACCATATCTCCCACTTCTTTACAGGTTGAGCATTTCATGTGAAGGTTGGGGAAGTTCTAGGAGGCTGTGCACCCCATGGTTAAAGGCTGCAATATCCTAGAAAGTGGAAGGCAACTCACCCACCTCTCAGGCATCGCAGTTGACCTCATGCTGAAAGAGCTTCCCGTTCACCCGATGAACGGACGTGTCTGCAACCTCCCGCAGCAATGGGTGACCGACATTCTGAACTCTGGGCCAAGCTGAGGGGAAGGACCAAAATGCTGGTTCTGATAATACTGGGAGTGCAGAGCACTGGGAAATCCACCTTCCTGAACTCCACATTCCACCAGCAGTTTGCAGTGAGTAGTGGCTGAGGTACGCAGGGAGCCTTCATGTTGCTCCTTCAAGCTAGAGTGATCTTAGAAAAGGAACAGGGCTGTGATTTCATCCTGGTGATGAACACAAAGTATGAAAGCCCCTGAACAGGCCAAGGTGGAGGAGAGTTATCAACAAGACAATGAGTTGGCTATACTGGTGACTGGACTGAACAACAGAACCATCGTTAACATGGTCACGGAGAAGGCCACTGAAATGAAAGATTCTGAAAGCTGTGCTCCATGGATTTCTCAGAAAGCAAAGAGCGGGGCATAAATCCCACTGCCAATTCGTGCATCAGAATGTCAGTGATGTTCCTGCATGTGAACAAAACACGAGGGACAGGCAACTCCTCCGGGAGCTACTGGATTAAATGATCAAAACTGCAGCAAAGATGAAAAATCTAAATGAGAAAATAAACTTTTCTGATATCCTGGAGGATGATCTGGAAAAAAAACACAGTTAGTACAAGTGTTGCCGGACTGCAGTTAAGAATCTCTCTCCTGATGAATAAAAGCTAACAATCTGAAATGCAACAGAAAATTCTGGAGCTCTTACAACAATATTTGGAAAATGGGGCAGCAAATCTGAATCGGGTAGAATAGTACAGGGAAAATTTTACCAGAAGTGCAAAGAGCCTGAAGAAAAAACTGGAAAGTTGCTCATTTAAGAAATGTAAGGAAGCCACTCACATTAAAGAAGGCCACCACAATATAGCCAATATTCAAGTAGACAACATGAAAGTAATTGGAAGGACAGTGGACATGCTTTTCGAAGAAGGCTGGAAAAAAGAGAGTAAACTGGAAAACAATGAGTTGTATATGCAATTTGGAAAAAATGTGGAAAGAAACAATTTCAGAATTAGTGCCCCCTTTGTTTACAGAACCATGAAATTCATGAAGAAATTGAGTTCTATCCACGAAAAGACTTGGATAACAAAGGGAGTTCAGTCAGAAGATACGAGCAGCAAGAAGCTTGAGGAATTCTAGAATTAACTCTGTCAACATGAGAACCGAACATTTAGACTTTTCATTGACCAACCAGTGAAACATTGGTTTACGAAAAACAAAAACCATTACAGAAAACAGAAAAAACTGCTGAAACGCTGATGGCCAAATGTAATAGTTACGTTGAAGAGGGTCTATTTCAAGGTAGACTGATGAACATTTTGCAGGAAATTGTTACATATGTTCAATGAGAAACTTCAAGAGGAGGAATTGAAAACACTTCAGACTCTAGTTTGCTCTGAAGTTGATCTGAAGCTTCACATTCTGGGGGAAGCTGCTCATACACTTCCAAAGATGCATGATGATTTTCCCAAGGAAAATGATCCTCAGCAATGGCTGGAGCAACTGAATCTTCAATATTTCTCTATATTTAAGAGCCATTCTTTGGAAAAAGATGCCCAACAACATAGAGCCAAGGACTTCAGTGATCAGTGTCTCCAACTTGCCTTAATGGATTATGTTAGCAAAAAACTCGGGCTAGAAATAGTGAATGACTCAGCAATGGACAGTCTATTGAATGTGCCAGCTGGACTTTTTTCCAGTTCACTGTGCAGAAGAAGCTGTTCTAACATGAGAACTTCAACTATGTGAAGTTTGTCAAAGCTTGGATAGGAAGGCACAGATTAGATTACTACCAACAGGCTGAGGATTTGGAAGATCCTGAGGAAGAAGTCAAAGCACATGCTTTGGAGAGCATAAAGGAAACATTTGCTATGAAATAAACACACAGACAGCCTCTTAAATGAGATACCGATAGGATCGGATGAAGTCATTGGATTTCAAAACAGATTTGAAAAACCCATCTTCAAATACACATGTAATTTCATCTATTAAGCACCATTCATAACATCAGAATAAAAATCTATTTTGTGATATGAGAGAATTTGAGGTTTCTGGAGTGCTAAACCCAGTTGCATTTCACCAGAGCAGTGGTGACAGCCAATAACCAACTAATTCACTCCAAGAACAGGTCAGCTCAACTCATTCAAGTATCAATACCCTGACCCAGACAACTAGTATCTCAGGGTAGCACACACAATATCACGTCTGTGTTTTGCCCAACAAAATCCACTTTATTAGAAGAGCTGGGACAGTCTCATTCCGGATAGAGGATTAGCTGCATTTCTGGCCCAGTTATAATTGGGACAGTGCACCATGATCAGAAGTTAGCAAATCCCATGCCATTAATGGTGCACTTGTAATGCTCCCTTTCCCCTTCCTCTCTCTCTCTCTCTCTCTCTCTCTCTCTTCTCTCCAGAGACTAGACTAACAGGGCTACCAGATCCAGACGAACATGGCTACCCCTCTGATACCCTGCCTAGACAGTCACTTCCCGTTCTGTATGGCTATGTCTACACTACACTGGTTTTGCGCAAGAAATATGCAAATGAGGCTAAGCGTGGAATATCGCTGAGCCTCATTTGCAAACCTAATGAGCGGCTGCTTTTTGCGCAAGAGGCTTTTGCGCAAGAAGAAGCTGTCTACACTGCTCCTTCTTGTGCAAAACCTCCCCTCTTGCGCAGAGCCGTTCCGCTGCTTATTTTCAGGAAGAATGTCTCTGAGCAAGAGGGGGGTTTTTGCACAAGAAGGAGCAGTGTAGACAGCACTTTCTTGTGCAAAAGCCCTTTCTGCAAAAATGGCGGCTCATTAGGTATGCAAATGAGGCACAGTGATATTCATCCCCGTGCCTCATTTGCATATCTTATTGCGCAACAGTGCTCAGTGTAGACATAGCCTATGTGTGAAATGGATTGTTCCTTCCTAAGTGGAGCACTTCACAATTGTCCTTTTTAAACTTCGTTCTATTTACCTCAGACCATTTTGAATTATGACCCTATCCTCCAAAGCAATGGCAACCCCTCCTAGCTTAGTATCACCTGCAAACTTAATAAGCGTACTCTCGATACCGATATCTAAATTGTTGATGAAGCTATTGAACAGAACCAGTCCCAAAAACAGACCCTGTGGTTCCCCACTTGTTATGCCCTTTGGGCATAATTGTGAACCATTAATAACTATTCTCTGAGAACAGTCATCCAGCCAGTTAGGCACCCACCTTATAGAAGCCCCATCTAAGTTATATTCGCCTAGTTTACTGATAAGAAGATCATGCAAGACCACATCAAATGCCTTACAAAATTCTAGATATACCACATCCACCACTTCTCCCTTATCCACAAGAATTGTTATGCTGTCAAAAAAGGTATCAAAATGGTCTGACATGATTTATTCTTTACAAATCCATGCTAGCTGTTACCTATTCTGCCAGATGTTTGCAGAGGAATTCCTCAATTACTTTCTCCATTATCTTTCCTGGCATAGAAGTTAAATTGACTGCTCTGTAGTTTCCTGAATTGTTCTTATTTCCCTTTTTATGGATGGGCCCTGGATTTGCCCTTTCAAAGTCTTCTGGAATCTCTCCTGTCTTCCATATTTTTACCCGCACTCCCTCCCATTCTGCTTCCTTCACTGCAAACCCTGGCCCTGACCCCCCCACCCATACCCACACTCCCTCCCACCCTGCTTCTGGCACCCCAAACCCTGGCCCTGACCCCCCCATACCCGCACTCCCTCCCACCCTGCTTCCGGCACCCCTGGCCCTGGCCCTGACCCCCCCATACCTGCACTCCCTCCCACCCTGCTTCCGGCACCCCTGGCCCTGACCCCCCCATACCCGCACTCCCTCCCACCCTGCTTCTGGCACCCCTGGCCCTGACCCCCCCATACCTGCACTCCCTCCCACCCTGCTTCCGGCACCCCAAACCCTGTCCCTGACCCCCATACCCGCACTCCCTCCCACCCTGCTTCCGGCACCCAACCCTGTCCCTGACCCCCCATACCTGCACTCCCTCCCACCCTGCTTCCGGCACCCACCTGCCCTGACCCCCCATACCGCACTCCCTCCCACCCTGCTTCCGGCACCCAAACCCTGTCCCTGACCCCCATACCCGCACTCCCTCCCACCCTGCTTCCGGCACCCAAACCCTGTCCCTGACCCCCACCCCTCACCCTGCCACCCCTACCACTCCCTCCCACCCTGCTTCCGGCATCCCAAACCCTGTCCCTGACCCCCATACCCGCACTCCCTCCCACCCTGCTTCCGGCACCCCAAACCCTGTCCCTGACCCCCATACCCGCACTCCCTCCCACCCTGCTTCCGGCATCCCAAACCCTGTCCCTGACCCCCCCATACCCGCACTCCCTCCCACCCTGCTTCCGGCATCCCAAACCCTGTCCCTGACCCCATACCCGCACTCCTCCACCTGCTTCCGCACCCCAAACCCTTCCCTGACCCCATACCCGCATCCTCCCACCCAGCTTGCCCCACCCGCCCTGACCCCCCATACCGCACTCCCCACCCACTTCGCATCCCCAAACCCGTGCCTGCCCCACACCCCAAACTCCCTCCCACTCCTGCCCCACCCCAAACCCTCCTGCACCCAACCCCACCCCTCCCACCCCTTGCCCGGGTGGGACCAGGCTGTTTGGGTTCGTGTGATTAGACAGTTGCCAACCCGACCAAACACCCCCTCTGTTAGCGCCCCACCCCCCAGCTCTCCTCAGCCCACTGACTCCCCCAGATTCGCCTCTACCCAGCTGGTCCCTGCTACCAAGCTCCTCTCTCCCCTCACCCCTGGCCCCACCACGAATTCCTCTGCTCTAGCCCCCAAGGGGCTGCCTGAGCTCAGCCCCTCCCCCCTGCTCCTGGGGGGTCAGTTGTGTCAGTTTAACTGTCACCTCAGGGGCAGGCCAAGTGCCCCTCCCCCATGGGGCCACCTGGGCCCGCAGCCTCAGGAGGTGCAGGCTTATCTGCAGAGATGAGGCGAGAGCAGCCAATCAGTGGTGGGCGGGGCTGGGGGAAGGGGGGGGCTAGGAAGGGCCCCCCAGGACTCAGGGTTTGCAGACCCTGGGCGGGGCCAGGCCTGTGCTGGGAGCCCCGGCCGCAGGGTCCCGGGCAGGGGCTGGGGACTCAGAGGCAGGGGGAGGCTGCAGTTCCCAGAGCCGGCTACACAGAGGAGCAGGGACTGGGCTGGCTGCCGATGGGACCTGGGAGTCCAGGGGCAGAGGGGGGCTCTGGCTGGGACAGGAGTCCCCATGTCAGGCAGAGCTGTGCACCCCCCTTCATTGGTTTCAATGGGCTTTGGATCAGGCCTGCAGCCTTTCCCTGAGGCGCCTAATCCCATGTTCCTTCTAACAGAGTGGTGGCAACCTCTGTGCTTCATCGCGCTCTCAAGAGCCCCAGGGCGGTTCAGTCCCACTCAGTAATTCTGCCTGAACCCCACCCTGACTGCTGTGATGGCAGGTGCATCTGCACTGCAGGGCTTGACTCAAAATAAGCTATGCAAATTGAGCCACGTCTACTGGGTAGCTTATTTCGAAATAGCTTATTTTGAAATAAGGAGCGTCTATACTGCACTTATTTTGAAATAGAGCACTCTTCCACCGCCTTCCCTTATTCCTTGTACAGTGAGGGTTACAGGAGTGGGAGTAAGAAGTCCTCTAGCTTGACAGTATTTTGACACTATTTCGAAATAACTGTCTGCTGTGTAGTAGATGAGGACTAAGGGTATGTCTACACTACAGCACTAATTCAAACTAACTTAATTCGAATTAGTTAATTCGAAATAAGCTAATTTGAATTAGTGCATCTAGACCTAAAAACTAATTCGAATTAGCGTTTTGCTAATTCAAAATAGCATGTCCACGTTGAGTGGACCTTGAACCGAAGTTAAGGCTGGCCGGAACCAGTGCCGGCAGGGCATCAAGTTAGGACTTAGAGTGTGGAGCTGCTGCCTCAGGCTAGCCGAGGGCTGCGCTTAAAGGGACCCGACCCCCGCCCCGGACAGACAGTTCTCAGAGTTCCCCGCTTGTTTGTCTAACTCGATGAGGGACAGCAAAGCAGTCCTGTCTTGGAGTGCCCTGAGTGCCCACACTCGGCACATCACAGCACTCGGCCATCAGCCCGGCTGCACTTGCTGCAGGCTGCCATCCGGGGGTGTCAATCGGGGGGCTGTCAGGATCCAGGAGGCCCTGCAGGAGAGCTTCCACTCCGAGGAGCCCGCGGAGCCACCCCAGTCCTCCCCATCGGTGGCTCGTGCCCCATTCCTCCCTCACCTCCTTCCACTTACCCCTCCCTAGCCCCCCTTCCTGATGTAAAAAATAAAGGACACGTGTGTTCAAAAATAGAAACTCTCTTTATTTAACAAAACTGGGGAGGGGGGGTGATTAACCTCTGGGGAGACTGGGAAAAGGAGGTGGGAGAGGGGAAGAGAGAGGGTGGGAGAGGGGAGTGGGAAACCTGGGAGGAGGGAGCTGGAAGGGGGAAGCCAGGGGAAAAAGGAGGAGGGGAAGTATCAAACTATGGTACGCCATATCTTCAGTACTGTGTGCAGAGGTGGTCTCCTAACCTCAAAAAAGATATTCTGGCCTTGGAAAGGGTTCAGAAAAGGGCAACTAAAACGATTAGGGGTTTGAAACAGGTCCCATATGAAGAGAGGCTAAAGAGACTGGGACTTTTCAGCTTAGAAAAGAGGAGACTGAGGGGCGATATGATAGAGGTCTATAAAATCATGAGTGGCGTGGAGAGGGTGAATAAAGAAAAGTTCTTCATTAGTTCCCATAATATAAGGACTAGAGGACACCAAATGAAATTAATGGGCAGCAGGTTTAAAACTAATAAGCGAAAGGTCTTCTTCACACCGCACATAGTCAACCTGTGGAACTCCTTGCCACAGGAGGCTGTGAAGGCTAGAACTATAACAGAGTTTAAAGAGAAGTTAGATAAATTCATGGAGATTGGGTCCATGGAGTGCTATTAGCCAGGAGGTAGGAATGGTGTCCCTGGCCTCTGTTTGTGGAAGGCTGGAGATGGATGGCACGAGACAAATAGCTTGGTCATTGTCTTCGGTCCATCCCCTCCGGGGTACCTGGTGTTGGCCGCTGTCGGCAGACAGGCTACTGGGCTAGATGGACCTTTGATCTGACCTAGTACGGCCGTTCTTATGTTCTTATGTTCTTATGTTCTAAGCTCAGGGCTCAGGGTCGGGGGTCTCACTGGACCAACTTGATTTTCATGCAAACCTGCTCCTGGGTTCGCATGTGGCCTTTGGTGGCCAGGCTGGCAGCCATGCGGCTGTAGACGGCTGCATTCCTGTGGCTAGTGCAGAGATCATGGATGTTGGAGGCCTCCCCCCAAACCTTAATGAGGTCCACGATCTCCACACTAGAGCAGGCGGGTGCCCGCCTCTTGCGGCCCCGGGCAGGCTCCTGGGAGCCGCCAGCCTGGTCCTGGGAAGAGGCGGAGGGCTGGGTGGCAGCGGGTGGCTGGCTCGTCCTCTGCCAGCTGCAGGGTCTGCTGGCTGGGTGCTGGCAGGCTTGCAACTGGCACAAGCACTGTAGCCAGACCATGCCCCTTTAAGGGCTCTGGGGCCGGGAGGGGGGCAGAAGAGTTTCCCTGGTTTGGCCCAGAGTGGCCACCAGGGCAACCTGGGAAGGGCTAGCCTCCAGCTCGTTCGAATTAAGTGGCTACACAGCCCTTAATTCGAACTACTTAATTCGAACTAGGCGTTACTCCTCGTAGAATGAGGTTTACCTAGTTTGAATTAAGTGCTCCGCTAGTTCGTTTTAAATTCGAACTAGCGGTTTGTATGTGTAGCCCCTATTAAAGTTAATTCGAACTAACGGCTGTTAGTTCGAATTAACTTTGTAGTGTAGACATACCCTAAGTTATTTTGGAATAGCACTAGTTATTTTGAAATAGTGTTGAGGTGTAGCCGTACTCTTATTGTCAGGGATATTTTGTTCACCTCGCTAGCGCAGAAAGCAGACATGAGTAGGCTAGAAATGTAGAGATCCTACCAGGCAGCTTGGTGGGAGCTGCAAAGTGCCTCCAGGCACCTGTGTCGCTTGCTGGCACACATCCCCAGCCAGTACCAGATCCCCCGACAGACTGAGAGCAGCTGGGTCTTGCTTAGTGGAGACTGGCCAGAAAGGGCTCAGGCCCTACAATGCTGTTCACTTCCCAAGTCGGAGCCACCTTCTTCAGGAATTACTTGCTCAGCTGAGATGTCCTTTTCTGCTGGTGCCTGGCCGGTTGGGAGACCCCTTCACCCCATTCAAGTGACACAATGTCTTCTCCATGACTCGGCCATGCCATAATCTGGGTGCCCCCTTTTGAGGGGAGGGGCAGGTATCTCACAGTATTGCAAGACCAGAACCCCACCATTCTGGGTCCCATCCAGGTCTATCAGATTCTGCTCCTTTGTCCTAACTCCCTCCACCATTATTAAGGGCAAAGCGGCAGAGGCAATGCCAACAGCCGTCCATTGCTAGCTCAGCTAGCAGACCAGAGGACTGTAGTGGCAATTCAGCAAGTTATCCTTTGGTGACTGGTTCAATTCCAGCTTGAAGAAGAGTGCCTTTTCTGTCCCCTGCTGAAGAAGGGCAGGAGAAGAAAAGTGAGGCATACTGGGCCCTAGGCTAGTCTAACATGATGGCTGAGATTTCCTGACACACAAGCATTCCATGGTGATGTGAGGCTTAACTCTGCCAGTTGTGCTGGGGGACCTTGCTTTGCCTGGCAAGCTGATACAGAGAGTGAAAGGCTGAGGGTGTTGTCCAAACTCCATTTGTAAGGGGGTGGTTTTCACATGTTACACCAGGGAGCAGAGGAGTAACAGCCTGGTGGATGTTATGAGTATGTCTATACTTCATTCCTTTTTCAAGAGAGGAATGCAAATGTAGCAGGGACTTTGAAGGAACAGAATCTGGACACCGTATGTGAAGCAAGCAGGAGAGTTTATTACACACACAGCGCTGGCAGAGTGTCACGTCGCTTCCTACATAGCCTAGTGAACACTGCCAAACAATAGGTTACAACTAATTATATAGGATGCTCAATGGGCAGATCAAAGTGATGGAGGGGAAGGAGATCCCCTGGATAGATGCTAATAGTGAGGCAAAATAGAGCAATAATCTAAAGGTTACATAGTGTTTTCTGCCCATAGCTTACATAATATCTTACAACAAGTATTTAAACAAAGCAGACATCAATTATCAATTATGTGTGAAGTGGTGATGTGTCTGTCAACTTCAGGAAGGTATCTTTGCACGGATGTGGTTCATCTGGGGATTAAAGCAGAGACATAGGGGCGATGTCTACACTGGTGGGTTCTTGCGCAAGAACGGCCGTTCTTCTGCAAAGCGTCCACACTACCTGCCCGCTCTTGCGCAAGAAGATTTACAGTAAAGCGTGGGAAGAGAGGGCTTCTTGTGCAAGAGCTACGCTCTTGTCTAACAGGTGTAAGCTCTCTTGCGCAAGAGCTCTTGCACAAGAGGGCAGTGTGGACATGTGGCAGAGGTTTCTTGCGCAAAAGAGCGTCCACACTGGCATGGATGCTCTTGTGCAAAAGCACATGGCAGTGTGGACGTGTTCTTGCGCAGTAGTTCTTGCACAAGAACCCTCGTGCAAGATGTTTTTGTGCAAGAACCCGCCAGTGTAGACATAGCCTAGGAGTACTTGACAATTGTGTCTTTGTTCCTAGTACTACTGAATGTGTCATGTCCTGTCTCCCATCCTGGGTCGTTAGCTCTATGAAGACCTTTCTTCGATGGGCTAGGTGGTGGGGGGTAACCATCATGTACTGTGTTTGTGTGTCAGCTTCAGACTGGAAATTTAGAATAGGGGTTCTTAACAGAATATCATAGCCTGCCTCAGAAATTTTTACCCTACAGATTTAAATATCCCGCGCTTCATTTGCATAATTGCCTCCGGCCGCTATTTTGAAATACCTTATTTCTAAATAAAAAACACTGTTAAGGAGTAAGGGTTATTTCGAAAGAAGTGTTTTCTCTTGTAATAACCGTGTCTAAACAGCATTTTTTTATTTCGAAATAAGGTATTTCAAAATAGCGGCCGGACGCGATTATGCAAATGAAGCGTGGGATATTTAAATCCCCACTACATTGCAATTTTGGGTGTCTACATTTGCAGTCCTCTCTCGAAAGAGGAATGAAGTGTAGACATACCCTATGACTCCCAGCTCTGTGAGGACACTAGCTTCTGTGTTTGCCTGTTAGGTGAGCTGGAGTGGGATTCTCAGTTGTACCCAAGATCTGACAGGGAATGTCCCCTGAGTTGCTGGAGCTGCTGAGCTGTGGCCGTGTTGCAGGGTTTCGCTGTCCTGGGCTCCCTCAGGCTATGTCTAGACTGCAAGAATTTGTTGGAGAGACAATGCAAATGAAGTGCTCGTTACCATTTCTCGTGCTGTCATTTGCATTGTAGACAGGGCCATTTTGTACACACGCAAAAAAAACCCTTTTGCACAAGATCCCATATGCCTCAAAAAAGGAGGTATAGGGGATCTTGCGCAAAAGGGGTTTTTGCGCAGAATGGCCCTGTCTACACAACTTTTTTTCAGCAAAAACTTCTTCCACGAAAAGGATTGGAAGAGACTCTGCAAATGACAGCGGGAGAAATGCTAATGAGCGCTTCGTTTGCATTGCCTCTCCAACAAATTCCTGCAGTCTAGATGTAGCTTTAGTGCCCGTTGGACATCCACCACTCTGTGCCAGGCATCACACGCTCTGGGGGCCAAAGACACATCCGAGGGGTGGGCAGCATTTGGGAGCCAGCAGGAAGAGGGAAATGAGGACGCACATGTCATGCAGTTTTGCCTCTGATCCAGTTGGTAGCTGTGGTGCAGACAGGAACGTAACCTCGGCCACAGCCCTGGCACTGGGGGACCCACGCTGGCCTCACGTGTTGTTGAGCTGTGGGGTGTCGAGCGGTGCTGTGCTGGAGAGCCCCTTCGCATCACACTGCGCCCAGCACCCGTCCTGCTCCCGGCGGCTCTGTCCGGCTGGGGAGCGGTGGAGCTGAGATCAGGCTCTGCTCCCCTGTGCTGGCTAGGCCCGGCTCCCTGTGGCCTGTTGGCAGCCGCCATACAGAGTAACATCCTGTCCCTGCTTTAGCTGGCGGAGCTGCAGCTGGGCTCTGCCTGGGCTAGGGCCTGACGGGCGCAAACCAAGCTCCAGAGGCGACTCGGGCAGCTCCGTCCCTCCCAGCAGGGGAAAGTTTCAGGTTGGGCTTCGCTGGCTCCGCCCCGGAGCCTGAATGGAACCTTCTGGCCCAGACGGAGCCTGGGGGCCGGGCGGCGCCCGAGAGCGACAGCCGCTCTCTGTGGGGGCGTGCGCTGGGCCATGCGCTTGGAACCCGGCGCTGGCTGGCGCTGGCGGCTGGGGCGCAGGGTGAGACAGCGGGTGGGTAAGCCACTGGCACCCAGCCGAGCACCGTGTGTCGGGCTGGACAGGGCGCGTCGGCCTCTGCTAAATGCCCCCCCACATTCACGCAGGCTTTAAACTGCGCAGGATCAGCATCCTCCCAACCTCCCCTCTCCGCCCCTATGGCAGGCGGGTCCAGCAGCCTGCCTGCTTGTGGGGATTTGGCCCCACCCCATGGCCACCCATGGACCCACCACCCATTGACCCAGCTGGGATCTGGCCCCACTGTCTTCAGTTGAGCCCCGGGTGCTTGGCACTGCCTGATTGCTGCTCCTCATTCCAGCCCGGGAGTGGAGCCCACCCCCTGTGCCTGGCTGGGGGTCTGTGCGGGAGGTGCCCCGCTGCCCCTCAATCCCGACCCACAGCCCCCTTGTGATCCCAGCTCTGCCACTGCCCCTCAATCCCGACCCACAGCCCCCTTGTGATCCCAGCTCTGCCGCTGCCCCTGAATCCCGACCCACAGCCCCCATGTGATCCCAGCTCTGACACTGCCCCTCAATCCCGACCCACAGCCCCCTTGTGATCCCAGCTCTGCCACTGCCCCTCAGTCCCGACCCACAGCCCCCTTGTGATCCCAGCTCTGCCACTGCCCCTCAGTCCCGACCCACAGCCCCCTTGTGATCCCAGCTCTGCCACTGCCCCTCAGTCCCGACCCACAGCCCCCTTGTGATCCCAGCTCTGCCGCTGCCCCTCAGTCCCGACCCACAGCCCGCTTGTGATCCCAGCTCTGCCACTGCCCCTCAATCCCGACCCACAGCCCCCTTGTGATCCAGCTCTGCCGCTGCCCCTCAGTCCCGACCTGTGCTGGGATCCAGACATGGTTTGGGAGGCCGTGGAGCCTGCGGGAGAGGCTGGATAATCCAGGGATTTGTGGTGCCCCTGTGGTAGGGGGCTAATTGGGGCAAACACTGAAGGGTCAGGTCTTGTTCTCCGCCCCAGGAGACGCTGAAGGGGAGGTGAATCTGCTCCCCAGAGCCTCCACGGCCTCCTGGCTGCTGGAACAGCTTTTCCTGGTGCCACAAGCTCCCCACTGTCCCTCCCCCAGCGCCCAGCTCCCATCTTCCCCCAGTGGCTCCTACAGGCAGCTGCCCCCCAGTTGTGTGGTGCAGCCGGGGCCGGCAGAGCGGGCCCCACTGTGCGCCTCAATCCACAAAACAAGGGTCCGCCCCGCAAAAGAAATCGTCTCCTGTGACCCCCCGGGGAGAGGGGGAGTGTTTGGGGACAGGGGCTGGGTAATTGCAGGGCACCTGCCACGCGGTACAAAGTGCTGCCTAGAGCACTGGGGACAAAGGAATCGCCTCACCCACTCCCACAATGCAGCCACCTCTGGGGAGCAGACAGCAGCTGCTTCCCCAGGCCTGGCCCCAGGGCACAGCCAGTCACAGCTGAGGAGGAAGGGGAGTCACGTAAGGTAGCTGGGGAGGGGGGTCTGACTGAGCTGGGCCCGTAACCAGCCCCAGGTGGCTCAAGCTCCCACTGTCATGGGAAGGGCCCAGCCTATGACCACAAGGGGTGCAGAAGCCTCTCTCTTCCCAGGGACAGCGCCCCTCCTGGCTGGCTGGGGAACTGCGTACAGCCCAGCGCAGGCAGGCAGAGCGCCTGGAAATCTCCAGCCAGGCTGGCAGCAACGAAGCTCCTGCCCTGAGCTCCAACCACACCCAGCTTTCTGCACTGAGCCCCCCACACCTCCCACCCCCCTGCCCTGACTCCTGCGTCCCCCCAATAAAAGAATTAAGGACTCTAAGACCCAGGCCCAGCTGCAGTGTTGTTATAGAGTGTAAAGTATGAGTCTTTCATTTGCTGCGCTGCTTTTTCCGTTGAACTGTATTTGCTGCGTGTTGTATTTATCTCTATTCCTCCCTCCTTTATCTCGCACCCTAACCCCCCACTGCCAAATCAATAATTGTTTCTGTTCTCGAAGAATGACTGCTCGTCGGCCTCGTCTTGTTCGGAGCCTTCCCTGTCTGCCGCAAGGGAAAGGATGGTCAGGGTGTGGTAGGAGCTGCAATGTGCCCCGGTCGCCTTTGCACTGATTGCTGGTGACACACGTCTCCAGCAAGTACCAGATCCCCCCACGAACTGACAGAGCAGCTGGGGCTTGATTAGTGGAGGTTGGTCAGAAAGGGCTTAGGCCCTGCAATGGGGCTCACTCCCCAGGGCAGCGCCACCTGCTGGTTGCCCCAGGAATTAGTTTGCAGAGCTCAGATGCCCTCTACTGAGGGTGCCTTGTCTGTCAGGAGATCCCCGCCCCCACTCTACAGGTACTGCAGGGTCTTCCTTATGATTCAGCTGTGCCACAAACTGGGTGCCCCCTTTCGAGGGGGGGGGCACATATCTCACAATATTGCAAGACCCAGAACCCACCATTCTGGGTCCCAATCCAGGGCTATCAGATTCTGCTGCTTCGTCCTAACTCCCTCCACCATTATTAAGGGCAAAGCAGTAAACACAATAACAATAACTCAGCTGGCAGAGCGGTGGATTGTAGGAGCGGCTCGGCAAGTTACCCTTGGGTGTCTTGTTCAACTCCTGCTCAAAGGAGAGTGTCTTTTTCCTTCCCCTGCTGAGGCAGGGCGAGAGAAGGAAGCAGCTTTTGTCTGCGTGACACTGCTCCCGGAAAAGCAGAGCACCCTGAGCCTACCGCAGCTAGCTCCTCAACAGTCATAGCACCCACCGCTGTGAATTTCTGTTGTCCCCCACTGGTACCCACCGTGCATGGAGGGGAGGGGACAGGGCTAGGCCAAGGGAAGGTTCTGCCTCCTGCCTTCCTTCCCAGTAGCTTTCCAGTACAACCCAGCTGTGGGTGTCAGCGCTGTCGTGGGTCTGGCTGTGGGATGGGAGAAGAGGTACCTGGGCGGGGGGGTCTGGTCTCTGGATGGAGGCCTGAGTGTATTGTGATGTCATGTGTGACAACGACAAAGAATGTGGCTGCAGCATTCTTGTCCTGCCTCCAGTCCGACTGGTTGGCAACGGCTGGCGCCCAAGGATCTGAGAGACGTGAACTGAGCGTCTGTCAAGAAGCTCAGGAAGCCGCTGTCCCCGCGGGCGCTAGAGAGGATGAGTCTGTACAGAAGGTAATTCCCGGAGCCTTTCCCTGCCCCCTGGAGCCCACCTCAGAGATTGGTGCCTCCTCGGCCTAGGGACGGGTGGGGGCTGGGGCTGCAACAGTCACTTCCCAACACTCCGTTTTGATTTGACTCAGGGCATCTTCCCTTCTCCTCCTGCTTCAGCCTTTCCCGTGCTCCTGAGGCAGATGGGGATGATTTTCTCTCCCTGCCGACTAGTGAGGGTGAATTTCCATGTTTCTTACCTAAAGGGAATGTCACAAAACTTGAGTAGAATTTGGGTTTATGTCTCCATGAAGCTTATTCCTCTTGGAGGTGCCCCTAATGCATCCCCTGCCTTCAGGATGGGCAGAGAAATGTTTGGTCTCAAGTAATGATTGTCCAATATCCGTGTGTTCAGACAATATCCAGCTCAGAATTTACAAACTTGAAATAACAAAGTGTCATTTTAATTATAGTGAAAATGACACCGCTCCACTGCCAGTCCCGGGCTCTCATGTGGGTAGTTCTCTCAGAAATTCAAAACTCCATACAAATTCTTCTCTACCCCCTCCAGACGATAAAATATCTGTGTAAATACCCAGTGACGTTCCATTCTCGGAAACGGGTTTAAATAAACTGCTACCTCATTTTGTCATGAGTCTTGGTTGTGATTTCTTTATAATTTTTTTGGTGACCTACATTCTGATTTGATGTTCTAAGTCGTGTGTAAAACTCCTCATTGAATGTTCACTGATTCTTTCCCCCATGCTAATAGGTTCCAGATTTTGAAATACTTGACAGGAATGAAATGTCTTTTCATCTGATAATCCCCCTTCCAGTGCTTCAAACCTGCAACTTAACAATCTTTTATTTCTCTTACTGGCTTTGATGGGAGCAGAGGGTTACTCGTTCTCAGCTGGGCCCCTATCTGTAGCCAGAGTCCCAACATTCTGAGCACAAAGCTGTGGGGTTTAAGAGCAGGCCCAGCTGAGAACCATAGAAAATAGATGGTGACCAGTGTTCCCGCTTTGACAGTCCTGGGCAAAATACGGCCTGTGCACTGGATCTGGCCAGCCAAGCCACTGGATCTGGCCCGCGGAGGCAGCAGGGAGCCCCAGCCAGGCTTCCCAGTTAGCCCCGCGAACCGGCAGAAACGCGGCTGCAGGGCTCCGTTTGTGTGTTAAAACTGGAGGGGAGGGGGGATGTTTTAGGAGCCACCCCGCCCTCAGCATATTCCCATTGGCCGTTTTCTGGCAGAAACTAGCCAATGCAAAGTGCTTGTTAGAATAACATGCAGCTAATAATAACCACACCCCCTCTCCTGGCTCAGTTATTCGTGAAGCACATGGCCAGGTAGGCAGGCTAGTTTGGCAGCTGGCAACTAAGTCTCTTGGCCACAGCCTGCTTCTGGCAACCCAGCCCTTTCCTGCCCCAACTCTCTGCCCCCTCCCCTCAACATACCCAAACTCCCTGTCCTCCTTTGCACCCATACCCCCCGCCCAGATCAGGCACCCCAATCTCCTGCCCCAGATCACAATCCCCTCCTACCCTAGGTTGTAATTTTTTGGTAACCTAACTTCTGATTCGATGTTCTAAATAGTGTGTAAAACTTCTCATTTAATGTTCATTGGTTCTTTTCCCCATGCTAATAAGGTTCAGATTTTGAAATACTTGACAGGAATTAAACGTATTTTCATCTGATAATCCGTCCTTCCAGTGCTTCAAACCTGCTACTTAACAATCTTTTATTTCTTTTACTGGGTTTGATGGGAACAGAGAGTTACTTTCTTTTAGCTTGGCCCCTATCTGGCTGTGGGGTTTAAGGTCAATACTGAGGTCATGTGCACTTGTTCAGATGTGTGCCACCGTGGCACCCACTGGTTACTAACAAATATCTTAGATATATTAAAATGTTATGGAAGAAAGAATACTACAACAAGGGATAATTCACAAGGTGCCTGAATTTAAATGTTTGTTTAATATGAAATCAAAAACAAAGAAAATAAATATTGCAAAATTTTCAGTAGCCATTTGGTATCTTACAGGTATCTCTTCCTTTGAGGCATAACTCAAAATTTACCTTTTTCTTGACATAGCAAACAAATTCTGTTATCGTTCGTATTAACACGTGAAATGAAATAGTTGTTACAGTTTATGCTTGAAATCTCTTGGCTTTACACACATGAAAAAAAACGTTAGCATCTTTCTGTGGGCAAAAAGTGCATAGAGAGTCTCTGATGTTGTTGTGACTTGTGAAACGTAAAATTAAACTTTTGGTTTTGACCCAAAAAATTACTTCTTTTATTTGCTGTGTTTAGAAGATCACTAATCACAGCCTCTAGCTGATGATGGGGAAGTTAGTTGCTGCTAGTCATCATGAGGAACCTTTTCCTTTCTGCCGTTCCAATTCTTCCAGTGTTCATACAGTCTCAGGGTTTACATCTCCCTCACTGGCAGTGTGAAAATTGATCCTCATTAGCATACCCAGATGATCTTCTTTCAATCTGGTTCATAATTTAGTTTCAATATTCTCCACAAGACTAAAGCCACATTCACAGTCAGCACTGGAAGCTTGAAATGTTGCCCATGTATGCACCAGTTGTGACGCTACACTGAATTGTCCTGCATTCTGTCACGTGAAAGTCACCATTTCCTGCAAATTTGTCATCACCTTTGCTTCATGTTTCTCTGCAATTATGTATTTGGAGCCCTTGTACTGGTTCGCAACGAACTCCTTCTCCTCCTCCATGGTCTTTGGGCTGCTGACTTCACCTGACTGCAGTCTGAAATGTTTCTGTATTTGACAACTAGCTTGCTAATGTTTTCAGTACCAAATTCACCCCTGATTTGATGTGGGAGAATTGAGGCAAAGTCAAAAGCTGCCCATTCATTTAGTTCATTCTCTGGAAACCTCTTACTCAGAGGCTCACACAGCAGGGAGATGAAACGTAGAATAGGTTCACTGCTGAACTGGTCATCGGTTGTGGTTGATTTGGTTCGATTTTTCACACTGTTTCTCCAAGAGACTGTTTTTGCAAGATCCTGCCCTCTCATCCTGTGGCTCTGGGCCCTTGCTAACTGCACAGCTTCACTTGTTGTTAAAGAGCCCTTCTGCGAGCGTTTGGTCAGTTCTGCTAATTCATGTAAGACCTCATTTAATACAGCTGCAGTGATGTGGCAATTAGTGTCAGAGAGCTTACTGAGGCAGCATTTTGCTACTGGGTTGTTATTTTCTGAAATTTCCTGTTCCAAATATTTACATAATTATGCAGCAGAGCACTTCCAGCAAAATGTCTAGATGGCCACCTTACTTCAGTTAGAGGTTTCAATGATACAGTCTCATTTTCTGTGACATTTACTATTTCCTCAAATTGTCCTCTTTGGACTGAGGATCTCCAAAAGTCTCTGTAAACGGTCTTCAAAAGGGTCTCTCCTGTCTTCAGTTTTGGCACTTGGTTCCATGCCTCTGCTAAACCAGGTCTTCTCAATGGGCCAGGCAGTGTTGTGCTGTTAAATGTAGGATGCGCTGCTTGAGTTGTGTGGCAACACCATTGTTTTTCCCTAGCAGGACTGAAGCACCATCTGAAGTGAACATCACCGTTTTCATCAGATCCCGCTTATTCAGGGTGTCAAAGGCTTTGAGAGCAGCTGTAACAGCGTGTGCATTACAAGCAGATAATTGAATAATTCCACCAAACACAGTCTTCTGCCCTGCACATGCTGTATCTCCAAATGTGAAGTAAATGACAAGCAACTTGGTGACAGAAATAGCTGCACTTTCATCACTAAGAAGTGTATGGTAGGAAGACAGGCGAATAGCTGACATGATTTCTGCATGGACAATGCTGTTGATTGAGTCCAAAACCTCAAAAGCAGAGTTTTTCTGTGCCAGCTTGTACATACTGGTGCTTTCCCATGTGCTCATTTCTATTTTGCGCATTTCTATTCTGAAGCTGTTCATTTGTACTGGAAGCAAAAAGTTATTTATGAGAATTTTTATTTCTTCTGGCTTTAAATGTTTTCTTTCCTTCAGTTTCAGTGTCTTCTGTTTCTCAATCCTGGTTTCTAAGAGCATACTTCACAAGTCAAAATCCAGGGGATGAGAATTTCTGCTCCTAAGAATATGTGCAGCAGATTCATGAGTTTTGCTTGATAAATCCTCTTCCTGTTGCCCAACGGCCTCCCCCTTCCCATTTGTGGCCTGCAGAGAAATCTCTGGATATTCTAGCTCGAGTACAGATTTAGCAGGTCAAGCCCACATCAGCACTGTACTCAGGAGTGGCCTGAGGCCGGCTGCGGCAGCTGGCGCCCCAGGCGGAAGGCGCGATTGGCGCCCGTGCCTGCACGGCCGTCAATGGCCATGATGTAATCACGGGGCCCCTGGCGCCTCATGACGTCATCATCGGGCGCCCCGGCCAGCGGCGCCCTGGGCGACTGCCTAGTCTGCCTAGGCTCACGGGCCGCCCCTGACTGTACTGGAATATGACCCCCCTCAGTACACAAATCTGGCCTTGAGATTGTTGAGATTCTACTTCAACTCTTTCATTCAGCCATTATCCTTTGAGCGTAGGGCAGCATTTCTTCTTAGGGTTTGCTCCTGTGTTGGTTGATGCTCTTTGCCTTTTTTTAAACATGACTGTTAAAAGGTGCAGAAGGGCTGGGGGTCATGTAATATTATGTATCCTGCTCTTAATCAAAAATCATGGAGCTTGTATTAAATCATGGAGCTTGTACAATACAGCTTGTATTAAAAAGGAGTCTGCCTGGTAGAATTGTAAGAATGCTGCTATAATAATTAACTGTTGCTGGAAATGATTAGAATCATAGAACACTAGAACTGGAAGAGACCTCAGGAGATCAAGTCCCATACCTTGCACTCACGGCAGCACCAAGGACTGTCTAGATCATCCCTGACAGATGTCTATCCAACCTGCTGCAGTATCTCCAGTGATGAAGACTCCACAACCTCCCTCAGCAATTTATTCTAGTGTTTAACCACCCAGACAGTTAGGAAGTTTTTCCTTATGTATAACCTAAACCTCCCTTGCTGGAATTTAAGTCCATTGCTTCTTGTCCTATCCTCAGAGGCCCAGGAGAACAATCTTTCTACCTGCTCCTCCTGGTAACACCCTTTTAGATACTTGAAAACTGCTATCATGTCCCCTCTCAGTCTACTCTTCTAAACTAAACAAGACCAATTCTTTCAGTCTTCCCACATGAATCATGTTTTCTAGACATTTCGACTGTGTCTAGACTACATCCCTTTTCTCGAAGGGGTGTAAATTTATATCCCGGCTTCATTTGCAATTCCGAAGTGTCTAATTTACATCCCTTTTTAGAGGGATCACCCTCTTATTGCTAACATGCCTGGAGAAACCTTTCTTGTTACCCTTCACATCCCTTGCTAGCTACAAATCCAGTTCTGCTTTTGAATTCCTGATTGCTCCCTGCATCCTCGAGCCTGTTGTTCCTGAGCAAGCTGTACCCTTCTCTATCAATATTCCAATCATGTGTATTATCCCACCAAGTCTCTGTGACACCGACTGTGTCATAGTTGTGTTTATTTACTAACACTTCAAGTTCTTCCTGCCTATTCCCCATCCTCCTTGCATTTGTACACAGGCATCTAAGATACCGATTTGATTTTGTCCACCAGTTCTGCCCTTGTCCCTCCTTTATCTCTGCTATTGCAGCCCATGCTCCCTCCCATTTCTGACCCATCTCCCAGGTCTCCATGTTTTTCACTTACCTATGGGCTTTGGTCACCTGCCCCCATCAAACCTAGTTGAAAACCCTTCTCACTAGGTTAGCCAGTCTGTGCCCAAATACTCTCTTCCCCTTCCTCCAAAGGTGAACCGCATCCCTGCTCAGCAGTCCTTCTTCTTGGAACAGCATCCTGTGGTCAAGAAAGCCAAAGCCCTCCTGGCGACACCATCTTTGCAGCCAGGCATTCCCCTCCAGGATGCACCTGTCTCTGTCTGGGCCCCGACCTTTGACAGGAAGGACTGAAGAGAACACCACCAGCTCTCCAAACTCCTTCACCCGAGCTCCCAGAGCCCTGTAGTCACTCTTGGTCCGCTCAAGGTCACACCTTGCAGGATCATTAGTGCCCACATGGAGGAGTAGCATGGGGTAGTGTTGCAAGGGGATGTGGATTGCAACTGCTTTAAACACTAAGGAGAGGGGATCACCACACAGGAGTGTAAAGGGTTTGTTTATTCAGTTAAAACTGGGAAGGGAGGGGAATCTCACTCATACACTCAACCACTCTGACAGTCCCAGGCAGCATAAGGCGAGCAGAAGGCAGTTCATGTTGTTTGATCTTCCCAAGTTGAGTCCTAAGCTGGTCCGCTGGCCAGGCGATCCGAGCAGAGGGCGTTCTGGGAGGCTCCACTTGATGGTCAACCCACTGTGTCTCTGTCCCTCTCTCCTTTAAGGATCAGCCACATGCAGCTTCTGTGTCTCTGGGCCTCTCGGGGCCGTGTGCACTGTTGTTTACTCCTGCTGTTTACCTCAGTTTTCCCACCTCTGATGTCCACCTCAGACATTCTTCTGCACTCGCTCAGGGAAGGGATAGGGGGTTAAGAGATAACACTTTAACAGTTTAGGGAACCGAATAACATCATTAACAGGTGAGAAAGAGAACAGCGTCCATTTTAACTCTCCCCTTGCTCCTCCTTTGCCCCCAACAGTAGCATGGGCGGCGAGTTATATGGGCTCGTGGTGCCCATGCTCCAGCAATATTTAGAGCCGGGGGCCCTGCTCCACCAATATTTGGAGCTGGGTCTCTCCCCTGACCCTGCTTGGAGCAGCCCCCGGCCCCAGAGCATCTCCCCCGGCCCCGGGCCCCAGCCCCGGCCCGGCCCCCCCCCCGGACCGTCCTGGACCGTGTGCAACCTTCAATCAGCTCCCCCTTGCCGGCTGCTGCTGCCATGCGCTGCAGGCTCAAACAGGTGGGCAGGGAGACGCCTGGGCATGACGTGACATCACGGCCTGGGACTTTAAAACTGCTCGGCGCCGTGCAGCCGAGTTGCGGGTTCGGAGTTCGGGGACTTCTGGGGCGGAGCGCAGACTCCGGCCCTGCAAAGTGGAAGGCAGAAGGTAGGGGAGGGCTGGGAGGGGAAGGGGCTTGTGCAGAGGGGGAGGGGGAAGAAAGAGGAAGGGGTGGAAGAGGAAGGGGCTTGTGCGGAGGGGAAGGGAGAAAACTAGGGGAAGGTCTGGGAGAGGAAGGGGCTTGTACGGAGGGGGAGGGGGAGAGGGGAAAGAAAGGGGAAGGCACCAAAGGGACAGGGTAGAGGAGAGACAAATGCCAGGGGGCCAAGTGCAGACAGTGAGGAAAAGGGCAGGAGGGGAGGTGTCAGTGGGAGGGGGACAGGGTGATGCTGGAAGGGGAGAGGGTAAGGGCATTGGGGGCTGGAGGAGGAGGTGCTGGGAGAAGGCTTGAAAGACGGGGTGGGCATGAGGAAGGCCAGAATGGAGCAAGTCATGTGTGAGGGCACAGAGGGGCATGAGGCGAATGGGGGCAGAGAGTGGTGAGGGGGTGGGCATCAGGGAAAAAGAGGGCAAAGGAGGTAGGGGCAGTGAGGGAAGGGGGAGTCACCAGGAGGGTGTAGGAGTAAGGGAAGGTGCAGATGCCAGGGGATTCTGGGGGTGAAGCAAAAGGGCAGACACCTGCAGGGGAGGGACCAGCACCAGAGGAGAGAGGCAGGGCAGGTTTGTAGAGGGAGGTGTTAGAAGAGGGGATGAGGAGGGGTTGCTCATATGATCAGAGTGGGGCTACTGGAGGAGTGGGCACAAGGGGGAGAGAAGGGCTGGTGGAGGGGGGCAGGTTGCAGGATGGCTGAGGGCAGTGAGAAGGGCAGGAGTCAGGACAGCAGAGGAGGGTGAGGAGTTGGGGGGGGGGCAGCAGGCACCAGGGGAGCTGATGGAACAAGGGAAGGAGACATGGCAGCAGAGAGAAAAGGGAAAGGTTTAAAAATATTTATTAATAACTTGGGTGCCACAGTGGCACATCCAAACAAGCCACATGAACTCAGTACTGGTGCACAACACAAAATCCATTCTGCTCATGGGAGGAAACTCTTAGGCTATGTCTACACTGGCGGTTTCTTGCGCAAGAACGTCTTGCCCAAGGGTTCGTGTGCAAGAAGTCTTGTGCAAGAACATGTCCACACTGCCATGTGCGAGCTGTGCTTTTGCACAAGAGCATCCATGGCAGTGTGGATGCTCTCTTGCCCAAGAAAGCTCCAATGGCCATTTTAGCCGTAGGGGTTTCTTACGCAAGAAATCCCTGCCGAGATCCACACTGACCTCCTGCGCAAGAGAGCTTACACCTGTTAGAAAAGAGTGTAGCTCTTGTGCAAGATGCCCTCTCTTACCACGCCGTACTGTAAATTTCCTTGCGCAAGAGCAGGCGGGCAGTGTGGATGCTCTGTGGGTTCTTGCACAAGAACAGCTGTACTTGCGCAAGAAGCCACGAGTGTAGACATAGCCTTAGAGGGAACACTTCCCCCAGCCTCTCTGCCCCCGAGTTAATGTCACACACATTGGGTTAATGCAACTGCGGGATAGTTGCATGCGGGGGGTTTGGTGGGGGCCAAACTAATCCCTGTTGGTAGGAGGATGGTGGGAAAAGCCCTTCGAGAGGGGTGACATGACACCTTTTACTTCTGGTCATGTGTCCATTTTGTGCGTGTTACCTCCAGAGACATGGCTAACGGGGGGGTGGGGCAGGTTGTCGGGGGCGTGGTTAACGGGGGGGGGGGGGGGCGTGGCTAACATGGGCCAGGGGGCGTGGCTAATGGGGCACCACCAAAAATTATACAAACCTGCCGCCTATGAACAGTAGTAGTCAGAGGGCCGGATAGCCCTCAACAATGCCTCTGTAATGTCTTGGATACGGGCCCCTGGCAGGCAGCATACCTCCCGAGATGACTTGTCAGGGTGACAGATGTGTGCCTCCGTTCCCCTCGGAAAGGAGTCTCCAACCACTGAGGAAGATTTCACAAAGCAAAACTGATTCCAAAATGATCAGTCTCTGAGGCCCAGTGAGAGTCAGAACTGCTTAAGAAAAAGCTGCAATACATCTGGTTTCACTGAATAATTACTATTGGCTGTGGTAGCTTCTAAAAGATAGTGAACTATCTGGATTTCATCTGCTGTAGCCCAGTCCATCACAGCTAGAATCCAAACTAATTCCAGTTAGATAGGCAAGTTTCTTCTGCCTCTTTGCCGACTTCCCAAAACAAGGAATACAATTCATGGACAGTTTACAGGAGTAGTAATGTTAACCCAGTCAACCCACGTGGCCCTGTCCCAGAAGCAGCTGGGCAGCTTCCATGTGATCCTGGCCCCACTACCAGCCCTGGGGACAGCAGAGAGCTGCCTAGATCAGCCCATATTCCCCTACCAAACCCTCCACCAGCAGCAGCTTCCCTGCCACTGGTAGGATGGTGAGTGCTGGCTAGGTCTACACTACAGAGTTTTTGCTCAAAAACGGCCATCCACAGCTCAAGCACTTTTTTGCGCAAGTAAAACCAAAGAACAGAGGGGTTTTTTCCGGTGTAGACGGGAGAGCCAGCAGGACCCCCAACCCTGAGCTTTTCCTTCCCTTCCTCCCTTTCCAGCTCCCTCCTCCCAGGTTTCCCCCTCCCATCTCGCACCCTCATTCCCCCCTCCCCCCACCCCAGTTATGTACAATAAAAAGAGATTGTTCTTTGCAAAACAGGTGTCTTTATTTAACATTAGGAAGGGGGGTTAGGGAGGGGAAAGGGGAAGGAAGGGAGGGTGGAAGAAGGCCCCAGTGGGGCATGCAGGGAGAGTTCAGTCCTCCTCCTCCACCAGGAAGGTCTCCCGCAGGGCTTCCCGGATCTGGACGGTCCCCCGCTGGGCCTCCCGGACGGCGGCGGTGTGGGGCTGAGCGTAGTGGCCAGCCATGCGCTCAGCCTCAGCCATCCAGGCTGGCAGGAAAGCCTCCCCCTTCCGCTCACACAAATTGTGCAGCACGCAACATGCTGCCACCACGGGAGGGATATTGTGCTCGGCGAGGTCGAGGCGGGTGAGGAGGCACCTAAATCTGGCTTTCAGTCGTCCGAAGGCCCCCTCGACCACAATGCGGGCCCTGGTGAGCCTGGCATTGAAGGCCTGGTGGGAGGGGTTGAGGTGCCCCGTGTACGGCTTCATCAGCCAGGGCTGTAGGGGGTAGGCCGCATCCCCCACCAGGCAGACGGGCATGTCCACGTCCCCGACCCTGATGTGGCGGTCGGGGAAGAAGGTCCCGGCGTGCAGCCTCTGGCACACGGAGGAGTTGTGGAACACTCTGGCGTCGTATGCCTTGCCAGACCAGCCCACATTAATGTCCGTGAACTGGCCCCGGTGGTCAGACACAGCCTGCAGGAGGACGGAGAAGTACCCATTGCGGTTGATGTACTGGGAGGCCTGGTGTTCCGGGGCACGGATGGGGATGTGCGTCCCGTCGATGGCCCCCCCGCAGTTGGGGAAGCCGAGGGCGCCGAACCCCTGGATGATGGCATCCGGATCGGCGAGGCGGACCACCCTGCGGAGCAGCACCCGGTTGATGGCCTTGACCACCTGCAGAGAGACACAGCAAACTGTGAATCACTGGGGCACCCGGGTGGCTGGGAGTGTTTGTTCCCTGGCACTGCCCCGCACCCCGCTCCCAGAAGCAACCCCCGCTGCGATCCTGGCCGCCGCGGGCGGCCTGTAGTACGGCCGGGACAGACCGAACCCTTCCATGCGGGGCACTGTCGCCTCCTCCCCCGACCCCATTTTCCCTGGGGTGGCCCATTCCCTCCTTGCAGCCCCCTTCCTCCCCGGCCCAGTGGCCGGTGAGTGCCGTACCTGCATGAGTACTGCTCCGATGGTGGATCTCCCCACGCCGAACTCGTTCCTGACGGATCGGTAGCTGTCCGGCGTGGAGAGCTTCCAGAGGGCGATGGCCACACGCTTCTGGAGGGGGATGGCGGGCCTCATGCGAGTGTCCCGTAGCCGCAGAGCAGGGGCGAGCCACTCGCAGAGCTCCAGGAAGGTGTCCCTCTGCATCCTGAAGTTCTGGGTCCACTGTCTGTCTCCCCAGCTCTCCAGGACGATGCGGTCCCACCAGTCACTGCTGGTATCCAGACGCCAGATGCGGCGGGGCACACTGGCCTCCGGGCACTGCTGCGGCTCCTCCATGGCCCTCAGGGAGGCCAGGTGGAGAGGCAGGGGGCTGACGTGCACCAGGTGGTGCCAGGCAGCCTCCAGCCATTGCTGGCAGGCTTGCAGCAGCAAGTCCAAAAACTGGAGCAGAATGCCCAGGGCGAGCTCTGGCTCCATGGTGCCAACTGTGGCGGCGTCCCCAATGGGAACCACCGACACAGGCAGGCGCAGAGGAAAACGCTTTGCTGTCCCTCGGCGAGTGTAGCCAGACATGAACCCCATCTTGTTTTCCCCCCCCCCCCAGAGAGCAAGAGAAAGGCAGTCAGCCTTTGATGCCCTGGGAACGCAGGGGTGCTGCTTGTCTCTGACTCTAATAAACAGAAACCAGACAGTAAATGGGCTAGCTGACGACCAGGGGACCTCCCACCGTCCTGATGGCTAGCACCAGTTATTGACACGCCTACACTGTCCCAGGAGAGGAATCTTCGCCCATCACATACTATAGTGCCCATTGTCTGCAGTTTCCCAGGTGTGAATTATGCTTTGCACCCTTCCGTGGGAAACTTGGCATTCAAAGCCATTTTTCCTAATTGGCCACTTGAGACCAGGAAGAAGCCTACGTGACCCAAGGGGTATAAAGAGGGGTTTAGTAGCCCACCCCATTTGAGCTCCAATCTATACCTGCTGGCAGGTATATGTTGTCTCCCGAGGTCTGTGGGACGCCCAGCCTCGCCCTACTTCTTCCCGAGGGATTGAGAGAAAGACGCTGGCCACGCCAAGTCTGGAACGCAGGGGTGAGAATTATACCTGCAATGTGTTTCTTATGTGTACACTTTAATTTAGTTACTCTATTATAAGTTTCTCTAATCAACCTGTTTCACTTCTATTGTAAACAAGAAAATAAGATTGTGCCCTCATTCACTTTATAAGTTTAAATATATATATATT
Organism: Pelochelys cantorii; assembly: GCA_032595735.1. Lineage (NCBI taxonomy): Eukaryota > Metazoa > Chordata > Testudines > Trionychidae > Pelochelys > Pelochelys cantorii. Next base: position 4,843,888 of record CM064339.1, on the reverse strand, counting down.
GAACCAAGTTTTCTTTCTTCTTTCTTTTCTTTCTCCTACAAATAAGCAAGTGTGGTTTGAGTTTCTGACTTGAACCCGTGCTGCTGTACCCGAACCGAACACAAACAAAAGAACTCCAGCTGGTCATAAGGGACAGATATAGGGAGAGCTTGAGCGTTGGATCGTGTCGCTTCCAGGGGACAGATCCGTTGGGGCACCTCTCAGCCTCCCCAGGCTGCCCACTGCGACGGGACTTTGTGTCCTAGCAGTCAAAGTCTGAGGTGTAAAGCTCTCCCTGTTAAACTCTGGGGCGTCTGTCAGCCTGTTGGCTGCCCACTGCAAAGGATCCCGATCCTAGCAGTAAAGACACGGACGTTAAACTCTTTGGGGCACCCGTCAACCTCCTCCAGGTTGCCCACTGCTAAGGGACCCCACTCCTAGCAGTTAAAGTCTCGGGTGTATAGCTCACACACACCACTCACTGCCCTGACCACCGGCTGACAGAATTGGCGTAGTCGGCAGGATTTGTGATATCGGTTCAAAATACAGCAGCATGAAGCCAGTCACTGATTTTAGCAAGGTAGAAAAGAGTTTCGCCCAGGAAGGTTGGGCTGACCCTAAATGGGATAGAGAAATGTTAGAAAAGGATTGGGGAAATCCTGAGGAGTTGTGGGTGCAGTTCTGTAAGTATAGAACTGCTTGCAAGTTAAAGAATGGGACAAAGCCTGAGTCTGTGGAAAGGAGCCACTTTCCATTTAGCAAGGAAAACAGGATCAGGCCCAGACAAGCAGGCAGGTAACAGATTGAAGGCCTTGTGGTAGAACTGAGAAAAGGCAGTAAGTACATGTACTGGAAATCTAAATCCTTAAAACAATACTTACAAGAGTAATATCTGAAACAAGGCCAGTTTTTTTTATTTTTTTTTTTTAGAGATAAAGTGTTTTAAGAAAAGAAAAACCCACAGAGAATTTAACTCTACAGAGAATGGAGAGAATTGAGCAGTTGTGCAAATGCTAAAATGGTGTAGTAGAAAATTGTGGTTTCTTTGCAGCCATTCTGAAGGAAAAATGGGCCCTTTTTCCAAAGGAATGTCTGTAAATAATCCAGGCAAATTTGACTCAAATCCATACATTTGATTATAGATACTGCTAAAAGAACTCTAAAGAGAGGGGCTTTCTATTGGAACTTAACTACCCCAATGAATAAAAAGGGAATGTAATTGTTGTACAGCTATGTAGAAATAGTGTAAGAAAGATTCAGAGGGAATGTATGTGTATCTGTGTGTATATAATATATATATAGTGTAAATAAGTGAGGTTTTCAAGGTCCAGTAATCTTATTTTGTAGGTTTGAAACAAATTGGTTTGGTTTACTTTTAGTAAGACCATTTCAGTCCAAGTTGTTTAATGAAAGTACAGGAAAACTGTAAGCATAAAGAAAGAGTTACACCCTATGCGAAGTTTAATGTGGCTAAGTAGTGTTATAAACAAAGACTGCACATTTTCCTGTGACATGCCATGTATATTGTAGAAGGGGTAAAAACTGCAAACAAATTAAAATGCTGTGGAGGCTCCAGGAGCCACAACAGGTTGTAATTTCCTTTGTGATGCAAATGCCCTAGCTGGCAGCACAAAGAAGCTTTGCAGGTAATGGCTAAGTTTGATCAGCAAACTACCTGAGATCAGAAAGTTCAAACTGTAGCCCTCCAGAAAGTCAAACATAAAAGTGAGAATCTAAAAGGATTTATGTTTGCACAATGCTAAATGTGAGAACAGATACAGAAGGGGGAGCAACCTTTGGTAACAACAAGATGGAGTGTGCTTGTGGGTGTGTGAGAGTACGAGTGTAATGTATCATATGCATATGATAAGTATTGATTGATCTATGTATGTTCAATAAATGTGACGTGTTGCCTTATCCCCTGAAAGAAAAAAAAAAGGAGATATTGGTATTGCTATTTTAGTCCCAATAGGAGGTTGGGTATACTAGAAAATGTTTAAATATGTAAGCAGTCTTTTTAAGAAGGCTCCCAGAGAGAAGACTGAGAAATTGGCATTTGTAAAAGATGTTACCCCTTTTGAACAAAATCGTGCAAAGGTTCGGGCATAGCCCTTGGTCTAATCAGGTGTTAGCTGCTGTCCATACAATTTCAGACCTAGAAGACAAATTGGCTAACTACTTGTGGATATGTAAACCATTGGCCCCAATGAAGGGGGAAGCAGCTGCAGCTTGACTTCTATGGAAAACCTGTAATGAGGTGTTCCTCAAATTGACTGAATATAAGATTGCAAATATGAAGCTGCAAAAATGTAGAAGCCTCTGCTGCAGAAGTGGAGAGGTAGAAATGCATGTCCCTCAGTACCCAGACAGAGCTAGATTCCCTTAAGGATGGGTACTGAGAGTTAAAGCAACTCTTAGATTTTTCAGGAATATGCTTAAGAAAAGGACCAGGAGGTATGAGGCTTAGTGAACAAGGCCACCCTCCTTGCTAAACTGGTAATAGGCAAACTGGCGAATTGATTACATTGGCCCATTACCCTCCACCAGACAGAGAAGGAAATATGTTTTGACTGGAGTAGAGATTGTCTCGGGAATTGGCTTTGCCTACCCGACCCGATTAGCAATGGGGTTGTCAACCATCATGGGACTAAACCACTTAACAGCACTTGTCCCAACACCCCAAGTAATACAATCAGATAAGGACTCCAGATATGCCCCTGGGGATGCTGTTGTAGTCAAACACCCCAGCCTGGGCACACATACCTGTGTACTTCAGTCTTATAAAGACAAGGGCGTTTGGATTATTGCAAACCCCAACAAGATGCCAATAACTATTTCTGAGGCTTGGATTGTATCCAAGACCGGTTGACTTTGTTTTCTTTTAGAATCAAACTTGGTTGTGTGGCAGACCCCGATCTGAGCAACAGCATGATGTTTGGACTCGTTGTAACGTTCCTTGTGGCCACAGCAGCCTCCGCCCTGCCCGAGCACCCTCTCAGGAATGCTATTCAGACTATTGCCTCTGCTGCCGATGCTACAAACTGCTGGATATGCACCCTGTTAAATTCCTCCACAGGACTGGGAGTTGAATTTGTCCCTTTAAACTTGAATGACTGGTGGAACAAGAGCGACGTTTTCAAGTGGGGACCAGCCTGGTTTGATGACAGCAGCTCCAGCAGCTACAAACTTTTAAATGACTCTGGGAAGGGAACTTGGGGGTGGCATGGACAATGGCAACCTACCCTATGGGGTCAACCTCTGGAATATATAACAGGAAGCTCCAGGGAAGTGTACCCCATCTGCTTTGAGAACAAAAGGTACTGGACCCCACCTTGGGTGGTTAGGGGACCAGCAGTGTGCCCACACTGTAAGTTTTAATGAAAGGTTAAAGGTCTGGGATGTCTATCCCAGTGCAACCCACCAAAAACCCTTAAGGTGCTGGGGATATAACATCTCCCATGGTGGCGCACCACTATCAAGCAATGTTACCATTATTCCCCTAAACTTCAGCCAATACCTGGAAGGGAAAGCCTGGTACACTCAGTCATTATTCATTATTCCTAACACCGGTCAAATATACAACCCCACACTGGTAACTAGTAACACCCTACTCCCAAACCAGTGTGCTAGGGCAAAGCTTTTTACAGCGGATCAGGTCCTACAGGACTTGCTGTTTGCCTTGCATTGCACAGCCGCTAATGATAGTTACTGTGCTACCCACCATACCCCAAAGAAAGGACCCACTGGAACAGGGTGGTGTAAGGGACCTTACTCCCCTATTCTGAAGAAAGAGCCAGGACTCTTTTTCATTTGTGGGCAGAAAGCCTACAAGTATCTGCCACTGAATTGGACGGGGCGCTGCTCACTAGGGCATGCCGCCCCTGGGGGACTCACTGTACACCCCCACATTATGGCTCCTGGTATAACTAACCTTGGAAGTTTCCTGCACCGGATGCCAAGAAGATTCACCCTGAACCCCCTTATAGAACGCTCTTCAGATTTTTCACCAGTTCACCTGTGCATTCCTGCCCTGGTTTGGAGTAGCTGAGCTGGAGAAGGCATTAGTGAATAGCCTTAGATGCAGTTTTAGCCCAGCAGGGGGGTATGTGCGATAATTAACCATTCTTGCTGCTTACAAATTAAACAAGATGCATT